>OX382176.1:5383297-10846297 GCA_947507545.1 Clistopyga incitator
GTGTGTAGTTGCATGAAATAAAGGATTTTCACACTCGTACAGCCAGCCAAACTCTTAGAAACGCCGGGAATCCTCGATCTCTCGATTTCGCTAAGCATCGACGGATCAATCGCTGCAGCACCACGATACCCATCTTATCGTATTGTGTGTAGTTGCATGAAATAAAGAATTTTCACACCCGTACACCCAGCCAAACTCTCAGAAACGCTGGGAATCCTCGATCTCTCGATTTCGCTACGCATCGACGGATCAATCGCTGCAGCACCGCGATACCCATTTTATCGTATTGTAAGTGTGTAATTGCATGAAATAAAGAATTTTGACACCCATACGTCCAGCCAAACTCTCAGAAACGCCGGGAATCCTCGATCTCTCGATGTCGCTAAGCATCGACGGATCAATCGCTGCAGCACCATGATTCCCGTTTTATCGTATTGCAAGTGTGTAGTTGCATGGAATAAAGAATTTTTACACCCGTACACCCAGCCAAACTCTCAGAAACGCTGGGAATCCTCGATCTCTC
Source organism: Clistopyga incitator (assembly GCA_947507545.1). Classification (NCBI taxonomy): domain Eukaryota; kingdom Metazoa; phylum Arthropoda; class Insecta; order Hymenoptera; family Ichneumonidae; genus Clistopyga; species Clistopyga incitator. The sequence goes on from OX382176.1 coordinate 5,383,821, forward strand.
GATTTCGCTAAGCATCGACGGATCAATCGCTGCAGCACCACGATACCCATCTTATCGTATTGTAAGTGTGTAGTTGCATGAAGTAAAGAATTTTGACACCCATACGCCCAGCCAAACTCTCAGAAACGCCGGGAATCGTCGATCTCTCGATTTCGCTAAGCATCGACGGATCAATCGCTGCAGCACCACGATACCCGTTTTATCGTATTGCAAGTGTGTAGTTGCATGAAATAAATGATTTTCACGCCCGTAAACCCAGTCAAACTCTCAGAAACGCCGGGAATCCTCGATCTCTCGATGTCGCTAAGCATCGACGGATCAATCGCTGCAGCACCACGATATACCCGTTTTATCGTATTGCAAGTGTGTAGTTGCATGAAATAAATGATTTTCACGCCCGTACACCCAGCCAAACTCTCAGAAACGCCGGGAATCCTCGATCTCTCGATGTCGCTAAGCATCGACGTATCAATCGCTGCAGCACCACGATACCCGTTTTATCGTATTGCAAGTGTGTAGTTGCATGGAATAAAGAATTTTTACACCCGTACACCCAGCCAAACTCTCAGAAACGTTGGGAATCCTCGATCTCTCGATTTCGCTAAGCATCGACGGATCAATCGCTGCAGCACCACGATACCCGTTTTATCGTATTGCCCGTGTGTAGTTGCATAAAATAAAGAATTTTAACACCCGTACAGCCAGCCAAACTCTTAGAAACGCCGGGAATCCTCGATCTCTCGATTTCGCTAAGCATCGACGGATCAATCGCTGCAGCACCATGATACCCGTTTTATCGTATTGCAAGTGTGTAGTTGCATGGAATAAAGAATTTTCACACCCGTACACCCAGCCAAACTCTCAGAAACGCCGGGAATCATCGATCTCTCGATGTCGCTAAGCATCGACGGATCAATCGCTGCAGCACCGCGATACCCATTTTATCGTATTGTAAGTGTGTAGTTGCATGAAATAAAGAATTTTGACACCCATACGCCCAGCCAAACTCGCAGAAACGCCGGGAATCCTCGATCTCTCGATGTCGCTAAGCATCGACGTATCAATTGCTGCAGCACCACGATACCAGTTTTATCGTAGTGAGATTGTGTAGATACATAGAATGAAGGATTTTGACACCCGTACAGCCAGCCAAAGTCTCAGAAACGGCGGGAATCCTCGATCTTTCGATTCCGCTAAGCTTCGACGTATCAATCGCTGCAGAACTGCGATACCAGTTTTCTCGTATTGAGAGTGTGTAGTTGCAGGAAATAAAGAATTTTGACCCCCGTACGCCCAGCCAAACTCTCAGAAACGCCGGGAATCGTCGATCTCTCGATGTCGCTAAGCATCGACGGATCAATCGCTGCAGCACCACGATACCCGTTTTATCGTATTGTAAGTGCGTAGTTGCATGAAATAAAGAATTTTGACATGCGTACACCCAGCAAAACACTAAGAAACGCCGGGAATCCTCGATCTCTCGATGTCGCTAAGCATCGACGGATCAATCGCTGCAGCACCACGATACCCGTTTTATCGTATTGCAAGTGTGTAGTTGCATGAAATAAATGATTTTCACGCCCGTACACCCAGCCAAACTCGCAGAAACGCCGGGAATCCTCGATCTCTCGATTTCGCTAAGCATCGACGGATCAATCTCTGCAGCACCACGATACCCGGTTTATCGTATTGTAAGTGTGTAGTTGCATGGAATAAAGAATTTTTACACCCGTACACCCAGCCAAACTCTCAGAAACGCTGGGAATCCTCGATCTCTCGATTTCGGTAAGCATCGACGGATCAATCGCTGCAGCACCGCGATACCCGTTTTATCGTATTGTAAGTGTGTAGTTGCATGAAATAAAGAATTTTGACACCCATACGCCCAGCCAAACTCTCAGAAACGCCGGGAATCCTCGATCTCTCGATGTCGCTAAGCATCGACGGATCAATCGCTGCAGCACCACGATACCCAATTTATCGTATTGTAAGTGTGTAGTTGCATGAAATAAAGAATTTTGACACCCATACGCCCAGCCAAACTCTCAGAAACGCCGGGAATCCTCGATCTCTCGATGTCGCTAAGCATCGACGTATCAATTGTTGCAGCACCACGATAGCCGTTTTATCGTATTGTAAGTGTGTAGTTGCATGAAATAAAGAATTTTGACACCCATACGCCCAGCCAAACTCTCAGAAACGCCGGGAATCCTCGATCTCTCGATGTCGCTAAGCATCGACGTATCAATCGCTGCAGCACCACGATACCCGTTTTATCGTATTGCAAGTGTGTAGTTGCATAAAATAGAGAATTTTGACACCCATACGCCCAGCCAAACTCTCAGAAACGCCGGGAATCCTCGATCTCTCGATGTCGCTAAGCATCGACGTATCAATTGCTGCAGCACCACGATACCCGTTTTATCGTATTGCCCGTGTGTAGTTGCATGAAATAAAGAATTTTCACACCCGTACAGCCAGCCAAACTCTCAGAAACGCTGGGAATCCTCGATCTCTCGATTTCGCTAAGCATCGACGGATCAATCGCTGCAGCACCGCGATACCCATTTTATCGTATTGTAAGTGTGTAGTTGCATGAAATAAAGAATTTTGACACCCATACGCCCAGCCAAACTCTCAGAAACGCCGGGAATCCTCGATCTCTCGATGTCGCTAAGCATCGACGTATCAATCGCTGCAGCACCACGATACCCATTTTATCGTATTGCCCGTGTGTCGTTGCATGAAATAAAGAATTTTCACACGCGTACACCCAGCCAAACTCTCCGAAACGCCGGGAATCCTCGATCTCTCGATTTCGCTAAGCATCGACGGATCAATCGCTGCAGCACCACGATACCCGTTCTATCGTATTGTAAGTGCGTAGTTGCATGAAATAAAGAATTTTGACATGCGTACACCCAGCCAAACACTAAGAAACGCCGGGAATCCTCGATCTCTCGATGTGGCTAAGCATCGACGGATCAATCGCTGCAGCACCACGATACCCGTTTTATCGTATTGCAAGTGTGTAGTTGCATGAAATAAATGATTTTTACGCCCGTACACCCAGCCAAACTCTCAGAAACGCCGGGAATCCTCGATCTCTCGATGTCGCTAAGCATCGACGTATCAATCGCTGCAGCACCACGATACCCGTTTTATCGTATTTTAAGTGCGTAGTTGCATGAAATAAAGAATTTTGACATGCGTACACCCAGCAAAACTCTAAGAAACGCCGGGAATCCTCGATCTCTCGATGTCGCTAAGCATCGACTTATCAATTGCTGCAGCACCACGATACCCGTTTTATCGTATTGCCCGTGTGTAGTTGCATGAAATAAAGAATTTTCACACCCGTACAGCCAGCCAAACTCTTAGAAACGCTGGGAATCCTCGATCTCTCGATTTCGCTAAGCATCGACGGATCAATCGCTGCAGCACCACGATACCCATCTTATCGTATTGTGTGTAGTTGCATGAAATAAAGAATTTTCACACCCGTACACCCAGCCAAACTCTCAGAAACGCCAGGAATCATCGATCTCTCGATGTCGCTAAGCATCGACGGATCAATCGCTGCAGCACCATGATACCCGTTTTATCGTATTGCAAGTGTGTAGTTGCATGGAATAAATAATTTTTACACCCGTACACCCAGCCAAACTCTCAGAAACGCTGGGAATCCTCGATCTCTCGATTTCGCTAAGCATCGACGGATCAATCGCTGCAGCACCACGATACCCATCTTATCATATTGTAAGTGTGTAGTTGCATGAAGTAAAGAATTTTGACACCCATACGCCCAGCCAAACTCTCAGAAACGCCGGGAATCGTCGATCTCTCGATTTCGCTAAGCATCGACGGATCAATCGCTGCAGCACCACGATACCCGTTTTATCGTATTGCAAGTGTGTAGTTGCATGAAATAAATGATTTTCACGCCCGTACACCCAGCCAAACTCTCAGAAACGCCGGGAATCCTCGATCTCTCGATGTCGCTAAGCATCGACGTATCAATCGCTGCAGCACCACGATACCCGTTTTATCGTATTGCAAGTGTGTAGTTGCATGGAATAAGAAATTTTTACACCCGTACACCCAGCCAAACTCTCAGAAACGCTGGGAATCCTCGATCTCTCGATTTCGCTACGCATCGACGGATCAATCGCTGCAGCACCGCGATACCCATTTTATCGTATTGTAAGTGTGTAATTGCATGAAATAAAGAATTTTGACACCCATACGTCCAGCCAAACTCTCAGAAACGCCGGGAATCCTCGATCTCTCGATGTCGCTAAGCATCGACGGATCAATCGATGCAGTACCACGATACGCATTTTATCGTATTGTAACTGTGGAGTTGCATGGAATAAAGAATTTTGACACCCATACGCCCAGCCAAACTCTCAGAAACGCCGGGAATCCTCGATCTCTCGATGTCGCTAAGCATCGACGTATCAATTGCTGCAGCACCACGATACCCGTTTTATCGTATTGCCCGTGTGTAGTTGCATGAAATAAAGAATTTTCACACCCGTACACCCAGCCAAACTCTCAGAAACGCCGGGAATCATCGATCTCTCGATGTCGCTAAGCATTGACGGATCAATCGCTGCAGCACCACGATACCCGTTTTATCGTATTGCAAGTGTGTAGTTGCATGGAATAAAGAATTTTTACACCCGTACACCCAGCCAAACTCTCAGAAAGGTTGGGAATCCTCGATCTCTCGTTTTCGCTAAGCATTGACGGATCAATCGCTGCAGCACCACGATACCCGTTTTATCGTATTGCCCGTGTGTAGTTGCATGAAATAAAGAATTTTAACACCCGTACAGCCAGCCAAACTCTTAGAAACGCCGGGAATCCTCGATCTCTCGATTTCGCTAAGCATCGACGGATCAATCGCTGCAGCACCACGATACCCATCTTATCGTATTGCCCGTGTGTAGTTGCATGAAATAAAGAATTTTCACACCCGTGCAGCCAGCCAAACTCTCAGAAACGCTGGGAATCCTCGATCTCTCGATTTCGCTAAGCATCAACGGATCAATCGCTGCAGCACCGCGATACCCGTTTTATCGTATTGTAAGTGTGTAGTTGCATGAAATAGAGAATTTTGACATGCGTACACCCAGCCAAATACTAAGAAACGCCGGGAATCCTCGATCTCTCGATGTCGCTAAGCATCGATGTATCAATCGCTGCAGCACCACGATACCCGTTTTATCGTATTGCAAGTGTGTAGTTGCATGAAATAAAGAATTTTCACACCCGTACAGGCAGCCAAACTCTCAGAAACGCCGGGAATCGTCGATCTCTCGATTTCGCTAAGCATCGACGGATCAATCGCTGCAGCACCACGATACCCGTTTTATCGTATTGCAAGTGTGTAGTTGCATGAAATAAATGATTTTCACGCCCGTACACCCAGCCAAACTCTCAGAAACGCCGGGAATCGTCGATCTCTCGATTTCGCTAAGCATCGACGGATCAATCGCTGCAGCACCACGATACCCGTTTTATCGTATTGCAAGTGTGTAGTTGCATGAAATAAATGATTTTCACGCCCGTACACCCAGCCAAACTCTCAGAAACGCCGGGAATCCTCGATCTCTCGATGTCGCTAAGCATCGACGGATCAATCGCTGCAGCACCACGATACCCGTTTTATCGTATTGCAAGTGTGTAGTTGCATGAAATAAATGATTTTCACGCCCGTACACCCAGCCAAACTCTCAGAAACGCCGGGAATCCTCGATCTCTCGATGTCGCTAAGCATCGACGTATCAATCGCTGCAGCACCACGATACCCATCTTATCGTATTGTAAGTGTGTAGTTGCATCAAATAAAGAATTTTGACACCCATACGCCCAGCCAAACTCTCAGAAACGCCGGGCATCCTCGATCTCTCGATGTCGCTAAGCATCGACGTATCAATTGCTGCAGCACCACGATACCCGTTTTATCGTATTGCCCGTGTGTAGTTGCATGAAATAAAGAATTTTCACACCCGTACACCCAGCCAAACTCTCAGAAACGCCGGGAATCATCGATCTCTCGATGTCGCTAAGCATCGACGGATCAATCGCTGCAGCACCATGATAGCCGTTTTATCGTATTGCAAGTGTGTAGTTGCATGGAATAAAGAATTTTTACACCCGTACACCCAGCCAACCTCTCAGAAACGTTGGGAATCCTCGATCTCTCGATTTCGCTAAGCATTGACGGATCAATCGCTGCAGCACCACGATACCCGTTTTATCGTATTGCCCGTGTGTAGTTGCATGAAATAAAGAATTTTAACACCCGTACAGCCAGCCAAACTCTTAGAAACGCCGGGAATCCTCGATCTCTCGATTTCGCTAAGCATCGACGGATCAATCGCTGCAGCACCACGATACCCATCTTATCGTATTGTAAGTGTGTAGTTGCATCAAATAAAGAATTTTGACACCCATACGCCCAGCCAAACTCTCAGAAACGCCGGGAATCCTCGATCTCTCGATGTCGCTAAGCATCGACGTATCAATTGCTGCAGCACCACGATACCCGTTTTATCGTATTGCCCGTGTGTAGTTGCATGAAATAAAGAATTTTCACACCCGTGCAGCCAGCCAAACTCTCAGAAACGCTGGGAATCCTCGATCTCTCGATTTCGCTAAGCATCAACGGATCAATCGCTGCAGCACCGCGATACCTGTTTTATCGTATTGTAAGTGTGTAGTTGCATGAAATAGAGAATTTTGACATGCGTACACCCAGCCAAACACTAAGAAACGCCGGGAATCCTCGATCTCTCGATGTCGCTAAGCATCGATGTATCAATCGCTGCAGCACCACGATACCCGTTTTATCGTATTGCAAGTGTGTAGTTGCATGAAATAAAGAATTTTCACACCCGTACAGGCAGCCAAACTCTCAGAAACGCCGGGAATCGTCGATCTCTCGATTTCGCTAAGCATCGACGGATCAATCGCTGCAGCACCACGATACCCGTTTTATCGTATTGCAAGTGTGTAGTTGCATGAAATAAATGATTTTCACGCCCGTAAACCCAGCCAAACTCTCAGAAACGCCGGGAATCCTCGATCTCTCGATGTCGCTAAGCATCGACGGATCAATCGCTGCAGCACCACGATACCCGTTTTATCGTATTGCAAGTGTGTAGTTGCATGAAATAAATGATTTTCACGCCCGTACACCCAGCCAAACTCTCAGAAACGCCGGGAATCCTCGATCTCTCGATGTCGCTAAGCATCGACGTATCAATCGCTGCAGCACCACGATACCCATCTTATCGTATTGTAAGTGTGTAGTTGCATCAAATAAAGAATTTTGACACCCATACGCCCAGCCAAACTCTCAGAAACGCCGGGAATCCTCGATCTCTCGATGTCGCTAAGCATCGACGTATCAATTGCTGCAGCACCACGATACCCGTTTTATCGTATTGCCCGTGTGTAGTTGCATGAAATAAAGAATTTTCACACCCGTACACCCAGCCAAACTCTCAGAAACGCCGGGAATCATCGATCTCTCGATGTCGCTAAGCATCGACGGATCAATCGCTGCAGCACCATGATACCCGTTTTATCGTATTGCAAGTGTGTAGTTGCATGGAATAAAGAATTTTTACACCCGTACACCCAGCCAAACTCTCAGAAACGCTGGGAATCCTCGATCTCTCGATTTCGCTAAGCATCGACGGATCAATCGCTGCAGCACCGCGATACCCATTTTATTGTATTGTAAGTGTGTAGTTGCATGAAATAAAGAATTTTGACACCCATACGCCCAGCCAAACTCGCAGAAACGCCGGGAATCCTCGATCTCTCGATGTCGCTAAGCATCGACGTATCAATTGCTGCAGCACCACGATACCCGTTTTATCGTATTGCAAGTGTGTAGTTGCATGGAATAAGGAATTTTTACACCCGTACACCCAGCCAAACTCTCAGAAACGTTGGGAATCCTCGATCTCTCGATTTCGCTAAGCATCGACGGATCAATCGCTGCAGCACCACGATACCCGTTTTATCATATTGCCCATGTGTAGTTGCATGAAATAAAGAATTTTAACACCCGTACAGCCAGCCAAACTCTTAGAAACGCCGGGAATCCTCGATCTCTCGATTTCGCTAAGCATCGACGGATCAATCGCTGCAGCACCACGATACCCATCTTATCGTATTGTAAGTGTGTAGTTGCATCAAATAAAGAATTTTGACACCCATACGCCCAGCCAAACTCTCAGAAACGCCGGGAATCCTCGATCTCTCGATGTCGCTAAGCATCGACGTATCAATTGCTGCAGCACCACGATACCCGTTTTATCGTATTGCCCGTGTGTAGTTGCATGAAATAAAGAATTTTCACACCCGTACAGCCAGCCAAACTCTCAGAAACGCTGGGAATCCTCGATCTCTCGATTTCGCTAAGCATCAACGGATCAATCGCTGCAGCACCGCGATACCCGTTTTATCGTATTGTAAGTGTGTAGTTGCATGAAATAAAGAATTTTGACATGCGTATACCCAGCCAAACACTAAGAAACGCCGGGAATCCTCGATCTCTCGATGTCGCTAAGCATCGACGTATCAATTGCTGCAGCACCACGATACCCGTTTTATCGTATTGCCCGTGTGTAGTTGCATGAAATAAAGAATTTTCACACCCGTACACCCAGCCAAACTCTCAGAAACGCCGGGAATCATCGATCTCTCGATGTCGCTAAGCATCGACGTATCAATCGCTGCAGCACCATGATACCCGTTTTATCGTATTGCAAGTGTGTAGTTGCATGGAATAAAGAATTTTCACACCCGTACACCCAGCCAAACTCTCAGAAACGCCGGGAATCATCGATCTCTCGATGTCGCTAAGCATCGACGGATCAATCGCTGCAGCACCATGATACCCGTTTTATCGTATTGCAAGTGTGTAGTTGCATAGAATAAAGAATTTTTACACCCGTACACCCAGCCAAACTCTCAGAAACGCTGGGAATCCTCGATCTCTCGATTTCGCTAAGCATCGACGGATCAATCGCTGCAGCACCGCGATACCCATTTTATCGTATTGTAAGTGTGTAGTTGCATGAAATAAAGAATTTTGACACCCATACGCCCAGTCAAACTCGCAGAAACGCCGGGAATCCTCGATCTCTCGATGTCGCTAAGCATCGACGTATCAATTGCTGCAGCACCACGATACCAGTTTTATCGTAGTGAGATTGTGTAGATACATAGAATGAAGGATTTTGACACCCGTACAGCCAGCCAAAGTCTCAGAAACGGCGGGAATCCTCGATCTTTCGATTCCGCTAAGCTTCGACGTATCAATCGCTGCAGAACTGCGATATTAGTTTTCTCGTATTGAGAGTGTGTAGTTGCAGGAAATAAAGAATTTTGACCCCCGTACGCCCAGCCAAACTCTCAGAAACGCCGGGAATCGTCGATCTCTCGATGTCGCTAAGCATCGACGGATCAATCGCTGCAGAGCCACGATTCCCGTTTTATCGTATTGCAAGTGTGTAGTTGCATGAAATAAAGAATTTTGACATGCGTACACCCAGCCAAACTCTCAGAAACACCGGGAATCATCGATATCTCGATGTCGCTAAGCATCGACGTATCAATCGCTGCAGCACCACGATACCAGTTTTATCGTATTGAGAGTGTGTAGATACGTAGAATGAAGGATTTCGACACCCGTACACCCAGCCAAACTCTCAGAAACGCCGGGAATCATCGATCTCTCGATGTCGCTAAGCATCGACGGATCAATCGCTGCAGCACCATGATACCCGTTTTATCGTATTGCAAGTGTGTAGTTGCATGGAATAAAGAATTTTTACACCCGTACACCCAGCCAAACTCTCAGAAACGCCGGGAATCGTCGATCTCTCGATTTCGCTAAGCATCGACGGATCAATCGCTGCAGCACCACGATACCCGTTTTATCGTATTGTAAGTGTGTAGTTTCATGCAATAAAGAATTTTGACATGTGTACACCCAACGAAATACAAAGAAACGCCGAGAATCCTCGATCTCTCGATGTCGCTAAGCATCGACGTATCAATCGCTGCAGCACCACGATACCAGTTTTATCGTATTAAGAGTGTGTAGATACATAGGATGAAGGATTTTGACACCCGTTCAGCCAGCCAAATTCTCAGAAACGGCGGGAATCCTCGATCTTTCGATTTCGCTAAGCATCGACGGATCAATCGCTGCAGCACCACGATACCCGTTTTATCGTATTGTAAGTGCGTAGTTGCATGAAATAAAGAATTTTGACATGCGTACACCCAGCCAAACACTAAGAAACGCCGGGAATCCTCGATCTCTCGATGTCGCTAAGCATCGACGTATCAATTGTTGCAGCACCACGATAGCCGTTTTATCGTATTGTAAGTGTGTAGTTGCATGAAATAAAGAATTTTGACACCCATACGCCCAGCCAAACTCTCAGAAACGCCGGGAATCCTCGATCTCTCGATGTCGCTAAGCATCGACGTATCAATCGCTGCAGCACCACGATACCCGTTTTATCGTATTGCAAGTGTGTAGTTGCATAATATAGAGAATTTTGACACCCATACGCCCAGCCAAACTCTCAGAAACGCCGGGAATTCTCGATCTCTCGATGTCGCTAAGCATCGACGTATCAATTGCTGCAGCACCACGATACCCGTTTTATCGTATTGCCCGTGTGTAGTTGCATGAAATAAAGAATTTTCACACCCGTACAGCCAGCCAAACTCTCAGAAACGCTGGGAATCCTCGATCTCTCGATTTCGCTAAGCATCGACGGATCAATCGCTGCAGCACCGCGATACCCATTTTATCGTATTGTAAGTGTGTAGTTGCATGAAATAAAGAATTTTGACACCCATACGCCCAGCCAAACTCTCAGAAACGCCGGGAATCCTCGATCTCTCGATGTCGCTAAGCATCGACGTATCAATCGCTGCAGAACCACGATACCCATTTTATCGTATTGCCCGTGTGTCGTTGCATGAAATAAAGAATTTTCACACGCGTACACCCAGCCAAACTCTCCGAAACGCCGGGAATCCTCGATCTCTCGATTTCGCTAAGCATCGACGGATCAATCGCTGCAGCACCACGATACCCGTTCTATCGTATTGTAAGTGCGTAGTTGCATGAAATAAAGAATTTTGACATGCGTACACCCAGCCAAACACTAAGAAACGCCGGGAATCCTCGATCTCTCGATGTGGCTAAGCATCGACGGATCAATCGCTGCAGCACCACGATACCCGTTTTATCGTATTGCAAGTGTGTAGTTGCATGAAATAAATGATTTTTACGCCCGTACACCCAGCCAAACTCTCAGAAACGCCGGGAATCCTCGATCTCTCGATGTCGCTAAGCATCGACGTATCAATCGCTGCAGCACCACGATACCCGTTTTATCGTATTTTAAGTGCGTAGTTGCATGAAATAAAGAATTTTGACATGCGTACACCCAGCAAAACACTAAGAAACGCCGGGAATCCTCGATCTCTCGATGTCGCTAAGCATCGACGTATCAATTGCTGCAGCACCACGATACCCGTTTTATCGTATTGCCCGTGTGTAGGTGCATGAAATAAAGAATTTTCACACCCGTACAGCCAGCCAAACTCTTAGAAACGCCGGGAATCCTCGATCTCTCGATTTCGCTAAGCATCGACGGATCAATCGCTGCAGCACCACGATACCCATCTTATCGTATTGTGTGTAGTTGCATGAAATAAAGAATTTTCACACCCGTACACCCAGCCAAACTCTCAGAAACGCCAGGAATCATCGATCTCTCGATGTCGCTAAGCATCGACGGATCAATCGCTGCAGCACCATGATACCCGTTTTATCGTATTGCAAGTGTGTAGTTGCATGGAATAAAGAATTTTTACACCCGTACACCCAGCCAAACTCTCAGAAACGCTGGGAATCCTCGATCTCTCGATTTCGCTAAGCATCGACGGATCAATCGCTGCAGCACCACGATACCCATCTTATCGTATTGTAAGTGTGTAGTTGCATGAAATAAAGAATTTTGACACCCATACGCCCAGCCAAACTCTCAGAAACGCCGGGAATCGTCGATCTCTCGATTTCGCTAAGCATCGACGGATCAATCGCTGCAGCACCACGATACCCGTTTTATCGTATTGCAAGTGTGTAGTTGCATGAAATAAATGATTTTCACGCCCGTAAACCCAGTCAAACTCTCAGAAACGCCGGGAATCCTCGATCTCTCGATGTCGCTAAGCATCGACGGATCAATCGCTGCAGCACCACGATACCCGTTTTATCGTATTGCAAGTGTGTAGTTGCATGAAATAAATGATTTTCACGCCCGTACACCCAGCCAAACTCTCAGAAACGCCGGGAATCCTCGATCTCTCGATGTCGCTAAGCATCGACGTATCAATCGCTGCAGCACCACGATACCCGTTTTATCGTATTGCAAGTGTGTAGTTGCATAAAATAGAGAATTTTGACACCCATACACCCAGCCAAACTCTCAGAAACGCCGGGAATCCTCGATCTCTCGATGTCGCTAAGCATCGACGTATCAATTGCTGCAGCACCACGATACCCGTTTTATCGTATTGCCCGTGCGTAGTTGCATGAAATAAAGAATTTTCACACCCGTACAGCCAGCCAAACTCTCAGAAACGCTGGGAATCCTCGATCTCTCGATTTCGCTAAGCATCGACGGATCAATCGCTGCAGCACCGCGATACCCATTTTATCGTATTGTAAGTGTGTAGTTGCATGAAATAAAGAATTTTGACACCCATACGCCATGCCAAACTCTCAGAAACGCCGGGAATCCTCGATCTCTCGATGTCGCTAAGCATCGACGTATCAATCGCTGCAGCACCACGATACCCATTGTATCGTATTGCCCGTGTGTCGTTGCATGAAATAAAGAATTTTCACACGCGTACACCCAGCCAAACTCTCCGAAACGCCGGGAATCCTCGATCTCTCGATTTCGCTAAGCATCGACGGATCAATCGCTGCAGCACCACGATACCCGTTCTATCGTATTGTAAGTGCGTAGTTCCATGAAATAAAGAATTTTGACATGCGTACACCCTGCCAAACACTAAGAAACGCCGGGAATCCTCGATCTCTCGATGTGGCTAAGCATCGACGGATCAATCGCTGCAGCACCACGATACCCGTTTTATCGTATTGCAAGTGTGTAGTTGCATGAAATAAATGATTTTTACGCCCGTACACCCAGCCAAACTCTCAGAAACGCCGGGAATCCTCGATCTCTCGATGTCGCTAAGCATCGACGTATCAATCGCTGCAGCACCACGATACCCGTTTTATCGTATTTTAAGTGCGGAGTTGCATGAAATGAAGAATTTTGACATGCGTACACCCAGCAAAACACTAAGAAACGCCGGGAATCCTCGATCTCTCGATGTCGCTAAGCATCGACGTATCAGGTGCTGCAGCACCACGATACCCGTTTTATCGTATTGCCCGTGTGTAGTTGCATGAAATAAAGAATTTTCACACTCGTACAGCCAGCCAAACTCTTAGAAACGCCGGGAATCCTCGATCTCTCGATTTCGCTAAGCATCGACGGATCAATCGCTGCAGCACCACGATACCCATCTTATCGTATTGTGTGTAGTTGCATGAAATAAAGAATTTTCACACCCGTACACCCAGCCAAACTCTCAGAAACGCCAGGAATCATCGATCTCTCGATGTCGCTAAGCATCGACGGATCAATCGCTGCAGCACCATGATACCCGTTTTATCGTATTGCAAGTGTGTAGTTGCATGGAATAAAGAATTTTTACACCCGTACACCCAGCCAAACTCTCAGAAACGCTGGGAATCCTCGATCTCTCGATTTCGCTAAGCATCGACGGATCAATCGCTGCAGCACCACGATACCCATCTTATCGTATTGTAAGTGTGTAGTTGCATGAAGTAAAGAATTTTGACACCCATACGCCCAGCCAAACTCTCAGAAACGCCGGGAATCGTCGATCTCTCGATTTCGCTAAGCATCGACGGATCAATCGCTGCAGCACCACGATACCCGTTTTATCGTATTGCAAGTGTGTAGTTGCATGAAATAAATGATTTTCACGCCCGTAAACCCAGTCAAACTCTCAGAAACGCCGGGAATCCTCGATCTCTCGATGTCGCTAAGCATCGACGGATCAATCGCTGCAGCACCACGATATACCCGTTTTATCGTATTGCAAGTGTGTAGTTGCATGAAATAAATGATTTTCACGCCCGTACACCCAGCCAAACTCTCAGAAACGCCGGGAATCCTCGATCTCTCGATGTCGCTAAGCATCGACGTATCAATCGCTGCAGCACCACGACACCCGTTTTATCGTATTGCAAGTGTGTAGTTGCATGGAATAAAGAATTTTTACACCCGTACACCCAGCCAAACTCTCAGAAACGCTGGGAATCCTCGATCTCTCGATTTCGCTACGCATCGACGGATCAATCGCTGCAGCACCGCGATACCCATTTTATCGTATTGTAAGTGTGTAATTGCATGAAATAAAGAATTTTGACACCCATACGTCCAGCCAAACTCTCAGAAACGCCGGGAATCCTCGATCTCTCGATGTCGCTAAGCATCGACGGATCAATCGATGCAGTACCACGATACCCATTTTATCGTATTGTAACTGTGGAGTTGCATGGAATAAAGAATTTTGACACCCATACGCCCAGCCAAACTCTCAGAAACGCCGGGAATCCTCGATCTCTCGATGTCGCTAAGCATCGACGTATCAATTGCTGCAGCACCACGATACCCGTTTTATCGTATTGCCCGTGTGTAGTTGCATGAAATAAAGAATTTTCACACCCGTACACCCAGCCAAACTCTCAGAAACGCCGGGAATCATCGATCTCTCGATGTCGCTAAGCATTGACGGATCAATCGCTGCAGCACCACGATACCCGTTTTATCGTATTGCAAGTGTGTAGTTGCATGGAATAAAGAATTTTTACACCCGTACACCCAGCCAAACTCTCAGAAACGTTGGGAATCCTCGATCTCTCGATTTCGCTAAGCATCGACGGATCAATCGCTGCAGCACCACGATACCCGTTTTATCGTATTGCCCGTGTGTAGTTGCATGAAATAAAGAATTTTAACACCCGTACAGCCAGCCAAACTCTTAGAAACGCCGGGAATCCTCGATCTCTCGATTTCGCTAAGCATCGACGGATCAATCGCTGCAGCACCACGATACCCATCTTATCGTATTGTAAGTGTGTAGTTGCATCAAATAAAGAATTTTGACACCCATACGCCCAGCCAAACTCTCAGAAACGCCGGGAATCCTCGATCTCTCGATGTCGCTAAGCATCGACGTATCAATTGCTGCAGCACCACGATACCCGTTTTATCGTATTGCCCGTGTGTAGTTGCATGAAATAAAGAATTTTCACACCCGTACAGCCAGCCAAACTCTCAGAAACGCTGGGAATCCTCGATCTCTCGATTTCGCTAAGCATCAACGGATCAATCGCTGCAGCACCGCGATACCCGTTTTATCGTATTGTAAGTGTGTAGTTGCATGAAATAGAGAATTTTGACATGCGTACACCCAGCCAAACACTAAGAAACGCCGGGAATCCTCGATCTCTCGATGTCGCTAAGCATCGATGTATCAATCGCTGCAGGACCACGATACCCGTTTTATCGTATTGCAAGTGTGTAGTTGCATGAAATAAAGAATTTTCACACCCGTACAGGCAGCCAAACTCTCAGAAACGCCGGGAATCGTCGATCTCTCGATTTCGCTAAGCATCGACGGATCAATCGCTGCAGCACCACGATACCCGTTTTATCGTATTGCAAGTGTGTAGTTGCATGAAATAAATGATTTTCACGCCCGTACACCCAGCCAAACTCTCAGAAACGCCGGGAATCCTCGATCTCTCGATGTCGCTAAGCATCGACGGATCAATCGCTGCAGCACCACGATACCCGTTTTATCGTATTGCAAGTGTGTAGTTGCATGAAATAAATGATTTTCACGCCCGTACACCCAGCCAAACTCTCAGAAACGCCGGGAATCCTCGATCTCTCGATGTCGCTAAGCATCGACGTATCAATCGCTGCAGCACCACGATACCCATCTTATCGTATTGTAAGGGTGTAGTTGCATCAAATAAAGAATTTTGACACCCATACGCCCAGCCAAACTCTCAGAAACGCCGGGAATCCTCGATCTCTCGATGTCGCTAAGCATCGACGTATCAATTGCTGCAGCACCACGATACCCGTTTTATCGTATTGCCCGTGTGTAGTTGCATGAAATAAAGAATTTTCACACCCGTACACCCAGCCAAACTCTCAGAAACGCCGGGAATCATCGATCTCTCGATGTCGCTAAGCATCGACGGATCAATCGCTGCAGCACCATGATACCCGTTTTATCGTATTGCAAGTGTGTAGTTGCAAGGAATAAAGAATTTTTACACCCGTACACCCAGCCAAACTCTCAGAAACGCTGGGAATCCTCGATCTCTCGATTTCGCTAAGCATCGACGGATCAATCGCTGCAGCACCGCGATACCCATTTTATCGTATTGTAAGTGTGTAGTTGCATGAAATAAAGAATTTTGACACCCATACGCCCAGCCAAACTCGCAGAAACGCCGGGAATCCTCGATCTCTCGATGTCGCTAAGCATCGACGTATCAATTGCTGCAGCACCACGATACCCGTTTTATCGTATTGCAAGTGTGTAGTTGCATGGAATAAGGAATTTTTACACCCGTACACCCAGCCAAACTCTCAGAAACGTTGGGAATCCTCGATCTCTCGATTTCGCTAAGCATCGACGGATCAATCGCTGCAGCACCACGATACCCGTTTTATCATATTGCCCATGTGTAGTTGCATGAAATAAAGAATTTTAACACCCGTACAGCCAGCCAAACTCTCAGAAACGCTGGGAATCCTCGATCTCTCGATTTCGCTAATCATCGACGGATCAATCGCTGCAGCACCGCGATACCCATTTTATCGTATTGTAAGTGTGTAGTTGCATGAAATAAAGAATTTTGACACCCATACGCCCAGCCAAACTCGCAGAAACGCCGGGAATCCTCGATCTCTCGATGTCGCTAAGCATCGACGTATCAATTGCTGCAGCACCACGATACCAGTTTTATCGTAGTGAGATTGTGTAGATACATAGAATGAAGGATTTTGACACCCGTACAGCCAGCCAAAGTCTCAGAAACGGCGGGAATCCTCGTTCTTTCGAATCCGCTAAGCTTCGACGTATCAATCGCTGCAGAACTGCGATACCAGTTTTCTCGTATTGAGAGTGTGTAGTTGCAGGAAATAAAGAATTTTGACCCCCGTACGCCCAGCCAAACTCTCAGAAACGCCGGGAATCGTCGATCTCTCGATGTCGCTAAGCATCGACGGATCAATCGCTGCAGCACCACGATACCCGTTTTATCGTATTGTAAGTGCGTAGTTGCATGAAATAAAGAATTTTGACATGCGTACACCCAGCAAAACACTAAGAAACGCCGGGAATCCTCGATCTCTCGATGTCGCTAAGCATCGACGGATCAATCGCTGCAGCACCACGATACCCGTTTTATCGTATTGCAAGTGTGTAGTTGCATGAAATAAATGATTTTCACGCCCGTACACCCAGCCAAACTCGCAGAAACGCCGGGAATCCTCGATCTCTCGATGTCGCTAAGCATCGACGTATCAATCGCTGCAGCACCACGATACCCGTTTTATCGTATTGCAAGTGTGTAGTTGCATAAAATAGAGAATTTTGACACCCATACGCCCAGCCAAACTCTCAGAAACGCCGGGAATCCTCGATCTCTCGATGTCGCTAAGCATCGACGTATCAATTGCTGCAGCACCACGATACCCGTTTTATCGTATTGCCCGTGTGTAGTTGCATGAAATAAAGAATTTTCACACCCGTACAGCCAGCCAAACTCTCAGAAACGCTGGGAATCCTCGATCTCTCGATTTCGCTAAGCATCGACGGATCAATCGCTGCAGCACCGCGATACCCATTTTATCGTATTGTAAGTGTGTAGTTGCATGAAATAAAGAATTTTGACACCCATACGCCCAGCCAAACTCTCAGTAACGCCGGGAATCCTCGATCTCTCGATGTCGCTAAGCATCGACGTATCAATCGCTGCAGCACCACGATACCCATTTTATCGTATTGCCCGTGTGTCGTTGCATGAAATAAAGAATTTTCACACGCGTACACCCAGCCAAACTCTCCGAAACGCCGGGAATCCTCGATCTCTCGATTTCGCTAAGCATCGACGGATCAATCGCTGCAGCACCACGATACCCGTTCTATCGTATTGTAAGTGCGTAGTTGCATGAAATAAAGAATTTTGACATGCGTACACCCAGCCAAACACTAAGAAACGCCGGGAATCCTCGATCTCTCGATGTGGCTAAGCATCGACGGATCAATCGCTGCAGCACCACGATACCCGTTTTATCGTATTGCAAGTGTGTAGTTGCATGAAATAAATGATTTTTACGCCCGTACACCCAGCCAAACTCTCAGAAACGCCGGGAATCCTCGATCTCTCGATGTCGCTAAGCATCGACGTATCAATCGCTGCAGCACCACGATACCCGTTTTATCGTATTTTAAGTGCGTAGTTGCATGAAATAAAGAATTTTGACATGCGTACACCCAGCAAAACACTAAGAAACGCCGGGAATCCTCGATCTCTCGATGTCGCTAAGCATCGACGTATCAATTGCTGCAGCACCACGATACCCGTTTTATCGTATTGCCCGTGTGTAGTTGCATGAAATAAAGGATTTTCACACTCGTACAGCCAGCCAAACTCTTAGAAACGCCGGGAATCCTCGATCTCTCGATTTCGCTAAGCATCGACGGATCAATCGCTGCAGCACCACGATACCCATCTTATCGTATTGTGTGTAGTTGCATGAAATAAAGAATTTTCACACCCGTACACCCAGCCAAACTCTCAGAAACGCTGGGAATCCTCGATCTCTCGATTTCGCTACGCATCGACGGATCAATCGCTGCAGCACCGCGATACCCATTTTATCGTATTGTAAGTGTGTAATTGCATGAAATAAAGAATTTTGACACCCATACGTCCAGCCAAACTCTCAGAAACGCCGGGAATCCTCGATCTCTCGATGTCGCTAAGCATCGACGGATCAATCGCTGCAGCACCATGATTCCCGTTTTATCGTATTGCAAGTGTGTAGTTGCATGGAATAAAGAATTTTTACACCCGTACACCCAGCCAAACTCTCAGAAACGCTGGGAATCCTCGATCTCTCGATTTCGCTAAGCATCGACGGATCAATCGCTGCAGCACCACGATACCCATCTTATCGTATTGTAAGTGTGTAGTTGCATGAAGTAAAGAATTTTGACACCCATACGCCCAGCCAAACTCTCAGAAACGCCGGGAATCGTCGATCTCTCGATTTCGCTAAGCATCGACGGATCAATCGCTGCAGCACCACGATACCCGTTTTATCGTATTGCAAGTGTGTAGTTGCATGAAATAAATGATTTTCACGCCCGTAAACCCAGTCAAACTCTCAGAAACGCCGGGAATCCTCGATCTCTCGATGTCGCTAAGCATCGACGGATCAATCGCTGCAGCACCACGATATACCCGTTTTATCGTATTGCAAGTGTGTAGTTGCATGAAATAAATGATTTTCACGCCCGTACACCCAGCCAAACTCTCAGAAACGCCGGGAATCCTCGATCTCTCGATGTCGCTAAGCATCGACGTATCAATCGCTGCAGCACCACGATACCCGTTTTATCGTATTGCAAGTGTGTAGTTGCATGGAATAAAGAATTTTTACACCCGTACACCCAGCCAAACTCTCAGAAACGTTGGGAATCCTCGATCTCTCGATTTCGCTAAGCATCGACGGATCAATCGCTGCAGCACCACGATACCCGTTTTATCGTATTGCCCGTGTGTAGTTGCATAAAATAAAGAATTTTAACACCCGTACAGCCAGCCAAACTCTTAGAAACGCCGGGAATCCTCGATCTCTCGATTTCGCTAAGCATCGACGGATCAATCGCTGCAGCACCACGATACCCATCTTATCGTATTGTAAGTGTGTAGTTGCATCAAATAAAGAATTTTGACACCCATACGCCCAGCCAAACTCTCAGAAACGCCGGGAATCCTCGATCTCTCGATGTCGCTAAGCATCGACGTATCAATTGCTGCAGCACCACGATACCCGTTTTATCGTATTGCCCGTGTGTAGTTGCATGAAATAAAGAATTTTCACACCCGTACAGCCAGCCAAACTCTCAGAAACGCTGGGAATCCTCGATCTCTCGATTTCGCTAAGCATCAACGGATCAATCGCTGCAGCACCGCGATACCCGTTTTATCGTATTGTAAGTGTGTAGTTGCATGAAATAGAGAATTTTGACATGCGTACACCCAGCCAAACACTAAGAAACGCCGGGAATCCTCGATCTCTCGATGTCGCTAAGCATCGATGTATCAATCGCTGCAGCACCACGATACCCGTTTTATCGTATTGCAAGTGTGTAGTTGCATGAAATAAAGAATTTTCACACCCGTACAGGCAGCCAAACTCTCAGAAACGCCGGGAATCGTCGATCTCTCGATTTCGCTAAGCATCGACGGATCAATCGCTGCAGCACCACGATACCCGTTTTATCGTATTGCAAGTGTGTAGTTGCATGAAATAAATGATTTTCACGCCCGTACACCCAGCCAAACTCTCAGAAACGCCGGGAATCCTCGATCTCTCGATGTCGCTAAGCATCGACGGATCAATCGCTGCAGCACCACGATACCCGTTTTATCGTATTGCAAGTGTGTAGTTGCATGAAATAAATGATTTTCACGCCCGTACACCCAGCCAAACTCTCAGAAACGCCGGGAATCCTCGATCTCTCGATGTCGCTAAGCATCGACGTATCAATCGCTGCAGCACCACGATACCCATCTTATCGTATTGTAAGTGTGTAGTTGCATCAAATAAAGAATTTTGACACCCATACGCCCAGCCAAACTCTCAGAAACGCCGGGAATCCTCGATCTCTCGATGTCGCTAAGCATCGACGTATCAATTGCTGCAGCACCACGATACCCGTTTTATCGTATTGCCCGTGTGTAGTTGCATGAAATAAAGAATTTTCACACCCGTACACCCAGCCAAACTCTCAGAAACGCCGGGAATCATCGATCTCTCGATGTCGCTAAGCATCGACGTATCAATCGCTGCAGCACCATGATACCCGTTTTATCGTATTGCAAGTGTGTAGTTGCATGGAATAAAGAATTTTCACACCCGTACACCCAGCCAAACTCTCAGAAACGCCGGGAATCATCGATCTCTCGATGTCGCTAAGCATCGACGGATCAATCGCTGCAGCACCGCGATACCCATTTTATCGTATTGTAAGTGTGTAGTTGCATGAAATAAAGAATTTTGACACCCATACGCCCAGCCAAACTCGCAGAAACGCCGGGAATCCTCGATCTCTCGATGTCGCTAAGCATCGACGTATCAATTGCTGCAGCACCACGATACCAGTTTTATCGTAGTGAGATTGTGTAGATACATAGAATGAAGGATTTTGACACCCGTACAGCCAGCCAAAGTCTCAGAAACGGCGGGAATCCTCGATCTTTCGATTCCGCTAAGCTTCGACGTATCAATCGCTGCAGAACTGCGATACCAGTTTTCTCGTATTGAGAGTGTGTAGTTGCAGGAAATAAAGAATTTTGACCCCCGTACGCCCAGCCAAACTCTCAGAAACGCCGGGAATCGTCGATCTCTCGATGTCGCTAAGCATCGACGGATCAATCGCTGCAGCACCACGATACCCGTTTTATCGTATTGTAAGTGCGTAGTTGCATGAAATAAAGAATTTTGACATGCGTACACCCAGCAAAACACTAAGAAACGCCGGGAATCCTCGATCTCTCGATGTCGCTAAGCATCGACGGATCAATCGCTGCAGCACCACGATACCCGTTTTATCGTATTGCAAGTGTGTAGTTGCATGAAATAAATGATTTTCACGCCCGTACACCCAGCCAAACTCGCAGAAACGCCGGGAATCCTCGATCTCTCGATTTCGCTAAGCATCGACGGATCAATCTCTGCAGCACCACGATACCCGGTTTATCGTATTGTAAGTGTGTAGTTGCATGGAATAAAGAATTTTTACACCCGTACACCCAGCCAAACTCTCAGAAACGCTGGGAATCCTCGATCTCTCGATTTCGGTAAGCATCGACGGATCAATCGCTGCAGCACCGCGATACCCGTTTTATCGTATTGTAAGTGTGTAGTTGCATGAAATAAAGAATTTTGACACCCATACGCCCAGCCAAACTCTCAGAAACGCCGGGAATCCTCGATCTCTCGATGTCGCTAAGCATCGACGGATCAATCGCTGCAGCACCACGATACCCAATTTATCGTATTGTAAGTGTGTAGTTGCATGAAATAAAGAATTTTGACACCCATACGCCCAGCCAAACTCTCAGAAACGCCGGGAATCCTCGATCTCTCGATGTCGCTAAGCATCGACGTATCAATTGTTGCAGCACCACGATAGCCGTTTTATCGTATTGTAAGTGTGTAGTTGCATGAAATAAAGAATTTTGACACCCATACGCCCAGCCAAACTCTCAGAAACGCCGGGAATCCTCGATCTCTCGATGTCGCTAAGCATCGACGTATCAATCGCTGCAGCACCACGATACCCGTTTTATCGTATTGCAAGTGTGTAGTTGCATAAAATAGAGAATTTTGACACCCATACGCCCAGCCAAACTCTCAGAAACGCCGGGAATCCTCGATCTCTCGATGTCGCTAAGCATCGACGTATCAATTGCTGCAGCACCACGATACCCGTTTTATCGTATTGCCCGTGTGTAGTTGCATGAAATAAAGAATTTTCACACCCGTACAGCCAGCCAAACTCTCAGAAACGCTGGGAATCCTCGATCTCTCGATTTCGCTAAGCATCGACGGATCAATCGCTGCAGCACCGCGATACCCATTTTATCGTATTGTAAGTGTGTAGTTGCATGAAATAAAGAATTTTGACACCCATACGCCCAGCCAAACTCTCAGAAACGCCGGGAATCCTCGATCTCTCGATGTCGCTAAGCATCGACGTATCAATCGCTGCAGCACCACGATACCCATTTTATCGTATTGCCCGTGTGTCGTTGCATGAAATAAAGAATTTTCACACGCGTACACCCAGCCAAACTCTCCGAAACGCCGGGAATCCTCGATCTCTCGATTTCGCTAAGCATCGACGGATCAATCGCTGCAGCACCACGATACCCGTTCTATCGTATTGTAAGTGCGTAGTTGCATGAAATAAAGAATTTTGACATGCGTACACCCAGCCAAACACTAAGAAACGCCGGGAATCCTCGATCTCTCGATGTGGCTAAGCATCGACGGATCAATCGGTGCAGCACCACGATACCCGTTTTATCGTATTGCAAGTGTGTAGTTGCATGAAATAAATGATTTTTACGCCCGTACACCCAGCCAAACTCTCAGAAACGCCGGGAATCCTCGATCTCTCGATGTCGCTAAGCATCGACGTATCAATCGCTGCAGCACCACGATACCCGTTTTATCGTATTTTAAGTGCGTAGTTGCATGAAATAAAGAATTTTGACATGCGTACACCCAGCAAAACTCTAAGAAACGCCGGGAATCCTCGATCTCTCGATGTCGCTAAGCATCGACTTATCAATTGCTGCAGCACCACGATACCCGTTTTATCGTATTGCCCGTGTGTAGTTGCATGAAATAAAGAATTTTCACACCCGTACAGCCAGCCAAACTCTTAGAAACGCTGGGAATCCTCGATCTCTCGATTTCGCTAAGCATCGACGGATCAATCGCTGCAGCACCACGATACCCATCTTATCGTATTGTGTGTAGTTGCATGAAATAAAGAATTTTCACACCCGTACACCCAGCCAAACTCTCAGAAACGCCAGGAATCATCGATCTCTCGATGTCGCTAAGCATCGACGGATCAATCGCTGCAGCACCATGATACCCGTTTTATCGTATTGCAAGTGTGTAGTTGCATGGAATAAATAATTTTTACACCCGTACACCCAGCCAAACTCTCAGAAACGCTGGGAATCCTCGATCTCTCGATTTCGCTAAGCATCGACGGATCAATCGCTGCAGCACCACGATACCCATCTTATCATATTGTAAGTGTGTAGTTGCATGAAGTAAAGAATTTTGACACCCATACGCCCAGCCAAACTCTCAGAAACGCCGGGAATCGTCGATCTCTCGATTTCGCTAAGCATCGACGGATCAATCGCTGCAGCACCACGATACCCGTTTTATCGTATTGCAAGTGTGTAGTTGCATGAAATTAATGATTTTCACGCCCGTAAACCCAGTCAAACTCTCAGAAACGCCGGGAATCCTCGATCTCTCGATGTCGCTAAGCATCGACGGATCAATCGCTGCAGCACCACGATACCCGTTTTATCGTATTGCAAGTGTGTAGTTGCATGAAATAAATGATTTTCACGCCCGTACACCCAGCCAAACTCTCAGAAACGCCGGGAATCCTCGATCTCTCGATGTCGCTAAGCATCGACGTATCAATCGCTGCAGCACCACGATACCCGTTTTATCGTATTGCAAGTGTGTAGTTGCATGGAATAAGAAATTTTTACACCCGTACACCCAGCCAAACTCTCAGAAACGCTGGGAATCCTCGATCTCTCGATTTCGCTACGCATCGACGGATCAATCGCTGCAGCACCGCGATACCCATTTTATCGTATTGTAAGTGTGTAATTGCATGAAATAAAGAATTTTGACACCCATACGTCCAGCCAAACTCTCAGAAACGCCGGGAATCCTCGATCTCTCGATGTCGCTAAGCATCGACGGATCAATCGATGCAGTACCACGATACGCATTTTATCGTATTGTAACTGTGGAGTTGCATGGAATAAAGAATTTTGACACCCATACGCCCAGCCAAACTCTCAGAAACGCCGGGAATCCTCGATCTCTCGATGTCGCTAAGCATCGACGTATCAATTGCTGCAGCACCACGATACCCGTTTTATCGTATTGCCCGTGTGTAGTTGCATGAAATAAAGAATCTTCACACCCGTACACCCAGCCAAACTCTCAGAAACGCCGGGAATCATCGATCTCTCGATGTCGCTAAGCATTGACGGATCAATCGCTGCAGCACCACGATACCCGTTTTATCGTATTGCAAGTGTGTAGTTGCATGGAATAAAGAATTTTTACACCCGTACACCCAGCCAAACTCTCAGAAAGGTTGGGAATCCTCGATCTCTCGATTTCGCTAAGCATTGACGGATCAATCGCTGCAGCACCACGATACCCGTTTTATCGTATTGCCCGTGTGTAGTTGCATGAAATAAAGAATTTTAACACCCGTACAGCCAGCCAAACTCTTAGAAACGCCGGGAATCCTCGATCTCTCGATTTCGCTAAGCATCGACGGATCAATCGCTGCAGCACCACGATACCCATCTTATCGTATTGCCCGTGTGTAGTTGCATGAAATAAAGAATTTTCACACCCGTGCAGCCAGCCAAACTCTCAGAAACGCTGGGAATCCTCGATCTCTCGATTTCGCTAAGCATCAACGGATCAATCGCTGCAGCACCGCGATACCCGTTTTATCGTATTGTAAGTGTGTAGTTGCATGAAATAGAGAATTTTGACATGCGTACACCCAGCCAAATACTAAGAAACGCCGGGAATCCTCGATCTCTCGATGTCGCTAAGCATCGATGTATCAATCGCTGCAGCACCACGATACCCGTTTTATCGTATTGCAAGTGTGTAGTTGCATGAAATAAAGAATTTTCACACCCGTACAGGCAGCCAAACTCTCAGAAACGCCGGGAATCGTCGATCTCTCGATTTCGCTAAGCATCGACGGATCAATCGCTGCAGCACCACGATACCCGTTTTATCGTATTGCAAGTGTGTAGTTGCATGAAATAAATGATTTTCACGCCCGTACACCCAGCCAAACTCTCAGAAACGCCGGGAATCGTCGATCTCTCGATTTCGCTAAGCATCGACGGATCAATCGCTGCAGCACCACGATACCCGTTTTATCGTATTGCAAGTGTGTAGTTGCATGAAATAAATGATTTTCACGCCCGTACACCCAGCCAAACTCTCAGAAACGCCGGGAATCCTCGATCTCTCGATGTCGCTAAGCATCGACGGATCAATCGCTGCAGCACCACGATACCCGTTTTATCGTATTGCAAGTGTGTAGTTGCATGAAATAAATGATTTTCACGCCCGTACACCCAGCCAAACTCTCAGAAACGCCGGGAATCCTCGATCTCTCGATGTCGCTAAGCATCGACGTATCAATCGCTGCAGCACCACGATACCCATCTTATCGTATTGTAAGTGTGTAGTTGCATCAAATAAAGAATTTTGACACCCATACGCCCAGCCAAACTCTCAGAAACGCCGGGCATCCTCGATCTCTCGATGTCGCTAAGCATCGACGTATCAATTGCTGCAGCACCACGATACCCGTTTTATCGTATTGCCCGTGTGTAGTTGCATGAAATAAAGAATTTTCACACCCGTACACCCAGCCAAACTCTCAGAAACGCCGGGAATCATCGATCTCTCGATGTCGCTAAGCATCGACGGATCAATCGCTGCAGCACCATGATAGCCGTTTTATCGTATTGCAAGTGTGTAGTTGCATGGAATAAAGAATTTTTACACCCGTACACCCAGCCAACCTCTCAGAAACGTTGGGAATCCTCGATCTCTCGATTTCGCTAAGCATTGACGGATCAATCGCTGCAGCACCACGATACCCGTTTTATCGTATTGCCCGTGTGTAGTTGCATGAAATAAAGAATTTTAACACCCGTACAGCCAGCCAAACTCTTAGAAACGCCGGGAATCCTCGATCTCTCGATTTCGCTAAGCATCGACGGATCAATCGCTGCAGCACCACGATACCCATCTTATCGTATTGTAAGTGTGTAGTTGCATCAAATAAAGAATTTTGACACCCATACGCCCAGCCAAACTCTCAGAAACGCCGGGAATCCTCGATCTCTCGATGTCGCTAAGCATCGACGTATCAATTGCTGCAGCACCACGATACCCGTTTTATCGTATTGCCCGTGTGTAGTTGCATGAAATAAAGAATTTTCACACCCGTGCAGCCAGCCAAACTCTCAGAAACGCTGGGAATCCTCGATCTCTCGATTTCGCTAAGCATCAACGGATCAATCGCTGCAGCACCGCGATACCTGTTTTATCGTATTGTAAGTGTGTAGTTGCATGAAATAGAGAATTTTGACATGCGTACACCCAGCCAAACACTAAGAAACGCCGGGAATCCTCGATCTCTCGATGTCGCTAAGCATCGATGTATCAATCGCTGCAGCACCACGATACCCGTTTTATCGTATTGCAAGTGTGTAGTTGCATGAAATAAAGAATTTTCACACCCGTACAGGCAGCCAAACTCTCAGAAACGCCGGGAATCGTCGATCTCTCGATTTCGCTAAGCATCGACGGATCAATCGCTGCAGCACCACGATACCCGTTTTATCGTATTGCAAGTGTGTAGTTGCATGAAATAAATGATTTTCACGCCCGTAAACCCAGCCAAACTCTCAGAAACGCCGGGAATCCTCGATCTCTCGATGTCGCTAAGCATCGACGGATCAATCGCTGCAGCACCACGATACCCGTTTTATCGTATTGCAAGTGTGTAGTTGCATGAAATAAATGATTTTCACGCCCGTACACCCAGCCAAACTCTCAGAAACGCCGGGAATCCTCGATCTCTCGATGTCGCTAAGCATCGACGTATCAATCGCTGCAGCACCACGATACCCATCTTATCGTATTGTAAGTGTGTAGTTGCATCAAATAAAGAATTTTGACACCCATACGCCCAGCCAAACTCTCAGAAACGCCGGGCATCCTCGATCTCTCGATGTCGCTAAGCATCGACGTATCAATTGCTGCAGCACCACGATACCCGTTTTATCGTATTGCCCGTGTGTAGTTGCATGAAATAAAGAATTTTCACACCCGTACACCCAGCCAAACTCTCAGAAACGCCGGGAATCATCGATCTCTCGATGTCGCTAAGCATCGACGGATCAATCGCTGCAGCACCATGATAGCCGTTTTATCGTATTGCAAGTGTGTAGTTGCATGGAATAAAGAATTTTTACACCCGTACACCCAGCCAACCTCTCAGAAACGTTGGGAATCCTCGATCTCTCGATTTCGCTAAGCATTGACGGATCAATCGCTGCAGCACCACGATACCCGTTTTATCGTATTGCCCGTGTGTAGTTGCATGAAATAAAGAATTTTCACACCCGTACAGCCAGCCAAACTCTCAGAAACGCTGGGAATCCTCGATCTCTCGATTTCGCTAAGCATCAACGGATCAATCGCTGCAGCACCGCGATACCCGTTTTATCGTATTGTAAGTGTGTAGTTGCATGAAATAGAGAATTTTGACATGCGTACACCCAGCCAAACACTAAGAAACGCCGGGAATCCTCGATCTCTCGATGTCGCTAAGCATCGATGTATCAATCGCTGCAGCACCACGATACCCGTTTTATCGTATTGCAAGTGTGTAGTTGCATGAAATAAAGAATTTTCACACCCGTACAGGCAGCCAAACTCTCAGAAACGCCGGGAATCGTCGATCTCTCGATTTCGCTAAGCATCGACGGATCAATCGCTGCAGCACCACGATACCCGTTTTATCGTATTGCAAGTGTGTAGTTGCATGAAATAAATGATTTTCACGCCCGTACACCCAGCCAAACTCTCAGAAACGCCGGGAATCCTCGATCTCTCGATGTCGCTAAGCATCGACGGATCAATCGCTGCAGCACCACGATACCCGTTTTATCGTATTGCAAGTGTGTAGTTGCATGAAATAAATGATTTTCACGCCCGTACACCCAGCCAAACTCTCAGAAACGCCGGGAATCCTCGATCTCTCGATGTCGCTAAGCATCGACGTATCAATCGCTGCAGCACCACGATACCCATCTTATCGTATTGTAAGTGTGTAGTTGCATCAAATAAAGAATTTTGACACCCATACGCCCAGCCAAACTCTCAGAAACGCCGGGAATCCTCGATCTCTCGATGTCGCTAAGCATCGACGTATCAATTGCTGCAGCACCACGATACCCGTTTTATCGTATTGCCCGTGTGTAGTTGCATGAAATAAAGAATTTTCACACCCGTACACCCAGCCAAACTCTCAGAAACGCCGGGAATCATCGATCTCTCGATGTCGCTAAGCATCGACGTATCAATCGCTGCAGCACCATGATACCCGTTTTATCGTATTGCAAGTGTGTAGTTGCATGGAATAAAGAATTTTCACACCCGTACACCCAGCCAAACTCTCAGAAACGCCGGGAATCATCGATCTCTCGATGTCGCTAAGCATCGACGGATCAATCGCTGCAGCACCGCGATACCCATTTTATCGTATTGTAAGTGTGTAGTTGCATGAAATAAAGAATTTTGACACCCATACGCCCAGCCAAACTCTCAGAAACGCCGGGAATCCTCGATCTCTCGATGTCGCTAAGCATCGACGTATCAATCGCTGCAGCACCACGATACCCATCTTATCGTATTGTAAGTGTGTAGTTGCATCAAATAAAGAATTTTGACACCCATACGCCCAGCCAAACTCTCAGAAACGCCGGGCATCCTCGATCTCTCGATGTCGCTAAGCATCGACGTATCAATTGCTGCAGCACCACGATACCCGTTTTATCGTATTGCCCGTGTGTAGTTGCATGAAATAAAGAATTTTCACACCCGTACACCCAGCCAAACTCTCAGAAACGCCGGGAATCATCGATCTCTCGATGTCGCTAAGCATCGACGGATCAATCGCTGCAGCACCATGATAGCCGTTTTATCGTATTGCAAGTGTGTAGTTGCATGGAATAAAGAATTTTTACACCCGTACACCCAGCCAACCTCTCAGAAACGTTGGGAATCCTCGATCTCTCGATTTCGCTAAGCATTGACGGATCAATCGCTGCAGCACCACGATACCCGTTTTATCGTATTGCCCGTGTGTAGTTGCATGAAATAAAGAATTTTAACACCCGTACAGCCAGCCAAACTCTTAGAAACGCCGGGAATCCTCGATCTCTCGATTTCGCTAAGCATCGACGGATCAATCGCTGCAGCACCACGATACCCATCTTATCGTATTGTAAGTGTGTAGTTGCATCAAATAAAGAATTTTGACACCCATACGCCCAGCCAAACTCTCAGAAACGCCGGGAATCCTCGATCTCTCGATGTCGCTAAGCATCGACGTATCAATTGCTGCAGCACCACGATACCCGTTTTATCGTATTGCCCGTGTGTAGTTGCATGAAATAAAGAATTTTCACACCCGTGCAGCCAGCCAAACTCTCAGAAACGCTGGGAATCCTCGATCTCTCGATTTCGCTAAGCATCAACGGATCAATCGCTGCAGCACCGCGATACCTGTTTTATCGTATTGTAAGTGTGTAGTTGCATGAAATAGAGAATTTTGACATGCGTACACCCAGCCAAACACTAAGAAACGCCGGGAATCCTCGATCTCTCGATGTCGCTAAGCATCGATGTATCAATCGCTGCAGCACCACGATACCCGTTTTATCGTATTGCAAGTGTGTAGTTGCATGAAATAAAGAATTTTCACACCCGTACAGGCAGCCAAACTCTCAGAAACGCCGGGAATCGTCGATCTCTCGATTTCGCTAAGCATCGACGGATCAATCGCTGCAGCACCACGATACCCGTTTTATCGTATTGCAAGTGTGTAGTTGCATGAAATAAATGATTTTCACGCCCGTAAACCCAGCCAAACTCTCAGAAACGCCGGGAATCCTCGATCTCTCGATGTCGCTAAGCATCGACGGATCAATCGCTGCAGCACCACGATACCCGTTTTATCGTATTGCAAGTGTGTAGTTGCATGAAATAAATGATTTTCACGCCCGTACACCCAGCCAAACTCTCAGAAACGCCGGGAATCCTCGATCTCTCGATGTCGCTAAGCATCGACGTATCAATCGCTGCAGCACCACGATACCCATCTTATCGTATTGTAAGTGTGTAGTTGCATCAAATAAAGAATTTTGACACCCATACGCCCAGCCAAACTCTCAGAAACGCCGGGCATCCTCGATCTCTCGATGTCGCTAAGCATCGACGTATCAATTGCTGCAGCACCACGATACCCGTTTTATCGTATTGCCCGTGTGTAGTTGCATGAAATAAAGAATTTTCACACCCGTACACCCAGCCAAACTCTCAGAAACGCCGGGAATCATCGATCTCTCGATGTCGCTAAGCATCGACGGATCAATCGCTGCAGCACCATGATAGCCGTTTTATCGTATTGCAAGTGTGTAGTTGCATGGAATAAAGAATTTTTACACCCGTACACCCAGCCAACCTCTCAGAAACGTTGGGAATCCTCGATCTCTCGATTTCGCTAAGCATTGACGGATCAATCGCTGCAGCACCACGATACCCGTTTTATCGTATTGCCCGTGTGTAGTTGCATGAAATAAAGAATTTTCACACCCGTACAGCCAGCCAAACTCTCAGAAACGCTGGGAATCCTCGATCTCTCGATTTCGCTAAGCATCAACGGATCAATCGCTGCAGCACCGCGATACCCGTTTTATCGTATTGTAAGTGTGTAGTTGCATGAAATAGAGAATTTTGACATGCGTACACCCAGCCAAACACTAAGAAACGCCGGGAATCCTCGATCTCTCGATGTCGCTAAGCATCGATGTATCAATCGCTGCAGCACCACGATACCCGTTTTATCGTATTGCAAGTGTGTAGTTGCATGAAATAAAGAATTTTCACACCCGTACAGGCAGCCAAACTCTCAGAAACGCCGGGAATCGTCGATCTCTCGATTTCGCTAAGCATCGACGGATCAATCGCTGCAGCACCACGATACCCGTTTTATCGTATTGCAAGTGTGTAGTTGCATGAAATAAATGATTTTCACGCCCGTACACCCAGCCAAACTCTCAGAAACGCCGGGAATCCTCGATCTCTCGATGTCGCTAAGCATCGACGGATCAATCGCTGCAGCACCACGATACCCGTTTTATCGTATTGCAAGTGTGTAGTTGCATGAAATAAATGATTTTCACGCCCGTACACCCAGCCAAACTCTCAGAAACGCCGGGAATCCTCGATCTCTCGATGTCGCTAAGCATCGACGTATCAATCGCTGCAGCACCACGATACCCATCTTATCGTATTGTAAGTGTGTAGTTGCATCAAATAAAGAATTTTGACACCCATACGCCCAGCCAAACTCTCAGAAACGCCGGGAATCCTCGATCTCTCGATGTCGCTAAGCATCGACGTATCAATTGCTGCAGCACCACGATACCCGTTTTATCGTATTGCCCGTGTGTAGTTGCATGAAATAAAGAATTTTCACACCCGTACACCCAGCCAAACTCTCAGAAACGCCGGGAATCATCGATCTCTCGATGTCGCTAAGCATCGACGTATCAATCGCTGCAGCACCATGATACCCGTTTTATCGTATTGCAAGTGTGTAGTTGCATGGAATAAAGAATTTTCACACCCGTACACCCAGCCAAACTCTCAGAAACGCCGGGAATCATCGATCTCTCGATGTCGCTAAGCATCGACGGATCAATCGCTGCAGCACCGCGATACCCATTTTATCGTATTGTAAGTGTGTAGTTGCATGAAATAAAGAATTTTGACACCCATACGCCCAGCCAAACTCTCAGAAACGCCGGGAATCCTCGATCTCTCGATGTCGCTAAGCATCGACGTATCAATCGCTGCAGCACCACGATACCCATCTTATCGTATTGTAAGTGTGTAGTTGCATCAAATAAAGAATTTTGACACCCATACGCCCAGCCAAACTCTCAGAAACGCCGGGCATCCTCGATCTCTCGATGTCGCTAAGCATCGACGTATCAATTGCTGCAGCACCACGATACCCGTTTTATCGTATTGCCCGTGTGTAGTTGCATGAAATAAAGAATTTTCACACCCGTACACCCAGCCAAACTCTCAGAAACGCCGGGAATCATCGATCTCTCGATGTCGCTAAGCATCGACGGATCAATCGCTGCAGCACCATGATAGCCGTTTTATCGTATTGCAAGTGTGTAGTTGCATGGAATAAAGAATTTTTACACCCGTACACCCAGCCAACCTCTCAGAAACGTTGGGAATCCTCGATCTCTCGATTTCGCTAAGCATTGACGGATCAATCGCTGCAGCACCACGATACCCGTTTTATCGTATTGCCCGTGTGTAGTTGCATGAAATAAAGAATTTTAACACCCGTACAGCCAGCCAAACTCTTAGAAACGCCGGGAATCCTCGATCTCTCGATTTCGCTAAGCATCGACGGATCAATCGCTGCAGCACCACGATACCCATCTTATCGTATTGTAAGTGTGTAGTTGCATCAAATAAAGAATTTTGACACCCATACGCCCAGCCAAACTCTCAGAAACGCCGGGAATCCTCGATCTCTCGATGTCGCTAAGCATCGACGTATCAATTGCTGCAGCACCACGATACCCGTTTTATCGTATTGCCCGTGTGTAGTTGCATGAAATAAAGAATTTTCACACCCGTGCAGCCAGCCAAACTCTCAGAAACGCTGGGAATCCTCGATCTCTCGATTTCGCTAAGCATCAACGGATCAATCGCTGCAGCACCGCGATACCTGTTTTATCGTATTGTAAGTGTGTAGTTGCATGAAATAGAGAATTTTGACATGCGTACACCCAGCCAAACACTAAGAAACGCCGGGAATCCTCGATCTCTCGATGTCGCTAAGCATCGATGTATCAATCGCTGCAGCACCACGATACCCGTTTTATCGTATTGCAAGTGTGTAGTTGCATGAAATAAAGAATTTTCACACCCGTACAGGCAGCCAAACTCTCAGAAACGCCGGGAATCGTCGATCTCTCGATTTCGCTAAGCATCGACGGATCAATCGCTGCAGCACCACGATACCCGTTTTATCGTATTGCAAGTGTGTAGTTGCATGAAATAAATGATTTTCACGCCCGTAAACCCAGCCAAACTCTCAGAAACGCCGGGAATCCTCGATCTCTCGATGTCGCTAAGCATCGACGGATCAATCGCTGCAGCACCACGATACCCGTTTTATCGTATTGCAAGTGTGTAGTTGCATGAAATAAATGATTTTCACGCCCGTACACCCAGCCAAACTCTCAGAAACGCCGGGAATCCTCGATCTCTCGATGTCGCTAAGCATCGACGTATCAATCGCTGCAGCACCACGATACCCATCTTATCGTATTGTAAGTGTGTAGTTGCATCAAATAAAGAATTTTGACACCCATACGCCCAGCCAAACTCTCAGAAACGCCGGGCATCCTCGATCTCTCGATGTCGCTAAGCATCGACGTATCAATTGCTGCAGCACCACGATACCCGTTTTATCGTATTGCCCGTGTGTAGTTGCATGAAATAAAGAATTTTCACACCCGTACACCCAGCCAAACTCTCAGAAACGCCGGGAATCATCGATCTCTCGATGTCGCTAAGCATCGACGGATCAATCGCTGCAGCACCATGATAGCCGTTTTATCGTATTGCAAGTGTGTAGTTGCATGGAATAAAGAATTTTTACACCCGTACACCCAGCCAACCTCTCAGAAACGTTGGGAATCCTCGATCTCTCGATTTCGCTAAGCATTGACGGATCAATCGCTGCAGCACCACGATACCCGTTTTATCGTATTGCCCGTGTGTAGTTGCATGAAATAAAGAATTTTCACACCCGTACAGCCAGCCAAACTCTCAGAAACGCTGGGAATCCTCGATCTCTCGATTTCGCTAAGCATCAACGGATCAATCGCTGCAGCACCGCGATACCCGTTTTATCGTATTGTAAGTGTGTAGTTGCATGAAATAGAGAATTTTGACATGCGTACACCCAGCCAAACACTAAGAAACGCCGGGAATCCTCGATCTCTCGATGTCGCTAAGCATCGATGTATCAATCGCTGCAGCACCACGATACCCGTTTTATCGTATTGCAAGTGTGTAGTTGCATGAAATAAAGAATTTTCACACCCGTACAGGCAGCCAAACTCTCAGAAACGCCGGGAATCGTCGATCTCTCGATTTCGCTAAGCATCGACGGATCAATCGCTGCAGCACCACGATACCCGTTTTATCGTATTGCAAGTGTGTAGTTGCATGAAATAAATGATTTTCACGCCCGTACACCCAGCCAAACTCTCAGAAACGCCGGGAATCCTCGATCTCTCGATGTCGCTAAGCATCGACGGATCAATCGCTGCAGCACCACGATACCCGTTTTATCGTATTGCAAGTGTGTAGTTGCATGAAATAAATGATTTTCACGCCCGTACACCCAGCCAAACTCTCAGAAACGCCGGGAATCCTCGATCTCTCGATGTCGCTAAGCATCGACGTATCAATCGCTGCAGCACCACGATACCCATCTTATCGTATTGTAAGTGTGTAGTTGCATCAAATAAAGAATTTTGACACCCATACGCCCAGCCAAACTCTCAGAAACGCCGGGAATCCTCGATCTCTCGATGTCGCTAAGCATCGACGTATCAATTGCTGCAGCACCACGATACCCGTTTTATCGTATTGCCCGTGTGTAGTTGCATGAAATAAAGAATTTTCACACCCGTACACCCAGCCAAACTCTCAGAAACGCCGGGAATCATCGATCTCTCGATGTCGCTAAGCATCGACGTATCAATCGCTGCAGCACCATGATACCCGTTTTATCGTATTGCAAGTGTGTAGTTGCACGGAATAAAGAATTTTCACACCCGTACACCCAGCCAAACTCTCAGAAACGCCGGGAATCATCGATCTCTCGATGTCGCTAAGCATCGACGGATCAATCGCTGCAGCACCGCGATACCCATTTTATCGTATTGTAAGTGTGTAGTTGCATGAAATAAAGAATTTTGACACCCATACGCCCAGCCAAACTCGCAGAAACGCCGGGAATCCTCGATCTCTCGATGTCGCTAAGCATCGACGTATCAATTGCTGCAGCACCACGATACCAGTTTTATCGTAGTGAGATTGTGTAGATACATAGAATGAAGGATTTTGACACCCGTACAGCCAGCCAAAGTCTCAGAAACGGCGGGAATCCTCGATCTTTCGATTCCGCTAAGCTTCGACGTATCAATCGCTGCAGAACTGCGATACCAGTTTTCTCGTATTGAGAGTGTGTAGTTGCAGGAAATAAAGAATTTTGACCCCCGTACGCCCAGCCAAACTCTCAGAAACGCCGGGAATCGTCGATCTCTCGATGTCGCTAAGCATCGACGGATCAATCGCTGCAGCACCACGATACCCGTTTTATCGTATTGTAAGTGCGTAGTTGCATGAAATAAAGAATTTTGACATGCGTACACCCAGCAAAACACTAAGAAACGCCGGGAATCCTCGATCTCTCGATGTCGCTAAGCATCGACGGATCAATCGCTGCAGCACCACGATACCCGTTTTATCGTATTGCAAGTGTGTAGTTGCATGAAATAAATGATTTTCACGCCCGTACACCCAGCCAAACTCGCAGAAACGCCGGGAATCCTCGATCTCTCGATTTCGCTAAGCATCGACGGATCAATCTCTGCAGCACCACGATACCCGGTTTATCGTATTGTAAGTGTGTAGTTGCATGGAATAAAGAATTTTTACACCCGTACACCCAGCCAAACTCTCAGAAACGCTGGGAATCCTCGATCTCTCGATTTCGGTAAGCATCGACGGATCAATCGCTGCAGCACCGCGATACCCGTTTTATCGTATTGTAAGTGTGTAGTTGCATGAAATAAAGAATTTTGACACCCATACGCCCAGCCAAACTCTCAGAAACGCCGGGAATCCTCGATCTCTCGATGTCGCTAAGCATCGACGGATCAATCGCTGCAGCACCACGATACCCAATTTATCGTATTGTAAGTGTGTAGTTGCATGAAATAAAGAATTTTGACACCCATACGCCCAGCCAAACTCTCAGAAACGCCGGGAATCCTCGATCTCTCGATGTCGCTAAGCATCGACGTATCAATTGTTGCAGCACCACGATAGCCGTTTTATCGTATTGTAAGTGTGTAGTTGCATGAAATAAAGAATTTTGACACCCATACGCCCAGCCAAACTCTCAGAAACGCCGGGAATCCTCGATCTCTCGATGTCGCTAAGCATCGACGTATCAATCGCTGCAGCACCACGATACCCGTTTTATCGTATTGCAAGTGTGTAGTTGCATAAAATAGAGAATTTTGACACCCATACGCCCAGCCAAACTCTCAGAAACGCCGGGAATCCTCGATCTCTCGATGTCGCTAAGCATCGACGTATCAATTGCTGCAGCACCACGATACCCGTTTTATCGTATTGCCCGTGTGTAGTTGCATGAAATAAAGAATTTTCACACCCGTACAGCCAGCCAAACTCTCAGAAACGCTGGGAATCCTCGATCTCTCGATTTCGCTAAGCATCGACGGATCAATCGCTGCAGCACCGCGATACCCATTTTATCGTATTGTAAGTGTGTAGTTGCATGAAATAAAGAATTTTGACACCCATACGCCCAGCCAAACTCTCAGAAACGCCGGGAATCCTCGATCTCTCGATGTCGCTAAGCATCGACGTATCAATCGCTGCAGCACCACGATACCCATTTTATCGTATTGCCCGTGTGTCGTTGCATGAAATAAAGAATTTTCACACGCGTACACCCAGCCAAACTCTCCGAAACGCCGGGAATCCTCGATCTCTCGATTTCGCTAAGCATCGACGGATCAATCGCTGCAGCACCACGATACCCGTTCTATCGTATTGTAAGTGCGTAGTTGCATGAAATAAAGAATTTTGACATGCGTACACCCAGCCAAACACTAAGAAACGCCGGGAATCCTCGATCTCTCGATGTGGCTAAGCATCGACGGATCAATCGCTGCAGCACCACGATACCCGTTTTATCGTATTGCAAGTGTGTAGTTGCATGAAATAAATGATTTTTACGCCCGTACACCCAGCCAAACTCTCAGAAACGCCGGGAATCCTCGATCTCTCGATGTCGCTAAGCATCGACGTATCAATCGCTGCAGCACCACGATACCCGTTTTATCGTATTTTAAGTGCGTAGTTGCATGAAATAAAGAATTTTGACATGCGTACACCCAGCAAAACTCTAAGAAACGCCGGGAATCCTCGATCTCTCGATGTCGCTAAGCATCGACTTATCAATTGCTGCAGCACCACGATACCCGTTTTATCGTATTGCCCGTGTGTAGTTGCATGAAATAAAGAATTTTCACACCCGTACAGCCAGCCAAACTCTTAGAAACGCTGGGAATCCTCGATCTCTCGATTTCGCTAAGCATCGACGGATCAATCGCTGCAGCACCACGATACCCATCTTATCGTATTGTGTGTAGTTGCATGAAATAAAGAATTTTCACACCCGTACACCCAGCCAAACTCTCAGAAACGCCAGGAATCATCGATCTCTCGATGTCGCTAAGCATCGACGGATCAATCGCTGCAGCACCATGATACCCGTTTTATCGTATTGCAAGTGTGTAGTTGCATGGAATAAATAATTTTTACACCCGTACACCCAGCCAAACTCTCAGAAACGCTGGGAATCCTCGATCTCTCGATTTCGCTAAGCATCGACGGATCAATCGCTGCAGCACCACGATACCCATCTTATCATATTGTAAGTGTGTAGTTGCATGAAGTAAAGAATTTTGACACCCATACGCCCAGCCAAACTCTCAGAAACGCCGGGAATCGTCGATCTCTCGATTTCGCTAAGCATCGACGGATCAATCGCTGCAGCACCACGATACCCGTTTTATCGTATTGCAAGTGTGTAGTTGCATGAAATTAATGATTTTCACGCCCGTAAACCCAGTCAAACTCTCAGAAACGCCGGGAATCCTCGATCTCTCGATGTCGCTAAGCATCGACGGATCAATCGCTGCAGCACCACGATACCCGTTTTATCGTATTGCAAGTGTGTAGTTGCATGAAATAAATGATTTTCACGCCCGTACACCCAGCCAAACTCTCAGAAACGCCGGGAATCCTCGATCTCTCGATGTCGCTAAGCATCGACGTATCAATCGCTGCAGCACCACGATACCCGTTTTATCGTATTGCAAGTGTGTAGTTGCATGGAATAAGAAATTTTTACACCCGTACACCCAGCCAAACTCTCAGAAACGCTGGGAATCCTCGATCTCTCGATTTCGCTACGCATCGACGGATCAATCGCTGCAGCACCGCGATACCCATTTTATCGTATTGTAAGTGTGTAATTGCATGAAATAAAGAATTTTGACACCCATACGTCCAGCCAAACTCTCAGAAACGCCGGGAATCCTCGATCTCTCGATGTCGCTAAGCATCGACGGATCAATCGATGCAGTACCACGATACGCATTTTATCGTATTGTAACTGTGGAGTTGCATGGAATAAAGAATTTTGACACCCATACGCCCAGCCAAACTCTCAGAAACGCCGGGAATCCTCGATCTCTCGATGTCGCTAAGCATCGACGTATCAATTGCTGCAGCACCACGATACCCGTTTTATCGTATTGCCCGTGTGTAGTTGCATGAAATAAAGAATCTTCACACCCGTACACCCAGCCAAACTCTCAGAAACGCCGGGAATCATCGATCTCTCGATGTCGCTAAGCATTGACGGATCAATCGCTGCAGCACCACGATACCCGTTTTATCGTATTGCAAGTGTGTAGTTGCATGGAATAAAGAATTTTTACACCCGTACACCCAGCCAAACTCTCAGAAAGGTTGGGAATCCTCGATCTCTCGATTTCGCTAAGCATTGACGGATCAATCGCTGCAGCACCACGATACCCGTTTTATCGTATTGCCCGTGTGTAGTTGCATGAAATAAAGAATTTTAACACCCGTACAGCCAGCCAAACTCTTAGAAACGCCGGGAATCCTCGATCTCTCGATTTCGCTAAGCATCGACGGATCAATCGCTGCAGCACCACGATACCCATCTTATCGTATTGCCCGTGTGTAGTTGCATGAAATAAAGAATTTTCACACCCGTGCAGCCAGCCAAACTCTCAGAAACGCTGGGAATCCTCGATCTCTCGATTTCGCTAAGCATCAACGGATCAATCGCTGCAGCACC
This sequence comes from Clistopyga incitator, assembly GCA_947507545.1. NCBI lineage: Eukaryota > Metazoa > Arthropoda > Insecta > Hymenoptera > Ichneumonidae > Clistopyga > Clistopyga incitator. The sequence continues at coordinate 5,424,246 of OX382176.1, forward strand.
GCGATACCCGTTTTATCGTATTGTAAGTGTGTAGTTGCATGAAATAGAGAATTTTGACATGCGTACACCCAGCCAAATACTAAGAAACGCCGGGAATCCTCGATCTCTCGATGTCGCTAAGCATCGATGTATCAATCGCTGCAGCACCACGATACCCGTTTTATCGTATTGCAAGTGTGTAGTTGCATGAAATAAAGAATTTTCACACCCGTACAGGCAGCCAAACTCTCAGAAACGCCGGGAATCGTCGATCTCTCGATTTCGCTAAGCATCGACGGATCAATCGCTGCAGCACCACGATACCCGTTTTATCGTATTGCAAGTGTGTAGTTGCATGAAATAAATGATTTTCACGCCCGTACACCCAGCCAAACTCTCAGAAACGCCGGGAATCGTCGATCTCTCGATTTCGCTAAGCATCGACGGATCAATCGCTGCAGCACCACGATACCCGTTTTATCGTATTGCAAGTGTGTAGTTGCATGAAATAAATGATTTTCACGCCCGTACACCCAGCCAAACTCTCAGAAACGCCGGGAATCCTCGATCTCTCGATGTCGCTAAGCATCGACGGATCAATCGCTGCAGCACCACGATACCCGTTTTATCGTATTGCAAGTGTGTAGTTGCATGAAATAAATGATTTTCACGCCCGTACACCCAGCCAAACTCTCAGAAACGCCGGGAATCCTCGATCTCTCGATGTCGCTAAGCATCGACGTATCAATCGCTGCAGCACCACGATACCCATCTTATCGTATTGTAAGTGTGTAGTTGCATCAAATAAAGAATTTTGACACCCATACGCCCAGCCAAACTCTCAGAAACGCCGGGCATCCTCGATCTCTCGATGTCGCTAAGCATCGACGTATCAATTGCTGCAGCACCACGATACCCGTTTTATCGTATTGCCCGTGTGTAGTTGCATGAAATAAAGAATTTTCACACCCGTACACCCAGCCAAACTCTCAGAAACGCCGGGAATCATCGATCTCTCGATGTCGCTAAGCATCGACGGATCAATCGCTGCAGCACCATGATAGCCGTTTTATCGTATTGCAAGTGTGTAGTTGCATGGAATAAAGAATTTTTACACCCGTACACCCAGCCAACCTCTCAGAAACGTTGGGAATCCTCGATCTCTCGATTTCGCTAAGCATTGACGGATCAATCGCTGCAGCACCACGATACCCGTTTTATCGTATTGCCCGTGTGTAGTTGCATGAAATAAAGAATTTTAACACCCGTACAGCCAGCCAAACTCTTAGAAACGCCGGGAATCCTCGATCTCTCGATTTCGCTAAGCATCGACGGATCAATCGCTGCAGCACCACGATACCCATCTTATCGTATTGTAAGTGTGTAGTTGCATCAAATAAAGAATTTTGACACCCATACGCCCAGCCAAACTCTCAGAAACGCCGGGAATCCTCGATCTCTCGATGTCGCTAAGCATCGACGTATCAATTGCTGCAGCACCACGATACCCGTTTTATCGTATTGCCCGTGTGTAGTTGCATGAAATAAAGAATTTTCACACCCGTGCAGCCAGCCAAACTCTCAGAAACGCTGGGAATCCTCGATCTCTCGATTTCGCTAAGCATCAACGGATCAATCGCTGCAGCACCGCGATACCTGTTTTATCGTATTGTAAGTGTGTAGTTGCATGAAATAGAGAATTTTGACATGCGTACACCCAGCCAAACACTAAGAAACGCCGGGAATCCTCGATCTCTCGATGTCGCTAAGCATCGATGTATCAATCGCTGCAGCACCACGATACCCGTTTTATCGTATTGCAAGTGTGTAGTTGCATGAAATAAAGAATTTTCACACCCGTACAGGCAGCCAAACTCTCAGAAACGCCGGGAATCGTCGATCTCTCGATTTCGCTAAGCATCGACGGATCAATCGCTGCAGCACCACGATACCCGTTTTATCGTATTGCAAGTGTGTAGTTGCATGAAATAAATGATTTTCACGCCCGTAAACCCAGCCAAACTCTCAGAAACGCCGGGAATCCTCGATCTCTCGATGTCGCTAAGCATCGACGGATCAATCGCTGCAGCACCACGATACCCGTTTTATCGTATTGCAAGTGTGTAGTTGCATGAAATAAATGATTTTCACGCCCGTACACCCAGCCAAACTCTCAGAAACGCCGGGAATCCTCGATCTCTCGATGTCGCTAAGCATCGACGTATCAATCGCTGCAGCACCACGATACCCATCTTATCGTATTGTAAGTGTGTAGTTGCATCAAATAAAGAATTTTGACACCCATACGCCCAGCCAAACTCTCAGAAACGCCGGGAATCCTCGATCTCTCGATGTCGCTAAGCATCGACGTATCAATTGCTGCAGCACCACGATACCCGTTTTATCGTATTGCCCGTGTGTAGTTGCATGAAATAAAGAATTTTCACACCCGTACACCCAGCCAAACTCTCAGAAACGCCGGGAATCATCGATCTCTCGATGTCGCTAAGCATCGACGGATCAATCGCTGCAGCACCATGATACCCGTTTTATCGTATTGCAAGTGTGTAGTTGCATGGAATAAAGAATTTTTACACCCGTACACCCAGCCAAACTCTCAGAAACGCTGGGAATCCTCGATCTCTCGATTTCGCTAAGCATCGACGGATCAATCGCTGCAGCACCGCGATACCCATTTTATTGTATTGTAAGTGTGTAGTTGCATGAAATAAAGAATTTTGACACCCATACGCCCAGCCAAACTCGCAGAAACGCCGGGAATCCTCGATCTCTCGATGTCGCTAAGCATCGACGTATCAATTGCTGCAGCACCACGATACCCGTTTTATCGTATTGCAAGTGTGTAGTTGCATGGAATAAGGAATTTTTACACCCGTACACCCAGCCAAACTCTCAGAAACGTTGGGAATCCTCGATCTCTCGATTTCGCTAAGCATCGACGGATCAATCGCTGCAGCACCACGATACCCGTTTTATCATATTGCCCATGTGTAGTTGCATGAAATAAAGAATTTTAACACCCGTACAGCCAGCCAAACTCTTAGAAACGCCGGGAATCCTCGATCTCTCGATTTCGCTAAGCATCGACGGATCAATCGCTGCAGCACCACGATACCCATCTTATCGTATTGTAAGTGTGTAGTTGCATCAAATAAAGAATTTTGACACCCATACGCCCAGCCAAACTCTCAGAAACGCCGGGAATCCTCGATCTCTCGATGTCGCTAAGCATCGACGTATCAATTGCTGCAGCACCACGATACCCGTTTTATCGTATTGCCCGTGTGTAGTTGCATGAAATAAAGAATTTTCACACCCGTACAGCCAGTTAAACTCTCAGAAACGCTGGGAATCCTCGATCTCTCGATTTCGCTAAGCATCAACGGATCAATCGCTGCAGCACCGCGATACCCGTTTTATCGTATTGTAAGTGTGTAGTTGCATGAAATAAAGAATTTTGACATGCGTATACCCAGCCAAACACTAAGAAACGCCGGGAATCCTCGATCTCTCGATGTCGCTAAGCATCGATGTATCAATCGCTGCAGCACCACGATACCCGTTTTATCGTATTGCAAGTGTGTAGTTGCATGAAATAAAGAATTTTCACACCCGTACAGGCAGCCAAACTCTCAGAAACGCTGGGAATCCTCGATCTCTCGATTTCGCTAAGCATCGACGGATCAATCGCTGCAGCACCGCGATACCCATTTTATCGTATTGTAAGTGTGTAGTTGCATGAAATAAAGAATTTTGACACCCATACGCCCAGCCAAACTCGCAGAAACGCCGGGAATCCTCGATCTCTCGATGTCGCTAAGCATCGACGTATCAATTGCTGCAGCACCACGATACCCGTTTTATCGTATTGCCCGTGTGTAGTTGCATGAAATAAAGAATTTTCACACCCGTACACCCAGCCAAACTCTCAGAAACGCCGGGAATCATCGATCTCTCGATGTCGCTAAGCATCGACGTATCAATCGCTGCAGCACCATGATACCCGTTTTATCGTATTGCAAGTGTGTAGTTGCATGGAATAAAGAATTTTCACACCCGTACACCCAGCCAAACTCTCAGAAACGCCGGGAATCATCGATCTCTCGATGTCGCTAAGCATCGACGGATCAATCGCTGCAGCACCATGATACCCGTTTTATCGTATTGCAAGTGTGTAGTTGCATAGAATAAAGAATTTTTACACCCGTACACCCAGCCAAACTCTCAGAAACGCTGGGAATCCTCGATCTCTCGATTTCGCTAAGCATCGACGGATCAATCGCTGCAGCACCGCGATACCCATTTTATCGTATTGTAAGTGTGTAGTTGCATGAAATAAAGAATTTTGACACCCATACGCCCAGCCAAACTCGCAGAAACGCCGGGAATCCTCGATCTCTCGATGTCGCTAAGCATCGACGTATCAATTGCTGCAGCACCACGATACCAGTTTTATCGTAGTGAGATTGTGTAGATACATAGAATGAAGGATTTTGACACCCGTACAGCCAGCCAAAGTCTCAGAAACGGCGGGAATCCTCGATCTTTCGATTCCGCTAAGCTTCGACGTATCAATCGCTGCAGAACTGCGATATTAGTTTTCTCGTATTGAGAGTGTGTAGTTGCAGGAAATAAAGAATTTTGACCCCCGTACGCCCAGCCAAACTCTCAGAAACGCCGGGAATCGTCGATCTCTCGATGTCGCTAAGCATCGACGGATCAATCGCTGCAGAGCCACGATTCCCGTTTTATCGTATTGCAAGTGTGTAGTTGCATGAAATAAAGAATTTTGACATGCGTACACCCAGCCAAACTCTCAGAAACACCGGGAATCATCGATATCTCGATGTCGCTAAGCATCGACGTATCAATCGCTGCAGCACCACGATACCAGTTTTATCGTATTGAGAGTGTGTAGATACGTAGAATGAAGGATTTCGACACCCGTACAGCCAGCCAAAGTCTCAGAAACGGCGGGGATCCTCGATCTTTCGATTCCGCTAAGCTTCGACGTATCAATCGCTGCAGAACTGCGATACCAGTTTTCTCGTATTGAGAGTGTGTAGTTGCAGGAAATAAAGAATTTTGACCCCCGTACGCCCAGCCAAACTCTCAGAAACGCGGGGAATCCTCGATCTCTCGATGTCGCTATGCATCGACGGATCAATCGCTGCAGCACCACGATACCCATTTTATCGTATTTCCCGTGTGTAGTTGCATGAAATAAAGAATTTTGACACCCGTACACCGAGCCAAACTCTCCGAAACGCCGGGAATCCTCGATCTCTCGATTTCGCTAAGCATCGACGGATCAATCGCTGCAGCACCGCGATACCCGTTCTATCGTATTGTAAGTGCGTAGTTGCATGAAATAAAGAATTTTGACATGCGTACACCCAGCCAAACACTAAGAAACGCCGGGAATCCTCGATCTCTCGATGTCGCTAAGCATCGACGGATCAATCGCTGCAGCACCACGATACCCGTTTTATCGTATTGCAAGTGTGTAGTTGCATGAAATAAATGATTTTCACGCCCGTACACCCAGCCAAACTCTCAGAAACGCCGGGAATCCTCGATCTCTCGATTTCGCTAAGCATCGACGGATCAATCGCTGCAGCACCGCGATACCCGTTTTATCGTATTGTAAGTGTGTAGTTGCATGAAATAAAGAATTTTGACACCCATACGCCCAGCCAAACTCTCAGAAACGCCTGGAATCCTCGATCTCTCGATGTCGCTAAGCATCGACGTATCAATTGCTGCAGCACCACGATACCCGTTTTATCGTATTGCCCGTGTGTAGTTGCATGAAATAAAGAATTTTCACACCCGTACAGCCAGCCAAACTCTTAGAAACGCCGGGAATCCTCGATCTCTCGATTTCGCTAAGCATCGACGGATCAATCGCTGCAGCACCACGATACCCATCTTATCGTATTGTAAGTGTGTAGTTGCATGAAATAAAGAATTTTGACACCCATACGCCCAGCCAAACTCTCAGAAACGCCGGGAATCCTCGATCTCTCGATTTCGCTAAGCATCGACGGATCAATCGCTGCAGCACCACGATACCCATCTTATCGTATTGTAAGTGTGTAGTTGCATGAAATAAAGAATTTTGACACCCATACGCCCAGCCAAACTCTCAGAAACGCCGGGAATCCTCGATCTCTCGATGTCGCTAAGCATCGACGTATCAATTGCTGCAGCACCACGATACCCGTTTTATCGTATTGCCCGTGTGTAGTTGCATGAAATAAAGAATTTTGACATGCGTACACCCAGCCAAACTCTCAGAAACACCGGGAATCATCGATATCTCGATGTCGCTAAGCATCGACGTATCAATCGCTGCAGCACCACGATACCAGTTTTATCGTATTGAGAGTGTGTAGATGTGACGTCGTGGGTCTAAAAAGCAGTACAGAAAAAACTTTTCAACTATAAAGGTAACATACATTACCATCAGCAGGATCAATTACCGACTGTCAATCCAATTACCGACAGCCGGACGACTTACCATCGGGATTTTACCGACCATCAGTACAGTTATCGGCCGTTGATATTATTACCAACCACCGATTCACTTACCAACCGTTGGTTTTATTACCGACCATCGGTTCCATTACCGACAGTCGAAAAACTTACCAACCATCGGTTCAATTACCAACAGTCGGGCAACTTACCAGCAGCCGAGGAACTTACCGACTGCAGAATAACATACCGACTGTGGAACTACATACCGACCATACAACTTATACTACTTACCATCAGCATTTGGGAAGTCAGAGGATTCCCTCCATTGAAAATACAGGATACATACTCCTCTCTCACACACGACAGAGATTCTCTCTCTGTTAACCAAAATTCCGGAAAAGCTGAATTCCCACGGAGGACCACGCGACATCCAGGCGCCATCCAACACCGGTGCAGCGCACGTGCAACCACTTGAGAACTCCAGAGCAGCTCTACGATGCATCTCTAGCCTCACGTGCAAGCCCTTGAAATGCCTAGGCGCCGTCTAGCCGACCCAGTGCAGTGAAAAGGTCTGATAGAAAACAGAACATAGTGAAAGTAAGAAAGAGTGGGAAAATAAGCAAGCATTGAAAATTACAAAACTATATTTGTTATTTAGCCACTGCTTAACAAACATTCACTACTATATATATTTAAATAATATACAATAGTTATAATACCCATATACATATACATATAGTAAATAATAAACAGAATATTAAATAATTATAATTACCTTGTTTCAATAATTATGTAGCCATATTTGCTACAACTACAATTAACAAATAGATTCACAAAATATTCATCGAGGACTGTAGTTTAAACCAGTATTCAGGATAAATAAAATATCAGCTTCACGAATATGAATAAATCAATAAACATGTTATTAACAATATAAAATTCATGAAATCACTGAAGGCATAAAATGTAATCGCAATACCCCGAATGCTGGTTGCTCGTTGACTAAAATAACCAAAAGATCTTACTATTATAATAACGTAAAATAATGAATATTGAAATCATTGTAAATAATATTCGGAATAAACCAAAGAGCAAGCATGAGACTAAACAGGACAGTAATCTACACAGGATGTTTAATCAAAGGTATCAAATGTCCCTTTGTTCGAAGGTTTATTCCCAGTATTATAATCTCCGACTTAATAAACTGTAAACAGTATGCACGCGCAGCGCGGGGCTTAGTCCACGCGTGTAGCGACTAGAGTGGGGGTAACCCACGACTTAGAATATATATACGAGACTCGCAGTATGCAAGCTAGTCTCCGCCGACACTCCGGACGCCGCGCATCGAGAAGCACCGTACTATACGAATCGGTAGCAAAGATCACGACAATTATCCAGTTTGTCATAAGTATTACTTTTCTTAAAATATTATCTTGCACTTCGGGCGAGCTCTAAATTTTAAGTGAGTATCGGGACTCCGCGACCTATTGTAGCGCGTTATAAATTAAAATTTAATTGTGTTTGCGTGTATCGTGTTTTTAAATAATTAATAATAATCGAGAATTTTTAATTTAACTCTGCATTTCTTTTATTCCGATCACCCGTTTATTTGAATTGCCGCCGTACTGCCGTTTATTTGAATTTGTTGTTAATATTTAATTCCTCAACTGTCCAAGGATTCACAACGTGCAACGGCTTGCACTTTGGATCCTATCCCTCCTTACTCTGTGCAAAGGCTTGCACGAGATCCATTACTCCAAACTATTCTTTTATATATTAATTTAATGAAACGTGCAACGGCCTGCACTTTCGTTATTCTAAAATAATAAATTCAAATGGGCAGACGTCGCGCTGGGCGAAAATTTCAACCTCGACGTGCAATTGCAGTAGCGCTTAATTTGCCAGGTCGTCCCCGTGGGCACAACAAAGCCTGACTCACTCGCGAATTGAACAATCTATCGCCAATTGTTTCGGAAGTTACCGGTTTGGAATCAGTTACACCTAAATCCGTCGGAAAGCCACAAATCGTCTCGATCGTAAAATTCAATCGCGTCGTTGTGAAGTTTCCGGGGTGCTGGTTCTTCCCAGTTTCATCTGCATTGCCAGACGAGTTGGTCAGCTTCATCCGTTCCTGCATTACCAATCCAGCACCGGTCGTCGGCAAGAACGAGATCTGCCCTACCAAGAAGATTCCAGTCGGTACTGCTGCTCGTATCTGCCGCCCATCCGTCGATACAGTAGGGGTCTCCAACGACGTGGTCTTCATCAGGGAGATTCCAGTGGTCACCCTCGACTAAACCCGCTACGCCCCAACCGCTCATCTTTGCTGTACAACAACAAGGTAAGCCAATTAAATATTATAACAGGGTTTTTCTAAAAGATTCACAGTAAACCAGACGCGGTCTCTATCCTTAATAGGCACATTCCTGTTTAAACTAGAGGCCAACATTAGTTGATCTGTCGATCGTCCTCCGTGCGAGTTCGCGTATAGTTTTTAAAAAATTCAATTTGAACTCCCAGGACGTAACATAGATACGTAGAATGAAGGATTTTGACACCCGTACAGCCAGCCAAAGTCTCAGAAACGGCGGGAATCCTCGATCTTTCGATTCCGCTAAGCTTCGACGTATCAATCGCTGCAGAACTGCGATACCAGTTTTCTCGTATTGAGAGTGTGTAGTTGCAGGAAATAAAGAATTTTGACCCCCGTACGCCCAGCCAAACTCTCAGAAACGCGGGGAATCCTCGATCTCTCGATGTCGCTATGCATCGACGGATCAATCGCTGCAGCACCACGATACCCATTTTATCGTATTTCCCGTGTGTAGTTGCATGAAATAAAGAATTTTGACACCCGTACACCGAGCCAAACTCTCCGAAACGCCGGGAATCCTCGATCTCTCGATTTCGCTAAGCATCGACGGATCAATCGCTGCAGCACCGCGATACCCGTTCTATCGTATTGTAAGTGCGTAGTTGCATGAAATAAAGAATTTTGACATGCGTACACCCAGCCAAACACTAAGAAACGCCGGGAATCCTCGATCTCTCGATGTCGCTAAGCATCGACGGATCAATCGCTGCAGCACCACGATACCCGTTTTATCGTATTGCAAGTGTGTAGTTGCATGAAATAAATGATTTTCACGCCCGTACACCCAGCCAAACTCTCAGAAACGCCGGGAATCCTCGATCTCTCGATTTCGCTAAGCATCGACGGATCAATCGCTGCAGCACCGCGATACCCGTTTTATCGTATTGTAAGTGTGTAGTTGCATGAAATAAAGAATTTTGACACCCATACGCCCAGCCAAACTCTCAGAAACGCCTGGAATCCTCGATCTCTCGATGTCGCTAAGCATCGACGTATCAATTGCTGCAGCACCACGATACCCGTTTTATCGTATTGCCCGTGTGTAGTTGCATGAAATAAAGAATTTTCACACCCGTACAGCCAGCCAAACTCTTAGAAACGCCGGGAATCCTCGATCTCTCGATTTCGCTAAGCATCGACGGATCAATCGCTGCAGCACCACGATACCCATCTTATCGTATTGTAAGTGTGTAGTTGCATGAAATAAAGAATTTTGACACCCATACGCCCAGCCAAACTCTCAGAAACGCCGGGAATCCTCGATCTCTCGATGTCGCTAAGCATCGACGTATCAATTGCTGCAGCACCACGATACCCGTTTTATCGTATTGCCCGTGTGTAGTTGCATGAAATAAAGAATTTTCACACCCGTACACCCAGCCAAACTCTCAGAAACGCCAGGAATCATCGATCTCTCGATGTCGCTAAGCATCGACGGATCAATCGCTGCAGCACCATGATACCCGTTTTATCGTATTGCAAGTGTGTAGTTGCATGGAATAAAGAATTTTTACACCCGTACACCCAGCCAAACTCTCAGAAACGCTGGCAATCCTCGATCTCTCGATTTCGCTAAGCATCGACGGATCAATCGCTGCAGCAACGCGATACCCATTTTATCGTATTGTAAGTGTGTAGTTGCATGAAATAAAGAATTTTGACACCCATACGCCCAGCCAAACTCTCAGAAACGCCGGGAATCCTCGATCTCTCGATGTCGCTAAGCATCGACGGATTCATCGCTGCAGCACCACGATACCCATTTTATCGTATTGTAAGTGTGGAGTTGCATGAAATAAAGAATTTTCACACCCGTACACCCAGCCAAACTCTCAGAAACGCCGGGAATCATCGATCTCTCGATGTCGCTAAGCATTGACGGATCAATCGCTGCAGCACCACGATACCCGTTTTATCGTATTGCAAGTGTGTAGTTGCATGGAATAAAGAATTTTTACACCCGTACACCCAGCCAAACTCTCAGAAACGCTGGGAATCCTCGATCTCTCGATTTCGCTAAGCATCGACGGATCAATCGCTGCAGCACCGCGATACCCGTTTTATCGTATTGTAAGTGTGTAGTTGCATGAAATAAAGAATTTTGACACCCATACGCCCAGCCAAACTCTCAGAAACGCCTGGAATCCTCGATCTCTCGATGTCGCTAAGCATCGACGTATCAATTGCTGCAGCACCACGATACCCGTTTTATCGTATTGCCCGTGTGTAGTTGCATGAAATAAAGAATTTTCACACCCGTACAGCCAGCCAAACTCTTAGAAACGCCGGGAATCCTCGATCTCTCGATTTCGCTAAGCATCGACGGATCAATCGCTGCAGCACCACGATACCCATCTTATCGTATTGTAAGTGTGTAGTTGCATGAAATAAAGAATTTTGACACCCATACGCCCAGCCAAACTGTCAGAAACGCCGGGAATCCTCGATCTCTCGATGTCGCTAAGCATCGACGTATCAATTGCTGCAGCACCACGATACCCGTTTTATCGTATTGCCCGTGTGTAGTTGCATGAAATAAAGAATTTTCACACCCGTACACCCAGCCAAACTCTCAGAAACGCCAGGAATCATCGATCTCTCGATGTCGCTAAGCATCGACGGATCAATCGCTGCAGCACCATGATACCCGTTTTATCGTATTGCAAGTGTGTAGTTGCATGGAATAAAGAATTTTTACACCCGTACACCCAGCCAAACTCTCTGAAACGCTGGCAATCCTCGATCTCTCGATTTCGCTAAGCATCGACGGATCAATCGCTGCAGCAACGCGATACCCATTTTATCGTATTGTAAGTGTGTAGTTGCATGAAATAAAGAATTTTGACACCCATACGCCCAGCCAAACTCTCAGAAACGCCGGGAATCCTCGATCTCTCGATGTCGCTAAGCATCGACGGATTCATCGCTGCAGCACCACGATACCCATTTTATCGTATTGTAAGTGTGGAGTTGCATGAAATAAAGAATTTTCACACCCGTACACCCAGCCAAACTCTCAGAAACGCCGGGAATCATCGATCTCTCGATGTCGCTAAGCATTGACGGATCGATCGCTGCAGCACCACGATACCCGTTTTATCGTATTGCAAGTGTGTAGTTGCATGGAATAAAGAATTTTTACACCCGTACACCCAGCCAAACTCTCAGAAACGCTGGGAATCCTCGATCTCTCGATTTCGCTAAGCATCGACGGATCAATCGCTGCAGCACCGCGATACCCGTTTTATCGTATTGTAAGTGTGTAGTTGCATGAAATAAAGAATTTTGACACCCATACGCCCAGCCAAACTCTCAGAAACGCCGGGAATCCTCGATCTCTCGATGTCGCTAAGCATCGACGTATCAATTGCTGCAGCACCACGATACCCGTTTTATCGTATTGCCCGTGTGTAGTTGCATGAAATAAAGAATTTTCACACCCGTACACCCTGCCAAACTCTCGGAAACGCCGGGAATCATCGATCTCTCGATGTCGCTAAGCATCGACGGATCAATCGCTGCAGCACTATGATACCCGTTTTATCGTATTGCAAGTGTGTAGTTGCATGGAATAAAGAATTTTTACACCCGTACACCCAGCCAAACTCTCAGAAACGCTGGGAATCCTCGATCTCTTGATTTCGCTAAGCATCGACGGATCAATCGCTGCAGCACCGCGATACCAGTTTTATCGTATTGAGAGTGTGTAGATACATAGAATGAAGGATTTTGACACCCGTACAGCCAGCCAAAGTCTCAGAAACGGCGGGAATCCTCGATCTTTCGATTCCGCTAAGCTTCGACGTATCAATCGCTGCAGAACTGCGATACCAGTTTTCTCGTATTGAGAGTGTGTAGTTGCAGGAAATAAAGAATTTTGACCCCCGTACGCCCAGCCAAACTCTCAGAAACGCCGGGAATCCTCGATCTCTCGATGTCGCTATGCATCGACGAATCAATCGCTGCAGCACCACGATACCCATTTTATCGTATTTCCCGTGTGTAGTTGCATGAAATAAAGAATTTTCACACCCGTACACCGAGCCAAACTTTCCGAAACGCCGGGAATCCTCGATCTCTCGATTTCGCTAAGCATCGACGGATCAATCGCTGCAGGACCGCGATACCCGTTCTATCGTATTGTAAGTGCGTAGTTGCATGAAATAAAGAATTTTGACATGCGTACACCCAGCCAAACTCTCAGAAACGCCGGGAATCCTCGATCTCTCGATGTCGCTATGCATCGACGGATCAATCGCTGCAGCACCACGATACCCATTTTATCGTATTTCCCGTGTGTAGTTGCATGAAATAAAGAATTTTGACACCCGTACACCGAGCCAAACTCTCCGAAACGCCGGGAATCCTCGATCTCTCGATTTCGCTAAGCATCGACGGATCAATCGCTGCAGCACCGCGATACCCGTTCTATCGTATTGTAAGTGCGTAGTTGCATGAAATAAAGAATTTTGACATGCGTACACCCAGCCAAACACTAAGAAACGCCGGGAATCCTCGATCTCTCGATGTCGCTAAGCATCGACGGATCAATCACTGCAGCACCACGATACCCGTTTTATCGTATTGCAAGTGTGTAGTTGCATGAAATAAATGATTTTCACGCCCGTACACCCAGCCAAACTCTCAGAAACGCCGGGAATCCTCGATCTCTCGATTTCGCTAAGCATCGACGGATCAATCGCTGCAGAGCCACGATTCCCGTTTTATCGTATTGGAAGTGTGTAGTTGCATGAAATAAAGAATTTTCACACCCGTATACCCAGCTAAACTCTCCGAAATGCCGGGAATCCTCGATTTCTCGATTTCGTAAGCATCGACGGATCAATCGCTGCAGCACCACGATACCCGTTTTATCGTATTGTAAGTGCGTAGTTTCATGAAATAAAGAATTTTGACATGCGTACACCCAGCCAAACACTAAGAAACGCCGGGAATCCTCGATCTCTCGATGTCGCTAAGCATCGACGGATCAATCGCTGCAGCACCACGATACCCGTTTTATCGTATTGCAAGTGTGTAGTTGCATGAAATAAATGATTTTCACGCCCGTACACCCAGCCAAACTCGCAGAAACGCCGGGAATCCTCGATCTCTCGATTTCGCTAAGCATCGACGGATCAATCGCTGCAGCACCACGATACCCGGTTTATCGTATTGTAAGTGTGTAGTTGCATGAAATAAAGAATTTTGACATGCGTACACCCAGCCAAACTCTCAGAAACGCCGGGAATCATCGATCTCTCGATGTCGCTAAGCATCGACGTATCAATCGCTGCAGCACCACGATACCAGTTTTATCGTAGTGAGAGTGTGTAGATACATAGAATGAAGGATTTTGACACCCGTACAGCCAGCCAAAGTCTCAGAAACGGCGGGAATCCTCGATCTTTCGATTCCGCTAAGCTTCGACGTATCAATCGCTGCAGAACTGCGATACCAGTTTTCTCGTATTGAGAGTGTGTAGTTGCAGGAAATAAAGAATTTTGACCCCCGTACGCCCAGCCAAACTCTCAGAAACGCCGGGAATCCTCGATCTCTCGATGTCGCTAAGCATCGACGGATCAATCGCTGCAGAGCCACGATTCCCTTTTTATCGTATTGCAAGTGTGTAGTTGCATGAAATAAAGAATTTTGACATGCGTACACCCAGCCAAACTCTCAGAAACGCCGGGAATCATCGATATCCCGATGTCGCTAAGCATCGACGTATCAATCGCTGCAGCACCACGATACCAGTTTTATCGTATTGAGAGTGTGTAGATACGTAGAATGAAGGATTTTGACACCCGTACAGCCAGCCAAAGTCTCAGAAACGGCGGGGATCCTCGATCTTTCGATTCCGCTAAGCTTCGACGTATCAATCGCTGCAGAACTGCGATACCAGTTTTCTCGTATTGAGAGTGTGTAGTTGCAGGAAATAAAGAATTTTGACCCCCGTACGCCCAGCCAAACTCTCAGAAACGCGGGGAATCCTCGATCTCTCGATGTCGCTATGCATCGACGGATCAATCGCTGCAGCACCACGATACCCATTTTATCGTATTTCCCGTGTGTAGTTGCATGAAATAAAGAATTTTGACACCCGTACACCGAGCCAAACTCTCCAAAACGCCGGGAATCCTCGATCTCTCGATTTCGCTAAGCATCGACGGATCAATCGCTGCAGCACCGCGATACCCGTTCTATCGTATTGTAAGTCCGTAGTTGCATGAAATAAAGAATTTTGACATGCGTACACCCAGCCAACACTAAGAAACGCCGGGAATCCTCGATCTCTCGATGTCGCTAAGCATCGACGGATCAATCGCTGCAGCACCACGATACCCGTTTTATCGTATTGCAAGTGTGTAGTTGCATGAAATAAATGATTTTCACGCCCGTACACCCAGCCAAACTCTCAGAAACGCCGGGAATCCTCGATCTCTCGATTTCGCTAAGCATCGACGGATCAATCGCTGCAGCACCGCGATACCCGTTTTATCGTATTGTAAGTGTGTAGTTGCATGAAATAAAGAATTTTGACACCCATACGCCCAGCCAAACTCTCAGAAACGCCTGGAATCCTCGATCTCTCGATGTCGCTAAGCATCGACGTATCAATTGCTGCAGCACCACGATACCCCTTTTATCGTATTGCCCGTGTGTAGTTGCATGAAATAAAGAATTTTCACACCCGTACAGCCAGCCAAACTCTTAGAAACGCCGGGAATCCTCGATCTCTCGATTTCGCTAAGCATCGACGGATCAATCGCTGCAGCACCACGATACCCATCTTATCGTATTGTAAGTGTGTAGTTGCATGAAATAAAGAATTTTGACACCCATACGCCCAGCCAAACTCTCAGAAACGCCGGGAATCCTCGATCTCTCGATGTCGCTAAGCATCGACGTATCAATTGCTGCAGCACCACGATACCCGTTTTATCGTATTGCCCGTGTGTAGTTGCATGAAATAAAGAATTTTGACATGCGTACACCCAGCCAAACTCTCAGATACACCGGGAATCATCGATATCTCGATGTCGCTAAGCATCGACGTATCAATCGCTGCAGCACCACGATACCAGTTTTATCGTATTGAGAGTGTGTAGATACGTAGAATGAAGGATTTTGACACCCGTACAGCCAGCCAAAGTCTCAGAAACGGCGGGAATCCTCGATCTTTCGATTCCGCTAAGCTTCGACGTATCAATCGCTGCAGAACTGCGATACCAGTTTTCTCGTATTGAGAGTGTGTAGTTGCAGGAAATAAAGAATTTTGACCCCTGTACGCCCAGCCAAACTCTCAGAAACGCGGGGAATCCTCGATCTCTCGATGTCGCTATGCATCGACGGATCAATCGCTGCAGCACCACGATACCCATTTTATCGTATTTCCCGTGTGTAGTTGCATGAAATAAAGAATTTTGACACCCGTACACCGAGCCAAACTCTCCGAAACGCCGGGAATCCTCGATCTCTCGATTTCGCTAAGCATCGACGGATCAATCGCTGCAGCACCGCGATACCCGTTCTATCGTATTGTAAGTGCGTAGTTGCATGAAATAAAGAATTTTGACATGCGTACACCCAGCCAAACACTAAGAAACGCCGGGAATCCTCGATCTCTCGATGTCGCTAAGCATCGACGGATCAATCGCTGCAGCACCACGATACCCGTTTTATCGTATTGCAAGTGTGTAGTTGCATGAAATAAATGATTTTCACGCCCGTACACCCAGCCAAACTCTCAGAAACGCCGGGAATCCTCGATCTCTCGATTTCGCTAAGCATCGACGGATCAATCGCTGCAGCACCGCGATACCCGTTTTATCGTATTGTAAGTGTGGAGTTGCATGAAATAAAGAATTTTCACACCCGTACACCCAGCCAAACTCTCAGAAACGCCGGGAATCATCGATCTCTCGATGTCGCTAAGCATTGACGGATCGATCGCTGCAGCACCACGATACCCGTTTTATCGTATTGCAAGTGTGTAGTTGCATGGAATAAAGAATTTTTACACCCGTACACCCAGCCAAACTCTCAGAAACGCTGGGAATCCTCGATCTCTCGATTTCGCTAAGCATCGACGGATCAATCGCTGCAGCACCGCGATACCCGTTTTATCGTATTGTAAGTGTGTAGTTGCATGAAATAAAGAATTTTGACACCCATACGCCCAGCCAAACTCTCAGAAACGCCGGGAATCCTCGATCTCTCGATGTCCCTAAGCATCGACGTATCAATTGCTGCAGCACCACGATACCCGTTTTATCGTATTGCCCGTGTGCAGTTGCATGAAATAAAGAATTTTCACACCCGTACAGCCAGCCAAACTCTTAGAAACGCCGGGAATCCTCGATCTCTCGATTTCGCTAAGCATCGACGGATCAATCGCTGCAGCACCACGATACCCATCTTATCGTATTGTAAGTGTGTAGTTGCATGAAGTAAAGAATTTTGACACCCATACGCCCAGCCAAACTTTCAGAAACGCCGGGAATCCTCGATCTCTCGATGTCGCTAAGCATCGACGTATCAATTGCTGCAGCACCACGATACCCGTTTTATCGTATTGCCCGTGTGTAGTTGCATGAAATAAAGAATTTTCACACCCGTACACCCTGCCAAACTCTCGGAAACGCCGGGAATCATCGATCTCTCGATGTCGCTAAGCATCGACGGATCAATCGCTGCAGCACTATGATACCCGTTTTATCGTATTGCAAGTGTGTAGTTGCATGGAATAAAGAATTTTTACACCCGTACACCCAGCCAAACTCTCAGAAACGCTGGGAATCCTCGATCTCTCGATTTCGCTAAGCATCGACGGATCAATCGCTGCAGCACCGCGATACCAGTTTTATCGTATTGAGAGTGTGTAGATACATAGAATGAAGGATTTTGACACCCGTACAGCCAGCCAAAGTCTCAGAAACGGCGGGAATCCTCGATCTTTCGATTCCGCTAAGCTTCGACGTATCAATCGCTGCAGAACTGCGATACCAGTTTTCTCGTATTGAGAGTGTGTAGTTGCAGGAAATAAAGAATTTTGACCCCCGTACGCCCAGCCAAACTCTCAGAAACGCCGGGAATCCTCGATCTCTCGATGTCGCTATGCATCGACGAATCAATCGCTGCAGCACCACGATACCCATTACATCGTATTTCCCGTGTGTAGTTGCATGAAATAAAGAATTTTCACACCCGTACACCGAGCCAAACTTTCCGAAACGCCGGGAATCCTCGATCTCTCGATTTCGCTAAGCATCGACGGATCAATCGCTGCAGGACCGCGATACCCGTTCTATCGTATTGTAAGTGCGTAGTTGCATGAAATAAAGAATTTTGACATGCGTACACCCAGCCAAACTCTCAGAAACGCCGGGAATCCTCGATCTCTCGATGTCGCTATGCATCGACGGATCAATCGCTGCAGCACCACGATACCCATTTTATCGTATTTCCCGTGTGTAGTTGCATGAAATAAAGAATTTTGACACCCGTACACCGAGCCAAACTCTCCGAAACGCCGGGAATCCTCGATCTCTCGATTTCGCTAAGCATCGACGGATCAATCGCTGCAGCACCGCGATACCCGTTCTATCGTATTGTAAGTGCGTAGTTGCATGAAATAAAGAATTTTGACATGCGTACACCCAGCCAAACACTAAGAAACGCCGGGAATCCTCGATCTCTCGATGTCGCTAAGCATCGACGGATCAATCGCTGCAGCACCACGATACAAGTTTTATCGTATTGCAAGTGTGTAGTTGCATGAAATAAATGATTTTCACGCCCGTACACCCAGCCAAACTCTCAGAAACGCCGGGAATCCTCGATCTCTCGATTTCGCTAAGCATCGACGGATCAATCGCTGCAGAGCCACGATTCCCGTTTTATCGTATTGGAAGTGTGTAGTTGCATGAAATAAAGAATTTTCACACCCGTATACCCAGCTAAACTCTCCGAAATGCCGGGAATCCTCGATTTCTCGATTTCGTAAGCATCGACGGATCAATCGCTGCAGCACCACGATACCCGTTTTATCGTATTGTAAGTGCGTAGTTTCATGAAATAAAGAATTTTGACATGCGTACACCCAGCCAAACACTAAGAAACGCCGGGAATCCTCGATCTCTCGATGTCGCTAAGCATCGACGGATCAATCGCTGCAGCACCACGATACCCGTTTTATCGTATTGCAAGTGTGTAGTTGCATGAAATAAATGATTTTCACGCCCGTACACCCAGCCAAACTCGCAGAAACGCCGGGAATCCTCGATCTCTCGATTTCGCTAAGCATCGACGGATCAATCGCTGCAGCACCACGATACCCGGTTTATCGTATTGTAAGTGTGTAGTTGCATGAAATAAAGAATTTTGACATGCGTACACCCAGCCAAACTCTCAGAAACGCCGGGAATCATCGATCTCTCGATGTCGCTAAGCATCGACGTATCAATCGCTGCAGCACCACGATACCAGTTTTATCGTAGTGAGAGTGTGTAGATACATAGAATGGAGGATTTTGACACCCGTACAGCCAGCCAAAGTCTCAGAAACGGCGGGAATCCTCGATCTTTCGATTCCGCTAAGCTTCGACGTATCAATCGCTGCAGAACTGCGATACCAGTTTTCTCGTATTGAGAGTGTGTAGTTGCAGGAAATAAAGAATTTTGACCCCCGTACGCCCAGCCAAACTCTCAGAAACGCCGGGAATCCTCGATCTCTCGATGTCGCTAAGCATCGACGGATCAATCGCTGCAGAGCCACGATTCCCTTTTTATCGTATTGCAAGTGTGTAGTTGCATGAAATAAAGAATTTTGACATGCGTACACCCAGCCAAACTCTCAGAAACGCCGGGAATCATCGATATCCCGATGTCGCTAAGCATCGACGTATCAATCGCTGCAGCACCACGATACCAGTTTTATCGTATTGAGAGTGTGTAGATACGTAGAATGAAGGATTTTGACACCCGTACAGCCAGCCAAAGTCTCAGAAACGGCGGGGATCCTCGATCTTTCGATTCCGCTAAGCTTCGACGTATCAATCGCTGCAGAACTGCGATACCAGTTTTCTCGTATTGAGAGTGTGTAGTTGCAGGAAATAAAGAATTTTGACCCCCGTACGCCCAGCCAAACTCTCAGAAACGCGGGGAATCCTCGATCTCTCGATGTCGCTATGCATCGACGGATCAATCGCTGCAGCACCACGATACCCATTTTATCGTATTTCCCGTGTGTAGTTGCATGAAATAAAGAATTTTGACACCCGTACACCGAGCCAAACTCTCCGAAACGCCGGGAATCCTCGATCTCTCGATTTCGCTAAGCATCGACGGATCAATCGCTGCAGCACCGCGATACCCGTTCTATCGTATTGTAAGTGCGTAGTTGCATGAAATAAAGAATTTTGACATGCGTACACCCAGCCAACACTAAGAAACGCCGGGAATCCTCGATCTCTCGATGTCGCTAAGCATCGACGGATCAATCGCTGCAGCACCACGATACCCGTTTTATCGTATTGCAAGTGTGTAGTTGCATGAAATAAATGATTTTCACGCCCGTACACCCAGCCAAACTCTCAGAAACGCCGGGAATCCTCGATCTCTCGATTTCGCTAAGCATCGACGGATCAATCGCTGCAGCACCGCGATACCCGTTTTATCGTATTGTAAGTGTGTAGTTGCATGAAATAAAGAATTTTGACACCCATACGCCCAGCCAAACTCTCAGAAACGCCTGGAATCCTCGATCTCTCGATGTCGCTAAGCATCGACGTATCAATTGCTGCAGCACCACGATACCCCTTTTATCGTATTGCCCGTGTGTAGTTGCATGAAATAAAGAATTTTCACACCCGTACAGCCAGCCAAACTCTTAGAAACGCCGGGAATCCTCGATCTCTCGATTTCGCTAAGCATCGACGGATCAATCGCTGCAGCACCACGATACCCATCTTATCGTATTGTAAGTGTGTAGTTGCATGAAATAAAGAATTTTGACACCCATACGCCCAGCCAAACTCTCAGAAACGCCGGGAATCCTCGATCTCTCGATGTCGCTAAGCATCGACGTATCAATTGCTGCAGCACCACGATACCCGTTTTATCGTATTGCCCGTGTGTAGTTGCATGAAATAAAGAATTTTCACACCCGTACACCCAGCCAAACTCTCAGAAACGCCAGGAATCATCGATCTCTCGATGTCGCTAAGCATCGACGGATCAATCGCTGCAGCACCATGATACCCGTTTTATCGTATTGCAAGTGTGTAGTTGCATGGAATAAAGAATTTTTACACCCGTACACCCAGCCAAACTCTCAGAAACGCTGGCAATCCTCGATCTCTCGATTTCGCTAAGCATCGACGGATCAATCGCTGCAGCAACGCGATACCCATTTTATCGTATTGTAAGTGTGTAGTTGCATAAAATAAAGAATTTTGACACCCATACGCCCAGCCAAACTCTCAGAAACGCCGGGAATCCTCGATCTCTCGATGTCGCTAAGCATCGACGGATTCATCGCTGCAGCACCACGATACCCATTTTATCGTATTGTAAGTGTGGAGTTGCATGAAATAAAGAATTTTCACACCCGTACACCCAGCCAAACTCTCAGAAACGCCGGGAATCATCGATCTCTCGATGTCGCTAAGCATTGACGGATCAATCGCTGCAGCACCACGATACCCGTTTTATCGTATTGCAAGTGTGTAGTTGCATGGAATAAAGAATTTTTACACCCGTACACCCAGCCAAACTCTCAGAAACGCTGGGAATCCTCGATCTCTCGATTTCGCTAAGCATCGACGGATCAATCGCTGCAGCACCGCGATACCCGTTTTATCGTATTGGAAGTGTGTAGTTGCATGAAATAAAGAATTTTGACACCCATACGCCCAGCCAAACTCTCAGAAACGCCGGGAATCCTCGATCTCTCGATGTCCCTAAGCATCGACGTATCAATTGCTGCAGCACCACGATACCCGTTTTATCGTATTGCCCGTGTGTAGTTGCATGAAATAAAGAATTTTCACACCCGTACACCCAGCCAAACTCTCAGAAACGCCGGGAATGATCGATCTCTCGATGTCGCTATGCATCGACGGATCAATCGCTGCAGCACCACGATACCCATTTTATCGTATTTCCCGTGTGTAGTTGCATGAAATAAAGAATTTTGACACCCGTACACCGAGCCAAACTCTCCGAAACGCCGGGAATCCTCGATCTCTCGATGTCGCTAAGCATCGACGGATCAATCGCTGCAGCACCACGATACCCGTTTTATCGTATTGCAAGTGTGTAGTTGCATGAAATAAATGATTTTCACGCCCGTACACCCAGCCAAACTCTCAAAAACGCCGGGAATCCTCGATCTCTCGATTTCGCTAAGCATCGACGGATCAATCGCTGCAGCACCGCGATACCCGTTTTATCGTATTGTAAGTGTGTAGTTGCATGAAATAAAGAATTTTGACACCCATACGCCCAGCCAAACTCTCAGAAACGCCTGGAATCCTCGATCTCTCGATGTCGCTAAGCATCGACGTATCAATTGCTGCAGCACCACGATACCCGTTTTATCGTATTGCCCGTGTGTAGTTGCATGAAATAAAGAATTTTCACACCCGTACAGCCAGCCAAACTCTTAGAAACGCCGGGAATCCTCGATCTCTCGATTTCGCTAAGCATCGACGGATCAATCGCTGCAGCACCACGATACCCATCTTATCGTATTGTAAGTGTGTAGTTGCATGAAATAAAGAATTTTGACACCCATACGCCCAGCCAAACTGTCAGAAACGCCGGGAATCCTCGATCTCTCGATGTCGCTAAGCATCGACGTATCAATTGCTGCAGCACCACGATACCCGTTTTATCGTATTGCCCGTGTGTAGTTGCATGAAATAAAGAATTTTCACACCCGTACACCCAGCCAAACTCTCAGAAACGCCAGGAATCATCGATCTCTCGATGTCGCTAAGCATCGACGGATCAATCGCTGCAGCACCATGATACCCGTTTTATCGTATTGCAAGTGTGTAGTTGCATGGAATAAAGAATTTTTACACCCGTACACCCAGCCAAACTCTCAGAAGCGCTGGCAATCCTCGATCTCTCGATTTCGCTAAGCATCGACGGATCAATCGCTGCAGCAACGCGATACCCATTTTATCGTATTGTAAGTGTGGAGTTGCATGAAATAAAGAATTTTCACACCCGTACACCCAGCCAAACTCTCAGAAACGCCGGGAATCATCGATCTCTCGATGTCGCTAAGCATTGACGGATCGATCGCTGCAGCACCACGATACCCGTTTTATCGTATTGCAAGTGTGTAGTTGCATGGAATAAAGAATTTTTACACCCGTACACCCAGCCAAACTCTCAGAAACGCTGGGAATCCTCGATCTCTCGATTTCGCTAAGCATCGACGGATCAATCGCTGCAGCACCGCGATACCCGTTTTATCGTATTGTAAGTGTGTAGTTGCATGAAATAAAGAATTTTGACACCCATACGCCCAGCCAAACTCTCAGAAACGCCGGGAATCCTCGATCTCTCGATGTCCCTAAGCATCGACGTATCAATTGCTGCAGCACCACGATACCCGTTTTATCGTATTGCAAGTGTGTAGTTGCATGGAATAAAGAATTTTTACACCCGTACACCCAGCCAAACTCTCAGAAGCGCTGGCAATCCTCGATCTCTCGATTTCGCTAAGCATCGACGGATCAATCGCTGCAGCAACGCGATACCCATTTTATCGTATTGTAAGTGTGTAGTTGCATGAAATAAAGAATTTTGACACACATACGCCCAGCCAAACTCTCAGAAACGCCGGGAATCCTCGATCTCTCGATGTCGCTAAGCATCGACGGATTCATCGCTGCAGCACCACGATACCCATTTTATCGTATTGTAAGTGTGGAGTTGCATGAAATAAAGAATTTTCACACCCGTACACCCAGCCAAACTCTCAGAAACGCCGGGAATCATCGATCTCTCGATGTCGCTAAGCATTGACGGATCGATCGCTGCAGCACCACGATACCCGTTTTATCGTATTGCAAGTGTGTAGTTGCATGGAATAAAGAATTTTTACACCCGTACACCCAGCCAAACTCTCAGAAACGCTGGGAATCCTCGATCTCTCGATTTCGCTAAGCATCGACGGATCAATCGCTGCAGCACCGCGATACCCGTTTTATCGTATTGTAAGTGTGTAGTTGCATGAAATAAAGAATTTTGACACCCATACGCCCAGCCAAACTCTCAGAAACGCCGGGAATCCTCGATCTCTCGATGTCCCTAAGCATCGACGTATCAATTGCTGCAGCACCACGATACCCGTTTTATCGTATTGCCCGTGTGCAGTTGCATGAAATAAAGAATTTTCACACCCGTACAGCCAGCCAAACTCTTAGAAACGCCGGGAATCCTCGATCTCTCGATTTCGCTAAGCATCGACGGATCAATCGCTGCAGCACCACGATACCCATCTTATCGTATTGTAAGTGTGTAGTTGCATGAAGTAAAGAATTTTGACACCCATACGCCCAGCCAAACTTTCAGAAACGCCGGGAATCCTCGATCTCTCGATGTCGCTAAGCATCGACGTATCAATTGCTGCAGCACCACGATACCCGTTTTATCGTATTGCCCGTGTGTAGTTGCATGAAATAAAGAATTTTCACACCCGTACACCCTGCCAAACTCTCGGAAACGCCGGGAATCATCGATCTCTCGATGTCGCTAAGCATCGACGGATCAATCGCTGCAGCACTATGATACCCGTTTTATCGTATTGCAAGTGTGTAGTTGCATGGAATAAAGAATTTTTACACCCGTACACCCAGCCAAACTCTCAGAAACGCTGGGAATCCTCGATCTCTCGATTTCGCTAAGCATCGACGGATCAATCGCTGCAGCACCGCGATACCAGTTTTATCGTATTGAGAGTGTGTAGATACATAGAATGAAGGATTTTGACACCCGTACAGCCAGCCAAAGTCTCAGAAACGGCGGGAATCCTCGATCTTTCGATTCCGCTAAGCTTCGACGTATCAATCGCTGCAGAACTGCGATACCAGTTTTCTCGTATTGAGAGTGTGTAGTTGCAGGAAATAAAGAATTTTGACCCCCGTACGCCCAGCCAAACTCTCAGAAACGCCGGGAATCCTCGATCTCTCGATGTCGCTATGCATCGACGAATCAATCGCTGCAGCACCACGATACCCATTTTATCGTATTTCCCGTGTGTAGTTGCATGAAATAAAGAATTTTCACACCCGTACACCGAGCCAAACTTTCCGAAACGCCGGGAATCCTCGATCTCTCGATTTCGCTAAGCATCGACGGATCAATCGCTGCAGGACCGCGATACCCGTTCTATCGTATTGTAAGTGCGTAGTTGCATGAAATAAAGAATTTTGACATGCGTACACCCAGCCAAACTCTCAGAAACGCCGGGAATCCTCGATCTCTCGATGTCGCTATGCATCGACGGATCAATCGCTGCAGCACCACGATACCCATTTTATCGTATTTCCCGTGTGTAGTTGCATGAAATAAAGAATTTTGACACCCGTACACCGAGCCAAACTCTCCGAAACGCCGGGAATCCTCGATCTCTCGATTTCGCTAAGCATCGACGGATCAATCGCTGCAGCACCGCGATACCCGTTCTATCGTATTGTAAGTGCGTAGTTGCATGAAATAAAGAATTTTGACATGCGTACACCCAGCCAAACACTAAGAAACGCCGGGAATCCTCGATCTCTCGATGTCGCTAAGCATCGACGGATCAATCGCTGCAGCACCACGATACAAGTTTTATCGTATTGCAAGTGTGTAGTTGCATGAAATAAATGATTTTCACGCCCGTACACCCAGCCAAACTCTCAGAAACGCCGGGAATCCTCGATCTCTCGATTTCGCTAAGCATCGACGGATCAATCGCTGCAGAGCCACGATTCCCGTTTTATCGTATTGGAAGTGTGTAGTTGCATGAAATAAAGAATTTTCACACCCGTATACCCAGCTAAACTCTCCGAAATGCCGGGAATCCTCGATTTCTCGATTTCGTAAGCATCGACGGATCAATCGCTGCAGCACCACGATACCCGTTTTATCGTATTGTAAGTGCGTAGTTTCATGAAATAAAGAATTTTGACATGCGTACACCCAGCCAAACACTAAGAAACGCCGGGAATCCTCGATCTCTCGATGTCGCTAAGCATCGACGGATCAATCGCTGCAGCACCACGATACCCGTTTTATCGTATTGCAAGTGTGTAGTTGCATGAAATAAATGATTTTCACGCCCGTACACCCAGCCAAACTCGCAGAAACGCCGGGAATCCTCGATCTCTCGATTTCGCTAAGCATCGACGGATCAATCGCTGCAGCACCACGATACCCGGTTTATCGTATTGTAAGTGTGTAGTTGCATGAAATAAAGAATTTTGACATGCGTACACCCAGCCAAACTCTCAGAAACGCCGGGAATCATCGATCTCTCGATGTCGCTAAGCATCGACGTATCAATCGCTGCAGCACCACGATACCAGTTTTATCGTAGTGAGAGTGTGTAGATACATAGAATGAAGGATTTTGACACCCGTACAGCCAGCCAAAGTCTCAGAAACGGCGGGAATCCTCGATCTTTCGATTCCGCTAAGCTTCGACGTATCAATCGCTGCAGAACTGCGATACCAGTTTTCTCGTATTGAGAGTGTGTAGTTGCAGGAAATAAAGAATTTTGACCCCCGTACGCCCAGCCAAACTCTCAGAAACGCCGGGAATCCTCGATCTCTCGATGTCGCTAAGCATCGACGGATCAATCGCTGCAGAGCCACGATTCCCTTTTTATCGTATTGCAAGTGTGTAGTTGCATGAAATAAAGAATTTTGACATGCGTACACCCAGCCAAACTCTCAGAAACGCCGGGAATCATCGATATCCCGATGTCGCTAAGCATCGACGTATCAATCGCTG
This sequence comes from Clistopyga incitator, assembly GCA_947507545.1. Taxonomy (NCBI): domain Eukaryota; kingdom Metazoa; phylum Arthropoda; class Insecta; order Hymenoptera; family Ichneumonidae; genus Clistopyga; species Clistopyga incitator. The sequence continues at coordinate 5,451,120 of OX382176.1, forward strand.
CAGCACCACGATACCAGTTTTATCGTATTGAGAGTGTGTAGATACGTAGAATGAAGGATTTTGACACCCGTACAGCCAGCCAAAGTCTCAGAAACGGCGGGGATCCTCGATCTTTCGATTCCGCTAAGCTTCGACGTATCAATCGCTGCAGAACTGCGATACCAGTTTTCTCGTATTGAGAGTGTGTAGTTGCAGGAAATAAAGAATTTTGACCCCCGTACGCCCAGCCAAACTCTCAGAAACGCGGGGAATCCTCGATCTCTCGATGTCGCTATGCATCGACGGATCAATCGCTGCAGCACCACGATACCCATTTTATCGTATTTCCCGTGTGTAGTTGCATGAAATAAAGAATTTTGACACCCGTACACCGAGCCAAACTCTCCGAAACGCCGGGATTCCTCGATCTCTCGATTTCGCTAAGCATCGACGGATCAATCGCTGCAGCACCGCGATACCCGTTCTATCGTATTGTAAGTGCGTAGTTGCATGAAATAAAGAATTTTGACATGCGTACACCCAGCCAACACTAAGAAACGCCGGGAATCCTCGATCTCTCGATGTCGCTAAGCATCGACGGATCAATCGCTGCAGCACCACGATACCCGTTTTATCGTATTGCAAGTGTGTAGTTGCATGAAATAAATGATTTTCACGCCCGTACACCCAGCCAAACTCTCAGAAACGCCGGGAATCCTCGATCTCTCGATTTCGCTAAGCATCGACGGATCAATCGCTGCAGCACCGCGATACCCGTTTTATCGTATTGTAAGTGTGTAGTTGCATGAAATAAAGAATTTTGACACCCATACGCCCAGCCAAACTCTCAGAAACGCCTGGAATCCTCGATCTCTCGATGTCGCTAAGCATCGACGTATCAATTGCTGCAGCACCACGATACCCGTTTTATCGTATTGCCCGTGTGTAGTTGCATGAAATAAAGAATTTTCACACCCGTACAGCCAGCCAAACTCTTAGAAACGCCGGGAATCCTCGATCTCTCGATTTCGCTAAGCATCGACGGATCAATCGCTGCAGCACCACGATACTCATCTTATCGTATTGTAAGTGTGTAGTTGCATGAAATAAAGAATTTTGACACCCATACGCCCAGCCAAACTCTCAGAAACGCCGGGAATCCTCGATCTCTCGATGTCGCTAAGCATCGACGTATCAATTGCTGCAGCACCACGATACCCGTTTTATCGTATTGCCCGTGTGTAGTTGCATGAAATAAAGAATTTTGACATGCGTACACCCAGCCAAACTCTCAGAAACACCGGGAATCATCGATATCTCGATGTCGCTAAGCATCGACGTATCAATCGCTGCAGCACCACGATACCAGTTTTATCGTATTGAGAGTGTGTAGATACGTAGAATGAAGGATTTTGACACCCGTACAGCCAGCCAAAGTCTCAGAAACGGCGGGAATCCTCGATCTTTCGATTCCGCTAAGCTTCGACGTATCAATCGCTGCAGAACTGCGATACCAGTTTTCTCGTATTGAGAGTGTGTAGTTGCAGGAAATAAAGAATTTTGACCCCCGTACGCCCAGCCAAACTCTCAGAAACGCGGGGAATCCTCGATCTCTCGATGTCGCTATGCATCGACGGATCAATCGCTGCAGCACCACGATACCCATTTTATCGTATTTCCCGTGTGTAGTTGCATGAAATAAAGAATTTTGACACCCGTACACCGAGCCAAACTCTCCGAAACGCCGGGAATCCTCGATCTCTCGATTTCGCTAAGCATCGACGGATCAATCGCTGCAGCACCGCGATACCCGTTCTATCGTATTGTAAGTGCGTAGTTGCATGAAATAAAGAATTTTGACATGCGTACACCCAGCCAAACACTAAGAAACGCCGGGAATCCTCGATCTCTCGATGTCGCTAAGCATCGACGGATCAATCGCTGCAGCACCACGATACCCGTTTTATCGTATTGCAAGTGTGTAGTTGCATGAAATAAATGATTTTCACGCCCATACGCCCAGCCAAACTCTCAGAAACGCCTGGAATCCTCGATCTCTCGATGTCGCTAAGCATCGACGTATCAATTGCTGCAGCACCACGAGACCCGTTTTATCGTATTGCCCGTGTGTAGTTGCATGAAATAAAGAATTTTCACACCCGTACACCCAGCCAAACTCTCAGAAACGCCGGGAATGATCGATCTCTCGATGTCGCTATGCATCGACGGATCAATCGCTGCAGCACCACGATACCCATTTTATCGTATTTCCCGTGTGTAGTTGCATGAAATAAAGAATTTTCACACCCGTACACCGAGCCAAACTCTCCGAAACGCCGGGAATCCTCGATCTCTCGATTTCGCTAAGCATCGACGGATCAATCGCTGCAGCACCGCGATACCCGTTCTATCGTATTGTAAGTGCGTAGTTGCATGAAATAAAGAATTTTGACATGCGTACACCCAGCCAAATACTAAGAAACGCCGGGAATCCTCGATCTCTCGATGTCGCTAACCATCGACGGATCAATCGCTGCAGCACCACGATACCCGTTTTATCGTATTGCAAGTGTGTAGTTGCATGAAATAAAAAATTTTCACACCCGTACACCGAGCCAAACTCTCAGAAACGCCGGGAATCCTCGATCTCTCGATTTCGCTAAGCATCGACGGATCAATCGCTGCAGCACCACGATACCCGTTCTATCGTATTGTAAGTGCGTAGTTGCATGAAATAAAGAATTTTGACATGCGTACACCCAGCCAAACAATAAGAAACGCCGGGAATCCTCGATCTCTCGATGTCGCTAAGCATCGACGGATCAATCGCTGCAGCACCACGATACCCGTTTTATCGTATTGCAAGTGTGTAGTTGCATGAAATAAATGATTTTCACGCCCGTACACCCAGCCAAACTTTCAGAAACGCCGGGAATCCTCGATCTCTCGATTTCGCTAAGCATCGACGGATCAATCGCTGCAGAGCCACGATTCCCGTTTTATCGTATTGCAAGTGTGTAGTTGCATGAAATAAAGAATTTTCACACCCGTATACCCAGCCAAACTCTCCGAAATGCCGGGAATCCTCGATTTCTCGATTTCGTAAGCATCGACGGATCAATCGCTGCAGCACCACGATACCCGTTTTATCGTATTGTAAGTGCGTAGTTGCATGAAATAAAGAATTTTGACATGCGTACACCCAGCCAAACACTAAGAAACGCCGGGAATCCTCGATATCTCGATGTCGCTAAGCATCGACGGATCAATCGCTGCAGCACCACGATACCCGTTTTATCGTATTGCAAGTGTGTAGTTGCATGAAATAAATGATTTTCACGCCCGTACACCCAGCCAAACTCGCAGAAACGCCGGGAATCCTCGATCTCTCGATTTCGCTAAGCATCGACGGATCAATCGCTGCAGCACCACGATACCCGGTTTATCGTATTGTAAGTGTGTAGTTGCATGAAATAAAGAATTTTGACACGCGTACACCCAGCCAAACTCTCAGAAACGCCGGGAATCATCGATCTCTCGATGTCGCTAAGCATCGACGTATCAATCGCTGCAGCACCACGATACCAGTTTTATCGTAGTGAGAGTGTGTAGATACATAGAATGAAGGATTTTGACACCCGTACAGCCAGCCAAAGTCTCAGAAACGGCGGGAATCCTCGATCTTTCGATTCCGCTAAGCTTCGACGTATCAATCGCTGCAGAACTGCGATACCAGTTTTCTCGTATTGAGAGTGTGTAGTTGCAGGAAATAAAGAATTTTGACCCCCGTACGCCCAGCCAAACTCTCAGAAACGCCGGGAATCATCGATCTCTCGATGTCGCTAAGCATCGACGGATCAATCGCTGCAGAGCCACGATTCCCGTTTTATCGTATTGCAAGTGTGTAGTTGCATGAAATAAAGAATTTTGACATGCGTACACCCAGCCAAACTCTCAGAAACGCCGGGAATCATCGATATCTCGATGTCGCTAAGCATCGACGTATCAATCGCTGCAGCACCACGATACCAGTTTTATCGTATTGAGAGTGTGTAGATACGTGGAATGAAGGATTTTGACACCCGTACAGCCAGCCAAAGTCTCAGAAACGGCGGGAATCCTCGATCTTTCGATTCCGCTAAGCTTCGACGTATCAATCGCTGCAGAACTGCGATACCAGTTTTCTCGTATTGAGAGTGTGTAGTTGCAGGAAATAAAGAATTTTGACCCCCGTACGCCCAGCCAAACTCTCAGAAACGCGGGGAATCCTCGATCTCTCGATGTCGCTATGCATCGACGGATCAATTGCTGCAGCACCACGATACCCATTTTATCGTATTGCAAGTGTGTAGTTGCATGGAATAAAGAATTTTTACACCCGTACACCCAGCCAAACTCTCAGAAACGCTGGCAATCCTCGATCTCTCGATTTCGCTAAGCATCGACGGATCAATCGCTGCAGCAACGCGATACCCATTTTATCGTATTGTAAGTGTGTAGTTGCATGAAATAAAGAATTTTGACACCAATACGCCCAGCCAAACTCTCAGAAACGCCGGGAATCCTCGATCTCTCGATGTCGCTAAGCATCGACGGATTCATCGCTGCAGCACCACGATACCCATTTTATCGTATTGTAAGTGTGGAGTTGCATGAAATAAAGAATTTTCACACCCGTACACCCAGCCAAACTCTCAGAAACGCCGGGAATCATCAATCTCTCGATGTCGCTAAGCATTGACGGATCAATCGCTGCAGCACCACGATACCCGTTTTATCGTATTGCAAGTGTGTAGTTGCATGGAATAAAGAATTTTTACACCCGTACACCCAGCCAAACTCTCAGAAACGCTGGGAATCCTCGATCTCTCGATTTCGCTAAGCATCGACGGATCAATCGCTGCAGCACCGCGATACCCGTTTTATCGTATTGTAAGTGTGTAGTTGCATGAAATAAAGAATTTTCACACCCGTACACCCAGCCAAACTCTCAGAAACGCCGGGAATCATCGATCTCTCGATGTCGCTAAGCATCGACGTATCAATCGCTGCAGCACCACGATACCAGTTTTATCGTATTGAGAGTGTGTAGATACGTAGAACGAAGGATTTTGACACCCGTACAGCCAGCCAAAGTCTCAGAAACGGCGGGAATCCTCGATCTTTCGATTCCGCTAAGCTTCGACGTATCAATCGCTGCAGAACTGCGATACCAGTTTTCTCGTATTGAGAGGGTGTAGTTGCAGGAAATAAAGAATTTTGACCCCCGTACGCCCAGCCAAACTCTCAGAAACGCGGGGAATCCTCGATCTCTCGATGTCGCTATGCATCGACGGATCAATCGCTGCAGCACCACGATACCCATTTTATCGTATTTCCCGTGTGTAGTTGCATGAAATAAAGAATTTTGACACCCGTACACCGAGCCAAACTCTCCGAAACGCCGGGAATCCTCGATCTCTCGATTTCGCTAAGCATCGACGGATCAATCGCTGCAGCACCGCGATACCCGTTCTATCGTATTGTAAGTGCGTAGTTGCATGAAATAAAGAAGTTTGACATGCGTACACCCAGCAAAACACTAAGAAACGCCGGGAATCCTCGATCTCTCGATGTCGCTAAGCATCGACGGATCAATCGCTGCAGCACCACGATACCCGTTTTATCGTATTGCAAGTGTGTAGTTGCATGAAATAAATGATTTTCACGCCCGTACACCCAGCCAAACTCTCAGAAACGCCGGGAATCCTCGATCTCTCGATTTCGCTAAGCATCGACGGATCAATCGCTGCAGCACCGCGATACCCGTTTTATCGTATTGTAAGTGTGTAGTTGCATGAAATAAAGAATTTTGACACCCATACGCCCAGCCAAACTCTCAGAAACGCCTGGAATCCTCGATCTCTCGATGTCGCTAAGCATCGACGTATCAATTACTGCAGCACCACGATACCCGTTTTATCGTATTGCCCGTGTGTAGTTGCATGAAATAAAGAATTTTCACACCCGTACAGCCAGCCAAACTCTTAGAAACGCCGGGAATCCTCGATCTCTCGATTTCGCTAAGCATCGACGGATCAATCGCTGCAGCACCACGATACCCGTTTTATCGTATTGCCCGTGTGTAGTTGCATGAAATAAAGAATTTTCACACCCGTACACCCTGCCAAACTCTCAGAAACGCCGGGAATCATCGATCTCTCGATGTCGCTAAGCATCGACGGATCAATCGCTGCAGCACTATGATACCCGTTTTATCGTATTGCAAGTGTGTAGTTGCATGGAATAAAGAATTTTTTCACCCGTACACCCAGCCAAACTCTCAGAAACGCTGGGAATCCTCGATCTCTCGATTTCGCTAAGCTTCGACGTATCAATCGCTGCAGAACTGCGATACCAGTTTTCTCGTATTGAGAGTGTGTAGTTGCAGGAAATAAAGAATTTTGACCCCCGTACGCCCAGCCAAACTCTCAGAAACGCGGGGAATCCTCGATCTCTCGATGTCGCTATGCATCGACGGATCAATCGCTGCAGCACCACGATACCCATTTTATCGTATTTCCCGTGTGTAGTTGCATGAAATAAAGAATTTTGACACCCGTACACCGAGCCAAACTCTCCGAAACGCCGGGAATCCTCGATCTCTCGATTTCGCTAAGCATCGACGGATCAATCGCTGCAGCACCGCGATACCCGTTCTATCGTATTGTAAGTGCGTAGTTGCATGAAATAAAGAAGTTTGACATGCGTACACCCAGCCAAACACTAAGAAACGCCGGGAATCCTCGATCTCTCGATGTCGCTAAGCATCGACGGATCAATCGCTGCAGCCCCACGATACCCGTTTTATCGTATTGCAAGTGTGTAGTTGCATGAAATAAATGATTTTCACGCCCGTACACCCAGCCAAACTCTCAGAAACGCCGGGAATCCTCGATCTCTCGATTTCGCTAAGCATCGACGGATCAATCGCTGCAGCACCGCGATACCCGTTTTATCGTATTGTAAGTGTGTAGTTGCATGAAATAAAGAATTTTGACACCCATACGCCCAGCCAAACTCTCAGAAACGCCTGGAATTCTCGATCTCTCAATGTCGCTAAGCATCGACGTATCAATTGCTGCAGCACCACGATACCCGTTTTATCGTATTGCCCGTGTGTAGTTGCATGAAATAAAGAATTTTCACACCCGTACAGCCAGCCAAACTCTTAGAAACGCCGGGAATCCTCGATCTCTCGATTTCGCTAAGCATCGACGGATCAATCGCTGCAGCACCACGATACCCGTTTTATCGTATTGCCCGTGTGTAGTTGCATGAAATAAAGAATTTTCACACCCGTACACCCTGCCAAACTCTCAGAAACGCCGGGAATCATCGATCTCTCGATGTCGCTAAGCATCGACGGATCAATCGCTGCAGCACTATGATACCCGTTTTATCGTATTGCAAGTGTGTAGTTGCATGGAATAAAGAATTTTTTCACCCGTACACCCAGCCAAACTCTCAGAAACGCTGGGAATCCTCGATCTCTCGATTTCGCTAAGCTTCGACGTATCAATCGCTGCAGAACTGCGATACCAGTTTTCTCGTATTGAGAGTGTGTAGTTGCAGGAAATAAAGAATTTTGACCCCCGTACGCCCAGCCAAACTCTCAGAAACGCGGGGAATCCTCGATCTCTCGATGTCGCTATGCATCGACGGATCAATCGCTGCAGCACCACGATACCCATTTTATCGTATTTCCCGTGTGTAGTTGCATGAAATAAAGAATTTTGACACCCGTACACCGAGCCAAACTCTCCGAAACGCCGGGAATCCTCGATCTCTCGATGTCGCTAAGCATCGACGGATCAATCGCTGCAGCACTATGATACCCGTTTTATCGTATTGCAAGTGTGTAGTTGCATGGAATAAAGAATTTTTTCACCCGTACACCCAGCCAAACTCTCAGAAACGCTGGGAATCCTCGATCTCTCGATTTCGCTAAGCATCGACGGATCAATCGCTGCAGCACCACGATACCCATCTTATCGTATTGTAAGTGTGTAGTTGCATGAAGTAAAGAATTTTGACACCCATACGCCCAGCCAAACTTTCAGAAACGCCGGGAATCCTCGATCTCTCGATGTCGCTAAGCATCGACGTATCAATTGCTGCAGCACCACGATACCCGTTTTATCGTATTGCCCGTGTGTAGTTGCATGAAATAAAGAATTTTCACACCCGTACACCCTGCCAAACTCTCAGAAACGCCGGGAATCATCGATCTCTCGATGTCGCTAAGCATCGACGGATCAATCGCTGCAGCACTATGATACCCGTTTTATCGTATTGCAAGTGTGTAGTTGCATGAAATAAATGATTTTCACGCCCGTACACCCAGCCAAACTCGCAGAAACGCCGGGAATCCTCGATCTCTCGATTTCGCTAAGCATCGACGGATCAATCGCTGCAGCACCACGATACCCGGTTTATCGTATTGTAAGTGTGTAGTTGCATGAAATAAAGAATTTTGACATGCGTACACCCAGCCAAACTCTCAGAAACGCCGGGAATCATCGATCTCTCGATGTCGCTAAGCATCGACGTATCAATCGCTGCAGCACCACGATACCAGTTTTATCGTAGTGAGAGTGTGTAGATACATAGAATGGAGGATTTTGACACCCGTACAGCCAGCCAAAGTCTCAGAAACGGCGGGAATCCTCGATCTTTCGATTCCGCTAAGCTTCGACGTATCAATCGCTGCAGAACTGCGATACCAGTTTTCTCGTATTGAGAGTGTGTAGTTGCAGGAAATAAAGAATTTTGACCCCCGTACGCCCAGCCAAACTCTCAGAAACGCCGGGAATCCTCGATCTCTCGATGTCGCTAAGCATCGACGGATCAATCGCTGCAGAGCCACGATTCCCTTTTTATCGTATTCCAAGTGTGTAGTTGCATGAAATAAAGAATTTTGACATGCGTACACCCAGCCAAACTCTCAGAAACGCCGGGAATCATCGATATCCCGATGTCGCTAAGCATCGACGTATCAATCGCTGCAGCACCACGATACCAGTTTTATCGTATTGAGAGTGTGTAGATACGTAGAATGAAGGATTTTGACACCCGTACAGCCAGCCAAAGTCTCAGAAACGGCGGGGATCCTCGATCTTTCGATTCCGCTAAGCTTCGACGTATCAATCGCTGCAGAACTGCGATACCAGTTTTCTCGTATTGAGAGTGTGTAGTTGCAGGAAATAAAGAATTTTGACCCCCGTACGCCCAGCCAAACTCTCAGAAACGCGGGGAATCCTCGATCTCTCGATGTCGCTATGCATCGACGGATCAATCGCTGCAGCACCACGATACCCATTTTATCGTATTTCCCGTGTGTAGTTGCATGAAATAAAGAATTTTGACACCCGTACACCGAGCCAAACTCTCCGAAACGCCGGGAATCCTCGATCTCTCGATTTCGCTAAGCATCGACGGATCAATCGCTGCAGCACCGCGATACCCGTTCTATCGTATTGTAAGTGCGTAGTTGCATGAAATAAAGAATTTTGACATGCGTACACCCAGCCAACACTAAGAAACGCCGGGAATCCTCGATCTCTCGATGTCGCTAAGCATCGACGGATCAATCGCTGCAGCACCACGATACCCGTTTTATCGTATTGCAAGTGTGTAGTTGCATGAAATAAATGATTTTCACGCCCGTACACCCAGCCAAACTCTCAGAAACGCCGGGAATCCTCGATCTCTCGATTTCGCTAAGCATCGACGGATCAATCGCTGCAGCACCGCGATACCCGTTTTATCGTATTGTAAGTGTGTAGTTGCATGAAATAAAGAATTTTGACACCCATACGCCCAGCCAAACTCTCAGAAACGCCTGGAATCCTCGATCTCTCGATGTCGCTAAGCATCGACGTATCAATTGCTGCAGCACCACGATACCCCTTTTATCGTATTGCCCGTGTGTAGTTGCATGAAATAAAGAATTTTCACACCCGTACAGCCAGCCAAACTCTTAGAAACGCCGGGAATCCTCGATCTCTCGATTTCGCTAAGCATCGACGGATCAATCGCTGCAGCACCACGATACCCATCTTATCGTATTGTAAGTGTGTAGTTGCATGAAATAAAGAATTTTGACACCCATACGCCCAGCCAAACTCTCAGAAACGCCGGGAATCCTCGATCTCTCGATGTCGCTAAGCATCGACGTATCAATTGCTGCAGCACCACGATACCCGTTTTATCGTATTGCCCGTGTGTAGTTGCATGAAATAAAGAATTTTCACACCCGTACACCCAGCCAAACTCTCAGAAACGCCAGGAATCATCGATCTCTCGATGTCGCTAAGCATCGACGGATCAATCGCTGCAGCACCATGATACCCGTTTTATCGTATTGCAAGTGTGTAGTTGCATGGAATAAAGAATTTTTACACCCGTACACCCAGCCAAACTCTCAGAAACGCTGGCAATCCTCGATCTCTCGATTTCGCTAAGCATCGACGGATCAATCGCTGCAGCAACGCGATACCCATTTTATCGTATTGTAAGTGTGTAGTTGCATAAAATAAAGAATTTTGACACCCATACGCCCAGCCAAACTCTCAGAAACGCCGGGAATCCTCGATCTCTCGATGTCGCTAAGCATCGACGGATTCATCGCTGCAGCACCACGATACCCATTTTATCGTATTGTAAGTGTGGAGTTGCATGAAATAAAGAATTTTCACACCCGTACACCCAGCCAAACTCTCAGAAACGCCGGGAATCATCGATCTCTCGATGTCGCTAAGCATTGACGGATCAATCGCTGCAGCACCACGATACCCGTTTTATCGTATTGCAAGTGTGTAGTTGCATGGAATAAAGAATTTTTACACCCGTACACCCAGCCAAACTCTCAGAAACGCTGGGAATCCTCGATCTCTCGATTTCGCTAAGCATCGACGGATCAATCGCTGCAGCACCGCGATACCCGTTTTATCGTATTGGAAGTGTGTAGTTGCATGAAATAAAGAATTTTGACACCCATACGCCCAGCCAAACTCTCAGAAACGCCGGGAATCCTCGATCTCTCGATGTCCCTAAGCATCGACGTATCAATTGCTGCAGCACCACGATACCCGTTTTATCGTATTGCCCGTGTGTAGTTGCATGAAATAAAGAATTTTCACACCCGTACACCCAGCCAAACTCTCAGAAACGCCGGGAATGATCGATCTCTCGATGTCGCTATGCATCGACGGATCAATCGCTGCAGCACCACGATACCCATTTTATCGTATTTCCCGTGTGTAGTTGCATGAAATAAAGAATTTTGACACCCGTACACCGAGCCAAACTCTCCGAAACGCCGGGAATCCTCGATCTCTCGATGTCGCTAAGCATCGACGGATCAATCGCTGCAGCACCACGATACCCGTTTTATCGTATTGCAAGTGTGTAGTTGCATGAAATAAATGATTTTCACGCCCGTACACCCAGCCAAACTCTCAAAAACGCCGGGAATCCTCGATCTCTCGATTTCGCTAAGCATCGACGGATCAATCGCTGCAGCACCGCGATACCCGTTTTATCGTATTGTAAGTGTGTAGTTGCATGAAATAAAGAATTTTGACACCCATACGCCCAGCCAAACTCTCAGAAACGCCTGGAATCCTCGATCTCTCGATGTCGCTAAGCATCGACGTATCAATTGCTGCAGCACCACGATACCCGTTTTATCGTATTGCCCGTGTGTAGTTGCATGAAATAAAGAATTTTCACACCCGTACAGCCAGCCAAACTCTTAGAAACGCCGGGAATCCTCGATCTCTCGATTTCGCTAAGCATCGACGGATCAATCGCTGCAGCACCACGATACCCATCTTATCGTATTGTAAGTGTGTAGTTGCATGAAATAAAGAATTTTGACACCCATACGCCCAGCCAAACTGTCAGAAACGCCGGGAATCCTCGATCTCTCGATGTCGCTAAGCATCGACGTATCAATTGCTGCAGCACCACGATACCCGTTTTATCGTATTGCCCGTGTGTAGTTGCATGAAATAAAGAATTTTCACACCCGTACACCCAGCCAAACTCTCAGAAACGCCAGGAATCATCGATCTCTCGATGTCGCTAAGCATCGACGGATCAATCGCTGCAGCACCATGATACCCGTTTTATCGTATTGCAAGTGTGTAGTTGCATGGAATAAAGAATTTTTACACCCGTACACCCAGCCAAACTCTCAGAAGCGCTGGCAATCCTCGATCTCTCGATTTCGCTAAGCATCGACGGATCAATCGCTGCAGCAACGCGATACCCATTTTATCGTATTGTAAGTGTGGAGTTGCATGAAATAAAGAATTTTCACACCCGTACACCCAGCCAAACTCTCAGAAACGCCGGGAATCATCGATCTCTCGATGTCGCTAAGCATTGACGGATCGATCGCTGCAGCACCACGATACCCGTTTTATCGTATTGCAAGTGTGTAGTTGCATGGAATAAAGAATTTTTACACCCGTACACCCAGCCAAACTCTCAGAAACGCTGGGAATCCTCGATCTCTCGATTTCGCTAAGCATCGACGGATCAATCGCTGCAGCACCGCGATACCCGTTTTATCGTATTGTAAGTGTGTAGTTGCATGAAATAAAGAATTTTGACACCCATACGCCCAGCCAAACTCTCAGAAACGCCGGGAATCCTCGATCTCTCGATGTCCCTAAGCATCGACGTATCAATTGCTGCAGCACCACGATACCCGTTTTATCGTATTGCAAGTGTGTAGTTGCATGGAATAAAGAATTTTTACACCCGTACACCCAGCCAAACTCTCAGAAGCGCTGGCAATCCTCGATCTCTCGATTTCGCTAAGCATCGACGGATCAATCGCTGCAGCAACGCGATACCCATTTTATCGTATTGTAAGTGTGTAGTTGCATGAAATAAAGAATTTTGACACACATACGCCCAGCCAAACTCTCAGAAACGCCGGGAATCCTCGATCTCTCGATGTCGCTAAGCATCGACGGATTCATCGCTGCAGCACCACGATACCCATTTTATCGTATTGTAAGTGTGGAGTTGCATGAAATAAAGAATTTTCACACCCGTACACCCAGCCAAACTCTCAGAAACGCCGGGAATCATCGATCTCTCGATGTCGCTAAGCATTGACGGATCGATCGCTGCAGCACCACGATACCCGTTTTATCGTATTGCAAGTGTGTAGTTGCATGGAATAAAGAATTTTTACACCCGTACACCCAGCCAAACTCTCAGAAACGCTGGGAATCCTCGATCTCTCGATTTCGCTAAGCATCGACGGATCAATCGCTGCAGCACCGCGATACCCGTTTTATCGTATTGTAAGTGTGTAGTTGCATGAAATAAAGAATTTTGACACCCATACGCCCAGCCAAACTCTCAGAAACGCCGGGAATCCTCGATCTCTCGATGTCCCTAAGCATCGACGTATCAATTGCTGCAGCACCACGATACCCGTTTTATCGTATTGCCCGTGTGCAGTTGCATGAAATAAAGAATTTTCACACCCGTACAGCCAGCCAAACTCTTAGAAACGCCGGGAATCCTCGATCTCTCGATTTCGCTAAGCATCGACGGATCAATCGCTGCAGCACCACGATACCCATCTTATCGTATTGTAAGTGTGTAGTTGCATGAAGTAAAGAATTTTGACACCCATACGCCCAGCCAAACTTTCAGAAACGCCGGGAATCCTCGATCTCTCGATGTCGCTAAGCATCGACGTATCAATTGCTGCAGCACCACGATACCCGTTTTATCGTATTGCCCGTGTGTAGTTGCATGAAATAAAGAATTTTCACACCCGTACACCCTGCCAAACTCTCGGAAACGCCGGGAATCATCGATCTCTCGATGTCGCTAAGCATCGACGGATCAATCGCTGCAGCACTATGATACCCGTTTTATCGTATTGCAAGTGTGTAGTTGCATGGAATAAAGAATTTTTACACCCGTACACCCAGCCAAACTCTCAGAAACGCTGGGAATCCTCGATCTCTCGATTTCGCTAAGCATCGACGGATCAATCGCTGCAGCACCGCGATACCAGTTTTATCGTATTGAGAGTGTGTAGATACATAGAATGAAGGATTTTGACACCCGTACAGCCAGCCAAAGTCTCAGAAACGGCGGGAATCCTCGATCTTTCGATTCCGCTAAGCTTCGACGTATCAATCGCTGCAGAACTGCGATACCAGTTTTCTCGTATTGAGAGTGTGTAGTTGCAGGAAATAAAGAATTTTGACCCCCGTACGCCCAGCCAAACTCTCAGAAACGCCGGGAATCCTCGATCTCTCGATGTCGCTATGCATCGACGAATCAATCGCTGCAGCACCACGATACCCATTTTATCGTATTTCCCGTGTGTAGTTGCATGAAATAAAGAATTTTCACACCCGTACACCGAGCCAAACTTTCCGAAACGCCGGGAATCCTCGATCTCTCGATTTCGCTAAGCATCGACGGATCAATCGCTGCAGGACCGCGATACCCGTTCTATCGTATTGTAAGTGCGTAGTTGCATGAAATAAAGAATTTTGACATGCGTACACCCAGCCAAACTCTCAGAAACGCCGGGAATCCTCGATCTCTCGATGTCGCTATGCATCGACGGATCAATCGCTGCAGCACCACGATACCCATTTTATCGTATTTCCCGTGTGTAGTTGCATGAAATAAAGAATTTTGACACCCGTACACCGAGCCAAACTCTCCGAAACGCCGGGAATCCTCGATCTCTCGATTTCGCTAAGCATCGACGGATCAATCGCTGCAGCACCGCGATACCCGTTCTATCGTATTGTAAGTGCGTAGTTGCATGAAATAAAGAATTTTGACATGCGTACACCCAGCCAAACACTAAGAAACGCCGGGAATCCTCGATCTCTCGATGTCGCTAAGCATCGACGGATCAATCGCTGCAGCACCACGATACAAGTTTTATCGTATTGCAAGTGTGTAGTTGCATGAAATAAATGATTTTCACGCCCGTACACCCAGCCAAACTCTCAGAAACGCCGGGAATCCTCGATCTCTCGATTTCGCTAAGCATCGACGGATCAATCGCTGCAGAGCCACGATTCCCGTTTTATCGTATTGGAAGTGTGTAGTTGCATGAAATAAAGAATTTTCACACCCGTATACCCAGCTAAACTCTCCGAAATGCCGGGAATCCTCGATTTCTCGATTTCGTAAGCATCGACGGATCAATCGCTGCAGCACCACGATACCCGTTTTATCGTATTGTAAGTGCGTAGTTTCATGAAATAAAGAATTTTGACATGCGTACACCCAGCCAAACACTAAGAAACGCCGGGAATCCTCGATCTCTCGATGTCGCTAAGCATCGACGGATCAATCGCTGCAGCACCACGATACCCGTTTTATCGTATTGCAAGTGTGTAGTTGCATGAAATAAATGATTTTCACGCCCGTACACCCAGCCAAACTCGCAGAAACGCCGGGAATCCTCGATCTCTCGATTTCGCTAAGCATCGACGGATCAATCGCTGCAGCACCACGATACCCGGTTTATCGTATTGTAAGTGTGTAGTTGCATGAAATAAAGAATTTTGACATGCGTACACCCAGCCAAACTCTCAGAAACGCCGGGAATCATCGATCTCTCGATGTCGCTAAGCATCGACGTATCAATCGCTGCAGCACCACGATACCAGTTTTATCGTAGTGAGAGTGTGTAGATACATAGAATGAAGGATTTTGACACCCGTACAGCCAGCCAAAGTCTCAGAAACGGCGGGAATCCTCGATCTTTCGATTCCGCTAAGCTTCGACGTATCAATCGCTGCAGAACTGCGATACCAGTTTTCTCGTATTGAGAGTGTGTAGTTGCAGGAAATAAAGAATTTTGACCCCCGTACGCCCAGCCAAACTCTCAGAAACGCCGGGAATCCTCGATCTCTCGATGTCGCTAAGCATCGACGGATCAATCGCTGCAGAGCCACGATTCCCTTTTTATCGTATTGCAAGTGTGTAGTTGCATGAAATAAAGAATTTTGACATGCGTACACCCAGCCAAACTCTCAGAAACGCCGGGAATCATCGATATCCCGATGTCGCTAAGCATCGACGTATCAATCGCTGCAGCACCACGATACCAGTTTTATCGTATTGAGAGTGTGTAGATACGTAGAATGAAGGATTTTGACACCCGTACAGCCAGCCAAAGTCTCAGAAACGGCGGGGATCCTCGATCTTTCGATTCCGCTAAGCTTCGACGTATCAATCGCTGCAGAACTGCGATACCAGTTTTCTCGTATTGAGAGTGTGTAGTTGCAGGAAATAAAGAATTTTGACCCCCGTACGCCCAGCCAAACTCTCAGAAACGCGGGGAATCCTCGATCTCTCGATGTCGCTATGCATCGACGGATCAATCGCTGCAGCACCACGATACCCATTTTATCGTATTTCCCGTGTGTAGTTGCATGAAATAAAGAATTTTGACACCCGTACACCGAGCCAAACTCTCCGAAACGCCGGGATTCCTCGATCTCTCGATTTCGCTAAGCATCGACGGATCAATCGCTGCAGCACCGCGATACCCGTTCTATCGTATTGTAAGTGCGTAGTTGCATGAAATAAAGAATTTTGACATGCGTACACCCAGCCAACACTAAGAAACGCCGGGAATCCTCGATCTCTCGATGTCGCTAAGCATCGACGGATCAATCGCTGCAGCACCACGATACCCGTTTTATCGTATTGCAAGTGTGTAGTTGCATGAAATAAATGATTTTCACGCCCGTACACCCAGCCAAACTCTCAGAAACGCCGGGAATCCTCGATCTCTCGATTTCGCTAAGCATCGACGGATCAATCGCTGCAGCACCGCGATACCCGTTTTATCGTATTGTAAGTGTGTAGTTGCATGAAATAAAGAATTTTGACACCCATACGCCCAGCCAAACTCTCAGAAACGCCTGGAATCCTCGATCTCTCGATGTCGCTAAGCATCGACGTATCAATTGCTGCAGCACCACGATACCCGTTTTATCGTATTGCCCGTGTGTAGTTGCATGAAATAAAGAATTTTCACACCCGTACAGCCAGCCAAACTCTTAGAAACGCCGGGAATCCTCGATCTCTCGATTTCGCTAAGCATCGACGGATCAATCGCTGCAGCACCACGATACTCATCTTATCGTATTGTAAGTGTGTAGTTGCATGAAATAAAGAATTTTGACACCCATACGCCCAGCCAAACTCTCAGAAACGCCGGGAATCCTCGATCTCTCGATGTCGCTAAGCATCGACGTATCAATTGCTGCAGCACCACGATACCCGTTTTATCGTATTGCCCGTGTGTAGTTGCATGAAATAAAGAATTTTGACATGCGTACACCCAGCCAAACTCTCAGAAACACCGGGAATCATCGATATCTCGATGTCGCTAAGCATCGACGTATCAATCGCTGCAGCACCACGATACCAGTTTTATCGTATTGAGAGTGTGTAGATACGTAGAATGAAGGATTTTGACACCCGTACAGCCAGCCAAAGTCTCAGAAACGGCGGGAATCCTCGATCTTTCGATTCCGCTAAGCTTCGACGTATCAATCGCTGCAGAACTGCGATACCAGTTTTCTCGTATTGAGAGTGTGTAGTTGCAGGAAATAAAGAATTTTGACCCCCGTACGCCCAGCCAAACTCTCAGAAACGCGGGGAATCCTCGATCTCTCGATGTCGCTATGCATCGACGGATCAATCGCTGCAGCACCACGATACCCATTTTATCGTATTTCCCGTGTGTAGTTGCATGAAATAAAGAATTTTGACACCCGTACACCGAGCCAAACTCTCCGAAACGCCGGGAATCCTCGATCTCTCGATTTCGCTAAGCATCGACGGATCAATCGCTGCAGCACCGCGATACCCGTTCTATCGTATTGTAAGTGCGTAGTTGCATGAAATAAAGAATTTTGACATGCGTACACCCAGCCAAACACTAAGAAACGCCGGGAATCCTCGATCTCTCGATGTCGCTAAGCATCGACGGATCAATCGCTGCAGCACCACGATACCCGTTTTATCGTATTGCAAGTGTGTAGTTGCATGAAATAAATGATTTTCACGCCCATACGCCCAGCCAAACTCTCAGAAACGCCTGGAATCCTCGATCTCTCGATGTCGCTAAGCATCGACGTATCAATTGCTGCAGCACCACGAGACCCGTTTTATCGTATTGCCCGTGTGTAGTTGCATGAAATAAAGAATTTTCACACCCGTACACCCAGCCAAACTCTCAGAAACGCCGGGAATGATCGATCTCTCGATGTCGCTATGCATCGACGGATCAATCGCTGCAGCACCACGATACCCATTTTATCGTATTTCCCGTGTGTAGTTGCATGAAATAAAGAATTTTCACACCCGTACACCGAGCCAAACTCTCCGAAACGCCGGGAATCCTCGATCTCTCGATTTCGCTAAGCATCGACGGATCAATCGCTGCAGCACCGCGATACCCGTTCTATCGTATTGTAAGTGCGTAGTTGCATGAAATAAAGAATTTTGACATGCGTACACCCAGCCAAATACTAAGAAACGCCGGGAATCCTCGATCTCTCGATGTCGCTAACCATCGACGGATCAATCGCTGCAGCACCACGATACCCGTTTTATCGTATTGCAAGTGTGTAGTTGCATGAAATAAAAAATTTTCACACCCGTACACCGAGCCAAACTCTCAGAAACGCCGGGAATCCTCGATCTCTCGATTTCGCTAAGCATCGACGGATCAATCGCTGCAGCACCACGATACCCGTTCTATCGTATTGTAAGTGCGTAGTTGCATGAAATAAAGAATTTTGACATGCGTACACCCAGCCAAACAATAAGAAACGCCGGGAATCCTCGATCTCTCGATGTCGCTAAGCATCGACGGATCAATCGCTGCAGCACCACGATACCCGTTTTATCGTATTGCAAGTGTGTAGTTGCATGAAATAAATGATTTTCACGCCCGTACACCCAGCCAAACTTTCAGAAACGCCGGGAATCCTCGATCTCTCGATTTCGCTAAGCATCGACGGATCAATCGCTGCAGAGCCACGATTCCCGTTTTATCGTATTGCAAGTGTGTAGTTGCATGAAATAAAGAATTTTCACACCCGTATACCCAGCCAAACTCTCCGAAATGCCGGGAATCCTCGATTTCTCGATTTCGTAAGCATCGACGGATCAATCGCTGCAGCACCACGATACCCGTTTTATCGTATTGTAAGTGCGTAGTTGCATGAAATAAAGAATTTTGACATGCGTACACCCAGCCAAACACTAAGAAACGCCGGGAATCCTCGATATCTCGATGTCGCTAAGCATCGACGGATCAATCGCTGCAGCACCACGATACCCGTTTTATCGTATTGCAAGTGTGTAGTTGCATGAAATAAATGATTTTCACGCCCGTACACCCAGCCAAACTCGCAGAAACGCCGGGAATCCTCGATCTCTCGATTTCGCTAAGCATCGACGGATCAATCGCTGCAGCACCACGATACCCGGTTTATCGTATTGTAAGTGTGTAGTTGCATGAAATAAAGAATTTTGACACGCGTACACCCAGCCAAACTCTCAGAAACGCCGGGAATCATCGATCTCTCGATGTCGCTAAGCATCGACGTATCAATCGCTGCAGCACCACGATACCAGTTTTATCGTAGTGAGAGTGTGTAGATACATAGAATGAAGGATTTTGACACCCGTACAGCCAGCCAAAGTCTCAGAAACGGCGGGAATCCTCGATCTTTCGATTCCGCTAAGCTTCGACGTATCAATCGCTGCAGAACTGCGATACCAGTTTTCTCGTATTGAGAGTGTGTAGTTGCAGGAAATAAAGAATTTTGACCCCCGTACGCCCAGCCAAACTCTCAGAAACGCCGGGAATCCTCGATCTCTCGATGTCGCTAAGCATCGACGGATCAATCGCTGCAGAGCCACGATTCCCGTTTTATCGTATTGCAAGTGTGTAGTTGCATGAAATAAAGAATTTTGACATGCGTACACCCAGCCAAACTCTCAGAAACGCCGGGAATCATCGATATCTCGATGTCGCTAAGCATCGACGTATCAATCGCTGCAGCACCACGATACCAGTTTTATCGTATTGAGAGTGTGTAGATACGTGGAATGAAGGATTTTGACACCCGTACAGCCAGCCAAAGTCTCAGAAACGGCGGGAATCCTCGATCTTTCGATTCCGCTAAGCTTCGACGTATCAATCGCTGCAGAACTGCGATACCAGTTTTCTCGTATTGAGAGTGTGTAGTTGCAGGAAATAAAGAATTTTGACCCCCGTACGCCCAGCCAAACTCTCAGAAACGCGGGGAATCCTCGATCTCTCGATGTCGCTATGCATCGACGGATCAATTGCTGCAGCACCACGATACCCATTTTATCGTATTGCAAGTGTGTAGTTGCATGGAATAAAGAATTTTTACACCCGTACACCCAGCCAAACTCTCAGAAACGCTGGCAATCCTCGATCTCTCGATTTCGCTAAGCATCGACGGATCAATCGCTGCAGCAACGCGATACCCATTTTATCGTATTGTAAGTGTGTAGTTGCATGAAATAAAGAATTTTGACACCAATACGCCCAGCCAAACTCTCAGAAACGCCGGGAATCCTCGATCTCTCGATGTCGCTAAGCATCGACGGATTCATCGCTGCAGCACCACGATACCCATTTTATCGTATTGTAAGTGTGGAGTTGCATGAAATAAAGAATTTTCACACCCGTACACCCAGCCAAACTCTCAGAAACGCCGGGAATCATCAATCTCTCGATGTCGCTAAGCATTGACGGATCAATCGCTGCAGCACCACGATACCCGTTTTATCGTATTGCAAGTGTATAGTTGCATGGAATAAAGAATTTTTACACCCGTACACCCAGCCAAACTCTCAGAAACGCTGGGAATCCTCGATCTCTCGATTTCGCTAAGCATCGACGGATCAATCGCTGCAGCACCGCGATACCCGTTTTATCGTATTGTAAGTGTGTAGTTGCATGAAATAAAGAATTTTCACACCCGTACACCCAGCCAAACTCTCAGAAACGCCGGGAATCATCGATCTCTCGATGTCGCTAAGCATCGACGTATCAATCGCTGCAGCACCACGATACCAGTTTTATCGTATTGAGAGTGTGTAGATACGTAGAACGAAGGATTTTGACACCCGTACAGCCAGCCAAAGTCTCAGAAACGACGGGAATCCTCGATCTTTCGATTCCGCTAAGCTTCGACGTATCAATCGCTGCAGCACCACGATACCCGTTTTATCGTATTGCCCGTGTGTAGTTGCATGAAATAAAGAATTTTCACACCCGTACAGCCAGCCAAACTCTTAGAAACGCCGGGAATCCTCGATCTCTCGATTTCGCTAAGCATCGACGGATCAATCGCTGCAGCACCACGATACCCGTTTTATCGTATTGCCCGTGTGTAGTTGCATGAAATAAAGAATTTTCACACCCGTACACCCTGCCAAACTCTCAGAAACGCCGGGAATCATCGATCTCTCGATGTCGCTAAGCATCGACGGATCAATCGCTGCAGCACTATGATACCCGTTTTATCGTATTGCAAGTGTGTAGTTGCATGGAATAAAGAATTTTTTCACCCGTACACCCAGCCAAACTCTCAGAAACGCTGGGAATCCTCGATCTCTCGATTTCGCTAAGCTTCGACGTATCAATCGCTGCAGAACTGCGATACCAGTTTTCTCGTATTGAGAGTGTGTAGTTGCAGGAAATAAAGAATTTTGACCCCCGTACGCCCAGCCAAACTCTCAGAAACGCGGGGAATCCTCGATCTCTCGATGTCGCTATGCATCGACGGATCAATCGCTGCAGCACCACGATACCCATTTTATCGTATTTCCCGTGTGTAGTTGCATGAAATAAAGAATTTTGACACCCGTACACCGAGCCAAACTCTCCGAAACGCCGGGAATCCTCGATCTCTCGATTTCGCTAAGCATCGACGGATCAATCGCTGCAGCACCGCGATACCCGTTCTATCGTATTGTAAGTGCGTAGTTGCATGAAATAAAGAAGTTTGACATGCGTACACCCAGCCAAACACTAAGAAACGCCGGGAATCCTCGATCTCTCGATGTCGCTAAGCATCGACGGATCAATCGCTGCAGCCCCACGATACCCGTTTTATCGTATTGCAAGTGTGTAGTTGCATGAAATAAATGATTTTCACGCCCGTACACCCAGCCAAACTCTCAGAAACGCCGGGAATCCTCGATCTCTCGATTTCGCTAAGCATCGACGGATCAATCGCTGCAGCACCGCGATACCCGTTTTATCGTATTGTAAGTGTGTAGTTGCATGAAATAAAGAATTTTGACACCCATACGCCCAGCCAAACTCTCAGAAACGCCTGGAATTCTCGATCTCTCAATGTCGCTAAGCATCGACGTATCAATTGCTGCAGCACCACGATACCCGTTTTATCGTATTGCCCGTGTGTAGTTGCATGAAATAAAGAATTTTCACACCCGTACAGCCAGCCAAACTCTTAGAAACGCCGGGAATCCTCGATCTCTCGATTTCGCTAAGCATCGACGGATCAATCGCTGCAGCACCACGATACCCGTTTTATCGTATTGCCCGTGTGTAGTTGCATGAAATAAAGAATTTTCACACCCGTACACCCTGCCAAACTCTCAGAAACGCCGGGAATCATCGATCTCTCGATGTCGCTAAGCATCGACGGATCAATCGCTGCAGCACTATGATACCCGTTTTATCGTATTGCAAGTGTGTAGTTGCATGGAATAAAGAATTTTTTCACCCGTACACCCAGCCAAACTCTCAGAAACGCTGGGAATCCTCGATCTCTCGATTTCGCTAAGCTTCGACGTATCAATCGCTGCAGAACTGCGATACCAGTTTTCTCGTATTGAGAGTGTGTAGTTGCAGGAAATAAAGAATTTTGACCCCCGTACGCCCAGCCAAACTCTCAGAAACGCGGGGAATCCTCGATCTCTCGATGTCGCTATGCATCGACGGATCAATCGCTGCAGCACCACGATACCCATTTTATCGTATTTCCCGTGTGTAGTTGCATGAAATAAAGAATTTTGACACCCGTACACCGAGCCAAACTCTCCGAAACGCCGGGAATCCTCGATCTCTCGATGTCGCTAAGCATCGACGGATCAATCGCTGCAGCACTATGATACCCGTTTTATCGTATTGCAAGTGTGTAGTTGCATGGAATAAAGAATTTTTTCACCCGTACACCCAGCCAAACTCTCAGAAACGCTGGGAATCCTCGATCTCTCGATTTCGCTAAGCATCGACGGATCAATCGCTGCAGCACCACGATACCCATCTTATCGTATTGTAAGTGTGTAGTTGCATGAAGTAAAGAATTTTGACACCCATACGCCCAGCCAAACTTTCAGAAACGCCGGGAATCCTCGATCTCTCGATGTCGCTAAGCATCGACGTATCAATTGCTGCAG
This sequence comes from Clistopyga incitator, assembly GCA_947507545.1. NCBI lineage: Eukaryota > Metazoa > Arthropoda > Insecta > Hymenoptera > Ichneumonidae > Clistopyga > Clistopyga incitator. The sequence continues at coordinate 5,474,649 of OX382176.1, forward strand.
CACCACGATACCCGTTTTATCGTATTGCCCGTGTGTAGTTGCATGAAATAAAGAATTTTCACACCCGTACACCCTGCCAAACTCTCAGAAACGCCGGGAATCATCGATCTCTCGATGTCGCTAAGCATCGACGGATCAATCGCTGCAGCACTATGATACCCGTTTTATCGTATTGCAAGTGTGTAGTTGCATGGAATAAAGAATTTTTACACCCGTACACCCAGCCAAACTCTCAGAAACGCTGGGAATCCTCGATCTCTCGATTTCGCTAAGCATCGACGGATCAATCGCTGCAGCACCGCGATACCAGTTTTATCGTATTGAGAGTGTGTAGATACATAGAATGAAGGATTTTGACACCCGTACAGCCAGCCAAAGTCTCAGAAACGGCGGGAATCCTCGATCTTTCGATTCCGCTAAGCTTCGACGTATCAATCGCTGCAGAACTGCGATACCAGTTTTCTCGTATTGAGAGTGTGTAGTTGCAGGAAATAAAGAATTTTGACCCCCGTACGCCCAGCCAAACTCTCAGAAACGCCGGGAATCCTCGATCTCTCGATGTCGCTATGCATCGACGAATCAATCGCTGCAGCACCACGATACCCATTTTATCGTATTTCCCGTGTGTAGTTGCATGAAATAAAGAATTTTCACACCCGTACACCGAGCCAAACTTTCCGAAACGCCGGGAATCCTCGATCTCTCGATTTCGCTAAGCATCGACGGATCAATCGCTGCAGGACCGCGATACCCGTTCTATCGTATTGTAAGTGCGTAGTTGCATGAAATAAAGAATTTTGACATGCGTACACCCAGCCAAACTCTCAGAAACGCCGGGAATCCTCGATCTCTCGATGTCGCTATGCATCGACGGATCAATCGCTGCAGCACCACGATACCCATTTTATCGTATTTCCCGTGTGTAGTTGCATGAAATAAAGAATTTTGACACCCGTACACCGAGCCAAACTCTCCGAAACGCCGGGAATCCTCGATCTCTCGATTTCGCTAAGCATCGACGGATCAATCGCTGCAGCACCGCGATACCCGTTCTATCGTATTGTAGTTGCGTAGTTGCATGAAATAAAGAATTTTGACATGCGTACACCCAGCCAAATACTAAGAAACGCCGGGAATCCTCGATCTCTCGATGTCGCTAAGCATCGACGGATCAATCGCTGCAGCACCACGATACCCGTTTTATCGTATTGCAAGTGTGTAGTTGCATGAAATAAATGATTTTCACGCCCGTACACCCAGCCAAACACTAAGAAACGCCGGGAATCCTCGATCTCTCGATGTCGCTAAGCATCGACGGATCAATCGCTGCAGCACCGCGATACCCGTTTTATCGTATTGCAAGTGTGTAGTTGCATGAAATAAATGATTTTCACGCCCGTACACCCAGCCAAACTCGCAGAAACGCCGGGAATCCTCGATCTCTCGATTTCGCTAAGCATCGACGGATCAATCGCTGCAGCACCACGATACCCGGTTTATCGTATTGTAAGTGTGTAGTTGCATGAAATAAAGAATTTTGACATGCGTACACCCAGCCAAACTCTCAGAAACGCCGGGAATCATCGATCTCTCGATGTCGCTAAGCATCGACGTATCAATCGCTGCAGCACCACGATACCAGTTTTATCGTAGTGAGAGTGTGTAGATACATAGAATGAAGGATTTTGACACCCGTACAGCCAGCCAAAGTCTCAGAAACGGCGGGAATCCTCGATCTTTCGATTCCGCTAAGCTTCGACGTATCAATCGCTGCAGAACTGCGATACCAGTTTTCTCGTATTGAGAGTGTGTAGTTGCAGGAAATAAAGAATTTTGACCCCCGTACGCCCAGCCAAACTCTCAGAAACGCCGGGAATCCTCGATCTCTCGATGTCGCTAAGCATCGACGGATCAATCGCTGCAGAGCCACGATTCCCTTTTTATCGTATTGCAAGTGTGTAGTTGCATGAAATAAAGAATTTTGACATGCGTACACCGAGCCAAACTCTCAGAAACGCCGGGAATCATCGATATCCCGATGTCGCTAAGCATCGACGTATCAATCGCTGCAGCACCACGATACCAGTTTTATCGTATTGAGAGTGTGTAGATACGTAGAATGAAGGATTTTGACACCCGTACAGCCAGCCAAAGTCTCAGAAACGGCGGGGATCCTCGATCTTTCGATTCCGCTAAGCTGCGACGTATCAATCGCTGCAGAACTGCGATACCAGTTTTCTCGTATTGAGAGTGTGTAGTTGCAGGAAATAAAGAATTTTGACCCCCGTACGCCCAGCCAAACTCTCAGAAACGCGGGGAATCCTCGATCTCTCGATGTCGCTATGCATCGACGGATCAATCGCTGCAGCACCACGATACCCATTTTATCGTATTTCCCGTGTGTAGTTGCATGAAATAAAGAATTTTGACACCCGTACACCGAGCCAAACTCTCCGAAACGCCGGGAATCCTCGATCTCTCGATTTCGCTAAGCATCGACGGATCAATCGCTGCAGCACCGCGATACCCGTTCTATCGTATTGTAAGTGCGTAGTTGCATGAAATAAAGAATTTTGACATGCGTACACCCAGCCAAACACTAAGAAACGCCGGGAATCCTCGATCTCTCGATGTCGCTAAGTATCGACGGATCAATCGCTGCAGCACCACGATACCCGTTTTATCGTATTGCAAGTGTGTAGTTGCATGAAATAAATGATTTTCACGCCCGTACACCCAGCCAAACTCTCAGAAACGCCGGGAATCCTCGATCTCTCGATTTCGCTAAGCATCGACGGATCAATCGCTGCAGCACCGCGATACCCGTTTTATCGTATTGTAAGTGTGTAGTTGCATGAAATAAAGAATTTTGACACCCATACGCCCAGCCAAACTCTCAGAAACGCCTGGAATCCTCGATCTCTCGATGTCGCTAAGCATCGACGTATCAATTGCTGCAGCACCACGATACCCGTTTTATCGTATTGCCCGTGTGTAGTTGCATGAAATAAAGAATTTTCACACCCGTACAGCCAGCCAAACTCTTAGAAACGCCGGGAATCCACGATCTCTCGATTTCGCTAAGCATCGACGGATCAATCGCTGCAGCACCACGATACCCATCTTATCGTATTGTAAGTGTGTAGTTGCATGAAATAAAGAATTTTGACACCCATACGCCCAGCCAAACTCTCAGAAACGCCGGGAATCCTCGATCTCTCGATGTCGCTAAGCATCGACGTATCAATTGCTGCAGCACCACGATACCCGTTTTATCGTATTGCCCGTGTGTAGTTGCATGAAATAAAGAATTTTGACATGCGTACACCCAGCCAAACTCTCAGAAACACCGGGAATCATCGATATCTCGATGTCGCTAAGCATCGACGTATCAATCGCTGCAGCACCACGATACCAGTTTTATCGTATTGAGAGTGTGTAGATACGTAGAATGAAGGATTTTGACACCCGTACAGCCAGCCAAAGTCTCAGAAACGGCGGGAATCCTCGATCTTTCGATTCCGCTAAGCTTCGACGTATCAATCGCTGCAGAACTGCGATACCAGTTTTCTCGTATTGAGAGTGTGTAGTTGCAGGAAATAAAGAATTTTGACCCCCGTACGCCCAGCCAAACTCTCAGAAACGCGGGGAATCCTCGATCTCTCGATGTCGCTATGCATCGACGGATCAATCGCTGCAGCACCACGATACCCATTTTATCGTATTTCCCGTGTGTAGTTGCATGAAATAAAGAATTTTGACACCCGTACACCGAGCCAAACTCTCCGAAACGCCGGGAATCCTCGATCTCTCGATTTCGCTAAGCATCGACGGATCAATCGCTGCAGCACCGCGATACCCGTTCTATCGTATTGTAAGTGCGTAGTTGCATGAAATAAAGAATTTTGACATGCGTACACCCAGCCAAACACTAAGAAACGCCGGGAATCCTCGATCTCTCGATGTCGCTAAGCATCGACGGATCAATCGCTGCAGCACCGCGATACCCGTTTTATCGTATTGTAAGTGTGTAGTTGCATGAAATAAAGAATTTTGACACCCATACGCCCAGCCAAACTCTCAGAAACGCCTGGAATCCTCGATCTCTCGATGTCGCTAAGCATCGACGTATCAATTGCTGCAGCACCACGAGACCCGTTTTATCGTATTGCCCGTGTGTAGTTGCATGAAATAAAGAATTTTCACACCCGTACACCCAGCCAAACTCTCAGAAAAGCCGGGAATGATCGATCTCTCGATGTCGCTATGCATCGACGGATCAATCGCTGCAGCACCACGATACCCATTTTATCGTATTTCCCGTGTGTAGTTGCATGAAATAAAGAATTTGTACACCCGTACACCGAGCCAAACTCTCCGAAACGCCGGGAATCCTCGATCTCTCGATTTCGCTAAGCATCGACGGATCAATCGCTGCAGCACCGCGATACCCGTTCTATCGTATTGTAAGTGCGTAGTTGCATGAAATAAAGAATTTTGACATGCGTACACCCAGCCAAATACTAAGAAACGCCGGGAATCCTCGATCTCTCGATGTCGCTAACCATCGACGGATCAATCGCTGCAGCACCACGATACCCGTTTTATCGTATTGCAAGTGTGTAGTTGCATGAAATAAAAAATTTTCACACCCGTACACCGAGCCAAACTCTCAGAAACGCCGGGAATCCTCGATCTCTCGATTTCGCTAAGCATCGACGTATCAATCGCTGCAGCACCACGATACCCGTTCTATCGTATTGTAAGTGCGTAGTTGCATGAAATAAAGAATTTTGACATGCGTACACCCAGCCAAACACTAAGAAACGCCGGGAATCCTCGATCTCTCGATGTCGCTAAGCATCGACGGATCAATCGCTGCAGCACCACGATACCCGTTTTATCGTATTGCAAGTGTGTAGTTGCATGAAATAAATGATTTTCACGCCCGTACACCCAGCCAAACTCTCAGAAACGCCGGGAATCCTCGATCTCTCGATTTCGCTAAGCATCGACGGATCAATCGCTGCAGAGCCACGATTCCCGTTTTATCGTATTGCAAGTGTGTAGTTGCATGAAATAAAGAATTTTCACACCCGTATACCCAGCCAAACTCTCCGAAATGCCGGGAATCCTCGATTTCTCGATTTCGTAAGCATCGACGGATCAATCGCTGCAGCACCACGATACCCGTTTTATCGTATTGTAAGTGCGTAGTTGCATGAAATAAAGAATTTTGACATGCGTACACCCAGCCAAAGACTAAGAAACGCCGGGAATCCTCGATATCTCGATGTCGCTAAGCATCGACGGATCAATCGCTGCAGCACCACGATACCCGTTTTATCGTATTGCAAGTGTGTAGTTGCATGAAATAAATGATTTTCACGCCCGTACACCCAGCCAAACTCGCAGAAACGCCGGGAATCCTCGATCTCTCGATTTCGCTAAGCATCGACGGATCAATCGCTGCAGCAGCACGATACCCGGTTTATCGTATTGTAAGTGTGTAGTTGCATGAAATAAAGAATTTTGACATGCGTACACCCAGCCAAACTCTCAGAAACGCCGGGAATCATCGATCTCTCGATGTCGCTAAGCATCGACGTATCAATCGCTGCAGCACCACGATACCAGTTTTATCGTAGTGAGAGTGTGTAGATACATAGAATGAAGGATTTTGACACCCGTACAGCCAGCCAAAGTCTCAGAAACGGCGGGAATCCTCGATCTTTCGATTCCGCTAAGCTTCGACGTATCAATCGCTGCAGAACTGCGATACCAGTTTTCTCGTATTGAGAGTGTGTAGTTGCAGGAAATAAAGAATTTTGACCCCCGTACGCCCAGCCAAACTCTCAGAAACGCCGGGAATCCTCGATCTCTCGATGTCGCTAAGCATCGACGGATCAATCGCTGCAGAGCCACGATTCCCGTTTTATCGTAGTGCAAGTGTGTAGTTGCATGAAATAAAGAATTTTGACATGCGTACACCCAGCCAGACTCTCAGAAACGCCGGGAATCATCGATATCTCGATGTCGCTAAGCATCGACGTATCAATCGCTGCAGCACCACGATACCAGTTTTATCGTATTGAGAGTGTGTAGATACGTAGAATGAAGGATTTTGACACCCGTACAGCCAGCCAAAGTCTCAGAAACGGCGGGAATCCTCGATCTTTCGATTCCGCTAAGCTTCGACGTATCAATCGCTGCAGAACTGCGATACCAGTTTTCTCGTATTGAGAGTGTGTAGTTGCAGGAAATAAAGAATTTTTACCCCCGTACGCCCAGCCAAACTCTCAGAAACGCGGGGAATCCTCGATCTCTCGATGTCGCTATGCATCGACGGATCAATCGCTGCAGCACCACGATACCCATTTTATCGTATTGCAAGTGTGTAGTTGCATGGAATAAAGAATTTTTACACCCGTACACCCAGCCAAACTCTCAGAAACGCTGGCAATCCTCGATCTCTCGATTTCGCTAAGCATCGACGGATCAATCGCTGCAGCAACGCGATACCCATTTTATCGTATTGTAAGTGTGTAGTTGCATGAAATAAAGAATTTTGACACCAATACGCCCAGCCAAACTCTCAGAAACGCCCGGAATCCTCGATCTCTCGATGTCGCTAAGCATCGACGGATTCATCGCTGCAGCACCACGATACCCATTTTATCGTATTGTAAGTGTGGAGTTGCATGAAATAAAGAATTTTCACACCCGTACACCCAGCCAAACTCTCAGAAACGCCGGGAATCATCAATCTCTCGATGTCGCTAAGCATTGACGGATCAATCGCTGCAGCACCACGATACCCGTTTTATCGTATTGCAAGTGTGTAGTTGCATGGAATAAAGAATTTTTACACCCGTACACCCAGCCAAACTCTCAGAAACGCTGGGAATCCTCGATCTCTCGATTTCGCTAAGCATCGACGGATCAATCGCTGCAGCACCGCGATACCCGTTTTATCGTATTGTAAGTGTGTAGTTGCATGAAATAAAGAATTTTCACACCCGTACACCCAGCCAAACTCTCAGAAACGCCGGGAATCATCGATCTCTCGATGTCGCTAAGCATCGACGTATCAATCGCTGCAGCACCACGATACCAGTTTTATCGTATTGAGAGTGTGTAGATACGTAGAATGAAGGATTTTGACACCCGTACAGCCAGCCAAAGTCTCAGAAACGGCGGGAATCCTCGATCTTTCGATTCCGCTAAGCTTCGACGTATCAATCGCTGCAGAACTGCGATACCAGTTTTCTCGTATTGAGAGTGTGTAGTTGCAGGAAATAAAGAATTTTGACCCCCGTACGCCCAGCCAAACTCTCAGAAACGCCGGGAATCCTCGATCTCTCGATGTCGCTAAGCATCGACGGATCAATCGCTGCAGCACCGCGATACCCGTTCTATCGTATTGTAAGTGCGTAGTTGCATGAAATAAAGAAGTTTGACATGCGTACACCCAGCAAAACACTAAGAAACGCCGGGAATCCTCGATCTCTCGATGTCGCTAAGCATCGACGGATCAATCGCTGCAGCACCACGATACCCGTTTTATCGTATTGCAAGTGTGTAGTTGCATGAAATAAATGATTTTCACGCCCGTACACCCAGCCAAACTCTCAGAAACGCCGGGAATCCTCGATCTCTCGATTTCGCTAAGCATCGACGGATCAATCGCTGCAGCACCGCGATACCCGTTTTATCGTATTGTAAGTGTGTAGTTGCATGAAATAAAGAATTTTGACACCCATACGCCCAGCCAAACTCTCAGAAACGCCTGGAATCCTCGATCTCTCGATGTCGCTAAGCATCGACGTATCAATTGCTGCAGCACCACGATACCCGTTTTATCGTATTGCCCGTGTGTAGTTGCATGAAATAAAGAATTTTCACACGCGTACAGCCAGCCAAACTCTTAGAAACGCCGGGAATCCTCGATCTCTCGATGTCGCTAAGCATCGACGGATCAATCGCTGCAGCACTATGATACCCGTTTTATCGTATTGCAAGTGTGTAGTTGCATGGAATAAAGAATTTTTTCACCCGTACACCCAGCCAAACTCTCAGAAACGCTGGGAATCCTCGATCTCTCGATTTCGCTAAGCTTCGACGTATCAATCGCTGCAGAACTGCGATACCAGTTTTCTCGTATTGAGAGTGTGTAGTTGCAGGAAATAAAGAATTTTGACCCCCGTACGCCCAGCCAAACTCTCAGAAACGCGGGGAATCCTCGATCTCTCGATGTCGCTATGCATCGACGGATCAATCGCTGCAGCACCACGATACCCATTTTATCGTATTTCCCGTGTGTAGTTGCATGAAATAAAGAATTTTGACACCCGTACACCGAGCCAAACTCTCCGAAACGCCGGGAATCCTCGATCTCTCGATTTCGCTAAGCATCGACGGATCAATCGCTGCAGCCCCACGATACCCGTTTTATCGTATTGCAAGTGTGTAGTTGCATGGAATAAAGAATTTTTTCACCCGTACACCCAGCCAAACTCTTAGAAACGCCGGGAATCCTCGATCTTTCGATTCCGCTAAGCTTCGACGTATCAATCGCTGCAGAACTGCGATACCAGTTTTCTCGTATTGAGAGTGTGTAGTTGCAGGAAATAAAGAATTTTGACCCCCGTACGCCCAGCCAAACTCTCAGAAACGCCGGGAATCCTCGATCTCTCGATGTCGCTAAGCATCGACGGATCAATCGCTGCAGAGCCACGATTCCCGTTTTATCGTATTGCAAGTGTGTAGTTGCATGAAATAAAGAATTTTGACATGCGTACACCCAGCCAAACTCTCAGAAACGCCGGGAATCATCGATATCTCGATGTCGCTAAGCATCGACGTATCAATCGCTGCAGCACCACGATACCAGTTTTATCGTATTGAGAGTGTGTAGATACGTAGAATGAAGGATTTTGACACCCGTACAGCCAGCCAAAGTCTCAGAAACAGCGGGAATCCTCGATCTTTCGATTCCGCTAAGCTTCGACGTATCAATCGCTGCAGAACTGCGATACCAGTTTTCTCGTATTGAGAGTGTGTAGTTGCAGGAAATAAAGAATTTTGACCCCCGTACGCCCAGCCAAACTCTCAGAAACGCGGGGAATCCTCGATCTCTCGATGTCGCTATGCATCGACGGATCAATCGCTGCAGCACCACGATACCCATTTTATCGTATTGCAAGTGTGTAGTTGCATGGAATAAAGAATTTTTACACCCGTACACCCAGCCAAACTCTCAGAAACGCTGGCAATCCTCGATCTCTCGATTTCGCTAAGCATCGACGGATCAATCGCTGCAGCAACGCGATACCCATTTTATCGTATTGAAAGTGTGTAGTTGCATGAAATAAAGAATTTTGACACCAATACGCCCAGCCAAACTCTCAGAAACGCCGGGAATCCTCGATCTCTCGATGTCGCTAAGCATCGACGGATTCATCGCTGCAGCACCACGATACCCATTTTATCGTATTGTAAGTGTGGAGTTGCATGAAATAAAGAATTTTCACACCCGTACACCCAGCCAAACTCTCAGAAACGCCGGGAATCATCAATCTCTCGATGTCGCTAAGCATTGACGGATCAATCGCTGCAGCACCACGATACCCGTTTTATCGTATTGCAAGTGTGTAGTTGCATGGAATAAAGAATTTTTACACCCGTACACCCAGCCAAACTCTCAGAAACGCTGGGAATCCTCGATCTCTCGATTTCGCTAAGCATCGACGGATCAATCGCTGCAGCACCGCGATACCCGTTTTATCGTATTGTAAGTGTGTAGTTGCATGAAATAAAGAATTTTCACACCCGTACACCCAGCCAAACTCTCAGAAACGCCGGGAATCATCGATCTCTCGATGTCGCTAAGCATCGACGTATCAATCGCTGCAGCACCACGATACCAGTTTTATCGTATTGAGAGTGTGTAGATACGTAGAATGAAGGATTTTGACACCCGTACAGCCAGCCAAAGTCTCAGAAACGGCGGGAATCCTCGATCTTTCGATTCCGCTAAGCTTCGACGTATCAATCGCTGCAGAACTGCGATACCAGTTTTCTCGTATTGAGAGTGTGTAGTTGCAGGAAATAAAGAATTTTGACCCCCGTACGCCCAGCCAAACTCTCAGAAACGCCGGGAATCCTCGATCTCTCGATGTCGCTAAGCATCGACGGATCAATCGCTGCAGAGCCACGATTCCCGTTTTATCGTATTGCAAGTGTGTAGTTGCATGAAATAAAGAATTTTGACATGCGTACACCCAGCCAAACTCTCAGAAACGCCGGGAATCATCGATATCTCGATGTCGCTAAGCATCGACGTATCAATCGCTGCAGCACCACGATACCAGTTTTATCGTATTGAGAGTGTGTAGATACGTGGAATGAAGGATTTTGACACCCGTACAGCCAGCCAAAGTCTCAGAAACGGCGGGAATCCTCGATCTTTCGATTCCGCTAAGCTTCGACGTATCAATCGCTGCAGAACTGCGATACCAGTTTTCTCGTATTGAGAGTGTGTAGTTGCAGGAAATAAAGAATTTTGACCCCCGTACGCCCAGCCAAACTCTCAGAAACGCGGGGAATCCTCGATCTCTCGATGTCGCTATGCATCGACGGATCAATTGCTGCAGCACCAGGATACCCATTTTATCGTATTGCAAGTGTGTAGTTGCATGGAATAAAGAATTTTTACACCCGTACACCCAGCCAAACTCTCAGAAACGCTGGCAATCCTCGATCTCTCGATTTCGCTAAGCATCGACGGATCAATCGCTGCAGCAACGCGATACCCATTTTATCGTATTGTAAGTGTGTAGTTGCATGAAATAAAGAATTTTGACACCAATACGCCCAGCCAAACTCTCAGAAACGCCGGGAATCCTCGATCTCTCGATGTCGCTAAGCATCGACGGATTCATCGCTGCAGCACCACGATACCCATTTTATCGTATTGTAAGTGTGGAGTTGCATGAAATAAAGAATTTTCACACCCGTACACCCAGCCAAACTCTCAGAAACGCCGGGAATCATCAATCTCTCGATGTCGCTAAGCATTGACGGATCAATCGCTGCAGCACCACGATACCCGTTTTATCGTATTGCAAGTGTGTAGTTGCATGGAATAAAGAATTTTTACACCCGTACACCCAGCCAAACTCTCAGAAACGCTGGGAATCCTCGATCTCTCGATTTCGCTAAGCATCGACGGATCAATCGCTGCAGCACCGCGATACCCGTTTTATCGTATTGTAAGTGTGTAGTTGCATGAAATAAAGAATTTTCACACCCGTACACCCAGCCAAACTCTCAGAAACGCCGGGAATCATCGATCTCTCGATGTCGCTAAGCATCGACGTATCAATCGCTGCAGCACCACGATACCAGTTTTATCGTATTGAGAGTGTGTAGATACGTAGAACGAAGGATTTTGACACCCGTACAGCCAGCCAAAGTCTCAGAAACGGCGGGAATCCTCGATCTTTCGATTCCGCTAAGCTTCGACGTATCAATCGCTGCAGAACTGCGATACCAGTTTTCTCGTATTGAGAGGGTGTAGTTGCAGGAAATAAAGAATTTTGACCCCCGTACGCCCAGCCAAACTCTCAGAAACGCGGGGAATCCTCGATCTCTCGATGTCGCTATGCATCGACGGATCAATCGCTGCAGCACCACGATACCCATTTTATCGTATTTCCCGTGTGTAGTTGCATGAAATAAAGAATTTTGACACCCGTACACCGAGCCAAACTCTCCGAAACGCCGGGAATCCTCGATCTCTCGATTTCGCTAAGCATCGACGGATCAATCGCTGCAGCACCGCGATACCCGTTCTATCGTATTGTAAGTGCGTAGTTGCATGAAATAAAGAAGTTTGACATGCGTACACCCAGCAAAACACTAAGAAACGCCGGGAATCCTCGATCTCTCGATGTCGCTAAGCATCGACGGATCAATCGCTGCAGCACCACGATACCCGTTTTATCGTATTGCAAGTGTGTAGTTGCATGAAATAAATGATTTTCACGCCCGTACACCCAGCCAAACTCTCAGAAACGCCGGGAATCCTCGATCTCTCGATTTCGCTAAGCATCGACGGATCAATCGCTGCAGCACCGCGATACCCGTTTTATCGTATTGTAAGTGTGTAGTTGCATGAAATAAAGAATTTTGACACCCATACGCCCAGCCAAACTCTCAGAAACGCCTGGAATCCTCGATCTCTCGATGTCGCTAAGCATCGACGTATCAATTGCTGCAGCACCACGATACCCGTTTTATCGTATTGCCCGTGTGTAGTTGCATGAAATAAAGAATTTTCACACCCGTACAGCCAGCCAAACTCTTAGAAACGCCGGGAATCCTCGATCTCTCGATTTCGCTAAGCATCGACGGATCAATCGCTGCAGCACCACGATACCCGTTTTATCGTATTGCCCGTGTGTAGTTGCATGAAATAAAGAATTTTCACACCCGTACACCCTGCCAAACTCTCAGAAACGCCGGGAATCATCGATCTCTCGATGTCGCTAAGCATCGACGGATCAATCGCTGCAGCACTATGATACCCGTTTTATCGTATTGCAAGTGTGTAGTTGCATGGAATAAAGAATTTTTTCACCCGTACACCCAGCCAAACTCTCAGAAACGCTGGGAATCCTCGATCTCTCGATTTCGCTAAGCTTCGACGTATCAATCGCTGCAGAACTGCGATACCAGTTTTCTCGTATTGAGAGTGTGTAGTTGCAGGAAATAAAGAATTTTGACCCCCGTACGCCCAGCCAAACTCTCAGAAACGCGGGGAATCCTCGATCTCTCGATGTCGCTATGCATCGACGGATCAATCGCTGCAGCACCACGATACCCATTTTATCGTATTTCCCGTGTGTAGTTGCATGAAATAAAGAATTTTGACACCCGTACACCGAGCCAAACTCTCCGAAACGCCGGGAATCCTCGATCTCTCGATTTCGCTAAGCATCGACGGATCAATCGCTGCAGCACCGCGATACCCGTTCTATCGTATTGTAAGTGCGTAGTTGCATGAAATAAAGAAGTTTGACATGCGTACACCCAGCCAAACACTAAGAAACGCCGGGAATCCTCGATCTCTCGATGTCGCTAAGCATCGACGGATCAATCGCTGCAGCCCCACGATACCCGTTTTATCGTATTGCAAGTGTGTAGTTGCATGAAATAAATGATTTTCACGCCCGTACACCCAGCCAAACTCTCAGAAACGCCGGGAATCCTCGATCTCTCGATTTCGCTAAGCATCGACGGATCAATCGCTGCAGCACCGCGATACCCGTTTTATCGTATTGTAAGTGTGTAGTTGCATGAAATAAAGAATTTTGACACCCATACGCCCAGCCAAACTCTCAGAAACGCCTGGAATTCTCGATCTCTCAATGTCGCTAAGCATCGACGTATCAATTGCTGCAGCACCACGATACCCGTTTTATCGTATTGCCCGTGTGTAGTTGCATGAAATAAAGAATTTTCACACCCGTACAGCCAGCCAAACTCTTAGAAACGCCGGGAATCCTCGATCTCTCGATTTCGCTAAGCATCGACGGATCAATCGCTGCAGCACCACGATACCCGTTTTATCGTATTGCCCGTGTGTAGTTGCATGAAATAAAGAATTTTCACACCCGTACACCCTGCCAAACTCTCAGAAACGCCGGGAATCATCGATCTCTCGATGTCGCTAAGCATCGACGGATCAATCGCTGCAGCACTATGATACCCGTTTTATCGTATTGCAAGTGTGTAGTTGCATGGAATAAAGAATTTTTTCACCCGTACACCCAGCCAAACTCTCAGAAACGCTGGGAATCCTCGATCTCTCGATTTCGCTAAGCTTCGACGTATCAATCGCTGCAGAACTGCGATACCAGTTTTCTCGTATTGAGAGTGTGTAGTTGCAGGAAATAAAGAATTTTGACCCCCGTACGCCCAGCCAAACTCTCAGAAACGCGGGGAATCCTCGATCTCTCGATGTCGCTATGCATCGACGGATCAATCGCTGCAGCACCACGATACCCATTTTATCGTATTTCCCGTGTGTAGTTGCATGAAATAAAGAATTTTGACACCCGTACACCGAGCCAAACTCTCCGAAACGCCGGGAATCCTCGATCTCTCGATGTCGCTAAGCATCGACGGATCAATCGCTGCAGCACTATGATACCCGTTTTATCGTATTGCAAGTGTGTAGTTGCATGGAATAAAGAATTTTTTCACCCGTACACCCAGCCAAACTCTCAGAAACGCTGGGAATCCTCGATCTCTCGATTTCGCTAAGCATCGACGGATCAATCGCTGCAGCACCACGATACCCATCTTATCGTATTGTAAGTGTGTAGTTGCATGAAGTAAAGAATTTTGACACCCATACGCCCAGCCAAACTTTCAGAAACGCCGGGAATCCTCGATCTCTCGATGTCGCTAAGCATCGACGTATCAATTGCTGCAGCACCACGATACCCGTTTTATCGTATTGCCCGTGTGTAGTTGCATGAAATAAAGAATTTTCACACCCGTACACCCTGCCAAACTCTCAGAAACGCCGGGAATCATCGATCTCTCGATGTCGCTAAGCATCGACGGATCAATCGCTGCAGCACTATGATACCCGTTTTATCGTATTGCAAGTTTGTAGTTGCATGGAATAAAGAATTTTTACACCCGTACACCCAGCCAAACTCTCAGAAACGCTGGGAATCCTCGATCTCTCGATTTCGCTAAGCATCGACGGATCAATCGCTGCAGCACCGCGATACCAGTTTTATCGTATTGAGAGTGTGTAGATACATAGAATGAAGGATTTTGACACCCGTACAGCCAGCCAAAGTCTCAGAAACGGCGGGAATCCTCGATCTTTCGATTCCGCTAAGCTTCGACGTATCAATCGCTGCAGAACTGCGATACCAGTTTTCTCGTATTGAGAGTGTGTAGTTGCAGGAAATAAAGAATTTTGACCCCCGTACGCCCAGCCAAACTCTCAGAAACGCCGGGAATCCTCGATCTCTCGATGTCGCTATGCATCGACGAATCAATCGCTGCAGCACCACGATACCCATTTTATCGTATTTCCCGTGTGTAGTTGCATGAAATAAAGAATTTTCACACCCGTACACCGAGCCAAACTTTCCGAAACGCCGGGAATCCTCGATCTCTCGATTTCGCTAAGCATCGACGGATCAATCGCTGCAGGACCGCGATACCCGTTCTATCGTATTGTAAGTGCGTAGTTGCATGAAATAAAGAATTTTGACATGCGTACACCCAGCCAAACTCTCAGAAACGCCGGGAATCCTCGATCTCTCGATGTCGCTATGCATCGACGGATCAATCGCTGCAGCACCACGATACCCATTTTATCGTATTTCCCGTGTGTAGTTGCATGAAATAAAGAATTTTGACACCCGTACACCGAGCCAAACTCTCCGAAACGCCGGGAATCCTCGATCTCTCGATTTCGCTAAGCATCGACGGATCAATCGCTGCAGCACCGCGATACCCGTTCTATCGTATTGTAGTTGCGTAGTTGCATGAAATAAAGAATTTTGACATGCGTACACCCAGCCAAACACTAAGAAACGCCGGGAATCCTCGATCTCTCGATGTCGCTAAGCATCGACGGATCAATCGCTGCAGCACCACGATACCCGTTTTATCGTATTGCAAGTGTGTAGTTGCATGAAATAAATGATTTTCACGCCCGTACACCCAGCCAAACACTAAGAAACGCCGGGAATCCTCGATCTCTCGATGTCGCTAAGCATCGACGGATCAATCGCTGCAGCACCGCGATACCCGTT
The DNA here is from genome assembly GCA_947507545.1 of Clistopyga incitator. NCBI lineage: Eukaryota > Metazoa > Arthropoda > Insecta > Hymenoptera > Ichneumonidae > Clistopyga > Clistopyga incitator. Next base: position 5,490,500 of record OX382176.1, read on the forward strand.
TTATCGTATTGCAAGTGTGTAGTTGCATGAAATAAATGATTTTCACGCCCGTACACCCAGCCAAACTCGCAGAAACGCCGGGAATCCTCGATCTCTCGATTTCGCTAAGCATCGACGGATCAATCGCTGCAGCACCACGATACCCGGTTTATCGTATTGTAAGTGTGTAGTTGCATGAAATAAAGAATTTTGACATGCGTACACCCAGCCAAACTCTCAGAAACGCCGGGAATCATCGATCTCTCGATGTCGCTAAGCATCGACGTATCAATCGCTGCAGCACCACGATACCAGTTTTATCGTAGTGAGAGTGTGTAGATACATAGAATGAAGGATTTTGACACCCGTACAGCCAGCCAAAGTCTCAGAAACGGCGGGAATCCTCGATCTTTCGATTCCGCTAAGCTTCGACGTATCAATCGCTGCAGAACTGCGATACCAGTTTTCTCGTATTGAGAGTGTGTAGTTGCAGGAAATAAAGAATTTTGACCCCCGTACGCCCAGCCAAACTCTCAGAAACGCCGGGAATCCTCGATCTCTCGATGTCGCTAAGCATCGACGGATCAATCGCTGCAGAGCCACGATTCCCTTTTTATCGTATTGCAAGTGTGTAGTTGCATGAAATAAAGAATTTTGACATGCGTACACCCAGCCAAACTTTCAGAAACGCCGGGAATCATCGATATCCCGATGTCGCTAAGCATCGACGTATCAATCGCTGCAGCACCACGATACCAGTTTTATCGTATTGAGAGTGTGTAGATACGTAGAATGAAGGATTTTGACACCCGTACAGCCAGCCAAAGTCTCAGAAACGGCGGGGATCCTCGATCTTTCGATTCCGCTAAGCTTCGACGTATCAATCGCTGCAGAACTGCGATACCAGTTTTCTCGTATTGAGAGTGTGTAGTTGCAGGAAATAAAGAATTTTGACCCCCGTACGCCCAGCCAAACTCTCAGAAACGCGGGGAATCCTCGATCTCTCGATGTCGCTATGCATCGACGGATCAATCGCTGCAGCACCACGATACCCATTTTATCGTATTTCCCGTGTGTAGTTGCATGAAATAAAGAATTTTGACACCCGTACACCGAGCCAAACTCTCCGAAACGCCGGGAATCCTCGATCTCTCGATTTCGCTAAGCATCGACGGATCAATCGCTGCAGCACCGCGATACCCGTTCTATCGTATTGTAAGTGCGTAGTTGCATGAAATAAAGAATTTTGACATGCGTACACCCAGCCAAACACTAAGAAACGCCGGGAATCCTCGATCTCTCGATGTCGCTAAGTATCGACGGATCAATCGCTGCAGCACCACGATACCCGTTTTATCGTATTGCAAGTGTGTAGTTGCATGAAATAAATGATTTTCACGCCCGTACACCCAGCCAAACTCTCAGAAACGCCGGGAATCCTCGATCTCTCGATTTCGCTAAGCATCGACGGATCAATCGCTGCAGCACCGCGATACCCGTTTTATCGTATTGTAAGTGTGTAGTTGCATGAAATAAAGAATTTTGACACCCATACGCCCAGCCAAACTCTCAGAAACGCCTGGAATCCTCGATCTCTCGATGTCGCTAAGCATCGACGTATCAATTGCTGCAGCACCACGATACCCGTTTTATCGTATTGCCCGTGTGTAGTTGCATGAAATAAAGAATTTTCACACCCGTACAGCCAGCCAAACTCTTAGAAACGCCGGGAATCCACGATCTCTCGATTTCGCTAAGCATCGACGGATCAATCGCTGCAGCACCACGATACCCATCTTATCGTATTGTAAGTGTGTAGTTGCATGAAATAAAGAATTTTGACACCCATACGCCCAGCCAAACTCTCAGAAACGCCGGGAATCCTCGATCTCTCGATGTCGCTAAGCATCGACGTATCAATTGCTGCAGCACCACGATACCCGTTTTATCGTATTGCCCGTGTGTAGTTGCATGAAATAAAGAATTTTGACATGCGTACACCCAGCCAAACACTAAGAAACGCCGGGAATCCTCGATCTCTCGATGTCGCTAAGCATCGACGGATCAATCGCTGCAGCACCGCGATACCCGTTTTATCGTATTGTAAGTGTGTAGTTGCATGAAATAAAGAATTTTGACACCCATACGCCCAGCCAAACTCTCAGAAACGCCTGGAATCCTCGATCTCTCGATGTCGCTAAGCATCGACGTATCAATTGCTGCAGCACCACGAGACCCGTTTTATCGTATTGCCCGTGTGTAGTTGCATGAAATAAAGAATTTTCACACCCGTACACCCAGCCAAACTCTCAGAAAAGCCGGGAATGATCGATCTCTCGATGTCGCTATGCATCGACGGATCAATCGCTGCAGCACCACGATACCCATTTTATCGTATTTCCCGTGTGTAGTTGCATGAAATAAAGAATTTGTACACCCGTACACCGAGCCAAACTCTCCGAAACGCCGGGAATCCTCGATCTCTCGATTTCGCTAAGCATCGACGGATCAATCGCTGCAGCACCGCGATACCCGTTCTATCGTATTGTAAGTGCGTAGTTGCATGAAATAAAGAATTTTGACATGCGTACACCCAGCCAAATACTAAGAAACGCCGGGAATCCTCGATCTCTCGATGTCGCTAACCATCGACGGATCAATCGCTGCAGCACCACGATACCCGTTTTATCGTATTGCAAGTGTGTAGTTGCATGAAATAAAAAATTTTCACACCCGTACACCGAGCCAAACTCTCAGAAACGCCGGGAATCCTCGATCTCTCGATTTCGCTAAGCATCGACGTATCAATCGCTGCAGCACCACGATACCCGTTCTATCGTATTGTAAGTGCGTAGTTGCATGAAATAAAGAATTTTGACATGCGTACACCCAGCCAAACACTAAGAAACGCCGGGAATCCTCGATCTCTCGATGTCGCTAAGCATCGACGGATCAATCGCTGCAGCACCACGATACCCGTTTTATCGTATTGCAAGTGTGTAGTTGCATGAAATAAATGATTTTCACGCCCGTACACCCAGCCAAACTCTCAGAAACGCCGGGAATCCTCGATCTCTCGATTTCGCTAAGCATCGACGGATCAATCGCTGCAGAGCCACGATTCCCGTTTTATCGTATTGCAAGTGTGTAGTTGCATGAAATAAAGAATTTTCACACCCGTATACCCAGCCAAACTCTCCGAAATGCCGGGAATCCTCGATTTCTCGATTTCGTAAGCATCGACGGATCAATCGCTGCAGCACCACGATACCCGTTTTATCGTATTGTAAGTGCGTAGTTGCATGAAATAAAGAATTTTGACATGCGTACACCCAGCCAAAGACTAAGAAACGCCGGGAATCCTCGATATCTCGATGTCGCTAAGCATCGACGGATCAATCGCTGCAGCACCACGATACCCGTTTTATCGTATTGCAAGTGTGTAGTTGCATGAAATAAATGATTTTCACGCCCGTACACCCAGCCAAACTCGCAGAAACGCCGGGAATCCTCGATCTCTCGATTTCGCTAAGCATCGACGGATCAATCGCTGCAGCAGCACGATACCCGGTTTATCGTATTGTAAGTGTGTAGTTGCATGAAATAAAGAATTTTGACATGCGTACACCCAGCCAAACTCTCAGAAACGCCGGGAATCATCGATCTCTCGATGTCGCTAAGCATCGACGTATCAATCGCTGCAGCACCACGATACCAGTTTTATCGTAGTGAGAGTGTGTAGATACATAGAATGAAGGATTTTGACACCCGTACAGCCAGCCAAAGTCTCAGAAACGGCGGGAATCCTCGATCTTTCGATTCCGCTAAGCTTCGACGTATCAATCGCTGCAGAACTGCGATACCAGTTTTCTCGTATTGAGAGTGTGTAGTTGCAGGAAATAAAGAATTTTGACCCCCGTACGCCCAGCCAAACTCTCAGAAACGCCGGGAATCCTCGATCTCTCGATGTCGCTAAGCATCGACGGATCAATCGCTGCAGAGCCACGATTCCCGTTTTATCGTAGTGCAAGTGTGTAGTTGCATGAAATAAAGAATTTTGACATGCGTACACCCAGCCAGACTCTCAGAAACGCCGGGAATCATCGATATCTCGATGTCGCTAAGCATCGACGTATCAATCGCTGCAGCACCACGATACCAGTTTTATCGTATTGAGAGTGTGTAGATACGTAGAATGAAGGATTTTGACACCCGTACAGCCAGCCAAAGTCTCAGAAACGGCGGGAATCCTCGATCTTTCGATTCCGCTAAGCTTCGACGTATCAATCGCTGCAGAACTGCGATACCAGTTTTCTCGTATTGAGAGTGTGTAGTTGCAGGAAATAAAGAATTTTTACCCCCGTACGCCCAGCCAAACTCTCAGAAACGCGGGGAATCCTCGATCTCTCGATGTCGCTATGCATCGACGGATCAATCGCTGCAGCACCACGATACCCATTTTATCGTATTGCAAGTGTGTAGTTGCATGGAATAAAGAATTTTTACACCCGTACACCCAGCCAAACTCTCAGAAACGCTGGCAATCCTCGATCTCTCGATTTCGCTAAGCATCGACGGATCAATCGCTGCAGCAACGCGATACCCATTTTATCGTATTGTAAGTGTGTAGTTGCATGAAATAAAGAATTTTGACACCAATACGCCCAGCCAAACTCTCAGAAACGCCCGGAATCCTCGATCTCTCGATGTCGCTAAGCATCGACGGATTCATCGCTGCAGCACCACGATACCCATTTTATCGTATTGTAAGTGTGGAGTTGCATGAAATAAAGAATTTTCACACCCGTACACCCAGCCAAACTCTCAGAAACGCCGGGAATCATCAATCTCTCGATGTCGCTAAGCATTGACGGATCAATCGCTGCAGCACCACGATACCCGTTTTATCGTATTGCAAGTGTGTAGTTGCATGGAATAAAGAATTTTTACACCCGTACACCCAGCCAAACTCTCAGAAACGCTGGGAATCCTCGATCTCTCGATTTCGCTAAGCATCGACGGATCAATCGCTGCAGCACCGCGATACCCGTTTTATCGTATTGTAAGTGTGTAGTTGCATGAAATAAAGAATTTTCACACCCGTACACCCAGCCAAACTCTCAGAAACGCCGGGAATCATCGATCTCTCGATGTCGCTAAGCATCGACGTATCAATCGCTGCAGCACCACGATACCAGTTTTATCGTATTGAGAGTGTGTAGATACGTAGAATGAAGGATTTTGACACCCGTACAGCCAGCCAAAGTCTCAGAAACGGCGGGAATCCTCGATCTTTCGATTCCGCTAAGCTTCGACGTATCAATCGCTGCAGAACTGCGATACCAGTTTTCTCGTATTGAGAGTGTGTAGTTGCAGGAAATAAAGAATTTTGACCCCCGTACGCCCAGCCAAACTCTCAGAAACGCCGGGAATCCTCGATCTCTCGATGTCGCTAAGCATCGACGGATCAATCGCTGCAGCACCGCGATACCCGTTCTATCGTATTGTAAGTGCGTAGTTGCATGAAATAAAGAAGTTTGACATGCGTACACCCAGCAAAACACTAAGAAACGCCGGGAATCCTCGATCTCTCGATGTCGCTAAGCATCGACGGATCAATCGCTGCAGCACCACGATACCCGTTTTATCGTATTGCAAGTGTGTAGTTGCATGAAATAAATGATTTTCACGCCCGTACACCCAGCCAAACTCTCAGAAACGCCGGGAATCCTCGATCTCTCGATTTCGCTAAGCATCGACGGATCAATCGCTGCAGCACCGCGATACCCGTTTTATCGTATTGTAAGTGTGTAGTTGCATGAAATAAAGAATTTTGACACCCATACGCCCAGCCAAACTCTCAGAAACGCCTGGAATCCTCGATCTCTCGATGTCGCTAAGCATCGACGTATCAATTGCTGCAGCACCACGATACCCGTTTTATCGTATTGCCCGTGTGTAGTTGCATGAAATAAAGAATTTTCACACGCGTACAGCCAGCCAAACTCTTAGAAACGCCGGGAATCCTCGATCTCTCGATTTCGCTAAGCATCGACGGATCAATCGCTGCAGCACCACGATACCCGTTTTATCGTATTGCCCGTGTGTAGTTGCATGAAATAAAGAATTTTCACACCCGTACACCCTGCCAAACTCTCAGAAACGCCGGGAATCATCGATCTCTCGATGTCGCTAAGCATCGACGGATCAATCGCTGCAGCACTATGATACCCGTTTTATCGTATTGCAAGTGTGTAGTTGCATGGAATAAAGAATTTTTTCACCCGTACACCCAGCCAAACTCTCAGAAACGCTGGGAATCCTCGATCTCTCGATTTCGCTAAGCTTCGACGTATCAATCGCTGCAGAACTGCGATACCAGTTTTCTCGTATTGAGAGTGTGTAGTTGCAGGAAATAAAGAATTTTGACCCCCGTACGCCCAGCCAAACTCTCAGAAACGCGGGGAATCCTCGATCTCTCGATGTCGCTATGCATCGACGGATCAATCGCTGCAGCACCACGATACCCATTTTATCGTATTTCCCGTGTGTAGTTGCATGAAATAAAGAATTTTGACACCCGTACACCGAGCCAAACTCTCCGAAACGCCGGGAATCCTCGATCTCTCGATTTCGCTAAGCATCGACGGATCAATCGCTGCAGCACCGCGATACCCGTTCTATCGTATTGTAAGTGCGTAGTTGCATGAAATAAAGAAGTTTGACATGCGTACACCCAGCCAAACACTAAGAAACGCCGGGAATCCTCGATCTCTCGATGTCGCTAAGCATCGACGGATCAATCGCTGCAGCCCCACGATACCCGTTTTATCGTATTGCAAGTGTGTAGTTGCATGGAATAAAGAATTTTTTCACCCGTACACCCAGCCAAACTCTTAGAAACGCCGGGAATCCTCGATCTTTCGATTCCGCTAAGCTTCGACGTATCAATCGCTGCAGAACTGCGATACCAGTTTTCTCGTATTGAGAGTGTGTAGTTGCAGGAAATAAAGAATTTTGACCCCCGTACGCCCAGCCAAACTCTCAGAAACGCCGGGAATCCTCGATCTCTCGATGTCGCTAAGCATCGACGGATCAATCGCTGCAGAGCCACGATTCCCGTTTTATCGTATTGCAAGTGTGTAGTTGCATGAAATAAAGAATTTTGACATGCGTACACCCAGCCAAACTCTCAGAAACGCCGGGAATCATCGATATCTCGATGTCGCTAAGCATCGACGTATCAATCGCTGCAGCACCACGATACCAGTTTTATCGTATTGAGAGTGTGTAGATACGTAGAATGAAGGATTTTGACACCCGTACAGCCAGCCAAAGTCTCAGAAACAGCGGGAATCCTCGATCTTTCGATTCCGCTAAGCTTCGACGTATCAATCGCTGCAGAACTGCGATACCAGTTTTCTCGTATTGAGAGTGTGTAGTTGCAGGAAATAAAGAATTTTGACCCCCGTACGCCCAGCCAAACTCTCAGAAACGCGGGGAATCCTCGATCTCTCGATGTCGCTATGCATCGACGGATCAATCGCTGCAGCACCACGATACCCATTTTATCGTATTGCAAGTGTGTAGTTGCATGGAATAAAGAATTTTTACACCCGTACACCCAGCCAAACTCTCAGAAACGCTGGCAATCCTCGATCTCTCGATTTCGCTAAGCATCGACGGATCAATCGCTGCAGCAACGCGATACCCATTTTATCGTATTGAAAGTGTGTAGTTGCATGAAATAAAGAATTTTGACACCAATACGCCCAGCCAAACTCTCAGAAACGCCGGGAATCCTCGATCTCTCGATGTCGCTAAGCATCGACGGATTCATCGCTGCAGCACCACGATACCCATTTTATCGTATTGTAAGTGTGGAGTTGCATGAAATAAAGAATTTTCACACCCGTACACCCAGCCAAACTCTCAGAAACGCCGGGAATCATCAATCTCTCGATGTCGCTAAGCATTGACGGATCAATCGCTGCAGCACCACGATACCCGTTTTATCGTATTGCAAGTGTGTAGTTGCATGGAATAAAGAATTTTTACACCCGTACACCCAGCCAAACTCTCAGAAACGCTGGGAATCCTCGATCTCTCGATTTCGCTAAGCATCGACGGATCAATCGCTGCAGCACCGCGATACCCGTTTTATCGTATTGTAAGTGTGTAGTTGCATGAAATAAAGAATTTTCACACCCGTACACCCAGCCAAACTCTCAGAAACGCCGGGAATCATCGATCTCTCGATGTCGCTAAGCATCGACGTATCAATCGCTGCAGCACCACGATACCAGTTTTATCGTATTGAGAGTGTGTAGATACGTAGAATGAAGGATTTTGACACCCGTACAGCCAGCCAAAGTCTCAGAAACGGCGGGAATCCTCGATCTTTCGATTCCGCTAAGCTTCGACGTATCAATCGCTGCAGAACTGCGATACCAGTTTTCTCGTATTGAGAGTGTGTAGTTGCAGGAAATAAAGAATTTTGACCCCCGTACGCCCAGCCAAACTCTCAGAAACGCCGGGAATCCTCGATCTCTCGATGTCGCTAAGCATCGACGGATCAATCGCTGCAGCACCGCGATACCCGTTCTATCGTATTGTAAGTGCGTAGTTGCATGAAATAAAGAAGTTTGACATGCGTACACCCAGCAAAACACTAAGAAACGCCGGGAATCCTCGATCTCTCGATGTCGCTAAGCATCGACGGATCAATCGCTGCAGCACCACGATACCCGTTTTATCGTATTGCAAGTGTGTAGTTGCATGAAATAAATGATTTTCACGCCCGTACACCCAGCCAAACTCTCAGAAACGCCGGGAATCCTCGATCTCTCGATTTCGCTAAGCATCGACGGATCAATCGCTGCAGCACCGCGATACCCGTTTTATCGTATTGAGAGTGTGTAGTTGCAGGAAATAAAGAATTTTGACCCCCGTACGCCCAGCCAAACTCTCAGAAACGCGGGGAATCCTCGATCTCTCGATGTCGCTATGCATCGACGGATCAATCGCTGCAGCACCACGATACCCATTTTATCGTATTTCCCGTGTGTAGTTGCATGAAATAAAGAATTTTGACACCCGTACACCGAGCCAAACTCTCCGAAACGCCGGGAATCCTCGATCTCTCGATTTCGCTAAGCATCGACGGATCAATCGCTGCAGCACCGCGATACCCGTTCTATCGTATTGTAAGTGCGTAGTTGCATGAAATAAAGAAGTTTGACATGCGTACACCCAGCCAAACACTAAGAAACGCCGGGAATCCTCGATCTCTCGATGTCGCTAAGCATCGACGGATCAATCGCTGCAGCCCCACGATACCCGTTTTATCGTATTGCAAGTGTGTAGTTGCATGGAATAAAGAATTTTTTCACCCGTACACCCAGCCAAACTCTTAGAAACGCCGGGAATCCTCGATCTTTCGATTCCGCTAAGCTTCGACGTATCAATCGCTGCAGAACTGCGATACCAGTTTTCTCGTATTGAGAGTGTGTAGTTGCAGGAAATAAAGAATTTTGACCCCCGTACGCCCAGCCAAACTCTCAGAAACGCCGGGAATCCTCGATCTCTCGATGTCGCTAAGCATCGACGGATCAATCGCTGCAGAGCCACGATTCCCGTTTTATCGTATTGCAAGTGTGTAGTTGCATGAAATAAAGAATTTTGACATGCGTACACCCAGCCAAACTCTCAGAAACGCCGGGAATCATCGATATCTCGATGTCGCTAAGCATCGACGTATCAATCGCTGCAGCACCACGATACCAGTTTTATCGTATTGAGAGTGTGTAGATACGTAGAATGAAGGATTTTGACACCCGTACAGCCAGCCAAAGTCTCAGAAACAGCGGGAATCCTCGATCTTTCGATTCCGCTAAGCTTCGACGTATCAATCGCTGCAGAACTGCGATACCAGTTTTCTCGTATTGAGAGTGTGTAGTTGCAGGAAATAAAGAATTTTGACCCCCGTACGCCCAGCCAAACTCTCAGAAACGCGGGGAATCCTCGATCTCTCGATGTCGCTATGCATCGACGGATCAATCGCTGCAGCACCACGATACCCATTTTATCGTATTGCAAGTGTGTAGTTGCATGGAATAAAGAATTTTTACACCCGTACACCCAGCCAAACTCTCAGAAACGCTGGCAATCCTCGATCTCTCGATTTCGCTAAGCATCGACGGATCAATCGCTGCAGCAACGCGATACCCATTTTATCGTATTGAAAGTGTGTAGTTGCATGAAATAAAGAATTTTGACACCAATACGCCCAGCCAAACTCTCAGAAACGCCGGGAATCCTCGATCTCTCGATGTCGCTAAGCATCGACGGATTCATCGCTGCAGCACCACGATACCCATTTTATCGTATTGTAAGTGTGGAGTTGCATGAAATAAAGAATTTTCACACCCGTACACCCAGCCAAACTCTCAGAAACGCCGGGAATCATCAATCTCTCGATGTCGCTACGCATTGACGGATCAATCGCTGCAGCACCACGATACCCGTTTTATCGTATTGCAAGTGTGTAGTTGCATGGAATAAAGAATTTTTACACCCGTACACCCAGCCAAACTCTCAGAAACGCTGGGAATCCTCGATCTCTCGATTTCGCTAAGCATCGACGGATCAATCGCTGCAGCACCGCGATACCCGTTTTATCGTATTGTAAGTGTGTAGTTGCATGAAATAAAGAATTTTCACACCCGTACACCCAGCCAAACTCTCAGAAACGCCGGGAATCATCGATCTCTCGATGTCGCTAAGCATCGACGTATCAATCGCTGCAGCACCACGATACCAGTTTTATCGTATTGAGAGTGTGTAGATACGTAGAATGAAGGATTTTGACACCCGTACAGCCAGCCAAAGTCTCAGAAACGGCGGGAATCCTCGATCTTTCGATTCCGCTAAGCTTCGACGTATCAATCGCTGCAGAACTGCGATACCAGTTTTCTCGTATTGAGAGTGTGTAGTTGCAGGAAATAAAGAATTTTGACCCCCGTACGCCCAGCCAAACTCTCAGAAACGCCGGGAATCCTCGATCTCTCGATGTCGCTAAGCATCGACGGATCAATCGCTGCAGCACCGCGATACCCGTTCTATCGTATTGTAAGTGCGTAGTTGCATGAAATAAAGAAGTTTGACATGCGTACACCCAGCAAAACACTAAGAAACGCCGGGAATCCTCGATCTCTCGATGTCGCTAAGCATCGACGGATCAATCGCTGCAGCACCACGATACCCGTTTTATCGTATTGCAAGTGTGTAGTTGCATGAAATAAATGATTTTCACGCCCGTACACCCAGCCAAACTCTCAGAAACGCCGGGAATCCTCGATCTCTCGATTTCGCTAAGCATCGACGGATCAATCGCTGCAGCACCGCGATACCCGTTTTATCGTATTGTAAGTGTGTAGTTGCATGAAATAAAGAATTTTGACACCCATACGCCCAGCCAAACTCTCAGAAACGCCTGGAATCCTCGATCTCTCGATGTCGCTAAGCATCGACGTATCAATTGCTGCAGCACCACGATACCCGTTTTATCGTATTGCCCGTGTGTAGTTGCATGAAATAAAGAATTTTCACACGCGTACAGCCAGCCAAACTCTTAGAAACGCCGGGAATCCTCGATCTCTCGATTTCGCTAAGCATCGACGGATCAATCGCTGCAGCACCACGATACCCGTTTTATCGTATTGCCCGTGTGTAGTTGCATGAAATAAAGAATTTTCACACCCGTACACCCTGCCAAACTCTCAGAAACGCCGGGAATCATCGATCTCTCGATGTCGCTAAGCATCGACGGATCAATCGCTGCAGCACTATGATACCCGTTTTATCGTATTGCAAGTGTGTAGTTGCATGGAATAAAGAATTTTTTCACCCGTACACCCAGCCAAACTCTCAGAAACGCTGGGAATCCTCGATCTCTCGATTTCGCTAAGCTTCGACGTATCAATCGCTGCAGAACTGCGATACCAGTTTTCTCGTATTGAGAGTGTGTAGTTGCAGGAAATAAAGAATTTTGACCCCCGTACGCCCAGCCAAACTCTCAGAAACGCGGGGAATCCTCGATCTCTCGATGTCGCTATGCATCGACGGATCAATCGCTGCAGCACCACGATACCCATTTTATCGTATTTCCCGTGTGTAGTTGCATGAAATAAAGAATTTTGACACCCGTACACCGAGCCAAACTCTCCGAAACGCCGGGAATCCTCGATCTCTCGATTTCGCTAAGCATCGACGGATCAATCGCTGCAGCACCGCGATACCCGTTCTATCGTATTGTAAGTGCGTAGTTGCATGAAATAAAGAAGTTTGACATGCGTACACCCAGCCAAACACTAAGAAACGCCGGGAATCCTCGATCTCTCGATGTCGCTAAGCATCGACGGATCAATCGCTGCAGCCCCACGATACCCGTTTTATCGTATTGCAAGTGTGTAGTTGCATGGAATAAAGAATTTTTTCACCCGTACACCCAGCCAAACTCTTAGAAACGCCGGGAATCCTCGATCTTTCGATTCCGCTAAGCTTCGACGTATCAATCGCTGCAGAACTGCGATACCAGTTTTCTCGTATTGAGAGTGTGTAGTTGCAGGAAATAAAGAATTTTGACCCCCGTACGCCCAGCCAAACTCTCAGAAACGCCGGGAATCCTCGATCTCTCGATGTCGCTAAGCATCGACGGATCAATCGCTGCAGAGCCACGATTCCCGTTTTATCGTATTGCAAGTGTGTAGTTGCATGAAATAAAGAATTTTGACATGCGTACACCCAGCCAAACTCTCAGAAACGCCGGGAATCATCGATATCTCGATGTCGCTAAGCATCGACGTATCAATCGCTGCAGCACCACGATACCAGTTTTATCGTATTGAGAGTGTGTAGATACGTAGAATGAAGGATTTTGACACCCGTACAGCCAGCCAAAGTCTCAGAAACAGCGGGAATCCTCGATCTTTCGATTCCGCTAAGCTTCGACGTATCAATCGCTGCAGAACTGCGATACCAGTTTTCTCGTATTGAGAGTGTGTAGTTGCAGGAAATAAAGAATTTTGACCCCCGTACGCCCAGCCAAACTCTCAGAAACGCGGGGAATCCTCGATCTCTCGATGTCGCTATGCATCGACGGATCAATCGCTGCAGCACCACGATACCCATTTTATCGTATTGCAAGTGTGTAGTTGCATGGAATAAAGAATTTTTACACCCGTACACCCAGCCAAACTCTCAGAAACGCTGGCAATCCTCGATCTCTCGATTTCGCTAAGCATCGACGGATCAATCGCTTCAGCAACGCGATACCCATTTTATCGTATTGAAAGTGTGTAGTTGCATGAAATAAAGAATTTTGACACCAATACGCCCAGCCAAACTCTCAGAAACGCCGGGAATCCTCGATCTCTCGATGTCGCTAAGCATCGACGGATTCATCGCTGCAGCACCACGATACCCATTTTATCGTATTGTAAGTGTGGAGTTGCATGAAATAAAGAATTTTCACACCCGTACACCCAGCCAAACTCTCAGAAACGCCGGGAATCATCAATCTCTCGATGTCGCTAAGCATTGACGGATCAATCGCTGCAGCACCACGATACCCGTTTTATCGTATTGCAAGTGTGTAGTTGCATGGAATAAAGAATTTTTACACCCGTACACCCAGCCAAACTCTCAGAAACGCTGGGAATCCTCGATCTCTCGATTTCGCTAAGCATCGACGGATCAATCGCTGCAGCACCGCGATACCCGTTTTATCGTATTGTAAGTGTGTAGTTGCATGAAATAAAGAATTTTCACACCCGTACACCCAGCCAAACTCTCAGAAACGCCGGGAATCATCGATCTCTCGATGTCGCTAAGCATCGACGTATCAATCGCTGCAGCACCACGATACCAGTTTTATCGTATTGAGAGTGTGTAGATACGTAGAATGAAGGATTTTGACACCCGTACAGCCAGCCAAAGTCTCAGAAACGGCGGGAATCCTCGATCTTTCGATTCCGCTAAGCTTCGACGTATCAATCGCTGCAGAACTGCGATACCAGTTTTCTCGTATTGAGAGTGTGTAGTTGCAGGAAATAAAGAATTTTGACCCCCGTACGCCCAGCCAAACTCTCAGAAACGCGGGGAATCCTCGATCTGTCGATGTCGCTATGCATCGACGGATCAATCGCTGCAGCACCACGATACCCATTTTATCGTATTTCCCGTGTGTAGTTGCATGAAATAAAGAATTTTGACACCCGTACACCGAGCCAAACTCTCCGAAACGCCGGGAATCCTCGATCTCTCGATTTCGCTAAGCATCGACGGATCAATCGCTGCAGCACCGCGATACCCGTTCTATCGTATTGTAAGTGCGTAGTTGCATGAAATAAAGAAGTTTGACATGCGTACACCCAGCAAAACACTAAGAAACGCCGGGAATCCTCGATCTCTCGATGTCGTGTTACGTCCTGGGTCATTTAGCATTTAATATATATATATATATATATATATACATATATATATAAATACACCAATACGTAATTTAATCACATTATTGGTTCTATCTATTCTTTATACGTTCAATTCACATTACATTCATTTTTATAAATAAATAATAATGTCATTATAAAAATCATAATAAGAATATAATTAACAACCGTCAACAAGAATACACTACTCGATCTTATAAATATTCATGACAAATTATGGGACGAAATCTCATTTGAAAACACAGTTGTATACAATACGAAAGTTCAACAGCTTATAAATAAACAACCGTTTGCGATATCGAAAATCTAATAACACCATTAAAAGCGGAGAAAGGTTTAGAACTTATAAAGTGCTAGACATAAAAATGCTCTAGGTGGTCCCGTTCACGAGATAATCGTGTTTTTCTAGAAAAATGCGATCTGTGAAGCCGGACTTCCGACTTACAGATATTCTGTAGTTGACAGGTCAAAAGTAACTACATTTTGCATATAAAAGGATCATTTCAACCGTTTTGGCTAAAATAGAGAAAACCCATAAACAATACTTTCAATAAACAATAACAAATCGTTGTCCACCTACATAGTATATTCTTATTATGTGCCTTAAATATAAACGCTTATACAGTATAACTAATTGAACAATTACAATGTTAAACAACACATGAATATTGTTTAATTAAATCTACAATATATATATACATATACATATATTATAATTGCACGAACAAAATAATCAAAGCGAACACGTGCAATATCATATTACAAATCGAGCGTGGCACCGGATGGAACCTAGACGCGGAGTCAGCATGGAGAAGAATATACCGTGCGACTCGGCCGATAAGGAAAACGCTGACACTCTGGACCAACCGTGGGATTGCTGGGTCAGCATCAGGCGCAACAACTAACCGCCGAGCGCCTTCCCCCACTCTCGCGCCACGGTAGTCCCCACCATTGTAAATCATTGCGGGCCCCACCTCGATTAGCGCTGCTTCGCATATAAATAATCAGTAGTAGTTTCTTGAGCAGAGAAGAGCTCAGTTCGGTCAGTACAGTTCAGCTTTTTCGGGACGCGATTATTAAATAACGTGTAATATTAATTCACGATATAGTTATTTTATGCTATGTGTATCCATATATATGTGAACACATATGCATATGCGTTTGTATTCTGATTCAATCACGGGCGATTAAAAACGTAGCGATACCTGTCAGTGAACAGGCGGTATTGATTGAAACCGGTATAAAAATCGTTACGGGTAACATCGTGTCGTGGTTAATCATCTTAAATATCTTTTGTTATTAATCATACGATTTGTATTACTTTTACGGTAAAAGTTACTTAATAATCTACGCAGATAGTGTACTAGTGTTAATCTAATAAACTTATCGATTTTCGTTGAAACTAAAAACTTCGAGTTTGTTTCCATTCATTGATGGACCTTCAAGAACCACCCACGCATCGTATCAGAACGTGGGCTCATCCCGACGAAGGTCATCCCGATCGTCACTCTCGACTAACAAAAAAACCCGCTACGCTCAACAGCTCACACGCCTGCTAATCAGCATAAAGGGTAAGTCCATATTTATTTTATATTCCTTCTTTCTATTATCTTTATTCATTTCCACGAATCTAGTCTCGCTCCGATCCCTGACCTGCGCATTCCGGTCTAAATTAGGAGCAACAATATATCCCGTTACTTATCGTCCTAATAATCGAACGCCGTTACTATGCGGCGTACGAAGATCAAAAATAAATAAATCGGCGACGTAACAGTCGCTAAGCATCGACGGATCAATCGCTGCAGCACCACGATACCCGTTTTATCGTATTGCAAGTGTGTAGTTGCATGAAATAAATGATTTTCACGCCCGTACACCCAGCCAAACTCTCAGAAACGCCGGGAATCCTCGATCTCTCGATTTCGCTAAGCATCGACGGATCAATCGCTGCAGCACCGCGATACCCGTTTTATCGTATTGTAAGTGTGTAGTTGCATGAAATAAAGAATTTTGACACCCATACGCCCAGCCAAACTCTCAGAAACGCCTGGAATCCTCGATCTCTCGATGTCGCTAAGCATCGACGTATCAATTGCTGCAGCACCACGATACCCGTTTTATCGTATTGCCCGTGTGTAGTTGCATGAAATAAAGAATTTTCACACCCGTACAGCCAGCCAAACTCTTAGAAACGCCGGGAATCCTCGATCTCTCGATTTCGTAAGCATCGACGGATCAATCGCTGCAGCACCACGATACCCGTTTTATCGTATTGTAAGTGCGTAGTTGCATGAAATAAAGAATTTTGACATGCGTACACCCAGCCAAACACTAAGAAACGCCGGGAATCCTCGATCTCTCGATGTCGCTAAGCATCGACGGATCAATCGCTGCAGCACTATGATACCCGTTTTATCGTATTGCAAGTGTGTAGTTGCATGGAATAAAGAATTTTTTCACCCGTACACCCAGCCAAACTCTCAGAAACGCTGGGAATCCTCGATCTCTCGATTTCGCTAAGCTTCGACGTATCAATCGCTGCAGAACTGCGATACCAGTTTTCTCGTATTGAGAGTGTGTAGTTGCAGGAAATAAAGAATTTTGACCCCCGTACGCCCAGCCAAACTCTCAGAAACGCGGGGAATCCTCGATCTCTCGATGTCGCTATGCATCGACGGATCAATCGCTGCAGCACCACGATACCCATTTTATCGTATTTCCCGTGTGTAGTTGCATGAAATAAAGAATTTTGACACCCGTACACCGAGCCAAACTCTCCGAAACGCCGGGAATCCTCGATCTTTCGATTTCGCTAAGCATCGACGGATCAATCGCTGCAGCACCGCGATACCCGTTCTATCGTATTGTAAGTGCGTAGTTGCATGAAATAAAGAAGTTTGACATGCGTACACCCAGCCAAACACTAAGAAACGCCGGGAATCCTCGATCTCTCGATGTCGCTAAGCATCGACGGATCAATCGCTGCAGCCCCACGATACCCGTTTTATCGTATTGCAAGTGTGTAGTTGCATGAAATAAATGATTTTCACGCCCGTACACCCAGCCAAACTCTCAGAAACGCCGGGAATCCTCGATCTCTCGATTTCGCTAAGCATCGACGGATCAATCGCTGCAGCACCGCGATACCCGTTTTATCGTATTGTAAGTGTGTAGTTGCATGAAATAAAGAATTTTGACACCCATACGCCCAGCCAAACTCTCAGAAACGCCTGGAATCCTCGATCTCTCGATGTCGCTAAGCATCGACGTATCAATTGCTGCAGCACCACGATACCCGTTTTATCGTATTGCCCGTGTGTAGTTGCATAAAATAAAGAATTTTCACACCCGTACAGCCAGCCAAACTCTTAGAAACGCCGGGAATCCTCGATCTCTCGATTTCGCTAAGCATCGACGGATCAATCGCTGCAGCACCACGATACCCGTTTTATCGTATTGCCCGTGTGTAGTTGCATGAAATAAAGAATTTTCACACCCGTACACCCTGCCAAACTCTCAGAAACGCCGGGAATCATCGATCTCTCGATGTCGCTAAGCATCGACGGATCAATCGCTGCAGCACTATGATACCCGTTTTATCGTATTGCAAGTGTGTAGTTGCATGGAATAAAGAATTTTTTCACCCGTACACCCAGCCAAACTCTCAGAAACGCTGGGAATCCTCGATCTCTCGATTTCGCTAAGCATCGACGGATCAATCGCTGCAGCACCGCGATACCAGTTTTATCGTATTGAGAGTGTGTAGATACATAGAATGAAGGATTTTGACACCCGTACAGCCAGCCAAAGTCTCAGAAACGGCGGGAATCCTCGATCTTTCGATTCCGCTAAGCTTCGACGTATCAATCGCTGCAGAACTGCGATACCAGTTTTCTCGTATTGAGAGTGTGTAGTTGCAGGAAATAAAGAATTTTGACCCCCGTACGCCCAGCCAAACTCTCAGAAACGCCGGGAATCCTCGATCTCTCGATGTCGCTATGTATCGACGAATCAATCGCTGCAGCACCACGATACCCATTTTATCGTATTTCCCGTGTGTAGTTGCATGAAATAAAGAATTTTCACACCCGTACACCGAGCCAAACTCTCCGAAACGCCGGGAATCCTCGATCTCTCGATTTCGCTAAGCATCGACGGATCAATCGCTGCAGGACCGCGATACCCGTTCTATCGTATTGTAAGTGCGTAGTTGCATGAAATAAATAATTTTGACATGCGTACACCCAGCCAAACTCTCAGAAACGCCGGGAATCCTCGATCTCTCGATGTCGCTATGCATCGACGGATCAATCGCTGCAGGACCACGATACCCATTTTATCGTATTTCCCGTGTGTAGTTGCATGAAATAAAGAATTTTGACACCCGTACACCGAGCCAAACTCTCCGAAACACCGGGAATCCTCGATCTCTCGATTTCGCTAAGCATCGACGGATCAATCGCTGCAGCACCGCGATACCCGTTCTATCGTATTGTAAGTGCGTAGTTGCATGAAATAAAGAATTTTGACATGCGTACACCCAGCCAAACACTAAGAAACGCCGGGAATCCTCGATCTCTCGATGTCGCTAAGCATCGACGGATCAATCGCTGCAGCACCACGATACCCGTTTTATCGTATTGCAAGTGTGTAGTTGCATGAAATAAATGATTTTCACGCCCGTACACCCAGCCAAACTCTCAGAAACGCCGGGAATCCTCGATCTCTCGATTTCGCTAAGCATCGACGGATCAATCGCTGCAGAGCCACGATTCCCGTTTTATCGTATTGGAAGTGTGTAGTTGCATGAAATAAAGAATTTTCACACCCGTATACCCAGCTAAACTCTCCGAAATGCCGGGAATCCTCGATTTCTCGATTTCGTAAGCATCGACGGATCAATCGCTGCAGCACCACGATACCCGTTTTATCGTATTGTAAGTGCGTAGTTGCATGAAATAAAGAATTTTGACATGCGTACACCCAGCCAAACACTAAGAAACGCCGGGAATCCTCGATCTCTCGATGTCGCTAAGCATCGACGGATCAATCGCTGCAGCACCACGATACCCGTTTTATCGTATTGCAAGTGTGTAGTTGCATGAAATAAATGATTTTCACGCCCGTACACCCAGCCAAACTCGCAGAAACGCCGGGAATCCTCGATCTCTCGATTTCGCTAAGCATCGACGGATCAATCGCTGCAGCACCACGATACCCGGTTTATCGTATTGTAAGTGTGTAGTTGCATGAAATAAAGAATTTTGACATGCGTACACCCAGCCAAACTCTCAGAAACGCCGGGAATCATCGATCTCTCGATGTCGCTAAGCATCGACGTATCAATCGCTGCAGCACCACGATACCAGTTTTATCGTAGTGAGAGTGTGTAGATACATAGAATGAAGGATTTTGACACCCGTACAGCCAGCCAAAGTCTCAGAAACGGCGGGAATCCTCGATCTTTCGATTCCGCTAAGCTTCGACGTATCAATCGCTGCAGAACTGCGATACCAGTTTTCTCGTATTGAGAGTGTGTAGTTGCAGGAAATAAAGAATTTTGACCCCCGTACGCCCAGCCAAACTCTCAGAAACGCCGGGAATCCTCGATCTCTCGATGTCGCTAAGCATCGACGGATCAATCGCTGCAGAGTCACGATTCCCTTTTTATCGTATTGCAAGTGTGTAGTTGCATGAAATAAAGAATTTTGACATGCGTACACCCAGCCAAACTCTCAGAAACGCCGGGAATCATCGATATCCCGATGTCGCTAAGCATCGACGTATCAATCGCTGCAGCACCACGATACCAGTTTTATCGTATTGAGAGTGTGTAGATACGTAGAATGAAGGATTTTGACACCCGTACAGCCAGCCAAAGTCTCAGAAACGGCGGGAATTCTCGATCTTTCGATTCCGCTAAGCTTCGACGTATCAATCGCTGCAGAACTGCGATACCAGTTTTCTCGTATTGAGAGTGTGTAGTTGCAGGAAATAAAGAATTTTGACCCCCGTACGCCCAGCCAAACTCTCAGAAACGCCGGGAATCCTCGATCTCTCGATGTCGCTAAGCATCGACGGATCAATCGCTGCAGAGCCACGATTCCCGTTTTATCGTATTGCAAGTGTGTAGTTGCATGAAATAAAGAATTTTGACATGCGTACACCCAGCCAAACTCTCAGAAACGCCGGGAATCCTCGATCTCTCGATGTCCCTAAGCATCGACGTATCAATTGCTGCAGCACCACGATACCCGTTTTATCGTATTGCCCGTGTGTAGTTGCATGAAATAAAGAATTTTCACACCCGTACAGCCAGCCAAACTCTTAGAAACGCCGGGAATCCTCGATCTCTCGATTTCGCTAAGCATCGACGGATCAATCGCTGCAGCACCACGATACCCATCTTATCGTATTGTAAGTGTGTAGTTGCATGAAGTAAAGAATTTTGACACCCATACGCCCAGCCAAACTTTCAGAAACGCCGGGAATCCTCGATCTCTCGATGTCGCTAAGCATCGACGTATCAATTGCTGCAGCACCATGATACCCGTTCTATCGTATTGCAAGTGTGTAGTTGCATGGAATAAAGAATTTTTACACCCATACGCCCAGCCAAACTCTCAGAAACGCCGGGAATCCTCGATCTCTCGATGTCGCTAAGCATCGACGGATCAATCGCTGCAGCACCACGATACCCGTTTTATCGTATTGCAAGTGTGTAGTTGCATGAAATAAATGATTTTCACGCCCGTACACCCAGCCAAACTCTCAGAAACGCCGGGAATCCTCGATCTCTCGATTCCGCTAAGCATCGACGGATCAATCGCTGCAGAGCCACGATTCCCGTTTTATCGTATTGCAAGTGTGAAGTTGCATGAAATAAAGAATTTTGACATGCGTACACCCAGCCAAACTCTCAGAAACACCGGGAATCATCGATATCTCGATGTCGCTAAGCATCGACGTATCAATCGCTGCAGCACCACGATACCAGTTTTATCGTATTGAGAGTGTGTAGATACGTAGAATGAAGGATTTTGACACCCGTACAGCCAGCCAAAGTCTCAGAAACGGCGGGGATCCTCGATCTTTCGATTCCGCTAAGCTTCGACGTATCAATCGCTGCAGAACTGCGATACCAGTTTTCTCGTATTGAGAGTGTGTAGTTGCAGGAAATAAAGAATTTTGACCCCCGTACGCCCAGCCAAACTCTCAGAAACGCGGGGAATCCTCGATCTCTCGATGTCGCTATGCATCGACGGATCAATCGCTGCAGCACCACGATACCCATTTTATCGTATTTCCCGTGTGTAGTTGCATGAAATAAAGAATTTTGACACCCGTACACCGAGCCAAACTCTCCGAAACGCCGGGAATCCTCGATCTCTCGATTTCGCTAAGCATCGACGGATCAATCGCTGCAGCACCGCGATACCCGTTCTATCGTATTGTAAGTGCGTAGTTGCATGAAATAAAGAATTTTGACATGCGTACACCCAGCCAAACACTAAGAAACGCCGGGAATCCTCGATCTCTCGATGTCGCTAAGCATCGACGGATCAATCGCTGCAGCACCACGATACCCGTTTTATCGTATTGCAAGTGTGTAGTTGCATGAAATAAATGATTTTCACGCCCGTACACCCAGCCAAACTCTCAGAAACGCCGGGAATCCTCGATCTCTCGATTTCGCTAAGCATCGACGGATCAATCGCTGCAGCACCGCGATACCCGTTTTATCGTATTGTAAGTGTGTAGTTGCATGAAATAAAGAATTTTGACACCCATACGCCCAGCCAAACTCTCAGAAACGCCTGGAATCCTCGATCTCTCGATGTCGCTAAGCATCGACGTATCAATTGCTGCAGCACCACGATACCCGTTTTATCGTATTGCCCGTGTGTAGTTGCATGAAATAAAGAATTTTAACACCCGTACAGCCAGCCAAACTCTTAGAAACGCCGGGAATCCTCGATCTCTCGATTTCGCTAAGCATCGACGGATCAATCGCTGCAGCACCACGATACCCGTTTTATCGTATTGCCCGTGTGTAGTTGCATGAAATAAAGAATTTTCACACCCGTACACCCTGCCAAACTCTCAGAAACGCCGGGAATCATCGATCTCTCGATGTCGCTAAGCATCGACGGATCAATCGCTGCAGCACTATGATACCCGTTTTATCGTATTGCAAGTGTGTAGTTGCATGGAATAAAGAATTTTTTCACCCGTACACCCAGCCAAACTCTCAGAAACGCTGGGAATCCTCGATCTCTCGATTTCGCTAAGCATCGACGGATCAATCGCTGCAGCACCGCGATACCAGTTTTATCGTATTGAGAGTGTGTAGATACATAGAATGAAGGATTTTGACACCCGTACAGCCAGCCAAAGTCTCAGAAACGGCGGGAATCCTCGATCTTTCGATTCCGCTAAGCTTCGACGTATCAATCGCTGCAGAACTGCGATACCAGTTTTCTCGTATTGAGAGTGTGTAGTTGCAGGAAATAAAGAATTTTGACCCCCGTACGCCCAGCCAAACTCTCAGAAACGCCGGGAATCCTCGATCTCTCGATGTCGCTATGTATCGACGAATCAATCGCTGCAGCACCACGATACCCATTTTATCGTATTTCCCGTGTGTAGTTGCATGAAATAAAGAATTTTCACACCCGTACACCGAGCCAAACTCTCCGAAACGCCGGGAATCCTCGATCTCTCGATTTCGCTAAGCATCGACGGATCAATCGCTGCAGGACCGCGATACCCGTTCTATCGTATTGTAAGTGCGTAGTTGCATGAAATAAAGAATTTTGACATGCGTACACCCAGCCAAACTCTCAGAAACGCCGGGAATCCTCGATCTCTCGATGTCGCTATGCATCGACGGATCAATCGCTGCAGCACCACGATACCCATTTTATCGTATTTCCCGTGTGTAGTTGCATGAAATAAAGAATTTTGACACCCGTACCCCGAGCCAAACTCTCCGAAACACCGGGAATCCTCGATCTCTCGATTTCGCTAAGCATCGACGGATCAATCGCTGCAGCACCGCGATACCCGTTCTATCGTATTGTAAGTGCGTAGTTGCATGAAATAAAGAATTTTGACATGCGTACACCCAGCCAAACACTAAGAAACGCCGGGAATCCTCGATCTCTCGATGTCGCTAAGCATCGACGGATCAATCGCTGCAGCACCACGATACCCGTTTTATCGTATTGCAAGTGTGTAGTTGCATGAAATAAATGATTTTCACGCCCGTACACCCAGCCAAACTCTCAGAAACGCCGGGAATCCTCGATCTCTCGATTTCGCTAAGCATCGACGGATCAATCGCTGCAGAGCCACGATTCCCGTTTTATCGTATTGGAAGTGTGTAGTTGCATGAAATAAAGAATTTTCACACCCGTATACCCAGCTAAACTCTCCGAAATGCCGGGAATCCTCGATTTCTCGATTTCGTAAGCATCGACGGATCAATCGCTGCAGCACCACGATACCCGTTTTATCGTATTGTAAGTGCGTAGTTGCATGAAATAAAGAATTTTGACATGCGTACACCCAGCCAAACACTAAGAAACGCCGGGAATCCTCGATCTCTCGATGTCGCTAAGCATCGACGGATCAATCGCTGCAGCACCACGATACCCGTTTTATCGTATTGCAAGTGTGTAGTTGCATGAAATAAATGATTTTCACGCCCGTACACCCAGCCAAACTCGCAGAAACGCCGGGAATCCTCGATCTCTCGATTTCGCTAAGCATCGACGGATCAATCGCTGCAGCACCACGATACCCGGTTTATCGTATTGTAAGTGTGTAGTTGCATGAAATAAAGAATTTTGACATGCGTACACCCAGCCAAACTCTCAGAAACGCCGGGAATCATCGATCTCTCGATGTCGCTAAGCATCGACGTATCAATCGCTGCAGCACCACGATACCAGTTTTATCGTAGTGAGAGTGTGTAGATACATAGAATGAAGGATTTTGACACCCGTACAGCCAGCCAAAGTCTCAGAAACGGCGGGAATCCTCGATCTTTCGATTCCGCTAAGCTTCGACGTATCAATCGCTGCAGAACTGCGATACCAGTTTTCTCGTATTGAGAGTGTGTAGTTGCAGGAAATAAAGAATTTTGACCCCCGTACGCCCAGCCAAACTCTCAGAAACGCCGGGAATCCTCGATCTCTCGATGTCGCTAAGCATCGACGGATCAATCGCTGCAGAGTCACGATTCCCTTTTTATCGTATTGCAAGTGTGTAGTTGCATGAAATAAAGAATTTTGACATGCGTACACCCAGCCAAACTCTCAGAAACGCCGGGAATCATCGATATCCCGATGTCGCTAAGCATCGACGTATCAATCGCTGCAGCACCACGATACCAGTTTTATCGTATTGAGAGTGTGTAGATACGTAGAATGAAGGATTTTGACACCCGTACAGCCAGCCAAAGTCTCAGAAACGGCGGGAATTCTCGATCTTTCGATTCCGCTAAGCTTCGACGTATCAATCGCTGCAGAACTGCGATACCAGTTTTCTCGTATTGAGAGTGTGTAGTTGCAGGAAATAAAGAATTTTGACCCCCGTACGCCCAGCCAAACTCTCAGAAACGCCGGGAATCCTCGATCTCTCGATGTCGCTAAGCATCGACGGATCAATCGCTGCAGAGCCACGATTCCCGTTTTATCGTATTGCAAGTGTGTAGTTGCATGAAATAAAGAATTTTGACATGCGTACACCCAGCCAAACTCTCAGAAACGCCGGGAATCCTCGATCTCTCGATGTCCCTAAGCATCGACGTATCAATTGCTGCAGCACCACGATACCCGTTTTATCGTATTGCCCGTGTGTAGTTGCATGAAATAAAGAATTTTCACACCCGTACAGCCAGCCAAACTCTTAGAAACGCCGGGAATCCTCGATCTCTCGATTTCGCTAAGCATCGACGGATCAATCGCTGCAGCACCACGATACCCATCTTATCGTATTGTAAGTGTGTAGTTGCATGAAGTAAAGAATTTTGACACCCATACGCCCAGCCAAACTTTCAGAAACGCCGGGAATCCTCGATCTCTCGATGTCGCTAAGCATCGACGTATCAATTGCTGCAGCACCATGATACCCGTTTTATCGTATTGCAAGTGTGTAGTTGCATGGAATAAAGAATTTTTACACCCATACGCCCAGCCAAACTCTCAGAAACGCCGGGAATCCTCGATCTCTCGATGTCGCTAAGCATCGACGGATCAATCGCTGCAGCACCACGATACCCGTTTTATCGTATTGCAAGTGTGTAGTTGCATGAAATAAATGATTTTCACGCCCGTACACCCAGCCAAACTCTCAGAAACGCCGGGAATCCTCGATCTCTCGATTCCGCTAAGCATCGACGGATCAATCGCTGCAGAGCCACGATTCCCGTTTTATCGTATTGCAAGTGTGAAGTTGCATGAAATAAAGAATTTTGACATGCGTACACCCAGCCAAACTCTCAGAAACACCGGGAATCATCGATATCTCGATGTCGCTAAGCATCGACGTATCAATCGCTGCAGCACCACGATACCAGTTTTATCGTATTGAGAGTGTGTAGATACGTAGAATGAAGGATTTTGACACCCGTACAGCCAGCCAAAGTCTCAGAAACGGCGGGGATCCTCGATCTTTCGATTCCGCTGAGCTTCGACGTATCAATCGCTGCAGAACTGCGATACCAGTTTTCTCGTATTGAGAGTGTGTAGTTGCAGGAAATAAAGAATTTTGACCCCCGTTCGCCCAGCCAAACTCTCAGGAACGCGGGGAATCCTCGATCTCTCGATGTCGCTATGCATCGACGGATCAATCGCTGCAGCACCACGATACCCATTTTATCGTATTTCCCGTGTGTAGTTGCATGAAATAAAGAATTTTGACACCCGTACACCGAGCCAAACTCTCCGAAACGCCGGGAATCCTCGATCTCTCGATTTCGCTAAGCATCGACGGATCAATCGCTGCAGCACCGCGATACCCGTTCTATCGTATTGTAAGTGCGTAGTTGCATGAAATAAAGAATTTTGACATGCGTACACCCAGCCAAACACTAAGAAACGCCGGGAATCCTCGATCTCTCGATGTCGCTAAGCATCGACGGATCAATCGCTGCAGCACCACGATACCCGTTTTATCGTATTGCAAGTGTGTAGTTGCATGAAATAAATGATTTTCACGCCCGTACACCCAGCCAAACTCTCAGAAACGCCGGGAATCCTCGATCTCTCGATTTCGCTAAGCATCGACGGATCAATCGCTGCAGCACCGCGATACCCGTTTTATCGTATTGTAAGTGTGTAGTTGCATGAAATAAAGAATTTTGACACCCATACGCCCAGCCAAACTCTCAGAAACGCCTGGAATCCTCGATCTCTCGATGTCGCTAAGCATCGACGTATCAATTGCTGCAGCACCACGATACCCGTTTTATCGTATTGCCCGTGTGTAGTTGCATGAAATAAAGAATTTTCACACCCGTACAGCCAGCCAAACTCTTAGAAACGCCGGGAATCCTCGATCTCTCGATTTCGCTAAGCATCGACGGATCAATCGCTGCAGCACCACGATACCCATCTTATCGTATTGTAAGTGTGTAGTTGCATGAAATAAAGAATTTTGACACCCATACGCCCAGCCAAACTCTCAGAAACGCCGGGAATCCTCGATCTCTCGATGTCGCTAAGCATCGACGTATCAATTGCTGCAGCACCACGATACCCGTTTTATCGTATTGCCCGTGTGTAGTTGCATGAAATAAAGAATTTTGACATGCGTACACCCAGCCAAACTCTCAGAAACACCGGGAATCATCGATATCTCGATGTCACTAAGCATCGACGTATCAATCGCTGCAGCACCACGATACCAGTTTTATCGTATTGAGAGTGTGTAGATACGTAGAATGAAGGATTTTGACACCCGTACAGCCAGCCAAAGTCTCAGAAACGGCGGGAATCCTCGATCTTTCGATTCCGCTAAGCTTCGACGTATCAATCGCTGCAGAACTGCGATACCAGTTTTCTCGTATTGAGAGTGTGTAGTTGCAGGAAATAAAGAATTTTGACCCCCGTACGCCCAGCCAAACTCTCAGAAACGCGGGGAATCCTCGATCTCTCGATGTCGCTATGCATCGACGGATCAATCGCTGCAGCACCACGATACCCATTTTATCGTATTTCCCGTGTGTAGTTGCATGAAATAAAGAATTTTGACACCCGTACACCGAGCCAAACTCTCCGAAACGCCGGGAATCCTCGATCTCTCGATTTCGCTAAGCATCGACGGATCAATCGCTGCAGCACCGCGATACCCGTTCTATCGTATTGTAAGTGCGTAGTTGCATGAAATAAAGAATTTTGACATGCGTACACCCAGCCAAACACTAAGAAACGCCGGGAATCCTCGATCTCTCGATGTCGCTAAGCATCGACGGATCAATCGCTGCAGCACCACGATACCCGTTTTATCGTATTGCAAGTGTGTAGTTGCATGAAATAAATGATTTTCACGCCCGTACACCCAGCCAAACTCTCAGAAACGCCGGGAATCCTCGATCTCTCGATTTCGCTAAGCATCGACGGATCAATCGCTGCAGCACCGCGATACCCGTTTTATCGTATTGTAAGTGTGTAGTCTCATGAAATAAAGAATTTTGACACCCATACGCCCAGCCAAACTCTCAGAAACGCCTGGAATCCTCGATCTCTCGATGTCGCTAAGCATCGACGTATCAATTGCTGCAGCACCACGATACCCGTTTTATCGTATTGCCCGTGTGTAGTTGCATGAAATAAAGAATTTTCACACCCGTACAGCCAGCCAAACTCTTAGAAACGCCGGGAATCCTCGATCTCTCGATTTCGCTAAGCATCGACGGATCAATCGCTGCAGCACCACGATACCCGTTTTATCGTATTGCCCGTGTGTAGTTGCATGAAATAAAGAATTTTCACACCCGTACACCCTGCCAAACTCTCAGAAACGCCGGGAATCATCGATCTCTCGATGTCGCTAAGCATCGACGGATCAATCGCTGCAGCACTATGATACCCGTTTTATCGTATTGCAAGTGTGTAGTTGCATGGAATAAAGAATTTTTTCACCCGTACACCCAGCCAAACTCTCAGAAACGCTGGGAATCCTCGATCTCTCGATTTCGCTAAGCTTCGACGTATCAATCGCTGCAGAACTGCGATACCAGTTTTCTCGTATTGAGAGTGTGTAGTTGCAGGAAATAAAGAATTTTGACCCCCGTACGCCCAGCCAAACTCTCAGAAACGCGGGGAATCCTCGATCTCTCGATGTCGCTATGCATCGACGGATCAATCGCTGCAGCACCACGATACCCATTTTATCGTATTTCCCGTGTGTAGTTGCATGAAATAAAGAATTTTGACACCCGTACACCGAGCCAAACTCTCCGAAACGCCGGGAATCTTCGATCTCTCGATTTCGCTAAGCATCGACGGATCAATCGCTGCAGCACCGCGATACCCGTTCTATCGTATTGTAAGTGCGTAGATGCATGAAATAAAGAAGTTTGACATGCGTACACCCAGCCAAACACTAAGAAACGCCGGGAATCCTCGATCTCTCGATGTCGCTAAGCATCGACGGATCAATCGCTGCAGCCCCACGATACCCGTTTTATCGTATTGCAAGTGTGTAGTTGCATGAAATAAATGATTTTCACGCCCGTACACCCAGCCAAACTCTCAGAAACGCCGGGAATCCTCGATCTCTCGATTTCGCTAAGCATCGACGGATCAATCGCTGCAGCACCGCGATACCCGTTTTATCGTATTGTAAGTGTGTAGTTGCATGAAATAAAGAATTTTGACACCCATACGCCCAGCCAAACTCTCAGAAACGCCTGGAATCCTCGATCTCTCGATGTCGCTAAGCATCGACGTATCAATTGCTGCAGCACCACGATACCCGTTTTATCGTATTGCCCGTGTGTAGTTGCATGAAATAAAGAATTTTCACACCCGTACAGCCAGCCAAACTCTTAGAAACGCCGGGAATCCTCGATCTCTCGATTTCGCTAAGCATCGACGGATCAATCGCTGCAGCACCACGATACCCGTTTTATCGTATTGCCCGTGTGTAGTTGCATGAAATAAAGAATTTTCACACCCGTACACCCTGCCAAACTCTCAGAAACGCCGGGAATCATCGATCTCTCGATGTCGCTAAGCATCGACGGATCAATCGCTGCAGCACTATGATACCCGTTTTATCGTATTGCAAGTGTGTAGTTGCATGGAATAAAGAATTTTTTCACCCGTACACCCAGCCAAACTCTCAGAAACGCTGGGAATCCTCGATCTCTCGATTTCGCTAAGCATCGACGGATCAATCGCTGCAGCACCGCGATACCAGTTTTATCGTATTGAGAGTGTGTAGATACATAGAATGAAGGATTTTGACACCCGTACAGCCAGCCAAAGTCTCAGAAACGGCGGGAATCCTCGATCTTTCGATTCCGCTAAGCTTCGACGTATCAATCGCTGCAGAACTGCGATACCAGTTTTCTCGTATTGAGAGTGTGTAGTTGCAGGAAATAAAGAATTTTGACCCCCGTACGCCCAGCCAAACTCTCAGAAACGCCGGGAATCCTCGATCTCTTGATGTCGCTATGTATCGACGAATCAATCGCTGCAGCACCACGATACCCATTTTATCGTATTTCCCGTGTGTCGTTGCATGAAATAAAGAATTTTGACACCCGTACACCGAGCCAAACTCTCCGAAACACCGGGAATCCTCGATCTCTCGATTTCGCTAAGCATCGACGGATCAATCGCTGCAGCACCGCGATACCCGTTCTATCGTATTGTAAGTGCGTAGTTGCATGAAATAAAGAATTTTGACATGCGTACACCCAGCCAAACACTAAGAAACGCCGGGAATCCTCGATCTCTCGATGTCGCTAAGCATCGACGGATCAATCGCTGCAGCACCACGATACCCGGTTTATCGTATTGTAAGTGTGTAGTTGCATGAAATAAAGAATTTTGACATGCGTACACCCAGCCAAACTCTCCAAACGCCGGGAATCATCGATCTCTCGATGTCGCTAAGCATCGACGTATCAATCGCTGCAGCACCACGATACCAGTTTTATCGTAGTGAGAGTGTGTAGATACATAGAATGAAGGATTTTGACACCCGTACAGCCAGCCAAAGTCTCAGAAACGGCGGGAATCCTCGATCTTTCGATTCCGCTAAGCTTCGACGTATCAATCGCTGCAGAACTGCGATACCAGTTTTCTCGTATTGAGAGTGTGTAGTTGCAGGAAATAAAGAATTTTGACCCCCGTACGCCCAGCCAAACTCTCAGAAACGCCGGGAATCCTCGATCTCTCGATGTCGCTAAGCATCGACGGATCAATCGCTGCAGAGCCACGATTCCCGTTTTATCGTATTGCAAGTGTGTAGTTGCATGAAATAAAGAATTTTGACATGCGTACACCCAGCCAAACTCTCAGAAACGCCGGGAATCCTCGATCTCTCGATGTCCCTAAGCATCGACGTATCAATTGCTGCAGCACCACGATACCCGTTTTATCGTATTGCCCGTGTGTAGTTGCATGAAATAAAGAATTTTCACACCCGTATACCCAGCCAAACTCTTAGAAACGCCGGGAATCCTCGATCTCTCGATTTCGCTAAGCATCGACGGATCAATCGCTGCAGCACCACGATACCCATCTTATCGTATTGTAAGTGTGTAGTTGCATGAAGTAAAGAATTTTGACACCCATACGCCCAGCCAAACTTTCAGAAACGCCGGGAATCCTCGATCTTTCGATTCCGCTAAGCTTCGACGTATCAATCGCTGCAGAACTGCGATACCAGTTTTCTCGTATTGAGAGTGTGTAGTTGCAGGAAATAAAGAATTT
Source organism: Clistopyga incitator (assembly GCA_947507545.1). Lineage (NCBI taxonomy): Eukaryota > Metazoa > Arthropoda > Insecta > Hymenoptera > Ichneumonidae > Clistopyga > Clistopyga incitator. The sequence goes on from OX382176.1 coordinate 5,521,944, forward strand.
TGACCCCCGTACACCCAGCCAAACTCTCAGAAACGCTGGGAATCCTCGATCTCTCGATTTCGCTAAGCATCGACGGATCAATCGCTGCAGCACCGCGATACCAGTTTTATCGTATTGAGAGTGTGTAGATACATAGAATGAAGGATTTTGACACCCGTACAGCCAGCCAAAGTCTCAGAAACGGCGGGAATCCTCGATCTTTCGATTCCGCTAAGCTTCGACGTATCAATCGCTGCAGAACTGCGATACCAGTTTTCTCGTATTGAGAGTGTGTAGTTGCAGGAAATAAAGAATTTTGACCCCCGTACGCCCAGCCAAACTCTCAGAAACGCCGGGAATCCTCGATCTCTCGATGTCGCTATGCATCGACGAATCAATCGCTGCAGCACCACGATACCCATTTTATCGTATTTCCCGTGTGTAGTTGCATGAAATAAAGAATTTTCACACCCGTACACCGAGCCAAACTCTCCGAAACGCCGGGAATCCTCGATCTCTCGATTTCGCTAAGCATCGACGGATCAATCGCTGCAGGACCGCGATACCCGTTCTTTCGTATTGTAAGTGCGTAGTTGCATGAAATAAAGAATTTTGACATGCGTACACCCAGCCAAACTCTCAGAAACGCCGGGAATCCTCGATCTCTCAATGTCGCTATGCATCGACGGATCAATCGCTGCAGCACCACGATACCCATTTTATCGTATTTCCCGTGTGTAGTTGCATGAAATAAAGAATTTTGACACCCGTACACCGAGCCAAACTCTCCGAAACGCCGGGAATCCTCGATCTCTCGATTTCGCTAAGCATCGACGGATCAATCGCTGCAGCACCGCGATACCCGTTCTATCGTATTGTAAGTCCGTAGTTGCATGAAATAAAGAATTTTGACATGCGTACACCCAGCCAAACACTAAGAAACGCCGGGAATCCTCGATCTCTCGATGTCGCTAAGCATCGACGGATCAATCGCTGCAGCACCACGATACCCGTTTTATCGTATTGCAAGTGTGTAGTTGCATGGAATAAAGAATTTTCACACCCGTACACCCAGCCAAACTCTCAGAAACGCCGGGAATCATCGATCTCTCGATGTCGCTAAGCATCGACGGATCAATCGCTGCAGCACCATGATACCCGTTTTATCGTATTGCAAGTGTGTAGTTGCATAGAATAAAGAATTTTTACACCCGTACACCCAGCCAAACTCTCAGAAACGCTGGGAATCCTCGATCTCTCGATTTCGCTAAGCATCGACGGATCAATCGCTGCAGCACCGCGATACCCATTTTATCGTATTGTAAGTGTGTAGTTGCATGAAATAAAGAATTTTGACACCCATACGCCCAGCCAAACTCGCAGAAACGCCGGGAATCCTCGATCTCTCGATGTCGCTAAGCATCGACGTATCAATTGCTGCAGCACCACGATACCAGTTTTATCGTAGTGAGATTGTGTAGATACATAGAATGAAGGATTTTGACACCCGTACAGCCAGCCAAAGTCTCAGAAACGGCGGGAATCCTCGATCTTTCGATTCCGCTAAGCTTCGACGTATCAATCGCTGCAGAACTGCGATACCAGTTTTCTCGTATTGAGAGTGTGTAGTTGCAGGAAATAAAGAATTTTGACCCCCGTACGCCCAGCCAAACTCTCAGAAACGCCGGGAATCGTCGATCTCTCGATGTCGCTAAGCATCGACGGATCAATCGCTGCAGAGCCACGATTCCCGTTTTATCGTATTGCAAGTGTGTAGTTGCATGAAATAAAGAATTTTCACACCCGTACACCGAGCCAAACTTTCCGAAACGCCGGGAATCCTCGATCTCTCGATTTCGCTAACCATCGACGGATCAATCGCTGCAGGACCGCGATACCCGTTCTATCGTATTGTAAGTGCGTAGTTGCATGAAATAAAGAATTTTGACATGCGTACACCCAGCCAAACACTAAGAAACGCCGGGAATCCTCGATCTCTCGATGTCGCTAAGCATCGACGGATCAATCGCTGCAGCACCACGATACCAGTTTTATCGTATTGAGAGTGTGTAGATACGTAGAATGAAGGATTTTGACACCCGTACAGCCAGCCAAAGTCTCAGAAACGGCGGGGATCCTCGATCTTTCGATTCCGCTAAGCTTCGACGTATCAATCGCTGCAGAACTGCGATACCAGTTTTCTCGTATTGAGAGTATGTAGTTGCAGGAAATAAAGAATTTTGACCCCCGTACGCCCAGCCAAACTCTCAGAAACGCGGGGAATCCTCGATCTCTCGATGTCGCTATGCATCGACGGATCAATCGCTGCAGCACCACGATACCCATTTTATCGTATTTCCCGTGTGTAGTTGCATGAAATAAAGAATTTTGACACCCGTACACCGAGCCAAACTCTCCGAAACGCCGGGAATCCTCGATCTCTCGATTTCGCTAAGCATCGACGGATCAATCGCTGCAGCACCGCGATACCCGTTCTATCGTATTGTAAGTGCGTAGTTGCATGAAATAAAGAATTTTGACATGCGTACACCCAGCCAAACACTAAGAAACGCCGGGAATCCTCGATCTCTCGATGTCGCTAAGCATCGACGGATCAATCGCTGCAGCACCACGATACCCGTTTTATCGTATTGCAAGTGTGTAGTTGCATGAAATAAATGATTTTCACGCCCGTACACCCAGCCAAACTCTCAGAAACGCCGGGAATCCTCGATCTCTCGATTTCGCTAAGCATCGACGGATCAATCGCTGCAGCACCGCGATACCCGTTTTATCGTATTGTAAGTGTGTAGTTGCATGAAATAAAGAATTTTGACACCCATACGCCCAGCCAAACTCTCAGAAACGCCTGGAATCCTCGATCTCTCGATGTCGCTAAGCATCGACGTATCAATTGCTGCAGCACCACGATACCCGTTTTATCGTATTGCCCGTGTGTAGTTGCATGAAATAAAGAATTTTCACACCCGTACAGCCAGCCAAACTCTTAGAAACGCCGGGAATCCTCGATCTCTCGATTTCGCTAAGCATCGACGGATCAATCGCTGCAGCACCACGATACCCATCTTATCGTATTGTAAGTGTGTAGTTGCATGAAATAAAGAATTTTGACACCCATACGCCCAGCCAAACTCTCAGAAACGCCGGGAATCCTCGATCTCTCGATGTCGCTAAGCATCGACGTATCAATTGCTGCAGCACCACGATACCCGTTTTATCGTATTGCCCGTGTGTAGTTGCATGAAATAAAGAATTTTGACATGCGTACACCCAGCCAAACTCTCAGAAACACCGGGAATCATCGATATCTCGATGTCGCTAAGCATCGACGTATCAATCGCTGCAGCACCACGATACCAGTTTTATCGTATTGAGAGTGTGTAGATACGTAGAATGAAGGATTTTGACACCCGTACAGCCAGCCAAAGTCTCAGAAACGGCGGGAATCCTCGATCTTTCGATTCCGCTAAGCTTCGACGTATCAATCGCTGCAGAACTGCGATACCAGTTTTCTCGTATTGAGAGTGTGTAGTTGCATGAAATAAATGATTTTCACGCCCGTACACCCAGCCAAACTCTCAGAAACGCCGGGAATCATCGATATATCGCTGTCGCTAAGCATCGACGTATCAATCGCTGCAGCACCACGATACCAGTTTTATCGTATTGAGAGTGTGTAGATACGTAGAATGAAGGATTTTGACACCCGTACAGCCAGCCAAAGTCTCAGAAACGGCGGGAATCCTCGATCTTTCGATTCCGCTAAGCTTCGACGTATCAATCGCTGCAGAACTGCGATACCAGTTTTCTCGTATTGAGAGTGTGTAGTTGCAGGAAATAAAGAATTTTGACCCCCGTACGCCCAGCCAAACTCTCAGAAACGCCTGGAATCCTCGATCTCTCGATGTCGCTAAGCATCGACGTATCAATTGCTGCAGCACCACGATACCCGTTTTATCGTATTGCCCGTGTGTAGTTGCATGAAATAAAGAATTTTCACACCCGTACAGCCAGCCAAACTCTTAGAAACGCCGGGAATCCTCGATCTCTCGATTTCGCTAAGCATCGACGGATCAATCGCTGCAGCACCACGATACCCGTTTTATCGTATTGCCCGTGTGTAGTTGCATGAAATAAAGAATTTTCACACCCGTACACCCTGCCAAACTCTCAGAAACGCCGGGAATCATCGATCTCTCGATGTCGCTAAGCATCGACGGATCAATCGCTGCAGCACTATGATACCCGTTTTATCGTATTGCAAGTGTGTAGTTGCATGGAATAAAGAATTTTTTCACCCGTACACCCAGCCAAACTCTCAGAAACGCTGGGAATCCTCGATCTCTCGATTTCGCTAAGCATCGACGGATCAATCGCTGCAGCACCGCGATACCAGTTTTATCGTATTGAGAGTGTGTAGATACATAGAATGAAGGATTTTGACACCCGTACAGCCAGCCAAAGTCTCAGAAACGGCGGGAATCCTCGATCTTTCGATTCCGCTAAGCTTCGACGTATCAATCGCTGCAGAACTGCGATACCAGTTTTCTCGTATTGAGAGTGTGTAGTTGCAGGAAATAAAGAATTTTGACCCCCGTACGCCCAGCCAAACTCTCAGAAACGCCGGGAATCCTCGATCTCTCGATGTCGCTATGTATCGACGAATCAATCGCTGCAGCACCACGATACCCATTTTATCGTATTTCCCGTGTGTAGTTGCATGAAATAAAGAATTTTCACACCCGTACACCGAGCCAAACTCTCCGAAACGCCGGGAATCCTCGATCTCTCGATTTCGCTAAGCATCGACGGATCAATCGCTGCAGGACCGCGATACCCGTTCTATCGTATTGTAAGTGCGTAGTTGCATGAAATAAAGAATTTTGACATGCGTACACCCAGCCAAACTCTCAGAAACGCCCGGAATCCTCGATCTCTCGATGTCGCTATGCATCGACGGATCAATCGCTGCAGCACCACGATACCCATTTTATCGTATTTCCCGTGTGTAGTTGCATGAAATAAAGAATTTTGACACCCGTACCCCGAGCCAAACTCTCCGAAACACCGGGAATCCTCGATCTCTCGATTTCGCTAAGCATCGACGGATCAATCGCTGCAGCACCGCGATACCCGTTCTATCGTATTGTAAGTGCGTAGTTGCATGAAATAAAGAATTTTGACATGCGTACACCCAGCCAAACACTAAGAAACGCCGGGAATCCTCGATCTCTCGATGTCGCTAAGCATCGACGGATCAATCGCTGCAGCACCACGATACCCGTTTTATCGTATTGCAAGTGTGTAGTTGCATGAAATAAATGATTTTCACGCCCGTACACCCAGCCAAACTCTCAGAAACGCCGGGAATCCTCGATCTCTCGATTTCGCTAAGCATCGACGGATCAATCGCTGCAGAGCCACGATTCCCGTTTTATCGTATTGGAAGTGTGTAGTTGCATGAAATAAAGAATTTTCACACCCGTATACCCAGCTAAACTCTCCGAAATGCCGGGAATCCTCGATTTCTCGATTTCGTAAGCATCGACGGATCAATCGCTGCAGCACCACGATACCCGTTTTATCGTATTGTAAGTGCGTAGTTGCATGAAATAAAGAATTTTGACATGCGTACACCCAGCCAAACACTAAGAAACGCCGGGAATCCTCGATCTCTCGATGTCGCTAAGCATCGACGGATCAATCGCTGCAGCACCACGATACCCGTTTTATCGTATTGCAAGTGTGTAGTTGCATGAAATAAATGATTTTCACGCCCGTACACCCAGCCAAACTCGCAGAAACGCCGGGAATCCTCGATCTCTCGATTTCGCTAAGCATCGACGGATCAATCGCTGCAGCACCACGATACCCGGTTTATCGTATTGTAAGTGTGTAGTTGCATGAAATAAAGAATTTTGACATGCGTACACCCAGCCAAACTCTCAGAAACGCCGGGAATCATCGATCTCTCGATGTCGCTAAGCATCGACGTATCAATCGCTGCAGCACCACGATACCAGTTTTATCGTAGTGAGAGTGTGTAGATACATAGAATGAAGGATTTTGACACCCGTACAGCCAGCCAAAGTCTCAGAAACGGCGGGAATCCTCGATCTTTCGATTCCGCTAAGCTTCGACGTATCAATCGCTGCAGAACTGCGATACCAGTTTTCTCGTATTGAGAGTGTGTAGTTGCAGGAAATAAAGAATTTTGACCCCCGTACGCCCAGCCAAACTCTCAGAAACGCCGGGAATCCTCGATCTCTCGATGTCGCTAAGCATCGACGGATCAATCGCTGCAGAGTCACGATTCCCTTTTTATCGTATTGCAAGTGTGTAGTTGCATGAAATAAAGAATTTTGACATGCGTACACCCAGCCAAACTCTCAGAAACGCCGGGAATCATCGATATCCCGATGTCGCTAAGCATCGACGTATCAATCGCTGCAGCACCACGATACCAGTTTTATCGTATTGAGAGTGTGTAGATACGTAGAATGAAGGATTTTGACACCCGTACAGCCAGCCAAAGTCTCAGAAACGGCGGGAATTCTCGATCTTTCGATTCCGCTAAGCTTCGACGTATCAATCGCTGCAGAACTGCGATACCAGTTTTCTCGTATTGAGAGTGTGTAGTTGCAGGAAATAAAGAATTTTGACCCCCGTACGCCCAGCCAAACTCTCAGAAACGCCGGGAATCCTCGATCTCTCGATGTCGCTAAGCATCGACGGATCAATCGCTGCAGAGCCACGATTCCCGTTTTATCGTATTGCAAGTGTGTAGTTGCATGAAATAAAGAATTTTGACATGCGTACACCCAGCCAAACTCTCAGAAACGCCGGGAATCCTCGATCTCTCGATGTCCCTAAGCATCGACGTATCAATTGCTGCAGCACCACGATACCCGTTTTATCGTATTGCCCGTGTGTAGTTGCATGAAATAAAGAATTTTCACACCCGTACAGCCAGCCAAACTCTTAGAAACGCCGGGAATCCTCGATCTCTCGATTTCGCTAAGCATCGACGGATCAATCGCTGCAGCACCACGATACCCATCTTATCGTATTGTAAGTGTGTAGTTGCATGAAGTAAAGAATTTTGACACCCATACGCCCAGCCAAACTTTCAGAAACGCCGGGAATCCTCGATCTCTCGATGTCGCTAAGCATCGACGTATCAATTGCTGCAGCACCATGATACCCGTTTTATCGTATTGCAAGTGTGTAGTTGCATGGAATAAAGAATTTTTACACCCATACGCCCAGCCAAACTCTCAGAAACGCCGGGAATCCTCGATCTCTCGATGTCGCTAAGCATCGACGGATCAATCGCTGCAGCACCACGATACCCGTTTTATCGTATTGCAAGTGTGTAGTTGCATGAAATAAATGATTTTCACGCCCGTACACCCAGCCAAACTCTCAGAAACGCCGGGAATCCTCGATCTCTCGATTCCGCTAAGCATCGACGGATCAATCGCTGCAGAGCCACGATTCCCGTTTTATCGTATTGCAAGTGTGAAGTTGCATGAAATAAAGAATTTTGACATGCGTACACCCAGCCAAACTCTCAGAAACACCGGGAATCATCGATATCTCGATGTCGCTAAGCATCGACGTATCAATCGCTGCAGCACCACGATACCAGTTTTATCGTATTGAGAGTGTGTAGATACGTAGAATGAAGGATTTTGACACCCGTACAGCCAGCCAAAGTCTCAGAAACGGCGGGGATCCTCGATCTTTCGATTCCGCTGAGCTTCGACGTATCAATCGCTGCAGAACTGCGATACCAGTTTTCTCGTATTGAGAGTGTGTAGTTGCAGGAAATAAAGAATTTTGACCCCCGTACGCCCAGCCAAACTCTCAGAAACGCGGGGAATCCTCGATCTCTCGATGTCGCTATGCATCGACGAATCAATCGCTGCAGCACCACGATACCCATTTTATCGTATTTCCCGTGTGTAGTTGCATGAAATAAAGAATTTTGACACCCGTACACCGAGCCAAACTCTCCGAAACGCCGGGAATCCTCGATCTCTCGATTTCGCTAAGCATCGACGGATCAATCGCTGCAGCACCGCGATACCCGTTCTATCGTATTGTAAGTGCGTAGTTGCATGAAATAAAGAATTTTGACATGCGTACACCCAGCCAAACACTAAGAAACGCCGGGAATCCTCGATCTCTCGATGTCGCTAAGCATCGACGGATCAATCGCTGCAGCACCACGATACCCGTTTTATCGTATTGCAAGTGTGTAGTTGCATGAAATAAATGATTTTCACGCCCGTACACCCAGCCAAACTCTCAGAAACGCCGGGAATCCTCGATCTCTCGATTTCGCTAAGCATCGACGGATCAATCGCTGCAGCACCGCGATACCCGTTTTATCGTATTGTAAGTGTGTAGTTGCATGAAATAAAGAATTTTGACACCCGTACACCCAGCCAAACTCTCAGAAACGCTGGGAATCCTCGATCTCTCGATTTCGCTAAGCATCGACGGATCAATCGCTGCAGCACCGCGATACCAGTTTTATCGTATTGAGAGTGTGTAGATACATAGAATGAAGGATTTTGACACCCGTACAGCCAGCCAAAGTCTCAGAAACGGCGGGAATCCTCGATCTTTCGATTCCGCTAAGCTTCGACGTATCAATCGCTGCAGAACTGCGATACCAGTTTTCTCGTATTGAGAGTGTGTAGTTGCAGGAAATAAAGAATTTTGACCCCCGTACGCCCAGCCAAACTCTCAGAAACGCCGGGAATCCTCGATCTCTTGATGTCGCTATGTATCGACGAATCAATCGCTGCAGCACCACGATACCCATTTTATCGTATTTCCCGTGTGTCGTTGCATGAAATAAAGAATTTTGACACCCGTACACCGAGCCAAACTCTCCGAAACACCGGGAATCCTCGATCTCTCGATTTCGCTAAGCATCGACGGATCAATCGCTGCAGCACCGCGATACCCGTTCTATCGTATTGTAAGTGCGTAGTTGCATGAAATAAAGAATTTTGACATGCGTACACCCAGCCAAACACTAAGAAACGCCGGGAATCCTCGATCTCTCGATGTCGCTAAGCATCGACGGATCAATCGCTGCAGCACCACGATACCCGGTTTATCGTATTGTAAGTGTGTAGTTGCATGAAATAAAGAATTTTGACATGCGTACACCCAGCCAAACTCTCAGAAACGCCGGGAATCATCGATCTCTCGATGTCGCTAAGCATCGACGTATCAATCGCTGCAGCACCACGATACCAGTTTTATCGTAGTGAGAGTGTGTAGATACATAGAATGAAGGATTTTGACACCCGTACAGCCAGCCAAAGTCTCAGAAACGGCGGGAATCCTCGATCTTTCGATTCCGCTAAGCTTCGACGTATCAATCGCTGCAGAACTGCGATACCAGTTTTCTCGTATTGAGAGTGTGTAGTTGCAGGAAATAAAGAATTTTGACCCCCGTACGCCCAGCCAAACTCTCAGAAACGCCGGGAATCCTCGATCTCTCGATGTCGCTAAGCATCGACGGATCAATCGCTGCAGAGCCACGATTCCCGTTTTATCGTATTGCAAGTGTGTAGTTGCATGAAATAAAGAATTTTGACATGCGTACACCCAGCCAAACTCTCAGAAACGCCGGGAATCCTCGATCTCTCGATGTCCCTAAGCATCGACGTATCAATTGCTGCAGCACCACGATACCCGTTTTATCGTATTGCCCGTGTGTAGTTGCATGAAATAAAGAATTTTCACACCCGTACAGCCAGCCAAACTCTTAGAAACGCCGGGAATCCTCGATCTCTCGATTTCGCTAAGCATCGACGGATCAATCGCTGCAGCACCACGATACCCATCTTATCGTATTGTAAGTGTGTAGTTGCATGAAGTAAAGAATTTTGACACCCATACGCCCAGCCAAACTTTCAGAAACGCCGGGAATCCTCGATCTCTCGATGTCGCTAAGCATCGACGTATCAATTGCTGCAGCACCATGATACCCGTTTTATCGTATTGCAAGTGTGTAGTTGCATGGAATAAAGAATTTTTACACCCATACGCCCAGCCAAACTCTCAGAAACGCCGGGAATCCTCGATCTCTCGATGTCGCTAAGCATCGACGGATCAATCGCTGCAGCACCACGATACCCGTTTTATCGTATTGCAAGTGTGTAGTTGCATGAAATAAATGATTTTCACGCCCGTACACCCAGCCAAACTCTCAGAAACGCCGGGAATCCTCGATCTCTCGATTCCGCTAAGCATCGACGGATCAATCGCTGCAGAGCCACGATTCCCGTTTTATCGTATTGCAAGTGTGTAGTTGCATGAAATAAAGAATTTTCACACCCGTATACCCAGCCAAACTCTTAGAAACGCCGGGAATCCTCGATCTCTCGATTTCGCTAAGCATCGACGGATCAATCGCTGCAGCACCACGATACCCATCTTATCGTATTGTAAGTGTGTAGTTGCATGAAGTAAAGAATTTTGACACCCATACGCCCAGCCAAACTTTCAGAAACGCCGGGAATCCTCGATCTTTCGATTCCGCTAAGCTTCGACGTATCAATCGCTGCAGAACTGCGATACCAGTTTTCTCGTATTGAGAGTGTGTAGTTGCAGGAAATAAAGAATTTTGACCCCCGTACACCCAGCCAAACTCTCAGAAACGCTGGGAATCCTCGATCTCTCGATTTCGCTAAGCATCGACGGATCAATCGCTGCAGCACCGCGATACCAGTTTTATCGTATTGAGAGTGTGTAGATACATAGAATGAAGGATTTTGACACCCGTACAGCCAGCCAAAGTCTCAGAAACGGCGGGAATCCTCGATCTTTCGATTCCGCTAAGCTTCGACGTATCAATCGCTGCAGAACTGCGATACCAGTTTTCTCGTATTGAGAGTGTGTAGTTGCAGGAAATAAAGAATTTTGACCCCCGTACGCCCAGCCAAACTCTCAGAAACGCCGGGAATCCTCGATCTCTCTATGTCGCTATGCATCGACGAATCAATCGCTGCAGTACCACGATACCCATTTTATCGTATTTCCCGTGTGTAGTTGCATGAAATAAAGAATTTTCACACCCGTACACCGAGCCAAACTCTCCGAAACGCCGGGAATCCTCGATCTCTCGATTTCGCTAAGCATCGACGGATCAATCGCTGCAGGACCGCGATACCCGTTCTTTCGTATTGTAAGTGCGTAGTTGCATGAAATAAAGAATTTTGACATGCGTACACCCAGCCAAACTCTCAGAAACGCCGGGAATCCTCGATCTCTCAATGTCGCTATGCATCGACGGATCAATCGCTGCAGCACCACGATACCCATTTTATCGTATTTCCCGTGTGTAGTTGCATGAAATAAAGAATTTTGACACCCGTACACCGAGCCAAACTCTCCGAAACGCCGGGAATCCTCGATCTCTCGATTTCGCTAAGCATCGACGGATCAATCGCTGCAGCACCGCGATACCCGTTCTATCGTATTGTAAGTCCGTAGTTGCATGAAATAAAGAATTTTGACATGCGTACAACCAGTCAAACACTAAGAAACGCCGGGAATCCTCGATCTCTCGATGTCGCTAAGCATCGACGGATCAATCGCTGCAGCACCACGATACCCGTTTTATCGTATTGCAAGTGTGTAGTTGCATGGAATAAAGAATTTTCACACCCGTACACCCAGCCAAACTCTCAGAAACGCCGGGAATCATCGATCTCTCGATGTCGCTAAGCATCGACGGATCAATCGCTGCAGCACCATGATACCCGTTTTATCGTATTGCAAGTGTGTAGTTGCATAGAATAAAGAATTTTTACACCCGTACACCCAGCCAAACTCTCAGAAACGCTGGGAATCCTCGATCTCTCAATTTCGCTAAGCATCGACGGATCAATCGCTGCAGCACCGCGATACCCATTTTATCGTATTGTAAGTGTGTAGTTGCATGAAATAAAGAATTTTGACACCCATACGCCCAGCCAAACTCGCAGAAACGCCGGGAATCCTCGATCTCTCGATGTCGCTAAGCATCGACGTATCAATTGCTGCAGCACCACGATACCAGTTTTATCGTAGTGAGATTGTGTAGATACATAGAATGAAGGATTTTGACACCCGTACAGCCAGCCAAAGTCTCAGAAACGGCGGGAATCCTCGATCTTTCGATTCCGCTAAGCTTCGACGTATCAATCGCTGCAGAACTGCGATACCAGTTTTCTCGTATTGAGAGTGTGTAGTTGCAGGAAATAAAGAATTTTGACCCCCGTACGCCCAGCCAAACTCTCAGAAACGCCGGGAATCGTCGATCTCTCGATGTCGCTAAGCATCGACGGATCAATCGCTGCAGAGCCACGATTCCCGTTTTATCGTATTGCAAGTGTGTAGTTGCATGAAATAAAGAATTTTCACACCCGTACACCGAGCCAAACTTTCCGAAACGCCGGGAATCCTCGATCTCTCGATTTCGCTAACCATCGACGGATCAATCGCTGCAGGACCGCGATACCCGTTCTATCGTATTGTAAGTGCGTAGTTGCATGAAATAAAGAATTTTGACATGCGTACACCCAGCCAAACACTAAGAAACGCCGGGAATCCTCGATCTCTCGATGTCGCTAAGCATCGACGGATCAATCGCTGCAGCACCACGATACCAGTTTTATCGTATTGAGAGTGTGTAGATACGTAGAATGAAGGATTTTGACACCCGTACAGCCAGCCAAAGTCTCAGAAACGGCGGGGATCCTCGATCTTTCGATTCCGCTAAGCTTCGACGTATCAATCGCTGCAGAACTGCGATACCAGTTTTCTCGTATTGAGAGTGTGTAGTTGCAGGAAATAAAGAATTTTGACCCCCGTACGCCCAGCCAAACTCTCAGAAACGCGGGGAATCCTCGATCTCTCGATGTCGCTATGCATCGACGGATCAATCGCTGCAGCACCACGATACCCATTTTATCGTATTTCCCGTGTGTAGTTGCATGAAATAAAGAATTTTGACACCCGTACACCGAGCCAAACTCTCCGAAACGCCGGGAATCCTCGATCTCTCGATTTCGCTAAGCATCGACGGATCAATCGCTGCAGCACCGCGATACCCGTTCTATCGTATTGTAAGTGCGTAGTTGCATGAAATAAAGAATTTTGACATGCGTACACCCAGCCAAACACTAAGAAACGCCGGGAATCCTCGATCTCTCGATGTCGCTAAGCATCGACGGATCAATCGCTGCAGCACCACGATACCCGTTTTATCGTATTGCCCGTGTGTAGTTGCATGAAATAAAGAATTTTCACACCCGTACACCCTGCCAAACTCTCAGAAACGCCGGGAATCATCGATCTCTCGATGTCGCTAAGCATCGACGGATCAATCGCTGCAGCACTATGATACCCGTTTTATCGTATTGCAAGTGTGTAGTTGCATGGAATAAAGAATTTTTTCACCCGTACACCCAGCCAAACTCTCAGAAACGCTGGGAATCCTCGATCTCTCGATTTCGCTAAGCTTCGACGTATCAATCGCTGCAGAACTGCGATACCAGTTTTCTCGTATTGAGAGTGTGTAGTTGCAGGAAATAAAGAATTTTGACCCCCGTACGCCCAGCCAAACTCTCAGAAACGCGGGGAATCCTCGATCTCTCGATGTCGCTATGCATCGACGGATCAATCGCTGCAGCACCACGATACCCATTTTATCGTGTTTCCCGTGTGTAGTTGCATGAAATAAAGAATTTTGACACCCGTACACCGAGCCAAACTCTCCGAAACGCCGGGAATCCTCGATCTCTCGATTTCGCTAAGCATCGACGGATCAATCGCTGCAGCACCGCGATACCCGTTCTATCGTATTGTAAGTGCGTAGATGCATGAAATAAAGAAGTTTGACATGCGTACACCCAGCCAAACACTAAGAAACGCCGGGAATCCTCGATCTCTCGATGTCGCTAAGCATCGACGGATCAATCGCTGCAGCCCCACGATACCCGTTTTATCGTATTGCAAGTGTGTAGTTGCATGAAATAAATGATTTTCACGCCCGTACACCCAGCCAAACTCTCAGAAACGCCGGGAATCCTCGATCTCTCGATTTCGCTAAGCATCGACGGATCAATCGCTGCAGCACCGCGATACCCGTTTTATCGTATTGTAAGTGTGTAGTTGCATGAAATAAAGATTTTTGACACCCATACGCCCAGCCAAACTCTCAGAAACGCCTGGAATCCTCGATCTCTCGATGTCGCTAAGCATCGACGTATCAATTGCTGCAGCACCACGATACCCGTTTTATCGTATTGCCCGTGTGTAGTTGCATGAAATAAAGAATTTTCACACCCGTACAGCCAGCCAAACTCTTAGAAACGCCGGGAATCCTCGATCTCTCGATTTCGCTAAGCATCGACGGATCAATCGCTGCAGCACCACGATACCCGTTTTATCGTATTGCCCGTGTGTAGTTGCATGAAATAAAGAATTTTCACACCCGTACACCCTGCCAAACTCTCAGAAACGCCGGGAATCATCGATCTCTCGATGTCGCTAAGCATCGACGGATCAATCGCTGCAGCACTATGATACCCGTTCTATCGTATTGTAAGTGCGTAGTTGCATGAAATAAAGAAGTTTGACATGCGTACACCCAGCCAAACACTAAGAAACGCCGGGAATCCTCGATCTCTCGATGTCGCTAAGCATCGACGGATCAATCGCTGCAGCCCCACGATACCCGTTTTATCGTATTGCAAGTGTGTAGTTGCATGAAATAAATGATTTTCACGCCCGTACACCCAGCCAAACTCTCAGAAACGCCGGGAATCCTCGATCTCTCGATTTCGCTAAGCATCGACGGATCAATCGCTGCAGCACCGCGATACCCGTTTTATCGTATTGTAAGTGTGTAGTTGCATGAAATAAAGAATTTTGACACCCATACGCCCAGCCAAACTCTCAGAAACGCCTGGAATCCTCGATCTCTCGATGTCGCTAAGCATCGACGTATCAATTGCTGCAGCACCACGATACCCGTTTTATCGTATTGCCCGTGTGTAGTTGCATGAAATAAAGAATTTTCACACCCGTACAGCCAGCCAAACTCTTAGAAACGCCGGGAATCCTCGATCTCTCGATTTCGCTAAGCATCTACGGATCAATCGCTGCAGCACCACGATACCCGTTTTATCGTATTGCCCGTGTGTAGTTGCATGAAATAAAGAATTTTCACACCCGTACACCCTGCCAAACTCTCAGAAACGCCGGGAATCATCGATCTCTCGATGTCGCTAAGCATCGACGGATCAATCGCTGCAGCACTATGATACCCGTTCTATCGTATTGTAAGTGCGTAGTTGCATGAAATAAAGAAGTTTGACATGCGTACACCCAGCCAAACACTAAGAAACGCCGGGAATCCTCGATCTCTCGATGTCGCTAAGCATCGACGGATCAATCGCTGCAGCCCCACGATACCCGTTTTATCGTATTGCAAGTGTGTAGTTGCATGAAATAAATGATTTTCACGCCCGTACACCCAGCCAAACTCTCAGAAACGCCGGGAATCCTCGATCTCTCGATTTCGCTAAGCATCGACGGATCAATCGCTGCAGCACCGCGATACCCGTTTTATCGTATTGTAAGTGTGTAGTTGCATGAAATAAAGAATTTTGACACCCATACGCCCAGCCAAACTCTCAGAAACGCCTGGAATCCTCGATCTCTCGATGTCGCTAAGCATCGACGTATCAATTGCTGCAGCACCACGATACCCGTTTTATCGTATTGCCCGTGTGTAGTTGCATGAAATAAAGAATTTTCACACCCGTACAGCCAGCCAAACTCTTAGAAACGCCGGGAATCCTCGATCTCTCGATTTCGCTAAGCATCGACGGATCAATCGCTGCAGCACCACGATACCCGTTTTATCGTATTGCCCGTGTGTAGTTGCATGAAATAAAGAATTTTCACACCCGTACACCCTGCCAAACTCTCAGAAACGCCGGGAATCATCGATCTCTCGATGTCGCTAAGCATCGACGGATCAATCGCTGCAGCACTATGATACCCGTTTTATCGTATTGCAAGTGTGTAGTTGCATGGAATAAAGAATTTTTTCACCCGTACACCCAGCCAAACTCTCAGAAACGCTGGGAATCGTCGATCTCTCGATTTCGCTAAGCATCGACGGATCAATCGCTGCAGCACCGCGATACCAGTTTTATCGTATTGAGAGTGTGTAGATACATAGAATGAAGGATTTTGACACCCGTACAGCCAGCCAAAGTCTCAGAAACGGCGGGAATCCTCGATCTTTCGATTCCGCTAAGCTTCGACGTATCAATCGCTGCAGAACTGCGATACCAGTTTTCTCGTATTGAGAGTGTGTAGTTGCAGGAAATAAAGAATTTTGACCCCCGTACGCCCAGCCAAACTCTCAGAAACGCCGGGAATCCTCGATCTCTTGATGTCGCTATGTATCGACGAATCAATCGCTGCAGCACCACGATACCCATTTTATCGTATTTCCCGTGTGTCGTTGCATGAAATAAAGAATTTTGACACCCGTACACCGAGCCAAACTCTCCGAAACACCGGGAATCCTCGATCTCTCGATTTCGCTAAGCATCGACGGATCAATCGCTGCAGCACCGCGATACCCGTTCTATCGTATTGTAAGTGCGTAGTTGCATGAAATAAAGAATTTTGACATGCGTACACCCAGCCAAACACTAAGAAACGCCGGGAATCCTCGATCTCTCGATGTCGCTAAGCATCGACCGATCAATCGCTGCAGCACCACGATACCCGGTTTATCGTATTGTAAGTGTGTAGTTGCATGAAATAAAGAATTTTGACATGCGTACACCCAGCCAAACTCTCAGAAACGCCGGGAATCATCGATCTCTCGATGTCGCTAAGCATCGACGTATCAATCGCTGCAGCACCACGATACCAGTTTTATCGTAGTGAGAGTGTGTAGATACATAGAATGAAGGATTTTGACACCCGTACAGCCAGCCAAAGTCTCAGAAACGGCGGGAATCCTCGATCTTTCGATTCCGCTAAGCTTCGACGTATCAATCGCTGCAGAACTGCGATACCAGTTTTCTCGTATTGAGAGTGTGTAGTTGCAGGAAATAAAGAATTTTGACCCCCGTACGCCCAGCCAAACTCTCAGAAACGCCGGGAATCCTCGATCTCTCGATGTCGCTAAGCATCGACGGATCAATCGCTGCAGAGCCACGATTCCCGTTTTATCGTATTGCAAGTGTGTAGTTGCATGAAATAAAGAATTTTGACATGCGTACACCCAGCCAAACTCTCAGAAACGCCGGGAATCCTCGATCTCTCGATGTCCCTAAGCATCGACGTATCAATTGCTGCAGCACCACGATACCCGTTTTATCGTATTGCCCGTGTGTAGTTGCATGAAATAAAGAATTTTCACACCCGTACAGCCAGCCAAACTCTTAGAAACGCCGGGAATCCTCGATCTCTCGATTTCGCTAAGCATCGACGGATCAATCGCTGCAGCACCACGATACCCATCTTATCGTATTGTAAGTGTGTAGTTGCATGAAGTAAAGAATTTTGACACCCATACGCCCAGCCAAACTTTCAGAAACGCCGGGAATCCTCGATCTCTCGATGTCGCTAAGCATCGACGTATCAATTGCTGCAGCACCATGATACCCGTTTTATCGTATTGCAAGTGTGTAGTTGCATGGAATAAAGAATTTTTACACCCATACGCCCAGCCAAACTCTCAGAAACGCCGGGAATCCTCGATCTCTCGATGTCGCTAAGCATCGACGGATCAATCGCTGCAGCACCACGATACCCGTTTTATCGTATTGCAAGTGTGTAGTTGCATGAAATAAATGATTTTCACGCCCGTACACCCAGCCAAACTCTCAGAAACGCCGGGAATCCTCGATCTCTCGATTCCGCTAAGCATCGACGGATCAATCGCTGCAGAGCCACGATTCCCGTTTTATCGTATTGCAAGTGTGTAGTTGCATGAAATAAAGAATTTTCACACCCGTATACCCAGCCAAACTCTTAGAAACGCCGGGAATCCTCGATCTCTCGATTTCGCTAAGCATCGACGGATCAATCGCTGCAGCACCACGATACCCATCTTATCGTATTGTAAGTGTGTAGTTGCATGAAGTAAAGAATTTTGACACCCATACGCCCAGCCAAACTTTCAGAAACGCCGGGAATCCTCGATCTTTCGATTCCGCTAAGCTTCGACGTATCAATCGCTGCAGAACTGCGATACCAGTTTTCTCGTATTGAGAGTGTGTAGTTGCAGGAAATAAAGAATTTTGACCCCCGTACACCCAGCCAAACTCTCAGAAACGCTGGGAATCCTCGATCTCTCGATTTCGCTAAGCATCGACGGATCAATCGCTGCAGCACCGCGATACCAGTTTTATCGTATTGAGAGTGTGTAGATACATAGAATGAAGGATTTTGACACCCGTACAGCCAGCCAAAGTCTCAGAAACGGCGGGAATCCTCGATCTTTCGATTCCGCTAAGCTTCGACGTATCAATCGCTGCAGAACTGCGATACCAGTTTTCTCGTATTGAGAGTGTGTAGTTGCAGGAAATAAAGAATTTTGACCCCCGTACGCCCAGCCAAACTCTCAGAAACGCCGGGAATCCTCGATCTCTCGATGTCGCTATGCATCGACGAATCAATCGCTGCAGCACCACGATACCCATTTTATCGTATTTCCCGTGTGTAGTTGCATGAAATAAAGAATTTTCACACCCGTACACCGAGCCAAACTCTCCGAAACGCCGGGAATCCTCGATCTCTCGATTTCGCTAAGCATCGACGGATCAATCGCTGCAGGACCGCGATACCCGTTCTTTCGTATTGTAAGTGCGTAGTTGCATGAAATAAAGAATTTTGACATGCGTACACCCAGCCAAACTCTCAGAAACGCCGGGAATCCTCGATCTCTCAATGTCGCTATGCATCGACGGATCAATCGCTGCAGCACCACGATACCCATTTTATCGTATTTCCCGTGTGTAGTTGCATGAAATAAAGAATTTTGACACCCGTACACCGAGCCAAACTCTCCGAAACGCCGGGAATCCTCGATCTCTCGATTTCGCTAAGCATCGACGGATCAATCGCTGCAGCACCGCGATACCCGTTCTATCGTATTGTAAGTCCGTAGTTGCATGAAATAAAGAATTTTGACATGCGTACACCCAGTCAAACACTAAGAAACGCCGGGAATCCTCGATCTCTCGATGTCGCTAAGCATCGACGGATCAATCGCTGCAGCACCACGATACCCGTTTTATCGTATTGCAAGTGTGTAGTTGCATGGAATAAAGAATTTTCACACCCGTACACCCAGCCAAACTCTCAGAAACGCCGGGAATCATCGATCTCTCGATGTCGCTAAGCATCGACGGATCAATCGCTGCAGCACCATGATACCCGTTTTATCGTATTGCAAGTGTGTAGTTGCATAGAATAAAGAATTTTTACACCCGTACACCCAGCCAAACTCTCAGAAACGCTGGGAATCCTCGATCTCTCGATTTCGCTAAGCATCGACGGATCAATCGCTGCAGCACCGCGATACCCATTTTATCGTATTGTAAGTGTGTAGTTGCATGAAATAAAGAATTTTGACACCCATACGCCCAGCCAAACTCGCAGAAACGCCGGGAATCCTCGATCTCTCGATGTCGCTAAGCATCGACGTATCAATTGCTGCAGCACCACGATACCAGTTTTATCGTAGTGAGATTGTGTAGATACATAGAATGAAGGATTTTGACACCCGTACAGCCAGCCAAAGTCTCAGAAACGGCGGGAATCCTCGATCTTTCGATTCCGCTAAGCTTCGACGTATCAATCGCTGCAGAACTGCGATACCAGTTTTCTCGTATTGAGAGTGTGTAGTTGCAGGAAATAAAGAATTTTGACCCCCGTACGCCCAGCCAAACTCTCAGAAACGCCGGGAATCGTCGATCTCTCGATGTCGCTAAGCATCGACGGATCAATCGCTGCAGAGCCACGATTCCCGTTTTATCGTATTGTAAGTGTGGAGTTGCATGAAATAAAGAATTTTCACACCCGTACACCCAGCCAAACTCTCAGAAACGCCGGGAATCATCAATCTCTCGATGTCGCTAAGCATTGACGGATCAATCGCTGCAGCACCACGATACCCGTTTTATCGTATTGCAAGTGTGTAGTTGCATGGAATAAAGAATTTTTACACCCGTACACCCAGCCAAACTCTCAGAAACGCTGGGAATCCTCGATCTCTCGATTTCGCTAAGCATCGACGGATCAATCGCTGCAGCACCGCGATACCCGTTTTATCGTATTGTAAGTGTGTAGTTGCATGAAATAAAGAATTTTCACACCCGTACACCCAGCCAAACTCTCAGAAACGCCGGGAATCATCGATCTCTCGATGTCGCTAAGCATCGACGTATCAATCGCTGCAGCACCACGATACCAGTTTTATCGTATTGAGAGTGTGTAGATACGTAGAATGAAGGATTTTGACACCCGTACAGCCAGCCAAAGTCTCAGAAACGGCGGGAATCCTCGATCTTTCGATTCCGCTAAGCTTCGACGTATCAATCGCTGCAGAACTGCGATACCAGTTTTCTCGTATTGAGAGTGTGTAGTTGCAGGAAATAAAGAATTTTGACCCCCGTACGCCCAGCCAAACTCTCAGAAACGCGGGGAATCCTCGATCTGTCGATGTCGCTATGCATCGACGGATCAATCGCTGCAGCACCACGATACCCATTTTATCGTATTTCCCGTGTGTAGTTGCATGAAATAAAGAATTTTGACACCCGTACACCGAGCCAAACTCTCCGAAACGCCGGGAATCCTCGATCTCTCGATTTCGCTAAGCATCGACGGATCAATCGCTGCAGCACCGCGATACCCGTTCTATCGTATTGTAAGTGCGTAGTTGCATGAAATAAAGAAGTTTGACATGCGTACACCCAGCAAAACACTAAGAAACGCCGGGAATCCTCGATCTCTCGATGTCGTGTTACGTCCTGGGTCATTTAGCATTTAATATATATATATATATATATATATACATATATATATAAATACACCAATACGTAATTTAATCACATTATTGGTTCTATCTATTCTTTATACGTTCAATTCACATTACATTCATTTTTATAAATAAATAATAATGTCATTATAAAAATCATAATAAGAATATAATTAACAACCGTCAACAAGAATACACTACTCGATCTTATAAATATTCATGACAAATTATGGGACGAAATCTCATTTGAAAACACAGTTGTATACAATACGAAAGTTCAACAGCTTATAAATAAACAACCGTTTGCGATATCGAAAATCTAATAACACCATTAAAAGCGGAGAAAGGTTTAGAACTTATAAAGTGCTAGACATAAAAATGCTCTAGGTGGTCCCGTTCACGAGATAATCGTGTTTTTCTAGAAAAATGCGATCTGTGAAGCCGGACTTCCGACTTACAGATATTCTGTAGTTGACAGGTCAAAAGTAACTACATTTTGCATATAAAAGGATCATTTCAACCGTTTTGGCTAAAATAGAGAAAACCCATAAACAATACTTTCAATAAACAATAACAAATCGTTGTCCACCTACATAGTATATTCTTATTATGTGCCTTAAATATAAACGCTTATACAGTATAACTAATTGAACAATTACAATGTTAAACAACACATGAATATTGTTTAATTAAATCTACAATATATATATACATATACATATATTATAATTGCACGAACAAAATAATTAAAGCGAACACGTGCAATATCATATTACAAATCGAGCGTGGCACCGGATGGAACCTAGACGCGGAGTCAGCATGGAGAAGAATATACCGTGCGACTCGGCCGATAAGGAAAACGCTGACACTCTGGACCAACCGTGGGATTGCTGGGTCAGCATCAGGCGCAACAACTAACCGCCGAGCGCCTTCCCCCACTCTCGCGCCACGGTAGTCCCCACCATTGTAAATCATTGCGGGCCCCACCTCGATTAGCGCTGCTTCGCATATAAATAATCAGTAGTAGTTTCTTGAGCAGAGAAGAGCTCAGTTCGGTCAGTACAGTTCAGCTTTTTCGGGACGCGATTATTAAATAACGTGTAATATTAATTCACGATATAGTTATTTTATGCTATGTGTATCCATATATATGTGAACACATATGCATATGCGTTTGTATTCTGATTCAATCACGGGCGATTAAAAACGTAGCGATACCTGTCAGTGAACAGGCGGTATTGATTGAAACCGGTATAAAAATCGTTACGGGTAACATCGTGTCGTGGTTAATCATCTTAAATATCTTTTGTTATTAATCATACGATTTGTATTACTTTTACGGTAAAAGTTACTTAATAATCTACGCAGATAGTGTACTAGTGTTAATCTAATAAACTTATCGATTTTCGTTGAAACTAAAAACTTCGAGTTTGTTTCCATTCATTGATGGACCTTCAAGAACCACCCACGCATCGTATCAGAACGTGGGCTCATCCCGACGAAGGTCATCCCGATCGTCACTCTCGACTAACAAAAAAACCCGCTACGCTCAACAGCTCACACGCCTGCTAATCAGCATAAAGGGTAAGTCCATATTTATTTTATATTCCTTCTTTCTATTATCTTTATTCATTTCCACGAATCTAGTCTCGCTCCGATCCCTGACCTGCGCATTCCGGTCTAAATTAGGAGCAACAATATATCCCGTTACTTATCGTCCTAATAATCGAACGCCGTTACTATGCGGCGTACGAAGATCAAAAATAAATAAATCGGCGACGTAACAGTCGCTAAGCATCGACGGATCAATCGCTGCAGCACCACGATACCCGTTTTATCGTATTGCAAGTGTGTAGTTGCATGAAATAAATGATTTTCACGCCCGTACACCCAGCCAAACTCTCAGAAACGCCGGGAATCCTCGATCTCTCGATTTCGCTAAGCATCGACGGATCAATCGCTGCAGCACCGCGATACCCGTTTTATCGTATTGTAAGTGTGTAGTTGCATGAAATAAAGAATTTTGACACCCATACGCCCAGCCAAACTCTCAGAAACGCCTGGAATCCTCGATCTCTCGATGTCGCTAAGCATCGACGTATCAATTGCTGCAGCACCACGATACCCGTTTTATCGTATTGCCCGTGTGTAGTTGCATGAAATAAAGAATTTTCACACCCGTACAGCCAGCCAAACTCTTAGAAACGCCGGGAATCCTCGATCTCTCGATTTCGTAAGCATCGACGGATCAATCGCTGCAGCACCACGATACCCGTTTTATCGTATTGTAAGTGCGTAGTTGCATGAAATAAAGAATTTTGACATGCGTACACCCAGCCAAACACTAAGAAACGCCGGGAATCCTCGATCTCTCGATGTCGCTAAGCATCGACGGATCAATCGCTGCAGCACTATGATACCCGTTTTATCGTATTGCAAGTGTGTAGTTGCATGGAATAAAGAATTTTTTCACCCGTACACCCAGCCAAACTCTCAGAAACGCTGGGAATCCTCGATCTCTCGATTTCGCTAAGCTTCGACGTATCAATCGCTGCAGAACTGCGATACCAGTTTTCTCGTATTGAGAGTGTGTAGTTGCAGGAAATAAAGAATTTTGACCCCCGTACGCCCAGCCAAACTCTCAGAAACGCGGGGAATCCTCGATCTCTCGATGTCGCTATGCATCGACGGATCAATCGCTGCAGCACCACGATACCCATTTTATCGTATTTCCCGTGTGTAGTTGCATGAAATAAAGAATTTTGACACCCGTACACCGAGCCAAACTCTCCGAAACGCCGGGAATCCTCGATCTTTCGATTTCGCTAAGCATCGACGGATCAATCGCTGCAGCACCGCGATACCCGTTCTATCGTATTGTAAGTGCGTAGTTGCATGAAATAAAGAAGTTTGACATGCGTACACCCAGCCAAACACTAAGAAACGCCGGGAATCCTCGATCTCTCGATGTCGCTAAGCATCGACGGATCAATCGCTGCAGCCCCACGATACCCGTTTTATCGTATTGCAAGTGTGTAGTTGCATGAAATAAATGATTTTCACGCCCGTACACCCAGCCAAACTCTCAGAAACGCCGGGAATCCTCGATCTCTCGATTTCGCTAAGCATCGACGGATCAATCGCTGCAGCACCGCGATACCCGTTTTATCGTATTGTAAGTGTGTAGTTGCATGAAATAAAGAATTTTGACACCCATACGCCCAGCCAAACTCTCAGAAACGCCTGGAATCCTCGATCTCTCGATGTCGCTAAGCATCGACGTATCAATTGCTGCAGCACCACGATACCCGTTTTATCGTATTGCCCGTGTGTAGTTGCATAAAATAAAGAATTTTCACACCCGTACAGCCAGCCAAACTCTTAGAAACGCCGGGAATCCTCGATCTCTCGATTTCGCTAAGCATCGACGGATCAATCGCTGCAGCACCACGATACCCGTTTTATCGTATTGCCCGTGTGTAGTTGCATGAAATAAAGAATTTTCACACCCGTACACCCTGCCAAACTCTCAGAAACGCCGGGAATCATCGATCTCTCGATGTCGCTAAGCATCGACGGATCAATCGCTGCAGCACTATGATACCCGTTTTATCGTATTGCAAGTGTGTAGTTGCATGGAATAAAGAATTTTTTCACCCGTACACCCAGCCAAACTCTCAGAAACGCTGGGAATCCTCGATCTCTCGATTTCGCTAAGCATCGACGGATCAATCGCTGCAGCACCGCGATACCAGTTTTATCGTATTGAGAGTGTGTAGATACATAGAATGAAGGATTTTGACACCCGTACAGCCAGCCAAAGTCTCAGAAACGGCGGGAATCCTCGATCTTTCGATTCCGCTAAGCTTCGACGTATCAATCGCTGCAGAACTGCGATACCAGTTTTCTCGTATTGAGAGTGTGTAGTTGCAGGAAATAAAGAATTTTGACCCCCGTACGCCCAGCCAAACTCTCAGAAACGCCGGGAATCCTCGATCTCTCGATGTCGCTATGTATCGACGAATCAATCGCTGCAGCACCACGATACCCATTTTATCGTATTTCCCGTGTGTAGTTGCATGAAATAAAGAATTTTCACACCCGTACACCGAGCCAAACTCTCCGAAACGCCGGGAATCCTCGATCTCTCGATTTCGCTAAGCATCGACGGATCAATCGCTGCAGGACCGCGATACCCGTTCTATCGTATTGTAAGTGCGTAGTTGCATGAAATAAATAATTTTGACATGCGTACACCCAGCCAAACTCTCAGAAACGCCGGGAATCCTCGATCTCTCGATGTCGCTATGCATCGACGGATCAATCGCTGCAGGACCACGATACCCATTTTATCGTATTTCCCGTGTGTAGTTGCATGAAATAAAGAATTTTGACACCCGTACACCGAGCCAAACTCTCCGAAACACCGGGAATCCTCGATCTCTCGATTTCGCTAAGCATCGACGGATCAATCGCTGCAGCACCGCGATACCCGTTCTATCGTATTGTAAGTGCGTAGTTGCATGAAATAAAGAATTTTGACATGCGTACACCCAGCCAAACACTAAGAAACGCCGGGAATCCTCGATCTCTCGATGTCGCTAAGCATCGACGGATCAATCGCTGCAGCACCACGATACCCGTTTTATCGTATTGCAAGTGTGTAGTTGCATGAAATAAATGATTTTCACGCCCGTACACCCAGCCAAACTCTCAGAAACGCCGGGAATCCTCGATCTCTCGATTTCGCTAAGCATCGACGGATCAATCGCTGCAGAGCCACGATTCCCGTTTTATCGTATTGGAAGTGTGTAGTTGCATGAAATAAAGAATTTTCACACCCGTATACCCAGCTAAACTCTCCGAAATGCCGGGAATCCTCGATTTCTCGATTTCGTAAGCATCGACGGATCAATCGCTGCAGCACCACGATACCCGTTTTATCGTATTGTAAGTGCGTAGTTGCATGAAATAAAGAATTTTGACATGCGTACACCCAGCCAAACACTAAGAAACGCCGGGAATCCTCGATCTCTCGATGTCGCTAAGCATCGACGGATCAATCGCTGCAGCACCACGATACCCGTTTTATCGTATTGCAAGTGTGTAGTTGCATGAAATAAATGATTTTCACGCCCGTACACCCAGCCAAACTCGCAGAAACGCCGGGAATCCTCGATCTCTCGATTTCGCTAAGCATCGACGGATCAATCGCTGCAGCACCACGATACCCGGTTTATCGTATTGTAAGTGTGTAGTTGCATGAAATAAAGAATTTTGACATGCGTACACCCAGCCAAACTCTCAGAAACGCCGGGAATCATCGATCTCTCGATGTCGCTAAGCATCGACGTATCAATCGCTGCAGCACCACGATACCAGTTTTATCGTAGTGAGAGTGTGTAGATACATAGAATGAAGGATTTTGACACCCGTACAGCCAGCCAAAGTCTCAGAAACGGCGGGAATCCTCGATCTTTCGATTCCGCTAAGCTTCGACGTATCAATCGCTGCAGAACTGCGATACCAGTTTTCTCGTATTGAGAGTGTGTAGTTGCAGGAAATAAAGAATTTTGACCCCCGTACGCCCAGCCAAACTCTCAGAAACGCCGGGAATCCTCGATCTCTCGATGTCGCTAAGCATCGACGGATCAATCGCTGCAGAGTCACGATTCCCTTTTTATCGTATTGCAAGTGTGTAGTTGCATGAAATAAAGAATTTTGACATGCGTACACCCAGCCAAACTCTCAGAAACGCCGGGAATCATCGATATCCCGATGTCGCTAAGCATCGACGTATCAATCGCTGCAGCACCACGATACCAGTTTTATCGTATTGAGAGTGTGTAGATACGTAGAATGAAGGATTTTGACACCCGTACAGCCAGCCAAAGTCTCAGAAACGGCGGGAATTCTCGATCTTTCGATTCCGCTAAGCTTCGACGTATCAATCGCTGCAGAACTGCGATACCAGTTTTCTCGTATTGAGAGTGTGTAGTTGCAGGAAATAAAGAATTTTGACCCCCGTACGCCCAGCCAAACTCTCAGAAACGCCGGGAATCCTCGATCTCTCGATGTCGCTAAGCATCGACGGATCAATCGCTGCAGAGCCACGATTCCCGTTTTATCGTATTGCAAGTGTGTAGTTGCATGAAATAAAGAATTTTGACATGCGTACACCCAGCCAAACTCTCAGAAACGCCGGGAATCCTCGATCTCTCGATGTCCCTAAGCATCGACGTATCAATTGCTGCAGCACCACGATACCCGTTTTATCGTATTGCCCGTGTGTAGTTGCATGAAATAAAGAATTTTCACACCCGTACAGCCAGCCAAACTCTTAGAAACGCCGGGAATCCTCGATCTCTCGATTTCGCTAAGCATCGACGGATCAATCGCTGCAGCACCACGATACCCATCTTATCGTATTGTAAGTGTGTAGTTGCATGAAGTAAAGAATTTTGACACCCATACGCCCAGCCAAACTTTCAGAAACGCCGGGAATCCTCGATCTCTCGATGTCGCTAAGCATCGACGTATCAATTGCTGCAGCACCATGATACCCGTTCTATCGTATTGCAAGTGTGTAGTTGCATGGAATAAAGAATTTTTACACCCATACGCCCAGCCAAACTCTCAGAAACGCCGGGAATCCTCGATCTCTCGATGTCGCTAAGCATCGACGGATCAATCGCTGCAGCACCACGATACCCGTTTTATCGTATTGCAAGTGTGTAGTTGCATGAAATAAATGATTTTCACGCCCGTACACCCAGCCAAACTCTCAGAAACGCCGGGAATCCTCGATCTCTCGATTCCGCTAAGCATCGACGGATCAATCGCTGCAGAGCCACGATTCCCGTTTTATCGTATTGCAAGTGTGAAGTTGCATGAAATAAAGAATTTTGACATGCGTACACCCAGCCAAACTCTCAGAAACACCGGGAATCATCGATATCTCGATGTCGCTAAGCATCGACGTATCAATCGCTGCAGCACCACGATACCAGTTTTATCGTATTGAGAGTGTGTAGATACGTAGAATGAAGGATTTTGACACCCGTACAGCCAGCCAAAGTCTCAGAAACGGCGGGGATCCTCGATCTTTCGATTCCGCTAAGCTTCGACGTATCAATCGCTGCAGAACTGCGATACCAGTTTTCTCGTATTGAGAGTGTGTAGTTGCAGGAAATAAAGAATTTTGACCCCCGTACGCCCAGCCAAACTCTCAGAAACGCGGGGAATCCTCGATCTCTCGATGTCGCTATGCATCGACGGATCAATCGCTGCAGCACCACGATACCCATTTTATCGTATTTCCCGTGTGTAGTTGCATGAAATAAAGAATTTTGACACCCGTACACCGAGCCAAACTCTCCGAAACGCCGGGAATCCTCGATCTCTCGATTTCGCTAAGCATCGACGGATCAATCGCTGCAGCACCGCGATACCCGTTCTATCGTATTGTAAGTGCGTAGTTGCATGAAATAAAGAATTTTGACATGCGTACACCCAGCCAAACACTAAGAAACGCCGGGAATCCTCGATCTCTCGATGTCGCTAAGCATCGACGGATCAATCGCTGCAGCACCACGATACCCGTTTTATCGTATTGCAAGTGTGTAGTTGCATGAAATAAATGATTTTCACGCCCGTACACCCAGCCAAACTCTCAGAAACGCCGGGAATCCTCGATCTCTCGATTTCGCTAAGCATCGACGGATCAATCGCTGCAGCACCGCGATACCCGTTTTATCGTATTGTAAGTGTGTAGTTGCATGAAATAAAGAATTTTGACACCCATACGCCCAGCCAAACTCTCAGAAACGCCTGGAATCCTCGATCTCTCGATGTCGCTAAGCATCGACGTATCAATTGCTGCAGCACCACGATACCCGTTTTATCGTATTGCCCGTGTGTAGTTGCATGAAATAAAGAATTTTAACACCCGTACAGCCAGCCAAACTCTTAGAAACGCCGGGAATCCTCGATCTCTCGATTTCGCTAAGCATCGACGGATCAATCGCTGCAGCACCACGATACCCGTTTTATCGTATTGCCCGTGTGTAGTTGCATGAAATAAAGAATTTTCACACCCGTACACCCTGCCAAACTCTCAGAAACGCCGGGAATCATCGATCTCTCGATGTCGCTAAGCATCGACGGATCAATCGCTGCAGCACTATGATACCCGTTTTATCGTATTGCAAGTGTGTAGTTGCATGGAATAAAGAATTTTTTCACCCGTACACCCAGCCAAACTCTCAGAAACGCTGGGAATCCTCGATCTCTCGATTTCGCTAAGCATCGACGGATCAATCGCTGCAGCACCGCGATACCAGTTTTATCGTATTGAGAGTGTGTCGATACATAGAATGAAGGATTTTGACACCCGTACAGCCAGCCAAAGTCTCAGAAACGGCGGGAATCCTCGATCTTTCGATTCCGCTAAGCTTCGACGTATCAATCGCTGCAGAACTGCGATACCAGTTTTCTCGTATTGAGAGTGTGTAGTTGCAGGAAATAAAGAATTTTGACCCCCGTACGCCCAGCCAAACTCTCAGAAACGCCGGGAATCCTCGATCTCTCGATGTCGCTATGTATCGACGAATCAATCGCTGCAGCACCACGATACCCATTTTATCGTATTTCCCGTGTGTAGTTGCATGAAATAAAGAATTTTCACACCCGTACACCGAGCCAAACTCTCCGAAACGCCGGGAATCCTCGATCTCTCGATTTCGCTAAGCATCGACGGATCAATCGCTGCAGGACCGCGATACCCGTTCTATCGTATTGTAAGTGCGTAGTTGCATGAAATAAAGAATTTTGACATGCGTACACCCAGCCAAACTCTCAGAAACGCCGGGAATCCTCGATCTCTCGATGTCGCTATGCATCGACGGATCAATCGCTGCAGCACCACGATACCCATTTTATCGTATTTCCCGTGTGTAGTTGCATGAAATAAAGAATTTTGACACCCGTACCCCGAGCCAAACTCTCCGAAACACCGGGAATCCTCGATCTCTCGATTTCGCTAAGCATCGACGGATCAATCGCTGCAGCACCGCGATACCCGTTCTATCGTATTGTAAGTGCGTAGTTGCATGAAATAAAGAATTTTGACATGCGTACACCCAGCCAAACACTAAGAAACGCCGGGAATCCTCGATCTCTCGATGTCGCTAAGCATCGACGGATCAATCGCTGCAGCACCACGATACCCGTTTTATCGTATTGCAAGTGTGTAGTTGCATGAAATAAATGATTTTCACGCCCGTACACCCAGCCAAACTCTCAGAAACGCCGGGAATCCTCGATCTCTCGATTTCGCTAAGCATCGACGGATCAATCGCTGCAGAGCCACGATTCCCGTTTTATCGTATTGGAAGTGTGTAGTTGCATGAAATAAAGAATTTTCACACCCGTATACCCAGCTAAACTCTCCGAAATGCCGGGAATCCTCGATTTCTCGATTTCGTAAGCATCGACGGATCAATCGCTGCAGCACCACGATACCCGTTTTATCGTATTGTAAGTGCGTAGTTGCATGAAATAAAGAATTTTGACATGCGTACACCCAGCCAAACACTAAGAAACGCCGGGAATCCTCGATCTCTCGATGTCGCTAAGCATCGACGGATCAATCGCTGCAGCACCACGATACCCGTTTTATCGTATTGCAAGTGTGTAGTTGCATGAAATAAATGATTTTCACGCCCGTACACCCAGCCAAACTCGCAGAAACGCCGGGAATCCTCGATCTCTCGATTTCGCTAAGCATCGACGGATCAATCGCTGCAGCACCACGATACCCGGTTTATCGTATTGTAAGTGTGTAGTTGCATGAAATAAAGAATTTTGACATGCGTACACCCAGCCAAACTCTCAGAAACGCCGGGAATCATCGATCTCTCGATGTCGCTAAGCATCGACGTATCAATCGCTGCAGCACCACGATACCAGTTTTATCGTAGTGAGAGTGTGTAGATACATAGAATGAAGGATTTTGACACCCGTACAGCCAGCCAAAGTCTCAGAAACGGCGGGAATCCTCGATCTTTCGATTCCGCTAAGCTTCGACGTATCAATCGCTGCAGAACTGCGATACCAGTTTTCTCGTATTGAGAGTGTGTAGTTGCAGGAAATAAAGAATTTTGACCCCCGTACGCCCAGCCAAACTCTCAGAAACGCCGGGAATCCTCGATCTCTCGATGTCGCTAAGCATCGACGGATCAATCGCTGCAGAGTCACGATTCCCTTTTTATCGTATTGCAAGTGTGTAGTTGCATGAAATAAAGAATTTTGACATGCGTACACCCAGCCAAACTCTCAGAAACGCCGGGAATCATCGATATCCCGATGTCGCTAAGCATCGACGTATCAATCGCTGCAGCACCACGATACCAGTTTTATCGTATTGAGAGTGTGTAGATACGTAGAATGAAGGATTTTGACACCCGTACAGCCAGCCAAAGTCTCAGAAACGGCGGGAATTCTCGATCTTTCGATTCCGCTAAGCTTCGACGTATCAATCGCTGCAGAACTGCGATACCAGTTTTCTCGTATTGAGAGTGTGTAGTTGCAGGAAATAAAGAATTTTGACCCCCGTACGCCCAGCCAAACTCTCAGAAACGCCGGGAATCCTCGATCTCTCGATGTCGCTAAGCATCGACGGATCAATCGCTGCAGAGCCACGATTCCCGTTTTATCGTATTGCAAGTGTGTAGTTGCATGAAATAAAGAATTTTGACATGCGTACACCCAGCCAAACTCTCAGAAACGCCGGGAATCCTCGATCTCTCGATGTCCCTAAGCATCGACGTATCAATTGCTGCAGCACCACGATACCCGTTTTATCGTATTGCCCGTGTGTAGTTGCATGAAATAAAGAATTTTCACACCCGTACAGCCAGCCAAACTCTTAGAAACGCCGGGAATCCTCGATCTCTCGATTTCGCTAAGCATCGACGGATCAATCGCTGCAGCACCACGATACCCATCTTATCGTATTGTAAGTGTGTAGTTGCATGAAGTAAAGAATTTTGACACCCATACGCCCAGCCAAACTTTCAGAAACGCCGGGAATCCTCGATCTCTCGATGTCGCTAAGCATCGACGTATCAATTGCTGCAGCACCATGATACCCGTTTTATCGTATTGCAAGTGTGTAGTTGCATGGAATAAAGAATTTTTACACCCATACGCCCAGCCAAACTCTCAGAAACGCCGGGAATCCTCGATCTCTCGATGTCGCTAAGCATCGACGGATCAATCGCTGCAGCACCACGATACCCGTTTTATCGTATTGCAAGTGTGTAGTTGCATGAAATAAATGATTTTCACGCCCGTACACCCAGCCAAACTCTCAGAAACGCCGGGAATCCTCGATCTCTCGATTCCGCTAAGCATCGACGGATCAATCGCTGCAGAGCCACGATTCCCGTTTTATCGTATTGCAAGTGTGAAGTTGCATGAAATAAAGAATTTTGACATGCGTACACCCAGCCAAACTCTCAGAAACACCGGGAATCATCGATATCTCGATGTCGCTAAGCATCGACGTATCAATCGCTGCAGCACCACGATACCAGTTTTATCGTATTGACAGTGTGTAGATACGTAGAATGAAGGATTTTGACACCCGTACAGCCAGCCAAAGTCTCAGAAACGGCGGGGATCCTCGATCTTTCGATTCCGCTGAGCTTCGACGTATCAATCGCTGCAGAACTGCGATACCAGTTTTCTCGTATTGAGAGTGTGTAGTTGCAGGAAATAAAGAATTTTGACCCCCGTTCGCCCAGCCAAACTCTCAGGAACGCGGGGAATCCTCGATCTCTCGATGTCGCTATGCATCGACGGATCAATCGCTGCAGCACCACGATACCCATTTTATCGTATTTCCCGTGTGTAGTTGCATGAAATAAAGAATTTTGACACCCGTACACCGAGCCAAACTCTCCGAAACGCCGGGAATCCTCGATCTCTCGATTTCGCTAAGCATCGACGGATCAATCGCTGCAGCACCGCGATACCCGTTCTATCGTATTGTAAGTGCGTAGTTGCATGAAATAAAGAATTTTGACATGCGTACACCCAGCCAAACACTAAGAAACGCCGGGAATCCTCGATCTCTCGATGTCGCTAAGCATCGACGGATCAATCGCTGCAGCACCACGATACCCGTTTTATCGTATTGCAAGTGTGTAGTTGCATGAAATAAATGATTTTCACGCCCGTACACCCAGCCAAACTCTCAGAAACGCCGGGAATCCTCGATCTCTCGATTTCGCTAAGCATCGACGGATCAATCGCTGCAGCACCGCGATACCCGTTTTATCGTATTGTAAGTGTGTAGTTGCATGAAATAAAGAATTTTGACACCCATACGCCCAGCCAAACTCTCAGAAACGCCTGGAATCCTCGATCTCTCGATGTCGCTAAGCATCGACGTATCAATTGCTGCAGCACCACGATACCCGTTTTATCGTATTGCCCGTGTGTAGTTGCATGAAATAAAGAATTTTCACACCCGTACAGCCAGCCAAACTCTTAGAAACGCCGGGAATCCTCGATCTCTCGATTTCGCTAAGCATCGACGGATCAATCGCTGCAGCACCACGATACCCATCTTATCGTATTGTAAGTGTGTAGTTGCATGAAATAAAGAATTTTGACACCCATACGCCCAGCCAAACTCTCAGAAACGCCGGGAATCCTCGATCTCTCGATGTCGCTAAGCATCGACCTATCAATTGCTGCAGCACCACGATACCCGTTTTATCGTATTGCCCGTGTGTAGTTGCATGAAATAAAGAATTTTGACATGCGTACACCCAGCCAAACTCTCAGAAACACCGGGAATCATCGATATCTCGATGTCACTAAGCATCGACGTATCAATCGCTGCAGCACCACGATACCAGTTTTATCGTATTGAGAGTGTGTAGATACGTAGAATGAAGGATTTTGACACCCGTACAGCCAGCCAAAGTCTCAGAAACGGCGGGAATCCTCGATCTTTCGATTCCGCTAAGCTTCGACGTATCAATCGCTGCAGAACTGCGATACCAGTTTTCTCGTATTGAGAGTGTGTAGTTGCAGGAAATAAAGAATTTTGACCCCCGTACGCCCAGCCAAACTCTCAGAAACGCGGGGAATCCTCGATCTCTCGATGTCGCTATGCATCGACGGATCAATCGCTGCAGCACCACGATACCCATTTTATCGTATTTCCCGTGTGTAGTTGCATGAAATAAAGAATTTTGACACCCGTACACCGAGCCAAACTCTCCGAAACGCCGGGAATCCTCGATCTCTCGATTTCGCTAAGCATCGACGGATCAATCGCTGCAGCACCGCGATACCCGTTCTATCGTATTGTAAGTGCGTAGTTGCATGAAATAAAGAATTTTGACATGCGTACACCCAGCCAAACACTAAGAAACGCCGGGAATCCTCGATCTCTCGATGTCGCTAAGCATCGACGGATCAATCGCTGCAGCACCACGATACCCGTTTTATCGTATTGCAAGTGTGTAGTTGCATGAAATAAATGATTTTCACGCCCGTACACCCAGCCAAACTCTCAGAAACGCCGGGAATCCTCGATCTCTCGATTTCGCTAAGCATCGACGGATCAATCGCTGCAGCACCGCGATACCCGTTTTATCGTATTGTAAGTGTGTAGTCTCATGAAATAAAGAATTTTGACACCCATACGCCCAGCCAAACTCTCAGAAACGCCTGGAATCCTCGATCTCTCGATGTCGCTAAGCATCGACGTATCAATTGCTGCAGCACCACGATACCCGTTTTATCGTATTGCCCGTGTGTAGTTGCATGAAATAAAGAATTTTCACACCCGTACAGCCAGCCAAACTCTTAGAAACGCCGGGAATCCTCGATCTCTCGATTTCGCTAAGCATCGACGGATCAATCGCTGCAGCACCACGATACCCGTTTTATCGTATTGCCCGTGTGTAGTTGCATGAAATAAAGAATTTTCACACCCGTACACCCTGCCAAACTCTCAGAAACGCCGGGAATCATCGATCTCTCGATGTCGCTAAGCATCGACGGATCAATCGCTGCAGCACTATGATACCCGTTTTATCGTATTGCAAGTGTGTAGTTGCATGGAATAAAGAATTTTTTCACCCGTACACCCAGCCAAACTCTCAGAAACGCTGGGAATCCTCGATCTCTCGATTTCGCTAAGCTTCGACGTATCAATCGCTGCAGAACTGCGATACCAGTTTTCTCGTATTGAGAGTGTGTAGTTGCAGGAAATAAAGAATTTTGACCCCCGTACGCCCAGCCAAACTCTCAGAAACGCGGGGAATCCTCGATCTCTCGATGTCGCTATGCATCGACGGATCAATCGCTGCAGCACCACGATACCCATTTTATCGTATTTCCCGTGTGTAGTTGCATGAAATAAAGAATTTTGACACCCGTACACCGAGCCAAACTCTCCGAAACGCCGGGAATCTTCGATCTCTCGATTTCGCTAAGCATCGACGGATCAATCGCTGCAGCACCGCGATACCCGTTCTATCGTATTGTAAGTGCGTAGATGCATGAAATAAAGAAGTTTGACATGCGTACACCCAGCCAAACACTAAGAAACGCCGGGAATCCTCGATCTCTCGATGTCGCTAAGCATCGACGGATCAATCGCTGCAGCACCACGATACCCGTTTTATCGTATTGCAAGTGTGTAGTTGCATGAAATAAATGATTTTCACGCCCGTACACCCAGCCAAACTCTCAGAAACGCCGGGAATCCTCGATCTCTCGATTTCGCTAAGCATCGACGGATCAATCGCTGCAGCACCGCGATACCCGTTTTATCGTATTGTAAGTGTGTAGTTGCATGAAATAAAGAATTTTGACACCCATACGCCCAGCCAAACTCTCAGAAACGCCTGGAATCCTCGATCTCTCGATGTCGCTAAGCATCGACGTATCAATTGCTGCAGCACCACGATACCCGTTTTATCGTATTGCCCGTGTGTAGTTGCATGAAATAAAGAATTTTAACACCCGTACAGCCAGCCAAACTCTTAGAAACGCCGGGAATCCTCGATCTCTCGATTTCGCTAAGCATCGACGGATCAATCGCTGCAGCACCACGATACCCGTTTTATCGTATTGCCCGTGTGTAGTTGCATGAAATAAAGAATTTTCACACCCGTACACCCTGCCAAACTCTCAGAAACGCCGGGAATCATCGATCTCTCGATGTCGCTAAGCATCGACGGATCAATCGCTGCAGCACTATGATACCCGTTTTATCGTATTGCAAGTGTGTAGTTGCATGGAATAAAGAATTTTTTCACCCGTACACCCAGCCAAACTCTCAGAAACGCTGGGAATCCTCGATCTCTCGATTTCGCTAAGCATCGACGGATCAATCGCTGCAGCACCGCGATACCAGTTTTATCGTATTGAGAGTGTGTAGATACATAGAATGAAGGATTTTGACACCCGTACAGCCAGCCAAAGTCTCAGAAACGGCGGGAATCCTCGATCTTTCGATTCCGCTAAGCTTCGACGTATCAATCGCTGCAGAACTGCGATACCAGTTTTCTCGTATTGAGAGTGTGTAGTTGCAGGAAATAAAGAATTTTGACCCCCGTACGCCCAGCCAAACTCTCAGAAACGCCGGGAATCCTCGATCTCTCGATGTCGCTATGTATCGACGAATCAATCGCTGCAGCACCACGATACCCATTTTATCGTATTTCCCGTGTGTAGTTGCATGAAATAAAGAATTTTCACACCCGTACACCGAGCCAAACTCTCCGAAACGCCGGGAATCCTCGATCTCTCGATTTCGCTAAGCATCGACGGATCAATCGCTGCAGGACCGCGATACCCGTTCTATCGTATTGTAAGTGCGTAGTTGCATGAAATAAAGAATTTTGACATGCGTACACCCAGCCAAACTCTCAGAAACGCCGGGAATCCTCGATCTCTCGATGTCGCTATGCATCGACGGATCAATCGCTGCAGCACCACGATACCCATTTTATCGTATTTCCCGTGTGTAGTTGCATGAAATAA
This sequence comes from Clistopyga incitator, assembly GCA_947507545.1. NCBI lineage: Eukaryota > Metazoa > Arthropoda > Insecta > Hymenoptera > Ichneumonidae > Clistopyga > Clistopyga incitator. Next base: position 5,559,112 of record OX382176.1, read on the forward strand.
AGAATTTTGACACCCGTACCCCGAGCCAAACTCTCCGAAACACCGGGAATCCTCGATCTCTCGATTTCGCTAAGCATCGACGGATCAATCGCTGCAGCACCGCGATACCCGTTCTATCGTATTGTAAGTGCGTAGTTGCATGAAATAAAGAATTTTGACATGCGTACACCCAGCCAAACACTAAGAAACGCCGGGAATCCTCGATCTCTCGATGTCGCTAAGCATCGACGGATCAATCGCTGCAGCACCACGATACCCGTTTTATCGTATTGCAAGTGTGTAGTTGCATGAAATAAATGATTTTCACGCCCGTACACCCAGCCAAACTCTCAGAAACGCCGGGAATCCTCGATCTCTCGATTTCGCTAAGCATCGACGGATCAATCGCTGCAGAGCCACGATTCCCGTTTTATCGTATTGGAAGTGTGTAGTTGCATGAAATAAAGAATTTTCACACCCGTATACCCAGCTAAACTCTCCGAAATGCCGGGAATCCTCGATTTCTCGATTTCGTAAGCATCGACGGATCAATCGCTGCAGCACCACGATACCCGTTTTATCGTATTGTAAGTGCGTAGTTGCATGAAATAAAGAATTTTGACATGCGTACACCCAGCCAAACACTAAGAAACGCCGGGAATCCTCGATCTCTCGATGTCGCTAAGCATCGACGGATCAATCGCTGCAGCACCACGATACCCGTTTTATCGTATTGCAAGTGTGTAGTTGCATGAAATAAATGATTTTCACGCCCGTACACCCAGCCAAACTCGCAGAAACGCCGGGAATCCTCGATCTCTCGATTTCGCTAAGCATCGACGGATCAATCGCTGCAGCACCACGATACCCGGTTTATCGTATTGTAAGTGTGTAGTTGCATGAAATAAAGAATTTTGACATGCGTACACCCAGCCAAACTCTCAGAAACGCCGGGAATCATCGATCTCTCGATGTCGCTAAGCATCGACGTATCAATCGCTGCAGCACCACGATACCAGTTTTATCGTAGTGAGAGTGTGTAGATACATAGAATGAAGGATTTTGACACCCGTACAGCCAGCCAAAGTCTCAGAAACGGCGGGAATCCTCGATCTTTCGATTCCGCTAAGCTTCGACGTATCAATCGCTGCAGAACTGCGATACCAGTTTTCTCGTATTGAGAGTGTGTAGTTGCAGGAAATAAAGAATTTTGACCCCCGTACGCCCAGCCAAACTCTCAGAAACGCCGGGAATCCTCGATCTCTCGATGTCGCTAAGCATCGACGGATCAATCGCTGCAGAGTCACGATTCCCTTTTTATCGTATTGCAAGTGTGTAGTTGCATGAAATAAAGAATTTTGACATGCGTACACCCAGCCAAACTCTCAGAAACGCCGGGAATCATCGATATCCCGATGTCGCTAAGCATCGACGTATCAATCGCTGCAGCACCACGATACCAGTTTTATCGTATTGAGAGTGTGTAGATACGTAGAATGAAGGATTTTGACACCCGTACAGCCAGCCAAAGTCTCAGAAACGGCGGGAATTCTCGATCTTTCGATTCCGCTAAGCTTCGACGTATCAATCGCTGCAGAACTGCGATACCAGTTTTCTCGTATTGAGAGTGTGTAGTTGCAGGAAATAAAGAATTTTGACCCCCGTACGCCCAGCCAAACTCTCAGAAACGCCGGGAATCCTCGATCTCTCGATGTCGCTAAGCATCGACGGATCAATCGCTGCAGAGCCACGATTCCCGTTTTATCGTATTGCAAGTGTGTAGTTGCATGAAATAAAGAATTTTGACATGCGTACACCCAGCCAAACTCTCAGAAACGCCGGGAATCCTCGATCTCTCGATGTCCCTAAGCATCGACGTATCAATTGCTGCAGCACCACGATACCCGTTTTATCGTATTGCCCGTGTGTAGTTGCATGAAATAAAGAATTTTCACACCCGTACAGCCAGCCAAACTCTTAGAAACGCCGGGAATCCTCGATCTCTCGATTTCGCTAAGCATCGACGGATCAATCGCTGCAGCACCACGATACCCATCTTATCGTATTGTAAGTGTGTAGTTGCATGAAGTAAAGAATTTTGACACCCATACGCCCAGCCAAACTTTCAGAAACGCCGGGAATCCTCGATCTCTCGATGTCGCTAAGCATCGACGTATCAATTGCTGCAGCACCATGATACCCGTTTTATCGTATTGCAAGTGTGTAGTTGCATGGAATAAAGAATTTTTACACCCATACGCCCAGCCAAACTCTCAGAAACGCCGGGAATCCTCGATCTCTCGATGTCGCTAAGCATCGACGGATCAATCGCTGCAGCACCACGATACCCGTTTTATCGTATTGCAAGTGTGTAGTTGCATGAAATAAATGATTTTCACGCCCGTACACCCAGCCAAACTCTCAGAAACGCCGGGAATCCTCGATCTCTCGATTCCGCTAAGCATCGACGGATCAATCGCTGCAGAGCCACGATTCCCGTTTTATCGTATTGCAAGTGTGAAGTTGCATGAAATAAAGAATTTTGACATGCGTACACCCAGCCAAACTCTCAGAAACACCGGGAATCATCGATATCTCGATGTCGCTAAGCATCGACGTATCAATCGCTGCAGCACCACGATACCAGTTTTATCGTATTGAGAGTGTGTAGATACGTAGAATGAAGGATTTTGACACCCGTACAGCCAGCCAAAGTCTCAGAAACGGCGGGGATCCTCGATCTTTCGATTCCGCTGAGCTTCGACGTATCAATCGCTGCAGAACTGCGATACCAGTTTTCTCGTATTGAGAGTGTGTAGTTGCAGGAAATAAAGAATTTTGACCCCCGTTCGCCCAGCCAAACTCTCAGGAACGCGGGGAATCCTCGATCTCTCGATGTCGCTATGCATCGACGGATCAATCGCTGCAGCACCACGATACCCATTTTATCGTATTTCCCGTGTGTAGTTGCATGAAATAAAGAATTTTGACACCCGTACACCGAGCCAAACTCTCCGAAACGCCGGGAATCCTCGATCTCTCGATTTCGCTAAGCATCGACGGATCAATCGCTGCAGCACCGCGATACCCGTTCTATCGTATTGTAAGTGCGTAGTTGCATGAAATAAAGAATTTTGACATGCGTACACCCAGCCAAACACTAAGAAACGCCGGGAATCCTCGATCTCTCGATGTCGCTAAGCATCGACGGATCAATCGCTGCAGCACCACGATACCCGTTTTATCGTATTGCAAGTGTGTAGTTGCATGAAATAAATGATTTTCACGCCCGTACACCCAGCCAAACTCTCAGAAACGCCGGGAATCCTCGATCTCTCGATTTCGCTAAGCATCGACGGATCAATCGCTGCAGCACCGCGATACCCGTTTTATCGTATTGTAAGTGTGTAGTTGCATGAAATAAAGAATTTTGACACCCATACGCCCAGCCAAACTCTCAGAAACGCCTGGAATCCTCGATCTCTCGATGTCGCTAAGCATCGACGTATCAATTGCTGCAGCACCACGATACCCGTTTTATCGTATTGCCCGTGTGTAGTTGCATGAAATAAAGAATTTTCACACCCGTACAGCCAGCCAAACTCTTAGAAACGCCGGGAATCCTCGATCTCTCGATTTCGCTAAGCATCGACGGATCAATCGCTGCAGCACCACGATACCCATCTTATCGTATTGTAAGTGTGTAGTTGCATGAAATAAAGAATTTTGACACCCATACGCCCAGCCAAACTCTCAGAAACGCCGGGAATCCTCGATCTCTCGATGTCGCTAAGCATCGACCTATCAATTGCTGCAGCACCACGATACCCGTTTTATCGTATTGCCCGTGTGTAGTTGCATGAAATAAAGAATTTTGACATGCGTACACCCAGCCAAACTCTCAGAAACACCGGGAATCATCGATATCTCGATGTCACTAAGCATCGACGTATCAATCGCTGCAGCACCACGATACCAGTTTTATCGTATTGAGAGTGTGTAGATACGTAGAATGAAGGATTTTGACACCCGTACAGCCAGCCAAAGTCTCAGAAACGGCGGGAATCCTCGATCTTTCGATTCCGCTAAGCTTCGACGTATCAATCGCTGCAGAACTGCGATACCAGTTTTCTCGTATTGAGAGTGTGTAGTTGCAGGAAATAAAGAATTTTGACCCCCGTACGCCCAGCCAAACTCTCAGAAACGCGGGGAATCCTCGATCTCTCGATGTCGCTATGCATCGACGGATCAATCGCTGCAGCACCACGATACCCATTTTATCGTATTTCCCGTGTGTAGTTGCATGAAATAAAGAATTTTGACACCCGTACACCGAGCCAAACTCTCCGAAACGCCGGGAATCCTCGATCTCTCGATTTCGCTAAGCATCGACGGATCAATCGCTGCAGCACCGCGATACCCGTTCTATCGTATTGTAAGTGCGTAGTTGCATGAAATAAAGAATTTTGACATGCGTACACCCAGCCAAACACTAAGAAACGCCGGGAATCCTCGATCTCTCGATGTCGCTAAGCATCGACGGATCAATCGCTGCAGCACCACGATACCCGTTTTATCGTATTGCAAGTGTGTAGTTGCATGAAATAAATGATTTTCACGCCCGTACACCCAGCCAAACTCTCAGAAACGCCGGGAATCCTCGATCTCTCGATTTCGCTAAGCATCGACGGATCAATCGCTGCAGCACCGCGATACCCGTTTTATCGTATTGTAAGTGTGTAGTCTCATGAAATAAAGAATTTTGACACCCATACGCCCAGCCAAACTCTCAGAAACGCCTGGAATCCTCGATCTCTCGATGTCGCTAAGCATCGACGTATCAATTGCTGCAGCACCACGATACCCGTTTTATCGTATTGCCCGTGTGTAGTTGCATGAAATAAAGAATTTTCACACCCGTACAGCCAGCCAAACTCTTAGAAACGCCGGGAATCCTCGATCTCTCGATTTCGCTAAGCATCGACGGATCAATCGCTGCAGCACCACGATACCCGTTTTATCGTATTGCCCGTGTGTAGTTGCATGAAATAAAGAATTTTCACACCCGTACACCCTGCCAAACTCTCAGAAACGCCGGGAATCATCGATCTCTCGATGTCGCTAAGCATCGACGGATCAATCGCTGCAGCACTATGATACCCGTTTTATCGTATTGCAAGTGTGTAGTTGCATGGAATAAAGAATTTTTTCACCCGTACACCCAGCCAAACTCTCAGAAACGCTGGGAATCCTCGATCTCTCGATTTCGCTAAGCTTCGACGTATCAATCGCTGCAGAACTGCGATACCAGTTTTCTCGTATTGAGAGTGTGTAGTTGCAGGAAATAAAGAATTTTGACCCCCGTACGCCCAGCCAAACTCTCAGAAACGCGGGGAATCCTCGATCTCTCGATGTCGCTATGCATCGACGGATCAATCGCTGCAGCACCACGATACCCATTTTATCGTATTTCCCGTGTGTAGTTGCATGAAATAAAGAATTTTGACACCCGTACACCGAGCCAAACTCTCCGAAACGCCGGGAATCTTCGATCTCTCGATTTCGCTAAGCATCGACGGATCAATCGCTGCAGCACCGCGATACCCGTTCTATCGTATTGTAAGTGCGTAGATGCATGAAATAAAGAAGTTTGACATGCGTACACCCAGCCAAACACTAAGAAACGCCGGGAATCCTCGATCTCTCGATGTCGCTAAGCATCGACGGATCAATCGCTGCAGCCCCACGATACCCGTTTTATCGTATTGCAAGTGTGTAGTTGCATGAAATAAATGATTTTCACGCCCGTACACCCAGCCAAACTCTCAGAAACGCCGGGAATCCTCGATCTCTCGATTTCGCTAAGCATCGACGGATCAATCGCTGCAGCACCGCGATACCCGTTTTATCGTATTGTAAGTGTGTAGTTGCATGAAATAAAGAATTTTGACACCCATACGCCCAGCCAAACTCTCAGAAACGCCTGGAATCCTCGATCTCTCGATGTCGCTAAGCATCGACGTATCAATTGCTGCAGCACCACGATACCCGTTTTATCGTATTGCCCGTGTGTAGTTGCATGAAATAAAGAATTTTCACACCCGTACAGCCAGCCAAACTCTTAGAAACGCCGGGAATCCTCGATCTCTCGATTTCGCTAAGCATCGACGGATCAATCGCTGCAGCACCACGATACCCGTTTTATCGTATTGCCCGTGTGTAGTTGCATGAAATAAAGAATTTTCACACCCGTACACCCTGCCAAACTCTCAGAAACGCCGGGAATCATCGATCTCTCGATGTCGCTAAGCATCGACGGATCAATCGCTGCAGCACTATGATACCCGTTTTATCGTATTGCAAGTGTGTAGTTGCATGGAATAAAGAATTTTTTCACCCGTACACCCAGCCAAACTCTCAGAAACGCTGGGAATCCTCGATCTCTCGATTTCGCTAAGCATCGACGGATCAATCGCTGCAGCACCGCGATACCAGTTTTATCGTATTGAGAGTGTGTAGATACATAGAATGAAGGATTTTGACACCCGTACAGCCAGCCAAAGTCTCAGAAACGGCGGGAATCCTCGATCTTTCGATTCCGCTAAGCTTCGACGTATCAATCGCTGCAGAACTGCGATACCAGTTTTCTCGTATTGAGAGTGTGTAGTTGCAGGAAATAAAGAATTTTGACCCCCGTACGCCCAGCCAAACTCTCAGAAACGCCGGGAATCCTCGATCTCTTGATGTCGCTATGTATCGACGAATCAATCGCTGCAGCACCACGATACCCATTTTATCGTATTTCCCGTGTGTCGTTGCATGAAATAAAGAATTTTGACACCCGTACACCGAGCCAAACTCTCCGAAACACCGGGAATCCTCGATCTCTCGATTTCGCTAAGCATCGACGGATCAATCGCTGCAGCACCGCGATACCCGTTCTATCGTATTGTAAGTGCGTAGTTGCATGAAATAAAGAATTTTGACATGCGTACACCCAGCCAAACACTAAGAAACGCCGGGAATCCTCGATCTCTCGATGTCGCTAAGCATCGACGGATCAATCGCTGCAGCACCACGATACCCGGTTTATCGTATTGTAAGTGTGTAGTTGCATGAAATAAAGAATTTTGACATGCGTACACCCAGCCAAACTCTCCAAACGCCGGGAATCATCGATCTCTCGATGTCGCTAAGCATCGACGTATCAATCGCTGCAGCACCACGATACCAGTTTTATCGTAGTGAGAGTGTGTAGATACATAGAATGAAGGATTTTGACACCCGTACAGCCAGCCAAAGTCTCAGAAACGGCGGGAATCCTCGATCTTTCGATTCCGCTAAGCTTCGACGTATCAATCGCTGCAGAACTGCGATACCAGTTTTCTCGTATTGAGAGTGTGTAGTTGCAGGAAATAAAGAATTTTGACCCCCGTACGCCCAGCCAAACTCTCAGAAACGCCGGGAATCCTCGATCTCTCGATGTCGCTAAGCATCGACGGATCAATCGCTGCAGAGCCACGATTCCCGTTTTATCGTATTGCAAGTGTGTAGTTGCATGAAATAAAGAATTTTGACATGCGTACACCCAGCCAAACTCTCAGAAACGCCGGGAATCCTCGATCTCTCGATGTCCCTAAGCATCGACGTATCAATTGCTGCAGCACCACGATACCCGTTTTATCGTATTGCCCGTGTGTAGTTGCATGAAATAAAGAATTTTCACACCCGTATACCCAGCCAAACTCTTAGAAACGCCGGGAATCCTCGATCTCTCGATTTCGCTAAGCATCGACGGATCAATCGCTGCAGCACCACGATACCCATCTTATCGTATTGTAAGTGTGTAGTTGCATGAAGTAAAGAATTTTGACACCCATACGCCCAGCCAAACTTTCAGAAACGCCGGGAATCCTCGATCTTTCGATTCCGCTAAGCTTCGACGTATCAATCGCTGCAGAACTGCGATACCAGTTTTCTCGTATTGAGAGTGTGTAGTTGCAGGAAATAAAGAATTTTGACCCCCGTACACCCAGCCAAACTCTCAGAAACGCTGGGAATCCTCGATCTCTCGATTTCGCTAAGCATCGACGGATCAATCGCTGCAGCACCGCGATACCAGTTTTATCGTATTGAGAGTGTGTAGATACATAGAATGAAGGATTTTGACACCCGTACAGCCAGCCAAAGTCTCAGAAACGGCGGGAATCCTCGATCTTTCGATTCCGCTAAGCTTCGACGTATCAATCGCTGCAGAACTGCGATACCAGTTTTCTCGTATTGAGAGTGTGTAGTTGCAGGAAATAAAGAATTTTGACCCCCGTACGCCCAGCCAAACTCTCAGAAACGCCGGGAATCCTCGATCTCTCGATGTCGCTATGCATCGACGAATCAATCGCTGCAGCACCACGATACCCATTTTATCGTATTTCCCGTGTGTAGTTGCATGAAATAAAGAATTTTCACACCCGTACACCGAGCCAAACTCTCCGAAACGCCGGGAATCCTCGATCTCTCGATTTCGCTAAGCATCGACGGATCAATCGCTGCAGGACCGCGATACCCGTTCTTTCGTATTGTAAGTGCGTAGTTGCATGAAATAAAGAATTTTGACATGCGTACACCCAGCCAAACTCTCAGAAACGCCGGGAATCCTCGATCTCTCAATGTCGCTATGCATCGACGGATCAATCGCTGCAGCACCACGATACCCATTTTATCGTATTTCCCGTGTGTAGTTGCATGAAATAAAGAATTTTGACACCCGTACACCGAGCCAAACTCTCCGAAACGCCGGGAATCCTCGATCTCTCGATTTCGCTAAGCATCGACGGATCAATCGCTGCAGCACCGCGATACCCGTTCTATCGTATTGTAAGTCCGTAGTTGCATGAAATAAAGAATTTTGACATGCGTACACCCAGCCAAACACTAAGAAACGCCGGGAATCCTCGATCTCTCGATGTCGCTAAGCATCGACGGATCAATCGCTGCAGCACCACGATACCCGTTTTATCGTATTGCAAGTGTGTAGTTGCATGGAATAAAGAATTTTCACACCCGTACACCCAGCCAAACTCTCAGAAACGCCGGGAATCATCGATCTCTCGATGTCGCTAAGCATCGACGGATCAATCGCTGCAGCACCATGATACCCGTTTTATCGTATTGCAAGTGTGTAGTTGCATAGAATAAAGAATTTTTACACCCGTACACCCAGCCAAACTCTCAGAAACGCTGGGAATCCTCGATCTCTCGATTTCGCTAAGCATCGACGGATCAATCGCTGCAGCACCGCGATACCCATTTTATCGTATTGTAAGTGTGTAGTTGCATGAAATAAAGAATTTTGACACCCATACGCCCAGCCAAACTCGCAGAAACGCCGGGAATCCTCGATCTCTCGATGTCGCTAAGCATCGACGTATCAATTGCTGCAGCACCACGATACCAGTTTTATCGTAGTGAGATTGTGTAGATACATAGAATGAAGGATTTTGACACCCGTACAGCCAGCCAAAGTCTCAGAAACGGCGGGAATCCTCGATCTTTCGATTCCGCTAAGCTTCGACGTATCAATCGCTGCAGAACTGCGATACCAGTTTTCTCGTATTGAGAGTGTGTAGTTGCAGGAAATAAAGAATTTTGACCCCCGTACGCCCAGCCAAACTCTCAGAAACGCCGGGAATCGTCGATCTCTCGATGTCGCTAAGCATCGACGGATCAATCGCTGCAGAGCCACGATTCCCGTTTTATCGTATTGCAAGTGTGTAGTTGCATGAAATAAAGAATTTTCACACCCGTACACCGAGCCAAACTTTCCGAAACGCCGGGAATCCTCGATCTCTCGATTTCGCTAACCATCGACGGATCAATCGCTGCAGGACCGCGATACCCGTTCTATCGTATTGTAAGTGCGTAGTTGCATGAAATAAAGAATTTTGACATGCGTACACCCAGCCAAACACTAAGAAACGCCGGGAATCCTCGATCTCTCGATGTCGCTAAGCATCGACGGATCAATCGCTGCAGCACCACGATACCAGTTTTATCGTATTGAGAGTGTGTAGATACGTAGAATGAAGGATTTTGACACCCGTACAGCCAGCCAAAGTCTCAGAAACGGCGGGGATCCTCGATCTTTCGATTCCGCTAAGCTTCGACGTATCAATCGCTGCAGAACTGCGATACCAGTTTTCTCGTATTGAGAGTATGTAGTTGCAGGAAATAAAGAATTTTGACCCCCGTACGCCCAGCCAAACTCTCAGAAACGCGGGGAATCCTCGATCTCTCGATGTCGCTATGCATCGACGGATCAATCGCTGCAGCACCACGATACCCATTTTATCGTATTTCCCGTGTGTAGTTGCATGAAATAAAGAATTTTGACACCCGTACACCGAGCCAAACTCTCCGAAACGCCGGGAATCCTCGATCTCTCGATTTCGCTAAGCATCGACGGATCAATCGCTGCAGCACCGCGATACCCGTTCTATCGTATTGTAAGTGCGTAGTTGCATGAAATAAAGAATTTTGACATGCGTACACCCAGCCAAACACTAAGAAACGCCGGGAATCCTCGATCTCTCGATGTCGCTAAGCATCGACGGATCAATCGCTGCAGCACCACGATACCCGTTTTATCGTATTGCAAGTGTGTAGTTGCATGAAATAAATGATTTTCACGCCCGTACACCCAGCCAAACTCTCAGAAACGCCGGGAATCCTCGATCTCTCGATTTCGCTAAGCATCGACGGATCAATCGCTGCAGCACCGCGATACCCGTTTTATCGTATTGTAAGTGTGTAGTTGCATGAAATAAAGAATTTTGACACCCATACGCCCAGCCAAACTCTCAGAAACGCCTGGAATCCTCGATCTCTCGATGTCGCTAAGCATCGACGTATCAATTGCTGCAGCACCACGATACCCGTTTTATCGTATTGCCCGTGTGTAGTTGCATGAAATAAAGAATTTTCACACCCGTACAGCCAGCCAAACTCTTAGAAACGCCGGGAATCCTCGATCTCTCGATTTCGCTAAGCATCGACGGATCAATCGCTGCAGCACCACGATACCCATCTTATCGTATTGTAAGTGTGTAGTTGCATGAAATAAAGAATTTTGACACCCATACGCCCAGCCAAACTCTCAGAAACGCCGGGAATCCTCGATCTCTCGATGTCGCTAAGCATCGACGTATCAATTGCTGCAGCACCACGATACCCGTTTTATCGTATTGCCCGTGTGTAGTTGCATGAAATAAAGAATTTTGACATGCGTACACCCAGCCAAACTCTCAGAAACACCGGGAATCATCGATATCTCGATGTCGCTAAGCATCGACGTATCAATCGCTGCAGCACCACGATACCAGTTTTATCGTATTGAGAGTGTGTAGATACGTAGAATGAAGGATTTTGACACCCGTACAGCCAGCCAAAGTCTCAGAAACGGCGGGAATCCTCGATCTTTCGATTCCGCTAAGCTTCGACGTATCAATCGCTGCAGAACTGCGATACCAGTTTTCTCGTATTGAGAGTGTGTAGTTGCATGAAATAAATGATTTTCACGCCCGTACACCCAGCCAAACTCTCAGAAACGCCGGGAATCATCGATATATCGCTGTCGCTAAGCATCGACGTATCAATCGCTGCAGCACCACGATACCAGTTTTATCGTATTGAGAGTGTGTAGATACGTAGAATGAAGGATTTTGACACCCGTACAGCCAGCCAAAGTCTCAGAAACGGCGGGAATCCTCGATCTTTCGATTCCGCTAAGCTTCGACGTATCAATCGCTGCAGAACTGCGATACCAGTTTTCTCGTATTGAGAGTGTGTAGTTGCAGGAAATAAAGAATTTTGACCCCCGTACGCCCAGCCAAACTCTCAGAAACGCCTGGAATCCTCGATCTCTCGATGTCGCTAAGCATCGACGTATCAATTGCTGCAGCACCACGATACCCGTTTTATCGTATTGCCCGTGTGTAGTTGCATGAAATAAAGAATTTTCACACCCGTACAGCCAGCCAAACTCTTAGAAACGCCGGGAATCCTCGATCTCTCGATTTCGCTAAGCATCGACGGATCAATCGCTGCAGCACCACGATACCCGTTTTATCGTATTGCCCGTGTGTAGTTGCATGAAATAAAGAATTTTCACACCCGTACACCCTGCCAAACTCTCAGAAACGCCGGGAATCATCGATCTCTCGATGTCGCTAAGCATCGACGGATCAATCGCTGCAGCACTATGATACCCGTTTTATCGTATTGCAAGTGTGTAGTTGCATGGAATAAAGAATTTTTTCACCCGTACACCCAGCCAAACTCTCAGAAACGCTGGGAATCCTCGATCTCTCGATTTCGCTAAGCATCGACGGATCAATCGCTGCAGCACCGCGATACCAGTTTTATCGTATTGAGAGTGTGTAGATACATAGAATGAAGGATTTTGACACCCGTACAGCCAGCCAAAGTCTCAGAAACGGCGGGAATCCTCGATCTTTCGATTCCGCTAAGCTTCGACGTATCAATCGCTGCAGAACTGCGATACCAGTTTTCTCGTATTGAGAGTGTGTAGTTGCAGGAAATAAAGAATTTTGACCCCCGTACGCCCAGCCAAACTCTCAGAAACGCCGGGAATCCTCGATCTCTCGATGTCGCTATGTATCGACGAATCAATCGCTGCAGCACCACGATACCCATTTTATCGTATTTCCCGTGTGTAGTTGCATGAAATAAAGAATTTTCACACCCGTACACCGAGCCAAACTCTCCGAAACGCCGGGAATCCTCGATCTCTCGATTTCGCTAAGCATCGACGGATCAATCGCTGCAGGACCGCGATACCCGTTCTATCGTATTGTAAGTGCGTAGTTGCATGAAATAAAGAATTTTGACATGCGTACACCCAGCCAAACTCTCAGAAACGCCCGGAATCCTCGATCTCTCGATGTCGCTATGCATCGACGGATCAATCGCTGCAGCACCACGATACCCATTTTATCGTATTTCCCGTGTGTAGTTGCATGAAATAAAGAATTTTGACACCCGTACCCCGAGCCAAACTCTCCGAAACACCGGGAATCCTCGATCTCTCGATTTCGCTAAGCATCGACGGATCAATCGCTGCAGCACCGCGATACCCGTTCTATCGTATTGTAAGTGCGTAGTTGCATGAAATAAAGAATTTTGACATGCGTACACCCAGCCAAACACTAAGAAACGCCGGGAATCCTCGATCTCTCGATGTCGCTAAGCATCGACGGATCAATCGCTGCAGCACCACGATACCCGTTTTATCGTATTGCAAGTGTGTAGTTGCATGAAATAAATGATTTTCACGCCCGTACACCCAGCCAAACTCTCAGAAACGCCGGGAATCCTCGATCTCTCGATTTCGCTAAGCATCGACGGATCAATCGCTGCAGAGCCACGATTCCCGTTTTATCGTATTGGAAGTGTGTAGTTGCATGAAATAAAGAATTTTCACACCCGTATACCCAGCTAAACTCTCCGAAATGCCGGGAATCCTCGATTTCTCGATTTCGTAAGCATCGACGGATCAATCGCTGCAGCACCACGATACCCGTTTTATCGTATTGTAAGTGCGTAGTTGCATGAAATAAAGAATTTTGACATGCGTACACCCAGCCAAACACTAAGAAACGCCGGGAATCCTCGATCTCTCGATGTCGCTAAGCATCGACGGATCAATCGCTGCAGCACCACGATACCCGTTTTATCGTATTGCAAGTGTGTAGTTGCATGAAATAAATGATTTTCACGCCCGTACACCCAGCCAAACTCGCAGAAACGCCGGGAATCCTCGATCTCTCGATTTCGCTAAGCATCGACGGATCAATCGCTGCAGCACCACGATACCCGTTTTATCGTATTGCAAGTGTGTAGTTGCATGAAATAAATGATTTTCACGCCCGTACACCCAGCCAAACTCTCAGAAACGCCGGGAATCCTCGATCTCTCGATGTCGCTAAGCATCGACGGATCAATCGCTGCAGAGCCACGATTCCCGTTTTATCGTATTGCAAGTGTGTAGTTGCATGAAATAAAGAATTTTGACATGCGTACACCCAGCCAAACTCTCAGAAACGCCGGGAATCCTCGATCTCTCGATGTCCCTAAGCATCGACGTATCAATTGCTGCAGCACCACGATACCCGTTTTATCGTATTGCCCGTGTGTAGTTGCATGAAATAAAGAATTTTCACACCCGTACAGCCAGCCAAACTCTTAGAAACGCCGGGAATCCTCGATCTCTCGATTTCGCTAAGCATCGACGGATCAATCGCTGCAGCACCACGATACCCATCTTATCGTATTGTAAGTGTGTAGTTGCATGAAGTAAAGAATTTTGACACCCATACGCCCAGCCAAACTTTCAGAAACGCCGGGAATCCTCGATCTCTCGATGTCGCTAAGCATCGACGTATCAATTGCTGCAGCACCATGATACCCGTTTTATCGTATTGCAAGTGTGTAGTTGCATGGAATAAAGAATTTTTACACCCATACGCCCAGCCAAACTCTCAGAAACGCGGGGAATCCTCGATCTCTCGATGTCGCTATGCATCGACGAATCAATCGCTGCAGCACCACGATACCCATTTTATCGTATTTCCCGTGTGTAGTTGCATGAAATAAAGAATTTTGACACCCGTACACCGAGCCAAACTCTCCGAAACGCCGGGAATCCTCGATCTCTCGATTTCGCTAAGCATCGACGGATCAATCGCTGCAGCACCGCGATACCCGTTCTATCGTATTGTAAGTGCGTAGTTGCATGAAATAAAGAATTTTGACATGCGTACACCCAGCCAAACACTAAGAAACGCCGGGAATCCTCGATCTCTCGATGTCGCTAAGCATCGACGGATCAATCGCTGCAGCACCACGATACCCGTTTTATCGTATTGCAAGTGTGTAGTTGCATGAAATAAATGATTTTCACGCCCGTACACCCAGCCAAACTCTCAGAAACGCCGGGAATCCTCGATCTCTCGATTTCGCTAAGCATCGACGGATCAATCGCTGCAGCACCGCGATACCCGTTTTATCGTATTGTAAGTGTGTAGTTGCATGAAATAAAGAATTTTGACACCCGTACACCCAGCCAAACTCTCAGAAACGCTGGGAATCCTCGATCTCTCGATTTCGCTAAGCATCGACGGATCAATCGCTGCAGCACCGCGATACCAGTTTTATCGTATTGAGAGTGTGTAGATACATAGAATGAAGGATTTTGACACCCGTACAGCCAGCCAAAGTCTCAGAAACGGCGGGAATCCTCGATCTTTCGATTCCGCTAAGCTTCGACGTATCAATCGCTGCAGAACTGCGATACCAGTTTTCTCGTATTGAGAGTGTGTAGTTGCAGGAAATAAAGAATTTTGACCCCCGTACGCCCAGCCAAACTCTCAGAAACGCCGGGAATCCTCGATCTCTTGATGTCGCTATGTATCGACGAATCAATCGCTGCAGCACCACGATACCCATTTTATCGTATTTCCCGTGTGTCGTTGCATGAAATAAAGAATTTTGACACCCGTACACCGAGCCAAACTCTCCGAAACACCGGGAATCCTCGATCTCTCGATTTCGCTAAGCATCGACGGATCAATCGCTGCAGCACCGCGATACCCGTTCTATCGTATTGTAAGTGCGTAGTTGCATGAAATAAAGAATTTTGACATGCGTACACCCAGCCAAACACTAAGAAACGCCGGGA
Organism: Clistopyga incitator; assembly: GCA_947507545.1. Lineage (NCBI taxonomy): Eukaryota > Metazoa > Arthropoda > Insecta > Hymenoptera > Ichneumonidae > Clistopyga > Clistopyga incitator. The sequence continues at coordinate 5,574,845 of OX382176.1, forward strand.
ATCCTCGATCTCTCGATGTCGCTAAGCATCGACGGATCAATCGCTGCAGCACCACGATACCCGGTTTATCGTATTGTAAGTGTGTAGTTGCATGAAATAAAGAATTTTGACATGCGTACACCCAGCCAAACTCTCAGAAACGCCGGGAATCATCGATCTCTCGATGTCGCTAAGCATCGACGTATCAATCGCTGCAGCACCACGATACCAGTTTTATCGTAGTGAGAGTGTGTAGATACATAGAATGAAGGATTTTGACACCCGTACAGCCAGCCAAAGTCTCAGAAACGGCGGGAATCCTCGATCTTTCGATTCCGCTAAGCTTCGACGTATCAATCGCTGCAGAACTGCGATACCAGTTTTCTCGTATTGAGAGTGTGTAGTTGCAGGAAATAAAGAATTTTGACCCCCGTACGCCCAGCCAAACTCTCAGAAACGCCGGGAATCCTCGATCTCTCGATGTCGCTAAGCATCGACGGATCAATCGCTGCAGAGCCACGATTCCCGTTTTATCGTATTGCAAGTGTGTAGTTGCATGAAATAAAGAATTTTGACATGCGTACACCCAGCCAAACTCTCAGAAACGCCGGGAATCCTCGATCTCTCGATGTCCCTAAGCATCGACGTATCAATTGCTGCAGCACCACGATACCCGTTTTATCGTATTGCCCGTGTGTAGTTGCATGAAATAAAGAATTTTCACACCCGTACAGCCAGCCAAACTCTTAGAAACGCCGGGAATCCTCGATCTCTCGATTTCGCTAAGCATCGACGGATCAATCGCTGCAGCACCACGATACCCATCTTATCGTATTGTAAGTGTGTAGTTGCATGAAGTAAAGAATTTTGACACCCATACGCCCAGCCAAACTTTCAGAAACGCCGGGAATCCTCGATCTCTCGATGTCGCTAAGCATCGACGTATCAATTGCTGCAGCACCATGATACCCGTTTTATCGTATTGCAAGTGTGTAGTTGCATGGAATAAAGAATTTTTACACCCATACGCCCAGCCAAACTCTCAGAAACGCCGGGAATCCTCGATCTCTCGATGTCGCTAAGCATCGACGGATCAATCGCTGCAGCACCACGATACCCGTTTTATCGTATTGCAAGTGTGTAGTTGCATGAAATAAATGATTTTCACGCCCGTACACCCAGCCAAACTCTCAGAAACGCCGGGAATCCTCGATCTCTCGATTCCGCTAAGCATCGACGGATCAATCGCTGCAGAGCCACGATTCCCGTTTTATCGTATTGCAAGTGTGTAGTTGCATGAAATAAAGAATTTTCACACCCGTATACCCAGCCAAACTCTTAGAAACGCCGGGAATCCTCGATCTCTCGATTTCGCTAAGCATCGACGGATCAATCGCTGCAGCACCACGATACCCATCTTATCGTATTGTAAGTGTGTAGTTGCATGAAGTAAAGAATTTTGACACCCATACGCCCAGCCAAACTTTCAGAAACGCCGGGAATCCTCGATCTTTCGATTCCGCTAAGCTTCGACGTATCAATCGCTGCAGAACTGCGATACCAGTTTTCTCGTATTGAGAGTGTGTAGTTGCAGGAAATAAAGAATTTTGACCCCCGTACACCCAGCCAAACTCTCAGAAACGCTGGGAATCCTCGATCTCTCGATTTCGCTAAGCATCGACGGATCAATCGCTGCAGCACCGCGATACCAGTTTTATCGTATTGAGAGTGTGTAGATACATAGAATGAAGGATTTTGACACCCGTACAGCCAGCCAAAGTCTCAGAAACGGCGGGAATCCTCGATCTTTCGATTCCGCTAAGCTTCGACGTATCAATCGCTGCAGAACTGCGATACCAGTTTTCTCGTATTGAGAGTGTGTAGTTGCAGGAAATAAAGAATTTTGACCCCCGTACGCCCAGCCAAACTCTCAGAAACGCCGGGAATCCTCGATCTCTCTATGTCGCTATGCATCGACGAATCAATCGCTGCAGTACCACGATACCCATTTTATCGTATTTCCCGTGTGTAGTTGCATGAAATAAAGAATTTTCACACCCGTACACCGAGCCAAACTCTCCGAAACGCCGGGAATCCTCGATCTCTCGATTTCGCTAAGCATCGACGGATCAATCGCTGCAGGACCGCGATACCCGTTCTTTCGTATTGTAAGTGCGTAGTTGCATGAAATAAAGAATTTTGACATGCGTACACCCAGCCAAACTCTCAGAAACGCCGGGAATCCTCGATCTCTCAATGTCGCTATGCATCGACGGATCAATCGCTGCAGCACCACGATACCCATTTTATCGTATTTCCCGTGTGTAGTTGCATGAAATAAAGAATTTTGACACCCGTACACCGAGCCAAACTCTCCGAAACGCCGGGAATCCTCGATCTCTCGATTTCGCTAAGCATCGACGGATCAATCGCTGCAGCACCGCGATACCCGTTCTATCGTATTGTAAGTCCGTAGTTGCATGAAATAAAGAATTTTGACATGCGTACAACCAGTCAAACACTAAGAAACGCCGGGAATCCTCGATCTCTCGATGTCGCTAAGCATCGACGGATCAATCGCTGCAGCACCACGATACCCGTTTTATCGTATTGCAAGTGTGTAGTTGCATGGAATAAAGAATTTTCACACCCGTACACCCAGCCAAACTCTCAGAAACGCCGGGAATCATCGATCTCTCGATGTCGCTAAGCATCGACGGATCAATCGCTGCAGCACCATGATACCCGTTTTATCGTATTGCAAGTGTGTAGTTGCATAGAATAAAGAATTTTTACACCCGTACACCCAGCCAAACTCTCAGAAACGCTGGGAATCCTCGATCTCTCAATTTCGCTAAGCATCGACGGATCAATCGCTGCAGCACCGCGATACCCATTTTATCGTATTGTAAGTGTGTAGTTGCATGAAATAAAGAATTTTGACACCCATACGCCCAGCCAAACTCGCAGAAACGCCGGGAATCCTCGATCTCTCGATGTCGCTAAGCATCGACGTATCAATTGCTGCAGCACCACGATACCAGTTTTATCGTAGTGAGATTGTGTAGATACATAGAATGAAGGATTTTGACACCCGTACAGCCAGCCAAAGTCTCAGAAACGGCGGGAATCCTCGATCTTTCGATTCCGCTAAGCTTCGACGTATCAATCGCTGCAGAACTGCGATACCAGTTTTCTCGTATTGAGAGTGTGTAGTTGCAGGAAATAAAGAATTTTGACCCCCGTACGCCCAGCCAAACTCTCAGAAACGCCGGGAATCGTCGATCTCTCGATGTCGCTAAGCATCGACGGATCAATCGCTGCAGAGCCACGATTCCCGTTTTATCGTATTGCAAGTGTGTAGTTGCATGAAATAAAGAATTTTCACACCCGTACACCGAGCCAAACTTTCCGAAACGCCGGGAATCCTCGATCTCTCGATTTCGCTAACCATCGACGGATCAATCGCTGCAGGACCGCGATACCCGTTCTATCGTATTGTAAGTGCGTAGTTGCATGAAATAAAGAATTTTGACATGCGTACACCCAGCCAAACACTAAGAAACGCCGGGAATCCTCGATCTCTCGATGTCGCTAAGCATCGACGGATCAATCGCTGCAGCACCACGATACCAGTTTTATCGTATTGAGAGTGTGTAGATACGTAGAATGAAGGATTTTGACACCCGTACAGCCAGCCAAAGTCTCAGAAACGGCGGGGATCCTCGATCTTTCGATTCCGCTAAGCTTCGACGTATCAATCGCTGCAGAACTGCGATACCAGTTTTCTCGTATTGAGAGTGTGTAGTTGCAGGAAATAAAGAATTTTGACCCCCGTACGCCCAGCCAAACTCTCAGAAACGCGGGGAATCCTCGATCTCTCGATGTCGCTATGCATCGACGGATCAATCGCTGCAGCACCACGATACCCATTTTATCGTATTTCCCGTGTGTAGTTGCATGAAATAAAGAATTTTGACACCCGTACACCGAGCCAAACTCTCCGAAACGCCGGGAATCCTCGATCTCTCGATTTCGCTAAGCATCGACGGATCAATCGCTGCAGCACCGCGATACCCGTTCTATCGTATTGTAAGTGCGTAGTTGCATGAAATAAAGAATTTTGACATGCGTACACCCAGCCAAACACTAAGAAACGCCGGGAATCCTCGATCTCTCGATGTCGCTAAGCATCGACGGATCAATCGCTGCAGCACCACGATACCCGTTTTATCGTATTGCAAGTGTGTAGTTGCATGAAATAAATGATTTTCACGCCCGTACACCCAGCCAAACTCTCAGAAACGCCGGGAATCCTCGATCTCTCGATTTCGCTAAGCATCGACGGATCAATCGCTGCAGCACCGCGATACCCGTTTTATCGTATTGTAAGTGTGTAGTTGCATGAAATAAAGAATTTTGACACCCATACGCCCAGCCAAACTCTCAGAAACGCCTGGAATCCTCGATCTCTCGATGTCGCTAAGCATCGACGTATCAATTGCTGCAGCACCACGATACCCGTTTTATCGTATTGCCCGTGTGTAGTTGCATGAAATAAAGAATTTTCACACCCGTACAGCCAGCCAAACTCTTAGAAACGCCGGGAATCCTCGATCTCTCGATTTCGCTAAGCATCGACGGATCAATCGCTGCAGCACCACGATACCCGTTTTATCGTATTGCCCGTGTGTAGTTGCATGAAATAAAGAATTTTCACACCCGTACACCCTGCCAAACTCTCAGAAACGCCGGGAATCATCGATCTCTCGATGTCGCTAAGCATCGACGGATCAATCGCTGCAGCACTATGATACCCGTTTTATCGTATTGCAAGTGTGTAGTTGCATGGAATAAAGAATTTTTTCACCCGTACACCCAGCCAAACTCTCAGAAACGCTGGGAATCCTCGATCTCTCGATTTCGCTAAGCTTCGACGTATCAATCGCTGCAGAACTGCGATACCAGTTTTCTCGTATTGAGAGTGTGTAGTTGCAGGAAATAAAGAATTTTGACCCCCGTACGCCCAGCCAAACTCTCAGAAACGCGGGGAATCCTCGATCTCTCGATGTCGCTATGCATCGACGGATCAATCGCTGCAGCACCACGATACCCATTTTATCGTGTTTCCCGTGTGTAGTTGCATGAAATAAAGAATTTTGACACCCGTACACCGAGCCAAACTCTCCGAAACGCCGGGAATCCTCGATCTCTCGATTTCGCTAAGCATCGACGGATCAATCGCTGCAGCACCGCGATACCCGTTCTATCGTATTGTAAGTGCGTAGATGCATGAAATAAAGAAGTTTGACATGCGTACACCCAGCCAAACACTAAGAAACGCCGGGAATCCTCGATCTCTCGATGTCGCTAAGCATCGACGGATCAATCGCTGCAGCCCCACGATACCCGTTTTATCGTATTGCAAGTGTGTAGTTGCATGAAATAAATGATTTTCACGCCCGTACACCCAGCCAAACTCTCAGAAACGCCGGGAATCCTCGATCTCTCGATTTCGCTAAGCATCGACGGATCAATCGCTGCAGCACCGCGATACCCGTTTTATCGTATTGTAAGTGTGTAGTTGCATGAAATAAAGAATTTTGACACCCATACGCCCAGCCAAACTCTCAGAAACGCCTGGAATCCTCGATCTCTCGATGTCGCTAAGCATCGACGTATCAATTGCTGCAGCACCACGATACCCGTTTTATCGTATTGCCCGTGTGTAGTTGCATGAAATAAAGAATTTTCACACCCGTACAGCCAGCCAAACTCTTAGAAACGCCGGGAATCCTCGATCTCTCGATTTCGCTAAGCATCGACGGATCAATCGCTGCAGCACCACGATACCCGTTTTATCGTATTGCCCGTGTGTAGTTGCATGAAATAAAGAATTTTCACACCCGTACACCCTGCCAAACTCTCAGAAACGCCGGGAATCATCGATCTCTCGATGTCGCTAAGCATCGACGGATCAATCGCTGCAGCACTATGATACCCGTTCTATCGTATTGTAAGTGCGTAGTTGCATGAAATAAAGAAGTTTGACATGCGTACACCCAGCCAAACACTAAGAAACGCCGGGAATCCTCGATCTCTCGATGTCGCTAAGCATCGACGGATCAATCGCTGCAGCCCCACGATACCCGTTTTATCGTATTGCAAGTGTGTAGTTGCATGAAATAAATGATTTTCACGCCCGTACACCCAGCCAAACTCTCAGAAACGCCGGGAATCCTCGATCTCTCGATTTCGCTAAGCATCGACGGATCAATCGCTGCAGCACCGCGATACCCGTTTTATCGTATTGTAAGTGTGTAGTTGCATGAAATAAAGAATTTTGACACCCATACGCCCAGCCAAACTCTCAGAAACGCCTGGAATCCTCGATCTCTCGATGTCGCTAAGCATCGACGTATCAATTGCTGCAGCACCACGATACCCGTTTTATCGTATTGCCCGTGTGTAGTTGCATGAAATAAAGAATTTTCACACCCGTACAGCCAGCCAAACTCTTAGAAACGCCGGGAATCCTCGATCTCTCGATTTCGCTAAGCATCTACGGATCAATCGCTGCAGCACCACGATACCCGTTTTATCGTATTGCCCGTGTGTAGTTGCATGAAATAAAGAATTTTCACACCCGTACACCCTGCCAAACTCTCAGAAACGCCGGGAATCATCGATCTCTCGATGTCGCTAAGCATCGACGGATCAATCGCTGCAGCACTATGATACCCGTTCTATCGTATTGTAAGTGCGTAGTTGCATGAAATAAAGAAGTTTGACATGCGTACACCCAGCCAAACACTAAGAAACGCCGGGAATCCTCGATCTCTCGATGTCGCTAAGCATCGACGGATCAATCGCTGCAGCCCCACGATACCCGTTTTATCGTATTGCAAGTGTGTAGTTGCATGAAATAAATGATTTTCACGCCCGTACACCCAGCCAAACTCTCAGAAACGCCGGGAATCCTCGATCTCTCGATTTCGCTAAGCATCGACGGATCAATCGCTGCAGCACCGCGATACCCGTTTTATCGTATTGTAAGTGTGTAGTTGCATGAAATAAAGAATTTTGACACCCATACGCCCAGCCAAACTCTCAGAAACGCCTGGAATCCTCGATCTCTCGATGTCGCTAAGCATCGACGTATCAATTGCTGCAGCACCACGATACCCGTTTTATCGTATTGCCCGTGTGTAGTTGCATGAAATAAAGAATTTTCACACCCGTACAGCCAGCCAAACTCTTAGAAACGCCGGGAATCCTCGATCTCTCGATTTCGCTAAGCATCGACGGATCAATCGCTGCAGCACCACGATACCCGTTTTATCGTATTGCCCGTGTGTAGTTGCATGAAATAAAGAATTTTCACACCCGTACACCCTGCCAAACTCTCAGAAACGCCGGGAATCATCGATCTCTCGATGTCGCTAAGCATCGACGGATCAATCGCTGCAGCACTATGATACCCGTTTTATCGTATTGCAAGTGTGTAGTTGCATGGAATAAAGAATTTTTTCACCCGTACACCCAGCCAAACTCTCAGAAACGCTGGGAATCGTCGATCTCTCGATTTCGCTAAGCATCGACGGATCAATCGCTGCAGCACCGCGATACCAGTTTTATCGTATTGAGAGTGTGTAGATACATAGAATGAAGGATTTTGACACCCGTACAGCCAGCCAAAGTCTCAGAAACGGCGGGAATCCTCGATCTTTCGATTCCGCTAAGCTTCGACGTATCAATCGCTGCAGAACTGCGATACCAGTTTTCTCGTATTGAGAGTGTGTAGTTGCAGGAAATAAAGAATTTTGACCCCCGTACGCCCAGCCAAACTCTCAGAAACGCCGGGAATCCTCGATCTCTTGATGTCGCTATGTATCGACGAATCAATCGCTGCAGCACCACGATACCCATTTTATCGTATTTCCCGTGTGTCGTTGCATGAAATAAAGAATTTTGACACCCGTACACCGAGCCAAACTCTCCGAAACACCGGGAATCCTCGATCTCTCGATTTCGCTAAGCATCGACGGATCAATCGCTGCAGCACCGCGATACCCGTTCTATCGTATTGTAAGTGCGTAGTTGCATGAAATAAAGAATTTTGACATGCGTACACCCAGCCAAACACTAAGAAACGCCGGGAATCCTCGATCTCTCGATGTCGCTAAGCATCGACCGATCAATCGCTGCAGCACCACGATACCCGGTTTATCGTATTGTAAGTGTGTAGTTGCATGAAATAAAGAATTTTGACATGCGTACACCCAGCCAAACTCTCAGAAACGCCGGGAATCATCGATCTCTCGATGTCGCTAAGCATCGACGTATCAATCGCTGCAGCACCACGATACCAGTTTTATCGTAGTGAGAGTGTGTAGATACATAGAATGAAGGATTTTGACACCCGTACAGCCAGCCAAAGTCTCAGAAACGGCGGGAATCCTCGATCTTTCGATTCCGCTAAGCTTCGACGTATCAATCGCTGCAGAACTGCGATACCAGTTTTCTCGTATTGAGAGTGTGTAGTTGCAGGAAATAAAGAATTTTGACCCCCGTACGCCCAGCCAAACTCTCAGAAACGCCGGGAATCCTCGATCTCTCGATGTCGCTAAGCATCGACGGATCAATCGCTGCAGAGCCACGATTCCCGTTTTATCGTATTGCAAGTGTGTAGTTGCATGAAATAAAGAATTTTGACATGCGTACACCCAGCCAAACTCTCAGAAACGCCGGGAATCCTCGATCTCTCGATGTCCCTAAGCATCGACGTATCAATTGCTGCAGCACCACGATACCCGTTTTATCGTATTGCCCGTGTGTAGTTGCATGAAATAAAGAATTTTCACACCCGTACAGCCAGCCAAACTCTTAGAAACGCCGGGAATCCTCGATCTCTCGATTTCGCTAAGCATCGACGGATCAATCGCTGCAGCACCACGATACCCATCTTATCGTATTGTAAGTGTGTAGTTGCATGAAGTAAAGAATTTTGACACCCATACGCCCAGCCAAACTTTCAGAAACGCCGGGAATCCTCGATCTCTCGATGTCGCTAAGCATCGACGTATCAATTGCTGCAGCACCATGATACCCGTTTTATCGTATTGCAAGTGTGTAGTTGCATGGAATAAAGAATTTTTACACCCATACGCCCAGCCAAACTCTCAGAAACGCCGGGAATCCTCGATCTCTCGATGTCGCTAAGCATCGACGGATCAATCGCTGCAGCACCACGATACCCGTTTTATCGTATTGCAAGTGTGTAGTTGCATGAAATAAATGATTTTCACGCCCGTACACCCAGCCAAACTCTCAGAAACGCCGGGAATCCTCGATCTCTCGATTCCGCTAAGCATCGACGGATCAATCGCTGCAGAGCCACGATTCCCGTTTTATCGTATTGCAAGTGTGTAGTTGCATGAAATAAAGAATTTTCACACCCGTATACCCAGCCAAACTCTTAGAAACGCCGGGAATCCTCGATCTCTCGATTTCGCTAAGCATCGACGGATCAATCGCTGCAGCACCACGATACCCATCTTATCGTATTGTAAGTGTGTAGTTGCATGAAGTAAAGAATTTTGACACCCATACGCCCAGCCAAACTTTCAGAAACGCCGGGAATCCTCGATCTTTCGATTCCGCTAAGCTTCGACGTATCAATCGCTGCAGAACTGCGATACCAGTTTTCTCGTATTGAGAGTGTGTAGTTGCAGGAAATAAAGAATTTTGACCCCCGTACACCCAGCCAAACTCTCAGAAACGCTGGGAATCCTCGATCTCTCGATTTCGCTAAGCATCGACGGATCAATCGCTGCAGCACCGCGATACCAGTTTTATCGTATTGAGAGTGTGTAGATACATAGAATGAAGGATTTTGACACCCGTACAGCCAGCCAAAGTCTCAGAAACGGCGGGAATCCTCGATCTTTCGATTCCGCTAAGCTTCGACGTATCAATCGCTGCAGAACTGCGATACCAGTTTTCTCGTATTGAGAGTGTGTAGTTGCAGGAAATAAAGAATTTTGACCCCCGTACGCCCAGCCAAACTCTCAGAAACGCCGGGAATCCTCGATCTCTCGATGTCGCTATGCATCGACGAATCAATCGCTGCAGCACCACGATACCCATTTTATCGTATTTCCCGTGTGTAGTTGCATGAAATAAAGAATTTTCACACCCGTACACCGAGCCAAACTCTCCGAAACGCCGGGAATCCTCGATCTCTCGATTTCGCTAAGCATCGACGGATCAATCGCTGCAGGACCGCGATACCCGTTCTTTCGTATTGTAAGTGCGTAGTTGCATGAAATAAAGAATTTTGACATGCGTACACCCAGCCAAACTCTCAGAAACGCCGGGAATCCTCGATCTCTCAATGTCGCTATGCATCGACGGATCAATCGCTGCAGCACCACGATACCCATTTTATCGTATTTCCCGTGTGTAGTTGCATGAAATAAAGAATTTTGACACCCGTACACCGAGCCAAACTCTCCGAAACGCCGGGAATCCTCGATCTCTCGATTTCGCTAAGCATCGACGGATCAATCGCTGCAGCACCGCGATACCCGTTCTATCGTATTGTAAGTCCGTAGTTGCATGAAATAAAGAATTTTGACATGCGTACACCCAGTCAAACACTAAGAAACGCCGGGAATCCTCGATCTCTCGATGTCGCTAAGCATCGACGGATCAATCGCTGCAGCACCACGATACCCGTTTTATCGTATTGCAAGTGTGTAGTTGCATGGAATAAAGAATTTTCACACCCGTACACCCAGCCAAACTCTCAGAAACGCCGGGAATCATCGATCTCTCGATGTCGCTAAGCATCGACGGATCAATCGCTGCAGCACCATGATACCCGTTTTATCGTATTGCAAGTGTGTAGTTGCATAGAATAAAGAATTTTTACACCCGTACACCCAGCCAAACTCTCAGAAACGCTGGGAATCCTCGATCTCTCGATTTCGCTAAGCATCGACGGATCAATCGCTGCAGCACCGCGATACCCATTTTATCGTATTGTAAGTGTGTAGTTGCATGAAATAAAGAATTTTGACACCCATACGCCCAGCCAAACTCGCAGAAACGCCGGGAATCCTCGATCTCTCGATGTCGCTAAGCATCGACGTATCAATTGCTGCAGCACCACGATACCAGTTTTATCGTAGTGAGATTGTGTAGATACATAGAATGAAGGATTTTGACACCCGTACAGCCAGCCAAAGTCTCAGAAACGGCGGGAATCCTCGATCTTTCGATTCCGCTAAGCTTCGACGTATCAATCGCTGCAGAACTGCGATACCAGTTTTCTCGTATTGAGAGTGTGTAGTTGCAGGAAATAAAGAATTTTGACCCCCGTACGCCCAGCCAAACTCTCAGAAACGCCGGGAATCGTCGATCTCTCGATGTCGCTAAGCATCGACGGATCAATCGCTGCAGAGCCACGATTCCCGTTTTATCGTATTGCAAGTGTGTAGTTGCATGAAATAAAGAATTTTCACACCCGTACACCGAGCCAAACTTTCCGAAACGCCGGGAATCCTCGATCTCTCGATTTCGCTAACCATCGACGGATCAATCGCTGCAGGACCGCGATACCCGTTCTATCGTATTGTAAGTGCGTAGTTGCATGAAATAAAGAATTTTGACATGCGTACACCCAGCCAAACACTAAGAAACGCCGGGAATCCTCGATCTCTCGATGTCGCTAAGCATCGACGGATCAATCGCTGCAGCACCACGATACCAGTTTTATCGTATTGAGAGTGTGTAGATACGTAGAATGAAGGATTTTGACACCCGTACAGCCAGCCAAAGTCTCAGAAACGGCGGGGATCCTCGATCTTTCGATTCCGCTAAGCTTCGACGTATCAATCGCTGCAGAACTGCGATACCAGTTTTCTCGTATTGAGAGTGTGTAGTTGCAGGAAATAAAGAATTTTGACCCCCGTACGCCCAGCCAAACTCTCAGAAACGCGGGGAATCCTCGATCTCTCGATGTCGCTATGCATCGACGGATCAATCGCTGCAGCACCACGATACCCATTTTATCGTATTTGCCGTGTGTAGTTGCATGAAATAAAGAATTTTGACACCCGTACACCGAGCCAAACTCTCCGAAACGCCGGGAATCCTCGATCTCTCGATTTCGCTAAGCATCGACGGATCAATCGCTGCAGCACCGCGATACCCGTTCTATCGTATTGTAAGTGCGTAGTTGCATGAAATAAAGAATTTTGACATGCGTACACCCAGCCAAACACTAAGAAACGCCGGGAATCCTCGATCTCTCGATGTCGCTAAGCATCGACGGATCAATCGCTGCAGCACCACGATACCCGTTTTATCGTATTGCAAGTGTGTAGTTGCATGAAATAAATGATTTTCACGCCCGTACACCCAGCCAAACTCTCAGAAACGCCGGGAATCCTCGATCTCTCGATTTCGCTAAGCATCGACGGATCAATCGCTGCAGCACCGCGATACCCGTTTTATCGTATTGTAAGTGTGTAGTTGCATGAAATAAAGAATTTTGACACCCATACGCCCAGCCAAACTCTCAGAAACGCCTGGAATCCTCGATCTCTCGATGTCGCTAAGCATCGACGTATCAATTGCTGCAGCACCACGATACCCGTTTTATCGTATTGCCCGTGTGTAGTTGCATGAAATAAAGAATTTTCACACCCGTACAGCCAGCCAAACTCTTAGAAACGCCGGGAATCCTCGATCTCTCGATTTCGCTAAGCATCGACGGATCAATCGCTGCAGCACCACGATACCCGTTTTATCGTATTACCCGTGTGTAGTTGCATGAAATAAAGAATTTTCACACCCGTACACCCTGCCAAACTCTCAGAAACGCCGGGAATCATCGATCTCTCGATGTCGCTAAGCATCGACGGATCAATCGCTGCAGCACTATGATACCCGTTTTATCGTATTGCAAGTGTGTAGTTGCATGGAATAAAGAATTTTTTCACCCGTACACCCAGCCAAACTCTCAGAAACGCTGGGAATCCTCGATCTCTCGATTTCGCTAAGCTTCGACGTATCAATCGCTGCAGAACTGCGATACCAGTTTTCTCGTATTGAGAGTGTGTAGTTGCAGGAAATAAAGAATTTTGACCCCCGTACGCCCAGCCAAACTCTCAGAAACGCGGGGAATCCTCGATCTCTCGATGTCGCTATGCATCGACGGATCAATCGCTGCAGCACCACGATACCCATTTTATCGTATTTCCCGTGTGTAGTTGCATGAAATAAAGAATTTTGACACCCGTACACCGAGCCAAACTCTCCGAAACGCCGGGAATCCTCGATCTCTCGATTTCGCTAAGCATCGACGGATCAATCGCTGCAGCACCGCGATACCCGTTCTATCGTATTGTAAGTGCGTAGATGCATGAAATAAAGAAGTTTGACATGCGTACACCCAGCCAAACACTAAGAAACGCCGGGAATCCTCGATCTCTCGATGTCGCTAAGCATCGACGGATCAATCGCTGCAGCCCCACGATACCCGTTTTATCGTATTGCAAGTGTGTAGTTGCATGAAATAAATGATTTTCACGCCCGTACACCCAGCCAAACTCTCAGAAACGCCGGGAATCCTCGATCTCTCGATTTCGCTAAGCATCGACGGATCAATCGCTGCAGCACCGCGATACCCGTTTTATCGTATTGTAAGTGTGTAGTTGCATGAAATAAAGAATTTTGACACCCATACGCCCAGCCAAACTCTCAGAAACGCCTGGAATCCTCGATCTCTCGATGTCGCTAAGCATCGACGTATCAATTGCTGCAGCACCACGATACCCGTTTTATCGTATTGCCCGTGTGTAGTTGCATGAAATAAAGAATTTTCACACCCGTACAGCCAGCCAAACTCTTAGAAACGCCGGGAATCCTCGATCTCTCGATTTCGCTAAGCATCGACGGATCAATCGCTGCAGCACCACGATACCCGTTTTATCGTATTGCCCGTGTGTAGTTGCATGAAATAAAGAATTTTCACACCCGTACACCCTGCCAAACTCTCAGAAACGCCGGGAATCATCGATCTCTCGATGTCGCTAAGCATCGACGGATCAATCGCTGCAGCACTATGATACCCGTTCTATCGTATTGTAAGTGCGTAGTTGCATGAAATAAAGAAGTTTGACATGCGTACACCCAGCCAAACACTAAGAAACGCCGGGAATCCTCGATCTCTCGATGTCGCTAAGCATCGACGGATCAATCGCTGCAGCCCCACGATACCCGTTTTATCGTATTGCAAGTGTGTAGTTGCATGAAATAAATGATTTTCACGCCCGTACACCCAGCCAAACTCTCAGAAACACCGGGAATCCTCGATCTCTCGATTTCGCTAAGCATCGACGGATCAATCGCTGCAGCACCGCGATACCCGTTTTATCGTATTGTAAGTGTGTAGTTGCATGAAATAAAGAATTTTGACACCCATACGCCCAGCCAAACTCTCAGAAACGCCTGGAATCCTCGATCTCTCGATGTCGCTAAGCATCGACGTATCAATTGCTGCAGCACCACGATACCCGTTTTATCGTATTGCCCGTGTGTAGTTGCATGAAATAAAGAATTTTCACACCCGTACAGCCAGCCAAACTCTTAGAAACGCCGGGAATCCTCGATCTCTCGATTTCGCTAAGCATCGACGGATCAATCGCTGCAGCACCACGATACCCGTTTTATCGTATTGCCCGTGTGTAGTTGCATGAAATAAAGAATTTTCACACCCGTACACCCTGCCAAACTCTCAGAAACGCCGGGAATCATCGATCTCTCGATGTCGCTAAGCATCGACGGATCAATCGCTGCAGCACTATGATACCCGTTTTATCGTATTGCCCGTGTGTAGTTGCATGAAATAAAGAATTTTCACACCCGTACAGCCAGCCAAACTCTTAGAAACGCCGGGAATCCTCGATCTCTCGATTTCGCTAAGCATCGACGGATCAATCGCTGCAGCACCACGATACCCGTTTTATCGTATTGAGAGTGTGTAGATACATAGAATGAAGGATTTTGACACCCGTACAGCCAGCCAAAGTCTCAGAAACGGCGGGAATCCTCGATCTTTCGATTCCGCTAAGCTTCGACGTATCAATCGCTGCAGAACTGCGATACCAGTTTTCTCGTATTGAGAGTGTGTAGTTGCAGGAAATAAAGAATTTTGACCCCCGTACGCCCAGCCAAACTCTCAGAAACGCCGGGAATCCTCGATCTCTTGATGTCGCTATGTATCGACGAATCAATCGCTGCAGCACCACGATACCCATTTTATCGTATTTCCCGTGTGTAGTTGCATGAAATAAAGAATTTTGACACCCGTACACCGAGCCAAACTCTCCGAAACACCGGGAATCCTCGATCTCTCGATTTCGCTAAGCATCGACGGATCAATCGCTGCAGCACCGCGATACCCGTTCTATCGTATTGTAAGTGCGTAGTTGCATGAAATAAAGAATTTTGACATGCGTACACCCAGCCAAACACTAAGAAACGCCGGGAATCCTCGATCTCTCGATGTCGCTAAGCATCGACGGATCAATCGCTGCAGCACCACGATACCCGTTTTATCGTATTGCAAGTGTGTAGTTGCATGAAATAAATGATTTTCACGCCCGTACACCCAGCCAAACTCTCAGAAACGCCGGGAATCCTCGATCTCTCGATTTCGCTAAGCATCGACGGATCAATCGCTGCAGAGCCACGATTCCCGTTTTATCGTATTGGAAGTGTGTAGTTGCATGAAATAAAGAATTTTCACACCCGTATACCCAGCTAAACTCTCCGAAATGCCGGGAATCCTCGATTTCTCGATTTCGTAAGCATCGACGGATCAATCGCTGCAGCACCACGATACCCGTTTTATCGTATTGTAAGTGCGTAGTTGCATGAAATAAAGAATTTTGACATGCGTACACCCAGCCAAACACTAAGAAACGCCGGGAATCCTCGATCTCTCGATGTCGCTAAGCATCGACGGATCAATCGCTGCAGCACCACGATACCCGTTTTATCGTATTGCAAGTGTGTAGTTGCATGAAATAAATGATTTTCACGCCCGTACACCCAGCCAAACTCGCAGAAACGCCGGGAATCCTCGATCTCTCGATTTCGCTAAGCATCGACGGATCAATCGCTGCAGCACCACGATACCCGGTTTATCGTATTGTAAGTGTGTAGTTGCATGAAATAAAGAATTTTGACATGCGTACACCCAGCCAAACTCTCAGAAACGCCGGGAATCATCGATCTCTCGATGTCGCTAAGCATCGACGTATCAATCGCTGCAGCACCACGATACCAGTTTTATCGTAGTGAGAGTGTGTAGATACATAGAATGAAGGATTTTGACACCCGTACAGCCAGCCAAAGTCTCAGAAACGGCGGGAATCCTCGATCTTTCGATTCCGCTAAGCTTCGACGTATCAATCGCTGCAGAACTGCGATACCAGTTTTCTCGTATTGAGAGTGTGTAGTTGCAGGAAATAAAGAATTTTGACCCCCGTACGCCCAGCCAAACTCTCAGAAACGCCGGGAATCCTCGATCTCTCGATGTCGCTAAGCATCGACGGATCAATCGCTGCAGAGCCACGATTCCCGTTTTATCGTATTGCAAGTGTGTAGTTGCATGAAATAAAGAATTTTGACATGCGTACACCCAGCCAAACTCTCAGAAACGCCGGGAATCCTCGATCTCTCGATGTCCCTAAGCATCGACGTATCAATTGCTGCAGCACCACGATACCCGTTTTATCGTATTGCCCGTGTGTAGTTGCATAAAATAAAGAATTTTCACACCCGTACAGCCAGCCAAACTCTTAGAAACGCCGGGAATCCTCGATCTCTCGATTTCGCTAAGCATCGACGGATCAATCGCTGCAGCACCACGATACCCATCTTATCGTATTGTAAGTGTGTAGTTGCATGAAGTAAAGAATTTTGACACCCATACGCCCAGCCAAACTTTCAGAAACGCCGGGAATCCTCGATCTCTCGATGTCGCTAAGCATCGACGTATCAATTGCTGCAGCACCATGATACCCGTTTTATCGTATTGCAAGTGTGTAGTTGCATGGAATAAAGAATTTTTACACCCATACGCCCAGCCAAACTCTCAGAAACGCCGGGAATCCTCGATCTCTCGATGTCGCTAAGCATCGACGGATCAATCGCTGCAGCACCACGATACCCGTTTTATCGTATTGCAAGTGTGTAGTTGCATGAAATAAATGATTTTCACGCCCGTACACCCAGCCAAACTCTCAGAAACGCCGGGAATCCTCGATCTCTCGATTCCGCTAAGCATCGACGGATCAATCGCTGCAGAGCCACGATTCCCGTTTTATCGTATTGCAAGTGTGTAGTTGCATGAAATAAAGAATTTTCACACCCGTATACCCAGCCAAACTCTTAGAAACGCCGGGAATCCTCGATCTCTCGATTTCGCTAAGCATCGACGGATCAATCGCTGCAGCACCACGATACCCATCTTATCGTATTGTAAGTGTGTAGTTGCATGAAGTAAAGAATTTTGACACCCATACGCCCAGCCAAACTTTCAGAAACGCCGGGAATCCTCGATCTTTCGATTCCGCTAAGCTTCGACGTATCAATCGCTGCAGAACTGCGATACCAGTTTTCTCGTATTGAGAGTGTGTAGTTGCAGGAAATAAAGAATTTTGACCCCCGTACACCCAGCCAAACTCTCAGAAACGCTGGGAATCCTCGATCTCTCGATTTCGCTAAGCATCGACGGATCAATCGCTGCAGCACCGCGATACCAGTTTTATCGTATTGAGAGTGTGTAGATACATAGAATGAAGGATTTTGACACCCGTACAGCCAGCCAAAGTCTCAGAAACGGCGGGAATCCTCGATCTTTCGATTCCGCTAAGCTTCGACGTATCAATCGCTGCAGAACTGCGATACCAGTTTTCTCGTATTGAGAGTGTGTAGTTGCAGGAAATAAAGAATTTTGACCCCCGTACGCCCAGCCAAACTCTCAGAAACGCCGGGAATCCTCGATCTCTCGATGTCGCTATGCATCGACGAATCAATCGCTGCAGCACCACGATACCCATTTTATCGTATTTCCCGTGTGTAGTTGCATGAAATAAAGAATTTTCACACCCGTACACCGAGCCAAACTCTCCGAAACGCCGGGAATCCTCGATCTCTCGATTTCGCTAAGCATCGACGGATCAATCGCTGCAGGACCGCGATACCCGTTCTTTCGTATTGTAAGTGCGTAGTTGCATGAAATAAAGAATTTTGACATGCGTACACCCAGCCAAACTCTCAGAAACGCCGGGAATCCTCGATCTCTCAATGTCGCTATGCATCGACGGATCAATCGCTGCAGCACCACGATACCCATTTTATCGTATTTCCCGTGTGTAGTTGCATGAAATAAAGAATTTTGACACCCGTACACCGAGCCAAACTCTCCGAAACGCCGGGAATCCTCGATCTCTCGATTTCGCTAAGCATCGACGGATCAATCGCTGCAGCACCGCGATACCCGTTCTATCGTATTGTAAGTCCGTAGTTGCATGAAATAAAGAATTTTGACATGCGTACACCCAGTCAAACACTAAGAAACGCCGGGAATCCTCGATCTCTCGATGTCGCTAAGCATCGACGGATCAATCGCTGCAGCACCACGATACCCGTTTTATCGTATTGCAAGTGTGTAGTTGCATGGAATAAAGAATTTTCACACCCGTACACCCAGCCAAACTCTCAGAAACGCCGGGAATCATCGATCTCTCGATGTCGCTAAGCATCGACGGATCAATCGCTGCAGCACCATGATACCCGTTTTATCGTATTGCAAGTGTGTAGTTGCATAGAATAAAGAATTTTTACACCCGTACACCCAGCCAAACTCTCAGAAACGCTGGGAATCCTCGATCTCTCGATTTCGCTAAGCATCGACGGATCAATCGCTGCAGCACCGCGATACCCATTTTATCGTATTGTAAGTGTGTAGTTGCATGAAATAAAGAATTTTGACACCCATACGCCCAGCCAAACTCGCAGAAACGCCGGGAATCCTCGATCTCTCGATGTCGCTAAGCATCGACGTATCAATTGCTGCAGCACCACGATACCAGTTTTATCGTAGTGAGATTGTGTAGATACATAGAATGAAGGATTTTGACACCCGTACAGCCAGCCAAAGTCTCAGAAACGGCGGGAATCCTCGATCTTTCGATTCCGCTAAGCTTCGACGTATCAATCGCTGCAGAACTGCGATACCAGTTTTCTCGTATTGAGAGTGTGTAGTTGCAGGAAATAAAGAATTTTGACCCCCGTACGCCCAGCCAAACTCTCAGAAACGCCGGGAATCGTCGATCTCTCGATGTCGCTAAGCATCGACGGATCAATCGCTGCAGAGCCACGATTCCCGTTTTATCGTATTGCAAGTGTGTAGTTGCATGAAATAAAGAATTTTCACACCCGTACACCGAGCCAAACTTTCCGAAACGCCGGGAATCCTCGATCTCTCGATTTCGCTAACCATCGACGGATCAATCGCTGCAGGACCGCGATACCCGTTCTATCGTATTGTAAGTGCGTAGTTGCATGAAATAAAGAATTTTGACATGCGTACACCCAGCCAAACACTAAGAAACGCCGGGAATCCTCGATCTCTCGATGTCGCTAAGCATCGACGGATCAATCGCTGCAGCACCACGATACCAGTTTTATCGTATTGAGAGTGTGTAGATACGTAGAATGAAGGATTTTGACACCCGTACAGCCAGCCAAAGTCTCAGAAACGGCGGGGATCCTCGATCTTTCGATTCCGCTAAGCTTCGACGTATCAATCGCTGCAGAACTGCGATACCAGTTTTCTCGTATTGAGAGTGTGTAGTTGCAGGAAATAAAGAATTTTGACCCCCGTACGCCCAGCCAAACTCTCAGAAACGCGGGGAATCCTCGATCTCTCGATGTCGCTATGCATCGACGGATCAATCGCTGCAGCACCACGATACCCATTTTATCGTATTTGCCGTGTGTAGTTGCATGAAATAAAGAATTTTGACACCCGTACACCGAGCCAAACTCTCCGAAACGCCGGGAATCCTCGATCTCTCGATTTCGCTAAGCATCGACGGATCAATCGCTGCAGCACCGCGATACCCGTTCTATCGTATTGTAAGTGCGTAGTTGCATGAAATAAAGAATTTTGACATGCGTACACCCAGCCAAACACTAAGAAACGCCGGGAATCCTCGATCTCTCGATGTCGCTAAGCATCGACGGATCAATCGCTGCAGCACCACGATACCCGTTTTATCGTATTGCAAGTGTGTAGTTGCATGAAATAAATGATTTTCACGCCCGTACACCCAGCCAAACTCTCAGAAACGCCGGGAATCCTCGATCTCTCGATTTCGCTAAGCATCGACGGATCAATCGCTGCAGCACCGCGATACCCGTTTTATCGTATTGTAAGTGTGTAGTTGCATGAAATAAAGAATTTTGACACCCATACGCCCAGCCAAACTCTCAGAAACGCCTGGAATCCTCGATCTCTCGATGTCGCTAAGCATCGACGTATCAATTGCTGCAGCACCACGATACCCGTTTTATCGTATTGCCCGTGTGTAGTTGCATGAAATAAAGAATTTTCACACCCGTACAGCCAGCCAAACTCTTAGAAACGCCGGGAATCCTCGATCTCTCGATTTCGCTAAGCATCGACGGATCAATCGCTGCAGCACCACGATACCCGTTTTATCGTATTACCCGTGTGTAGTTGCATGAAATAAAGAATTTTCACACCCGTACACCCTGCCAAACTCTCAGAAACGCCGGGAATCATCGATCTCTCGATGTCGCTAAGCATCGACGGATCAATCGCTGCAGCACTATGATACCCGTTTTATCGTATTGCAAGTGTGTAGTTGCATGGAATAAAGAATTTTTTCACCCGTACACCCAGCCAAACTCTCAGAAACGCTGGGAATCCTCGATCTCTCGATTTCGCTAAGCTTCGACGTATCAATCGCTGCAGAACTGCGATACCAGTTTTCTCGTATTGAGAGTGTGTAGTTGCAGGAAATAAAGAATTTTGACCCCCGTACGCCCAGCCAAACTCTCAGAAACGCGGGGAATCCTCGATCTCTCGATGTCGCTATGCATCGACGGATCAATCGCTGCAGCACCACGATACCCATTTTATCGTATTTCCCGTGTGTAGTTGCATGAAATAAAGAATTTTGACACCCGTACACCGAGCCAAACTCTCCGAAACGCCGGGAATCCTCGATCTCTCGATTTCGCTAAGCATCGACGGATCAATCGCTGCAGCACCGCGATACCCGTTCTATCGTATTGTAAGTGCGTAGATGCATGAAATAAAGAAGTTTGACATGCGTACACCCAGCCAAACACTAAGAAACGCCGGGAATCCTCGATCTCTCGATGTCGCTAAGCATCGACGGATCAATCGCTGCAGCCCCACGATACCCGTTTTATCGTATTGCAAGTGTGTAGTTGCATGAAATAAATGATTTTCACGCCCGTACACCCAGCCAAACTCTCAGAAACGCCGGGAATCCTCGATCTCTCGATTTCGCTAAGCATCGACGGATCAATCGCTGCAGCACCGCGATACCCGTTTTATCGTATTGTAAGTGTGTAGTTGCATGAAATAAAGAATTTTGACACCCATACGCCCAGCCAAACTCTCAGAAACGCCTGGAATCCTCGATCTCTCGATGTCGCTAAGCATCGACGTATCAATTGCTGCAGCACCACGATACCCGTTTTATCGTATTGCCCGTGTGTAGTTGCATGAAATAAAGAATTTTCACACCCGTACAGCCAGCCAAACTCTTAGAAACGCCGGGAATCCTCGATCTCTCGATTTCGCTAAGCATCGACGGATCAATCGCTGCAGCACCACGATACCCGTTTTATCGTATTGCCCGTGTGTAGTTGCATGAAATAAAGAATTTTCACACCCGTACACCCTGCCAAACTCTCAGAAACGCCGGGAATCATCGATCTCTCGATGTCGCTAAGCATCGACGGATCAATCGCTGCAGCACTATGATACCCGTTCTATCGTATTGTAAGTGCGTAGTTGCATGAAATAAAGAAGTTTGACATGCGTACACCCAGCCAAACACTAAGAAACGCCGGGAATCCTCGATCTCTCGATGTCGCTAAGCATCGACGGATCAATCGCTGCAGCCCCACGATACCCGTTTTATCGTATTGCAAGTGTGTAGTTGCATGAAATAAATGATTTTCACGCCCGTACACCCAGCCAAACTCTCAGAAACACCGGGAATCCTCGATCTCTCGATTTCGCTAAGCATCGACGGATCAATCGCTGCAGCACCGCGATACCCGTTTTATCGTATTGTAAGTGTGTAGTTGCATGAAATAAAGAATTTTGACACCCATACGCCCAGCCAAACTCTCAGAAACGCCTGGAATCCTCGATCTCTCGATGTCGCTAAGCATCGACGTATCAATTGCTGCAGCACCACGATACCCGTTTTATCGTATTGCCCGTGTGTAGTTGCATGAAATAAAGAATTTTCACACCCGTACAGCCAGCCAAACTCTTAGAAACGCCGGGAATCCTCGATCTCTCGATTTCGCTAAGCATCGACGGATCAATCGCTGCAGCACCACGATACCCGTTTTATCGTATTGCCCGTGTGTAGTTGCATGAAATAAAGAATTTTCACACCCGTACACCCTGCCAAACTCTCAGAAACGCCGGGAATCATCGATCTCTCGATGTCGCTAAGCATCGACGGATCAATCGCTGCAGCACTATGATACCCGTTTTATCGTATTGCCCGTGTGTAGTTGCATGAAATAAAGAATTTTCACACCCGTACAGCCAGCCAAACTCTTAGAAACGCCGGGAATCCTCGATCTCTCGATTTCGCTAAGCATCGACGGATCAATCGCTGCAGCACCACGATACCCGTTTTATCGTATTGAGAGTGTGTAGATACATAGAATGAAGGATTTTGACACCCGTACAGCCAGCCAAAGTCTCAGAAACGGCGGGAATCCTCGATCTTTCGATTCCGCTAAGCTTCGACGTATCAATCGCTGCAGAACTGCGATACCAGTTTTCTCGTATTGAGAGTGTGTAGTTGCAGGAAATAAAGAATTTTGACCCCCGTACGCCCAGCCAAACTCTCAGAAACGCCGGGAATCCTCGATCTCTTGATGTCGCTATGTATCGACGAATCAATCGCTGCAGCACCACGATACCCATTTTATCGTATTTCCCGTGTGTAGTTGCATGAAATAAAGAATTTTGACACCCGTACACCGAGCCAAACTCTCCGAAACACCGGGAATCCTCGATCTCTCGATTTCGCTAAGCATCGACGGATCAATCGCTGCAGCACCGCGATACCCGTTCTATCGTATTGTAAGTGCGTAGTTGCATGAAATAAAGAATTTTGACATGCGTACACCCAGCCAAACACTAAGAAACGCCGGGAATCCTCGATCTCTCGATGTCGCTAAGCATCGACGGATCAATCGCTGCAGCACCACGATACCCGTTTTATCGTATTGCAAGTGTGTAGTTGCATGAAATAAATGATTTTCACGCCCGTACACCCAGCCAAACTCTCAGAAACGCCGGGAATCCTCGATCTCTCGATTTCGCTAAGCATCGACGGATCAATCGCTGCAGAGCCACGATTCCCGTTTTATCGTATTGGAAGTGTGTAGTTGCATGAAATAAAGAATTTTCACACCCGTATACCCAGCTAAACTCTCCGAAATGCCGGGAATCCTCGATTTCTCGATTTCGTAAGCATCGACGGATCAATCGCTGCAGCACCACGATACCCGTTTTATCGTATTGTAAGTGCGTAGTTGCATGAAATAAAGAATTTTGACATGCGTACACCCAGCCAAACACTAAGAAACGCCGGGAATCCTCGATCTCTCGATGTCGCTAAGCATCGACGGATCAATCGCTGCAGCACCACGATACCCGTTTTATCGTATTGCAAGTGTGTAGTTGCATGAAATAAATGATTTTCACGCCCGTACACCCAGCCAAACTCGCAGAAACGCCGGGAATCCTCGATCTCTCGATTTCGCTAAGCATCGACGGATCAATCGCTGCAGCACCACGATACCCGGTTTATCGTATTGTAAGTGTGTAGTTGCATGAAATAAAGAATTTTGACATGCGTACACCCAGCCAAACTCTCAGAAACGCCGGGAATCATCGATCTCTCGATGTCGCTAAGCATCGACGTATCAATCGCTGCAGCACCACGATACCAGTTTTATCGTAGTGAGAGTGTGTAGATACATAGAATGAAGGATTTTGACACCCGTACAGCCAGCCAAAGTCTCAGAAACGGCGGGAATCCTCGATCTTTCGATTCCGCTAAGCTTCGACGTATCAATCGCTGCAGAACTGCGATACCAGTTTTCTCGTATTGAGAGTGTGTAGTTGCAGGAAATAAAGAATTTTGACCCCCGTACGCCCAGCCAAACTCTCAGAAACGCCGGGAATCCTCGATCTCTCGATGTCGCTAAGCATCGACGGATCAATCGCTGCAGAGCCACGATTCCCGTTTTATCGTATTGCAAGTGTGTAGTTGCATGAAATAAAGAATTTTGACATGCGTACACCCAGCCAAACTCTCAGAAACGCCGGGAATCCTCGATCTCTCGATGTCCCTAAGCATCGACGTATCAATTGCTGCAGCACCACGATACCCGTTTTATCGTATTGCCCGTGTGTAGTTGCATAAAATAAAGAATTTTCACACCCGTACAGCCAGCCAAACTCTTAGAAACGCCGGGAATCCTCGATCTCTCGATTTCGCTAAGCATCGACGGATCAATCGCTGCAGCACCACGATACCCATCTTATCGTATTGTAAGTGTGTAGTTGCATGAAGTAAAGAATTTTGACACCCATACGCCCAGCCAAACTTTCAGAAACGCCGGGAATCCTCGATCTCTCGATGTCGCTAAGCATCGACGTATCAATTGCTGCAGCACCATGATACCCGTTTTATCGTATTGCAAGTGTGTAGTTGCATGGAATAAAGAATTTTTACACCCATACGCCCAGCCAAACTCTCAGAAACGCCGGGAATCCTCGATCTCTCGATGTCGCTAAGCATCGACGGATCAATCGCTGCAGCACCACGATACCCGTTTTATCGTATTGCAAGTGTGTAGTTGCATGAAATAAATGATTTTCACGCCCGTACACCCAGCCAAACTCTCAGAAACGCCGGGAATCCTCGATCTCTCGATTCCGCTAAGCATCGACGGATCAATCGCTGCAGAGCCACGATTCCCGTTTTATCGTATTGCAAGTGTGTAGTTGCATGAAATAAAGAATTTTCACACCCGTATACCCAGCCAAACTCTTAGAAACGCCGGGAATCCTCGATCTCTCGATTTCGCTAAGCATCGACGGATCAATCGCTGCAGCACCACGATACCCATCTTATCGTATTGTAAGTGTGTAGTTGCATGAAGTAAAGAATTTTGACACCCATACGCCCAGCCAAACTTTCAGAAACGCCGGGAATCCTCGATCTTTCGATTCCGCTAAGCTTCGACGTATCAATCGCTGCAGAACTGCGATACCAGTTTTCTCGTATTGAGAGTGTGTAGTTGCAGGAAATAAAGAATTTTGACCCCCGTACACCCAGCCAAACTCTCAGAAACGCTGGGAATCCTCGATCTCTCGATTTCGCTAAGCATCGACGGATCAATCGCTGCAGCACCGCGATACCAGTTTTATCGTATTGAGAGTGTGTAGATACATAGAATGAAGGATTTTGACACCCGTACAGCCAGCCAAAGTCTCAGAAACGGCGGGAATCCTCGATCTTTCGATTCCGCTAAGCTTCGACGTATCAATCGCTGCAGAACTGCGATACCAGTTTTCTCGTATTGAGAGTGTGTAGTTGCAGGAAATAAAGAATTTTGACCCCCGTACGCCCAGCCAAACTCTCAGAAACGCCGGGAATCCTCGATCTCTCGATGTCGCTATGCATCGACGAATCAATCGCTGCAGCACCACGATACCCATTTTATCGTATTTCCCGTGTGTAGTTGCATGAAATAAAGAATTTTCACACCCGTACACCGAGCCAAACTCTCCGAAACGCCGGGAATCCTCGATCTCTCGATTTCGCTAAGCATCGACGGATCAATCGCTGCAGGACCGCGATACCCGTTCTTTCGTATTGTAAGTGCGTAGTTGCATGAAATAAAGAATTTTGACATGCGTACACCCAGCCAAACTCTCAGAAACGCCGGGAATCCTCGATCTCTCAATGTCGCTATGCATGGACGGATCAATCGCTGCAGCACCACGATACCCATTTTATCGTATTTCCCGTGTGTAGTTGCATGAAATAAAGAATTTTGACACCCGTACACCGAGCCAAACTCTCCGAAACGCCGGGAATCCTCGATCTCTCGATTTCGCTAAGCATCGACGGATCAATCGCTGCAGCACCGCGATACCCGTTCTATCGTATTGTAAGTCCGTAGTTGCATGAAATAAAGAATTTTGACATGCGTACACCCAGCCAAACACTAAGAAACGCCGGGAATCCTCGATCTCTCGATGTCGCTAAGCATCGACGGATCAATCGCTGCAGCACCACGATACCCGTTTTATCGTATTGCAAGTGTGTAGTTGCATGGAATAAAGAATTTTCACACCCGTACACCCAGCCAAACTCTCAGAAACGCCGGGAATCATCGATCTCTCGATGTCGCTAAGCATCGACGGATCAATCGCTGCAGCACCATGATACCCGTTTTATCGTATTGCAAGTGTGTAGTTGCATAGAATAAAGAATTTTTACACCCGTACACCCAGCCAAACTCTCAGAAACGCTGGGAATCCTCGATCTCTCGATTTCGCTAAGCATCGACGGATCAATCGCTGCAGCACCGCGATACCCATTTTATCGTATTGTAAGTGTGTAGTTGCATGAAATAAAGAATTTTGACACCCATACGCCCAGCCAAACTCGCAGAAACGCCGGGAATCCTCGATCTCTCGATGTCGCTAAGCATCGACGTATCAATTGCTGCAGCACCACGATACCAGTTTTATCGTAGTGAGATTGTGTAGATACATAGAATGAAGGATTTTGACACCCGTACAGCCAGCCAAAGTCTCAGAAACGGCGGGAATCCTCGATCTTTCGATTCCGCTAAGCTTCGACGTATCAATCGCTGCAGAACTGCGATACCAGTTTTCTCGTATTGAGAGTGTGTAGTTGCAGGAAATAAAGAATTTTGACCCCCGTACGCCCAGCCAAACTCTCAGAAACGCCGGGAATCGTCGATCTCTCGATGTCGCTAAGCATCGACGGATCAATCGCTGCAGAGCCACGATTCCCGTTTTATCGTATTGCAAGTGTGTAGTTGCATGAAATAAAGAATTTTCACACCCGTACACCGAGCCAAACTTTCCGAAACGCCGGGAATCCTCGATCTCTCGATTTCGCTAACCATCGACGGATCAATCGCTGCAGGACCGCGATACCCGTTCTATCGTATTGTAAGTGCGTAGTTGCATGAAATAAAGAATTTTGACATGCGTACACCCAGCCAAACTCTTAGAAACGCCGGGAATCCTCGATCTCTCGATGTCGCTATGCATCGACGGATCAATCGCTGCAGCACCACGATACCCATTTTATCGTATTTCCCGTGTGTAGTTGCATGAAATAAAGAATTTTGACACCCGTACACCGAGCCAAACTCTCCGAAACGCCGGGAATCCTCGATCTCTCGATTTCGCTAAGCATCGACGGATCAATCGCTGCAGCACCGCGATACCCGTTCTATCGTATTGTAAGTGCGTAGTTGCATGAAATAAAGAATTTTGACATGCGTACACCCAGCCAAACACTAAGAAACGCCGGGAATCCTCGATCTCTCGATGTCGCTAAGCATCGACGGATCAATCGCTGCAGCACCACGATACCCGTTGTATCGTATTGCAAGTGTGTAGTTGCATGGAATAAAGAATTTTCACACCCGTACACCCAGCCAAACTCTCAGAAACGCCGGGAATCATCGATCTCTCGATGTCGCTAAGCATCGACGGATCAATCGCTGCAGCACCATGATACCCGTTTTATCGTATTGCAAGTGTGTAGTTGCATAGAATAAAGAATTTTTACACCCGTACACCCAGCCAAACTCTCAGAAACGCTGGGAATCCTCGATCTCTCGATTTCGCTAAGCATCGACGGATCAATCGCTGCAGCACCGCGATACCCATTTTATCGTATTGTAAGTGTGTAGTTGCATGAAATAAAGAATTTTGACACCCATACGCCCAGCTAAACTCGCAGAAACGCCGGGAATCCTCGATCTCTCGATGTCGCTAAGCATCGACGTATCAATTGCTGCAGCACCACGATACCAGTTTTATCGTAGTGAGATTGTGTAGATACATAGAATGAAGGATTTTGACACCCGTACAGCCAGCCAAAGTCTCAGAAACGGCGGGAATCCTCGATCTTTCGATTCCGCTAAGCTTCGACGTATCAATCGCTGCAGAACTGCGATACCAGTTTTCTCGTATTGAGAGTGTGTAGTTGCAGGAAATAAAGAATTTTGACCCCCGTACGCCCAGCCAAACTCTCAGAAACGCCGGGAATCGTCGATCTCTCGATGTCGCTAAGCATCGACGGATCAATCGCTGCAGAGCCACGATTCCCGTTTTATCGTATTGCAAGTGTGAAGTTGCATGAAATAAAGAATTTTGACATGCGTACACCCAGCCAAACTCTCAGAAACACCGGGAATCATCGATATCTCGATGTCGCTAAGCATCGACGTATCAATCGCTGCAGCACCACGATACCAGTTTTATCGTATTGAGAGTGTGTAGATACGTAGAATGAAGGATTTTGACACCCGTACAGCCAGCCAAAGTCTCAGAAACGGCGGGGATCCTCGATCTTTCGATTCCGCTAAGCTTCGACGTATCAATCGCTGCAGAACTGCGATACCAGTTTTCTCGTATTGAGAGTGTGTAGTTGCAGGAAATAAAGAATTTTGACCCCCGTACGCCCAGCCAAACTCTCAGAAACGCGGGGAATCCTCGATCTCTCGATGTCGCTATGCATCGACGGATCAATCGCTGCAGCACCACGATACCCATTTTATCGTATTTCCCGTGTGTAGTTGCATGAAATAAAGAATTTTGACACCCGTACACCGAGCCAAACTCTCCGAAACGCCGGGAATCCTCGATCTCTCGATTTCGCTAAGCATCGACGGATCAATCGCTGCAGCACCGCGATACCCGTTCTATCGTATTGTAAGTGCGTAGTTGCATGAAATAAAGAATTTTGACATGCGTACACCCAGCCAAACACTAAGAAACGCCGGGAATCCTCGATCTCTCGATGTCGCTAAGCATCGACGGATCAATCGCTGCAGCACCACGATACCCGTTTTATCGTATTGCAAGTGTGTAGTTGCATGAAATAAATGATTTTCACGCCCGTACACCCAGCCAAACTCTCAGAAACGCCGGGAATCCTCGATCTCTCGATTTCGCTAAGCATCGACGGATCAATCGCTGCAGCACCGCGATACCCGTTTTATCGTATTGTAAGTGTGTAGTTGCATGAAATAAAGAATTTTGACACCCATACGCCCAGCCAAACTCTCAGAAACGCCTGGAATCCTCGATCTCTCGATGTCGCTAAGCATCGACGTATCAATTGCTGCAGCACCACGATACCCGTTTTATCGTATTGCCCGTGTGTAGTTGCATGAAATAAAGAATTTTCACACCCGTACAGCCAGCCAAACTCTTAGAAACGCCGGGAATCCTCGATCTCTCGATTTCGCTAAGCATCGACGGATCAATCGCTGCAGCACCACGATACCCATCTTATCGTATTGTAAGTGTGTAGTTGCATGAAATAAAGAATTTTGACACCCATACGCCCAGCCAAACTCTCAGAAACGCCGGGAATCCTCGATCTCTCGATGTCGCTAAGCATCGACGTATCAATTGCTGCAGCACCACGATACCCGTTTTATCGTATTGCCCGTGTGTAGTTGCATGAAATAAAGAATTTTGACGTGCGTACACCCAGCCAAACTCTCAGAAACACCGGGAATCATCGATATCTCGATGTCGCTAAGCATCGACGTATCAATCGCTGCAGCACCACGATACCAGTTTTATCGTATTGAGAGTGTGTAGATACGTAGAATGAAGGATTTTGACACCCGTACAGCCAGCCAAAGTCTCAGAAACGGCGGGAATCCTCGATCTTTCGATTCCGCTAAGCTTCGACGTATCAATCGCTGCAGAACTGCGATACCAGTTTTCTCGTATTGAGAGTGTGTAGTTGCAGGAAATAAAGAATTTTGACCCCCGTACGCCCAGCCAAACTCTCAGAAACGCGGGGAATCCTCGATCTCTCGATGTCGCTATGCATCGACGGATCAATCGCTGCAGCACCACGATACCCATTTTATCGTATTTCCCGTGTGTAGTTGCATGGAATAAAGAATTTTTACACCCGTACACCCAGCCAAACTCTCAGAAACGCTGGGAATCCTCGATCTCTCGATTTCGCTAAGCATCGACGGATCAATCGCTGCAGCACCGCGATACCAATTTTATCGTATTGAGAGTGTGTAGATACATAGAATGAAGGATTTTGACACCCGTACAGCCAGCCAAAGTCTCAGAAACGGCGGGAATCCTCGATCTTTCGATTCCGCTAAGCTTCGACGTATCAATCGCTGCAGAACTGCGATACCAGTTTTCTCGTATTGAGAGTGTGTAGTTGCAGGAAATAAAGAATTTTGACCCCCGTACGCCCAGCCAAACTCTCAGAAACGCCGGGAATCCTCGATCTCTCGATGTCGCTATGCATCGACGAATCAATCGCTGCAGCACCACGATACCCATTTTATCGTATTTCCCGTGTGTAGTTACATGAAATAAAGAATTTTCACACCCGTACACCGAGCCAAACTTTCCGAAACGCCGGGAATCCTCGATCTCTCGATTTCGCTAACCATCGACGGATCAATCGCTGCAGGACCGCGATACCCGTTCTATCGTATTGTAAGTGCGTAGTTGCATGAAATAAAGAATTTTGACATGCGTACACCCAGCCAAACTCTTAGAAACGCCGGGAATCCTCGATCTCTCGATGTCGCTATGCATCGACGGATCAATCGCTGCAGCACCACGATACCCATTTTATCGTATTTCCCGTGTGTAGTTGCATGAAATAAAGAATTTTGACACCCGTACACCGAGCCAAACTCTCCGAAACGCCGGGAATCCTCGATCTCTCGATTTCGCTAAGCATCGACGGATCAATCGCTGCAGCACCGCGATACCCGTTCTATCGTATTGTAAGTGCGTAGTTGCATGAAATAAAGAATTTTGACATGCGTACACCCAGCCAAACACTAAGAAACGCCGGGAATCCTCGATCTCTCGATGTCGCTAAGCATCGACGGATCAATCGCTGCAGCACCACGATACCCGTTTTATCGTATTGCAAGTGTGTAGTTGCATGGAATAAAGAATTTTCACACCCGTACACCCAGCCAAACTCTCAGAAACGCCGGGAATCATCGATCTCTCGATGTCGCTAAGCATCGACGGATCAATCGCTGCAGCACCATGATACCCGTTTTATCGTATTGCAAGTGTGTAGTTGCATAGAATAAAGAATTTTTACACCCGTACACCCAGCCAAACTCTCAGAAACGCTGGGAATCCTCGATCTCTCGATTTCGCTAAGCATCGACGGATCAATCGCTGCAGCACCGCGATACCCATTTTATCGTATTGTAAGTGTGTAGTTGCATGAAATAAAGAATTTTGACACCCATACGCCCAGCCAAACTCGCAGAAACGCCGGGAATCCTCGATCTCTCGATGTCGCTAAGCATCGACGTATCAATTGCTGCAGCACCACGATACCAGTTTTATCGTAGTGAGATTGTGTAGATACATAGAATGAAGGATTTTGACACCCGTACAGCCAGCCAAAGTCTCAGAAACGGCGGGAATCCTCGATCTTTCGATTCCGCTAAGCTTCGACGTATCAATCGCTGCAGAACTGCGATACCAGTTTTCTCGTATTGAGAGTGTGTAGTTGCAGGAAATAAAGAATTTTGACCCCCGTACGCCCAGCCAAACTCTCAGAAACGCCGGGAATCGTCGATCTCTCGATGTCGCTAAGCATCGACGGATCAATCGCTGCAGAGCCACGATTCCCGTTTTATCGTATTGCAAGTGTGAAGTTGCATGAAATAAAGAATTTTGACATGCGTACACCCAGCCAAACTCTCAGAAACACCGGGAATCATCGATATCTCGATGTCGCTAAGCATCGACGTATCAATCGCTGCAGCACCACGATACCAGTTTTATCGTATTGAGAGTGTGTAGATACGTAGAATGAAGGATTTTGACACCCGTACAGCCAGCCAAAGTCTCAGAAACGGCGGGGATCCTCGATCTTTCGATTCCGCTAAGCTTCGACGTATCAATCGCTGCAGAACTGCGATACCAGTTTTCTCGTATTGAGAGTGTGTAGTTGCAGGAAATAAAGAATTTTGACCCCCGTACGCCCAGCCAAACTCTCAGAAACGCGGGGAATCCTCGATCTCTCGATGTCGCTATGCATCGACGGATCAATCGCTGCAGCACTACGATACCCATTTTATCGTATTTCCCGTGTGTAGTTGCATGAAATAAAGAATTTTGACACCCGTACACCGAGCCAAACTCTCCGAAACGCCGGGAATCCTCGATCTCTCGATTTCGCTAAGCATCGACGGATCAATCGCTGCAGCACCGCGATACCCGTTCTATCGTATTGTAAGTGCGTAGTTGCATGAAATAAAGAATTTTGACATGCGTACACCCAGCCAAACACTAAGAAACGCCGGGAATCCTCGATCTCTCGATGTCGCTAAGCATCGACGGATCAATCGCTGCAGCACCACGATACCCGTTTTATCGTATTGCAAGTGTGTAGTTGCATGAAATAAATGATTTTCACGCCCGTACACCCAGCCAAACTCTCAGAAACGCCGGGAATCCTCGATCTCTCGATTTCGCTAAGCATCGACGGATCAATCGCTGCAGCACCGCGATACCCGTTTTATCGTATTGTAAGTGTGTAGTTGCATGAAATAAAGAATTTTGACACCCATACGCCCAGCCAAACTCTCAGAAACGCCTGGAATCCTCGATCTCTCGATGTCGCTAAGCATCGACGTATCAATTGCTGCAGCACCACGATACCCGTTTTATCGTATTGCCCGTGTGTAGTTGCATGAAATAAAGAATTTTCACACCCGTACAGCCAGCCAAACTCTTAGAAACGCCGGGAATCCTCGATCTCTCGATTTCGCTAAGCATCGACGGATCAATCGCTGCAGCACCACGATACCCATCTTATCGTATTGTAAGTGTGTAGTTGTGTTACGTCCTGGGAGTTCAAATTGAATTTTTAAAAACTATATGTAAACTCGCACGGAGGACGATCGACAGATCAACTAATGTTGGCCTCTACTTTAAACAGGAATGTGCCTATTAAGGATAGAGACCGCGTCTGGTTTACTGTGAATCTTTTAGAAAAACTCTGTTATAATATTTAATTGGCTTACCTTGTTGTTGTACAGCAAAGATGAGCGGTTGGGGCGTAGCGGGTTTAGTCGAGGGTGACAACTGGAATCTCCCTGATGAAGACCACGTCGTTGGAGACCCCTACTGTATCGACGGATGGGCGGCAGATACGAGCAGCAGTACCGACTGGAATTCTCTTGGTAAGGCAGATCTCGTTCTTACCGACGACCGGTGCTGGATTGGTAATGCAGGAACGTATGAAGCTGACCAACTCGTCTGGCAATGCAGATGAAACTGGGAAGAACCAGCACCCCGGAAACTTCACAACGACGCGATTGAATTTTACGATCGAGACGATTTGTGGCTTTCCGACGGATTTAGGTGTAACTGATTCCAAACCGGTAACTTCCGAAACAATTGGCGATAGATTGTTCAATTCGCGAGTGAGTCCGGCTTTGTTGTGCCCACGGGGACGACCTGGCAAATTAAGCGCTACTGCAATTGCACGTCGAAGTTGAAATTTTCGCCCAGCTCGACGTCTGCCCATTTGAATTTATTATTTCGGGAAAATGAAAGTGCAGGCCGTTGCACGTTTCATTAAATGAATATAAAAGAATGGGTTGGAGGAATGGATCTCGTGCAAGCCTTTGCACAGAGTAAGGAGGGATAGGATCCAAAGTGCAAGCCGTTGCACGTTGTGAATCCTTGGATAGTTGAGGAATTAAATATTAACAACAAATTCAAATAAACGGCAGTACGGCGGCAATTCAAATAAACGGGTGATTGGAATAAAAGAAATGTAGAGTTGAATTGAAAATTCTTGATTATTATTAATATTAAAAAAAACACGATACACGCAAACACAGTTAAATTTTAATTTATAACGCGCTACAATAGGTCGCGGAGTCCCGATACTCACTTAAAATTTAGAGCTCGCCCTAAGTGCAAGATAATATTTTAAGAAAAGTAATACTTATGACAAACTGGATAATTGTCGCGATCTTTGCTACCGATTCGTATAGTACGGTGCTTCTCGATGCGCGGCGTCCGGAGTGTCGGCGGAGACTGGCTTGCATACTGCGAGTCTCGTATATATATTCTAAGTCTTGGGCTACCCCCACTCTAGTCGCTACACGCGTGGACTAAGGCCCGCGCTGCGCGTGCATACTGTTTACACTTTATTAATTCGGAGATTATAATACTAGGAATAAACCTTCGAACAAAGGGACATTTGATACCTTTGATTAAACATCCTGTGTAGATTACTGTCCTGTTTAGTCTCATGCTTGCTCTTTGGTTTATTCCGAATATTATTTACAATGATTTCAATTTTCGTAATTTTACGTTATTATAATAGTAAGATCTATTGGCTATTTTAGTCAACGAGCAACCAGCGTTCGGGATATTGTGATTATATTTTATGCCTTCAGTGATTTCATGAATTTTAGATTGTTAATAACATTTTTATTGATTTATCCATATTTGTGAAGCTGATATTTTGTTTATCCTGAATACTGGTTTAAACTACAATCCTGAATGAATATTTTGTAAATCTATTTCGTAATTTGCAAGTATGGCTACATGTAGATTGCTGAGTTATAATTATTGAAACAAAGTAATTATAATTATTTAATATTCTGTTTATTATTTACTATATGTATATGTATATGGGTATTATAACTATTGTATATTATTTAAATATATATAGTAGTGAATGTTTGTTAAGCAGTGGCTAAATAACAAATATAGTTTTATAATTTTCAATGCTCGCTTATTTTCCCACGCTTTCTTACTTTCACTATGTTCTGTTTTCTATCAGGCCTTTTCACTGCACTGGGTCGGCTAGACGGCGCCTAGGCATTTCAAGGGCTTGCACGTGAGGCTAGAGATGCATCGTAGAGCTGCTCTGGAGTTCTCAAGTGGTTGCACGTGCGCTGCACCGGTGTTGGATGGCGCCTGGATGTCGCGTGGTCCTCCGTGGGAATTCAGCTTTTCCGGAATTTTGGTTAACAGAGAGAGAATCTCTGTCGTGTGTGAGAGAGGAGTATGTATCCTGTATTTTCAATGGAGGGAATCCTCTGACTTCCCAAATGCTGATGGTAAGTAGTGTCAGTGGTAAGTTGTACGGTCGGTATGTAGTTCCACAGTCGGTATGTTATTCTGCAGTCGGTAAGTTCCTCGGCTGCTGGTAAGTTGCCCGACTGTTGGTAATTGAACCGATGGTTGGTAAGTCTTTCGACTGTCGGTAATGGAACCGATGGTCGGTAATAAAACCAACGGTTGGTAAGTGAATCGGTGGTTGGTAATAATATCAACGGCCGATAACTGTACTGATGGTCGGTAAAATCCCGATGGTAAGTCGTCCGGCTGTCGGTAATTGGATTGACAGTCGGTAATTGGTCCTGCTGATGGTAATGTATGTTACCTTTATAGTTGAAAAGTTTTTTCTGTACTGCTTTTTAGACCCACGACGTCACAGTTGCATGAAATAAAGAATTTTGACACCCATACGCCCAGCCAAACTCTCAGAAACGCCGGGAATCCTCGATCTCTCGATGTCGCTTAGCATCGACGTATCAATTGCTGCAGCACCACGATACCCGTTTTATCGTATTGCCCGTGTGTAGTTGCACGAAATAAAGAATTTTGACATGCGTACACCCAGCCAAACTCTCAGAAACACCGGGAATCATCGATATCTCGATGTCGCTAAGCATCGACGTATCAATCGCTGCAGCACCACGATACCAGTTTTATCGTATTGAGAGTGTGTAGATACGTAGAATGAAGGATTTTGACACCCGTACAGCCAGCCAAAGTCTCAGAAACGGCGGGAATCCTCGATCTTTCGATTCCGCTAAGCTTCGACGTATCAATCGCTGCAGAACTGCGATACCAGTTTTCTCGTATTGAGAGTGTGTAGTTGCAGGAAATAAAGAATTTTGACCCCCGTACGCCCAGCCAAACTCTCAGAAACGCGGGGAATCCTCGATCTCTCGATGTCGCTATGCATCGACGGATCAATCGCTGCAGCACCACGATACCCATTTTATCGTATTTCCCGTGTGTAGTTGCATGAAATAAAGAATTTTGACACCCGTACGCCCAGCCAAACTCTCCGAAACGCCGGGAATCCTCGATCTCTCGATTTCGCTAAGCATCGACGGATCAATCGCTGCAGGACCGCGATACCCGTTCTATCGTATTGTAAGTGCGTAGTTGCATGAAATAAAGAATTTTGACATGCGTACACCCAGCCAAACTCTCAGAAACGCCGGGAATCCTCGATCTCTCGATGTCGCTATGCATCGGCGGATCAGTCGCTGCAGCACCACGATACCCATTTTATCGTATTTCCCGTGTGTAGTTGCATGAAATAAAGAATTTTGACACCCGTACACCGAGCCAAACTCTCCGAAACGCCGGGAATCCTCGATCTCTCGATTTCGCTAAGCATCGACGGATCAATCGCTGCAGCACCGCGATACCCGTTCTATCGTATTGTAAGTGCGTAGTTGCATGAAATAAAGAAGTTTGACATGCGTACACCCAGCCAAACACTAAGAAACGCCGGGAATCCTCGATCTCTCGATGTCGCTAAGCATCGACGGATCAATCGCTGCAGCCCCACGATACCCGTTTTATCGTATTGCAAGTGTGTAGTTGCATGAAATAAATGATTTTCACGCCCGTACACCCAGCCAAACTCTCAGAAACGCCGGGAATCCTCGATCTCTCGATTTCGCTAAGCATCGACGGATCAATCGCTGCAGCACCGCGATACCCGTTTTATCGTATTGTAAGTGTGTAGTTGCATGAAATAAAGAATTTTGACACCCATACGCCCAGCCAAACTCTCAGAAACGCCTGGAATCCTCGATCTCTCGATGTCGCTAAGCATCGACGTATCAATTGCTGCAGCACCACGATACCCGTTTTATCGTATTGCCCGTGTGTAGTTGCATGAAATAAAGAATTTTCACACCCGTACAGCCAGCCAAACTCTTAGAAACGCCGGGAATCCTCGATCTCTCGATTTCGCTAAGCATCGACGGATCAATCGCTGCAGCACCACGATACCCGTTTTATCGTATTGCCCGTGTGTAGTTGCATGAAATAAAGAATTTTCACACCCGTACACCCTGCCAAACTCTCAGAAACGCCGGGAATCATCGATCTCTCGATGTCGCTAAGCATCGACGGATCAATCGCTGCAGCACTATGATACCCGTTTTATCGTATTGCAAGTGTGTAGTTGCATGGAATAAAGAATTTTTTCACCCGTACACCCAGCCAAACTCTCAGAAACGCTGGGAATCCTCGATCTCTCGATTTCGCTAAGCATCGACGGATCAATCGCTGCAGCACCGCGATACCAGTTTTATCGTATTGAGAGTGTGTAGATACATAGAATGAAGGATTTTGACACCCGTACAGCCAGCCAAAGTCTCAGAAACGGCGGGAATCCTCGATCTTTCGATTCCGCTAAGCTTCGACGTATCAATCGCTGCAGAACTGCGATACCAGTTTTCTCGTATTGAGAGTGTGTAGTTGCAGGAAATAAAGAATTTTGACCCCCGTACGCCCAGCCAAACTCTCAGAAACGCCGGGAATCCTCGATCTCTCGATGTCGCTATGTATCGACGAATCAATCGCTGCAGCACCACGATACCCATTTTATCGTATTTCCCGTGTGTAGTTGCATGAAATAAAGAATTTTCACACCCGTACACCGAGCCAAACTCCCCGAAACGCCGGGAATCCTCGATCTCTCGATTTCGCTAAGCATCGACGGATCAATCGCTGCAGGACCGCGATACCCGTTCTATCGTATTGTAAGTGCGTAGTTGCATGAAATAAAGAATTTTGACATGCGTACACCCAGCCAAACTCTCAGAAACGCCGGGAATCCTCGATCTCTCGATGTCGCTATGCATCGACGGATCAATCGCTGCAGCACCACGATACCCATTTTATCGTATTTCCCGTGTGTAGTTGCATGAAATAAAGAATTTTGACACCCGTACACCGAGCCAAACTCTCCGAAACACCGGGAATCCTCGATCTCTCGATTTCGCTAAGCATCGACGGATCAATCGCTGCAGCACCGCGATACCCGTTCTATCGTATTGTAAGTGCGTAGTTGCATGAAATAAAGAATTTTGACATGCGTACACCCAGCCAAACACTAAGAAACGCCGGGAATCCTCGATCTCTCGATGTCGCTAAGCATCGACGGATCAATCGCTGCAGCACCACGATACCCGTTTTATCGTATTGCAAGTGTGTAGTTGCATGAAATAAATGATTTTCACGCCCGTACACCCAGCCAAACTCTCAGAAACGCCGGGAATCCTCG
Source organism: Clistopyga incitator (assembly GCA_947507545.1). Lineage (NCBI taxonomy): Eukaryota > Metazoa > Arthropoda > Insecta > Hymenoptera > Ichneumonidae > Clistopyga > Clistopyga incitator. Next base: position 5,613,886 of record OX382176.1, read on the forward strand.
ATCTCTCGATTTCGCTAAGCATCGACGGATCAATCGCTGCAGAGCCACGATTCCCGTTTTATCGTATTGGAAGTGTGTAGTTGCATGAAATAAAGAATTTTCACACCCGTATACCCAGCTAAGCTCTCCGAAATGCCGGGAATCCTCGATTTCTCGATTTCGTAAGCATCGACGGATCAATCGCTGCAGCACCACGATACCCGTTTTATCGTATTGTAAGTGCGTAGTTGCATGAAATAAAGAATTTTGACATGCGTACACCCAGCCAAACACTAAGAAACGCCGGGAATCCTCGATCTCTCGATGTCGCTAAGCATCGACGGATCAATCGCTGCAGCACCACGATACCCGTTTTATCGTATTGCAAGTGTGTAGTTGCATGAAATAAATGATTTTCACGCCCGTACACCCAGCCAAACTCGCAGAAACGCCGGGAATCCTCGATCTCTCGATTTCGCTAAGCATCGACGGATCAATCGCTGCAGCACCACGATACCCGGTTTATCGTATTGTAAGTGTGTAGTTGCATGAAATAAAGAATTTTGACATGCGTACACCCAGCCAAACTCTCAGAAACGCCGGGAATCATCGATCTCTCGATGTCCCTAAGCATCGACGTATCAATTGCTGCAGCACCACGATACCCGTTTTATCGTATTGCCCGTGTGTAGTTGCATGAAATAAAGAATTTTCACACCCGTACAGCCAGCCAAACTCTTAGAAACGCCGGGAATCGTCGATCTCTCGATTTCGCTAAGCATCGACGGATCAATCGCTGCAGCACCACGATACCCGTTTTATCGTATTGCAAGTGTGTAGTTGCATGAAATAAATGATTTTCACGCCCGTACACCCAGCCAAACTCGCAGAAACGCCGGGAATCCTCGATCTCTCGATTTCGCTAAGCATCGACGGATCAATCGCTGCAGCACCACGATACCCGGTTTATCGTATTGTAAGTGTGTAGTTGCATGAAATAAAGAATTTTGACATGCGTACACCCAGCCAAACTCTCAGAAACGCCGGGAATCATCGATCTCTCGATGTCCCTAAGCATCGACGTATCAATTGCTGCAGCACCACGATACCCGTTTTATCGTATTGCCCGTGTGTAGTTGCATGAAATAAAGAATTTTCACACCCGTACAGCCAGCCAAACTCTTAGAAACGCCGGGAATCGTCGATCTCTCGATTTCGCTAAGCATCGACGGATCAATCGCTGCAGCACCACGATACCCGTTTTATCGTATTGCAAGTGTGTAGTTGCATGAAATAAATGATTTTCACGCCCGTACACCCAGCCAAACTCGCAGAAACGCCGGGAATCCTCGATCTCTCGATTTCGCTAAGCATCGACGGATCAATCGCTGCAGCACCACGATACCCGGTTTATCGTATTGTAAGTGTGTAGTTGCATGAAATAAAGAATTTTGACATGCGTACACCCAGCCAAACTCTCAGAAACGCCGGGAATCATCGATCTCTCGATGTCGCTAAGCATCGACGTATCAATCGCTGCAGCACCACGATACCAGTTTTATCGTAGTGAGAGTGTGTAGATACATAGAATGAAGGATTTTGACACCCGTACAGCCAGCCAAAGTCTCAGAAACGGCGGGAATCCTCGATCTTTCGATTCCGCTAAGCTTCGACGTATCAATCGCTGCAGAACTGCGATACCAGTTTTCTCGTATTGAGAGTGTGTAGTTGCAGGAAATAAAGAATTTTGACCCCCGTACGCCCAGCCAAACTCTCAGAAACGCCGGGAATCCTCGATCTCTCGATGTCGCTAAGCATCGACGGATCAATCGCTGCAGAGCCACGATTCCCGTTTTATCGTATTGCAAGTGTGTAGTTGCATGAAATAAAGAATTTTGACATGCGTACACCCAGCCAAACTCTCAGAAACGCCGGGAATCCTCGATCTCTCGATGTCCCTAAGCATCGACGTATCAATTGCTGCAGCACCACGATACCCGTTTTATCGTATTGCCCGTGTGTAGTTGCATGAAATAAAGAATTTTCACACCCGTACAGCCAGCCAAACTCTTAGAAACGCCGGGAATCCTCGATCTCTCGATTTCGCTAAGCATCGACGGATCAATCGCTGCAGCACCACGATACCCATCTTATCGTATTGTAAGTGTGTAGTTGCATGAAGTAAAGAATTTTGACACCCATACGCCCAGCCAAACTTTCAGAAACGCCGGGAATCCTCGATCTCTCGATGTCGCTAAGCATCGACGTATCAATTGCTGCAGCACCATGATACCCGTTTTATCGTATTGCAAGTGTGTAGTTGCATGGAATAAAGAATTTTTACACCCATACGCCCAGCCAAACTCTCAGAAACGCCGGGAATCCTCGATCTCTCGATGTCGCTAAGCATCGACGGATCAATCGCTGCAGCACCACGATACCCGTTTTATCGTATTGCAAGTGTGTAGTTGCATGAAATAAATGATTTTCACGCCCGTACACCCAACCAAACTCTCAGAAACGCCGGGAATCCTCGATCTCTCGATTCCGCTAAGCATCGACGGATCAATCGCTGCAGAGCCACGATTCCCGTTTTATCGTATTGCAAGTGTGTAGTTGCATGAAATAAAGAATTTTCACACCCGTATACCCAGCCAAACTTTCCGAAATGCCGGGAATCCTCGATTTCTCGATTTCGTAAGCATCGACGGATCAATCGCTGCAGCACCACGATACCCGTTTTATCGTATTGCAAGTGTGTAGTTGCATGGAATAAAGAATTTTTACACCCGTACACCCAGCCAAACTCTCAGAAACGCTGGGAATCCTCGATCTCTCGATTTCGCTAAGCATCGACGGATCAATCGCTGCAGCACCGCGATACCAGTTTTATCGTATTGAGAGTGTGTAGATACATAGAATGAAGGATTTTGAAACCCGTACAGCCAGCCAAAGTCTCAGAAACGGCGGGAATCCTCGATCTTTCGATTCCGCTAAGCTTCGACGTATCAATCGCTGCAGAACTGCGATACCAGTTTTCTCGTATTGAGAGTGTGTAGTTGCAGGAAATAAAGAATTTTGACCCCCGTACGCCCAGCCAAACTCTCAGAAACGCCGGGAATCCTCGATCTCTCGATGTCGCTATGCATCGACGAATCAATCGCTGCAGCACCACGATACCCATTTTATCGTATTTCCCGTGTGTAGTTGCATGAAATAAAGAATTTTCACACCCGTACACCGAGCCAAACTCTCCGAAACGCCGGGAATCCTCGATCTCTCGATTTCGCTAAGCATCGACGGATCAATCGCTGCAGGACCGCGATACCCGTTCTATCGTATTGTAAGTGCGTAGTTGCATGAAATAAAGAATTTTGACAAGCGTACACCCAGCCAAACTCTCAGAAACGCCGGGAATCCTCGATCTCTCGATGTCGCTATGCATCGACGGATCAATCGCTGCAGCACCACGATACCCATTTTATCGTATTTCCCGTGTGTAGTTGCATGAAATAAAGAATTTTGACACCCGTACACCGAGCCAAACTCTCCGAAACGCCGGGAATCCTCGATCTCTCGATTTCGCTAAGCATCGACGGATCAATCGCTGCAGCACCACGATACCCGGTTTATCGTATTGTAAGTGTGTAGTTGCATGAAATAAAGAATTTTGACATGCGTACACCCAGCCAAACTCTCAGAAACGCCGGGAATCATCGATCTCTCGATGTCCCTAAGCATCGACGTATCAATTGCTGCAGCACCACGATACCCGTTTTATCGTATTGCCCGTGTGTAGTTGCATGAAATAAAGAATTTTCACACCCGTACAGCCAGCCAAACTCTTAGAAACGCCGGGAATCGTCGATCTCTCGATTTCGCTAAGCATCGACGGATCAATCGCTGCAGCACCACGATACCCGTTTTATCGTATTGCAAGTGTGTAGTTGCATGAAATAAATGATTTTCACGCCCGTACACCCAGCCAAACTCGCAGAAACGCCGGGAATCCTCGATCTCTCGATTTCGCTAAGCATCGACGGATCAATCGCTGCAGCACCACGATACCCGGTTTATCGTATTGTAAGTGTGTAGTTGCATGAAATAAAGAATTTTGACATGCGTACACCCAGCCAAACTCTCAGAAACGCCGGGAATCATCGATCTCTCGATGTCGCTAAGCATCGACGTATCAATCGCTGCAGCACCACGATACCAGTTTTATCGTAGTGAGAGTGTGTAGATACATAGAATGAAGGATTTTGACACCCGTACAGCCAGCCAAAGTCTCAGAAACGGCGGGAATCCTCGATCTTTCGATTCCGCTAAGCTTCGACGTATCAATCGCTGCAGAACTGCGATACCAGTTTTCTCGTATTGAGAGTGTGTAGTTGCAGGAAATAAAGAATTTTGACCCCCGTACGCCCAGCCAAACTCTCAGAAACGCCGGGAATCCTCGATCTCTCGATGTCGCTAAGCATCGACGGATCAATCGCTGCAGAGCCACGATTCCCGTTTTATCGTATTGTGTTACGTCGCCGATTTATTTATTTTTGATCTCCGTACGCCGCATAGTAACGGCGTTTGATTATTAGGACGATAAGTAACGGAATATATTGTTGCTCCTAATTTAGACCGGAATGCGCAGGTCAGGGATCGGAGCGAGACTAGATTCGTGTAAAAGAATAAAAATAATAGAAAGAAAGAATATAAAATAAATATGGACTTACCCTTTATGCTGATTAGCAGGCGTGTGAGCTGTTGAGCGTAGCGGGTTTTTTTGTTAGTCGAGAGTGACGATCGGGATGACCTTCGTCGGGATGAGCCCACGTTCTGATACGATGCGTGGGTGGTTCTTGAAGGTCCAACTATCAGGCGCTTTTGTGATCTTGAAGTTGACGGGCACAATGGATACGATTGACGGCAATTGTCGTGGAGCCGGACTCCAGTTCGCGCACGTCCGAACGAAACTAATTTTTATTCGAATTAGGGATGACCGGTGATGACCTTGAGTAGATTTGGGTTTATCGGCTGCTATGGCCAAGGCCCTTCGAATTTGGAAACTTTTTCCAGCGCGTCGACGTCCCATTCATAAATAGGTCGTCGATACAATTATTATCGAAAAGTTTACACTCGTATGTATTCTAATACTCGGGGGCACGAAAGGACCCGAGGGCCTGAGAGCTCCACAGAGTAAGGAATTAAAAGGACAATGATTTATTCGAGAGCACGAAAGGACCCGAAGGCCTGAGAGCTCCACAGAATAAGGGAAATGCGGAAAAATACCCGAGAGCACGAAAGGACCCGAAGGCCTGAGAGCTCCACAGAGTATAAGCCTTAAATTCTATGACTTACTCGAAGAGATATGGGAATTACAATATGAGTGTAGAATAATCGACGTAAATTGTACATATATATGACTTTCAGCTTACGGATTTTACCCAAGGTCTCACGAATGAATAGAAACACACTCGAAGTTTTTAGTTTCAACGAAAATCGATAAGTTTATTAAATTAACACTGGTACACTATCTGCGTAGATTATTAAGTAACTTTAACTGTAAAAGTAATACAAATCGTATGATTAATAACAAAAGATATTTAAGATGATTAACCACGACACGATGTTACCCGTAACGATTTTTATACCGGTTTCAATCAATACCGCCTGTTCACTGACAGGTATCGCTACGTTTTTAATCGCCCGTGATTGAATCAGAATACAAACGCATATGCATATGTGTTCACATATATATGGATACACATAGCATAAAATAACTATATCGTGAATTAATATTACACGTTATTTAATAATCGCGTCCCGAAAGAGCTGAACTGTACTGACTTCTTCACTGCTCAAGAAACTACTACTGATTATTTATATGCGAAGCAGCGCTAATCGAGGTGGGGCCCGCAATGATTTACAATGGTGGGGACTACCGTGGCGCGAGAGTGGGGGAAGGCGCTCGGCGGTTCGTTGTTGCGCCTGATGCTGACCCAGCAATCCCACGGTTGGTCCAGAGTGTCAGCGTTTTCCTTATCGGCCGAGTCGCACGGTATATTCTTCTCCATGCTGACTCCGCGTCTAGGTTCCATCCGGTGCCACGCTCGATTTGTAATATGATATTGCACGTGCTCGCTTTGATTATTTTGTTCGCGCAATTATAATATATGTATATGTATATATATATTGTAGATTAAAATAAACAATATTCATGTGTTGTTTAACATTGTAATTGTTCAATTAGTTATACTGTATAAGTGTTTATATTTAAGGCACATAATAAGAATATACTACGTAGATGGACAACGATTTGTTATTGTTTATCGAAAGTATTGTTTATGGGTTTTCTCCATTTTAGCCAAAACGGTGGACAATGATCCTTTTATATGCAAAATCTCGTTACTTGAGGCCAGTCAACTACAGAATATCTGTAAGTCGGAAGTCCGGCTTCACAGATCGCATTTTTCTAGAAAAACACGATTATCTCGTGAACGGGACCACCTAGAGCATTTTTATGTCTAGCACTTTATAAGTTCTAAACCTTTCTCCGCTTTTAATGGTGCTATTAGATTTTCGATATCGCAAACGGTTGTTTATTTATAAGCTGTTGAACTTTCGTATTGTATACAACTGTGTTTTCAAATGAGATTTCGTCCCATAATTTGTCATGAATATTTATAAGATCGAGTAGTGTATTCTTGTTGACGGTTGTTAATTATATTCTTATTATGATTTTTATAATGACATTATTATTTATTTATAAAAATGAATGTAATGTGAATTGAACGTATAAAGAATAGATAGAACCAATAATGTGATTAAATTACGTATTGGTGTATTTATATATATATGTATATATATATATATATATATATATTAAATGCTAAATGACCCAGGACGTAACACCTCCCCCCTTTAGTCTGAAGCAGTGCCGGTGCTCTGCGTAGGACAAGAGTTTAGACGATTAACGAGGACTGGGTCAATTGTGGGCCGAGGGGTTGGTGTTATCGCAGTATCTCCAGTCATCAGGTTATGGAAGTTTGTCTTAGTCCTTTTCCCTGCTGTTGGAAATCTTCCGGTCTCCCTCGCCGTCAAGTTGGGGTATATTGGTAATTCTACCCGTTCCATTGCTGTCGGAAATCTTGCGTTATCCCTCGCCGTCAAGTTGGGATAGTTTGGTAATTCTACCCGTTCCGTTGCTGTCGGAGTACCTTGTGTCGTATTTCCATCTGTATTGTTTCGTTTGTGGCCCAACGTTAGCAGTAGTCCGGTCACGGAGCTCCATACGGCTCCCAACAGGTGAATACTCCATCCGTATAAAGAATGAATGGCGTATCCGTGGATGCAGGTATCGATAATAGTTTTAGTGACTTTGATAATTAAGTAGATTGCAAAAACTTCTGCACTAGCTATGCCGAATTTCTCGAAACCATGCCAAATTTTCTTCATGGTGTTTTCGGCCAGTTGGTCCAATGTGTTATCATCAAGTAGTCCGTGAAGTGATACGCTCCCAGCAGGTATGCTGTAGCCAACCGATCCTCTCGCCAGGTTGTTCAATAGTGCCGGTTTTTCGGCAGGGAACATGATTCGGTCACGGAGCTTCTTGATGTCCGATTCTGAATAAATTCCGCTACTTGCGAGGTTCCCAATTGATGCATAATGCCATGTAGGCTTTGATGATGGTTGAAGAGATTGTGGTGGTGGAACGACAATTGGGTGTGGTGAAAATCTATACCAGACATTGTCGATGAAGTATAACGATGGTAAAGTTGGATCGCATTCAATTTGGGTTGCAGATTTCAATAATATTCGTGAAGTCGTGGAGAGAAAATAAGACTGGTTACGATACATAACAGGCAATTCGTGATAGCACTCGTCGGTGCGACGTAGACTACATTCGACAGGGATGCACTTGATTATATGTGCCACTTCACCTGCTATTACTGCCATGTATCCTGGTTCTTTCATTATGACATATGCAAACTTTTCCGGCAGAATGCTCGAAGTTGATAAGGCGTTCTGCAGGACCTGTCTTTCCAAGTTGCAGCGTTGTGTTAACACGTCCTTGTATAGGTTCTTCATTTGAAGTTTTATATGTTTCTCGACATAAACGAATTTCGAGTTAATGTATGAAAATATATCGAGGTTAGAAACGGATGTTGGTCTTTTTATTGCGAATGATTCTCCTTTTTCCGTCTCGAGAATGAACAATTTTGGATGTTCGGTTCTGATTAATGTATACCCGCACAGCAACAATTCTGAACGTCGCGCGAGTGCAAAGGTTGTATCTTGTGTTGTCAATGTGTACACGTCTGGGGAGTCCGGTTGATCGTTAGCTGTTGTTAGTTTTGTGGCTTTTCCTTCGTAAAGGACTTCGTAACGGTGGAAGTCACATGAATCGGTTGGTTCCGTTCTCCAGAAGGCACTATTTCCATTTACGTCGATACAATGTCCGTCCGTTAATGGACATTTGTTTCCAGAATGTAAAATTATCCTTTCATCTGTTAAGTCGATTGAGGCTTGATAGTTAAAGAGAGTGATTTTCACTGATGCTTGCACAACAACGTTATCCCAGGTTCCGAATGGATCACTGTATTGCGTGCCTGAACACTTTCCGTCGACAGAGATTGATCCAGCCATGGTGATGCTTCGAGCTGTTGTGCCGTTTCGTTGTAGACCGATGATCTGACATGCACTACTCACGGATAGGATTCCTGTCCCATGAACTCGAAGACATTCGCTTTTTCTATTTCTACGTATTACCGTGATGTCGAATCGCGTGATACCTTATTGCTAAACTAGTACAATTACAATTTGGATAAGATTAATTTTAATAGAGCTGGATTCTCCTGCAACAGAGGTAGCTCTTTCTATAATTTGGATAATCGTAGCTTATTCATATGAACAATCCTAGGTTTTCCATTATAATTAATTTTTACGTTTCCACCGGATAAGATTTCTATGACTTGATGAGGTCCGGTATATTGCTGTGAGAATTTCCCGGTACTGGGTTCCTTAAGCATTAATACTTGGGCACCGACGCCAAAGTTTTGCGGATTTATATTTCTATCGTAGTATCCTTTTGAGCGTTGTTTTGCGTTCTTTAGATTTTCCGCGGCAAGTTCTTGTAAATCGTGAAGTTTGTTGAATAGTTTCTCTAAATACGACGTATATGTTTCGTCTGTATGTTCCTCTAACTGCTGATGAGCAGATGGAAGTCTAGCAAGTTTTCCGAAAACGAGTTCATGCGGAGTGAAACCTGTACCTTCATGGAGGCTAGTATTATAGGAAAACATAGCCATATCAATATACTCATCCCAGTCATGATTTTTGTCTACATACGGTTTTAAATATTCTGTTAATACATGATGTGACCGTTCAATTGATCCGTTTGTCTGCGGGTGATAAGCTGTTGCGAAATATTGCTTAATTTTGTATCTTTTTGCAACAGATTTCATTAGACTGCTAGTAAAATTACTGCCTTGATCTGTAAGGATTCCGGCTGGTGCTCCAAAACGGTTGATGAATTGTTTTACGAAGGCGTCCGCGACGTCGATTGAAGAAACCCTAACCATCGGTATTCCAAGTGAATATTTAGTTAACAGGTCTTGTATAGTTAGAATATACTGGTTTCCCTTTTTGGTGATGGGAAGTGGACCGACAACGTCCATTGCAATCTTGTCAAAGGCGCTGCCTGGAGTGTCTGTAATGATCATTGGTTGTTTAGTTTTAACGCGGACTAGTTTCTTCAATTGACATTCGCGACATTGTTGGATATATACCTGTACTTCGGTTTTCATGTTTTCCCAGAAAAAATGTTCACGAATGCGTTTGTATGTTTTGGTCACACCTTTGTGTCCACCAATTAATGAGTCGTGTTTTTCTGCAATAATACTCCGTCTTTCTGCTTCGGGAGGTATTCGGATTAACTGCTTACAAATTGTTAAAGATGCTGGTATATCAGCCAGATTGTCAATTATTATTTTGCGGATATCGTCCCAAAATATATTGTCGATTTTGTTTGTTCTTGCGATACTAATCGAACTTAGATTTAACTCTGTTACGACATCTCTCAGAGAGTGGACGGCCTCTATCAAGTCATCGATTGATGTATTGGCACGTAAATCGGCTTTGATTGGTAACGCAATAAAATGTTTCGACCTTATCGTTTTTACATTAGCCCTACTAAGGTTAAGATTATTCGGGATCTGTAGTTCACCCAGGTCCTTAGCTCCTTCGTCTACAGCCTGTCCCTTAGTGGTTACGAAAAATATTACGTTGTCTTTCCTTATACTTAAACGGTCTCGAGTTTCTTTGACAATTAATCTATTTATGTGTAAATCCCTATTGTCTCGGTCGAATGGTACATTAGGTCTATCAAATATATCGCTATTCGAATCGGAATCGCTTTCTGAATTCGGCTCGTTGGTAGTTTCTGACTCGTAACCGTTGGATTTTGTTTCGACGCCGTTATTATTATCATTGGATAGTTCAATTAATTTAGGAGTTTCGTGAGGATTTGACGCGCCAGCAACCTGGACTGAATCTTCATTTACGGTAAGGTTTGAATCGTCGGAACTGTTGATGCTTTTATCGAGAGTTTTTAGAGTTTCGGAAAGATTGTTTGTAGATTCCTCGATAGATTTGTCTGGCTCGTCGGATCCTTTCGCTCTCCGTCCACTTTCATCTGACTTTCTGACTTCGTCTGGTTCATCTTCAGATAACAGAGAAAGGCTAGTTTTGTTTCCTGGTGCTTCTGAAGGCGCAGGAAGATCAGAAGGATCTCTTACTTCCTCTGCTACGCTTTTAGGATCTGGTTTTACCGGACCAATTGTTGAAATCAATGATTTCCCTAATTCTGGAATCACAGATTCTTTTGTACGCTTCTTCGGGTTAGCCGTGAATATACTATCAGAGCTAGAATCTGATTCAGGCTCCCGAGTTCGTTTGTTAGATTGGAAACGAATTACATCACCAGGTTTGGGGTCCGCTTCCGGTATACTTTCTTTTCGTTTCTTTGGAGGTATTACATCCGAATCAGTGTCAGATGTATCTAATACTGTTCTGGATCGGATAGGCATTACTACGAGTACTGATTTTTCGTTGCTTGCTGTCCGAATCTCTGTATCGGGAGGATTCCGGGAGAGTGCGTCTGCATTACTGTTTACTCTTCCAGGTTTATAAATGATTTTATATTCGTAGTTCGCGATTTTGAAACGCCAATGGATTAGTCTATTCGCAGGATCTTTTACAGAGTCAAGCCAGACAAGCGGCTTGTGATCGGTTACAAGTATGAATTCGCGACCGTAAACGTAAGGTCTAAAATGGCCTACACAATATACGATTGCCAGTAGTTCTTTCTCAATAGTCGAATAGTTCATTTCGGCCTTAGACAATGTCCGCGATGCGTATGAAATAGGTTTGTCGCTACCGATTTTCCCTTGACTGAGAATACCACCTATCGCTATATTTGATGCATCTGTTGTTATAATAAACGGCCGAGTGAAGTCCGGATATTGTAAAATCGGTTCTTTGCACAAGGCATCTCGTAATCTCGTAAAAGCCTCCTCTTGTGTTTGAGTCCATTTAAACATTGCACCCTTTTTTAATAATTGTGTTAAAGGTCGAGCTATTTCGGAAAAATTTTCCACAAACCGTCGATAGTACCCCGCCAATCCAAGGAACTGCTTAATTTTTTTCGCGTTAGTCGGTCGAGGATATTTCTTTAGTGACTCTATCTTTTTCGGATCGGGCTTAACACCGTCCTCGCTAATGACGTGACCCAAGTAAGCAACTTCCTTTCGTAAGAATTCGCATTTGTCGGGTTGCAGTTTGAGGTTAGCTTTCCGCAATCGCTCCGCTAGCTTATTAAATTTAATTTCGTGTTCTCGCAAAGAACTCGCGTATATCACAATGTCATCTAAGTATACGAAAAGTTCGTTGCCTTGTAGACCGCACAAAACGCGGTCCATTAATCGTTGGAAAGTTGCCGGAGCATTTTTAAGCCCAAACGGCATGCGATTGAATTGGTAGTGCCCTAATGGCGTTGAGAATGCTGTTTTGTGTGCATCTGAGGGATGCATGCAAATTTGGTGAAATCCACTCGCCAAGTCAAATACAGAAAAATATTTAGCGCTACCGAGTTGGTCGAGGATTTCATTAATATTGGGGAGCGGATAAGCGTCACCAATTGTTTTGTCGTTTAGATTTCTATAATCAATTACCATTCTCCACCTTGGTTTACCCTGTGAATCGGCCTTTTTTGGCACAATCCAAAGTGGAGAGCTATAAGGAGACTCGGATGGTTCAATTATTTTTCCCTTAATGAGTTCACCTACTTGTTTCTGGATTTCATCCTTGTGAGCAGGAGGAAATCTATACTGACGTGTAAAGACTGGTTGGTCGTCCGTTGTAGAAATTTTATGTTCTATCGCGTTTGTATGTTCCAGAAAACCTCTTGGTATATGAAAGAGATCGGCGTTTCGATCGATCAATGATTCAACGTTCGCTCGTTCTTCATCGTTTAGATCATCGAGTCGTAATAAATCTGTTACTTGTTTCGCGGATACTTTATCTATTCGCAAAACGGAGTGCGCGTGCTGGTCGCCTGACAATTGATTAACGCTGATGCAACCCGGCTCCTGTACTCTAAGTATTTTGCTAGGTAACTCATCAATTTTCATATCAGACCTCAGATTCGGATTATAGAGCTCAAAAGCCTCTAAGGTCACTGCCGGAACAGTGAGCTCTATGTCCTCGTCGTTGGTGTTAATCGCCATCAAACACGCTACACCATTTTTACACGACACCACGGCTTCTCCTAGGAAAATTCCGCTTCCGGCGTCTAATCGAGGGACATATCCCTCCTGAATTTCGTGATTCTTAACACGTATATGATACACAGCTCTCGATCTTTTCGGTATGACGATAGTTTCACGATTCTTGAACGCTAGTATCTTATTTTTCCATCGAACGACTTCCAGTTCCCAGTCAATAATTGCTCGGTTTTGAGCATGAAATTCCGAACCCAAAATTGCGTCTTGTTCGATCGGGAATTTGTTGCTAACAACATGAAATTCTGATTGAGTCCCTTCAATTTCCAAGATAGTAGAACCGATTGTGTATACCGGTGAGGCAGATATGCCCTGTAACTTTAGGATATCATTTCTGTTGATAATAACGTCCGAATTTAATGCATTAATTTTTATGAGATTTGGGTCAGACCCGGAGTCGACAAGAAAATCGACCCTCTTGTTTAATTGTGGGGACTCAATTTCTACAGTGGGAATAAACGATTGTTCTTTTATTCTGACGTTGACGGTACGGACTTTTCGTGAACAATGTTTACTGCCCGTACTAGGCGCTCTGATAATTTTTCCACTCGGTTCGCGCCGGGTTCTTCCGAGCGGGTATTCTCGTTTTCCGCCTTGCGTTTTTCGTCGTTGAGTCGTTTATAACATCGAGCTTTATTGTGACCCGGTTTGTTACAATAGTCGCAAGAGGAATGGATTTTGTTTTCGTCAGCGTGTTGCGTATTAACAACATTTTGACGTTCGCTTTTACCGTTTGGTTTGTAAAGTTGAGGACGCTTCTCGGGGTACTTCGTCCAACAATTATCTTGCTTATGACCCTTTATATTACAATATTCACAACTTACGGAATCGCGGGCTACGATAGTTTTGACATGAGTTTGTGACGCGTTTTTATTTTCCGAATGTGTGTCTTTGAAATGAACGCGATCCTTTTCGATTTCCTTTTCAATTTTTACAGCGTTTGAGTATGCCACTTCGAGATTTGGGCAACCCTCTAATTTTAACCTAAAACGGAAGTCCGGAGGTAGTCCGGCTAGAAAACATTCTAGAGTTTCTTTCTCCAAGTTTCTTGTTTGCGTCCGCCAAATGGCTCCCGTTTCAGGAGTCTCTTCTTCCCGAATTGCTGAGTAAAGATCTTTTACACGGCTGATATAATCGATAATGTGTTCGGTATCTTGTTTTTTTACGTTACCTAATTCACCTCTATACTGATTTATTGATTTGGAAGCCCCGAATATTTCTTTAAGCCGGTCTGTTAGTCCCTTTATAGTCTCGAACGAATCGTCTTCGACTGCGGTGTACGCCCGACCCTTTAACTTATTGCGGAGAAGTCGTGTTAGCGTGATTTCTAGGTTGGGAGGGAACATAACAGCTGCACGTTTGCATGCCCGAACGAATTTAAGTACGGGGATGTTCTTTCCATTAAACACGGGGATACCTTCGAGAACATCCTTGAATGATAATCGCGGGAGGTTTGGATCGATATTCGACGCGTTAGATTGGTTGTGTAGAGAATTATTAGGCAATCGGCCCGCTAATGGCTGGGCCGTAATGACTCGAGTGTTAAGATCTGATATTTCCGATCGAATGGTATCGAGTTCGAGTGTTAGGTTCGCTAATGTAGATTGAAATTTCTGAACATCCAACGACTCAGAAGCGCATGGGGATTGGTCGCTCAATGTGATTCGTTGATTTTGTAAGTCTAATTCGCGAGAAGCTAGATCGCGTTCCATTTCGCGTAATCTTTCTTTTTCGGCTGTTAACTGTGCATGGAATTCGCGCATTTCCTCTTCGGAGAGTGGCATTATGAAAATTCAGATAAAAATATTCGGATCGCTTAAAAGGGGTATTTGCAAAAGTATATGTTTGTATTATTATTTTCTCATTTCTACACGTAATCCAGCGTATCCCACCGCTGTCACCAGTAAATATATATACCTGTTACGTCGCCGATTTATTTATTTTTGATCTCCGTACGCCGCATAGTAACGGCGTTTGATTATTAGGACGATAAGTAACGGAATATATTGTTGCTCCTAATTTAGACCGGAATGCGCAGGTCAGGGATCGGAGCGAGACTAGATTCGTGTAAAAGAATAAAAATAATAGAAAGAAAGAATATAAAATAAATATGGACTTACCCTTTATGCTGATTAGCAGGCGTGTGAGCTGTTGAGCGTAGCGGGTTTTTTTGTTAGTCGAGAGTGACGATCGGGATGACCTTCGTCGGGATGAGCCCACGTTCTGATACGATGCGTGGGTGGTTCTTGAAGGTCCAACTATCAGGCGCTTTTGTGATCTTGAAGTTGACGGGCACAATGGATACGATTGACGGCAATTGTCGTGGAGCCGGACTCCAGTTCGCGCACGTCCGAACGAAACTAATTTTTATTCGAATTAGGGATGACCGGTGATGACCTTGAGTAGATTTGGGTTTATCGGCTGCTATGGCCAAGGCCCTTCGAATTTGGAAACTTTTTCCAGCGCGTCGACGTCCCATTCATAAATAGGTCGTCGATACAATTATTATCGAAAAGTTTACACTCGTATGTATTCTAATACTCGGGGGCACGAAAGGACCCGAGGGCCTGAGAGCTCCACAGAGTAAGGAATTAAAAGGACAATGATTTATTCGAGAGCACGAAAGGACCCGAAGGCCTGAGAGCTCCACAGAATAAGGGAAATGCGGAAAAATACCCGAGAGCACGAAAGGACCCGAAGGCCTGAGAGCTCCACAGAGTATAAGCCTTAAATTCTATGACTTACTCGAAGAGATATGGGAATTACAATATGAGTGTAGAATAATCGACGTAAATTGTACATATATATGACTTTCAGCTTACGGATTTTACCCAAGGTCTCACGAATGAATAGAAACACACTCGAAGTTTTTAGTTTCAACGAAAATCGATAAGTTTATTAAATTAACACTGGTACACTATCTGCGTAGATTATTAAGTAACTTTAACTGTAAAAGTAATACAAATCGTATGATTAATAACAAAAGATATTCAAGATGATTAACCACGACACGATGTTACCCGTAACGATTTTTATACCGGTTTCAATCAATACCGCCTGTTCACTGACAGGTATCGCTACGTTTTTAATCGCCCGTGATTGAATCAGAATACAAACGCATATGCATATGTGTTCACATATATATGGATACACATAGCATAAAATAACTATATCGTGAATTAATATTACACGTTATTTAATAATCGCGTCCCGAAAGAGCTGAACTGTACTGACTTCTTCACTGCTCAAGAAACTACTACTGATTATTTATATGCGAAGCAGCGCTAATCGAGGTGGGGCCCGCAATGATTTACAATGGTGGGGACTACCGTGGCGCGAGAGTGGGGGAAGGCGCTCGGCGGTTCGTTGTTGCGCCTGATGCTGACCCAGCAATCCCACGGTTGGTCCAGGGTGTCAGCGTTTTCCTTATCGGCCGAGTCGCACGGTATATTCTTCTCCATGCTGACTCCGCGTCTAGGTTCCATCCGGTGCCACGCTCGATTTGTAATATGATATTGCACGTGCTCGCTTTGATTATTTTGTTCGCGCAATTATAATATATGTATATGTATATATATATTGTAGATTAAAATAAACAATATTCATGTGTTGTTTAACATTGTAATTGTTCAATTAGTTATACTGTATAAGTGTTTATATTTAAGGCACATAATAAGAATATACTACGTAGATGGACAACGATTTGTTATTGTTTATCGAAAGTATTGTTTATGGGTTTTCTCCATTTTAGCCAAAACGGTGGACAATGATCCTTTTATATGCAAAATCTCGTTACTTGAGGCCAGTCAACTACAGAATATCTGTAAGTCGGAAGTCCGGCTTCACAGATCGCATTTTTCTAGAAAAACACGATTATCTCGTGAACGGGACCACCTAGAGCATTTTTATGTCTAGCACTTTATAAGTTCTAAACCTTTCTCCGCTTTTAATGGTGCTATTAGATTTTCGATATCGCAAACGGTTGTTTATTTATAAGCTGTTGAACTTTCGTATTGTATACAACTGTGTTTTCAAATGAGATTTCGTCCCATAATTTGTCATGAATATTTATAAGATCGAGTAGTGTATTCTTGTTGACGGTTGTTAATTATATTCTTATTATGATTTTTATAATGACATTATTATTTATTTATAAAAATGAATGTAATGTGAATTGAACGTATAAAGAATAGATAGAACCAATAATGTGATTAAATTACGTATTGGTGTATTTATATATATATGTATATATATATATATATATATATATTAAATGCTAAATGACCCAGGACGTAACAATTGCAAGTGTGTAGTTGCATGAAATAAAGAATTTTGACATGCGTACACCCAGCCAAACTCTCAGAAACGCCGGGAATCCTCGATCTCTCGATGTCCCTAAGCATCGACGTATCAATTGCTGCAGCACCACGATACCCGTTTTATCGTATTGCCCGTGTGTAGTTGCATGAAATAAAGAATTTTCACACCCGTACAGCCAGCCAAACTCTTAGAAACGCCGGGAATCCTCGATCTCTCGATTTCGCTAAGCATCGACGGATCAATCGCTGCAGCACCACGATACCCATCTTATCGTATTGTAAGTGTGTAGTTGCATGAAGTAAAGAATTTTGACACCCATACGCCCAGCCAAACTTTCAGAAACGCCGGGAATCCTCGATCTCTCGATGTCGCTAAGCATCGACGTATCAATTGCTGCAGCACCATGATACCCGTTTTATCGTATTGCAAGTGTGTAGTTGCATGGAATAAAGAATTTTTACACCCATACGCCCAGCCAAACTCTCAGAAACGCCGGGAATCCTCGATCTCTCGATGTCGCTAAGCATCGACGGATCAATCGCTGCAGCACCACGATACCCGTTTTATCGTATTGCAAGTGTGTAGTTGCATGAAATAAATGATTTTCACGCCCGTACACCCAACCAAACTCTCAGAAACGCCGGGAATCCTCGATCTCTCGATTCCGCTAAGCATCGACGGATCAATCGCTGCAGAGCCACGATTCCCGTTTTATCGTATTGCAAGTGTGTAGTTGCATGAAATAAAGAATTTTCACACCCGTATACCCAGCCAAACTTTCCGAAATGCCGGGAATCCTCGATTTCTCGATTTCGTAAGCATCGACGGATCAATCGCTGCAGCACCACGATACCCGTTTTATCGTATTGCAAGTGTGTAGTTGCATGGAATAAAGAATTTTTACACCCGTACACCCAGCCAAACTCTCAGAAACGCTGGGAATCCTCGATCTCTCGATTTCGCTAAGCATCGACGGATCAATCGCTGCAGCACCGCGATACCAGTTTTATCGTATTGAGAGTGTGTAGATACATAGAATGAAGGATTTTGAAACCCGTACAGCCAGCCAAAGTCTCAGAAACGGCGGGAATCCTCGATCTTTCGATTCCGCTAAGCTTCGACGTATCAATCGCTGCAGAACTGCGATACCAGTTTTCTCGTATTGAGAGTGTGTAGTTGCAGGAAATAAAGAATTTTGACCCCCGTACGCCCAGCCAAACTCTCAGAAACGCCGGGAATCCTCGATCTCTCGATGTCGCTATGCATCGACGAATCAATCGCTGCAGCACCACGATACCCATTTTATCGTATTTCCCGTGTGTAGTTGCATGAAATAAAGAATTTTCACACCCGTACACCGAGCCAAACTCTCCGAAACGCCGGGAATCCTCGATCTCTCGATTTCGCTAAGCATCGACGGATCAATCGCTGCAGGACCGCGATACCCGTTCTATCGTATTGTAAGTGCGTAGTTGCATGAAATAAAGAATTTTGACATGCGTACACCCAGCCAAACTCTCAGAAACGCCGGGAATCCTCGATCTCTCGATGTCGCTATGCATCGACGGATCAATCGCTGCAGCACCACGATACCCATTTTATCGTATTTCCCGTGTGTAGTTGCATGAAATAAAGAATTTTGACACCCGTACACCGAGCCAAACTCTCCGAAACGCCGGGAATCCTCGATCTCTCGATTTCGCTAAGCATCGACGGATCAATCGCTGCAGCACCACGATACCCGGTTTATCGTATTGTAAGTGTGTAGTTGCATGAAATAAAGAATTTTGACATGCGTACACCCAGCCAAACTCTCAGAAACGCCGGGAATCATCGATCTCTCGATGTCCCTAAGCATCGACGTATCAATTGCTGCAGCACCACGATACCCGTTTTATCGTATTGCCCGTGTGTAGTTGCATGAAATAAAGAATTTTCACACCCGTACAGCCAGCCAAACTCTTAGAAACGCCGGGAATCGTCGATCTCTCGATTTCGCTAAGCATCGACGGATCAATCGCTGCAGCACCACGATACCCGTTTTATCGTATTGCAAGTGTGTAGTTGCATGAAATAAATGATTTTCACGCCCGTACACCCAGCCAAACTCGCAGAAACGCCGGGAATCCTCGATCTCTCGATTTCGCTAAGCATCGACGGATCAATCGCTGCAGCACCACGATACCCGGTTTATCGTATTGTAAGTGTGTAGTTGCATGAAATAAAGAATTTTGACATGCGTACACCCAGCCAAACTCTCAGAAACGCCGGGAATCATCGATCTCTCGATGTCGCTAAGCATCGACGTATCAATCGCTGCAGCACCACGATACCAGTTTTATCGTAGTGAGAGTGTGTAGATACATAGAATGAAGGATTTTGACACCCGTACAGCCAGCCAAAGTCTCAGAAACGGCGGGAATCCTCGATCTTTCGATTCCGCTAAGCTTCGACGTATCAATCGCTGCAGAACTGCGATACCAGTTTTCTCGTATTGAGAGTGTGTAGTTGCAGGAAATAAAGAATTTTGACCCCCGTACGCCCAGCCAAACTCTCAGAAACGCCGGGAATCCTCGATCTCTCGATGTCGCTAAGCATCGACGGATCAATCGCTGCAGAGCCACGATTCCCGTTTTATCGTATTGCAAGTGTGTAGTTGCATGAAATAAAGAATTTTGACATGCGTACACCCAGCCAAACTCTCAGAAACGCCGGGAATCCTCGATCTCTCGATGTCCCTAAGCATCGACGTATCAATTGCTGCAGCACCACGATACCCGTTTTATCGTATTGCCCGTGTGTAGTTGCATGAAATAAAGAACTTTCACACCCGTACAGCCAGCCAAACTCTTAGAAACGCCGGGAATCCTCGATCTCTCGATTTCGCTAAGCATCGACGGATCAATCGCTGCAGCACCACGATACCCATCTTATCGTATTGTAAGTGTGTAGTTGCATGAAGTAAAGAATTTTGACACCCATACGCCCAGCCAAACTTTCAGAAACGCCGGGAATCCTCGATCTCTCGATGTCGCTAAGCATCGACGTATCAATTGCTGCAGCACCATGATACCCGTTTTATCGTATTGCAAGTGTGTAGTTGCATGGAATAAAGAATTTTTACACCCATACGCCCAGCCAAACTCTCAGAAACGCCGGGAATCCTCGATCTCTCGATGTCGCTAAGCATCGACGGATCAATCGCTGCAGCACCACGATACCCGTTTTATCGTATTGCAAGTGTGTAGTTGCATGAAATAAATGATTTTCACGCCCGTACACCCAACCAAACTCTCAGAAACGCCGGGAATCCTCGATCTCTCGATTCCGCTAAGCATCGACGGATCAATCGCTGCAGAGCCACGATTCCCGTTTTATCGTATTGCAAGTGTGTAGTTGCATGAAATAAAGAATTTTCACACCCGTATACCCAGCCAAACTTTCCGAAATGCCGGGAATCCTCGATTTCTCGATTTCGTAAGCATCGACGGATCAATCGCTGCAGCACCACGATACCCGTTTTATCGTATTGCAAGTGTGTAGTTGCATGGAATAAAGAATTTTTACACCCGTACACCCAGCCAAACTCTCAGAAACGCTGGGAATCCTCGATCTCTCGATTTCGCTAAGCATCGACGGATCAATCGCTGCAGCACCGCGATACCAGTTTTATCGTATTGAGAGTGTGTAGATACATAGAATGAAGGATTTTGAAACCCGTACAGCCAGCCAAAGTCTCAGAAACGGCGGGAATCCTCGATCTTTCGATTCCGCTAAGCTTCGACGTATCAATCGCTGCAGAACTGCGATACCAGTTTTCTCGTATTGAGAGTGTGTAGTTGCAGGAAATAAAGAATTTTGACCCCCGTACGCCCAGCCAAACTCTCAGAAACGCCGGGAATCCTCGATCTCTCGATGTCGCTATGCATCGACGAATCAATCGCTGCAGCACCACGATACCCATTTTATCGTATTTCCCGTGTGTAGTTGCATGAAATAAAGAATTTTCACACCCGTACACCGAGCCAAACTCTCCGAAACGCCGGGAATCCTCGATCTCTCGATTTCGCTAAGCATCGACGGATCAATCGCTGCAGGACCGCGATACCCGTTCTATCGTATTGTAAGTGCGTAGTTGCATGAAATAAAGAATTTTGACATGCGTACACCCAGCCAAACTCTCAGAAACGCCGGGAATCCTCGATCTCTCGATGTCGCTATGCATCGACGGATCAATCGCTGCAGCACCACGATACCCATTTTATCGTATTTCCCGTGTGTAGTTGCATGAAATAAAGAATTTTGACACCCGTACACCGAGCCAAACTCTCCGAAACGCCGGGAATCCTCGATCTCTCGATTTCGCTAAGCATCGACGGATCAATCGCTGCGGCACCGCGATACCCGTTCTATCGTATTGTAAGTGCGTAGTTGCATGAAATAAAGAATTTTGACATGCGTACACCCAGCCAAACACTAAGAAACGCCGGGAATCCTCGATCTCTCGATGTCGCTAAGCATCGACGGATCAATCGCTGCAGCACCACGATACCCGTTTTATCGTATTGCCCGTGTGTAGTTGCATGAAATAAAGAATTTTCACACCCGTACAGCCAGCCAAACTCTTAGAAACGCCGGGAATCCTCGATCTCTCGATGTCGCTAAGCATCGACGGATCAATCGCTGCAGCACCATGATACCCATCTTATCGTATTGTAAGTGTGTAGTTGCATGAAGTAAAGAATTTTGACACCCATACGCCCAGCCAAACTTTCAGAAACGCCGGGAATCCTCGATCTCTCGATGTCGCTAAGCATCGACGTATCAATTGCTGCAGCACCATGATACCCGTTTTATCGTATTGCAAGTGTGTAGTTGCATGGAATAAAGAATTTTTACACCCATACGCCCAGCCAAACTCTCAGAAACGCCGGGAATCCTCGATCTCTCGATGTCGCTAAGCATCGACGGATCAATCGCTGCAGCACCACGATACCCGTTTTATCGTATTGCAAGTGTGTAGTTGCATGAAATAAATGATTTTCACGCCCGTACACCCAACCAAACTCTCAGAAACGCCGGGAATCCTCGATCTCTCGATTCCGCTAAGCATCGACGGATCAATCGCTGCAGAGCCACGATTCCCGTTTTATCGTATTGCAAGTGTGTAGTTGCATGAAATAAAGAATTTTCACACCCGTATACCCAGCCAAACTTTCCGAAATGCCGGGAATCCTCGATTTCTCGATTTCGTAAGCATCGACGGATCAATCGCTGCAGCACCACGATACCCGTTTTATCGTATTGCAAGTGTGTAGTTGCATGGAATAAAGAATTTTTACGTCCGTACACCCAGCCAAACTCTCAGAAACGCTGGGAATCCTCGATCTCTCGATTTCGCTAAGCATCGACGGATCAATCGCTGCAGCACCGCGATACCAGTTTTATCGTATTGAGAGTGTGTAGATACATAGAATGAAGGATTTTGACACCCGTACAGCCAGCCAAAGTCTCAGAAACGGCGGGAATCCTCGATCTTTCGATTCCGCTAAGCTTCGACGTATCAATCGCTGCAGAACTGCGATACCAGTTTTCTCGTATTGAGAGTGTGTAGTTGCAGGAAATAAAGAATTTTGACCCCCGTACGCCCAGCCAAACTCTCAGAAACGCCGGGAATCCTCGATCTCTCGATGTCGCTAAGCATCGACGGATCAATCGCTGCAGAGCCACGATTCCCGTTTTATCGTATTGCAAGTGTGTAGTTGCATGAAATAAAGAATTTTGACATGCGTACACCCAGCCAAACTCTCAGAAACGCCGGGAATCCTCGATCTCTCGATGTCCCTAAGCATCGACGTATCAATTGCTGCAGCACCACGATACCCGTTTTATCGTATTGCCCGTGTGTAGTTGCATGAAATAAAGAATTTTCACACCCGTACAGCCAGCCAAACTCTTAGAAACGCCGGGAATCCTCGATCTCTCGATTTCGCTAAGCATCGACGGATCAATCGCTGCAGCACCACGATACCCATCTTATCGTATTGTAAGTGTGTAGTTGCATGAAGTAAAGAATTTTGACACCCATACGCCCAGCCAAACTTTCAGAAACGCCGGGAATCCTCGATCTCTCGATGTCGCTAAGCATCGACGTATCAATTGCTGCAGCACCATGATACCCGTTTTATCGTATTGCAAGTGTGTAGTTGCATGGAATAAAGAATTTTTACACCCATACGCCCAGCCAAACTCTCAGAAACGCCGGGAATCCTCGATCTCTCGATGTCGCTAAGCATCGACGGATCAATCGCTGCAGCACCACGATACCCGTTTTATCGTATTGCAAGTGTGTAGTTGCATGAAATAAATGATTTTCACGCCCGTACACCCAACCAAACTCTCAGAAACGCCGGGAATCCTCGATCTCTCGATTCCGCTAAGCATCGACGGATCAATCGCTGCAGAGCCACGATTCCCGTTTTATCGTATTGCAAGTGTGTAATTGCATGAAATAAAGAATTTTCACACCCGTATACCCAGCCAAACTTTCCGAAATGCCGGGAATCCTCGATTTCTCGATTTCGTAAGCATCGACGGATCAATCGCTGCAGCACCACGATACCCGTTTTATCGTATTGCAAGTGTGTAGTTGCATGGAATAAAGAATTTTTACACCCGTACACCCAGCCAAACTCTCAGAAACGCTGGGAATCCTCGATCTCTCGATTTCGCTAAGCATCGACGGATCAATCGCTGCAGCACCGCGATACCAGTTTTATCGTATTGAGAGTGTGTAGATACATAGAATGAAGGATTTTGAAACCCGTACAGCCAGCCAAAGTCTCAGAAACGGCGGGAATCCTCGATCTTTCGATTCCGCTAAGCTTCGACGTATCAATCGCTGCAGAACTGCGATACCAGTTTTCTCGTATTGAGAGTGTGTAGTTGCAGGAAATAAAGAATTTTGACCCCCGTACGCCCAGCCAAACTCTCAGAAACGCCGGGAATCCTCGATCTCTCGATGTCGCTATGCATCGACGAATCAATCGCTGCAGCACCACGATACCCATTTTATCGTATTTCCCGTGTGTAGTTGCATGAAATAAAGAATTTTCACACCCGTACACCGAGCCAAACTCTCCGAAACGCCGGGAATCCTCGATCTCTCGATTTCGCTAAGCATCGACGGATCAATCGCTGCAGGACCGCGATACCCGTTCTATCGTATTGTAAGTGCGTAGTTGCATGAAATAAAGAATTTTGACATGCGTACACCCAGCCAAACTCTCAGAAACGCCGGGAATCCTCGATCTCTCGATGTCGCTATGCATCGACGGATCAATCGCTGCAGCACCACGATACCCATTTTATCGTATTTCCCGTGTGTAGTTGCATGAAATAAAGAATTTTGACACCCGTACACCGAGCCAAACTCTCCGAAACGCCGGGAATCCTCGATCTCTCGATTTCGCTAAGCATCGACGGATCAATCGCTGCGGCACCGCGATACCCGTTCTATCGTATTGTAAGTGCGTAGTTGCATGAAATAAAGAATTTTGACATGCGTACACCCAGCCAAACACTAAGAAACGCCGGGAACCCTCGATCTCTCGATGTCGCTAAGCATCGACGGATCAATCGCTGCAGCACCACGATACCCGTTTTATCGTATTGCCCGTGTGTAGTTGCATGAAATAAAGAATTTTCACACCCGTACAGCCAGCCAAACTCTTAGAAACGCCGGGAATCCTCGATCTCTCGATGTCGCTAAGCATCGACGGATCAATCGCTGCAGCACCATGATACCCATCTTATCGTATTGTAAGTGTGTAGTTGCATGAAGTAAAGAATTTTGACACCCATACGCCCAGCCAAACTTTCAGAAACGCCGGGAATCCTCGATCTCTCGATGTCGCTAAGCATCGACGTATCAATTGCTGCAGCACCATGATACCCGTTTTATCGTATTGCAAGTGTGTAGTTGCATGGAATAAAGAATTTTTACACCCATACGCCCAGCCAAACTCTCAGAAACGCCGGGAATCCTCGATCTCTCGATGTCGCTAAGCATCGACGGATCAATCGCTGCAGCACCACGATACCCGTTTTATCGTATTGCAAGTGTGTAGTTGCATGAAATAAATGATTTTCACGCCCGTACACCCAACCAAACTCTCAGAAACGCCGGGAATCCTCGATCTCTCGATTCCGCTAAGCATCGACGGATCAATCGCTGCAGAGCCACGATTCCCGTTTTATCGTATTGCAAGTGTGTAGTTGCATGAAATAAAGAATTTTCACACCCGTATACCCAGCCAAACTTTCCGAAATGCCGGGAATCCTCGATTTCTCGATTTCGTAAGCATCGACGGATCAATCGCTGCAGCACCACGATACCCGTTTTATCGTATTGCAAGTGTGTAGTTGCATGGAATAAAGAATTTTTACACCCGTACACCCAGCCAAACTCTCAGAAACGCTGGGAATCCTCGATCTCTCGATTTCGCTAAGCATCGACGGATCAATCGCTGCAGCACCGCGATACCAGTTTTATCGTATTGAGAGTGTGTAGATACATAGAATGAAGGATTTTGAAACCCGTACAGCCAGCCAAAGTCTCAGAAACGGCGGGAATCCTCGATCTTTCGATTCCGCTAAGCTTCGACGTATCAATCGCTGCAGAACTGCGATACCAGTTTTCTCGTATTGAGAGTGTGTAGTTGCAGGAAATAAAGAATTTTGACCCCCGTACGCCCAGCCAAACTCTCAGAAACGCCGGGAATCCTCGATCTCTCGATGTCGCTATGCATCGACGAATCAATCGCTGCAGCACCACGATACCCATTTTATCGTATTTCCCGTGTGTAGTTGCATGAAATAAAGAATTTTCACACCCGTACACCGAGCCAAACTCTCCGAAACGCCGGGAATCCTCGATCTCTCGATTTCGCTAAGCATCGACGGATCAATCGCTGCAGGACCGCGATACCCGTGCTATCGTATTGTAAGTGCGTAGTTGCATGAAATAAAGAATTTTGACATGCGTACACCCAGCCAAACTCTCAGAAACGCCGGGAATCCTCGATCTCTCGATGTCGCTATGCATCGACGGATCAATCGCTGCAGCACCACGATACCCATTTTATCGTATTTCCCGTGTGTAGTTGCATGAAATAAAGAATTTTGACACCCGTACACCGAGCCAAACTCTCCGAAACGCCGGGAATCCTCGATCTCTCGATTTCGCTAAGCATCGACGGATCAATCGCTGCGGCACCGCGATACCCGTTTTATCGTATTGTAAGTGCGTAGTTGCATGAAATAAAGAATTTTGACATGCGTACACCCAGTCAAACACTAAGAAACGCCGGGAATCCTCGATCTCTCGATGTCGCTAAGCATCGACGGATCAATCGCTGCAGCACCACGATACCCGTTTTATCGTATTGCAAGTGTGTAGTTGCATGAAATAAATGATTTTCACGCCCGTACACCCAGCCAAACTCGCAGAAACGCCGGGAATCCTCGATCTCTCGATTTCGCTAAGCATCGACGGATCAATCGCTGCAGCACCACGATACCCGGTTTATCGTATTGTAAGTGTGTAGTTGCATGAAATAAAGAATTTTGACATGCGTACACCCAGCCAAACTCTCAGAAACGCCGGGAATCATCGATCTCTCGATGTCCCTAAGCATCGACGTATCAATTGCTGCAGCACCACGATACCCGTTTTATCGTATTGCCCGTGTGTAGTTGCATGAAATAAAGAATTTTCACACCCGTACAGCCAGCCAAACTCTTAGAAACGCCGGGAATCGTCGATCTCTCGATTTCGCTAAGCATCGACGGATCAATCGCTGCAGCACCACGATACCCGTTTTATCGTATTGCAAGTGTGTAGTTGCATGAAATAAATGATTTTCACGCCCGTACACCCAGCCAAACTCGCAGAAACGCCGGGAATCCTCGATCTCTCGATTTCGCTAAGCATCGACGGATCAATCGCTGCAGCACCACGATACCCGGTTTATCGTATTGTAAGTGTGTAGTTGCATGAAATAAAGAATTTTGACATGCGTACACCCAGCCAAACTCTCAGAAACGCCGGGAATCATCGATCTCTCGATGTCGCTAAGCATCGACGTATCAATCGCTGCAGCACCACGATACCAGTTTTATCGTAGTGAGAGTGTGTAGATACATAGAATGAAGGATTTTGACACCCGTACAGCCAGCCAAAGTCTCAGAAACGGCGGGAATCCTCGACCTTTCGATTCCGCTAAGCTTCGACGTATCAATCGCTGCAGAACTGCGATACCAGTTTTCTCGTATGGAGAGTGTGTAGTTGCAGGAAATAAAGAATTTTGACCCCCGTACGCCCAGCCAAACTCTCAGAAACGCCGGGAATCCTCGATCTCTCGATGTCGCTAAGCATCGACGGATCAATCGCTGCAGAGCCACGATTCCCGTTTTATCGTATTGCAAGTGTGTAGTTGCATGAAATAAAGAATTTTGACATGCGTACACCCAGCCAAACTCTCAGAAACGCCGGGAATCCTCGATCTCTCGATGTCCCTAAGCATCGACGTATCAATTGCTGCAGCACCACGATACCCGTTTTATCGTATTGCCCGTGTGTAGTTGCATGAAATAAAGAATTTTCACACCCGTACAGCCAGCCAAACTCTTAGAAACGCCGGGAATCCTCGATCTCTCGATTTCGCTAAGCATCGACGGATCAATCGCTGCAGCACCACGATACCCATCTTATCGTATTGTAAGTGTGTAGTTGCATGAAGTAAAGAATTTTGACACCCATACGCCCAGCCAAACTTTCAGAAACGCCGGGAATCCTCGATCTCTCGATGTCGCTAAGCATCGACGTATCAATTGCTGCAGCACCATGATACCCGTTTTATCGTATTGCAAGTGTGTAGTTGCATGGAATAAAGAATTTTTACACCCATACGCCCAGCCAAACTCTCAGAAACGCCGGGAATCCTCGATCTCTCGATGTCGCTAAGCATCGACGGATCAATCGCTGCAGCACCACGATACCCGTTTTATCGTATTGCAAGTGTGTAGTTGCATGAAATAAATGATTTTCACGCCCGTACACCCAACCAAACTCTCAGAAACGCCGGGAATCCTCGATCTCTCGATTCCGCTAAGCATCGACGGATCAATCGCTGCAGAGCCACGATTCCCGTTTTATCGTATTGCAAGTGTGTAGTTGCATGAAATAAAGAATTTTCACACCCGTATACCCAGCCAAACTTTCCGAAATGCCGGGAATCCTCGATTTCTCGATTTCGTAAGCATCGACGGATCAATCGCTGCAGCACCACGATACCCGTTTTATCGTATTGCAAGTGTGTAGTTGCATGGAATAAAGAATTTTTACACCCGTACACCCAGCCAAACTCTCAGAAACGCTGGGAATCCTCGATCTCTCGATTTCGCTAAGCATCGACGGATCAATCGCTGCAGCACCGCGATACCAGTTTTATCGTATTGAGAGTGTGTAGATACATAGAATGAAGGATTTTGAAACCCGTACAGCCAGCCAAAGTCTCAGAAACGGCGGGAATCCTCGATCTTTCGATTCCGCTAAGCTTCGACGTATCAATCGCTGCAGAACTGCGATACCAGTTTTCTCGTATTGAGAGTGTGTAGTTGCAGGAAATAAAGAATTTTGCCCCCCGTACGCCCAGCCAAACTCTCAGAAACGCCGGGAATCCTCGATCTCTCGATGTCGCTATGCATCGACGAATCAATCGCTGCAGCACCACGATACCCATTTTATCGTATTTCCCGTGTGTAGTTGCATGAAATAAAGAATTTTCACACCCGTACACCGAGCCAAACTCTCCGAAACGCCGGGAATCCTCGATCTCTCGATTTCGCTAAGCATCGACGGATCAATCGCTGCAGGACCGCGATACCCGTTCTATCGTATTGTAAGTGCGTAGTTGCATGAAATAAAGAATTTTGACATGCGTACACCCAGCCAAACTCTCAGAAACGCCGGGAATCCTCGATCTCTCGATGTCGCTATGCATCGACGGATCAATCGCTGCAGCACCACGATACCCATTTTATCGTATTTCCCGTGTGTAGTTGCATGAAATAAAGAATTTTGACACCCGTACACTGAGCCAAACTCTCCGAAACGCCGGGAATCCTCGATCTCTCGATTTCGCTAAGCATCGACGGATCAATCGCTGCAGCACCACGATACCCGGTTTATCGTATTGTAAGTGTGTAGTTGCATGAAATAAAGAATTTTGACATGCGTACACCCAGCCAAACTCTCAGAAACGCCGGGAATCATCGATCTCTCGATGTCCCTAAGCATCGACGTATCAATTGCTGCAGCACCACGATACCCGTTTTATCGTATTGCCCGTGTGTAGTTGCATGAAATAAAGAATTTTCACACCCGTACAGCCAGCCAAACTCTTAGAAACGCCGGGAATCGTCGATCTCTCGATTTCGCTAAGCATCGACGGATCAATCGCTGCAGCACCACGATACCCGTTTTATCGTATTGCCCGTGTGTAGTTGCATGAAATAAAGAATTTTCACACCCGTACAGCCAGCCAAACTCTTAGAAACGCCGGGAATCCTCGATCTCTCGATGTCGCTAAGCATCGACGGATCAATCGCTGCAGCACCATGATACCCATCTTATCGTATTGTAAGTGTGTAGTTGCATGAAGTAAAGAATTTTGACACCCATACGCCCAGCCAAACTTTCAGAAACGCCGGGAATCCTCGATCTCTCGATGTCGCTAAGCATCGACGTATCAATTGCTGCAGCACCATGATACCCGTTTTATCGTATTGCAAGTGTGTAGTTGCATGGAATAAAGAATTTTTACACCCATACGCCCAGCCAAACTCTCAGAAACGCCGGGAATCCTCGATCTCTCGATGTCGCTAAGCATCGACGGATCAATCGCTGCAGCACCACGATACCCGTTTTATCGTATTGCAAGTGTGTAGTTGCATGAAATAAATGATTTTCACGCCCGTACACCCAACCAAACTCTCAGAAACGCCGGGAATCCTCGATCTCTCGATTCCGCTAAGCATCGACGGATCAATCGCTGCAGAGCCACGATTCCCGTTTTATCGTATTGCAAGTGTGTAGTTGCATGAAATAAAGAATTTTCACACCCGTATACCCAGCCAAACTTTCCGAAATGCCGGGAATCCTCGATTTCTCGATTTCGTAAGCATCGACGGATCAATCGCTGCAGCACCACGATACCCGTTTTATCGTATTGCAAGTGTGTAGTTGCATGGAATAAAGAATTTTTACACCCGTACACCCAGCCAAACTCTCAGAAACGCTGGGAATCCTCGATCTCTCGATTTCGCTAAGCATCGACGGATCAATCGCTGCAGCACCGCGATACCAGTTTTATCGTATTGAGAGTGTGTAGATACATAGAATGAAGGATTTTGACACCCGTACAGCCAGCCAAAGTCTCAGAAACGGCGGGAATCCTCGATCTTTCGATTCCGCTAAGCTTCGACGTATCAATCGCTGCAGAACTGCGATACCAGTTTTCTCGTATTGAGAGTGTGTAGTTGCAGGAAATAAAGAATTTTGACCCCCGTACGCCCAGCCAAACTCTCAGAAACGCCGGGAATCCTCGATCTCTCGATGTCGCTAAGCATCGACGGATCAATCGCTGCAGAGCCACGATTCCCGTTTTATCGTATTGCAAGTGTGTAGTTGCATGAAATAAAGAATTTTGACATGCGTACACCCAGCCAAACTCTCAGAAACGCCGGGAATCCTCGATCTCTCGATGTCCCTAAGCATCGACGTATCAATTGCTGCAGCACCACGATACCCGTTTTATCGTATTGCCCGTGTGTAGTTGCATGAAATAAAGAATTTTCACACCCGTACAGCCAGCCAAACTCTTAGAAACGCCGGGAATCCTCGATCTCTCGATTTCGCTAAGCATCGACGGATCAATCGCTGCAGCACCACGATACCCATCTTATCGTATTGTAAGTGTGTAGTTGCATGAAGTAAAGGATTTTGACACCCATACGCCCAGCCAAACTTTCAGAAACGCCGGGAATCCTCGATCTCTCGATGTCGCTAAGCATCGACGTATCAATTGCTGCAGCACCATGATACCCGTTTTATCGTATTGCAAGTGTGTAGTTGCATGGAATAAAGAATTTTTACAGCCATACGCCCAGCCAAACTCTCAGAAACGCCGGGAATCCTCGATCTCTCGATGTCGCTAAGCATCGACGGATCAATCGCTGCAGCACCACGATACCCGTTTTATCGTATTGCAAGTGTGTAGTTGCATGAAATAAATGATTTTCACGCCCGTACACCCAACCAAACTCTCAGAAACGCCGGGAATCCTCGATCTCTCGATTCCGCTAAGCATCGACGGATCAATCGCTGCAGAGCCACGATTCCCGTTTTATCGTATTGCAAGTGTGTAGTTGCATGAAATAAAGAATTTTCACACCCGTATACCCAGCCAAACTTTCCGAAATGCCGGGAATCCTCGATTTCTCGATTTCGTAAGCATCGACGGATCAATCGCTGCAGCACCACGATACCCGTTTTATCGTATTGCAAGTGTGTAGTTGCATGGAATAAAGAATTTTTACACCCGTACACCCAGCCAAACTCTCAGAAACGCTGGGAATCCTCGATCTCTCGATTTCGCTAAGCATCGACGGATCAATCGCTGCAGCACCGCGATACCAGTTTTATCGTATTGAGAGTGTGTAGATACATAGAATGAAGGATTTTGAAACCCGTACAGCCAGCCAAAGTCTCAGAAACGGCGGGAATCCTCGATCTTTCGATTCCGCTAAGCTTCGACGTATCAATCGCTGCAGAACTGCGATACCAGTTTTCTCGTATTGAGAGTGTGTAGTTGCAGGAAATAAAGAATTTTGACCCCCGTACGCCCAGCCAAACTCTCAGAAACGCCGGGAATCCTCGATCTCTCGATGTCGCTATGCATCGACGAATCAATCGCTGCAGCACCACGATACCCATTTTATCGTATTTCCCGTGTGTAGTTGCATGAAATAAAGAATTTTCACACCCGTACACCGAGCCAAACTCTCCGAAACGCCGGGAATCCTCGATCTCTCGATTTCGCTAAGCATCGACGGATCAATCGCTGCAGGACCGCGATACCCGTTCTATCGTATTGTAAGTGCGTAGTTGCATGAAATAAAGAATTTTGACATGCGTACACCCAGCCAAACTCTCAGAAACGCCGGGAATCCTCGATCTCTCGATGTCGCTATGCATCGACGGATCAATCGCTGCAGCACCACGATACCCATTTTATCGTATTTCCCGTGTGTAGTTGCATGAAATAAAGAATTTTGACACCCGTACACCGAGCCAAACTCTCCGAAACGCCGGGAATCCTCGATCTCTCGATTTCGCTAAGCATCGACGGATCAATCGCTGCGGCACCGCGATACCCGTTTTATCGTATTGTAAGTGCGTAGTTGCATGAAATAAAGAATTTTGACATGCGTACACCCAGCCAAACACTAAGAAACGCCGGGAATCCTCGATCTCTCGATGTCGCTAAGCATCGACGGATCAATCGCTGCAGCACCACGATACCCGTTTTATCGTATTGCAAGTGTGTAGTTGCATGAAATAAATGATTTTCACGCCCGTACACCCAGCCAAACTCGCAGAAACGCCGGGAATCCTCGATCTCTCGATTTCGCTAAGCATCGACGGATCAATCGCTGCAGCACCACGATACCCGGTTTATCGTATTGTAAGTGTGTAGTTGCATGAAATAAAGAATTTTGACATGCGTACACCCAGCCAAACTCTCAGAAACGCCGGGAATCATCGATCTCTCGATGTCCCTAAGCATCGACGTATCAATTGCTGCAGCACCACGATACCCGTTTTATCGTATTGCCCGTGTGTAGTTGCATGAAATAAAGAATTTTCACACCCGTACAGCCAGCCAAACTCTTAGAAACGCCGGGAATCGTCGATCTCTCGATTTCGCTAAGCATCGACGGATCAATCGCTGCAGCACCACGATACCCGTTTTATCGTATTGCAAGTGTGTAGTTGCATGAAATAAATGATTTTCACGCCCGTACACCCAGCCAAACTCGCAGAAACGCCGGGAATCCTCGATCTCTCGATTTCGCTAAGCATCGACGGATCAATCGCTGCAGCACCACGATACCCGGTTTATCGTATTGTAAGTGTGTAGTTGCATGAAATAAAGAATTTTGACATGCGTACACCCAGCCAAACTCTCAGAAACGCCGGGAATCATCGATCTCTCGATGTCGCTAAGCATCGACGTATCAATCGCTGCAGCACCACGATACCAGTTTTATCGTAGTGAGAGTGTGTAGATACATAGAATGAAGGATTTTGACACCCGTACAGCCAGCCAAAGTCTCAGAAACGGCGGGAATCCTCGATCTTTCGATTCCGCTAAGCTTCGACGTATCAATCGCTGCAGAACTGCGATACCAGTTTTCTCGTATTGAGAGTGTGTAGTTGCAGGAAATAAAGAATTTTTACACCCATACGCCCAGCCAAACTCTCAGAAACGCCGGGAATCCTCGATCTCTCGATGTCGCTAAGCATCGACGGATCAATCGCTGCAGCACCACGATACCCGTTTTATCGTATTGCAAGTGTGTAGTTGCATGAAATAAAGAATTTTGACATGCGTACACCCAACCAAACTCTCAGAAACGCCGGGAATCCTCGATCTCTCGATTCCGCTAAGCATCGACGGATCAATCGCTGCAGAGCCACGATTCCCGTTTTATCGTATTGCAAGTGTGTAGTTGCATGAAATAAAGAATTTTCACACCCGTATACCCAGCCAAACTTTCCGAAATGCCGGGAATCCTCGATTTCTCGATTTCGTAAGCATCGACGGATCAATCGCTGCAGCACCACGATACCCGTTTTATCGTATTGCAAGTGTGTAGTTGCATGGAATAAAGAATTTTTACACCCGTACACCCAGCCAAACTCTCAGAAACGCTGGGAATCCTCGATCTCTCGATTTCGCTAAGCATCGACGGATCAATCGCTGCAGCACCGCGATACCAGTTTTATCGTATTGAGAGTGTGTAGATACATAGAATGAAGGATTTTGAAACCCGTACAGCCAGCCAAAGTCTCAGAAACGGCGGGAATCCTCGATCTTTCGATTCCGCTAAGCTTCGACGTATCAATCGCTGCAGAACTGCGATACCAGTTTTCTCGTATTGAGAGTGTGTAGTTGCAGGAAATAAAGAATTTTGACCCCCGTACGCCCAGCCAAACTCTCAGAAACGCCGGGAATCCTCGATCTCTCGATGTCGCTATGCATCGACGAATCAATCGCTGCAGCACCACGATACCCATTTTATCGTATTTCCCGTGTGTAGTTGCATGAAATAAAGAATTTTCACACCCGTACACCGAGCCAAACTCTCCGAAACGCCGGGAATCCTCGATCTCTCGATTTCGCTAAGCATCGACGGATCAATCGCTGCAGGACCGCGATACCCGTTCTATCGTATTGTAAGTGCGTAGTTGCATGAAATAAAGAATTTTGACATGCGTACACCCAGCCAAACTCTCAGAAACGCCGGGAATCCTCGATCTCTCGATGTCGCTATGCATCGACGGATCAATCGCTGCAGCACCACGATACCCATTTTATCGTATTTCCCGTGTGTAGTTGCATGAAATAAAGAATTTTGACACCCGTACACCGAGCCAAACTCTCCGAAACGCCGGGAATCCTCGATCTCTCGATTTCGCTAAGCATCGACGGATCAATCGCTGCAGCACCACGATACCCGGTTTATCGTATTGTAAGTGTGTAGTTGCATGAAATAAAGAATTTTGACATGCGTACACCCAGCCAAACTCTCAGAAACGCCGGGAATCATCGATCTCTCGATGTCCCTAAGCATCGACGTATCAATTGCTGCAGCACCACGATACCCGTTTTATCGTATTGCCCGTGTGTAGTTGCATGAAATAAAGAATTTTCACACCCGTACAGCCAGCCAAACTCTTAGAAACGCCGGGAATCGTCGATCTCTCGATTTCGCTAAGCATCGACGGATCAATCGCTGCAGCACCACGATACCCGTTTTATCGTATTGCAAGTGTGTAGTTGCATGAAATAAATGATTTTCACGCCCGTACACCCAGCCAAACTCGCAGAAACGCCGGGAATCCTCGATCTCTCGATTTCGCTAAGCATCGACGGATCAATCGCTGCAGCACCACGATACCCGGTTTATCGTATTGTAAGTGTGTAGTTGCATGAAATAAAGAATTTTGACATGCGTACACCCAGCTAAACTCTCAGAAACGCCGGGAATCATCGATCTCTCGATGTCGCTAAGCATCGACGTATCAATCGCTGCAGCACCACGATACCAGTTTTATCGTAGTGAGAGTGTGTAGATACATAGAATGAAGGATTTTGACACCCGTACAGCCAGCCAAAGTCTCAGAAACGGCGGGAATCCTCGATCTTTCGATTCCGCTAAGCTTCGACGTATCAATCGCTGCAGAACTGCGATACCAGTTTTCTCGTATTGAGAGTGTGTAGTTGCAGGAAATAAAGAATTTTGACCCCCGTACGCCCAGCCAAACTCTCAGAAACGCCGGGAATCCTCGATCTCTCGATGTCGCTAAGCATCGACGGATCAATCGCTGCAGAGCCACGATTCCCGTTTTATCGTATTGCAAGTGTGTAGTTGCATGAAATAAAGAATTTTGACATGCGTACACCCAGCCAAACTCTCAGAAACGCCGGGAATCCTCGATCTCTCGATGTCCCTAAGCATCGACGTATCAATTGCTGCAGCACCACGATACCCGTTTTATCGTATTGCCCGTGTGTAGTTGCATGAAATAAAGAATTTTCACACCCGTACAGCCAGCCAAACTCTTAGAAACGCCGGGAATCCTCGATCTCTCGATTTCGCTAAGCATCGACGGATCAATCGCTGCAGTACCACGATACCCATCTTATCGTATTGTAAGTGTGTAGTTGCATGAAGTAAAGAATTTTGACACCCATACGCCCAGCCAAACTTTCAGAAACGCCGGGAATCCTCGATCTCTCGATGTCGCTAAGCATCGACGTATCAATTGCTGCAGCACCATGATACCCGTTTTATCGTATTGCAAGTGTGTAGTTGCATGGAATAAAGAATTTTTACACCCATACGCCCAGCCAAACTCTCAGAAACGCCGGGAATCCTCGATCTCTCGATGTCGCTAAGCATCGACGGATCAATCGCTGCAGCACCACGATACCCGTTTTATCGTATTGCAAGTGTGTAGTTGCATGAAATAAATGATTTTCACGCCCGTACACCCAACCAAACTCTCAGAAACGCCGGGAATCCTCGATCTCTCGATTCCGCTAAGCATCGACGGATCAATCGCTGCAGAGCCACGATTCCCGTTTTATCGTATTGCAAGTGTGTAGTTGCATGAAATAAAGAATTTTCACACCCGTATACCCAGCCAAACTTTCCGAAATGCCGGGAATCCTCGATTTCTCGATTTCGTAAGCATCGACGGATCAATCGCTGCAGCACCACGATACCCGTTTTATCGTATTGCAAGTGTGTAGTTGCATGGAATAAAGAATTTTTACACCCGTACACCCAGCCAAACTCTCAGAAACGCTGGGAATCCTCGATCTCTCGATTTCGCTAAGCATCGACGGATCAATCGCTGCAGCACCGCGATACCAGTTTTATCGTATTGAGAGTGTGTAGATACATAGAATGAAGGATTTTGAAACCCGTACAGCCAGCCAAAGTCTCAGAAACGGCGGGAATCCTCGATCTTTCGATTCCGCTAAGCTTCGACGTATCAATCGCTGCAGAACTGCGATACCAGTTTTCTCGTATTGAGAGTGTGTAGTTGCAGGAAATAAAGAATTTTGACCCCCGTACGCCCAGCCAAACTCTCAGAAACGCCGGGAATCCTCGATCTCTCGATGTCGCTATGCATCGACGAATCAATCGCTGCAGCACCACGATACCCATTTTATCGTATTTCCCGTGTGTAGTTGCATGAAATAAAGAATTTTCACACCCGTACACCGAGCCAAACTCTCCGAAACGCCGGGAATCCTCGATCTCTCGATTTCGCTAAGCATCGACGGATCAATCGCTGCAGGACCGCGATACCCGTTCTATCGTATTGTAAGTGCGTAGTTGCATGAAATAAAGAATTTTGACATGCGTACACCCAGCCAAACTCTCAGAAACGCCGGGAATCCTCGATCTCTCGATGTCGCTATGCATCGACGGATCAATCGCTGCAGCACCACGATACCCATTTTATCGTATTTCCCGTGTGTAGTTGCATGAAATAAAGAATTTTGACACCCGTACACCGAGCCAAACTCTC
Source organism: Clistopyga incitator (assembly GCA_947507545.1). NCBI lineage: Eukaryota > Metazoa > Arthropoda > Insecta > Hymenoptera > Ichneumonidae > Clistopyga > Clistopyga incitator. Next base: position 5,651,476 of record OX382176.1, read on the forward strand.
CGAAACGCCGGGAATCCTCGATCTCTCGATTTCGCTAAGCATCGACGGATCAATCGCTGCAGCACCACGATACCCGGTTTATCGTATTGTAAGTGTGTAGTTGCATGAAATAAAGAATTTTGACATGCGTACACCCAGCCAAACTCTCAGAAACGCCGGGAATCATCGATCTCTCGATGTCCCTAAGCATCGACGTATCAATTGCTGCAGCACCACGATACCCGTTTTATCGTATTGCCCGTGTGTAGTTGCATGAAATAAAGAATTTTCACACCCGTACAGCCAGCCAAACTCTTAGAAACGCCGGGAATCGTCGATCTCTCGATTTCGCTAAGCATCGACGGATCAATCGCTGCAGCACCACGATACCCGTTTTATCGTATTGCAAGTGTGTAGTTGCATGAAATAAATGATTTTCACGCCCGTACACCCAGCCAAACTCGCAGAAACGCCGGGAATCCTCGATCTCTCGATTTCGCTAAGCATCGACGGATCAATCGCTGCAGCACCACGATACCCGGTTTATCGTATTGTAAGTGTGTAGTTGCATGAAATAAAGAATTTTGACATGCGTACACCCAGCCAAACTCTCAGAAACGCCGGGAATCATCGATCTCTCGATGTCGCTAAGCATCGACGTATCAATCGCTGCAGCACCACGATACCAGTTTTATCGTAGTGAGAGTGTGTAGATACATAGAATGAAGGATTTTGACACCCGTACAGCCAGCCAAAGTCTCAGAAACGGCGGGAATCCTCGATCTTTCGATTCCGCTAAGCTTCGACGTATCAATCGCTGCAGAACTGCGATACCAGTTTTCTCGTATTGAGAGTGTGTAGTTGCAGGAAATAAAGAATTTTGACCCCCGTACGCCCAGCCAAACTCTCAGAAACGCCGGGAATCCTCGATCTCTCGATGTCGCTAAGCATCGACGGATCAATCGCTGCAGAGCCACGATTCCCGTTTTATCGTATTGCAAGTGTGTAGTTGCATGAAATAAAGAATTTTGACATGCGTACACCCAGCCAAACTCTCAGAAACGCCGGGAATCCTCGATCTCTCGATGTCCCTAAGCATCGACGTATCAATTGCTGCAGCACCACGATACCCGTTTTATCGTATTGCCCGTGTGTAGTTGCATGAAATAAAGAATTTTCACACCCGTACAGCCAGCCAAACTCTTAGAAACGCCGGGAATCCTCGATCTCTCGATTTCGCTAAGCATCGACGGATCAATCGCTGCAGCACCACGATACCCATCTTATCGTATTGTAAGTGTGTAGTTGCATGAAGTAAAGAATTTTGACACCCATACGCCCAGCCAAACTTTCAGAAACGCCGGGAATCCTCGATCTCTCGATGTCGCTAAGCATCGACGTATCAATTGCTGCAGCACCATGATACCCGTTTTATCGTATTGCAAGTGTGTAGTTGCATGGAATAAAGAATTTTTACACCCATACGCCCAGCCAAACTCTCAGAAACGCCGGGAATCCTCGATCTCTCGATGTCGCTAAGCATCGACGGATCAATCGCTGCAGCACCACGATACCCGTTTTATCGTATTGCAAGTGTGTAGTTGCATGAAATAAATGATTTTCACGCCCGTACACCCAACCAAACTCTCAGAAACGCCGGGAATCCTCGATCTCTCGATTCCGCTAAGCATCGACGGATCAATCGCTGCAGAGCCACGATTCCCGTTTTATCGTATTGCAAGTGTGTAGTTGCATGAAATAAAGAATTTTCACACCCGTATACCCAGCCAAACTTTCCGAAATGCCGGGAATCCTCGATTTCTCGATTTCGTAAGCATCGACGGATCAATCGCTGCAGCACCACGATACCCGTTTTATCGTATTGCAAGTGTGTAGTTGCATGGAATAAAGAATTTTTACACCCGTACACCCAGCCAAACTCTCAGAAACGCTGGGAATCCTCGATCTCTCGATTTCGCTAAGCATCGACGGATCAATCGCTGCAGCACCGCGATACCAGTTTTATCGTATTGAGAGTGTGTAGATACATAGAATGAAGGATTTTGAAACCCGTACAGCCAGCCAAAGTCTCAGAAACGGCGGGAATCCTCGATCTTTCGATTCCGCTAAGCTTCGACGTATCAATCGCTGCAGAACTGCGATACCAGTTTTCTCGTATTGAGAGTGTGTAGTTGCAGGAAATAAAGAATTTTGACCCCCGTACGCCCAGCCAAACTCTCAGAAACGCCGGGAATCCTCGATCTCTCGATGTCGCTATGCATCGACGAATCAATCGCTGCAGCACCACGATACCCATTTTATCGTATTTCCCGTGTGTAGTTGCATGAAATAAAGAATTTTCACACCCGTACACCGAGCCAAACTCTCCGAAACGCCGGGAATCCTCGATCTCTCGATTTCGCTAAGCATCGACGGATCAATCGCTGCAGGACCGCGATACCCGTTCTATCGTATTGTAAGTGCGTAGTTGCATGAAATAAAGAATTTTGACATGCGTACACCCAGCCAAACTCTCAGAAACGCCGGGAATCCTCGATCTCTCGATGTCGCTATGCATCGACGGATCAATCGCTGCAGCACCACGATACCCATTTTATCGTATTTCCCGTGTGTAGTTGCATGAAATAAAGAATTTTGACACCCGTACACCGAGCCAAACTCTCCGAAACGCCGGGAATCCTCGATCTCTCGATTTCGCTAAGCATCGACGGATCAATCGCTGCGGCACCGCGATACCCGTTCTATCGTATTGTAAGTGCGTAGTTGCATGAAATAAAGAATTTTGACATGCGTACACCCAGCCAAACACTAAGAAACGCCGGGAATCCTCGATCTCTCGATGTCGCTAAGCATCGACGGATCAATCGCTGCAGCACCACGATACCCGTTTTATCGTATTGCCCGTGTGTAGTTGCATGAAATAAAGAATTTTCACTCCCGTACAGCCAGCCAAACTCTTAGAAACGCCGGGAATCCTCGATCTCTCGATGTCGCTAAGCATCGACGGATCAATCGCTGCAGCACCATGATACCCATCTTATCGTATTGTAAGTGTGTAGTTGCATGAAGTAAAGAATTTTGACACCCATACGCCCAGCCAAACTTTCAGAAACGCCGGGAATCCTCGATCTCTCGATGTCGCTAAGCATCGACGTATCAATTGCTGCAGCACCATGATACCCGTTTTATCGTATTGCAAGTGTGTAGTTGCATGGAATAAAGAATTTTTACACCCATACGCCCAGCCAAACTCTCAGAAACGCCGGGAATCCTCGATCTCTCGATGTCGCTAAGCATCGACGGATCAATCGCTGCAGCACCACGATACCCGTTTTATCGTATTGCAAGTGTGTAGTTGCATGAAATAAATGATTTTCACGCCCGTACACCCAACCAAACTCTCAGAAACGCCGGGAATCCTCGATCTCTCGATTCCGCTAAGCATCGACGGATCAATCGCTGCAGAGCCACGATTCCCGTTTTATCGTATTGCAAGTGTGTAGTTGCATGAAATAAAGAATTTTCACACCCGTATACCCAGCCAAACTTTCCGAAATGCCGGGAATCCTCGATTTCTCGATTTCGTAAGCATCGACGGATCAATCGCTGCAGCACCACGATACCCGTTTTATCGTATTGCAAGTGTGTAGTTGCATGGAATAAAGAATTTTTACACCCGTACACCCAGCCAAACTCTCAGAAACGCTGGGAATCCTCGATCTCTCGATTTCGCTAAGCATCGACGGATCAATCGCTGCAGCACCGCGATACCAGTTTTATCGTATTGAGAGTGTGTAGATACATAGAATGAAGGATTTTGACACCCGTACAGCCAGCCAAAGTCTCAGAAACGGCGGGAATCCTCGATCTTTCGATTCCGCTAAGCTTCGACGTATCAATCGCTGCAGAACTGCGATACCAGTTTTCTCGTATTGAGAGTGTGTAGTTGCAGGAAATAAAGAATTTTGACCCCCGTACGCCCAGCCAAACTCTCAGAAACGCCGGGAATCCTCGATCTCTCGATGTCGCTAAGCATCGACGGATCAATCGCTGCAGAGCCACGATTCCCGTTTTATCGTATTGCAAGTGTGTAGTTGCATGAAATAAAGAATTTTGACATGCGTACACCCAGCCAAACTCTCAGAAACGCCGGGAATCCTCGATCTCTCGATGTCCCTAAGCATCGACGTATCAATTGCTGCAGCACCACGATACCCGTTTTATCGTATTGCCCGTGTGTAGTTGCATGAAATAAAGAATTTTCACACCCGTACAGCCAGCCAAACTCTTAGAAACGCCGGGAATCCTCGATCTCTCGATTTCGCTAAGCATCGACGGATCAATCGCTGCAGCACCACGATACCCATCTTATCGTATTGTAAGTGTGTAGTTGCATGAAGTAAAGAATTTTGACACCCATACGCCCAGCCAAACTTTCAGAAACGCCGGGAATCCTCGATCTCTCGATGTCGCTAAGCATCGACGTATCAATTGCTGCAGCACCATGATACCCGTTTTATCGTATTGCAAGTGTGTAGTTGCATGGAATAAAGAATTTTTACACCCATACGCCCAGCCAAACTCTCAGAAACGCCGGGAATCCTCGATCTCTCGATGTCGCTAAGCATCGACGGATCAATCGCTGCAGCACCACGATACCCGTTTTATCGTATTGCAAGTGTGTAGTTGCATGAAATAAATGATTTTCACGCCCGTACACCCAACCAAACTCTCAGAAACGCCGGGAATCCTCGATCTCTCGATTCCGCTAAGCATCGACGGATCAATCGCTGCAGAGCCACGATTCCCGTTTTATCGTATTGCAAGTGTGTAGTTGCATGAAATAAAGAATTTTCACACCCGTATACCCAGCCAAACTTTCCGAAATGCCGGGAATCCTCGATTTCTCGATTTCGTAAGCATCGACGGATCAATCGCTGCAGCACCACGATACCCGTTTTATCGTATTGCAAGTGTGTAGTTGCATGGAATAAAGAATTTTTACACCCGTACACCCAGCCAAACTCTCAGAAACGCTGGGAATCCTCGATCTCTCGATTTCGCTAAGCATCGACGGATCAATCGCTGCAGCACCGCGATACCAGTTTTATCGTATTGAGAGTGTGTAGATACATAGAATGAAGGATTTTGAAACCCGTACAGCCAGCCAAAGTCTCAGAAACGGCGGGAATCCTCGATCTTTCGATTCCGCTAAGCTTCGACGTATCAATCGCTGCAGAACTGCGATACCAGTTTTCTCGTATTGAGAGTGTGTAGTTGCAGGAAATAAAGAATTTTGACCCCCGTACGCCCAGCCAAACTCTCAGAAACGCCGGGAATCCTCGATCTCTCGATGTCGCTATGCATCGACGAATCAATCGCTGCAGCACCACGATACCCATTTTATCGTATTTCCCGTGTGTAGTTGCATGAAATAAAGAATTTTCACACCCGTACACCGAGCCAAACTCTCCGAAACGCCGGGAATCCTCGATCTCTCGATTTCGCTAAGCATCGACGGATCAATCGCTGCAGGACCGCGATACCCGTTCTATCGTATTGTAAGTGCGTAGTTGCATGAAATAAAGAATTTTGACATGCGTACACCCAGCCAAACTCTCAGAAACGCCGGGAATCCTCGATCTCTCGATGTCGCTATGCATCGACGGATCAATCGCTGCAGCACCACGATACCCATTTTATCGTATTTCCCGTGTGTAGTTGCATGAAATAAAGAATTTTGACACCCGTACACCGAGCCAAACTCTCCGAAACGCCGGGAATCCTCGATCTCTCGATTTCGCTAAGCATCGACGGATCAATCGCTGCGGCACCGCGATACCCGTTCTATCGTATTGTAAGTGCGTAGTTGCATGAAATAAAGAATTTTGACATGCGTACACCCAGCCAAACACTAAGAAACGCCGGGAATCCTCGATCTCTCGATGTCGCTAAGCATCGACGGATCAATCGCTGCAGCACCACGATACCCGTTTTATCGTATTGCCCGTGTGTAGTTGCATGAAATAAAGAATTTTCACACCCGTACAGCCAGCCAAACTCTTAGAAACGCCGGGAATCCTCGATCTCTCGATGTCGCTAAGCATCGACGGATCAATCGCTGCAGCACCATGATACCCATCTTATCGTATTGTAAGTGTGTAGTTGCATGAAGTAAAGAATTTTGACACCCATACGCCCAGCCAAACTTTCAGAAACGCCGGGAATCCTCGATCTCTCGATGTCGCTAAGCATCGACGTATCAATTGCTGCAGCACCATGATACCCGTTTTATCGTATTGCAAGTGTGTAGTTGCATGGAATAAAGAATTTTTACACCCATACGCCCAGCCAAACTCTCAGAAACGCCGGGAATCCTCGATCTCTCGATGTCGCTAAGCATCGACGGATCAATCGCTGCAGCACCACGATACCCGTTTTATCGTATTGCAAGTGTGTAGTTGCATGAAATAAATGATTTTCACGCCCGTACACCCAACCAAACTCTCAGAAACGCCGGGAATCCTCGATCTCTCGATTCCGCTAAGCATCGACGGATCAATCGCTGCAGAGCCACGATTCCCGTTTTATCGTATTGCAAGTGTGTAGTTGCATGAAATAAAGAATTTTCACACCCGTATACCCAGCCAAACTTTCCGAAATGCCGGGAATCCTCGATTTCTCGATTTCGTAAGCATCGACGGATCAATCGCTGCAGCACCACGATACCCGTTTTATCGTATTGCAAGTGTGTAGTTGCATGGAATAAAGAATTTTTACACCCGTACACCCAGCCAAACTCTCAGAAACGCTGGGAATCCTCGATCTCTCGATTTCGCTAAGCATCGACGGATCAATCGCTGCAGCACCGCGATACCAGTTTTATCGTATTGAGAGTGTGTAGATACATAGAATGAAGGATTTTGAAACCCGTACAGCCAGCCAAAGTCTCAGAAACGGCGGGAATCCTCGATCTTTCGATTCCGCTAAGCTTCGACGTATCAATCGCTGCAGAACTGCAATACCAGTTTTCTCGTATTGAGAGTGTGTAGTTGCAGGAAATAAAGAATTTTGACCCCCGTACGCCCAGCCAAACTCTCAGAAACGCCGGGAATCCTCGATCTCTCGATGTCGCTATGCATCGACGAATCAATCGCTGCAGCACCACGATACCCATTTTATCGTATTTCCCGTGTGTAGTTGCATGAAATAAAGAATTTTCACACCCGTACACCGAGCCAAACTCTCCGAAACGCCGGGAATCCTCGATCTCTCGATTTCGCTAAGCATCGACGGATCAATCGCTGCAGGACCGCGATACCCGTTCTATCGTATTGTAAGTGCGTAGTTGCATGAAATAAAGAATTTTGACATGCGTACACCCAGCCAAACTCTCAGAAACGCCGGGAATCCTCGATCTCTCGATGTCGCTATGCATCGACGGATCAATCGCTGCAGCACCACGATACCCATTTTATCGTATTTCCCGTGTGTAGTTGCATGAAATAAAGAATTTTGACACCCGTACACCGAGCCAAACTCTCCGAAACGCCGGGAATCCTCGATCTCTCGATTTCGCTAAGCATCGACGGATCAATCGCTGCGGCACCGCGATACCCGTTCTATCGTATTGTAAGTGCGTAGTTGCATGAAATAAAGAATTTTGACATGCGTACACCCAGCCAAACACTAAGAAACGCCGGGAATCCTCGATCTCTCGATGTCGCTAAGCATCGACGGATCAATCGCTGCAGCACCACGATACCCGTTTTATCGTATTGCAAGTGTGCCGTTGCATGGAATAAAGAATTTTCACACCCGTACACCCAGCCAAACTCTCAGAAACGCCGGGAATCATCGATCTCTCGATGTCGCTAAGCATCGACGGATCAATCGCTGCAGCACCATGATACCCGTTTTATCGTATTGCAAGTGTGTAGTTGCATAGAATAAAGAATTTTTACACCCGTACACCCAGCCAAACTCTCAGAAACGCTGGGAATCCTCGATCTCTCGATTTCGCTAAGCATCGACGGATCAATCGCTGCAGCACCGCGATACCCATTTTATCGTATTGTAAGTGTGTAGTTGCATGAAATAAAGAATTTTGACACCCATACGCCCAGCCAAACTCGCAGAAACGCCGGGAATCCTCGATCTCTCGATGTCGCTAAGCATCGACGTATCAATTGCTGCAGCACCACGATACCAGTTTTATCGTAGTGAGATTGTGTAGATACATAGAATGAAGGATTTTGACACCCGTACAGCCAGCCAAAGTCTCAGAAACGGCGGGAATCCTCGATCTTTCGATTCCGCTAAGCTTCGACGTATCAATCGCTGCAGAACTGCGATACCAGTTTTCTCGTATTGAGAGTGTGTAGTTGCAGGAAATAAAGAATTTTGACCCCCGTACGCCCAGCCAAACTCTCAGAAACGCCGGGAATCGTCGATCTCTCGATGTCGCTAAGCATCGACGGATCAATCGCTGCAGAGCCACGATTCCCGTTTTATCGTATTGCAAGTGTGAAGTTGCATGAAATAAAGAATTTTGACATGCGTACACCCAGCCAAACTCTCAGAAACACCGGGAATCATCGATATCTCGATGTCGCTAAGCATCGACGTATCAATCGCTGCAGCACCACGATACCAGTTTTATCGTATTGAGAGTGTGTAGATACGTAGAATGAAGGATTTTGACACCCGTACAGCCAGCCAAAGTCTCAGAAACGGCGGGGATCCTCGATCTTTCGATTCCGCTAAGCTTCGACGTATCAATCGCTGCAGAACTGCGATACCCATCTTATCGTATTGTAAGTGTGTAGTTGCATGAAGTAAAGAATTTTGACACCCATACGCCCAGCCAAACTTTCAGAAACGCCGGGAATCCTCGATCTCTCGATGTCGCTAAGCATCGACGTATCAATTGCTGCAGCACCATGATACCCGTTTTATCGTATTGCAAGTGTGTAGTTGCATGGAATAAAGAATTTTTACACCCATACGCCCAGCCAAACTCTTAGAAACGCCGGGAATCCTCGATCTCTCGATGTCGCTAAGCATCGACGGATCAATCGCTGCAGCACCACGATACCCGTTTTATCGTATTGCAAGTGTGTAGTTGCATGAAATAAATGATTTTCACGCCCGTACACCCAGCCAAACTCTCAGAAACGCCGGGAATCCTCGATCTCTCGATTCCGCTAAGCATCGACGGATCAATCGCTGCAGAGCCACGATTCCCGTTTTATCGTATTGCAAGTGTTTAGTTGCATGAAATAAAGAATTTTCACACCCGTATACCCAGCCAAACTCTCCGAAATGCCGGGAATCCTCGATTTCTCGATTTCGTAAGCATCGACGGATCAATCGCTGCAGCACCACGATACCCGTTTTATCGTATTGCAAGTGTGTAGTTGCATGGAATAAAGAATTTTTACACCCGTACACCCAGCCAAACTCTCAGAAACGCTGGGAATCCTCGATCTCTCGATTTCGCTAAGCATCGACGGATCAATCGCTGCAGCACCGCGATACCAGTTTTATCGTATTGAGAGTGTGTAGATACATAGAATGAAGGATTTTGAAACCCGTACAGCCAGCCAAAGTCTCAGAAACGGCGGGAATCCTCGATCTTTCGATTCCGCTAAGCTTCGACGTATCAATCGCTGCAGAACTGCGATACCAGTTTTCTCGTATTGAGAGTGTGTAGTTGCAGGAAATAAAGAATTTTGACCCCCGTACGCCCAGCCAAACTCTCAGAAACGCCGGGAATCCTCGATCTCTCGATGTCGCTATGCATCGACGAATCAATCGCTGCAGCACCACGATACCCATTTTATCGTATTTCCCGTGTGTAGTTGCATGAAATAAAGAATTTTCACACCCGTACACCGAGCCAAACTCTCCGAAACGCCGGGAATCCTCGATCTCTCGATTTCGCTAAGCATCGACGGATCAATCGCTGCAGGACCGCGATACCCGTGCTATCGTATTGTAAGTGCGTAGTTGCATGAAATAAAGAATTTTGACATGCGTACACCCAGCCAAACTCTCAGAAACGCCGGGAATCCTCGATCTCTCGATGTCGCTATGCATCGACGGATCAATCGCTGCAGCACCACGATACCCATTTTATCGTATTTCCCGTGTGTAGTTGCATGAAATAAAGAATTTTGACACCCGTACACCGAGCCAAACTCTCCGAAACGCCGGGAATCCTCGATCTCTCGATTTCGCTAAGCATCGACGGATCAATCGCTGCGGCACCGCGATACCCGTTTTATCGTATTGTAAGTGCGTAGTTGCATGAAATAAAGAATTTTGACATGCGTACACCCAGTCAAACACTAAGAAACGCCGGGAATCCTCGATCTCTCGATGTCGCTAAGCATCGACGGATCAATCGCTGCAGCACCACGATACCCGTTTTATCGTATTGCAAGTGTGTAGTTGCATGAAATAAATGATTTTCACGCCCGTACACCCAGCCAAACTCGCAGAAACGCCGGGAATCCTCGATCTCTCGATTTCGCTAAGCATCGACGGATCAATCGCTGCAGCACCACGATACCCGGTTTATCGTATTGTAAGTGTGTAGTTGCATGAAATAAAGAATTTTGACATGCGTACACCCAGCCAAACTCTCAGAAACGCCGGGAATCATCGATCTCTCGATGTCCCTAAGCATCGACGTATCAATTGCTGCAGCACCACGATACCCGTTTTATCGTATTGCCCGTGTGTAGTTGCATGAAATAAAGAATTTTCACACCCGTACAGCCAGCCAAACTCTTAGAAACGCCGGGAATCGTCGATCTCTCGATTTCGCTAAGCATCGACGGATCAATCGCTGCAGCACCACGATACCCGTTTTATCGTATTGCAAGTGTGTAGTTGCATGAAATAAATGATTTTCACGCCCGTACACCCAGCCAAACTCGCAGAAACGCCGGGAATCCTCGATCTCTCGATTTCGCTAAGCATCGACGGATCAATCGCTGCAGCACCACGATACCCGGTTTATCGTATTGTAAGTGTGTAGTTGCATGAAATAAAGAATTTTGACATGCGTACACCCAGCCAAACTCTCAGAAACGCCGGGAATCATCGATCTCTCGATGTCGCTAAGCATCGACGTATCAATCGCTGCAGCACCACGATACCAGTTTTATCGTAGTGAGAGTGTGTAGATACATAGAATGAAGGATTTTGACACCCGTACAGCCAGCCAAAGTCTCAGAAACGGCGGGAATCCTCGACCTTTCGATTCCGCTAAGCTTCGACGTATCAATCGCTGCAGAACTGCGATACCAGTTTTCTCGTATGGAGAGTGTGTAGTTGCAGGAAATAAAGAATTTTGACCCCCGTACGCCCAGCCAAACTCTCAGAAACGCCGGGAATCCTCGATCTCTCGATGTCGCTAAGCATCGACGGATCAATCGCTGCAGAGCCACGATTCCCGTTTTATCGTATTGCAAGTGTGTAGTTGCATGAAATAAAGAATTTTGACATGCGTACACCCAGCCAAACTCTCAGAAACGCCGGGAATCCTCGATCTCTCGATGTCCCTAAGCATCGACGTATCAATTGCTGCAGCACCACGATACCCGTTTTATCGTATTGCCCGTGTGTAGTTGCATGAAATAAAGAATTTTCACACCCGTACAGCCAGCCAAACTCTTAGAAACGCCGGGAATCCTCGATCTCTCGATTTCGCTAAGCATCGACGGATCAATCGCTGCAGCACCACGATACCCATCTTATCGTATTGTAAGTGTGTAGTTGCATGAAGTAAAGAATTTTGACACCCATACGCCCAGCCAAACTTTCAGAAACGCCGGGAATCCTCGATCTCTCGATGTCGCTAAGCATCGACGTATCAATTGCTGCAGCACCATGATACCCGTTTTATCGTATTGCAAGTGTGTAGTTGCATGGAATAAAGAATTTTTACACCCATACGCCCAGCCAAACTCTCAGAAACGCCGGGAATCCTCGATCTCTCGATGTCGCTAAGCATCGACGGATCAATCGCTGCAGCACCACGATACCCGTTTTATCGTATTGCAAGTGTGTAGTTGCATGAAATAAATGATTTTCACGCCCGTACACCCAACCAAACTCTCAGAAACGCCGGGAATCCTCGATCTCTCGATTCCGCTAAGCATCGACGGATCAATCGCTGCAGAGCCACGATTCCCGTTTTATCGTATTGCAAGTGTGTAGTTGCATGAAATAAAGAATTTTCACACCCGTATACCCAGCCAAACTTTCCGAAATGCCGGGAATCCTCGATTTCTCGATTTCGTAAGCATCGACGGATCAATCGCTGCAGCACCACGATACCCGTTTTATCGTATTGCAAGTGTGTAGTTGCATGGAATAAAGAATTTTTACACCCGTACACCCAGCCAAACTCTCAGAAACGCTGGGAATCCTCGATCTCTCGATTTCGCTAAGCATCGACGGATCAATCGCTGCAGCACCGCGATACCAGTTTTATCGTATTGAGAGTGTGTAGATACATAGAATGAAGGATTTTGAAACCCGTACAGCCAGCCAAAGTCTCAGAAACGGCGGGAATCCTCGATCTTTCGATTCCGCTAAGCTTCGACGTATCAATCGCTGCAGAACTGCGATACCAGTTTTCTCGTATTGAGAGTGTGTAGTTGCAGGAAATAAAGAATTTTGCCCCCCGTACGCCCAGCCAAACTCTCAGAAACGCCGGGAATCCTCGATCTCTCGATGTCGCTATGCATCGACGAATCAATCGCTGCAGCACCACGATACCCATTTTATCGTATTTCCCGTGTGTAGTTGCATGAAATAAAGAATTTTCACACCCGTACACCGAGCCAAACTCTCCGAAACGCCGGGAATCCTCGATCTCTCGATTTCGCTAAGCATCGACGGATCAATCGCTGCAGGACCGCGATACCCGTTCTATCGTATTGTAAGTGCGTAGTTGCATGAAATAAAGAATTTTGACATGCGTACACCCAGCCAAACTCTCAGAAACGCCGGGAATCCTCGATCTCTCGATGTCGCTATGCATCGACGGATCAATCGCTGCAGCACCACGATACCCATTTTATCGTATTTCCCGTGTGTAGTTGCATGAAATAAAGAATTTTGACACCCGTACACTGAGCCAAACTCTCCGAAACGCCGGGAATCCTCGATCTCTCGATTTCGCTAAGCATCGACGGATCAATCGCTGCAGCACCACGATACCCGGTTTATCGTATTGTAAGTGTGTAGTTGCATGAAATAAAGAATTTTGACATGCGTACACCCAGCCAAACTCTCAGAAACGCCGGGAATCATCGATCTCTCGATGTCCCTAAGCATCGACGTATCAATTGCTGCAGCACCACGATACCCGTTTTATCGTATTGCCCGTGTGTAGTTGCATGAAATAAAGAATTTTCACACCCGTACAGCCAGCCAAACTCTTAGAAACGCCGGGAATCGTCGATCTCTCGATTTCGCTAAGCATCGACGGATCAATCGCTGCAGCACCACGATACCCGTTTTATCGTATTGCCCGTGTGTAGTTGCATGAAATAAAGAATTTTCACACCCGTACAGCCAGCCAAACTCTTAGAAACGCCGGGAATCCTCGATCTCTCGATGTCGCTAAGCATCGACGGATCAATCGCTGCAGCACCATGATACCCATCTTATCGTATTGTAAGTGTGTAGTTGCATGAAGTAAAGAATTTTGACACCCATACGCCCAGCCAAACTTTCAGAAACGCCGGGAATCCTCGATCTCTCGATGTCGCTAAGCATCGACGTATCAATTGCTGCAGCACCATGATACCCGTTTTATCGTATTGCAAGTGTGTAGTTGCATGGAATAAAGAATTTTTACACCCATACGCCCAGCCAAACTCTCAGAAACGCCGGGAATCCTCGATCTCTCGATGTCGCTAAGCATCGACGGATCAATCGCTGCAGCACCACGATACCCGTTTTATCGTATTGCAAGTGTGTAGTTGCATGAAATAAATGATTTTCACGCCCGTACACCCAACCAAACTCTCAGAAACGCCGGGAATCCTCGATCTCTCGATTCCGCTAAGCATCGACGGATCAATCGCTGCAGAGCCACGATTCCCGTTTTATCGTATTGCAAGTGTGTAGTTGCATGAAATAAAGAATTTTCACACCCGTATACCCAGCCAAACTTTCCGAAATGCCGGGAATCCTCGATTTCTCGATTTCGTAAGCATCGACGGATCAATCGCTGCAGCACCACGATACCCGTTTTATCGTATTGCAAGTGTGTAGTTGCATGGAATAAAGAATTTTTACACCCGTACACCCAGCCAAACTCTCAGAAACGCTGGGAATCCTCGATCTCTCGATTTCGCTAAGCATCGACGGATCAATCGCTGCAGCACCGCGATACCAGTTTTATCGTATTGAGAGTGTGTAGATACATAGAATGAAGGATTTTGACACCCGTACAGCCAGCCAAAGTCTCAGAAACGGCGGGAATCCTCGATCTTTCGATTCCGCTAAGCTTCGACGTATCAATCGCTGCAGAACTGCGATACCAGTTTTCTCGTATTGAGAGTGTGTAGTTGCAGGAAATAAAGAATTTTGACCCCCGTACGCCCAGCCAAACTCTCAGAAACGCCGGGAATCCTCGATCTCTCGATGTCGCTAAGCATCGACGGATCAATCGCTGCAGAGCCACGATTCCCGTTTTATCGTATTGCAAGTGTGTAGTTGCATGAAATAAAGAATTTTGACATGCGTACACCCAGCCAAACTCTCAGAAACGCCGGGAATCCTCGATCTCTCGATGTCCCTAAGCATCGACGTATCAATTGCTGCAGCACCACGATACCCGTTTTATCGTATTGCCCGTGTGTAGTTGCATGAAATAAAGAATTTTCACACCCGTACAGCCAGCCAAACTCTTAGAAACGCCGGGAATCCTCGATCTCTCGATTTCGCTAAGCATCGACGGATCAATCGCTGCAGCACCACGATACCCATCTTATCGTATTGTAAGTGTGTAGTTGCATGAAGTAAAGGATTTTGACACCCATACGCCCAGCCAAACTTTCAGAAACGCCGGGAATCCTCGATCTCTCGATGTCGCTAAGCATCGACGTATCAATTGCTGCAGCACCATGATACCCGTTTTATCGTATTGCAAGTGTGTAGTTGCATGGAATAAAGAATTTTTACAGCCATACGCCCAGCCAAACTCTCAGAAACGCCGGGAATCCTCGATCTCTCGATGTCGCTAAGCATCGACGGATCAATCGCTGCAGCACCACGATACCCGTTTTATCGTATTGCAAGTGTGTAGTTGCATGAAATAAATGATTTTCACGCCCGTACACCCAACCAAACTCTCAGAAACGCCGGGAATCCTCGATCTCTCGATTCCGCTAAGCATCGACGGATCAATCGCTGCAGAGCCACGATTCCCGTTTTATCGTATTGCAAGTGTGTAGTTGCATGAAATAAAGAATTTTCACACCCGTATACCCAGCCAAACTTTCCGAAATGCCGGGAATCCTCGATTTCTCGATTTCGTAAGCATCGACGGATCAATCGCTGCAGCACCACGATACCCGTTTTATCGTATTGCAAGTGTGTAGTTGCATGGAATAAAGAATTTTTACACCCGTACACCCAGCCAAACTCTCAGAAACGCTGGGAATCCTCGATCTCTCGATTTCGCTAAGCATCGACGGATCAATCGCTGCAGCACCGCGATACCAGTTTTATCGTATTGAGAGTGTGTAGATACATAGAATGGAGGATTTTGAAACCCGTACAGCCAGCCAAAGTCTCAGAAACGGCGGGAATCCTCGATCTTTCGATTCCGCTAAGCTTCGACGTATCAATCGCTGCAGAACTGCGATACCAGTTTTCTCGTATTGAGAGTGTGTAGTTGCAGGAAATAAAGAATTTTGACCCCCGTACGCCCAGCCAAACTCTCAGAAACGCCGGGAATCCTCGATCTCTCGATGTCGCTATGCATCGACGAATCAATCGCTGCAGCACCACGATACCCATTTTATCGTATTTCCCGTGTGTAGTTGCATGAAATAAAGAATTTTCACACCCGTACACCGAGCCAAACTCTCCGAAACGCCGGGAATCCTCGATCTCTCGATTTCGCTAAGCATCGACGGATCAATCGCTGCAGGACCGCGATACCCGTTCTATCGTATTGTAAGTGCGTAGTTGCATGAAATAAAGAATTTTGACATGCGTACACCCAGCCAAACTCTCAGAAACGCCGGGAATCCTCGATCTCTCGATGTCGCTATGCATCGACGGATCAATCGCTGCAGCACCACGATACCCATTTTATCGTATTTCCCGTGTGTAGTTGCATGAAATAAAGAATTTTGACACCCGTACACCGAGCCAAACTCTCCGAAACGCCGGGAATCCTCGATCTCTCGATTTCGCTAAGCATCGACGGATCAATCGCTGCGGCACCGCGATACCCGTTTTATCGTATTGTAAGTGCGTAGTTGCATGAAATAAAGAATTTTGACATGCGTACACCCAGCCAAACACTAAGAAACGCCGGGAATCCTCGATCTCTCGATGTCGCTAAGCATCGACGGATCAATCGCTGCAGCACCACGATACCCGTTTTATCGTATTGCAAGTGTGTAGTTGCATGAAATAAATGATTTTCACGCCCGTACACCCAGCCAAACTCGCAGAAACGCCGGGAATCCTCGATCTCTCGATTTCGCTAAGCATCGACGGATCAATCGCTGCAGCACCACGATACCCGGTTTATCGTATTGTAAGTGTGTAGTTGCATGAAATAAAGAATTTTGACATGCGTACACCCAGCCAAACTCTCAGAAACGCCGGGAATCATCGATCTCTCGATGTCCCTAAGCATCGACGTATCAATTGCTGCAGCACCACGATACCCGTTTTATCGTATTGCCCGTGTGTAGTTGCATGAAATAAAGAATTTTCACACCCGTACAGCCAGCCAAACTCTTAGAAACGCCGGGAATCGTCGATCTCTCGATTTCGCTAAGCATCGACGGATCAATCGCTGCAGCACCACGATACCCGTTTTATCGTATTGCAAGTGTGTAGTTGCATGAAATAAATGATTTTCACGCCCGTACACCCAGCCAAACTCGCAGAAACGCCGGGAATCCTCGATCTCTCGATTTCGCTAAGCATCGACGGATCAATCGCTGCAGCACCACGATACCCGGTTTATCGTATTGTAAGTGTGTAGTTGCATGAAATAAAGAATTTTGACATGCGTACACCCAGCCAAACTCTCAGAAACGCCGGGAATCATCGATCTCTCGATGTCGCTAAGCATCGACGTATCAATCGCTGCAGCACCACGATACCAGTTTTATCGTAGTGAGAGTGTGTAGATACATAGAATGAAGGATTTTGACACCCGTACAGCCAGCCAAAGTCTCAGAAACGGCGGGAATCCTCGATCTTTCGATTCCGCTAAGCTTCGACGTATCAATCGCTGCAGAACTGCGATACCAGTTTTCTCGTATTGAGAGTGTGTAGTTGCAGGAAATAAAGAATTTTTACACCCATACGCCCAGCCAAACTCTCAGAAACGCCGGGAATCCTCGATCTCTCGATGTCGCTAAGCATCGACGGATCAATCGCTGCAGCACCACGATACCCGTTTTATCGTATTGCAAGTGTGTAGTTGCATGAAATAAAGAATTTTGACATGCGTACACCCAACCAAACTCTCAGAAACGCCGGGAATCCTCGATCTCTCGATTCCGCTAAGCATCGACGGATCAATCGCTGCAGAGCCACGATTCCCGTTTTATCGTATTGCAAGTGTGTAGTTGCATGAAATAAAGAATTTTCACACCCGTATACCCAGCCAAACTTTCCGAAATGCCGGGAATCCTCGATTTCTCGATTTCGTAAGCATCGACGGATCAATCGCTGCAGCACCACGATACCCGTTTTATCGTATTGCAAGTGTGTAGTTGCATGGAATAAAGAATTTTTACACCCGTACACCCAGCCAAACTCTCAGAAACGCTGGGAATCCTCGATCTCTCGATTTCGCTAAGCATCGACGGATCAATCGCTGCAGCACCGCGATACCAGTTTTATCGTATTGAGAGTGTGTAGATACATAGAATGAAGGATTTTGAAACCCGTACAGCCAGCCAAAGTCTCAGAAACGGCGGGAATCCTCGATCTTTCGATTCCGCTAAGCTTCGACGTATCAATCGCTGCAGAACTGCGATACCAGTTTTCTCGTATTGAGAGTGTGTAGTTGCAGGAAATAAAGAATTTTGACCCCCGTACGCCCAGCCAAACTCTCAGAAACGCCGGGAATCCTCGATCTCTCGATGTCGCTATGCATCGACGAATCAATCGCTGCAGCACCACGATACCCATTTTATCGTATTTCCCGTGTGTAGTTGCATGAAATAAAGAATTTTCACACCCGTACACCGAGCCAAACTCTCCGAAACGCCGGGAATCCTCGATCTCTCGATTTCGCTAAGCATCGACGGATCAATCGCTGCAGGACCGCGATACCCGTTCTATCGTATTGTAAGTGCGTAGTTGCATGAAATAAAGAATTTTGACATGCGTACACCCAGCCAAACTCTCAGAAACGCCGGGAATCCTCGATCTCTCGATGTCGCTATGCATCGACGGATCAATCGCTGCAGCACCACGATACCCATTTTATCGTATTTCCCGTGTGTAGTTGCATGAAATAAAGAATTTTGACACCCGTACACCGAGCCAAACTCTCCGAAACGCCGGGAATCCTCGATCTCTCGATTTCGCTAAGCATCGACGGATCAATCGCTGCAGCACCACGATACCCGGTTTATCGTATTGTAAGTGTGTAGTTGCATGAAATAAAGAATTTTGACATGCGTACACCCAGCCAAACTCTCAGAAACGCCGGGAATCATCGATCTCTCGATGTCCCTAAGCATCGACGTATCAATTGCTGCAGCACCACGATACCCGTTTTATCGTATTGCCCGTGTGTAGTTGCATGAAATAAAGAATTTTCACACCCGTACAGCCAGCCAAACTCTTAGAAACGCCGGGAATCGTCGATCTCTCGATTTCGCTAAGCATCGACGGATCAATCGCTGCAGCACCACGATACCCGTTTTATCGTATTGCAAGTGTGTAGTTGCATGAAATAAATGATTTTCACGCCCGTACACCCAGCCAAACTCGCAGAAACGCCGGGAATCCTCGATCTCTCGATTTCGCTAAGCATCGACGGATCAATCGCTGCAGCACCACGATACCCGGTTTATCGTATTGTAAGTGTGTAGTTGCATGAAATAAAGAATTTTGACATGCGTACACCCAGCTAAACTCTCAGAAACGCCGGGAATCATCGATCTCTCGATGTCGCTAAGCATCGACGTATCAATCGCTGCAGCACCACGATACCAGTTTTATCGTAGTGAGAGTGTGTAGATACATAGAATGAAGGATTTTGACACCCGTACAGCCAGCCAAAGTCTCAGAAACGGCGGGAATCCTCGATCTTTCGATTCCGCTAAGCTTCGACGTATCAATCGCTGCAGAACTGCGATACCAGTTTTCTCGTATTGAGAGTGTGTAGTTGCAGGAAATAAAGAATTTTGACCCCCGTACGCCCAGCCAAACTCTCAGAAACGCCGGGAATCCTCGATCTCTCGATGTCGCTAAGCATCGACGGATCAATCGCTGCAGAGCCACGATTCCCGTTTTATCGTATTGCAAGTGTGTAGTTGCATGAAATAAAGAATTTTGACATGCGTACACCCAGCCAAACTCTCAGAAACGCCGGGAATCCTCGATCTCTCGATGTCCCTAAGCATCGACGTATCAATTGCTGCAGCACCACGATACCCGTTTTATCGTATTGCCCGTGTGTAGTTGCATGAAATAAAGAATTTTCACACCCGTACAGCCAGCCAAACTCTTAGAAACGCCGGGAATCCTCGATCTCTCGATTTCGCTAAGCATCGACGGATCAATCGCTGCAGTACCACGATACCCATCTTATCGTATTGTAAGTGTGTAGTTGCATGAAGTGAAGAATTTTGACACCCATACGCCCAGCCAAACTTTCAGAAACGCCGGGAATCCTCGATCTCTCGATGTCGCTAAGCATCGACGTATCAATTGCTGCAGCACCATGATACCCGTTTTATCGTATTGCAAGTGTGTAGTTGCATGGAATAAAGAATTTTTACACCCATACGCCCAGCCAAACTCTCAGAAACGCCGGGAATCCTCGATCTCTCGATGTCGCTAAGCATCGACGGATCAATCGCTGCAGCACCACGATACCCGTTTTATCGTATTGCAAGTGTGTAGTTGCATGAAATAAATGATTTTCACGCCCGTACACCCAACCAAACTCTCAGAAACGCCGGGAATCCTCGATCTCTCGATTCCGCTAAGCATCGACGGATCAATCGCTGCAGAGCCACGATTCCCGTTTTATCGTATTGCAAGTGTGTAGTTGCATGAAATAAAGAATTTTCACACCCGTATACCCAGCCAAACTTTCCGAAATGCCGGGAATCCTCGATTTCTCGATTTCGTAAGCATCGACGGATCAATCGCTGCAGCACCACGATACCCGTTTTATCGTATTGCAAGTGTGTAGTTGCATGGAATAAAGAATTTTTACACCCGTACACCCAGCCAAACTCTCAGAAACGCTGGGAATCCTCGATCTCTCGATTTCGCTAAGCATCGACGGATCAATCGCTGCAGCACCGCGATACCAGTTTTATCGTATTGAGAGTGTGTAGATACATAGAATGAAGGATTTTGAAACCCGTACAGCCAGCCAAAGTCTCAGAAACGGCGGGAATCCTCGATCTTTCGATTCCGCTAAGCTTCGACGTATCAATCGCTGCAGAACTGCGATACCAGTTTTCTCGTATTGAGAGTGTGTAGTTGCAGGAAATAAAGAATTTTGACCCCCGTACGCCCAGCCAAACTCTCAGAAACGCCGGGAATCCTCGATCTCTCGATGTCGCTATGCATCGACGAATCAATCGCTGCAGCACCACGATACCCATTTTATCGTATTTCCCGTGTGTAGTTGCATGAAATAAAGAATTTTCACACCCGTACACCGAGCCAAACTCTCCGAAACGCCGGGAATCCTCGATCTCTCGATTTCGCTAAGCATCGACGGATCAATCGCTGCAGGACCGCGATACCCGTTCTATCGTATTGTAAGTGCGTAGTTGCATGAAATAAAGAATTTTGACATGCGTACACCCAGCCAAACTCTCAGAAACGCCGGGAATCCTCGATCTCTCGATGTCGCTATGCATCGACGGATCAATCGCTGCAGCACCACGATACCCATTTTATCGTATTTCCCGTGTGTAGTTGCATGAAATAAAGAATTTTGACACCCGTACACCGAGCCAAACTCTCCGAAACGCCGGGAATCCTCGATCTCTCGATTTCGCTAAGCATCGACGGATCAATCGCTGCAGCACCACGATACCCGGTTTATCGTATTGTAAGTGTGTAGTTGCATGAAATAAAGAATTTTGACATGCGTACACCCAGCCAAACTCTCAGAAACGCCGGGAATCATCGATCTCTCGATGTCCCTAAGCATCGACGTATCAATTGCTGCAGCACCACGATACCCGTTTTATCGTATTGCCCGTGTGTAGTTGCATGAAATAAAGAATTTTCACACCCGTACAGCCAGCCAAACTCTTAGAAACGCCGGGAATCGTCGATCTCTCGATTTCGCTAAGCATCGACGGATCAATCGCTGCAGCACCACGATACCCGTTTTATCGTATTGCAAGTGTGTAGTTGCATGAAATAAATGATTTTCACGCCCGTACACCCAGCCAAACTCGCAGAAACGCCGGGAATCCTCGATCTCTCGATTTCGCTAAGCATCGACGGATCAATCGCTGCAGCACCACGATACCCGGTTTATCGTATTGTAAGTGTGTAGTTGCATGAAATAAAGAATTTTGACATGCGTACACCCAGCCAAACTCTCAGAAACGCCGGGAATCATCGATCTCTCGATGTCGCTAAGCATCGACGTATCAATCGCTGCAGCACCACGATACCAGTTTTATCGTAGTGAGAGTGTGTAGATACATAGAATGAAGGATTTTGACACCCGTACAGCCAGCCAAAGTCTCAGAAACGGCGGGAATCCTCGATCTTTCGATTCCGCTAAGCTTCGACGTATCAATCGCTGCAGAACTGCGATACCAGTTTTCTCGTATTGAGAGTGTGTAGTTGCAGGAAATAAAGAATTTTGACCCCCGTACGCCCAGCCAAACTCTCAGAAACGCCGGGAATCCTCGATCTCTCGATGTCGCTAAGCATCGACGGATCAATCGCTGCAGAGCCACGATTCCCGTTTTATCGTATTGCAAGTGTGTAGTTGCATGAAATAAAGAATTTTGACATGCGTACACCCAGCCAAACTCTCAGAAACGCCGGGAATCCTCGATCTCTCGATGTCCCTAAGCATCGACGTATCAATTGCTGCAGCACCACGATACCCGTTTTATCGTATTGCCCGTGTGTAGTTGCATGAAATAAAGAATTTTCACACCCGTACAGCCAGCCAAACTCTTAGAAACGCCGGGAATCCTCGATCTCTCGATTTCGCTAAGCATCGACGGATCAATCGCTGCAGCACCACGATACCCATCTTATCGTATTGTAAGTGTGTAGTTGCATGAAGTAAAGAATTTTGACACCCATACGCCCAGCCAAACTTTCAGAAACGCCGGGAATCCTCGATCTCTCGATGTCGCTAAGCATCGACGTATCAATTGCTGCAGCACCATGATACCCGTTTTATCGTATTGCAAGTGTGTAGTTGCATGGAATAAAGAATTTTTACACCCATACGCCCAGCCAAACTCTCAGAAACGCCGGGAATCCTCGATCTCTCGATGTCGCTAAGCATCGACGGATCAATCGCTGCAGCACCACGATACCCGTTTTATCGTATTGCAAGTGTGTAGTTGCATGAAATAAATGATTTTCACGCCCGTACACCCAACCAAACTCTCAGAAACGCCGGGAATCCTCGATCTCTCGATTCCGCTAAGCATCGACGGATCAATCGCTGCAGAGCCACGATTCCCGTTTTATCGTATTGCAAGTGTGTAGTTGCATGAAATAAAGAATTTTCACACCCGTATACCCAGCCAAACTTTCCGAAATGCCGGGAATCCTCGATTTCTCGATTTCGTAAGCATCGACGGATCAATCGCTGCAGCACCACGATACCCGTTTTATCGTATTGCAAGTGTGTAGTTGCATGGAATAAAGAATTTTTACACCCGTACACCCAGCCAAACTCTCAGAAACGCTGGGAATCCTCGATCTCTCGATTTCGCTAAGCATCGACGGATCAATCGCTGCAGCACCGCGATACCAGTTTTATCGTATTGAGAGTGTGTAGATACATAGAATGAAGGATTTTGACACCCGTACAGCCAGCCAAAGTCTCAGAAACGGCGGGAATCCTCGATCTTTCGATTCCGCTAAGCTTCGACGTATCAATCGCTGCAGAACTGCGATACCAGTTTTCTCGTATTGAGAGTGTGTAGTTGCAGGAAATAAAGAATTTTGACCCCCGTACGCCCAGCCAAACTCTCAGAAACGCCGGGAATCCTCGATCTCTCGATGTCGCTAAGCATCGACGGATCAATCGCTGCAGAGCCACGATTCCCGTTTTATCGTATTGCAAGTGTGTAGTTGCATGAAATAAAGAATTTTGACATGCGTACACCCAGCCAAACTCTCAGAAACGCCGGGAATCCTCGATCTCTCGATGTCCCTAAGCATCGACGTATCAATTGCTGCAGCACCACGATACCCGTTTTATCGTATTGCCCGTGTGTAGTTGCATGAAATAAAGAATTTTCACACCCGTACAGCCAGCCAAACTCTTAGAAACGCCGGGAATCCTCGATCTCTCGATTTCGCTAAGCATCGACGGATCAATC
Organism: Clistopyga incitator; assembly: GCA_947507545.1. Lineage (NCBI taxonomy): Eukaryota > Metazoa > Arthropoda > Insecta > Hymenoptera > Ichneumonidae > Clistopyga > Clistopyga incitator. Next base: position 5,675,496 of record OX382176.1, read on the forward strand.
GCTGCAGCACCACGATACCCATCTTATCGTATTGTAAGTGTGTAGTTGCATGAAGTAAAGAATTTTGACACCCATACGCCCAGCCAAACTTTCAGAAACGCCGGGAATCCTCGATCTCTCGATGTCGCTAAGCATCGACGTATCAATTGCTGCAGCACCATGATACCCGTTTTATCGTATTGCAAGTGTGTAGTTGCATGGAATAAAGAATTTTTACACCCATACGCCCAGCCAAACTCTCAGAAACGCCGGGAATCCTCGATCTCTCGATGTCGCTAAGCATCGACGGATCAATCGCTGCAGCACCACGATACCCGTTTTATCGTATTGCAAGTGTGTAGTTGCATGAAATAAATGATTTTCACGCCCGTACACCCAACCAAACTCTCAGAAACGCCGGGAATCCTCGATCTCTCGATTCCGCTAAGCATCGACGGATCAATCGCTGCAGAGCCACGATTCCCGTTTTATCGTATTGCAAGTGTGTAGTTGCATGAAATAAAGAATTTTCACACCCGTATACCCAGCCAAACTTTCCGAAATGCCGGGAATCCTCGATTTCTCGATTTCGTAAGCATCGACGGATCAATCGCTGCAGCACCACGATACCCGTTTTATCGTATTGCAAGTGTGTAGTTGCATGGAATAAAGAATTTTTACACCCGTACACCCAGCCAAACTCTCAGAAACGCTGGGAATCCTCGATCTCTCGATTTCGCTAAGCATCGACGGATCAATCGCTGCAGCACCGCGATACCAGTTTTATCGTATTGAGAGTGTGTAGATACATAGAATGAAGGATTTTGAAACCCGTACAGCCAGCCAAAGTCTCAGAAACGGCGGGAATCCTCGATCTTTCGATTCCGCTAAGCTTCGACGTATCAATCGCTGCAGAACTGCGATACCAGTTTTCTCGTATTGAGAGTGTGTAGTTGCAGGAAATAAAGAATTTTGACCCCCGTACGCCCAGCCAAACTCTCAGAAACGCCGGGAATCCTCGATCTCTCGATGTCGCTATGCATCGACGAATCAATCGCTGCAGCACCACGATACCCATTTTATCGTATTTCCCGTGTGTAGTTGCATGAAATAAAGAATTTTCACACCCGTACACCGAGCCAAACTCTCCGAAACGCCGGGAATCCTCGATCTCTCGATTTCGCTAAGCATCGACGGATCAATCGCTGCAGGACCGCGATACCCGTTCTATCGTATTGTAAGTGCGTAGTTGCATGAAATAAAGAATTTTGACATGCGTACACCCAGCCAAACTCTCAGAAACGCCGGGAATCCTCGATCTCTCGATGTCGCTATGCATCGACGGATCAATCGCTGCAGCACCACGATACCCATTTTATCGTATTTCCCGTGTGTAGTTGCATGAAATAAAGAATTTTGACACCCGTACACCGAGCCAAACTCTCCGAAACGCCGGGAATCCTCGATCTCTCGATTTCGCTAAGCATCGACGGATCAATCGCTGCGGCACCGCGATACCCGTTCTATCGTATTGTAAGTGCGTAGTTGCATGAAATAAAGAATTTTGACATGCGTACACCCAGCCAAACACTAAGAAACGCCGGGAATCCTCGATCTCTCGATGTCGCTAAGCATCGACGGATCAATCGCTGCAGCACCACGATACCCGTTTTATCGTATTGCCCGTGTGTAGTTGCATGAAATAAAGAATTTTCACACCCGTACAGCCAGCCAAACTCTTAGAAACGCCGGGAATCCTCGATCTCTCGATGTCGCTAAGCATCGACGGATCAATCGCTGCAGCACCATGATACCCATCTTATCGTATTGTAAGTGTGTAGTTGCATGAAGTAAAGAATTTTGACACCCATACGCCCAGCCAAACTTTCAGAAACGCCGGGAATCCTCGATCTCTCGATGTCGCTAAGCATCGACGTATCAATTGCTGCAGCACCATGATACCCGTTTTATCGTATTGCAAGTGTGTAGTTGCATGGAATAAAGAATTTTTACACCCATACGCCCAGCCAAACTCTCAGAAACGCCGGGAATCCTCGATCTCTCGATGTCGCTAAGCATCGACGGATCAATCGCTGCAGCACCACGATACCCGTTTTATCGTATTGCAAGTGTGTAGTTGCATGAAATAAATGATTTTCACGCCCGTACACCCAACCAAACTCTCAGAAACGCCGGGAATCCTCGATCTCTCGATTCCGCTAAGCATCGACGGATCAATCGCTGCAGAGCCACGATTCCCGTTTTATCGTATTGCAAGTGTGTAGTTGCATGAAATAAAGAATTTTCACACCCGTATACCCAGCCAAACTTTCCGAAATGCCGGGAATCCTCGATTTCTCGATTTCGTAAGCATCGACGGATCAATCGCTGCAGCACCACGATACCCGTTTTATCGTATTGCAAGTGTGTAGTTGCATGGAATAAAGAATTTTTACACCCGTACACCCAGCCAAACTCTCAGAAACGCTGGGAATCCTCGATCTCTCGATTTCGCTAAGCATCGACGGATCAATCGCTGCAGCACCGCGATACCAGTTTTATCGTATTGAGAGTGTGTAGATACATAGAATGAAGGATTTTGAAACCCGTACAGCCAGCCAAAGTCTCAGAAACGGCGGGAATCCTCGATCTTTCGATTCCGCTAAGCTTCGACGTATCAATCGCTGCAGAACTGCAATACCAGTTTTCTCGTATTGAGAGTGTGTAGTTGCAGGAAATAAAGAATTTTGACCCCCGTACGCCCAGCCAAACTCTCAGAAACGCCGGGAATCCTCGATCTCTCGATGTCGCTATGCATCGACGAATCAATCGCTGCAGCACCACGATACCCATTTTATCGTATTTCCCGTGTGTAGTTGCATGAAATAAAGAATTTTCACACCCGTACACCGAGCCAAACTCTCCGAAACGCCGGGAATCCTCGATCTCTCGATTTCGCTAAGCATCGACGGATCAATCGCTGCAGGACCGCGATACCCGTTCTATCGTATTGTAAGTGCGTAGTTGCATGAAATAAAGAATTTTGACATGCGTACACCCAGCCAAACTCTCAGAAACGCCGGGAATCCTCGATCTCTCGATGTCGCTATGCATCGACGGATCAATCGCTGCAGCACCACGATACCCATTTTATCGTATTTCCCGTGTGTAGTTGCATGAAATAAAGAATTTTGACACCCGTACACCGAGCCAAACTCTCCGAAACGCCGGGAATCCTCGATCTCTCGATTTCGCTAAGCATCGACGGATCAATCGCTGCGGCACCGCGATACCCGTTCTATCGTATTGTAAGTGCGTAGTTGCATGAAATAAAGAATTTTGACATGCGTACACCCAGCCAAACACTAAGAAACGCCGGGAATCCTCGATCTCTCGATGTCGCTAAGCATCGACGGATCAATCGCTGCAGCACCACGATACCCGTTTTATCGTATTGCAAGTGTGCCGTTGCATGGAATAAAGAATTTTCACACCCGTACACCCAGCCAAACTCTCAGAAACGCCGGGAATCATCGATCTCTCGATGTCGCTAAGCATCGACGGATCAATCGCTGCAGCACCATGATACCCGTTTTATCGTATTGCAAGTGTGTAGTTGCATAGAATAAAGAATTTTTACACCCGTACACCCAGCCAAACTCTCAGAAACGCTGGGAATCCTCGATCTCTCGATTTCGCTAAGCATCGACGGATCAATCGCTGCAGCACCGCGATACCCATTTTATCGTATTGTAAGTGTGTAGTTGCATGAAATAAAGAATTTTGACACCCATACGCCCAGCCAAACTCGCAGAAACGCCGGGAATCCTCGATCTCTCGATGTCGCTAAGCATCGACGTATCAATTGCTGCAGCACCACGATACCAGTTTTATCGTAGTGAGATTGTGTAGATACATAGAATGAAGGATTTTGACACCCGTACAGCCAGCCAAAGTCTCAGAAACGGCGGGAATCCTCGATCTTTCGATTCCGCTAAGCTTCGACGTATCAATCGCTGCAGAACTGCGATACCAGTTTTCTCGTATTGAGAGTGTGTAGTTGCAGGAAATAAAGAATTTTGACCCCCGTACGCCCAGCCAAACTCTCAGAAACGCCGGGAATCGTCGATCTCTCGATGTCGCTAAGCATCGACGGATCAATCGCTGCAGAGCCACGATTCCCGTTTTATCGTATTGCAAGTGTGAAGTTGCATGAAATAAAGAATTTTGACATGCGTACACCCAGCCAAACTCTCAGAAACACCGGGAATCATCGATATCTCGATGTCGCTAAGCATCGACGTATCAATCGCTGCAGCACCACGATACCAGTTTTATCGTATTGAGAGTGTGTAGATACGTAGAATGAAGGATTTTGACACCCGTACAGCCAGCCAAAGTCTCAGAAACGGCGGGGATCCTCGATCTTTCGATTCCGCTAAGCTTCGACGTATCAATCGCTGCAGAACTGCGATACCCATCTTATCGTATTGTAAGTGTGTAGTTGCATGAAGTAAAGAATTTTGACACCCATACGCCCAGCCAAACTTTCAGAAACGCCGGGAATCCTCGATCTCTCGATGTCGCTAAGCATCGACGTATCAATTGCTGCAGCACCATGATACCCGTTTTATCGTATTGCAAGTGTGTAGTTGCATGGAATAAAGAATTTTTACACCCATACGCCCAGCCAAACTCTTAGAAACGCCGGGAATCCTCGATCTCTCGATGTCGCTAAGCATCGACGGATCAATCGCTGCAGCACCACGATACCCGTTTTATCGTATTGCAAGTGTGTAGTTGCATGAAATAAATGATTTTCACGCCCGTACACCCAGCCAAACTCTCAGAAACGCCGGGAATCCTCGATCTCTCGATTCCGCTAAGCATCGACGGATCAATCGCTGCAGAGCCACGATTCCCGTTTTATCGTATTGCAAGTGTTTAGTTGCATGAAATAAAGAATTTTCACACCCGTATACCCAGCCAAACTCTCCGAAATGCCGGGAATCCTCGATTTCTCGATTTCGTAAGCATCGACGGATCAATCGCTGCAGCACCACGATACCCGTTTTATCGTATTGCAAGTGTGTAGTTGCATGGAATAAAGAATTTTTACACCCGTACACCCAGCCAAACTCTCAGAAACGCTGGGAATCCTCGATCTCTCGATTTCGCTAAGCATCGACGGATCAATCGCTGCAGCACCGCGATACCAGTTTTATCGTATTGAGAGTGTGTAGATACATAGAATGAAGGATTTTGAAACCCGTACAGCCAGCCAAAGTCTCAGAAACGGCGGGAATCCTCGATCTTTCGATTCCGCTAAGCTTCGACGTATCAATCGCTGCAGAACTGCGATACCAGTTTTCTCGTATTGAGAGTGTGTAGTTGCAGGAAATAAAGAATTTTGACCCCCGTACGCCCAGCCAAACTCTCAGAAACGCCGGGAATCCTCGATCTCTCGATGTCGCTATGCATCGACGAATCAATCGCTGCAGCACCACGATACCCATTTTATCGTATTTCCCGTGTGTAGTTGCATGAAATAAAGAATTTTCACACCCGTACACCGAGCCAAACTCTCCGAAACGCCGGGAATCCTCGATCTCTCGATTTCGCTAAGCATCGACGGATCAATCGCTGCAGGACCGCGATACCCGTGCTATCGTATTGTAAGTGCGTAGTTGCATGAAATAAAGAATTTTGACATGCGTACACCCAGCCAAACTCTCAGAAACGCCGGGAATCCTCGATCTCTCGATGTCGCTATGCATCGACGGATCAATCGCTGCAGCACCACGATACCCATTTTATCGTATTTCCCGTGTGTAGTTGCATGAAATAAAGAATTTTGACACCCGTACACCGAGCCAAACTCTCCGAAACGCCGGGAATCCTCGATCTCTCGATTTCGCTAAGCATCGACGGATCAATCGCTGCGGCACCGCGATACCCGTTTTATCGTATTGTAAGTGCGTAGTTGCATGAAATAAAGAATTTTGACATGCGTACACCCAGTCAAACACTAAGAAACGCCGGGAATCCTCGATCTCTCGATGTCGCTAAGCATCGACGGATCAATCGCTGCAGCACCACGATACCCGTTTTATCGTATTGCAAGTGTGTAGTTGCATGAAATAAATGATTTTCACGCCCGTACACCCAGCCAAACTCGCAGAAACGCCGGGAATCCTCGATCTCTCGATTTCGCTAAGCATCGACGGATCAATCGCTGCAGCACCACGATACCCGGTTTATCGTATTGTAAGTGTGTAGTTGCATGAAATAAAGAATTTTGACATGCGTACACCCAGCCAAACTCTCAGAAACGCCGGGAATCATCGATCTCTCGATGTCCCTAAGCATCGACGTATCAATTGCTGCAGCACCACGATACCCGTTTTATCGTATTGCCCGTGTGTAGTTGCATGAAATAAAGAATTTTCACACCCGTACAGCCAGCCAAACTCTTAGAAACGCCGGGAATCGTCGATCTCTCGATTTCGCTAAGCATCGACGGATCAATCGCTGCAGCACCACGATACCCGTTTTATCGTATTGCAAGTGTGTAGTTGCATGAAATAAATGATTTTCACGCCCGTACACCCAGCCAAACTCGCAGAAACGCCGGGAATCCTCGATCTCTCGATTTCGCTAAGCATCGACGGATCAATCGCTGCAGCACCACGATACCCGGTTTATCGTATTGTAAGTGTGTAGTTGCATGAAATAAAGAATTTTGACATGCGTACACCCAGCCAAACTCTCAGAAACGCCGGGAATCATCGATCTCTCGATGTCGCTAAGCATCGACGTATCAATCGCTGCAGCACCACGATACCAGTTTTATCGTAGTGAGAGTGTGTAGATACATAGAATGAAGGATTTTGACACCCGTACAGCCAGCCAAAGTCTCAGAAACGGCGGGAATCCTCGACCTTTCGATTCCGCTAAGCTTCGACGTATCAATCGCTGCAGAACTGCGATACCAGTTTTCTCGTATGGAGAGTGTGTAGTTGCAGGAAATAAAGAATTTTGACCCCCGTACGCCCAGCCAAACTCTCAGAAACGCCGGGAATCCTCGATCTCTCGATGTCGCTAAGCATCGACGGATCAATCGCTGCAGAGCCACGATTCCCGTTTTATCGTATTGCAAGTGTGTAGTTGCATGAAATAAAGAATTTTGACATGCGTACACCCAGCCAAACTCTCAGAAACGCCGGGAATCCTCGATCTCTCGATGTCCCTAAGCATCGACGTATCAATTGCTGCAGCACCACGATACCCGTTTTATCGTATTGCCCGTGTGTAGTTGCATGAAATAAAGAATTTTCACACCCGTACAGCCAGCCAAACTCTTAGAAACGCCGGGAATCCTCGATCTCTCGATTTCGCTAAGCATCGACGGATCAATCGCTGCAGCACCACGATACCCATCTTATCGTATTGTAAGTGTGTAGTTGCATGAAGTAAAGAATTTTGACACCCATACGCCCAGCCAAACTTTCAGAAACGCCGGGAATCCTCGATCTCTCGATGTCGCTAAGCATCGACGTATCAATTGCTGCAGCACCATGATACCCGTTTTATCGTATTGCAAGTGTGTAGTTGCATGGAATAAAGAATTTTTACACCCATACGCCCAGCCAAACTCTCAGAAACGCCGGGAATCCTCGATCTCTCGATGTCGCTAAGCATCGACGGATCAATCGCTGCAGCACCACGATACCCGTTTTATCGTATTGCAAGTGTGTAGTTGCATGAAATAAATGATTTTCACGCCCGTACACCCAACCAAACTCTCAGAAACGCCGGGAATCCTCGATCTCTCGATTCCGCTAAGCATCGACGGATCAATCGCTGCAGAGCCACGATTCCCGTTTTATCGTATTGCAAGTGTGTAGTTGCATGAAATAAAGAATTTTCACACCCGTATACCCAGCCAAACTTTCCGAAATGCCGGGAATCCTCGATTTCTCGATTTCGTAAGCATCGACGGATCAATCGCTGCAGCACCACGATACCCGTTTTATCGTATTGCAAGTGTGTAGTTGCATGGAATAAAGAATTTTTACACCCGTACACCCAGCCAAACTCTCAGAAACGCTGGGAATCCTCGATCTCTCGATTTCGCTAAGCATCGACGGATCAATCGCTGCAGCACCGCGATACCAGTTTTATCGTATTGAGAGTGTGTAGATACATAGAATGAAGGATTTTGAAACCCGTACAGCCAGCCAAAGTCTCAGAAACGGCGGGAATCCTCGATCTTTCGATTCCGCTAAGCTTCGACGTATCAATCGCTGCAGAACTGCGATACCAGTTTTCTCGTATTGAGAGTGTGTAGTTGCAGGAAATAAAGAATTTTGCCCCCCGTACGCCCAGCCAAACTCTCAGAAACGCCGGGAATCCTCGATCTCTCGATGTCGCTATGCATCGACGAATCAATCGCTGCAGCACCACGATACCCATTTTATCGTATTTCCCGTGTGTAGTTGCATGAAATAAAGAATTTTCACACCCGTACACCGAGCCAAACTCTCCGAAACGCCGGGAATCCTCGATCTCTCGATTTCGCTAAGCATCGACGGATCAATCGCTGCAGGACCGCGATACCCGTTCTATCGTATTGTAAGTGCGTAGTTGCATGAAATAAAGAATTTTGACATGCGTACACCCAGCCAAACTCTCAGAAACGCCGGGAATCCTCGATCTCTCGATGTCGCTATGCATCGACGGATCAATCGCTGCAGCACCACGATACCCATTTTATCGTATTTCCCGTGTGTAGTTGCATGAAATAAAGAATTTTGACACCCGTACACTGAGCCAAACTCTCCGAAACGCCGGGAATCCTCGATCTCTCGATTTCGCTAAGCATCGACGGATCAATCGCTGCAGCACCACGATACCCGGTTTATCGTATTGTAAGTGTGTAGTTGCATGAAATAAAGAATTTTGACATGCGTACACCCAGCCAAACTCTCAGAAACGCCGGGAATCATCGATCTCTCGATGTCCCTAAGCATCGACGTATCAATTGCTGCAGCACCACGATACCCGTTTTATCGTATTGCCCGTGTGTAGTTGCATGAAATAAAGAATTTTCACACCCGTACAGCCAGCCAAACTCTTAGAAACGCCGGGAATCGTCGATCTCTCGATTTCGCTAAGCATCGACGGATCAATCGCTGCAGCACCACGATACCCGTTTTATCGTATTGCCCGTGTGTAGTTGCATGAAATAAAGAATTTTCACACCCGTACAGCCAGCCAAACTCTTAGAAACGCCGGGAATCCTCGATCTCTCGATGTCGCTAAGCATCGACGGATCAATCGCTGCAGCACCATGATACCCATCTTATCGTATTGTAAGTGTGTAGTTGCATGAAGTAAAGAATTTTGACACCCATACGCCCAGCCAAACTTTCAGAAACGCCGGGAATCCTCGATCTCTCGATGTCGCTAAGCATCGACGTATCAATTGCTGCAGCACCATGATACCCGTTTTATCGTATTGCAAGTGTGTAGTTGCATGGAATAAAGAATTTTTACACCCATACGCCCAGCCAAACTCTCAGAAACGCCGGGAATCCTCGATCTCTCGATGTCGCTAAGCATCGACGGATCAATCGCTGCAGCACCACGATACCCGTTTTATCGTATTGCAAGTGTGTAGTTGCATGAAATAAATGATTTTCACGCCCGTACACCCAACCAAACTCTCAGAAACGCCGGGAATCCTCGATCTCTCGATTCCGCTAAGCATCGACGGATCAATCGCTGCAGAGCCACGATTCCCGTTTTATCGTATTGCAAGTGTGTAGTTGCATGAAATAAAGAATTTTCACACCCGTATACCCAGCCAAACTTTCCGAAATGCCGGGAATCCTCGATTTCTCGATTTCGTAAGCATCGACGGATCAATCGCTGCAGCACCACGATACCCGTTTTATCGTATTGCAAGTGTGTAGTTGCATGGAATAAAGAATTTTTACACCCGTACACCCAGCCAAACTCTCAGAAACGCTGGGAATCCTCGATCTCTCGATTTCGCTAAGCATCGACGGATCAATCGCTGCAGCACCGCGATACCAGTTTTATCGTATTGAGAGTGTGTAGATACATAGAATGAAGGATTTTGACACCCGTACAGCCAGCCAAAGTCTCAGAAACGGCGGGAATCCTCGATCTTTCGATTCCGCTAAGCTTCGACGTATCAATCGCTGCAGAACTGCGATACCAGTTTTCTCGTATTGAGAGTGTGTAGTTGCAGGAAATAAAGAATTTTGACCCCCGTACGCCCAGCCAAACTCTCAGAAACGCCGGGAATCCTCGATCTCTCGATGTCGCTAAGCATCGACGGATCAATCGCTGCAGAGCCACGATTCCCGTTTTATCGTATTGCAAGTGTGTAGTTGCATGAAATAAAGAATTTTGACATGCGTACACCCAGCCAAACTCTCAGAAACGCCGGGAATCCTCGATCTCTCGATGTCCCTAAGCATCGACGTATCAATTGCTGCAGCACCACGATACCCGTTTTATCGTATTGCCCGTGTGTAGTTGCATGAAATAAAGAATTTTCACACCCGTACAGCCAGCCAAACTCTTAGAAACGCCGGGAATCCTCGATCTCTCGATTTCGCTAAGCATCGACGGATCAATCGCTGCAGCACCACGATACCCATCTTATCGTATTGTAAGTGTGTAGTTGCATGAAGTAAAGGATTTTGACACCCATACGCCCAGCCAAACTTTCAGAAACGCCGGGAATCCTCGATCTCTCGATGTCGCTAAGCATCGACGTATCAATTGCTGCAGCACCATGATACCCGTTTTATCGTATTGCAAGTGTGTAGTTGCATGGAATAAAGAATTTTTACAGCCATACGCCCAGCCAAACTCTCAGAAACGCCGGGAATCCTCGATCTCTCGATGTCGCTAAGCATCGACGGATCAATCGCTGCAGCACCACGATACCCGTTTTATCGTATTGCAAGTGTGTAGTTGCATGAAATAAATGATTTTCACGCCCGTACACCCAACCAAACTCTCAGAAACGCCGGGAATCCTCGATCTCTCGATTCCGCTAAGCATCGACGGATCAATCGCTGCAGAGCCACGATTCCCGTTTTATCGTATTGCAAGTGTGTAGTTGCATGAAATAAAGAATTTTCACACCCGTATACCCAGCCAAACTTTCCGAAATGCCGGGAATCCTCGATTTCTCGATTTCGTAAGCATCGACGGATCAATCGCTGCAGCACCACGATACCCGTTTTATCGTATTGCAAGTGTGTAGTTGCATGGAATAAAGAATTTTTACACCCGTACACCCAGCCAAACTCTCAGAAACGCTGGGAATCCTCGATCTCTCGATTTCGCTAAGCATCGACGGATCAATCGCTGCAGCACCGCGATACCAGTTTTATCGTATTGAGAGTGTGTAGATACATAGAATGGAGGATTTTGAAACCCGTACAGCCAGCCAAAGTCTCAGAAACGGCGGGAATCCTCGATCTTTCGATTCCGCTAAGCTTCGACGTATCAATCGCTGCAGAACTGCGATACCAGTTTTCTCGTATTGAGAGTGTGTAGTTGCAGGAAATAAAGAATTTTGACCCCCGTACGCCCAGCCAAACTCTCAGAAACGCCGGGAATCCTCGATCTCTCGATGTCGCTATGCATCGACGAATCAATCGCTGCAGCACCACGATACCCATTTTATCGTATTTCCCGTGTGTAGTTGCATGAAATAAAGAATTTTCACACCCGTACACCGAGCCAAACTCTCCGAAACGCCGGGAATCCTCGATCTCTCGATTTCGCTAAGCATCGACGGATCAATCGCTGCAGGACCGCGATACCCGTTCTATCGTATTGTAAGTGCGTAGTTGCATGAAATAAAGAATTTTGACATGCGTACACCCAGCCAAACTCTCAGAAACGCCGGGAATCCTCGATCTCTCGATGTCGCTATGCATCGACGGATCAATCGCTGCAGCACCACGATACCCATTTTATCGTATTTCCCGTGTGTAGTTGCATGAAATAAAGAATTTTGACACCCGTACACCGAGCCAAACTCTCCGAAACGCCGGGAATCCTCGATCTCTCGATTTCGCTAAGCATCGACGGATCAATCGCTGCGGCACCGCGATACCCGTTTTATCGTATTGTAAGTGCGTAGTTGCATGAAATAAAGAATTTTGACATGCGTACACCCAGCCAAACACTAAGAAACGCCGGGAATCCTCGATCTCTCGATGTCGCTAAGCATCGACGGATCAATCGCTGCAGCACCACGATACCCGTTTTATCGTATTGCAAGTGTGTAGTTGCATGAAATAAATGATTTTCACGCCCGTACACCCAGCCAAACTCGCAGAAACGCCGGGAATCCTCGATCTCTCGATTTCGCTAAGCATCGACGGATCAATCGCTGCAGCACCACGATACCCGGTTTATCGTATTGTAAGTGTGTAGTTGCATGAAATAAAGAATTTTGACATGCGTACACCCAGCCAAACTCTCAGAAACGCCGGGAATCATCGATCTCTCGATGTCCCTAAGCATCGACGTATCAATTGCTGCAGCACCACGATACCCGTTTTATCGTATTGCCCGTGTGTAGTTGCATGAAATAAAGAATTTTCACACCCGTACAGCCAGCCAAACTCTTAGAAACGCCGGGAATCGTCGATCTCTCGATTTCGCTAAGCATCGACGGATCAATCGCTGCAGCACCACGATACCCGTTTTATCGTATTGCAAGTGTGTAGTTGCATGAAATAAATGATTTTCACGCCCGTACACCCAGCCAAACTCGCAGAAACGCCGGGAATCCTCGATCTCTCGATTTCGCTAAGCATCGACGGATCAATCGCTGCAGCACCACGATACCCGGTTTATCGTATTGTAAGTGTGTAGTTGCATGAAATAAAGAATTTTGACATGCGTACACCCAGCCAAACTCTCAGAAACGCCGGGAATCATCGATCTCTCGATGTCGCTAAGCATCGACGTATCAATCGCTGCAGCACCACGATACCAGTTTTATCGTAGTGAGAGTGTGTAGATACATAGAATGAAGGATTTTGACACCCGTACAGCCAGCCAAAGTCTCAGAAACGGCGGGAATCCTCGATCTTTCGATTCCGCTAAGCTTCGACGTATCAATCGCTGCAGAACTGCGATACCAGTTTTCTCGTATTGAGAGTGTGTAGTTGCAGGAAATAAAGAATTTTTACACCCATACGCCCAGCCAAACTCTCAGAAACGCCGGGAATCCTCGATCTCTCGATGTCGCTAAGCATCGACGGATCAATCGCTGCAGCACCACGATACCCGTTTTATCGTATTGCAAGTGTGTAGTTGCATGAAATAAAGAATTTTGACATGCGTACACCCAACCAAACTCTCAGAAACGCCGGGAATCCTCGATCTCTCGATTCCGCTAAGCATCGACGGATCAATCGCTGCAGAGCCACGATTCCCGTTTTATCGTATTGCAAGTGTGTAGTTGCATGAAATAAAGAATTTTCACACCCGTATACCCAGCCAAACTTTCCGAAATGCCGGGAATCCTCGATTTCTCGATTTCGTAAGCATCGACGGATCAATCGCTGCAGCACCACGATACCCGTTTTATCGTATTGCAAGTGTGTAGTTGCATGGAATAAAGAATTTTTACACCCGTACACCCAGCCAAACTCTCAGAAACGCTGGGAATCCTCGATCTCTCGATTTCGCTAAGCATCGACGGATCAATCGCTGCAGCACCGCGATACCAGTTTTATCGTATTGAGAGTGTGTAGATACATAGAATGAAGGATTTTGAAACCCGTACAGCCAGCCAAAGTCTCAGAAACGGCGGGAATCCTCGATCTTTCGATTCCGCTAAGCTTCGACGTATCAATCGCTGCAGAACTGCGATACCAGTTTTCTCGTATTGAGAGTGTGTAGTTGCAGGAAATAAAGAATTTTGACCCCCGTACGCCCAGCCAAACTCTCAGAAACGCCGGGAATCCTCGATCTCTCGATGTCGCTATGCATCGACGAATCAATCGCTGCAGCACCACGATACCCATTTTATCGTATTTCCCGTGTGTAGTTGCATGAAATAAAGAATTTTCACACCCGTACACCGAGCCAAACTCTCCGAAACGCCGGGAATCCTCGATCTCTCGATTTCGCTAAGCATCGACGGATCAATCGCTGCAGGACCGCGATACCCGTTCTATCGTATTGTAAGTGCGTAGTTGCATGAAATAAAGAATTTTGACATGCGTACACCCAGCCAAACTCTCAGAAACGCCGGGAATCCTCGATCTCTCGATGTCGCTATGCATCGACGGATCAATCGCTGCAGCACCACGATACCCATTTTATCGTATTTCCCGTGTGTAGTTGCATGAAATAAAGAATTTTGACACCCGTACACCGAGCCAAACTCTCCGAAACGCCGGGAATCCTCGATCTCTCGATTTCGCTAAGCATCGACGGATCAATCGCTGCAGCACCACGATACCCGGTTTATCGTATTGTAAGTGTGTAGTTGCATGAAATAAAGAATTTTGACATGCGTACACCCAGCCAAACTCTCAGAAACGCCGGGAATCATCGATCTCTCGATGTCCCTAAGCATCGACGTATCAATTGCTGCAGCACCACGATACCCGTTTTATCGTATTGCCCGTGTGTAGTTGCATGAAATAAAGAATTTTCACACCCGTACAGCCAGCCAAACTCTTAGAAACGCCGGGAATCGTCGATCTCTCGATTTCGCTAAGCATCGACGGATCAATCGCTGCAGCACCACGATACCCGTTTTATCGTATTGCAAGTGTGTAGTTGCATGAAATAAATGATTTTCACGCCCGTACACCCAGCCAAACTCGCAGAAACGCCGGGAATCCTCGATCTCTCGATTTCGCTAAGCATCGACGGATCAATCGCTGCAGCACCACGATACCCGGTTTATCGTATTGTAAGTGTGTAGTTGCATGAAATAAAGAATTTTGACATGCGTACACCCAGCTAAACTCTCAGAAACGCCGGGAATCATCGATCTCTCGATGTCGCTAAGCATCGACGTATCAATCGCTGCAGCACCACGATACCAGTTTTATCGTAGTGAGAGTGTGTAGATACATAGAATGAAGGATTTTGACACCCGTACAGCCAGCCAAAGTCTCAGAAACGGCGGGAATCCTCGATCTTTCGATTCCGCTAAGCTTCGACGTATCAATCGCTGCAGAACTGCGATACCAGTTTTCTCGTATTGAGAGTGTGTAGTTGCAGGAAATAAAGAATTTTGACCCCCGTACGCCCAGCCAAACTCTCAGAAACGCCGGGAATCCTCGATCTCTCGATGTCGCTAAGCATCGACGGATCAATCGCTGCAGAGCCACGATTCCCGTTTTATCGTATTGCAAGTGTGTAGTTGCATGAAATAAAGAATTTTGACATGCGTACACCCAGCCAAACTCTCAGAAACGCCGGGAATCCTCGATCTCTCGATGTCCCTAAGCATCGACGTATCAATTGCTGCAGCACCACGATACCCGTTTTATCGTATTGCCCGTGTGTAGTTGCATGAAATAAAGAATTTTCACACCCGTACAGCCAGCCAAACTCTTAGAAACGCCGGGAATCCTCGATCTCTCGATTTCGCTAAGCATCGACGGATCAATCGCTGCAGTACCACGATACCCATCTTATCGTATTGTAAGTGTGTAGTTGCATGAAGTAAAGAATTTTGACACCCATACGCCCAGCCAAACTTTCAGAAACGCCGGGAATCCTCGATCTCTCGATGTCGCTAAGCATCGACGTATCAATTGCTGCAGCACCATGATACCCGTTTTATCGTATTGCAAGTGTGTAGTTGCATGGAATAAAGAATTTTTACACCCATACGCCCAGCCAAACTCTCAGAAACGCCGGGAATCCTCGATCTCTCGATGTCGCTAAGCATCGACGGATCAATCGCTGCAGCACCACGATACCCGTTTTATCGTATTGCAAGTGTGTAGTTGCATGAAATAAATGATTTTCACGCCCGTACACCCAACCAAACTCTCAGAAACGCCGGGAATCCTCGATCTCTCGATTCCGCTAAGCATCGACGGATCAATCGCTGCAGAGCCACGATTCCCGTTTTATCGTATTGCAAGTGTGTAGTTGCATGAAATAAAGAATTTTCACACCCGTATACCCAGCCAAACTTTCCGAAATGCCGGGAATCCTCGATTTCTCGATTTCGTAAGCATCGACGGATCAATCGCTGCAGCACCACGATACCCGTTTTATCGTATTGCAAGTGTGTAGTTGCATGGAATAAAGAATTTTTACACCCGTACACCCAGCCAAACTCTCAGAAACGCTGGGAATCCTCGATCTCTCGATTTCGCTAAGCATCGACGGATCAATCGCTGCAGCACCGCGATACCAGTTTTATCGTATTGAGAGTGTGTAGATACATAGAATGAAGGATTTTGAAACCCGTACAGCCAGCCAAAGTCTCAGAAACGGCGGGAATCCTCGATCTTTCGATTCCGCTAAGCTTCGACGTATCAATCGCTGCAGAACTGCGATACCAGTTTTCTCGTATTGAGAGTGTGTAGTTGCAGGAAATAAAGAATTTTGACCCCCGTACGCCCAGCCAAACTCTCAGAAACGCCGGGAATCCTCGATCTCTCGATGTCGCTATGCATCGACGAATCAATCGCTGCAGCACCACGATACCCATTTTATCGTATTTCCCGTGTGTAGTTGCATGAAATAAAGAATTTTCACACCCGTACACCGAGCCAAACTCTCCGAAACGCCGGGAATCCTCGATCTCTCGATTTCGCTAAGCATCGACGGATCAATCGCTGCAGGACCGCGATACCCGTTCTATCGTATTGTAAGTGCGTAGTTGCATGAAATAAAGAATTTTGACATGCGTACACCCAGCCAAACTCTCAGAAACGCCGGGAATCCTCGATCTCTCGATGTCGCTATGCATCGACGGATCAATCGCTGCAGCACCACGATACCCATTTTATCGTATTTCCCGTGTGTAGTTGCATGAAATAAAGAATTTTGACACCCGTACACCGAGCCAAACTCTCCGAAACGCCGGGAATCCTCGATCTCTCGATTTCGCTAAGCATCGACGGATCAATCGCTGCAGCACCACGATACCCGGTTTATCGTATTGTAAGTGTGTAGTTGCATGAAATAAAGAATTTTGACATGCGTACACCCAGCCAAACTCTCAGAAACGCCGGGAATCATCGATCTCTCGATGTCCCTAAGCATCGACGTATCAATTGCTGCAGCACCACGATACCCGTTTTATCGTATTGCCCGTGTGTAGTTGCATGAAATAAAGAATTTTCACACCCGTACAGCCAGCCAAACTCTTAGAAACGCCGGGAATCGTCGATCTCTCGATTTCGCTAAGCATCGACGGATCAATCGCTGCAGCACCACGATACCCGTTTTATCGTATTGCAAGTGTGTAGTTGCATGAAATAAATGATTTTCACGCCCGTACACCCAGCCAAACTCGCAGAAACGCCGGGAATCCTCGATCTCTCGATTTCGCTAAGCATCGACGGATCAATCGCTGCAGCACCACGATACCCGGTTTATCGTATTGTAAGTGTGTAGTTGCATGAAATAAAGAATTTTGACATGCGTACACCCAGCCAAACTCTCAGAAACGCCGGGAATCATCGATCTCTCGATGTCGCTAAGCATCGACGTATCAATCGCTGCAGCACCACGATACCAGTTTTATCGTAGTGAGAGTGTGTAGATACATAGAATGAAGGATTTTGACACCCGTACAGCCAGCCAAAGTCTCAGAAACGGCGGGAATCCTCGATCTTTCGATTCCGCTAAGCTTCGACGTATCAATCGCTGCAGAACTGCGATACCAGTTTTCTCGTATTGAGAGTGTGTAGTTGCAGGAAATAAAGAATTTTGACCCCCGTACGCCCAGCCAAACTCTCAGAAACGCCGGGAATCCTCGATCTCTCGATGTCGCTAAGCATCGACGGATCAATCGCTGCAGAGCCACGATTCCCGTTTTATCGTATTGCAAGTGTGTAGTTGCATGAAATAAAGAATTTTGACATGCGTACACCCAGCCAAACTCTCAGAAACGCCGGGAATCCTCGATCTCTCGATGTCCCTAAGCATCGACGTATCAATTGCTGCAGCACCACGATACCCGTTTTATCGTATTGCCCGTGTGTAGTTGCATGAAATAAAGAATTTTCACACCCGTACAGCCAGCCAAACTCTTAGAAACGCCGGGAATCCTCGATCTCTCGATTTCGCTAAGCATCGACGGATCAATCGCTGCAGCACCACGATACCCATCTTATCGTATTGTAAGTGTGTAGTTGCATGAAGTAAAGAATTTTGACACCCATACGCCCAGCCAAACTTTCAGAAACGCCGGGAATCCTCGATCTCTCGATGTCGCTAAGCATCGACGTATCAATTGCTGCAGCACCATGATACCCGTTTTATCGTATTGCAAGTGTGTAGTTGCATGGAATAAAGAATTTTTACACCCATACGCCCAGCCAAACTCTCAGAAACGCCGGGAATCCTCGATCTCTCGATGTCGCTAAGCATCGACGGATCAATCGCTGCAGCACCACGATACCCGTTTTATCGTATTGCAAGTGTGTAGTTGCATGAAATAAATGATTTTCACGCCCGTACACCCAACCAAACTCTCAGAAACGCCGGGAATCCTCGATCTCTCGATTCCGCTAAGCATCGACGGATCAATCGCTGCAGAGCCACGATTCCCGTTTTATCGTATTGCAAGTGTGTAGTTGCATGAAATAAAGAATTTTCACACCCGTATACCCAGCCAAACTTTCCGAAATGCCGGGAATCCTCGATTTCTCGATTTCGTAAGCATCGACGGATCAATCGCTGCAGCACCACGATACCCGTTTTATCGTATTGCAAGTGTGTAGTTGCATGGAATAAAGAATTTTTACACCCGTACACCCAGCCAAACTCTCAGAAACGCTGGGAATCCTCGATCTCTCGATTTCGCTAAGCATCGACGGATCAATCGCTGCAGCACCGCGATACCAGTTTTATCGTATTGAGAGTGTGTAGATACATAGAATGAAGGATTTTGAAACCCGTACAGCCAGCCAAAGTCTCAGAAACGGCGGGAATCCTCGATCTTTCGATTCCGCTAAGCTTCGACGTATCAATCGCTGCAGAACTGCGATACCAGTTTTCTCGTATTGAGAGTGTGTAGTTGCAGGAAATAAAGAATTTTGACCCCCGTACGCCCAGCCAAACTCTCAGAAACGCCGGGAATCCTCGATCTCTCGATGTCGCTATGCATCGACGAATCAATCGCTGCAGCACCACGATACCCATTTTATCGTATTTCCCGTGTGTAGTTGCATGAAATAAAGAATTTTCACACCCGTACACCGAGCCAAACTCTCCGAAACGCCGGGAATCCTCGATCTCTCGATTTCGCTAAGCATCGACGGATCAATCGCTGCAGGACCGCGATACCCGTTCTATCGTATTGTAAGTGCGTAGTTGCATGAAATAAAGAATTTTGACATGCGTACACCCAGCCAAACTCTCAGAAACGCCGGGAATCCTCGATCTCTCGATGTCGCTATGCATCGACGGATCAATCGCTGCAGCACCACGATACCCATTTTATCGTATTTCCCGTGTGTAGTTGCATGAAATAAAGAATTTTGACACCCGTACACCGAGCCAAACTCTCCGAAACGCCGGGAATCCTCGATCTCTCGATTTCGCTAAGCATCGACGGATCAATCGCTGCGGCACCGCGATACCCGTTCTATCGTATTGTAAGTGCGTAGTTGCATGAAATAAAGAATTTTGACATGCGTACACCCAGCCAAACACTAAGAAACGCCGGGAATCCTCGATCTCTCGATGTCGCTAAGCATCGACGGATCAATCGCTGCAGCACCACGATACCCGTTTTATCGTATTGCCCGTGTGTAGTTGCATGAAATAAAGAATTTTCACTCCCGTACAGCCAGCCAAACTCTTAGAAACGCCGGGAATCCTCGATCTCTCGATGTCGCTAAGCATCGACGGATCAATCGCTGCAGCACCATGATACCCATCTTATCGTATTGTAAGTGTGTAGTTGCATGAAGTAAAGAATTTTGACACCCATACGCCCAGCCAAACTTTCAGAAACGCCGGGAATCCTCGATCTCTCGATGTCGCTAAGCATCGACGTATCAATTGCTGCAGCACCATGATACCCGTTTTATCGTATTGCAAGTGTGTAGTTGCATGGAATAAAGAATTTTTACACCCATACGCCCAGCCAAACTCTCAGAAACGCCGGGAATCCTCGATCTCTCGATGTCGCTAAGCATCGACGGATCAATCGCTGCAGCACCACGATACCCGTTTTATCGTATTGCAAGTGTGTAGTTGCATGAAATAAATGATTTTCACGCCCGTACACCCAACCAAACTCTCAGAAACGCCGGGAATCCTCGATCTCTCGATTCCGCTAAGCATCGACGGATCAATCGCTGCAGAGCCACGATTCCCGTTTTATCGTATTGCAAGTGTGTAGTTGCATGAAATAAAGAATTTTCACACCCGTATACCCAGCCAAACTTTCCGAAATGCCGGGAATCCTCGATTTCTCGATTTCGTAAGCATCGACGGATCAATCGCTGCAGCACCACGATACCCGTTTTATCGTATTGCAAGTGTGTAGTTGCATGGAATAAAGAATTTTTACACCCGTACACCCAGCCAAACTCTCAGAAACGCTGGGAATCCTCGATCTCTCGATTTCGCTAAGCATCGACGGATCAATCGCTGCAGCACCGCGATACCAGTTTTATCGTATTGAGAGTGTGTAGATACATAGAATGAAGGATTTTGACACCCGTACAGCCAGCCAAAGTCTCAGAAACGGCGGGAATCCTCGATCTTTCGATTCCGCTAAGCTTCGACGTATCAATCGCTGCAGAACTGCGATACCAGTTTTCTCGTATTGAGAGTGTGTAGTTGCAGGAAATAAAGAATTTTGACCCCCGTACGCCCAGCCAAACTCTCAGAAACGCCGGGAATCCTCGATCTCTCGATGTCGCTAAGCATCGACGGATCAATCGCTGCAGAGCCACGATTCCCGTTTTATCGTATTGCAAGTGTGTAGTTGCATGAAATAAAGAATTTTGACATGCGTACACCCAGCCAAACTCTCAGAAACGCCGGGAATCCTCGATCTCTCGATGTCCCTAAGCATCGACGTATCAATTGCTGCAGCACCACGATACCCGTTTTATCGTATTGCCCGTGTGTAGTTGCATGAAATAAAGAATTTTCACACCCGTACAGCCAGCCAAACTCTTAGAAACGCCGGGAATCCTCGATCTCTCGATTTCGCTAAGCATCGACGGATCAATCGCTGCAGCACCACGATACCCATCTTATCGTATTGTAAGTGTGTAGTTGCATGAAGTAAAGAATTTTGACACCCATACGCCCAGCCAAACTTTCAGAAACGCCGGGAATCCTCGATCTCTCGATGTCGCTAAGCATCGACGTATCAATTGCTGCAGCACCATGATACCCGTTTTATCGTATTGCAAGTGTGTAGTTGCATGGAATAAAGAATTTTTACACCCATACGCCCAGCCAAACTCTCAGAAACGCCGGGAATCCTCGATCTCTCGATGTCGCTAAGCATCGACGGATCAATCGCTGCAGCACCACGATACCCGTTTTATCGTATTGCAAGTGTGTAGTTGCATGAAATAAATGATTTTCACGCCCGTACACCCAACCAAACTCTCAGAAACGCCGGGAATCCTCGATCTCTCGATTCCGCTAAGCATCGACGGATCAATCGCTGCAGAGCCACGATTCCCGTTTTATCGTATTGCAAGTGTGTAGTTGCATGAAATAAAGAATTTTCACACCCGTATACCCAGCCAAACTTTCCGAAATGCCGGGAATCCTCGATTTCTCGATTTCGTAAGCATCGACGGATCAATCGCTGCAGCACCACGATACCCGTTTTATCGTATTGCAAGTGTGTAGTTGCATGGAATAAAGAATTTTTACACCCGTACACCCAGCCAAACTCTCAGAAACGCTGGGAATCCTCGATCTCTCGATTTCGCTAAGCATCGACGGATCAATCGCTGCAGCACCGCGATACCAGTTTTATCGTATTGAGAGTGTGTAGATACATAGAATGAAGGATTTTGAAACCCGTACAGCCAGCCAAAGTCTCAGAAACGGCGGGAATCCTCGATCTTTCGATTCCGCTAAGCTTCGACGTATCAATCGCTGCAGAACTGCGATACCAGTTTTCTCGTATTGAGAGTGTGTAGTTGCAGGAAATAAAGAATTTTGACCCCCGTACGCCCAGCCAAACTCTCAGAAACGCCGGGAATCCTCGATCTCTCGATGTCGCTATGCATCGACGAATCAATCGCTGCAGCACCACGATACCCATTTTATCGTATTTCCCGTGTGTAGTTGCATGAAATAAAGAATTTTCACACCCGTACACCGAGCCAAACTCTCCGAAACGCCGGGAATCCTCGATCTCTCGATTTCGCTAAGCATCGACGGATCAATCGCTGCAGGACCGCGATACCCGTTCTATCGTATTGTAAGTGCGTAGTTGCATGAAATAAAGAATTTTGACATGCGTACACCCAGCCAAACTCTCAGAAACGCCGGGAATCCTCGATCTCTCGATGTCGCTATGCATCGACGGATCAATCGCTGCAGCACCACGATACCCATTTTATCGTATTTCCCGTGTGTAGTTGCATGAAATAAAGAATTTTGACACCCGTACACCGAGCCAAACTCTCCGAAACGCCGGGAATCCTCGATCTCTCGATTTCGCTAAGCATCGACGGATCAATCGCTGCGGCACCGCGATACCCGTTCTATCGTATTGTAAGTGCGTAGTTGCATGAAATAAAGAATTTTGACATGCGTACACCCAGCCAAACACTAAGAAACGCCGGGAATCCTCGATCTCTCGATGTCGCTAAGCATCGACGGATCAATCGCTGCAGCACCACGATACCCGTTTTATCGTATTGCCCGTGTGTAGTTGCATGAAATAAAGAATTTTCACACCCGTACAGCCAGCCAAACTCTTAGAAACGCCGGGAATCCTCGATCTCTCGATGTCGCTAAGCATCGACGGATCAATCGCTGCAGCACCATGATACCCATCTTATCGTATTGTAAGTGTGTAGTTGCATGAAGTAAAGAATTTTGACACCCATACGCCCAGCCAAACTTTCAGAAACGCCGGGAATCCTCGATCTCTCGATGTCGCTAAGCATCGACGTATCAATTGCTGCAGCACCATGATACCCGTTTTATCGTATTGCAAGTGTGTAGTTGCATGGAATAAAGAATTTTTACACCCATACGCCCAGCCAAACTCTCAGAAACGCCGGGAATCCTCGATCTCTCGATGTCGCTAAGCATCGACGGATCAATCGCTGCAGCACCACGATACCCGTTTTATCGTATTGCAAGTGTGTAGTTGCATGAAATAAATGATTTTCACGCCCGTACACCCAACCAAACTCTCAGAAACGCCGGGAATCCTCGATCTCTCGATTCCGCTAAGCATCGACGGATCAATCGCTGCAGAGCCACGATTCCCGTTTTATCGTATTGCAAGTGTGTAGTTGCATGAAATAAAGAATTTTCACACCCGTATACCCAGCCAAACTTTCCGAAATGCCGGGAATCCTCGATTTCTCGATTTCGTAAGCATCGACGGATCAATCGCTGCAGCACCACGATACCCGTTTTATCGTATTGCAAGTGTGTAGTTGCATGGAATAAAGAATTTTTACACCCGTACACCCAGCCAAACTCTCAGAAACGCTGGGAATCCTCGATCTCTCGATTTCGCTAAGCATCGACGGATCAATCGCTGCAGCACCGCGATACCAGTTTTATCGTATTGAGAGTGTGTAGATACATAGAATGAAGGATTTTGAAACCCGTACAGCCAGCCAAAGTCTCAGAAACGGCGGGAATCCTCGATCTTTCGATTCCGCTAAGCTTCGACGTATCAATCGCTGCAGAACTGCAATACCAGTTTTCTCGTATTGAGAGTGTGTAGTTGCAGGAAATAAAGAATTTTGACCCCCGTACGCCCAGCCAAACTCTCAGAAACGCCGGGAATCCTCGATCTCTCGATGTCGCTATGCATCGACGAATCAATCGCTGCAGCACCACGATACCCATTTTATCGTATTTCCCGTGTGTAGTTGCATGAAATAAAGAATTTTCACACCCGTACACCGAGCCAAACTCTCCGAAACGCCGGGAATCCTCGATCTCTCGATTTCGCTAAGCATCGACGGATCAATCGCTGCAGGACCGCGATACCCGTTCTATCGTATTGTAAGTGCGTAGTTGCATGAAATAAAGAATTTTGACATGCGTACACCCAGCCAAACTCTCAGAAACGCCGGGAATCCTCGATCTCTCGATGTCGCTATGCATCGACGGATCAATCGCTGCAGCACCACGATACCCATTTTATCGTATTTCCCGTGTGTAGTTGCATGAAATAAAGAATTTTGACACCCGTACACCGAGCCAAACTCTCCGAAACGCCGGGAATCCTCGATCTCTCGATTTCGCTAAGCATCGACGGATCAATCGCTGCGGCACCGCGATACCCGTTCTATCGTATTGTAAGTGCGTAGTTGCATGAAATAAAGAATTTTGACATGCGTACACCCAGCCAAACACTAAGAAACGCCGGGAATCCTCGATCTCTCGATGTCGCTAAGCATCGACGGATCAATCGCTGCAGCACCACGATACCCGTTTTATCGTATTGCAAGTGTGCCGTTGCATGGAATAAAGAATTTTCACACCCGTACACCCAGCCAAACTCTCAGAAACGCCGGGAATCATCGATCTCTCGATGTCGCTAAGCATCGACGGATCAATCGCTGCAGCACCATGATACCCGTTTTATCGTATTGCAAGTGTGTAGTTGCATAGAATAAAGAATTTTTACACCCGTACACCCAGCCAAACTCTCAGAAACGCTGGGAATCCTCGATCTCTCGATTTCGCTAAGCATCGACGGATCAATCGCTGCAGCACCGCGATACCCATTTTATCGTATTGTAAGTGTGTAGTTGCATGAAATAAAGAATTTTGACACCCATACGCCCAGCCAAACTCGCAGAAACGCCGGGAATCCTCGATCTCTCGATGTCGCTAAGCATCGACGTATCAATTGCTGCAGCACCACGATACCAGTTTTATCGTAGTGAGATTGTGTAGATACATAGAATGAAGGATTTTGACACCCGTACAGCCAGCCAAAGTCTCAGAAACGGCGGGAATCCTCGATCTTTCGATTCCGCTAAGCTTCGACGTATCAATCGCTGCAGAACTGCGATACCAGTTTTCTCGTATTGAGAGTGTGTAGTTGCAGGAAATAAAGAATTTTGACCCCCGTACGCCCAGCCAAACTCTCAGAAACGCCGGGAATCGTCGATCTCTCGATGTCGCTAAGCATCGACGGATCAATCGCTGCAGAGCCACGATTCCCGTTTTATCGTATTGCAAGTGTGAAGTTGCATGAAATAAAGAATTTTGACATGCGTACACCCAGCCAAACTCTCAGAAACACCGGGAATCATCGATATCTCGATGTCGCTAAGCATCGACGTATCAATCGCTGCAGCACCACGATACCAGTTTTATCGTATTGAGAGTGTGTAGATACGTAGAATGAAGGATTTTGACACCCGTACAGCCAGCCAAAGTCTCAGAAACGGCGGGGATCCTCGATCTTTCGATTCCGCTAAGCTTCGACGTATCAATCGCTGCAGAACTGCGATACCCATCTTATCGTATTGTAAGTGTGTAGTTGCATGAAGTAAAGAATTTTGACACCCATACGCCCAGCCAAACTTTCAGAAACGCCGGGAATCCTCGATCTCTCGATGTCGCTAAGCATCGACGTATCAATTGCTGCAGCACCATGATACCCGTTTTATCGTATTGCAAGTGTGTAGTTGCATGGAATAAAGAATTTTTACACCCATACGCCCAGCCAAACTCTTAGAAACGCCGGGAATCCTCGATCTCTCGATGTCGCTAAGCATCGACGGATCAATCGCTGCAGCACCACGATACCCGTTTTATCGTATTGCAAGTGTGTAGTTGCATGAAATAAATGATTTTCACGCCCGTACACCCAGCCAAACTCTCAGAAACGCCGGGAATCCTCGATCTCTCGATTCCGCTAAGCATCGACGGATCAATCGCTGCAGAGCCACGATTCCCGTTTTATCGTATTGCAAGTGTTTAGTTGCATGAAATAAAGAATTTTCACACCCGTATACCCAGCCAAACTCTCCGAAATGCCGGGAATCCTCGATTTCTCGATTTCGTAAGCATCGACGGATCAATCGCTGCAGCACCACGATACCCGTTTTATCGTATTGCAAGTGTGTAGTTGCATGGAATAAAGAATTTTTACACCCGTACACCCAGCCAAACTCTCAGAAACGCTGGGAATCCTCGATCTCTCGATTTCGCTAAGCATCGACGGATCAATCGCTGCAGCACCTCGATACCAGTTTTATCGTATTGAGAGTGTGTAGATACATAGAATGAAGGATTTTGACACCCGTACAGCCAGCCAAAGTCTCAGAAACGGCGGGAATCCTCGATCTTTCGATTCCGCTAAGCTTCGACGTATCAATCGCTGCAGAACTGCGATACCAGTTTTCTCGTATTGAGAGTGTGTAGTTGCAGGAAATAAAGAATTTTGACCCCCGTACGCCCAGCCTAACTCTCAGAAACGCCGGGAATCCTCGATCTCTCGATGTCGCTATGCATCGACGAATCAATCGCTGCAGCACCACGATACCCATTTTATCGTATTTCCCGTGTGTAGTTGCATGAAATAAAGAATTTTCACACCCGTACACCGAGCCAAACTTTCCGAAACGCCGGGAATCCTCGATCTCTCGATTTCGCTAACCATCGACGGATCAATCGCTGCAGGACCGCGATACCCGTTCTATCGTATTGTAAGTGCGTAGTTGCATGAAATAAAGAATTTTGACACCCGTACACCGAGCCAAACTCTCCGAAACGCCGGGAATCCTCGATCTCTCGATTTCGCTAAGCATCGACGGATCAATCGCTGCAGCACCGCGATACCCGTTCTATCGTATTGTAAGTGCGTAGTTGCATGAAATAAAGAATTTTGACATGCGTACACCCAGCCAAACACTAAGAAACGCCGGGAATCCTCGATCTCTCGATGTCGCTAAGCATCGACGGATCAATCGCTGCAGCACCACGATACCCGTTTTATCGTATTGCAAGTGTGTAGTTGCATGGAATAAAGAATTTTCACACCCGTACACCCAGCCAAACTCTCAGAAACGCCGGGAATCATCGATCTCTCGATGTCGCTAAGCATCGACGGATCAATCGCTGCAGCACCATGATACCCGTTTTATCGTATTGCAAGTGTGTAGTTGCATAGAATAAAGAATTTTTACACCCGTACACCCAGCCAAACTCTCAGAAACGCTGGGAATCCTCGATCTCTCGATTTCGCTAAGCATCGACGGATCAATCGCTGCAGCACCGCGATACCCATTTTATCGTATTGTAAGTGTGTAGTTGCATGAAATAAAGAATTTTGACACCCATACGCCCAGCCAAACTCGCAGAAACGCCGGGAATCGTCGATCTCTCGATGTCGCTAAGCATCGACGGATCAATCGCTGCAGAGCCACGATTCCCGTTTTATCGTATTGCAAGTGTGAAGTTGCATGAAATAAAGAATTTTGACATGCGTACACCCAGCCAAACTCTCAGAAACACCGGGAATCATCGATATCTCGATGTCGCTAAGCATCGACGTATCATCGTACGTATCGACATATCGCTGCAGCACCACGATACCAGTTTTATCGTATTGAGAGTGTGTAGATACGTAGAATGAAGGATTTTGACACCCGTACAGCCAGCCAAAGTCTCAGAAACGGCGGGGATCCTCGATCTTTCGATTCCGCTAAGCTTCGACGTATCAATCGCTGCAGAACTGCGATACCAGTTTTCTCGTATTGAGAGTGTGTAGTTGCAGGAAATAAAGAATTTTGACCCCCGTACGCCCAGCCAAACTCTCAGAAACGCGGGGAATCCTCGATCTCTCGATGTCGCTATGCATCGACGGATCAATCGCTGCAGCACCACGATACCCATTTTATCGTATTTCCCGTGTGTAGTTGCATGAAATAAAGAATTTTGACACCCGTACACCGAGCCAAACTCTCCGAAACGCCGGGAATCCTCGATCTCTCGATTTCGCTAAGCATCGACGGATCAATCGCTGCAGCACCGCGATACCCGTTCTATCGTATTGTAAGTGCGTAGTTGCATGAAATAAAGAATTTTGACATGCGTACACCCAGCGAAACACTAAGAAACGCCGGGAATCCTCGATCTCTCGATGTCGCTAAGCATCGACGGATCAATCGCTGCAGCACCACGATACCCGTTTTATCGTATTGCAAGTGTGTAGTTGCATGAAATAAATGATTTTCACGCCCGTACACCCAGCCAAACTCTCAGAAACGCCGGGAATCCTCGATCTCTCGATTTCGCTAAGCATCGACGGATCAATCGCTGCAGCACCGCGATACCCGTTTTATCGTATTGTAAGTGTGTAGTTGCATGAAATAAAGAATTTTGACACCCATACGCCCAGCCAAACTCTCAGAAACGCCTGGAATCCTCGATCTCTCGATGTCGCTAAGCATCGACGTATCAATTGCTGCAGCACCACGATACCCGTTTTATCGTATTGCCCGTGTGTAGTTGCATGAAATAAAGAATTTTCACACCCGTACAGCCAGCCAAACTCTTAGAAACGCCGGGAATCCTCGATCTCTCGATTTCGCTAAGCATCGACGGATCAATCGCTGCTGCACCACGATACCCATCTTATCGTATTGTAAGTGTGTAGTTGCATGAAATAAAGAATTTTGACACCCATACGCCCAGCCAAACTCTCAGAAACGCCGGGAATCCTCGATCTCTCGATGTCGCTAAGCATCGACGTATCAATTGCTGCAGCACCACGATACCCGTTTTATCGTATTGCCCGTGTGTAGTTGCATGAAATAAAGAATTTTGACATGCGTACACCCAGCCAAACTCTCAGAAACACCGGGAATCATCGATATCTCGATGTCGCTAAGCATCGACGTATCAATCGCTGCAGCACCACGATACCAGTTTTATCGTATTGAGAGTGTGTAGATACGTAGAATGAAGGATTTTGACACCCGTACAGCCAGCCAAAGTCTCAGAAACGGCGGGAATCCTCGATCTTTCGATTCCGCTAAGCTTCGACGTATCAATCGCTGCAGAACTGCGATACCAGTTTTCTCGTATTGAGAGTGTGTAGTTGCAGGAAATAAATAATTTTGACCCCCGTACGCCCAGCCAAACTCTCAGAAACGCGGGGAATCCTCGATCTCTCGATGTCGCTATGCATCGACGGATCAATCGCTGCAGCACCACGATACCCATTTTATCGTATTTCCCGTGTGTAGTTGCATGAAATAAAGAATTTTGACACCCGTACACCGAGCCAAACTCTCCGAAACGCCGGGAATCCTCGATCTCTCGATTTCGCTAAGCATCGACGGATCAATCGCTGCAGGACCGCGATACCCGTTCTATCGTATTGTAAGTGCGTAGTTGCATGAAATAAAGAATTTCGACATGCGTACACCCAGCCAAACTCTCAGAAACGCCGGGAATCCTCGATATCTCGATGTCGCTATGCATCGACGGATCAGTCGCTGCAGCACCACGATACCCATTTTATCGTATTTCCCGTGTGTAGTTGCATGAAATAAAGAATTTTGACACCCGTACACCGAGCCAAACTCTCCGAAACGCCGGGAATCCTCGATCTCTCGATTTCGCTAAGCATCGACGGATCAATCGCTGCAGCACCGCGATACCCGTTCTATCGTATTGTAAGTGCGTAGTTGCATGAAATAAAGAAGTTTGACATGCGTACACCCAGCCAAACACTAAGAAACGCCGGGAATCCTCGATCTCTCGATGTCGCTAAGCATCGACGGATCAATCGCTGCAGCCCCACGATACCCGTTTTATCGTATTGCAAGTGTGTAGTTGCATGAAATAAATGATTTTCACGCCCGTACACCCAGCCAAACTCTCAGAAACGCCGGGAATCCTCGATCTCTCGATTTCGCTAAGCATCGACGGATCAATCGCTGCAGCACCGCGATACCCGTTTTATCGTATTGTAAGTGTGTAGTTGCATGAAATAAAGAATTTTGACACCCATACGCCCAGCCAAACTCTCAGAAACGCCTGGAATCCTCGATCTCTCGATGTCGCTAAGCATCGACGTATCAATTGCTGCAGCACCACGATACCCGTTTTATCGTATTGCCCGTGTGTAGTTGCATGAAATAAAGAATTTTCACACCCGTACAGCCAGCCAAACTCTTAGAAACGCCGGGAATCCTCGATCTCTCGATTTCGCTAAGCATCGACGGATCAATCGCTGCAGCACCACGATACCCGTTTTATCGTATTGCCCGTGTGTAGTTGCATGAAATAAAGAATTTTCACACCCGTACACCCTGCCAAACTCTCAGAAACGCCGGGAATCATCGATCTCTCGATGTCGCTAAGCATCGACGGATCAATCGCTGCAGCACTATGATACCCGTTTTATCGTATTGCAAGTGTGTAGTTGCATGGAATAAAGAATTTTTTCACCCGTACACCCAGCCAAACTCTCAGAAACGCTGGGAATCCTCGATCTCTCGATTTCGCTAAGCATCGACGGATCAATCGCTGCAGCACCGCGATACCAGTTTTATCGTATTGAGAGTGTGTAGATACATAGAATGAAGGATTTTGACATCCGTACAGCCAGCCAAAGTCTCAGAAACGGCGGGAATCCTCGATCTTTCGATTCCGCTAAGCTTCGACGTATCAATCGCTGCAGAACTGCGATACCAGTTTTCTCGTATTGAGAGTGTGTAGTTGCAGGAAATAAAGAATTTTGACCCCCGTACGCCCAGCCAAACTCTCAGAAACGCCGGGAATCCTCGATCTCTCGATGTCGCTATGTATCGACGAATCAATCGCTGCAGCACCACGATACCCATTTTATCGTATTTCCCGTGTGTAGTTGCATGAAATAAAGAATTTTGACACCCGTACACCGAGCCAAACTCTCCGAAACGCCGGGAATCCTCGATCTCTCGATTTCGCTAAGCATCGACGGATCAATCGCTGCAGCACCACGATACCCGGTTTATCGTATTGTAAGTGTGTAGTTGCATGAAATAAAGAATTTTGACATGCGTACACCCAGCCAAACTCTCAGAAACGCCGGGAATCATCGATCTCTCGATGTCCCTAAGCATCGACGTATCAATTGCTGCAGCACCACGATACCCGTTTTATCGTATTGCCCGTGTGTAGTTGCATGAAATAAAGAATTTTCACACCCGTACAGCCAGCCAAACTCTTAGAAACGCCGGGAATCGTCGATCTCTCGATTTCGCTAAGCATCGACGGATCAATCGCTGCAGCACCACGATACCCGTTTTATCGTATTGCAAGTGTGTAGTTGCATGAAATAAATGATTTTCACGCCCGTACACCCAGCCAAACTCGCAGAAACGCCGGGAATCCTCGATCTCTCGATTTCGCTAAGCATCGACGGATCAATCGCTGCAGCACCACGATACCCGTTTTATCGTATTGCAAGTGTGTAGTTGCATGAAATAAATGATTTTCACGCCCGTACACCCAGCCAAACTCTCAGAAACGCCGGGAATCCTCGATCTCTCGATTTCGCTAAGCATCGACGGATCAATCGCTGCAGAGCCACGATTCCCGTTTTATCGTATTGGAAGTGTGTAGTTGCATGAAATAAAGAATTTTCACACCCGTATACCCAGCTAAACTCTCCGAAATGCCGGGAATCCTCGATTTCTCGATTTCGTAAGCATCGACGGATCAATCGCTGCAGCACCACGATACCCGTTTTATCGTATTGTAAGTGCGTAGTTGCATGAAATAAAGAATTTTGACATGCGTACACCCAGCCAAACACTAAGAAACGCCGGGAATCCTCGATCTCTCGATGTCGCTAAGCATCGACGGATCAATCGCTGCAGCACCACGATACCCGTTTTATCGTATTGCAAGTGTGTAGTTGCATGAAATAAATGATTTTCACGCCCGTACACCCAGACAAACTCGCAGAAACGCCGGGAATCCTCGATCTCTCGATTTCGCTAAGCATCGACGGATCAATCGCTGCAGCACCACGATACCCGGTTTATCGTATTGTAAGTGTGTAGTTGCATGAAATAAAGAATTTTGACATGCGTACACCCAGCCAAACTCTCAGAAACGCCGGGAATCATCGATCTCTCGATGTCGCTAAGCATCGACGTATCAATCGCTGCAGCACCACGATACCAGTTTTATCGTAGTGAGAGTGTGTAGATACATAGAATGAAGGATTTTGACACCCGTACAGCCAGCCAAAGTCTCAGAAACGGCGGGAATCCTCGATCTTTCGATTCCGCTAAGCTTCGACGTATCAATCGCTGCAGAACTGCGATACCAGTTTTCTCGTATTGAGAGTGTGTAGTTGCAGGAAATAAAGAATTTTGACCCCCGTACGCCCAGCCAAACTCTCAGAAACGCCGGGAATCCTCGATCTCTCGATGTCGCTAAGCATCGACGGATCAATCGCTGCAGAGCCACGATTCCCGTTTTATCGTATTGCAAGTGTGTAGTTGCATGAAATAAAGAATTTTGACATGCGTACACCCAGCCAAACTCTCAGAAACGCCGGGAATCCTCGATCTCTCGATGTCCCTAAGCATCGACGTATCAATTGCTGCAGCACCACGATACCCGTTTTATCGTATTGCCCGTGTGTAGTTGCATGAAATAAAGAATTTTCACACCCGTACAGCCAGCCAAACTCTTAGAAACGCCGGGAATCCTCGATCTCTCGATTTCGCTAAGCATCGACGGATCAATCGCTGCAGCACCACGATACCCATCTTATCGTATTGTAAGTGTGTAGTTGCATGAAGTAAAGAATTTTGACACCCATACGCCCAGCCAAACTTTCAGAAACGCCGGGAATCCTCGATCTCTCGATGTCGCTAAGCATCGACGTATCAATTGCTGCAGCACCATGATACCCGTTTTATCGTATTGCAAGTGTGTAGTTGCATGGAATAAAGAATTTTTACACCCATACGCCCAGCCAAACTCTCAGAAACGCCGGGAATCCTCGATCTCTCGATGTCGCTAAGCATCGACGGATCAATCGCTGCAGCACCACGATACCCGTTTTATCGTATTGCAAGTGTGTAGTTGCATGAAATAAATGATTTTCACGCCCGTACACCCAGCCAAACTCTCAGAAACGCCGGGAATCCTCGATCTCTCGATTCCGCTAAGCATCGACGGATCAATCGCTGCAGAGCCACGATTCCCGTTTTATCGTATTGCAAGTGTGTAGTTGCATGAAATAAAGAATTTTCACACCCGTATACCCAGCCAAACTTTCCGAAATGCCGGGAATCCTCGATTTCTCGATTTCGTAAGCATCGACGGATCAATCGCTGCAGCACCACGATACCCGTTTTATCGTATTGCAAGTGTGTAGTTGCATGGAATAAAGAATTTTTACACCCGTACACCCAGCCAAACTCTCAGAAACGCTGGGAATCCTCGATCTCTCGATTTCGCTAAGCATCGACGGATCAATCGCTGCAGCACCGCGATACCAGTTTTATCGTATTGAGAGTGTGTAGATACATAGAATGAAGGATTTTGACACCCGTACAGCCAGCCAAAGTCTCAGAAACGGCGGGAATCCTCGATCTTTCGATTCCGCTAAGCTTCGACGTATCAATCGCTGCAGAACTGCGATACCAGTTTTCTCGTATTGAGAGTGTGTAGTTGCAGGAAATAAAGAATTTTGACCCCCGTACGCCCAGCCAAACTCTCAGAAACGCCGGGAATCCTCGATCTCTCGATGTCGCTATGCATCGACGAATCAATCGCTGCAGCACCACGATACCCATTTTATCGTATTTCCCGTGTGTAGTTGCATGAAATAAAGAATTTTCACACCCGTACACCGAGCCAAACTCTCCGAAACGCCGGGAATCCTCGATCTCTCGATTTCGCTAAGCATCGACGGATCAATCGCTGCAGGACCGCGATACCCGTTCTATCGTATTGTAAGTGCGTAGTTGCATGAAATAAAGAATTTTGACATGCGTACACCCAGCCAAACTCTCAGAAACGCCGGGAATCCTCGATCTCTCGATGTCGCTATGCATCGACGGATCAATCGCTGCAGCACCACGATACCCATTTTATCGTATTTCCCGTGTGTAGTTGCATGAAATAAAGAATTTTGACACCCGTACACCGAGCCAAACTCTCCGAAACGCCGGGAATCCTCGATCTCTCGATTTCGCTAAGCATCGACGGATCAATCGCTGCAGCACCGCGATACCCGTTCTATCGTATTGTAAGTGCGTAGTTGCATGAAATAAAGAATTTTGACATGCGTACACCCAGCCAAACACTAAGAAACGCCGGGAATCCTCGATCTCTCGATGTCGCTAAGCATCGACGGATCAATCGCTGCAGCACCACGATACCCGTTTTATCGTATTGCAAGTGTGTAGTTGCATGGAATAAAGAATTTTCACACCCGTACACCCAGCCAAACTCTCAGAAACGCCGGGAATCATCGATCTCTCGATGTCGCTAAGCATCGACGGATCAATCGCTGCAGCACCATGATACCCGTTTTATCGTATTGCAAGTGTGTAGTTGCATAAAATAAAGAATTTTTACACCCGTACACCCAGCCAAACTCTCAGAAACGCTGGGAATCCTCGATCTCTCGATTTCGCTAAGCATCGACGGATCAATCGCTGCAGCACCGCGATACCCATTTTATCGTATTGTAAGTGTGTAGTTGCATGAAATAAAGAATTTTGACATGCGTACACCCAGCCAAACTCTCAGAAACGCCGGGAATCATCGATATCCCGATGTCGCTAAGCATCGACGTATCAATCGCTGCAGCACCACGATACCAGTTTTATCGTATTGAGAGTGTGTAGATACGTAGAATGAAGGATTTTGACACCCGTACAGCCAGCCAAAGTCTCAGAAACGGCGGGAATCCTCGATCTTTCGATTCCGCTAAGCTTCGACGTATCAATCGCTGCAGAACTGCGATACCAGTTTTCTCGTATTGAGAGTGTGTAGTTGCAGGAAATAAAGAATTTTGACCCCCGTACGCCCAGCCAAACTCTCAGAAACGCCGGGAATCCTCGATCTCTCGATGTCGCTAAGCATCGACGGATCAATCGCTGCAGAGCCACGATTCCCGTTTTATCGTATTGCAAGTGTGTAGTTGCATGAAATAAAGAATTTTGACATGCGTACACCCAGCCAAACTCTCAGAAACGCCGGGAATCCTCGATCTCTCGATGTCCCTAAGCATCGACGTATCAATTGCTGCAGCACCACGATACCCGTTTTATCGTATTGCCCGTGTGTAGTTGCATGAAATAAAGAATTTTCACACCCGTACAGCCAGCCAAACTCTTAGAAACGCCGGGAATCCTCGATCTCTCGATTTCGCTAAGCATCGACGGATCAATCGCTGCAGCACCACGATACCCATCTTATCGTATTGTAAGTGTGTAGTTGCATGAAGTAAAGAATTTTGACACCCATACGCCCAGCCAAACTTTCAGAAACGCCGGGAATCCTCGATCTCTCGATGTCGCTAAGCATCGACGTATCAATTGCTGCAGCACCATGATACCCGTTTTATCGTATTGCAAGTGTGTAGTTGCATGGAATAAAGAATTTTTACACCCATACGCCCAGCCAAACTCTCAGAAACGCCGGGAATCCTCGATCTCTCGATGTCGCTAAGCATCGACGGATTCATCGCTGCAGCACCACGATACCCATTTTATCGTATTGTAAATGTGGAGTTGCATGAAATAAAGAATTTTGACACCCATACGCCCAGCCAAACTCTCAGAAACGCCGGGAATCCTCGATCTCTCGATGTCGCTCAGCATCGACGTATCAATTGCTGCAGCACCACGATACCCGTTTTATCGTATTGCCCGTGTGTAGTTGCATGAAATAAAGAATTTTCACACCCGTACACCCAGCCAAACTCTCAGAAACGCCGGGAATCATCGATCTCTCGATGTCGCTAAGCATTGACAGATCAATCGCTGCAGCACCACGATACCCGTTTTATCGTATTGCAAGTGTGTAGTTGCATGAAATAAAGAATTTTCACACCCGTACACCCAGCCAAACTCTCAGAAACGCCGGGAATCATCGATCTCTCGATGTCGCTAAGCATCGACGTATCAATCGCTGCAGCACCACGATACCAGTTTTATCGTATTGAGAGTGTGTAGATACATAGAATGAAAGATTTTGACACCCGTACAGCCAGCCAAAGTCTCAGAAACGGCGGGAATCCTCGATCTTTCGATTCCGCTAAGCTTCGACGTATCAATCGCTGCAGAACTGCGATACCAGTTTTCTCGTATTGAGAGTGTGTAGTTGCAGGAAATAAAGAATTTTGACCCCCGTACGCCCAGCCAAACTCTCAGAAACGCCGGGAATCCTCGATCTCTCGATGTCGCTAAGCATCGACGGATTCATCGCTGCAGCACCACGATACCCATTTTATCGTATTGTAAGTGTGGAGTTGCATGAAATAAAGAATTTTCACACACGTACACCCAGCCAAACTCTCAGAAACGCCGGGAATCATCGATCTCTCGATGTCGCTAAGCATCGACGGATTCATCGCTGCAGCACCACGATACCCATTTTATCGTATTGTAAGTGTGGAGTTGCATGAAATAAAGAATTTTGACACCCATACGCCCAGCCAAACTCTCAGAAACGCCGGGAATCCTCGATCTCTCGATGTCGCTAAGCATCGACGTATCAATTGCTGCAGCACCACGATACCCGTTTTATCGTATTGCCCGTGTGTAGTTGCATGAAATAAAGAATTTTCACACCCGTACACCCAGCCAAACTCTCAGAAACGCCGGGAATCATCGATCTCTCGATGTCGCTATGCATCGACGGATCAATCGCTTCAGCACCACGATACCCATTTTATCGTATTTCCCGTGTGTAGTTGCATGAAATAAAGAATTTTCACACCCGTACACCCAGCCAAACTCTCAGAAACGCCGGGAATCATCGATCTCTCGATGTCGCTAAGCATTGACAGATCAATCGCTGCAGCACCACGATACCCGTTTTATCGTATTGCAAGTGTGTAGTTGCATGAAATAAAGAATTTTCACACCCGTACACCCAGCCAAACTCTCAGAAACGCCGGGAATCATCGATCTCTCGATGTCGCTAAGCATCGACGTATCAATCGCTGCAGCACCACGATACCAGTTTTATCGTATTGAGAGTGTGTAGATACATAGAATGAAAGATTTTGACACCCGTACAGCCAGCCAAAGTCTCAGAAACGGCGGGAATCCTCGATCTTTCGATTCCGCTAAGCTTCGACGTATCAATCGCTGCAGAACTGCGATACCAGTTTTCTCGTATTGAGAGTGTGTAGTTGCAGGAAATAAAGAATTTTGACCCCCGTACGCCCAGCCAAACTCTCAGAAACGCCGGGAATCCTCGATCTCTCGATGTCGCTAAGCATCGACGGATTCATCGCTGCAGCACCACGATACCCATTTAATCGTATTGTAAGTGTGGAGTTGCATGAAATAAAGAATTTTCACACCCGTACACCCAGCCAAACTCTCAGAAACGCCGGGAATCATCGATCTCTCGATGTCGCTAAGCATCGACGGATTCATCGCTGCAGCACCACGATACCCATTTTATCGTATTGTAAGTGTGGAGTTGCATGAAATAAAGAATTTTGACACCCATACGCCCAGCCAAACTCTCAGAAACGCCGGGAATCCTCGATCTCTCGATGTCGCTAAGCATCGACGTATCAATTGCTGCAGCACCACGATACCCGTTTTATCGTATTGCCCGTGTGTAGTTGCATGAAATAAAGAATTTTCACACCCGTACACCCAGCCAAACTCTCAGAAACGCCGGGAATCATCGATCTCTCGATGTCGCTAAGCATTGACGTATCAATCGCTGCAGCACCACGATACCAGTTTTATCGTATTGAGAGTGTGTAGATACATAGAATGAAAGATTTTGACACCCGTACAGCCAGCCAAAGTCTCAGAAACGGCGGGAATCCTCGATCTTTCGATTCCGCTAAGCTTCGACGTATCAATCGCTGCAGAACTGCGATACCAGTTTTCTCGTATTGAGAGTGTGTAGTTGCAGGAAATAAAGAATTTTGACCCCCGTACGCCCAGCCAAACTCTCAGAAACGCCGGGAATCCTCGATCTCTCGATGTCGCTAAGCATCGACGGATTCATCGCTGCAGCACCACGATACCCATTTTATCGTATTGTAAGTGTGGAGTTGCATGAAATAAAGAATTTTCACACCCGTACACCCAGCCAAACTCTCAGAAACGCCGGGAATCATCGATCTCTCGATGTCGCTAAGCATCGACGGATTCATCGCTGCAGCACCACGATACCCATTTTATCGTATTGTAAGTGTGGAGTTGCATGAAATAAAGAATTTTGACACCCATACGCCCAGCCAAACTCTCAGAAACGCCGGGAATCCTCGATCTCTCGATGTCGCTAAGCATCGACGTATCAATTGCTGCAGCACCACGATACCCGTTTTATCGTATTGCCCGTGTGTAGTTGCATGAAATAAAGAATTTTCACACCCGTACACCCAGCCAAACTCTCAGAAACGCCGGGAATCATCGATCTCTCGATGTCGCTATGCATCGACGGATCAATCGCTTCAGCACCACGATACCCATTTTATCGTATTTCCCGTGTGTAGTTGCATGAAATAAAGAATTTTCACACCCGTACACCCAGCCAAACTCTCAGAAACGCCGGGAATCATCGATCTCTCGATGTCGCTAAGCATCGACGTATCAATCGCTGCAGCACCACGATACCAGTTTTATCGTATTGAGAGTGTGTAGATACATAGAATGAAAGATTTTGACACCCGTACAGCCAGCCAAAGTCTCAGAAACGGCGGGAATCCTCGATCTTTCGATTCCGCTAAGCTTCGACGTATCAATCGCTGCAGAACTGCGATACCAGTTTTCTCGTATTGAGAGTGTGTAGTTGCAGGAAATAAAGAATTTTGACCCCCGTACGCCCAGCCAAACTCTCAGAAACGCCGGGAATCCTCGATCTCTCGATGTCGCTAAGCATCGACGGATTCATCGCTGCAGCACCACGATACCCATTTTATCGTATTGTAAGTGTGGAGTTGCATGAAATAAAGAATTTTCACACACGTACACCCAGCCAAACTCTCAGAAACGCCGGGAATCATCGATCTCTCGATGTCGCTAAGCATCGACGGATTCATCGCTGCAGCACCACGATACCCATTTTATCGTATTGTAAGTGTGGAGTTGCATGAAATTAAGAATTTTGACACCCATACGCCCAGCCAAACTCTCAGAAACGCCGGGAATCCTCGATCTCTCGATGTCGCTAAGCATCGACGTATCAATTGCTGCAGCACCACGATACCCGTTTTATCGTATTGCCCGTGTGTAGTTGCATGAAATAAAGAATTTTCACACCCGTACACCCAGCCAAACTCTCAGAAACGCCGGGAATCATCGATCTCTCGATGTCGCTATGCATCGACGGATCAATCGCTTCAGCACCACGATACCCATTTTATCGTATTTCCCGTGTGTAGTTGCATGAAATAAAGAATTTTCACACCCGTACACCCAGCCAAACTCTCAGAAACGCCGGGAATCATCGATCTCTCGATGTCGCTAAGCATTGACAGATCAATCACTGCAGCACCACGATACCCGTTTTATCGTATTGCAAGTGTGTAGTTGCATGAAATAAAGAATTTTCACACCCGTACACCCAGCCAAACTCTCAGAAACGCCGGGAATCATCGATCTCTCGATGTCGCTAAGCATCGACGTATCAATCGCTGCAGCACCACGATACCAGTTTTATCGTATTGAGAGTGTGTAGATACATAGAATGAAAGATTTTGACACCCGTACAGCCAGCCAAAGTCTCAGAAACGGCGGGAATCCTCGATCTTTCGATTCCGCTAAGCTTCGACGTATCAATCGCTGCAGAACTGCGATACCAGTTTTCTCGTATTGAGAGTGTGTAGTTGCAGGAAATAAAGAATTTTGACCCCCGTACGCCCAGCCAAACTCTCAGAAACGCCGGGAATCCTCGATCTCTCGATGTCGCTAAGCATCGACGGATTCATCGCTGCAGCACCACGATACCCATTTTATCGTATTGTAAGTGTGGAGTTGCATGAAATAAAGAATTTTCACACCCGTACACCCAGCCAAACTCTCAGAAACGCCGGGAATCATCGATCTCTCGATGTCGCTAAGCATCGACGGATTCATCGCTGCAGCACCACGATACCCATTTTATCGTATTGTAAGTGTGGAGTTGCATGAAATAAAGAATTTTGACACCCATACGCCCAGCCAAACTCTCAGAAACGCCGGGAATCCTCGATCTCTCGATGTCGCTAAGCATCGACGTATCAATTGCTGCAGCACCACGATACCCGTTTTATCGTATTGCCCGTGTGTAGTTGCATGAAATAAAGAATTTTCACACCCGTACACCCAGCCAAACTCTCAGAAACGCCGGGAATCATCGATCTCTCGATGTCGCTATGCATCGACGGATCAATCGCTTCAGCACCACGATACCCATTTTATCGTATTTCCCGTGTGTAGTTGCATGAAATAAAGAATTTTCACACCCGTACACCCAGCCAAACTCTCAGAAACGCCGGGAATCATCGATCTCTCGATGTCGCTAAGCATTGACAGATCAATCGCTGCAGCACCACGATACCCGTTTTATCGTATTGCAAGTTTGTAGTTGCATGAAATAAAGAATTTTCAAACCCGTACACCCAGCCAAACTCTCAGAAACGCCGGGAATCATCGATCTCTCGATGTCGCTAAGCATCGACGTATCAATCGCTGCAGCACCACGATACCAGTTTTATCGTATTGAGAGTGTGTAGATACATAGAATGAAAGATTTTGACACCCGTACAGCCAGCCAAAGTCTCAGAAACGGCGGGAATCCTCGATCTTTCGATTCCGCTAAGCTTCGACGTATCAATCGCTGCAGAACTGCGATACCAGTTTTCTCGTATTGAGAGTGTGTAGTTGCAGGAAATAAAGAATTTTGACCCCCGTACGCCCAGCCAAACTCTCAGAAACGCCGGGAATCCTCGATCTCTCGATGTCGCTAAGCATCGACGGATTCATCGCTGCAGCACCACGATACCCATTTTATCGTATTGTAAGTGTGGAGTTGCATGAAATAAAGAATTTTCACACCCGTACACCCAGCCAAACTCTCAGAAACGCCGGGAATCATCGATCTCTCGATGTCGCTAAGCATCGACGGATTCATCGCTGCAGCACCACGATACCCATTTTATCGTATTGTAAGTGTGGAGTTGCATGAAATAAAGAATTTTGACACCCATACGCCCAGCCAAACTCTCAGAAACTCCGGGAATCCTCGATCTCTCGATGTCGCTAAGCATCGACGTATCAATTGCTGCAGCACCACGATACCCGTTTTATCGTATTGCCCGTGTGTAGTTGCATGAAATAAAGAATTTTCACACCCGTACACCCAGCCAAACTCTCAGAAACGCCGGGAATCATCGATCTCTCGATGTCGCTAAGCATTGACAGATCAATCGCTGCAGCACCACGATACCCGTTTTATCGTATTGCAAGTGTGTAGTTGCATGAAATAAAGAATTTTCACACCCGTACACCCAGCCAAACTCCCAGAAACGCCGGGAATCATCGATCTCTCGATGTCGCTAAGCATCGACGTATCAATCGCTGCAGCACCACGATACCAGTTTTATCGTATTGAGAGTGTGTAGATACATAGAATGAAAGATTTTGACACCCGTACAGCCAGCCAAAGTCTCAGAAACGGCGGGAATCCTCGATCTTTCGATTCCGCTAAGCTTCGACGTATCAATCGCTGCAGAACTGCGATACCAGTTTTCTCGTATTGAGAGTGTGTAGTTGCAGGAAATAAAGAATTTTGACCCCCGTACGCCCAGCCAAACTCTCAGAAACGCCGGGAATCCTCGATCTCTCGATGTCGCTAAGCATCGACGGATTCATCGCTGCAGCACCACGATACCCATTTTATCGTATTGTAAGTGTGGAGTTGCATGAAATAAAGAATTTTCACACCCGTACACCCAGCCAAACTCTCAGAAACGCAGGGAATCATCGATCTCTCGATGTCGCTAAGCATCGACGGATTCATCGCTGCAGCACCACGATACCCATTTTATCGTATTGTAAGTGTGGAGTTGCATGAAATAAAGAATTTTGACACCCATACGCCCAGCCAAACTCTCAGAAACGCCGGGAATCCTCGATCTCTCGATGTCGCTAAGCATCGACGTATCAATTGCTGCAGCACCACGATACCCGTTTTATCGTATTGCCCGTGTGTAGTTGCATGAAATAAAGAATTTTCACACCCGTACACCCAGCCAAACTCTCAGAAACGCCGGGAATCATCGATCTCTCGATGTCGCTATGCATCGACGGATCAATCGCTTCAGCACCACGATACCCATTTTATCGTATTTCCCGTGTGTAGTTGCATGAAATAAAGAATTTTCTCACCCGTACACCGAGCCAAACTCTCCGAAACGCCGGGAATCCTCGATCTCTCGATTTCGCTAAGCATCGACGGATCAATCGCTGCAGCACCGCGATACCCGTTCTATCGTATTGTAAGTGCGTAGTTGCATGAAATAAAGAATTTTGACATGCGTACACCCAGCCAAATACTAAGAAACGCCGGGAATCCTCGATCTCTCGATGTCGCTAAGCATCGACAGATCAATCACTGCAGCACCACGATACCCGTTTTATCGTATTGCAAGTGTGTAGTTGCATGAAATAAAGAATTTTCACACCCGTACACCCAGCCAAACTCTCAGAAACGCCGGGAATCATCGATCTCTCGATGTCGCTAAGCATCGACGTATCAATCGCTGCAGCACCACGATACCAGTTTTATCGTATTGAGAGTGTGTAGATACATAGAATGAAAGATTTTGACACCCGTACAGCCAGCCAAAGTCTCAGAAACGGCGGGAATCCTCGATCTTTCGATTCCGCTAAGCTTCGACGTATCAATCGCTGCAGAACTGCGATACCAGTTTTCTCGTATTGAGAGTGTGTAGTTGCAGGAAATAAGGAATTTTGACCCCCGTACGCCCAGCCAAACTCTCAGAAACGCCGGGAATCCTCGATCTCTCGATGTCGCTAAGCATCGACGGATTCATCGCTGCAGCACCACGATACCCATTTTATCGTATTGTAAGTGTGGAGTTGCATGAAATAAAGAATTTTCACACCCGTACACCCAGCCAAACTCTCAGAAACGCCGGGAATCATCGATCTCTCGATGTCGCTAAGCATCGACGGATTCATCGCTGCAGCACCACGATACCCATTTTATCGTATTGTAAGTGTGGAGTTGCATGAAATAAAGAATTTTGACACCCATACGCCCAGCCAAACTCTCAGAAACGCCGGGAATCCTCGATCTCTCGATGTCGCTAAGCATCGACGTATCAATTGCTGCAGCACCACGATACCCGTTTTATCGTATTGCCCGTGTGTAGTTGCATGAAATAAAGAATTTTCACACCCGTACACCCAGCCAAACTCTCAGAAACGCCGGGAATCATCGATCTCTCGATGTCGCTATGCATCGACGGATCAATCGCTTCAGCACCACGATACCCATTTTATCGTATTTCCCGTGTGTAGTTGCATGAAATAAAGAATTTTCACACCCGTACACCCAGCCAAACTCTCAGAAACGCCGGGAATCATCGATCTCTCGATGTCGCTAAGCATTGACAGATCAATCGCTGCAGCACCACGATACCCGTTTTATCGTATTGCAAGTGTGTAGTTGCATGAAATAAAGAATTTTCAAACCCGTACACCCAGCCAAACTCTCAGAAACGCCGGGAATCATCGATCTCTCGATGTCGCTAAGCATCGACGTATCAATCGCTGCAGCACCACGATACCAGTTTTATCGTATTGAGAGTGTGTAGATACATAGAATGAAAGATTTTGACACCCGTACAGCCAGCCAAAGTCTCAGAAACGGCGGGAATCCTCGATCTTTCGATTCCGCTAAGCTTCGACGTATCAATCGCTGCAGAACTGCGATACCAGTTTTCTCGTATTGAGAGTGTGTAGTTGCAGGAAATAAAGAATTTTGACCCCCGTACGCCCAGCCAAACTCTCAGAAACGCCGGGAATCCTCGATCTCTCGATGTCGCTAAGCATCGACGGATTCATCGCTGCAGCACCACGATACCCATTTTATCGTATTGTAAGTGTGGAGTTGCATGAAATAAAGAATTTTCACACCCGTACACCCAGCCAAACTCTCAGAAACGCCGGGAATCATCGATCTCTCGATGTCGCTAAGCATCGACGGATTCATCGCTGCAGCACCACGATACCCATTTTATCGTATTGTAAGTGTGGAGTTGCATGAAATAAAGAATTTTGACATGCGTACA
This sequence comes from Clistopyga incitator, assembly GCA_947507545.1. NCBI lineage: Eukaryota > Metazoa > Arthropoda > Insecta > Hymenoptera > Ichneumonidae > Clistopyga > Clistopyga incitator. The sequence goes on from OX382176.1 coordinate 5,720,419, forward strand.
CCCAGCCAAATACTAAGAAACGCCGGGAATCCTCGATCTCTCGATGTCGCTAAGCATCGACGTATCAATTGCTGCAGCACCACGATACCCGTTTTATCGTATTGCCCGTGTGTAGTTGCATGAAATAAAGAATTTTCACACCCGTACACCCAGCCAAACTCTCAGAAACGCCGGGAATCATCGATCTCTCGATGTCGCTAAGCATTGACGGATCAATCGCTGCAGCACCACGATACCCGTTTTATCGTATTGCAAGTGTGTAGTAGCATGGAATAAAGAATTTTCACACCCGTACACCCAGCCAAACTCTCAGAAACGCTGGGAATCCTCGATCTCTCGATTTCGCTAAGCATCGACGGATCAATCGCTGCAGCACCACGATACCCGTTTTATCGTATTGCCCGTGTGTAGTTGCATGAAATAAAGAATTTTAACACCCGTACAGCCAGCCAAACTCCTAGAAACGCCGGGAATCCTCGATCTCTCGATTTCGCTAAGCATCGACGGATCAATCGCTGCAGCACCACGATACCCATCTTATCGTATTGTAAGTGTGTAGTTGCATCAAATAAAGAATTTTGACACCCATACGCCCAGCCAAACTCTCAGAAACGCCGGGAATCCTCGATCTCTCGATGTCGCTAAGCATCGACGTATCAATTGCTTCAGCACCACGATACCCGTTTTATCGTATTGCCCGTGTGTAGTTGCATGAAATAAAGAATTTTCACACCCGTACACCCAGCCAAACTCTCAGAAACGCCGGGAATCATCGATCTCTCGATGTCGCTAAGCATCGACGGATCAATCGCTGCAGCACCATGATACCCGTTTTATCGTATTGCAAGTGTGTAGTTGCATGGAATAAAGAATTTTTACACCCGTACACCCAGCCAAACTCTCAGAAACGCTGGGAATCCTCGATCTCTCGATTTCGCTAAGCATCGACGGATCAATCGCTGCAGCACCACGATACCCATTTTATCGTATTGCCCGTGTGTAGTTGCATGAAATAAGGAATTTTCACACCCGTACAGCCAGCCAAACTCTCAGAAACGCCGGGAATCCTCGATCTCTCAATTTCGCTAAGCATCGACGGATCAATCGCTGCAGCACCACGATACCCGTTTTATCGTATTGTAAGTGCGTAGTTGCATGAAATAAAGAATTTTGACATGCATACACCCAGCAAAACACTAAGAAACGCCGGGAATCCTCGATCTCTCGATTTCGCTAAGCATCGACGGATCAATCGCTGCAGCACCACGATACCCATTTTATCGTATTGTAAGTGTGGAGTTGCATGAAATAAAGAATTTTGACACCCATACGCCCAGCCAAACTCTCACAAACGCCGGGAATCCTCGATCTCTCGATGTCGCTAAGCATCGACGTATCAATTGCTGCAGCACCACGATACCCGTTTTATCGTATTGCCCGTGTGTAGTTGCATGAAATAAAGAATTTTCACACCCGTACACCCAGCCAAACTCTCAGAAACGCCGGGAATCATCGATCTCTCGATGTCGCTAAGCATTGACGGATCAATCGCTGCAGCACCACGATACCCGTTTTATCGTATTGCAAGTGTGTAGTTGCATGAAATAAAGAATTTTTACACCCGTACACCCAGCCAAACTCTCAGAAACGCTGGGAATCCTCGATCTCTCGATTTCGGTAAGCATCGACGGATCAATCGCTGCAGCACCGCGATACCCGTTTTATCGTATTGTAAGTGTGTAGTTGCATGAAATAAAGAATTTTGACACCCATACGCCCAGCCAAACTCTCAGAAACGCCGGGAATCCTCGATCTCTCGATGTCGCTAAGCATCGACGTATCAATTGCTGCAGCACCACGATACCCGTTTTATCGTATTGCCCGTGTGTAGTTGCATGAAATAAAGAATTTTCACACCCGTACACCCAGCCAAACTCTCAGAAACGCCGGGAATCATCGATCTCTCGATGTCGCTATGCATTGACAGATCAATCGCTGCAGCACCACGATACCCGTTTTATCGTATTGCAAGTGTGTAGTTGCATGAAATAAAGAATTTTCACACCCGTACACCCAGCCAAACTCTCAGAAACGCCGGGAATCATCGATCTCTCGATGTCGCTAAGCATCGACGTATCAATCGCTGCAGCACCACGATACCAGTTTTATCGTATTGAGAGTGTGTAGATACATAGAATGAAAGATTTTGACACCCGTACAGCCAGCCAAAGTCTCAGAAACGGCGGGAATCCTCGATCTTTCGATTCCGCTAAGCTTCGACGTATCAATCGCTGCAGAACTGCGATACCAGTTTTCTCGTATTGAGAGTGTGTAGTTGCAGGAAATAAAGAATTTTGACCCCCGTACGCCCAGCCAAACTCTCAGAAACGCCGGGAATCCTTGATCTCTCGATGTCGCTAAGCATCGACGGATTCATCGCTGCAGCACCACGATACCCATTTTATCGTATTGTAAGTGTGGAGTTGCATGAAATAAAGAATTTTCACACCCGTACACCCAGCCAAACTCTCAGAAACGCCGGGAATCATCGATCTCTCGATGTCGCTAAGCATCGACGGATTCATCGCTGCAGCACCACGATACCCATTTTATCGTATTGTAAGTGTGGAGTTGCATGAAATAAAGAATTTTGACACCCATACGCCCAGCCAAACTCTCAGAAACGCCGGGAATCCTCGATCTCTCGATGTCGCTAAGCATCGACGTATCAATTGCTGCAGCACCACGATACCCGTTTTATCGTATTGCCCGTGTGTAGTTGCATGAAATAAAGAATTTTCACACCCGTACACCCAGCCAAACTCTCAGAAACGCCGGGAATCATCGATCTCTCGATGTCGCTATGCATCGACGGATCAATCGCTTCAGCACCACGATACCCATTTTATCGTATTTCCCGTGTGTAGTTGCATGAAATAAAGAATTTTCACACCCGTACACCCAGCCAAACTCTCAGAAACGCCGGGAATCATCGATCTCTCGATGTCGCTAAGCATTGACAGATCAATCGCTGCAGCACCACGATACCCGTTTTATCGTATTGCAAGTGTGTAGTTGCATGAAATAAAGAATTTTCAAACCCGTACACCCAGCCAAACTCTCAGAAACGCCGGGAATCATCGATCTCTCGATGTCGCTAAGCATCGACGTATCAATCGCTGCAGCACCACGATACCAGTTTTATCGTATTGAGAGTGTGTAGATACATAGAATGAAAGATTTTGACACCCGTACAGCCAGCCAAAGTCTCAGAAACGGCGGGAATCCTCGATCTTTCGATTCCGCTAAGCTTCGACGTATCAATCGCTGCAGAACTGCGATACCAGTTTTCTCGTATTGAGAGTGTGTAGTTGCAGGAAATAAAGAATTTTGACCCCCGTACGCCCAGCCAAACTCTCAGAAACGCCGGGAATCCTCGATCTCTCGATGTCGCTAAGCATCGACGGATTCATCGCTGCAGCACCACGATACCCATTTTATCGTATTGTAAGTGTGGAGTTGCATGAAATAAAGAATTTTGACACCCATACGCCCAGCCAAACTCTCAGAAACGCCGGGAATCCTCGATCTCTCGATGTCGCTAAGCATCGACGTATCAATTGCTGCAGCACCACGATACCCGTTTTATCGTATTGCCCGTGTGTAGTTGCATGAAATAAAGAATTTTCACACCCGTACACCCAGCCAAACTCTCAGAAACGCCGGGAATCATCGATCTCTCGATGTCGCTAAGCATTGACAGATCAATCGCTGCAGCACCACGATACCCGTTTTATCGTATTGCAAGTGTGTAGTTGCATGAAATAAAGAATTTTCACACCCGTACACCCAGCCAAACTCTCAGAAACGCCGGGAATCATCGATCTCTCGATGTCGCTAAGCATCGACGTTTTTTTTTTTTTTTTTTTTTTTTTCCCTCCACCACCCCCGCCGTTCCTATTTTAATATACCGGCGGTCTTGTTTTCATACGGCTGTATATGCTTTCTTGGGGACTCGCGCTGTTTAGGCGCTCTTTTATGATTGTAAGTCGTATATATGTTTATTTTTTTTACGGGTATGTTTAGATTCTGTAGTATTCATTCTTTCTGCCCATGTCGTTTCTCTTGTCCTTTCTTTGTTTTGTTCATTTCTGAGTTAATCCGTTCCCTAGGCTATTCTTCATTATCATCTTTGGTTTCTTTTATCTATTATTTTCTGTGTATAGTTTGCAAATCTTTTGAAAGCAGTACTGTTGACAACAAAATTTGGTTCACTTGGTTGTGTGATACGTATTTTCCTTAGTTCTTCCATGAACTCAATTCTTTCTATATCGTATCGTGGGCAATTGTATAGCATGTGCTCAGGCGTTTCTAGATCTCCGCAGCTACATTTATCGTCGTCGACTATATTCATGCCTTTGAGTTTTGCCTTGATTCCTCCGTGGCCTGTGAGGAACTGTGTAGTGTAATAATTTGGGACGACCCATGTCATTTGCATTCTTTTCCCTACCTCCTGGAAATATTTTTTTGTTGTCCTCCCTTTCGTAGTCTCGTTCCACCTATTCTGCCAGACGTTAATTAGGTTCTTCTTCACTTGTTTCCAGATCATCGGAATGTCGGCTCCTTCTAACGTTGCATCGTGGGATTGGCTCCACACGACTGAGAATTCTCCGACGACGAAGTTTTCTTTACGACGGATCTTGTATCTAATCACGCTTTTTTCTATTTCTAGATCTATTGGCAGGACTGCAGCGACTACCGGTAATGCCTCCGTTGACACGGTTCGGTATGATTTCGTCACTCGGATCAATACTAAGCGTTGACTACTTGCAAGTTTTCTTTTCATGGTCAGATTTAGTTTATCCGCCCATGCTCTAGCGGCATATGTTAATATGGGGATATATACTCCGTTATAGATAGTTTTCAAAGCTTGGTGGCGTAGACCCCATTTGTTTTTTGCTACACTCCCCATGCTGTTAAAGATGTTCTTCGTTTTTTCGCATAAACTTCTTACGTGGGAGTTTACTTTCAGGCCTTTATCGAATTTCACCCCCAGATACTTAACGGTGGTGACTAGGTTTATTTTGTTCCCGGTTATTTTTACGTTCAGGTTTCGCTCCAGTACTTCGGATTTTCCTTTCATCATCATCATGACAGTTTTCGGAGCTGACAGTTTCATTTTATTTTTGCTGCACCATTTAATAACTCGCTCTATCGCCTGATGGGCGCGGGACTCAATTTCGCTTCGATTATTCCCCGATATTATTAACACTTGATCGTCTGCAAATGCAATCGTTTCTACGCCAGGTAGGTTTTCGATTGCTTTTAGATTTTCGTCAAATATTAAGTTCCATATATAGGGTCCGAGAACAGATCCTTGAGGACATCCTTTTGTTACTGCCTTTCTCGCGATTTGGTGGTTTTCTTGAATTAACGCAAGTCGTGACCGGAAGTAATCCTGTATGAGGATGAATATATTTCGTGGGCACTTACGAGTGTGTAACTTTTCAAGGACTATGGGCCACCACACGTTGTCGAATGCTGCTTCTACGTCTAGGAATATTCCAACCACAAAGTTTTCACGCATTCCTTCGCTAATTGATCTCAATTTCAAGATCGCGTCTTCGGTACTTCTTCCTTGCCTGAAACCGTATTGGTTGTTGCTCACCTGCCCTTCCAGGGAGTTTCGCAATCGCTTCAGTATGAGGCGCTCAAAAACTTTGCCGAGCATCGATAGTAGGCTTATTGGGCGGTAGGATCTTGGATCGCTAGGGTTTCTGCCAGACCCTTTTTGGATTAGAATTATCTTCGCTATTTTCCATTGCTCAGGGAATACACCGTATTGAAGACAAGAATTGTATACATTTGTTAGTACTCCGATGTTGATTGAACAGGTTCGCTTCAATGCCGCGATTTCAATATTGTCGGGACCAGGCGCTTTTTTGTCCTTCATCTGCATAATCGCATTGCGTACTTCTTCCGCGGTAAATCTGTCGCAATTTAGTGTGTCTGGAGGAACACATGACAACTCTCTAATCCGTTGCTGATCTACGGTTTCGTTTTCCCGTAAGTCGTCTGGTACGAGAGCCTTTAGTACAGATAGAGCAGATGATTTCCAATCAATAGCGTAATGACTGTCGGTGTGAACAGAGCATAAGGCTCTGTGGGTGTTGATTTTATTTCTCTGGAGTCTATATACAGTTCCCCATGGATTCAGGTTCCCCTCGAGATCGACAAATTGTTGCCAGCTTTTCTCTTTGGCTTTCAAAACGGCTTTTCTATATGCAGTTCTATTTCCTTGGTATATCCTGAGGAGTGACATCCTCTGATCAGCGTTTCGACATTTCTGGTACGATCTACGGCTACGGTATGTGGTCCTTTTAAGGTGTGTTAATTCAGTGTTCCACCATGGTGCGGCTTTTGTGTTCTTTAAATGTTTGCGAGGAATCGATCTGTCACACGCCTTGCGAATGGTATTTGTAATGAATGAGGTTAACTCTATCGTCTCCTCTCTCGTTGATGGTGTCCAGTTGTGCCTATCGTTCCACAATTCTGTCAGAACACTATCAAATCTTTCCCAGTTAGCTCTGCCTATCGCATACTTTATCGACTGTAGTGGTGATATCACGTGGGAGTCATACCTATCGATACATTCGATCAGGATAACCCTGTGGTCGCTCGAAGTCCAGTTTTTTTGCACTGTCCACCTTGAAACTATACTTGTGTAATTAATCGTTTCAATTGTGATGTCTATGTTAGATTCACCTCGAGATGATGAATAAGTAGCGGGCTCGTCAGGCTGGTTTACCACTCTTAGATTGTGCTCGGCTAAAAACGCTTCTACTTTCTTTCCTCGGTTATCCACTTTACCGCTATGCCACTGATGCGACTTTGCGTTGCAGTCAATCCCAAGGACAACTTTTTTTCCTCGTAACTGTCGGAGAACGGAGTCGAGATGCTGAAGATGTGCGTCGATACTTTCTGAATAGCGGAAATACGCGCTAATGAAATAAATTGACTTGTTTCGAAAGCTGATCTCACAACATACGCAATAGGCATTATTAAGATGCCCAAGATTTAAAACTGTTGTACTTGCAGATAAAATGGCTATGGCCGCCCATGGTTTCTCGCTTGGTTGGTTTCCGGTGAGTATTCGAGTTGACAGACCGAAGCCAGTAATCCGACCATTCCAGGTGTATGGTTCCTGGAGAAGCAGAAGACTAATACCATTTGGCTGCATTTTTGACCGCAGCTCTGGTGTCACAAGCTTAGAGCCATTCATATTTAGTTGCACGATTCGTAGGTGGTTAGATGCCATAGTCAATTTTGTTTACGGATTTTTCGAGCGCAAATTTGTAAGCCGGGCAACTTTTGTCGTGTACAGAATGGTTCATGGGCTTATTAAAGCGTTTGCATGGAGCGCACTTCGGAGGATCATTCTTTTTTCCACAGTCAGCTGTCTTGTGTCCATCGTCGGCGCAATGGCCACACGTGCTAGTTTCTTGACGACAAAACTTAGCAACGTGGCCGTATCCCTGGCACTGGTAGCAGCGACTGAGTCCGATGAAATCTTGGATACGGCAACATTGCCACTCGATGTAAATGCGCCCGATCTTACGGATTTTGTTTCGGAAGTCCGGAGTGATCTCAGCGACCCAATTTGTTGAGTCTTCTCTTCTTTTCCCTACTCGAAACAGAAGCTTGAACTCCGCATTAAATTTCGTTTTTTCCATGCCTTCGACGAGGTCAGGATTTTGTTCGTATATAGCGTCCTTAATATCCTGTTCAGTAAGGGAGGTTTGGACATCGTAAACAATAATCCTAGGCTCTTTTTTACCCGGTTTCTTGATCTTGAAGCCACGATCCTTGAGCTCTGGGCTGTCCACGATTTTTGCTAGGTCGTTTGGGGATGCTGTTTCAATTAGGATGCCGTTGTCCCGAATCTTCCTAACGCTTCTAACATGGATCTTCTTCTGTTTCGGGTTGATGGATTTCATAATTTCCTTTTTGGTATCGTCACTGGTTTTGCAATTCATTGCTTCGCTAGGGCGGATAATGATCACCTGTTGCGTACTCTTGATAGGTTTGTTTACTTTGCTTAGGGATGGAATCTTTTGCGTAGCTGAACGGGCCTTGTCGGCGTAAGACGTTGCCGGGGATATATTTGTGAGACTAAAGCGTTCCTCTAGACGTCCCAGGAGCCTCGAGTTTTCCGTAGAGAGTTTACTCACAAGTTCGGTAAGGGCAGATATCTTCTTAAGAAAGAACCTGCTCTGTGATTGAGTAACTGACGACGATGGATTAAGGCAATAATCCGTGATTTCCTCCTTGATAGTAACGGCTTGACGTACAAGATCGTCGGTTTCGCAAGCCATGCTCGGATCGAAAATGTTCTCGACTTTACGTTTCCGGCGTTTCGCAACGAAGATTTCTTCGGTCGATGAATAGCCATCACGGCCAACGGAACTTATTGAAGACTGCGATTTGTTGTCTGCGATTTCCATCTCGGATTCACTGTCTTCGAACCCGAGTGAAAAGTTCTGACGCGAGGTACTAGCGGAGCAGCTAGCGGATTCGAGTTTGCGGATGGAAGCATCGCCTTTCGGCACTGCTTTGGAAGTTTTTATTTGGTTTTGGTTTTTGTTTTTAGTTGATTCATTCATGTTTGGTCCCACGAGAATGGTCGGAAGTAAATAACACAGGGTCCTGTAGAGCCGCCTTACCAGACCCGGGCAATTAAGTACAACTGTGCGGTCGCCAGCCACCACAGAGGTCACGTTCGAGACAGGGTATTAACCCTCCCTGCCAACGTCCATCGCCACGTAGATCGAGCTTAGCCTAGGGTTGACTCGGGTCCGCGGGTTCGTCACGCCCGTCCCCTTTCGGGGGTCCCAGCGGGGAAGCATCGACGTATCAATCGCTGCAGCACCACGATACCAGTTTTATCGTATTGAGAGTGTGTAGATACATAGAATGAAAGATTTTGACACCCGTACAGCCAGCCAAAGTCTCAGAAACGGCGGGAATCCTCGATCTTTCGATTCCGCTAAGCTTCGACGTATCAATCGCTGCAGAACTGCGATACCAGTTTTCTCGTATTGAGAGTGTGTAGTTGCAGGAAATAAAGAATTTTGACCCCCGTACGCCCAGCCAAACTCTCAGAAACGCCGGGAATCCTCGATCTCTCGATGTCGCTAAGCATCGACGGATTCATCGCTGCAGCACCACGATACCCATTTTATCGTATTGTAAGTGTGGAGTTGCATGAAATAAAGAATTTTCACACCCGTACACCCAGCCAAACTCTCAGAAACGCCGGGAATCATCGATCTCTCGATGTCGCTAAGCATCGACGGATTCATCGCTGCAGCACCACGATACCCATTTTATCGTATTGTAAGTGTGGAGTTGCATGAAATAAAGAATTTTGACACCCATACGCCCAGCCAAACTCTCAGAAACGCCGGGAATCCTCGATCTCTCGATGTCGCTAAGCATCGACGTATCAATTGCTGCAGCACCACGATACCCGTTTTATCGTATTGCCCGTGTGTAGTTGCATGAAATAAAGAATTTTCACACCCGTACACCCAGCCAAACTCTCAGAAACGCCGGGAATCATCGATCTCTCGATGTCGCTATGCATCGACGGATCAATCGCTTCAGCACCACGATACCCATTTTATCGTATTTCCCGTGTGTAGTTGCATGAAATAAAGAATTTTCTCACCCGTACACCGAGCCAAACTCTCCGAAACGCCGGGAATCCTCGATCTCTCGATTTCGCTAAGCATCGACGGATCAATCGCTGCAGCACCGCGATACCCGTTCTATCGTATTGTAAGTGCGTAGTTGCATGAAATAAAGAATTTTGACATGCGTACACCCAGCCAAATACTAAGAAACGCCGGGAATCCTCGATCTCTCGATGTCGCTAAGCATCGACGTATCAATTGCTGCAGCACCACGATACCCGTTTTATCGTATTGCCCGTGTGTAGTTGCATGAAATAAAGAATTTTCACACCCGTACACCCAGCCAAACTCTCAGAAACGCCGGGAATCATCGATCTCTCGATGTCGCTAAGCATCGACGGATCAATCGCTGCAGCACCATGATACCCGTTTTATCGTATTGCAAGTGTGTAGTTGCATGGAATAAAGAATTTTTACACCCGTACACCCAGCCAAACTCTCAGAAACGCCGGGAATCCTCGATCTCTCGATGTCGCTAAGCATCGACGGATCAATCGCTGCAATACCACGATACCCATTTTATCGTATTGTAAGTGTGGAGTTGCATGGAATAAAGAATTTTGACACCCATACGCCCAGCCAAACTCTCAGAAACGCCGAGAATCCTCGATCTCTCGATGTCGCTAAGCATCGACGTATCAATTGCTGCAACACCACGATACCCGTTTTATCGTATTGCCCGTGTGTAGTTGCATGAAATAAAGAATTTTCACACCGATACACCCAGCCAAACTCTCAGAAACGCCGGGAATCATCGATCTCTCGATGTCGCTAAGCATTGACGGATCAATCGCTGCAGCACCACGATACCCGTTTTATCGTATTGCAAGTGTGTAGTAGCATGGAATAAAGAATTTTTACACCCGTACACCCAGCCAAACTCTCAGAAACGCTGGGAATCCTCGATCTCTCGATTTCGCTAAGCATCGACGGATCAATCGCTGCAGCACCACGATACCCATCTTATCGTATTGTAAGTGTGTAGTTGCATCAAATAAAGAATTTTGACACCCATACGCCCAGCCAAACTCTCAGAAACGCCGGGAATCCTCGATCTCTCGATGTCGCTAAGCATCGACGTATCAATTGCTGCAGCACCACGATACCCGTTTTATCGTATTGCCCGTGTGTAGTTGCATGAAATAAAGAATTTTCACACCCGTACACCCAGCCAAACTCTCAGAAACGCCGGGAATCATCGATCTCTCGATGTCGCTAAGCATCGACGGATCAATCGCTGCAGCACCATGATACCCGTTTTATCGTATTGCAAGTGTGTAGTTGCATGGAATAAAGAATTTTTACACCCGTACACCCAGCCAAACTCTCAGAAACGCTGGGAATCCTCGATCTCTCGATTTCGCTAAGCATCGACGGATCAATCGCTGCAGCACCACGATACCCATTTTATCGTATTGCCCGTGTGTAGTTGCATGAAATAAAGAATTTTCACACCCGTACAGCCAGCCAAACTCTCAGAAACGCCGGGAATCCTCGATCTCTCAATTTCGCTAAGCATCGACGGATCAATCGCTGCAGCACCACGATACCCGTTTTATCGTATTGTAAGTGCGTAGTTGCATGAAATAAAGAATTTTGACATGCATACACCCAGCAAAACACTAAGAAACGCCGGGAATCCTCGATCTCTCGATTTCGCTAAGCATCGACGGATCAATCGCTGCAGCACCACGATACCCATTTTATCGTATTGTAAGTGTGGAGTTGCATGAAATAAAGAATTTTGACACCCATACGCCCAGCCAAACTCTCAGAAACGCCGGGAATCCTCGATCTCTCGATGTCGCTAAGCATCGACGTATCAATTGCTGCAGCACCACGATACCCGTTTTATCGTATTGCCCGTGTGTAGTTGCATGAAATAAAGAATTTTCACACCCGTACACCCAGCCAAACTCTCAGAAACGCCGGGAATCATCGATCTCTCGATGTCGCTAAGCATTGACGGATCAATCGCTGCAGCACCACGATACCCGTTTTATCGTATTGCAAGTGTGTAGTTGCATGAAATAAAGAATTTTTACACCCGTACACCCAGCCAAACTCTCAGAAACGCTGGGAATCCTCGATCTCTCGATTTCGGTAAGCATCGACGGATCAATCGCTGCAGCACCGCGATACCCGTTTTATCGTATTGTAAGTGTGTAGTTGCATGAAATAAAGAATTTTGACACCCATACGCCCAGCCAAACTCTCAGAAACGCCGGGAATCCTCGATCTCTCGATGTCGCTAAGCATCGACGTATCAATTGCTGCAGCACCACGATACCCGTTTTATCGTATTGCCCGTGTGTAGTTGCATGAAATAAAGAATTTTCACACCCGTACAGCCAGCCAAACTCTTAGAAACGCCGGGAATCCTCGATCTCTCGATTTCGCTAAGCATCGACGGATCAATCGCTGCAGCACCACGATACCCATCTTATCGTATTGTAAGTGTAGTTGCATGAAATAAAGAATTTTCACACCCGTACAGGCAGCCAAACTCTCAGAAACGCCGGGAATCGTCGATCTCTCGATTTCGCTAAGCATCGACGGATCAATCGCTGCAGCACCACGATACCCGTTTTATCGTATTGTAAGTGTGTAGTTTCATGCAATAAAGAATTTTGACATGTGTACACCCAACGAAATACTAAGAAACGCCGAAAATCCTCGATCTCTCGATGTCGCTAAGCATCGACGGATCAATCGCTGCAGCACCACGATACCCGTTTTATCGTATTGTAAGTGCGTAGTTGCATGAAATAAAGAATTTTGACATGCGTACACCCAGCCAAACACTGAGAAACGCCGGGAATCCTCGATCTCTCGATGTCGCTAAGCATCGACGGATCAATCGCTGCAGCACCACGATACCCGTTTTATCGTATTGCAAGTGTGTAGTTGCATGAAATAAATGATTTTCACGCCCGTACACCAAGCCAAACTCTCAGAAACGCCGGGAATCCTCGATCTCTCGATTTCGCTAAGCATCGACGGATCAATCGCTGCAGAGCCACGATTCCCGTTTTATCGTATTGCAAGTGTGTAGTTGCATGAAATAAAGAATTTTCACACCCGTACACTCAGCCAAACACTAAGAAACGCCGGGAATCCTCGATCTCTCGATGTCGCTAAACATCGATGTATCAATTACTGCAACACCACGATAGCCGTTTTATCGTATTGCAAGTGTGTAGTTGCATGAAATAAAGAACTTTCACACCCGTACAGCCAGCCAAACTCTCAGAAACGCCGGGAATCCTCGATCTCTCAATTTCGCTAAGCATCGACGGATCAATCGCTGCAGCACCACGATACCCATTTTATCGTATTGCCCGTGTGTAGTTGCATGAAATAAAGAATTTTCACACCCGTACACCCAGCCAAACTCTCCGAAACGCCGGGAATCCTCGATCTCTCGATTTCGCTAAGCATCGACGGATCAATCGCTGCAGCACCACGATACCCGTTTTATCGTATTGTAAGTGCGTAGTTGCATGAAATAAAGAATTTTGACATGCGTACACCCAGCAAAACACTAAGAAACGCCGGGAATCCTCGATCTCTCGATGTCGCTAAGCATCGACGGATCAATCGCTGCAGCACCACGATACCCGTTTTATCGTATTGCAAGTGTGTAGTTGCATGAAATAAATGATTTTCACGCCCGTACACCCAGCCAAACTCGCAGAAACGCCGGGAATCCTCGATCTCTCGATTTCGCTAAGCATCGACGGATCAATCTCTGCAGCACCACGATACCCGGTTTATCGTATTGTAAGTGTGTAGTTGCATGGAATAAAGAATTTTTACACCTGTACACCCAGCCAAACTCTCAGAAACGCTGGGAATCCTCGATCTCTCGATTTCGGTAAGCATCGACGGATCAATCGCTGCAGCACCGCGATACCCGTTTTATCGTATTGTAAGTGTGTAGTTGCATGAAATAAAGAATTTTGACACCCATACGCCCAGCCAAACTCTCAGAAACGCCGGGAATCCTCGATCTCTCGATGTCGCTAAGCATCGACGTATCAATTGCTGCAGCACCACGATACCCGTTTTATCGTATTGCCCGTGTGTAGTTGCATGAAATAAAGAATTTTCACACCCGTACAGCCAGCCAAACTCTTAGAAACGCCGGGAATCCTCGATCTCTCGATTTCGCTAAGCATCGACGGATCAATCGCTGCAGCACCACGATACCCATCTTATCGTATTGTAAGTGTGTAGTTGCATGAAATAAAGAATTTTCACACCCGTACAGGCAGCCAAACTCTCAGAAACGCCGGGAATCGTCGATCTCTCGATTTCGCTAAGCATCGACGGATCAATCGCTGCAGCACCACGATACCCGTTTTATCGTATTGTAAGTGTGTAGTTTCATGCAATAAAGAATTTTGACATGTTTTTTTTTTTTTTTTTTTTGCCCACCTCCACCCCCGTCGTACCTAATTTTATTATACCGACGGTCGGAATTTTGACATGTGTACACCCAACGAAATACAAAGAAACGCCGAGAATCCTCGATCTCTCGATGTCGCTAAGCATCGACGTATCAATCGCTGCAGCACCACGATACCAGTTTTATCGTATTAAGAGTGTGTAGATACATAGAATGAAGGATTTTGACACCCGTTCAGCCAGCCAAATTCTCAGAAACGCCGGGAATCCTCGATCTCTCAATTTCGCTAAGCATCGACGGATCAATCGCTGCAGCACCACGATACCCATTTTATCGTATTGCCCGTGTGTAGTTGCATGAAATAAAGAATTTTCACACCCATACACCCAGCCAAACTCTCCGAAACGCCGGGAATCCTCGATCTCTCGATTTCGCTAAGCATCGACGGATCAATCGCTGCAGCACCACGATACCCGTTTTATCGTATTGTAAGTGCGTAGTTGCATGAAATAAAGAATTTTGACATGCGTACACCCAGCAAAACACTAAGAAACGCCGGGAATCCTCGATCTCTCGATGTCGCTAAGCATCGACGTATCAATTGCTGCAGCACCACGATACCCGTTTTATCGTATTGCCCGTGAGTAGTTGCATGAAATAAAGAATTTTCACACCCGTACAGCCAGCCAAACTCTTAGAAACGCCGGGAATCCTCGATCTCTCGATTTCGCTAAGCATCGACGGATCAATCGCTGCAGCACCACGATACCCATCTTATCGTATTGTGTGTAGTTGCATGGAATAAAGAATTTTTACACCCGTACACCCAGCCAAACTCTCAGAAACGCTGGGAATCCTCGATCTCTCGATTTCGCTAAGCATCGACGGATCAATCGCTGCAGCACCGCGATACCCATTTTATCGTATTGTAAGTGTGTAGTTGCATGAAATAAAGAATTTTGACACCCATACGCCCAGCCAAACTTTCAGAAACGCCGGGAATCCTCGATCTCTCGATGTCGCTAAGCATCGACGGATCAATCGCTGCAGCACCACGATACCCATTTTATCGTATTGTAAGTGTGTAGTTGCATGAAATAAAGAATTTTGACACCCATACGCCCAGCCAAACTCTCAGAAACGCCGGGAATCCTCGATCTCTCGATGTCGCTAAGCATCGACGTATCAATTGTTGCAGCACCACGATAGCCGTTTTATCGTATTGTAAGTGTGTAGTTGCATGAAATAAAGAATTTTGACACCCATACGCCCAGCCAAACTCTCAGAAACGCCGGGAATCCTCGATCTCTCGATGTCGCTAAGCATCGACGGATCAATCGCTGCAGCACCACGATACCCATTTTATCGTATTGTAAGTGTGTAGTTGCATGAAATAAAGAATTTTGACACCCATACGCCCAGCCAAACTCTCAGAAACGCCGGGAATCCTCGATCTCTCGATGTCGCTAAGCATCGACGTATCAATCGCTGTAGCACCACGATACCCGTTTTATCGTATTGCAAGTGTGTAGTTGCATAATATAGAGAATTTTGACACCCATACGCCCAGCCAAACTCTCAGAAACGCCGGGAATCCTCGATCTCTCGATGTCGCTAAGCATCGACGTATCAATTGCTGCAGCACCACGATACCCGTTTTATCGTATTGCCCGTGTGTAGTTGCATGAAATAAAGAATTTTCACACCCGTACAGCCAGCCAAACTCTCAGAAACGCTGGGAATCCTCGATCTCTCGATTTCGCTAAGCATCGACGGATCAATCGCTGCAGCACCGCGATACCCATTTTATCGTATTGTAAGTGTGTAGTTGCATGAAATAAAGAATTTTGACACCCATACGCCCAGCCAAACTCTCAGAAACGCCGGGAATCCTCGATCTCTCGATGTCGCTAAGCATCGACGTATCAATCGCTGCAGCACCACGATACCCATTTTATCGTATTGCCCGTGTGTCGTTGCATGAAATAAAGAATTTTCACACGCGTACACCCAGCCAAACTCTCCGAAACGCCGGGAATCCTCGATCTCTCGATTTCGCTAAGCATCGACGGATCAATCGCTGCAGCACCACGATACCCGTTCTATCGTATTGTAAGTGCGTAGTTGCATGAAATAAAGAATTTTGACATGCGTACACCCAGCCAAACTCTTAGAAACGCCGGGAATCCTCGTTCTCTCGATTTCGCTAAGCATCGACGGATCAATCGCTGCAGCACCACGATACCCATTTTATCGTATTGTAAGTGTGTAGTTGCATGAAATAAAGAATTTTTACACCCGTACACCCAGCCAAACTCTCAGAAACGCCGGGAATCCTCGATCTCTCGATGTCGCTAAGCATCGACGTATCAATCGCTGTAGCACCACGATACCCGTTTTATCGTATTGCAAGTGTGTAGTTGCATAATATAGAGAATTTTGACACCCATACGCCCAGCCAAACTCTCAGAAACGCCGGGAATCCTCGATCTCTCGATGTCGCTAAGCATCGACGTATCAATTGCTGCAGCACCACGATACCCGTTTTATCGTATTGCCCGTGTGTAGTTGCATGAAATAAAGAATTTTCACACCCGTACAGCCAGCCAAACTCTCAGAAACGCTGGGAATCCTCGATCTCTCGATTTCGCTAAGCATCGACGGATCAATCGCTGCAGCACCGCGATACCCATTTTATCGTATTGTAAGTGTGTAGTTGCATGAAATAAAGAATTTTGACACCCATACGCCCAGCCAAACTCTCAGAAACGCCGGGAATCCTCGATCTCTCGATGTCGCTAAGCATCGACGTATCAATCGCTGCAGCACCACGATACCCATTTTATCGTATTGCCCGTGTGTCGTTGCATGAAATAAAGAATTTTCACACGCGTACACCCAGCCAAACTCTCCGAAACGCCGGGAATCCTCGATCTCTCGATTTCGCTAAGCATCGACGGATCAATCGCTGCAGCACCACGATACCCGTTCTATCGTATTGTAAGTGCGTAGTTGCATGAAATAAAGAATTTTGACATGCGTACACCCAGCCAAACACTAAGAAACGCCGGGAATCCTCGATCTCTCGATGTGGCTAAGCATCGACGGATCAATCGCTGCAGCACCACGATACCCGTTTTATCGTATTGCAAGTGTGTAGTTGCATGAAATAAATGATTTTTACGCCCGTACACCCAGCCAAACTCTCAGAAACGCCGGGAATCCTCGATCTCTCGATTTCGCTAAGCATCGACGGATCAATCGCTGCAGCACCACGATACCCGTTCTATCGTATTGTAAGTGCGTAGTTGCATGAAATAAAGAATTTTGACATGCGTACACCCAGCCAAACACTAAGAAACGCCGGGAATCCTCGATCTCTCGATGTCGCTAAGCATCGACGTATCAATCGCTGCAGCACCACGATACCCGTTTTATCGTATTTTAAGTGCGTAGTTGCATGAAATAAAGAATTTTGACATGCGTACACCCAGCCAAACTCTCAGAAACGCCAGGAATCATCGATCTCTCGATGTCGCTAAGCATCGACGTATCAATTGCTGCAGCACCACGATACCCGTTTTATCGTATTGCCCGTGTGTAGTTGCATGAAATAAAGAATTTTCACACCCGTACAGCCAGCCAAACTCTTAGAAACGCCGGGAATCCTCGATCTCTCGATGTCGCTAAGCATCGACGGATCAATCGCTGCAGCACCACGATACCCATCTTATCGTATTGTAAGTGTGTAGTTGCATGAAGTAAAGAATTTTGACACCCATACGCCCAGCCAAACTCTCAGAAACGCCGGGAATCGTCGATCTCTCGATTTCGCTAAGCATCGACGGATCAATCGCTGCAGCACCACGATACCCGTTTTATCGTATTGCAAGTGTGTAGTTGCATGAAATAAATGATTTTCACGCCCGTAAACCCAGTCAAACTCTCAGAAACGCCGGGAATCCTCGATCTCTCGATGTCGCTAAGCATCGACGGATCAATCGCTGCAGCACCACGATACCCGTTTTATCGTATTGCAAGTGTGTAGTTGCATGAAATAAATGATTTTCACGCCCGTACACCCAGCCAAACTCTCAGAAACGCCGGGAATCCTCGATCTCTCGATGTCGCTAAGCATCGACGTATCAATCGCTGCAGCACCACGATACCCGTTTTATCGTATTGCAAGTGTGTAGTTGCATAAAATAGAGAATTTTGACACCCATACGCCCAGCCAAACTCTCAGAAACGCCGGGAATCCTCGATCTCTCGATGTCGCTAAGCATCGACGTATCAATTGCTGCAGCACCACGATACCCGTTTTATCGTATTGCCCGTGTGTAGTTGCATGAAATAAAGAATTTTCACACCCGTACAGCCAGCCAAACTCTCAGAAACGCTGGGAATCCTCGATCTCTCGATTTCGCTAAGCATCGACGGATCAATCGCTGCAGCACCGCGATACCCATTTTATCGTATTGTAAGTGTGTAGTTGCATGAAATAAAGAATTTTGACACCCATACGCCCAGCCAAACTCTCAGAAACGCCGGGAATCCTCGATCTCTCGATGTCGCTAAGCATCGACGTATCAATCGCTGCAGCACCACGATACCCATTTTATCGTATTGCCCGTGTGTCGTTGCATGAAATAAAGAATTTTCACACGCGTACACCCAGCCAAACTCTCCGAAACGCCGGGAATCCTCGATCTCTCGATTTCGCTAAGCATCGACGGATCAATCGCTGCAGCACCACGATACCCGTTCTATCGTATTGTAAGTGCGTAGTTGCATGAAATAAAGAATTTTGACATGCGTACACCCAGCCAAACACTAAGAAACGCCGGGAATCCTCGATCTCTCGATGTGGCTAAGCATCGACGGATCAATCGCTGCAGCACCACGATACCCGTTTTATCGTATTGCAAGTGTGTAGTTGCATGAAATAAATGATTTTTACGCCCGTACACCCAGCCAAACTCTCAGAAACGCCGGGAATCCTCGATCTCTCGATGTCGCTAAGCATCGACGTATCAATCGCTGCAGCACCACGATACCCGTTTTATCGTATTTTAAGTGCGTAGTTGCATGAAATAAAGAATTTTGACATGCGTACACCCAGCAAAACACTAAGAAACGCCGGGAATCCTCGATCTCTCGATGTCGCTAAGCATCGACGTATCAATTGCTGCAGCACCACGATACCCGTTTTATCGTATTGCCCGTGTGTAGTTGCATGAAATAAAGAATTTTCACACCCGTACAGCCAGCCAAACTCTTAGAAACGCCGGGAATCCTCGATCTCTCGATTTCGCTAAGCATCGACGGATCAATCGCTGCAGCACCACGATACCCATCTTATCGTATTGTGTGTAGTTGCATGAAATAAAGAATTTTCACACCCGTACACCCAGCCAAACTCTCAGAAACGCCAGGAATCATCGATCTCTCGATGTCGCTAAGCATCGACGGATCAATCGCTGCAGCACCATGATACCCGTTTTATCGTATTGCAAGTGTGTAGTTGCATGGAATAAAGAAT
Organism: Clistopyga incitator; assembly: GCA_947507545.1. Lineage (NCBI taxonomy): Eukaryota > Metazoa > Arthropoda > Insecta > Hymenoptera > Ichneumonidae > Clistopyga > Clistopyga incitator. Next base: position 5,740,127 of record OX382176.1, read on the forward strand.
TTTTACACCCGTACACCCAGCCAAACTCTCAGAAACGCTGGGAATCCTCGATCTCTCGATTTCGCTAAGCATCGACGGATCAATCGCTGCAGCACCACGATACCCATCTTATCGTATTGTAAGTGTGTAGTTGCATGAAGTAAAGAATTTTGACACCCATACGCCCAGCCAAACTCTCAGAAACGCCGGGAATCGTCGATCTCTCGATTTCGCTAAGCATCGACGGATCAATCGCTGCAGCACCACGATACCCGTTTTATCGTATTGCAAGTGTGTAGTTGCATGAAATAAATGATTTTCACGCCCGTAAACCCAGTCAAACTCTCAGAAACGCCGGGAATCCTCGATCTCTCGATGTCGCTAAGCATCGACGGATCAATCGCTGCAGCACCACGATACCCGTTTTATCGTATTGCAAGTGTGTAGTTGCATGAAATAAATGATTTTCACGCCCGTACACCCAGCCAAACTCTCAGAAACGCCGGGAATCCTCGATCTCTCGATGTCGCTAAGCATCGACGTATCAATCGCTGCAGCACCACGATACCCGTTTTATCGTATTGCAAGTGTGTAGTTGCATGGAATAAAGAATTTTTACACCCGTACACCCAGCAAAACTCTCAGAAACGCTGGGAATCCTCGATCTCTCGATTTCGCTACGCATCGACGGATCAATCGCTGCAGCACCGCGATACCCATTTTATCGTATTGTAAGTGTGTAATTGCATGAAATAAAGAATTTTGACACCCATACGTCCAGCCAAACTCTCAGAAACGCCGGGAATCCTCGATCTCTCGATGTCGCTAAGCATCGACGGATCAATCGATGCAGTACCACGATACCCATTTTATCGTATTGTAACTGTGGAGTTGCATGGAATAAAGAATTTTGACACCCATACGCCCAGCCAAACTCTCAGAAACGCCGGGAATCCTCGATCTCTCGATGTCGCTAAGCATCGACGTATCAATTGCTGCAGCACCACGATACCCGTTTTATCGTATTGCCCGTGTGTAGTTGCATGAAATAAAGAATTTTCACACCCGTACACCCAGCCAAACTCTCAGAAACGCCGGGAATCATCGATCTCTCGATGTCGCTAAGCATTGACGGATCAATCGCTGCAGCACCACGATACCCGTTTTATCGTATTGCAAGTGTGTAGTTGCATGGAATAAAGAATTTTTACACCCGTACACCCAGCCAAACTCTCAGAAACGTTGGGAATCCTCGATCTCTCGATTTCGCTAAGCATCGACGGATCAATCGCTGCAGCACCACGATACCCGTTTTATCGTATTGCCCGTGTGTAGTTGCATGAAATAAAGAATTTTAACACCCGTACAGCCAGCCAAACTCTTAGAAACGCCGGGAATCCTCGATCTCTCGATTTCGCTAAGCATCGACGGATCAATCGCTGCAGCACCACGATACCCATCTTATCGTATTGTAAGTGTGTAGTTGCATCAAATAAAGAATTTTGACACCCATACGCCCAGCCAAACTCTCAGAAACGCCGGGAATCCTCGATCTCTCGATGTCGCTAAGCATCGACGTATCAATTGCTGCAGCACCACGATACCCGTTTTATCGTATTGCCCGTGTGTAGTTGCATGAAATAAAGAATTTTCACACCCGTACAGCCAGCCAAACTCTCAGAAACGCTGGGAATCCTCGAATTCTCGATTTCGCTAAGCATCAACGGATCAATCGCTGCAGCACCGCGATACCCGTTTTATCGTATTGTAAGTGTGTAGTTGCATGAAATAGAGAATTTTGACATGCGTACACCCAGCCAAACACTAAGAAACGCCGGGAATCCTCGATCTCTCGATGTCGCTAAGCATCGACGTATCAATTGCTGCAGCACCACGATACCCGTTTTATCGTATTGCCCGTGTGTAGTTGCATGAAATAAAGAATTTTCACACCCGTACACCCAGCCAAACTCTCAGAAACGCCGGGAATCATCGATCTCTCGATGTCGCTAAGCATCGACGTATCAATCGCTGCAGCACCATGATACCCGTTTTATCGTATTGCAAGTGTGTAGTTGCATGGAATAAAGAATTTTCACACCCGTACACCCAGCCAAACTCTCAGAAACGCCGGGAATCATCGATCTCTCGATGTCGCTAAGCATCGACGGATCAATCGCTGCAGCACCATGATACCCGTTTTATCGTATTGCAAGTGTGTAGTTGCATAGAATAAAGAATTTTTACACCCGTACACCCAGCCAAACTCTCAGAAACGCTGGGAATCCTCGATCTCTCGATTTCGCTAAGCATCGACGGATCAATCGCTGCAGCACCGCGATACCCATTTTATCGTATTGTAAGTGTGTAGTTGCATGAAATAAAGAATTTTGACACCCATACGCCCAGCCAAACTCGCAGAAACGCCGGGAATCCTCGATCTCTCTATGTCGCTAAGCATCGACGTATCAATTGCTGCAGCACCACGATACCAGTTTTATCGTAGTGAGATTGTGTAGATACATAGAATGAAGGATTTTGACACCCGTACAGCCAGCCAAAGTCTCAGAAACGGCGGGAATCCTCGATCTTTCGATTCCGCTAAGCTTCGACGTATCAATCGCTGCAGAACTGCGATACCAGTTTTCTCGTATTGAGAGTGTGTAGTTGCAGGAAATAAAGAATTTTGACCCCCGTACGCCCAGCCAAACTCTCAGAAACGCCGGGAATCGTCGATCTCTCGATGTCGCTAAGCATCGACGGATCAATCGCTGCAGCACCACGATACCCGTTTTATCGTATTGCAAGTGTGTAGTTGCATGAAATAAATGATTTTCACGCCCGTACACCCAGCCAAACTCGCAGAAACGCCGGGAATCCTCGATCTCTCGATTTCGCTAAGCATCGACGGATCAATCTCTGCAGCACCACGATACCCGGTTTATCGTATTGTAAGTGTGTAGTTGCATGGAATAAAGAATTTTTACACCCGTACACCCAGCCAAACTCTCAGAAACGCTGGGAATCCTCGATCTCTCGATTTCGGTAAGCATCGACGGATCAATCGCTGCAGCACCGCGATACCCGTTTTATCGTATTGTAAGTGTGTAGTTGCATGAAATAAAGAATTTTGACACCCATACGCCCAGCCAAACTCTCAGAAACGCCGGGAATCCTCGATCTCTCGATGTCGCTAAGCATCGACGGATCAATCGCTGCAGCACCACGATACCCAATTTATCGTATTGTAAGTGTGTAGTTGCATGAAATAAAGAATTTTGACACCCATACGCCCAGCCAAACTCTCAGAAACGCCGGGAATCCTCGATCTCTCGATGTCGCTAAGCATCGACGTATCAATTGTTGCAGCACCACGATAGCCGTTTTATCGTATTGTAAGTGTGTAGTTGCATGAAATAAAGAATTTTGACACCCATACGCCCAGCCAAACTCTCAGAAACGCCGGGAATCCTCGATCTCTCGATGTCGCTAAGCATCGACGTATCAATCGCTGCAGCACCACGATACCCGTTTTATCGTATTGCAAGTGTGTAGTTGCATAAAATAGAGAATTTTGACACCCATACGCCCAGCCAAACTCTCAGAAACGCCGGGAATCCTCGATCTCTCGATGTCGCTAAGCATCGACGTATCAATTGCTGCAGCACCACGATACCCGTTTTATCGTATTGCCCGTGTGTAGTTGCATGAAATAAAGAATTTTCACACCCGTACAGCCAGCCAAACTCTCAGAAACGCTGGGAATCCTCGATCTCTCGATTTCGCTAAGCATCGACGGATCAATCGCTGCAGCACCGCGATACCCATTTTATCGTATTGTAAGTGTGTAGTTGCATGAAATAAAGAATTTTGACACCCATACGCCCAGCCAAACTCTCAGAAACGCCGGGAATCCTCGATCTCTCGATGTCGCTAAGCATCGACGTATCAATCGCTGCAGCACCACGATACCCATTTTATCGTATTGCCCGTGTGTCGTTGCATGAAATAAAGAATTTTCACACGCGTACACCCAGCCAAACTCTCCGAAACGCCGGGAATCCTCGATCTCTCGATTTCGCTAAGCATCGACGGATCAATCGCTGCAGCACCACGATACCCGTTCTATCGTATTGTAAGTGCGTAGTTGCATGAAATAAAGAATTTTGACATGCGTACACCCAGCCAAACACTAAGAAACGCCGGGAATCCTCGATCTCTCGATGTGGCTAAGCATCGACGGATCAATCGCTGCAGCACCACGATACCCGTTTTATCGTATTGCAAGTGTGTAGTTGCATGAAATAAATGATTTTTACGCCCGTACACCCAGCCAAACTCTCAGAAACGCCGGGAATCCTCGATCTCTCGATTTCGCTAAGCATCGACGGATCAATCGCTGCAGCACCACGATACCCGTTCTATCGTATTGTAAGTGCGTAGTTGCATGAAATAAAGAATTTTGACATGCGTACACCCAGCCAAACACTAAGAAACGCCGGGAATCCTCGATCTCTCGATGTCGCTAAGCATCGACGTATCAATCGCTGCAGCACCACGATACCCGTTTTATCGTATTTTAAGTGCGTAGTTGCATGAAATAAAGAATTTTGACATGCGTACACCCAGCCAAACTCTCAGAAACGCCAGGAATCATCGATCTCTCGATGTCGCTAAGCATCGACGTATCAATTGCTGCAGCACCACGATACCCGTTTTATCGTATTGCCCGTGTGTAGTTGCATGAAATAAAGAATTTTCACACCCGTACAGCCAGCCAAACTCTTAGAAACGCCGGGAATCCTCGATCTCTCGATGTCGCTAAGCATCGACGGATCAATCGCTGCAGCACCACGATACCCATCTTATCGTATTGTAAGTGTGTAGTTGCATGAAGTAAAGAATTTTGACACCCATACGCCCAGCCAAACTCTCAGAAACGCCGGGAATCGTCGATCTCTCGATTTCGCTAAGCATCGACGGATCAATCGCTGCAGCACCACGATACCCGTTTTATCGTATTGCAAGTGTGTAGTTGCATGAAATAAATGATTTTCACGCCCGTAAACCCAGTCAAACTCTCAGAAACGCCGGGAATCCTCGATCTCTCGATGTCGCTAAGCATCGACGGATCAATCGCTGCAGCACCACGATACCCGTTTTATCGTATTGCAAGTGTGTAGTTGCATGAAATAAATGATTTTCACGCCCGTACACCCAGCCAAACTCTCAGAAACGCCGGGAATCCTCGATCTCTCGATGTCGCTAAGCATCGACGTATCAATCGCTGCAGCACCACGATACCCGTTTTATCGTATTGCAAGTGTGTAGTTGCATAAAATAGAGAATTTTGACACCCATACGCCCAGCCAAACTCTCAGAAACGCCGGGAATCCTCGATCTCTCGATGTCGCTAAGCATCGACGTATCAATTGCTGCAGCACCACGATACCCGTTTTATCGTATTGCCCGTGTGTAGTTGCATGAAATAAAGAATTTTCACACCCGTACAGCCAGCCAAACTCTCAGAAACGCTGGGAATCCTCGATCTCTCGATTTCGCTAAGCATCGACGGATCAATCGCTGCAGCACCGCGATACCCATTTTATCGTATTGTAAGTGTGTAGTTGCATGAAATAAAGAATTTTGACACCCATACGCCCAGCCAAACTCTCAGAAACGCCGGGAATCCTCGATCTCTCGATGTCGCTAAGCATCGACGTATCAATCGCTGCAGCACCACGATACCCATTTTATCGTATTGCCCGTGTGTCGTTGCATGAAATAAAGAATTTTCACACGCGTACACCCAGCCAAACTCTCCGAAACGCCGGGAATCCTCGATCTCTCGATGTGGCTAAGCATCGACGGATCAATCGCTGCAGCACCACGATACCCGTTTTATCGTATTGCAAGTGTGTAGTTGCATGAAATAAATGATTTTTACGCCCGTACACCCAGCCAAACTCTCAGAAACGCCGGGAATCCTCGATCTCTCGATGTCGCTAAGCATCGACGTATCAATCGCTGCAGCACCACGATACCCGTTTTATCGTATTTTAAGTGCGTAGTTGCATGAAATAAAGAATTTTGACATGCGTACACCCAGCAAAACACTAAGAAACGCCGGGAATCCTCGATCTCTCGATGTCGCTAAGCATCGACGTATCAATTGCTGCAGCACCACGATACCCGTTTTATCGTATTGCCCGTGTGTAGTTGCATGAAATAAAGAATTTTCACACCCGTACAGCCAGCCAAACTCTTAGAAACGCCGGGAATCCTCGATCTCTCGATTTCGCTAAGCATCGACGGATCAATCGCTGCAGCACCACGATACCCATCTTATCGTATTGTGTGTAGTTGCATGAAATAAAGAATTTTCACACCCGTACACCCAGCCAAACTCTCAGAAACGCCAGGAATCATCGATCTCTCGATGTCGCTAAGCATCGACGGATCAATCGCTGCAGCACCATGATACCCGTTTTATCGTATTGCAAGTGTGTAGTTGCATGGAATAAAGAATTTTTACACCCGTACACCCAGCCAAACTCTCAGAAACGCTGGGAATCCTCGATCTCTCGATTTCGCTAAGCATCGACGGATCAATCGCTGCAGCACCACGATACCCATCTTATCGTATTGTAAGTGTGTAGTTGCATGAAGTAAAGAATTTTGACACCCATACGCCCAGCCAAACTCTCAGAAACGCCGGGAATCGTCGATCTCTCGATTTCGCTAAGCATCGACTGATCAATCGCTGCAGCACCACGATACCCGTTTTATCGTATTGCAAGTGTGTAGTTGCATGAAATAAATGATTTTCACGCCCGTAAACCCAGTCAAACTCTCAGAAACGCCGGGAATCCTCGATCTCTCGATGTCGCTAAGCATCGACGGATCAATCGCTGCAGCACCACGATACCCGTTTTATCGTATTGCAAGTGTGTAGTTGCATGAAATAAATGATTTTCACGCCCGTACACCCAGCCAAACTCTCAGAAACGCCGGGAATCCTCGATCTCTCGATGTCGCTAAGCATCGACGTATCAATCGCTGCAGCACCACGATACCCGTTTTATCGTATTGCAAGTGTGTAGTTGCATGGAATAAAGAATTTTTACACCCGTACACCCAGCAAAACTCTCAGAAACGCTGGGAATCCTCGATCTCTCGATTTCGCTACGCATCGACGGATCAATCGCTGCAGCACCGCGATACCCATTTTATCGTATTGTAAGTGTGTAATTGCATGAAATAAAGAATTTTGACACCCATACGTCCAGCCAAACTCTCAGAAACGCCGGGAATCCTCGATCTCTCGATGTCGCTAAGCATCGACGGATCAATCGATGCAGTACCACGATACCCATTTTATCGTATTGTAACTGTGGAGTTGCATGGAATAAAGAATTTTGACACCCATACGCCCAGCCAAACTCTCAGAAACGCCGGGAATCCTCGATCTCTCGATGTCGCTAAGCATCGACGTATCAATTGCTGCAGCACCACGATACCCGTTTTATCGTATTGCCCGTGTGTAGTTGCATGAAATAAAGAATTTTCACACCCGTACACCCAGCCAAACTCTCAGAAACGCCGGGAATCATCGATCTCTCGATGTCGCTAAGCATTGACGGATCAATCGCTGCAGCACCACGATACCCGTTTTATCGTATTGCAAGTGTGTAGTTGCATGGAATAAAGAATTTTTACACCCGTACACCCAGCCAAACTCTCAGAAACGTTGGGAATCCTCGATCTCTCGATTTCGCTAAGCATCGACGGATCAATCGCTGCAGCACCACGATACCCGTTTTATCGTATTGCCCGTGTGTAGTTGCATGAAATAAAGAATTTTAACACCCGTACAGCCAGCCAAACTCTTAGAAACGCCGGGAATCCTCGATCTCTCGATTTCGCTAAGCATCGACGGATCAATCGCTGCAGCACCACGATACCCATCTTATCGTATTGTAAGTGTGTAGTTGCATCAAATAAAGAATTTTGACACCCATACGCCCAGCCAAACTCTCAGAAACGCCGGGAATCCTCGATCTCTCGATGTCGCTAAGCATCGACGTATCAATTGCTGCAGCACCACGATACCCGTTTTATCGTATTGCCCGTGTGTAGTTGCATGAAATAAAGAATTTTCACACCCGTACAGCCAGCCAAACTCTCAGAAACGCTGGGAATCCTCGAATTCTCGATTTCGCTAAGCATCAACGGATCAATCGCTGCAGCACCGCGATACCCGTTTTATCGTATTGTAAGTGTGTAGTTGCATGAAATAGAGAATTTTGACATGCGTACACCCAGCCAAACACTAAGAAACGCCGGGAATCATCGATCTCTCGATGTCGCTAAGCATTGACGGATCAATCGCTGCAGCACCACGATACCCGTTTTATCGTATTGCAAGTGTGTAGTTGCATGAAATAAAGAATTTTTACACCCGTACACCCAGCCAAACTCTCAGAAACGCTGGGAATCCTCGATCTCTCGATTTCGGTAAGCATCGACGGATCAATCGCTGCAGCACCGCGATACCCGTTTTATCGTATTGTAAGTGTGTAGTTGCATGAAATAAAGAATTTTGACACCCATACGCCCAGCCAAACTCTCAGAAACGCCGGGAATCCTCGATCTCTCGATGTCGCTAAGCATCGACGTATCAATTGCTGCAGCACCACGATACCCGTTTTATCGTATTGCAAGTGTGTAGTTGCATAATATAGAGAATTTTGACACCCATACGCCCAGCCAAACTCTCAGAAACGCCGGGAATCCTCGATCTCTCGATGTCGCTAAGCATCGACGTATCAATCGCTGCAGCACCACGATACCCATCTTATCGTATTGTAAGTGTAGTTGCATGAAATAAAGAATTTTCACACCCGTACAGGCAGCCAAACTCTCAGAAACGCCGGGAATCGTCGATCTCTCGATTTCGCTAAGCATCGACGGATCAATCGCTGCAGCACCACGATACCCGTTTTATCGTATTGTAAGTGTGTAGTTTCATGCAATAAAGAATTTTGACATGTGTACACCCAACGAAATACTAAGAAACGCCGAGAATCCTCGATCTCTCGATGTCGCTAAGCATCGACGGATCAATCGCTGCAGCACCACGATACCCGTTTTATCGTATTGTAAGTGCGTAGTTGCATGAAATAAAGAATTTTGACATGCGTACACCCAGCCAAACACTGAGAAACGCCGGGAATCCTCGATCTCTCGATGTCGCTAAGCATCGACGGATCAATCGCTGCAGCACCACGATACCCGTTTTATCGTATTGCAAGTGTGTAGTTGCATGAAATAAATGATTTTCACGCCCGTACACCAAGCCAAACTCTCAGAAACGCCGGGAATCCTCGATCTCTCGATTTCGCTAAGCATCGACGGATCAATCGCTGCAGAGCCACGATTCCCGTTTTATCGTATTGCAAGTGTGTAGTTGCATGAAATAAAGAATTTTCACACCCGTACACTCAGCCAAACACTAAGAAACGCCGGGAATCCTCGATCTCTCGATGTCGCTAAACATCGATGTATCAATCACTGCAACACCACGATAGCCGTTTTATCGTATTGCAAGTGTGTAGTTGCATGAAATAAAGAACTTTCACACCCGTACAGCCAGCCAAACTCTCAGAAACGCCGGGAATCCTCGATCTCTCAATTTCGCTAAGCATCGACGGATCAATCGCTGCAGCACCACGATACCCATTTTATCGTATTGCCCGTGTGTAGTTGCATGAAATAAAGAATTTTCACACCCGTACACCCAGCCAAACTCTCCGAAACGCCGGGAATCCTCGATCTCTCGATTTCGCTAAGCATCGACGGATCAATCGCTGCAGCACCACGATACCCGTTTTATCGTATTGTAAGTGCGTAGTTGCATGAAATAAAGAATTTTGACATGCGTACACCCAGCAAAACACTAAGAAACGCCGGGAATCCTCGATCTCTCGATGTCGCTAAGCATCGACGGATCAATCGCTGCAGCACCACGATACCCGTTTTATCGTATTGCAAGTGTGTAGTTGCATGAAATAAATGATTTTCACGCCCGTACACCCAGCCAAACTCGCAGAAACGCCGGGAATCCTCGATCTCTCGATTTCGCTAAGCATCGACGGATCAATCTCTGCAGCACCACGATACCCGGTTTATCGTATTGTAAGTGTGTAGTTGCATGGAATAAAGAATTTTTACACCTGTACACCCAGCCAAACTCTCAGAAACGCTGGGAATCCTCGATCTCTCGATTTCGGTAAGCATCGACGGATCAATCGCTGCAGCACCGCGATACCCGTTTTATCGTATTGTAAGTGTGTAGTTGCATGAAATAAAGAATTTTGACACCCATACGCCCAGCCAAACTCTCAGAAACGCCGGGAATCCTCGATCTCTCGATGTCGCTAAGCATCGACGTATCAATTGCTGCAGCACCACGATACCCGTTTTATCGTATTGCCCGTGTGTAGTTGCATGAAATAAAGAATTTTCACACCCGTACAGCCAGCCAAACTCTTAGAAACGCCGGGAATCCTCGATCTCTCGATTTTGCTAAGCATCGACGGATCAATCGCTGCAGCACCACGATACCCATCTTATCGTATTGTAAGTGTGTAGTTGCATGAAATAAAGAATTTTCACACCCGTACAGGCAGCCAAACTCTCAGAAACGCCGGGAATCGTCGATCTCTCGATTTCGCTAAGCATCGACGGATCAATCGCTGCAGCACCACGATACCCGTTTTATCGTATTGTAAGTGTGTAGTTTCATGCAATAAAGAATTTTGACATGTTTTTTTTTTTTTTTTTTTTTTGCCCACCTCCACCCCCGTCGTACATAATTTTATTATACCGACGGTCGGAATTTTGACATGTGTACACCCAACGAAATACAAAGAAACGCCGAGAATCCTCGATCTCTCGATGTCGCTAAGCATCGACGTATCAATCGCTGCAGCACCACGATACCAGTTTTATCGTATTAAGAGTGTGTAGATACATAGAATGAAGGATTTTGACACCCGTTCAGCCAGCCAAATTCTCAGAAACGCCGGGAATCCTCGATCTCTCAATTTCGCTAAGCATCGACGGATCAATCGCTGCAGCACCACGATACCCATTTTATCGTATTGCCCGTGTGTAGTTGCATGAAATAAAGAATTTTCACACCCGTACACCCAGCCAAACTCTCCGAAACGCCGGGAATCCTCGATCTCTCGATTTCGCTAAGCATCGACGGATCAATCGCTGCAGCACCACGATACCCGTTTTATCGTATTGTAAGTGCGTAGTTGCATGAAATAAAGAATTTTGACATGCGTACACCCAGCAAAACACTAAGAAACGCCGGGAATCCTCGATCTCTCGATGTCGCTAAGCATCGACGTATCAATTGCTGCAGCACCACGATACCCGTTTTATCGTATTGCCCGTGAGTAGTTGCATGAAATAAAGAATTTTCACACCCGTACAGCCAGCCAAACTCTTAGAAACGCCGGGAATCCTCGATCTCTCGATTTCGCTAAGCATCGACGGATCAATCGCTGCAGCACCACGATACCCATCTTATCGTATTGTGTGTAGTTGCATGGAATAAAGAATTTTTACACCCGTACACCCAGCCAAACTCTCAGAAACGCTGGGAATCCTCGATCTCTCGATTTCGCTAAGCATCGACGGATCAATCGCTGCAGCACCGCGATACCCATTTTATCGTATTGTAAGTGTGTAGTTGCATGAAATAAAGAATTTTGACACCCATACGCCCAGCCAAACTTTCAGAAACGCCGGGAATCCTCGATCTCTCGATGTCGCTAAGCATCGACGGATCAATCGCTGCAGCACCACGATACCCATTTTATCGTATTGTAAGTGTGTAGTTGCATGAAATAAAGAATTTTGACACCCATACGCCCAGCCAAACTCTCAGAAACGCCGGGAATCCTCGATCTCTCGATGTCGCTAAGCATCGACGTATCAATTGTTGCAGCACCACGATAGCCGTTTTATCGTATTGTAAGTGTGTAGTTGCATGAAATAAAGAATTTTGACACCCATACGCCCAGCCAAACTCTCAGAAACGCCGGGAATCCTCGATCTCTCGATGTCGCTAAGCATCGACGGATCAATCGCTGCAGCACCACGATACCCATTTTATCGTATTGTAAGTGTGTAGTTGCATGAAATAAAGAATTTTGACACCCATACGCCCAGCCAAACTCTCAGAAACGCCGGGAATCCTCGATCTCTCGATGTCGCTAAGCATCGACGTATCAATCGCTGTAGCACCACGATACCCGTTTTATCGTATTGCAAGTGTGTAGTTGCATAATATAGAGAATTTTGACACCCATACGCCCAGCCAAACTCTCAGAAACGCCGGGAATCCTCGATCTCTCGATGTCGCTAAGCATCGACGTATCAATTGCTGCAGCACCACGATACCCGTTTTATCGTATTGCCCGTGTGTAGTTGCATGAAATAAAGAATTTTCACACCCGTACAGCCAGCCAAACTCTCAGAAACGCTGGGAATCCTCGATCTCTCGATTTCGCTAAGCATCGACGGATCAATCGCTGCAGCACCGCGATACCCATTTTATCGTATTGTAAGTGTGTAGTTGCATGAAATAAAGAATTTTGACACCCATACGCCCAGCCAAACTCTCAGAAACGCCGGGAATCCTCGATCTCTCGATGTCGCTAAGCATCGACGTATCAATCGCTGCAGCACCACGATACCCATTTTATCGTATTGCCCGTGTGTCGTTGCATGAAATAAAGAATTTTCACACGCGTACACCCAGCCAAACTCTCCGAAACGCCGGGAATCCTCGATCTCTCGATTTCGCTAAGCATCGACGGATCAATCGCTGCAGCACCACGATACCCGTTCTATCGTATTGTAAGTGCGTAGTTGCATGAAATAAAGAATTTTGACATGCGTACACCCAGCCAAACACTAAGAAACGCCGGGAATCCTCGATCTCTCGATGTGGCTAAGCATCGACGGATCAATCGCTGCAGCACCACGATACCCGTTTTATCGTATTGCAAGTGTGTAGTTGCATGAAATAAATGATTTTTACGCCCGTACACCCAGCCAAACTCTCAGAAACGCCGGGAATCCTCGATCTCTCGATTTCGCTAAGCATCGACGGATCAATCGCTGCAGCACCACGATACCCGTTCTATCGTATTGTAAGTGCGTAGTTGCATGAAATAAAGAATTTTGACATGCGTACACCCAGCCAAACACTAAGAAACGCCGGGAATCCTCGATCTCTCGATGTCGCTAAGCATCGACGTATCAATCGCTGCAGCACCACGATACCCGTTTTATCGTATTTTAAGTGCGTAGTTGCATGAAATAAAGAATTTTGACATGCGTACACCCAGCCAAACTCTCAGAAACGCCAGGAATCATCGATCTCTCGATGTCGCTAAGCATCGACGTATCAATTGCTGCAGCACCACGATACCCGTTTTATCGTATTGCCCGTGTGTAGTTGCATGAAATAAAGAATTTTCACACCCGTACAGCCAGCCAAACTCTTAGAAACGCCGGGAATCCTCGATCTCTCGATGTCGCTAAGCATCGACGGATCAATCGCTGCAGCACCACGATACCCATCTTATCGTATTGTAAGTGTGTAGTTGCATGAAGTAAAGAATTTTGACACCCATACGCCCAGCCAAACTCTCAGAAACGCCGGGAATCGTCGATCTCTCGATTTCGCTAAGCATCGACGGATCAATCGCTGCAGCACCACGATACCCGTTTTATCGTATTGCAAGTGTGTAGTTGCATGAAATAAATGATTTTCACGCCCGTAAACCCAGTCAAACTCTCAGAAACGCCGGGAATCCTCGATCTCTCGATGTCGCTAAGCATCGACGGATCAATCGCTGCAGCACCACGATACCCGTTTTATCGTATTGCAAGTGTGTAGTTGCATGAAATAAATGATTTTCACGCCCGTACACCCAGCCAAACTCTCAGAAACGCCGGGAATCCTCGATCTCTCGATGTCGCTAAGCATCGACGTATCAATCGCTGCAGCACCACGATACCCGTTTTATCGTATTGCAAGTGTGTAGTTGCATAAAATAGAGAATTTTGACACCCATACGCCCAGCCAAACTCTCAGAAACGCCGGGAATCCTCGATCTCTCGATGTCGCTAAGCATCGACGTATCAATTGCTGCAGCACCACGATACCCGTTTTATCGTATTGCCCGTGTGTAGTTGCATGAAATAAAGAATTTTCACACCCGTACAGCCAGCCAAACTCTCAGAAACGCTGGGAATCCTCGATCTCTCGATTTCGCTAAGCATCGACGGATCAATCGCTGCAGCACCGCGATACCCATTTTATCGTATTGTAAGTGTGTAGTTGCATGAAATAAAGAATTTTGACACCCATACGCCCAGCCAAACTCTCAGAAACGCCGGGAATCCTCGATCTCTCGATGTCGCTAAGCATCGACGTATCAATCGCTGCAGCACCACGATACCCATTTTATCGTATTGCCCGTGTGTCGTTGCATGAAATAAAGAATTTTCACACGCGTACACCCAGCCAAACTCTCCGAAACGCCGGGAATCCTCGATCTCTCGATTTCGCTAAGCATCGACGGATCAATCGCTGCAGCACCACGATACCCGTTCTATCGTATTGTAAGTGCGTAGTTGCATGAAATAAAGAATTTTGACATGCGTACACCCAGCCAAACACTAAGAAACGCCGGGAATCCTCGATCTCTCGATGTGGCTAAGCATCGACGGATCAATCGCTGCAGCACCACGATACCCGTTTTATCGTATTGCAAGTGTGTAGTTGCATGAAATAAATGATTTTTACGCCCGTACACCCAGCCAAACTCTCAGAAACGCCGGGAATCCTCGATCTCTCGATGTCGCTAAGCATCGACGTATCAATCGCTGCAGCACCACGATACCCGTTTTATCGTATTTTAAGTGCGTAGTTGCATGAAATAAAGAATTTTGACATGCGTACACCCAGCAAAACACTAAGAAACGCCGGGAATCCTCGATCTCTCGATGTCGCTAAGCATCGACGTATCAATTGCTGCAGCACCACGATACCCGTTTTATCGTATTGCCCGTGTGTAGTTGCATGAAATAAAGAATTTTCACACCCGTACAGCCAGCCAAACTCTTAGAAACGCCGGGAATCCTCGATCTCTCGATTTCGCTAAGCATCGACGGATCAATCGCTGCAGCACCACGATACCCATCTTATCGTATTGTGTGTAGTTGCATGAAATAAAGAATTTTCACACCCGTACACCCAGCCAAACTCTCAGAAACGCCAGGAATCATCGATCTCTCGATGTCGCTAAGCATCGACGGATCAATCGCTGCAGCACCATGATACCCGTTTTATCGTATTGCAAGTGTGTAGTTGCATGGAATAAAGAATTTTTACACCCGTACACCCAGCCAAACTCTCAGAAACGCTGGGAATCCTCGATCTCTCGATTTCGCTAAGCATCGACGGATCAATCGCTGCAGCACCACGATACCCATCTTATCGTATTGTAAGTGTGTAGTTGCATGAAGTAAAGAATTTTGACACCCATACGCCCAGCCAAACTCTCAGAAACGCCGGGAATCGTCGATCTCTCGATTTCGCTAAGCATCGACGGATCAATCGCTGCAGCACCACGATACCCGTTTTATCGTATTGCAAGTGTGTAGTTGCATGAAATAAATGATTTTCACGCCCGTAAACCCAGTCAAACTCTCAGAAACGCCGGGAATCCTCGATCTCTCGATGTCGCTAAGCATCGACGGATCAATCGCTGCAGCACCACGATACCCGTTTTATCGTATTGCAAGTGTGTAGTTGCATGAAATAAATGATTTTCACGCCCGTACACCCAGCCAAACTCTCAGAAACGCCGGGAATCCTCGATCTCTCGATGTCGCTAAGCATCGACGTATCAATCGCTGCAGCACCACGATACCCGTTTTATCGTATTGCAAGTGTGTAGTTGCATGGAATAAAGAATTTTTACACCCGTACACCCAGCAAAACTCTCAGAAACGCTGGGAATCCTCGATCTCTCGATTTCGCTACGCATCGACGGATCAATCGCTGCAGCACCGCGATACCCATTTTATCGTATTGTAAGTGTGTAATTGCATGAAATAAAGAATTTTGACACCCATACGTCCAGCCAAACTCTCAGAAACGCCGGGAATCCTCGATCTCTCGATGTCGCTAAGCATCGACGGATCAATCGATGCAGTACCACGATACCCATTTTATCGTATTGTAACTGTGGAGTTGCATGGAATAAAGAATTTTGACACCCATACGCCCAGCCAAACTCTCAGAAACGCCGGGAATCCTCGATCTCTCGATGTCGCTAAGCATCGACGTATCAATTGCTGCAGCACCACGATACCCGTTTTATCGTATTGCCCGTGTGTAGTTGCATGAAATAAAGAATTTTCACACCCGTACACCCAGCCAAACTCTCAGAAACGCCGGGAATCATCGATCTCTCGATGTCGCTAAGCATTGACGGATCAATCGCTGCAGCACCACGATACCCGTTTTATCGTATTGCAAGTGTGTAGTTGCATGGAATAAAGAATTTTTACACCCGTACACCCAGCCAAACTCTCAGAAACGTTGGGAATCCTCGATCTCTCGATTTCGCTAAGCATCGACGGATCAATCGCTGCAGCACCACGATACCCGTTTTATCGTATTGCCCGTGTGTAGTTGCATGAAATAAAGAATTTTAACACCCGTACAGCCAGCCAAACTCTTAGAAACGCCGGGAATCCTCGATCTCTCGATTTCGCTAAGCATCGACGGATCAATCGCTGCAGCACCACGATACCCATCTTATCGTATTGTAAGTGTGTAGTTGCATCAAATAAAGAATTTTGACACCCATACGCCCAGCCAAACTCTCAGAAACGCCGGGAATCCTCGATCTCTCGATGTCGCTAAGCATCGACGTATCAATTGCTGCAGCACCACGATACCCGTTTTATCGTATTGCCCGTGTGTAGTTGCATGAAATAAAGAATTTTCACACCCGTACAGCCAGCCAAACTCTCAGAAACGCTGGGAATCCTCGAATTCTCGATTTCGCTAAGCATCAACGGATCAATCGCTGCAGCACCGCGATACCCGTTTTATCGTATTGTAAGTGTGTAGTTGCATGAAATAGAGAATTTTGACATGCGTACACCCAGCCAAACACTAAGAAACGCCGGGAATCATCGATCTCTCGATGTCGCTAAGCATTGACGGATCAATCGCTGCAGCACCACGATACCCGTTTTATCGTATTGCAAGTGTGTAGTTGCATGAAATAAAGAATTTTTACACCCGTACACCCAGCCAAACTCTCAGAAACGCTGGGAATCCTCGATCTCTCGATTTCGGTAAGCATCGACGGATCAATCGCTGCAGCACCGCGATACCCGTTTTATCGTATTGTAAGTGTGTAGTTGCATGAAATAAAGAATTTTGACACCCATACGCCCAGCCAAACTCTCAGAAACGCCGGGAATCCTCGATCTCTCGATGTCGCTAAGCATCGACGTATCAATTGCTGCAGCACCACGATACCCGTTTTATCGTATTGCAAGTGTGTAGTTGCATAATATAGAGAATTTTGACACCCATACGCCCAGCCAAACTCTCAGAAACGCGGGGAATCCTCGATCTCTCGATGTCGCTAAGCATCGACGTATCAATCGCTGCAGCACCACGATACCCATCTTATCGTATTGTAAGTGTAGTTGCATGAAATAAAGAATTTTCACACCCGTACAGGCAGCCAAACTCTCAGAAACGCCGGGAATCGTCGATCTCTCGATTTCGCTAAGCATCGACGGATCAATCGCTGCAGCACCACGATACCCGTTTTATCGTATTGTAAGTGTGTAGTTTCATGCAATAAAGAATTTTGACATGTGTACACCCAACGAAATACTAAGAAACGCCGAGAATCCTCGATCTCTCGATGTCGCTAAGCATCGACGGATCAATCGCTGCAGCACCACGATACCCGTTTTATCGTATTGTAAGTGCGTAGTTGCATGAAATAAAGAATTTTGACATGCGTACACCCAGCCAAACACTGAGAAACGCCGGGAATCCTCGATCTCTCGATGTCGCTAAGCATCGACGGATCAATCGCTGCAGCACCACGATACCCGTTTTATCGTATTGCAAGTGTGTAGTTGCATGAAATAAATGATTTTCACGCCCGTACACCAAGCCAAACTCTCAGAAACGCCGGGAATCCTCGATCTCTCGATTTCGCTAAGCATCGACGGATCAATCGCTGCAGAGCCACGATTCCCGTTTTATCGTATTGCAAGTGTGTAGTTGCATGAAATAAAGAATTTTCACACCCGTACACTCAGCCAAACACTAAGAAACGCCGGGAATCCTCGATCTCTCGATGTCGCTAAACATCGATGTATCAATCACTGCAACACCACGATAGCCGTTTTATCGTATTGCAAGTGTGTAGTTGCATGAAATAAAGAACTTTCACACCCGTACAGCCAGCCAAACTCTCAGAAACGCCGGGAATCCTCGATCTCTCAATTTCGCTAAGCATCGACGGATCAATCGCTGCAGCACCACGATACCCATTTTATCGTATTGCCCGTGTGTAGTTGCATGAAATAAAGAATTTTCACACCCGTACACCCAGCCAAACTCTCCGAAACGCCGGGAATCCTCGATCTCTCGATTTCGCTAAGCATCGACGGATCAATCGCTGCAGCACCACGATACCCGTTTTATCGTATTGTAAGTGCGTAGTTGCATGAAATAAAGAATTTTGACATGCGTACACCCAGCAAAACACTAAGAAACGCCGGGAATCCTCGATCTCTCGATGTCGCTAAGCATCGACGGATCAATCGCTGCAGCACCACGATACCCGTTTTATCGTATTGCAAGTGTGTAGTTGCATGAAATAAATGATTTTCACGCCCGTACACCCAGCCAAACTCGCAGAAACGCCGGGAATCCTCGATCTCTCGATTTCGCTAAGCATCGACGGATCAATCTCTGCAGCACCACGATACCCGGTTTATCGTATTGTAAGTGTGTAGTTGCATGGAATAAAGAATTTTTACACCTGTACACCCAGCCAAACTCTCAGAAACGCTGGGAATCCTCGATCTCTCGATTTCGGTAAGCATCGACGGATCAATCGCTGCAGCACCGCGATACCCGTTTTATCGTATTGTAAGTGTGTAGTTGCATGAAATAAAGAATTTTGACACCCATACGCCCAGCCAAACTCTCAGAAACGCCGGGAATCCTCGATCTCTCGATGTCGCTAAGCATCGACGTATCAATTGCTGCAGCACCACGATACCCGTTTTATCGTATTGCCCGTGTGTAGTTGCATGAAATAAAGAATTTTCACACCCGTACAGCCAGCCAAACTCTTAGAAACGCCGGGAATCCTCGATCTCTCGATTTCGCTAAGCATCGACGGATCAATCGCTGCAGCACCACGATACCCATCTTATCGTATTGTAAGTGTGTAGTTGCATGAAATAAAGAATTTTCACACCCGTACAGGCAGCCAAACTCTCAGAAACGCCGGGAATCGTCGATCTCTCGATTTCGCTAAGCATCGACGGATCAATCGCTGCAGCACCACGATACCCGTTTTATCGTATTGTAAGTGTGTAGTTTCATGCAATAAAGAATTTTGACATGTTTTTTTTTTTTTTTTTTTTTGCCCACCTCCACCCCCGTCGTACATAATTTTATTATACCGACGGTCGGAATTTTGACATGTGTACACCCAACGAAATACAAAGAAACGCCGAGAATCCTCGATCTCTCGATGTCGCTAAGCATCGACGTATCAATCGCTGCAGCACCACGATACCAGTTTTATCGTATTAAGAGTGTGTAGATACATAGAATGAAGGATTTTGACACCCGTTCAGCCAGCCAAATTCTCAGAAACGCCGGGAATCCTCGATCTCTCAATTTCGCTAAGCATCGACGGATCAATCGCTGCAGCACCACGATACCCATTTTATCGTATTGCCCGTGTGTAGTTGCATGAAATAAAGAATTTTCACACCCGTACACCCAGCCAAACTCTCCGAAACGCCGGGAATCCTCGATCTCTCGATTTCGCTAAGCATCGACGGATCAATCGCTGCAGCACCACGATACCCGTTTTATCGTATTGTAAGTGCGTAGTTGCATGAAATAAAGAATTTTGACATGCGTACACCCAGCAAAACACTAAGAAACGCCGGGAATCCTCGATCTCTCGATGTCGCTAAGCATCGACGTATCAATTGCTGCAGCACCACGATACCCGTTTTATCGTATTGCCCGTGAGTAGTTGCATGAAATAAAGAATTTTCACACCCGTACAGCCAGCCAAACTCTTAGAAACGCCGGGAATCCTCGATCTCTCGATTTCGCTAAGCATCGACGGATCAATCGCTGCAGCACCACGATACCCATCTTATCGTATTGTGTGTAGTTGCATGGAATAAAGAATTTTTACACCCGTACACCCAGCCAAACTCTCAGAAACGCTGGGAATCCTCGATCTCTCGATGTCGCTAAGCATCGACGGATCAATCGCTGCAGCACCACGATACCCATTTTATCGTATTGTAAGTGTGTAGTTGCATGAAATAAAGAATTTTGACACCCATACGCCCAGCCAAACTCTCAGAAACGCCGGGAATCCTCGATCTCTCGATGTCGCTAAGCATCGACGTATCAATTGTTGCAGCACCACGATAGCCGTTTTATCGTATTGTAAGTGTGTAGTTGCATGAAATAAAGAATTTTGACACCCATACGCCCAGCCAAACTCTCAGAAACGCCGGGAATCCTCGATCTCTCGATGTCGCTAAGCATCGACGGATCAATCGCTGCAGCACCACGATACCCATTTTATCGTATTGTAAGTGTGTAGTTGCATGAAATAAAGAATTTTGACACCCATACGCCCAGCCAAACTCTCAGAAACGCCGGGAATCCTCGATCTCTCGATGTCGCTAAGCATCGACGTATCAATCGCTGTAGCACCACGATACCCGTTTTATCGTATTGCAAGTGTGTAGTTGCATAATATAGAGAATTTTGACACCCATACGCCCAGCCAAACTCTCAGAAACGCCGGGAATCCTCGATCTCTCGATGTCGCTAAGCATCGACGTATCAATTGCTGCAGCACCACGATACCCGTTTTATCGTATTGCCCGTGTGTAGTTGCATGAAATAAAGAATTTTCACACCCGTACAGCCAGCCAAACTCTCAGAAACGCTGGGAATCCTCGATCTCTCGATTTCGCTAAGCATCGACGGATCAATCGCTGCAGCACCGCGATACCCATTTTATCGTATTGTAAGTGTGTAGTTGCATGAAATAAAGAATTTTGACACCCATACGCCCAGCCAAACTCTCAGAAACGCCGGGAATCCTCGATCTCTCGATGTCGCTAAGCATCGACGTATCAATCGCTGCAGCACCACGATACCCATTTTATCGTATTGCCCGTGTGTCGTTGCATGAAATAAAGAATTTTCACACGCGTACACCCAGCCAAACTCTCCGAAACGCCGGGAATCCTCGATCTCTCGATTTCGCTAAGCATCGACGGATCAATCGCTGCAGCACCACGATACCCGTTCTATCGTATTGTAAGTGCGTAGTTGCATGAAATAAAGAATTTTGACATGCGTACACCCAGCCAAACACTAAGAAACGCCGGGAATCCTCGATCTCTCGATGTGGCTAAGCATCGACGGATCAATCGCTGCAGCACCACGATACCCGTTTTATCGTATTGCAAGTGTGTAGTTGCATGAAATAAATGATTTTTACGCCCGTACACCCAGCCAAACTCTCAGAAACGCCGGGAATCCTCGATCTCTCGATGTCGCTAAGCATCGACGTATCAATCGCTGCAGCACCACGATACCCGTTTTATCGTATTTTAAGTGCGTAGTTGCATGAAATAAAGAATTTTGACATGCGTACACCCAGCAAAACACTAAGAAACGCCGGGAATCCTCGATCTCTCGATGTCGCTAAGCATCGACGTATCAATTGCTGCAGCACCACGATACCCGTTTTATCGTATTGCCCGTGTGTAGTTGCATGAAATAAAGAATTTTCACACCCGTACAGCCAGCCAAACTCTTAGAAACGCCGGGAATCCTCGATCTCTCGATTTCGCTAAGCATCGACGGATCAATCGCTGCAGCACCACGATACCCATCTTATCGTATTGTGTGTAGTTGCATGAAATAAAGAATTTTCACACCCGTACACCCAGCCAAACTCTCAGAAACGCCAGGAATCATCGATCTCTCGATGTCGCTAAGCATCGACGGATCAATCGCTGCAGCACCATGATACCCGTTTTATCGTATTGCAAGTGTGTAGTTGCATGGAATAAAGAATTTTTACACCCGTACACCCAGCCAAACTCTCAGAAACGCTGGGAATCCTCGATCTCTCGATTTCGCTAAGCATCGACGGATCAATCGCTGCAGCACCACGATACCCATCTTATCGTATTGTAAGTGTGTAGTTGCATGAAGTAAAGAATTTTGACACCCATACGCCCAGCCAAACTCTCAGAAACGCCGGGAATCGTCGATCTCTCGATTTCGCTAAGCATCGACGGATCAATCGCTGCAGCACCACGATACCCGTTTTATCGTATTGCAAGTGTGTAGTTGCATGAAATAAATGATTTTCACGCCCGTAAACCCAGTCAAACTCTCAGAAACGCCGGGAATCCTCGATCTCTCGATGTCGCTAAGCATCGACGGATCAATCGCTGCAGCACCACGATACCCGTTTTATCGTATTGCAAGTGTGTAGTTGCATGAAATAAATGATTTTCACGCCCGTACACCCAGCCAAACTCTCAGAAACGCCGGGAATCCTCGATCTCTCGATGTCGCTAAGCATCGACGTATCAATCGCTGCAGCACCACGATACCCGTTTTATCGTATTGCAAGTGTGTAGTTGCATGGAATAAAGAATTTTTACACCCGTACACCCAGCAAAACTCTCAGAAACGCTGGGAATCCTCGATCTCTCGATTTCGCTACGCATCGACGGATCAATCGCTGCAGCACCGCGATACCCATTTTATCGTATTGTAAGTGTGTAATTGCATGAAATAAAGAATTTTGACACCCATACGTCCAGCCAAACTCTCAGAAACGCCGGGAATCCTCGATCTCTCGATGTCGCTAAGCATCGACGGATCAATCGATGCAGTACCACGATACCCATTTTATCGTATTGTAACTGTGGAGTTGCATGGAATAAAGAATTTTGACACCCATACGCCCAGCCAAACTCTCAGAAACGCCGGGAATCCTCGATCTCTCGATGTCGCTAAGCATCGACGTATCAATTGCTGCAGCACCACGATACCCGTTTTATCGTATTGCCCGTGTGTAGTTGCATGAAATAAAGAATTTTCACACCCGTACACCCAGCCAAACTCTCAGAAACGCCGGGAATCATCGATCTCTCGATGTCGCTAAGCATTGACGGATCAATCGCTGCAGCACCACGATACCCGTTTTATCGTATTGCAAGTGTGTAGTTGCATGGAATAAAGAATTTTTACACCCGTACACCCAGCCAAACTCTCAGAAACGTTGGGAATCTTCGATCTCTCGATTTCGCTAAGCATCGACGGATCAATCGCTGCAGCACCACGATACCCGTTTTATCGTATTGCCCGTGTGTAGTTGCATGAAATAAAGAATTTTAACACCCGTACAGCCAGCCAAACTCTTAGAAACGCCGGGAATCCTCGATCTCTCGATTTCGCTAAGCATCGACGGATCAATCGCTGCAGCACCACGATACCCATCTTATCGTATTGTAAGTGTGTAGTTGCATCAAATAAAGAATTTTGACACCCATACGCCCAGCCAAACTCTCAGAAACGCCGGGAATCCTCGATCTCTCGATGTCGCTAAGCATCGACGTATCAATTGCTGCAGCACCACGATACCCGTTTTATCGTATTGCCCGTGTGTAGTTGCATGAAATAAAGAATTTTCACACCCGTACAGCCAGCCAAACTCTCAGAAACGCTGGGAATCCTCGAATTCTCGATTTCGCTAAGCATCAACGGATCAATCGCTGCAGCACCGCGATACCCGTTTTATCGTATTGTAAGTGTGTAGTTGCATGAAATAGAGAATTTTGACATGCGTACACCCAGCCAAACACTAAGAAACGCCGGGAATCCTCGATCTCTCGATGTCGCTAAGCATCGACGTATCAATTGCTGCAGCACCACGATACCCGTTTTATCGTATTGCAAGTGTGTAGTTGCATGAAATAAATGATTTTCACGCCCGTACACCCAGCCAAACTCGCAGAAACGCCGGGAATCCTCGATCTCTCGATTTCGCTAAGCATCGACGGATCAATCTCTGCAGCACCACGATACCCGGTTTATCGTATTGTAAGTGTGTAGTTGCATGGAATAAAGAATTTTTACACCCGTACACCCAGCCAAACTCTCAGAAACGCTGGGAATCCTCGATCTCTCGATTTCGGTAAGCATCGACGGATCAATCGCTGCAGCACCGCGATACCCGTTTTATCGTATTGTAAGTGTGTAGTTTCATGCAATAAAGAATTTTGACATGTTTTTTTTTTTTTTTTTTTTTTGCCCACCTCCACCCCCGTCGTACCTAATTTTATTATACCGACGGTCGGAATTTTGACATGTGTACACCCAACGAAATACAAAGAAACGCCGAGAATCCTCGATCTCTCGATGTCGCTAAGCATCGACGTATCAATCGCTGCAGCACCACGATACCAGTTTTATCGTATTAAGAGTGTGTAGATACATAGAATGAAGGATTTTGACACCCGTTCAGCCAGCCAAATTCTCAGAAACGCCGGGAATCCTCGATCTCTCAATTTCGCTAAGCATCGACGGATCAATCGCTGCAGCACCACGATACCCATTTTATCGTATTGCCCGTGTGTAGTTGCATGAAATAAAGAATTTTCACACCCGTACACCCAGCCAAACTCTCCGAAACGCCGGGAATCCTCGATCTCTCGATTTCGCTAAGCATCGACGGATCAATCGCTGCAGCACCACGATACCCGTTTTATCGTATTGTAAGTGCGTAGTTGCATGAAATAAAGAATTTTGACATGCGTACACCCAGCAAAACACTAAGAAACGCCGGGAATCCTCGATCTCTCGATGTCGCTAAGCATCGACGTATCAATTGCTGCAGCACCACGATACCCGTTTTATCGTATTGCAAGTGTGTAGTTGCATGAAATAAATGATTTTCACGCCCGTACACGCAGCCAAACTCGCAGAAACGCCGGGAATCCTCGATCTCTCGATTTCGCTAAGCATCGACGGATCAATCTCTGCAGCACCACGATACCCGTTTTATCGTATTGTAAGTGCGTAGTTGCATGAAATAAAGAATTTTGACATGCGTACACCCAGCAAAACACTAAGAAACGCCGGGAATCCTCGATCTCTCGATGTCGCTAAGCATCGACGTATCAATTGCTGCAGCACCACGATACCCGTTTTATCGTATTGCCCGTGAGTAGTTGCATGAAATAAAGAATTTTCACACCCGTACAGCCAGCCAAACTCTTAGAAACGCCGGGAATCCTTGATCTCTCGATTTCGCTAAGCATCGACGGATCAATCGCTGCAGCACCACGATACCCATCTTATCGTATTGTGTGTAGTTGCATGGAATAAAGAATTTTTACACCCGTACACCCAGCCAAACTCTCAGAAACGCTGGGAATCCTCGATCTCTCGATTTCGCTAAGCATCGACGGATCAATCGCTGCAGCACCGCGATACCCATTTTATCGTATTGTAAGTGTGTAGTTGCATGAAATAAAGAATTTTGACACCCATACGCCCAGCCAAACTCTCAGAAACGCCGGGAATCCTCGATCTCTCGATGTCGCTAAGCATCGACGGATCAATCGCTGCAGCACCACGATACCCATTTTATCGTATTGTAAGTGTGTAGTTGCATGAAATAAAGAATTTTGACACCCATACGCCCAGCCAAACTCTCAGAAACGCCGGGAATAATCGATCTCTCGATGTCGCTAAGCATCGACGTATCAATCGCTGTAGCACCACGATACCCGTTTTATCGTATTGCAAGTGTGTAGTTGCATAATATAGAGAATTTTGACACCCATACGCCCAGCCAAACTCTCAGAAACGCCGGGAATCCTCGATCTCTCGATGTCGCTAAGCATCGACGTATCAATTGCTGCAGCACCACGATACCCGTTTTATCGTATTGCCCGTGTGTAGTTGCATGAAATAAAGAATTTTCACACCCGTACAGCCAGCCAAACTCTCAGAAACGCTGGGAATCCTCGATCTCTCGATTTCGCTAAGCATCGACGGATCAATCGCTGCAGCACCGCGATACCCATTTTATCGTATTGTAAGTGTGTAGTTGCATGAAATAAAGAATTTTGACACCCATACGCCCAGCCAAACTCTCAGAAACGCCGGGAATCCTCGATCTCTCGATGTCGCTAAGCATCGACGTATCAATCGCTGCAGCACCACGATACCCATTTTATCGTATTGCCCGTGTGTCGTTGCATGAAATAAAGAATTTTCACACGCGTACACCCAGCCAAACTCTCCGAAACGCCGGGAATCCTCGATCTCTCGATTTCGCTAAGCATCGACGGATCAATCGCTGCAGCACCACGATACCCGTTCTATCGTATTGTAAGTGCGTAGTTGCATGAAATAACGAATTTTGACATGCGTACACCCAGCCAAACACTAAGAAACGCCGGGAATCCTCGATCTCTCGATGTGGCTAAGCATCGACGGATCAATCGCTGCAGCACCACGATACCCGTTTTATCGTATTGCAAGTGTGTAGTTGCATGAAATAAATGATTTTTACGCCCGTACACCCAGCCAAACTCTCAGAAACGCCGGGAATCCTCGATCTCTCGATTTCGCTAAGCATCGACGGATCAATCGCTGCAGCACCACGATACCCGTTCTATCGTATTGTAAGTGCGTAGTTGCATGAAATAAAGAATTTTGACATGCGTACACCCAGCCAAACACTAAGAAACGCCGGGAATCCTCGATCTCTCGATGTCGCTAAGCATCGACGTATCAATCGCTGCAGCACCACGATACCCGTTTTATCGTATTTTAAGTGCGTAGTTGCATGAAATAAAGAATTTTGACATGCGTACACCCAGCAAAACACTAAGAAACGCCGGGAATCCTCGATCTCTCGATGTCGCTAAGCATCGACGTATCAATTGCTGCAGCACCACGATACCCGTTTTATCGTATTGCCCGTGTGTAGTTGCATGAAATAAAGAATTTTCACACCCGTACAGCCAGCCAAACTCTTAGAAACGCCGGGAATCCTCGATCTCTCGATTTCGCTAAGCATCGACGGATCAATCGCTGCAGGACCGCGATACCCGTTCTATCGTATTGTAAGTGCGTAGTTGCATGAAATAAAGAATTTTGACATGCGTACACCCAGCCAAACTCTCAGAAACGCCAGGAATCATCGATCTCTCGATGTCGCTAAGCATCGACGGATCAATCGCTGCAGCACCATGATACCCGTTTTATCGTATTGCAAGTGTGTAGTTGCATGGAATAAAGAATTTTTACACCCGTACACCCAGCCAAACTCTCAGAAACGCTGGGAATCCTCGATCTCTCGATTTCGCTAAGCATCGACGGATCAATCGCTGCAGCACCACGATACCCATCTTATCGTATTGTAAGTGTGTAGTTGCATGAAGTAAAGAATTTTGACACCCATACGCCCAGCCAAACTCTCAGAAACGCCGGGAATCGTCGATCTCTCGATTTCGCTAAGCATCGACGGATCAATCGCTGCAGCACCACGATACCCGTTTTATCGTATTGCAAGTGTGTAGTTGCATGAAATAAATGATTTTCACGCCCGTAAACCCAGTCAAACTCTCAGAAACGCCGGGAATCCTCGATCTCTCGATGTCGCTAAGCATCGACGGATCAATCGCTGCAGCACCACGATACCCGTTTTATCGTATTGCAAGTGTGTAGTTGCATGAAATAAATGATTTTCACGCCCGTACACCCAGCCAAACTCTCAGAAACGCCGGGAATCCTCGATCTCTCGATGTCGCTAAGCATCGACGTATCAATCGCTGCAGCACCACGATACCCGTTTTATCGTATTGCAAGTGTGTAGTTGCATAAAATAGAGAATTTTGACACCCATACGCCCAGCCAAACTCTCAGAAACGCCGGGAATCCTCGATCTCTCGATGTCGCTAAGCATCGACGTATCAATTGCTGCAGCACCACGATACCCGTTTTATCGTATTGCCCGTGTGTAGTTGCATGAAATAAAGAATTTTCACACCCGTACAGCCAGCCAAACTCTCAGAAACGCTGGGAATCCTCGATCTCTCGATTTCGCTAAGCATCGACGGATCAATCGCTGCAGCACCGCGATACCCATTTTATCGTATTGTAAGTGTGTAGTTGCATGAAATAAAGAATTTTGACACCCATACGCCCAGCCAAACTCTCAGAAACGCCGGGAATCCTCGATCTCTCGATGTCGCTAAGCATCGACGTATCAATCGCTGCAGCACCACGATACCCATTTTATCGTATTGCCCGTGTGTCGTTGCATGAAATAAAGAATTTTCACACGCGTACACCCAGCCAAACTCTCCGAAACGCCGGGAATCCTCGATCTCTCGATTTCGCTAAGCATCGACGGATCAATCGCTGCAGCACCACGATACCCGTTCTATCGTATTGTAAGTGCGTAGTTGCATGAAATAAAGAATTTTGACATGCGTACACCCAGCCAAACACTAAGAAACGCCGGGAATCCTCGATCTCTCGATGTGGCTAAGCATCGACGGATCAATCGCTGCAGCACCACGATACCCGTTTTATCGTATTGCAAGTGTGTAGTTGCATGAAATAAATGATTTTTACGCCCGTACACCCAGCCAAACTCTCAGAAACGCCGGGAATCCTCGATCTCTCGATGTCGCTAAGCATCGACGTATCAATCGCTGCAGCACCACGATACCCGTTTTATCGTATTTTAAGTGCGTAGTTGCATGAAATAAAGAATTTTGACATGCGTACACCCAGCAAAACACTAAGAAACGCCGGGAATCCTCGATCTCTCGATGTGGCTAAGCATCGACGTATCAATTGCTGCAGCACCACGATACCCGTTTTATCGTATTGCCCGTGTGTAGTTGCATGAAATAAAGAATTTTCACACCCGTACAGCCAGCCAAACTCTTAGAAACGCCGGGAATCCTCGATCTCTCGATTTCGCTAAGCATCGACGGATCAATCGCTGCAGCACCACGATACCCATCTTATCGTATTGTGTGTAGTTGCATGAAATAAAGAATTTTCACACCCGTACACCCAGCCAAACTCTCAGAAACGCCAGGAATCATCGATCTCTCGATGTCGCTAAGCATCGACGGATCAATCGCTGCAGCACCATGATACCCGTTTTATCGTATTGCAAGTGTGTAGTTGCATGGAATAAAGAATTTTTACACCCGTACACCCAGCCAAACTCTCAGAAACGCTGGGAATCCTCGATCTCTCGATTTCGCTAAGCATCGACGGATCAATCGCTGCAGCACCACGATACCCATCTTATCGTATTGTAAGTGTGTAGTTGCATGAAGTAAAGAATTTTGACACCCATACGCCCAGCCAAACTCTGAGAAACGCCGGGAATCGTCGATCTCTCGATTTCGCTAAGCATCGACGGATCAATCGCTGCAGCACCACGATACCCGTTTTATCGTATTGCAAGTGTGTAGTTGCATGAAATAAATGATTTTCACGCCCGTAAACCCAGTCAAACTCTCAGAAACGCCGGGAATCCTCGATCTCTCGATGTCGCTAAGCATCGACGGATCAATCGCTGCAGCACCACGATACCCGTTTTATCGTATTGCAAGTGTGTAGTTGCATGAAATAAATGATTTTCACGCCCGTACACCCAGCCAAACTCTCAGAAACGCCGGGAATCCTCGATCTCTCGATGTCGCTAAGCATCGACGTATCAATCGCTGCAGCACCACGATACCCGTTTTATTGTATTGCAAGTGTGTAGTTGCATGGAATAAAGAATTTTTACACCCGTACACCCAGCAAAACTCTCAGAAACGCTGGGAATCCTCGATCTCTCGATTTCGCTACGCATCGACGGATCAATCGCTGCAGCACCGCGATACCCATTTTATCGTATTGTAAGTGTGTAATTGCATGAAATAAAGAATTTTGACACCCATACGTCCAGCCAAACTCTCAGAAACGCCGGGAATCCTCGATCTCTCGATGTCGCTAAGCATCGACGGATCAATCGATGCAGTACCACGATACCCATTTTATCGTATTGTAACTGTGGAGTTGCATGGAATAAAGAATTTTGACACCCATACGCCCAGCCAAACTCTCAGAAACGCCGGGAATCCTCGATCTCTCGATGTCGCTAAGCATCGACGTATCAATTGCTGCAGCACCACGATACCCGTTTTATCGTATTGCCCGTGTGTAGTTGCATGAAATAAAGAATTTTCACACCCGTACACCCAGCCAAACTCTCAGAAACGCCGGGAATCATCGATCTCTCGATGTCGCTAAGCATTGACGGATCAATCGCTGCAGCACCACGATACCCGTTTTATCGTATTGCAAGTGTGTAGTTGCATGGAATAAAGAATTTTTACACCCGTACACCCAGCCAAACTCTCAGAAACGTTGGGAATCCTCGATCTCTCGATTTCGCTAAGCATCGACGGATCAATCGCTGCAGCACCACGATACCCGTTTTATCGTATTGCCCGTGTGTAGTTGCATGAAATAAAGAATTTTAACACCCGTACAGCCAGCCAAACTCTTAGAAACGCCGGGAATCCTCGATCTCTCGATTTCGCTAAGCATCGACGGATCAATCGCTGCAGCACCACGATACCCATCTTATCGTATTGTAAGTGTGTAGTTGCATCAAATAAAGAATTTTGACACCCATACGCCCAGCCAAACTCTCAGAAACGCCGGGAATCCTCGATCTCTCGATGTCGCTAAGCATCGACGTATCAATTGCTGCAGCACCACGATACCCGTTTTATCGTATTGCCCGTGTGTAGTTGCATGAAATAAAGAATTTTCACACCCGTACAGCCAGCCAAACTCTCAGAAACGCTGGGAATCCTCGAATTCTCGATTTCGCTAAGCATCAACGGATCAATCGCTGCAGCACCGCGATACCCGTTTTATCGTATTGTAAGTGTGTAGTTGCATGAAATAGAGAATTTTGACATGCGTACACCCAGCCAAACACTAAGAAACGCCGGGAATCCTCGATCTCTCGATGTCGCTAAGCATCGACGTATCAATTGCTGCAGCACCACGATACCCGTTTTATCGTATTGCCCGTGTGTAGTTGCATGAAATAAAGAATTTTCACACCCGTACACCCAGCCAAACTCTCAGAAACGCCGGGAATCATCGATCTCTCGATGTCGCTAAGCATCGACGTATCAATCGCTGCAGCACCATGATACCCGTTTTATCGTATTGCAAGTGTGTAGTTGCATGGAATAAAGAATTTTCACACCCGTACACCCAGCCAAACTCTCAGAAACGCCGGGAATCATCGATCTCTCGATGTCTCTAAGCATCGACGGATCAATCGCTGCAGCACCATGATACCCGTTTTATCGTATTGCAAGTGTGTAGTTGCATAGAATAAAGAATTTTTACACCCGTACACCCAGCCAAACTCTCAGAAACGCTGGGAATCCTCGATCTCTCGATTTCGCTAAGCATCGACGGATCAATCGCTGCAGCACCGCGATACCCATTTTATCGTATTGTAAGTGTGTAGTTGCATGAAATAAAGAATTTTGACACCCATACGCCCAGCCAAACTCGCAGAAACGCCGGGAATCCTCGATCTCTCTATGTCGCTAAGCATCGACGTATCAATTGCTGCAGCACCACGATACCAGTTTTATCGTAGTGAGATTGTGTAGATACATAGAATGAAGGATTTTGACACCCGTACAGCCAGCCAAAGTCTCAGAAACGGCGGGAATCCTCGATCTTTCGATTCCGCTAAGCTTCGACGTATCAATCGCTGCAGAACTGCGATACCAGTTTTCTCGTATTGAGAGTGTGTAGTTGCAGGAAATAAAGAATTTTGACCCCCGTACGCCCAGCCAAACTCTCAGAAACGCCGGGAATCGTCGATCTCTCGATGTCGCTAAGCATCGACGGATCAATCGCTGCAGCACCACGATACCCGTTTTATCGTATTGTAAGTGCGTAGTTGCATGAAATAAAGAATTTTGACATGCGTACACCCAGCAAAACACTAAGAAACGCCGGGAATCCTCGATCTCTCGATGTCGCTAAGCATCGACGGATCAATCGCTGCAGCACCACGATACCCGTTTTATCGTATTGCAAGTGTGTAGTTGCATGAAATAAATGATTTTCACGCCCGTACACCCAGCCAAACTCGCAGAAACGCCGGGAATCCTCGATCTCTCGATTTCGCTAAGCATCGACGGATCAATCTCTGCAGCACCACGATACCCGGTTTATCGTATTGTAAGTGTGTAGTTGCATGGAATAAAGAATTTTTACACCCGTACACCCAGCCAAACTCTCAGAAACGCTGGGAATCCTCGATCTCTCGATTTCGGTAAGCATCGACGGATCAATCGCTGCAGCACCGCGATACCCGTTTTATCGTATTGTAAGTGTGTAGTTGCATGAAATAAAGAATTTTGACACCCATACGCCCAGCCAAACTCTCAGAAACGCCGGGAATCCTCGATCTCTCGATGTCGCTAAGCATCGACGGATCAATCGCTGCAGCACCACGATACCCAATTTATCGTATTGTAAGTGTGTAGTTGCATGAAATAAAGAATTTTGACACCCATACGCCCAGCCAAACTCTCAGAAACGCCGGGAATCCTCGATCTCTCGATGTCGCTAAGCATCGACGTATCAATTGTTGCAGCACCACGATAGCCGTTTTATCGTATTGTAAGTGTGTAGTTGCATGAAATAAAGAATTTTGACACCCATACGCCCAGCCAAACTCTCAGAAACGCCGGGAATCCTCGATCTCTCGATGTCGCTAAGCATCGACGTATCAATCGCTGCAGCACCACGATACCCGTTTTATCGTATTGCAAGTGTGTAGTTGCATAAAATAGAGAATTTTGACACCCATACGCCCAGCCAAACTCTCAGAAACGCCGGGAATCCTCGATCTCTCGATGTCGCTAAGCATCGACGTATCAATTGCTGCAGCACCACGATACCCGTTTTATCGTATTGCCCGTGTGTAGTTGCATGAAATAAAGAATTTTCACACCCGTACAGCCAGCCAAACTCTCAGAAACGCTGGGAATCCTCGATCTCTCGATTTCGCTAAGCATCGACGGATCAATCGCTGCAGCACCGCGATACCCATTTTATCGTATTGAGAGTGTGTAGTTGCAGGAAATAAAGAATTTTGACCCCCGTACGCCCAGCCAAACTCTCAGAAACGCCGGGAATCGTCGATCTCTCGATGTCGCTAAGCATCGACGGATCAATCGCTGCAGCACCACGATACCCGTTTTATCGTATTGTAAGTGCGTAGTTGCATGAAATAAAGAATTTTGACATGCGTACACCCAGCAAAACACTAAGAAACGCCGGGAATCCTCGATCTCTCGATGTCGCTAAGCATCGACGGATCAATCGCTGCAGCACCACGATACCCGTTTTATCGTATTGCAAGTCTGTAGTTGCATGAAATAAATGATTTTCACGCCCGTACACCCAGCCAAACTCGCAGAAACGCCGGGAATCCTCGATCTCTCGATTTCGCTAAGCATCGACGGATCAATCTCTGCAGCACCACGATACCCGGTTTATCGTATTGTAAGTGTGTAGTTGCATGGAATAAAGAATTTTTACACCCGTACACCCAGCCAAACTCTCAGAAACGCTGGGAATCCTCGATCTCTCGATTTCGGTAAGCATCGACGGATCAATCGCTGCAGCACCGCGATACCCGTTTTATCGTATTGTAAGTGTGTAGTTGCATGAAATAAAGAATTTTGACACCCATACGCCCAGCCAAACTCTCAGAAACGCCGGGAATCCTCGATCTCTCGATGTCGCTAAGCATCGACGGATCAATCGCTGCAGCACCACGATACCCAATTTATCGTATTGTAAGTGTGTAGTTGCATGAAATAAAGAATTTTGACACCCATACGCCCAGCCAAACTCTCAGAAACGCCGGGAATCCTCGATCTCTCGATGTCGCTAAGCATCGACGTATCAATTGTTGCAGCACCACGATAGCCGTTTTATCGTATTGTAAGTGTGTAGTTGCATGAAATAAAGAATTTTGACACCCATACGCCCAGCCAAACTCTCAGAAACGCCGGGAATCCTCGATCTCTCGATGTCGCTAAGCATCGACGTATCAATCGCTGCAGCACCACGATACCCGTTTTATCGTATTGCAAGTGTGTAGTTGCATAAAATAGAGAATTTTGACACCCATACGCCCAGCCAAACTCTCAGAAACGCCGGGAATCCTCGATCTCTCGATGTCGCTAAGCATCGACGTATCAATTGCTGCAGCACCACGATACCCGTTTTATCGTATTGCCCGTGTGTAGTTGCATGAAATAAAGAATTTTCACACCCGTACAGCCAGCCAAACTCTCAGAAACGCTGGGAATCCTCGATCTCTCGATTTCGCTAAGCATCGACGGATCAATCGCTGCAGCACCGCGATACCCATTTTATCGTATTGAGAGTGTGTAGTTGCAGGAAATAAAGAATTTTGACCCCCGTACGTTCAGCCAAACTCTCAGAAACGCCGGGAATCGTCGATCTCTCGATGTCGCTAAGCATCGACGGATCAATCGCTGCAGCACCACGATACCCGTTTTATCGTATTGTAAGTGCGTAGTTGCATGAAATAAAGAATTTTGACATGCGTACACCCAGCAAAACACTAAGAAACGCCGGGAATCCTCGATCTCTCGATGTCGCTAAGCATCGACGGATCAATCGCTGCAGCACCACGATACCCGTTTTATCGTATTGCAAGTGTGTAGTTGCATGAAATAAATGATTTTCACGCCCGTACACCCAGCCAAACTCGCAGAAACGCCGGGAATCCTCGATCTCTCGATTTCGCTAAGCATCGACGGATCAATCGCTGCAGCACCGCGATACCCATTTTATCGTATTGTAAGTGTGTAGTTGCATGAAATAAAGAATTTTGACACCCATACGCCCAGCCAAACTCGCAGAAACGCCGGGAATCCTCGATCTCTCGATGTCGCTAAGCATCGACGTATCAATTGCTGCAGCACCACGATACCCGTTTTATCGTATTGCCCGTGTGTAGTTGCATGAAATAAAGAATTTTCACACCCGTACACCCAGCCAAACTCTCAGAAACGCCGGGAATCATCGATCTCTCGATGTCGCTAAGCATCGACGTATCAATCGCTGCAGCACCATGATACCCGTTTTATCGTATTGCAAGTGTGTAGTTGCATGGAATAAAGAATTTTCACACCCGTACACCCAGCCAAACTCTCAGAAACGCCGGGAATCATCGATCTCTCGATGTCGCTAAGCATCGACGGATCAATCGCTGCAGCACCATGATACCCGTTTTATCGTATTGCAAGTGTGTAGTTGCATAGAATAAAGAATTTTTACACCCGTACACCCAGCCAAACTCTCAGAAACGCTGGGAATCCTCGATCTCTCGATTTCGCTAAGCATCGACGTATCAATTGCTGCAGCACCACGATACCCGTTTTATCGTATTGCCCGTGTGTAGTTGCATGAAATAAAGAATTTTCACACCCGTACACCCAGCCAAACTCTCAGAAACGCCGGGAATCATCGATCTCTCGATGTCGCTAAGCATCGACGTATCAATCGCTGCAGCACCATGATACCCGTTTTATCGTATTGCAAGTGTGTAGTTGCATGGAATAAAGAATTTTCACACCCGTACACCCAGCCAAACTCTCAGAAACGCCGGGAATAATCGATCTCTCGATGTCGCTAAGCATCGACGTATCAATCGCTGCAGCACCACGATACCCGTTTTATCGTATTGCAAGTGTGTAGTTGCATAATATAGAGAATTTTGACACCCATACGCCCAGCCAAACTCTCAGAAACGCCGGGAATCCTCGATCTCTCGATGTCGCTAAGCATCGACGTATCAATTGCTGCAGCACCACGATACCCGTTTTATCGTATTGCCCGTGTGTAGTTGCATGAAATAAAGAATTTTCACACCCGTACAGCCAGCCAAACTCTCAGAAACGCTGGGAATCCTCGATCTCTCGATTTCGCTAAGCATCGACGGATCAATCGATGCAGCACCGCGATACCCATTTTATCGTATTGTAAGTGTGTAGTTGCATGAAATAAAGAATTTTGACACCCATACGCCCAGCCAAACTCTCAGAAACGCCGGGAATCCTCGATCTCTCGATGTCGCTAAGCATCGACGTATCAATCGCTGCAGCACCACGATACCCCTTTTATCGTATTGCCCGTGTGTCGTTGCATGAAATAAAGAATTTTCACACGCGTACACCCAGCCAAACTCTCCGAAAGGCCGGGAATCCTCGATCTCTCGATTTCGCTAAGCATCGACGGATCAATCGCTGCAGCACCACGATACCCGTTCTATCGTATTGTAAGTGCGTAGTTGCATGAAATAAAGAATTTTGACATGCGTACACCCAGCCAAACACTAAGAAACGCCGGGAATCCTCGATCTCTCGATGTGGCTAAGCATCGACGGATCAATCGCTGCAGCACCACGATACCCGTTTTATCGTATTGCAAGTGTGTAGTTGCATGAAATAAATGATTTTTACGCCCGTACACCCAGCCAAACTCTCAGAAACGCCGGGAATCCTCGATCTCTCGATGTCGCTAAGCATCGACGTATCAATCGCTGCAGCACCACGATACCCGTTTTATCGTATTTTAAGTGCGTAGTTGCATGAAATAAAGAATTTTGACATGCGTACACCCAGCAAAACACTAAGAAACGCCGGGAATCCTCGATCTCTCGATGTCGCTAAGCATCGACGTATCAATTGCTGCAGCACCACGATACCCGTTTTATCGTATTGCCCGTGTGTAGTTGCATGAAATAAAGAATTTTCACACCCGTACAGCCAGCCAAACTCTTAGAAACGCCGGGAATCCTCGATCTCTCGATTTCGCTAAGCATCGACGGATCAATCGCTGCAGCACCACGATACCCATCTTATCGTATTGTGTGTAGTTGCATGAAATAAAGAATTTTCACACCCGTACACCCAGCCAAACTCTCAGAAACGCCAGGAATCATCGATCTCTCGATGTCGCTAAGCATCGACGGATCAATCGCTGCAGCACCATGATACCCGTTTTATCGTATTGCAAGTGTGTAGTTGCATGGAATAAAGAATTTTTACACCCGTACACCCAGCCAAACTCTCAGAAACGCTGGGAATCCTCGATCTCTCGATTTCGCTAAGCATCGACGGATCAATCGCTGCAGCACCACGATACCCATCTTATCGTATTGTAAGTGTGTAGTTGCATGAAGTAAAGAATTTTGACACCCATACGCCCAGCCAAACTCTCAGAAACGCCGGGAATCGTCGATCTCTCGATTTCGCTAAGCATCGACGGATCAATCGCTGCAGCACCACGATACCCGTTTTATCGTATTGCAAGTGTGTAGTTGCATGAAATAAATGATTTTCACGCCCGTAAACCCAGTCAAACTCTCAGAAACGCCGGGAATCCTCGATCTCTCGATGTCGCTAAGCATCGACGGATCAATCGCTGCAGCACCACGATACCCGTTTTATCGTATTGCAAGTGTGTAGTTGCATGAAATAAATGATTTTCACGCCCGTACACCCAGCCAAACTCTCAGAAACGCCGGGAATCCTCGATCTCTCGATGTCGCTAAGCATCGACGTATCAATCGCTGCAGCACCACGATACCCGTTTTATCGTATTGCAAGTGTGTAGTTGCATAAAATAGAGAATTTTGACACCCATACGCCCAGCCAAACTCTCAGAAACGCCGGGAATCCTCGATCTCTCGATGTCGCTAAGCATCGACGTATCAACTGCTGCAGCACCACGATACCCGTTTTATCGTATTGCCCGTGTGTAGTTGCATGAAATAAAGAATTTTCACACCCGTACAGCCAGCCAAACTTTCAGAAACGCTGGGAATCCTCGATCTCTCGATTTCGCTAAGCATCGACGGATCAATCGCTGCAGCACCGCGATACCCATTTTATCGTATTGTAAGTGTGTAGTTGCATGCAATAAAGAATTTTGACATGTGTACACCCAACGAAATACTAAGAAACGCCGAAAATCCTCGATCTCTCGATGTCGCTAAGCATCGACGGATCAATCGCTGCAGCACCACGATACCCGTTTTATCGTATTGTAAGTGCGTAGTTGCATGAAATAAAGAATTTTGACATGCGTACACCCAGCCAAACACTGAGAAACGCCGGGAATCCTCGATCTCTCGATGTCGCTAAGCATCGACGGATCAATCGCTGCAGCACCACGATACCCGTTTTATCGTATTGCAAGTGTGTAGTTGCATGAAATAAAGAATTTTGACATGCGTACACGCAGCCAAACACTAAGAAACGCCGGGAATCCTCGATCTCTCGATGTGGCTAAGCATCGACGGATCAATCGCTGCAGCACCACGATACCCGTTTTATCGTATTGCAAGTGTGTAGTTGCATGAAATAAATGATTTTTACGCCCGTACACCCAGCCAAACTCTCAGAAACGCCGGGAATCCTCGATCTCTCGATGTCGCTAAGCATCGACGTATCAATCGCTGCAGCACCACGATACCCGTTTTATCGTATTTTAAGTGCGTAGTTGCATGAAATAAAGAATTTTGACATGCGTACACCCAGCAAAACACTAAGAAACGCCGGGAATCCTCGATCTCTCGATGTCGCTAAGCATCGACGTATCAATTGCTGCAGCACCACGATACCCGTTTTATCGTATTGCCCGTGTGTAGTTGCATGAAATAAAGAATTTTCACACCCATACAGCCAACCAAACTCTTAGAAACGCCGGGAATCCTCGATCTCTCGATTTCGCTAAGCATCGACGGATCAATCGCTGCAGCACCACGATACCCATCTTATCGTATTGTGTGTAGTTGCATGAAATAAAGAATTTTCACACCCGTACACCCAGCCAAACTCTCAGAAACGCCAGGAATCATCGATCTCTCGATGTCGCTAAGCATCGACGGATCAATCGCTGCAGCACCATGATACCCGTTTTATCGTATTGCAAGTGTGTAGTTGCATGGAATAAAGAATTTTTACACCCGTACACCCAGCCAAACTCTCAGAAACGCTGGGAATCCTCGATCTCTCGATTTCGCTAAGCATCGACGGATCAATCGCTGCAGCACCACGATACCCATCTTATCGTATTGTAAGTGTGTAGTTGCATGAAGTGAAGAATTTTGACACCCATACGCCCAGCCAAACTCTCAGAAACGCCGGGAATCGTCGATCTCTCGATTTCGCTAAGCATCGACGGATCAATCGCTGCAGCACCACGATACCCGTTTTATCGTATTGCAAGTGTGTAGTTGCATGAAATAAATGATTTTCACGCCCGTAAACCCAGTCAAACTCTCAGAAACGCCGGGAATCCTCGATCTCTCGATGTCGCTAAGCATCGACGGATCAATCGCTGCAGCACCACGATACCCGTTTTATCGTATTGCAAGTGTGTAGTTGCATGAAATAAATGATTTTCACGCCCGTACACCCAGCCAAACTCTCAGAAACGCCGGGAATCCTCGATCTCTCGATGTCGCTAAGCATCGACGTATCAATCGCTGCAGCACCACGATACCCGTTTTATCGTATTGCAAGTGTGTAGTTGCATGGAATAAAGAATTTTTACACCCGTACACCCAGCCAAACTCTCAGAAACGCTGGGAATCCTCGATCTCTCGATTTCGCTACGCATCGACGGATCAATCGCTGCAGCACCGCGATACCCATTTTATCGTATTGTAAGTGTGTAATTGCATGAAATAAAGAATTTTGACACCCATACGTCCAGCCAAACTCTCAGAAACGCCGGGAATCCTCGATCTCTCGATGTCGCTAAGCATCGACGGATCAATCGATGCAGTACCACGATACCCATTTTATCGTATTGTAACTGTGGAGTTGCATGGAATAAAGAATTTTGACACCCATACGCCCAGCCAAACTCTCAGAAACGCCGGGAATCCTCGATCTCTCGATGTCGCTAAGCATCGACGTATCAATTGCTGCAGCACCACGATACCCGTTTTATCGTATTGCCCGTGTGTAGTTGCATGAAATAAAGAATTTTCACACCCGTACACCCAGCCAAACTCTCAGAAACGCCGGGAATCATCGATCTCTCGATGTCGCTAAGCATTGACGGATCAATCGCTGCAGCACCACGATACCCGTTTTATCGTATTGCAAGTGTGTAGTTGCATGGAATAAAGAATTTTTACACCCGTACACCCAGCCAAACTCTCAGAAACGTTGGGAATCCTCGATCTCTCGATTTCGCTAAGCATCGACGGATCAATCGCTGCAGCACCACGATACCCGTTTTATCGTATTGCCCGTGTGTAGTTGCATGAAATAAAGAATTTTAACACCCGTACAGCCAGCCAAACTCTTAGAAACCCCGGGAATCCTCGATCTCTCGATTTCGCTAAGCATCGACGGATCAATCGCTGCAGCACCACGATACCCATCTTATCGTATTGTAAGTGTGTAGTTGCATCAAATAAAGAATTTTGACACCCATACGCCCAGCCAAACTCTCAGAAACGCCGGGAATCCTCGATCTCTCGATGTCGCTAAGCATCGACGTATCAATTGCTGCAGCACCACGATACCCGTTTTATCGTATTGCCCGTGTGTCGTTGCATGAAATAAAGAATTTTCACACCCGTACAGCCAGACAAACTCTCAGAAACGCTGGGAATCCTCGATCTCTCGATTTCGCTAAGCATCAACGGATCAATCGCTGCAGCACCGCGATACCCGTTTTATCGTATTGTAAGTGTGTAGTTGCATGAAATAGAGAATTTTGACATGCGTACACCCAGCCAAACACTAAGAAACGCCGGGAATCCTCGATCTCTCGATGTCGCTAAGCATCGACGTATCAATTGCTGCAGCACCACGATACCCGTTTTATCGTATTGCCCGTGTGTAGTTGCATGAAATAAAGAATTTTCACACCCGTACACCCAGCCAAACTCTCAGAAACGCCGGGAATCATCGATCTCTCGATGTCGCTAAGCATCGACGTATCAATCGCTGCAGCACCATGATACCCGTTTTATCGTATTGCAAGTGTGTAGTTGCATGGAATAAAGAATTTTCACACCCGTACACCCAGCCAAACTCTCAGAAACGCCGGGAATCATCGATCTCTCGATGTCGCTAAGCATCGACGGATCAATCGCTGCAGCACCACGATACCCGTTTTATCGTATTGCCCGTGTGTAGTTGCATGAAATAAAGAATTTTCACACCCGTACAGCCAGCCAAACTCTCAGAAACGCTGGGAATCCTCGATCTCTCGATTTCGCTAAGCATCGACGGATCAATCGCTGCAGCACCGCGATACCCATTTTATCGTATTGTAAGTGTGTAGTTGCATGAAATAAAGAATTTTGACATGTGTACACCCAACGAAATACTAAGAAACGCCGAAAATCCTCGATCTCTCGATGTCGCTAAGCATCGACGGATCAATCGCTGCAGCACCACGATACCCGTTTTATCGTATTGTAAGTGCGTAGTTGCATGAAATAAAGAATTTTGACATGCGTACACCCAGCCAAACACTGAGAAACGCCGGGAATCCTCGATCTCTCGATGTCGCTAAGCATCGACGGATCAATCGCTGCAGCACCACGATACCCGTTTTATCGTATTGCAAGTGTGTAGTTGCATGAAATAAATGATTTTCACGCCCGTACACCAAGCCAAACTCTCAGAAACGCCGGGAATCCTCGATCTCTCGATTTCGCTAAGCATCGACGGATCAATCGCTGCAGAGCCACGATTCCCGTTTTATCGTATTGCAAGTGTGTAGTTGCATGAAATAAAGAATTTTCACACCCGTACACTCAGCCAAACACTAAGAAACGCCGGGAATCCTCG
This sequence comes from Clistopyga incitator, assembly GCA_947507545.1. Taxonomy (NCBI): domain Eukaryota; kingdom Metazoa; phylum Arthropoda; class Insecta; order Hymenoptera; family Ichneumonidae; genus Clistopyga; species Clistopyga incitator. The sequence continues at coordinate 5,782,562 of OX382176.1, forward strand.
ATCTCTCGATGTCGCTAAACATCGATGTATCAATCACTGCAACACCACGATAGCCGTTTTATCGTATTGCAAGTGTGTAGTTGCATGAAATAAAGAACTTTCACACCCGTACAGCCAGCCAAACTCTCAGAAACGCCGGGAATCCTCGATCTCTCAATTTCGCTAAGCATCGACGGATCAATCGCTGCAGCACCACGATACCCATTTTATCGTATTGCCCGTGTGTAGTTGCATGAAATAAAGAATTTTCACACCCGTACACCCAGCCAAACTCTCCGAAACGCCGGGAATCCTCGATCTCTCGATTTCGCTAAGCATCGACGGATCAATCGCTGCAGCACCACGATACCCGTTTTATCGTATTGTAAGTGCGTAGTCTCATGAAATAAAGAATTTTGACATGCGTACACCCAGCAAAACACTAAGAAACGCCGGGAATCCTCGATCTCTCGATGTCGCTAAGCATCGACGGATCAATCGCTGCAGCACCACGATACCCGTTTTATCGTATTGCAAGTGTGTAGTTGCATGAAATAAATGATTTTCACGCCCGTACACCCAGCCAAACTCGCAGAAACGCCGGGAATCCTCGATCTCTCGATTTCGCTAAGCATCGACGGATCAATCTCTGCAGCACCACGATACCCGGTTTATCGTATTGTAAGTGTGTAGTTGCATGGAATAAAGAATTTTTACACCTGTACACCCAGCCAAACTCTCAGAAACGCTGGGAATCCTCGATCTCTCGATTTCGGTAAGCATCGACGGATCAATCGCTGCAGCACCGCGATACCCGTTTTATCGTATTGTAAGTGTGTAGTTGCATGAAATAAAGAATTTTGACACCCATACGCCCAGCCAAACTCTCAGAAACGCCGGGAATCCTCGATCTCTCGATGTCGCTAAGCATCGACGTATCAATTGCTGCAGCACCACGATACCCGTTTTATCGTATTGCCCGTGTGTAGTTGCATGAAATAAAGAATTTTCACACCCGTACAGCCAGCCAAACTCTTAGAAACGCCGGGAATCCTCGATCTCTCGATTTCGCTAAGCATCGACGGATCAATCGCTGCAGCACCACGATACCCATCTTATCGTATTGTAAGTGTGTAGTTGCATGAAATAAAGAATTTTCACACCCGTACAGGCAGCCAAACTCTCAGAAACGCCGGGAATCGTCGATCTCTCGATTTCGCTAAGCATCGACGGATCAATCGCTGCAGCACCACGATACCCGTTTTATCGTATTGTAAGTGTGTAGTTTCATGCAATAAAGAATTTTGACATGTTTTTTTTTTTTTTTTTTTTTGCCCACCTCCACCCCCGTCGTACCTAATTTTATTATACCGACGGTCGGAATTTTGACATGTGTACACCCAACGAAATACAAAGAAACGCCGAGAATCCTCGATCTCTCGATGTCGCTAAGCATCGACGTATCAATCGCTGCAGCACCACGATACCAGTTTTATCGTATTAAGAGTGTGTAGATACATAGAATGAAGGATTTTGACACCCGTTCAGCCAGCCAAATTCTCAGAAACGCCGGGAATCCTCGATCTCTCAATTTCGCTAAGCATCGACGGATCAATCGCTGCAGCACCACGATACCCATTTTATCGTATTGCCCGTGTGTAGTTGCATGAAATAAAGAATTTTCACACCCGTACACCCAGCCAAACTCTCCGAAACGCCGGGAATCCTCGATCTCTCGATTTCGCTAAGCATCGACGGATCAATCGCTGCAGCACCACGATACCCGTTTTATCGTATTGTAAGTGCGTAGTTGCATGAAATAAAGAATTTTGACATGCGTACACCCAGCAAAACACTAAGAAACGCCGGGAATCCTCGATCTCTCGATGTCGCTAAGCATCGACGTATCAATTGCTGCAGCACCACGATACCCGTTTTATCGTATTGCCCGTGAGTAGTTGCATGAAATAAAGAATTTTCACACCCGTACAGCCAGCCAAACTCTTAGAAACGCCGGGAATCCTCGATCTCTCGATTTCGCTAAGCATCGACGGATCAATCGCTGCAGCACCACGATACCCATCTTATCGTATTGTGTGTAGTTGCATGGAATAAAGAATTTTTACACCCGTACACCCAGCCAAACTCTCAGAAACGCTGGGAATCCTCGATCTCTCGATTTCGCTAAGCATCGACGGATCAATCGCTGCAGCACCGCGATACCCATTTTATCGTATTGTAAGTGTGTAGTTGCATGAAATAAAGAATTTTGACACCCATACGCCCAGCCAAACTTTCAGAAACGCCGGGAATCCTCGATCTCTCGATGTCGCTAAGCATCGACGGATCAATCGCTGCAGCACCACGATACCCATTTTATCGTATTGTAAGTGTGTAGTTGCATGAAATAAAGAATTTTGACACCCATACGCCCAGCCAAACTCTCAGAAACGCCGGGAATCCTCGATCTCTCGATGTCGCTAAGCATCGACGTATCAATTGTTGCAGCACCACGATAGCCGTTTTATCGTATTGTAAGTGTGTAGTTGCATGAAATAAAGAATTTTGACACCCATACGCCCAGCCAAACTCTCAGAAACGCCGGGAATCCTCGATCTCTCGATGTCGCTAAGCATCGACGGATCAATCGCTGCAGCACCACGATACCCATTTTATCGTATTGTAAGTGTGTAGTTGCATGAAATAAAGAATTTTGACACCCATACGCCCAGCCAAACTCTCAGAAACGCCGGGAATCCTCGATCTCTCGATGTCGCTAAGCATCGACGTATCAATCGCTGTAGCACCACGATACCCGTTTTATCGTATTGCAAGTGTGTAGTTGCATAATATAGAGAATTTTGACACCCATACGCCCAGCCAAACTCTCAGAAACGCCGGGAATCCTCGATCTCTCGATGTCGCTAAGCATCGACGTATCAATTGCTGCAGCACCACGATACCCGTTTTATCGTATTGCCCGTGTGTAGTTGCATGAAATAAAGAATTTTCACACCCGTACAGCCAGCCAAACTCTCAGAAACGCTGGGAATCCTCGATCTCTCGATTTCGCTAAGCATCGACGGATCAATCGCTGCAGCACCGCGATACCCATTTTATCGTATTGTAAGTGTGTAGTTGCATGAAATAAAGAATTTTGACACCCATACGCCCAGCCAAACTCTCAGAAACGCCGGGAATCCTCGATCTCTCGATGTCGCTAAGCATCGACGTATCAATCGCTGCAGCACCACGATACCCATTTTATCGTATTGCCCGTGTGTCGTTGCATGAAATAAAGAATTTTCACACGCGTACACCCAGCCAAACTCTCCGAAACGCCGGGAATCCTCGATCTCTCGATTTCGCTAAGCATCGACGGATCAATCGCTGCAGCACCACGATACCCGTTCTATCGTATTGTAAGTGCGTAGTTGCATGAAATAAAGAATTTTGACATGCGTACACCCAGCCAAACACTAAGAAACGCCGGGAATCCTCGATCTCTCGATGTGGCTAAGCATCGACGGATCAATCGCTGCAGCACCACGATACCCGTTTTATCGTATTGCAAGTGTGTAGTTGCATGAAATAAATGATTTTTACGCCCGTACACCCAGCCAAACTCTCAGAAACGCCGGGAATCCTCGATCTCTCGATTTCGCTAAGCATCGACGGATCAATCGCTGCAGCACCACGATACCCGTTCTATCGTATTGTAAGTGCGTAGTTGCATGAAATAAAGAATTTTGACATGCGTACACCCAGCCAAACACTAAGAAACGCCGGGAATCCTCGATCTCTCGATGTCGCTAAGCATCGACGTATCAATCGCTGCAGCACCACGATACCCATCTTATCGTATTGTAAGTGTGTAGTTGCATGAAGTAAAGAATTTTGACACCCATACGCCCAGCCAAACTCTCAGAAACGCCGGGAATCGTCGATCTCTCGATTTCGCTAAGCATCGACGGATCAATCGCTGCAGCACCACGATACCCGTTTTATCGTATTGCAAGTGTGTAGTTGCATGAAATAAATGATTTTCACGCCCGTAAACCCAGTCAAACTCTTAGAAACGCCGGGAATCCTCGATCTCTCGATGTCGCTAAGCATCGACGGATCAATCGCTGCAGCACCACGATACCCATCTTATCGTATTGTAAGTGTGTAGTTGCATGAAGTAAAGAATTTTGACACCCATACGCCCAGCCAAACTCTCAGAAACGCCGGGAATCGTCGATCTCTCGATTTCGCTAAGCATCGACGGATCAATCGCTGCAGCACCACGATACCCGTTTTATCGTATTGCAAGTGTGTAGTTGCATGAAATAAATGATTTTCACGCCCGTAAACCCAGTCAAACTCTCAGAAACGCCGGGAATCCTCGATCTCTCGATGTCGCTAAGCATCGACGGATCAATCGCTGCAGCACCACGATACCCGTTTTATCGTATTGCAAGTGTGTAGTTGCATGAAATAAATGATTTTCACGCCCGTACACCCAGCCAAACTCTCAGAAACGCCGGGAATCCTCGATCTCTCGATGTCGCTAAGCATCGACGTATCAATCGCTGCAGCACCACGATACCCGTTTTATCGTATTGCAAGTGTGTAGTTGCATAAAATAGAGAATTTTGACACCCATACGCCCAGCCAAACTCTCAGAAACGCCGGGAATCCTCGATCTCTCGATGTCGCTAAGCATCGACGTATCAATTGCTGCAGCACGACGATACCCGTTTTATCGTATTGCCCGTGTGTAGTTGCATGAAATAAAGAATTTTCACACCCGTACAGCCAGCCAAACTCTCAGAAACGCTGGGAATCCTCGATCTCTCGATTTCGCTAAGCATCGACGGATCAATCGCTGCAGCACCGCGATACCCATTTTATCGTATTGTAAGTGTGTAGTTGCATGAAATAAAGAATTTTGACACCCATACGCCCAGCCAAACTCTCAGAAACGCCGGGAATCCTCGATCTCTCGATGTCGCTAAGCATCGACGTATCAATCGCTGCAGCACCACGATACCCATTTTATCGTATTGCCCGTGTGTCGTTGCATGAAATAAAGAATTTTCACACGCGTACACCCAGCCAAACTCTCCGAAACGCCGGGAATCCTCGATCTCTCGATTTCGCTAAGCATCGACGGATCAATCGCTGCAGCACCACGATACCCGTTCTATCGTATTGTAAGTGCGTAGTGGCATGAAATAAAGAATTTTGACATGCGTACACCCAGCCAAACACTAAGAAACGCCGGGAATCCTCGATCTCTCGATGTGGCTAAGCATCGACGGATCAATCGCTGCAGCACCACGATACCCGTTTTATCGTATTGCAAGTGTGTAGTTGCATGAAATAAATGATTTTTACGCCCGTACACCCAGCCAAACTCTCAGAAACGCCGGGAATCCTCGATCTCTCGATGTCGCTAAGCATCGACGTATCAATCGCTGCAGCACCACGATACCCGTTTTATCGTATTTTAAGTGCGTAGTTGCATGAAATAAAGAATTTTGACATGCGTACACCCAGCAAAACACTAAGAAACGCCGGGAATCCTCGATCTCTCGATGTCGCTAAGCATCGACGTATCAATTGCTGCAGCACCACGATACCCGTTTTATCGTATTGCCCGTGTGTAGTTGCATGAAATAAAGAATTTTCACACCCGTACAGCCAGCCAAACTCTTAGAAACGCCGGGAATCCTCGATCTCTCGATTTCGCTAAGCATCGACGGATCAATCGCTGCAGCACCACGATACCCATCTTATCGTATTGTGTGTAGTTGCATGAAATAAAGAATTTTCACACCCGTACACCCAGCCAAACTCTCAGAAACGCCAGGAATCATCGATCTCTCGATGTCGCTAAGCATCGACGGATCAATCGCTGCAGCACCATGATACCCGTTTTATCGTATTGCAAGTGTGTAGTTGCATGGAATAAAGAATTTTTACACCCGTACACCCAGCCAAACTCTCAGAAACGCTGGGAATCCTCGATCTCTCGATTTCGCTAAGCATCGACGGATCAATCGCTGCAGCACCACGATACCCATCTTATCGTATTGTAAGTGTGTAGTTGCATGAAGTAAAGAATTTTGACACCCATACGCCCAGCCAAACTCTCAGAAACGCCGGGAATCGTCGATCTCTCGATTTCGCTAAGCATCGACGGATCAATCGCTGCAGCACCACGATACCCGTTTTATCGTATTGCAAGTGTGTAGTTGCATGAAATAAATGATTTTCACGCCCGTAAACCCAGTCAAACTCTCAGAAACGCCGGGAATCCTCGATCTCTCGATGTCGCTAAGCATCGACGGATCAATCGCTGCAGCACCACGATACCCGTTTTATCGTATTGCAAGTGTGTAGTTGCATGAAATAAATGATTTTCACGCCCGTACACCCAGCCAAACTCTCAGAAACGCCGGGAATCCTCGATCTCTCGATGTCGCTAAGCATCGACGTATCAATCGCTGCAGCACCACGATACCCGTTTTATCGTATTGCAAGTGTGTAGTTGCATGGAATAAAGAATTTTTACACCCGTACACCCAGCAAAACTCTCAGAAACGCTGGGAATCCTCGATCTCTCGATTTCGCTACGCATCGACGGATCAATCGCTGCAGCACCGCGATACCCATTTTATCGTATTGTAAGTGTGTAATTGCATGAAATAAAGAATTTTGACACCCATACGTCCAGCCAAACTCTCAGAAACGCCGGGAATCCTCGATCTCTCGATGTCGCTAAGCATCGACGGATCAATCGATGCAGTACCACGATACCCATTTTATCGTATTGTAACTGTGGAGTTGCATGGAATAAAGAATTTTGACACCCATACGCCCAGCCAAACTCTCAGAAACGCCGGGAATCCTCGATCTCTCGATGTCGCTAAGCATCGACGTATCAATTGCTGCAGCACCACGATACCCGTTTTATCGTATTGCCCGTGTGTAGTTGCATGAAATAAAGAATTTTCACACCCGTACACCCAGCCAAACTCTCAGAAACGCCGGGAATCATCGATCTCTCGATGTCGCTAAGCATTGACGGATCAATCGCTGCAGCACCACGATACCCGTTTTATCGTATTGCAAGTGTGTAGTTGCATGGAATAAAGAATTTTTACACCCGTACACCCAGCCAAACTCTCAGAAACGTTGGGAATCCTCGATCTCTCGATTTCGCTAAGCATCGACGGATCAATCGCTGCAGCACCACGATACCCGTTTTATCGTATTGCCCGTGTGTAGTTGCATGAAATAAAGAATTTTAACACCCGTACAGCCAGCCAAACTCTTAGAAACGCCGGGAATCCTCGATCTCTCGATTTCGCTAAGCATCGACGGATCAATCGCTGCAGCACCACGATACCCATCTTATCGTATTGTAAGTGTGTAGTTGCATCAAATAAAGAATTTTGACACCCATACGCCCAGCCAAACTCTCAGAAACGCCGGGAATCCTCGATCTCTCGATGTCGCTAAGCATCGACGTATCAATTGCTGCAGCACCACGATACCCGTTTTATCGTATTGCCCGTGTGTAGTTGCATGAAATAAAGAATTTTCACACCCGTACAGCCAGCCAAACTCTCAGAAACGCTGGGAATCCTCGAATTCTCGATTTCGCTAAGCATCAACGGATCAATCGCTGCAGCACCGCGATACCCGTTTTATCGTATTGTAAGTGTGTAGTTGCATGAAATAGAGAATTTTGACATGCGTACACCCAGCCAAACACTAAGAAACGCCGGGAATCCTCGATCTCTCGATGTCGCTAAGCATCGACGTATCAATTGCTGCAGCACCACGATACCCGTTTTATCGTATTGCCCGTGTGTAGTTGCATGAAATAAAGAATTTTCACACCCGTACACCCAGCCAAACTCTCAGAAACGCCGGGAATCATCGATCTCTCGATGTCGCTAAGCATCGACGTATCAATCGCTGCAGCACCATGATACCCGTTTTATCGTATTGCAAGTGTGTAGTTGCATGGAATAAAGAATTTTCACACCCGTACACCCAGCCAAACTCTCAGAAACGCCGGGAATCATCGATCTCTCGATGTCGCTAAGCATCGACGGATCAATCGCTGCAGCACCATGATACCCGTTTTATCGTATTGCAAGTGTGTAGTTGCATAGAATAAAGAATTTTTACACCCGTACACCCAGCCAAACTCTCAGAAACGCTGGGAATCCTCGATCTCTCGATTTCGCTAAGCATCGACGGATCAATCGCTGCAGCACCGCGATACCCATTTTATCGTATTGTAAGTGTGTAGTTGCATGAAATAAAGAATTTTGACACCCATACGCCCAGCCAAACTCGCAGAAACGCCGGGAATCCTCGATCTCTCTATGTCGCTAAGCATCGACGTATCAATTGCTGCAGCACCATGATACCAGTTTTATCGTAGTGAGATTGTGTAGATACATAGAATGAAGGATTTTGACACCCGTACAGCCAGCCAAAGTCTCAGAAACGGCGGGAATCCTCGATCTTTCGATTCCGCTAAGCTTCGACGTATCAATCGCTGCAGAACTGCGATACCAGTTTTCTCGTATTGAGAGTGTGTAGTTGCAGGAAATAAAGAATTTTGACCCCCGTACGCCCAGCCAAACTCTCAGAAACGCCGGGAATCGTCGATCTCTCGATGTCGCTAAGCATCGACGGATCAATCGCTGCAGCACCACGATACCCGTTTTATCGTATTGCAAGTGTGTAGTTGCATGAAATAAATGATTTTCACGCCCGTACACCCAGCCAAACTCGCAGAAACGCCGGGAATCCTCGATCTCTCGATTTCGCTAAGCATCGACGGATCAATCTCTGCAGCACCACGATACCCGGTTTATCGTATTGTAAGTGTGTAGTTGCATGGAATAAAGAATTTTTACACCCGTACACCCAGCCAAACTCTCAGAAACGCTGGGAATCCTCGATCTCTCGATTTCGGTAAGCATCGACGGATCAATCGCTGCAGCACCGCGATACCCGTTTTATCGTATTGTAAGTGTGTAGTTGCATGAAATAAAGAATTTTGACACCCATACGCCCAGCCAAACTCTCAGAAACGCCGGGAATCCTCGATCTCTCGATGTCGCTAAGCATCGACGGATCAATCGCTGCAGCACCACGATACCCAATTTATCGTATTGTAAGTGTGTAGTTGCATGAAATAAAGAATTTTGACACCCATACGCCCAGCCAAACTCTCAGAAACGCCGGGAATCCTCGATCTCTCGATGTCGCTAAGCATCGACGTATCAATTGTTGCAGCACCACGATAGCCGTTTTATCGTATTGTAAGTGTGTAGTTGCATGAAATAAAGAATTTTGACACCCATACGCCCAGCCAAACTCTCAGAAACGCCGGGAATCCTCGATCTCTCGATGTCGCTAAGCATCGACGTATCAATCGCTGCAGCACCACGATACCCGTTTTATCGTATTGCAAGTGTGTAGTTGCATAAAATAGAGAATTTTGACACCCATACGCCCAGCCAAACTCTCAGAAACGCCGGGAATCCTCGATCTCTCGATGTCGCTAAGCATCGACGTATCAATTGCTGCAGCACCACGATACCCGTTTTATCGTATTGCCCGTGTGTAGTTGCATGAAATAAAGAATTTTCACACCCGTACAGCCAGCCAAACTCTCAGAAACGCTGGGAATCCTCGATCTCTCGATTTCGCTAAGCATCGACGGATCAATCGCTGCAGCACCGCGATACCCATTTTATCGTATTGTAAGTGTGTAGTTGCATGAAATAAAGAATTTTGACACCCATACGCCCAGCCAAACTCTCAGAAACGCCGGGAATCCTCGATCTCTCGATGTCGCTAAGCATCGACGTATCAATCGCTGCAGCACCACGATACCCATTTTATCGTATTGCCCGTGTGTCGTTGCATGAAATAAAGAATTTTCACACGCGTACACCCAGCCAAACTCTCCGAAACGCCGGGAATCCTCGATCTCTCGATTTCGCTAAGCATCGACGGATCAATCGCTGCAGCACCACGATACCCGTTCTATCGTATTGTAAGTGCGTAGTTGCATGAAATAAAGAATTTTGACATGCGTACACCCAGCCAAACACTAAGAAACGCCGGGAATCCTCGATCTCTCGATGTGGCTAAGCATCGACGGATCAATCGCTGCAGCACCACGATACCCGTTTTATCGTATTGCAAGTGTGTAGTTGCATGAAATAAATGATTTTTACGCCCGTACACCCAGCCAAACTCTCAGAAACGCCGGGAATCCTCGATCTCTCGATTTCGCTAAGCATCGACGGATCAATCGCTGCAGCACCACGATACCCGTTCTATCGTATTGTAAGTGCGTAGTTGCATGAAATAAAGAATTTTGACATGCGTACACCCAGCCAAACACTAAGAAACGCCGGGAATCCTCGATCTCTCGATGTCGCTAAGCATCGACGTATCAATCGCTGCAGCACCACGATACCCGTTTTATCGTATTTTAAGTGCGTAGTTGCATGAAATAAAGAATTTTGACATGCGTACACCCAGCCAAACTCTCAGAAACGCCAGGAATCATCGATCTCTCGATGTCGCTAAGCATCGACGTATCAATTGCTGCAGCACCACGATACCCGTTTTATCGTATTGCCCGTGTGTAGTTGCATGAAATAAAGAATTTTCACACCCGTACAGCCAGCCAAACTCTTAGAAACGCCGGGAATCCTCGATCTCTCGATGTCGCTAAGCATCGACGGATCAATCGCTGCAGCACCACGATACCCATCTTATCGTATTGTAAGTGTGTAGTTGCATGAAGTAAAGAATTTTGACACCCATACGCCCAGCCAAACTCTCAGAAACGCCGGGAATCGTCGATCTCTCGATTTCGCTAAGCATCGACGTATCAATCGCTGCAGCACCACGATACCCATCTTATCGTATTGTAAGTGTGTAGTTGCATGAAGTAAAGAATTTTGACACCCATACGCCCAGCCAAACTCTCAGAAACGCCGGGAATCGTCGATCTCTCGATTTCGCTAAGCATCGACGGATCAATCGCTGCAGCACCACGATACCCGTTTTATCGTATTGCAAGTGTGTAGTTGCATGAAATAAATGATTTTCACGCCCGTAAACCCAGTCAAACTCTCAGAAACGCCGGGAATCCTCGATCTCTCGATGTCGCTAAGCATCGACGGATCAATCGCTGCAGCACCACGATACCCGTTTTATCGTATTGCAAGTGTGTAGTTGCATGAAATAAATGATTTTCACGCCCGTACACCCAGCCAAACTCTCAGAAACGCCGGGAATCCTCGATCTCTCGATGTCGCTAAGCATCGACGTATCAATCGCTGCAGCACCACGATACCCGTTTTATCGTATTGCAAGTGTGTAGTTGCATGGAATAAAGAATTTTTACACCCGTACACCCAGCAAAACTCTCAGAAACGCTGGGAATCCTCGATCTCTCGATTTCGCTACGCATCGACGGATCAATCGCTGCAGCACCGCGATACCCATTTTATCGTATTGTAAGTGTGTAATTGCATGAAATAAAGAATTTTGACACCCATACGTCCAGCCAAACTCTCAGAAACGCCGGGAATCCTCGATCTCTCGATGTCGCTAAGCATCGACGGATCAATCGATGCAGTACCACGATACCCATTTTATCGTATTGTAACTGTGGAGTTGCATGGAATAAAGAATTTTGACACCCATACGCCCAGCCAAACTCTCAGAAACGCCGGGAATCCTCGATCTCTCGATGTCGCTAAGCATCGACGTATCAATTGCTGCAGCACCACGATACCCGTTTTATCGTATTGCCCGTGTGTAGTTGCATGAAATAAAGAATTTTCACACCCGTACACCCAGCCAAACTCTCAGAAACGCCGGGAATCATCGATCTCTCGATGTCGCTAAGCATTGACGGATCAATCGCTGCAGCACCACGATACCCGTTTTATCGTATTGCAAGTGTGTAGTTGCATGGAATAAAGAATTTTTACACCCGTACACCCAGCCAAACTCTCAGAAACGTTGGGAATCCTCGATCTCTCGATTTCGCTAAGCATCGACGGATCAATCGCTGCAGCACCACGATACCCGTTTTATCGTATTGCCCGTGTGTAGTTGCATGAAATAAAGAATTTTAACACCCGTACAGCCAGCCAAACTCTTAGAAACGCCGGGAATCCTCGATCTCTCGATTTCGCTAAGCATCGACGGATCAATCGCTGCAGCACCACGATACCCATCTTATCGTATTGTAAGTGTGTAGTTGCATCAAATAAAGAATTTTGACACCCATACGCCCAGCCAAACTCTCAGAAACGCCGGGAATCCTCGATCTCTCGATGTCGCTAAGCATCGACGTATCAATTGCTGCAGCACCACGATACCCGTTTTATCGTATTGCAAGTGTGTAGTTGCATAATATAGAGAATTTTGACACCCATACGCCCAGCCAAACTCTCAGAAACGCCGGGAATCCTCGATCTCTCGATGTCGCTAAGCATCGACGTATCAATCGCTGCAGCACCACGATACCCATCTTATCGTATTGTAAGTGTAGTTGCATGAAATAAAGAATTTTCACACCCGTACAGGCAGCCAAACTCTCAGAAACGCCGGGAATCGTCGATCTCTCGATTTCGCTAAGCATCGACGGATCAATCGCTGCAGCACCACGATACCCGTTTTATCGTATTGTAAGTGTGTAGTTTCATGCAATAAAGAATTTTGACATGTGTACACCCAACGAAATACTAAGAAACGCCGAGAATCCTCGATCTCTCGATGTCGCTAAGCATCGACGGATCAATCGCTGCAGCACCACGATACCCGTTTTATCGTATTGTAAGTGCGTAGTTGCATGAAATAAAGAATTTTGACATGCGTACACCCAGCCAAACACTGAGAAACGCCGGGAATCCTCGATCTCTCGATGTCGCTAAGCATCGACGGATCAATCGCTGCAGCACCACGATACCCGTTTTATCGTATTGCAAGTGTGTAGTTGCATGAAATAAATGATTTTCACGCCCGTACACCAAGCCAAACTCTCAGAAACGCCGGGAATCCTCGATCTCTCGATTTCGCTAAGCATCGACGGATCAATCGCTGCAGAGCCACGATTCCCGTTTTATCGTATTGCAAGTGTGTAGTTGCATGAAATAAAGAATTTTCACACCCGTACACTCAGCCAAACACTAAGAAACGCCGGGAATCCTCGATCTCTCGATGTCGCTAAACATCGATGTATCAATCACTGCAACACCACGATAGCCGTTTTATCGTATTGCAAGTGTGTAGTTGCATGAAATAAAGAACTTTCACACCCGTACAGCCAGCCAAACTCTCAGAAACGCCGGGAATCCTCGATCTCTCAATTTCGCTAAGCATCGACGGATCAATCGCTGCAGCACCACGATACCCATTTTATCGTATTGCCCGTGTGTAGTTGCATGAAATAAAGAATTTTCACACCCGTACACCCAGCCAAACTCTCCGAAACGCCGGGAATCCTCGATCTCTCGATTTCGCTAAGCATCGACGGATCAATCGCTGCAGCACCACGATACCCGTTTTATCGTATTGTAAGTGCGTAGTTGCATGAAATAAAGAATTTTGACATGCGTACACCCAGCAAAACACTAAGAAACGCCGGGAATCCTCGATCTCTCGATGTCGCTAAGCATCGACGGATCAATCGCTGCAGCACCACGATACCCGTTTTATCGTATTGCAAGTGTGTAGTTGCATGAAATAAATGATTTTCACGCCCGTACACCCAGCCAAACTCTCAGAAACGCCGGGAATCCTCGATCTCTCGATGTCGCTAAGCATCGACGTATCAATTGCTGCAGCACCACGATACCCGTTTTATCGTATTGCCCGTGTGTAGTTGCATGAAATAAAGAATTTTCACACCCGTACAGCCAGCCAAACTCTTAGAAACGCCGGGAATCCTCGATCTCTCGATTTCGCTAAGCATCGACGGATCAATCGCTGCAGCACCACGATACCCGTTTTATCGTATTGTAAGTGCGTAGTTGCATGAAATAAAGAATTTTGACATGCGTACACCCAGCAAAACACTAAGAAACGCCGGGAATCCTCGATCTCTCGATGTCGCTAAGCATCGACGTATCAATTGCTGCAGCACCACGATACCCGTTTTATCGTATTGCCCGTGAGTAGTTGCATGAAATAAAGAATTTTCACACCCGTACAGCCAGCCAAACTCTTAGAAACGCCGGGAATCCTCGATCTCTCGATTTCGCTAAGCATCGACGGATCAATCGCTGCAGCACCACGATACCCATCTTATCGTATTGTGTGTAGTTGCATGGAATAAAGAATTTTTACACCCGTACACCCAGCCAAACTCTCAGAAACGCTGGGAATCCTCGATCTCTCGATTTCGCTAAGCATCGACGGATCAATCGCTGCAGCACCGCGATACCCATTTTATCGTATTGTAAGTGTGTAGTTGCATGAAATAAAGAATTTTGACACCCATACGCCCAGCCAAACTTTCAGAAACGCCGGGAATCCTCGATCTCTCGATGTCGCTAAGCATCGACGGATCAATCGCTGCAGCACCACGATACCCATTTTATCGTATTGTAAGTGTGTAGTTGCATGAAATAAAGAATTTTGACACCCATACGCCCAGCCAAACTCTCAGAAACGCCGGGAATCCTCGATCTCTCGATGTCGCTAAGCATCGACGTATCAATTGTTGCAGCACCACGATAGCCGTTTTATCGTATTGTAAGTGTGTAGTTGCATGAAATAAAGAATTTTGACACCCATACGCCCAGCCAAACTCTCAGAAACGCCGGGAATCCTCGATCTCTCGATGTCGCTAAGCATCGACGGATCAATCGCTGCAGCACCACGATACCCATTTTATCGTATTGTAAGTGTGTAGTTGCATGAAATAAAGAATTTTGACACCCATACGCCCAGCCAAACTCTCAGAAACGCCGGGAATCCTCGATCTCTCGATGTCGCTAAGCATCGACGTATCAATCGCTGTAGCACCACGATACCCGTTTTATCGTATTGCAAGTGTGTAGTTGCATAATATAGAGAATTTTGACACCCATACGCCCAGCCAAACTCTCAGAAACGCCGGGAATCCTCGATCTCTCGATGTCGCTAAGCATCGACGTATCAATTGCTGCAGCACCACGATACCCGTTTTATCGTATTGCCCGTGTGTAGTTGCATGAAATAAAGAATTTTCACACCCGTACAGCCAGCCAAACTCTCAGAAACGCTGGGAATCCTCGATCTCTCGATTTCGCTAAGCATCGACGGATCAATCGCTGCAGCACCGCGATACCCATTTTATCGTATTGTAAGTGTGTAGTTGCATGAAATAAAGAATTTTGACACCCATACGCCCAGCCAAACTCTCAGAAACGCCGGGAATCCTCGATCTCTCGATGTCGCTAAGCATCGACGTATCAATCGCTGCAGCACCACGATACCCATTTTATCGTATTGCCCGTGTGTCGTTGCATGAAATAAAGAATTTTCACACGCGTACACCCAGCCAAACTCTCCGAAACGCCGGGAATCCTCGATCTCTCGATTTCGCTAAGCATCGACGGATCAATCGCTGCAGCACCACGATACCCGTTCTATCGTATTGTAAGTGCGTAGTTGCATGAAATAAAGAATTTTGACATGCGTACACCCAGCCAAACACTAAGAAACGCCGGGAATCCTCGATCTCTCGATGTGGCTAAGCATCGACGGATCAATCGCTGCAGCACCACGATACCCGTTTTATCGTATTGCAAGTGTGTAGTTGCATGAAATAAATGATTTTTACGCCCGTACACCCAGCCAAACTCTCAGAAACGCCGGGAATCCTCGATCTCTCGATGTCGCTAAGCATCGACGTATCAATCGCTGCAGCACCACGATACCCGTTTTATCGTATTTTAAGTGCGTAGTTGCATGAAATAAAGAATTTTGACATGCGTACACCCAGCAAAACACTAAGAAACGCCGGGAATCCTCGATCTCTCGATGTCGCTAAGCATCGACGTATCAATTGCTGCAGCACCACGATACCCGTTTTATCGTATTGCCCGTGTGTAGTTGCATGAAATAAAGAATTTTCACACCCGTACAGCCAGCCAAACTCTTAGAAACGCCGGGAATCCTCGATCTCTCGATTTCGCTAAGCATCGACGGATCAATCGCTGCAGCACCACGATACCCATCTTATCGTATTGTGTGTAGTTGCATGAAATAAAGAATTTTCACACCCGTACACCCAGCCAAACTCTCAGAAACGCCAGGAATCATCGATCTCTCGATGTCGCTAAGCATCGACGGATCAATCGCTGCAGCACCATGATACCCGTTTTATCGTATTGCAAGTGTGTAGTTGCATGGAATAAAGAATTTTTACACCCGTACACCCAGCCAAACTCTCAGAAACGCTGGGAATCCTCGATCTCTCGATTTCGCTAAGCATCGACGGATCAATCGCTGCAGCACCACGATACCCATCTTATCGTATTGTAAGTGTGTAGTTGCATGAAGTAAAGAATTTTGACACCCATACGCCCAGCCAAACTCTCAGAAACGCCGGGAATCGTCGATCTCTCGATTTCGCTAAGCATCGACGGATCAATCGCTGCAGCACCACGATACCCGTTTTATCGTATTGCAAGTGTGTAGTTGCATGAAATAAATGATTTTCACGCCCGTAAACCCAGTCAAACTCTCAGAAACGCCGGGAATCCTCGATCTCTCGATGTCGCTAAGCATCGACGGATCAATCGCTGCAGCACCACGATACCCGTTTTATCGTATTGCAAGTGTGTAGTTGCATGAAATAAATGATTTTCACGCCCGTACACCCAGCCAAACTCTCAGAAACGCCGGGAATCCTCGATCTCTCGATGTCGCTAAGCATCGACGTATCAATCGCTGCAGCACCACGATACCCGTTTTATCGTATTGCAAGTGTGTAGTTGCATGGAATAAAGAATTTTTACACCCGTACACCCAGCAAAACTCTCAGAAACGCTGGGAATCCTCGATCTCTCGATTTCGCTACGCATCGACGGATCAATCGCTGCAGCACCGCGATACCCATTTTATCGTATTGTAAGTGTGTAATTGCATGAAATAAAGAATTTTGACACCCATACGTCCAGCCAAACTCTCAGAAACGCCGGGAATCCTCGATCTCTCGATGTCGCTAAGCATCGACGGATCAATCGATGCAGTACCACGATACCCATTTTATCGTATTGTAACTGTGGAGTTGCATGGAATAAAGAATTTTGACACCCATACGCCCAGCCAAACTCTCAGAAACGCCGGGAATCCTCGATCTCTCGATGTCGCTAAGCATCGACGTATCAATTGCTGCAGCACCACGATACCCGTTTTATCGTATTGCCCGTGTGTAGTTGCATGAAATAAAGAATTTTCACACCCGTACACCCAGCCAAACTCTCAGAAACGCCGGGAATCATCGATCTCTCGATGTCGCTAAGCATTGACGGATCAATCGCTGCAGCACCACGATACCCGTTTTATCGTATTGCAAGTGTGTAGTTGCATGGAATAAAGAATTTTTACACCCGTACACCCAGCCAAACTCTCAGAAACGTTGGGAATCCTCGATCTCTCGATTTCGCTAAGCATCGACGGATCAATCGCTGCAGCACCACGATACCCGTTTTATCGTATTGCCCGTGTGTAGTTGCATGAAATAAAGAATTTTAACACCCGTACAGCCAGCCAAACTCTTAGAAACGCCGGGAATCCTCGATCTCTCGATTTCGCTAAGCATCGACGGATCAATCGCTGCAGCACCACGATACCCATCTTATCGTATTGTAAGTGTGTAGTTGCATCAAATAAAGAATTTTGACACCCATACGCCCAGCCAAACTCTCAGAAACGCCGGGAATCCTCGATCTCTCGATGTCGCTAAGCATCGACGTATCAATTGCTGCAGCACCACGATACCCGTTTTATCGTATTGCCCGTGTGTAGTTGCATGAAATAAAGAATTTTCACACCCGTACAGCCAGCCAAACTCTCAGAAACGCTGGGAATCCTCGAATTCTCGATTTCGCTAAGCATCAACGGATCAATCGCTGCAGCACCGCGATACCCGTTTTATCGTATTGTAAGTGTGTAGTTGCATGAAATAGAGAATTTTGACATGCGTACACCCAGCCAAACACTAAGAAACGCCGGGAATCCTCGATCTCTCGATGTCGCTAAGCATCGACGTATCAATTGCTGCAGCACCACGATACCCGTTTTATCGTATTGCAAGTGTGTAGTTGCATGAAATAAATGATTTTCACGCCCGTACACCCAGCCAAACTCGCAGAAACGCCGGGAATCCTCGATCTCTCGATTTCGCTAAGCATCGACGGATCAATCTCTGCAGCACCACGATACCCGGTTTATCGTATTGTAAGTGTGTAGTTGCATGGAATAAAGAATTTTTACACCCGTACACCCAGCCAAACTCTCAGAAACGCTGGGAATCCTCGATCTCTCGATTTCGGTAAGCATCGACGGATCAATCGCTGCAGCACCGCGATACCCGTTTTATCGTATTTTAAGTGTGTAGTTGCATGAAATAAAGAATTTTGACACCCATACGCCCAGCCAAACTCTCAGAAACGCCGGGAATCCTCGATCTCTCGATGTCGCTAAGCATCGACGGATCAATCGCTGCAGCACCACGATACCCAATTTATCGTATTGTAGGTGTGTAGTTGCATGAAATAAAGAATTTTGACACCCATACGCCCAGCCAAACTCTCAGAAACGCCGGGAATCCTCGATCTCTCGATGTCGCTAAGCATCGACGTATCAATTGTTGCAGCACCACGATAGCCGTTTTATCGTATTGTAAGTGTGTAGTTGCATGAAATAAAGAATTTTGACACCCATACGCCCAGCCAAACTCTCAGAAACGCCGGGAATCCTCGATCTCTCGATGTCGCTAAGCATCGACGTATCAATCGCTGCAGCACCACGATACCCGTTTTATCGTATTGCAAGTGTGTAGTTGCATAAAATAGAGAATTTTGACACCCATACGCCCAGCCAAACTCTCAGAAACGCCGGGAATCCTCGATCTCTCGATGTCGCTAAGCATCGACGTATCAATTGCTGCAGCACCACGATACCCGTTTTATCGTATTGCCCGTGTGTAGTTGCATGAAATAAAGAATTTTCACACCCGTACAGCCAGCCAAACTCTCAGAAACGCTGGGAATCCTCGATCTCTCGATTTCGCTAAGCATCGACGGATCAATCGCTGCAGCACCGCGATACCCATTTTATCGTATTGAGAGTGTGTAGTTGCAGGAAATAAAGAATTTTGACCCCCGTACGCCCAGCCAAACTCTCAGAAACGCCGGGAATCGTCGATCTCTCGATGTCGCTAAGCATCGACGGATCAATCGCTGCAGCACCACGATACCCGTTTTATCGTATTGTAAGTGCGTAGTTGCATGAAATAAAGAATTTTGACATGCGTACACCCAGCAAAACACTAAGAAACGCCGGGAATCCTCGATCTCTCGATGTCGCTAAGCATCGACGTATCAATTGCTGCAGCACCACGATACCCGTTTTATCGTATTGCCCGTGTGTAGTTGCATGAAATAAAGAATTTTCACACCCGTACAGCCAGCCAAACTCTTAGAAACGCCGGGAATCCTCGATCTCTCGATTTCGCTAAGCATCGACGGATCAATCGCTGCAGCACCACGATACCCATCTTATCGTATTGTAAGTGTAGTTGCATGAAATAAAGAATTTTCACACCCGTACAGGCAGCCAAACTCTCAGAAACGCCGGGAATCCTCGATCTCTCGATGTCGCTAAGCATCGACGGATTCATCGCTGCAGCACCACGATACCCATTTTATCGTATTGTAAGTGTGGAGTTGCATGAAATAAAGAATTTTCACACCCGTACACCCAGCCAAACTCTCAGAAACGCCGGGAATCATCGATCTCTCGATGTCGCTAAGCATCGACGGATTCATCGCTGCAGCACCACGATACCCATTTTATCGTATTGTAAGTGTGGAGTTGCATGAAATAAAGAATTTTGACACCCATACGCCCAGCCAAACTCTCAGAAACGCCGGGAATCCTCGATCTCTCGATGTCGCTAAGCATCGACGTATCAATTGCTGCAGCACCACGATACCCGTTTTATCGTATTGCCCGTGTGTAGTTGCATGAAATAAAGAATTTTCACACCCGTACACCCAGCCAAACTCTCAGAAACGCCGGGAATCATCGATCTCTCGATGTCGCTATGCATCGACGGATCAATCGCTTCAGCACCACGATACCCATTTTATCGTATTTCCCGTGTGTAGTTGCATGAAATAAAGAATTTTCTCACCCGTACACCGAGCCAAACTCTCCGAAACGCCGGGAATCCTCGATCTCTCGATTTCGCTAAGCATCGACGGATCAATCGCTGCAGCACCGCGATACCCGTTCTATCGTATTGTAAGTGCGTAGTTGCATGAAATAAAGAATTTTGACATGCGTACACCCAGCCAAATACTAAGAAACGCCGGGAATCCTCGATCTCTCGATGTCGCTAAGCATCGACGTATCAATTGCTGCAGCACCACGATACCCGTTTTATCGTATTGCCCGTGTGTAGTTGCATGAAATAAAGAATTTTCACACCCGTACACCCAGCCAAACTCTCAGAAACGCCGGGAATCATCGATCTCTCGATGTCGCTAAGCATCGACGGATCAATCGCTGCAGCACCATGATACCCGTTTTATCGTATTGCAAGTGTGTAGTTGCATGGAATAAAGAATTTTTACACCCGTACACCCAGCCAAACTCTCAGAAACGCCGGGAATCCTCGATCTCTCGATGTCGCTAAGCATCGACGGATCAATCGCTGCAATACCACGATACCCATTTTATCGTATTGTAAGTGTGGAGTTGCATGGAATAAAGAATTTTGACACCCATACGCCCAGCCAAACTCTCAGAAACGCCGAGAATCCTCGATCTCTCGATGTCGCTAAGCATCGACGTATCAATTGCTGCAACACCACGATACCCGTTTTATCGTATTGCCCGTGTGTAGTTGCATGAAATAAAGAATTTTCACACCGATACACCCAGCCAAACTCTCAGAAACGTCGGGAATCATCGATCTCTCGATGTCGCTAAGCATTGACGGATCAATCGCTGCAGCACCACGATACCCGTTTTATCGTATTGCAAGTGTGTAGTAGCATGGAATAAAGAATTTTTACACCCGTACACCCAGCCAAACTCTCAGAAACGCTGGGAATCCTCGATCTCTCGATTTCGCTAAGCATCGACGGATCAATCGCTGCAGCACCACGATACCCGTTTTATCGTATTGCCCGTGTGTAGTTGCATGAAATAAAGAATTTTAACACCCGTACAGCCAGCCAAACTCTTAGAAACGCCGGGAATCCTCGATCTCTCGATTTCGCTAAGCATCGACGGATCAATCGCTGCAGCACCACGATACCCATCTTATCGTATTGTAAGTGTGTAGTTGCATCAAATAAAGAATTTTGACACCCATACGCCCAGCCAAACTCTCAGAAACGCCGGGAATCCTCGATCTCTCGATGTCGCTAAGCATCGACGTATCAATTGCTGCAGCACCACGATACCCGTTTTATCGTATTGCCCGTGTGTAGTTGCATGAAATAAAGAATTTTCACACCCGTACACCCAGCCAAACTCTCAGAAACGCCGGGAATCATCGATCTCTCGATGTCGCTAAGCATCGACGGATCAATCGCTGCAGCACCATGATACCCGTTTTATCGTATTGCAAGTGTGTAGTTGCATGGAATAAAGAATTTTTACACCCGTACACCCAGCCAAACTCTCAGAAACGCTGGGAATCCTCGATCTCTCGATTTCGCTAAGCATCGACGGATCAATCGCTGCAGCACCACGATACCCATTTTATCGTATTGCCCGTGTGTAGTTGCATGAAATAAAGAATTTTCACACCCGTACAGCCAGCCAAACTCTCAGAAACGCCGGGAATCCTCGATCTCTCAATTTCGCTAAGCATCGACGGATCAATCGCTGCAGCACCACGATACCCGTTTTATCGTATTGTAAGTGCGTAGTTGCATGAAATAAAGAATTTTGACATGCATACACCCAGCAAAACACTAAGAAACGCCGGGAATCCTCGATCTCTCGATTTCGCTAAGCATCGACGGATCAATCGCTGCAGCACCACGATACCCATTTTATCGTATTGTAAGTGTGGAGTTGCATGAAATAAAGAATTTTGACACCCATACGCCCAGCCAAACTCTCAGAAACGCCGGGAATCCTCGATCTCTCGATGTCGCTAAGCATCGACGTATCAATTGCTGCAGCACCACGATACCCGTTTTATCGTATTGCCCGTGTGTAGTTGCATGAAATAAAGAATTTTCACACCCGTACACCCAGCCAAACTCTCAGAAACGCCGGGAATCATCGATCTCTCGATGTCGCTAAGCATTGACGGATCAATCGCTGCAGCACCACGATACCCGTTTTATCGTATTGCAAGTGTGTAGTTGCATGAAATAAAGAATTTTTACACCCGTACACCCAGCCAAACTCTCAGAAACGCTGGGAATTCTCGATCTCTCGATTTCGGTAAGCATCGACGGATCAATCGCTGCAGCACCGCGATACCCGTTTTATCGTATTGTAAGTGTGTAGTTGCATGAAATAAAGAATTTTGACACCCATACGCCCAGCCAAACTCTCAGAAACGCCGGGAATCCTCGATCTCTCGATGTCGCTAAGCATCGACGTATCAATTGCTGCAGCACCACGATACCCGTTTTATCGTATTGCCCGTGTGTAGTTGCATGAAATAAAGAATTTTCACACCCGTACAGCCAGCCAAACTCTTAGAAACGCCGGGAATCCTCGATCTCTCGATTTCGCTAAGCATCGACGGATCAATCGCTGCAGCACCACGATACCCATCTTATCGTATTGTAAGTGTAGTTGCATGAAATAAAGAATTTTCACACCCGTACAGGCAGCCAAACTCTCAGAAACGCCGGGAATCGTCGATCTCTCGATTTCGCTAAGCATCGACGGATCAATCGCTGCAGCACCACGATACCCGTTTTATCGTATTGTAAGTGTGTAGTTTCATGCAATAAAGAATTTTGACATGTGTACACCCAACGAAATACTAAGAAACGCCGAGAATCCTCGATCTCTCGATGTCGCTAAGCATCGACGGATCAATCGCTGCAGCACCACGATACCCGTTTTATCGTATTGTAAGTGCGTAGTTGCATGAAATAAAGAATTTTGACATGCGTACACCCAGCCAAACACTAAGAAACGCCGGGAATCCTCGATCTCTCGATGTCGCTAAGCATCGACGGATCAATCGCTGCAGCACCACGATACCCGTTTTATCGTATTGCAAGTGTGTAGTTGCATGAAATAAATGATTTTCACGCCCGTACACCAAGCCAAACTCTCAGAAACGCCGGGAATCCTCGATCTCTCGATTTCGCTAAGCATCGACGGATCAATCGCTGCAGAGCCACGATTCCCGTTTTATCGTATTGCAAGTGTGTAGTTGCATGAAATAAAGAATTTTCACACCCGTACACTCAGCCAAACACTAAGAAACGCCGGGAATCCTCGATCTCTCGATGTCGCTAAACATCGATGTATCAATCACTGCAACACCACGATAGCCGTTTTATCGTATTGCAAGTGTGTAGTTGCATGAAATAAAGAACTTTCACACCCGTACAGCCAGCCAAACTCTCAGAAACGCCGGGAATCCTCGATCTCTCAATTTCGCTAAGCATCGACGGATCAATCGCTGCAGCACCACGATACCCATTTTATCGTATTGCCCGTGTGTAGTTGCATGAAATAAAGAATTTTCACACCCGTACACCCAGCCAAACTCTCCGAAACGCCGGGAATCCTCGATCTCTCGATTTCGCTAAGCATCGACGGATCAATCGCTGCAGCACCACGATACCCGTTTTATCGTATTGTAAGTGCGTAGTTGCATGAAATAAAGAATTTTGACATGCGTACACCCAGCAAAACACTAAGAAACGCCGGGAATCCTCGATCTCTCGATGTCGCTAAGCATCGACGGATCAATCGCTGCAGCACCACGATACCCGTTTTATCGTATTGCAAGTGTGTAGTTGCATGAAATAAATGATTTTCACGCCCGTACACCCAGCCAAACTCGCAGAAACGCCGGGAATCCTCGATCTCTCGATTTCGCTAAGCATCGACGGATCAATCTCTGCAGCACCACGATACCCGGTTTATCGTATTGTAAGTGTGTAGTTGCATGGAATAAAGAATTTTTACACCTGTACACCCAGCCAAACTCTCAGAAACGCTGGGAATCCTCGATCTCTCGATTTCGGTAAGCATCGACGGATCAATCGCTGCAGCACCGCGATACCCGTTTTATCGTATTGTAAGTGTGTAGTTGCATGAAATAAAGAATTTTGACACCCATACGCCCAGCCAAACTCTCAGAAACGCCGGGAATCCTCGATCTCTCGATGTCGCTAAGCATCGACGTATCAATTGCTGCAGCACCACGATACCCGTTTTATCGTATTGCCCGTGTGTAGTTGCATGAAATAAAGAATTTTCACACCCGTACAGCCAGCCAAACTCTTAGAAACGCCGGGAATCCTCGATCTCTCGATTTCGCTAAGCATCGACGGATCAATCGCTGCAGCACCACGATACCCATCTTATCGTATTGTAAGTGTGTAGTTGCATGAAATAAAGAATTTTCACACCCGTACAGGCAGCCAAACTCTCAGAAACGCCGGGAATCGTCGATCTCTCGATTTCGCTAAGCATCGACGGATCAATCGCTGCAGCACCACGATACCCGTTTTATCGTATTGTAAGTGTGTAGTTTCATGCAATAAAGAATTTTGACATGTTTTTTTTTTTTTTTTTTTTTTGCCCACCTCCACCCCCGTCGTACCTAATTTTATTATACCGACGGTCGGAATTTTGACATGTGTACACCCAACGAAATACAAAGAAACGCCGAGAATCCTCGATCTCTCGATGTCGCTAAGCATCGACGTATCAATCGCTGCAGCACCACGATACCAGTTTTATCGTATTAAGAGTGTGTAGATACATAGAATGAAGGATTTTGACACCCGTTCAGCCAGCCAAATTCTCAGAAACGCCGGGAATCCTCGATCTCTCAATTTCGCTAAGCATCGACGGATCAATCGCTGCAGCACCACGATACCCATTTTATCGTATTGCCCGTGTGTAGTTGCATGAAATAAAGAATTTTCACACCGGTACACCCAGCCAAACTCTCCGAAACGCCGGGAATCCTCGATCTCTCGATTTCGCTAAGCATCGACGGATCAATCGCTGCAGCACCACGATACCCGTTTTATCGTATTGTAAGTGCGTAGTTGCATGAAATAAAGAATTTTGACATGCGTACACCCAGCAAAACACTAAGAAACGCCGGGAATCCTCGATCTCTCGATGTCGCTAAGCATCGACGTATCAATTGCTGCAGCACCACGATACCCGTTTTATCGTATTGCAAGTGTGTAGTTGCATGAAATAAATGATTTTCACGCCCGTACACGCAGCCAAACTCGCAGAAACGCCGGGAATCCTCGATCTCTCGATTTCGCTAAGCATCGACGGATCAATCTCTGCAGCACCACGATACCCGTTTTATCGTATTGTAAGTGCGTAGTTGCATGAAATAAAGAATTTTGACATGCGTACACCCAGCAAAACACTAAGAAACGCCGGGAATCCTCGATCTCTCGATGTCGCTAAGCATCGACGTATCAATTGCTGCAGCACCACGATACCCGTTTTATCGTATTGCCCGTGAGTAGTTGCATGAAATAAAGAATTTTCACACCCGTACAGCCAGCCAAACTCTTAGAAACGCCGGGAATCCTTGATCTCTCGATTTCGCTAAGCATCGACGGATCAATCGCTGCAGCACCACGATACCCATCTTATCGTATTGTGTGTAGTTGCATGGAATAAAGAATTTTTACACCCGTACACCCAGCCAAACTCTCAGAAACGCTGGGAATCCTCGATCTCTCGATTTCGCTAAGCATCGACGGATCAATCGCTGCAGCACCGCGATACCCATTTTATCGTATTGTAAGTGTGTAGTTGCATGAAATAAAGAATTTTGACACCCATACGCCCAGCCAAACTCTCAGAAACGCCGGGAATCCTCGATCTCTCGATGTCGCTAAGCATCGACGGATCAATCGCTGCAGCACCACGATACCCATTTTATCGTATTGTAAGTGTGTAGTTGCATGAAATAAAGAATTTTGACACCCATACGCCCAGCCAAACTCTCAGAAACGCCGGGAATAATCGATCTCTCGATGTCGCTAAGCATCGACGTATCAATCGCTGTAGCACCACGATACCCGTTTTATCGTATTGCAAGTGTGTAGTTGCATAATATAGAGAATTTTGACACCCATACGCCCAGCCAAACTCTCAGAAACGCCGGGAATCCTCGATCTCTCGATGTCGCTAAGCATCGACGTATCAATTGCTGCAGCACCACGATACCCGTTTTATCGTATTGCCCGTGTGTAGTTGCATGAAATAAAGAATTTTCACACCCGTACAGCCAGCCAAACTCTCAGAAACGCTGGGAATCCTCGATCTCTCGATTTCGCTAAGCATCGACGGATCAATCGCTGCAGCACCGCGATACCCATTTTATCGTATTGTAAGTGTGTAGTTGCATGAAATAAAGAATTTTGACACCCATACGCCCAGCCAAACTCTCAGAAACGCCGGGAATCCTCGATCTCTCGATGTCGCTAAGCATCGACGTATCAATCGCTGCAGCACCACGATACCCATTTTATCGTATTGCCCGTGTGTCGTTGCATGAAATAAAGAATTTTCACACGCGTACACCCAGCCAAACTCTCCGAAACGCCGGGAATCCTCGATCTCTCGATTTCGCTAAGCATCGACGGATCAATCGCTGCAGCACCACGATACCCGTTCTATCGTATTGTAAGTGCGTAGTTGCATGAAATAACGAATTTTGACATGCGTACACCCAGCCAAACACTAAGAAACGCCGGGAATCCTCGATCTCTCGATGTGGCTAAGCATCGACGGATCAATCGCTGCAGCACCACGATACCCGTTTTATCGTATTGCAAGTGTGTAGTTGCATGAAATAAATGATTTTTACGCCCGTACACCCAGCCAAACTCTCAGAAACGCCGGGAATCCTCGATCTCTCGATTTCGCTAAGCATCGACGGATCAATCGCTGCAGCACCACGATACCCGTTCTATCGTATTGTAAGTGCGTAGTTGCATGAAATAAAGAATTTTGACATGCGTACACCCAGCCAAACACTAAGAAACGCCGGGAATCCTCGATCTCTCGATGTCGCTAAGCATCGACGTATCAATCGCTGCAGCACCACGATACCCGTTTTATCGTATTTTAAGTGCGTAGTTGCATGAAATAAAGAATTTTGACATGCGTACACCCAGCAAAACACTAAGAAACGCCGGGAATCCTCGATCTCTCGATGTCGCTAAGCATCGACGTATCAATTGCTGCAGCACCACGATACCCGTTTTATCGTATTGCCCGTGTGTAGTTGCATGAAATAAAGAATTTTCACACCCGTACAGCCAGCCAAACTCTTAGAAACGCCGGGAATCCTCGATCTCTCGATTTCGCTAAGCATCGACGGATCAATCGCTGCAGGACCGCGATACCCGTTCTATCGTATTGTAAGTGCGTAGTTGCATGAAATAAAGAATTTTGACATGCGTACACCCAGCCAAACTCTCAGAAACGCCAGGAATCATCGATCTCTCGATGTCGCTAAGCATCGACGGATCAATCGCTGCAGCACCATGATACCCGTTTTATCGTATTGCAAGTGTGTAGTTGCATGGAATAAAGAATTTTTACACCCGTACACCCAGCCAAACTCTCAGAAACGCTGGGAATCCTCGATCTCTCGATTTCGCTAAGCATCGACGGATCAATCGCTGCAGCACCACGATACCCATCTTATCGTATTGTAAGTGTGTAGTTGCATGAAGTAAAGAATTTTGACACCCATACGCCCAGCCAAACTCTCAGAAACGCCGGGAATCGTCGATCTCTCGATTTCGCTAAGCATCGACGGATCAATCGCTGCAGCACCACGATACCCGTTTTATCGTATTGCAAGTGTGTAGTTGCATGAAATAAATGATTTTCACGCCCGTAAACCCAGTCAAACTCTCAGAAACGCCGGGAATCCTCGATCTCTCGATGTCGCTAAGCATCGACGGATCAATCGCTGCAGCACCACGATACCCGTTTTATCGTATTGCAAGTGTGTAGTTGCATGAAATAAATGATTTTCACGCCCGTACACCCAGCCAAACTCTCAGAAACGCCGGGAATCCTCGATCTCTCGATGTCGCTAAGCATCGACGTATCAATCGCTGCAGCACCACGATACCCGTTTTATCGTATTGCAAGTGTGTAGTTGCATAAAATAGAGAATTTTGACACCCATACGCCCAGCCAAACTCTCAGAAACGCCGGGAATCCTCGATCTCTCGATGTCGCTAAGCATCGACGTATCAATTGCTGCAGCACCACGATACCCGTTTTATCGTATTGCCCGTGTGTAGTTGCATGAAATAAAGAATTTTCACACCCGTACAGCCAGCCAAACTCTCAGAAACGCTGGGAATCCTCGATCTCTCGATTTCGCTAAGCATCGACGGATCAATCGCTGCAGCACCGCGATACCCATTTTATCGTATTGTAAGTGTGTAGTTGCATGAAATAAAGAATTTTGACACCCATACGCCCAGCCAAACTCTCAGAAACGCCGGGAATCCTCGATCTCTCGATGTCGCTAAGCATCGACGTATCAATCGCTGCAGCACCACGATACCCATTTTATCGTATTGCCCGTGTGTCGTTGCATGAAATAAAGAATTTTCACACGCGTACACCCAGCCAAACTCTCCGAAACGCCGGGAATCCTCGATCTCTCGATTTCGCTAAGCATCGACGGATCAATCGCTGCAGCACCACGATACCCGTTCTATCGTATTGTAAGTGCGTAGTTGCATGAAATAAAGAATTTTGACATGCGTACACCCAGCCAAACACTAAGAAACGCCGGGAATCCTCGATCTCTCGATGTGGCTAAGCATCGACGGATCAATCGCTGCAGCACCACGATACCCGTTTTATCGTATTGCAAGTGTGTAGTTGCATGAAATAAATGATTTTTACGCCCGTACACCCAGCCAAACTCTCAGAAACGCCGGGAATCCTCGATCTCTCGATGTCGCTAAGCATCGACGTATCAATCGCTGCAGCACCACGATACCCGTTTTATCGTATTTTAAGTGCGTAGTTGCATGAAATAAAGAATTTTGACATGCGTACACCCAGCAAAACACTAAGAAACGCCGGGAATCCTCGATCTCTCGATGTGGCTAAGCATCGACGTATCAATTGCTGCAGCACCACGATACCCGTTTTATCGTATTGCCCGTGTGTAGTTGCATGAAATAAAGAATTTTCACACCCGTACAGCCAGCCAAACTCTTAGAAACGCCGGGAATCCTCGATCTCTCGATTTCGCTAAGCATCGACGGATCAATCGCTGCAGCACCACGATACCCATCTTATCGTATTGTGTGTAGTTGCATGAAATAAAGAATTTTCACACCCGTACACCCAGCCAAACTCTCAGAAACGCCAGGAATCATCGATCTCTCGATGTCGCTAAGCATCGACGGATCAATCGCTGCAGCACCATGATACCCGTTTTATCGTATTGCAAGTGTGTAGTTGCATGGAATAAAGAATTTTTACACCCGTACACCCAGCCAAACTCTCAGAAACGCTGGGAATCCTCGATCTCTCGATTTCGCTAAGCATCGACGGATCAATCGCTGCAGCACCACGATACCCATCTTATCGTATTGTAAGTGTGTAGTTGCATGAAGTAAAGAATTTTGACACCCATACGTCCAGCCAAACTCTCAGAAACGCCGGGAATCCTCGATCTCTCGATGTCGCTAAGCATCGACGGATCAATCGATGCAGTACCACGATACCCATTTTATCGTATTGTAACTGTGGAGTTGCATGGAATAAAGAATTTTGACACCCATACGCCCAGCCAAACTCTCAGAAACGCCGGGAATCCTCGATCTCTCGATGTCGCTAAGCATCGACGTATCAATTGCTGCAGCACCACGATACCCGTTTTATCGTATTGCCCGTGTGTAGTTGCATGAAATAAAGAATTTTCACACCCGTACACCCAGCCAAACTCTCAGAAACGCCGGGAATCATCGATCTCTCGATGTCGCTAAGCATTGACGGATCAATCGCTGCAGCACCACGATACCCGTTTTATCGTATTGCAAGTGTGTAGTTGCATGGAATAAAGAATTTTTACACCCGTACACCCAGCCAAACTCTCAGAAACGTTGGGAATCCTCGATCTCTCGATTTCGCTAAGCATCGACGGATCAATCGCTGCAGCACCACGATACCCGTTTTATCGTATTGCCCGTGTGTAGTTGCATGAAATAAAGAATTTTAACACCCGTACAGCCAGCCAAACTCTTAGAAACGCCGGGAATCCTCGATCTCTCGATTTCGCTAAGCATCGACGGATCAATCGCTGCAGCACCACGATACCCATCTTATCGTATTGTAAGTGTGTAGTTGCATCAAATAAAGAATTTTGACACCCATACGCCCAGCCAAACTCTCAGAAACGCCGGGAATCCTCGATCTCTCGATGTCGCTAAGCATCGACGTATCAATTGCTGCAGCACCACGATACCCGTTTTATCGTATTGCCCGTGTGTAGTTGCATGAAATAAAGAATTTTCACACCCGTACAGCCAGCCAAACTCTCAGAAACGCTGGGAATCCTCGAATTCTCGATTTCGCTAAGCATCAACGGATCAATCGCTGCAGCACCGCGATACCCGTTTTATCGTATTGTAAGTGTGTAGTTGCATGAAATAGAGAATTTTGACATGCGTACACCCAGCCAAACACTAAGAAACGCCGGGAATCCTCGATCTCTCGATGTCGCTAAGCATCGACGTATCAATTGCTGCAGCACCACGATACCCGTTTTATCGTATTGCCCGTGTGTAGTTGCATGAAATAAAGAATTTTCACACCCGTACACCCAGCCAAACTCTCAGAAACGCCGGGAATCATCGATCTCTCGATGTCGCTAAGCATCGACGTATCAATCGCTGCAGCACCATGATACCCGTTTTATCGTATTGCAAGTGTGTAGTTGCATGGAATAAAGAATTTTCACACCCGTACACCCAGCCAAACTCTCAGAAACGCCGGGAATCATCGATCTCTCGATGTCTCTAAGCATCGACGGATCAATCGCTGCAGCACCATGATACCCGTTTTATCGTATTGCAAGTGTGTAGTAGCATAGAATAAAGAATTTTTACACCCGTACACCCAGCCAAACTCTCAGAAACGCTGGGAATCCTCGATCTCTCGATTTCGCTAAGCATCGACGGATCAATCGCTGCAGCACCGCGATACCCATTTTATCGTATTGTAAGTGTGTAGTTGCATGAAATAAAGAATTTTGACACCCATACGCCCAGCCAAACTCGCAGAAACGCCGGGAATCCTCGATCTCTCTATGTCGCTAAGCATCGACGTATCAATTGCTGCAGCACCACGATACCAGTTTTATCGTAGTGAGATTGTGTAGATACATAGAATGAAGGATTTTGACACCCGTACAGCCAGCCAAAGTCTCAGAAACGGCGGGAATCCTCGATCTTTCGATTCCGCTAAGCTTCGACGTATCAATCGCTGCAGAACTGCGATACCAGTTTTCTCGTATTGAGAGTGTGTAGTTGCAGGAAATAAAGAATTTTGACCCCCGTACGCCCAGCCAAACTCTCAGAAACGCCGGGAATCGTCGATCTCTCGATGTCGCTAAGCATCGACGGATCAATCGCTGCAGCACCACGATACCCGTTTTATCGTATTGTAAGTGCGTAGTTGCATGAAATAAAGAATTTTGACATGCGTACACCCAGCAAAACACTAAGAAACGCCGGGAATCCTCGATCTCTCGATGTCGCTAAGCATCGACGGATCAATCGCTGCAGCACCACGATACCCGTTTTATCGTATTGCAAGTGTGTAGTTGCATGAAATAAATGATTTTCACGCCCGTACACCCAGCCAAACTCGCAGAAACGCCGGGAATCCTCGATCTCTCGATTTCGCTAAGCATCGACGGATCAATCTCTGCAGCACCACGATACCCGGTTTATCGTATTGTAAGTGTGTAGTTGCATGGAATAAAGAATTTTTACACCCGTACACCCAGCCAAACTCTCAGAAACGCTGGGAATCCTCGATCTCTCGATTTCGGTAAGCATCGACGGATCAATCGCTGCAGCACCGCGATACCCGTTTTATCGTATTGTAAGTGTGTAGTTGCATGAAATAAAGAATTTTGACACCCATACGCCCAGCCAAACTCTCAGAAACGCCGGGAATCCTCGATCTCTCGATGTCGCTAAGCATCGACGGATCAATCGCTGCAGCACCACGATACCCAATTTATCGTATTGTAAGTGTGTAGTTGCATGAAATAAAGAATTTTGACACCCATACGCCCAGCCAAACTCTCAGAAACGCCGGGAATCCTCGATCTCTCGATGTCGCTAAGCATCGACGTATCAATTGTTGCAGCACCACGATAGCCGTTTTATCGTATTGTAAGTGTGTAGTTGCATGAAATAAAGAATTTTGACACCCATACGCCCAGCCAAACTCTCAGAAACGCCGGGAATCCTCGATCTCTCGATGTCGCTAAGCATCGACGTATCAATCGCTGCAGCACCACGATACCCGTTTTATCGTATTGCAAGTGTGTAGTTGCATAAAATAGAGAATTTTGACACCCATACGCCCAGCCAAACTCTCAGAAACGCCGGGAATCCTCGATCTCTCGATGTCGCTAAGCATCGACGGATCAATCGCTGCAGCACCGCGATACCCATTTTATCGTATTGAGAGTGTGTAGTTGCAGGAAATAAAGAATTTTGACCCCCGTACGCCCAGCCAAACTCTCAGAAACGCCGGGAATCGTCGATCTCTCGATGTCGCTAAGCATCGACGGATCAATCGCTGCAGCACCACGATACCCGTTTTATCGTATTGTAAGTGCGTAGTTGCATGAAATAAAGAATTTTGACATGCGTACACCCAGCAAAACACTAAGAAACGCCGGGAATCCTCGATCTCTCGATGTCGCTAAGCATCGACGGATCAATCGCTGCAGCACCACGATACCCGTTTTATCGTATTGCAAGTGTGTAGTTGCATGAAATAAATGATTTTCACGCCCGTACACCCAGCCAAACTCGCAGAAACGCCGGGAATCCTCGATCTCTCGATTTCGCTAAGCATCGACGGATCAATCTCTGCAGCACCACGATACCCGGTTTATCGTATTGTAAGTGTGTAGTTGCATGGAATAAAGAATTTTTACACCCGTACACCCAGCCAAACTCTCAGAAACGCTGGGAATCCTCGATCTCTCGATTTCGGTAAGCATCGACGGATCAATCGCTGCAGCACCGCGATACCCGTTTTATCGTATTGTAAGTGTGTAGTTGCATGAAATAAAGAATTTTGACACCCATACGCCCAGCCAAACTCTCAGAAACGCCGGGAATCCTCGATCTCTCGATGTCGCTAAGCATCGACGTATCAATTGCTGCAGCACCACGATACCCGTTTTATCGTATTGCCCGTGTGTAGTTGCATGAAATAAAGAATTTTCACACCCGTACAGCCAGCCAAACTCTCAGAAACGCTGGGAATCCTCGATCTCTCGATTTCGCTAAGCATCGACGGATCAATCGCTGCAGCACCGCGATACCCATTTTATCGTATTGAGAGTGTGTAGTTGCAGGAAATAAAGAATTTTGACCCCCGTACGTTCAGCCAAACTCTCAGAAACGCCGGGAATCGTCGATCTCTCGATGTCGCTAAGCATCGACGGATCAATCGCTGCAGCACCACGATACCCGTTTTATCGTATTGTAAGTGCGTAGTTGCATGAAATAAAGAATTTTGACATGCGTACACCCAGCAAAACACTAAGAAACGCCGGGAATCCTCGATCTCTCGATGTCGCTAAGCATCGACGGATCAATCGCTGCAGCACCACGATACCCGTTTTATCGTATTGCAAGTGTGTAGTTGCATGAAATAAATGATTTTCACGCCCGTACACCCAGCCAAACTCGCAGAAACGCCGGGAATCCTCGATCTCTCGATTTCGCTAAGCATCGACGGATCAATCGCTGCAGCACCGCGATACCCATTTTATCGTATTGTAAGTGTGTAGTTGCATGAAATAAAGAATTTTGACACCCATACGCCCAGCCAAACTCGCAGAAACGCCGGGAATCCTCGATCTCTCGATGTCGCTAAGCATCGACGTATCAATTGCTGCAGCACCACGATACCCGTTTTATCGTATTGCCCGTGTGTAGTTGCATGAAATAAAGAATTTTCACACCCGTACACCCAGCCAAACTCTCAGAAACGCCGGGAATCATCGATCTCTCGATGTCGCTAAGCATCGACGTATCAATCGCTGCAGCACCATGATACCCGTTTTATCGTATTGCAAGTGTGTAGTTGCATGGAATAAAGAATTTTCACACCCGTACACCCAGCCAAACTCTCAGAAACGCCGGGAATCATCGATCTCTCGATGTCGCTAAGCATCGACGGATCAATCGCTGCAGCACCATGATACCCGTTTTATCGTATTGCAAGTGTGTAGTTGCATAGAATAAAGAATTTTTACACCCGTACACCCAGCCAAACTCTCAGAAACGCTGGGAATCCTCGATCTCTCGATTTCGCTAAGCATCGACGTATCAATTGCTGCAGCACCACGATACCCGTTTTATCGTATTGCCCGTGTGTAGTTGCATGAAATAAAGAATTTTCACACCCGTACACCCAGCCAAACTCTCAGAAACGCCGGGAATCATCGATCTCTCGATGTCGCTAAGCATCGACGTATCAATCGCTGCAGCACCATGATACCCGTTTTATCGTATTGCAAGTGTGTAGTTGCATGGAATAAAGAATTTTCACACCCGTACACCCAGCCAAACTCTCAGAAACGCCGGGAATAATCGATCTCTCGATGTCGCTAAGCATCGACGTATCAATCGCTGCAGCACCACGATACCCGTTTTATCGTATTGCAAGTGTGTAGTTGCATAATATAGAGAATTTTGACACCCATACGCCCAGCCAAACTCTCAGAAACGCCGGGAATCCTCGATCTCTCGATGTCGCTAAGCATCGACGTATCAATTGCTGCAGCACCACGATACCCGTTTTATCGTATTGCCCGTGTGTAGTTGCATGAAATAAAGAATTTTCACACCCGTACAGCCAGCCAAACTCTCAGAAACGCTGGGAATCCTCGATCTCTCGATTTCGCTAAGCATCGACGGATCAATCGCTGCAGCACCGCGATACCCATTTTATCGTATTGTAAGTGTGTAGTTGCATGAAATAAAGAATTTTGACACCCATACGCCCAGCCAAACTCTCAGAAACGCCGGGAATCCTCGATCTCTCGATGTCGCTAAGCATCGACGTATCAATCGCTGCAGCACCACGATACCCATTTTATCGTATTGCCCGTGTGTCGTTGCATGAAATAAAGAATTTTCACACGCGTACACCCAGCCAAACTCTCCGAAAGGCCGGGAATCCTCGATCTCTCGATTTCGCTAAGCATCGACGGATCAATCGCTGCAGCACCACGATACCCGTTCTATCGTATTGTAAGTGCGTAGTTGCATGAAATAAAGAATTTTGACATGCGTACACCCAGCCAAACACTAAGAAACGCCGGGAATCCTCGATCTCTCGATGTGGCTAAGCATCGACGGATCAATCGCTGCAGCACCACGATACCCGTTTTATCGTATTGCAAGTGTGTAGTTGCATGAAATAAATGATTTTTACGCCCGTACACCCAGCCAAACTCTCAGAAACGCCGGGAATCCTCGATCTCTCGATGTCGCTAAGCATCGACGTATCAATCGCTGCAGCACCACGATACCCGTTTTATCGTATTTTAAGTGCGTAGTTGCATGAAATAAAGAATTTTGACATGCGTACACCCAGCAAAACACTAAGAAACGCCGGGAATCCTCGATCTCTCGATGTCGCTAAGCATCGACGTATCAATTGCTGCAGCACCACGATACCCGTTTTATCGTATTGCCCGTGTGTAGTTGCATGAAATAAAGAATTTTCACACCCGTACAGCCAGCCAAACTCTTAGAAACGCCGGGAATCCTCGATCTCTCGATTTCGCTAAGCATCGACGGATCAATCGCTGCAGCACCACGATACCCATCTTATCGTATTGTGTGTAGTTGCATGAAATAAAGAATTTTCACACCCGTACACCCAGCCAAACTCTCAGAAACGCCAGGAATCATCGATCTCTCGATGTCGCTAAGCATCGACGGATCAATCGCTGCAGCACCATGATACCCGTTTTATCGTATTGCAAGTGTGTAGTTGCATGGAATAAAGAATTTTTACACCCGTACACCCAGCCAAACTCTCAGAAACGCTGGGAATCCTCGGTCTCTCGATTTCGCTAAGCATCGACGGATCAATCGCTGCAGCACCACGATACCCATCTTATCGTATTGTAAGTGTGTAGTTGCATGAAGTAAAGAATTTTGACACCCATACGCCCAGCCAAACTCTCAGAAACGCCGGGAATCGTCGATCTCTCGATGTCGCTAAGCATCGACGGATCAATCGCTGCAGCACCACGATACCCGTTTTATCGTATTGTAAGTGCGTAGTTGCATGAAATAAAGAATTTTGACATGCGTACACCCAGCAAAACACTAAGAAACGCCGGGAATCCTCGATCTCTCGATGTCGCTAAGCATCGACGGATCAATCGCTGCAGCACCACGATACCCGTTTTATCGTATTGCAAGTGTGTAGTTGCATGAAATAAATGATTTTCACGCCCGTACACCCAGCCAAACTCGCAGAAACGCCGGGAATCCTCGATCTCTCGATTTCGCTAAGCATCGACGGATCAATCTCTGCAGCACCACGATACCCGGTTTATCGTATTGTAAGTGTGTAGTTGCATGGAATAAAGAATTTTTACACCCGTACACCCAGCCAAACTCTCAGAAACGCTGGGAATCCTCGATCTCTCGATTTCGGTAAGCATCGACGGATCAATCGCTGCAGCACCGCGATACCCGTTTTATCGTATTGTAAGTGTGTAGTTGCATGAAATAAAGAATTTTGACACCCATACGCCCAGCCAAACTCTCAGAAACGCCGGGAATCCTCGATCTCTCGATGTCGCTAAGCATCGACGGATCAATCGCTGCAGCACCACGATACCCAATTTATCGTATTGTAAGTGTGTAGTTGCATGAAATAAAGAATTTTGACACCCATACGCCCAGCCAAACTCTCAGAAACGCCGGGAATCCTCGATCTCTCGATGTCGCTAAGCATCGACGTATCAATTGTTGCAGCACCACGATAGCCGTTTTATCGTATTGTAAGTGTGTAGTTGCATGAAATAAAGAATTTTGACACCCATACGCCCAGCCAAACTCTCAGAAACGCCGGGAATCCTCGATCTCTCGATGTCGCTAAGCATCGACGTATCAATCGCTGCAGCACCACGATACCCGTTTTATCGTATTGCAAGTGTGTAGTTGCATAAAATAGAGAATTTTGACACCCATACGCCCAGCCAAACTCTCAGAAACGCCGGGAATCCTCGATCTCTCGATGTCGCTAAGCATCGACGTATCAATTGCTGCAGCACCACGATACCCGTTTTATCGTATTGCCCGTGTGTAGTTGCATGAAATAAAGAATTTTCACACCCGTACAGCCAGCCAAACTCTCAGAAACGCTGGGAATCCTCGATCTCTCGATTTCGCTAAGCATCGACGGATCAATCGCTGCAGCACCGCGATACCCATTTTATCGTATTGAGAGTGTGTAGTTGCAGGAAATAAAGAATTTTGACCCCCGTACGTTCAGCCAAACTCTCAGAAACGCCGGGAATCGTCGATCTCTCGATGTCGCTAAGCATCGACGGATCAATCGCTGCAGCACCACGATACCCGTTTTATCGTATTGTAAGTGCGTAGTTGCATGAAATAAAGAATTTTGACATGCGTACACCCAGCAAAACACTAAGAAACGCCGGGAATCCTCGATCTCTCGATGTCGCTAAGCATCGACGGATCAATCGCTGCAGCACCACGATACCCGTTTTATCGTATTGCAAGTGTGTAGTTGCATGAAATAAATGATTTTCACGCCCGTACACCCAGCCAAACTCGCAGAAACGCCGGGAATCCTCGATCTCTCGATTTCGCTAAGCATCGACGGATCAATCGCTGCAGCACCGCGATACCCATTTTATCGTATTGTAAGTGTGTAGTTGCATGAAATAAAGAATTTTGACACCCATACGCCCAGCCAAACTCGCAGAAACGCCGGGAATCCTCGATCTCTCGATGTCGCTAAGCATCGACGTATCAATTGCTGCAGCACCACGATACCCGTTTTATCGTATTGCCCGTGTGTAGTTGCATGAAATAAAGAATTTTCACACCCGTACACCCAGCCAAACTCTCAGAAACGCCGGGAATCATCGATCTCTCGATGTCGCTAAGCATCGACGTATCAATCGCTGCAGCACCATGATACCCGTTTTATCGTATTGCAAGTGTGTAGTTGCATGGAATAAAGAATTTTCACACCCGTACACCCAGCCAAACTCTCAGAAACGCCGGGAATCGTCGATCTCTCGATGTCGCTAAGCATCGACGGATCAATCGCTGCAGCACCATGATACCCGTTTTATCGTATTGCAAGTGTGTAGTTGCATAGAATAAAGAATTTTTACACCCGTACACCCAGCCAAACTCTCAGAAACGCTGGGAATCCTCGATCTCTCGATTTCGCTAAGCATCGACGTATCAATTGCTGCAGCACCACGATACCCGTTTTATCGTATTGCCCGTGTGTAGTTGCATGAAATAAAGAATTTTCACACCCGTACACCCAGCCAAACTCTCAGAAACGCCGGGAATCATCGATCTCTCGATGTCGCTAAGCATCGACGTATCAATCGCTGCAGCACCATGATACCCGTTTTATCGTATTGCAAGTGTGTAGTTGCATGGAATAAAGAATTTTCACACCCGTACACCCAGCCAAACTCTCAGAAACGCCGGGAATAATCGATCTCTCGATGTCGCTAAGCATCGACGTATCAATCGCTGCAGCACCACGATACCCGTTTTATCGTATTGCAAGTGTGTAGTTGCATAATATAGAGAATTTTGACACCCATACGCCCAGCCAAACTCTCAGAAACGCCGGGAATCCTCGATCTCTCGATGTCGCTAAGCATCGACGTATCAATTGCTGCAGCACCACGATACCCGTTTTATCGTATTGCCCGTGTGTAGTTGCATGAAATAAAGAATTTTCACACCCGTACAGCCAGCCAAACTCTCAGAAACGCTGGGAATCCTCGATCTCTCGATTTCGCTAAGCATCGACGGATCAATCGCTGCAGCACCGCGATACCCATTTTATCGTATTGTAAGTGTGTAGTTGCATGAAATAAAGAATTTTGACACCCATACGCCCAGCCAAACTCTCAGAAACGCCGGGAATCCTCGATCTCTCGATGTCGCTAAGCATCGACGTATCAATCGCTGCAGCACCACGATACCCATTTTATCGTATTGCCCGTGTGTCGTTGCATGAAATAAAGAATTTTCACACGCGTACACCCAGCCAAACTCTCCGAAAGGCCGGGAATCCTCGATCTCTCGATTTCGCTAAGCATCGACGGATCAATCGCTGCAGCACCACGATACCCGTTCTATCGTATTGTAAGTGCGTAGTTGCATGAAATAAAGAATTTTGACATGCGTACACCCAGCCAAACACTAAGAAACGCCGGGAATCCTCGATCTCTCGATGTGGCTAAGCATCGACGGATCAATCGCTGCAGCACCACGATACCCGTTTTATCGTATTGCAAGTGTGTAGTTGCATGAAATAAATGATTTTTACGCCCGTACACCCAGCCAAACTCTCAGAAACGCCGGGAATCCTCGATCTCTCGATGTCGCTAAGCATCGACGTATCAATCGCTGCAGCACCACGATACCCGTTTTATCGTATTTTAAGTGCGTAGTTGCATGAAATAAAGAATTTTGACATGCGTACACCCAGCAAAACACTAAGAAACGCCGGGAATCCTCGATCTCTCGATGTCGCTAAACATCGACGTATCAATTGCTGCAGCACCACGATACCCGTTTTATCGTATTGCCCGTGTGTAGTTGCATGAAATAAAGAATTTTCACACCCGTACAGCCAGCCAAACTCTTAGAAACGCCGGGAATCCTCGATCTCTCGATTTCGCTAAGCATCGACGGATCAATCGCTGCAGCACCACGATACCCATCTTATCGTATTGTGTGTAGTTGCATGAAATAAAGAATTTTCACACCCGTACACCCAGCCAAACTCTCAGAAACGCCAGGAATCATCGATCTCTCGATGTCGCTAAGCATCGACGGATCAATCGCTGCAGCACCATGATACCCGTTTTATCGTATTGCAAGTGTGTAGTTGCATGGAATAAAGAATTTTTACACCCGTACACCCAGCCAAACTCTCAGAAACGCTGGGAATCCTCGGTCTCTCGATTTCGCTAAGCATCGACGGATCAATCGCTGCAGCACCACGATACCCATCTTATCGTATTGTAAGTGTGTAGTTGCATGAAGTAAAGAATTTTGACACCCATACGCCCAGCCAAACTCTCAGAAACGCCGGGAATCGTCGATCTCTCGATTTCGCTAAGCATCGACGGATCAATCGCTGCAGCACCACGATACCCGTTTTATCGTATTGCAAGTGTGTAGTTGCATGAAATAAATGATTTTCACGCCCGTAAACCCAGTCAAACTCTCAGAAACGCCGGGAATCCTCGATCTCTCGATGTCGCTAAGCATCGACGGATCAATCGCTGCAGCACCACGATACCCGTTTTATCGTATTGCAAGTGTGTAGTTGCATGAAATAAATGATTTTCACGCCCGTACACCCAGCCAAACTCTCAGAAACGCCGGGAATCCTCGATCTCTCGATGTCGCTAAGCATCGACGTATCAATCGCTGCAGCACCACGATACCCGTTTTATCGTATTGCAAGTGTGTAGTTGCATAAAATAGAGAATTTTGACACCCATACGCCCAGCCAAACTCTCAGAAACGCCGGGAATCCTCGATCTCTCGATGTCGCTAAGCATCGACGTATCAACTGCTGCAGCACCACGATACCCGTTTTATCGTATTGCCCGTGTGTAGTTGCATGAAATAAAGAATTTTCACACCCGTACAGCCAGCCAAACTTTCAGAAACGCTGGGAATCCTCGATCTCTCGATTTCGCTAAGCATCGACGGATCAATCGCTGCAGCACCGCGATACCCATTTTATCGTATTGTAAGTGTGTAGTTGCATGAAATAAAGAATTTTGACACCCATACGCCCAGCCAAACTCTCAGAAACGCCGGGAATCCTCGATCTCTCGATGTCGCTAAGCATCGACGTATCAATCGCTGCAGCACCACGATACCCATTTTATCGTATTGCCCGTGTGTCGTTGCATGAAATAAAGAATTTTCACACGCGTACACCCAGCCAAACTCTCCGAAACGCCGGGAATCCTCGATCTCTCGATTTCGCTAAGCATCGACGGATCAATCGCTGCAGCACCACGATACCCGTTCTATCGTATTGTAAGTGCGTAGTTGCATGAAATAAAGAATTTTGACATGCGTACACGCAGCCAAACACTAAGAAACGCCGGGAATCCTCGATCTCTCGATGTGGCTAAGCATCGACGGATCAATCGCTGCAGCACCACGATACCCGTTTTATCGTATTGCAAGTGTGTAGTTGCATGAAATAAATGATTTTTACGCCCGTACACCCAGCCAAACTCTCAGAAACGCCGGGAATCCTCGATCTCTCGATGTCGCTAAGCATCGACGTATCAATCGCTGCAGCACCACGATACCCGTTTTATCGTATTTTAAGTGCGTAGTTGCATGAAATAAAGAATTTTGACATGCGTACACCCAGCAAAACACTAAGAAACGCCGGGAATCCTCGATCTCTCGATGTCGCTAAGCATCGACGTATCAATTGCTGCAGCACCACGATACCCGTTTTATCGTATTGCCCGTGTGTAGTTGCATGAAATAAAGAATTTTCACACCCATACAGCCAACCAAACTCTTAGAAACGCCGGGAATCCTCGATCTCTCGATTTCGCTAAGCATCGACGGATCAATCGCTGCAGCACCACGATACCCATCTTATCGTATTGTGTGTAGTTGCATGAAATAAAGAATTTTCACACCCGTACACCCAGCCAAACTCTCAGAAACGCCAGGAATCATCGATCTCTCGATGTCGCTAAGCATCGACGGATCAATCGCTGCAGCACCATGATACCCGTTTTATCGTATTGCAAGTGTGTAGTTGCATGGAATAAAGAATTTTTACACCCGTACACCCAGCCAAACTCTCAGAAACGCTGGGAATCCTCGATCTCTCGATTTCGCTAAGCATCGACGGATCAATCGCTGCAGCACCACGATACCCATCTTATCGTATTGTAAGTGTGTAGTTGCATGAAGTGAAGAATTTTGACACCCATACGCCCAGCCAAACTCTCAGAAACGCCGGGAATCGTCGATCTCTCGATTTCGCTAAGCATCGACGGATCAATCGCTGTAGCACCACGATACCCGTTTTATCGTATTGCAAGTGTGTAGTTGCATGAAATAAATGATTTTCACGCCCGTAAACCCAGTCAAACTCTCAGAAACGCCGGGAATCCTCGATCTCTCGATGTCGCTAAGCATCGACGGATCAATCGCTGCAGCACCACGATACCCGTTTTATCGTATTGCAAGTGTGTAGTTGCATGAAATAAATGATTTTCACGCCCGTACACCCAGCCAAACTCTCAGAAACGCCGGGAATCCTCGATCTCTCGATGTCGCTAAGCATCGACGTATCAATCGCTGCAGCACCACGATACCCGTTTTATCGTATTGCAAGTGTGTAGTTGCATGGAATAAAGAATTTTTACACCCGTACACCCAGCCAAACTCTCAGAAACGCTGGGAATCCTCGATCTCTCGATTTCGCTACGCATCGACGGATCAATCGCTGCAGCACCGCGATACCCATTTTATCGTATTGTAAGTGTGTAATTGCATGAAATAAAGAATTTTGACACCCATACGTCCAGCCAAACTCTCAGAAACGCCGGGAATCCTCGATCTCTCGATGTCGCTAAGCATCGACGGATCAATCGATGCAGTACCACGATACCCATTTTATCGTATTGTAACTGTGGAGTTGCATGGAATAAAGAATTTTGACACCCATACGCCCAGCCAAACTCTCAGAAACGCCGGGAATCCTCGATCTCTCGATGTCGCTAAGCATCGACGTATCAATTGCTGCAGCACCACGATACCCGTTTTATCGTATTGCCCGTGTGTAGTTGCATGAAATAAAGAATTTTCACACCCGTACACCCAGCCAAACTCTCAGAAACGCCGGGAATCATCGATCTCTCGATGTCGCTAAGCATTGACGGATCAATCGCTGCAGCACCACGATACCCGTTTTATCGTATTGCAAGTGTGTAGTTGCATGGAATAAAGAATTTTTACACCCGTACACCCAGCCAAACTCTCAGAAACGTTGGAAATCCTCGATCTCTCGATTTCGCTAAGCATCGACGGATCAATCGCTGCAGCACCACGATACCCGTTTTATCGTATTGCCCGTGTGTAGTTGCATGAAATAAAGAATTTTAACACCCGTACAGCCAGCCAAACTCTTAGAAACCCCGGGAATCCTCGATCTCTCGATTTCGCTAAGCATCGACGGATCAATCGCTGCAGCACCACGATACCCATCTTATCGTATTGTAAGTGTGTAGTTGCATCAAATAAAGAATTTTGACACCCATACGCCCAGCCAAACTCTCAGAAACGCCGGGAATCCTCGATCTCTCGATGTCGCTAAGCATCGACGTATCAATTGCTGCAGCACCACGATACCCGTTTTATCGTATTGCCCGTGTGTCGTTGCATGAAATAAAGAATTTTCACACCCGTACAGCCAGCCAAACTCTCAGAAACGCTGGGAATCCTCGATCTCTCGATTTCGCTAAGCATCAACGGATCAATCGCTGCAGCACCGCGATACCCGTTTTATCGTATTGTAAGTGTGTAGTTGCATGAAATAGAGAATTTTGACATGCGTACACCCAGCCAAACACTAAGAAACGCCGGGAATCCTCGATCTCTCGATGTCGCTAAGCATCGACGTATCAATTGCTGCAGCACCACGATACCCGTTTTATCGTATTGCCCGTGTGTAGTTGCATGAAATAAAGAATTTTCACACCCGTACACCCAGCCAAACTC
Organism: Clistopyga incitator; assembly: GCA_947507545.1. Lineage (NCBI taxonomy): Eukaryota > Metazoa > Arthropoda > Insecta > Hymenoptera > Ichneumonidae > Clistopyga > Clistopyga incitator. The sequence continues at coordinate 5,827,357 of OX382176.1, forward strand.
TCAGAAACGCCGGGAATCATCGATCTCTCGATGTCGCTAAGCATCGACGTATCAATCGCTGCAGCACCATGATACCCGTTTTATCGTATTGCAAGTGTGTAGTTGCATGGAATAAAGAATTTTCACACCCGTACACCCAGCCAAACTCTCAGAAACGCCGGGAATCATCGATCTCTCGATGTCGCTAAGCATCGACGGATCAATCGCTGCAGCACCATGATACCCGTTTTATCGTATTGCAAGTGTGTAGTTGCATAGAATAAAGAATTTTTACACCCGTACACCCAGCCAAACTCTCAGAAACGCTGGGAATCCTCGATCTCTCGATTTCGCTAAGCATCGACGGATCAATCGCTGCAGCACCGCGATACCCATTTTATCGTATTGTAAGTGTGTAGTTGCATGAAATAAAGAATTTTGACACCCATACGCCCAGCCAAACTCGCAGAAACGCCGGGAATCCTCGATCTCTCGATGTCGCTAAGCATCGACGTATCAATTGCTGCAGCACCACGATACCAGTTTTATCGTAGTGAGATTGTGTAGATACATAGAATGAAGGATTTTGACACCCGTACAGCCAGCCAAAGTCTCAGAAACGGCGGGAATCCTCGATCTTTCGATTCCGCTAAGCTTCGACGTATCAATCGCTGCAGAACTGCGATACCAGTTTTCTCGTATTGAGAGTGTGTAGTTGCAGGAAATAAAGAATTTTGACCCCCGTACGCCCAGCCAAACTCTCAGAAACGCCGGGAATCGTCGATCTCTCGATGTCGCTAAGCATCGACGGATCAATCGCTGCAGCACCACGATACCCGTTTTATCGTATTGTAAGTGCGTAGTTGCATGAAATAAAGAATTTTGACATGCGTACACCCAGCAAAACACTAAGAAACGCCGGGAATCCTCGATCTCTCGATGTCGCTAAGCATCGACGGATCAATCGCTGCAGCACCACGATACCCGTTTTATCGTATTGCAAGTGTGTAGTTGCATGAAATAAATGATTTTCACGCCCGTACACCCAGCCAAACTCGCAGAAACGCCGGGAATCCTCGATCTCTCGATTTCGCTAAGCATCGACGGATCAATCTCTGCAGCACCACGATACCCGGTTTATCGTATTGTAAGTGTGTAGTTGCATGGAATAATGAATTTTTACACCCGTACACCCAGCCAAACTCTCAGAAACGCTGGGAATCCTCGATCTCTCGATTTCGGTAAGCATCGACGGATCAATCGCTGCAGCACCGCGATACCCGTTTTATCGTATTGTAAGTGTGTAGTTGCATGAAATAAAGAATTTTGACACCCATACGCCCAGCCAAACTCTCAGAAACGCCGGGAATCCTCGATCTCTCGATGTCGCTAAGCATCGACGGATCAATCGCTGCAGCACCACGATACCCAATTTATCGTATTGTAAGTGTGTAGTTGCATGAAATAAAGAATTTTGACACCCATACGCCCAGCCAAACTCTCAGAAACGCCGGGAATCCTCGATCTCTCGATGTCGCTAAGCATCGACGTATCAATTGTTGCAGCACCACGATAGCCGTTTTATCGTATTGTAAGTGTGTAGTTGCATGAAATAAAGAATTTTGACACCCATACGCCCAGCCAAACTCTCAGAAACGCCGGGAATCCTCGATCTCTCGATGTCGCTAAGCATCGACGTATCAATCGCTGCAGCACCACGATACCCGTTTTATCGTATTGCAAGTGTGTAGTTGCATAAAATAGAGAATTTTGACACCCATACGCCCAGCCAAACTCTCAGAAACGCCGGGAATCCTCGATCTCTCGATGTCGCTAAGCATCGACGTATCAATTGCTGCAGCACCACGATACCCGTTTTATCGTATTGCCCGTGTGTAGTTGCATGAAATAAAGAATTTTCACACCCGTACAGCCAGCCAAACTCTCAGAAACGCTGGGAATCCTCGATCTCTCGATTTCGCTAAGCATCGACGGATCAATCGCTGCAGCACCGCGATACCCATTTTATCGTATTGAGAGTGTGTAGTTGCAGGAAATAAAGAATTTTGACCCCCGTACGCCCAGCCAAACTCTCAGAAACGCCGGGAATCGTCGATCTCTCGCTGTCGCTAAGCATCGACGGATCAATCGCTGCAGCACCACGATACCCGTTTTATCGTATTGTAAGTGCGTAGTTGCATGAAATAAAGAATTTTGACATGCGTACACCCAGCAAAACACTAAGAAACGCCGGGAATCCTCGATCTCTCGATGTCGCTAAGCATCGACGGATCAATCGCTGCAGCACCACGATACCCGTTTTATCGTATTGCCCGTGTGTAGTTGCATGAAATAAAGAATTTTCACACCCGTACACCCAGCCAAACTCTCAGAAACGCCGGGAATCATCGATCTCTCGATGTCGCTAAGCATCGACGGATCAATCGCTGCAGCACCATGATACCCGTTTTATCGTATTGCAAGTGTGTAGTTGCATGGAATAAAGAATTTTTACACCCGTACACCCTGCCAAACTCTCAGAAACGCTGGGAATCCTCGATCTCTCGATTTCGCTAAGCATCGACGGATCAATCGCTGCAGCACCGCGATACCCATTTTATCGTATTGTAAGTGTGTAGTTGCATGAAATAAAGAATTTTGACACCCATACGCCCAGCCAAACTCTCAGAAACGCCGGGAATCATCGATCTCTCGATGTCGCTAAGCATCGACGTATCAATCGCTGCAGCACCATGATACCCGTTTTATCGTATTGCAAGTGTGTAGTTGCATGGAATAAAGAATTTTCACACCCGTACACCCAGCCAAACTCTCAGAAACGCCGGGAATAATCGATCTCTCGATGTCGCTAAGCATCGACGGATCAATCGCTGCAGCACCATGATACCCGTTTTATCGTATTGCAAGTGTGTAGTTGCATAGAATAAAGAATTTTTACACCCGTACACCCAGCCAAACTCTCAGAAACGCTGGGAATCCTCGATCTCTCGATTTCGCTAAGCATCGACGGATCAATCGCTGCAGCACCGCGATACCCATTTTATCGTATTGTAAGTGTGTAGTTGCATGAAATGAAGAATTTTGACACCCATACGCCCAGCCAAACTCGCAGAAACGCCGGGAATCCTCGATCTCTCGATGTCGCTAAGCATCGACGTATCAATTGCTGCAGCACCACGATACCAGTTTTATCGTAGTGAGATTGTGTAGATACATAGAATGAAGGATTTTGACGCCCGTACAGCCAGCCAAAGTCTCAGAAACGGCGGGAATCCTCGATCTTTCGATTCCGCTAAGCTTCGACGTATCAATCGCTGCAGAACTGCGATACCAGTTTTCTCGTATTGAGAGTGTGTAGTTGCAGGAAATAAAGAATTTTGACCCCCGTACGCCCAGCCAAACTCTCAGAAACGCCGGGAATCGTCGATCTCTCGATGTCGCTAAGCATCGACGGATCAATCGCTGCAGCACCACGATACCCGTTTTATCGTATTGTAAGTGCGTAGTTGCATGAAATGAAGAATTTTGACATGCGTACACCCAGCAAAACACTAAGAAACGTCGGGAATCCTCGATCTCTCGATGTCGCTAAGCATCGACGGATCAATCGCTGCAGCACCACGATACCCGTTTTATCGTATTGCAAGTGTGTAGTTGCATGAAATAAATGATTTTCACGCCCGTACACCCAGCCAAACTCGCAGAAACGCCGGGAATCCTCGATCTCTCGATTTCGCTAAGCATCGACGGATCAATCTCTGCAGCACCACGATACCCGGTTTATCGTATTGTAAGTGTGTAGTTGCATGGAATAAAGAATTTTTACACCCGTACACCCAGCCAAACTCTCAGAAACGCTGGGAATCCTCGATCTCTCGATTTCGGTAAGCATCGACGGATCAATCGCTGCAGCACCGCGATACCCGTTTTATCGTATTGTAAGTGTGTAGTTGCATGAAATAAAGAATTTTGACACCCATACGCCCAGCCAAACTCTCAGAAACGCCGGGAATCCTCGATCTCTCGATGTCGCTAAGCATCGACGGATCAATCGCTGCAGCACCACGATACCCAATTTATCGTATTGTAAGTGTGTAGTTGCATGAAATAAAGAATTTTGACACCCATACGCCCAGCCAAACTCTCAGAAACGCCGGGAATCCTCGATCTCTCGATGTCGCTAAGCATCGACGTATCAATTGTTGCAGCACCACGATAGCCGTTTTATCGTATTGTAAGTGTGTAGTTGCATGAAATAAAGAATTTTGACACCCATACGCCCAGCCAAACTCTCAGAAACGCCGGGAATCCTCGATCTCTCGATGTCGCTAAGCATCGACGTATCAATCGCTGCAGCACCACGATACCCGTTTTATCGTATTGCAAGTGTGTAGTTGCATAAAATAGAGAATTTTGACACCCATACGCCCAGCCAAACTCTCAGAAACGCCGGGAATCCTCGATCTCTCGATGTCGCTAAGCATCGACGTATCAATCGCTGCAGCACCGCGATACCCATTTTATCGTATTGAGAGTGTGTAGTTGCAGGAAATAAAGAATTTTGACCCCCGTACGCCCAGCCAAACTCTCAGAAACGCCGGGAATCGTCGATCTCTCGATGTCGCTAAGCATCGACGGATCAATCGCTGCAGCACCACGATACCCGTTTTATCGTATTGTAAGTGCGTAGTTGCATGAAATAAAGAATTTTGACATGCGTACACCCAGCAAAACACTAAGAAACGCCGGGAATCCTCGATCTCTCGATGTCGCTAAGCATCGACGGATCAATCGCTGCAGCACCACGATACCCGTTTTATCGTATTGCAAGTGTGTAGTTGCATAAAATAGAGAATTTTGACACCCATACGCCCAGCCAAACTCTCAGAAACGCCGGGAATCCTCGATCTCTCGATGTCGCTAAGCATCGACGTATCAATTGCTGCAGCACCACGATACCCGTTTTATCGTATTGCCCGTGTGTAGTTGCATGAAATAAATGATTTTCACGCCCGTACACCCAGCCAAACTCGCAGAAACGCCGGGAATCCTCGATCTCTCGATTTCGCTAAGCATCGACGGATCAATCTCTGCAGCACCACGATACCCGGTTTATCGTATTGTAAGTGTGTAGTTGCATGGAATAAAGAATTTTTACACCCGTACACCCAGCCAAACTCTCAGAAACGCTGGGAATCCTCGATCTCTCGATTTCGGTAAGCATCGACGGATCAATCGCTGCAGCACCGCGATACCCGTTTTATCGTATTGTAAGTGTGTAGTTGCATGAAATAAAGAATTTTGACACCCATACGCCCAGCCAAACTCTCAGAAACGCCGGGAATCCTCGATCTCTCGATGTCGCTAAGCATCGACGGATCAATCGCTGCAGCACCACGATACCCAATTTATCGTATTGTAAGTGTGTAGTTGCATGAAATAAAGAATTTTGACACCCATACGCCCAGCCAAACTCTCAGAAACGCCGGGAATCCTCGATCTCTCGATGTCGCTAAGCATCGACGTATCAATTGTTGCAGCACCACGATAGCCGTTTTATCGTATTGTAAGTGTGTAGTTGCATGAAATAAAGAATTTTGACACCCATACGCCCAGCCAAACTCTCAGAAACGCCGGGAATCCTCGATCTCTCGATGTCGCTAAGCATCGACGTATCAATCGCTGCAGCACCACGATACCCGTTTTATCGTATTGCAAGTGTGTAATTGCATAAAATAGAGAATTTTGACACCCATACGCCCAGCCAAACTCTCAGAAACGCCGGGAATCCTCGATCTCTCGATGTCGCTAAGCATCGACGTATCAATTGCTGCAGCACCACGATACCCGTTTTATCGTATTGCCCGTGTGTAGTTGCATGAAATAAAGAATTTTCACACCCGTACAGCCAGCCAAACTCTCAGAAACGCTGGGAATCCTCGATCTCTCGATTTCGCTAAGCATCGACGGATCAATCGCTGCAGCACCGCGATACCCATTTTATCGTATTGAGAGTGTGTAGTTGCAGGAAATAAAGAATTTTGACCCCCGTACGTTCAGCCAAACTCTCAGAAACGCCGGGAATCGTCGATCTCTCGATGTCGCTAAGCATCGACGGATCAATCGCTGCAGCACCACGATACCCGTTTTATCGTATTGTAAGTGCGTAGTTGCATGAAATAAAGAATTTTGACATGCGTACACCCAGCAAAACACTAAGAAACGCCGGGAATCCTCGATCTCTCGATGTCGCTAAGCATCGACGGATCAATCGCTGCAGCACCACGATACCCGTTTTATCGTATTGCAAGTGTGTAGTTGCATGAAATAAATGATTTTCACGCCCGTACACCCAGCCAAACTCGCAGAAACGCCGGGAATCCTCGATCTCTCGATTTCGCTAAGCATCGACGGATCAATCGCTGCAGCACCGCGATACCCATTTTATCGTATTGTAAGTGTGTAGTTGCATGAAATAAAGAATTTTGACACCCATACGCCCAGCCAAACTCGCAGAAACGCCGGGAATCCTCGATCTCTCGATGTCGCTAAGCATCGACGTATCAATTGCTGCAGCACCACGATACCCGTTTTATCGTATTGCCCGTGTGTAGTTGCATGAAATAAAGAATTTTCACACCCGTACACCCAGCCAAACTCTCAGAAACGCCGGGAATCATCGATCTCTCGATGTCGCTAAGCATCGACGTATCAATCGCTGCAGCACCATGATACCCGTTTTATCGTATTGCAAGTGTGTAGTTGCATGGAATAAAGAATTTTCACACCCGTACACCCAGCCAAACTCTCAGAAACGCCGGGAATCATCGATCTCTCGATGTCGCTAAGCATCGACGGATCAATCGCTGCAGCACCATGATACCCGTTTTATCGTATTGCAAGTGTGTAGTTGCATAGAATAAAGAATTTTTACACCCGTACACCCAGCCAAACTCTCAGAAACGCTGGGAATCCTCGATCTCTCGATTTCGCTAAGCATCGACGTATCAATTGCTGCAGCACCACGATACCCGTTTTATCGTATTGCCCGTGTGTAGTTGCATGAAATAAAGAATTTTCACACCCGTACACCCAGCCAAACTCTCAGAAACGCCGGGAATCATCGATCTCTCGATGTCGCTAAGCATCGACGTATCAATCGCTGCAGCACCATGATACCCGTTTTATCGTATTGCAAGTGTGTAGTTGCATGGAATAAAGAATTTTCACACCCGTACACCCAGCCAAACTCTCAGAAACGCCGGGAATAATCGATCTCTCGATGTCGCTAAGCATCGACGTATCAATCGCTGCAGCACCACGATACCCGTTTTATCGTATTGCAAGTGTGTAGTTGCATAATATAGAGAATTTTGACACCCATACGCCCAGCCAAACTCTCAGAAACGCCGGGAATCCTCGATCTCTCGATGTCGCTAAGCATCGACGTATCAATTGCTGCAGCACCACGATACCCGTTTTATCGTATTGCCCGTGTGTAGTTGCATGAAATAAAGAATTTTCACACCCGTACAGCCAGCCAAACTCTCAGAAACGCTGGGAATCCTCGATCTCTCGATTTCGCTAAGCATCGACGGATCAATCGCTGCAGCACCGCGATACCCATTTTATCGTATTGTAAGTGTGTAGTTGCATGAAATAAAGAATTTTGACACCCATACGCCCAGCCAAACTCTCAGAAACGCCGGGAATCCTCGATCTCTCGATGTCGCTAAGCATCGACGTATCAATCGCTGCAGCACCACGATACCCATTTTATCGTATTGCCCGTGTGTCGTTGCATGAAATAAAGAATTTTCACACGCGTACACCCAGCCAAACTCTCCGAAAGGCCGGGAATCCTCGATCTCTCGATTTCGCTAAGCATCGACGGATCAATCGCTGCAGCACCACGATACCCGTTCTATCGTATTGTAAGTGCGTAGTTGCATGAAATAAAGAATTTTGACATGCGTACACCCAGCCAAACACTAAGAAACGCCGGGAATCCTCGATCTCTCGATGTGGCTAAGCATCGACGGATCAATCGCTGCAGCACCACGATACCCGTTTTATCGTATTGCAAGTGTGTAGTTGCATGAAATAAATGATTTTTACGCCCGTACACCCAGCCAAACTCTCAGAAACGCCGGGAATCCTCGATCTCTCGATGTCGCTAAGCATCGACGTATCAATCGCTGCAGCACCACGATACCCGTTTTATCGTATTTTAAGTGCGTAGTTGCATGAAATAAAGAATTTTGACATGCGTACACCCAGCAAAACACTAAGAAACGCCGGGAATCCTCGATCTCTCGATGTCGCTAAGCATCGACGTATCAATTGCTGCAGCACCACGATACCCGTTTTATCGTATTGCCCGTGTGTAGTTGCATGAAATAAAGAATTTTCACACCCGTACAGCCAGCCAAACTCTTAGAAACGCCGGGAATCCTCGATCTCTCGATTTCGCTAAGCATCGACGGATCAATCGCTGCAGCACCACGATACCCATCTTATCGTATTGTGTGTAGTTGCATGAAATAAAGAATTTTCACACCCGTACACCCAGCCAAACTCTCAGAAACGCCAGGAATCATCGATCTCTCGATGTCGCTAAGCATCGACGGATCAATCGCTGCAGCACCATGATACCCGTTTTATCGTATTGCAAGTGTGTAGTTGCATGGAATAAAGAATTTTTACACCCGTACACCCAGCCAAACTCTCAGAAACGCTGGGAATCCTCGATCTCTCGATTTCGCTAAGCATCGACGGATCAATCGCTGCAGCACCACGATACCCATCTTATCGTATTGTAAGTGTGTAGTTGCATGAAGTAAAGAATTTTGACACCCATACGCCCAGCCAAACTCTCAGAAACGCCGGGAATCGTCGATCTCTCGATTTCGCTAAGCATCGACGGATCAATCGCTGCAGCACCACGATACCCGTTTTATCGTATTGCAAGTGTGTAGTTGCATGAAATAAATGATTTTCACGCCCGTAAACCCAGTCAAACTCTCAGAAACGCCGGGAATCCTCGATCTCTCGATGTCGCTAAGCATCGACGGATCAATCGCTGCAGCACCACGATACCCGTTTTATCGTATTGCAAGTGTGTAGTTGCATGAAATAAATGATTTTCACGCCCGTACACCCAGCCAAACTCTCAGAAACGCCGGGAATCCTCGATCTCTCGATGTCGCTAAGCATCGACGTATCAATCGCTGCAGCACCACGATACCCGTTTTATCGTATTGCAAGTGTGTAGTTGCATAAAATAGAGAATTTTGACACCCATACGCCCAGCCAAACTCTCAGAAACGCCGGGAATCCTCGATCTCTCGATGTCGCTAAGCATCGACGTATCAACTGCTGCAGCACCACGATACCCGTTTTATCGTATTGCCCGTGTGTAGTTGCATGAAATAAAGAATTTTCACACCCGTACAGCCAGCCAAACTTTCAGAAACGCTGGGAATCCTCGATCTCTCGATTTCGCTAAGCATCGACGGATCAATCGCTGCAGCACCGCGATACCCATTTTATCGTATTGTAAGTGTGTAGTTGCATGAAATAAAGAATTTTGACACCCATACGCCCAGCCAAACTCTCAGAAACGCCGGGAATCCTCGATCTCTCGATGTCGCTAAGCATCGACGTATCAATCGCTGCAGCACCACGATACCCATTTTATCGTATTGCCCGTGTGTCGTTGCATGAAATAAAGAATTTTCACACGCGTACACCCAGCCAAACTCTCCGAAACGCCGGGAATCCTCGATCTCTCGATTTCGCTAAGCATCGACGGATCAATCGCTGCAGCACCACGATACCCGTTTTATCGTATTGCAAGTGTGTAGTTGCATGAAATAAATGATTTTCACGCCCGTAAACCCAGTCAAACTCTCAGAAACGCCGGGAATCCTCGATCTCTCGATGTCGCTAAGCATCGACGGATCAATCGCTGCAGCACCACGATACCCGTTTTATCGTATTGCAAGTGTGTAGTTGCATGAAATAAATGATTTTCACGCCCGTACACCCAGCCAAACTCTCAGAAACGCCGGGAATCCTCGATCTCTCGATGTCGCTAAGCATCGACGTATCAATCGCTGCAGCACCACGATACCCGTTTTATCGTATTTTAAGTGCGTAGTTGCATGAAATAAAGAATTTTGACATGCGTACACCCAGCAAAACACTAAGAAACGCCGGGAATCCTCGATCTCTCGATGTCGCTAAGCATCGACGTATCAATTGCTGCAGCACCACGATACCCGTTTTATCGTATTGCCCGTGTGTAGTTGCATGAAATAAAGAATTTTCACACCCATACAGCCAACCAAACTCTTAGAAACGCCGGGAATCCTCGATCTCTCGATTTCGCTAAGCATCGACGGATCAATCGCTGCAGCACCACGATACCCATCTTATCGTATTGTGTGTAGTTGCATGAAATAAAGAATTTTCACACCCGTACACCCAGCCAAACTCTCAGAAACGCCAGGAATCATCGATCTCTCGATGTCGCTAAGCATCGACGGATCAATCGCTGCAGCACCATGATACCCGTTTTATCGTATTGCAAGTGTGTAGTTGCATGGAATAAAGAATTTTTACACCCGTACACCCAGCCAAACTCTCAGAAACGCTGGGAATCCTCGATCTCTCGATTTCGCTAAGCATCGACGGATCAATCGCTGCAGCACCACGATACCCATCTTATCGTATTGTAAGTGTGTAGTTGCATGAAGTGAAGAATTTTGACACCCATACGCCCAGCCAAACTCTCAGAAACGCCGGGAATCGTCGATCTCTCGATTTCGCTAAGCATCGACGGATCAATCGCTGCAGCACCACGATACCCGTTTTATCGTATTGCAAGTGTGTAGTTGCATGAAATAAATGATTTTCACGCCCGTAAACCCAGTCAAACTCTCAGAAACGCCGGGAATCCTCGATCTCTCGATGTCGCTAAGCATCGACGGATCAATCGCTGCAGCACCACGATACCCGTTTTATCGTATTGCAAGTGTGTAGTTGCATGAAATAAATGATTTTCACGCCCGTACACCCAGCCAAACTCTCAGAAACGCCGGGAATCCTCGATCTCTCGATGTCGCTAAGCATCGACGTATCAATCGCTGCAGCACCACGATACCCGTTTTATCGTATTGCAAGTGTGTAGTTGCATGGAATAAAGAATTTTTACACCCGTACACCCAGCCAAACTCTCAGAAACGCTGGGAATCCTCGATCTCTCGATTTCGCTACGCATCGACGGATCAATCGCTGCAGCACCGCGATACCCATTTTATCGTATTGTAAGTGTGTAATTGCATGAAATAAAGAATTTTGACACCCATACGTCCAGCCAAACTCTCAGAAACGCCGGGAATCCTCGATCTCTCGATGTCGCTAAGCATCGACGGATCAATCGATGCAGTACCACGATACCCATTTTATCGTATTGTAACTGTGGAGTTGCATGGAATAAAGAATTTTGACACCCATACGCCCAGCCAAACTCTCAGAAACGCCGGGAATCCTCGATCTCTCGATGTCGCTAAGCATCGACGTATCAATTGCTGCAGCACCACGATACCCGTTTTATCGTATTGCCCGTGTGTAGTTGCATGAAATAAAGAATTTTCACACCCGTACACCCAGCCAAACTCTCAGAAACGCCGGGAATCATCGATCTCTCGATGTCGCTAAGCATTGACGGATCAATCGCTGCAGCACCACGATACCCGTTTTATCGTATTGCAAGTGTGTAGTTGCATGGAATAAAGAATTTTTACACCCGTACACCCAGCCAAACTCTCAGAAACGTTGGGAATCCTCGATCTCTCGATTTCGCTAAGCATCGACGGATCAATCGCTGCAGCACCACGATACCCGTTTTATCGTATTGCCCGTGTGTAGTTGCATGAAATAAAGAATTTTAACACCCGTACAGCCAGCCAAACTCTTAGAAACCCCGGGAATCCTCGATCTCTCGATTTCGCTAAGCATCGACGGATCAATCGCTGCAGCACCACGATACCCATCTTATCGTATTGTAAGTGTGTAGTTGCATCAAATAAAGAATTTTGACACCCATACGCCCAGCCAAACTCTCAGAAACGCCGGGAATCCTCGATCTCTCGATGTCGCTAAGCATCGACGTATCAATTGCTGCAGCACCACGATACCCGTTTTATCGTATTGCCCGTGTGTCGTTGCATGAAATAAAGAATTTTCACACCCGTACAGCCAGCCAAACTCTCAGAAACGCTGGGAATCCTCGATCTCTCGATTTCGCTAAGCATCAACGGATCAATCGCTGCAGCACCGCGATACCCGTTTTATCGTATTGTAAGTGTGTAGTTGCATGAAATAGAGAATTTTGACATGCGTACACCCAGCCAAACACTAAGAAACGCCGGGAATCCTCGATCTCTCGATGTCGCTAAGCATCGACGTATCAATTGCTGCAGCACCACGATACCCGTTTTATCGTATTGCCCGTGTGTAGTTGCATGAAATAAAGAATTTTCACACCCGTACACCCAGCCAAACTCTCAGAAACGCCGGGAATCATCGATCTCTCGATGTCGCTAAGCATCGACGTATCAATCGCTGCAGCACCATGATACCCGTTTTATCGTATTGCAAGTGTGTAGTTGCATGGAATAAAGAATTTTCACACCCGTACACCCAGCCAAACTCTCAGAAACGCCGGGAATCATCGATCTCTCGATGTCGCTAAGCATCGACGGATCAATCGCTGCAGCACCATGATACCCGTTTTATCGTATTGCAAGTGTGTAGTTGCATAGAATAAAGAATTTTTACACCCGTACACCCAGCCAAACTCTCAGAAACGCTGGGAATCCTCGATCTCTCGATTTCGCTAAGCATCGACGGATCAATCGCTGCAGCACCGCGATACCCATTTTATCGTATTGTAAGTGTGTAGTTGCATGAAATAAAGAATTTTGACACCCATACGCCCAGCCAAACTCGCAGAAACGCCGGGAATCCTCGATCTCTCGATGTCGCTAAGCATCGACGTATCAATTGCTGCAGCACCACGATACCAGTTTTATCGTAGTGAGATTGTGTAGATACATAGAATGAAGGATTTTGACACCCGTACAGCCAGCCAAAGTCTCAGAAACGGCGGGAATCCTCGATCTTTCGATTCCGCTAAGCTTCGACGTATCAATCGCTGCAGAACTGCGATACCAGTTTTCTCGTATTGAGAGTGTGTAGTTGCAGGAAATAAAGAATTTTGACCCCCGTACGCCCAGCCAAACTCTCAGAAACGCCGGGAATCGTCGATCTCTCGATGTCGCTAAGCATCGACGGATCAATCGCTGCAGCACCACGATACCCGTTTTATCGTATTGTAAGTGCGTAGTTGCATGAAATAAAGAATTTTGACATGCGTACACCCAGCAAAACACTAAGAAACGCCGGGAATCCTCGATCTCTCGATGTCGCTAAGCATCGACGGATCAATCGCTGCAGCACCACGATACCCGTTTTATCGTATTGCAAGTGTGTAGTTGCATGAAATAAATGATTTTCACGCCCGTACACCCAGCCAAACTCGCAGAAACGCCGGGAATCCTCGATCTCTCGATTTCGCTAAGCATCGACGGATCAATCTCTGCAGCACCACGATACCCGGTTTATCGTATTGTAAGTGTGTAGTTGCATGGAATAATGAATTTTTACACCCGTACACCCAGCCAAACTCTCAGAAACGCTGGGAATCCTCGATCTCTCGATTTCGGTAAGCATCGACGGATCAATCGCTGCAGCACCGCGATACCCGTTTTATCGTATTGTAAGTGTGTAGTTGCATGAAATAAAGAATTTTGACACCCATACGCCCAGCCAAACTCTCAGAAACGCCGGGAATCCTCGATCTCTCGATGTCGCTAAGCATCGACGGATCAATCGCTGCAGCACCACGATACCCAATTTATCGTATTGTAAGTGTGTAGTTGCATGAAATAAAGAATTTTGACACCCATACGCCCAGCCAAACTCTCAGAAACGCCGGGAATCCTCGATCTCTCGATGTCGCTAAGCATCGACGTATCAATTGTTGCAGCACCACGATAGCCGTTTTATCGTATTGTAAGTGTGTAGTTGCATGAAATAAAGAATTTTGACACCCATACGCCCAGCCAAACTCTCAGAAACGCCGGGAATCCTCGATCTCTCGATGTCGCTAAGCATCGACGTATCAATCGCTGCAGCACCACGATACCCGTTTTATCGTATTGCAAGTGTGTAGTTGCATAAAATAGAGAATTTTGACACCCATACGCCCAGCCAAACTCTCAGAAACGCCGGGAATCCTCGATCTCTCGATGTCGCTAAGCATCGACGTATCAATTGCTGCAGCACCACGATACCCGTTTTATCGTATTGCCCGTGTGTAGTTGCATGAAATAAAGAATTTTCACACCCGTACAGCCAGCCAAACTCTCAGAAACGCTGGGAATCCTCGATCTCTCGATTTCGCTAAGCATCGACGGATCAATCGCTGCAGCACCGCGATACCCATTTTATCGTATTGAGAGTGTGTAGTTGCAGGAAATAAAGAATTTTGACCCCCGTACGCCCAGCCAAACTCTCAGAAACGCCGGGAATCGTCGATCTCTCGCTGTCGCTAAGCATCGACGGATCAATCGCTGCAGCACCACGATACCCGTTTTATCGTATTGTAAGTGCGTAGTTGCATGAAATAAAGAATTTTGACATGCGTACACCCAGCAAAACACTAAGAAACGCCGGGAATCCTCGATCTCTCGATGTCGCTAAGCATCGACGGATCAATCGCTGCAGCACCACGATACCCGTTTTATCGTATTGCCCGTGTGTAGTTGCATGAAATAAAGAATTTTCACACCCGTACACCCAGCCAAACTCTCAGAAACGCCGGGAATCATCGATCTCTCGATGTCGCTAAGCATCGACGGATCAATCGCTGCAGCACCATGATACCCGTTTTATCGTATTGCAAGTGTGTAGTTGCATGGAATAAAGAATTTTTACACCCGTACACCCTGCCAAACTCTCAGAAACGCTGGGAATCCTCGATCTCTCGATTTCGCTAAGCATCGACGGATCAATCGCTGCAGCACCGCGATACCCATTTTATCGTATTGTAAGTGTGTAGTTGCATGAAATAAAGAATTTTGACACCCATACGCCCAGCCAAACTCGCAGAAACGCCGGGAATCCTCGATCTCTCGATGTCGCTAAGCATCGACGTATCAATTGCTGCAGCACCACGATACCCGTTTTATCGTATTGCAAGTGTGTAGTTGCATGGAATAAGGAATTTTTACACCCGTACACCCAGCCAAACTCTCAGAAACGTTGGGAACCCTCGATCTCTCGATTTCGCTAAGCATCGACGGATCAATCGCTGCAGCACCACGATACCCGTTTTATCATATTGCCCATGTGTAGTTGCATGAAATAAAGAATTTTAACACCCGTACAGCCAGCCAAACTCTCAGAAACGCTGGGAATCCTCGATCTCTCGATTTCGCTAAGCATCGACGGATCAATCGCTGCAGCACCGCGATACCCATTTTATCGTATTGTAAGTGTGTAGTTGCATGAAATAAAGAATTTTGACACCCATACGCCCAGCCAAACTCGCAGAAACGCCGGGAATCCTCGATCTCTCGATGTCGCTAAGCATCGACGTACCAATTGCTGCAGCACCACGATACCCGTTTTATCGTATTGCCCGTGTGTAGTTGCATGAAATAAAGAATTTTCACACCCGTACACCCAGCCAAACTCTCAGAAACGCCGGGAATCATCGATCTCTCGATGTCGCTAAGCATCGACGTATCAATCGCTGCAGCACCATGATACCCGTTTTATCGTATTGCAAGTGTGTAGTTGCATGGAATAAAGAATTTTCACACCCGTACACCCAGCCAAACTCTCAGAAACGCCGGGAATAATCGATCTCTCGATGTCGCTAAGCATCGACGGATCAATCGCTGCAGCACCATGATACCCGTTTTATCGTATTGCAAGTGTGTAGTTGCATAGAATAAAGAATTTTTACACCCGTACACCCAGCCAAACTCTCAGAAACGCTGGGAATCCTCGATCTCTCGATTTCGCTAAGCATCGACGGATCAATCGCTGCAGCACCGCGATACCCATTTTATCGTATTGTAAGTGTGTAGTTGCATGAAATGAAGAATTTTGACACCCATACGCCCAGCCAAACTCGCAGAAACGCCGGGAATCCTCGATCTCTCGATGTCGCTAAGCATCGACGTATCAATTGCTGCAGCACCACGATACCAGTTTTATCGTAGTGAGATTGTGTAGATACATAGAATGAAGGATTTTGACGCCCGTACAGCCAGCCAAAGTCTCAGAAACGGCGGGAATCCTCGATCTTTCGATTCCGCTAAGCTTCGACGTATCAATCGCTGCAGAACTGCGATACCAGTTTTCTCGTATTGAGAGTGTGTAGTTGCAGGAAATAAAGAATTTTGACCCCCGTACGCCCAGCCAAACTCTCAGAAACGCCGGGAATCGTCGATCTCTCGATGTCGCTAAGCATCGACGGATCAATCGCTGCAGCACCACGATACCCGTTTTATCGTATTGTAAGTGCGTAGTTGCATGAAATGAAGAATTTTGACATGCGTACACCCAGCAAAACACTAAGAAACGTCGGGAATCCTCGATCTCTCGATGTCGCTAAGCATCGACGGATCAATCGCTGCAGCACCACGATACCCGTTTTATCGTATTGCAAGTGTGTAGTTGCATGAAATAAATGATTTTCACGCCCGTACACCCAGCCAAACTCGCAGAAACGCCGGGAATCCTCGATCTCTCGATTTCGCTAAGCATCGACGGATCAATCGATGCAGTACCACGATACCCATTTTATCGTATTGTAACTGTGGAGTTGCATGGAATAAAGAATTTTGACACCCATACGCCCAGCCAAACTCTCAGAAACGCCGGGAATCCTCGATCTCTCGATGTCGCTAAGCATCGACGTATCAATTGCTGCAGCACCACGATACCCGTTTTATCGTATTGCCCGTGTGTAGTTGCATGAAATAAAGAATTTTCACACCCGTACACCCAGCCAAACTCTCAGAAACGCCGGGAATCATCGATCTCTCGATGTCGCTAAGCATTGACGGATCAATCGCTGCAGCACCACGATACCCGTTTTATCGTATTGCAAGTGTGTAGTTGCATGGAATAAAGAATTTTTACACCCGTACACCCAGCCAAACTCTCAGAAACGTTGGGAATCCTCGATCTCTCGATTTCGCTAAGCATCGACGGATCAATCGCTGCAGCACCACGATACCCGTTTTATCGTATTGCCCGTGTGTAGTTGCATGAAATAAAGAATTTTAACACCCGTACAGCCAGCCAAACTCTTAGAAACGCCGGGAATCCTCGATCTCTCGATTTCGCTAAGCATCGACGGATCAATCGCTGCAGCACCACGATACCCATCTTATCGTATTGTAAGTGTGTAGTTGCATCAAATAAAGAATTTTGACACCCATACGCCCAGCCAAACTCTCAGAAACGCCGGGAATCCTCGATCTCTCGATGTCGCTAAGCATCGACGTATCAATTGCTGCAGCACCACGATACCCGTTTTATCGTATTGCCCGTGTGTAGTTGCATGAAATAAAGAATTTTCACACCCGTACAGCCAGCCAAACTCTCAGAAACGCTGGGAATCCTCGATGTCTCGATTTCGCTAAGCATCAACGGATCAATCGCTGCAGCACCGCGATACCCGTTTTATCGTATTGTAAGTGTGTAGTTGCATGAAATAGAGAATTTTGACATGCGTACACCCAGCCAAACACTAAGAAACGCCGGGAATCCTCGATCTCTCGATGTCGCTAAGCATCGACGTATCAATTGCTGCAGCACCACGATACCCGTTTTATCGTATTGCCCGTGTGTAGTTGCATGAAATAAAGAATTTTCACACCCGTACACCCAGCCAAACTCTCAGAAACGCCGGGAATCATCGATCTCTCGATGTCGCTAAGCATCGACGTATCAATCGCTGCAGCACCATGATACCCGTTTTATCGTATTGCAAGTGTGTAGTTGCATGGAATAAAGAATTTTCACACCCGTACACCCAGCCAAACTCTCAGAAACGCCGGGAATCATCGATCTCTCGATGTCGCTAAGCATCGACGGATCAATCGCTGCAGCACCATGATACCCGTTTTATCGTATTGCAAGTGTGTAGTTGCATAGAATAAAGAATTTTTACACCCGTACACCCAGCCAAACTCTCAGAAACGCTGGGAATCCTCGATCTCTCGATTTCGCTAAGCATCGACGGATCAATCGCTGCAGCACCGCGATACCCATTTTATCGTATTGTAAGTGTGTAGTTGCATGAAATAAAGAATTTTGACACCCATACGCCCAGCCAAACTCGCAGAAACGCCGGGAATCCTCGATCTCTCGATGTCGCTAAGCATCGACGTATCAATTGCTGCAGCACCACGATACCAGTTTTATCGTAGTGAGATTGTGTAGAT
The DNA here is from genome assembly GCA_947507545.1 of Clistopyga incitator. NCBI lineage: Eukaryota > Metazoa > Arthropoda > Insecta > Hymenoptera > Ichneumonidae > Clistopyga > Clistopyga incitator. The sequence goes on from OX382176.1 coordinate 5,845,953, forward strand.
ACATAGAATGAAGGATTTTGACACCCGTACAGCCAGCCAAAGTCTCAGAAACGGCGGGAATCCTCGATCTTTCGATTCCGCTAAGCTTCGACGTATCAATCGCTGCAGAACTGCGATACCAGTTTTCTCGTATTGAGAGTGTGTAGTTGCAGGAAATAAAGAATTTTGACCCCCGTACGCCCAGCCAAACTCTCAGAAACGCCGGGAATCGTCGATCTCTCGATGTCGCTAAGCATCGACGGATCAATCGCTGCAGCACCACGATACCCGTTTTATCGTATTGTAAGTGCGTAGTTGCATGAAATAAAGAATTTTGACATGCGTACACCCAGCAAAACACTAAGAAACGCCGGGAATCCTCGATCTCTCGATGTCGCTAAGCATCGACGGATCAATCGCTGCAGCACCACGATACCCGTTTTATCGTATTGCAAGTGTGTAGTTGCATGAAATAAATGATTTTCACGCCCGTACACCCAGCCAAACTCGCAGAAACGCCGGGAATCCTCGATCTCTCGATTTCGCTAAGCATCGACGGATCAATCTCTGCAGCACCACGATACCCGGTTTATCGTATTGTAAGTGTGTAGTTGCATGGAATAAAGAATTTTTACACCCGTACACCCAGCCAAACTCTCAGAAACGCTGGGAATCCTCGATCTCTCGATTTCGGTAAGCATCGACGGATCAATCGCTGCAGCACCGCGATACCCGTTTTATCGTATTGTAAGTGTGTAGTTGCATGAAATAAAGAATTTTGACACCCATACGCCCAGCCAAACTCTCAGAAACGCCGGGAATCCTCGATCTCTCGATGTCGCTAAGCATCGACGGATCAATCGCTGCAGCACCACGATACCCAATTTATCGTATTGTAAGTGTGTAGTTGCATGAAATAAAGAATTTTGACACCCATACGCCCAGCCAAACTCTCAGAAACGCCGGGAATCCTCGATCTCTCGATGTCGCTAAGCATCGACGTATCAATCGCTGCAGCACCACGATACCCGTTTTATCGTATTGCAAGTGTGTAGTTGCATGAAATAAATGATTTTCACGCCCGTACACCCAGCCAAACTCTCAGAAACGCCGGGAATCCTCGATCTCTCGATGTCGCTAAGCATCGACGTATCAATCGCTGCAGCACCACGATACCCATCTTATCGTATTGTAAGTGTGTAGTTGCATCAAATAAAGAATTTTGACACCCATACGCCCAGCCAAACTCTCAGAAACGCCGGGAATCCTCGATCTCTCGATGTCGCTAAGCATCGACGTATCAATTGCTGCAGCACCACGATACCCGTTTTATCGTATTGCCCGTGTGTAGTTGCATGAAATAAAGAATTTTCACACCCGTACACCCAGCCAAACTCTCAGAAACGCCGGGAATCATCGATCTCTCGATGTCGCTAAGCATCGACGGATCAATCGCTGCAGCACCATGATACCCGTTTTATCGTATTGCAAGTGTGTAGTTGCATGAAATAAAGAATTTTCACACCCGTACAGCCAGCCAAACTCTTAGAAACGCCGGGAATCCTCGATCTCTCGATTTCGCTAAGCATCGACGGATCAATCGCTGCAGCACCACGATACCCATCTTATCGTATTGTGTGTAGTTGCATGAAATAAAGAATTTTCACACCCGTACACCCAGCTAAACTCTCAGAAACGCCAGGAATCATCGATCTCTCGATGTCGCTAAGCATCGACGGATCAATCGCTGCAGCACCATGATACCCGTTTTATCGTATTGCAAGTGTGTAGTTGCATGGAATAAAGAATTTTTACACCCGTACACCCAGCCAAACTCTCAGAAACGCTGGGAATCCTCGATCTCTCGATTTCGCTAAGCATCGACGGATCAATCGCTGCAGCACCACGATACCCATCTTATCGTATTGTAAGTGTGTAGTTGCATGAAGTAAAGAATTTTGACACCCATACGCCCAGCCAAACTCTCAGAAACGCCGGGAATCGTCGATCTCTCGATTTCGCTAAGCATCGACGGATCAATCGCTGCAGCACCACGATACCCGTTTTATCGTATTGCAAGTGTGTAGTTGCATGAAATAAATGATTTTCACGCCCGTAAACCCAGTCAAACTCTCAGAAACGCCGGGAATCCTCGATCTCTCGATGTCGCTAAGCATCGACGGATCAATCGCTGCAGCACCACGATACCCGTTTTATCGTATTGCAAGTGTGTAGTTGCATGAAATAAATGATTTTCACGCCCGTACACCCAGCCAAACTCTCAGAAACGCCGGGAATCCTCGATCTCTCGATGTCGCTAAGCATCGACGTATCAATCGCTGCAGCACCACGATACCCGTTTTATCGTATTGCAAGTGTGTAGTTGCATGGAATAAAGAATTTTTACACCCGTACACCCAGCCAAACTCTCAGAAACGCTGGGAATCCTCGATCTCTCGATTTCGCTACGCATCGACGGATCAATCGCTGCAGCACCGCGATACCCATTTTATCGTATTGTAAGTGTGTAATTGCATGAAATAAAGAATTTTGACACTCATACGTCCAGCCAAACTCTCAGAAACGCCGGGAATCCTCGATCTCTCGATGTCGCTAAGCATCGACGGATCAATCGATGCAGTACCACGATACCCATTTTATCGTATTGTAACTGTGGAGTTGCATGGAATAAAGAATTTTGACACCCATACGCCCAGCCAAACTCTCAGAAACGCCGGGAATCCTCGATCTCTCGATGTCGCTAAGCATCGACGTATCAATTGCTGCAGCACCACGATACCCGTTTTATCGTATTGCCCGTCTGTAGTTGCATGAAATAAAGAATTTTCACACCCGTACACCCAGCCAAACTCTCAGAAACGCCGGGAATCATCGATCTCTCTATGTCGCTAAGCATTGACGGATCAATCGCTGCAGCACCACGATACCCGTTTTATCGTATTGCAAGTGTGTAGTTGCATGGAATAAAGAATTTTTACACCCGTACACCCAGCCAAACTCTCAGAAACGTTGGGAATCCTCGATCTCTCGATTTCGCTAAGCATCGACGGATCAATCGCTGCAGCACCACGATACCCGTTTTATCGTATTGCCCGTGTGTAGTTGCATGAAATAAAGAATTTTAACACCCGTACAGCCAGCCAAACTCTTAGAAACGCCGGGAATCCTCGATCTCTCGATTTCGCTAAGCATCGACGGATCAATCGCTGCAGCACCACGATACCCATCTTATCGTATTGTAAGTGTGTAGTTGCATCAAATAAAGAATTTTGACACCCATACGCCCAGCCAAACTCTCAGAAACGCCGGGAATCCTCGATCTCTCGATGTCGCTAAGCATCGACGTATCAATTGCTGCAGCACCACGATACCCGTTTTATCGTATTGCCCGTGTGTAGTTGCATGAAATAAAGAATTTTCACACCCGTACAGCGAGCCAAACTCTCAGAAACGCTGGGAATCCTCGATCTCTCGATTTCGCTAAGCATCAACGGATCAATCGCTGCAGCACCGCGATACCCGTTTTATCGTATTGTAAGTGTGTAGTTGCATGAAATAGAGAATTTTGACATGCGTACACCCAGCCAAACACTAAGAAACGCCGGGAATCCTCGATCTCTCGATGTCGCTAAGCATCGATGTATCAATCGCTGCAGCACCACGATACCCGTTTTATCGTATTGCAAGTGTGTAGTTGCATGAAATAAAGAATTTTCACACCCGTACAGGCAGCCAAACTCTCAGAAACGCCGGGAATCGTCGATCTCTCGATTTCGCTAAGCATCGACGGATCAATCGCTGCAGCACCACGATACCCGTTTTATCGTATTGCAAGTGTGTAGTTGCATGAAATAAATGATTTTCACGCCCGTACACCCAGCCAAACTCTCAGAAACGCCGGGAATCCTCGATCTCTCGATGTCGCTAAGCATCGACGGATCAATCGCTGCAGCACCACGATACCCGTTTTATCGTATTGCAAGTGTGTAGTTGCATGAAATAAATGATTTTTACGCCCGTACACCCAGCCAAACTCTCAGAAACGCCGGGAATCCTCGATCTCTCGATGTCGCTAAGCATCGACGTATCAATCGCTGCAGCACCACGATACCCATCTTATCGTATTGTAAGTGTGTAGTTGCATCAAATAAAGAATTTTGACACCCATACGCCCAGCCAAACTCTCAGAAACGCCGGGAATCCTCGATTTCTCGATGTCGCTAAGCATCGACGTATCAATTGCTGCAGCACCACGATACCCGTTTTATCGTATTGCCCGTGTGTAGTTGCATGAAATAAAGAATTTTCACACCCGTACACCCAGCCAAACTCTCAGAAACGCCGGGAATCATCGATCTCTCGATGTCGCTAAGCATCGACGGATCAATCGCTGCAGCACCATGATACCCGTTTTATCGTATTGCAAGTGTGTAGTTGCATGGAATAAAGAATTTTTACACCCGTACACCCAGCCAAACTCTCAGAAACGCTGGGAATCCTCGATCTCTCGATTTCGCTAAGCATCGACGGATCAATCGCTGCAGCACCGCGATACCCATTTTATCGTATTGTAAGTGTGTAGTTGCATGAAATAAAGAATTTTGACACCCATACGCCCAGCCAAACTCGCAGAAACGCCGGGAATCCTCGATCTCTCGATGTCGCTAAGCATCGACGTATCAATTGCTGCAGCACCACGATACCCGTTTTATCGTATTGCAAGTGTGTAGTTGCATGGAATAAGGAATTTTTACACCCGTACACCCAGCCAAACTCTCAGAAACGTTGGGAATCCTCGATCTCTCGATTTCGCTAAGCATCGACGGATCAATCGCTGCAGCACCACGATACCCGTTTTATCATATTGCCCATGTGTAGTTGCATGAAATAAAGAATTTTAACACCCGTACAGCCAGCCAAACTCTTAGAAACGCCGGGAATCCTCGATCTCTCGATTTCGCTAAGCATCGACGGATCAATCGCTGCAGCACCACGATACCCATCTTATCGTATTGTAAGTGTGTAGTTGCATCAAATAAAGAATTTTGACACCCATACGCCCAGCCAAACTCTCAGAAACGCCGGGAATCCTCGATCTCTCGATGTCGCTAAGCATCGACGTATCAATTGCTGCAGCACCACGATACCCGTTTTATCGTATTGCCCGTGTGTAGTTGCATGAAATAAAGAATTTTCACACCCGTACAGCCAGCCAAACTCTCAGAAACGCTGGGAATCCTCGATCTCTCGATTTCGCTAAGCATCAACGGATCAATCGCTGCAGCACCGCGATACCCGTTTTATCCCCCGCTGGGACCCCCGAAAGGGGACGGGCGTGACGAACCCGCGGACCCGAGTCAACCCTAGGCTAAGCTCGATCTACGTGGCGATGGACGTTGGCAGGGAGGGTTAATACCCTGTCTCGAACGTGACCTCTGTGGTGGCTGGCGACCGCACAGTTGTACTTAATTGCCCGGGTCTGGTAAGGCGGCTCTACAGGACCCTGTGTTATTTACTTCCGACCATTCTCGTGGGACCAAACATGAATGAATCAACTAAAAACAAAAACCAAAACCAAATAAAAACTTCCAAAGCAGTGCCGAAAGGCGATGCTTCCATCCGCAAACTCGAATCCGCTAGCTGCTCCGCTAGTACCTCGCGTCAGAACTTTTCACTCGGGTTCGAAGACAGTGAATCCGAGATGGAAATCGCAGACAACAAATCGCAGTCTTCAATAAGTTCCGTTGGCCGTGATGGCTATTCATCGACCGAAGAAATCTTCGTTGCGAAACGCCGGAAACGTAAAGTCGAGAACATTTTCGATCCGAGCATGGCTTGCGAAACCGACGATCTTGTACGTCAAGCCGTTACTATCAAGGAGGAAATCACGGATTATTGCCTTAATCCATCGTCGTCAGTTACTCAATCACAGAGCAGGTTCTTTCTTAAGAAGATATCTGCCCTTACCGAACTTGTGAGTAAACTCTCTACGGAAAACTCGAGGCTCCTGGGACGTCTAGAGGAACGCTTTAGTCTCACAAATATATCCCCGGCAACGTCTTACGCCGACAAGGCCCGTTCAGCTACGCAAAAGATTCCATCCCTAAGCAAAGTAAACAAACCTATCAAGAGTACGCAACAGGTGATCATTATCCGCCCTAGCGAAGCAATGAATTGCAAAACCAGTGACGATACCAAAAAGGAAATTATGAAATCCATCAACCCGAAACAGAAGAAGATCCATGTTAGAAGCGTTAGGAAGATTCGGGACAACGGCATCCTAATTGAAACAGCATCCCCAAACGACCTAGCAAAAATCGTGGACAGCCCAGAGCTCAAGGATCGTGGCTTCAAGATCAAGAAACCGGGTAAAAAAGAGCCTAGGATTATTGTTTACGATGTCCAAACCTCCCTTACTGAACAGGATATTAAGGACGCTATATACGAACAAAATCCTGACCTCGTCGAAGGCATGGAAAAAACGAAATTTAATGCGGAGTTCAAGCTTCTGTTTCGAGTAGGGAAAAGAAGAGAAGACTCAACAAATTGGGTCGCTGAGATCACTCCGGACTTCCGAAACAAAATCCGTAAGATCGGGCGCATTTACATCGAGTGGCAATGTTGCCGTATCCAAGATTTCATCGGACTCAGTCGCTGCTACCAGTGCCAGGGATACGGCCACGTTGCTAAGTTTTGTCGTCAAGAAACTAGCACGTGTGGCCATTGCGCCGACGATGGACACAAGACAGCTGACTGTGGAAAAAAGAATGATCCTCCGAAGTGCGCTCCATGCAAACGCTTTAATAAGCCCATGAACCATTCTGTACACGACAAAAGTTGCCCGGCTTACAAATTTGCGCTCGAAAAATCCGTAAACAAAATTGACTATGGCATCTAACCACCTACGAATCGTGCAACTAAATATGAATGGCTCTAAGCTTGTGACACCAGAGCTGCGGTCAAAAATGCAGCCAAATGGTATTAGTCTTCTGCTTCTCCAGGAACCATACACCTGGAATGGTCGGATTACTGGCTTCGGTCTGTCAACTCGAATACTCACCGGAAACCAACCAAGCGAGAAACCATGGGCGGCCATAGCCATTTTATCTGCAAGTACAACAGTTTTAAATCTTGGGCATCTTAATAATGCCTATTGCGTATGTTGTGAGATCAGCTTTCGAAACAAGTCAATTTATTTCATTAGCGCGTATTTCCGCTATTCAGAAAGTATCGACGCACATCTTCAGCATCTCGACTCCGTTCTCCGACAGTTACGAGGAAAAAAAGTTGTCCTTGGGATTGACTGCAACGCAAAGTCGCATCAGTGGCATAGCGGTAAAGTGGATAACCGAGGAAAGAAAGTAGAAGCGTTTTTAGCCGAGCACAATCTAAGAGTGGTAAACCAGCCTGACGAGCCCGCTACTTATTCATCATCTCGAGGTGAATCTAACATAGACATCACAATTGAAACGATTAATTACACAAGTATAGTTTCAAGGTGGACAGTGCAAAAAAACTGGACTTCGAGCGACCACAGGGTTATCCTGATCGAATGTATCGATAGGTATGACTCCCACGTGATATCACCACTACAGTCGATAAAGTATGCGATAGGCAGAGCTAACTGGGAAAGATTTGATAGTGTTCTGACAGAATTGTGGAACGATAGGCACAACTGGACACCATCAACGAGAGAGGAGACGATAGAGTTAACCTCATTCATTACAAATACCATTCGCAAGGCGTGTGACAGATCGATTCCTCGCAAACATTTAAAGAACACAAAAGCCGCACCATGGTGGAACACTGAATTAACACACCTTAAAAGGACCACATACCGTAGCCGTAGATCGTACCAGAAATGTCGAAACGCTGATCAGAGGATGTCACTCCTCAGGATATACCAAGGAAATAGAACTGCATATAGAAAAGCCGTTTTGAAAGCCAAAGAGAAAAGCTGGCAACAATTTGTCGATCTCGAGGGGAACCTGAATCCATGGGGAACTGTATATAGACTCCAGCGAAATAAAATCAACACCCACAGTGCCTTATGCTCTGTTCACACCGACAGTCATTACGCTATTGATTGGAAATCATCTGCTCTATCTGTACTAAAGGCTCTCGTACCAGACGACTTACGGGAAAACGAAACCGTAGATCAGCAACGGATTAGAGAGTTGTCATGTGTTCCTCCAGACACACTAAATTGCGACAGATTTACCGCGGAAGAAGTACGCAATGCGATTATGCAGATGAAGGACAAAAAAGCGCCTGGTCCCGACAATATTGAAATCGCGGCATTGAAGCGAACCTGTTCAATCAACATCGGAGTACTAACAAATGTATACAATTCTTGTCTTCAATACGGTGTATTCCCTGAGCAATGGAAAATAGCGAAGATAATTCTAATCCAAAAAGGGTCTGGCAGAAACCCTAGCGATCCAAGATCCTACCGCCCAATAAGCCTACTATCGATGCTCGGCAAAGTTTTTGAGCGCCTCATACTGAAGCGATTGCGAAACTCCCTGGAAGGGCAGGTGAGCAACAACCAATACGGTTTCAGGCAAGGAAGAAGTACCGAAGACGCGATCTTGAAATTGAGATCAATTAGCGAAGGAATGCGTGAAAACTTTGTGGTTGGAATATTCCTAGACGTAGAAGCAGCATTCGACAACGTGTGGTGGCCCATAGTCCTTGAAAAGTTACACACTCGTAAGTGCCCACGAAATATATTCATCCTCATACAGGATTACTTCCGGTCACGACTTGCGTTAATTCAAGAAAACCACCAAATCGCGAGAAAGGCAGTAACGAAAGGATGTCCTCAAGGATCTGTACTCGGACCCTATATATGGAACTTAATATTTGACGAAAATCTAAAAGCAATCGAAAACCTACCTGGCGTAGAAACGATTGCATTTGCAGACGATCAAGTGTTAATAATATCGGGGAATAATCGAAGCGAAATTGAGTCCCGCGCCCATCAGGCGATAGAGCGAGTTATTAAATGGTGCAGCAAAAATAAAATGAAACTGTCAGCTCCGAAAACTGTCATGATGATGATGAAAGGAAAATCCGAAGTACTGGAGCGAAACCTGAACGTAAAAATAACCGGGAACAAAATAAACCTAGTCACCACCGTTAAGTATCTGGGGGTGAAATTCGATAAAGGCCTGAAAGTAAACTCCCACGTAAGAAGTTTATGCGAAAAAACGAAGAACATCTTTAACAGCATGGGGAGTGTAGCAAAAAACAAATGGGGTCTACGCCACCAAGCTTTGAAAACTATCTATAACGGAGTATATGTCCCCATATTAACATATGCCGCTAGAGCATGGGCGGATAAACTAAATCTGACCATGAAAAGAAAACTTGCAAGTAGTCAACGCTTAGTATTGATCCGAGTGACGAAATCATACCGAACCGTGTCAACGGAGGCATTACCGGTAGTCGCTGCAGTCCTGCCAATAGATCTAGAAATAGAAAAAAGCGTGATTAGATACAAGATCCGTCGTAAAGAAAACTTCGTCGTCGGAGAATTCTCAGTCGTGTGGAGCCAATCCCACGATGCAACGTTAGAAGGAGCCGACATTCCGATGATCTGGAAACAAGTGAAGAAGAACCTAATTAACGTCTGGCAGAATAGGTGGAACGAGACTACGAAAGGGAGGACAACAAAAAAATATTTCCAGGAGGTAGGGAAAAGAATGCAAATGACATGGGTCGTCCCAAATTATTACACTACACAGTTCCTCACAGGCCACGGAGGAATCAAGGCAAAACTCAAAGGCATGAATATAGTCGACGACGATAAATGTAGCTGCGGAGATCTAGAAACGCCTGAGCACATGCTCTACAATTGCCCACGATACGATATAGAAAGAATTGAGTTCATGGAAGAACTAAGGAAAATACGTATCACACAACCAAGTGAACCAAATTTTGTTGTCAACAGTACTGCTTTCAAAAGATTTGCAAACTATACACAGAAAATAATAGATAAAAGAAACCAAAGATGATAATGAAGAATAGCCTAGGGAACGGATTAACTCAGAAATGAACAAAACAAAGAAAGGACAAGAGAAACGACATGGGCAGAAAGAATGAATACTACAGAATCTAAACATACCCGTAAAAAAAATAAACATATATACGACTTACAATCATAAAAGAGCGCCTAAACAGCGCGAGTCCCCAAGAAAGCATATACAGCCGTATGAAAACAAGACCGCCGGTATATTAAAATAGGAACGGCGGGGGTGGTGGAGGGAAAAAAAAAAAAAAAAAAAAAACCCGTTTTATCGTATTGTAAGTGTGTAGTTGCATGAAATAAAGAATTTTGACATGCGTATACCCAGCCAAACACTAAGAAACGCCGGGAATCCTCGATCTCTCGATGTCGCTAAGCATCGATGTATCAATCGCTGCAGCACCACGATACCCGTTTTATCGTATTGCAAGTGTGTAGTTGCATGAAATAAAGAATTTTCACACCCGTACAGGCAGCCAAACTCTCAGAAACGCTGGGAATCCTCGATCTCTCGATTTCGCTAAGCATCGACGGATCAATCGCTGCAGCACCGCGATACCCATTTTATCGTATTGTAAGTGTGTAGTTGCATGAAATAAAAAATTTTGACACCCATACGCCCAGCCAAACTCGCAGAAACGCCGGGAATCCTCGATCTCTCGATGTCGCTAAGCATCGACGTATCAATTGCTGCAGCACCACGATACCCGTTTTATCGTATTGCCCGTGTGTAGTTGCATGAAATAAAGAATTTTCACACCCGTACACCCAGCCAAACTCTCAGAAACGCCGGGAATCATCGATCTCTCGATGTCGCTAAGCATCGACGTATCAATCGCTGCAGCACCATGATACCCGTTTTATCGTATTGCAAGTGTGTAGTTGCATGGAATAAAGAATTTTCACACCCGTACACCCAGCCAAACTCTCAGAAACGCCGGGAATCATCGATCTCTCGATGTCGCTAAGCATCGACGGATCAATCGCTGCAGCACCATGATACCCGTTTTATCGTATTGCAAGTGTGTAGTTGCATAGAATAAAGAATTTTTACACCCGTACACCCAGCCAAACTCTCAGAAACGCTGGGAATCCTCGATCTCTCGATTTCGCTAAGCATCGACGGATCAATCGCTGCAGCACCGCGATACCCATTTTATCGTATTGTAAGTGTGTAGTTGCATGAAATAAAGAATTTTGACACCCATACGCCCAGCCAAACTCGCAGAAACGCCGGGAATCCTCGATCTCTCGATGTCGCTAAGCATCGACGTATCAATTGCTGCAGCACCACGATACCAGTTTTATCGTAGTGAGATTGTGTAGATACATAGAATGAAGGATTTTGACACCCGTACAGCCAGCCAAAGTCTCAGAAACGGCGGGAATCCTCGATCTTTCGATTCCGCTAAGCTTCGACGTATCAATCGCTGCAGAACTGCGATACCAGTTTTCTCGTATTGAGAGTGTGTAGTTGCAGGAAATAAAGAATTTTGACCCCCGTACGCCCAGCCAAACTCTCAGAAACGCCGGGAATCGTCGATCTCTCGATGTCGCTAAGCATCGACGGATCAATCGCTGCAGAGCCACGATTCCCGTTTTATCGTATTGCAAGTGTGTAGTTGCATGAAATAAAGAATTTTGACATGCGTACACCCAGCCAAACTCTCAGAAACACCGGGAATCATCGATATCTCGATGTCGCTAAGCATCGACGTATCAATCGCTGCAGCACCACGATACCAGTTTTATCGTATTGAGAGTGTGTAGATACGTAGAATGAAGGATTTTGACACCCGTACAGCCAGCCAAAGTCTCAGAAACGGCGGGGATCCTCGATCTTTCGATTCCGCTAAGCTTCGACGTATCAATCGCTGCAGAACTGCGATACCAGTTTTCTCGTATTGAGAGTGTGTAGTTGCAGGAAATAAAGAATTTTGACCCCCGTACGCCCAGCCAAACTCTCAGAAACGCGGGGAATCCTCGATCTCTCGATGTCGCTATGCATCGACGGATCAATCGCTGCAGCACCACGATACCCATTTTATCGTATTTCCCGTGTGTAGTTGCATGAAATAAAGAATTTTGACACCCGTACACCGAGCCAAACTCTCCGAAACGCCGGGAATCCTCGATCTCTCGATTTCGCTAAGCATCGACGGATCAATCGCTGCAGCACCGCGATACCCGTTCTATCGTATTGTAAGTGCGTAGTTGCATGAAATAAAGAATTTTGACATGCGTACACCCAGCCAAACACTAAGAAACGCCGGGAATCCTCGATCTCTCGATGTCGCTAAGCATCGACGGATCAATCGCTGCAGCACCACGATACCCGTTTTATCGTATTGCAAGTGTGTAGTTGCATGAAATAAATGATTTTCACGCCCGTACACCCAGCCAAACTCTCAGAAACGCCGGGAATCCTCGATCTCTCGATTTCGCTAAGCATCGACGGATCAATCGCTGCAGCACCGCGATACCCGTTTTATCGTATTGTAAGTGTGTAGTTGCATGAAATAAAGAATTTTGACACCCATACGCCCAGCCAAACTCTCAGAAACGCCTGGAATCCTCGATCTCTCGATGTCGCTAAGCATCGACGTATCAATTGCTGCAGCACCACGATACCCGTTTTATCGTATTGCCCGTGTGTAGTTGCATGAAATAAAGAATTTTCACACCCGTACAGCCAGCCAAACTCTTAGAAACGCCGGGAATCCTCGATCTCTCGATTTCGCTAAGCATCGACGGATCAATCGCTGCAGCACCACGATACCCATCTTATCGTATTGTAAGTGTGTAGTTGCATGAAATAAAGAATTTTGACACCCATACGCCCAGCCAAACTCTCAGAAACGCCGGGAATCCTCGATCTCTCGATGTCGCTAAGCATCGACGTATCAATTGCTGCAGCACCACGATACCCGTTTTATCGTATTGCCCGTGTGTAGTTGCATGAAATAAAGAATTTTGACATGCGTACACCCAGCCAAACTCTCAGAAACACCGGGAATCATCGATATCTCGATGTCGCTAAGCATCGACGTATCAATCGCTTCAGCACCACGATACCAGTTTTATCGTATTGAGAGTGTGTAGATACGTAGAATGAAGGATTTTGACACCCGGACAGCCAGCCAAAGTCTCAGAAACGGCGGGAATCCTCGATCTTTCGATTCCGCTAAGCTTCGACGTATCAATCGCTGCAGAACTGCGATACCAGTTTTCTCGTATTGAGAGTGTGTAGTTGCAGGAAATAAAGAATTTTGACCCCCGTACGCCCAGCCAAACTCTCAGAAACGCGGGGAATCCTCGATCTCTCGATGTCGCTATGCATCGACGGATCAATCGCTGCAGCACCACGATACCCATTTTATCGTATTTCCCGTGTGTAGTTGCATGAAATAAAGAATTTTGACACCCGTACACCGAGCCAAACTCTCCGAAACGCCGGGAATCCTCGATCTCTCGATTTCGCTAAGCATCGACGGATCAATCGCTGCGGCACCGCGATACCCGTTCTATCGTATTGTAAGTGCGTAGTTGCATGAAATAAAGAATTTTGACATGCGTACACCCAGCCAAACACTAAGAAACGCCGGGAATCCTCGATCTCTCGATGTCGCTAAGCATCGACGGATCAATCGCTGCAGCACCACGATACCCGTTTTATCGTATTGCAAGTGTGTAGTTGCATGAAATAAATGATTTTCACGCCCGTACACCCAGCCAAACTCTCAGAAACGCCGGGAATCCTCGATCTCTCGATTTCGCTAAGCATCGACGGATCAATCGCTGCAGCACCGCGATACCCGTTTTATCGTATTGTAAGTGTGTAGTTGCATGAAATAAAGAATTTTGACACCCATACGCCCAGCCAAACTCTCAGAAACGCCTGGAATCCTCGATCTCTCGATGTCGCTAAGCATCGACGTATCAATTGCTGCAGCACCACGATACCCGTTTTATCGTATTGCCCGTGTGTAGTTGCATGAAATAAAGAATTTTCACACCCGTACAGCCAGCCAAACTCTTAGAAACGCCGGGAATCCTCGATCTCTCGATTTCGCTAAGCATCGACGGATCAATCGCTGCAGCACCACGATACCCATCTTATCGTATTGTAAGTGTGTAGTTGCATGAAATAAAGAATTTTGACACCCATACGCCCAGCCAAACTCTCAGAAACGCCGGGAATCCTCGATCTCTCGATGTCGCTAAGCATCGACGTATCAATTGCTGCAGCACCACGATACCCGTTTTATCGTATTGCCTGTGTGTAGTTGCATGAAATAAAGAATTTTCACACCCGTACACCCAGCCAAACTCTCAGAAACGCCAGGAATCATCGATCTCTCGATGTCGCTAAGCATCGACGGATCAATCGCTGCAGCACCATGATACCCGTTTTATCGTATTGCAAGTGTGTAGTTGCATGGAATGAAGAATTTTTACACCCGTACACCCAGCCAAACTCTCAGAAACGCTGGCAATCCTCGATCTCTCGATTTCGCTAAGCATCGACGGATCAATCGCTGCAGCAACGCGATACCCATTTTATCGTATTGTAAGTGTATAGTTGCATGAAATAAAGAATTTTGACACCCATACGCCCAGCCAAACTCTCAGAAACGCCGGGAATCCTCGATCTCTCGATGTCGCTAAGCATCGACGGATTCATCGCTGCAGCACCACGATACCCATTTTATCGTATTGTAAGTGTGGAGTTGCATGAAATAAAGAATTTTCACACCCGTACACCCAGCCAAACTCTCAGAAACGCCGGGAATCATCGATCTCTCGATGTCGCTAAGCATTGACGGATCAATCGCTGCAGCACCACGATACCCGTTTTATCGTATTGCAAGTGTGTAGTTCCATGGAATAAAGAATTTTTACACCCGTACACCCAGCCAAACTCTCAGAAACGCTGGGAATCCTCGATCTCTCGATTTCGCTAAGCATCGACGGATCAATCGCTGCAGCACCGCGATACCCGTTTTATCGTATTGTAAGTGTGTAGTTGCATGAAATAAAGAATTTTGACACCCATACGCCCAGCCAAACTCTCAGAAACGCCGGGAATCCTCGATCTCTCGATGTCCCTAAGCATCGACGTATCAATTGCTGCAGCACCACGATACCCGTTTTATCGTATTGCCCGTGTGCAGTTGCATGAAATAAAGAATTTTCACACCCGTACAGCCAGCCAAACTCTTAGAAACGCCGGGAATCCTCGATCTCTCGATTTCGCTAAGCATCGACGGATCAATCGCTGCAGCACCACGATACCCATCTTATCGTATTGTAAGTGTGTAGTTGCATGAAGTAAAGAATTTTGACACCCATACGCCCAGCCAAACTTTCAGAAACGCCGGGAATCCTCGATCTCTCGATGTCGCTAAGCATCGACGTATCAATTGCTGCAGCACCACGATACCCGTTTTATCGTATTGCCCGTGTGTAGTTGCATGAAATAAAGAATTTTCACACCCGTACACCCTGCCAAACTCTCAGAAACGCCGGGAATCATCGATCTCTCGATGTCGCTAAGCATCGACGGATCAATCGCTGCAGCACTATGATACCCGTTTTATCGTATTGCAAGTGTGTAGTTGCATGGAATAAAGAATTTTTACACCCGTACACCCAGCCAAACTCTCAGAAACGCTGGGAATCCTCGATCTCTCGATTTCGCTAAGCATCGACGGATCAATCGCTGCAGCACCGCGATACCAGTTTTATCGTATTGAGAGTGTGTAGATACATAGAATGAAGGATTTTGACACCCGTACAGCCAGCCAAAGTCTCAGAAACGGCGGGAATCCTCGATCTTTCGATTCCGCTAAGCTTCGACGTATCAATCGCTGCAGAACTGCGATACCAGTTTTCTCGTATTGAGAGTGTGTAGTTGCAGGA
Source organism: Clistopyga incitator (assembly GCA_947507545.1). Classification (NCBI taxonomy): domain Eukaryota; kingdom Metazoa; phylum Arthropoda; class Insecta; order Hymenoptera; family Ichneumonidae; genus Clistopyga; species Clistopyga incitator. The sequence goes on from OX382176.1 coordinate 5,861,905, forward strand.
AATAAAGAATTTTGACCCCCGTACGCCCAGCCAAACTCTCAGAAACGCCGGGAATCCTCGATCTCTCGATGTCGCTATGCATCGACGAATCAATCGCTGCAGCACCACGATACCCATTTTATCGTATTTCCCATGTGTAGTTGCATGAAATAAAGAATTTTCACACCCGTACACCGAGCCAAACTTTCCGAAACGCCGGGAATCCTCGATCTCTCGATTTCGCTAAGCATCGACGGATCAATCGCTGCAGGACCGCGATACCCGTTCTATCGTATTGTAAGTGCGTAGTTGCATGAAATAAAGAATTTTGACATGCGTACACCCAGCCAAACTCTCAGAAACGCCGGGAATCCTCGATCTCTCGATGTCGCTATGCATCGACGGATCAATCGCTGCAGCACCACGATACCCATTTTATCGTATTTCCCGTGTGTAGTTGCATGAAATAAAGAATTTTGACACCCGTACACCGAGCCAAACTCTCCGAAACGCCGGGAATCCTCGATCTCTCGATTTCGCTAAGCATCGACGGATCAATCGCTGCAGCACCGCGATACCCGTTCTATCGTATTGTAAGTGCGTAGTTGCATGAAATAAAGAATTTTGACATGCGTACACCCAGCCAAACACTAAGAAACGCCGGTAATCCTCGATCTCTCGATGTCGCTAAGCATCGACGGATCAATCGCTGCAGCACCACGATACCCGTTTTATCGTATTGCAAGTGTGTAGTTGCATGAAATAAATGATTTTCACGCCCGTACACCCAGCCAAACTCTCAGAAACGCCGGGAATCCTCGATCTCTCGATTTCGCTAAGCATCGACGGATCAATCGCTGCAGAGCCACGATTCCCGTTTTATCGTATTGGAAGTGTGTAGTTGCATGAAATAAAGAATTTTCACACCCGTATACCCAGCTAAACTCTCCGAAATGCCGGGAATCCTCGATTTCTCGATTTCGTAAGCATCGACGGATCAATCGCTGCAGCACCACGATACCCGTTTTATCGTATTGCAAGTGCGTAGTTGCATGAAATAAAGAATTTTGACATGCGTACACCCAGCCAAACACTAAGAAACGCCGGGAATCCTCGATCTCTCGATGTCGCTAAGCATCGACGGATCAATCGCTGCAGCACCACGATACCCGTTTTATCGTATTGCAAGTGTGTAGTTGCATGAAATAAATGATTTTCACGCCCGTACACCCAGCCAAACTCGCAGAAACGCCGGGAATCCTCGATCTCTCGATTTCGCTAAGCATCGACGGATCAATCGCTGCAGCACCACGATACCCGGTTTATCGTATTGTAAGTGTGTAGTTGCATGAAATAAAGAATTTTGACATGCGTACACCCAGCCAAACTCTCAGAAAAGCCGGGAATCATCGATCTCTCGATGTCGCTAAGCATCGACGTATCAATCGCTGCAGCACCACGATACCAGTTTTATCGTAGTGAGAGTGTGTAGATACATAGAATGAAGGATTTTGACACCCGTACAGCCAGCCAAAGTCTCAGAAACGGCGGGAATCCTCGATCTTTCGATTCCGCTAAGCTTCGACGTATCAATCGCTGCAGAACTGCGATACCAGTTTTCTCGTATTGAGAGTGTGTAGTTGCAGGAAATAAAGAATTTTGACCCCCGTACGCCCAGCCAAACTCTCAGAAACGCCGGGAATCTTCGATCTCTCGATGTCGCTAAGCATCGACGGATCAATCGCTGCAGAGCCACGATTCCCTTTTTATCGTATTGCAAGTGTGTAGTTGCATGAAATAAAGAATTTTGACATGCGTACACCCAGCCAAACTCTCAGAAACGCCGGGAATCATCGATATCCCGATGTCGCTAAGCATCGACGTATCAATCGCTGCAGCACCACGATACCAGTTTTATCGTATTGAGAGTGTGTAGATACGTAGAATGAAGGATTTTGACACCCGTACAGCCAGCCAAAGTCTCAGAAACGGGGGGAATCCTCGATCTTTCGATTCCGCTAAGCTTCGACGTATCAATCGCTGCAGAACTGCGATGCCAGTTTTCTCGTATTGAGAGTGTGTAGTTGCAGGAAATAAAGAATTTTGACCCCCGTACGCCCAGCCAAACTCTCAGAAACGCCGGGAATCCTCGATCTCTCGATGTCGCTAAGCATCGACGGATCAATCGCTGCAGAGCCACGATTCCCGTTTTATCGTATTGCAAGTGTGTAGTTGCATGAAATAAAGAATTTTGACATGCGTACACCCAGCCAAACTCTCAGAAACGCCGGGAATCCTCGATCTCTCGATGTCCCTAAGCATCGACGTATCAATTGCTGCAGCACCACGATACCCGTTTTATCGTATTGCCCGTGTGTAGTTGCATGAAATAAAGAATTTTCACACCCGTACAGCCAGCCAAACTCTTAGAAACGCCGGGAATCCTCGATCTCTCGATTTCGCTAAGCATCGACGGATCAATCGCTGCAGCACCACGATACTCATCTTATCGTATTGTAAGTGTGTAGTTGCATGAAGTAAAGAATTTTGACACCCATACGCCCAGCTAAACTTTCAGAAACGCCGGGAATCCTCGATCTCTCGATGTCGCTAAGCATCGACGTATCAATTGCTGCAGCACCATGATACCCGTTTTATCGTATTGCAAGTGTGTAGTTGCATGGAATAAAGAATTTTTACACCCATACGCCCAGCCAAACTCTCAGAAACGCCGGGAATCCTCGATCTCTCGATGTCGCTAAGCATCGACGGATTCATCGCTGCAGCACCACGATACCCATTTTATCGTATTGTAAGTGTGGAGTTGCATGAAATAAAGAATTTTGACACCCATACGCCCAGCCAAACTCTCAGAAACGCCGGGAATCCTCGATCTCTCGATGTCGCTAAGCATCGACGTATCAATTGCTGCAGCACCACGATACCCGTTTTATCGTATTGCCCGTGTGTAGTTGCATGAAATAAAGAATTTTCACACCCGTACACCCAGCCAAACTCTCAGAAACGCCGGGAATCATCGATCTCTCGATGTCGCTAAGCATTGACGGATCAATCGCTGCAGCACCACGATACCCGTTTTATCGTATTGCAAGTGTGTAGTTGCATGAAATAAAGAATTTTCACACCCGTACACCCAGCCAAACTCTCAGAAACGCCGGGAATCATCGATCTCTCGATGTCGCTAAGCATCGACGTATCAATCGCTGCAGCACCACGATACCAGTTTTATCGTATTGAGAGTGTGTAGATACATAGAATGAAGGATTTTGACACCCGTACAGCCAGCCAAAGTCTCAGAAACGGCGGGAATCCTCGATCTTTCGATTCCGCTAGACTTCGACGTATCAATCGCTGCAAAACTGCGATACCAGTTTTCTCGTATTGAAAGTGTGTAGTTGCAGGAAATAAAGAATTTTGACCCCCGTACGCCCAGCCAAACTCTCAGAAACGCCGGGAATCCTCGATCTCTCGATGTCGCTAAGCATCGACGGATTCATCGCTGCAGCACCACGATACCCATTTTATCGTATTGTAAGTGTGGAGTTGCATGAAATAAAGAATTTTGACACCCATACGCCCAGCCAAACTCTCAGAAACGCCGGGAATCCTCGATCTCTCGATGTCGCTAAGCATCGACGTATCAATTGCTGCAGCACCACGATACCCGTTTTATCGTATTGCCCGTGTGTAGTTGCATGAAATAAAGAATTTTCACACCCGTACACCCAGCCAAACTCTCAGAAACGCCGGGAATGATCGATCTCTCGATGTCGCTATGCATCGACGGATCAATCGCTGCAGCACCACGATACCCATTTTATCGTATTTCCCGTGTGTAGTTGCATGAAATAAAGAATTTTCACACCCGTACACCGAGCCAAACTCTCCGAAACGCCGGGAATCCTCGATTTCTCGATTTCGCTAAGCATCGACGGATCAATCGCTGCAGCACCGCGATACCCGTTCTATCGTATTGTAAGTGCGTAGTTGCATGAAATAAAGAATTTTGACATGCGTACACCCAGCCAAATACTAAGAAACGCCGGGAATCCTCGATCTCTCGATGTCGCTAACCATCGACGGATCAATCGCTGCAGCACCACGATACCCGTTTTATCGTATTGCAAGTGTGTAGTTGCATGAAATAAAAAATTTTCACACCCGTACACCGAGCCAAACTCTCAGAAACGCCGGGAATCCTCGATCTCTCGATTTCGCTAAGCATCGACGGATCAATCGCTGCAGCACCACGATACCCGTTCTATCGTATTGTAAGTGCGTAGTTGCATGAAATAAAGAATTTTGACATGCGTACACCCAGCCAAACACTAAGAAACGCCGGGAATCCTCGATCTCTCGATGTCGCTAAGCATCGACGGATCAATCGCTGCAGCACCACGATACCCGTTTTATCGTATTGCAAGTGTGTAGTTGCATGAAATAAATGATTTTCACGCCCGTACACCCAGCCAAACTCTCAGAAACGCCGGGAATCCTCGATCTCTCGATTCCGCTAAGCATCGACGGATCAATCGCTGCAGAGCCACGATTCCCGTTTTATCGTATTGCAAGTGTGTAGTTGCATGAAATAAAGAATTTTCACACCCGTATACCCAGCCAAACTCTCCGAAATGCCGGGAATCCTCGATTTCTCGATTTCGTAAGCATCGACGGATCAATCGCTGCAGCACCACGATACCCGTTTTATCGTATTGCAAGTGTGTAGTTGCATGGAATAAAGAATTTTTACACCCGTACACCCAGCCAAACTCTCAGAAACGCTGGGAATCCTCGATCTCTCGATTTCGCTAAGCATCGACGGATCAATCGCTGCAGCACCGCGATACCAGTTTTATCGTATTGAGAGTGTGTAGATACATAGAATGAAGGATTTTGACACCCGTACAGCCAGCCAAAGTCTCAGAAACGGCGGGAATCCTCGATCTTTCGATTCCGCTAAGCTTCGACGTATCAATCGCTGCAGAACTGCGATACCAGTATTCTCGTATTGAGAGTGTGTAGTTGCAGGAAATAAAGAATTTTGACCCCCGTACGCCCAGCCAAACTCTCAGAAACGCCGGGAATCCTCGATCTCTCGATGTCGCTATGCATCGACGAATCAATCGCTGCAGCACCACGATACCCATTTTATCGTATTTCCCGTGTGTAGTTGCATGAAATAAAGAATTTTCACACCCGTACACCGAGCCAAACTCTCCGAAACGCCGGGAATCCTCGATCTCTCGATTTCGCTAAGCATCGACGGATCAATCGCTGCAGGACCGCGATACCCGTTCTATCGTATTGTAAGTGCGTAGTTGCATGAAATAAAGAATTTTGACATGCGTACACCCAGCCAAACTCTCAGAAACGCCGGGAATCCTCGATCTCTCGATGTCGCTATGCATCGACGGATCAATCGCTGCAGCACCACGATACCCATTTTATCGTATTTCCCGTGTGTAGTTGCATGAAATAAAGAATTTTGACACCCGTACACCGAGCCAAACTCTCCGAAACGCCGGGAATCCTCGATCTCTCGATTTCGCTAAGCATCGACGGATCAATCGCTGCAGCACCGCGATACCCGTTCTATCGTATTGTAAGTGCGTAGTTGCATGAAATAAAGAATTTTGACATGCGTACACCCAGCCAAACACTAAGAAACGCCGGGAATCCTCGATCTCTCGATGTCGCTAAGCATCGACGGATCAATCGCTGCAGCACCACGATACCCGTTTTATCGTATTGCAAGTGTGTAGTTGCATGAAATAAATGATTTTCACGCCCGTACACCCAGCCAAACTCTCAGAAACGCCGGGAATCCTCGATCTCTCGATTTCGCTAAGCATCGACGGATCAATCGCTGCAGAGCCACGATTCCCGTTTTATCGTATTGGAAGTGTGTAGTTGCATGAAATAAAGAATTTTCACACCCGTATACCCAGCTAAACTCTCCGAAATGCCGGGAATCCTCGATTTCTCGATTTCGTAAGCATCGACGGATCAATCGCTGCAGCACCACGATACCCGTTTTATCGTATTGTAAGTGCGTAGTTGCATGAAATAAAGAATTTTGACATGCGTACACCCAGCCAAACACTAAGAAACGCCGGGAATCCTCGATCTCTCGATGTCGCTAAGCATCGACGGATCAATCGCTGCAGCACTACGATACCCGTTTTATCGTATTGCAAGTGTGTAGTTGCATGAAATAAATGATTTTCACGCCCGTACACCCAGCCAAACTCGCAGAAACGCCGGGAATCCTCGATCTCTCGATTTCGCTAAGCATCGACGGATCAATCGCTGCAGCACCACGATACCCGGTTTATCGTATTGTAAGTGTGTAGTTGCATGAAATAAAGAATTTTGACATGCGTACACCCAGCCAAACTCTCAGAAACGCCGGGAATCATCGATCTCTCGATGTCGCTAAGCATCGACGTATCAATCGCTGCAGCACCACGATACCAGTTTTATCGTATTGAGAGTGTGTAGATACGTAGAATGAAGGATTTTGACACCCGTACAGCCAGCCAAAGTCTCAGAAACGGCGGGAATCCTCGATCTTTCGATTCCGCTAAGCTTCGACGTATCAATCGCTGCAGAACTGCGATACCAGTTTTCTCGTATTGAGAGTGTGTAGTTGCAGGAAATAAAGAATTTTGACCCCCGTACGCCCAGCCAAACTCTCAGAAACGCCGGGAATCCTCGATCTCTCGATGTCGCTAAGCATCGACGGATCAATCGCTGCAGAGCCACGATTCCCGTTTTATCGTATTGCAAGTGTGTAGTTGCATGAAATAAAGAATTTTGACATGCGTACACCCAGCCAAACTCTCAGAAACGCCGGGAATCCTCGATCTCTCGATGTCCCTAAGCATCGACGTATCAATTGCTGCAGCACCACGATACCCGTTTTATCGTATTGCCCGTGTGTAGTTGCATGAAATAAAGAATTTTCACACCCGTACAGCCAGCCAAACTCTTAGAAACGCCGGGAATCCTTGATCTCTCGATTTCGCTAAGCATCGACGGATCAATCGCTGCAGCACCACGATACCCATCTTATCGTATTGTAAGTGTGTAGTTGCATGAAGTAAAGAATTTTGACACCCATACGCCCAGCCAAACTTTCAGAAACGCTGGGAATCCTCGATCTCTCGATTTCGCTAAGCATCAACGGATCAATCGCTGCAGCACCGCGATACCCGTTTTATCGTATTGTAAGTGTGTAGTTGCATGAAATAAAGAATTTTGACATGCGTATACCCAGCCAAACACTAAGAAACGCCGGGAATCCTCGATCTCTCGATGTCGCTAAGCATCGATGTATCAATCGCTGCAGCACCACGATACCCGTTTTATCGTATTGCAATTGTGTAGTTGCATGAAATAAAGAATTTTCACACCCGTACAGGCAGCCAAACTCTCAGAAACGCTGGGAATCCTCGATCTCTCGATTTCGCTAAGCATCGACGGATCAATCGCTGCAGCACCGCGATACCCATTTTATCGTATTGTAAGTGTGTAGTTGCATGAAATAAAGAATTTTGACACCCATACGCCCAGCCAAACTCGCAGAAACGCCGGGAATCCTCGATCTCTCGATGTCGCTAAGCATCGACGTATCAATTGCTGCAGCACCACGATACCCGTTTTATCGTATTGCCCGTGTGTAGTTGCATGAAATAAAGAATTTTCACACCCGTACACCCAGCCAAACTCTCAGAAACGCCGGGAATCATCGATCTCTCGATGTCGCTAAGCATCGACGTATCAATCGCTGCAGCACCATGATACCCGTTTTATCGTATTGCAAGTGTGTAGTTGCATGGAATAAAGAATTTTCACACCCGTACACCCAGCCAAACTCTCAGAAACGCCGGGAATCATCGATCTCTCGATGTCGCTAAGCATCGACGGATCAATCGCTGCAGCACCATGATACCCGTTTTATCGTATTGCAAGTGTGTAGTTGCATAGAATAAAGAATTTTTACACCCGTACACCCAGCCAAACTCTCAGAAACGCTGGGAATCCTCGATCTCTCGATTTCGCTAAGCATCGACGGATCAATCGCTGCAGCACCGCGATACCCATTTTATCGTATTGTAAGTGTGTAGTTGCATGAAATAAAGAATTTTGACACCCATACGCCCAGCCAAACTCGCAGAAACGCCGGGAATCCTCGATCTCTCGATGTCGCTAAGCATCGACGTATCAATTGCTGCAGCACCACGATACCAGTTTTATCGTAGTGAGATTGTGTAGATACATAGAATGAAGGATTTTGACACCCGTACAGCCAGCCAAAGTCTCAGAAACGGCGGGAATCCTCGATCTTTCGATTCCGCTAAGCTTCGACGTATCAATCGCTGCAGAACTGCGATACCAGTTTTCTCGTATTGAGAGTGTGTAGTTGCAGGAAATAAAGAATTTTGACCCCCGTACGCCCAGCCAAACTCTCAGAAACGCCGGGAATCGTCGATCTCTCGATGTCGCTAAGCATCGACGGATCAATCGCTGCAGAGCCACGATTCCCGTTTTATCGTATTGCAAGTGTGTAGTTGCATGAAATAAAGAATTTTGACATGCGTACACCCAGCCAAACTCTCAGAAACACCGGGAATCATCGATATCTCGATGTCGCTAAGCATCGACGTATCAATCGCTGCAGCACCACGATACCAGTTTTATCGTATTGAGAGTGTGTAGATACGTAGAATGAAGGATTTTGACACCCGTACAGCCAGCCAAAGTCTCAGAAACGGCGGGGATCCTCGATCTTTCGATTCCGCTAAGCTTCGACGTAACAATCGCTGCAGAACTGCGATACCAGTTTTCTCGTATTGAGAGTGTGTAGTTGCTGGAAATAAAGAATTTTGACCCCCGTACGCCCAGCCAAACTCTCAGAAACGCGGGGAATCCTCGATCTCTCGATGTCGCTATGCATCGACGGATCAATCGCTGCAGCACCACGATACCCATTTTATCGTATTTCCCGTGTGTAGTTGCATGAAATAAAGAATTTTGACACCCGTACACCGAGCCAAACTCTCCGAAACGCCGGGAATCCTCGATCTCTCGATTTCGCTAAGCATCGACGGATCAATCGCTGCAGCACCGCGATACCCGTTCTATCGTATTGTAAGTGCGTAGTTGCATGAAATAAAGAAGTTTGACATGCGTACACCCAGCCAAACACTAAGAAACGCCGGGAATCCTCGATCTCTCGATGTCGCTAAGCATCGACGGATCAATCGCTGCAGCACCACGATACCCGTTTTATCGTATTGCAAGTGTGTAGTTGCATGAAATAAATGATTTTCACGCCCGTACACCCAGCCAAACTCTCAGAAACGCCGGGAATCCTCGATCTCTCGATTTCGCTAAGCATCGACGGATCAATCGCTGCAGCACCGCGATACCCGTTTTATCGTATTGTAAGTCTGTAGTTGCATGAAATAAAGAATTTTGACACCTATACGCCCAGCCAAACTCTCAGAAACGCCTGGAATCCTCGATCTCTCGATGTCGCTAAGCATCGACGTATCAATTGCTGCAGCACCACGATACCCGTTTTATCGTATTGCCCGTGTGTAGTTGCATGAAATAAAGAATTTTCACACCCGTACAGCCAGCCAAACTCTTAGAAACGCCGGGAATCCTCGATCTCTCGATTTCGCTAAGCATCGACGGATCAATCGCTGCAGCACCACGATACCCGTTTTATCGTATTGCCCGTGTGTAGTTGCATGAAATAAAGAATTTTCACACCCGTACACCCTGCCAAACTCTCAGAAACGCCGGGAATCATCGATCTCTCGATGTCGCTAAGCATCGACGGATCAATCGCTGCAGCACTATGATACCCGTTTTATCGTATTGCAAGTGTGTAGTTGCATGGAATAAAGAATTTTTACACCCGTACACCCAGCCAAACTCTCAGAAACGCTGGGAATCCTCGATCTCTCGATTTCGCTAAGCATCGACGGATCAATCGCTGCAGCACCGCGATACCAGTTTTATCGTATTGAGAGTGTGTAGATACATAGAATGAAGGATTTTGACACCCGTACAGCCAGCCAAAGTCTCAGAAACGGCGGGAATCCTCGATCTTTCGATTCCGCTAAGCTTCGACGTATCAATCGCTGCAGAACTGCGATACCAGTTTTCTCGTATTGAGAGTGTGTAGTTGCAGGAAATAAAGAATTTTGACCCCCGTACGCCCAGCCAAACTCTCAGAAACGCCGGGAATCCTCGATCTCTCGATGTCGCTATGTATCGACGAATCAATCGCTGCAGCACCACGATACCCATTTTATCGTATTTCCCGTGTGTAGTTGCATGAAATAAAGAATTTTCACACCCGTACACCGAGCCAAACTCTCCGAAACGCCGGGAATCCTCGATCTCTCGATTTCGCTAAGCATCGACGGATCAATCGCTGCAGGATCGCGATACCCGTTCTATCGTATTGTAAGTGCGTAGTTGCATGAAATAAAGAATTTTGACATGCGTACACCCAGCCAAACTCTCAGAAACGCCGGGAATCCTCGATCTCTCGATGTCGCTATGCATCGACGGATCAATCGCTGCAGCACCACGATACCCATTTTATCGTATTTCCCGTGTGTAGTTGCATGAAATAAAGAATTTTGACACCCGTACACCGAGCCAAACTCTCCGAAACGCCGGGAATCCTCGATCTCTCGATTTCGCTAAGCATCGACGGATCAATCGCTGCAGCACCGCGATACCCGTTCTATCGTATTGTAAGTGCGTAGTTGCATGAAATAAAGAATTTTGACATGCGTACACCCAGCCAAACACTAAGAAACGCCGGGAATCCTCGATCTCTCGATGTCGCTAAGCATCGACGGATCAATCGCTGCAGCACCACGATACCCGTTTTATCGTATTGCAAGTGTGTAGTTGCATGAAATAAATGATTTTCACGCCCGTACACCCAGCCAAACTCGCAGAAACGCCGGGAATCCTCGATCTCTCGATTTCGCTAAGCATCGACGGATCAATCGCTGCAGAGCCACGATTCCCGTTTTATCGTATTGGAAGTGTGTAGTTGCATGAAATAAAGAATTTTCACACCCGTATACCCAGCTAAACTCTCCGAAATGCCGGGAATCCTCGATTTCTCGATTTCGTAAGCATCGACGGATCAATCGCTGCAGCACCACGATACCCGTTTTATCGTATTGTAAGTGCGTAGTTGCATGAAATAAAGAATTTTGACATGCGTACACCCAGCCAAACACTAAGAAACGCCGGGAATCCTCGATCTCTCGATGTCGCTAAGCATCGACGGATCAATCGCTGCAGCACCACGATACCAGTTTTATCGTAGTGAGAGTTTGTAGATACATAGAATGAAGGATTTTGACACCCGTACAGCCAGCCAAAGTCTCAGAAACGGCGGGAATCCTCGATCTTTCGATTCCGCTAAGCTTCGACGTATCAATCGCTGCAGAACTGCGATACCAGTTTTCTCGTATTGAGAGTGTGTAGTTGCAGGAAATAAAGAATTTTGACCCCCGTACGCCCAGCCAAACTCTCAGAAACGCCGGGAATCCTCGATCTCTCGATGTCGCTAAGCATCGACGGATCAATCGCTGCAGAGCCACGATTCCCTTTTTATCGTATTGCAAGTGTGTAGTTGCATGAAATAAAGAATTTTGACATGCGTACACCCAGCCAAACTCTCAGAAACGCCGGGAATCATCGATATCCCGATGTCGCTAAGCATCGACGTATCAATCGCTGCAGCACCACGATACCAGTTTTATCGTAGTGAGAGTGTGTAGATACATAGAATGAAGGATTTTGACACCCGTACAGCCAGCCAAAGTCTCAGAAACGGCGGGAATCCTCGATCTTTCGATTCCGCTAAGCTTCGACGTATCAATCGCTGCAGAACTGCGATACCAGTTTTCTCGTATTGAGAGTGTGTAGTTGCAGGAAATAAAGAATTTTGACCCCCGTACGCCCAGCCAAACTCTCAGAAACGCCGGGAATCCTCGATCTCTCGATGTCGCTATGTATCGACGAATCAATCGCTGCAGCACCACGATACCCATTTTATCGTATTTCCCGTGTGTAGTTGCATGAAATAAAGAATTTTCACACCCGTACACCGAGCCAAACTCTCCGAAACGCCGGGAATCCTCGATCTCTCGATTTCGCTAAGCATCGACGGATCAATCGCTGCAGGATCGCGATACCCGTTCTATCGTATTGTAAGTGCGTAGTTGCATGAAATAAAGAATTTTGACATGCGTACACCCAGCCAAACTCTCAGAAACGCCGGGAATCCTCGATCTCTCGATGTCGCTATGCATCGACGGATCAATCGCTGCAGCACCACGATACCCATTTTATCGTATTTCCCGTGTGTAGTTGCATGAAATAAAGAATTTTGACACCCGTACACCGAGCCAAACTCTCCGAAACGCCGGGAATCCTCGATCTCTCGATTTCGCTAAGCATCGACGGATCAATCGCTGCAGCACCGCGATACCCGTTCTATCGTATTGTAAGTGCGTAGTTGCATGAAATAAAGAATTTTGACATGCGTACACCCAGCCAAACACTAAGAAACGCCGGGAATCCTCGATCTCTCGATGTCGCTAAGCATCGACGGATCAATCGCTGCAGCACCACGATACCCGTTTTATCGTATTGCAAGTGTGTAGTTGCATGAAATAAATGATTTTCACGCCCGTACACCCAGCCAAACTCGCAGAAACGCCGGGAATCCTCGATCTCTCGATTTCGCTAAGCATCGACGGATCAATCGCTGCAGAGCCACGATTCCCGTTTTATCGTATTGGAAGTGTGTAGTTGCATGAAATAAAGAATTTTCACACCCGTATACCCAGCTAAACTCTCCGAAATGCCGGGAATCCTCGATTTCTCGATTTCGTAAGCATCGACGGATCAATCGCTGCAGCACCACGATACCCGTTTTATCGTATTGTAAGTGCGTAGTTGCATGAAATAAAGAATTTTGACATGCGTACACCCAGCCAAACACTAAGAAACGCCGGGAATCCTCGATCTCTCGATGTCGCTAAGCATCGACGGATCAATCGCTGCAGCACCACGATACCAGTTTTATCGTAGTGAGAGTTTGTAGATACATAGAATGAAGGATTTTGACACCCGTACAGCCAGCCAAAGTCTCAGAAACGGCGGGAATCCTCGATCTTTCGATTCCGCTAAGCTTCGACGTATCAATCGCTGCAGAACTGCGATACCAGTTTTCTCGTATTGAGAGTGTGTAGTTGCAGGAAATAAAGAATTTTGACCCCCGTACGCCCAGCCAAACTCTCAGAAACGCCGGGAATCCTCGATCTCTCGATGTCGCTAAGCATCGACGGATCAATCGCTGCAGAGCCACGATTCCCTTTTTATCGTATTGCAAGTGTGTAGTTGCATGAAATAAATAATTTTGACATGCGTACACCCAGCCAAACTCTCAGAAACGCCGGGAATCATCGATATCCCGATGTCGCTAAGCATCGACGTATCAATCGCTGCAGCACCACGATACCAGTTTTATCGTAGTGAGAGTGTGTAGATACATAGAATGAAGGATTTTGACACCCGTACAGCCAGCCAAAGTCTCAGAAACGGCGGGAATCCTCGATCTTTCGATTCCGCTAAGCTTCGACGTATCAATCGCTGCAGAACTGCGATACCAGTTTTCTCGTATTGAGAGTGTGTAGTTGCAGGAAATAAAGAATTTTGACCCCCGTACGCCCAGCCAAACTCTCAGAAACGCCGGGAATCCTCGATCTCTCGATGTCGCTAAGCATCGACGGATCAATCGCTGCAGAGCCACGATTCCCTTTTTATCGTATTGCAAGTGTGTAGTTGCATGAAATAAAGAATTTTGACATGCGTTGTTACGTCCTGGGTCATTTAGCATTTAATATATATATATATATATATATATATTCATATATATATAAATACACCAATACGTAATTTAATCACATTATTGGTTCTATCTATTCTTTATACGTTCAATTCACATTACATTCATTTTTATAAATAAATAATAATGTCATTATAAAAATCATAATAAGAATATAATTAACAACCGTCAACAAGAATACACTACTCGATCTTATAAATATTCATGACAAATTATGGGACGAAATCTCATTTGAAAACACAGTTGTATACAATACGAAAGTTCAACAGCTTATAAATAAACAACCGTTTGCGATATCGAAAATCTAATAGCACCATTAAAAGCGGAGAAAGGTTTAGAACTTATAAAGTGCTAGACATAAAAATGCTCTAGGTGGTCCCGTTCACGAGATAATCGTGTTTTTCTAGAAAAATGCGATCTGTGAAGCCGGACTTCCGACTTACAGATATTCTGTAGTTGACTGGCCTCAAGTAACGAGATTTTGCATATAAAAGGATCATTGTCCACCGTTTTGGCTAAAATGGAGAAAACCCATAAACAATACTTTCGATAAACAATAACAAATCGTTGTCCATCTACGTAGTATATTCTTATTATGTGCCTTAAATATAAACACTTATACAGTATAACTAATTGAACAATTACAATGTTAAACAACACATGAATATTGTTTATTTTAATCTACAATATATATATACATATACATATATTATAATTGCGCGAACAAAATAATCAAAGCGAGCACGTGCAATATCATATTACAAATCGAGCGTGGCACCGGATGGAACCTAGACGCGGAGTCAGCATGGAGAAGAATATACCGTGCGACTCGGCCGATAAGGAAAACGCTGACACTCTGGACCAACCGTGGGATTGCTGGGTCAGCATCAGGCGCAACAACGAACCGCCGAGCGCCTTCCCCCACTCTCGCGCCACGGTAGTCCCCACCATTGTAAATCATTGCGGGCCCCACCTCGATTAGCGCTGCTTCGCATATAAATAATCAGTAGTAGTTTCTTGAGCAGAGAAGAGCTCAGTTCGGTCAGTACAGTTCAGCTTTTTCGGGACGCGATTATTAAATAACGTGTAATATTAATTCACGATATAGTTATTTTATGCTATGTGTATCCATATATATGTGAACACATATGCATATGCGTTTGTATTCTGATTCAATCACGGGCGATTAAAAACGTAGCGATACCTGTCAGTGAACAGGCGGTATTGATTGAAACCGGTATAAAAATCGTTACGGGTAACATCGTGTCGTGGTTAATCATCTTAAATATCTTTTGTTATTAATCATACGATTTGTATTACTTTTACGGTAAAAGTTACTTAATAATCTACGCAGATAGTGTACTAGTGTTAATCTAATAAACTTATCGATTTTCGTTGAAACTAAAAACTTCGAGTTTGTTTCCATTCATTGATGGACCTTCAAGAACCACCCACGCATCGTATCAGAACGTGGGCTCATCCCGACGAAGGTCATCCCGATCGTCACTCTCGACTAACAAAAAACCCGCTACGCTCAACAGCTCACACGCCTGCTAATCAGCATAAAGGGTAAGTCCATATTTATTTTATATTCCTTCTTTCTATTATCTTTATTCATTTCCACGAATCTAGTCTCGCTCCGATCCCTGACCTGCGCATTCCGGTCTAAATTAGGAGCAACAATATATCCCGTTACTTATCGTCCTAATAATCGAACGCCGTTACTATGCGGCGTACGAAGATCAAAAATAAATAAATCGGCGACGTAACAGGTATATATATTTACTGGTGACAGCGGTGGGATACGCTGGATTACGTGTAGAAATGAGAAAATAATAATACAAACATATAGTTTCGCAAATACCCCTTTTAAGCGATACGAATATTTTATCTGAATTTTCATAATGGCACTCTCCGAAGAGGAAATGCGCGAATTCCACGCACAGTTAACAGCCGAAAAAGAAAGATTACGCGAAATGGAACGCGATCTAGCTTCTCGCGAATTAGACTTACAAAACCAACGAATCACATTGAGCGACCAATCCCCATGCGCTTCTGAGTCGTTGGATGTTCAGAAATTTCAATCCACACTAGCGAACCTAACACTCGAACTCGATACTATTCGATCGGAAATATCAGATCTTAACACTCGAGTCATTACGGCCCAGCCATTAGCGGGCCGATTGCCTAATAATTCTCTACACAACCAATCTAACGCGTCGAATATCGATCCAAACCTCCCGCGAATATCATTCAAGGATGTTCTCGAAGGTATCCCCGTGTTTAATGGAGAGAACATTCCCGTACTTAAATTCGTTCGGGCATGCAAACGTGCAGCTGTTATGTTCCCTCCCAACCTAGAAATCACGCTAACACGACTTCTCCGCAATAAGTTAAAGGGTCGGGCGTACACCGCAGTCGAAGACGATTCTTTCGAGACTATAAAGGGACTAACAGACCGGCTTAAAGAAATATTCGGGGCTTCCAAATCAATAAATCAGTATAGAGGTGAATTAGGTAACGTAAAAAAACAAGATACCGAACACATTATCGATTATATCAGCCGTGTAAAAGATCTTTACTCAGCAATTCGGGAAGAAGAGACTCCTGAAACGGGAGCCATTTCGCGAACGCAAACAAGGAACTTGGAGAAAGAAACTCTAGAATGTTTTCTAGCCGGACTACCTCCGGACTTTCGTTTTAGGTTAAAATTAGAGGGTTGCCCAAATCTCGAAGTGGCATACTCAAACGCTGTAAAAATTGAAAAAGAAATCGAAAAGGATCGCGTTCATTTTAAAGACACACATTCGGAAAATAAAAACGCGTCACAAACTCATGTCAAAAATATCGTAGCCCGCGATTCCGTAAGTTGTGAATATTGTAATATAAAGGATCATAAGCAAGATAATTGTTGGACGAAGTACCCCGAGAAGCGTCCTCAACTTTACAAACCATACGGTAAAAGCGAACGTCAAAATGTTGTTAATACGCAACACGCTGACGAAAACAAAATCCATTCCTCTTGCGACTATTGTAACAAACCGGGTCACAATAAAGCTCGATGTTATAAACGACTCAACGACGAAAAACGCAAGGCGGAAAACGAGAATACCCGCTCGGAAGAACCCGGCGCGAACCGAGTGGAAAAATTATCAGAGCGCCTAGTACGGGCAGTAAACATTGTTCACGAAAAGTCCGTACCGTCAACGTCAGAATAAAAGAACAATCGTTTATTCCCACTGTAGAAATTGAGTCCCCACAATTAAACAAGAGGGTCGATTTTCTTGTCGACTCCGGGTCTGACCCAAATCTCATAAAAATTAATGCATTAAATTCGGACGTTATTATCAACAGAAATGATATCCTAAAGTTACAGGGCATATCTGCCTCACCGGTATACACAATCGGTTCTACTATCTTGGAAATTGAAGGGACTCAATCAGAATTTCATGTTGTTAGCAACAAATTCCCGATCGAACAAGACGCAATTTTGGGTTCGGAATTTCATGCTCAAAACCGAGCAATTATTGACTGGGAACTGGAAGTCGTTCGATGGAAAAATAAGATACTAGCGTTCAAGAATCGTGAAACTATCGTCATACCGAAAAGATCGAGAGCTGTGTATCATATACGTGTTAAGAATCACGAAATTCAGGAGGGATATGTCCCTCGATTAGACGCCGGAAGCGGAATTTTCCTAGGAGAAGCCGTGGTGTCGTGTAAAAATGGTGTAGCGTGTTTGATGGCGATTAACACCAACGACGAGGACATAGAGCTCACTGTTCCGGCAGTGACCTTA
Organism: Clistopyga incitator; assembly: GCA_947507545.1. Lineage (NCBI taxonomy): Eukaryota > Metazoa > Arthropoda > Insecta > Hymenoptera > Ichneumonidae > Clistopyga > Clistopyga incitator. Next base: position 5,879,667 of record OX382176.1, read on the forward strand.
GAGGCTTTTGAGCTCTATAATCCGAATCTGAGGTCTGATATGAAAATTGATGAGTTACCTAGCAAAATACTTAGAGTACAGGAGCCGGGTTGCATCAGCGTTAATCAATTGTCAGGCGACCAGCACGCGCACTCCGTTTTGCGAATAGATAAAGTATCCGCGAAACAAGTAACAGATTTATTACGACTCGATGATCTAAACGATGAAGAACGAGCGAACGTTGAATCATTGATTGATCGAAACGCCGATCTCTTTCATATACCAGGAGATTTTCTGGAACATACAAACGCGATAGAACATAAAATTTCTACAACGGACGACCAACCAGTCTTTACACGTCAGTATAGATTTCCTCCTGCTCACAAGGATGAAATCCAGAAACAAGTAGGTGAACTCATTAAGGGAAAAATAATTGAACCATCCGAGTCTCCTTATAGCTCTCCACTTTGGATTGTGCCAAAAAAGGCCGATTCACAGGGTAAACCAAGGTGGAGAATGGTAATTGATTATAGAAATCTAAACGACAAAACAATTGGTGACGCTTATCCGCTCCCCAATATTAATGAAATCCTCGACCAACTCGGTAGCGCTAAATATTTTTCTGTATTTGACTTGGCGAGTGGATTTCACCAAATTTGCATGCATCCCTCAGATGCACACAAAACAGCATTCTCAACGCCATTAGGGCACTACCAATTCAATCGCATGCCGTTTGGGCTTAAAAATGCTCCGGCAACTTTCCAACGATTAATGGACCGCGTTTTGTGCGGTCTACAAGGCAACGAACTTTTCGTATACTTAGATGATATTGTGATATACGCGAGTTCTTTGCGAGAACACGAAATTAAATTTAATAAGCTAGCGGAGCGATTGCGGAAAGCTAACCTCAAACTGCAACCCGACAAATGCGAATTCTTACGAAAGGAGGTTGCTTACTTGGGTCACGTCATTAGCGAGGACGGTGTTAAGCCCGATCCGAAAAAGATAGAGTCACTAAAGAAATATCCTCGACCGACTAACGCGAAAAAAATTAAGCAGTTCCTTGGATTGGCGGGGTACTATCGACGGTTTGTGGAAAATTTTTCCGAAATTGCTCGACCTTTAACACAATTATTAAAAAAGGGTGCAATGTTTAAATGGACTCAAACACAAGAGGAGGCTTTTACGAGATTACGAGATGCCTTGTGCAAAGAACCGATTTTACAATATCCGGACTTCACTCGGCCGTTTATTATAACAACAGATGCATCAAATATAGCGATAGGTGGTATTCTCAGTCAAGGGAAAATCGGTAGCGACAAACCTATTTCATACGCATCGCGGACATTGTCTAAGGCCGAAATGAACTATTCGACTATTGAGAAAGAATTACTGGCAATCGTATATTGTGTAGGCCATTTTAGACCTTACGTTTACGGTCGCGAATTCATACTTGTAACCGATCACAAGCCGCTTGTCTGGCTTGACTCTGTAAAAGATCCTGCGAATAGACTAATCCATTGGCGTTTCAAAATCGCGAACTACGAATATAAAATCATTTATAAACCTGGAAGAGTAAACAGTAATGCAGACGCACTCTCCCGGAATCCTCCCGATACAGAGATTCGGACAGCAAGCAACGAAAAATCAGTACTCGTAGTAATGCCTATCCGATCCAGAACAGTATTAGATACATCTGACACTGATTCGGATGTAATACCTCCAAAGAAACGAAAAGAAAGTATACCGGAAGCGGACCCCAAACCTGGTGATGTAATTCGTTTCCAATCTAACAAACGAACTCGGGAGCCTGAATCAGATTCTAGCTCTGATAGTATATTCACGGCTAACCCGAAAAAGCGTACAAAAGAATATGTGATTCCAGAATTAGGGAAATCATCGATTTCAACAATTGGTCCGGTAAAGCCAGACCCTAAAAACGTAGCAGAGGAAGTAAGAGATCCTTCTGATCTTCCTGCGCCTTCAGAAGCACCAGGAAACAAAACTAGCCTTTCGCTGTTATCTGAAGATGAACCAGACGAAGTCCGAAAGTCAGATGAAAGTGGACGGAGAGCGAAAGGATCCGACGAGTCAGACAAATCTATCGACGAATCTACAAACAATCTTTCCGAAACTCTAAAAATTCTCGAGAGAAGCATCAACAGTTCCGACGATTCCAACCTTACCGTAAATGAAGATTCAGTCCAGGTTGCTGGTGCGTCCAATCCTCACGAAACTCTTGAATTGATAGAACTATCCAATGATAATAATAACGGCGTCGAAACAAAATCCAACGGATACGAGTCAGAAACTACCAACGAGCCGAATTCAGAAAACGATTCCGATTCGAATAGCGATATCTTTGATAGACCTAATGTACCATTCGACCGAGACAATAGGGATTTACACATAAATAGATTAATTGTCAAAGAAACTCGAGACCGTTTAAGTATAAGGAAAGACAACGTAATATTTTTCGTCACTACTAAGGGACAGGCTGTAGACGAAGGAGCTAAGGACCTGGGTGAACTACAGATCCCGAATAATCTTAACCTTAGTAGGGCTAATGTAAAAACGATAAGGTCGAAACACTTTATTGCGTTACCAATCAAAGCCGATTTACGTGCCAATACATCAATCGATGACTTGATAGAGGCCGTCCACTCTCTGAGAGACGTCGTAACAGAGTTAAATCTAAGTTCGATTAGTATCGCAAGAACAAACAAAATCGACAATATATTTTGGGACGATATCCGCAAAATAATAATTGACAATCTGGCTGATATACCAGCATCTTTAACAATTTGTAAGCAGTTAATCCGAATACCTCCCGAAGCAGAAAGACGGAGTATTATTGCAGAAAAACACGACTCATTAATTGGTGGACACAAAGGTGTGACCAAAACATACAAACGCATTCGTGAACATTTTTTCTGGGAAAACATGAAAACTGAAGTACAGGTATATATCCAACAATGTCGCGAATGTCAATTGAAGAAACTAGTCCGCGTTAAAACTAAACAACCAATGATCATTACAGACACTCCAGGCAGCGCCTTTGACAAGATTGCAATGGACGTTGTCGGTCCACTTCCCATCACCAAAAAGGGCAACCAGTATATTCTAACTATACAAGACTTGTTAACTAAATATTCACTTGGAATACCGATGGTTAGGGTTTCTTCAATCGACGTCGCGGACGCCTTCGTAAAACAATTCATCAACCGTTTTGGAGCACCAGCCGGAATCCTTACGGATCAAGGCAGTAATTTTACTAGCAGTCTAATGAAATCTGTTGCAAAAAGATACAAAATTAAGCAATATTTCGCAACAGCTTATCACCCGCAGACAAACGGATCAATTGAACGGTCACATCATGTATTAACAGAATATTTAAAACCGTATGTAGACAAAAATCATGACTGGGATGAGTATATTGATATGGCTATGTTTTCCTATAATACTAGCCTCCATGAAGGTACAGGTTTCACTCCGCATGAACTCGTTTTCGGAAAACTTGCTAGACTTCCATCTGCTCATCAGCAGTTAGAGGAACATACAGACGAAACATATACGTCGTATTTAGAGAAACTCTTCAACAAACTTCACGATTTACAAGAACTTGCCGCGGAAAATCTAAAGAACGCAAAACAACGCTCAAAAGGATACTACGATAGAAATATAAATTCGCAAAACTTTGGCGTCGGTGCCCAAGTATTAATGCTTAAGGAACCCATTACCGGGAAATTCTCACAGCAATATACCGGACCTCATCAAGTCATAGAAATCTTATCCGGTGGAAACGTAAAAATTAATTATAATGGAAAACCTAGGATTGTTCATATGAATAAGCTACGATTATCAAAATTATAGAAAGAGCTACCTCTGTTGCAGGAGAATCCAGCTCTATTAAAATTAATCTTATCCAAATTGTTATTGTACTAGTTAAGCAATAAGGTATCACGCGATTCGACATCACGGCGATACGTAGAAGTAGAAAAAGCGGATGTCTTCGAGTACATGAGACAGGAATCCTATCCGTGAGTAGTGCAAGTCAGATCATGGGTCTACAACGAAACAGCACAACAGCTCGAAGCATCACCATGGCTGGATCAATCTCTGTCGACGGAAAGTGTTCAGGCACGCAATACAGTGATCCATTCGGAACCTGGGATAACGTTGTTGTGCAAGCATCAGTGAAAATCACTCTCTTTAACTATCAAGCCTCGATCGACTTAACAGATGAAAGGATAATTTTACATTCTGGAAACAAATGTCCATTAACGGACGGACATTGTATCGACGTAAATGGAAATAGTGCCTTCTGGAGAACGGAACCAACCGATTCATGTGACTTCCACCGTTACGAAGTCCTTTACGAAGGAAAAGCCACAAAACTAACAACAGCTAACGATCAACCGGACTCCCCAGACGTGTACACATTGACAACACAAGATACAACCTTTGCACTCGCGCGACGTTCAGAATTGTTGCTGTGCGGGTATACATTAATCAGAACCGAACATCCAAAATTGTTCATTCTCGAGACGGAAAAAGGAGAATCATTCGCAATAAAAAGACCAACATCCGTTTCTAACCTCGATATATTTTCATACATTAACTCGAAATTCGTTTATGTCGAGAAACATATAAAACTTCAAATGAAGAACCTATACAAGGACGTGTTAACACAACGCTGCAACTTGGAAAGACAGGTCCTGCAGAACGCCTTATCAACTTCGAGCATTCTGCCGGAAAAGTTTGCATATGTCATAATGAAAGGACCAGGATACATGGCAGTAATAGCAGGTGAAGTGGCACATATAATCAAGTGCATCCCTGTCGAATGTAGTCTACGTCGCACCGACGAGTGCTATCACGAATTGCCTGTTATGTATCGTAACCAGTCTTATTTTCTCTCCACGACTTCACGAATATTATTGAAATCTGCAACCCAAATTGAATGCGATCCAACTTTACCATCGTTATACTTCATCGACAATGTCTGGTATAGATTTTCACCACACCCAATTGTCGTTCCACCACCGCAATCTCTTCAACCATCATCAAAGCCTACATGGCATTATGCATCAATTGGGAACCTCGCAAGTAGCGGAATTTATTCAGAATCGGACATCAAGAAGCTCCGTGACCGAATCATGTTCCCTGCCGAAAAACCGGCACTATTGAACAACCTGGCGAGAGGATCGGTTGGGTACAGCATACCTGCTGGGAGCGTATCATTTCACGGACTACTTGATGATAACACATTGAACCAGCTGGCCGAAAACACCATGAAGAAAATTTGGCATGGTTTCGAGAAATTCGGCATAGCTAGTGCAGAAGTTTTTGCAATCTACTTAATTATCAAAGTCACTAAAACTATTATCGATACCTGCATCCACGGATACGCCATTCATTCTTTATACGGATGGAGTATTCACCTGTTGGGAGCCGTATGGAGCTCCGTGACCGGACTACTGCTAACGTTGGGCCACAAACGAAACAATACAGATGGAAATACGACACAAGGTACTCCGACAGCAACGGAACGGGTAGAATTACCAAACTATCCCAACTTGACGGCGAGGGATAACGCAAGATTTCCGACAGCAATGGAACGGGTAGAATTACCAATATACCCCAACTTGACGGCGAGGGAGACCGGAAGATTTCCAACAGCAGGGAAAAGGACTAAGACAAACTTCCATAACCTGATGACTGGAGATACTGCGATAACACCAACCCCTCGGCCCACAATTGACCCAGTCCTCGTTAATCGTCTAAACTCTTGTCCTACGCAGAGCACCGGCACTGCTTCAGACTAAAGGGGGGAGGTGTTACGTCCTGGGTCATTTAGCATTTAATATATATATATATATATATATATACATATATATATAAATACACCAATACGTAATTTAATCACATTATTGGTTCTATCTATTCTTTATACGTTCAATTCACATTACATTCATTTTTATAAATAAATAATAATGTCATTATAAAAATCATAATAAGAATATAATTAACAACCGTCAACAAGAATACACTACTCGATCTTATAAATATTCATGACAAATTATGGGACGAAATCTCATTTGAAAACACAGTTGTATACAATACGAAAGTTCAACAGCTTATAAATAAACAACCGTTTGCGATATCGAAAATCTAATAGCACCATTAAAAGCGGAGAAAGGTTTAGAACTTATAAAGTGCTAGACATAAAAATGCTCTAGGTGGTCCCGTTCACGAGATAATCGTGTTTTTCTAGAAAAATGCGATCTGTGAAGCCGGACTTCCGACTTACAGATATTCTGTAGTTGACTGGCCTCAAGTAACGAGATTTTGCATATAAAAGGATCATTGTCCACCGTTTTGGCTAAAATGGAGAAAACCCATAAACAATACTTTCGATAAACAATAACAAATCGTTGTCCATCTACGTAGTATATTCTTATTATGTGCCTTAAATATAAACACTTATACAGTATAACTAATTGAACAATTACAATGTTAAACAACACATGAATATTGTTTATTTTAATCTACAATATATATATACATATACATATATTATAATTGCGCGAACAAAATAATCAAAGCGAGCACGTGCAATATCATATTACAAATCGAGCGTGGCACCGGATGGAACCTAGACGCGGAGTCAGCATGGAGAAGAATATACCGTGCGACTCGGCCGATAAGGAAAACGCTGACACTCTGGACCAACCGTGGGATTGCTGGGTCAGCATCAGGCGCAACAACGAACCGCCGAGCGCCTTCCCCCACTCTCGCGCCACGGTAGTCCCCACCATTGTAAATCATTGCGGGCCCCACCTCGATTAGCGCTGCTTCGCATATAAATAATCAGTAGTAGTTTCTTGAGCAGAGAAGAGCTCAGTTCGGTCAGTACAGTTCAGCTTTTTCGGGACGCGATTATTAAATAACGTGTAATATTAATTCACGATATAGTTATTTTATGCTATGTGTATCCATATATATGTGAACACATATGCATATGCGTTTGTATTCTGATTCAATCACGGGCGATTAAAAACGTAGCGATACCTGTCAGTGAACAGGCGGTATTGATTGAAACCGGTATAAAAATCGTTACGGGTAACATCGTGTCGTGGTTAATCATCTTAAATATCTTTTGTTATTAATCATACGATTTGTATTACTTTTACGGTAAAAGTTACTTAATAATCTACGCAGATAGTGTACTAGTGTTAATCTAATAAACTTATCGATTTTCGTTGAAACTAAAAACTTCGAGTTTGTTTCCATTCATTGATGGACCTTCAAGAACCACCCACGCATCGTATCAGAACGTGGGCTCATCCCGACGAAGGTCATCCCGATCGTCACTCTCGACTAACAAAAAACCCGCTACGCTCAACAGCTCACACGCCTGCTAATCAGCATAAAGGGTAAGTCCATATTTATTTTATATTCCTTCTTTCTATTATCTTTATTCATTTCCACGAATCTAGTCTCGCTCCGATCCCTGACCTGCGCATTCCGGTCTAAATTAGGAGCAACAATATATCCCGTTACTTATCGTCCTAATAATCGAACGCCGTTACTATGCGGCGTACGAAGATCAAAAATAAATAAATCGGCGACGTAACAGCGTACACCCAGCCAAACTCTCAGAAACGCCGGGAATCATCGATATCCCGATGTCGCTAAGCATCGACGTATCAATCGCTGCAGCACCACGATACCAGTTTTATCGTATTGAGAGTGTGTAGATACGTAGAATGAAGGATTTTGACACCCGTACAGCCAGCCAAAGTCTCAGAAACGGCGGGAATCCTCGATCTTTCGATTCCGCTAAGCTTCGACGTATCAATCGCTGCAGAACTGCGATACCAGTTTTCTCGTATTGAGAGTGTGTAGTTGCAGGAAATAAAGAATTTTGACCCCCGTACGCCCAGCCAAACTCTCAGAAACGCCGGGAATCCTCGATCTCTCGATGTCGCTAAGCATCGACGGATCAATCGCTGCAGAGCCACGATTCCCGTTTTATCGTATTGCAAGTGTGTAGTTGCATGAAATAAAGAATTTTGACATGCGTACACCCAGCCAAACTCTCAGAAACGCCGGGAATCCTCGATCTCTCGATGTCCCTAAGCATCGACGTATCAATTGCTGCAGCACCACGATACCCGTTTTATCGTATTGCCCGTGTGTAGTTGCATGAAATAAAGAATTTTCACACCCGTACAGCCAGCCAAACTCTTAGAAACGCCGGGAATCCTCGATCTCTCGATTTCGCTAAGCATCGACGGATCAATCGCTGCAGCACCACGATACCCATCTTATCGTATTGTAAGTGTGTAGTTGCATGAAGTAAAGAATTTTGACAGCCATACGCCCAGCCAAACTTTCAGAAACGCCGGGAATCCTCGATCTCTCGATGTCGCTAAGCATCGACGTATCAATTGCTGCAGCACCATGATACCCGTTTTATCGTATTGCAAGTGTGTAGTTGCATGGAATAAAGAATTTTTACACCCATACGCCCAGCCAAACTCTCAGAAACGCCGGGAATCCTCGATCTCTCGATGTCGCTAAGCATCGACGGATTCATCGCTGCAGCACCACGATACCCATTTTATCGTATTGTAAGTGTGGAGTTGCATGAAATAAAGAATTTTGACACCCATACGCCCAGCCAAACTCTCAGAAACGCCGGGAATCCTCGATCTCTCGATGTCGCTAAGCATCGACGTATCAATTGCTGCAGCACCACGATACCCGTTTTATCGTATTGCCCGTGTGTAGTTGCATGAAATAAAGAATTTTCACACCCGTACACCCAGCCAAACTCTCAGAAACGCCGGGAATCATCGATCTCTCGATGTCGCTAAGCATTGACGGATCAATCGCTGCAGCACCACGATACCCGTTTTATCGTATTGCAAGTGTGTAGTTGCATGAAATAAAGAATTTTCACACCCGTACACCCAGCCAAACTCTCAGAAACGCCGGGAATCATCGATCTCTCGATGTCGCTAAGCATCGACGTATCAATCGCTGCAGCACCACGATACCAGTTTTATCGTATTGAGAGTGTGTAGATACATAGAATGAAGGATTTTGACACCCGTACAGCCAGCCAAAGTCTCAGAAACGGCGGGAATCCTCGATCTCTCGATGTCGCTAAGCATCGACGTATCAATTGCTGCAGCACCACGATACCCGTTTTATCGTATTGCCCGTGTGTAGTTGCATGAAATAAAGAATTTTCACACCCGTACACCCAGCCAAACTCTCAGAAACGCCGGGAATGATCGATCTCTCGATGTCGCTATGCATCGACGGATCAATCGCTGCAGCACCACGATACCCATTTTATCGTATTTCCCGTGTGTAGTTGCATGAAATAAAGAATTTTCACACCCGTACACCGAGCCAAACTCTCCGAAACGCCGGGAATCCTCGATCTCTCGATTTCGCTAAGCATCGACGGATCATCCGCTGCAGCACCGCGATACCCGTTCTATCGTATTGTAAGTGCGTAGTTGCATGAAATAAAGAATTTTGACATGCGTACACCCAGCCAAATACTAAGAAACGCCGGGAATCCTCGATCTCTCGATGTCGCTAACCATCGACGGATCAATCGCTGCAGCACCACGATACCCGTTTTATCGTATTGCAAGTGTGTAGTTGCATGAAATAAAAAATTTTCACACCCGTACACCGAGCCAAACTCTCAGAAACGCCGGGAATCCTCGATCTCTCGATTTCGCTAAGCATCGACGGATCAATCGCTGCAGCACCACGATACCCGTTCTATCGTATTGTAAGTGCGTAGTTGCATGAAATAAAGAATTTTGACATGCGTACACCCAGCCAAACACTAAGAAACGCCGGGAATCCTCGATCTCTCGATGTCGCTAAGCATCGACGGATCAATCGCTGCAGCACCACGATACCCGTTTTATCGTATTGCAAGTGTGTAGTTGCATGAAATAAATGATTTTCACGCCCGTACACCCAGCCAAACTCTCAGAAACGCCGGGAATCCTCGATCTCTCGATTCCGCTAAGCATCGACGGATCAATCGCTGCAGAGCCACGATTCCCGTTTTATCGTATTGCAAGTGTGTAGTTGCATGAAATAAAGAATTTTCACACCCGTATACCCAGCCAAACTCTCCGAAATGCCGGGAATCCTCGATTTCTCTATTTCGTAAGCATCGACGGATTAATCGCTGCAGCACCACGATACCCGTTTTATCGTATTGCAAGTGTGTAGTTGCATGGAATAAAGAATTTTTACACCCGTACACCCAGCCAAACTCTCAGAAACGCTGGGAATCCTCGATCTCTCGATTTCGCTAAGCATCGACGGATCAATCGCTGCAGCACCGCGATACCAGTTTTATCGTATTGAGAGTGTGTAGATACATAGAATGAAGGATTTTGACACCCGTACAGCCAGCCAAAGTCTCAGAAACGGCGGGAATCCTCGATCTTTCGAATCCGCTAAGCTTCGACGTATCAATCGCTGCAGAACTGCGATACCAGTTTTCTCGTATTGAGAGTGTGTAGTTGCAGGAAATAAAGAATTTTGACCCCCGTACGCCCAGCCAAACTCTCAGAAACGCCGGGAATCCTCGATCTCTCGATGTCGCTATGCATCGACGAATCAATCGCTGCAGCACCACGATACCCATTTTATCGTATTTCCCGTGTGTAGTTGCATGAAATAAAGAATTTTCACACCCGTACACCGAGCCAAACTCTCCGAAACGCCGGGAATCCTCGATCTCTCGATTTCGCTAAGCATCGACGGATCAATCGCTGCAGGACCGCGATACCCGTTCTATCGTATTGTAAGTGCGTAGTTGCATGAAATAAAGAATTTTGACATGCGTACACCCAGCCAAACTCTCAGAAACGCCGGGAATCCTCGATCTCTCGATGTCGCTATGCATCGACGGATCAATCGCTGCAGCACCACGATACCCATTTTATCGTATTTCCCGTGTGTAGTTGCATGAAATAAAGAATTTTGACACCCGTACACCGAGCCAAACTCTCCGAAACGCCGGGAATCCTCGATCTCTCGATTTCGCTAAGCATCGACGGATCAATCGCTGCAGAGCCACGATTCCCGTTTTATCGTATTGGAAGTGTGTAGTTGCATGAAATAAAGAATTTTCACACCCGTATACCCAGCTAAACTCTCCGAAATGCCGGGAATCCTCGATTTCTCGATTTCGTAAGCATCGACGGATCAATCGCTGCAGCACCACGATACCCGTTTTATCGTATTGTAAGTGCGTAGTTGCATGAAATAAAGAATTTTGACATGCGTACACCCAGCCAAACACTAAGAAACGCCGGGAATCCTCGATCTCTCGATGTCGCTAAGCATCGACGGATCAATCGCTGCAGCACCACGATACCCGTTTTATCGTATTGCAAGTGTGTAGTTGCATGAAATAAATGATTTTCACGCCCGTACACCCAGCCAAACTCGCAGAAACGCCGGGAATCCTCGATCTCTCGATTTCGCTAAGCATCGACGGATCAATCGCTGCAGCACCACGATACCCGGTTTATCGTATTGTAAGTGTGTAGTTGCATGAAATAAAGAATTTTGACATGCGTACACCCAGCCAAACTCTCAGAAACGCCGGGAATCATCGATCTCTCGATGTCGCTAAGCATCGACGTATCAATCGCTGCAGCACCACGATACCAGTTTTATCGTAGTGAGAGTGTGTAGATATATAGAATGAAGGATTTTGACACCCGTACAGCCAGCCAAAGTCTCAGAAACGGCGGGAATCCTCGATCTTTCGATTCCGCTAAGCTTCGACGTATCAATCGCTGCAGAACTGCGATACCAGTTTTCTCGTATTGAGAGTGTGTAGTTGCAGGAAATAAAGAATTTTGACCCCCGTACGCCCAGCCAAACTCTCAGAAACGCCGGGAATCCTCGATCTCTCGATGTCGCTAAGCATCGACGGATCAATCGCTGCAGAGCCACGATTCCCTTTTTATCGTATTGCAAGTGTGTAGTTGCATGAAATAAAGAATTTTGACATGCGTACACCCAGCCAAACTCTCAGAAACGCCGGGAATCATCGATATCCCGATGTCGCTAAGCATCGACGTATCAATCGCTGCAGCACCACGATACCAGTTTTATCGTATTGAGAGTGTGTAGATACGTAGAATGAAGGATTTTGACACCCGTACAGCCAGCCAAAGTCTCAGAAACGGCGGGAATCCTCGATCTTTCGATTCCGCTAAGCTTCGACGTATCAATCGCTGCAGAACTGCGATACCAGTTTTCTCGTATTGACAGTGTGTAGTTGCAGGAAATAAAGAATTTTGACCCCCGTACGCCCAGCCAAACTCTCAGAAACGCCGGGAATCCTCGATCTCTCGATGTCGCTAAGCATCGACGGATCAATCGCTGCAGAGCCACGATTCCCGTTTTATCGTATTGCAAGTGTGTAGTTGCATGAAATAAAGAATTTTGACATGCGTACACCCAGCCAAACTCTCAGAAACGCCGGGAATCCTCGATCTCTCGATTTCGCTAAGCATCGACGGATCAATCGCTGCAGCACCACGATACCCGTTCTATCGTATTGTAAGTGCGTAGTTGCATGAAATAAAGAATTTTGACATGCGTACACCCAGCCAAACACTAAGAAACGCCGGGAATCCTCGATCTCTCGATGTCGCTAAGCATCGACGGATCAATCGCTGCAGAGCCACGATTCCCGTTTTATCGTATTGCAAGTGTGTAGTTGCATGAAATAAAGAATTTTCACACCCGTATACCCAGCCAAACTCTCCGAAATGCCGGGAATCCTCGATTTCTCGATTTCGTAAGCATCGACGGATCAATCGCTGCAGCACCACGATACCCGTTTTATCGTATTGTAAGTGCGTAGTTGCATGAAATAAAGAATTTTGACATGCGTACACCCAGCCAAACACTAAGAAACGCCGGGAATCCTCGATATCTCGATGTCGCTAAGCATCGACGGATCAATCGCTGCAGCACCACGATACCCGTTTTATCGTATTGCAAGTGTGTAGTTGCATGAAATAAATGATTTTCACGCCCGTACACCCAGCCAAACTCGCAGAAACGCCGGGAATCCTCGATCTCTCGATTTCGCTAAGCATCGACGGATCAATCGCTGCAGCACCACGATACCCGGTTTATCGTATTGTAAGTGTGTAGTTGCATGAAATAGAGAATTTTGACATGCGTACACCCAGCCAAACTCTCAGAAACGCCGGGAATCATCGATCTCTCGATGTCGCTAAGCATCGACGTATCAATCGCTGCAGCACCACGATACCAGTTTTATCGTAGTGAGAGTGTGTAGATACATAGAATGAAGGATTTTGACACCCGTACAGCCAGCCAAAGTCTCAGAAACGGCGGGAATCCTCGATCTTTCGATTCCGCTAAGCTTCGACGTATCAATCGCTGCAGAACTGCGATACCAGTTTTCTCGTATTGAGAGTGTGTAGTTGCAGGAAATAAAGAATTTTGACCCCCGTACGCCCAGCCAAACTCTCAGAAACGCCGGGAATCCTCGATCTCTCGATGTCGCTAAGCATCGACGGATCAATCGCTGCAGAGCCACGATTCCCGTTTTATCGTGTTGCAAGTGTGTAGTTGCATGAAATAAAGAATTTTGACATGCGTACACCCAGCCAAACTCTCAGAAACGCCGGGAATCATCGATATCTCGATGTCGCTAAGCATCGACGTATCAATCGCTGCAGCACCACGATACCAGTTTTATCGTATTGAGAGTGTGTAGATACGTAGAATGAAGGATTTTGACACCCGTACAGCCAGCCAAAGTCTCAGAAACGGCGGGAATCCTCGATCTTTCGATTCCGCTAAGCTTCGACGTATCAATCGCTGCAGAACTGCGATACCAGTTTTCTCGTATTGAGAGTGTGTAGTTGCAGGAAATAAAGAATTTTGACCCCCGTACGCCCAGCCAAACTCTCAGAAACGCGGGGAATCCTCGATCTCTCGATGTCGCTATGCATCGACGGATCAATCGCTGCAGCACCACGATACCCATTTTATCGTATTTCCCGTGTGTAGTTGCATGAAATAAAGAATTTTGACACCCGTACACCGAGCCAAACTCTCCGAAACGCCGGGAATCCTCGATCTCTCGATTTCGCTAAGCATCGACGGATCAATCGCTGCAGCACCGCGATACCCATCTTATCGTATTGTAAGTGTGTAGTTGCATGAAATAAAGAATTTTGACACCCATACGCCCAGCCAAACTCTCAGAAACGCCGGGAATCCTCGATCTCTCGATGTCGCTAAGCATCGACGTATCAATTGCTGCAGCACCACGATACCCGTTTTATCGTATTGCCCGTGTGTAGTTGCATGAAATTAAGAATTTTCACACCCGTACAGCCAGCCAAACTCTTAGAAACGCCGGGAATCCTCGATCTCTCGATTTCGCTAAGCTTCGACGTATCAATCGCTGCAGAACTGCGATACCAGTTTTCTCGTATTGAGAGTGTGTAGTTGCTGGAAATAAAGAATTTTGACCCCCGTACGCCCAGCCAAACTCTCAGAAACGCGGGGAATCCTCGATCTCTCGATGTCGCTAAGCATCGACGTATCAATCGCTGCAGCACCACGATACCAGTTTTATCGTAGTGAGAGTGTGTAGATACATAGAATGAAGGATTTTGACACCCGTACAGCCAGCCAAAGTCTCAGAAACGGCGGGAATCCTCGATCTTTCGATTCCGCTAAGCTTCGACGTATCAATCGCTGCAGAACTGCGATACCAGTTTTCTCGTATTGAGAGTGTGTAGTTGCAGGAAATAAAGAATTTTGACCCCCGTACGCCCAGCCAAACTCTCAGAAACGCCGGGAATCCTCGATCTCTCGATGTCGCTAAGCATCGACGGATCAATCGCTGCAGAGCCACGATTCCCTTTTTATCGTATTGCAAGTGTGTAGTTGCATGAAATAAAGAATTTTGACATGCGTACACCCAGCCAAACTCTCAGAAACGCCGGGAATCATCGATATCCCGATGTCGCTAAGCATCGACGTATCAATCGCTGCAGCACCACGATACCAGTTTTATCGTATTGAGAGTGTGTAGATACGTAGAATGAAGGATTTTGACACCCGTACAGCCAGCTAAAGTCTCAGAAACGGCGGGAATCCTCGATCTTTCGATTCCGCTAAGCTTCGACGTATCAATCGCTGCAGAACTGCGATACCAGTTTTCTCGTATTGAGAGTGTGTAGTTGCAGGAAATAAAGAATTTTGACCCCCGTACGCCCAGCCAAACTCTCAGAAACGCCGGGAATCCTCGATCTCTCGATGTCGCTAAGCATCGACGGATCAATCGCTGCAGAGCCACGATTCCCGTTTTATCGTATTGCAAGTGTGTAGTTGCATGAAATAAAGAATTTTGACATGCGTACACCCAGCCAAACTCTCAGAAACGCCGGGAATCCTCGATCTCTCGATGTCCCTAAGCATCGACGTATCACTTGCTGCAGCACCACGATACCCGTTTTATCGTATTGCCCGTGTGTAGTTGCATGAAATAAAGAATTTTCACACCCGTACAGCCAGCCAAACTCTTAGAAACGCCGGGAATCCTCGATCTCTCGATTTCGCTAAGCATCGACGGATCAATCGCTGCAGCACCACGATACCCATCTTATCGTATTGTAAGTGTGTAGTTGCATGAAGTAAAGAATTTTGACAGCCATACGCCCAGCCAAACTTTCAGAAACGCCGGGAATCCTCGATCTCTCGATGTCGCTAAGCATCGACGTATCAATTGCTGCAGCACCATGATACCCGTTTTATCGTATTGCAAGTGTGTAGTTGCATGGAATAAAGAATTTTTACACCCATACGCCCAGCCAAACTCTCAGAAACGCCGGGAATCCTCGATCTCTCGATGTCGCTAAGCATCGACGGATTCATCGCTGCAGCACCACGATACCCATTTTATCGTATTGTAAGTGTGGAGTTGCATGAAATAAAGAATTTTGACACCCATACGCCCAGCCAAACTCTCAGAAACGCCGGGAATCCTCGATCTCTCGATGTCGCTAAGCATCGACGTATCAATTGCTGCAGCACCACGATACCCGTTTTATCGTATTGCCCGTGTGTAGTTGCATGAAATAAAGAATTTTCACACCCGTACACCCAGCCAAACTCTCAGAAACGCCGGGAATCATCGATCTCTCGATGTCGCTAAGCATTGACGGATCAATCGCTGCAGCACCACGATACCCGTTTTATCGTATTGCAAGTGTGTAGTTGCATGAAATAAAGAATTTTCACACCCGTACACCCAGCCAAACTCTCAGAAACGCCGGGAATCATCGATCTCTCGATGTCGCTAAGCATCGACGTATCAATCGCTGCAGCACCACGATACCAGTTTTATCGTATTGAGAGTGTGTAGATACATAGATTGAAGGATTTTGACACCCGTACAGCCAGCCAAAGTCTCAGAAACGGCGGGAATCCTCGATCTTTCGATTCCGCTAAGCTTCGACGTATCAATCGCTGCAAAACTGCGATACCAGTTTTCTCGTATTGAAAGTGTGTAGTTGCAGGAAATAAAGAATTTTGACCCCCGTACGCCCAGCCAAACTCTCAGAAACGCCGGGAATCCTCGATCTCTCGATGTCGCTAAGCATCGACGGATTCATCGCTGCAGCACCACGATACCCATTTTATCGTATTGTAAGTGTGGAGTTGCATGAAATAAAGAATTTTCACACCCGTACACCCAGCCAAACTCTCAGAAACGCCGGGAATCATCGATCTCTCGATGTCGCTAAGCATCGACGGATTCATCGCTGCAGCACCACGATACCCATTTTATCGTATTGTAAGTGTGGAGTTGCATGAAATAAAGAATTTTGACACCCATACGCCCAGCCAAACTCTCAGAAACGCCGGGAATCCTCGATCTCTCGATGTCGCTAAGCATCGACGTATCAATTGCTGCAGCACCACGATACCCGTTTTATCGTATTGCCCGTGTGTAGTTGCATGAAATAAAGAATTTTCACACCCGTACACCCAGCCAAACTCTCAGAAACGCCGGGAATGATCGATCTCTCGATGTCGCTATGCATCGACGGATCAATCGCTGCAGCACCACGATACCCATTTTATCGTATTTCCCGTGTGTAGTTGCATGAAATAAAGAATTTTCACACCCGTACACCGAGCCAAACTCTCCGAAACGCCGGGAATCCTCGATCTCTCGATTTCGCTAAGCATCGACGGATCAATCGCTGCAGCACCGCGATACCCGTTCTATCGTATTGTAAGTGCGTAGTTGCATGAAATAAAGAATTTTGACATGCGTACACCCAGCCAAATACTAAGAAACGCCGGGAATCCTCGATCTCTCGATGTCGCTAACCATCGACGGATCAATCGCTGCAGCACCACGATACCCGTTTTATCGTATTGCAAGTGTGTAGTTGCATGAAATAAAAAATTTTCACACCCGTACACCGAGCCAAACTCTCAGAAACGCCGGGAATCCTCGATCTCTCGATTTCGCTAAGCATCGACGGATCAATCGCTGCAGCACCACGATACCCGTTCTATCGTATTGTAAGTGCGTAGTTGCATGAAATAAAGAATTTTGACATGCGTACACCCAGCCAAACACTAAGAAACGCCGGGAATCCTCGATCTCTCGATGTCGCTAAGCATCGACGGATCAATCGCTGCAGCACCACGATACCCGTTTTATCGTATTGCAAGTGTGTAGTTGCATGAAATAAATGATTTTCACAGCCGTATACCCAGCCAAACTCTCCGAAATGCCGGGAATCCTCGATTTCTCTATTTCGTAAGCATCGACGGATTAATCGCTGCAGCACCACGATACCCGTTTTATCGTATTGCAAGTGTGTAGTTGCATGGAATAAAGAATTTTTACACCCGTACACCCAGCCAAACTCTCAGAAACGCTGGGAATCCTCGATCTCTCGATTTCCCTAAGCATCGACGGATCAATCGCTGCAGCACCGCGATACCAGTTTTATCGTATTGAGAGTGTGTAGATACATAGAATGAAGGATTTTGACACCCGTACAGCCAGCCAAAGTCTCAGAAACGGCGGGAATCCTCGATCTTTCGAATCCGCTAAGCTTCGACGTATCAATCGCTGCAGAACTGCGATACCAGTTTTCTCGTATTGAGAGTGTGTAGTTGCAGGAAATAAAGAATTTTGACCCCCGTACGCCCAGCCAAACTCTCAGAAACGCCGGGAATCCTCGATCTCTCGATGTCGCTATGCATCGACGAATCAATCGCTGCAGCACCACGATACCCATTTTATCGTATTTCCCGTGTGTAGTTGCATGAAATAAAGAATTTTCACACCCGTACACCGAGCCAAACTCTCCGAAACGCCGGGAATCCTCGATCTCTCGATTTCGCTAAGCATCGACGGATCAATCGCTGCAGGACCGCGATACCCGTTCTATCGTATTGTAAGTGCGTAGTTGCATGAAATAAAGAATTTTGACATGCGTACACCCAGCCAAACTCTCAGAAACGCCGGGAATCCTCGATCTCTCGATGTCGCTATGCATCGACGGATCAATCGCTGCAGCACCACGATACCCATTTTATCGTATTTCCCGTGTGTAGTTGCATGAAATAAAGAATTTTGACACCCGTACACCGAGCCAAACTCTCCGAAACGCCGGGAATCCTCGATCTCTCGATTTCGCTAAGCATCGACGGATCAATCGCTGCAGCACCGCGATACCCGTTCTATCGTATTGTAAGTGCGTAGTTGCATGAAATAAAGAATTTTGACATGCGTACACCCAGCCAAACACTAAGAAACGCCGGGAATCCTCGATCTCTCGATGTCGCTAAGCATCGACGGATCAATCGCTGCAGCACCACGATACCCGTTTTATCGTATTGCAAGTGTGTAGTTGCATGAAATAAATGATTTTCACGCCCGTACACCCAGCCAAACTCTCAGAAACGCCGGGAATCCTCGATCTCTCGATTTCGCTAAGCATCGACGGATCAATCGCTGCAGAGCCACGATTCCCGTTTTATCGTATTGGAAGTGTGTAGTTGCATGAAATAAAGAATTTTCACACCCGTATACCCAGCTAAACTCTCCGAAATGCCGGGAATCCTCGATTTCTCGATTTCGTAAGCATCGACGGATCAATCGCTGCAGCACCACGATACCCGTTTTATCGTATTGTAAGTGCGTAGTTGCATGAAATAAAGAATTTTGACATGCGTACACCCAGCCAAACACTAAGAAACGCCGGGAATCCTCGATCTCTCGATGTCGCTAAGCATCGACGGATCAATCGCTGCAGCACCACGATACCCGTTTTATCGTATTGCAAGTGTGTAGTTGCATGAAATAAATGATTTTCACGCCCGTACACCCAGCCAAACTCGCAGAAACGCCGGGAATCCTCGATCTCTCGATTTCGCTAAGCATCGACGGATCAATCGCTGCAGCACCACGATACCCGGTTTATCGTATTGTAAGTGTGTAGTTGCATGAAATAAAGAATTTTGACATGCGTACACCCAGCCAAACTCTCAGAAACGCCGGGAATCATCGATCTCTCGATGTCGCTAAGCATCGACGTATCAATCGCTGCAGCACCACGATACCAGTTTTATCGTAGTGAGAGTGTGTAGATATATAGAATGAAGGATTTTGACACCCGTACAGCCAGCCAAAGTCTCAGAAACGGCGGGAATCCTCGATCTTTCGATTCCGGTAAGCTTCGACGTATCAATCGCTGCAGAACTGCGATACCAGTTTTCTCGTATTGAGAGTGTGTAGTTGCAGGAAATAAAGAATTTTGACCCCCGTACGCCCAGCCAAACTCTCAGAAACGCCGGGAATCCTCGATCTCTCGATGTCGCTAAGCATCGACGGATCAATCGCTGCAGAGCCACGATTCCCTTTTTATCGTATTGCAAGTGTGTAGTTGCATGAAATAAAGAATTTTGACATGCGTACACCCAGCCAAACTCTCAGAAACGCCGGGAATCATCGATATCCCGATGTCGCTAAGCATCGACGTATCAATCGCTGCAGCACCACGATACCAGTTTTATCGTATTGAGAGTGTGTAGATACGTAGAATGAAGGATTTTGACACCCGTACAGCCAGCCAAAGTCTCAGAAACGGCGGGAATCCTCGATCTTTCGATTCCGCTAAGCTTCGACGTATCAATCGCTGCAGAACTGCGATACCAGTTTTCTCGTATTGACAGTGTGTAGTTGCAGGAAATAAAGAATTTTGACCCCCGTACGCCCAGCCAAACTCTCAGAAACGCCGGGAATCCTCGATCTCTCGATGTCGCTAAGCATCGACGGATCAATCGCTGCAGAGCCACGATTCCCGTTTTATCGTATTGCAAGTGTGTAGTTGCATGAAATAAAGAATTTTGACATGCGTACACCCAGCCAAACTCTCAGAAACGCCGGGAATCCTCGATCTCTCGATTTCGCTAAGCATCGACGGATCAATCGCTGCAGCACCACGATACCCGTTCTATCGTATTGTAAGTGCGTAGTTGCATGAAATAAAGAATTTTGACATGCGTACACCCAGCCAAACACTAAGAAACGCCGGGAATCCTCGATCTCTCGATGTCGCTAAGCATCGACGGATCAATCGCTGCAGAGCCACGATTCCCGTTTTATCGTATTGCAAGTGTGTAGTTGCATGAAATAAAGAATTTTCACACCCGTATACCCAGCCAAACTCTCCGAAATGCCGGGAATCCTCGATTTCTCGATTTCGTAAGCATCGACGGATCAATCGCTGCAGCACCACGATACCCGTTTTATCGTATTGTAAGTGCGTAGTTGCATGAAATAAAGAATTTTGACATGCGTACACCCAGCCAAACACTAAGAAACGCCGGGAATCCTCGATATCTCGATGTCGCTAAGCATCGACGGATCAATCGCTGCAGCACCACGATACCCGTTTTATCGTATTGCAAGTGTGTAGTTGCATGAAATAAATGATTTTCACGCCCGTACACCCAGCCAAACTCGCAGAAACGCCGGGAATCCTCGATCTCTCGATTTCGCTAAGCATCGACGGATCAATCGCTGCAGCACCACGATACCCGGTTTATCGTATTGTAAGTGTGTAGTTGCATGAAATAAAGAATTTCGACATGCGTACACCCAGCCAAAGTCTCAGAAACGCCGGGAATCATCGATCTCTCGATGTCGCTAAGCATCGACGTATCAATCGCTGCAGCACCACGATACCAGTTTTATCGTAGTGAGAGTGTGTAGATACATAGAATGAAGGATTTTGACACCCGTACAGCCAGCCAAAGTCTCAGAAACGGCGGGAATCCTCGATCTTTCGATTCCGCTAAGCTTCGACGTATCAATCGCTGCAGAACTGCGATACCAGTTTTCTCGTATTGAGAGTGTGTAGTTGCAGGAAATAAAGAATTTTGACCCCCGTACGCCCAGCCAAACTCTCAGAAACGCCGGGAATCCTCGATCTCTCGATGTCGCTAAGCATCGACGGATCAATCGCTGCAGAGCCACGATTCCCGTTTTATCGTGTTGCAAGTGTGTAGTTGCATGAAATAAAGAATTTTGACATGCGTACACCCAGCCAAACTCTCAGAAACGCCGGGAAACATCGATATCTCGATGTCGCTAAGCATCGACGTATCAATCGCTGCAGCACCACGATACCAGTTTTATCGTATTGAGAGTGTGTAGATACGTAGAATGAAGGATTTTGACACCCGTACAGCCAGCCAAAGTCTCAGAAACGGCGGGAATCCTCGATCTTTCGATTCCGCTAAGCTTCGACGTATCAATCGCTGCAGAACTGCGATACCAGTTTTCTCGTATTGAGAGTGTGTAGTTGCAGGAAATAAAGAATTTTGACCCCCGTACGCCCAGCCAAACTCTCAGAAACGCGGGGAATCCTCGATCTCTCGATGTCGCTATGCATCGACGGATCAATCGCTGCAGCACCACGATACCCATTTTATCGTATTTCCCGTGTGTAGTTGCATGAAATAAAGAATTTTGACACCCGTACACCGAGCCAAACTCTCCGAAACGCCGGGAATCCTCGATCTCTCGATTTCGCTAAGCATCGACGGATCAATCGCTGCAGCACCGCGATACCCATCTTATCGTATTGTAAGTGTGTAGTTGCATGAAATAAAGAATTTTGACACCCATACGCCCAGCCAAACTCTCAGAAACGCCGGGAATCCTCGATCTCTCGATGTCGCTAAGCATCGACGTATCAATTGCTGCAGCACCACGATACCCGTTTTATCGTATTGCCCGTGTGTAGTTGCATGAAATAAAGAATTTTCACACCCGTACAGCCAGCCAAACTCTTAGAAACGCCGGGAATCCTCGATCTCTCGATTTCGCTAAGCTTCGACGTATCAATCGCTGCAGAACTGCGATACCAGTTTTCTCGTATTGAGAGTGTGTAGTTGCTGGAAATAAAGAATTTTGACCCCCGTACGCCCAGCCAAACTCTCAGAAACGCGGGGAATCCTCGATCTCTCGATGTCGCTATGCATCGACGGATCAATCGCTGCAGCACCACGATACCCATTTTATCGTATTTCCCGTGTGTAGTTGCATGAAATAAAGAATTTTGACACCCGTACACCGAGCCAAACTCTCCGAAACGCCGGGAATCCTCGATCTCTCGATTTCGCTAAGCATCGACGGATCAATCGCTGCAGCACCGCGATACCCGTTCTATCGTATTGTAAGTGCGTAGTTGCATGAAATAAAGAAGTTTGACATGCGTACACCCAGCCAAACACTAAGAAACGCCGGGAATCCTCGATCTCTCGATGTCGCTAAGCATCGACGGATCAATCGCTGCAGCACCACGATACCCGTTTTATCGTATTGCAAGTGTGTAGTTGCATGAAATAAATGATTTTCACGCCCGTACACCCAGCCAAACTCTCAGAAACGCCGGGAATCCTCGATCTCTCGATTTCGCTAAGCATCGACGGATCAATCGCTGCAGCACCGCGATACCCGTTTTATCGTATTGTAAGTGTGTAGTTGCATGAAATAAAGAATTTTGACACCTATACGCCCAGCCAAACTCTCAGAAACGCCTGGAATCCTCGATCTCTCGATGTCGCTAAGCATCGACGTATCAATTGCTGCAGCACCACGATACCCGTTTTATCGTATTGCCCGTGTGTAGTTGCATGAAATAAAGAATTTTCACACCCGTACAGCCAGCCAAACTCTTAGAAACGCCGGGAATCCTCGATCTCTCGATTTCGCTAAGCATCGACGGATCAATCGCTGCAGCACCACGATACCCGTTTTATCGTATTGCCCGTGTGTAGTTGCATGAAATAAAGAATTTTCACACCCGTACACCCTGCCAAACTCTCAGAAACGCCGGGAATCATCGATCTCTCGATGTCGCTAAGCATCGACGGATCAATCGCTGCAGCACTATGATACCCGTTTTACCGTATTGCAAGTGTGTAGTTGCATGGAATAAAGAATTTTTACACCCGTACACCCAGCCAAACTCTCAGAAACGCTGGGAATCCTCGATCTCTCGATTTCGCTAAGCATCGACGGATCAATCGCTGCAGCACCGCGATACCAGTTTTATCGTATTGAGAGTGTGTAGATACATAGAATGAAGGATTTTGACACCCGTACAGCCAGCCAAAGTCTCAGAAACGGCGGGAATCCTCGATCTTTCGATTCCGCTAAGCTTCGACGTATCAATCGCTGCAGAACTGCGATACCAGTTTTCTCGTATTGAGAGTGTGTAGTTGCAGGAAATAAAGAATTTTGACCCCCGTACGCCCAGCCAAACTCTCAGAAACGCCGGGAATCCTCGATCTCTCGATGTCGCTATGTATCGACGAATCAATCGCTGCAGCACCACGATACCCATTTTATCGTATTTCCCGTGTGTAGTTGCATGAAATAAAGAATTTTCACACCCGTACACCGAGCCAAACTCTCCGAAACGCCGGGAATCCTCGATCTCTCGATTTCGCTAAGCATCGACGGATCAATCGCTGCAGGACCGCGATACCCGTTCTATCGTATTGTAAGTGCGTAGTTGCATGAAATAAAGAATTTTGACATGCGTACACCCAGCCAAACTCTCAGAAACGCCGGGAATCCTCGATCTCTCGATGTCGCTATGCATCGACGGATCAATCGCTGCAGCACCACGATACCCATTTTATCGTATTTCCCGTGTGTAGTTGCATGAAATAAAGAATTTTGACACCCGTACACCGAGCCAAACTCTCCGAAACGCCGGGAATCCTCGATCTCTCGATTTCGCTAAGCATCGACGGATCAATCGCTGCAGCACCGCGATACCCGTTCTATCGTATTGTAAGTGCGTAGTTG
Organism: Clistopyga incitator; assembly: GCA_947507545.1. NCBI lineage: Eukaryota > Metazoa > Arthropoda > Insecta > Hymenoptera > Ichneumonidae > Clistopyga > Clistopyga incitator. The sequence goes on from OX382176.1 coordinate 5,904,130, forward strand.
CATGAAATAAAGAATTTTGACATGCGTACACCCAGCCAAACACTAAGAAACGCCGGGAATCCTCGATCTCTCGATGTCGCTAAGCATCGACGGATCAATCGCTGCAGCACCACGATACCCGTTTTATCGTATTGCAAGTGTGTAGTTGCATGAAATAAATGATTTTCACGCCCGTACACCCAGCCAAACTCGCAGAAACGCCGGGAATCCTCGATCTCTCGATTTCGCTAAGCATCGACGGATCAATCGCTGCAGAGCCACGATTCCCGTTTTATCGTATTGGAAGTGTGTAGTTGCATGAAATAAAGAATTTTCACACCCGTATACCCAGCTAAACTCTCCGAAATGCCGGGAATCCTCGATTTCTCGATTTCGTAAGCATCGACGGATCAATCGCTGCAGCACCACGATACCCGTTTTATCGTATTGTAAGTGCGTAGTTGCATGAAATAAAGAATTTTGACATGCGTACACCCAGCCAAACACTAAGAAACGCCGGGAATCCTCGATCTCTCGATGTCGCTAAGCATCGACGGATCAATCGCTGCAGCACCACGATACCCGTTTTATCGTATTGCAAGTGTGTAGTTGCATGAAATAAATGATTTTCACGCCCGTACACCCAGCCAAACTCGCAGAAACGCCGGGAATCCTCGATCTCTCGATTTCGCTAAGCATCGACGGATCAATCGCTGCAGCACCACGATACCCGGTTTATCGTATTGTAAGTGTGTAGTTGCATGAAATAAAGAATTTTGACATGCGTACACCCAGCCAAACTCTCAGAAACGCCGGGAATCATCGATCTCTCGATGTCGCTAAGCATCGACGTATCAATCGCTGCAGCACCACGATACCAGTTTTATCGTAGTGAGAGTGTGTAGATACATAGAATGAAGGATTTTGACACCCGTACAGCCAGCCAAAGTCTCAGAAACGGCGGGAATCCTCGATCTTTCGATTCCGCTAAGCTTCGACGTATCAATCGCTGCAGAACTGCGATACCAGTTTTCTCGTATTGAGAGTGTGTAGTTGCAGGAAATAAAGAATTTTGACCCCCGTACGCCCAGCCAAACTCTCAGAAACGCCGGGAATCCTCGATCTCTCGATGTCGCTAAGCATCGACGGATCAATCGCTGCAGAGCCACGATTCCCTTTTTATCGTATTGCAAGTGTGTAGTTGCATGAAATAAAGAATTTTGACATGCGTACACCCAGCCAAACTCTCAGAAACGCCGGGAATCATCGATATCCCGATGTCGCTAAGCATCGACGTATCAATCGCTGCAGCACCACGATACCAGTTTTATCGTATTGAGAGTGTGTAGATACGTAGAATGAAGGATTTTGACACCCGTACAGCCAGCTAAAGTCTCAGAAACGGCGGGAATCCTCGATCTTTCGATTCCGCTAAGCTTCGACGTATCAATCGCTGCAGAACTGCGATACCAGTTTTCTCGTATTGAGAGTGTGTAGTTGCAGGAAATAAAGAATTTTGACCCCCGTACGCCCAGCCAAACTCTCAGAAACGCCGGGAATCCTCGATCTCTCGATGTCGCTAAGCATCGACGGATCAATCGCTGCAGAGCCACGATTCCCGTTTTATCGTATTGCAAGTGTGTAGTTGCATGAAATAAAGAATTTTGACATGCGTACACCCAGCCAAACTCTCAGAAACGCCGGGAATCCTCGATCTCTCGATGTCCCTAAGCATCGACGTATCAATTGCTGCAGCACCACGATACCCGTTTTATCGTATTGCCCGTGTGTAGTTGCATGAAATAAAGAATTTTCACACCCGTACAGCCAGCCAAACTCTTAGAAACGCCGGGAATCCTCGATCTCTCGATTTCGCTAAGCATCGACGGATCAATCGCTGCAGCACCACGATACCCATCTTATCGTATTGTAAGTGTGTAGTTGCATGAAGTAAAGAATTTTGACAGCCATACGCCCAGCCAAACTTTCAGAAACGCCGGGAATCCTCGATCTCTCGATGTCGCTAAGCATCGACGTATCAATTGCTGCAGCACCATGATACCCGTTTTATCGTATTGCAAGTGTGTAGTTGCATGGAATAAAGAATTTTTACACCCATACGCCCAGCCAAACTCTCAGAAACGCCGGGAATCCTCGATCTCTCGATGTCGCTAAGCATCGACGGATTCATCGCTGCAGCACCACGATACCCATTTTATCGTATTGTAAGTGTGGAGTTGCATGAAATAAAGAATTTTGACACCCATACGCCCAGCCAAACTCTCAGAAACGCCGGGAATCCTCGATCTCTCGATGTCGCTAAGCATCGACGTATCAATTGCTGCAGCACCACGATACCCGTTTTATCGTATTGCCCGTGTGTAGTTGCATGAAATAAAGAATTTTCACACCCGTACACCCAGCCAAACTCTCAGAAACGCCGGGAATCATCGATCTCTCGATGTCGCTAAGCATTGACGGATCAATCGCTGCAGCACCACGATACCCGTTTTATCGTATTGCAAGTGTGTAGTTGCATGAAATAAAGAATTTTCACACCCGTACACCCAGCCAAACTCTCAGAAACGCCGGGAATCATCGATCTCTCGATGTCGCTAAGCATCGACGTATCAATCGCTGCAGCACCACGATACCAGTTTTATCGTATTGAGAGTGTGTAGATACATAGATCGAAGGATTTTGACACCCGTACAGCCAGCCAAAGTCTCAGAAACGGCGGGAATCCTCGATCTTTCGATTCCGCTAAGCTTCGACGTATCAATCGCTGCAAAACTGCGATACCAGTTTTCTCGTATTGAAAGTGTGTAGTTGCAGGAAATAAAGAATTTTGACCCCCGTACGCCCAGCCAAACTCTCAGAAACGCCGGGAATCCTCGATCTCTCGATGTCGCTAAGCATCGACGGATTCATCGCTGCAGCACCACGATACCCATTTTATCGTATTGTAAGTGTGGAGTTGCGTGAAATAAAGAATTTTCACACCCGTACACCCAGCCAAACTCTCAGAAACGCCGGGAATCATCGATCTCTCGATGTCGCTAAGCATCGACGGATTCATCGCTGCAGCACCACGATACCCATTTTATCGTATTGTAAGTGTGGAGTTGCATGAAATAAAGAATTTTGACACCCATACGCCCAGCCAAACTCTCAGAAACGCCGGGAATCCTCGATCTCTCGATGTCGCTAAGCATCGACGTATCAATTGCTGCAGCACCACGATACCCGTTTTATCGTATTGCCCGTGTGTAGTTGCATGAAATAAAGAATTTTCACACCCGTACACCCAGCCAAACTCTCAGAAACGCCGGGAATGATCGATCTCTCGATGTCGCTATGCATCGACGGATCAATCGCTGCAGCACCACGATACCCATTTTATCGTATTTCCCGTGTGTAGTTGCATGAAATAAAGAATTTTCACACCCGTACACCGAGCCAAACTCTCCGAAACGCCGGGAATCCTCGATCTCTCGATTTCGCTAAGCATCGACGGATCAATCGCTGCAGCACCGCGATACCCGTTCTATCGTATTGTAAGTGCGTAGTTGCATGAAATAAAGAATTTTGACATGCGTACACCCAGCCAAATACTAAGAAACGCCGGGAATCCTCGATCTCTCGATGTCGCTAACCATCGACGGATCAATCGCTGCAGCACCACGATACCCGTTTTATCGTATTGCAAGTGTGTAGTTGCATGAAATAAAAAATTTTCACACCCGTACACCGAGCCAAACTCTCAGAAACGCCGGGAATCCTCGATCTCTCGATTTCGCTAAGCATCGACGGATCAATCGCTGCAGCACCACGATACCCGTTCTATCGTATTGTAAGTGCGTAGTTGCATGAAATAAAGAATTTTGACATGCGTACACCCAGCCAAACACTAAGAAACGCCGGGAATCCTCGATCTCTCGATGTCGCTAAGCATCGACGGATCAATCGCTGCAGCACCACGATACCCGTTTTATCGTATTGCAAGTGTGTAGTTGCATGAAATAAATGATTTTCACGCCCGTACACCCAGCCAAACTCTCAGAAACGCCGGGAATCCTCGATCTCTCGATTCCGCTAAGCATCGACGGATCAATCGCTGCAGAGCCACGATTCCCGTTTTATCGTATTGCAAGTGTGTAGTTGCATGAAATAAAGAATTTTCACACCCGTATACCCAGCCAAACTCTCCGAAATGCCGGGAATCCTCGATTTCTCTATTTCGTAAGCATCGACGGATTAATCGCTGCAGCACCACGATACCTGTTTTATCGTATTGCAAGTGTGTAGTTGCATGGAATAAAGAATTTTTACACCCGTACACCCAGCCAAACTCTCAGAAACGCTGGGAATCCTCGATCTATCGATTTCGCTAAGCATCGACGGATCAATCGCTGCAGCACCGCGATACCAGTTTTATCGTATTGAGAGTGTGTAGATACATAGAATGAAGGATTTTGACACCCGTACAGCCAGCCAAAGTCTCAGAAACGGCGGGAATCCTCGATCTTTCGAATCCGCTAAGCTTCGACGTATCAAACGCTGCAGAACTGCGATACCAGTTTTCTCGTATTGAGAGTGTGTAGTTGCAGGAAATAAAGAATTTTGACCCCCGTACGCCCAGCCAAACTCTCAGAAACGCCGGGAATCCTCGATCTCTCGATGTCGCTATGCATCGACGAATCAATCGCTGCAGCACCACGATACCCATTTTATCGTATTTCCCGTGTGTAGTTGCATGAAATAAAGAATTTTCACACCCGTACACCGAGCCAAACTCTCCGAAACGCCGGGAATCCTCGATCTCTCGATTTCGCTAAGCATCGACGGATCAATCGCTGCAGGACCGCGATACCCGTTCTATCGTATTGTAAGTGCGTAGTTGCATGAAATAAAGAATTTTGACATGCGTACACCCAGCCAAACTCTCAGAAACGCCGGGAATCCTCGGTCTCTCGATGTCGCTATGCATCGACGGATCAATCGCTGCAGCACCACGATACCCATTTTATCGTATTTCCCGTGTGTAGTTGCATGAAATAAAGAATTTTGACACCCGTACACCGAGCCAAACTCTCCGAAACGCCGGGAATCCTCGATCTCTCGATTTCGCTAAGCATCGACGGATCAATCGCTGCAGCACCGCGATACCCGTTCTATCGTATTTTAAGTGCGTAGTTGCATGAAATAAAGAATTTTGACATGCGTACACCCAGCCAAACACTAAGAAACGCCGGGAATCCTCGATCTCTCGATGTCGCTAAGCATCGACGGATCAATCGCTGCAGCACCACGATACCCGTTTTATCGTATTGCAAGTGTGTAGTTGCATGAAATAAAGAATTTTCACACCCGTATACCCAGCTAAACTCTCCGAAATGCCGGGAATCCTCGATTTCTCGATTTCGTAAGCATCGACGGATCAATCGCTGCAGCACCACGATACCCGTTTTATCGTATTGTAAGTGCGTAGTTGCATGAAATAAAGAATTTTGACATGCGTACACCCAGCCAAACACTAAGAAACGCCGGGAATCCTCGATCTCTCGATGTCGCTAAGCATCGACGGATCAATCGCTGCAGCACCACGATACCCGTTTTATCGTATTGCAAGTGTGTAGTTGCATGAAATAAATGATTTTCACGCCCGTACACCCGGCCAAACTCGCAGAAACGCCGGGAATCCTCGATCTCTCGATTTCGCTAAGCATCGACGGATCAATCGCTGCAGCACCACGATACCCGGTTTATCGTATTGTAAGTGTGTAGTTGCATGAAATAAAGAATTTTGACATGCGTACACCCAGCCAAACTCTCAGAAACGCCGGGAATCATCGATCTCTCGATGTCGCTAAGCATCGACGTATCAATCGCTGCAGCACCACGATACCAGTTTTATCGTAGTGAGAGTGTGTAGATATATAGAATGAAGGATTTTGACACCCGTACAGCCAGCCAAAGTCTCAGAAACGGCGGGAATCCTCGATCTTTCGATTCCGCTAAGCTTCGACGTATCAATCGCTGCAGAACTGCGATACCAGTTTTCTCGTATTGAGAGTGTGTAGTTGCAGGAAATAAAGAATTTTGACCCCCGTACGCCCAGCCAAACTCTCAGAAACGCCGGGAATCCTCGATCTCTCGATGTCGCTAAGCATCGACGGATCAATCGCTGCAGAGCCACGATTCCCTTTTTATCGTATTGCAAGTGTGTAGTTGCATGAAATAAAGAATTTTGACATGCGTACACCCAGCCAAACTCTCAGAAACGCCGGGAATCATCGATATCCCGATGTCGCTAAGCATCGACGTATCAATCGCTGCAGCACCACGATACCAGTTTTATCGTATTGAGAGTGTGTAGATACGTAGAATGAAGGATTTTGACACCCGTACAGCCAGCCAAAGTCTCAGAAACGGCGGGAATCCTCGATCTTTCGATTCCGCTAAGCTTCGACGTATCAATCGCTGCAGAACTGCGATACCAGTTTTCTCGTATTGAGAGTGTGTAGTTGCAGGAAATAAAGAATTTTGACCCCCGTACGCCCAGCCAAACTCTCAGAAACGCCGGGAATCCTCGATCTCTCGATGTCGCTAAGCATCGACGGATCAATCGCTGCAGAGCCACGATTCCCGTTTTATCGTATTGCAAGTGTGTAGTTGCATGAAATAAAGAATTTTGACATGCGTACACCCAGCCAAACTCTCAGAAACGCCGGGAATCCTCGATCTCTCGATGTCCCTAAGCATCGACGTATCAATTGCTGCAGCACCACGATACCCGTTTTATCGTATTGCCCGTGTGTAGTTGCATGAAATAAAGAATTTTCACACCCGTACAGCCAGCCAAACTCTTAGAAACGCCGGGAATCCTCGATCTCTCGATTTCGCTAAGCATCGACGGATCAATCGCTGCAGCACCACGATACCCATCTTATCGTATTGTAAGTGTGTAGTTGCATGAAGTAAAGAATTTTGACAGCCATACGCCCAGCCAAACTTTCAGAAACGCCGGGAATCCTCGATCTCTCGATGTCGCTAAGCATCGACGTATCAATTGCTGCAGCACCATGATACCCGTTTTATCGTATTGCAAGTGTGTAGTTGCATGGAATAAAGAATTTTTACACCCATACGCCCAGCCAAACTCTCAGAAACGCCGGGAATCCTCGATCTCTCGATGTCGCTAAGCATCGACGGATTCATCGCTGCAGCACCACGATACCCATTTTATCGTATTGTAAGTGTGGAGTTGCATGAAATAAAGAATTTTGACACCCATACGCCCAGCCAAACTCTCAGAAACGCCGGGAATCCTCGATCTCTCGATGTCGCTAAGCATCGACGTATCAATTGCTGCAGCACCACGATACCCGTTTTATCGTATTGCCCGTGTGTAGTTGCATGAAATAAAGAATTTTCACACCCGTACACCCAGCCAAACTCTCAGAAACGCCGGGAATCATCGATCTCTCGATGTCGCTAAGCATTGACGGATCAATCGCTGCAGCACCACGATACCCGTTTTATCGTATTGCAAGTGTGTAGTTGCATGAAATAAAGAATTTTCACACCCGTACACCCAGCCAAACTCTCAGAAACGCCGGGAATCATCGATCTCTCGATGTCGCTAAGCATCGACGTATCAATCGCTGCAGCACCACGATACCAGTTTTATCGTATTGAGAGTGTGTAGATACATAGATCGAAGGATTTTGACACCCGTACAGCCAGCCAAAGTCTCAGAAACGGCGGGAATCCTCGATCTTTCGATTCCGCTAAGCTTCGACGTATCAATCGCTGCAAAACTGCGATTCCCCTCCGCGGGACTGCCACCTTGCTGTGGTGGAGGGGCTTGCGTGTTCTCGTGATCTACCAAGCTATACCAGCCGGGGTTTCGGCCCCTGACAGGGTTACCCATGCTGGATTGGTTGGTAGTGAAGGACCAGACTAAGAGCAGTCCACCGAGGAGTAAACCTCGGCATAAAAATCCGTAATCTCGCGGTGTGCACAACCGTGCCTAGGAGATGAATGACTCAACGTTACTGAGCCCCAAACGGTGTCCTCTAGAAACTAGGCGCAATCTAGTTGTATCCCAGCCTTTCTATGGTAAGCAGGCTCTGCCATAGATGACTTATTTATCCTAGCTTACTCGTGGGAATAAAATGAAAAATTCTAACCAAAACAAAACCAATATAAATCCAACAGCAGATAAATCCCAGAATAACAGTACGAGGAACTTCCCTCGATATTTGCTCATCAAATTAGTTGAAGGCAATTTTGCAAATCTGAGCCCGTTCCTCATTGAACGCGTAATTTCAGGACATGTAGGAACTGTCAGAAACGTGCGAAAGGCTAGGGATGGTTTGATAGTTGAAGTAGCAAATGCTAGGCAGGCATCCCGACTCCTCGATCTCAATACCTTCGATAAGTATCCAGTTCATGTTGAACCTCACGCAGCTCTTAACACGAGTAAAGGAGTAATCTACGCCCCTGACCTTATGATGTGCTCTGCCGAAGAGATGTGCTCCGAAATGAAATCTCAAGGTGTCGTAGATGTAAAACGAATCACGTCCATGCGTAATGGTATTCGCGAAAACACCGCTTCTTGGATAGTGACTTTCGACTCTCCGGACCTCCCAAAAGAGGTTAAAGCCGGTTATCTTCAGATACCTGTCCGCGCATATATCCCAAGTCCTATGAGATGTTTTCGATGCCAACGTTTCGGACATACTGCAACACGGTGCATAAACGATGAGACCTGCCATTGTGGCCAGCCTCCACATAGCGAATCTCCGTGCACCGATCCACCTAGATGCGTAAACTGCGATGGCCACCATTCAGCTCGTTCCCGACAGTGCCCGATCTACATTACGGAGTCAAATATCCAGTCTCTAAAGATTACAGAGAAAATCAGCTACGCAGAAGCGAAGAGGAGAGTCCATCCGGCCACTGAACATGCTTCTAACATTAGATCTTACGCGGCTGCAACCTCAAGCACCCCGACCAGGACACTTGACACAACACCAAATGTCCAAGAACTCGTAGCAGCGCTTATTCCCGAATTGCTGAAACAACTGCGACATTATAACACGTTGCTGAATGACCCACAACCCAAGACGACTAATTTAAATTTTCAGATGAATGCTCCTAACGCTACTCCAACTTCAGTACTCCGACGTAACACACGTTCAAGAAATGAGGAAAAGCAAAGCACAACTGTAGACAAACCCAGCGCGGATGGCATCCTAAACTGGTTTGCATCAACGAAAACGCGAACCGTATCAAAACCTCTGAAACGATCCAAGGTAAGGTCATCCGGCACCGCAACGCCGACGACATCGGCGACAGACGAAGCGAACCCCCAGGCTCACTCCAGTTCAGGTTCTAACGAAATGCCACTTAAAAAAAAACAACTAAGTAACGACACGAAAGTTAAAGAAACTGAAGCGCATAGAACCCTAAAACGACAACAGCGAAAACCACCAAACACCACAGATTCCTCGGATTTCGAGGTGGAAGACGAAGAAATATTTGCAAGTGTACCCCTTAAAGTGAACCCAAATAAAAACGAAACACAGACCGTAAAGAAGGCATTAACTCGTAGCGAATCGGGTCCAAACAAATCGACAGAATGACCTCTATAGTGCAATGGAATTGTAGAGGAATATTTCCGAGACTCCCGGAAATACAGCTATTAAACAATCAGCTCGAACCATTAATAATGTGTCTCCAAGAGACGCACCTCAAGCCTAAAAGTCACCTCCCTCTCCGAAATTTTGACGTGTATCGAAACGACGTGGACAGCCAAACAGCCAAGGGTGGGACGGCTATCCTTGTTCGAAAGAAATATATTTCCGAAAAACTGCAACTTAACACTAAACTACAAGCGATAGCCATTCGCTTGAAGACTCCGATCAACATTACAATTTGCAACATATACCTTCCTAACTCCCACTGGACAGAAACATCGCTTAATAATCTAATTGCACAGCTACCGCCACCCTTCTTATTGTTGGGCGATTTTAATGCACACAATAGAATGTGGGGTTCGCACAAGACTGACGGCCCAGGCAGGAAGGTCGAAAATATGTATGACCGACATGATTTAGTATTACTCAATACTGGAAAACCTACCCATTTTGTCTCGAGAAATGGATCCTTCTCTGCCATTGACCTGACTTTTTGTTCACCGAGCGCAGCAACGTTGTTTAAATGGAATCCGTTAGACGATTTATACGGGAGTGACCATTTCCCTATACAAATCTCGACTAAATGTAGTAGTAACTCCATACGAGATACACCTCAACGTTGGTTGATAGATAAAGCGGACTGGGAATTATACCGACATCACATATCAATAAATTTCTTACCAAAGGACAGTGTGGAAACCGCAACAGCACACATCACAGAAGAAATAATTAAAGCCGCACAAAAAAGTATACCCAGAACTAAAAAATCGACTTCATTAAAAAAGAAAGTCCCATGGTGGAACGAGGAAGTAGCTACAGCAATACGACAGAAAAAGAAAGCTTTCCATCAGTTCAAAAAGAACCCCTCTCTAGAGAATCTAATAAAATTTAAAAAGCAACGAGCAAAAGCGCGAAAAATTATTATCGACGCCAAAAAAACATCCTGGAAAAGGTACGTCTCCACAATTACGCGAACCACAACTTCTGCTATAGTATGGAATAAAATACGAAATATCAGCGGGACTAACAGACAATATCTAACACCATGCGTACAAGATAACGGAGTAATAAAAGATCACCCACTGGAAGTGGCAGAGCTTTTCGTCGATTATTTCCAATCTGTGTCAAGCACTAACAGCTATAGTAAAGAATTTATAATACAGAAACAAAACACGGAAAAACATCTTGACTTTACAACCAATGAAGCACTACCATACAACGAAAATCTAACCATAGATGAACTAAATAATGCTCTGCGAACTATGAAAAACACATCCCCTGGACCTGATGACATAAGTGTACCCATGATAAAAAATTTACCTCAGGAAGCAAAGAACGAACTACTGAATCTATACAATAAAATATGGAGAGAAGGATCCTATCCCGAGCAATGGAGAATAGCAACCATAATCCCTATCCTTAAACCTAACAAAGAGAAAAGTATAGTTTCAAGCTATAGACCTATAGCTCTCACGTGCTGCCTTAGTAAGTTGTTTGAAAAAATAATTAATAACAGACTGATGTGGGTACTAGAATCAAAGAAATTCTTGTCACCGATTCAGAGTGGATTTCGAAGGAATCGATCAACGCTTGACCAATTGGTTTACCTCGATAACATAGTGCAAAAAGCGTTTGAGTCAAAACACCACGCAACAGCCGTATTTTTTGATCTTGAAAAAGCCTACGATACCACATGGAGATACACAATATTAAAACAGCTTCACAACTGGGGCATTCGGGGACATCTGCCTCATACAATTGAAAGTTTCCTGAAGCTACGAAACATCCAAGTCCGCATAGGCAATACCTATTCGCGAGCGGTAGTTCAGGAAAACGGAGTGCCACAAGGCTCAAACATAAGCGTCTCATTATTCATAATTGCATTAAATGGCATAACGGCAAACATAAAAAGCCCAGTCGAAGCCTGTGTATACGTTGATGATCTGGTTATAATACGAAGAGGGGCATACGAGGGTCTGGTTGATAAAGATATACAGGATGCAGTAAACCAGGTGACAAACTTCGCAGAAAACAACGGTTTCCGAATTTCCGTATCAAAAACTAAGTGCATGCGGTTTAAGAAAACAAATAAACCCCTTTGGAACAATACGATTAAGATGAATGGATCCCCAATAAAACAAGTCAAAACAATACGATTTCTAGGCTTAACACTAGATGAAAAATGGACTTGGAAAAACCATATTGAGGAGACTATTGCAAAATGTAAGGTTACATTAAATATATTAAAATGTCTATCTAACGTCGGCTGGGGAGCCGACAGGGAGGTCTTGCTGCAAATCTATAGAGCAATGATTTTAGCACAAATGGAATATGGTAATATTGCATATGCGTCAGCGACTGAATCAACACTCAAGAAACTAGACGCGATGCATCATCATGGCCTAAGGCTAGTTACCGGAGCTTACAGAACGAGTCCGATAGACAGTATAACGTGCGATACACATATTCACCGCTTAGAAATAAGGAGGAAGGAACAGTCTCTGAGATATGCTGCCAAAATATGGGCTTTTCCAGATCACAGGAATCATGATATCTTATACAAGAACCGGAGTGATAGAAGACAAGACGAACAGAGAGAGACTAGATCGTTAGCGAGCAGGATCGATTCGATGCTTACGAATGAATACATAATATTCAACAGGGTATACGAAAGAGAATACAGGGATGATCCACCATGGAAGACACGAAATGCTAATATTAATACAGATCTATCACAGTACAAGAAGGACGAAACGGGAAACCTGACATACATAGCGGAATTCCAAAACATAGTAGAAACACACAAAAATGCAGAATTCATATACACAGATGGATCTGTTGCAGAAGGACGAGCTGGGTGTGCGTTATTTAGTGAAAACATTAAAAAAACATACAGATTACCAAACGGTAGCACCATATTTACAGCAGAATTAAACGCAATTATGAAAACCCTCGAATACATTGGATCAAGCACCAAGCAGGAAAACATTATCTGTACCGACAGTCTATCATGCTTGCTGACGATAAAAGACAATTTTTCCACAGATCCAATGGTTCAAAAAATTATAGAGCTAAGACATGACATCGAAAAAGCAGGGAGACGAATAAAATTCGTGTGGATCCCAGGGCACAGGGGAATAAGAGGAAACGAGATTGCAGACAATCTCGCAAACGAAGCAAGAGACAAAGAAACCATAGACCAAATAAAAATACGAGTCGAGGACATCATACTGAATATAAGAAAAACATTGAGAGATGAATGGCAAAACGAATGGAGTCAAAACGAAACTCAATTCAGGGTAATAAAACCCGAACTGGAAATCTGGGAAATGCCCGGAGTGATTAAAAGAAGAGAATCTGTATGTATTACCAGACTGAGAATAGGACACACTAACTTGACACATAACTACATACTGACGGGGAATGCACAACCGAGATGCCAATCATGCAATGAGAAACTGACAGTTAAACACATTTTACTGGAATGTACAATTTATAGAAACATAAGAGAACAAGTAAAACTACCAAGAACTATCGAGAAAATATTGGGAAAAGACCGAAAAAACATAATTAAAACAATAGAATTTTGCCGAAAGATCAAAATTATAGATAAAATATAGTTGTATACAAAAAATATGGAAGTCAAGAATTGAAATATTAACAGGGATGGAAACGAGATAGATAATCGAAAATAAGATATAGAACTTATAGAATAAAACGTATGAAGGAGGCAAGAGAAATTTCAATCAGACGGGCGAATGACCGTAGCAGTCGATGCCCAAAATATTTAAAAAAAAAAAAAAAAAAAAAAAAAAAAAAAAACTGCGATACCAGTTTTCTCGTATTGAAAGTGTGTAGTTGCAGGAAATAAAGAATTTTGACCCCCGTACGCCCAGCCAAACTCTCAGAAACGCCGGGAATCCTCGATCTCTCGATGTCGCTAAGCATCGACGGATTCATCGCTGCAGCACCACGATACCCATTTTATCGTATTGTAAGTGTGGAGTTGCGTGAAATAAAGAATTTTCACACCCGTACACCCAGCCAAACTCTCAGAAACGCCGGGAATCATCGATCTCTCGATGTCGCTAAGCATCGACGGATTCATCGCTGCAGCACCACGATACCCATTTTATCGTATTGTAAGTGTGGAGTTGCATGAAATAAAGAATTTTGACACCCATACGCCCAGCCAAACTCTCAGAAACGCCGGGAATCCTCGATCTCTCGATGTCGCTAAGCATCGACGTATCAATTGCTGCAGCACCACGATACCCGTTTTATCGTATTGCCCGTGTGTAGTTGCATGAAATAAAGAATTTTCACACCCGTACACCCAGCCAAACTCTCAGAAACGCCGGGAATGATCGATCTCTCGATGTCGCTATGCATCGACGGATCAATCGCTGCAGCACCACGATACCCATTTTATCGTATTTCCCGTGTGTAGTTGCATGAAATAAAGAATTTTCACACCCGTACACCGAGCCAAACTCTCCGAAACGCCGGGAATCCTCGATCTCTCGATTTCGCTAAGCATCGACGGATCAATCGCTGCAGCACCGCGATACCCGTTCTATCGTATTGTAAGTGCGTAGTTGCATGAAATAAAGAATTTTGACATGCGTACACCCAGCCAAATACTAAGAAACGCCGGGAATCCTCGATCTCTCGATGTCGCTAACCATCGACGGATCAATCGCTGCAGCACCACGATACCCGTTTTATCGTATTGCAAGTGTGTAGTTGCATGAAATAAAAAATTTTCACACCCGTACACCGAGCCAAACTCTCAGAAACGCCGGGAATCCTCGATCTCTCGATTTCGCTAAGCATCGACGGATCAATCGCTGCAGCACCACGATACCCGTTCTATCGTATTGTAAGTGCGTAGTTGCATGAAATAAAGAATTTTGACATGCGTACACCCAGCCAAACACTAAGAAACGCCGGGAATCCTCGATCTCTCGATGTCGCTAAGCATCGACGGATCAATCGCTGCAGCACCACGATACCCGTTTTATCGTATTGCAAGTGTGTAGTTGCATGAAATAAATGATTTTCACGCCCGTACACCCAGCCAAACTCTCAGAAACGCCGGGAATCCTCGATCTCTCGATTCCGCTAAGCATCGACGGATCAATCGCTGCAGAGCCACGATTCCCGTTTTATCGTATTGCAAGTGTGTAGTTGCATGAAATAAAGAATTTTCACACCCGTATACCCAGCCAAACTCTCCGAAATGCCGGGAATCCTCGATTTCTCTATTTCGTAAGCATCGACGGATTAATCGCTGCAGCACCACGATACCTGTTTTATCGTATTGCAAGTGTGTAGTTGCATGGAATAAAGAATTTTTACACCCGTACACCCAGCCAAACTCTCAGAAACGCTGGGAATCCTCGATCTATCGATTTCGCTAAGCATCGACGGATCAATCGCTGCAGCACCGCGATACCAGTTTTATCGTATTGAGAGTGTGTAGATACATAGAATGAAGGATTTTGACACCCGTACAGCCAGCCAAAGTCTCAGAAACGGCGGGAATCCTCGATCTTTCGAATCCGCTAAGCTTCGACGTATCAAACGCTGCAGAACTGCGATACCAGTTTTCTCGTATTGAGAGTGTGTAGTTGCAGGAAATAAAGAATTTTGACCCCCGTACGCCCAGCCAAACTCTCAGAAACGCCGGGAATCCTCGATCTCTCGATGTCGCTATGCATCGACGAATCAATCGCTGCAGCACCACGATACCCATTTTATCGTATTTCCCGTGTGTAGTTGCATGAAATAAAGAATTTTCACACCCGTACACCGAGCCAAACTCTCCGAAACGCCGGGAATCCTCGATCTCTCGATTTCGCTAAGCATCGACGGATCAATCGCTGCAGGACCGCGATACCCGTTCTATCGTATTGTAAGTGCGTAGTTGCATGAAATAAAGAATTTTGACATGCGTACACCCAGCCAAACTCTCAGAAACGCCGGGAATCCTCGGTCTCTCGATGTCGCTATGCATCGACGGATCAATCGCTGCAGCACCACGATACCCATTTTATCGTATTTCCCGTGTGTAGTTGCATGAAATAAAGAATTTTGACACCCGTACACCGAGCCAAACTCTCCGAAACGCCGGGAATCCTCGATCTCTCGATTTCGCTAAGCATCGACGGATCAATCGCTGCAGCACCGCGATACCCGTTCTATCGTATTGTAAGTGCGTAGTTGCATGAAATAAAGAATTTTGACATGCGTACACCCAGCCAAACACTAAGAAACGCCGGGAATCCTCGATCTCTCGATGTCGCTAAGCATCGACGGATCAATCGCTGCAGCACCACGATACCCGTTTTATCGTATTGCAAGTGTGTAGTTGCATGAAATAAAGAATTTTCACACCCGTATACCCAGCTAAACTCTCCGAAATGCCGGGAATCCTCGATTTCTCGATTTCGTAAGCATCGACGGATCAATCGCTGCAGCACCACGATACCCGTTTTATCGTATTGTAAGTGCGTAGTTGCATGAAATAAAGAATTTTGACATGCGTACACCCAGCCAAACACTAAGAAACGCCGGGAATCCTCGATCTCTCGATGTCGCTAAGCATCGACGGATCAATCGCTGCAGCACCACGATACCCGTTTTATCGTATTGCAAGTGTGTAGTTGCATGAAATAAATGATTTTCACGCCCGTACACCCGGCCAAACTCGCAGAAACGCCGGGAATCCTCGATCTCTCGATTTCGCTAAGCATCGACGGATCAATCGCTGCAGCACCACGATACCCGGTTTATCGTATTGTAAGTGTGTAGTTGCATGAAATAAAGAATTTTGACATGCGTACACCCAGCCAAACTCTCAGAAACGCCGGGAATCATCGATCTCTCGATGTCGCTAAGCATCGACGTATCAATCGCTGCAGCACCACGATACCAGTTTTATCGTAGTGAGAGTGTGTAGATATATAGAATGAAGGATTTTGACACCCGTACAGCCAGCCAAAGTCTCAGAAACGGCGGGAATCCTCGATCTTTCGATTCCGCTAAGCTTCGACGTATCAATCGCTGCAGAACTGCGATACCAGTTTTCTCGTATTGAGAGTGTGTAGTTGCAGGAAATAAAGAATTTTGACCCCCGTACGCCCAGCCAAACTCTCAGAAACGCCGGGAATCCTCGATCTCTCGATGTCGCTAAGCATCGACGGATCAATCGCTGCAGAGCCACGATTCCCTTTTTATCGTATTGCAAGTGTGTAGTTGCATGAAATAAAGAATTTTGACATGCGTACACCCAGCCAAACTCTCAGAAACGCCGGGAATCATCGATATCCCGATGTCGCTAAGCATCGACGTATCAATCGCTGCAGCACCACGATACCAGTTTTATCGTATTGAGAGTGTGTAGATACGTAGAATGAAGGATTTTGACACCCGTACAGCCAGCCAAAGTCTCAGAAACGGCGGGAATCCTCGATCTTTCGATTCCGCTAAGCTTCGACGTATCAATCGCTGCAGAACTGCGATACCAGTTTTCTCGTATTGACAGTGTGTAGTTGCAGGAAATAAAGAATTTTGACCCCCGTACGCCCAGCCAAACTCTCAGAAACGCCGGGAATCCTCGATCTCTCGATGTCGCTAAGCATCGACGGATCAATCGCTGCAGAGCCACGATTCCCGTTTTATCGTATTGCAAGTGTGTAGTTGCATGAAATAAAGAATTTTGACATGCGTACACCCAGCCAAACTCTCAGAAACGCCGGGAATCCTCGATCTCTCGATTTCGCTAAGCATCGACGGATCAATCGCTGCAGCACCACGATACCCGTTCTATCGTATTGTAAGTGCGTAGTTGCATGAAATAAAGAATTTTGACATGCGTACACCCAGCCAAACACTAAGAAACGCCGGGAATCCTCGATCTCTCGATGTCGCTAAGCATCGACGGATCAATCGCTGCAGAGCCACGATTCCCGTTTTATCGTATTGCAAGTGTGTAGTTGCATGAAATAAAGAATTTTCACACCCGTACACCCAGCCAAACTCTCCGAAATGCCGGGAATCCTCGATTTCTCGATTTCGTAAGCATCGACGGATCAATCGCTGCAGCACCACGATACCCGTTTTATCGTATTGTAAGTGCGTAGTTGCATGAAATAAAGAATTTTGACATGCGTACACCCAGCCAAACACTAAGAAACGCCGGGAATCCTCGATATCTCGATGTCGCTAAGCATCGACGGATCAATCGCTGCAGCACCACGATACCCGTTTTATCGTATTGCAAGTGTGTAGTTGCATGAAATAAATGATTTTCACGCCCGTACACCCAGCCAAACTCGCAGAAACGCCGGGAATCCTCGATCTCTCGATTTCGCTAAGCATCGACGGATCAATCGCTGCAGCACCACGATACCCGGTTTATCGTATTGTAAGTGTGTAGTTGCATGAAATAAAGAATTTTGACATGCGTACACCCGGCCAAACTCTCAGAAACGCCGGGAATCATCGATCTCTCGATGTCGCTAAGCATCGACGTATCAATCGCTGCAGCACCACGATACCAGTTTTATCGTAGTGAGAGTGTGTAGATACATAGAATGAAGGATTTTGACACCCGTACAGCCAGCCAAAGTCTCAGAAACGGCGGGAATCCTCGATCTTTCGATTCCGCTAAGCTTCGACGTATCAATCGCTGCAGAACTGCGATACCAGTTTTCTCGTATTGAGAGTGTGTAGTTGCAGGAAATAAAGAATTTTGACCCCCGTACGCCCAGCCAAACTCTCAGAAACGCCGGGAATCCTCGATCTCTCGATGTCGCTAAGCATCGACGGATCAATCGCTGCAGAGCCACGATTCCCGTTTTATCGTATTGCAAGTGTGTAGTTGCATGAAATAAAGAATTTTGACATGCGTACACCCAGCCAAACTCTCAGAAACGCCGGGAATCATCGATATCTCGATGTCGCTAAGCATCGACGTATCAATCGCTGCAGCACCACGATACCAGTTTTATCGTATTGAGAGTGTGTAGATACGTAGAATGAAGGATTTTGACACCCGTACAGCCAGCCAAAGTCTCAGAAACGGCGGGAATCCTCGATCTTTCGATTCCGCTAAGCTTCGACGTATCAATCGCTGCAGAACTGCGATACCAGTTTTCTCGTATTGAGAGTGTGTAGTTGCAGGAAATAAAGAATTTTGACCCCCGTACGCCCAGCCAAACTCTCAGAAACGCGGGGAATCCTCGATCTCTCGATGTCGCTATGCATCGACGGATCAATCGCTGCAGCACCACGATACCCATTTTATCGTATTTCCCGTGTGTAGTTGCATGAAATAAAGAATTTTGACACCCGTACACCGAGCCAAACTCTCCGAAACGCCGGGAATCCTCGATCTCTCGATTTCGCTAAGCATCGACGGATCAATCGCTGCAGCACCGCGATACCCATCTTATCGTATTGTAAGTGTGTAGTTGCATGAAATAAAGAATTTTGACACCCATACGCCCAGCTAAACTCTCAGAAACGCCGGGAATCCTCGATCTCTCGATGTCGCTAAGCATCGACGTATCAATTGCTGCAGCACCACGATACCCGTTTTATCGTATTGCCCGTGTGTAGTTGCATGAAATAAAGAATTTTCACACCCGTACAGCCAGCCAAACTCTTAGAAACGCCGGGAATCCTCGATCTCTCGATTTCGCTAAGCATCGACGGATCAATCGCTGCAGCACCACGATACGCATCTTATCGTATTGTAAGTGTGTAGTTGCATGAAATAAAGAATTTTGACACCCATACGCCCAGCCAAACTCTCAGAAACGCCGGGAATCCTCGATCTCTCGATGTCGCTAAGCATCGACGTATCAATTGCTGCAGCACCACGATACCCGATTTATCGTATTGCCCGTGTGTAGTTGCATGAAATAAAGAATTTTCACACCCGTACACCCAGCCAAACTCTCAGAAACGCCAGGAATCATCGATCTCTCGATGTCGCTAAGCATCGACGGATCAATCGCTGCAGCACCATGATACCCGTTTTATCGTATTGCAAGTGTGTAGTTGCATGGAATAAAGAATTTTTACACCCGTACACCCAGCCAAACTCTCAGAAACGCTGGGAATCCTCGATCTCTCGATTTCGCTAAGCATCGACGGATCAATCGCTGCAGCAACGCGATACCCATTTTATCGTATTGTAAGTGTGTAGTTGCATGAAATAAAGAATTTTGACACCCATACGCCCAGCCAAACTCTCAGAAACGCCGGGAATCCTCGATCTCTCGATGTCGCTCAGCATCGACGGATTCATCGCTGCAGCACCACGATACCCATTTTATCGTATTGTAAGTGTGGAGTTGCATGAAATAAAGAATTTTCACACCCGTACACCCAGCCAAACTCTCAGAAACGCCGGGAATCATCGATCTCTCGATGTCGCTAAGCATTGACGGATCAATCGCTGCAGCACCACGATACCCGTTTTATCGTATTGCAAGTGTGTAGTTGCATGGAATAAAGAATTTTTACACCCGTACACCCAGCCAAACTCTCAGAAACGCTGGGAATCCTCGATCTCTCGATTTCGCTAAGCATCGACGGATCGATCGCTGCAGCACCGCGATACCCGTTTTATCGTATTGTAAGTGTGTAGTTGCATGAAATAAAGAATTTTGACACCCATACGCCCAGCCAAACTCTCAGAAACGCCGGGAATCCTCGATCTCTCGATGTCCCTAAGCATCGACGTATCAATTGCTGCAGCACCACGTTACCCGTTTTATCGTATTGCCCGTGTGTAGTTGCATGAAATAAAGAATTTTCACACCCGTACAGCCAGCCAAACTCTTAGAAACGCCGGGAATCCTCGATCTCTCGATTTCGCTAAGCATCGACGGATCAATCGCTGCAGCACCACGATACCCATCTTATCGTATTGTAAGTGTGTAGTTGCATGAAGTAAAGAATTTTGACACCCATACGCCCAGCCAAACTTTCAGAAACGCCGGGAATCCTCGATCTCTCGATGTCGCTAAGCATCGACGTATCAATTGCTGTAGCACCACGATACCCGTTTTATCGTATTGCCCGTGTGTAGTTGCATGAAATAAAGAATTTTCACACCCGTACACCCTGCCAAACTCTCAGAAACGCCGGGAATCATCGATCTCTCGATGTCGCTAAGCATCGACGGATCAATCGCTGCAGCACCATGATACCCGTTTTATCGTATTGCAAGTGTGTAGTTGCATGGAATAAAGAATTTTTACACCCGTACACCCAGCCAAACTCTCAGAAATGCTGGGAATCCTCGATCTCTCGATTTCGCTAAGCATCGACGGATCAATCGCTGCAACACCGCGATACCCATTTTATCGTATTGTAAGTGTGTAGTTGCATGAAATAAAGAATTTTGACACCCATACGCCCAGCCAAACTCTCAGAAACGCCGGGAATCCTCGATCTCTCGATGTCGCTAAGCATCGACGGATTCATCGCTGCAGCACCGCGATACCCATTTTATCGTATTGTAAGTGTGGAGTTGCATGAAATAAAGAATTTTGACACCCATACGCCCAGCCAAACTCTCAGAAACGCCGGGAATCCTCGATCTCTCGATGTCGCTAAGCATCGACGTATCAATTGCTGCAGCACCACGATACCCGTTTTATCGTATTGCCCGTGTGTAGTTGCATGAAATAAAGAATTTTCACACCCGTACACCCAGCCAAACTCTCAGAAACGCCGGGAATCATCGATCTCTCGATGTCGCTAAGCATTGACGGATCAATCGCTGCAGCACCACGATACCCGTTTTATCGTATTGCAAATGTGTAGTTGCATGAAATAAAGAATTTTCACACCCGTACACCCAGCCAAACTCTCAGAAAGGCCGGGAATCATCGATCTCTCGATGTCGCTAAGCATCGACGTATCAATCGCTGCAGCACCACGATACCAGTTTTATCGTATTGAGAGTGTGTAGATACATAGAATGAAGGATTTTAACACCCGTACAGCCAGCCAAAGTCTCAGAAACGGCGGGAATCCTCGATCTTTCGATTCCGCTAAGCTTCGACGTATCAATCGCTGCAGAACTGCGATACCAGTTTTCTCGTATTGAGAGTGTGTAGTTGCAGGAAATAAAGAATTTTGACCCCCGTACGCCCAGCCAAACTCTCAGAAACGCCGGGAATCCTCGATCTCTCGATGTCGCTATGCATCGACGGATCAATCGCTGCAGCACCACGATACCCATTTTATCGTATTTCCCGTGTGTAGTTGCATGAAATAACGAATTTTCACACCCGTACACCGAGCCAAACTCTCCGAAACGCCGGGAATCCTCGATCTCTCGATTTCGCTAAGCATCGACGGATCAATCGCTGCAGGACCGCGATACCCGTTCTATCGTATTGTAAGTGCGTAGTTGCATGAAATAAAGAATTTTGACATGCGTACACCCAGCCAAATACTAAGAAACGCCGGGAATCCTCGATCTCTCGATGTCGCTAACCATCGACGGATCAATCGCTGCAGCACCACGATACCCGTTTTATCGTATTGCAAGTGTGTAGTTGCATGAAATAAAAAATTTTCAAGCCCGTACACCGAGCCAAACTCTCAGAAACGCCGGGAATCCTCGATTTCTCGATTTCGCTAAGCATCGACGGATCAATCGCTGCAGAGCCACGATTCCCGTTTTATCGTATTGCAAGTGTGTAGTTGCATGAAATAAATGATTTTCACGCCCGTACACCCAGCCAAACTCGCAGAAACGCCGGGAATCCTCGATCTCTCGATTTCGCTAAGCATCGACGGATCAATCGCTGCAGCACCACGATACCCGGTTTATCGTATTGTAAGTGTGTAGTTGCATGAAATAAAGAATTTTGACATGCGTACACCCGGCCAAACTCTCAGAAACGCCGGGAATCATCGATCTCTCGATGTCGCTAAGCATCGACGTATCAATCGCTGCAGCACCACGATACCAGTTTTATCGTAGTGAGAGTGTGTAGATACATAGAATGAAGGATTTTGACACCCGTACAGCCAGCCAAAGTCTCAGAAACGGCGGGAATCCTCGATCTTTCGATTCCGCTAAGCTTCGACGTATCAATCGCTGCAGAACTGCGATACCAGTTTTCTCGTATTGAGAGTGTGTAGTTGCAGGAAATAAAGAATTTTGACCCCCGTACGCCCAGCCAAACTCTCAGAAACGCCGGGAATCCTCGATCTCTCGATGTCGCTAAGCATCGACGGATCAATCGCTGCAGAGCCACGATTCCCGTTTTATCGTATTGCAAGTGTGTAGTTGCATGAAATAAAGAATTTTGACATGCGTACACCCAGCCAAACTCTCAGAAACGCCGGGAATCATCGATATCTCGATGTCGCTAAGCATCGACGTATCAATCGCTGCAGCACCACGATACCAGTTTTATCGTATTGAGAGTGTGTAGATACGTAGAATGAAGGATTTTGACACCCGTACAGCCAGCCAAAGTCTCAGAAACGGCGGGAATCCTCGATCTTTCGATTCCGCTAAGCTTCGACGTATCAATCGCTGCAGAACTGCGATACCAGTTTTCTCGTATTGAGAGTGTGTAGTTGCAGGAAATAAAGAATTTTGACCCCCGTACGCCCAGCCAAACTCTCAGAAACGCGGGGAATCCTCGATCTCTCGATGTCGCTATGCATCGACGGATCAATCGCTGCAGCACCACGATACCCATTTTATCGTATTTCCCGTGTGTAGTTGCATGAAATAAAGAATTTTGACACCCGTACACCGAGCCAAACTCTCCGAAACGCCGGGAATCCTCGATCTCTCGATTTCGCTAAGCATCGACGGATCAATCGCTGCAGCACCGCGATACCCATCTTATCGTATTGTAAGTGTGTAGTTGCATGAAATAAAGAATTTTGACACCCATACGCCCAGCTAAACTCTCAGAAACGCCGGGAATCCTCGATCTCTCGATGTCGCTAAGCATCGACGTATCAATTGCTGCAGCACCACGATACCCGTTTTATCGTATTGCCCGTGTGTAGTTGCATGAAATAAAGAATTTTCACACCCGTACAGCCAGCCAAACTCTTAGAAACGCCGGGAATCCTCGATCTCTCGATTTCGCTAAGCATCGACGGATCAATCGCTGCAGCACCACGATACGCATCTTATCGTATTGTAAGTGTGTAGTTGCATGAAATAAAGAATTTTGACACCCATACGCCCAGCCAAACTCTCAGAAACGCCGGGAATCCTCGATCTCTCGATGTCGCTAAGCATCGACGTATCAATTGCTGCAGCACCACGATACCCGATTTATCGTATTGCCCGTGTGTAGTTGCATGAAATAAAGAATTTTCACACCCGTACACCCAGCCAAACTCTCAGAAACGCCAGGAATCATCGATCTCTCGATGTCGCTAAGCATCGACGGATCAATCGCTGCAGCACCATGATACCCGTTTTATCGTATTGCAAGTGTGTAGTTGCATGGAATAAAGAATTTTTACACCCGTACACCCAGCCAAACTCTCAGAAACGCTGGGAATCCTCGATCTCTCGATTTCGCTAAGCATCGACGGATCAATCGCTGCAGCAACGCGATACCCATTTTATCGTATTGTAAGTGTGTAGTTGCATGAAATAAAGAATTTTGACACCCATACGCCCAGCCAAACTCTCAGAAACGCCGGGAATCCTCGATCTCTCGATGTCGCTCAGCATCGACGGATTCATCGCTGCAGCACCACGATACCCATTTTATCGTATTGTAAGTGTGGAGTTGCATGAAATAAAGAATTTTCACACCCGTACACCCAGCCAAACTCTCAGAAACGCCGGGAATCATCGATCTCTCGATGTCGCTAAGCATTGACGGATCAATCGCTGCAGCACCACGATACCCGTTTTATCGTATTGCAAGTGTGTAGTTGCATGGAATAAAGAATTTTTACACCCGTACACCCAGCCAAACTCTCAGAAACGCTGGGAATCCTCGATCTCTCGATTTCGCTAAGCATCGACGGATCGATCGCTGCAGCACCGCGATACCCGTTTTATCGTATTGTAAGTGTGTAGTTGCATGAAATAAAGAATTTTGACACCCATACGCCCAGCCAAACTCTCAGAAACGCCGGGAATCCTCGATCTCTCGATGTCCCTAAGCATCGACGTATCAATTGCTGCAGCACCACGTTACCCGTTTTATCGTATTGCCCGTGTGTAGTTGCATGAAATAAAGAATTTTCACACCCGTACAGCCAGCCAAACTCTTAGAAACGCCGGGAATCCTCGATCTCTCGATTTCGCTAAGCATCGACGGATCAATCGCTGCAGCACCACGATACCCATCTTATCGTATTGTAAGTGTGTAGTTGCATGAAGTAAAGAATTTTGACACCCATACGCCCAGCCAAACTTTCAGAAACGCCGGGAATCCTCGATCTCTCGATGTCGCTAAGCATCGACGTATCAATTGCTGTAGCACCACGATACCCGTTTTATCGTATTGCCCGTGTGTAGTTGCATGAAATAAAGAATTTTCACACCCGTACACCCTGCCAAACTCTCAGAAACGCCGGGAATCATCGATCTCTCGATGTCGCTAAGCATCGACGGATCAATCGCTGCAGCACCATGATACCCGTTTTATCGTATTGCAAGTGTGTAGTTGCATGGAATAAAGAATTTTTACACCCGTACACCCAGCCAAACTCTCAGAAATGCTGGGAATCCTCGATCTCTCGATTTCGCTAAGCATCGACGGATCAATCGCTGCAACACCGCGATACCCATTTTATCGTATTGTAAGTGTGTAGTTGCATGAAATAAAGAATTTTGACACCCATACGCCCAGCCAAACTCTCAGAAACGCCGGGAATCCTCGATCTCTCGATGTCGCTAAGCATCGACGGATTCATCGCTGCAGCACCGCGATACCCATTTTATCGTATTGTAAGTGTGGAGTTGCATGAAATAAAGAATTTTGACACCCATACGCCCAGCCAAACTCTCAGAAACGCCGGGAATCCTCGATCTCTCGATGTCGCTAAGCATCGACGTATCAATTGCTGCAGCACCACGATACCCGTTTTATCGTATTGCCCGTGTGTAGTTGCATGAAATAAAGAATTTTCACACCCGTACACCCAGCCAAACTCTCAGAAACGCCGGGAATCATCGATCTCTCGATGTCGCTAAGCATTGACGGATCAATCGCTGCAGCACCACGATACCCGTTTTATCGTATTGCAAATGTGTAGTTGCATGAAATAAAGAATTTTCACACCCGTACACCCAGCCAAACTCTCAGAAAGGCCGGGAATCATCGATCTCTCGATGTCGCTAAGCATCGACGTATCAATCGCTGCAGCACCACGATACCAGTTTTATCGTATTGAGAGTGTGTAGATACATAGAATGAAGGATTTTAACACCCGTACAGCCAGCCAAAGTCTCAGAAACGGCGGGAATCCTCGATCTTTCGATTCCGCTAAGCTTCGACGTATCAATCGCTGCAGAACTGCGATACCAGTTTTCTCGTATTGAGAGTGTGTAGTTGCAGGAAATAAAGAATTTTGACCCCCGTACGCCCAGCCAAACTCTCAGAAACGCCGGGAATCCTCGATCTCTCGATGTCGCTATGCATCGACGGATCAATCGCTGCAGCACCACGATACCCATTTTATCGTATTTCCCGTGTGTAGTTGCATGAAATAACGAATTTTCACACCCGTACACCGAGCCAAACTCTCCGAAACGCCGGGAATCCTCGATCTCTCGATTTCGCTAAGCATCGACGGATCAATCGCTGCAGGACCGCGATACCCGTTCTATCGTATTGTAAGTGCGTAGTTGCATGAAATAAAGAATTTTGACATGCGTACACCCAGCCAAATACTAAGAAACGCCGGGAATCCTCGATCTCTCGATGTCGCTAACCATCGACGGATCAATCGCTGCAGCACCACGATACCCGTTTTATCGTATTGCAAGTGTGTAGTTGCATGAAATAAAAAATTTTCAAGCCCGTACACCGAGCCAAACTCTCAGAAACGCCGGGAATCCTCGATTTCTCGATTTCGCTAAGCATCGACGGATCAATCGCTGCAGAGCCACGATTCCCGTTTTATCGTATTGCAAGTGTGTAGTTGCATGAAATAAAGAATTTTGACATGCGTACACCCAGCCAAACTCTCAGAAACGCCGGGAATCATCGATATCTCGATGTCGCTAAGCATCGACGTATCAATCGCTGCAGCACCACGATACCAGTTTTATCGTATTGAGAGTGTGTAGATACGTAGAATGAAGGATTTTGACACCCGTACAGCCAGCCAAAGTCTCAGAAACGGCGGGAATCCTCGATCTTTCGATTCCGCTAAGCTTCGACGTATCAATCGCTGCAGAACTGCGATACCAGTTTTCTCGTATTGAGAGTGTGTAGTTGCAGGAAATAAAGAATTTTGACCCCCGTACGCCCAGCCAAACTCTCAGAAACGCGGGGAATCCTCGATCTCTCGATGTCGCTATGCATCGACGGATCAATCGCTGCAGCACCACGATACCCATTTTATCGTATTTCCCGTGTGTAGTTGCATGAAATAAAGAATTTTGACACCCGTACACCGAGCCAAACTCTCCGAAACGCCGGGAATCCTCGATCTCTCGATTTCGCTAAGCATCGACGGATCAATCGCTGCAGCACCGCGATACCCATCTTATCGTATTGTAAGTGTGTAGTTGCATGAAGTAAAGAATTTTGACACCCATACGCCCAGCCAAACTTTCAGAAACGCCGGGAATCCTCGATCTCTCGATGTCGCTAACCATCGACGGATCAATCGCTGCAGCACCACGATACCCGTTTTATCGTATTGCAAGTGTGTAGTTGCATGAAATAAAAAATTTTCAAGCCCGTACACCGAGCCAAACTCTCAGAAACGCCGGGAATCCTCGATCTCTCGATGTCGCTATGCATCGACGGATCAATCGCTGCAGCACCACGATACCCATTTTATCGTATTTCCCGTGTGTAGTTGCATGAAATAAAGAATTTTGACACCCGTACACCGAGCCAAACTCTCCGAAACGCCGGGAATCCTCGATCTCTCGATTTCGCTAAGCATCGACGGATCAATCGCTGCAGCACCGCGATACCCATCTTATCGTATTGTAAGTGTGTAGTTGCATGAAATAAAGAATTTTGACACCCATACGCCCAGCTAAACTCTCAGAAACGCCGGGAATCCTCGATCTCTCGATGTCGCTAAGCATCGACGTATCAATTGCTGCAGCACCACGATACCCGTTTTATCGTATTGCCCGTGTGTAGTTGCATGAAATAAAGAATTTTCACACCCGTACAGCCAGCCAAACTCTTAGAAACGCCGGGAATCCTCGATCTCTCGATTTCGCTAAGCATCGACGGATCAATCGCTGCAGCACCACGATACGCATCTTATCGTATTGTAAGTGTGTAGTTGCATGAAATAAAGAATTTTGACACCCATACGCCCAGCCAAACTCTCAGAAACGCCGGGAATCCTCGATCTCTCGATGTCGCTAAGCATCGACGTATCAATTGCTGCAGCACCACGATACCCGATTTATCGTATTGCCCGTGTGTAGTTGCATGAAATAAAGAATTTTCACACCCGTACACCCAGCCAAACTCTCAGAAACGCCAGGAATCATCGATCTCTCGATGTCGCTAAGCATCGACGGATCAATCGCTGCAGCACCATGATACCCGTTTTATCGTATTGCAAGTGTGTAGTTGCATGGAATAAAGAATTTTTACACCCGTACACCCAGCCAAACTCTCAGAAACGCTGGGAATCCTCGATCTCTCGATTTCGCTAAGCATCGACGGATCAATCGCTGCAGCAACGCGATACCCATTTTATCGTATTGTAAGTGTGTAGTTGCATGAAATAAAGAATTTTGACACCCATACGCCCAGCCAAACTCTCAGAAACGCCGGGAATCCTCGATCTCTCGATGTCGCTCAGCATCGACGGATTCATCGCTGCAGCACCACGATACCCATTTTATCGTATTGTAAGTGTGGAGTTGCATGAAATAAAGAATTTTCACACCCGTACACCCAGCCAAACTCTCAGAAACGCCGGGAATCATCGATCTCTCGATGTCGCTAAGCATTGACGGATCAATCGCTGCAGCACCACGATACCCGTTTTATCGTATTGCAAGTGTGTAGTTGCATGGAATAAAGAATTTTTACACCCGTACACCCAGCCAAACTCTCAGAAACGCTGGGAATCCTCGATCTCTCGATTTCGCTAAGCATCGACGGATCGATCGCTGCAGCACCGCGATACCCGTTTTATCGTATTGTAAGTGTGTAGTTGCATGAAATAAAGAATTTTGACACCCATACGCCCAGCCAAACTCTCAGAAACGCCGGGAATCCTCGATCTCTCGATGTCCCTAAGCATCGACGTATCAATTGCTGCAGCACCACGTTACCCGTTTTATCGTATTGCCCGTGTGTAGTTGCATGAAATAAAGAATTTTCACACCCGTACAGCCAGCCAAACTCTTAGAAACGCCGGGAATCCTCGATCTCTCGATTTCGCTAAGCATCGACGGATCAATCGCTGCAGCACCACGATACCCATCTTATCGTATTGTAAGTGTGTAGTTGCATGAAGTAAAGAATTTTGACACCCATACGCCCAGCCAAACTTTCAGAAACGCCGGGAATCCTCGATCTCTCGATGTCGCTAAGCATCGACGTATCAATTGCTGTAGCACCACGATACCCGTTTTATCGTATTGCCCGTGTGTAGTTGCATGAAATAAAGAATTTTCACACCCGTACACCCTGCCAAACTCTCAGAAACGCCGGGAATCATCGATCTCTCGATGTCGCTAAGCATCGACGGATCAATCGCTGCAGCACCATGATACCCGTTTTATCGTATTGCAAGTGTGTAGTTGCATGGAATAAAGAATTTTTACACCCGTACACCCAGCCAAATACTAAGAAACGCCGGGAATCCTCGATCTCTCGATGTCGCTAACCATCGACGGATCAATCGCTGCAGCACCACGATACCCGTTTTATCGTATTGCAAGTGTGTAGTTGCATGAAATAAAAAATTTTCAAGCCCGTACACCGAGCCAAACTCTCAGAAACGCCGGGAATCCTCGATTTCTCGATTTCGCTAAGCATCGACGGATCAATCGCTGCAGAGCCACGATTCCCGTTTTATCGTATTGCAAGTGTGTAGTTGCATGAAATAAAGAATTTTGACATGCGTACACCCAGCCAAACTCTCAGAAACGCCGGGAATCATCGATATCTCGATGTCGCTAAGCATCGACGTATCAATCGCTGCAGCACCACGATACCAGTTTTATCGTATTGAGAGTGTGTAGATACGTAGAATGAAGGATTTTGACACCCGTACAGCCAGCCAAAGTCTCAGAAACGGCGGGAATCCTCGATCTTTCGATTCCGCTAAGCTTCGACGTATCAATCGCTGCAGAACTGCGATACCAGTTTTCTCGTATTGAGAGTGTGTAGTTGCAGGAAATAAAGAATTTTGACCCCCGTACGCCCAGCCAAACTCTCAGAAACGCGGGGAATCCTCGATCTCTCGATGTCGCTATGCATCGACGGATCAATCGCTGCAGCACCACGATACCCATTTTATCGTATTTCCCGTGTGTAGTTGCATGAAATAAAGAATTTTGACACCCGTACACCGAGCCAAACTCTCCGAAACGCCGGGAATCCTCGATCTCTCGATTTCGCTAAGCATCGACGGATCAATCGCTGCAGCACCGCGATACCCATCTTATCGTATTGTAAGTGTGTAGTTGCATGAAATAAAGAATTTTGACACCCATACGCCCAGCTAAACTCTCAGAAACGCCGGGAATCCTCGATCTCTCGATGTCGCTAAGCATCGACGTATCAATTGCTGCAGCACCACGATACCCGTTTTATCGTATTGCCCGTGTGTAGTTGCATGAAATAAAGAATTTTCACACCCGTACAGCCAGCCAAACTCTTAGAAACGCCGGGAATCCTCGATCTCTCGATTTCGCTAAGCACCGACGGATCAATCGCTGCAGCACCACGATACGCATCTTATCGTATTGTAAGTGTGTAGTTGCATGAAATAAAGAATTTTGACACCCATACGCCCAGCCAAACTCTCAGAAACGCCGGGAATCCTCGATCTCTCGATGTCGCTAAGCATCGACGTATCAATTGCTGCAGCACCACGATACCCGATTTATCGTATTGCCCGTGTGTAGTTGCATGAAATAAAGAATTTTCACACCCGTACACCCAGCCAAACTCTCAGAAACGCCAGGAATCATCGATCTCTCGATGTCGCTAAGCATCGACGGATCAATCGCTGCAGCACCATGATACCCGTTTTATCGTATTGCAAGTGTGTAGTTGCATGGAATAAAGAATTTTTACACCCGTACACCCAGCCAAACTCTCAGAAACGCTGGGAATCCTCGATCTCTCGATTTCGCTAAGCATCGACGGATCAATCGCTGCAGCAACGCGATACCCATTTTATCGTATTGTAAGTGTGTAGTTGCATGAAATAAAGAATTTTGACACCCATACGCCCAGCCAAACTCTCAGAAACGCCGGGAATCCTCGATCTCTCGATGTCGCTCAGCATCGACGGATTCATCGCTGCAGCACCACGATACCCATTTTATCGTATTGTAAGTGTGGAGTTGCATGAAATAAAGAATTTTCACACCCGTACACCCAGCCAAACTCTCAGAAACGCCGGGAATCATCGATCTCTCGATGTCGCTAAGCATTGACGGATCAATCGCTGCAGCACCACGATACCCGTTTTATCGTATTGCAAGTGTGTAGTTGCATGGAATAAAGAATTTTTACACCCGTACACCCAGCCAAACTCTCAGAAACGCTGGGAATCCTCGATCTCTCGATTTCGCTAAGCATCGACGGATCGATCGCTGCAGCACCGCGATACCCGTTTTATCGTATTGTAAGTGTGTAGTTGCATGAAATAAAGAATTTTGACACCCATACGCCCAGCCAAACTCTCAGAAACGCCGGGAATCCTCGATCTCTCGATGTCCCTAAGCATCGACGTATCAATTGCTGCAGCACCACGTTACCCGTTTTATCGTATTGCCCGTGTGTAGTTGCATGAAATAAAGAATTTTCACACCCGTACAGCCAGCCAAACTCTTAGAAACGCCGGGAATCCTCGATCTCTCGATTTCGCTAAGCATCGACGGATCAATCGCTGCAGCACCACGATACCCATCTTATCGTATTGTAAGTGTGTAGTTGCATGAAGTAAAGAATTTTGACACCCATACGCCCAGCCAAACTTTCAGAAACGCCGGGAATCCTCGATCTCTCGATGTCGCTAAGCATCGACGTATCAATTGCTGTAGCACCACGATACCCGTTTTATCGTATTGCCCGTGTGTAGTTGCATGAAATAAAGAATTTTCACACCCGTACACCCTGCCAAACTCTCAGAAACGCCGGGAATCATCGATCTCTCGATGTCGCTAAGCATCGACGGATCAATCGCTGCAGCACCATGATACCCGTTTTATCGTATTGCAAGTGTGTAGTTGCATGGAATAAAGAATTTTTACACCCGTACACCCAGCCAAACTCTCAGAAATGCTGGGAATCCTCGATCTCTCGATTTCGCTAAGCATCGACGGATCAATCGCTGCAACACCGCGATACCCATTTTATCGTATTGTAAGTGTGTAGTTGCATGAAATAAAGAATTTTGACACCCATACGCCCAGCCAAACTCTCAGAAACGCCGGGAATCCTCGATCTCTCGATGTCGCTAAGCATCGACGGATTCATCGCTGCAGCACCGCGATACCCATTTTATCGTATTGTAAGTGTGGAGTTGCATGAAATAAAGAATTTTGACACCCATACGCCCAGCCAAACTCTCAGAAACGCCGGGAATCCTCGATCTCTCGATGTCGCTAAGCATCGACGTATCAATTGCTCCAGCACCACGATACCCGTTTTATCGTATTGCCCGTGTGTAGTTGCATGAAATAAAGAATTTTCACACCCGTACACCCAGCCAAACTCTCAGAAACGCCGGGAATCATCGATCTCTCGATGTCGCTAAGCATTGACGGATCAATCGCTGCAGCACCACGATACCCGTTTTATCGTATTGCAAATGTGTAGTTGCATGAAATAAAGAATTTTCACACCCGTACACCCAGCCAAACTCTCAGAAACGCCGGGAATCATCGATCTCTCGATGTCGCTAAGCATCGACGTATCAATCGCTGCAGCACCACGATACCAGTTTTATCGTATTGAGAGTGTGTAGATACATAGAATGAAGGATTTTAACACCCGTACAGCCAGCCAAAGTCTCAGAAACGGCGGGAATCCTCGATCTTTCGATTCCGCTAAGCTTCGACGTATCAATCGCTGCAGAACTGCGATACCAGTTTTCTCGTATTGAGAGTGTGTAGTTGCAGGAAATAAAGAATTTTGACCCCCGTACGCCCAGCCAAACTCTCAGAAACGCCGGGAATCCTCGATCTCTCGATGTCGCTATGCATCGACGGATCAATCGCTGCAGCACCACGATACCCATTTTATCGTATTTCCCGTGTGTAGTTGCATGAAATAACGAATTTTCACACCCGTACACCGAGCCAAACTCTCCGAAACGCCGGGAATCCTCGATCTCTCGATTTCGCTAAGCATCGACGGATCAATCGCTGCAGGACCGCGATACCCGTTCTATCGTATTGTAAGTGCGTAGTTGCATGAAATAAAGAATTTTGACATGCGTACACCCAGCCAAATACTAAGAAACGCCGGGAATCCTCGATCTCTCGATGTCGCTAACCATCGACGGATCAATCGCTGCAGCACCACGATACCCGTTTTATCGTATTGCAAGTGTGTAGTTGCATGAAATAAAAAATTTTCAAGCCCGTACACCGAGCCAAACTCTCAGAAACGCCGGGAATCCTCGATTTCTCGATTTCGCTAAGCATCGACGGATCAATCGCTGCAGCACCACGATACCCGTTCTATCGTATTGTAAGTGCGTAGTTGCATGAAATAAAGAATTTTCACACCCGTATACCCAGCCAAACTCTCCGAAATGCCGGGAATCCTCGATTTCTCGATTTCGTAAGCATCGACGGATCAATCGCTGCAGCACCACGATACCCGTTTTATCGTATTGTAAGTGCGTAGTTGCATGAAATAAAGAATTTTGACATGCGTACACCCAGCCAAACACTAAGAAACGCCGGGAATCCTCGATCTCTCGATGTCGCTAAGCATCGACGGATCAATCGCTGCAGCACCACGATACCCGTTTTATCGTATTGCAAGTGTGTAGTTGCATGAAATAAATGATTTTCACGCCCGTACACCCAGCCGAACTCTCAGAAACGCCGGGAATCCTCGATCTCTCGATTTCGCTAAGCATCGACGGATCAATCGCTGCAGAGCCACGATTCCCGTTTTATCGTATTGCAAGTGTGTAGTTGCATGAAATAAAGAATTTTCACACCCGTATACCCAGCCAAACTCTCCGAAATGCCGGGAATCCTCGATTTCTCGATTTCGTAAGCATCGACGGATCAATCGCTGCAGCACCACGATACCCGTTTTATCGTATTGTAAGTGCGTAGTTGCATGAAATAAAGAATTTTGACATGCGTACACCCAGCCAAACACTAAGAAACGCCGGGAATCCTCGATCTCTCGATGTCGCTAAGCATCGACGGATCAATCGCTGCAGCACCACGATACCCGTTTTATCGTATTGCAAGTGTGTAGTTGCATGAAATAAATGATTTTCACGCCCGTACACCCAGCCAAACTCGCAGAAACGCCGGGAATCTTCGATCTCTCGATTTCGCTAAGCATCGACGGATCAATCGCTGCAGCACCACGATACCCGGTTTATCGTATTGTAAGTGTGTAGTTGCATGAAATAAAGAATTTTGACATGCGTACACCCAGCCAAACTCTCAGAAACGCCGGGAATCATCGATCTCTCGATGTCGCTAAGCATCGACGTATCAATCGCTGCAGCACCACGATACCAGTTTTATCGTAGTGAGAGTGTGTAGATACATAGAATGAAGGATTTTGACACCCGTACAGCCAGCCAAAGTCTCAGAAACGGCGGGAATTCTCGATCTTTCGATTCCGCTAAGCTTCGACGTATCAATCGCTGCAGAACTGCGATACCAGTTTTCTCGTATTGAGAGTGTGTAGTTGCAGGAAATAAAGAATTTTGACCCCCGTACGCCCAGCCAAACTCTCAGAAACGCCGGGAATCCTCGATCTCTCGATGTCGCTAAGCATCGACGGATCAATCGCTGCAGAGCCACGATTCCCGTTTTATCGTATTGCAAGTGTGTAGTTGCATGAAATAAAGAATTTTGACATGCGTACACCCAGCCAAACTCTCAGAAACGCCGGGAATCATCGATCTCTCGATGTCGCTAAGCATCGACGTATCAATCGCTGCAGCACCACTATACCAGTTTTATCGTATTGAGAGTGTGTAGATACGTAGAATGAAGGATTTTGACACCCGTACAGCCAGCCAAAGTCTCAGAAACGGCGGGAATCCTCGATCTTTCGATTCCGCTAAGCTTCGACGTATCAATCGCTGCAGAACTGCTATACCAGTTTTCTCGTATTGAGAGTGTGTAGTTGCAGGAAATAAAGAATTTTGACCCCCGTACGCCCAGCCAAACTCTCAGAAACGCCGGGAATCCTCGATCTCTCGATGTCGCTATGCATCGACGGATCAATCGCTGCAGCACCACGATACCCATTTTATCGTATTTCCCGTGTGTAGTTGCATGAAATAAAGAATTTTGACACCCGTACACCGAGCCAAACTCTCCGAAACGCCGGGAATCATCGATCTCTCGATGTCGCTAAGCATCGACGGATTCATCGCTGCAGCACCACGATACCCATTTTATCGTATTGTAAGTGTGGAGTTGCATGAAATAAAGAATTTTGACACCCATACGCCCAGCCAAACTCTCAGAAACGCCGGGAATCCTCGATTTCTCGATGTCGCTAAGCATCGACGTATCAATTGCTGCAGCACCACGATACCCGTTTTATCGTATTGCCCGTGTGTAGTTGCATGAAATATAGAATTTTCACACCCGTACAGCCAGCGAAAACTCTTAGAAACGCCGGGAATCCTCGATCTCTCGATTTCGCGAAGCATCGACGGATCAATCGCTGCAGAGCCACGATTCCCGTTTTATCGTATTGCAAGTGTGTAGTTGCATGAAATAAAGAATTTTGACATGCGTACACCCAGCCAAACTCTCAGAAACGCCGGGAATCATCGATATCTCGATGTCGCTAAGCATCGACGTATCAATCGCTGCAGCACCACGATACCCGTTTTATCGTATTGCCCGTGTGTAGTTGCATGAAATAAAGAATTTTCACACCCGTACACCCAGCCAAACTCTCAGAAACGCCGGGAATCATCGATCTCTCGATGTCGCTAAGCATCGACGTATCAATCGCTGCAGCACCACGATACCAGTTTTATCGTATTGAGAGTGTGTAGATACATAGAATGAAGGATTTTGACACCCGTACAGCCAGCCAAAGTCTCAGAAACGGCGGGAATCCTCGATCTTTCGATTCCGCTAAGCTTCGACGTATCAATCGCTGCAGCACCACGATACCCGTTCTATCGTATTGTAAGTGCGTAGTTGCGAGAAATAAAGAATTTTGACATGCGTACACCCAGCCAAACATTAAGAAACGCCGGGAATCCTCGATCTCTCGATGTCACTAAGCATCGACGGATCAATCGCTGCAGCACCACGATACCCGTTTTATCGTATTGCAAGTGTGTAGTTGCATGAAATAAATGATTTTCACGCCCGTACACCCAGCCAAACTCTCAGAAACGCCGGGAATCCTCGATCTCTCGATTTCGCTAAGCATCGACGGATCAATCGCTGCAGAGCCACGATTCCCATTTTATCGTATTGCAAGTGTGTAGTTGCATGAAATAAAGAATTTTCACACCCGTACACCCAGCCAAACTCTCCGAAACGCCGGGAATCCTCGATCTCTCGATTTCGCTAAGCATCGACGGATCAATCGCTGCAGCACCACGATACCCGTTTTATCGTATTGTAAGTGCGTAGTGTCATGAAATAAAGAATTTTGACATGCGTACACCCAGCCAAACACTAAGAAACGCCGGGAATCCTCGATCTCTCGATGTCGCTAAGCATCGACGGATCAATCGCTGCAGCACCACGATACCCGTTTTATCGTATTGCAAGTGTGTAGTTGCATGAAATAAATGATTTTCACGCCCGTACACTCAGCCAAACACGCAGAAACGCCGGGAATCCTCGATCTCTCGATTTCGCTAAGCATCGACGGATCAATCGCTGCAGCACCACGATACCCGGTTTATCGTATTGTAAGTGTGTAGTTGCATGAAATAAAGAATTTTGACATGCGTACACCCAGTCAAACATTAAGAAACGCCGGGAATTCTCGATCTCTCGATATCGCTAAGCATCGACGTATCAATCGCTGCGGCACCACGATACCAGTTTTATCGTATCGAGAGTGTGTAGTTGCATGAAATAAAGAATTTTGACACCCGTACGCCCAGCCAAACTCTTAGAAACGCCGGGAATCCTCGTTCTCCCGATGTCGCTAAGCATCGACGTGTCAATCGCTGCAGCACCACGATACCCGGTTTATCGTATTGTAAGTGTGTAGTTGCATGAAATAAAGAATTTTGACATGCGTACACCCAGTCAAACATTAAGAAACGCCGGGAATTCCCGATCTCTCGATGTCGCTAAGCATCGACGTATCAATCGCTGCGGCACCACGATACCAGTTTTATCGTATCGAGAGTGTGTAGTTGCATGAAATAAAGAATTTTGACACCCGTACGCCCAGCCAAACTCTTAGAAACGCCGGGAATCCTCGTTCTCTCGATGTCGCTAAGCATCGACGTTATCAATCGCTGCAGCACCACGATACCCGTTTTATCGTATTGCAAGTGTGTAGTTGCATGAAATAAAGAATTTTCACACCCGTACAGCCAGCCAAACACTTAGAAACGCTGGGAATCCCCGATCTCTCGATTTCGCTAAGCATCGACGGATCAATCGCTGCAGCACCACGATACCCGTTTTATCGTATTGCAAGTATGTAGTTGCATGAAATAAATGATTTTCACGCCCGTACACCCATCCAAACTCTCAGAAACGCCGGGAATCCTCGGTCTCTCGATGTCGCTAAGCATCGACGTATCAATCGCTGCAGCACCACGATACCAGTTTTATGGTATTGAGAGTGTGTAGATACATAGAATGAAAGATTTTGACACCCTTACAGCCAGCCAAAGTCTCAGAAACGGCGGGAATCCTCGATCTTTCGATTCCGCTAAGCTTCGACGTATCAATCGCTGCAGCACCACGATATCCATTTTATCGTATTGTTAGTGTGTAGTTGCATGAAATAACGAATTTTGACACCCATACGCCCAGCCAAACTCTCAGAAACGCCGGGAATCCTCGATCTCTCGATGTCGCTAAGCATCGACGGATCAATCGCTGCAGCACCACGATACCCGTTTTATCGTATTGCAAGTGTGTAGTTGCATGAAATAAATGATTTTCACGCCCGTACACCCAGCCAAACTCTCAGAAACGCCGGGAATCCTCGATCTCTCGATGTCGCTAAGCATCGACGTATCAATCGCTGCAGCACCACGATACCCGTTTTATCGTATTGCAAGTGTGTAGTTGCATGGAATAAAGAATTTTTACACCCGTACACCCAGCCAAACTCTCAGAAACGCTGGGAATCCTCGATCTCTCGATTTCGCTACGCATCGACGGATCAATCGCTGCAGCACCGCGATACCCATTTTATCGTATTGTAAGTGTGTAATTGCATGAAATAAAGAATTTTGACACCCATACGTCCAGCCAAACTCTCAGAAACGCCGGGAATCCTCGATCTCTCGATGTCGCTAAGCATCGACGGATCAATCGATGCAGTACCACGATACCCATTTTATCGTATTGTAACTGTGGAGTTGCATGGAATAAAGAATTTTGACACCCATACGCCCAGCCAAACTCTCAGAAACGCCGGGAATCCTCGATCTCTCGATGTCGCTAAGCATCGACGTATCAATTGCTGCAGCACCACGATACCCGTTTTATCGTATTGCCCGTGTGTAGTTGCATGAAATAAAGAATTTTCACACCCGTACACCCAGCCAAACTCTCAGAAACGCCGGGAATCATCGATCTCTCGATGTCGCTAAGCATTGACGGATCAATCGCTGCAGCACCACGATACCCGTTTTATCGTATTGCAAGTGTGTAGTTGCATGGAATAAAGAATTTTTACACCCGTACACCCAGCCAAACTCTCAGAAACGTTGGGAATCCTCGATCTCTCGATTTCGCTAAGCATCGACGGATCAATCGCTGCAGCACCACGATACCCGTTTTATCGTATTGCCCGTGTGTAGTTGCATGAAATAAAGAATTTTAACACCCGTACAGCCAGCCAAACTGTTAGAAACGCCGGGAATCCTCGATCTCTCGATTTCGCTAAGCATCGACGGATCAATCGCTGCAGCACCACGATACCCATCTTATCGTATTGTAAGTGTGTAGTTGCATCAAATAAAGAATTTTGACACCCATACGCCCAGCCAAACTCTCAGAAACGCCGGGAATCCTCGATCTCTCGATGTCGCTAAGCATCGACGTATCAATTGCTGCAGCACCACGATACCCGTTTTATCGTATTGCCCGTGTGTAGTTGCATGAAATAAAGAATTTTCACACCCGTACAGCCAGCCAAACTCTCAGAAACGCTGGGAATCCTCGATCTCTCGATTTCGCTAAGCATCAACGGATCAATCGCTGCAGCACCGCGATACCCGTTTTATCGTATTGTAAGTGTGTAGTTGCATGAAATAGAGAATTTTGACATGCGTACACCCAGCCAAACACTAAGAAACGCCGGGAATCCTCGATCTCTCGATGTCGCTAAGCATCGATGTATCAATCGCTGCAGCACCACGATACCCGTTTTATCGTATTGCAAGTGTGTAGTTGCATGAAATAAAGAATTTTCACACCCGTACAGGCAGCCAAACTCTCAGAAACGCCGGGAATCGTCGATCTCTCGATTTCGCTAAGCATCGACGGATCAATCGCTGCAGCACCACGATACCCGTTTTATCGTATTGCAAGTGTGTAGTTGCATGAAATAAATGATTTTCACGCCCGTACACCCAGCCAAACTCTCAGAAACGCCGGGAATCCTCGATCTCTCGATGTCGCTAAGCATCGACGTATCAATCGCTGCAGCACCACGATACCCATCTTATCGTATTGTAAGTGTGTAGTTGCATCAAATAAAGAATTTTGACACCCATACGCCCAGCCAAACTCTCAGAAACGCCGGGAATCCTCGATCTCTCGATGTCGCTAAGCATCGACGTATCAATTGCTGCAGCACCACGATACCCGTTTTATCGTATTGCCCGAGTGTAGTTGCATGAAATAAAGAATTTTCACACCCGTACACCCAGCCAAACTCTCAGAAACGCCGGGAATCATCGATCTCTCGATGTCGCTAAGCATCGACGGATCAATCGCTGCAGCACCATGATACCCGTTTTATCGTATTGCAAGTGTGTAGTTGCATGGAATAAAGAATTTTTACACCCGTACACCCAGCCAAACTCTCAGAAACGCTGGGAATCCTCGATCTCTCGATTTCGCTAAGCATCGACGGATCAATCGCTGCAGCACCGCGATACCCATTTTATCGTATTGTAAGTGTGTAGTTGCATGAAATAAAGAATTTTGACACCCATACGCCCAGCCAAACTCGCAGAAACGCCGGGAATCCTCGATCTCTCGATGTCGCTAAGCATCGACGTATCAATTGCTGCAGCACCACGATACCCGTTTTATCGTATTGCAAGTGTGTAGTTGCATGGAATAAGGAATTTTTACACCCGTACACCCAGCCAAACTCTCAGAAACGTTGGGAATCCTCGATCTCTCGATTTCGCTAAGCATCGACGGATCAATCGCTGCAGCACCACGATACCCGTTTTATCATATTGCCCATGTGTAGTTGCATGAAATAAAGAATTTTAACACCCGTACAGCCAGCCAAACTCTTAGAAACGCCGGGAATCCTCGATCTCTCGATTTCGCTAAGCATCGACGGATCATACGCTGCAGCACCACGATACCCATCTTATCGTATTGTAAGTGTGTAGTTGCATCAAATAAAGAATTTTGACACCCATACGCCCAGCCAAACTCGCAGAAACGCCGGGAATCCTCGATCTCTCGATGTCGCTAAGCATCGACGTATCAATTGCTGCAGCACCACGATACCCGTTTTATCGTATTGCCCGTGTGTAGTTGCATGAAATAAAGAATTTTCACACCCGTACAGCCAGCCAAACTCTCAGAAACGCTGGGAATCCTCGATCTCTCGATTTCGCTAAGCATCAACGGATCAATCGCTGCAGCACCGCGATACCCGTTTTATCGTATTGTAAGTGTGTAGTTGCATGAAATAAAGAATTTTGACATGCGTATACCCAGCCAAACACTAAGAAACGCCGGGAATCCTCGATCTCTCGATGTCGCTAAGCATCGATGTATCAATCGCTGCAGCACCACGATACCCGTTTTATCGTATTGCAAGTGTGTAGTTGCATGAAATAAAGAATTTTC
The DNA here is from genome assembly GCA_947507545.1 of Clistopyga incitator. Classification (NCBI taxonomy): domain Eukaryota; kingdom Metazoa; phylum Arthropoda; class Insecta; order Hymenoptera; family Ichneumonidae; genus Clistopyga; species Clistopyga incitator. Next base: position 5,945,665 of record OX382176.1, read on the forward strand.
ACACCCGTACAGGCAGCCAAACTCTCAGAAACGCTGGGAATCCTCGATCTCTCGATTTCGCTAAGCATCGACGGATCAATCGCTGCAGCACCGCGATACCCATTTTATCGTATTGTAAGTGTGTAGTTGCATGAAATAAAGAATTTTGACACCCATACGCCCAGCCAAACTCGCAGAAACGCCGGGAATCCTCGATCTCTCGATGTCGCTAAGCATCGACGTATCAATTGCTGCAGCACCACGATACCCGTTTTATCGTATTGCAAGTGTGTAGTTGCATGGAATAAAGAATTTTCACACCCGTACACCCAGCCAAACTCTCAGAAACGCCGGGAATCATCGATCTCTCGATGTCGCTAAGCATCGACGGATCAATCGCTGCAGCACCATGATACCCGTTTTATCGTATTGCAAGTGTGTAGTTGCATAGAATAAAGAATTTTTACACCCGTACACCCAGCCAAACTCTCAGAAACGCTGGGAATCCTCGATCTCTCGATTTCGCTAAGCATCGACGGATCAATCGCTGCAGCACCGCGATACCCATTTTATCGTATTGTAAGTGTGTAGTTGCATGAAATAAAGAATTTTGACACCCATACGCCCAGCCAAACTCGCAGAAACGCCGGGAATCCTCGATCTCTCGATGTCGCTAAGCATCGACGTATCAATTGCTGCAGCACCACGATACCAGTTTTATCGTAGTGAGATTGTGTAGATACATAGAATGAAGGATTTTGACACCCGTACAGCCAGCCAAAGTCTCAGAAACGGCGGGAATCCTCGATCTTTCGATTCCGCTAAGCTTCGACGTATCAATCGCTGCAGAACTGCGATACCAGTTTTCTCGTATTGAGAGTGTGTAGTTGCAGGAAATAAAGAATTTTGACCCCCGTACGCCCAGCCAAACTCTCAGAAACGCCGGGAATCGTCGATCTCTCGATGTCGCTAAGCATCGACGGATCAATCGCTGCAGAGCCACGATTCCCGTTTTATCGTATTGCAAGTGTGTAGTTGCATGAAATAAAGAATTTTGACATGCGTACACCCAGCCAAACTCTCAGAAACACCGGGAATCATCGATATCTCGATGTCGCTAAGCATCGACGTATCAATCGCTGCAGCACCACGATACCAGTTTTATCGTATTGAGAGTGTGTAGATACGTAGAATGAAGGATTTTGACACCCGTACAGCCAGCCAAAGTCTCAGAAACGCGGGGAATCCTCGATCTCTCGATGTCGCTATGCATCGACGGATCAATCGCTGCAGCACCACGATACCCATTTTATCGTATTTCCCGTGTGTAGTTGCATGAAATAAAGAATTTTGACACCCGTACACCGAGCCAAACTCTCCGAAACGCCGGGAATCCTCGATCTCTCGATTTCGCTAAGCATCGACGGATCAATCGCTGCAGCACCGCGATACCCGTTCTATCGTATTGTAAGTGCGTAGTTGCATGAAATAAAGAATTTTGACATGCGTACACCCAGCCAAACACTAAGAAACGCCGGGAATCCTCGATCTCTCGATGTCGCTAAGCATCGACGGATCAATCGCTGCAGCACCACGATACCCGTTTTATCGTATTGCAAGTGTGTAGTTGCATGAAATAAATGATTTTCACGCCCGTACACCCAGCCAAACTCTCAGAAACGCCGGGAATCCTCGATCTCTCGATTTCGGTAAGCATCGACGGATCAATCGCTGCAGCACCGCGATACCCGTTTTATCGTATTGTAAGTGTGTAGTTGCATGAAATAAAGAATTTTGACACCCATACGCCCAGCCAAACTCTCAGAAACGCCTGGAATCCTCGATCTCTCGATGTCGCTAAGCATCGACGTATCAATTGCTGCAGCACCACGATACCCGTTTTATCGTATTGCCCGTGTGTAGTTGCATGAAATAAAGAATTTTCACACCCGTACAGCCAGCCAAACTCTTAGAAACGCCGGGAATCCTCGATCTCTCGATTTCGCTAAGCATCGACGTATCAATCGCTGCAGCACCACGATACCAGTTTTATCGTATTGAGAGTGTGTAGATACGTAGAATGAAGGATTTTGACACCCGTACAGCCAGCCAAAGTCTCAGAAACGGCGGGAATCCTCGATCTTTCGATTCCGCTAAGCTTCGACGTATCAATCGCTGCAGAACTGCGATACCAGTTTTCTCGTATTGAGAGTGTGTAGTTGCAGGAAATAAAGAATTTTGACCCCCGTACGCCCAGCCAAACTCTCAGAAACGCGGGGAATCCTCGATCTCTCGATGTCGCTATGCATCGACGGATCAATCGCTGCAGCACCACGATACCCATTCTATCGTATTTCCCGTGTGTAGTTGCATGAAATAAAGAATTTTGACACCCGTACACCGAGCCAAACTCTCCGAAACGCCGGGAATCCTCGATCTCTCGATTTCGCTAAGCATCGACGGATCAGACGCTGCAGCACCGCGATACCCGTTCTATCGTATTGTAAGTGCGTAGTTGCATGAAATAAAGAAGTTTGACATGCGTACACCCAGCCAAACACTAAGAAACGCCGGGAATCCTCGATCTCTCGATGTCGCTAAGCATCGACGGATCAATCGCTGCAGCACCACGATACCCGTTTTATCGTATTGCAAGTGTGTAGTTGCATGAAATAAATGATTTTCACGCCCGTACACCCAGCCAAACTCTCAGAAACGCCGGGAATCCTCGATCTCTCGATTTCGCTAAGCATCGACGGATCAATCGCTGCAGCACCGCGATACCCGTTTTATCGTATTGTAAGTGTGTAGTTGCATGAAATAAAGAATTTTGACACCCATACGCCCAGCCAAACTCTCAGAAACGCCGGGAATCCTCGATCTCTCGATGTCGCTAAGCATCGACGTATCAATTGCTGCAGCACCACGATACCCGTTTTATCGTATTGCCCGTGTGTAGTTGCATGAAATAAAGAATTTTCACACCCGTACAGCCAGCCAAACTCTCAGAAACGCTGGGAATCCTCGATCTCTCGATTTCGCTAAGCATCAACGGATCAATCGCTGCAGCACCGCGATACCCGTTTTATCGTATTGTAAGTGTGTAGTTGCATGAAATAAAGAATTTTGACATGCGTATACCCAGCCAAACACTAAGAAACGCCGGGAATCCTCGATCTCTCGATGTCGCTAAGCATCGATGTATCAATCGCTGCAGCACCACGATACCCGTTTTATCGTATTGCAAGTGTGTAGTTGCATGAAATAAGGAATTTTCACACCCGTACAGGCAGCCAAACTCTCAGAAACGCTGGGAATCCTCGATCTCTCGATTTCGCTAAGCATCGACGGATCAATCGCTGCAGCACCGCGATACCCATTTTATCGTATTGTAAGTGTGTAGTTGCATGAAATAAAGAATTTTGACACCCATACGCCCAGCCAAACTCGCAGAAACGCCGGGAATCCTCGATCTCTCGATGTCGCTAAGCCTCGACGTATCAATTGCTGCAGCACCACGATACCCGTTTTATCGTATTGCCCGTGTGTAGTTGCATGAAATAAAGAATTTTCACACCCGTACACCCAGCCAAACTCTCAGAAACGCCGGGAATCATCGATCTCTCGATGTCGCTAAGCATCGACGTATCAATCGCTGCAGCACCATGATACCCGTTTTATCGTATTGCAAGTGTGTAGTTGCATGGAATAAAGAATTTTCACACCCGTACACCCAGCCAAACTCTCAGAAACGCCGGGAATCATCGATCTCTCGATGTCGCTAAGCATCGACGGATCAATCGCTGCAGCACCATGATACCCGTTTTATCGTATTGCAAGTGTGTAGTTGCATGGAATAAAGAATTTTTACACCCGTACACCCAGCCAAACTCTCAGAAACGCTGGGAATCCTCGATCTCTCGATTTCGCTAAGCATCGACGGATCAATCGCTGCAGCACCGCGATACCCATTTTATCGTATTGTAAGTGTGTAGTTGCATGAAATAAAGAATTTTGACACCCATACGCCCAGCCAAACTCGCAGAAACGCCGGGAATCCTCGATCTCTCGATGTCGCTAAGCATCGACGTATCAATTGCTGCAGCACCACGATACCCGTTTTATCGTATTGCAAGTGTGTAGTTGCATGGAATAAGGAATTTTTACACCCGTACACCCAGCCAAACTCTCAGAAACGTTGGGAATCCTCGATCTCTCGATTTCGCTAAGCATCGACGGATCAATCGCTGCAGCACCACGATACCCGTTTTATCATATTGCCCATGTGTAGTTGCATGAAATAAAGAATTTTAACACCCGTACAGCCAGCCAAACTCTTAGAAACGCCGGGAATCCTCGATCTCTCGATTTCGCTAAGCATCGACGGATCATACGCTGCAGCACCACGATACCCATCTTATCGTATTGTAAGTGTGTAGTTGCATCAAATAAAGAATTTTGACACCCATACGCCCAGCCAAACTCGCAGAAACGCCGGGAATCCTCGATCTCTCGATGTCGCTAAGCATCGACGTATCAATTGCTGCAGCACCACGATACCCGTTTTATCGTATTGCCCGTGTGTAGTTGCATGAAATAAAGAATTTTCACACCCGTACAGCCAGCCAAACTCTCAGAAACGCTGGGAATCCTCGATCTCTCGATTTCGCTAAGCATCAACGGATCAATCGCTGCAGCACCGCGATACCCGTTTTATCGTATTGTAAGTGTGTAGTTGCATGAAATAAAGAATTTTGACATGCGTATACCCAGCCAAACACTAAGAAACGCCGGGAATCCTCGATCTCTCGATGTCGCTAAGCATCGATGTATCAATCGCTGCAGCACCACGATACCCGTTTTATCGTATTGCAAGTGTGTAGTTGCATGAAATAAAGAATTTTCACACCCGTACAGGCAGCCAAACTCTCAGAAACGCTGGGAATCCTCGATCTCTCGATTTCGCTAAGCATCGACGGATCAATCGCTGCAGCACCGCGATACCCATTTTATCGTATTGTAAGTGTGTAGTTGCATGAAATAAAGAATTTTGACACCCATACGCCCAGCCAAACTCGCAGAAACGCCGGGAATCCTCGATCTCTCGATGTCGCTAAGCATCGACGTATCAATTGCTGCAGCACCACGATACCCGTTTTATCGTATTGCAAGTGTGTAGTTGCATGGAATAAAGAATTTTCACACCCGTACACCCAGCCAAACTCTCAGAAACGCCGGGAATCATCGATCTCTCGATGTCGCTAAGCATCGACGGATCAATCGCTGCAGCACCATGATACCCGTTTTATCGTATTGCAAGTGTGTAGTTGCATAGAATAAAGAATTTTTACACCCGTACACCCAGCCAAACTCTCAGAAACGCTGGGAATCCTCGATCTCTCGATTTCGCTAAGCATCGACGGATCAATCGCTGCAGCACCGCGATACCCATTTTATCGTATTGTAAGTGTGTAGTTGCATGAAATAAAGAATTTTGACACCCATACGCCCAGCCAAACTCGCAGAAACGCCGGGAATCCTCGATCTCTCGATGTCGCTAAGCATCGACGTATCAATTGCTGCAGCACCACGATACCAGTTTTATCGTAGTGAGATTGTGTAGATACATAGAATGAAGGATTTTGACACCCGTACAGCCAGCCAAAGTCTCAGAAACGGCGGGAATCCTCGATCTTTCGATTCCGCTAAGCTTCGACGTATCAATCGCTGCAGAACTGCGATACCAGTTTTCTCGTATTGAGAGTGTGTAGTTGCAGGAAATAAAGAATTTTGACCCCCGTACGCCCAGCCAAACTCTCAGAAACGCCGGGAATCGTCGATCTCTCGATGTCGCTAAGCATCGACGGATCAATCGCTGCAGAGCCACGATTCCCGTTTTATCGTATTGCAAGTGTGTAGTTGCATGAAATAAAGAATTTTGACATGCGTACACCCAGCCAAACTCTCAGAAACACCGGGAATCATCGATATCTCGATGTCGCTAAGCATCGACGTATCAATCGCTGCAGCACCACGATACCAGTTTTATCGTATTGAGAGTGTGTAGATACGTAGAATGAAGGATTTTGACACCCGTACAGCCAGCCAAAGTCTCAGAAACGCGGGGAATCCTCGATCTCTCGATGTCGCTATGCATCGACGGATCAATCGCTGCAGCACCACGATACCCATTTTATCGTATTTCCCGTGTGTAGTTGCATGAAATAAAGAATTTTGACACCCGTACACCGAGCCAAACTCTCCGAAACGCCGGGAATCCTCGATCTCTCGATTTCGCTAAGCATCGACGGATCAATCGCTGCAGCACCGCGATACCCGTTCTATCGTATTGTAAGTGCGTAGTTGCATGAAATAAAGAATTTTGACATGCGTACACCCAGCCAAACACTAAGAAACGCCGGGAATCCTCGATCTCTCGATGTCGCTAAGCATCGACGGATCAATCGCTGCAGCACCACGATACCCGTTTTATCGTATTGCAAGTGTGTAGTTGCATGAAATAAATGATTTTCACGCCCGTACACCCAGCCAAACTCTCAGAAACGCCGGGAATCCTCGATCTCTCGATTTCGGTAAGCATCGACGGATCAATCGCTGCAGCACCGCGATACCCGTTTTATCGTATTGTAAGTGTGTAGTTGCATGAAATAAAGAATTTTGACACCCATACGCCCAGCCAAACTCTCAGAAACGCCTGGAATCCTCGATCTCTCGATGTCGCTAAGCATCGACGTATCAATTGCTGCAGCACCACGATACCCGTTTTATCGTATTGCCCGTGTGTAGTTGCATGAAATAAAGAATTTTCACACCCGTACAGCCAGCCAAACTCTTAGAAACGCCGGGAATCCTCGATCTCTCGATTTCGCTAAGCATCGACGTATCAATCGCTGCAGCACCACGATACCAGTTTTATCGTATTGAGAGTGTGTAGATACGTAGAATGAAGGATTTTGACACCCGTACAGCCAGCCAAAGTCTCAGAAACGGCGGGAATCCTCGATCTTTCGATTCCGCTAAGCTTCGACGTATCAATCGCTGCAGAACTGCGATACCAGTTTTCTCGTATTGAGAGTGTGTAGTTGCAGGAAATAAAGAATTTTGACCCCCGTACGCCCAGCCAAACTCTCAGAAACGCGGGGAATCCTCGATCTCTCGATGTCGCTATGCATCGACGGATCAATCGCTGCAGCACCACGATACCCATTCTATCGTATTTCCCGTGTGTAGTTGCATGAAATAAAGAATTTTGACACCCGTACACCGAGCCAAACTCTCCGAAACGCCGGGAATCCTCGATCTCTCGATTTCGCTAAGCATCGACGGATCAGACGCTGCAGCACCGCGATACCCGTTCTATCGTATTGTAAGTGCGTAGTTGCATGAAATAAAGAAGTTTGACATGCGTACACCCAGCCAAACACTAAGAAACGCCGGGAATCCTCGATCTCTCGATGTCGCTAAGCATCGACGGATCAATCGCTGCAGCACCACGATACCCGTTTTATCGTATTGCAAGTGTGTAGTTGCATGAAATAAATGATTTTCACGCCCGTACACCCAGCCAAACTCTCAGAAACGCCGGGAATCCTCGATCTCTCGATTTCGCTAAGCATCGACGGATCAATCGCTGCAGCACCGCGATACCCGTTTTATCGTATTGTAAGTGTGTAGTTGCATGAAATAAAGAATTTTGACACCCATACGCCCAGCCAAACTCTCAGAAACGCCGGGAATCCTCGATCTCTCGATGTCGCTAAGCATCGACGTATCAATTGCTGCAGCACCACGATACCCGTTTTATCGTATTGCCCGTGTGTAGTTGCATGAAATAAAGAATTTTCACACCCGTACAGCCAGCCAAACTCTCAGAAACGCTGGGAATCCTCGATCTCTCGATTTCGCTAAGCATCAACGGATCAATCGCTGCAGCACCGCGATACCCGTTTTATCGTATTGTAAGTGTGTAGTTGCATGAAATAAAGAATTTTGACATGCGTATACCCAGCCAAACACTAAGAAACGCCGGGAATCCTCGATCTCTCGATGTCGCTAAGCATCGATGTATCAATCGCTGCAGCACCACGATACCCGTTTTATCGTATTGCAAGTGTGTAGTTGCATGAAATACGGAATTTTCACACCCGTACAGGCAGCCAAACTCTCAGAAACGCTGGGAATCCTCGATCTCTCGATTTCGCTAAGCATCGACGGATCAATCGCTGCAGCACCGCGATACCCATTTTATCGTATTGTAAGTGTGTAGTTGCATGAAATAAAGAATTTTGACACCCATACGCCCAGCCAAACTCGCAGAAACGCCGGGAATCCTCGATCTCTCGATGTCGCTAAGCCTCGACGTATCAATTGCTGCAGCACCACGATACCCGTTTTATCGTATTGCCCGTGTGTAGTTGCATGAAATAAAGAATTTTCACACCCGTACACCCAGCCAAACTCTCAGAAACGCCGGGAATCATCGATCTCTCGATGTCGCTAAGCATCGACGTATCAATCGCTGCAGCACCATGATACCCGTTTTATCGTATTGCAAGTGTGTAGTTGCATGGAATAAAGAATTTTCACACCCGTACACCCAGCCAAACTCTCAGAAACGCCGGGAATCATCGATCTCTCGATGTCGCTAAGCATCGACGGATCAATCGCTGCAGCACCATGATACCCGTTTTATCGTATTGCAAGTGTGTAGTTGCATAGAATAAAGAATTTTTACACCCGTACACCCAGCCAAACTCTCAGAAACGCTGGGAATCCTCGATCTCTCGATTTCGCTAAGCATCGACGGATCAATCGCTGCAGCACCGCGATACCCATTTTATCGTATTGTAGGTGTGTAGTTGCATGAAATAAAGAATTTTGACACCCATACGCCCAGCCAAACTCGCAGAAACGCCGGGAATCCTCGATCTCTCGATGTCGCTAAGCATCGACGTATCAATTGCTGCAGCACCACGATACCAGTTTTATCGTAGTGAGATTGTGTAGATACATAGAATGAAGGATTTTGACACCCGTACAGCCAGCCAAAGTCTCAGAAACGGCGGGAATCCTCGATCTTTCGATTCCGCTAAGCTTCGACGTATCAATCGCTGCAGAACTGCGATACCAGTTTTCTCGTATTGAGAGTGTGTAGTTGCAGGAAATAAAGAATTTTGACCCCCGTACGCCCAGCCAAACTCTCAGAAACGCCGGGAATCGTCGATCTCTCGATGTCGCTAAGCATCGACGGATCAATCGCTGCAGAGCCACGATTCCCGTTTTATCGTATTGCAAGTGTGTAGTTGCATGAAATAAAGAATTTTGACATGCGTACACCCAGCCAAACTCTCAGAAACACCGGGAATCATCGATATCTCGATGTCGCTAAGCATCGACGTATCAATCGCTGCAGCACCACGATACCAGTTTTATCGTATTGAGAGTGTGTAGATACGTAGAATGAAGGATTTTGACACCCGTACAGCCAGCCAAAGTCTCAGAAACGGCGGGGATCCTCGATCTTTCGATTCCGCTAAGCTTCGACGTAACAATCGCTGCAGAACTGCGATACCAGTTTTCTCGTATTGAGAGTGTGTAGTTGCAGGAAATAAAGAATTTTGACCCCCGTACGCCCAGCCAAACTCTCAGAAACGCGGGGAATCCTCGATCTCTCGATGTCGCTATGCATCGACGGATCAATCGCTGCAGCACCACGATACCCATTTTATCGTATTTCCCGTGTGTAGTTGCATGAAATAAAGAATTTTGACCCCCGTACGCCCAGCCAAACTCTCAGAAACGCCGGGAATCCTCGATCTCTCGATGTCGCTAAGCATCGACGGATCAATCGCTGCAGAGCCACGATTCCCTTTTTATCGTATTGCAAGTGTGTAGTTGCATGAAATAAAGAATTTTGACATGCGTACACCCAGCCAAACTCTCAGAAACGCCGGGAATCATCGATATCCCGATGTCGCTAAGCATCGACGTATCAATCGCTGCAGCACCACGATACCAGTTTTATCGTATTGAGAGTGTGTAGATACGTAGAATGAAGGATTTTGACACCCGTACAGCCAGCCAAAGTCTCAGAAACGGCGGGAATCCTCGATCTTTCGATTCCGCTAAGCTTCGACGTATCAATCGCTGCAGAACTGCGATACCAGTTTTCTCGTATTGACAGTGTGTAGTTGCAGGAAATAAAGAATTTTGACCCCCGTACGCCCAGCCAAACTCTCAGAAACGCCGGGAATCCTCGATCTCTCGATGTCGCTAAGCATCGACGGATCAATCGCTGCAGAGCCACGATTCCCGTTTTATCGTATTGCAAGTGTGTAGTTGCATGAAATAAAGAATTTTGACATGCGTACACCCAGCCAAACTCTCAGAAACGCCGGGAATCCTCGATCTCTCGATTTCGCTAAGCATCGACGGATCAATCGCTGCAGCACCACGATACCCGTTCTATCGTATTGTAAGTGCGTAGTTGCATGAAATAAAGAATTTTGACATGCGTACACCCAGCCAAACACTAAGAAACGCCGGGAATCCTCGATCTCTCGATGTCGCTAAGCATCGACGGATCAATCGCTGCAGCACCACGATACCCGTTTTATCGTATTGCAAGTGTGTAGTTGCATGAAATAAATGATTTTCACGCCCGTACACCCAGCCAAACTCTCAGAAACGCCGGGAATCCTCGATCTCTCGATTTCGCTAAGCATCGACGGATCAATCGCTGCAGAGCCACGATTCCCGTTTTATCGTATTGCAAGTGTGTAGTTGCATGAAATAAAGAATTTTCACACCCGTATACCCAGCCAAACTCTCCGAAATGCCGGGAATCCTCGATTTCTCGATTTCGTAAGCATCGACGGATCAATCGCTGCAGCACCACGATACCCGTTTTATCGTATTGTAAGTGCGTAGTTGCATGAAATAAAGAATTTTGACATGCGTACACCCAGCCAAACACTAAGAAACGCCGGGAATCCTCGATATCTCGATGTCGCTAAGCATCGACGGATCAATCGCTGCAGCACCACGATACCCGTTTTATCGTATTGCAAGTGTGTAGTTGCATGAAATAAATGATTTTCACGCCCGTACACCCAGCCAAACTCGCAGAAACGCCGGGAATCCTCGATCTCTCGATTTCGCTAAGCATCGACGGATCAATCGCTGCAGCACCACGATACCCGGTTTATCGTATTGTAAGTGTGTAGTTGCATGAAATAAAGAATTTTGACATGCGTACACCCAGCCAAACTCTCAGAAACGCCGGGAATCATCGATCTCTCGATGTCGCTAAGCATCGACGTATCAATCGCTGCAGCACCACGATACCAGTTTTATCGTAGTGAGAGTGTGTAGATACATAGAATGAAGGATTTTGACACCCGTACAGCCAGCCAAAGTCTCAGAAACGGCGGGAATCCTCGATCTTTCGATTCCGCTAAGCTTCGACGTATCAATCGCTGCAGAACTGCGATACCAGTTTTCTCGTATTGAGAGTGTGTAGTTGCAGGAAATAAAGAATTTTGACCCCCGTACGCCCAGCCAAACTCTCAGAAACGCCGGGAATCCTCGATCTCTCGATGTCGCTAAGCATCGACGGATCAATCGCTGCAGAGCCACGATTCCCGTTTTATCGTATTGCAAGTGTGTAGTTGCATGAAATAAAGAATTTTGACATGCGTACACCCAGCCAAACTCTCAGAAACGCCGGGAATCCTCGGTCTCTCGATGTCGCTAAGCATCGACGTATCAATCGCTGCAGCACCACGATACCAGTTTTATGGTATTGAGAGTGTGTAGATACATAGAATGAAAGATTTTGACACCCTTACAGCCAGCCAAAGTCTCAGAAACGGCGGGAATCCTCGATCTTTCGATTCCGCTAAGCTTCGACGTATCAATCGCTGCAGCACCACGATATCCATTTTATCGTATTGTTAGTGTGTAGTTGCATGAAATAACGAATTTTGACACCCATACGCCCAGCCAAACTCTCAGAAACGCCGGGAATCCTCGATCTCTCGATGTCGCTAAGCATCGACGGATCAATCGATGCAGTACCACGATACCCATTTTATCGTATTGTAACTGTGGAGTTGCATGGAATAAAGAATTTTGACACCCATACGCCCAGCCAAACTCTCAGAAACGCCGGGAATCCTCGATCTCTCGATGTCGCTAAGCATCGACGTATCAATTGCTGCAGCACCACGATACCCGTTTTATCGTATTGCCCGTGTGTAGTTGCATGAAATAAAGAATTTTCACACCCGTACACCCAGCCAAACTCTCAGAAACGCCGGGAATAATCGATCTCTCGATGTCGCTAAGCATTGACGGATCAATCGCTGCAGCACCACGATACCCGTTTTATCGTATTGCAAGTGTGTAGTTGCATGGAATAAAGAATTTTTACACCCGTACACCCAGCCAAACTCTCAGAAACGTTGGGAATCCTCGATCTCTCGATTTCGCTAAGCATCGACGGATCAATCGCTGCAGCACCACGATACCCGTTTTATCGTATTGCCCGTGTGTAGTTGCATGAAATAAAGAATTTTAACACCCGTACAGCCAGCCAAACTGTTAGAAACGCCGGGAATCCTCGATCTCTCGATTTCGCTAAGCATCGACGGATCAATCGCTGCAGCACCACGATACCCATCTTATCGTATTGTAAGTGTGTAGTTGCATCAAATAAAGAATTTTGACACCCATACGCCCAGCCAAACTCTCAGAAACGCCGGGAATCCTCGATCTCTCGATGTCGCTAAGCATCGACGTATCAATTGCTGCAGCACCACGATACCCGTTTTATCGTATTGCCCGTGTGTAGTTGCATGAAATAAAGAATTTTCACACCCGTACAGCCAGCCAAACTCTCAGAAACGCTGGGAATCCTCGATCTCTCGATTTCGCTAAGCATCAACGGATCAATCGCTGCAGCACCGCGATACCCGTTTTATCGTATTGTAAGTGTGTAGTTGCATGAAATAGAGAATTTTGACATGCGTACACCCAGCCAAACACTAAGAAACGCCGGGAATCCTCGATCTCTCGATGTCGCTAAGCATCGATGTATCAATCGCTGCAGCACCACGATACCCGTTTTATCGTATTGCAAGTGTGTAGTTGCATGAAATAAAGAATTTTCACACCCGTACAGGCAGCCAAACTCTCAGAAACGCCGGGAATCGTCGATCTCTCGATTTCGCTAAGCATCGACGGATCAATCGCTGCAGCACCACGATACCCGTTTTATCGTATTGCAAGTGTGTAGTTGCATGAAATAAATGATTTTCACGCCCGTACACCCAGCCAAACTCTCAGAAACGCCGGGAATCCTCGATCTCTCGATGTCGCTAAGCATCGACGTATCAATCGCTGCAGCACCACGATACCCATCTTATCGTATTGTAAGTGTGTAGTTGCATCAAATAAAGAATTTTGACACCCATACGCCCAGCCAAACTCTCAGAAACGCCGGGAATCCTCGATCTCTCGATGTCGCTAAGCATCGACGTATCAATTGCTGCAGCACCACGATACCCGTTTTATCGTATTGCCCGTGTGTAGTTGCATGAAATAAAGAATTTTCACACCCGTACACCCAGCCAAACTCTCAGAAACGCCGGGAATCATCGATCTCTCGATGTCGCTAAGCATCGACGGATCAATCGCTGCAGCACCACGATACCCGTTTTATCATATTGCCCATGTGTAGTTGCATGAAATAAAGAATTTTAACACCCGTACAGCCAGCCAAACTCTTAGAAACGCCGGGAATCCTCGATCTCTCGATTTCGCTAAGCATCGACGGATCAATCGCTGCAGCACCACGATACCCATCTTATCGTATTGTAAGTGTGTAGTTGCATCAAATAAAGAATTTTGACACCCATACGCCCAGCCAAACTCTCAGAAACGCCGGGAATCCTCGATCTCTCGATGTCGCTAAGCATCGACGTATCAATTGCTGCAGCACCACGATACCCGTTTTATCGTATTGCCCGTGTGTAGTTGCATGAAATAAAGAATTTTCACACCCGTACAGCCAGCCAAACTCTCAGAAACGCTGGGAATCCTCGATCTCTCGATTTCGCTAAGCATCAACGGATCAATCGCTGCAGCACCGCGATACCCGTTTTATCGTATTGTAAGTGTGTAGTTGCATGAAATAAAGAATTTTGACATGCGTATACCCAGCCAAACACTAAGAAACGCCGGGAATCCTCGATCTCTCGATGTCGCTAAGCATCGATGTATCAATCGCTGCAGCACCACGATACCCGTTTTATCGTATTGCAAGTGTGTAGTTGCATGAAATAAAGAATTTTCACACCCGTACAGGCAGCCAAACTCTCAGAAACGCTGGGAATCCTCGATCTCTCGATTTCGCTAAGCATCGACGGATCAATCGCTGCAGCACCGCGATACCCATTTTATCGTATTGTAAGTGTGTAGTTGCATGAAATAAAGAATTTTGACACCCATACGCCCAGCCAAACTCGCAGAAACGCCGGGAATCCTCGATCTCTCGATGTCGCTAAGCATCGACGTATCAATTGCTGCAGCACCACGATACCCGTTTTATCGTATTGCAAGTGTGTAGTTGCATGGAATAAAGAATTTTCACACCCGTACACCCAGCCAAACTCTCAGAAACGCCGGGAATCATCGATCTCTCGATGTCGCTAAGCATCGACGGATCAATCGCTGCAGCACCATGATACCCGTTTTATCGTATTGCAAGTGTGTAGTTGCATAGAATAAAGAATTTTTACACCCGTACACCCAGCCAAACTCTCAGAAACGCTGGGAATCCTCGATCTCTCGATTTCGCTAAGCATCGACGGATCAATCGCTGCAGCACCGCGATACCCATTTTATCGTATTGTAAGTGTGTAGTTGCATGAAATAAAGAATTTTGACACCCATACGCCCAGCCAAACTCGCAGAAACGCCGGGAATCCTCGATCTCTCGATGTCGCTAAGCATCGACGTATCAATTGCTGCAGCACCACGATACCAGTTTTATCGTAGTGAGATTGTGTAGATACATAGAATGAAGGATTTTGACACCCGTACAGCCAGCCAAAGTCTCAGAAACGGCGGGAATCCTCGATCTTTCGATTCCGCTAAGCTTCGACGTATCAATCGCTGCAGAACTGCGATACCAGTTTTCTCGTATTGAGAGTGTGTAGTTGCAGGAAATAAAGAATTTTGACCCCCGTACGCCCAGCCAAACTCTCAGAAACGCCGGGAATCGTCGATCTCTCGATGTCGCTAAGCATCGACGGATCAATCGCTGCAGAGCCACGATTCCCGTTTTATCGTATTGCAAGTGTGTAGTTGCATGAAATAAAGAATTTTGACATGCGTACACCCAGCCAAACTCTCAGAAACACCGGGAATCATCGATATCTCGATGTCGCTAAGCATCGACGTATCAATCGCTGCAGCACCACGATACCAGTTTTATCGTATTGAGAGTGTGTAGATACGTAGAATGAAGGATTTTGACACCCGTACAGCCAGCCAAAGTCTCAGAAACGGCGGGGATCCTCGATCTTTCGATTCCGCTAAGCTTCGACGTATCAATCGCTGCAGAACTGCGATACCAGTTTTCTCGTATTGAGAGTGTGTAGTTGCAGGAAATAAAGAATTTTGACCCCCGTACGCCCAGCCAAACTCTCAGAAACGCGGGGAATCCTCGATCTCTCGATGTCGCTATGCATCGACGGATCAATCGCTGCAGCACCACGATACCCATTTTATCGTATTTCCCGTGTGTAGTTGCATGAAATAAAGAATTTTGACACCCGTACACCGAGCCAAACTCTCCGAAACGCCGGGAATCCTCGATCTCTCGATTTCGCTAAGCATCGACGGATCAATCGCTGCAGCACCGCGATACCCGTTCTATCGTATTGTAAGTTCGTAGTTGCATGAAATAAAGAATTTTGACATGCGTACACCCAGCCAAACACTAAGAAACGCCGGGAATCCTCGATCTCTCGATGTCGCTAAGCATCGACGGATCAATCGCTGCAGCACCACGATACCCGTTTTATCGTATTGCAAGTGTGTAGTTGCATGAAATAAATGATTTTCACGCCCGTACACCCAGCCAAACTCTCAGAAACGCCGGGAATCCTCGATCTCTCGATTTCGGTAAGCATCGACGGATCAATCGCTGCAGCACCGCGATACCCGTTTTATCGTATTGTAAGTGTGTAGTTGCATGAAATAAAGAATTTTGACACCCATACGCCCAGCCAAACTCTCAGAAACGCCTGGAATCCTCGATCTCTCGATGTCGCTAAGCATCGACGTATCAATTGCTGCAGCACCACGATACCCGTTTTATCGTATTGCCCGTGTGTAGTTGCATGAAATAAAGAATTTTCACACCCGTACAGCCAGCCAAACTCTTAGAAACGCCGGGAATCCTCGATCTCTCGATTTCGCTAAGCATCGACGTATCAATCGCTGCAGCACCACGATACCAGTTTTATCGTATTGAGAGTGTGTAGATACGTAGAATGAAGGATTTTGACACCCGTACAGCCAGCCAAAGTCTCAGAAACGGCGGGAATCCTCGATCTTTCGATTCCGCTAAGCTTCGACGTATCAATCGCTGCAGAACTGCGATACCAGTTTTCTCGTATTGAGAGTGTGTAGTTGCAGGAAATAAGGAATTTTGACCCCCGTACGCCCAGCCAAACTCTCAGAAACGCGGGGAATCCTCGATCTCTCGATGTCGCTATGCATCGACGGATCAATCGCTGCAGCACCACGATACCCATTTTATCGTATTTCCCGTGTGTAGTTGCATGAAATAAAGAATTTTGACACCCGTACACCGAGCCAAACTCTCCGAAACGCCGGGAATCCTCGATCTCTCGATTTCGCTAAGCATCGACGGATCAGACGCTGCAGCACCGCGATACCCGTTCTATCGTATTGTAAGTGCGTAGTTGCATGAAATAAAGAAGTTTGACATGCGTACACCCAGCCAAACACTAAGAAACGCCGGGAATCCTCGATCTCTCGATGTCGCTAAGCATCGACGGATCAATCGCTGCAGCACCACGATACCCGTTTTATCGTATTGCAAGTGTGTAGTTGCATGAAATAAATGATTTTCACGCCCGTACACCCAGCCAAACTCTCAGAAACGCCGGGAATCCTCGATCTCTCGATTTCGCTAAGCATCGACGGATCAATCGCTGCAGCACCGCGATACCCGTTTTATCGTATTGTAAGTGTGTAGTTGCATGAAATAAAGAATTTTGACACCCATACGCCCAGTCAAACTCTCAGAAACGCCGGGAATCCTCGATCTCTCGATGTCGCTAAGCATCGACGTATCAATTGCTGCAGCACCACGATACCCGTTTTATCGTATTGCCCGTGTGTAGTTGCATGAAATAAAGAATTTTCACACCCGTACAGCCAGCCAAACTCTCAGAAACGCTGGGAATCCTCGATCTCTCGATTTCGCTAAGCATCAACGGATCAATCGCTGCAGCACCGCGATACCCGTTTTATCGTATTGTAAGTGTGTAGTTGCATGAAATAAAGAATTTTGACATGCGTATACCCAGCCAAACACTAAGAAACGCCGGGAATCCTCGATCTCTCGATGTCGCTAAGCATCGATGTATCAATCGCTGCAGCACCACGATACCCGTTTTATCGTATTGCAAGTGTGTAGTTGCATGAAATAAGGAATTTTCACACCCGTACAGGCAGCCAAACTCTCAGAAACGCTGGGAATCCTCGATCTCTCGATTTCGCTAAGCATCGACGGATCAATCGCTGCAGCACCGCGATACCCATTTTATCGTATTGTAAGTGTGTAGTTGCATGAAATAAAGAATTTTGACACCCATACGCCCAGCCAAACTCGCAGAAACGCCGGGAATCCTCGATCTCTCGATGTCGCTAAGCATCGACGTATCAATTGCTGCAGCACCACGATACCCGTTTTATCGTATTGCCCGTGTGTAGTTGCATGAAATAAAGAATTTTTTTTTTTTTTTTTTTTTTTTTTATTTAATTTATGGCTTCGACTGCTCTGGTCATTTGCCATAGCTCATCATTTATTTCGTTTCGTTCACGTCATTTTCCCTATCTGTTTTTCTTCCGAACCGAGTCGGTCATATACTCCCATCAGCCATCTATATAATTCTTTTACCACATCATATTTTGTCGTATATTTTTATAGCTTTACAGTATCCAATAACTGCTGTCAATGCCATTTCGTTCCCTCCTAAAACTTCCCTTAGTGTTTTCCCTAATTTCCACCGTTTTCTTGCATTTGTCCACCTGGCGCAGTCGAGAATTACGTGTTTTATTCCTATAGGTTCTTCGCAAAGCGAACACACAGGAGGCTGTTCCTTCGATATAATGTGCTGGGTTGTTAGTCTTGAATGCCCTATTCGTAGTCTAGTCAGAACAATGGTTTCACGTCTTTTGAATTTTTGTGGCATCACAAATTTTTTGACGTTTGGTTTGATCTCTTTAAGTTTAGTATTTGCCTCACTCCATTTCTCTTGCCAAATTTCCCACATAATTCTGCGTACTTCAGCTTTCAAGTCACTTGGTGTAACACTATTAATCTTATGCACTGTTTCGTTTTTAGCAGCTTCCTTTGCTGCCTTATCTGCCTGCTCATTACCCTCAATCCCGATATGTCCAGGTGTCCATATGATTATTATTTGTTTTCCATTATTCTGCAGATCCGTTATTTTTGCAAGGATATCTTGTATGAGTGGGTCGTCAGATAGTAAATTCTTCAGGTGCTTCACTAGGCTGAGTGAATCTGTGCATATAACGTATTGGTTATGACTTTTTTGTTCACAGTAATCTAGTGCTTTCTGGACTGCTGTTAATTCTGCTGTATAGTTACTCCCTGCAGCTGGCAGCTTCCATGAGAATGTTTCCTCATTAACTACGACCGCACACCCAACCTCGCCTCCCATTTTTGATCCATCAGTATATATCCACATGGCTCCTGGAAATTTATTTTTTAATTCCATAAAATTTTCTTCATATACCCTATTATTTGTGCTGTCTTTTTTGTATTTCGCCAGATCTTCTCGGCACTCAAAGGTTGACAGTGTCCACGGTGGTATTCGACAGAATCCTCTAGATTGGGTTGGCAAAAGTATCAATCCAGTGTCCTGAAGTAACGCTTGTACTCTTATTCGAAAAGATGCTGTACTTGTACATCGGGTTCTTTGGTTTTCTGTCAACTGATTCGAAAGAATTCCGTAGTTGATGTTGCGTGGTTGTGCCCAAATATTTGTCGAGTAATTAAGAATCATTTGTTGACGTCTCAAATTTAATGGTAGTATACCCGCCTCTGAGCATAAGCTGAGCCTAGGGCTTGTGCGGAAAGCTCCCATAGCGTTGCGAAGACCAGTATACAGAATTGAATCCAGTTTTCCGAGTACTGTTTTTGTTGCTGAACCGTATACTGCACAGCCGTAATCTATTTTCGATTGTATCAGCGTTTGGTAGATATGAAGAAGTGTTTCTCTATCAGCCCCCCAGTCTTTATTCGACATACATTTAATAATGTGTAATGCCTTTTTACATTTGATCTTAAGTTTCTCTGTGTGCTCTTTCCATGTTAATCTTCTGTCAAAATTTAAACCAAGGAATTTTGTAGATTCTACTACCTCTATCCTTTTATTTTCCATATACAAGCGCGGTTTGATACCTACATCTCTCAGCTTATAAAAATCTATACAGTGTGTTTTTGTTTCGGAGAACCTGAAGCCCCGGACTTTTGCAAAGTTCGTTACTTCGTTAACAGCATCTTGCAGTCTTGGCCTTATTATCGAATTATATTGCCCAGAGGTGAATAGTACTAGGTCGTCAACGTATAAGCTACGCCCTATTGTGGGGTCCAGTCCCTTGGTAAGGTCATTTATTGCGCACATAAATAGCGTTACGCTAAGGGTAGAACCTTGTGGTACTCCATTTTCGAGTAGACGCTTAGACGATTTTATATTGTTTATTCTGACTTGGAAGGATCGATCGCATAGGAAACTTGCTACGAATTTGGGAAGATTCCCTTTCAGTCTCCACTCGTGAAGCGTCTTCAGTATTCCGTACCTCCACGTAAGATCATATGCCTTTTCCAGGTCGAAGAATACAGCGACTAAATGTTCTTTTCGTTCATAGCTGTTGTGAATAGCGTCGGCCAGGTTTATTAATTGGTCCATTGTTGAATGATATTTTCTGAAACCGCATTGGTCTCTCGATATGAGATTATGAGATTCTAACCACCAAACAAGTCTATTATTCACGATTTTCTCCATTAATTTCCCCATGCAACATGTTAGGGATATTGGTCTATAGTTTTTGGCTTCGGTTCGGTCTTTGCCCTCTTTTAATATTGGGATGATCAAGGCTTCGCGCCATTTTTCGGGATAGATGCCACTTGTCCAGATATTATTATATAGTTGTAAGAGTGTCGTTTTCATTTTCGTTGGTAACATGCATATCATAATCATGGGAATATCATCCGGTCCCGGTGCGGTGGTATGTTTCATACTATTCAGGGCTAGATCGAATTCTCGGCGAGTTATAGGAACATTGTAGATTTCCGTATCTGTTGTTGCGAAACTTAGCGGTCGTTCGAGTAGGTTTTTCGTTTGTTGGAAATCAGGGTCATAATTCGACGTGCTGCTTATTTTTTCAAAATGAGTGGCCAGTATTTCTGTCATTTCTTGTGTGTCGTCGGTAAAAATATTTCTCGGTCCCTTTAAGGGCCCTATTACCGTAGGTTTTGTACCTGAGATAGCCTTAACCTTTTGCCATACTTTATTTATAGGAGTGTGTGGAGTAATAGAAGTCACGTAATGTTCCCAAGTCGTCTGTTTCGCCGTCCGGATAATTTTCCTACAGTCTGCCCGTAAACGTTTGTAAAGTATCATATTAAGCGTGGAAGGATTTTTAAGAAATGTGTGTAATGCTTTTTTCTTAGCAGAGATAGTTTTACCGATTTCTGTGCTCCACCAAGGGACAACGAGTTTTCTTGCACGTCCAGATGATTTCGGGATCGCGACCTTAGCTGCTCTTATTATGCTATCACTTATAACATTAACTGCGTCATCAATATCTTCGGGAAGTTCAGCTACTGTTATGGCTTCCTTAAACATTTTCCAGTTTGCATTCTCAAGCCGCCATCTTTGAGGAAAAAGTTTTTCACGGGATCTACACGAACTAGTGACATGGATCGGGTAGTGATCACTACCATACAAGTCAATAATCGTATTCCATTGTAGGTTCGTTGCTATGTTTGGCGAAGCTAACGTCAGGTCGATAGCTGATGTGTTCCCGGTGCTGATAGTTACATGAGTCTTGCTTCCGTCATTGACGAGGATTAGGTTCGAATCATCCAGAAATTGTTCTAGGAGTCGACCACGTGGGCTAGTTTTTAGAGAGCCCCACAGCGGATTGTGCGCATTGAAGTCACCCAGAATCATGCAAGGACGTGGTAGTTGTCGATGTAAGTTTGATAAGTCGTCTAATGACAGTGGTCCCTCCGGTAGGTAAATACTACATATCGTTACATTTCGACAAGTCGGGAGTCTAACTGCAACTGCTTGGAGGCGGGTCTTCAGCGGGACATTGTATGCTAAAAGATCACGTTTGACGAGTAAAGCGACTCCACCATGTGCTATTTTGCCAGAAATACAATCCTTCCTGTATATATTGAATGTGCGTAATTGAAAATTATCGGATTCAGTGAGTCGAGTTTCTTGTAATGCAAGTATCGATGGTCGTACCTGGGAAACCAGTAATTGAAGTTCAGGTAGGTGACTCCTCATACCGTTACAATTCCATTGAATTAAATCGAATTATGCTTAGTTTAGTTGTTGATACTTGTCGACTGATAAATATAGACTAGAGATAGTAAGGTTGTCTCAGTTCTGAGCTTAAGAATGATGAACAAGTACGTTCGAGTTAGCCCGCGTTTTCGGGTCGGTTTACGTGTGCAGCATCGAACATAGAATCTGAATCGTCGTCTGACTGAATGTCCCCAGCAGGACAGTTCAGTTGTTTCTTTCTGGGTGGCTTGCTTGCGGATGAGCATCCGCTGGCATTTCCGTCTTCTTCGCCAACGGAAGTAACAGAGACGGCAGGTGTAGTCTGACGGCTACTACGCTTACGGTGCTCACGAGATTGGGTATTGTCGCCAGTTGCGTGTACGTGTGGTCCAGTTTTCGCGAACCATTCGGTAATCTTCGACCTGTCATACTGAGCTAATTTTCCTGGATGTGACTGTCTACCCTTAGCTACTGATTGTTTGAGGACTGATGTGGGTGTGGCGTTTTGTAGAGAACACTGAGGTGAGTCTGGTTTCGAGACTTTACTATTTGGGCTGAGCGATTCTTCGATATTGGGGGTACATTGCAGTGCACGGGTTAGTTCCGGGACTAAGGCTGCAACAAGCTCTTGTATGTTAATACCCGAGAGTGATACGTTCGATCTGGAAGTGATTGCGGCATATGATACTGTAGGGTTCGTGCGTGAGTTTTCTTGGGTTTTATTACGTGCTTCGCGATAGGACAATTTTTCGATAGTTTTCACTCGTTGGATAGCAAATTCTTCTTTGTATATTGGGCATTGGGTGGATCGTGCCGAATGGCATCCATTACAGTTCAAACAATGAGGGGGTTCCTTACAAGGTTCGTCACCATGAGGTTCAAAACCACAAACACACATCGTTTGGTTTACGCAGTTATAAGATGTGTGGCCGAAAAGTTGGCAATTATAGCAGCGGAGAGGTGGCGGGATCCATGGCGACACTAGCAATGAGAGATAGCCAGCTATGACTCTTTTTGGGAGGTCGGGAGTGTTAAATGTCAAAATTAATGTCGCGGTATCTACGCGAACCCCGTTCTTTATCGTTGTACGTCTCCGGACCTGAGTGACACCTTGTGAACTGAGATTTTCTTGAATTTCTTCGAGTGAACAATACAATAAATCGCGACAAGTGACTTGACCTTTGCTACTATTGAGGGTAGCGTGTATCTGGACTGTGACTGGGAAATCAGCAAACTTTTTCAATTTTAATAATTTTTCACCTTGATTAGGGTTATTGATTTCTATAAGGAGACCCTCTCGGCACTTATTAACTTTCGTTACGGATCCAACTATTCCGGATAATGTTCGCTCTATCAGGAAAGGGCTTACTTTGTCAAAGTTACCCTCATTTCGTTTTATCATGAAAAAACGAGTACTTGATTTGGTCATTCCTCGATTATCTTCCTGATCCCTAACAAAAGGGCGGAAGGTCTGTTTCTTATTGCGGTGGCTTGATGATGACGTCAGGGGGCCCGCTTTCTCACCCTCAACAGACGCCAGTACTGGGTTTCCGGATCCCTGCACCGTAGACTTTTTACCTTTGGTTGTACGTTCCATCGGTGATTTATATTCGGGGTTTCTTCCCCTAGGACTGCGCTTTGTCTGGTCTTTTACTACCAACCAATTCAGCATGGGAAACCCTACCGGGAGCCGAAACTCCCGCTGACATAGCTTGGTAGATCATTAAGACACACAAGCCCCTCCACCACGGCAAGGTGGCAGTCCCTCGGAGGGGAATAAAGAATTTTCACACCCGTACACCCAGCCAAACTCTCAGAAACGCCGGGAATCATCGATCTCTCGATGTCGCTAAGCATCGACGTATCAATCGCTGCAGCACCATGATACCCGTTTTATCGTATTGCAAGTGTGTAGTTGCATGGAATAAAGAATTTTCACACCCGTACACCCAGCCAAACTCTCAGAAACGCCGGGAATCATCGATCTCTCGATGTCGCTAAGCATCGACGGATCAATCGCTGCAGCACCACGATACCCGTTTTATCGTATTGCAAGTGTGTAGTTGCATGAAATAAAGAATTTTCACACCCGTACAGGCAGCCAAACTCTCAGAAACGCTGGGAATCCTCGATCTCTCGATTTCGCTAAGCATCGACGGATCAATCGCTGCAGCACCGCGATACCCATTTTATCGTATTGTAAGTGTGTAGTTGCATGAAATAAAGAATTTTGACACCCATACGCCCAGCCAAACTCGCAGAAACGCCGGGAATCCTCGATCTCTCGATGTCGCTAAGCATCGACGTATCAATTGCTGCAGCACCACGATACCCGTTTTATCGTATTGCAAGTGTGTAGTTGCATGGAATAAAGAATTTTCACACCCGTACACCCAGCCAAACTCTCAGAAACGCCGGGAATCATCGATCTCTCGATGTCGCTAAGCATCGACGGATCAATCGCTGCAGCACCATGATACCCGTTTTATCGTATTGCAAGTGTGTAGTTGCATAGAATAAAGAATTTTTACACCCGTACACCCAGCCAAACTCTCAGAAACGCTGGGAATCCTCGATCTCTCGATTTCGCTAAGCATCGACGGATCAATCGCTGCAGCACCGCGATACCCATTTTATCGTATTGTAAGTGTGTAGTTGCATGAAATAAAGAATTTTGACACCCATACGCCCAGCCAAACTCGCAGAAACGCCGGGAATCCTCGATCTCTCGATGTCGCTAAGCATCGACGTATCAATTGCTGCAGCACCACGATACCAGTTTTATCGTAGTGAGATTGTGTAGATACATAGAATGAAGGATTTTGACACCCGTACAGCCAGCCAAAGTCTCAGAAACGGCGGGAATCCTCGATCTTTCGATTCCGCTAAGCTTCGACGTATCAATCGCTGCAGAACTGCGATACCAGTTTTCTCGTATTGAGAGTGTGTAGTTGCAGGAAATAAAGAATTTTGACCCCCGTACGCCCAGCCAAACTCTCAGAAACGCCGGGAATCGTCGATCTCTCGATGTCGCTAAGCATCGACGGATCAATCGCTGCAGAGCCACGATTCCCGTTTTATCGTATTGCAAGTGTGTAGTTGCATGAAATAAAGAATTTTGACATGCGTACACCCAGCCAAACTCTCAGAAACACCGGGAATCATCGATATCTCGATGTCGCTAAGCATCGACGTATCAATCGCTGCAGCACCACGATACCAGTTTTATCGTATTGAGAGTGTGTAGATACGTAGAATGAAGGATTTTGACACCCGTACAGCCAGCCAAAGTCTCAGAAACGGCGGGGATCCTCGATCTTTCGATTCCGCTAAGCTTCGACGTATCAATCGCTGCAGAACTGCGATACCAGTTTTCTCGTATTGAGAGTGTGTAGTTGCAGGAAATAAAGAATTTTGACCCCCGTACGCCCAGCCAAACTCTCAGAAACGCGGGGAATCCTCGATCTCTCGATGTCGCTATGCATCGACGGATCAATCGCTGCAGCACCACGATACCCATTTTATCGTATTTCCCGTGTGTAGTTGCATGAAATAAAGAATTTTGACACCCGTACACCGAGCCAAACTCTCCGAAACGCCGGGAATCCTCGATCTCTCGATTTCGCTAAGCATCGACGGATCAATCGCTGCAGCACCGCGATACCCGTTCTATCGTATTGTAAGTGCGTAGTTGCATGAAATAAAGAATTTTGACATGCGTACACCCAGCCAAACACTAAGAAACGCCGGGAATCCTCGATCTCTCGATGTCGCTAAGCATCGACGGATCAATCGCTGCAGCACCACGATACCCGTTTTATCGTATTGCAAGTGTGTAGTTGCATGAAATAAATGATTTTCACGCCCGTACACCCAGCCAAACTCTCAGAAACGCCGGGAATCCTCGATCTCTCGATTTCGGTAAGCATCGACGGATCAATCGCTGCAGCACCGCGATACCCGTTTTATCGTATTGTAAGTGTGTAGTTGCATGAAATAAAGAATTTTGACACCCATACGCCCAGCCAAACTCTCAGAAACGCCTGGAATCCTCGATCTCTCGATGTCGCTAAGCATCGACGTATCAATTGCTGCAGCACCACGATACCCGTTTTATCGTATTGCCCGTGTGTAGTTGCATGAAATAAAGAATTTTCACACCCGTACAGCCAGCCAAACTCTTAGAAACGCCGGGAATCCTCGATCTCTCGATTTCGCTAAGCATCGACGTATCAATCGCTGCAGCACCACGATACCAGTTTTATCGTATTGAGAGTGTGTAGATACGTAGAATGAAGGATTTTGACACCCGTACAGCCAGCCAAAGTCTCAGAAACGGCGGGAATCCTCGATCTTTCGATTCCGCTAAGCTTCGACGTATCAATCGCTGCAGAACTGCGATACCAGTTTTCTCGTATTGAGAGTGTGTAGTTGCAGGAAATAAGGAATTTTGACCCCCGTACGCCCAGCCAAACTCTCAGAAACGCGGGGAATCCTCGATCTCTCGATGTCGCTATGCATCGACGGATCAATCGCTGCAGCACCACGATACCCATTTTATCGTATTTCCCGTGTGTAGTTGCATGAAATAAAGAATTTTGACACCCGTACACCGAGCCAAACTCTCCGAAACGCCGGGAATCCTCGATCTCTCGATTTCGCTAAGCATCGACGGATCAGACGCTGCAGCACCGCGATACCCGTTCTATCGTATTGTAAGTGCGTAGTTGCATGAAATAAAGAAGTTTGACATGCGTACACCCAGCCAAACACTAAGAAACGCCGGGAATCCTCGATCTCTCGATGTCGCTAAGCATCGACGGATCAATCGCTGCAGCACCACGATACCCGTTTTATCGTATTGCAAGTGTGTAGTTGCATGAAATAAATGATTTTCACGCCCGTACACCCAGCCAAACTCTCAGAAATGCCGGGAATCCTCGATCTCTCGATTTCGCTAAGCATCGACGGATCAATCGCTGCAGCACCGCGATACCCGTTTTATCGTATTGTAAGTGTGTAGTTGCATGAAATAAAGAATTTTGACACCCATACGCCCAGTCAAACTCTCAGAAACGCCGGGAATCCTCGATCTCTCGATGTCGCTAAGCATCGACGTATCAATTGCTGCAGCACCACGATACCCGTTTTATCGTATTGCCCGTGTGTAGTTGCATGAAATAAAGAATTTTCACACCCGTACAGCCAGCCAAACTCTCAGAAACGCTGGGAATCCTCGATCTCTCGATTTCGCTAAGCATCAACGGATCAATCGCTGCAGCACCGCGATACCCGTTTTATCGTATTGTAAGTGTGTAGTTGCATGAAATAAAGAATTTTGACATGCGTATACCCAGCCAAACACTAAGAAACGCCGGGAATCCTCGATCTCTCGATGTCGCTAAGCATCGATGTATCAATCGCTGCAGCACCACGATACCCGTTTTATCGTATTGCAAGTGTGTAGTTGCATGAAATAAGGAATTTTCACACCCGTACAGGCAGCCAAACTCTCAGAAACGCTGGGAATCCTCGATCTCTCGATTTCGCTAAGCATCGACGGATCAATCGCTGCAGCACCGCGATACCCATTTTATCGTATTGTAAGTGTGTAGTTGCATGAAATAAAGAATTTTGACACCCATACGCCCAGCCAAACTCGCAGAAACGCCGGGAATCCTCGATCTCTCGATGTCGCTAAGCATCGACGTATCAATTGCTGCAGCACCACGATACCCGTTTTATCGTATTGCCCGTGTGTAGTTGCATGAAATAAAGAATTTTCACACCCGTACACCCAGCCAAACTCTCAGAAACGCCGGGAATCATCGATCTCTCGATGTCGCTAAGCATCGACGTATCAATCGCTGCAGCACCATGATACCCGTTTTATCGTATTGCAAGTGTGTAGTTGCATGGAATAAAGAATTTTCACACCCGTACACCCAGCCAAACTCTCAGAAACGCCGGGAATCATCGATCTCTCGATGTCGCTAAGCATCGACGGATCAATCGCTGCAGCACCATGATACCCGTTTTATCGTATTGCAAGTGTGTAGTTGCATAGAATAAAGAATTTTTACACCCGTACACCCAGCCAAACTCTCAGAAACGCTGGGAATCCTCGATCTCTCGATTTCGCTAAGCATCGACGGATCTATCGCTGCAGCACCGCGATACCCATTTTATCGTATTGTAGGTGTGTAGTTGCATGAAATAAAGAATTTTAACACCCATACGCCCAGCCAAACTCGCAGAAACGCCGGGAATCCTCGATCTCTCGATGTCGCTAAGCATCGACGTATCAATTGCTGCAGCACCACGATACCAGTTTTATCGTAGTGAGATTGTGTAGATACATAGAATGAAGGATTTTGACACCCGTACAGCCAGCCAAAGTCTCAGAAACGGCGGGAATCCTCGATCTTTCGATTCCGCTAAGCTTCGACGTATCAATCGCTGCAGAACTGCGATACCAGTTTTCTCGTATTGAGAGTGTGTAGTTGCAGGAAATAAAGAATTTTGACCCCCGTACGCCCAGCCAAACTCTCAGAAACGCCGGGAATCGTCGATCTCTCGATGTCGATAAGCATCGACGGATCAATCGCTGCAGAGCCACGATTCCCGTTTTATCGTATTGCAAGTGTGTAGTTGCATGAAATAAAGAATTTTGACATGCGTACACCCAGCCAAACTCTCAGAAACACCGGGAATCATCGATATCTCGATGTCGCTAAGCATCGACGTATCAATCGCTGCAGCACCACGATACCAGTTTTATCGTATTGAGAGTGTGTAGATACGTAGAATGAAGGATTTTGACACCCGTACAGCCAGCCAAAGTCTCAGAAACGGCGGGGATCCTCGATCTTTCGATTCCGCTAAGCTTCGACGTAACAATCGCTGCAGAACTGCGATACCAGTTTTCTCGTATTGAGAGTGTGTAGTTGCAGGAAATAAAGAATTTTGACCCCCGTACGCCCAGCCAAACTCTCAGAAACGCGGGGAATCCTCGATCTCTCGATGTCGCTATGCATCGACGGATCAATCGCTGCAGCACCACGATACCCATTTTATCGTATTTCCCGTGTGTAGTTGCATGAAATAAAGAATTTTGACCCCCGTACGCCCAGCCAAACTCTCAGAAACGCCGGGAATCCTCGATCTCTCGATGTCGCTAAGCATCGACGGATCAATCGCTGCAGAGCCACGATTCCCTTTTTATCGTATTGCAAGTGTGTAGTTGCATGAAATAAAGAATTTTGACATGCGTACACCCAGCCAAACTCTCAGAAACGCCGGGAATCATCGATATCCCGATGTCGCTAAGCATCGACGTATCAATCGCTGCAGCACCACGATACCAGTTTTATCGTATTGCAAGTGTGTAGTTGCATAGAATAAAGAATTTTTACACCCGTACACCCAGCCAAACTCTCAGAAACGCTGGGAATCCTCGATCTCTCGATTTCGCTAAGCATCGACGGATCTATCGCTGCAGCACCGCGATACCCATTTTATCGTATTGTAGGTGTGTAGTTGCATGAAATAAAGAATTTTAACACCCATACGCCCAGCCAAACTCGCAGAAACGCCGGGAATCCTCGATCTCTCGATGTCGCTAAGCATCGACGTATCAATTGCTGCAGCACCACGATACCAGTTTTATCGTAGTGAGATTGTGTAGATACATAGAATGAAGGATTTTGACACCCGTACAGCCAGCCAAAGTCTCAGAAACGGCGGGAATCCTCGATCTTTCGATTCCGCTAAGCTTCGACGTATCAATCGCTGCAGAACTGCGATACCAGTTTTCTCGTATTGAGAGTGTGTAGTTGCAGGAAATAAAGAATTTTGACCCCCGTACGCCCAGCCAAACTCTCAGAAACGCCGGGAATCGTCGATCTCTCGATGTCGATAAGCATCGACGGATCAATCGCTGCAGAGCCACGATTCCCGTTTTATCGTATTGCAAGTGTGTAGTTGCATGAAATAAAGAATTTTGACATGCGTACACCCAGCCAAACTCTCAGAAACACCGGGAATCATCGATATCTCGATGTCGCTAAGCATCGACGTATCAATCGCTGCAGCACCACGATACCAGTTTTATCGTATTGAGAGTGTGTAGATACGTAGAATGAAGGATTTTGACACCCGTACAGCCAGCCAAAGTCTCAGAAACGGCGGGGATCCTCGATCTTTCGATTCCGCTAAGCTTCGACGTAACAATCGCTGCAGAACTGCGATACCAGTTTTCTCGTATTGAGAGTGTGTAGTTGCAGGAAATAAAGAATTTTGACCCCCGTACGCCCAGCCAAACTCTCAGAAACGCGGGGAATCCTCGATCTCTCGATGTCGCTATGCATCGACGGATCAATCGCTGCAGCACCACGATACCCATTTTATCGTATTTCCCGTGTGTAGTTGCATGAAATAAAGAATTTTGACCCCCGTACGCCCAGCCAAACTCTCAGAAACGCCGGGAATCCTCGATCTCTCGATGTCGCTAAGCATCGACGGATCAATCGCTGCAGAGCCACGATTCCCTTTTTATCGTATTGCAAGTGTGTAGTTGCATGAAATAAAGAATTTTGACATGCGTACACCCAGCCAAACTCTCAGAAACGCCGGGAATCATCGATATCCCGATGTCGCTAAGCATCGACGTATCAATCGCTGCAGCACCACGATACCAGTTTTATCGTATTGAGAGTGTGTAGATACGTAGAATGAAGGATTTTGACACCCGTACAGCCAGCCAAAGTCTCAGAAACGGCGGGAATCCTCGATCGTTCGATTCCGCTAAGCTTCGACGTATCAATCGCTGCAGAACTGCGATACCAGTTTTCTCGTATTGACAGTGTGTAGTTGCAGGAAATAAAGAATTTTGACCCCCGTACGCCCAGCCAAACTCTCAGAAACGCCGGGAATCCTCGATCTCTCGATGTCGCTAAGCATCGACGGATCAATCGCTGCAGAGCCACGATTCCCGTTTTATCGTATTGCAAGTGTGTAGTTGCATGAAATAAAGAATTTTGACATGCGTACACCCAGCCAAACTCTCAGAAACGCCGGGAATCCTCGATCTCTCGATTTCGCTAAGCATCGACGGATCAATCGCTGCAGCACCACGATACCCGTTCTATCGTATTGTAAGTGCGTAGTTGCATGAAATAAAGAATTTTGACATGCGTACACCCAGCCAAACACTAAGAAACGCCGGGAATCCTCGATCTCTCGATGTCGCTAAGCATCGACGGATCAATCGCTGCAGCACCACGATACCCGTTTTATCGTATTGCAAGTGTGTAGTTGCATGAAATAAATGATTTTCACGCCCGTACACCCAGCCAAACTCTCAGAAACGCCGGGAATCCTCGATCTCTCGATTTCGCTAAGCATCGACGGATCAATCGCTGCAGAGCCACGATTCCCGTTTTATCGTATTGCAAGTGTGTAGTTGCATGAAATAAAGAATTTTCACACCCGTATACCCAGCCAAACTCTCCGAAATGCCGGGAATCCTCGATTTCTCGATTTCGTAAGCATCGACGGATCAATCGCTGCAGCACCACGATACCCGTTTTATCGTATTGTAAGTGCGTAGTTGCATTAAATAAAGAATTTTGACATGCGTACACCCAGCCAAACACTAAGAAACGCCGGGAATCCTCGATATCTCGATGTCGCTAAGCATCGACGGATCAATCGCTGCAGCACCACGATACCCGTTTTATCGTATTGCAAGTGTGTAGTTGCATGAAATAAATGATTTTCACGCCCGTACACCCAGCCAAACTCGCAGAAACGCCGGGAATTCTCGATCTCTCGATTTCGCTAAGCATCGACGGATCAATCGCTGCAGCACCACGATACCCGGTTTATCGTATTGTAAGTGTGTAGTTGCATGAAATAAAGAATTTTGACATGCGTACACCCAGCCAAACTCTCAGAAACGCCGGGAATCATCGATCTCTCGATGTCGCTAAGCATCGACGTATCAATCGCTGCAGCACCACGATACCAGTTTTATCGTATTGAGAGTGTGTAGATACGTAGAATGAAGGATTTTGACACCCGTACAGCCAGCCAAAGTCTCAGAAACGGCGGGAATCCTCGATCTTTCGATTCCGCTAAGCTTCGACGTATCAATCGCTGCAGAACTGCGATACCAGTTTTCTCGTATTGAGAGTGTGTAGTTGCAGGAAATAAGGAATTTTGACCCCCGTACGCCCAGCCAAACTCTCAGAAACGCGGGGAATCCTCGATCTCTCGATGTCGCTATGCATCGACGGATCAATCGCTGCAGCACCACGATACCCATTTTATCGTATTTCCCGTGTGTAGTTGCATGAAATAAAGAATTTTGACACCCGTACACCGAGCCAAACTCTCCGAAACGCCGGGAATCCTCGATCTCTCGATTTCGCTAAGCATCGACGGATCAGACGCTGCAGCACCGCGATACCCGTTCTATCGTATTGTAAGTGCGTAGTTGCATGAAATAAAGAAGTTTGACATGCGTACACCCAGCCAAACACTAAGAAACGCCGGGAATCCTCGATCTCTCGATGTCGCTAAGCATCGACGGATCAATCGCTGCAGCACCACGATACCCGTTTTATCGTATTGCAAGTGTGTAGTTGCATGAAATAAATGATTTTCACGCCCGTACACCCAGCCAAACTCTCAGAAATGCCGGGAATCCTCGATCTCTCGATTTCGCTAAGCATCGACGGATCAATCGCTGCAGCACCGCGATACCCGTTTTATCGTATTGTAAGTGTGTAGTTGCATGAAATAAAGAATTTTGACACCCATACGCCCAGTCAAACTCTCAGAAACGCCGGGAATCCTCGATCTCTCGATGTCGCTAAGCATCGACGTATCAATTGCTGCAGCACCACGATACCCGTTTTATCGTATTGCCCGTGTGTAGTTGCATGAAATAAAGAATTTTCACACCCGTACAGCCAGCCAAACTCTCAGAAACGCTGGGAATCCTCGATCTCTCGATTTCGCTAAGCATCAACGGATCAATCGCTGCAGCACCGCGATACCCGTTTTATCGTATTGTAAGTGTGTAGTTGCATGAAATAAAGAATTTTGACATGCGTATACCCAGCCAAACACTAAGAAACGCCGGGAATCCTCGATCTCTCGATGTCGCTAAGCATCGATGTATCAATCGCTGCAGCACCACGATACCCGTTTTATCGTATTGCAAGTGTGTAGTTGCATGAAATAAGGAATTTTCACACCCGTACAGGCAGCCAAACTCTCAGAAACGCTGGGAATCCTCGATCTCTCGATTTCGCTAAGCATCGACGGATCAATCGCTGCAGCACCGCGATACCCATTTTATCGTATTGTAAGTGTGTAGTTGCATGAAATAAAGAATTTTGACACCCATACGCCCAGCCAAACTCGCAGAAACGCCGGGAATCCTCGATCTCTCGATGTCGCTAAGCATCGACGTATCAATTGCTGCAGCACCACGATACCCGTTTTATCGTATTGCCCGTGTGTAGTTGCATGAAATAAAGAATTTTCACACCCGTACACCCAGCCAAACTCTCAGAAACGCCGGGAATCATCGATCTCTCGATGTCGCTAAGCATCGACGTATCAATCGCTGCAGCACCATGATACCCGTTTTATCGTATTGCAAGTGTGTAGTTGCATGGAATAAAGAATTTTCACACCCGTACACCCAGCCAAACTCTCAGAAACGCCGGGAATCATCGATCTCTCGATGTCGCTAAGCATCGACGGATCAATCGCTGCAGCACCATGATACCCGTTTTATCGTATTGCAAGTGTGTAGTTGCATAGAATAAAGAATTTTTACACCCGTACACCCAGCCAAACTCTCAGAAACGCTGGGAATCCTCGATCTCTCGATTTCGCTAAGCATCGACGGATCTATCGCTGCAGCACCGCGATACCCATTTTATCGTATTGTAGGTGTGTAGTTGCATGAAATAAAGAATTTTGACACCCATACGCCCAGCCAAACTCGCAGAAACGCCGGGAATCCTCGATCTCTCGATGTCGCTAAGCATCGACGTATCAATTGCTGCAGCACCACGATACCAGTTTTATCGTAGTGAGATTGTGTAGATACATAGAATGAAGGATTTTGACACCCGTACAGCCAGCCAAAGTCTCAGAAACGGCGGGAATCCTCGATCTTTCGATTCCGCTAAGCTTCGACGTATCAATCGCTGCAGAACTGCGATACCAGTTTTCTCGTATTGAGAGTGTGTAGTTGCAGGAAATAAAGAATTTTGACCCCCGTACGCCCAGCCAAACTCTCAGAAACGCCGGGAATCGTCGATCTCTCGATGTCGATAAGCATCGACGGATCAATCGCTGCAGAGCCACGATTCCCGTTTTATCGTATTGCAAGTGTGTAGTTGCATGAAATAAAGAATTTTGACATGCGTACACCCAGCCAAACTCTCAGAAACACCGGGAATCATCGATATCTCGATGTCGCTAAGCATCGACGTATCAATCGCTGCAGCACCACGATACCAGTTTTATCGTATTGAGAGTGTGTAGATACGTAGAATGAAGGATTTTGACACCCGTACAGCCAGCCAAAGTCTCAGAAACGGCGGGGATCCTCGATCTTTCGATTCCGCTAAGCTTCGACGTAACAATCGCTGCAGAACTGCGATACCAGTTTTCTCGTATTGAGAGTGTGTAGTTGCAGGAAATAAAGAATTTTGACCCCCGTACGCCCAGCCAAACTCTCAGAAACGCGGGGAATCCTCGATCTCTCGATGTCGCTATGCATCGACGGATCAATCGCTGCAGCACCACGATACCCATTTTATCGTATTTCCCGTGTGTAGTTGCATGAAATAAAGAATTTTGACCCCCGTACGCCCAGCCAAACTCTCAGAAACGCCGGGAATCCTCGATCTCTCGATGTCGCTAAGCATCGACGGATCAATCGCTGCAGAGCCACGATTCCCTTTTTATCGTATTGCAAGTGTGTAGTTGCATGAAATAAAGAATTTTGACATGCGTACACCCAGCCAAACTCTCAGAAACGCCGGGAATCATCGATATCCCGATGTCGCTAAGCATCGACGTATCAATCGCTGCAGCACCACGATACCAGTTTTATCGTATTGAGAGTGTGTAGATACGTAGAATGAAGGATTTTGACACCCGTACAGCCAGCCAAAGTCTCAGAAACGGCGGGAATCCTCGATCGTTCGATTCCGCTAAGCTTCGACGTATCAATCGCTGCAGAACTGCGATACCAGTTTTCTCGTATTGACAGTGTGTAGTTGCAGGAAATAAAGAATTTTGACCCCCGTACGCCCAGCCAAACTCTCAGAAACGCCGGGAATCCTCGATCTCTCGATGTCGCTAAGCATCGACGGATCAATCGCTGCAGAGCCACGATTCCCGTTTTATCGTATTGCAAGTGTGTAGTTGCATGAAATAAAGAATTTTGACATGCGTACACCCAGCCAAACTCTCAGAAACGCCGGGAATCCTCGATCTCTCGATTTCGCTAAGCATCGACGGATCAATCGCTGCAGCACCACGATACCCGTTCTATCGTATTGTAAGTGCGTAGTTGCATGAAATAAAGAATTTTGACATGCGTACACCCAGCCAAACACTAAGAAACGCCGGGAATCCTCGATCTCTCGATGTCGCTAAGCATCGACGGATCAATCGCTGCAGCACCACGATACCCGTTTTATCGTATTGCAAGTGTGTAGTTGCATGAAATAAATGATTTTCACGCCCGTACACCCAGCCAAACTCTCAGAAACGCCGGGAATCCTCGATCTCTCGATTTCGCTAAGCATCGACGGATCAATCGCTGCAGAGCCACGATTCCCGTTTTATCGTATTGCAAGTGTGTAGTTGCATGAAATAAAGAATTTTCACACCCGTATACCCAGCCAAACTCTCCGAAATGCCGGGAATCCTCGATTTCTCGATTTCGTAAGCATCGACGGATCAATCGCTGCAGCACCACGATACCCGTTTTATCGTATTGTAAGTGCGTAGTTGCATTAAATAAAGAATTTTGACATGCGTACACCCAGCCAAACACTAAGAAACGCCGGGAATCCTCGATATCTCGATGTCGCTAAGCATCGACGGATCAATCGCTGCAGCACCACGATACCCGTTTTATCGTATTGCAAGTGTGTAGTTGCATGAAATAAATGATTTTCACGCCCGTACACCCAGCCAAACTCGCAGAAACGCCGGGAATCCTCGATCTCTCGATTTCGCTAAGCATCGACGGATCAATCGCTGCAGCACCACGATACCCGGTTTATCGTATTGTAAGTGTGTAGTTGCATGAAATAAAGAATTTTGACATGCGTACACCCAGCCAAACTCTCAGAAACGCCGGGAATCATCGATCTCTCGATGTCGCTAAGCATCGACGTATCAATCGCTGCAGCACCACGATACCAGTTTTATCGTAGTGAGAGTGTGTAGATACATAGAATGAAGGATTTTGACACCCGTACAGCCAGCCAAAGTCTCAGAAACGGCGGGAATCCTCGATCTTTCGATTCCGCTAAGCTTCGACGTATCAATCGCTGCAGAACTGCGATACCAGTTTTCTCGTATTGAGAGTGTGTAGTTGCAGGAAATAAAGAATTTTGACCCCCGTACGCCCAGCCAAACTCTCAGAAACGCCGGGAATCCTCGATCTCTCGATGTCGCTAAGCATCGACGGATCAATCGCTGCAGAGCCACGATTCCCGTTTTATCGTATTGCAAGTGTGTAGTTGCATGAAATAAAGAATTTTGACATGCGTACACCCAGCCAAACTCTCAGAAACGCCGGGAATCATCGATATCTCGATGTCGCTAAGCATCGACGTATCAATCGCTGCAGCACCACGATACCAGTTTTATCGTATTGAGAGTGTGTAGTTGCAGGAAATAAAGAATTTTGACCCCCGTACGCCCAGCCAAACTCTCAGAAACGCGGGGAATCCTCGATCTCTCGATGTCGCTATGCATCGACGGATCAATCGCTGCAGCACCACGATACCCATTTTATCGTATTTCCCGTGTGTAGTTGCATGAAATAAAGAATTTTGACACCCGTACACCGAGCCAAACTCTCCGAAACGCCGGGAATCCTCGATCTCTCGATTTCGCTAAGCATCGACGGATCAATCGCTGCAGCACCGCGATACCCATCTTATCGAATTGTAAGTGTGTAGTTGCATGAAATAAAGAATTTTGACACCCATACGCCCAGCCAAACTCTCAGAAACGCCGGGAATCCTCGATCTCTCGATGTCGCTAAGCATCGACGTATCAATTGCTGCAGCACCACGATACCCGTTTTATCGTATTGCCCGTGTGTAGTTGCATGAAATAAAGAATTTTCACACCCGTACAGCCAGCCAAACTCTTAGAAACGCCGGGAATCCTCGATCTCTCGATTTCGCTAAGCATCGACGGATCAATCGCTGCAGCACCACGATACGCATCTTATCGTATTGTAAGTGTGTAGTTGCATGAAATAAAGAATTTTGACACCCATACGCCCAGCCAAACTCTCAGAAACGCCGGGAATCCTCGATCTCTCGATGTCGCTAAGCATCGACGTATCAATTGCTGCAGCACCACGATACCCGATTTATCGTATTGCCCGTGTGTAGTTGCATGAAATAAAGAATTTTCACACCCGTACACCCAGCCAAACTCTCAGAAACGCCAGGAATCATCGATCTCTCGATGTCGCTAAGCATCGACGGATCAATCGCTGCAGCACCATGATACCCGTTTTATCGTATTGCAAGTGTGTAGTTGCATGGAATAAAGAATTTTTACACCCGTACACCCAGCCAAACTCTCAGAAACGCTGGGAATCCTCGATCTCTCGATTTCGCTAAGCATCGACGGATCAATCGCTGCAGCAACGCGATACCCATTTTATCGTATTGTAAGTGTGTAGTTGCATGAAATAAAGAATTTTGACACCCATACGCCCAGCCAAACTCTCAGAAACGCCGGGAATCCTCGATCTCTCGATGTCGCTCAGCATCGACGGATTCATCGCTGCAGCACCACGATACCCATTTTATCGTATTGTAAGTGTGGAGTTGCATGAAATAAAGAATTTTCACACCCGTACACCCAGCCAAACTCTCAGAAACGCCGGGAATCATCGATCTCTCGATGTCGCTAAGCATTGACGGATCAATCGCTGCAGCACCACGATACCCGTTTTATCGTATTGCAAGTGTGTAGTTGCATGGAATAAAGAATTTTTACACCCGTACACCCAGCCAAACTCTCAGAAACGCTGGGAATCCTCGATCTCTCGATTTCGCTAAGCATCGACGGATCGATCGCTGCAGCACCGCGATACCCGTTTTATCGTATTGTAAGTGTGTAGTTGCATGAAATAAAGAATTTTGACACCCATACGCCCAGCCAAACTCTCAGAAACGCCGGGAATCCTCGATCTCTCGATGTCCCTAAGCATCGACGTATCAATTGCTGCAGCACCACGATACCCGTTTTATCGTATTGCCCGTGTGTAGTTGCATGAAATAAAGAATTTTCACACCCGTACAGCCAGCCAAACTCTTAGAAACGCCGGGAATCCTCGATCTCTCGATTTCGCTAAGCATCGACGGATCAATCGCTGCAGCACCACGATACCCATCTTATCGTATTGTAAGTGTGTAGTTGCATGAAGTAAAGAATTTTGACACCCATACGCCCAGCCAAACTTTCAGAAACGCCGGGAATCCTCGATCTCTCGATGTCGCTAAGCATCGACGTATCAATTGCTGTAGCACCACGATACCCGTTTTATCGTATTGCCCGTGTGTAGTTGCATGAAATAAAGAATTTTCACACCCGTACACCCTGCCAAACTCTCAGAAACGCCGGGAATCATCGATCTCTCGATGTCGCTAAGCATCGATTGATCAATCGCTGCAGCACCATGATACCCGTTTTATCGTATTGCAAGTGTGTAGTTGCATGGAATAAAGAATTTTTACACCCGTACACCCAGCCAAACTCTCAGAAATGCTGGGAATCCTCGATCTCTCGATTTCGCTAAGCATCGACGGATCAATCGCTGCAACACCGCGATACCCATTTTATCGTATTGTAAGTGTGTAGTTGCATGAAATAAAGAATTTTGACACCCATACGCCCAGCCAAACTCTCAGAAACGCCGGGAATCCTCGATCTCTCGATGTCGCTAAGCATCGACGGATTCATCGCTGCAGCACCGCGATACCCATTTTATCGTATTGTAAGTGTGGAGTTGCATGAAATAAAGAATTTTGACACCCATACGCCCAGCCAAACTCTCAGAAACGCCGGGAATCCTCGATCTCTCGATGTCGCTAAGCATCGACGTATCAATTGCTGCAGCACCACGATACCCGTTTTATCGTATTGCCCGTGTGTAGTTGCATGAAATAAAGAATTTTCACACCCGTACACCCAGCCAAACTCTCAGAAACGCCGGGAATCATCGATCTCTCGATGTCGCTAAGCATTGACGGATCAATCGCTGCAGCACCACGATACCCGTTTTATCGTATTGCAAATGTGTAGTTGCATGAAATAAAGAATTTTCACACCCGTACACCCAGCCAAACTCTCAGAAACGCCGGGAATCATCGATCTCTCGATGTCGCTAAGCATCGACGTATCAATCGCTGCAGCACCACGATACCAGTTTTATCGTATTGAGAGTGTGTAGATACATAGAATGAAGGATTTTAACACCCGTACAGCCAGCCAAAGTCTCAGAAACGGCGGGAATCCTCGATCTTTCGATTCCGCTAAGCTTCGACGTATCAATCGCTGCAGAACTGCGATACCAGTTTTCTCGTATTGAGAGTGTGTAGTTGCAGGAAATAAAGAATTTTGACCCCCGTACGCCCAGCCAAACTCTCAGAAACGCCGGGAATCCTCGACCTCTCGATGTCGCTAAGCATCGACGGATCAATCGCTGCAGAGCCACGATTCCCGTTTTATCGTATTGCAAGTGTGTAGTTGCATGAAATAAAGAATTTTGACATGCGTACACCCAGCCAAACTCTCAGAAACGCCGGGAATCATCGATCTCTCGATGTCGCTAAGCATCGACGTATCAATCGCTGCAGCACCACTATACCAGTTTTATCGTATTGAGAGTGTGTAGATACGTAGAATGAAGGATTTTGACACCCGTACAGCCAGCCAAAGTCTCAGAAACGGCGGGAATCCTCGATCTTTCGATTCCGCTAAGCTTCGACGTATCAATCGCTGCAGAACTGCTATACCAGTTTTCTCGTATTGAGAGTGTGTAGTTGCAGGAAATAAAGAATTTTGACCCCCGTACGCCCAGCCAAACTCTCAGAAACGCCGGGAATCCTCGATCTCTCGATTTCGCTAAGCATCGACGGATCAATCGCTGCAGCACCGCGATACCCGTTTTATCGTATTGTAAGTGTGTAGTTGCATGAAATAAAGAATTTTGACACCCATACGCCCAGCCAAACTCTCAGAAACGCCGGGAATCCTCGATTTCTCGATGTCGCTAAGCATCGACGTATCAATTGCTGCAGCACCACGATACCCGTTTTATCGTATTGCCCGTGTGTAGTTGCATGAAATATAGAATTTTCACACCCGTACAGCCAGCGAAAACTCTTAGAAACGCCGGGAATCCTCGATCTCTCGATTTCGCTAAGCATCGACGGATCAATCGCTGCAGAGCCACGATTCCCGTTTTATCGTATTGCAAGTGTGTAGTTGCATGAAATAAAGAATTTTGACATGCGTACACCCAGCCAAACTCTCAGAAACGCCGGGAATCATCGATATCTCGATGTCGCTAAGCATCGACGTATCAATCGCTGCAGCACCACGATACCCGTTTTATCGTATTGCCCGTGTGTAGTTGCATGAAATAAAGAATTTTCACACCCGTACACCCAGCCAAACTCTCAGAAACGCCGGGAATCATCGATCTCTCGATGTCGCTAAGCATCGACGGATCAATCGCTGCAGCACCATGATACCCGTTTTATCGTATTGCAAGTGTGTAGTTGCATGGAATAAAGAATTTTTACACCCGTACACCCATCCAAACTCTCAGAAACGCCGGGAATCATCGATCTCTCGATGTCGCTAAGCACCGACGTATCAATCGCTGCAGCACCACGATACCAGTTTTATCGTATTGAGAGTGTGTAGATACATAGAATGAAGGATTTTGACACCCGTACAGCCAGCCAAAGTCTCAGAAACGGCGGGAATCCTCGATCTTTCGATTCCGCTAAGCTTCGACGTATCAATCGCTGCAGCACCACGATACCCGTTCTATCGTATTGTAAGTGCGTAGTTGCATGAAATAAACAATTTTGACATGCGTACACCCAGCCAAACATTAAGAAACGCCGGGAATCCTCGATCTCCCGATGTCACTAAGCATCGACGGATCAATCGCTGCAGCACCACGATACCCGTTTTATCGTATTGCAAGTGTGTAGTTGCATGAAATAAATGATTTTCACGCCCGTACACCCAGCCAAACTCTCAGAAACGCCGGGAATCCTCGATCTCTCGATTTCGCTAAGCATCGACGGATCAATCGCTGCAGAGCCACGATTCCCATTTAATCGTATTGCAAGTGTGTAGTTGCATGAAATAAAGAATTTTCACACCCGTACACCCAGCCAAACTCTCCGAAACGCCGGGAATCCTCGATCTCTCGATTTCGCTAAGCATCGACGGATCAATCGCTGCAGCACCACGATACCCGTTTTATCGTATTGTAAGTGCGTAGTGTCATGAAATAATGAATTTTGACATGCGTACACCCAGCCAAACACTAAGAAACGCCGGGAATCCTCGATCTCTCGATGTCGCTAAGCATCGACGGATCAATCGCTGCAGCACCACGATACCCGTTTTATCGTATTGCAAGTGTGTAGTTGCATGAAATAAATGATTTTCACGCCCGTACACCCAGCCAAACACGCAGAAACGCCGGGAATCCTCGATCTCTCGATTTCGCTAAGCATCGACGGATCAATCGCTGCAGCACCACGATACCCGGTTTATCGTATTGTAAGTGTGTAGTTGCATGAAATAAAGAATTTTGACATGCGTACACCCAGTCAAACATTAAGAAACGCCGGGAATTCTCGATCTCTCGATGTCGCTAAGC
This sequence comes from Clistopyga incitator, assembly GCA_947507545.1. Lineage (NCBI taxonomy): Eukaryota > Metazoa > Arthropoda > Insecta > Hymenoptera > Ichneumonidae > Clistopyga > Clistopyga incitator. Next base: position 5,987,740 of record OX382176.1, read on the forward strand.
ATCGACGTATCAATCGCTGCGGCACCACGATACCAGTTTTATCGTATCGAGAGTGTGTAGTTGCATGAAATAAAGAATTTTGACACCCGTACGCCCAGCCAAACTCTTAGAAACGCCGGGAATCCTCGTTCTCCCGATGTCGCTAAGCATCGACGTGTCAATCGCTGCAGCACCACGATACCCGGTTTATCGTATTGTAAGTGTGTAGTTGCATGAAATAAAGAATTTTGACATGCGTACACCCAGTCAAACATTAAGAAACGCCGGGAATTCCCGATCTCTCGATGTCGCTAAGCATCGACGTATCAATCGCTGCGGCACCACGATACCAGTTTTATCGTATCGAGAGTGTGTAGTTGCATGAAATAAAGAATTTTGACCCCCGTACGCCCAGCCAAACTCTCAGAAACGCCGGGAATCCTCGACCTCTCGATGTCGCTAAGCATCGACGGATCAATCGCTGCAGAGCCACGATTCCCGTTTTATCGTATTGCAAGTGTGTAGTTGCATGAAATAAAGAATTTTGACATGCGTACACCCAGCCAAACTCTCAGAAACGCCGGGAATCATCGATCTCTCGATGTCGCTAAGCATCGACGTATCAATCGCTGCAGCACCACTATACCAGTTTTATCGTATTGAGAGTGTGTAGATACGTAGAATGAAGGATTTTGACACCCGTACAGCCAGCCAAAGTCTCAGAAACGGCGGGAATCCTCGATCTTTCGATTCCGCTAAGCTTCGACGTATCAATCGCTGCAGAACTGCTATACCAGTTTTCTCGTATTGAGAGTGTGTAGTTGCAGGAAATAAAGAATTTTGACCCCCGTACGCCCAGCCAAACTCTCAGAAACGCCGGGAATCCTCGATCTCTCGATGTCGCTATGCATCGACGGATCAATCGCTGCAGCACCACGATACCCATTTTATCGTATTTCCCGTGTGTAGTTGCATGAAATAAAGAATTTTGACACCCGTACACCGAGCCAAACTCTCCGAAACGCCGGGAATCCTCGATCTCTCGATTTCGCTAAGCATCGACGGATCAATCGCTGCAGCACCGCGATACCCGTTTTATCGTATTGTAAGTGTGTAGTTGCATGAAATAAAGAATTTTGACACCCATACGCCCAGCCAAACTCTCAGAAACGCCGGGAATCCTCGATTTCTCGATGTCGCTAAGCATCGACGTATCAATTGCTGCAGCACCACGATACCCGTTTTATCGTATTGCCCGTGTGTAGTTGCATGAAATATAGAATTTTCACACCCGTACAGCCAGCGAAAACTCTTAGAAACGCCGGGAATCCTCGATCTCTCGATTTCGCTAAGCATCGACGGATCAATCGCTGCAGAGCCACGATTCCCGTTTTATCGTATTGCAAGTGTGTAGTTGCATGAAATAAAGAATTTTGACATGCGTACACCCAGCCAAACTCTCAGAAACGCCGGGAATCATCGATATCTCGATGTCGCTAAGCATCGACGTATCAATCGCTGCAGCACCACGATACCCGTTTTATCGTATTGCCCGTGTGTAGTTGCATGAAATAAAGAATTTTCACACCCGTACACCCAGCCAAACTCTCAGAAACGCCGGGAATCATCGATCTCTCGATGTCGCTAAGCATCGACGGATCAATCGCTGCAGCACCATGATACCCGTTTTATCGTATTGCAAGTGTGTAGTTGCATGGAATAAAGAATTTTTACACCCGTACACCCATCCAAACTCTCAGAAACGCCGGGAATCATCGATCTCTCGATGTCGCTAAGCATCGACGTATCAATCGCTGCAGCACCACGATACCAGTTTTATCGTATTGAGAGTGTGTAGATACATAGAATGAAGGATTTTGACACCCGTACAGCCAGCCAAAGTCTCAGAAACGGCGGGAATCCTCGATCTTTCGATTCCGCTAAGCTTCGACGTATCAATCGCTGCAGCACCACGATACCCGTTCTATCGTATTGTAAGTGCGTAGTTGCATGAAATAAAGAATTTTGACATGCGTACACCCAGCCAAACATTAAGAAACGCCGGGAATCCTCGATCTCCCGATGTCACTAAGCATCGACGGATCAATCGCTGCAGCACCACGATACCCGTTTTATCGTATTGCAAGTGTGTAGTTGCATGAAATAAATGATTTTCACGCCCGTACACCCAGCCAAACTCTCAGAAACGCCGGGAATCCTCGATCTCTCGATTTCGCTAAGCATCGACGGATCAATCGCTGCAGAGCCACGATTCCCATTTAATCGTATTGCAAGTGTGTAGTTGCATGAAATAAAGAATTTTCACACCCGTACACCCAGCCAAACTCTCCGAAACGCCGGGAATCCTCGATCTCTCGATTTCGCTAAGCATCGACGGCTCAATCGCTGCAGCACCACGATACCCGTTTTATCGTATTGTAAGTGCGTAGTGTCATGAAATAAAGAATTTTGACATGCGTACACCCAGCCAAACACTAAGAAACGCCGGGAATCCTCGATCTCTCGATGTCGCTAAGCATCGACGGATCAATCGCTGCAGCACCACGATACCCGTTTTATCGTATTGCAAGTGTGTAGTTGCATGAAATAAATGATTTTCACGCCCGTACACCCAGCCAAACACGCAGAAACGCCGGGAATCCTCGATCTCTCGATTTCGCTAAGCATCGACGGATCAATCGCTGCAGCACCACGATACCCGGTTTATCGTATTGTAAGTGTGTAGTTGCATGAAATAAAGAATTTTGACATGCGTACACCCAGTCAAACATTAAGAAACGCCGGGAATTCTCGATCTCTCGATGTCGCTAAGCATCGACGTATCAATCGCTGCGGCACCACGATACCAGTTTTATCGTATCGAGAGTGTGTAGTTGCATGAAATAAAGAATTTTGACACCCGTACGCCCAGCCAAACTCTTAGAAACGCCGGGAATCCTCGTTCTCCCGATGTCGCTAAGCATCGACGTGTCAATCGCTGCAGCACCACGATACCCGGTTTATCGTATTGTAAGTGTGTAGTTGCATGAAATAAAGAATTTTGACATGCGTACACCCAGTCAAACATTAAGAAACGCCGGGAATTCCCGATCTCTCGATGTCGCTAAGCATCGACGTATCAATCGCTGCGGCACCACGATACCAGTTTTATCGTATCGAGAGTGTGTAGTTGCATGAAATAAAGAATTTTGACCCCCGTACGCCCAGCCAAACTCTCAGAAACGCCGGGAATCCTCGACCTCTCGATGTCGCTAAGCATCGACGGATCAATCGCTGCAGAGCCACGATTCCCGTTTTATCGTATTGCAAGTGTGTAGTTGCATGAAATAAAGAATTTTGACATGCGTACACCCAGCCAAACTCTCAGAAACGCCGGGAATCATCGATCTCTCGATGTCGCTAAGCATCGACGTATCAATCGCTGCAGCACCACTATACCAGTTTTATCGTATTGAGAGTGTGTAGATACGTAGAATGAAGGATTTTGACACCCGTACAGCCAGCCAAAGTCTCAGAAACGGCGGGAATCCTCGATCTTTCGATTCCGCTAAGCTTCGACGTATCAATCGCTGCAGAACTGCTATACCAGTTTTCTCGTATTGAGAGTGTGTAGTTGCAGGAAATAAAGAATTTTGACCCCCGTACGCCCAGCCAAACTCTCAGAAACGCCGGGAATCCTCGATCTCTCGATGTCGCTATGCATCGACGGATCAATCGCTGCAGCACCACGATACCCATTTTATCGTATTTCCCGTGTGTAGTTGCATGAAATAAAGAATTTTGACACCCGTACACCGAGCCAAACTCTCCGAAACGCCGGGAATCCTCGATCTCTCGATTTCGCTAAGCATCGACGGATCAATCGCTGCAGCACCGCGATACCCGTTTTATCGTATTGTAAGTGTGTAGTTGCATGAAATAAAGAATTTTGACACCCATACGCCCAGCCAAACTCTCAGAAACGCCGGGAATCCTCGATTTCTCGATGTCGCTAAGCATCGACGTATCAATTGCTGCAGCACCACGATACCCGTTTTATCGTATTGCCCGTGTGTAGTTGCATGAAATATAGAATTTTCACACCCGTACAGCCAGCGAAAACTCTTAGAAACGCCGGGAATCCTCGATCTCTCGATTTCGCTAAGCATCGACGGATCAATCGCTGCAGAGCCACGATTCCCGTTTTATCGTATTGCAAGTGTGTAGTTGCATGAAATAAAGAATTTTGACATGCGTACACCCAGCCAAACTCTCAGAAACGCCGGGAATCATCGATATCTCGATGTCGCTAAGCATCGACGTATCAATCGCTGCAGCACCACGATACCCGTTTTATCGTATTGCCCGTGTGTAGTTGCATGAAATAAAGAATTTTCACACCCGTACACCCAGCCAAACTCTCAGAAACGCCGGGAATCATCGATCTCTCGATGTCGCTAAGCATCGACGGATCAATCGCTGCAGCACCATGATACCCGTTTTATCGTATTGCAAGTGTGTAGTTGCATGGAATAAAGAATTTTTACACCCGTACACCCATCCAAACTCTCAGAAACGCCGGGAATCATCGATCTCTCGATGTCGCTAAGCATCGACGTATCAATCGCTGCAGCACCACGATACCAGTTTTATCGTATTGAGAGTGTGTAGATACATAGAATGAAGGATTTTGACACCCGTACAGCCAGCCAAAGTCTCAGAAACGGCGGGAATCCTCGATCTTTCGATTCCGCTAAGCTTCGACGTATCAATCGCTGCAGCACCACGATACCCGTTCTATCGTATTGTAAGTGCGTAGTTGCATGAAATAAAGAATTTTGACATGCGTACACCCAGCCAAACATTAAGAAACGCCGGGAATCCTCGATCTCCCGATGTCACTAAGCATCGACGGATCAATCGCTGCAGCACCACGATACCCGTTTTATCGTATTGCAAGTGTGTAGTTGCATGAAATAAATGATTTTCACGCCCGTACACCCAGCCAAACTCTCAGAAACGCCGGGAATCCTCGATCTCTCGATTTCGCTAAGCATCGACGGATCAATCGCTGCAGAGCCACGATTCCCATTTAATCGTATTGCAAGTGTGTAGTTGCATGAAATAAAGAATTTTCACACCCGTACACCCAGCCAAACTCTCCGAAACGCCGGGAATCCTCGATCTCTCGATTTCGCTAAGCATCGACGGCTCAATCGCTGCAGCACCACGATACCCGTTTTATCGTATTGTAAGTGCGTAGTGTCATGAAATAAAGAATTTTGACATGCGTACACCCAGCCAAACACTAAGAAACGCCGGGAATCCTCGATCTCTCGATGTCGCTAAGCATCGACGGATCAATCGCTGCAGCACCACGATACCCGTTTTATCGTATTGCAAGTGTGTAGTTGCATGAAATAAATGATTTTCACGCCCGTACACCCAGCCAAACACGCAGAAACGCCGGGAATCCTCGATCTCTCGATTTCGCTAAGCATCGACGGATCAATCGCTGCAGCACCACGATACCCGGTTTATCGTATTGTAAGTGTGTAGTTGCATGAAATAAAGAATTTTGACATGCGTACACCCAGTCAAACATTAAGAAACGCCGGGAATTCTCGATCTCTCGATGTCGCTAAGCATCGACGTATCAATCGCTGCGGCACCACGATACCAGTTTTATCGTATCGAGAGTGTGTAGTTGCATGAAATAAAGAATTTTGACACCCGTACGCCCAGCCAAACTCTTAGAAACGCCGGGAATCCTCGTTCTCCCGATGTCGCTAAGCATCGACGTGTCAATCGCTGCAGCACCACGATACCCGGTTTATCGTATTGTAAGTGTGTAGTTGCATGAAATAAAGAATTTTGACATGCGTACACTCAGTCAAACATTAAGAAACGCCGGGAATTCCCGATCTCTCGATGTCGCTAAGCATCGACGTATCAATCGCTGCGGCACCACGATACCAGTTTTATCGTATCGAGAGTGTGTAGTTGCATGAAATAAAGAATTTTGACACCCGTACGCCCAGCCAAACTCTTAGAAACGCCGGGAATCCTCGTTCTCTCGATGTCGCTAAGCATCGACGTTATCAATCGCTGCAGCACCACGATACCCGTTTTATCGTATTGCAAGTGTGTAGTTGCATGAAATAAAGAATTTTCACACCCGTACAGCCAGCCAAACACTTAGAAACGCTGGGAATCCCCGATCTCTCGATTTCGCTAAGCATCGACGGATCAATCGCTGCAGCACCACGATACCCGTTTTATCGTATTGCAAGTATGTAGTTGCATGAAATAAATGATTTTCACGCCCGTACACCCAGCCAAACTCTCAGAAACGCCGGGAATCCTCGGTCTCTCGATGTCGCTAAGCATCGACGTATCAATCGCTGCAGCACCACGATACCAGTTTTATGGTATTGAGAGTGTGTAGATACATAGAATGAAAGATTTTGACACCCTTACAGCCAGCCAAAGTCTCAGAAACGGCGGGAATCCTCGATCTTTCGATTCCGCTAAGCTTCGACGTATCAATCGCTGCAGCACCACGATATCCATTTTATCGTATTGTTAGTGTGTAGTTCCATGAAATAACGAATTTTGACACCCATACGCCCAGCCAAACTCTCAGAAACGCCGGGAATCCTCGATCTCTCGATGTCGCTAAGCATCGACGTATCAATTGCTGCAGCACCACGATACCCGTTTTATCGTATTGCCCGTGTGTAGTTGCATGAAATAAAGAATTTTCACACCCGTACACCCAGCCAAACTCTCAGAAACGCCGGGAATTATCGATCTCTCGATGTCGCTAAGCATCGACGGATCAATCGCTGCAGCACCACGATACCCGTTTTATCATATTGCAAGTGTGTAGTTGCATGGAATAAAGAATTTATACACCCGTACACCCAGCCAAACTCTCAGAAACGCTGGGAATCCTCGATCTCTCGATTTCGCTAAGCATCGACGGATCAATCGCTGCAGCACCGCGATACCCGTTTTATCGTATTGTAAGTGTGTAGTTGCATGAAATAAAGAATTTTGAACGACGCCCAAGAAGTGGCGGAAGTGCTGGCTGATCACTTCGAGAAAGTCAGCAGCAATGAAAACTATGAAACAAGTTTTACAGACAAGAAGAGAGACCTTGAAGAACCCCTTGACTTCATGTCTGATAAAGAGCAGGAATATTACAATTCGGACCTTACTATCGAAGAACTTCAATATGCTTTGTCCCGGACGAAGGACACGACGCCAGGACCTGATGATATTCCCACAGCAATGCTGAAAAATCTCCCGATAACTGAAAAGGATAAATTACTTAAATTCTATAACATGATCTGGAAAGCCTCGACATATCCAACTCAATGGCGCAAGGCTATTGTCATCCCTATCCTGAAGGAAGGTAAGGACCGTAGTGATCCAGCCAGTTATCGACCGATCGCGCTGACATGCTGTTTGAGCAGAATCCTCGAAAGCATGGTGAATTATCGCCTCATGTGGTTCCTAGAAACGAAAAATCTCCTTCCAAAGGAGCAATGTGGTTTCCGAAAATACCATTCCACAATAGATTATTTAGTTCACCTCGAAAACGCAATCCAAAATGCATTCATACAACAAGAAGACCTAGTGGCAGTGTCCTTCGATATGGAAAAGGCCTTTGATATGACGTGGAGATATGGAATCATGCAACAATTATACAAGTGGAACCTGCGGGGTAACATGCCGGTTTTCATTCAAAGCTTCCTGCAACACAGAAGTTTTTCCGTTCGGATTAAAGACAAGTACTCCACCTTTCGTACGCAGATCAATGGCATTGCTCAAGGATCACCTATCAGCGCCACGTTATTCCTCGTTGCAATGAACGGTGTGATCAAAGCTGTTCAATCTCAAGTTAACAAATGTGCGTATGTCGATGACTTGATAATCTACACAACCGGAAAGGATATGTCAGCAATTAACCATAGACTACAAACATCCATAGATGAATTAGGCAAAGTAGCACGCAGTAAAGGTTACCGGTTTTCAGCACAGAAAACTCTCTGCATCAAATTCACCAGATCGCGGAAATTAGATAGAAAACCACATCTCAGACTCCGTGGCAAGGAAATTGATGTAAGAGATGAAGTGCGACTTTTGGGTCTGATTTTCGACAAGAAACTTAACTGGAAATCTCATATAAATGAAACAATTAAAAAATGTAAAAAATCATTAAACGTTATAAGATGCATGGCAAGTATAAATTGGGGGTCTGACCGGGAAACTCTACTGGAACTCTATCGTTCACTCACCTTATCGAAACTCGAATATGGCGCCATTGTATACGGTTCCGCAAGAAAATCAACGCTGGCTAAGTTGGACACAATCCATCATAGTGGTCTCCGACTAGCAATCGGAGCGTTTCGAACTAGCCCGGGAAAAAGCATATGCTGCGAATCAGGATTCGCTCCTTTAGCTATAAGACGTATCGAACAATCATTAAGATACGCAGCGAGACTCCAAGGGAAAAATAAACATCTCAATTACGGATCGTTTATGTATCCAAAACTACGGGAAAAATCTATGAAACGACCGACCGCAACGCGCCCGCTGAACATACGTGTCGCTGAACAGAAAACGACCTATAATGCAGAATTCTTCAAGACCCATCGATATAATTTTAATGAATATCCCACATGGCTTATACCAAATCCTGTATGCCAAGTGGAGCTCACCGAGAATAAAAAAGATAGCACACCGGCAGCAGTGTACGCGTCGAATTTCTATGCTTTAATCAATCAATACAGAAATGCACTCACAATATACACAGATGGATCAAAAACCGAACACGGGGTAGGATGTGCATTGACAATCGAAAACAGCTCACGAAAATGGAACTTCCCATCGTCTACCAGTGTATACACAGCTGAACTCTATGCAATACATAGAGCATTAGAACTCGTCAAGGAATTACCCATCAACAATCGCGAAATACTCATCTGCACAGATTCATTAAGTGCTATATCCAATATCAGCCAGAAATTCACTGATGACCCACTCACCCAATTAATCCTAGGCAACCTATGGATCATGAAAGAAAATAAAAAAAACGTCGTATTAGTATGGACTCCAGGTCATTGCGGAATAAATGGTAACGACAAAGCTGACGAAGCAGCAAAAGAGGCAGCCAGAAATATTGACGCTAGGCCCGGAACTCCACGTCCAGCAGATCTAATCCTGGAAGTGAGAAAGATCGCCAAAAGGATTTGGGACTTTGAGTGGAATAGCGTTGAATCCAAACTAAAAACCGTAAAACCGCACATAGGAAAATGGACAATGCCGCGACCCCTCGCCAGGAGGGAAATGGTGGCCCTAACACGGCTGAGAATAGGGCACACGCGCCTAACACAATCATACCTATTCGAGACGCAAGAACCTCCTGTGTGTGCTATATGTAACACAGAAGTAACAGTTCGACATATAATAGAGGTGTGTCCAAAATATAAAAAGATAAGAGATGAGATCAACCTAAAAAACGATCTAACAGAAATACTAGGACCCGAAGCAATAAATATTAAGAAAATTCTACGTTTCTGTAAAGAAGCAAAATTATTCAACGAAATTTAGTATTGTCATACTGTCAAGTGAAATGTCCGACGAGTAAATGGTGACTATACAAGCTCTATAAAATTTACCACGATAAAATACGCAAGATAGATGCGGCTAATGGCCATCAGCAGCCGACGCCGCTAACTAAAAAAAAAAAAAAAAAAAAAAAAAAAAAGAATTTTGACATGCGTACACCCAGCCAAACACTACGAATCGCCGGGAATCCTCGATCTCTCGATGTCGCTAAGCATCGATGTATCAATCGCTGCAGCACCACGATACCCGTTTTATCGTATTGTAAGTGTGTATTTGCATGAAATAAAGAATTTTGACATGCGTACACCCAGCCAAACACTAAGAAACGCCGGGAATCCTCGTTCTTTCGATGTCGCTAAGCATCGACGTATCAATCGCTGCAGCACCACGATACACTTTTTATCGTATTGCAAGTGTGTAGTTGCATGAATTAAAGAATTTTCACACCCGTACAGCCAGCCAAACTCTTATAAACGCCGGGAATCCTCGATCTCTCGATTTCGCTAAGCATCGACGGATCAATCGCTGCAGCACCACGATACCCATTTTATCGTATTGTAAGTGTGTAGTTGCATGAAATAAAGAATTTTGACACCCATACGCCCAGCCAAACTCTCAGAAACGCCGGGAATCCTCGATCTCTCGATGTCGCTAAGCATCGACGTATCAATTGCTGCAGCACCACGATACCCGTTTTATCGTATTGCAAGTGTGTAGTTGCATGGAATAAAGAATTTTTACACCCGTACACCCAGCCCAACTCTCAGAAACGCTGGGAATCCTCGATCTCTCGATTTCGCTAAGGATCGACGGATCAATCGCTGCAGCACCGCGATACCCGTTTTATCGTATTGTAAGTGTGTAGTTGCATGAAATAAAGAATTTTGACATGCGTACACCCAGCCAAACACTAAGAAACGCCGGGAATCCTCGATCTCTCGATGTCGCTAAGCATCGATGTATCAATCGCTGGTGCACCACGATACCCGTTTTATCGTATTGCAAGTGTGTAGTTGCATGAAATAAAGAATTTTCACACCCGTACAGCCAGCCAAACTCTCAGAAACGCCGGGAATCCTCGATCTCTCGATTTCGCTAAGCATCGACGGATCAATCGCTGCAGCGCCACGATACCCATTTGATCGTATTGCCCGTGTGTAGTTGCATGAAATAAATGATTTTCACGCCCGTACACCCAGCCAAACTCGCAGAAACGCCGGGAATCATCGATCTCTCGATGTCGCTAAGCATCGACGGATCAATCGCTGCAGCACCACGATACCCGGTTTATCGTATTGAGAGTGTGTAGATACATAGAATGAAGGATTTTGACACCCGTACAGCCAGCTAAAGTCTCAGAAACGGCGGGAATCCTCGATCTTTCGATTCCGCTAAGCTTCAACGTATCAATCGCTGCAGAACTGCGATACCAGTTTTCTCGTATTGAGAGTGTGTAGTTGCATGAAATAAAGAATTTTGACACCCGTACGCCCAGCCAAACTCTCAGAAACGCCGGGAATCCTCGATCTCGCGATGTCGCTATGCATCGACGGATCAATCGCTGCAGCACCACGATACCCATTTTATCGTATTGCCCGTGCGTAGTTGCATGAAATAAAGAATTTTCACACCCGTACATCCAGCCAAACTCTCCGAAACGCCGGGAATTTTCGATCTCTCGATTTCGCTAAGCATCGACGGATCAATCGCTGCAGCACCACGATACCCGTTTTATCGTATTGTAAGTGCGAAGTTGCATGAAATAAAGAATTTTGACATGCGTACACCCAGCCAAACACTAAGAAACGCCGGGAATCCTCGATCTCTCGATGTCGCTAAGCATCGACGGATCAATCGCTGCAGCACCACAATACCCGTTTTATCGTATTGCAAGTGTGTAGTTGCATGAAATAAAGAATTTTCACACCCGCAGAGCCAGCCAAACTCTCAGAAACGCCGGGAATCCTCGATCTCTCGATTTCGCTAAGCATCGACGGATCAATCGCTGCAGCACCACGATACCCGTTTTATCGTATTGTAAGTGCGAAGTTGCATGAAATAAAGAATTTTGACATGCGTACACCCAGCCAAACACTAAGAAACGCCGGGAATCCTCGATCTCTCGATGTCGCTAAGCATCGACGGATCAATCGCTGCAGCACCACAATACCCGTTTTATCGTATTGCAAGTGTGTAGTTGCATGAAATAAAGAATTTTCACACCCGCAGAGCCAGCCAAACTCTCAGAAACGCCGGGAATCCTCGATCTCTCGATTTCGCTAAGCATCGACGGATCAATCGCTGCAGCACCACGATACCCATTTTATCGTATTGTAAGTGTGTAGTTGCATGAAGTAAAGAATTTTGGCATGCGTACACCCTGCGAAACACTAAGAAACGCCGGGAATCCTCGATCTCTCGATGTCGCTAAGCATCGACGTATCAATCGCTGCAGCACCACGATACCAGTTTTATCGTATTGAGAGTGTGTAGTTACATAGAATGAAGGATTTTGACACCCGTACAACCCGCCAAAGTTTCAGAAACGGTGGGAATCCTCGATCTTTCGATTCCGCTAAGCTTCGACGTATCAATCGCTGCAGATCTGCGATACCAGTCTTGTCGTATTGAGAGTGTGTAGTTGCATGAAATAAAGAATTTTGACACCCGTACGCCCAGCCAAACTCTCAGAAACGCCGGGAATCCTCGTTCTCTCGATGTCGCTAAGCATCGACGTATCAATCGCTGCAGCACCACGATACCCGTTTTATCGTATTGCAAGTGTGTAGTTGCATGAAATAAAGAATTTTCACACCCGTACAGCCAGCCAAACTCTCAGAAACGCCGGGAATCCTCGATCTCTAGATTTCGCTAAGCATCGACGGATCAATCGCTGCAGCACCACGATACCCATTTTATCGTATTGTAAGTGTGTAGTTGCATGAAATAAAGATTTTTTTTTCTTTTTCTCGTGTTGCCAGCATCGGCTACTCTGGCCATTAGCTGAAATTTTTATTCTTTGTTTATTCATGTTTTTATTTATTTTACCTATTTTTCACACTATTCTTCAATTTACGGATAAGCTCTCATATTTCCTTTGTTTATTATTATTATTTTAATGTGATTCCTGATATCTTAGCTTATCTTATCTATATCTTGTGGTAAATTTTAGCTTTTTTGCAGAATTCTATAGCCGTTTCTACTGCTTTCTTGTTATTGCCCAGGGCAGCTTCGATATTTCCTGACATGTGTAGTGATTGTCGTATTCGACGGTATTTCCTGCAACTTATTATTATGTGTTCGACATCCATGTAGTCACCGCATTCATCACAAATTGGTTCTTGTTCCCTGTTCAATAAATACTCGCATGTTAGTCTTGTATGTCCAATTCTTAAACGAGTTATCACTACGGCGTCACGTCTTTTCATGTCCGTGGGCATATACCAGGCATCAGTCTTCGCTTTACATTTTTTCAATTTAGATGGCCTTCCATCCCATCGTGTCTGCCACATATTTTTTGTTAGTTTTCGGACCTTAGCTTTCAGGTCGTCAGGTCGGATAATTATTTCATAATTCTCGTCGCTATTCGCTGCGTCCTTTTCTGCTCTATCTGTCTCTTCATTTCCCTCGATTCCAACATGTCCAGGGATCCACATTAAGGTAATTTCTTTGTCCATGTCGTGGAGTTTTCCTGTTTGTTCTAAAACTGCTTGGGTTAAGGGATCTTGCGTGTATATATTACTTAAGCTCAGAATCGTACTCAGGGAGTCCGTACATATCAAATATGTCTCATTATTATCTTCTTCGCATTGTAGCATCGCTCTGTAAATAGCGAACATTTCGGCAGTATAAATGCTTGCAGTCCCGGGCAGCGTCCATTGTTGTATTTCGCCATTAAATCGCATTGCCGCTCCTACCCTATAGCCTATTTTTGAGCCATCTGTATAGACATGCACTGCGTCTTGGTACTCTTCGAGCAGAGCTCTCAATCGATCTTTGTATTCGTGTTTATTAGTATGTGCTTTGGCGGTATTCGCAAGTCTTAAGTCACATTTAGGTAGTGGAATGAGCCATGGTGGGTATGCGCCGTAGCCTTTCGTAAGTGCTTTCTCCATCGTCATGCCGGCATCTCGTAATATGTTTTGTATTCTTCTGTTAAGAGGTTCCGTAGGATTTACGGTTTTGGCAGTCGATACCGGTGCATTAAAAAACTTATTCCAATTTATGTGGTTAGGCTGCGTCCAGACATTAATTGCGTAGTTGAGGGTTAAATGGTTACGTCGGATATCCAACGGTGTTATTCCACCGTCGCATAGTAGACTATCTATTGGGCTGCTGCAAAATGCTCCTGTTGCGTATCGTATACCTGCGTTTTGGATCGGATTTAATTTTGCCAACACTGTTTTACTCGCTGGACCGTATATTATACTCCCGTAATCAATTTTTGATCTGATAAGAGCTTTGTATACATACAAGAGCGTGTCTCGATTGGAACCCCAGGTTAGGTTCGATAAACATTTTATCACGTTCACGGCTTTCTTGCATTTTATTGTCAAACATTCAATATGATCTTTCCACGTTAATTTTTTATCAAACGTTAGACTGAGAAACCGAACGGAGTCGACTACATCTATTGGTTTATCTCCAATACGTAGTCTGGGTTGGAAGGGGATATTTCGCAATCTACAGAAGTCGATGCATCGAGTTTTACTTATCGAGAATCGATAACCGGTTTTTATTGCGAAATTGTTTGTGGTATCAATGGCCTTTTGCAGTCTTGAACTTATTTGTGAGATATATTTACCCGTCGCAAAGATCGTAAGATCGTCAACATAAAGACATCTACCGATATCTGGGCTTAATCCTGCAGTGATATCGTTAACTGCAATTATAAATAGGGTTACGCTAATTGTAGATCCCTGTGGGACACCGTTTTCCAGCAGGTGTGGTGGGGAAAGTTTATCTCCTACCCTTACCCTAAATCTTCAATCCTTTAAAAAGCTCTCTATGAAACGTGGCAGTTCTCCTCGCATTCCCCATTCATGTAGTTTTCTTAAAATACCGTGTCGCCAAGTCATATCGTAAGCTTTCTCTAGGTCAAAAAATACTGCAACCAGGTGTTCCTTAGAGATAAAGCTATTTTGGATTGCGCATTCAAGATTCGCCATATGATCCGTTGTAGAGCGGAATCTTCGGAATCCGCTTTGGTCTCTTGAGAGTAGTTCGTATCTTTCCAACCACCACATTAACCGATTATTGACTATTTTCTCGAGTATTTTACTCATACAACAAGTTAGCGAGATCGGGCGGTAGTTTGTTGGGTCCTCTCTTTTTTTGCCATCCTTCAGTATCGGTATTACGATAGCTTCGTGCCATTGATCTGGATACTTGCCCTGTCGCCAGATGGTGTTATAAATCTGCAACAGTTTAGTTTTCGCGGATTGGGGTAGATTTTCAATCATTATAGTGGGAATCTCGTCTGGGCCTGGAGCAGTCCTTTTCGAGGTTCTGATTGCGTACTCCAGTTCTTCCATTGATAGTGGTATGTTGTAAGGCCATGAAGTCGTTGTGTCAAAGTCAAGACGATTTTCCATTTCTTTCTTCCGTTGTTGAAATTCGGGACTGTAGTTGATAGTTTGAATAACCGCTGTTACGTCCTGGGTCATTTAGCATTTAATATATATATATATATATATACACCAATACGTATTTTAATCACTATATTGGTTCAATCTATTCTTTATACGTTCAATTAACGTTACATTCATATTTATAAATGAATAATAATATCATTATAAAATTCATAATAAGAATATAATTAACAACCGTCAACAACAATACACTACTCGATCGTATAAATATTCATGACAAATTATGAGACGAAATCTCATTCGAAAACACATTTGTATACAATACGAAAGTTCAGTTCAGCTCAGTTCAGTTCAGCTTTTTCGGGACGCGATTATTAAATAACGTGTAATATTAATTCACGATATAGTTATTTTATGCTATGTGTATCCATATATATGTGAACACATATGCATATGCATTTGTATTCTGATTCAATCACGGGCGATTAAAAACGTAGCGATACCTGTCAGTGAACAGGCGGTATTGATTGAAACCGGTATAAAAATCGTTACGGGTAACATCGTGTCGTGGTTAATCATCTTAAATATCTTTTATAATTAATCATACGATTCGTATTACTTTTACAGTAAAAGTTACTTAATAATCTACGCAGATAGTGTACCAGTGTTAATTTAATAAACTTATCGATTTTCGTTGAAACTAAAAACTTCGAGTGTGTTTCCATTCATTGGTGAGACCTTGGGTAAAATCCGTAAGCTGAAAGTCATATACATGTACAATCTACGTCGATTATTCTACACTCATATTGTAATTTCCATATCTCTTCGAGTAAGTCATAGAATTTAAGGCTTATACTCTGTGGAGCTCTCAGGCCTTCGGGTCCTTTCGTGCTCTCGGGTATTTTTCCGCATTTCCCTTATTCTGTGGAGCTCTCAGGCCTTCGGGTCCTTTCGTGCTCTCGAATAAATCATTGTCCTTTTAATTCCTTACTCTGTGGAGCTCTCAGGCCTTCGGGTCCTTTCGTGCCCCCGAGTATTAGAATACATACGAGTGTAAACTTTTCGATAATAATTGTATCGACGACCTATTTATGAATGGGACGTCGACGCGCTGGAAAAAGTTTCCAAATTCGAAGGGCCTTGGCCATAGCAGCCGGTAAACCCAAAGCTACTCAAGGTCATCACCGGTCATCCCTAATTCGAATAAAAATAAGTTTCGTTCGGACGTGCGAGAACTGGAGTCCGGCTCCACGACAATTGCCGTCGATCGTATCCATTGTGCCCCTCAACTTTAAGATCACAAAAGCGCCTGATAGTTGGACCTTCAAGAACCACCCACGTATCGTATCAGAACGTGGGCTCATCCCGACGAAGGTCATCCCGATCGTCACTCTCGACTAACGAAAAAACCCGCTACGCTCAACAGCTCACACGCCTGCTAATCAGCATAAAGGGTAAGTCCATATTTATTTTATATTCTTTCTTTCTATTATCTTTATTCATTTCCACGAATCTAGTCTCGCTCCGATCCCTGGCCTGCGCATTCCGGTCTAAATTAGAAGCAACAATATATTCCGTTACTTATCGTCCTAATAATCGAACGCCGTTACTATGCGGTGTACGGAGATCAAAAATAAATAAATCGGCGACGTAACACCGCCTCAAAGGAGTCCGCAAGTTTATCCGCGATGGTTTGTGGATCATCTAGAATATTTCCCGATTCTGTCTTTATGGGTCCAATTGTACTGTAGCGTTTTCCAGAAATAGCGTGTATCTTGTGCCATATCTGTGTCAGATTGGTTGATGGAGTAATCGACGATACGTAATTTTCCCATGACTTCGCTTTTGCATTTCTGATTACACGTCTCGCCTTGGATCGGAGTTGTTTGAATATAAATAGGTTTTCAGTTGTTGGTCGCTTTTTGAAATTATTCAGGGCTCGTTTTTTCTCGTTTACTGCTTTAACTGTATCTTGGTGCCACCATGGCAGTGTTTTTGGTTTTATGTGTCCCGACGTTCTGGGGATTGATACGCTTGCTGCTTGGGAAATTGCGTTCGAGAATATTCTTACGGCTTCGGTAGTATTTTCTGGGATATATTCGGGTGTCATCAGAGACTGTCTATACAGTGTCCAATCAGCGTCATCAGTAAACCATCTTCTTGCAACGCGTGTCTCAATCCGTGGCACATTATCGGAGATTAAGATGGGGTAATGGTCGCTACCAAATAGGTCCGGTACCGGTGCCCATGAAAACTTGCTAGCCAAGTTCGAGGAACATATCGATAAATCTATTGCAGAGAAATTCCCAGTACGAGCCGTGAAGTGGGTATTTTCTCCGCTATTGAGAAGCACAGATATTGTATCTTCGATGATCCTTTCAACCAGGCGCCCTCGTCTGTCAGTTCTATCAGAGCCCCATAAGGTATTATGCGCATTGAAATCTCCAAGTAGCATGAACGGTGGGGGTAGTTGCCTGATAAGGTTTACTATATCATCTGCATCCCAATTGCTATCCGGTAAGTAGATGGAGCAGATAGTGATTTCGGGTTTGCACAATAACCTCACTGCTATCGCTTGTAATGGTGTTTGTAATTGATTAACACAGGAAAGGATATCATGTCTTACTAGCAGCGCGACACCTCCGTTGGCAATCAAGCCTGTCGTACAATCTTTCCGATAGGTCGTATAGTTACGTAGATGAGTGCTATCGTTTTGAATGAGATGGGTTTTTTGTAGGCAAATAACTGAGGGTTGTAGTTGACTGACCAACATTTGCAATTCGCATATATGAGATTTAATTCCGTTTATGTTCCATTGCGTCATGGTCAACATATCTTCGTTAATGAGTATGCATTATCGGTTGATACAAAAGCCGATACAATCATTCTATGCAAAGTTGATCTCGGGATACTATTTGACCTCCTCGGTTCTTGGGCTAAAAATACTTTCTTCGCTATCCATAGACGTTTGATCTTTTAGAGGCGTATTACCATCGTTGGGCGCCGTGCGTTCCGGGCTGGTAATGCGAGATGAAGCATTAGAAGCTTTCTTTTTTGGAATGAAGAATTTTGACATGCGTACACCCAGCCAAACACTAAGAAACGCCGGGAATCCTCGATTTCTCGATGTCGCTAAGCATCGACTGATCAATCGCTGCAGCACCACGATACCAGTTTTATCGTATTGAGAGTGTGTAGTTACATAGAATGAAGGATTTTGACACCCGTACAGCCAGCCAAAGTCTCAGAAACGGCGGGAATCCTCGATCTTTCGATTCCGCTAAGCATCGACGTATCAATTGCTGCAGCACCACGATACCCGTTTTATCGTATTGCCCGTGTGTAGTTGCATGAAATAAACAATTTTCACACCCGTACACCCAGCCAAACTCTCAGAAACGCAAAGAATCATCGATCTCTCGATGTCGCTAAGCATCGACGTATGAATCGCTGCAGTACCACGATACCCGTTTTATCGTATTGCAAGTGTGTAGTTGCATGGAATAAATAATTTTTACACCCGTACACCAAGCCAAACTCTCAGAAACGCCGGGAATCCTCGATCTCTCGATTTCGCTAAGCATCGACGGATCAATCGCTGCAGCACCGCGATACCAGTTTTATCGTATTGAGAGTATGTAGTTACATAGAATGAAGGATTTTGACACCCGTACAGCCAGCCAAAGTTTCAGAAACGGCGGGAATCCGCGATCTTTCGATTTCGTTAAGCTTCGACGTATCAATCGCTGCAGTACCTCGATATCAGTTTTATCGTATTGAGAATGTGTAGTTGCATAACGTAAAGGCTTTTGACACCCGTACAGCCCGCGAATGTCGCAGAAACGCTGGGAATCCTCAATCTTTCGATTTCGCTAAGATTCGACGTATAAATCGCTGCAGCACCACGATACCAGTTTTATCGTGATGAGAATGTGAAGTTGTATAAGGTAAAGAATTTTGACACCCGTACACCCAGCCGAAGTCTCAGAAACGGCGCGAATCCGCGATCTTACGATTTCGCCAAGCTTCGACGTATCAATTGCTGCAAAACTGCGATACCAGTTTTAACGTATTACGAGTGTGTATTTTCATGAAACAAAGGATTTTTACACCCGTACACCCAGACAAAGTCTCAGAAACGGCGGGAATCCGCGATCTTTCGATTTCGCTAAGCTTCGACTTAACAATCGCTGCAGCACCACGATACAAGTTTCATCGTATTGAGAATGTGTAGTTGCATAAAGTAAAGGCTTTTGACACCCGTACACCCCGCGAATGTCGTCGAAACCCTCGGAATTTTCGATCATTCGATTTCGCTAAGATTCGACGTATCAATCGATGCAGATCTGTGATAGGAGTTTTATCGTATTGAGAGTATGTAGTTGCATAGAATGAAGGATTTTGAGACCCTTACAACCAGCCAAAGTTTCAAAAACGACGAGAATCCTCGATCTTTCGATTTCACAAAGCTTCGATGTATGAATCGGTGCAGCACCACGATACCAGTTTTATCGTATTGAGAATGTGTAGTTGCATAAAGTAAAGAATTTTGACACCCGTATACTCAGCCAAAGTCTCAGAAACTGCGCGAATCCGCGATCTTACGATTTCGCTAAGCTTCGACTTATCAATCGCTGCAGCACCACGATACAAGTTTCATCGTATTGAGAATGTGTCGTTGCATAGAGTAAAGGCTTTTGACACCCGTACACCCCGCGAATGTCGCAGAAACGCTCGGGAACCTCGATCTTTTAATTTCGCTGAGATTCCACGTATCAATCGCTGCAGAACTGCGATACTAGTTTTCTTGTATTGAGAGTTTGTAGTTGCATAAAATGAAGGCTTTTGACAACCGTACACCCCGCGAATGTCGTAGAAACGCTCGGAATTCTCGATCTTTCGATTTCGCTAAGCTTCGACGTATCAATCGCTGCAGAACTTCCATACCAGTTTTATCGTATTGAGAGTGTGTAGTTGCATAAAATGAAGAATTTCGACACCCGTATACCCAGCCAAACTTTCAGAAATGGCGAGAATCCGCGATCTTTCGATTTCGCTAAGCTTCGACGTATCAATCACTGCAGAACTGCGATACCAGTTTTATCGTATTGAGAGTTTGTAGTCGCATAAAATGAAGAATTTTGACACCCGTAAACCCAGCCAAACTCTCAGAAACGGCGGGAATCCACGATCTTTCAATTTCGCTAAGCTTCGACGTATCAATCGCTGCAGAACTGCGATACTAGTTTTATCGTATTGAGAGTGTGTAGTTGCATAGAATGAAGGCTTTTGACACCCGTACACCCCGCGAAAGTCGTAAAAACGCTCGGAATCCTCGATCTTTCGATTTCGCTACGATTCGACGTATCAATCGCTGCAGAACTGCAATACAAGTTTTATCGTATTGAAAATGTGTAGGTGCATAAAATGAAGGCTTTTGACACCCGTACGACCAGACAAAGTCTCAGAAACGGCGGAAATCCGCGATCTTTCGATTTCGCTAAGCTTCGACTTAACAATCGCTGCAGCACGACGATACCTGCTTTATCGTATTGAGAATGTGTAGTTGCATAAAGTTAAGGCTTTTGACACCCGTACACCCCGCAAATGTCGTAGAAACGCTCGGAATTCTCGATCTTTCGATTTCGCTAAGATTCGACGTATCAATCGATTCAGATCTGCGATGGAAGTTTTATCGTATTGAGAGTATGTAGTTGCATAGAATGAAGGATTTTGAGACCCGTACAACCAGCCAAAGTCTCAAAAATGCCGAGAATCCTCGATATTTCGATTTCGGTAAGCTTCGATGTATGAATCGGTGCAGCACCACGATACCAGTTTTATCGTATTGAGAATGTGTAGTTGCATAAAGTAAAGAATTTTGACACCCGTACACCCAGCCAAAGCCTCAGAAACGCCGAGAATCCGCGATCGTACGATTTCGCTAAGCTTCGACGTATCAATTGGTGCAAAACTGCGATACCCGTTTTAACGTATTAAGAGTGTGTATTTGCATGAAACAAAGGATTTTTACACCCGTAAACCCAGACAAAGTCTCAGAAACGGCGGGAATCCGCGATCTTTCGATTTCGCTAAGCTTCGACGTATCAATCGCTGCAGCACCACGATACCAGTTTTATCGTATTGAGAATGTGTAGTTGCATAAAGTAAAGAATTTTTACACCCGTACACCCAGCCAAAGTCTCCGTAACGGCGCGAATCCGCGATCTTACGATTTCACTAAGCTTCGACGTATCAATTGCTGCAAAACTGCGATACCCGTTTTAACGTATTAAGAGTGTGTATTTGCATGAAACAAAGGATTTTTACACCCGTACACCCAGACAAAGTCTCAGAAACGGCGGGAATCCGCGATCTTTCGATTTCGCTAAGATTCGACGTATGAATCGCTGCAGAACTGCGATACCAGTTTTATCGTATTGAGAGTGTGGAGTCGCATAAAATAAAGAATTTTGACACCCGTACACCCAGCCAAACTTTCAGAAACGGCGGGAATCCACGATCTTTCAATTTCGCTAAGCTTCGACGTATCAATCGCTGCAGAACTGCGATACTAGTTTTATCGTATTGAGAGTGTGTAGTTGCATAGAATGAAGGCTTTTGACACCCGAACACCCCGCGAATGTCGTAAAAACGCTCGGAATCCTCGATCTTTCGATTTCGCTACGATACGACGTATCAATCGCTGCAGAACTGCAATACAAGTTTTATCGTATTGAAAATGTGTAGGTGCATAAAATGAAGGCTTTTGACACCCGTACGACCAGACAAAGTCTCAGAAACGAAGAAAATCCTCGATCTTTCGATTTCGCTAAGCGTCGGCGTATCAATCGCTACAGAACTGCGATACCAGTTTTATCGTATTAAGAGTGTGTATTTTCATGAAACAAAGGATTTTTACACCCGTACACCCAGACAAAGACTCAGAAACGGCGGGAATCCGCGATCTTTCGATTTCGCTAAGCTTCGACTTAACAATCGCTGCAGCACCACGATACCTGCTTTATCGTATTGAGAATGTGTAGTTGCATAAAGTAAAGAATTTTGACATCCGTACACCCAGCTAAAGCCTCAGAAACGGCGGGAATCCGCGATCTTTCGATTTCGTTAAGCTTCGACTTAACAATCGCTGCAGCACCACGATACCAGTTTCATCGTATTGAGAATGTGTAGTTGCATAAAGCAAAGGCTTTTGACACCCGTAGACCCCGCGAATGTCGCAGAAACGCTCGGGAACCTCGATCTTTTAATTTCGCTGAGATTCCACGTATCAATCGCTGCAGAACTGCGATACTAGTTTTCTTGTATTAAGAGTTTGTAGTTGCATAAAATAAAGGCTTTTGACAACCGTACACCCCGCGAATATCGTAGAAACGCTCGGAATTCTCGATCTTTCGATTTCGCTAAGCTTCGACGTATCAATCGCTGCAGAACTTCCATACAAGTTTTATCGTATTGAGAGTGTGTAGTTGCATAAAATGATGAATTTCGACACCCGTATACCCAGCCAAACTTTCAGAAACGGCGGGAATCCGCGATCTTTCGATTTCGCTAAGCTTCAACGTATCAATCACTGCAGAACTGCGATACCAGTTTTATCGTATTGAGAGTTTGTAGTCGCATAAAATGAAGAATTTTGACACCCGTACACCCAGCCAAACTCTCAGAAACGGCGGGAATCCACGATCTTTCAATTTCGCTAAGCTTCGACGTATCAATCGCTGCAGAACTGCGATACTAGTTTTATCGTATTGAGAGTGTGTAGTTGCATAGAATGAAGGCTTTTGACACCCGTACACCCAGCCAAACTCTCAGAAACGGCGGGAGTCCGTGATCTTTCGATTTCGCTAAGCTTCGACGTATCAATCGCTGCAGCACCACGATACAGGTTTTATCGTATTGAGAATGTGTAGTTGCATAAAGTAAACCATTTTGACACCCGTATACCCAGCTTAACTCTCAGGAACGGCGGGAGTCCTCGATCTTTCGATTTGGCTATGTTTCGACTTCACAATCGCTGCAGCACCACGATACCTGCTTTATCGTATTGAGAATGTGTAGTTGCATAAAGTTAAGGCTTTTGACACCCGTACATCCCGCAAATGTCGTAGAAACGCTCGGAATTCTCGATCTTTCGATTTCGCTAAGATTCGACGTATCAATCGATTCAGATCTGCGATGGAAGTTTTATCGTATTGAGAGTATGTAGTTGCATAGAATGAAGGATTTTGAGACCCGTACACCCAGCCAAAGTCTCAAAAACGCCGAGAATCCTCAATCTTTCGATTTCGCTAAGCTTCGATGTATGAACCGGTGCAGCACGACGATACCAGTTTCATCGTATTGCGAATGTGTAGTTGCATAAAGAAAGGAATTTTGCCACCCGTACACCCAGCCAAAGCCTCAGAAACAGCGGGAATCCGCGATCTTTCGATTTCGCTAAGCATCGACGTATCAATCGCTGCAGCACCACGATACCAGTTTAATCGTAATGAGAATGTGTAGTTGCATAAAGTAAAGGTTTTTGATACTCGTACACCCCGCGAATGTCGCAGAAACGCTCGGGAACCTCGATCTTTTAATTTCGCTGAGATTCCACGTATCAATCGCTGCAGAACTGCGATACTAGTTTTCGTGTATTGAGAGTGTGTAGTTGCAAAAAATGAAGGCTTTCGACACCCGTACACCCCGTGAATATCGTAGAAACGCTCGGAATCCTCGATCTTTCGATTTCTCTAAGCTTCGACGTATCAATCGCTCCAGAACTTCCATACCAGTTTTATCGTATTGAGAGTGTGTAGTTGCATGAAATGAAGAATTTTCACACCCGTATATCCAGCCAAACTCTCAGAAACGTCGGGAATCCGCGATCTTTCGATTTCGCTAAGCTTCGACGTATGAATCGGTGCAGCACCACGATACCAGTTTTATCGTATTGAGAATGTGTAGTTGCATAAGGTACAGAATTTTGACACCCGGACACCCAGCCAAAGTCTCAGAAACGGCGCGAATCCGCGATCTTACGATTTCGCTAAGCTTCGACGTATCAATTGCTGCAAAACTGCGATACCAGTTTTATCGTATTGAGAGTGTGTAGTCGCATGAAATGGAGAATTTTGACACCCGTACACCCAGCCAAACTCTCAGAAACGGCGGGAATCCACAATCTTTCAATTTCGCTAAGCTGCGACGTATCAATCGCTGCAGAACTGCAATACAAGTTTTATCGTATTGAAAATGTGTAGTTGCATAAAATGAAGGCTTTTGACACCCGTACACCCAGACGAAGTCTTAAAAACGGCAGGAATCCTCGATCTCTCGATTTCACAGAGCTTCGACGTATCAATCGCTGCAGAACTGCAATACTAGTTTTATCGTATTGAGAATGTGTAGTTGCATAAAATGAATGCTTTTGACACCGTTACACCTCGCGAATGTCGTAAAAACGCTCGGAATCCGCGATCTTTCAATTTCGCTAAGCTTCGACGTATCAATCGCTGCAGAACTGCGAAACCAGTTTTATCATATTGAGAGTGTGTAGTTGCATAAAATGGGGAATTTTGACACCCGTACACCCAGGCAACCTCTCAGAAACGGCGGGAATCCGCGATCTTTCAAATTCGTTAAGCTTCGACGTATCGATCGCTGCAGTACCTCGATATCAGTTTTATCGTATTGAGAATGTGTAGTTGCATAACGTTAAGGCTTTTGACACCCGTACACCCCGCGAATGTCGCAGAAACGCTGGGAATCCTCGATCTTTCGATTTAGCTAAGATTCGACGTATCAATCGCTGCAGCACCACGATACCAGTTTTATCGTATTGAGAATGTGAAGTTGCATAAAGTAAACAATTTTGACACCCGTCCACGCAGCCAAGGTCTCAGAAAAGGCGCGAATCCGCGATCTTACGATTTCGCTAAGCTTCGACGTATCAATTGCTGCAAAACTGCGATACCAGTTTTAACGTATCAAGAGTGTGTATTTGCATGAAACAAAGGATTTTTACACCCGTACACCCAGACAAAGTCTCAGAAACGGCGGGAATCCGCGATCTTTCGATTTCGCTAAGCTTCGACTTAACAATCGCTGCAGCACAACGATACCTGCTCCATCGTATTGAGAATTTGTAGTTGCATAAAGTAAAGGCTTTTGACACCCGTACACCCCGCGATTGTCGTAGAAACGCTCGGAATTTTCGATCTTTCGATTTCGCTAAGATTCGACGTATCAATCGATGCAGATGTGCGACAGAAGTTTTATCGTATTGAGAGTATGTAGTTGCATCGAATGAATGATTTTGAGACCCGTACACCCAGCCAAAGTTTCAAAAACGACGAGAATCCTCGATCTTTCGATTTCGCTAAGCTTCGACGTATGAATCGGTGCAGCACCACGTGACCAGTTTTATCGTATTGAGAATGTGTAATTGCATAAAGTAAAGAATTCTGACACCCGTATACCCAGCCAAAGTCTCAGAAACGGCGCGAATCCGCAATCTTTCGATTTCGCTTAGCTTCGACTTTACAATCGCTGCAGCACCACGATTCCAGTTTCATCGTATTGAGAATGTGTAGTCGCATAAAGTAAAGGCTTTTGACAACCGTACACCCCGCGAATGTCGCAGAAACGCTCGGGAACCTCGATCTTTTAATTTCGCTGAGATTCCACGTATCAATCGCTGCAGAACTGCGATACTAGTTTTATTGTATTGAGAGTGTTTAGTTGCATAAAATAAAGGCTTTTGACACCCGTACACCCCGCGAATGTCGTAGAAACGCTCGGAATCCTCAATCTTTCGATTTCGCTAAGCTTCGACGTATCAATCGCTGCAGAACTTCCATACCAGTTTTATCGTATTGAGAGTGTGTAGTTGCAGAAAATGAAGAATTTTGACACCCGTACACCCAGCAAAACTCTCAGAAACGGCGCGAATCCACGATTTTTCAATTTCGCTCAGCTTCGACGTATCAATCGCTGCAGAACTGCGATACTAGTTTTATCGTATTGAGAGTGTGTAGTTGCATAGAATGAAGGCTTTTGACACCCGTACACCCAGCCAAACTCTCAGAAACGGCGGGAGTCCGTGATCTTTCGATTTCGCTAAGCTTCGACGTATCAACCGCTGCAGCACCACGATACCAGTTTTATCGTATTGAGAATGTGTAGTTGCATAAACTAAAGAATTTTGACACCCGTACACCCAGCCAAACTCTCAGAAATGGCGGGAGTCCTCGATCATTCGATTTCGCTAAGCTTCGACTTAACAATCGCTGAAGCACCACGATACCTGCTTTATCGTATTGAGAATGTGTAGTTGCATAAAGTAAAGGCTTTCGACACCCGTACACCCAGCCAAAGTCTCAAAAATGCCGAGAATCCTCGATCTTTCGATTTGGCTAAGCTTCGACGTATCAATCGCTGCAGCACCACGATACCAGTTTTATCGTATTGAGAATGTGTAGTTCCATAAAGTAAACCATTTTGACACCCGTATACCCAGCTTAACTCTCAGGAACGGCGGGAGTCCTCGATCTTTCGTGTTGGCTATGCTTCGACTTAACAATCGCTGCAGCACCACGATACCTGCTTTATCGTATTGAGAATGTGTAGTTCCATAAAGTAAAGGCTTTTGACACCCGTACACCCCGCGAATGTCGTAGAAACCCTCGGAATTTTCGATCTTTCGATTTCGCTAAGATTCGACATATCAATCGATGCAGATCTGCGATAGAAGTTTTATCGTATTGAGAGTATGTAGTTGCATAGAATGAAGGATTTTAAGACCCGTACACCCAGCCAAAGTCTCAAAAACGACGAGAATCCTCGATCTTTCGATTTCGCTAAGCTTCGACGTATGAATCGGTGCAGCACCACGATACCAGTTTTATCGTATTGAGAATGTGTAGTTGCATGAAGTAAAGAATTTTGACACCCGTATACCCAGCCAAAGTCTCAGAAACGGCGCGAATCCGCGATCTTACGATTTCGATAAGTTTCGACTTAACAATCGCTGCAGCACCACGATACCAGTTTCATCGTATTGAGAATGTGTAGTTGCATAAAGTAAAGGCTTTCTACACGCGTACACCCCGCAAATGTCGTAGAAACGCTCGGAATTTTCGATCTTTCGATTTCGCTAAGATTCGACGTATCAATCGATGCAGATGTGCGACAGAAGTTTTATCGTATTGAGAGTATGTAGTTGCATCGAATGAATGATTTTGAGACCCGTACACCCAGCCAAAGTCTCAAAAACGCCGAAAATCCTCAATCTTTCGATTTCGCTAAGCTACGATGTATGAATCGGTGCAGCACCACGATACCAGTTTCATCGTATTGAGAATGTGCAGTTGCATAACGTAAAGAATTTTGACACCCGTACACCCAGCCAAAGCCGCAGAAACGGCGGGAATCCGCGATCTTTCGATATCGCTAAGCTTCGACTTAACAATCGCTGCAGCTCCACGATACCAGTTTCATCGTATTGAGAATGTGTAGTTGCATAAAGTAAAGGCTTTTGACACCCGTACACCCCGCGAATGTCGCCGAAACGCTCGGGTACCTCGATCTTTTAATTTCGCTGAGATTCCACGTATCAATCGCTGCAGAGCTGCGATACTAGTTTTCTTGTAGTGAGAATGTGTAGTTGCATAAAATAAAGGCTTTTGACACACGTACACCCCGCGAATGTCGTAGAAACGCTCGGAATCCTCGATCTTTCGATTTCGCTAAGCCTCGACGTATCAATCGCTGCAGAACTTCTATACCAGTTTTATCGTATTGGTAGTGTGTAGTTGCATAAAATGAAGAATTTTGACACCCGTACACCCAGCCAAACTCTCAGAAACGGCGGGAGTCCGCGATCTTCCGATTTCGCTAAGCTTCGACGTATCAATATTTGCAGCACCACGATACCAGTTTTATTGTATTCTGAATGTGCAGTTGCATAAAGTAAACAATTTTGACACCCGTACACCCAGCCAAAGTCTCAGAAACGGCTCGAATCCGCGATCTTACGATTTCGCTAAGCTTCGACGTATCAATTGCTGCAAAACTGCGATACCAGTTTTAACGTATTAAGATTGTGTATTTGCATGAAACAAAGGATTTTTACACCCGTACACCCAGACAAAGTCTCAGAAACGGCGGGAATCCACGATCTTTCAATTTCGCTGAGCTTCGACGTATCAATCGCTGCAGAACTTCCATACCAATTTTATTGTATTGAGAGTGTATAGTTGCATAAAATGAAGAATTTTGACACCCGTATACCCAGCCAAACTCTCAGAAACGGCGGGAATCCGCGATCTTTCAATTTCGTTAAGCTTCGACGTATCAATCGCTGCAGAACTGCGATACTAGTTTTATCGTATTGAGAGTGTGTAGTTGCATAGAATGAAGTCTTTTGACACCGGTACACCCCGCGAATGTCGTAAAATCGCTCGGAATCCTCGATCATTCTATTTCGCTAAGATTCGACGTATCAATCGCTGCAGAACTGCAATACAAGTTTTATCGTATTGAAAATGTGTAGTTGCATAAAATGAAGGCTTTGACACCCGTACACCCAGACGAAGTCTTAGAAACGGCGGGAATTCTCGATCTCTCGATTTCGCTATGCTTCGACGTATCAATCGCTGCAGAAATGCAATACTAGTTTTATCGTATTGCTTTGACGTATGAATCGCATCGGCACCACGGTACCAGTTTTATCGTATTGAGAATCTGTAGTTGCATAAAGTAAAGAATTTTGACACCCGTACACCCAGCCAAAGTCTCAGAAACGGTTCGAATCCCCGATCTTCCGATTTCGCTAAGCTTCGACGTATCAATTCCTGCAAAACTGCGATACCAGTTTTAACGTAATAAGAGTGTGTATTTGCATGAAACAAATGATTTTGACACCCGTACACCCAGACAAAGTCTCACAAACGGCGGGAATCCGCGATCTTTCGATTTCGCTAAGCTTCGACTTAACAATCGCTGCAGCACCACGATACCTGCTTTATCGTATTGAGAATGTGTAGT
The DNA here is from genome assembly GCA_947507545.1 of Clistopyga incitator. Classification (NCBI taxonomy): domain Eukaryota; kingdom Metazoa; phylum Arthropoda; class Insecta; order Hymenoptera; family Ichneumonidae; genus Clistopyga; species Clistopyga incitator. The sequence continues at coordinate 6,017,001 of OX382176.1, forward strand.
TGTATAAAGTAAAGGCTTTTGACACCCGTACACCCCGCGAATTTCGGAGAAACGCTTGGAATTTTCGATCTCTCGATTTGGCTAAGATTTGACGTATCAATCGATGCAGATCTGCGATAGAAGTTTTATCGTATTGAGAGTATGTAGTTGCATAGAATGGAGGATTTTGACACACGTACACCCAGCCAAAGTCTCAAAAACGCCGAGAATCCTCGATCTTTCGATTTCGCTAAGCTTCGACGTATCAATCGCTGCAGCACCACGATACCAGTTTCATCGTATTGAGAATGTGCAGTTGCATAAAGTAAAGAATTTTGACACCCGTACACCCAGCCAAAGCCTCAGAAACGGCGGGAATCCGCGATCTTTCGATTTCGCTAAGCTTCGACTTAACAATCGCTGCAGCACCACGATACCAGTTTCATCGTATTGAGAATGTGTAGTTGCATAAAGTAAAGGCTTTTGACACCCGTACACCCCGCGAATGTCGCCGAAACGCTCGGGTACCTCGATCTTTTAATTTCGCTGAGATTCCACGTATCAATCGCTGCAGAACTGCGATACTAGTTTTCTTGTATTGAGAGTGTGTAGTTGCATAAAATAAAGGCTTTTTACACCCGTACACCCCGCGAATGTCGTAGAAACGCTCGGAATCCTCGATCTTTCGATTTCGCTAAGTTTCGACGTATCAATCGCTGCAGAACTTCCATACCAGTTTTATCGTATTGGTAGTGTGTAGTTGCATAAAATGAAGAATTTTGAAACTCGTACACCCAGCCAAACTCTCAGAAACGGCGGGAGTCCGCGATCGTACGATTTCGCTAAGCTTCGACTTAAGAATCGCTGCAGCACCACGATACCAGTTGCATCGTATCGAGATTGTGTAGTTGCATAAAGTAAAGGCTTTTGACACCCGTACACCCCGATAATGTCGTAGAAACGCTCGGAATCCTCGATCTTTCGATTTCGCTAAGCTTCGACGTATCAATCGCTGCAGAACTTCCATACCAGTTTTATCGTATTGATAGTGTGTAGTTTCATAAAATGAAGAATTTTGACACCCGTACACCCAGCTAAACTTGCAGAAACGGCGGGAGTCCGCGAACTTTCGATTTCGCTAAGCTTGGACGTGTCAACCGCTGCAGCACCACGACACCAGTTTTATCGTATTGAGAATGTGTAGTTGCATAAAGTAAAGAATTTTGACACCCGTACACTCAGCCAAAGTCTCAGAAACGGCGCGAATCCGCGATCTTACGATTTCGCTAGGCTTCGACGTATGAATTGCTGCAAAACTGCGATACCAGTTTTAACATATTAAGATTGTGTATTTGCATGAAACGAAGGATTTTTACAGCCGTACACCCAGACAAAGTCTCAGAAACGGCAGGGATCCACGATCTTTCAATTTCGCTAAGCTTCGACGTATCAATCGCTGCAGAACTTCCATACCAATTTTATCGTATTGAGAGTGTGAAGTTGCATAAAATAAAGAATTTTGACGACCGTATACCCAGCCAAACTCTCAGAAACGGCGGGAATCCGCGATCTTTCAATTTCGCTAAGCTTCGACGTATCAATCGCTGCAGAACTGCGATACTAGTCTTATCGTATTGAGGGTGTGTAGTTGCATAGAATGAAGGCTTTTGACACCCGTACACCCCGCGAATGTCGTAAAAACGCTCGGAATCCTCTATCTTTCAATTTCGCTACGATTCGACGTATCAATCGCTGCAGAACTGCAATACAAGTTTCATCGTATTGAAAATGTGTAGTTGCATAAAATGAAGGCTTTTTACACCCGTACGACCAGACAAAGTCTCAGAAACGGCGAGAATCCTCGATTTTTCGATTTCGCTAAGCTTCGACGTATCAATCGCTGCAGAACTCCGATACCAGTTTTATCGTATTGAGAGTGTGTAGTCGCATAAAATGAATAATTTTGACACCCGTACAGCCAGCCAAACTCTCAGAAACGGCGGGAATCCGCGATCTTTCAATTTCGCTAAGCTTCGACGTATCAATCGCTGCAGAACTGCGATACTAGTTTTATCGTATTGAGAGTGTGTAGTTGCATAGAATGAAGGCTTTTTGACACCTGTACACCCAGCTAAACTTGCAGAAACGGCGGGAGTCCGCGATCTTACGATTTCGCTAGGCTTCGACGTATGAATTGCTGCAAAATTGCGATACCAGTTTTAACGTATTAAGATTGTGTATTTGCATGAAACGAAGGATTTTTACAGCCGTACACCCAGACAAAGTCTCAGAAACGGCAGGAATCCACGATCTTTCAAATTCGCTAAGCTTCGACGTATCAATCGCTGCAGAACTTCCATACCAATTTTATCGTATTGAGAGTGTGAAGTTGCATAAAATAAAGAATTTTGACGCCCGTATACCCAGCCAAACTCTCAGAAACGGCGGGAATCCGCGATCTTTCAATTTCGCTAAGCTTCGACGTATCAATCGCTGCAGAACTGCGATACTAGTCTTATCGTATTGAGGGTGTGTAGTTGCATAGAATGAAGGCTTTTGACACCCGTACACCCCGCGAATGTCGTAAAAACGCTCGGAATCCTCTATCTTTCGATTTCGCTACGATTCGACGTATCAATCGCTGCAGAACTGCAATACAAGTTTTATCGTATTGAAAATGTGTAGCTGCATAAAATGAAGGCTTTTTACACCCGTACGACCAGACAAAGTCTCAGAAACGGCGAGAATCCTCGATTTTTCGATTTCGCTAAGCTTCGACGTATCAATCGCTGCAGAACTCCGATACCAGTTTTATCGTATTGAGAGTGTGTAGTCGCATAAAATGAATAATTTTGACACCCGTACACCCAGCCAAACTCTCAGAAACGGCGGGAATCCGCGATCTTTCAATTTCGCTAAGCTTCGACGTATCAATCGCTGCAGAACTGCGATACTAGTTTTATCGTAGTGAGAGTGTGTAGTTGCATAGAATGAAGGCTTTTGACACCGGTACACTCCGCGAGTTTCGTAAGAACGCTCGGAATCCTCGATCTTTCGATTTCGCTAAGATTCGACGTATCAATCGCTGCAGAACTGGAATACAAGTTTTATCGTATTGAAAATGTGTAGTTGCATAAAATGAAGGCTTTTGACACCCGTACACCCAGACGAAATCTTAGAAACGGCGGGAATCCTCGATCTCTCGATTTCGCTAAGCTTCGACGTATCAATCGCTGCGGAACTGCAATACTAGTTTTATCGTATTGAGAATGTGTAGTTGCATAAAATGAAGGCTTTTGACACCGTTACACCCCGCGAATTTCGTAAAAACGCTCGGAATCTTCGATCTTTCGATTTCGCTAAGATTCGACGTATTAATCGCTGCAGAACTGCAATACAAGTCTTATCGTATTGAAAATGTGTCGTTGCATAAAATGAAGGGTTTTGACACCCGTACACCCAGACGAAGTCTCAGAAACGGCGGGAATCCTTGATCGTTCGATTCCGCTAAGCTTCGATGTATGAATCGGTGCAGCACCACGATACCAGTTTGATCGTATTAAGAGTGTGTATTTGCATAAAACAAAGGATTTTTACACTCGTACACCCAGACAAAGCCTCGGAAAGGGTGGGAATCCGCGATCTTTCGATTTCGCTAAGCTTCGACTTAATAATCGCTGCAGCACCACGATACCTGCTCTATCGTATTGAGAATGTGTAGTTGCATAAAGTAAAGGCTTTTGACACCCGTACACCCCACGAATGTCGTAGAAACGCTCGGAATTTTCGATCTTTCGATTTCGCTAAGATTCGACGTATCAATCGATGCAGATCTGCGATAGGAGTTTTATCGTATTGAGAGTATGTAGTTGCATAGAATGAAGGATTTTGAGACCCGTATACCCAGCCAAAGTCTCAAAAACGACGAGAATCCTCGAACATTCGATTTCGCTAAGCTTCGACGTATGAATCGGTGCAGCACCACGATACCAGTTTTATCGTATTGAGAATGTGTAGTTGCATAAAGTAAAGAATTTTGACACCCGTACACCCAGCCCAAGTCTCAGAAACGGCGCGAGTCCTCGATCGTACGATTTCGCTAAGCTTCGACTTAAGAATCGCTGCAGCACCACGATACCAGTTGCATCGTATCGAGAATGTGTAGTTGCATAAAGTAAAGGCGTTTGACACCCGTACACCCCGATAATGTCGTAGAAACGCTCGGAATTTTCGATCTTTCGATTTCGCTAAGATTCGACGTATCAATCGATGCAGATGTGCGACAGAACTTTTATCGTATTGAGAGTATGTAGTTGCATCGAATGAATGATTTTGAGACCCGTACACCCAGCCAAAGTCTCAAAAACGCCGAAAATCCTCAATCTTTCGATTTCGCTAAGCTACGATGTATGAATCGGTGCAGCACCACGATACCAGTTTCATCGTATTGAGAATGTGCAGTTGCATAACGTAAAGAATTTTGACACCCGTACACCCAGCCAAAGCCGCAGAAACGGCGGGAATCCGCGATCTTTCGATATCGCTAAGCTTCGACTTAACAATCGCTGCAGCTCCACGATACCAGTTTCATCGTATTGAGAATGTGTAGTTGCATAAAGTAAAGGCTTTTGACACCCGTACACCCCGCGAATGTCGCCGAAACGCTCGGAATCCTCGATCTTTCGATTTCGCTAAGCCTCGACGTATCAATCGCTGCAGAACTTCTATACCAGTTTTATCGTATTGGTAGTGTGTAGTTGCATAAAATGAAGAATTTTGACACCCGTACACCCAGCCAAACTCTCAGAAACGGCGGGAGTCCGCGATCTTCCGATTTCGCTAAGCTTCGACGTATCAATATTTGCAGCACCACGATACCAGTTTTATTGTATTCTGAATGTGCAGTTGCATAAAGTAAACAATTTTGACACCCGTACACCCAGCCAAAGTCTCAGAAACGGCTCGAATCCGCGATCTTACGATTTCGCTAAGCTTCGACGTATCAATTGCTGCAAAACTGCGATACCAGTTTTAACGTATTAAGATTGTGTATTTGCATGAAACAAAGGATTTTTACACCCGTACACCCAGACAAAGTCTCAGAAACGGCGGGAATCCACGATCTTTCAATTTCGCTGAGCTTCGACGTATCAATCGCTGCAGAACTTCCATACCAATTTTATCGTATTGAGAGTGTATAGGTGCATAAAATAAAGAATTTTGACACCCGTATACCCAGCCAAACTCTCAGAAACAGCGGGAATCCGCGATCTTTCAATTTCGTTAAGCTTCGACGTATCAATCGCTGCAGAACTGCGATACTAGTTTTATCGTATTGAGAGTGTGTAGTTGCATAGAATGAAGGCTTTTGACACCGGTACACCCCGCGAATGTCGTAAAATCGCTCGGAATCCTCGATCATTCTATTTCGCTAAGATTCGACGTATCAATCGCTGCAGAACTGCAATACAAGTTTTATCGTATTGAAAATGTGTAGTTGCATAAAATGAAGGCTTTGACACCCGTACACCCAGACGAAGTCTTAGAAACGGCGGGAATTCTCGATCTCTCGATTTCGCTATGCTTCGACGTATCAATCGCTGCAGAAATGCAATACTAGTTTTATCGTATTGCTTTGACGTATGAATCGCATCGGCACCACGATACCAGTTTTATCGTATTGAGAATCTGTAGTTGCATAAAGTAAAGAATTTTGACACCCGTACACCCAGCCAAAGTCTCAGAAACGGTTCGTATCCCCGATCTTCCGATTTCGCTAAGCTTCGACGTATCAATTCCTGCAAAACTGCGATACCAGTTTTAACGTAATAAGAGTGTGTATTTGCATGAAACAAATGATTTTGACACCCGTACACCCGGACAAAGTCTCACAAACGGCGGGAATCCGCGATCTTTCGATTTCGCTAAGATTCGACATATCAATCGATGCAGATCTGCGATAGAAGTTTTATCGTATTGAGAGTATGTAGTTGCATAGAATGAAGGATTTTAAGACCCGTACACCCAGCCAAAGTCTCAAAAACGACGAGAATCCTCGATCTTTCGATTTCGCTAAGCTTCGACGTATAAATCGGTGCAGCACCACGATACCAGTTTTATCGTATTGAGAATGTGTAGTTGCATGAAGTAAAGAATTTTGACACCCGTATACCCAGCCAAAGTCTCAGAAACGGCGCGAATCCGCGGTCTTACGATTTCGATAAGTTTCGACTTAACAATCGCTGCAGCACCACGATACCAGTTTCATCGTATTGAGAATGTGTAGTTGCATAAAGTAAAGGCTTTCTACACGCGTACACCCCGCAAATGTCGTAGAAACGCTCGGAATTTTCGATCTTTCGATTTCGCTAAGATTCGACGTATCAATCGATGCAGATGTGCGACAGAAGTTTTATCGTATTGAGAGTATGTAGTTGCATCGAATGAATGATTTTGAGACCCGTACACCCAGCCAAAGTTTCAAAAACGACGAGAATCCTCGATCTTTCGATTTCGCTAAGCTTCGACGTATGAATCGGTGCAGCACCACGTGACCAGTTTTATCGTATTGAGAATGTGTAATTGCATAAAGTAAAGAATTCTGACACCCGTATACCCAGCCAAAGTCTCAGAAACGGCGCGAATCCGCAATCTTTCGATTTCGCTTAGCTTCGACTTTACAATCGCTGCAGCACCACGATTCCAGTTTCATCGTATTGAGAATGTGTAGTCGCATAAAGTAAAGGCTTTTGACAACCGTACACCCCGCGAATGTCGCAGAAACGCTCGGGAACCTCGATCTTTTAATTTCGCTGAGATTCCACGTATCAATCGCTGCAGAACTGCGATACTAGTTTTATTGTATTGAGAGTGTTTAGTTGCATAAAATAAAGGCTTTTGACACCCGTACACCCCGCGAATGTCGTAGAAACGCTCGGAATCCTCAATCTTTCGATTTCGCTAAGCTTCGACGTATCAATCGCTGCAGAACTTCCATACCAGTTTTATCGTATTGAGAGTGTGTAGTTGCAGAAAATGAAGAATTTTGACACCCGTACACCCAGCAAAACTCTCAGAAACGGCGCGAATCCACGATTTTTCAATTTCGCTCAGCTTCGACGTATCAATCGCTGCAGAACTGCGATACTAGTTTTATCGTATTGAGAGTGTGTAGTTGCATATAATGAAGGCTTTTGACACCCGTACACCCAGACAAACTCTCAGAAACGGCGGGAGTCCGTGATCTTTCGATTTCGCTAAGCTTCGACGTATCAACCGCTGCAGCACCACGATACCAGTTTTATCGTATTGAGAATGTGTAGTTGCATAAACTAAAGAATTTTGACACCCGTACACCCAGCCAAAGTCTCAGAAATGGCGGGAGTCCTCGATCATTCGATTTCGCTAAGCTTCGACTTAACAATCGCTGAAGCACCACGATACCTGCTTTATCGTATTGAGAATGTGTAGTTGCATAAAGTAAAGGCTTTCGACACCCGTACACCCAGCCAAAGTCTCAAAAATGCCGAGAATCCTCGATCTTTCGATTTGGCTAAGCTTCGACGTATCAATCGCTGCAGCACCACGATACCAGTTTTATCGTATTGAGAATGTGTAGTTCCATAAAGTAAACCATTTTGACACCCGTATACCCAGCTTAACTCTCAGGAACGGCGGGAGTCCTCGATCTTTCGATTTGGCTATGCTTCGACTTAACAATCGCTGCAGCACCACGATACCTGCTTTATCGTATTGAGAATGTGTAGTTCCATAAAGTAAAGGCTTTTGACACCCGTACACCCCGCGAATGTCGTAGAAACCCTCGGAATTTTCGATCTTTCGATTTCGCTAAGATTCGACATATCAATCGATGCAGATCTGCGATAGAAGTTTTATCGTATTGAGAGTATGTAGTTGCATAGAATGAAGGATTTTAAGACCCGTACACCCAGCCAAAGTCTCAAAAACGACGAGAATCCTCGATCTTTCGATTTCGCTAAGCTTCGACGTATGAATCGGTGCAGCACCACGATACCAGTTTTATCGTATTGAGAATGTGTAGTTGCATGAAGTAAAGAATTTTGACACCCGTATACCCAGCCAAAGTCTCAGAAACGGCGCGAATCCGCGATCTTACGATTTCGATAAGTTTCGACTTAACAATCGCTGCAGCACCACGATACCAGTTTCATCGTATTGAGAATGTGTAGTTGCATAAAGTAAAGGCTTTCTACACGCGTACACCCCGCAAATGTCGTAGAAACGCTCGGAATTTTCGATCTTTCGATTTCGCTAAGATTCGACGTATCAATCGATGCAGATGTGCGACAGAAGTTTTATCGTATTGAGAGTATGTAGTTGCATCGAATGAATGATTTTGAGACCCGTACACCCAGCCAAAGTCTCAAAAACGCCGAAAATCCTCAATCTTTCGATTTCGCTAAGCTACGATGTATGAATCGGTGCAGCACCACGATACCAGTTTCATCGTATTGAGAATGTGCAGTTGCATAACGTAAAGAATTTTGACACCCGTACACCCAGCCAAAGCCGCAGAAACGGCGGGAATCCGCGATCTTTCGATATCGCTAAGCTTCGACTTAACAATCGCTGCAGCTCCACGATACCAGTTTCATCGTATTGAGAATGTGTAGTTGCATAAAGTAAAGGCTTTTGACACCCGTACACCCCGCGAATGTCGCCGAAACGCTCGGGTACCTCGATCTTTTAATTTCGCTGAGATTCCACGTATCAATCGCTGCAGAGCTGCGATACTAGTTTTCTTGTAGTGAGAATGTGTAGTTGCATAAAATAAAGGCTTTTGACACACGTACACCCCGCGAATGTCGTAGAAACGCTCGGAATCCTCGATCTTTCGGTTTCGCTAAGCCTCGACGTATCAATCGCTGCAGAACTTCTATACCAGTTTTATCGTATTGGTAGTGTGTAGTTGCATAAAATGAAGAATTTTGACACCCGTACACCCAGCCAAACTCTCAGAAACGGCGGGAGTCCGCGATCTTCCGATTTCGCTAAGCTTCGACGTATCAATATTTGCAGCACCACGATACCAGTTTTATTGTATTCTGAATGTGCAGTTGCATAAAGTAAACAATTTTGACACCCGTACACCCAGCCAAAGTCTCAGAAACGGCTCGAATCCGCGATCTTACGATTTCGCTAAGCTTCGACGTATCAATTGCTGCAAAACTGCGATACCAGTTTTAACGTATTAAGATTGTGTATTTGCATGAAACAAAGGATTTTTACACCCGTACACCCAGACAAAGTCTCAGAAACGGCGGGAATCCACGATCTTTCAATTTCGCTGAGCTTCGACGTATCAATCGCTGCAGAACTTCCATACCAATTTTATTGTATTGAGAGTGTATAGTTGCATAAAATGAAGAATTTTGACACCCGTATACCCAGCCAAACTCTCAGAAACGGCGGGAATCCGCGATCTTTCAATTTCGTTAAGCTTCGACGTATCAATCGCTGCAGAACTGCGATACTAGTTTTATCGTATTGAGAGTGTGTAGTTGCATAGAATGAAGTCTTTTGACACCGGTACACCCCGCGAATGTCGTAAAATCGCTCGGAATCCTCGATCATTCTATTTCGCTAAGATTCGACGTATCAATCGCTGCAGAACTGCAATACAAGTTTTATCGTATTGAAAATGTGTAGTTGCATAAAATGAAGGCTTTGACACCCGTACACCCAGACGAAGTCTTAGAAACGGCGGGAATTCTCGATCTCTCGATTTCGCTATGCTTCGACGTATCAATCGCTGCAGAAATGCAATACTAGTTTTATCGTATTGCTTTGACGTATGAATCGCATCGGCACCACGGTACCAGTTTTATCGTATTGAGAATCTGTAGTTGCATAAAGTAAAGAATTTTGACACCCGTACACCCAGCCAAAGTCTCAGAAACGGTTCGAATCCCCGATCTTCCGATTTCGCTAAGCTTCGACGTATCAATTCCTGCAAAACTGCGATACCAGTTTTAACGTAATAAGAGTGTGTATTTGCATGAAACAAATGATTTTGACACCCGTACACCCAGACAAAGTCTCACAAACGGCGGGAATCCGCGATCTTTCGATTTCGCTAAGCTTCGACTTAACAATCGCTGCAGCACCACGATACCTGCTTTATCGTATTGAGAATGTGTAGTTGTATAAAGTAAAGGCTTTTGACACCCGTACACCCCGCGAATTTCGGAGAAACGCTTGGAATTTTCGATCTCTCGATTTGGCTAAGATTTGACGTATCAATCGATGCAGATCTGCGATAGAAGTTTTATCGTATTGAGAGTATGTAGTTGCATAGAATGGAGGATTTTGACACACGTACACCCAGCCAAAGTCTCAAAAACGCCGAGAATCCTCGATCTTTCGATTTCGCTAAGCTTCGACGTATCAATCGCTGCAGCACCACGATACCAGTTTCATCGTATTGAGAATGTGCAGTTGCATAAAGTAAAGAATTTTGACACCCGTACACCCAGCCAAAGCCTCAGAAACGGCGGGAATCCGCGATCTTTCGATTTCGCTAAGCTTCGACTTAACAATCGCTGCAGCACCACGATACCAGTTTCATCGTATTGAGAATGTGTAGTTGCATAAAGTAAAGGCTTTTGACACCCGTACACCCCGCGAATGTCGCCGAAACGCTCGGGTACCTCGATCTTTTAATTTCGCTGAGATTCCACGTATCAATCGCTGCAGAACTGCGATACTAGTTTTCTTGTATTGAGAGTGTGTAGTTGCATAAAATAAAGGCTTTTTACACCCGTACACCCCGCGAATGTCGTAGAAACGCTCGGAATCCTCGATCTTTCGATTTCGCTAAGTTTCGACGTATCAATCGCTGCAGAACTTCCATACCAGTTTTATCGTATTGGTAGTGTGTAGTTGCATAAAATGAAGAATTTTGAAACTCGTACACCCAGCCAAACTCTCAGAAACGGCGGGAGTCCGCGATCGTACGATTTCGCTAAGCTTCGACTTAAGAATCGCTGCAGCACCACGATACCAGTTGCATCGTATCGAGATTGTGTAGTTGCATAAAGTAAAGGCTTTTGACACCCGTACACCCCGATAATGTCGTAGAAACGCTCGGAATCCTCGATCTTTCGATTTCGCTAAGCTTCGACGTATCAATCGCTGCAGAACTTCCATACCAGTTTTATCGTATTGATAGTGTGTAGTTTCATAAAATGAAGAATTTTGACACCCGTACACCCAGCTAAACTTGCAGAAACGGCGGGAGTCCGCGAACTTTCGATTTCGCTAAGCTTGGACGTGTCAACCGCTGCAGCACCACGACACCAGTTTTATCGTATTGAGAATGTGTAGTTGCATAAAGTAAAGAATTTTGACACCCGTACACTCAGCCAAAGTCTCAGAAACGGCGCGAATCCGCGATCTTACGATTTCGCTAGGCTTCGACGTATGAATTGCTGCAAAACTGCGATACCAGTTTTAACATATTAAGATTGTGTATTTGCATGAAACGAAGGATTTTTACAGCCGTACACCCAGACAAAGTCTCAGAAACGGCAGGGATCCACGATCTTTCAATTTCGCTAAGCTTCGACGTATCAATCGCTGCAGAACTTCCATACCAATTTTATCGTATTGAGAGTGTGAAGTTGCATAAAATAAAGAATTTTGACGACCGTATACCCAGCCAAACTCTCAGAAACGGCGGGAATCCGCGATCTTTCAATTTCGCTAAGCTTCGACGTATCAATCGCTGCAGAACTGCGATACTAGTCTTATCGTATTGAGGGTGTGTAGTTGCATAGAATGAAGGCTTTTGACACCCGTACACCCCGCGAATGTCGTAAAAACGCTCGGAATCCTCTATCTTTCAATTTCGCTACGATTCGACGTATCAATCGCTGCAGAACTGCAATACAAGTTTCATCGTATTGAAAATGTGTAGTTGCATAAAATGAAGGCTTTTTACACCCGTACGACCAGACAAAGTCTCAGAAACGGCGAGAATCCTCGATTTTTCGATTTCGCTAAGCTTCGACGTATCAATCGCTGCAGAACTCCGATACCAGTTTTATCGTATTGAGAGTGTGTAGTCGCATAAAATGAATAATTTTGACACCCGTACAGCCAGCCAAACTCTCAGAAACGGCGGGAATCCGCGATCTTTCAATTTCGCTAAGCTTCGACGTATCAATCGCTGCAGAACTGCGATACTAGTTTTATCGTATTGAGAGTGTGTAGTTGCATAGAATGAAGGCTTTTTGACACCTGTACACCCAGCTAAACTTGCAGAAACGGCGGGAGTCCGCGATCTTACGATTTCGCTAGGCTTCGACGTATGAATTGCTGCAAAATTGCGATACCAGTTTTAACGTATTAAGATTGTGTATTTGCATGAAACGAAGGATTTTTACAGCCGTACACCCAGACAAAGTCTCAGAAACGGCAGGAATCCACGATCTTTCAAATTCGCTAAGCTTCGACGTATCAATCGCTGCAGAACTTCCATACCAATTTTATCGTATTGAGAGTGTGAAGTTGCATAAAATAAAGAATTTTGACGCCCGTATACCCAGCCAAACTCTCAGAAACGGCGGGAATCCGCGATCTTTCAATTTCGCTAAGCTTCGACGTATCAATCGCTGCAGAACTGCGATACTAGTCTTATCGTATTGAGGGTGTGTAGTTGCATAGAATGAAGGCTTTTGACACCCGTACACCCCGCGAATGTCGTAAAAACGCTCGGAATCCTCTATCTTTCGATTTCGCTACGATTCGACGTATCAATCGCTGCAGAACTGCAATACAAGTTTTATCGTATTGAAAATGTGTAGCTGCATAAAATGAAGGCTTTTTACACCCGTACGACCAGACAAAGTCTCAGAAACGGCGAGAATCCTCGATTTTTCGATTTCGCTAAGCTTCGACGTATCAATCGCTGCAGAACTCCGATACCAGTTTTATCGTATTGAGAGTGTGTAGTCGCATAAAATGAATAATTTTGACACCCGTACACCCAGCCAAACTCTCAGAAACGGCGGGAATCCGCGATCTTTCAATTTCGCTAAGCTTCGACGTATCAATCGCTGCAGAACTGCGATACTAGTTTTATCGTAGTGAGAGTGTGTAGTTGCATAGAATGAAGGCTTTTGACACCGGTACACTCCGCGAGTTTCGTAAGAACGCTCGGAATCCTCGATCTTTCGATTTCGCTAAGATTCGACGTATCAATCGCTGCAGAACTGGAATACAAGTTTTATCGTATTGAAAATGTGTAGTTGCATAAAATGAAGGCTTTTGACACCCGTACACCCAGACGAAATCTTAGAAACGGCGGGAATCCTCGATCTCTCGATTTCGCTAAGCTTCGACGTATCAATCGCTGCGGAACTGCAATACTAGTTTTATCGTATTGAGAATGTGTAGTTGCATAAAATGAAGGCTTTTGACACCGTTACACCCCGCGAATTTCGTAAAAACGCTCGGAATCTTCGATCTTTCGATTTCGCTAAGATTCGACGTATTAATCGCTGCAGAACTGCAATACAAGTCTTATCGTATTGAAAATGTGTCGTTGCATAAAATGAAGGGTTTTGACACCCGTACACCCAGACGAAGTCTCAGAAACGGCGGGAATCCTTGATCGTTCGATTCCGCTAAGCTTCGATGTATGAATCGGTGCAGCACCACGATACCAGTTTGATCGTATTAAGAGTGTGTATTTGCATAAAACAAAGGATTTTTACACTCGTACACCCAGACAAAGCCTCGGAAAGGGTGGGAATCCGCGATCTTTCGATTTCGCTAAGCTTCGACTTAATAATCGCTGCAGCACCACGATACCTGCTCTATCGTATTGAGAATGTGTAGTTGCATAAAGTAAAGGCTTTTGACACCCGTACACCCCACGAATGTCGTAGAAACGCTCGGAATTTTCGATCTTTCGATTTCGCTAAGATTCGACGTATCAATCGATGCAGATCTGCGATAGGAGTTTTATCGTATTGAGAGTATGTAGTTGCATAGAATGAAGGATTTTGAGACCCGTATACCCAGCCAAAGTCTCAAAAACGACGAGAATCCTCGAACATTCGATTTCGCTAAGCTTCGACGTATGAATCGGTGCAGCACCACGATACCAGTTTTATCGTATTGAGAATGTGTAGTTGCATAAAGTAAAGAATTTTGACACCCGTACACCCAGCCCAAGTCTCAGAAACGGCGCGAGTCCTCGATCGTACGATTTCGCTAAGCTTCGACTTAAGAATCGCTGCAGCACCACGATACCAGTTGCATCGTATCGAGAATGTGTAGTTGCATAAAGTAAAGGCGTTTGACACCCGTACACCCCGATAATGTCGTAGAAACGCTCGGAATTTTCGATCTTTCGATTTCGCTAAGATTCGACGTATCAATCGATGCAGATGTGCGACAGAACTTTTATCGTATTGAGAGTATGTAGTTGCATCGAATGAATGATTTTGAGACCCGTACACCCAGCCAAAGTCTCAAAAACGCCGAAAATCCTCAATCTTTCGATTTCGCTAAGCTACGATGTATGAATCGGTGCAGCACCACGATACCAGTTTCATCGTATTGAGAATGTGCAGTTGCATAACGTAAAGAATTTTGACACCCGTACACCCAGCCAAAGCCGCAGAAACGGCGGGAATCCGCGATCTTTCGATATCGCTAAGCTTCGACTTAACAATCGCTGCAGCTCCACGATACCAGTTTCATCGTATTGAGAATGTGTAGTTGCATAAAGTAAAGGCTTTTGACACCCGTACACCCCGCGAATGTCGCCGAAACGCTCGGAATCCTCGATCTTTCGATTTCGCTAAGCCTCGACGTATCAATCGCTGCAGAACTTCTATACCAGTTTTATCGTATTGGTAGTGTGTAGTTGCATAAAATGAAGAATTTTGACACCCGTACACCCAGCCAAACTCTCAGAAACGGCGGGAGTCCGCGATCTTCCGATTTCGCTAAGCTTCGACGTATCAATATTTGCAGCACCACGATACCAGTTTTATTGTATTCTGAATGTGCAGTTGCATAAAGTAAACAATTTTGACACCCGTACACCCAGCCAAAGTCTCAGAAACGGCTCGAATCCGCGATCTTACGATTTCGCTAAGCTTCGACGTATCAATTGCTGCAAAACTGCGATACCAGTTTTAACGTATTAAGATTGTGTATTTGCATGAAACAAAGGATTTTTACACCCGTACACCCAGACAAAGTCTCAGAAACGGCGGGAATCCACGATCTTTCAATTTCGCTGAGCTTCGACGTATCAATCGCTGCAGAACTTCCATACCAATTTTATCGTATTGAGAGTGTATAGGTGCATAAAATAAAGAATTTTGACACCCGTATACCCAGCCAAACTCTCAGAAACAGCGGGAATCCGCGATCTTTCAATTTCGTTAAGCTTCGACGTATCAATCGCTGCAGAACTGCGATACTAGTTTTATCGTATTGAGAGTGTGTAGTTGCATAGAATGAAGGCTTTTGACACCGGTACACCCCGCGAATGTCGTAAAATCGCTCGGAATCCTCGATCATTCTATTTCGCTAAGATTCGACGTATCAATCGCTGCAGAACTGCAATACAAGTTTTATCGTATTGAAAATGTGTAGTTGCATAAAATGAAGGCTTTGACACCCGTACACCCAGACGAAGTCTTAGAAACGGCGGGAATTCTCGATCTCTCGATTTCGCTATGCTTCGACGTATCAATCGCTGCAGAAATGCAATACTAGTTTTATCGTATTGCTTTGACGTATGAATCGCATCGGCACCACGATACCAGTTTTATCGTATTGAGAATCTGTAGTTGCATAAAGTAAAGAATTTTGACACCCGTACACCCAGCCAAAGTCTCAGAAACGGTTCGTATCCCCGATCTTCCGATTTCGCTAAGCTTCGACGTATCAATTCCTGCAAAACTGCGATACCAGTTTTAACGTAATAAGAGTGTGTATTTGCATGAAACAAATGATTTTGACACCCGTACACCCGGACAAAGTCTCACAAACGGCGGGAATCCGCGATCTTTCGATTTCGCTAAGATTCGACATATCAATCGATGCAGATCTGCGATAGAAGTTTTATCGTATTGAGAGTATGTAGTTGCATAGAATGAAGGATTTTAAGACCCGTACACCCAGCCAAAGTCTCAAAAACGACGAGAATCCTCGATCTTTCGATTTCGCTAAGCTTCGACGTATAAATCGGTGCAGCACCACGATACCAGTTTTATCGTATTGAGAATGTGTAGTTGCATGAAGTAAAGAATTTTGACACCCGTATACCCAGCCAAAGTCTCAGAAACGGCGCGAATCCGCGGTCTTACGATTTCGATAAGTTTCGACTTAACAATCGCTGCAGCACCACGATACCAGTTTCATCGTATTGAGAATGTGTAGTTGCATAAAGTAAAGGCTTTCTACACGCGTACACCCCGCAAATGTCGTAGAAACGCTCGGAATTTTCGATCTTTCGATTTCGCTAAGATTCGACGTATCAATCGATGCAGATGTGCGACAGAAGTTTTATCGTATTGAGAGTATGTAGTTGCATCGAATGAATGATTTTGAGACCCGTACACCCAGCCAAAGTTTCAAAAACGACGAGAATCCTCGATCTTTCGATTTCGCTAAGCTTCGACGTATGAATCGGTGCAGCACCACGTGACCAGTTTTATCGTATTGAGAATGTGTAATTGCATAAAGTAAAGAATTCTGACACCCGTATACCCAGCCAAAGTCTCAGAAACGGCGCGAATCCGCAATCTTTCGATTTCGCTTAGCTTCGACTTTACAATCGCTGCAGCACCACGATTCCAGTTTCATCGTATTGAGAATGTGTAGTCGCATAAAGTAAAGGCTTTTGACAACCGTACACCCCGCGAATGTCGCAGAAACGCTCGGGAACCTCGATCTTTTAATTTCGCTGAGATTCCACGTATCAATCGCTGCAGAACTGCGATACTAGTTTTATTGTATTGAGAGTGTTTAGTTGCATAAAATAAAGGCTTTTGACACCCGTACACCCCGCGAATGTCGTAGAAACGCTCGGAATCCTCAATCTTTCGATTTCGCTAAGCTTCGACGTATCAATCGCTGCAGAACTTCCATACCAGTTTTATCGTATTGAGAGTGTGTAGTTGCAGAAAATGAAGAATTTTGACACCCGTACACCCAGCAAAACTCTCAGAAACGGCGCGAATCCACGATTTTTCAATTTCGCTCAGCTTCGACGTATCAATCGCTGCAGAACTGCGATACTAGTTTTATCGTATTGAGAGTGTGTAGTTGCATATAATGAAGGCTTTTGACACCCGTACACCCAGACAAACTCTCAGAAACGGCGGGAGTCCGTGATCTTTCGATTTCGCTAAGCTTCGACGTATCAACCGCTGCAGCACCACGATACCAGTTTTATCGTATTGAGAATGTGTAGTTGCATAAACTAAAGAATTTTGACACCCGTACACCCAGCCAAAGTCTCAGAAATGGCGGGAGTCCTCGATCATTCGATTTCGCTAAGCTTCGACTTAACAATCGCTGAAGCACCACGATACCTGCTTTATCGTATTGAGAATGTGTAGTTGCATAAAGTAAAGGCTTTCGACACCCGTACACCCAGCCAAAGTCTCAAAAATGCCGAGAATCCTCGATCTTTCGATTTGGCTAAGCTTCGACGTATCAATCGCTGCAGCACCACGATACCAGTTTTATCGTATTGAGAATGTGTAGTTCCATAAAGTAAACCATTTTGACACCCGTATACCCAGCTTAACTCTCAGGAACGGCGGGAGTCCTCGATCTTTCGATTTGGCTATGCTTCGACTTAACAATCGCTGCAGCACCACGATACCTGCTTTATCGTATTGAGAATGTGTAGTTCCATAAAGTAAAGGCTTTTGACACCCGTACACCCCGCGAATGTCGTAGAAACCCTCGGAATTTTCGATCTTTCGATTTCGCTAAGATTCGACATATCAATCGATGCAGATCTGCGATAGAAGTTTTATCGTATTGAGAGTATGTAGTTGCATAGAATGAAGGATTTTAAGACCCGTACACCCAGCCAAAGTCTCAAAAACGACGAGAATCCTCGATCTTTCGATTTCGCTAAGCTTCGACGTATGAATCGGTGCAGCACCACGATACCAGTTTTATCGTATTGAGAATGTGTAGTTGCATGAAGTAAAGAATTTTGACACCCGTATACCCAGCCAAAGTCTCAGAAACGGCGCGAATCCGCGATCTTACGATTTCGATAAGTTTCGACTTAACAATCGCTGCAGCACCACGATACCAGTTTCATCGTATTGAGAATGTGTAGTTGCATAAAGTAAAGGCTTTCTACACGCGTACACCCCGCAAATGTCGTAGAAACGCTCGGAATTTTCGATCTTTCGATTTCGCTAAGATTCGACGTATCAATCGATGCAGATGTGCGACAGAAGTTTTATCGTATTGAGAGTATGTAGTTGCATCGAATGAATGATTTTGAGACCCGTACACCCAGCCAAAGTCTCAAAAACGCCGAAAATCCTCAATCTTTCGATTTCGCTAAGCTACGATGTATGAATCGGTGCAGCACCACGATACCAGTTTCATCGTATTGAGAATGTGCAGTTGCATAACGTAAAGAATTTTGACACCCGTACACCCAGCCAAAGCCGCAGAAACGGCGGGAATCCGCGATCTTTCGATATCGCTAAGCTTCGACTTAACAATCGCTGCAGCTCCACGATACCAGTTTCATCGTATTGAGAATGTGTAGTTGCATAAAGTAAAGGCTTTTGACACCCGTACACCCCGCGAATGTCGCCGAAACGCTCGGGTACCTCGATCTTTTAATTTCGCTGAGATTCCACGTATCAATCGCTGCAGAGCTGCGATACTAGTTTTCTTGTAGTGAGAATGTGTAGTTGCATAAAATAAAGGCTTTTGACACACGTACACCCCGCGAATGTCGTAGAAACGCTCGGAATCCTCGATCTTTCGATTTCGCTAAGCCTCGACGTATCAATCGCTGCAGAACTTCTATACCAGTTTTATCGTATTGGTAGTGTGTAGTTGCATAAAATGAAGAATTTTGACACCCGTACACCCAGCCAAACTCTCAGAAACGGCGGGAGTCCGCGATCTTCCGATTTCGCTAAGCTTCGACGTATCAATATTTGCAGCACCACGATACCAGTTTTATTGTATTCTGAATGTGCAGTTGCATAAAGTAAACAATTTTGACACCCGTACACCCAGCCAAAGTCTCAGAAACGGCTCGAATCCGCGATCTTACGATTTCGCTAAGCTTCGACGTATCAATTGCTGCAAAACTGCGATACCAGTTTTAACGTATTAAGATTGTGTATTTGCATGAAACAAAGGATTTTTACACCCGTACACCCAGACAAAGTCTCAGAAACGGCGGGAATCCACGATCTTTCAATTTCGCTGAGCTTCGACGTATCAATCGCTGCAGAACTTCCATACCAATTTTATTGTATTGAGAGTGTATAGTTGCATAAAATGAAGAATTTTGACACCCGTATACCCAGCCAAACTCTCAGAAACGGCGGGAATCCGCGATCTTTCAATTTCGTTAAGCTTCGACGTATCAATCGCTGCAGAACTGCGATACTAGTTTTATCGTATTGAGAGTGTGTAGTTGCATAGAATGAAGTCTTTTGACACCGGTACACCCCGCGAATGTCGTAAAATCGCTCGGAATCCTCGATCATTCTATTTCGCTAAGATTCGACGTATCAATCGCTGCAGAACTGCAATACAAGTTTTATCGTATTGAAAATGTGTAGTTGCATAAAATGAAGGCTTTGACACCCGTACACCCAGACGAAGTCTTAGAAACGGCGGGAATTCTCGATCTCTCGATTTCGCTATGCTTCGACGTATCAATCGCTGCAGAAATGCAATACTAGTTTTATCGTATTGCTTTGACGTATGAATCGCATCGGCACCACGGTACCAGTTTTATCGTATTGAGAATCTGTAGTTGCATAAAGTAAAGAATTTTGACACCCGTACACCCAGCCAAAGTCTCAGAAACGGTTCGAATCCCCGATCTTCCGATTTCGCTAAGCTTCGACGTATCAATTCCTGCAAAACTGCGATACCAGTTTTAACGTAATAAGAGTGTGTATTTGCATGAAACAAATGATTTTGACACCCGTACACCCAGACAAAGTCTCACAAACGGCGGGAATCCGCGATCTTTCGATTTCGCTAAGCTTCGACTTAACAATCGCTGCAGCACCACGATACCTGCTTTATCGTATTGAGAATGTGTAGTTGTATAAAGTAAAGGCTTTTGACACCCGTACACCCCGCGAATTTCGGAGAAACGCTTGGAATTTTCGATCTCTCGATTTGGCTAAGATTTGACGTATCAATCGATGCAGATCTGCGATAGAAGTTTTATCGTATTGAGAGTATGTAGTTGCATAGAATGGAGGATTTTGACACACGTACACCCAGCCAAAGTCTCAAAAACGCCGAGAATCCTCGATCTTTCGATTTCGCTAAGCTTCGACGTATCAATCGCTGCAGCACCACGATACCAGTTTCATCGTATTGAGAATGTGCAGTTGCATAAAGTAAAGAATTTTGACACCCGTACACCCAGCCAAAGCCTCAGAAACGGCGGGAATCCGCGATCTTTCGATTTCGCTAAGCTTCGACTTAACAATCGCTGCAGCACCACGATACCAGTTTCATCGTATTGAGAATGTGTAGTTGCATAAAGTAAAGGCTTTTGACACCCGTACACCCCGCGAATGTCGCCGAAACGCTCGGGTACCTCGATCTTTTAATTTCGCTGAGATTCCACGTATCAATCGCTGCAGAACTGCGATACTAGTTTTCTTGTATTGAGAGTGTGTAGTTGCATAAAATAAAGGCTTTTTACACCCGTACACCCCGCGAATGTCGTAGAAACGCTCGGAATCCTCGATCTTTCGATTTCGCTAAGTTTCGACGTATCAATCGCTGCAGAACTTCCATACCAGTTTTATCGTATTGGTAGTGTGTAGTTGCATAAAATGAAGAATTTTGAAACTCGTACACCCAGCCAAACTCTCAGAAACGGCGGGAGTCCGCGATCGTACGATTTCGCTAAGCTTCGACTTAAGAATCGCTGCAGCACCACGATACCAGTTGCATCGTATCGAGATTGTGTAGTTGCATAAAGTAAAGGCTTTTGACACCCGTACACCCCGATAATGTCGTAGAAACGCTCGGAATCCTCGATCTTTCGATTTCGCTAAGCTTCGACGTATCAATCGCTGCAGAACTTCCATACCAGTTTTATCGTATTGATAGTGTGTAGTTTCATAAAATGAAGAATTTTGACACCCGTACACCCAGCTAAACTTGCAGAAACGGCGGGAGTCCGCGAACTTTCGATTTCGCTAAGCTTGGACGTGTCAACCGCTGCAGCACCACGACACCAGTTTTATCGTATTGAGAATGTGTAGTTGCATAAAGTAAAGAATTTTGACACCCGTACACTCAGCCAAAGTCTCAGAAACGGCGCGAATCCGCGATCTTACGATTTCGCTAGGCTTCGACGTATGAATTGCTGCAAAACTGCGATACCAGTTTTAACATATTAAGATTGTGTATTTGCATGAAACGAAGGATTTTTACAGCCGTACACCCAGACAAAGTCTCAGAAACGGCAGGGATCCACGATCTTTCAATTTCGCTAAGCTTCGACGTATCAATCGCTGCAGAACTTCCATACCAATTTTATCGTATTGAGAGTGTGAAGTTGCATAAAATAAAGAATTTTGACGACCGTATACCCAGCCAAACTCTCAGAAACGGCGGGAATCCGCGATCTTTCAATTTCGCTAAGCTTCGACGTATCAATCGCTGCAGAACTGCGATACTAGTCTTATCGTATTGAGGGTGTGTAGTTGCATAGAATGAAGGCTTTTGACACCCGTACACCCCGCGAATGTCGTAAAAACGCTCGGAATCCTCTATCTTTCAATTTCGCTACGATTCGACGTATCAATCGCTGCAGAACTGCAATACAAGTTTCATCGTATTGAAAATGTGTAGTTGCATAAAATGAAGGCTTTTTACACCCGTACGACCAGACAAAGTCTCAGAAACGGCGAGAATCCTCGATTTTTCGATTTCGCTAAGCTTCGACGTATCAATCGCTGCAGAACTCCGATACCAGTTTTATCGTATTGAGAGTGTGTAGTCGCATAAAATGAATAATTTTGACACCCGTACAGCCAGCCAAACTCTCAGAAACGGCGGGAATCCGCGATCTTTCAATTTCGCTAAGCTTCGACGTATCAATCGCTGCAGAACTGCGATACTAGTTTTATCGTATTGAGAGTGTGTAGTTGCATAGAATGAAGGCTTTTTGACACCTGTACACCCAGCTAAACTTGCAGAAACGGCGGGAGTCCGCGATCTTACGATTTCGCTAGGCTTCGACGTATGAATTGCTGCAAAATTGCGATACCAGTTTTAACGTATTAAGATTGTGTATTTGCATGAAACGAAGGATTTTTACAGCCGTACACCCAGACAAAGTCTCAGAAACGGCAGGAATCCACGATCTTTCAAATTCGCTAAGCTTCGACGTATCAATCGCTGCAGAACTTCCATACCAATTTTATCGTATTGAGAGTGTGAAGTTGCATAAAATAAAGAATTTTGACGCCCGTATACCCAGCCAAACTCTCAGAAACGGCGGGAATCCGCGATCTTTCAATTTCGCTAAGCTTCGACGTATCAATCGCTGCAGAACTGCGATACTAGTCTTATCGTATTGAGGGTGTGTAGTTGCATAGAATGAAGGCTTTTGACACCCGTACACCCCGCGAATGTCGTAAAAACGCTCGGAATCCTCTATCTTTCGATTTCGCTACGATTCGACGTATCAATCGCTGCAGAACTGCAATACAAGTTTTATCGTATTGAAAATGTGTAGCTGCATAAAATGAAGGCTTTTTACACCCGTACGACCAGACAAAGTCTCAGAAACGGCGAGAATCCTCGATTTTTCGATTTCGCTAAGCTTCGACGTATCAATCGCTGCAGAACTCCGATACCAGTTTTATCGTATTGAGAGTGTGTAGTCGCATAAAATGAATAATTTTGACACCCGTACACCCAGCCAAACTCTCAGAAACGGCGGGAATCCGCGATCTTTCAATTTCGCTAAGCTTCGACGTATCAATCGCTGCAGAACTGCGATACTAGTTTTATCGTAGTGAGAGTGTGTAGTTGCATAGAATGAAGGCTTTTGACACCGGTACACTCCGCGAGTTTCGTAAGAACGCTCGGAATCCTCGATCTTTCGATTTCGCTAAGATTCGACGTATCAATCGCTGCAGAACTGGAATACAAGTTTTATCGTATTGAAAATGTGTAGTTGCATAAAATGAAGGCTTTTGACACCCGTACACCCAGACGAAATCTTAGAAACGGCGGGAATCCTCGATCTCTCGATTTCGCTAAGCTTCGACGTATCAATCGCTGCGGAACTGCAATACTAGTTTTATCGTATTGAGAATGTGTAGTTGCATAAAATGAAGGCTTTTGACACCGTTACACCCCGCGAATTTCGTAAAAACGCTCGGAATCTTCGATCTTTCGATTTCGCTAAGATTCGACGTATTAATCGCTGCAGAACTGCAATACAAGTCTTATCGTATTGAAAATGTGTCGTTGCATAAAATGAAGGGTTTTGACACCCGTACACCCAGACGAAGTCTCAGAAACGGCGGGAATCCTTGATCGTTCGATTCCGCTAAGCTTCGATGTATGAATCGGTGCAGCACCACGATACCAGTTTGATCGTATTAAGAGTGTGTATTTGCATAAAACAAAGGATTTTTACACTCGTACACCCAGACAAAGCCTCGGAAAGGGTGGGAATCCGCGATCTTTCGATTTCGCTAAGCTTCGACTTAATAATCGCTGCAGCACCACGATACCTGCTCTATCGTATTGAGAATGTGTAGTTGCATAAAGTAAAGGCTTTTGACACCCGTACACCCCACGAATGTCGTAGAAACGCTCGGAATTTTCGATCTTTCGATTTCGCTAAGATTCGACGTATCAATCGATGCAGATCTGCGATAGGAGTTTTATCGTATTGAGAGTATGTAGTTGCATAGAATGAAGGATTTTGAGACCCGTATACCCAGCCAAAGTCTCAAAAACGACGAGAATCCTCGAACATTCGATTTCGCTAAGCTTCGACGTATGAATCGGTGCAGCACCACGATACCAGTTTTATCGTATTGAGAATGTGTAGTTGCATAAAGTAAAGAATTTTGACACCCGTACACCCAGCCCAAGTCTCAGAAACGGCGCGAGTCCTCGATCGTACGATTTCGCTAAGCTTCGACTTAAGAATCGCTGCAGCACCACGATACCAGTTGCATCGTATCGAGAATGTGTAGTTGCATAAAGTAAAGGCGTTTGACACCCGTACACCCCGATAATGTCGTAGAAACGCTCGGAATTTTCGATCTTTCGATTTCGCTAAGATTCGACGTATCAATCGATGCAGATGTGCGACAGAAGTTTTATCGTATTGAGAGTATGTAGTTGCATCGAATGAATGATTTTGAGACCCGTACACCCAGCCAAAGTCTCAAAAACGCCGAAAATCCTCAATCTTTCGATTTCGCTAAGCTACGATGTATGAATCGGTGCAGCACCACGATACCAGTTTCATCGTATTGAGAATGTGCAGTTGCATAACGTAAAGAATTTTGACACCCGTACACCCAGCCAAAGCCGCAGAAACGGCGGGAATCCGCGATCTTTCGATATCGCTAAGCTTCGACTTAACAATCGCTGCAGCTCCACGATACCAGTTTCATCGTATTGAGAATGTGTAGTTGCATAAAGTAAAGGCTTTTGACACCCGTACACCCCGCGAATGTCGCCGAAACGCTCGGAATCCTCGATCTTTCGATTTCGCTAAGCCTCGACGTATCAATCGCTGCAGAACTTCTATACCAGTTTTATCGTATTGGTAGTGTGTAGTTGCATAAAATGAAGAATTTTGACACCCGTACACCCAGCCAAACTCTCAGAAACGGCGGGAGTCCGCGATCTTCCGATTTCGCTAAGCTTCGACGTATCAATATTTGCAGCACCACGATACCAGTTTTATTGTATTCTGAATGTGCAGTTGCATAAAGTAAACAATTTTGACACCCGTACACCCAGCCAAAGTCTCAGAAACGGCTCGAATCCGCGATCTTACGATTTCGCTAAGCTTCGACGTATCAATTGCTGCAAAACTGCGATACCAGTTTTAACGTATTAAGATTGTGTATTTGCATGAAACAAAGGATTTTTACACCCGTACACCCAGACAAAGTCTCAGAAACGGCGGGAATCCACGATCTTTCAATTTCGCTGAGCTTCGACGTATCAATCGCTGCAGAACTTCCATACCAATTTTATCGTATTGAGAGTGTATAGGTGCATAAAATAAAGAATTTTGACACCCGTATACCCAGCCAAACTCTCAGAAACAGCGGGAATCCGCGATCTTTCAATTTCGTTAAGCTTCGACGTATCAATCGCTGCAGAACTGCGATACTAGTTTTATCGTATTGAGAGTGTGTAGTTGCATAGAATGAAGGCTTTTGACACCGGTACACCCCGCGAATGTCGTAAAATCGCTCGGAATCCTCGATCATTCTATTTCGCTAAGATTCGACGTATCAATCGCTGCAGAACTGCAATACAAGTTTTATCGTATTGAAAATGTGTAGTTGCATAAAATGAAGGCTTTGACACCCGTACACCCAGACGAAGTCTTAGAAACGGCGGGAATTCTCGATCTCTCGATTTCGCTATGCTTCGACGTATCAATCGCTGCAGAAATGCAATACTAGTTTTATCGTATTGCTTTGACGTATGAATCGCATCGGCACCACGATACCAGTTTTATCGTATTGAGAATCTGTAGTTGCATAAAGTAAAGAATTTTGACACCCGTACACCCAGCCAAAGTCTCAGAAACGGTTCGTATCCCCGATCTTCCGATTTCGCTAAGCTTCGACGTATCAATTCCTGCAAAACTGCGATACCAGTTTTAACGTAATAAGAGTGTGTATTTGCATGAAACAAATGATTTTGACACCCGTACACCCGGACAAAGTCTCACAAACGGCGGGAATCCGCGATCTTTCGTTTTCGCTAAGCTTCGACTTAACAATCGCTGCAGCACCACGATACCTGCTTTATCGTATTGAGAATGTGTAGTTGTATAAAGTAAAGGCTTTTGACACCCGTACACCCCGCGAATTTCGGAGAAACGCTCGGAATTTTCGATCTTTCGATTTCGCTAAGATTCGACGTATCAATCGCTGCAGAACTGCGATACTAGTTTTATCGTATTGAGAGTGTGTAGTTGCATAGAATGAAGGCTTTTGACACCCGTACACCCAGCCAAACTGTCAGAAACGGCGAGAATCCTCGATCTTTCGATTTCGCTAAGCTTCGACGTATCAATCGCTGCAGCACCACGATACCAGTTTCATCGTATTGAGAATGTGCAGTTGCATAAAGTAAAGAATTTTGACGCCCGTACACCCAGCCAAAGCCTCAGAAACGGCGGGAATCCGCGATCTTTCGATTTCGCTAAGCTTCGACTTAACAATCGCTGCAGCACCACGATACCAGTTTCATCGTATTGAGAATGTGTAGTTGCATAAAGTAAAGGCTTTTGACACCCGTACACCCCGCGAATGTCGCCGAAACGCTCGGGTACCTCGATCTTTTAATTTCGCTGAGATTCCACGTATCAATCGCTGCAGAACTGCGATACTAGTTTTCTTGTATTGAGAGTGTGTAGTTGCATAAAATAAAGGCTTTTTACACCCGTACACCCCGCGAATGTCGTAGGAACGCTCGGAATCCTCGATCTTTCGATTTCGCTAAGTTTCGACGTATCAATCGCTGCAGAACTTCCATACCAGTTTTATCGTATTGGTAGTGTGTAGTTGCATAAAATGAAGAATTTTGAAACTCGTACACCCAGCCAAACTCTCAGAAACGGCGGGAGTCCGCGATCGTACGATTTCGCTAAGCTTCGACTTAAGAATCGCTGCAGCACCACGATACCAGTTGCATCGTATCGAGATTGTGTAGTTGCATAAAGTAAAGGCTTTTGACACCCGTACACCCCGATAATGTCGTAGAAACGCTCGGAATCCTCGATCTTTCGATTTCGCTAAGCTTCGACGTATCAATCGCTGCAGAACTTCCATACCAGTTTTATCGTATTGATAGTGTGTAGTTGCATAAAATGAAGAATTTTGACACCCGTACACCCAGCTAAACTTGCAGAAACGGCGGGAGTCCGCGATCTTTCGATTTCGCTAAGCTTGGACGTGTCAACCGCTGCAGCACCACGACACCAGTTTTATCGTATTGAGAATGTGTAGTTGCATAAAGTAAAGAATTTTGACACCCGTACACTCAGCCAAAGTCTCAGAAACGGCGCGAATCCGCGATCTTACGATTTCGCTAGGCTTCGACGTATGAATTGCTGCAAAACTGCGATACCAGTTTTAACATATTAAGATTGTGTATTTGCATGAAACTAAGGATTTTTACAGCCGTACACCCAGACAAAGTCTCAGAAACGGCAGGAATCCACGATCTTTCAATTTCGCTAAGCTTCGACGTATCAATCGCTGCAGAACTTCCATACCAATTTTATCGTATTGAGAGTGTGAAGTTGCATAAAATAAAGAATTTTGACGCCCGTATACCCAGCCAAACTCTCAGAAACGGCGGGAATCCGCGATCTTTCAATTTCTCTAAGCTTCGACGTATCAATCGCTGCAGAACTGCGATACTAGTCTTATCGTATTGAGGGTGTGTAGTTGCATAGAATGAAGGCTTTTGACACCCGTACACCCCGCGAATGTCGTAAAAACGCTCGGAATCCTCTATCTTTCAATTTCGCTACGATTCGACGTATCAATCGCTGCAGAACTGCAATACAAGTTTTATCGTATTGAAAATGTGTAGTTGCATAAAATGAAGGCTTTTTACACCCGTACGACCAGACAAAGTCTCAGAAACGGCGAGAATCCTCGATTTTTCGATTTCGCTAAGCTTCGACGTATCAATCGCTGCAGAACTCCGATACCAGTTTTATCGTATTGAGAGTGTGTAGTCGCATAAAATGAATAATTTTGACACCCGTACACCCAGCCAAACTCTCAGAAACGGCGGGAATCCGCGATCTTTCAATTTCGCTAAGCTTCGACGTATCAATCCCTGCAGAACTGCGATACTAGTTTTATCGTATTGAGAGTGTGTAGTTGCATAGAATGAAGGCTTTTGACACCGGTACACTCCGCGAATTTCGTAAGAACGCTCGGAATCCTCGATCTTTCGATTTCGCTAAGATTCGACGTATCAATCGCTGCAGAACTGGAATACAAGTTTTATCGTATTGAAAATGTGTAGTTGCATAAAATGAACGCTTTTGACACCCGTACACCCAGACGAAGTCTTAGAAACGGCGGGAATCCTCGATCTCTCGATTTCGCTAAGCTTCGACGTATCAATCGCTGCGGAACTGCAATATTAGTTTTATCGTATTGAGAATGTGTAGTTGCATAAAATGAAGGCTTTTGACACCGTTACACCCCGCGAATTTCGTAAAAACGCTCGGAATCTTCGATCTTTCGATTTCGCTAAGATTCGACGTATTAATCGCTGCAGAACTGCAATACAAGTCTTATCGTATTGAAAATGTGTCGTTGCATAAAATGAAGGGTTTTGACACCCGTACACCCAGACGAAGTCTCAGAAACGGCGGGAATCCTTGATCGTTCGATTCCGCTAAGCTTCGATGTATGAATCGGTGCAGCACCACGATACCAGTTTGATCGTATTAAGAGTGTGTATTTGCATAAAACAAAGGATTTTTACACTCGTACACCCAGACAAAGCCTCGGAAACGGTGGGAATCCGCGATCTCTCGATTTCGCTAAGCTTCGACTTAATAATCGCTGCAGCACCACGATACCTGCTTTATCGTATTGAGAATGTGTAGTTGCATAAAGTAAAGGCTTTTGACACCCGTACACCCCACGAATGTCGTAGAAACGCTCGCAATTTTCGATCTTTCGATTTCGCTAAGATTCGACGTATCAATCGATGCAGATCTGCGATAGGAGTTTTATCGTATTGAGAGTATGTAGTTGCATAGAATGAAGGATTTTGAGACCCGTATACCCAGCCAAAGTCTCAAAAACGACGAGAATCCTCGAACATTCGATTTCGCTAAGCTTCGACGTATGAATCGGTGCAGCACCACGATACCAGTTTTATCGTATTGAGAATGTGTAGTTGCATAAAGTAAAGAATTTTGACACCCGTACACCCAGCCCAAGTCTCAGAAACGGCGCGAGTCCTCGATCGTACCATTTCGCTAAGCTTCGACTTAAGAATCGCTGCAGCACCACGATACCAGTTGCATCGTATCGAGAATGTGTAGTTGCATAAAGTAAAGGCTTTTGACACCCGTACACCCCGATAATGTCGTAGAAACGCTCGGAATTTTCGATCTTTCGATTTCGCTAAGATTCGACGTATCAATCGATGCAGATGTGCGATAGAAGTATTATTGTATTGAGAGTATGTAGTTGCATAGAATGAAGGATTTTGAGACCCGTACACCCAGCCAAAGTCTCAAAAACGCCGAGAATCCTCAATCTTTCGATTTCGCTAAGTTTCGATGTATGAATCGGTACAGCACCACGATACCAGTTTCATCATATTGAGAATGTGTAGTTGCATAAAGTAAAGAATTTTGATATCCGTACACCCAGCCAAAGCCTCAGAAACGGCGGGAATCCGCGATCTTACGATTTCGCTAAGCTTCGACTTAACAATCGCTGCAGCACCACGATACCAGTTTCATCGTATTGAGAATGTGTAGTTGCATAAAGTAAAGGCTTTTGACACCCGTACACCCCGCGAATGTCGCAAAAACGCTCGGGAACTTCGATCTTTTTATTTCGCTGAGATTCCACGTAATCAATCGCTGCAGAACTGCGATACTAGTTTCCTTATATTGAGAGTGTGTAGTTGCATAAAATAAAGGCTTTTGACACCCGTACACCCCCCGAATGTCGTAGAAACGCTCGGAATCCTCGATCTTTCGATTTCGCTAAGCTTCGACGTATCAATCGCTGCAGAACATCCATACCCGTTTTATCGTATTGAGAGTTTGAAGTTGCATAAAATGAAGAATTTTGACACCCGTGAACCCAGCCAAACTCTCAGAAACGGCGGGAGTCCGCGATCTTACGATTTCGCTAAGATTCGACGTGTCAATCGCTGCAGCACCACGACACCAGTTTTCTCGTATTGAGAATGTGTAGTTGCATAACGGAAAGAATTTTGACACCCGTACACCCAGCCATAGTCTCAGAACCGGCGCGAATCCGCGATCTTACGATTTCGCTAAGCTTCGACGTATCAATTCCTGCAAAACTGCGATACCAGTTTTAACGTATTAAGAGTGTGTATTTGCATGAAACAAATGATTTTGACACCCGTACACCCAGACAAAGTCTCAGAAACGGCGGGAATCCGCGATCTTTCGATTTCGCTAATCTTCGACTTAACAATCGCTGCAGCCCGACGATACCTGCTTTATCGTATTGAGAATGTGTAGTTGCATAAAGTAAAGGCTTTTGACACCCGTACACCCCGCGAATTTCGTAGTAACGCTTGGAATTTCCGATCTTTCGATTTCGCTAAGCCAAAGACTCAAAAATGCCGAGAATCCTCGATCTTTCGATTACGCTAAGCTTCGACGTATGAATCGGTGCAGCACCACGATACCAGTTTAATCGTATTGAGAATGTGTAGTTTCATAAAGTAAAGAATTTTTTACACCCGTACACCCAGCCAAAGTCTCAGAAACGGCGCGAATCCGCGATCTTACGATTTCGCTAAGCTTCGACGTATCAATCGCTGCAGAACTGCGGTAACAGTTTTATCGTATTGAGAGTGTGTAGTTGCATAGAATGGAGAATTTTGACACCCGTACACCCAGCCAAACTCTCAGAAACGGCGGGAATCCACGATCTTTCCATTTCGCTAAGCTTCGACGTATCAATCGCTGCAGAACTGCGATACTATTCTTATCGTATTGAGGGTGTGTAGTTGCATAGAATGAAAGCTTTTGACACCCGTACACCCCGCGTATGTCGTAAAAACGCTCGGAATCCTCGATCTTTCGATTTCGCTACGATTCGACGTATCAATCGCTGCAGAACTGCAATACCAGTTTTATCGTATTGAAAATGTGTAGTTGCATAAAATCAAGGCTTTTGACACCCGTACACCCAGAAAAAGTTTCATAAACGGCGGGAATCATCGATCTCTCGATTTGGCTAAGATTCGACGTATCAATCGCTGCAGAACTGCAATACTCGTTTTATTTTATTGAGAGTGTGTAGTTGCATAAAATGAAGGCTTTTGAAACTCGTACACCCCGCGAATGTCGTAGAAACGCTCGGAATCCTCGATCTTTCTATTTCACTAAGATTCGACGTATCAATCGATACAGAACTGCGATACCAATTTTATCGTATTGAGAATGTATAATTGCATAGAATGGAAGATTTTGACACCCGTACACCCAGCCAAAGTCTCAGAAACACCATGAATCTACGATCTATCGATTTCGCTAAGCTTCGACGTATCAATCGCTGCAGAACTGCGATACCAGTTTTATCGTATTGAGAATGTATAGTTGCATAGAATGAAGAATTTTGACACCCGTACACCCAGCCAAAGTCTCAGTAACGCCATGAATCCTCGATCTTTCGATTTCGCTAAGCTTCGACGTATCAATCGCTGCAGAACTGCGATACCAGTTTTATCGTATTGAGAGTGTGTAGTTGCATAAAATGAAGAATTTGGACACCCGTACACCGAGCCAAGGTCTCAGAAACGGCGGGAATCCGCGATCCTTCGATTTCGCTAAGCTTCGACGTATCAATCGCTGCAGCACCATGGTACCTGTTTTATCGTATTGAGAATGTGTAGTTGCATAAAGTAAGGGCTTTTGACAGCCGTACACCCCACGAATATCGATGAAATGCTCGGAATCCTCGATCTCTCGATTTCGCTAAGATTCGACGTATCAATTGCTGCAGAACTGCAATACTAGTTTTATCGTATTGAGAGTGTGTAGTTGCATAAAATGAAGGCTTTTGACACCCGTAGACCCCGCGAATGTCGTAGAAACGCTCGGAATCCTCGATCTTTCGATTTCGCTAAGATTCGACGTATCAATCGATACAGAACTGCGATACCAATTTTATCGTATTGAGAATGTATAGTTGCATAGAATGAAGGATTTTGACACCCGTACACCCAGCCAAAGTCTCAGAAACGCCGAGAATTTTCGATCTTCCGATTTCGCTATGCTTCGACGTATCAATCGCTGCAGAACTGCGATACCAGTTTTATCGTATTGAGAGTGTGTAATTGCATAGAATGAAGAATTTTGACACCCGTACACCCAGCCAAACTCTCAGAAACGGCGGGTATCCGCGATCTTTCGATTTCGTTTAGCTTCGACGTATCAATCGCTGCAGTACCTCGATACCAGTTTTATCGTATTGAGAATGTGTAGTTGCATAAAGTAAAGGCTTTTGACACCCGTACACCCCGCGAATGTCGCAGAAACGCTGGGAATCATCGACCTTTCGATTTCGCTAAGATTCGACGTATCAATCGCTGCAGCACCACGATACCAGTTTTATCGTATTGAGAATGTGTAGTTGCATAAAGTAAATGCTTTTGACACCGTTACACCTCGCGAATGTCGTAAAAACGCTCGGAATCCGCGATCTTTCAATTTCGCTAAGCTTCGATGTATCAATCGCTGCAGAACTGCGAAACCAGTTTTATCATATTGAGAGTGTGTAGTTGCATAAAATGGGGAATTTTGACACCCGTACACCCAGGCAAACTCTCAGAAACGGCGGGAATCCGCGATCTTTCAATTTCGTTAAGCTTCGACGTATCAATCGCTGCAGAACTGCGATACTAGTTTTATCGTATTGAGAGTGTGTAGTTGCATAGAATGAAGGCTTTTGACACCGGTACACCCCGCGAATGTCGTAAAATCGCTCGGAATCCTCGATCATTCTATTTCGCTAAGATTCGACGTATCAATCGCTGCAGAACTGCAATACAAGTTTTATCGTATTGAAAATGTGTAGTTGCATAAAATGAAGGCTTTGACACCCGTACACCCAGACGAAGTCTTAGAAACGGCGGGAATTCTCGATCTCTCGATTTCGCTATGCTTCGACGTATCAATCGCTGCAGAAATGCAATACTAGTTTTATCGTATTGCTTTGACGTATGAATCGCATCGGCACCACGATACCAGTTTTATCGTATTGAGAATCTGTAGTTGCATAAAGTAAAGAATTTTGACACCCGTACACCCAGCCAAAGTCTCAGAAACGGTTCGAATCCCCGATCTTCCGATTTCGCTAAGCTTCGACGTATCAATTCCTGCAAAACTGCGATACCAGTTTTAACGTAATAAGAGTGTGTATTTGCATGAAACAAATGATTTTGACACCCGTACACCCAGACAAAGTCTCACAAACGGCGGGAATCCGCGATCTTTCTATTTCGCTAAGCTTCGACTTAACAATCGCTGCAGCACCACGATACCTGCTTTATCGTATTGAGAATGTGTAGTTGTATAAAGTAAAGGCTTTTGACGCCCGTACACCCCGCGAATTTCGGAGAAACGCTCGGAATTTTCGATCTTTCGATTTCGCTAAGATTCGACGTATCAATCGCTGCAGAACTGCGATACTAGTTTTATCGTATTGAGAGTGTGTAGTTGCATAGAATGAAGGCTTTTGACACCCGTACACCCAGCCAAACTGTCAGAAACGGCGAGAATCCTCGATCTTTCGATTTCGCTAAGCTTCGACGTATCAATCGCTGCAGCACCACGATACCAGTTTCATCGTATTGAGAATGTGCAGTTGCATAAAGTAAAGAATTTTGACACCCGTACACCCAGCCAAAGCCTCAGAAACGGCGGGAATCCGCGATCTTTCGATTTCGCTAAGCTTCGACTTAACAATCGCTGCAGCACCACGATACCAGTTTCATCGTATTGAGAATGTGTAGTTGCATAAAGTAAAGGCTTTTGACACCCGTAGACCCCGCGAATGTCGCCGAAACGCTCGGGTACCTCGATCTTTTAATTTCGCTGAGATTCCACGTATCAATCGCTGCAGAACTGCGATACTAGTTTTCTTGTATTGAGAGTGTGTAGTTGCATAAAATAAAGGCTTTTTACACCCGTACACCCCGCGAATGTCGTAGGAACGCTCGGAATCCTCGATCTTTCGATTTCGCTAAGTTTCGACGTATCAATCGCTGCAGAACTTCCATACCAGTTTTATCGTATTGATAGTGTGTAGTTGCATAAAATGAAGAATTTTGACACCCGTACACCCAGCTAAACTTGCAGAAACGGCGGGAGTCCGCGATCTTTCGATTTCGCTAAGCTTGGACGTGTCAACCGCTGCAGCACCACGACACCAGTTTTATCGTATTGAGAATGTGTAGTTGCATAAAGTAAAGAATTTTGACACCCGTACACTCAGCCAAAGTCTCAGAAACGGCGCGAATCCGCGATCTTACGATTTCGCTAGGCTTCGACGTATGAATTGCTGCAAAACTGCGATACCAGTTTTAACATATTAAGATTGTGTATTTGCATGAAACTAAGGATTTTTACAGCCGTACACCCAGACAAAGTCTCAGAAACGGCAGGAATCCACGATCTTTCAATTTCGCTAAGCTTCGACGTATCAATCGCTGCAGAACTTCCATACCAATTTTATCGTATTGAGAGTGTGAAGTTGCATAAAATAAAGAATTTTGACGTCCGTATACCCAGCCAAACTCTCAGAAACGGCGGGAATCCGCGATCTTTCAATTTCGCTAAGCTTCGACGTATCAATCGCTGCAGAACTGCGATACTAGTCTTATCGTATTGAGGGTGTGTAGTTGCATAGAATGAAGGCTTTTGACACCCGTACACCCCGCGAATGTCGTAAAAACGCTCGGAATCCTCTATCTTTCAATTTCGCTACGATTCGACGTATCAATCGCTGCAGAACTGCAATACAAGTTTTATCGTATTGAAAATGTGTAGTTGCATAAAATGAAGGCTTTTTACACCCGTACGACCAGACAAAGTCTCAGAAACGGCGAGAATCCTCGATTTTTCGATTTCGCTAAGCTTTGACGTATCAATCGCTGCAGAACTCCGATACCAGTTTTATCGTATTGAGAGTGTGTAGTCGCATAAAATGAAGAATTTTGACACCCGTACACCCAGCCAAACTCTCAGAAACGGCGGGAATCCGCGATCTTTCAATTTCGCTAAGCTTCGACGTATCAATCGCTGCAGAACTGCGATACTAGTTTTATCGTATTGAGAGTGTGTAGATGCATAGAATGAAGGCTTTTTGACACCCGTACACCCAGCTAAACTTGCAGAAACGGCGGGAGTCCGCGATCTTACGATTTCGCTAGGCTTCGACGTATGAATTGCTGCAAAACTGCGATACCAGTTTTAACGTATTAAGATTGTGTATTTGCATGAAACGAAGGATTTTTACAGCCGTACACCCAGACAAAGTCTCAGAAACGGCAGGAATCCACGATCTTTCAATTTCGCTAAGCTTCGACGTATCAATCGCTGCAGAACTTCCATACCAATTTTATCGGATTGAGAGTGTGAAGTTGCATAAAATAAAGAATTTTGACGTCCGTATACCCAGCCAAACTCTCAGAAACGGCGGGAATCCGCGATCTTTCAATTTCGCTAAGCTTCGACGTATCAATCGCTGCAGAACTGCGATACTAGTCTTATCGTATTGAGGGTGTGTAGTTGCATAGAATGAAGGCTTTTGACACCCGTACACCCCGCGAATGTCGTAAAAACGCTCGGAATCCTCTATCTTTCGATTTCGCTACGATTCGACGTATCAATCGCTGCAGAACTGCAATACAAGTTTTATCGTATTGAAAATGTGTAGTTGCATAAAATGAAGGCTTTTTACACCCGTACGACCAGACAAAGTCTCAGAAACGGCGAGAATCCCCGATTTTTCGATTTCGCTAAGCTTCGACGTATCAATCGCTGCAGAACTCCGATACCAGTTTTATCGTATTGAGAGTGTGTAGTCGCATAAACTGAATAATTTTGACACCCGTACACCCAGCCAAACTCTCAGAAACGGCGGGAATCCGCGATCTTTCAATTTCGCTAAGCTTCGACGTATCAATCGCTGCGGAACTGCAATATTAGTTTTATCGTATTGAGAATGTGTAGTTGCATAAAATGAAGGCTTTTGACACCGTTACACCCCGCGAATTTCGTAAAAACGCTCGGAATCTTCGATCTTTCGATTTCGCTAAGATTCGACGTATTAATCGCTGCAGAACTGCAATACAAGTCTTATCGTATTGAAAATGTGTCGTTGCATAAAATGAAGGGTTTTGACACCCGTACACCCAGACGAAGTCTCAGAAACGGCGGGAATCCTTGATCGTTCGATTCCGCTAAGCTGCGATGTATGAATCGGTGCAGCACCACGATACCAGTTTGATCGTATTAAGAGTGTGTATTTGCATAAAACAAAGGATTTTTACACTTGTACACCCAGACAAAGCCTCGGAAACGGTGGGAATCCGCGATCTTTCGATTTCGCTAAGCTTCGACTTAATAATCGCTGCAGCACCACGATACCTGCTTTATCGTATTGAGAATGTGTAGTTGCATAAAGTAAAGGCTTTTGACACCCGTACAACCCACGAATGTCGTAGAAACGCTCGCAATTTTCGATCTTTCGATTTCGCTAAGATTCGACGTATCAATCGATGCAGATCTGCGATAGGAGTTTTATCGTATTGAGAGTATGTAGTTGCATAGAATGAAGGATTTTGAGACCCGTATACCCAGCCAAAGTCTCAAAAACGACGAGAATCCTCGAACATTCGATTTCGCTAAGCTTCGACGTATGAATCGGTGCAGCACCACGATACCAGTTTTATCGTATTGAGAATGTGTAGTTGCATAAAGTAAAAAATTTTGACACCCATACACCCAGCCCAAGTCTCAGAAACGGCGCGAGTCCTCGATCGTACCATTTCGCTAAGCTTCGACTTAAGAATCGCTGCAGCACCACGATACCAGTTCCATCGTATCGAGAATGTGTAGTTGCATAAAGTAAAGGCTTTTGACACCCGTACACCCCGATAATGTCGTAGAAACGCTCGGAATTTTCGATCTTTCGATTTCGCTAAGATTCGACGTATCAATCGATGCAGATGTGCGATAGAAGTATTATTGTAATGAGAGTATGTAGTTGCATAGAATGAAGGATTTTGAGACCCGTACACCCAGCCAAAGTCTCAAAAACGCCGAGAATCCTCAATCTTTCGATTTCGCTAAGTTTCGATGTATGAATCGGTACAGCACCACGATACCAGTTTCATCATATTGAGAATGTGTAGTTGCATAAAGTAAAGAATTTTGATACCCGTACACCCAGCCAAAGCCTCAGAAACGGCGGGAATCCGCGATCTTACGATTTCGCTAAGCTTCGACTTAACAATCGCTGCAGCACCACGATACCAGTTTCATCGTATTGAGAATGTGTAGTTGCATAAAGTAAAGGCTTTTGACACCCGTACACCCCGCGAATGTCGCAAAAACGCTCGGGAACTTCGATCTTTTTATTTCGCTGAGATTCCACGTAATCAATCGCTGCAGAACTGCGATACTAGTTTTCTTATATTGAGAGTGTGTAGTTGCATAAAATAAAGGCTTTTGACACCCGTACACCCCGCGAATGTCGTAGAAACGCTCGGAATCCTCGATCTTTCGATTTCGCTAAGCTTCGACGTATCAATCGCTGCAGAACATCCATACCCGTTTTATCGTATTGAGAGTTTGAAGTTGCATAAAATGAAGAATTTTGACACCCGTGAACCCAGCCAAACTCTCAGAAACGGCGGGAGTCCGCGATCTTACGATTTCGCTAAGATTCGACGTGTCAATCGCTGCAGCACCACGACACCAGTTTTCTCGTATTGAGAATGTGTAGTTGCATAACGGAAAGAATTTTGACACCCGTACACCCAGCCATAGTCTCAGAAACGGCGCGAATCCGCGATCTTACGATTTCGCTAAGCTTCGACGTATCAATTCCTGCAAAACTGCGATACCAGTTTTAACGTATTAAGAGTGTGTATTTGCATGAAACAAATGATTTTGACACCCGTACACCCAGACAAAGTCTCAGAAACGGCAGGAATCCGCGATCTTTCGATTTCGCTAATCTTCGACTTAACAATCGCTGCAGCCCGACGATACCTGCTTTATCGTATTGAGAATGTGTAGTTGCATAAAGTAAAGGCTTTTGACACCCGTACACCCCGCGAATTTCGTAGTAACGCTTGGAATTTCCGATCTTTCGATTTCGCTAAGCCAAAGACTCAAAAATGCCGAGAATCCTCGATCTTTCGATTACGCTAAGCTTCGACGTATGAATCGGTGCAGCACCACGATACCAGTTTAATCGTATTGAGAATGTGTAGTTTCATAAAGTAAAGAATTTTTTACACCCGTACACCCAGCCAAAGTCTCAGAAACGGCGCGAATCCGCGATCTTACGATTTCGCTAAGCTTCGACGTATCAATCGCTGCAGAACTGCGGTACCAGTTTTATCGTATTGAGAGTGTGTAGTTGCATAGAATGGAGAATTTTGACACCCGTACACCCAGCCAAACTCTCAGAAACGGCGGGAATCCACGATCTTTCCATTTCGCTAAGCTTCGACGTATCAATCGCTGCAGAACTGCGATACTATTCTTATCGTATTGAGGGTGTGTAGTTGCATAGAATGAAAGCTTTTGACACCCGTACACCCCGCGTATGTCGTAAAAACGCTCGGAATCCTCGATCTTTCGATTTCGCTACGATTCGACGTATCAATCGCTGCAGAACTGCAATACCAGTTTTATCGTATTGAAAATGTGTAGTTGCATAAAATCAAGGCTTTTGACACCCGTACACCCAGAAAAAGTTTCATAAACGGCGGGAATCATCGATCTCTCGATTTGGCTAAGATTCGACGTATCAATCGCTGCAGAACTGCAATACTCGTTTTATTTTATTGAGAGTGTGTAGTTGCATAAAATGAAGGCTTTTGAAACTCGTACACCCCGCGAATGTCGTAGAAACGCTCGGAATCCTCGATCTTTCTATTTCACTAAGATTCGACGTATCAATCGCTGCAGAACTGCGATACCAGTTTTATCGTATTGAGAATGTATAGTTGCATAGAATGAAGAATTTTGACACCCGTACACCCAGCCAAAGTCTCAGTAACGCCATGAATCCTCGATCTTTCGATTTCGCTAAGCTTCGACGTATCAATCGCTGCAGAACTGCGATACCAGTTTTATCGTATTGAGAGTGTGTAGTTGCATAAAATGAAGAATTTGGACACCCGTACACCGAGCCAAGGTCTCAGAAACGGCGGGAATCCGCGATCATTCGATTTCGCTAAGCTTCGACTTAACAATCGCTGAAGCACCACGATACCTGCTTTATCGTATTGAGAATGTGTAGTTGCATAAAGTAAAGGCTTTTGACACCCGTACACCCAGCCAAAGTCTCAAAAATGCCGAGAATCCTCGATCTTTCGATTTGGCTAAGCTTCGACGTATCAATCGCTGCAGCACCACGATACCAGTTTTATCGTATTGAGAATGTGTAGTTGCATAAAGTAAACCATTTTGACACCCGTATACCCAGCTTAACTCTCAGGAACGGCGGGAGTCCTCGATCTTTCGATTTGGCTATGCTTCGACTTAACAATCGCTGCAGCACCACGATACCTGCTTTATCGTATTGAGAATGTGTAGTTCCATAAAGTAAAGGCTTTTGACACCCGTACACCCCGCGAATGTCGTAGAAACCCTCGGAATTTTCGATCTTTCGATTTCGCTAAGATTCGACATATCAATCGATGCAGATCTGCGATAGAAGTTTTATCGTATTGAGAGTATGTAGTTGCATAGAATGAAGGATTTTAAGACCCGTACACCCAGCCAAAGTCTCAAAAACGACGAGAATCCTCGATCTTTCGATTTCGCTAAGCTTCGACGTATGAATCGGTGCAGCACCACGATACCAGTTTTATCGTATTGAGAATGTGTAGTTGCATGAAGTAAAGAATTTTGACACCCGTATACCCAGGCAAAGTCTCAGAAACGGCGCGAATCCGCGGTCTTACGATTTCGATAAGTTTCGACTTAACAATCGCTGCAGCACCACGATACCAGTTTCATCGTATTGAGAATGTGTAGTTGCATAAAGTAAAGGCTTTCTACACGCGTACACCCCGCAAATGTCGTAGAAACGCTCGGAATTTTCGATCTTTCGATTTCGCTAAGATTCGACGTATCAATCGATGCAGATGTGCGACAGAAGTTTTATCGTATTGAGAGTATGTAGTTGCATCGAATGAATGATTTTGAGACCCGTACACCCAGCCAAAGTTTCAAAAACGACGAGAATCCTCGATCTTTCGATTTCGCTAAGCTTCGACGTATGAATCGGTGCAGCACCACGTGACCAGTTTTATCGTATTGAGAATGTGTAATTGCATAAAGTAAAGAATTCTGACACCCGTATACCCAGCCAAAGTCTCAGAAACGGCGCGAATCCGCAATCTTTCGATTTCGCTTAGCTTCGACTTTACAATCGCTGCAGCACCACGATTCCAGTTTCATCGTATTGAGAATGTGTAGTCGCATAAAGTAAAGGCTTTTGACAACCGTACACCCCGCGAATGTCGCAGAAACGCTCGGGAACCTCGATCTTTTAATTTCGCTGAGATTCCACGTATCAATCGCTGCAGAACTGCGATACTAGTTTTATTGTATTGAGAGTGTTTAGTTGCATAAAATAAAGGCTTTTGACACCCGTACACCCCGCGAATGTCGTAGAAACGCTCGGAATCCTCAATCTTTCGATTTCGCTAAGCTTCGACGTATCAATCGCTGCAGAACTTCCATACCAGTTTTATCGTATTGAGATCGTGTAGTTGCAGAAAATGAAGAATTTTGACACCCGTACACCCAGCAAAA
This sequence comes from Clistopyga incitator, assembly GCA_947507545.1. NCBI lineage: Eukaryota > Metazoa > Arthropoda > Insecta > Hymenoptera > Ichneumonidae > Clistopyga > Clistopyga incitator. The sequence continues at coordinate 6,058,291 of OX382176.1, forward strand.
CTCTCAGAAACGGCGCGAATCCACGATTTTTCAATTTCGCTCAGCTTCGACGTATCAATCGCTGCAGAACTGCGATACTAGTTTTATCGTATTGAGAGTGTGTAGTTGCATAGAATGAAGGCTTTTGACACCCGTACACCCAGCCAAACTCTCAGAAACGGCGGGAGTCCGTGATCTTTCGATTTCGCTAAGCTTCGACGTATCAACCGCTGCAGCACCACGATACCAGTTTTATCGTATTGAGAATGTGTAGTTGCATAAACTAAAGAATTTTGACACCCGTACACCCAGCCAAACTCTCAGAAATGGCGGGAGTCCTCGATCATTCGATTTCGCTAAGCTTCGACTTAACAATCGCTGAAGCACCACGATACCTGCTTTATCGTATTGAGAATGTGTAGTTGCATAAAGTAAAGGCTTTTGACACCCGTACACCCAGCCAAAGTCTCAAAAATGCCGAGAATCCTCGATCTTTCGATTTGGCTAAGCTTCGACGTATCAATCGCTGCAGCACCACGATACCAGTTTTATCGTATTGAGAATGTGTAGTTCCATAAAGTAAACCATTTTGACACCCGTATACCCAGCTTAACTCTCAGGAACGGCGGGAGTCCTCGATCTTTCGATTTGGCTATGCTTCGACTTAACAATCGCTGCAGCACCACGATACCTGCTTTATCGTATTGAGAATGTGTAGTTCCATAAAGTAAAGGCTTTTGACACCCGTACACCCCGCGAATGTCGTAGAAACCCTCGGAATTTTCGATCTTTCGATTTCGCTAAGATTCGACATATCAATCGATGCAGATCTGCGATAGAAGTTTTATCGTATTGAGAGTATGTAGTTGCATAGAATGAAGGATTTTAAGACCCGTACACCCAGCCAAAGTCTCAAAAACGACGAGAATCCTCGATCTTTCGATTTCGCTAAGCTTCGACGTATGAATCGGTGCAGCACCACGATACCAGTTTTATCGTATTGAGAATGTGTAGTTGCATGAAGTAAAGAATTTTGACACCCGTATACCCAGCCAAAGTCTCAGAAACGGCGCGAATCCGCGATCTTACGATTTCGATAAGTTTCGACTTAACAATCGCTGCAGCACCACGATACCAGTTTCATCGTATTGAGAATGTGTAGTTGCATAAAGTAAAGGCTTTCTACACGCGTACACCCCGCAAATGTCTTAGAAACGCTCGGAATTTTCGATCTTTCGATTTCGCTAAGATTCGACGTATCAATCGATGCAGATGTGCGACAGAAGTTTTATCGTATTGAGAGTATGTAGTTGCATCGAATGAATGATTTTGAGACCCGTACACCCAGCCAAAGTCTCAAAAACGCCGAAAATCCTCAATCTTTCGATTTCGCTAAGCTACGATGTATGAATCGGTGCAGCACCACGATACCAGTTTCATCGTATTGAGAATGTGCAGTTGCATAACGTAAAGAATTTTGACACCCGTACACCCAGCATAAGCCGCAGAAACGGCGGGAATCCGCGATCTTTCGATACCGCTAAGCTTCGACTTAACAATCGCTGCAGGTCCACGATACCAGTTTCATCGTATTGAGAATGTGTAGTTGCATAAAGTAAAGGCTTTTGACACCCGTACACCCCGCGAATGTCGCCGAAACGCTCGGGTACCTCGATCTTTTAATTTCGCTGAGATTCCACGTATCAATCGCTGCAGAGCTGCGATACTAGTTTTCTTGTATTGAGAATGTGTAGTTGCATAAAATAAAGGCTTTTGACACACGTACACCCCGCGAATGTCGTAGAAACGCTCGGAATCCTCGATCTTTCGATTTCGCTAAGCCTCGACGTATCAATCGCTGCAGAACTTCTATACCAGTTTTATCGTATTGGTAGTGTGTAGTTGCATAAAATGAAGAATTTTGACACCCGTACACCCAGCCAAACTCTCAGAAACGGCGGGAGTCCGCGATCTTCCGATTTCGCTAAGCTTCGACGTATCAATATTTGCAGCACCACGATACCAGTTTTATTGTATTCTGAATGTGCAGTTGCATAAAGTAAACAATTTTGACACCCGTACACCCAGCCAAAGTCTCAGAAACGGCTCGAATCCGCGATCTTACGATTTCGCTAAGCTTCGACGTATCAATTGCTGCAAAACTGCGATACCAGTTTTAACGTATTAAGATTGTGTATTTGCATGAAACAAAGGATTTTTACACCCGTACACCCAGACAAAGTCTCAGAAACGGCGGGAATCCACGATCTTTCAATTTCGCTGAGCTTCGACGTATCAATCGCTGCAGAACTTCCATACCAATTTTATCGTATTGAGAGTGTATAGTTGCATAAAATGAAGAATTTTGACACCCGTATACCCAGCCAAACTCTCAGAAACGGCGGGAATCCGCGATCTTTCAATTTCGTTAAGCTTCGACGTATCAATCGCTGCAGAACTGCGATACTAGTTTTATCGTATTGAGAGTGTGTAGTTGCATAGAATGAAGGCTTTTGACACCGGTACACCCCGCGAATGTCGTAAAATCGCTCGGAATCCTCGATCATTCTATTTCGCTAAGATTCGACGTATCAATCGCTGCAGAACTGCAATACAAGTTTTATCGTATTGAAAATGTGTAGTTGCATAAAATGAAGGCTTTGACACCCGTACACCCAGACGAAGTCTTAGAAACGGCGGGAATTCTCGATCTCTCGATTTCGCTATGCTTCGACGTATCAATCGCTGCAGAAATGCAATACTAGTTTTATCGTATTGCTTTGACGTATGAATCGCATCGGCACCACGGTACCAGTTTTATCGTATTGAGAATCTGTAGTTGCATAAAGTAAAGAATTTTGACACCCGTACACCCAGCCAAAGTCTCAGAAACGGTTCGAATCCCCGATCTTCCGATTTCGCTAAGCTTCGACGTATCAATTCCTGCAAAACTGCGATACCAGTTTTAACGTAATAAGAGTGTGTATTTGCATGAAACAAATGATTTTGACACCCGTACACCCAGACAAAGTCTCACAAACGGCGGGAATCCGCGATCTTTCGATTTCGCTAAGCTTCGACTTAACAATCGCTGCAGCACCACGATACCTGCTTTATCGTATTGAGAATGTGTAGTTGTATAAAGTAAAGGCTTTTGACACCCGTACACCCCGCGAATTTCGGAGAAACGCTCGGAATTTTCGATCTTTCGATTTCGCTAAGATTCGACGTATCAATCGCTGCAGAACTGCGATACTAGTTTTATCGTATTGAGAGTGTGTAGTTGCATAGAATGAAGGCTTTTGACACCCGTACACCCAGCCAAACTGTCAGAAACGGCGGGAGTCCTCGATCATTCGATTTCGCTAAGCTTCGACTTAACAATCGCTGAAGCACCACGATACCTGCTTTATCGTATTGAGAATGTGTAGTTGTATAAAGTAAAGGCTTTTGACACCCGTACACCCCGCGAATTTCGGAGAAACGCTTGGAATTTTCGATCACTCGATTTGGCTAAGATTTGACGTATCAATCGATGCAGATCTGCGATAGAAGTTTTATCGTATTGAGAGTATGTAGTTGCATAGAATGGAGGATTTTGACACACGTACACCCAGCCAAAGTCTCAAAAACGCCGAGAATCCTCGATCTTTCGATTTCGCTAAGCTTCGACGTATCAATCGCTGCAGCACCACGATACCAGTTTCATCGTATTGAGAATGTGCAGTTGCATAAAGTAAAGAATTTTGACACCCGTACACCCAGCCAAAGCCTCAGAAACGGCGGGAATCCGCGATCTTTCGATTTCGCTAAGCTTCGACTTAACAATCGCTGCAGCACCACGATACCAGTTTCATCGTATTGAGAATGTGTAGTTGCATAAAGTAAAGGCTTTTGACACCCGTACACCCCGCGAATGTCGCCGAAACGCTCGGGTACCTCGATCTTTTAATTTCGCTGAGATTCCACGTATCAATCGCTGCAGAACTGCGATACTAGTTTTCTTGTATTGAGAGTGTGTAGTTGCATAAAATAAAGGCTTTTTACACCCGTACACCCCGCGAATGTCGTAGAAACGCTCGGAATCCTCGATCTTTCGATTTCGCTAAGCTTCGACGTATCAATCGCTGCAGAACTTCCATACCAGTTTTATCGTATTGATAGTGTGTAGTTTCATAAAATGAAGAATTTTGACACCCGTACACCCAGCTAAACTTGCAGAAACGGCGGGAGTCCGCGATCTTTCGATTTCGCTAAGCTTGGACGTGTCAACCGCTGCAGCACCACGACACCAGTTTTATCGTATTGAGAATGTGTAGTTGCATAAAGTAAAGAATTTTGACACCCGTACACTCAGCCAAAGTCTCAGAAACGGCGCGAATCCGCGATCTTACGATTTCGCTAGGCTTCGACGTATGAATTGCTGCAAAACTGCGATACCAGTTTTAACATATTAAGATTGTGTATTTGCATGAAACGAAGGATTTTTACAGCCGTACACCCAGACAAAGTCTCAGAAACGGCAGGGATCCACGATCTTTCAATTTCGCTAAGCTTCGACGTATCAATCGCTGCAGAACTTCCATAGCAATTTTATCGTATTGAGAGTGTGAAGTTGCATAAAATAAAGAATTTTGACGACCGTATACCCAGCCAAACTCTCAGAAACGGCGGGAATCCGCGATCTTTCAATTTCGCTAAGCTTCGACGTATCAATCGCTGCAGAACTGCGATACTAGTCTTATCGTATTGAGGGTGTGTAGTTGCATAGAATGAAGGCTTTTGACACCCGTACACCCCGCGAATGTCGTAAAAACGCTCGGAATCCTCTATCTTTCGATTTCGCTACGATTCGACGTATCAATCGCTGCAGAACTGCAATACAAGTTTCATCGTATTGAAAATGTGTAGTTGCATAAAATGAAGGCTTTTTACACCCGTACGACCAGACAAAGTCTCAGAAACGGCGAGAATCCTCGATTTTTCGATTTCGCTAAGCTTCGACGTATCAATCGCTGCAGAACTCCGATACCAGTTTTATCGTATTGAGAGTGTGTAGTCGCATAAAATGAATAATTTTGACACCCGTACAGCCAGCCAAACTCTCAGAAACGGCGGGAATCCGCGATCTTTCAATTTCGCTAAGCTTCGACGTATCAATCGCTGCAGAACTGCGATACTAGTTTTATCGTATTGAGAGTGTGTAGTTGCATAGAATGAAGGCTTTTTGACACCCGTACACCCAGCTAAACTTGCAGAAACGGCGGGAGTCCGAGATCTTACGATTTCGCTAGGCTTCGACGTATGAATTGCTGCAAAATTGCGATACCAGTTTTAACGTATTAAGATTGTGTATTTGCATGAAACGAAGGATTTTTACAGCCGTACACCCAGACAAAGTCTCAGAAACGGCAGGAATCCACGATCTTTCAAATTCGCTAAGCCTCGACGTATCAATCGCTGCAGAACTTCTATACCAGTTTTATCGTATTGGTAGTGTGTAGTTGCATAAAATGAAGAATTTTGACACCCGTACACCCAGCCAAACTCTCAGAAACGGCGGGAGTCCGCGATCTTCCGATTTCGCTAAGCTTCGACGTATCAATATTTGCAGCACCACGATACCAGTTTTATTGTATTCTGAATGTGCAGTTGCATAAAGTAAACAATTTTGACACCCGTACACCCAGCCAAAGTCTCAGAAACGGCTCGAATCCGCGATCTTACGATTTCGCTAAGCTTCGACGTATCAATTGCTGCAAAACTGCGATACCAGTTTTAACGTATTAAGATTGTGTATTTGCATGAAACAAAGGATTTTTACACCCGTACACCCAGACAAAGTCTCAGAAACGGCGGGAATCCACGATCTTTCAATTTCGCTGAGCTTCGACGTATCAATCGCTGCAGAACTTCCATACCAATTTTATCGTATTGAGAGTGTATAGGTGCATAAAATAAAGAATTTTGACACCCGTATACCCAGCCAAACTCTCAGAAACAGCGGGAATCCGCGATCTTTCAATTTCGTTAAGCTTCGACGTATCAATCGCTGCAGAACTGCGATACTAGTTTTATCGTATTGAGAGTGTGTAGTTGCATAGAATGAAGGCTTTTGACACCGGTACACCCCGCGAATGTCGTAAAATCGCTCGGAATCCTCGATCATTCTATTTCGCTAAGATTCGACGTATCAATCGCTGCAGAACTGCAATACAAGTTTTATCGTATTGAAAATGTGTAGTTGCATAAAATGAAGGCTTTGACACCCGTACACCCAGACGAAGTCTTAGAAACGGCGGGAATTCTCGATCTCTCGATTTCGCTATGCTTCGACGTATCAATCGCTGCAGAAATGCAATACTAGTTTTATCGTATTGCTTTGACGTATGAATCGCATCGGCACCACGATACCAGTTTTATCGTATTGAGAATCTGTAGTTGCATAAAGTAAAGGCTTTTGACACCCGTACACCCCGATAATGTCGTAGAAACGCTCGGAATCCTCGATCTTTCGATTTCGCTAAGCTTCGACGTATCAATCGCTGCAGAACTTCCATACCAGTTTTATCGTATTGATAGTGTGTAGTTGTATAAAGTAAAGGCTTTTGACACCCGTACACCCCGCGAATTTCGGAGAAACGCTCGGAATTTTCGATCTTTCGATTTCGCTAAGATTCGACGTATCAATCGCTGCAGAACTGCGATACTAGTTTTATCGTATTGAGAGTGTGTAGTTGCATAGAATGAAGGCTTTTGACACCCGTACACCCAGCCAAACTGTCAGAAACGGCGAGAATCCCCGATCTTTCGATTTCGCTAAGCTTCGACGTATCAATCGCTGCAGCACCACGATACCAGTTTCATCGTATTGAGAATGTGCAGTTGCATAAAGTAAAGAATTTTGACGCCCGTACACCCAGCCAAAGCCTCAGAAACGGCGGGAATCCGCGATCTTTCGATTTCGCTAAGCTTCGACTTAACAATCGCTGCAGCACCACGATACCAGTTTCATCGTATTGAGAATGTGTAGTTGCATAAAGTAAAGGCTTTTGACACCCGTACACCCCGCGAATGTCGCCGAAACGCTCGGGTACCTCGATCTTTTAATTTCGCTGAGATTCCACGTATCAATCGCTGCAGAACTGCGATACTAGTTTTCTTGTATTGAGAGTGTGTAGTTGCATAAAATAAAGGCTTTTTACACCCGTACACCCCGCGAATGTCGTAGGAACGCTCGGAATCCTCGATCTTTCGATTTCGCTAAGTTTCGACGTATCAATCGCTGCAGAACTTCCATACCAGTTTTATCGTATTGGTAGTGTGTAGTTGCATAAAATGAAGAATTTTGAAACTCGTACACCCAGCCAAACTCTCAGAAACGGCGGGAGTCCGCGATCGTACGATTTCGCTAAGCTTCGACTTAAGAATCGCTGCAGCACCACGATACCAGTTGCATCGTATCGAGATTGTGTAGTTGCATAAAGTAAAGGCTTTTGACACCCGTACACCCCGATAATGTCGTAGAAACGCTCGGAATCCTCGATCTTTCGATTTCGCTAAGCTTCGACGTATCAATCGCTGCAGAACTTCCATACCAGTTTTATCGTATTGATAGTGTGTAGTTGCATAAAATGAAGAATTTTGACACCCGTACACCCAGCTAAACTTGCAGAAACGGCGGGAGTCCGCGATCTTTCGATTTCGCTAAGCTTGGACGTGTCAACCGCTGCAGCACCACGACACCAGTTTTATCGTATTGAGAATGTGTAGTTGCATAAAGTAAAGAATTTTGACACCCGTACACTCAGCCAAAGTCTCAGAAACGGCGCGAATCCGCGATCTTACGATTTCGCTAGGCTTCGACGTATGAATTGCTGCAAAACTGCGATACCAGTTTTAACATATTAAGATTGTGTATTTGCATGAAACTAAGGATTTTTACAGCCGTACACCCAGACAAAGTCTCAGAAACGGCAGGAATCCACGATCTTTCAATTTCGCTAAGCTTCGACGTATCAATCGCTGCAGAACTTCCATACCAATTTTATCGTATTGAGAGTGTGAAGTTGCATAAAATAAAGAATTTTGACGCCCGTATACCCAGCCAAACTCTCAGAAACGGCGGGAATCCGCGATCTTTCAATTTCGCTAAGCTTCGACGTATCAATCGCTGCAGAACTGCGATACTAGTCTTATCGTATTGAGGGTGTGTAGTTGCATAGAATGAAGGCTTTTGACACCCGTACACCCCGCGAATGTCGTAAAAACGCTCGGAATCCTCTATCTTTCAATTTCGCTACGATTCGACGTATCAATCGCTGCAGAACTGCAATACAAGTTTTATCGTATTGAAAATGTGTAGTTGCATAAAATGAAGGCTTTTTACACCCGTACGACCAGACAAAGTCTCAGAAACGGCGAGAATCCTCGATTTTTCGATTTCGCTAAGCTTCGACGTATCAATCGCTGCAGAACTCCGATACCAGTTTTATCGTATTGAGAGTGTGTAGTCGCATAAAATGAATAATTTTGACACCCGTACACCCAGCCAAACTCTCAGAAACGGCGGGAATCCGCGATCTTTCAATTTCGCTAAGCTTCGACGTATCAATCCCTGCAGAACTGCGATACTAGTTTTATCGTATTGAGAGTGTGTAGTTGCATAGAATGAAGGCTTTTGACACCGGTACACTCCGCGAATTTCGTAAGAACGCTCGGAATCCTCGATCTTTCGATTTCGCTAAGATTCGACGTATCAATCGCTGCAGAACTGGAATACAAGTTTTATCGTATTGAAAATGTGTAGTTGCATAAAATGAACGCTTTTGACACCCGTACACCCAGACGAAGTCTTAGAAACGGCGGGAATCCTCGATCTCTCGATTTCGCTAAGCTTCGACGTATCAATCGCTGCGGAACTGCAATATTAGTTTTATCGTATTGAGAATGTGTAGTTGCATAAAATGAAGGCTTTTGACACCGTTACACCCCGCGAATTTCGTAAAAACGCTCGGAATCTTCGATCTTTCGATTTCGCTAAGATTCGACGTATTAATCGCTGCAGAACTGCAATACAAGTCTTATCGTATTGAAAATGTGTCGTTGCATAAAATGAAGGGTTTTGACACCCGTACACCCAGACGAAGTCTCAGAAACGGCGGGAATCCTTGATCGTTCGATTCCGCTAAGCTTCGATGTATGAATCGGTGCAGCACCACGATACCAGTTTGATCGTATTAAGAGTGTGTATTTGCATAAAACAAAGGATTTTTACACTCGTACACCCAGACAAAGCCTCGGAAACGGTGGGAATCCGCGATCTCTCGATTTCGCTAAGCTTCGACTTAATAATCGCTGCAGCACCACGATACCTGCTTTATCGTATTGAGAATGTGTAGTTGCATAAAGTAAAGGCTTTTGACACCCGTACACCCCACGAATGTCGTAGAAACGCTCGCAATTTTCGATCTTTCGATTTCGCTAAGATTCGACGTATCAATCGATGCAGATCTGCGATAGGAGTTTTATCGTATTGAGAGTATGTAGTTGCATAGAATGAAGGATTTTGAGACCCGTATACCCAGCCAAAGTCTCAAAAACGACGAGAATCCTCGAACATTCGATTTCGCTAAGCTTCGACGTATGAATCGGTGCAGCACCACGATACCAGTTTTATCGTATTGAGAATGTGTAGTTGCATAAAGTAAAGAATTTTGACACCCGTACACCCAGCCCAAGTCTCAGAAACGGCGCGAGTCCTCGATCGTACCATTTCGCTAAGCTTCGACTTAAGAATCGCTGCAGCACCACGATACCAGTTGCATCGTATCGAGAATGTGTAGTTGCATAAAGTAAAGGCTTTTGACACCCGTACACCCCGATAATGTCGTAGAAACGCTCGGAATTTTCGATCTTTCGATTTCGCTAAGATTCGACGTATCAATCGATGCAGATGTGCGATAGAAGTATTATTGTATTGAGAGTATGTAGTTGCATAGAATGAAGGATTTTGAGACCCGTACACCCAGCCAAAGTCTCAAAAACGCCGAGAATCCTCAATCTTTCGATTTCGCTAAGTTTCGATGTATGAATCGGTACAGCACCACGATACCAGTTTCATCATATTGAGAATGTGTAGTTGCATAAAGTAAAGAATTTTGATATCCGTACACCCAGCCAAAGCCTCAGAAACGGCGGGAATCCGCGATCTTACGATTTCGCTAAGCTTCGACTTAACAATCGCTGCAGCACCACGATACCAGTTTCATCGTATTGAGAATGTGTAGTTGCATAAAGTAAAGGCTTTTGACACCCGTACACCCCGCGAATGTCGCAAAAACGCTCGGGAACTTCGATCTTTTTATTTCGCTGAGATTCCACGTAATCAATCGCTGCAGAACTGCGATACTAGTTTCCTTATATTGAGAGTGTGTAGTTGCATAAAATAAAGGCTTTTGACACCCGTACACCCCCCGAATGTCGTAGAAACGCTCGGAATCCTCGATCTTTCGATTTCGCTAAGCTTCGACGTATCAATCGCTGCAGAACATCCATACCCGTTTTATCGTATTGAGAGTTTGAAGTTGCATAAAATGAAGAATTTTGACACCCGTGAACCCAGCCAAACTCTCAGAAACGGCGGGAGTCCGCGATCTTACGATTTCGCTAAGATTCGACGTGTCAATCGCTGCAGCACCACGACACCAGTTTTCTCGTATTGAGAATGTGTAGTTGCATAACGGAAAGAATTTTGACACCCGTACACCCAGCCATAGTCTCAGAAACGGCGCGAATCCGCGATCTTACGATTTCGCTAAGCTTCGACGTATCAATTCCTGCAAAACTGCGATACCAGTTTTAACGTATTAAGAGTGTGTATTTGCATGAAACAAATGATTTTGACACCCGTACACCCAGACAAAGTCTCAGAAACGGCGGGAATCCGCGATCTTTCGATTTCGCTAATCTTCGACTTAACAATCGCTGCAGCCCGACGATACCTGCTTTATCGTATTGAGAATGTGTAGTTGCATAAAGTAAAGGCTTTTGACACCCGTACACCCCGCGAATTTCGTAGTAACGCTTGGAATTTCCGATCTTTCGATTTCGCTAAGCCAAAGACTCAAAAATGCCGAGAATCCTCGATCTTTCGATTACGCTAAGCTTCGACGTATGAATCGGTGCAGCACCACGATACCAGTTTAATCGTATTGAGAATGTGTAGTTTCATAAAGTAAAGAATTTTTTACACCCGTACACCCAGCCAAAGTCTCAGAAACGGCGCGAATCCGCGATCTTACGATTTCGCTAAGCTTCGACGTATCAATCGCTGCAGAACTGCGGTAACAGTTTTATCGTATTGAGAGTGTGTAGTTGCATAGAATGGAGAATTTTGACACCCGTACACCCAGCCAAACTCTCAGAAACGGCGGGAATCCACGATCTTTCCATTTCGCTAAGCTTCGACGTATCAATCGCTGCAGAACTGCGATACTATTCTTATCGTATTGAGGGTGTGTAGTTGCATAGAATGAAAGCTTTTGACACCCGTACACCCCGCGTATGTCGTAAAAACGCTCGGAATCCTCGATCTTTCGATTTCGCTACGATTCGACGTATCAATCGCTGCAGAACTGCAATACCAGTTTTATCGTATTGAAAATGTGTAGTTGCATAAAATCAAGGCTTTTGACACCCGTACACCCAGAAAAAGTTTCATAAACGGCGGGAATCATCGATCTCTCGATTTGGCTAAGATTCGACGTATCAATCGCTGCAGAACTGCAATACTCGTTTTATTTTATTGAGAGTGTGTAGTTGCATAAAATGAAGGCTTTTGAAACTCGTACACCCCGCGAATGTCGTAGAAACGCTCGGAATCCTCGATCTTTCTATTTCACTAAGATTCGACGTATCAATCGATACAGAACTGCGATACCAATTTTATCGTATTGAGAATGTATAATTGCATAGAATGGAAGATTTTGACACCCGTACACCCAGCCAAAGTCTCAGAAACACCATGAATCTACGATCTATCGATTTCGCTAAGCTTCGACGTATCAATCGCTGCAGAACTGCGATACCAGTTTTATCGTATTGAGAATGTATAGTTGCATAGAATGAAGAATTTTGACACCCGTACACCCAGCCAAAGTCTCAGTAACGCCATGAATCCTCGATCTTTCGATTTCGCTAAGCTTCGACGTATCAATCGCTGCAGAACTGCGATACCAGTTTTATCGTATTGAGAGTGTGTAGTTGCATAAAATGAAGAATTTGGACACCCGTACACCGAGCCAAGGTCTCAGAAACGGCGGGAATCCGCGATCCTTCGATTTCGCTAAGCTTCGACGTATCAATCGCTGCAGCACCATGGTACCTGTTTTATCGTATTGAGAATGTGTAGTTGCATAAAGTAAGGGCTTTTGACAGCCGTACACCCCACGAATATCGATGAAATGCTCGGAATCCTCGATCTCTCGATTTCGCTAAGATTCGACGTATCAATTGCTGCAGAACTGCAATACTAGTTTTATCGTATTGAGAGTGTGTAGTTGCATAAAATGAAGGCTTTTGACACCCGTAGACCCGGCGAATGTCGTAGAAACGCTCGGAATCCTCGATCTTTCGATTTCGCTAAGATTCGACGTATCAATCGATACAGAACTGCGATACCAATTTTATCGTATTGAGAATGTATAGTTGCATAGAATGAAGGATTTTGACACCCGTACACCCAGCCAAAGTCTCAGAAACGCCGAGAATTTTCGATCTTCCGATTTCGCTATGCTTCGACGTATCAATCGCTGCAGAACTGCGATACCAGTTTTATCGTATTGAGAGTGTGTAATTGCATAGAATGAAGAATTTTGACACCCGTACACCCAGCCAAACTCTCAGAAACGGCGGGTATCCGCGATCTTTCGATTTCGTTTAGCTTCGACGTATCAATCGCTGCAGTACCTCGATACCAGTTTTATCGTATTGAGAATGTGTAGTTGCATAAAGTAAAGGCTTTTGACACCCGTACACCCCGCGAATGTCGCAGAAACGCTGGGAATCATCGACCTTTCGATTTCGCTAAGATTCGACGTATCAATCGCTGCAGCACCACGATACCAGTTTTATCGTATTGAGAATGTGTAGTTGCATAAAGTAAATGCTTTTGACACCGTTACACCTCGCGAATGTCGTAAAAACGCTCGGAATCCGCGATCTTTCAATTTCGCTAAGCTTCGATGTATCAATCGCTGCAGAACTGCGAAACCAGTTTTATCATATTGAGAGTGTGTAGTTGCATAAAATGGGGAATTTTGACACCCGTACACCCAGGCAAACTCTCAGAAACGGCGGGAATCCGCGATGTTTCAATTTCGTTAAGCTTCGACGTATCAATCGCTGCAGAACTGCGATACTAGTTTTATCGTATTGAGAGTGTGTAGTTGCATAGAATGAAGGCTTTTGACACCGGTACACCCCGCGAATGTCGTAAAATCGCTCGGAATCCTCGATCATTCTATTTCGCTAAGATTCGACGTATCAATCGCTGCAGAACTGCAATACAAGTTTTATCGTATTGAAAATGTGTAGTTGCATAAAATGAAGGCTTTGACACCCGTACACCCAGACGAAGTCTTAGAAACGGCGGGAATTCTCGATCTCTCGATTTCGCTATGCTTCGACGTATCAATCGCTGCAGAAATGCAATACTAGTTTTATCGTATTGCTTTGACGTATGAATCGCATCGGCACCACGATACCAGTTTTATCGTATTGAGAATCTGTAGTAGCATAAAGTAAAGAATTTTGACACCCGTACACCCAGCCAAAGTCTCAGAAACGGTTCGAATCCCCGATCTTCCGATTTCGCTAAGCTTCGACGTATCAATTCCTGCAAAACTGCGATACCAGTTTTAACGTAATAAGAGTGTGTATTTGCATGAAACAAATGATTTTGACACCCGTACACCCAGACAAAGTCTCACAAACGGCGGGAATCCGCGATCTTTCTATTTCGCTAAGCTTCGACTTAACAATCGCTGCAGCACCACGATACCTGCTTTATCGTATTGAGAATGTGTAGTTGTATAAAGTAAAGGCTTTTGACGCCCGTACACCCCGCGAATTTCGGAGAAACGCTCGGAATTTTCGATCTTTCGATTTCGCTAAGATTCGACGTATCAATCGCTGCAGAACTGCGATACTAGTTTTATCGTATTGAGAGTGTGTAGTTGCATAGAATGAAGGCTTTTGACACCCGTACACCCAGCCAAACTGTCAGAAACGGCGAGAATCCTCGATCTTTCGATTTCGCTAAGCTTCGACGTATCAATCGCTGCAGCACCACGATACCAGTTTCATCGTATTGAGAATGTGCAGTTGCATAAAGTAAAGAATTTTGACACCCGTACACCCAGCCAAAGCCTCAGAAACGGCGGGAATCCGCGATCTTTCGATTTCGCTAAGCTTCGACTTAACAATCGCTGCAGCACCACGATACCAGTTTCATCGTATTGAGAATGTGTAGTTGCATAAAGTAAAGGCTTTTGACACCCGTACACCCCGCGAATGTCGCCGAAACGCTCGGGTACCTCGATCTTTTAATTTCGCTGAGATTCCACGTATCAATCGCTGCAGAACTGCGATACTAGTTTTCTTGTATTGAGAGTGTGTAGTTGCATAAAATAAAGGCTTTTTACACCCGTACACCCCGCGAATGTCGTAGGAACGCTCGGAATCCTCGATCTTTCGATTTCGCTAAGTTTCGACGTATCAATCGCTGCAGAACTTCCATACCAGTTTTATCGTATTGATAGTGTGTAGTTGCATAAAATGAAGAATTTTGACACCCGTACACCCAGCTAAACTTGCAGAAACGGCGGGAGTCCGCGATCTTTCGATTTCGCTAAGCTTGGACGTGTCAACCGCTGCAGCACCACGACACCAGTTTTATCGTATTGAGAATGTGTAGTTGCATAAAGTAAAGAATTTTGACACCCGTACACTCAGCCAAAGTCTCAGAAACGGCGCGAATCCGCGATCTTACGATTTCGCTAGGCTTCGACGTATGAATTGCTGCAAAACTGCGATACCAGTTTTAACATATTAAGATTGTGTATTTGCATGAAACTAAGGATTTTTACAGCCGTACACCCAGACAAAGTCTCAGAAACGGCAGGAATCCACGATCTTTCAATTTCGCTAAGCTTCGACGTATCAATCGCTGCAGAACTTCCATACCAATTTTATCGTATTGAGAGTGTGAAGTTGCATAAAATAAAGAATTTTGACGCCCGTATACCCAGCCAAACTCTCAGAAACGGCGGGAATCCGCGATCTTTCAATTTCGCTAAGCTTCGACGTATCAATCGCTGCAGAACTGCGATACTAGTCTTATCGTATTGAGGGTGTGTAGTTGCATAGAATGAAGGCTTCTGACACCCGTACACCCCGCGAATGTCGTAAAAACGCTCGGAATCCTCTATCTTTCAATTTCGCTACGATTCGACGTATCAATCGCTGCAGAACTGCAATACAAGTTTTATCGTATTGAAAATGTGTAGTTGCATAAAATGAAGGCTTTTTACACCCGTACGACCAGACAAAGTCTCAGAAACGGCGAGAATCCTCGATTTTTCGATTTCGCTAAGCTTTGACGTATCAATCGCTGCAGAACTCCGATACCAGTTTTATCGTATTGAGAGTGTGTAGTCGCATAAAATGAAGAATTTTGACACCCGTACACCCAGCCAAACTCTCAGAAACGGCGGGAATCCGCGATCTTTCAATTTCGCTAAGCTTCGACGTATCAATCGCTGCAGAACTGCGATACTAGTTTTATCGTATTGAGAGTGTGTAGATGCATAGAATGAAGGCTTTTTGACACCCGTACACCCAGCTAAACTTGCAGAAACGGCGGGAGTCCGCGATCTTACGATTTCGCTAGGCTTCGACGTATGAATTGCTGCAAAACTGCGATACCAGTTTTAACGTATTAAGATTGTGTATTTGCATGAAACGAAGGATTTTTACAGCCGTACACCCAGACAAAGTCTCAGAAACGGCAGGAATCCACGATCTTTCAATTTCGCTAAGCTTCGACGTATCAATCGCTGCAGAACTTCCATACCAATTTTATCGGATTGAGAGTGTGAAGTTGCATAAAATAAAGAATTTTGACGTCCGTATACCCAGCCAAACTCTCAGAAACGGCGGGAATCCGCGATCTTTCAATTTCGCTAAGCTTCGACGTATCAATCGCTGCAGAACTGCGATACTAGTCTTATCGTATTGAGGGTGTGTAGTTGCATAGAATGAAGGCTTTTGACACCCGTACACCCCGCGAATGTCGTAAAAACGCTCGGAATCCTCTATCTTCCGATTTCGCTACGATTCGACGTATCAATCGCTGCAGAACTGCAATACAAGTTTTATCGTATTGAAAATGTGTAGTTGCATAAAATGAAGGCTTTTTACACCCGTACGACCAGACAAAGTCTCAGAAACGGCGAGAATCCTCGATTTTTCGATTTCGCTAAGCTTCGACGTATCAATCGCTGCAGAACTCCGATACCAGTTTTATCGTATTGAGAGTGTGTAGTCGCATAAACTGAATAATTTTGACACCCGTACACCCAGCCAAACTCTCAGAAACGGCGGGAATCCGCGATCTTTCAATTTCGCTAAGCTTCGACGTATCAATCGCTGCGGAACTGCAATATTAGTTTTATCGTATTGAGAATGTGTAGTTGCATAAAATGAAGGCTTTTGACACCGTTACACCCCGCGAATTTCGTAAAAACGCTCGGAATCTTCGATCTTTCGATTTCGCTAAGATTCGACGTATTAATCGCTGCAGAACTGCAATACAAGTCTTATCGTATTGAAAATGTGTCGTTGCATAAAATGAAGGGTTTTGACACCCGTACACCCAGACGAAGTCTCAGAAACGGCGGGAATCCTTGATCGTTCGATTCCGCTAAGCTGCGATGTATGAATCGGTGCAGCACCACGATACCAGTTTGATCGTATTAAGAGTGTGTATTTGCATGAAACAAAGGATTTTTACACTTGTACACCCAGACAAAGCCTCGGAAACGGTGGGAATCCGCGATCTTTCGATTTCGCTAAGCTTCGACTTAATAATCGCTGCAGCACCACGATACCTGCTTTATCGTATTGAGAATGTGTAGTTGCATAAAGTAAAGGCTTTTGACACCCGTACACCCCACGAATGTCGTAGAAACGCTCGCAATTTTCGATCTTTCGATTTCGCTAAGATTCGACGTATCAATCGATGCAGATCTGCGATAGGAGTTTTATCGTATTGAGAGTATGTAGTTGCATAGAATGAAGGATTTTGAGACCCGTATACCCAGCCAAAGTCTCAAAAACGACGAGAATCCTCGAACATTCGATTTCGCTAAGCTTCGACGTATGAATCGGTGCAGCACCACGATACCAGTTTTATCGTATTGAGAATGTGTAGTTGCATAAAGTAAAAAATTTTGACACCCATACACCCAGCCCAAGTCTCAGAAACGGCGCGAGTCCTCGATCGTACCATTTCGCTAAGCTTCGACTTAAGAATCGCTGCAGCACCACGATACCAGTTGCATCGTATCGAGAATGTGTAGTTGCATAAAGTAAAGGCTTTTGACACCCGTACACCCCGATAATGTCGTAGAAACGCTCGGAATTTTCGATCTTTCGATTTCGCTAAGATTCGACGTATCAATCGATGCAGATGTGCGATAGAAGTATTATTGTAATGAGAGTATGTAGTTGCATAGAATGAAGGATTTTGAGACCCGTACACCCAGCCAAAGTCTCAAAAACGCCGAGAATCCTCAATCTTTCGATTTCGCTAAGTTTCGATGTATGAATCGGTACAGCACCACGATACCAGTTTCATCATATTGAGAATGTGTAGTTGCATAAAGTAAAGAATTTTGATACCCGTACACCCAGCCAAAGCCTCAGAAACGGCGGGAATCCGCGATCTTACGATTTCGCTAAGCTTCGACTTAACAATCGCTGCAGCACCACGATACCAGTTTCATCGTATTGAGGATGTGTAGTTGCATAAAGTAAAGGCTTTTGACACCCGTACACCCCGCGAATGTCGCAAAAACGCTCGGGAACTTCGATCTTTTTATTTCGCTGAGATTCCACGTAATCAATCGCTGCAGAACTGCGATACTAGTTTTCTTATATTGAGAGTGTGTAGTTGCATAAAATAAAGGCTTTTGACACCCGTACACCCCGCGAATGTCGTAGAAACGCTCGGAATCCTCGATCTTTCGATTTCGCTAAGCTTCGACGTATCAATCGCTGCAGAACATCCATACCCGTTTTATCGTATTGAGAGTTTGAAGTTGCATAAAATGAAGAATTTTGACACCCGTGAACCCAGCCAACGGCTCTCTCTCTCTCTCTCAGAAACGGCGGGAGTCCGCGATCTTACGATTTCGCTAAGATTCGACGTGTCAATCGCTGCAGCACCACGACACCAGTTTTCTCGTATTGAGAATGTGTAGTTGCATAACGGAAAGAATTTTGACACCCGTACACCCAGCCATAGTCTCAGAAACGGCGCGAATCCGCGATCTTACGATTTCGCTAAGCTTCGACGCATCAATTCCTGCAAAACTGCGATACCAGTTTTAACGTATTAAGAGTGTGTATTTGCATGAAACAAATGATTTTGACACCCGTACACCCAGACAAAGTCTCAGAAACGGCAGGAATCCGCGATCTTTCGATTTCGCTAATCTTCGACTTAACAATCGCTGCAGCCCGACGATACCTGCTTTATCGTATTGAGAATGTGTAGTTGCATAAAGTAAAGGCTTTTGACACCCGTACACCCCGCGAATTTCGTAGTAACGCTTGGAATTTCCGATCTTTCGATTTCGCTAAGCCAAAGACTCAAAAATGCCGAGAATCCTCGATCTTTCGATTACGCTAAGCTTCGACGTATGAATCGGTGCAGCACCACGATACCAGTTTAATCGTATTGAGAATGTGTAGTTTTATAAAGTAAAGAATTTTTTACACCCGTACACCCAGCCAAAGTCTCAGAAACGGCGCGAATCCGCGATCTTACGATTTCGCTAAGCTTCGACGTATCAATCGCTGCAGAACTGCGGTACCAGTTTTATCGTATTGAGAGTGTGTAGTTGCATAGAATGGAGAATTTTGACACCCGTACACCCAGCCAAACTCTCAGAAACGGCGGGAATCCACGATCTTTCCATTTCGCTAAGCTTCGACGTATCAATCGCTGCAGAACTGCGATACTATTCTTATCGTATTGAGGGTGTGTAGTTGCATAGAATGAAAGCTTTTGACACCCGTACACCCCGCGTATGTCGTAAAAACGCTCGGAATCCTCGATCTTTCGATTTCGCTACGATTCGACGTATCAATCGCTGCAGAACTGCAATACCAGTTTTATCGTATTGAAAATGTGTAGTTGCATAAAATCAAGGCTTTTGACACCCGTACACCCAGAAAAAGTTTCATAAACGGCGGGAATCATCGATCTCTCGATTTGGCTAAGATTCGACGTATCAATCGCTGCAGAACTGCAATACTCGTTTTATTTTATTGAGAGTGTGTAGTTGCATAAAATGAAGGCTTTTGAAACTCGTACACCCCGCGAATGTCGTAGAAACGCTCGGAATCCTCGATCTTTCTATTTCACTAAGATTCGACGTATCAATCGATACAGAACTGCGATACCAATTTTATCGTATTGAGAATGTATAATTGCATAGAATGGAAGATTTTGACACCCGTACACCCAGCCAAAGTCTCAGAAACGCCATGAATCTTCGATCTATCGATTTCGCTAAGCTTCGACGTATCAATCGCTGCAGAACTGCGATACCAGTTTTATCGTATTGAGAATGTATAGTTGCATAGAATGAAGAATTTTGACACCCGTACACCCAGCCAAAGTCTCAGTAACGCCATGAATCCTCGATCTTTCGATTTCGCTAAGCTTCGACGTATCAATCGCTGCAGAACTGCGATACCAGTTTTATCGTATTGAGAGTGTGTAGTTGCATAAAATGAAGAATTTGGACACCCGTACACCGAGCCAAGGTCTCAGAAACGGCGGGAATCCGCGATCATTCGATTTCGCTAAGCTTCGACTTAACAATCGCTGAAGCACCACGATACCTGCTTTATCGTATTGAGAATGTGTAGTTGCATAAAGTAAAGGCTTTTGACACCCGTACACCCAGCCAAAGTCTCAAAAATGCCGAGAATCCTCGATCTTTCGATTTGGCTAAGCTTCGACGTATCAATCGCTGCAGCACCACGATACCAGTTTTATCGTATTGAGAATGTGTAGTTGCATAAAGTAAACCATTTTAACACCCGTATACCCAGCTTAACTCTCAGGAACGGCGGGAGTCCTCGATCTTTCGATTTGGCTATGCTTCGACTTAACAATCGCTGCAGCACCACGATACCTGCTTTATCGTATTGAGAATGTGTAGTTCCATAAAGTAAAGGCTTTTGACACCCGTACACCCCGCGAATGTCGTAGAAACCCTCGGAATTTTCGATCTTTCGATTTCGCTAAGATTCGACATATCAATCGATGCAGATCTGCGATAGAAGTTTTATCGTATTGAGAGTATGTAGTTGCATAGAATGGAGGATTTTAAGACCCGTACACCCAGCCAAAGTCTCAAAAACGACGAGAATCCTCGATCTTTCGATTTCGCTAAGCTTCGACGTATGAATCGGTGCAGCACCACGATACCAGTTTTATCGTATTGAGAATGTGTAGTTGCATGAAGTAAAGAATTTTGACACCCGTATACCCAGGCAAAGTCTCAGAAACGGCGCGAATCCGCGGTCTTACGATTTCGATAAGTTTCGACTTAACAATCGCTGCAGCACCACGATACCAGTTTCATCGTATTGAGAATGTGTAGTTGCATAAAGTAAAGGCTTTCTACACGCGTACACCCCGCAAATGTCGTAGAAACGCTCGGAATTTTCGATCTTTCGATTTCGCTAAGATTCGACGTATCAATCGATGCAGATGTGCGACAGAAGTTTTATCGTATTGAGAGTATGTAGTTGCATCGAATGAATGATTTTGAGACCCGTACACCCAGCCAAAGTTTCAAAAACGACGAGAATCCTCGATCTTTCGATTTCGCTAAGCTTCGACGTATGAATCGGTGCAGCACCACGTGACCAGTTTTATCGTATTGAGAATGTGTAATTGCATAAAGTAAAGAATTCTGACACCCGTATACCCAGCCAAAGTCTCAGAAACGGCGCGAATCCGCAATCTTTCGATTTCGCTTAGCTTCGACTTTACAATCGCTGCAGCACCACGATTCCAGTTTCATCGTATTGAGAATGTGTAGTCGCATAAAGTAAAGGCTTTTGACAACCGTACACCCCGCGAATGTCGCAGAAACGCTCGGGAACCTCGATCTTTTAATTTCGCTGAGATTCCACGTATCAATCGCTGCAGAACTGCGATACTAGTTTTATTGTATTGAGAGTGTTTAGTTGCATAAAATAAAGGCTTTTGACACCCGTACACCCCGCGAATGTCGTAGAAACGCTCGGAATCCTCAATCTTTCGATTTCGCTAAGCTTCGACGTATCAATCGCTGCAGAACTTCCATACCAGTTTTATCGTATTGAGAGTGTGTAGTTGCAGAAAATGAAGAATTTTGACACCCGTACACCCAGCCAAACTCTCAGAAACGGCGGGAGTCCGTGATCTTTCGATTTCGCTAAGCTTCGACGTATCAACCGCTGCAGCACCACGATACCAGTTTTATCGTATTGAGAATGTGTAGTTGCATAAACTAAAGAATTTTGACACCCGTACACCCAGCCAAACTCTCAGAAATGGCGGGAGTCCTCGATCATTCGATTTCGCTAAGCTTCGACTTAACAATCGCTGAAGCACCACGATACCTGCTTTATCGTATTGAGAATGTGTAGTTGCATAAAGTAAAGGCTTTTGACACCCGTACACCCAGCCAAAGTCTCAAAAATGCCGAGAATCCTCGAACTTTCGATTTGGCTAAGCTTCGACGTATCAATCGCTGCAGCACCACGATACCAGTTTTATCGTATTGAGAATGTGTAGTTCCATAAAGTAAACCATTTTGACACCCGTATACCCAGCTTAACTCTCAGGAACGGCGGGAGTCCTCGATCTTTCGATTTGGCTATGCTTCGACTTAACAATCGCTGCAGCACCACGATACCTGCTTTATCGTATTGAGAATGTGTAGTTCCATAAAGTAAAGGCTTTTGACACCCGTACACCCCGCGAATGTCGTAGAAACCCTCGGAATTTTCGATCTTTCGATTTCGCTAAGATTCGACATATCAATCGATGCAGATCTGCGATAGAAGTTTTATCGTATTGAGAGTATGTAGTTGCATAGAATGAAGGATTTTAAGACCCGTACACCCAGCCAAAGTCTCAAAAACGACGAGAATCCTCGATCTTTCGATTTCGCTAAGCTTCGACGTATGAATCGGTGCAGCACCACGATACCAGTTTTATCGTATTGAGAATGTGTAGTTGCATGAAGTAAAGAATTTTGACACCCGTATACCCAGCCAAAGTCTCAGAAACGGCGCGAATCCGCGATCTTACGATTTCGATAAGTTTCGACTTAACAATCGCTGCAGCACCACGATACCAGTTTCATCGTATTGAGAATGTGTAGTTGCATAAAGTAAAGGCTTTCTACACGCGTACACCCCGCAAATGTCGTAGAAACGCTCGGAATTTTCGATCTTTCGATTTCGCTAAGATTCGACGTATCAATCGATGCAGATGTGCGACAGAAGTTTTATCGTATTGAGAGTATGTAGTTGCATCGAATGAATGATTTTGAGACCCGTACACCCAGCCAAAGTCTCAAAAACGCCGAAAATCCTCAATCTTTCGATTTCGCTAAGCTACGATGTATGAATCGGTGCAGCACCACGATACCAGTTTCATCGTATTGAGAATGTGCAGTTGCATAACGTAAAGAATTTTGACACCCGTACACCCAGCATAAGCCGCAGAAACGGCGGGAATCCGCGATCTTTCGATACCGCTAAGCTTCGACTTAACAATCGCTGCAGGTCCACGATACCAGTTTCATCGTATTGAGAATGTGTAGTTGCATAAAGTAAAGGCTTTTGACACCCGTACACCCCGCGAATGTCGCCGAAACGCTCGGGTACCTCGATCTTTTAATTTCGCTGAGATTCCACGTATCAATCGCTGCAGAGCTGCGATACTAGTTTTCTTGTATTGAGAATGTGTAGTTGCATAAAATAAAGGCTTTTGACACACGTACACCCCGCGAATGTCGTAGAAACGCTCGGAATCCTCGATCTTTCGATTTCGCTAAGCCTCGACGTATCAATCGCTGCAGAACTTCTATACCAGTTTTATCGTATTGGTAGTGTGTAGTTGCATAAAATGAAGAATTTTGACACCCGTACACCCAGCCAAACTCTCAGAAACGGCGGGAGTCCGCGATCTTCCGATTTCGCTAAGCTTCGACGTATCGATATTTGCAGCACCACGATACCAGTTTTATTGTATTCTGAATGTGCAGTTGCATAAAGTAAACAATTTTGACACCCGTACACCCAGCCAAAGTCTCAGAAACGGCTCGAATCCGCGATCTTACGATTTCGCTAAGCTTCGACGTATCAATTGCTGCAAAACTGCGATACCAGTTTTAACGTATTAAGATTGTGTATTTGCATGAAACAAAGGATTTTTACACCCGTACACCCAGACAAAGTCTCAGAAACGGCGGGAATCCACGATCTTTCAATTTCGCTGAGCTTCGACGTATCAATCGCTGCAGAACTTCCATACCAATTTTATCGTATTGAGAGTGTATAGTTGCATAAAATGAAGAATTTTGACACCCGTATACCCAGCCAAACTCTCAGAAACGGCGGGAATCCGCGATCTTTCAATTTCGTTAAGCTTCGACGTATCAATCGCTGCAGAACTGCGATACTATTCTTATCGTATTGAGGGTGTGTAGTTGCATAGAATGAAAGCTTTTGACACCCGTACACCCCGCGTATGTCGTAAAAACGCTCGGAATCCTCGATCTTTCGATTTCGCTACGATTCGACGTATCAATCGCTGCAGAACTGCAATACCAGTTTTATCGTATTGAAAATGTGTAGTTGCATAAAATCAAGGCTTTTGACACCCGTACACCCAGAAAAAGTTTCATAAACGGCGGGAATCATCGATCTCTCGATTTGGCTAAGATTCGACGTATCAATCGCTGCAGAACTGCAATACTCGTTTTATTTTATTGAGAGTGTGTAGTTGCATAAAATGAAGGCTTTTGAAACTCGTACACCCCGCGAATGTCGTAGAAACGCTCGGAATCCTCGATCTTTCTATTTCACTAAGATTCGACGTATCAATCGATACAGAACTGCGATACCAATTTTATCGTATTGAGAATGTATAATTGCATAGAATGGAAGATTTTGACACCCGTACACCCAGCCAAAGTCTCAGAAACACCATGAATCTTCGATCTATCGATTTCGCTAAGCTTCGACGTATCAATCGCTGCAGAACTGCGATACCAGTTTTATCGTATTGAGAATGTATAGTTGCATAGAATGAAGAATTTTGACACCCGTACACCCAGCCAAAGTCTCAGTAACGCCATGAATCCTCGATCTTTCGATTTCGCTAAGCTTCGACGTATCAATCGCTGCAGAACTGCGATACCAGTTTTATCGTATTGAGAGTGTGTAGTTGCATAAAATGAAGAATTTGGACACCCGTACACCGAGCCAAGGTTTCAGAAACGGCGGGAATCCGCGATCCTTCGATTTCGCTAAGCTTCGACGTATCAATCGCTGCAGCACCATGGTACCTGTTTTATCGTATTGAGAATGTGTAGTTGCATAAAGTAAGGGCTTTTGACAGCCGTACACCCCACGAATGTCGATGAAATGCTCGGAATCCTCGATCTCTCGATTTCGCTAAGATTCGACGTATCAATTGCTGCAGAACTGCAATACTAGTTTTATCGTATTGAGAGTGTGTAGTTGCATAAAATGAAGGGTTTTGACACCCGTAGACCCCGCGAATGTCGTAGAAACGCTCGGAATCCTCGATCTTTCGATTTCGCTAAGATTCGACGTATCAATCGATACAGAACTGCGATACCAATTTTATCGTATTGAGAATGTATAGTTGCATAGAATGAAGGATTTTGACACCCGTACACCCAGCCAAAGTCTCAGAAACGCCGAGAATTTTCGATCTTCCGATTTCGCTATGCTTCGACGTATCAATCGCTGCAGAACTGCGATACCAGTTTTATCGTATTGAGAGTGTGTAATTGCATAGAATGAAGAATTTTGACACCCGTACACCCAGCCAAACTCTCAGAAACGGCGGGTATCCGCGATCTTTCGATTTCGTTTAGCTTCGACGTATCAATCGCTGCAGTACCTCGATACCAGTTTTATCGTATTGAGAATGTGTAGTTGCATAAAGTAAAGGCTTTTGACACCCGTACACCCCGCGAATGTCGCAGAAACGCTGGGAATCATCGACCTTTCGATTTCGCTAAGATTCGACGTATCAATCGCTGCAGCACCACGATACCAGTTTTATCGTATTGAGAATGTGTAGTTGCATAAAGTAAATGCTTTTGACACCGTTACACCTCGCGAATGTCGTAAAAACGCTCGGAATCCGCGATCTTTCAATTTCGCTAAGCTTCGACGTATCAATCGCTGCAGAACTGCGAAACCAGTTTTATCATATTGAGAGTGTGTAGTTGCATAAAATGGGGAATTTTGACACCCGTACACCCAGGCAAACTCTCAGAAACGGCGGGAATCCGCGATCTTTCAATTTCGTTAAGCTTCGACGTATCAATCGCTGCAGAACTGCGATACTAGTTTTATCGTATTGAGAGTGTGTAGTTGCATAGAATGAAGGCTTTTGACACCGGTACACCCCGCGAATGTCGTAAAATCGCTCGGAATCCTCGATCATTCTATTTCGCTAAGATTCGACGTATCAATCGCTGCAGAACTGCAATACAAGTTTTATCGTATTGAAAATGTGTAGTTGCATAAAATGAAGGCTTTGACACCCGTACACCCAGACGAAGTCTTAGAAACGGCGGGAATTCTCGATCTCTCGATTTCGCTATGCTTCGACGTATCAATCGCTGCAGAAATGCAATACTAGTTTTATCGTATTGCTTTGACGTATGAATCGCATCGGCACCACGATACCAGTTTTATCGTATTGAGAATCTGTAGTTGCATAAAGTAAAGAATTTTGACACCCGTACACCCAGCCAAAGTCTCAGAAACGGTTCGAATCCCCGATCTTCCGATTTCGCTAAGCTTCGACGTATCAATTCCTGCTAAACTGCGATACCAGTTTTAACGTAATAAGAGTGTGTATTTGCATGAAACAAATGATTTTGACACCCGTACACCCAGACAAAGTCTCACAAACGGCGGGAATCCGCGATCTTTCGATTTCGCTAAGCTTCGACTTAACAATCGCTGCAGCACCACGATACCTGCTTTATCGTATTGAGAATGTGTAGTTGTATAAAGTAAAGGCTTTTGACACCCGTACACCCCGCGAATTTCGGAGAAACGCTCGGAATTTTCGATCTTTCGATTTCGCTAAGATTCGACGTATCAATCGCTGCAGAACTGCGATACTAGTTTTATCGTATTGAGAGTGTGTAGTTGCATAGAATGAAGGCTTTTGACACCCGTACACCCAGCCAAACTGTCAGAAACGGCGAGAATCCTCGATCTTTCGATTTCGCTAAGCTTCGACGTATCAATCGCTGCAGCACCACGATACCAGTTTCATCGTATTGAGAATGTGCAGTTGCATAAAGTAAAGAATTTTGACACCCGTACACCCAGCCAAAGCCTCAGAAACGGCGGGAATCCGCGATCTTTCGATTTCGCTAAGCTTCGACTTAACAATCGCTGCAGCACCACGATACCAGTTTCATCGTATTGAGAATGTGTAGTTGCATAAAGTAAAGGCTTTTGACACCCGTACACCCCGCGAATGTCGCCGAAACGCTCGGGTACCTCGATCTTTTAATTTCGCTGAGATTCCACGTATCAATCGCTGCAGAACTGCGATACTAGTTTTCTTGTATTGAGAGTGTGTAGTTGCATAAAATAAAGGCTTTTTACACCCGTACACCCCGCGAATGTCGTAGGAACGCTCGGAATCCTCGATCTTTCGATTTCGCTAAGTTTCGACGTATCAATCGCTGCAGAACTTCCATACCAGTTTTATCGTATTGATAGTGTGTAGTTGCATAAAATGAAGAATTTTGACACCCGTACACCCAGCTAAACTTGCAGAAACGGCGGGAGTCCGCGATCTTTCGATTTCGCTAAGCTTGGACGTGTCAACCGCTGCAGCACCACGACACCAGTTTTATCGTATTGAGAATGTGTAGTTGCATAAAGTAAAGAATTTTGACACCCGTACACTCAGCCAAAGTCTCAGAAACGGCGCGAATCCGCGATCTTACGATTTCGCTAGGCTTCGACGTATGAATTGCTGCAAAACTGCGATACCAGTTTTAACATATTAAGATTGTGTATTTGCATGAAACTAAGGATTTTTACAGCCGTACACCCAGACAAAGTCTCAGAAACGGCAGGAATCCACGATCTTTCAATTTCGCTAAGCTTCGACGTATCAATCGCTGCAGAACTTCCATACCAATTTTATCGTATTGAGAGTGTGAAGTTGCATAAAATAAAGAATTTTGACGCCCGTATACCCAGCCAAACTCTCAGAAACGGCGGGAATCCGCGATCTTTCAATTTCGCTAAGCTTCGACGTATCAATCGCTGCAGAACTGCGATACTAGTCTTATCGTATTGAGGGTGTGTAGTTGCATAGAATGAAGGCTTTTGACACCCGTACACCCCGCGAATGTCGTAAAAACGCTCGGAATCCTCTATCTTTCAATTTCGCTACGATTCGACGTATCAATCGCTGCAGAACTGCAATACAAGTTTTATCGTATTGAAAATGTGTAGTTGCATAAAATGAAGGCTTTTTACACCCGTACGACCAGACAAAGTCTCAGAAACGGCGAGAATCCTCGATTTTTCGATTTCGCTAAGCTTTGACGTATCAATCGCTGCAGAACTCCGATACCAGTTTTATCGTATTGAGAGTGTGTAGTCGCATAAAATGAAGAATTTTGACACCCGTACACCCAGCCAAACTCTCAGAAACGGCGGGAATCCGCGATCTTTCAATTTCGCTAAGCTTCGACGTATCAATCGCTGCAGAACTGCGATACTAGTTTTATCGTATTGAGAGTGTGTAGATGCATAGAATGAAGGCTTTTTGACACCCGTACACCCAGCTAAACTTGCAGAAACGGCGGGAGTCCGCGATCTTACGATTTCGCTAGGCTTCGACGTATGAATTGCTGCAAAACTGCGATACCAGTTTTAACGTATTAAGATTGTGTATTTGCATGAAACGAAGGATTTTTACAGCCGTACACCCAGACAAAGTCTCAGAAACGGCAGGAATCCACGATCTTTCAATTTCGCTAAGCTTCGACGTATCAATCGCTGCAGAACTTCCATACCAATTTTATCGTATTGAGAGTATGAAGTTGCATAAAATAAAGAATTTTGACGTCCGTATACCCAGCCAAACTCTCAGAAACGGCGGGAATCCGCGATCTTTCAATTTCGCTAAGCTTCGACGTATCAATCGCGGCAGAACTGCGATACTAGTCTTATCGTATTGAGGGTGTGTAGTTGCATAGAATGAAGGCTTTTGACACCCGTACACCCCGCGAATGTCGTAAAAACGCTCGGAATCCTCTATCTTTCGATTTCGCTACGATTCGACGTATCAATCGCTGCAGAACTGCAATACAAGTTTTATCGTATTGAAAATGTGTAGTTGCATAAAATGAAGGCTTTTTACACCCGTACGACCAGACAAAGTCTCAGAAACGGCGAGAATTCTCGATTTTTCGATTTCGCTAAGCTTCGACGTATCAATCGCTGCAGAACTCCGATACCAGTTTTATCGTATTGAGAGTGTGTAGTCGCATAAACTGAATAATTTTGACACCCGTACACCCAGCCAAACTCTCAGAAACGGCGGGAATCCGCGATCTTTCGATTTCGCTACGATTCGACGTATCAATCGCTGCAGAACTGCAATACAAGTTTTATCGTATTGAAAATGTGTAGTTGCATAAAATGAAGGCTTTGACACCCGTACACCCAGACGAAGTCTTAGAAACGGCGGGAATTCTCGATCTCTCGATTTCGCTATGCTTCGACGTATCAATCGCTGCAGAAATGCAATACTAGTTTTATCGTATTGCTTTGACGTATGAATCGCATCGGCACCACGATACCAGTTTTATCGTATTGAGAATCTGTAGTTGCATAAAGTAAAGAATTTTGACACCCGTACACCCAGCCAAAGTCTCAGAAACGGTTCGAATCCCCGATCTTCCGATTTCGCTAAGCTTCGACGTATCAATTCCTGCAAAACTGCGATACCAGTTTTAACGTAATAAGAGTGTGTATTTGCATGAAACAAATGATTTTGACACCCGTACACCCAGACAAAGTCTCACAAACGGCGGGAATCCGCGATCTTTCGATTTCGCTAAGCTTCGACTTAACAATCGCTGCAGCACCACGATACCTGCTTTATCGTATTGAGAATGTGTAGTTGTATAAAGTAAAGGCTTTTGACACCCGTACACCCCGCGAATTTCGGAGAAACGCTCGGAATTTTCGATCTTTCGATTTCGCTAAGATTCGACGTATCAATCGCTGCAGAACTGCGATACTAGTTTTATCGTATTGAGAGTGTGTAGTTGCATAAAATAAAGGCTTTTTACACCCGTACACCCCGCGAATGTCGTAGGAACGCTCGGAATCCTCGATCTTTCGATTTCGCTAAGTTTCGACGTATCAATCGCTGCAGAACTTCCATACCAGTTTTATCGTATTGATAGTGTGTAGTTGCATAAAATGAAGAATTTTGACACCCGTACACCCAGCTAAACTTGCAGAAACGGCGGGAGTCCGCGATCTTTCGATTTCGCTAAGCTTGGACGTGTCAACCGCTGCAGCACCACGACACCAGTTTTATCGTATTGAGAATGTGTAGTTGCATAAAGTAAAGAATTTTGACACCCGTACACTCAGCCAAAGTCTCAGAAACGGCGCGAATCCGCGATCTTACGATTTCGCTAGGCTTCGACGTATGAATTGCTGCAAAACTGCGATACCAGTTTTAACATATTAAGATTGTGTATTTGCATGAAACTAAGGATTTTTACAGCCGTACACCCAGACAAAGTCTCAGAAACGGCAGGAATCCACGATCTTTCAATTTCGCTAAGCTTCGACGTATCAATCGCTGCAGAACTTCCATACCAATTTTATCGTATTGAGAGTGTGAAGTTGCATAAAATAAAGAATTTTGACGCCCGTATACCCAGCCAAACTCTCAGAAACGGCGGGAATCCGCGATCTTTCAATTTCGCTAAGCTTCGACGTATCAATCGCTGCAGAACTGCGATACTAGTCTTATCGTATTGAGGGTGTGTAGTTGCATAGAATGAAGGCTTTTGACACCCGTACACCCCGCGAATGTCGTAAAAACGCTCGGAATCCTCTATCTTCCAATTTCGCTACGATTCGACGTATCAATCGCTGCAGAACTGCAATACAAATTTATCGTATTGAGAGTGTGTAGTCGCATAAAATGAAGAATTTTGACACCCGTACACCCAGCCAAACTCTCAGAAACGGCGGGAATCCGCGATCTTTCAATTTCGCTAAGCTTCGACGTATCAATCGCTGCAGAACTGCGATACTAGTTTTATCGTATTGAGAGTGTGTAGATGCATAGAATGAAGGCTTTTTGACACCCGTACACCCAGCTAAACTTGCAGAAACGGCGGGAGTCCGCGATCTTACGATTTCGCTAGGCTTCGACGTATGAATTGCTGCAAAACTGCGATACCAGTTTTAACGTATTAAGATTGTGTATTTGCATGAAACGAAGGATTTTTACAGCCGTACACCCAGACAAAGTCTCAGAAACGGCAGGAATCCACGATCTTTCAATTTCGCTAAGCTTCGACGTATCAATCGCTGCAGAACTTCCATACCAATTTTATCGTATTGAGAGTGTGAAGTTGCATAAAATAAAGAATTTTGACGTCCGTATACCCAGCCAAACTCTCAGAAACGGCGGGAATCCGCGATCTTTCAATTTCGCTAAGCTTCGACGTATCAATCGCTGCAGAACTGCGATACTAGTCTTATCGTATTGAGGGTGTGTAGTTGCATAGAATGAAGGCTTTTGACACCCGTACACCCCGCGAATGTCGTAAAAACGCTCGGAATCCTCTATCTTTCGATTTCGCTACGATTCGACGTATCAATCGCTGCAGAACTGCAATACAAGTTTTATCGTATTGAAAATGAGTAGTTGCATAAAATGAAGGCTTTTTACACCCGTACGACCAGACAAAGTCTCAGAAACGGCGAGAATCCTCGATTTTTCGATTTCGCTAAGCTTCGACGTATCAATCGCTGCAGCACCACGATACCAGTTTCATCGTATTGAGAATGTACAGTTGCATAAAGTAAAGAATTTTGACACCCGTACACCCAGCCAAAGCCTCAGAAACGGCGGGAATCCGCGATCTTTCGATTTCGCTAAGCTTCGACTTAACAATCGCTGCAGCACCACGATACCAGTTTCATCGTATTGAGAATGTGTAGTTGCATAAAGTAAAGGCTTTTGACACCCGTACACCCCGCGAATGTCGTAAAAACGCTCGGAATCCTCTATCTTTCAATTTCGCTACGATTCGACGTATCAATCGCTGCAGAACTGCAATACAAGTTTTATCGTATTGAAAATGTGTAGTTGCATAAAATGAAGGCTTTTTACACCCGTACGACCAGACAAAGTCTCAGAAACGGCGAGAATCCTCGATTTTTCGATTTCGCTAAGCTTTGACGTATCAATCGCTGCAGAACTCCGATACCAGTTTTATCGTATTGAGAGTGTGTAGTCGCATAAAATGAAGAATTTTGACACCCGTACACCCAGCCAAACTCTCAGAAACGGCGGGAATCCGCGATCTTTCAATTTCGCTAAGCTTCGACGTATCAATCGCTGCAGAACTGCGATACTAGTTTTATCGTATTGAGAGTGTGTAGATGCATAGAATGAAGGCTTTTTGACACCCGTACACCCAGCTAAACTTGCAGAAACGGCGGGAGTCCGCGATCTTACGATTTCGCTAGGCTTCGACGTATGAATTGCTGCAAAACTGCGATACCAGTTTTAACGTATTAAGATTGTGTATTTGCATGAAACGAAGGATTTTTACAGCCGTACACCCAGACAAAGTCTCAGAAACGGCAGGAATCCACGATCTTTCAATTTCGCTAAGCTTCGACGTATCAATCGCTGCAGAACTTCCATACCAATTTTATCGTATTGAGAGTATGAAGTTGCATAAAATAAAGAATTTTGACGTCCGTATACCCAGCCAAACTCTCAGAAACGGCGGGAATCCGCGATCTTTCAATTTCGCTAAGCTTCGACGTATCAATCGCGGCAGAACTGCGATACTAGTCTTATCGTATTGAGGGTGTGTAGTTGCATAGAATGAAGGCTTTTGACACCCGTACACCCCGCGAATGTCGTAAAAACGCTCGGAATCCTCTATCTTTCGATTTCGCTACGATTCGACGTATCAATCGCTGCAGAACTGCAATACAAGTTTTATCGTATTGAAAATGTGTAGTTGCATAAAATGAAGGCTTTTTACACCCGTACGACCAGACAAAGTCTCAGAAACGGCGAGAATTCTCGATTTTTCGATTTCGCTAAGCTTCGACGTATCAATCGCTGCAGAACTCCGATACCAGTTTTATCGTATTGAGAGTGTGTAGTCGCATAAACTGAATAATTTTGACACCCGTACACCCAGCCAAACTCTCAGAAACGGCGGGAATCCGCGATCTTTCGATTTCGCTACGATTCGACGTATCAATCGCTGCAGAACTGCAATACAAGTTTTATCGTATTGAAAATGTGTAGTTGCATAAAATGAAGGCTTTGACACCCGTACACCCAGACGAAGTCTTAGAAACGGCGGGAATTCTCGATCTCTCGATTTCGCTATGCTTCGACGTATCAATCGCTGCAGAAATGCAATACTAGTTTTATCGTATTGCTTTGACGTATGAATCGCATCGGCACCACGATACCAGTTTTATCGTATTGAGAATCTGTAGTTGCATAAAGTAAAGAATTTTGACACCCGTACACCCAGCCAAAGTCTCAGAAACGGTTCGAATCCCCGATCTTCCGATTTCGCTAAGCTTCGACGTATCAATTCCTGCAAAACTGCGATACCAGTTTTAACGTAATAAGAGTGTGTATTTGCATGAAACAAATGATTTTGACACCCGTACACCCAGACAAAGTCTCACAAACGGCGGGAATCCGCGATCTTTCGATTTCGCTAAGCTTCGACTTAACAATCGCTGCAGCACCACGATACCTGCTTTATCGTATTGAGAATGTGTAGTTGTATAAAGTAAAGGCTTTTGACACCCGTACACCCCGCGAATTTCGGAGAAACGCTCGGAATTTTCGATCTTTCGATTTCGCTAAGATTCGACGTATCAATCGCTGCAGAACTGCGATACTAGTTTTATCGTATTGAGAGTGTGTAGTTGCATAAAATAAAGGCTTTTTACACCCGTACACCCCGCGAATGTCGTAGGAACGCTCGGAATCCTCGATCTTTCGATTTCGCTAAGTTTCGACGTATCAATCGCTGCAGAACTTCCATACCAGTTTTATCGTATTGATAGTGTGTAGTTGCATAAAATGAAGAATTTTGACACCCGTACACCCAGCTAAACTTGCAGAAACGGCGGGAGTCCGCGATCTTTCGATTTCGCTAAGCTTGGACGTGTCAACCGCTGCAGCACCACGACACCAGTTTTATCGTATTGAGAATGTGTAGTTGCATAAAGTAAAGAATTTTGACACCCGTACACTCAGCCAAAGTCTCAGAAACGGCGCGAATCCGCGATCTTACGATTTCGCTAGGCTTCGACGTATGAATTGCTGCAAAACTGCGATACCAGTTTTAACATATTAAGATTGTGTATTTGCATGAAACTAAGGATTTTTACAGCCGTACACCCAGACAAAGTCTCAGAAACGGCAGGAATCCACGATCTTTCAATTTCGCTAAGCTTCGACGTATCAATCGCTGCAGAACTTCCATACCAATTTTATCGTATTGAGAGTGTGAAGTTGCATAAAATAAAGAATTTTGACGCCCGTATACCCAGCCAAACTCTCAGAAACGGCGGGAATCCGCGATCTTTCAATTTCGCTAAGCTTCGACGTATCAATCGCTGCAGAACTGCGATACTAGTCTTATCGTATTGAGGGTGTGTAGTTGCATAGAATGAAGGCTTTTGACACCCGTACACCCCGCGAATGTCGTAAAAACGCTCGGAATCCTCTATCTTCCAATTTCGCTACGATTCGACGTATCAATCGCTGCAGAACTGCAATACAAGTTTTATCGTATTGAGAGTGTGTAGTCGCATAAAATGAAGAATTTTGACACCCGTACACCCAGCCAAACTCTCAGAAACGGCGGGAATCCGCGATCTTTCAATTTCGCTAAGCTTCGACGTATCAATCGCTGCAGAACTGCGATACTAGTTTTATCGTATTGAGAGTGTGTAGATGCATAGAATGAAGGCTTTTTGACACCCGTACACCCAGCTAAACTTGCAGAAACGGCGGGAGTCCGCGATCTTACGATTTCGCTAGGCTTCGACGTATGAATTGCTGCAAAACTGCGATACCAGTTTTAACGTATTAAGATTGTGTATTTGCATGAAACGAAGGATTTTTACAGCCGTACACCCAGACAAAGTCTCAGAAACGGCAGGAATCCACGATCTTTCAATTTCGCTAAGCTTCGACGTATCAATCGCTGCAGAACTTCCATACCAATTTTATCGTATTGAGAGTGTGAAGTTGCATAAAATAAAGAATTTTGACGTCCGTATACCCAGCCAAACTCTCAGAAACGGCGGGAATCCGCGATCTTTCAATTTCGCTAAGCTTCGACGTATCAATCGCTGCAGAACTGCGATACTAGTCTTATCGTATTGAGGGTGTGTAGTTGCATAGAATGAAGGCTTTTGACACCCGTACACCCCGCGAATGTCGTAAAAACGCTCGGAATCCTCTATCTTTCGATTTCGCTACGATTCGACGTATCAATCGCTGCAGAACTGCAATACAAGTTTTATCGTATTGAAAATGAGTAGTTGCATAAAATGAAGGCTTTTTACACCCGTACGACCAGACAAAGTCTCAGAAACGGCGAGAATCCTCGATTTTTCGATTTCGCTAAGCTTCGACGTATCAATCGCTGCAGCACCACGATACCAGTTTCATCGTATTGAGAATGTACAGTTGCATAAAGTAAAGAATTTTGACACCCGTACACCCAGCCAAAGCCTCAGAAACGGCGGGAATCCGCGATCTTTCGATTTCGCTAAGCTTCGACTTAACAATCGCTGCAGCACCACGATACCAGTTTCATCGTATTGAGAATGTGTAGTTGCATAAAGTAAAGGCTTTTGACACCCGTACACCCCGCGAATGTCGCCGAAACGCTCGGGTACCTCGATCTTTTAATTTCGCTGAGATTCCACGTATCAATCGCTGCAGAACTGCGATACTAGTTTTCTTGTATTGAGAGTGTGTAGTTGCATAAAATAAAGGCTTTTTACACCCGTACACCCCGCGAATGTCGTAGAAACGCTCGGAATCCTCGATCTTTCGATTTCGCTAAGTTTCGACGTATCAATCGCTGCAGAACTTCCATACCAGTTTTATCGTATTGGTAGTGTGTAGTTGCATAAAATGAAGAATTTTGAAACTCGTACACCCAGCCAAACTCTCAGAAACGGCGGGAGTCCGCGATCGTACGATTTCGCTAAGCTTCGACTTAAGAATCGCTGCAGCACCACGATACCAGTTGCATCGTATCGAGATTGTGTAGTTGCATAAAGTAAAGGCTTTTGACACCCGTACACCCCGATAATGTCGTAGAAACGCTCGGAATCCTCGATCTTTCGATTTCGCTAAGCTTCGACGTATCAATCGCTGCAGAACTTCCATACCAGTTTTATCGTATTGATAGTGTGTAGTTTCATAAAATGAAGAATTTTGACACCCGTACACCCAGCTAAACTTGCAGAAACGGCGGGAGTCCGCGATCTTTCGATTTCGCTAAGCTTGGACGTGTCAACCGCTGCAGCACCACGACACCAGTTTTATCGTATTGAGAATGTGTAGTTGCATAAAGTAAAGAATTTTGACACCCGTACACTCAGCCAAAGTCTCAGAAACGGCGCGAATCCGCGATCTTACGATTTCGCTAGGCTTCGACGTATGAATTGCTGCAAAACTGCGATACCAGTTTTAACATATTAAGATTGTGTATTTGCATGAAACGAAGGATTTTTACAGCCGTACACCCAGACAAAGTCTCAGAAACGGCAGGGATCCACGATCTTTCAATTTCGCTAAGCTTCGACGTATCAATCGCTGCAGAACTTCCATACCAATTTTATCGTATTGAGAGTGTGAAGTTGCATAAAATAAAGAATTTTGACGACCGTATACCCAGCCAAACTCTCAGAAACGGCGGGAATCCGCGATCTTTCAATTTCGCTAAGCTTCGACGTATCAATCGCTGCAGAACTGCGATACTAGTCTTATCGTATTGAGGGTGTGTAGTTGCATAGAATGAAGGCTTTTGACACCCGTACACCCCGCGAATGTCGTAAAAACGCTCGGAATCCTCTATCTTTCGATTTCGCTACGATTCGACGTATCAATCGCTGCAGAACTGCAATACAAGTTTCATCGTATTGAAAATGTGTAGTTGCATAAAATGAAGTCTTTTTACACCCGTACGACCAGACAAAGTCTCAGAAACGGCGAGAATCCTCGATTTTTCGATTTCGCTAAGCTTCGACGTATCAATCGCTGCAGAACTCCGATACCAGTTTTATCGTATTGAGAGTGTGTAGTCGCATAAAATGAATAATTTTGACACCCGTACAGCCAGCCAAACTCTCAGAAACGGCGGGAATCCGCGATCTTTCAATTTCGCTAAGCTTCGACGTATCAATCGCTGCAGAACTGCGATACTAGTTTTATCGTATTGAGAGTGTGTAGTTGCATAGAATGAAGGCTTTTTGACACCCGTACACCCAGCTAAACTTGCAGAAACGGCGGGAGTCCGCGATCTTACGATTTCGCTAGGCTTCGACGTATGAATTGCTGCAAAACTGCGATACCAGTTTTAACATATTAAGATTGTGTATTTGCATGAAACTAAGGATTTTTACAGCCGTACACCCAGACAAAGTCTCAGAAACGGCAGGAATCCACGATCTTTCAATTTCGCTAAGCTTCGACGTATCAATCGCTGCAGAACTTCCATACCAATTTTATCGTATTGAGAGTGTGAAGTTGCATAAAATAAAGAATTTTGACGCCCGTATACCCAGCCAAACTCTCAGAAACGGCGGGAATCCGCGATCTTTCAATTTCGCTAAGCTTCGACGTATCAATCGCTGCAGAACTGCGATACTAGTCTTATCGTATTGAGGGTGTGTAGTTGCATAGAATGAAGGCTTTTGACACCCGTACACCCCGCGAATGTCGTAAAAACGCTCGGAATCCTCTATCTTTCAATTTCGCTACGATTCGACGTATCAATCGCTGCAGAACTGCAATACAAGTTTTATCGTATTGAAAATGTGTAGTTGCATAAAATGAAGGCTTTTTACACCCGTACGACCAGACAAAGTCTCAGAAACGGCGAGAATCCTCGATTTTTCGATTTCGCTAAGCTTTGACGTATCAATCGCTGCAGAACTCCGATACCAGTTTTATCGTATTGAGAGTGTGTAGTCGCATAAAATGAAGAATTTTGACACCCGTACACCCAGCCAAACTCTCAGAAACGGCGGGAATCCGCGATCTTTCAATTTCGCTAAGCTTCGACGTATCAATCGCTGCAGAACTGCGATACTAGTTTTATCGTATTGAGAGTGTGTAGATGCATAGAATGAAGGCTTTTTGACACCCGTACACCCAGCTAAACTTGCAGAAACGGCGGGAGTCCGCGATCTTACGATTTCGCTAGGCTTCGACGTATGAATTGCTGCAAAACTGCGATACCAGTTTTAACGTATTAAGATTGTGTATTTGCATGAAACGAAGGATTTTTACAGCCGTACACCCAGACAAAGTCTCAGAAACGGCAGGAATCCACGATCTTTCAATTTCGCTAAGCTTCGACGTATCAATCGCTGCAGAACTTCCATACCAATTTTATCGTATTGAGAGTGTGAAGTTGCATAAAATAAAGAATTTTGACGTCCGTATACCCAGCCAAACTCTCAGAAACGGCGGGAATCCGCGATCTTTCAATTTCGCTAAGCTTCGACGTATCAATCGCGGCAGAACTGCGATACTAGTCTTATCGTATTGAGGGTGTGTAGTTGCATAGAATGAAGGCTTTTGACACCCGTACACCCCGCGAATGTCGTAAAAACGCTCGGAATCCTCTATCTTTCGATTTCGCTACGATTCGACGTATCAATCGCTGCAGAACTGCAATACAAGTTTTATCGTATTGAAAATGTGTAGTTGCATAAAATGAAGGCTTTTTACACCCGTACGACCAGACAAAGTCTCAGAAACGGCGAGAATTCTCGATTTTTCGATTTCGCTAAGCTTCGACGTATCAATCGCTGCAGAACTCCGATACCAGTTTTATCGTATTGAGAGTGTGTAGTCGCATAAACTGAATAATTTTGACACCCGTACACCCAGCCAAACTCTCAGAAACGGCGGGAATCCGCGATCTTTCGATTTCGCTACGATTCGACGTATCAATCGCTGCAGAACTGCAATACAAGTTTTATCGTATTGAAAATGTGTAGTTGCATAAAATGAAGGCTTTGACACCCGTACACCCAGACGAAGTCTTAGAAACGGCGGGAATTCTCGATCTCTCGATTTCGCTATGCTTCGACGTATCAATCGCTGCAGAAATGCAATACTAGTTTTATCGTATTGCTTTGACGTATGAATCGCATCGGCACCACGATACCAGTTTTATCGTATTGAGAATCTGTAGTTGCATAAAGTAAAGAATTTTGACACCCGTACACCCAGCCAAAGTCTCAGAAACGGTTCGAATCCCCGATCTTCCGATTTCGCTAAGCTTCGACGTATCAATTCCTGCAAAACTGCGATACCAGTTTTAACGTAATAAGAGTGTGTATTTGCATGAAACAAATGATTTTGACACCCGTACACCCAGACAAAGTCTCACAAACGGCGGGAATCCGCGATCTTTCGATTTCGCTAAGCTTCGACTTAACAATCGCTGCAGCACCACGATACCTGCTTTATCGTATTGAGAATGTGTAGTTGTATAAAGTAAAGGCTTTTGACACCCGTACACCCCGCGAATTTCGGAGAAACGCTCGGAATTTTCGATCTTTCGATTTCGCTAAGATTCGACGTATCAATCGCTGCAGAACTGCGATACTAGTTTTATCGTATTGAGAGTGTGTAGTTGCATAAAATAAAGGCTTTTTACACCCGTACACCCCGCGAATGTCGTAGGAACGCTCGGAATCCTCGATCTTTCGATTTCGCTAAGTTTCGACGTATCAATCGCTGCAGAACTTCCATACCAGTTTTATCGTATTGATAGTGTGTAGTTGCATAAAATGAAGAATTTTGACACCCGTACACCCAGCTAAACTTGCAGAAACGGCGGGAGTCCGCGATCTTTCGATTTCGCTAAGCTTGGACGTGTCAACCGCTGCAGCACCACGACACCAGTTTTATCGTATTGAGAATGTGTAGTTGCATAAAGTAAAGAATTTTGACACCCGTACACTCAGCCAAAGTCTCAGAAACGGCGCGAATCCGCGATCTTACGATTTCGCTAGGCTTCGACGTATGAATTGCTGCAAAACTGCGATACCAGTTTTAACATATTAAGATTGTGTATTTGCATGAAACTAAGGATTTTTACAGCCGTACACCCAGACAAAGTCTCAGAAACGGCAGGAATCCACGATCTTTCAATTTCGCTAAGCTTCGACGTATCAATCGCTGCAGAACTTCCATACCAATTTTATCGTATTGAGAGTGTGAAGTTGCATAAAATAAAGAATTTTGACGCCCGTATACCCAGCCAAACTCTCAGAAACGGCGGGAATCCGCGATCTTTCAATTTCGCTAAGCTTCGACGTATCAATCGCTGCAGAACTGCGATACTAGTCTTATCGTATTGAGGGTGTGTAGTTGCATAGAATGAAGGCTTTTGACACCCGTACACCCCGCGAATGTCGTAAAAACGCTCGGAATCCTCTATCTTCCAATTTCGCTACGATTCGACGTATCAATCGCTGCAGAACTGCAATACAAGTTTTATCGTATTGAGAGTGTGTAGTCGCATAAAATGAAGAATTTTGACACCCGTACACCCAGCCAAACTCTCAGAAACGGCGGGAATCCGCGATCTTTCAATTTCGCTAAGCTTCGACGTATCAATCGCTGCAGAACTGCGATACTAGTTTTATCGTATTGAGAGTGTGTAGATGCATAGAATGAAGGCTTTTTGACACCCGTACACCCAGCTAAACTTGCAGAAACGGCGGGAGTCCGCGATCTTACGATTTCGCTAGGCTTCGACGTATGAATTGCTGCAAAACTGCGATACCAGTTTTAACGTATTAAGATTGTGTATTTGCATGAAACGAAGGATTTTTACAGCCGTACACCCAGACAAAGTCT
Organism: Clistopyga incitator; assembly: GCA_947507545.1. Taxonomy (NCBI): domain Eukaryota; kingdom Metazoa; phylum Arthropoda; class Insecta; order Hymenoptera; family Ichneumonidae; genus Clistopyga; species Clistopyga incitator. The sequence continues at coordinate 6,099,314 of OX382176.1, forward strand.
CAGAAACGGCAGGAATCCACGATCTTTCAATTTCGCTAAGCTTCGACGTATCAATCGCTGCAGAACTTCCATACCAATTTTATCGTATTGAGAGTGTGAAGTTGCATAAAATAAAGAATTTTGACGTCCGTATACCCAGCCAAACTCTCAGAAACGGCGGGAATCCGCGATCTTTCAATTTCGCTAAGCTTCGACGTATCAATCGCTGCAGAACTGCGATACTAGTCTTATCGTATTGAGGGTGTGTAGTTGCATAGAATGAAGGCTTTTGACACCCGTACACCCCGCGAATGTCGTAAAAACGCTCGGAATCCTCTATCTTTCGATTTCGCTACGATTCGACGTATCAATCGCTGCAGAACTGCAATACAAGTTTTATCGTATTGAAAATGAGTAGTTGCATAAAATGAAGGCTTTTTACACCCGTACGACCAGACAAAGTCTCAGAAACGGCGAGAATCCTCGATTTTTCGATTTCGCTAAGCTTCGACGTATCAATCGCTGCAGCACCACGATACCAGTTTCATCGTATTGAGAATGTACAGTTGCATAAAGTAAAGAATTTTGACACCCGTACACCCAGCCAAAGCCTCAGAAACGGCGGGAATCCGCGATCTTTCGATTTCGCTAAGCTTCGACTTAACAATCGCTGCAGCACCACGATACCAGTTTCATCGTATTGAGAATGTGTAGTTGCATAAAGTAAAGGCTTTTGACACCCGTACACCCCGCGAATGTCGCCGAAACGCTCGGGTACCTCGATCTTTTAATTTCGCTGAGATTCCACGTATCAATCGCTGCAGAACTGCGATACTAGTTTTCTTGTATTGAGAGTGTGTAGTTGCATAAAATAAAGGCTTTTTACACCCGTACACCCCGCGAATGTCGTAGAAACGCTCGGAATCCTCGATCTTTCGATTTCGCTAAGTTTCGACGTATCAATCGCTGCAGAACTTCCATACCAGTTTTATCGTATTGGTAGTGTGTAGTTGCATAAAATGAAGAATTTTGAAACTCGTACACCCAGCCAAACTCTCAGAAACGGCGGGAGTCCGCGATCGTACGATTTCGCTAAGCTTCGACTTAAGAATCGCTGCAGCACCACGATACCAGTTGCATCGTATCGAGATTGTGTAGTTGCATAAAGTAAAGGCTTTTGACACCCGTACACCCCGATAATGTCGTAGAAACGCTCGGAATCCTCGATCTTTCGATTTCGCTAAGCTTCGACGTATCAATCGCTGCAGAACTTCCATACCAGTTTTATCGTATTGATAGTGTGTAGTTTCATAAAATGAAGAATTTTGACACCCGTACACCCAGCTAAACTTGCAGAAACGGCGGGAGTCCGCGATCTTTCGATTTCGCTAAGCTTGGACGTGTCAACCGCTGCAGCACCACGACACCAGTTTTATCGTATTGAGAATGTGTAGTTGCATAAAGTAAAGAATTTTGACACCCGTACACTCAGCCAAAGTCTCAGAAACGGCGCGAATCCGCGATCTTACGATTTCGCTAGGCTTCGACGTATGAATTGCTGCAAAACTGCGATACCAGTTTTAACATATTAAGATTGTGTATTTGCATGAAACGAAGGATTTTTACAGCCGTACACCCAGACAAAGTCTCAGAAACGGCAGGGATCCACGATCTTTCAATTTCGCTAAGCTTCGACGTATCAATCGCTGCAGAACTTCCATACCAATTTTATCGTATTGAGAGTGTGAAGTTGCATAAAATAAAGAATTTTGACGACCGTATACCCAGCCAAACTCTCAGAAACGGCGGGAATCCGCGATCTTTCAATTTCGCTAAGCTTCGACGTATCAATCGCTGCAGAACTGCGATACTAGTCTTATCGTATTGAGGGTGTGTAGTTGCATAGAATGAAGGCTTTTGACACCCGTACACCCCGCGAATGTCGTAAAAACGCTCGGAATCCTCTATCTTTCGATTTCGCTACGATTCGACGTATCAATCGCTGCAGAACTGCAATACAAGTTTCATCGTATTGAAAATGTGTAGTTGCATAAAATGAAGTCTTTTTACACCCGTACGACCAGACAAAGTCTCAGAAACGGCGAGAATCCTCGATTTTTCGATTTCGCTAAGCTTCGACGTATCAATCGCTGCAGAACTCCGATACCAGTTTTATCGTATTGAGAGTGTGTAGTCGCATAAAATGAATAATTTTGACACCCGTACAGCCAGCCAAACTCTCAGAAACGGCGGGAATCCGCGATCTTTCAATTTCGCTAAGCTTCGACGTATCAATCGCTGCAGAACTGCGATACTAGTTTTATCGTATTGAGAGTGTGTAGTTGCATAGAATGAAGGCTTTTTGACACCCGTACACCCAGCTAAACTTGCAGAAACGGCGGGAGTCCGCGATCTTACGATTTCGCTAGGCTTCGACGTATGAATTGCTGCAAAATTGCGATACCAGTTTTAACGTATTAAGATTGTGTATTTGCATGAAACGAAGGATTTTTACAGCCGTACACCCAGACAAAGTCTCAGAAACGGCAGGAATCCACGATCTTTCAAATTCGCTAAGCTTCGACGTATCAATCGCTGCAGAACTTCCATACCAATTTTATCGTATTGAGAGTGTGAAGTTGCATAAAATAAAGAATTTTGACGGCCGTATACCCAGCCAAACTCTCAGAAACGGCGGGAATCCGCGATCTTTCAATTTCGCTAAGCTTCGACGTATCAATCGCTGCAGAACTGCGATACTAGTCTTATCGTATTGAGGGTGTGTAGTTGCATAGAATGAAGGCTTTTGACACCCGTACATCCCGCGAATGTCGTAAAAACGCTCGGAATCCTCTATCTTTCGATTTCGCTACGATTCGACGTATCAATCGCTGCAGAACTGCAATACAAGTTTTATCGTATTGAAAATGTGTAGCTGCATAAAATGAAGGCTTTTTACACCCGTACGACCAGACAAAGTCTCAGAAACGGCGAGAATCCTCGATTTTTCGATTTCGCTAAGCTTCGACGTATCAATCGCTGCAGAACTCCGATACCAGTTTTATCGTATTGAGAGTGTGTAGTCGCATAAAATGAATAATTTTGACACCCGTACACCCAGCCAAACTCTCAGAAACGGCGGGAATCCGCGATCTTTCAATTTCGCTAAGCTTCGACGTATCAATCGCTGCAGAACTGCGATACTAGTTTTATCGTATTGAGAGTGTGTAGTTGCATAGAATGAAGGCTTTTGACACCGGTACACTCCGCGAGTTTCGTAAGAACGCTCGGAATCCTCGATCTTTTGATTTCGCTAAGATTCGACGTATCAACCGCTGCAGAACTGGAATACAAGTTTTATCGTATTGAAAATGTGTAGTTGCATAAAATGAAGGCTTTTGACACCCGTACACCCAGACGAAATCTTAGAAACGGCGGGAATCTTCGATCTCTCGATTTCGCTAAGCTTCGACGTATCAATCGCTGCGGAACTGCAATACTAGTTTTATCGTATTGAGAATGTGTAGTTGCATAAAATGAAGGCTTTTGACACCGTTACACCCCGCGAATTTCGTAAAAACGCTCGGAATCTTCGATCTTTCGATTTCGGTAAGATTCGACGTATTAATCGCTGCAGAACTGCAATACAAGTCTTATCGTATTGAAAATGTGTCGTTGCATAAAATGAAGGGTTTTGACACCCGTACACCCAGACGAAGTCTCAGAAACGGCGGGAATCCTTGATCGTTCGATTCCGCTAAGCTTCGATGTATGAATCGGTGCAGCACCACGATACCAGTTTGATCGTATTAAGAGTGTGTATTTGCATAAAACAAAGGATTTTTACACTCGTACACCCAGACAAAGCCTCGGAAAGGGTGGGAATCCGCGATCTTTCGATTTCGCTAAGCTTCGACTTAATAATCGCTGCAGCACCACGATACCTGCTCTATCGTATTGAGAATGTGTAGTTGCATAAAGTAAAGGCTTTTGACACCCGTACACCCCACGAATGTCGTAGAAACGCTCGGAATTTTCGATCTTTCGATTTCGCTAAGATTCGACGTATCAATCGATGCAGATCTGCGATAGGAGTTTTATCGTATTGAGAGTATGTAGTTGCATAGAATGAAGGATTTTGAGACCCGTATACCCAGCCAAAGTCTCAAAAACGACGAGAATCCTCGAACATTCGATTTCGCTAAGCTTCGACGTATGAATCGGTGCAGCACCACGATACCAGTTTTATCGTATTGAGAATGTGTAGTTGCATAAAGTAAAGAATTTTGACACCCGTACACCCAGCCCAAGTCTCAGAAACGGCGCGAGTCCTCGATCGTACGATTTCGCTAAGCTTCGACTTAAGAATCGCTGCAGCACCACGATAGCAGTTGCATCGTATCGAGAATGTGTAGTTGCATAAAGTAAAGGCTTTTGACACCCGTACACCCCGCGAATGTCGTAGAAACCCTCGGAATTTTCGATCTTTCGATTTCGCTAAGATTCGACATATCAATCGATGCAGATCTGAGATAGAAGTTTTATCGTATTGAGAGTATGTAGTTGCATAGAATGGAGGATTTTAAGACCCGTACACCCAGCCAAAGTCTCAAAAACGACGAGAATCCTCGATCTTTCGATTTCGCTAAGCTTCGACGTATGAATCGGTGCAGCACCACGATACCAGTTTTATCGTATTGAGAATGTGTAGTTGCATGAAGTAAAGAATTTTGACACCCGTATACCCAGGCAAAGTCTCAGAAACGGCGCGAATCCGCGGTCTTACGATTTCGATAAGTTTCGACTTAACAATCGCTGCAGCACCACGATACCAGTTTCATCGTATTGAGAATGTGTAGTTGCATAAAGTAAAGGCTTTCTACACGCGTACACCCCGCAAATGTCGTAGAAACGCTCGGAATTTTCGATCTTTCGATTTCGCTAAGATTCGACGTATCAATCGATGCAGATGTGCGACAGAAGTTTTATCGTATTGAGAGTATGTAGTTGCATCGAATGAATGATTTTGAGACCCGTGAACCCAGCCAAACTCTCAGAAACGGCGGGAGTCCGCGATCTTACGATTTCGCTAAGATTCGACGTGTCAATCGCTGCAGCACCACGACACCAGTTTTCTCGTATTGAGAATGTGTAGTTGCATAACGGAAAGAATTTTGACACCCGTACACCCAGCCATAGTCTCAGAAACGGCGCGAATCCGCGATCTTACGATTTCGCTAAGCTTCGACGTATCAATTCCTGCAAAACTGCGATACCAGTTTTAACGTATTAAGAGTGTGTATTTGCATGAAACAAATGATTTTGACACCCGTACACCCAGACAAAGTCTCAGAAACGGCAGGAATCCGCGATCTTTCGATTTCGCTAATCTTCGACTTAACAATCGCTGCAGCCCGACGATACCTGCTTTATCGTATTGAGAATGTGTAGTTGCATAAAGTAAAGGCTTTTGACACCCGTACACCCCGCGAATTTCGTAGTAACGCTTGGAATTTCCGATCTTTCGATTTCGCTAAGCCAAAGACTCAAAAATGCCGAGAATCCTCGATCTTTCGATTACGCTAAGCTTCGACGTATGAATCGGTGCAGCACCACGATACCAGTTTCATCGTATTGAGAATGTGTAGTTGCATAAAGTAAAGGCTTTCTACACGCGTACACCCCGCAAATGTCGTAGAAACGCTCGGAATTTTCGATCTTTCGATTTCGCTAAGATTCGACGTATCAATCGATGCAGATGTGCGACAGAAGTTTTATCGTATTGAGAGTATGTAGTTGCATCGAATGAATGATTTTGAGACCCGTACACCCAGCCAAAGTTTCAAAAACGACGAGAATCCTCGATCTTTCGATTTCGCTAAGCTTCGACGTATGAATCGGTGCAGCACCACGTGACCAGTTTTATCGTATTGAGAATGTGTAATTGCATAAAGTAAAGAATTCTGACACCCGTATACCCAGCCAAAGTCTCAGAAACGGCGCGAATCCGCAATCTTTCGATTTCGCTTAGCTTCGACTTTACAATCGCTGCAGCACCACGATTCCAGTTTCATCGTATTGAGAATGTGTAGTCGCATAAAGTAAAGGCTTTTGACAACCGTACACCCCGCGAATGTCGCAGAAACGCTCGGGAACCTCGATCTTTTAATTTCGCTGAGATTCCACGTATCAATCGCTGCAGAACTGCGATACTAGTTTTATTGTATTGAGAGTGTTTAGTTGCATAAAATAAAGGCTTTTGACACCCGTACACCCCGCGAATGTCGTAGAAACGCTCGGAATCCTCAATCTTTCGATTTCGCTAAGCTTCGACGTATCAATCGCTGCAGAACTTCCATACCAGTTTTATCGTATTGAGAGTGTGTAGTTGCAGAAAATGAAGAATTTTGACACCCGTACACCCAGCCAAACTCTCAGAAACGGCGGGAGTCCGTGATCTTTCGATTTCGCTAAGCTTCGACGTATCAACCGCTGCAGCACCACGATACCAGTTTTATCGTATTGAGAATGTGTAGTTGCATAAACTAAAGAATTTTGACACCCGTACACCCAGCCAAACTCTCAGAAATGGCGGGAGTCCTCGATCATTCGATTTCGCTAAGCTTCGACTTAACAATCGCTGAAGCACCACGATACCTGCTTTATCGTATTGAGAATGTGTAGTTGCATAAAGTAAAGGCTTTTGACACCCGTACACCCAGCCAAAGTCTCAAAAATGCCGAGAATCCTCGATCTTTCGATTTGGCTAAGCTTCGACGTATCAATCGCTGCAGCACCACGATACCAGTTTTATCGTATTGAGAATGTGTAGTTCCATAAAGTAAACCATTTTGACACCCGTATACCCAGCTTAACTCTCAGGAACGGCGGGAGTCCTCGATCTTTCGATTTGGCTATGCTTCGACTTAACAATCGCTGCAGCACCACAATACCTGCTTTATCGTATTGAGAATGTGTAGTTCCATAAAGTAAAGGCTTTTGACACCCGTACACCCCGCGAATGTCGTAGAAACCCTCGGAATTTTCGATCTTTCGATTTCGCTAAGATTCGACATATCAATCGATGCAGATCTGCGATAGAAGTTTTATCGTATTGAGAGTATGTAGTTGCATAGAATGAAGGATTTTAAGACCCGTACACCCAGCCAAAGTCTCAAAAACGACGAGAATCCTCGATCTTTCGATTTCGCTAAGCTTCGACGTATGAATCGGTGCAGCACCACGATACCAGTTTTATCGTATTGAGAATGTGTAGTTGCATGAAGTAAAGAATTTTGACACCCGTATACCCAGCCAAAGTCTCAGAAACGGCGCGAATCCGCGATCTTACGATTTCGATAAGTTTCGACTTAACAATCGCTGCAGCACCACGATACCAGTTTCATCGTATTGAGAATGTGTAGTTGCATAAAGTAAAGGCTTTCTACACGCGTACACCCCGCAAATGTCGTAGAAACGCTCGGAATTTTCGATCTTTCGATTTCGCTAAGATTCGACGTATCAATCGATGCAGATGTGCGACAGAAGTTTTATCGTATTGAGAGTATGTAGTTGCATCGAATGAATGATTTTGAGACCCGTACACCCAGCCAAAGTCTCAAAAACGCCGAAAATCCTCAATCTTTCGATTTCGCTAAGCTACGATGTATGAATCGGTGCAGCACCACGATACCAGTTTCATCGTATTGAGAATGTGCAGTTGCATAACGTAAAGAATTTTGACACCCGTACACCCAGCATAAGCCGCAGAAACGGCGGGAATCCGCGATCTTTCGATACCGCTAAGCTTCGACTTAACAATCGCTGCAGGTCCACGATACCAGTTTCATCGTATTGAGAATGTGTAGTTGCATAAAGTAAAGGCTTTTGACACCCGTACACCCCGCGAATGTCGCCGAAACGCTCGGGTACCTCGATCTTTTAATTTCGCTGAGATTCCACGTATCAATCGCTGCAGAGCTGCGATACTAGTTTTCTTGTATTGAGAATGTGTAGTTGCATAAAATAAAGGCTTTTGACACACGTACACCCCGCGAATGTCGTAGAAACGCTCGGAATCCTCGATCTTTCGATTTCGCTAAGCCTCGACGTATCAATCGCTGCAGAACTTCTATACCAGTTTTATCGTATTGGTAGTGTGTAGTTGCATAAAATGAAGAATTTTGACACCCGTACACCCAGCCAAACTCTCAGAAACGGCGGGAGTCCGCGATCTTCCGATTTCGCTAAGCTTCGACGTATCGATATTTGCAGCACCACGATACCAGTTTTATTGTATTCTGAATGTGCAGTTGCATAAAGTAAACAATTTTGACACCCGTACACCCAGCCAAAGTCTCAGAAACGGCTCGAATCCGCGATCTTACGATTTCGCTAAGCTTCGACGTATCAATTGCTGCAAAACTGCGATACCAGTTTTAACGTATTAAGATTGTGTATTTGCATGAAACAAAGGATTTTTACACCCGTACACCCAGACAAAGTCTCAGAAACGGCGGGAATCCACGATCTTTCAATTTCGCTGAGCTTCGACGTATCAATCGCTGCAGAACTTCCATACCAATTTTATCGTATTGAGAGTGTATAGTTGCATAAAATGAAGAATTTTGACACCCGTATACCCAGCCAAACTCTCAGAAACGGCGGGAATCCGCGATCTTTCAATTTCGTTAAGCTTCGACGTATCAATCGCTGCAGAACTGCGATACTATTCTTATCGTATTGAGGGTGTGTAGTTGCATAGAATGAAAGCTTTTGACACCCGTACACCCCGCGTATGTCGTAAAAACGCTCGGAATCCTCGATCTTTCGATTTCGCTACGATTCGACGTATCAATCGCTGCAGAACTGCAATACCAGTTTTATCGTATTGAAAATGTGTAGTTGCATAAAATCAAGGCTTTTGACACCCGTACACCCAGAAAAAGTTTCATAAACGGCGGGAATCATCGATCTCTCGATTTGGCTAAGATTCGACGTATCAATCGCTGCAGAACTGCAATACTCGTTTTATTTTATTGAGAGTGTGTAGTTGCATAAAATGAAGGCTTTTGAAACTCGTACACCCCGCGAATGTCGTAGAAACGCTCGGAATCCTCGATCTTTCTATTTCACTAAGATTCGACGTATCAATCGATACAGAACTGCGATACCAATTTTATCGTATTGAGAATGTATAATTGCATAGAATGGAAGATTTTGACACCCGTACACCCAGCCAAAGTCTCAGAAACACCATGAATCTTCGATCTATCGATTTCGCTAAGCTTCGACGTATCAATCGCTGCAGAACTGCGATACCAGTTTTATCGTATTGAGAATGTATAGTTGCATAGAATGAAGAATTTTGACACCCGTACACCCAGCCAAAGTCTCAGTAACGCCATGAATCCTCGATCTTTCGATTTCGCTAAGCTTCGACGTATCAATCGCTGCAGAACTGCGATACCAGTTTTATCGTATTGAGAGTGTGTAGTTGCATAAAATGAAGAATTTGGACACCCGTACACCGAGCCAAGGTTTCAGAAACGGCGGGAATCCGCGATCCTTCGATTTCGCTAAGCTTCGACGTATCAATCGCTGCAGCACCATGGTACCTGTTTTATCGTATTGAGAATGTGTAGTTGCATAAAGTAAGGGCTTTTGACAGCCGTACACCCCACGAATGTCGATGAAATGCTCGGAATCCTCGATCTCTCGATTTCGCTAAGATTCGACGTATCAATTGCTGCAGAACTGCAATACTAGTTTTATCGTATTGAGAGTGTGTAGTTGCATAAAATGAAGGCTTTTGACACCCGTAGACCCCGCGAATGTCGTAGAAACGCTCGGAATCCTCGATCTTTCGATTTCGCTAAGATTCGACGTATCAATCGATACAGAACTGCGATACCAATTTTATCGTATTGAGAATGTATAGTTGCATAGAATGAAGGATTTTGACACCCGTACACCCAGCCAAAGTCTCAGAAACGCCGAGAATTTTCGATCTTCCGATTTCGCTATGCTTCGACGTATCAATCGCTGCAGAACTGCGATACCAGTTTTATCGTATTGAGAGTGTGTAATTGCATAGAATGAAGAATTTTGACACCCGTACACCCAGCCAAACTCTCAGAAACGGCGGGTATCCGCGATCTTTCGATTTCGTTTAGCTTCGACGTATCAATCGCTGCAGTACCTCGATACCAGTTTTATCGTATTGAGAATGTGTAGTTGCATAAAGTAAAGGCTTTTGACACCCGTACACCCCGCGAATGTCGCAGAAACGCTGGGAATCATCGACCTTTCGATTTCGCTAAGATTCGACGTATCAATCGCTGCAGCACCACGATACCAGTTTTATCGTATTGAGAATGTGTAGTTGCATAAAGTAAATGCTTTTGACACCGTTACACCTCGCGAATGTCGTAAAAACGCTCGGAATCCGCGATCTTTCAATTTCGCTAAGCTTCGACGTATCAATCGCTGCAGAACTGCGAAACCAGTTTTATCATATTGAGAGTGTGTAGTTGCATAAAATGGGGAATTTTGACACCCGTACACCCAGGCAAACTCTCAGAAACGGCGGGAATCCGCGATCTTTCAATTTCGTTAAGCTTCGACGTATCAATCGCTGCAGAACTGCGATACTAGTTTTATCGTATTGAGAGTGTGTAGTTGCATAGAATGAAGGCTTTTGACACCGGTACACCCCGCGAATGTCGTAAAATCGCTCGGAATCCTCGATCATTCTATTTCGCTAAGATTCGACGTATCAATCGCTGCAGAACTGCAATACAAGTTTTATCGTATTGAAAATGTGTAGTTGCATAAAATGAAGGCTTTGACACCCGTACACCCAGACGAAGTCTTAGAAACGGCGGGAATTCTCGATCTCTCGATTTCGCTATGCTTCGACGTATCAATCGCTGCAGAAATGCAATACTAGTTTTATCGTATTGCTTTGACGTATGAATCGCATCGGCACCACGATACCAGTTTTATCGTATTGAGAATCTGTAGTTGCATAAAGTAAAGAATTTTGACACCCGTACACCCAGCCAAAGTCTCAGAAACGGTTCGAATCCCCGATCTTCCGATTTCGCTAAGCTTCGACGTATCAATTCCTGCTAAACTGCGATACCAGTTTTAACGTAATAAGAGTGTGTATTTGCATGAAACAAATGATTTTGACACCCGTACACCCAGACAAAGTCTCACAAACGGCGGGAATCCGCGATCTTTCGATTTCGCTAAGCTTCGACTTAACAATCGCTGCAGCACCACGATACCTGCTTTATCGTATTGAGAATGTGTAGTTGTATAAAGTAAAGGCTTTTGACACCCGTACACCCCGCGAATTTCGGAGAAACGCTCGGAATTTTCGATCTTTCGATTTCGCTAAGATTCGACGTATCAATCGCTGCAGAACTGCGATACTAGTTTTATCGTATTGAGAGTGTGTAGTTGCATAGAATGAAGGCTTTTGACACCCGTACACCCAGCCAAACTGTCAGAAACGGCGAGAATCCTCGATCTTTCGATTTCGCTAAGCTTCGACGTATCAATCGCTGCAGCACCACGATACCAGTTTCATCGTATTGAGAATGTGCAGTTGCATAAAGTAAAGAATTTTGACACCCGTACACCCAGCCAAAGCCTCAGAAACGGCGGGAATCCGCGATCTTTCGATTTCGCTAAGCTTCGACTTAACAATCGCTGCAGCACCACGATACCAGTTTCATCGTATTGAGAATGTGTAGTTGCATAAAGTAAAGGCTTTTGACACCCGTACACCCCGCGAATGTCGCCGAAACGCTCGGGTACCTCGATCTTTTAATTTCGCTGAGATTCCACGTATCAATCGCTGCAGAACTGCGATACTAGTTTTCTTGTATTGAGAGTGTGTAGTTGCATAAAATAAAGGCTTTTTACACCCGTACACCCCGCGAATGTCGTAGGAACGCTCGGAATCCTCGATCTTTCGATTTCGCTAAGTTTCGACGTATCAATCGCTGCAGAACTTCCATACCAGTTTTATCGTATTGATAGTGTGTAGTTGCATAAAATGAAGAATTTTGACACCCGTACACCCAGCTAAACTTGCAGAAACGGCGGGAGTCCGCGATCTTTCGATTTCGCTAAGCTTGGACGTGTCAACCGCTGCAGCACCACGACACCAGTTTTATCGTATTGAGAATGTGTAGTTGCATAAAGTAAAGAATTTTGACACCCGTACACTCAGCCAAAGTCTCAGAAACGGCGCGAATCCGCGATCTTACGATTTCGCTAGGCTTCGACGTATGAATTGCTGCAAAACTGCGATACCAGTTTTAACATATTAAGATTGTGTATTTGCATGAAACTAAGGATTTTTACAGCCGTACACCCAGACAAAGTCTCAGAAACGGCAGGAATCCACGATCTTTCAATTTCGCTAAGCTTCGACGTATCAATCGCTGCAGAACTTCCATACCAATTTTATCGTATTGAGAGTGTGAAGTTGCATAAAATAAAGAATTTTGACGCCCGTATACCCAGCCAAACTCTCAGAAACGGCGGGAATCCGCGATCTTTCAATTTCGCTAAGCTTCGACGTATCAATCGCTGCAGAACTGCGATACTAGTCTTATCGTATTGAGGGTGTGTAGTTGCATAGAATGAAGGCTTTTGACACCCGTACACCCCGCGAATGTCGTAAAAACGCTCGGAATCCTCTATCTTTCAATTTCGCTACGATTCGACGTATCAATCGCTGCAGAACTGCAATACAAGTTTTATCGTATTGAAAATGTGTAGTTGCATAAAATGAAGGCTTTTTACACCCGTACGACCAGACAAAGTCTCAGAAACGGCGAGAATCCTCGATTTTTCGATTTCGCTAAGCTTTGACGTATCAATCGCTGCAGAACTCCGATACCAGTTTTATCGTATTGAGAGTGTGTAGTCGCATAAAATGAAGAATTTTGACACCCGTACACCCAGCCAAACTCTCAGAAACGGCGGGAATCCGCGATCTTTCAATTTCGCTAAGCTTCGACGTATCAATCGCTGCAGAACTGCGATACTAGTTTTATCGTATTGAGAGTGTGTAGATGCATAGAATGAAGGCTTTTTGACACCCGTACACCCAGCTAAACTTGCAGAAACGGCGGGAGTCCGCGATCTTACGATTTCGCTAGGCTTCGACGTATGAATTGCTGCAAAACTGCGATACCAGTTTTAACGTATTAAGATTGTGTATTTGCATGAAACGAAGGATTTTTACAGCCGTACACCCAGACAAAGTCTCAGAAACGGCAGGAATCCACGATCTTTCAATTTCGCTAAGCTTCGACGTATCAATCGCTGCAGAACTTCCATACCAATTTTATCGTATTGAGAGTGTGAAGTTGCATAAAATAAAGAATTTTGACGTCCGTATACCCAGCCAAACTCTCAGAAACGGCGGGAATCCGCGATCTTTCAATTTCGCTAAGCTTCGACGTATCAATCGCGGCAGAACTGCGATACTAGTCTTATCGTATTGAGGGTGTGTAGTTGCATAGAATGAAGGCTTTTGACACCCGTACACCCCGCGAATGTCGTAAAAACGCTCGGAATCCTCTATCTTTCGATTTCGCTACGATTCGACGTATCAATCGCTGCAGAACTGCAATACAAGTTTTATCGTATTGAAAATGTGTAGTTGCATAAAATGAAGGCTTTTTACACCCGTACGACCAGACAAAGTCTCAGAAACGGCGAGAATTCTCGATTTTTCGATTTCGCTAAGCTTCGACGTATCAATCGCTGCAGAACTCCGATACCAGTTTTATCGTATTGAGAGTGTGTAGTCGCATAAACTGAATAATTTTGACACCCGTACACCCAGCCAAACTCTCAGAAACGGCGGGAATCCGCGATCTTTCGATTTCGCTACGATTCGACGTATCAATCGCTGCAGAACTGCAATACAAGTTTTATCGTATTGAAAATGTGTAGTTGCATAAAATGAAGGCTTTGACACCCGTACACCCAGACGAAGTCTTAGAAACGGCGGGAATTCTCGATCTCTCGATTTCGCTATGCTTCGACGTATCAATCGCTGCAGAAATGCAATACTAGTTTTATCGTATTGCTTTGACGTATGAATCGCATCGGCACCACGATACCAGTTTTATCGTATTGAGAATCTGTAGTTGCATAAAGTAAAGAATTTTGACACCCGTACACCCAGCCAAAGTCTCAGAAACGGTTCGAATCCCCGATCTTCCGATTTCGTTAAGCTTCGACGTATCAATTCCTGCAAAACTGCGATACCAGTTTTAACGTAATAAGAGTGTGTATTTGCATGAAACAAATGATTTTGACACCCGTACACCCAGACAAAGTCTCACAAACGGCGGGAATCCGCGATCTTTCGATTTCGCTAAGCTTCGACTTAACAATCGCTGCAGCACCACGATACCTGCTTTATCGTATTGAGAATGTGTAGTTGTATAAAGTAAAGGCTTTTGACACCCGTACACCCCGCGAATTTCGGAGAAACGCTCGGAATTTTCGATCTTTCGATTTCGCTAAGATTCGACGTATCAATCGCTGCAGAACTGCGATACTAGTTTTATCGTATTGAGAGTGTGTAGTTGCATAAAATAAAGGCTTTTTACACCCGTACACCCCGCGAATGTCGTAGGAACGCTCGGAATCCTCGATCTTTCGATTTCGCTAAGTTTCGACGTATCAATCGCTGCAGAACTTCCATACCAGTTTTATCGTATTGATAGTGTGTAGTTGCATAAAATGAAGAATTTTGACACCCGTACACCCAGCTAAACTTGCAGAAACGGCGGGAGTCCGCGATCTTTCGATTTCGCTAAGCTTGGACGTGTCAACCGCTGCAGCACCACGACACCAGTTTTATCGTATTGAGAATGTGTAGTTGCATAAAGTAAAGAATTTTGACACCCGTACACTCAGCCAAAGTCTCAGAAACGGCGCGAATCCGCGATCTTACGATTTCGCTAGGCTTCGACGTATGAATTGCTGCAAAACTGCGATACCAGTTTTAACATATTAAGATTGTGTATTTGCATGAAACTAAGGATTTTTACAGCCGTACACCCAGACAAAGTCTCAGAAACGGCAGGAATCCACGATCTTTCAATTTCGCTAAGCTTCGACGTATCAATCGCTGCAGAACTTCCATACCAATTTTATCGTATTGAGAGTGTGAAGTTGCATAAAATAAAGAATTTTGACGCCCGTATACCCAGCCGAACTCTCAGAAACGGCGGGAATCCGCGATCTTTCAATTTCGCTAAGCTTCGACGTATCAATCGCTGCAGAACTGCGATACTAGTCTTATCGTATTGAGGGTGTGTAGTTGCATAGAATGAAGGCTTTTGACACCCGTACACCCCGCGAATGTCGTAAAAACGCTCGGAATCCTCTATCTTCCAATTTCGCTACGATTCGACGTATCAATCGCTGCAGAACTGCAATACAAGTTTTATCGTATTGAGAGTGTGTAGTCGCATAAAATGAAGAATTTTGACACCCGTACACCCAGCCAAACTCTCAGAAACGGCGGGAATCCGCGATCTTTCAATTTCGCTAAGCTTCGACGTATCAATCGCTGCAGAACTGCGATACTAGTTTTATCGTATTGAGAGTGTGTAGATGCATAGAATGAAGGCTTTTTGACACCCGTACACCCAGCTAAACTTGCAGAAACGGCGGGAGTCCGCGATCTTACGATTTCGCTAGGCTTCGACGTATGAATTGCTGCAAAACTGCGATACCAGTTTTAACGTATTAAGATTGTGTATTTGCATGAAACGAAGGATTTTTACAGCCGTACACCCAGACAAAGTCTCAGAAACGGCAGGAATCCACGATCTTTCAATTTCGCTAAGCTTCGACGTATCAATCGCTGCAGAACTTCCATACCAATTTTATCGTATTGAGAGTGTGAAGTTGCATAAAATAAAGAATTTTGACGTCCGTATACCCAGCCAAACTCTCAGAAACGGCGGGAATCCGCGATCTTTCAATTTCGCTAAGCTTCGACGTATCAATCGCTGATGAACTGCGATACTAGTCTTATCGTATTGAGGGTGTGTAGTTGCATAGAATGAAGGCTTTTGACACCCGTACACCCCGCGAATGTCGTAAAAACGCTCGGAATCCTCTATCTTTCGATTTCGCTACGATTCGACGTATCAATCGCTGCAGAACTGCAATACAAGTTTTATCGTATTGAAAATGAGTAGTTGCATAAAATGAAGGCTTTTTACACCCGTACGACCAGACAAAGTCTCAGAAACGGCGAGAATCCTCGATTTTTCGATTTCGCTAAGCTTCGACGTATCAATCGCTGCAGCACCACGATACCAGTTTCATCGTATTGAGAATGTACAGTTGCATAAAGTAAAGAATTTTGACACCCGTACACCCAGCCAAAGCCTCAGAAACGGCGGGAATCCGCGATCTTTCGATTTCGCTAAGCTTCGACTTAACAATCGCTGCAGCACCACGATACCAGTTTCATCGTATTGAGAATGTGTAGTTGCATAAAGTAAAGGCTTTTGACACCCGTACACCCCGCGAATGTCGCCGAAACGCTCGGGTACCTCGATCTTTTAATTTCGCTGAGATTCCACGTATCAATCGCTGCAGAACTGCGATACTAGTTTTCTTGTATTGAGAGTGTGTAGTTGCATAAAATAAAGGCTTTTTACACCCGTACACCCCGCGAATGTCGTAGAAACGCTCGGAATCCTCGATCTTTCGATTTCGCTAAGTTTCGACGTATCAATCGCTGCAGAACTTCCATACCAGTTTTATCGTATTGGTAGTGTGTAGTTGCATAAAATGAAGAATTTTGAAACTCGTACACCCAGCCAAACTCTCAGAAACGGCGGGAGTCCGCGATCGTACGATTTCGCTAAGCTTCGACTTAAGAATCGCTGCAGCACCACGATACCAGTTGCATCGTATCGAGATTGTGTAGTTGCATAAAGTAAAGGCTTTTGACACCCGTACACCCCGATAATGTCGTAGAAACGCTCGGAATCCTCGATCTTTCGATTTCGCTAAGCTTCGACGTATCAATCGCTGCAGAACTTCCATACCAGTTTTATCGTATTGATAGTGTGTAGTTTCATAAAATGAAGAATTTTGACACCCGTACACCCAGCTAAACTTGCAGAAACGGCGGGAGTCCGCGATCTTTCGATTTCGCTAAGCTTGGACGTGTCAACCGCTGCAGCACCACGACACCAGTTTTATCGTATTGAGAATGTGTAGTTGCATAAAGTAAAGAATTTTGACACCCGTACACTCAGCCAAAGTCTCAGAAACGGCGCGAATCCGCGATCTTACGATTTCGCTAGGCTTCGACGTATGAATTGCTGCAAAACTGCGATACCAGTTTTAACATATTAAGATTGTGTATTTGCATGAAACGAAGGATTTTTACAGCCGTACACCCAGACAAAGTCTCAGAAACGGCAGGGATCCACGATCTTTCAATTTCGCTAAGCTTCGACGTATCAATCGCTGCAGAACTTCCATACCAATTTTATCGTATTGAGAGTGTGAAGTTGCATAAAATAAAGAATTTTGACGACCGTATACCCAGCCAAACTCTCAGAAACGGCGGGAATCCGCGATCTTTCAATTTCGCTAAGCTTCGACGTATCAATCGCTGCAGAACTGCGATACTAGTCTTATCGTATTGAGGGTGTGTAGTTGCATAGAATGAAGGCTTTTGACACCCGTACACCCCGCGAATGTCGTAAAAACGCTCGGAATCCTCTATCTTTCGATTTCGCTACGATTCGACGTATCAATCGCTGCAGAACTGCAATACAAGTTTCATCGTATTGAAAATGTGTAGTTGCATAAAATGAAGTCTTTTTACACCCGTACGACCAGACAAAGTCTCAGAAACGGCGAGAATCCTCGATTTTTCGATTTCGCTAAGCTTCGACGTATCAATCGCTGCAGAACTCCGATACCAGTTTTATCGTATTGAGAGTGTGTAGTCGCATAAAATGAATAATTTTGACACCCGTACAGCCAGCCAAACTCTCAGAAACGGCGGGAATCCGCGATCTTTCAATTTCGCTAAGCTTCGACGTATCAATCGCTGCAGAACTGCGATACTAGTTTTATCGTATTGAGAGTGTGTAGTTGCATAGAATGAAGGCTTTTTGACACCCGTACACCCAGCTAAACTTGCAGAAACGGCGGGAGTCCGCGATCTTACGATTTCGCTAGGCTTCGACGTATGAATTGCTGCAAAATTGCGATACCAGTTTTAACGTATTAAGATTGTGTATTTGCATGAAACGAAGGATTTTTACAGCCGTACACCCAGACAAAGTCTCAGAAACGGCAGGAATCCACGATCTTTCAAATTCGCTAAGCTTCGACGTATCAATCGCTGCAGAACTTCCATACCAATTTTATCGTATTGAGAGTGTGAAGTTGCATAAAATAAAGAATTTTGACGCCCGTATACCCAGCCAAACTCTCAGAAACGGCGGGAATCCGCGATCTTTCAATTTCGCTAAGCTTCGACGTATCAATCGCTGCAGAACTGCGATACTAGTCTTATCGTATTGAGGGTGTGTAGTTGCATAGAATGAAGGCTTTTGACACCCGTACACCCCGCGAATGTCGTAAAAACGCTCGGAATCCTCTATCTTTCGATTTCGCTACGATTCGACGTATCAATCGCTGCAGAACTGCAATACAAGTTTTATCGTATTGAAAATGTGTAGCTGCATAAAATGAAGGCTTTTTACACCCGTACGACCAGACAAAGTCTCAGAAACGGCGAGAATCCTCGATTTTTCGATTTCGCTAAGCTTCGACGTATCAATCGCTGCAGAACTCCGATACCAGTTTTATCGTATTGAGAGTGTGTAGTCGCATAAAATGAATAATTTTGACACCCGTACACCCAGCCAAACTCTCAGAAACGGCGGGAATCCGCGATCTTTCAATTTCGCTAAGCTTCGACGTATCAATCGCTGCAGAACTGCGATACTAGTTTTATCGTATTGAGAGTGTGTAGTTGCATAGAATGAAGGCTTTTGACACCGGTACACTCCGCGAGTTTCGTAAGAACGCTCGGAATCCTCGATCTTTTGATTTCGCTAAGATTCGACGTATCAACCGCTGCAGAACTGGAATACAAGTTTTATCGTATTGAAAATGTGTAGTTGCATAAAATGAAGGCTTTTGACACCCGTACACCCAGACGAAATCTTAGAAACGGCGGGAATCTTCGATCTCTCGATTTCGCTAAGCTTCGACGTATCAATCGCTGCGGAACTGCAATACTAGTTTTATCGTATTGAGAATGTGTAGTTGCATAAAATGAAGGCTTTTGACACCGTTACACCCCGCGAATTTCGTAAAAACGCTCGGAATCTTCGATCTTTCGATTTCGGTAAGATTCGACGTATTAATCGCTGCAGAACTGCAATACAAGTCTTATCGTATTGAAAATGTGTCGTTGCATAAAATGAAGGGTTTTGACACCCGTACACCCAGACGAAGTCTCAGAAACGGCGGGAATCCTTGATCGTTCGATTCCGCTAAGCTTCGATGTATGAATCGGTGCAGCACCACGATACCAGTTTGATCGTATTAAGAGTGTGTATTTGCATAAAACAAAGGATTTTTACACTCGTACACCCAGACAAAGCCTCGGAAAGGGTGGGAATCCGCGATCTTTCGATTTCGCTAAGCTTCGACTTAATAATCGCTGCAGCACCACGATACCTGCTCTATCGTATTGAGAATGTGTAGTTGCATAAAGTAAAGGCTTTTGACACCCGTACACCCCACGAATGTCGTAGAAACGCTCGCAATTTTCGATCTTTCGATTTCGCTAAGATTCGACGTATCAATCGATGCAGATCTGCGATAGGAGTTTTATCGTATTGAGAGTATGTAGTTGCATAGAATGAAGGATTTTGAGACCCGTATACCCAGCCAAAGTCTCAAAAACGACGAGAATCCTCGAACATTCGATTTCGCTAAGCTTCGACGTATGAATCGGTGCAGCACCACGATACCAGTTTTATCGTATTGAGAATGTGTAGTTGCATAAAGTAAAGAATTTTGACACCCGTACACCCAGCCCAAGTCTCAGAAACGGCGCGAGTCCTCGATCGTACCATTTCGCTAAGCTTCGACTTAAGAATCGCTGCAGCACCACGATACCAGTTGCATCGTATCGAGAATGTGTAGTTGCATAAAGTAAAGGCTTTTGACACCCGTACACCCCGATAATGTCGTAGAAACGCTCGGAATTTTCGATCTTTCAATTTCGCTAAGATTCGACGTATCAATCGATGCAGATGTGCGATAGAAGTATTATTGTATTGAGAGTATGTAGATGCATAGAATGAAGGATTTTGAGACCCGTACACCCAGCCAAAGTCTCAAAAACGCCGAGAATCCTCAATCTTTCGATTTCGCTAAGTTTCGATGTATGAATCGGTACAGCACCACGATACCAGTTTCATCATATTGAGAATGTGTAGTTGCATAAAGTAAAGAATTTTGATACCCGTACACCCAGCCAAAGCCTCAGAAACGGCGGGAATCCGCGATCTTACGATTTCGCTAAGCTTCGACTTAACAATCGCTGCAGCACCACGATACCAGTTTCATCGTATTGAGAATGTGTAGTTGCATAAAGTAAAGGCTTTTGACACCCGTACACCCCGCGAATGTCGCAAAAACGCTCGGGAACTTCGATCTTTTTATTTCGCTGAGATTCCACGTAATCAATCGCTGCAGAACTGCGATACTAGTTTTCTTATATTGAGAGTGTGTAGTTGCATAAAATAAAGGCTTTTGATACCCGTACACCCCGCGAATGTCGTAGAAACGCTCGGAATCCTCGATCTTTCGATTTCGCTAAGCTTCGACGTATCAATCGCTGCAGAACATCCATACCCGTTTTATCGTATTGAGAGTTTGAAGTTGCATAAAATGAAGAATTTTGACACCCGTGAACCCAGCCAAACTCTCAGAAACGGCGGGAGTCCGCGATCTTACGATTTCGCTAAGATTCGACGTGTCAATCGCTGCAGCACCACGACACCAGTTTTCTCGTATTGAGAATGTGTAGTTGCATAACGGAAAGAATTTTGACACCCGTACACCCAGCCATAGTCTCAGAAACGGCGCGAATCCGCGATCTTACGATTTCGCTAAGCTTCGACGTATCAATTCCTGCAAAACTGCGATACCAGTTTTAACGTATTAAAAGTGTGTATTTGCATGAAACAAATGATTTTGACACCCGTACACCCAGACAAAGTCTCAGAAACGGCGGGAATCCGCGATCTTTCGATTTCGCTAATCTTCGACTTAACAATCGCTGCAGCCCGACGATACCTGCTTTATCGTATTGAGAATGTGTAGTTGCATAAAGTAAAGGCTTTTGACACCCGTACACCCCGCGAATTTCGTAGTAACGCTTGGAATTTCCGATCTTTCGATTTCGCTAAGCCAAAGACTCAAAAATGCCGAGAATCCTCGATCTTTCGATTACGCTAAGCTTCGACGTATGAATCGGTGCAGCACCACGATACCAGTTTAATCGTATTGAGAATGTGTAGTTTCATAAAGTAAAGAATTTTTTACACCCGTACACCCAGCCAAAGTCTCAGAAACGGCGCGAATCCGCGATCTTACGATTTCGCTAAGCTTCGACGTATCAATCGCTGCAGAACTGCGGTAACAGTTTTATCGTATTGAGAGTGTGTAGTTGCATAGAATGGAGAATTTTGACACCCGTACGCCCAGCCAAACTCTCAGAAACGGCGGGAATCCACGATCTTTCCATTTCGCTAAGCTTCGACGTATCAATCGCTGCAGAACTGCGATACTATTCTTATCGTATTGAGGGTGTGTAGTTGCATAGAATGAAAGCTTTTGACACCCGTACACCCCGCGTATGTCGTAAAAACGCTCGGAATCCTCGATCTTTCGATTTCGCTACGATTCGACGTATCAATCACTGCAGAACTGCAATACCAGTTTTATCGTATTGAAAATGTGTAGTTGCATAAAATCAAGGCTTTTGACACCCGTACACCCAGAAAAAGTTTCATAAACGGCGGGAATCATCGATCTCTCGATTTGGCTAAGATTCGACGTATCAATCGCTGCAGAACTGCAATACTCGTTTTATTTTATTGAGAGTGTGTAGTTGCATAAAATGAAGGCTTTTGAAACTCGTACACCCCGCGAATGTCGTAGAAACGCTCGGAATCCTCGATCTTTCTATTTCACTAAGATTCGACGTATCAATCGATACAGAACTGCGATACCAATTTTATCGTATTGAGAATGTATAATTGCATAGAATGGAAGATTTTGACACCCGTACACCCAGCCAAAGTCTCAGAAACACCATGAATCTTCGATCTATCGATTTCGCTAAGCTTCGACGTATCAATCGCTGCAGAACTGCGATACCAGTTTTATCGTATTGAGAATGTATAGTTGCATAGAATGAAGAATTTTGACACCCGTACACCCAGCCAAAGTCTCAGTAACGCCATGAATCCTCGATCTTTCGATTTCGCTAAGCTTCGACGTATCAATCGCTGCAGAACTGCGATACCAGTTTTATCGTATTGAGAGTGTGTAGTTGCATAAAATGAAGAATTTGGACACCCGTACACCGAGCCAAGGTTTCAGAAACGGCGGGAATCCGCGATCCTTCGATTTCGCTAAGCTTCGACGTATCAATCGCTGCAGCACCATGGTACCTGTTTTATCGTATTGAGAATGTGTAGTTGCATAAAGTAAGGGCTTTTGACAGCCGTACACCCCACGAATGTCGATGAAATGCTCGGAATCCTCGATCTCTCGATTTCGCTAAGATTCGACGTATCAATTGCTGCAGAACTGCAATACTAGTTTTATCGTATTGAGAGTGTGTAGTTGCATAAAATGAAGGCTTTTGACACCCGTAGACCCCGCGAATGTCGTAGAAACGCTCGGAATCCTCGATCTTTCGATTTCGCTAAGATTCGACGCACAATCGATACAGAACTGCGATACCAATTTTATCGTATTGAGAATGTATAGTTGCATAGAATGAAGGATTTTGACACCCGTACACCCAGCCAAAGTCTCAGAAACGCCGAGAATTTTCGATCTTCCGATTTCGCTATGCTTCGACGTATCAATCGCTGCAGAACTGCGATACCAGTTTTATCGTATTGAGAGTGTGTAATTGCATAGAATGAAGAATTTTGACACCCGTACACCCAGCCAAACTCTCAGAAACGGCGGGTATCCGCGATCTTTCGATTTCGTTTAGCTTCGACGTATCAATCGCTGCAGTACCTCGATACCAGTTTTATCGTATTGAGAATGTGTAGTTGCATAGAATGAAGGCTTTTGACACCGGTACACCCCGCGAATGTCGTAAAATCGCTCGGAATCCTCGATCATTCTATTTCGCTAAGATTCGACGTATCAATCGCTGCAGAACTGCAATACAAGTTTTATCGTATTGAAAATGTGTAGTTGCATAAAATGAAGGCTTTGACACCCGTACACCCAGACGAAGTCTTAGAAACGGCGGGAATTCTCGATCTCTCGATTTCGCTATGCTTCGACGTATCAATCGCTGCAGAAATGCAATACTAGTTTTATCGTATTGCTTTGACGTATGAATCGCATCGGCACCACGATACCAGTTTTATCGTATTGAGAATCTGTAGTTGCATAAAGTAAAGAATTTTGACACCCGTACACCCAGCCAAAGTCTCAGAAACGGTTCGAATCCCCGATCTTCCGATTTCGCTAAGCTTCGACGTATCAATTCCTGCAAAACTGCGATACCAGTTTTAACGTAATAAGAGTGTGTATTTGCATGAAACAAATGATTTTGACACCCGTACACCCAGACAAAGTCTCACAAACGGCGGGAATCCGCGATCTTTCGATTTCGCTAAGCTTCGACTTAACAATCGCTGCAGCACCACGATACCTGCTTTATCGTATTGAGAATGTGTAGTTGTATAAAGTAAAGGCTTTTGACACCCGTACACCCCGCGAATTTCGGAGAAACGCTCGGAATTTTCGATCTTTCGATTTCGCTAAGATTCGACGTATCAATCGCTGCAGAACTGCGATACTAGTTTTATCGTATTGAGAGTGTGTAGTTGCATAGAATGAAGGCTTTTGACACCCGTACACCCAGCCAAACTGTCAGAAACGGCGAGAATCCTCGATCTTTCGATTTCGCTAAGCTTCGACGTATCAATCGCTGCAGCACCACGATACCAGTTTCATCGTATTGAGAATGTGCAGTTGCATAAAGTAAAGAATTTTGACACCCGTACACCCAGCCAAAGCCTCAGAAACGGCGGGAATCCGCGATCTTTCGATTTCGCTAAGCTTCGACTTAACAAT
The DNA here is from genome assembly GCA_947507545.1 of Clistopyga incitator. Classification (NCBI taxonomy): domain Eukaryota; kingdom Metazoa; phylum Arthropoda; class Insecta; order Hymenoptera; family Ichneumonidae; genus Clistopyga; species Clistopyga incitator. The sequence continues at coordinate 6,123,743 of OX382176.1, forward strand.
CGCTGCAGCACCACGATACCAGTTTCATCGTATTGAGAATGTGTAGTTGCATAAAGTAAAGGCTTTTGACACCCGTACACCCCGCGAATGTCGCCGAAACGCTCGGGTACCTCGATCTTTTAATTTCGCTGAGATTCCACGTATCAATCGCTGCAGAACTGCGATACTAGTTTTCTTGTATTGAGAGTGTGTAGTTGCATAAAATAAAGGCTTTTTACACCCGTACACCCCGCGAATGTCGTAGGAACGCTCGGAATCCTCGATCTTTCGATTTCGCTAAGTTTCGACGTATCAATCGCTGCAGAACTTCCATACCAGTTTTATCGTATTGATAGTGTGTAGTTGCATAAAATGAAGAATTTTGACACCCGTACACCCAGCTAAACTTGCAGAAACGGCGGGAGTCCGCGATCTTTCGATTTCGCTAAGCTTGGACGTGTCAACCGCTGCAGCACCACGACACCAGTTTTATCGTATTGAGAATGTGTAGTTGCATAAAGTAAAGAATTTTGACACCCGTACACTCAGCCAAAGTCTCAGAAACGGCGCGAATCCGCGATCTTACGATTTCGCTAGGCTTCGACGTATGAATTGCTGCAAAACTGCGATACCAGTTTTAACATATTAAGATTGTGTATTTGCATGAAACTAAGGATTTTTACAGCCGTACACCCAGACAAAGTCTCAGAAACGGCAGGAATCCACGATCTTTCAATTTCGCTAAGCTTCGACGTATCAATCGCTGCAGAACTTCCATACCAATTTTATCGTATTGAGAGTGTGAAGTTGCATAAAATAAAGAATTTTGACGCCCGTATACCCAGCCAAACTCTCAGAAACGGCGGGAATCCGCGATCTTTCAATTTCGCTAAGCTTCGACGTATCAATCGCTGCAGAACTGCGATACTAGTCTTATCGTATTGAGGGTGTGTAGTTGCATAGAATGAAGGCTTTTGACACCCGTACACCCCGCGAATGTCGTAAAAACGCTCGGAATCCTCTATCTTTCGATTTCGCTACGATTCGACGTATCAATCGCTGCAGAACTGCAATACAAGTTTCATCGTATTGAAAATGTGTAGTTGCATAAAATGAAGGCTTTTTACACCCGTACGACCAGACAAAGTCTCAGAAACGGCGAGAATCCTCGATTTTTCGATTTCGCTAAGCTTCGACGTATCAATCGCTGCAGAACTCCGATACCAGTTTTATCGTATTGAGAGTGTGTAGTCGCATAAAATGAATAATTTTGACACCCGTACAGCCAGCCAAACTCTCAGAAACGGCGGGAATCCGCGATCTTTCAATTTCGCTAAGCTTCGACGTATCAATCGCTGCAGAACTGCGATACTAGTTTTATCGTATTGAGAGTGTGTAGTTGCATAGAATGAAGGCTTTTTGACACCCGTACACCCAGCTAAACTTGCAGAAACGGCGGGAGTCCGCGATCTTACGATTTCGCTAGGCTTCGACGTATGAATTGCTGCAAAATTGCGATACCAGTTTTAACGTATTAAGATTGTGTATTTGCATGAAACGAAGGATTTTTACAGCCGTACACCCAGACAAAGTCTCAGAAACGGCAGGAATCCACGATCTTTCAAATTCGCTAAGCTTCGACGTATCAATCGCTGCAGAACTTCCATACCAATTTTATCGTATTGAGAGTGTGAAGTTGCATAAAATAAAGAATTTTGACGCCCGTATACCCAGCCAAACTCTCAGAAACGGCGGGAATCCGCGATCTTTCAATTTCGCTAAGCTTCGACGTATCAATCGCTGCAGAACTGCGATACTAGTCTTATCGTATTGAGGGTGTGTAGTTGCATAGAATGAAGGCTTTTGACACCCGTACACCCCGCGAATGTCGTAAAAACGCTCGGAATCCTCTATCTTTCGATTTCGCTACGATTCGACGTATCAATCGCTGCAGAACTGCAATACAAGTTTTATCGTATTGAAAATGTGTAGCTGCATAAAATGAAGGCTTTTTACACCCGTACGACCAGACAAAGTCTCAGAAACGGCGAGAATCCTCGATTTTTCGATTTCGCTAAGCTTCGACGTATCAATCGCTGCAGAACTCCGATACCAGTTTTATCGTATTGAGAGTGTGTAGTCGCATAAAATGAATAATTTTGACACCCGTACACCCAGCCAAACTCTCAGAAACGGCGGGAATCCGCGATCTTTCAATTTCGCTAAGCTTCGACGTATCAATCGCTGCAGAACTGCGATACTAGTTTTATCGTATTGAGAGTGTGTAGTTGCATAGAATGAAGGCTTTTGACACCGGTACACTCCGCGAGTTTCGTAAGAACGCTCGGAATCCTCGATCTTTCGATTTCGCTAAGATTCGACGTATCAATCGCTGCAGAACTGGAATACAAGTTTTATCGTATTGAAAATGTGTAGTTGCATAAAATGAAGGCTTTTGACACCCGTACACCCAGACGAAATCTTAGAAACGGCGGGGATCCTCGATCTCTCGATTTCGCTAAGCTTCGACGTATCAATCGCTGCGGAACTGCAATACTAGTTTTATCGTATTGAGAATGTGTAGTTGCATAAAATGAAGGCTTTTGACACCGTTACACCCCGCGAATTTCGTAAAAACGCTCGGAATCTTCGATCTTTCGATTTCGGTAAGATTCGACGTATTAATCGCTGCAGAACTGCAATACAAGTCTTATCGTATTGAAAATGTGTCGTTGCATAAAATGAAGGGTTTTGACACCCGTACACCCAGACGAAGTCTCAGAAACGGCGGGAATCCTTGATCGTTCGATTCCGCTAAGCTTCGATGTATGAATCGGTGCAGCACCACGATACCAGTTTGATCGTATTAAGAGTGTGTATTTGCATAAAACAAAGGATTTTTACACTCGTACACCCAGACAAAGCCTCGGAAAGGGTGGGAATCCGCGATCTTTCGATTTCGCTAAGCTTCGACTTAATAATCGCTGCAGCACCACGATACCTGCTCTATCGTATTGAGAATGTGTAGTTGCATAAAGTAAAGGCTTTTGACACCCGTACACCCCACGAATGTCGTAGAAACGCTCGGAATTTTCGATCTTTCGATTTCGCTAAGATTCGACGTATCAATCGATGCAGATCTGCGATAGGAGTTTTATCGTATTGAGAGTATGTAGTTGCATAGAATGAAGGATTTTGAGACCCGTATACCCAGCCAAAGTCTCAAAAACGACGAGAATCCTCGAACATTCGATTTCGCTAAGCTTCGACGTATGAATCGGTGCAGCACCACGATACCAGTTTTATCGTATTGAGAATGTGTAGTTGCATAAAGTAAAGAATTTTGACACCCGTACACCCAGCCCAAGTCTCAGAAACGGCGCGAGTCCTCGATCGTACGATTTCGCTAAGCTTCGACTTAAGAATCGCTGCAGCACCACGATACCAGTTGCATCGTATCGAGAATGTGTAGTTGCATAAAGTAAAGGCGTTTGACACCCGTACACCCCGATAATGTCGTAGAAACGCTCGGAATTTTCGATCTTTCGATTTCGCTAAGATTCGACGTATCAATCGATGCAGATGTGCGACAGAAGTTTTATCGTATTGAGAGTATGTAGTTGCGTCGAATGAATGATTTTGAGACCCGTACACCCAGCCAAAGTCTCAAAAACGCCGAAAATCCTCAATCTTTCGATTTCGCTAAGCTACGAAGTATGAATCGGTGCAGCACCACGATACCAGTTTCATCGTATTGAGAATGTGCAGTTGCATAACGTAAAGAATTTTGACACCCGTACACCCAGCCAAAGCCGCAGAAACGGCGGGAATCCGCGATCTTTCGATATCGCTAAGCTTCGACTTAACAATCGCTGCAGCTCCACGATACCAGTTTCATCGTATTGAGAATGTGTAGTTGCATAAAGTAAAGGCTTTTGACACCCGTACACCCCGCGAATGTCGCCGAAACGCTCGGGTACCTCGATCTTTTAATTTCGCTGAGATTCCACGTATCAATCGCTGCAGAGCTGCGATACTAGTTTTCTTGTATTGAGAATGTGTAGTTGCATAAAATAAAGGCTTTTGACACACGTACACCCCGCGAATGTCGTAGAAACGCTCGGAATCCTCGATCTTTCGATTTCGCTAAGCCTCGACGTATCAATCGCTGCAGAACTTCTATACCAGTTTTATCGTATTGGTAGTGTGTAGTTGCATAAAATGAAGAATTTTGACACCCGTACACCCAGCCAAACTCTCAGAAACGGCGGGAGTCCGCGATCTTCCGATTTCGCTAAGCTTCGACGTATCAATATTTGCAGCACCACGATACCAGTTTTATTGTATTCTGAATGTGCAGTTGCATAAAGTAAACAATTTTGACACCCGTACACCCAGCCAAAGTCTCAGAAACGGCTCGAATCCGCGATCTTACGATTTCGCTAAGCTTCGACGTATCAATTGCTGCAAAACTGCGATACCAGTTTTAACGTATTAAGATTGTGTATTTGCATGAAACAAAGGATTTTTACACCCGTACACCCAGACAAAGTCTCAGAAACGGCGGGAATCCACGATCTTTCAATTTCGCTGAGCTTCGACGTATCAATCGCTGCAGAACTTCCATACCAATTTTATCGTATTGAGAGTGTATAGGTGCATAAAATAAAGAATTTTGACACCCGTATACCCAGCCAAACTCTCAGAAACAGCGGGAATCCGCGATCTTTCAATTTCGTTAAGCTTCGACGTATCAATCGCTGCAGAACTGCGATACTAGTTTTATCGTATTGAGAGTGTGTAGTTGCATAGAATGAAGGCTTTTGACACCGGTACACCCCGTGAATGTCGTAAAATCGCTCGGAATCCTCGATCATTCTATTTCGCTAAGATTCGACGTATCAATCGCTGCAGAACTGCAATACAAGTTTTATCGTATTGAAAATGTGTAGTTGCATAAAATGAAGGCTTTGACACCCGTACACCCAGACGAAGTCTTAGAAACGGCGGGAATTCTCGATCTCTCGATTTCGCTATGCTTCGACGTATCAATCGCTGCAGAAATGCAATACTAGTTTTATCGTATTGCTTTGACGTATGAATCGCATCGGCACCACGATACCAGTTTTATCGTATTGAGAATCTGTAGTTGCATAAAGTAAAGAATTTTGACACCCGTACACCCAGCCAAAGTCTCAGAAACGGTTCGAATCCCCGATCTTCCGATTTCGCTAAGCTTCGACGTATCAATTCCTGCAAAACTGCGATACCAGTTTTAACGTAATAAGAGTGTGTATTTGCATGAAACAAATGATTTTGACACCCGTACACCCAGACAAAGTCTCACAAACGGCGGGAATCCGCGATCTTTCGTTTTCGCTAAGCTTCGACTTAACAATCGCTGCAGCACCACGATACCTGCTTTATCGTATTGAGAATGTGTAGTTGTATAAAGTAAAGGCTTTTGACACCCGTACACCCCGCGAATTTCGGAGAAACGCTCGGAATTTTCGATCTTTCGATTTCGCTAAGATTCGACGTATCAATCGCTGCAGAACTGCGATACTAGTTTTATCGTATTGAGAGTGTGTAGTTGCATAGAATGAAGGCTTTTGACACCCGTACACCCAGCCAAACTGTCAGAAACGGCGAGAATCCTCGATCTTTCGATTTCGCTAAGCTTCGACGTATCAATCGCTGCAGCACCACGATACCAGTTTCATCGTATTGAGAATGTGCAGTTGCATAAAGTAAAGGCTTTTGACACCCGTACACCCCGCGAATGTCGCCGAAACGCTCGGGTACCTCGATCTTTTAATTTCGCTGAGATTCCACGTATCAATCGCTGCAGAGCTGCGATACTAGTTTTCTTGTATTGAGAATGTGTAGTTGCATAAAATAAAGGCTTTTGACACACGTACACCCCGCGAATGTCGTAGAAACGCTCGGAATCCTCGATCTTTCGATTTCGCTAAGCCTCGACGTATCAATCGCTGCAGAACTTCTATACCAGTTTTATCGTATTGGTAGTGTGTAGTTGCATAAAATGAAGAATTTTGACACCCGTACACCCAGCCAAACTCTCAGAAACGGCGGGAGTCCGCGATCTTCCGATTTCGCTAAGCTTCGACGTATCAATATTTGCAGCACCACGATACCAGTTTTATTGTATTCTGAATGTGCAGTTGCATAAAGTAAACAATTTTGACACCCGTACACCCAGCCAAAGTCTCAGAAACGGCTCGAATCCGCGATCTTACGATTTCGCTAAGCTTCGACGTATCAATTGCTGCAAAACTGCGATACCAGTTTTAACGTATTAAGATTGTGTATTTGCATGAAACAAAGGATTTTTACACCCGTACACCCAGACAAAGTCTCAGAAACGGCGGGAATCCACGATCTTTCAATTTCGCTGAGCTTCGACGTATCAATCGCTGCAGAACTTCCATACCAATTTTATCGTATTGAGAGTGTATAGGTGCATAAAATAAAGAATTTTGACACCCGTATACCCAGCCAAACTCTCAGAAACAGCGGGAATCCGCGATCTTTCAATTTCGTTAAGCTTCGACGTATCAATCGCTGCAGAACTGCGATACTAGTTTTATCGTATTGAGAGTGTGTAGTTGCATAGAATGAAGGCTTTTGACACCGGTACACCCCGCGAATGTCGTAAAATCGCTCGGAATCCTCGATCATTCTATTTCGCTAAGATTCGACGTATCAATCGCTGCAGAACTGCAATACAAGTTTTATCGTATTGAAAATGTGTAGTTGCATAAAATGAAGGCTTTGACACCCGTACACCCAGACGAAGTCTTAGAAACGGCGGGAATTCTCGATCTCTCGATTTCGCTATGCTTCGACGTATCAATCGCTGCAGAAATGCAATACTAGTTTTATCGTATTGCTTTGACGTATGAATCGCATCGGCACCACGATACCAGTTTTATCGTATTGAGAATCTGTAGTTGCATAAAGTAAAGAATTTTGACACCCGTACACCCAGCCACAGTCTCAGAAACGGTTCGAATCCCCGATCTTCCGATTTCGCTAAGCTTCGACGTATCAATTCCTGCAAAACTGCGATACCAGTTTTAACGTAATAAGAGTGTGTATTTGCATGAAACAAATGATTTTGACACCCGTACACCCAGACAAAGTCTCACAAACGGCGGGAATCCGCGATCTTTCGTTTTCGCTAAGCTTCGACTTAACAATCGCTGCAGCACCACGATACCTGCTTTATCGTATTGAGAATGTGTAGTTGTATAAAGTAAAGGCTTTTGACACCCGTACACCCCGCGAATTTCGGAGAAACGCTCGGAATTTTCGATCTTTCGATTTCGCTAAGATTCGACGTATCAATCGCTGCAGAACTGCGATACTAGTTTTATCGTATTGAGAGTGTGTAGTTGCATAGAATGAAGGCTTTTGACACCCGTACACCCAGCCAAACTGTCAGAAACGGCGAGAATCCTCGATCTTTCGATTTCGCTAAGCTTCGACGTATCAATCGCTGCAGCACCACGATACCAGTTTCATCGTATTGAGAATGTGCAGTTGCATAAAGTAAAGAATTTTGACACCCGTACACCCAGCCAAAGCCTCAGAAACGGCGGGAATCCGCGATCTTTCGATTTCGCTAAGCTTCGACTTAACAATCGCTGCAGCACCACGATACCAGTTTCATCGTATTGAGAATGTGTAGTTGCATAAAGTAAAGGCTTTTGACACCCGTACACCCCGCGAATGTCGCCGAAACGCTCGGGTACCTCGATCTTTTAATTTCGCTGAGATTCCACGTATCAATCGCTGCAGAACTGCGATACTAGTTTTCTTGTATTGAGAGTGTGTAGTTGCATAAAATAAAGGCTTTTTACACCCGTACACCCCGCGAATGTCGTAGGAACGCTCGGAATCCTCGATCTTTCGATTTCGCTAAGTTTCGACGTATCAATCGCTGCAGAACTTCCATACCAGTTTTATCGTATTGGTAGTGTGTAGTTGCATAAAATGAAGAATTTTGAAACTCGTACACCCAGCCAAACTCTCAGAAACGGCGGGAGTCCGCGATCGTACGATTTCGCTAAGCTTCGACTTACGAATCGCTGCAGCACCACGATACCAGTTGCATCGTATCGAGATTGTGTAGTTGCATAAAGTAAAGGCTTTTGACACCCGTACACCCCGATAATGTCGTAGAAACGCTCGGAATCCTCGATCTTTCGATTTCGCTAAGCTTCGACGTATCAATCGCTGCAGAACTTCCATACCAGTTTTATCGTATTGATAGTGTGTAGTTGCATAAAATGAAGAATTTTGACACCCGTACACCCAGCTAAACTTGCAGAAACGGCGGGAGTCCGCGATCTTTCGATTTCGCTAAGCTTGGACGTGTCAACCGCTGCAGCACCACGACACCAGTTTTATCGTATTGAGAATGTGTAGTTGCATAAAGTAAAGAATTTTGACACCCGTACACTCAGCCAAAGTCTCAGAAACGGCGCGAATCCGCGATCTTACGATTTCGCTAGGCTTCGACGTATGAATTGCTGCAAAACTGCGATACCAGTTTTAACATATTAAGATTGTGTATTTGCATGAAACTAAGGATTTTTACAGCCGTACACCCAGACAAAGTCTCAGAAACGGCAGGAATCCACGATCTTTCAATTTCGCTAAGCTTCGACGTATCAATCGCTGCAGAACTTCCATACCAATTTTATCGTATTGAGAGTGTGAAGTTGCATAAAATAAAGAATTTTGACGCCCGTATACCCAGCCAAACTCTCAGAAACGGCGGGAATCCGCGATCTTTCAATTTCGCTAAGCTTCGACGTATCAATCGCTGCAGAACTGCGATACTAGTCTTATCGTATTGAGGGTGTGTAGTTGCATAGAATGAAGGCTTTTGACACCCGTACACCCCGCGAATGTCGTAAAAACGCTCGGAATCCTCTATCTTTCAATTTCGCTACGATTCGACGTATCAATCGCTGCAGAACTGCAATACAAGTTTTATCGTATTGAAAATGTGTAGTTGCATAAAATGAAGGCTTTTTACACCCGTACGACCAGACAAAGTCTCAGAAACGGCGAGAATCCTCGATTTTTCGATTTCGCTAAGCTTCGACGTATCAATCGCTGCAGAACTCCGATACCAGTTTTATCGTATTGAGAGTGTGTAGTCGCATAAAATGAATAATTTTGACACCCGTACACCCAGCCAAACTCTCAGAAACGGCGGGAATCCGCGATCTTTCAATTTCGCTAAGCTTCGACGTATCAATCCCTGCAGAACTGCGATACTAGTTTTATCGTATTGAGAGTGTGTAGTTGCATAGAATGAAGGCTTTTGACACCGGTACACGCCGCGAATTTCGTAAGAACGCTCGGAATCCTCGATCTTTCGATTTCGCTAAGATTCGACGTATCAATCGCTGCAGAACTGGAATACAAGTTTTATCGTATTGAAAATGTGTAGTTGCATAAAATGAAGGCTTTTGACACCCGTACACCCTGACGAAGTCTTAGAAACGGCGGGAATCCTCGATCTCTCGATTTCGCTAAGCTTCGACGTATCAATCGCTGCGGAACTGCAATATTAGTTTTATCGTATTGAGAATGTGTAGTTGCATAAAATGAAGGCTTTTGACACCGTTACACCCCGCGAATTTCGTAAAAACGCTCGGAATCTTCGATCTTTCGATTTCGCTAAGATTCGACGTATTAATCGCTGCAGAACTGCAATACAAGTCTTATCGTATTGAAAATGTGTCGTTGCATAAAATGAAGGGTTTTGACACCCGTACACCCAGACGAAGTCTCAGAAACGGCGGGAATCCTTGATCGTTCGATTCCGCTAAGCTTCGATGTATGAATCGGTGCAGCACCACGATACCAGTTTGATCGTATTAAGAATGTGTATTTGCATAAAACAAAGGATTTTTACACTCGTACACCCAGACAAAGCCTCGGAAACGGTGGGAATCCGCGATCTTTCGATTTCGCTAAGCTTCGACTTAATAATCGCTGCAGCACCACGATACCTGCTTTATCGTATTGAGAATGTGTAGTTGCATAAAGTAAAGGCTTTTGACACCCGTACACCCCACGAATGTCGTAGAAACGCTCGCAATTTTCGATCTTTCGATTTCGCTAAGATTCGACGTATCAATCGATGCAGATCTGCGATAGGAGTTTTATCGTATTGAGAGTATGTAGTTGCATAGAATGAAGGATTTTGAGACCCGTATACCCAGCCAAAGTCTCAAAAACGACGAGAATCCTCGAACATTCGATTTCGCTAAGCTTCGACGTATGAATCGGTGCAGCACCACGATACCAGTTTTATCGTATTGAGAATGTGTAGTTGCATAAAGTAAAGAATTTTGACACCCGTACACCCAGCCCAAGTCTCAGAAACGGCGCGAGTCCTCGATCGTACCATTTCGCTAAGCTTCGACTTAAGAATCGCTGCAGCACCACGATACCAGTTGCATCGTATCGAGAATGTGTAGTTGCATAAAGTAAAGGCTTTTGACACCCGTACACCCCGATAATGTCGTAGAAACGCTCGGAATTTTCGATCTTTCGATTTCGCTAAGATTCGACGTATCAATCGATGCAGATGTGCGATAGAAGTATTATTGTATTGAGAGTATGTAGTTGCATAGAATGAAGGATTTTGAGACCCGTACACCCAGCCAAAGTCTCAAAAACGCCGAGAATTCTCAATCTTTCGATTTCGCTAAGTTTCGATGTATGAATCGGTACAGCACCACGATACCAGTTTCATCATATTGAGAATGTGTAGTTGCATAAAGTAAAGAATTTTGATACCCGTACACCCAGCCAAAGCCTCAGAAACGGCGGGAATCCGCGATCTTACGATTTCGCTAAGCTTCGACTTAACAATCGCTGCAGCACCACGATACCAGTTTCATCGTATTGAGAATGTGTAGTTGCATAAAGTAAAGGCTTTTGACACCCGTACACCCCGCGAATGTCGCAAAAACGCTCGGGAACTTCGATCTTTTTATTTCGCTGAGATTCCACGTAATCAATCGCTGCAGAACTGCGATACTAGTTTTCTTATATTGAGAGTGTGTAGTTGCATAAAATAAAGGCTTTTGACACCCGTACACCCCGCGAATGTCGTAGAAACGCTCGGAATCCTCGATCTTTCGATTTCGCTAAGCTTCGACGTATCAATCGCTGCAGAACATCCATACCCGTTTTATCGTATTGAGAGTTTGAAGTTGCATAAAATGAAGAATTTTGACACCCGTGAACCCAGCCAAACTCTCAGAAACGGCGGGAGTCCGCGATCTTACGATTTCGCTAAGATTCGACGTGTCAATCGCTGCAGCACCACGACACCAGTTTTCTCGTATTGAGAATGTGTAGTTGCATAACGGAAAGAATTTTGACACCCGTACACCCAGCCATAGTCTCAGAAACGGCGCGAATCCGCGATCTTACGATTTCGCTAAGCTTCGACGTATCAATTCCTGCAAAACTGCGATACCAGTTTTAACGTATTAAAAGTGTGTATTTGCATGAAACAAATGATTTTGACACCCGTACACCCAGACAAAGTCTCAGAAACGGCGGGAATCCGCGATCTTTCGATTTCGCTAATCTTCGACTTAACAATCGCTGCAGCCCGACGATACCTGCTTTATCGTATTGAGAATGTGTAGTTGCATAAAGTAAAGGCTTTTGACACCCGTACACCCCGCGAATTTCGTAGTAACGCTTGGAATTTCCGATCTTTCGATTTCGCTAAGCCAAAGACTCAAAAATGCCGAGAATCCTCGATCTTTCGATTACGCTAAGCTTCGACGTATGAATCGGTGCAGCACCACGATACCAGTTTAATCGTATTGAGAATGTGTAGTTTCATAAAGTAAAGAATTTTTTACACCCGTACACCCAGCCAAAGTCTCAGAAACGGCGCGAATCCGCGATCTTACGATTTCGCTAAGCTTCGACGTATCAATCGCTGCAGAACTGCGGTAAAAGTTTTATCGTATTGAGAGTGTGTAGTTGCATAGAATGGAGAATTTTGACACCCGTACACCCAGCCAAACTCTCAGAAACGGCGGGAATCCACGATCTTTCCATTTCGCTAAGCTTCGACGTATCAATCGCTGCAGAACTGCGATACTATTCTTATCGTATTGAGGGTGTGTAGTTGCATAGAATGAAAGCTTTTGACACCCGTACACCCCGCGTATGTCGTAAAAACGCTCGGAATCCTCGATCTTTCGATTTCGCTACGATTCGACGTATCAATCGCTGCAGAACTGCAATACCAGTTTTATCGTATTGAAAATGTGTAGTTGCATAAAATCAAGGCTTTTGACACCCGTACACCCAGAAAAAGTTTCATAAACGGCGGGAATCATCGATCTCTCGATTTGGCTAAGATTCGACGTATCAATCGCTGCAGAACTGCAATACTCGTTTTATTTTATTGAGAGTGTGTAGTTGCATAAAATGAAGGCTTTTGAAACTCGTACACCCCGCGAATGTCGTAGAAACGCTCGGAATCCTCGATCTTTCTATTTCACTAAGATTCGACGTATCAATCGATACAGAACTGCGATACCAATTTTATCGTATTGAGAATGTATAATTGCATAGAATGGAAGATTTTGACACCCGTACACCCAGCCAAAGTCTCAGAAACACCATGAATCTTCGATCTATCGATTCCGCTAAGCTTCGACGTATCAATCGCTGCAGAACTGCGATACCAGTTTTATCGTATTGAGAATGTATAGTTGCATAGAATGAAGAATTTTGACACCCGTACACCCAGCCAAAGTCTCAGTAACGCCATGAATCCTCGATCTTTCGATTTCGCTAAGCTTCGACGTATCAATCGCTGCAGAACTGCGATACCAGTTTTATCGTATTGAGAGTGTGTAGTTGCATAAAATGAAGAATTTGGACACCCGTACACCGAGCCAAGGTCTCAGAAACGGCGGGAATCCGCGATCCTTCGATTTCGCTAAGCTTCGACGTATCAATCGCTGCAGCACCATGGTACCTGTTTTATCGTATTGAGAATGTGTAGTTGCATAAAGTAAGGGCTTTTGACAGCCGTACACCCCACGAATGTCGATGAAATGCTCGGAATCCTCGATCTCTCGATTTCGCTAAGATTCGACGTATCAATTGCTGCAGAACTGCAATACTAGTTTTATCGTATTGAGAGTGTGTAGTTGCATAAAATGAAGGCTTTTGACACCCGTAGACCCCGCGAATGTCGTAGAAACGCTCGGAATCCTCGATCTTTCGATTTCGCTAAGATTCGACGTATCAATCGATACAGAACTGCGATACCAATTTTATCGTATTGAGAATGTATAGTTGCATAGAATGAAGGATTTTGACACCCGTACACCCAGCCAAAGTCTCAGAAACGCCGAGAATTTTCGATCTTCCGATTTCGCTATGCTTCGACGTATCAATCGCTGCAGAACTGCGATACCAGTTTTATCGTATTGAGAGTGTGTAATTGCATAGAATGAAGAATTTTGACACCCGTACACCCAGCCAAACTCTCAGAAACGGCGGGTATCCGCGATCTTTCGATTTCGTTTAGCTTCGACGTATCAATCGCTGCAGTACCTCGATACCAGTTTTATCGTATTGAGAATGTGTAGTTGCATAAAGTAAAGGCTTTTGACACCCGTACACCCCGCGAATGTCGCAGAAACGCTGGGAATCATCGACCTTTCGATTTCGCTAAGATTCGACGTATCAATCGCTGCAGCACCACGATACCAGTTTTATCGTATTGAGAATGTGTAGTTGCATAAAGTAAATGCTTTTGACACCGTTACACCTCGCGAATGTCGTAAAAACGCTCGGAATCCGCGATCTTTCAATTTCGCTGAGCTTCGACGTATCAATCGCTGCAGAACTGCGAAACCAGTTTTATCATATTGAGAGTGTGTAGTTGCATAAAATGGGGAATTTTGACACCCGTACACCCAGGCAAACTCTCAGAAACGGCGGGAATCCGCGATCTTTCAATTTCGTTAAGCTTCGACGTATCAATCGCTGCAGAACTGCGATACTAGTTTTATCGTATTGAGAGTGTGTAGTTGCATAGAATGAAGGCTTTTGACACCGGTACACCCCGCGAATGTCGTAAAATCGCTCGGAATCCTCGATCATTCTATTTCGCTAAGATTCGACGTATCAATCGCTGCAGAACTGCAATACAAGTTTTATCGTATTGAAAATGTGTAGTTGCATAAAATGAAGGCTTTGACACCCGTACACCCAGACGAAGTCTTAGAAACGGCGGGAATTCTCGATTTCTCGATTTCGCTATGCTTCGACGTATCAATCGCTGCAGAAATGCAATACTAGTTTTATCGTATTGCTTTGACGTATGAATCGCATCGGCACCACGATACCAGTTTTATCGTATTGAGAATCTGTAGTTGCATAAAGTAAAGAATTTTGACACCCGTACACCCAGCCAAAGTCTCAGAAACGGTTCGAATCCCCGATCTTCCGATTTCGCTAAGCTTCGACGTATCAATTCCTGCAAAACTGCGATACCAGTTTTAACGTAATAAGAGTATGTATTTGCATGAAACAAATGATTTTGACACCCGTACACCCAGACAAAGTCTCACAAACGGCGGGAATCCGCGATCTTTCGATTTCGCTAAGCTTCGACTTAACAATCGCTGCAGCACCACGATACCTGCTTTATCGTATTGAGAATGTGTAGTTGTATAAAGTAAAGGCTTTTGACACCCGTACACCCCGCGAATTTCGGAGAAACGCTCGGAATTTTCGATCTTTCGATTTCGCTAAGATTCGACGTATCAATCGCTGCAGAACTGCGATACTAGTTTTATCGTATTGAGAGTGTGTAGTTGCATAGAATGAAGGCTTTTGACACCCGTACACCCAGCCAAACTGTCAGAAACGGCGAGAATCCTCGATCTTTCGATTTCGCTAAGCTTCGACGTATCAATCGCTGCAGCACCACGATACCAGTTTCATCGTATTGAGAATGTGCAGTTGCATAAAGTAAAGAATTTTGACACCCGTACACCCAGCCAAAGCCTCAGAAACGGCGGGAATCCGCGATCTTTCGATTTCGCTAAGCTTCGACTTAACAATCGCTGCAGCACCACGATACCAGTTTCATCGTATTGAGAATGTGTAGTTGCATAAAGTAAAGGCTTTTGACACCCGTACACCCCGCGAATGTCGCCGAAACGCTCGGGTACCTCGATCTTTTAATTTCGCTGAGATTCCACGTATCAATCGCTGCAGAACTGCGATACTAGTTTTCTTGTATTGAGAGTGTGTAGTTGCATAAAATAAAGGCTTTTTACACCCGTACACCCCGCGAATGTCGTAGGAACGCTCGGAATCCTCGATCTTTCGATTTCGCTAAGTTTCGACGTATCAATCGCTGCAGAACTTCCATACCAGTTTTATCGTATTGATAGTGTGTAGTTGCATAAAATGAAGAATTTTGACACCCGTACACCCAGCTAAACTTGCAGAAACGGCGTGAGTCCGCGATCTTTCGATTTCGCTAAGCTTGGACGTGTCAACCGCTGCAGCACCACGACACCAGTTTTATCGTATTGAGAATGTGTAGTTGCATAAAGTAAAGAATTTTGACACCCGTACACTCAGCCAAAGTCTCAGAAACGGCGCGAATCCGCGATCTTACGATTTCGCTAGGCTTCGACGTATGAATTGCTGCAAAACTGCGATACCAGTTTTAACATATTAAGATTGTGTATTTGCATGAAACTAAGGATTTTTACAGCCGTACACCCAGACAAAGTCTCAGAAACGGCAGGAATCCACGATCTTTCAATTTCGCTAAGCTTCGACGTATCAATCGCTGCAGAACTTCCATACCAATTTTATCGTATTGAGAGTGTGAAGTTGCATAAAATAAAGAATTTTGACGCCCGTATACCCAGCCAAACTCTCAGAAACGGCGGGAATCCGCGATCTTTCAATTTCGCTAAGCTTCGACGTATCAATCGCTGCAGAACTGCGATACTAGTCTTATCGTATTGAGGGTGTGTAGTTGCATAGAATGAAGGCTTTTGACACCCGTACACCCCGCGAATGTCGTAAAAACGCTCGGAATCCTCTATCTTCCAATTTCGCTACGATTCGACGTATCAATCGCTGCAGAACTGCAATACAAGTTTTATCGTATTGAAAATGTGTAGTTGCATAAAATGAAGGCTTTTTACACCCGTACGACCAGACAAAGTCTCAGAAACGGCGAGAATCCTCGATTTTTCGATTTCGCTAAGCTTTGACGTATCAATCGCTGCAGAACTCCGATACCAGTTTTATCGTATTGAGAGTGTGTAGTCGCATAAAATGAAGAATTTTGACACCCGTACACCCAGCCAAACTCTCAGTAACGGCGGGAATCCGCGATCTTTCAATTTCGCTAAGCTTCGACGTATCAATCGCTGCAGAACTGCGATACTAGTTTTATCGTATTAAGAGTGTGTAGATGCATAGAATGAAGGCTTTTTGACACCCGTACACCCAGCTAAACTTGCAGAAACGGCGGGAGTCCGCGATTTTACGATTTCGCTAGGCTTCGACGTATGAATTGCTGCAAAACTGCGATACCAGTTTTAACGTATTAAGATTGTGTATTTGCATGAAACGAAGGATTTTTACAGCCGTACACCCAGACAAAGTCTCAGAAACGGCAGGAATCCACGATCTTTCAATTTCGCTAAGCTTCGACGTATCAATCGCTGCAGAACTTCCATACCAATTTTATCGTATTGAGAGTGTGAAGTTGCATAAAATAAAGAATTTTGACGTCCGTATACCCAGCCAAACTCTCAGAAACGGCGGGAATCCGCGATCTTTCAATTTCGCTAAGCTTCGACGTATCAATCGCTGCAGAACTGCGATACTAGTCTTATCGTATTGAGGGTGTGTAGTTGCATAGAATGAAGGCTTTTGACACCCGTACACCCCGCGAATGTCGTAAAAACGCTCGGAATCCTCTATCTTTCGATTTCGCTACGATTCGACGTATCAATCGCTGCAGAACTGCAATACAAGTTTTATCGTATTGAAAATGTGTAGTTGCATAAAATGAAGGCTTTTTACACCCGTACGACCAGACAAAGTCTCAGAAACGGCGAGAATCCTCGATTTTTCGATTTCGCTAAGCTTCGACGTATCAATCGCTGCAGAACTCCGATACCAGTTTTATCGTATTGAGAGTGTGTAGTCGCATAAAATGAATAATTTTGACACCCGTACACCCAGCCAAACTCTCAGAAACGGCGGGAATCCGCGATCTTTCAATTTCGCTAAGCTTCGACGTATCAATCCCTGCAGAACTGCGATACTAGTTTTATCGTATTGAGAGTGTGTAGTTGCATAGAATGAAGGCTTTTGACACCGGTACACGCCGCGAATTTCGTAAGAACGCTCGGAATCCTCGATCTTTCGATTTCGCTAAGATTCGACGTATCAATCGCTGCAGAACTGGAATACAAGTTTTATCGTATTGAAAATGTGTAGTTGCATAAAATGAAGGCTTTTGACACCCGTACACCCTGACGAAGTCTTAGAAACGGCGGGAATCCTCGATCTCTCGATTTCGCTAAGCTTCGACGTATCAATCGCTGCGGAACTGCAATATTAGTTTTATCGTATTGAGAATGTGTAGTTGCATAAAATGAAGGCTTTTGACACCGTTACACCCCGCGAATTTCGTAAAAACGCTCGGAATCTTCGATCTTTCGATTTCGCTAAGATTCGACGTATTAATCGCTGCAGAACTGCAATACAAGTCTTATCGTATTGAAAATGTGTCGTTGCATAAAATGAAGGGTTTTGACACCCGTACACCCAGACGAAGTCTCAGAAACGGCGGGAATCCTTGATCGTTCGATTCCGCTAAGCTTCGATGTATGAATCGGTGCAGCACCACGATACCAGTTTGATCGTATTAAGAATGTGTATTTGCATAAAACAAAGGATTTTTACACTCGTACACCCAGACAAAGCCTCGGAAACGGTGGGAATCCGCGATCTTTCGATTTCGCTAAGCTTCGACTTAATAATCGCTGCAGCACCACGATACCTGCTTTATCGTATTGAGAATGTGTAGTTGCATAAAGTAAAGGCTTTTGACACCCGTACACCCCACGAATGTCGTAGAAACGCTCGCAATTTTCGATCTTTCGATTTCGCTAAGATTCGACGTATCAATCGATGCAGATCTGCGATAGGAGTTTTATCGTATTGAGAGTATGTAGTTGCATAGAATGAAGGATTTTGAGACCCGTATACCCAGCCAAAGTCTCAAAAACGACGAGAATCCTCGAACATTCGATTTCGCTAAGCTTCGACGTATGAATCGGTGCAGCACCACGATACCAGTTTTATCGTATTGAGAATGTGTAGTTGCATAAAGTAAAGAATTTTGACACCCGTACACCCAGCCCAAGTCTCAGAAACGGCGCGAGTCCTCGATCGTACCATTTCGCTAAGCTTCGACTTAAGAATCGCTGCAGCACCACGATACCAGTTGCATCGTATCGAGAATGTGTAGTTGCATAAAGTAAAGGCTTTTGACACCCGTACACCCCGATAATGTCGTAGAAACGCTCGGAATTTTCGATCTTTCGATTTCGCTAAGATTCGACGTATCAATCGATGCAGATGTGCGATAGAAGTATTATTGTATTGAGAGTATGTAGTTGCATAGAATGAAGGATTTTGAGACCCGTACACCCAGCCAAAGTCTCAAAAACGCCGAGAATTCTCAATCTTTCGATTTCGCTAAGTTTCGATGTATGAATCGGTACAGCACCACGATACCAGTTTCATCATATTGAGAATGTGTAGTTGCATAAAGTAAAGAATTTTGATACCCGTACACCCAGCCAAAGCCTCAGAAACGGCGGGAATCCGCGATCTTACGATTTCGCTAAGCTTCGACTTAACAATCGCTGCAGCACCACGATACCAGTTTCATCGTATTGAGAATGTGTAGTTGCATAAAGTAAAGGCTTTTGACACCCGTACACCCCGCGAATGTCGCAAAAACGCTCGGGAACTTCGATCTTTTTATTTCGCTGAGATTCCACGTAATCAATCGCTGCAGAACTGCGATACTAGTTTTCTTATATTGAGAGTGTGTAGTTGCATAAAATAAAGGCTTTTGACACCCGTACACCCCGCGAATGTCGTAGAAACGCTCGGAATCCTCGATCTTTCGATTTCGCTAAGCTTCGACGTATCAATCGCTGCAGAACATCCATACCCGTTTTATCGTATTGAGAGTTTGAAGTTGCATAAAATGAAGAATTTTGACACCCGTGAACCCAGCCAAACTCTCAGAAACGGCGGGAGTCCGCGATCTTACGATTTCGCTAAGATTCGACGTGTCAATCGCTGCAGCACCACGACACCAGTTTTCTCGTATTGAGAATGTGTAGTTGCATAACGGAAAGAATTTTGACACCCGTACACCCAGCCATAGTCTCAGAAACGGCGCGAATCCGCGATCTTACGATTTCGCTAAGCTTCGACGTATCAATTCCTGCAAAACTGCGATACCAGTTTTAACGTATTAAAAGTGTGTATTTGCATGAAACAAATGATTTTGACACCCGTACACCCAGACAAAGTCTCAGAAACGGCGGGAATCCGCGATCTTTCGATTTCGCTAATCTTCGACTTAACAATCGCTGCAGCCCGACGATACCTGCTTTATCGTATTGAGAATGTGTAGTTGCATAAAGTAAAGGCTTTTGACACCCGTACACCCCGCGAATTTCGTAGTAACGCTTGGAATTTCCGATCTTTCGATTTCGCTAAGCCAAAGACTCAAAAATGCCGAGAATCCTCGATCTTTCGATTACGCTAAGCTTCGACGTATGAATCGGTGCAGCACCACGATACCAGTTTAATCGTATTGAGAATGTGTAGTTTCATAAAGTAAAGAATTTTTTACACCCGTACACCCAGCCAAAGTCTCAGAAACGGCGCGAATCCGCGATCTTACGATTTCGCTAAGCTTCGACGTATCAATCGCTGCAGAACTGCGGTAAAAGTTTTATCGTATTGAGAGTGTGTAGTTGCATAGAATGGAGAATTTTGACACCCGTACACCCAGCCAAACTCTCAGAAACGGCGGGAATCCACGATCTTTCCATTTCGCTAAGCTTCGACGTATCAATCGCTGCAGAACTGCGATACTATTCTTATCGTATTGAGGGTGTGTAGTTGCATAGAATGAAAGCTTTTGACACCCGTACACCCCGCGTATGTCGTAAAAACGCTCGGAATCCTCGATCTTTCGATTTCGCTACGATTCGACGTATCAATCGCTGCAGAACTGCAATACCAGTTTTATCGTATTGAAAATGTGTAGTTGCATAAAATCAAGGCTTTTGACACCCGTACACCCAGAAAAAGTTTCATAAACGGCGGGAATCATCGATCTCTCGATTTGGCTAAGATTCGACGTATCAATCGCTGCAGAACTGCAATACTCGTTTTATTTTATTGAGAGTGTGTAGTTGCATAAAATGAAGGCTTTTGAAACTCGTACACCCCGCGAATGTCGTAGAAACGCTCGGAATCCTCGATCTTTCTATTTCACTAAGATTCGACGTATCAATCGATACAGAACTGCGATACCAATTTTATCGTATTGAGAATGTATAATTGCATAGAATGGAAGATTTTGACACCCGTACACCCAGCCAAAGTCTCAGAAACACCATGAATCTTCGATCTATCGATTCCGCTAAGCTTCGACGTATCAATCGCTGCAGAACTGCGATACCAGTTTTATCGTATTGAGAATGTATAGTTGCATAGAATGAAGAATTTTGACACCCGTACACCCAGCCAAAGTCTCAGTAACGCCATGAATCCTCGATCTTTCGATTTCGCTAAGCTTCGACGTATCAATCGCTGCAGAACTGCGATACCAGTTTTATCGTATTGAGAGTGTGTAGTTGCATAAAATGAAGAATTTGGACACCCGTACACCGAGCCAAGGTCTCAGAAACGGCGGGAATCCGCGATCCTTCGATTTCGCTAAGCTTCGACGTATCAATCGCTGCAGCACCATGGTACCTGTTTTATCGTATTGAGAATGTGTAGTTGCATAAAGTAAGGGCTTTTGACAGCCGTACACCCCACGAATGTCGATGAAATGCTCGGAATCCTCGATCTCTCGATTTCGCTAAGATTCGACGTATCAATTGCTGCAGAACTGCAATACTAGTTTTATCGTATTGAGAGTGTGTAGTTGCATAAAATGAAGGCTTTTGACACCCGTAGACCCCGCGAATGTCGTAGAAACGCTCGGAATCCTCGATCTTTCGATTTCGCTAAGATTCGACGTATCAATCGATACAGAACTGCGATACCAATTTTATCGTATTGAGAATGTATAGTTGCATAGAATGAAGGATTTTGACACCCGTACACCCAGCCAAAGTCTCAGAAACGCCGAGAATTTTCGATCTTCCGATTTCGCTATGCTTCGACGTATCAATCGCTGCAGAACTGCGATACCAGTTTTATCGTATTGAGAGTGTGTAATTGCATAGAATGAAGAATTTTGACACCCGTACACCCAGCCAAACTCTCAGAAACGGCGGGTATCCGCGATCTTTCGATTTCGTTTAGCTTCGACGTATCAATCGCTGCAGTACCTCGATACCAGTTTTATCGTATTGAGAATGTGTAGTTGCATAAAGTAAAGGCTTTTGACACCCGTACACCCCGCGAATGTCGCAGAAACGCTGGGAATCATCGACCTTTCGATTTCGCTAAGATTCGACGTATCAATCGCTGCAGCACCACGATACCAGTTTTATCGTATTGAGAATGTGTAGTTGCATAAAGTAAATGCTTTTGACACCGTTACACCTCGCGAATGTCGTAAAAACGCTCGGAATCCGCGATCTTTCAATTTCGCTGAGCTTCGACGTATCAATCGCTGCAGAACTGCGAAACCAGTTTTATCATATTGAGAGTGTGTAGTTGCATAAAATGGGGAATTTTGACACCCGTACACCCAGGCAAACTCTCAGAAACGGCGGGAATCCGCGATCTTTCAATTTCGTTAAGCTTCGACGTATCAATCGCTGCAGAACTGCGATACTAGTTTTATCGTATTGAGAGTGTGTAGTTGCATAGAATGAAGGCTTTTGACACCGGTACACCCCGCGAATGTCGTAAAATCGCTCGGAATCCTCGATCATTCTATTTCGCTAAGATTCGACGTATCAATCGCTGCAGAACTGCAATACAAGTTTTATCGTATTGAAAATGTGTAGTTGCATAAAATGAAGGCTTTGACACCCGTACACCCAGACGAAGTCTTAGAAACGGCGGGAATTCTCGATTTCTCGATTTCGCTATGCTTCGACGTATCAATCGCTGCAGAAATGCAATACTAGTTTTATCGTATTGCTTTGACGTATGAATCGCATCGGCACCACGATACCAGTTTTATCGTATTGAGAATCTGTAGTTGCATAAAGTAAAGAATTTTGACACCCGTACACCCAGCCAAAGTCTCAGAAACGGTTCGAATCCCCGATCTTCCGATTTCGCTAAGCTTCGACGTATCAATTCCTGCAAAACTGCGATACCAGTTTTAACGTAATAAGAGTATGTATTTGCATGAAACAAATGATTTTGACACCCGTACACCCAGACAAAGTCTCACAAACGGCGGGAATCCGCGATCTTTCGATTTCGCTAAGCTTCGACTTAACAATCGCTGCAGCACCACGATACCTGCTTTATCGTATTGAGAATGTGTAGTTGTATAAAGTAAAGGCTTTTGACACCCGTACACCCCGCGAATTTCGGAGAAACGCTCGGAATTTTCGATCTTTCGATTTCGCTAAGATTCGACGTATCAATCGCTGCAGAACTGCGATACTAGTTTTATCGTATTGAGAGTGTGTAGTTGCATAGAATGAAGGCTTTTGACACCCGTACACCCAGCCAAACTGTCAGAAACGGCGAGAATCCTCGATCTTTCGATTTCGCTAAGCTTCGACGTATCAATCGCTGCAGCACCACGATACCAGTTTCATCGTATTGAGAATGTGCAGTTGCATAAAGTAAAGAATTTTGACACCCGTACACCCAGCCAAAGCCTCAGAAACGGCGGGAATCCGCGATCTTTCGATTTCGCTAAGCTTCGACTTAACAATCGCTGCAGCACCACGATACCAGTTTCATCGTATTGAGAATGTGTAGTTGCATAAAGTAAAGGCTTTTGACACCCGTACACCCCGCGAATGTCGCCGAAACGCTCGGGTACCTCGATCTTTTAATTTCGCTGAGATTCCACGTATCAATCGCTGCAGAACTGCGATACTAGTTTTCTTGTATTGAGAGTGTGTAGTTGCATAAAATAAAGGCTTTTTACACCCGTACACCCCGCGAATGTCGTAGGAACGCTCGGAATCCTCGATCTTTCGATTTCGCTAAGTTTCGACGTATCAATCGCTGCAGAACTTCCATACCAGTTTTATCGTATTGATAGTGTGTAGTTGCATAAAATGAAGAATTTTGACACCCGTACACCCAGCTAAACTTGCAGAAACGGCGTGAGTCCGCGATCTTTCGATTTCACTAAGCTTGGACGTGTCAACCGCTGCAGCACCACGACACCAGTTTTATCGTATTGAGAATGTGTAGTTGCATAAAGTAAAGAATTTTGACACCCGTACACTCAGCCAAAGTCTCAGAAACGGCGCGAATCCGCGATCTTACGATTTCGCTAGGCTTCGACGTATGAATTGCTGCAAAACTGCGATACCAGTTTTAACATATTAAGATTGTGTATTTGCATGAAACTAAGGATTTTTACAGCCGTACACCCAGACAAAGTCTCAGAAACGGCAGGAATCCACGATCTTTCAATTTCGCTAAGCTTCGACGTATCAATCGCTGCAGAACTTCCATACCAATTTTATCGTATTGAGAGTGTGAAGTTGCATAAAATAAAGAATTTTGACGCCCGTATACCCAGCCAAACTCTCAGAAACGGCGGGAATCCGCGATCTTTCAATTTCGCTAAGCTTCGACGTATCAATCGCTGCAGAACTGCGATACTAGTCTTATCGTATTGAGGGTGTGTAGTTGCATAGAATGAAGGCTTTTGACACCCGTACACCCCGCGAATGTCGTAAAAACGCTCGGAATCCTCTATCTTCCAATTTCGCTACGATTCGACGTATCAATCGCTGCAGAACTGCAATACAAGTTTTATCGTATTGAAAATGTGTAGTTGCATAAAATGAAGGCTTTTTACACCCGTACGACCAGACAAAGTCTCAGAAACGGCGAGAATCCTCGATTTTTCGATTTCGCTAAGCTTTGACGTATCAATCGCTGCAGAACTCCGATACCAGTTTTATCGTATTGAGAGTGTGTAGTCGCATAAAATGAAGAATTTTGACACCCGTACACCCAGCCAAACTCTCAGAAACGGCGGGAATCCGCGATCTTTCAATTTCGCTAAGCTTCGACGTATCAATCGCTGCAGAACTGCGATACTAGTTTTATCGTATTAAGAGTGTGTAGATGCATAGAATGAAGGCTTTTTGACACCCGTACACCCAGCTAAACTTGCAGAAACGGCGGGAGTCCGCGATTTTACGATTTCGCTAGGCTTCGACGTATGAATTGCTGCAAAACTGCGATACCAGTTTTAACGTATTAAGATTGTGTATTTGCATGAAACGAAGGATTTTTACAGCCGTACACCCAGACAAAGTCTCAGAAACGGCAGGAATCCACGATCTTTCAATTTCGCTAAGCTTCGACGTATCAATCGCTGCAGAACTTCCATACCAATTTTATCGTATTGAGAGTGTGAAGTTGCATAAAATAAAGAATTTTGACGTCCGTATACCCAGCCAAACTCTCAGAAACGGCGGGAATCCGCGATCTTTCAATTTCGCTAAGCTTCGACGTATCAATCGCTGCAGAACTGCGATACTAGTCTTATCGTATTGAGGGTGTGTAGTTGCATAGAATGAAGGCTTTTGACACCCGTACACCCCGCGAATGTCGTAAAAACGCTCGGAATCCTCTATCTTTCGATTTCGCTACGATTCGACGTATCAATCGCTGCAGAACTGCAATACAAGTTTTATCGTATTGAAAATGTGTAGTTGCATAAAATGAAGGCTTTTTACACCCGTACGACCAGACAAAGTCTCAGAAACGGCGAGAATCCTCGATTTTTCGATTTCGCTAAGCTTCGACGTATCAATCGCTGCAGAACTCCGATACCAGTTTTATCGTATTGAGAGTGTGTAGTCGCATAAACTGAATAATTTTGACACCCGTACACCCAGCCAAACTCTCAGAAACGGCGGGAATCCGCGATCTTTCAATTTCGCTAAGCTTCGACGTATCAATCGCTGCGGAACTGCAATATTAGTTTTATCGTATTGAGAATGTGTAGTTGCATAAAATGAAGGCTTCTGACACCGTTACACCCCGCGAATTTCGTAAAAACGCTCGGAATCTTCGATCTTTCGATTTCGCTAAGATTCGACGTATTAATCGCTGCAGAACTGCAATACAAGTCTTATCGTATTGAAAATGTGTCGTTGCATAAAATGAAGGGTTTTGACACCCGTACACCCAGACGAAGTCTCAGAAACGGCGGGAATCCTTGATCGTTCGATTCCGCTAAGCTGCGATGTATGAATCGGTGCAGCACCACGATACCAGTTTGATCGTATTAAGAGTGTGTATTTGCATAAAACAAAGGATTTTTACACTCGTACACCCAGACAAAGCCTCGGAAACGGTGGGAATCCGCGATCTTTCGATTTCGCTAAGCTTCGACTTAATAATCGCTGCAGCACCACGATACCTGCTTTATCGTATTGAGAATGTGTAGTTGCATAAAGTAAAGGCTTTTGACACCCGTACACCCCACGAATGTCGTAGAAACGCTCGCAATTTTCGATCTTTCGATTTCGCTAAGATTCGACGTATCAATCGATGCAGATCTGCGATAGGAGTTTTATCGTATTGAGAGTATGTAGTTGCATAGAATGAAGGATTTTGAGACCCGTATACCCAGCCAAAGTCTCAAAAACGACGAGAATCCTCGAACATTCGATTTCGCTAAGCTTCGACGTATGAATCGGTGCAGCACCACGATACCAGTTTTATCGTATTGAGAATGTGTAGTTGCATAAAGTAAAAAATTTTGACACCCATACACCCAGCCGAAGTCTCAGAAACGGCGCGAGTCCTCGATCGTACCATTTCGCTAAGCTTCGACTTAAGAATCGCTGCAGCACCACGATACCAGTTGCATCGTATCGAGAATGTGTAGTTGCATAAAGTAAAGGCTTTTGACACCCGTACACCCCGATAATGTCGTAGAAACGCTCGGAATTTTCGATCTTTCGATTTCGCTAAGATTCGACGTATCAATCGATGCAGATGTGCGATAGAAGTATTATTGTAATGAGAGTATGTAGTTGCATAGAATGAAGGATTTTGAGACCCGTACACCCAGCCAAAGTCTCAAAAACGCCGAGAATCCTCAATCTTTCGATTTCGCTAAGTTTCGATGTATGAATCGGTACAGCACCACGATACCAGTTTCATCATATTGAGAATGTGTAGTTGCATAAAGTAAAGAATTTTGATACCCGTACACCCAGCCAAAGCCTCAGAAACGGCGGGAATCCGCGATCTTACGATTTCGCTAAGCTTCGACTTAACAATCGCTGCAGCACCACGATACCAGTTTCATCGTATTGAGAATGTGTAGTTGCATAAAGTAAAGGCTTTTGACACCCGTACACCCCGCGAATGTCGCAAAAACGCTCGGGAACTTCGATCTTTTTATTTCGCTGAGATTCCACGTAATCAATCGCTGCAGAACTGCGATACTAGTTTTCTTATATTGAGAGTGTGTAGTTGCATAAAATAAAGGCTTTTGACACCCGTACACCCCGCGAATGTCGTAGAAACGCTCGGAATCCTCGATCTTTCGATTTCGCTAAGCTTCGACGTATCAATCGCTGCAGAACATCCATACCCGTTTTATCGTATTGAGAGTTTGAAGTTGCATAAAATGAAGAATTTTGACACCCGTGAACCCAGCAAAACTCTCAGAAACGGCGGGAGTCCGCGATCTTACGATTTCGCTAAGATTCGACGTGTCAATCGCTGCAGCACCACGACACCAGTTTTCTCGTATTGAGAATGTGTAGTTGCATAACGGAAAGAATTTTGACACCCGTACACCCAGCCATAGTCTCAGAAACGGCGCGAATCCGCGATCTTACGATTTCGCTAAGCTTCGACGTATCAATTCCTGCAAAACTGCGATACCAGTTTTAACGTATTAAGAGTGTGTATTTGCATGAAACAAATGATTTTGACACCCGTACACCCAGACAAAGTCTCAGAAACGGCAGGAATCCGCGATCTTTCGATTTCGCTAATCTTCGACTTAACAATCGCTGCAGCCCGACGATACCTGCTTTATCGTATTGAGAATGTGTAGTTGCATAAAGTAAAGGCTTTTGACACCCGTACACCCCGCGAATTTCGTAGTAACGCTTGGAATTTCCGATCTTTCGATTTCGCTAAGCCAAAGACTCAAAAATGCCGAGAATCCTCGATCTTTCGATTACGCTAAGCTTCGACGTATGAATCGGTGCAGCACCACGATACCAGTTTAATCGTATTGAGAATGTGTAGTTTCATAAAGTAAAGAATTTTTTACACCCGTACACCCAGCCAAAGTCTCAGAAACGGCGCGAATCCGCGATCTTACGATTTCGCTAAGCTTCGACGTATCAATCGCTGCAGAACTGCGGTACCAGTTTTATCGTATTGAGAGTGTGTAGTTGCATAGAATGGAGAATTTTGACACCCGTACACCCAGTCAAACTCTCAGAAACGGCGGGAATCCACGATCTTTCCATTTCGCTAAGCTTCGACGTATCAATCGCTGCAGAACTGCGATACTATTCTTATCGTATTGAGGGTGTGTAGTTGCATAGAATGAAAGCTTTTGACACCCGTACACCCCGCGTATGTCGTAAAAACGCTCGGAATCCTCGATCTTTCGATTTCGCTACGATTCGACGTATCAATCGCTGCAGAACTGCAATACCAGTTTTATCGTATTGAAAATGTGTAGTTGCATAAAATCAAGGCTTTTGACACCCGTACACCCAGAAAAAGTTTCATAAACGGCGGGAATCATCGATCTCTCGATTTGGCTAAGATTCGACGTATCAATCGCTGCAGAACTGCAATACTCGTTTTATTTTATTGAGAGTGTGTAGTTGCATAAAATGAAGGCTTTTGAAACTCGTACACCCCGCGAATGTCGTAGAAACGCTCGGAATCCTCGATCTTTCTATTTCACTAAGATTCGACGTATCAATCGATACAGAACTGCGATACCAATTTTATCGTATTGAGAATGTATAATTGCATAGAATGGAAGATTTTGACACCCGTACACCCAGCCAAAGTCTCAGAAACGCCATGAATCTTCGATCTATCGATTTCGCTAAGCTTCGACGTATCAATCGCTGCAGAACTGCGATACCAGTTTTATCGTATTGAGAATGTATAGTTGCATAGAATGAAGAATTTTGACACCCGTACACCCAGCCAAAGTCTCAGTAACGCCATGAATCCTCGATCTTTCGATTTCGCTAAGCTTCGACGTATCAATCGCTGCAGAACTGCGATACCAGTTTTATCGTATTGAGAGTGTGTAGTTGCATAAAATGAAGAATTTGGACACCCGTACACCGAGCCAAGGTCTCAGAAACGGCGGGAATCCGCGATCCTTCGATTTCGCTAAGCTTCGACGTATCAATCGCTGCAGCACCACGGTACCTGTTTTATCGTATTGAGAATGTGTAGTTGCATAAAGTAAGGGCTTTTGACAGCCGTACACCCCACGAATGTCGATGAAATGCTCGGAATCCTCGATCTCTCGATTTCGCTAAGATTCGACGTATCAATTGCTGCAGAACTGCAATACTAGTTTTATCGTATTGAGAGTGTGTAGTTGCATAAAATGAAGGCTTTTGACACCCGTAGACCCCGCGAATGTCGTAGAAACGCTCGGAATCCTCGATCTTTCGATTTCGCTAAGATTCGACGTATCAATCGATACAGAACTGCAATACAAGTCTTATCGTATTGAAAATGTGTCGTTGCATAAAATGAAGGGTTTTGACACCCGTACACCCAGACGAAGTCTCAGAAACGGCGGGAATCCTTGATCGTTCGATTCCGCTAAGCTGCGATGTATGAATCGGTGCAGCACCACGATACCAGTTTGATCGTATTAAGAGTGTGTATTTGCATAAAACAAAGGATTTTTACACTCGTACACCCAGACAAAGCCTCGGAAACGCCGAGAATTTTCGATCTTCCGATTTCGCTATGCTTCGACGTATCAATCGCTGCAGAACTGCGATACCAGTTTTATCGTATTGAGAGTGTGTAATTGCATAGAATGAAGAATTTTGACACCCGTACACCCAGCCAAACTCTCAGAAACGGCGGGTATCCGCGATCTTTCGATTTCGTTTAGCTTCGACGTATCAATCGCTGCAGTACCTCGATACCAGTTTTATCGTATTGAGAATGTGTAGTTGCATAAAGTAAAGGCTTTTGACACCCGTACACCCCGCGAATGTCGCAGAAACGCTGGGAATCATCGACCTTTCGATTTCGCTAAGATTCGACGTATCAATCGCTGCAGCACCACGATACCAGTTTTATCGTATTGAGAATGTGTAGTTGCATAAAGTAAAAGCTTTTGACACCCGTACACCCCGCGAATGTCGTAGAAACGCTCGGAATTTTCGATCTTTCGATTTCGCTAAGATTCGACGTATCAATTGATGCAGATCTGCGATAGAAGTTTTATCGTATTGAGAGTACGTAGTTGCATAGAATGAAGGATTTTGACACCTTCACACCCAGCCAAAGTCTCAAAAACGCCGAGCCTTTCGGCGGGACTGCCACCTTGCTGTGGTGCAGGGGCTTGCGTGTCCTCGTGATCTACCAAGCTATACCAGCCGGGGTTTCGGCCCCTGACAGGGTTACCCATGCTGGATTGGTTGGTAGTGAAGGACCAGCCTAAGAGCAGTCCACCGAGGAGTAAACCTCGTTAAAAGAATCCGGAATCTTCTGATGTAACCAACCGTGTCCATAAGATGGATGGCTCCCCGAAAGAGACTCTCAAACGGTGGCCTCCAGATACCTGGCGACCTCTGGTTGTACTTCGCCTTCCCGTAGCAAGCAGGCTCTGCTACGGGCGACCACCTTTCCTCGCAATTTCGTGGGAACAAAATGAATAAACCAAATCAACAAAACCAAACAACCGAGACATCTGGCTCGACTAACCCAGATAAGCAACCAAATCGTAAATCCAAGTACTGGAGACCGGTCGATCAGACCTCTTCATGTGTAGAGAACACAGTGCCTCGCTTCATGATCATCAAGCCTGTGACAGGGGATTTTGTAAAAACAAGCCCCTTTCTCATTGAAGCTCAAGTTCGCAATCAAATCGGCATTGTCAACTCAGTGCGAAAGATCCGTGAGGGTCTACTCGTCGAAACAAGCAGTGCACACCAAGTGATCAAGATGCTAGGCATAACTCGTTTTGCTGATATCAACGTAGAAGTGGTAGCACATGGCAACCTGAACACCTCCAAAGGCGTAATAAGCTGTCGAGATCTGATTCACTGCTCAGTCGAGGAAATTCAAAGCGGTTTGTCTGGTCAAGGAGTGATCGATGTAAAGCGTATACCTGAATTCCGAGAAGGAAAACGACAAGATGGTCCGATGATCATTCTCACTTTCAATACTCCAACCTTACCGCAGAAAATCAAAGCCGGCTTCCACTCCTTACCTGTCAGAGAATACATTCCTCCGCCGATGAGGTGTTTTAACTGTCAAAGGTTTAATCACCCATCTTCATGCTGTAATAATAAAAAAAGATGTCACTGTGGGGCACAACCTCACGAAGGGACATGTGTCGGCACACCGATCTGTGTTAATTATAACCTAGACCACTTTGCTAGTTCCAAGAAGTGCCCAAAATTTCAAAAAGAGTCCGCAATTCAGCGCATGAAAACTGTTGAGAGAATCATCTACATGGAAGCAACAAGAAGATGTGAAGAACAAACTCCACAACTGTCTCGTTCTTATGCGCAAGCTACGGAAGCCTCAAATGCTCATAACGCTTCGAACATCTCCGACCTCGCCAAACTCCTTATCCCGGAGTTATTACGCCTTTTCGAGCAACATCTAAAGGGTAAATTTACTAACGAGGACGTACGGCCGCAAGACTCAGAATCAACCCCAATGCAATTACGGAACTTACAAAGTACCTCAACTACTCCACAAACAACGTCACTATCCCCAGCATTGAAAAATCCGATCCCGACCTCTGTGCTTCAACAATCCTCAAAGAAAATCAAGAAATCGGCAAAGAAACCCGTTGATGATAAGGAACTACCTGCAGCTAACTTTGATACTTCAAAAGTTTCAGAATGGTTCAAGAAAAACGAGGCAAATCAAACCGACAAGAACCGAAATCGTGATAACCTTAAACGTAGTAGTCGCCAATCTTCAGTACCTTCGTCGGTGATCTCGGTTGGTGATGACGATTGTAGCAAGAGCGGAAGCTCGGTCGAAAGCAAACCTCCTCGGAAAAAAACTCAGAAAGACCTCTTAAGAGACTCAATGTCACAAGACGAAGATGAAGCTATCTTCGATCCCGCATAAAAAGCACGGATCCTTCCATAAACAAATAAGATTTGAAATGTAAGTCATTCTGACGACGTCCGTAACATTTTTCTTTAAACAATCCACCCCTTAAAATGCGATTTAATTTTATTCAATGGAACTGTAATGGCATCTTTAAACATTTACCAGAATTACAACTATTAGTCGCTCAATTACGACCTACAGTACTCGCTATTCAAGAAACCAGACTTAAACCATATGACAATTTCCTTTTTCGCAACTTCGACCTTTTTAGGAAAGACTGTGCAGATGGGCGTAATGCTCATGGAGGAGCAGCACTTCTTATACATAAACAATTACTTTCGATCCATGTCCCCCACTTCATACATGTCTTCAAGCAACGGCTGTACGACTACCAACCTATCAGAATGCGACAGTTTGCTGCATCTATCTACACGACGGCTCATGTCAGCTCGAAGACTTGATCGAATTGTACAAGCAACTACCTAGTTCTTGTGTCATCGTGGGTGATTTTAATGCGCATAACGAATTATGGGGATCAAGCCGAACAGACACCCGTGGTCGGGTTATTGAAAGATTTCTGGATGAAACAGAGATGATCCTTCTTAATGATGGACGCCAGACTCACCTGACAATCAGTAGTAGAATCTCTTCGTGTCTTGATTTAGCTTTGTGCTCACCAACCTTGGCAACTGTGTTATTTTGGAACCCACTCCCGGATCTATTCGTCAGCGATCATTACCCGATTCGTATTTTTGATAACACTGAAACTCGTAAGCAAATGTTCAAGCCCCGATGGAAAATAGAAAACGCGGACTGGTCAAAATACCATGAATCCTATAGTGACTCCGGAACTACCTGAAGATGTTAATGAGGCAGTGGCAGCCATAAGCGACAACATATTAGCAAAGAAAATGGACGTATATAGAAGCACATAACTTGTGCTTCTGGTGAAGACAAACTTTCTGCGACGCAATCCGCCGCTTGGTGGTGCTGTAGTCACGTGCCACACCTACAGGCTCGCACACATTGGAGCATCTAGCGAATGATATGCCAGCGTAAAGCGACGCTCCACCCCTATATCTATCTTCGTTGCTTCCGATTCTGTGATCATGATGCGTTCTCGCTCACTCTTCGGAAGCAATATTGCTGCAGTGTGATGAAATTCGCAAGCAATATATGCAGTTCGAGACTAGGGCGGGATGTTTTTTTTTTTTTTTTTTTTTTTTTTTTTTTTCGAAAATAGATAGCACGTCCGTGTAATATTGTTTCTATTACATTTATTAATATATATCGACATTTTTTACATTTGATATTAATTATAAATATTTTTTCAATGATTTTTCAATTTTCTGTTGATAACAGAGAAAAAACAGGTCAATTCATGCGCATAATGAAATTTAAAGTGTACATATACCCACTCTTAGCTAATTTTAGTTCACGCTTTATTGAAAAGTGAATTGCATGGGTGTTATCGGTTTAAGGATGTACAAGTTACGAATTCTTGCCGAAACGTAAGTTTCAGAAAAAACTTCGAACGCTTGTCGATGGGATAAAAATCTGAAATAAATCAAGCATGCAGAAGGTCCGAAAAGGATCGATTACTCATAATAATAATAATTGTAAACTATACTTAACAAATCCGTGATGCGTGATTTTGTCAGATTTTTATTGCATCGACAACATTTTTTGAACCTCACGTTTGGTGAGATTGTATCATTTGTACATTCTTAAAATATGATATGAAGTATATGAAGATCAGTGTGAGCTAAAATTACTCAATGGAAACCACGGTAAGGTGGTGGGTGTTTTCCATCAGGATTGGTAGGAATCCCGAGTTAAAAAGTTCAATAGAATATGATAGAAAACAAAGGAAGTCACCATAGCTATCGTGAAATCTTTTGTCTGCAAGCTTTTTCTATCAAACATTTTTAGCAGGGGTGCGTAGGAGTGGGAAGGTTAGGATTAGGACTATAGCAAATTTTTAAAAAATTGAAAAAAGCGTTAAGCAAGATTAAAATTTCATGCAAACGTGCAGTCCGTATCAATAGATGAAAATCTGAAAAGGCAAGCATCGTTAATAGAAAAAAAAAACATGCAACGCGACTGGCTAGAAAAAAATTCCGCTGAAACCGGTGCAATACTCATTGATGAGTAATTTTTTGTAATTTTTGATTCGGTTTTAGCGTTGCGCCGTTCGCCGATCTCTTCGATGTTACGCGATCGCGCATGTCGCGCAATAACCACTTCAAACGATTGTATACGTTGACTCGGACAAATATTTTTATAATCCACTCGCGGTGGATTGCGCACTCGCCGTCGATGGGCCAAAAGTCGACGTGATTTCGAATGACAGCTTTGCTGATCGACGCCTCGAGGTTCTTCACAAGATTTTTAGTATGGCAATGCGAAGTAAATTTAGTGTTGAAAACTTTGTATGCTGTAAGTGTTACTGCAAGAAATTCGTCGGAAGGCACTTGCAAATTGCCCATTTCATGATTTTCGTGCGTTCTGAACGCCCTTAAAAAGATTAGAAAGTCATTGGTTTGCTCAAAGTATTGATGACCTCTAGTTAAGCTGTGCTCGCAAGCTGTACAATCAAACTGGAGCAGACACTTGTGCGCGAGATAACCCGTTACATATTTAACTGAGCACTCCTCGAGAGAGGTTACTTCGAAATTAGGATGCGATTCTTCATCATCCTCGTTCTCGTCTTCTTCGATAACCAGATCGTCGATTGTTCCATCGACCCAGATCCCCACATTTTCATTGACGTTTCGAACTTCGTCAACGTGCGAGTTTTGCTGCGCTGAATTCATCTCCACTGCGAGCAGAGCCGTGGTATCATCGGGTTCGCAGTTCGTACTCGCCGATGGTTTCATAAGATTAGCCGTCATTGCGTACTGCAAACTTCGACGGAAAGCCATGGCTGAGGGATTGTCATTGTGACCGGAACGGTAGCGCAAGACTGCAAAAAGATTCTCAATCGTATCTTGGTTCAAGCGGGAAGTTATTAAATACAAACAACCGTCTTTTCTTAGATCGTCCGAAAGCAAAAGGACGGATCGGACTGTCAATCTAAGGCCTTCGAA
This sequence comes from Clistopyga incitator, assembly GCA_947507545.1. Lineage (NCBI taxonomy): Eukaryota > Metazoa > Arthropoda > Insecta > Hymenoptera > Ichneumonidae > Clistopyga > Clistopyga incitator. The sequence goes on from OX382176.1 coordinate 6,158,662, forward strand.
ACACGGGGGTGGAAGTCCGCTGGACACAGTCCACTTTTCGAGCCACGAAAGGCTGTTTCGAAGGTATTCTTCTACCTGCGGTTGTAGAGAAGAGAGAGCTCGCTTGAGTGGGTTTGAATCTGAGGGGCCACGGCTGTTGAGACAATCAAATAGTTCGTTCATTCGTTTTAAAAAATTTGCGGTAGATACGCAATCGGGATGTTTCAGGACACCGACAAGTTCATCCGCGAATAATGCCGATGAAACTGAGTGGCTGAAAACTTGTGTCGCGAGACTGACTGACATTTTTTGAAAATTGTTCGGGTTAACATGACGGTCAGTGAGCTTTGGGGCGGCTTTGCACAATCGGTTGCGCTCGACATCGCGAAGTTCCCGTACGGGTCCCCACGAGATTGTGTCGTTGTCGATTACGTAATCCCGGTTTATTAAGTTGTTGCGCACACTTTTGGTCAAATGGGGAATGTCAAAACCAAAGAAGATTTTGTGGTCCCCGCGTTCGATGAAGGGCTTGAATTCGGTCACCCCTAACACAGTGAGAGCCGTTCGATTACTTGAACCTTGATCGCACACCAAGAATTTGACGACAAGCCCGGTGGATAAAACGGCGTCTATTACCGCTAGCAATAGTGTGGCGAGGTCAGCGTGCCTTACATTCCCATGTGAAACGACGTACGATACAGGTTGCTTCCACGTAAACCTCAGACCGCGTAGCAAGAATACGAGGGCGTAATTAGCCCACTCGTTGCTTCGACCTAATTCACCGAGGTCTTGAAAACCTTCAACCACATCAGTCTTCGGATTATATTCCAGCATACGCTTTATCGCCATTTCGTCCCACATGAGAACGCACTCACGTTCCTCTTTCGTCATAGTTTGCGCTTTTATTGTCAGCGCTTCGATTACTGTCGCGTTAATCCCCGGGGATAGATTGAGCTCGTTTATCCATTTACGAATTAAAGTTATACACGGTAAAGCAAACTTCTGGTGGTCTCGCAGAAAAACGTACGCTTTCGGTGATCTGTAGAATAAAGACAACGCGAATTGTTTTTCTTCTTCAGTCCACTCCTTATGTTTCACGTGATTGAGCTGCATGTGAACAAAAGCCAGTTGACTTTCGTTTAAGCCCTCACATACAGCTCTCGCGAATTTAACATAATGAGCGACGTTTTCTGCTGCAGCTTCCATCCGTTTGATTTTTTGGTTTTTGGCTTTTATTTGCGAACGTAACGATTTCACTAATCGATTCAATTCTCGCTCTTTAGGGGTAACGATCAGACGCGTTTTCCTACGGGAAGAGATCGAAACTTTAACTGGTTGCACAGTATCATGAGAAGCGGTTGAGGGAAGAACGGAGGGTGATATGCAAGTGGAATTGGTAACCGAGAAACTGGAGCAACTAGCAGCGAGTTCGCGAGATCCGGAGGTGATAATATTCTCGGAAGTGAGATTTTCAATCGGTACAGATGTTGGTAAAGAAGCCGACGGATTGCAGTCAGACGCTAAATCCGCAGGTTGTACCGGTGCAATCGTAGCACAATTAGTTTCTGAGGGGATGGAGGATTTCGTGACTTCTAGCACAGATGAGCTTGACCTTGAAGACGATACGATTCTGACTGGTGGAACGATCGCGGAAACCGAGACGATCTTTACATCGGTACGAATAGCACGTGTACTTCCGGAATCAAGGGGAGCGGGGGGAATGATACAATCGGCGAGTACGACTTTGCTTGTGGCTTGATTCCCCGTAAAGCAATTAACTGTAGGACGCGTCAGACCTACATCAATGGGTAATGCACCAGCAATAAGCGTGCGCTTACCATCCGTTCCGTATGGAATAAAATCGGAGACTGTAAAATGCTCGCAACAAACCCTCATGCCATTCACTCGTTTCTCAGAAAGATTCTTCGCTGCATGTCCCGTTCGTGCAATCCATTCCAAGCGCCTGTTAGTAGGGGTTAAAATACATTTGCAAATTGAGGAAAGGCACTTGGAATGAATGGATAGGATAAAATTTCTTCACCCAATGTTAAATGCCTATAGGGCTGGCTCTCTCGCATTGATCGCTCTCTCTCGCACATTTTGGATTCGGTTTTCCTGAACAAACCGCTTTGAGTAGAAAAAAAAACCCGAGGCTCAGCTCAATTCTACAATACACATTGTATCAATCTTTCAGCTCTTTCTGCCGAGTAGTTTCTGAGAAATTACGTTTTAAAATTTTGAGTTGTGATAGAAAGGGGTAGAGGAACTACCATTGTCTCTTAAAAAGATTGATATCTAATACAGAATTTATGCATTTCTTTAAATTAAAGAAAAATTTGGTTTATCGAATGCCCCCTATATATTTTATGAATATTTCACTACAAAAAGTTTTTATCCCTAGTCGACAGGAGCGAGAAAGACAGGAGTTATAAATTAAGGTACAGTTGTTACACTGTCTCTTAATTTTTCTTACATAGAAACATATTACTTTATCGCATGCTGAATTATCGCTATTAAAAAAATAAAAGAAAATTGAAAACGTGAAAACAGCGAATAAGAAACTGGGCAACAAAGTGAATCCGAAAAGAGAATAACATTGTTGCACGATTCATGGTACGAACTCGAATAAACATGACTTACGTCTGTTCATTCTGAGGAAAGCGGTGAAAGGACAGGGTAGGATTTTTCCGCTTTGAATTCTCGCATCCTTCGTAGATGCACTTGTTGTTTGGTGCCATGATCTTCCGATTCCGCAGTTCCGGGTTCCAATCCTCTTCAACACTTCTTATCGCAAATCACAACACACGTCACGTGTTTGGGTCGTCGCACGCGGCAAACTGAGATCTTATCAGCCGAAGAGCCCCCCCCCCATCAAGACCCCACGCCGGTGCTGCCTATTTGTCGCTGCGCGTACTTAAATTATTTTTTTATTTTTGGCTTATTTCGATGCATTTTTTTTCGAGATTTATGTCAGGACATTCAGAGTAGTCCAAAAAATCGACAAAATTTGTTTAAAACAAATATTCGTATGAATGTGTGCGTGTGCAGCACTCCACATTTCAATTATCTATAACTATCTATAACTATAACCTGTTCAACTGATTGAGCTAAAATTTGGTATACAAGTGAAACTGTGGCCTGTCTTCGACTGTGAAATTTTTGAAGAAATATTAGCAGAAGTTTTAATAGCTTTTGGATTTTTTTCAAAAAAATATGTACGTTCTCTAAATTTCATAAAAATAGCGATACTTTTTTAAATAATCATTTACATGTACAGCTGCTCTTAATATTGTTTGGTATTGACAATTAGAAAAAAAAAAATGGGCTACCGAGTATCGAACTCAAAACTAGGGGATTCAACGATACCAGGACGTGCCTTAAGCACCACGGCCATCGCCCTTCTCCTACACGGGTATGACAGCCACTATAAAAGTTGTGGCACTCATACTTTTGAGTAAACAATTTTCGGTTCCATGGCTTTTTTTAGCTTATTGTTGATATTTTTAGTCTAACATGCGAGTGAGAGGGGACACCATATCGGTACTCCAGTTCTGGCATGAGAATGAGAGAGACCGCATGTGTACCCCAGTTGTAACATGAGAGCGAGAGAGACCGCAATTGTACTCCAGTTCTGGCATGAGAACGAGAGAGACCGCATGTGTACCCCAGTTGTAACATGAGAGCGAGAGAGACCGCAATTGTACTCCAGTTCTGGCATGAGAGCGAGAGTGACCGCAATTGTACTCCAGTTCTGGCATGAGAACGAGAGAGACCGCATGTGTACCCCAGTTGTAACATGAGAGCGAGAGAGACCGCAATTGTACTCCAGTTCTGGCATGAGAGCGAGAGAGACCGCAATTGTACTCCAGTTCTGGCATGAGAACGAGAGAGACCGCATGTGTACCCCAGTTGTAACATGAGAGCGAGAGAGACCGCAATTGTACTCCAGTTCTGGCATGAGAACGAGAGAGACCGCATGTGTACCCCAGTTGTAACATGAGAGCGAGAGAGACCGCAATTGTACTCCAGTTGTAACATGAGAGCGAGAGAGACCGCAATTGTACTCCAGTTGTAACATGAGAGCGAGAGAGACCGCAATTGTACTCCAGTTCTGGCATGAGAACGAGAGAGACCGCATATGTACCCCAGTTGTAACATGAGAGCGAGAGAGAACGCATTAGTACTCCAGTTGCAACATGAGAGTGATAGAGAACGCATTAGTACTCCAGTTGCAACATGAGAGTGAGAGAGAACGCATTAGTACTCCAGTTGCAACATGAGAGTGAGAGGGAACGCATTAGTACTCCAGTGTATCGCTGGCATGGGAGTGAAAGAGACTGCATCTGTACTCCAGTTCTGACATTGGAGCGAGAGAGAACGCATCTGTACCCCACTGAATTAGTGCAGTAAGAGCGAGAAATTGTATGCTTTCTACATGAGAGCAAGGAGGACGATGAAAAGGCGGAGCTTTACTTCACGGCTCCTCCTTGGCTCGTGTCTGTGAGCAATACAAGCATATGACGACTGCGGCGCTACTAGCAACTGGAGTACTAACTAACGCTGGTACTCCAGTTTGCGCGCCTCACCAGAAGCATAGGTTCTGTGCTTCTATATACGTCCATTTTCTTTGATATTAGCCGCCGCCACAGCAGCCGTACAAAAATCATCTGGCCGAGGCAGGTCATACATTGTGCCGTGGTGGAATAAAGATATTGCCAAAATAGTTAATGCAAAAAAGAGAGCACTGAAAAACTTCTTACGCAACCCTACTACAGACAACAAAATTATATTCAAAAGGCTGCGAGCACAAAGCAGGAGAATGATCCGAGCAGGAAAGGCTAGCTCATGGGAAAATTACGCATCAACAATAAATAGATCTACACCCATCACTAAGGTCTGGTAAAAAGTTCGTGCTATCTGTGGGAAACCACTACCAATGATCGGGCCTATAATGAGAAGGGACGGTAATTTTACGGAAGAACCCCAAAAAACAGCGGAAATATTCGCTGACTATTACGAGAATGCAAGCTCTACATCCAACTATGATATGAAGTTCCAAATTAAGAAACATTCATTAGAAGTACCGCTAGACTACGGTACATCAAACCGCGAAGTTTACAATATGCCGATAACCATGGAAGAATTTGACCTTGCACTAATGAATATGAAGCCTGACCCATCGCCGGGACCAGATAACATTCCTACGATAATGATAAGCAAGGCACCAGTTCAAATAAAAACAGCAATCCTCAAAGTTTTCAATGAAATATGGCATACAGGTCAATATCCTCATCAGTGGCGTGAAGCCATTTTTATCCCGTTCCCAACAGAAGGCAAAGACCGCACCGACCCTAAAAGTTATCGACCAATATCCCTCACATGCTGCATGAGTAAATTAATGGAAAAAATTGTCAACAATACATTGATTTGGTGGCTTAAAACTCGAAAACTTATATCTCGCGATCAATGTGGGTTTAGAAAGTACCATTCGACCATGGATCAACTCGTCAATCTAGAGAACGCCATACAAAACAGTTTTGAAGAGAAGAAACATCTTGTAGCAGTATTTTTTGATATAGAAAAAGCGTTCGACTTAACATGGAAATATGGAATACTCGAAAAACTCCATAAGTGGGGACTTATAGGGAATCTCCCGATATTCATTTCAAGTTTTCTGAAGGAACGATTTTTTCGAGTAAGAGTCAGTGAGATGGAATCGGGAAGACACGTGTTAGAAAATGGAGTGCCCCAGGGGTCTACACTTAGTGTAACCCTGTTTATATGTGCAATAAATGATATCACGATTGGACTGAACAATGAGATAGGTCGTAGTCTGTACGTTGACGATCTTGTTCTATTTACCTCGTCGGAATACATGTCGATAGTGAGGCAGAGACTACAAACAGGCATAGACTGTATTCTTGAATTCACGAAGCATCTTGGATTTCGGCTTAATGAAAAAAAGACACATTGTGTGGATTTCTGTCGGCTACGCAACATACCGTTTAAACCACGGCTCAAAATCGAATACAGTCGAATCGAAGTCGTTGACTCCGCTAAATTTCTGGATCTTATATTTGATAAAAAACTGACTTGGAAAAAACAAGTAGAGATGCTAAAAATTAACTGCAAGAAAGCATTAAATGTTATAAAATGCCTGTCAAGTATGCAATGGGGATCAGTCCGAGAAATGTTAATTTATATGTACAAAGTGCTAGTGCAATCAAAACTTGACTATGGAAGCATTGTATACGCATCAGCATCGAAGTCTATACTGCAAAGACTTGACCCTATTTTATACGCCGGCTTACGAAGTGCAACGGGAGCATTCTGTTCAAGCCCAAGGATCAGCTTTTGCTGTGATACTGGCGTACCATCACTCGATGTGAGACGTAAGCAACTTACTTTAAACTACGCTATAAATGTATGGGCGCAAAACCACAACATCAACTTCGGCATTATACTAAACGGCTTCACGAAAACAAACAACGGATTGGATCCTAAGACCAATACACTCGCTGCCCGCTTACGAGTGATTGTACAATCGACGGAAATGGAAATCTATCCGACAATGAACGAAGGCTTTTGTAATAAAGCACCTTGGACTATATCACACGCATCAATAAGAACAGACCTTGCTCAATACAAAAAAAATACGACGAATGCTGTCGCATATCTGCAGAACTTTTACGAAATCTGGTATGAGAACTCAAAGAGTAGTTGGTTATATACAGACGGATCGAAGATGGGTGGAAACGTCGGTTGTGCAGTAGTGATGGATGGAATTGTTTATAAATGGAAGCTACCTAAAATAAAATAGCAAGTCTATACGGCCGAGTTAATAGCTATAGAAAAAGCGCTGGACTTATGTTAACAAAGAAAAAGTGATAAATATGTTATATGTTCGGACTCCCTGAGTGCAATACAAAGCCTGAAAAACGCTTTCTCTAATGATCCTATCATACAAACAATACTAGTTGAAATAACAGACTTGAAAACGACGGGAAAAGATACAACAATAATATGGTTACCTGCTCATATTGGAATTAAAGGAAATGAAGAAGCCGATAAAGCAGCAAAGGAAGCGACTAAAGAAACAGAAACATTAAACATAGAGATAGTTCAAAATGAATTCAAAGCAGAAGCTCGGAGAGTAATACAAGATGATTGGCAAAAACAATGGAATGGAGCCACAACGACATTGAAAAAAATTAAAGCTGATATAAGGAAATGGATATTGCCAAAAGGATTCAATAGGAAAGACACAATAGTTATAACAAGACTACGACTAGGGCACACTCGACTAACAACGGACTTTTTACTGAAAAAGAATAAGCGCCAAAATGCAATATCTGCAGGGAAACAATAGACGTTGAACATATACTATTGCGCTGTAAAAAATGGAAAGCTGTAAGAGAAAATCTAAAAAAAAGAAACACTGAAAGAAGTGCTGGGAAACGGGAAGAGGGAACTAAAAACAGTAATTGAATATTGCAAAGAAACGAACATTTATGATAAATTATAAAGACCAAGGAGAGAGAAAAGAATACAAGGAAAAATGAAAAAAAAAAAAAATGAATGGAGAATGTATAAAAACAGTAAAAATAGGAAAGAGCAGAAAGGTTATATTGAACAATTAGAATGAGAAGTAGATTTCATATAATAGACGAAATATACAGACCCGATAAAATAAACAATAAAAGGGCGAATGACCAATGCAGTTAAAGCCCAAATTCTAAGAAGAAAAAAAAAAAACAGCCGAGAATCCTCGATCTTTCGATTTCGCTAAGCTTCGACGTATGAATCGGTGCATCACCACGATACAAGTTTTATCGTATTGAGAATGTGTAGTTGCATAAAGTAAAGAATTTTCACACCCGTACACCCAGCCAAAGTCTCAGAAACGGCGGGAATCCGCGATCTTTCGATTTCGCTAAGCTTCGACTTAACAATCGCTGCAGCACCACGATACCTGATTTATCGGATTGAGAATGTGTAGTTGCATAAAGTAAAGGCTTTTGACACCCGTACACCCCGCGAATGTCGTAGAAAAGCTCGGAATTTTCGATCTTTCGATTTCGCTAAGATTCGACGTATCAATCGATGCAGAACTGCGATAGAAGTTTTATCGTATTGAGAGTATGTAGTTGCATAGAATGAAGGATTTTGAGACCCGTACACCCAGCCAAAGTCTCAAAAACGCCGAGAATCCTCGATCTATCGATTTCGCTAAGCTTCGACGTATGAATCGGTGCAGCACCACGATTCCAGTTTTATCGTATTGAGAATGTGTAGTTGCATAAAGTAAAGAATTTTGACACCCGTACACCCAGACAAAGTCTCAGGAACGGCGGGAATCCGCGATCTTTCAATTTCGCTAAGCTTCGACTTAACAATCGCTGCAGCACCACGATACCTGCTTTATCGTATTGAGAATGTGTAGTTGCATAAAGTAAAGGCTTTTGACACCCGTACACCCCGCGAATGTCGTTGAAACGCTCGGAATTTTCGATCTTTCGATTTCGCTAAGATTCGACGTATCAATCGATGTAGGTCTGCGATAGAAGTTTTATCGTATTGAGAGTATGTAGTTGCATAGAATGAAGGATTTTGAGACCCGTACACCCAGCCAAACTCTCAGAAACGGAGGGAGTCCGCGATCTTTCGATTTCGCTAAGCGTCGACGTATCAATCGCTGCAGCACCACGATACCAGTTTTATCGTATTGAGAATGTGTAGATGCATAAAGTAAAGAATTTTGACACCCGTGCACCCAGCCAAAGTCTCAGAAACGGCGCGAATCCGCGATCTTACGATTTCGCTAAGCTTCGACGTATCAATTGCTGCAAAACTGCGATACCAGTTTTAACGTATTAAGAGTGTGTATTTGCATGAACAAAAGGATTTTTACACCGGTACATCCAGACAAAGTCTCAGAAACGGCGGAAATCCGCGATCGTTCGATTTCGATAAGCTTCGACGTATCAATCGCTGCAGAACTGCGTTACCATTTTTATCGTATTGGGAGTTTGTAGTCGCATAAAATGAAGAATTTTGACACCCGTACACCCAGCCGAACTCTCAGAAACGTCGGGAATCCACGATCTTTCAATTTCGCTAAGCTTCGACGTATCAATCGCTGCAGAACTGCGATACTAGTTTTATCGTATTAAGAGTGTGTAGTTGCATAGAATGAAGGCTTTTGACACCCGTACACCCCACGAATGTCGTAAAAACGCGCGGAATCCTCGATCTTCCGATATCGCTAAGATTCGACGTATCAATCGCTGCAGAACTGCAATACCAGTTTTATCGTATTGAGAGTGTGTGGTCGCATAGAATGAAGAATTTTGACACCCGTACACCCAGCCAAACTCTTAGAAACGGCGGGAGTCCGCGATATTTCGATTTCACTAAGCTTCGACGTATCAATCGCTGCAGTACCACGATACCAGTTTTATCGTATTGAGAATGTGTAGTTACATAAAGTAAAGGCTTTTGACACCCGTACACCGCGCGAATATCGCAGAAACGCTCGGAATCCTCGATCTTTCGATTTCGCTAAGATCCGACGTATCAATCGCTGCAGCACCACGATACCAGTTTTATCGTATTGAGAATGTGTAGTTGCATAAAGTAAAGAAATTTTGACACCCGTACACCCAGCCAAAGTCTCAGAAACGGCGCGAATCCGGGATCTTACGATTTCGCTAAGCTTCGACGTATCAATTACTGCAAAACTGCGATACCAGATTTAACGTATTAAGAGTGTGTATTTGCATGAAACAAAGGATTTTTACACCCGTACACCCAGACAAAGTCTCAGAATCGGCGGAAATCCGCGATCTGTCGATTTCGATAAGCTTCGACGTATCAATAGCTGCAGAACTGCGATACCAGTTTTATCGTATTGAGAGTGTGAAGTCGCATAAAATGAAGAATTTTGACACCCGTACACCCAGCCAAGATCTCAGAAACGGTGGGAGTCCGCGAACTTTCGATTTCGCTAAGCTTCGACGTATCAATCGCTGCAGCACCACGATACCAGTCTTATCGTATTGAGAATGTGTAGTTGCATAAAGTAAAGAATTTTGACACCCGTACACCCAGCCAAAGTCTCAGAAACGGCGCGAATCCGCGATCTTACGATTTCGCTAAGCTTCGACGTATCAATTGCTGCAAAACTGCGATACCAGTTTTAACGTATTAAAGGTGTGTATTTGCATGAAACAAAGGATTTTTACACACGTAGACCCCGACAAAGTCTCAGAAACGGCGGGATCCCGCGATCTTTCGATTTCGCTAAGCTTCGACATATCAATTGCTGCAGTACTGCGATACCAGTTTTATCGTATTGAGAGTTTGTAGTCGCATAAAATGAAGAATTTTGACACCCGTATACCCAGCAAAACTCTCAGAACCGGCGGGAATCCGCGATCTTTCAATTTCGCTAAGCTTCGACGTATCAATCGCTGCAGAACTGCGATACTAGTTTTATCGTATTGAGAGTGTGTAGTTGCATAGAATGAAGGCTTTTGACACCGGTACACCCCGCGAATGTCGTAAAAACGCTCGGAATCCTCGATCTTTCGATTTCGCTAAGATTCGACGTATCAATCGCTGCTGAACTGCAATACAAGTTTTATCGTATTGAAAATGTGTAGTTGCGTAAAATGAAGGCTTTGACACCCGTACACCCGGACGAAGTCTTAGAAGCGGCGGGAATTCTCGAACTTTCGATTTCGCTAAGCTTCGACATATCAATCGCTGCAGAACTCCGATACCAGTTTTATCGTATTGAGAGTGTGTAGTCGCATAAAATGAAGAATTTTGACACCCGTACACCCAGCCAAACTCTCAGAAACGGCGGGAATCCGCGATCTTTCAATTTCGCTAAGCTTCGACGTATCAATCGCTGCAGAACTGCGATTCTAGTTTTATCGTATTGAGAGTGTGTAGTTGCATAGAATGAAGGCTTTTGACACCAGTACACCCCGAGAATGTCGTAAAAACGCTCGGAATCCTCGATCTTTCGATTTCACTACGATTCGACGTATCAATCGCTGCAGAACTGCAATACTAGTTTTATCGTATTGAAAATGTCTAGTTGCATAAAATGAAGGGTTTTGACACCCGTACACCCAGACGAAGTCTTAGAAACGGCGGGAATCCTCGATCTCTCGATTTCGCTAAGCTTCGACGTATCAATCGCTGCAGAACTGCAATACTAGTATTATCGTATTGAGAATGTGTAGTTGCATAAAATGAAGGCTTTTGACACCGTTACACCCCGCGAATTTCGTAAAAACGCTCGGAATCCTCGATCTTTCGATTTCGCTAAGATTCGACGTATCAACCGCTGCAGAACTGCAATACAAGTTTTATCGAATTGAAAATGTGTAGTTGCATAAAATGAAGGGTTTTGACCCCGTACACCCAGACGAAGTCTCAGAAACGGCGGGAATCCGCGATCTTTCGATTTCGCTAAGCTTCGACGTATGAATCGCTGCGGCACCACGATACCAGTTTTATCGTATTGAAAATGTGTAGTTGCATAAAGTAAAGAATTTTGACACCCGTACACCCAGATAAAGTCTCAGAAACGGCGGAAATCCGCGATCTTTCGATTTCGCTAAGCTTCGACTTAACAATCGCTGCTGCACCACGATACCTGCTTTATCGTATTGAGAATGTGTAGTTGCATAAAGTAAAGGCTTTTGACACCCGTATACCCCGCAAATGTCGTAGAAACGCTCGGAATTTTCGATCTTTCGATTTCGCTAAGATTCGACGTATCAATCGATGCAGATGTGCGATAGAAGTTTTATTGTATTGAGAGTATGTAGTTGCATAGAATGAAGGATTTTGAGACCCGTACACCCAGCCAAAGTCTCAAAAACGCCGAGAATCCTCAATCTTTCGATTTCGCTAAGCTTCGATGTATGAATCGGTGCAGCACCACGATACCAGTTTCATCATATTGAGAATGTGTAGTTGCATAAAGTAAAGAATTTTGACACCCGTACAACCAGCCAAAGCCTCAGAAACGGCGGGAGTCCGCGATCTTTCGATTTCCCTAAGCTTCGACGTAACAATCGCTGCAGCACCACGATACCTGTTTTATCGTATTGAGAAATTGTAGTTGCATAAAGTAAAGGCTTTTGACACCCGTACACCCCGCGAATGTTGCAGAAACGCTCGGGATCCTCGATCTTTCGCTTTCACTAAGATTCGACGTATCAATCGCTGCAGCACCACGATACCAGTTTTATCGTATTGAGAATGTGTAGTTGCATAAAGTAAAGAATTTTGACACCCGTACACCCAGCCAAAGTCTCAGAAACGGCGCGAATCCGCGATCTTACGATTTCGCTAAGCTTCGACGTATCAATTGCTGCAAAACTGCGATACCAGTTTTAACGTATTAAAGGTGTGTATTTGCATGAAACAAAGGATTTTTACACACGTAGACCCCGACAAAGTCTCAGAAACGGCGGGATCGCGCGATCTTTCGATTTCGCTAAGCTTCGACATATCAATTGCTGCAGAACTGCGATACCAGTTTTATCGTATTGAGAGTGTGAAGTCGCATAAAATGAAGAATTTTGACACCCGTACACCCAGCCAAGATCTCAGAAACGGCGGGAGTCCGCGAACTTTCGATTTCGCTAAGCTTCGACGTATCAATCGCTGCAGCACCACGATACCAGTCTTATCGTATTGAGAATGTGTAGTTGCATAAAGTAAAGAATTTTGACACCCGTACACCCAGCCAAAGTCTCAGAAACGGCGCGAATCCGCGATCTTACGATTTCGCTAAGCTTCGACGTATCAATTGCTGCAAAACTGCGATACCAGTTTTAACGTATTAAAGGTGTGTATTTGCATGAAACAAAGGATTTTTACACACGTAGACCCCGACAAAGTCTCAGAAACGGCGGGATCGCGCGATCTTTCGATTTCGCTAAGCTTCGACATATCAATTGCTGCAGAACTGCGATACCAGTTTTATCGTATTGAGAGTTTGTAGTCGCATAAAATGAAGAATTTTGACACCCGTATACCCAGCCAAACTCTCAGAACCGGCGGGAATCCGCGATCTTTCAATTTCGCTAAGCTTCGACGTATCAATCGCTGCAGAACTGCAATACTAGTTTTATCGTATTGAGAGTGTGTAGTTGCATAGAATGAAGGCTTTTGACACCGGTACACCCCGCGAATGTCGTAAAAACGCTCGGAATCCTCGATCTTTCGATTTCGCTAACATTCGACGTATCAATCGCTGCAGAACTGCAATACAAGTTTTATCGTATTGAAAATGTGTAGTTGCGTAAAATGAAGGCTTTGACACCCGTACACCCAGACGAAGTCTTAGAAGCGGCGGGAATTCTCGAACTTTCGATTTCGCTAAGCTTCGACATATCAATCGCTGCAGAACTCCGATACCAGTTTTATCGTATTGAGAGTGTGTAGTCGCATAAAATGAAGAATTTTGACACCCGTACACCCAGCCAAACTCTCAGAAACGGCGGGAATCCGCGATCTTTCAATTTCGCTAAGCTTCGACGTATCAATCGCTGCAGAACTGCGATTCTAGTTTTATCGTATTGAGAGTGTGTAGTTGCATAGAATGAAGGCTTTTGACACCAGTACACCCCGAGAATGTCGTAAAAACGCTCGGAATCCTCGATCTTTCGATTTCACTACGATTCGACGTATCAATCGCTGCAGAACTGCAATACTAGTTTTATCGTATTGAAAATGTGTAGTTGCATAAAATGAAGGGTTTTGACACCCGTACACCCAGACGAAGTCTTAGAAACGGCGGGAATCCTCGATCTCTCGATTTCGCTAAGCTTCGACGTATCAATCGCTGCAGAACTGCAATACTAGTATTATCGTATTGAGAATGTGTAGTTGCATAAAATGAAGGCTTTTGACACCGTTACACCCCGCGAATTTCGTAAAAACGCTCGGAATCCTCGATCTTTCGATTTCGCTAAGATTCGACGTATCAACCGCTGCAGAACTGCAATACAAGTTTTATCGAATTGAAAATGTGTAGTTGCATAAAATGAAGGGTTTTGACCCCGTACACCCAGACGAAGTCTCAGAAACGGCGGGAATCCGCGATCTTTCGATTTCGCTAAGCTTCGACGTATGAATCGCTGCGGCACCACGATACCAGTTTTATCGTATTGAAAATGTGTAGTTGCATAAAGTAAAGAATTTTGACACCCGTACACCCAGATAAAGTCTCAGAAACGGCGGAAATCCGCGATCTTTCGATTCCGCTAAGCTTCGACTTAACAATCGCTGCTGCACCACGATACCTGCTTTATCGTATTGAGAATGTGTAGTTGCATAAAGTAAAGGCTTTTGACACCCGTATACCCCGCAAATGTCGTAGAAACGCTCGGAATTTTCGATCTTTCGATTTCGCTAAGATTCGACGTATCAATCGATGCAGATGTGCGATAGAAGTTTTATTGTATTGAGAGTATGTAGTTGCATAGAATGAAGGATTTTGAGACCCGTACACCCAGCCAAAGTCTCAAAAACGCCGAGAATCCTCAATCTTTCGATTTCGCTAAGCTTCGATGTATGAATCGGTGCAGCACCACGATACCAGTTTCATCATATTGAGAATGTGTAGTTGCATAAAGTAAAGAATTTTGACACCCGTACAACCAGCCAAAGCCTCAGAAACGGCGGGAGTCCGCGATCTTTCGATTTCCCTAAGCTTCGACGTAACAATCGCTGCAGCACCACGATACCTGTTTTATCCTATTGAGAAATTGTAGTTGCATAAAGTAAAGGCTTTTGACACCCGTACACCCCGCGAATGTTGCAGAAACGCTCGGGATCCTCGATCTTTCGCTTTCACTAAGATTCGACGTATCAATCGCTGCAGCACCACGATACCAGTTTTATCGTATTGAGAATGTGTAGTTGCATAAAGTAAAGAATTTTGACACCCGTACACCCAGCCAAAGTCTCAGAAACGGCGCGAATCCGCGATCTTACGATTTCGCTAAGCTTCGACGTATCAATTGCTGCAAAACTGCGATACCAGTTTTAACGTATTAAAGGTGTGTATTTGCATGAAACAAAGGATTTTTACACACGTAGACCCCGACAAAGTCTCAGAAACGGCGGGATCCCGCGATCTTTCGATTTCGCTAAGCTTCGACATATCAATTGCTGCAGAACTGCGATACCAGTTTTATCGTATTGAGAGTTTGTAGTCGCATAAAATGAAGAATTTTGACACCCGTATACCCAGCCAAACTCTCAGAACCGGCGGGAATCCGCGATCTTTCAATTTCGCTAAGCTTCGACGTATCAATCGCTGCAGAACTGCAATACTAGTTTTATCGTATTGAGAGTGTGTAGTTGCATAGAATGAAGGCTTTTGACACCGGTACACCCCGCGAATGTCGTAAAAACGCTCGGAATCCTCGATCTTTCGATTTCGCTAACATTCGACGTATCAATCGCTGCAGAACTGCAATACAAGTTTTATCGTATTGAAAATGTGTAGTTGCGTAAAATGAAGGCTTTGACACCCGTACACCCAGACGAAGTCTTAGAAGCGGCGGGAATTCTCGAACTTTCGATTTCGCTAAGCTTCGACATATCAATCGCTGCAGAACTCCGATACCAGTTTTATCGTATTGAGAGTGTGTAGTCGCATAAAATGAAGAATTTTGACACCCGTACACCCAGCCAAACTCTCAGAAACGGCGGGAATCCGCGATCTTTCAATTTCGCTAAGCTTCGACGTATCAATCGCTGCAGAACTGCGATTTTAGTTTTATCGTATTGAGAGTGTGTAGTTGCATAGAATGAAGGCTTTTGACACCAGTACACCCCGAGAATGTCGTAAAAACGCTCGGAATCCTCGATCTTTCGATTTCACTACGATTCGACGTATCAATCGCTGCAGAACTGCAATACTAGTTTTATCGTATTGAAAATGTGTAGTTGCATAAAATGAAGGGTTTTGACACCCGTACACCCAGACGAAGTCTTAGAAACGGCGGGAATCCTCGATCTCTCGATTTCGCTAAGCTTCGACGTATCAATCGCTGCAGAACTGCAATACTAGTATTATCGTATTGAGAATGTGTAGTTGCATAAAATGAAGGCTTTTGACACCGTTACACCCCGCGAATTTCGTAAAAACGCTCGGAATCCTCGATCTTTCGATTTCGCTAAGATTCGACGTATCAACCGCTGCAGAACTGCAATACAAGTTTTATCGAATTGAAAATGTGTAGTTGCATAAAATGAAGGGTTTTGACCCCGTACACCCAGACGAAGTCTCAGAAACGGCGGGAATCCGCGATCTTTCGATTTCGCTAAGCTTCGACGTATGAATCGCTGCGGCACCACGATACCAGTTTTATCGTATTGAAAATGTGTAGTTGCATAAAGTAAAGAATTTTGACACCCGTACACCCAGATAAAGTCTCAGAAACGGCGGAAATCCGCGATCTTTCGATTTCGCTAAGCTTCGACTTAACAATCGCTGCTGCACCACGATACCTGTTTATCGTATTGAGAATGTGTAGTTGCATAAAGTAAAGGCTTTTGACACCCGTATACCCCGCAAATGTCGTAGAAACGCTCGGAATTTTCGATCTTTCGATTTCGCTAAGATTCGACGTATCAATCGATGCAGATGTGCGATAGAAGTTTTATTGTATTGAGAGTATGTAGTTGCATAGAATGAAGGATTTTGAGACCCGTACCCGTACGTACCCGTACCCAGCCAAAGTCTCCAAAACGCCGAGAATCCTCAATCTTTCGATTTCGCTAAGCTTCGATGTATGAATCGGTGCAGCACCACGATACCAGTTTCATCATATTGAGAATGTGTAGTTGCATAAAGTAAAGAATTTTGACACCCGTACAACCAGCCAAAGCCTCAGAAACGGCGGGAGTCCGCGATCTTTCGATTTCCCTAAGCTTCGACGTAACAATCGCTGCAGCACCACGATACCTGTTTTATCCTATTGAGAAATTGTAGTTGCATAAAGTAAAGGCTTTTGACACCCGTACACCCCGCGAATGTTGCAGAAACGCTCGGGATCCTCGATCTTTCGCTTTCACTAAGATTCGACGTATCAATCGCTGCAGCACCACGATACCAGTTTTATCGTATTGAGAATGTGTAGTCGCATAAAATGAAGAATTTTGACACCCGTATACCCAGCCAAACTCTCAGAACCGGCGGGAATCCGCGATCTTTCAATTTCGCTAAGCTTCGACGTATCAATCGCTGCAGAACTGCAATACTAGTTTTATCGTATTGAGAGTGTGTAGTTGCATAGAATGAAGGCTTTTGACACCGGTACACCCCGCGAATGTCGTAAAAACGCTCGGAATCCTCGATCTTTCGATTTCGCTAACATTCGACGTATCAATCGCTGCAGAACTGCAATACAAGTTTTATCGTATTGAAAATGTGTAGTTGCGTAAAATGAAGGCTTTGACACCCGTACACCCAGACGAAGTCTTAGAAGCGGCGGGAATTCTCGAACTTTCGATTTCGCTAAGCTTCGACATATCAATCGCTGCAGAACTCCGATACCAGTTTTATCGTATTGAGAGTGTGTAGTCGCATAAAATGAAGAATTTTGACACCCGTACACCCAGCCAAACTCTCAGAAACGGCGGGAATCCGCGATCTTTCAATTTCGCTAAGCTTCGACGTATCAATCGCTGCAGAACTGCGATTCTAGTTTTATCGTATTGAGAGTGTGTAGTTGCATAGAATGAAGGCTTTTGACACCAGTACACCCCGAGAATGTCGTAAAAACGCTCGGAATCCTCGATCTTTCGATTTCACTACGATTCGACGTATCAATCGCTGCAGAACTGCAATACTAGTTTTATCGTATTGAAAATGTGTAGTTGCATAAAATGAAGGGTTTTGACACCCGTACACCCAGACGAAGTCTTAGAAACAGCGGGAATCCTCGATCTCTCGATTTCGCTAAGCTTCGACGTATCAATCGCTGCAGAACTGCAATACTAGTATTATCGTATTGAGAATGTGTAGTTGCATAAAATGAAGGCTTTTGACACCGTTACACCCCGCGAATTTCGTAAAAACGCTCGGAATCCTCGATCTTTCGATTTCGCTAAGATTCGACGTATCAACCGCTGCAGAACTGCAATACAAGTTTTATCGAATTGAAAATGTGTAGTTGCATAAAATGAAGGGTTTTGACCCCGTACACCCAGACGAAGTCTCAGAAACGGCGGGAATCCGCGATCTTTCGATTTCGCTAAGCTTCGACGTATGAATCGCTGCGGCACCACGATACCAGTTTTATCGTATTGAAAATGTGTAGTTGCATAAAGTAAAGAATTTTGACACCCGTACACCCAGATAAAGTCTCAGAAACGGCGGAAATCCGCGATCTTTCGATTCCGCTAAGCTTCGACTTAACAATCGCTGCTGCACCACGATACCTGCTTTATCGTATTGAGAATGTGTAGTTGCATAAAGTAAAGGCTTTTGACACCCGTATACCCCGCAAATGTCGTAGAAACGCTCGGAATTTTCGATCTTTCGATTTCGCTAAGATTCGACGTATCAATCGATGCAGATGTGCGATAGAAGTTTTATTGTATTGAGAGTATGTAGTTGCATAGAATGAAGGATTTTGAGACCCGTACACCCAGCCAAAGTCTCAAAAACGCCGAGAATCCTCAATCTTTCGATTTCGCTAAGCTTCGATGTATGAATCGGTGCAGCACCACGATACCAGTTTCATCATATTGAGAATGTGTAGTTGCATAAAGTAAAGAATTTTGACACCCGTACAACCAGCCAAAGCCTCAGAAACGGCGGGAGTCCGCGATCTTTCGATTTCCCTAAGCTTCGACGTAACAATCGCTGCAGCACCACGATACCTGTTTTATCCTATTGAGAAATTGTAGTTGCATAAAGTAAAGGCTTTTGACACCCGTACACCCCGCGAATGTTGCAGAAACGCTCGGGATCCTCGATCTTTCGCTTTCACTAAGATTCGACGTATCAATCGCTGCAGCACCACGATACCAGTTTTATCGTATTGAGAATGTGTAGTTGCATAAAGTAAAGAATTTTGACACCGGTACACCCAGCCATAGTCTCAGAAACAACGCGAATCTGCGATTTTACGATTTCGCTAAGCTTCGACGTATCAATTGCTGCAAAACTGCGATACCAGTTTTAACGTATTAAGAGTGTGTATTTGCATAAAACAAAGGATTTTTACACCCGTACACCTAGACAAAGTCTCAGAATCGGCGGGAATCCGCGATCTTTCGATTTCGCTAAGCTTCGACGTATCAATCTCTGCAGAACTGCGATACCAGTTTTATCGTATTCAGAGTGTGTAGTCGCATAAATCAAAGGATTTTTACACCCTACACCCAGACGAAGTCTCGGAAACGGCGGGAATCCGCGATCTGTCGATTTCGCTACGCTTCGACGTATGAATCGCTGCGTCACCACGATACCAGTTATATCGTATTGAGAATGTGTAGTTGCATAGAATGGAGGCTTTTGACACTGGTACACCCCGCGAATGTCGTAAAAACGCTCGGATACTCAATCTTTCGATTTCGCTACGAGTCGACGTATCAATCGCTGCAGAACTGCAATACAAGTTTTATCGTATTGAAAATGTGTAGTGTCATAAAATGAAGGCTCTTGACACCCGTACGACCAGACAAAGTCTCAGAAATGGCGAGAATCCTCAATCCTTCCATTTCGCTAAGCTTCGACGTATCAATCGCTGCAGTACCACGATACCAGTTTTATCGTATTGAGAATGTCTAGTTGCATAAAGTAATGGCTTTTGACACCCGTACACCCCGCACATATCGCAGAAACGCTCGGAATCCTCGATCTTTCGATTTCGCTAAGATTCGACGTATCAATCGCTGCAAAACTGCAATACAAGTTTTATCGTATTCAAAATGTGTTGTTGCATATAATGAAGGCTTTTGACACCCGTACACACCGCGAATATCGCAAAAACGCTCGGAATCCTCGATCTTTCGATTTCGCTAAGATTCGACGTATCAATCGCTGCAGAACTGCTATACCAGTTTTATCGTATTGAGAGTGTGTAGTCGCATAAAATGAAGAATTTTGACACCCGTACACCCAGCCAAACTCTCAGAAACGGCGAGAATCCGCGATCTTTCAATTTCGCTAGGCTTTGACGTATCAATCGCTGCAGACCTGCGATACTAGTTTTATCGTATTAAGAGTGTGTAGTTGCATAGAATGAAGGCTTTTGACACCCGTACACCCCGCGAATGTCGTAAAAACGCTCGGAATCCTCGACCTTTCGATTTCGCTACGATTCGATGTATCAATCGCTGCAGAACTGCAATACAAGTTTCATCCTATTGAAAATGTGTAGTTGCATAAAATGAAGGCTTTTGACACCCGTACGACCAGACAAAGTCTCAGAAACGGCGAGAATCCTCGATCTTTCGATTTCGCTAAGCTTCGACGTATCAATCGCTGCAGTACCACGATACCAGTGTTATCGTATTGAGAATGTGTAGTTGCATAAAGTAAAGGCTATTGACACCCGTACACACCGCGAATATCGCAGAAACACTCGGAATCTTCGATCTTTCGATTTCGCTAAGATTCGACGTATCAATCGCTGCAAAACTGCAATACAAGTTTTATCGTATTCAAAATGTGTTGTTGCATATAATGAAGGCTTTTGACACCCGTACACCCAGATGAAGTCTCAGAATCGGCGGGAATCCGCGATTTTTCGATTTCGCTAAGCTTCGACGTGTGAATCGCCGCGACACCACGATACCTGCTTTATCGTATTGAGAATGTATAGTTGCATAAAGTAAAGGCTTTTGACACCCGTACACCCCGCGAATGTCGTAGAAACGCTCGGAATTTTCGATCTATCGATTTCGCTGAGATTCGACGTATCAAGCGATGCAGATCTGCGATAGAAGTTTTATCGTATCGAGAGTATGTAGTTGCATAGAATGAAGGATTTTGACACCCGTACACCCAGCCAAAGTCTCAAAAACGCCAAGAATCCTCGATCTTTCGATTTCGCTAAGCTTCGCCGTATGAATCGGTGCAGCACCACGATAACAGTTTTATCGTATTGAGAATGTGTAGTTGCATAAAGTAAAAAATTTTTACACCCGTACACCCAGCTTAAGTCTCAGAAATGGCGCGAATCCGCGATCTTACGATTTCGCTAAGCTTCGACTTAACAATCGATGCAGCACAACGATACCTGTTTTATCCTATTGAGAATGTGTAGTTGCATAAAGTAAAGGCTTTTGACACCCGTACACCCCGCGAATGTCGCAGAAATGCTCGGGATCCTCGATCTTTCGCTTTCGCTAAGATTCGACGTATCAATCGCTGCAGCACCACGATACCAGTTTTATCGTATTGAGAATGTGTAGTTGCATAAAGTCAAAAATTTTGACACCGGTACACCCAGCCAAAGTCTCAGAAACGGCGCGAATCCGCGATCTTACGATTTCGCTAAGCTTCGACGTATCAATTGCTGCAAAACTGCGATACCAGTTTTGACGTATTAAGAGTGTGTATTTGCATGAAACAAAGAATTTTTACACCCGTACACCCAGACAAAGTCTCAGAAACAGCGGGAATCCGCGATCTTTCGATTTCGCGAAGCTTCGACGTATCAATCTCTGCAGAACTGCGATACCAGTTTTATCGTATTGAGAGTGTGTAGTCGCATAAAACAAAGGATTTTTACACACGTACACTCAGACGAAGTCTCGGAAACGAAGGGAATCTGCGATCTGTCGATTTCGCTAAGCTTCGACGTATGAATCGCTGCGGCACCACGATACCTGTTTTATCGTATTAAGAATGTGTAGTTGCATAGAATGAAGGCTTTTGACACTGGTACACCCCGCGAATGTCGTAAAAACGCTCGGAATCCTCGATCTTTCGATTTCGCTAAGATTCAACGTATCAATCGCTGCAGAACTGATATACCAGTTTTATCGTATTGAGAGTGTGTGGTCGCATAAAATGAAAAATTTTGACACCCGTACACCCAGCCAAACTCTCAGAAACGGCGGGAATCCGCGATCTTTCAATTTCGCTAGGCTTCGACGTATCAATCGCTGCAGAACTGCGATACTAGTTTTATCGTATTGAGAGTGTGTAGTTGCATAGAATGAAGGCATTTGACACCGGTACACCCCGCGAATGTCGTAATAACGCTCGGAATCCTCGATCTTTCGATTTCGCTAAGATTCGACGTATCAATCGCTGCAGAACTGCAATACTAGTTTTATCGTATTGAGAGTGTGTAGTTGCATAGAATAAAGGCTCTTGACACCGGTACACCCCGCGAATGTCGTAAAAAGCTCGGAATCCTCGATCTTTCGATTTCGCTACGATTCGACGTATCAATCGCTGCAGAACTGCAATACAAGTTTTATCGTATTCAAAATGTGAAGTTGCATATAATGAAGGCTTTTGACACCCGTACACCCAGACGAAGTCTTAGAAACGGCGGGAATCCGCGATCTCTCGATTTCGCTAAGCTTCGACGTATGAATCGCTGCGGCGACACGATACCAGTTTTATCGTAATGAGAATGTGTAGTTGCATAAAGTAAAGAATTTTGACACCCGTACGCCCAGCCATAGTCTCAGAAACGGCGCGAATTCGCGATCTTACGATTTCGCTAAGCTTCGACTTAACAATCGATGCAGCACAACGATACCTGTTTTATCCTATTGAGAATGTGTAGTTGCATAAAGTAAAGGCTTCTGACACCCGTACACCCCGCGAATGTCGCAGAAACGCTCGGGATCCTCGATCGTTCGATTTCGCTAAGATTCGACGTATCAATTCCTGCAAAACTGCGATACCAGTTTTAACGTATTAAGAGTGTGTATTTGCATGAAACAAATGATTTTGACACCCGTACACCCAGACAAAGTCTCAGAAACGACGGGAATCCGCGATCTTTCGATTTCGCTAAGCTTCGACTTAACAATCGCTGCAGCACCACGATACCTGCTTTATCGTATTGAGAATGTGTAGTTGCATAAAGTAAAGGCTTTTGACACCCGTACACCCCGCGAATGTCGTAGAAACGCTCGGATTTTTCGATCTTTCGATTTCGCTAAGCTTCGACGTATCAATCTCTGCGAAACTGCGATACCAGTTTTATCGTACTGAGAGTGTGTAGTCGCATAAAACAAAGGATTTTTACACTCGTACACCCAGACGAAGTGTCAGAAACGGCGGGAATCCGCGATCTGTCGATTTCGCGAAGCTTCGACGTATGAATCGCTGCGGCACCACGATACCAGTTTTATCGTATTGAGAATGTGTAGTTGCATAGAATGAAGGCTTTTGACACTGGTACACCCCGCGAATGTCGTAAAAACGCTCGGAATCCTCGATCTTTTGATTTCGCTAAGATTCGACGTATCACTCGCTGCAGAACTGCTATACCAGTTTTATCGTATTGAGAGTGTGTAGTTGCATAAAGTAAAGGCTTTTGACACCCGTACACCCCGCAAATGTCGTAGAAACGCTCGGATTTTTCGATCTTTCGATTTCGCTAAGCTTCGACGTATGAATCGGTGCTGCACCACGATACCAGTTTTATCGTATTGAGAATGTGTAGTTTCATAGAATGAAGGCTTTTGACACCCGTGCACCCAGACGAAGTCTCAGAAACGGCGGGAATCCGCGATCTTTCGATTTCGCTAAGCTTCGACTTAACAATCGCTGCAGCCCCACCATACCTGTTTTATCGTATTGAGAATGTGTAGTTGCATAAAGTAAAGGCTTTTAACACCCGTACACCCCGCGAATGTCGCAGAAACGCTCGGGATCCTCGATCTTTCGATTTCGCTAAGATTCGACGTATCGATCGATGCAGATCTGCGATAGAAGTTTTATCGTATTGAGAATGTGTAGTTGCATAAAGTAAAGGCTTTTGACACCCGTACACCCCGCAAATGTCGTAGAAACGCTCGTATTTTTCGATCTTTCGATTTCGCTAAGCTTCGACGTATGAATCGGTGCAGCACCACGATACCAGTTTTATCGTATTGAGAATGTGTAGTTGCATAAAGTAAAGAATTTTGACACCCGTACACCCATCCAAAGTCTCAGAAACGGCGCGAATCCGCGATCTCACGATTTCGCTGAGCTTCGACTTAACAATCGCTGCAGCACCACCATACCTGTTTTATCGTATTGAGAATGTGTAGTTGCATAAAGTAAAGGCTTTTGACACCCGTACACCCCGCGAATGTCGCAGAAACGCTCGGGATCCTCGATCTTTCGATTTCGCTGAGATTCCACGTATCAATCGCTGCAGAACTGCGATACTAGTTTTTTTGTATTGAGAGTGTGTAGTTGCATAAAATGAAGGCTTTTTACACCCGTACACCCCGCGAATGTCGTGGAAACGCTCGGAATCCTCGATCTTTCGATTTCGCTAAGATTCGACGTATCAATCGATACAGAACTGCGATACCAATTTTATCGTATTGAGAATGTATAGTTGCATGAAATGAAGGATTTTGACACCCGTACACCCAGCCAAAATCTCAGAAACGCCGAGAATCCTCGATCTTTCGATTTCGCTAAGCTTCGACGTATCAATCGCTGCAGAACTGCGTTACCAGTTTTATCGTATTGAGAGTGTGTAGTTGCATAAAATGAAGAATTTTGACACCCGTACATCCAGCCAAACTCTCAGAAACGGCGGGAGTCCGCGATCTTTCGATTTCGCTAAGCTTCGACGTATCAATCGCTGCAGTACCACGATACCAGTTTTATCGTATTGAGAATGTGTAGTTGCATAAAGTAAAGGCTTTTTTTTTTTTTTTTTTTTTTTTATTTGAAGATCAGGCGTCGACTGCTGACGTCATTAGCCTTTTTAATTCGTGCATTCAGTCATTGTTTTGGATGCTCGTATCTTGTTATTTTCACACGCATATAGATATATATATATATATATATATATATATCATCTTTTTTTGTAACGTCTTTTCTTCTCTTATACTCTATCTATGATCTTTATTTGCCTGCAGAATTCAATTATATTTAATATACTTTTATCGTTGTTTCCTAAAAGGTCCTCAATATTGTTTACTAGTTGCAGCCGCTGTCGAATAGCATTATAACGTACACATTCTTGCAATATATGTTTTACGGTCAGTGTCGTGTTACATGTATCGCACTTTGGTTGTTCTGTCCGTGTTAGCTAATAATTATGTATTAAATTGGTGTGACCAATTCTTAGTCTAGTGATACATACAGTTTCTCTTCTTGTAGCTTTTTGCGGCATTTTCCACTTTTCTAATAATGGTCTTATTTCATACAATTGTGTTCTGCTTCTATTCCACTCATCTTGCCATCTCTCTTTCGTTGCTCTTTGGATTTTTCGTTTCACGTCTTCTATTCTTATTTTGATATCATCTACGTTCATATTTTCTCTCGCTGCGTTTGCTAGTCGATCTGCTTTTTCATTTCCGTATATTCCTAAGTGTCCTGGAATCTATATGAATATAATTTGTCTCCCTGCATTTTCGATTTCGCGTCTAATTCCTGTTGCCCTTTGAATTATTGGATCTGTCGAAAAATTGTTTTGAATACTCGATAACGATGATAAACTATCCGTGAGTATGACATTCCTTTCATTATTTCCTTCGTTAATGTATTCCAGTGCTTTTATTATCGCTGATAGTTCAGCTGTATATATGGAGCTTCCATCTGGGATTTTCCATTTCTTGCTTGTATTTACAGTAAAAAATGCACAACCGGCCTTTCCCTCTGCAACCGATCCATCTGTGTATATATATTCTGCACCTTTGTATTTACTTAGTATGTTATTCATTTCGGTTGTGTATATAATTCTATTTGTTGTCTCCTTATGTATTGAGTTAGATCTAGATTAACGTTAGCGTTTGGTGTAGTCCATGGGTGTTCTTTACCTTGTGTTTTTACGTATACGCTATCAAATTTCCGCTTTTCGATTTGAAATATCGTGTTTATTCGTCCTGCTAGAGAATTACACTTCACAATTTCTCCGTACTCTTTATTTGCTTGGTTTTCATATATAATTTTGAAGTTCCGGTGATGTGGTGTTGCCCAGATCCTCGCTGCATATTTCAGTGATTGTTCTCGTCGTCTATTAGCTAGTCGCTGACATAAGGTGTCGCATGTAATACTATCGATTGGACTTGTTCTGTGTGCTCCAATGGCTAACCGTAATCCTTGGTGATGTATGGCATCTAGTTTTTTCAGTATTTTCTTAGTACCTTAGGCATAAACAATACTCCCATAGTCAATTTGTGATAAAATCATAGCTCTGTATATAGTGAGAAGTACTTCCCGGTCACTACCCCAGTTTATGTTGGACATACACTTTAATATGTTCATTTTCGTTTTGCATTTGGTGATAATCCCTTTTATGTGGTCATTCCACGTCCATTTCTTGTCTAATTTCATCCCTAGAAAGCGGATTGTGTCAACCTCCTCTATTGGGGTTCCTTTCATTTTAAAGGTTGGTTTGAAAAATGGCTTGGTGGTTCTATGAAAATGTATGAATTTCGTTTTTTGTATTGATATACGAAAACCGTTATTGTCGGTGAATTTCGTTACTTGGTTGACTGCGTCCTGAAGATCTCTTTTGATTAGTCCGACATGTGGACCTTTTCGAATCAATACTAAGTCGTCGACGTAGAGACACGCTTCAACGGGTATTTTTATATTTTGTATTATTCCGTTCAATGCAACAATGAATAGGGAAACACTAATGGTTGATCCTTGTGGTACACCGCTTTCCTGTTCTACCGCTCGAGACAAGATTTTTTCTATGCGTACTTGAATTTTTCTCTGTTTCAGAAAACTTTCAATTGTAACCGGCAGATGTCCACGAAAGCCCCAGCTGTGTAGTTTCTTCAATATCAGATATCTCCACGAAGTAAAGGCTTTTGACGCCCGTACACCCCGCGAATGTCGCAGAAACGCTCGGAATCCTCGATCTTTCGATTTCGCTAAGATTCGACGTATCAATCGATACAGAACTGCGATACCAGTTTTATCGTATTGAGAATGTATAGTTGCATAGAATGAAGGATTTTGACACCCGTACATCCAGCCAAAGTCTCAGAAACGCCGAGAATCCTCGATGTTTCGATTTCGCTAAGCTTCGACGGATCAATCGCTGCAGAACTGCGATACTAGTTTTATCGTATTGAGAGTGTGTAGTTGCATAAAATGAAGGCTTTTGACACCCGTACAGCCCGCGAATGTCGTAGAAACGTTCGGAATCCTCGATCTTTCGATTTCGCTAAGCTTCGACGTATGAATCGGTGCAGCACAACGATACCAGTTTTATCGTATTGAGAATGTGTAGTTGCCCAAAGTAAAGAATTTTGACACCAGTACACCCAGCCAAAGTCTCAGAAACGGCGCGCATCCGCGATCTTACGATTTCGCTAAGCTTCGACGTATCAATTGCTGCAAAACTGCGATACCAGTTTTAACGTATTAAGAGTGTGTATTTGCATGAAACAAAGGATTTTTACACCCGTACACTCAGACAAAGTCTCAGAAACGGCGGGAATCCGCGATCTTTCGATTTCGCTAAGCTTCGACTTAACAATCGCTGCAGCACCACGATACCTGTTTTATCCTATTGAGAATGTGTAGTTGCATAAAGTAAAGGCTTTTGACACCCGTACACCCCGCGAATGTCGCAGATACGCTCGGGATCCTCGATCTTTCGATTTCGCTAAGATTCGACGTATCAATCGCTGCAGCACCACGATACCAGTTTTATCGTATTGAGAATGTGTAGTTGCCCAAAGTAAAGAATTTTGACACCCGTACACCCAGCCAAAGTCTCAGAAACGGCGCGAATCCGCGATCTTACGATTTCGCTAAGCTTCGACGTATCAATTGCTGCAGAACTGCGATACCAGTTTTAACGTATTAAGAGTGTGTATTTGCATGAAACAAAGGATTTTTACACCCGTACACCCAGACAAAGTCTCAAAAACGGCGGGAATCCGCGATCTTTCGATTTCGCTAAGCTTCGACGTATCAATCGCTGCAGAACTGCGATACCAGTCTTATCGTATTGAGAGTTTGTATTCGCATAAAATGAAGAATTTTGACACCCGTACACCCAGCCAGACTCTCAGAAACGGCGGGAATCCACGATCTTTCAATTTCGCTAAGCTTCGATGTATCAATCGCTGCAGAACTGCGATACTAGTTTTATCGTATTGAGAGTGTGTAGTTGCATAGAATGAAGGCTGTTGACACCGGTACACCCCGCGAATGTCGTAAAAATGCTCGGAATCCTCGATCTTTCGATTTCGCTAAGATTCGACGTATCAATCGCTGCAGAACTGCGATACCAATTTTATCGTATTGACAGTGTGTACTCGCATAAAATGAAGGCTTTTGTCACCCGTACACCCAGACGAAGTCTCAGAAACGGCGGAAATCCGATTCTTTCAATTTCGCTAAGATTCGACCCTTCATCGAGCACTAGCCGCTTATCGCACAAGATAAGATAAGTGGCGGCCGACGAAGGAAGGATATTAAAAGAAACTAAGAAAGGATGGAGAAAGGCACGGATGCGCAAGAGGGGCATTTTTTAACGTTTCGCATGGACCGTTGCGGTCTTCCGTCCTTTCTTAAACACGTAGGTGACAGAGCCTTGTCGCTCCATGACGGTGTGGGGCCCCGTCCATGCCGGTGTTAGTTTCGCTGACCGCCCTCTTCTCACCGTCACGTCGTGAAGAAGTACGCGATCACCGACGCGGTATTCTTGCTTTCTCGCTTTGACGTCATAATTCTGCTTCGCTCTCTCCTTGGCGTCGCACAGGCTACGTCGTGCTACCGACCATGAGGCCCGTAGCCTCTCACGTAGCTTGCTCGCGTAGTCTGCGTGTGTATATGTGGGCTGCGGTTCTTGTTTTACCGCGGTAGGCAATTCTGCCTCGCGCCCGAATACCAGCACATAAGGAGATAGGCCGGTAGCTGTGTGTGGTGTGGTGTTATACACAAACATAGCGTATGGCAACCACTCATCCCAGTTATCTTGGTCTTCATTTATGAAATTCTTTAAATATTCCACCAAGGTCCGATGTGATCTCTCCAAAACTCCATTGCTTTCGGGATGGTATACTGTGATTTGGATCTTCTTGATTCGGAGGAGCTTACAAGCTTCCTTAAAAGTCGAACTCAAGAAGTTGGTACCTTGGTCGACAGAAGGATCTCAGGTGTTCCATAACGACAGATGATTTCTTCCACCAAAGCTTTGGCGACTGTCTGAGCTTCCTGGTTGGGAATAGCCACCACTGCACTGTATTTGGTTAGTGCATCCTGGAATGTGAGAACGTATCTGTTCTCAGCCCCTGTCAAAGCTAGTGATCCCACGATATCAACGGCTATTTTTTTCAAAAGCCTTGCTGGGGGTGTCGGTGATGACCATTGGTGCCTTTATTTTACATCGTAGCTTGTTTTTTTTGACATTTCTCGCAAGCTGTGATGTAATTTTCTATTTCCTTCTTCATGCCGGGCTATTCATACTTGGCTCGGATCCGTTTTAGCGTCCCTTTATACCCTGGTGCCCACCGAGGGGGGCATCATGGTATTCCTTTAGTATTTTTCCCCGGTCCTCTAGTGACGGACAGGTTACGCCTATGCTGCAGCGACGCTTGTTTTTTGTAGCGGCTTCCTCGTCTTCACTGGAGGAACTCCCTATCTCACTATACGCCCCGCTCTCCACTTCCCGAGGCCCGCCTGGCTGCTGGCTGTTCGCTTGGGCAGCGAGTCGGTCTACGTAAGCTTGGAACGGTGGAGTATCGGCGTCCTTTTCGCTCCGCAGTGAGTGGCGTCGCTCCGTCTCTCTCGCTGCACTCGCGCTATCCTCTACTCCGGTCTCACTCTCCTCGCGTCTACTCTTTGTGCTATGCTTCGTAGCCGGAGCGCCCCAGTCACACGGCTTGCATGTGTTGGTGCGGGCATTAGTGTGTTCGGTTGTTCGTGAGCCATCTATTTCCTTCTTCTTCTGGCTCGCTGCATTGCATGGGAGTTTGGTTTCTGTCGTCGTTTCCTCTACCGAACTCGCTGTCCTTTTCCTCCTCCCGGGACTCATATCTTTTCCTCGCGCTTGAGCTCTTGTGGTAATAAAAATGCGGCTTAGAGCGTCCGCGTTCGTATTTCTCTTCCCAGCTTTGTATTCCACATCGAACTCGTGCTCTGATAACTTTATTTTCCACCTCATCAGGCGAGAACCCGGGTCGGTTATCCCAAATAGCCAGGTGAGCGGTTGATAGTCGGGATGACCTTGAACCGGGTTCCGTAAATATACGGTCGGAATTGCGCTATGGCCCACACTATTGCGAGCAACTCTTTCTCCGTTGTCGAGTAATTAATCTCGGCCTTCGAGAGAATGCGGCTCGTATAGCATATAGGCAAATCTTCGCCGACCGTGCCTTGAGAGAGGATTGCCCCGATTGCCTTATCAGAGGCGACTGTGGTTACTAAGAATTGTCGGTCGAAGTCGGGGTATTGTAGTACGGGCGCCGTGGTTAATGCCGTCTTCAATTCTTCGAACGCGGCGTCGCATACTGCAGCCCACTCGAACTTCGTCCCCTTTTTTAATAAGCCGGTTAGTGATTTTGCTACTTTCGAAAAATCCCGAATAAATTTTTGATCGTAGCCAGCTAATCCGAGGAACGATTGTACCTGTTTTACGGTTGTTGGTGCAGGCAAATTTTTTACGGCGACGAGTTTCTTCGGATCTGCTCTTACTCCCTCTTCCGAAATGATGTGTCCCAAGTACTGCGTTTCCTTCCGTAGGAATAGACATTTCCCAGGTTGTACGGACAGCTTGGCCTCGTTTAGTCGTTGGAACACTTCCTCCAACCTGTCGTTATGCTCTCGCAGCGTTTTACCGTAGACGACTATATCATCGAGGAATACGTAATACTTGACTCCTTGTATGCCTGCCAGTACAGAGTTCATTAACATCTGAAACGTGGGAGGAGCATTTTTTAATCCGAAAGGCATTCGGTTGTATTCGAAATGTCATTGAGGAGTCGAGAATGCTGTTTTTCCCTTGTCTTCTTCCGCCATCGGGATTTGATGAAATCCAGATGCGAGGGCGAGAGTTGAAAAATATCGGGCTTTTCCCAGCTGGTCCAATATCTCGGTGATGTTGGGCAGTGGGTAGGAGTCCCCAATGGCGGCTTCGTTTAACTTCCGGAAGTCCACCACCACTCGAAGTCGTTTTTCTCCCATTGCGTCGGGTTTTTTAGCTACTACCAAGAGAGGTGCATTCTATTGGCTCCTGCTTGGCCGAATTATCCCATCTGCGATCATTTCGCTAGTTTGCCGTTTCACTTCCTGTTTGTCCGTTTCTGGTAGTCTGTCAGGGCGTATTTTTGTGGGTTTTACTTTAATGGTATGCGATGTTCCACCATGTGTGTTCACGGTAATTTATCTCCCTTTAAATGGATAATCTTTTCGTATTTCCTTATCAGCGGCAAGAGGGATTTTCTTTCCTCGTCATTTAGGTGAGTCATGGCGAGTTCTCTTTCTAAACGCTGGAGTCGCAAGGCCCCCCTTTCCTCCCTGACGGCGCCTACTTGCAATGCCTCCGGTTTCAGAGCGTGGTGCGAGAGCGATTTCCTTACTTCCATCCAGTAACGGCATTCTGTGCTCGTAGAGTCGGCGCACTTTTCCTCTCAGAATATCTACATGGTGCATTTTTATAAATTCCATGCCCAGTAGTCCCTCAACGGCTATCGGCACGTCATCTTTTATAACATAGAACCAATGCTTTATTGTTTTTTTCGGCGTTTTCAAGGTGATCTCCGCCTTACAGACGGGAAATAATTTACTACCCTCCGCGCCTTGAAGTACTGCATCGCTGTCTTCGATCGGCGTGTCTACTTTTAATTTGTTGTATTTTATTAGGCTGCCCTGAGCTCCGGTGTCGGCCTTAAGTGTGAGTATTCCTCGCGTTGCGGTAGGGCTCGCGATATCAAAATCGCTGACCGTTGAGCTCTTTGATGGGACGGTAACTTCGAAGACATGCATCTCCTTATTCCTTTGTGTCTGACGGCCGATGCTCGTAACTTCGGGGTCGATGCTGTCCAGCGTACGCGTAGTAGTAAGCGTAGCACTACGCTCGGCTGCCACTCTCCACATTTTTCCTTTATCGCTCTCTCCTTTTACGGCCCCTTTCGACGGTCTACTCACGGTGACCGTATGTATATTTATTGTGCCTAGCGTACGCGTGGCCTTGGTAGAGGTGCTGGTTTGCACTGCGGTGCAGGATTCCAGAGCCTTATCGAGACTCGGCGGCCTGTCTCCACTTCTCTGTTGTCGTGCAGATCCTTGACCTCCTTCTTTCTTTAATCTCTTCCTGCATTCTTGCCACGAGTGTCCTTTGAATTTACAGTAGGTGCATACCATTTCCAGCTGATTGATTCCTCTCGGGTGACTGGGAGCAGGCAGGCTCAATCGGCCTGATTGGCGGGTGCAATCCCGCGCCATATGCCTGCGGTTTCCACAGTTATAACAAGCTTTTTCGCTGGGCTGAGCGGGTAGCGACCTTCTCTGACTTCCTTGGGTCTTCTTCGCTGCTCCAGTCTCCTTACTAATTTCCACAGCCGCATTTATTGCTTCATGCAGGGTAGTGCAGTTCCGCGCTCGCACCAGAATTTATACTTGGCCGTGCAATCCACCCACAAAACTGTTAGAGCGGATTTCCTCGTTATCCATTCAAGAAACCGGGCCTGTTGATCGCTGCTAACCTCCTCGAAAATTTTTCCCACCACTTCCGTGGTTATTTTTTCCACTCGGGTCGCGTACGCGGGGACATCTTCGTTCTGTTCTTGTTTCATGGAATGGAATTCCATTTGCATGGCTGACAGAGATCTTTGGCGTCCAAAACGCAATTCAAGCTCCGCTTTTAATTGCTCCAGAGTGTGAAAGTTCGGGAACCTCAGCTCCTGGGCTGCTCTTCCTTCAATTCTGCCACTAAGTATTAAGGCGAGTAGAGTACCTTTTTCCTCCGCCTTTCCTCTTGAGAATACTGTGTCGCACGAGCATAGGAATGCGCCGAGTTTACCCGGATCGCTCCCATCGAAATACCTGATGAATTGGATTCCCAGGGCAAACTCGAGCGTTTTCGAATCTTCACCGCCGTCATAGGAGGGTCCACCGCCCTGAGGGTCACCTGAGGGCTCTCCTCCGGATCCCCGATGAGGAGGATTTCCTCTAGGATCTTCTGGGGGTCCTACTCCTTGACTACTTCTCGGCGGTACTGGTGGTCGTTTTTGCGGCTCCTCTGGGGGGCCTCAGGCGGATCACCTGACACTCTTCTTGGCGAAGGTGTCAGGGGTTTTGCTGGAGTTTCTTTCCATCTTCGTTTCTTTTCCCGGGCAACCTCTATCGTGAGTTCCTCGAGTTGCGTCTGTAGAGTGCTAATGAGCTTCAATTGAGTCTTTAACAGGACAGCTTGGTCGTGCACGGTTTGTGCCAGATCTTCAGGTGTATCTTGCACATGCTTCGATGATGTGGTGTTATCTCCACGGTGGGGTGTTTCCAGACGACCTTCAGCGCTGTTCCGAGAGGCAGCATTCCATGGCGGTGGTGCTGGTAACTCGTAGGGCTCCTCTTCCATTCGGTCGTCCCTCTGTGTCGTTCCCCTAGCGGTGCTCTTAGGGATTGCTCCTCTACCATTTCCTGGATTTTTGGATTTGGCCCTTTCCAGGGCTCCCCTTTGTCCTTCCAGACCGGTGTCTCGGAGCATCCTTTCCAGCTCGGCGTCTATATCTGGTCGGGCAATGGCTTTTGCGCCCTCGCCCTTGGATTCCTCTTCTCGGTCCATGTACGTGGCTTCACCGAACGAGGTTCCTCTTTTCACGTCGATGCCGAACTCCCTCACTAAACTTTTTGCTATGCGAGCCTCTTCCGTGCCGGGGGTTCCGCCGGTCGGCGAAATCTTCCTAAGGGCGCGTTGCGTCCTCAAGGTGATGTCGCCTACCGCTTCTTCTAAGCCGGTGGTGATATCTACGCCGTCGGCATGTATTGTTGTGTCCACGGAGCTCGCTCTCCGCCGCTGTCGATTTTGGTCTTCTCGCGGCATGTGATGCGATGACTCAGCAACGATTAAATTTAATTTTATCGCGAATAGGGCAGTTTTTAATTTTTGTTATTTTCCCTTTTCCGAAAGGGGTTTTAATTATATGTAGATAAATAAATTTTTTAGTTATTATGAACAGTGGTTGGTGTTAGTCTGGCCTCCTGCCTTTCGCGAATTAATACCGTGAATCCTTTCAAGTTGCAACAAACTTGCAACGATTTCCGGTAAGTGTATCGATTTTTTTTTAACGAGAGATCTGGGCTAGCGGGCTCAGTCCCACGGATTTAATGCCTTAATCGATACCAATTGTTTAACCCGTTTTTCTGGCTCGGACTAATAGGCTCATGCAGAAATAAAAATTTGTTGGCAACCGCCACTTACAGTTTCCAGATCCCTTCCATGGCGCAGCTGGACTTCGAGGTTGTCGTCCGTTGTCGTGATGACCTTGACGTTGTTCCCCGACTGCGGTGTCGTGTTGACCTTGCTGGTCGATGAGTATGCCCTTCCCGGCGTAGTCGATCCTTTGATTGGACGTTCATCCCTCAGTTGGCTGGACGTTCGTCCTTCGGTTGGCTGGACGTTCGTCCTTCGGTTAGCTGGACGTTCGTCCTTCGGTTGGCTCCTCGTCAGTGGTACCTGACTGACGTCTTCTTTAACGATTCCCGACCGCGTGTGAATCGCACCAAGTCGTTTACACCAACGATTTGAAGTCGAGTTTGACTCTGAGTTTTTTCTTGTATACTTTACTTTTCGGGGTTCGCTTATGGTGTATCCCACCGCTGTCACCAAAATGTTGTGCCCGAAATTGAGACGAGTGATCAAATCGTCTTGTTCCGGCAGTTTTATAAACAGTATTTGGGATCGGACCGATTAAGGAACTAGGGTTCGCGCGATTCCCAATAGTAATACAAGGTTTTATTGGTTGAAGTTGAAATAGAATTCGATTCTTATGGTCGTAATTACGCTAATACGGCGGCAACGAATCCAACCGATTGTTACTCCGATTTTCTAAAGACTGCCTAAATCGAGAACCGATTTAGTCCGCTCGACCCGCAATTGCTGAGTCAGCATAATTGAATGTCGACTCAGCTTCGAGTGCATTGACATGCACGCTTGCTCGAAGCTGGTGGCGAAAAAGATTACTGTTGAAATCATTTTCGCAACGGCAATGAATTCCAATGATTTATTAATTTAAATCTTAATATGAAAAATCTGGGGTACTACAATACGATAAAACTGATATCGCAGTTTTGCAGCAATTGATACGTCGAAGCTTAGCGAAATCGTAAGATCGAGGCTTCTCGGCGTTTCTGAGACTTTGGCTGGCTGTACGGGTGTCAAAATTCTTTACTTTATGCAACTACACATTCTCAAAACGATAAAACTGGTATCGTGGTGCTGCAGCGTTTATACGTCGAAGCTTAGCGTGATCGAAAGATCGCGGATTCCCGCCGTTTCTGAGACTTTGGCAGGGTGTACGCGTGTCAAAATTTTTTATTTTATGCAAATACAGACTCTCAATACGATGAAACTGGTATCGTGGTGCTGCAGTGATTGATACGTCGAAGCTTAGCGAAATCGAAAGATCGCGGATTCCCGCCGTTTCTGAGACTTTGGCAGGGTGTACGGGTGTCAAAATTCTTTATTTTATGCAACTACAGACTCTCAATACGATAAAACTGGTTTCGCAGTTCTGCAGCTAATGATATGTCGAAGCTTAACGAAATCGTAAGATCGCGGATTCCCGGCGTTTCTAGGACATTGGCTGGGTATGTCAGTGTCAATATCCTTTATTTCACGCAACTACACACTTCTTTCCACCAAAGCTTTGGCGACTGTCTGAGCTTCCTGGTTGGGAATAGCCACCGCTGCACTGTATTTGGTTAGTGCATCCTAGAATGTGAGTACGTATCTGTTTTCAGCCTATGTTAAAGGTAGTGGTCCCACGATATCGACGGCGATCTTTTCAAAAGCCTTGCTTGGGGTGTTGGTGATGACGATTGGTGCCTTTATTCTACATCGTAGCTTGTTTTTTTGACATTTTTCGCAAGCTGTGATGTAATTTTCTATTTCCTTCTTCATGCCGGGCCATTCATACTTGGCTCGGATCCGTTTTAGCGTCCTCTTTATACCTTCGTGCTCACCGAGGGGAGCATCATGGTATTCCTTTAGTATTTTCCCTCGGTCCTCCAGTGACGGATAGGTTACGCCTATGCTGCAGCGACGCTTGTTTTTTGTAGCGGCTTTCTCGTCTTCACTGAAGGAACTCCTTATCTCACTATTCGCCCCGCTCTCCGCTTCCCCAGGCCCGCCTGGCTGCTGGCTGTTCGCTTGGCCAGCGAGTCGGTCTACATACGCTTCGAACGTTGGAGTATCGGCGTCCTTTTCGCTCCGCAGTGAGTGGCGTCTCTACGTCTCTCTCTCTCTCTGCACTCGCGCTATCCTCTACTCCGGTCTCACTCTTCTCGCGTCTACTCGTTGTGCCATGCCTCGTAGCCGGAGCGCCCCAGCCACACGGCTTGTATGTGTCGGTGCGGGCTTTAGTGTGTTCGGTCGTTCGTGAGCAATCTATTTCCTTCTTTTTCTGGTTCACTGTATTGCATGGTAGTTCGGTTTCTGTCGTCGTTTTCTCTACCGAACTCGCTGTCCTTTTCTTCCTCCTGCGACTCGTATCTTTTCCTCGCGCTTGATCTTTTGTGGTAATACAAATGCGGCTTAGAGCGTCCGCGTTTGTATTTCTGTTCCCAGCTTTGTATTCCACATCGAACTCGTGCTCTGATAATTTCATTCTGCACCTCATCAGGCGAGAACCCGGGTCGGTTATCCCAAACAGCCAGGTGAGTGGTTGATAGTCGGTGATGACCTTGAACCGGGTTCCGTAAATATACGGTCGGAATTGCGCCATGGCCCACACTATTACGAGTAACTCTTTCTCCGTTGTCGAGTAATTAATCTCGGCCTTCGAGAGAGTGCGGCTCGCATAGCATATAGGCAAATCTTCGCCGACCATGCCTTGGGAGAGAATTGCCCCGATTGTCTTATCAGAGGCGTCTGTGGTTACTAAGAATTGCCGGTCGAAGTCGGGGTATTGCAGTACGGGCGCCGTGGTTAATGCTGTCTTCAATTCTTCGAACGCGGCGTCGCATACTGCAGTCCACTCGAACTTCGTTCCCTTTTTTAATAAGCCGGTTAGCGGTTTTGCTATTTTCGAAAAATCCCGAATAAATTTTCGATAGTAGCCAGCTAATCCGAGGAATGATTAAACCTGTTTTATGGTTGTTGGTGCGGGCAAATTTTTTACGGTGACGAGTTTCTCTGGATCTGCTTTTACTCCCTCTTCCGAAATGATGTGTCCCAAGTACTGCGTTTCTTTCCGTAGGAATTGACATTTTCCAGGTCGTACGGACAGCTGGGCCTCGTTTAATCGTTGGAACACTTCCTCCAACCTGTCGTTATGCTCTCGCAGCGTTTTATCATAGACGACTATATCGTCGAGGTATACGTAACACTTTACTCCTTGTATGCCGGCCAGTACGGATTTATTAACCTCTGAAACTTTGAAGGAGCGATCTTTAATCCGAAAGGCATTCGGTTGTATTCGAAATGTCCTTGAGGGATCGAGAATGCTGTTTTTTCTTTGTCTCCTTCCGCCATCGGGATTTGATGAAATCCAGATGCAAGGTCGAGAGTTGAAAAATATTGGGCTTTTCCCAGCTGGTCCAATGTCTCGGTGATGTTGGGCAGTGGGTAGGAGTCCCCTATGGTGGCTTCGTTTAATTTCCGGAAGTCCACCACCACTCGAAGTCGTTTTTCTCCCGTTGCGTCGGGTTTTTTAGCTACTACCAAGAGAGGTGTGTTCCATTGGCTCCTGCTTGGCCGAATTATCCCATCTGCGAGCATTTCGCTAGTTTGCCGTTCCACTTCCTGTTTGTTCATTTGTGGTAGTCTGTAAGGGCGTATTTTTGTGGGTTGTACGCTATCCTTCAATGGTATGCGATGTTCCACCATGTGTGTACACGGTAATTTATCTCCCTTTAAATGGAAAATCTTTTCGTATTTCCTTATCAGCGGCAAAAGGGATTTTCTTTCCTCGTCATTTCGGTGATTCATGGCGAGTTCTCGTTCTAAACGCTGGAGTCGCAAGGCCCCCCTTTCTTCCCTGACGGCGCTTACTTGTTATGCCCCCAAGTTGGTCTCGAGCTCGGCCGCTATCTCGACCGGCTCAAGTATCACCGTCGGGCGATTGACCACTACCACGCTCTCAGTAGTGTTCATGAGGCTCACCACACAGCTATTGCCTCGTGGCGGCGTGTAGCACGCGCCGATTGTCACACCTGCCTTTATCTCTTTCCTTGGAAGAATTCCTGGTGTGCCGCTGCACGTTGCTACGTAAGCTACAGTTTCAGAGCGTGGTGCGAGAGCGACCTTCTGACTTCCATCCAGTAACGGCATTCTGTGCCCGTAGAGTCGGAGCACTTCTCCCCTCAATATATCTACGTGGTGCATTTTTATAAATTCCATGCCCAGTAGTCCCTCATCGACTATCGGCACGTCATCTTTTATGACGTAGAATCAACGCTTTATTGTTTTTTCGGTGTTTTCATGGTTATCTCCGCCTCACAAACGGGAGAAAATTTGCTACCCTCCGCGCCTTGAAGTACTGCATCGCTGTCTTCGA
Source organism: Clistopyga incitator (assembly GCA_947507545.1). Taxonomy (NCBI): domain Eukaryota; kingdom Metazoa; phylum Arthropoda; class Insecta; order Hymenoptera; family Ichneumonidae; genus Clistopyga; species Clistopyga incitator. Next base: position 6,197,518 of record OX382176.1, read on the forward strand.
TCGGCGTGTCTGATTTTAATTTGCTGTATTTTATTAGGCGGCACGGAGCTCCGGTGTCGGCCTTAAGTGTGAGTGTATGTTGTTGAGGTATCGGCGAATGACGGCTTTTTGAGTTTTTTTGTTTTAAAACTTTATGTTTCGCCCTGATCAGGGCCTCTTTAGAATTTTATTATACACTGTACATAGAAAAAATATATAAAAATAATATTTGTATAAAAAAAATATATAAAAATAATATTTGTATAAAAAAAATATATAAAAATAATATTTGTTGTGTGCGCATTATCAATTACAATGTTATTGGGGTGTTTTTAAATTAGTGTTTTGTTTTTATTGTTTATTATTAATATTGCCGTATTGTGGGAGAAGAAAAACTTACTATATTGTATTAATATTATGGTTGTCATGGCTCTCCGGTCAAATAGGTTATGTTGTACCGTTTATCTGTGTGGTGTGAATGTTTTGTTTAATAATACTGATTATTTTAAAGATTTTGTATGTTGTATGGTGTGTATTTGTACCTGTTTTGTTGTGGTTTGTTGTTTTATGTTATTAACATGATTTTATTGTGTGTTTTGACCGGAGAGTTCGGTCTATGTGTTGTCACATTTTGATGTTTGTCAGTTATATTATTGGGTGGATTTGAATGCTTGAAGGTGGGTTTTTATTGCGGAGTTGTTAATGGTGGGTTTCTATTGGTGGTATGGATTGGTGATATGAATGTGGTGTTTAAATTAAAGCGTTATAGATGATGCTAAGATTAATTATATCAGTTCTATAATTTATTGCATTTTTGTCTGATTTGATTTTAATCATTTCTTGTATAATTCTTTTATAGTATGATGGTTCAATTACTAAAATTTTGGTGTTTATAAAATCAAATGTGTGATTTGTTTGCTTTATGTGTTCTGTGAGTGCTGTGTGTCCTGTATCTAAATGATGTGTGCTATTCTCGTGTTCATGTATTCTAGTTTTTAGATATCTTTTGGTTTGTCCAATGTATGTGCTAGAGCAATCTTTGCAAGGGATTTTATAAACTAGATTTGATTTTGAAAAAGGTGGAATTTAGTCTTTAGTTGATCCTGTTAGTTGTTGTATGTTGTGTTTATTGTTGTTTATTTAATTAATGTCGTATGTTTTTAAAGTTTTAACTAATGTATGGTGAATCTGTTCTATATAAGGAAAATTTAGTAGTCTACTTGTGTCAAATTTTGGTTTATCAGTAGTTTGGTTGTTGTGTTGTAAGATGTTGTTTAGTCTTTTTTCAATGTGTTTTTGTATGAATTTATCTGGGTAACAATTATGTTTTAGAGTTTTTTTGATTAGTTCAATGTTTTCGGTGTGATGTTTTTCATGTGATAGTTTTATTGCTCTGTCAATTAACATGTATATGATGCCTGTTTTTTGTTGCATGGGGTGATGTGAGTAATAGTTAATACATCTTCCAGACCAAGTGGGTTTTCTGTACCAATTTGTGGTTATTGAATTATTTTCTCTAGTGAGTGCGATGTCTAAAAACGGGATCATATTATTTATTTCTTTTTCTATTGTAAATTGTAATTTTGAGTTGTATGAGTTGAATATATTGAGTGTGTTATTAATTTCGTTTTTTGGTAATGCTATGATTATGTCATCTACGTATCTTTTATAAATTGGAGGGGTAAAATTTAATTTTTCCAAACAACTTTCTTCTAAATCAATCATGACTATGTTGGATAAAATTGGTGCTAAAGGAGATCCCATAGGGAGTCCTGATATTTGTTTGTAATATGTGTTATTAAAAGTGAAATAGGTGGAGTTCATTATTAGTTCTATTGCTTTAGTTAATTCATCTATGGGAAAAATATTTTTAAATAGATCATTTCTTTTTTTTAAACTATCTTTTACTAATTGTAGTGGAATGTTGGTGTATAAAGAAGTTACATCTACTGAGATTAGAATGTAGTTGTCTGGAATAGTTAAATTATCTATGATTTCTTTAAGTGCAAAACTGTCTTTAATGTAGGATTAGTGGGTCGGAAGATTTTTTGCTATTAATTTATGTATAAAATTTGAAATTTTGTAAGTGGGAAAATTGATAGAGGAAACTATTGGTCTGAAAGGGAAATTTTCTTTATGGATTTTTGGAAGAGTATATAATCGAGAAATATTACAGTTTTCTGGCTTTAAGTATTTGAAAGTGTGATCTGTAATTATTTTTTTATTTTTCCATCTAGTTAAAAGCAATGTAATTGTTTTTTGTAATGTGTTTATTGGGTCTTTACTAATTATGCTATATGTTGTGTTATCTTTGAGCAAATTTTCTGTTTTTTCTATGTATTCAGTTTTATCCATGATAACTGTAGTCTTTATCAGCTTTGGTTATTGTTATTTCCGGATGTGTGTGTAGAAACTTTTTGGTGTCTTTTATTATATTTTTCGTGTGTTTTTTGTTTTTGGTTTTGTTGTAAATTGGAAAAAGAATGTTGGTTAGTTTGCTACGTGCTGTATCTCTGTTTTCTTCATTTATGAGATGTATGTTGTTTTCAAATTCTGTGATTGTTTTGTGTATTGTATCTATTTTTTCTGGTTTGTTGAAATATGGGAAACAAAATTTCGGTCCAAGTGCAAGAAATATCTTTATATGTTCTGGAATTTTCGTATTAGATAGATTCACCATCCATTTTTCATTAATTTGTGTTTGTGTTCTATTGTTGGTTGTGTGTGTTAGAATTTCTTTGAAATTGTCCACGTTTTCTCGTGTGTGTGGATTATTAATAATGAGTTGTATTTTGGAGGAGAGACTAGTTATGTTGTTGTTATCTATTGGATTAGTTATATCGTTATTGTTATCTATTGGGACTCTGTTATGTTGATTTGTGGTATTCTTATGTTGACGTTCTGAGTGGTCTTGTTTTTGTGAGTAAATAGATGTTAAAAAATCTATGGTGTTGTGAGTGTATTTGCTTAAATTATTATTTCTTTTAATGCGTAAATTTCGTAGTTTGTTTTCATGTATTCTGAATAGCTTGTTTGAGAGTTTTTCTAGTTTTTTGTTTTCTACATGGAAAAATTTTTTGTGAATGTATATTGGTGTGTTTTTTATGATTGTGTGTGTTGTTTGTCTGATATTTTGATCATTGTAATTAATTTGTGCATTTATGTCATTTATCTCAATGCTAACTATTTTTCTAAAGGTTGTATTTAGTAGTTTTTCAAATTTGTCTGAGTTACTTTTTGTTAAAAATGTTAGCTTATTAATACTAGCAGAATCTAAGTGATTAGGAATTAAATTTTCCTGTCTACATTTTAAAAGGAACCTCAGTTCTTGGGTTCCTCGCACTCTTGCCTCGCTGTTTTTTTTTCCAGTTTTTGAATGCGTGATGGGTGATGGTACCATAATGAGATTCTATGATGTTGAAGAAGCTCATTTTTTTGGTTGATAGATTTGAACGCCAGGTGATAACGAAGGTGAGGTGTTGTTTCAGCCGTTGTAAGAATGGTGTATGTTGTTGAGGTATCGGCTTTTTAAAAAGCCGTCATTCGCCGATACCTCAACAACATACACCATTCTTACAACGGCTGAAACAACACCTCACCTTCTTAAGTGTGAGTATTCCTCGCGTTGCGGTAGGGCATGCGATATCAAAATCGCTGACCGTTGAGCTTTTCGATGGCACGGTAACTTCGAGGACATGCATCTCCTTATTCCCTTGTGTCTGACGGCCGGTGATCGTAACTTCGGGGTCAATGCTGTCCAGCGTACGCGTAGTAGTAAGCGTACCACTACGCTCGGCTGCCACTCTGTACATTTTTTCTTTATCGCGCTCTCACTCTACGGCCCCCTTAGTCGGCCTACTCACGGTGACCGTATGTATGTTTATCGTTCCTAGCGTACGCGTGGCCTTGGTAGAGGTATTGGTATTCGCTGAGGTGCCGGATTCCTGAGCCTTATCCTGACTCGGCGGCCAGTCTCCACTTCTCCTCTGTTGTGGTGCAGGTCCTTGACCTACTTCTTTCTTCTTTAATCTCTTCCTGCATTCTTGCCACGAGTGTCCTTTAAACTTACAGTAGGTGCATACTATTTCCAGCTAATTGATTCCAATCGGGTGGCTGGGAGCAGGCAGTCTCAATCGGCCTGATTGACGGGTGCAATCCCGCGCCATATGCCCGCTGTTTCCACAGTTATAACAAGTTTTTTCGCCGGGCTGAGCGGATAGCAACCTTCTCTGACTTTCTTGGGTTTTCTTCCCTGCTCCATGTGGGTGCGTCTGGTTACTAATTTCCACAGCCGCATTTATTGCTTCATGCAGGGTAGTGCAGTTCCGCGCTCGCACCAGAATTTGTACTTGGCCGTGCAAGTCACCCACAAAAACTGTTAGAGCAGATTTCCGTGTTATCCATTCCACAAACCGGGCCTGTTCATCGCAGCTGACCTCCTCGCTGATTTTTCCCACCACTTCCGTTGTAATTTTTTCCACTCGGGTCGCGTACGCGGTGACATCCTCATTCAGTCCTTGTCTCATGGAATGGAATTTCATTTGCATGGCTAACAGAGATCTTTGACGTTCGAAACGCGATTCAAGCTCGGCTTTTAATTGCTCCAGAGTGTGAATGTCCTGGAACCTCAGCTCCTCGGTTGCTCTTCCTTCAATTCTGCCACTAAGTATTAGGGCGAGTAGAGTACCATAGTCCTCCGCCTTTATTCTTGAGAATACCGTATCGCACGAGCGTAGGAATGCGCCGAGTTTTCCCGGATCGCTTCCGTCGAAATACCTGATAAATTGGATACCCAGACTAAGCTCGAGCGGTTTCGAATCTTGACCGCCGTCATAGGAGGGTCTACCGCCCTGAGGGTCACCTGGGGGCTCTCCTCCGGATCCCCGATGAGGAGGATTTCTTCTAGGATCTTCTGGGGGTCCTACTCCCAGACTTCTTCTCGGCGGTACTGGTGGTCGTTTTGGCGGCTCCTCTGGGGGGCCTCCAGGCGGATCTCCTGACACTCTTCTTGGCGAAGGTGTCGGGGGTTTTGCTGGAGTTTCTTTGCCTTTTCGTTTCTTTTCCCGGGCAACCTCTATCGTGAGTTCCTCGAGCTGCGTCTGAAGAGTGCTAATGAGCTCCAATTGAGCCTCTAACTGGACAGCTTGGTCGTGCACGGTATGCGCCAGATCTTCAGGCGTATCTTGCACATGCTTCGATGATGTGGTGTTATCTCCACGGTGGGGTGTTTCCAGACGACCTTGAGCGCTGTTCCGAGAAGCAGCATTCCATGGCGGTGGTGCTGGTAACTCGTAGGGCTCCTCTTCCATTCGGTCGTCCCTCTGTGTCGTTCCCCTAGCGGTGCTCTTAGGGATTGCTGCTCTGCCATTACCTGGATTCTTGGATTTGGCCCTTTCCAGGGCTCCCCTTTGTCCTTCCAGACCGGTGTCTCGGAGCATCCTTCCCAGCTCGGCGTCTATATCTGGTGTGGCGATGGCCTCTGCGCCCTCGCCCTTGGATTCCACTTTTTGGTCCATATACGTGGCTTCAATGAACGAGGTTCCTCTTCTCACGTTAATGCTGAACTCCCTTACTAAACTTTCTGCTATGCGGGCCTCTTCCGTGCCGGGGGTTCCGCCGGTCGGCGAAATCTTCCTAAGGGCGCGTTGCGTCCTCACGGTGATGTCGCCTACCGCTTCTTCTAAGCCGGTGGTGATATCTACGCCGTCGGCTTGTATCGTTGTGTCCACGGAGCTCGCTCTCCGCCGCTGTCGATTTTGGTCTTCTCGCGGCATGTGATGCGATGATTCAGCAACGGTTAAATTTAATTTTTATCGCGAATAGGGCAGTTTTTAATTTTTGTTATTTTCCCTTTCCCGAAAGGGGTTTTAATTATATTGAAACGTTTCGCGATTTTTGAGTCCCTGTTCGGGAGCCAATGAAACGCTTCGTTGTTTTTCGGTCGTTTTAATAAATGAAATAATTTAACTTTAACCCAGAATTGGGTGTTCGTAGTGTCTGAGAAAGGGTGAGGGTTCCTTGGAAACCTGACCTTTGAATTATTTTAATACAAAATCGCGATGTTTTTATTATTACTTGATACCACACGCGTAAGTGGTGGCCTTCAGGATTCGTGTGCTGGACTCGAATGATCGGCTGGGAAATAGATGCCGGAGAGGGTTGTGGTTTTTTTTATTAGTGCCTCAGATTAGGTTGAATTCTTGTTCTCTCATGTGTCTATTGACGAGAGTTTGCCTTCATCATCATAGGCTCTACGAGGAGAATTTTTGTGAAGGCGGTTCGGGCGAGGATGTAGGGGATTGTATGAGGAGAACCAGGATACAACGGGGTTACCCACTACTTGCGCTTGTCCTAACCTGGGATCGTTAAACAGGAGTATTCCTGGATGAGTTTTATTCTACGGATTCTAAATTCATACGGTCGGAAGTACTTCCGTGTGGAGCTCTACACTCAACTCACAAAAAGGGTTGCAAAAGACTGCGTCTATCGGGACGCACTTAAAACTACGTAAACAGGATAAATTCCTGAGTCTTTTATTTGAATGACGCTAAATTCGCACGGTTGGAAGTGCTTCCGTGCGGGGCTTTACACCCAACTCGCAAAGATGGTGATGAATTGATTAATAATCTGGGTGAAGCTAATAATGGAGATAAGTTTTGTGTCCCAGTGGTCGGACACGACTACGGTGTCTCGCGACTGTACGCTTTGTAGCCTAATAACAATAATTCGAGTGTTTCGCGCCACTCTCTCTATTGTTATTAATGATTTATCCTCATACACAGAAACACATTGAAAAATCATGAGATTCTTCCGTGTCCTGTAGTTGTAATCATTGGATACTTGATTCTACAATTTATGTATATATAGTGATAGGCATCGACCGTTGTAAGAATGGTATAGGTAAAGTAGGCATCGACAATTGTGGTCAGTATTAGTAGGTGGAATTTTAGCGAAAACATCTCGGGTCGGAGACTTGTGATCGCTCATTATATTTATTAGTAGATGGAATTTTTGCGAAACATATCTCGGGTCGGAGACTTATGATCGCTCATTATATATCGATTGTGGCTGCTTAATAAATTTTTATTAAAATTCATTAATCAGCCACAATCGACGATTTTTTCTTAAACGCGAATGATTGTGAAGAAATTACATTATATGAATTAAAATTAAAATTACAATTTATGATTTATAATAAATTCGCGAATTAGTTTATCTGCGCGGAGCTCGATCGTTGTTAAATGAGCTATGAGATCTATTGCTGTGGCACAGCTAAACGCTAACGGACGGCTCGTCTCGTCTGTCGGTACAGTCCGCGTGAGTAGGCCTACTCAATAGTCGTCTGTCTGTGTCGCGATCCCTAAGCTATTGTTTATCTAGGCACAGATGTGCTCCGGTGTCAGGTACTCCTTCCTGCCACCTTATATGCTTGATTTTGGAGATCGGCAGATACTCGGCCCACGCCCTCAATCAGCGCTCCGAGAAAAGCGTGGACTAATTGCGTCGACTGTACTGGCGAACGTGTGTACCGGGTGGCTTCGTAGCGTAAGGCACCGGGGTGCTCAGGGTTCGCAGATCACACGCCCAAACCAAACTGTGCGAGGCTCGTGTTAAGCACGATTCGCGCAGGGATTCAAGTATGGGTGAGAAGCACCCACACTTGTGTGCGTGTTATCTGCCAACGATAAGGCGTTCACACTCAGTGTTTGGGTGTGAAGGATGGCTCAAGGTCGGAATCACCTATGAGATCCGAGTTCGCAGATTTTATACGACCAAACCAAACTTTGCGAGGCTCGTGTTAAGCGAGATTCGCGCAGGGATTCAAGTGTGAGTGAGAAGCACCCACACTTGTGTTCGTATTATCTGCCAACTGAGAACTCTTTACACTCTTTACACAAAAGATCTGTGGGAATTATTGCAAGCCGATGCGCAGTGCTCGGGGTACAATAACTCCTATTTTTATTGTTCACTTTTCGTAAAGGATAGCCACAACGCTGTGTGTGGGGACCCAAATACGAAAAAGGGGCCCTAATGCGAACGTATTATGCCGGCCTACGCGCTGTGCGAGGGAGACAGTAATACACCGAATATCCTAAGTTTACTCTCGGACTCGGTAGCAAAAACGCAATGTTAGGGGACAGAGTCGTTCGAGTAAACTGCTCCCTGGACTCTACGTTACACTGATTTTTACAAGACAAACGAAAATTTGACTATTGCTGAGAAGCAGCAGTACGTGACTCGAACTTTGTGAGTTGCCGAAAAGAAGAGTGCCGAGCCGTCCGCGGTGGTCGCTTATATACCCGATCGCCGTTGCATGGACGGGGCGGTGAAATGGTACGGTTTCGGGGCCCTCCGCGCGAGTGGAATCGGCGTTGGTGGCGATCACGTGACTATCGCGTGAGGTGGATTGCGTCACGCGCGCCGGCCACGTTTTCGGTTGCTCGAGGTTCCATGGAGGTTCCTAGGAGGTCGAATTTTGTACTCCCGGGCTATGGCCTATGCCGTTGTAGTTTCAAAATTGTCTTTTGTTTAAATAACAATTTGTCATTGAAACAAATTGTTTACTTATGGGAAGTAGGTGCCCTCCATGGCGTTCCCAGTATGATTGACTACATTCTGTGATTTGTTAAGGAATTATTTAACAATTTATCTAAAATTGTTAAATAGTTGAATATTTCCTTTGGTTTGTTATTCTGGTTAGATGTTTTTGGATGAACGATGCTCCATGCTCTCTTCTAATTTTTGGTTGTAGGTGGTGTTAGTTAACTTTTATACTTTATGAATTATTGAGCAATTAGTTCTTATATCGACGTATCGCGGAGCCTTAAGTGGTGTGCGCTCACTCCTACTATTCCGAACGTCGTCCGTGGTTGTCGCTCAAGGTAACGTGTGCGCGTGTAATAGTGCGTGCTGGATATACGGCGGCGCACATCCACCAACTCGGCTCTTGTGCATGTAGGCGGTGCTACGTTGCCGCTCGCCGTAGTATGGGTGTTGGTTTGCTGTCTCGCTCCTTGGTACTTTTGCCGTGTAAACAAGTGCCAAGTCGAAATGTCGTCTCAACTACCGAAAATATTCTGTACGTTGAGAGAATATTTCGATATTTTGTTCTCGGAAATGATTTTTGAGTGAGTTCCATTGTTTCACCAAGGGATAATTAGTTGAAGACTAATTATTCCTTATTGTGGCGGTACAGTCGCGAGACGTTACGTTACAATATATAGATAAAATTCTTTTAGTTATGATGGACAGTGGTTGGTGTTAGCGTGGCCTCCTGCTTTTCGCGAATTAATACCGCAAATCCTTGCAAGTTGCTACAAACCTGCAACGATTTCCGGTAAGGGTATCGATTTTTTTTAACGAGAGATCTGGGCTCGCGGGCTCAGTCCCACGGATTTAGTGCCTTAATCTCTACAAATTGTTTAACCCGTTTTTCTGGCTCGGACTAATAGGCTCATGCAGAAATAAAAATTTTTTGGCAACCGCCACTTAAAGTTTCCAGATCCCTACCATGGCGCAGCTGGACTTCGAGGTTGTCGTCTCCGTTGTCTTGATGACCTTGACGTTGTTCCCCGACTGCGGTGTCGTGTTGACCTTGCTGGTCAATGAGTACGCCCTGCCCGGCGTAGTCCCTCAGTTGACAGGACGTTCGTCCTTCCGTTGGCTGGACGTTCGTCCTTCGGTTGGCTCCTCGTCAGTGGTACCTGACTGACGTCTTCTTAAACGATTCACGACTGCGTGTGAATCACACCAAGTCGTTTACCCCAACGATTTGGAGTCGGGTTTGACTCTGGGTTTTTTCTTGTATATCTCACTTTTCGGGCGACGAACTCGCGAAACTCATTGTAAAAGCTGTTCCGTTCCTGGAGCGAAAATTCACGGAATTATTGGCGATGGGGCAGCGACGAACGATAAAATGTGGTCATTATTGGGTGCTTCGGGTACAATGGAAAACACGAAATCGTGATTCACGCATCCTCTAGATGACGATCGAAAAATTTTCGTTTTTTCTGACACGCCCCATGTCATCAAATGTATCCGCAACAGGCTGCACAAGACAAACTTGCATGTAAGTTCCACGATGTAAATCCATAAAATTTCAACATTAATACTTGCCAAAGAAAGTCCATTCTCACAATCTCTGCACGATGGCATCCAATTTTTGCTCCCTCGTTGAGGAAGTTTTGTTTTCTTGAAAAAAATGTTTTTCACATACTTTAATATCAATCAATATTGGGCTTAAATTTGGTACATAAGTAAGGTGTGAGTAAACAACACATATGTTCAAATTTGGCAAGAATCTATCGAGGGGTTACAAAATAATGCTATTAAAAATTTTTGAAAAAGGGTATTTTTTGTCCTTTAATTTTTAAAAATTTTATATCCAAAAGTTACGATTTCAGTATGTTAAGCCGCAAAGTCGGACTTTGCAACTTGCCTCCTAATTAATTTTTTTTAATGAACATTTTTCTATGAGGAAGCCGAAATCGATTTACGTACTTCCTCATAATGGTAGCTGTGTCAAAACCAAAAATAATGAGTAAGCAATTTGCAAAGCTCGACTTTGTAGCTTTTTTTCTATGAGTAATGATATGACCTTGCGATTAACATGAATGCCTGTTTGAAATCTTCATATTTTGAGTTGATATAAATTTTTTCGAGTTACTAACAGTTCTTATGTTATCATGATCATGAGGAGAAACAAGTACTGTAAGCCAACTACACTCAGAATACATACGGTATACAACAAACGTTTTTACAGATGAAATCGTCACGTGGACACATTTTGTGGAAATACTTCTCGGCCTTGTTTGAAATCGACACGATACACGCAGGAAATGCTAGGGCATGCCCTAAGATAACGCAACGACATGTCGTATTAGACAACACTTCCAAAATGCGGCTACGACTCGCGACGCAGGTATTTATCTTTCTTTATTTAGGTGTTAGCATTATGGAGTAATGTTGATAGTGAACCGGGTCGCCATTTCTATACTAACGGATTCTCAACGACTCCGTCGCAAAAGGTTTGGCATTTTATCTGTCGCACGGCATTTTATCCGTGAAGAGACAATCGAGTTCTGTAGTTGGATCAAAGCCATGTTTGATGCGTTAAATCGCAAATCGCCCAACCAGGGACTGACTCCGGAGACGGACGATTACAAGGTCTGTAGTATCTAAACTATTGAATTAATTTTTATAAAAAAATAGGGAAGCAATTGGCAAGGCTCTACTTTCGAGGCTTGTCATATCTCAAAGTGGGTTTTACTAAAAAATCGGTCGAATAAAATTGAAACAGTTCGGAGCAGTTGTGCCATTTATATCAACATTATAAGATCGGGCTCAATATCTCGAATTGTTGTAAAAGTAATGTATTTAACTTGTAGTTTTTTACAATTGAAAATTGCATACAATCAAATTTTTATACCGTTCAGCACTGAATTTTCAATATCTGAATATTATTTTATTGACATTGTATTAGAATTAATACTTATAGTTATGCCGAAGTTAATGCGGCGCTGTAAAGGTTTTTAATAATTCCAAATTCCATAAAATGAAATTTGTAATATCGTTCGCCACTATATTATTTATTTATGATAGCTCAAAATCATTCCGTTTACATATTAAATTTGGGCTAGATGCCGCAGATACGATTTCGAAGAAGTTAATGCCAAAACTTCAATTATTTTTATATTCAGAATTGCACACAAGCTACACCGCTGTACCGATTCGAGCCAAATTCAATACTAAACAACATCAAATGCATACGCTCTTACGAATAAATACTTAGCATTCTATGCTAATTCTAATGAAAGTTACAGCGACCACGGCTTTTTTTAAAAGAATTTAAAAAACTACGAAATTGAACATTTCTGATTCATTTTGGCAACAATAGCAGTAATTGAAGGGAAGCAGCTGCTTCAGTTATGTGCCAAAATTGAGCTCGATAGCTATAACAGTTCTTGAATTATGGGCGATGGAATTTTTTAAGTTGTATGATTGCACACACACACATACATACATACGCGCATTTTTTCTATATCAGTTTTTCAAACGTTTTGGACCATGGCGATGGTCTTCACATAAACATGTTTTTTTTTTTTTTTATTAGCATTTCCCCCTGCCTGCAGGCATTGCGCCTATTGCAGGGTCGGCCCGGGTCAGTAGCCAGTCCCCCCTGGGGACCTGGTCCGGATTAGTAACCAGGCCCCCATGCGGCCGCATCCGACTTCCCCCTCTACATCGCATTTGCCATGGCATTGCTGCCATGGGCATAGGAAAACTGCGGAAAACCTATGCCGATGTAGCCGGTCTCGAGTTCGCCTCACGGCACCGGAGCTACGTCACGTTTCGTCGAGAACGTAAGCACGGACTACAGCTGTATACATGTGACCTCCACAGGTACCTGTGTGTGTCCCACGTATACATCTGGAGCTTCATCGCGTCCGTATTTACATTTCTCAACGAAAATCGACGGCTCCGGGAATCGAACCCGCGACCTACCGATGTTCTGGTTTAGAGGCTAGTACTCTAACCGCTAGACCATCCCACCGGATACATAAACATGTTTAAATTTTTGTTTCTTTTTTTTCATGAAAAAAGAGCTTTCTCTATGAGGAAGCAAAACCATCTGTGAATAATGTCCTTTGTTTATATAAACGAATGTTTTCAGACATTGGAGCAATCGCTTCAAAAATTGAACGACTGGGAGGCTGCCCTGCGAAAGAACGATATAAAAGCCGATGAATTTCTTACGCCTGAGACGGCGAAAAGACTGCGACTATCGCTACAATCGGCAATCGATATGTGCCGATATCTTATTGAAAAATTTGATTTCCAATATTTGTTAACAAGCAAAGTTAACCAAGACAACTTGGAGGTAATCTTCAGAATTATGCATACATCTGAATCGTGGATCATTTATAAGAGATCGATGTATATTCTGCGTGTATTCGTTCGTTCCAGAAATTCTTCGGCACAATTCGTCATGCTGCAGGTTGCAACGACCACCCAAACAGCCCGACGTTTCTGCAACTGTACAAACTTCTATCAGTTTATAGTGTCATAAAACCACCGAAATCTGGAAACTGTACCGTTTCTGAAGAGTCATCACCTCGTATTCTGGTATCACTTGATGATCTCAAAATTATCTACGCGCAGAAATCCGAAGCCAAAAGTTCTAAGTATCGCCGAGAGATTTAAGAAAAATTAGACGAGATTTTGGAGCATGACACGTGGAGCAGATCACGATTATGCTCTCTCCCCATCTCTAGACTGCATTATATTCTATGTGACAGGTTTTTCTTTTTTACCTCAATTTTTATTTGAATCTCCTTCTCTCCGTAACTAGAAAAACGCTATCTATGCTTACCTTTAATAGTATCAGAGTTGTGAAAAATTCGAATTGAAATTTAATGCATGGGAAATTGAAAAATAAAAAAAAAGCATAGTTGATGTAACGAAAAAACATCAACGATTAAAAAATCGTTAATGGAACTCGGATACTTCAAAAAAAATTTAATAATGATTAGTGCAACTTACTTCCATTATCCTTTTTTCGGTGATAGTTGATGAAACTTGATCGCTCGCATAGACTCGCGTCTCGCACCAGCTCACACATACCCGTGAAAACTCGCACAAATGCACTTGCGTTCTCACACATATTCGTACACACCCGTGCATAATTGCGAATGCTCTCACACACCCATACATACCAGGACACATTCGCGAACTTTACTTTTTTTTTACTTTACTTTACTTTACTTTTACTTTACTATACTTAATGTAATGATTAATGAATTAAAGGTTACTGAAAATAAAGATCCTCGATTATTAACATATTCCTTTAAATATTCTACATCCATCAACTACATCCAGAAACTGTACTCTATCAATCATTACTTAAAAGTGATTAATTGATCTAAGTTTCATCAACTAACATGAAAAAAATGAATGATGAATCCGAATTCCACCAATCAATTTTGAAATAATGTTTCATCGATCTGACTTACATTACTCATTTTTTAAAACTATGATTAATGAAAGCGATGTTATTTTTGAAAACAAAAAAAATCATTTTTTCCAACTGTGAATAGGGTATTGTGATACACGTGTAGTCATGCTTTTTCTGTCAAGTGGAAGTTTGCAGCACAAGTAAAGAGCGAATGTTACAATCGCTCAAGGTGAAGTAAAGTTTTACTGTTCAGCAGCGTTCAAAATGTAAGTGCACAAGCTCCGATAATGGTCTAAAAACGTCCATTACCTCGCCGAGTGAAGTATAATTGCTTTTTGTAGTATTAGGCATAAAAGCCTTTAATTGCATGCATTACTTTTATATTCAAGCATGGCAGAAATGAAAAAACAGTTCTTTATACAATGGTGATTACTCAAGTCTAAACCTTTCTATTCACATAATGACAACGTTTGTACAGGTAAACAAGTATTGAAAATCTACAAGTCTTGCTCTACTTGTGAACGAGCCGATGAATCAGAATCGTCTCGCACGTCTTCAACGTCACGATTGGTTGACATGAAATCGAGAGGTGGACTGGTTCACGCTAATTCACGTTTTTTTAATCTAATTCGTCATGTTGAAGCTTCATTTGCTAAATATTCATTTCGTCAAGATGTTTTGCATTGCACGCTGGAAGAAGTCTTATCTACTTATAACTTTACATTCCCCTGTACCGCGCACGCTTCTCAAATTTTGTCGTACGCGATCGTCTATTAATATACGTTTAAGGATGAAGCAGAATGCCCATCAGGAAAATTTGAATATGAAAAAAAAAATTTGTTGTAAAAACAAAGTGTCCAAGCTGACAAATTAATAAAGGTTTTATACCTATACGGTATAAACTGTTGCAACGGAATTGACGTATTATACTTTACACAAATATCTCCAAGTAGAAATTTGGTTCCATCATCATTTTTGTGCAGTATAAAAACTAAAAAATGAATCTACAGTCTATCTACAATTCATAGACCATTAAGTTCTGGCAACAATAACGCCGACAAAAGGACGCTGAATTTAAAAAAATGTAGTGTATGACACGGGGTAAGTAAATTTTGTATACAGTAATAAAATTAATTAAACGTTATATTTAGTTCCATTTTCTTTTGGTTTGGTTACAGATGAAGCTTTGCAAAAGATAAAACTTATTATTATCAATAGTCTACAAATTCTTAATTCTTACAAAAGAAAATGCATCGAGCGAGTAGTCCACAAGTCATAGTTATATGAATTTTTAGCTTTTAATCTTACACACACCCAAACAATTTTTCTAAGCCACTTCTTTCGAAGTTATGGAATATTTTAAGTCTTGGAATAGAAATCTCGATTTTTTTGTTTTTCAGAATAACAGAAATTCTTCGATGAGGCAGCGAAAATCAATTTTATGGGAAAAATTATGCCAAGAAGTGATAACGAAATTGTCGTGAAATACTTGGCGAATTGATTAATATCAATTAAGATGCAGGAAACTGATAATTCAAAATAATTTTCAAATTGTTCTATATTTATTTCAGGATCCAAAAATCCTCTATTTATTTCAGTAAAAAGAACGAAATCTTTATAAACGTTAGATTTATTTTGAATTACCGAATAATAATAAATCCAACAAGAGAAAACTGATGCTGTCTCTTCCGCACATGATATTCGTCGACTATTTGCGCACCTCGCGGCGTAAATCAAAAACGCAAAGCTAGGCCACTAAGCGAACGTACCCCCACCACTCCCGTTTCCAGACCTGTATGTAAGACCGTGGCCTCAGGAATATCGCTCCACTGGCAATCTGCCTACTCATCTCCGCTTCAACGCTTTACATGTGCTTTTCTACTCGCGCTCCGTTCTACTAAATTACCATTTCTGTATTTTATGTATTATTTTTCTTTAGTTAACATAAAGAACTGTTAACGGCTTAAAACTAAAATTTGAATTCGACCGTCTCACGAAACGCCAAGGCCACTGCGCAGGGAGGAAAAGCGTAGATGGGGCCTGTGAGGTTTGAGTTACGCCGCGCCCGTCCTCTTGGTGCGCTGCTGTGCTCTCTCTATCTCACTCGCACACTATCGCCATCTCGCTCTAGCGTCGCCCTCGGCGATGCCCGGGACCCGACTTTGCCCGACTCCGCCATTTTTCCAGAACGTCGTTTTCAGTCGTTTAGTATTGTGTATTTTTGTGTGTGTAGAGCTGTCAGATTTCCGTATATTATCCAAATTATAGTTCATAAAATTGCAGAGTGCCGCGAACAATTGTGTATTTCCATTTCTACATATCTACATTATTATACCGAAGTACAAAGCTGTATAAAATTAAGACATGTCGACGTTCGCATAAAATCGAAAAGTTTTGATAGAATCGCGTAATTTGCGTTTCGATGGTGCTTGTACATTCTGTATATGTGTATAATTTTTTGTATATATATTTGTGATTTATTGCATAATATAGCGATGCATTTACGTAGGAAAAATTATATTTCTAATATTTGTTGTGCTTATTTTATGTATTTTAGCATGCTGCATCTGAAAAAAATATATGTACATTGTTGATGGTTTTAATTTATTGAAAAATATTAAGATGTATTTACGCAATAAAAATTATATCTTCCAATTTCGATTGTTTTCATTCTGTATTCCCGCAACATCCCGCAACTGAAGAAAAAAAAATTCTCGAATCGAACCCTCGAACTTTAGATTACCAGTGCCCTCTCGTGCTAACAAAGGGAAGTGAGGAAAGAGCGAGATGGAAATAGTGCGCGAGTGAGATAGAGCGAGCCCAGCAGCGCTCCACGAGGACGGGACTGGCGTAACTGAAACCTTATTCCCAGTGAGCGAGTTTTCTCCCCCTGCCACTGCGCGGCAAGTTACTATTGGCCCGCGAGTAACCACGGAAGTGACGCGTGGGAAAAGGTGCGCATACCGCTTGCTCGAAGGCGACGCGGCGCAGCTACGGACGAGGAGGAGTGATCGAAAGGAAGTGATAAAAACGACAGTGTACGATAGTGAGCGAGAGTGAACGATAACGAACGAGAGCGATAACAAGCGGGCACGTGCGAAACGAAAACTGAAAACGAGCGATTATCCAGAGCGAGCCTACAGACTGTACCTACATCCAAATCTTGTTTTCTGACAAAACCAATATTTTTACCATGAAGCGATCAAATGAAAATGTAATGTCCCAGCTACGAACCACATCCAAATTCCTCACTCTCCTTCGACCATTTCCAATAATCTCAAGCGTCTAGCAATAAATATAGAAAATAACGAAACTTTCCGTTTGCCACCCGAAACCCTCAGCTGCAAGCATTAACCTAAATAGAGCTTAAGATATCGAAACGAGGACCGTCCAAACTTCAAAACAGTTATCATCGCAAACGTACAAGCGACCCTTATTTTTCTTGTTTTTAATCTGTATACAATTTTTACGTATCCCTAAATAAAGTGATCGAGCCATGGACTATTCCGCCGGAAAAACCCTGTAGCGAAGCGCATACATTGTAGTTCGAGCGGACCCAAGATACCATTGCGCGGACCCAGAGGTAACGTGCCCTTTTGCACTAGGCCCCACTCCAAAACATCCTTTAGGAATAGAATAAAATACGCTTAAAACTTGTGAGTAGTTAGTTCTTTTCGAGACTTCACGACTAGCACATCACTCTGAATCCCAGAGTCCGAACCGAGTCGCGAGTTATTTGTACTTTAAACATTTAAAAATAAAAACCAAAGTTATTTGCTCCATACGCCCCTACGTGATCCCCTCCCATTACAAAAATCCTTCATTTTGCTTCCTCAGGACGCTATGTGATAGTAAAAAAAATTTTTTTCGAGATTTTCATGTCAGTGTGTTCAGAATGATCCAAAACGTCGAGAAAACACATTTAGAAAAAATGTCTGACCGTATGTGTGTGTATGTGTGTATGTACAGATCATTAATCCTTCATAACTCGAAAACCATTTGAGATATCAAAAAGAAATTTATACCACATGTTGAAGGATTGAATTCCCTTATTTGGTTCAATTTTTAGTAAAATCTATACAGTCGTTTGTTTTTTACAACATTTCGAATTTCCCTGAAATTCTCTGTACGCTCTCTAATTGTCATATTTTTTGAGTTGAAAAGTTGAACTATCGTGATCCAAAGATCGGTATTGAATTTGGGGAAAATCGGTACAGTGGTTCAAATTTTATGCTATTTTCTATTTTTTCAAAATTCTGTGTACGCTCTCTGTCACATTTTTTGAGATATTAACCTTAAATTTAGAGCAAACATTGTTTATCATCGAACAAAGTTTGGGATTGAATTTGGTGCCGATCCGTCGAGCCGTTCAAATTTTATGACATTTTCAATTTTTCGAAAAAAATCTGTCTTTGCTGCAAAGTCCGTAAATATTGAAATATCCAATTGAAATTTGGACCAAACATAGGGTTTCGTTTTG
Organism: Clistopyga incitator; assembly: GCA_947507545.1. NCBI lineage: Eukaryota > Metazoa > Arthropoda > Insecta > Hymenoptera > Ichneumonidae > Clistopyga > Clistopyga incitator. The sequence continues at coordinate 6,215,931 of OX382176.1, forward strand.
CAACTCAACGCGACACAACAAAAGTTTTTTTTTTAAAAGATGATAGATTATATGTAGCGTAAATTCATTCGATTGACCGATTGAGCGATCGAATTAGCCAAAAAGGCAAAAATGAGGAACTTAAAACCAGCGAAATTACTTGGGCATAGAGGTAGCTTTGTGAAAAATATAAAATAATAAGGAAACAGTTTGCAAGGTTTTTTCTGAACTGGAGAAATTGAAGGCAATAATATGTTTTTTAAGTCGAGTGGGATCACTATAGTTTATATGATTTTTGTCTTTGTATCTTTGTTATGGTTGTCGATACGTTTTACATTCATGTAACGAGCGTTGAAGTCAATTATTATGTTTTAAAAAATAAAGCTCCGGTAATGTCTGCTATGGTAAAAATGCCTTGCATTTCATCTACTGCCGCTTGTCACGGTACATGTCAAACGGTCACTGCGTTTGGTACCCGGATTGAACGGTTGCGGGTCTCGATTGATTTCCGAATCCGTGTAAAGCGATAAAGTTAATTCGCAACTGACGCACTTTGAACTTGTTATCCTTGTCAGCAACAGTAATTTCTCGTACATGGAATAATTGATTAAACATGTATTATGTCTTAGTAAAACTCTTTTACTTTGCGCTGTGACAATACGTAATTCAAATGTCTTTTTGGGATATTTGGAGACCCGAGGACAGCGTCTTAATTCATTACGTTGAAGAGAGTGTCACAAGTGCCATCTAGAATGAGCCAATCATAAGCTGCCACAAAAAAAAATTAAAAGATTAGATATTTAAAAAAACCGATTCTGTAACAAAAAATTACGTTCACTTCCGTTCGACGAATCCCAGACAGAAATATTTGTCGTTGAAACAATCAAATAAGTGCCCGGATAGCTCAGTCGGTAGAGCATCAGACTTTTAATCTGAGGGTCCAGGGTTCGAGTCCCTGTTCGGGCGCACTTTTTTATATATGAACGGCGAACTAAACTTAATTTATTTTTAGCAATACAAGAATCAGGTTTTTAAGCCGACTGTAATATCTATCAGGATTAATAACAATATGAACGAGTCAGCGGTAATACGCGCACTTATCTTTATTTCGTTTGACGCAAGGCAATGCCTGAAGCGTATTATATAACAGTACGGAGTAGCCGCGCCTGCGGCTTTCTGATTGTTTGAGCAAAACAAAGGATTCACATGAAAATCATTTTAAAAAATATATATATATAAATTCTCTTATGATATGACGATGGGTGGATGGTCCTGAAGGATGCGTATCGAATCCCCTTAACAATTAGAATCGCACGAATATTTGGTTCAGGATTGTTCTTTGATGCTGCCGTCCTGCATACCGAAGAAGGCTTTCGTTGCCATTTTAATAAAGAGACCAGTTTCCACAACCCCGGGTATCAGATTCAGTTCCGTATTAATTTTCTCCCAGTTTTCCAAGCCGTGAGGAAAGTGCCAATCCAATATGAAGTTTCCATTATCCGTGACAACAGGCCCCTGTGAATTTAATAAGACAAACAAGGACCAAAAAATAACAACTTTTCGTACCTTTTACAAAACCGTAAGCTTGATTTACTTCAGTTGCAGCTCTTACCGCCTTCGCAATCGCCATGCGAATTTTCGCACTACCGCCATAATTTTCCTCGATTCTTGTCTTTATTGGCACATAAGCCATGGGAATTACTTCAATGGGAATTCCTTTTTTGTACTGATCTCCCAGTTTCTCCGAATTCTTTCTGTAAATCAAAAAGATGGCTTAATATTTTTCTGGCTCACTTTCGACATTTCAAGAGCTAGTAGTTAAACTGAGATGGGTATCATTCAAATTAAACATTATTTTCAATACAACTTGGGATTTTATCAACCAATTACGCTTAAATTTGAATAACATTAAATTCATTATTTTGTAACAACTGTAATTGTTGAAAATTTTTAAATAATATTTTTTTAAAGGCCTATATTTTCTTTATTTTTTAAAGCACAAATGCAAAGTAAAAACTTACTCATTATTCACTCATTATTCTGCAACTCACTGTGATTGTTTTAAATGATAATCACTGTAAGTTGTTGCCGAGAAAAAAGAATTGAATTACGAATTTTTTTAAAATCACATTAAACATTTTTTTCTTCATAATTTAAAAGATAATCTGCTAATTTGAATCATGGCCATCCATACAATGGAGCAATGCTTACGTGTAGTCCGCTATAACCACCAACTGTTCCGCACAAGATGCAATAATTTTTTCTTGCACTAAACAACCACCTCCACCCTTGATGAGATTCAAGTCAGAATCTACTTCGTCAGCTCCGTCAATGGCGCAGTCCAACTGTAGATATGTAAATTTTATGGTTCTGATTTCCTTACCGATACTTACAAAGCACAGACAAAATATGTTACTTTATATCTTTATATTCTTATTTACCTTTGGATTTGTTTCAAGGTCTCCTAGGCTCAGATGATTAGTTACAATGAGTTGTCGAGCCTGAAAGGATGTCGGCACGCAGATTACATTAAGTTTTTCCTCTTGAACTCTCTCGGCTGAAATATTTTTTAACTTGTCAATATGTGAAAAATGTTGGGTTGTCGATCGACAACACATTCGCTGATACATATATTAAAAAGTTCGTGGATGACAAATACAAAATTCACAGTCATTGATTAATTTATTTCTTAATCTGTCACCAACAACAGCAAACAACAAACAACTTGATGTACTGAAATTTTGTTGTTCATGACAAATTGCAATTTAACAGCTGGGTCCACGATTAAATTTAATATTATGTAGGGAGAAGAAAAAATGAAATAAACCACAATTTCTGCTTACAAAATAGCCAGTGGTTTGAAAAAATTGCAAGATTGCAATGAAGCATTTCAAATGATAGAATAATTGTTTAGTCAATTTAATGAAATTCATTGAGTCAACTGATATTCTATGAAATTCCAGTTTGCGTAAAACAATGAACGATAAATTTCACGTACCCAGTCGATGAACAGCATAAACGACAGTCGATCCGCTGCCAATTCCAATAACACTGTTGTCCTGTAAATAAACGCATTCTTATCAGCGATTAAGACCGGTTAGCGCATAACCTCTGATTAAAATCTATGGTATGACGAGAAATTTTCACGAGCCCGATTAATTAATACCTTTACGTATTCGTCAACAGCTTTGTAAGCTGCTACTTTTTTCGCACTTTCCAGAGGACCCATTTTCACCGAGATTGTTTCAACTTGACTATTATATTTCATGTAACAAAGAAAGCTCGATACGAACTCGGCGTGGTTACCGCTACTGCAAGTGTTTTCAAAATCATCTATGAGGCGTGTCCAAAGCTCAAAGGGTCGTGATGCGACGCTTTACGATTATCACACTGCCTCTCAGCATTTCTCCTCCTCTTCGTCGCAATTCACCCAATATCTCGTTTTTCGTAATTATTCTTTCGTCACAATACTCTTTATCTTCTCGTCTTTCTAATCGCTGTTTTCCTCGTCATACCAAACCCACAGTTTCCTATCAAATTCAATACTTTATTTCTTATACGAAGAATTTTCGTTTTTACGTTCCTTTGGGTTTACACATTTTTCGATTTACTTACAGGATATTCCATTTTTTACTTTCCCATAGAGCAAGTTTTTATTCGATTTTCTGCAATCAATATTTTGACTGATTTTAGTAATCGAAGGATCCTAATTTTTTTTCTTTCTCTTTTTCGGGTATCTATGCTGAAATCGATTTTGCAGTTCGAAATATCTATCGTTAATCGATGTTTCTTCCGCATATATGTTGTTTTTTTCTATTACAGGCAAACGAAAATTACGAGGATCTTGATTGAATTTCCATTATATTCAGCATCAGAGGCGTATAACATAAAATACAACGAAACACAATTTACATACTTCTTTTTTTCAATAATCATTATGTTTACGTTTGCTTTTTTTCTTGTTGTTATTTGTTTATGTATACATTTTTTTTGTTTTTTTTTTTGTTTTTTTGTTTCTTCGTTTTCATTTTTCATTCGAATTTACTGTCGTTGGTACAATAACAAGTCTGTGAACTGCACTGCACTTTGCATTATCGCGACATTAATCATTTTACGTGGCGCACATTTTAATTCAATCGTAACTAACAATTCATTCTTTTGCATTTCCGCAAACGCCCACTTTTTCATTATTTTTATTTATTTTTATTTTTTCAAAATTTATTAATCCAAATAATAATGACAACCCTCTATTTCCCCTACGTGAAAAAAGCGTCTGAATATACACAGCTCGCCGCGATCAAGGAAACCGATAACAGTGCAACGACTCGAGTGTGACACGTTCACCATTTTTACGATCCTTTAAAAATGATTATTCGTATATATTACAATCAGGCCCTCTCGCCGGTTCGAACGCTGGCCTCTATCTAAATACAAGCCTTAATGTTCTTAGTAGTTATTGATTATGACGATAATTATACGAATCACGTTAATTAATAGCGATAAATCACCGAAGATTAATTGAAAATCCAAACTTTCTTACAATAGCCCCTATCAACTAAGTGCCCCCGCGCTTTATCGTAGACACTATACCTCGCTCATCACTCTGTTTCGCTTCTCTGCTTTGCATATCATTTATTTTTCCGTTTCGTCGTTCACCTTTGCAGAAATACACCGCATTTCCTGTACATTCAGATATTCACTTATTTATTATAGTATGTATACGTTAGACAACTGTACGTAAAGTATCTAGTACAAATCGAACGGCGATTCATATTGATATTCACAGAAATAATTCAAACACCTTTTGCGGCGATGTAGCTGCGGATTTTTTTTTTTTTTTTTCATGAAGTGACCATCAATCAGGAAAAAAAACAATGTTTAATCTCGGTTTTGTTAACATTTCCTTCTCCCATTCCTTCATGATTTTTCAGCTTTTTATAAATGAAAATTGAATATTACTCGTTATATTTTCAACAATCCAATGTTTAGCATATTTTTAGTCGCGCGTTACCCAAATTCTTATTGAAGAAATATATTGATTGTAAATCTCCATGCGATACTTTGTTAAATAAATAAATTGTTGGACTAATTCGTCGATTCTAATTTCTCTCCGATGATTCCTACCAAAAGTGTAAAAAACAGCCAATTATTTGCTATCCCCTACTACGATATATAACGTGTTTGCCGTATAGTAGATTTCACCTGGTTTATTCACTTCTCGTTGATCGAGCCAACGCCGAAAAAAAGGCAGAGGAATGATTATACATTTCTAACTGTGTAATAAAAAACTCGCCGGGCACAAACCAGAGAATGAGCTGCATCGGATTAACATTAATTTGGGGAATTTACTTTCACATGCCGCGTCAACTGTTATATCGGAAATTCAGCTGTAAGCACGAATCTCGATAATTATGGAAAATGGGAAAATTCCTTCGAGCTTTTTACAGCTCGAAAATATATATTCGTCACATTATTTCATAGCAAGACTCGAATTATTTAGCACGTTTATATTCACACGTCGAAGACAGATCGGTGTAACGAGGAATAGAAAAAAACGTGCAGGGGAAGGGTGCTTTGAAAAAACTAGATAAATCTTTTCAAGCAGAAAAGTCGCAAATAACAAGATGGCAAGGATATACGCGGTAGAGACGTTTTCCGATATGCGGGTGAAATAAAAAATTGTTTAATCCACAACAAAGTTCTATTCGCAAAAGTAGCACAGATTTTCATGCTTCTTCTCATATTTTGCCTATCAATTCATTTGAATTTACGGCTCATGTTGGTTTTTTTTTGTTCTTTAATGACGATTTTTTATTGGACAAGCGTTACATTTGTCAAAAACCACTATCCAATCCTATTGTCAGTTTTCTCTCTTGCGTTTATCACCTTATATAATACTCACGAAGATGGAGAGAAGGCTTGAGGGGAATTTTCGGGAAGGAACATACGACGACGGAGACGATTTTCTCAATTACGCGGAGAAGAAAAAGTTCCAGTATTGAAATAAATTGCCCTACGAATATACGCCGGAAAATATCTTGTCAATTTCGCTTCCAGGCGCCTCGAAAATCCCACCAGAGTTACTGGAAATGATTTTCTTCCTAGAGTTTTTTTTTCCGAATTAACATGAAACTTTTCCTATGCTCTATATGCCGAAATAAATTATCACTCACTCGTTGTATTTGCCAACCATTTTTTTGTTTCTGTTCACAAGCTCAGTTTTGTTGATTTTTTTCAGCATTTTTTTTATTTCGATATGATTTTTTCAAATCACATGGCTTTTTGTTTGTCCACCTTCTTTGTTTTTTTCTCTTTTAATCGCACGCACCCACGTTTATAGCTTTTTGTGAGAAATCCCGCTATTACAAGTAAATAGTACAACGAATAAAGAATCAAAATGAATGACGATGAGTCTTGTGAAGGAAGATGTGGGTGAATTTTTTTTTTTTTTTTTTGGAAGGGGAGATTTTTTTACCGGATTTGAAGCCAACAAAGAAAATTAGAACCGAAGAGAGGGTTTTGAATTTGACAATCCATTTCTTATTCAGAGATGGACGTCTCTTGGTACGTTTAAATACGCATTTTTTTCTTCACTTATTCCAACATTCGTTTACTATGTAAAATTTTATAATAGTGGCCTTCATAATTTTTCACACTCGTTTAAAAAGTTTTTTTTTTTGTTTTACTTGTGAAGTAGACTATTTTTCACCATATCTGCAGCGGAAAGTTCGAATTACGCGCAGGTATAGTGAAAAATTGTATTTGCGCTCTCACTTTAACGTATAATTGAATATAATTCAAACAATCTCATGAAAAAGAACTATTAACATGGTAAGACACGTGCGTTCATTTTATCTTTTACATGCATTTTTTTCTTTTACAAGTGATGAAAAATTGCTTTTTTTTAAGTACCAAAGTTGTCCAACTCTATTTTCACTTTAACGCGATTTAGCCTTTCTCGTTCACACGTAGGATAATGTAGATACGTCCGCCTACATATGCTCAGGGATTAAATAAAAATTCAACGATATCACCGAGTGTGGGAGGGTCGTGCGCGTTTATCAAACGATCGCAAATACTCAAAGCGGTCTTGAGCCTCCAAATTGATACTCTCTTCATCTTTGTATCGAATAATACAATGAAAAAATGCCAACAATGTGAGATTTTCAAAGCGTTTAATCCTCCCGGAAACTCGAGATGCGCGTATTTTCGAAAAAAAAGCCTTACATCGACTTCCCGCAAGTAAATCAGCGCGCAAGTGATTCCCAAGTCCGAAAAATCAACAAAACGTAATTTTCCAATCCTATCATAAATAATAATAATAATGAGAATAATGATAATCTCGTAAATAAATATGATGGGAATTTTCACTCGTTACTTTTCAAGCAACGTATTATTTAGACTCCCAACCGAATGCGCTTTAAAAAAAATGAAAGGGAAAAAAAAGTATTTTCGAAAATTAGGAAATTTATTTTCATCGATTTCTGAGCCCCTTAATATTTTCGCAGATTTCCATTGCGCAACGTTTTAAACAGCCTTGACTTGAACGCGAATTCTTTGACCCTCGTTTATTTGAATTTTTTTTTATTGAATAGCGAAAAATCATGATTTTATTAATCGCTTTCTCAATTGTTCGTCGTGTATTTCTTCGTTCCTAATGTTGGAAGAACGTGGCAAGCTTCTGCCTCTTTCTCGTTTCTTGATTCCCATTAATAATTGCAAAGCGCAACGACACTGCGCACCCCAAAAGTCTAAGTGATTTATGTACATTCGTATAATTGTCGGCAGAATGGCGATTAACGGCGATAAACAACGATGTGAAGGTCTTGCCGCTGGCCAGGATTTCGGGGTTGAATGGTATGGGTCGCATTTCGAAGGACTTTTTACGCGCGAGTGAAGGATAGCGAGGTAATTGTCCGGGGGGTTTTAAGGGAGGTTTTAAGGGGGCGGGTTAAAAGGATGGTGGTTTCGAAATAATTAATTATATAATATTATAATAATAACAACAATGATGAGGTGTTCTAAACAGTGGTAGGACTAGTGCTAGAAGGGGCTTGCGTGTGATCAGGAGAAAATTGGGTCAGGATTGGGCATATTATTAGGATTCTAGGGCGGGGTTAGTGAGGAGGTGGCGGTTCCGTAGATTGGTTTCTTCCGTCTACGGCTCGCACGGGCTTTCTACGAGATGCGCCTGTTACTCCAACAGGACCAACGCCGCCTCTTAAATAGGCGGGTGCCGGTGCCGCTATCGCTTCCCTGATCGTTCCGGTTCCGGTGTTTCTGATCGGTGGCGGTAGTTGTTGTTGCTGCAACACCTGCCGAATAATATCCCAAATGCTTGTTCACGCGGCCCAACGCCGTTCATCTCAACAAACGGAACCCATTGTGCCCAATTTAATTTAGTTTAATTGTGCTCTCGAGAATCTAAATTATGTAAATTAAAATCCCAAGCGCGTCTATAGAATTTTGCCATGGTTTTACTATCCCAAAGAGAAAATGAAATTCTTAACGAAACTATCTTATTGGCCACAACTGGTATCCAGATCGTGTCATGATAAAAGACTTACCAATGGCTGAGGTAAAACGCTGTGCATTAATGTTTGAACCATCGGTGTATTCTGAGCACCGGCAATGCCATTCGGATTAGAGGGTAGTCCCTGACTGGGAATTCCAGAGGCAACGCTGCTTGCAGCTACAGCTGTTTGAACGAGATGCGGCTGTTGTTGTTGTTGTTGTTGTTGTTGTTGTTGATGCTGCTGCTGCTGCTGCTGCTGAGCGGACGTCGCAACTGCTGATTTACTAGCCGTCGATGCTGCCGCTCCTTGATCCTTTTTCGCGTCCTGCGTCGACGAGCTTTGTTTCTTCGTTGATACGTGCCCTGACGCCGATGTTGCACTTGCATTCGGTGTCTCGGGGCTGAAAGTCAAGGTCGTTGTGTTGGACGTCGGCGTCTCGACACCTGACGTCTGTTGCTGCGTCAACTCAGGTAATGTTTCGGAAAGTGTGCCAACAACGAGTTCCCGAGCAAAGAGACTTCGATTGGCGCTCTCGCGTTCGATGCTCTGAAGTTGCGAATCCGAAAGCGTCGTGGTTATGCATCTACGCAAACGTGGAGGAGGTATAATTTTTTTGGTACTCACTTTTTTCTTCGTTTTTATTATTCAGCCAGTCGTTTTAATTCTTCGAAATGATTATGCAAGAAACTTTGATTTATTTTTAAATAACACTGATTAACGAAAAATAATAGCACAACGATTTCGAAGATGATTGAATTTGTTAGAATGACGAACGTAAGACGAACGAATCATTATTTTACAAAAAACGACATTAAACATTTTCGTTTTTTTTTTACTTGAGTAATGACATTTCATATCTCATGTCTTGATTCTATTTTCTTTCTGGAGGCAATTAATTCGCAGATTTCGATTGGAGAACAATTATTCGCGAAGCTTGTCTCGAGTGTCGGCGGGAGTGTTTGAAACGAATTGAAATGCCGCACGTACGAGGCAGTAGTTTTTGGCAGCCGGTTCTCTGACCATGACATGCAACTCTCGGTTTATATATGGAGCAGGCTAAAAAAATACGACGCTTTTCAAGAACGTTTCTCGTTATAGTTATCTTTCGTGTGAAGCATTTCGCACTACGAGTTTCGTCTGCATTTTCACAGGGACGACGAATGATTAATTATGGAATTCTGAAATTTTGCAAATTATCTCGGCCATTTTTTCGAATAATGCTACTATTCTTTTCAAGATAGAGTTCGCAAAGCAATATCTTTTTACAAAATAAAAATGTTTCATTATTGTGACGAAATAATATAAGAAATGAAAATTGATCGTGATACGAATGTAACTGGATTATCCGTAATTGAATAATCGCAGTTGGTTCGAATGACCGATACAGTTGCACGAGCATTTGGGAGTAATGAAATTTACCTGGGCAGCAAGAACATGGAGTTCTGAGAGCTGGCGGATGAAGAGCTGGACGGGTTCGAAGTGCTTGCAGGATTGTTGTTACTTCCGGTATTGTTGGCCACGACGCTGGCCATCGTGGCCGAATGACCGGTGGTACTGCTTCCGCCACCACCGCCTGCACTATTTCCGCCGGCACCCGCACCCCCACCGCTCACTGAGCCGATTACCTGCGTCTGCCTCCGGGGCAATCGTTCCAATTGATGTCTGGCAGCCTATAAACGACCAATTTTCCATTCCATACACTGTTAAAAAATTATTATAAATTTTCTGTTGCAAGTCATATGATATTTACAAAACGGCTGTGTGAAATGATAATTAGTATAAGATTCACTGCAAAATTAATATAGTAGAGTAAAATTTAAGCTTTAGTCTCATGGACATTGAAAAAACAGTGGTTGAGAATAAATGTCGTGATGCATATATGTTTTGTAATATTGTCCCAAAACGTACCCGAACTTGTTGACGTTCCAATTGTAATTGCATTTGCAATTGTTGCAGTTGCGAATTCTGTCCAGTACCACCGCCGGTTCTACGAACGCCTGACAACTGGGATAATAATTCGGCGATAGGGTCTATACCATCTCGACTACTTGGACTCAGTCCGCCTGACGAACTGAAATGCATATTGGACCTGTAGATCCAATTTCGGTCCAATTATTAATTCTATCATTACTAGTTTCGTAGTAATTCGTTAATAGAGACCTATTTATCGAAGGGGTTTGATAATGCCTGAAGAAAGAAAAACAAAAACGTTCGGTACCTGCGAGCTCTTGTAGCACCAACGCCTCTGGTCGGATGCGGTATTCGCCGAGCCCCGAGGCGGGTGGTCGTTGGCTCGTCTAGAAAGGAGATCAAATCCCTTGGTCCGCTCCGGTGCTCAAGAGTCAAATGACTCGCAAAATCATCAATCACATGATTCGGATCTCCGCCTGGCAGAGATGCACATACCGGACAGACCTGCGAGTCATTTTTGCTCATCAAACACTTGGAAATGTTGACAAATCTTTTTTGCTTTCACAATAAAGAAGAAAAGGTGAGAATTCGATTATTTTAAAGACGAGACTCCAGGATGTATCGTGCATATGTTGTTTGAGTTTGAAGACGTGGTACAAGAGAGGGAAGGAAAAAGAACACAAAAGCGAAAAGTATGGGGAAAAGAGCAAGTACGACGAATGGAGTGTGGTTTGGTGTGCCCGCGCCCTTGAGGGAATCAGTGTATAAAAACATGCACTAATAAAACGATTGATTTTTCATAATAATAATAATAATAATTGTAAAATGTTATTTATTTTTGGTTATTTGAATTGTATGTTATTTGAGTTTCAGGCTACAAACCACTTCGAAGGTTGTGTCTGGATGATCTGCGGCGACATGTTCCTGCAAGGTGGCTTCTGTGAAACCCATTCTTGTACAATATGGACAAGTTAATGATTGTGGTTGCTCCACACTCACGCCTTCCCCTCCATAATACAACTCTGCGACAACATACATTTTACATTAATAAATTATCATTATTTCAATAGTTGACGTAAAGTAACACAAAGTAGCCTAAAAAAATTATGAATTGAAAAAAAAAAAAATCATATGCATAGACGAACTTACCAAAGTCAGTTCTCGTGAGTATGCACTGCATGGGATGATCTGTAAGGTGGCGTGTAGTACTGGCACCCGCCTCGTAACAACTGGCGCACAAATCATAATCATAGCACACCAGGCACTTGTACCTGCGACCGCGGAAGTTCCCCTTTAAGCAGGAGTCACAGCTTACCCCTGAAATACTTTTATCAATTAGAAACAAGTTTTCATAAACTGCTAATTGAGGGGGGACGCGTCGGTAGAAAAAGTGTGTGCTTTTTTAACATTACAAGTGACGCTTAGACTCGTCAAAAGAAAATTTGAAATAATTTGAGTTACACGTTAGAGTTTTTCATACACTCGATGTGCTCAATATTTTTTAATACCAAACTGCTCATAAACGATGTCTTTTGATAATCAACCGATACGATATAGAGAAAACTCTATAACATTTTTTGCTTGTTACAGAATGATCCGATTTACAGAAACAATAAACAATTGCCATTTTTGATAATTGTGTGTTATATCGTGTAAACATTTGCAAATTCATCTAAACTCTGCAAACAATGAATCTCATAAAAAAAGGTGAAGAATGTATTACCAAAGTTGAATGGCCTTAAAACGCATGACACGATTGGCACAAACTTGAATTTTTTCTAATTGGAGCAACTTGCAGAGTGTGTTGGTATGTTGTGAGAGAGTGAGAGAGTGAGAGAGTGAGAGAGTGAGAGAGTGAGAGAGAGAGAGAGAGAAAACGAGTAGTCACCCAAATGTACATGAAAAAAAGCATCCCCGGTCTGGAAAATGTTCACTGTCCAAGGAATCGCACAGAAAATGAGATATTGGCGTATACGAAGAAACAAGAGTGGCAATATGTTTTTCGTGTAAAGAATCGTGAGTCTCGAAAAGAAGGGGCCACGGAAAGAAGGAGGTGAGATGTGATCGCGGATCAGCTGATATAATTGTTATCTGAGAGCTCGGCTTCGATTGCAACAACGATTTTTTCCTCCGTAACATAACCCTGAGTATCGTGAAAATTCTTAATAAACATAATATTATTTATTAACGAGGAAATAATAGTAAACTGGCTGTAAATTAGAGTGAAATTTAGTTGGACAAGTGGTGCCATCTGCGCTCTGACATTAGGGCCTCTATTGAGAGTAACGAAGCATCGCGCACACCTATGTTTCCCTTAGGAATCAAATTGGAACTATTTTTACGAGCTCTTTTTCATAATCGATTGTCAACTGAGATTGTCACTGGTGGCTTTGGGTTTACGGGAATTGGGGAGAGAGAGAGAGGATGATTTTACGAAGGATTTTCAGAGGCACGAGGTTTCACTGAGTGAAAATTAGTTGGGATTATCGCACCACGTACGTACCTTCATGTCGACTCATTTTCCTTTTATAATCTCATATACACCGATAAGCGGGGCCACGCGGACGCACCTTACACGTTAACACGATTGTTAGCAACACCTTTGTCGGCCACTCAGTGTTACTCAATACGCCAGATACCACGGAAAAAACATTAATCGCCAAACAAAAAATTTTGTCGTAAGAATTTCCAGCGCAAAACCTAACCCAACTAGGCTACCGTCACGTCGCGCTAGACAGCTAACATCACGGAGAGCGTTGTGGGCAGTTGCGGGTAAGCCCCCCCTACCCGCCGACCAGCGGGCCAACGTTGCCGTTTCTATAATTCCATTAGCCCGCCAATTACTCAAATTTCCTCCCTGAACATCGTCCAAAACATCGAGAAACCAAATAATTGTCAAATTCATACACAGTCGTTAATCAATAACAATGTTAACGATGAAAGTTTCATTTCATAGAACCTGCTCCTCAAATTTCATGTTTAAATCACTTTTCCTCGGGATATTTCCATTTTTTATTTAGATCATTCGATGTAACGTCCGCAAAATAAACTGTGCAAAAATTATCCTGCCATTATTAAAAAATAATTCCCTCCGCCTTTATCATATTTATCGACACCGTGTCTTATGTATACAATGAATTTCAAATTTCGTTAAAAAAAATGAATCGATAATAAATGTAAAAACAATTTTTCGAATTTTCAAAACACCCGCTCTTTTGGTTATTGTTTGTGTTCAAGCAACTCGTTCGCAAAAATTCCAACTACAAAAATCTTGCTCATGATTTAAAAAAAAACACACACACACAGATGTACAGCGAGTTTTTGAAGCCCTACCGTGCGTCAAGCCATAATCTCAAAAGCCAGGCAATATGGCGACGTTGGATTCAAATTATTCCTGTCATGAGGGTTCTATATATGCTATCTCGGGGACCGGATTTGGCAATGCCGCAGAAGCGGAGAGCTCCGAGAACGCCCGAACTTACGTCGGAATGTCGCGAAGTAAGTCGTTTCAAGTCGGCTGCTAACATGTCAAATCTTTTCATTTATCGAACGATGGCCACCGTAGCGGGACGTGTATTCGTTTACGGAGGAAAGGGAGCCTTGGGCTCTGCTTGTGTCGCACAATTTAAATCCAAAAATTGGGTGAGTTATCAATTCAACTTGCACCATACAAAAGCTTATCTATGCGACCTTTTACATATAACCCTACTCACCGAGGCAAGTGTACGTCAAATTTATAATCACCGACATATTTATCCTTCTTGATACGGGGAAATGAACGATGGGCGACAACTTGTTGATTTAAACGTTAAATCTTTGCCGTATAACACACTATTTATATTCTTCAAAACAGTCCCTTTTATATATTATCATCGCAAAATCTTTTCGACACTTTTCTTTAGCTTCGACGACTTATCAATAAAAACGACTGTCTGAAAATTACGGGCGAGAGCGTAGTAGACGGTGACATGGAAATTCCGGCGTTTTTTTTTCCTCCTTTCCTCCCTCATTCGATATAATATCGACGGATTTTTAGCGATTTTGCATTTTCGCATCATACACAAAGTTCGCAAAAAAGTTCGACAGAACCGGAAAAATATAGATATTTATATATATATATATGGGGCATTCCACGTCAAATCAGCAGGCCATGACCCTCACCCTTATCGATTTTGTTAATTTTTTAATATGATGTTATTACCGACTCATGAAGGCCTCCAATTTTTTTTCAGATTTTTTCACCACCAGTAACATTTTTAAATCTTCGAAAAAAACCAATTTTAAAAACGCCGTTTTTAAAAATCTGAAAAAATTCACGCTGATTCTATGATTTAAAATATAATTTTTGAGTGCCATGCGATAATGGGATCTCAATATTTACTATTTTAACCACATTTTACTTTCTCATAGAGGAAGCTTTGTGAAGAGCAAAATTAAATGAGGAAGCAATGTGCAAGGTTCTACTTTGCATTCTTGTTTTGAATAAATTAATAAATCCCTGGCACATCTCATTTTTATTAGGCACAAACATTTGTTTTACTTTATTAACTTTTGCGGAGGTTATAGCCAAAATCGCTATTGTTTCAAATATTCAAAATGGTGTAAAATTTGAACGACTTTACCGATCACCACCAAATTTGGTACACAGTGGGGCTGTATGTTATTTTTCGTTTGTAGAACATTTCAGTTAATTTGCTGAGATTCGACGTGACTGATAGCAAAATTTTTATTTTTTACCAAAATTCAAAATTCTACGGCGAACTTTTACGAAAGTTGGAGAGTATACGACATTTTTCAAAAAAATTCAAAATTCTATAAAATCAGTACACATAGATATATTTTCTTTAAAATTACAGCAATTGAAGAGGAATTAATACTCTACTTGCGTGCCAAATTTGAGCTCGATCGATCGTGCCATTCGCAAGTTATCGACGATTGAATTTTCAGTCCCTGGAACACACACACACACAAACAGACACATTCTCTAAACCATTTTTCTCGACGTTTGAGGTGATTCTAAGCATACTGACACGAAAATCTCGAAAAAAATTTTTTTTCATGAAAACAAAGCTTCCTGTATGACGAAGCAAAATGTGGAAAAAATAGTAAATATTGCGATCCCATTATCGCATGGCACTCAAAAATCATTACTTAAATCATAGAATCAGTGTGAATTTTTTCAGATTTTTAAAAACGGCATCTTTGAAATTGGTTTTTTTTCGAAGATTTAAAAATGTTACTGGTGGCGAAAAAATCTGAAAAAAAATTGGAGGCCTTTATGAGTCGGTAATAACATCATATTAAAAAATGAACAAAATCGATGAAGGTGAGGGTCATGGTTTGCTGATTTGACGTGGAATGCCCCATATATAGTTTTAAGAGAATTTTTATTGAACGTGATTTTTACTGTTTATTTAATGATTTTTAATATTTATGCAAACGGAAACGCTCTGGAATGAAATTTTTCAAGTACTTAATCTACTCTAGATAGAGCTGCTACATCAAGGACAATTGACCAAAGCCTTTCTAATGCCTTGAAATCCATTGCCGAGTGTATACAAGCCCCACTCGTCCAAGTCGGTCTCGTGACCCGCTATTTCATTATGCTACGATGATATTACTGTAAGACGTATAAGTAACGATTTGACCAGCATTCGCGGGAGATAAAGAGGCTGTGAACTACGGTGTATATGTGGGCCAGTTGCAGTGGCTCTCAGCTATTTGATATAAAATTTTATTAAGGATTACAGCACGATTGGCGAGACAATATAGTCGCTTTTCGAAAATTAAATATTTAACCGTTTTATGCGCGATGACCGTCGCTGCGCCTAGTGACTTAATTATTGAATTGTAATATTCCGAATTATGTTTCAAATAATTTATGATGCGGCATTTTAGATAAACAACATTTTTCTCCTTTTTGTGTGATGGAATTAAAGCGATCCTTGTAAAATTCTCCAAATATTTAGGACATTGATCGAGCTGATGAAGACATAAAACTAATTTATCACTTGTAGCCTTTCGAAAAAGGATGCAAAGTAGAACTTTGCATATTGCTTCGTCATTAAATCTTGCTCTTTACATAGCAACCTCCACGAGGAAGTATTGTAACTGATTTTGGCTTCCTCACAGAGGAAGCTTTGTAAAGAGCAAAATTTAATGAGGAAGCAATGTGTGCTTCCTCACACATTGGAATTACTTTCCTAGAAAAATTTTTATTTTTTACAAAAAATCAAAATTCTATAAAATCCGAACCGCTTTACCGATTTTGTCGAACTTCAATATCAAACAGCATTTAACGTGTGTCTAGTTATAAACAATTATTTAGCCATATCGGCCAACTTTTACAAAAGTTGGAGAGTATACGTTTTTCAAAAAAAAAATTAAAAATTCTATATAATCAATATACATAGATATGTTTTCTTCGAAATCACAGCAATTAAAGAGAAGTTACTACTGTACTTGCACGCCAAAGATTCGCTCGATCGATCGTGCCATTCGCGAGTTATCGACGATTGAATTTTCGATCGAACACACACGCGCACACACACACACACACACACACACACACACATTTTCTAAACCATTTTTCTCGGCGTTTCAGGTGATTCTAAGCATACTGACATGAGAATCTCGAAAAAATTTGTTTTCATGAAAACAAAGCTTCCTCTAAGAGGAAGCAAAAAAAATCGAAGAAAGTAATATACTATTACTTTATTCTTCAATATTATAATTTTTAAAAAGTTAAAAAAAATGTATTCTAGTGGGTGGGTTCGATTGACATGAAAGCTAACGATCAGGCAGACGTAAATGTTGTCGTACAGCCCAATCACAACTGGAAGGAGCAGGTACTCTATGTTTTATTCATAAATAATTAAGGATGTCCTGCCAACATGTAGATAATTGTCGTCTTAATTTATTTGAAATGTTACACACGAAACAGGAAACTCATATCCTGGAGCAAGTCAAGGAAATCCTGAAGGAAGATAAGCTCGACGGAATAATATGCGTCGCCGGTGGTTGGGCCGGCGGAAATGCATCGAATAAAGATTTTTTAGTCAATACTGAACTCATGTACAAACAGAGCGTGTGGAGTTCAGTGATTGCGGCGAGTCTCGCGGCACAAACTCTCAAAGAGGGTGGCTTCCTTTCGTTAACCGGTGCTAAAGCTGCTCTGGAAGAAACTCCTGGCATGATTGGCTATGGAATGGCCAAAGCTGCTGTGCATCATTTGACCAAATCTTTGGCTGCCAAAGACAGTGGACTTCCGGCCAATTCTCTAGTTGCCTCGATACTTCCGGTGACTTTGGACACTCCGATGAACCGGAAGTGGATGCCGAAAGCGGACACCAGTACGTGGACGACTCTTGAGTTCATTGCAGAGTAAGATTTCCCTCTTTTATGACAAATTATACATTAATCCTCCGTCTGTTGACCACTCTTTTTCTTTATCCACGGTCGGTCATTTAAAGAATCGTTGGGTTTTTTAAGTTTTTTATAGGTTTTCAAAAAATGGGAAAAAAAATTCACCGTTACTTCTCAAAGTGTCTACTAAACGGTCAATAAGTCGCTAAAGTCAAAAGTTACAAATCTTTGTGAATAAAAATAAAAAGTATAATAAAAATGAGGAGATTTCAGGAGGTCGTCTTTTTCCTGAATACCTGAAAATACCGAAATCTTTTTATTAGCGAAATTTGTTCATTATCATCGACTTTACACATAAAAATGTTTTATATGCTTTAACTGTAGTTCAGTAGATCGCCGCTCACTTCAATTACCGTTTTTATTATTTTTTTGTATCAGGCTCTTTTGGAAATGGTCGCAACATCAGGAACGGCCCGCCAATGGTAGTCTCCTGCAACTGGTCACAAAGGACAATGAAACTAAAGTTATTCCGGCCTAAACTTAATATCGACAGACGTCTCTCTGCAACAGTGTACTCACAAGGCATTTGAATCTCCGATGAACCGTTTTACGAGGCGATTACTGACCAAAACCGCTCGACGATAATTCCATTTTTTTACACCTTCCTGCAGTTCGCGTAATCGTATAATTTATATTTTGTACCACAAAACCCGTCTCTCTGTGACAACGAGATTACGTGGCCCGCAAATACGAACCCGTATATTTTATTGTTTCAATGATATGTGTGTAAATAAAGTATAAAATTGTTGGCAATTTAATGAATGCTTCAATATTTTTCCACCGCATTTGTTAAAACTTTCCTCGTTTGCCAATGATTCATTTTTTTTGGTCTGAAATGTGCGTCACTCGGTCGATAAGAACACTCGCTTTTTGATCGGTTCCGTAGACGGCGAAACGGGCGATCTGTTGTTTTAAGACAAGTTTCGCGTTGATATGAAAAGTTGAATTTTTGATACTTGTTATCCTTGGAACAATTTTTCATATATCATATAATTTATATAAAAAGAGAGATTTTTTTTTTTTTTTGAAGTATGGAATCTTTGGTTTAAATGTAATTAGTTGGAACTCAGAACTCAAGCCCGGATAGCTCAGTCGGTAGAGCATCAGACTTTTAATCTGAGGGTCCAGGGTTCGAGTCCCTGTTCGGGCGTTTTTCTTTTTCTTTTTCTAACAAATAAGCATGTAACCTAAAAGTATCAGTGTTAAAGTTATATTTAACCATCCATGGGGCCACATGGGGTCAGAAAGATCCTACGACATGTGGAGGACTCCATAAAAAATCATTGTATTTCTGTGTTCTGCCTCCTGTATTTTATTATGTCTCTTGGATTTTTAAACAAAGTGTTTTTTATCACATTCATAATGTCACAGGATGAAACACAAAGGTTTACACATTATTTTCTTTTATTTCTTTTTTTCTTTGCTTCAATTTTTACAGTTGAATTTTATTACATATATAGAGAAATATACTAGAAGAAGAAAGCTCGTCTATTTCATCATGGCTTCAAGATTTTTTAATTCAACTGCAAAGAGAAAAATTCACATTACAAAACTGCAGGCAATTGTAATAAATAAGGAAGAAAAGGGAGTCTCAGTGTATCCTTACTTTCTGCCGCAATCTTCTTCTCTGCAGCCAATTGTCGGTCACGGATCACCTTGCGCTTGGCTTCGGCTTCTCGCCATATTGCCTCAGATTTGGACAATCTGCTCTGGTTGATGATTCCATAGACAATTCCAGCAGCTAGAAAACTCCACCTGCCAAACTACATTTCACAAAAATAGGGTGAATTTCAAAAAGAGCCATTTAATTTTTGTCATAATCACAAATGATTTGTCAATTTTCTTAAGAGAAAAAAGAAATAACTACGCCAAATTATGAAATAATAACTATTAATTTTTTTGAAGAATGATCCATCAAGCTCACTATAAAAACTATGGTTATATAATACAACAAAAACCCTGTAACAAGCAAAAATTGTTGGACAAATGACGAGATTGAATTTTGTATGAGATTGGTCGTAAAATGCGGATGCATTGCAAAAATATGAGAAAATAAAGAACCTTGAGTTTATGGAGGTTAGGAACGTTAAGAAGGTAGTAGTGGAACATAACAGCATAGCATCGCGATATTCCAATGATCAAGTCTACCGACTAAGAACCTCACGTAAAAGCTATATACCGATAATAATAATATTTGTGGATAATTAAAAAGATTTCATAAATGGTGTTTCGATGATTATAGCCGAAATTATGTAATGAGAATGTTTTTTCGGGTGTCGAGAGCGACGAGTCGAAGGAGAATGACAATCGCGAAAGGTTGAAAAAAACATGTTTAAATGCAAACAATAATTGTCACGAGAATTGGAGAGAGGACGCGACATAAGGAGACGTTAATCCTCACCTTAATGAGAGGAGACACCCTCACGGGTCTGGGGTTCAGTTCAGCGGTCGACATTTTTTCTCGTGTTGAGAGAGAACGACAGGAGAACTCGCGAAGAACGTCTGCCGAGATCGTTAAAACAAGTGGAACCAGTAAACGAGGTTTTGACTAACGCGACGTCCACTTTCGGGGAGCATATTGGTATTATTGGCTGAGAGACGGTTGCACGTAATATTTCTTCAGTGCTATTAAATTTTCCATTTTCGGAAGCAATGTAGAAAGTGATTGCAATAATGATGATATTTATTGTAAAAATTGCATTTTTCCTTGTCGCGGTAAAATCTTGAGAACAAATAGATTTCTAGCTCGTTCGTTTTTCTCTAGAGCGACGTCCAAGTTTAATAGATTTAGATGCTGAGAGATGGTTCCACTTGACATTTCTCAAGTTCGATCGAGCAGAAGATCGTGTTGCGTACGTACACGAAGAGACGGGCCATCTTCGGTATATACATATACACATACATATATATATATATATATATATGTTTTAATTACGTGCAATAGTAGGACAGAAAACGCCGGGCCTTTGATTACAGATGTTTGCTTGAGATATGTGTGAGAGAGACGGGGACCGCCGCGATCACGCAACAACTTTAATCCCTAACGAGAAAAAAATAAATTGATAAGCCAGTGAGTGCGGGATCGGTGGGAACATTCAAACGCATAATGCCTTGGTGTTAAATCATTTTAATCAATTATTATTGTTATCATCGTTATTATAAAGAAGGAGTGGCGAAAAAAAGTAGCGATCATGTTTTCGTCGCACGTGTCGTCGATGTTATTGCGCCGTTTTAACCCCAATGCAAGCCAAACCAACGTCGTGCTTCTCGCTCGCTGTAGATTTTATGGAAAATTTGGTGGTTACGGAAGGAGAATAGGCGTGTGGTTCAGCCAACAGGGAATTCAAGTCGCTCGTGCTTGCACACGACAATTTGAATTCATTGCCGCTCAACGCGTAAGACGGACCATCCAACTTTTCCATTTGTACACGAAAATTTGGGACGAAGTCGCCTTGAAGGAATTCATGAAATCCTGGAGACAAAGACTCGGACGTAATACCAAAGAATTTCTTATTAGCACTGTCGGTGTCACCATGTACAACTGGGACGGCGAGAAAATATCCGACGAAGAATTATATAGGTATTTTTACTACTAATTTTCCCACCGTCTTATCATTTTAATCATTGATCGATAAAAAAAAATTCTGTGTGATTGTTTTTAAATCACCACTTGCATTACTCTCAAGCTCTTAAAGCTCCATTTCGTTTTGGCCATTGCTTCTAAACATTTACATCTCCTTTCCTATTTTTTACAATAATTCTTCATTTTGACAATTCAAATTATCGTTTTCAAAATGTACCAAGTTATCGATATTGATAGTTGAATCCGGTTAAAAAAATAATTTTATTCACTGAGGATTTGAATTGGGCTCGAAAATTTGCGGAATACGTTTTGGAGCGGCCGCTCGGAAAGTGAAATTATCAATTCCGATTTCCAAAATCGCTTCGTTTTTAATTATCATTTAGCAGTTGAATTTAAAAAAAACACACAAGCCGTAATTCGTGACTAATGAACATGTCTTTATATATTTCAGTTACTCCAAAGAGATTGAGGGAATTTACAAGCTGAGAGATGCGACGGTGGTGTGCGATAAGTGTCACCTACGGCTTGTGATCGATGTAACACAGCCTGGAGTCGAATACTGCACTTGTCACGGCTCAAAGCCAGCGCTAGCTTCGATACAAAAGGGTAACCGAGTGTAGCTAAAAATCTTGTCGATCGTTGATGCGATTCGCGCACTATCGATCATTATATAATTCTTTTCAATGGTTTTTAACAAGCGGACGCTTGTTGCGTCGGATAAAAATAGAGCGGGCGTTTGAAGCGCTTCTATTCATTTGACTGAGAAGCGCTTGTATATGGCGCTAACACTTTAAAGATCACGGTTCGCCCATCAATCGACTACCAATAAATAATTGGGGAGTGAAGCCTTTCAACATTTTTCAGTAACAATTAACAAGCGAAGCTCCTTAATGTTTGTAGAAATCGATTGGCAGCCTTTTATCGAACGAAAAGATATGCTCGTTTGGCGGAAGGAAGAGCCCAACACCGGCGGCTTATACGCCTACAAAGTATTCGGCACCTTTTCCGACGTTTCGGCTGACGATTTTCTTCAGGTTCAGGTTGACGTGGATTACAGAAGAGAGTGGGATCCGACAGCAAGACGATTGGAGATTATCGATTCGGATCCGAGTTCACAGGGGAAAAAAGATCGACAGAGCGATGTCGTCTACTGGGAAATGACGTGGCCTGTAAATACCTTGATTATATTAGTTTTTCTTGTTGTTGTTGTTTCCATTAGACACTAGAATATGTGCTTATATTTGTTTGAATTTCTTTTGCAGAGGCTTTTTTCGAATAGAGATTACGTGTACGAGCGGAGATGGGTCGTAGATAGGGATAGAGGGATCGTAGTGATCGTAAGCAAAGTCACGAATCATCCAAACGCGCCCAACAGGCCCGACACTTACAGGTAATCTCGATTTCGTCACCGTACGATGTATCTCACATCAGTGAAAAAGCTGAAAATTCATGGCAAAAATTTAATAGAAAATGACTGACAATTTAATACAAATGATTCACAAACAGTGAATATTTCAAAACGCGTTTTTTTTGATAAATAAAAAAAATTGTAAACGATATTTCTTTTCGATGGGAGAAAATATTTCTTCTATTTTTGTTCATTTTACAAATTGCCTAGACTAAAGTTGGATTTGAGTTACTACTACTCAAATCCAACTTTAGTCTAGGAGAGAGAAAAAAAGAGAAGAAACAATAATTTCGCGTGTCTACGTAACAGAGTGACGACGTACTGGTCGTATATGGTCATAAAACCGTGTACGGACTTTCACGAGCCGGGAATCGAATTTGGACTCACCTACTTCGACGATCCTGGTGTTAACATACCCTCGGCCGTAACTGCGTGGGTCGCAATGAGTGGTAAAATATATTAAAACTCAATATACATAAGGAAATTTGAATAAACTGAGACTGGAGCGCTATCGATATTCGTGGCAGATAAGATAGCGACTAACGAATCATTTTCTACGCAGGCCTTCCAGATTTCTTGTGTCGCATGAGAGAAGCGGCCAAAGATTACAAAGCCTACGAATCAAAGAAGCGAAAATGCTCAATTCCCGGACAACACATTGTGCTCGAAGAAAAATCCGAAATATCTCAATCCGTCGAGGCAGAATCGGAAGTGAAACAATCGCTCCAAGAGCCGCGAGTACCAACGACGCCACAAAGCGAAGGAAGCGAACAACGGCAAAACGATTGTAAGAAAAATATCGAGGCGAAAACAAAAAAAGAAGAAAGATCCGATCAACACGAAGAGCAGGAAACCGAATCGAACGAAGAAGTAAACGAATACGAAAGTGAAACGAAAAGTAGCGTAACGGAATCTAAGCCCGAACAAGAACACGGATATCTGCGATATTTTTTCCTTACGAAACTCTTTGCATGACAATTATACTCATTTTCGTCGGTGGAATTAAATTCTAACGGCGAAATTAATGCGAGTGGTACAAAACCGATGAGTGATGAACCCACTAAATTAGTGTTGAATCCAAACGCAGAAAATGTTGTCTGAGGAACGCTCTAATTATTCGTTACCATTTTAAGATAAAAAATGAGACTCTTCGTCTCTTCAAAGTCCGAAAAACCTGCAAATTCTTTTTGCTATCGAATGATGGAAAAGGTGCATAAATATCACGGATTTTGAAGATTCAAAATTAGGTATATGCGGTTTAATTATCCAATCGCAATTTACCCTAAATTCGCAACGAACCCTCAATTATTATTGTTAATTCTATTTAGTGTATCACCAAGTCGCTAATGAAAACGAACTTTCGAGCATTTGACGTCGGAAGTTATCGTAACAGTTGAATTATGTTGAGATAGTAATGGAATTATGTAAATTTGCCAAAAATCTTCAAAGGATCGAAGGAAAACCTATTTTTTCTGAAGATCCTCCTCTCCTACACTGTCCCTTTTACATCACTAGGTGAATCTTTCCGAAGACAAAGTCACAATAATTCTCGATGCTCCGTCGATCGACTAGAGCTAAACGCTTATTATAAAAAATAGTGTTTATAGTACGACGTTTTGCGCGCCGGAAACCAAACAGCAATGTTATATACTATACATAAACATATACATATATTGGAGTATCAATAAAGAAATATATAAATTTGTACAAACAATTAAATCAGTGAGATTATTTGTTTTAAATAATTTGTAACCACCACGAGTTATTATTGTTTTGTCATATGCCTTCGGGTTCCGATAATTCGAGAAGTAAATCGTCGAATTCGTCCGCCAGCTGAAAACTAACTTCGTCGGGTATGGGAATCGGTTTCGACGCAAATTCGGCGCAGTCCTCGTCGTGACACTTTTGGTATACTATTTTTTCAAGCAAATTTGCGATCCAGTAAACATTGTTGCTCTTGTGTTGCCTTCCGATATTTGCGCAATATCTGGAGGAAGAAAAAGTAGATTTGTTAAAATCGACAATACATTTCTATTTTCATGAAGATAAGAAGCATTGGTCTAACGTTTTTCTTTTCTTCAATTTCGAAGCTCTTTGATCAGAGCGAAGCGCTCTAATAATCTCGAGGCTTTCCTGAATTCTGTAAAAATCGTACCTGTGTCCAATAATTTCGTAAATAATTGTTTTCTGCAATTGTTTGCTGACCCGTATCTTTCCGGGTGTGACGAGTGAAAGGATAAATTTATCAAGGGAAGAATGAGACGAAATGTCGCTCCGATGATTATTTGCAGCCTCGCTTGGACTTTTGGCGTAATTCTTAGCGTAAAAATGATCATCTTCGTGCATATGTAAGAGATACAAATCTTTTTTGTTAGGAAAGTAAGAAATAAGGGAATCCAAAAAGATCCCAAGCTCTTTGTCTCTGCGTTCTTCCAACGGCTCGTGTACCGATTCAGGGGCGACTGTAAGATTCGACAATTTGCCCCATTTTGTAGATTTGTAAATACGAAAATGTCGGTTTCGCGTGTAAACTCCAGTGTCGACAAATATTTTTCTTTTTTTCTCGGTCATGACGAATAGAGCTTGAAGATCCTTACGCTCATAGTGACTTAAAATATCGTGATAAGCCGAGCTGTTTTCCAAATAATCTTCGATTTCTCTGCAAACCGATTTTACTAAACGACCGACGTCCAAATTACTTCTAAAAGCTATGTCTTTGGTGGTGAATATCAAGTGTCTGCTGAATTTTTGATTTCTCGTTGAATCCAGATTAACCACGTTTTTTTCACTACAAGGCAAATCGTAGTATTTCAGGAGATAGGCGCAAAAAATGTTTACAAGAGTTTCAGTCATTTTGCGACCGTCGCTTTCTGGATTCAGTTCTGTTTGGAATTCAAGGTCAAAGTACAGCCGGCTCGGAGAACCCTCTGGTATCACCTGCAAACGATATTTATTTTCACAAAAATTTTCCACCTCTAGGAATCTTAGAAAATCCTCACAAATTTTCATAAGACCTAGAATAGATAAAGGAATCTAAAGAAAAAGTGTTAATGAAGTAAAGGAAATAAAAGAAATTTAGTGATTTATTGGCATTTGACCTTACCTCATAGGAGCATCTCTCCTCTGGTGGCTTGAATTTATCGTAATGCCAATAAACTTCGGGATGTGCCACGATAAACTCACGAAATCCATCTTCCTTCTGATGCACAAAGGTGCAAAGCATTTCATTCTTGGTACTGAACATTGCAGCGACTTCCAAAGCATCGGCTTGCTTACGAAATTGGCGCCAAAACTGCGTAGGTCCCATAAGACGCTGAGGCATTCGTTTCTCCTCATTTTTCCAGCGCGAAGCGTTTTGCTTGGCTTTTTTCATGTCCAGTATCTCAAATTTACTAATATCTTTTCTGTAGAAATTCGACGTTTTTATCGAATCTTTATTCATCATTTAACGTTTTCTTCGCCGATTCGCGTTAAAGGGCTAAATCATAAAAAAAAACACAAAAAAAAACATCAATTACGTTACACAAAAGTGTGACATTGTTTCACTGCAACTCGAACAATAACTACCTACGCTACAAATATTACTCGCTACACCCTTTGTCGTTTGTATTATGAAAAGATCATTGAAGTCACGTGGTACAAACAATAATAACACACGAGAGGCGCGAAGAACGGCGAAGAGTGTCGTCTGCACGATGCGCGCGCCACCTCGCGGCGCTTATTTCTTTATTATTCCTATAAGCAGCGGTAGAGCATTTTTCAACGGGTATTGTCACGACCCCAATACAAAAATATATATACATCATATTTAAATGTTCATACAAATTCGAAAATTAATGTTAACGCGATAACTCGCGTCGACATCTACACGTGCTAATTCCGATATTTCGATAACTTGACAAGTTGTGCCTTGTGAGGGAGAGCGTCATCAGTTCCGTCATACGTTTTCTACTAAAATCACCACATAATTTGTAATTTACGAATTGCTCAGGATTAGAAAAGTCAAGGTGTAAGAAAATATCGAGTTGTATAGAATATATTTTTGTTAGCGATTAGCGGCAAGCCTTTCACCTTTTCGTTTCTTTTTTATTTTTTTCCCACTCGATTTTTGTTTGTTTCTCGTTATAGAGGAAGTTTTTTTCCGTCGAAATGAAAAAAAAAAAAAAAAAAAAAAAAAAAAAAAAAAAACACGAAGTGCGTATGCGCAAAAAAAACAGCGATGAAGAGTGGAACACTTGGAGGGATTCCCCACTTATTTCCCCATAGCTTGTGCACGAAATCTCAGGGGTGGAAAGGACTCTCGACAACCGCGGCTGTTTCACTCGCGTAGCATCGCTCATCGACTTTGGAATAGCGCGTAATTTCCGGTGACGAA
This sequence comes from Clistopyga incitator, assembly GCA_947507545.1. Taxonomy (NCBI): domain Eukaryota; kingdom Metazoa; phylum Arthropoda; class Insecta; order Hymenoptera; family Ichneumonidae; genus Clistopyga; species Clistopyga incitator. The sequence goes on from OX382176.1 coordinate 6,243,128, forward strand.
GACGTTTCCGGCGGATATGCGATCTTAAGAACGGCGAGAGACTCTTATAGAGAGTATATATGTAGGGGGGCGAGGGAAGGGGATGCGAAGAACTTTCCGATAGCGTATCAAAGCCACCGATAGACAATCAATGATAACGCACCAAGCGGAGCTAACACAAAACTCTCGTGTCACATACGTGTAAGAATTAACCACGAACGGGTTATTGTTGTCTTCGGACGGCATAGGCAATTTCAAGTGTTTTCTTACTTTTCGTCGACCGCACGTCCAAAAGATATTTTGCATTTTTTTATTTTTATTTTTTCCCCGAATTAATTAATCATTAAATAGTGAGTTTTGACAGTGATTAAATAACTTGGATGCGATTGTGATCGGAGTTAATCTGTTTGTCCTAAAAAAAAGAAACTAAAAAAAAACGATAATTCTCTTGAGCGACCTTAGCTATCGACACTGGGGATTAATGTTATCTGAATAAGTGCAATTTGCACAAGTGCGTCGAGATTATATTCCACAATCGTTGCGGAAGAAAAGCTCGATAAATTCGTGGGGGAGGAATGAAACAAACATTATTGTAATTACGACGCTTAAAAAAAATGATAGCACTTTTGAGGGCCCTTAATCAGTGATATCGGCCAATTTGCACAAGTGCGTCGAGATTTTATTCCGAAGGATTGTCAAATTCATTCGAGAGACAGGCTATTCGTTATTATTATGGGAGTTATTCCACAGTTTTTGTAATTTATTTTTGAGAGTGCATTTAATTCATGAATGCCGGTATCCAAAATAAGCGAAGTAACGAGAGGTGGCTCCGTGGTGTCAATTACTAGTATGCGTTTAGAAGAATCTGGTGGATGTGAAGTATGACTCAACGCACAGTGTTCAGTTATGTGTGTCAGTGATTGAATCACCGATCGAAAGTGCTCGAAAAAAAAAAAAAAAAGAAAAAAAGAATAAACGACTTCGACCGTACAGTGCGCAGTTGAAAGGATGAAGGATCACTCGATTAAACGTCGATAAAGAAATCGACGTTGTTGGCCATCGTTCAGAGGTCATTTTTCGAAACGCTAAGCACAATCGATTGCGCTCGAGAGCAAACCAATTCTCGTTTGTATCCATGGGGCCGCGATGTATTTCCATGCTGATAATAATGTGGCTTATTTTTATTTTCCTGGAGTTTGCAAAAGCCGGCTGCCGAGAAGCAAAATTGCGACGCGATTGCGAGGCTCTAAAATGCGAGAAAAATTATCTCGGGGAAGATACCTGCGAAATCAGAGCCGCGGTTCTTCTACCCGCTGACCCGAATTACGATATTTCACTGCCTAAAGTACTGCCTGTGCTTGGTAAGCATTACAAAAAATTTAAATCACAATAAACAAAAATTCGTTACTTTTTGTACAACCAATGTTTTATTCTTAAATTTGTTGTTTTGCCGAAAATTCCGGAATCTATCAAACAAACAACTTTAGATAATTTATAATAAAGTGTTACCATAATTATTTTGTTAGATCTATTAATGTTGGGTCTTAATTAAACGTCAGTAGCTTACTTGAGTAAGATAATTTTTTTTTCTGCCGAATGTTTTGGTAAAATTGGGGCTGCATCTTTTGTTGAGAAATTTTAATTATACGATATGAACGATATAAGTAAAGTTTTCCGAACTTGGAATTTTGTAATAAAAATTGGGTTTTTTGTGTATGTAGATATTGCGGTGTACGATGCAAAGGCTCGTGGTCTTTTGCCACCATGGCTGCATCTAAGGTTCCTCTCAGAGGACGATCGCTGTGATGCTACATACGCACAGATAGCGGCAATAGACAGTTATGCCAATTGCGTTCATCTGTTTTTCGGACCGGCTTGTGATTATAGCGTTGGTAAGCATTATTATTTATCTTTATCATGTGGAAAATAAATAAAATAAGTAAAAGTGTGCGATACGTTTATTGTTTAGCAAATGTCGGAAGGGTGGCTAAATTTCTGGGTGCGCCGCTTATCACAACCGGGGGTTTCACCTTTGATTTCACGGAAAACAAAACCGTCTGTGATCACGAATATTTCATGACCACGAGAATCGGCGCCATGTCCTTCAGAGACATCAGCAACGTCTTAATCGCTATAATGGATCGGTGAGAAACTACCTTTTCGATTCAATATAGTAAATAGTCTGCGATAAGATTTTTCTCCCTTTTATCATTTACCGTAGATTACTATTTATAGGATATTTGTTGGCCCAGCTATTTTTACATACTCACTTTTCCGTAAGAAGATAAAAATTTGATAAACAGTGGAATTTTATTGCCAATAGATGTTTAATTTTACTTTTCCGAAATATTCACGCAATTAGGTATAAAAGTGAATAAAAAATCTACAGCATATTGTCATTATTCACAATTCAAAATTATTTTGGCTTGAATAATTGTGTTTTTTTGATCTGATAAAATGGCAGATATTCTTGGCGAAAAGTACAACTCGTTTACGACCCTGATGGACAATCTCGCGTTGCCGGAGAACACACGTGCCAGCTAATGATGAAATCTATGGTGCAGTTGTTGAAGAAACGTCCGGATATGTCTTTTGGCAACATGGACGTTGAAGCTTTGACTCCAGAGGATTACGCCGACTCTTTAAAGGATCACGTTGGAACTTCTCACAGCGGTGAGTCCACTTTGCACTTTTGGCTTGCTCTTCATATTCATTTTTCTTTGCGAATTTAGCGAAAAAATCTTATTCTCCTTTGTCTGGGTGATTTTTTAAACAGGAAATCAAAATCTTAAACTCTTAAGAGTCGGAGAATTTGAGCGAACAAATGGTGAAAGTATTTCTTTTTATTCCTATTATCGCCCAACGAAAGAAACTTAGACTCGGAAATTTAAGTGTCAGGTATCCTCAACATTTTTCCATCCAACGTCATTTTTCTTCACCTAATCGTTAATGTGAAAAAACAACGCGTTAGCGTTAGAGAAGATTACAGTTGTCGGGAAAGTCCGTTCTGACGAAATAGTTTACCAGCTGCAAAGGCATATTTCATCCACTATTAAGGTATTTCTGATGCGCGATCTTCAATATCATACGTTGATCGATATTGCGTGTCTTATATCTTTGACAATTCTTCATCAGATTTTGCACATTGACATGTAAGTAAAAGATCGGAGGCGATATTCGTAAGGTTTTTTGTTGTTGTTGGTCAGTAAGACTCTCGATAAATAAACGGTGCTCCTCAAAAAGCTCGTGTAATTAACTGCAACAAGGAAATTAAATTTCTTGTTGGTATCGTGAGGCGCTCTCGGACGTTGTCTGTAGTCACGAGCGTCCCTAGCAATTTAACGTCGCCTTCCTTGTGTGTTTTTCTTTCGCCGTCACATTCTCTTGGGATTATATTACTGTGTAAAAATCAGGATGTTAGCTTGTCAGTTTTAATAGTGCTTTGTACTTCCAATTTACCGAATCGAGCCTTGGTATAAAAATTAGATTAAGGATTCAGCTCTGCAAGGAAAAAGAGAAGAAGCAACGGTTTCTTGGAGCATACTTGTGTACCTATTTTCACAAAAATTGCACATTTCGAGTTTTATCTAATATTAATATTCTGAAAAAAGAGACTTAAAAATAATGATGAACAAAATATTTCTACACAAGGAAAAGCACAGAATTGGGAAGACAAAGATGGAGATACAAAAAACTGTTAACCTTTATTTTTTGAACAAATTTTATTTATTATTCTTTGCCATTATTGTTGTGAAAAATAAGTATGTTTAACACAATCGTGAAGAAAAATATTTGTAATAAAACAGACAGCGTAAAATATAATTTCGAGCCATATATCCGTTACAATGGATCTCAAAAAAGTAATTGCGAAGTTCAAGATTCTGTACAACTTTATCTAAGGCATTGTACGTAATTCCAATATCAATAGAGTATCTCTGAATTCCATCGATCCTACTAATAGCTGAAACTCGTAATAAAAGCATCATGAGTGAGTGAGGTATGCGAAATACAGTTATCAGTGCCTCTCGTAGTTGGTAGCATTAAGTCCCCACCGCTAAACGCACGTGTTTGTCTGAGAACAAAAACGTGTAGGCGAGGGACCAAAAAAAAGTGAAGAGCTCTCGCGATAAATCCACTCGAGATGATAAATTAACATAAATCGTCCAGCGACGCTTATGCAATGCTTATGAATTTAGTCGTCCATCCAAATTAAGTGAATAATTGTCAACTTTGACGTAACGACAACGAAAAGCTTGACCTTGGAATTAGAGACCTCGGAGATGATTCATTACGAATGATTTGCATGAATCACAGACTACTCTATTTATTTTTTGAATCGCCTGAAATTTTTGACATTCGACTTTTCATCTTCTCATTCGACGGAAACAATAATCCTATTGAAATCACCGGGTTTCCCAGGAACGTCCCCAAAAAAAAATCGAAAAATGTGCTTTCCTTTCATAGAGTTAGAATAACAACATAAATAATCACCGACTAGATTGGAGAAGTTGAGGGGCCAGAACTCGGTCGAATTGGTGCGGATGCCTCCATATATAAACGGCTCCTACCATCGATAGAACCCTAACAAATGAGACACGTGTCTTTGGGGTGAGGCGAAGCAGAGTTTTGACGAGACCAATTAACCCCTCCTCTTGAAATAAACTATTGACGTCTTTCTGTGTCTGCCATTAAGGTAGAAAAATTCTCACTCATAGATTAATCATCAAATGAACTGACGTTTAGTCTGATAAATTGGAAGATAGAAACTTTTAAAAATTAATGGAACACCTTTTTAGTGTTATCTCTTTTAACGGCGTTTCGCTCTTATTTTTCAAGTACATACTGAAAGTAAACGTATTTACTGCAAACAAAAAAATAGATAAAATTCCAATTTCGCTAAGTATTTGCTTTTATTTTTATTTTTTTGAAAAATAACAAACGTGACTTTCTGTTTACCGGAGTCTGAGGGAATATTTGCAATATACACTGATGATAATTTTATAATTACATTTAGTATCTACTTCTTAATATCTATATGCACCTACTAACCCGAGAAGCTAAGATAAAATCCAACATTGATCGTATCGCGAGGCGATTAATTTTTCGTTTCCCAATATCCAGAGCATGGATTTGCCAGCTGTAAAAGCACTCGAGGGAGAGTCAATCTTTTTAGCGAAAAATGTTCCGCACTCTTATCTATCGAGGACACTATTGATGTGGATTTTTCCAAACCACTTGCCTCCGTCTATTGTTAGATTTCATGATGATTTCAATCGATGTCATTCTGCAGAAAGTACATAACGGCACGTCAGCGGTGTAACGTCACTCTGAATCGTGAACGTTATCAATGAACCTTATCTATGCTGCTACTGTTTTGTGTTACAATCGATATCGTCACGACAATGGTTTAAAAATTGATAATATTCGAGCGTCTTAAAAGTCGTACCGAAAAACAAGTGTTTCTACAGTGAAAAAAAAAAAAATCTTGAAAACAAATGTCTTATTCATTTCCTAAAACTGCGTTTAGATTGCAGAAACTCATATAGAAAACTAAAGTTTTTCGAGCTTGAAAATCATGGGGAAAATTACAAATATCCTGGCGAAATACACATTCGAAAGTAATTTTTGTATTGATATTGAAACTTATATTCACACTTGAAAAATGTACAATTGTCTATATAGAAAATAGAAGATTTTCGAACTTTTTGAAAATTGTGTGGAAAAATATAAATTTTCTGGCGAAATGAAATGTTGGGCATTTCTCTTATTAATTTGAACAACGATACTAAGGCACTGACAATGACGAAATAGAAAAGCGCCGATTAATAGTTGTTAGCACATCCCTCCTACTTTACCGACTGCCGGAATTCGGGTATTGTGGCACGGCAGGATGGAAAAGCGAGAATCTACCCTCAAGTCGATAAAAATGTTTCCATTATGATGCTGATAAATCTGGCCAGTGTATAAGAATAACAATTATATCATTAAGCCCACGATTTTTATCGGCAAAGATAAAAAACTTTCGAAAGACAATTGGCAATATTTTCAATTCATAACTCAGAAAATTGCAAATGAAAATAACAGAAAACAATTTCTTTCTGGTTTTTGAGTTCTTCTTAAGAAATTTCAGAAAATGAAAAAAAAAAAAAACGTTTAATTAAATTCACGATAAAATGTTGTCCTGCTTGGAAATAATTCATCATCAAAAAGGTTGGAACCTTTAAATAGCCTCCCTTATATAAAAGCGAGAGAAACGTTTCTCATGAGGTGTCTAGGCTTGGAAAAAGAACTCTGTTAGTATTCGTAGGAATGTAATTTTGATAATCCAATCAGAAAGCTTCGGTTACTTTCGTAAGCTTGCGCCGTACGGAGCGGCATCAACATTGCGGGTTTCATCAAAGTTTTTTAATCAGTAACCAAAGGAAAGTTGCAGTGAGCCTGTATAATATAAGATCATCATTATGGGGTCGACGCTGTGATTTTCTCCTTGCCAGCTTTAATGGGGTTGAAACTCAACCAGGTTTTTATTCACAAGTTATATTTAATCTTGTAATTTCGTGAAATCAAACGGTGCCCCAGATTTCGATCGATTTCGAGGGAGAAAACGATTTATTAGGTTTTTTCGAAAAATAAAATGAAATAAAATAAAATAAGAGTTTTGAGTACAAACAATTCCCACTCGTCTCTGACTTGACTTTTGCATTTCAGCTTTTAAACTAATCCTTTTCGGACGGTCATCCAGCGTGTGGATTTATCTCAATGCAGACTCTTGTCTAAGAGGGTGAAAAGAGTGAGTCGTTGGTCGAGAGACAGGTCGGCGCTCTGTTATTGTACTCCCAGAAGCAAGACAGCATCGCGACGTGATCGCCGACAGGGCGGAAGTGGGAGGTGATGTAGTATCTAGTCTGTAGTCGGGATTCGTGCGAACTGCTGTGGTGTTCGCAGGGAGAGCGGCGCACGTTTTGTTCGCGGGAACGAGTGGTGTGCGCGTCGGGATGAACCGGCCTCCGTCTTCTCGACGCGTCCTCAGTTTGAATCGCGCTCTCCACAGTCGCGCGGAGGTGTCCGCTCTTCCGGTCTAATCGGGATTATCCGGTATTTAACGAATTAACGCAAAATCAAAGATAAATAATCAACTCATGTTGAGTAAAAGATTATGCATTAAAAAATAAAAAATGAACGACAAGAAACAAAAGGCCACCGTCATGCATTACGGAAGTGAATGAAAAATCTGTATGTTCAGTGAAGCGAGAGGAAAAAGTAAAACAAAAAACAGAGAGACAGAAAGAGAGGAATAACAATAAGGAATAAAACATGTGGGAGTTGAAAAAATAATGGAAATATGAGTTGGTGAATATGAGTGTCACTCCCTATTCATCAGTCGACATATCGTTCTTCGTTATTTATCCTGCGATATCGATAGTATTACTTTTTTTCTTATTCTAAACAGTTTATTAAAAGATTTTTAGAACAAAATTTACTCATGAGTGTTCAGCGATGTGTGAAAGTTTTATGGTTTTGGGAGAGTTTTGCTGTTCGAATTTTGCTGGTGTAAAATAGACTTGGGGATAAAGCTTAGTTTCGTGAGATTCTCATTGGTATGCGTATGAAAGGGGTGCGGTAACCGCGTCGTCGCTGATTATGTAGTTCACGTGGAGGCGCCGAGTTGCGCTTCATCGTCAGCCGTTCTTCTCATTCAAATGATGAGTTTTGTATATATTTTTTTACACTAGAAATCTTCGGATCCATGAAAAATGACAGTTGGATTTTACGATAGATATCGATAATTATCGAAGTAAGTTACTATTTGAAAAAAAAAAACTATCTGGCACCGGCAACTGTGAAGTGGCAAAAATTTTGTATCAAGTCAATGCAATTATGGAATGAAGAATGCAAAAATTCGTATGGACTAAAAATGAATAGTCATTCTATATTTGCTGACGGCAGATTTTTAGTCGATGACATTCGTCACTTATTCACACGTTATGGATTTACTATGATGTACACGCAAAATTTCCGGAATGTGTTCTGTATGCGTGTGGTCGACAGCAAACCCATAGAGTATGATTTATAGGAGATAAATAGTGACACGATGCCTATGAATGATGAGGCAATTGTTCGGATCTCACGTGGTATTGGCTTGTGGTTTACATCAATTTCGGGGAGTGAGCGTCCGTTCGTACGTATGAGCTATGTTCCAGTTTGAGGATAACCATCAGTCTCGGCGAATGATTAGAAAGTCTTGACAGTTGTGAATGGTTCAATGGGTTGGGTGCAGGAACCATGGCCGTACACTGCGTTGGGTATCGTTACGAGGTCAAAGAGCTCAGCTTACGAGAACGACTTTGATTTACCTTGAAACTGGCTCCTCGCTCAAAGACTTATTGTCATTTTTATTCCTCGTCCACGCGGAGAATTTCATTTCCGAAGCAAATAAATCGTTGATCACTTCAAATAAAATGCGGCATTAGTGATTATGAATATTAGACAACAAAAAAAATAGGACCGACTTAATATTTTTATTCTTGAAATTAGTGACAGAAAGTTTCTTTTGTCGTTGAAAAAATGAATTGATTGCGAGATTGGAATGAGAGAAGTAAATTTTCATTAAATACACCAAGGACAAAAGGAGCTTGCGGTGATATTGCTGGAACGTATGGAACCTCACGTTTTTTTTTTTGGTGACTGCCCTGACGCTGACCCAATTCGATATTAATCAAAAATATTGGGTGTACGCGGTTAAAACTTATTCAGATCACGACTCCGTTATACATGTGTATATGTATATACATATATAACATCAAACTGTACATTGATGAACGCGGCGAGCTCAATGTTTTCACGTGTACTGGGACCATTTTTCTTTTGTCTTCGCCAATCGGAAACGCATACAGGTATATATTCTGAGCCGCCAAATCTAGAGCTATGCTTCGTCACGGCGCTCGTAAAGTTTGCCAAATGAAGAACGTGTCGAATCACGGGTCTCGGACTCATATAAATCATGTGCAATTTAACCGTTGCCTCACGTAGATATAAAAAAAAAATGGAAACCCTTCCTCGGCACCGTTATTTACTTTTCAAACCCTTTCTCTTTACAGTTACTATTCTTCGTAGGTGAAATTTTTTCTTATTATTAAGGCCACCTTTAATTAATTATCACACCGAATCACTTCAAAGGGGCATATTAATGTTTTTTTATCTGAAATTTTATGTTTCCGATTAATATTTTTGAATCAACTAAAAATGTATATATTTTTAATACCCGGCATAGTTAATATATTTTCTATAAATATATTAAAATTATATTAATTAACAAAAGTCGTTTAGGTAGAGAGAATCTTGAAGTGAGATTTTTTATTTCGGTGAAAAATAAAAAAAAGTGAATCTTCAAAAACTATAACTTTTTTCCAATGTGTAATTCAATTGAGAAATTGAACATGCCCGATTGAAGTGAAGGGCCTGAATCAAATTAAGCAGTATTATTGACGATAATTGGCTTGGAAACAATTTATTTCTAACGGAGTTATTTTAATTAATTGCTCGCAGGCGGATTTTCATAAAGTTAAGTTTCACCTGGCCAGGGAAAACGCATTAATCATGTTACTCAAGCTAGAAACTGTCCGAGCAAATATGTAATCACTGAGCTCTCGTATCGCCATTTCGATCCCTGCTCAACGTGCTGATTTTCGTGCGCCTTCGGAATCGGGACGTGCGACTATACGTATGACACGCTAGTTTAATATTAAGAGCACGAGGTAATTGCTCACAACTGTATTGCTGTAGAGGCACAGTATACGGAATGTATTAGTTGCATGTTTGGAGCCCGAGGGCATTTGCATATTTCGCGACGTTCAAACACGGGCGAGAGTGCCAACGATACTGAAACTTTATGCGCACATGCATGCTCGAATTCCTCCCGATAAAATTGACTTCATACTGTATATATAAAATACGATTTTCGCATTTTATCAGCCGAGCTTAATTCTTACCCCTAAAAAATAAGTTAGCTCGATCCTATCGAGATACAACGGCGAATTATTATTTTAAAAAATTCAAATCCTGGTAACGGAGAATAATTATTTTAGCGGAATTTCACATCACACATTTTAAACCTCAGGCGTCAGGTTCTTTCTTCATTAACTCTTCAAAGCTGCTGAATGATACGCTTTCCCGAACCGTCACGTTTCTTGTTTAGCCGGAGAGCTGATATTTCAATAAAATTTTTTACGGCGAGGGTATTAACGGCAAGAAGTAAACCGAAAAAATAAAGAATTCCTTCTCGTTAGCCACAACTAAGTCTCTTCATCCTACAGTGCAAAGTAACACAAACACACACGCTCACGCACACGCACACGCACACACACACACAAAATCTAAGGTGAAAATTTTGCGGGTGCATCGTATATCCGTCGATCCAGACTCGAGTTTTTTTTTTTCAAACGTGTAATAATCTATTTATAATATTGACTCTCGCAGTGGATAAAAATAGTTGCCAGCATTCGAGCCAGAAAAGTTATATCGTCGCAATGTCGTTACGCCTAATAAGAAGAGGACTGTGACGAACCAGCGGCAGCTTTTTCGAACATGATTTTCCAAGTGCTCCTAAGAAATATAACTCGATAAACGCTGCTGGGACCGAGGCTAGAGAATTTCCTGATAGAATATGATTCGGCTGGAGGATCGGATTACCGATATTTCGCTGTGTCATCCCATAGAATTATACCAAGACGAGAGTATACACATATAAATATATATGTATATATATATTTATATACATATCTATCCGATGGAAGATGCTGAAGCGAAGACGGAATGAGGTAAAGTGATTTTACAAAAGTGCAGGCTTGAAGTTTGCAGAGGAATAAAAGTGAAGTGAAGAATTCTCAAGGTGCAACCGGTGGCTTTTTTAAAAAAGATATGGCTGTAATGGAAAGAAGGACAGGTGAAAAATGGAAAGATTGTTGGAAAAAAAAAAGTGTGACCCTTAAGATGTGTTCAGTGATTATTATAATTGCCATTCTGTGGATGAATGGTTTTAATGGTGTTGTGTTCGCTAGAGCCTCGAGCGTCGAAGCTTCTGGCCTATGGGGACAACAACAACAGCAACAACGCGTTAAGGGGGTTGTGAAACTGGCTGTTATAGCACCGGCTGATCCCCACCATGAACAGAGCCTCCCGAGAATTTTGCCGGCCGTCAGTCTCGCCGTCCGGGCGGTCATCTCGGCCAAGGGCCCTCTGCCAGGCTGGAATATTACCGTCAACCATCGGGACTCACGGTGTTCCAGCACTTACGGACCTATCGCCGCCTTTGATTTCTACATTTCTCGGACAGCAGGTCAATCGATTCTCTGCAATCAGCATCATAATACCAATGAATAGTAGCGAGCGCTGGATCCAAATGCCAGTTTTTAATTAATGAAAGTTTTTAATGCCGATAGAGAGCTCGATTTTTTTCCCATTCTGTAAAATTTTCGAAAAATTTTACCGAATTTTCGAATTGTTCTGTAGGACTTTGGAAATATTATGCAGAATTCTTGAATGACTGTTCGATTATGAAAAGATTTCGTTGAATTTTCGAGTCTATAGAATTTTCGAAAAATTATATGGAATCGCAAATGATTAAATTTGATTTTCGTTGAATTTTGCACCGATTTTGGTCGTTTGAGAATTTAGTCATGAAGTCAAATCGAATTTACTTTTAATGTACATTTAAAGTGCATGGGTGGTCTTACATTTAAACGTACATTTACAACGTACAAACGTACAACGTACGTACAAACGAACAACGTACATTTAAAGTGCATGGGGAGTCTGCATAGAGAATTATAAATGCAGCTCACCACTTTTTTTAATCCAAGTTCTACTTTTTATGCGAGTCATGTCACAGACGTCATGTTTATCGAGAGTCAACAGCAGTGAGCGATCGATATTGGTCTGATCTCCTTGGTTTCGAGGGGCTGATGGATATAGATACTCGAGTTTCCGCGGGAACAAAAAAAACTTCAAATCCTTTTCTCTCTCAGATATCTATAACCAAGAGAGCAGAGTTCATAATGGACATCTGACATTCCACAAATTGTTCGTCGAGAATGTTGTTGGAAATTTGTGAGGGAAATATCATAGAGCGTACGTCAGAAGAGTTACAAAATAAACTGCTTAGGGGAAAAAAAAATAGAAAATCCCTTTTCCCGACGGAATTAAAAAATACTGACTGTCTCATTGAGATAATATTTCAAGTACAAATTCGTCACGTCGAATATTTCTCCATTCCTCGCCGTGAATATCACAGCAAACAATTCGTCTTCTAAGATTTCTATTATTTATTTATTTAAGATTTAAGAAGATTTATTTTTCGTCCCACGTGGTCATATCTGCCTTCAGCTGATCGAAAGAGATGAAGTCCAGAGTCACGCTGAATTTTCTACGGATTTCAAACTCGATAACCGTATATATTATACAGACGATATATACATAAAGGTCGATATATGACCTGTTTCACAGGTGTTTGTTCAGCAGCGTTCTTGATATGTCATCCTATTTTTGCGTCACTACACAAATGCTTGTATTAAAAGTTTCATATAAACTCTGATAGCCAAACTGGAATATAGGATTTTCGATGAATACCCTGTTACTATTGTTAAGATGCCCTTTTGTTACCCCAAGAAAATTATTATAATTTTCCACCATTTCTGATTGAGAAAAAAGAAACGAATCGTTTGTCAACTGCTAAAATTAGGAGGCTTTGACGAAGCTTCCAACGCTGAAATGACGAAATCTCTAACGCGTTTTTCTATTATAACAATGGAATGGCTAAAATGTCCCTGGACTTATCTACATGGACAATTTTTTTTCTCTGTATAATTTTAGGGTTTGGACGTTGAAAACTAAGAGTAGAAAACTTAGCAAATGTGGATGTCACAAAAGAGAACATTACCAAGTTGAACGATGTGGTTAATGGTGAAAAGCAAGTTAAGAGAAGATACAAGCTAAACGATAGACGCGATAGCGAAAATGGAAGGCCATGGAAACTTGTAACAGTGTAATTTACCAGTGGCCCGACAGATACGGAGCTTGGCTAATGATTCCAGAGCTGAACACGTTCGTCAACGTCGGATTCAACCGTAGACGAGACCTCGTAGAAAACAATGAGAGTCACACGTTACCATGTTATCGCTCTGTGAAGTCAACCCCGATGGGATAACGACGGCGACGAAAAAAGCTCTGCAACAAGCTTTGGGAAAAAGAGTTTTGACGACACAAAGTACGGCAAACTGCGTCCAGGATTCCCCTATTTTACGTTTTCGCCTTTACTCTTCTTGGTAAAGATATATATGTATGGACGTAACGCTGACGGTAAAATGGAAAAGCGTAAACATTTCCATTTCGACGACTTCTCAGAGATCAACTTTCATCCAGTCTTTCTCTCAAGCTGCGTGACTAAAAGCAAAGTTGCGAGAAATAATAGGACTGGCATAGGGTTTGGAATTTGCTGAGAATTGGCTAATGGAGATAATGGATGTGCTTCTGGAGCATTGTTGAAAACATGAAAATGAGATTCATGTTTCCGAGTTTTGAAAATTACGAACCAATGTCTAAAGTAGCGGATTTGTGAGTGCTCGTTTTTGCCTCAAAAATGGAATTTTTCGTAAAATAGCAAAGCAAAACGTTATTTGTCATTCGTGAGCGATGATCCATTTGCTGGATCACAAATTGCTATAAGAGTCGAAAATCCATGGATACATTTTGTTGGATGAAAAAAAGTATCAACTATCTGTTCCGAGAATTTTTGGCATAGTCTGACAGCTTTTCCTACGTCACGCCACATGTCAGATCCCTGGTTTTTTTTTCTGTTTTTACCTCGGATGTTATTCTATTCTTTTTTACAGTCAGCTGTACAGACTCTGTCATCTCTCTCGCTTCCTGCGTAACATTTTGCACGTTCTCGTGTGTACCTTCTCTGCTATTTCGTCATGCACGCCAAAACCTTCCAATTTGCGAGACCAGCGATAACACTACGATATTGGTTAGCAGTCGAGAAAAAAAATATATATATATGGTACTGTGGTTGTACGTTACGACACCCTTGGAAGGCCAAAGAAGAAAATTGGCAGTGAAAGCGTATCTCTTTATTGCTCGATCGATAGAATAAATGTATGATAAAAATGTGTGTAAAATATTCTCATCCTATGAAGGTTCATATTTCTTTTGCAATAAATGCGAAAGAAATTGAGATACTATCGTAATAGTATTTCCATGAATTAACTGTCATCGATTCGTGCGATTCATTTCGGTGTTTCCGGGAGCGATGGCCGAAAGCGGTCGCGAGATCGATTTGAGCGAATCCTCATTCGCTGTATGACGTTTTGATGCTTGATTGATTGCCAAGAAAATGAGCATAAATAGGACTGGTTTGGCCATTCTTTTTTTTTAATTCGATTCAATTTAAAAAACAAATTAATATATCAATATTCGTTAACGTACAAACATTACATTGTACGTGCACCCGCAGCTTAATGTGATTTTATGACCGATATCGCCTCATGGAAAGTTGCCACAAACCTATCCATTCGCGTATACGAAGACAGCCCCCCATTCTCTTGATTCCTCGAAGAAAGTTCTTTCTCATTAAAAGCTACGATCCTTCGAGCTCTATCTTGTATTAGCCTTTTCTCCGGCTCGTGACAATTGCGGCTCGTTTGACAAAAGATCCCAACATACACTTGCCTCATACAAAACAATAGGTTGACCAGTAATCCCTGTACTGTGTTCTCTCCCCTTATACATATGGGCCATTCTACGTTACTTTTATGACCTCCGATTTTGTCAGAGTCGATTTTGATTTTATGATTTAAGAAACGATTTCCAAAAACCTCAAGATAATGGACTCTCAATATTTACGACTTTTTTCGTCATTTTTTGATTTTCCGTCCTCCTAGAGGAAACTTTGATGATTTCAAAAAATAAAAAAATAAATTGATGATTGATTTCAAAAAATTGTGAAAAGCAAATATTGAGAGCCCATTATCTTAAGTTACTTGAAAACAGTGTGTACTTTCCCGTGTTTAAAATCGACTCTTTGTGCCTTGAAACATTGGAATAATGGTGAAAAAAGAAAAAAAAAACCGAAATCTGTAAGCCTTTTCGGTCGGGAACAACGTAATTCTAACCAATTATCGAAGTCGGCTAGTAAATTTGATGTGGAATGGAATGGCCCATATTTGTATTGTACGTATATATAAACGTAGCGCGTAAGAGTGAACAAAACTATTTTCTTTTGGCGAAGAGTTGACGTAATCGTGAGTTTTGCAGCTGCAAAGCGTTTTGCGGTCAGTCAACCAAAGTCGCGACGGCGACGACAATGACGAGAACGAGAAAGAACACAAAAGAGAGTCTCCCTCGCAAGCCGACGCCAATAACTCTGCGGGCTTCGTGAGACACTACTGCTCTTCTTAAATACCGCTTTAATTCCGTTTAATTACAGCATTGTGGTTAGCTGACAAGCGTCGAAGAGAGTCGCACTTCGCTTCGGGTCAATTAACTCTTCACCTTTGCTTTTATTTTTCCTTTTTTTCTTTCTCTACATTTCTCCGTCTCTTAATATTGTTACTTTTAATTGTTCCGATGTTCGTAATTGACGGCTGGCCATGGCTAATAAGCCAGTTTAATTTTTCATGTGGCATGAGGCTCATTTTTTTTCTTCCAAATGTCGAATAATAACTTATACCCAAACTAAACAGCCATAGAGGTCATAAAAAAATTGTCTTAAAATTTATAAATAAACCTTGCAACACACATTCCAAGGGTTAATTAGTGAAAACGTACTAAATAAATTTAAGTTTAAATGAAAATAAAAATCTGTAAAAACGTTGGTTTCATTTAGTGAAAATTTAAGGAGAAAGAAATAATAGGAAGCCGAGGTGAAGGGACCGAAATAAAATGTGATAAATGAGGTCGTTAATCTAGCGAAGGGTAGTCAACGTGATGAGCGTGCGGGGAGAAAAATAGATGAAGAAAAAAGGTCCTTTGCTCTCTGTCCACGATGATCGATCCACAGAGCACATGTCTCTCGACTCACTATGAAGAAACGACCTTAGTATCATTTGCTAATACACTTGCTGGGTTTATAGACAATTCAATTCGTTCAGGTAATGCACACATGGCTTTCCAGTTGATTTAATGTTTGGTACAAGATTCACGGGCTTTCAAATAATGAAACTTTTGAAATAAACAGAATTAAATGATTGCTGTCCGTTCAACGATTGTTTCCAATAGAATTTGCAGCTGCTGACTAATTTTGATTCTTTCTCAAAGATCTCCGATCGTTTTTAGGACATAAAATGTGAATATAGCAAATGATGCATTTTTAATATTCATTGCCTTATCGGAACTGAAAAAATAAATGGAAGGACAAGTGCAAAAAAATGTACTATCTGGACATGGAACCAGTTTCTTAAATAAATTTGACTACCTATTGTGAAGAATGAGGATTAGAATTAGATAATTCTGCGAAGCTTCTCACGCGAAGGGCCAGAAAAATTGACTCAGGAATTCTCACGTGCAGAGTTTTCAGCCCATATCTTATGCACATCCAATCTCTACTTCCACCTCGGAATTTCTGAAGCGTGTGCAATAAGGAAGCTCTGCTATTCTCTTGTATCAGGCTTAAACCAGAAACTTTACGGAAAATTGAAATTCATGACATGATGGATTAGATTATAAGGAGAAGTTGTTGATTTCCACCGAGTTATTCGGGACAAAATTTATCTACCTTGCCAAAATATAGCAAATTTAGCGCCCATGAATTTTCGGTTGTAATACCCCGAGAGCTTGAAAATTATCGGATATTTCCAGATTGTTTCGTTGCGTAGAAACGACTGAGATAAGTTTTGCTTATAAAAATCACGAGCGCGCAGTGCGAGGGACTTTTTAGCAGAAAAGAAACGGAGGGAAACAAGAGGGAAATATCCGATTAATTTTCAAGCTCAAGGGGTATTCGGGTGATTATTTTTTTAACCCCACTTTCGACTAATACGATTGTGATATTCAACATTTGTATTAGCTTTATTAGCCGGGATATTTTGTTTAATTTCGCTTCCTCATAGAGGAAGCTTTGTTTTCGTGAAAAATTTTTTTCAAGATTTTAAGGTCAGTATGCTTAGAATCACCTAAAACGTCAAAAAAATGGTTTAGAAAATGTGTCCGTGTCTGTGTGTGCGTGTGCGTGTGGGTGTGTGTGTGTGTGTGTGTGTGTGTGTGTGTGTGTGTGTGTGTGTGTGTGTGTGTGTCAGGGCCCGAAAATCCAATCGTCGATAACTCGCGAATAATACGATCGATCGAACTCAAATTTAGCACGCAAGTAGAGTATTAATTCCTCTTCAATTGCTATAATTTTTGAGAAAATATATCTATGTATACAGATTTTATAGAATTGTTAATTTTTTCGAAAAATGTCGTATACTCTTTAACTTTCGTAAAAGTTCGCCGATATGGCTAAATAGTTCTTTATAACTAGAGATACGTTAAATGCTGTTTGGTATTGAATTTGGACAGAATCGGTAAAGCGGTTCGGATTTTATAGAATTTTGAATTTTTGTAAAAAATAAAAATTTTGCTATAACTCCCGTTGAATTTCAGCAAACCAACTGAAATGTTCTACAAACGAAAAATAACATGCAGTTACTGTGTACCAAATTTGGTGGTGATCGGTAAAGTCGATCGGTAAAATTTTACACAATTTTGAACATTTGAAAAAATAGCGATTTTCGCTATAACCTCCGCAAACGTTATTAAAGTAAAATAAAATTTTGTGCCGATAAAAATGAGATGTGCCAGTGATTTATATATTTATTCAAAACAAGGATGCAAAATAGAACCTTGCACGTTGCTTCCTCATTAAATTTTACTCTTGACAAAGCTTCCTCTCTGAGGAAGCTAAAATCAGTTACAATACTTCCTCGTAGAGGTAGCTACACTGTTAAAAAAATCTGCTTGAAAATTAAGGTACCGGTACCGGAAGTTTTTATTCACAAACCGTGTCGTACAATTTGAACACCAACGTGCTTGAAATTTACATTAACTGCACATAATAATGATTGAGATTTCCGTAACGTTACTGTTACTAAGTACATGAAATTGAAAGTACGCGTGATCTATTTTTATGTTGATTTCACATAAAACTAATGTACGTTATACGTCTTTTTTTCATCGACTATAACTTAAAATTCAAACACACTTTTGTTGGAAACTTTAAGTTATGATGTAGAAAAAATGTGGTGCTGCATGTAATTTTCGAGTACCAATGTACCTGACACTTACTACGCGTGCATAGAATTTCAAGTATGGGTATTGTAAATTTACTGGAATACAGTATATTAGAATTCAAGTCCAGCCTACAAAAAACACCACTGGTGTGCAGTAAAATTCAGGCACAAAAGTGTTTGATATTGAAGGCATCTCTTATGCACATTGGCAGAACCAAATTACCGAACCCAGCAATTTTTAGATCCTCTTCTTCCGTACGGAAAGTGCAGAGTTCGAGCTCTAGGCCGACGGGGTTTGTGTGGGGGAGAGGGATGAGTAGAGAGAAGTCACAAAATTTCCACCACTTTTGCAAGTCAAGGACAAGAATAAACCCGACGTTCAAAAGCAGAGTACTTTTTTCTGACAATGAGCCTACTAAGTTTAACGAAATCTTATTTCGCACTGTGTCGGTTTGGCTTCGGTTTATATACTACCACAGCTGCGCTTCGCTTGCGCGAAAAGCGGCCGGAATTGGCCATCTAGCGGCGAAATGCCAAAACCTGGCCGGGGGTACGCACTTCCCATTGAAATCTGAGTGACGATGGCGTTGTAAATTCAATGAATTTTCGCCTCTATTTCAATGGAAGTACTGGCATTTTTCATAACGGTTCATTAAATGAGATAGCGTTGCATAGCTGCAGCATATCTATAGATATTTTGAAATATTCAATCACGAGCATTAAAGAAATCTCAACGGCCCGAGTGTTTGATTTTCAAATCTGAGAACTGAAATTAAATTTAAGATGAACGAGTAAATGTAGTGGATTTTTACATTAAATGTTAGTTGAGTTCAGGGATATTTCAATATTTGCATCTTATTCACTGATTTACAAGAACAGATTTGTAGTTTCCAACGCCATTCCGAAATTTTACAATACCGGAATTGAAGATTACAAAATAGAATCTTACTTTTTCTATAACGTGTTTGATTTTTTCAATAACGTGCTTGAAAATTACAGAACTATTCGGATTTTCAATTACAAGCATCGAAGAATTGTCCATGATCAACGTTCTTTATTTTTCAAGCACAGGTACTTGAAATATAAGTTGCACGATGCTCGTAGAATTAAGTTATTTTTCTATAAAATTGCAGTGAAGTGCAGAAATTTTCAATAACTTGTCATGTAATTATACATTTAATGATCAAATTTTGTAAATTTACAATGAATTTTTCTTAAATTCCAATGCATTACATTAATTTTACGATAGATTTGTAAATTTACAGCACTTCATACATTAATTACAGTTTCATGTACAAAATTTGTAAATTTCATACACTCCAGTACATTAAATTTACAATCTTTTTTTACAGTGTATGTAAAGAGCAAAATTTAATGAGGAAACAATGTTCTACTTTGCATCCCTGTTTTTAAAGATGTTCTCAACAGATTCATTACCGAATCGCTTTCGGTGCTCACTCATATCGACGATCGTGAATAGCACTTTGACGTTTCAAACATTTGCATAGGTTACAAGTGACAGAAAAATTATTGTTTATCGCCTAGCAACCTTGCCGGGAAATTTTCGAAAAATTATCGATATATTAGGTTGGGGAAAAAGAAATCCATTATTTTTATATGAAATTCAGGACTTTATTTAACATGCTTCGGATTGTCCGATTTGGGTCAAATATGCACCGTTTTGTTGTATGATTTGTTGCCATTTTAAAGGTAACTTCATAATGCCTCCCTCATAGAAGTCCTGGTCTCTATTTGCAAAAAACTCTAGTAGTCGATTTTCACAATCCTCCCTAGATGCCAATTTTTTATCATTAAAGAAATTTCGCAATGCAAGAAAAACATGATAATCGCTTGGTGCCAAGTCCGGACTGTATGGCGGATGCATTAAAACTTCCCAACCAAGCTCCCGAAGTTTCTGGCGAGTCACTGTAGATGTGTGTGGCCTTGCGTTGCCCTGGTGGATCACGACACCTCTCCTGTTGGCCAATTCTGGCCGTTTCTGGTCAATCGCTATCTTCAAACGGTCCAGTTGTTGACAGTAGAGATCAGAATTTGGCGTTTGGCCATATGGAAGCAACTCATAATAAATAATCCCCTTCCAGTCCCACCAAATGCATAGCAGAACCTTCCTGGCCGTTAGTCCTGGTTTGGCCACCGTTTGAGGTGCTTCACCGCTTTTTGACCACGATCGTTTTCGCACAGGGTTATCGTATGTGATCCATTTCTCATCTTCAGTCACCATCCGTTTAAGAAATGGCTCTATCTCATTCTAATCTACGAATCTACGAAACCAAAATTGCACATAATTGGCTGTTACAGTATCGGAACCATAAACAACATTCACAATTTTAGCCGCCTGGCTTGCATTTTCGCCTTTGTCAAAGAAAAACTGTAAAATGTACCGAATTTTCTCTTTGCTCACTTCCATTTTTAACAGCCTGTAACTCACAACTGAATATACCGAACAAAAAACAGCAAAAGAATTTTTTTACTGCGAAATGTCACCTTTCCAACGAGCATAAATCTGAAATTGTTTGATCGATACTTTACGAGAAATCTATCAGTACAGTACATCTACCGAAAAATAATGGATTTCTTTTTCCCCAACCTAATAATTTCGACCTGGTTGTACCACGTGATGTCAAATGCTGCGCTCTTATTGGTGAAAAAAGAGGTTGAAAACATAATAAAAAAATTGTTTTCATCACGTTTCGTTTTATTACAGTTTTTCGTCTTTTCGGGGCCCAGTTTCTCGAGAGCTAATTTTCGTGTCAAAATACTTTATTTAAAAATTGCCTACGTTGTTTGAAAATAATTCAGCATGAAATTACCGAATGATAACTCAGCGCTGTTGATTTTCAGCGAGCTGAGTCAGCGCATGATCGAGCATTGTTATCCGAACTGTGAGATAGATCATTTAAGCTCCGTTTTCTCTGTGTACTAATATCGTGTTCTCGAATGTTCAGCTTTAATAAATTGCATTAAAGTGCAGTGAAAGACAAAACTAAGTTAATCATCATATCTCAAATAAATTATCAGCGTGAAATTTCGTATTAACAGTTCGTTATTAAGAAAAAGCCACAAAAAGTTGGAGCATTCGAAATCCGATACTGAGGATCGAGCAGTCATGAAAATATTTTCTGAACAAGCAGTGAAATGTTCCTCAGAATATATAACTACGTTTCCCCCTGGATATCAAGTAATAAAATACAAATGGAACATCAACGTTCATACTCATCGTACACATGGCTATGAAAACACCCGATTGAAATTTTCACTGGCTAGAAAACTGCACATTGCGACAATGCCGTCGTTATTTATACGAGGGAACTTGACCAAATACACGAGGTGAAACGTAGTGAAAGAGGATTTGTATGGTCTGGAATCCATGACGTCTGTGTGAGTGGATAATATTACTGACACGGCTGCAAACTGTACCAGCAGAGAGAGGATCAAACGCCGACAACGAGGCAACCAGCGAAGAATCTCAAACGGATTGCGGCTTAACGAGCGAAATGATACGACAGCTAATTCCCATAGCCTGAAAAATCTGTATTCGGGTATATTCGTGGCGCACCATTTTCATCGTGTCACTTTTGCAACGTGATTTTTCTTCACCCACCGAAAAATAAAAATGTATAAGTCGAATGAAAATATAAGCTGATCCAGGAAGAAAAAATTTTCTCCGAAAAAAAAAAGAGATTTCTCGTTCAATTCCGACAGAATAGGATATTGTTCGAATTTTGTGGCCGAATTAACAGAAGGCACAAATCACCCGAGATTGAAAGATTTGAAAATTGATATTTCGCAGGAGTACATTTTTCAGTATTCGTTTCGACAATAGTACGTAGGCTTTAATACTCGGAGGGATGTAATACATGGAATATTGTGTTTGCTCTCTGGCTGCGGTGATGCCATTGTGGTACGGAGAACGAATATTCTGATGGTCGTGGGCTTCCAGTTGAAAGGCATGAAAGAGGAGTTAGGGAGCGAAAATCATCTCCGCCTGGGGGTTAAGGCTCGCCTTGCACCACCGGGAGGGCGTTTCACTGTATCGGGTTAAAACAGTTGAGACGAAGCCCTTGTTTATCCTTCGTTTGAGTTCGCCGCTTATCGCGTGACTCGTGAATGCCAAGATATAATGTAGGAATATTTTGACATTGTCGTATTGAGGCGAGAGCAAACATCAATGGAAATTATTCGGATGTGACAGACCCAAGTTTTCCAAAGGACACGCATTACCTCCAGATAATTAATATTCCGGTCAACTGACACATAAAATTCTTCAAATTGTGAAAAGACTGAAAACGAGAAATTATTTTATAAAAATGGTCAGTGTGTCGGTTGTTTAATAAGATTATAAACAAGAGTCAATAAATTTAGCTCATCATTTTTTCTATTATTCGAAGGAAGAACAAATATAGATAATCAATCGATAAAAAGTCCTGTTAAATTTTTCATTTCGAATATAATTATCGATAAAATTAATGAAATCAGCTAGTAGGAGAAATTCAACTTCCGATTGCATGGTTTTTATAAAATATTATCGTTTGAGTCGAGTTCGATGGTGAATATAATAGCATTTCCTCGTGGCTCGAATGCATCATTCGAGCAGCTGACTAATGAATCCTATATAATAGTATCGGAAATTTCAACAAGCGAGCCAATCCTCGACAGAATATCTGCCTTATGGTAGCGACGCATAGACAATAATTTCCAATTCGAAGGAGCAACGTTGCTCATACTCTCATCTACTAAATACATCCGAGCTTTGAAAGATGCTGAGGGTAGACGTCGCAAATCTTCAGCCATACCAAGACTGCATTATGAACGACGTTTAATCCCCTTAGCCTCTATAATCTCCTTTAAGGATATCCTCTGCCCGAGTGACTTTATTTCCATCCCTTCGACTATAAGAATCGAACATTCAACGGATCTGAATTTGGTAACTGATGGATTTTCGCGTTCACCTAATACTACCAAAAGCGCTAAATGTTCTTGAAAAAAAAAAAAAAAAAAACTCAATTCAACACCACCAGATATTTATCTTAAATTATCAAAAAAATTTCGAGTGGTCCATTTTGCCCGATATATTTTTATCCCTATTTCATTTAACGTTTCCGTCTATTGAGGTGCATCCTTCACAAATGCACGTGTCGACGATGCCCGCTGTTAATAAAAATTCATTATGCATGTAATTCTCCAAGAGCTAACCACGTGCCGCAACTATTCAGTGGATGTTGGAAAGTTGGCAACTCGAGAGAAGTTTCGCCCAAGCGAATTGAGTATGAAAGGGACTGATACGTTTCGCTCATCTATAGTTTCTATACCTTATGCATTGTATTCAGGATATGCACATATTTTAATAGATACATCATGTGTGTATCCACCATGTGCCCTAATACATATCAGACATATCATACTCCAAAGTCACCTGCACGTGATAGTCGCAGCTCACCGTCACGCATATCACTACCGCGTGACAATTTTTAATACAGGGATGAAGCTTGGTCGGTGAATTACGAACTTTCCATTGTGATATGGAATAGTAGGGGGCGTGTGTTTCCCTGTCTATGAGGTAGACGTGTGTTGATGTACGCGGATAGAATATTTTCGTGACTTTTTGTAAGAGACAGGAGAGCTTTCTCTCCATTGAGGTGCCATTTCCTCGAGCACCCTCTTCCCAAAAGCTCTCCCTTTACCTCTTGGCTTTACCACCCGACCCTTCTTCAGCTAAGAGTCTCTCACCATAATGCAACACTTGTTGCTGCGCCTCCTGGAAACGAGAGAGGGTCGTGAAAGAAGGCCCGACTGAAACGCGCGACGTTAGTGAATCCGAAAGATCTTTATTATTGGATATACTGAAGCAGCAGGTCAAAAAATACGAGCATTATGATTACGGTTGACAGCTGTAATGATGCAATCACCATGATTAATAGATTCTGCCACATATACATGCTCGGTTTCGTAATGGACGAATGGGTCATTCGGAGTTCGTATAATGGTGTCAGAAAGGGGATTAGTTTAAGGGGACATGGTTCGGAACTGAAATGATCACTTGTCTATTAATTATGGTAATTTTTTATACAGTATAAAAATTGTTCACTGCAGCAACCAAGTTTTAAGCGATATATCGAAGTTACAATTTTTGATTTTATGTGCAGAGTAATCGTTGCTGGGTCAGAATAAAGTTCTTTATTACGGATAAAAATTATTGTGACGCAGCGACAAAATGTTAATGCGGTAACAAAATTTTTTTCATCAAATCCTATTAAATGTTGTTTATCAAAAACCGAAAGTGTCTAATCGAATGGAAATCCGCCGAAATTTCGAAACGAGTTTAACGACAATGCTAATCCCGTTGAAGGTTTTGCATTTAATTGAAAAACGACGAAAAGAAAGTCAGATTTGAAAAATCATTGGGTATTCATTAAAATCCTGTGAAAATCTCCGGATCTTTATGGATAGATGGAAAAAAAGGTGAACAAAAAGTTTTCAAAAATTGGGAAAACTGGATTGGAAAGAAATTGAATAATTAAATTTCAGTTTAGTCCACAGGCGAACTCTGTTAGCAACATTTTCTTATTCTCCCCCTGTTTTCCGTAAGCCCAGAATAACCAGGCCATTTATCGGCCAAACTCAAGGGAAACAAACTACGGGCCGAAATGTTCCTCCTCTCCGCGGTGGGTGTAAATTTCGGTAACTTGTGTCACACTCTAATGCATTAGTACGAAACTCGTATGTATGAATTGAAGAAATTATCTTCGGAAATTGCGAGGAAATTGAATAAATTTTTCAGGGAAATATAATCTCTTCTGACGTCAGCCCCAGAATTCCTTGTCGCGAAGTTTTGAACAAGCCTCTCTGTCGAATCGTGTGGAAGGTCGCCTAAAAAAAAAAAGAGTCGGAGAATGAAAGAGGGATAGATAGAGGATGCAGAACAGAATTGCTATGAAGTCTATTGAATATCGAATCGCTACTGTAGCAGACGATCGATGAAGGAAAAAAAAGCGTTCCAATATCTTTCCTGTTGAATTTTCTTCCGAGTACAGACGCATTTTTGGGACCCGTTTGCGATTACGTAATCGCACCTGTGGCGAGATACGCAGGTGCATGGGGCATTCCGGTTTTGACGGCTGGCGCACAAGCGGATGCATTTCGGCATAAAGACGAACACTATCCAACCCTGACGAGGATGATGGGCTCGCATCGTCTCGTCGGTGAGGCCCTCAGACACATTCTTCAAGGTTTTGGATGGACTACAGCGGGCCTACTCTACCACAACCATGCAATCGACAGCAGCCGTGGGAATTCGGAATGCCACTTCACACTCAGTGCCGTATTCACCGCCCTCAACCAGACACCAATCCACCGAAGCTTCAACGAGGAGACGACCAATCTTCGAGATTACCGAAAGCTACTCGCCTTCGTCTCACAGTCAGCTAGGAGTAAGTTCCTCCTCTACCTCTCAATTAGGTTTCCCCTATTTTCGGGGCTCTGACCTTTGCATATAATCGACAATTAAAACACGTTCTATCGTAATTAAATGGTTGTATAAAAATTTCACAAGCTTTTATTTTTTTTAAACGGGTTTGTACAATTTTACAGATTTAAAAAAAATTATTCAATGGATATGAAAAATCTTGCAAATCATCCTGAATTACCCAAAATTTTCGAAATGCTTAGATTACTCAGAAGTTTCAGAATTCCCAGAATTATCTGATTACCGAAAAGCCCCAAAATCATGATAATCCTCCCGAGTTCTCAGATTCCGGCTCTCCTAGTTCAAAAGGGGATGCATTTAGATTCTATATATATTTTTTATGACCGAAGATTTTAAACGTTCAATTTTATAATTCAATTTTATTATCACAGAGCCCTTAAGGGAATGTGCATTTTTTTCATTGACGAAAGCTTCTAAAAAAATGTCAAGTTTCACTAGCTCTCTACAAATTCCATCATTAAAGTAAACTACTTTTCGAATCGTTTACTCAAGGGGCAATTTGCAGACAGTTGCGATTCATTTGGTTCAGACAGTTTTGTAGATTCAAGTTCTTCGGCTATTCCGATAAATCGATAAAATTTCAATCGCTTTTATTTGTGTGCCGCATCCAGGAAACTTATTTCTCGTCTTTTCCTTTATCGATCTGATTAATAGTCGATTTATTCCGTATTGGCATAAATAATTAGCGGAAGTCCAGAGTTGGAAAAAGGTTCCGGCAATCATCGTTGTATCGCCGCAATAAATGCTCAGTTATTTCCATGCGACGATTTTAATTAAATGGTTTCATCGAAGCAATTAATGTCGGCGAAAACTTAACGTTCTTCGGAGAACATTATGATTTCCTCTCAAATTCCCTCAACCAGTTTGCGATAACACTTTATTAATTAAATTAACGTTCTCTGGAATTGCAATTCACTTTTTAATCATTATCCAAGTACAGTTTGGCATTTTCACGTTGAAGTTTCCAACGCGACTCAAACAACATTGTTGAAAATCCTTCTCTATTTTCCTTTTTGGAAAACAGTCGAATATGCGTTAATTTCTGTACTCGAACCACCTACGCGAATTTTATATTCCCATGGCTAAGAGTCAAGATTGAACTTACTTCCACTTCCTTTTGCACGAGAGTCCATGCGAAATAATGCAGCTTCCGTGAGCACGTTCGCCGTTAACGAGACCTGCAATGACTTTGGTAGTGAATTATTCATTATATCCCCTGCCAATAAGGTTTGTAAACTTCGTTTGAGAAAATATCCATGAAAGTGCATCTTCACGGAAAGGAACACCGTAAACAAATCACCTAATAATTTAAAGATGTTTGAGTCCCTTGTGTCTTTTTAAATTGCCTTCATAAATAGCTTCAAAATGATTGTCCGATTACTTAGTTCAATGTTAATGAAGACACCTCGACTGTAATTTGGAAAATGAAACTGCAACGTTCCCGTTATTTTTACGCCTTACACATTCACTGCTTAATCGAAGGGCTGTATGTGTGTATGTGACATTTATCGAACCAAGTTAAAGCCTCTCATCTCATTTTATTTTGTTTTCCGTAGATCGTGGAGTTGTAAGCGAGATCCTCGGACGAGTCTGGGGTAAGTCCCTGCGTCTGTAGAGGCCCGCTTCCATCTGTGCATCGAATAGATTTTATTTTTACATCATTTTTCGGATTTTATTTTGGTTGCCCGTCCTTTGCTCGAATACACGATTTGTAGCTTTTTGTATCGTGGGGTAGAAATAGTGGAAAAATCATCAAGTCGATTCAGTGGACTATTCGAGGTGTGGTCAGACGGTGCAATTTTTCGTTGTTTTGTTGTTGTTTCATCCATGTTATTGATCTGCCGTTTCTATTTCATTCGCACGTCCTCTGCTCAAATACACGACGTTCAATATCTTGCATCGTCAGACAAATTCAGTAGAAAAACTATGGCGTAGATTCAGCAGAAAAGATGTTCTGAGGTTTCAGTAGAAAATTCGGATGTGGTCAGACCGACAAATGCTCATTTATATTTGTCGGTTATATTTTTTATACTCTTCTCACCTATACAGACAGATTTTACAGCGTTTATACCCTCGTTGCTGAGAGCAAACGTGGAATTATCCTTTTTCTGCTTCGTTCACCCTCAAATACTGCCGACGTGAATATCCGCCACGCGGTTTCCGTTTCATCTGCCGTGCGACTTTTATTTATGTCGTAGCGTAACATGACATTGCCTTTTACTGTATGTGTTCTGGATTAATCGTAAGAATGGTATTATTACCACATTCTCAAGTATTATGCATTTCAAAAATATATTGGCATTGAAAAACCAAGTTTACGTATTAAATTCAAAGCAGAAAAATAATTTGTTAAACGTTTCTAACTAATTAAAACGTCTTAAAATAATTTAGACACATTTTATAATTAATTTATTAATATATTGAGCTTCCCTGAAGCGTGGTTATTTGAGGTATAGATTACTATTGGTTTTCTTTTGATACTCCACTGACTTTGATGCACGCAATATTTTTTTTGAACTTCTGTTCACATGATATATGTACTCTTCATCTAGTATTGTTATACTGTGCCATTATCATACATTTCCGATAAATTACGCTTTCTCGAGACGACACGTATGCTGCATTATTCAAGAGCTTCTTTGATAAAGGCTTTACTCGGGTACAGGCTCGGGCTCCACGAGTGATACACAAGCACCATAGACATTTTCCTTTGACGATAGAATCATTCTTTCGAATCGCCTTTTCTTCAACGTATTTTCCAATACTCACCAGGACTTATCGAAGCTTCGGTTTAATACCTTTATCGGATTTTCGTAACACACTTTCGTCGTCTGCCTTATGAAATTAACAAAGTGTGTTTTCAGATCCTCGGTTCTCCAAGTTGAGGAGGTTTCAACCTGTGTACGTAACCATGGAACGTCCTATATGCCTTGAAATACCTAATAGTATATATTGAAGGGGACTCAATATTGGACCGGGGGAGGATTAACTCGCTGTCTAGAAGCTCGGTGATTGATCGTCGGGGAATCGGAAGAAATGATCGAAAAAGATTTGGTCGTGAAGAACAAGAATTTCTACCACTTCGCCATGTTTCCCTTTTGTGTTTGTTGGCTGTGTAATCGAAAAGTTTCTTCGTTTGGGGGATTAACGTGCGTGGCCCTCACCACGAGTAATCCTGAAGTTCCATCAAACTTGAGGGAGCGACACTTTATTAAGTGTCGCATTTTTGTGTCATTAATTTGATCTTGAAATTGAAATGAGCATAGATTTTTTCACTCTAATGGCCAAACCAGGTTTTGCTTAAAAACATTTTTTTCCTAACAAATCTGTTCACTTTTTGTTATGTTATCGAATGGCTCCTTAAATTACTGGCTAATTTAAAGAATCTGATCCTTGTTATGTTTTTATTTTGTTGGTAATTATGGTTATTTTTCTTGGGTATAAATTTATTAAAAACACCTTCCTGACGGAGTCAAGAGATTTTCAGCTTCCAGAAGAGGAGCTTCGTTACTGGACCAATCGATGTCACGATCGTCAGTTATCATTCTGCTACTCCGAATTCGTCGTGACGGCGCTCACGTCGATTATGGCAATGCGCATTCGTACAAGAGTCGTAAAATAGGAGACTCCTTTACGATTCTCAACGTATAAATGTTTACGTGTCGAAGCATAACGTTTCACTGCGAGTAATGATGGGTCGAACGATGCTGGTAGTAGAAAAAAACGACGACGACGACCAGTCAGTTGCATCGAAGAGCGAATGGTTGCGATTCTCTTGCTCGGCCATTCCCTTCGAACGTTATACACCGATAAGCATTCGTTTCTCGAAATCCCTGTCGTGAAACGAGCTCCTAACGAGCGAAATGTACCTCCACGTTTACGTGTGAACTTAGTTACGAGTTCTCATATGGAACCTCAGCGAAAAAAAACAAACAAAAAAGGAATTTATAGCTAATCACGTTGAAAATTTTAGTCCGTGTACATTTTCACGCCGAGAATCATCATCATTCGCTTTAATTTTATAAAATGCACTTACGATTTAACATGTTAACTTAGCAAAATTCACACGACATTTCAATGAAAAAAAAAAAAAGTATTTGTAACTAACGACGTAGCTAGTTTTTGTTGGTGTTGGTAAAAGAAATTGACGTGCGTTCATATCCCTTGAGAATGCATCAGGGATCTTCCAATAAGTTTCTTACGCTTCGGGAAACGGAAGTCCATCGATGTATTGGCCTGAAGACGTCGAAACCTCGCGTATTTCATTTCCTATCTCGTTGGTGTCTTGCACTTTTCTATTTTTGTTTGTTTTTTTTTTCATCTTGTGTACTGCAAAGACCAGGATGTATATTACCGAATTGCTGATAAGTAGGTCGCATCCTGAAAGTATACACGACGGTGCATGAATTCTGTCGAGCCCTCGGAGAGCACGTTTCTCGCAGAGTTGTTTCGTGATGCCGGTGATGCTCGTAGATTTAGACCACGAGCTCGTATTGCACCAGCGACGCGGCAATGTCCTCATAAATAGTGGAAGTACAAGCTCGCGGAAATGAAAAGATTTCAGAAAGGTGTCGTGTATTCCGGGCACCCCTTCGGTCTGTAATGCTGCACTGAATTTTACATTAAATACATTTTTCTTTGTTCTTAGACGAATCATTTCTTCTGTCAATCGTTGTACATGGGAGGCCACTAATTCCAACACTCGATTTTGTTTAGCATTTTGTAAAACCTATAGTAAGTTTTACGTGGCCCATGAAAACATTTGCAAAATCGTGGAAAGATATTTGAAGATGTAAAAAAATGTTTTCCCAAGTAAACTAAAGGAACTATTTATATATATGCCCTTCTCTTTGATCCACGTTTTTCCCTCCAGGCGTTGAAAGCAATATTACAAGATTTCCGAGTAGTCTAGATGGCTCAAAGGGATTGTATCGTTGAACTCGATGTTTCGTGATGTCTATGACGATATACATATATGAATACGCATATCTTCTTCCCTTTGCTCCTCCTTTTCCTTACCCACTCTCATTCTTTCCTTCTGCCAGGTATAAAGGTTTTTCTACACATTTTATTGCTCCTTTCGAATATATGACAGTGGAAAAAGATGTTTTCGGTGGAAAAACGCTATCGAGCCTAAGGGGTTCGTTCTTCAGAGACAGAGAAGTTTTTTATGATCGTCGCTACGTCTCTCGATATTCAGGCCCTGTCGCTGCTGGCTTTCTTGGTATCTCACGATGATGCTTTGACTTAAACGGGCCTTTCCTCACGATTTAGGGTAGCTTAGAATGGAGGGTATATTCTTTAGACGAAAAATATCCTATCAATATCTCGCACGTGACCAGAGAGCCGAGGACTAAGCTCTGATACTGAGACACAAGCGAAGTGTTACACATGTTTCATAAAAAATTGCACGAATATTGTCTGACCAACTTTATGAATGTTCGGATTTAAACAACAAATCATTACTCTTTTTATTTAGAAATATTAATTACTTTAGGAATTAACTTATAGTGGGAGAAAAGAGCACAAACACTTCGTGTATATGCTGATTTATGAATCATATTATTTCCCAAGCGCATCGTAATGTCTTCAGTACCTGAACTTATTGATTACGTTACTCACGTTCTTCACTCGATGTATATATCAATTATGTCTTGATTTCACATACCAAAAGTAGCTAATGCAACTTATTTTCTCGGTGGTAAATCCTACAGATAACATTTTTTGCTCGAAAATGCTACTCATTGAAGTCGCAAAAAAAATCAATTAACTTTTCAAATTTTATCTCTCAACCTTCTATCTTGTTGTTTCAGTTGTCGTTATGTGTGCTAACTCGACAACGATACGAGAAATTCTGTTGGCCGCCGAGGAACTTGGAATGGTGGACTCTGGAGAATACGTTTTCTTTTCCATAGAACTTTCTTCGAGGTAAGTTACGCCAATCACCAAAATTGCGAAGCTGAGTTTTTTTCCCACGCGAAAAGTAATTACGGAAGTCATGCCACTATTTTTATACTTGCAATAATTATTTTTAGTACTCGACAACTTTTATTTTATTTTACTGCTTTTTATTGACAGTCACAACTATAGTGACAATTATTATATCCCTACTGTTCATGAAAGTCAAACTGCTTATTGGTCTTCGAAAAAAAAGCCATCATTCATTTAGCAATGAATTCACTGTCTTTATTTCTCGCCAAGTAGCTTCAGACTTTTCCGGAAGTTCCGTTACGAATGGATCGCCCGTAAAAAACATCAACGTAAAAAGCATCTTACTGGCGTAACAGTGTTTCATAATTAATATAAATGAGTCCAGTCTCTGATGTTCTTTTTTTTTCTTCTTAACATTCAGCGAAATGTCGCAATTCGTTGAGATTGATTTTTTTTTTCGTTGTAATTCCAGTGACAATAATTCAAAGGAACCGTGGCATGTGGAGGGCGATCTAGACGAAAGAAACGAGAAAGCTCGAAAGGCGTATCAAGCCCTTTTAACTGTGACTGCCCGAACCCCAGACAACCAGGAGTACTTAAATTTTTCACGTGAGGTGAAATCCCTCGCGGAGAGCAAGTACAACTTTACCTTCGGCAACAGCTCCGTCTCGACGTTCGTAACGGCCTTTTACGATGCTGTTTTCCTTTATGCTCTTGCCCTCAAGGACAGCCTTCCCGATAAGCCCGGCGACGTCAACTTGGACGGTGGAAATTTGACGCGAAGAATGTGGGGCAAAAGTTTTAAAGGTCGGTCATCCTCCATTACCAGCTTATGGCAACACACTTAAATTATAACATTATACTTTTTCGCAGGATGTTAAAAAGGATTTTTAAAATGCAAATAATTTCATGATGGAATGACGACGTATGTTTTTAATTTCAGTAGCATCGAATTGTTACTATCGAGATGGCAGCAGAACATTTGTTACAGGAAAGCGAAACTGTGAAGCCAATTATGTATCGGTTATTGTACATTGCCGGATGATTAATTATCGTAGTGGGGACCGGTCGTGACCCCTCATGGTGTTTGTGTCGGTGCAATGCTCGGCTTGCTCGGCTTCCCGCAATTGCTATACCATTGCGCGGGCTATGTGTCAATTATAACCCAAACCTAGTATTAGCTTCACGTACAGATATGCAAACTCGTTATTCGTAATTAAAAAACGGCGTCATACATACATGGGATTTATTGCTATTCCTTATATCTTCTGTAATCAGAGAAATGATTTATTTCTTTTAGCTGAAACAATATATTAGCATTCTGTTAGTTTGAATGAAAAACATTTTCATATGAGGATTGGTGTTATTAACCCTCAATCATGTCTAATTGCTCAGCGCATTTGAACGGTGTAAATTCGTGAAGTAACGGCGCGTGAAATCATACGAAGTACCGAGAGTAATACAACGTGCACGAAATCCCGCGTTTGTCGGCTGATAGGATAGCATCACAAGCTATCCGATTAATTAACTATCAATTAAACGAATTTTAATACGGGTTTGTCCCTCCCGTTGGCCTAGCTCCTAATTTCGAGTAGACGTTAAATCGACATTTAGTGTGTATTGAAAATCCAAGCAGCAATCCAAAAGTCATGTCTCGCACCACAAATAATTAGCAAACTTGAGAAATGCATATATCTGTTTAATTTTCCACCTTTCTCAGAGTCACCTTAACGATATTTATTGAATTCTCCTTATGTTCTTGGAGGATTTTTTTTGAGAAGATGCGTAACGATAAAAAGTCCTTAGTCGTTATGACCTTGTGGATCATTATGAATCAAATTTATCTAGACATTAGCAGTACAAACAAAAGTTGAGATTTGTGAGAGGGAAATTTTCAGTGGAATCAGTGGAATGTAAGTTTTCACTTAACAAAGTCATCGCAACGATTTATCGTGCCCTCCTCATAAATATCAATTCATTTATAAAATGACACCGTACTTCGTTACTGGGGGTGCAAGGCTGCTTTGTGAATTTCATACTGAAATTGTGCTCTGCTAAGTTATTCCAAACGGACCTGAGAAGATGTCTTGGGAATTCTTGACGTATTGTCGAGCTTCTTGTGTTTATGACAATAATTGAGAGTGTCGTAGAATAATTATTCAACCTTCTAACGTCTTGCAAAGAGATGAAGTATCTTTTTGGACTATATTGTAATCATGATTTTCTACCTCTATGCCATAAATGACATTAATCTTATTCTTAGCTTCATTTATGCTTTGTAAAAATGAAAATTTTTAGGTTCATTGAGATAAAAATTCGTTGATTGCAGCTGCTTGATTAATAAATTGAATTAATCAATGAATTTCAGTGTCAATTATCGAATCTATCAATTGTTTCAGGAATAACGGGAGACGTTAACATTGACGAGAATGGCGACAGAATCGCAGACTATTCTTTGCTGGATATGGATCCAGAAACTTCAAAATTCGAGGTATAAAAGTAAAATAAAATTCACATCGACAATAAATGTCTCTCTATTGATTGTAGTTGAATGAAAATCCGATGAAAATTAAACAGATAATTATAAACGTACCTGATAATACGATAATTATGCGTTGTGAGTGATATTAGAATTTTGAAAGATAAAGTTCATTCGATCGGTTGAACAGAGAATTTGATAATACCGATTATGACCAATCGTTTGAAAGAGACAACGGATATTTGGCGCTGCCTAATTTTAATCATTTTCGGTTAATAACATTTCGCCGGAGTATGCAAAATCTAATTAATACCGCAGCGACTTGATTATTCGCACTTGAGTTGTCTTGCACGCTCTGTTGCTCCTTCGTTAATTTCATTCTTGTCACTAAAGCGCAAATACCATTTCATGCGTGAATAATTAGTTACAACAAAAATTTTATTTACCGGTTGCAGATCGTCGCTAATTACTACGGTGCTAACAAGACTCTGGAATACGTTGCGGGAAAGCGAATTCATTGGTCCGGCGGACGTCTCGAACCACCTCCCGATACTCCCAAATGCGGATTTGATGGGTCACTGTGTCCCGATAATTGTGAGTGTCTTTTTTTATCGTCCTGAAAAATATAGAATCGAAGCCAGAAATTATATTGTGACTTACGATTTTCGATTATTAATCGAACAATTTATTTAAAAAATGTATTTAGTTCGGAACTGTCCTTAAAATTTTATTGAAAACAAATAAAATTTTGAGGAATTGTTTGGAACTGAAAGGATTAACCATCGTTTTGCAAAAACTGTAAAATTGTTATTAACACTATTGCACCATACATTTATATTTCACAAAATATATGTGATAGCAAGATGTTTTTTTTTTTTTGATAAACAGCTTTGCCAGGCTACGCCATTTTGTCTATCGTGTTGAGTTCGATCGTGGTGGGTCTGGTGGTGGTTTCGGTCATCATCTACCGGTAAGTCAATACATCGTTGATACACATCTTTCTTTACAAAAAAAATATATAACAAAAGAAACGTATGCTCGTAAAATCAATATAATAGTCCATCGTATGTATATTCAACCCATATTTTCTATGTATAACTAAGAGAATTTTGGTAGCATGTATTTGCCGAACAAACGTCCGGAATGGGTGTGCAGAACGGTGTGGGTTCAGAGCAAAAAAAAACACTGTGCTACGTTCGTCGACTTGAATTTTCTGAAAAATTTCCAACCCGACTTTGCTCCGTTATGGCAAGAGGAGAGACTAACTTTTTATCACCTGCTGCTACGCTACCTTAACGTTCATGATTTTCCGTTTCCTTTTTCCTTTTTTTCCCCTCGCAAAGGAATTAGGAGGTTGTCAGGAAGGGCAAGGAAAATAAGGAGGGACCGGGGAAAAGGGTTGAGAATTTACGATTAAAGGGGCTAGCTTACGAAAAAACCATCTCCGTCTGGTAGCTTCAGTCAGACTTGGCAAAGTTTGTAGACCGTATGAGAGACACGTTTCATCGATAATGCAATTTCCAAGGTACGATGTTTTCAGGAATGTTTCAGTAACTTGCCTCTACTCTTACTAGAGTTTTATCTGGAAACTGTCTCGAGGCGCCAGTGAATAGCCAAGATTGTTCCGCAACTCACGTGGGATCACGCGTGATTACTATTTTTTATTTTATTGTGAATTTTGAAATACTATATTTGAAGTAACCTTGTATATACTTGGGTAAAGAAAACGAACAAACCATGCGCACTTAAAGTCGCTTTGATCTTACTTTTTATAACGTGAGAATCTTTGAAGCTAAATCTCGGCAAATACTGATGCAGTCTCCCAATTCATTTGAGCAAATAGAAAAACGATTGGCAGTTTTTTTTCAACTATAAACATAAATGGGCAAAAAAATTTCAAACGGAATGAAAAGAGGGTAAATAACTTCAGTAATACATTGTTTATTAATCATCAATGCGATACGGCCAAGTAATTTTATGAGAGTAAAATGTATTTTATTAAATAAATAAATAAGCAAATAAATGTATTAAGTATTTTATTTAACGGTTTATCTCCAGAAACTTTAAAAAACACGATAGTTGAATTCGAAACAATGATGTGAATGAATACGCACGTGACGTTGCGTATATATTACGTGAATTACGGTCAGCACGTCTATATAGTTGCAAAATTATGATCGCAGCTGTCGTCTCCATATTATCCGTAATTTAGAGTTACGTGTCAACAATTTTCTTTTTTAGTTCAGCTGATGTTTGGTCCAAATCTTGGACCAATGATTTCAGAACTGCTGATGCAGCCACAATGAATACAGAACAATAGTTTCAATTGTTAAATTTCGGTTTCACTATTGTTCAATCGACCCCATAAATCATACGAAAATTTGGGAGCCCCAGCAGAGAGATAATTCATTTGGAGGGTAGACGCATACACTGCGTGGGATTAATGTAATTTGCTTCGATGAACTTTTGCATTTGAGTGATTATTAAATTATTATTATATATTAAACTGGATATGAGAATGCATAACGAAAATCTTCGACCTCCCGGAAATCGAAACGTTGATTGTGAACAATGTACGTGCTGACAGGAAAAAATAATTACTAGAAATGAACATTTTTGCTTCTGACACGATAATCGAATTTTATAAAATGATGTTCCCCGTTTTTATACTTTTTTACTGCCTCTCGCAGAGAAAAATATAAATGATAATCAAAAATTCCGATATATGATACTAAATTTTTTTTCAACAAAACATTCTTGGTAATACAACCAATTAACTTTTAATACAATATAACATATTATAATTAACATAACGAAATACAATTCACTCTTAGAGGATAGTTTCCAAGTCTCTGTGTCTCCAGAAAAGATCAATGGATTTCTGTGGTTAATTTTCCGAGACTATACTGTCGAAATCCCCTTGAGAAGCTGCGTAATGCAATTAACGCTCCAGAACTTCGTTCATATGCAGGGCATTTAAGTACTTATCCAAGCTGCAATAAGCAGAGGATACAGGGATAATTGAATTATGTGTGAGGTTAAAGTGCGCCCGATATGGAATGGCTCGTGTAATTCATCGTCGAATATAATCGTGTTAACAACCTCAAGATTGCCCACCTACTTGTGATATAAGCTAGTCACTGGGTCGCATTGTCTGACCGTCGCGACATCTAAATATAGTCATAACTATCAATGCTGAATTGATCGTGATAATTTGATGCAAATATAGCTCGCATCCTTTTATTACTACGATGCATCGTTAATTCTGCATGGAATACAAGTACTCGCAAAATATTCTCGTCAAACAATTGACGTTGCTCGTATTTTTTTTTTCGGATTTCCTGCATTTCTGAAAAACATTACTTTACATAAACAATTCGAAAAAATGTCCCCGCAAGAATATTCGCTTAAAAATGCCACGTTTAAATAAATTTCGACGTTTTTATAATAAATTTAAATTTACTTTGAGAATTTCACTTGCGATGTGGTGAAGAAAATAGAATATTCATTTTATAACGATTCCGTGAATCTCGTGGCAAACGTGACAGAAAATTTAAATTTATTCCAAAGCCTCATCCGCGAACGAGAAAGATAAATGCTAAAAATTTCATAACTTTTTTAAAAGTACTTTTCTGTAGTTAATGAGAAGGTCAAGCTGCGGCACTAGCCAGCCGTAATACTTCCATCGTCCGTCATGGGACAAAATGCAAGCAACTCTGCTAAGAGGAATGCACGCCCTAGTAAAAAGAGTAAATATTTCTCATACAATTTTTAATAACATAGCTTCGCGACATACGAGCATAAACCATAAATGTGAAGCTAGAAGATACATAGTAGCACAGTTGGGTTTTTCTTTATTATACCACCAAGGTTGAGGGTAAGTTACGGGATGAATTTTTTATAAAGCTACCCCGGAGTCTCGTTAACCGTTTAAAAATATATATATAAATGAGCTTTCATGGCCATCTTTTGTACTCACTGCGTTTATTATTTTTCCCATCTGTTACAAACTTCCATATCATTTACTTTTATTTGTCTCCGACTTATTCTGTTGGCAAGCAGGAATTTTCTATTCCGATATTTAGAGGGTTGAAAAAAAAACGACAACTTCCCGATAACTATCGGGAAGATAATGACTCACTTATAACTATAAGTGAGTCATTTCAATTAATACACTTTATAACTATTCCTTTATTATTATTTAGAAATAGCCAATGAAACGCTGAGCCACATATAACAATAGAGTGCGCGGGCGTTTGGACTTGGTCAGCAATTCTCGGTA
Organism: Clistopyga incitator; assembly: GCA_947507545.1. Taxonomy (NCBI): domain Eukaryota; kingdom Metazoa; phylum Arthropoda; class Insecta; order Hymenoptera; family Ichneumonidae; genus Clistopyga; species Clistopyga incitator. The sequence goes on from OX382176.1 coordinate 6,281,563, forward strand.
TCTTTGTAATTTACGTATATTGAGCATAAAGCTAGCGTAAAGTTGCGATGCAATAGGGTTACGGAAATAACTCGGAAGCTCCTCCTCGTATTACACAATATATTCACGTGTACGAGCCAATTTCCGGTTTAACTTCATCATGAACATTTATGATCGTTTCGTTTTGTTCACTTTATGCGTCGTTCATCCTCGGATCGCTCTGAAGAGAAAATTCAGAAAATTCATTGCCATATTCATAAACTATACTGTCACCCCGAGAATTCATAATCAATGTGAAATTAATGCAGAAATGTGTTTTGAACAGGTTATTAAATAATGACCCTCAAAATTTCTGCATCTTCAAAAAAAAAACTTTAGCACGCTGTAGCGCCGTGACATTAGTTCTGAGAGGAAAATGTTTATCACCTTTTTGTTCGTCTTTAAATTCCCCGATGGCGGATATATTTGAAAAAAAAAATTATTTGAAATTAAGACGATCATTGTGAGTTGAAAACGTTGGCACGCTGCATCTTTTTGATTTTGACTCGGAGAGAAAAGTTTGCAGGAAACATCTTCGTTCTTTTCTAATTTTGAGGTGGCGGTTATTCGGACTTTTTTATAGTACTCTCGATTATCTAGTGGCGGGGTCCGTCGGATTTTTTTTTAAGGGCGAAGAAACTTTTTTTTGTCATTTCAAAATTTTGGATCGCGATATTTTAGCCAGATCACCTCCTAGAGAAAAAAACATATGTGCCTTTTCTGTTCCTTTTTTGATTATCTAGTGGCGGGTTTAGCCAAATTTTTTAAAGAGCAAAGACATTTTTTCCGATGTTTTAAAGTGGCAAAAAAAATTTTCTTCGCGCTTAAAAAAAAATTCGGCCAATCCCGTCACTAGATAATCAAAAAAAGAACAGAAAAGGCACATATATTTTTTCTCTAGGAGGTGATCTGACCAAGATATCGCAGTCCAAAGTTTTGAAATAGCAAAAAAGAAATTTCTTTGCTCTAAAAAAAAAAATCTGGCGGAACTCACCACTTGATAATCGAAAAAGAAACAAAAAAGGCACATATGTTTTTTTCTCTAGGAGGTGATCTGGCCAAAATATCGCGAACCAAAGTTTTTAAATGGCAAAAAAAAATATTTCTTCGCCCTAAAAAAAAATCCGGTGGAACCCGCCACTAGATAATCGAAAGTACTACAAAAAAATCCTTCGGCATTTTTGCCTATGGTCAATATTCTAGTCAGGAACCGCTGTCATAGACAAAAGTCCAATTAACTAACCACACATAACCGCCACCCGAAAAGTACGAATAACCGCCACCTCAAAATTAGAAAAGAAAGCAGATGTCTCCTGCAAACTTTTCTCTCCGAGTAAAAAGAAAAAGATGCAGCATGCCAAAGTTTTCAACTCGCAGTAATCGTCTTAATTTCAAATAATTTTTTTTTTTCAAAAATATCCGCCATCGGGGAATTTAAAGAGGAACAAAAAGGTGGTAAACATTTTCCTCTCAGAACTAATGTCACGGCACTACAGCGTGCTAAAGTTTTTTTTGACGATGCAGAAATTTTGAGGGTCATTATTAAATATGATACATATTTTTAAAAACCGCCACCTCGAAGCTCAAAGAGCGATTGAAATGTGTGTTTCTTTATGTAACTCAGGCACTATAAGCTGGAAGCGGAAATTGCCTCCATGACATGGAAAGTTCATTGGGAGGACGTCAAGGTGCCTCATAGTAAAACAAGGGGTTCGATGTATTCTTTAACGATGAACAAACAACGAGGCAGTCAGTTGGTAAATATTACTAGGAGTTAGTATAATCTCCGTGTTCTTGCGCGGTGCATTTTTTTTTGGAAAGCTTCTAGTACGAAATTTACTTATTCAGACATGTTCTCAAGATAATTCTTTGTACAAAGAGATTTTTTAAATTGCACCTATTATTTGCAGACCATCTACTCCGATGACAATATGAGTTTACCTGGTGGTGTTGACAGAAATGTTTATATTTCTACCGGCTTTTATAAGGTAAGAATTTGTGATCCTAATATTGTGAGACATTTTCCGATTTTTGTTAAAAACTGTAGCCAAATTCGAAAAAAATCTTAGGTTTGTTGAGTTAAAAAAAAACAGAATTTGTAAAGCGTGCCTTATAGTTTGAATTTTAATCAGAACAAGTTATAATTTCATTTGCGAAGAATAAGAAAAAAAACATAACCCAAACAATTTACGGAGGTGATGTCATGTACGAGGTTGTCTACGAAATCAGTTTATCGAATATCGAAGGAAAAAATTGGAAGAATCTTTGAGCGAGACATTCGGGAGACCCTCGAAAGTCCTTTTATGCCAACCAACAAGCAGCTATCGCTCTACGCTTGTCGAAATACACGGTTGTTGCCACTGAGTGCACTAGTTGCTCCAATTACTGTCCCAGCTACTCGAGCCATCAGGCCTCGATGGCTAAGTGCGCGCACATAGATTCAAATAGATGTATTCAGCGATACCCTGACGAAGACACAATACACGTACCAGTAAATACGTTTCTCGCTTGATTTGCAGAATTCGAAGGTTGCGATAAAACTTATACCGAGAAATAAAGTGGAAATTTCGAGGCCGTTGCTTCTGGAATTAAAAAGGGTGAGTAACAAACGAACTATTCTTTTTCCTTAAACAACATTTTACGAGTTTTTCAACAGTGTAATGATTACTAAAGTTGCCATAAGTTCCAAATTTTAGTCTCATTAAATTATTACTCTTTTTTTCTTTTTAAATAAAAAAGTTGTACTCCATTAGATTTGATTTTTTCTTTCCTTTGTGTTTAAAAATAATAAGTACTTGCACATAATTTACTAGGTTCATCGAAAAATTATTTTACTGTTATTATCATGCTCTCGCGTTGTCCATGCAATATGTCGTATTTATTCACTGTCCCAGATGAAGGATCTTCAACACGATCACCTAGTGCGTTTTTATGGGGCCTGTGTCGAGCCACCTCATTGTTGTCTACTCACCGAATACTGTCCCAAGGGGTCTTTGCAGGTGAGAACTTTCTATCACTGTAAACAACAAAATAACAAAAGTATTGATATAATAGCCTTCAGTATTATATCGATTCGTGGTATTATTCTATATTTCATTCATTTGATAAATCATAAATTGACAATTGTGCGGAAGGCTGGAAGTTTGGTACGCATTCACAGAAAAATCTCGTCTCTTTTTTTTCTCTATTCCACTGAATTATATGTATTATTGTCTGCAATAACGACGTTAAAATTCACAGAAAAATCAGCTTTCGATATTTCTCAATTGACTTATTCTCTGCTGAATACGGTTTTCATCAACAATTTAAATAAAAATAAAAACTATATGCTTTTGTGATTATTCATAACAGGATATTCTGGAAAATGATCAAATAAAGTTAGACCGAGTGTTCAGAGGGTCTTTAATACACGACATAGTTCGCGGTATGGGATATCTCCACGCCTCAGAGGTCAGAAGTCATGGGAACCTCAAGTCCTCAAATTGCGTCGTGGACTCTCGATTCGTTCTAAAAATTGCAGATTTTGGTCTTCACGAATTGAGGAAACCCCATCTATGCGACATCGACGAGGAAAAGGACAGCTATGCTCACTGGCGAAGTATGTATGAACGTTTAAATTTGTTTAAATAATTTGAATCCAATTAAATAATTATCTCTCTAGTCCTTCGGCCAATTACGATGAATAGTGTATACTACGAGTCGCCTAATCGACTCCAGCATCCCCTTAATTGCACAGTTAAAAGATGATAGGAATTGTCATTTACAGAACAGCTGTGGACAGCGCCGGAATTGTTGAAAATGGAGAGGCCACCCCCGGAAGGCACTCAGAAAGGCGACGTCTATAGCTTCGCAATAATCGTCCACGAGATCGTGGTGCGCCAAGGACCGTTTTACTTGGGCGACGACTGCGACTCTTCGCCAAGGGGTGAGTCCTTTGACTACTTCACTCAGCTTTCACTTATCACGTCGTCTTTTGTATCTTTTGTTTTTTTTTTTTTCTTCGCTTCGTGTTTCTTGTCTTCCATGAGATTCTTCACTGCTTTTTGTCACACGACAATGTTTTCGATATAGAAACATCGTCGATGTTACTCTTACACCGAAAAGTGCCATAAAAAACGATAACGGGAAAAATATAATTGAAAAATCGGAAATATTTGAACTTTTTGCAATTTCTTATACGGTGCGTACACGTAATTTTTATTTGTTATTTCTTCACAACTGTAATTGACAGCTTTTGTGGCTTAAATTGTAACGGCATTAGTTAATGATTCATCAATTTAATATAGACCGTGAGCTTGTAACGAAACACCATATCAATCTTCGGCAAAACAAGCAACAGCTCTTCATACCATTGGGAAACATAATAAAGTGGTTTATCACTGGTACCCAAGTCACGTATATTGAGGGCTGTATATATCGGTCAACGACCGACTATTTCGTGGAGAAAAGGAAGAGAGTGAGAGATAGAAGAAGAACGATGGGAAGAAGGAATGAGAGAGTCCGATGGGGAACACGTTCGATCCGTCGATCAGTGAGTTAATCTCGCTATAAGGAAAAGGAAGAGGCACGTATAATTTCGAATTTAGGACCAGAGATGCCCTCATAAAAGAATCACCGAGCTTTTATGAGAAACGATGATTCATAAAACCAACGTAATGCTCGATCAATTCGAGTTTATAATATTAATTGATTTGACATCGAGTTTCTGGAATCTTAATAAAATGACCGAGTTCCGGTGGATAAGAAAAAAAATTCTATTGTCCGCAAGTTAGCAAATTGTCTCGAATGTTTAAAATTTGTCCAAAGATATGAATGTTGGACACATTTCGTGTCGTCAGGTTTTTGATTCCCAAAGGTTGCTGGAAAATTTACGCAAAGCCTTCTTATTCTCGAGTTTTCGTGTTGAAAAATTCCAGAGGCCTTTGCAAGGCGAGCGCGATATAAGTATAAGTACAGTTCACGCATGTCTCGTCGCCTCACGTGTCGACCCACGACCCCGCTAAGTGAGGATGTTGCGCTGGTTTTTCTTACGTGTATTCGGATGCCTTTCGCATATATATTCACCGTAGAAGCACGATGCTTTCGGTGAAAAGTAAACATACGTGTCGAGGGATCGGAAATTTTTCACAACATTTGCCGCTAGGCTCAAGCCCGAAATATGTTGGGATTTTCGGGGGGAGAAGAAAAACCCATTGCCGAAAGATGTAACCCACGAAACATCGGAGAGGCTAACTGCAGGAAGGCATAAGGAGTAAGAGCCAAAGAATGCTGAGCTTCTGTCAGCGGGAGGCTTATTTTTGACGAGGGAAATATAAAAAAAATATAGGTGAAATCCTTCGATACCCCCACTCTCAAGTTGCGGTGAAAGCAGAGAGTCTTTATTTTCACATCAATTCTATTTGTTTATTTATTCCATTAATCATTTGCTACTTATCACTATTCATAGAATATTCGTTTTACTGTGCTCCAATTTTCCTAGAATTATGTAATGCAAGAAATAAATTTGAAAAAGAAAAAGTCTTTAGACACTAAAAGACATCTTCGGCAAATAAGGAGCCCTTCTTGCGCCGACGAGTTGGGGATGATCTTATTCCACCGAAAGTAATTGTTCCTCTTAACAGTCGATATTTGTGGGGCGTCGGTAACATGTCGACGTTCTCTACAATCGGTAATTTTATCGATAACGCGAAATCGTAGGGATCGACTTTTCCACATTCCTACTCCGTAGGTATACACGAAAATCCCACGGACGGGGTCTTGCAACCCCAAGAGGTGAGCTTTTCATGCGTCGGTAAAAGAGCGTCCAAAATTAATAAAGCAGACTTTGCGCCCTCCTGCGACTTACCAGCCCCGTGAAATCGATTTTCCTTTGCTCGGTGCTTGGGTTTGAGCGTCTTGTAGAAAGGGGATGAAAGCTCTCAGTCGTTGCTTCACGCGTTTCGGAGCGCCCACGGTTTTTGGGCGAGCGATTTCTCATCCTTTCGACCGCGGTAGACACGTGAAGTGGTGTGTATTTTCTTCGTCCCAAAAATCAGACAAACCTCCCAAATTAATAATCAAAAATCAATTCGAAAAACCGAGCATTTTAGAAAACAGAAAAAAAAACGAAAATATTGAGTTCAACGACACGTTTAAATTTTTATAATGAGCTGCTTAATTTAACATTTCAGTAACTAATATCTCTGCACCAAACCAAAAGGTTATTGGAGCTATTGGATCAATCGTTTCATTGATCTGAGTATTTTTTTCTCAGTGTATTGAATCTCCCTCGTTCGTATCATTTTCCATCATATTTCCAATTCCTATGAGTGTAAATAATATTCGAGTGTTTGCCAATTAATCGTCGTGTTTACGTGTTGACAATATTTTGTTTTTAATTTATTTATTTTCTTTGAAATAGAGAATATTTTTGTTTATAGTTGTCAGATTATTGATTACAAATTTATACTATTCATTTCCAGTATACATTTTTTTTAATCACAAAATATCTTGTGTATTCAACAATCCTAATTTTAAAAAATGTTTGAAGATAGTACCTTAATGTTGCATTTCATTTATTTATGTAAAAGAGATTTATTCAGCTTTTGTGGAAGCTTATTCTAAATATTTGTAATGGTGTACATTTAAAAAAAAGTAACAACACGTAGAAAATAATTGTGCAAGCCTGCGGAATTCTCCGACTATTTTCTGAGTAGAGTAAAAGTTCACTGACCCACGAAGTTATGGCTAGACATTCGACCGATTGTTCGTCTTGAAGAATGCAATTTTTTAAACTTTTTTGCACGTCCCAAGCGGAATCTCCTGGTCCGATGTGCCAAACGTTTGCAATCAAAAACACTAGCACGAATTGTTCGTTAAAAATTTTTTGTTTCGAATTGAATGCAAAATTATCTGTTTCACAACTAAACCAAGAGAACAAATAACAAAAGCAATGGGTACAAACCTAAAAAAAACTAGTCGTTATTATCCTCCGATAACCATATTATTTCCTTTATTAGAGAATTATTCATAAACATTTTTCGAGAAATTATTGAACAAATTCTTATTCGAATGTTTCTCATCTCTTCTCTTGGCAATTTTCAATTTTTCTTCTTCATCTCCCAAATCCAATTTTCATTTTTCGTCCAGCTGTCATGCTGATTTTGAATGGGGGATCTCATTGTCAATGTACACCCGATAATGTTAATGAATTGTTCCCATCTCCAGATCATCTATTCGTTCTCGTCGTCATAATTGGATATTTGATCGTAAAACTATTTCTGTTTAGCCCAGAGTGACATAGAACTTGGCTTGGCTATATTTGCAGATAATATATCGGCAGATATAATATCGGTTATCAATGGTAAAACCGAGGCTGACGATTCACAGCACGTTCGTGCTGTGCACCTGTTAACCAATACTTATAATAATAATAGAAATAATAAATAAGATTGAGCGTGACGTCAAACGTAATTCGTGTGCGAAGAAAAATAGTGGAACCTTAAAGTTTCGTAGAGGAGTGATAATAGAAAGAAATTAAGGAGAATGGCGGAGAGAAGTAACGCATCGAGCACGAGCAGCTTGGCGCTCCCTTCGCTCCAGGGTACAAGTCCTGATGGAGGTGCCAGCCCGCGACGGGCTGTCAGCCCGTTGCTGGAAGTTCGCAGACCTCATTGCACTCTCAACTGCGAGTCTTGCAGCGTTTACCTCGAAGACATCTACAGGCACAGTATGTTTTCAGTTCACTATCAGCTCAAATTTTAATGCCATATATATTTTGATAAATTATCGTCTACGCTCAAAATCGAACATGTATTTATCAATCTGGCTCAAACGTATTATGAAATGTTGAATTAAAAGATGAAAATAGATTTAAAAGTATATTACTCTTTTTGATGACAACAAAACTACAAGTGAAGATAAATTCGAAAAAAAAGATCCTTTAATAATTATCAAGTGAATCATAGCTGATTATCTATTTAAAAAATAGTTAGCAGATCGTGACATTTAGCATTAGCTATTTTTGGACTATTCCCTGGCGCTTTATTGCAGAGAATATATGTATTTCCCCAGTAAACCGGACGTACTACTTTTTCCGTTCTAAATTCTCTCATCACTCGGCAAAAACACATTTACTTCCCACGTGCCGAGGAAAAACGAGACCTATATACATCACTCCTAAGGCGTTATTCCTGTTAGTTTCCCTCTGACCCCACCAAGATTTACCCCTTCGTTACCGAGAGCTGCTCTTGCTTTTCCCGCATTCCAGCACACTCGCCGCAATTTCCATTTCTTACAATTTCGAGACCACCGAGACGTTGAGATAAAGGTCACCAACATCTACATAAAAGGTGGTTTTGAAGCGAGGCTTCTGGGCCAAGATTTTCTAACTCCTGTACAATTTCTGTGTGCATCGTATCACAGAACGTCAATAGTTAAAGTTCGCACGTGTCAGACTTGGTATTGTTTCAATATTTGTTCTTTTACTTTCTGCTGTTATTTCGTTTATATATTTATATTATTATAGATTTAGATTTCTCCAAGAGGTTGGCAAACCCTTTATTGGAACTTAGATTTTAATACAATAAATCATCTAATCAAATCTAATCTTTAGTCGGAATGTAACGCAGTTGTACGTGCGTTATATATCAGTAGTCACAGTGGAAAGAGACTGTATGTGGCAGACGTGAAGTTTCAGTTGTGCTTTACAATGTGCTAACACGCTGTGAACTCTCGTGGTTGGAGTGTTAGTGTGTATTTGAAGTTTCGGAATTCACAGCACGGCATCTCGTGTTCTGCAATTGCCTAGGGCACCCAGCGAGAACGACTCGCGCCTCTTGTTGCAATATAACACGACAGTCAGCTAGGTAGTTTCTCATTCGTTCAGCACGCGAGTTACCCGCGGTAGAAACCCTGGGGAACCCTACCTCACAATCACAAATGCTTCGCCAGCTCCCAACCAATTAATGCTAAACTGTAATTACAGATTACTTTTAAATGTCCCGAGTTTATTAAAAATAATATGTCCATACCAATTTTGGTTCTCGACATATAATATCGAGTGTTGTTCGATAATCAGCTTATCGACAATAAATATTTCTAAAAGCAGAAAATGTAGTAACAGCGTCAAGAACTGTGCAAGTAGTTTTATCCGAGCCCGCAAATGTCACAAATTGGCAAGTATCGTTAATGTAATTAAGAAAACTCAACCTATTTTTCTGCCTTGTTTGTGTAATTGTAACTTGACACCCTTGATTTTATTCTTGTTAATTTTCGTACTGAAAGTGCGAATATTACCATTTTTTAACAAGACCAAAATTTTGCCGATGATTTTTTTTATAAACGCGAGAATTCACTTTTTTCTATTATTAATATTAGGTTGGGGAAAACGAAATTCATTATTTTTTCGGTAGATGGCTGTACTGATAGATTTCTCATAAAGTATCGATCAAACAATTTCAGATTTATGCTCGTTGGAAAGGTGACATTTCGCAGTAAAAAAAATTCTTTTGCTGTTTTTTGTTTGGTGCATTCAGTTGTGAGTTACAGGGTGTTAAAAATAGAAGTGAACAAAGAGAAAATTCGGTACATTTTACAGTTTTTCTTTGACAAAGGCGAAAATGCAAGCCAGGCGGCTAAAATTGTGAATGGTGTTTATGGTTCCGATACTGTAACAGCCAATTATGTGCAATTTAGGTTTCGTAGATTCCGTTCAGGAATTTTTGATGTTAAAGATGCACCTCGCACAGGTAGGCCGGTCGTCGAAAATGTCGATAAAATCGGAGAAATGATCGAAGTTGACCGGCATGTTCGCAGTCGTAACATCGCCCAGGAGCTAAAAATCGACCATAAAACAGTTTTAAACCAATTACATAAAGCTGGATTTAAAAAGAAGCTCGATGTTTGGGTGCCACACCAATTAACAGAAAAAAACATGATGGATCGAATTTCCATCTGCGAAGCCTTGGCCAAACGGAATGAGATAGACCCATTTCTTAAACGGATAGTGATTGGAGATGAGAAATGGATCCCATACGATAACCCTGTGCGAAAACGATCGTGGTCAAAGAGCGGTGAAGCACCTCAAACGGTGGCCAAACCAGGACTACCGGCCAGGAAGGTTCTGCTATGCATTTGGTGGGACTGGAAGGGGATCATTTATTATGAGTTGCTTCCATATGGCCAAAAGCCAAATTCTGATGTCGACTGTCAACAACTGGACCGTTTGAAGATAGGGATTGACCAGAAACGGTCAGAATTGGCCAACAGGAGAGGTGTCGTGTTCCACGAGGGCAACGCTAGGCCACACACATCTACAGTGACTCGCCAGAAACTTCGGGAGCTTGGTTGGAAGTTTTAATGCATTCGCCATACAGTCCGGACTTGGCACCAAACGATTATCATCTTTTTCTTGCATTGCAAAATTTCTTTAATGATAAAAAATTGGCATCTAGGGAGGATTGTGAAAATCGACTACTAGAGTTTTTTGCAAATAAAGACCAGGACTTCTATGAGAGAGGCATTATGAAGTTACCTTTAAAATGGCAACAAATCATACAACAAAACGGTGCATATTTGACCCAAATCGGAAATTCCGAAGCATGTTAAATAAAGTCCTGAAGTTCATATAAAAATAATGGATTTCTTTTTCCCCAACCTAATATTATTCGAAAAGCTTAAATATTTTCTTGCTGATTTCCATTCTCGACGTATGATATCAAAGCGAAGATAAAGTTTTTAACAAGCGGAAGACGTCGGAGATCGCCGAGTATTGTTAACGTAATTTATGTGGACGTGCGCACGTGACCGTTTTCTTATTTGCATGATAATGCCTGTGCCACCAACGGAAAAGCATCCTCGTTAAATCTACGCTTTCGCTATTGCCGGTTCTGCGCCATTAATGCAAATCGCGAAAACGTACGCAACATCACATCCAACTTGGTCCCCGAAAAGGGAATTGAATAACATAAGAAATACTTTATAATTTTGTGGGTCGCGTTAATGTCATATAAACGAGTAATTATTCTACCGGGACTTTTTACGTTTATTAAACAGGCGATAAGTCAAGACCCTTCGTGTCATTCGCATGACTTCACTGTAACGATTTTGCGTGTTCCCTTTAGCGGCATATCGAGGCTCGATCAAGTAGTAAGAGTCGTGTGTAGTCAGACTACTCGTGAAACGCCTCACTTTCTGATAAACAGTAATGTCAGCTGCAGTAGATTTTTGAAAAAATTCAATATGAATAATCTTACTGATCACGACGATTGTTATAATTTTTTTTTAAATTCAAATTCTCTTAAATTGTTCAACATGAGAAAAGTTCACTTGAATTATCCGAATCAAATTATGTTGCGAAATAAACATGAAATGATTATTGTCCTTTAGTAATAAACTAGTTATAAGAAAATATTCATGATTACTGAATTAATAAATTGTTTCGGGAACAACATCGAGTCCCTTCTGGCAACGACATTGAACATTTATGGGTCAAGTTTGTGTATCCCTCCGTTGGAGGCTTTCGTGCGACAGGTTATGGTAATCGATAAATATATCTGACAGGCACAGGTATCTCTAAATAGAGAGAGGAAGAGCGGTCAAGTGTCCCTGAGAAAGCAACCCTTGTACGGGTGCGCACGAACACCTACTCACCATACTGCAAATTAATTTCCTCGCACTTTATAGGACACTACATTTTTCCAGCAAGATTATCAAGACGTCGTATGTCGACGTTGAGCAGCGTGCGACTTCAACCTCGGGTTGATAATACGTACTTACGACATGCCAATTTCAATCACGTTGCGATCGATCTCTCCAAGATTTTTATGCCAGTTAAGCTTAAAAATGACTTTTTCACTTAAAAAACTGTGAGGTTGAAAATAAATAACGAAAAATACAATTTATAAAATGCTGATCTATTTATAAGTAAGACAAAGAAACGCGATGTATGCGATTTTTTGAAAACCCATAAACTATATTTCCACTTTCCGTATGCTATCGCAACGACGCATTAACGTATTTTTCTCGATTTCACTTTTTGTTTCAGAAATAGTAGAGGGTGTGAGGAGGGGAGGTGGCTCACCATTGAGGCCCCTGATCGATGAGGCCGCCGTCGAAGAGGAGGTAACAAAAACATTCATTATGATCATCCATCATTATTAAATTTCGGGCAATACGCTTTTCATGCTCTTTTCGCAATTTTTGTACTATCATTGCCGCTGTTGCAGTGACAGAAGAATCCATGGCTATTCGAGACCTTAAACACCCAATTGAATTTTTGAACCACACAAACAAAAACTTACCCTATGGCTAGAGAATATTAATAACGCCCAATCTTATTTGCATTTCACATCCTCACAAATGAAGCAACTTAATACGATCACTCCCGTGGGTTCACCAATTTATTATTTACCTTTGGGAGAGCTTCATACATATATAAGGAGATAATAAGTCGCGACCCTCTCGGCAGCTCGCACTATTACTTTCTTCACTAGAGTGAAGTGCTTTTCCACCCCCAACACTGGGTAGTTTCGAGGTTAAATCGCTCGGTTAATGTATCATCGCGTGTGCTACACTTGGTCCCAAAGGACGACATTTAATTCGAGGCTCTTGTAAAATTTACGATTCCATATATACGCGCGTTCCACGTCCGTAAATTCCAGTCATTACTTTTTCGATTATTTTCCCGAATGGTTTGAACAAATCGCGCCAATTAATCTGCAGAATTCAAACGGTGCGGTAAATATGAGACATTGTAAAGTAAATGTAATGGGGATTTTTTTCTGAGACTTACGCTTGGCGAAACTGTATCGCTCCAACGTCCTTAAATGCTTAGAGGATCGCGCTGATTTTAACGCAAGCTTCGTCTGTTCAGGTTGCAACACTCATGCGACGGTGTTGGGCACAGGATTCCGCCGACCGACCAGACTTTCCGGCACTTAAGCAAACTATACGGAAGATCAACAAGTGAGTAACTTTTCTCATTTTGCTGTTGCAGTCACCAACGTTGTTTGGGTGGTAGGAGATTTATCTCTGCGAGTGCTTGAGTGAATCAGTACACAACGTGGGTTACAATAACTGATAGGTTCCATCCAATTTTACGTTCCATTCGACATACAACTTGTAACAGAAAAATATGGGAAGTGCTTATATTCGCGTTTATTTTGTAAAAAAGAAATTTTTATTTCATAATACGGCATGACACGTGTCACTGGGCATACACATTAAAAAATGTCTTTTTCATTGTTTGTAATGTTAGTGCGCGCAGGTCCATTCATCCTTCTCTGCGTGACGTACATATTATGAAAGTGAGGGAATGCGCAAGATATATATAGATATTTTTTATAACCCATGCACATAATGTCGCACATTTCATGTCTGCAAAGCGTGCGTAAGATGGCGTATTATGCTGACATAAATGTAGATAATTTTACGTACGTCATTTGGTGCGTAAAGTTATCTAGAATTCTGTAGATAACTTCACACACACATTGGCGTGTGTATAACTATCTAGAAGATGATTTGACGCAATGCTTCGCAGATACGAAGATGTGCGACAGTACGTTGACATTCGTTACAAAAAATCGTATGTGACACTTGTGCGACGAAGCTGTCGTCCCGCAGAAGTTAGGAAACGGTGCACTCGACTCGAGTTGGCTTGTGCGCGGCTTCCAAACCTACGCGCGATAATGGCCGCTTTATCGTACTAGTATCACAATGTACTATTCATAAACTTCCCTTGTCAGCCCAATATTTTTTGTGCCCCCCTTCGGAGCCACTTTCTCTCGACCCTCGTGATAATTTAATTTTTTTTTTCGTCGGGCAAAAGGATTGATACAGAAGCCAGAAAGGAACACTTGGCGAATGGACGTACACGGTTCGTACTTAGCGTTCACTGGCATCTCAACCTCTTTGTCGGAAAGGCAGCGAAAACTGCTACTAGCACGAGGTGCTATACCAGAGATTTTGCTTGGCTCAGATAAATTAATTGAAAGGTCGTGAAATTTTTAACGAGCCCGCACCATCATCTTGCTGTTTTTTTCTTCCCTCTTCTATCTTTTCGTTCGCTACTCCTCCCCTCCCCCTGCCCCTGCCCCTTTTGCGAAGCTCTCATTACGGTAAAAGCCGTCTCGCTGCAGCAAAAAATCTGTGTACTATACTAGCGTATACTAGCACTTACTGCAAACGACATAGTAAAAGTTTAAGATATTTATGTGTATGCGTAATTCCTTTCAGGTCCACTACAAATTTTGAAAAAGAATGGTTGACTTGTCCAACTGTACTATAGATATTGATAAGATTTCCATTATTACAAATTTGAAAGAATTTTTTAGGAAAATCATAATGAATACAGAAAAAAATAGACCAAACAGTTTTTAGGTCCCCTCGTCGACTCGTACTACTTGCTTCCGACGCAGTAAGTGAAGGAACGTAATATAACGAACGCGTTATCGAGGACATAAGATTGTGCGATAAAAAGAACCTGCCGTTTGCTGGTGCTTCGAGGTGTCTCATCGTTGGAACCGTAAAATTTGAAGGTTAACATCCGCATGCTACGCCGGGCACTCGAGCGAGAAACGAGAGAAAGCGTTAGGATATAGGAGGGAGAGAATGAGGAATGTATTGATGTTTCCCGCCGCAGGCGCGAGGTATCCGTCCAGGCATCGAAAATTCGATGAGGCTAACGAAAGCTGCGCTCGGTTGGCTATGAAATTGGGATATACATTCGGGAAAATATTTTCCCTCGAGTACCTATTAATTTGCAATGGTAGCAATATGAGTTTTAGTATCGTGGTTGCGTAGAACAGTACAAGGCGCATAAAGTGGTATATTGTAAAAAAAAAATTTGCTAGTATAAATATGATTGAATTTTCGATCAATGAAAATTAATTTCTATTATTCTTGAAATCTAATTGCAATAAAATGTAATTGTGCTTCAACATTGAAATCAATTGATATGAAAACTCATTTTATATTCTTATGATCTTACGGAGACCCTGCGAAGCAATAAAGTGTAATAATGTGCTCCATCATCTGTTGCACAATCCTCATTCATGATCTCATAGACTGGAGAGCCTGTCGAGCGGAAGATTCAAAGCGTATTCTATTGATTTTTCCCGTAACTCCCACAGTCAGGTCAGCGAGTGAGTGCTCTTTTCTCAATGTAGACCCAGCTAAAGTCCAGATACGTGTGCGGAATTGGTCGGAGTTCACGAGAGGGGTCAGCGAGCTTGCGAAGAGGTATTGCCTTCTTGTAAATTTTTTACCGACCACATAACCTGTCTTCCATTTATACCCAACAACCGTAGAAGAATTCTATAAACAGAAAATTTTTGGAATCGCTTTTTACAGCACACCGAGAAAAATAATTTAGTTATTGCAGCTAAACTTAGTGTGCTAGGTCTATTTTGCTGCAATAGCCTTTCATTTAGCTCATGCAGCAGCTAATTTGGTCTCTCAGCAAATGAGCTTTAGTTACGGAAACGATAAATGCACCTCCCTGATTATTTGCGAACGTAACTGATGATTTAGTGAGGGAACTTATATATTTCACTGGAAAACCAAATTAGTAAAAAAGGCTTCGCATCGTTAGCAACTGACTATTTGCAGTGGCGATAGCGTTTCATTTATCAAAAGATTTGTGCATATCGACAAACATTTGCTACTACAGCAAAAAGAGTTTGGCGCCCGAGCGAATTCGTTTCAATTGCTGGCGTAACCAATCGGAGAGAGTTCCGCCAGCAAATGAGCTGCTGCAAAAAAAGGCGAGTTGCGCGACGTGACAAAGCATTAACCCCCATAAGATAAAAAAAACCCACGCGCGACTTTGACGAATAAGCGTTCTCTTCGCCGACGTGGCTAATCCCTTAACAACTGGAGCTAATGTGTGCTCAAGGGCATTTTCTCTTGCTTCGGTTATATCATCCCTTCTCTAATATCCGATCATGACAAATGATCTGTAAGCTCAGGTCGTTAACTTTTCCTCGAACAAAAACTCACAGACACAAGAAAAAACGATTGTGCTGTGAATGAGCGAGGTGATCTAAGGAAGATTAACGGTGCGAACCGACAGGCTGCACTGTATGGGCTATTCGAATTATCAACCCTCTTTCGTATTTCTTCATGTTCTCCTTTCTCATGGAGAAAGTTTCCGTTTCATGTAGTCTCGAAAGAGAGTAAGTGTAGAGATCGAGGTCTGTTCATGGACCAGGCGATTCATAAGATTGAAAAAAAGTGTCGCAAAGAAAGTTGTGAAAAAAAATGGAAAGTAATGAGGAAGCAATGAGAAAGGTTCTTTTTTGCATCCTTGTTTTTTCTCTATCCGCTAACGAATCAACTAAACACCTTCGCACTGTCACCTCTTTCTCTAGCATCTTGTTATCTTCGAAACAAAATAAAAAATGCTTCTGCTGCGAATGAGCGAGCCAATGTGGAGAAGACTAACTCTGGGATCAGACAAATGGCGTTTTTTTGGGTCATTCGAATCTTATCTTCCCTTTCCCTGGGCTCCGTCTTTTCGTTTCATATAACGACGAGGCAAATGGCAGTCGAAAAAGTTCCACGTCACGTAAAAAGCTTTTCGTATACAAGAAGCTCACCATGTACGTGTCGACGTCGCAACAACGGTCACTGAGAGTGGAAGGGAAGCCACGAGAAGCTTGAGGAGATCGTAAATTTCGAAAGTTTGAGTGGTACGAAAATTTTGAGGGGCGGATAGCAGCTTACTATCACCAACAACGGAAACACCCACCCCAAAGATAATTCATCTCATTTTTGACGTGTTATTTCTTCGGTTCATTGAGAAGGAATACGTTTAGTTAGAGTGATTAAATTATCTCATTACGGTGTACTAGTAGCAAAACTGTTTCTGTATCAAGATAAAGCTTTGTGTAGGTGCACACAAACACTTGTCGTCCCTCGTTTATTTCCTGAATTCTTTTAAAGCTCCTTCTCTTCCTTGATCTCTTTTATTTCGCGACGACTGTCTTTTATGCTCTTCGTGTACGAGGCATGCTCTCATTACTCAACCATCAAGATACCTGGACAGTGGCAAGCCGAGGTCCATCAGGTGATTGGTGCGGGACCCTTCGGACATTCCTACTACGGTATTCCAAGTAATAATTTTTTATCGTACCTGGGAAGCACTGCTTCGATACACTGTAAAAGTACATTTCGCCGCAAGGGGCAAGAGTTGGCGAATCACACACGGCGCATGAATAGTTATGCTTTGAATGGTAGTTTTGCGAGACGAACAGTGAAAAGTGAGATTACAAAGATTCATCCCTAGGGGCAAAAGTAAAGTGAACACAGCTGTGAAACTAGCCACATTCCTCCTGCAAAACTGGCATAAAAAGCACCGCTTCACATGTACGTGTGCAATAAAAAAAATATTTGAAAAATTGAAATACCATACAGCAATTTACTCTGACGAAATTCTCGATTTAAGCATGACAAAATAGAACTTTGTTGGCTAAAATTTAATACGTTAATACGATTGTGTTTTAAGTCCGCAAGAAAAATACGGGCTATTCCAACCGAACCTCAGGGGAGAGTTGGAAGTTCAGGAGCTTGACTCTACTTCTTTTTTATACCCCAGCGAATTTCTCATTTAAACTTTCTCTCATTGAACAGTTTCTCATTAACTTACCGTTGTTCGACGTATGACACTTTGAAGGATCATCCGGGAATCGTATTAAAGTTTCCGTCTTCAACCGCAATTCTCTCGCGGCCCTGATCGCTACATGCCGAGAAATCCACTTTCTTGGTTTTTTTCATTAAAGCACGAGTGTGAAAAATCGTGTTTTTTCTAGAAGTTTTCTGTTCTACTTTCGGTGAAAAAGGTTTAATTGTAAATAAAAATGTTTACGATTGGAATGAACTAAGCGTTAAAACCATAATTGTCCACAACGGAATGAAATACTATAAAATAGTATATCGCGTGGTTTTATAGACCATAGCAGACGTTAGCTCAGAGCGGAAGTGAGTTTATCTAAGTAACGATAGTATCTTATCCAGTGCCCAATTTCTCGTAGAATATTCGACCTAACGGGGTCGTATAGTCGGAATGAAAACTTTTCAAAGTGCTACTGAATTCAGTGATGTTCAGTGGTACTTGAACAAGGTTTTATTATATTGAGAGTATTCTCAAATCCGTAGTGTAAAATATAGCCTGACATCGGAGTAATGGGAGCTATCAAACGGAAGAACGAGAATCGATTGAAAGTGGAATTTGCGACTCCAGGATTGTTATCCACGCAAACCTTTATAGCGACGGAGAAGCCGGCAATGTTTCCGATGCAATCGGAGGATATCCCGGAAGAACATCGGCCACCAAATCTATTGGCACCATTTTGTAGTTTTCCGTTTCCTCGAAAATGTCTCTTATTTTACAACAAAATCGTGATGCATTTTATTAAAAAGGTTTGGCACCAGAGTTTCAGATCAAACGTTTCTTCACTTTACTGTATTAAGGTCAGTACGACGAAAAGCACGAATTTTCTCAAATAATATCTCGTAGAATTTAATAAACGTCAAGAGAATCGATGATATGAATAGAGCAGAGCCCATCCAGTAGGACATGCAGTCGGTATCTTGGGCTTCGTGATTTAATTGAAAAGAAACAAGTCATCTGGCATGGACAGGTGTTTCGCAGTGGGAATCGACATTTCTGAGAGCGCGTTAGATGATCGGGGTTTGTCGTTCGCGTCAACTCCTCTCTCGCTCTCTCATTCCCTCGGAAACCCTCGTGTCGAATACAAAGCATTTGAAATAAGTCCACCAAAATAAAACAAAAAACTGACAATCGAAATTGCCATATTGTTTTACCGTTAATTTCTAGCTTTACTGAAAATTCTGTTATTCTTTGTTTTAAATTATTATATTGGACTTCCCTGTGAAGGAAATTTTATCCATTTTTTTTACCAAATTAAACGTCCTGAATAAATTTGTCAAATTTGTCAAATTTATGCAGGACGATTATTTCATGTTGAGTTGGCCGTTGGAGGGTTAAATATAATAAATCGTGTATCGCAACGCCCAAGGGCATCATCAGTGCGCCTGAATAAACGGCACAGCATCAATAACATGTAGGCCAATGTATTAAAACACAAAACTACGTACACCTGTATTGAATCGTGCGAAATTCCCCACAGAGTTTCTCAAGCTTGTCAGATTATGTTTTTCCTTCTCCTCTCGTTTATGTCACCGCGTTGAAATAATTTTACTTGTTACAGAATATCTAACAAGACTGTCTATAACAATGTCCATTAACTAGCGGCATCGACGATGGCATACTCTCTAAGTGCTACTTCACGATGACGCCATAATTTCATTACCGTGTGAACTTTGTTCAAGAATCCCGAGTGATATTCCCGAGCGAGCACCGCTAGACCATATAACGAACCATTATAGGGATGATGCATATCGGACAATTCTACCTCGGTCTGACCCTCGACCTCTCGGGCCGGGTCGATGATTTTTTTTATTGTTGTTCTTCCACATCTAAAAAAACAGTTTTTTTTGGATTAAAAATTTTTTAAAATTAGGTCCAACACTGTTTGTTTTTTTTTTTTTTTTCTTTCTTTCAAATGTAATAAGGAACAAAGATATGAAGAAAAATCTGCTTTACTTTTAGACTCGTAACACGGGTATGAAAAATCTTTGACCAGGTCCAAGAGGTAGAAGATCAGATCCAGATCGAATTCGTGTAGATTGCCTCATATGTTAGATAAACTAATTAAATTAAAGAATAAATATCAACATCGTTCAAATTCATAGAGAATTTATATTAATTTAAGGAGAAAGTTTAGCCAAGTTTTCAGAGGTAAGGCACCTCACTGACCAATTTAACAAGCTTCAATCTTCCTTGTGCTTAGAACCTTCGTGGCTTTGAAGCGTAGAGAGTAACTCCATCATGCTAAAGCGCCGAGGGTGCTTCATTTACGTTTCCACAACGTAACAAGATTGCCGCATCTCTTTGAGAGACACCAACGCAATGCACTGTATACTTAAGTTCAGCATCGAACACGTAGCCCGCATCTGCAAGAGTATTTTCACGCTCCGTCTATGAGATATTCTCCATCAGAGTCGTTACCACGTCTTTTTAACTAGTTTAATTAGTTTTTGCACTTATAATATCAGTGATGAATCTCTGAAAACGTTTTGTTAATTCCAAGCGTTAGGTATTTGGTAATTTATACGTTCCATTTTTATAGTTGTTAACTGAAGATGGGGTGAAAAATAGACCACATACGGTAATTTATGATCTATTAAATTATAAACGTAATGCCGCGTTTATCTTTTTAAATCTAAGTCGTAATGTGAATTTGATCACTAAAATTTCAATTGAATTTTCTAATTTTTACCGTATTGCACAGCGGCCAATGATTGGTCTGTGCGCGCGACTTTATTGGCTGATTCTACTTAGCAGCTAAGGCATTGGCTCTTCGGGTATTTGATCGATCGTTCGCGTCGTAAAACGACGCAACTATAAGAAACTCAATCACTCTCAATCTTCAGGTATTGGTAACATTGCTGCGTTATTCATATATATATAACGATGAATGCTAGTGCGTTCTCAATTCATCGTTCAATTATCGTGATCGTGAAACTCAGTTCGTATTACGACGCCAACCGGAAGTTCCGGTTATTTTCTTTTACGGGGTCCGAAGTAACGTTATTTTTTCTTTCACCACAACATTTTTATGTCCATAAGTCGGTTATTCGCTGTCGTTGGAAGAAAATGCATTCTTTCACGATTTTTTAAGACTCTCAAGGTTAGAATAAAAATCAAAACTTCTTAAGTGCCAGGGACGGAAATGATTTTCTAAAGAGCTTCACTTGTCATAAAATGTATACAATCGTGAGAGGAATCTTGTAATTTATAGCGTAAAATCACATTTTATCCCCTTTGTGACAGCTGAATTTTGTGCTATATTTTGTGAGCTTCCAGACCTCCAAGAAGTCCAGTGAAATGTACGATTTAAAGAGAATTTCAAATACTTGTTGAAGGTGCTTAACATTTTTTCTGAACACAGACGAATTTTGTACGATTTTTGGGAATTACGTTTTCAATTGTTTTTCAGCTATTAACAAGTAATTACAGTCCGATTATCTTGCTTCTCTGACCAAGAAGGAGAAGTTCGTCCTCAGGTATACAAACTCAACATCCTGTGATAAAGTCCCGTACCTTTGTGCAAAATTGGAGTTTAATATTACGTAAAGGTCCAGGAAGATAAGAGCTTTAATTCGTTAGGTGAGTGACAAAGTTGCTGCGGTTCAAGCACGAAGCAATTATAAGACAGGAACGGGGTTAATTACTTTCGCAGCTCTAGGTGTTGATCCTTCGCAAGGAGTATCCGCAAGCTCCTCGGGGAGATATCTGCAAGCTCCTTGTCTTAACTCTGTTACAGATTATGCTCGAAATATAATTCTATGCACGTCGGTCCATTAAACAAAATTCATTGGGTGAAGGTATGACGACAAAATTCATTCATCCCTTTTTATACATTTTTCTTCTGTTTCTGATTGGATGTTGTTTCCGAGTAGACTTACTTCTTCGCAGAGAGACATTTTCCACACATTTTTCAAATTGACGCATAAAAAGCATAGCATTTTCGCATATTGGCGGATTGTCGGCAATTTAAAAAAAAATCTAGATCATAGATGTAAAAAACGGCATCGCAACGATGCTCAGGCGTCATTAACAAAACGGAGTTTTTTCTGTGAGGCAGTAAAATCTGCAAAAAATGTATTGCTTGACTACGACGACCAAGTGCTTCGAAAAAGAGAGAAGAGAAACATGATCAGAATGCAGTATCGCGAGAGTAATGCAAGACTGCATCGGACAACGACGAGAATTGTTTACATACATGTAGTGCGATGTTACGTAGCTGCAACGACATATACGTAGACGTTCGAGCATATTGCACATAGTAGGCCAATAGTGGTGGGCGGCATTGCAGTGCTACAGGAGATGTGGTGCACAACTACAGTATAGAGCGAAGCTTTGTAGAGTCGGTGGTTTATCGTTTCGTCGTGTACATGGGCAGCTTACGTACGGTATATGGGACAATCCACCCGAATTCGATCTGGATCGACCTCCCGGAGCTGGTTGCTGATTTTTTATGTTGTTGTTCCACCTTTAAAAAGGAAGCAGATTTTATTGTCAGTTGTTTTTTTAGATTTTTTAACTTATCACTTTCGAATTTTCAACCTCAGACCCAAAATGCCCCCTGAATACATTCCATTTTTTTTTTCTTTTTTTTTTTTTTTTTCAATTTTCGAACATGTTTTCAGTTGTTCCGAAAGAATTGAGGTAGCTCAGGTAAAATCTCCGTAGAAAGATAAAATATGTAGAATATCTTATACATACGAATACCCGGAATACCCAATAAAAATACAACCCATATAGCATCCTGGTGATATCAATATAATAAAAAAACTACTCGTAAGGAGATTACATTTCTCGGAACAGGTCATTACCTGGAATATTTCTTAAGTTCCCAGATAATGACATAACATATCCATAACCGTGCGTTAGTAGGGTTAAAATTGATATTTCAGAGAGGAAAAGTGTCATGTTTTCGCTCGTGAGTTCATCTTTTGAATGTGTTATCTTCGATGAAACATGAAAATTCAGACTTCAAAGAAACTGTTGGATCACCGGAAAGAGAAAAGTCAAGCCAGCAGTGGAATATTGATATATATTACTTTTTACTATAACAAAGGCACGAATATCGTCTGGAAATATGGAACTTTCAGACGAAACGCTATTTACATGCCATCCCTTACTTTCTGAAAGAACTGAAGCTGGTCTTGAAGGAGCTTAGGGATAAAAAGCTTTAAGGTATATGGCCGTGACTCAATTCCGTCTGCTCAAAAGCAACTACATATTGTACGATATACGAAATTATATTGCGATACCTGTGAAGGAGAAAAGCTCCTCCGAAATGCAAGAAAATCTGAAAGCATGTGTACGACTGTACACTAGACCGGGCCAAAAAAACGAACAATTTTTTTTTAATGATACTCTGAAAACATTGTTCATGATGAGAAAAAAAAATTATCCTTAAAGTTTGAGCCCTTAATATTAATATTAAGGGGTGTATCATTACAACTATCGATTTTTTTACATCTACCGTATTTATTAGCCAAAACTCGTAAATTATTAATCTGAAAAATTTGATCTATTCATATTTTTAAAGGAAATTAAATTTCCTACAAAAAAGCTCTCTTAGTAAATTTACGTAGAACGAGCCATTTTCTTTTAATTGTGACTCAAACATTGATTTGATTTTTCAAATTTTTGTATGAATTTTTTATTTTTGTAACTACTAGACAAATTAATATTTTCAAAGATCAAATAATTATTTTGTGAGAAATTTAATGCTCTACAAAAAACGTGTGTTAACATTTTTCAGAAAATTCACTCCTTCAAGAGTTATTCGACATTCAAATTGAATTCAAAAGTAATTAACCATTTATTTTGCGTTTGACTTGATTGTTTTCTCTTGGTTGACAAATTTAAGACTTAAATTTTGAAAATACATATTTTTTTCGTCCGATGACTAAAAAATAACTTATAATTGAGAAAGCGATTTTTTACTATTTAAGTAAGTAAAATACAGTAAAAATTCAAATATGTAGATAAAGAAAGGTTTTAGCTGGATAATATTGTAATAAATTTCGATTTTTTGAAAAAAATTTAGTCATGTAGACAATTTACCCATGTAGACAAAGCTGCAAAAACTTTGCTCGGTATTTTTCAATACCAGTACTCGAGATTTTTGTAACTTTCAATTTATATTTAATGCGCCAATGTATATTAAATGTTAGATCAGTCACGAAAATTGCGAAAATTCGTGGTGTTTTTCATGTACTTATTTAGTAGTTGATGATTTAATAATCATGTGTGGTAATTTCCACTCACCGGATTATCAAAATTTATTTACCTGTATAAAATTTACGATGCAAACATATTAATTTCGATTTTCTATACCAGGTTTCGGAAAATTCATATACATTTGTATTGGGAAAATGCAGACATTTTTTACAGTGTACAGTGGGTCTGAAAGCTACTATATAGCGAGATTTTGAATCCATTCCTGATATACGAGCACATCGATGGATCAACCAAATAGCACGCACATCACGTCTTTCACATCTCATGGATTGTTTACTCGATTAGACGTTATAACAGTCACCAGACAAAGATTTCACACGAAATAACATTGCTTCTCTAATTTTCGAAGTTTCGCGATGTTGGTAATCCCGAGTACAGGGGATTCAACGTTGAAAAAATTAATTCCAATATTTACTCATTTTTTTAAATCTATAGTATAGGAAATTTTCCGCTGATGACGAAAACGTCGATTTTTCTGAGGCTGTCCTAAAGTTCTGTGAGAAAACCTAAAAAATCTGAGTAAAATTTTTCGGGTTTATTGGTTTTTTTCTACTTTCTGTTCTAAGCCCTATATTTTCACATGTTTATAACACGAAAAGACTTTTATTTATTTTTTTCTTGTTCCAGAGACTACGAGAGCAGCAATATTCTAGATAATCTGCTATCGCGAATGGAACAATATGCTAACAACTTAGAAACTTTGGTGGCAGAGCGTACGGCTGATTATCTCGAGGAGAAGCGTAAATGCGAGGAGCTGTTGTATCAGCTACTGCCAAAGTAAGATCCGTTCCATGAATCGTATGTATGTGTAAAATGTATATATTTGTATATGTGTATATGTACAATTCATAGTTATACGAGTGAGAAAGAGCAGTCGGATAAATGAATCCGGGTGTAAATGGAACGTGATACGAGCATCTCCACCATTTCACGATGTTGGAATACTACAAGCGAGATTTCCTTAGGGGCGTAGCTTCACCGCGGTTGCACCCGATTACAGCCCTTCAGCCCTTTCACCCCCCAGAATGGTAATTGAGGGCCCACAGTCTCTTCACTTGAGAAATGTACAAGTGTTCGTCCTCGACATATGTGGTTCATCTTATGGAGAGACTCGCTCCGAGCCTCGGAAAGCCAGAGCAGAAATCCCTAATTTCCGTTTTATTATTCGGGCTGCTCTTCCGCTTTCAGCCCTTGCGTTATTCACGAGCTTTTACGCTTCAAGTATTCCGTCTTTACCGAATTACTCTATTCAACCAGCCAATTTTCTCAATGTTTCCGTCCAAACACATTTCATTTGCGGTAAAAATTTTGTAAGAAGTCGTAGCGTTTATTTGAGAAAGTCCAGAGAATGGTGAATCGTTCATATAGTTTTCTAGAGAAGTCCCCGTAGAATAAACTCGCGAGCTCGTTTCGCGTTGTTGTCGGAGTTCCTATAAATATTTCAGCTCTCCACGAGGAGAACTTTACAGTCTTTCTTATTAAAGCTAATAACCGAGATTCCGCGCGGGCAGAAATGACGACGATTTCAGCGTAACCTGCACGTGGACTGTCCCACTTGCGATGGTCCTGCAGTTGTCGAGCTTCGAATGGAGCCTTGATGATAATAGGCGCGATAACTGCATGGAATGACTTCCGCGGATGTTGTGATAACTTTTCTCTCTGCTGCTCTCGAAATTTTTCTCTTTTTTCTTGCCAATTCTTGTTGTTATTGAATCCGAAAATTCCGTGTAGCTCGAGTAAATGAATGGAAAAAAAAAAAAAAACGAAAATCAATTGCTGGTACATGGAAAATGCAGGAGCAGTGAAAAATTGATTTCGAGCTCTTGTCTCATGTTTTTTTTCAGTCTACACTTCACTTCCTCTACTTTACCTACCTAATTCTTTCTCTCTGGCGTATCTACTCCCACTGCTGCTTACTACTGCACCCTCGAGAGTAGTTCGCTTTCGTGATTGAATACGCGGCTTAGCCGGAATGGAGATCCGAACCGTGAGCTGATTTCTCTCGTCTCTCAAACTAATTGGAACTCGCGTTTGTTTATTTAAGTACATGTCAGGTAGTTTCGATTATGTTGAGAGGTCTGCTATTCTTGCTTCTTACGTAACTTCAAGACATTCAGTGCTGTGAATAAAGTATGTACTAAAGTAAGGGTGAATTATTATTAATGAATTTGAAAAAAAGCCCAGTGCTACTGTAATTATAAAAAAACCTTTCTCTCCTCATCTCAATTTCGAGAGAACTTACGTAGTGAATTATTCGGTTGTGAATTGGTGTTTTTTGTTTCTTCCTTATTTCAGATCCGTTGCTTCGCAACTGATACTCGGCCAGAGCGTGATAGCCGAGACGTACGATCAGGTGACCATCTATTTCAGTGACATCGTCGGTTTTACGAGCCTTTCAGCTGAAAGTACTCCCCTCCAAGTCGTCGACCTTCTCAACGATCTCTATACATGTTTTGACTCCATTATCGAGAATTTCGACGTGTACAAGGTAAGTTTTTTCCTCGTATCTCGCTGCAGCGCACGGCGCGGTCGAAAAATTTATCAGGACAGATATATATTTGTTTTTTCTCTTTTGTGGATACGTGGGGTCTGAACAGAATTCGATTTTTTTGTGAAATCTAAAAAGCATATCTCGGAGTTATTCGAAGATTTATTTTTAAAATATAAATAGAATTTTGCGCATTATGCTTCCTCATTATTTTGTACTGTTTTCAAAATTACTTTTATGTGGAAGCAGAATTGATATTCCAAAAGTATGTATTTTAATTAATACAGATGCATTTAATTTGTGTCGTCTGATGGAAACTTCCCCTTCTTAAATTCTTTGTTCCACAATCATCGTATAATACGTCGAGTACAATTCAATATGACAACGTTCCCGGAGGAAGGTTTTTTTTTCCTGGATACGGATATCCACTTGAGATTACCATGAACCTTTTATTCACTTTACTCGCGGCCTGAAATGAAGAGAACCGCTGCTGGAGTATTACGCAAACTGCCCCATTTGTACGAAAGGAACGATGCATTATTCAATAATTTATATAAAGGCGAATATTTTTTAATTTTCGCAAAAGACTCCAAGAAGTTTCATAAATTTTACCAATTTTTTTACAAATAGCCTGCATTTCCATTAAAGTTTTTCTTTAGGACTTTGTATATAATACGGCGGGTATAATTTAATACGACAGTTTTTTTGGAAAAAGAAATTTTCACTGAATGCAAGGGTCGATTCAAGATTGCCACGAGCTCTTTATCCACCCCATTCCCAAACCGTATTACCCCACTCCCTTGCCTTTTTACCCATCCGTCGTTCGACACTCTCCCCTTCATCCAGAATAAATGAACGTATCTTCTTTCTACTGCGGAAACACGCGCACCCCAACAGAGGAGTTGCATTTTGGTTGACGAGGTTTCCGAGCAAAAATGAAAAAATCTACCATGCCCACGCGAAAGGCGAGAGGTCGAAAAAAATATAGGAAACAATTAAACAAAAGCCTGGGGATTTGCGTGTCCTATCGAGGATCTAGAGTTAAGCTTCTCACTTTTTCTAATTTCCTCGCGGGCATATTTGAGAATTAAGCTGTATTATATAAAGCTGCTTTAGTCGCTATGGATATAACATTGAAAATTCAGGAAAGAAATTAATTAAAGAAAAAAAAAAATGTCGACCATTGTACCGGAAAAATCGTCTCATCATACGAAAAAAAGTGCTCCGTTGACGACCAGAACTCTCACGAGAATGTAGTGATTTCTTATTATTTAAATGGGGTCAACTACCCACGGGCACTTGACGCAGTCTTGAAAATCGATTGGTACGGCGTGAAAGAAGGTGGAAAAAGTACGGGGCGTCTGTTAAGTTCACACTTCACAGCGACTAACTCTTCTCAATAAGATCTGCTGAGAGTACAGAGGGTCACATCGGAAAGATGAAATAGACATTCACACATTTAGTCTCTATGGGACTCTGACTAAAATTCACGATTTTCCTTGACAAAATGTTTCCACGAATTTGCGCTCTCAGAAATATTTCTTATCGACTCTACAAATATGGATATATTTTCTAGTGGAAGCAACAATACTCTTATAGCAATTACAAACATGACTAAATAAATAACATTTATCCTCTTAATGACTCATTCTCTATAATAGTAAAATTAACTGCCCATATCAGTGTAAAATATTCCATTTTTTAAATAATAAATAATCACAAAATTTCATTAAAATCAAATTTTCGATCATTGTCATATTAATTTATTTTCAGCGTGAAGAAAAACTGGTTTACAATTTCAAAAGCTGATGAGAAATGTGATTTTACGTCCTGTAACAGACGGAATGAACTTTCGAAAAAATTTGCTTTTTTCCTCGAACACTAAATTACTGTTCAATGAAATTTGCAATTTCAATCGATGGAGAATATGATATCATATGAATAAAGGGAACTTTATTGCGAGAAAACTCGGCGAGAAAAATGTCGACGGTTTTCATCGAATTGCCCACGCAATGTAATACATGAAAAACCTGGGCAGAGGTACAGTAACGCACTCGAAACTCGATATTTTGTAAAGGTATGGTTTTCATCAAGCTATGAGAGGTATATGAACAGGGCAGAGAAGATGGGGAAGTCCATCACATATTAACAGTCATATAACAGTCATATTCAACAGTCGCTATAACCAAGTCACTGTGTAAGATAAACTCCTACGCGATTTGAAACTCGCCCCGATTCTCATTGATAGAACGACATATTATTGAAATACAATTCACATAAATGCGATGTGAGTTTATTTGACAATTTGTGTGTTTTATGTTCCAGGTCGAGACGATAGGTGACGCTTACATGGTGGTTTCTGGTCTGCCCATGAGAAACGGCATGAATCACGCGAGGGAAATCGCCAGAATGGGACTGGCACTGAGAGATACCGTCATGACATTTAGTATTCGGCACAGACCTCACGAGCAGCTCAAGCTTCGCATAGGCATGCATTCGGGTAAAGCTTCGTTTATTTTATCACGATAAATTATATTTAATAAATAGTTGACTCACGTTAGTTATACTCGCTACGAAAAGCAGGCCTTTAATAATTTATTCGTCCGTGTAAGCTGAGAAAAGTTATCGGCAAATTAAACATTTCTGGTGATACTCGAATCATATTATTCCTTGAAAATTTTCCATGGAAAGTTAATGAAATGAAGGATATGAAAGGTTGAATAAATTTGAGTATCGACTGTGACAGGATTTTTTGGAAATCACGATCACAAGGGTTTTTGTTACCGGTTATTACTGTGTGTAAGCGTTTTCGAGAGGCTTCTCCCCGAATTTATCGTTTTATTTTGGTTAAGAATTTATATGCTTGAGATTTTTTTCTTGTGTTGCGAAGTTAAAGGAGATCCGTGCATTCCAATCTGTCGCGAGGACGAGAGCTCAACGAATCGAGCAGTCCGGCAGATGAGAGTTACCGATACGAGTTCTTGCAATCAGTTGTCGACCGGTGCAAATCAGGCGCCCTATGGTGAAAGTGCATCGCGCTGGAGAACGGGTGGAGTTTTGTTGTTAAGTTTGGCATAAAATAGAGCATTCTGATGCATTATGGATGTGAAGTACAGACCCGTTTTCGCATGAAGCACTAAGGGAGGCGATTGTGTAGATTTCGAAGATTGTTACCTGGCATGATTTGCGCTCTCGATACAGTAACGAAATAATTCGAGGGAGAGGGCGGTAGTTCTCGGGAAGGAGATTTTGGGAGACATTGAATAGTAATAATGTTGAGCTATCGAAGATTACTCGAAATAATTAGTCTTGCTCTGGACACCGCCGAGGTGACTCAGTTCCGACTCGAGCTCGACGGTTTTTCTGCCGATCTCGCCGCGTCTATTGTTCGGCTCTCGCGCTTCGCATATGCAGAGTCTAGCGTATGCTACAAGTTCTCGGTTGCTGCGAATTTGATTCGTAAAATAAAATTAGCAGTCTCGTGAATTACTCAATGCAGTTCAGTGCATTAGGTTTTCGATATTTTCTCTACCACAACGTAGCAGCCTGAGCGGCCGTGCATTTGCGCTACCGTTCGCTCTCGCGAGTGCATCCAATTGCGTTTGTTAATTTTACGCGACCTCAAAAATTAACTAAGCTACCGTTCTGTTTGGTTTTGTTCTCGATCGTCAGTTTTACCCAGAACTGTCGATCTTTATGGGAATCGAGCCGACTCAACTCGATTCCTAGAGCACACCGGTTTGTTAATACCGGTGGAACAAGAATTAGCTGGCGCCCACCGAGTTTGCGGTTGCGCGAACGAGGGTGGACGGCCGAAGGTGACAATTTCCGATTGGTGCTCTCGAATACTTAAAGTATTAACGTTTGCTCACGAAAAATACGTCACAAGACACAAATCTATAACTAGTTATTCCGTCGAAATAAAACAGGGGTACTTCAGTGCATTTTTTTTATTATTTCCCTGCATATTGTACAAAAAGCATTTGTTAGTTTCAATTGTTTTCGGACAGCGACTTTGATTCGAATACGTTTACTTGATGTTTCGGCGTGACTCTGTTTTCCCCGAAATCGCGCAATTTATTCAACGTCACCCACGTTTTTCCCGATGAGCCGTGAGGCATTGGAAATTGTGAAGCAATTTCATCGCTGCGGGAGAATGACTCGCTGGAACCTTCAATTAAGCGTGTCTATCAAGTTGCTCCTTCTACTTTCGTTGCCCTTACGCTTATGTACATAACGTGCACCATGGAGTGACGTATCTGAAGCATCAGTCCGTGGCTAGAAGCTGAGCTTCTCAAGGTTCTTGTAAAAACTCTTCGTCATGCTACAACGACTGAAATGTTCCGAGCTTTACCATTAATCAAACCAATCCAGCCTAACAAAATCATATTTCCGTTTTACGTTTTACACCTTTTCCCTTCATCCGTAAGATGAATAATACTTGTTAAAGCTTTCAATGTTTGGATTTTTTCTTTAACTGTGATGAAACAAATGTATGTGCTGACCAGA
Source organism: Clistopyga incitator (assembly GCA_947507545.1). Classification (NCBI taxonomy): domain Eukaryota; kingdom Metazoa; phylum Arthropoda; class Insecta; order Hymenoptera; family Ichneumonidae; genus Clistopyga; species Clistopyga incitator. Next base: position 6,312,459 of record OX382176.1, read on the forward strand.
GAATTTGAGGATTTTTTTATCGTGGTTATAACTACACATACGTATGTGTAGAAGTTATAACTACAGTTAACTATAAGTTAATTATAACTACACATACGTATGTGTAGAAGTTATAACTACAGTTAACTATAAGTTAATTATAACTACACATACGTATGTGTAGAAGGTCGACATACTATCAAGAGTCACAGTAGCGACTCGACGCCAAGTTAAAAAAAAATTATGTTGCTTACACATACCCATGCTTTCATATACCGATTTCTGTCTAATCTAAATCTAATCTAAAAAAAAAAGATATTTCTAAACACAGATCGGAAGCAAAAAATCTGTCAAGTTCAATATTTTTTATTTATTTTTTCTCTTTTCAATGAGCCCTCCCATGAGGAAATCTGTCGCTTTAATGTTGATATTTCAAGTTTTCGTAATTTCTAGTCGACGAAAAATCTTGCGTTTGGCGAACTCACACAACTCTGAACGTCTCCTCACACGTACGTGGCTACGTATTTGACCACATTTCGCAAACATAAAATGTATCACAGCCAATATTTTTTATTAATTTTTCTCTATTTAATGAGATCTGTAGCGAGAAAATGTGTTTCTTTAATGCTGAGATACCTGGTCTTCGTAATTTCATCAAACCACACAACTTTAAGTGTCCCTTTTACGTTTACAAAATGACGTAGCGTGTGACGTCACACAAATTACAAATTTTTCGAATAGAAGATATCTCTGCCCACATGTCACTAACGAAAAATGTGAAGTGGCCAATATTTTTTATTTATTTATTTCTTTCAAATGAGTACTCTCGCTAAAAATCTGTCGTTTTAATGCTGATATCGTCATCTATGCGTGGGGTATATCAGCTGATATCAGTTGCCACTGAGTTTAGTATCAAAAAAGTATTAAAGAGTATTAAAAGACAATTACATTAATTTCATGGGTATTAATACTTTTTTATTACTTTTTTTGGTACTTAAAACCTGTGAAATTCATTTAATACTTTTTAAATACTCCTTTAATACTCAGACCGAGTATTAACGGAATCTAAACCGTCCAATACGACTTTTTTAAATACTTTTTTTGCGCAGGACGTCACACAGGAAATCATATCGCTCGTCAGTGCATCAGTTCATTTATAAATTAGTGTGTTCGAGTGGTTTTAATTACGGGTTCGATAGTGATTATTGTGCATACTTGTTGTCAGTGTGCAAAAAATCACTATTTTTGCTCGATGATCGAGGAGAATTAAATTTATTTGTTGAATGTCGTACTAATCAATCTTCCAGGACGCTTCTTAAAACACAGAACAACGGAGAGTATAATTGCTTAAAAGTATCTATATAAATTTCGATTTCATTTAATGTTGTCGGCTGTTTAAAAAATTAGACGCAGCGTCGCATGAAATTCTTATTGCAGCCTACGTTCCATGTATACATGTAGTAAAGCTTAACTTTACTTAACTTTACGTTATTTGGTGTTTATTAAAAATTAATTTTACAGTCTCCTTTGATTTTTCCCATCGGTCTGACTTTCAAATAAAGATCATATCTCCCCAAATATGTTTTTTAAGAACAAAAATTGGACGTCAAGTCAAAACGAGATGGAATTATTCCATAGCAAAAAAATATTAGAAACCCAATAAATATATTGGCTAATAAGCCAAGTAAAACTCTCTTCAAAAAACTTGGCGTGCCAGCGACTAGCTCCCGTGCATGGTGCATTGAAGTAAGTGTGGGGTTCAGCAATTAATAATTATTTTAATATGACGCATCCATGAAAAGGATGACTATTTATGCCGGGACACCACATAAAGTAGTATTGTTCAAGATGGCGTGTCGAAAATTCTGTGTACTGGCACACATCTCTTTATTTTTACTTTATGTACGCTCTTGCAATCTGAACGCATTCAAGAAGTTATACTTGTGCCGACATGCTTTGATGCAATCGTCTTGGCGTACTTACTCCTTGTTTCGCTTTAACTGATGCTCATATTAATTTTTATTTAGAATAATTAGAATAGACCAAAGTCTATATACGAATGTTTTTCGTTCTTCTCCGTATTAACTGATTTTTGTATCCATTTGACGTTTAGCGAAGAAACCAAAACTTCAACAGATTGTGTTACTTCTTTTGGGATGGGCCTCGCCCCCTCCACATGGCTATCTGTTCGACTTATCTGCAATTGTTCTTCTCAAGATTATTTGAATTCATCAGTTCAAAGTTACACTGTTATTCGAGTTAATATACCGAAAATGGAAAAAATTCTGTGTACATATCGATCAGTGAGGATTATCATTCCAATGAAATGTATTGTCAATAATTTCTTAATTAGTTAAGGCACGCCAAGTTTTTTTAAGAGAGTTTTACTAGGCTAATATATTGGATTTCAAATATTGTTTGCTGTGGAATAACACCATCCCTTTTTTACTTGACGTCCAATTTTTGTTTTAAAAAAACATTTTTGGGGGGTAGACTTTAATGACCAAGTTGATTAGTTTTTTATTGCCACGGGATGGATGCCTTTATCCGCGATTATATAGTTAGTGGCGTGGTTGCGATGCACATCCATCTGGCGCGAAAATAACGCGGGAAACGAGAAATGCAGAGGGTTGTAACGAAGTGTGCTCCTCGCGCGTAAACTAGTAATTATTACTACCGCTAATTACTATCGCTTCCCTGAATGTCATTTTCTACAGCGTGACGGAAAATCGAGTTACTCGAATTCGAAAGTCATTCATTGGCTGGCTAGCGAAAACTAAGACTGCCTTTCACTTCCTCTTCAGCACATTTAGACAAACGTGTCCAGTGGATTTTCCTAATTCCCATTTAGATCAATAACATTTTCCAGCACTATATTTATAAGTTTGGAAAGTGGTAATGCGTTTCAAAATATATTACAATTGTCACGTACACATAGCTTGTTTTGCAATTACATCATTCGTTTATTTACTTTTGAAATAATTCGATATAAAAAAAAAAAAGTTTAACGCGTTGAAAGAATACATTTCGCTCTTAACTTATTTTTAAAAGCCGGATTTTCATACATATCTTTCAAACGTCCATGTATTAATGTTTCAGGACCTTGCGTGGCTGGCGTGGTTGGCCTGAAAATGCCAAGGTACTGTCTCTTCGGTGACACGGTAAACACGGCATCGAGGATGGAGAGCAACGGGGAAGGTAATCACAATTTTCTACTTTCCCGATAGTATATAATATACATTTATCGAAAGAGGATAAATTATAATTTATCTCCGCTCCACGGGATTTTCTTGCGACGTTATAATGACGTGACTTCGTATTCATGTCGCATCATCAGCAGCGAATAAAACAAAACAGAGCGACACGTATGCAGAAACTCTTCCGCATTAAATCCAATAGGAAATAAAACAAAAAGTACGTGAAAGTAATAAGCACACGCATGACGTCCCAAGCGTCGATTCTCAGGGAATGTTCGTATGAAATGCGGGGGCGACTGAAAATCGAATAAATACCAAAGAGTTTGTGCTGCACGCGTGATGAATAAATATTCTATAAGGACATACTTTGCGCCCTATCACTATTCTCTCGTCTGAGCTGCTCCTATTTGAGGACTTCAATTCCCAATATTGTAGATCATAAAAAAAAGGTTTCCATTACTTCGTTATTATGTATATGAAATATTATAAATAACCGAATGAAAAATTTTATCCGAACTTCATTAAAAATAATCCAGACTAAATAAAAAAGTTTACATGAATTACAATCACGGAGAAAGTTGCTCTAAATACGATTCATAATCTTGTCATTTTCTTTTTTTTTTTCAATCTTTGTGCTTTCTTTCGTTTGCAGCTCTAAAAATTCATGTAAGTCCTACGACGAAGGAAATTCTGGATACTTTTGGGACTTTTGATCTCAGCTGCAGGGGCGAAGTCACGTTGAAGGTAACAAAGTTATTGTACGGATTATTTTATATAATCAAAATGCATAAAGATGAGACCCCAACGTTTTTCTTTCACCAAAATCTAGAATATGGTTTAAACAGCGACCAGTAAATAGACGGCAAAACTCCAAGGTCATACCACGAAGCGGTTCTAGTTGACTGGTAGAATTCTTGAAAAAGGTTAACGATAGCTGTTTCAATACTGGAAAATACGCTCTTTGCTTTTCAGAACGACCGGTTTTTTCGAAGTCTCAGTTGATTTCATCCTTCGAAGCCTATAATTTTGAAAATACCGTTTAATTTATTGCCCCGGAATATTAATATAAAATTTCACCGAAGTCTTATTAGCAAAATCACTGAACAATCTATATTAAATTAACAGTAGACCAAAACTCGTTTGCTTGAGGGGAAAAAATAAACTATAAATCAAAACAAAACGGTCCTACATTAATCCAGAGTCAACATAATTTATTTATCTAATCGCAAAAGCATAACGGATCTTTTTTTTCTTATTTTCAGGGGAAGGGCAAAATGACGACTTACTGGTTAGTGGGAGAAAAACCAATAAACAACAACGTGCAACAAATAAACGTGGGCTCAATGACCGATCCACAAATGCCATCATTATCTCAACGTCAACTCCCACCGAATCCTACATCTTGTCAGCCTCAGCAGCTCCAACAACAACAACAACAACAACAACAACAACAACAACAACAACAACAACAACAACCGAATCTTTGTCCGCCTCAAAATCAGCCCCAAACTTGCAACATGCGAAACGCATCAACGACTACAGGAAACGGTGGGCCGCCGGGTCACGCATTGGTAAGCAGTAGTATTAACATGTCACCGTCTCATCAACGTACGTCGAGTGCAGCGATGAGCGGAAATTCGATTCGTCAGGCAGTGCATCCGAGTGATAACGTGCCGAATCATTCCGAGAACGGACCAAACGCTCCTCTCCTATTATCGACTGGATCGATACCACGGGCTTAAATTGTCAACTTATTCGATAAAGCCTTCGATGGCTTTTTTTTTCAAAATTGATATCACGAAAGTCTGGTTGTCGCTTTGCCGACGAGGAGTTAAAAAAGTTAGGCGAGAAAACGCCGATAAAAAAAGGGAGGATCGTTTACTGTCCTCTTTCTCTTCACTCCCTCATATATTTTCGCGTCATACACGCCGGGATCTTTCCTCAGGGAGTGAAAAAAACATGTGACGCGCCTCGACAATTTTCTTGACTACAAAACGACGCGTCTGGTTTAGCCTCGACTTTACAAGGTTGGGCTGAATAAAAATAAACCCAATAGAGCTCGCACCTACAGGTTTTATTCCAGTGCTTTCTATGATGATTCACAGATATTTTGAGACCAGAACGTGAGAACCATCGGGCCCTTTTCGAAAATAACTATGTAATTGAATTAAACGCAGAATTTTCTTTATTCGAACCTCAGAAGGTGAAAAATGAGGTTTTCCCAAAAAGAGCTTGAACGCATTTTTTTGTTTTCGTCCCAAAACGTACGTGAGTTGCCGTAGAAATAAATACTGAAAAAAATCGGAAGCAGGCCCTTCCGTGTTGAATTTTATTCAAGCCCACCTTGTTTGGTATCTCTCGAAACTTTCGACCTCTATTTACTTCTGTGATGCCGCAATAGAGGGTCGCGGAAAAAAATGTAATTATAAAAGAGAAGGACTGGGGATTATATATATGATTCTTCGGAAATGTGAGAGCAGCAGAAATTCCGAAGGCTCTTCTCAAAGTAGAAATAAGCGGAAATAAGATTATTCTGTGCCACGAATTTCAGGCCTGCGGTAAATGTATCGGGAATTCTATTTTTGCCATTCCTTTCTTCGCACAATCTCGCCTCTGACTTTCCGGGAAAGCTGTGACGAGAAAGAGGAGGTTTCACGCACCTTCCACTTCGTATTCTTGCCGAATTTAAGAATGCTACGCAGGAACTCTTTCAATCTGAAGGGAAATTCAATTGGAGTTTGAGGGCTTTGTGACAGGAGAAAAAATCAATTGGTCGAGGACTTTGTGACGGGAGAATAATCGGAGATATATTGACATTTTGTTTTTTTTTTTGAAGAGCAAAAATATTGGTTTCGAATAATAATAAAACGGAAAAGCTATCATCCAAAATCAATGTCGGTGTCTTTAACGACATCAATTTTCCTTCAGATTTTGTTTTTGTCACAATGTTCCAATATTTCGGTGGAACAAAACCTTTGATTCCAAAAGCTTGGAGCAACCTTAATGGTGAAATTGGGTTGTGAACCTGATGATATCTCACGAATGAATGAAATTTGGGTTTTATTTGTTAGCCATGAAACGTCTCCAGTCCACATTGTATTTATTTAAAAAATAACGGAAGATGAATATAGCATGGGTGAATGAGAGAATGAAAAGATATTTCACAAGATTCTTTTGGAACAAAGAAAAAAAGTGATCTCTTCATACAAGGTATTACAGAACCAATGTTACCGGTAATCGAACCGCCAGTTGTTATTGCACAAGCGTTCTATTTTTCTTCATATGTCAATTAGTTCTTTTTTTCTTTAAATCACGAAGCAAAGTATGAAACGTGAATTGTAAAGAGCGACGCATCGACACAGTATTAAAAGCTCGTAAATCACGTAAACGCTAAAAACGATTAATTAAACTCGTTGACAGCGAAAATGTCGCGAAAAATCTTTGAATCACGATTCATGTTTGTTTCAACGAAGTAACAATAATCTTGAGTATATTAAAAGAAAAGGTGACTGTAGCGGTGCTAAACGGTCGCTTTAATCATCGTTTCATTCTATTATTATTTTCATATTTTTCACGACTTGACATTCTCGCTGCATCTTAAATAATTAACGAGAACATTTTGTGTTTACGTTTATTTCTCCATGATTCTTGTAAATCCCGTGATTATTGCGTACAAGAATCTTGCGGCACTACGTGGGGTGTGTGCAAATATTATTGTTACAATTATTATTAATTTACGTTATAGCGTGTATATATACATATATATATATACATATATATATATACATATGGATGAATGCACGATTGAAACACAACAACAATGATATGTCTATATATATATATATATATATACATATATACGCATAGATATATGTATACAAAGTAGAAGATATATATATATAGGTATATATATATATATACAGAAAATTTATGCATTAAGATTGATGTACTATATAGACTGTTAGATATCGAGGCTGGGCCTCCCCATCACGCGCAATTGTGTGTCTCCTATAAAATCGTGTGTACGAAAAATTGGACCGAATGATTTATGAGACGACTTGACATGAAATGTTTGATGCCACTGAAGAAAAAATTATTTTTCGAGTCAATTCAGTTTGGAGGTTTGAAAAGAAAAATCTAACATTTTCAGGACATAAATTGATTCCCATTCTCAGCATAGGGTCTGTTCACGTTCATAATGGGTTTGTTTACGTAAAATTTGACGATATTTTAGTGTCATCCGATTTTTTGGATGAATTATTTTTTTCGACTTAAAGTAAATAATTTTTTTCAAAGTGCAGAAACGCGAAAGTGATTGTTGTGCGTCTGGGAATGTTCGAAAATTCGTATGAAAGAATAAAAGTCTAGGTGAATGTTGAAGTGCAAGTTCTATTTATGTCAAACATACACAACTCTTTTAATGATGTACCAAACAATATTGCGGAAATAAAGTTTAATTGTTTTCGATAACGTTGTTGTTTGTTTTTTTCGTTCGTGTGTCGAGTGTTTTTTTCAAGCAATTTGCAGGGATCGATGAGGGAAGCGTCAAAAAATCGCGTTGGCGAATATCCAGTCGAGGTAGGTGCTCACTCGAGTGTAGATTCCCGGATGGCCGGGCTCGCCACAACGAATGCCCCATGAAACTACACCGATGTTAACCCATCTACCATTGCCCAATTGATGAACCAAAGGACCACCGGAATCTCCCTGGAAAATGTATTCAATATGTATATTATCGTGTCTTTTTTAATAGTTTCAACAAATGTGCCAATTTCAAAAATTATTTACTTCTTTATGAACTGATTAATGACAATCAACACAATTTTTTAAAATTCCGATACACATTACTTTATTGGCAGATTGAAATAAAGTTTACTTTCCGAATTGATTTTTGCCACTGCAGTAAAAAGATCTAGTTGTTTGCGAATATGATAATATTTTTGAAAAATAATAAATATTAAAATAATCATAAAAATAATCGCCTGGAATCAGCGAAAAGTCGACATAATCGAGCACGTTTTTTCCGTATTATATTACTTCTGCATTTTATATCGCTGTTCATGTACACGATCGCTTTTTTTTGTTGTAAATTCCAACTACCTGTCACTCACCTGACAAGCATCTCTTCCTCCCTCTAAAGCTCCCGCGCACAGGACGCTCTCCTGGATTCGTTGGTTAAAGCTGTTTTCGCACATTCTCTGTGGCCAAACAGGAACTGACACTTCCATCAGAATTTTACTTCCCGGACCTCCGTAATATCTAGTTCCCCATCCTTATATTATAAAAACAAATAAATACGATCAGTGAAAACGAATGGAACAATATGGAAAATGAAATACTTGTTAACTTTTATTCTTATCAATAAAAAAAAATCCTGTGAAAAAGGAACTTGGCTATTTAAAGTTTGAGAAATATATAAAAATTATTGAACTTAGAGAAAAGCTTAATTGACCACCGGTCATGAGAACTTCTATATCTGCTAATAGATCAAACATGAAGAGCGTAAGTCGTGCATTCCAGAAATCGTGTCACATATCTGAGGTATTAAATTTATGCGTCTCCACTAAGGATTCGATATGTAATATGAACCAGAGAAATTCATCAAAGGACGAGCGGAGAATTCTCTGAACAGCCGAGAATTCGGATAATCGGCACACAAGTTTCCTGCCCAATTATCCAGTTGGTTACCCGATGTCCCACAAATTCGCCGCGATTGCATTCATTAGTAAGTAGACGCACAATGAAACTGCCATGGATTACGTGCTCCACTGGTGGGTAATAACCAGAGACAGTTTGTAACTGGGAATTAGATGAAGCAGCATTGCCACTGCGAAATACTAGGTGGCCGAAATCCTTTGACAGATTCGATGCATCATTAGTTTCGGATTACTCGACCTTAACTGGAGTTTGTGCGTAAATAGGCTGGAACTAAATTCTTGTTTTGCTGAATCCTATATTTTTTAAATGACAATAAAAAAATCTCACCTGTCACGATGGCACTTTTGTTCTCAAAGGTTGTCCCAATCGGTGGCAAACATATGGGCCATATGTAATTGTTGAACGGAGTTGGCCGGTGGATTTTCAATATAGCGATATCGTTTTCGTAAGTCAAAGCATCAAAATTCTCATGAATCCTTATATCGATTACCCTAAAGTCCAGAGTACGTGCTTCATTTCTTCTAGTGAAATCGTATTCTCCGAGTCTCACTATTATATCTTTACTTTTCAATCTGCGAAAAAAATTTGAATAAATGATTAAAAAAATGTGTGTTTTTTGTCTATTTTCAATTTATCTACAGAATTAAATATTGCCAATTTTTAAAGAGATGTTGTTAAAAAAATAATTAAATAAAAATATATTTCTAATATGAACATATACGTTTGTAAAAATCATTTGAAATATCATCAAGCGATGGTTACGTAATAGCTGCCAAAGACTGACATCATTATTTCAGTGTACAACTTTTGTCTTGATCTGGTTTATTAATTTCACACTATTTTGAGTAAAATGGGTTTCGCATTTAACGGTATGTAGTTGTTCCCCCGTGTATGTTTAAGTGGGTCCTCGGTCGTATTAATCATTGTTATTGTACGATTAGCATGTGAAAGAAGCGGCGAAAGCGTAGTGAAGACCGTTTGCATTGACCCGCGTGTACAAAGAGCTGTTTAAACAAGCACGGCTTCTATCTCGGTAGACGCGAGTCGCGGGTCAAAGGATTGAATAGACGCCTCGGCCCAGAGGATAAGCGGAGAAACATGCAAACGTCGAAGCGACTCTTCAGCCTCTCTTTCTCTTTGCCCGAGGTAGCGTCGAGTGGTCACGTTAAGACCGCGGACTACTTAACGTTCCATTGTCATTTTTATTTCTATTTGTACGTTCAACGCGCTGCATTATAACGAGGTACCCCATCATTGTCAATTTTTTGCCATTCAATCTCACTAACCCACAATAAAGTGTCCGAAAATGTTTAACTTTTCACTCTCAGAAAAACTTTTTCAGAATCAAAATTGGGAATTTTACCTTAAAATAGACATATGAATTACAACTATATTTTCAAACCATTATAGAAAAATGTGTTTTTTCTTTAAATTTCATTTATAGATACGTAATTTGAAAAAAAAAAATGCAAAACCAACTCTTCGACTCATTGAAATAATTGTATAAGATTTTTTGACAAGTATAGTCCCTTCTCTGAATACTCGATTGAATTGATAACAATTATTTTTTAAAAAGCTTCAATGCTCGATATTCCAAAGCTTTTAAAGAAAAATATGTAATCACCAATCACTTACTTTTGGAGGCAATGTGCTGCAGTGAGAATATGTCGATCAGTTATCAAGACACCTCCACAATAATGATTGGAGTCTCGACGAAGCAGAGCGACCATCCACGGCCACTCTCGAGGATCCGCTGGTCTTCCACCCACAATTCTCACTCTACTTTTCGTACTCATACCGCAACCGCGTGGGGCGCGTTGCTCTCTCGTTGACTCTGGCAACGGCAAACTTTTTGTCGTTGTTAAATTGCTCGTGGATGTCACGACGTGTTTGAAACTGTCCATATCATGATCCCGTTGGGACTTTTCCTCATGGTTGCCTGTGAAGAGAGTTTCAAAAGTTTCGTTTACCGAGCAAAAAAGTAATACAAACGGAATTTTTTTTCTTCACCTTCTTTCACTTCACGATAAGTGTTTTACTTTCTCTACAAGAAAAAAATCACCAGCAGTTTCCGAAAATGAGAACAAAAAGAGAAATAAACATAATTGATAAAAAGTCCATCGACACCTTGTAATTAATAATGTTTCATAATTTCATTTAGACGATAAATTTTAATGTTTCACAGCCATTAGAAAGAACAAATGGTTAAAAAAAAACCATTGTGAAATTTTACGCCATTGAACCTCTAAATTCACTGAACGGTAATTCCTTATTTTTACCAAAACTATTAACGCCCGGTAAAACAACAAGAAAAATAGTTAACAAGAACGACTCACTTTTAGCAGCATTGGCGAACTCGTCCGTCGATGAACACGTGCAAAATCCAATAACGGGTATAACGAGTGAAATGATGCACCAACGATTAATGGACACGTTGGACATTTCAAGTTCCTGACGATGGAAAATCAATTGTGGGGAATGTCGTGTGTCGTGGGTGGTCTTTGCCGATCTCCTCTGTTAACTGTGTCGAAAGTTGAGTCTAACGCGCACACAACGGACTAACGAAACCGAAAGGTGGCGCGCGATCCGTTTATATAGTCGCGCCTGGAGTATATGTTGCTTTTAACACTTCGGTGGAACTCCGGTTGCATACTACGAGGCGTTGTAGATATAAAAGTGAGGAAATCCGGGCTCCGCAACGTTTGGCTGTAAAATCTTTGACGAATAACGGGATTAAATGTGTTATTAAAAAATTCGCACTCTTAATGCGAACATTGTCTTCGATATCTCATATAGTTATGCTGTATTTGATATTACTATGTATACTTTGCGATTCTCCAGGTTTTATTCGCTTAACGCATTTACCCTCATATTATCAGTTGCAACTTTCAATAGAATGCCTACCCACGTTTGGACTGCCGAGATAATTTAGAAACTCTGTACTATGAGGATTCCAAGCTTTCTGCTAAGTCGCTGGATTATTTTAGCTAAGCTGAATATGGGAGAAATTTATACGTTAAAAACCTTTAATCGTTTTAAATGAAAATCTTTTTGAAAAATATTAATTTTCCAAATACGCTGCGCAATGTGACATAAAGTCTGCCAAGCTCACGATGAAAATAAAAATTTCTTATAAGGTTATTGTAATAATTTATGTTTTTCATCATTTTGAACGCAACATTAACTCCCGTGCTTTATGGCAATAATGAGAATGAAGAGAATTGCAAAAGTAGACTTTCCCAGCGAAATATCTATTCTGAACGATTACGGAAGTTCCATCGTATTTTCCGGCTCACTCGTGTCCTCTCGAGAGGTAATGTTCGCAAAGAGGAAACGATGGAGGTACTTCACTAAACGAGAAAAGTTTTTCATTCCTCGAAAGCATCACGGCACGAGGACTCGACAGCGCAAAGTATTGTAAGTATATAGTTAGATGCATCTAGCGATACCGTTACTATACAGGAACAGGAGATATATGACAGTGACAGATGTATAAGAACAGAGGAGTTGTTTCCGAATGCTGCTTCGCGAAAATTGAGGTCAACCCTTTAGAGCAAAGTGTCGATAAAAAATATGAAAAAAAGACTTTTTAAATTTCATCCAAAAAAAATTAAGTGAAATTTGACAAAATATAGAGTTTCATGAGAGAAACGTTTACTACACGTTTATTTCAAGAATATTTGTCAAGTCTTAAGAAAAGTGCCATTTACGAACTTACATCTATAAAAAAAAAACATTTCCTTTCTTTCAAACTTCCTCATTTTTCGTAATAATTGAAATTTCGCTCACACGTTTCGCTTATCATTGCTTTTAATAAATTTTCCTCTTTTGCACAATTTTCTCTATGACGGGGCCAAAATCGCTCAACACACGTTTTTTCTTATTTTTCTATAAAGGATAGAAACTTGAGGAACTGATTATTCCTATAAAAATCACAATAACTCTTCTACCATAACGTATATATGTTTACTAGCAACAACCGACCAGCATCACTCCCAATCCTCTCTATTAGTTTGTTCTTTCCTGTGACTAAACGCAGCGCCATCTCCCGAATGAAGTGGGAACTAAAACTGAGAGACAAGCGGTGACAGAGTGAAGCTCGACAACAACATATACGGAGCGAAGATCGAAGCTCTCCGCTTTAGTCGATGGTAAGTGTACCAGCTTCCATGGGATCCAGGGAGAGGATAAAGAAAAAGAGAAGAGTGGAAAGAGAGCGAGAGAGCGAGCGAGAGAGTAGATAGAAAGAATGCCAGTCGCGACGTGCCGTGCATGTGGGTGACTGTGGGAGCTCTCTTCGCGGAGGTGCAAACTGGACAGCGACCTCGTCCTCTTACGCGTTATCTAGGTTTCCGCGTCGCACGTTCACCACGACAATCCGACCATGGCAATCCTCCCACAACACTATGTTTATAGACATTGACGTTCGAACCTCTTGACTGTATTCGTTTGCTCTACGTGACAGATAAGCACCCTGCTTTTCTCAACAGGGCAGCAAAGAGTCGTTCGAGCAAAGTATGTGACCCGGAAAGACGAGAGGGAAAAAAAATGAAAATCTGAGCTGAGGATAAAGATTTTTCAAATAGCTGCACACAACCGACACTACCGCATAAGAGTGGGTCAACGAAATTCGGAAGCTGGCAAATCTTCATGTCACCAAAACATCCCCCCCCCCCCCCCCCCCCCGACAAAATCGGAAAATGATTAGCCATGTATTTAGACGAAAATCAAAATTTATTAAGCACAAGTTACTCAAATCGAACGTTTCAATAAAAAGATCGATGTGAAAATGAACTTTGAAAAAGGTCAAGGAGGATCCTTCGCTTTGGAAAAAACTCGAGGAAATATACGTTTCTCGGGTCCAGTTTCCAAACGGGAAGACGAAGACGTCTGAAGCTACTAACAGTTGATAGTACAGAGTACACGTAGGTGAACGTACGACGTTCTCGTGGTCACCCACATACCTGACCAGGCCATTGGCTCTGCCACGTTGCACACACACACACTTATACTTATATATATATACTTACCTATGTGTACATCAACACCCACGCATCCGTGTACCAGTGACATCGTGGAGATTGAAGTGCTGACGTCGTTTCCCGTAGAGATACCATGAAGTCTCCGTCCATTTCCCATTTTCTCTGTGTCCCACAAAAGTCTTTCCCGAATGGACTAATTCTGGTAACTTTTGAATTGTTTTCTTCATCCCTAAAAGAAAAGCCCTTTTATTGTAGCGAAAAACAAATTAAAGTAATTAAAGTAAATTTTACTGCCACACACATACGCACATAATCCAGAACTTTTTTGCCCGTCACTTTCCCCGTTGTTTGAGAACGCGTCGAGTAATCTGACATGATAAAACAGAAAGTGTTTTAAAAGAGGGAGAAAAGCTAACGTGAAATTCGATTCCCCGGACCTGCGACAGGCTTTGCCAGTGCGAGAGGAAGCGAAAATAAAACATAATCAAGATTGCGATCTCTGTCCACTTTGTAAACCAGATGCTCGTCGTTAAAAATTCCAAATTACGTTCATCGTACGAGAGAATCGAATGGCTTTATAGAGCTTGCGATACAGGTATACACGAAAATCCGGCAGTGCTGTTTGCGCTGCTGCAATGCGGTCGTAATTTGGCGTGCGGAGGTGAACCGAACACGTAATTTCTCTTTGACGAAATATATCCATTGAAAAGTTATTGATACTAATTGTTGTTTTAATTGGAGATTTGGGATACCGAATGAAACTGATGGAAATTTAACCGTAACTAACGGGCCACAATTTCTGCATGTTGAATATTTGCTGGTCATTGCCTATTACTACTATAGTGCATCAGGCGCATACACTTTTCAAATGAGGAAGATATATGTTAATTCGTTATGGCGTGTTTTCATTCACACTCAGCAATTAACGAAATAATTTGATATCTCCATGTCCAGTGTCTTATATAAATACATCCTTTATTTTATGATGACCGGCGTTATACGTTAATTTGTAATATCAGGCCGGTATGATTATGAAAAATAATTTTATTTTATTTATTAACGATCAAATTAATAATTTAAATATTTTCAGCTTGACAGCATTTTTTTGTTCCAATTCCGAGGTACGCCCGTGAAGATTTTGCCTTGGTTTTTTTTGTTTTGTTTTGCCATAACTGAACCGTCGATGGCTCTGATGGTGCGGCAATGTACTACGCATCGGTAGGAGAAAAAGCCCGGAGCCATCGAGTACCGGACTCGACTATCATACCAGCGGCGTAGCCTCTTTTTGCGCAGCGCTCGGTCGTAGCGTCTCTTCTTTGCGCGCTCGTCCTAACAGGCGTTCTCGCGTTTCTTTGGCCTGCATCGTCATACCCGGCTCGATTCACTGCGGTTGGTGTCCCGGTTGGGAAGCACAACGCTCTTAACATTCACTCGGCGACTCTTGTCTCCTCCGGTTTCTGTCCGACGGTAGCAGCACCAACACTGCGGATGCTGCTGCCCAAGAGGAAATTGGCAATGCTCAGCACGCTTCCCATTGCCCTTTTCTCTCCTCTCTGCGCCGCCTGCGTAGTTTTCTCTCAAGCAAACTCGTCCTCTTCCCTTATTCTCGTTATACCACCAAGGCAAAATAAAATGTACCGAGAAACGCCTTTATCCACTACAGAAAAAAATATATTTCCAATTTCTTCGGTTTCTGTAAAAACAAACAAATTTTAAACGGTTACAATATTTCGTGGCACCACATAAAACTGAGTTTTTTCGTAAGAAACTCTCTGATGGTCAGAGGACGTAGAAAGTGTCAATACTACAATAATCGATACGCCGCGAGCTTCTCACATCGGCATTGACACTAATCCCATTAAGAGACGAAGCTTGAATTATCGGTCTAGCGAATAGCAAGCTCGAAACGATTACCACCCGCCATGTCGTTGCGTTCCTGCGTCGATTCGTCTCCTCCGATCGTTTCCTCGCCCTTTATCGCTATTTCTTCGCAAGTAATTACGTGTGAGCCATTACTTTCTATAGGGCTATTTATGGAGCTCTTCTTCGGAGATAAGAAAAGCGCGTGTGCGTAAAAAAAAGCTCGGCGACCGTTTTTATTCAACACTGAGTTCCGAAAGTTCAACCGGTCGCCCAGCCAACTGACCATCGTGACCAGACAGGGTCAGCGAGAGTAGCGACTTTTTCGTCACCAACACGACAGATTTAACGACCCCTCTAATGAAATTATTTTTCTTATTATCGTGCGCGTGAATCGTGTGCCACTAAATTGTGAGCCTTCGAAGGGTGAAGATATTTCCAGTTGCGCTCTTCTGAAAATATGTATTAAAACAAAACAAAAAATTAAAGAAATGGAAATAACAAATGCATATTTATTCCGAAAAATTAATAAAGTCATTTTGTAATTAAGAAGAAAAAAATGTTTTCATCCAATTGAGAAAAATTCCTTACTCACAGTCATTCAAAATTAATGCTTGTTGTATGTATCTTTATTATAATACATTTTCTTGAAGAATCTATTTACTCTATTTACATTTTGCTCACATACCAATTTTTCTCGTTCACACGTCATAGCACGAATTTAAAAAATTTATAAAATGAAAAATTTATGTAAATTGAAAAAGACGGTTCTAACTACAGATCGTTTGACGGAAGGTGTGAAAGTTAATACCCATACTCTGTTGCAAGAATGATTGAGGATGATAATAAAGAAGACAGCTCTGAAGAGAGAGAGAGAGAGAGAGAGAGAGAGAAATGACTGCTCGTATCGTCGTAAAATATAGCGTATGGGCATGTGCATATAATTCGAATGGCATAGTCGTCAGCATATAAAGTTAAAATTAAGGTGGAGCATCGACGAGTTTGCTTTCTTTCGTACAATTTGCGACGCGCGACACGTCGTCGGTGAAATCTGAAAATTATAGACGAGAACGCTTAAAAATATAATAACAAATGCAAAGGAGGTAAAAAAAGTTATTTATTTATTTTTTGTCACACTATAAACTTTTAGTACACTAAGTACGTTGTAAGACAATCAGAGAGAAAGTATATCTACTTTTCTTTTTCGTATTGTGGCAAATTTTTGCCAGAATTAAAATCAGTTTTCGTTTATGTTGGACTCATTGCACTACCATAAAATAAGTCTACTGTATTTGGTGAAGATAAACTTTCGAAGATATCAATGGTTGCCCTGATTCTCGAAATTATACAGTAAACCTTATTCCTTCTCTTCGTGTACTTATACGAGACTCGACATCCTCATGATTCGCTACAGCTCCAGGCACGACTGTGCACTCTGGCAAAACTCCATAACAGAGAGTTTACTCTGCAACTTAGTTCCGAATCAGAGTGCATGCTATTTCGAAACGGCCGACGCAGTAAATACCCTTGGGATGTGGATGTTCACCCTATTATAGTGCAGTGTTCTATGTGTGGATTATTTGTGTATGAAATTCAATTGCATATAAACGGATAAAACTGTAATAATGAGAAAACTTGAGGATTAATTTGATTCACTATAATTAGGGTTGTGGCAATAGTGATCTAATCAAATCGAATATTCAATATTTTTAAATAGTCGTATACTCGTAATTATTAAATATCTGGAAAAGACATCAATTTCTCAAAAAAATGAAGATTTGTAGGAAGCGGAGTTTCAAAACTGAAGATAAGGTGAAAATATTTATTTAAGCCACTTAGCAAAAAAATGCGAGTGACTGCGTAATAACTGTTACTTTATCGATTTTCTTCGCTAGGAAAAGCTACTTATTTTTACCGTCCTATTATAGAAAAGCGGTATGCTCAATGTACGAATGCATCGTTAAACAGAACTATGGATGTTTGAAAGCATTTACAACTCTCTCGCTTACAAGTATTACAATTAAAATAAAACTTTTCAATTCGCAATGCGAGAAGCACGAATTCACGACTTTATACAACTACGGACTCGGTAAAACAGTGGAGAGGTCAGCCAAGAATTACTTCATTCGGCGGGCATACATTCCCGTTATGAGTCATAATTAACAATGGCAAAATTAATACTTCCATTTTATCGACAATAAACAATCTCATAAATGAAGTAAGCCCAACTTTTTAAATTTATTTCTTGTTCATAATTTTTTAATAACAGCAAAGGAGAAAGAATTGCAGATTATTGAATGTACAGTAGTGAAAAAAACAACAACAAAAAAAAACAGACAAATTGTTAAAAATAACATTGATTCCTTATAACGTTGAAATTACATTAGGAGGGCAAAAATAATAACAAATAGAAACAGGAAGTGGATTACCGTAGTAGTTTAAATTCTATTGTAGTGCAAAAAGAAAATATACATGCGTATGTATCACAAATGGAAAGTCACAAGATAGGGCAACGAATTAATAATTCTCAAGGCTGTACGAGCACCGGCTTGGCACCCGGATCCTTGAGGTTCAGCGTCCACTTCGATACATCCATGGATTTGTTTGCAGGATTATATATCCTCTCGACGTGATGAAGAACGTCACCGATTATCCGCTCCTCTATGTCCCGGAAATAAGGCTCGCCATTCGGTGACGTTCCGGAAAATACTGTTCTTGATGAACCTCCCGCACCATTTACCAAAATTGTCGGTCCAGTGTTTCCCAAAGTCATCGTATGATCACCAATATTACCTTAGAGATAAATTTAAAAAATGTTAAACAAAGTCGCAGCCTTTGAAAAGAAAGGGAAATACAAGACGGAGATTGTGTGCAATGCCTTGAAACTTGGTCAATAGTGAAAGGATAATTATACTCTGTGAAATAGCACGCGTTTGTTCTTCAAAAGCATTTTAATCTTGGGGTGAGAAAACAGTGCTGGAATAAATTGCGGGTTTCTTTTCTTAATTTCTTACCAACTGTCCTTGCCACATCTTTGTTAAGCGAGTCGATCTTCGCGAGGTGACTTCGCACACCCTCCTGAATTTCCTGATTGACACGCTGAACGCTTCCCTGAATATTGGCGTTCAGCTGATTTATACTGTCGAAAAGGCCTCGCATCCAGTCGGTACCAAACATCCCTTCACCTTGGGACGCACTAAAAAGAAAGAATTAGCATCTCAACTAAAAAAAAATTATTTGAACGCAGTAAAATCACGGGAAACAAATATTTACATCAATTTATCAAATTCTTTCAAAATGAATTATGTTTGCACAGAAAAGAATTTTTTTTCGCCACCCGTATAATTAGCAATAATTAAATTAACCGTTTCACAAATACTGAAAATGTTTGCTTCGTTTGTTTTTTCGGATGATAAATTTGAGGATAAACTTTTCACAGTTAAAAGATCTTTAAACTCACTCGTACGTAATAGATTAACATTAGTTGTTGTTTATTCGTTTAAACGTGGCATATGTTGATATCGCCACGTTGTTTGCGTCGACTCACCCGACGAGAAATCCAAGCAGGAGTACCACGAGAAATCGTTTCATTCTTTTTCACTTTACTAGCTGATGGGTGTTTATAAACTGTGCCAATTTGCCGGCAAAATATTCTATTCACTGTACCACGAGTTTTTACGCTTTTAATGAAATTGAATCGAGTCTGCGCTCGGACTCTTAATAAGAAAATCACTATCGCTTTTCCGCACTGAAAACCCGTAAACACTACTGAGGCTTGTGAGAGCAATCGTTGTTACAGTAGCGACCGCAAGCGCATTATGCTTGACTCACGCAAGGCTAAGTATTTTATGCTCGAGCCACGATATGACATCCCCCGCTCATTCACAGCTTATATACACATAGACCGGCTCTCGCTATCGTCCCACATGATGCATATGGTCGTTGCGCGTATATTTGAGAATTGCGTGCAGACCATTATTGACATGCAAGGAAAACTAAATGTAATGTCTTTTATCTTTTGCTTCCTCAGGAAGCTTTGTGTTAGTAAAAAAAAATTTTTTTTCGAGATTTTGATGTCAATGTGTTCAGAATGTTCTAAAACGGCGAGAAAACACATCTAGAAGAAGTGTCTATCCGTATGTATGTGTGTGTGTGTATGTAAAGATCATTAAACCTTCCTAGTGTCAGAACGGTTTGAGATATCAAACTAAAATTTATAAACCTTAAATTTAGAACAAACACTGTTTATCATTGAACTAAGCCCGGGATTGAATTTGGTGTCAATCCGCCGAGCGGTTCAAATTTTAAGACATTTTTAATCTTTCGAACAAAATTTGTTTTTGTTCCAAAGTCCGTAAATATTGACATATCAAGTTGAAATTTGGACCAAACATAGGTTTTCATTTTGCAACTAACGCGACACGACAAAAAGTTTTTTTTTTAAAAAGGTCATAGATTATATGTCTATTCACGAAAAAAACTAATGAATCATAAAATAAAGCTTCTTGAGGAAGCCAAAACTGATAAATGTAATTTGATACAATCCGAGTAGGATACACTGCGACAAACGAAAAGAGGAAGCAACATGCCAATGAAATTGACAGCATTTTTTTATCCACATTATATTGAATATTCGGGAAAATAAACTCAAACGAAAAACCGATTATTAAATTGTGAACTTTCGATATTCGGTTGTCTAAAAGTTTTTTCGTGCTTACAGGCGATTGCAAAAGTAGCGTTTTTCGGTTAAATGGAAGAAAAAAAGAGGGCTATTTATTTTAGAGAATGATATTAACAAAACTTTATCAACAATTTATGTTGAAGAAAATTCAATGACACGTCGAGGCACAGGATCGTTGGATTTTTCCAATTGTTACTCTAAACTCGACGTATATTTTCATCTTCCGAATTAGTTTGTTTATTTTATATGCATTTGTTGTTGCTTAATATTGGAAATCTATGTGTCGTCGTGTAGGCGAACGATTAGACGATACGTTGTTTTCGGACCCCGACGGCGAAACAGGTTTCGTGTTCTCTGAATTTAATAAGTGTATACGGTTAAACCCGTTGATCCGCAGGAAAGTCAAACGTCTTCGCGCACGAAATACAGTTCTAGTTTTCTAGGTCCTGCTTCACCTTCACGCCCACCAAAAGCATAAGAACCGCTATTGACGAGGGGGAGAGTGTTGTATATATAAGGAAATCGTAGACATCGTAGACAAGTGCAAAAAAAATAAGTAAGCTGAAAAATCAATTTTTCGAGTCAATGTTGGACAAAAAGTGAGTGATAAACAAATTTTAATCTAACAATATTATTTCTCGAAACGATTATAATCGTTACAACAATAATAATAATCATAAGTCTTGTATGCCAGTGCATAATATCCTTATAGGCTTGTTATCCTATACGTGTACACTGCTAACGAGGATTTGATGGGCGAGATTATAGCTTTTACATAAATAACCGGTTTTACGCGAGGCGCATACATCACTGTAAATCAGAAGTTAAACCGAATTCTAGGGTACGACTTTCTTAGCTCACTGTCTTTCTCAAGACAAAGGAGAAAGGGGAAAGAAAGAGTGCACGGCGTATTGCCATTCGACTCTCAGAGTTTAGGAAGAGCCCCTTCGATTTCGTTCTCGTAAACGTGCTCGTCGCTCGACGAAACGCCGTGTGACAAATAGCCATCAGCGAAATACGAATCCTTACGCTCGACTATATTTCGTTTGTCAACGTACGCGAGCTCACGACTCTAAATCTTGTTTTCTCCAGTGTTCTTAGTGTGTAGTACTGCCATTGCGACGTGCACAATACACTCGCTATCTCGTTGCCGAAGATTGATTCTTCTTCTCGCTTCGAGCGTATCGCGCATGACCAAACGATCGCATAAACTGCTCACGTATAGCGTGTCTAAACATTCGGATTACGTGCATTACTTTCTGCAAGGTGAATGCCGTTTGTACGGCTACTCTAGTCTCTTATTGGAGTTTCAATAGACAAAAAAAACAAAAAACCAAAGGTCACTCACGAAGACCATTGAAAATTAGTTTGTGATTTTCTTTACTTTTTTTCGGAACAAAATAACACTTTCGGTGCTGGAGAATTTGGTCTTTTGCCTTATTTAAAAATGTTTTCTCATTGTGATTTTAGTGTTAGAATACCTCGAATTATCCTGAAGGTTTTTTTGTTGGATTTTTTAATTGTTTTTGCTTACTCATAGAGGACGCTTTGTTTTCATGAGAAAAAAAAAAAAATCGCGATTTTCATGTCAGCATGCTCAGAATCACCTAAAACGTCAAGAAAAATGGTTTTAAAAATGTACCTGTATGTACGTGCGTGCGTGCGTGTGTGTTTGGGTTCCAGGAACCCAAAATGCAATCGTCCATAACTCGCGAATATCACGATCGATCGAGCTCAAATTTGGCATACAAGTACAGTAATAACTCCTCTTCAATTGCCGTGATTTTAAAGAAATTATATCTATATTATACTGATTATATAGAATTTTTGATTTTTTGAAAAATGTCGTATACTTTCTAACTTTTATAAAAGTTCGCCGATATGGCTAAGTAATTATTTATAACTAGAGACACGTTAAATACTGTTCGGTATTGAATTTCGACAAAATCGGTACAGCGGTTCGGATTTTATAGGATTTTGAATTTTTGTAAAAAATTCAAATATCGTTGTAAATCACGTCGAATCTCAACAAATCAACTAAAATGTTCTACAAACGGAAAATAACATACAATTCTGCTATGCACCAAATTCGGTGCTGGTCGGTAAAGTTGTTCAAATTTTACATCATTTTGAATATTTGAAAATAGAGATTTTCGCCATAACTTTCGGAAAATTTAAGAAAGTGAGATAAAAGTTTGTGCCTAATAAAAATGAGATGTGGTGGTGTTTTATTTATTTAGTCAAAACAAGGATGTAAATTAGAAACACGCACAGTGCTTCCTCATTAAATTTTACTCTTCACAAAGCTTCCTCTACGAGGAAGCCAATATCAATTACAATACTTCCTCGTAGAGATTACTTTGCAAAGAGAAAAATTTAATGAGGAAGCACTGTGTAAGGTTCTATTTTGCATCCTTGGTTTTTTGGTTTTTTTAACCCTCACTGGAAAATGTCGTACGAAAAAATTGCAAATGTCCGCAATTCGATTTTCGTGTGTTTCACAGCAACATTTTTGTGTGAACAACAAAAAGTCGTTTAATATTTTATAGGAATTTTGAGCAACCGAAATGGAGATGGCATTTCGTAGTTAATCCTATAAGCCCGAAGTTGATGGGGAATTTACGACCCAACTAATAATTAACTCCAGCCAATAGTCGAAACGTCGAAGCACGTCTTATTTGATAATAACAATTCGTGAGATAAGAATGGGAGCTGATCAGAAATAGAGGGGGGGGGGGGGGGGGGGGGGCATGTAGATCGATGTTGTACGTATATCACATATGGCAACAATCGCTGCACCTTCACTGTCCACAACGTTTCCCTCGAAAATACATAGATTCTACATACCAAACATGATCTTCCTCAGGGTGCATCATACTTCTCTTGTACTGGCAGTGGCAAGTGCGTGGCTCGTTGCAGCTTACACCGTAAGTGCTTCGTCGTTGCGATAGAATTATCGTCAAAATGTTTTTGTGCACTCGTCACCCGCAAAATAAAGTATACCAAAAAAAAACGATTTTTTTTACCATTTGTACAAAAAGAAACTTGGTTTCAAAACGTAAGGGGACCACTAATTGAGTGGTTTCGATTTCAGGGCGATTCTTCGAGCGAGGAAACACGTCAACCAGGAGTTTCTCTTCATCGACGTTACAACGACGATGATTACGTTGAAGAACGATCACCACAGACGCGCATGTTCGATCATCCGGTGGAAACGCATCGAAGACGAATCCACGATTACGTAAAACCTCGAATTCTGGAGGAGACCGATAGTGATGGGATATTACTGAAGAGGCCCAAATTTCGTGTACTTAGCGACCCAATTAATGATAATTGGGATGAGATAATTTGAAAAAAAAAATATATATATATATATATAACTCCGGATGTCGTAGGAAGCGCGCTTACGTTCTCTCAACTAAGATATTCGTAATTACAAACTTACCTCCGTGCAAAACTTTTCCGACACACACTATCACTCCAACAGGATAAACTTTTATTGATTTTCTTTCGCGTCTTTCGTATGTTGCACCTATATAGCTCGATTGTATATACCTATCATTAGCGGAGAGCGAGTTAACTTTTGTTACCCTTATACTTACTTGCACACATCGGTCGCGCAACCCCCGAGGGGAATCGAGAGATCACCGGACGATGCGGTGCAAAGGCGTCCGGAGAGAACCCGAAGAACCAGAATTACCCGATCGCTGAGTCGCCCCTGCTATTGGCCGCTCGCTCTTGGTTGTACGATGCCGATGCTGATGGTGGCCCGTAGACTGGCGCCAACCTGGCGGACGTAGCTGGAAACTTGATAATGCGATCTACGCCAGCAAGCGAGACCCGTTCGAAATGTGCTGCTGTGCGTCGGGCCGTCTTAGCAGCGAGTAAGCGGCGGGAGGTTCTCTCTTCGTTGTCGCCCCACAGCTGAGCTCTTGAGATAGCCCGGCTTCGACTGCGTGCTCAGTCTGTACCTAACCCCGGTACCTAAACTAACGTCGGGGGGCCGGTGCTCTTCGCGTTACACGAATCGCCGATCAAGCGTTTCTCATATACGTAAACAAACATATGAAAAGATATATTAGCAATGCTGAAGAGGGCTCACATATCACGATACTACTGGGCCGAAAGAACATATAGTTTTTCCCCTCGACGAAACGTTTCGTAGTTTCGTGAGAAAAAAAAAGAAAAATGAGCATTATCCGTGTTCTTTATCGAGTACCTTCATTTAGGAATGATTATTATGACGTTTAGCTACTGTGCGTGACAGCTTCGAGTTTTCTATGATAATTTGACTAAAAGTAATTTATCGGTTTGTTGTTATAAGAATCGAATATCGTTACGTATATTATTGTGGTTTATGGACATTTTTAATTGGTTAACCTGGATTTATACGGCTCATGATGTGCAACGCCGTGGTTTACTTCGTTAAGTTGCGTGTCGAGGAGTTTTGATTTTCTTTTCATCCAAGTGGTAAGTTTGTGTGAGGATTTTTTCATTTATTTTGGGAATTTTTGGGGTTAAGAATCGATATGGAAGGGATCGTTTGATTGGTAGCTTATTCGAGATTTTTCGCGAAGAGGATCGTAGATTCGTCCAATTGCAGACCAAGAGACAGAGCCCCACCAATGAATTTGCCCCGAATTCGAACGCCCCCAATTTGAAAATATGCGCGTGCGCCTTCCTTTGTCTTTCATACTTCTTGATAGATGCGCTCGACGGCAAATTGATTTTTAAGGGGATTGAAACGACTTACACGAGTTCAATCGGTGGCCAAGCTTTTTTTTTATCGTTTTCACAAAGACCTATGGATCAATTTTCTGTGATTATGTATTGCTAAGAATATTCCAGTATTTTTGGATTGACATTGAAGCAGATATTTGGAAAAATGTGAAATTTTTCAAAATAAATTATTGGCGCAGGTTTTATTCGGACGTGAATTATGTAGAGATTTGTTATGGAAGTCACTGTCCTCTACCCTTATTTCATGTTTAAGACTTTGTAACTGTGAGTTGATTGGTGTGTGAAGCGTTTAGACATCCTTAAACATCTTTATTGCAAATAATGCCGTCCAATTGTCGATAAAGACATATGAATCAATTTGAGAATACAAATAGAGTCAAGTGGCCGTCGTGTGTGTAAGACATGTATAATCGGAAGTTCGAAGGTCGAGGAGGATAACCTAGTGCGGTCGAGTTGACGAGAGCGGATATAGCGAATAAATTTAATAAGTCAATACGCGCACGACTTTTCAACACGATTTGTAGAAATATCGTGTAAAAAGGGTAGAATTTCAGTAGAGTATTCGTGTAGATATAAGAGAGATGGGCTTTAATATTCGTCGAAAAGTCTTAATTCTGTTTCCGTAACTTCATCGCGTATTCTCAGAAAGTCGAAAATGAATTGTTTCCTATCATCGGCAAGAGATTATTGCTATTATTGTTATTAATGTTATCATTATTGATGAAACAGGGTTTCTTATATTCCACTTTATCTGATAAAATGGCTACCTGAAATTCTTATCTTGTTCACTTTACGTGTTGGATTCTGAAAAGCGCGATGCCGCTAATATTTTAACCTAGGTTTATCAATATTTTCACATAAGCGAAGCTTATACGTTTCTAAAAGGAATTTTTTGATTTTCTCAATGCTCAATGCAAATTGTATTGAGTTTGAACAATAGTTGGGAAAATATTTCAATATATTCACAATATTTCAGTAATTTTTTCGTGAATTTTTCCTATCGTCCCTATTTAAATTATTATTCAATAAACTTTTTGTTTGAAAATGGGTGCATAAATTTTTAGCGTACACTGAGTGTACACAAAAAACGATATTTTTGAAATGATTATTTGTTACCGATGTTTTCTATTGTAACTATCGAGCGCAGAAAGGTCATTGATTCTCCTCCTCTTTGCGCCTTGCGAAGCCGGCGTCACTGCTACAATATTGCCCGCACTGCTTTGCTCTCGCATCTGAGCGTCGATTAACGATATACAGCTAACAAGTTCGAATTATCTTAATTGCTACCACAGATTCACGCGTATGGTGTGGCTCTCCAGTTCGAGGGTTCGATTTATCGAACAAAAAACCAAGTACAAAAAATATATGTATTCTACACCGATTACTATTTTTTCAATTATTATTATCAATGTCTCGTGTAGCATTGGCGGCAAATATTGTTTACCGAAGCTTCAAGAATTTCATTTATCCATTATAATCATTACAACCAAAAACAGGAAGAAAAATCATTCGCTATAATTAATATTAGCACTGACCGAGAAAATCCTAGTGTGCGTTGCTGGCTAACAATAAGTAGTGCGTTCGCTTTACACGTCGACCTTGTCATATTATTCGCACCGATGACTCGATGGACCGCGAGACGGATGCGAAAGTTTTAACACACGCGAGGATCTCTGAAAGTGTTATGTATGTGCTGTGCGACCTGCTCGAGAGTTTGATTTAAAGTTATCGCCGCGCGGCTTTGGAGGTTCGGGTGAGTTTGGGATCCACAATTTATCGTTACATCTCTTCTCGTGGTCCACTGTTACATGTTATATAGTACTCGAACGATAGCAACGATGCGACGCCACCGTACTTGGGTAAATATGATACAGTGTGTGTGTGTGTGTGTGTGTGTGTGTGTGTGTGGAAAAAAAAGAGGGGGGATTACGTTATTTGGTATTAGAGATTGGGCCACATGGTGCGTTAGCCCTTCGTACTATACCAGTCGTAGTACATCGTATATATATTATGTTTTCTGTTGCTGGTGCTGCTTCTTCAGCTTCGGTTCTCGACCTATTATGTATTATAACAAACGCTCGCGTATTTATCCGGCGTTGACTCAGGTCCGGGACAGTGGCGTAAAAATCAAGTTTTACCCTTTTCCGAAAACAGAGTCATTGGTTTTATTGATTCATGAATTTGACGGATTACAGGAAAAACATAAAAAATAAATAAATTTCATTAGATGATTTTCAACCGATCAATTGATATCGATCGAAACACTAGGAGCACTTTTATGTGCTTCTCAAGACCCTCGTTCTTCGTACAAGACAATTCTGCCAGTCTCAAGGTCACTCAATCTCACCACCCAGTAATAAACAGAAAGGAGCTTGATGTATATAGGATGTATTTTTTACGTGTGGTTCCTGCGCCAATGCGAAAGACTCCTCGAGTCGCCCCTTGCACTTCAAGTTCGCCGCGGCGAGGGCACGGAGAGGGGGGACGACGAAGGTGGGGCCCTTTCTCTTCGTCTTTCTGTTTCTTCCTTCCAGCCTATCGCGCGTCCTCCACTCGAGAAAGCCCCGATCGTTTTCGAGAACCCTGTGCAGGGCCAGATCCATTGTCCCCCCCTCTTTTCATAAGGTCCCTTCGCCCTTTCCGTGCTTCGACGTCCCAAGCCGAAAATTTGAAAAACTGAGTCCTCACGGTTATGGCACTGGCTGCCCGTAATATTCTTCGCCACGGGACGTCGAAAACCTTTTCGTGACTGTGCGGCGTTACCGATTTTTCCAAAACGAAATAATAATACTTTTCGAAACGAAAATATTCTTGGCCACGTTTTTATTTACGCACAGAAGTCGCGTAACGAGAGACAGTTGGTGAATATATTGGTGTAAATGTGAATAAAAGTAGCGGAGGGCGAGACGTGAGGTGGAGTTAATTTTGGGGTCGTTTATTCCGGGTCACGTGCGTCGGTGAACCGCCCGTCGATCGACCGAACCTTTTTCTCACCTGTTCTGCATGCAGCTCCTGAACCGACGCGATTATTCGTCGAAGGATTTTTCTCTTTTGATTTTTCTATAGTTATAGATATATATTATACATATACCGATGGACGAGGTGCTGTGCGATCGCTCGTGTGTGGTCCCTTAATGCGCTAATACCTCTAACACCATGGAAAGGTTAGAGGATTTAATAGCTTGGATTTTTACACTGTGTCTTCCTAATCTCTTGGAGAATGTTTGGAGTTCCCGTTTCTCTTCTCTTCTCCTCTTCTCTGCCGTTGACTTTATTTTCTCCCCCCTTTTCATGGAAATGATAAATTTACAAGCAAATTTGATTATTTTTATGAAAAAAATGGGAAATCTATAAATAGATATCGCGCTGCTCTACTCAAGAATTTTCATAACCAATCGCCAATCAGTTATGAAGCGCACACGACAAATATACGCACTCGTTACAATCCTCTTCTAGAAGCCCGTGCGCATTCGTTAAAGATATACGAACGCTTCTTTCCATCCGTGCTGCGCACACGGCTTTTTTTATCATACCAGATTGTGGCTTATCGTTGAGATTAAAGTAACACCGCGAGCGCACAGATCTCGTTTTCCTCATTCTATATATATATATATATATATATATGCAACAGCAGCAGCAACAGCAACAACATGAAACGACTCTTCTTCTTCTTCATCTTCTTCTCGCCATATATCATCTCTCTTCGTCTTTCTGTGGTCCCGTCCTTTTTCGCTCGCAGCTCCCGTCCGCCCGTCGTATTCGCCACGATCATCATCATCATCATCCAGGTAAAACCAGTTCTTTGCGCTTCACCCACGCCCGGCAGCAGAGTGCGGCAAACGCTGCGAGAGAGCAGCTAAAGAGCAGAGCAATTTAAATTTTCGAAGGTCGAACACCGCGCCACAAACGACCTCTACACTCGCATATCTATATTCTATGCACACACACACACACACGCGCGTGCGCGTATATATATACATATATACAGTCTGCGTGTAACTCAACACAGAAGTATACATTTGTACTGAAGAAAGCAGAGGGGGGGGGGGGGGGGGCGAACAGAAAAAACAACAAAGAAATTGAAATATACGAGTGGAACACACGTGCTTGGCATGTGGAGTTTGCGCGGACGCGTGCGCGAGAAGCACGACTGAAGGGCGAAACCTGGTAAGCCACACTATGGGTGCTGCTTGGTTATAACGAAAGGCAATAGGAGTTAAAAGAGTGAATAAAAAACGCCAAAGCAGAGAACGAACGTGGAGCGTCGAAGCATGGCAATCTCTGTCGTATTCGTTCCTACTTTGTTGTTGTTTTTATTAATTCTTTTCGTCGTATTTTCGCTCCTCGTGATACTTTTGTTTTTCTGCACTTTGACTGGTCGCATATCGTAGATAATCTTGGATGTCTTCTTTCGTGCCGTCCTTCGTGATCGTTACTTCTTTCTCTTATCCTTTGTTGCTATTCGCTTGGTTATCCCCTCTCCATTATAATACGAGGTTCGGAGCAGGACATCGGTTCTCCAGTATGCACCTCTACACGGATGGGATTACTCGTTCTACACGGCTGAATTTTTACAAGTTCTAAACGATTGAATTTTAACATTTTGAAATTTCACACGTTTGAAGTTTCTCATTTGTAAAAATCTCTTTTATAAAACTGCAGCGGTGCAAGGATATGCTGTCACAATTTCACTCGTATACAACTTTAACAATGAACAATTTAAACCGTGTATAATTTCGAGCATATTCGACTTTAATCGTGTATAAATTAAAACATGTACAATTCCAATCGCTTACGACTTTGGCCGTGTCAAGTTCAACGCGTGTGCAGAGACTCGCCGTGTCGAGTTGCATCCAGTGAAAAAAAAGGCCCTGCTAACGAATTGTTATATGGCGTTTTTTTCGAGAGGGACGTGGAGATGCATAGTCAGTTCGGTGTCGACGAATAGCCGACGACTTCTTGAGCGCAGCTTTTCCTCGGCGCCGCTCCTGGCTCCAGAGAACCCGTATATGGTCGTGGCGGCCTACTACCTCGAGCGTCCGACGCGCATACATTTATATGTATATGTTGTAGCAGATTCTGTATGCGTTGCTTACTCTTCGGACGCGAAATCCCGTCCGGTTATATATATGCTACCACTAAAGCAGCAACACAGTCCTCTTGAGTTCTCATCTACGGCTAAGCAAAAACTGTGTTTGTATAATCCTCCGTATGCAACAGAGCAATACCGTCCGTTCCACAGTCTTGCTTTTATTGCCGTCCGAACGTGTTACACGCTAAATAAATGCGCACGTTGATGTCTAATACACGCAACTCTATATACACAGAGTATTATATACACGATGTCGGCTATTGCTGCAGGTACTTGCGGACAACTCGCGCCGCGTGGTACACACTTTAATGTTGAGCGGTATAGTAATTTAGAGTAAATTAAAGGGAGGTATGCGAGTTCATTTTGTTGCTCGAGAATTTATGAGTATATCGGAAAAAAACTTTGTGCCCTTTTTATATATACTTCGTGTAATTCTTCGGTTTTTACTAATGTGGCGGTAATATGATTTTATGTAATAAAAATGAGGGGCCTTAAAAGTGACGTGTTTGGCTCGAAAAATATTACATATGGTTTTTCGATTTTTGATCTTTCGAGATATCGATTTTTTAAATCTATATTTTGTTGCTCTCAAGTTCACTACTCTACTTTTCACGCATTTTCTTTCTTTCTGTTTGATCGTTCAATTGAAATTTTTTCTAAATCTATTGAGACTCTTTGCAACAACATAAGTTTTTGCTCGAATATCCGTAGGTCCTGTACAATAATAACAAAGTAGAACCTTGTACATTGCTTCCTCATTTAATTTTTCTCTTTACATAGCAACCTCTACGAGGAAGTATTATAACTGATTTTGGCTTCCGCATAGAGGAAGCTTTGTCAAGAACAAAATTTAATTACGAAGCAATGTGCAAGGTTCTACTTTGCTTACTTGTTTTGAATAAATGAATAAATCACCGGCACATCTCATTTTTATTAGGCACAAACTTTTGTTTTACTTTATTAACTTTTGCAGAGGTTATAGCGAAAATCGCTATTTTTTCAAATATTCAAAATGGTGTAAAATTTGAACGACTTCACCGATCACCACCAAATTTGGTACACAGTATGGCTGTATGTTATTTTTCATTTGTAGAACATTTCAGCAAAATTTTTAGCAAAATTTATAGCAAAATTTTTATTTTCTACCAAAATTCAAAATTCTATAAAATCCGAACCGCTTTACCGATTTTGTCGAAATTCAATACCAAACAGCATTTAACGTGTCCCTAGTAATGAAGAACTATTTAGGTCTATCGGCGAACTTTTACGAAAGTTAGAGAGTATACGACATTTTTCAAAAAAAATAAAAATTCGATAAAATCAGTATACATAGATATATTTTCTTCAAAATTACAGCAATTGAAGAGGAATTAACACTCTACTTGCGTGCCAAATTTGAGCTCGATCGATCGTGCCATTCGCGAGTTATCGGCGATTGAATTTTCGGTCCCTGGAACACACACAATTTTTAAACCATTTTTCTCGACGTTTTAGGTGATTCGAAGCATACTGATATGAAAATCTCGAAAAAAAATTTTTTTCATGAAAACAAAGCTTCCTCTACGAGGAAGCAATAATATATAAAAACTCAAAACACTTACCTATGAAGTGCTACGTATATTGCCTCAGCTGACCCTCATTATCCTGCACCTCGATAGATATATACATAATGCACCATGCACTCAGGGCTTCAGAGTGAATAGTAGAGGAGGAAGGATCGTCGAGAGCTCTTCTAGTATGCTAGTGGAGGTTATACTGTGTCGTTTGGTACTTTCTCGCCTGCGGCAAGGCAGCCAGGCTCGTGAGTCTCTCCTTTACGATTCTTCACGTCCTAGTCACTCTTATACCACGTATTTATATTGCTCATGTATATGTATATATATAAAGGTGTGTCAAAAATTGATTTTCATTTTTGTTCATGTTTTTTACTACAATTGTGTGTATTCTGACCTTATTATCCACCTTGTATATGAAATACGCGACTTAATTTTTTGATGATTAAAAACATTACGAATTAAAAAGAAAAGTTAAGTGGGGCGTACACTCGTCTCTCTGCCTTTTCATCGCGTCTCTTTAGATATATTCCATTATGTTTATTTTTCGCGAAACTCTTGAAGAGGCAAAGAAAACAAAGTTCTCGAGATCTTCGGTGGTATAGTGTTGGTAGTACTGGATAGTCTCGAGCTACCCACATCCTCGAGTCCCAGCGTCCAACGAAACGAGCCTTGCGGGCCCATCAGGACTTTGCGCTTAGCGAGCGGCATGAGAGTCTCTCTCTCTCGTCGTGGAGAGGAGAAGGAGAGAATGCTTTCAGGACGGGCGCATCTAAAATACGTGCAGGTACATCCTATCTGTCCTCCATTGTCCTCCTTATTTTCTTTCCTTCTCGTGGAAGAAGAGAAAATAAAAAGAAATAATAATAAAATTGAAAATATAAAAATGAAAGACGACTCATGGTCGACGGTCTGGAACCACAAGAAGGCGGATTATAATAATGAAAAATGCGTCTAGCGTATTATATCAATGAAACAGTGGTGCGTAGAAATATTATATATGCTCGTATTATTTTGAGAGCTTCGGGCACGCGCTTCACCTACTCTTCTGATGGTCTCTTCTCGAGTTACATAGCAAAAGCGAATGCACACAAAGGAAGCATTCATTGCCCTTCAAGATTCTGCAGCGACGCTCGACTAATAAGCCGAGCACTGTTTTCTCGTCAAGGTTACGCGTATGGTTATTCGGTGAAAAGAAAAGTTACACTCTTTTAGAAAATCTTCAAAGCATTTTCCACGGTTCCTTATTTGGTTTCAGCTTTCTTCTTATTTTTTGATCATTTTTGTCGAAACTTCTCACGAAAAAATTGAGGAGTTCTATTTGTTGTTATAGCATTTAAATGAAGATAAGTTTCAAAAATATTCGAAATCACGAATGTTTATCATTTTGTAATGATAACATTTCAATCTCACTGTCGTCACATTTTTTCGACGATTCTCCGAATATTTTCATATTATGAAAATATTTTGATTTCCTTTTTTTTGGATTTAAAAGCTTTTTAGGCAAATGTAATATATAATTTAATTCAATAATGTATTTGAAGGTTATGAAATTCTGACTCCTGCTTGTATCTTGAAGCTACATACTTTTTCCACCGACGGAAATACCCACTGACGCTGCTAATAGCTACGACGTAATTCGATGACGCAGGAACGGAAGCAAGAGCGCAGTGACCTTGAAAATAAATGCAATTTCCTTATCGTATCTGCTGCTACAACCCTCGAGATAAACTCGCACGATAAGGTTATCCGGGATCGATTAATTCGGGATTAATTAACTGTAAACCAATAACCGACTCAGTCAGTTGCCCGAAGGGTTCATCAGTTGATTTTTAATCGATAAAGTCGCTGTGAACATAATTATGTATAGTATGAAAGCATTACACCTGATTTCGTCTTGGGTCTGACCTTTTCGATGGAGACTGCAATTTTTTATATGATTCACATAGTCCCAAAAAGAACTAATTTTTAATTTTCAGTTTTTGTAATTACTTTAAAGGCATTTTAGACATCATGTAAAGTTACTAATATGCTATGATTTTTTTTTTTATTGTCGATAGGCCGAAAGGTCGAAGAATGCTTAGTTTGCAAAATGGTTGTTCAGAATTGAAAAAAATGTTATAATCTGTCGTTCAATAATTTGGTTTAAAAAATCGTAGGTAATCGAAAATGTGTAAATATTATAATTGATTAGTGCTTTTTGGAATAATGTCAGTGATATAAAAAATGAGGGATCCAAACGGAAGGATCAAGGGTCAGATCCAAGTGGAAGCTAAGTGGAATGCACTATATATGTATAAGTATTTGCGACTATATTGATGCTCGGATGTCGAATCGATCTATGATTCGTAATTAAAATTGTTAAACGGTGATACCAGAGATTTTCTCTCGCCCGTTGAGTCAAGCGGTACTTAATTATTGTACTGCGGTAGCCGCCACGATCGAAGGTCTTGACTGAAGAAGAAGATTAAGTGCCGCTCGATTCCACCGAAGATTTATCGATTAATATTATACCCATCGCGGCCACAGAATCGGAGCTCACGCAGCAATTATCAAGTGGGAGCTCGTAACCTATAAACCGATAATTAAACACTAAAAATCGAGATAGTGTGTGTGTGTGGGTTCCAAAACGAAAGATCGATGCGCGCCTACAGTGAAAGTCTGACGAACCAAAAAATCGTCAATATAAGTTTCCCAAAAATGCACAAAATATGTTGAAGTGAAATTTTCTTCGAATTTCCAAAACCGTCTTCACTGATTGGCATTAAAAAAGTTTAAAACTTTTCGTTCTTCGATTTATCTTCAAAATAATAAAAGTTTGCCTTTTTCTGTTGTTGCAAATATCGAAAACAGTATTTTCCAATTAAAATTTTTTAAATGTTGACGTTTTGCTAAACGGTCAATCGAAAGTACAAAAGTATCTGCGATACTTTGATTTCGGGGAAAATGTTCAATTGTAAAAATTAGAAAAACGAATTGTATTTTTCCACGTGCTTTTGGTATCACCTTACGTAACGGATCGTACATTTTCTTCCCTCAATATCCGAAAAATCAATCCTATATCCAGGGATTCTGACATTCTTTTCCGGAATTAACAAAAATCAGCATATACTCCTATTCCCAGGTGAAAATAACTGCCAACTATTTCATCGTGCCACCGCGCGCTATAACTTCCGGCACGAGGAGACTACTCGAAGGTGAGATATCGCATTGGTAGTTGTCTCCGTGTCTGCCATGGGGAACCGAGGATAAGCTGGGTGGTACACTAGACCGCGAGACTGCACGTCGCCGAGCGCTCTGTGCGGTTGGCTTTCTTATCGGGGACTTTTCGCGCTTGATTCGTCGAGCGTGGCTCGAAGAAGAGCCTGAGGCGAGAGAGGCTCTGTACGCTTATGCAGCGGTGAGCTACGATGCGGTTTTAATCGCGGTGCCTCCACCTATAC
The DNA here is from genome assembly GCA_947507545.1 of Clistopyga incitator. Classification (NCBI taxonomy): domain Eukaryota; kingdom Metazoa; phylum Arthropoda; class Insecta; order Hymenoptera; family Ichneumonidae; genus Clistopyga; species Clistopyga incitator. The sequence continues at coordinate 6,347,644 of OX382176.1, forward strand.
AAGGACACTCGATACGGCATCGATACTGAAAAGCACACGAGCGAAACTGCACGCACATTTGCGATGTCCTTTCGCAAACGAGTGATGAGAAAATACCGTAACGCTCTCATCCGGTAAAATGACAAAAAGAAAAAAATGTTAATATTAACGTTATGTTGCGAGTCTTTAGAATGAAAAATAAAAACATTCTACGCATTGAAGACTGAAAATTATTTGAGTGTTTAAGTTTAGTCTTGCTAAATATAGTAAGTCCTGTAAAATGTTTCCAAATCACCGTTCTATTCGCCCCACCTCCCCTTTTTCCCCAATACTATGTTTGTGTGTATGTATACAGTTGTGTGGACAAGCCGAGCTGTCTGCGTTGGATCCGGTCGGCGTAGCCATGGGCTATCGCTGTAGGTTCAGGTGGTGACGGTATATTATTTTTGCATATTCCGGTTACCGGAATCGATAGTCAGATGCACAGTGATTGTAGCCTTGGGATGCTAGGATACTTGTTGGATTAAAAAAATTTTGTAGAAATTTCTTTGGTTTTTACATAAATTGAAGCAATGCGAAGTGTATTTTTTTTTAAATTATATAAATTTACGATAATTTACGTAAATTCATTGCTGTGTATGCTTGCCAATATTTAATAACTCACTGTAGAATTGCAGTACACAGGCGGAAACATGGGTAGAGACATTGCTTTTGTGAGAACAGTTGTGTATCGCCCACACCGTAAACCAATCGACAGGTCTACCCAAGAGAGAAAAGAGCTCTCAGCCCCTCGAGAGAGATGCTGCGCCAGCAGTAAATCTGACTATACGGTGGACCATCGATATGTTTATAGACGAGAAGCATCGGGGGAATATACACTGTATATATCTACCGCAGAGACACTTATAGTATATTGGGTAAACACACTCGAGTAACTTGGAGACTCCGCCATCAATCTCGTTATGTGCTCCTCTGCGCAGAGCCGGCAATAAATATACAACTGTGTGTGTGCTTATCTCATATGAGTAAATCCCCTCAACGATTTCCTTTATTCCTATTCGATCGATAATTCTACCCGGATTATTTCGCAATATTTTCGCCATTTAAAAAAACAACCCAGTCACTTGTAAATAAGTTAAGGGACGACTATTAATCATTCTTCAACTCGATTGTTTACAGTGAGTAGCCCGACTTTTTCTTCTCTTCCTCAAATTCCATGGGAATTTTCCCTTCTTTAATGCAGCAAATTTTGTGGTTGTTCCTCATGCTCCTCAGCTGCAGTACGAAGAATTTACACTATGACGAAAACGAATTTGAGGAAATTTACTTCTTTCTGGAGCAAGTTTTGAAGATAATAAATAACAAGAAAATAATTATCTACTGCAAAATGAATGAATGCCTTAAAAAACAGAATTGATTAATTTCTTCTTCAAATTAAATTAATGTTTTAGACTAACTAACCTTTTATTAAATGGGACGTTCAGAGAATTTGTTGTATTCATCACAGCATATTATTCTGCCCTCACTTGATAAGCCTCTTTATTGCATCATCGCTAAATCATCTGAGAAATGAGATGAGAGCTCGTGAATACCAAAGTTCTCGATAGCGCGAGATTTTCTCGGTCATAGGGCATCGCGAGTCTCAACGTTACTCTCCAGTGACGTTTCTATATGAGTCATGGGGTGAACTCGCGTAGAGTTCACGAAAATTTCTGATTGTTCATCTATTGTCCTTTCTCCACTTCACTTGGTTAGCAACAGCGTCTTCAGACTCGTCAACTTCGCTTGACCTCTAGCCAAAAGTCGTGGAGTTCGTATCCACAAGTTCTCTGCAAATGCCTCGCAACAAGTGTATACATCTATATATATGTGTGTGTGTGTGTATACAAGTTGAACATAGGAAATATACTTTGTGGAGAGCCTCGAGGACGAGAAATGAGCAAACGAATAATTTGTTGTCGACATAATCTGTATATGTCCCTTGAGCTTTTCTTGTCTCTTCATATTAATCGCAATGACGATGATATTATTATCAACAGGGAACATTTTTTTAACCTCAAGAGCTTCACTTGCTCTACGAAAAACAAGTGTTTATTCTTGAATAATGGACTCTAATGAAGTTGTAATTATGGGTGCTTATATATCTCCTCACTGGCGAACCGTGAAAAAACGTGTTTCCTACGTGACCATGTAGACCGAGTGTCCCAAGATACACATAAATACCGCGTTGAATTTAAATATAGACAATCCATGTGCAACGTTATTACTCGAGTACACATACATAATGTACCGTGCTTGGTTTTCCATCAATTACGAACGCGACACGTCGGACGTATTGATTTATCAATTTCTGTTATTTTTCCTGTTTATTATTTTGTCATACGCGCTCATAAATCATTAGTATTTTTTCAAAGTATGAAACAAAAATGGCATACGATGAATATTAAATAAATTCGATTTTAAAAAAATCTGTGTTCTTGTTGTGAAAGAAAGGAAAAAAAAATCTCCTTTCCGCGATACATATAATTTTTCAAACAAGCAACTATGCGATGATCGAAAAATCAATGTTAAAACGAATGCGCGAGTGAGAATGATAATTGGAAATTGAATAACAAGAGAAACAAATTCGTGACAAATGACAGAGAGCGAGGGAAGAGAGAAAGATAAATTTGTCAGAGGAAACGAGTGGTGGTTGAGGAGGTCATAAGTCACACGTTTCTCGCTACGGGCAAACTCGTCGCTATTTTTTCAATGCTCACCTTTTTTTCTCCCGCATTATCCACGAGCATACTCGCATTACCAGTTGTAAATTTGTTACGTGGCTAATCGTCATTGTTACACCCTTCTTTCTACTATATACGTACACATGCACTGCTAGTAAAATGCGCTATGTGCATTTTAGAGGCTCGCGCTGCTGCTTGTGCATATACTTGGAGTGTTACGTTACACTGCGAGCCCGAGAGGTTCGTACGTGCCGGATTAATCGAGTGTGAAGCACCATGATTACATCCTGACACACCCCCGCGCCTCATTTTCGCTTCTACAGGGTGGCCCGCTTGAATCAACACTGCTTTTTTAACTTCTCATCGCGACAAGTGAACGATTAGTGATGCATATATATATTTTGTTTGTTAGCGCTTCGGGTCTCGATCAGTCATGTAGCTAATAATGATAACAACAAAATGTTTTATCATCACGAATCATTGCTCACAATGTCCGTATTAATTGTCATTCGATTTTCAAAAAAGTTTCGAGCATTCGAGTCAATTACAGTACTGAATCCAAAGTCAATTTCCAATGTGAAATAACTGGGAAGAATAAAGTTGCGTTATAAACATAGTGCACCAACGAAATGGGATTTCTAGTGGAAATAGGGATTAGGCGAAGAGCGAATTCAGTGTGAATGTAGAGACGAGGGCTTCTATGCTCTGGATCGCACGTTCAATTTTCTGGTTCGTCAGATTGTGACCCCGGCGCGGCGGGTCTCTATCTCTATGTTCACTCTGACTCTGCCGCATTTCTTTTTTATCTTGCCCAGCTCGTTTTCTCCACTCTCGAGCGTTTCTTCCATTTATTCACTACCTTTTTTTTCTTGGTCTTGCACTGGAGCCTCACTGCGTGAAACTTTCCTACCACAAACACTAACTCGGAGTTCCTAGCTGCGAAACTTTGCTAAATTCACTCGACCCGACGGACTTCTTTGCCTTCCTATTTTTGACATAAATTTAATTTTAAATACAGTAGCTAACTGTTCGCCGTAACCACGATACCGTAAATTTAATATTGCTGCTTGTTAAATTCAAAAGGCGTCGAAATTTAAATTTACAAAGTTGAAAGATTCACGCCAACGAACTCGCACTGAATTATAAATGATTTACCATCTCCGTTTCTGTATTAATAACTCACGGTAAATCCAATTTTCACGGCATTCAGAATTCCTACACTCATACTAGAATACAATCTTCAACGAGTGAAATAGGACCTCGAAAAGTAAAATTTTTATTCTCATTCTAAAAAGTTACCGTTTTTAGCTGACTTGATACGATGAATGTCGTTGCAAAAAAACAGTTAGTTAATTCGTCGAAGTGGAAAAAAGCCTGTATGGCAATGAAGATCAATAGTGTGGCTATATGATATATAATGATTATAACAATGCATAGAATTCATGAGAAATGGCAGTCGGAACGCAGTTTCGCCTCGGCCAATTTTAGTCTCGTGATCTAGACCAGTGCACCAAAGCGAATGTTGTGGTTTATAGTAAAAGGTATATACATATGTGGTCTACACGCGATGGACTCTCGTTTATGGCAAGGCTTTTGTTTGGCAACAACAGCAAACGTGCATGCTCAGGCGTCCGCAACCTCTGCACTGTTTTCGTCTCGTTTCACTCGATTTACTTGTATTTTTGGAACACCGACGGTGTTTGGGGCATTTATGGGGCACTCCCCGTGGAGCACCGGCTATGAGTGTAGTGTGGAAGCTTCGCTTGGAAAAATTTACCGTCGTTCACTACAGTTGACATCTCAAGCTTTAATTGATAGGACGAAGGAAGAAAGAAAGAAAGAAAGAAAGAAAGAAAGAAAGACAGAAGCAAAAAAGCGGACGTCGTCGAGATTTCGCAGCGTGGGGCTCCTTCATTTCTGCAGCCACTTCGCTTTTTAATCTTTCAGCTCGAAGAGCCCGGGGGCGAGCTGTTTTACGGCTCCTGGTCTCGACTAGTGATCTTTTAAATGGTCCTCGTCTTTCTTGCCTCTTTTTATTTCACTTAGCTCGGATGATTCAGGCAAAGCTATTAATAAGAGCGAGAAATGAAAGCACGGAGAAATTTTTTAATCGTGTGAAAAATTATGAATCTGCCGATAAATCTTAATTTTCGTAAAATTTTATTCATTTGTAAAATTGGTGGTTTAATAAAATATCATATTTTAGTTAAATTATTGATTAAGTTAAATTTCGGATTTCTTCGATAACGCACGTGACATAAAAACTTTTTATTTTCGTTAGCTCATTTCATAAACTTTTCACATTTAATCTCGTCAAACACTACAAAAAAGAAGCGTTTTATCAAAGGATAACTTCTTTATTGAAAGATAGAGCTGAAAAAATCTTGCGCCTTGACAGGTCGTCGACATCGCCTGAATTCTTCGAGAAGTGTGAAGGTGCGAGGGAGTAAAGAGTCATCGAGATAGTGAAAAAGGTGAAAAAATGAAATTTTATCTCGCGGGTTCGAGTCACCGCAACGGCTTGAGTAAACACTCGAGACTCGGAGCTATATCTGCTTACACGTACACGAGGTGTGCACATGAGGAAAAACATCACGTAGTCCACGTACCGCGCCATTATTATGAGATCTGTGGAGCTGTCCGTTCCTCAGCGTCGTTTATCGACTTCTTTTCAGCAGCCTCGAGAATTTCTAAAGAGACGTGAAGTTTGACGAGACTAGGTGTTAATTCGTTAGACAAGTTTGCGTGTTCCAGGCAATCGATTTTTTTTTTTTTTTTTTTACGAAGCCAACCTTTAATACTATGAAGAGAAAGTCGAACAATGTTATCTCAATGAGGGGAGGCAAATTTTGCACAGCTAACTTAGAGACGGTTTTTTTGTTTTTTCATTGACTTTCTTAAATCCATTTTCATTGTTCAATGTAGGACGAAGCCTCTACTGTAATTCTAAAAAATTGATAATCAGAAATACTGGATTAATCATTTGTTTGCATCGTCGATGACAGCAGAAAATATCGGTAAACTCGACTACTTGAAAGTATATTGTATCGCGCGTTGTATAGCTTTACACGTTTTTATATGCTGACAACGACAGCAATGAGAACGATCACGACGACATAATGCAGCCAACGGGATCCTGTCTCATTATCATTTCAGTGGTGCACTCACTTACTTTCACGAGGGAGAGAGAGAGAGAGAGAGAGAGAGCCAAGGCATAAGTCGAAAATCCTAGCTTGTGTTCTTTACTTGTTGTTTTTTTTCACGTCACGCGTCCCAACCCTTTTCCTTTACATTTGTGATACTTCCAGTTGTATACATACGATGGGCCCTTCTTCACCCATCGTTGGATCAGACACCCAAGAACGCGCTTCGCCCACTTATATTTCTCTTCGTTTATACCTGCGGTTCGTCTCTGTTACGTGAATCCGGTCGATGATTTACCGGTTTTTTGATCAGCCTTGCACTACGACTCCCTCCACAGATCCAAAAATGGACACGGCGTCTCACCTTCTTAATTAGAAACGTATTTTAAAATATTCTCTTCAGACTCATCGACATAGTGTCTCGATTAACTCGAAGATCTCAAATTTCCCATACCATAGAATTAATGGTTTATAATTTTTGTAAATAAAATAACATTCTCAAAGTAGTATAGATACGAATTTTTAAAAGTTCCTGTCCTTACGAACAAAAGAAGATCATTGTTCTGTTTCTTCATCCACAAGCCAAATAAATTGACATTTCGAATCGATAAATCAGGTGGCATTTATTAATTAAAAGTTTTTATTTCACAAATAACGCAGATTGAAGAGTAATAGCTACGCGTTTTGGAATCGAGTGACGCGATTTAATAATTCGTCGAATGAAAGAGCGGATCCGAAGTTTCTTTTGATATGAGCTGTAACCAACCTGTACTATGTAATAACCCACTCGTTGATCAGTCATCGCGAATGATCGTGACGGTGTATTAAATTGTTTTGAAATTATCCACTGCATATAGCACTTCGACTGTTTGTTATTATGGGTATACGTATATCCGCGGGGCGGAGACACCCACCGATGCCCATTGTCGAGTCGGTATTTTATCATTGTAATAGATTTTTGCATCTATCGCGGTATTAGAACAAACGAACACGTGCTTTCTGTCTGGTAGTGGCAGTATACCCTGCCTTTTGGCGTTTACAATGAGCGATGAACCGTGCAAAAGTCGCTGTTTACTCCCACATCGGTGACGGAATCACTTACGGACAGTTGCACAATGGGAATTAAGAATTGAGCGTACTTGCTATATGATTCATCAAGCGATAGGTATATGATTTATATAAATAAAGTAGATTTTCAATAAAGTATCAATCATCTTAAAAATTGAAAAACTCACGAATAATGTGTAATTTTTTATTTCGGTTACTTAAAATGAAAAAAAAATAGGTTCTGAAGGTAAATCGTCTGCCTGGATTGAAGTCACACAAGAAGAGCATTCGTGCGTCTATGTTTAAAAAAACGCATTGATCCGATTTAATGAGATTTTGGATATTAAAAAAAAATGTTTTTCTCTCTCTCTCTCTCTCTCTGGGGATCTTATTATTTTTGTTATTGAGCGAATTGTTTTTTGTTTTTGGTAGTTGACTAGTCTTGACTAGTTTGGTAGTCGAAACTTTGACTCGATGAATACGAGTCAAAGTTTCGATTATGTTTTAACCAAGCGACTTATAACATCAGCTGACCAAAAATGGTTGAAGGTATTGGACGTAGTTACAGCGATAAATCGAATTTATGCCGCAATAAAAAGTTTCTCGTTTCGCTTATTCATTTTTCTTCATGTTCGCGTAATAATACAACTGTTTATACAAACGTGGGCAGTCCGTGTGTTAAACCGGAGGTTTAATTGGAGAGCGGGAATCCTCGATATATATCGTGGATATTCACAGGATATTTAGCAACATAGACGCCCGCGCCATCACTGCGAGCGGTGACTGGCTAAAATGAGGAATACGGTGATATTAGTCTTCAACATTATCGCGTTTACGTGGGTGATCGAGTTGTACACGAGGACACTCCCCTTCTGCAGTATAAAAAAAAAGAAAAATACACTGTCTCCAAGGTATTGCGACCAAAGCAATATCGTCGAGGGAAATCAAGCTGCGGTAGTATCAACAATGCGAAAAGCAGCAAAAAAAAAAATGAAGAGGAAATCCAAATAAGAGTAAACGCTTTCACAGTGGCATTGAGAATCGAGTCCGTGGATCTCTCGAGAGATGCCGTAGCGCAGAAAGTCCAGAGCTCTTCGAGTTTACACAGCGTGATACGCGCGTGGTCCACCCACATATGACAAACGACAAGGAGAGGAGAGAGAGAATTTTTTAAGACGGACGTGCGTGGGTTACTCGCACTGCAGTTGCCTCTTGGCGTATTATTGTAAGCAGTGCACCACGCAAAAGCTTTGGGAATCCCCTTTTATTTTATTAATGGGCCGTGAAGATTTTTTGAAACTGTTACGTATGTCTAAGCATAAATATTGAAAATTTCATCATATTACATTACATATTATAAATCGGTTTTCGAGTGAGCAAAATAATTTTTTTAAGTATTTGAAGAATCATCGGTTTATGAATAATGAAGAATTCAATGTAATTTAAAAGTGATATGCGAGAAAGAACAATGACGGTCAACATCAATAAGTATTAAAAATACGATAATCATCGGGAAATAACGAGGCTATATTACTTGAAAGTGTCCAATAAAATCAATAAACAACAAGTATCAGAAAATATTGTCGCAGATTTATGCTTAAAGGTTACAATTTATAAAACATTAACACTTTTTCAAATCTCTCACCCGAGATTCGCTTGTAAATTTGACGCTGATTTGTATCATGTGCTCGTATCTCCGTTAATTTATTCCGGCGATACGAGAACCGATGACATTACCATTCTACGAATTTCTGTCTAATTTCAATCCAATTACTGTATGGACCCTCGCACGAAAATCCATAAATATGTATATCACAGACCGGTAAAACTGTCTCCCGCTTCATAATCTTATAACGTCAATCATTTCGCTGCAGGGAAGATAATAAAAAATCTAATTTCGTTTAATGTCAGTTCAATATCAATTGTCAAATTAGCAATCATTATTCGAAAATGCGCATTAGATATGTGTTTCAAGGCTCATTCATCAATTTCACTGGCTAGCGGGAGCGTTGATGTAATTAACGAGAGACTCGATGCGCTTGACATTTTCGTTTTCCCGCTAGATTTGTACGATTTTCCACTCCAAGCAATTTTCTTTCTCACTTCAGCTTATCGTTCTTTGCGTCTGATGAATTTCCGAATAGCGCCGTATGTTCGCTGCTGACTTTTGTGTTATTGTCACACTTCCTACAAGATTTCGTCATCGATCAATCACACTCGGTTCGTTTTTTAGATAATAAGATCAGAAAGATTTATACGAAATTTCGTCGCGTTCGGTCGATTAACTCATACGACATGCTAATTTTGAAGGTGCAATTTTGGAAAAAAAAAAAAAAAAACACACCCACACACAAAAACGTGTTTTCATTTTTATAAAGCTTCCGTGTAATATGGCCTTTGAATTTTCGTTTGCGACTTTGGATTTACATTTTTTAATTTTTTCCCTGTTATTTTCTGTGACTAAAAAAAATGTCAGATTTTCAAAGCCGGTAAAGCTGTCTGCCCTCTTAAGTCCTTTAGATTTGTTCCCTACTGTGGCGACTCATATCCACAGTGACGCGCATTTTCGCTCGGGGCGTGAGTGAGATTAGCGCAATAGCTCGTACACCAGGAGAGGCGTAATAGTCGATGAATCAAAGCTCGACGATGCCATTTAAACAAAAAAATATCTTCGTGAATGACGAGGAAGAGGAGGAAAGACTGGTTGTACGAAGAAAAAAATTGAAAAAAAAAAATTCTCGAGGTGCTGTGTGTATAACTGATGCGTGTACCTGCCCTACGCCTGAAACTTCATCTCGTTTAATAGTGCAGCAAAGGCGAAGAGAAATGCTAATCAGCATCGCGGAGACTACTACCGGATTCCCCGTTACAGCCTAACACGACCGACGGCAAGCACAGCATCGCTAACGACAGATTCTATCTTTTATCCCCAACGGACACTCGTCTTTTTTTTTCTTTCTCTCCCTCTTCGTCTCTAAGCTCTGGTATACCCTCGAGCTGTAATTATTATGTCTTGAATGTTTTGTCGAGAAGCGTTTTGAATGTGCGTGATGTGCCTGCTTATAGTTGGCTTCTAATGCCCGTTCGTTTGGCGCTGTTCGACTGGTCTCGTCAGAACTGGACAACGATATGCTTTGGTGCCCGAGGAAAATGATTTTATATGAAATTAAAATAACGGGTTCGAGAGTGGAATAGGTAGATGACTTTGGCAGGGGTAAATTGATATTGTAGAAAAAAATTCTAATATTTACTATTCATTTGCGACTGCTGCATTGATTCGAAATATATGGACTCAAATTGCCGTTGCATGATTTCGAACGGTGGCCAATTAGATTCTAATTACACAACATTTTTTTTCCGTGATCGTGTGTGTTTTAATTAATCATCGTACATGATTTTGTCTTGTAATTACAAATACAATTGAATTCTGGTGCAAGTACTCGGTCCTTGAGCGCGAAAAAATGTTGCTTTTGGAAAATTGGGAATCTGTGAGTGAAAAAATAAATGCAGTATTTGAAAAGTGATCGTTCAATGAGGGAAATAAATTGAAGATCTTGTTAAATCAGAAAATATGCCGTGTTTTTTTCGACACCTTTTTTTTTATGGCATTTAAATTGTTTGAATTTTTTTCGCTTTCTATGACAAGAAGAAGGGCGGCGGGAGGATGAGAGGGGAGAATGTCTAGAGTCTCCGGGACTCGTAGGTTTCGCTTTGCTGCTTCTTCTCGGAACTATGAATAGCGAGAGTAGCATAAAGCGCGTGAACGGAATCCGTTCGCAGCAAAACGTTGTAACGTATACATATATACGGCAGTAAGTCTAAGGACCCACGTGGCTGGGCGCACTTGACAACTATTCCGAGTGCAACGCGTGAGGGATGATGGCTTGTGTGCTCGCGTGTTACTATATCGGATATTGCGCTGACTAGCTACCTCTCCCAAACAAAGAGACGACGACTCGATGAGCGTGGTATACTCGACATCGGGGACTCGCCGGAATCTAGTGTTTTCCCCATGTGCTCTCGAAAGATATTTCGGGGCATCGCCGTGGCCTCCGAGCATTTTTAAATCCTTTCTCCACTCGTAATGATAATACACAAATCGCGAGCGTCAAAGTGCAATGAAAATTGATAGTTCAGTTGAATTAAATAAATTTAGATAATTTATTGGAATCAAATAAATCGACAGAAAATTATCAAACACCAATTAAGTGACAATTATGCATTTGAAAGCAAAAAAAAATTTTCCCCCCTATTATTATCAGAGAGGCTTGTTGCGCGACGATAAGTAACTCCGAATCCAAAAGCTCTGCCGGTCCCAACATAAATAAGTTAAAACTTACATCTTCACATGTGTACTTTCAAGAGCCGGACGCGAGTTATCGGTTCAAATCGAAGCGCTTCGTTCACTCTAAACGTAATATGGCCGGAACGTGAACCAAACTCCAGAAAGCAATTCAATATTTATCCACCCGGCCATACATATGCACGAATGTTGACTATACATGTGTACATATTAAAATTGAGAGCTATCTAGCTCTTTTTCGTTCCGAGCTCTCGACTGGGAACTTGAAGTGGTCCAGAGCTCGCGGGCGCGCTTCTAGTGGACGTGGGGCTACACGCGCAGTCCACGAGATAAGACACCGGGAGGATTTTCATAATAAGAAACGCGATATAGTGTCGAGAGTGCATGCAACGTGGCAGTTTGTACTGGGCGATAAATGAGAAGCGTGAACATGCGCTTGTGTGTATGGTATTACAGTGTATAACGCTGAAAGGGCTTATCTCCATCGTGTCTTTATCTTTTCAATCCCTCGACCTGTCGTCAACTCCAAAAGAAATCTTTCACTCCTCGTTGTTCTTCTAAACCTTGTTCACGAAACTTGTTTCACACTTATACGAATAATCCTACCTTACAAGATAATTGACAAAACAATTGCGTTGCGATATTAATCAATAATCATCAATATTCCCCAGTTCAAGTTGTTTTACTTTTAACGTTAAAACTACAAGTGAAACGTCAAATCACTCGAGAGATACTATTAAATTTGGCGAACAAGTTACAAGTGAAATACGAGGCCTTCAAGTCGATAAATCATCTCAAGCGTAAACTATATGTATAAATATATGCACATTCCACACGTGCACCGAGATTTGCTACACCTGCCACACAGCGAATAACGCGACTCTCGTTTTGCCGCGTTACTAACCAAGAATAAAAAGTACAGCGAGACGAAGCAGAGAAAAATATGGCAGATAGAGGGATCCTAGTAAGGAGCTGTTAGCCGCACTGAGATAACGCTGTATAGGTGCAATCCGGGGTGTATACATATACATTTATTACAGGTACAGAGATGAACGTTGGTACTTTGTACATATACGTAGTAGTACCTCTACCTTCATTCGACGTACCCGAGGCTCTCCGTAGGTGAGGTCGTCGAACCTCAACGGCCTCTTTGCTTCTCTGGTTCTGCTCCCTCGTCCTCTCTTACCCGTGCTCTCCTGGTCACCATGAGACTTTCAGCCCACGAGACGAGAGACGACGACGACGACGACGATCTACGACGATCATAGCGAGGACTCGCTTCGTACATCGCAAAAGATCGCGCGGCTTCCTGCGACCCGATCGACAAACGATAGTGCATACTCTGCGCTCTATACCGGCAAGTTATTGTACCGTAATAGTGGCTCGCAAGCAGAACGTCGAACGATGCGCGCCAAAAAAGGATGTGATCAGCGCCAGGAGGTTTGGCAACTCTTGAATACGTCGTGCGACGTGTGCTTCATAATTTCACTTCCTCACCGAGATTCGAGTTTCGAGTTGACTTCTTTTTTTTTATTTTCCTGAAAACTTTCTTGAAAACAAAAAAAAAAGAAAGTTCAGGGTCAGGTGGGAAAATTTGTTTTTCGAAAAAATTAAAAATTAACGATTTTTGAAAAGTGATCGATCGACGAGTGGAAGATTTTTTTTTTAATTCCAAAGCGATCGGTATATCGAAAAGTGGCGGGAGAAAAATGCTGACTGTCGCTCACTGTCCCACATTTTTTTAATTGGGAAAAGCGTTGTTGACACTCTTGATTTTCATTTCCGGCTTGTCGTTTCCACTGGGAAGATTGTGCCGGATTGTTTGATATACATGTATATATTTTTTTGCGGATAAGAAAGACGTAATAGGGTCGTGACGAGCAGCTGAGTGCGGGAGAGCTCAGCTCGATAATTAAATACTTTTGTTAATAACAGTCGAATGTGGCTCTACGCGATGGGCAACAGAAATATATATGTATGATGCAGCTGGTTCATCTATCAATACCCATGACACTACCGACGGTACATTAGTTATTCTCCGAGTATTTCTTATCTTTATCTCACGTACAAATTAATTGCGATTGAGTATGAGCACGATGGAAAATTGTGTTGTGCGCGCGTTTCTATCTGAATTACGCCGAAGGCTTCACTGACGTTCGATTATAATAAAATAAACGACTCCCTGGCAAATGTCAAGGAAGTCCCGATATTTTTCACTTCATCTTTAATAAATATGATGTGAATCAATGGTCCTTCGAATAATGTCGATATTGTACTTTCTCATAGAATTATCTTTCAAAATAATCAACACATAATGAAATTTGAAAAAAAAAAAATGTTATAAAAAAAAAAAACGTCGTGCGAATAGCTTCCTCATAATTTCTTCAAATAAAGAATGAAGAAATAATTATTAATAAATAAAAATTAAATCATGATTTCTTTTGTGTTTCAGACTGAAGTATTTGAGGAGTTGAATATGGAGTCGCCATGGCTGCTGCTCCCATTGATGCTGCAGATATTTTCCGCGGTCATGGGAATCGGAGATTTTCGTCATATATCGTACGAAGGTAAGAAAGAGTTGAAATAAAGTGAGGAGTATTAACGAAGTCAATGTGCTAATTCAATTTATTCGGCATCCGGTTGTGTGCGCGGGAGTGTCAATGGGAATTTCTACAATTCCGTGGGAGCGGTCCGTGTCTTTGCCGGTTGATATGCCTCGTCGGTCCGCGAGGGCTACTGCGCTTCGACTCCGCGTAGAAACTCGCCGGTCCTGTTTCCGAAGTGGAACGCGCGCGACCGAGATGAAAGACTGAGAGCTTCCGCGGATCCTGGGTGTATATATATATATATATATATACATTCAATCTTACATCGCCCGCGCGCACACGCACCCACCGATGTCGGCGAATTGCCCGAGTCAATAAATAACAGGGGAATAAAAATCGTCCGGCAATGCGAACTCTCGTATACTATAATCGAGTAATGTGAGCGTATTATGTCGACGCGTTTAAAGCAACATTTGGAAAGCTCTCCTCCCCCCCCCCCCCCCCCCATAAAAATTGCATTTAAATACGGTGACGTTTCATGTCCCAGTTCATTGCCTGAATTTTGATAATATAGGAAATGAAAATAAAAAAATAAAAAACCGATTATTGCAAGCAATTTATTTCTAAAGAATTTTATGTTGAATTGTCTCGTCCCGTAACTTACGAAGGCCTTTTGGAAATCGCGTCAGACCGTTTCGTATAACCGTTCGAAATTCCATGAGTATGTATATAACAAGTGACGTTCGGCCGGTCTTGCGATTGATCCTGGAAGGTATATGACTTGTGAGGATTTTTTTTCGAAGTTACCGCCACGTTCTCGGCCAACGAGTCGTCACGTATAGATGAGTGGTACGCTCGGGCTTGTACATCTCGTCGATTCCCCGAGAGTCGCGATACTCTAATAAGAGATCGCTCAAGGATGTGGGACGGTAAAATGGCGTGCATCAAGTAGGTGTACCATAACCACTTTCATACGTATAAAGAGGTGCGCAATGCACAAGGAGGAAGAGGAGGTTTCACGGAGAGGGCCCAACAGACCCGTTAAACCGTATAAATCTTCTTGGTGTTGGATATTCTCGTAGCAGCGTTAATGAACTTGATCGAGCGTTTACCGTTCGCTCCGATTCCCTTTAAACGTTGCAACAGTTACCGAGAGCGACGAGAGCGAGAAAATTTATAGTAACTTTCGTCGTAAATGACAAAATTTAAAAAACTGAAAGGAATATGATCCAGAAAATTTAATGTGAGAAAAGCAATAATACATAGTATGTTTTGTACACTGTTAAACTTATATTCTATCAAATTTATACGAAAATAGAAAAGTTATTGAACAACGCTTTTCGGAACGAATTATTCTTCATTGAAATAATGGATAAATTTATGAACTATTAGAATGAAGATGGGCGATTTTTTTCGGTTTTCAAATAGTTAAAATAATGGAATTTAAGAAGTAGTTCTTTTCATTTTTGCGCGTGAAATGGACTTTTAATCACGAGGTTGAAATGTTTCGTTGTTGTTTACCCTCAATTAAGGTCACTGATGCAATCGACCGAATATTCTGATTCACCTTTACATAATTACGGACAAAAATTCGACATCGTAAACGTCTTAACGATAATTACGCCCGGCATTAACAACTGAGACAGTTTGCTTCAAGGACATTACCGATTATTACACTCGCCGATTTTTTTTTTTAGAAAATCGTGGCGCCATTTCGCAATTGGGTTATTGTGTGTGGGATCGGAGATTTACAAGTGTTATTATTAGCGAATATGGACATATTTTCTGTGTTTTTCTTTGAATAAATATTTTTAATTGAAATTCGCGTTTTTTTGTTTTCTGTAAAATCCTTCTCAATTTAAAAATTTTTTGATTGTGCTGAAAAATAAAATTATTAGAGTGAATATTGGAGCCGGCCTACTGACATTTGTAAAAACTTGATACAAATGTCAGCGTAGTATAGAACCTACTGAGATTTGTTAAAATTTGATAAAATGTTAGTGCAGTGTAGATTCATATAACGATTGACAATTACAGCCATAAGATGTTGTATCGTTGAAGAATTGATTCCAAGATTTTTTATTCAACAGCTGGGGCGTATCGAAATAGTTTTATCAGCTTTTTGTAATTAATAACCCATGCTGTTTTAAAGGATATCTCAAAACAATTCGGTGAGGGGGCAAAATTTCGTGGCTGCGATTCTTAGGTGTATGATTCCATACTGGGCTGATATTTTTATCCATAATAAATAATTTCAGCAACTTAGCTGAATCATTAACACCCAAAACTTTATTTCTTTTTTCCGCACAACAAAAAACAACAAAAGAGATTTCAGCAAATGAAAGATATCAGTGAACGAAAGAATGTCAGCGAATGGAAAAAATGTTTCAATTTTTGTCATTCTGCGCATGATGCTGACTAAACTAATTCGTTCATATGGCTCTGAGACATCTCATTTTCTTAGCCATGAGAGGATACACTGGCTGAGGAAAACCAAGATAAGTTGAAGATAACATTTTGTGAACTACATTAGTATAATGGAAATACTGTAAAAGATAGAATTTTGTGAACTGCATTAGTATAATGGAAAAACTGTAAAAGATAGAATTTTGTGAACTACATTAGTATAATAGAAAAACTGTAATGATTGTTTATTAAGTAGACGAGTAAATCAGCTTTGAGAATGTAACAAAATAGTTTGCTCCACTTAGACAGTGTGTTTTCTCATGGAAAAGGAAAAGAGACCTCATCGAGGCACATTAACTGAGCAGTTTAGTCAGCATCATGCGTAGAGATAAAAAATTGAAAACTGCGCTTAAGAAAAATTCTGCCCAAAGGAAAAAAACCCTTGATGAAGTTTTAACAATGTAGTTCATTGATCTTTTTTATATACACTAGAATATGGATGATATTGAATTTTTTAATTCAGCTATTTAGACCTGACTCCTTTCCCTTAATACCAAAACCCCAAAAAACCAGTGTCAGAAATTTGAAATGAATGGTATACTATGTATTTTGTACAATAAGTTGTGAAATCCCCCAAAAAATCTCTTGCGGATGAAAAATTGAGACAAGTACATTTACGTTGTTATAAACCAAAAAAGAGTGTATCAAAAAATTGAAATAAATGGTATATTATGTATTTTGTACAAAAAGTTGTAAAATAACCAAAAAACATCGGCAGCATATAATGTCAAGTACATTCTGTCATAATTTACATATACAGATATATAACTTTCATAAGTGTTATTAAATAAGTAGAAAATCGCATTTGATAAAAAAAAATAATACTCATATTAATAACTATAAAATTAAAACTAAACAAGAATCTACATATATATCGACACGATATATATATATTTTTAATGAAAAAAAAAAAAAATTGTGTTCGACGTTGAAAAATTAAGTTTCGAACAAAAGTAAAAGTAATGACAACTCGACATAAAATTACATAATCAATTAATGAATTCGGTTGAAAAAAAAAAATTTTTGACGTTCGTACTTGGCGCGTTTATATTTTAACATTGACATTCTGTTGTTAGAGATTTCATTGCACTTTGAAAACGCGCCAAGTACGACGGTCAAATTTTTTTTTTTATCGAATTCACTAATTGATTATATAATTTTATGTCGAGTTGTCATTACTTTTACTTTTGTTCGATATTTAATTTTTTCAACGTCGAACATAATTTATTTTTTTTTCATTAAAAATATATATATATCGTGTCGATATATATGTAAAATCTTGTTTAGTTTTAATTTCATTTCCTACCTTTTTAATAACACTCATGAAAGATATATATCTGTATATGTAAATTATAATAGAATGTACTTGATAATATATGCTGCCGATGTTTTCTGGTTATTTCACAACTTTTTGTACAAAATACATAGTATACCATTTATTTCAATTTTTTGATACACTCTTTTTTGGTTTATATAGAATGACACAACGTAAATGTACTTGTCTCAATTTTTTTACCGGTAAGGGTTTTTTTGGGGGATTTTATTAGTCTCGCCTTGTCTCCGGGAGGTAAAATCATGATCGCTTTATTGCTTCGCCTCAATTCGAGAATTACCGATTGCAATCGTCATTCTCCTTGTTGTGGTATGGCAGCAATAGTCGCTAAAATTATGAGGCAATAAAAAATCAGTGACTTTAGTACCGCTTCCTTTGTTACCTCGGTGCTCAACAGTGAATCAAGTGTCTCTCTTCATCGATCGGGATTAACGTGGTGGCGGTTCATTGTATATCACTGCTGTTTATATATCGGTGCTCGGTCGTATCGATCCGGAGGTAGTATGAAACGGTATCGTCGCAGTACGGACCGAGCACTCAGTTTCAGCTATGCATTGCTGACCTCAAGCCCAACCTATGGGCACTTCGGTCGCGCCGGCCATCAGTGATCGGTATCGGTTAACGACGTCACGTTACTCTACTCGGTAAGGTTATGTGAAATGCTTTGCTGAATTAAACACGATTCTACAGATCAACTCCAACGCAAACATTTTAAAGCTCGTTATAATCTCGTGATTTAAGGTTTGTACCAGCGATTTATATAGATCGGTATCATAATTGCAATCAAGATGATTGGAAAAGTCGTAAAAGTCCTTCATGGTAGACTGTTGTGCCTCAATCGAACGATCTAACTATAGTATCCGGTGAAACCTAGATTCACACAAATTTTTTATGGTTTTCACATGAAATTTCTGTGTTATCGGTAAAAAATATTATGATTTTCGTAATTAGCGGAAAATTTCCGATCGAGTAGGGTTTAAAATTTCGCGAAAGACGAAATTTATTTTTTGCACGTTGGACTCCCTGTCAAACCAGGTCTAGCAATATCCGGAACTTTCAACTGGCCATAACTTTCGATTGGCTCGACCGATTTTCAATTTTCTTTTTTCCTTTTATAGAATTGGCCAAGATGAATCGAATGATCATGCTCACATTGTATTACCTCTATTTTTACGACGATAAAATATTTTTATTGAGATAAAATTGTAAATGTCATTTTGCGAAGATGGGTGAAGTCTGCCCTTTGAGGGCTGCTGCAGGAAGTAACGTCGCGTCATGCTGATGGAAAGAAGGAGGATCCGCATAGGAGTTGAACTACGGTGTTATGAGCTTTGCGGCGACTCTCTCACGAGAAGCTAACGGACGACGTAGGGTTACAGGGAGTGGTCGCCCGCTGACACACGGACAGCGCGAATGGATGGACGTATACGTACGGGGAGAGCGATGTATAAGCATTATAGGCGCGAGCGGAGTTGCCATGGTAGAGACTAGCGGCACGACGCTCGGCGTCCTGGTGTCTCGACGGAATTACCACCGACCGAGCTGTAAATCTCGGTTTCTCGGTGTAAATCATTCGCATATATTTTCTATTCTCCCTCGAAGAAGCGAACTCTTCCCTTGCGGCTTTTCATTGCGTACAACGTGCGTGAGTCTAGCGTAGTGTGTATGCGCGTATTGACTCTCGTGAGGTCGACGAGAATATGCTAAGTATTTACGTCTCTGATTTTATGGTCCTTACAAGCTTCAGAAGATTTTTTTTACCACCTTTTTTCTTATCAGCAGGAACTGAGTCTTTTTGTAATCAATTTTTTCTTTCGTTTTGTTTTGGCAGCATTTGATGAAGGGAAAAGTGTCAAAATAATAAAATTCAAAGAAAATCCCTAAGACCGTTTTTTTTTTCTATCACACGAATGAATTAGAATACCCTTAAGTGCCTTTGAATTTCAATATACGGAGCATAAGCCGGGAACATCAAGTCTCTCGTGAATATTCCAATGCACCACGAGCCCTGCGGCCTTTAGTCCCTTATTCTAATCTCGGCATCATGAAGTAGATACATATACGTGTACAAAACAAGTTACGGTATAGTAATTTTGTGGTGATGCGCCGGCGCCTCATGCAACTTTGCCTCGAATATTTTATTCACGGTGTTTTATTCACGCTTCACTGAGCGATTACTCTGCTTGATATAACCACGGGTTCCCGGGAATACAACGATTAGAATTCGTGCTATATAGCGGTGGCGATAGCTTTCCCTGGAGTGGATGCACTGTATGTGTTTCTGACGCTCGTTTTCCACGCTGCCATGTCCCTTGATCGTGTATAATCAACGTCTTTGCGCACCGTAGCTGCACTTCAACGACTCGCGGTGCACTTGTACACACGCGTATGGTAATACACGCCGTTGTATACGCATGTTCGACGCATTCGATGATTCTTGTCTCTGTTGCCACGAGGAAATAATTACGATTCTCGTGGATAACGTTTCGGTGCGCGACTTATTGACGATCGCCTCAAGCCGATAGCTTTCTATATCGTTTCTATTAAATTACACGGCTGAATCAAAGCATTTTTTGTTGTTGTTGAGGTGAGATTTTTTTTTCACTCTCTCTCTCTCTCTTTCTTTCGCTCTCCTTATTAATTATTTTTATGACTTAAAAATAAAATTACTAGGATACCACAATTACACTAATAATTATTTTATTTTATTTATTTTATAATTGAAAAACCATTGTGTTTCCGAAAAATATTCCAGGGGGTTTATATTTTTCTCTGGAATAAAAAATAATTCGTCTTCTTGCTGTATCGATCCTTGTTAACCTCTTAACTTAAGAGGATGCGACGCAAATGATATCTGGAGAGTAAATCGATAACGCGATACGCGCAGGTCACAGTCTACCGATTCAGAAGGATCCGAGCTGTTGGCCAGTCGTTCGTTCGTCCTACGTACAAAAGATAGAGAAGATAGTGCAGCGCGATACCCTTATTCCATAGTCTCTCGCGATACGTATCGTATATTTCATGCACACCACTTATATACTTACGTCTTTACGAGTGGCGACCTCTTGACCTAAGACACCTCGTTCGAACGATTCCTGCTAACATATAAAACACAAGCATCTACACACAAATGTCCATTGCACATATGCATGATATATAATACAACGATAATACGTATAGAATAAATATACACGAGTGAAAAAAAATAAATAAAATTCTCCCGAGCGGCGCGTGGGCGAATTCATTGGCACGCGCCGGTTTGCCTGCTATTGGACGTCAGCCTAGTGCTGCCCACGTGCTGCACTCAAAGAGCCCAGAAAATCTACTCTCTCGTGTACCATATTATCTAAATATCTATATATGTATTTATACCAGCATTGATGCGCGCGCACACACACACACACACACACACACACACAGAGAAAGAGGATCTCGTAGCATCATCCATGCACTTATAAATTTCATGTACATGAAGAGAAAGAGAAAGAAAACAAGGTAGAAAAATCACGAGCCAGAGCCTCTATCGTATTTTCTCACTCGCGTAAACCGCCTGGGACGCAATGGGTGGCACGTTGCGCGCGTGCACCGCACTCGCTCTACGCTCACGTATACATGGTTCCGCTCTCAGCTGTGGCCAGTGTCGGCTACTGAAAATGCGCTGAAATATCATCGACTGTATTGTTCAATCACAATTCAATTGGATTAAACGAATATTTGTTTTGTGATAAACTCTGGTATCAGAGTTGATTGCGAATGGAATTTGATAACGTTGATAATGAAGGTGGCGCGGGTTTTAAGGTTACCCATTCATTTGTAGGTAATCAGAGGTTAACGAGTTTAGGTGCAGTGCGGTATTCGATGCAGCCTGCAGCGGGTCACGTAGCGCGTAAGATTTGCGGATACTCCTACAACTTAACTTTACGGTATAGCGAGACAGAGAGAATGAGAAAACGTGAAGAGAGTTGCACCGAAGTCACGAGATGCTGATCCGCACGCGCCGTCTGGTGGGTACACGCGTGCGTGCGTGAGCGCGCAACGCCAGTACCTGAAGTGGGTGCCGATTGCCATATTCAGACACTTTCGAAGGCGAACTCCTCATTCACCGCTAGTGCGCCACGTACAAATATGCATATAAGTGCAGCGTGCACTGTTATGCGCGCTTAAAGTGAACGGTACGCAACATGGCTGCCATCGAATGCGTCTTGCGTTGTGTCCCTGAAGACCGGAACTTCCGACGGGCACGTATCACTCTACGAATGTTCGATTAATCGATATTGCCACGACTTGCATAGGCAAATTTACAATATCTCGTGCAGCACCTTAATAAACAGCTTTGCTACACATCAGGAACCGGAAGGAGAACAGAATTTCCGACGTGAAGCGTGCATGCATGGCTACTAATTTTTTCGTGCCAACTCACGTTTGTTACTCAGTATCATAACTTTGTATACTAATCAGCAAATTAGACATAATTGTTTGAAATATTATAACCGATTATTTAACGGGAAAACGAATAATAACTGGAGGCTATTATTACAAAAAAATAAAAATGGATCCAAAAACAAAGTGCGCTTTTGTTAAAAGCTCATTAACGATTGAATGGGCGTGTATGGGATGGGAGGAATCAAGGACACGAAGGGGAAATGCAACACGGTGGTATAGACCGGTTTGAGATAGTGTTGTACAATTTGGCGAGACGATAATCGGTTCACATAGCAAACCTTTCCGTTTATAATGTCGTATAACATTTCTCTTTCTCTCGCACACACACGCGCGCACACACACACACACGCACGCACGCACGCACGCACACACACGTGTATTTGTACTCTCACCGAAATCGAAGCATTAAAGTTATAAGGCCTCGAGAAACGAGGCAGAAGCAGCGGGAGCAGCTCACGTACTCACCTACCTTATACGGTATGCTTGCGGTGAAGCAGTCGTCGTCGACTGCGGCTATAAAATCACCATAGAATCACCCCCCTCTCTCATCGTCGTTCAGCTTTCGGCCGGATTACCGTTTCGACGGTGTCCCTCAATCGCGCCCTCTTTTCTCCATATCCCCTATATCCCTCGAGGTATCTCATGGCGTCGACACGCTATTCGTGAAGATATATCATATTCATACTATAAAAAGCACCATAAAAAGCAAAGCCCCTCCCCCGTACGATATTTGCAGAAAGCGCTGAATCTTCTTCGGCTGCTGTTGCGGTGCAATTTCGTTGCGGTTGCTTGCGCGGGGAAACCGAGTGGATCATCATTCAGCAAGTCGTTTTCTCCTTCTCACCAAAAAAAGATATTCTACTGTCACCGTTTGGAGGGGCGCAGCGAAGAACCTTCCAGGTATACACTTTAAAAAGCAGGTGTGCAATTAGTCGATCCAATTATCGTGTCAATCGATGCTGAGAAGGGCCACTATTTACCTCTCACCGACGCCTCTCACGAGGGATCCCAGCGTGGAAGGCAAGAAAGGGACCGATGCCCTTTCCTTCCTGTGCCCAACGAGTCTTACTTTTTTGCTTATTTATTTTTTTCTCTTTTCGTTCGTCCATCCTCTCCGTCTGACTCCAGATGCGCTGGGTGAAGGTCTTTTCAATTTTAAAAATAGACAATCACGTCACTAACAAAAGATAAAAATATACGTAATCAAGTAAAAATAGATTTTTAATGCAAACTGTATAGTTTGATTGGATATTTTTTTAACACGCTTCATGATTTAAAGTAATAGTTAACTAATTACTTCAGTGAAGTAATTTATACGATATCAAAGGGAATCAAATAATTTTTTACTATTACTATCGTAAATAGGTTTTACTGAAATACTGTCATATTAATGTAATTGCAGTAAGATTATTTGTCGTATGATAATACGACAAATATGAATAATAGAAATTAAAAGCATATGAGTGAACATACTGGGAGACAAAATATTTTTGACTGATTAAAACGTCCGGTAACGATGAATGTTGGTATTTTCTGCCGTTTCGGGGCATCTTAACGGCCAACTGAGCACAAAATCATCACGACACGTTCACCAGCTCTCGTTACTCGAGTACTCGGAGTACGTGGGACGCATTCTCCTCTTTCTCCGACCCTCTTTTTCCCTCCTCTCATTTCTACACTTCTTTATTTTTCTCTGTACACGCGAAGTCGGTGCAAACCGCGGACTACCATATGTACGTTCCAAGTATGAGAGACGGGTCGAAGACCCGCACAATTCCTGGCAAACGATTTTACACCTTCTTCGTTTCGACGTCGATGTTACGAAATATCTCACGAAATTTATATATGGGGCAAGTCACACCAATTTGCCCTGGGTCCAACCTTCGACCACTCGAATCCGGTCGATGATTTTTCACGACGTAGTTCCATCTCTAAAAAAAGCAGAATTTTTCCAAATTTTTTTATGAACATTAGTTATAAAAGAAATAGGTTTCAAAAAAATTTTAAATAATTTTTGAAAATTCTTTGGAACACTTCAAAATTTTCAAGCCACTGGATGACCTTACACTGACTATTTCGTTTTGTGTTTACCAACCATTTGATCGAAGATTTTAAGGGGAATGATCGTAAGAAAAAGAAAACAAAACTTACGAGGTAATCCGATTACACGACCAATGCAGGGTGTCGCTGTAATTTTTGGAATAATCTCACATGTGAGGGGATCATTAACGCAGAGATTATTATAGACGCCCGGTCGTTGGAAATTAATAAACTTATCACATAAATTTCGCATATTTCAATTCAGTAGATACAAAAATGTCTTTCCAATAGAAAATCGTAAATATTTGATAAACGGATAAATCACTATTTTCATTCAAATTTTCCGTACGATTAAATATATACTTTTTGAAGAACAATTAGATATTTACAAAACATATTTCTCGATTAAAGGATTTTTTTAAAGCACTGAAGAACCAATAAGGTCATCGGTATTTGTTACAATTAATTCATCAAGCCATGAATTGTTAAAATGTCGCATTGGGCGCAAGGCGAATGAAGTCAGAATGCCAGAAAATTACGAGGCGTAAATTTGTCCTCGACATTCTTCAAAGTCGCTCGCAGTGGAAAAAGAATTTCAAACAGCCTTGCTCTCTTATTTTGTATTTATGACAAGCCATAATACAAAGACTCGCATTGAATAATCGCAAGAATATACACCACAATATTCTCACCAATTCTTCCTTTAAAAAGAAAAAAATTTGAGAAAAAAGTCGTCTTCGAATCTCAGCAGCTAGGATCAATTCAATGACTACATTTTTTATTTATACTATTTCGAATGAAAAAATGCGTTGAGGATCATCAGGACCAACAGGTGCAACTGAGCGTTAGGTAATTCGTCCTGCTGCGCCTGACGAGCAGAAAATGGAGAACGTCGAAAACAAAAAAAGGAAAAACCTGCTGGAGAACTGCACCAAATTGTTTGTGGCATTCTTCGAGGGCACACCGACACATCAACCAGCATACCCTTATTCGCACATTGTCACTCTTGCTCTGCTGCTGGTATGCCGTTAGGCACGTGAAATTTCCCAGTAGTGTTGCGAAGTCAGGAGCAAAAGAATCCAAGAATCCATTGTCCAGTACACTTTGACCACGAAAAAAAAATACCTCTTCAATTCGCCATTGTACACTATTTAAGTGCAACCACTTTGTATGTTTTATATTCGACAAACACTGTAATATCTACCGTAAGAAAATTATTATTAATTTATTAGAAATATTTTAGACGTTATAAATTTTTTTTATCAATTGACCAGAAAGATTTTTATTACGAAAATCGGAAGTGATTATTTAAAAAATAAGAATTATAATATCGTACCTCTCATAAATTAACAGCTTCTCTAAAAATATTTTCGTACGAAAATTTTTCCCATTCATTCGCTCGGCCTTGGGTATAGAACGGTGGTAATTTTCAGCGTTTACCACCAGAGATAAGAACCGGGGATTGGTTAATCAATTTTTTTTAGATTGCCGATCGAGTTAAGAGTCTCTCGTATAAAACCGAGCGTAATATTCGTTTGGCTTCGCGAAATGAAATTCAAAGTTTCAGAATGGACGCACGAGTCTGTTTTCCTAGCGAAAACGTGGGAACGTGATGTTAGTGAAAACAGAACGCGGTAGGCAAGCTAAGAGTCTGCTCGATGTGTGTATTCAAGCCGATTGCTCGGTGCACCATAAATGTTTGCATGACTCGAAACTCTGGCTTGTACTGCAGCGACGCTCACGAGAAAACGTTGAATACTTCTTTCTGAACGGAATCGGCGATCATTAAACGCTCGGTATAATTGAGAAATACATGAGGAATTCAGTCCTGGGCTTGTAACGGTTCGAGGCTTTTTAAAGTTATTCGCAAAAAAAAAACAACAATTGCGTTGACTCGTGAATAACGCGTAAAAGAGCGAAGGCGGATACACATTATCGAAGCAGAATCACGATTAAATAGTTTAACTTTGCACAGATAAAATTTACTCCAAAAGTTAAATTCCTATATGAAAATAACTTTTCAGCGAATGCTATGTTGAAATATTTATTCAGCAATTTTCTAATAATTTCAATTTTTCATAAAAGCTGCAGATAATTATTGCAGTTTAATGATGAAAATTAAAAGATTCCGTCGCGAATTTCGAAATATTAAAAAGCTATAAAAAATTACGGCTTGTTTCATTAATTTATTTGTTCTCTTCTTCGTGCACAAAATATCGTGCGAAATGGTAAGAAGGTGAAAGACTTCTCGATGACCAAAAAAAATATTGTGGTGACAAAATTCGTCGGGGGGCGATGAGAAATAATAAAAAAGGAACGCGAAAACGATTCGTTTTTCTTTCTCTTTTAAAAGCCAATGTTATTGTAGGGGATGCATAAATTGTCGGATCGTTCGCAATCGGCCTCATGTGTTCTTCGATTCACACTATCCTGCCGAGAAATCGAAGACGAGGTATAAGTGCAAAAAAAAAGTGTGAACGCTCGAAACGTAAGGAAAAACAGGTCGAGTGGTGAATTGGTGAGGTTATAAAAGACGCGAGAGAGAATCATGCGGCATCCCAAAGACCATCATTAGCGTCACGCATTCGGTCGCCACACGAGGAGCTCCGATATTCATTGCCAAACCGATGAATACAGAGTCTGGCTGTTTTATGTAGTTACAGTGCGCGTTGTTTGCGCTGTTTTCACGGCAAAATTCACGAGGGACAAACGTGATAAGCAACCGAAACCGCATGCAGATTCGTAATGAGGCATCCGCACTTCTACAAATTTTTTTCTATGTCTTCAAAATTTTTATTTATTTTTTCACAGCTTGACTTGACAGTAACTGATCTGTTTGTTTTTCGATAAAATATTTTAGGGTTCGTATATCTCATATATACCTAATATATTTCGCGAGTGGGTATATTTTCTATCGAGGTTACGTTGATAGTTGTCATAGAAAGCAGGTGCCTCGCATTCGATTAACGTTACATTTATTAATCCCCAGAACAACAGAAAAACAACCGAAAGGAAACTAACCGTTTAGTGTAGAAAGTTCTCGTTTATAACCGGCCGGAAACGAAAATCAAGATTGTGGAAAATTGCCCGAACGGTTCAAGGAAACGATCATTATTTCTGCATTACCAGTGCGATTCATTCATAAAATCAATCTTTAAATCTACCCGCGTGTTTCTCGCTACACACACACACACACACACATATATATATATATATATATATATGGGGCATTCCACGTCATATCAGCAGGCCGTGACCCTCACCCTCATCGATTTTGTTCGTTTTTTAATATGATGTTATTACTGACTCATAAAGGCCTCGATTTTTTTTCAGATTTTTTCACCACCAGTAACATTTTTAAATCTTCGAAATAAACCGATTTCAAAAACGCCGTTTTTCAAAATTTGAAAAAATTCACACTGATTCTATGATTTAAAATATGATTTTTGAGTGCCATGCGATAATGGGATCTCAATATTTACTGTTTTAACCACATTTTGCTTCCTCGTAGAGGAAGCTTTGTGTAGAGCAAAATTAAATGAGGAAGCAATGTGCAAGGTTCTACTTTGCATCCTTGTTTTGAATAAATGAATAAATCACTGGCACATCTCATTTTTATTAGGCACAAACATTTGTTTTACTTTATTAACTTTTGCGGAGGTTATAGCGAATATCGCTATTTTTTCAGATATTCAAAATGGTGTAAAATTTGAACGACTTTACCGATCATCACCAAATTTGGTACACAGTAGGGCTGGATGTTATTTGTCGTTTGTAGAACATTTCAGTTAATTTGCTGAGATTCGATGTGGCTGATAGCAAAATTTTTATTTTTTACAAAAATTCAAAATTCTATTAAATCCGAACCGCTTTACCGATTTTGTCAAAATTCTATACCAAACAGCATTTAGCATGTCTCTAGTTATGAAGAAATATTTAGTCATATCGGCGAACTTTTATGAAAGTTAGAGAGAGTATACGACATTTTTCAAAAAAATTAAAAATTCTATAAAACCAGTGTACATAGTAATATTTTCTTCAAAATCACAGCAATTAAAGAGGAGTTACGCCTCTACTTGCACGCCAAATTTGAGCTCGATCGATCGTGCCATTCGCGAGTTATCGACGATTGAATTTTCAGTCCCTGGAACACACACAAACACACATACACATACATTTTCTAAACCATTTTTCTCAACGTTTTAGGTGATTCTAAGCATACTGACATGAAAATCTCGAAAAAAAATTTTTCATGAAAACAAAGCTTCCTCAATGAGGAAGCAAAAATGAACAAAATCGATGAGGGTGAGGGTCATGGCCTGCTGATTTGACGTGGAATGCCCCATATATATATATATATATACACTACATAATCCCAGTAGTGTGTAGAGAGAGGAGAGTTTTATATCCATGCAGCTCGCGTGTACGAGATAAACGACCGCGAATGTATACGAGGTGTATCGACTCCACGAGGCAGAAAAGCAGAAGCAGAAGATGTTCGTAGCTGCGGAGATCAATGAGGCTGCGTTACTTCACGTGCGAATTTTTTGCCTCTGTAAGAATCCCCTCCCCATTTTCCCTTCCTTCCTCTCGCGATTTTATGCTCGCTTCAGCTGAGAAAGAGAAGAGTAGCTCTTCAACAGAATTCAACTTTTTCCCCGACTTTTATATTCTTCAGCATCAAGGGCTCTTCTTTGTTTCTTGCTTTCAGGATTTTGCTGTTTCAGTGCCTGAGCCGAGTGTCAGATTTCCAGGAGCACCTCCTTCATGTACTTCTACTAGTTTTCCATCTTCTTTTTTCATTTACAAATTTCTGGTTTGTTTCTCTGTCACCAACAACTTTTCCACTACTGCTACGTTATTTTTTGAGTCTTTCTCTGTGTTGCTTTCTTTGTCTTATTCCTTTTCTTCTTCTTCTTCTTCTTGTTTTACTGACGTTTGCTGGCTTTACTCGGCAAAGCGACCGCGGTCACGTTCCGTGAAACCGGATGGCATTTTCATCGAGAGGAGAGTCTTTGAACAGTTACGAACATGAAGAATAGATGAAGGAGAAGGAGGTGGAGGAAAGAAGCGGAACAATGAGCTTCCACTTGCTCGTCGCTGTTGGCTCGACGTCCTTTTCTACTTCCAGTCTAGTGGAAGGTATAAGAATGTTTCGATTGCTGAGTTCATCGGCTTGAACGAGTGCAGTTTTGTTGGATTTTAGAGAATTAAAGAGGCTGGATTATGTATTGTACTGTTTCGGACTGGTTTGAGTCGATAAGTTTCGTACATAGAGAAATAATATATTACACATCTAGGGTAGTCAAGTAAGAAATGTCAACCCCGGCTTCGCCTCGGCCGACAATTACATGTGATCTGAGGCTTTCTTATTTACTGCCCGAGGAGTGTATACGATTTTTCTCATAGACGGAGCCAAAAAGCGGAAACTTCGTTCCGCGCAGCGGGACGAAAGTTTCGCTTTCGGCCCGGAAGTGAGAAAAATCATTTGATAATATACCCACAGATAACAGATATTTTTGGTGGGGTGAGATACACAGTAAAAATGCGTTTTCTATTGAATGAAAACGCTGTTTGCATTTCTATAGAAATATTTCAATTTCTGAAAAATAGTTTCTACACATTCCATTTTTATTAAAAAATTCTGTATAAACATCCGGCGCGTGAAACTCGTTCGCGAAAAAATTGCCGAATAAATATAATACAAAAGGAGAGCAGTGGCAAACACAATATACCCACAGATAACAGATATTTTTGGTGGGTTGAGGTACACAGTAAAAATGCGTTTTCTATTGAATGAAAACGCTGTTTGCATTTCTATAGAAATATTTCAATTTGGGAAAAATAGTTTCTACACATTCCATTTTTATTAAAAAATTCTGTATAAACATCCGGCGCGTGAAGCTCGTTCGCGAAAAAATTGGCGAATAAATATAATACATAAGGAGAGCAGTGGCATACACGGAAAGAAATGAGTAGTTGGTGAGACTGAAAAATGAGTCCTGCCAACTAACCGGAATGGTTGATATAGCGCCAACTACTCAGTTAGTTGAACTGTCTACTCGGTTGGTTGGAGGAACTAAATGTCGTTGGTACAATACTCGTAGTAGCAGGAACCAACTGAAATCGTAACCACAACTATACGGTCAGTTACCCGTGTGGAAATTCAAACTCGGAATCGTCTAGAAAACGACAAGTTTTTCTATTTACTCTACAAGATCTAGGTAAAAACACTAGCTAGATCCGAACGCTATGTGTAATTTCTCGCTGCCCAGCCGTTATATAAGAAAACTGTCTAGAATCTGGATAAGATTCCACTAATACGCCTAGTAAACTTAGCTATTGATTACTCAGCGCGGAAATAGCGTAACTCTATAGAATAAAACTGTCTAGGCGCTAGACCGATTTTCTTTATCGGCCTGCGAATCCAGTTCCCACCTAAACAGCCTAGGATTAATAAAAAACAGAATTAATACACGGTCTTTTATTGTGATGAATCACGTTTATTTCAATTTATATTATCATCAAGTGTGTGAAATTACTTTCACTTTCTCCCTTCCAAATAGTAATTCATACCATAAAAAGATTACCAATTAAAAAAAAAAAATTACGTTGACGAAGTCGGTGACGCTGTCGTTTTCGTAAAATATCATATGTTGTGAAGTAGCGGCGAATGACGGCTTTTCAAGTTTTTCTGTTTTAAAACTTTACGTTTCGCCCTGATCAGGGCCTCTTCAGAATTTTATTCGTACATTTATTGTATTAATATTATGGTTGTCAGGGCTCTCCGGTCAAATAGGTTATGTTTGTACCGTTTATCTGTTTTGTTGTGGTTTGTTGTTTTTTGTTATTAACCATGATTTTATTGTGCGTTTTTGACCGGAGAGTTCGGTCTATGTGTTGTCACATTTTGATGTTTGTCAGTTATCTTGATAACGTTCAAAAACGCACAATAAAATCATGGTTAATAACAAAAAACAACAAACCACAACAAAACAGATAAACGGTACAAACATAACCTATTTGACCGAAGAGCCCTGACAACCATAATATTAATACAATAAATGTATGAATAAAATTCTGAAGAGGCCCTGATCAGGGCGAAACGTAAAGTTTTATAACAGAAAAACTTGAAAAGCCGTCATTCGCCGATACTTCACAACATATACCATTCTTACAACAGCTGAAGTAACACCTCACCTTCGTAAAATATCTTCAACCTCCGCTTTTATTAAACGGTGCCGTTGCACCCGCCTTCGATTAACTGATCGCTCGTTTTCTTCTGCCATAGTCTTTCGCTCTAAAATAAATTCCACTACGTTAATACACCTTACTTGCATGTAAAAACGATTGGTAGGACGCGCAGTCACACACGGTTTCGGTTAGGTTAGGTTTGGCGGCCGGTCCTGCTTGCCCCGCACCTACACAGGTGGCGCCAAACAACATTATTCAAGCAAAACTGGCTCGTCTCTAGATGATCAAGTCATCTATTCGTGTAAAAAGGATAGATTATGTCTAGCTTCTTGTCAAACAACCTGCGACATAAAAGCTAGATAGATCCCAGATGACTGTGTCATCTATACGTGTATGCTGGATAGATTAGGTCTAGCTTCTCGTCAGATAATCTGTGATATGAAAACTAAGTAGATCATAGATAGCCGTGTCATCTATAGATGTTTTCTAGCTAAATTATATCTAGTCCCTCTACAGAAAACCTTGATAATGAAAACTAGCGAGACGCTCGATTCAAACCAGTTTATCCCAAACAGATTTCCACACGGGTAGTGGACGCGATGTATTTCAGTGAAGTTCTAGGTTACAATTCAGAGCTCACAACGCACCTCTAAGATAAATAATGAAAACAATGAGGTTAGAAGCGCGATTGTCATACATTCATAAGTGCATGGATCATTACTAAGTTTCGATTTTGTTAAAATTAAGATAATTTACTTCTAACAGTACACAATTCGCTTACACTATATTTAGTACGGTCCGCTGTAAATACACATTTCACACCACACATTGGCGTCTCTTGGATATCTTTCTCTTTGGCGTACACATCATTAGTTGGAAGAACCAACCAATTAGTTTTAGACGGGAAGCGATTGGTAGCGAAAACCAACTCGAAGGGTACCGGCACCATTCGAATCGTGTTGACAACTACTGCCGGCGATAGTTGCGGCACCTAACGGCTGTTGGTAAAGGCAGAATTGATATTGGTTGTCGGAACTAATGCGTCGGTTTTCCTTACTACTTTTCGATAACTAATCACGCAGTAGTTGCCTCAACTAATTTGCGGCGCAAGATGTGTTGGAAATGGTTCTTGCAACTACTTTTTTTCTTTCCGTGTACCAACGACATTTAGTTCCTCCAACCAACCGAGTAGACAGTTCAACTAACTGAGTAGTTGGCGCTATATCAACTATTCCGGTTAGTTGGCAGGACTCATGTTTCAGTCTCACCAACTACTCATTTCTTTCCGTGTAGGGATGAAGGCTCGGGTTCGCCCGGAGCGAGCCCGGGTTAGATTCCCACCCGACACTGCTGAACATTTTTCCAAGTTTTTTTTTCTGTGATCCTGTTCGCGATCATTGTCTCCATATCATACAATTTATGTCAGCAATATTTACCCGCGCATTTTCTGGTATAAAGAGGGACGTGTCATCATCATCATCATCATCGCATTTGTATGTTTTCCGTTCGCGACGATAACCCTCCCGATACCGAGAAAAAATCTGTAGGAAAGATATCGGCGGATAGCTGCTAAGATTCCGTTCTATTGGATCAGATAGCCTCCGGCAGCGATTCGCCCACTTAGCGAGCTTCGAATGATAGCGCCACAAGTTCATACGTTAGATGAACCATATATGCGAATCGGTATTACCGATCAACTAGCATCGTCGAGATGATGAACAACAGGAGCTACGGATATAATAAGAATCTTCCATGAGCTACTTATCGGTTATAAAAATACTACACTCACATAAAATCACCTCGCACGAGTTTATCCATAAATATGATGTTAGCATGTGTGTTATATGCGCGGAGATTACCTACATCCGATTCCCGTTAGATCGAAATTAGTTACGGATCGGCGAAGAAGCATTTTGCCAGGATTTCAGGCTAATAATTCCCCCTCATCTGAGTATATCCTAAGCCGACATTGAGACTCCAAGCTGAGCTGAATCAGCCTGTAAGATAAT
The DNA here is from genome assembly GCA_947507545.1 of Clistopyga incitator. Taxonomy (NCBI): domain Eukaryota; kingdom Metazoa; phylum Arthropoda; class Insecta; order Hymenoptera; family Ichneumonidae; genus Clistopyga; species Clistopyga incitator. Next base: position 6,380,870 of record OX382176.1, read on the forward strand.
CCTCTTCGGTGCTAATACGTGAGATGCGCGGGCGACAGGTTTGCCGATCGTTAAGCCTCTATTTAAAAGTTTTGTTCGACGTTTCATCCCGCTTCTAGACCTCGTCAGATATTTTTCGAATGACAAAACTGAATTAGGATCCTGAAAAAAAGATTTAAAAAAATCAAGTCGAAATGTTTCAATCGCGATTCTCATGGAGATCGCGTGTGCGACAACAAAACAGTCGAGGAATGGGCTGATGGGCACTTTTGAATGTAGTCATTGGATTTAGTCATAGTCATAGGATTTATGAGGGAAATGGAAATATGTTCCTACCAATAGTTGGGAAAAATGCATCCAAGTGTGACAAGTTGCAAGAAAATGAATAGTTACGAATCATAGTCATCAGGTCTGTTACAATTTATCGGAGCGCCCTTGCACACGGTTTGTTTCCATGAAAGAATCATCGCGAATCGCGACCGCTTTATATATACGGAATGACGACCTTGCCCGGTCGTTCAGCATTTCCAAGGAGTCTAAAGAAGACGAGAAGAGGAAGAAAAAAAAATATGAGCAAGGAGAATGAACGAACGAAGATGAGTGGGGTCAAGCGCCGCAAGAGATCGTCTCCCATCTGTGCCTTCTTTTTCTGCTCAACCCTGTTCTGCCTTTCTCTTCCATTCCACATCTTCCTCTTCATCTCTCCTCTCTTTGTCCAATCTTCCGTTCTTCTTGATCCCGTCATTTTTATTCCATTTTGTGCAAGACTCTTAACCCTTCCTTACGTCCCACTTTTTGTCTTCCTCCCGTTGAAACCTTGACACTCACACAGATAGTGCAGGAGCAAGGTAAAAATCGCTCGAGACGAGGTAGTTCCATTACTCGGCCATCAATCTCTCACTGCGGCTGGTACCAGAGGTGCTCCTGAAATGCTGAACGCGAAGCTGGAATACAGATACATACAGGAGAGCGCATCGGGAGCAGGGCTCAGGGCCATAGGGACCCTCTTCTCTACCTCTGTGGACGAGAAATCAGGTTATGCTAACTGGAGCCTGGCTGAGGACCCTGCAGCTCGCTTGGTGCTCGCTGTGTATTATATGCTTACCGCGGCTATCTTGCAGGACGTGCCTCTTCGTTCTTTTTCCATACCCGCTCACTATCACCGCTCTACCAGCTACAGATCACTGCTACACACGGTAAAGTCTATTCCGTACCTAGACTGTGTACCTAGACCGTAAATTGCATCACAGAATTTTCCCGTGATACAGCTAGAATTTTACGGAACATTCAGAAAAATAGTAATTGCTCTACAAAATGTTGAAACTCAACGGCCAAGTCCTTTCGAGAGAAAAGTAATGTTCTTGAATGTCGTACATTTTTCTAAATCGAATTGGCAAAAAAAAAAAAACAAATTTTGTGTAAAATTCGATAATAAATCGTTCATTTTGAGTGGTTTTCCGGTGCCTTCTACTTATCAAGGTCAAAGCTTTCATACGCACCACAAAAGCACCATTTATGCTCATAATTTCAGGTTTAATCACCATTTTAAGCAAATAAGATCGATTACAGCGAATGAACCGAAACTGTCGTGCGAATAAAAGTACCAAATGATTCGGCACAGCCATATTTATAGTCTCTTATCAAAGCATTTTGTGTGCCTGGGTATCTCTTCCAGGCAAAAGACCACCGGGTCTGCTATGTTAATACGGATAATTGCGTTATACGAACACTCTCCTTCATTTCTGGCGTGCGAGGCCAGAGGGAGCGAGAAAATTAGCAGTCGGCGCTAGTACATCGTGACACGTTAGTTGTACTATGCTCTTCGCCCCACTTCAGGCCCCGGCAACGGACCCAAATTGCTATATAACCTATAGTGACACCTATAGACCTTGGTATTATACGAATTCCCATTACAGCACTGCTCGTTTCATCTCTCTTTACTCTTGAGCCTTGCAATTTCTCAAGGGCCACGTGGGTGGCTTTCGTTATATTTGCTCCTACTGCAATATAACCAGGGATACGTTATAAGTCTCTCGCGTTTCTGAGAGACTTGGAGCTCATGCGATATTTCTGTGGTAGGTGCGACGCTCGTCCCAAATTATTGCACTTGTACAGTACCGGGAATTATAAAGGACACATGGTGGTCCTCGTTCCGTCACGCGATCATATTCGTGCATGGTATATCCTCGACTTTCGCTTGCACCAATTGCCCTGATGAGCATATTTTGCTATCTATATATTCCACGAAATTCAAAATTGTGAGAGCTTGTGCAAAGTAATAAGTTCGGGAATTTACGAGATTAAAGTTTAGCTCACATTTTCAGGTTTTTTATGTTTTTAATTCAAATTTTCCATATATACATAATTAATTTCCTCTGCTTTCAATAATCATGAAGGGGGATATCCATATATTCACATGTAAACGTTAAAAAAAAAAGCGGGAATAGGAAACGACGTTTTGCCACTTTGGGAAAAGAGGCGACGATAGTCAGATGGATATTTATCTGAGATAAGTGAGTCTGCCCAAGTTAACGCGGTTTCTTGGACGGAAACCCAGTATCATCCTGGTAAACGAGTTCTGTACAGAAGATAAGAGCGCGAGGGCCCGGGGGTCTTGCAATTCGCCTTCGGTATTCAATTATCGATAAGGCGACGTCTCGCGGCTCTTCTGTACCTACGGCTACGTTCACTTCGCTGCATATTCAGGCGAGACTTGGGATCCCGGTTGCGAGTGTACCGCCGTCAACCATATTAGTCCCTTCGCCTCAAATTAACGTCACGTAACTTTTTTTCTAGTTCGTCCGCGCATGCGCGTCGTAAAGTTACCAACGACTTTACCTTCATTACTATATTTGCATGTACATCAATTCAATAACTGACACATTACAATTTAAACAATATCTTATTTTTTATTTTACTCATTCCAACCCTCTCGCTCTTCTTATTGAGTTAAATAGTATTTATTATTTAATAAAAATGGTTTTGAATTTATATTAAATAATTGCTATGACAACCTTCAAAGAGTCTTAAGTCTATATTATTTTCATAAGACAACTCGTTTATAAAAGATATTCTATGGTGCTCGGAATTTGAAGAGCTGAAGATCATGCAAAAAATTGTCCATGAAGTTTATAAAATGGATCTTTTGTCATGGAATCTCGATTCTTCCGTCAAGTTATCATTCATCGCTCGTTCCAACATATCGCACAAAAAAAATAAGAAGAAAACGACAGATATAAATGACGAGGCCCTTACGCCACGTTTCGACCCCCTCGATGGATACATGCTCAGGAGGGAGATCGAGCGGTAAGTACGGAACGAGTCGCGCTAGAGGCGAAAAACTGGCATCGGGTTTACGTCGAACGTCGAGGATGCTGAAGTAGTAAGTATGGCGTGTTTGCAGGACCAGTCGCGTCGCTCTCCCGACCTCAACGTTCTGATATAGAAGCATTTTGCGGTGGCAAAACCAGCGACCAGCAATACGGAGAAAATGTATCCGGCGTAGAGGGCACGACATACGTACACAGCGGAGAAGAAGTGAAGAAAAAAGGGTGAAGAAGACTGCAACGTCCTCCGGAGTCGTTCGCCCGAGGATGGAACGTGTTGCGAATGTTATATGGTTTCTCGTGTATATGTATTTTGCTGCAGTATAAAAGACGTTCTGCAACAGTACATAACAGGTTCTTCGTCAACTCGTTTTATTGTGGTCATTATTTTCCATATAACGAATTCTCGCGATTTTAGAGGCTTTAATGTGGAAGCTGTTGTGGAAATCCTTCGCTGAAAAATACAATTTTTCAGTTAAAAATTGGCCGAAACATAAAAAAGTTATGGTCATTTGAAAATTCCGAATATTGGCAATCCTGAATTACCAGGGGTTTCAACGTGGAAAAAATAAACATTGGTTTTTCGAAAGCTTAAAAAGACCACCTGATCGAAAATTTCGAACTGATTACGAAAATGATATTTCTAATTAGAGAACCTAACGAACCCGACAACAATACTTGTATAGAAAATGCGCGAAATTTAACACAATGATTTTCTCAAGAGGGTAATAATCGGGACGTACTATTAATATTTATTCTTTTTATTTTACAGATCTGGCTGAAGGAAGCACTCTGTTCAATGACGAGGGAGTTACAACTTATTCTCAGTTATTGTTCGACGTAGCTAGGCAACAAGTCGTGGTTGGTGCACGGTAAGCTTCAAGTTTAATATTAACGATGTTATCAAAGCATTTATCACTATATGTTGTGCTCATTAAAATTGTATCATCTTCAGTGGATTTAAGGGGATTGCAAAATTTTTCTATGAACATTGAAGAGCAATTTTAAAGAATTTCAGATCATATTGGAGAGACCCTAGGCGGGCCCCAATTATTCGTAATCCTCCCAGGCCCCATGTATTCCAAGACTTATTAAGGCTCCTGTCGGAGGTCTTTAATCATTCTAGGTCCCATGTGGCGTTCCCTCCTAGATTATTCCATTGGCCCCCTAAATGCCACATCCAAGTTCCGATTATTCCAATATACCATCCAAGATTCTTTTCCTGAGCCCTGATCCAAATCCTACCAGGGCTCCTCTTTCCAGCCACTAATCATTCCAAGACCTCATGGAGGTCCCCTAATCGGAACATACACCTTTCCGAGGACACATTTTCCTTTGAATACTTCCGCCAATGTTATTTTCACAATCAACCCTAACCATAATTCGCTATCTCTCAATGAATTATCGAGAAATTTTATAATGACGCGGAATAATGTTTAGATAATTTTTCTCCCGTAAATAATCGAGAGCGATACGCAGTTGCAACACTCTATAAAGCCAGATTTTTAACGGCTCCCCGTGCGACTGTTATAACACTGCGGATCGCGACTGAGGCAACTGAGGTAGCCATTAATTTCGCGATAAAATGCTGGACCATTCGTTGGTTCGTTCGTTCGTTCATTTGCTCGGTTACTCTTTCTCGAGGCACACGTTCGGTATGTGAATCCTGTGCACGCATGATTGCAGCACCAACGGTAGCTTGCATGGCGCGGAGACACGAGGCGCGAGCCCAGTCAACCAAACACGATCGAGCCAACTACCGAGGCAGAGAAAAAGAGAGACAGACCATCGTCATACACACCGGCGGACTTGACTACACTATAATGGTATTTAAGTCCCCTTGGTGATTGGTATGTGCCGCCGGAGTCTCGCTCCACTGTCGTGCTACAGAAAAAGAAAGACCTCGCTTAATGACTACATAATAAAGTTCGCGGTGTTCGATCCGACTTCCTTCAGCTACTGGACATTGCAGTCGACTTGTACTGCTCGTCAAACTAACGCTGCCTCTTATGTAGTCTATTATGCACACGTTTATTGGGTTTAGTGTTAATGCGTGTGGAATTTTTATTTATATTTTTTTAATTTTTCACAATTATCATTGCGGTAAAATGGTTGGAAGAATTAATATTTTTAAAAACATTTTTAGGACTAAGATCATTTATCTTATGACAGAAATTCGTTTTTTTTTTTACTGTATAATTTGGAAAGCAGATAAAAAATAGCTTCAGTCGTTTGGTGTCATTGACCTCGGTTAAACACGTAACCCGTACGCCCGACAGTAAAATCCAAATGGGTCTTTTCTGGTGAAGTCATAACGAGACGCCCGTAAACTACGAACTTTGAGTATGCGGCTCGTATAAGTTAGTCGCATAAAATTAAAAAAATAAAATAAACGTGAGAGGGACAATGAGCCTTCACGTCGATAAGCATTTTGACTTTGCTTCCCGCTTGAAAAAAATTCGCAAGACGAGAGGGCGAACGTCGCGACGTAAGACTTTGGACGTGCGCCAAGTTCCTTGCTAGTCGACCCTTTTTTTTGGACTCTCCGTTATTAATTCCTCTTTGTCTTGTTCTTCATCGTCGAAAACACGTCGGGAGTAGATTGAGGTTACAAATCTAGGATGATTACAAAAAACCTTCATTTTTCAATGTCTACATTTGAAAAAAACAAAATTCCCTGCAAGAATTTTACCAAAGCAATGAAATCTTTTTTCTTCAATCCTGAGACATCCGAAATATATATTTGCGTTTTAGCAATCGAATGGTTAATTTTACAACATTTATTTCACAAAAAAAATACAAAATGGCATTATGCATTGATAAAAAATATGTTTTCTTTTTTTATTTCTCCATATAATGAATCTTGATCACGTAGGTGCAGATGAATAAAAATTGCAATTGCAATCACGCATAATAATTATTACTATCCGAACTGAGATTCTTAATGACACTACACATTTCATGGTGTCGGCTGATTTAGTGCGATGAAAATAATGATAATAACAAGTGAAATGGAAGAAATTTGCGGTCTACTGTTCCCGAAGCGGAAGTGAAATAATGGCCGTCGATCCGTCAACACGGATAATAAATAGCAAACTCGTAATACGCGCTCGTGTTTATGCACAAAGCAAAGTCTGCTTTCTCTTCTGTTGAGCGGATCGACGGGGTGGAAAAATGGGGGGTTTTGTGGGGGCGCTGCAGGCGTCTCCTCAATTTGGCCACGCGCCAAGAGATATATAATCCACGTGCGGGCACTATAGTAGCGTCTGCTAGCAGTCAGACAAGCTCGCGGCTTTTGCAGTCGGGGAGGAGAGGCGACGAACTAATAAAAAGAGTCGAAAGTATTTTCTCTCTCATCTCCAGCAGCTTCTGTTTGTTTTGTCTGCAAACTTCATAGCTATTACCTTATTTTTTGTTTCTTTTACTTTCAAACACCCTTTTGCAAGTCTCAGTCACTTTTCTGCCAGCTGTTTCCTTCACTCAATCAGGCTTAAAAGTTGCCTTGTCGATTACACGATACTTTTGGAGAACCTACGTTTTTTTTTTCGATTTTCAAATTTCGTAGGTATTAAGTTGCTTAATGAAATTTCATTAAATCTCTACAGTCACAGAAATATTTCTAGTGTATATTTTGATAAGTGGGTTAAGCAGTTACTTTGATAATATTTTTAAACAATTAACAAAAAAGTAATGTATTTTTTCGCTATCATTGAATCCAAAAAAAAAGCACCATAATTTTTTATTTAGTTTCTTACGCATTAAAAAAGTATTGTGCATAAACACGGTTATTATTATTTCGCTATTTATTATTATTGCCACTGATGGATCGAGTGGAGATTTTCGTTGCCTTACTTCCGGGTTGGGAACAGTAAGCGGCAGCTTTCGTTGATTTTCTTACTTTTGCAAGAGTTCTGCTTTACAGTCTCCTTCGTGGCAGCACCGAAGAGACTCGAAGACGGCGCGTTGTGGACGTGTGGGTGTGATACACAAGAAAATGAAATTAAGTAGCACGCTTCGTCGGCATCACGCTTACATACTGGCGCTCATTTCACTGTGTACACTGCGTGCAGAGTTCTACGCATCAAAAGGAAAGCTGTTTCGGTTTCTACCAGGGCAAAAGGAATTGAGGACTTTGGATTTAATTAACCGTACGTCCTCCGGTGTTGGTAGCTCTTCAGGGGGAGGAGAAATGTCACCACAGGACACTTCATTGTGGCACACGTCCGGTGCTACTGTTGGCATCGAGGCGACGAAGAGTAATCCTTTCCGTGGAAATGAGAGAAAAAAAACCTTGGTGAAGAGTTATTGAGATTTAAGGTGGTACAGTCCGGTCAAAAGCGGAATTCAACAGAGAATTTCGAACCCTTATCGATGAAACAAAAAAATGAAGCACGTTAAAGATGCCGAAATGTGCGAACCAATAACCACATACTGATTTCACCGAATTCACCGTTACCGGTAACCATTCTAACTTATACTCCACTTGCAGGATGTGAAAAAAAAAATCCTGACCTGAAAAATCGTTGCTTCGAGCTATACTTTAGTAATAGCTCGAGTATTATCAAATCTATACGATTATTTATAAATATATAGCTCAAATATTTTTCGCTCTAGGCTAAACAAGAGGCGAGTGAATATACGAGTTTGGTTTTATCATTAATACGAAAGGGAGTACAACAAAAGCTGGAGGATAAGGCTATACCGACCCTCGTCTTCAATCTCGTCTTTAATTCGACGGGATCCGAGAGGTGAGAACCCCGTTGCGGTCACGCGAGCTCAAATCTTATAGCAAACCATTCCAAGAATAAGAATAAGACGAAGAATAAGTGAGGAGAAAGTTCCTCAACTATAGAACCCACAGAATATAAATATATATGTATATATTGAACAAAACAGCAAATTTCAAGTTTCCAATTGAAAAAACAAACACACAAATTTATTTTAAATGATGGAGATTCAGGAGATTCTAATCTCCTGAAATAATTGATGAAAGATTAGCAAAACGTTAGAAATGTTTTTTTTTTAGACATTTGTATAGAAGCAATTTTAATTTATATTGTGACACCGATAATTTACTAGTTAAAATTTGTGCAAAAAAAAAATTTGGATTTCTTTCAAAGGGAATCAAATGAAATTATTTTTTAAATCTGATCGAAGCATTTCTTTTTTTTTTTTTCCTGCTGCAGGAATATATTAACGACGCTCGTGGCATATAATGAGAGACGCGCGAGTTACTGATATGGTGATAGCGCGTGGGTGAGAGCATGGTGAGACAGAGGCGCGTGGTCCGTGCCCCACCTAGTTGACAGTGGAGCGTCGAGACGCGTCGCTGTGACGCCCGCACTAAGAGTTTCTCCTATGTCTCGAACCTTAAGCGTAAAAACACGAATAAATAAAATACAAGAAGTTACGACGGATTTATGATTGCGCAAGGAGATTTTCAACCACCTATTTAAATACTTTATATCAAATCAAAATAAACATAACACGTATTTGTAAAATGATTTTTTATTAAACGGGATATATCATTGTTTATTTAACAAAATATTTTCAGTGTTGCAAAAAGAAAATTTCTTCCTCTTGTACAACAAGAATTTGTTGTTATTTTTATTTTCCACCAAAGCAAGTATTTGTGTCACTGTGTGAGTGATCACATACAGGTGATTCATGAAATTTGCTCCAACCTCGGATAACAGTGATTCTGAACAAAATGAAAATGAATTCTCCCGGGAAATCATACGTAAAGCAATTCTTGTGCTTATCTTATATTCCAAGTCGAGGATTTGCTTTTTTTCTCCCTCTCTCCCAAGATCCGAAATACCAGTTAGCAGTCGAGTTCTCTCTCCGCTTCGGGATAATCATTTTTAGCGAGCTATTCGCCGGTCGCGTGCGTGGCTGCTGTATAGCTGCTACCGTCCACGACGATAGGAAGTCCTGTTGGCGATCTCGACATCGTTTCAGACGCTCCGAGAGCGAACTATACTCGTCCTGAAGCCATTGGACGGCCCCGCCCTCGCGAAACTGCAGTCGGCTAGTCTCGTCGTCCCCCCGTGCCGCCCCCGCCGCCGTTTTCTTCTCTTTGTTCGTGGCATTCCGGACGTCGGAGATTTACGTTACGAGGCCCCGGAGGGCCTGGGGTTACCATCTAGCGAGGTTCCGATTTTTCTGTCCGTACATCGCAAGCGAAAAATCACAAAGCCAGCGCGACTACCTTGCGGACAGCCTCCAACCTTTTTTATTATCATTATTTTTTTTAAGCTCCGTTAATGAGGGACACGTGGGTGCAAGTTTATTACTACAATGGCGATCGCGCACCATGTTTACGAGTAAAACGAGCCAGCTTTAGCTTACCGAGTTTCATGTCACACAGGACTATATGAGAAAAGACGAATAGATCTCTAAATATCATTGAATAACTTCCTGTCAAAAAATAATGTCGTTAAAAAATTTATTTCCCGCATTTTTATAAATTCCACAAATCTGCTTTTCGCTCTTACAAAAAATCAAATTGCCTAATCGAAATGCCTATTTTCAGCCTGCAAAATTGCGATAAATCATTCGAATCAAGATTATTTCTTAACTCGATAATTCCTATAGAGAACCAGGATCATAAAAAAAAGAAGAAAAAAAAAAGCAAACATAAAAAACCAACTCGTCGCGCCAAACTGACGGTCCTACTAGACTCTTGCCCTACCATATCGGTCCGCACATAAAAAAATCGAGGCTGCTGCAGAGACCCGCGTGCGTTTATCAGTGTTCACGACGACATTTGCCTCTCTCGTTCTCTCCGTCAGTGAAGCATGATAAATCAGCAAGGATTATAGATCTCAAGGCAATCGATGTGAGGGGAGCGCTCTTTCAGTCACGAGCTTGCCGACTTAAAGTATAAGTACAGAAGCGTTATCGGGTTGCCTGCAATGGAGAGTTGGATTCGAAAAAAAAAAAGTGTTTACCGAACGTACAACTCAAAGATCAGGACCACTTCGACTCTCGACTTAAACTCCCTTCTGAATCAGATTGAGAGAGATCTAAAGAGAGCAGTGAGTGAAATCTAGAGATCGATCGTCAACGATCAATGGAAACTCGGGTGGTACCGCCCTCGTGGGTTTCTATTAATAGCCTCCAGACTGCCCTCGGTTATTAACCGAGTAGCACTCCGGGCTTGTGGGCCCACGTTATTATGCGCGACTATCGACGTCGCCAACGATCTTTATAGTGAACTAAACGGACAGGGTGCGCTGCGCGCGCCACCATTTATCAGTAGTTTGTTTTTCTTTTTCTTTGCATAGATAGTATCGTTCTTTTTTGCTTCCTCACAGAGGAGGCTTTGTTTTCATGACAATTTTTTTTTTTCGAGATTCTCATGTTTAGAAAATGTGTGTGTGTGTGTGTGTGTGTGCGTGTGCGTGTGTGTGTGTGTTCCAGGGACTGAAAATTCAATCGTCGATAACTCGTGAATGGCACAATCGATCGAGCTCAAATTTGGCATTCAAGTAGACTATTAATTCCTCTTCAATTACTGTAATTTTGAAGAAAATATATCTATGTATACTGATTTTATCGAATTTTTTATTTTGTTGAAAAATGTCGTATGCTCTCTAACTTTCGTAAAAGTGCGCCGATATGGCTAAATAGTTCTTTATAACTAGTGAGACGTTAATTGCTGTTTGGTATTGAATTTCGACAAAATCGGTATGGCGGTTCGGATTTTATAGAATTTTGAATTTTTGTAAAAAATCAAAATTTTGCTATAAATCACGTCGAATCTCAGCAAATTAACTGAAATATTCTACAAACGAAAAATAACATCCAGCCCTACTGTGTACTAAATTTCGTGCTGATCGGCAAATTCGTTCAAATTTTACACCATTTTCAATGTTTGAAAAAATTGCGATTTTCGCTATAACTTCCCCAAAAGTTAATAAAGTAAAACAAAAGTTTGTGTCTAATAAAAATGAGATGTGCCGGTGATTTATTCATTTATTCAAAACAAGGATGCAAAGTAGAACCTTGCACATTGCTTCCCCATTAAATATTGCTCTTCACATTGCTTCCTCTATGAGGAAGCAATGTGCAAGGTTCTACTTTGCATCCTTTTGAAATTGCTATCAGAACGAACGTCGCGATTTTTTGAATGTCAAATCAATAAAAACATTGTTCAATTGCCATCGTAAAGATATTTTGAAAAAAGCATGGCTATCAATTTACTTATAAAATTTGTTAATCAAACCATCGGTTCAAACAAAAATTTAAACGAAAGAGGAATCAATAAGATCAATATGCAATTTGTAATTTGAAATCGTTGGTTTTGTTTGGAAACATTACCGGTTAGTGGTTGTAACCTGTGAGAATAAATATCTAGGAAGAGTGAAAGGAGTACAAACATAACATAAACGCATTGATCTTTCTTCTGTCTATTGCTCGGGCTCCGATCTTGAATCGTGATTACTTAACCACACGTAGCAAAACTTGAGTTTTCCCACCAAAGATCATTTGATGGCTGCTGAGACAGCCTGTGCCAAACGATTTTATTAACTTCGAGACTTTCATCGCGATTCAGGGAACGCGCTATCGAAATTTCGCGGCCAATAATAATCGTCTCTGGTGTATTTGCCGTGAATCGAATTGCAATTGGTCGAGGATCGAGATCGATCGTGAGAGCGTTTTGCGGCTTGGCGCGACGGCGGTCATATCGTCGCTGAGGCGACAGGGCCTGGCGGCATGTGCGAACGTAGGCTTAATGTTCTCTAATCTACCCACGTATTCGATCTTGCAGTTACCTCCAAACTATGCATATTTAGTTATGATTTTTTGTAAGCAGAAGTGTTCAAAAAAAAAAAAAATGTCCAGAGAAAGTTCGCAAAACTACAAATCGGGACAAGTCGGCCCGAAAAAATCATTTTTTGCTTCCTCATAGAGCAAGCTTTGTTTTCGTGAAAAATTTTTTTTTCGAGATTTTAATGTCAGTATGCTTAGAATCACCTAAAACGTCCAAAAAAATGGTTTAGAAAATATGTCCGTATGTGTGTATGTGTGTGTGTGTGTGTGTGTGTATGTGTGTTTCAGGGACCTAAAATTCAATCTTCGATAATTCGCGAATGGCGCGATCGATCGAGCTTAAATTTGGCACACAAGTAGAGTATTAATTCCTCTTCAATTGCTATAATTTTTGAAAAAATGTGTCTATGTATACAGATTTTATAGAATTTTTTATTTTGTTGAAAAATGTCGCATACGCTCTAACTTTCGTAAAAGTTCGCCGATATGACTAAATAGTTCTTTATAACTAGAGATGCGTTAAATGCTGTTTGGTATTGAATTTCGACAACATCCGTAAAGCGGTTCCGATTTTATAGAATTTTGAATTTTCGTAAAAAAATAAAAATCTTGCTATAACTCCCGTCGAATTTCAGCAAATTAACTGAAATGTTCTACAAACGAAAAATAACATACAGTCCTAATGTGTACCAAATTTGGTTGTAATCGGCAAAGTCGTTCAAATTTTACACCATTTTGAATGTTTGAAAAAATAGCGATTTTCGCTATAACCTTCGCGGAAGTTACAAAAGTAAAACAAAAGTTTGTGCCCAATAAAAATGAGATGTGTCGGTGATTTATTCATTTATTCAAAACAAGGATGCAAAGTAAAACTTTGCACATTGCTTCCTCATTAAATTTTGCTTTTGACAAAGGTTCCTCTATGAGGAAGCCAAAATCAGTTACAATACTTCCTCGTAGAGGTTGCTATGTAAAGAGCAAAATTTAATGAGGAAGCATTGTGCAAAGTTCTACCTTGCATCCTTTTTTCCTCAGTGTTTGTTCAAAAATTAATTTTTTATGTCAGGGCTAAAATAAGAAAATGTTGTATCTTAAATTAGACTTTAATGATCCCCGTTACTTGAATTTCGTTGGTGCTTAGAGAAAGTATAATCGGATAAGGATTTATAGATGACGATAATCGATGTTTAGTCTAGACTTCAGAGCCGGAACGAAAATGAGACCCTGCCGAGTCCGCGACGAATAACGAGAAAAGTTACAGTCGACGATAATATAGTAAGAGTGGCTGAGGTTCACGAAAAAAATTCCCACTACGGAACTATAGCAGCATTATAGTCACAAAGGCGACGTGTCGTAGTCTATAATACGATAGGCGCAATTCTTTCGCACCTCCGCATATACAAACAGCGATATGGTCCCATACGCCTATGGGCTAATTTAATGGGGCGAGCACTTCTCAGGTGCGAGAGAAAGTGCGTGCGCCCTACTGCAAAGTGCGTTCGAACGAAGGAGCGAGCGAGGCACACGCGGCGCCACGATTTGCATTCCGATTCCGATTCTCGGCCTCGGGTGCGTGCGCGGCGACCGTGACAATTCGTCTGTACGCTCGCTCGCTCGCTCGCTCGCTCCTTTCCGGGTGATCGACGATAAGGAAGACGCCAGAATTGTGCTTTCTCGATTTTAACCCGATTTTTGTGATTATTTAAAAAATCATTTTTCCATTCATAGTTTCAATTGATAATAAAAATTTTCATATTTGATCAATCAAAAGCTTCTGTCGATGTTTAAAAAAACGCCAGATATTGATACGATTTGTAATGAAAGTAAAAAAATGTTTGGAAGATCGAAGCGAAACGTCATACCGATTCGACTTTTCTGCACTTCTTACGCGAGCAGCTGTGTGCAAGATTCATTAGGATATTGTGCGTGGTGTGCATCTGGCAGGAATCATAACGCGAACGCATTGGAAACTTATCAGCAGGTTGTACGAAAGGTAGATCGTATAATGCACGACTCGGCGAGACAGATCCGCGTAGGCGCTTTGGCTCGTTCGGAGGCATTCGTGACTGAAAATTCTATTTGTTTCGATTGAGGCGAAACTTTCTTTCTCTTTCATTCTCATGGCTTTTTTGTTGCATTCGCATATTTTTTAAAGACCTCAAATTTCAATGGAATCTTCACTTGAATTGCTAGCTTTTTGTGAATGTTAGTAATTACTTGACCGAGACAATTCGAATTTTAATGGTGCATGTTAGTACCGATTTCATAAAAATCGCTCGATGACTTTCGGTTGTAGGAGATTTTGAAAAATCTCTGAAAACTCTGTAAATTTGTCGAGAAAAATGCAGTGTCGTCTCAGAGAGCATCTAACACAAATCTTATATAACTGAGAGGGGATAAAACACTCGCGGGAAAAGATTATGGAGGGAGATGGTAGTTTAGTCCTTACTGAGTAGGAAGTAATCTGTTTCAATACGGGCCACTCACTACGATAAGTAGACTGTCCAAGAGTGTTGCGGGCCGTTCTCGCGAACGAGTATATATATCTAGCACTACTGAATGGTATATATACGTATCTAGAGCCTCTTGCACTTGTTGCTTACGTCGCTGCGGTTCAATTGAACGAAAGAGCCAAGTTGTCAATCAGAGGATGACCCAGGAACAAATGCGCGCCAGATTGTGTACTATATTATTGTTATTACTTCCGTAGCGATGTTTGAGAGTGAAAAATCATATTCCAGCACTCAAGTCTTAGAATCTCCAGACGTTATCAAACAACTGTTGGTAACTCGATGCTTTGACCGATCGCGCTGACTGTCAAGATCACGAGTTCGCTAACTCATACTGCAATTCGAGCGATATTCACACTGTAATTTTCTCAGCTACACTGCTGCTCCGATTTTTTTTTTAATTTCAAATGTATATTACATCTTGTAAATTATTTCTTTTGACGAAATTCTGTTTCGTTTTTTTTTTGTTTTTAAATGAAAACAAAGTGACCATTACTTGGATAAAAGATAATTGCCTGCATTGTTTGATTTGCGAAATGTTGATTAATAAATCAATATCATAGCCTATCAAAGCCGTTCAATCGTATATCTTACCCTAGGTCAAAGTCCCGTTTGCTTCACATTACTAAAGTCCATCCGGACTGCATGTGTAATTTTCCAGCTAAAACGAGTGGTGAAAAGTGGAGTTGAATTTCTCCGCGAATTAACGAGTTGTGCTTATCATGTCGATACTATCAGTGTCAACCGTTTGCATTGGTTCGCTTGATCTCAGCGCGTGATACATTCTTAATAAGTCTGGTAGCCTCTATACACATACACGATCGATTTGATAAAGAAATCAGTGCCCTCGTATATAAATATGAATACAAAGTCTGATACATACAAGGCATTCCGTGCCAAGCTAGCCACTTTTTTCTTCGATTACCTTTTTTCAATCTCATCCAGGTACTCATTATTTTCCACTTCATTTTATACAATCTACGGTAATACAGGCAAAACAATTAAAAAGAATATAAGATGGTTCAGGGTAAGAAATATTTGAAAAAATGATCGTGGCTTGACGTACAACGGCCCGTATATACATGAATATATCTGGATCATGCGTATACATATATATATTTCCTATATGTATATTAGAACTACGCACAGGTAGACAGCAGTCGCTATCTTCGAGGCTTTTATTAATTGGCTGCACGCAACCAGCGCCGTTCGCCCGCGCACTTATATTGCACTTAATAATAATTATACCGGCGAACTATCTCTCTTAGTGCCGTGCAGCATTGAACGCAGGTTCACCGTCAGTCCCCTGATGTAGTTATTCATACATACATACATATATATATATATATATATTGGCTCGATCGGTACGCCCACGTAGGCGCCATTTATGCTTCGTTGCCGGTTTCACGACGAAACGAGCCCTCACGATTTCACGACGTCTCGTGTATTTCGTCGCAATGGGACAGTCCGAGAGCGAGAAATAATGACAGCGGAATATAATACTAAATATTTTTTTATTGCAACATTGGAAGACATTGGTAATGATGAAAATCAAAAAAATGTCGCTTCACTTCGGAGCAAATAGTTTTTTATATTTATTTATTTACTTATTGATCGATAGTTTCGGAGATTTTCATGATAAATCTCGAAGAGCTGAAACTACATGGGGGTCCTTTGTCGTTGCGGCATAACGCGAACGATGCAATTATTATAAACGCATGCGTGCGTGGCGACGGGATAACGCGGTATAGCCGACATTCAAATCACTGCAACCTGTTGCCGCGTTATAACCGATCTTATCTACTGTTCGGATCGAATCGCTGTTACCACTTGCTGCAGTCTCAAACTGATTTAACTCATTGATAATACACCGATGAACATTTTTTTCGCCCAATGTTAAACGCCTATGAGGCTGAGCCTCACATTTGGTTTATCGATTGTTCCGAAACGGTAAGCAAAAAAAGAGTGCATGGTATACCAGACTGTCTAAATTGCAGAGCAATTGCAAGGGCGATATTTCGCAAAAAGCGTGACAGCTAGTCGGCGCAAAGTGTATCGCTCCTGCACAGCTTAAAGAGAGTGACATTCCATGCCGTCCCACTTGACTTCTCACTCAGCAGTGCGTTTAGCTCGCTATTGAGCTTATATTCCTCGGCATGTCCGACTGCAAGTAAACTCGAGTAGGCGAGATTCAAGATACGTCCTGATATCGCCATTGGATATGTGGCGATCCTACGTGCATAACGTCCAAGTGCGTGGCAAGAATTTAATATTTAACAAAAAAAAAAAAAACAAATGTAAAAAAATGGAGCGGCGGAATCGCGTCTGGCTCTCGATCCAGTGTCGCCCGTCTTGTATCTCGCGGTCCAACGTGTGGGCCTACGTTACGTTTGTGCCACGTTACCGATAAATAAATTATTATCGACTTATAAATAACCCGACGTTGGTGCTCGCGTATATACACAGGCATACCATTGAGACCGCTCGACTTGTCGCGAAATCACATTTTCCGTCGGCCTCTCTTAAACCCTTTTTTTTTTCTTTTCTTTATATCGGTCGATGGTCCGGAGCTCGGACGACGTACACGGATAAGCACTATCAGACGTACATGGTGTTTGGCGTAGGTATCCAAGTTATTATAAGGGCCACTCCGAGTGGCCAGTCTCGATTCGCACTCGCGTGCCTCGTACACTCCGACCCCGCGAATTGCAACCGCGAGGGACCGAAGTTGCAGTTTTTCACTTGGCTATACATTTTTTTTTTCGCCGAACCGATTTTCTCCTGTCATTGAAATACGCGCAACTTTTTAGTAGATAATTACATTTTTTTACAAGTTTTTCATAATTTGTTATTAAGTGAATTAAATAAAAATAATTGTTTTTTTTACAGTGACAATCTTTATCGTTTGACGTTGGACTCTCTGACCCCACTCGAGCACGCAACGTGGCCGGCGCCCCCGGAAAAAGCATCAATTTGTCAAGACAAGGGCCAGACCGCTTATGACTGTCACAATTACATAAAAGTTTTGCTAAGCAACGGGAAAACTTTATTCACCTGTGGAACGAATGCTTTCAGTCCTCAGTGCGCGTGGCGAGAGGTACGGACAGTACAACAAGTTTTATTGCAGCGCTATTTATAGAATAAATGCATTATCATTGCGTCAGAGTGAAATATATTATAATACGTCATGGGTATAAACACTGTCGCTTCTTTCGAGTATCGTCGTTTTATTCTCAATGCAATCCGCATTATGAATTCTCTCTTTGCCAACGCGACGCTCCTCTTAGCCCCACAAATTTCCATAAAAACGACACGGTAATGTGCGTTCACTCGATTTCGCAATAATAAGAATTCAACTATTAGATAGAGATAAGCTGATTAATATCAAGCGAAAACCCGAAAATCTTGATTTATTTTACAATAATTATCTCGATATTATTGCCGACGAGAGTCTCGATTTGTGTGAAATACATTTTTTTATTTATCTTCAAATGAACAGCTCCATTGAAGTAAACAAAAATTCAATTGATCGCGCAATAAATGTTTTTTTATTATAATTCGATTATGGGAGTCGGCCACTCGGACATCATATGTTCACGCACTTATTGTTCATGGGTTAAGTGGACTCAACAGAGTCTGAACCGCTTTGTGATTGAGCTGATCGGGCGCGATCGAGACGAATGATAAATACATCGTTTTCATGTTCTCAACGTCGATCAATCAATCGTCGTGTGTGGCTGAAAAAAAAAACGATGGTCAAATTTATAAATATGTTATCTCTTGCTTTTCTCGGAACCAGATCGAAAATATCAATACGGTGACGAGTTGGGTGTCCGGAGTGGCAATGTGTCCTTACTCACCACACGCTAATGTCACCGCTTTATTGGCACGAGGCAACGCTGGACTTTTTGCGGGTTCGTCGACCGATTTTTCGGGAGCCGATCCTGCGATATACAGAACTTTGGCCTCTCCAAATCTCAGGACTCATCAATACGATTCCAAGTGAGATTTTACATCCACTCGATATTACTATTTATCTACTATCGATTTAATTCTTCATCAATATCATATTATTTTACTTAATTTATGTCTTCGTACTCTTTCGATGGAAATATTGATTTTTCTGACCGTCTCTAATTCAATAGTTCAATCATTTCTATGGATTTTTTTTTGTTTCTAGGTGGCTAAACGATCCACAATTCGTAGGAAGCTTCGAGACCGAAGATCACGTGTACTTCCTGTTTCGAGAGTCTGCTGTAGAGTACATAAACTGCGGCAAGGTAATTTATTTAATTACCACGTTGGTGATATGCCACATTTCTGAAGATTCGTATTTTTTTAATATAGCACAATATTATGATTGTGTCATTAAGTATTGTAAAATTTTGCACAGAAAATATATTCGAGAATTGCCCGCGTCTGTAAAAAAGATCCGGGTGGTCAGACGTTGATGAGGGACACTTGGACGACCTTTAGTAAGGCTCGTCTTAATTGCTCGCTTCCGGGTGAATTTCCGTTTTACTACGACGAGATTCAAGGCGCCGCTTATCATCCGGACGAGGGAATTATTTATGCGACTTTTACAACCCCGAGGCAAGTAACCATAGATTCATAAAAATCGATGTCACTATATTTCACCCGCCAATCGTAATATTTACCAATTAAAGTATTAAATTTCGTGCTTTCCTACGAGAAGTTATGGGAAAGAGGGTAACCGCTATTCTGCATAATTTTATTACAACTTTGTAGTAGCGTCGTTAATTTTATTATTTTTTAAAAACAGCAATAGCATAGCTGGATCAGCGATATGTGCCTTTAATATGACGGCGGTTGCCGCAGCGTTCAATGGTCCATTCAAGCATCAAGAACACTCCGGAGCTGCTTGGGAGAAAAAACGCGTATCGAATCACAATCGTCAGCACTGCGGATCTATGGCAAATAGCGCGCCTCATCAGATAATGGATAATCAGCGATATCAGTTGATGGATGATGCAGTTCAAAGTACTAGTATGATGCCACTGCACACTGTCACACTTGAGAGGTAAAACGATACCTTAGGATGGAATTCTCGATTTACTTTCAAATTAAAGTATTGATTTTAATTTTAATTCCCTGAAAAATCTCTGTTTTCTATCAATGAACCAAAACATTTGTTGGAAAGGAATAAAACAATCTAACTAATTATACTTTGTACTATTTCGTTAACCAGATTTACTCACATAGCGGTGGATGTGACTCCGACAAAGCTTCATCGAGGTGTAACTGTTCTTTACGTCGCTACAGCAGCGGGTCTTGTGAAGAAGATTAGCGTTTTGCCGAGAACTCAAGAGACTTGCGTGGTCGAAGTATGGGGACCGCTTCCGTCTCCGGCAATGACCCTACAATTTCTCAAAGATGCTATGAGCCTGTACGTCGGCATGGAGACCGGACTTCTGAGGATCCCTGCTGCTCAATGCCATCGGCATCGAAGTCGTCAGGCGTGTCTCAACGCTCAAGAACCCTATTGCGGATGGAACGAGCATCTCATGAAGTGCGACACAGCACCCAGCCAGAATCATCTCGCCAATCACTGGCTTCAAGAGGTCACCAAGTGTCCGGTTCTCACTGATCCCGTGGACGGAGGATGGAGCGCATGGAGCCCTTGGGCTTCCTGTCAGCACGATACCGCCGAACAAACGGCTAGTCGGTCACGATATCACGGCAGATCGCATAATGATAACTCGCCGGAGGTCAGTTTATTTATTTAGCATTTGTCATGCGATTATTTTTATCCGGGAATGTGAATTTTTCGTTATATCATTGATTAATTAATCGTATTTCGCAACTATTATATCGAGTTTTCATTTTTTTTATCTCTAATTTCTATGAAATAAAAAAAAAAACACACAAAATTACATGCAATTTTCCGTCCTGTTATCTAGAAAGCTGATTTTCTGTCAGTTATTCAGAAGCTTAAAAATCGTTTTATGACTAAGATTTTTTTTCTTTCTTTCGACAGAATCTAGATTCTTGTCAGTGTCAGACTCGAGAATGCAACAATCCGCCGCCACAGAATGGAGGTACAGGGTGTACTGGTACCAAAGTCAAGGTAGCCAATTGCACAGTACACGGCGGTTGGACCTCGTGGTCAGCTTGGTCGGCTTGCTCGCAAACCTGCGGTCTTGCTATGAAAACCCGAAGACGTTCATGCACAAATCCAGCGCCTGCGTTCGGCGGTCGCGTTTGCGTAGGCCACGACCACGACGAGATTGTTTGCATTGATTTGCCACCTTGTTCTACCCCAGTTAAGGCAGCGCCGCCACCGCAGAATGGTTTGTGGTCCAACTGGGGACCTTGGAATTCTTGCTCCAGACCTTGCAACGGAGGTAAGTTTTAAAAAAACCTGAAATTATGTCAACTTTGCATATAATTTTCTTTCCTACATCCCAAATATTCTCCACAAAATAAAAAAATCTTGATTCGATTAAAATTTTGTACTTAGCAACGAATCACTTATTTAATAAAATTATTAAACAGGTATTCGTATGCGTAAAAGAACTTGCGACAAGCCATCGCCGAGAGAAGGAGGCGCCGAGTGTTTCGGTTGTGGTTTTCAGGTGAGAATCTTGGCGCAACAATAATCATAGCAATAAAATACGAACTACTATTATAAGCACTTTGGTCTGAACGCTAATAACAGAAGAAACAATTCGTTCCAGATCGAAGATTGCAATACTCACTCGTGCACGGAGACCAAACGTTTCTCAGGGTGGACCCCGTGGTTGGCGGTTAACGCTACTCTTCAGGCTGCAGACTCGGGCTACACTGAAAAGCGCTTCCGCTTCACCTGTCGCGCTCAGACAGACGACCCCTCCAGCGTTCGAGTGCAACTCGCAAAGGAGGAAGAACGTTACTGTCGCAACGACGGATCTTGCCTTCGGGGAACACCGAATAACAATATGAACTCCGAATCAAATTCGGACGGTGGTTGGAGTGAATGGTCGCCCTGGCAACCGTGCAATCAAGCTTGTGGCGGTGGCTCGCAACACAGAGTGAGTTTAATTGAATTACATTTGGGAACACTCGCTTGTTTTATGATTTCAGAAAAATTAAATTTTAATAAAGTCATGCTTTATATAATGTCCGAAATTTTTGAACAATACAACAATGACACTTTTTTAATTCCTAGGTAAGAACATGCGATTCACCTCCTTGCGAAGGAATGGGAATGCAAACGAGAGTTTGCAACGTTCATCCTTGTCGAAGTGGAATTGCCGAAAACGACTGGTCTTGTTGGACCGATTGGTCGGAATGTTCGGTATCCTGTGGAATTGGAATACGCAAAAGAACTCGCGACTGTTTAGGACCCGACGGTTGTAACGGACCGAACACTGTTCGCGAATCCTGCGAAATGCCGAGCTGCGAATCGTTGTTTGGTTGGGACGAGTGGACTCGTTGGTCGCCCTGCGATGGTGTTCAGCAGCAACATAGAAAACGACAGTGTCTTCAGCGAGGAACTGACGGTTGTCAGGGCCTTAGTCGGGAGGTACGGGATTGTCTCCCCGATGACATGGAAAATGGTAGGTATTTTTTCTTCTTCATTAGTCTCTTAATGTTTCCCAAAAAATATTGATAACCCCTTAATCAATTTTTCTTTACAGAAATAACGTCGAACGCATTGCCCCGTAGCGTCGAAATGGCTGGGGTATCAGTAGGTGCGGTTGTGGGAGGCTGTATAGCCGGTTTTTTCATTGGATTAGCTCTCACAGCAATCCTTTGCTTTTTATATCTCAAGAGACGCAAGCCCCATATACCAGGAAGTCCGCATTACATCAGCAAACAGAATCCCTACGTTTCCGTTCCACTAAAAGAGGTACATTTGTTATTCAACAATAATTAAACAAGGATGCAAAGTAAAACCTTGCACATTGCTTCCTCATTAAATCTTGCTCTTTACAAAGCAACCTCTACGGGGAAGTATTGTAATTTATTTTGGCTTTCATTAGGCACAAACTTTTGTCTTGCTTCCTAACCTCTGCGGAAGTTATAGCGAAAATATCTATTTTTTCAAATATTCAAAATGACTTTACCGATCAGCATCAAATTTGGTACATAGCAGGGCTGTATATTATTTTTCATTTGTCGAAATTTTGTCGAAATTCAATACCAAACAGCATTTAACGTTTCTCCAGTTATGAACAACTATTTAACCATATCGGCAAACTTTTACGAAAGTTAGAGAGTATACGACATTTTCCGAAAACATTCAAAATTCTATATAATAGTATACATAGATATATTTTCTTGAAAATCACAGCAATTAAAGAGTTACTAGTCCGCTTGCGTGCCAAATTTGAGTTCAATCGATTGTGCCATTCACGAGTTATGGACGATTGAATTTTCCTTGGTTCCTGGAACACACATACAGACACATTTTTAAAACCATTTTTTTCGACGTTTTAGGTGATTCTGAGCATGCTGACATGAAAATTTCGAGAAAAAGTCTTTCAGGAAAACAATGCTTCCTCTATGAAGAATGAAAAATAATGACTTCGCGGAAATTCATCCCCCTTCTATTTTGTAATTACAAAAATGTCGTTCTCTTTTCAGGTCAACTCAGCCAAGCGACAGCCAAGCTTTTCCGGTAGTAGCAATGGCAATGGAACTCTTCGCCCGAAACAAAATCCAAACGTAAACGGTTTAGGCAGTCCAAAACTTTATCCTAAAAGCTTGGAATACGAAACTGCAACACTTAAACGTAACAGTCACGGTCAGCAACACATTCGGGCTGATCTTGACCAAGAAAAATACTATTAACGAGGTCGCTGGACTTTGAAGGATTCAAGTATTTTCTTAAAAGTATCTAAAGGTGAACGACCTGAAAGACAAAAGGAAGTAAATAAGCAAATACAGTTCTTTAGTCGTTTGCTGGTATAATTTTCATATTTTCGTCCGCTAGGATTTCGTTTTTTTACGAATGAGTTAAAAGTTTATTGTTGTTTTTTTTTCTTCTGTAAATAGAAACAAAATGCGAAAGTAATTGAATGATGTTGCGAATGATAAGAAAATGTGTATACAATTCGGGAGTGGACATAAACTTAATGAAAATGTCGTTACAAAAACGTTAGTCATAAACGTTCGCCCGTCGACTAAAAAATGAATTTTCATTGAATTTCCATTTCTGGATTAAAGTGCGAGAGCTTGGTTGGGCATTTCGAGTAAGCATTTGTATAAAGTCTTCATACATTCATAATCATATTTTGCATTTAACATTTCATCCGTGCGAAGAAATCTTAAAATATAATTATCGGATTTTTCTTCTCGCTCGGTTATTTATACTCTTCGGAATAAAAAACCAAGCCATAGATTCGAAAGAAAGAGACAAGAAAACTTGTAAATATAATTATGATTATAGAGTACGTATGTATTATTATTATTATTATTATTATTAGACGAAGTTTTTTTTTCAAGCATTGTATTTTTATGAAAGGATAGTTATTAATTTACATAGAATGACGTAGTGCCATGATGTAAAACTGTATATAGTTATAAAATAAGAATTAGAATAATTTTTATTAAAAAAAAGAGGAAATTCAAGAAGCTGTGCGAAACGTATCTTCAGTAGAGATTCACACAATTATTTTCGCCAATGTTGTGTTATTCTGGCTCATATTGAGTCGCGAAATAATATAGTTACGTCATTTAAGAAAACAATCGTGTCATTTACTTAAAAAGAATCGGGAGAAATAAAAGCTTTATACAACCGTACGAATGTATTAGTCTCTATGTACGAATTTTTGCAATAATTATCTACGATAGTTAGTAGTTTACATGTATATTTACTGTATTTTCTATTATTTTTACATACATGTACGTATATGTTGCTCCGGATTTTGATATTTAAGATTTTATACAACCGAACAACTGTAGTGGAAATTTTTGCTCGATTTAAACTTAATACTACCGAACTTCCGTTTATTAAAGCCGACTCCTTTGTCAAATAACTTTGGTGTTTGTTATCTCTTCTTTTCCTTTAACCCTTTAATGTTATCTGGCACGGTGATAAAAGTTGTATTTCGAAAAATATCTTCCTCGCTTGTAATTCAGGAACTTACATTAAATATAACTGAAAATTTCTTAAATCTAATCTTCGAATACGGGCGATTTTTGTGTGAATCAGATCGCGGTAAAATCAATACATTTATTATACTTGCGAAATTTGCATAAATTCAAACTAGAGATTGGCGCCAAACTTTTCGATCTGTTCCAACACAAAATCCATACTGGCTCGTGTTGGCGGTGGCTGACAACTCACAACCATCCTGAAGAAATTGCCAAAATTTTTTTGCGACATTGGCGTGTAACCGATCATCAATGATCCATCCAACACCAGAAGTTCCTTTATTTTCGAAGTTACGTTGTATAGTTTCTGCCACCACTCTTCGGTTGCTTCTTGACCACGCATACTGGGTGGGATGTACCTTTGGACCAATTTTAAAGATTATACAGACAGGTCGATTGTTGATCGATTTTTCAACAACAAAAAATGTTGATGGCCAAATTGTGACTTACCAAAAGCAAATATTGTTGGCCTCATATTCGGGCAAAACTAGCAGATAATTCTCGCCTTTTTTGACTTTTTCGTAAAAATATTCAGCGCAATCCATAGCAACATCGACGGATTTTCCAAGACCTCGTGTTCCTCGGGCTTTCCACATTAGCCAGAGTTTTACAGAATCCACCTAAATTCAGTATTATTTTATAAAAATCGGTCTCTCGGCAGTAAATAATTATTTTGTGCAGTTTAAGCACGTACCTTCCTTCCGCATTGAACGCTTTTATCGCCGGTATCCCACGAGACGTCATAAAATTTGTCCTGCTGGAAGAGATACGTGGCGTTCGCACAATTCGCCTGGTGAAGGAGATTCTTTGCTCGCACGAGGAATAGCGAACATTGAAACGGAGTCCCCAGCATTTTGTGAGGATTCCACGCAACGGAATTCGATCTTATAGAGAAATAAGATATAAATAATAAATCAATTATCGAGTTTTGTAATTATTTATATAAGTGATTAATAATAATAATAATAATAATAATAATAATAATAATAATAATAATAATAATAATAATAATAATAATAATGAGAACAATATTTACAGCTCGATTCCCTTCATTTTTTTACGATGCTTTTCCGACAGTAGCAAAGTTCCCCCCAGACAAGCCTGAAAGTGAAAAAAAATCGAAAATTTCTTTTCTTATATTTCTATTTCGTTGAATTTCAGTTTTATTTCTATTTACCCTGATATTTTTTTACTTTTAAGGAAAAAAGGGTTCTTTTTCCAAAAGGAATTTTCAAGAATTTTTACATACATCAATGTGTAACCATAGCTTTTCTTCTTGACATATTGTAGCGATTTGATCGATGGGGTCGAAAGCTCCAAGCACTGTAGTGCCTGCAGTTGCGTTTACAAAAAATGGTAGAAATCCTTTGGAACGAGCTTCTTTTATGGCTCTCTTCAAGTCCTTCGGTTCCATTCTGCCAAGAGCATCTGTTTTCACCTGTCGAAGAATCATAAATATTTTAAAAAATCACAGCTCTATTTAACATCAACTGTAAAATCCTATCACGGTATCGAGATTTTTCCGAAAAGTTGTTATTTTACTTTTCTTGTTTTTTGTTTTTCATTTATTTCCATACGTACGTGAAAGACACTTTCGGTGCCCAAGCCAAGCCAATGTGCTCCCTTCATGATCGAGTAATGTCCGCATTCGCTGGAAAAACAGGCCAAACGTGGTTGCCCACTGAGACCTTTGGTTTTTATCTCCGGTACTGCCTTGTACCTAGCGAGTACCATTCCGTACATGTTAGACATGCTTCCACCAGGGCAAAGAATTCCATCACTCTCTGGAAGACCCGGATATCCTACTAAATTTAGAGCCTTGTCCAAAATTTCTCTCTCAAGAAGAGTAAATACCGGAGCTACCTCAAATGTGTACCTGTGAGATTAAAAAATAAATTAATAAGATTTTTGTCAACGTTCGTACAAAGAAATATTCTCATTAAAAAATAATGAATTCTTACTGGCTCGTGTTGAAAGCTTCACTCAGCCACGCTCCAGCAAGTCCATAAGCATCTACCCCGCCATAGAGTTGATTATGAAAGTGTTTGCTTGACGTTTTCACTGAATAACGTGCGATGCCACGAATGGCAGCTTCGATTTCATCCGGAGTTGCTGCATTTTCGCGAAGTGTTACCTTAAGATTTTTCTGAAAATAATACACCGCAGTGTTATGATAATTATCATAAAAAATATTCATAATAAATCATAATTATCAAAAAAAAAGTATTAAAAGAGTATTAAAAAAGTATTAAAAAGGTATTAAAAAAAAAAGTATTAAGAATCCGGCGTATTGGACTTTTTAATACTCAGTTTAATACTTTTTTTCGAGACCTGAGTATTAAAAAAAGTATTAAATGGTATTAAGTATCAAAAAAAGTATTAAATCGTCTTATTTTCCGACAATTTTAATACTGAATTTAATACTTTTTCTCCGTGATTTTCGGGTATTAATAAAAGTATCACATGGGTATTAAATGCAGTATTAAGTCGTATTATTTTCAGACGATATTAATACTGACTTTAATACCTTTTTTCGTGATTCTCGGATATTAAAAAGAGGATCAAATGAGTATTAAAAACAAACAATGAACAAATTTGACTACGGTCATAGCTTGCTATGTTGCTTCCAATGTTTTCACCATGGTGATAAAGATCTACAAACTGATATTCATAGCTTTTGACATGCGGTGCATCATTTGTTAGTTACGAAGGATCAGATCTATTTAAAAATGTAAGAATTAACTCCATTATCACTAAATTTGGGTGGGGATCGAAATGACCAATGGCCATTTGTTATTGTCAGCTGTACCTATTTACCCGTATGTTTAATACATTTATTTTCATAGCAGATTGGTTAATTTGATATCTGTTTACACACACACACACACACATACAGACACATTTTTTAAATAATTTTTCTTGAAGTTTTCAATAATTTTAAAATCTCGAAAAAAAATTTTTTCTTGGCAACAAAGCTTCCTCATGGAGGAAGCAAAAATCATGAAAATTTGACTGTAAGGTTATGAAGATACGATTTAATACTGTTTTTAATACTCATTCGATACTCCTTTTTAATACCCGAGAATCATGAAAAAAAGTATTAAATTCAGTATTAAAATCGTAATTGAAAAATACGATTTAATACGGTTTTTAATACTCATTCGATACTTTTTTTAAGACCCAAGAATCACGGAGAAAAAGTATTGAATCCAGTATTACAATCGTCTGAAAACAATACGATTTAATACTTTTTTTTATACTTAATACCATATAATACTTTTTTTTAAATACTTTTTTAATACTCGTTTAATACTTTTTTTTTGGGTGGGTTTTTGTATTTGCATTAATGCAAATAATTATAACAAAGCAGCTTTTGATACACTCTCGACAATCAGAAAGTCACGACAATTTCGCCGTTGGAGTGTAGCGCAAAGTAGAAAGCTGTTCCATTTTCCTACGCATTACGCGGTAAGTGGACAATCTTTAAGTACGCAATTTGGAGTTAAGTATGGCAAAGCATTCACGATTAAATGTTGTTGGAATTTTCTTTTTTCTACAAGGTAGCTGAAAAAAAAATCTTAATTATATTATACACGGTTCAGCATTTATATGGAAATTACTAAATTAGTTGAGTTATCACTAGAATTGAAAAAAAATTGTAATTTACAATTTTTTCATTGCCAAGAAAAATCCCTTATTTATAAATATAGGTTCGTATATTGGTCTATTATATTTTTTATCGTTTTTTTTTAAGTTATCAAATGGAGACAAGCTTATCGTATTTCGTTATATGATGCGTGAATGTTTGTCAGCGGTTAAGGGCTTATTCTCTTTTACCAGACGAGATAATTTTTTACGCATGTTATGTTACGTAATATCATGCAAAACGGCCAAAATACTTATTTATTCATTTGATGATAGTATAAAAAATTCATATATTCTACAATCACTTGAAATTATAGGTGAAATATCAAACTCTTGATATATTGTTTCTAATTATATATTAATTGTCGGAAAATGTAATTTGATTTCTAAAAATATTTTATTTTCAGTAGTACAGTATTAAAGGAATAAATAATTGCGAGTACCTGCAATTCTTTTGGGTGAACAAAATTCACAACTGGCACTTTTCCCGATGTGTCAAAGACATTTTCTTCCTTGAGAACTTTAACGACATTCTCGAGAATCCGTATGGTCTCTTCTCCGGTAGTACCTTGTTCGTGCATCGCAAAGCGTTCACTGATTCTTGTAAAGTCTGTCCGAGCGGTCAGTAGTCCCCACCGTTCGACATTTTCTCAATGGGTGGTCGTCTCTCGAGTACATTATTACCCGATAACCATCCGACGCTTCAACAATCCTCTATTTAATAAATTCCACGCGTTTTCCCACACATTTTTTAGGCACTTATCGTGCGTGTGTGAAAATGTGTGTTTAAGCCGCGGTGGGGGGAAGCATCACTGTCTCTTAAAGACTGTCCGTAAATACTAATTACCGAGACATTCCATAAACAGTTGCTTTTGGCCCATAAACGAGTCGAAAGGGGAGAAGAATTCCGATGCTGAAGTCGCGTCGACAAGTCTATTGATCTTAATGTCGGTGATCTTTATTCGGTCAGGAGGATGTACATACAGTAGTATTATCGAATCCCCTGGGGTATGATCATTACAGCGGCGACTCCGCGTCTTAATTGGAAATAAGCAAAATGTGTGCGGGTGTGTGAGTACGTGTGCGTATGCTTGTGTGTGTGAGAGAGAGAGAGAAAGCAAGAGTGGAATTCACCACAGCGAAATATGAGAATGATTGTGACTGCAGGGGGCCCACGATAACGTTAATATACTCATACGATTAGAGCACCAATGCGAGCGTTGTGTGGTAACATTTGTGAATTTCCGAATGGAAATGTACAATATGCCAAGATTTATGCCATCGACGTCCATACGTATCATAGTTTTCTCGTTACGATTGATATCGCGGATGTAACAAACGTACTCGTGGACTTCGACGACGGTAATTGAACAATCTCATCAGTAGACAGCAAGTGCTAATTCAATTAAGCCGTTAACGTGAAAAACCCTTAAATCCTTGGGCCATTGCATTGAGAAAAAAAGTTTAATCTCTTCCGACGATTTTTATCATTCCAAACACTTTCTTTATTTATTATTATTATTTTGGATTTTGTTTCAATTGATTTTGTCTTTATTATTGTGAAATTATCGTTATGATATTAATTGTACAATTATATTAATGTCTATTAGCAATAGATATATATATATATATCAAATATATGGTGTTGCAATTCCTAATGACTCGATGGGTATTCTCGGCGAAAGACCCTTCATGGATGCCCATTGACCCTGGCAAAGTTCGTGAAAAGTCAACTGAACCAACAGTCGTCCGCCGAGTATCGACGGACCTCTGCAGACAGCACCACCACCGAATTCCCAATAACCGGAATGACCACCAGGAACCGTCGATTGCCACGTCGAATTTGTCTGAGCGAGATACTTTTTTTGTAGCCACGTTGCGAGATAAGCTGCTCCGCAGTCGCAATGCCACGGATTTCGAGCTAGACGGAGTTGCTGAATCGATTCAATGCCGTCTAATATACGAGGCGGCAAATATGAAAGATAGTTGTCCTCTAATTGTCTGTAAACGAACAAAGACCCATTTTTTTGCATAATCTCCATAGTCTTATTGGTTTAAAAAAATTAAAAGCCATATACGAAATGGATTTACTGTAAACACAAAAGCCAACTTAGAGGGCCAACTCAAAATGTTTCATTTCAATGCCTAAAAACGCAAATTTTCTGTATTGTCATTAATACTTTCATAAAAATTCTTACAGTTTACGTAAATTGGAAAGACTCTTGAATACATCCGGATGAAGTATTCTCAAGCTATTGGAGTGGAGAAATAGCGTCGTCAAATTTGTCAAGCCAACAAAATCACTGGCCGACAAATTCTCTATAGAATTGGCATAGAGGATTAATTGTTCGAGTGAGGAAGCGTCTGCAAAAAGACCTTTTGGTATAGCCTTTAATTTATTTCTTCCCAGTCGCAACTCCTTGAGGGATGACAGTTCTTTTAAAGCTTCGGAACCTATCTGTAAATTAAGTTAAAAATAAAAAGATTATTATTTGAAAAATGATAATTATGCAAAAATAATAATATGTAATGACGACATCATATAATGATTATAATACACTATCATTTTACGTGCGATATCATGTTATTGGAGAGATCGAGGTTGATCAAATTTTTTAACGTCAATAGCAATCCATCAGGAATTTTTGTTAGTTGATTGTCTCGAAGATTAAGTTGTTCCAATTTTATTTGCGAGGCGAATAATCCAACGGGCAATTCTCGCAGCTGATTCTCGTTAAGATGAAGACACTTGAGACTGAATAAATCTCGAAATATTTCGAGGGGCAAAGACCGCAGACGATTTTTCGTAAGCGAAAGCTCTTCGACATTCTTAAGGCCATGAAAAACGGTGCGTGGAAGTGAAGTCAGAAGATTGTCGGAGAGATCGAGAAGGATTAGAAAACTGTTGGTCAGGAAGAGACCGTCTGGTAACGATTGCAGTCTGTTTGACGATACATCACTGACAAGAAAATTTCAACAAAGGTATTAGTGATTATTCGTTGTAATATTAATGAATTCATTGATCGAGTGACTTACAAAATATGTAAATTCCGCATTCGCAATAATTGGGTTGGATGCAATTCCCATAGCAAGTTTTTGCTGAGCCTCAAGTGTGTCACACTGTGCAGCGAGAAAAAGGAATTAAGAGACAGATGCTCGATGATGTTGTCGCCCAAATCTCTGGCAAAAGGAGATTTATTCATTTTTTTCGAGTGTATTAAAAGTGTGTAAAAGGATATTTTTGAGAGGATCCACGAGGCTTGTTTTTTGTTTTTTGTTTTTTTTTTTCTTCTTAATGCGAAATAATTTCGACTTCTATGTGCAGTAACTTACAAATCGCGCAAATGCGTCAGGTCTCGGAAAGTATCTGTATGGAGAGCACTCAGTTGATTACTCCCCAGGTCACTAAACAGACCGAATGTAAATTAGATAATTTTTTTTTGGTAAACAATACTCTATAACGATAGTAACTGAACTCACAGCTTAAGTGTATCGTCGGGTATCAGCTGGGCAGGGGGCACGTCCAGGAGTCCATAACGCCAGCAAGATATCGATTTAGTTTCTGGTCTACATTTACACGGTCCCTCGGCACAAATTTCCCAATCTCCGGGCCATCCACGAATTTGCCAAACTTATACAAAAAAAAATGCCGAGGTTTTACAATTTTCGTTTGTAAATGTCGAATGAATATTATAATTTTTGGTAAGATTTCAAAAAGATATAAAACTATTGCGACCAAAGTTATATGCAGTTTTGAAAATGATATTTATGCAATCTATGCACATTTGGTAATTAATAATATATATTGTCTTTGAAAGAAAAATCAATTCGGTCTTTCGAATAATTTTTTTCAAGTGTTCATAATAATGCTGCTAAATTTTTCATTAGTTTTTGCAAATCCATTGCAATGAAGAAATACAATTTTATGTATTCCATTAAAATAAATAATTAACCTGGTTGTTCCACTGCACGTAATCGTCTTTCCACTCTGGAAAGTCTGCCTTCCATTTCTTCCAGCCGATTGGTCAAGTGGGTGGCTCCACGAAATTCTGGACCGAAGCACGAGTTCCAAATTTCCGGACAGTCATCGCCACCGCATGACATGAAAATAAAAAAAAATAATATCTTCACTATCGACTGATCGAAGGGAAGACGAAGCCGAGTTGCAACTCGCGACATTATCCAATCGACGAAGCCTCGCAACGTACTGACGGTGCGGCCCTTAACACAGGCCCATCCTTATTACCCATATATTTATTATAATTACGCGAGTAAATACTTGGCGGTGCATCCTCACAACGGGAACTCTGGTCATCGAGGTCATAATCAACCAACAATGCACAGCTCTTCGAGTTACATCCACCGCGAACATTACATCGAGGACATGATTGAAATAAATATACTCAAATTCTCTGAATTTTTCCTTTTTAGTAAATTTAACAGGACTTTTTTTTCCTCAGTACACTTAGTAGTATATACCTTTTCTTGCACAATACGTTTAAAGGTCTTTGAATAATCATTTTCAAGAACAAAATATTTGACCCAATAAATTCGGCTGCAGAGGAAAATGTCAGTTATAATAAGAATCAATTTTTGTGATTTGTAACTGACGTTTTCCTTTTAAGTCAACTAATCTTCTTTCAGTAAAAAGAAAAAAATAACATTGGGCATTTCTATTACGGGTAATTAGAGCATATCATACGCAGACGGAAGAAGATATTACAATCGTCGAGTTTATTTTGTTTCGTGTATAATCTACGGTTTATTGGCGATATAATGAAAAATAAAAACATAATAATCGTCGCGCTGTTTGCAAAGTCTTCAAATCGGCCCCTACTTCGTATTGGTCACTGATTATCAGGTATGCTTTGTCATTAATCAACTTGTTACAGTTTAATTTTTTTAAGTTCATATCACATCAACAACAAAAAATTATCTTGCAGTGCTAGTGTAAGTTGTTTCTGAAAGGATCCCCATTTAGTCTTCCACGCAAAAATACCTGCAGAGAAAGGGAGGAATTCAAGTAATAGGATAGTTTTTTTTTTTAAATTTATAGTATATATTTTGTAGCAAATTTTAACATCCAGAGAATGGTTAGTACGGTTAATAGCATTTTTGTCTTTTGAATTAGCAATCTTTGGTTTGGGTGTATATAACCAAGACAACTTGTGATTAGCATATTATGCAACATCTTCTTTACACATTTTTTGTTACGTATACATTGGATGTATTACAACTCTACGAGTCCAAGCGTTGACTAAAATTCTTTCTTAGCAGCTTCATTTATATTCATATATGTATATGAATAATTTTCCGTATATTTTTGTTTCGACACAACGCGCAAAATAAATCCTAGTCTAATGCAGGTTAATGATGAAATACTTTTGTTGTTTTTCAAAATATATAATGACTTTTTGCAGCTTGAGAAGATGGTCCTTAAACTTAGAGCTTGACGCCACCAGCGCCGACGCATTCGCCCTTGTTCTTCACCACCAATTCTGTAAAAAAAAAAACAAGAATTAGAAAGAAAATTCTTCAGGTTCATTCTGAAGGCAGGAAATTATTACAAATTTTTTCTTCGTTCAGGTGAAAGGATTGTCCTTGTTGATAATAATAAAAAAAAAAAAATGTTGACTGACTTGAGGAGATGTTTAAGAAAATATAATGCTCACTGGTGCCCATCTCGCAATTGTGGACATCGAGGGCACATTGAGTGCCAAAGGTTCTGGGCTTGAAGGTCGTGTTAGCAGGATCATGAGCGCAGACGGGATCGTAAGAAGTTCCGCAGTCCTTGACACACTCCTTCTTCGCCTTCTTGGCTTCCTTGGCGTTCTTGATGGCGTCCTTGACTTCCTTGGACGCGGTAGCCGCTTCCTTGATTTCTTTAGGCTCCTTTACTTCCTTCGGCTTGGTGCCCATGTCCGAGGGTTTGGCGCTTGTTTCGGCGTACAATGCAAAAATGCACGTGAATACCAACACTGCCAATGAGATAACGGCGTTAATTGACTGGTCACCAAGAAACAAAGCTTCACGATAATTTCATGGAACTGAACCCAGTTCATTGAATAATCGACAATGTGTCCTAACGACGGAAACTCGTCGATCGTTTTACGTAATCCTAGCTTATTAAATATACCGAAAATTTCTTCCGTCATAAATCCTGAATGATGTTATTTTTTATTTTTTATTTTTTTTTTTTCGGGTTCGTTAATTTCTTTGAATACAGTGCCCATATCCGAGGGTGCGGCGGTAATCTCGCAGTACATGCCAACACTGCCAATAAGATTACAGCATTAATTTACTAGCCACCAACAATAGAAGCCTCACGATGGCTTCATAAAAGCAAGCCTCGTTTATTGGATAATCGACGATGCGTCTTAACGACGGAAATTTTTGATCGTCGCTGTCGTCGTCGCGGTAGTCAGCCACGATTGGCCCATTATATCCTTCAGGGAAAACGCCTACACTGATTGTCCTGTCCCTTAACCAACGGAACTTTCCTCCACTTTTTTAATAATAATAAATACTAATCGAAAAACTACTAGAATTAATAATAATCAACAAAAGTTCAAAACAAAACGAAAAATGCATTTTTCATGCAGACAATATACAAAAACTTCCGAAAACCCTAAAAAACTGAAGAATCCCCACTTTTTCCCATTGTTTTTTCTTTTCAAAATTCAATTGTCAATTCAAAATACTTCTCTTTTCCTTTGTTTTATTTGTAATTTCGATGAATAACATTTATTTGACTTTCGATGGCTCACCCAAAGCGATAGTTCCCTTCATGTTGATGCTGAGCTTCCGTTGGTTCTTTAATTAAATCACAGTTTAGTTAATCACTGGAAAAAAAATGTAGTCAATTCCGCGTAGTTACGTTCACGACGATATTGTAAAAGAGACTCGATACCGCAATGCTCTACCTTGCGGTTTATGTACCAATCTTGAGCTGGTAAACCCCCACCTGTTTGCCAACGATGCTGGAAGTAGTGACTGTTGTGTATACAGTCTCGAGACAGATCTGTCTCCAACACTCTCAGAAAATGACCGGTGAATACTGGCTGTGCCGCGACCTCCGTTGCTCTCTGTCCAGTTCCACCGTTGACCTGATATTATCACTTTGCCAATTTGCTGCTCTATTCAACTGCGCGATTACGAGAGTTTAGATCACGCCATGAGAGGTAACCGAGGACGACGATGTGTCACGACGCCGTTTGTATTCCGAAGCATCTAGAAGCTGCGGCCCACTTTGTTCTCAAGCCTCTTAAGCACCTTCGAAAAAGGAACAAAAACAAAATAATAATAATTATGAAACAGGAAGACTATGGAAACGTCATCAAATTCATTTTTTATAATCTTATTTTGCCATTAAACTATATTCATCGGTCACTTAATTTTTCCATGATAATCTCGAGAAGACCAAAAATGTTCCTACTGAAATCATGAATGATGTTGCTATCTCTTGCCATAAATTACATCTTGCAATATTGATGTCGATCGAGGACTGGAAAGCTATGAATGATGGCATGGAATCAAGGCTGCATTGCAATCGACGTTAGGGATGTGAGCTAAAAGAGCGTTCATCAACCTCATTCAAGCTTGCAGCAATGATTTCAGTTAAATTCCATTGACTATGTAGCCGAGTGTAAAACCGAGCTATATGTCTCGTTGGTACAGTACCAGAGATTGGTGATATCAATCAAATTTCATCAGGCTGCTTGTACATCAACGTGCTACAATCGCACCTGTCACGCGTGTTGCTTGCATTTGGCACAAATAACAAAGTTGCCAAAGTCCTCTGTGTATGATTGAATGATTATTATTATTATTATTATTATTATTATTATTATTATTATTATGGTGACTTATCAGAGACTGACCCAAATTTTTCAACGTCGCAAATTTTTCGTTGGTCCTTCCTCTTCTCTCACTCTACATCAATTGTCCTTTGTAGAATGCGACGAAGATAAACAAATCAAAATCTCGGACGAGCTTGTAAAGGTAAGAGGGCAATCAGTCAATCTGCATTACTTTCGCTTTGTATTCACTGTATGGGTACGTATTAGGTATATCATGTTTACATGTATGTATGTACGGAAATATACATATGTGTTAGTAGTTGTCACCGGTTATCGATGAGTTGATTGCGATTAACGAATCTACGTGCACGTATATTGGCCCACCTCTCGAATATCTTCCTTCCTGAGTCACTCTCTTAGTCTCGGTGGGTCATTTAAAATGCAAAACACAGTCACGTAGGGTAGACTGGGTATGGTTGAACCGGTGGACGGTTGAAACAAAGCGAATATCTCGTGATCAGTACGTGATGAGGTGAAGGGTACAAACGGAGTACGAAGCGGGCGACAAGTCGAAACACGAATTTTAGCGTAGCGTCGCTCTTCGGGCGCTGTGTTTGTCTATAGGAGGCCCCACGATAAATGCTAAAATGTTTCAACCTTACCCAGTCTACTCTACCTTTCAGACGTCTCGACTACCGAGATGGCGTCTATAACTCCCGTCAACCGGTTTTATAGCATGTATATAAACAACTGTAATGTATCAGGTTGCATACATGTGTATATACGCATGTGTGTAACGTGCGCTTGAGTCATTGTTTTAGCAATCAATTACCTGCATTCTGAAACAAAACACATGAGAAGAAAAAAAGATTGTTAAGAATTCCTTTATCATTGTCGTATCAAGGTCTGTAATTAGTTCGTAGCAAAATTTATTCTCGTGTCTGACTGTAAATCAAGTTGTCATATTGATTGCTATTCTTTACACTATGCACATTTTTTAATCGTTAATCGATATTTTTCGTTGCAATTGGCAACTTTGTAAGAGTTTTTTAAATTCTGTTATATGACTTTGGCCTATACCAATTTATAGCTATTTGGCTAAATTTTCCGACTTGAAAGCAAAATTTCACCTCGAATTTTTATTTGTTTACAAAATTGCAAGAATTTTCATGCAATGACACGTTGATCATAATGAAAAGACTAAAAATATCATTAACTACACTTTATTGGACCTTTGATTGATTTTCTTCGATCACTCGATCAAATTAATTCTAATTTTCGAGCAAATTTTTGCACACTTCGATGCCATTTCATTTTAAATCTCTTTTCCCGTTTTCATTTTCCTCTTCATTTTTATTTCACACAAAGAACGACATACTTTTTCTTCAAATTTACAGAACTTTGAGTCTTCTTCAGTTAGGAGACCTAATTCGCACATCTCTATTTACAATAATTAACGGTTTCCTGCTTTACATTTCGCAACTTTAATTACCAACGTAATTCTTTACGTGGCAGTTTTAATAAATAAATAAATACAAAATAAATAAATAAATGAGAAGTGTTTAATTTAAGTATCCACGCGATTCATCACGGTCCGTTTGTCTTCGTCATTGCTCGTCTCTTCAGAGACGTAACTTTTGAAGAGCCGAAAATAATCGTTCCAAGATTGATCGAAAGTTACAAATTTTCGTACTCGACATGCCAAACTCGTGCAATCGTTGTCAGAGTTTTTGCGCTCCTCTGTTTCCCTCTCGTATTTCTCGATGGAATTCGTCACTAGCGCCGTGAGAATATTGAGACGTTCGAGCGCGGTATCAGCTGGAAATACGTAAAACAAAAAGATTTATGAAGACCGCTAAATTACCGACTCGTATGCCGATCGTGCAGCGATGAGAGACACTTACATGCGAGAAGCTTCCGACCTTCATCGTCGTCGTTAGCTTCATCCTTGTCGCCCTTTTTCATTATCTCCAATTTCGGAATGAACATCAATAGACATATCACCGCGATGAATTTGACGATCATTTTGAAGATTACGAGCTTCAGGAGGATTTTCGCCAAAGTAAAGGCATTGAGCTTCAAAGCTAAGGGCCAACTGAAGTCTATCGATGGCAGGGATGGAAGATGTTGAGAATAATCCTGAATTGCGAATGGTGCACCATATGTTGGAGATGGAGGGCCATAGGCTATGGGACAGAAAAATAAATAAAAATTATTCTAGCGTTAAGATTTTTTAAAAGTTATACAATTTTTTAATGATTCAAAAATATATATTTTTTACGATTGATCTTTTTGTTTTGTTTTTCTTTTCATGTTGATATTTCACATTTTTTGTTTGGTCGTACACCGTTAAGGAATGTGCGAAGAACGAACGGAATTCTCTTCCCATCATCGAAACTGCCACAAAATTGCCAACACCTGTTTCATTGTATTATAAAATACTTCATAAAAATTTCACCTTCAACTTAAACGTAAAATACCAACGATCAAACTAAGAATAACCTTCGAACTTGTCAGAACTCTTGAAAATGAAATCTTGAAACTGAATTACGCAAAGCACAGAAGATCAGCAATTACAATGAGAATACTAGCAAAAAAATATATAAATCCTGTGCAACCTTGCAATCCGACAGCGCAACTATATTCAACATTTGCAACCACTAACCATAAACGCTCTACTCTGACAAAGCCATTAGGAAGTGCGTCGAGAATAAATGATACATTCACGAGACCCACGCATACAAATCTCACGATATTCTAATTTAACAATTCTACAGCCAATGTCATCGGAGATAAAATTGCGAATACGCTACCTCTCGCCTCACCTTGATGGGGTGTACCGGCCAGATGATATCCATTGGTCGGCGGTCCATAAGAGTTTTGCGGAATCGTTGCCGGAGGCCCGTACGAATTTTGCGGTGATCCATAACTGCCGCTAGGTGATCCATAACCGCTACCAGGTGACCCATTATGATTGTAGGGTAATCCATAACTGGTTTGTGGTTGCGGTGATCCATAAGACACTTGAGGGGTGGCATAGCCTCCGTTATTAAAATTCACCGATGACTGAACAGGCAACGTGTAACCATCACTTGGCGTTGGAAGAAATGGTTCTGGTGTTGGACCACCATAAGATATTCTGGCAAAGTTATTGGAGCTGGAGGCATGATTGTCATCGTCGGATGAACCGTAAGTTGAACTGGACTTGGAATTTCCGAACTGATCGACACTCGGACGATAAACCGGACCTTCGTGATAATCTCGTCTTATCAGTTTCGTAACTCTGGGTCTTGTGTCCGCACGGACAACGCCTTCCCGTGGATCTTTGCTGGTGTGGGAATGATCCAAGGCGTCTAAGTAAGTGTCCCTGGATGAAACTTTCACAATCCGCCAATTCCGCTCGTCATTCGGATTTTTCGATTTTGAACTTTCCAATGGTTTTCGTCTGGTTCGCTCTTCTGGTTGTGGTTTTGATGATTCGTACGGTTTATCCGATTCTAGGGGCTTGCGTTCTGAATATACGACTGCTACTTTAGAAGTTGAACCTGATATTTGAGGTTTGTCGGACTTTGATTGATCTGCAAAGATCAAAGAGGAGGATTTCGACTTTTGTTTTATGGTGTTGAGATCCAACCCGTCGTCACCTCCTCGAGCTTCCAGTTTGAGTTCTGAAGCACTTGGAGTCGTGATGATTTCTTTGTGGTTGGAGGGAAGATCATTTTTGACTTCTGTCGAAGTGACCGATGACGTTAGAACCAAGACTGTGGCTAGAGACAACCATAGTTGTGTTCTCATGTCTTGGGACTTCATTTTTTTGGGCAACCACGTGAATCAGTTGATAAGATGTAACTGAAATATTTTTTTGTTCTTGAAAAATTATTCAGTTATTTGTAAAATGATTTATGGAAATTCAAATTATTCTGTTATTGTTGGGACTCAGTTTCTTCCTATTTCGACGATGATTTTCGGGTATCAATTTTTTTCTGATTAGGTGATTTTCATTTTTTGTTCGTCGATATTTATAAATGAATTTAATTGTTTTGGAAGTTGTCATAAGAACTATCATTTACATAGAGAGTTTTTTTGAAATAGCATTTGTTAATTAATTATTAATTGACGTTAAATTTTGGAAGAGGAACTAGATTTTCCATGGTGACCCTCATTTCACTATTCAAGGCCCAAGAAATTACAGGACTGTTCCACAATGAGGTCTACCAACATGAGTGAAAGAAAAGTAATGCGCACGAACGAACGCCTCGTGCCTATAAAGTGATCAAGAGTAGTTTTCCAGTGGAATACCAAAT
Source organism: Clistopyga incitator (assembly GCA_947507545.1). Lineage (NCBI taxonomy): Eukaryota > Metazoa > Arthropoda > Insecta > Hymenoptera > Ichneumonidae > Clistopyga > Clistopyga incitator. The sequence goes on from OX382176.1 coordinate 6,421,312, forward strand.
GATGGAATAACCATCGTGCATAATAAGTGACTAACTGTCGACGCTCTTTCACAGTCTCCATCACTAGCTACCACGTATCGTTTGATGAGCTTAACGTCTGAGTGTATTGTACCGATTTTTTAAAGACCCAATATTTAACAGCCTTTAAACAGATTTTAATGACGATCCGTAAAAAATTATAGTTGTTGCAAAAATTGAAACAATATATTCGAAAATGCAATTCCTAATGAATTTAAGATAAGGTTTAAAAAAACACCTCTTGAAAATGTCGGTTGGTAGTAAAGAATGTAGAAAAATATTATTGATTAAAAACATTTAAAAAAAGAAGATTGACTTTGTAGAAATTCGAGATTATGTCAAAATTTGTATATTTGTATATATTATTGTCACTATGAATCAACAGCATTTAATTCGCATGAAAAAAAGTTTATAAAAAAGAAAAAAATTCTTTTTCTTTTAAACGCTAACCACTTTAATTAATCAAAATTTTAATGAAGACCTTTGTGGTGCGCAATAATCCAAGACTGGTTGATGAAAGCTTCCAGCACTCACAGAACACAATCTGACTTTTTTCAATCATGTAAAATGAAAAGGCAACAAAATCGATCACACTTTGACGATAAACTGTTTGGAAATAAAAAAAATCGTGTCAAGACTCCGGTTTTATATCGGGGAGGTGTCTGTTGGAGGGGCACAGGTGTGTCTTCTTTCTTAGTAGGTTACTGTTCCACCATAGGCGTCTTCCTGCCACGTGACGTTCACCATCGACACCCCCACGACAGTTGGAATAATTGAATATCCCATACAACCGAAGCAGCTGTAAATTCATCATTCAAATATTGCTTCGTAGAAAACATTCTTCGAAATTGCCTTGTGAGTGACAACTTCTTATTATTAGTCCATTTAATTGTCAGCTAAATAAAGAACTGCATAACTAGTGTTATTTAAAAAAATTGTATTTATTGTATGAAAAAATTGAACATCTTTATCAATCAATTTTCAAAAACATTAATATCAATAAATTTGCCATTTATTGGTAGCAATAAGTATTGTGTGCAGTGAAGTTAACGATGGGATGCACGACTATTCCAAAGCAAATAACCAGAAATGAAAATCGTTGACCAAGGTGTGGACTCGAAATCAAAATCAATTCATTATGTGGTATGCGAAAGTGTTCACGGCAAATCAAAGACTTTTAAGGCGCAGTCACATTACTATGTGCGGTGGTTTACGATAACGGTCCCCGGTATAGAGCAATAATACTCCCTCACGATTCCTTTGATCCAGTGGCACACTTAGACCGCCAATTACGAGTCTTTGCCATTTCACTGGCATCGAAAACTTGGCGCCACTTGATGTTGCCAAAAATTAGAGAAATCGTCGTACAAATTTGTTGACATTAATTAAGTAATAGCTCCAACTAATAATAGTAGCCAAAATCTCAGTGAAATTACTGTAACTATAAAAATAGTCGCGTGGGCTAAAAACTGAACATTAATACTTTGTTTTAGGCAGGACTGACAATATTTACTTTTTATTACGATACAAATTTTCATTATTATTAATTAATTCTTACCATGACTGCCGGGTATGCAAGCGCAGCATTGATTTCGTATGTTGCATTATTGGCTTAATAACTGTTGCAAGGAATTCAACAATGAAAAGGTTCATGCAAGCTTATTTTGGATTGGATTTGGGCCAATTACTTGCAAATTGTGATCGTGACGTGCATTAAATTATGTTGGTTTAATGCAGTGATGCATTCGCTGCCTGTTTGTGTGCTTGGTGAATCCGAGCCGCGAGAATCGATCCGAAATGACGATTGTTTGCGTCTCTAGGATACCGAACGCCTCGTCTTTAATATCAACCGTGTTGTCCAACGTGTGTCGACTCAGCGGTCAAAACTAATATCAACAAACAAACATCTTTTTATAAAAAGAACGTCTTTTTACTTAGTTGAAAATAAATTTAATTTTCCTTATAGCCTATGGAATTATTTAAGCAATGACATATTCGGATATTGAAACCAGGTACACGATTAACAATATTTGTACATTTTACATCAATTCTTTATTACTTATTTTTTAATATTAATAAACTCGCTTATATTTATTTTAATTTCAGATGGGTCAAGTTTGGAAGTATCAAGGAATTTATTTTTCTTACGGAAGATGTTATCGCAATAGCTTCAGGAATTCATATTATGTTTTTAAATTTGGTTACACGAGAAGAAAAAATTGAACGATTTGACAGTGCAGAAAGGGGGAGGGGAGCTTCCTGTCTGGCTGGACATTCGGTAACGTGTTGAAATTAAAAAAAAACGTGATTGACAATTATGAAAAATGGTAAATAAATGAAAAAATGATGTTTTTGTATTTTAAGGTGGTCCCAATGTTCGCCACAGCAGAGAGACGTCCGCATCCGAAGATATTCATCTTCACGTATCCTGGAATAAATAGAGTTTCGTGCTGCTCCCTGGAAAAAAATTCAAATGGTTATTTGGCAACTGTCTTCGTTGGCACCGAATATTTATTGACACTCACGGATTTTCCAAATTTTCAAATTATTATCTGGTTGTGGAGAACTGGAGAGTGTTTGTCTTCGATCGGTACCAATATTACCGATAATGACCAACGTATTTCGTGAGTATTGTTAAAAGCAGTTCGATATTCAATAAATAAAAACGAACAAATTTTGTTTTTAAATTCAGCTAATTCTCAATAAATATTTTTATGAATTTGCTTCATCGATTTCTTTGAAACGTGCGATTGATTCATTTATTTATTAGGTTCAAAACAGTTTTGTAATAATTATATATATATATATTTTGTTGTTGTAATATCAGGTGCTCTCCGTCGTCACCATATTTGGTATCGCAGATCGGTAAAAAAACTGGCAAACTTTTAGTCTATGAAATTAGTGTCTGCTCCAGAATAGTATCGATAATTCCTATTAATGGTGCTATCGCATCGACGACTCAAATTGTGTGCGGTTCGTGGACGTCCGATGGAAATTTATTCTATTGTGACTGCGGAGGCAATGTTTTCCTCATGTCCAGCGATGGAAAAAGACGTTCTTTGATCGTGAGAGAGGAAAATGATAATTTGCCTTCGAATGGAAATCCCCTAATCGAGTCCGTTCGAGCTGGAGTTATTCTAGTTAATAAGAAATCGCAAATACTGGTGAGTGCGTTAAAAATTAACATCGCAACGCTCACAGATACCAATATCGTTAATGACAAAGAGGAAAACCGAGCAAAAACTTTGACCTACAAATCAGTACAAAAGTATAGTAACTAGCACATTTGCTTCTGTTTCTATTCCTAGTTGTAAACATTGAATTAATCTCTAAATAATTCGTCATTTATGAAAATTGAAATATTCTATTGATAATTATTCTTTAATATTTCATCACATTGATAATGGAATAAAATTCCATACTATGACTTAAATTAATTTTTTTGGTAACGTTTTTTTATTCGTCCTTTCTTTACCGATAAATCAGGATCTCAAAAAAAAATCAGTTTCAAATCATTTATGGAACGAATAAAAATTGAGTTACATAATAATGACATAAATGTGATAAAAGTTAATTGATTTGCAAAAATTCTCGAGGAGCAAATAAATTAATCGCTCATTATCTGTGCAAAAGCTTTACAGAAAACCAACTGGAAGTAATCGTTTTCAATCTGGAAGACCTTGGCAACCATTGTGGTCAGTCCAGGCAACTTCTCATCCTATTAGTATGGTGCGATACCCTTACAGCGATGGTCTACTGCTTTGTGGTGATCGAGAGGAGATATTTGAATTAAACTTTGATGCTGCGGAGGAATCACCGAAAATTCGAATTTTAGCTTATCTGGGCTCTAATTATGATTTTCTGACACTCGTCAACCCATTGGGTGGGCATGTTGTTGCTATTGATGGGCACCAACGACTGGATATTTTGCAATGCACAACTGGACAATTAGAAGGAAATATGTTCTTAAAGGGCTACGGTCAAGGTAATTAAGCGATAAATAAAATTATTCTTCAACCATTACGAATTTTTATTATAAAATTAAATAAAAAAACAATTTTTTTAACGGGCAGCAGCTCGAATATGATTTTTTTCCATGTTTGCTATCGATAAATTGTTAATACATTTTCTGCAGAATATTGCAACAAAAAAATGATACAAAATCATAAACGAAATAAATTTCTAAACATTATCATATAACGAGACAATTATTATTATTTTCATTTTATTGCAGTACGTTGCGTCGTCTCACATCCAACTTTTCCAATAATTGCAATCGGCACTGCTATTGGAAAATGTCTGCTGATAAATGTATCAAAAATTTCCGAACCCTCAATCACGAGAGTTACTTATTTGCAAAGAGAATCGTTGGACAAAATCAGATACTCCTGGTCCGCTGGAATCCTCGGCGTTGCCAATATTCGTTCAGCCAAATTGTTTCTAATCGATGACAGCAAGGACCAAACAAATTCTGTACTAAAACTTTTGCATTTTCCATTTCCATTAATTGACTTTTTAATTTACGAAACGAGCGAAAAATCCTCAAAAATTCTGATACTTGTAAAAACATCTAAGGCTCAGTTATGTGGTCGGAAAATTATAATTTATGCGTTCAATCATGAAAGACAAATTGAGGAATGCGAACGTGTCGTCGAATTGCCAAATATGTTGGACTTGTTAAATTATGGTCGAAATACAGATGAAATTCTCGTTGTTCCGTTTCTTACGAAACAAGTAAATTTTATTGAAATTCAGGTTAGTGGATGATCGCAATATTCAAGACTAACAATAAAATTGTACGAATTAACAAAATTTATTGCAGGGAGATTTGCAAACTCTGAATGTTGCGGATACTTTTATTTCTGGACATCAGATGCGAAATATTGCAATCAGTGTCGGTAATCATTTTATTGTGACCTGCAGTTACGATGGTTTAATAATTGTAAGAAATAAAGATAACATTCACCAAGTTATGGCAATTTTTATGTCCCACCACAGACAAGAAGGTGGTGTAAAATTTGCCATTTTGTCCGGTGACAAGAATAATTTAATCAGCTTGGGAAGAAATGGTGACTTAGCTGGTACAAGAATTTGGTAAGTTATTTTTTTACAAGTAAATGAGAAAAAACTATTACGTGACGAATTGGAAAATGAAAATAAAATATATACATGTGAACGCTTAATTGTGAGATTTTTGCAAAATTTTAATTGAGTCGATTGCTAATTGGGAGAATTTGTTCAGTAATCTTGAGGTCAACGTCAATATGTCTGAAGGTGAGAAGCTGGTGATAAGCACTCATGAGTTGAAAGAAGTCATAGCGGAAAATGACGTCACGTGGGTCGAGCAACGTCTGGCGGTAAAATTACATAAAGAACAAGAAAACTGTGCTGCAGAGCGTAGTTCAGTATTGCAAGATTTTTATGATCTACGGAAGAGGGTCAGTCGTTCTCATAAGCAATTAATAACAGTTTTATTCCTGAGAAAAAATGTGGCATCTTTTGAGTAGAAAATTGTTTTTTTTTACCATACGACTATTTTATTGACTTTGTTTAAGTAATTAAACTTGATTTTCCCATGATCCTTCATAATTATTTTTCAATAAAAAATGTTGTCTTTTTCAGTTGAAGCTTCTCCTGGATGCAAATGAACAAGAATCGTCAAACGCCCAGCTACCAATTTCAGATTTCGATCTGGACCACGTGACCCGTACCCGAAAAAAGCACGAAATTATCGCGAGTACAAAAAATCTCTGTTCAAAATTGCATGAAGAAATATTCCAACGTGATCAAGTGGCAAAATATCTTCGCAAATTATGCTGGGATTGCATGGAAGTTCCTGCGTGCAGTTTATTATCAATCAAAGGGGCAACAGCAGTCGATAATTTCCCCATGCCTCGAATTCCAAAGATCAAGGAGGATCGACGTAAATGGGAGAATTTTACGTCTGAATTAAAGCTTCCTGAAAATAGCCTAAAGAAGGAAGTACAAAAAGAGGTTTCTGAGCATCTTTTAATCATGGGAACAACGACTCATCGATGGATACCAGAAATTCCAATTTTGCTTGGCAATCAAACGAAAAGATTTGTCAGCTTCACCGAAGGTCGTAAACTATGTACAATGATTAGAGATCAGGAGAGAAAATTAAAAATCTACTTCAACAAACGTTTTGAAGACATGCGAGCTATAAAAGATCATGAATTGGCTATGGCAGCTCGGAACATTGATGAAATCGAAGATTGCGCAGCCGAACTGAAGAATATGTTTAATATGGAATGGAAAAAACCAGATGACATGTTGCAACCTTTGTGGCATTGCAGCGAAAAGCCAGAAACTATTGTCACTGTCACAGATGATGAGATTTTGTCAGGGCGCGCTGCAATATTTTTGGAACGTGACATTCGTCAGGAAATGATGAGGAAACAGAAGGAGGAAAGTCTAAAATTAAATGACCAATTTCGTGAAGAGGCTCTGGAAAAAATGATGGATGGATTGCTTCAAGTTAGGTTAGTCGGACTGAAACCATTTAGTTGTAATTTGCCAATATAAAATCTTCCCAGGCTATTAGTCTAAGTTTCACTTGAGGTACTTTTTTTAAACCCTTTTTAAGTATAAAAAATGAAAGATGAAGATATTTTAAGATTTGTGTCCTTTACAAAGTCTTGTCATTTGACGATAGCCACAATAGAATTACCACAATTATTCATACCATCAAATTTTGTTCCCATACGGGGTTCGGAATTTTTAATTATTGCCGCTCAAAGATGGGAGGATGAGATAAAAAGAGATCCTCCAAAGCCATTGTGTCTTTTGAACAAAGATACCTCGACGTACACGAAAAAAGAAATGGAAGCTGTCGAGACATACAAAAAAACATGTCAAGAACTGAAAGTGGAAAGAGAGAAGTACAGAAAACAGCTGGAGGATAAAATATCATCAGTGCAAGGTTCGCTTTCACTGGCTAACATGAGTTGGATCATCAGGTAGGCACTGTTCGACAGCCAATAACGTCTGAAATTTATTAACAGAAGCTTTGATACGAGATGCTAGCGCATTTGACCGCAAACTCTCTGTTTTTTATCTCGATCGAATGAAGATTGAGTCAGCGGTCCTGCAAGAGACGTTAATGCGATTGCGGGAGTCCCAAAGGCACGCGTTGAGGCGATGTGGAATGGAAATTATGCGTTTGGCCCAAAGCGAGTTGGATTCCGCGAGCAAAGAATTTCGGAACCTCCTCGAAATCTCAACGACCCTCGAAACTGTCGTTAACGACACGAGAAATCGTTATGAAAATCTAACGAAGCGTGATAAAATGTTGGAAGCAAAATTTCGAGCTGAATTTCCGGATCTGAAGCAACCGATGGTTGAGCATTTGCTTCGGCAATACCGCAAACGACCGAGAAACGTACAATTGACTTGTACGTCTGTCACGTACTTGACAGAGATCGCCAGGTGCATGGTTAGCGGCGAAAAATCGGAAATACTGCCCAGAGATTGTTTGGAGTTCCTTCGAGGGATGGACAGCCTTGATATCATGCCCAACAATTTGCCGGCTCAGATAGATGCTAGTCATTGGCATCTCTTGTGTAAACTCCGGAGGACCAAGGTCGAGCTAGAAATTAAGGTAGTATTTGAAATTAGTTCAATACGATTTCTGGTGAAGTCCAATACCCCTTGGGACTCCATCTTTCTTGACCCTTTTCTTGAAGGTACAATTTTTATTTTATTTTTTTCCCATTCTGTAGATCAAAAGTTGCGCAGTGGATTTGGCTGAAGCAGAACAAACTTTCGTATCCCACCAGAAATCTTGCTCAAATACCGAGACACGATTGTCGCAGCTAAAAGCTGCGATGAAAGACCGCGAAAAGGAACACATCGAAGCCCTCGAAGATACGCAAGTCCAGTTAGTCCTCAAGATGGGTCAAATAGAATGTCGATTGTACGGCGATTCCAACGAGCTGACTAATGCGTTACTCGTGCCGTTTCGTTTGGTCGAACGTGCGAACAACAAAATTATCGCTGAGGGACGCAACAAGATTATCGCTATGAGGAAAACAGTGGAATTCCGCAGAACTACTTTGTGGCAAGAGTGGCGTCACAAGTGCATGAGAATAACACTCCAAGACTTGAAAGAGGAGCTAAAGGTTTTGCAGGGTGTCAAAGTTACCAAAGAGATGCAATGTTATTTGAAGAGAAATTGGAAATTCATTGGAGGTGAAATAAACGCCAAAATTTACGATCGAATAGTCATGTCAACGAAGGAGGTAAATTGAATCAAAGATTTTTCGTTACTTCAAAAATGAAAGGACGTGATTTTTGGTTGTTTTTTTTAAGTGGATTCTCGTTTGAAAATGCTGCTCAATATAAAGTAAATTCAGGTTTCGTTGAAGAAAAACACGTTTCAGAGATTCCAAAGGATGCTTAAGGACGAAAAAAGACAACTAATCGAAGCCAGTGAAAAAGTTACGGTCTGGCGAATGAAAAACAAGAGGCTCCGAGACGCGATTGAGAAAACGAAGTTGTCGAGTTTCAAGGCTTCTATGCTCGCGCACAGTGGAAGACGCGAGCGCGATATAACACATCGGGACGCTAAATTAAAATTTATCATGATAAGAACGAGGCTCGCGAAAAAAATACAAGAGAACTACGAGGAGCTACTGGCGCTTCAGACGCAACTCGAACTCTTGCGACTCAAGACCTATCCCACTCTCAGGCTCAAAGGCCTCGTCAAGGATAAACCGACGATCAATAAAACAGAGTGAAAATATAATCTTGCGACTTGGATTTCTTCGCAAATAAACTAAATCGCGTCGCGTAGATATGCAAGTTGGATGGATTATTTATTTTATGACAATCTTCTCTGACAAAATTCAAGGAACATTCGTCGTTAATCGAAAAATACTTTGTGGCCATTAAAATTTATATTTTTACATGTTTGCCATAGCAATTAGACCCTCGATGTCCTTCAGAAAATCCTGATCTCTGAATATCTTAAGATTTCCGCCATCCCGCGGGAACTCCATATCCTTCGGGAACCACAGCGTTGATTTAGCAGGTTATAAAATCCAGCGTCTCTAATCTCCTCCATAGCGGCATTATGGCGTCAAAATATTTTGATAATGTAGACAGACAAATAATCATTAATTCAACAATAATATTCCAAGCTACGACCATTAATTTATTTTATTCAACAGCCCGTGACCATCGGTATACATAAACCGAATTATCTCCACTCTCAATATATGTTCCAATTTGTTTAAAAAATATTAACAATCATTGAAACATATCAACGTTATTTACTCGTGGTATTAAATCATCGAAGGTCGCGGTATCGTTAATTTTATTTTTACTCGCTCTTTGTAAATCTGCACTGGTGAACTTGTATATGTGAAGTAACAATTGTATATGTCGTATTTGTAATTTGAGAATTAAAAAAAATTGGAATGCCACCAATGAAAAGCCTGAACCATACGTACTTATAATCGATCGTGCGATATGAGACGCATTGCCCAGTTCACCAGTGAACTTTCTTGGAAGTAAAGAGTTGATAGCATTGCTCGGGGAAGTACCACTCAGCCACAATTTATTTATGATGAAGCGTAACCCTGACTCTCCGATGTAAATGTATATACTAATACTGTGCGTGGTGTACGTGACTGCAATGCCCAGTCGTATGCGTGTATTCCTCTTCTTATCCTCTCTCATCTTTTATATTTCGCTCTCTTTCTCTTTGACTATAGTACTCACTGCAAACCACAGAAGCCGCAACATGAAACACGACCGAAAAACAAAGACTCATGAATGCAAAAAGTATTAAAAATTTATCGTGAAAAATGCATTTATTTATATCCATTTAATTAGTATAATTCTATAGGGGAGTAAAAGGGGTCAGATTACGAAGAGGATGCAAAACAGACAGCGAGATGAAAAAAATAAAATTTTATATTCATTTTTGGATTGAGAAAAAATCATATTTCGCAAAATCAATCTATTGATTTTAGGTGGAAAAAATATCCCTCGTTTTTTTCGGTCCCCATTTTGAGTGAATTTTTCTAGTTTTTAATCTGTGAGAAAATGGACGGTGATATTTTCCGGTCCGAAAGCAGTCTTTGAAAAAGTCGGAGAATCCAAAAACATCGACCTTCAAAAGAATGTTTATCGAATATCTTCATACAAAATTCAGCAGTATTATGACATAAAATCGATTATGGATTATACGAATTTAAGGAAATAAGAAAGATTATTGTAAAAACTTGTAAAAAGTCATTTATAACTGAAATAATACCGATACGAGAGAAAATAGACTGCGATTTTTCCGGGAGATCAAGTCCCACGAGAACCGGCTTTTTATCTTCACTCATTTTACGCCAAATTACACATAATAGTTCCATTATTTAAAAATTTCTCTGCTACTATCTGAGAGTCAAGATCGCGAGGTGATGTTACCAGGCAGATGCAGCGACTGACAGTGAACTGTCTAGGATTATAATCGCCTTTGAATCTAAAGAACACGCTGTATTAATGCGAATTGAATTGATGAACGATCCAGCGGAGGGGAAAAGAGTGAGAGAGACGAGAAGAGCACTGAGGTGGTTACAAGAACACAAGCGTGTATATCCCCTCTTCTAGTCGTCCCCGAAGAAGACAACGAAGAGGAAGAAGAAGAAGAAGAAGAAGAAGAAGGACTCGTTGGACCTATATAAGCAGCGTTCAGATTTGCCAGAATGATCCCAGAGACGTTGACACAAGCGTCGTCTACTCTCGCTCCGGACTGTGACAAATAGTCGCTTTACGTTTTGCACCGTGAGTGCTTATTAAATTCGTGCTCGAAGATCTCAGTTCTGGGCACCGAGTTATCGCAGTTTTCATCGTCAAGATGTCCCGAGGATACCTACTTGTTGTCCTGGCGACTGCGCTCGTCGGGATAAGCCTCGCTGAGGAGCCCACCACCAAGGCTCCAACTTGTAAGCCAAAATTCACTTCTGGGGATTATAAAAAAAAGTAACAGTTATTCAGTGAGACTTCGATTATTTCTGAGCTTGGAGGCATATGAGTGTTGGATTTTTTTTACCGGTTTTTCTAAGTTTTGAGGATTTATTGGCAGTAGAAATAATGTTCGCAGTTGATAATTTTTAAAAAATGGGTTTTGCTCAGTTTTCCTAAACGAAAATCGGTCACTTTTAACTCTTTCAAAGCTGCCTGATCCATTACTAGTAATTTTTCTCCTAATTAAAACTCACATTCTGTAACTGAAATCGCATGTCACAATTGTTAATGTTTTGTAAAAAATCGTACAGGAAAAATTGGCGTTGATTTTATGAATATAATACATTCTTAGCTTCTTGAAAAATTCGGCAAGATCGTTTGAAGGCTTCGCTATTGGCGGAATAAAAAAGTTGTGGCTTCTTTACCGATTCTCAAGGTCACATCGGTTTTTTTTCCGACCTGCTCGAGTGACATCACAAGTTCAAGACTGACTTTCATATAAATGCAATTATTATAATTTTTTTTTATGGAGTAAAATATTAATCGAAATAATGAAAAATGTCTACACGACTGTCAAAGTTATTAGCGACGAAAAAAAAATTTACATTATTTTTTGTTGCATTTAGTCAAGATGTGCGTACCAGAAATTTACTGGAAGGATTGCCAAGAGATGATGGAAGACTCGCTATCGAAGGGTATGCCGATCACTTGCATATCGGGTCGCGATCGATTCGATTGCATCGAAAAGGTTGGCAGAAAAGAGGCTGACATCGTCGCGGTTGATCCTGAAGACATGTATCTCGCCGCCAAGAGCGAGATCGCTAATCAAGCTGGATTTAACGTAGTCGAGCAGGTGAGATCACCTTTTTTTTTTAAATTAAAAAGGCAAATCTGGATTTTACTGGAGTTACCAATTTTTGTTGAGTAACTTTTCATCAAAATATTCCATTATATCGATAGACACAATTGGTAAAGATTTAATTGTAAATTTAAAAAATTAATTTTTCTTCACATACATTTGTTTTAAAATGCGTTTCAAAATCTCGGTTTGTCGAGATCGAGTTACAATTGCAAATTTGACTTCCAAAATACTAGGGTTTCCCTGTGTTAATTGGTTTACATGTTGTCCTACATCCGGTAGCACCTGTTTGATGCATATTCGACTAGATTCCCTTCGAAATCGCGTAAAATTTGTTTAAATTCTTGGCACTCGATGGAGCTGACTTCACCAACGATATCGCCTTAATTAACTAAATGAATTGAAAACAGGTTCGAACGAAAGAGGAACCTGACGCTGTGTACAGGTACGAGGCTGTAGCCGTAGTACACAAAGACTTGGAAATTCACGACGCTCAAGGACTTCGAGGTCTTAAGTCCTGCCACACTGGCGTAGGTCGAAACGTTGGGTACAAAATTCCCATAACGAAACTCACCGCTATGGGCATTCTGGCAAATATAAATGACCCGGAATATTCCGCCCGGGAAAATGAGATCCGAGCTCTAAGCACGCTTTTTGAAAAGGGTTGTCTCGTTGGCACATGGTCTCCGGATCCAACCATCAACCAAAGACTAAGTAGGTTTATCTTTGCCATTGAAAAATGATTATTTTTTTTTAGGACAATGTTAACGCTAGTTAGTTATTGAAATATTTCATAATATTTCTTACAAATTAATTTCAAAAACATTGCAGACTTCAATACTAATACAATTATTTCGTTAAAAGTTAATACCGTATTTGTTATTATTATTATTATTATTATTAATCTTCTGAAATTAAATTTGAAAGGCTACTCAAATGTAGTAATGAAATAAATTATTTAAATAACTATGAGTAATTATAAATTTTGATTATGTTGTTACTCTTATTTTTTCAGAGGAAACGTACAGCAATATGTGCGCGCTTTGTGAAAAACCGGAAGTCTGTGATTATCCCGACATCTACTCTGGATATGAGGGTGCACTTAGGTGTTTGGCTCATAATGGAGGTCAAGTGGCATGGACCAAAGTTATCTACGTCAAGCGTTTCTTCGGTCTTCCCGTAGGTGTCACGCCAGCTGTGCCCACTCAGGAAGATCCCACCAACTTCCGGTACTTCTGTCCCGATGGTACCAAGGTTCCCATCGACGCCACTACCAAGCCCTGCACATGGGCAGCCAGACCGTGGCAAGGATACATGACCAACGGTCAAGTCAAGGACGTGAACGGAGTACAAAAGGTACGACAAATTATTTTTTCGTGAATATGTCAATTGAAGCAACACATTTTACCTCAGAATATGTTTAAATATACTGGACAAACACTTGCCATATAAAAAATGTATTTTTCAATTTATTGATATTTTTGGAATTACCAATTTAGGAACTCACGGAATTGGGAGCCCTCGGCGAGAAGGAAAACGCTCAGTGGTGGAAGCACATTATGCTCTTGGACGAGAAGACTCTGGCAGTGTCAGCTCCTCCTGTAAACCCGAACGATCATCTTGTGAATGCCAAGTACTTGGATGTAATTGAGAGAAATTCGGGAGCACCTGAGAGAGACGCACGTTGGTGTGTGTGGAACGATGCTGCATTGGCTAAATGTCGTGCACTTGCTAAGGCTGCCCACTCGAGGGATGTCAGGCCAAGGATCGATTGTTTTGCTGAAAAAGATGAGGCCGCTTGTCTCAATGCACTCAGAAGCGAAGGAGCTGACCTTGTGGTACTCGAAGGAGGTGCCGTTGCAAACGCGACCAGGGATTTCAATACCAAATCAATTATCGCTGAGGACTATGGTCTAGGAGCGACTAAAATGGGCGAGAGACCCGCTGTTGCGGTCATCAAGAAGGGAAGTCCCATTCAGAAGTTTGGTAAGCAAATAATCTCATAATTGGTTATTTCTAAAAAATACTAATGATGATAGTGATGGTTATGATGAGGAGTAATTAAGAAATTGGTTCAAAAAGTTTTTTAATGAAACGAGGCATATTTTCAGTTTTTTTTTTAATAAGCTATTTTATGACCAAATAATCCGGAAACTTGTTACGCGTAACAATGATCCTTTCTTGGACTAAATATTCAGCAAAATAACACTGATACATTTTTTAGCTGACCTGAAGGGCAAAAAATCGTGCCACAGCCAATACGGCAACAATTTCGCCGGATGGATCGCACCTTACCACGCTCTTAAAAAAGCGAACCTCGTACAAAACGAACAAGAGATGAACGATTTCTTTGCCGCATCTTGTGCTCCAGGAGCAACCATTGGCTCCAAGCTTTGTCAACAATGCGCAGGAAATGTTGACTCCAAAGACAGCAAAATTACAGAAGCTACTAAGTGCAAAGCGTCTGAGGCTGAAGCTTACTACGGTGGCAAGGGAGCTTTGAAGTAAGTTTGGACATTTTTTTTTTTTTTTTTTTTCATTTCATTAACTCATTCTATCAATTTGAACTTTAGAGGGAGCTTTGTTTCCATAAACGTTTTTTGTTTCGACATTGTCATATAAGGCCACTCAGCATGGTCCAAAGATTCCAGAAACGTGATCTAGAAAAAAAATTTGCGCATGTGTGTATGTGTATGTATACAAATTTCAAAATGAAAAAAAAAAATAAATAACAATAGTCGTTTTAGCTATCGAGCTAAAAATTGACACAGCAGTGGAGCCAAATTTGATTAAATCCATTTTTGATAAAATGTGTGCAGAAATTTCGATTTTTAAAATTACCTGTTTCTTCCAGATGTCTGATTGCTGATAAGGGAGACGTTGCTTTCATTCCTCTTACAGATCTGCTTCAAGCTGGTTAGTAAAATATGTGATTAGCAAAATATAACCTATTAAGCATGTTAATGGATTTGTTGAACAAAAAGGCTGTAACAAAGTATAAGTGGCATTTTGGTAAACAATTTGTCAAATTTCCGAAACTGAACTTCTAAACCTTGGTCAAAAAATTGATTGACAATAAAAATCAAAAATGATATTTGAGCGCTTAAGATTTACTGTGTAAACAGAAGTGTAAAAAGGCAGTTTTTGCCGCGAGGACGGAAAATTTCTCGTTCGCCATTCTATATTGTATTCATGAAACAATTTTCCTATTTTCAGAGGAAGTTAATGCAACCGAAGGTGCCATTAAGTCTTCGGACTTTATGTTGGTTTGTCCGGACGGCACAATCACGGCAGTCCAGGAATGGTCCAAGTGTAATTTGGGTCTGGAGCCACCACGAATAATTGTCAGTTCCGCAACGAAAACTGCAAATGCTCTTGAAGAATTGACGCACGGAGTTTTGGCAGCGAGTTCGTTGTACTCGAAGAGACCAGATCTTTTGCATCTCTTCGGTAACTGGGGTGGTCAGTCGGACATTTTATTCAAGGTCAGTATTATTGTCTCGCCACCAATAGCGTGAAATTGGTCTCGAGTGATTTTCCTCGTTTCATCAACAATTTCGCTGCTTTATCATTTTACAGGATTCCGCAAAGGGTCTTGTGTCGGTGAGTCCTGAATGGGACCACTGGAACGACTGGGCAATCACAATGAAGGACTACACTTTGGCTTAAGGTCTTTTGTATAAATTATAATCGTCTTTAATCCCAGTTCAAAGCTGGTCGATGACAGAAAAAAAAAACATTAATCTACGCTCTTTTAGGTCGTAGTATGCAATTGAATTGTTCATTTTAATACTTTGATATTTCATAATAAAATGTTCCCGATACCATAAATATTTATTCCGTGACCTTCATCAATCAACCTATTATGCAAGAACTATTGTTTTTATTACTCCGGCTTCAAAATAAATACAAAAACGGTACAAAAGTAGAGACAAGGAGATGATTTTATCAAGTTCATGAAAAAATCGATTTTTTTTTCTTAAAAGTCATTATTCAACGAAGTATGTTATATTTTAATGCCTAAACAAATGGCTAGAAGCATTTTTGTCTATTCTAAAACTAATACTCGGCTGAAGAATCGCCCCTTTCGTTCTTTTGTTGTTTTTGCGATGGGTTTTTTTGGCAAGAACATGTTCGCTGCCGAGTGTGATTAGACTGAAAAATGTTCCGCCAAGAATTACGAGAACCAGAGGCAAGACGTCACCGATCTCGACAGTTGTCCATCCATTATCACGCTGTAATAAATTCCATTGAATTAGTCATCCAACTTGGACTTATAAATAATGAATGATATGTATGGTGATAATTGAAAAATCTCTTACAGTGTTATCTAACGTCCATTCGGAATGGAGGAGACGCTGAAGAATACCACTATCACGAATTAGCAGTATACTGCAAATAAATGATTTATTATTATCGATTAATCAAATTAGTAAGTATGAAAAATAGGAAATTCGCTGAACTTTGTATTAATGATTCCTTTGAGAGGACTTCTTGGTCTAACGGCCATGGCTATCGACGCTTGCATTATTGTGTCCAATGGCTCGAGTTTGCAGTTGACTATTGGTTTCAACTGAGAAACTACGGTGTCTAGAGTCATAAAGGCGTAATTATCCTCCTCACAGACACGATTCAGTCCGTCTAAATAGTTGTTTGGCAAATCTGTTTCTTTAGTCAACACCTCCTCGAAAAGTACTTGCAGAATTTCGTCACTCGTGTTCTGTAAGAAATAAAAGGAGCAGTATCAGATATTTTTTGTAAATCGTGAAATCATAATAGTTGTGATAATTCCTTAAAAAAATTACCTGGAAAAAACTGTAATCAGCAGAATCACCGACCACGCCAAATCTGTAAGTACCATCCTCCAAAAGACCCTCCATTGTTGTAAATGGCATGACAAATGTTTTTACAGCTAACGAGCTAATTAAAGCGGCTGAATATGCAGCCAAAACAACTACTCCAGTGAGATGTATCACTTGATGAACTATTCTAATGGGATCCAATAATGACTGCTCCAATCCTATTGCCAATCAGATAATTACTGAGTTTGAAAGAAATTTATTCAAATTATTTATCAGATACTGTATGTTTCCTCATAGAGAAAACCTTTTTTTTCGTCAACATTTTTATCGTTATTTTCGGCCAGAACTCTCGAGCTGCTCGAAACATCTAGAAAAGTCAAAAGTGTGTGTGTGTGTGTGTGTAGGATATTTCCTCTATGAGGAAGCTAACATTGATTCCTAACAGTTTCTACATCGCATACAGGTGGATTTGTAAAAATTTCGAAATAATCAGTAAGCAATTTGCAAAATTTTACTTTGCAATTTTTTTTACCTTGACTGCAAAAAGCTCCATAAACTGCTAGAATAATGTCTACCAGATTAGAGGGCGAATTTTCGATATCCTCTATATTGGCTGATATGAATGGGACGATCGACTTAACCATTGAAATGGTAGCGCTCGTTACGATTATTAAAATACCAATTGAAGTCCATATACCCGAATGAAATGGAGTTATGTAAGCTTCCCACTTCAGGGGAGACGTTGACGGTCTTTTTATGAACGTACGACATCTGCAATTAATTCGACGTATGCAATATAAAAACTGTTTTTAAATGGTTTAACATCATTTTTTAAAGATAATTACATGTTTGGTAAAAACAATCACATGAAAAAATAATAGGTATGTGAAAAAATGTTTTTCAAATTTTCTTACTTTGTCGAATAAAGCGGTGTAGTAAAGTCTATAGCTTCGAGACGATCACCTGTCATCATAAGCTCGGCTGCCACGATGTCAATATCGTTGTTCACCAACAATCCGATCGCACCGGTCCAGGTACCATTATCCAACAATTGGCCCCAGTTCAGAGATTCCTGGTAGATGACGCTACAGTAGAGAATAACAAAATGATCTCTAGATAAATAAACGACCAATTGTTTCTAAAATGTTATGACATTAAAGCAATTTAAGGTTCTCTCATGAAATTCGTGTCATTATAAGTTTTTTAATAATATCGTGTATATTTTTGCAACTGGAATTCAGATTTGAGGTCGGACAATTACTATGTTTGAAAATCACTATAAATTGTAAAATTGGCACATAAAAAATGCTGCGCCAATTTTCTCAACGATCCATCAACGCTTTACCATTTAATTACATTTCCCATGGCACGAAAAGATCTTTTTCCGAAAGACGTAGACGAAAAGGAGACGGAACGAAAAGAGACATTTTTGAGGAAAGATCGGCTGCCAGTCAGGAAGAATATTTTCGTAAGGAGACCGCGAGGCAAATAAAAGAAATCCAGGAGGCTCAAAAACGCAAAAGAGAAGAAATGGAAAAAGGAGCGAATAAAAAGAATGAAAAGCCAGAGGATAGTGATGATAGAAATAGAAAATAATTGAGAACGAATGAAATCGTGATTTTAAGGTACATGAAGTATTTAAACATTTTTTAATTGTTTTTCAAATATAATACTTTATTGACAGTAAAATGTCTAAATTTTCTATTACAAAAATAGAAAAGTAATAATTGATCATAATTGATCTTGGGTTTTCATTTTTATCGAATAAAGATGGAGAAAAAATAAAGCTTGCAGATAATTATTACGAAACGATAACAATAAAATCATCGATACAATGTTCGTTCATGTGAAAAAATGTACGCTATCAACTGTGCTCTAAAAATACATTCCATCGTAATTACTTAATTAGACTTGACTTACGTGCAATTCATACTTTCCTCAAGCAGTTGCATAATACCACCGAAGAAACCACCAAGGCCAATCATCTCACCGTTATCATCGCGAACTATCAACGAGCCTGGTGGATCCTGAGAGCAAAAATATGTCAACGTGCAAAAGACTTCGATGCCCATGGGACACAAAAAATTCTTACGTGAATGGAAGTAACTCGAATAATTTGGCCGTAAAGATCATTTCTTCGCTGATAAAGTCCGAGTGTGGGTGTCGTGATTCCACGATCGGGATGCCAAGTACCAAACGTCGAATGTCTCAACTCTTTGTCGCGGTCGACTTGATAGACTTCGGTGATGATTTCGGTATTTGAATCATTACCCTCGCCCTGAGCGACCATGAAGGTGCAGTCGAACGGCACATAAATCTCCATGAAGAAATCCTCGATTTTTGTATCGTCTCTGAAGAAAATTAGCCAAGTGGGATACGACATGTCGATCCAGCCCGTAATCTGCTGTTGACAAATGGTCTATTTGATTTATCAATGAAGCCACTTTTCGCGAAAATTTATATGAAGAAATTTGTCCAAAATTTTCGATATTTTTCGTGCCGTTGCTATATTTTCTGTACCAGCAGTAGAAACGAATATAATTAACGAAAATAATTTTTAAAAACGGTAAATTATTTTGTAATTATGTTCGAATTTTCGATGTGTGATATTTTGAAGCGGTATAATAACACAGCACTGTGGTATATTTACATGAGTAAAGTCGTACTTGACGTCATCGGAGTCGTTGAGGAGGACGAAGAGCGGTCTCTTAATATGAAAATAGCTGTAGCCGACCTGCGACAGGCTCGTCATTAAATCGAATATGATTTCTTTGTCGAAACTATGAATTCCTCGCTTACTTTGTTTTTGAATGTTTTAAGGTCCATGGAAGTCGTGCGAATGTGTCGTCCACTTAAATAGGACTGAAGCTTCTCAAGCTGCATGCCTTCCATCAAGCCTATATTTTTTTGAATATATTTTTTTTCATAAGGTAAACAAAAGGGCTGATTTATTATAATAAAATCGCGAAAATGTTAATATTGGCACGCTTAAATAATAATTCATTATTATAAGATTTGACGAATGTGTTTAGGACATTTTTATTCAATTACTGACCATGATTGAGGCAAATTTTTGATAATTCAAATGCATACCCTGTGTCCCGATAGGATCGGGTGTCGCATGCAGCAGTATTATGCACGTGTTATTAAAATAATCGTGGATGCCATCGATTATATCTTGATAAATAGGAACCGGCCTGATTAACTGATTTTTCACGGATGGAACACTCATTAATGTCCAAATCGAAATAAATACAGCGTTTAACATTTTTTTTTTTTTTTTTAGTACTTTGATGAACCACTGAATTCAAATAATTAATCGACCAACTGTGATTAATCAAATGATGATGTGCATGATGTAAAAAAGCTTTAAAAGCTCAACGAGGCTATTTCAGAGCGACTGTCACTGTTGAACTGAAATATATTTTCTACCTCCTCGCTCACAATTTTCTTTTCATCATCACGTACATCGTACGACACGATGTAGTTTCGATACGGAACATAAATGTTATGTATTATATCACGGTAGTAGCTATTTTCACAAAACGCTGCAAACATATAATTTTTATTTTGCTCGATTACGTTTTTATATTATAAATTAATTGGACAATCAAATATCAAGGTAGTGAGACCGAAGACTCAAGATCAAATGAATTGACGGAATTTATACTCTGACCTAGAACCATTATAGCTGGTTAATCGATACCAAACGATTTCTTTGACAAATATTCAAATATTTGATTTGTTCCTGCAACTATGATTTTTATATCTTTCGCTTTAGCTAAAATAGCTTCTCGGGTTATGTTGGATGGATTAATAATTAAAAAAGCTCTTAAGCATGTGAGAACCACTGCAGGTTGAAAAGTTTCATTGCATCACTGACTTGATTCGCATGTGAATAATCGAGCAACGTGAGTCACGCTATATTTGAAATTTATCTGATATCGTTGGACGATTTGATCTTTTGCATCAATCATTTAATGCTTCTTTCCGTGAAACAGTGTTTTTACTGTTGTTCTTTAAATCTACTTTAATATCCGTATCTATTGATAATGTTTTTTCAATTCATCTTCTTATTTGTTATTAATTCATTATTAATTCTTCTTATTTGAATGATTTATAAATAAATACAACAAGAAAAAAAATTGTTATTCAAAGTACCGTTAAAATTACTGATTAAAAATGTAATAATGCAAATATTATTCATATATATGAACACGATTCTCGTTAATTAGTACGGCCTTGGAAATTAACAATAAACTCATTGAAAAATACAAATTATTTTATTGAAAACTATCGGTGCAGTGAGATTTTAATTCGCGGAATAGCGTCAGTCGTTATCAGGGAAAAAAATCGCCCCCAACTGACGTTGATAGTACGTTAAGTATGTTTGATAAACATGCCAACCTTATTGATTACGTTACGTACACGTTAAATCATGTGCAAACCTAGAAAGAAATGTTCGTGGTTTGCATCTGCCTGAGCAGCTTTGTATCCGTTCCGGATACAAATTAATTACCGTGTAAAAATTCTTTCTTAATGAATATTATAAATATAGCAAGTTAAGGTTGAAGTATCGGTTTTTCTCGTATATATTTTTCATTTCCCTAATAAATATATATTGGAAAATTTAAAACGCTAACTGTCTCTAAATTATAGTAATCTATTCAAATATTTAATTCACGGAAAACTCACAATACAAATGAGTCTTATAATTGAATCGTGGAAAATAATGTTATGAAAAACAAATGTCGAAACAAGATAATAATAATAATTTCAGTTTTTTTTTTTTGGAGATTACTATGTGTGTAAATGATCGAATTAATGATTGGCATTTAATTAATCCGGCAGGATTTTATGTGTCGAAAAACCTGACCGTCCTGTTTGTTTTTCAATGATATCTTGGGGTCGTTTAAATGAAACGTTTTGTCGTAATGCAGGTGGTGTCACCGAGTGGAAAACTAAGTTGTGAATGTAATGAGGCGCTTTTCGCGCAAGTTGTACGAAGGTGGATGTACTTGGCCGGCGTTGTGCGATCATTACACGTTCGCGGTATTACGCAATTATGCGAGAACGATGGGAACGGTAACGACAAATATATGCAACAACCTGATAAAGCCCGAGGTGGTGGTCCGTAAGTTATATATAAGAATGCGGAGGAAAGAAAAATTTCATTAGGTCGGTAGCTTGCGTACTTGTATTGTCCTCAAGGTCACGTAACAGAAGAAAAAAGTTACCAACATGTCGTCACCCTCGAGTTGGATGATTTTTCTTATTCTGTCTCTGGCGTTAACAGTTTATTGTCAACAGGAATCCACGACTAAGGCTGGTAAGTTGTCAAAATTCGAATTTATTAATTATAGCGTTAAAAATATATATAAAAAAACATTTTGTAAATCTTTCGTCAGTATAATAAATAATAATGATTGTAGAAAAGTTGATTGAGTAGATTTTCCTAGGGAATGATAAATAAATAAATTGATGATAAATGTGTATGTTAAACAAACAGAAAATTGGGCGAAAAAACATAGGGTGCTATATATTGCTGCTGAATAATCGTTGATATATCGGGAGATAACGTTTTTGAATATTTTTAGGTACAACTACCGATTCACCACAATCTAAGGCCAAGACCACTGGAATTATAGGAGCTGTAGTTCCGTATTTGCGCCCCATAACGACCCTCTTATACCAGACGGGAGATAGTTTCCTCAGGAATGTTTACAACCGAAAATTGCCATGCACAATTAACGATTTCACGAGAATGGACATTAATTGCACAAAACTGTAGTGAGAAATTTTATTTAACGACGATCGAGCCAATTTCACGTTGATGCTAATTATGTCGTTGGTAAATAATGAGTTGACGTAAATTAGACGAGCGTTAAAAATATTATCACATTAAGCGTCAATGTTATTATTCGATATTCCGAAGGCAACGGAACATCGTGGAAGAAAGAAAAAATCCTCTATTGCGATATGTAATTTACGGCGTGGGTGGAAAAAAAATCTCACCGTAGATCTATGCTTTCTGAATAAATGATCTGGTACAATAAATACAGCAATGTGAGTCTCACAATTATTTTTATCTGTCTACTTCCCATGGCGCAGAAGATTCTTTTATTTATTTATTAACTAGAGAAATAATACTACATATACAAAAGTAAATTTACCTGCTACGGATTTAATATTTCGTAAGATCAACATTAATGGTAAAAATGTATGCAATTAGATTTTATTGGAAACATTTTTTTAAAATACGTTGATGTTACAGAGCCAAACGAAAACGGTGAAAAAAATGTTACTGTTACGTCAATGTCTCTGGTAAGGATTTAATAAAGTGTTTAATTAAGTTCAGGAAGCTTATTTATTTTTTTATTATCTTATTTTTTCAAAATTCATTGCCAATTCCCTGCATATCGCATATTTTAAGACTGAACATTCAAAAACTACAGAAACTCATAACTACACCCTTATGCTGCCTTGATAAGAATTACATGCGCCATTTGGAGCTGTTGGTTACCTTGTTCTTAACCTGACACATCACTCCAATATAAAATAACGATTACAAAATCTATGAACTCGTGAAATTAAAAATACGTTTCAATTAATGAAAAATATGGTTTTTAAATCAAACTCCTTTCCCTAAATGAGTGAAAGTGTACGCTGAGTCAAATTTAATTGGCAAATATGATCAATTTATGTTTTAATTATGCAACTGTTCGCGATAAAATACAATTTACACGCCGAATGTAAAAGTAATAAATTTTGCATATTTATCGATTTACCATAAAACCAGGTGTTGTATTAAGCTGCTATTTAGTTAGTCGTAAAAGTATAATAAACCGATTTCTTTTTTTTTTTTTTTGCTTAACGAAAACTCCAAGCCTAAAGGGAAATATTGTAACGGCCAATTTTAGTACAATGAAAGACTTTTATAGAGTCTGGTCGATAAAATTATTCTGGGTCTTCGATGTAGAATACCGGAGACGGTGGAGGAAAATCTTAGATGGAAATACGACGGAACTGGAGAGCATACGTGAGCGAGCGATTCCAATAAAAACTGTTCCAAGAAATACAGATAAATCAAGCAAGAGTAGATTAAATGAATTTCTGCCGAGAGTATAAGCGAGTATAAGAAAGACGAGCATGGAGATGGAAACATACCGGGAGAATCCGGATATTACAACCGAAAATAATAAATATGGATAAAATTGTTGGTAGGAAGAAGAAAACCTTGTTCATATTGGAAGATGTCAAGAAGCAATAGTATCCATAAAACATAATATAATCGCTAACATGGATGGATTGATAAATGAGAGTAGTGATCTGGATTTGCAAAATAAAATTGAAGTCTGCCTAAAAGGTAAACCTCAAGTATACAAGGCTGAGCATACAAATAGCGAATAGTTAAATCAGCAAATTTCATAATGATAGTCATTCGCTATTTTGACCTTTTCGTTTTGTAACATGAGTACGAATTATCCTTAATTCAACTCATCGATTATCAAAAATTTCGATTACCGATATTCCTATCCCAAAAAAATTGTGAAACAAAAAACTGCAATCGTCTTCGTGTTTATAGCAAAATAAAAGGAAAAAAAAAAAGATTTACACAATTTCTTCATCACCGCATTTTTCGAAGTGGTGAAAATCTATGTTAACAAGCTCGGTCGCAAGAAACGAAGAAGATAACAAGAAGATAACATATAGAAAGTATATGGAAAAAAAATTTCGACCTGTTGACGATTTTTGCAATATGTTATTGTCAAAAGCGTCATGAGAGCCATAAAACTGCAAGTGTCGAATGTCGATAGCACCATCGATATAATCGTCTGGTCTAATGACCGTCAATTTCAGTGCATCCTAAGCATTTCACTCAGACCTTCAAAGTTGAGGAATTACTCAAACTTCTTCCTGATAAGGAAACGTTCGATTAGCAGCCATTTTCACGGTAATTAATTCCGCACGTTACGTGTCGTGTCACGAGGAGACAATTAACAGTCGATCGATATGTATCGTGTGCAACACTTTCACCGAGTCTAGTACGACTCGGCCAAACGCTGTTTAATTTCAAAGTGAGTCAGTTCGTCGTTTGACGTATGACGAGCAGATTGCTTGGAATTGATGTTTCGAAGAGGCCGAAACATCGAATGTCGCTTCCTGGTGCCGTAATCTAACAACCGGTTAGTGTTGTTATAGGCATAAACGTTTTGGCCCGCAATCAATGATAATCGTTAAGCAGATATGATCGTCGTCACAAGTTCGAAAAGTACGTAGGAAATATCCAATTTCCTGACGAAGGTTACATAAATTTGATAGTGGCGAAAACTTGATAACGGAGAAAAAAAACACAGAAGTAGAACTGGGGCTTTGTCATTCAGAATGCAAGTTGCAGGCAAACCGTGAATATTCACATTTTGCTAATTTTCTCGTTTGTCGGGTTCTACGTCCATCAAATACTCGACTCGTAATCTAGAATAATTTCGCATGACGATAGTGCATTCCTCCATATGATTTCCGTTCCATTTCAAAGGAGGATGTCAACGAAGAGGGTGACAAGGGACCGTAGGTAAGAATGCAATTGAATTATTACAGCTGGTCGATTGATTGTCACAGCTGATAAATTGGTAATCACAACTGATCGATTGATCGTCATAGCCATTGTAGAATATTAGTTCTCCCAACTGATCAGTAAGTCGTGACACCTGGTCACTTAAGTGTGACAGTTGATTCTCGACCATGGACAAAGTTGGTCGTTCGCATTGGTCGTCACGACAATTTATTTCATCGTCAAAACGGATCAATCGATCGATCAAACTGCCCAGTTGTCAGTGACAATTGATCGGCTGGTAGGACCAACAACGGCCATCAGGACAAAATTTCTGATAGACATTGGATCTTGGATATTGATTGTGGACACGACAATATCAATCTTACAATATCGTTAGCCTGAAGTTATTTCGATCAAGTTATGATAAAAGTGTCCAACAATGTGGGACCCAACGTTTGTCAATCATGCTTAATGCCATTCCGTGTTGTACCTAAAACTCCAATTATCTCGTCGAACCAATCGTCTTATGGTGGGTTTATGTTCAAGCCCCATCTTATCCCTTCCCTTGCTTCCTTCATCCTTCCACCCAACTTATTTATTGCATTCCTCTCTGTTTTGAAAATGAGAACGCTTTGACATTGGCTAGCCTCGGCTAATTTTCAAACAGGTATAATTAATGGATAAGATACCCGGAAGCATAAAAAACTATATTTTCGAAAACTCGGCATTCAAAGTAAACGCGTCGGGTAGAGCTAAGACGCGCACGGTGTACGTGAAATGGCGGAATAGCTTGTATTACTACTACTAACTACGCCGAGGACTGTACATTGAAAATAGTTGCTTTTTCCTTGTTGGACGATAAGGATAATTGCGTAAGAGGGGGAGCTATAATAAGAAATCCAGAAGAAGCAAAAGTTTCTATGCTTTCGCGACAGTCGACAATGTTCAAGTCATTAAGGGTGGTGGCCCTCCTCTTGGCGGTCGTGATCAGTATCGTTCACGGTCAGGATGATTCCAATGGAAACACCGTATCATCTTCCGATGATTCCGACAATACTATATTTAATCAACCGACCGAAGCATCGACGGCCGTGAGCACAACAGGCACGTTCGAAATATCGAAACTTCATCGTAGTTCAGGAGAACACCGATTTTCCCGGTGATAAAATTTTGTTTGTGCAACGGTTAACCGAAAAATCGAAAATGATAAGGAATAAAACAGACGGTAGTGCGAGAATATTAATCGGTCAATGACAAGCTTATCGTCAACAACAATAACTACACGAAAACACGATAGTGACATGAAGACACTTGATGGCGGAGATCTCTCGAAAAATAATGGCAACTATGTGATAATTAAGAGTCCAAGGGGGGGGGGGGGGGGGGGCCAACCGATAATGACTAACTATAAAAGGCACTCGAAATCGAAGACAAATAATTACTTTAATCTTTTTGATTTCTCTCTTTCAGAATCATCGGTAAGAAGCGTCTTACATGTTTTTGATGGAGGTCTTCTTGAAGGAATTCTCAACGCCCTTGTTAACTCCCCTCTCGGTTTGATATTCAGGCCGTTGTCTTTGATACTGAGACCAATATTTTGGATAACCGATACAGCATTGGCCCCAGTGTTTTTCTTTGTACGATTAATTCTGACACCGATTGTTGGAATTTTGGATTTGATGTTTATGCCTGTTCGTGGTGTCTCCAATTTACTGGATTCGATTCGCCATATTTTAGGAAATCCAGTGTTGGCTATTGCCCCTCTATTGTCACTGGTAATTTCTAATATCTCCGGAATATTGACCAGTGCTCTGGGAGCTACTTCTGGACAAAATTCAGTTCAGCGAAGGAAACGACGTGGCATCATGGACTCTATGATGGGTATGGCGTGGACGACATTAACGTACCCATTTAACTTGGTCTATGGCATCATCACCACGTTACTTTCGCCCTTCTACTATCTCTACAATACTGTCACGTGGCCATTACATTTTATTCTCGGCGGCGATGCTGATAATGATATTTCAACCAGTATCGCAACCGTTGCAAATTATTTACCATTTTCCGACATGATTTCGGCACTACTTCTGAATCTATCTGACTCCTCACAGGACACAATTATTAACATGTTGAAGCTCGCATGGGTCCATGCGAAGGAATACCTTTTTCCGGCTGTCGATGAATTAATCGTGTGGGCCCAAAATTCCGAATACGTACCTGAAGACGTTAAAACCGGATTGAGTTCACTTCATTCGACCTACTCGATGCTTCATCTCTTTGGAATCCTGTAAAATTTGATACCGGGCCCTGGCGTTCACTCAACAAATTCTTCAACTCCTCAATACTGTACAGATGAAGAAGAAGCTTTTGAAAAATACAATAAAATTCAGTTTATCAGCAATACTACATGTTTATTATTTATTTTACATGGTACATTGTCAATGCCTTTTCGATCAATTGTTTTATTATTAGTACAAAAATCCAGGGAAACTAAATAAATGAAAACACGATCTTGATATAAAGCAATACAAACTCAAAACCGTATAACCATCACTACATTCTGGATATTTGATGATCTGACATCGGCTTGAGAACTTTTCAACAAAAAAATGCAGAATCGATAGGGAATAATATATATTTTTTATTGTAGATGTATATTTCTGGATATTGTTAGCTTACAGTAGATTAACAATATACTATCGTGCACCATTTTTTTTTTTTTTTTTTTTTTTTTTTTCCGTCAAGATCAAATTACTACTAGGCACTATTCGGTCGTAAAAAATCAATTTGTGGCCAGACGCCATAACCCCTGTCATATAAGGGCATATTTACAAACTGCGAGGATCGTTCATGTTAGATTCAAACATCACAATAATTACAATGCTTATTAAGTATTGATGAAATTTTTATTCGCCTTTAATAGAGTTACGCGAATAACATACATGTTAACAAAATTACATAAAGAAAGTTTAAAATTACTTTGAAGGTGACTTTTTCATAGCATTCCCTCTCTATAGAAAAAAATGGTCGAGGATTTAATCAGTACATTCTTCCATTGTATAAATAAATGCTTATTCTTTACTTTACAATAACCACTAAAAAAATATACACAATCAATTGCCAAATCTTTTATTTTCGAATTATTAACAATAGAGCCCAAGTTTTATCAAGTAATCTGACAAAATTTATCTTTAACTAACGCACACTCATAAATCATTTTTTTTTCCTCATTTTGAATAACGAGAAGAATTTGTCTAAAATTGAAAAATTACATAGAGAACGTTTTCCGATCGAAAACGATTTTCGAAATTGTACAAATTTGTGTTGTGTCTCAAAAGTAAAAGCAGGTTACAGAAAAAGTAGTCACTTGTTTATAGAAATAGATTTCAAAAGTGGAAACGGTTTTCAACGACGGAGGATTTAAAGAATAATCTTAGAAGCAGGCAATCATTAAAATTCATTTTTACGAATGGGATTTATTTCATTTAACACATCATCCATCGGCCATCGCTGCACAGAAAAACTCGTACATACATATATACATACATACATTATATATATATATATATATGTATATATATATTATATTACATATAACATAATATTTAAGGCGAAGTTCCTACATTGCGGATTTTTTTCCTCCTTCGAACTCCAGAAAATAGATTTTTCCGCTCAATTCACGCGTATCGGTGAAATCATTAATCAATTGTGATACCGCCGAAGAGAACGTCGGCAGTTGGATTGGCGAACGATTGAATGCACAATTTTAATATGGCTTTTACGAATCCTGGGAGAAGCAGCGACGGTACTCCATCGAGAACGTCCATTAAGACTTTGCCTAGACCGCCATTGTTCTTAAGTCCCTGACATGTGGTTCCATCCAAATCAACAGTACAAGGCAAGGCACCACCCAGAAACCTTGCAATTGCACCATTCGTAGCTTTCTCGAATAGGTCGAAAATTGACACAACCCATTTCACCATACCCGAGAATGACGATCCTACCAGTGGTATACCATTGAGCATATTTTCGAAGCTAGTTACGAGGCCCGATAAACCCGAACTGCTTTGCCTTTTCACAACTGAAACATACGTAAATGAACAATTATTAGTAACTATTACGACTCTGAGTGGCAATTATGTTCCGTGTGGTTTTGGAATTTACTAATATTTTTTTAATTCTTCATATTCGATTTTTTTTTAAATCACCGAATTTCGTAATTTTTCTTGCCACAAATATAATTCGTATTATTTATAGCAATACTAATTGTATCCTCTTGTTGCAATGAAAGAAGTCGTGTAAGAAATAAAAATTCTGTTTTTTTTTCGCGTAAATTGCAAATTCATCAGTATGATTATAGAATTTATTATATTTTACAATTATAATAATCTTCACCCGGTTTGGTAGAAGAAATATTTGAAAATAATTTTTATCGGGCCACAAAAGCGTCGAACGGTCGCCAAACACGCGATTACAAAAAAAAAGTGTAACATTCCCTTTATCCTCGCTAATTATTATGCGATTTTTGTTGTTGTTTTTTCGTGCATTTGCTACTATTTGAAATTGATTGCGATAATTTTTTGCTTTTTTAGCACGAATTATCATTAATTGGTGAATAATTTAGTATGATACAAAATCGTCAATATTACGGTTTTCTTTTCTACGCGGTTTTCCAAGATACTTTTAATCGACACGAAGATAAGGGTGAGTTTAGCGATCTACTCACTAGAGCCAGCATTTGCGTAGCCACACGCAAAGATGATGGTCAGAAAAAAAGCACATTGCCAAGCGGATAGCCTCATGTTTGCTGTTGAAGTCGTGAAAAGCGTAGGTGACACTATGAAATCGTTCACCAGCCAACAAGCCCTTTATAAAGATGTCGAAGCGTTGTAGTGTTGGTGGTAGAAAAATGCGGTTCAACGCTATCTACTAAACATGCATTCATATGACGTGGTAATGCACAACGACGAGTCAACAAACGAACGAGGAATGGTCTTGTAAATTGTACATACATGAGACTGGAATAAGTAGTTCCTTTTAACGTTCCTTATCGATCACCTTGTCGCTTTCCCCGCTTTTCTTATGTAATTCTATCTGTTTTGCCTTTTCTTTTTTTCACGTTTAACGCGCACGCCTTATTGCCATATGTTTTGGAGGAATCAAATTACCACGTAAAGTTACGTTGAAAGGGCGTTCATTTTCATTGTTGATTTTATTGCAAAGAAATAATGCCGAAAAAATGGTAATTGTAGGTGATTGCGCTTGAAATTTACATTGCGCTGGATGACCTTGATAATGGAACAAGAACTTCAGCGTTAATGTGCGGCGTAGGAAATGTGCCGTTATGCAAGGTCAGATAGTGGCGAACATTTCGCTCGTTGAACGTTGTCATTCTCGTTTAGTAGACTATACTTTTTAGCTGAAAGAGGTGTAATGCTCGTATTATCTCAGTGGTAACTAATTTATTTATGTGGAAATATTTTTAATTGCCCTTTTGGGTGAAACGTGTCAACAAAAGGCGTTACCATCTCCTGGAAAAACCTTATAATAATTGACTCTGAAAAGCGGATTGCAAAACATTAATATATTATCATATATCATTTTAAGATCCACAATTTTCTTACTATTATATTATGCGCAATTATATTACCCATGTTACTATATTACAATTATGATATGCGCAACTATATTGTGTAAAGGTAAATTTTACTAATTGTCTATAAATTTTACGCATTGTCCACAATATATCGGACATAACGTTTGCGCGTAACTACTCTGGACCCAACTGTAGTTTCCAAATTCATTCATTTACAGTCATGAATATAAGAATGTTTTTATATAATGCAACTCTTTGCCAAATTTCATTCTTATCAATGGACTAATTTCGGCCTTCTAATGAATAAATCAATAATAGACGAATACATTTCAAAATAGCAGAATATACGATGAAAATTTCTTCGTTGTGTATGCAAAAAAAAATTATCGAATACCCCCTTGAGTGTTCGAGGCTGTGGAAAGTATTACGTTTGATGTCGCTAGATTCAAGAAGACGTCTCCCTCTTTATTTTGAGCTCGGAGTCAATGTGTCATGATTCAACCACGTTCGTACCGACACTTCAGCAACGCTTCAACAGAGAGCGACGCTGTATCGGGTACGGACCGTTTTTATTTACTGGAACAAATCTTACTGGAGCTTCTGGAACCAAACATTTATCATCGACACACATGTTTTCCGCGGTTAATTCTTCAGGGTCTGCCACGCGTGTATAATCTATTTTGTAAGTACATAAAAGGGTTTAGAAGTAAAAAAAGCTGCAGTTGGCAGTTTACGTATGGACAAACGTGGGTTCGAAACTGCGCAATTGACACCAGTGTTACATTTTTTATTCTCACTGGAAATTGAATCACAATTTCACTAACGGAATAAATGGCAACGGGAATCAAGATTTTGACTAGTCGAATAAATCAGCGTCAAAATAACATTATTTCTGCCTGAAGATAAGAGAATTACAAAAGAAATTTTCTGCTAACAGCTATTAATAAAATGATATTATTTTCTGCATAATAAAAATCTCGAGCCTCCGTCGCCACTTTCGGGGCAATGATTTAGGCGGGTTAGCCATGTATTCCAGGTCGAAACTCCATCGTGGGTCTCTAAGCGAGAATTTTTAATAGCTCTCATAATTATTTTCTACCTTGTAAGGAGAGTTGTAATATTTTTCATATACAGTCACGTAAAAAAGAGGAGAGTGCTAATTCGGACTCAAAGAAGAAAAGGAAGGAGAACAGAAAGCATACATAAGTACGTAATGCTTTTGTTGACTAATAAAGTCATCAATTATCGATGGATCTTGCCATATTGTACATTTTACAGTGTGGCCACAAGGAAAGTGCTACTTCGGAAGTTGCTTCTGTTTCACTGTTAAAGCCGGCACAACGATCTTCGGAGTTCTAGAAATCGTGAGTAATTGACCCGACGACCCACTGCGATAACGCGATGAAATTAGATCAAGACCCGTGACTCATTAACCGAAAATTATGTAACAATTCTGTAAATCATGCAACAACGTTAGGACAACGATTTCTCTCAAAATCTCTGTTAATTTTATTTACTAGTATTAAAATTTTTTTAAAACATCGAACTTTTAACCGACAAATTCCGGCATGTTACAGAAATATGTTTTTCTATCGATTTTCAAATAAATAACGTAACAGTCCATTTTCTGTACTAATTTCACTTCTATATCACACAGTTATTAACTTAACAACTGATTTCATTCTCGCTTAAACAAATTTACAAAAATTCATTTTTATAAACTAACAAGGAACGTCACTTAAGTGTCCCTCTCCG
Organism: Clistopyga incitator; assembly: GCA_947507545.1. Taxonomy (NCBI): domain Eukaryota; kingdom Metazoa; phylum Arthropoda; class Insecta; order Hymenoptera; family Ichneumonidae; genus Clistopyga; species Clistopyga incitator. The sequence goes on from OX382176.1 coordinate 6,453,879, forward strand.
ATTTCGATGAAACTCAACTATGTTGTAGCCCTTGAAAAACTACGAGATACATTTTTTTTTAATCTGCGGAAAAACGGTTTTAGGGGGTGAAATCAACCCCCAAATTTCGGCATTTAGAGAGGTGATAATACAGTTTCACCTAAAAGGGATCGACCGATTTCAATGAAACAAAAACTAAAATGTTTCTCATCACGAGTAATGAGAAGTTTACCTGAAAAAAATAAATAAATTCTCTCTTGTGGGGGTGAACTATCCCTGAATTATCTTTTTTTCACCCTATTTAAAATACTTACCGATGGAATTTCATGAAACTGGTATCATTTGAGAGGACTAGTAAAATAAAAGTTTACGTGTTTTTGCATTTTTACGGGAAACCATGTTTAAGAGGGTATACTAACCCCTTCATATCAATGTATGAATTTCTAAATAGAACCTCATCTCGCGCAATGTTCAAGTGAATATTGGTTTGACATATTCTCATTAGTGAAAATGAATAACCAGGAAATGGAAATTGACGTATTACCGGTAATTAAGGGGGTAAACTATTTACTTAATTCGATCACTTTTCGGATCTATTAACAATTCGCCAAGTAACTTCAATGCAACTTGCCTAACATGAAGGATGGCGATGAAAGACGAAATGATTTACCCTTTCAGATTGACGAAGAGCATTCTTAAGGGGTTAATCTGACTATAACGCAAGAATATTTTATTTCTTGCATAGATTCTCTATCCTCGCAATTCATCCGCATTTGTAAATCCGAAATGTAATTTTCAGTAAAAATTCAAAATTGATACTTTGAATATCCATTATTTACCTTAAGGGGCTAAACGACCTGCTCGTGTTGATTATTTTTTTATGGACTTTGAATTCAAATATTAATTTGAATGGAATTTGTAACGCTTAAGTGAATTTTCTAAATTTAAGACAAGGTTGTTTTGCCTCGGCTGTTGGATATTACGGAAAATATATTACAGCGGCTATACTTATCATTGACACACCAATATAAAATTACCGGTTAAAAGTATCGGTTATCGAAAAAAATTTATATTGGTGTGTCAATGATAAGTATAGCCGCTGTAATATATTTTCTGTAATACCCAACAGCCACTGGTTTGTACTTCGCGGATACCTCATCGAAATAAATGAAAAACACTTCCTCTTTAAACGTATCAATATTATAATTTTTTTTTCGACGCCTCGAAATCGTTGTAGCATGCTCGATATTTGTCCACGGATTTCTGATGGATCAAATTATTCACGATTCCCGCTGCTCTATTTACAAGATCGAAGTTTTCGGCGACACGCTTATCATCATTATCTGATTCCGAAGAACTGGTCTCCATTTTTCGCCGTCACGAATTCACACTACTTTCTACGTAAAATCGTTTAAATACTTTAAACTCGTTAAAAACTTCAAATTATATATGAATTGTGGATAACTGACATATGAGACTAAACTCTGTTTCGTGTGTTGCTACGCCAAACCTCGATTAATCGTGTGAAGGTGTAGTCCAATAACAAACAATTGGTGAACGAAATTCATGCTTTCTAGGGAATAAATCGAGGCTTCGCGCCCGTTTACCAGGGAACCAAGTTGAACTTTCCACACATAAGGGACGAAAAAACCGTTTTTCCGCAGATAAAAAAAATGTGTCTCGTAGTTTTTTAAGGGCTACAACATAGTTGAGTTTCATCAAAATCGGAGAGGGACACTTAAGTGACGTTTCTTGTAAGTCGTGATACGAATAATGCTTATCCATCTTCGGCAGCTCGCGGGTATAATGAGTATGAGCATAGTCGCCATGTTAGCCAATAATAATGAGCGACACATGGACACTCCATTTATGAAACAATTCCGCGAAATGGTGCCAGTGGCTCTAAATCCCGCAACAAAAACAATATACGGCATAATATCGATGATAAGTGTGATCCTAGCGATTCTTCTGGTCCGCGGTAACTCTCAAGTCAGTAGGATCAAGTTTATACCAACTTACACAGAGATTTCTTGGCAATTGTACTGAAATATATTCATATTATTTTTGTTTCACAGAGCAAACCGAAAATCATGTACCCATGGGTGTATTGGTATTATGCAACTTTAGCCTTATCCGTTGGTCTGAAAATCATTCGGGTTATAAGTTCGACTCCGGAAGTGCAAGCACTCGACATCTTTACACAGCTTGCCGCAGTTATAATCGCTATAGGTTAGTAGTACTGCAGTTGATAAGCTATTTTAGAAAGATTTTTTGCACTTGCGCATAAAAGATCTATGAAAATTGAATATGTGATCGCGCCGATATTTTTTTCGTGGACTGCTATATAAAGTTCCCATTGTAGGTTAAATCAGAGGCACGAAAAGTCAATTTTATGACTGTATATTGTGCAGAAAATAACTAATTCATATATGAAATTTTTTCGTCTTATTGTGCTATGCAAGATAACCCGAAAAATACTAAATCGAAAAAACAAAAATGGTTAAATTCATTTTATTCTAAAAATGGTATTATTAACTCAATTATTTCATTTTTCCAGTTATCGGATTTTTTATCGTCCAAGTAGTGCGGTCTCGTGTAACGGACATTGACCGAACCAACCGACCAGAAGCACCCGCCCATGTAAGACAGTACAACAGGCCCAATATTGGGCCAGAGTCGGTGGCCATTTTCCCGATACCGGTTCAGTAACAACAACCATAACTGGCCCACTCATGGTTTAAAGTCGGATGATAAGTTCGGCCCATTACTCGTAGCTGTGTATAGCCCGGTAATGAGGGCTAATATTGCTCACGAAAGGTAACAAACACGGCCAATATCGGGCAAGTAACGGCGGCAAATATTAGGTATCATCAATTTAGTAATTAGTTAATAATTTTTTAAATTTATATTTCCTAACGGACCACCTCCAATAATTTAATAATGCTTTTCTGTTATTATTAAAGAAAAAAATGGAAATCGTCGACGGATACCATTTTTCCGATAGTTTTCTAGACAGTGATGTGAGTGGGATTTGAACTTAAGACCTACACGACCTACCTAAACCATCTAACTACCTAATAAGCACGCTAACCACTCGGCCAAACCTACTATATGGATGGCCTATAATAGTTGCATCTAGGATATCAATCACAGGGGCATCAGATGGATTTGGATAAAAATTGGTACACGGATGTTTTTGAAGCCACTGATTGAAGAACTCATTTCTGAATTCGGAAATTCAAAATGGTGGATCCAATATGGCTGTCCAAATAGCAATACGGTGTATAATTGATATGAAACACGAAACAGAGAGCCTTTTCGAATCCAATATGGCGACTAATATACAAAAAGTGACTTTAATTTGGTAAAATTGCGCGATATTGAGGTTATGTTAATCGTTGGCATTAGAGTGATGGCCCAATGACGGACGAAATTTGGTGAATATTACTGTGCCAATCATTGGCAGCCGTCCATCGGCCATATGTTGGTTATAGAATGGCAGAAATAAAAAAATTGATAATTATGGTAAATAATTGACAACCGATAATGGCTCACGGATAAAATCCTATACTCGGCTAATCATTGGCGTTAGTACATCCGCCGAAGTCGGTTGAGTGATGGCAATTACAACGAATCAATGCTAATGGCAATCGATTCTGGCCCAATCACGGCCCAGCCATAGGCAAGTTACACTCAGCCGATTATCAATAACCATACATGGGTGAAGACTTGTTGTCTGTATTGGCATTTCCTACATGAGGCCTTTACTCAAAGAGCATCAACGACCTGATGAGGCAAATTTATTGAGCTATTCGTTGAAACTTGATTGTATTATCGAACTGTATATCTATTCAGAAGATTTTGCCGAAACAACATATTTGAACTTTGACCAGTGAAAATTTCATGTTTATCTATGATCTATATGATTTCAAGTTAATCATATTCCAAGCAATCCTAAAAGTAATTACAAAGTACAACACAAATTAACAATTTAGTCATAGTTTTTAAGAGCTTGCACTCATAAAGTGCTATATATTTTTATTAATGATGTGAAAAAGCAACTATGACCACTGTTACGTCCCGGGGTAACGAGACGTCCAAAAAGGAATATATTTTTTGGGAGTTCTTGTTCGATTAAGAGTTGAAACTCATAATACTATAAATTAGGTTTATAATTAAAAGTTAGGCTCTTGAGCCTTCAATAATTTGTTTTATTCCATGCTTCTTGATTGACAAATTGATTAAAGGCTGTTGAAATAAAAGTTTGATAGAATGAAGAAGGTGTGAATAAGATTTTAAGTGGGGGTTTTGGGAATCGTGGAACTGCTGATCGTGCACTGCACATCCGGACAGCGAAACTGCACAAAAGCGAAAACGGGACGAAAAGTTAGAATAGCGGATAGAATTTGGCAGAAATTGGATATACATTTTACAAATTATACAAGTTAGAATATTGTGGGAATATGGAGTTTAGAAAAAGCGTTAGGAATTCGAGAATTAATTGTACTGATAGGATAAAATGGACATTAATTATATTAGGAAAAGTAGCCAGGACGTAACAACCACGATTAATTTTGTTAAACTATGAAGAAGATTAGCTTAATGTTATCGAACGCCCGGACAATTGTTGTTCGCGTCGTTTCCATTTTACACTCTGATTCGTATCTTGCGTTTTGGCGCGCTTGTCGTCGTGCTGCGAGTCTATGGTTGATGCGCGAGCCGTTGCGCGCTCGAGTAGGCGCCCGCGGTTCGTGGGGTGCGTGTGGTTCGGGCCGCGTCTACTTACAAGTATATTCGCCCAACCGTATATTCCTTGGTAAGAATCGTATTCAATCACCGGAAAAAATAGCGTCCATCCCCGTGGTCCATCCCATTGGGTTGAGACTTTTACTAAGATTTTTATATTTGAACTGTCATAAAAACTTTATAATGAAACTAATGAAACAAATGCAGTTTATTGTTATACGAATCGAAAGAGAAAATTCGAACCAATCAAAGGGTCTAAAAGTATTTTGGAATCTGAGCGAAGACTACACAGTTACGGATGTCTGAAGTGGCAGAATTGCTTAATCGTCGATTCACTGGCGTATTCACTCTACATGTACGACAAGTCTTTAACAACTTTTTAAGAGTTAGTCATAATGAATGCGCGTGGTCATCAGCTTATTGTATATATGAGCTTAGTAATTACCTACAAAATAATTTCGTGTTTTTATAACAACTTGTCATATTTATAAAAATTTTAAAAATAAATAGTAATCAAAACGAATACACAGTAGAATTGACATATTGGTTTACGTAACCGGTGTTATAATTTTACCACCTGGTTCAAAAGCATTGTAATTTCCAACAATTTCCTTATGTATGAATCAACATTTTCTTTAATGATTTTTCACTTTATGGACATACCATTGAAACATTCTGCAAGCTCTTATTCTTTTTTCAACGGGTCATTAAGAAATGAGACATTTTATCAGTGACCGTTTGTCATGCCAACTGAGAATCAGCCATAAATAATATTAGACATTGATTTTTTGTAACTCCGAAGGTATGAGGGTTAGCATTGATAACCCAAACGGGCTAATCACAGTTTCACTGCTCAGGTAAACTCGAGATTTTTCTCACATTATTAGGCGTATAGAATGAAGAAGAACTTCTCCCTTATTAAACACGAGCTGCGCGTGTTGATATGCGCAGAGCAGCACTGAAAAACGTGTGGCCGAGGAGAGGAAGAACCGCCGAAAAGATTCGCTGGATCATCGCTGCGTCTGCGCAGAGCTGGCGATGTCGTTCACAGAAGCAGCCGCAAAACATGCGCAAAAGGAGCAAGCAACGGAGCTTCCCAGAAATAGTTGAACGAGTTCTTATGGAAATAATTCTGTGAATGCGATCAGTTTATTCGCCAGTCGCGTTCTGCGTTAGTCAGTGCTCATACAAAGTTTTGGACTCGTATATTACGACTCTTTAAGCATTTCATCACTAACAAGGTGAAACAAATATTACTAACAGCGTTGAATCGTTTTCGGAACCAGAATCTACTGCGGCTAAAAATAGTTGATCGGTGTAAGCAAACATAAGGGGAACGCCAAAATTACAAGCGTTGTTCGAATTAGTAAAGGTTTTTTCTATTTTCGAACACCATGAGTATATTTACTTATTACCATTTAATTCAATGCTGGCTTATTTTCCTCTCATCACAATGTTGCTCATAAGTATATTTTGTGAATTCATGAGTTATAAATATATATAAAAACTAAATTGAATTATTTTCGTTTTCTTTTCCTCTTTTCTTCTAATTTTACTTTCTGTCTTTTTTCATATCGTCAGGTAAATAAAAAAATGTCAAAATCAATATTGGTTAATGAATTAAATCACAGTGTTGTATGTAGCACATACTATTTGTAATAACATTCTATGTAGTAGATTTATAAAATAGTGATAATACTGAGGAAGCATGTGCAAAGTTTTACTCCACAGCTATTTTTTTTGCAGATGAGACCTAATTGTAGTTGCACTTGTATCAATTGGCGCTTCGCATCTATAAGCGTCGGCGTGATAACAACGGTAAGAGCGCTTAAATCAGAACCAAGTACTTTTAACTTGCAATAATTGCAATGATTGGTCGAAACTCCATTTTTACGGACAACATTGTAATTTTCAATAAACAACTCTGGAGATACCCGACATGTTTAACTTCCTTTACACGTGCACACTAAATTTAAATTATAATAAGGATACATGGATTTACTCTATGTACTTCATGTACAACATGGGCAAACCGATTTTTTTACGTTAATTGTATGTACTTTCTTATTACGAAAAATATCCAATATTTGAGTACATTATTTACAATGGAAAAGGCTTTCGACCATTAGTGGGTTACTCACAATTTACTTATCTATTTAAAAATCCATCAGATTGTGTGGATCGTCTATTCATACCATACGACGCTAACTATATTTCCAATCCCTATCGATGAATATGGGGGTAGATATACCGTTGCCATTGCACCCTATTACGCTGTATTCGTATGCAGTTTAGGAAACTCAGCTCTTTCAACACTTATGGTTTTCGGCGCCATAAAAGTAAGTACATGCAAATTTACTAAATATATGGGGCATTCCCCGTGAAATTGTTGTTTCAACAATAATGTTGTTTCCGACCCAAAAAGATCTCGGATTTTTTTCTTCAGATTTTTCCACTACCATTTGCATTTTTTCAACGCCCAAATTTTGAAAAAACCATTTTTTAATTAAAAGAAATAAAAATAAATCTTTAGAACCCATTATTTTCTGTTTCTTAAAAATCATATTTTAAATGGTAGAATCAGTGTGAATGTTTTTAGACTGCAATAAATGGCGTTTTCAACATTAGCATTTTGAGCATTGAAGTAATTCAAATGGTAGTGAAGAAATCTGAATAAAAAATCTGAAACTTTTTGGGTCACAAGTAACATCATTGAAACAAATTACCAAAATCAGAAAGGGTGATGGTCATAGCCTGTGAGTTTGTCGTGTAATGTCTCATATATGCTTACCGTTGTTAGAAATTACATTTAAAAAATTGGGGTTTCAGAGAATCGCTGACAGCATCTTACCATGGTTAGCAGTTCATTTCGTGGCCACTATGTTCGCTATTGCGCTATCTCTTTGCGAAATTATTATCTTTATACTCATAGGAAATAAAGAATATATGATGATCTCTATGCCTGTGACGATTTTAATCACAAGTAAGTCCGTTTCACTGAATTTTTTTAGCATAATCTCTAATATTTTCAACATACTTGTAATTTTGTGTTTCTTAGCACTCCTGATATTGTCATGGACAGCTGTGTATCTTTATTACAAAAGTCTAGTTGCACAAAGCCAAGTGCAGCCGACTCGTCCCGAGGACGGAAAGATTTTCGAGACCCCGAAAGAACCAACAAGATATTATCAACCCGCTTAAGAACGAAAACAACAGTGATATTTTTTTATAAATCTGTAAAAAAAGCTAAAAAGCAAATTTTGAAAAATATCTGATGGACGACATTCTTATCCAGTCACTAAAATGGGATACGACTAAAGAAGATAACTCCCGAGACCTTCAGAGCCTTTATATCCACGTGATATCGATTGACCATTAAAGAGAATTGAAAATTTTATCAGTTTTATCTCTGTATATTATATCAAGATTTCGCCGACGCAATCGTATTAAGAGGCGAGAGGATTAGAAAAATTCAGGGGGTCTATTAAACCCCGGAAGGGGGCGGGAAGGGTGAGAGGGTCCGTGAACCCCACCCCGAATTAATCTAAGTTCCTCAATTTGCCCCCGAATCCGTTTTTTTTTTTTCTACGTTCCTGATGCGAGTGCAAGTTACAATAACAAGGTAGTATATATACGGGGCATTCTATATCAAATCCGACAGTTAAAATTTTGTTTTTATTATCGTAACTTCTAGATATTTTTTAGTATCCATCACAAAGCTCCTTCAGATAAATTTTTGAGTTTTTTTTATCACCGGTTCAAAGTCTGCATTAGGACAGAGTGGCTGCGGGTATAACACTCTGCCGCAGGGCGAGGGAGGGGGGGGGGTCAATAAATGGAAGGGGTTGAAGGGCCTCAAACGTTGATTTGTTTTTTCAAATGTTTGTATGAATTTTTTATTTTTGTAACTACCAGACAAACTAATATTTTCAAAGATCAAATGATTATTTTTGGGGGAAATTTAATGCTCTACAAAAAAGGCGTCTTAAAATTTTTCAAAAAATTCGGTTCTTCAAGAGTTATTCGACATTTTTTATGTCAATTTTAATTATTTTAATGTTGAATAATTCTTGAAGGAGTGAATTTTCTGAAAAATGTTAAGACACCTTTTTTGTAGAGCATTAAATTTCCCACAAAAATAATCATTTGATCTTTGAAAATATTGATTTGTCTGGTAGTTACAAAAATAAAAAATTCATACAAAAATTTGAAAAAACAATTCAATGTTTGAGGCGCGATTACAAGGAAACGGCTCGTTCTACGTAAATTTACTAAGAGAGCTTTTTTGTAGGAAATTTAATTTCCATTGAAAATATGAATAGATCAAATTTTTCAAATTCATAATTTACGAGTTCTGGATAATAAATACGGTAGATGTCAGAAAATCGATAGTTGTAATGATACACCCCTTAATATTAATATTAAGAGCTTAAACTTTCGGGATAATTTTTTTTGCCATCATGAACAATATTTTCAGAGTACGATTAAAAAAAATTGTTCGTTTTTTTTAGCCCAGTCTATTCTAGACAGATGTATCGCTCCGAACACCGTTGCATGTCCCAGAAACAGGGGCTCTAGTCGGTGGTCGATAAAATGGAAAATAATTTTACTATAGCAAAGGTATACGGCGCTAATTGCGAAAGAGCGGTGTAGAGCCCTCCACTAGCTCCTAGCCAAAGGAATACCCCAGACAGGCAACAGGGAAGTGGAAGACGGCTCAACATCACTCAATGAGGCATGAAATTGGCCCTCTTCGAACCTCCGAAAAATATACTCAGTAGATCTAAGATGAAGAAAACTAAGTTGTATAGTGGGAGACGGTAGTTTTTCCGACCAATTAAAGCTGCAGAAACTTTCCTCCCTTTACTTTGCATAACACTGGAAGCCGATTGTCATTGTATATAAGGATGGAACTTTCCTATTTTATTCAGTCTCAATTTGTAAAACCAATACTCATCATCAACCACCAGAACAAATAAGTCAGTCAAAATGAACAAACAAATGATAAGCTAACTCGAAAGAATTCGGTTTTTCCAAATTGATTTGAGTCATGCGCGAACCACCGCGATTTCTTCAAAAACAACAAAGATTGAGTTCTCACTAAGTGATTTTCTATTAACTAACAAATACTTACGCAAAATTTGACAAGACACATCCCTTCAATCTTCTTTTAATACATGAAATTCTTCTTCGAATTAATCAAACCGTTCAGCCTGAAGAAAGCATACGTAGGAATCAATTTGAGAAAAAAAGGATCTTTTTACATTCCTTAAAATGCAATAGAAATAGCAAAAGTCGAGACGTGTCGAATTAAGAGAGGAGAGGACATGCAAAAAGTAAAATCTTTGTTATGGGGATGCAGGAGTATATTTTATTACCGACATTGGTCGGTAAAAACAGGGCTTTGTAGTTTTGATTTACACGGAAAAAACGGCTTCGTTGGACCAACTATTTAATTATTAGTTGAGTGAAAATTTGTTGCCACAACCATCACGCTGGTCGATATAACAATGCCGTATTAGTCACATTTACTATTCAGAGTTAGTTTCATTGAATAGGTTACACGACGAATTTTATTCGTATTCCAACTAAGAAAAATATTTGAACCAACCAACAGTAGAGACCGTGTAGCGCATCCAAGTAATGTCGTTGCCGTGCCAATTCTAGTTACTAAAAACAAGTGGGGGTTTTGTTTAGTCGCTCTTATGTATTGAATCGTGAAATCGAACGAAGACCGGCAGGACCAGTGCGGCGATATAACTGAATGAAATCCGGATGAATTCGGAAAAATTACGATGATTGGCGACTGAACAATTAAGTTACACTGTTAAAAAAGATTGTAAATTTAATGTACTGGAGTGTATGAAATTTACAAATTTTGTACATGAAACTGTAATTAATGTATGAAGTGCTGTAAATTTACAAATCTATCGTAAAATTAATGTACCTGCATTGGAATTAAAGAAAAATTCATTGTAAATTTACAAAACTTGATCATTAAATGTATAATTACATGACAAGTTATTGAAAATTTCTGCACTTCACTGCAATTTTATAGAAAAATAACTTAATTCTACGAGCGTCGTGCAACTTATATTTCAAGTACCTGTGCTTGAAAAATAAAGAACGTTGATCATGAACAATTCTTCGACGCTTGTAATTAAAAATCCGAATAGTTCTGTAATTTTCAAGCACGTTATTGAAAAAATCAAACACGTTATAGAAAAAGTAAGATTCTTTTTTGTCATTTTCAATTCCGGTATTGTAAAATTTCAGAATGGCGTTGGAAACTACAAATCTGTTCTTGTAAATCAGTGAATAAGATACAAATATTGAAATATCCCTGAACTCAACTAACATTTAATGTAAAAATCCACTACATTTACTCGTTCATCTTAAATTAAATTTCAGTTCTCAGATTTGAAAATCAAACACTCGGGCCGTTGAAATTTCTTTAATGCTCGTGATTGAATATTTCAAAATATCTATAGATATGCTGCAGCTATGCAACGCTATCTTATTTAATGAACCGTTATGAAAAATGCCAGTACTTCCATTGAAATGGAGGCGAAAATTCATTGAATTTACAACGCCATCGTCACTCAGATTTCAACGGGAAGTGCGTACCCCCGGCCAGGTTTTGGCATTTCGCCGCTAGATGGCCAATTCCGGCCGCTTTTCGCGCAAGCGAAGCGCAGCTGTGGTAGTATATAAACCGAAGCCAAACCGACACAGTGCGAAATAAGATTTCGTTAAACTTAGTAGGCTCATCGTCAGAAAAAAGTACTCTGCTTTTGAACGTAGGGTTTATTCTTGTCCTTGACTTGCAAAAGTGGTGGAAATTTTGTAACTTCTCTCTACTCATCCCTCTCTCACACACAAACCCCGTCGGCCTAGAGCTCGAACTCTGCACTTTCCATACGGAAGAAGAGGATCTAAAAATTGCTGGGTTCGGTAATTTGGTTCTGCCACTGTGCATAAGAGATGCCTTTAATATCAAACACTTTTGTGCCTGAATTTTACTGCACACCAGTGGTGTTTTTTGTAGGCTGGACTTGAATTCTAATATACTGTATTCCAGTAAATTTACAATACCCATACTTGAAATTCTATGCACGCGTAGTATGTGTCAGGTACATTGGTACTCGAAAATTACATGCAGCACCACATTTTTTCTACATCATAACTTAAAGTTTGAAACAAAAGTGTGTTTGAATTTTAAGTTATAGTCGATGAAAAAAAGACGTATAACGTACATTAGTTTTATGTGAAATCAACATAAAAATAGATCACGCGTACATTCAATTTCATGTACTTAGTAACAGTAACGTTACGGAAATCTCAATCATTATTATGTGGAGTTACTGTAAATTTCAAGCACGTTGGTGTTCAAATTGTACGACACGGTTTGTGAACAAAAACTTCCGGTACCGGTACCTTAATTTTCAAGCAGATTTTTTTAACAGTGTATAGGTATTCCTAATACACCTCAAATTTCAAGGATTTATCAACATTCGTTAGATAAATATGTCGACATCTGACGTCATAGTGCCGGGGTGCAGTGCCGGCATATTCGGAAAGCATACCATTTTTCTTTTGAAAATATATTTTCATTGAAACCTTCCCGCCAAAAGCGCGTTACATGTCTCCGCCCATTCCTGTATTCCTGCGCAACACATATCCAGTCGCTTCCGTGCCCTCGCATTATGAAGTTGTTCTCCTGCAGTCATCAACTACCCTTCAACCCGATCTGAATCTCTCTCTTGCTCGGACAAGAACAACTATCAGCAACTTTCTGAATTCACTCTTAATACAAATTCACCGCATTAAAAATATTGCAACGTGCATAAAAAAAGACAAACACTGCAACGCTAAGAACCAGGTGTGAAAGTTTTTGAGGAAAAATTCTGTCGCGATGAATCCTGCAGGTGTGTAAAACGCGGCTTTTTCTTTTACGATAAACAACCAATCATTTTTTTACTGATTTACACAAGTGCGATACACTCTGATAAAAACGTAGACAAAAATTAACAAAAAATCAAGCAAAGCAAAGCAAAAGTTGTTAAGATAAGTTAAAAACGTCGAAAGTGGTAGAGGAGGAATACCGATTCGACCGAGGTTTGGCTCATCCAAGATTTCATGTCTCATTGCCCAACTCTAAAAAGAGCTCAAAACAGAATATTTTTACACCGGACTTGAAAATCTTAAGAAATTCTCAAAGATATTGTGATGATTTCGAATTATATTCCAACGCTAAGCGCGCCCAAATCACTTCGAGCCCGGTCTTGTGGGCTCGTATGGTTTCGGCAATTTCCGTAAATCGTATGTTCCCCATGCAAAATCAATACTGATCGTCGAGGCAAAAATCGATGGCTCTCTCATCCTGCGTGCGTGGCGTTGAGCAGACGTGCTCTAGATCAAGTATTATTCGCATCGATGTGATTATTTTCTTTTAAAATTGTTTAATCTACGGAATAATAAGCTAAGTATAAATTAATGGGAATTTAATTTGTGAATGTTTTTATTTATTTATTTATTTATTTTTATAATGAGATTGTTTGAATAATTGATGCTAAATCATTAAAAGTCATACACGAAATATACTCTATAATTGGTTGATGAAAAAGATTTATTATTGTGAAATAAATGTTGTCCGTTAAAATCTCTACGTTTATTTGTGTTATATTTATTTTCTTATTTATTATTTATATCCGCGAATATTTAACGATCGAAGCGGTTATTTTCAGTAATCTAAAGGCTCCTAAAAAATAAAACAATTTAGAATTCTCTCAAAATTATCCAAATATTGCAATATCGTATTCGATATTAAAAAATGTAAGGTGTTCCTTTGGACAATGCACTTTAAATACCATCGTTCGGAAGTGTTTACCAAATGTAAGCCAATAAAGTTAAAAAAATGTTATCAGTACTATTGAATCATTTAAATTAATACAAATTTTACCAGGAATATTGAAACAACTAATCTCTTTACTTCGCGGTACTCGTTCCTTTTATTCAATGTTAATTGTTTTGAGTATAAAAAGAATTGAAGTAAAAATTCACACCTTTCAAAAAAATGAAAACATTTTTATTGTAAACTTGAAGCTTTGTTTTTTTATTTTAATTCACTGATGCTCCGGTCGCTGTAACTAGTGACATTAAAAAGTTGGAAAATTGGATTCGGTCGAATTTTTTGCTGTGTGAAATGCCGTGGAATGCCCCATCTTAGGGTGGTCGTTAAACAGGGTCTCGACGCATTTCCATCGTGACGCCCCTTAAATCCAGTTCCTAATTATTGCGATTTTTCGATTACCTTCTTTAAATTATCTAAGGGGGGATTTATTTTTTTTTAGTCGAAAAAACATGTTTTTTAATAATTTTTTTGTGGAAAAACTATTTGAAATACAAAGTTCTAGTTTTTTGCACGTTATTGTGTATGGTTTGAAGAATGAGTACATTTTTTTTCATACATTTTTTATATTTGCTGAGTTACAGTGGTCGACGTCTCGCCGTGCATCTTCCATCGGGTGGAAACCTACAGGTCGCCAAAGTCATCGGAAATCAAATTTCGATACAGGTTATTAAAACTTAACATTAGCTGGAGCTTGTACTAGAATGAGCTAAAAAAGTTGAAAATCAACACAATGGCGGCTATCTAAAAAAAAAAAACAATTTTGTTTCCTCATAGAGGAAGCGTTGTTTTCATGAAAAATTTTTTTTTCGAGATTTTCATGTCAGTATGCTTAGAATCACCTAAAACGTCGAGAAAAATGGTTTAGAAAATGTGTCCGTATGTGTGTATGTGTGTTACAAATATTGTACCATTTTGAATATTTGAAAAAACAGCGATTTTCGCTATAACCTTCGCGGAAGTTACTAATGTAAAACAAAAGTTTGTGCCTAACAAAAATGAGACGTGCCGGTGATTTATTAATTTATTCAAAACAAGGATGCAAAGTAGAACTTTGCACATTGCTTCCTCATTAAATTTTAAGAAGCCAAAATCAGTTACAATACTTCTTCATAGAGGTTGCTATGTAAAGAGAAAAAATTAATGAAGAAGCAATGTGCAAAGTTCTATTTTGCATCCTTGTTTTTGTTACAGTCTGGTTGAAATAAGTATCGACGAGAAGAACAAAAACACTTACGGCTTTTACATGGCCTTAAATATATGTATGTACCACGTAAACATATATCTCGACCATCATAACACCAATGCTTTACACAAACTGGAAAATGAAAAGGCATTTATATTAGGGTGTGTCATTTTTGGGCAATTTTTTTTTTCGACTCACAAACAGGTTGTATACTTTCAGGAAGGTAAAATAAGAAGCCTGTAAAAATTTTAGCTCTTAATATTAATATTTAGATGCGCCTCATCGCGAATTTCTATTTCCCATTTAAATAACATGGGAAAAAATTTTTTTCATGTTTGGAATTTTATACGTTGGCAATGGCATATTGTTCGATGGAACGCAAAACATATTTTATAGAGAATCGCACGCTCTACAAAAAAGATGTCTTGCATTTTTTCGATAGACATAGCCATTCTGATTATATTTGAGTTCAAAGTTCAAAATATACGAAAATTCATCTTTTTGTTAATATTATAGCGAAACTATTGACTCTGTTGAGAATCTTCGATCAACTTTTTTGTAGATTATTAAATTTACCATGAAAATTGTCTCATCCATGATTAATTAATATTTATTGTTAATTGTTCAATGCTGTAGAGACCTGTCTTCTGTCACGAAACTGGTTCTAATGGGCTGGTACTTATCATAAATAATTACAAAAAAAATCGACAAAATACTCACGAATAATATCTTTCGTTATTTCCATTAATAGTAAAAAAAAGATTCTCAATAGAGTCAATAGTTTCGCTATAATATTAACAAAAAGATGAATTTTCGTATATTTTGAACTTTGAACTCAAATATCATCAGAATGGCTATGTCTATCGAAAAAATGCAAGACATCTTTTTTGTAGAGCGTGCGATTCTCTATAAAATATGTTATGCGTTCCATCGAACAATATGCCATTGCCAACGTATAAAATTCCAAACATGAAAAATTTTTTTTCCCATGTTATTTAAATGGGGAATAGAAATTCGCGATGAGGCGCATCTAAATATTAATATTAAGAGCTAAAATTTTTACAGGCTTCTTATTTTACCTTCCTGAAAGTATACAACCTGTTTGTGAGTCGAAAAAAAAAATTGCCCAAAAATGACACACCCTAATGTATATATATATCATTTCATGCTTTCTTTATTTCTATGGTCGTACTTTTTCCGATTTTTGAATGCCAAGAGTTTATAAATGCGTCAATACGCCTAGATAAGACATTTAGAAAAAAACGCGCATTTGTGTGGGCGTATGCGTGAAATTGCAAACGTATATAATTCGAGAACAGTTTTGATAAAAATTCGTATCGTATTATAAATATATGGCATTTTAAATGTTTTTGGACATGTACGCATACGCTCTAGACTTGACAAACTTTGAAATACCAAGGTAAACATTTATAAACGAGTAACATTCGAGGACGATCTGAATTGAATACGAATCGACAATATGGGACAATCCACAATTTTTATTGTGGACAAAGATGACGAAATAAACAAATGTAAGTGTAATGAATGGACTTATTTGTCTTATAAATGGCTTTATTGTTAATAATTGTCGGGAGAGTGCACAGTAATTATAGGTAGTGATAGTTTGAAGTGTGATATAGAACTGAAGCGTCCTCGGGCATCGCGCAGGCCCTTGGACCGCGCTTAGTGCGATAAGGATTATTGTGGGATTGCTGACCTAAGCAATCCCACGAACTAAGGTGACGGCATCATAATGCTGCCTTTACATAATTGACAGCATTTTTTTCATCAAAACATAATAATTGACTCAAACAAAATACGAAAAAAATGCAATAACCCTTCACCATACGGAATTATAGCTAGAACCTCGATCTGTGCCACCCTCGCGATTTTTTTTGCAATATCGACGATCATGTGCAAATACTCTGTTATTTTCACAGCCAAAAAATATCTGTTTTTGGACAAACAAATGAAACTACGTTTTTTGTAATGAATCAACGTTACCCCATCAGAAAAAATATTTTCAATATCCCATTTGAAAGCTAACACCAAACTACAACTTTTATTTGCAGATATGTTTTTTCAATAACTTCAAAATCCCGAGATAGAATCACTTGAAAACTAATGGCGTTTTTTGAATTATTGCATTAAAATTTTTTCTATCCCATAGAGTGCTCTTTGATATAGCCAATCATGAAGTGGATGTAAGATGGTCCAAAGCAGTGGCTGAATTACGAGAGAATGCTTCATATCCTCAATGACGTTGATTCTTTTTCTCAAGTTGTATTCACGGAAAAAGATCCTTACTACATTCTTTACAGCCAAAACAAGATATGCATATTTTTACAAAAACCGTTCCAAAATAACAACATTTTCACCAGTTACGAACGAAACATAAAATAAAATTTCAGAATTGTTGGAAAAAATCACGAGATGTTTATAAAAATCTGATTTAATTTCATAAATTATGAGAAAATGAAAAATTAATAACGTTTAACTCGGAATTTCTTGAACAACCTTTTTAAACTAACTTATTAATATTTTGTCCTTGGATATTATTCACAATCTATGTTTTTACTTCCTCATAGAGGATGCTTTGGGTTCGTGAAAAATTAATTTTTCGGGATTTTCATGTCCATATACTCAGAATGGCCTAAAACGTCGATGAAAGTGGTTTAGAAAATAAATTTCTGTATATGTGAATGTGTGTACATTTCCTTGCAAGCACGATAACTCACGTGATTTTAGATGTATTCATAAAACTTGGCGCGCACCTGAGCTGTCACAAAACAACGTTTGAGACTATTGTTGACGCAAATAGGTTGATAAATTGAATTTTTATAGCATTTAAGAAATATTTGAAAAAACCGTTTTCACGCTATAACTTTCGTAAAATCAGAAATATCGGCCTCAAATTGTGTACGTAAATGGGGTATTATCGATCCATTATGTACACCAAATTTTACGTGGACCGGCAGAGTGGTTCTAATTTTATTCCAATTTTAATTCTTTTTTAATGTCCGCAAATACTCCTGTAAATTCAAAGATATCAATGATGAATTTAGTCAAACGAACTGTCAGTTTGAATTTCGATTTTGATAAATGAATTTTTTCACAGTTTGGTCTTAATCTTATTTATTTATTTATTTATTATTATTATTTATTTATTTATTTTGTACATGCATACGGACGATCATGGTTGGTTTGAAAGTTTGGTTTGAAAAGGTTTGAATTTCACGTAGATCTGTCAAGCGATTCCAATTTTATGGTATTTTGAAGTTTTTGTAAAAACTCATTCGCTCGTTTGAAAGTGCAAATTACGAGATACCGAGTTCACATTTGGTTTACATATAGAATATCATTAAATAATGAAGTCCAAATTTTACAGAAGTCGGTCGAGGGGCAAAAAATGTATGAAACTGTGAATTTTTAGAAAAACCTTTTCCAAAAATAAATAAGCCTGCAAAGTAAAAACTTGCAAATTGCTTCTTTATTATGTTTTGTATTTTGCACTATCACGTCGCACGACAACTATCTTAGCGCCAATGTATTTGTCTCTTGCAGGCCAATCATGAAATCTCTTCGTGCTTTCTTTTGTTGCCGGAAGTTGCAACAGCAGAGACCTCGGGGCCACGAAATGAGAATGACGATCTCTTGCCAACGTACCGGTCCATCGAATGTCGACCCCATTCAGGTGATGCGTCTAGCAAATAGTTATGAAACCGATGGAATCATTCGAAATTCCAGGGGTAGCGCCAGTCTGCAGAATCCCATACGAGAACTGATCTATACAATGAAAGAAACTTCAGTTTAAATTACTTTCATGGTCCTTTGTGAATTCCAACGCCTACTTTAAATATTTTCAAATAAGTTCATCACCAAAAATGGTTTTCTGATATGTAAAGACAGCCTTTAACGGCAAAACTTCTTCATTCTTCTTTATTTATCATCCAAAACTTTTCAGAAATACCGGGAAACATGCGGTATGCATTTTAATATTTTATACACTTGTAAACCCCTTAATATTACTCTGCGATGCAGAGTAGTTTTCTTCGTGATAGTTCATCGTTATGATTTTTTGTGACGTTTCATACACAACATATATGAGAATGTGATTTTAATAATTCATTTTGAACGCATTTTTATCATTTTGCGTTGGATATTCAAACTCCTTACGACCATGAAACGAAAAAAAAATAAAAAATAAAAAAAAAACAGAAATAAAACTAAACCTTTATCCAAAAATATGCAAAAAAAACTTGGTGTCCCGTATGGGAATATAGGAATATAGAATACATGTTTACAAATATTACAAATATAACCGGCGCCGTGATCTAATGGTTAGTGTACTAGCCTCTAGTCCAAAGAATTGGTAGGTCGAATCCCATGACTTAGTTTCAATCCCGTGAGGCAACATCGAGTTACCCTATGCCCTTAGCATAACTTGCTATGGCAAATGTGATATAGAGGCGGAAGTCGAATACGGCCGCATGGCGGCTCTCGCTGCTGAGCCAGACTCCCTCCTCTAATAGGTGTCATCCCTGCAGACGGACGGAAAAGCAAATGGGGCATTCCAACCAAGGTTTGACCCTCGACCTCTTGTTTTTCATCCCCGATTCTTGACGTCATTGTTCTATCTCTAAACACTAACCACAATTTTTATTAATTTATTTCAAACAATTTATATACGTATGATTATCAATAACGAAAATACTAAAAGGCTTTTTTTCAAAATCTGAAGAAATTCGCAAAAATCGTAAATTCAAAATAAAGACTTTCGAGCCATTTTTACCATTAAAAAAAAATTTCGGCTTGAAAAATTCCGGACACGCGATAGTTTGGAGTCGAAAAATTCTTAAAATTTTGCAACGGGGCATTCGGATGTACCCAAACTCTGTCCCTCCGTCTCGATATTTTAATAGATTTACACTTAAAAGCTTGAGGAAGTTAAAAGTCTTAAGAATCTAAAGTCTTAAGATTCATTGTGACTTCTTCAATCGTACGGGTGATAATGATCATAAGGTGCTCACGACGTTTCTATATCTCGGAAGAAAAAGACCAACTTGTCAAGTACTATATAGGTTGAAAATATGTTGAAATGAGGAAATTGATGATAATGCTGTGATTATTTCAAGTTAGACATAAGTATTTGGTAAATATCTGTGATTTTCTTATAAAACATTTATTCTCCCATCCATAAAGCCGGGACATCGAAATAGAGCAGAAGCTCGCTC
This sequence comes from Clistopyga incitator, assembly GCA_947507545.1. Classification (NCBI taxonomy): domain Eukaryota; kingdom Metazoa; phylum Arthropoda; class Insecta; order Hymenoptera; family Ichneumonidae; genus Clistopyga; species Clistopyga incitator. The sequence continues at coordinate 6,473,935 of OX382176.1, forward strand.
TTTTTTTTTCGTTAAAGCCGATGATTGAAGCAGGAAAATATATTGAGATGGATGAAATTTTTTTGAAAAATATCTTATTTATTTATTCTCCGAGAGGTTGCTAAAACATTTGCAATGAAATTAGGTGGCACAAGGTTCTGGTTTGATCTTCTCGATCCCAATAGGAAATCTTGTAAAATCATATCAATTGTCGTTTTCCATGTATTATTAGGGTACTGGTAAAATTGATAAGATTGAAATCCTATTTTTCACTTCTACTTCGTTTGGTTAAACGTAACCAATGTAAAGATTTGCAGCTGCCAAACCGTTCGTTACTCGAACGTTCCTAACTTTTGTGTATAAAGGTAAGCAAAACCGTAATGTACATTCTTGCAAAATCTCACCCCGATCGTATTTTTTTTTTTGCTTACCCGCCCAACAACCTTAGGTGAGTTACTTTCAAAAATACACCGAAAGAATAAAAGAATTTACAGACATTTGTACCGGAATCAGTTTAGAAGGAATGGGTAGAGTAGAAAACGGTGCAAGCCATATTATTAAAAAATGAAAAATGAAAATAATATATATTTATTTCCTTTATAAGCTCAACGCCATACGGAATATTATTCTATTCGAGAAAATCTGAAGCGGATTTATAAGAGGAATCAAATGGTTCTTAAAGCTTGATGAAACTTGTGATATAAATTTTCAGTTGTAATACCCCGAGAGCTTGAAAATTATCGGATATTTCCTGATTGTTTCGTTGCATGGCACCGGCTGAGATAAGTTTATAAAAATGCTATAAAAATCACAAGCGCGCAGCGCGAGAGATTTTTGAGTAAAATTTACCTCAGTTGATGGTAAGCAGGGAAACAAGAGGGAAATATCCGATTCATTTTCAAGCTCGAGGGGTATTCGGTTGATTATTTGTTCACCCTCACTTTGGACTAATAAGGTTCCGATATTTAACATTTGTATTAGCTGTATTAGCTGTATCAGCCTGGACATTTTGTTTAATTTTTTTAGAAATGTTCTCAAGAGATTCATCACCGAATCGCTTTTCTTGCTCATTTATATCGACGATCGTGAATAGCACTTTGACGTTTTAAACATTTGCATAGGTTACAAGTGACAAAAATATTGTCGTTTATCGCCTAGCAACCTTGCCAGGAAATTTTCGAAAAATTATCGACATAATTTCAACCTAGTTGTGACGTGATGTTAAATGCGGTGCTCTTATTCGAAATTGAGGTTGAAAAAATAATCATAAATATAACATTATGAAGTATCGGTTTCTTTTTTTTTTTCAAAAAAAGAGAATTCACAAATGAAACGAGGTTATATTTTTATATGATAAGGCAGACAGCACGTAAAGACTGTTTTTTGTAAATTCATAGTTTCCGATGTATATTCGAGAGTTTCTACTTTATTTGTATACATCAAAAACTCGGTAAAAATAAGCAGGAAAAAGTAAGTGCAGCAAGAGACTTGTAGAGGAGTCTCGAAATAAAATGGGTACATGCAGTGTTACAACTATCATGACCTTACAAAATGATAATGGTACAAATGTCATGTGGTCCATTTGATTGTGATTATTAATGTTCAACTATCATTCAACACATAAATATTGTAATCGCAGTGCAAAGACAGTGATGTTATATATAAACAATCTATGGATAAAAAATAAAAATCAATATTCATGTACATGCCGACATTTATTTTAATTATTCCAATGCTGAATTCCGATGCCAAATAGTGTAACCGGAAAATATTTCCCCGACGTCGGAAACTCGAGCCTACTCCTCGAGCACCTTCACAATATGTATTAGAGTAAAATTAAGTCCCAGAATTATCCTCGACGCGTTACGATCAGCTCGATCGCGTTAACCGATTACTGTTCTGCCGAAAGCGATAGGAGACAGTCGGTCCTCGAGGAGTCTCGAATTATAATCTCGCGAATATTGAATACTGTGAACAATACAACGTTGATTGTCAAATTGTGGAGGAAGCTGTTGGAACTGTCGTAATATCAAAGATAAGGAATGGTTAAGATTGTCGAGATAAACCGTTAATAAATTCAAGTAAGTGAATTTAATATGTTTATATATCGTCTGTCTACTTCTTTGCACACAATCCCTTGCAATTTTATTCCTCTTGGGTCCCCCAATCGAACCCCTCTGTGGAATTTCAAGCGAAATATTGTTAAGAGTTTATTAGTTTCGCTACAAAACTAATTGGCGCCGAAAACCACTAATTTTTGTATTCAGAGCCCTGGCAGCCGTTGACCCCGGCCGCGCCAGGTGTGGCTTTCACCAAATTTATCAAGGACCAGATGAATGGTCGAATTCTTTCAATTATCGAATAAAATTTGAACAAAAAAAGAAAAGCCGATATCAATAGACTTCTGGCAATCAGAAATATGTTACGTTTTTTTTTAATCACAGTAAAAAGGTTTGAAATTAATATTTTCTGTGATGAAATATATGACGTCAACGCGGTGAAAATTCGATATCTTGAAAAAAAAAACACACACACACAAAATTTGTTTGCTACCTTCGATCGAAAGTCAGATCTGTAAATTCTGCAATATCCAAAACTTCTGACTTCCACACCGAAAAAAAAATAAAAACAAAACCAAAACTTAAAACATGATTTCCAGAGTGTACAAAATTCTGAAAGAATTATTAGGTATTTATATTGTACACCTGATAAGGGCTGCGTAATTTCGTCTTATATTGTTTAGCGTCTTCTGACTTGGGCTGGGCTCGCTGACTTCTGACTGGGCTTTGCTTTTCGGGGATTTGACCCGGCCAATGTATAAAAATATTGTAAGATCGTTATAAATTTACAAAAAAAAGAGCAAATTTTCTTCTAAAAACGCCTCTGGTTGTCCCAAACTACGAGCGTAATAAGTAACTGCACAACTGTACTCTCTTAATGTGAAAAAGTGGAAATTCGTTTTTTCGAAGTCAATACTCACTTTTTTGTAAAGTTATAAGTGAACCTCACCGAAAAAGTGACTATTGACTTTTCTAAAAAGTCAACATTATGCACTTGCAAAAAAATTTTTAATTTCAGTTTTTTTTAAGTTGAAACTTTGATGTTTTATTCAGAAAATATTTAACATTTCGATAAATGAAAAATAATGTTTAAATTTTGGCAAGTTTGAACTGTACTTTTTCAAAAGTAAAAAAAATCTTAAGTTCTAATTTCACGTTTTTTAAGTAAAAAATGCTGCCAACTACATTGGCATATTGCTTCCTCTCTTCTTTATGTAGCAGTGTATCCTACTCGGATTGTATCAAATCAGATTTATCACTTTCGGCTTCCTCAAGAACCTTTGTTTTGTGATACATTAGTTTGGTTCGTAAATCAACTGTATCGATCGCTCAATCGAATAAATTTACGCTATATATAATCTATCATCTCTTTAAAAAAACTTTTGTCGTGTCGCGTTGAGTTGCAAAACGAAAACCTATATTTGGTCCGAATTTCAACTGGATATTTCAATATTTACGGACTTTGCAACAAAAACAAATTTTTTTCGAAAAATTGAAAATCGCATAAAATTTGAACTGCTGTACCGATTTTCCCCAAATTCAATACCGATCTTTGGATCACGATATTTCAACTTTTCACCAAATTTCAGCCCGTTATCTCGAAAAATATGACAATTAGAGAGCGTACAGAGAATTTCGGGGAAATTCAAAATGCTGTAAAAAACAAACGACTGTATAGATTTTGCTAAAAAATTGAACCAAATAAGGGAATTCAATCCTTCAACATGTGGTATAAATTTTAGTTTGATATCTCAAACGGTTTTCGAGTTATGAAGGATTAATCTGCACACACACACACGGACAGACATTTTTTATAAATGTGTTTTCTCGACGTTTTGGAACATTCTGAACACACTGACATGGGAATATCGAAAAAAAAAATTTCTACTGTCACCAAGCTTCCTGAGGAATCAAAATTAAAAATTCCCTTTTTTAGAGTTAACTTCACTTTAAAAGGAGTGAAAAAAATGTCACTTAAAAACAAAGTGAAAATTTCACTTTTTCAAATTTAGAGAGTATATATGAGAAGCAGGCCCAAATAAATCTGGGCTTCAGCAGCTGAAGGAACCCTCAGAAGTTCCACATCTATGTCTCCACGTCCGAACGATGGACTTTTGTACTTGGAATGACGAGCCACAACTCTTAAGGAGGCGTCGTCGGTACAGTCAGGTCAATCGGTTGCAAGTTTTTAAAAATTGTTTTCACAAATTTTCAAAAATAAGCTACTAAAAACGAACGAAAATTTGGATAAAAAAAGTCCTGGAGAATGCAAAAAAAATGTAAAGCAAAAAAGTTACAGAAACGTAACGTAATTTACATTAATTATCACTAGATCATATTATACGCAGTTTTTTGGAAGTCAAATTAGTGACCTTGACGAGAAGTAGCTCATTTTGGTTGTTAACAGATATTCCATCAGTTCACCTTGTAATTAATATCGTTGTACTTCCAAACTCAGAGAACAATTGAAAAAACCCCGGAAATTTATATTTCTTTTATCAACAAACGGCGATTATGTACAAACGATTGATATTATAACGAATCTTCAACGGTAGAATAATACAGTATCTATCGTTTAATAAAATGAGTGATTGCTTGTTAAGATCGAATTACAATTGCAAATTTCTGTTCGAAAAAAAAAACGGTGACTTATGGAACCCAATGTTTATTATCAACGTAATGTGAGTTGTTTTTCGCGGAATTTCTTTCTAGACACTTTTTTTATATATCAAGCAAAATCCCTTTAATTCAGATTAATCGCCGATTGCATTGATTTCCTCTTTAAAATATAGACAAATAATGTTTATAATTTTGGTACACAATTCACCTGACTGTACCAACGGTGCCTCCTTAATACGACCCGCCACCGGTACAGAAAAATGCAGTAGTGAGGTCAAAAGACGTTTTCACGAAGTTGATTGGACATCTTTTCTCACTCCACGTAAATCCGCGGCCGACCGCGCTGTCTGTATTTTTCTTCACGCCGAGCGCAGAGTTGTCAGATTAACTGGCATACCCCCGTTGCATTGTTTACCTCATGCGTTTGGAGGGATTCCAGCGCAAACAGGTGAAGCCACAAGTGGGGCTCAATCCTGTGTTCGTCGCTGCACAGAACTGTTTTATTTCACTTTGCTCGAATTTAGCTCGGTCCTCGGCGTTAAGTAATTCATCCATTCAGCGTCAACGCATTTTCGATTGTTCTCCAATATTCAACATGTTCAAGAATCCGGGGTTCATTATTTTTAAAACGCCGAAAATTTCTTATTCGGAGACCGAAAAGACATTTTATTTACCTATGATTTTGATTCTTAATAATCCATATATTGTTGTTTTTTTTTTGTTTAATTTTGCGGTTGCTTGTTGCTTAAAAAGCGGCGTGGATAATTATAGGCTCATTAACCTCAGTAAGTACTTTTTATATTTCCGTATAACATTTCCTTTATTCGCAATGAATTTGTTTCTAAAATTACCGAATTTCAAAAGATAGTTGCATTGCGTGCTGTAATGAGCCACAGTTCAATCTTGTTAATCGATTAGCCAATAGGGCGAACCACACCAATTGGGCATACTGATTTTTTAAGTTGTTTAAACTTTAAAAAGATAGCAATTTTTGTAGATTATATTTTTCCAGTTTATTTTTTACTTGTCACTCTTTAAAAAAACAGCGTTGGTCGCAATTTTAAAAAATACTTAAATAAGCTTTGACAAATTTCTCTTCTAAGCCCAAAGTGAGCTGGTATTCGCTCACATTTCTTTTTTGATAAATTTCTATCGAAAGACCCAAGTTGAATTTGTGTGAATAGTCCTCAGTATATAATAATCATATTTATTGAAACAGACAAATAAAATTGGAATACAGTTGAACCTCGATTATCCGAACTAATTGGGACCGAAACTAGTTCGAATAATCGAAACGTGGTGTTTTCAGGGACGGGATCATAAAGGACACCTATTCACATAAAAATACATTTAAATGTGTCTATTTTTAATAACCGAAAAAATTTGAATACTTTTTTTATCCCTTCTTTAGAAAATCGTCAATTTTCAATTGACGAACCGCTGTCACGCGCTTTTGTTGAGATACTTACGCGTTCGGATAAACTAAGTCATTGTTCGGATAATTGAGGGTTCGGATGATCGAGATTTTACTGTACTGAAATTACAGGGAGATGCTTCCTCTACCTTTAACCTTCCTACCTTGCCCGTGTTACCGCAGACCTCATGATAATTTCGACCCTCGTCTTTACCTACATTATCATGTAAGCCATGTATATTATAGTATATGTGATGAAACATTTTTCATCATCTTAGTCGTTTTCATGGCGAGCGTAGGTAAGTATTATTTTCTTCCTTTATTTTATCCAGACGTATCACAATTTTATGTAATTTTGGGTGGGTACCTTTCAAAAGCAACTGCTTAGAAAACGATAAGAAATGAGATTCCAGAAAAGAAAATGCAAAAAAAAGGAATACACAAGGTGTCGAATCAATGAAAGATCTGAGAATTCTCTGTGATATTAAGTTGCACTTTCTAAAGTACCGAATTTGCATTAGTAATAAACGTCTTTTCATTTTTCACAGCATGAAAGAAAAATGAATGTGATATATTTTTTAAATAAATTCAAAGCTATTTACTCATTGATTAATTCAACTATCTGTTAAAAACAAATCAATAAGTCAGAGTAACGAATGCTTGTTAATTGGGCAAATTGATACACCAGTTTTACGAAATTATTGTTTTATCTGTATTTGGAGCTCCGTGATATGATGTCAGCGGGCCATTCCCCACAATAAATTTCCTGTCCGTACTTGCGATCATCACGTTGCGGCTCCAAGGCAAACTAATATTGTCAAGCGTAGCTTTCATGGAATTCAGTTTCGTTGTGTCCTGGCCGTGTACACGTTACCACGTTTGTGATTACTGCGCCTGTACACTCATACACAGCCAAGTAGCAGCAGCACCAGCAGCTTACGTCAGCGCGTGTTTATGCACACGCCGGGCGCCGGCGATGATGCCACATCCACGGGGAAATCCCGTAACAACATCTTTGCTGCGCGCTTCAAGGTTCCGCGGGATCCCCGAATTTCTCGTCGTCTGGCATCACTGGCCGGCTGCGCAGTGTCGATCAGCTTCGTTCCCAGTGAAACGCAGAGCAGTGCTAGAGACGCTGCGAAGAACTGTTGATTCTTTTCGTTCGCGTTGAACTGTGTCTTCATTCTCGCTCTTAAATTCACGGGATTCACCCAGCCTTTACGTATTTCCGACTTTTCACAAGTATTCGACAAGGTAAAAAAAGTTTCATTCATACGTTAAACTCGAGAGAAGATCGTGTAGGTGAAATATATGCTGACTGGTATCAAAATAACTAACGAGTTTCGAACCAGACAAATGTGGTTCTTCATTGTTTTTCTACCAAAAGCTACGCGAAGTGTTCATAGTATCGTGCATTAGACGATGAAATTTAGACCAATTGTCGGAAAAGTGCACTGACTTCCAATTATTGTCTTTGTAGCGTTTTCAATTGGTTGCACCGGTGCACACTTCGTATACACTGAATGGGTGATATCGATTGTGCTGTGTTGTACTGGCGAAGTTAATGCAGAATAATGTGAGAGTATCGTATAAAGTGTACACGTACAAAGTTTCAAATTTCATTGTCAATAACAAAATGTATAAATTTCACATTCGTAAGTACATTAAATCTGGAGTCTTTTTTAAAAGGGCACTCCATCGGTAACTTTGATAAATTCAAACAAACGAGTTTTTTTTATTCCATGGCTTGACGTAAATAGCGAATTTTTTAAATCGCCATGAGAGGTTTTCTTGCGGCAAACTGAATGAAGACCACTCGAGTATTTTCGATTTATTATGATTGCGAAATTGTTCTCGGAGGCGTTAACCAGCCCACGCAATAAGAGTAATCTGTGGGTATTCGAAAGATACAGCGTTGCTGGCAAGTGATCGATATATAATTGTCGATATTTATATCTCTATATTCAACGAAAAATTTAATATGAATCGGAATTTCATAACTTTAGAAACAGAAAAAAAACGGATTTTTACCGATACTACGATATCGCAAAAATTCCAAAGAGGCTCGATTTACTATATTAACTCGTTATTAATGTAATTGTTGTTTTCTTGCAGAATGAGGCTCAAAACTTTTTGCGGTTGCCTTCCCCTCAAGGTCGGAGTGATATTAATGGGCTCGTTAACCCTTGTAAGATTTGGTTTTTTTTTTTCAACATAACAATTGTGTGATTAATCGCCGATGACGTTGATTAAATAATTATTTTTCAATCTGCAGATATGGGCACTCATTTGCATAATCGCTGTGAGTGTATTAGTCGGCCACCTCGAGCTAAATTATAGCAGTTACATCGATTGGCAATTTTCGAGACTGATCCCGGTTGGCATAATAACTTACCTTCTTGTTATTGCTGCCACGGGTGCCCTCATGATCCATGGTGCTCGAAAGGTAATAACCTTGTTTGATAGATCAATACTATATTATTTTCTTAAGTGAAAGAAAAATGGCTGCCAACTACATTGGCATTTTGATCCTTACTTCCTTTTGTCGCAGTGTATCCTACTCGGATTGTATCAAAGTACATTTATCACTTTTGGCTTCCTCAAGACGCTTCATTTTGTCATTCATTAGTTTGGTTCGTGAATAAACATATAATCTATCACGTAAAAAAAAAAAAACTTTTTGTCGTATGGCGTTGAGTTGCAAAATGAAAACCTATGTTTGGTCCAAATTTCAAGTCAATATGTCAATATTTATGGACTTTGGAGCAAAAACGAACTTTTTTCGAAAAATGTAAAATGACATAAAATTTGAACGGCTCGACGGATTGACGCCAAATTAAATACCAAACTTTTTTCAATGATAATCAATGTGCTTTAAATTTAAGATTGATATCTCGAAAAATGTAAAAGTTGGAATGACCATCAAAATTTCTGCATCTTCAGAAAAAAACTTTAGCGCGCTGTAGCGCCGTGACATTAGTTTTGAGAGGAAAATGTTTACCACCTTTTTGTTCCTCATTAAATTCCCTGATGGCTGATATTTTTGAAAAAAAAAAATTATTTGAAATTAAGACGATCACTGCGAAATAAAAACTTTGGCACGCTGCATCTTTTTCATTTTGACTCGGAGAGAAAAGTTTGTAGGAGACATTTTCTTCCTTTTCTAATTTTGAGGTGGCGGTTATTCGTACTTTTCGGGTGACGGTTATGTGTGGGTAGTTATTTGGACTTTTGTCTTTGACAGCGTTTCCTGACTAGAATATTGATCACAGGCAAAAATGCCGAAGGACTTTTTTGTAGTACCCTCGATTATCTAGTGGCGGGTTCCGCCGGATTTTTTTTTAAGGGGAAGAAATATATTTTTTTGCCACTTAAAAACTTTGGATCGCGATATCTTGGCCAGATCACCTCCTAGAGAAAAAAAACCATATCTGCCTTTTCTGTTCCTTTTTCGATTATCTAGTAGCGGGTTCCGCCGGATTTTTTTTTAAGGGCGAAAAAATCCGGCGGAACCCGCCACTAGATAATCGAAAAAGGAACAGAAAAGGCAAATATGTTTTTTTCTCTATGTGGTGATCTGGCCAAGATATCGCGATCCACAGTTTTTAAGTGGCAAAAAAAAAATATATTTCTTCGCCCTTAAAAAAAATCCGGCGGAACCCGCCACTAGATAATCGAGAGTACTACAAAAAAGTCCATCGGCATTTTTGCCTATGATCAATATTCTAGTCAGGAAACGATGTCAAAGACAAAAGTCCAAATAACTACCCACAAATAACCGCCACTCGAAAAGTACGAATAACCGCCACTTCAAAATTAGAAAAGGAAGAAAAATTTTTCAATTTGCAGTGATCGTCTTAATTTCAAATAATTTTTTTTTTTTTTTTCAAAAATATCCGCCATCGGCGACTTTAAAGAGGAACAAAAAGGTAGTAAACATTTTCCTCTGAGAACTAATGGCACGGCGCTACACCGCGCTAAAGTTTTTTTCTGACGATGCAAAAATTTTGATGGTCATAAAGTTGGAGAGCGTACAGAGAATTTCGAAAAAATAGAAAATCGCATAAAATTTGAACCGCTGTTCCGATTTTCCCCAAATTCAATACCGATTTTTGGATTACGGTAGTTCAACTTTTTTCCATCTTTCGGCCAGAAATCTCAAAAAACATAAGAATTAGATAGCGTACAGAGAATTTCGGGAAAATTCAAAATGCTGTAAAAAACAAACGACTGTATAGATTTTACTAAAAATTGAACCAAATAAGGGAATTCAATCCTTCAACGTGTGGTATAAATTTTAGTTTAATATCTCAAACGGTTTTCGAGTTATGAAGGTTTAATGATCTGTACATACACACACACACATACGGACAGACATTTTTTCTAAATGTGTTTTTTCGACGTTTTGGAACACTCTGATTACACTGACATGAAAATCTCGAAAAAAAAATTTTTTACTATCACAAAGCTTCCAAAGCAAAAACGATATAAAATTACTGAAATTACAGAGGGAGCCTGGATTTATATTCCCTTGGCTTGCCCGTTCCACTGCAGATCTCCTACTATTATCTGCTGGCAGCTTCGCGTACATCGTTATCAGTCCTATGGCAATGGACATAGACATATATTTGATCGTCTTGGCGGTTCTGTTTGGAGCCATAGGTAATTATAATTTTTATTCACAATTCGGATATGTAATATATCACTACTTGTTAATAAACATTTTACCGAGCATCAATACCCAATAATATTAATAATAATAATAATAATGTAATTTTTTTCCAGCTCTACATGTTTACATTTGGCTCGTCATCTATAGCTTTTACAAGCAAATCACCGTTGAGAAATACAACTGCACTTGCTGTTACAGCGAAGAAAAAATTGCAAAGCAACCGTTGAATGTATATCACCACTTCTAAGCTCGCGACAACAACGAGAGGCTTTATACTTTTATAAGCTTACAAATTACAATATTTCTTTATTTTTTATAGCTTTAGGATATGTTATCATGTCCACGGGGTCGTATTTTTTTTTTGCTATCTTTTAAGGCATACTAAATTGTGTCCTATTTTCGAATCATCAGAGAAGTTAAAAAAATAATTGCCTAGTTAGTGGAGAATGCCTCATATGTTATATACGTAATATATAGTACGTCTACTGAAGAAACCCATCGTTGCATTTATCATGCAATACGAACATCGTCGTCGATATGTTTATGCATTAAAATGCACAATATTTTTGTTTATTGACTTCACATACATGTGCCTGTGATGTTTTCGCATCGGAATACTAAATTCTACATATTTAATGAAGAGATTGCGCGTGTTGGTCCCGAATACAAATATTCGTATGCTTGTACTCAATACCGCGAGTTTAGCCCTGGGACCCTTCTCTAGAGGCCGAATATGCATATCCATTCTCGGTGGAACACCGTGATTAATATATATTATTTTAATATAATGTTAAATAAAGTATACACTATTTTTATAACTGAACGATATTCATATGTGCCTGCGAAATTTTCGCTCTTCTCAATTACGATTACTGAATATTTGACGATGCAATTATATTTCGATATCGATGGAGGATTGTAAAACTTGTACAAGGCAATGTGAAAAATGTATTCCTGGTTTACTTGATGCCAAAGAAACTATAATTATTTGCGTCTACCCGAACCAACGCTAAGGCAGAAGAAGAAGACAATTCACTCATTAAGTAAGTGAAGCGGTGACCGCTACGCGCGCTGGTGTCACCGGCACATGCCATATTACCCAGCAGCCTTCGCAGCCGCGAATATCGACCCTTGGAAGACTTTACTGTAGTTTTAGTCGCTACAAGAAACTGTTCGTTGGTGATACCTCCAGTAAAGGAGCCTATCCTTCGTCCTCTTAATTTATTGTTGTGGATACGCGGTATTTTCTCAATTCCCACGCATTTCCGGTTTCCGTTTGTCCTACAAAATTCGATAAGGTAAAGAAAATTTCACTTATACATTTAAGACACGGAAAAAGTTAATTCCGGTGAAATGTATGCTGAAAATAACAACAAAATAAATTTACATATATATGTATATAAATATTTTTCTTTCTACAACTGCATACGCGCACACCAGTTTCTATAAAATGCGCTTTAAAAAATGATTTATGATAATTTAGTTTCTGCGCGCCATTTCCGGTCTTACAAGTTGATACCGACGGGACAAACGATCCGTATTAAATACTCGTATTATACAAACAAATGTGATGTACTCTTAATTTTTTTTTCTTGTTGGAATTTTGCGGTATCTGAGAGTGCAAATTGATAGGATAATCACTGTTTAGGCTACAGTGTATAAAGGATTGATATTATTGGTGCCAGATTGAAAATGTTTGTGAATTTATATTGCTGGAAATATTTATCGGCTGATATGTCAAATGTTACGTGAAATAAAAATTTTTTATATTTAATTTCTTTATCTTTATGGACCTTAGTAAACAAAGAAAATACTGTAATGCCACTTTAACTGACGAATGTAATTTGATTACCCCCCATACGATCATATATGTATCATATAGCTATTCATTCACCCATCTAAAATTTGAAGCCAACACAGATGGGCTTTGTGCTCTTCTTATTGATACTTCGAATTCAATGTTGTGGTTAAAGAAATAAAAATTGTTTTTTTAAAAACAATGTTATGTACCCATTTTATCTTTTGTTTATTCATTTCCACTCTTTTATGAAACTCATTGAAAATTACAATGTATTTTCTGAAATTAAACAAAAAAATTTGAATGGTTGCACAAACCATTGTTCGTTCAACAATTAGGGCGTTAATAATTTTATCATGATTTTTTTTCAGCATGCGGCTTAAAACATTTTTCGGTTGCATACCACTGCACGTCGGGGCTCTAATCATGGGCTTCTTGACCTTAGTAAGTTTGGCTTTGTCCCATAACCAGTGGTTATTTATGTATTATTTAATTAATCGTTAATCGTTAATAACATAAGACGTCATTTTGGACTATGCAAGAAAAATAACTCTTCCAGTTTTGTTCCATGGCTAAAAAGACAACTTTTTCAAAATTTGATAAAACAATCGATTTTAGTATTGAATTTAATTAATAGGTCAATGACATTTTCTTCTAGCGTGCAAAGATAATTTTTTTTCTCATAATATTTATAATTCATAACATAATCAACAAAATGGTAAATTGACGGCATAAAAAAATGTTTTAAATAAAAAATCAACAGGCATGGGCAATATTTGTAATAACATCGGTGAGTATTATCATCGGCCCGATGGACATGCATACTTACATTCCTATGAAGTATAGAACTCTGTTCAGAGTGATCGAAGTCGGTGCGACAACATATGCTATAGTTATCGGAGTTACGGGTGCGCTGATGATTCACGGTGCTCGAAAGGTGAATATCGATCGGTCAACCAACAGATCCCCTGTAAATGCTTGGAAAGGGAATAAATATTAAATATTATAATTACAGAGGGATCCGGGTTTCGTATTCCCATGGATTGCCCGTGTCACCACAGACCTCCTGATTATGCCTGCAGCCGTACTCTCCTATATTATGGTCACTCCGACAATGATATGCGTAGAAGCTTTTTTCATCATATTGGCGATTATAATTGCGATCATGGGTAAGTTTTTTCAACTTTCTATTTCATGAAGATAAATTGAATGTATCAATTTTATCGATCATACCAATTTTTTAAGCCGATTTCACCAATCAAACTAAATTAACCATTCCTAGCAATATGATAATTGTACGCCATAAAAAACCCAACTTTTTATCATTAATAACAAATTTTTAATAATTCCTCATTTTTTTAAATCAATCAGCTCTCCACGTGTACATCTGGCTCGTCATCTACAGTTTCTACAAACAGATAACCGTTGAGAAATACGGCTGTGCGGGCTTTTGCGACGAAGAGAAGGTTCCCAGCCAACCGATGAAGGATTATCAGCACCTTTAAGCGTACGAGATCAGGGAGAAGCGACATATCAACGTGTGCTACAACTCACAATTTTTCTTTAATTTTTATATCTTCGAAGTATAAAAGCATATCCAGAAAGCCCAGATATTTTTATACGAATTCATAAGGTTACCTGAATGCCGTTGGATAGTAGCTTTTGTTCTTCTCGTCACGAGAAAAAATTTTTTTACGAGTTTCCAACCCCAATCTTTGACACAGCCTAAATTCAAGGTTTATATTTCATGTTCTACGATTGTGTAAGATGCGTAATAGCGATATACGCAATATTATTGTACTTCCAATGAACAAGCGCATCGTTGCATTTTTCATGCAATGCGCATATCTCAATGATATGTCTTTCCTCGCGTTAAGGTCCGAGCACACTGTGGTAATATTCAGATGCGTCAAACGGTGGGGATAAACATTGGGTTTTTATTGGCTGCTGCTTGCTGCTTGCTGCTTGCTGCTCTACAGTGTGCTCGGACCTTTACAAAAAAGTAAATCCTATTTTATTATATAAATTCGATATTCACGTTCCAGTGAAGATTTCGAGAATTATAATATGGAATATTGAATAGGGATGCGTCGACCAATATAATCCTCGTCATATCTTTAATCTTCAACACCGCGACTATCTCGTTATTTCCCAATTTCATACAATTACAATTTTTCAAATCTTCATTCAAAATCACTATTAATATATATATTAGGGTGTGTCATTTTTGGGCAATTTTTTTTTTTCGACTCAGAAACAGGTTGTATACTTTCAGGAAGGTAAAATAAGAAGCCTGTAAAAATTTTAGCTCTTAATATTAATATTTAGATGCGCCTCATCGCGAATTTCTATTTCCCATTTAAATAACATGGGAAAAAAATTTTTTCATGTTTGGAATTTTATACGTTGGCAATGGCATATTGTTCGATGGAACGCAACACATATTTTATAGAGAATCGCACGCTCTACAAAAAAGATGTCTTGCATTTTTTCGATAGACATAGTCATTCTGATGATATTTGAGTTCAAAGTTCAAAATATACGAAAATTCATCTTTTTGTTAATTTTCAACATAAACATAAACATTTTTTTTTTACTATTAATGGAAATAACGGAAGATATTTTTCGTGAGTATTTTGTCGATTTTTTTTGTAACTATTTATGATAAGTATCAGCCCATTAGAACCAGTTTCGTGACAGAAGACAGGTCTCTACAGCATTGAACAATTCACCAATAAATATTAATTAATCATGGATGAGACAATTTTCATGGTAAATTTAATAATTTACATAAAAGTTGATTGAAGATTCTCAATAGAGTCAATAGTTTCGCTATAATATTAACAAAAAGATGAATTTTCGTATATTTTGAACTTTGAACTCAAATATTATCAGAATGGCTATGTCTATCGAAAAAACGCAAGACATCTTTTTTGTAGAGCGTGCGATTCTCTATAAAATATGTTATGCGTTCCATCGAACAATATGCCATTGCCAACGTATAAAATTCCAAACATGAAAAAATTTTTTTCCCATGTTATTTAAATGGGAAATAGAAATTCGCGATGAGGCGCATCTAAATATTAATATTAAGAGCTAAAATTTTTACAGGCTTCTTATTTTACCTTCCTGAAAGTATACAACCTGTTTCTGAGTCGAAAAAAAAATTGCCCAAAAATGACACACCCTAATATATATATATTATCTCTACAGCATTGAACAATTAACAATAAATATTAATTAATCATGGATGAGACAATTTTCATGGTAAATTTAATAATCTACAAAAAAGTTGATCGAAGATTCTCGACAGAGTCAATAGTTTCGCTATAATATTAACAAAAAGATGAATTTTCGTATATTTTGAACTTTGAACTCAAATACCATCAGAATGGCTATGTCTATCGAAAAAATGCAAGACATCTTTTTTGTAGAGCGTGCGATTCTCTATAAAATATGTTTTGCGTTCCATCGAACAATATGCCATTGCCAACGTATAAAATTCCAAAGATGAAAAAATTTTTTTCCCATGTTATTTAAATGGGAAATAGAAATTCGCGATGAGGCGCATCTAAATATTAATATTAAGAGCTCAAATTTTTACAGGCTTCTTATTTTACCTTCCTGAAAGTATACAACCTGTTTCTGAGTCGAAAAAAAAAAATTGCCCAAAAATGGCACACCCTAATATATATATATATATTTTTTTTTGTATGTACAATGTTTTTTTGTGATAAAGCTAATTGGTATTACACAATGTAAAAATATATTCTCAGATTGTTGAATATCAGAACATCTGTAATGATCATTGTTTCATTTGCGAAGAGTAACCAGACAATTTTTCAAATAAAAATCACAAGATATTGAATTAATTTTCAAGATTATTTCCTGGAATTTCAGAACAGTCACCGGTTGATGCTTCCATTCAATCGAACCCTTCGAACCAGCAATGAACTTCTGAATAACCGACGGTCGAGTAGTGAATTAATGGTGAGGTTTACTTTTGCGTCGGCGCGAAGCCGTTTGTTTTATTGCACGAGGCTCAGTTAAGTGTTGGTTGCTGTTCAGAAAGGTGCAATTTCATCCCTTGCCTTGGCAATTCTTTTCCTCACCCCGTTCGTGGTAAATTTGCTGCTTTTACTAACTTCTCGAGTTCAACCGATTATTAAAACCTCTTCGTCAAGGTAAATCCCGCCAAACTTGATGTAATTTAAATGTAAAAATAAAATTTCAAAAATTATAATTTCATAACTATAGATAGAAAAAATTTTTTGATTTTCAACTAAAAAACTTGGTAATAATCTTTTTTTCGCAGAATGAGACTTAAAACGTGCTTTTTTTGCTGCTCCTTAAAAAATGGGACAATAGCAATAGGCATAGTGTCGTTTGTAAGTATTGACTTTTTTGGCACCACAATTTAGATACGTACATTTAAATCGACTAAAATCCAAGTATCCAAGAAAAAAAATCCAAGCACAAATGAGCGTTATTGATAATCTTGGCAAGATTGCTTATGAAAAATCGTTCTAAGACATAATTGTCAATGAATTAGTAAAAGGTTCCATAAATTCGATAGATATGTATTTTTTTTTCAATGAATTTAAACTGTCTTCGGTTTTTTAGGTGTAAAGCATAATATAATACTTCGGCAATTAAAACACTAACTCTTCTCCATAAAAATTCAACAGTTATGGTCGTTACTCTCGGTACTATGTGCGGGTTCGTTCATGGAAGAATTGGATGAGCTTGACGACGATCTTGAACCACTAGAGCAATTCTTTGTGAAGGTTCTCAGTGTTGGCACACTGATTTACATTTTGGTGATTGCAGCTATATCCGGCCTCATGGTTTATGGTGCCCGAAACGTGGGTACACTTTTTTGACTAGTTAAAATTTTTATTCCGGTTTCTGTAAAATTTATAGAATTTCTTATAAATTTTTCGTTCTTCCGATAACATGTGTTTTCAGAATTCATTTTCTTCATATACAATTTTTTCTAAAATTTGGTTTTGTGAAATTTTTCACTCCAGACTAAATTTATCTCGGCCAAAATGAAAGTCGAAAAAAACTTAAACAATGAGACACTTTAATATTGGAACTTAAAAATTACAGAGGAAATTTAATTGCGTGTTTCCCTGGCTTGCCTTGGCCACCGCACATTCCATGTGGGCGATTTCACTTAGCATAGGCGCAACAATTCTCCTTCCCACGATACACGGGGTAGAAGTGTTCTTTGCCATCCTGATGGCTTTTTCTGCGTGTTCGGGTGCGTACTTTACTCCTGTTTATATTTTCTTGATTAATTACAAAGATATTATATCAATTGAATAAATTGAATAAATTGAGCATATATAAATTTCCCTAAACCACTTAAATTCAAACTTAATTACCCAGTCATCCAATATCAAAAAGAATGCAAAGTAAACAATGTGCAAGGTTCTACTTTGCATCCTTGTTTTGGATAAATGAATAAATCACTGGCACATCTCATTTTTATTAGCCACAAACTTTTGTTTTAATTTATTAACTTTTGCGGAGGTTATAGCGAAAATCGCTATTTTTTCAAAAATTCAAAATGGTGTAATATTTGAACGACTTTACCGATCACTACCAAATTTGGTACACAGTAGGACTGTATGTTATTTTTCGTTTATAGAACATTTCAGTTCATTTGCTGAAATTCGACGCGATTTATAGCAAAATTTGGATTTTTTACAAAAATTCAAAATTCTATAAAATCCGAACCGCTATACTGATTTTGTCGAAATTCAATACCAAACAGTATTTAATGTCTCTCTAGTTATAAAGCAAAATTCTATAAAAGCAGTATACATAGATACATTTTCTCAATAATTACAGCAATTGAAGAGGAATTAATACTCTACTTGCGTGCCAAATTTGAGCTCGATTGATCGTGCCATTCGCGAGTTATCTACGATTGAATTTTCGGTCCTTGAAACACACACACACACACACACACACACACACACGAACACATTTTCTAAACCACTTTTCTCGACGTTTTAGGTGATTCTAAGCATACTGACATGAAAATCTCGAAAAAAAAAATTTCATGAAAACAAAGCTTTCTCTATGAGGAAGCAATAATTTACAACATGTTTTAATCCAGGCTTGATCGTGTACATATGGCTCATCGTCTACAGCTTCTACAAGGAACTTATCATTGAACATTATGGCGAATCGACTTTGATGGAAAAGGACCCAGGCCCAGATCCATTGAAGAAAGTCTGGTACAGCGTCTAAAGATAATACAACGACGAAGTGCTGCACACATATCCACATATTAATATATGATTATGAACTACCGATGATTTTTATTCATATTGTAACATTTTCGCACGTTTGAGAAAAATGAGCATAAAAATTAATCGATAATTAATGGTTTTGCGATTTTTGTACCAGGGTACTAAAAACTGTTTGTAACGGCAGGGAAACTGATACAGTGACATTTTTTGTAAGAATGTGAATATTTGTGTGTGTGTGTGTGTTTGAGATTCGTTCGTTCAAATTTATTACATTATCGAATAATCATCGGGATTGAATTTAAAGTGAAATCGGTAAAAATTCAAAATTTAAGGGATCCAAGATTTAATTTAAAATGTTTGTTACCACTCTAAATGGCGCAAATTTGAAGATATCGACCTGACATTTTCCGCACGAATTTTCATCAAAATATATGAAATATATTATTAAAAACAACTGTAGAGTCCACGTTGCCTTTACATTTGACCTTGCGCACACTTCAAGTTATTTAATGTACTTCCTCATAGAGGCGCTGCAAAAAATCAAGAACAATAAGCAAGCAGTGTGTAAGACTCTAATTTGTGCCTTTATTTGATACTCGATTTAAACGTATTTCATTGACCTAGAGTATTCCTCAAAGGAAAAAAATGTTGTAAAGAAATATATTTTTGATATATTTTCTATATATTTGGAGTGAAAATGGAAATCGTTTGGAAATGTATATCTCAGGCATATTAAAACATATGTGAAACGTACAAATTTTTGTAAAATATATATGGTATATAGAAAATATATATTTTCAATATTTTTATTTTCCATGAGGAATATAAAATATTACTCGATTATTGTAAATGGTGTTTTCTTTTATCTTAATAAATAATGTACGAAAAACGTTAAGAAAATTTTTATCGCTTCATTAGAGGAAAGGATTTTTTGTTTGGCTTCTGAATTGTGATTTACAACGTTCTGGGGTTACATGATATTATTAAAGTGTCACACTCTGATTTCCAACGATATGTGTTATTACAAATACTTTAATTATCGATCGGTTCAACAGCTGTTAACTTTCTTGGCACCTGGCTGGCACAGGCATTCAAGGGGCTGAAGAAGTTTTATAATTTATTCAAACACCTATACATCAGCTCATAAGTACTGGTGAATTACACGTTAGGATTGAACCACCCCCCACCCCCACTTCATCTTTCCAATATTTTTAAAATTCCCCTATCGATTACACATATTTTTAAACACTTTTGTTAATTTCTCAACTTTTTAAAATACATTTTCTTATTTAAAAAAAATGCTGTCCATTTTTTTATCCTTGATATCTTTGTCAATTTTTTCGTTTGAAAACCATTTGTTTTATTTGAAATATTACAAGTCACCGTTGAAAAAACAATAGGTCACATTTCCTCACGTGTACAATCGACTTCTATGAACCGGCAAGTGCCTTTAATTCCCGATAAGCTACTGTCCGCTGATAAATCAATGCCAAGAGTGAGTTTTGCGTCGGCGCAACACAAACTGCATCACCCTCAGCCCAGTCTAGTACTGGTTGCTGCGAAAAACGGTGCATGGTGCATCCCCTCGATCAAGTCGAGCTGTGGTATCTTGTCAATAATGACAATTTGCTAAGCCTTCTTATATTACCGATTCTTTCACCGTCTTCCGCAAGGCAAACTAAGCCTCTGATTAATACCTTAAGGGGGGACCCTACCTTGAGCGGGCTAAAAACAGGTAAAGTTTACGAATTTTTTTCTCTCCCAATTATGAATAAAAACAACAATATTTTTTTTATGTTTTAAAGCTATATTGAAAGTATACAAAATAATTTTTTAATGATGAAAAATATGAAATGATGATCAATGATCGTTGAGCAACCGGAGCATTGCACCATTGTTGTGTCTGGCTGGTAGACACCACGAGGAAGAACTGAAACAAGATTAAAAAATATATATTAATGAGTCTTTATCTATAGGCTGTTATGTACAAAGTAGCGTAGGATTTTTTTGAAATTCGAAGAATTATGAAAATGGCGGCATTTGGAAAAAACACGTTAATTTTTTGCTATAAAAAGTGAATTTAAATTGTGCACTAAAAATCGAATAATCAAAATATCAAAAAAATCCTACGCTACTTTATAGATACACTATTTTCACGCATAAAAAAAAAAAGAAAAAGTAAATTCGATGATTAGGTACAGAGATTTGGTGTCTACCAGCTGAAAAAATGTCGTTTTGAGAAAAACGCCTTTAAAGTTTTAAGTTATGTTCACAGTAATATTAATGATAAATAATGATTTAATTTTTTACCATATGATTAATCAGCTATCCCAGCACCATACAACTCCCCTTCGGCTTCATGAAAGCTGTCTTCTTTAGCTTTTTTTGCTGCCAATAGCTTCTGCCGCGCTTCCTTGCTACTGGCGTAATTTTTGACTTCAGCCTTTTTTACTCTTTTCTCATCCAACATTTTGCATAGTGCGAAGCAGGTTCATCCGACGTATCAGGTTGGCTCACAAGACTTGCATTTCACAATCAATTTAAATCCAAGACCCCGAATACTGCTTTCCAAAAATGTAACATCACCATTACATTTTTTACACTTCACTAAATCACTGAGCGCACAGAAAACAGAAACAAAATTAATTAAGCGGTATCCAAAACTAGCGTTAACTTCAATGTCTATTTTTTCGTTAATTTTAAGTTTCTTTGCCGATACACTCGTGCTCGCGGTCTCTTTTTCCATTTCATGTCGATTCAGTGGACGAGATTTACGTTTCACGCTAATCGGCCGCGGTTTTTCATCCCTATTTCCTTTTGAATCACGGGCCACCCTTCGAGGAGACATTTCGTACACAAATAACACACAAATTTCAAACGAAAAAACACGTGCGTATTTCAATTATATGGCGGTTACAACAACTAACGACAGCGCCACCTGGTGCCTACTTTTTATTTTATTTTCTTCTAAACACGATGAAAATGTGTCCTACAAAATTTTCGGTTACCTACACTCGATACATCAAATATAATAAGAAAGGAATTAGTTCCGCTTATAACAGGTATAATGCCCTTTCTACCTGCCTCGAACTGCCCATCGGTATCTCTCTGTAACTTTGTAACGAGTTCGAATATTATAAAACTGTTTCGGAGCAATATTCTAGACACTTTAAACTATCGAAAAATGAAATAAAATTTATTTCGATTTTTTAAAAGTTTCAAGGTAGGGTCCCCCCTTAAACGTTCTGAAAATTTATGTAGCCCAGATGTCCATAAAAAGTCAAACTTCATATATTAGCCATTAGAATATAATAAATAAAATTGTATCCCTTTATCTGAAAAAAATCTCTTTCATTTTAGGCTGAATATTGCGGAACCAATTTTGCGGATTCTTGAATTTTCATAGGAATGAATCTTCATATGGATTAACAAAATAAGATTCAGATTTAAAAATTCAAATATTGCCTTTCTCGAGGGTACGTTTTTTCGCTGTTTTAATTGGGAAACAAATAATAATCAAATTTAGAACTAGATGCTAAAATTAATTACTTTTTAAGCTGTGGATTTAGTTGCGAACCAGTAATAAAAAGGGATGCAAAGTAGAACATTGCACATTGCTTCCTCATTTAATTTTGCTCTTTACATAGCAACCTCTACGAGGAAGTATTGTAACTGATTTTGGCTTCCCCATAAAGCTTTTGAAGCGCAAAATTTAATGAGGAACCAATGTGCAAGGTTCTACTTTGCATCCTTGTTTTAAATAAATGAATAATTCGGCACCGGCACATCTCATTTTTATTAGGCACAAATTTTTGTTTTACTTAATTAACTTTTGCGGAGGTTATAGCGAAAATCGCTATTTTTTCAAATATTCATAATGGTGTAAAGTTTGAACGACTTTACCGATCACCACCAAATTTGGTACACAGTAGGTGTATGTTATTTTTCGCTTGTCAACTATTTCAGTTAACTCGCTGAGATTCGACGTGATTTATAGCAAAATTTTGATTTTTTACAAAAATTCAAAATTCTATAAAATCCGAACCGCTTTACCGATTTTGTTGAAATTCAATAGGAAACAGCATTTAACGTCTCTTTAGTTATAAAGAACTATTTAGTCATATCGGCGAACTTTTACGAAAGTTAGTGAGTATACGACATCTTTCAAAAAATAAAAAATGTCTATAAAATCAGTGTACGTAGATATATTTTCTTCAAAATTACAGCAATTGAAGAAGCACTTGCGTGCGAAATTTGAGCTCGATCGACCGTGCCATTCGCAAGTTATCGACGATAAAATTTTCGGTGACACACACGCACACACCCACATTTTCGGAACTATTTTTCTAGACGTTTTAGGTGATTCTAAGCATACTGACATGAAAATCTCGAAAAAAAGATTTTCATGAAAACAAAGCTTTCTCTATGAGGAAGCAAAATGAGATAAATGATAATAAAAAAATAAGAGTGTTGCTCATTGCGCAAGCTTCTGGTAAAATTTCGCAAACATTCTGTTAAACTTAAAGATCGTTAAACCTTCTTTTGCCTTTTAGGATGAGGCTAAAATCATGTTTCGGTTGCTTCTCCCTGCAAACCGGAATGATAGCCATTGGCTCGATGTCCTTAGTAAGTTTTGGATTTAATCCGAAGCCAGATTCATTTAGAATTTATTATTATTAGAATTTGTTGGTAACATTATTAACGAATATTTGTTAAGTTTTTTTTTTTGAACTTGTATATTAATAATTTCTCGGCATTGTGATTATACAAAATCAATATTGTTGATTTTCAATGCCATTGATATTGTTAAAAGTTTTTTCTTATCACTAAATAATGGAATTGTGAAGGCATACAAATTTTTGTACACAATGTGAAGATAGACATGACTAATTTATCTGCACAATAATTCAACAGGTGTCGGCGATACTTTCTGCCATTTTTTTTATTCCGCGTATGGATGAGATATCGACCGACTTTCGACACGATCTGCTACCTCAATTCGCCATGAAGGCCTTGGTCACTGGCGCATTGATTTATGTTGTTGTAAATGGAGCTATGGCTGGCCTCATGATTTACGGTGCTCAAACCGTAAGTTTTTAATAAGAATTTTAATTAAATTTTAAAAGCCAATGATAAGCTATAATAATAATCGTGAGGCCCAAAAATTCGATCGATTTTCAATATTTACTTCTGACGAGTGTATTATTATTGAGATCAGCGATATGTGATTTATCGAAAAAGTATCTCATTGCTTGTAAATATTTTTGTATTCCTACCATGTTACTTCCAATATTTTTGGCCCTCAAATTTATTTAGGCCCCTTAAGGGGATGCTGGAGTAGATTTTTTTTACCGTTTTTGGTAAAGGAAAATATAAAATATTTGGAATGTAAAAAATAATTAAATTGCAGAAGAAACCGGCTTACGTGTTCCCATGGCTTGCATTTTCCACCACAGACTTTACGGTATGGAGTTCGATTATTTTGGAAGGCATAGTAACCGTCCCTTTGATGTTTCCCATAAAATGGTTCTTCGTTCTTCTAGCGATTTCTTCTGTATACCTAAGTAAGTCTTTTTCCTATCTACACTGACAAATAAGAGTAGTTGGGGGTATAATAATCTCGAATAGTTGTCGTGACAACCCAAAATGAGTTCTCCCAACTGATCAGTGAAATCGCGCGTCGACTTCGAACCGGCATAAACGAGCGCTTGCTGCCGAATATTTTTTTTAATGAACAAAGTATACACGAGTCCGGCAACACTTTCTCGAATGATTCGCTTATTTATAGTTATAAATTGGAATTGCTGTGTATCAATGTAATTTTCATTTAAAGAATAATCACATTGATACACATGTGACAGCGATATAGATATTTCTTTGAAAAGTCACATCAACATAGGTTTCAAATTCAAGTACTCTTTCGATACAACAATCATGTCGATAGGAAGTTTTTGCAAAAAAATTGTATCGATGGACATTGTTTCTTTAAAAAACTGTGTCGATAAACTTTTGTTGCAAAGAAATACTACCGATAGATATTTGTAGTAATGAAATGCTTTCGCTAAATATTTTTGTCAAAAAATTCAGCTGAAATTATTGTTTTATATTGATAGGATTTTTATGCCAAACCTACATCAATGTGATTCTGACGTGAGAATCACAAAATAAAAAATGTTATAACCTCAAAGAATTTTATCAGCTGTAACCTCAAACTGTATTATCGTGCTTCGTTTGGCCAAAGAAAATAGACGTCTATTTTCTTTGGTTTGGCGTATTAGTTGTCCCAACTAACCGATGGGTTGCACACAACCAATAAGTGGTTGCTTATTGGCTGCAACCAAGCCTACCCAACTAATAAAAAGTTGTTGTCCGAACTGACAAAATTCATGGTTGTAGGGACCTACGAAAAGTGAGTCCGTACAACCACTTATGATAGCTGAAAATAATTCATTGAAATTTAAGTACTTAATCATGAGAAAACAAATCTGAAAAAAATACATTAAGCTACTGGAAACATTGATTAATAATCGTAACAATAATGGTAATTGAAAATGGCTAACGCCATTTGATGATTTGATGAATTTAATTTGTTTGAAAAAAAAGTTAATGCACTTATTATTCATATGCAACTTTCAACTAATATTTTTAAAATTGTATTTTTTTAAATGCAGGTATGCAATTTTACGTCTGGCTTGTCGTCTACAGCTTCCACAAGCAGATAATCGTTGAAAAATCTTGTGTTACCGTTCCTGTAACCGACGTTGAAAATCTGGATCAACTGAAAACTGGCTATCACGACGTCTAAGATATAAGTTTATAAGTCGACGTTTCCCCTCATTTTTTTTATAAAAAAAATTACTTTTTTCATACTGACCATTAAAGTATTTCGATTGTCCAAGAATAAGCCTTCCAACATGTAAAAATTCACTGAAATAATTATTTCGAAACTTCAAGACTGGCCATTAGAGTATTTAGTTTGTTGAATTAGATACTTCCTGGGAAAAATCTAATTTTCTGCGCATAGATATTTTTTTTATATATTTCATATATGTTTGGTGTCTAAGAAAAATATACATATGTTTCAGATATACTATTTGAGAATATATAAAGTCTAAAAATTTTCGTTCATAATATATTTTATATACGAAATATATATTTTTGCATATATCTTCTTTCTTATGAAGGATAACGAAGAAAATAGGCTAACCCTATTACTCGATTGTCATAAATAATTTTTTCTTTTTTAATAGTAGAAATATAGAAAAAAATATTTTTTTGTCTCATAAAATTTATATAAAAATGCTATTATGATGTGACGAGGAGGAAGAGATCGCATGCCCCTTAATACTAATGCTCGAAAATCCAAATTACTCGCTTGCATAACCGGTTCACATCTTTCCGGCGCAGCGCTATGTAAAATTATCAAGAATTGCGGTAGCGACTTGACGCCAACTTTAAAAAACATTCATATTTTTAAATATCGCTCGCGTTTCCAACGATATGAGTGTTACTACAAACACTGTTTCTTATCGATCGTTTAAACAGTTTTGTTTGCGATTGGTTCAGACGCTATTTCAAGGTTATTGAAATTCTTCTTTGATAATGTATCCAAGCTCGTATAAATCGGCCCATTA
The DNA here is from genome assembly GCA_947507545.1 of Clistopyga incitator. Classification (NCBI taxonomy): domain Eukaryota; kingdom Metazoa; phylum Arthropoda; class Insecta; order Hymenoptera; family Ichneumonidae; genus Clistopyga; species Clistopyga incitator. The sequence goes on from OX382176.1 coordinate 6,500,377, forward strand.
TCGTGAATCATCCATGTCATTTTACCGAAGGTTAGACAAGATTTAAACTCAAATTTTTGAGGTACATAAATAATTTAAGAGTAAGGTAAAGTCACCAGTAAATGAACAATTAAGCGTAACGATTTGTTTATCATGGGTTTCTTTAAAATACCATATTTCCAGACTTTCGTCAATAAATTTTATTTCAACAAACCAAAATATCGAATCATTTGATGCAAGTGAAAACATATTATGTTATCATCGCAGAGGATTAAAAAAAATGTTATGTACCAAAAATCCAAAAATACCAGTAAATTATCATAATCGCAGTAGACAGCGAAAGAAACAGTAAAAATAAAAAAAAATCTTTGCGAAACAAAAAAGGGTCAACCTGATATAAATGTTTAATATTAAAATGTATATCAACGATATTTGTGTAAGATGTAACAATAAGTGTAAAATCATGACAAAGTCATAAGAAAAAATGAACTCTTTGCAAAATAAAAGACAACGTCGAGCCCGAAAATTTGTTCACCGCATAATTTAATTCGGAAGTTACAACAAGTAAAATTTACTCAGTGGGGTTGGAATGTAAATTTTTTTTAAATTAGTGTATCACTTACAGAATTTTTTTTCTTACGATTTTCTTTAGGGGCCTGGATCCCCTTAATGCAAAATGCAGCCACTGTGAAATACTCAACGACGCCAAGTCAATCCTACAGTGCATCTCGACGCAAAATGCAGAGATGATACATAAATCCTAAAGCTATATATGGGGCTTTCCACGTGGTTTCGTACTGGGTGCGGTCCTCGAACTCCTAAATTTCACTCACCACTTTTAATATTATTGTTCCAATTCTGAAAAACTCTCCGAATTCTGAGCGGATTTTTTTGATTTTTTATTACTTACAATTTTTCAAAATGAAAAAATGTTCATTGTTAGCGAAATTTATTAATACGAATTTAACATAAAAATAAAATAAACAAAAAATGGAACAAAAATTTTCGCGGCGATTATCAAACCCAAGTTGAAACGATTCGGAATGCCCCATATATGTGCCATATATGGGGCAGTGCTTATACACGGCGCGTTTCGCTTTCACGCACTCGTGAACAAAATATGTCTCTCGTTGGTCGTACGTGTTCTTGTGGGCATACGCGTTAAATGGTATCGTAAGCCGGAGCTTTGACAAGGTTTGCATCTGTCGTCTGTAATTCAAGATCCACAAGCAAGTAAAATGCATACACGTAATAATGTATATCTGTGCGTCTATTGAGTAAGAGTATCGTCGGATTTTCAATAGAATGTTCATCTCGTTAAAGACTCATTTGCCAACGGGATGTTTCAATTAAATTAGATTTATACATTTTTATAGAAATAAACATAAAAATATATATTTTGTTACAAAAAATACCGAAATGTAAGAATGCGTGTAAAAAAGATGAAAACTTTTTTATTTCCAACCGAAAAAGTCAATTTAGTGGTAAAATATTTTTTATCTTATTTTATTTTATTTTTGAGAAAATATTAGAGGGTGCTGTATCGTTTACAAAAAAAGAAAAGAAAAATGTATCTACCGGCTGTTAAGTAATAATTACTTCGATTATAAGTCTCAATGAACGCAGATACAGATCGCTGTGCTGTATGAATAGGATGTGATGTAATTCAGATCCAATAAAAAAAATGAAAAAAAAAAAAAAACGAAAATCAATGTCTTCAACCTCCACAAAATGCGAGGCTGGTGAATGAAGCCAGAAATCGTCTCGTGACATTTGGCAGGAAATTTTAGCGTCGGCTCTGCCAGCAGTGCCTGTACAATATTTCGATACGTGGACAATACACTCAAGACTCTATGTAAAACTCGTTAATAAGTAAATGTTGGCGATTGCGTGGGTGTGCAATAGTCGGTGCGTTATATTCCTCAGCACACACGAACGTTTATTTTATACGAGCGCGTTTCTCTGTCAGGGATTCTCGGTCGGTAGTGTGCGAACGTTACAACTGCGACTGTGGTTGTAATATAGGTGTATACCATCGCGGTTTGGCGCGCGGCGTACTGTTCTTGGCACAGTTTCTGGCCATCTCCTATTGCGAACGGAGCGAGCTGGACCTCGGCGCGATTTTCTATCATACACGCGTATTGTGCACCCATTTTCCCGCTTTTCTTCGTCACTTGTTATTTCATTTTTCTTTTCAATTGATCAAGCAACCATTTATCTTTTCCGTGAATGAAATAACAAAAAAGCGATACTTTCACCGTCAATATACCGACAAGTGTTCGCTGAGGACGCAAACCGTTACCGTCTATTTCCTCGTCATAGTTTCGGAAAGTTTTTATCCGAATTTTCACGTGAGTACTTTTATCGAATCAATTTTTCTATAGGACAACGTAATTTATGAAATAATCGTACTAGCAGAAGAAAATTATTGTGAATCACGGTCCGCATTCACATAAACCTTTTTTTTTCTCATCTCATTAATTGAGTACTCTGTTTAGCGGTGCATTTAGTCAATTTCATTCGCCGAATTACAATGAATTTTCTGTGGTACAGAAAATTTCGAAAATTTCTTAATTCAAGCAACTTTACGGAATTTCTGTGAAATTGGAACAAATTTTGTTACCACATTTTTGTTCTGCTAAAATACAGTGAAGCTCGAAAGTTTTATTTTTTTAAATTCAATTGATGTTACTTGAATTCAAATATCGTAAACTTAAAAATTTCCAACTTTATTTTACGAAAAATCCGAGAGTTTTCGAATTTTATTCAATTCCGGGATAAAATGGAATGAATATTTTTGACGATGCGGTAATTTCATAACAGTGATGGGACGAGTTGAGTGATTGAATGTTGCGGAGATAAAGTAGAAAGGTCACTGCGATTGGCTTTGTGTGGGATCGATGCGCGCCAAAGTAGGTTCTTCCTAAATTAAACGAACACGCAATATCGATTTCTCGTTTAGGCGATGATTAAGCGCAGCGTGAAACTCTCGTATTTCATCGGGCGCGTCTGTTTTTTTTTCTTTCTTTCTTTTTTTTTCTTTTTTTTCACGCTGATCGCGTAATTCGAAATTGAAATAACCCCGAAGAGCATTCGCATTGAATTAATCCAACAATTCTGAAGCGGGACTTAACGATCTAGCCTCTCGCGCCGCTTCTAACGGGCACAAGAGCCTAACGCTGGATATACACACGCTTCGTTGAGTTAAGACGGAGTAGCGCCGCGTTAAAGATTCGCGCGCAGATCTCCTGTCGTAGATACTTCGGGGCAAAAACGTGATAGGAAATTAAAGCGCATATACGCTGAACTACGAGTTATAGTCTCGTGTATAACAAAATAGGGTCACATCTTCTTCGCGAGAAGAAAATTAAATTCCTAACATGTTACCGGTCATTTCCAAAATACGTTTATTGTGTATAATCGTCAATTTTCTAAAGCAACGAACTATTTTTGTTGTTGTTTAAAACCTCAATATTCCGCAGAACAAGAACAACAAAAATCCGCGAATTCCATTAATTTGGCAAAATAATTATGAGTGTACTAACAAAAGTGTTAGTATTCATTAAAATAACTCAGTTTAATAATTTATTAAATTAAATAAATAAAGTCATCCATGCAGATTATCAGTGTGACGTTAGGATAATTATCGAACTCAACGACTCGTGAACAGGTGCCCTTTGGCATTATAGTATTTAAAGCTAGACCAGCATCTTCGCTCTATTGTGGGTTATCGTTAGTTCGAAGGGGCAACGTATAGCAGGTCGCCGATCGAGCGTAAATCGTAAACTGTATTTTTAAACCCGCGTTTACTTCAGAGGCTTTTGACTCAACGTTTAAATTTAACTTGAAAAGTGAGGATCCGTGAAGCGCGCGAGCGCAAACATCGAATTCAATTCGTGCTCTCGATATACTCGCCCTGTTGTGGCTCTTCAGATACGACTCACGATGTGTTAATTGGCGTAACATTTGGTTGTGGATACATGGGCATTTTTCCATTTCCCCTCTTTATAAACAGGGTTGGAATTTTTTTCAAATGTTGAACTAACATATAATTTATAACAAAAAAATGGTCGTTTGAAATCTAATTAATAAATGGTAACTAATCAATAACGTTTATGTGAAAAATATAATTAATGATTGTGACTTACATGTCAGTATATTGTGGCACAATAATCAACATCCGGCACATTAAGACGGTCGGAAATCGTAAAGCAGATTGTGCTTAAGGGTTCTTATGGTAAACAGTTAAATACATACCTCTCTCCTCTTACGCCCACGTCCTTTATTTTGCCTTGCCAATTCGGTCTCGTTCATCGACTCTAATTTTCTCATTCCACTTTGTCTCCACCGGCTCTTCATTGAAGTACGTAATGTCTATAGTATTGGCACCGTATCAATTAATATCTTACACGAAAGCCTTTTTACAATGTATTTCAATATCAGCTTCAAACACCCAAGCAAATTATAGATTTTTATACAACTAGATTATAACTCACAATAATTATTTCACCAGATGTCATGCCCCCTTTTGTCATACACTTAAAATCGCAAACGGAAGTACACATCCGCGTGGAATACATCGCCACCTGATTCCGCATATGATACGTTCATGTCACATGTATACAAAAAAGCCAATAAAAAATAAAAAGTAAAATGTTTGCCCTCGGCTCACGTCCCTCGCGCACTGTACCGATGACGCAGTCGTTTTTTCCACGAGGTGAACAAGAGAGAGAGAGAGAGAGAAAAGATTGCGAGAGAATCCGGTAACGAGAAGCGCCCGTATACACGTTTCCTTATGGGGGCTGCGCCGACCGCGTGGACCTCGAAACGCTCTCCGATGTTGTGCTGCCCTTGACCTCTCTCGCCGTCACGGTCACGTTTATACTACCGCTATCGGCTCGATCCTCATCTCAATCATGGCACGGCATCGATACCATGCATATGCATAGTCGAGCATGAAAATCGGTCAAATTTTCATTGGCTCAACCGCAAATCGTTCAAAGTTGCCCATGGGATGCGAAGGGAATTCCACATCGAAACTCGATGTAATATACAAAGAAAAAAAAAACAAAATAGTTCAATGATAACAATAGTGAATATAAAATTGAATAAAATAAAAACATCTAATTTTACGTAACTCGGCGTTTTATTTTTTCGTTTTGTTTAACATTGTGGTTTAAATCGTATATCATATTGCGGTCAATATTATGTTCCATTTCCGCTTGAAATTTCAAGACAATCTTTGCGATCTATGATGCAATGGACTCGATGTGCATGATGCAGTTGTGCGTTACGCGTGACACATTATCCAATTGTGGAAGGTGAATTAACGGTCGACGGTCATCAGACACGCGCGTTTTTTTTCCAGGGAAACGTGAAACGCCTTCTTCACGATATATCCTTTCTCGGTCGCGGAGATGCCCATCCCAGATCGCGCACTTACGCGAGAAGCGCGATCTATAAAAAGCTACGACTATACGAAAGCTAAGCCGGTCTATCTATTAGAGGCGAGCGAAGGGCAATAGAGTTTTCCTGCGATGCATTACAGTTGAAAAAGTCCACGATCGTGCAGTTATGAAAATATAATAAATTGAATATTGAAGAGTATCGAAGGAGAGCGGCGATCCGAATGAATTTCATTTTCAAACACGTGATCGAGCAACGATCTCGGCAGAAGAAAAGGTGATTTATCGACGGACACACACGCAACTCACGATCGCGCTCGACGGATCGACGGACGCGATCGACGGTCACACACGCTCGACCGGTTTTCCGGTAGGATCGATGACGGCTCGGACCTCCAACCGATCGATCTATCGCGCATCGGATTTCCGATCTCCCAAAGATCGTAGACTAAGAAATTCTTTAGCGTTTTAGAACAGATGATTCGAATGGTCGAAATATATAACAACAAAAAAAGGAAATCGGCGAGTAATGGTTAACTTTATTTTTTCATCATCCGATCGAACGATTGATCTTTTTTATTACGAAATTTATGACTGCATAATTTCCACAGCATATTTTTCTAACATATCGAAATGCGGAGAATGGGAATTTTATTTTTCGTTGCGGATTTTCCGGGACAAACTGTTTTGTTTTTCGGTCCATTCGAGACACACGTCATGGACATCGTGTTCACGATGGTAATCGCTTCGCTCGCCGGACCATAAACAGAGAAACGTCTACGCGCGGTTCCTCGATCCCTCGAAGTCGTATCAGTATATTATTCTCATTGCCGGAGGAAAAGATCGAGAGAGAGAGAGACTCGAATGAGGCAGTGACTCGCCGTGACTCGCATCATCTCTACGCGTGCATTCCCTTGAAATAACAAATAACAAGAATAGCCACGTGGGCGAGGGTGGCTCAAGGTCAACCACGGGACAGGGTTGTACTTAAGTTCACACCTCAGCAGAGATTGATATATAACCCAAGCTTATGAAAGATATTTTCTGAGGGTCGCGATTCGCCAATGACCTATATTTTCGTCGACTTCTATTTTCAGCATAGCAGAGACACTTGCGCCTCGAGATTCATGCTAAAATCGAATTTCTCAAAAGTCCCATTATTTTCAACCAACCAAAGTAAAGATAAAAAAGTGAAGAGAAAAAGGACTATAAAAAATGGCAGAGTCATTTTTGGCTGTAGGCTTTTATCGCAAACCAGTTAGACAGGCTCGGTGGTATAAACTGTACACAGTGAAAGCCCAAGAACTGGCAAACGTCTCAAAATGATATTCACTGGCTGGCAAGGTAATAATAATCGCGAGAACCTCGAGGTCTGAACTGATTGCGTCACGTAATTTCCATGCATGACGTAGTCGGACAAAACACTTTTGCGAAGCTATTCCACGCGTTGAGCCATTCAACGTTAAACATCACGTTTTCTATAATGAGTTGTAATATGTAATAATACATTTTTATTTTTATTTTATTTTATTTTTCAGGATGCAGCTTAAAACTTGCTGCGGCTGTTACACCCTCCGAGCTGGCACGATATTCGCAGGGATTATGTCAATAGTAAAGAAAAATCATTTTTTTATCATTCGCCAAAAATAAAACAATTAAATGACCAAGAAATAAATTTCATTTTTTTATGATTACAATCTAATTTCTTTCAATTTCACGCAGCTGGGTTCGCTTATTACGATAGTCGTAATATGGACGGTTCCTGGTCTCGACATAAGAATGATGGTTATCGACGCATTGGGAAAAACGACCGTCAATATAATCCTGACACTCAATCTCTGTATGACAGTGATTATTTCCTACTTTCTCATTCTCGGCACTTTAAAAGTACGTAAATAATAATAACAATAATAATAATACTGATGAATTTTTGTTTAATCAGTATTACTATTGTTTCAAAGAAAAAAACAGTTATGATGCTACCTTGGGTTGTACTGGGCGTGATCCTTCTCATATCAGCGCTGATAAGTGTCCTCTACACTGGAATACGACTTTTGATAGATCAAGATGTGCAAAGAGGCAATTTAGAAACTGGCATTCTTCTTTTGGTATTGGGACCAATTATTCTTCGTGAGTATCATACTCAATTGCTATTTACATCATTTTTTCAGTATTGTTGAAAAAGCAAATAATTGTTATTTTTTTCTCACTTTTTATCAGTATAATTATTTTGATTAGTTTAAGAAACCTATGGATAAACTAATTTTGAAAATGCCGGATATTATAATTTTTTTTAAAATTTACGCTCCTCATATTAATCGACTATTTATTTTTTCACAGTGATTATGACATACTTCTGGTTCGTTGCGTATAGCCATTTCCAGGAGATTCGAATTGAGAAGAATAGCTGCAAGATTGGCCCTTACGGAAGGCCCTACAACTATCGGCGAGCTTGAAAATTCACTGATCGACGAAAATTTAATTTTCTTTATTTCTTGTTCTTCAGAAGACGAGAAAGAAAGTTCATTAAAAGACTTTTCATTTCTCAATAAAGTTTCACTAAAGCGCGCTGCTTTACTGATTATTTGTGGCGTTTAAGCGGTCGCGTTAATCGAATTCAATTCAAGAAGCAGCCAATACTAGAGCCAATTACAATACTCAAGTTATCCAAGAGAAGAAATAATGAAAACAAAACGAATGAAAGAAAAAAATTAATTTATGTATACATGTGTGAATGCGATATAGAAAGGAAGTGGCTTAACTCTTAATTTACTTGGTAATACCAGTGAGTTCACGACTGATAATATTTATGAGTGCAAGTACCTGCGACTTTAACGAGTGAGAACGAATGTTTTTTTTTTCGATTTGGTCTCTGGGAATAAAAAACAAATGACAACATCTTATTTCTTTATTTGTTAATTAAGTAATAAGAAATTTTTTATTGAAATCAAAGCATCTTCCAGTTTTAGTCACGAAAAATGGACTATCTTAGAAATTTTCAAAAATCACAAACATTTTGTTATTAACAATTTTTTTTTTTTTTCGAATGCCAAATGCAACATGATTTTGTAAACGTTATCAATTTTTTAAAAAGTCAGACACTGCCGAATATACGTGTTACCAAACATCGAAAATAAACACAAAAATATATATGTGGTAATACATTTTTTCTCCGCGGAAAAATATTAATCACATATTGTTTATCAAGTTGATGCCTTCATGTATCTAAGATGTATATTTTTGACATGATACGATATACAAAAAATATCCAAAAATATATCCAAACCTGTGGCGATATGTATAACGTATATAAATTATTATATTTATATACTTTATTTTCACGTAGGACAGTAATAGGGAAAGTATCAATTTTATAGAAAGGGTAATAATATATTTTCTTATTTATTTATTCATGCATTACAAAGTCGACAATTTCAAGACTGTGTGTAATCAAAATGATCGTGTAATACAAATCGATGTATAAATAAAAGGAACTTGGAACATTCATTTTTTACTTTCCATCATTATTATCACAATTGAAAAGGAGCTTCCAAAACATTTAAATAAATTATTTAGAAGAGTAAATTGATCATTTTTTTAAAAACAATTATTTAGTCAGATTTTAAGCATAATTTTCTACTGCTGCGCGGATCAGCAACGATAGACTTGCTGCTGCAACACCGCAAGCGTGATTATCACATCCGTATTCCATAAATGCCGTAGATCTTTTTTTGCGACGTTTATTTCCAGAGTGAAAGCTGCAAGAAAAATGAAATAAAATAGCAACTGCTTCTGGAACGTAACGTAGGTGAAAAATTTTGTTTTTCTCACCCAAGAGCGGAGTAACAACCGTGGGAATTGGGCCAGCCGGCAATTATATTGGCATAATGCGAAGTAGTGAACTGTAAATATCCCTCCATGCCACATAATAGTACTGTAAATTTGTAATTTAATTTTTGTGCTTGTGTTTTTTTTTTTGCTTTTTCATAGAAGAGATGTTTTTTAATGAAATTTTATTTTTAATAAATATTGATGGCAGCATGAAAAATATCGTTTTTAATATTACTGTCTAATTTAAGGGTTGAAGAACTGATTTCGATAATAACTACAACAAAAATTCGAAGCCACAGAATATGAGGTTCCTGTGCAGGAAAATTTTTTGAAACCATTTTACTCGCTTTGTTCCATTGCAAGATCAGTTGAAGGGGGCGGAAAATCCATGGCTTCCAAATCAACCAAATCTTGAAGTATAGCGGCGCAATAATCCCTCTTAAGGGTTGCGAACGGTACCTCCAAATGTTCTTTGCATCTCATCTGCAAGATTTAAACAATTCTTTGTTAATCGACAAATGCAATCTTTTATTTTATGACCGATTATTTACCGAATTAACAAATATAATTACAAATTTTTGTTAGAATTAATTCTGTCGGTGAATATCTTTTCAACTAACATTTTATTAGAAACGCAGTTAATTTTTTTTTGTGTAAAAAAAGGTTTTGTAATCTGTAATAGAAAATAAGTCATTTTTAGTGAGAACTAATTTTGGGGTATAAAAATAATATTAAATTAAACCCACCGCAATAGCTGTTTGAACATAGAGAAGTCTGTGAGTTAAAGGATATCCTCGAGGTTTATCCTTCCGAAGTAACATTTCCCCACATTTCTTCGAAACAGAACATTGAAAATTTTCCGTTCCTTTTACTAACTCATTAAGACACTCAGAGCTTTCATCTTCAGCTGGAGTTCCTTGATAAATTAAATACTCTGCCTGGACCCTCGTGAGGCCTGGACTGACCATGGGTTTATGAAGAAATGAACTTCTTTTCCAAAATATTTTGTAGTCCCAAATTTCTGGTCGGACCATCTTTTCAAGTTCTGCAAATTTTATTACTAAAATCACTCAAATGGAAACTTTTAAAAATATTAAAAAACATTATATCTTACCGCTAGACTCCACGATTTTTTTTCCATTCATTCTGACAATCTTGCACAGCTTTGATATTACTTCCAGCAATCGTTGATTTTGTTCACTCAGAAAAATGGCATTTTTATGGTGAAATAGAGCAGTTATATGCGCTAAAGTTTTTTATTTAGAAAACAATAATTATATCAAACAGCAAGCATCACTAATTTGATTAATTTTCATTGGCTAGTCATTGAAGATCATACTAACCCTCTGCAAAATTTAAACCAAAAATAGCATCCACATTCAACTGATCAGGTCTGTCGTGCATAAATTTAACATCCTTGTAAAGTGTATGAGTAAGCAGGTCTGGAAAAGATTAATGATTTTTTTTATCCTTCCATTTATTTAATCCGATTCTTTTACTTTAATACATTATTTTTTATATCCATTCTATATTTTCTTTTTCTCTAATGGTATTACTTATCTGTGGTAAATTTTTATTTCAATGAAAATATTGACTTACCAAAGGTTGAACGGTTCACGTAGCAATTTCCTTTTTGAGAATTTAAGCAAAATATAATTATTGCAGTGAAAACGGTACTCCCTTTTCCCAGGATCTCCATGACCGGTGTTCTCCAGTTTCTTGTTCGGAAAAGAAGCCACTGAAGGCTCACCAGGCTATATAAACCTCCCCCACCATAGTGTCGATCTGCCCTCTCAACGGATGCCATAAATCTGCCGATTTTCTAATGAAATCCCGACGTATATTGAACACGAAGAATCACGTTCAAGAGCATCTCCCATGGGGATTTGACTGCCCCGTACAGGCCGCGTTAATGGTGAGAAATGGGGGAGTACTTGAAAAGGATTAGGTTGATAAAGTGTTGAAGAAGAAAGCTTCCTGTCTCCGCGTAACATTTACAAACATTTTTATTCCAAGACTTTTGTCACAAAATTTTGAAAAAACAATAATAATCGTATTCTAACTATTTTCATTTAGGATTACGAAAAGAAGAAAAGAAAAATACAAAGTGATGCAAATTATATTTTTTGCAGAATTTTAAACGCAATAGTGATGAAATTTTTACAAAATAAAAAATTGTCGCCTGAAAATTGATCGAGTCATAAATTTCGGAATTGTATCCTCATTGGGCACATTTTTTACAAAACCTTTTTCACCAATTTTCATTATACCGAAGGATAATGACGCCGTATAAATTTTTATTTTTCGAATTTTGAGAAAGATGATTGGTTCTTTTTAAAAAAAGAAGAAAAGTTGAAAGATAAATACCTATGGTAAGAGGAAAGGTCGAATAACGGAAAACAAATGTTATGTACGTTGTATAGTGTTTATTATCTCAACTGCAATATAACAAACTTAACAGTAATTCCAAACTTAATGACCAAAAGATATTTCAACGGGACGTGATAATTTCGAAATCTCTCGGGCCAAAAACAATTATGCCTAGATTGGAAAATCGTATCCCTGCTCAATTGACAATTGCAATTATTTCTTCATATCTTCGTTCCGAGGTGAGAATGACAATGGTTCGGTTAATCAATGTTGAGCGTTGCGAGCGTTTCCGGCGGCAATTTAAAAAAATGCTCATTCACGTGTTCGCATGATTATCGTCATTCCCGATGTCCAAATCAACTTCAAGCTGCATTCTAATGTCCATTGCGACAAACGCCACGGCTATAAGTACTGGTAAGCGAAATCTTGATTTCCACCCGAGTTTCAGCATGAATATCAAAGCGCGATGGACCATCCCGCCACTGCCGAGAAATATGCCAGCTGCTGCCGTCCCTTTCATTTTTCCCGCAACTATTTTGGCTAAGCGCTTTAAGCTCAGTCGGTAACTGCAGGTTCTGACGTTTCCGATGTAAACTTAACCTCCTAAACACCAGCCGCGAGTCATCTTTTCGATGACACCAAGTGGACGAGCGATATTGAAGAGAAATCGATTTTTCGTGGACTCTCACTGACCGATTATCGACGCACTTGATTAAGAGACAGATTCAACGACAGGGCCACGAATTATTCGTGAAGAAATTTCGTCGCAACTTTAGTCTGGTATTGTGACGTGACGCGTATACACATCCCGCCTACTGTTTTCCTCCCTGTTTTACCGACTGTGATTTTTCTCATACCGATGAGCGTATAAACTGGAAGAGGGAAGGGGAACCCCCTCTTTTCATATTCTGCTTTCATAGACGCGCCATGTGACACGCACTGCCGAGTATTTATTAGCTTGAGCTGTGCGGCTTATAAATGACGATTTTACAGCTGATAGTAATAATACTTTGAGTCAGTAAGTCTAAACGACACGCGCAATGAACATCTCGTTCGAAGGAAAACGCATTCTCGTAACCGGTGCCGATAGAGGTGACGTTATTGTTTCCGAAAACCAAGTACTTGTTATTAGCTTTTTTTACTTTTCATGAGGGATGTGCGATAACGTTTGACCTTGAATTTTCCCGCCAAAGTAAAATTATTCTTTTCAATTGAACGGGCCCACGTAAATTTCAGTGGAGCATGTAACTTTCAGCGGAAATTACTCATATTCTATCGCAGCGTAATAATAATAAAGTAGCTTAACTGCTTAACAATTTTCGTTGCAGGCATCGGCCGAGATCTCGCTATTCGATTGGCAAATCACAAGGCCACGGTTATAGGAGTGGCGAGGAATAAAAATCCGAATAATTTGAACAACGTGGATTCAAGAATTCAAATTGTATTCGCCGATCTTACGGATTGGGAGGCCACGAAAAGAACCGTGGAAAGTGTCTTGCCAATCGATATGCTGGTAAACAACGCTGGGGTCGCTTGTCTGGCACCGTTTTTGGATTTGACCGAAGCTCACTTCGACTTGACCTTCGACGTTAATGTGCGAAGCATCTTCAATATCTCGCAGGTTGTTGCGAGGGATTTGATCAGAAGGAAAATCGGCGGAAGCATCGTTAACGTATCCTCTCAAGCGGCTAAAGCAGCTTTGCAAGATCACTCCGTGTACTGCGCATCAAAAGGAGCTGTTGATATGCTCACGAGGTGATAAAACGTATTCTCCATAAATAATCTTCGTTATCTTGGATTCCTTACAGTTAATATACATGTCACATTTCACGAAAGTTTGAATTTAATAATCTATCGAAAAGCATGATTATTCGAAAAAGTATTTTACAAACGTGAGCAATTTTTTCTTGTTAAATTTCTTTAATTTTCAATTTCAGGGCTTTGGCTCTGGAACTCGGGCCGCACAATATTCGAGTAAACTCCGTAAATCCTACAGTCGTGATGACAGCGATGGGAAAACTTGGCTGGAGCGATCCAGTCAAGGCCAAAGGAATGATCGAGAAAATTCCACTCGGAAGATTCGCTGGTAAGACGTTTTAAGAGCAAAGAAGTCAATGTCACATATTATCGTGGATCATCCGATAAACTTTGACCCAAAGGCTCTTTGCCTACAAAGTTTCAGATTTCTCGACTTTCGATCATCACTTTGAATTTCACGATTTTTTAATTGATTTATCCTATGTATATGAGTTCCTTTTTTTCTTAAATCTGTTTTTTATCTTTGCTTTTAGAAACTGAAGAAGTTGTGGATGCGATTGTTTTTATGCTGAGCAATCGTAGTTCCATGATAACTGGAGCGGCTTTGCCGGTCGATGGAGGTTTTCTTGCTGCGTGAGAAAAAAAAAATCTCGCCACAGCAGCTGCAATCATATTTTTTGATAATTTTTTTGCAAATTTTAGCAACTAGTAGGGAAGGGCAATGAAAGTAATTTAGAAATATTAAGAAGATGGCATTGTCGACGACAGAGTCTCGTTGATTCGAGCTTCGTCCATGAGTTCTTTATGTAATTCATTTTAACATCGATTTCGAAGGCGTTTGTGTGGCGTTTGTTATTTTCGTCTTGTATTTCGGTGAATAATTTTCGCATGAAAATAAATATACACGAATTACAATTACGTTGTTGTTTTTTTCCACTAACGTACACTCGAGTTTTCTTATAAATTTTTTGTCCACTTGTTCCTCTTGAAACTCACATTTGTATTAATATTCATGCGCAAATTCTCGAATAGGCAAAAAAAAAAACAAGAACAAAATGAAAACGGCAACAATTATCAATACTCACGCCGATTCGATAAATTATTCTTTCTTCGTTTTTTTTTGTCATTTTTCTTTTTAATGATAAATTCTTTAAATCGCGTTTTTGCCACTAAGCACCGAAATTAAACACTCATAAATTCACGCCATTACACTTGCGTGATTAAAGCGAACTCGCACTTAACTTAAGCAATTATTTATCTTCTTTAATTCGCGGTACTTAAAATCTCATCAACGTTTAGTTTTTTTTTATGGTACACAAAGTGTTTACAATTTTTGTGGTACTTAAAACCTTTTTTTTGTATCGCTCATCAATTTTTCGTTCAAACACACACTAAATTTTTCCAAATTTTTGCACTTTTCTTCGGCATACATCAATCGCAAACATTCCCCTTACACCAGTAAATTCCCTAACTCATTAACGCCTTAAAGTGGGTTAATATAATAAATTGTATATAATATATACAAACCGTTTGATTCGTTACAGCGGTTATACATTAAAAACGTGTCATTGCCATTGCCACTATTGCGTACGCTCATTCTTTGGAAGAGAAAAAAAAAAAAAAACCAGAAGAAAATAGTCACTCCTCACATAATTCTCTTTTTTTTCGTTCAACTATCGTTCCTCTATTATATCGAAGTCTATCTATAGGCCGTGGAAGGCTCACACACCATCTTTATCGCGCATGTGGCGGAAATCTTCACTCTTTTCGCTCATGTCGATTGAAACGAAAATCAAATATCACAAGGGAAATTTATGCAAGTGAAATATATGAAGAAAAAGTATGTGTAACTTCAGCCACTTTTTTCTAAAACTCTCAAATTTTTTAACAATCAACTAGACTTTTAGTTACTAAAGAAGGCTTTTTGTCATTTTCACTTTTAAAAAGATTTATACATTTCAGATAATAGAATAGTCATTTTTACAAAAATTGCAGTTATGTGTAGAGAACCTCTAGGTAAATTCACAAAGGAGACATAAAGTATTTAGACACTGAGAAAATTGCTATAAAAAGGATATCAGGAGGTTTCTAGTTAAAAACAGATACTTGTCATTTTTTCACTGCTTTAATGTTTGATGACTACACTGTCAATTTTTTAATGAATTCTGTACACATTCCCGTAAATTCTATATAAATTCTAAGGACAGTAGAAAAAGTAGTATTATACGAAAAAAATAGCATTGTTTTGTAAAGAAATTCGATGCCATTTTATAAACGTTGTATTGCATTCAGAGCTTGATGAAAACCTTATATTTATGACCCTTGTATTTATCCTCTTGAAAAATATAACGACTTCGAATAAAAAGTAATTTCGAGTATCAGTAAAATCTGTTGAATTTTCAAAAAATCCTGAGACTTGAAAAGTGGCTAAACCGAGCGGAGAAATTTTTCAGGGCATAAAATATACGTTACACATATTTTCCATATATGCTACACATCTACGATATATTTCACATATAAAATATGATTTGCGAAAAATATATTTTCTGAACATGTGAAATATATAACATATTTGACACGCCAAAATCTTGGATATTACACAAACATTTCACCTGCAAAATTCCCGCAATATTCGGGAATAATCGTTACATCAAAATCCGCCGAAAATAATGCTCATCCCCGACGAAATGTATTTTTCTCGCAATAGAAAAATCTAATACCGTAAAGACCCTCTCGTTTTCTCCGCAATAAAAACAACCGCGTTTTTGGATCGCATGCCTTTTTTACGTATAAAAAATTCGAAGATTTTTTCTCTTTAATAAATTCATCTCTGCTTGAAAAATCTATTGTTAATTCATCAGAAGATCTATGTTGCTCAGCATACTTGGAAAGTGAATAGTAAAGAAGCGATGAGATCGCGAAGAGATCTTCAGCACGGCGCGCTTCAGTGACGCTGGCAGTGTGTTTTTTTTATTTCATGTTTGTTATTCATTTTAAAACAAAACAGGTTATTTAAAAAAATTGTTCGTCTCGCGAGAGAAAAAAGTATGAAGAAAATATCTACGCAGGTAAATAGATAAAAAGAATAGAAAATACGAAAAAAACATTCTTGCAAAGAAGAATTTTCGAGAAAATTAATCGAGCTAAGTACACGTCGACGTCACGTTATTCATTATACAATACAACATATAAAGTAGTAATAATATTGAAATCGGTGAAGTACTATCAGCGCACAATAGCAATATTACAATAGCAATAAGAAAGAAAAGAGTCGTACATTATAAGGAGAATAAGCAAGAAGTAAATCAAAATTTTGATATACTTCGGAGAAGGTTGAAGCGCTTCGCACTATTAAAATGAGTGTTCAATTTTCAACTGTATTTCTACAATTTTGTGTGTACTTTAATCAGCGGGTTGAACAATTCGCATATAGAATAATTACTTCTTGTCATATAAATTTTCATTTTACCAAAAATCAACAAAATGGCAAAATTGTTTTGTTCGAATTATCGAAATTCCAATACAATGGTTACCGTGTGAAAGAAGAGTCGCTGAAATAATAAAAAGGCAAAAATAAATAACTAATATAAGTGCACGCAAAGAAAAGAAACACGTATCGGTATATAATATATTTATATATAACTTTTGCATAGCACTTGTTTTTCTTTTTTCTTGCCAGTGTTTTTATATAAGATTATTTTATTAGGTAAGACGCTTCTATGGTTCCGGTAGTGCTCAACTCGTTTTTTCGACTTCCGGCACGACCCTTCGATTTCCATTCGGTACTTAAAAAAGGAGACACCTCTGCGCAGTCGCACATCAGAGGAAAAAAAAATGAAAAACATAAAATAAGTTTACAAGATTTCAATCTAGTCTCTCAGCTTTTTGTCACCGTTGATAAAGATAGTTTTAGTAATGTAGGGGAAAGTATGGGAAGAAAAAAAAAGTATATTGGTTCATCTCTCCCCACTCTAGCGGTGGTCCAACTTTTGGGTGTGAAAAAGAGGGGTAAAGCGCCAAGAATATTTTATTTAGTCAATGATAATTCATCACGCATCCCTTTTAGCAATGAAATATCCCAAATTCGCGATATTTCGATTTTCAACTTTTCCAAAATCATGTGACCTTATTTTTACTAATCAATAAATAATGGCTATTACCACTATTAAGAATACTATTCTCATATTCAAGGTCTTCGATAATGTTCTCATCTGAAAATTCTCAAATTCCAACCCAACGAAACTTTCGCTTACAAATATCAGGGCAACAAATTCTCTTCAAACAAATGTGATAATTGATGTAAGTGGGAGAGAAACCGCGCTGAAGTAGACGGACACGATTACAGGGGGGAACGTTCGTTATAATATTATTAATAATAATAATAATAATAATAATAATAATATTTAAAATAATCAAATAAAAATAATAATAATAATAATACGTAATATGTATATTGTTATGTATAATATTCACACGCACGCTTTGCGCACATTAGGCGCGCGCAAAAACACAGACGCAGATAAAACACATATACATTTTCACGCAGGCATACCAATGCATATTTACGCAGCAACTCTCACGCTTAACAAGCTCTCGTCCACAATACATCGGTAATAATCGTTGTCGTATAAAAAAGAAGGGAACGAGGGGAGGATATTATAATAATATTGTTGTAGTTGTCGTTTTTTTGTGGTGGGGAAGTTTAAGCTTCGCTTTTATGGGGAGAACAAAACTCGCCGTGCGCGCCGTCGTTATTTTTCACGTAAATAGTTGTCGTAATTCATCGCGATTTTCAAGTGTTCTGATAATTTCTACTCTAAGCTCCCCATCGGCAAACATCGATAAATGCACTAGCAACACTCGCAACACTCGCAGTTTTTTTGTGCCCAACGCTCTTGTCATTTATCAAATCATTTTAAGCCAGCGCAACGCGAGAATCGAATTTATTTCGTTTCCGTCCGCGTTCTTTGAAAATCCACGTGATTTTATGTTTGTTATCATTTGTCAATTATTCTACGATCGACAAGCTTAATGACTATCCACGAGTCTGACGTTCCTCGAGCGCAGAAGACGAGATCCGATCATTTGCCGGGGCAGTTTGTTGAATAGCTTCCTGATTCACTTTTTCGATCGAACGCTTGCTCGTCCGGGCACCTGAGTCGGCGGCGGCATTGTCGTCACGTCGGCGCTTCCAAAACAAAATAAACACAAACAACGACATTATGCGTGTCACCGCGAAACATCGAACGATTTATTTTTTATCTTTTTTTGTCTCGTTGCTTTGCTCGGCAAAGTTGAGCAAGATCTTTCGGATCTTGCCTCTGATATTTTTATTTCATTTTGTTCCATTTGATCGCAAAAATTGATCGGCAAGTCTCGGAGAAGAGACCCTAACGTTTCTTTCTTCCCCTTTCTCTTTTTTGTTTCTCTTTTTCCCATTGCATGGTGCGGCATTAACGCTTTCTTTATTTCCATAAGTGACTGTCTGCAGTGCTTTTTCGGCGATTTCTTCGCACGGGACTGAGAGAAAGAGAAATGTAATTCATATGTCTTGGAAAATGGGCTGCCAGGCATCTGTACCGTGACAACAGGAATCCACGAGTTTATTCCCTCTTTCCTTCACCTCACATTACTATTTTTTTCTTCTTTTTTTGTGAATTTTTTCTTTTCTTTTGTTTTTCTAAAAACGCAGTGGTTTGCATTACACGCGAGTTTTATTATTTCGTTTTTTATCTCTCGATTCGTATTAGATTACAGTTTTCTTAGCGTTCGATCTACCTGGAAAAAAAAATAAGGAAAAACACAAATGTGGAATTTAACAGATTATTTTTGAAAACCAAAAGTTCAGATGCTTTTGCTTTTTATTTTTTCGCACGGATAGTATAGAACACACGTATTAAATAGAAGTGTTCAATTTAAATTCCCAGCATGCAATTTTGTTTTTTAACAATATTTCGCGAAATTTTATTACTAGAATTTTCGCGACAAGAGTCCAAATCACCAGAGATCAAAGAAAATACCGCCGTAGACCATGCCACGGTACAGAGCGACAATCAGCCTATTTTTTATTGCATTATTTGTATTTTAAAACTTTGAAGAGAAATGCAGAAGGAAGAGCCCCCTTTGCGGCCTTAGCCTTAATTCATGCGCCTATTTATGACTTTTGTAACTACCATTTCAGTGCGGATGGTCATGATTTGAACGAGATACTATTTTCATATTTCCTTGTGAAAGAAAAAATCTCATGCAGTCATTTGTAAAAATCTATTATCGATAAGAATGAAAAATAAAAAATAAAATAGAAGAATTAAAACTCTTACAAAATGTTATTTGGTATTTCTTCACCAATTTTTCATATTGCGTATTGATTGAGATTTCGGCAAAAAAAGTAATCTGTCAAATGATGACCATCATTAGTCTACAGATTCTTCCACAGAGGTAGGTTTGTAAAAACCTAATTCTTTCTTTCAGTCTATTGTCATCAAAGTAATTTGACCATAAATATTAATGCAAAAGAGTAATAGCGGCTTCTGATCATAATTAGTTTTGTATTCCACACCTCTACATTTTTTATTCGTATAATGTAATATAAATAAGAAATCTAAAATGCAACTCACTTGGTTTTCGGCTGAATTTCTCCAGCAGCGGCAGTAGCAGCACTGCGCGGCAACCTAGTGATGCTGACCCTTCGTCTCTCATGGGCATCGGTTCCAGTACCTGAAAGAGATCCGGCCCATGAAATTATCATCCAAAAAAAACCCTCGATCCGAGGTGTATAGAAAAAGGAAACGAAAAATCTGAAGAGAAAGAGAGAGAGGATCAAAAAAGTGGAAAGAAGAGCAAGAAAAAAAAAACGAAAAAAAAAATAGAGCAGGACGCATGGCCGCGCCTCGCGGTATAAAACTCGCCTCAGGCTGCCTTTTTGTAATGCATTTCTGAGAATTGAGAGCACAAAAGGAGAAGAAACGAGCCCACGCGTCCTTCTCTGAAAATCACGCCTTGGATGTTTTGCTTTTTTTTTACACAATCGTTTCACAATTTTTCGTCTGCGGATAGTTTTTTTTAGCACACAAGAAAATAATTCTGCCGAGAAAAGACTGCAAAAATGGTATTTCCGCTCTCGACGAGCTAGTTTCTATTTTTCTTTTCTATTTTTAGTATTCTAGACACTAACAGTTGACGAATACATGGCACGAATATCTCACTTTACCATTTGGGCTTTCTGCTCGTTTTGATGGCCTCCAGCGCCTTTAATACGTCGTACAAAAATACCCACCGATTTTTCCCCCATTCATCGCTCCTCCAACGAATTAAAACGTCTACTGATAAATAATCTCAAACGCCAGTTAAAAAAACTACACTCAATCGTCTGGACGGTGCTTGAAGAACTTCTCCGGTGATTGCGACTTTGTTGTTGCTCTCCTTCAGCGAAGCTTTTATTCTAATTACGACATTGTTGTTGCTACTTCTTGCGATTAAAACTAACGATGCAGGACGTTGGAAGTCTTTCACGCTTGGCCGATTAAATGGAAAAAATGTATTGATGATGTTCGCAAAAGTATTTTGAAGATCAATTATTATATGATTAACAATAAATAAATAAGCGTCGTTTGTAAGAATAGATGATGCAAGAGAGACAAACAATAAAGAACGAGAAGCTCCGGAAATCATCGAGTGCTTTTTTTCAAAAATACATTTTCATAAATGTCTTTTTTTTCATTGCTTTCATTTTAATGTTCTTATGACGAAAAGAAAACTCGACGATTGCAAGAACTTTAATATCTAAGCAAGGGGTTTTTCCATTCAAGCCAAGTGAGAAGATAAATAATTTTGACAAGGATTTGTGATTACGAACAATAATCGTGTGGTGTGCGAGTGAGATAAATAAAAAGAGACCAGTCCTTGAATGGAAAAACATTTATTTCTACTTTCTTCTGATTCTTCATTTCAAAAACAGGCTGTATACAATAGGTGACACGAAGATTGATAATGAAAATTCAAAGAATGAATTAACAGAAGAGGAGGTGAGAGAAAAGAGCGATAGATGTTTGTGCGTGTGTGACTTGTGTGTGAGAAAAAAAAAGAAACGAAAACGACGCATAATTTAAGATCATAATGCGGTGGACGTTTCGATGATACGATTAATGACATTCGTGCAAGTTGATTACGACAATTTCTAACGAGGAACGCTAATTCGGTGGAAAAAATCGACAGTTGAATTCTAAAATAATCGTCCCTCTTACATTTCACGCGGAAGAGAGATTACGACTACATAATTTAAAATAACGTTGAAAAAAAGAAGTTTTTCGTCACCAAAAAATGGCCGTTAATTCCTAATTAAGATTTAATTATAAAAATAGCTTTTCCGAGCCAATATGCGGCTTTGCCGGTCAGTCCATTAAATGATCTCGCTATCTTCAGAGACGATAGAAGAATATACGTCTACGTGTAAAATAAAAAGCGGCACGAAATCGAGACACCACGAAAACGTTTTTTTTGTTTCAATAGCTGTGAAAAGAATCATTAAAATCGGTAAGTTAATGTCTCGATTTCGTGTCGCTTTGTGTATAAAAAAGTGTATACAAATTTACGAAACTCTCCAATGATTTTGTAGTTACGAAAGTAAGAGTTTTCTTTGTTTAATTCTAACGGTTCAGTCTGTGTTAATATCGTAAGGGAGGCACGATTTTATCTTATTTAAATGTGCACGCACTTTCACTGCTCAAAATATTTTAAAGTTTGATGTAACGGAAAACTTTTATGGTTAAATTGGTATATGAAATTTCATTTTATAAGAAAATTTAAATACTTTCTTACTAAAAATAACCTTTTTAAATGTATTCCGGGACGATTGAATTTATGAATTACATTACGATTACATTACGATTACATTTCGAAATTAATTTATTAACTTCAATGTTCGTTGATGTGTAAAAACCCTCCGTAACGACAGGGCAAATTTCTAAGAGCTTTGTTCAGACTGTTTCTAGCAGACGTGTTCAAATATTTTTTAGTGTATTAATCTTTAAAGAAAATATGTTGAAAAAATTTAACCTTTTCTTCTGTCGACACTTATTGCCAAACGATAAATATTAGATCAAATCAATGAAATCGAAGTTCATTTAAAAAAATGTAAGCTGAACTCCATTTATGAATAAGTTTCAATTTTTTCTCGCCGCCGGTCAATCCTGTACAGTTATTATGTACACGGGTGATGTTTTAATTAACGATTAATTAATCTGACAACTAATTCGTGGTTTGGTATCTGGCTCGCGTACACAAGTCGCGTTTAACCTAAGGACTTAATAGAACGACCGAAAAAAAAAAAAAGACCAATCGAGATGAGAGGCAAAAAACGGAACGGAGTAACCGATCGTTATGGATCGAAGGATCGCGCCCAGTGCGGGTTCAAATCGAATGAATTTACTTAGAGAAGAGCCTCGCTCGCCACGAAATCGGCCGGATAACATTATTACCGCAATTAAAACCATAACAACCTAATATTTATAAGTGTATATATAATATGGGACAATTAATATCGATTCGATCTGGGTCTAACCCTCAACCTCTCGAATCTGGTCGTCGATTTTATTATGTTCTAGTTCCAACGATGAAAAAAAAGCAGATCTTTTACATTACAGCCTACACTGTTTTTTTTTTATTATTTTTTTTCCCCAAAAAAGAGTGGTGAATGGAAATAAAAATAAACTGCTTTTCTTGAAGAGTTGGAACAACGACGTTAAAACTCACCGACCAGATCGCAGAGATCGAGGGTCAGATCCAGATTGAATTGGTGTGGGTTTTCCCATATATGTACGTATATATAGGATTATATATATATATATATATATATATATACACACAATATAAGAGTGTGTCAACAAATTTTTTTATTTTTTAAATTTATTTTTATTACTGCAAGAATATATATTTTGACCTTAATATCGCACTTTTTTTGTCGTCATGGTTTAAACATGAGGGATTGATCTAACAATTCACTTTGCCAAAGGAATTAATTGGCAAACAATATTTGGAGGTGTCTCAATCACAATCTTTGTTTTTCAACAAATTTCAATAAACATGATCGTTAAAAAATTAATAATTTTATCACGTATTTCGTATAGAAGGTCAGACAGAATACTTTTGCAGTAAAAAAAAATAAATAGAAAAAAGCCAATTTTTTGACACCCTAATATACACTCACACACACACACACACACAAACATATATATATATATATATATATGTGTGTGTGTGTGTGTGTGTGTGTGTGTGTGTGTGTGTGTGTGTGTGTGTAATAGAAATAATAATAATAATTAATAATATCATAATAATAATAGTAACTAGCGATAATGTTAATTGTAATCGTGAAATAGTAAAGCGGTCAAAGGCGTGCTTGAAGGAAAACATCACAAGACGGACTTCTACCTGACTAAGCGTGAGGTCTGCGAAGTTAAGTTAATGGTGTTGTTGCTGCTCGCGATTACTTAATGTCACTAAACGGGTTACACGAAGAGGTGGGTACAGTTAGCGATAATAAGTTGGTGAACATGAGCGAATTACGGATGATAGTACCGTGAAATATACGATTTCGAACGAGCTTCATCAAACGATTGCTTTGGACACAAACGGAGCTTTAATCAAGCTAATATTTCACAGTCTCTCTGTATTTATTGCATCAATAATTTATTCAGATTATTCTATAAAGATAAAATGTTCATACGATAACTTTTTCTGCTCGTAAAACATGACGAAAATGAATTAATGGTTAAAAATTCCAAATTCTAAGCTCAATTTTTTGCCTCAGAATAGAATACCAGCTCGATAAAACGGTTGCAAAATCGCCACTCAATCCTCAAGGGGAAAAGTAAGAATTTTCATATCCTCATTGTTCACAAACTTACTCGCAAGGGAATCGAACTGAGAGTCGTACGAATAAGTTTTCAAAAGTGCATTACGGATTGTTTCGTATTGCGAGGTGATGAGCGTTATTGTAAGTTTTCCGAGATCATAAAACCAAGTAAAAATCGTCGGAATTAAATGCAAATGCATACGAAAAGGTCGAGTAAAATCCCCTTAAGAATATCTAGATTTCCTTGAGGTTTTGCGCGACCAAGAGTATCGGTGGAGTTAGTGCGATGGCTGAGCGCGTCTAGATCGCCCCTCGCGATCCATTCGAGGTAGCGATCCTTCTTCTCGCCGTCCAGCAGAGCATCCGCATTCCTAAGCGCCTCGTTTTGAGTGGCGTTCTGCAAATTGTGCAAATAAAGTCTGCCAAGTTGGCTAATCGAATAGCCAATCTCAAGACTGTCTTTATTTCCGCTGACAGTTTCGTGAGTATCAACGCTAGCGCGATCCGGCAAAACGACTTCCGGTTTTTCTTTCGACTCTTTATCATCGTGAATTTTTTTTTTAAGACTCAAAGTTTCCGAGTGAAACTCCATAAGAGGCCGAATATTTTCAGCGCCATAGAAAACACAATTCGCCTCTTCATCATCTTCTCCCTTTTTCCCGTCGCAGTTATCTTTATCAGCTAAATTACAGCCTGATATCGAAGAAGGCTTGGACAGGCGCTTGTCAAAAAAATGAACCTCCGTTTGCGGATTTTCGGGCGCGGGGTTCGAAACAGGCTCAAAAAAATCCATGTCTTTTCTGTGTCTTCGCAAAAAATACTCGCACTTTTGCTGATCAGTTTGCGGATAATCGGCAACAGGAGGTTCATCTCGTTTCACCAAATCTTGACTACGTTCCCTCTCTTTCGGTAAAAAATGGAGGCTGCGTCCAACCCTCTGAAAGAATCCCGGACGTTTTCGCGCTTTCGTCAACGAATCCCCAGATTTTTTCGATTTCTGTGACGAGTCGAGACTCCGTTGTTTTCCATGAAAAAAAATCTTCGGAGTCTCCGGAAGTTCGTCGAGACTCTTGGCATCCGCGCTTGGAAAATCCGCGCAATGCTCCAACGATTCCATGCTTCTATGACTTTTTTCTTTGCTGCGAAACGAAAAATTGCGTCTACCGCCTGACGTAGCGGCTTCTAGAAGCTCGTTACTACTTTTTCGAAATATCTCGCCCTCCCTTTCGGTGAATTCAACGTTTCCCGAATCCCTGCGAGGCTCAAAAGCCAATCTTCTACTTGTGAACGTAGAATTCTTTTGGCCGCTCTTTCTCCCTTCGTATTCATCGAAACTCGCTCGTTCTCTCTCGGTAGCGCCGAAACAACTCATCGTCGTTGCCGAAGCGGTACCCGTGAGATTCCCAACATTTTTAGGACAAGTGTCTTCGGATTCGCGAGCCGAGAAGCCAATTACGCTTGGCGTTGTCGCCCCGAGAGACTCTAAAGCTAAATGATCCTCCAGCGTCGTCACCTCCAAGTTATCGCACTCTACGTTTTTCTCAGTCTTATGCCCATGAAAAAAATAGCTCTGTTTGTCGAGCTTTCGAGACTCCGCGTTAGGACTGGGCTCACGAAGTCTCGTGACAGTTTGGTAATAATCGCGATTTCGTTCGGCTCTCATTTCGTTTCTATCGCAGGAAATATCGCGATTACCTATGGCGAGACAATCGATATCGAGGCATTCGGGATCCGGAGGATTAGGAAGAGCGCAAGCGGCTCCACGTCCCGTTGACGACTTAAATGTACTGAATCTGCATGCGCTCGGAGATGGAACGACGTTTTTTACATCGCGTAATGAGGATTTAGCGTTATTGACGACGGCTGCCGACGACCAAGTTGTTAAACCCGCAGCAGCAGCCGCTCGACGATTCTGCTGCTGCTGCTGCTGCTGCTGTTGCTGGTGTTGCGGCTCAGCCACAGTTTGATGCTGGCTAGCGCAGAACTTTTGGTAGAATTGTATTTTACCTTGGAGGTCGCTCTTCTCCTGTTCCTCCTGGTCGCCTCCCCGAGCGTCTATCGCCTCGTGTCTGTGACGGCGACTCGACGTTCCTACCGCTGGAACCACTGCCGTCGACGCGTTTGCCAAGCACTGACGTGTGTACAGTCTGAAACTCACAATTTCAACATTCACGTGCATTATAACCGCATCGTTTTAGAGCTTTGCTTCTCTTTCAAACATCAACACAAGCCTTTCGACATTATTTCTTCATTTCTATTTAACACAATAATTGACGTGGCAATTGTTTTATGCCATTCTGTTTTAATTTGATATTTTGGCAATTCCTTACTTTTAGTCACAGCATAAACTCATACACTAAAAGACACGAAAAGCGCTTTCGGAGCTTGCACTGTAACTCTGGTAGAATGATAGATATTCAAACCAAAAAATTAGGGTATGTTCTTGAGGCATTACTTTTAAAAATATCAAAGTTGTGTGAGAGTGTATGCTTTTTTGCTTTTTTTCCGGCCACCGACTATCTAAAGCCCCTTAAGGATCGCTTCGATATTTGGCTAGAGCCCTTCTCGTTCATATCTTCGCAACACATTTTCGATTCATTGACCTACCCGACGAGAATAGAGCCCAAGAATATCGCGCTAAAGGAGAATAAAACGAATGCCACCTATTAATAGATCAGAGACCGTCGGGAATCCTCGATAGCGAGTGCGTTTCCTTCTGCCAAAAGGTTTTAGGCAAATGGACAGATTTGTTGCTTCATCTTCATTGTCGTTCGGACTATAGCAAAACGAATTTTGTTGTTATTATGTTAATGAGCAACTCAAGAATTTAAGAAAATGTGCCTTTTTTACACGATAGACTTTCGTTTCACAATTTATCAATTAAAAAAGTCCCTGCAGTTTTGTAGGTTCCCGGATCATTCGACTATCAAACCCTTTCTTTTTCATTCGAATTTTCGTGAGATAAGATACTGACCTCGACGGGTGTTCCTGTTCATTATTGGTCCCCGAAGAAAGCGGCACGTTAGCGGGTTGCGAATGTGTAGGCACTTGTTGTGCCGCTGGTAAAGCCGCTTGCCTGGCGCTACCGAACTTGAGCATGTTCCAATCGAACACATAGTCATAGGTGAAGGTCTCGTGGTGAAATAGTGTCCGGAATAGTTGCCTCAAATACGAGTAATCTGGTCTCTCCTCGAAGCGTATCTGTCGGCAGTACCTCAGATACTTGGCGAATTCGGCTATTGAAAGGAAAAAAATAAATAAAATAAAAGAGTAACAAGGAAAAGGAAAGCATTCACTTGGAAATCATTCTATTGGAAATGTAACCATAAAAACGTTTCTCTTTAACTCATTATTCTTTAGGCATAGAAACTTGAAATGTTAATTACCCGGATATCCACTGCAGAGAACGTCGATCGAGGTGGACATTTTCATTTCGGAAATCCGCTCGTACTTTTGCCTCTTAGTCGCGGCCTTAAGACCTTGCCAAGGCAAACTACCTATATTGAAGTACATGAAAACATAACCTAGTGACTCGAGATCGTCTCTCCGTGACTGCTCGATTCCCATGTGTGTGTTTATACTCGCGTATCTGTGAAAGAGAAAGAGACGAAAACGGAAACAACGTCAGTCAGAAATCGGATAATCGATTACGGGTGTTGAGCTTTGCCTTCAACCTCCGTACAGACAATACAATGCGTTATCATTAGTAAGGGAGACGTATATATGAGGCATTCTATCTCACTTCAACCACTAAAAAAAGTTATGTGATTCCCATAAAAGCGCCAATGAAATTTAAAAAAAGGCAAGCCGGACTTTCATTTTTCAATTATTTTCCACTAAAATTGCGACATTTATACTCGGGGGACTACTCAAGGAGTAGCAAGATGTAAATTGATTACGATGTTATGGAAACCACCGAGTTGACAAGAAAATCTCAAACAAGTAAAGATGAACGACCGTCCAAGATTACATAAAGCCGATGATAAACAGGCGATGCTGGAGATGAAATGAACAAAACGATCGACGGTTACTGAATTCGGCTTTACGTAACTGGAATATTGCAAAGATAAACAATACGGGCTGGCGGCGTTATCGAAAGATAATGGATTATTATGTCGATTTCTGCGTTTGACAACTTCAATGTAACTCGTAGCAATGTAAGTAAAGAAAAGCTCCCTAACAAAGTAAGTGAACGGTAAATTTCGGAAAGAGAAGTACAAAGCGGAATGGACGACTGCGTGGGAAATAACGAATTTGTGAGTATCCTCCCAATTTTTTCTCGTCCTATCCGTCATTTATTAACAGCAGGTTTCGTTAATATTGTAATGGATTATAGATATTTATGAGCAAAATTAAAAGACTCCGAAATTTTTAAAATAATAATCATGGTAAATAAGTGGATGTATTCCTCATATATTTTTGAGCATGTTATTATTATTGCTGACCTGGCTGTGCCTGTGAGATTCTTGTTTTCTCGGTAAGGTATGTGCCTGTGGGTACGACTGTCCCGGTACTTCTTCGCCAGTCCAAAGTCTATAATGTACACTAGGTTACCCTTCTTTCCCAAACCCATCAGGAAATTGTCCGGCTTTATGTCGCGATGGATAAAATGACGACTGTGAATGAAGTCCGTTCTACTTATCTGAAAGGAAATCAATGATAAAAGACATGTTCAGTTCATTGTAATTTTATCACAACACATATAACATTGCTATCAGATATTGTGGGAGAAGTAATCAAGCTGCAGAAGTTGTAAAGTTTTCCAGATTTTCAGGTTGAATTAAAAGCAGCAACTTATATTTCTCGTAGATGGCGGCTATCCGATAGACCCGCGAATTCAGGTCAATGCGCGACTGCCAAGAGCGCCGCGCTGCGATCTGTGACTAATTTTTTCCAAGGCCATGTATCACCGCAAAATCCTTCAACGATTTTCGTACAAGGATCAAAATCTTAATACGCTTTGATAAACAGTGTAAAGCCGAATATTTTCGCGTCTTAACCGCAATTCATTCGGCAAAACAACGAGATTCTATTATAATCGTTATTTCAGACACGAAAATGGATTTCATTTATATTTTTAAAAACTCTTTCATTAATTTTTCCCAAGTGTCTCTGACTGTGAGAAAAAGCACCGGGCAAAGTATAACAAACTGTTTGACTTAAATTTTTGTTCGTTTCCTTCGGTAAAATGAAGTTTCTTTTTGAATGTTTCATATCATCGTGACCCGCGAACGATTCCTCAGATGGAACTCTACGTCCAATTTTCCGTCGACTCGAAAGAAAAATAAAACAAGTTTCTTCAGCCCGAATAACCTGCCCTTAATTAATCGTGGCAGAGTTCGGTAATACCGCAAATATACTGTACGCTGTTCGCGCGTCTTTCGAATTACGAAAAAAAATAATAAAAAAGAATAAAGTGCGGCGATGTCAACGACCTTGCGTGCGGAGTAGACGGAGCAGTTGGCCTCGGGGAAAACAAAGCGTGACGAGAATTGTTCGCCTGGACCAAAGCGTGGCGAACTTTGATCTCTCTTTGCCTCTGTAACGGAGGTTGCGGAGTCGAGAGCATCGCAAACATTTTTCTGAGGAATCTCATCAAGTTATAGCTAACGAATGGCCTCGTTGAAGAAACGATTAATCTTAACCCACCCGCACAACGTGTTTTATTGGGGGGAGGGGTCGACGGGAAATCAAATCGCTCGCTAGCAAAGGTTTCACTGGCTCTGTTATCGCGCTCGCTCACCGCGAAACCGCCTGTCTCACACAAAACGTTTGTCGAACACCCGAGACGTTACATTGCGTAACCAAAGTGAACAGAATACAAGGGATGATATAACTGGCAAGTTATGTCGTCCCTTGGAAACGCGAGACGGAAACCGGACAGCAACCCGTAGAGTTGCCGTTGTTACGGCACGTCCGTGATATCGACGAGACTTTTTCTATTGTCACAGATATCGATATTAGCTAAATGAAGAAATATGATGTACGTCCTTCACTGCAATTACGCAATGTGAAGTATATCACTGAGGTACAATTGGATTGCTCTTTTCAGATTGTGTGCTATGAAGTTGCGGGAGTTTTTAGGAAATCTCTGGAATACTATTCCAAACGTGTTTGATAGATTATGCAATTTTTCAGGCGAAATTGAAAAATGAATATTAATAGAATGTGATGTTTTTCTTTGAATTTTCTGCAAAAAATGTATGCAATTGGGTAATTTTTTTTTTCACGCTTTTAGTAAATTTAATTTATATTAATTAGTTTGCGAAATGAAAAATTCAATTAGCAAAATTATAGAAACTCCCGCAAGATAAAAAATTCTATACTTTGAGACGGCTAGAATAATTGTGCCAATATGCGACAACAAAAAGATTCGAAGACACGAAGCGGGTCTAACATTGTGAAGAAAGGAGCTCGTCCTTAATGACCAGGGGCCAAACTACTAGCTGACCCACTTTGTGTCGAGATTAAGTAGAGCATAACACTCGCGTCTCAGCAACGAGAATCTCTTGACAGTGAAAGTATTTTGGTCCTGTGCATAGTCAGCTGATTAATTCAATCTTCCCTACAGCCCCATCTTCATTTTTATTGCACAGCACGTATATTTAAACAACAATAATAGGAATTCGTGTAGATTTATAAGTGAATTATCGCATGGTGGAAATAAACAATTCTTGTTTAGCGATTAAGATGTCGTGACGAAATTTTAACGACAATACTTTATCCTAAGTCAGCGAATTTTGTCAATTCCGCTTTTTTATTGCTCTTTTCATAACTTTGTAGATTTATTAATTTGAGACTTAATACGTTCTGTATTTTTATTCGATTCATCAAAAACAATACGTGAAGTTTTGAAATCCTTGACAAAAAAATCTAATGGATGCTGGAAGAGATGTAAAGGTCTCACTCACCATCTGATCGGCGAGTAATAAAACGGTTTTCAATGTGAATCTGCGTGAACAGAAGTTGAAGAGATCTTCTAGCGATGGACCCAGTAACTCCATCACCATGACATTATAGTCACCTTCCGAGCCGCACCATTTTATGGTAGGGATACCAACTGTAATGGAACATAGATTTTAACTTGTAAACTGTTTTTTTAATTTATCATTTTTCCTCAAAAAACCAATCAGAGAAATCTCAGAATCGCCACGATCGTGGCAAGAAGATTCCTAGCAAAACTCACCGCCACCCTGCATCATCTTGTAGAACTTTGACTCTATGTGAAGCTGCGGATGCCGAGTCTTTATGCATTCTAATTTTATGGCAACTTCCTCGCCAGTCGAGATATTGGTGCCTAATAAAATAAAGAATCATTAAGTATCTTATCGATAGTTCATTGACTTTTATAAAGTACGATAAAAGCACAAGTTTAAGAGTGTAGGAAAGGCGACGCTGTATCGTCACACCAATATCAACATCAAATTCCAATTCGATGTTGATTTAGTTATGAAAATGTCGGTGGCTTTAACAAAGAATGATCACCGCTCTGCGTGTCGAGCGCCAATCGTTATACACAGAGAGAAAAAAAAAGATAACAAAAAGCCTGCGAAGAGTATAGAAATTTGAGCGGCATTCGGAAAAGGGCATTATAATAAAAATACGTGGATGAAAACAGTGAAAACGTGAGGCTGTTGTGTTGCAGGCTGTGTGCGCGAGGGCGTAAGTGTGCCGCGTATAGCACGAAAGCTAAAGTGCATTTAAGGAGAAAAAAATAAAGAAAAAAAAAATCATTCCTTCTCCACGGGAAAACATCGAGATAATGATACGGAGTTAATGCGATGCGAATTGGTAATTGGGAATCGAGTTGAAAAAGTCATCAAGATTCATAAAAATATTAGAATAAAGGAAAGGTGAGATTACGAGAGAGAGAAAGAGAGAGAGAGAAATGAAGAGAGAGGGAGAGAGTGACTAGTGAAGACGAGAGGGGGATGGCAAAGAAGTCATAGTTACCTAGATAAATGTCGCCGAAGGAGCCGCTCCCGATTTTGCGTCCTAGCCGATACCTGTTGCCGACTCGGAGTTCCATCCTCGTGGCTTGGGCTGGCCGCGATCTGGCCGATCACCCTGGACGTACCTGATCAACACTCCGCTCCTCGTGGCTTGGTGGAAACGCGCGAGTTTCTACGGCGCCGCGTTAGAGGGTCGGGGGGGCCTGGATCTCCATGTTTGATCGCGCTTCCGCTCACGGACTCATGGGCATCGGCTTCGTTGCTCCTCGCGTTTCTCCCTTATTTCCCGATATTACCGAGAGGCGCTGCACGCGGTTTCCTCGAGCTGTAAAGAATTCTGATACGCGACGACTGCGCGAAACTGCGCGCGGTAAATTCAAACGTCTCAAAGCAGAGAGTCTGATCATTGCGGCTCGGGCGAGCTGACTCCTAATATATATACGTATATATTTATTGAGATATGAGTAATTATCATAATAATATATGTTACTTCTAAATATACAAAATTATATTTACATTCGTAGTATATGCCAGCGGAAATACCACGCTGTGACGAAACGTGCTGTTACTTGAAAATCTTTCTGCATTCCTCAAAATAGTAAAAAATCGAAACGTGTCGACTCAACTGACCAGCACATGCAAAAAGTAAAATCCTTGAGAAGAGCGTTTCCCATACGCCTAATAAGTAAAAGATAGTAAAATGTAGAAAGTCGAGTCTGGCAACCAGACGCACTTGAAAGCGCCCTTCGACGAAGGACCATGTGATGCGAAACACGAACTCGTCAAATCGAGAGATTCAGCTTTCAGGAAAACGTGGATGATCGAAGCGAGCGTCTCGGACACTCGCGTGTGGGGGTTGAGCGTCCACGTCAAACTGAGGGTTGATTGGCTAAGGGCATAAAACTCTGGCCCACAAGCATAACGCGGACCCCGCGAGTTTCGGAAACGAGCAGTCAGATTCTTACTAGCAGTCGCGCGAGTCGGTTCTTTCTAAATACGCGTTTCATAAGTTTGTTCAGTCATTCTACATTTTGTAAAGTCTATATTGTTAAATAATTACGCGACGATTAATTGAAAATTCTTTGAGTCATTTTCCGAAATTATTTAGACTCGGATCAGGTGAGCTTCAGCTCTTTAACGTGGAACGGACATCGGTGGTAGCCACACTTACGTGCTAGTCAGTAATTCTTCGTTTGAATTCTCGCGCCAAAACCACCGAGAGCGTGACAGAATGCCGACTTTTGCCCCCTCTCGCGTCAATAAATCACACTAACCCGCCAGGCGAACGAAGTCCGAATGGGCGGGGCTTAGGGCTTTCCCCGTAGGAACTCTATTTCCAAGCTTCTCTCTACGTTTTACTTTTATTTCTCCTAATTTTCGAGGGACAAGTGAACGGAAAATAACGAAAATTTAGCCAAAAGAGTGTGTGACAATCCTCCTGGATAGCGGCGATTACTTTTTAGAAGGAGAAAACCACTAGGATTTGTTAATGTTTGGGTGACTTTGATGTTTGCAGCTGGAAATTAATCTGAGCGTTCAAAATCCCCGCAGATATGCCTCGAAATGTCTCGACCAATTAAAAAGATGCCCTGGCTTCGGCGACTCTCCGATGGTGGCGCGTCGGGCGCTGAAAAGAAGTAGAAACAGGAAAATCGCCCCACTGGCAATCTCTGCTGCTCATCTCTGGTATTATCCAAAGCATGGAGACTAAAGCACAGGAAGCCGAACGCAATACTTTGAAAGTGGTCGACACGACGTCCACATTTTGTGCCAGCAACAGCCGATAGAGGCGCGGCGGGCGTTCAGAGCCGAAAGAGAGATAGACTCAGAATGGAAAGAGACAGCGAGACAGAGATTATTTAAATTGCAGGTTTTGTATTTTTTGCATTTATATAGAAGAAATTGGTATATAATTTGCTTGAACCGAAAGACTTAGTAAATGAATGTGTCCTTAATCCGTAATAAATATATAAACTTGTTGTATTTTGTAAATAAAAGATTTCTTAAATGAATAGTTTCGTAGGAAGTTTTGATTTCTTAAAAAAATAAAAATTCCCGGATTTTCACGTCAGCGTTTATTAAATGTAGTCAGTCGTTTCATTATTCAATGTTCATAGTATCATAGTAACTCACCAAGTACTAAAACCTAATTTTTTTTGCAAGAAATTACTAAATTATTTTTGAAAAAATAGGTTCTATTTTTATTGTTATTATTATCAGTAATTATTATTAAACAATCACGCCCGATTGTTTGCGCCCGCCGCGAGGATACCGGGCCCGTGTATTTGAATTTCAGCTATTATACGAATTTTGCGTACTTTCTTTGAGCCTTCCTTGGCGATTTTTCAACTATAATGTGAAATAATTCGAAATATTCAAGTAATCCCGGCAAATGTACATCAGTTCAAGAGTAATTAAATGAATGTATCTTCGCAGCAACAAATAAGTATTTTCTCAGCAACTTATTTGTTACTGCGAAGATTAATATATTTTTTTTTAATCCAACAATTACAGGTGAAAGGGTTTAAGTATTATATATTGTGATACAGAAGCGCACAGTTGTCGTGCGAATAGAGTCACAGCCTGGTAGCGGGAGGTCTGGGGTTCATGGCCACATTTTGGAATTTTTTTTTTCTAAAGACCCGACCTTGTATTGCTTACATGGGGGTACAAAAGGTAGCGCGCAAATTAGTGCATAGCTAAGCGGTCACGCATCTATGTACTGCCTGCAAGAGAAGCTGCTTGACTTGGGAGACCGCCGAAGCTATACGACCGCGCGCCTACTGCTGTCGGTCATTTTTATTGTTATTACTATCAGTAATTATTATTGGAGGTTTTTTTTTTCGGGTATTTCACAACTTTTCGCTGAGTTTTTGCCTATTGCTTTTGCTCTTCACATGTCTAAAACACTTTTCTATGAGTTTTCCTATGTTCAATAAGGTATTCATTAATGATCTTTATATTAAATGCTGGTTTTTCAAATTTCGTAATCAAACTTAATGTTATAAACACACATCAATAAAGTTTCAAATATCCACCATATACTTGTGTATTCGTTATCAGTCAGCGAGCTGATTTAAACGTTATTATGTTTTAGTTACTGGCAATTTAGTAGTGAACAATGTAAAAGTAACAAACTTAGTTTTGAAAATGATTGGATCACATTGATTCGATTAACATTAATTAGTGGAGTTTTGGAAACAATAACGATTATTGCTTTTGTATTTGATTAATTTCGTGTAACCAATTTGTAGTATCCAATGTAGTATCCAATTTGAGTCAACTGTTGAATGTAAATTGCGTAAATATTGTGCATGACAAACAAGAGTTTGTATTGTTGCATGTTGCAAAAAACTATAGTGTTCAAATTAGGTAAAGTGGCTTCCTTCACAACGTCGCCAAAGAACCAAGCGTTAACTTCACTTTGGCTCCCAACGATCGCAGCGACGCTCGTGGCAATTTTCAACATTTTATCTTATGGATGATTTCACGACCATTCTTTTCGGATCTCTCCTCATAAGCGTTCGGCCTCCTGTACTCTAGTCTCCATGATCCAAAGAAAGGATATTGAAGCACGCCATCTGATGGAGGGTCAATAAAGCTGGAGATTTTTTCGTTGGTTCAGTGAAGATGGCGCCACTGTTTTTCATTTGTTTAGTACGTGGACAGCGATGAACGTGTTGATTTCGTTGACTCGGCGCGAAGCAGTTATTATAAAATAAAGGGCTTTTCTATATTCATTTGTTCTCTATTCGTTTTATGATCGAGTGGGGGTCAAAGTAGCGAATGGCTAAAATAGCAAATTTCTTAATGACGGCTATTGTAGATTCGCACGGATATTATTTTGGAATTTGCTATTTTGGCCGTTTGCTGTTCTGGTCATTCGCTATTTTGATCCTCAGCTTTATGATTACCTCTCATCTGCTCTTATGTATCGTCCCATTTAGAATGAGATTTTTTTTTGTGCATTATTCGTCTAGCCTTGGTCTTCAGGAAATTTGGTATTCCAGAATCTTAATAAATACACGAAACACTGATTCGTAAATGAACTTCGAATAAGTGTCGCAAATTGTTGAATCCCTGACGCAAATGCAATGCAATGTTGACTATACTTCACTGTTACTTGATTTGTAACGAACTATCCGGCGGTTTACCGAAAAAAATTGCGGCAGCTAGCGAACATGACGTTACGATTTTCCGAAATTTTTCTAAAACTATGACATTTACAGACTTTTATCTTGCAGCGTTAAAGGGAATGTAATATTGTGGAGAATATTGAAAATAAATATCAGTTTCCAGTGAATTAATGGTAAATGCGTAAATCCATCTCTATAATTGTAATTTTAAAAAAAATGCTTAAACTTGGTAATAAAAAAAATAATAATTTTAGGATATAAAGCTTATCGACGAAAACAAGGCCTCGATTAATTCATATATTTATGAGAAGATGCATGAAAATAAACGACAATATTATTTATATACAGACCATTTTTGAATAATGTGCTTAAAAAATTTTCTTCTAGTGCTGAAATATTTTTATCCAATATGTCCAAAATTGCTGGAAGCCGGTATACAAACATGATATCATCGCAATTCGGTCAGGGGTGGATTGAGTTGTCCGGTGGGTGTGGTCTTACCCCTTAGAGATTAAACCTAGAGAGCCAATCCCAGTCACGAAAACCCCACCAGCACCGATCGAGCCCTGTGAATCCCGCAGGAACTACCCCGTGCCACCGGTGCCCTCCCCTTCCCCTACTCCCGTCGCCCAACGCTAATTGCCCTGGCTTTAATATCGCATATGAAATGAAAGGAAGCGGGCCCACCGAGTTTACAACGAGGGGAACGCGGAGGAATATCGCGGATAGCGCGCAAAGGGATAATGATGATGATAAGGTACTAAAATTCTCTCGGTCCACGACTCCAAAGATCGAGGCAAAGAAGCTGCTTTTCGTAATAAAAACGGCTTTCGAATTACAGCTATTCATAAAGAATCCCTTTCCCGATAAAATGATAACTTGTCATTTTACATCAGCCAAATCTGCATTAATCTACGTGATAAATTCGTGAAGAAATTTCCGGGAAATAAAACGAGCTGCAATGCCTGAAAATTGGTTGAAAAGTACCGATTTCGCTTTTTAAAAATTCAACTTAACGGGGTTTTCATCGAAATGCGGATTAATCGATTTTTCAGTGTCAAGAGTCATTCGAAACGATCAATTATTTATCCCCATGATTAAGCATCGTCTTATTACCGGAAAGCATTTTGGCAATTATGCACGCTGAATAAAATACTCCTCGAAAATATCACGTGATAAATTTAACGCTCGTAATAAGGGTGACTTCGCCAAGTCATTTGGCACAAACTGCCGCGGTTCGCTGCCCTATCGAGCTTCAATAGAAATTCTTTCGTCGAGCGTCCCGCGACCTCTCACCATCCCTCGTCCCGGCTCCATTTAATTTAAACATTTGTCGCCGATGTCTCCGCCTCACATTTACCCTTATTTTCTGAAGCCCTTTCGCTTCATGAGCTCGACGAGTTCAAGTGGTAGGCGATTCAAGTAAAGCTTACAAAAATAAATATATAAAATATATCACATCTATTGAATCTATAGAAAAATATAAGAGACATTTTATTTCAGTTCGGCGACAAAAGTTTTAAAAAAACTCCACCAATTTGTAATAATTTGCAAAATACACCAACGTTTGCAATTTTATGAATTTTTTTCTCAAGCACCTTACATGGCGAATAAATAAAATAAAAATTGCCGATACTTAAAATAAAAGCGCAAAATAATTGCGAATAGAGAATATTGGAAAAAGATGTTTGTTATTTGCTATACAATTAATGCTAAAGTCGATACGTCAAATGCAGCGGCTTGTGGCTCTCTTTTCAATGTAGTTGCCCTCGTGTCTCCACGTTCCGCACCCCCACCTCGGACAAAGTAAATTTTCAAATTTATGGCTCAATCTCGACTTTATAATAGCGTTGCGGCCTCGTGAGTTTTCGAAGTTTCCTTCGGCGCGATAAACGCGTCCAGACATTAACCTCGTATATCTCTGAACGTAGACAGTAAATTACTATCCCCGCTTGTTCTACAGGAACCACTATACAGAGTGATGGAATTTTCACTCAATATCAAGGAAAATATCATCACGATTTTTGCAAGAATTTTTTAAATTGGGTATTTAAAAAAAATGTATCAATTAACCGGTTCATATTTTACAAATATCACTTCAAGCCAACGTCAAAATCGGAGTGAAGGGCGCGTGGTGCGCGGGTAATTAAGCGGCTTCACGACGGCGAACCTCAAGCTCCTTAGATGGAAGCTTTTCGTACGAGCTACTGAAATTCCCGCACGCCTCGGATCGCTCATCAAGACCCTCGGCTAATGAGGGTATTGTCGGTGTGTACATGTTCAAGTTTCTTTCAAGGTGCTGCGTGTTAACGGCAAAAGCCCCGCGTTTTTACCGAGGTATTAGCCAATTTTTACTTCTCTGACGTACTTTACCGCTTTGCCGCTGAAATCGGCGAGAAATATAATAATTATTGTATACTGCGAACATAAATAAAATATATATAACATTTTTGTCAATTGTCGTATAGAAATGTGCAGGTGTTTTGCATTCTTGCTTCAAATAAATAAATAAAAACTCGAAATTTTCGCGAATTTTTAGTCGTCGATATCTAATAAACGAAAAATTGAATTTTTGTAACATTCGAATCCCTCTACCGATCTAGTAAAGATCGTCATGCAAATATTAAAGGTCTAAAAAGCAGATTTTGCGTAAATTAAATGTAGTCAAAATAAATCCGGTTGACTTTGAATTTATTCAACTAAACATAAATTGAGTTATCCCCAAATGATTGACGTCATGTAACGTTGTCATAGCAGCAGACATTGCGTTGATGAAATCGATGCTACGAAACAGTAACAATGGAAATTAAACGCATTCGAATTAACGGGCTTTAATTCGCGTATGATGACCTGAATAATTGATGATACAGACCATTAAATTACATTTCACAGGAAAATAAACTGTGAAGCTCGAAAAATGCAGTTATTAAATTACTCGTACTTTCAGCTCTGTCGATTGCGCGGCGTCGACAGAGAAAGGAAAATAGGAGTCGAAGCAAATAAGCTCATCATCATTAACCAGCCACTGGCGACGACAAGCGTAGTAACGCACCTAATTACCACTGCGAGCAACGTCTCAGACGTCGGTACACAGAGATGACATAACCCACAGAGTGGTTAGAGCCACTAGAGGACTCAAGTGAAGGAGATAAAGCGGAGAGGGGATGAGAGGAGCGTTTCGGACAAGTTTCTGGTGGTTGGTACAGGTCACATTGGTAGTACGAGCGCGACAACAATCATGAAATGTTCGGAGATGGAGCGAGACGTCGATACTGCACTATCGTATTCCACCTTTTGGATGTATTGAGTCGCAGACCCAATTTTCTCCAAAACCAAATCTTCCGTTGTAATTAAGCAAGCCCAAGTATTTATCCGTCGCGTAATTTACCGGTGAAATACTTTAATGGTTCATGATGATGGTACATGCAGTGGCAGTGGTCGCTAGCTGATTTTAGTCCGTATATGGTCCGGATGATCTTTTCCCTGATTGGAAAACACCCGGAAAGGCAGAAAAAAATTAACGGACTCCCTGCAAAAATTTCCACGTAGAGGGATTAAAATTTTCTAACTCCGATTTTCTTGAAAACCAAATCTTTCGTTGTACCTAAGCAAGCCCAAGTATTTATCCGTCGCGCAATTTGCCGGTGAAGTAGCTTAATGGTTCATGATGTTGGTACGTGCGGTGGGAACGGTGGGTAGCTGATTTTAGTCGGTATATGGTCGGGATGAGCTTTCCCCCGGCTGGGAAGCACCGGAGAAGGCAGGAAAAAAGTAACGGACTCCCCGCAAATAACCCCCACGTAGAGGGTTTAAGCGTGGGCGTGTCCCTCCCTTGAGGGTAGATGGCGGAGCCATCCAATCGCTGATCCTTCGTCCAGATCCCCAAGTATGGGCTCTATGGTATCGTTTCCTTCGTGACAAGAGGCAGAACAATTGAGGCACCGACGCCGGTGACGGAAAAAATATTGACCCTCGGCGGTGACGGAGGGTGGGAGCAATATCGTGCGGTCCATTTGGGGGTTGCGGAGGTGAACGCGCGGTGGTCGACTGATTGGGGGATGCCACCGGTAAATAGCCAAGCGTCACGTACGGGATCATTAGCCGTATATCCTTAGTGCCGAGCGGTGATATCGCGGTTATTCTGGTTGCTTGACTCTCTTGCGCACCGCGACGCTCGCCGCATCCACAATTGCCGCTTCAGCTTCCAACGAACGCGACATCATTATCCGGCTGACAGCCTCGTGGCTACATTGTCATTTGTCTTAATTCTCCGTCATTATTTTTCATTAAAAAAATCGGCACACCAGTGATTTCCCAAAAAGTTCATCATCAAAAATCACATTTTTTGTTGCTGTTTCAAGCAAAAACCTTTTTCCGCATCCGCTTGATTCTTCTCTTTTTTTTTTTTTTCAAGTGCGACGCTGAATTCGTCGATGTGACCGACAATGGGAAGGAAAATGTGGCCGGCAAACTGTCATCACTGTTGTTAGGTTTTTCATTTTCAAGTGTCAGTGATTGATTTATCATTGTTGGGAGGTTTCGTTGAAATTATTGCTGAAATGGAGGCGATTGTGCAGTCGAATCAACAACATGGAATCACCGAGGACTCGTCTGATCGCAGCGAGAGCAGCACAATGTCACAGGATTATCAGATCCGAGGTTTCGAGAGTTACGAGATTGTGAAGAGACTGAATCTTGCCGTCGGGGAACGCAGCGTCGC
This sequence comes from Clistopyga incitator, assembly GCA_947507545.1. Classification (NCBI taxonomy): domain Eukaryota; kingdom Metazoa; phylum Arthropoda; class Insecta; order Hymenoptera; family Ichneumonidae; genus Clistopyga; species Clistopyga incitator. The sequence continues at coordinate 6,541,380 of OX382176.1, forward strand.
CCGAAACGAGCAGAACACTGGCAAGGCCAAAGATTTTCGACTGTCCGTCGAGACCATTGGGTCGATCAAAGAACAGCGAGACGATGGAATGCGGCTTGATGAGGTAAACGAAAATTGGAGAGACCTGGCTGTCTCGATTGGCAGATCGAAGGAATGTGGCTACGAAGTCGGACAAATTGGCGATCCCTTGAATTATCAAACGGACAGAAGAAGCGACCCTGAAGTCATGGAAGCTTCGCAGATCTGCAGAACTAAGGACCTTACGATTAAGGAGGCTTTTCATGCCAGACAAAAAGTCATTAATGCGAGCTTCGAATGTTCCCCCAAGAAACTCAACAATCTTGTTGAACGAGAAATCAAGGAATACGGATTGTCGAAGGGATACAATCTGCCGCTCGATAGAATGAAGGAATTCAATCTGCCCCTTGACCGGATGAGGGATTGTCACATGACCGTTTTGCCCAGGGAACGATTGGGCAACATTGGCTTCCTTGATAATTCAAGAATCCTCGATGGAACGGATCAGAGGAACCTTCACGTTCAGTCCAGGAGTCCTCACATGGACACCATGACGTACGAGAGGATGAGACGTTCTCAGCATCATCTGCTCAATCAGATGGACTTCACGGCACAGAATCTTGTTGGAACTCAGTTGCCCAGACAGTCCATCGCCAGCCAGATGCACCAAAATCACCACCAGCAACAGCAGCAACAGCAACAACCGCAGATCAAGTCTTTCACCATAGATGCGATACTTGCCCATCGGAATAATCAGAAGGAAAGACACCGGAACCAACAGCAACAATTGCGGAAGGCCGCGCGGCAAGAATGTATGAGGATTATATGTTTATTACACAGTTTTGTTGGCACTTTTCAATCTCCATTGAAGCTTTTTTTTCCTTTTTTTTTTAGTAATGCATGGCGACAGGAATAAGAAGAAATAACTACTAAGAGACAAAGTTTCCTTGACTTCTAATTATATTTTCTTTCAATCTCACCCTTAACATTATACAACTCAAAGTAACACGTACAAAATACAAAGACAAATGCAGAATGCCGCATTTCCGTCGGCGTGTGAAGCCCAGATTATTGTACAACTCTGTGAGTTGAAAAAAAAAATAATGGCCATCAGCTGTCTAGAAAAAAATGAAAGCTCTCAAACTGTCTCGATGCTAATCTGTCGTTTTAGTCCCCGTCATTGAGCGAGCCCCATAAAAATGTTGTACTATAACCAGCATGTTAATATCACAATGTAACTTCACTCATAGAAATTGAGGTACCTGAATCCTTCGAAAAATCCTATAGAGTTCTTAACTAAATAAATGTGACGTGAGAGTTGCGAAATATTAATGTCATAACATTTTGACGGGCGGCTTGTGGATCCGCAGGTCAGGAGGTCACAGTGAAGAGTGGCAGCTCTATTTCCGGCAATAACACAAACGGCCCCGGCACCGGAAGTGGAAAAGCTAAGAGGGTCCGCACGATTTTCACCGCCGAACAACTGGAACGACTCGAAGGCGAATTTGCGAGACAACAGTACATGGTCGGGCCGGAAAGACTCTATTTGGCCCACGAGCTTCGTTTAACCGAGGCACAGGTGAAAGTTTGGTTCCAGAATCGTCGGATAAAGTGGCGAAAAGTAAATCACGAGCAGCAGTGCCTCGTCGTTAACGAACATCGGCAACGTTGCACTTTGCCGTCGCTGGAAATCCACGAGATTCACGAGGATGAGGCCAACGAAAATAACGGCGAATGGTGCGGAAATTCCAACGTTTCACCGGCAATAACAACGGCGGAGAATACGTCGAGTACGTGCTCGCAAATTCGCGAACTACGCAATCTTCGACCTTCACCAATCGTCAAACCTTAATCCCTCCTCTTGCATTTCCTCCTCCTATCGTCCATTCCTTACTGGTCGTTTTCATTCTCAACTTCCCGCTGTTCGTTTGAATTCAATTGGAGTGAAGACATTTGACAACTGCGCGAAATCGAACGTCGTGTGGCTTTGACGATTTTTAATAAACTCGTAATCAATCAGTTGGAAAGTTATTTGAGGACTATGATATTTTCACTTCACGATGGATAAGGGTGACAAAAGACGATGCAAACAACCGGCTGCTCCTTCGAACTCAATTATCGCTAAGTACAGACATGATGATGATGATGACGAGGACGACAGTGCTGACCAGTGGAGAAAGTATCGGCAAGAAAGAAATCTGTCGGTGTATCACGATCGAAGCGAACGGTAAGTCATGGAAATTGGGGAGATTCATTTTGATAACAATTTGCCAATTGGAAGATAAATTTACAAAATTGTCGGCCACCGGTTTCTACTTTCTTCTTCTTCTTCTTCTTCTTCTCATTTCTTGAATTGTTTGCTCTTGCCGGTGTACGCTGAAGACAGTCAAATCCTCCAATCGATACCACGATGGGTTATCACTGTTCCGCCGACGTGTCCAGATTCCGGAAGCATCATGTGTCTTCATCCAGCACTTGCCGTACCAAGTACCAAATTCCATCGGTTCCTGAGGAAGCTTACAGAGCCAGTCGTAAAAATCATGGGACCCTGAGAGCTCTCAAATGTTACCCAAACAATTTCACCGTCGTGAGAAAACCTCGTTACAACGATGACGAAGATGTCTCTGTGGACGATAACCCCGAAGAGGAAACCGGCGAGGAAATTGGTAATTGGCCGATTAAATCCTTAAGCAGCTTAAGGATCTTTGAATGAGACTTAAATTCCTCACATCCTCAGTCGACGTGGAAAATGAAAACGTTTCCGAGTACAGCGACAAGGACTACGAAGAGCAGGAAGCTGATGATGAGGTTGATGAAGAATCGGATGTTTTGGAATCTGAGGTGGAAAAACTCGAGGCACAAAGAAAAAGTCGTGTGGATCCTCCGAAGATGAGGATTCGAAAAACCTCCATCATTGAGCCGTCGCATTGTTATCATGAGCAAAAAATCAGTACTGAAAAACATCCGCAAAGGTGTGTAATAGCGACCAAAGGATGTGTTGTTCTGAACGAAACTTAACAATTTTTAAATTCCTCAACGACGTCAGATGCTGTCACATTACTGGAGAACGAGGCGATGCTGAGGTCCCAACAGAAGACGATGAAGAGCATCATGATCTCTGTGAGGGAAGGACATGTTCGACGAAAAAGACAAACTGGACGTACCATGTTCATCAGGACAAAGAAAGCAGAATTATACCAAGAAACTTTGTGGAAAAATGCTCAAGTTTCAACAAAGGGGTGTCCGGCTCGGACCATCAAAACAGGAGGCCGAGAACCACGAAACCTGAAGTAGAATCATCGATAATCTTGGCGCAGATGCATCATGGACCGGTTTGCAAAAATAGGTGCAGCAAATGTGTAGCTTTAACAGGACAAAAGCCGAAAACGACTTCGTCGAGGAATGCGAGCTGCAGACTTCCGGGCACTCGACATTTCACCAGGATACCGATCGGTAAGACATTTTCAAACTTCAACCTCGAATCTGACGATTTTTTATTGTCTTCCATTGGTGAAAAATCGGATTTTCTGTTCCTCTCACTGAGAAGATATTTCTTTCTCTCAAATATCACACACTTTTTTAATAAAGATACGTTGAAGGTCACATTATCACTATTTTACTTGTAGCGGATAACAGAAAAAAAAATTACGTAAAAGAATGTTTGCCCAATTTAATTTCAACGTTATAATTATAATATCTCCCACCAATCAAATATTCAGCAGCTTATTAGAAACTTATAATTGCCAGGTGACGAGTATTTCGAAGACCCGGAAGCGACAATTTCCTACGAGACGAAGCCTCGAAGATCGAAAGAGTCAAAATCAGCGGACTACGATCGGCGTGAGGAATGCAGAACTTTGGACGCTGAGATTGGAAGTATTTACAAGTCGTGCCGCACAAAAAACCCGCGGGATTTGTCAAACGGTCACGGCGAACGAACGAGACATTCCGCGCGAATCAATAATCGGCACGAGCCTCTTCCACCATCGAAAAATGAAAATCGCTACTGGAAGTGACGCACAGTGAGGAATACGCCACCCAAAAATCAGGAAGAACGAGAATTACAACGACAAGAAAATTTTTTTTTTTTAACCGATGTACAACAACAAAAATCACAATACCCCTCACATATATTTTTGTACATTTTTTCCTTCACAATCAATGACTCAAAGTGCTTAGCAGATTAAGATTTTGTCGATAAAATGAAAAATTTTCAATCGCAGTGTATCTACGATGGTGAAGAGAGACAAATTTATTTCCCGTCGCGATATTGATTCTGTCTCGTAGACGATGCGACAAACAAATTTTGTGTAAATATTAGTCAAGTTAGCCTAATAAAAAAAATATATATATATATATATACATATACATCTGTATAAAGCCCCAATTCGAATATGTAATAAAACTCATGAGAATAAATTCTCGAAACTGTACATTGAAAAATTTTGTCATGATTCATAATCCTTTGAATGACAAAAAAAACCCTTTCACTATTTTCGACTTTTATTGTTACGATGAAAAAAAATGCAGAATCACGATTGACACTAAAGAGGCGCTTTGTGCACCCAGAATCTTTCAAGCGTGTCGAGGAATTCGCGTTTGATGCGTAATGAAAATCGCAGGATCGATTTTCGGCACTCTCACCGTGCAAAATATCGTTTTTCTCTTTTTTTTATATTTATCATTTTTATTATAACCCGCAACGGATTGTCGAGTGGTCCGCGAGTGGTCGAGGGGTAACTCTGGCTTTTCGGTCGCTACTACCACCACCATCGCCACCACCGATGCTGCTTCGGTAACTACAAAGGCAAAAGCTACCTCACCACCGAGCTTTTGTTTAAATATTAATATCCGCGGCTATGAAACTCTGTCGCGTCCCGAACGGCGCGCCTCCGCTCGGCTTTGTACAATTAAACTTAATATCTTTATTACATTAGCCAGGATATTATTTATTGCGGCAAGATACCAACCGCGGTTTCACTCATATAAAGAGAAAATAAACTTGCAACTAAAAAGAAGCCCGGTATACAGAGCCTCCCACAACCTCGCAAATTATTTAACATCTTTCATAAAGCAGCTTCTGCAACAAAGTTTCTCTACCATTTTCCCCTTTGTCAAAGTAGAATATTCGTGTAAACTAAAAATAAATATTTGCAATTTCGTTAAATATGCTATGAAATATTCTTCAAGGTTGTTATGTTCATATCGAATTTTTCGTTACGTTTTGCAAGATGATTTGGGAATAAAAGTGGTTGAAATATTTTGATATAATGCAAAAATTAATTTATCCAGCTTTGCTTCACAGCAGAAAAAGGGAAAAAATCGAAAACAAAAAGAAAAGAAAAAACTGAGTAAACTGGAGTGCGCATAGAGTGACGAGGGCCTGAAAAGTTAAGACTAATCCGGTTGGTCTCGGTAGATCCGAGAGTTGGAAATATAGCTGGAGAGCTTTCATATCACGCGTAGTTACACCCCTAACGCGAGGTAAGCTCCGCCCCGCTCACGTCGCGAGCTTTCGTCGAGGGGATAAATGCGAACAGCATCAGCAGCAGCGGCAGCAGCAGCGGATCTTTGCCGGAAACGGGGCTATCCCCCTCCCTTATCGCGTATCCTACCCCTCTGCACCATCGTCGTTGGCATCCGCGGCATTCCAATTAGCTCGCGAATCAAAAGAGCCCCACTGCCTTTGTGGGGTCTCACCCACCCTCTCCGCAGCCTCCCAGACGTTCGCAACTCTGTGTCTCGCGTCTCCCTTCCATCGTTCTCTTTGCTTTCGTCTTCGTCTTCCTCGCATTGCCACGACTATCCTCTTCCCTGTTTCGTAGAAAGGGCCGCGAGCAACAGAAGCACAACCATCTCACCTCATCTCGTTTTTCTTCCTCCAAATTGCCAAGCTCTTGCTCTGTTCCCTGCATCTTCTCTACGACTCGGCTTCTCGGCCCTCAGAATTTGTTATACTCTTTCTTCATTGTATCTAAGCGCTCTATGTATGTAAGAATTGTGTAAGTTTTTATCCTTCAAACAACTGGCCAACTCTTCAGGGTCAATTCCAAATAATTGACCGCGCATCATGCATCCTGGCTCGGGGCTCCTCAGCAATGCGACATTGGGATGGACTGCTCAAAGGAAAACAAAAAAAAAAAAAACTACTAAATTAACCCAGATAGCAAAAACGTGCCGGCATTGTGACCGCACGACGTGCTAATGTGCCGGCAGCCTTGCTTTAAAAAGTATTTATCTAACGTATTCCGACCCAATCACTCGCTTATCTTCCGACGATTACGTAAACTTTCTGGAAATTCAGTTTTTCCTGTGGATATAGAATGTCGAATTTTCATTCGATATAAAATGAATACCGAAATATAAATATTATCAAATTATTTTAGAGTGTTTTTTTTTTCCGGTTTTGTATTTGTAAAGATTCGGAATGTCGATACCGGCGACTAGAAAAATGTTAAAATCGTAAATTTACATTTTTTATAAATACTGAAAATTTCAATGGCATTTTCGTTCCTCACATCTGTTAAATACAACAAATTTTAATTGCATTTTTTCCCGCATACAAAATACACAAAATGTCAAAGGTATTTTTTCGTTAGCGGGTCGGAGCGCATAAAGATGTTCCCGATCCAAAGCACGATCATTTGTTCGCAGCGTACGCTGCATGAAAAACGAAAACAGGCAAAAAGTAGAGAAGCGCAAAGCCAAAGCGTGGAACAGCGCTTGAAAATCCAGAGTAATTGAAATCGGAGAAAAGCTCCGTGTCCAGCTTGACGTTTGCCCCTCTCTCTCTCTCTCTCTCTCTCTCTCTCTGCTTCACTGCATCGCAAACTAGCGATTTCGTAGAACTGTGCGACATGACGCAAAGGTACGCGCAAAAGAGATAACTAGCGCGGGGCTCTCTGCAAGCGTGTGTATACCGAGCAAAAGCAGACGGGAGACGGAAACGTAAATGGAAGTTTTATTACACCGCTTGACACGCCTCTATCCACTTCGTTAGATACCACTTTGTTTATCATTTGCGAATATTAAAACTGGCTTCCTCTCCTCTCTCTCTCTCTCTCTCTCCCCGTCTCCCTGCAGAGCAAACCTTTATATGGGCAATTCTACACCAATTCAACCTCTGTCTGACCCTCGACCTCTCGAATTTCATTCACTTGTCTTCTATTCCCAATTCGAAAAATCCCAAAAGAAAAATATATGCTCGCCGGAATTTCGGTATCTGGTTGAATCGGTATTAAATGCCCCATGCATTTCGCGCATTAATATTATATCGTTGTAGGGAACGTATTCATGTGTAATATTCGCTTTTTATTCGCCAGTGTATGCGGATTTTTATGCAAATACGCATTTGTTTTTCATTGAATTTCCTGCAATCCTGGAGTTTTTTTGCTTTTTCAACGTGAGCGAAAAAAGAGTGAGGAAAATGTATGGAAAGTAAGATTAAGGAGTAGGAAAATCTCGGCGATTATTAAAGATTTGTGTGGGGGGAAAAATGGGCTCTTGCCGGCAGGGAATGGCCCATACACGAGAAGCTCTGTTCGGCAAACAATGAACGGCGTTTATTCGCCTCGAACAATTCCACAATATCGCGGTTATTCGGTTCATCCGTGCAAACCCTAGAGACAAACGTGCGTTTCGCGATGGCACAGCAAAAAGGGTAAAGCCACCGAGAGTTTTGGCTTCAGCGGTACGAAATTAAAAGCCCCGATGAGAATGGCATTCGCGATTCAGCGATGAAATTTTAAAAACGTGTATACATATTAAACGAGAACGAAGATCGGGAATGAGAGGGAAAACGGGAACGAGAATGCAATTACAATTAATATGGCGGAGTGGCTGCGCTGTCTCTCTTAACTGCATTGGAAAACCCAATCGGATGAAGGGAGGGGTGGATGCATGTATTATATCCTTTCAGAATTGATATAACCCGTGTCTCTGATGATATATACGTTCCACATCTATGATTGAGAGATACATAACGTGGATGTTCCATTCTTGTTCACACGTACTTAACGCCATTGCTATAATGGAACCGCTGCAGCGGAAAGAAACTAACAATAATATGGTTTAAGTACATGTAGCCTTGAAATTGTGGATATTTTATTTACATATTTCACAAATATGATAGGATGTGCATAGACTATTGATTTGGTGTCTGAATTTTTTTGATCCTATTGATGATTCTATTGATTATCTTTTCAAAATTTATTGATTACTGCTTTAAATTTTTATTGTTTATTTTTAATAATGATTGAATGGCGAAAAAAAAGATTTTATTCCGACGAGCGCCGCGCGATAAACATTATATTTTTTATGTTCGCGCATCAGTTCTGAGGATTTCTCAGCGCTATATGCTTCGCGAACAGATCTCGTCTCATTGTCCGACAGAGAGACACGCCGAGAAAAGGAGAAAGGGAAGGCAATAGAGAAGGTCTAGAGGGTTTGGATATTTCAACGAGAAAGGAATGTTCTTTGATCATGAATACCGACGAACTTGCTGAGCTGCATATTGCGGTCCTAACGTCGGCTTATGATACTTGCCCCGTATTGTAGGCCGATAATAATTTTGATATTTCGATATAATATCATCTCGAGCCACTGCTATTTTGCATTAATTAATCTGCACTCTAGTTATTCCCGAATGTGGATGATTATTTCCACTTTATGTTGGCCAAAAAAATCATTTCGAAGCATCGCTAATATTGATTTAAAAAATAATCGTAATAATTAACGAACCTTAAAGCTTTGTTATATTTTTGATGTAGATGAAAAAAGCGTTTTTTTTTTCCTTTTTTTTCAATCTTCATGGTAAAATATGATTTTGAAAAAATAAGTGTGTCTCACATTATTTATTTAATTTACTTATTTTTTCCCCTCTGCATTTGATAAATAATTTTTCTCTGCTCGTTATTTTGCAAATTAATCCAATTTCAATTAATTAGCTAGCTTGGGTCTATAGTCTCCGGCACAATTAACACTCCTGTTTATCCCCGCTTGAAATAGCACGCGAACCCAATTACTTCCTACCCCTTTTCGGTCTATTCCCTTGTAGCTTTTCTCAACCCCTACATTTACGGCGCTTTTCTGACGAAAATGACCTTTCGTCTCGCAGCAACACCAAAACCATTATTCCCTTGGGATGAGTAATGCCAAGTTCTGAAAGATCTCGTTTCCTTTAACGCCTCTTTTACTCGTCTTGTTTAATTTAAAAATATAAAATGACAATTATAAATTGATTTTTGTACTACAAGTCAATTCCTTTCCCCTAATTTCGCAAAAAAATTACCTTATTCCGTGATTACTAATTGCAAATTTTTAACACATGCGCAGTACGGTTTTTATACTCCCGCCGGAAAGAAATCCTTTTCTCCCTTGGAAGTAATGAAAGCGAACTACGCATGCGTACGGGTGAGAGATCAAAAATGAGCGATCTTCCGAACGAAATGCGGTTCTTTCAGGCGGGCGCCGGGAGAAGAAAAAAAAAAACAATTTTACGGATGTTTTCCAGTGAAATATATTTGACTAATTTTTTTCTCCTCACTTATCTTTCTTTATTCTGCAATCCGTAAATAATTCGTGAAAGCAATCTCTCCTCCTTGCATTCGTTTCGGTAGCGCGTCGTAATAACAGCGGGAAGAAAAATACTCGAATGCCGGTATTCGAGGGAAAACCGCGAAACATCGTTTATATTTTGCCTCGACGATTTGACACGCGGGCCGGTGCTGGTCGACGAGACAAACCGCACCTGCAGTTTCTCCATCCGTGTAGTGCAGTACACAAGCTAGCTTGTGTACTAGCAGTGCGCTTCGTTCCCCTCTTTTTTTCTACCCTTGAACATGCTCGTACGTCATAACTTTGGTGATCGTTTATGTGTCCACGTGACGGGTTTCAATAACGACGCAATCTCATTCAAGAGCCAATATAGCGAGATGTGCGAACGAACTCGTGATTCAATCAAAAATTTCTGTAAACGCCAAAAAAAAATTAGTTCGAAAGATACGATTAAATGTCAATGACCTTAAATACTATCTCCATATTTAGATGTCCATTTTATTCCCGGCGACAAATAAACATTCAACAAAATTAATATTCACCAACATTTATATTCTAGATCTTTGTAGGACACTTCTTTTTTTAATTTCACTCAAAGCTATAGGCTATTTTTCATATACAGGCATGAAAACATGAAGAAAAAAAAATTTTTTTTTGCCAAAGTAAATGATTCTCGATAAGTAAAAACAAAAAAAAATGATAATATTTTTTAAGAGTATCGACATTTAAAAAAAATTCTTTATTGTTTTTAATGTGTCTTTATAAAAATGAGAGCGATCGTTCTCTAAGCTGTCGCTAATCACGATACATATCGTAAAAAGCGTGACCACTCGCAGCCTGCTACATAAAGGACCTTCGTTGCTGCGTTCATCGCATTCATAACATCAGACGGGGGCAATAAAAGTCAACCCCGATCCATGGAGAGAGAGAGAGCGAGAGAGAGAGGGGTGGGGGAGGGGAAAGTGGATACGACGTTCCCGGGCGGTGGCGTAGAACAGGGGAATCAAAAAGCGACGAACGCTCGGCTCGAAGCAGCCAAGTGGGTTGGGGGGGTGGGGGGCATTGTCAAGCGGCAAAGGCCGCTATCATCGTCGCTTCAGGGCAACGGCGTGGCGATACAATTTTTATCGAGGCGGATTTTGCCATCGAATTTCGCGTGCACATCCGACGCTCTTTTCCCTGCGCCAATTTTTCAGCGTGGGTATTAAAGGCACGCGCGTATATTGCATGTGCAACATGGAACGCGCGGTTCAGCGAGCTCTGTCAGAAAACAATTCCGCTTAAAGGCTCGCACAAAATTTTATTTTTTCAATTTATCGTCGCCGATATACCGAAAAGGAATTCCTCAACATGAAAAAATGTTGTATTTTTGGGCGTTGAAAAAAGACAAAAGAGACCATTAAATTTTCATCACTTTCATGCATGGTCTAATGACAAAATGTACTTAATTACAATGAAATCATGGTTTTAATATTTATTTTCATTGTCACGTAAAATCGAGTGAAAATTAGACATTTTTCTGATCGCTATGGACTTTTTCTGCATAATTGTACAAGCCTCGAAAGTGGAATCATCTTAATTAACATTAATTTCTCTGGGGCATCTACGCCCCAGCAGATTTTTAAGTGAAAACCAATGTTTCGTTGCATTTATCGAAAGAATATTCCATAGAATTCGAAATTTCAATAATTTGATGAGCTATAGAGGATTTTGCTGAGGCGAGCCGGAGTAGTTGAATGAAAACGCAACTACACGCCCGGTATCGCAGATTTTGCTGGAAACACGGTTTTCGAAGGACAACTCGGGAAGTCGTTCCTTAGCGAGGAACCCTCGCCCATAAAAACTCTACGCATTTCTACGCCAATGTAATCGCCAACTAAGGGTCACGAAAATATGTTAGCAGCCAGTTAGAGGGATTATAGTATTTGGCAAGTATGTAGTTACCCTTGCCGCGTGGAACATCATCCCCGTTAGGGTACATACTGTCATTTGTTGTGGGTTCTGATGGTGGAGGTTCCCCATGTCGTGCACACGCGCAAGGGTCAAGTGTCTCTCCATATAGAGGCTTATAAATAACATCGCGCTCAGAGCCATCCTCACAGTAAAATAGTACGCAAACGTTTGGGTGGGAGAAGAAAGAATTGCAACTATTTCATTTGGAGGAGATTAGGTGGATTAGGGGGAAGATACGAACCACGAACACACGCGCGGCAAAAGTCTTTTATAGTCACTGCATACTTACGGATCTCCGAAGCGCTCTTTATTAAATGTCTCCGGACTCTTCCTTCATAATCTTCACAGTCGTTTCCGCTGGCTAAAATCAGTCGTAAATTCGCTACCTATTAGCCTTTATAATTATCACCGGATATTTAAGCCGATTTATAGGTATAACAGAATAAGCCCTTCATTTGGACGATAATTAAATATCATTGTTAAAACGCGCACATCGCCAACTGTGACAATAAACAACAAGCTGCAGCTATAATCTCCGTGCTGTATAAACGTATGAAGAGAGGATACATGTAACGTATATGAATCTTTTAAACTTTTGATGAATTAATTTAAAAAATGGCAAATCGTTATCGCGTTAAGCCGCTTGAGCTTAACGCGATATTTATCTCCGTGCACATTCGTAATCCAACAACGATGTTTGAGACTCTTAATTGATTACCGTGTTCCAAGAGAATACATGAGGAGCGATGTGTGGGAATACTAGTTGAGAAAAAGGAGAATCTGAATTTCAGATGAAGGTGGGAGGAAATAATTTTCTAGTAGTTTTGGAATAAGATTTTTCGATAGATAAGAGATAAGAATAACAATTACCGATATATTTCATAAACTTTGCTCAGGTGTTGCGATTTTAGTCTACAGGTTTAATTAAATAAGAGAATTTAGGGTGCAATGTGAATTGAGAAATTTTTCGAAATTTTTCTCTTATATCTCTTATAACAATTGTGACTTTGATATCTCCCACTGCACGAGAGCACCTAACACAACCCGATTATCGAGTGTTGCGACTCGGCGCGTACGTCATTTGCACATGTCTCCCGATGAGGCGCCAATTTATATATCGCGCTCGTTGTTTAGAAGCAATTAAACCATCGAATAGTCATCACGAATATTGATTATTAGTTTTCATCAATCGACAATATACCCCCACGTACATAATTCATTGGTCGTGAGCATGTGGAGAAATGGGCGAAATACTATTTTTTGGATGGGTTGTGCCTGTGTCGGAGCTTATGTCGCTTATCGTTATTGGAGAAAGAGAGAATTCAAGGCAATCGACGAAGGATTTGAGGAAGTTTCCAAGGTCAGCCTCTTCTCCTATCGGTTAATCATTCCTCCCGAGTATTTACATTGAATTTCAATTATTTTCATTGTTCGATCGCCTCTTAGACACTCGCGTGACTTTTGTTTTTCCCCGGCTCAGTCACTTTTTTCATAACTTTTCATCATCTGAATTATGGAAAAGCAACGTGTTATACTTTGTTTTTTCCCGAGGTTATTGAGAGCCGATTTTCCGAGTAAATTTTCCATTTCCGGCTTCGGAAAAATTCCTTTCTAACCTCAAAATATCGATGACGTTCGCTTCTATCGATTCTCATTTGTGTTTGGTCTCTATTGACCACTTGTTTGATATCCATGAAATTTTAGATCGACGACAGCAATGAACGCCGGGTGCTACTTTTGGGATTGGACGGAGCTGGAAAAACATCCGTTATGAATCAAGCTGTGGCTGCGGATAGTCATGGACATTTCTACAAAATCCATCCTGGGACGACTCATGGCTTTGCCGTTTACAGGCTCAGGAACGGACCTTATACTTACAATGTCTGGGAGAGTAAGAATTTTTCTTCCAACACTATATCTCTATATTTAAAACAATTAATCATTCTAAATCATAGCAAATTTTGTATTAACTTTGTATTTTTACGCATTCATAATATCAGAACACTTATATTTGGAAGAGTAAAATTCTTGAAATTTTTTATATCTACTTTTAAAGACTTTCATAAGCTTCTAGAAGCTTTCCTGTATAACGTCGTTTTTTCATTCATTAAAAAAATATTCGGCTATTATGAAACTAATGAAAAATTGTCAAAGCGAGCGACAAATATTTGTGAATGTCAATGATGAAGTCATGTTGCATTTACAGTAGGCGGATCTGAGGACACTCGAACATACTGGAGCAATTTCCTACAGGATACAGATCTCCTAATTTTTATGGTCGATGCCTCAAATACTACCAAACTAACATTAGCTGTTTCGACGCTCAAAGAATTGTTGGGGGACCCAAGGATGGACAATGTCCCTATCCTTGTAGTGGCGAATAAACAGGTAAGAAAAATACATACGCAAAGTAGAACCTCGCGCATTGCCTCTTCATTATTTTTGACTTCTGACAAAGTTACCTCCACAAACAAGTGTGCGTTAATCGATTTTAACGTCTTCTCAGAAGAATACAATGATTATTAAACACTAATGCGATCACAATTGTTTCAGGACGTCGAAAACGCTTTGAGACCTGACCAAGTGAAGGAGGCACTCGATTTGCGAAGTATTTCGCCGCACAAGCACAGAGTCGAAGTAATTGGTTGCCAGACACGATCAGAACTAATGAAACATGACAAGGATGCCACGGAAAGTAATTGGCACGATCCTTCGGTTGACCAAGTGCGGAAGAAAATATTTTCCCTTGCCACGTCGTCTTAAAAGCGTCGCGTGAATCCTGTTTTAAGGGTTAATCCGAGCACTAACTGTTAAGCATAGGATTATAACACTCTATTCTACTAATTTATTACAACGAAATTAACCGAGGCTTTTGAGCATTCGAGAATTCTAATCAAAATATCAGCTGCACACTTGGTTAATTTGTGTCGTAAACAATGAGGAGAAACAAATATTTCGTACTTTACTAGATTAAGAAAAACATGCCTCTGCGATATTTGCGGGGTTTTATTATAATTGTCAACCATATTTTTTCATCTTCAATTCCGAAGGATTGTCGGGCAGCATTTCCTTAAAAATTCAACATTTCCTATTAATCTCCAGCGCCAATTGGCAAATTCTTTGAATCTGTATATCAGAGCTCTCGCAATCGGCGCTCCGTTAAATTAAGGTACAAATACACTGAGAATGAAATGGAATCTACAAGACGAAAATACATATTCCTAAAATGTTTTTTTAGAAACGTCTTATTTATCAAAATGTAGTATACAACAATCATTATCAATCACTATCGTCGCTGTCTGTTACAAATTTTCCGTCGTCGAGAATATCATCTTCGGAAAGTTCTTCGTCGCTAAGTTCATTCAAATCTACAAAACCAGCCTCTTCGTCATCATCCCCTTCGAGCTGTTCATCGCTGTCGCTGTCGCTGGACGGCAAAGTTTCTAAAGCTTTCGCCCTTTTCCCGCTCTTATCTACCTCTCTTTTAGTTTTCTTCTGAACCACATCTTCCGAGGGCTCTTTCGTCGTTTTTCCATTCTTTGCAACCTCCGATTTTGCTTTTGATTTCTTGGGCTGTGATTTGTCCTCGCCAGCTTCTTCATCGTCAGAGAAAAGCTGTAATTTTTTCAATGGCTCTTCGGTAGCGCCCTTCGTTTTTTCTATTTCGTCTTTGCTGATATCTTGGAGCTTATCTCCCGTATCAAAGTCCATATCTTCTTGGAGCCACCTTGAAACCGTTGTAGGCTTAACTTTCTTTGGTTTAGGTGTGCAAAATTTCTTAACATTTTCCTCGGCGATTCTTTTCCTCGTTTCCTTCAATGGCGTCGGATCTTCCAAAACGATATCACCTTTTTGGAGCAAATATTCTGCATACTGTTCAGGGATTCCTTTGAAAGTGTTGATTTTGGCTCTAATTTGACGCCAGGTCATCTGATAATAGTTTTTCTTGTCCCTGGCCATGGCTTTGTAATCGTCTCCGTATTTGTCCATTAGATACGTAACAAACTGAACTTGTTGGTTCGGCAGTTTGAACATTCGCTCTCTTGGAGCTTTCGCTTCGGCTTCGAGGCTTGAAGCTACGTGCACTTTTGGTGGAATGCGCTTAACATGTTTTTCGTCCTCCGATTCCGAGGAATCGCAGACTAACTTTTGTCTAGCTTCTTGGAGAAGTTCATGCTTTGCGTTTGGAATTTTGAGAGCTTCGTTAGGATCATAGGCCAAACCCATATCGCCGAGGTTGTGCCTAGTGGATTTGGTGTTTTCCCAAGCGGCTTTAATGTCTTTGCTGCGCAGAGAGGATTTAACGAAGAGGAAAATGTTATTCGAGAACCAATGAAGTTAGAATGCACGAAATTTATAGGTTATATTTACTTACCAGCCAATGTCCGGCAGTTTTCGTAACTTGTTACGAAGCCTTTTTCGATTGATATTCGCCTTGTAACTCTTTCTGCGTTTTACTTTACGTATTTTCGGCATTTTTGGTGAATTCACTTAGGGTCTTGTATTTATTGGAAGTAAACGCACGTGTGTGTCTTGCGGGGAATGATATTGTTGCCGGAGAGTGACGACAAATGATCTCAGCGCGCAACACGTGTTGTTTCTCGAGGTTCATGCTTGAGAAGCAACAGCGACCCCTACTCTGCGCAATTACGAAATAAAAGAATATAACTGCTGTACCTACAGCGTTGGCTACGACTAGCATTAAAATCAGCATCAACTGGAACTTGGCGTTATCTCAGTTTACTTTCCGTTCATCGATGCAAAATACGCTTAGCATCGACTACAACAAAAGTCGAAAGAAGAGAGTGGCACAGGTCCCCAACGAGGGACGAGCCAACAAAAAAAAAGTGGGCTCAAAGTCAAAGTAGATTGCACGGCACAAACAGCTTGGTGCACGAGTGAGACGGCGTATGCACATTTGAATAAAGTATGCGAAAACAAATTTTCAAGACAAATAAACAATTTATTGATTTATAAACTAAATGCAGAAATATCCAAGTAGCATCTCTCAATTAATTGTCGTGGTATCTCGCCCGATTTCACGATGCTTAGATGGATCAGTTGATGGTGAAAAATGTTAGGTAGATCCGGTTGCTCGTTCGTATTGGCATCGAATCGAGTGGATTTACCAGGCGTAACTCGTGCCAAGACCGGAGAAGCTCGCGTGGAAAACAGGTGCAGCTTGCGCAGCGTATCCGTATGCTGGGGCGGCATATGCGGCCTTAGCAACGAGGGGAGCGGCGTGTGCGGCATATCCGTATGCCGGGGCGGTGTATGCGGCCTTAGCGACGAGGGGAGTGGCGTGCGCGGCGTAAGAGTATGCCGGGGCGGCATACGCGGTCTTGGCAATCAGTGGGGTGGCGTGTGCGGCGTAAGAGTATGCCGGGGCGGTGTATGCTGCCTTGGCGATGACTGGGGTGGCGTGTGCGGCGTAAGAGTATGCCGGGGCGGCGTATGCTGCCTTGGCGATGACTGGGGTGGCGTGTGCGGCGTAAGAGTATGCCGGGGCGGCGTATGCTGCCTTGGCGACGACTGGGGCGGCGTGTGCGGCGTAAGAGTATGCCGGGGCGGCGTACGCGGTCTTGGCGATCAATGGGCTGGAGAAGGACGAAGAAGAGACGGCGGTGGCCGGCGAGTAGGCGGCATGGGCGGCGTAAGAGTATGCTGGTGCGGCGTAGGCGGCCTTAGCCACAACCGGTGCGGCGTGGGCGGCGTAAGCGTATGCTGGCGCGGCGTACGCAGTCTGAGTGAGGAAGGCGTCGTTGCTCGCACGGTTGTTGCTCACACTCACCGACGAGTGGGGTGAGTTCACCTGCTTGCTGAAGCTCGTTATCACATTCTGGCCGGCGTATCCCTTCTGCGTTGACTCCTGGGTAAAGCCGATGCTCGAGTAGTCCGCGGATGCGGTAGAGATGCTGTAGGCCGCTGGACCACCGGCACGGGCTACGGCCAGAAGGGCGGAGAGAACTACGAACTATATTAAGAAAAAGAACAAAAAAATGAATTCTACTTTGGATTTTTTTATTTTACACACAGGAAGTATCGTCTATACATTTTCGAAATTTATTTAGCTTCGACAAAAATGAAAATTCTATATTAAACATTTCAAATTCGAGATCATTTCTGGACTTGACTTTTATGGACTTTTCCGGCTTTTAGGTGACTATACTTTCGGATATTGGCGAAGTGACATATTTCAAGTAAATCGTCTGTCGTAGAATAGTTTTCGAAATATAAGATAATATTGCCTGCAATCTTAGTAACTTGTTTTATTCGTCGATGAATTACTTACTTTGAAAGCCATTTTTGTTTATTTAATTGTTCGTTGAGAGAAGCTACTTGAGTTCTGTGAGGTTGAATAGGTTGCTACGCATATTTATACACCCAAGGAGAAGCCGTACGAGAGCGGAGACCGCGTAGAAAAATCGGGTTTGGGGGTACGCAATTTCGGGAGCCCCCCCCACACGTTCACTTTGCGATCTTGATTCGCGCGAGTCCTTCCTTTGGATTTGAAAATGGGCTAACGAGTGAGAGAGAAGGTGCTGCGGTATATCAATCTCCAATATTGTTTGCTCATGTAGATTGGCCGATCTAGAACGCCGAGGAAAAGAAAAGGACGTCGATTTGCGATTGCCGAAATTTTTAGGGAGGGAGAGCAACAACTGTCTGAGCCTTTGATACGGGAATCGCGACGGATTTCGAGGCGTGGCGTATTTGAGAGTAAACCTCTGGTCATCTCAAGTACTGGAGTTCTGGGCGTCATCGAACATCGTATTCTAACATCCACAGCGCGGTCCAGGAGATCGTTCTTCTCTATGCGCGGTGAAAGAGGAAAGTCGTTATGGCCAAATCGGATCACGATCGGTAAGGCATCAAATGAATCATAAAGAAATCATTCAGTATTCAAATATACCTATGAGTATATTGAGAAAAAAAATTATCTTGCACATGATCGATTATGGTAATCACTAATGATTTCGTTCACTCACTCGTGCTCTCTCACACACACGCGTGTACACACGAACACAGGGATACGTAATCCCCGTACCTGACCACTCCCTGAAGAATCATAGCGTACGCCTCGCGTCAAGGCTTTACTTTCTCCAAGCACTTGCCCTGATATTCAATTCGGCCAGTTCAATCGCGAGTGCCTCACACGTATGCGCTATATATCCACACACGTCCATGAACGGATCATTCGTTTCATGACCTCGAGCCATATTTTGTCGTGCGAAAAAGACGTATCGAATTTCGTTCGAATTTTTAATTCACCACTTTCACGAATTTCGTTAGGTCTAGTGTCCGAAAATGTTACATAGACGTTAATAAATATGGTTTTTTTCGATAATGGAATTTTTTTCACAGGGGAGAAACACACAGACATTGATTTTATGTTTTTTTTTATTATTGCCATAAATATTTAACGTGTAACAAAATTATTTGTTCAATTATTTACAGTGTGCTGAATAATAATATATACAAGGTATTGTTTAAAAATTGAATTTGTATCCGTTGCCGGTGACCTTCACGTGAGCGACGGATGGTGCCGATGAATATGCAACGCCCAATAGATTTTGAGCCGGTTGCTGCAACTGTTGCTGCAACTGCACTTGCTCCGGTACCTGTCGTAAAAATTGTCACAATGTCAGACGGAGGATGAAAGGATCGAAGTGCACTTTACATTGGTCTTGAGCTCCGTATCATAAAATTCAGCCTTAGCCGTGAGTAAATTATTATTTATTTATTGGTAAATAAGATGATAGAATCACAAATTTTCGTTTAACTTAACCGAGTCATATAAAAATTCATTTAACAGAAACTGTCTCTCAACCACCTCTTCGTATCCAGAGTAAAGTAGAGGTGTGGCAGTCAAACAAAAAACAAGAAAAGTTTTCGGATCGTGTGAGGATTTCGCCTCAAGGGCTTAAGACAAGCCGTATTTCTCTCTCTCTCTTTCGCTCATTCTTCCGACATTCATTTTCGAGAGGTAATATTGCGAAAGAATGTCCGAGCATTGGCCCACATTGATTCAACAATCGGTCGAGAAACATACCGAGGTAATAAGAGCGTCAGAGGGACCAGAAAATTTCAAGGTAAGGACCTGTTAGGGCGTTTCTTTGATTCAAAGGAAACAGCGTGGCAAAAAGAAAAGACTAAAGTTCGTTTATCCGATGTAATATCTTGCGTAATTGACTCTCATTACCTCCTGGGAAGTTTCGTGCACAGGTATGTGATCTGCTGGTGGCCTCTGATGACCATGAGTCTGTTGCTGATGCTGGGCGTTAGCCTGAGCCTGGAATTGCAAAAGGGCCTGCTGCTGTCTCAAGGCGAAAAGTTGACCCAGTTGAGCTCGGTAACCGTTGGCGATATCAGGATTATACGTTTGTTGCGCCGGTGCATTTTGTATTTGTGTTTGTGGCTGGTATTGTCGTTGATACTGCTGGAGATAAGCCAAGGCCGTTGCTTGATCGAGCGGTGCCGGTTGTTGATTCGAAGAAGCAGCTGGTATTCCTGGATAATTTCTGGATGCAGTATTCAGTGGGATACCCGCGACGTGAATGCCGTCCGGTGCATTTGCATAGCCTGTGGAAACTGGAGCAGCTGTAAAATAGCCTGTTGGCCAAATTTTGTGGTTCAGTCGCTGTTCTACGTGATAATTAGTCGGAACTCGAGACAAATAATGAGCTCGGTTCCGTTGGGATGTCCATTGGAATAAGCCACAATGCGGATACGTGGAAAATAAAATAAAATATATTACCTAAACCCGGATTTCTATATGCTAGGGCGTTCGCGATGTTCGGTAGGACTCTCTGTGCCAAGTGAGGATTGCCAATGCTCGAGCTGAAGGACTGATGCGAACTCGGACCGTTGAATGCGTATGAAGTTTGTGTAAGGCCCGGTTGAATGAAGCTGAAGGACGCGTGCTGTTCGGGCCCGCCCAATATATTAGAGGCTCTTATGCCGTTCACCGGAGGCTCGCCAACAGCACCGCCGTACATCATCACGAACAGGATTCCAACAAGTTTCTGCATCACAAAACAAAAGCTGTATTGCCTCAATAATCACGTAGTAGCGTTGAGTGGTTACAATTATATTCTAGAGAAGATCTTATCACGTTCAATAAAAACTTACAATCATTGTTATTATCTTTCAGAGCCTCTCCGCAATAATATTTCCTTTGGAAAACCAGCGAGGATCAATGGTTCATGAAGAATAAGAGAACAATTGCTGAACCGCTGTTGTGCTCGGTGATACGTAAAACCGAAGACGCGCTTGAGGTGAGACACGAACGAAAATTAAAACGATAGTCCGGGCTTGATTTCCGATGTGGGGAGTTATATATCGCGGAAGCAGTCGGTATAAAATACGTGAGCTGCATCCCATAGATTACTTATAGTCCCTTTGGACGGACACTTTCCCCTTGTGCTCGCAATGTTTCACAAGAGTCATAGAAACGTGTGTGGCAATGAATTTCTCAGTGCCCATGGCGAATGCAGTACAGTGTATTAAAGGCGGATGTGGACGGATTGGAAGCTAGGTGAGCTTGGAGATGCGCGGGCAGGAAGTGAGAGGAGAATGAAGGCTAGACGAGGAGCAAGATAAAAAACCTCACGGGTGTACCTTGGAATTAGAAATTAACAAATCTAACGAAAACGTTTTTTGTAATAAATTTATTAGTTTTTTTAAATATGGAGCTAAGCGCGGCTAAGCCTTCATGGGCCCCGAGAAACCCCATGCAGACCCCGAGGGAATAATTTTACCACTTAACCAGTGAACGGTAAAATTTTTCACTGCACGTGCACACCGCGTAAGATTGCCGAATTTTTCATAATTTAACAAACTTGACGTAACAACAGTGACTGGTTGCGACCATTCAAAAAACTAATAAAACGACAGCGATGGGCTGACGAGATTTTTCTTTACAGTAACTTTACAAAAAATAACTTATATGATATTATTGAATAGCTCTCAGCCGAGAGACGGTACGAATTTATGTTCCATTTCTGTCGTCCAATTTCAGTTTATCGTTACCCCAGCCCCAAACGCTACTTTTGTGAGAAAAATTGTCACCATGATCTGGTGTCTGAATACTGCCGTCTCCATTCCTCTTCGCTTGCTTCTTCGCCAAATTCAAGGACACGCTCTTCAAATCATATATGAGACCAAACCAAGCGAAGAATTCGATAAATTTCGCGGTTGGGTGTACAGTGTGAAAGGGAAGATCGGGCACGTTGTAGTCCCAAGGGAAGGTGTGGTGATAATTATGCCAAGCTTCTCCGAGCATGGGAACTGCAAGACATGGACTGTCCGTGGCTGTGCTGAACCTAAAAATCATCGTGCAGGGTTTTCAAAAATTTCGGAATCACATGATGAGTATTTAATTTTTCTGGGCCAAATAAAAAATTACATCTTGCTCACCTGTCGTAGGGTTTATAGCCCCAAGTATGTGAAACTGAGTTCAGACACCAAACGCAGTGTAATGAGTATATCCATTTCCACACCATAACGAAGAACGCCACTTTAAACGATTCGTTCCAAAAATACATCGGTATGCAGATCGGAATGATAAAGTTCGTGAGTAGCATGATAATCAAAAAGTACCTGAAATAAAGGAGGGTTCCGGTTTCGATTCAAATAGTTTTCATAGCCGTAATAATTGTGACCGTAATAATATGATCTTATATACTTTTTTTGAAATACAACCACGGGATCGCTGGTGAGATCACTGAGATCTATTCCTTTACCAAACTTCTTGACATCTGGATGTTTTTTTACCATGAGCCAACCCATGTGGGAGAAGAAAAAGCCTCTCAATGAATTATAAGGATCGGCGTTCGTGTCGGTGTATTTGTGGTGGAGTCGGTGGTCTCTGGCCCAGTAATAAATACAATCCTAAAGTCAGGAAGACCGCGTTACCATCATGCAGCATATGCATTATGTGACTCGTTCATATCAACATCGTGTGTGGCATTTAAAAAACAGATGCAAATTTCTCCTTTCTACTAAGTAACTCCGAGTTAGTAAATTCGATTAATGGCTAATTTGTTGAGAGCGCTCATATACTGCTCATTTCAAACGATTTTACTTTGCATCTGAAAAATTTGAAAATCCCTTCTTTCAATGTTTCACTTCAGCAATGTTGATAATCCCTTATTCAGTACTACAGTAATTATTATGAAAACCTCATTGGCGCTCGATTGCATTAACATGAGTAGTATTCTCATTGGAAGCGTCGCTTTGTATGATCTGTGTGACCAAAGCCGATGACTTCCAGCAGACACACCAAGGCCAGCCGTATATGCAAGGACATACGCTGCAACGTCAGAAAATCTTAATGAATCATTTAATGTCTCGGTATTATCTCGTTGTTTGTCTGCGCATTTGCCGAATTATTCACAAATAGCGAGAACGAAATCCGATCGGATATGCGTAATTATTTCTAAACGTATCAAGTCGATTTCATGTGGAATGCTGTAATATTTATCAAAACGAATTCTCATATATCAACACAATATGTCCGTCAATTTTACACTATTTGTTTAACAAAGGTCGTTATGACTATATTTCGCGTGAACTTATATAGATTCTCAATTATTCGTCTCTATAAAATTCGAAACTACGACCTACTCACCGAGAACCGTGGTCCTAATATTTGCAGTCGTGAAAGTAAGATAGAAACCATAAAAACCCATCAAGTTGAAAATCAACAGGCTAATAACGTTTAGCCAGACAATTTCTAACTTATAAATGTATTGTTCCTCAACTTGAGCACTCTTAATGTCATTGCAGCTTTCCGTTTCTGACGTTGATATTGCCAAGTCTGTAAAGCACTCTGTTTTGGCTCCATCCCCTACTAATTTATCACTACTTTTAATCTTTTCCATTTGAAAATCCGAGTTGGACAAAGTATCGTACGATTCATGCATAGATTAAACGACCGAGAGGGTCTGCTTTCTTATAGATAACTGAACGTTTCAAGTGAATCCACTAGGTTTAAATACGATTTGAGTTTTGAATTCGGTTCTAATTCATACTCATTCCGACTTGGTTAATTTTAAGTGACATCACAGGTCAAAAGTTTTTGGTGCAAACCGGAGTAGGAGTACAGAAAGTAGAGTCTGGTTTAAAAAACACGTAGCCAAAACAATTAATATTCATATGAGGCATTTCATACCAATTCGTTCTGGGGCTGACCCGCAACCTCTCGACTTCATACCCAATTTTTTGTGCCATCTTTACGAAGAAACCATAATTTTTCGTAGATTTCGAAGAAAAAAAAAACTATTCATATTTTTATGATTACTTGTAATGAAAATATTGAGACCTTGCTTCTATTTTTATTACGATTTTTTAAAAACTTAATTATTTATTCAATTTAGAGTTAATTGAAATCAGTTGGATGCGTAAAAACGATCTTCTTTCATATGAATCGTACATTTTCCCGTGGCGATATAAGAGAACTCATTAATTGTGGCCGGAAATAAGTTCATAGCATTTTGCGAGTTCAAGGAGTTCAAGCATTGATAAATGAATAATCGATGTCTTAAAAATGAGGTTTCTATGACCGTGAATATATCTACATATGCAAAATTCACAGTGACTAGCCATGACTAGCTATGTAACGCTAAGAACAAAAGTTTCTTCCCTAGGCAACTTTGTGCCTATTTTTTTTTTAATCTCCAAGCACTTGCTATATTTTTTTTTCTCCATAAATTATCGACGTAAATAGACACCAATGAATGATACATTTCAATGATCATTATCTGATTATTGGTGGTGCAGTTAGTTGTAACCCGGTTAGCATCCTACTTTCATTTACGCTCCTGTTATGGAATAAGTGCATTAATTATACGCTCTCGGACGCGTCACCATGCGAACAATTATTAGCCTGCTTAAAATATCAATGTCCGGACGCTTTATCAAAGAATATGGACTGTATAGAAGCACAGTTCTATAGGGAACGTTGAAGCAAGGTTTCCTACGCCGCATGCTGTGGTGGTGGGGCAGCTGCTTCAACGAAACTGAAGGAACTGTTCTTCTATACAGTCCATATTCTTTGGCTTTATTATGATTAAGTTCGTAGATGTGCCTATATGTAAATTGCGACAGTGCACAGGCGCCCTCTGCGCGCGTAAAACCCTTAAGGAGTGCGTATATGTCTATACTTTTTGCCGGGGCCTGCCCCAACTTCGAAACGCATATTGGCAGAAAACAATGAGATACAAGCCGGTGTTGGAAATCCCACTATAATAAGGCATACTTTAGAATTTCAATATTTAATATGAAATATGGAAGCACCGACCTCAATAAAAAAACTTGACGAGCTCGTCGTTAACAGAATAGCCGCTGGCGAAGTTATTCAAAGACCAGCGAATGCCCTCAAAGAACTCATTGAAAACAGGTTAGTCGGTATTTGCAAACAAGAGAAATTAAAGGGCCTGAAGGGACATTTCTCAAATGAAAAACAACCCCCTTAAAAATACAAATTCAATTTATTTCAACGACTATGATTATCCGCATTGTTTATATTGTTCAGAAATTTGTGACTTTACTGAGGTGGAGTAAAAAAATATTTCATTGAGCGTGAATGTGAAATTGACTAGCATTTTCAAAACAAAATCACTGATTATCAGAAAAGTTTTAGAGATGTAAAAAAAAGCTAAAAAATTGAGATGCACTTTGTCGTTTGTGAAAAAAATTCAGACACTAGTTTTATAAATTTTTGTGTAATTTTAGATTGGTTATTGCACATTTGTTGGTTTTCAAATTTTGATCACAAATTATTACAAATAAGTTTGAGCTAAAAAGTAAATTGATATACTTTATTCTAAACTGTACTTTGCAGTCTGGACGCAAAAGCTACAAATATACAAATCACTGTGAAAGAAGGTGGACTGAAACTGCTCCAGGTCAGTACTATTTTAATATTTGTCAAGTGCTGTGTAGTTTTTTAAATGATCATTTCAAGTAAGGGTGAAATTATTAGATTCAAGACAATGGAACTGGAATCAGAAAGGAGGACATGGGCATCGTGTGTGAGCGATTTACTACCAGTAAATTGCAAGATTTCGATGACCTCAAGTCCATAGCGACTTTTGGTTTTCGAGGAGAAGCTTTGGCCAGCATCAGTCATGTAGCTCTATTAACAATCACCACTAAAACATCTCTAGAAAAATGTGGCTACAAGTAGGTACCAAAAAAAGATTAAAATCTTTGCAATACAGATCCTATTTTTTTTCTGCAAATTTTTCTTCGACTTTAGCTTTCCTAAAATTTAGTAGAATTTTTTTTATCATCATATTTTGTCAAGCAAAGTTAAAAATGAATTCCTGAAGAAATTAATGAAAATTGAATTTGTTTATTCAAAACCATCGATAATTTCAATGTCCTTGGACGAAACCGTATTTGAAATAAATATTTTTTATTATTATTTCATGAAGAGCTTCATACATCGATAGTAAATTGAAAGCACCGCCGAAGCCTTGTGCCGCAAATCAAGGCACAACGATTTTGATTGAGAACCTATTTTACAATGTCGCGACGCGAAGAAAAGCTTTGGCGAGTCAATCGGAAGAATTTGCCAAAATAGCGGACGTCGTGACACGTTATGCTGTCCATAACGCGGGCGTTGGTTTTACGCTGAAAAAACATGGGGAAGTCATTCCGCAGGTGAATCTCATTTTTAGTATCCTTTTATGAATCTTATTATCAAGTCAAATCGTCTTTGCGAATGATAGTTGGAATATAGAATCGGCTGAATCAGCAATATAATTATTTCTAATTTTGTACATGCTCTTCCAAATGTTTTCCGAAAAATACAGGTACGAACGCCCCACAGTTCCACAAAGATAAACAACGTTAAAATACTATACGGAAATCCAGTAGCTCGAGAATTGCTCGAAATAGAGACTGACGACGACACGTACAAATTCAAGATGCACGCCCTCGTAACTAACCCGAATTATTCAAGCAAAAGAATGACATGCCTCCTCTTCATCAATCACAGGCTCGTGGATTCTTCACGTAAGTTTAGTTCCTACTCTCTCCCAGTCATATAATTCTACGCACGATTGGTAATTGATATCAATTGTTTGATAATCTTTCAGCAATCCGAAAAATGCTGGAGGAGTTATATTCCATCTATCTGCCGAAGAAAACTTATCCCTGGTGCTACATTTCGTTGGAAATCAATCCCTCATACGTGGACGTTAATGTTCATCCAACAAAACACGAAGTCAGATTTTTGCACGAAGATGCAATAATCGAAAGAGTGAAAAACGTGCTGGACGAGAAATTGGCAGGAAATAATGCTTCCCGAACATTTTACCTGCAGGCAAGAATACCGCAAATCGATATTACCAAAGATGCTCTTAAACAAGTATTGCCTGATCAAAATAAAGATAATACGGAAAAAAAAATTCACGCTCGCGAAATGATCCGCACAGATTCGAGCGATCAGAAATTGGACAAGTTTAATTTTACGATTCAAAGCGTTGGAAGCGATAGAGAGTCGGGTTGTGTCCAAGATTATACCAAACTTAATGACAACTCATTGAAAGTTGAAACAATAAAAAATCGTACCGAGGACTTTGATTGCCAAAGTGGCGAACGCGAAAGTAATACGCCGATAAATGCCTGCGGCATCAAATCTCGAAGCACAAAAGAATCCATTGTTGACTTTACTGATACGACGAATGAACTTGAGTACAAACAAACTTTGGAACAAAAAACAATACCAACAAATAGAAACATTTTGACGTCGAAAACCCCACCGAATTTGGCGGATGTGACGGAAAACGTTAATAACAAATCCCATTGGAGCTCACTCATCGACGAGCCGAGCACCGCTGGATCGTTGACTATTTTTTCAGAAATATCCGACGATATAGTTACGTCAACGCAAATAGAAAAATCCCAGGAACAGCAGCCGACACGAAGTATCTTCGAACCTATGAGTATGGAGGATGAATCGTCGTCCGATGCTCCCCCGGAAAAACCGGCAATTTCCGATGTAGCAGATCGCGCTTTAAAAACGGTACATCAGTTTTATAGCACAAAAGACAATATCGAGACAGCTACAAAGAGAAACGAAAGCGAAAGCGTTGATTCGTTGTCGCCCAACAATTTGTCTGTTAACGGCGATGATAAAACAAGCGTTTCTTCCGATGGCGACGAAATCAAAACTCCAGCTTCCGTGGAGTTTAAATCTTACTCCGTGAATAATTTTCGCAGAGAAGTTAAACTGCGGAGCATTCTTACGTTGAGAAAAGACGTGGAAGATAATTATCACGAGGGCTTGAGGGAAATCATTTCCAACATGATTTTTGTTGGCAGTGTGGATGAAAAAAGTGCTCTTATTCAGAGCGGATTGAATCTATATATATGCGATACGATGAAACTCACGTGAGTATCAGATTATTTATTGAATCTTTGCCGCTTCGTTATTGAAATAAATTGGATATTTTTAGAAATAATGTTGAATTTTTTTCAAGTGAGGAACTGTTCTACGAAATAATGCTTTATGACTTTTCGAATTACGGAGTTTTTAAGTTTTCCGTGAGTATATCTCCCGTGGGAATTCCATAAATTTTCTTGGAGAATCTGCAGACTGGCATAATGTATTGCGAGCTGAGAAAAGGACCATATAAACGCTGTTCTTGGAAATTAAAGAACTTGTTGATTCATTAGGAACCTTTGCCGCTCGAGGAACTAGCGATGTTGGGCCTCGATACTGAAGAAGCCGGCTGGACCGAGGAGGATGGTTCCAAGGAAAGTATAGCAGAGAGCGTTAAAGAGTTACTTGTCGAAAAAGCCGATATGTTGAAAGAGTATTTTTCCATCGTTGTAGACAAGAGAGGAAATCTTAAATCATTGCCAGTATTACTAGGTTCGTACTTTTAACAAGATATTTTCACACCCGCTTATCATGTTTTTTCAACTTATAAATAAATTTGTTTATCACAGACAAATATTTCCCCTACGAAGCTGAAATTCCTCTGTACATATTGCGTCTCTCCACGGAAGTCGATTGGACCGCGGAAAAGTCGTGCTTCGACGGAATATGTCGCGAGACTGCAAGATTTTTCAGCCACATCAATACGAATGAAAATAATGACTGGAAACACGTTGTCGAACACGTTCTTTATGGAGCCATGAAGGACAGTTTACTTCCGCCAAAACATTTTGCTCATGATTCAACAATCTTGCAGATAGCCAGTCTTCCGGATTTGTACAAAGTTTTCGAGAGATGTTGATCGAGGGCATCAGTTTTTTGTAACGCCTCATTTCTACCTCACAAATGTGAAATAAATAATAACGTTTTTTCGAATACACTGTTTTCTCTCTCTCTCTCTCTCTCTCTCTTTAATGTCTTCGTTTAATTCTAATATGTACATCGCAAAGCTATTTGTCACCTGGAAAAATGAAGGAATGATCGGTATACGCGGTTGTATCTAACATCGCGTTCACGTAATTTCAAACATTAAGATAATTGGAAAACCGTTAGAGGTACATGTTTTTCCTTTTTTATTCAGCATATTTAACATTCTTCGTGAATACGAGCTTGTCGACGTTCGTTAATCTTTGAGCTCAAAATTTTCTAGATGTTCTCCGGCTACGCCTTCGTTACACCGACTAAAGCCGGTCGCACTACTCTTTCGTGCAACTTGTAGCCCACTTTTGAAACTACCACCACTGTGCCTGGTTCTTTTCCTTGTACCTCCTGTAAAAATGTAAAAAATACTATATGTAACGTTGCCAATAATTCTATGTTGCACAATGAAAATATATATTTTTGAGGCATTAAAAATTTCCGTTATCGGTCCGTTCAATTTTAAGCGGGATTTTTTCGGAGTGACACAATCGAGGTGATTGGGAAAATAATCTTACCTGTTGAAAAAGTGCTTCGTGCTGGTTTGGGTCGAATTTTTCGTCAAGGGGGTTGAATGATATTAAACCATGTTTTTTGAACACCTGAGCAAAAAAGTACACTTTGTTATTTGATATTGGACAATTTTTGAGCAAAATTTCGTACCTTATGCAATTGTGCTTCGGTCATTCTCAATCCTTCGTATAAACTCTTGAGATGCGGATTTCTTTCGGTAAGCTCATCTTTCGGTACGCTCTCTGTAGCCTTTCCCAAAATATCAGCTACGTCCAACAGATCCTTGCAAAATCCTTGAATACCAAAGAGTTTGGCGTCGTCTATTTGTTTACACAATCTGACTCTGAGATTTTCACTGTCCGCCAAAGCTCGTTTGTACTTGTCGTTCAGTTCGTCGTTGCGTTCTTTAACGTCGGTTAGGTCCTTATTCAAAAGTTCAAGTTCCGATTTAAGTTTTCTTTCATTTTCAGTGAGATCCGCCGCTTCTCCGCTGTCCGCTTTTTTTTCTTCGGTCACAGTTCCATAATTATGTCGTTGTTGAACGCAAGCAATGTAAGGTTGCGACGATCTGTGATTAATTCAATATTATCATCGTAATTATCATCTACGAAAGATTCCGGTTTATAAATATCTGCTTCTGTAATACTCTTTTTTTTTTTCTTCAAATAAAAACATTAGTTAATTGTCAAAAAATGTAGACAAGCAGATTGAAAAAAAAAAAAAAAAAAAAAACAACTGACACGATAGCGCAGAAATAAATTTGATTGAAAGCCCACTTTGATAAAATATCTATGTAAATTTATCAATTACGTTTTTAACAGTTTATTTTTGTAATATCGATTATCACAAGTATTAGTTTAATTAGTTAAAAAGGTAAGAATGGCAGTGACACAGTGTGACCCAAAACAATAATAGAAAATGAAAATAAGAGTAAATTGACTTAGGAAAAAAACAACTTTTCGGGAGCAAAGTGAGTTGATGTTGAATGAGTATCGAGTTGAACGGTCAAAGTGTGTCGACAAGCACGTTGTAATTGCGCGAGAATCGAATATTATCTAATACCTAACCTAAAAGATGATATGAGTTATTGGCCTTGGTGCGTATTGTCCGCACATTGATCCATGTTAATTTTTGCATTGTGAGTTTGGTGACTTACCGTAAGACAGTGTTTCTGGTGATTTGATGGATTGTGTCGATCGAGAATCTGGTAAATCTCGCCGCGACCGGCAAACCGATCGATGCCATTACTGTACGGTTAATTTTTATCCTAACAAAAAACGCACGATGTGATGATGAAAGGCTTGAGGCGGTCTCGCGGTACCGCTCGTCAGGGCTACGCACCACCAAGTTGTGGATTAGTGGTGGGAGAAAGTGGCACTTGTACGCTAGCGTATCTCGTGATAGTGTGTGTACGATTGCTGATAACGTTTCGTAGCGCTGCCTTCGTCAATGATTGCATCTCTGATGAATGAGCTCCGAAAAGAGAAACTCTCTGCTCAGGGGAAATCATGCACATTTCTCCCTCATTATCATTCACGTTTCTCAAATTTACCAAGGAAAATAATAGATTATTATAATAAATGATTTTATAGGAACGATTTGATTTAAATTTCGAACGAAATAAACAAATTGAAAAATGATGTTGGAACGATAGAGAAATCATCTTTACTTGTTTGCCATTTCCGCTCGAATAACAATGTATTAAATCCAACGTTTCGTGACAAATCTACCGATTTTTCTCCAGTATTTTATTGGAATGAATTGGTACAATGTAATGAAACACTTCATAATCCTGTTGTTTTTCTTCTGTTCTTCGTTTTTTTTCTCTTTTTGTTTTTTGATTAAGAGTATTTACAACAAAATGCAAAGCATCGGTTTGTATGCGACACGAAAACACAGAGTCGTCTACACATGGGATATTTTCGCTCATCTAAAACAGAACAATGAATACTCATTGCCGCGATCGATAACGCCGTTAATTTTACAATTAAACGTAACGATAATCATAGGTAAGTGGGTGCGTTAGTATATAAGAGGCAAGTTATACTTATCGAGCAACGCGATTGTTCGGTCGTTTTAATTCACGTTACACGAATTTATAAACAATCGGACTTTATTATGCTTTCTCGATATCGGTAGGCTAGTTTCTTGTTAATTATTGAGAATTACAATAATCTTGGTGACCGCGAATGTTTCAACATCCAACAGCAACGAAAACACTGAAAATATATTAGCCCTCCAACTAGACTCTAAAATAAGACAGTATTACCAAACGTTTATTTACTCTATCAGAGCATTTTGTCTCAATTCAATTTCTCAAAAATGTCTCATCGTTTTTGGTGAACTAACAGAAAATGCTTTCTATCCTCGTGTTTTAAATAAATATATTTTCCCATTGACTCGCGGCATCGCGGCACGGCACAAGTGTTTAACCAAGTATTTAATGCATGCTTAACGTGATAAACAAGAAAAACTCCGCGGAAGCGGATGTATGGATAGTACCCAGGCAATATATTTAACATACAATCCGCCAGCAAATTAATAAACGGGAGTCCTTTAATTTTCGTTTGACTTCTTTGACACGGTACTTCAATAGTGGATATAAAAATTAATCTATTTTGCCTAGCGGGGTATTCCGAATGTGTCAATTGTCTCAACGAATTTTCATTTTTACCGATAAATTGTACATTGTTTTTGTTTATCATCTTATATATATATCTTTGCTTTTATTACGCAAGACCGTTGAACGTTTGTACTTCGGACCCGCGGTTCATCGATTTTTCACTTTTCTTAAACGTGAAATTTCGCATTTTTCGCACATCTTGGTAAAAAAACGCGGTCGATTCGCGCCAATTTTGACTCATACTCTCGAGTGATCATCTCAGATATCTCACGGACAATTTCCATCGGATTCTCAAATGTATCTAAGAAATGGTGCGGTTAGAATCCCTCCTGATATTGTTTTGAATCCAGTCGCGTTTGAATGACTTCGAGCTGTCGCTTCGCCTCGCACTGAGGGAAATTTCGCAGGTCGTAGTACTGTGGAGCGATTTTCAGTAACCAGTCGGCTGAAATTCAATTATCAATCAATGCAATTTATCAATAAATATTAATCTTCGTGTAAAATATTTTCAACAAGTCTTTCCTTTTGAACCAAGTTAAAGAATTACATAAAAATAAAGAACTCTTTTAGTCTCGTTATATTTTTCGTAATGAATATTTGGAAAACTTACGTTTGATGTCTGTTACGGTTCTGATATAGTTCTTTGTCGTGAGTACGAATTCATTGTAGATCACCCACTCAGGTTTGTGATCGAGGCAGCTGCTGGGATGCAGCTGCACCACTTGATTGTCCTTGATAGTTAGATA
The DNA here is from genome assembly GCA_947507545.1 of Clistopyga incitator. Classification (NCBI taxonomy): domain Eukaryota; kingdom Metazoa; phylum Arthropoda; class Insecta; order Hymenoptera; family Ichneumonidae; genus Clistopyga; species Clistopyga incitator. The sequence goes on from OX382176.1 coordinate 6,574,159, forward strand.
ATGACCGGTCCTTTCTAAATGTGCGACCTGGCAACAGCATAAAAATAGCGTTACATCACACAGTTCGTTGTCTTCAATTAACCCCAATAATTGTCAAAACGGCAATTGACGATGCATTAACGCGATCAAGTCTCACCTGCATGAAGAATCCATTCACAAGAGCTTTCCTAATATTAATGTAATAGTCCTTCGAAGTGAAATCTGTCGAGGTGCGTTTCAGTGAAAATCTGTCCATTATTCGACACAATTGTTCTCTGACGTTATCGCCACTTTTCAGCGATCGGTAGTTTACGAAGTGATCATAACACCACGTGGGATCTTCGAGGTCTGGATAAAAAGAATAATGTTTTAATAATTGCCATATGCAATATCATAATTATTTATGAAAATCAGAGTATTCACAAAAGCTATTTAGAAAATGAAAATATTGATTTAACAAATTATAATGTTTGTAAGAAGAAACTTACTTTGTTTAAAAGCATGGTACACGTTAAGTAATGTCAAGTGATCGCCATCGATATGCGCAAATTTCATTTTTGCGTCGTCCGCTGCTTTCTTCGCCTCGTTCGGTCTCACAAAACACTGTGGGACTAATACCATGTCAATCGTCAATATACTACCACGTGACCTCACCCAGCTTCTGATACTCGATTTTTCAATATTACGAAATTACAAATGAAAAAGATAAAAAAAACCAAAAGAAAGGTGTTTTTTTGTCTCCTTTTTAAACATTAAATCGAAGTAGTTTTTATAACATCAGCCCAAGTTCAAGCTAGCGATTTTGGTACTCTACCTGAAAGCATCGCGGTGATGCTGAGAATCTCATTACTGCAATTGTGATTGCAAGACGCTATTAGCATTTTTGCCAGCTGTGGATCCAGAGGAAATTCAGCCATCACCGCTCCCAGATCCGTCAAATTTCCGTCATCATCGAGAGCTGCTAGGTAGTTGAGTAACTCGAGAGCTCTCATTAGGGTTTCCGGTGCTGGAGGGTCCATAAAGTCAAAGTGTACCTGCAAAATAAAATCATAGTTTTTCCAAGCTGAGCTTGTAACGAGAAATGTGCAATGATTTAGGAAAATATTGTTCTGTCTGGAATTTTTACGATACTCACCAAATCATCAATGCCAAGCTTCTTCAATTGCAACACCACGCTTCCCAGATTAGAACGCAAAATTTCGGGATACGTGTTCTCCTGCATCTCGTTTTTATAGGCTTTCTCGGTGTACAGACGGAAACATTTGCCGGGACGCGTACGACCAGCTCGACCGGCTCTTTGTTGCGCTGAGGCTTTGCTAATAGGCGATACCAGAAGCGACTCGACTCGAATTCTTGGATTGTACACCTGTCGAAAAATTTAATTTATTCGTATTTTAGCGCTCAAACAGAGCTATGATGTCAATGAAAACATTGTTTCCCCAGTCTTTGATATACCGACAACTGTTTAGTCCGCGATAGTTGTTTAGACAGCAAAGAAGAGGAAGTAAAACGAAGAAGCAGTGTTGCAGCATTATTACCTTTTGCTTGGCAAATCCAGGATCAATGACAAAGACAACCCCGTCAATGGTCAGCGAAGTTTCGGCGATATTAGTGGAAACTACGACCTTTCTTCCGATAGCGCCATTAGCTTTATTCGGCGGAGCGGAGTCGAATATTCTCTGTTGAAGATTAGGCGGGAGCGTCGAGTAGAGAGGAATGCATTTGAGTTCTCCAACCTCAGGTCCCAAATTGTCCATTTCTCTCTTGATTCTCTTGCATGCTTCTTCGATTTCCTCCTGGCCGGTCAAAAACAGCAGAAGATCACCGGTTACTTCCTCGCACATGTGAATTTGCACGACGGTTCTTATAGCGGCTTCGAGATAATCCCTCTCAGGTTCGGGAGTGTAAAATATTTCAACGGGATGCGTCCTTCCAGGAACATTCATGAGAGGAGCGTTATCGAAGTATTGCTGAAATTTTCCAGCGTCGAGGGTCGCGCTCATGATAACAAGCTTCAAGTCTGATCTCTGCTTTATTACTTCTTTGAGCACACCCATTAAAAGATCGGTAGCCAAAGTCCTTTCGTGAGCTTCGTCCAACAGTATCACTTGATATCCCTCCAACATTGGGTCGGACATTCCCTCCCTGAGCAACATTCCGTCGGTCATGTACTTGAGAACCGTAGAAGGCGAACTGCAGTCCTCAAAACGAATGCTGTAACCGACTTGCATTCCCAACTGCACGTCCATTTCCTCCGAAACTCTCTGAGCTACGGACATGGCTGCTACTCTTCTCGGCTGAGTGCACGCGACTCCTTTTCTTCCTGCCGAAGTGGAATACTCTACGCACCATTGTGGAATTTGGGTAGTTTTGCCGGAGCCCGTTTCCCCCACAAGAACTATGCACTGGTGTTGAGCTAGGAGACGCATAAAGTCCGCTCTGTACTCAAACACCGGCAGAGTGATTCTCTTCTTGAGAAAATCATGATAACGAGGAGTGTACGGCAAGCCTGTGTAAGGGTTTATGGTGGCCGAGTTTTTCACCACAGGGATGGGTGATGGCGCGGCGTCTTGCTCTTCCCTGTTGACAATCCACAATTTATCATCATTTTTATCGTCGTTCTTACTATCGTCATTGATGTTAATTTTTGTCGTACACGACTATCGACGCTCAATTTAAACTAATGAACTTTTTTCAAAGATTTTCTACTCTTACACAAAAGTGTACAAAAACGTGTTATTATTAACAATTTGTTAATTGAACGAAATGACAATTGAGAACCGCTGTTCGATATTGGAGCCAAAAGACGAAGAGCAGCGAGGTAACGAATGTTAAATAGACACATAGCGCGTTTATAGTTATCGCGTTGCTGAGAAGGCACAGCATTATTGCCAAGTTCAGGCCAACGATATCAAACACAGGTCATACCGAGACTTGTCACATTGAACGAGCACGCGGCAACACCGAAAATTAGTGCAATTATGCACATGGCAAAGATGTTTCGTCGCGTGCTCAGCTATGGAATGTTACAAAGATCGTCGAGAAATGTTGTACTTACGCTCGTCGTTTGACGTACGGGTCTACGACCTCGATCCTACGTTTCGACATTGCCCTTGATACCTCGCCGAACAATCAAATGGTGTTTATTAGTTTACTATTTTTCGAGCGAGAAGCGTCACAAAATGGCAAGCCAAAGCCTCGAGGCGAGCGAGGCGAGCGAGGCGAGCGAGGCCAAAGCTCCACTGCCTTCGCGATCCAATGAATACTAATGCCAAGGAGACTCTTCGGAGGGTCTAGACCCGAGGATCTAGGAAGCTGTGGATTCCCCGTGACCCGCCATTATTCGAAATACATCAATACGCTGTTCTGTATTGTTCCGATTTGTTTATGGGAACTATTTTGCATGGGATTTTTGGAAACTGGCGAGGTTCTTCTACCTTCCACCACATTTTTTAAATAACGCGTAAGCTCACTTTTTAGCAAATTCTTGCGTATTTATAGAGGGAAAATAACGACAACTAATAAAATAACAGTGGCAAACTAATGTGTATTTATCGATTTTATCAAGAACGAGTGAATATCAAACTGTGATATTTCGAATTATATACATGGCTTCATTATCGCAGCCAAAGAGCAGCGTCGATCTATCAATATCAATGCTGTTGATGGGTTTGTGCATGGAACCGCATAAGGCAGAGACGTTGACTTTTCCATTAGATCCGATGGTGTTGAGCCAATGAGTGTCCGCTGATTCTGCAATTAAATTAATCGTAAATAGTCATAACTTGGTTGGCATTCGTAATTAATAGGCTTTTTGTTGTTGTTTTTCTCCTTGTTCTTCCAGGCATATCTCACCTAGTTTTAATTTTGAACTCTGCGTGCTGTTCCAGTGCCACAATTCGCCGCTTATCGAGCACGTGAACAGGTTTTCGGGACGATCAGGATGGAAAAGAACTTCGCTCACCGATTGCGCGTGAGCGTTTAGTTGCGTTATCGGATAAGTGTTGTGACGTAAATCCCAAACTGTTAAGCTACCGTCGCCACCACCGGCGACTACAATATGACGTTGAGTTGGATGATGAGCGATGCTCGTCGCTTCTGTCTGAGGATTGTTATTACAAAACGTTACATTTATTTTTCGACGGTGGAATGTGATATCAACAAAATGCAATGTTAACGAAAATACGGAAGAGAATCAACCAAATGCACAAAAGAGGATTTCGTAGAAGTTTCAACAAACTGTAAAAACATAATGAATGCCTTTATTAGTTAAAGTATGTGCCTTAGAAAATCGCACCTTCAACTGATCGGACAGCATAAAAGTCGTAGCGGGTGTGTCGTCTTCGTTCCTTAAATCCCACAGCTTCATATGTCCCCTCAGATTTCCCGTTAGAATTTCATTGTGTCTCAAAAAATTGACACAGTGCAGAGAGCAACTATCCGCATTATCTAATAGAAATGTAAAATCAGATCGATGTAAAATGTTTTGAAAGATCTTCTGCACAATTCTTTGCTCCTTCGACAATAAAACATATTACCTATAATTCTGACTGGCTTCTTTTGGTTAGCTGTGAGCAAATTTATTCTACCATCCTCGCCGACACTCACGATATCCTGTTTAAATGTGGCAAGAGCGGTACAAGACGCGTAATCTGTGGACCTAAAACATTGTTATTATTACAACAAAAATTACAATAAAAATACAAAACTAAATGTACCAAACAAAAATACAAGAATTTTATCTTTGTCACATAGAAAGTACTCACTTAAACTTGTGAATGAATTCCCACGACATGTGTTCCTTGAATTCGGTATAAGGATTCTCTTGTATTTGCAAAAGTCTTACGGATCCAACGGAAGAGGAAGCTACGAAGCAATCTTTGCTCACAAACTAGAATTAATAAAAATGTGTGTCTCAAAAAATTAGTTAAGTAATGTTGCTCAAAATTTCAGCCACGATTTAATGAGCTGTTGCAAATTTTCAACTTATTTATGTTTAATGAATCGTACCTGAAGTTCGGTAACATCACCGAGGAAGGGATAAGACGTTACGACGACTGGATAGGTTTCTCCATCGTCATTAGTCTGGAATGTCCAGTGTGTAATTTTGTTGACCTTTGAAGAAAACAAAAGGGTTGTGACGATTACCAAAATTTTGATGATACAAGACAGAAAAAAATAAGTGCATTGACAATGAAGAAAAAAAAAAAAAAAAAACAAACAAAAAAACAAATGTCTAGGTTAGGTATTTACTGGGTTATCCCAACTGCCGGTTAAAAACGTCTTTGCTTCGGTGAAGTCCTCGCGTTTCCATCGGATTTTTGCAATCTTTTCGGATGTGAAAGTTCCCTGCACGTTTTCACCCATTTTTCAATAGATTCTATGTCAGCAAATCCAATAAGATATCGAGATGAAAATACTCGTAAACAAAAAATGTGCGCGACGTCAGATTATGCCGCCAAGTTTTCTCGGCAACTGACGCAGGTATATACAGCATGTTTCATTTTTTCTTAGCTTCATGGGCAAAAGTGTTTCGTACTGTTGACACGTTTTTTTTTTTTACAATTTAACATGCACAAAACATTTCTATTGTTTTTTTTTTTTTTTTTTTTCAATGATATTTAAAATAATTTCCCCATTTTTCAACAGATTCTATGTCAGCAAATCGAGTAAGATATCGAGATGAAAATACGCGTAAACAAAAAATGTGCGCGATGTCAGTTTATGCCGCCAAGTTTTCTGGGCAACTGACGCAGGTATACAGCACCTTTCATTTTTTCTTTGCTCCATTTGCAAAAGTGTTTCGTACTTTGTGATACGTTTTTTTTTTTCTTACAATTAAACATGCACGAAATATTTCTATTGTTTTCCTTTTTTCAATGATTTTTTTAAGATAATCTATTTCTTCTTTTAATAAAACTGTGAAACAAACTACAGGAAGTTAATTATTAAACTTTTATGCATATTATTGTGATATGTCTTAATTCCCTTCTTATTTCCGTTTGAAATTCTCCCATAATCTCCACGAGCTCCAGTGGGTCACGGAAATCGCAATAAAATCTATTTTTGTGTTTCCACGGCTGACTTATAATCGAGTGCCGAAAATTCTCACTGGAACAACGCGCGACTCTTCATTCGAGGAAAATGATTGTCACGACATTTTTCATTATTTCTTTATTACATTTAGTGCGAAAAATGAGTTGTGATGGTGACGGAAATTCTCTGCATTTTCCATTGAACGCCGGTACGTAAGAATATTCTATTCTAATGAAAGCAAAAGAAAGGAGCTTATAATATTACATGTTTTTTTTTTTTCATGCAGCAAATTCAACGGTCAATTTTACCAGCGATGAAGTAACCGAGACTCATCATACAACTTGTAAAATAACGACAGAACGATTGGTCGCTAATGCACAGGCTACTTTTACGCGCGTGTTTACCGGCGCGTGCAACGCAAGTGAGATTAATTTTTTTTTAATTATGCTAGTAATTAAATCGGCGTTTTTCCGTTTATTAAAAAAATTCTTTGCTTCAGCCTGTTTCATGTCCTAAAAGTTCAAGATTCATAGATACGAAAATTCAAAAATATTCACCGCAGCGAAAAAATGTATACATGACAAGAAAATTATTTTCTTAATCTTCGTGAAAGTGACAGTAGAAAAAAAGAAAATTAATACGCTTTGAGTCGACGAAAGCCACTGTAATTTTGCATAATTTAATTGCAGAGACTATAGATGAGCGTTTCGAGAAATTGGAAAATTTGATAAACAGGCGATTGGACGAGATCGAAAAGTTACTCGCACCAAACCGATGGGATTTCACAGAAGCAATTAATTTGGATTTTCGGGGCAAGCAAGTGATTGTTGAAGATCGAAAATTACCGAAAGCGTCGGAGAAAATGTTCAAAAATATAGAAAAAAATGTACCGTCACGACGAGACGAAGTCCGGCGATTCAACAACACCATTCACAAAATTTCAACGTTAAATGGTTAGTTTTTCGCTTCTTTTTTTTTCATAAAATATGCGAATAATTTTTTTTCTCTCATGAAAAGTAAAAAAATTTGGCAAATGTAATTTTGTTTTCTTCAGATGAACAAGTATACACTTACTACTGGCGGGTCTCAGAAATACGTGAGAAATTAAAGAAATGGGAAACTGGTCGTTCAGAGCGCAGTTCGACTTTTTACGTGGGCGATGCTGGATATGCAATGTACTTAAAATTTACTCCAAAATATTTTCCGGATGGAACGGTTTTTATAAGTGTTGGGTTGACCAGAGGACTGTACGATTCAAAACTTGTCTGGCCTTTTCCACTCCGGATTCAAATCAAGGTAAACAAATTCAGAAATAACAAATTATCAATCATTATGTAATGAAAAAAAAAGAATGGAAATAATAATTATGATTATTATTAGTGCAATATAAAATAACTTTTTGTTGCATATTCCCGTGAGATTCTGGATGTGTCCATGCAGATTGACACAAAGGATCGAAGCTCACGGTTGTGGGATCCGATGACTGTTTGTTCTTCATATTTCTGGGGTCGTCCAGACGTTTCTGGTGAACATGATAATCCGGAATGTGTGGGTCTCAGTGTACCAAGACAATTACTCTTCGGTGGGCAAACTAGGAACTCTGCGGGTGACATAAATCCGGTAGTATTGAATGAAATGTACGTCTGGGACGATTCCTTGCTTGTTGAATTAACGGTCCATTTGTAAATTTTATTTATTACAAAAGTTTAATAAAGTCAATCAAATGTTATAAACATTTCAAAGACTATTTGGTATTTAAAAATTAATACAGACTTTAGATTTGTAATACTAAACTTTAATTATGTGAGCATTGCTATTGCACAGATGAAATTTCTAAAGAAATATAACACTTAAATAAATAAATAAATAAATAAAGGATTACGATAAACAGTATTCTACGAAGTCGCCTGATCTACTCCAGCACCCTCTTAATGGCATTACGAAGACGGAAACCAATTCACTTTATTGCACCAACGCGTATTACAGTTCATGTTGCACATCCATTCCCATAGCATTGTCCATCAATACAATGGAAATCAGATAGTAAGTTCCATATGAATTGAAGCGTTACCTGTTGACTCCCATCGCCGTCTGTGTGGGTTAGCTGCATCCATTTCATTATAGAACAGGAGAAATCAGAATTGTGGAATTGTGACGATGGATGTTTGTCCAGGATTAACAATGTCAGTAAACAGAAAGCACAAAGTAACCAGCATTACGTAATACTGCATTGTTTATTTATAGTTCGTTAAAACATAACGTCATTCATTAATGTTGTACATTAAACAACTTTTAAGTCCTATAGTTTCATGTGATAGACATTTATTATACATTTTTATTTATTTATTTTCATATTCATTAATACATTAACACTGGAAATTTAAACGTGAAATTTCATGCAAGAGTGGATTTCTATAGGCGATGAGTATTCTTTGCTATGTAATTGAGTTTGGTTGTAAAAGGGAAACTTTAAAAAATTGTTCATATTTAAAAAATAATGTAGCTCGAAATGTATTTTTTCTTCTTTTTACATTAAAATTTTGCAAATGTCCAGAAATACCGAAGACGAAAACACAAAAAAAGGTGCATTGAAAATTAGGTATAATATTAAAATGTAGATGGATTTTGGTGAAATGAAAAACTGCTTTATCATTAAAATGGGTCTCAAAGTAAGCCGTTATTAGTAAAAATATATTTCTGTGAATGAGACAATTATTTCGAATTTTTTTGTTGCCTTTTTCTTTCATCCATTGTGCTACAATTGAGAATGCTGTTGTGTTGTGTGACCGTTAATTGTTTTGTATTTTAATAGTCAAAAATCTTTGAATCGCGTTCTTCAATATCGCTGACGATTCGGCATCCTCCGCTCGAGATAAGCCGGGTAGTCCATGAAGAGATTTGGAACGGCATTTTCTTCACTCGTTGCTCCGTCCAATGATTCGCGAATATCTTGGTTAGCTGCTCGCAAAAGTGCGCGATAAATCGATACGGGAATTTGAATTTTCTCGCCAGTTTCATTCCCGTTGTCCAGAGAATTGTCGGAATGGAAAGACCTCTTCTTTCCGCAGCCTGCACGAAAACAAATTATAAGAAATTCTAATTTCACTTGATTTTTAGTCGAAAAGAAGTAAAACAAAATGTACGTGTTTTTCATTTTACTTTTTGTTGTAGAGAGTAAAATAAAATAATTCTCTATTTTCAAAATAATTGTTAAGGCTGTCAATATTTATACTGACCGGTGAAAGCATTGCAAAAGGGTCTCTTGTCCTTTGGCGAATCGTTGGTCTCTAGTGTATCAAACAATTGGCGATCGATCTATGGTTCAAATCAATAATCATTATATTCCTGTGACCATTTCGATAAATCGATTTGTTGGGGAAAAAAAGTGCTGACCTTGTCCTGCATGTCGATTGCACCTGTTGCTGAGGCTATATACGCGAGACCCAGCATGCAACAAATGTATCCGGTGACCTGCGACGACAATAACCCCATAAGTATTTCATCAGTTGTGCCGAATTCACGTTATAATTTTTTACATTATCAATAATGAATTATTATGAAAATGCAAACTAAACCGAGTATTCTTCTCAGTACAATTACATTCAAGTATCGCGATGCACAGAGTCACGTTGAACGACTTCTTGCGGCATCATAATTGCAATTAGCAGCCGGGTGGGTTAATGATCATGCTAATAATTTTATAAGTTATACAACATTTAATTCTCTCGTGATTGTATAGAATATATGAGAAGATGAATATCTGCTTCCGATAGAGTAGTTATGTTGACCTGACTAATGAGATTATGCAAATTATTATAGTAACCATTATTTTATATCATTTAATTCATTATTAAAAAAGTATTGCAAACATTGATCAAGCAACTTTAATGCCGACTTTACAAGCCTTCGAACAAATTAAAATTATGTGAACGAATAATGGATTTCGTATATTATCCACTAAGCGAATTATTGGGGGATGGAAATAAAATCAAAGCTTCCTCCCGGAGGATGCAAGAAGCAAACTCTTTTACCTCTGAGCTTCCGTGGCTGCTTCTATTTCTGTCTGTAAGTAGCTATCTAATATATTCATCTATACTCAACCTCTTCGCTGTAAAGTAGGTTCCAAGGAATTTAATGGACAGATATTTACTTGAAATGTTTACGCATAAATTAGTATGTGCTCAAATTCTAAAATTCACAAGTGTGACGTGTTCAATTTACAATGTATGGAATACCTCGTAATATCAAATGTTTTTATCACTTCATTGAATGTTAATGTAAAAACCTTTCTCTATTAGGTTGGCGAATTAAATCGAATATACCAGTTTATGTGTATAAACTTTTAATCATAAAAATTGGCCTACACAGCATGTTTCTTTTTTTCGTTGTCTTCATGCGATGCGCTAATGTACGTTTTACGTACGCTTTGGCTCTAACACCCTTTTTACAACTTGCGAAGTAAGATACGTTTGCAACACGGTGTGTTATGCTTGCGTACGGTAATTAACGTTATTACTAATATTTTTTCGGACAACATGATATTACAAGTAGGAAAAATAGAATTTCGTGTTGCATCTATATTAATTATAAAGATAATTCGGTAAATTATTGTTGATTAGTTAGAAGTCGATCAGGATTTTCAGTTCTATCATAAAGTCTACATTTTTTCTAGCCAATATTGTCTCGTCTGACTGCATAGTGACTCATATCACTGAATTAAATTTATCGCGATACTAAAGTGCAACAATAGTTCGAATCAATAAAAACTAGGATCGTTTGATGCACTTTAAAGCCCTCATTCAAATTGGTGTGAAGTCGATCAGGATTTTCAGTTCTATTATAAAGTCTACAGGTTTCTTTTTTCTAGCCAATAGTGTCCCGCCTGACTGCATCGTGACTTGTTTCACTGAATGAAAGTTATCGTGTTACTAAAGTGCGATAATAGTTCGAATCAATAAAAACTCGGATCGTTTGATGCACTTTAAAGCCCTCATTCAAGAGCACTCAAGCTCAGAAAGCACTTTGTGTGATAGGAAAAAATGATTACAAGCCGATTTCATTTAGGTGATGTGAATAAAGCTTCCGATAGATAGTCTCAGTGCCTGTGTTTTATCGACTGGAACGAGGGAATGTTAACAGTATTGTTTTCCTCTTTTATTTTAAATGCCTTTCAGTATCGTTGAAAAGCACTCGAAAGTGATCCGAGCACGATTATGTAATTCATTTTAACGAAGTGATACATGTACACTGAACATCTAGTACAGGAATGCAAATTAACAATTAACGAGAGTCTGTTCGTTTCACTGAAATAGCACGATGATATTTTGAGTAACAAGGCTTCAGGAAAAAATTAATAAACATGTTATTATTATTATTATTAATTTTTCCATACATAAAATAAAAAAATAAAAAACACACGCATCATTCTCATGTAACTTTAGGTATAATTATCTGGAGTGAGAGGAAGAGTGAAAATGTAGAGAAGAAATCGATTGCCAAAGAAAAATAGAAAAATATAAAAATTTAAACGAAATATTAATGACAATAGAGGCGTGAAAATAATTCGTACCAACATATTTTTCTTCGTAAACGGGTTAAAGAATTTTTTAAAAACAATTTTAACGTACCTTCATGGCGAAAGCTTCTCTCTTTTAGCAACAACAACTTTGTAGGCTGCAGCAATAAGACGTGGAGATTGCGACCGGTAACAAGATTCTGCTGATCGACACTCGCAAGTTGCTCGAAGGGTTGGATATAACTGAGAAATTGCGCGCTCACGCTTCAAATACGTCTCCCACTCTGGGCTGCTTTTGCAGAAGGGCTGCGAGTACATGCGCCTTACGACTTTGCGTAACGTCCGTTTATGTTATACAGGCGCTTTATAAAACGGTGTTTTATATGCAACCGAATATTTGCGGTTATACGGACTTTATCACCCTCAGAGTTTCTCCGAAGGCGACGCATGTCTCTGAACACATATTTTTGGTGCACTCCCAACGTTTCACCGCGCTCACCTCAAACCTCATTTGTAGTTGTCAATTTTCCATAATACGTGCGTATATTAAAATTCATATAGACATCGACTGCAAAGCTGAATTATGCAACTAGGTTGTCCATTTTCTGGTATTTCTTAATTCGTCGACCCAAGTTTTGATAAAGCATATAGAATTCAGACATTGATTTCAGAACAGTTTTGTTTGATATTATAAACTAATTATTTGATTGGACGTAGGTCAATTTTTTTCGCTGAATTCAGCTGTCTCAAAATTGTCCTAAATCGAGTGGATGTGGCCTCATTGTAAAGTTAGTCGACTCTAAATTAATAGAGTTTTAAATAATAATCTATATCACGTGTGTTTTTGAAAAGTATGCTTATTGTAAAATCTCAGTAGTAACTATTTTTAGCAACATTATTTTTTTGCCTTGAATAACAAATGTGCTCTAAACGAAATATACCGAATGTAAAATATGTCATTCATTAAACCGACAATGTCGTTTTTTTACAAGTATAACTAGGTTTTCAAATGTCACACTCGTAACGACGATAATGATGACAGAGGATAAATTCGTTGAAACATATAATCCCGTGATAACGAGGCAATATGCGTCGCAATTATCGATAGACGGAAATTTAGTCTAGACTACAATTCTATCGATTTTGGATCATGTAATTTCTGCCTTGATTTCGCTTTATAACTACGGCAACGTTGCGATTAAATCATATGCAAAAATCTGACGTTCATTGTATTTTATGATTTTTAGGAAGAAAAGAGATGAAAACCAAAATAAAAAAAAATAAAAAGAACGGTGAAATGGACTATTCCTTGTATTAGGATATGACAGGGCGAGAGGGTTACCATGGTTAGTCCCCGGAAGTAGAATATAGTTGGGCTCCAAGGCCTCAACAGCCTGTATAAATCATAGAAAAAAGCAGTCGGGGCTAAGTACTTACAACGTTCGCACATCAGAGCCCGCTGAGCTCTGATGAGGCCGTTGAACCTTCGCCGGGCCTCCTTCGAAGTCACGACGCACCATTAGACTGAGGGTGATATGCCGATGTCTTGCAGCAGCGAATTTGGAAAAGTTCTGTAAAGTCGTTGAACAACTCAGACATAAAATTTGTGCCTTGATCTGAAAGAATTGCTCTAGGAGCGCCGAATGTAGATATGAGTGTTGTAGCAAGTGCTTTCGCGATATCTTGTGCTCCTCCAGCAAATATTGACCTATTAACGACCAAAAATGCTAATTCGTTCTATCCTTTTCAAGTCAAATTCCCATCATTAACCAATAAAAAAAAATTTCAAATAAGAAATATAGTCCCTAGTACTTTCGAGTGTGCCATTTGAGAATCCGGTGTTAAAATGGACTTTTGTGAGCTAAAAACAAAATATCGCCGCTTTTTACAATAAAACAGAAAAAATCAAAGATATCTTATTTATTAATTTAATCTCATAAAAGACGTTGGGAGACCACACATTTTTTCAGCCATGAATGCGTGAAATGGTTGTAGTTAAATTACGTATTTATTAAATTTAGCATAATTAACTCTTTTTCGAAATCACTGATTACGATTCTGCCCTCAAAATGTAAACATTCAAAATGGCGGATTCAAGATGGCCGACCCGACATGCGAAAACTTATTTGAATCGGATGAAATGTGGATGTGGATTCTATCCTCAAAATTCAAAAATTGAACATTTATTTTGGGTCGGTTATATTGGACCTACCATATTTTTGATAGCACTTCGTAAATTCGCGGTCAATAGCCCATGTTGGGACCGATGGGATTTCATAAAATCGTTTTTTACCATCTATCTCTACAAGGGTAATGTGCTACCACTCAATCGGTAACATAAACTGTAATGCAGATTTATTTTTTGCGGTTGCTTTTTTTAAACAAGAAAATGTGGATCATTTCAGAGGAAACAAAATATTCTGCAGCTCATTGTTCTCGTTTTTTATCCGAAACATTAACTGTGTCAGAGAAATTTACTTCCTAACGATTCAACCATCTCCTCCTTCTTAAGCGTCACGTGGCTTAAGTGCAGTTTTCAATTTTTTTATCACTGATAAAAATATGATATTGACTAAACTGCTTGGTTGATAAGAGACGACTCGTTTTGTCTATCGGGACAGTCCGTACACAGATGTATTTCAGTATCAGATCGGCAGTTGCTCAGCCCGCGCGCTCAGCTAGCGTTCTGAAAAGAGCACGAACTAAGGGCACCTGCTGTACTAGCGATGGTGTAGACTGGGTGGCTCCGAAATGGAAAGCACCGTTACGCTCAGAGTTCGCAGATCGCACGCCTACATCTAACGTTGCGAAACTCGTGGTAAGCACGATTCGCGTAGGGTTTCCCGTATGTGTGTGAAGCACACATATCTGTATGCGTGTTATCTGTTAACTGTGAGATGCTCACACCGAACTATCTGTGGGAACTATTGCCAGCCGATGCGCAGTACTCGGGGTACGACAATTCCTATTTCTCATTTTTCATTCTTCGAGACAGATAGCCACAATGCTGTGGGTGCTAGGGACACGAACGCGAAGTGGCCCTAATGCGAACGTATTATGCCGGCCTATGCCCTGTGCGGAAGAGACTAAAATACATTGAATTTCCTAGGTTACTCTGCGACTCGATAGCAAGATTACAACGTCAGGGGACCGAGTCGTTCGAGTAATCTACTATAGCTGGACGTTACTTTACGATTATTTCATAATGCGAAACGAAAAGGAAAGACTGTGCTGAGGAGCAGCAGTACGTGACTCGAGCTCGCAGAGTTGTCGAAAAGAAGAGTCTCGTGCTGTCCGGAGTCGCCTCTTTTATACCCGATGCCCGTTGAATGGGTCACGCGTGCCAACTACGTTTTCGATGTTTGGAGGTTTCATGGATGTTGCCGGGAGAGCCAATTTTGGCCTCTCGTGTAGGTTCAAAATTCCATTTCGTTTAACGATTTGTCATTTGAACAAAACATTGAATTGTGAACATATCTCGCCTGCATGGCTCTTTCGGATTGACGTGGGAGTTAGTTTCGTTTGCTTAGGAAATATCAAACAGTATCTTTACATTGTTAAATTGTTAAATATTTCCTTGATTTCATTGGTAAGATTGTTCGGATTATGGAAGGGGATGTTCTACATTATGAGAACATTTTTAAATATAGATTGGTGCTCAATAACCGTTATGGTTAATGACTTATTGGCTAAATAGTTAATTTTGAGGGAGAGAGCACGACCAGACTTAGCAAGAGCGAGTTAATTAATGTGATGTGGGTGGTTGCAAATATTCACGGGATAAATAAACAGTTGAATTTATTCACAAATATTTACAGAATTGAGATGTTAACACGACTTTTACACTTGTTTTGAAAGAAAAGATTATTGATGATGTTAAGGATTGTTTCAAGAGAAACATTGAATAAAATTCACAAGAGTAAGAGAAGTCCTCCGGTTGTGAATTCTCGATGTGTACTCTGTGAAGTTCCGATGATTACTGATTATTCTAATTTAACTAAAAATGCAAGATGCCTTTCGTGGTGGGCGGTGAGAGCTCCTTCTAGGAAGGGGAATGTGATCTTCCTTTTAGAAAATGTAATAGTTAATTTAATTGGTGCAAATGACCTCCAAGAAAAATGGGAGGATTTTACTCGTCATCAATCACGAAAGGACTCGTAAGGGTAGGAAAGAATTGGGAAGTCCCTTTCGAACATTTGGTTTGGTTTTTAGAAAATTCCCGTAACACACTTTTTACTGCAATAAAAAGTGTCCGCGCTTGACTCGAGTGACCGACGGGCGTCGAGTCAATCCTTTTATTGGGGGTACATTAATGCGCTGTCTTATTGCCGCTTGAGCGAAGTCACGTACGTCGAAAAAGTGACTATCTGAAGGATATTGTGAATGTATATGATAATAACGAAAAGAGTCTTAAAAAGTATAAAGGTAGCATCTGCAAGCCAAATGTTCTATCGGCTTGTTGTCTTTTTATTGTTTGGGTTATTAGCGAGAGATACTCTAGTTTGACGGCAAATCTTGGAATACCGTGCATCTTACAAATTGTAATAAAACATAAATTTTGAAGAAAATATTATTATTATTATTTATAGTTAATATCAAATAACTCGTTCCGTGTGCGACAGAACAGCGCCGACATGGACTTGTTATTGAGTACAGTTTCGAGGTGTACAGATTTCGGTGCTGAATTATTTTGTGTGGAGCGGCTCGCGTGTTCAGTCATTCGGTGTACACTGTTTGTGTAGACTCGTTTTAGTGTGGACTTGGGAGGTGTACAATTGGCCCGGAGCCATTCAAACTATTGAAATTCTGGGGAAGAATAAATTTTACACATGTTCAAAGAGACGTTATAAAAATAATTCTGGATCCTTATACAGATAAGTGGTACTACACAAATAACCTAGACATTCAATAAATAATTTCCCACCGCAAAGTTCGTTTGTGAACGAACTATCACTTATTGTATCCAAGTCTAAAAGAAAAATAAATATGGTTACTATTACCTTATACACAATATATACCTCGGCAGTTTTACATTCCAATATGTTTCTGGTTACCATGTGAATACTTGGTTACTATGATATAAGGTAAACGTACCAATGGCGGGACAGGTCCCAATTGAGGGACTCTATATGAATATTTGTATATATCAAGAATTCAATTAAGAAAATATAAAAAATAACTCTTACAAATACTCTTATGTGTCCACCGATACGCACATTTCACGTTCCGAGATCGGGACATGTAGAAAAATACCCGTCCCAGCATTGGTACATTCTACATTTTTCAGCGTTTTAATTAATAACTGTTTTTCACACAATCAAAAATATTTTTATTGTATGCATTTCGGAAACTAGAAACTCTAAGCTTACGATTTTTTACCACCATTTGCTAAAATAATAAATATATGGATGCGAAAATTGGTATACAAAACAGACATTGCCTTAAACGTCCCGCCATTGGTACGTTTACCTTACTGCGGTTTCTCAAACAGCGTTAATTAATGCAAACAAATTATGTGTGAAATTAATCAAATCGATGGTCACTTTAAAATGATTTAAAATGGATCCCTGACTGGCAAACCGCTTTTTGCTAAAGTAACAAGAGTGTGTTTTACTTATGTGATAAAATACTTGACGAAATTAAGCATAACTTTATGTTTTATTGTATATGATGTAAAGACACGAGTGAATGGTTTATAAATAGACGACGTTTTCCGCCGTTTATTCTACACGTGTCTCAATCAGCATTAATAAAGTGAAGATCCTCAGTGCCGCGACGCACACGAATACGAGTAATTTAGAGCTTCTAATGCACGTGACCAATTTTCTCCAACGCTATAAAGGCATGTAAACCTTGGATGCACTGGACACTTGATAATACGCTCCTAGAGTGGAACGCGGCCTGTCCTTGCCCCTGACAATGAGCCTAACGGGCGATTAGCTAATAATACCTCGCAGTTCTGTTGGCTAGTTGGGATCGCGCGCCACACTTTGACTCATTTTTCCCGAATATCACCAACAAAACAAACTAAGAACCGCCCATGCGAACCGTTAATATTAATTTACACCAGTAATAAATTCTTCAACATCAGCCCTAACATCAATATTATAAAATCTCGTACGTCGTGGTAATATCAACTGAGAAATTTAAAAAACGAATAACCATTAAAAAGAGTATTTCTATGATGCGGCACGCAGGAAAAGTGATCGGCGATCAAGAGTGTGATGTAATTGTCCGGAAAAAATTGAGCGAAGATTCTATAGACCATTTTCGATTAGTGGAGTACGAGGTGATACCTGTTGGTGAAGTCAATGGCTTTATGGGACAATATTTCACGCTGAAGGTGACAGTTGCCTGTCCCAAAACGCCTGCGGACACTCGGGTCTACAATTTCTTCACGAAGATCCCACCGCCAACTAGTAGTCCACAATACGATTGGATACAGGAATATGGATCTTTCAAGAAAGAAGTTGATCTCTACACAACAGTATTTCCAGAAGTTCTGGAAGGACTGGAAAAAAGATCCATACCTCAATGTTTCCTCGGTCTTGGAAACGATGTA
Source organism: Clistopyga incitator (assembly GCA_947507545.1). Taxonomy (NCBI): domain Eukaryota; kingdom Metazoa; phylum Arthropoda; class Insecta; order Hymenoptera; family Ichneumonidae; genus Clistopyga; species Clistopyga incitator. Next base: position 6,592,251 of record OX382176.1, read on the forward strand.
ATAGTTCTAGAGGACATGGCTCATAGTGGTTATTCGATGACCAATAAACTCGTACCGTTTGATCTCCAGCACTGCATCGTTGTAATGAAACACCTGGCAAAGTTTCACGCCAAGTCCATCATCTTTGAGGAGATAGGCAAGAGGACTCTTTATGACGAGTTCTCGCATTGCATGCAGGAGACTCTTTGGCCAATGAAAGATGGTATGGCCAAGCGTATGTTCGACGCTGCAGTTAAGGGCATTCTTTCCATGGTTGACCTTGTTAATGGATTAGATGAACAACAACGGAGAGAATTCAAGCAGAGGATCAAAGTGTTGACGTGCAATCATGCGACGAAATTGTTACCGTCGTCCAAATTCAGAAATGTCCTCTGTCATGGCGATCTATGGGCCAATAATATTCTCTTCAAGTACGATAAGAGTGGAAATGCAATGGCTTGCTGTCTCATAGACTTTCAACTCGCTAGGTGAGCAAATAATAATCAAGTTGTTGTATTGATTATCACTTACCCTACAGATATTGAAAACCTTGGTTTTTATGCTGACTTACCGTAAAAACCACCATACAAATCACTGGGTGGATTTTGCAAAAATAAAATCTAAGTTTCTTACTTCCACATACCCATTCCTATCTGATTTACTGGGCTCTATACCTGACTTCACGAGCGCTACTGCTACTCTATTTATTCCGAAGGTGGAAAAATCTGTCGCGTTCAATATTTTTATTAATTTTTTTCTCTCTTCAATGAGCCCACCCAGAAGGAAATCTGTCGCTTAGAGAATGCGGATTGTAACTTATAGTTGACGAAAAATCTTGCATTTGACGAACTCACTCAAGTTTGGACGTCGCCTCACCCGTACGTGGTTACGTATTTGACCACACTTCGCAAACGAGAAATGTGTCATAGCCAATATTTATTATTATTTTACTTCTTTCCAATGAGTGCTGTCGCTAAAACATCCGTCGGTCCATAATTTCGCCATACCACACAATTTGGTACAACCGGCAAAATCTGCACGCATATCTCATATATTTTTCATGTACGGCATACATGCAGTATATAAATTTTGTAGTTTGCCTGTATATTTTTTCCATATATTTCACCATTATTTATTTCCATACCGACGTTGTGAAGTTGGGATCAAATTCACTATCGATTATTAGGAAAATAAATAATGCGTATTTTTCAATTATTTCTTCCTCATAGAGGAAGCTTTGTTTTCATGAAAAAAATTTGTTTCGAGATTTTCATGTCATTATGCTTAGAATTACTTAAAACGTCGAGAAAAATAGTTTCGAAAATGTGGGTGTGTGCGTGTGTGTGACCGAAAATTCTATCGTCGATAACTTGCGAATGGCACGATCGATCGAGCTCAAATTTCGCACGCAAGTGCTTCTTCAATTGCTGTAATTTTGAAGAAAATATATCTACGTATACTGATTATATAGAAATTTTTCATTTTTTGAAAAATGTCGTATACTCTCTAACTTTCGTAAAAGTTCGCCGATATGGCTAAATAGTTCTTTATAACTAGAGAGACATTAAATGCTGTTTCGTATTGAATTTCGACAAAATCGGTAAAGCGGTTCGGATTTTATAGAATTTTGAATTTTTGTAAGAAACCCAAATTTTGCTATAAATCGCGTCGAATTTCAGCAAATTAACTGAAATGTCCTATAAACGAAAAATAACATACAGTCCTACTGTGTACCAAATTTGGTGAATATTTTGAATATTTGAAAAAATAGCGATTTTCGCTATAACCTCCGCAAAAGTTAATAAAGTAAAACAAAAGTTTGCGCCTAATAAAAATGAGATGTGCCGGTGATTTATTCATATATTCAAAACAAGGATGCAAAGTAGAACTTTGCACATTGCTTCCTCATTAAAATTTGCTTTTGACAAAGCTTCCTCTATGAGGAAGCCAAAATTAGTTACAATACTTCCTCGTAGAGGTTGCTATGTAAAGAGCAAAATTTAATGAGGAAGCAATGTGCAAAGTTCTACTTTGCATTCTTTTTGTGTATTTTAACAGAGCAAGAAGATCGAGATGACCTATTGAGGTTACAGGCTTTTCCCATGAAATTTAAATTTCTGATTTTAGGTACAATCCACCAGCTCACGACATCATGTGCTTTCTTCAATTCACGACGACTCGACAGTTGCGTGATCATCATTTGCAGAGTTTGTTGAAGGTGTATTGGGACGAGATGGTTGCATCTTTGAGTACTGCTGGACTTGAGGCCTCTACGGTGTTCCCTTGGGAGGAACTGGTCACCTCGATAACGGAACTTCGGATCATGTGTATGATACACGGTGTATTAAATATTCCTATAATGCTATTGGAGCCAACAGCAGCGTGTAAATACTTTGCCGAAGAGCCAGAACTCCTGGAAAATATGCTGTACGTTGACAGAACCCCATTAATTTATGGCCAGTTCCACGAAGTTCCGCCGTACAGGGAAAGAATGCTCGACGCTCTACTGGAACTTTACGAATGCTCCAGCTGAGCAAAGCTCAGTCTATAGTTTCCTTTAAAACAAATCTATACCTTGGAAAAAAATATAAAACTTTGTTCGAAAACGTTAAAAGTTGTTGTCAATCAACTGAAAATGATAAGACAAAATCCATTTATTGGAATAAACAATGATTTTCTCAGATGGATAAATTTTTTTCACTTCAAAATTTAGTCATGGGTACTACACAGTGGCAGTGATAGAGCAGTAGTGTCAAACGAAACACGACTGGCTACGTGAAATTCATGCTTGTAATTTTTGTCGCAATCTTTTTTTTTTTAAGTTTTTTTTTTCTTTCTTTCTTATTACACAATAACGATCACATTACACATTTTTTATAGGTGGGCTTTTGTTTTCGGGCTTGTTTCAGACTTTCTTATAAAAAAAAGTGTTTTGTAGTTTCTTGTTTTTTTTTTTTTTTTTTTCTTTCATTCGGGGGACACATAGATCCTGAAACGCGGGGACAGAGGTTTCCGGCTGACTTTTATGTATATAATTATTTATATCATCAATTATAATGAATATATAGTTATGTACAATATTGAATCTCATTCTTTAACAATAACATCAACAACATGATTAAACAACGTTCCTCATTGGTACACAAATTGTAAATGTACAGATAAAAAAGCATTAGATGAGGTCAATGAGGCATTGAAGGTGGCGAACGCTCTGCGCGCCATTAATTCATCTGTTTTTTTATACATCTTTAAACCCCGACATCATTTCGATCGTCCGATTATACAATGCCTTTCGCTTCGAAACCTTCAACTTTTGTTTGTTTATTTTTATCATATTTCGTTCATCTTTTCCGATACATACACGTCGATACATCATACATACACGCAAATGCATCATTTATCCAATAGCACAAGAGAACATGATAAGGGGATGAATGAATCGATTGATCGGTGCATGATTTAATTATTAAAGAGAGTGCGCGAATAATTGTCGTACCGCGTCGAGCCTAAATGACCTTGTCGGAGTTACTAATAAAATATCAACGTTCGTCCGAAATAATAATTTACAAGTGAAAATAATATGCGCATCGTGAATTTACCTTAAAGAATTATTAAGCCAATATAGTATTTGTGCATGTATTATCAACTCTCCCGAGTCTCTGGATAACAAATATTAACGACAAAAAATCGAGCTTTGCAGCTTTTTTATAAGACCAATTACAGGCTTAACGCGGCACAGGCAACGACGTTCATTCTAAAATTCTACGCAAGGCTTTCGACAATTTAATGAACGACTTGCACAAGTCTAATGCACAAATTTTTGTAATTCCTCCAAGGCGAGAGAAATGGGAGGAGTCAAAGCGATATACGTCAAATTTTGTAACGCGATATTAATTTTTCTTTTATTTGTTTTTACAACCGAGGAAATATTGTTGCCTCTTCGGCGTTGCATCGGGAAACGAAGATTGAATTTAAATGGAAAAAAAAACTTACTCCTCTCGCCTCGCGGAATTCCATAGCGCTAATCATTGGCAACGTGTCGAATACACCATCGAAGTATTATCTTTTCTTTTTCTGATCGTATATTCGACTGCAGTAATTGCGTGGATTCGTTTTCATTTAGTAATTTCGTCCAAGACGGAGTGCTGTGTTTAGTGAGCGCTTAATATATAAATGATGGAAAGATAATAAATGCGCGCTTCCAATTCTCCCCGGCAATCTTTCACAAGAAGGAAGAAGATCGAGAGACACGCACGTCCATCCCGTAAAATCACCCTTTCACCTCAACGGATCCGTATAAATGTTATATACGATGATAACACGAACTGCGGTGGCAGTGAACAGTGCACGTGGATATTGCAACAGCAGCAGCAGCAGCAGCAGCGGGCGCAGCGGCACGGCAGCAGCAGCGGCGACAGCAGTTATACACGGTATATGCATATACGAACACGGCAGCGTCTACCACAGCTAGTTTTTTTTTTTTTTAAATCTCTTTAATCGATCATGTTTAGTTGAATAATTTTTTTAATCAACGGTCATCCAGTCATAGACGGAGACTGCTTCATTAACGCATGCCTTTCATTTAATCGAATCCTTAAACACTACCATACACCCCCTTCGATCGTTACGTGTGTTGTCTCCGGCTTGTATTATGCGATTTTACGTATGTGCTCAAAAAGTGTCTCGACCACATGCATGAGTGTTGCAATTATGCGTTTGTGTGTACGTTGTTATTATTATTTTTAAATCTCTTTTACTGTGTATCTTTATATTTGCATTTTTATATTCATTTATATATATTTTTTTTATATTATAAGTATAATTATATAATATGTACGTCCGTATATATACACACGTGAGTTTCACAAAAATATATAAAAGAGAGAGTGTCTATTTATACGCATATGTATATATGTATAATTACAGTATGAACGTATGTATGTGTGGTACATATGTGCATATATATATTTGTTTTTTTTTTTTTTTCATTCTTTTACGGAGCGATTTATGCACATATCGACATATACTATACGAAATACTCAAAGTCGTGTGGAAAAGGGCGCTTTTTCTCATTATTATTTATAGTATAGAACCTGTACAAAGTGCTTGATTCAGAGTTTTTGTTTTTTGTTTTTTGTTTTTTTTTTCATTTGTTTGTTTTTTTAGTCGTAAACAAGACACACGAGGTAAAGATTACATTGGTAGTCCCGCACTCTCACATTTGCCGCAACGAATTCCGAATTTCTCCTTTACCATGCTTCTATTTATTTAATCATTTATTTTTTTGTTAATTTTTCATCCATGTTCTTCACGTTCCCGTTTTTGTTTCTTCTTGATTCTCGTCGCCTTGTCTTCGCTTGCGTTCGCGAACACCCTCTTGGGCAGAAGAGGGATGAGTCAGCTAACCGGAGAAAGAGCGTCGTCAAGAATGTCTGTGGGACGGACGATCGCCGATCGTCACAGCGTCACCGCTAGTTTAAAAAAAAATGTATTCATTCTATTCATTTTAATCTTTTGATAATAATAATGACAATAATTATTATATATATATATATATGTATATATACACACATATATATATATACATAATTATCGGTATCTTTCGTCTATCACAAGACAAACGTAATCACTGCATTCGATGCGTACGCGGATGAAACACTCGCAACGGAATGATGCCCTCAGTCGTCGATCAGCAACGGAATTCTTTAGCAGGGGCACGCGTCGTCAGAGCTTTCCAATTTACAGCGGCGACACGATTGTCAGTGGAAACTCGTACTGTGCGTTATCGCGACGCATCCAGAGACGTCGTCGTTGATTAAATCCGATATAACGCTGCATCGTTCGTCGGTAGAGCGACGATTTTTTCCTTCCAGTTTTTCGCGAATACGTCTCCTCGCTGATACGGCAGAATACATCGGGGGCATTAGGTGTCGTGTAGCAGCCCTCAGACCAGTCTCCATCGTGCCACAGCCAAGCATCCTCCATCTTCCTCATCAGCCGCCAGCCTCTCGACATTTTCGCCTCCGTATTCTCTCGCACTCTCTTTTCTCCTCATATCCTCGTTATTAAGTCGGTCATGATCATAAGATTCTTCAAAAGATATACGTACGTAGATTGCGGAGAGGGTGAGATTTAGCCGAGAACCAGGAAAGGGAGATTCTCTGCGCTCTTTATATTTTTATTCGAAAGACCGATTTTTTCGTGGCTTTTCGGGCTAATACGTTGAAGATTGATAATTGACAGGAAAGCGAAGTATTTTTTTCGCAGTGTTATTCGGGACGATGGATGAGAATTCCTTGACTTGTCGATTTCTTTGCACTGTTTGTTTGGTTTTAAACGTTAATATGTGTACTATTAGCGTGAACGGTCCATTGGTGAGGAAGATGCGGAGGTTAAGCTTGGGGATGATTGGGGTGGCACGACTGTCCCCTACGCTCGATTAGATGTAGGAATATGGTCCGTCAGTGAGGGCGCTACACAGCAACAGTCAGGAAGCATCGTCCTTCCCACGAGTACCTCGGCTTGGTCGATACTCGAGGCCCGGATCAAACTGCATCAATACGAAAACCTGAAAAACAGCGAAGAATCGTTAGTTCTCTGCACTCTACCTCTTGGTTTTTTTCTTTTTTTGTTTCGCTTCTTTTGTCGATTCGTGTAAGGGATAAAACGACATTTCCCGTTTTTGTAAATGCTATTTTCGACTCGTCGGTCAAATTAATTGAAAGCCCATTTTTCCTTATTATCAAGAAAATTTCACGGCAGAGTTTAATTTTGGTTAAGGGGACTCGAAATACAATCGTCTCTTATTTGGTTCGACGGTTTAACGAAATGGTTCTTCATAACAAAAAATATATTTAATGTTGTTTGGTATTAGATTTGAACGATATCGATAAAGCTTAATCGTTATTTATTGTGCAAGAGTTTATTTGAATAAAGTAAGATTATTCAATCTGCCATTGGTTGAAGAAAATATTTCAACCTGGTTCTTGTCTTTTAGTTTTCAGAGGATCCACCAGAATAGGTTTACGTTATTACCTGATCGGTAGGTAGTAGAGTGAAGTCGTCAGGTGGATTTGTAATAACGTAACGCTTCGATGAGGCATCGCACGACGAACTCGTGTCACGAAACCTAGAATGGCGGGGGGGAAAGAAAATCAAGCAAATTGGTAATCAAGTTTAACCGGGATTGGCAATCACAGAAACACGCACATAGACAAACACAGAGCACGGACGGATTTCGTCACATAAGCTAACTAAACAGACAGTGAGCTAAACTAAACGTATTTGGGCGAGCAACTAAACGCTAAACAAAACAATGACGGTACAACAAATTTGTCAAAAATGATATTTTTTGGATGGGAGGGTCAACTTACGAATCGTCGGATATTAGTACGTTTTTGGTAATCGTGTACATGAGGCAAAAAACGCAAAAATGCAAAACGAGTGCGCCGCAAAATTAATAAATTCAGAGGACAAAAATTGTATAACATTATACAAAAAATGGTTTCATTTTTGTTGTTGTTTTGGTCTTAGCAAATCGACGAATAAGTAGAATAGAGACGTGATAAAACTTAGTGAGTAAACAGCAGTAGCGGGGGTCGAAGACACCACCGCCGTCACTGTGCACCCAGGGTAATCCAATAAATACCATCGAGATAAAGAAAGTCCGGTACCTGTACCTGTACAGACCAATGCACAGCATTCCATACGACTTTAATGCTGCGACAAAGAGGTCGCCGTACTTGCCTCCCTCGCCATACTGGGCCAAGGGCCCGTCGTACAGCGAGATCTGACCAACACGACATCGATCCCTGTTGGCCAAACTGTCCGCAGTACTGTAAGCAAAAAAGTTTTATTTTCATTCACATATTTCGTTCTTCGTTATCTATTATGTTAGCCATCATTTATACATTTTCACAATTTTTTATTGTTACGTCCTCAAAATTATTCCGTCTATTGGGATAATCCATAATAATAAATAATACGTTTGGATTATTATTTATTATTGCTAAGTACAATATTGAAGGTCAGTTGAATCGGAGCATGGTAAAACTTTTTAGAATGCTTTTTGTACCGAGCGTTTTTTAACCTGGACGTTAACGAAAATTTTGGCGACGCATCAACATAAAGACTTTTCAGCAGTGAAATCAACTTCAAGACCTTTTCTATCAATTCAACGTAAAAAATGTTTCTCATAGTGTTTCTGAATATAGAGTGACCAATGAAATTAGTAATAAATTAATTATTACAATGTTTTAATAAAACGTAATCCTTTGTGATATCACACGTGCAGAATAAGCGACAACTTACCTATATCCACCTCTGAGACCTGCTCCTTCTGCTAGAATTAATTCGAGTTCGGGCGTAGCTCCACCGGTGATTAACGACCGGATGAGAGTCAGCGCGTTCTGATTAAAGTATGTCTGAAAAAGAATGTACATTGAATAACATGTTCACTCGGACGTGAAGTGTTCCGATAAAATAATAATATACCGTCGACATAAGTGAGTCAAGTACGCTGACAGCGAAGGCAGTGCCACAGGCAAACGGTTGTGTCAAATAAAGCTCCGTATCCGGATCGTCGTCATCGTCCTGATCGAGGAATTGCACGTTGCTGTCGTTTACGAGTTCTGGTGAGCCAAGACGATAACGATTGAACAAGGTCAGATGGCAAATCCTCGAGAGACGTAATGGCTTTTGGGGAATAATGAATTAGCTCACCGGTGATCATTGGCACGTTGGCACCGTAAACGGATCCTCGTCGTTGAAGGACTATAGGACTGCCAACTTGACTGAGTACACCGATCGTATCATCAAAGGTCATGGCCTTGATGTTTAAGGATGCGAGAATGGCCTCCTTGTCGGCGAGGGTGGGATCGTCGTTGCTAGGCACTTTTGCCGACAGGATGCAACACATGTCGCATAGATTTACATTTACGGCACGTAGATCCGCTCGACTCAATGGAGAACCCTGAAACATTTGTTGCCCATGATGCCCATTTACTTCGTTAATAAACAATCTCTAATAATTGATAAAAATCTCTTTCGCTTTCTACTGATACACTTACCTTGCAACTTCTTCACAAATTTTGAAAATTTGCCGGAATAGTAAAAATCTGTCTCTCCTCGTAATAATACGCTGACTGTGAATATGAACTTACATTGAGTACGGATATCTTGGGCAGGTTCTGCAGCATCTTCCACTCCCGTCGTATGTAGTCGACAGACCCAACTATCACTACGTGTTTAAGCTCGTGGTAATGGAAATTGGAAGCTCGTAATGGCATGACAAGGTTTCTCAGTCCGATGAGGGGTGAGTCAGGATCGGCGAATAGACAAACAACAACGTGACCATTAAGGACCGTCATTGCCGCCTGATTCCGATCAAGAATGCAGTCTTCGAGGTTGCGGGCTGGACTCCAATGAAACATGCCCGTTGAGTCGTACTTCATCTCGGTCTTTTCAAAGTCGAAATCCTTCGCCTGATCGTCGGCGATTCCGATCTGGAGGCCTCCGTTATTATTCACATTCGCGCCCCCCGATGCTCGGCTCGTTGGCCTAAAACCGTCATCACCGAATTTTCGTAAGATCGAAATATGCAAAGAAAAAGTGAGAAGCACTTATGGCTCATTTCCAAACTTGTACAAACTTTGTAGTTAGTGATGCAGCATCGCTCATTAATCTTGCAAATACCAGAAAAATAATAGTTCTCATCAATCGAAAGTCCAAACACTGTTGCGTGATATTACATGCGGCATTCAATAGCGACTCAACCTGGGTCTGACCCTCGACCTCTTGGATTTCTCCCTGGGTTTTTTATTCTATTTTTCTATCTCCAAACAGCAACCACATTGTTTATCAGATTTTTGACAATAATTTCTATTCTTATGATTATATATAACAAAAATACTGAAGGGCATTTTTTTTAAATCGGCAAAAATATTCATTAATCCTTTATCAGATATCCATATTTTTAAGCTTAGGTCCAAAGTGGCTCTCGCTTCCATATTTTTCAAAACGAAAATTCGAGAAAGTTAAATGCTTCAGAATCTTCAGAAAAATATTAATATTCCATATATAAGTGGCTGCTGTTTAGAGACAGATCAATAACATAAAAAATCGGAGATGAAATAAAAGAGCTCGTCGAGGTTCGCCTCCAGGTCGAACGGTTATGGAATGCCGAACACGAGATATTTAATTAAGTTTGTGAAATGCTAAATAGTATACATCTTATATTTGTTTATATTCATTATTTTAATTGATAATTGCTGTTCCTTAATTTTGATAAATTGCATTTATTAAAATTAACTTGCGATGTGTTGCACTTGATAAATGTGGTAAAATTTCAGAAAAGATAAAAACTACACCGTACGATATAATAGTGTGTTAAGAGCATAAGCATACATGAGTTTTTTGACTTCGTAGGCGAGATGGTAGCCAGCGTATGCGGACTCCTCTTGCGATCTGTAATCAGAAGGTAAGCGTACGTTGATCTCCGCACCCAGGATTGCCCGGGAAATATATTTTCGATTTTTACACATTGTCTTTTCTCATGAGCTTGTCACTCATTACTCGGCCGACGATTCATTCGCCAAGTTATTCAAGAAGATGCGTTTACCGCAATAGACATATGTTACGTGAATGCACTTTCGAATAATTTTCGTTTTTGTGACGTTCTCTCTTAAAGCAATGCTTATTGTTTTAAATCGCCCGATTTTTTGAAAAGTCAAAATGTTACGCACTAATTTGCAACATATGAAAATTAGAGAATTGCAGAGCTGGTGTAACTCAGTCTTGCAAGATTTACAGAAACAGAGAAACCGACAAAACATACGCGCTAGAAATTACATATATATATATATATATATATAGTATAATATATATATTAGGGTGTGTCATTTTTGGGCAATTTTTTTTTCGACTCAGAAACAGGTTGTATACTTTCAGGAAGGTAAAATAAGAAGCCTGTAAAAATTTTAGCTCTTAATATTAATATTTAGATGCGCCTCATCGCGAATTTCTATTTCCCATTTAAATAACATGGGAAAAAAATTTTTTCATGTTTGGAATTTTATACGTTGGCAATGGCATATTGTTCGATGGAACGCAACACATATTTTATAGAGAATCGCACGCTCTACAAAAAAGATGTCTTGCATTTTTTCGATAGACATAGTCATTCTGATGATATTTGAGTTCAAAGTTCAAAATATACGAAAATTCATCTTTTTGTTAATTTTTAACATAAACATAAACATTTTTTTTTTACTATCAATGGAAATAACGAAAGATATTTTTCGTGAGTATTTTGTCGATTTTTTTTGTAACTATTTATGATAAGTATCAGCCCATTAGAACCAGTTTCGTGACAGAAGACAGGTCTCTACAGCATTGAACAATTCACCAATAAATATTAATTAATCATGGATGAGACAATTTTCATGGTAAATTTAATAATTTACATAAAAGTTGATTGAAGATTCTCAATAGAGTCAATAGTTTCGCTATAATATTAACAAAAAGATGAATTTTCGTATATTTTGAACTTTGAACTCAAATATTATCAGAATGGCTATGTCTATCGAAAAAATGCAAGACATCTTTTTTGTAGAGCGTGCGATTCTCTATAAAATATGTTATGCCTTCCATCGAACAATATGCCATTGCCAACGTATAAAATTCCAAACATGAAAAAAATTTTTTCCCATGTTATTTAAATGGGAAATAGAAATTCGCGATGAGGCGCATCTAAATATTAATATTAAGAGCTAAAATTTTTACAGGCTTCTTATTTTACCTTCCTGAAAGTATACAACCTGTTTCTGAGTCGAAAAAAAAAAATTGCCCAAAAATGACACATCCTAATATATATAGGATAATGGTATATACTTAGTGGTTGTATATCAAATTGTTGGCCACGTGTTCGGCTTTTTACAAACTACGTTAGATTAAAGTCTCACGAAAGCTTGCATGGAAATTGAAATGTATAAGAAAAACTGAAAAGTGATTAGCGCTCTGATAAAATTGCTCATTCAACTCTGCCAACAATTAAATCGAAAAGTTACCACATAGTACCAATCAATGAATAGTAATAGTCGTGACGGTGATTAATTGAATACAAATTGCAATAAACAAGCGATGCTCGTTCGATTTGGCACCTCTGATTGTATGGCTGATTCGGACTTGACAAACTGTCGCTGGCTGCTCTGTTGACGTTCGGCTTGACCTTGTTCACTTGCTTCGTCGCGTTTATCGTCGTCATTCCTACGGAATTCCGATGATTCCGCATCGCTGAAAAATAATTAGGAAAGTCGGTAAATGGATCGCATACGAAGATAAAGTACGAAAATGTATAGTGAATGTGCTGGTACACTTTGGTCAAAAGAACAACAGATGTATTTTAAACCGTTTATACGAGACAATGTTTAATCTGGTTCACCATAGTATCGTCCTCTGTCTTTTTGTCTTAGATTGTCATAAGGGTGAGTGACATAGCTGAACCTTCGCGAAGTGGTATTCTCCGCTGCGATTATTTATTTGGAATAAAAATTGAATGGATACTCATGTGTTAAAAAATCTGACACTTAAACCTCACTGAGTACATATTAAGTATTATAATTCTGCAATTTTGTAACGACATACAGTGCATGAAACTGACTTGACGTAATGCAGGAATTTGAAACTTTCTGCCCTTGTAGTGTAATATATTACTTAACATGTGAATGAACAGCGGTGCTTTTTATGGCTCTCTTGGGGGTCGTCAGTGAATAGTTGAAGTAACAATGTTGAAACTGATGTTGAAATGTTGTAATCATAGAATGACGAAAGCACAGTTCGTGATTCTTTCACTTTCGATTTTAAGGATAAAACTTTGGAACCTCACTTTCCGACCACTCAAAGGAGCAGTATTCATGCACTTGATACCAAAAATATACTGCAAAGGCAACCAAGGATAATTTATTACTAAATTATTTAGATGCGCTAGGAAAAGTGTATTAATATAGTTAATATCATACTTGTTTATGAAATTTGACAAACACGGTTTCGGCACCAAAACTTCTTATTTTTTTTATTGTATTCATTTTTGTAAAGAAAATTTGTGCAGTGTACTTAAGACCTAATCAACTTTTATGTTGCTTACCATTGGGATCTTCCCGTTCACGACTGATCTCACCTAAAATTCATAGATATCGATTAGTTGATAATTACTCGAAGCCTCTTGGCAGCCATTCGATTAAGGACAATAGTCAATTATAGGAAGTCGTAATGATCGCGGCGTGAACTCCCCCCGGTAGTGCGCTGTGCGTCGTGAGACTGAACCTACAGTCCCATGCTTACAGGCGCGCATACCTCGTCCTAGGCATTTTTCCATGTGCCAAACGGAGGTACAAAGGCTCACGCTTTGCTTTTATTTTTATTTCTTCAATAAACGTGTATAATCATAACATAATTCTTAAGAGTTCAGTATCGTCCCAAAGATAATATTTATTCCAATCGAATGGCCGCATGCTTTCGTCAAGTTAGTCAATTACGTAAAATCCAATAGAAAAAAAAAAAAAAAAAAAAAGAAAAAAGGAAAAAACGAAGACTGCAACTTCAAGCTTCATTCGAATCTGTCCTACAGGAAAGAAATATTGATAATCATTGAAAACAGAGCATGACTTTTCGTCTAGATTGGCCACAGATCGCGAAAAAATGTTGTCTACAAAGCATATTTACGACTATGTTTAAAGAAATAATAGTTAGTGTGCTAGAGCTTTGAAAGGAAGAAAATATAGGGGTCTTTAGGGATTAATCACTCTTGGATAATGACGCAACAAGCTGGCAACAGGTTAACTGGGCCATTGAAATAATTATTTTATTCGTTTATATCGTAACAAGTTGAAATCTTTAGGATTTTAGCTTGCGAGGCTGTAGCATGGATTGACTGAGGTGCAACTGTACCTCTCACGTGAACCATCTTGGGCAGTTCTGGCGGAGTGAATGTGGGGGGAGGATGATGGTCGTCTGTAACAAACCACTACACATGTTAGCTAACCTACCTAAAAATCTAGGGCCTAAAATTCTATTCTCTTTGTCATAATCATTAGCTCAAGGGTCGGTTGTCCGACCTTGAGCTATGTGACTGTCCGTTTCAGGGTCTCGTTTTACCTTACAAATTGTGATGGTCGGAATAATCAAATAATTAAGACTTTAATCTATATTATTCGTTTTTGATTCGTCAAGAAGATAAGAAGATACTCTGAAACGGCATCACCGATACCGACTTTTATTGGCATTCGACGCGAATCATCGAGTATTTTATAATGTCTCGATGAATTCACGAGGAAGTCAGTGAGAATAATTTGACCCTAACAACCAAGATCATCGTTCAAATCTTCGGATATTCAAAAGCTACGTACGTTTTTTGTATATATCATAGCTATACCATGCTTCGTGCTTAAACTACAGTCGCCCGATACAGTCGTAATTACAGTGTAAAATAAAGTTTTGTTTAATTTTTTGAACATAAACAAAAAAAATGGACCCATTTAAAAGTACTCACAGCTTATGTGCGTGATATTTTGAAATTTCAGCCAACACCTTTATACTCGATTCAATTTTTTTGTTGTACACTGTAGTACTCGTAATTTCGGTGGCATGTGCTAATTACCGTGCAGAAAAATCCACTTTCTACATAAATCGTTTATTATCGATCATTGACACACAATTACGTGATAGCTGTACGTTGCTATGCGTGATTTTTATTGCGCTCAAATCGATTGCCAAATTCATGCAATTAAGGGCACATGCGTAAAGATTACGACGAGAAGTGGTGCAATTATAGAGAGATATACAGGAGTATGTGAGGCTTGCAAAAAAGGTACAGAGCTAAGGCCAAAAAGGACCTACGAGGAAAGAAAGCATTTTTTGTGCATTCACCAATGTTCCGGTTAAATATTATGAAAGTTTTGAGACGGTAAGCATAATAAGCTTATTGTGATTAAATGGTTTCCTTATTTTGCTTTGTTAAGGAAGAGCTATATAAAAATAAAAATAGTGAGAAAGCCTTTGGAAAGTTTTTCGACAAATGCACAAATTGAGGGGAAGGACTCTCCATCGAGCATAATGTTAGAGTTATACATATATTTATGTAATTTAACAGCGTTGCTCTTTAGTTGATTATGGCGCGTGTCCTACACTATAACGCTAATAATATACGCGTGAGTCGTTTGACGAATAAAATGCTTCTCATCCTTACATAGTTATTCGATTACATCAAATTAAGACATATCCTCCGATTGACTTACTTGCGTACGAGAAGTCTTCACCTACGTAGAACGAGTGGAGGACGAGAGGTTCAGGCACATAGACACATAGACGGTTAGTTCAAAGGTTTACGGTCGTGTCGATGTATAGTATAGTATTCTGTACGGAGTTTGTGTATATTTATAAGTGTAATATTTCGCTTACTCTATCGCGATACTCTAAGTCACATGTGCGCTAAGTATTGTTCTGCCATTTTCGTCCGATCTCGTCGTGTTTTGTTACCATTTAGTTTAATTTATTGGGCCTGTGTTCGTGTGATTACGATTCAATGAGTGTGAAATCGAGATAATGAAATGCGGTTACGTTCATTCGGGAATGTACACTTAGATCGCTCGATGTATGCAGTCACCACTATCGTCTAGTACTTCTTATAAGCTAGAACGGCTTGCCCATAGATTCTATCGTTGGGACTCGTATTAAAATGTTATTTTCGTCATTGCACATTTGTAAAAAGTAATAGCATTTCCTAAATATTTAAATTATCGTCGGAAATATTTATTCAACTCGAAAGCAGCATTTTACTCATGTCCGAATTAAGATGAATTGAAACGGGAATTATACGATGGAAAGAAATGGAAAAATCATTAAATTATAACGACTAACATTCAAAAATATAATGTTTGCAATCGTAATTTTCAAAATAAAATAGTTCCCGATAAACTTGACTGTTCAATGTCGTTCAATGTATAATTCAACATAAAAAGTCTTTTTCCGTTGAAGAGTACTAATTTTTCGTAAGTGTTAGTCACTTTTTTAGATAAGAAGTGTAGATAAATGATACTTTTTTATTGAATGCAAATTATCTCTTCTCTTGTCACATACGATTTTGGAATGAATGGCTGATTGTATTCTACTGTCAAATTATTCCCAAACTTTTGTACGAAAATTCCGAAAGATATTTCGAAAAATTGCTGCTGTCCCGATGCACGAGATATGACAATGGGCAATTAAAGAATTTAAAAAGTATGCAATCAAGATGTGAATATTTAGTATCGAATAATTTGTTCTACTCGCAATACACAATTAGTCGACTCAAAAAAATGTGCAACAAAATTTCCTGTAATTTACAGTTCTATCGTTTAGTCCGTAAAAACGAGAGGATACAGACGTGAACGGTCAGACGAGTCCAAACGATATTTCTATCGGAAGACGAGGAGATCCCTGCACTGACACTGGACAATCTATAGTAAGCAATTTTTTTGTTTAAATTCATAAAAACATCAATTTTTATCTAGCCTTTTTTAATATCAGTGTCTTCACAGGTTCAGTTAAAACACAACCTTCTCAGGTAACACCGAACTCAATAATGAAATAAAACGAAAAAAGTGCTCAAATTGAAGAAAATGGAGAGACAGTCAGTTAAGAAGTTTTGGTAATCTTTATCGGTCGAATTAGTCCTAATTCACCCACAACAATAACCATCGAGACACTCACAAACCTTGTGAAAAGAAACTACATTCCAAAAACGACACCGATACATAGTAGTTAGAATTAATATATATCGTAGTTGCAAAATAATCGATAAACACCACATCAATAGGACTCAAACACTAACACAACGTAGTTCTACGCTGGGAGAACACGAGAAATAATTTTGTATAGCTCGGTTAATGCGACTAGACGACCCGGATGATTCATAGGAATTTGGGGTAAAAATCGTTCACTCATCGTCTTTGCCAGGTTCTTACATAGTTATTATCGTTCATTGGCGAGGTGATCTTATGATGAGTCGAAACAACAAAAAGGTATACCAATGAGAACGATGGTCACAACCCGGATTGTTCGCCATCGACTGGGTCGGGTTCACACCAAGTCATTGTTGTTGTTTCATTTATGCTGCTATTAAGGAAATCACGTGACAAATATATACATGAAGTCAAATGGAAGTCAACATCAGTGGTTACTGTTGGTTTGCAATAAACCTGAAATCAATTTGGAATACTTTTTATCTCTTTTTCATGATGCTAATTGAATCTCCGGAGTTTTGGCCGTTACGAGTTAAAACAGGTATTTCGATTGCATAGTATCAAGTTTGAAAGTGAATTGTGAATATGTTGCGTCGAAACACCACCGGCATCAATCGCAAAATTGCCCCATCGATCAGTGAAAAGAACACGAAGCATTTTGAAATTCCCTTTGCGATTTGCAAGCATTGCTTTATCTATCTCCATTCATATATATTTTTTTTCCGTGTGGTAAATAACGTACAAGAGGTATAAAATAAAAATAAAAAGAAAATACAGACAGACAGACAGGCACACACACACACACACACACACACACATACACGCACATTTTTTGAACAAAACGCAAAGGCCACTTCAATCGGAGGCCACTCCCTTGGACGGTGCATCTGTAGATAAGCGCGACCGATGAGGCCCGAATTAACCGCGAGACTCACTCATTGAACACGTTGGGAATGATTCAAATGAAATGTCAACAAAAATAAACATAAAACAATGAATATGAGAAAACATGTGACACAATTTTCTACTCTCGGGGGGATACGTACTTGCTCTTCCAACCATCTGAACAGCTCGCACGCCCTTCCGGAATGTGGCCACTGCCCGAAGGGAGAAGAACCATAGCTGTTAGTTTTCACATCGATATTACTTGGTCCTATAAATTTTGGGGCTGAACAAGGGGCGACAATGAGCAGGTCCGATTCTCACAATCGATGTGACTTCACCGTTATTTTTACTGCTTTTTCTTTCTCTTTTCGTAGCTTGCAATTTTATAAAAAATTCATCCATGTTACTATGAAGAATCAATGGAATTGAAGTGCATCGATGGAAAGATTGGTGAACCCGATCAACCTAAGGGGACATGAATGTAATTTCCATCAACACATTTTGTAACCGCAATCCCGACTACGAAGTCGTTGATTGCGATAAAGGAGGCCACCGGAAACACGAATTTGTCATTAAACAGAGAAAAACACACACACACACGCTTTATGGTTCGATATTTTCACGTCAATTTACAATTCCGTGTATCGATTAGAACCGTAACTATCAGGGAAACACAGCAATGTGAAAAATTGTACCGTGACGCGATGCAACGATGCTAATGACCCTGACGATATGTTGCACACGTTGTACGTAACCCGCCCATCGCCATGGTTGTTGTGAAAATTCCTTTCTTATTTGTGAGTGTCGTGAATGGTATAATAATATGGGTCTTCTTTGTGTGTCTGTGTTTATGTGTTATACGGCGTTGAAAGAGGATACTATGGGTACAATCGAGAGTAATGTAGACATCGCCAGATTATAACGGCTAAACCCTGGGCATCGGGATAAAACTCTTTCACTTCTACATTTATATGATGACGAATAACGAGCGGAGACTGGCAAAAAAAAATGTAATGATTACGCTCCAACGCAACTACAATCGTCCTTTACTTTGATCATTTTTTAAGTTCTTTGTCTGGCAATCAAAATTCGTTGTTCGTCGAAAGTTCCATATTAACTTACATGCGTGAAATATTTTCTGCCAGTTCAGTTACTTTTTATTTTTTGTTTTGTTTTGCACAGACACTGCTAAATACGAAATTTTAATCTAAACTGATTTTGTATCTATCCGCATTTTGTATCAAAGTATCCAATTAAATCGTAATTTTCACAATGTAATTATAAACTTAAGTTGAGTCTATCTGTAGAGATAAATGCTGTCGTGGGCATTAATCTGCACTCAGCCAGCATCCGAGTCAGGATATTAATTGTGGCTGGCGGTTAGCCGGAATAACTCTATGGATTGAACTCTGAAAACATTGAGTGAATTGAGAACACAGGCACACGACAAAAAGTACCCACGTCCTACTGGCACAGCAATAAACCGACTTGGCGGTTCTTGTGTTCGGTCCTACTGGGCTATTAAATAATTCATATGTTCTCGGGGTGGGTGGGTTTTGCGCTACTATTTCAGCGCAACGGAAGGAACACCTGGGAATTTCTCGACGCAACAGGGACGACGGATAAAACATTTCCACCGGGCTTGAAAGAACCAGCAAGGTCATTTTAACTGATAGCAACAATAAAGCCAACACATTTAAATACCTGATATGTGCTATGCGCCAATTCTACGGCAATATGTATATAAATATGTCAATCATAAACTTGTCAATGGATAACTCACGTAAGCACACTGAAACGACAGTTAGTCAATATGTTATAAACCACTTGGCAGGCGTGTTCCCTTCACTTGGCAACTCTTGCTAATTATTACGGTGAACACATGTTATTAGTGAACGTTATTACATATGTTACATCAACGTAGATGTGAAGAAACAAAGGAAATAAAATCAAAACGACCAGACAACGTGCTCGGCATAGATGCAGTTTCTGCAGAGGCAGTGCGTAGCAGCTTCTTTGCTTTGAACTTTTTTATTTATAATAATATTGAACGTATATCAACAATATATTAGTCGTGTAAAGGGATATCTATATATTGATATGTATGAGACATTTCATACAAACTCGACCTGGGTCTGACCCTCTTCTCTTCGATTTTATCCCCGATTTGTCATGTCATTGTTCTATCTTTAAGGAGCAACGATAATTTTTATTACATTCATTTTTTTGTATCTGAAAAAATTCTCACAAGTCCTGAATCAGATATCAACATTTGTAAGCTTAGACCCAAAGTAGGCCGGAACTCGCTTCTACTTTTGCGAATTTTTTGCAAAACAACATTTTTTCAAATGTCAATGTGTATAAGAATCCTTTCACCACAGGCTATCGCTCACACATTTCTATGTATCTCAGACTTCGGGTAATTTTTTTTTTAAATTATATAAAGCAATTCAAAAATCATAGGTACATAAATTGTTAAAAAAAATTAATGAAACTTGCGGTTGCTTTTTAGAGATGCAACAATAACATAAAAAACGGGGATGAAATTCAAGACGTTGAGGGTCAGATCCCTCGAGTTCGTATGGAATGCGCCATTTATAAATGTAGAATGGATCGTCGAGTTACAGCATGAGCACGAGTTTAATCGAGTCGGACAAGTTGCACAGTCGTATTCAGATATACGAATATTTAGAATGATTTTAATCAATTTATTGCTTTCATAAGACAGCCAAACAGTTTGAGAGAGAGCAGTCACCAATTGACAACTCGTATTGAAAACCGATATTTTTCAAACAAAAGAAATAGACATTTTTTCAATCGCTTGTTCGTTCACACAATGCAAATTACATTTTTAGGATTCGGAGGAATTTTTAGCGCTTAATGTTTCATTTTTTTTACGATCGTATTTGTTGTTGTTTTTATATAGACATTATTAGTTACATTTTTTTGTAGATCTTCGAGTTTAAAAATTGAAAATTAATTACTACAAAACCGTTAGTGGTTGAAATTCATCTGAAAATCTCAATACTCGAAGGCAGATTTATCATGGAGCCAATAAGAGCTCAAAAACTCGGTTTTTGCAAATAAACTGTCGACTGTTGACGATCTCCATGTAAAAAATGGTTTTTGCACCAACGAATAGCTTTCACTTTAATAAAAAAATTACTCGAACTGCGTTTAGCTGTAGGCAAAGCTCAACGATAATGGTTGCATCGATCGACAAGCTTTCGCGAAAAATCAACGGTTACAATAAAAATTCGATCGTTCTCGATCGAACAACGATTATCAACAAATTTCTTTAACATTTGGCAGAAAAATGTAATTGCGTTCGAACGGGAAGCGGGTAAGGTAGAGGTTGATAGGGAAGGAAAGAGTAATGAGCGGATGGAGTGAGGCGTACCGTCGAGGTAACTGCGGTAGGCAGAATTTCCCTTCACCATGCCGGTCTGCATCATCATCATTCCAACATCTGGAAAAATGTTGCGGTCATTTTTCTCTCTTTCTCATTTTTCATCTCGTACACAGAAGATAAAAATCTGCCAAATGTGTGTGTTTCTTCCTCGGTTGACAGTTGTCTACAAAAAAAAGTGCTGAGGCATCTGAAATATCGGTAACAATTCTGCAAAAAAAAATGTTCTCGTGGCCTCTTTACAAGTACAATACAAAAAAGACTGATGATACTTCGCCAAAGCGACGTCTCATTGATTGCCCAGGGTTTAAGAGTGCTGTTAGTACACGTTATCGGAATTTCTCGCCTATCATACAATAATACTGTGTTGTGTTACGAGTCCTAAGCCCGTTCGATTTACAAGCATTTAGGAATTCCTTTCCAGGCACATTAAGTAATATTACTATTTAGCATTCGTCATTTTAAACTTTTCTTTTCCCTTTATTGAAGTACAGGTTTGCTTTTATTAAACTCTTAAACTCAAACTTTACGCGCAGAGCACAAAACTTCAGTCAAACTTAAGGGGTTACACCATCGAAAGATTCGGTTAAAAAATTCGGTTTTTTTTCCCGATACAGAAGTGAAATTCATAAAAAAACTTTTGTTCCACATATGGAAAATATGTATTTAAAAACAATTCAAAAAAATCTAATGCAGTATGAAGATCTTACTGTGAGGTCGAAAACTTTTCCTGTGTGAAATGACATATGAGTAGAAACGCCCAAAAAGGATGAGAATCCATGTTTTCATGAATCCAAGTCCCGTTCCCTGAAACAATGAGTTCTTCTGTTCCAGTTAAATATTATGCCTCTTAAACTGTATTCTTTATCGACGATACACAAACAGCTTTTGCAGCAATGTGAATGTCACTCACAACTTAATCGTAGAACGATTGGAAAATTGGCGTGTCCATGATTCTACACAATTTCTCTATTCTAGGTAAACCAATATCAAGAGGTCTGATTGCAAAAACTAATCCTCTACTTACACCATATGCTTTGGATGCAATAAGAGGGCATGAGTTTATGAGGATTCGTTCGCAATTAGCACAATTCACTTTGAGTTTGAAGCCAAGATCCTGAAGAGCAGTTTACGTCAACGTTATAACTCCGCTGCACTCTTTACACTTGATGAAGTGATAACTTTACTCAACACAGAAAAAAACCAGATACAAAATTAATCAAGCAACGAAGGATACATCCACATCAAAATCAATGGTACCATCGTTGTTCAATTTTTTAGCTGAGGTGCAGGTGCTAGTTTCGTCCGTTTCCATTTTATACCGAATAGCCGGGCACACAAGAATATCACAAGGAATTCAACTTTTTTTTCGTTCAAATTTTGACGTTTCTGGGACAGTTTATTATCGAAAAATTGTAAATAAATATATGGTCTGTATTTTGGAACGAGCGTTTAGTTAGTCGATATGTGCATACCATTCGAAGAAACAATGGTTAACAAAAAACCGACAATGGTAGTCTACAGTAGTAAAGGTCCGAGCGCTGAGTTTCGACGCCCTTCTGCTACTTCCACTTCTAACGGCTGTAACTCCTGAAGTACTTTGAATTTCGGAATGGGAAAATGCTTAAAATATTCTCAAAAGTATGTCGAATTTTTTTATTGAAAAATGGAATCCGACTGTTTTTCTTTCAGTGGTGTAACCCCTTAATGGCAAACAATCATTTTTCGCATGGGGTATTTCGGGGCGGCTCCATCGACGAGGTCAACCACATGGCTATCGCATATTGTTTATAAAATGTTTTCATTTTTGGATCATTACTTAATTGATTACTTAATAAGATCATTGATTAATTGTACTAATGTATAAAATATAAGAATATTCCATATTAAAAGTGTCAAAAAATGACTAGCAATTAAGTGAAAGAGTATAAATCTGAGCATAAACACTGAGTGCGATTTTGGAGTTTTCGTTCGATACTCTCTATGGGTTCATTACGTTATTAGGACCAAACTTTAATTGAACGAGGTCAAGCTTCCTGACAAAATTGAAAGTAAAAAGTGACACAAATCTTTTATGTGATATAAAATCATACTAAAAGTATCATTATTAATTATTTTGAAATAATCTTATTGTAGACATTGAGTATGACGCGCAAAAAATCATGTTGTCCCGACTTATTTAGCAAAGTGCCGTCAAAGTTTAATGAAAAAAAAAAAAAAATGTAAGGCTATTAAATCGATCGGATTTAAGATAGTAAGTAATGTTAAACTGTTGTGAGTTTGAGGGTAATAGTGTCGAGTGTTTTGGATAAATTGGATTAATCAATGACCTGCCCGATATTGTTTCTGTCAAGGTAATGGTACAAACACAGGGTAGAGGTGATGGAATTGTAGGTGAGGGTTTAAAGCGGTGGTTTTAAACAGCATTGAGAAATGCGCTTTCGTAGGAAGGCCATGTCGCCGATTATTGACTCGGGACCTGGTGAGATTGCTCGTACACCCGATACCAAAGAAACGATATACCATACCGTATGCTCAATATTACAGTAATAAATTGGACGGAAAAGCCTTACGATGTCTCCAAAAGTCGCGGCGGCGAGATACCACGTAGAGGTAGAGAGAGAAAGAGAGAGAGAGAGAGAGAGAGAGAGAGAGAGAGAGAGAGAATAACGCAAGAAAAAACAAAATAGGCAATGAAATGGGAGATAGTGATGGAGAGACAGATATAGATATAAGATAGAGATGTTGAGAGTGAGAGCCAGAGAGAGAAATATAGATTATATTATACATAAATATATGGAAGAATCAAAGTATAATGTATAGCTTCATCAATGACAGCAGCTGATGCGCTGATAGGTACACAGATGCCACGATCGAAGAGTGAAGCTGTTATTACAAGATTTGCAGTATATTCGGGGGTGGGTAAAGGGCTCAAACCGAAGAGCTATACATGCATTGCAAGCCGGACGAAGAGGGCACATACTAGAAGTGCAGGCTATTCTTCCTCTTATCAGAGTCAGGTGGACATGCGCCAGCTGACTTAAACTATCGGGGTCGTGGCTTGGGGTTTGTATAGCAAGTCACTTGTGTGTGGGGTCACTCGTGATACATCATTTTTCACCCGAACAAATGTTTTTTCACACGAAATTCACGTAACTCGATCGGTTTCATTGTAAGACCGTGAAAGAAAAATAATTAAATATATTTCGATAGCTGTGAAAGATGAGGTACAACACCGAGCCTTTTATGCAATCAGTAACGACCGTGTTTTGGGTTGGGGGCGGGATCAAAAATGCATTTATCATTATTATCATCATCATTATAATCATAATCATCATCAGCATCACCATCATCATCTGGTCGAATGCAGAGAATCGTTCACAAAACTCGGAGCCACGAAATATGTTTTTTTTAAGGCAGCGATAGATAGACAATGTGTTTCAAAACAAGACAGTGATAGGAGTGTTACAAATAGAGATATAGAGAAATATATACGGAGATAATAACAGATATTCTGGATAATTTATATAGAAGTAGTGAAAACAAAGGGCCAAGGCCAGGTCGCAACAGGGTGAGAGATATATTGAGTATAGTGGTAAAAACAGAACTAAATGTAAAATAAAATATTTAAAAAAAAAGAAGAAGGTATACAAAGTCAGACGATAGTAGTAGAGAAAATAGTAGTATAAAAGTTTGAGAAGTAAGCGAGCGAGTGAGAGACGTTACCTAAGTCCCGGCCCCAGGAGCGTTGCTGCTGCCCCACTAGATAATATATCACAATAGTATCGTCACTGCCATATCACTTTTCTCATTGACGCAAATAGCACATACTTTTATAGACATTTATGGCTTGTGATGGAAGGAAGGAAGTGGGAACTAGAGTTGCGTCGCAGAGAACGCTATTTGGCCAGATAGCCGGAAATCGGGACGATGAAAAAGAAGAGAAGAGAGATTAAAAGAAACGATAAAATCATTACGAGCATTAATTGATGGTACGAAAGCTTCTTGTTTCGCTTATCTATGACAATGTACTGGTCGAAAGCTTTCCTTGCGAGTCACATGATCCTTTCCTCAATGAGACCCTAAATATGTATTATTTCGTCAATATCCACCTGAAAGCTCCCGGTGATTGACAGTTGTAAAATAAATAAATAACGCGGGGACATAAAGAGAGCGATAGATAGAGGGACAAAAATTAATGAAGTGAAACGAGATTGGCAAATGCTTTTCTGTTTTTTTCTCCCTAAAATAAGCTACAATGCATCGCCAGGTGACTCGCAACAATACGTGTAACAACTTCGTCACGCGCCGCATATTGTATTGCGATATATCTTTGGAAGAACGAATCAGAGATAGATTGGTTAGTAGAGAATTCGGTAATTTCAATGGATACAGACTCTTTGGGGTATATCAGATGGTATGACTTACAGTTTTTGCACTTGCACTTCTTGATCAGAGTCTCGTCCTTGATGTCCTCGTGGCACGCTTTGCAGTAAAACCACGCTCTGAAATACAATTGGATTTCAATCTCTATTTGATGACAAACAAACAGCAACATTAGATTTCGCCGTTATTTCTTATGTTAATTTTCAAGTGAACAACAAAACTCACAGATTGTAAGTTAGAGTAATCCCTACGTCGTATTAAAAATACGCATTTTCTCAAAACACTTATTCTTTACTAATTCGGTAATTTTGTTATCTCAAAACAAATGCTAAGGCTCCAAATTCTGAATAAAACAGTGGGATTGAAAACTAGAATGGTAAAACACGGTTTTTTAATGAACTTTTGTTCCGAAAAATTGTGCATTTCACACAGGATTTTCACGATGTATTGAAAATAGAAAGAAGTACATTAGAAATGTCTCAATAAATCGCATGTAAGCTAAGCTGCCCATTTTTTGGCAATGCCATAGTCTCTGACACTAATAGTACATTTATATATGGCATAAATAAATATCATAAACTTTTTTTAGATAACACGCAAATTAAAGAGTGTTT
Organism: Clistopyga incitator; assembly: GCA_947507545.1. Lineage (NCBI taxonomy): Eukaryota > Metazoa > Arthropoda > Insecta > Hymenoptera > Ichneumonidae > Clistopyga > Clistopyga incitator. Next base: position 6,618,299 of record OX382176.1, read on the forward strand.
TTTGCTGTTAACTTTAAAAGAAAGCAAACAACATTTTTTGCTAATATAGAAATTATTCTGCTTCCGTTGATACATACAGATAATACCTTATACAGGTAATCAATGAACAATAAATTTAAATTTGACCGCGGCATTCCAAAAAAGTATAGCCCTGATGCTGTCAAAGCCACAATAATTCAAAAAGAGTACCAAGTAAGACGTACCGTTTGACTTCGTCAGCTGATTGAGCAATGAAGAATCCCTGAGTATTAGCAGCGATCTTGGCACCCCTTGGATTGATGGAGATCTTGCTGTCAGCCCCGCCCTCGCCCTTTATCTCGATAGCCAGTAGCAGTAGCTTCAACTTCGTGAAGCACAACCTATGACGAATAACTCATTACTATCTCGCACATCTCGCCTATAACTATTTACTAAAATTTTTGTTGACATTTACTATTTTTTATTAATTTTTAAATAAATATATTTTTTGTAAGTGTTACGTGCATGCTCTGTTCGAGCGAGAGAGAGAGAGAGGGAGAGAAAGTAAGAGAGAGAGAGAGAGAGAGAGAGAGAGAGAGAGAGAGAGAGAAAGAGAGAACGAAAGCTAAAAGTTTGTTGGTATAAGTGTGTTAGAGGGAATAAAAAAGTGGTGAACACGGAGTCGGTATGTCGAGGAAAATAATTAATAATCTGACAAAGGAAATGGGCAATCCGTAACCAAGAAGAAATTAAATAATCGAGATTGGTGAACTAAGGACAAAGACGTGTGGCTGATATTATCTAGGCATGTATTTTTCTTCGATCATAAACATTCCATTTTAGAAGGTTGATTAAGCCTCACGTCTCTACCCCAATTAGACAGTGAAATTCGCGTGCTTACCTCGCATCTAATCAGCCAATTATAAGTCTTCCTTGCATCCCAACGAATTTCACTGTCTAAACAGCTTATTTTAAATCGTAGGTGCCAAAGCCATCATCCGACGCAGAGCATAGAGTAGCCATTCCTCGCAATAGTCAAAGGAATCTCAATATCATGCTCTGCGCACGAAATGAAACACGTGACCAGCAACGTTAACAAAACCACACAGAACACGTACGAACGACGAGAAAGTAACACTTTACGATCGAGAGACTGTGACAGGGTGCGTGCTTTTTTAAAAAGAAATAGTTAATTTATTATTAGTCAACAGACAAATTCGTGTAGCAGAAGATCTCCGCATTTCGAATGCGTATAGTTTACAGCGTTAAAGCGTCAAAGCATACACATCCATAAGCACCAAATAATGCCGTGAAAACAAACTTTGAAACAGTTAGTAATTAATAATACCATATCTTATTTGTAAACATGTAAGAAATCAAGAATGTCTAATGAGCACTAATCTAACTTTCTCCATTCCTGGCTATGATCTACTTCAGGTACTAGATGGCAAATCCGGCTCGATGTGCAGGCGCAATTTTTTTTTAGTATACAGCAGTACAGCTCAATTCGCGTAATCAGATTTTCACGTTACACTTTTAAACATACGTGTACACAATAGAGCAATGAATATTTATATTGCGGACAACGAATTATAAAGAGTAGTATGCACTAGGTTCGTGTGTCGCGATCGGCTATCTAGGATGTAAGAGAGGGTCGCTTCATCATTATAATAGCTTAAGTATTTCCACACACGCAAACGAATTGGCTGATTTCAGTGATCAAGAATTAGGCCGAAATTAGCGGCTAAAGTCGTTTTTTCTTAGATGAAATTTTAAAAAATTTCTTCAATATACGCAGTGAATGCAAACTACGGCGAGAGTGCAAATCGTGCGTGTATATAACTAATTTATTAAAATATAATTTGTTGTAGATTTTGATCTTCTGGACTACAAATCATAAACTTGATTCGAGTAAGACGAACAAGAAATAAAATTGCCTCTTAAACCCGATTTTTTTCTTTTTTTCATCAACTAATCTCAATAAACACTTATTTCCCGGATGCCTCTGATTCCAAAATATTTTTCGATCGGACGACCCGCTTATGAAGCAATCAATTCAACGAGTTTTTTTACCATCTCAGATCTGCCCCATAATTGGTCATATTTAATCAATGGTCATGGTATCACTACAAGACATTGTATGTGGATTTCTTTCAGATTTAAAAATTAGATAATTCAAAAATCGATGTTTCCTCAAATAACCATATATTGGAAAAGCTATTGAAACAAACTTTTCCAGAAAAAATATTTAATTTGTTTTCTCCGTTCCTCCGTCTTTCAGTTATCAATCAATGTTACCAGTAGGTGAAAATGATTTTTCATGTCCTATTAAATAGCTAACACAAAACTACAACTTTTGTGTGAAGTCCTTTTTCTTAGTAACTTCAAGTTTCCGGTATATGTTACATTGAAAAATACGGCGGGTCTTTAAATATTGAACTTAAACAAGAGAGCAAAGTAGAACGTTGCACATTGCTTCCTCATTAAATTTTCCTCTTTACAAAGCAACTAGACCATTCTGAGTGCCCTGATATGAAAATCTCGAAAAAAAAAAAAACATTTCCACGAAAACAAAACTTCCGCTATGGAAGGAAGAAAAATCTTTGATATGATCAATTATAAGTCAGATCTGAGATGGTAAAAGAAAGTAGATAAATTGACAGAGATGCTTCCTATGTGGACAATATAATACAAGAGAGCTGCAGGAACGGGTGAACAGAGGTTCAATTTTCTACAACAATTTATCACAATCTATACATCTGAATTACATGGGAGTTGTACTTTTTTTTTTCATCAGGCTATGTTAGACGGAAATTATAGAATTAGCTTTTTTTTGGCGAGTTATCGATCGAGGGAATAATTTTCCCGAACTCGCAAGTCACTCGTTTCGCAACTAACGTGTATGTACGTTTCTGACAGTCACGCTAGCTAACGAACGTATTTAGAAGATTATCTGCTCGCGAGGGTAGAAAATCGCGCATCTGGAAGAGACTTTACAATAGAATTTCTGTCCCTTTGCTCCTTTACCGTTCCCTCTCACCCGCAGACGGTATTTCCCTATTAAGGACATTCGGTTGGTACATAGTGGGGCACAGAGCAAATTAAATTGAAAATGCTTCACTTTCACATATTCTTTGTAACCGCACAAACACTGTTGAGATATTTGAGCAATTATTATGATCGTTAAGGAAGCATTTAGGCATTATCCGTATTATTCAATTTAATATAAAACAATAAAACAAAATACAATGGTACTTGAACATTAAATCTAATTTTTTACGTATTTCTGGGTAACCATCCTCCTCATCATTGCTTAGTCAAAGAATACTCCAATTATCCTGGACTCCGTACATCAGCCAATTTATTACAAATTGATTTCTACGCAAACAGATTTGTGTACCAGTTGAATAAATCCGCGCGAAATCCACGAAAATCGAGTATTGGATTACAAAATGACTAAGATTTAATTTCATCAAATACAGAAGGTTTGAAATTGGTTTACTTGTTAGACATTTTCACGGATAAATAAAAAATATTATACAAATAAACTGTCATTGAATGCGATCGTGCACTAAATTTACCGCAAATAAGGAAATAAATTCATAACATATAAAATGAAGAAAGATGGTTTCGTCCCCAACAAGTCACTATTTCGTCTCAATAATAAATCTTGACTCATTGAGTTTTCCCTATTTGAGAATTAAACGGACATAAACGAAAAAGAATATTCACTAAATAGAAATTTACATGCGCACCTACGTTTTATGCACCTAATGTATTTAAACCACTCTTTATTTATTTATTAATCCAGTAAATTACTTCTATGATGATTAGAAATCTTTGCCATTTCGTCGATAGCAGAAACGTTTCGTTATTCAATGATGGAGATTTACCAAATTGTGCGAGATTGCGTCATATTATACACCTTTTTCACAAACCTTTCTCGATTTTTATATAGATCTTTTTTATAAAATAATCGATTTTTACAAACCCGATTGTAATGTAAAGTTCGTTCTTAATAGAAAAAAGCTGTCAAGGTAATTTTTATGATTGCTTCTGTTGTGAAAATTATGTCGTCTTTGGTTTCATATTATTATTGTCACGCGGGATATATATACAGTTCTAATGATTTTCGAATTTTTGTAGTAACAATTCGACCACCGTATCGACCGAATCTCCTTAACTGGCAAAATCTCGAAGTCTACATGTCGTAGAATGTAGCAAAACGGCGGTGATATTAGGAATGTACGTTTTGCCCCGTAACATCCCGAGAAATAATTAATCCTACAAGTTCGAATAAGCTTTCTGACAGAGCGTGTCCGCGGTCGCCAATTTCGTCGTCGCGAAGGCCAAATGACCGAGAATTCTTCCGAGTGAATGCGATAGACGGAATTTTAGTAATTCAAGATCGCGTTTTCACACGCAAAGAACCCACCGCTAACGTGCCAAATTTTCGGGGATGTGATTGTATACGTGTGTACATATATATATATATATATACTCTCTAGAGTATGTACAGTATACATATCCATCCGTATACCATGTAGACTCTCAGGTATATATATTTAAGGAGGGCACGTAGCCTCAGCCGAAACGACTTATGTATCCAAAAGAGTATATAAAGATATACCTACGACGTACGCATTACAAAATCAAAGGAATCGTCAGTAATTAAGGAGGTTTGCCTATTCTTCGACTTTCACCTTGGGCCTTTAATTTTTTTGATTATGTAAATAAACAGCTAATACACTCCACTTTAGAGTGTGAAAGAAAATTCCCGGGTAAAAATTTGGAGCATTATATCAGTGAATGTGAGGCTGTTAAGGCCCTATCAGGCCTTAATCATGGCGCGGTCACGACCGGATTCGTGTCAGATGCGATGCTAAAAACATTTACTCTAGTTGGCCGTATAGTTGCATTCGAATTAAGTTTGGCCGAAAAAAGTATCGAGTACATGGCAAGATTCCTTTCAGAATCTGCATTTACAATCATCAAGTTAACGAAAATTTAAGGAATGTGAAAAAGAAATGATAATTTACCGGGCTGCAAAAGACCCAGTTTAACATGTTATTTTTAGGGTTTTGCTACTAATTCGGAGTTAACGAATGGAAATTATCAATTTATTAATGATTTTAAGACATTAGTATTCTCTGAGAATTGTTTCTATAGGTTTTTGGCCATCATTTTCAATTATTAGTTTACTTGGTGATTTTAGACTAACAACAGCTCGTCGTTGAGCATCTACCACTGGTACGAAGTTGAATATGACGAACCCCCTTAAACAAGAGAAAAAAAGAAAAAAAAAACAGATCAATCATGAAGGAAAAAGGAATATTAAAGAAAGAAAGAAAAAAATTAATCTCCAAAATGCAAAACTGTGCACTGTGCGGGTGAGAGGTGCGGATTCATTAAAAAACGTTCGTACTGCATACCAAAATCTAAGATACCCGGCGGGACTTGAATACCCAAAAAACGCAACTAGTCTACGCAAAAGGTGACGCTTGACAAAAATTGGGGGTGCTTTGAGGCTCGTAGATTGGTCGGAGCTAGGCCAATTATTTATTAATGCATCTTTGACGGTAGACAGGAGGGCTCTGGAAAAATACGATAAGTGGAGACAATCAAGATAGACACCGTACGGGATATAACCAGAAAAAAGAGATAAGTCATAATAGAGAGGGATAGTGGAAGAGAGAAAGAGAGAGGCGGAATCGGGGAATGAGAAGAGATAGAACATTGAGAGAAATCGGAGAGAAATTAAGACCTGAAAAGAGAAGAGAAGAGAAGAGAGAGAGAGAGAGAGAAACAAGTATGGATAGAAAAGGGCGGTATTGGGTCCGGCTATATGTCTGTGTACCATAGGCAAGAAAGAAAGAGAAATGAGAATGTACGTGTGTGCCTTGTGTCCATAGCAGTGTGTGTGTAAGTTAGAAGACAAAAAAATAGAATAATGTTTATATATGAAATTAGTAAGTTTGCATGTGTGGCAGCCGCGGTGGCAGCGAGAACTTACTCGCTGGCTTGGGGAAAAGTCATCCCGGTAAAGGACGGGGAGAGGGTTTCCGTGTACATCTCGCAGCCCGTGCCTTGCAGGTAATCATTCTGCCACGCCTGAGTGTCCGGCGACTGAAACACCAACCAACCAGCTTCACGTCATCAAACCTTCCACTAAGGCCCTCCGGAGTGCAGGCTGACCCTGCTGCCGCTGATGCTGCGAGAGTCAGACTGTCCCGACGGGGACGCATCATCGTCTCGTCGCGCGCGATTCACTATCATATTTTCATAATTCTTCGCCTACCATTTTCCAGGTGGTCAAATACCATAATAATAGCTGAGAATAATACTACTCCACGTGTTTTACACAGAGCTGGGTACCTATCGAATACATATTTCACCGCGATTCGCCATTTGAATAGTGAATTTTTATTTTTTCCACTATATTGATTCACGAAAGAGAAACATGTGGTAAAACTATTTCTAATCGAGGAAAAGGGCTGCTGGCTGTTAAAGATTCCATGAGGAATCGACACTTCAAGGAACACCATGTTTTACTGAGAATCGATAAATGAATTTTTTATTCCACATATGCGCAGTCCTCGCATATCATATGTCTGTAAATAATGCCGATGATCAACAACATAAACGCGCTCTATGTACGTACTCACGAGTGATCAAAAGCTATAATTACACTAAAATGGGTATATTTACTAAAATAGTCTCCCAACTCTGTTACACGGCTTTAAGACACGAGGGTTTTCGTTTATTTTTTATTTTTTGCATCTGCCGATATTCTATCGGTCGATCGATCCGCCGATCCATCGACCGATGGATTTCGGTGATACGCTTAGGGTATAAGAGAGCAGCTGATCAGTTTTGCACTAATCAAATTGTTAGGATGACCTCTTGACCTCGATTCCAAGCAGCGACTGTCCGAAAAGCGTATGTCCGGGTTTCAGCCTCGAGAAACGGATATAAAGCTTACGGGAATATATTGGATTAGCATATAATTTTTGTAGGTATAAAGCAATCGGACCTTGTCACAACGCATGTAAACGCGCTGAGCCAATGACATTTCGGTTGCGTAAGAGCGCAGTGACGCTGCCGCCGGGGGTCAGCGGCGGGGAGGGTACGTGAGGGTGGGAGCATGAACTTTGCAGTATAATCGATCGGGACTGCGCGATATCCCTGGCTTAAGGCTATACGTATGCCTGCTGATAATGGAATTCCATTCGAACACGCATTCAATTTGCCAATCGATCGTTTACACACGCCACATGCATGCTCGCATTGCGGCCAACATCAGGTATTCTCTTGTCTGACAGCGCACAAGGCAAACGCACTAACAGTGCTCTGTCTTATCTCGCATCTCGCACCTCACATAATCTTACGTACAAATATAAACAGTATATTATATACATATACATATATATGTATGTATGTATAAATTCCCGATCAATAGGCGGCAACACCAGGTTTGGAAAAAAAAAAAAAAACAGAAACAAAACATTATTGTCATTGCTGCATCTAGTGAATAGCCTAGTGATGCCTGATCAAATGATTGGTTTATTTACCGTCGGTTATCTGTCATTTTTTTAATTGAGAAAACATATTACCGATGGCGACGCTGTTGGCACAAGTGCAATAGAGGATAAAGTAATTCGGTAATTCAAGTCTGCACACTTAGAAACCTGATTGGCTGTGGCAGTCATCGATCGCTACATACGATCCAAACAACACTGCCATTAATAAGACAATGTATGACCTGGAAGGCCCGATCGATTGCGTAGGTCTACTCCCCAATTAATTGGCTCACTGAGACGCAGATTTTAGGGGTAAGGATATCTGAGTTTCGTTGGATTACAGAAAATTCAATTTAGCTAGCTTGATGAAGTTAGTTCAACCTTACCATGAAGTTGGGCATAACGAAAATCACAGTGAACTTGAGCCAAGTACAAAATGCCATTGAATCAACTGAAAATTTGTTGATTCAGCTACGTGATATGGTTGATTCGAATTCATTATCAGTTTCGTCGTATGTAATCTTACCACGAAATTGCGAGAGTTACATGGAGGTAGACCAATTCAGGTTTCGTTGTGCTAATGACATGCAGTTGCCTCAAAATAAAGTCGGTTAGCTCCATCAGAAGAGTTCTTAGAAGAATTCCCCTTAGTATAGATATCATATCAATGTTTGCACCGATTAACTGATTGTTAAACCGACCAATAAATTGTTTGATCCACGACTATTTGATTGAGCTATCACCCTACAAGTTGACTACTTACTAATTGAGTGTTGATTCGCAGCTAATCGGTTGACCATCGACTAATTCACTTGAGCAATTACTAATTGGGTGACTTATAAATTAATCGGCTTATTCACTGGTTGACTAATTAATCCGTCTAATTGGCAGTTTTATTAACTGAATAGTCAATGTGACGAATAAATGGTTGATCCATCAACTCACTGGTTAAATCACCGATTCATTGGTTGACCCATTAATCAATTGATTCGTCTATCAACTGAACCTTTTACTGGACAACCCAATCGATTAAAAACAAATTTGTAGTTTCGGCACATAGAGGAAAATTTCGCATCACATTCTTCGTCGTATCGGTTAATTATGATCCCTGGCGATTTTTCTCTATGCATACCTATTAATTTTCCTCGAACGAATATTGGGCCCGTTCCCCAATGGCAGCAATAATGAACGTCCAGGTTGAAGGTCAATATAAGTGAAAAAACAAAAAAAAAAAAAAACAGTTCTACTGGAGAAACATATAGTTTATCTCGTTATAATTGTGCGTTCGACAGCAATGAAATGTTGCAAATGATGTGGTACGAAGACCATATGGCTGTAACGAAAAAGGATGCATGATTTTCGATGCTAGGAGGTCAATTCGAATTCTATAACATATAAAGAAGAACATATTGTGAACAATTTGTGAAGACTTCTGATGGTGACAACGACCGAATGTCTTCCACATCAAGCTGTAGAAACAAGTTGATGAGGCGAAGAACATGGCTGTAGCCGCTGATAGAAACTGGGATAAAAACACCACAAATGAAGCAAGATACCGAAAAATTGGAGCGAGTCGGACAGACGATCTACTCGGTGGCCCGATTATTGAGCTGAAAACAGCCTACGACAGGAGCAAACTATCAACTATCACTGCAACATCCCTAAATTATAAGATCAGGACCCACGTGTTCGGTCCAATCGCATGTTAATTTTGTCCCCATATGCCATGTCTTGCCTTCAACTTTCTTATCTCAGAACTTAATAATAAGCTAAAGAAAAATACCCGTGGCAATAAAAAGAAATTGCAGACGAAAATCAATGTTCAGTGGGTGAACGACTTTGAGTTTGTTGGTACATCCAATTAATTTGTTCAATTCGCAAGCCTAATGGTGTTAGGGTATCAATAGAATTATTTTTCCATCCTGGATACTACTTTAGTGGATGGGCTAACCAACCGATATTTTCTGAATAGTGAGCCAGTTAGGCTTAATACCATTTTTTCAAGGACCCGATCTTTCCAAACGTGTAAGATATACGTATTTACAGAGTAGATTTGAGAATTATTTATTAAGGAACTTCACATGGAAAGAAAAATTAAAAGCTCTTTCAAATCTTAACTAACCGTAAAAAATGTTAGATACCAAGAAAGTATTCTTCAAGGTATTGACTTCCTTAAATGCGATTTTCCTATAAGTTTTTTCTGAAATTACACATAGATGTAAGTGCCTGTCAATCGACAAGTCTAACATTCATCAATAACGCTGAACGGCGATTTTTATTATTCCTGTTCACCATCGGCTATTTTTCCTAAGGCCATTTGGTCTCAATACCGATTAAGATTGTCAGGAGTACAATGAAAAAAAAAATTGATGAGTACAACGAAATCGAAGTTGTCTCAACTATTTCGTGAAGTTAAATAAGTTTCGTTGTGACAAGTTAAGGTGTTCGAATCATGTGTCGAATCAACGATTGATTCGCTAAAACGTAAAATGAATTGAATTTAAATTTGAGTGTAGTTGATCCAATCACGTTAATAGTTCCATATAATCGATTAGAGATTGATTCAAGAGTGCGCATTATCCGAGAAAAATCAATGTTACAGTTAGTATAAATGACGCTGTTGTTGTCTCAACCACATGAAACTTTTGAATCTATGAAAACCCGACAACCATTTGGTGAGTTCGACCCAACCTTCTCATTGCCTTCGCCGTATCTAACCTCATGGAGTAGTTGAGAAAACTTTGATTTCGTTGTACTCATCAATTTCAATAAATCAACAGTACAACTTTTTTTTGTCACATGTTCTTTGCATGTCATCTGACTGGCTACGGCAATCAACCGACTTATATACAGGTTGGCGGCATGATCCGCTAGCGTTTTATTTTCTTTTTTTTTTTTATCATTCGTCTCAAAGGAATCCACTGCCGGAGAATGGTTTTCTGCTTGCATCATCTACTGGCGCAGGAGAAATCTAGCATGTTAATACGGAAAGGTTGCAAGGTTGTGATATTGAAGTGAATTTAACAAAATTTAGGTACGGTGTGCCATTACTCTAAAACGAGATTTTCTTCAATTGCTGTCTAGGCTTCGTTTGTCCAAATAGTGGTACAATCAAAAAACTTTTAATGACCTCGTACAACTCACTCAGAAAAATAGTAATAATACACTCCACTGTAAATTGGCAACTATTCATTGCCAATTCACGTAACTATTTCATAGTTACGGCAACTATACAAAAATTGGTTGTACGAACTAAATACGTATAGTTGTCACATTATAGTTGCTAATATCATAATTGTATCTCAGTGCAAATCTACCGAGGGAACATAATTTTTTCTCGGCTAATAAATAACGGTTATGAGTAGAGTATAATAACGGAAAGGCTAAATAAAAATCCTTGCAACTTTCCCTCGGCCATTTTAAGATGGGGTATGATTTTAAGTCGTAATGTATGAGAGGTTAATGTAATCTTCAGCAGAATAATCTGATATTGAACGTATAAAGGTCACCCACTACAAAAGCCACATTGAGTGCTTCACCACCAAGGTCGCACTCGTTAATCTGTTTCCCAATTGCAAGACTGTATCTATAAAATATGACTTTGCAACATCCTCAAATGACGCTCATTAAAAGGACACCCGGCGGATCTAGGAAACAAAGAGCATTATTTTTTGCATCACTAGACTGTAGTCGGATATGAACCGAACTCGTTGATCACAATGACGTAGTATCATTGCATATATATTAAGTGAAAGGTAGACGGAGTTACTGAAGCGATGAAGGGTGGTCTTACATCGATTAGGTGTAGCACAGATACGATTTATACAGTAAATATATATATATATATATATAGGTATATATATATAGACATATATATATATATACCTATATATTGTTGTTGACACGATTATATAGAGGTTCAATATATAGCGGAGTGGAGCGTAGTGAGAGACATAGGCGAGGCGAAGCTTCATCCCTTTCTTCCGATTCAAGAGACACCGAACGAACATAATAACATTCTTGCTTTTTCTTTTTCTTTTTCTTTTCTTTTGTGCAAGGATGTAGAACTCGGCGTCAGTCAAATTGGATCTATAAGATACAAGATCCTGCAACGTAATAATTGATATTCACGCGCGAGGTAACTCGCTGTCAGGATACGACTGACGCCGCATTGAGACAAGGATTAAATGATTAAACGTAGCAGTAACAAGAATTATCCGAAAATAAATTAAAGTCACTTAACTATTCGGAGGCTGTGCATAGGAGAAATATTGAGAACCCGATATTTTTCAAATCTTTCAAAAAGAAAAATCATATTTATCCGGTTCGAAGTATTTCGCTCCGAATTATAGAGCTCTGTGTTTGACGATATATCGTGAATTTTGTAGAGATAAGAGAATATGTAGGCGAGGCACGAGGAAGAAAATAATATGCGGTTATTATTCAATAATAAAGGCAATAATAGAGGAATCGCGTATACCGACCGTTATTAGTACAAAGCGTGAGTTCAAAGGGCCTTTTCAAAACGCGTTTTGTAATGTAAGAAAAGGTAAAATAAAGTAACAAACAGGCGGGGATTAAGGTTATAGATTAAGGTAATAGTCGAGTCTCTTGAATCAGAGCTTTACGTTTTGCTGGATGACGTTTTTTTTTTTTGTCATGGAGCGACTTACTCAGTGGCTTTGGCAAAGGGCATTCCAATGAAGGTAGGGCTCAGTGTCTCGGTGTACATCTCCATTCCGGTTCCACGCAGGTAGTCATTCTGCCAAGCCTGCATATCGGGCGACTGGTTCCAATCAACCAACCATTTCTATTCTCAATTACACGCGCGCCTATGCATGTACTGATGTGTCAGTCGTCCACAGTGAGGCGATATTATTCATTTTAAACATCTCGAGTGAAACCGGAAAATTTCTCTTTGTACAATATTTTCGACTCGACGAATACTATGTTTTTATTTCTCATGAAAATGAAGAAAGCAGTAAATATTTTTGATATGTATATATGATAAATGAATCCTGTGATTTTTAGCACACATACGCTAATTTCACTGTGAACTTAATTTTCGTTTGATAACACGACCCGATTCGCGACGATTCACACATGCATAGATGATCTAAGGCGGCCGGAGGACGATTTTACTGACCGTCTTGAAGGAGCGCATAGCGAAGAGATTGGCCATCATCGTGCTGAACCCCGGGGCAAGGCAGGACTGCGCTATGAAGCCCAACTTGAGCTCGGCAAGGCAGATTACGTCGTCGCCCTGTTTCCAGTCCCACGATGGAATGTTCAATAAATAGGCCTGTTTTGAATTTAAAAAAAAAACAAAGGTCGAGTTAATCGTGTTTTTAACCATTCGTTCCCTAATCCGTCTGTTATCTAGATTATGTTTCTTCATGACAGATAATATGATTCGATTCTGTATAATATAATTGGTAATTATAATAAGTTATCGCTCTAGTAAATATAATGTAAACGATACTGCGAAGATACCTTCGATAATAAATCGTTCTTATTATTATTTTCTTTTTTGTCTATTAAGGTGCTATATCCTGAATACTAAATGAATCGACAAACTATTAAGTAGAAGGCTAGGAGTGTTGGGTACTCGGGGAGTTCCAGAGGTCTCTGAATCCGAACAAGATCTCAAGAATAAAAAAATTAAATGTTAGATCCAATAATTTGGGTAAAACTTGATTCTCGAGGATTTTTGATGACATTAATTATGAACATGAACTGCAAAATCAAATATATAAAATAATAATATAAAAGATTATAATTTAGATTAATTTATAATAAAATACCAATAACCCAAATTATATTGAAAAAACTTTGAACATTACTTTGGGGTGTTTCAATAAAACTTTTTAATTCCCATTGCGGTACTGGTCGGACCAAAATGATACTTTTGTTTCGCCAATAAAGACTAATGTTTACTATTTTTTTTTTTTTTTTTTTTTTCACATTTGTCCATAAACGATTTGGAAAAATCCTTGGTAGTTCCTTTGAAGAATTTATTATAGTTTGAAAAATTGAAAGCTGAACGAAAATAGGTAAGACACTGTATACCCCACGGTGATGCAAAGAGCTAAAGATTTCTGAGGCAAAGCATTTTCTTATATAGGTAATTCGTGGCTCACCTTGTTGTGGTACTGCATAAGTTGAATAATAACGCGGATATCATCGGAGTAATTCTTGATGGAGATGACTCGCATAATATTGGCCGCATCTTCTGCGTCGGGATCCTGACAGTATTTGTTAGCTAGGACCAGGCAAGCGTCTGCTTCGTGAACCTAAAAATCATTGGACAAAAGTTTCATGCTCGTCCATTCTTACTTTCAACATCAAAAGTTGTGAAGGGGATATAAGTTTAGGATATGATCGAAAAAATAGAGTATTTAAAATGCGAGAATGTTTATATCGAACTCGATGAATCGATGCTCAGAACTTCCCGGCGCTCAAAAACGTTATACCAACATATTTAAGAGGCTCCAAAATGAATAAAATTTCCTTTGAAAGCATCTTCTACCATCGGAGAACATTGATTTAATTGATCATCCATGTACAATCACGAAACCCCAGAACAAAGTTGTGGGGGGGCGGGGTCACGACAAAATTGGAAGTGAAACTTTCAATGGAACTTATTTAAATAATGCAGCATTTTAATTGATTAAGTGAAACTGCCTGAGTTGATTTTTAATGTATAATGATATAATTAATACCGCACTGTTTACTGCTAAAAAATATGTGTATTTGTTAAAACAGCGTTGTAATAAATTCAAAAGCAGGTTCAATCGCATTCTCAACGAGATACACAAGGTATATAGTAAACGAATAAGCTTTACAGGGTGTTCGTATAAATATCCGCTCAACTTTTAAAGACTACGGGGTTTACATAGAAACAATGGTAGTACTAGTTTTTTTATCTAGAATTAATATACATGTGGAAAAGCGGTCTTACAGCATGCCTGACCAAGTTTTGAACTCTAGAGAACTAAATGAGTATAAGCGACACGTGGCAGGCAGGTGATCGAATAGGAAGTATATACGTATATATATATATATGTCTGTCTATGTCTAAAGCATAGATATATGAACACGATACTATAATAATAGATATATATAGTGGTACGTTGATAGACTGTTCGGTTGTTGGTCGATGGGTTTCGCTGGGTTGACGTGTTGTAAAAAATAAAAAATAATGAAGAATAAGAAAAAGATCCAACAAAAACACGTGCCTCTACATGAGGCGTTGCTCTATGCTTATCTCTACTACGCTAATAACGATCGTTAACATCAGGCTCCACAAAAACATGAGCACTTACCCACCTGGGTCGACGGCAGGCATGGGTCTATATCCATAGGTGGAAATATTGTCTCAATGAAGAAGGAAATTGGGGAATAATAAATAATGATGATGATGATCGTTGTTATCACTTTTAACCATATCGATATTTGCATGTTCCTCATTGGTAATCAACAAAAATCGCCAGCAATTTACAGGAGCGTCCAAAATGTGCTCTATGCACGAAAAGAAATGAATCCGAGAATACGTGCCACTCTTAGAAAATATAGTAAAAGTGGTGACACATGGGCCTTGTTGCAATAACTCCTATAAAACATTACGTAATTACGTAATCGTTCTAAAGTCGCTTGATAACAGGAATGACTTAGCAGGAATTCCTTAACAGTATAGGAATACAATCTATTTAATATTTGTCTAAAAAATAAAAACATTGAATTACCGACGGCAGAGGACGCGCGGTCGGTTTATAGCTACGGCGGTCTCCCAAGTTAAGCAGCTTCTCTCGCGGGCAGTACTTGGATGGGAGACCGCTCAGGTATGCACCAACTTACGCGTTAACTGTTGAGCGGGTGGCAGTTTTTCTGACTTTCTGATGTATTCTCATACAACAGAAAGTCAGTAAAATATAGCCGCCTGTATCGGCGCAGGTTTTCCGCAGTTTCCCTGTGCCCTCGTGCAAATACGATACACTAGTGCATTAGGAAAGAGCGGCTGCGGGTAACACTCTGCGGGAAACTCAATAAATGGTAGGAGATGAAGAGGAGTGGGGAAAACGTAAAAACCTGAAGAAGGTATACGAAGGAATACAAATAAAAACATTGAATTGATCTTTATTTATATAGGACTTATTAGTATCAATTAAAATTAATTTCCTATACTGCTGTGGAATTAATGACATGTAGGGTTTCTTGCAATTCGCAAAGAATAATATCGTTAAGAGCGATACCGGAAATTTATGTGTATTAGAGAGAAATAATGAAAATTTTTTATCTTACATTAAGATACAAAAATAATTTTCACAGCATGAAAATTATCTCTATAAAAAAAGAAAATACTTTCATAAATATAAAAGCAAGGACAATAAACCTCATGTGTCACCAGTTTACCACAATTATAGGAACTAAGAACAAAAAACCTCTTATCTGCGAGCAGATTCTTCATTCCGTGTGCTTAACAGATATATGATGATACACATCGATAAGAATGACTTCGGCGATACGGGGCAGGGGTCGGGGATCCTCAGTACAGACATACATTTGTATATGGGGGGGGGGGGGGGGGGGGGGGCACTGCATACCAACTGGACCTGGGTCTGTACCTCGACCTTTTGGATTTCATCTCTGATTTTTTATGTTATTGTTCTATCTCTAAACACCGACCACAATTTTTATTAAATTATTTTTGAAACAATTTATATACTCATGGTTATTTAAAGCCATTGTTTTCTGAAAAAATTCTCATAAATTCTGTATCAGATATCGATATCTTTAAGCTTAGGCCCAGAGTGGACTCGCTTTTATTTTTTACAAATTCTTTCACCGCAGCCTTTCCGGGACTTTTGGAGCAAAACATTTTGCATTAAAATAGAAGTCAATTCGCGCCCATTATCGAAAATGGCTCGAATTTCTTTATTTTGCATACACGATTTCTGTGAATTACTTCAGGATTTTGAGTGATGCCCTTCAATATGTTTATTATAAATAATTATAAGTTAAAAATGCAAAATAAAAAAATGAAATAAATACCACTCTGGACGAATCTTAAAAAATTTTCCAAAGTCTGCAGTACTTAGAAATGTTCAAGCTATTGCCTGCGGTGAAAGGGTTGTTGTACACATCGAAATTTGGTCAAGTTTTAATATTTTTATCGTGAAAACCATAAGTGAGGTCCACTTTGGGCCTAAGCTTAAACATATTGTTCCTTATGAAAAATCGATGAGAATTTTTTTCATAATATAAATTGTTAAAAAATTTATCTAAAAAAATTGTAGTTGCTGTTTAAAGATTGAAGAATAACGTAAAAAATGAGGAATGAAATCCAAGACGTCGAGGGTCAGACCCAAATGGAGTTCGGATGGAATGCTTTATATGTATGTAGTGAAAGACAGCTCGGCCGAGAGACAAGTAGCAGCTGGTGGCCTGAACAATTTGGCACTCGATTACAAACGTTGAGGACGAATCAATTGTTACGACAATAATAACACGAGACAGGTAGAACACTGAGCAGGCAACAACCATGCCCGCAGGTGATACAGGATACAACGAGGCCTGCTGCGCGTCATTATAGCTCGTAAACCCTTTCACGATGTGACTATTAGCAATAACGAATTTACAAATTTCAAAATTTTTATTTCTTTTTCATCATTAAAAGGAGCATGGAAACGCAGATATTGTGCAGGCATACACAGTAAAAAAATGTACTCTGTTCTTAATCGTAGTGCCCATTTTCATTATTGGGAAACTGGCGTTTGTATTGTAATAACATTTTACCGTACAGATTTTTTCGTAAAATTGTGAGATCGATAATAGAGTTTTGTAAGTATTACGACTCTAAAAAAAGTCCTTTTTGCAAATATGGTGAAATTGTAAGTGGCAAAAAAAATTGTTTAGTCGAATTTACAACGAAAAAACCATGAATCTATCGATATTTATTGAACAAGAAAATAACAAAGAAAATTGAAAAAATGACAAATATATATATATTTTTAGGTTGAACATTTTTTTATAAAGTTAATTAAAAGTTCATTCTCAAACAGTAGTTTTTTGTAGACTGAAACTTTTTGTGAAGAGTATAAAAATTTCAATTTATTTTTGACCGTGTATGGCAATAATTTTAACGGACTCTGGAGTTCAAGCTTGAATCACTATTTTGTTTCCATTGCCGTATATCGTTATATACCTGGTACTAGCTTTTTAACCGAAAGGAATTAATATTTGGAAATCCTGAGAAGATACATAAGATGCTAACTAGGCAGACAAACGCGACTAAATGAAGCCGCGAGTACAAAGTTTTGGCGAGCCACCCGGCGGAGCGAGCGGCTTTCTGTTTTGTTTAGGGGCGGGGGGAGATTTGGTTAACACAGATAAATCGGTAGTAGACCAGACAAATGTTCAAGTGTGAATGAGCTCACTTGGTAATTGCAATCGACTGCTGTTGGTTAAGGTTTCATCGGTGACTCACCTTTACCCGTTGCAGATCAATGGGATTCATGATGGTGCCCTGAAAGAACTCCACAGTGGTGAAGTGCCGCTTGAACAGTCCCTCCAGCTCGAGATCTGGTGGCTTCCTGTCAGTCCAAACCCGATCAAACGATATATTATCGTGTTACAATAATGCAGAGGGTCGGACCTCTTTTAAACCGCGAGACGCAAAGATCCCAAACGAAAATAAATCTAATTATTCGGCGTTGGCTCCGCTCTAAATAGCGGTCTCGTTCATCGCGTTCATCTGGATATAGGGTGACGTGAGAGCGATGCAAAGAATACGTGCGATTCGTTATCTTGTTTTCTCTTTCGGCAGACGGCACGCACTTACTCCTTAGTCTTCGTACGAACCAAATATATATATATATATTTACTAATATTGTATTTACATAATAAATCGTTTCTATTTCATCTACTGCACGCTGATCCTGGCCCATAGCTCAATACAGCATACCATGCACTGGCAGGCGGTTGCTCAACTACGTGTACTCCCTATCCCTCGTCTGAACAAGTACTTTAAGTTTTGTGGAATATTGATGATATACCGGTCGAATATTCCTATCGATTTCAACATGATTGAGATGAATATAGCAGTCATTGATTTCCTTTAATGTGGCTCGTTTGATAAATCCTTTGTTATTTTTGAGTTTTTGCATTATACAGTATTAGAGTTTTAATTTTTGGCAGGAATTACGTAATGGGGTCCACCTACCGCTTATTTTTATCGTACCCGGGGCTTACAATAGTTTCAAAATCGACAAAATTATAGTTTTTACGTCACGACGAATTTGAGAGCTACTATTTTTTGCCGCCCCAAGTTCTACTTTATAATTTTTACCCATTATAAATGCCCGGGCTTTCGTTTTGGCTTTCGTTGCTTTTGTAGAATAAAACGGTTTTGCCTAAAACTGAACTGTATGTTTGCTGATTCTCCGTTTTTCTCTTCGGTTGCCATCGCCATACTTATTCTCTGTTGGACCTTAAGGTAACACGCTACACTGTTTCAACTGTCTCTCACAGATTGCTATACATGAAGGGGAGATAATTGGATTTCCCCGAAGCAAATATTTCTGTTAAGATTAAGTTTTTGTATAAAAGACGAGAATGACTGGAAAATTCAACCGTTCTTATCTTTCATCTGTAATGGAGACTGCGGAGAAGACTCTGGAATTGTTTTTACCGACCGTCTTGAGGGAAAATTTATTCAGACAATTTGGACAGATAGCCCTGACTTTCCACTTATCGTAGCTTTCGACTTAACATCTGATAATTACAGGGGAATCAAGAAGAAGAATTTAGGTTTCAAGCCTCGTTATACGGGGTAGAGGGGTATAGTTAACCATGCCCGATGACCCATTAGACTCGCTTTTTCTTCAAATGGGTAATATTGGCCATTATTACAGTCAATCACCATGGATTATCTGAGTGACCGAGGGTCAGTATTAGAAAAGGTGACCAACGAATTCTGTCATAGAAACCTCGGATTGTTTCAATTATTTCCGCTTTTATGGGAATAATAATATTGATCGAGATTAAGAATATATATAAAATCGAGTTTATAATTTAATTTATATCTGAAGTTAGTTACAAAAAACTACCTTGTGACTTTTGTAACATGTGACTTTTAATCGCCTATCAGTGCAGGTCTTTCAATTCTAGATTTCATAACAGTCTCTCGTCTGGATAATTTTTTATTGATTTTTTAAATCTCATTCAAGGCCTTACGAATGTCAGGTTACCAACGAGGCGTTAAAGATTAAGGATTTATTCGGTTGCTTATTTTATACATTTATATTTTTCCTTTTATTAATTAAAAAATACATATTCTGTATTTTTCGTTGTCGATTGCGAATTAATGAATCAATGACTGAAATATCCACCTTGATCGTAATAGATCTTGTGTGAAAATAGTCTGACAGAAGTTCCAAAGCTCGACGAGAGATAGCCCTTGCTCGCAATTAATAGTATGAATATGATAATCTATATTTAGCGAAAATTTCAAGTAAATCATAGAACAGAGTATGTGTTATTGTTGTATATACGCGGTATATACGCATGTACCTAATGCGCGAAGCTTAACCCTATGAATAATAATCTCGAAAATATATAACAGTATAAAATAAACCGTGTGAATGGTATAACAAGAAATCGCTATACAGTGTGTAATAGATAGCATGTATATAGAACGATAAACAGTGCGCTTAATAGACGATCAATCGGGGAAGATCGATCCATCAAGTCGTTGTCGAAACTGCTAAAAACCTATAAAATTTATTTTTTAAAATAATTCATGTCTCTGTTTTTTGTCCCTAAGATATAGGAGACGTTGAAATGAAACGCGAGTGTTGTCGAGTGGGCTGGGATTGTGATGGATTTTATTTCATTTGTGGTGGTGGTTGGCTAATTTTCGGGGATACCTTGACACGCTCTAGGTCCACGGCATTCATCATCGTTCCCTGAAAAAACTCCACGGTCGTGTAATGCCTCTTCAGGAGACCCTCCAGCTCAAGGTCGGGCTCTTTCCTGGAAGCACAGGCCACTCCTTATGATAGGGCGATCAAGCCGTCGAGTCAATATCACTTGGACGTAGAATTTTTCGTTTTGTCGAGAGAAAATAAAAAAAATAGTACCGAATTTTATTCCCTCTTTCATGCAGTGAATACAGAAGGCTTGATCGCCCTGGATTGCAACATTTGTGTTGCTATTTCAGTCTGTTATACTAATTAACATACTCACCGTACACCAATGTTTCAAAAACACAGTGACATATGCAAGAAATGAGATTAGGAAAATAAATGTTTGATATGACTAAGAAATAAAATTAACAACTTATTTCACAGGGCACAAGACTATAAATCGTCGTCTGTCGATGGTAACTAAATAATGAACTAAAATTGTGCTCGAGCCACTCCGCGCGCTTGTCCCCGCCTCCAACCGTCCACAATATTCGAATAGAGTGAGATAGCACGGAAGACTGCACATCGATATTCACATTTAATGACAAATACAAATAAATCCATTTTTCGATAATGAATAAATAATTAAAAATCACCAGAATGACGGAGAAATTTCACAACATACCTATGCAAGAAGACGACCTCAACGTCGACATCCTCGCGGTCCTCGTGCAAGAAATCCTTGAGGAAGTGCGAGACAGACTCGTACGTGATGTGGCCGCACACAACAATGTGTCTGCCAACACAGAATAATCGTTAGACCGTCCGCGTTCGGTGCATCATTAACGATGAAAGTCGTAAAGAACTTTCAATGAAATCGTACAAGCGACTACCACGAGTGCTACATCGAATATCTACTTGGCTATAGCAACTCTATTATCAATTCCCTCTATCGTCGTTTTTCTTGTTCACGTTTAGGTATTTTGTATTTTAACGTTTCGAAAATCATAGGGAACATAGTTATATATTGTATGCATCAATGTCGTAAATAATCATCAGATGATATTGAAGAACTAAAAAAAATAGAAATAAATGATTTAGTTGACACTAGCTTTTTGTGCTGCAAGATAAGCCGCGCAAAATCCGTATCGCCGTGTCTATCGGATCTCGAGTAAATTTCGAAAAAATAGTGTAACATACCAAAAAATTGAAGAATTTCGTGAAGGCGAGACCCGAATCACCGTTACCACATGAAATCAAGAGAGAGAGAGAGAGCGAGAGAAGAAGAAGAAGAAAGAAAAAAACAAAACAAAAAAAACGAATCAGAAAAACCGACAATAAAATGGTGACTCGGATGCTTTTTTCTGCAGTTATTACCCGGATTAACGACAAGATGCGGGAATGTAGTCAATTCATAATGGCCAAACTTACCGGGATCGATAGGAATGGAGTGAGTCGTATTAGCCGACTAACGTAATCGAACAACTATAGACACCTATGTACAAGTTAATTTATGCTAGGACGTAATAGTTAATTCAATTATATAATAATTCATGTAACATGTGAGTGAATGCAGGCTCGTTCGTGTTAGTTCATTGCCAAAAAAACGTTCAAGCACAAAACAAAGGTTTCTCATCTATTTCATGGATATAATAATAATAATAAACTCTAGATCTACTTTAAAGTGTTAGTATATCGTATGTATATATATATATATTCGTATGTATTATTTCCTTGAGTCTGTGTAAGTATATCTTGTGTGTAGCGGGTTTTTATAATAATAATAATAATAATAATAATAATAATAATAATAATAATAATAATAATAATATATAAATATATACATATATATATGAAAAAGGTGTGCTTGTGCACAGCGACAGAAAGGTCGAATAATAAAAAAGAAAATAAAAAATTAGGATAACATGTTGCATAGCCATTCCATGCTGTTTCGGCTGCACAGTGTTAGTGTGGGGTCTGTGAAGGGGATAACAAAAAGTATAAAAAAAGTGACTGAACACTCACGCTCATTGTGAATTCATTAGTGCCTGTATTTACAATGGTAAATAGAACAAATGTACATCCACGATGCAAAGTGGAATAGAAAAACCATTTAATAGCCGATGAACAGACTATTGAATTCATCATGAGCATTAAGAGTATCGGTGATTGATCTGTGACAAAAAAAGGCCTAATCCACTATTAAATAATTATTTGCTCGGCGATGTTCTCTACGGCGATCGTCACGATTCTTCCTTTCTTCCTGGTTGGAGTTTTGTGTGTGTGTGTGCGTGTGCGTGTGCGTGTGTGTGTGTGTGTGTGTGCGTATGTGTGCATGGGCTTTTTATTGGACGGATATAATCCGGGTGATGATAAGGGAGTAGATGTGTGTTAGTGCACGCGAATCGAATAAACAGAAATGTCCAATTATATTCGCGACGGGTGTCCGGCCGGGTAACAAATCGAGGGAAAATCGCGATGAAAAGTGAGATTATAAATTTCTTGGACACGTGTCAATGTCGTATAGAAATCGGTGAATTAATCGTGCCCGGAGCTGAATGGAACGAATGCTTACACATGTATATACATATATATACACATATATATGTATGTATATATGTGCCTCATGCGACGGGATCGACCGTGCCGAGCTGTTTGCACGATCGCGTATACACGTAATAAGTGCAGTGAATATTTCATCGAATTACGATGACTGAGCATGGGGGGGGGGGGGGGGGGGGGGGAAAGGCAAGTCGGCACTTCCAAGTGCAAGCAAATGACGAAGGCCACCGATAGAGAAGTGTACGTAGCCATTTTACTTGCGTATACATACGCTTTGTTTGAATAGCATACTTGAATTTATAAAAAATAAAATAAAATGCCGTGAAATCGTTGCGAGTGTATATAGGTGAGTGGACCTTAGTGTTTATTCTTTAATATACACATAACTAATATATTATACGCGTGTGTTCATGTACGACACGAGAACCTGGCACGATGCTATGCGCACCTCTTTGTACACTGCACTTTTTAAGGTATCATATTATCGTTTCTGACATTTTGAAAAAAAGTAAATAAATGTAGCGCAAATCGAGTGCCCATTATTGTGACACTAGGCTAGAATTATTTTCCCGTTATAGTGATATATATAAATAGTTCCTGATTAAAATGGACTCCAACTTAAACTTTCGATGAGAAGACCTGAACTATTCAACACATTTATTACTCAATACAAACCTACTATTTATTTTCTCTATAAATTTGTATTTGTAGAGATATATATGTATATAATTTTTTTTAAATATTCCTTCTTGTTAGAAAGTATTACGGACACGCAAACGATAATTTAATGCTGACTAAGACACCAAGGTTAATAGTTTAATATATATTACACTGAACTGTTACAACAGTGGGAATTAGATGCATTCGATGCTGGTTATATGCAGGGCACATGCTGGACAATGACTCTTTGCACTCGGAGATAAATACAGCTCACGAAAGAACACAGTGTGTTTCTATTTTTGTAAATATTTATTTGATAACAATAAATTACACGCGGTACGACGAATTTATCTATAGATGGGGATATCGCGAATTTTTAGACGTTACCCGATAAGAGTTATAAAAAGGGACAATTGCGATAAGGGCACCTCGATGATTTTATCCTACAACATTTCTTTCCGATAAATTATCAAGTGCAACTGACATCGAAATCTTCTGAAAACGGCAGAATATATTCATATGGACTGGAAGGCGACTCGTCTGACCCGCGAAAGTCGTAACTACTTGCGACTCGTGCCTGATCACATAACGGCGTTACTACTCCCGAAACGATTTTCGCTGCAGTCAATGAGGTTCTGTAAGCGCCGATAAATAACTCATTAATCGTTTAATCAAGTCGCCAATTCATGGTTTATCAATGACAAGCACTTCACAGAACACAAAAGGTGCAAGAATTGCACTACTGAAAAATTCTTTTTAATTTTTAATGACTTTCCCTTTTATGAAATGAAAATGTAACCAAATTCCACGGATGGTTAACTTTTTCTCCATTCCTGAGTTGATATTGAAAAAAGTTATTTCGAAAAACAAATCTTTCTTCAGTCTTTCTAGCAAATAGGCTATTGACTCAGTGATCAAAATGGAAATTTTCTACTTCGATATCTATTTTGCCCAGAGAACGCAAAATTTGTTTATCCCAATAACTTTTATATGAAATTCCATTATCATAGATGCAGCAAAACGATTTCTAGCATGGTAATTCAAGATTTACTTTAGTTTAATAAGGTTTTTCAATTTTGACAAAAAAAACACAAAACATTTTCACTCTACAGCATTTTTTAAATTAAATCGCTAATGGCCAAATGTTATTTCAGTTCTAAACGAAAATCAAAATAGTGGACAAATGTCATTATTTGAATGTTATAAATTTTTCCATGTGTGAATGCTCTTTTTTCATCGAATAAAAATTTAAGATTCATCCCAAGCAAAATTTCGTCGCCAGACAAATTTTTCAAGAAATATGAGCTTACTTTTTTTTAAAATGCTTAGATACAAAGTTATTCTTCAAATGTATGACAAACCCTACCTTGGCAGTTAAAGCAATTAATTAGTCAGTTGCCAATTTTGTTTTATTCTACAATTACCAATTGAAACTATAGCGCATTGTGTTTGAAGACTGATTTTGCAAATAGGAAATTAACTAACTTATCGATACATTAGTGAACCAAAATTTTCTCAAACTATCGTTCGACAAAAATTTACAAACGGGTAATCCGAATCCTCGTGAATAAATGGTAGAACAAATCGTTAACGAGATCGCGATTACGGTGAAAAAAAGAATAGCGCGGTATTTTAATTGAGTCGAGCCGTAATGGACACGGAATTCCCGGTTCCTCGAGACGTTTAGGCGAAACTGTCCATGGTAAAGCCGTATTTGTCTCAAGTGCGGTCAGTGTGAACAAACAAGCTAACACCAGTTGCTGGGTGTGGTAGATCTGTGGTAGTGGTAATGGTAGTGGTAGTGGTAGTGGTGGTGGTGGTGGTGGTGGTGGTGGTGGTGGTGGTGGTAGTGGTGGTGGTGGTAGCGGTGGTGGCAGTAGTGGTGGACTTGTGGGAAGCTGGTACTTTGAGAAGGCTAGTTTGGAGTCTCTGAAAGGTTTCACAGGAGGACAGAGAACAAGAATAGGGAGAGAGAGAGAGAGAGAGAGAGAGAGAGAGAGAGAGAGAGAGAGAGAGAGAGAGAGAGAGAGAGAGAGAGAGAGAGAGAGAGAGAGAGAGAGAGAGAGAGAGAGAGAGAGAGAGAGAGAGAGAGAGAGAGAGAGAGAGAGAGAGAGAGAGAGATAGGTAGATAGAGAGAAAGCGACGGGTTAGGAATCGTCTATATAGGTTTGGGTTACGGTTTGTGATGTCGAGGGTCGGCACACTAAAGCCGAGCGAAACTAGCAAAAACTGTAGGTTCTCGCAACTCTCACAATTGATATAAAACAAGTGTATTATATTGTTTGCGACACTAAGACTGCTCGCGCTTTTCTAATATTATTAATGTGTACAAAAAGTATTGAAACTGATTTGTGTATCGAGGAAAATCTGGAGTATTTGTTAAGAACTTATATTACAATTCATTATATATTGATTACAATAAAATATCAATGCAATAATAATATAATCAGCATTATTATTATTATACTCATTTGATTGGAAATTGCATTGATAATGAAATGTATATATGTAAAATAAGGGACATAGAAGGGGTCGAAGTGGATGCAGACTTTTTGAGGAAGGAAGAGGAAGGTCCGTCACAAAAATATACACACAAGTACATATAGTGAACTAGACGAAAGAGAGAGAGAGAGAGAGAGAGAGAGAGAGAGAGAGAGAGAGAGAAGGGGGAAGAGGGAAGAGAGAGAAAGAGAAAGTGTGTAAAACAGAGTGAGGGGAAAAAGGAAGGTACGGATGGTATATACTTTTTTTTTCTGGTAAATTTTGTGGGAATCTAGTTGGTTTGTGTCTCACCTGCGACCTCGCTCGTTCTTCAAAGTGCCGCCATACTTGTTTCGCGTCCCGATCAGGTCAATTATCTCGGGGATACAACTGGCGAATATGGCCTACACCACGTGATAGAACAGAACACAACACTCGCATCAATACACTTGAAAAGGGTTGATTGGTTGATTGGTTGTTTTTGGTCGGTCGTATAGTCAGTTGGAGCTCGGTGTCTTAGTCCAAAATAGTCTCAAGTCGTAGAGCGTTGGTCAATAATTGTCATTAAATATTCGCTTGTCTTGTATAGTACACATCTACTTGTGTATTTTATATAATTTTTGTTGTTGTTTTTTTTTTATAACGTAGAGGCTGTAACGTATCGGGGTCGTCAGAGTCAAATTTAACGAGGGAAAGCAGGTGGTACAAAGGGTTTTGCAGGAATTTCAATAAGGGGGCCGGGGGTGGGGCTCGGGGCTGGTTGGGTGGTTTTTTTTTTGTATAATGAACGGAAAGAAAAAGAGTTGTTGATTAGCTACAGGGCCGCGGGGCAACCCATAGAGACACGATTGACAGTGCTGTACCGCTATGCGCGCCACGGCCCAACTGCGTTCTTTAAATATTAAAAAAACGGAGAGAAAGAGAGAGATAGAGATAGAGACTTTTTAAAATACATAGGCGTATATTAATATGTATTTTTACCTACGGTATACCGATGTTAGGTATATATAGTTTTAATGCATATACCCATGATTCTGAAGGACGGGGTATAGGTAGGCTACCTACACCTAGGTCCTACACACCTATACCTACGCCTAAAAAACTACACGTGCCGACACGTCTACCTATAGTTATTTTTTATTTAAAAAATTTTTTTAATCGTCATTTTATATTATAGGCAGGTATACATGGCATCACGCACACAATGCTGTTTGTACCTCTCTGAGCTATTTTCCCATTATTTGTTTTGTTTTTACTATGTTGGCCTTTTGTAGTTTCTTAGCGTCGCGCTTTTTATGAAAATTGTAACTCGAACGACGACTCAAACGTTTAAACATCCCTCACATCTTGGGGCGGATATACACAAGAGAGAAAGAGAGTCAGAGACGAAGAGAAATGAGAGAATAATAAGAAGGAGGAATGTGAGAGAGATAGGGTGATAGATCATAGATAAATATAAAGAAAAGACAGCCGGAGGAAACAGAGAAAAAGAGAAAGAGAGAGAGAGAGAGAGAGACAAAGAAAGAGAGAGACAAATAGAGAGGAAGATAGAGAGAGAGAGAGAGAGAGAGACGATCATCTTGGAGTTCGTCGTCGTCGTCGTCGTCGTCGTGTGCGGCGCTCACACACTGCTGACCACGTATGGGTTTGCGTAGAGTGGACGCATCGAATTTTGAGTTTCATTAATATCGAATGGTCATTTTTTAAATAACGTTTCTCACTGAATCTTTAAATCGAGATAAACGTGTATGATCGAAATGTCCGCTCTATCGCCATCCCCCGCACCGTTACGAAAATGATAATTTAATGTGGAGACTGATTTCGCGAAACTCAAGGCTATACGATGATCCGATTGAACGAATAATTTTTTGTGTTTGTTTTGAGTGCAGCGTAAATCACACTACTGCGGGCCAATTAGTGAGCAGCATTAAAATCATACTTTTTTTTTCTTTTTCGTTAATTGCGTATATCACTTGCTGAAACTGAGTAGCGCCTCGCACAGTCGACACAAAGCCGCACGACGGTTAAAGAGCATTTTACGTTCAATGTTAATTTTTCGCACTATCGCGACACATTTGTCAGATGTAGTAATAATAGTAGCGTTACTCTTTATGAACATATCTCTACATATCGGAGCCCGTATTTTTAGTTTAAGCTTCAAACACCGAAGGCAAATAATTTTGAAAAATTTGTGCGCGATACAATTATCAACGTATGACTTTATATTATATTGCAAAATAGGTTATGTAGCACCTCTGTTTTTATTCTTACACTGTTACTTTTATTGTCTACCGAGAACTCATTCAGACGAGTGATTCTCGATTTCCTACGACAATTTGTGAAAACCTCTTTACCGACAGATATGCGCAAACATCATTCCAAGAGCCTCGTGTAACTTGGGAGGATTATGGAATATGAACAAAAACAGCTTTTAGAGAGACGTATATAAAACCTTACGGTGGACAGATGCTTGCCAGTGCTTTTAGTAATAAGTAAAAGAGACGAGAGAAATTTAGCTTATTTTTACTTTTTTATTTTTGTAACGCGATGAAATAAAAATAGCATGTATACATAGAGTGAGACGCGTGAATGTGTATTTCTGTGGTAAAAGGTTTTGTGAATAAATGAAAAACGACGTCTTAATGAATTTATGCTTACGGATTGAAAAAGAAATCTCACCCGAGAGTGTTTCTTGGGACATGGGCCAGTGTTGGTCTCTAACTCGTGTTTCTTTTATTTGCGTTTTTTTTTTCCTTCAAGTTTACTCTTACTTATGGTGGCATGTGGCGTGTCGCGGCGTTATTTTATCTTTTGTTCATATCTTATATATTTTAACAACAAAAAAAAAATTTGTGATTGATGCTGTTTCATGTTTCCGGCGAGTGTGATATTCGTGATTGTAGAGTAGTCGCACGCGCGCATGTGCCTCGCGCGATTTTGTGCTACCTTTTGATCTGAATTATTTAAGTGAATGCTCGAATGTAATAATTGCAAACAGTTTAAGGTTTTTTAAAAAATGGCATAACGCGCGTACGATCACGATTTCATATACAACAGAAAAAAAATAAAAATAAAAAATAACCAATGTGGACTATGGACTAGACTAGCGAGTGCCTCAGCCAAGAGTGGGTCTATCGTCGAGGGTTTCGCATTGAACGGTCAAAGGGCGGCCCACCTAGACATCAAGGAAAGCATTCGCTATTTATGGAGAGTCAGTCGAAAGATGGGGTAACTCCAGCGTGAAAATTAATTGGGTTTTTTGTCTTTATCTTTTGGTATTTCTTTTTTTTTTTTTTTTTTTGAAAACCGCCGTTTTCTCCGTAGCGCCGTTCCACTCTCGTCGTTATCAGCATCAGTGTGGTATCAATATCATTACGTCAATTCGTGCGTTTATCTACAACCCCTATATGTAAAAACATTAGCTTTTGTGCCTACGCCTGCACCCCTTCTACTGCCGCAACTACGTGTATATACGCATCTTCCAAATTGTTTAATTATAATATTATAATATTACTATGTTTAAAGTATCATATGGGATACAATTGTAATGTTGTAGCTCTCTCGCTTGTCAGACATTGCATTTGTCAACTCAATCTTTATACTCGATCGCTCAAAGTTTTGGAGAGAGAGAAAGAGAAGGAGAGAGAGAGAGAGAGAGAGAGAGAGAGAGAGAGAGAGAGAGAGAGAGAGAGAGAGAGAGAGAGAGAGAGAGAGAGAGAGAGAGAGAGAGAGAAGGAGATAGAGAGACTGATTGTGAGTGAGAGAGCGAATTCTCTAAGAAAACTAGCGAGAACACTAACGCATGCCGCCAAGAAACCCAATTTGTGTACGTCTGATGTACAACAACAATTTTTTGTTTTTTTCTTTTTTCTTGATGCTGCAGTGTATTTTTTAACCGAATTTTCGTGTGTACACCGCGATTTTTTTTTGTACGCGAGAAACGGAGATGGGAAAAAATCATGCACGGTAATGTGCATCCGTGGATAAAATAAAACAAATTATTTACCAAAACGAAGGAGTGCGAAGGATAATCGGTCGAGAGGCTTCGACAAAAAAAACGTGATTTTCTTTGTGATATACAAAAGATTGCAACTACTCTTGGACCGTGTAGACTGAACGAACAATTTGACTAACACGAAATATAGATTTGATATTACAGTAAATGTAATGTGACGGATGTAAGAATATATACTGTCTCAGCTACTGTGTCGACGTCTTTATTCTTTTATTTTTGTTGTGTGCAGATTACGATATGTAATATCAATTAAAGGTTATATAAAATATGTCTGTGTGTCTGTGTTCTTATTTAAAAAATAATAATTGTCAAGCAATAATAAATACCAGCACGTTCGTGTTATCAAAATTGCTAATTCTTGTGAAACAGTGGTATCGTTCTTTTTTAAATAAGAAAGCAGTGAATCAGCGCAAGGGCTCAAACAAAGAAGAAGAAGGGTGACAAGAGAAATAGAATAGTGAATAGAATTAATAAGAGTAGAAATATATAGTGAGAGTGTACAAGAAAGTGGATAGTGGTGGTAATTATAGATCGGGGATGCGATCGTAACTAATGCCAAATCGATTATCATTGTCGGGCGAGGAGTTTTACATTCATTCTCGTGGTATTGAGAAAGAGGGCAGATTTACTGCGGATAGCAGCCGTGGCTCCGCTTCGAAAACTCAGATATATCGATAGCGACAAATTAATCAATTTTCATATAGTCTTATACAATTGGAGGTTCCTCTTTTTTTTTATTTGACAATCGGCAACTCTGATTAAACAAATTACTTATAAATCGTTGGTCGTTCTGGTATGAGTCGGTTCATGAAGTAACTATAGTGCTTAGTGCAAATCTGTGCTCGGAGAATTGAAAACAGTAGTATTACGAGAGACATTGCAGTCAAAATCAGTGAAAATTTGAGACGAATGTTCATTTTCATTGCATGCGACGTTTGCAGTCCATTTTTAAATGACGGCATTTTTGCGAAGCCATGACCCGGGTTCGAACCGGGAATAATACCCAGAATTTCAGTCAATCATTGGCGCGTTGCCAATTACAGTGTCGTCGCGAAAGTATTTCACAATTTGCTTGAGATAAAATTTGGCGATTGCTTGATAAATCAATTAAAATTATTGAACTGCTATAGTCGATATTTATAGAAGATTTGAATTCGTGAAATTTGAATTTGCTACGATTGCGTCCGCTTTGAATTTAGCGATCACTGCCTCGGATTCGAGATGTGTTTCGCAAAAATTCTATTATTCAAAAATTGAAAGCAAACGTCGTCGCATAAGACAAAAATGAATGTTAATACACGATCGCAGTCTACAATACACTACTGTTAAAATTTTTGACGAATGCTCAACTTATTTGGCTCCTGGTATTATATGGAAAATATGTACTGTGACACATGTGCAATTATGTTTTTGATCGTATCCCCTACATATGGATGAGATGTATTAGTCCAATGTGAGCGTAACATTTATTTTCATTTTTTGAATAAAAATATTCATGAATTGATAATTAATTTCAGAAATTCTGGTTTTTAATCTGAATTGAATTCTACGGTGTTGTGGGATTTTGTGGCCTGAATCGAATCTACTACTCGTATTATAAGAATTTATCTCTCGCCGAATAATAATTATTTGTAAATGGTGTTAAAGATACTTTTACCGCCCATTAATCGATTTGTTGTATTAAATTTCAGCTCCAAGCTTTCCCCGTAAAATACCAGGATGCATACACGTGAGAAATGCCTTCAATAATATCACTGACTTTTACAGGCTCTCTCCCACCCTCGCAATGCGAATAGTCGAATTATTACCACTGAGATGAACGCAACCTGGAGGAAATAGAAACCCGATTAGTGGGTAAAGATGGCGGAGGGGTGAAAAGAATATGTCCGAGAACAATGCGCTGTGTGGTCCCACCATCGATGCGAAATTAAACGTTTGTCTTTCGTCTGCATCTTGATCGACTGGGGTCCTCGGGAACTGGATTAAATGCTCGCCGGCGAATTCTCTCTACATCACGGGCCCACGAGTCCACCGAGGACTACCCAAGAAAGGAAACTTTCGAGAAGGGGGAAAACCGAGGTAGAAAAGCGAACTCAAAAGCGAAAAAAAAAAAAAAAAATTCAAAAAAGCTCTTATTTTAATTATACACGGTGAAAGAATTTAAACCTCAAACGAGCATACTCATTTTCGCGACCTCAATGAAGACATTCATTTTCTCCAGATATTTTTCGGACATCCTTTCGTCCACGAAAAATCTCAAAATCACAAAAAATCACTAGCCTACAATACTATACTACTGAATGACTATTTGTATCTTTTCTTTTTTGGTTACAGTTGCAGTTGGTACAGTTTGGTTTGACAAGAATTTCGCCAGTCTTGCAATTGTTCAGACACCAATGACCCCAGGGCGACTTTGAGTCAGTAAAACTCTTTTTCACAATTATGGCACTATTTTAAGCACTTGTACCTATTATTTCATTGTAAACTAATTGTCGCAAATTTTTTTTTTTTTTTTTTTTTTCAGTTCTAAGAATTTTATCGAGAATTAATTATTTTATAAAATCTTTACATTTGTTATAAAATAGTAGCCGTATGTATACAAAAGTATATATACTAAAAACGGGTAATTGTCGGTTTAATATAACGAAAAATATATCATTGCTTTCTCCAAGCACAGAGCTTGCGCGATAGAGCAGAATTATATGTGTAATATGGTGATGAAACGTCTCGACGTGGTATTAGAGAGTGTAATAATAGTTAAATGGTTTGGCGCGTGACCCAAGATCTCAGGGCCGTCTTCTTGTGTTCGAACCACTTCGCTATCCATGCGTACATCGTTCCTCTCCTCGTTTAACAATACGTGTTATTCTCTTGCTTTAATTATTGACTCAAAATTTTTCTTTTCATTTCTTCAACTACGCGTCTACCAAGGAACTTTAAGAATTATAATATAGTTGAGGCGGACGGGGACTAATCTTATTAAGAAATGATTAGAGGGAGAAAGAGACAGATAGAGATAGATAGGTAGAGAGAGAGAGAGAGAGAGAGAGGCTGTCCACATAGGTGGAAGTTTATCTGGGGTACCTGCGTCCACGCTCGCCCTTGTACTTGCCACCGTACTTGCAACGATTCGCGGCGAGCTCCGTGATCTCTGGGATCCAGCTGGCGAACACCGCCTACACACCCACAATCATCCGTTGCCGTAAGAACACAAGAAAACCTAGCCCCTCTGCATTGCGTGTATCCGCTCTCGCGGATCCGCATAACACTCGTCCATCTCTTTAACCACTATATTTTTTTCTATGACTCGTGGTGTTTTTTAAAGATTACACTTAAGAGATATAATTTTCACCTTTGTAATCATATACTCGCTATCCGACGTGTTCGCTTCGTACTCGCTGATCAAAATATTCTGACTGATGGTATATTCAGAAACAAATTGTCTTGCCAGTATAAAGTGGTAAATATTCATTTTTTCGTTCACGGGATTGTTTTGCAACTATAATAGTTGCAGTCATATTATTATCGTTAATACTGTATTCATTTTGTACACCCAATTTGTTGTTACCGGACACAATTTTTTTCTGAGCTATGGGGGTGGAGGCCAATCAAAAAAATACAAAAATGTGCCGGCGACTTTGGCTTTTAATTTGAGTGCTATAGTTTTTTCCAAGAGTCGTCACTCTCGCGCATTCTCTCGTGAGTTATGCAATTTACATTTGATTGCCATTTATGTCATTGGCAATTACATAAATCTTCAGGTCAAGTTTTTCTTTTTTTTTTTTTTTTCTAAATTTAGAACTCGTTTGAAAAAATGTCAAAGCGAGATAGCAGGCTATAAAGCACCCATTCGGAATTATCGTGACAGCGTTGTCATTTTTGTCGCAGCGGTGCCTACAGCCTACAATGAAGATTTTACTTGTAAAACACAGACGTGTGCATGTATTTTGTATTTTGGTAATGCTTTGTATTTTGGGGCTAACTATCTCATTGATTTACTTTGTACAGGGATATAGGGCTCAATGGTAGACGTCGATTGCAGGGAACGTGAGACGTACGACATGCGGGTCTAGCAAACTACCGATTATGAAGCTACTTTGGTTTGGTCGAGTATGTCGAGTATAACGATTTGATGATAAACTCTTCTGTGAACTGCAATTATTTTCCTCGGAGTACACACAACAACAAAAAAGTTAAAAACCATTATTATTTGCAATGTATAAAATGTTACTAATGAATTCCAAAGTAACAATCGCCCGAACCTACAATAGCCATCATCAAGAGATTCGCTATTTTAGGCATTCGCTATTTTGAGCCCTATCCATATAAAGTTATCTTCGATAGTTACATCATCGGAAATAAATTACCCTACTTATAGCAATATTTATTATAGTTTATAGTACAATTTTCTGAATATTGGCGCAGAGTTATCCCACCCCCTCTACAACTTACATGAATAAAGATGCATGATGGAACCTTTAGTTCCAAAAAAAGTAGTTGGTACTTAAAAATTAGTACACCCAAAAAGTGGTTGAACAAGACTTATTACCCTGTTTTCGGCATTTTCATAAATTTCTGCCCGGTTTTGTGTAATTCATATTGTAATTATTTTTTTAACAATAAATTTTTACTAGTCGCAACGTTGTGAACTTTGATAGTTCTTCGATGAAAGGTGCTCTACAAAGATGTCTAGTAAGTAAAAAGCCCTTGATACAAGATCGGTATTCCACATTCCACCAGATTTCGGAGAATATTGGATTGTCAAGTGATCGACCAGAGGCAATGCGACACGAGAATGCCTTCAATAGTTCTTTGAAACATGAACATGACTGCTGCAAGTGACAGCCGCAATCGAATAAACGGTTACCGCAATAGTAAACACTGGAGTTCTGCAGGCTTGAAATCGAAAGACGAATCACTCTCGTATTATAAAAACTCGATTAAGATTGGAAATTGAAGTAAAAACAAGGCAGATACTGAGAGAGAGATGGTCGACTGATACTGGATCCGCTCATGACGTAACTCTGCCCGCACAGCAGATGGTTCGACATTGCAACGTCTCGCTGTTTCCTCTTGGCAATATGATAATATCAAAATCGATAAGCCGAAGGAACGGCGCCCTTCCCTCGACCAACGACACAGGACACGTGTATTATATTCAATGGAACTCTGGTAACCAACGTTACACAAATGGATTTGCGCTTTCTATTAGATGCACACACAACTGGGAGTACATGTAAAATATTGGTAAAATCAAACGGAAATTAGCAAGTGATAGATAAATTTGATCATATTAGAAGTCTCGCCTGCAGCGAGGCAAACTCCTTTTTGGGTGTTACAAGTAAGTAGGAAAAGATCCCATTATTACGTTACGTTTTCATCTACTTACAAAGTCCTTCTTCAGATTAGAACAATGATTGCTGACATATTTTTAGTCTACAATTTCACTTTATTCGAAAAAATTCTCCAATGGAATGCACACTAAAAACACTTTTGTTTCGTAAAAATTCTTGAAAAATGTACACAACTTGAAACATTCAGAAAATCTAGCCGTATCTGAAGAGAGTTTTCTTTATTACAAATCATCGGCCTACTTTTGTGCTATCATAAATAAGAATCATCGCGGATTGTACTGGAAATTTTTTAGATCAAACTGATGTATTATAAGATAAACGTAAGCTGCTAATTGAAATTTTTATTTTAAGAATGGCCACAACGAGTAGTGCAAAATGTCAAAAAGTTCTATTCTTCTTTAACAATTCCATACTTACTGTACAAGGAATTGGCCGCACTGCATCCAACCATTCTGATAAAATCCAATGATTATCACTGACCTTGCATATCATTGACTATTGCAAATGAATTGAAATTATAATACATTATTAAGTATATTAAGTATAGAAAGTAAGTATATTTGTAGCATATTTACGATAAATAGTGTATACTATGAATCATCTATAAAAATCTACCTCAGTATCCCCTTAATATTATAATTAATTTAATTCTGAAAGAAAAATCCTATGTTACCAAAAATTCTTTTAGAGCGAGCAAATGATCGATAATTCAGTGAATCAATTGCCACTCTCTGTAACAAATGTGTCTATATATTATAACGTTCCAAATTTATTGTTAATTGTTTTCAATTTGTAAATTTATTCGGCACTGAATATAAGTTTCAACCCCAATTCGCCTTAATATACAATATCTCTAAAGAAATACGAAACCACGACATTTCCAGCATTTATCTCTTGCGATCACCTCTGATCTAGAATAAATAATCCAAAATTCATTTATGTAGAATTATTACTGAGTCTGGAGATTCTGAAACGGACCTCTCGCCATATTGTAATGTGACCCCAAATGTCGCAGTCATCGGCCAATGAATGCAAATAATTGTAATTCTGTACAGTTGAGTTACTAAAGAAAAAGTTGTATTTCAATATTTAAGGGAAAGCGCAACTGAAATCCCTCAGTTGAGCAGTGTACTGCGAAACTAAATATAAATAGGCATTTAGCTATAGTTGCCTGTATATTTTTAAAAACAAAAATCACATATAAAAACGAACAAACAAAAAATATAATTTCGTGTTCCGGGTGCTCGGTTCGGAATCGGTTCGAGATTTTCGGTTTCATTTATTTTCTGCAAGATATTCAGGAAGACAGATTTTTATCAAGATCTTAAACTTTAGGAACGAAAATCGCGATGTGTAGTTTACACTTTTCCCTGGGTTTCAAATGCGTCTCCCCCCAAAACGGATTCAAAGGCCTGATTACGAAATAAGCAAGTATTATGACATGGACCCCAGCCAATTTCTGACGTGTCCTTAATGACCGAAAAACCTTTCGAATCTTTGTTGTCCTCTCTGTGTGTGTGTGGGTGTGTATGTGTGTGTGTGTCTGTGTGTGTGTGTTTTTGCGTTTTAGCCACCAATATGGCAACAACGTGTAGAAAAATATTAACAAATAAATAAGTATAAGATTGATGAATGTAACATGTTTATACCTCTTTCCGTGTTCCCGCTTGTATTCGCCGCTGTACTTGGATCTACTGCCTACGAGCTCTATTATCTCGGGTATGCTACTAGCAAATATCGCCTGTAAATAGAAATTATAAGTGGAGCGAGAGGCCATTGCGACTACAGGATCTATAATGCAGAGGGTTGATTCTGGTTTGCAAAGTTTTTTTAAGTTTTATTAAGCATTATTATGCTTGTGAACTGAATTAAAAATAATTATTTGACTTTTTCCACTTTTCTAATATCCAATTGTCAAGCCATTCAAATTGGAACGAGCGACGACTATTTTGAGATCAAGTTGCTAAAACTTCTATTCGAATGAAAAAGTATTCTAAATATTATTTTAATACAGTTGTCATAATTTATTGTTAATTATTACTCACTTGATATTATTTACAATTATAATGAAAAAGTCACATCTCTATTGTATTTTCTATTTCTGCATATCATAATTAGACATATTCATTAATTTACATGAAAAATTCAATGCTCTTGCATTTGAATACTTTTTTTGCCTCACATTTATATCTCATGAGTCATAGAATTTCGAATATTGAACGGAAGAGAAATTTCCACGTTCGATCAATATTCGATGTTGATTTTACACAAAATATTTTGTTCTTACAATTTTGTGGCACAACATTGTTACAATTATGCAAAAACAATTCCACCGGTTCGTTTAAAATGGTAGATTAATATTTATGTAAAACGGTTCGCTTTAACCTTTGCGATTCAGAACAGGATAAAAAAACTAACAAAAAAAATAAGAGTTTCAACTAAAGTCGTCTCCATTTTGTGGGAATATAAGGGATATAATATACAACGATATTTACAACAAGAGGCGTTTGGAGCTACAATGAAATCAATAATAATGTTACCAATAATAATATCATCATATGAAAGATGAATCAATTTTTTCCATTATTACCAAGAATGACTGTGGTGAATTTCGAGAGAATGACAAAATCGCAACGAAGATTTAATGAAATAGCACGTAGCTTCTGCTTTGATAATTAATCGTAGCGCGTGAAGTTCGCAACTTGATGATTTTCCAAAGCCTTTGCGATCCGGTCTCGATCGACGGGGCGCCATTTGTCAGTGTCAGGCCCACGACGGCGTCACCTACATCCGTTACTATTGAAATTGATGTTTAGATAATTTTCGCATATCGTTCCCGATAATCAAGCAAATTTTGAATCAAACGCACAGCCATTCTTCGCAAAACGTCAATAAAAGTTTTTTAAAGTGCAATACCGTTTTCTTTTTTTTTTCGCTGCTCCTATTCAAAAAGCTTTAAGAAGAAAATTAAAATGCCACAAGTTTCTTTTATAGGCATAGCTATTTCCTGGCTATATTTACATAGGATCTTATGCCCATCGAAGCGAACGTCATTAATTTCCGTGCCGCGCGTTGAGTATCCTATTAGCGATAGACTATGTGAATATATTTACTCAGCACTAGGAGCTGTAGTCTAGGCACAGTATATGCAAGTGAGAAGCGAGAGAAAATAGGTAGATTATAGATTTTTAAGGTGAATGGGTGTAAAGCCGTGGCTAAAGGTACAGTGGGTGAAAGGAGCTGACGAATCGACACTCGTCGAAAATAAACTTGGAGCGTACACGGAATGAAGAGTCTGCTAGCAGACACGAGGGTTTCTGTTCTTAGTTCCTATAATTGTGGTAAACTGGTGACACATGAGGTTTATTATAGAATATTTTCAAAAACATATAGAAATCGTTCGGATCAAGGTGGCGTACTACAGTTATTATTCGTATAGTAATGTTACCTATCAAACTATTACTCATGCGTATACTTTTGAAAGTACTTATGAAAGTACCTCGTGGTATTGCATCACAAGGCAAATATGGTCGCACGATTTGTGTTCCTGATCAGGTCGCTATTGAAAATAAAAATAACGACAATAAACTTGCTAACCAATTGTTTCATAACATGCATATGCTATGAAAGTTATTTTTGTATCTCAATGTGAGATACATTTTTTTCATTATTTCTCTCTAGCTCTAACATAAATTTCGAGTGTCGCTCTTAACAAAGTTATTCTTTGCGAATTGCAAGAAACTCTACATGTCATTAATGTCAAAACAGTATAGGAAATTAATTTTAATTGATACCCATCAATCCTATATAAATAACGGTTAATTAAACGTTTTTATTTTGAATACAAGTATTAAATAGATTGTAATACTATACTGTTAAGGAATAAGTAATTTCTGTTATCAAGCGACTTTAGAACGATTACAATACGTATCGTAACCCGTAATATTTTATAGGAGTTATTGCAACAAGGCCCATGCGTCACCACTTTACTATATTTTCTAAGAGTGGCACGTATTCTCGGATTCATTTCTTTCCGTGTATTCATCCTCAACGAAAGTTTGGAACATTTTTGAGAAAAACACGAGAACTTGGACGCCATTCGAATGCATGAAGGCTGTCTGTAAATTAAAACGTTATACGATTAAAAAGGTTTTACAGGTGTTGGTGTACTCAGCTTTATCGTTTACCAGAACCATTTCAGGAAGTCGTGTTTTCGAAAATATTCCGAACCGTCGTGGGCATCGATCTTTTTTGTTTTTGTTAATTTCAAACGGTTACGAGTATTTGTGTCACCGTATTACTGTAATAGTAGGGTTTTTACTTGCTTCAGTTTTTCTACAATTACTCCTGTCATTTTTACATTTTCTAAATGGCTGTATCCTTTGAAGGAACTTCGGCTTACACCCGTTTTCAGTGCGCTTTTTTATATTAGATTAATTTGCCATTTTAATGAGCATCTTTTGAAACATGGAAACGAGCTTTTGATCGATAATTTTGTTTTATTCTCCAACAGCTGACGCAACATATTATTAGCTATAATAGAAAAAGTATCTGCTCCAAATATATTTTTATTAACCGGCATTTTATGAAAATAGAAGTCCAACGTTTAATGTCGCTTGGCTGTGAAACAATTGGGGAATTTTGTGACACTCAAAGTTTGATTGAAATGCACTCAAATAGTTGCGACCAAGAAAATGGTCTTCATTTAATGTTGACCAATGGTGATTAAAAACTCAGTGCAGAAATTTGACAGAGCTTTGGTGATTTCAGACTGCATTGAGATAGAAGTTCCCTCAAGAGATGCGGCGGTAATAACGACTTTACAACTTGACAAACCATATTAAAGAGATTTACAAGTTTCTCCGTAGTTTACATTGTTCGGTTAATTACATAATTTTTTAACGACTCCAGAACCATCACTGTCGAGAAGCGAGGGTGACTCTTGATTTCTGTCGGGATGGTCGATGAAGACACGACTAAATATTGGTACTAAGATCGTACGTTTTTGTTGATAAGAGGTAGATCAGCGAGACTAGACGAAGAACGTGAGTCACGAGTTTATTTTGTTTCCAATGATTTCGGGAGGTCACTAATTGAGACACCGAAGGCATTCGAGCTTTATACGGTAAAGTTTCAGGCGGCAGTATATATCACAGTAGTTATAGTAGAAGGGTAAGTAGTATATAAATAAAGATAATGCGATGTGATAGACACAGTAGTAATTAATTAATCTATGTATAAGATATGTATAATAACATGTGATACCATATCGCAGAAGCGGACATATCCATTGATTTTTTTGTAGTTTTTTTTTTTATTGTTTCAAATTAATATTATATAATTGCTTTTATAGAATATTAGCTTGGCAGTGATTTCAGCAGCGTTTGAGCATACGCAGAACACAGACAGACATACGGACAGGACGAACGATCAAGATCAAGCTCGCACGGAGGATACACACCCTCCTGTAAGCAGGCTCGCGCGGTTTTATCCAATTTAAAATAATAATAATAATAATCAAGACTATATGCGTCATCCAACGTGTAGACAAAATATATATATCGACTTATTCCCGAGCGAGAGTGAAAGGGAGAAGAGAGAGAGAGAGAGAGAGAGTGAGACAGCGAGTCGGGTAACCTCGAAACTCGGAGTTATTGTTACAAACTTTGGGAAATATCGCGAATTGAAGTTTCTTTTGAGCACGAAAATTTCGTCGCTGAAAAGTCAAATCGAGTTTTGAGGCTCCGCGGATTCGGTGACGCCGCGACGTGCCACGCGGCTCACGATGCCCAGAGAGACGAAAACATTTGTTTAACGTAAAATAATATTATCAATATCGCCCCAATGACCAAAACTCTGAGTCAAATGATGAGTGAAGTTTCCTGCCATCCGAATTACTCTCGTCACGAAAGAATAACTACTAGGAAAAGAAGAAGAAGAAGAAAAAAAAAAAAAAAAAAAAAAAAACAGTAACGATAATAATAATTATTCTAAAACGAAAATTGTACGAAATTATTACGAAAAAAACTGTTATTAATCATACATTTTTATTGATTTATTTTATTGAACGTTTTAATTCACTATTTGTTTATTTTTTTATCTTATCCCTTACGTTTTCCCTCTGAAAATAGTAATTTGAATAGACATTCGAGCGATGTCCATCCCTGTTGCACTATAGTCGTACCAACACGAAACTTTTCTTGAAACGTGTATGAAAAGTAAAGTGAAAAAAATAAATATATAAGAATATAAACAGCGATAGGTAGAAGTAAGAGAAACCAGAGAGGAGGAGGAACGTTGAAGAGAAATTTGCGCAAGGCGGTAGACCGCGTCGTTATGTGTCGTCTATAGCGTCGCGACCCTGCCTCTAAAATCTATAATTAGCTATACAACATTTTTGTAATTCAATTTTCTCTACAAAAATTGTATCTCAAGACTGCACATGTATACTCTCAGCCCTTTTTCATGAAAAGCGTATCGCGTTTGAAACACATATCTGTATATATACGTGATACATTGTTTTTTAAATAAATAAAAATAAATGAAAAATGTGAAGGAAACCAATTGATGTGATAGCACAGCTTCGAGCTACATTAAGGTTCTTGGAAAAAGTTCGTATGTAAAATACATAGTGAAAGGCGTGTAGGAGGCGCGATATATAGGTCGGTGTCGGGACTCGTTTGGTTCTCTTAAAGTTCTTCCTCTACTCGATGTGTATACACAAAACAACGTATACTCTGTTCTCTAGTTTTCCGCGATCATGGGCGACCGGTATTTCACAGGCTCGTTCGTCTCAGCGAAAGCTAGCTCCATTTTCGCCAGCCACCTCGCGGGTACATTGCTGCTCGGAGCCGGGAGCGCGCGGCTCGTGGCTGGATCATGGCCAAAATTGCAAGTGACGTTATACCTAGTCGTTTGGCGTTATCGATGCGTTATATGCCCTCCCCACAGCGCCGAGTCCTGAATCCTGATACTGCCTCGTGCACACGAGACTTTCTCAATGGTCGTGTTTACGAAACGGAGCTTCAACCCTCTCCAAAGCAACCACCAACTACTATACTACTGCACTTCTAGGTGTATACTGCTATTACTATAGAAAGACAAAAAAATTCCGAAAGCGGCAGCCACTGCACTACTTTGCTGCTCTTATTATTTCTCGGGTTGTTCTCGCGCCATTTTTTTTTTTTTCTTTTCTTTTCTCTTTCCGTTTTTTGAGGTTTTTTCCGCAACTCGAGCCAAACGACGTCACGTTGTAATGTAGGTTTATCGGTCCAGCGTAGGTAGGAAGTGCCAACGAGTCCCGGCCTCGGCCACATAGACGTATAGGCATAAGGCAGAGGTAGCCATACAGTGACGCTAATTGAACATCATTTATCGTGTACGATAAACGGTGGTAGCCCTTACCAACAAATAACTCTCATTTGTATTTTCTTTTTCTTTATCGTTGTTTACCATTATTACTGTAATGCAGTTATAGACAAATCGCTTTCTTTCCTTCAGTTACATGGTCACGGGGTATTTTTTTTTTTTTTTTTTTTTTCAAAGTAAATCGTGGACCTAAGTTGGAGCGTCGCGGCGCCAATCGTTTTGCGATTAATCGAATGCGATAGATAGACAGTGACAGAGGCAGAAAG
This sequence comes from Clistopyga incitator, assembly GCA_947507545.1. Classification (NCBI taxonomy): domain Eukaryota; kingdom Metazoa; phylum Arthropoda; class Insecta; order Hymenoptera; family Ichneumonidae; genus Clistopyga; species Clistopyga incitator. The sequence continues at coordinate 6,661,388 of OX382176.1, forward strand.
TGAAAGATAAAAAGAGAGAGAGAGAGAGAGAGAGAGAATGAAAGAGAGATGGAAATACAGAGTGTGAGATAGACAGAGATAAAGTAACAGGAAGGGCAAGTAGTACATGGGGTTTTGATACATATTCATGTTAGAACAATGAGAGGTAAGTAAGGGTGAAGCTGATTGGCTTGGTTGTAAGTTTACTCTTTAATTTTTTTTCTCTTTTCTTAAGCTTGTTTCGTTAGCATACTTTATAAAGACCTAATCCGTGGATGGAGCTCCCGTCGACAGAGGATCGACGCGAATTGCGAAATGTGCAAGACTCGACAGCAATCCTCCGGGACGGTTGCTCGACTTGCGGAGGGGAACAGGTGGTCGTCCTTTTTTTCTGTTCATTTTTTCAGTTTTTTATTTGTTCTCCGTTATGCGTTAATTTTTCTACACGTCCGTTATGAATACTCTTTTGCTTTTTTTGTTTCCATTTGTTGTTTGAATTTCTTTCAATTTATTTCTTTCGTGATTTGTTTTTGTGATAAAAGTTTACCAAACGTGCTGCCTTGCTCTGCTCGAGGTGCAGGTCATGTTCGATTAACCGGTTGGTCCATAAGTAAGAGAGTGATCGTTTGGACTAACGTCAATCTTTAAAACAAGAACTAGGCGGGATAAAGAAGTGATAATATTGATTAAGGGGAAAAAATGTATAAATAAAACGATATTGGATATATATATATATCTAATATATATATATATATATATATATCTAATTATATATACATGTACATATATATATATATATATATATATATATCCATAAGCGACAATTCATTGTTATCGGCGAGCCGTATAGCCCTCGACGAGCAACTTCCCCATTAAGGTGGTTATCGCATCGTGCGGTTCATATGCAAACGAAACGAATTAAGTCTTTATATCTATATAGTGGTATATGATTCGGCGGGTAACGATGCCGCCCCAAGGGACCCAACATTTGTCAACGCTTTCGTAAGCTCAATATCCATTTCAACTGTGAACGTAAAAGTAACAAAACAATTATCAATTTAGGTGAAAAAAATGGTCGAAAATAATGTGTTGCATACGTTATTGGTCGACAAACGTTAGGTACAAAAGATACCCTCGTCCGAACGGTGACACTGGTGTGAGCCGATTAAGCCGAAGCGCAACTTTCCGAAACCGTCTGCATTACGATAATGCCGCGCTTGAAAGCATTGTTAGCTCAGCGAATTTGGCGTTTCGTTACCATCAATATTTCATAATTCGTCGGGATAACGTAAATAGGTATTTATTAATCAATATATATATATGTGGGATCGGCACAAGAGGGGCTGTTATTGATCGGTGGCAATCGTGCATACACCATGCTGCATCACCATTCGAACAAAGCATTCGTTTCAATAATTTTATCGAATGCCCTGTGACTGCAGCAGCTCAGTAATAAATATGTCAAGTTCCGAGAGCAATTAATTTGAAAATTATGAGAATCTGTAATCGGGCTTCTCTGAGAAAATGGATTTTTTCAATTTATATTTCTTTATATCGGATACGTATTATCTCAACTGCCACAGGTCATTCTGCCACGAGTTTCTTTATCCAAGACACAATGGTGCGTAATTGCCAGTTTAACGAATCAGATCAGCGAAATTAACAATACGAAGTCTAATCATCGTCGATGAAATTTAGATAGTTGGAGCGTTTTACACTAGTGCTAAATATTGAACGTTGACGAAATAATATAGTATAGTTAACTGGTTATTTGGATTGCGTTGTATTCAGAGCTCAGAAAATTTTTCACAGCAATAAATTTACATGAATATCAAGAAAGTGTGTGAAATTAAATTCACTGATATTCATTCATACATATCTCACTGGTATAGTTAGTGTTATACGGAAAAAAATGTCCTTCCACCAAATGTCACATTACTAGAGAATCAATAGGAAAAAAATGCTTCTGGCATCAATTTAGATCCTTTTTCTTAAAAAATCAATCTTATCATCTTATGATGTTATCTTATGATTAAAATTATTTTTTTTAATCGTTTTGAATGACACAGCCTTTTGTAAATGTTCATTCTATCAAAAACTGCTCAACCAGGGTTTTTTTTTTAAATAAAATGTGCAGAGTATAAAAACAAAATAAAAATTATTGTGAGTAGCTCTGAAAACCCATATGCTTTAGGCACGCAGCAAAAAATTCCTTGTTTGAAGGCTACAGCGCGTACTTTGTTATGCAGCACCAGTATCCCAACGAATAAGATATTCATCAATGAATTGTACTGTTATTCTTGACAAACAAATTACATTTTCCAAAAAGGTACATTCTTGTTTAATACTTTCCAAAGAAAAATTCCAAGCTTTTGCCAATTCTAATGAGACACAGCGACACTATCAAATATCCATAAAGGTAATTAGCAGAGTCATCTTGAAAAAACGAACCGAACTTCCACGTACAAATGTCAGTAAAGAATAACGAATTATTTGTACAAAAAATGCCCAAATCAAAATTTACTTTTGTGTAATTATTTCGACAAATCGTAAGTTTTGACTCATTACCGTTCAAAGCAACTTATTCGCTAACTTAAAAGATTCTCTTCAACCTGGCCAAAAAAAAGATTATGTTAGCCGATTACCTACGGTCCTTTTTTTTCCTAAATAAACCTAGATGCTACCGAATGTTTGGACGATTAATTTGAACAGCGTCTTATTATAAAATGGACCTTCATGGACTGCGATGTTAATCAAAGTTTATTTAAATGTGAATGTGAAGCGCTCCAACAATGAAAAAATGGAATCGCTGGCATATCGTGAAATTGGCTATTGCGCGGACACGCGTATAGCAAGGCATGCGAAACGAACGAGGAATGAGAAATAGAGAAAGAGAGAGAAAGGGAGAGAGAGACGCACTTTTACGATTAAAAATGTTGCCGAAAGCCGAAAGCGGACGTGGCTCGCGTTCACCACTTGAAAATACGTTCGTAGAAAAACTTTTGGCCGCGTTGTGTATCAGTTCGAGTGAAAGCTCGGAGGAAAAGAGAAGAAAGTTCGTTTCGCAAGCCCGCGAAGTTTTCCGCGGGAAAGCTCCGCCGGCACTCACGGGGAAAAAAACGAGTCTACAACTCCTTAAAAGAAACAAAAAATTTCTGATGAAAAAACTAATTTGCTCAGTACTATTAGGAAAAAAAGAGGAGCGCCGGGGCTCGAAGTTTTCCTCGGAAACTGGACGCATCAGTCTGGCGCATCACGTGGAATTGTTTGATGTCGCGTTCGGAAATCATGATGACGGGTTTTAAGAAAGAATCAGAAATAGAGAGAGATAGAGAGAGAGAGAGTGAGCGAGATGGACAGATGGATAGATAGCGAGGTTAGGTACAGATGTAGTAGAGAAACGGACGATTGTATATATATATATATATAGACGCGCATCATTTTTCGTATCATTATAACATTATCTTAAATCATGATTTGAAAATGGTGAGCTTACCAAACCGACGAGTAGAAAAAATACTAGGAATGTGCGGCCAAGAACCGTCTGGCAGAAAACGTCGCCGTATCCTACCGTAGACATCGTCACGATCAGAAAGTAAACGCATGTCCAATACGAAAGCGGTTGCGGATTCGTAAACTCGAAAGGGTCCCCTGAGTTTTCAAGCTGCAAAAAGAATCGTTAACACTCATAAAAAACTTTTATTAAGGCGTTCGAGTCACCTAAAAAAGGTCAATAAGAAAATTATTCTGTAGATAATACCCTTTAATTTAAAAATTATTGTTAAAAATTAATATTAAATATGATTAAAAAATGTTTAATTTGAAGCTCATTAAGTTTATGCCAAGCATTATAATTCTACAATTTTGTAAAGACATACACTGCACCAAAATGATGTGAGGTAAAAAGTTCAATTTTTAACTTGTCGTAACTTTCAGATGAAATCGATGAATACATTTTCGTATTCGATATTCCTTTCCGGATCTTCTATCCTTATTTATGTGTCAAAAATAATTCTCTACATAGATTGTCTGGTTTCTTGACGTTGAGAAAGTCAAGTGATCTTACCGTAGACACGAGAGACTTTTCAGATGTTGATTTTATACTTCTAATCAAATCTTGCTGACCGATCGACTTCATAATTCTTGTCATTGATTTACTTTTTCTCACTTCCGGGCCGAAAACGAAACTTTCGTCCCGCTGCGCGGAACGAAGTTTCCGCTTTTCGGCTCCGTCTATGAGAAAAATCGTATACACTCCTCGGGCAGTAAATAAGAAAGCCTCAGATTACATGTTTGTCAACCTCGGCTTCGCCTCGGCCGACTACATGTGATCTGAGACATTTCTTACTTCACTGCCCTAGGTGTGTAATATACTATTAATTTGAAATACTACCAGAACTGTACATAACGCAACAGTCAACTTTTCGCACAATCTGGTTAAAATGATATCTTCAAACCTCACGCACAATCTTCAACCTCGCACCCCCGAGAACCGTCAATCAGAGAACGAATAACCCGATAATAATACGTATATTAAAAAAGGATGCAAAGTAGAACCTTGCACATTGCTTCCTCATTTAATTTTGCTCTTTAGATAGCAACCTCTACGAGGAAGTATTGTAACTGATTTTGGCTTTCTCATAAAGGAAGCTTTGTGAAGAGCAAAATTAAATGAGGAAGCAATGTGCAAGGTTCTACTTTGCATCCTTGTTTTGGATAAATGAATAAATCACCGGCACATCTCATTTTTATTAGGCACAACCTTTTGTTTTACTTTATTAACTTTTGCGGAAGTTATAGTGAAAATCGCTATTTTTTTCAAATATTCAAAATGGTGTAAAATTTGAACGACTTCACCGATCACCACCAAATTTGGTAAACAGTATGGCTGTATGTTATTTTTCGTTTGTAGAACATTTCAGCAAAATTTTTAGCAAAATTTATAGCAAAATTTTTATTTTTTACCAAAATTCAAAATTCTATAAAATCCGAACCGCTTTACCGATTTTGTCGAAATTCAATACCAAACAAGATTTAACGTGTCCCTAGTTATGAAGAACTATTTACGTGTATCGGCGAACTTTTACGAAAGTTAGAGAGTATACGACATTTTTCAAAAAAATTCAAAATTCTATAAAATCAGTATACATAGATATATTTTCTTCAAAATTACAGCAATCGAAGAGGAATTAATACTCTACTTGCGTGCCAAATTTGAGCTCGATCGATCGTGCCATTCGCGAGTTATCGACCATTGAATTTTCGGTCCCCGGAACACACATACACATACAAACATACGGACACATTTTCTAAACCATTTTTCTCGACGTTTTAGGTGATTCTAGGCATACTGACATGAAAGTCTCGAAAAAAAAAAAATGTTCATGAAAACAAAGCTTCCTCTATGAGGAAGCAAAATGCGAGATACTTTGCTTGCTGATTTTTTGAAGAGCAAAAATGATGGCTATTAAAAACGATGAACATCATCGCAAATGTTCATCGGTAAATTTATGCGAATTTTAACGAGAAATAAAATGAGCAATTTTTCAAGATTGACCTAGTTAGAAATTGGACTTTGAAAAGTCTACGAATAATTTATTAGCGATTGTACTTTTTTCGATGCCCCCTTAATGCACTTGTATTAGACCGTGATTCGAATGAGAACATTGATTTGTGTTCACTAGAATCCACTTCTGTGCACGTGATTTTTTTCTGGGTGAAGTTTAACGATTAGCAGTGGAAAATTGGCCACCTATCGAATTGTGGAAATAGCGCTTAATGGAGGTAATGAATCGCGAGGTTGCGTTGGAAATTAGCTTACCAAATGAATGATGCCAGCAGCAGTGAGCCAGACGGAGATGAATATGGATACGAGTTGGGCGAGACGAATGGAGCTCGATGTCTTTAGAATGTTGAGGTACTGGAGGATGTCGGGAACCGTCATCAGTCGTAGGGCTCGGAGGAATCTCAGCCCGATCCACGTTCGATCTAGATAGATCGATACGAAAGACGGTGGTATCGTAAAGTAGTCCACGAACGAGTACATCTCCAGCATGAACCACAGCTTGTCACTGGCGGCGATAAACTGTACAAGGCCAAGACGTGTCACATTATTTTTCCAATCTATTTCTTTCGGACTATCTAATCATGCCGGGTAAAGAAAAGAATTTTCTTTCACATATCGACGTTCAGAGGAATGGTGGTACGCCCAAAGAATTAAATCTACGGAGTTTATTGAAATTGAATACGGGATCTATGTCAGTTTGATCGAATTCTATGTGAATCCAATATCCTTTATATTTTGCAGAATTGCATTACTCCTCATAATTATTGTTCATATCATTTGTGGGGCGTTTTTGGTGCTTTTTCATTATTTAAAGAACAAGGTTATCGTCGTAAGTGCCGTAAATATCGGTAATCTGTTTCCGATTTTATCAATTTCGAATATTTCGAAAAGTGGTCCTTATGTTGGTCCTTAATCTTTTGCGAAACGTGACATAGCGAGTCCCAATTACATACATGAAATAACACGCAGTTTTTATAGATATGTACTTGGGTGAAAGGTGATAGAGGGGTACGGATTCTATAAGAATTTCAATTTTTTATTAACGTTTCTTAACGACTGAAACTCGGTTTGCAAATTCATTTAAAACAAGGATGCAAAGAGGAATCGTACATATAACCATCTCATTATTTTTCACTTCTTATCAAGCTTTTCGTATGAGGAAGCCAACATCATTGAGCATAACGCTTCATAGACCTTTGTCGAAAGTGAAAAATAATGAGAAAGCAATGGGCATGGTTCTACTTTGCAGCCTTCGTTACTTTGAAGATATACATTCATATAACGACCGAGTTAGACATGGGCCGATTTATATGGGTATAGGTGTTGCAATTATTAATTATTAGTTCATATGACTATTTTTATCATAGCATTGACTTTTAAAGTAACAACGACACATGCTTATATGAATGTTAAATTACTCCAATAATTAAACAATTGTTATCCTACTTTGATCACTCAGCGCGAGAATGATCGTCTAGCCTAAAAAAATTCCAACTAAAGAATTTTTCTAATGTTTTTATCGTAAATTTATTACTCTTTACTATTCAAGAATTATGTCAAACATAAAACCCAAATCAAAGATTTGATTCAATAAAAATTTAGGGACTTCACGATCAATAAAACGAACCTGAAAAATGATCATCAAAGCCATTGAATAAAAATAGTGCCCAAAAGTTATCACTAGCTTATTGATAACAAGAAAATACTTAACGTCATTTAAGAAAACTTTTTTTCCTTACTTATTCTTAGATTTTTTCCAATACATGTCATTTAATGAAGGATGATTTGGCTATTGGAATGGTATCGACCTTTTATTTAGAGAAATAGCAGGAGAAAGCTAAAGAAACCCAAAAAGGCTTCAACAATTTCTTGATAAAGGGAGTTTTGAAAAATGTTTTAAAAAACAGCATGGTCTTGTATAAATCCGCGAATTTCTTTCGTACTAATATAGAATAATATTTTATAACCAGGAAGCACTCAAAATTCTAATCGGACCACGCTTTTGACAGGGAGTGTATATTTTGAACATTGAAAGTTTGTCAGTCAACGTATTGAACACATAGATAATAGTATAGGTAAACAATATTTGAAATACAATCGATGATCGGTGCGATATAAAATATTACTTGTAAGTCACAAAGAAATTGCCAATTTGCAAGGCAAACGACTTCCACTATTAATACGTATAGCACCCTACCATTCCCAGACTACTTTATAAGATATTTCCTTACGCTCAGGTTCGGAGGATTGCCTAATTCAATTGGAAGACCTTTGGGGAAATTTTCTTTAGCGATCAATCATGCGCAGGCTCTGTTTGGTTTACTCTACCAAATCGATACCAGCTTTTATCCCAACTCGTTTGTTTTCGTCTTTCTTTAATAGTTTCTCTTATATGGTCCGTGTACCGACGGCGCACCTTCATGATAGAACTGGGTTTGAGCCCATTTCCTCCCACTCCAGTTTCTCCGGTCAATAGACTCTCCGCGACGATCGAAACTTGCCCCAAAGGTCACCACCTCGTGTGTATGAACACGCTGGAGTATCAGGTACATAAAAAAGCTCCTCCCGCTCCATTAACTCTAGGCGTAACGCCACCAATGATACTTACGCGTATAAAAAAGTAGACCATAAAAAATATATTGAAAGCTAAGTCTATCTGCTGAGTAATGTTGTTGCTCCACTTCTGGCAACGCTCGACCTGTTCGCTGCAACATAACGAAACACGAAATCACGGACACTCTGTCAATTCCTTTAAGCTTATCGGGGGATATCGCATTACAGGCCAATTTCGTTTCACGCTGGACTCAACGTGAGAATCGAAATTTTTCATCAAGCCGCGATTACTAAAAATGTTTTAGGTCCCTTACTTGGAGGCGTCGATGAAGTATATTATAAGCGATGCTATACTGAGGATGAAGACCAACACCACCTGTAACACAAAGAGAAGACGGAAATGTTAATAACATCTCAGACAAAAATTTATACGACATTGACACTTCGATTTTGACATTATTATTTCGACAAAGGCACTTTTGCAAATACGAAAATGTCGGATTTATTACTTTAGACACTTGAAACAGTTTTAACAACGTCTCTTGAACAATTCAGCGGAATTGTATTGTAAAATCGCATTTTAAAAAAATGTCGGAGTGTTCCACTTTATCCCACTTTCATTCTCTCAAATGAGACTGTTCCACTTTGCTCCACCTTCTCCTATACTTTTGCTCCATGGGGTACTTCACTTAACAACTCTGTTACGTCCTCTTCCCGCAACTCTATTTTGGCTCATCTCTTTGAATGTTTTCGTTTACTTCAGTCCTTTGTAAAATCGATGCCATCCTCCGGTTGTATAATACATGTTTGCTGCCTTCTCCAACACACATCTTAACATAGCAATGACCCTCACTTTCTCTTCCTTACTTCCTCTTCTTTCTGACTAATATTTTGGCAGCCCCGCCAACTTTATTTCCCTCTACCATCGCAACTACCACGCGCCGGAAATGTTGTCCATCCTTTCTTGATCCTGAACTCCGATGTCCTCATTCCCTAATTCCTCCCTCAGTTATTTTCCTTCCCCTTTCCCCGTTCCGTCTCCAAGCCTTGCTTCCTTCAATACCGTATCTCTACTTTCGAGAATATAGTCCTTCCCCTCATCTTGATAGCCTTCTTCTCCTTGCCTTTGCTACTTTCCCTCAGCATTCTCCTTGGATTTAACTTTTCCTCTTTCCTTATCCCCATATTTGATTGCCGTTCTTTCAGTGTCAACCCGCAGTTTTTCACATTTTAAGTTCCCCCTAATTATGTAAACTGGCGTTGTGCAATCCATTCAAGTCATCCAACGTCGCGACTTTTTGTACAAAAACTTTCTTTCTTTTCATACTTTCCACTCTCATATTAGTAACTGGTACATCAAAAAGTACTTTCCACCACTATATGGAATAACTCGATTCTCAAATCCAATGCTCTCTATAAACTTTCTCTCAGTAATACTTGATAGCCCTATTTTAATCCTCATCTTTCGTACAGCCGAATAATTCTTCCTCTTCACCTCCCGTATTCCACTCTATTCCTTTTTTCACACAATCAAAATTCTCATTCTCTGCATTCACCGAATACCAACACGTTCCTACGAGGATTGCCTTTGGAAGAACTATCGGGCTTGCGAAGGGGTCCCCCCAACAATCTTCTGATTCTGTTTCCAAGCTAACGTTGTCCTTATAACCTTATTGTCCTTATTACCCATATTTTGCGTTTCAATCATCACCACCCTCCCTATTCCAGCCATTTCACGGTCTCGCCTTTCCACACATAAAAATTGAAGAATTTTGGAATCCGGAAGATACAATGACGGTAACCTTGCGTTTCAATACACCCAATGGTTTCAACTACACGATTCTCCATTCTTGATAACTCATCGATAACAGGAGGGAATGATAGGAACGCAAGGACCTCGTACAATACGTGGAACCCAGAATCTGGGCCAACCTTATAAATAGTTTTTGTAGTAGTTGAGGGCCTGGTGGGAGTCGAACCCATAAAGTTGCAAATACAGTGTTAAAATTGGCATCAAAACGGTTCTTGTATATAAAGGCATGATGTTAAATGGTCACTGATATAACATTAATATCAACACAATATTGCCGTTAATTTTCTGGAAGTATAATTGATTTTAATTTTGTAACGCTACAAATGGTGACAATTTTGTACTAATACAAAATGCGTTCATTTGTTAAATCTGTACATTGGAATTTAGTATCTGTACAAGTTGCGTTAAAACCCCAGTTTCAAGTCCGTGTCAAGATGACACTGTAGATCATAGAATAAAGAAAAGCCCGTAATGACAATAGTGGGTCTGCCGCAAGTACAAGAGAGACAGAATTGTTGCTGTCAATTTCGCATTTAAAAAATGTTAATATTGACACGATAACGGGCAACACAATAAAAAATCCATACCACCGGAATTTTACACCGTGCATTTTCAACAGAGTAGGGGAATATTGAATGATCAATGCGTGGGGGGCGATTCTCATTGCCCTTTCTTTCCTGGATCCGTTTAAATAGCGACAGCAAAATATTCTTGTAATACAGAGAGAACATTTTATTTATCCTACATAATTAATTAGTTAAGCTATTGTGACTTGAACGACTCTAATTACCAAAGCTGCCACCCACACATTTTTCCAAAATCATTTTCAACAATTTTATTTAGGTACAAAGTATAACTCCGTTGGAGAACGGTAAAGTAACAGTTACACGGCGTTAAGCCTTTCTGAGTGAGCGAACAAAAAGTAAGCTTTAGTCGAATGATGGTTTGATTACGCCTCATCTCCTGTGGATACAGTAAAGGCTATAACAGAAATATAATGGATCAATTAGATCACGTGCCGGATAACAACGCCTATATATGTATAGGCGAGAGAGGGTCTCGTTAGCATAACGTTTATACCGAAGCGCAGCGCAACCGCCGGGTCGATTATTCAAAACCGCTCATTATCCAGTGCTTGCGAGCGATCGTTAAGTTAATTAGCGACAAAATAATTCCTTCCGGGACTGGACGAGGAACACACATAGATACGCGCCAAGTATAGGCGAATATTCTAACGCTGAAAGTGAGGCTGTTGAGGTACAGGTGAAATGTGTACAGGAAGCGTGTGGCGTATCTGAAACACCACAGGGTTACGAGCAAAAGCGTCGGCCCTCTCGCCGTCATACTCTGCGGTCGCGCCGGGACTCCTAATCGTTCCTTGACACGAATCCGGAATGTTTCGAGGGCAGAGAGCCGAGCGCCAATGTACCAGGAGGAAACGTCGTCCTGCCAGAGACCATACTGTGGTACTTCTAGCGAGAGAGGTCCTTGGGAACGTGCCAAAGTGGTTTCGAGGAACTGGATAGAAAACGTCGAAGATGCTACATAATATGCTAGTAACCAGGGGGGCTTTCCTCATCCGGCCTCCCCGTTATTGTATTCGAAAAGTCGGAAAAGGAAACAGCACGACAACCGTCTCGTGTACAATAGTTCACATCCGGCCACAAACAACGAGCTCTCGCGAAGATAACTCATCGGGCTTTTTTCCAAGTTCCCTATTAATATTCTCTAATCCTCTTCAGGGCCTTATATGGAAGCCTCGTAGGGTTACCTAAATGACGATCACGCTTTTTTTCAGGCCCTTTAAAGGCTACGTATTGGGGATCTTTACAGAAAAAATATTGAGGGCTTTTATGCGATTTTGCTCTGGGACCTTAAAAAGCTGCCCTGTTTAGCCCTTACTCAGATAATAAAGAAATTTTATTAGAAAATATGCAGTTATTATTATTTTATAGAGTAACCCTGCACTGTTAATTAGATATTTCATCTTTCTCTGCACGATGGTCCATACAAATCGCTGAAAAAAATACCTCCATTTTTTTTACATCGTCGGAAAGAGATGGTGTTGTTACGGTGTGACTTAGGTCACTCAGATATATATACATATATATATATATATATATAAATGAATCGATTGACACTATCATACATTGAGAAAAAAATTGTAAATTCAATGAGGTATTTTGGCATTAGCTCCTTCTTTGGTATCACCCATGTTATTCGAGGTATTACAAAAATGTCATTGACTGCAGTCCTTCCTTCTCAGTGTTTGTACCTTCGAGACTGCGAAAGACTGCCATGCATTGCGGCGTAAAGTTAGTGAATGGCATAAGGCATAACTTCGGTGGACGCAGCCAGGCCACTATGTCGTATCGTGTACATTACTTGCCGCGTCGGTCCGATCAATACGAGTTCCGTCAAGTGACCATTCGACTACTTTTCATTGCCATTGTAAAACAATACTCAGAGGCGTTATTATGGAAATGCCGTGACGTTGGAAGTTATCCGGCAAAAGAAAATCATTAGCACTGCACATCCAGAAAGAAAAAAGGAAAAAAAAGAAAAACAAATTGCCTTAAGTTCTCCGGAGTGTGGCATGCGCCAGGAAAATTATCGACGTACCTATGCGTCACATGAAATATCGCTATGCGGAAATTGAATAAACAAACCCGGCCCCGAAGGCCTCGAAGCACCAAGCGCTTCCCGCGAAAGCCTTCGCCAAATAAACATCGAGGTCCTCCAGTCCGGTGGATAATCATCAAAAGCCCGACTCTCGCGAATTAAAAATAAAGAGAAAACGGGGTGAAAACAACAGACAGAGCGAAATGGCGGTATGGATAAGCTCAGTTGGCCCCGATGGACGCGAGAGTGAGAAACCGTGGAAGTGGTAACGGCGCATGCGGGGCAGCCAGGGCCGACAAAGCGGAGTAACGGAACTGCTATTCCCCCACCTTTGCCGACAGTATTAGAGATTGGGAGGGTGCGCTTGCACTCACGCGGAAACGTACGTTGAACTTTGCCCAATAGTTTACCGCCGATGAGGGAGTTATGGTTCTTGATACTAAAACGTAATAAACATATTCGTAACCACAGTAATGATCGCTGAGAGCCTTCGAAGAAGATACACAGAGCGCACTCCGAGTTGTAAAATAGAGATCAAAGGCGAACATTCGAAAATTAATGGAGCGGAGGACCTCATAAAAATTGCCTCATAGGATAACTATACCAGTCGTTTTGTAATGTTAATTGGCCTTACCCGTAATACGCGGATATTATAATAAGGCATTTGGTTTACCAAACATATATTCAGTAATAATTCCTGTCGATATGATAAAATCGTACGGAAATTTGACACTTATTAATCGATGACACAGCTAAAATTATTATCTGATTATTAGCAGGTTTTACTAGGTTCTATGGTCATTTTCTGGGAAGACCAGTGTAGAAAGTTACAAGTATTAAATCGGAGAGGATTCTATAAGGCGATCAATGTTCTATATATCAAGAGACGCGGTAGCGTCTCGAGACAAGTACATTTACGAATCGACGAGACCCTACTAAGTATCTTTTCCCGAACTCACCCATTTTAGCCGCGTTTTCAACAGGTTATATTATGATATAAACCAATTTCGAGTCTCTTGAGGATATTTTTTATTGCAGGAAGATGCATTAGCTTAAAATAAGACGATTAAGACTAAAACCAGTACTTAAAGTTATAGGATTAACAAAGATATGTTGGTTTAAACATTTCATTTTTCCAAATTCATTTCGTTTTTACGGCACGCGCGCACCTTCATGCCGTACATGGCACCTGCGCGACTTTACGTCGTACATGACACACGCCACTACCAACACACATATATAATATGCCCAAAAGAAATTGGTACATATATATATATATATATATATATATATCGTCCAGTTGTATAATTAATTCGTGACATTTCGTGAAAGTAATATTTTTTTGCTTGCGTGATTAGTATTTCGTGTCTATTTCGCGCTATTAAATTTAATCTCCCGTCCGATAAATAGATAAACAAAAATTGTCTTAATTTTATAACCTGTACAAGTGTTATTATTAGTTAGTGAATCTAAAATGTGTATAACCTATACAAGTGTTATTATTAGTGAATATGTACATATTCCCGTTTTTTTCTTTGAATAAATATTTTAAATTCAAATTCGCGTTTTTTTGCTTTCTGTAAAATCCTGCTCAATTTAAAAATCTTTTGATCGGGCTGAAAAATAAAATTGTTAAAGTGAATATTGGAGCTACTGCCTACTAACATTTTTTAAAACTTGATATAAATGTCAGCGTAATATAGATCCTTTTCACTTAAAAAATGTTTTGATCATGCTGAAAAATAAAATTATTAGAGTGAATATTGAAGCCGGCCTACTGATATTTTTAAAAACTTGATAGAAATGTCAGCGTAGTATAGATTAATACAAATATCAGCACCATATAGAACCTAGTGGCATTTGTAAAAACTTGATACAAATGTCTCCCAGTATAGAACCTACTGAGATTTGTTAAAACTTGATAAAAATGACAGCGCAGGATAGAACCTACTGAGATTTGTTAAAACTTCATACAAATGTCAGCGCAGTGTAGATTCATATATCGATTGACAATTACAGCCATAAGATGTTGTATCGTTGAAGAATTGATTTCAAGATTATTTATTGAACAGCTGGGGCGTATCGAAATAGTTTTATCAGCTTTTTGTAATTAATAACCCATGCTGTTCTAAAAAATATCTCAAAACAATTCGTTGAGGGGGCCAAATTTGATGGCTGCAATTCTTAGGTGTATGAATCTATATTGGGCTGATATTTTTATTCATAATAAAAAATTTCAGCAACTTAGCTGAATCATTAACACCAATACTTTTGTTTTTTTTTTTCGCACAACAAGGAACAATAAAAGAGATTTCAGCAAATTGAAGAATATCAGCGAAAGAAAGAATGTCAGTGAATGAAAAAAAATGTTTTAATTTTTGTCATCTGTGCATGATGCTGACTAAACTAATTCGTTCATATGGCTCTGAAACATCTCATTTTCTCAGCCATGAGAGAATACATTGGCTGAGGAGAACCAAGGTAAGTTGAAGATAGAATTTTGTGAACTGCATTAGTATAATAGAAAAACTGTAATGGTTATTTATTAAGTAGACAAGTAAATCAGCTTTGGGAATATAACAAAATAGTTTGCTCCGCTTAGACAGTGTGAGAGACCTCATCGAGGCAAATTAACTGAGCAGTTTAGTCAGCATCATGCGTAGAGATAAAAATTTGAAAACTGCGCCTAAGCCATGTGACGCTTAAGAAAAATGCGGCCCAAAGGAAAAGCCCTTGATGAAGTTTTAACAATCTAGTTCATTGATCATTTTTATATACACTAGAATATGGATGATATTGAATTTTTTAATTCAGCTATTTAGACCTGACCCCTTTTCCGTAATACTGAAACCCCAAAAAACCAGTGTCAGAAATTTGAAGTGAATGGTATACTATGTATTTTGTACAATAAGTTGTGAAATAACCAGAAAACATCGGCAGCATATATTGTCAAGTTGTAAATTGTAAATTATTGTTTAGTTTTAATTTCATAGTTATTATTATGAGTATTTTTTTTTTATCAAACGCGATTTCCTACCTTTTTAATAACACTTATGAAAGTTATATATCTGTATATGTAAATTATGACAGAATGTACTTGACAATATATGCTGCCGATGTTTTCTGGTTATTTCACAACTTTTTGTACAAAATACATAGTATACTATTTATTTCAATTTTTTGATACACTGTTTTTTTGTTTATATAGACACAACATAAATGTACTTGTCTCAATTTTTTTACCCGTGAGGTTTTTTTGGGGGATCATTATCTATGTGCTTAAATTTTTTGAGCCAAGAGGAATGAGCGTTTCGAATGGACAGTCTTTTTGAAAGCGGTCGTCTACACGTACAGAAAAGAAAAAAGCAATCATCTCCAGATTTGCATAGTAATTCGTAAGACATTTACGTAGACTGAGATTTTATTCCAGACTTGTGGTTTATTCCCGAAAGTCCGAGCTCGACCGTACGCGAATAACAATGAGTAGTGGAAGAACAATTGTTTAAATGCTTGGAGGCTGTTAGTTGCAAAATAACTCAAGTTTTCTTCAATTACATAACTTTGCGTCCGTTATAACCATTGTTAGTTAGTACAGACGGATAGTACGTGTCCACACGTCAATGGTCAACGTTACTACTCGAAATAATAATCCATGTTCCTACATATACATTCCTTGGATAGTTTCGCATATTCCGGACTGTTTTGTCCGTAGGGGGTCGATTAAACATATAGTTTATTTATTGGGATCGTTTACCAATAAAGAGTTAGAGTCAAGTGAATTACGCAGTCTTAAAAATATTTATTTAAATAAATAACAATAAAGAGTGTTACAATCTAGCTGTGCTCAATTATATTATTTGTGGGCTAGTCTGACCCAAGACCAACCGGTGAACTTGATGTTCGAATGAAGACTGACTTTGGGTATTGCAGTTGTCAAAAAATTGCTGACTTAGCCTTTTTTTGTGAGCCCCGAGTGGCAGCAATCAATACCTAGTCAATCACCTCATGTTGAATCGACACATTCTTACACATGTCGGGTGAACGGGTTCACGATACTTCTATTTCCCAATTATGTTAAAGAAAATTGTTTCCAAATTTGAATGACAATAATTCAGGGCACAACAGGCGGGCGCACCAACAACCATTATCGAACGAGTGACACTGCAAACGCTTTGACCCCGCATTTCGGTATTTGGTAAAGGGCTGAGCGAGTAACAGAGACGCGTAGCGGACACGGTAATGCGGCGATGCAAAATGTATGCGAGTTGCTGGCTGGTGCACTGAGTACAAGCGACTCGAGTCGACAGGCCGCACCGTTATTCTTGGCCCCAAACCGCGTTGGTCGCACGAGCACGATGTGACTATAAATAAACGAGTAACGTTTGAACAGTAGGTTCACGCCTTAGAGGAGACAAACTGACATGAAAGATGCAACAGTGAAAGAATGTAAAGTCCATCAGCGTGAGGAAGCCCGAAGAGGCGGAAGTATTAGCCAGAGCGTGTGCATACAATGTGACGGGGACACGGATGGTTCTTGGGTGAGGCTATGACAAGATTTACTTTGAAACTGAGACGAGCAACCCTTGCTCTTATCAATTAGGGAACGATATCTATTCCCATAATTTCATATCAAATGTTATACAAAAAAATTATAAAAAATTACACTTCGTTAATTGCCTGTTAAAGAAAGTGTGTATTGAAAAGAAAAAAAATGTAATGACTGCGAAAAAATTAATTGAACACCATGTACCTGGAGGTACAGAATTAATTGTCTAATTGCCCTTCATTTACCACTTTGTTACTAAAAGTCGCAAAATATTGAGCTGTAAGAAGCGTTGAGTAGATAAACAAAGCTAAGAACAGTCATAAAATAAATATATGATAATTATCACCGTAAACATAGCTTTCAGTCATAATTATGGCGCATTTATTGCGGCTGTAATTTGAATGGGACTTGGTTCGTTCGTTTGGAGCTTGGCGGCAAGTCGGCACCTGTCAATTGGAACTCGACTGGTTCGGTATCGATCAGACCCCAGAGTTCGGGTGATGTTTACTGCCAACGTGCTATTGGTATTGGTGCACCATGCATGGCTTAACATTTCGCGTCAATGTCGGTCCAGTACCATTCTCCAGGAACCATTTCTTTCGCTCCAAGGGATTGACCATGCTCCTTACATGAGGCAATCCCTAATGGGACCGTATATCATTTTATTCATTTCTCCCACAAGGAAGAAGAGGATCTTCCCAAAAGATCTAATCCTAAATAATCCTAATAAAGTTTTATAATCCGTTCTTGATAAATTAGCGAAACATTTTATTATAAATGTATTTTTAACAAATGCAACAAATGCAGTTGGAAAGTACAACTCCACTAATGAGGGAAGGTTGAAAAAAGTATCTAAGTGTTCAGAACAGCTACATATTAATTTTTACTAAATTTTTCGTTACTTCATAATTATATTCGTTTGGGATGAACGTGGTTCTGTGAATCGCCCAATTATTCAGCAAGGAAGATCGAAATATGTTCCGATTCAATTGAATATAACCATCCGACCAACAAAATATTTTATCGCTAACAATTCAAATTGGTTTAACCAACTCAGAAAAAGACTGTGTCTTCAGCAGTTGATGTTGGGGCGTTTAAATGAAATGTTTCATTGATATTACACTAAAGTTTGTTTGATGGTATCCAACCGCACCATTTAGTTGAATCTAATAATTTCTCTTTCGTTCAACATATTTTTATCTCAGTACTATTACTTTTCAGACGATCTATGAAATAAATGAATAGTAAGCCCATAAATAATAAAGCTTTGTAAGATAATAATTGGAGGATATTGAAAATCGAGGGAAATCTTTTTTCCTTTTGAAAGTCTCTGATGCAGGTCTGATGAACGTTTCATGATTCTCCAAAACGAAAATCCAATGAAGAAAAAGGCTCCCATGAAAAGAGGTTTCTTAACCAATATTCTACAGTATAAGAGACACCGGAGACTTAAGAATCTCCGACCAGCGTTGACAGAAAATTATGTTTGATAAGATCACGAAGGATTAATCCGATGCGGTCCAAGTAATTGGGAGAAAAAAGGTTGATCTACGGCGTTAAGCCAGACGTCCATGGATACGGTGCTTCAGCGGGTCATATCCCTTTTCAGACTCCGTCGACGATCTAACGACCTCGTGAGCTCGGATCAATAGGTTGAATTTTACGACCAACTGTATTGCTTCGAGTCGACATTCGGCGCTGAGCTAAGGATAAGGACGGAGTGATGTTCCTTGTGCCACTGCCGACTAAGAATACACCAAAAGTAATAGGGTCACTGGTTGCATTAAATAAGACAGCAACTGGAAAGAATGCAAATTACATTTACAGTTTAAATTATGATTTTTCAATACATAAGACAATCGATTTCTAGAATCTCCACTTAATTTGAACTCAACCGCAAACAACCAGACGCAAATCCCACACGAGGAAACATGCCCAATGCCTCACTCCGAATGCAATAATAACCATATATTAGGTTGGGGAAAAAGAAATCCATTATTTTTATATGAACTTCAGGACTTTATTTAACATGCTTCGGATTATCCGATTTGGGTCAAATATGCACCGTTTTGTTGTATGATTGAATGAGAAGTCCTGGTCTCTATTTGCGAAAAAATCTAGTAGTCGATTTTCACAATCCTCCCTAGATGCCAATTTTTTATCATTAAAGAAATTTTGCAATGCAAGAAAAATATGTTAATCGCTTGGTGCCAAGTCCGGACTGTATGGCGGATGCATTAAAACTTCCCAACCAAGCTCCCGAAATTTCTGGCGAGTCACTGTAGATGTGTGTGGCCTAGCGTTGTCCTGGTGGAACACGACACCTCTCCTGTTGGCCAATTCTGGCCGTTTCTGGTCAATCGCTATCTTCAAACGGTCCAGTTGTTGACAATAGAGATCAGAATTTAACGTTTGGCCATATGGAAGCAACTCATAATAAATAATCCCCTTCCAGTGCCACCAAATGCATAGCAGAACCTTCCCGGCCGTTAGTCCTGGTTTGGCCACCGTTTGAGGTGCTTCACCGCTCTTTGAACACGATCGTTTTCGCACAGGGTTATCGTATGTGATCCATTTCTCATCTCCAGTCACCATCCGTTTAAGAAATGGGTCTATCTCATTTCGTTTGGCCAAGGCTTCGCAGATGGAAATTCGATCAATCATGTTTTTTTCTGTTAATTGGTGTGGCACCCAAACATCGAGCTTCTTTTTGAATCCAGCTTTGTGTAAATGGTTTAAAACTGTTTTATGGTCGATTTTTAGCTCCTGGGCGATGTTACGACTGCTAACATGCCGGTCAACTTCAAAATTGCACATAATTGGCTGTTACAGTATCGGATCCATAAACACCATTCACAATTTTAGCCGCCTGGCTTGCATTTTCGCCTTTGTCAAAAAAAAACTGTACAATGTACCGAATTTTCTCTTTGTTCACTTCCATTTTTAACACCCTGTAACTCACAACTGAATGCACCAAACAAAAAACAGCAAAAGAATTTTTTTTACTGCGAAATGTCACCTCTCCAACGAGCATAAATCTGAAATTGTTTGATCGATACTTTCCGAGAAATCTATCAGTACAGCCGACTACCGAAAAAATAATGGATTTCTTTTTCCCCAACCTAATATGTTGTAGTATTCGACGAATTAAGAATCACTTTTTTTTATCAGGTCTTGTTGAGATATCTGAATTTGAAGCAATGCGATTCATTCCCATCTCGTATAGCTGTACTGTACGAGCACTTATTTTTCCAATAAAATGTGAAAAATAATCAGCATAACGGAGCGAACCTTGTAACGAAACACGATGTCGGAAGAGTTGTGGTAAGGGCTTAGTGACATTCGTGAGGTCTGCCCAATGTGGAGAATAAAGTTATCCAGCACGCGGATCGAAGTTTGTGTAGGTACACGAAGGAAAATGTGATCGAGCTGCAACAGCCCTCGTACACCCATGCACGCTTGTAAATAAATAAAAAGACACGAGGCCCGGAATATGTGCTTCGGATGCACGCTGACCGATCGATTTCGGCTTGGCACACCTCCAACGAATAGCTACTAGTTAAAATTCAAATAATTTCTCCCTCGTGCGCACACAAAGTACCGCAGATTCCGTAGTTCTTGCCGTGGCTCTCGAGTGCCCGACATTCACGCCAACCCGACACATGTGCTACATACATAAACGCGACCGCGGGACGTATAATGCTACCTCGAGTATAGGCCTTCTACTCAAAAAAATTGTCAACGTCGAAACTCTGAAGACATAAATACATAACAAAGATAAGGATGCAAAAAAAAGAAAAGAATTCTGCTTATTATACCAAACGAGATAAACTCAGGCGCATCAGCGTTTAGAATTTGCGACAACTATACATAATAATCAAATCGTTTAGAACCGATTGCAAGAAAATTTGTAACTGGTACTGCAACTCATATTCATTACATTTCGTAAACATTTATCGTATATTTGCTTCGATAGTTATTACTTTGCAATTAATTATCTGTCGGATTTTTTAAATGTTCGTATTGTTCACGTTGTTGACAAAAACAAAAAACTCGAAACATCACACGACATTCTTTTCTTCTTCCAATTGTAGCCAAATCTAAATATTCCATGACAAATAAATTAGTCGAAGCATCCAATACTTGATTTTGTCGCTTTGAGCGTTTCCGTATAGCTAGAACCCGTAGTATTATTGTATCGTGAGAACATTTGGCAACGCTGCTTTTGAGGAAGTACATAATCAAGCATGGCGGGAGTTTTGAATGTTTGACGAATACGCCGTTCATTTAAAGTTGCCACACGAATAGAGAAAAATTTAATCGAATACTGCGAAATTTCTTTTTAAAAAAATCGGAAAATGTTATAGAACGCAGTGCAGCTTTCGATAACATTCGCGGAACGCGAATAATTAGCACGCCACGTGTACTGTGCGTCGTACGACGTTGGAATTTTTCTACCACACGGAGAAAAGCGGTCATTGTAGGAACCCTAAAATTGAAACATGCCAACTGCCCGGCATGGTAGAATATAGCGTTAACAAATCATTGTCTATACAACTAATCGATTGGTAACGCCAACTAAATAACATCAAGTTGTCCAAGTATTTAGAAGTTGATTTTTTCAACTAACCAGTTTTCGCCGTGCATTTCAGCTACATCTAATTATTCGTAATCTCGGATGACGATGATGCACTTGACGTTAAAATTACACTCAACTAGTTCGATAATGTCCCTTTTTTATATTCCATACTGAATCACCGTGACCCTAACAAGAATTCATAGCACTTTTGATATTGTATAAAAAGTCAACTTGTACACAAAAAAAAAAGGATTGGCTGGAGGAACCGAGAGCTTGGTTACATATATGCTATATTATTACAAAGTCTTATTACAATGAGCTCGATTGCACTAAGCAATAACTCAATTGGTCTAACTCATTAATCCGCTAGCATATATGTAACCAAGCGAGTGGTGATTATTGCCAAGCATTTTATTTCCGTGTACATGCTAATAATCGTTCGGAAGTTCGAATTTAATAAGTGTCCCATAAGTGGTCATGCACAAGAAGACCTCATCTTCTTAATATTTAATGTGCTGGCACTTTAATCGATAATCCGACTCGGAACTTTGCAATCGCATTCAGAAGGGTTTCCACTATTATGTGAAAAAATGGCATCCCTGAAAATTCTCAGAGGCTGATGCACAAGGACTACCTTAAAGCCGGCAACCCGAGTTAGATGGTTCAAAGTGAAATACAATGTTTCACCTATGTTTCACTTACTATTACTTTCAAAATGTCTTTTTTATCGTTTTTATTATTATATAGACCGGAGAGTTGTAATCTGGTTAACCCGTTGGACTGTGTAGTGATGCCCTACTGGAGATGTTCCCAGAGATCGGGATTATAGTAGAGTCGTAATATAAGTCTTCATGTATACCGGTATATTCAGTCTCCTTGAAAAATGTACACAGTCAATTTGCACAGCGATTCCACAAGTCATACACATCCCACTTTTGCATTTCTGTTCTTCAGGAGGAAAACGGTTAATTATAAAGCAATTTTTTAGTAGCGTGCAGTGCATGATATAGCATGAATTGCAGTGGTAATCTCGTATGCTACATACTGTGAGTTACATATCGAAGAATACACTTTTTCGCAGCTTGTACGACATACTGCAACGCGATCCGGGTCACGAGAGCCCGGGACGTGGCGTGCGGGTTGGGAGCGTTCTGCCATATTCCTCCAAGCAGCTGAAATGCCTTGGGAATATAGGGACCAGCCTCTCTCACTCTTTCATAAGCCCATGCAGTTTCCGGGAGGACTCGGAAAGAT
Organism: Clistopyga incitator; assembly: GCA_947507545.1. NCBI lineage: Eukaryota > Metazoa > Arthropoda > Insecta > Hymenoptera > Ichneumonidae > Clistopyga > Clistopyga incitator. The sequence goes on from OX382176.1 coordinate 6,684,300, forward strand.
ATGAAATTCTACCAGGAAAGATGTTGCATCCGCTCGTCTCTTGGATAGTGCTCGCAGCAACATAAATTCTCATACCCAGTTGTGAAACATAGATACACACACACACATATATGTATATACATAACGTATGTACATAGTTGCGAGTTGGGTTTACGTGGTGCAATGCTGCCCTGTCGTCGTTTAAAATCCCAACGTGTATCGAAACGCCTGGGCGGTTTAGAGCTTTCAACGGCTAGCGGCACCCGCTGCGCCAGACTAATTAGCGCTAATTAGACTCGCAGGCTAATTGGCATGCGTAGCGGTATACGCGAAAAGCTTTCCTCTGCCTTGTCTTTCCGTAGACTCCCTAACTGTTAGAGTGGATATCATGGACTTACAAAACAACATCGGCAGTTGCTCTCCCAAATTCTTCAAATTAGAAATTAATGTTAGACATTATTATTCCACTGGAAAAAAAAAACTATTTTCGAAGCCGAATAGCCCAAATGTTAATTGGAAACTCTTCGTTGGGCCATTATTGGATTTTGCCAAGTCGTCACTGTTGATAGTTAATTCTCCAGTACACCATTAATGCGAGATTAAAATTGAAGCATTTGCATATCATTGCACTGGGAAAAATTGTTCGGTAAACTAAGCTGAATTGAAGCTGCGGTTTCACGTGATAAACTAAATATCTGGTTAATCAGATAAAATATTTTATTTTGCCTACTAAATATTTACTTCGAATAATGTTAAGTACATCTGATCAATTATCATTGGTTTCAATCGGGTTAATATGTATTTTGTGACCTACGGATGCTGAATAAATCAACTAAACTATTTTTTGAATTCAATGTTCATAATTGAGTTAAAAAGTATATCTATTATTCGGGTCCCATCGAGATTTCAATTATTAGCGATTATGTAAAATACATACATACCACCTCGACCTGGAGTATTCCAATTTTCTGGGGTATTCGACATTAGCAAAATTACAGCTAAATCGGTGAAATACAAACGTTTGTCAATAATTGGCGGAATAATCCATAGTTTACCACCTCAATTGAAGAAGTAGAAAACAAATTGGTACAAACGCATATTTCCGTTTTTCTAACCATATTCTCATGTAAACATATAGATGCTGAATGGGTGGGCGTCGATCCCAGATGCTCACACGTGCGATTTTGATGTAAAAGGATAGAGAAAGAAAGAAGACTAGAGACTAGAGAATGGCGATAGTCAGCATTATCGGCTGGGAGTTCCTCCGTTGCGGCGAAGGCACTAGCCAACATACTCAACCTCTTGCTAAAATGTCTTATCTCAGCAACTACGAACCCCTTTTAGGTTGCACTTCCAGCACTAAGTAGCCTCTGGTTTTGTGTCTAAGGTACAAAGACGATATTCTGGTCGACACGACGTTGTGCATTGAAACGAAAGAGTCACAAATAGTATTCTACATGAAAAAAAATAACGGTTAATTACCTCAACGAATATCGCAGTTAAATATGTATCAAAATTGATTTGACCCAGTACAGACAACTACTGTCCTGCTGCGAGCAAACTGAATATTTCGATGAGTGACTCGATGTCGAATTAATCTAATGAAATATTAATTTCCAAACGTTGAAATTGAAGGCTCTCTACACGAATCTAGAGATGAAAAAATTCATTTCCCCATGAAAATAGATTTCAAAATACACGATGACACTATTAAAAACAGAGATCAGGGTCCGCACAGTATTAAAAATATTGAAGGTTAAATTACTACACTTGCGAAATTGTAAATTTAAATATGAAAATTAAGGCATTTACTTATGATGTTTAAAATAATAATAATGTTTAAATTTAAATTTAAAATAATGTTTATAATTTTTATAGTTTTATAATTTAAAAATAATATTTAAAAAACATGAAACACTGTTAAAAGGCACAATATACCGGTATAATCTCCAAGTCGATGTACAATTAACTGTAATAAAAGACAAAATTTAATATATTCACAAATATGAAATTTACAATCGTTGTACTTAGAAGGGTCATTCATGTACCGAGTACTGTAAATGTCTAATTCTTGTGTGAAATTAATGTACTTGTCGAATGATTGTTCTAATCATTTACAAGTACTTGCAAAATGTTGTATTCTCTATATAGCAGAGCCGGTGCAACCGTCACTTCAGAACCGAATTGAAGTTAATGGTTGCAGAAACGTCACAATGTCGTTAATTTCACCACGCTGATTGATCAATGTCATTTGAAATTCAATGAATTACATATCTTATTAGTGTAAATAACTATTTAGGACATCCGATATCACTGCAGTGAGCTATTACTGAGGTCTTCCCTAAATATGTTGAAAATTCCATACCATTTGTAGCAGTGCAATGATCCATATTCGAGATATAAATTAGGCAGTTAGTACTGTCTCTCAGTTCACTGAATACTTCCCCTGATGCATGTTTCTCCGAGTTAGTTTGTTTTTCATTGATACGAAGTCTACCCGAATTAATTGACTTTCAAATTACAGGGTTGGAAGAGGGGAAACCGTCCTCTGTGAGTTCAAGGACCACAGTGCGCTCGTAAAGTGCGTCGATGACGTACGATGTTCCTGACGAGGAGGCATTTACGAGGGCGAACGAGCGATGAAAACAATGTTTCCTTTTAAATACTACTGGCCCGGTGGGCCAATAAGGATTTACCCGATGGGTAAATCAGCCCTCAATAAATCGTTTTAGGCAATATTCCCCTGTTGCAAATTTCATCAAATTTGTAACAGTGCAGTATCCCATATTCGAAATATCGGTCACTATCTGTCTTTGAGTTCGCTAAACGCGTCCCCTAATGCATGTATCTCCGAATCAATTTGCTTCCCGTTAGTACGCAAATTTCACTGATTAATTGGCTGTAAAATTCCAGGATTAGAAAAGAGGAGACACCATGTGTGAGCTCGAGGATCATAGTGCGCTCGTAAAGTTCGTTGAAGATTTCATAGGATGTTCCTGACGAGGAGACATTTACGAGGGCGAGCGAACGATGAAAGCAATGTTTCCTTTTAAATACTATTAGCCCGATGCGGGCCAATGATAATTTATCCGATGGGACGATCAGCCCTCAATAAATTGTTTTAGGCAATACTCCTCTGTTGTAAATTTCATCAAATTTATAACAGTGCAGTATCCCATATTCGAAATATCGGTCAGTATCTGTCTATGAGTTCGCTAAACGCGTCCCCTATAATGCATGCATCTCCGAACTAGTTTGCTTTCCGTTAGTACGCAAATTTCACTGATTAATTGGCTGTAAAATTCCAGAATTAGAAGAGAGGAGACACCATGTGAGAGCTCGAGGATCATAGTACGCTCGTAAAGTCCGTTGAAGATTTGGTACGATGCTCCTGACAGGGATGCATTTACGAGGGTGAGCGAGCGATGAGACTCTGGCGCACGCCACAGCGACCAGTGAATTGTAAGAGAGCTCAAGAGCGAAAGACGCCGGACGTCCGGGTACGTGACGCGAAAGTAAAACGATTGGTTCGAGAGTAGACGCTGCACGACGTTTCTCCTCTATACGCTTGCCTGCTCCGTATACTCCGTATCTACGACCTATACCTATCAATTTTCTCGAATTTCCTACTTCTCCTGCAGTTACAATGTTGTACTCTGATGAAATTTTCGTGGCGGAAAAAAACGTTGAACTGCAACTGCAGAGCGAAATTCGATGGACACCCTGTAGAGTTTTACGAATTTCTCGAAAGCGAAAGAAAACACGAAGTCGCCTGCTGTCGGGGGGCACATTTTGTAGACGAGATACTGCTCAGCTCGCCGAGCGTGCACTTCCGAACCAATGAGACTGAGTGCACCACGTAAAAATTCATTTCCCTTGTGGACTTACTGCATAACGGAAGCAGACATCTAATGATAGAATATTTTTTAACGATGAACTTTTAACCCTCCATGATACTATGTCTACTTATCACTGCTCTCAGTATTTCCCTTTGAGCAATGCTATTATCAATTCAACACTGTAAGCCAGGAGTTCAGGTATTTTTAGTTTTACTGAGGCGTTAAAAGCTAGCCATTAAAAAACCGACTTATCGAATTATCTATTTTTGTATATCTATCTGTCCATCGGGTTGTGTCATCTAAAAACACAATAACTTTTCAAAGAGTATGTAAGCCCTAGTGAAACTTGTTGATGTGCATCGTTTAAGTACGAAATATACCTAGTTTCTGTATTTAAGTTCAATTAAAAATCTCTACTGCTTTTGATATTGAACCTGAAACAGGGATAAATAAATAAATGTAAAAAGTTCCCTTTTGGACCGCTGTCTGATTTTACAGACTTTTATAATGCTTAGGTGTTCAATAAATAGAGCAAAAAATAGCGCAACAAATAGAGCGACAAACGGAGGGAACTATCAGTATTCGCTGGTAGCAGCATTGGTAGAGCATGGTTTACCACTACAACGAAGGCTCGATGGTGTTTCAGATCTCACAGATAATTATTATCAACGATCTTGAGAATATGTGATACGCAATTGCTAGTACAGAACTGTAATAAATGCCACTCAGATTATAGACGATTCGAGAAAAGGCAAAACATCAGCAGGTGTGAAACATAATACCGTGTCCGATCACGTTTCGCTTTTCCCCAACATTTTTACTACTGCGAGATTGAAGGGTAAAATGCAACTATCTGCCTTGCACTCGTATGTCACGCGGTACATGTTTCCCAAGACCTTAAGGGCTTTCTAATGAGAAATATTCTAAAACTATCCATGCCCAATGTTACATTAAAAACTTGATGAAACCATCTTAAGCAAAACAACCAAATATATATTTCAGCAAGTTCAAGGTCTTGAACGACCAAAACTTTGTCGAAGTTAAACATTCTTTTATCTGTTGTCATTTTTCTGAAAAAGGTGAACAATTTTTTGTTTGTTTGTATACAAAAATGCTTCCAACTTTCAACTATTACTTAAACTTGGCAAAGTATGAGCAGAATCTAAAAGAATTCAGAAAAACGTGACCTACTTCATGGGGAATGCTCGTTTATATACTGATCCAATGAATCACGTAACAAGTAATTTCTTTTTCGACCCTTGAAATTATTTTAAAGTCTGCGTATTGAAGTTCGTAGTTCAATTTTGTTGGCAAAAGAACGCATACATTGGGTCGGCTGGTGAGACAGTATTCACGGCTAAGCCAAGTTGCTGTACAGGCTAGGATCATTCGTGCGATAACGTAGGCCCCTCGTAGGAGAGATAATGAGGTTGTACGACATGATTGCGTACCCCACGCTGCTGGAGACGATAATTGTCGATCCATCGTGAACCCGCGGCGTTGAACGCCCACACATTCTGGGTTTCTACCTCACTGATCATCCACATCGCCCCTTAATTTCTGACGTAGATATTTCCTCATTCTCTACTTCCGTGAAAACCCATCGTGAATGTCCCTCACCCTCACGGGCCACTAAACGAGCTTTTCACCCCAGCGGTGTTTTCCCTTGCTCGAATATTCGATCAAATTCTTCGAGAGGCAATTCGCTCTTGGCGTCGCATATGACGGGCGGGGGATGCGCTTCGTCGCCTTGCACCAGACTCGGGGGGCGTGCTCGCGGAACGACGAGCTTCGTAGCACGTATAAATAAACACCGCCACTCTTATAATAGCGCGCGAAATTAGCGTGGGTCTCTCGTGAAGCTCGCGGGCACAATGCAAACTGCTATATACTATATTTAAATGTGCTCCGATGATGAAGCTAACCCTCCTGACGGTCAGCAATCAAGGCTCCTTATTTATATCGATCGAAGCGCAGATTGAAAGCGTCGCGTCCTATCAATATCAATTATATGCCGAAAGATTACTATGAGCAGGTGGCAAGTGAGAATTAAATAACATAAATATAAAGTCGTTCTCTCTGGCCCTCTTCAACTGCCCAAAATTTCACTCATTTGATTTAAGACGAAGGAATCTGTCAAACGGTGGGGGATGGCAGTTTTTCCTACCAATTAGAGTCTAACGAAACTGTCCTACCTAAGTCCTGCGTAATACTAAAAGTCAAATGGTGCAGTATGTACCGCACTGACCAATTGGCCGTAGCTAACGTAATAAACAGGGCAATTGTTTTGTTACTTCGGACGTAACAGTGTTAGATTCATAGGCATAAGTAAGTAGACATAATTCGTAGGTTATTTTAAGTACTTTTTAAAACGATTCATTTGTTTCTACTATTAAGAACTATTGTATTATCGTTTGGAGTAAACGTGTTTAAAAAAAACAGATAACTCAGTACATTAATACGGCACACGAGGTTGTCACCCCTTTTTCTTTTTTCTCAGTGCCCCTATTTATTGAAAGTAATCAATTGAATATTGAAATTATGATAATAAATGGGATTTTTATTATGCTTGATGATCCCTGTAAAACCCAATTCAAAAGCTTATCCACCTATCGCACCGCATAAAACAATAAACAGATGAACAGACGATGCGGTAGAACATCGTTGTGAGCATGACGAGCCAATAATGATGTTGATGGGTTTAATAACCAACAGCGGTCGCTTTATCCCACTGTTACAGAGTCGCTGGTGGGCTGCTACTGCGCCACTTGAGGAACGATAAATATACGCGGCACGTTCCACGCGTGTTTGCTCTCTCGGCACTTTATATGCACAAGAGAAAGAGAGAGAATAGCGTCCACAATGTTTCATTGGTATAGGTAAAACGATGGAAGCGAAGGGTAGGTAGAAGTGTGCCGTTAGTGAACGCGCATTTCTGTAGCAGCGGCATATGTATGCAGTGGTAAAGTACGCGCGCGGCCATGGCTGGATGGATGGCCTGACACCTGTTTCCCCTCTCGCACGTCGAGGCGAGACGCTCGCCGTCACCGCGTTGCATGTAGCTGCCGATGCAGTGCACCCGCCCCCAGACACATCGCGACGCTCACACTCAACACGTTTATTTCTCTTGCAACCCTCGACTCTTCCAGTGCTATTAGACGCGTGTGTATGATAATACATGTGAGTACTGCTCGGCCTAGAGAAAACTGAGCTGTTAGCTCGTGAGCATTCTCTTTACTCTCGTGAGAGTCGAGTGCTAAACCAGCCGACGTACTATCTCTCTGACTTTGCAAAAGAGCAAAAACAGAGATAAAGGAACGGGCCGGACAAAGGGAAAGGCTAAGCTTTCTAAATCCTACAGCCTTTACATGCAACCCCTTCAGCAATTATTCACTCGTTTAATACCATTCTTGAAACATGAATATGTCGAACTAAAAAAATTCCTTAATTATTCGGTTATCTGTTTCGCAAGTAATTAATTTGGTAGGAGATGTGTATTTAACCGTAGTCAGTGTCAAACGACTACTATGCGCCTAATTCCGTTGGTATGAGGGCAGGAAGTAAAGAAACAAAAATTCCATCTAGACGTTCTGATCCAAGATTCGGATCCTCTTGGGGAAAACTTTATTCACGCTGTGACATAAGAAAAGAAACAATGATGCAAAGTAGAACCTTGCACATTGCTTCCTCATTAAATTTTGCTCTTTACATAGCAACCTCTACGAGGAAGTATTGTAACTGATTTTGGCTTCCCCATAAATCTTTGTGAATAAATGTTTTGAATAAATGAATAAATCACCGGCACATCTCATTTTTATTGGGCACAAATTTTTGTTTTACTTTATTAACTTTTGCGGAGGTTATAGCGAAAATCGCTATTCTTTCAAATATTCAAAATGGTGTAAAATTTGAACGACTTTACCGATCACCACCAAATTTAGTACACAGTAGGGCTGTATGTTTTTTTTTCGTTTGTCGACTATTTCAGTTAACTTGATGAAATTTGACATGATTTATAGCAAAAATTTATTTTTTACAAAAATTCTAAATAAAATCCAAACCGCTATACCGATTTTGTCGAAATTCAATACCAAACACCATTTAACTTGTCTCTAGTTATGAAGAACTATTTAGCCATATCGGCGAACTTTTACAAAAGTTACAGAGTATACGACATTTTTCAAAAAAATTAAAAATTCTATAAAATCAGTATACATAGATATATTTTCTTCAAAATCACAGCAATTAAAAAGGAGTTACTACTCTACTTGCACGCCAAATTTGAGCTCCATCGATCGTGGCATTCGCGAGTTATCGACGATTGAATTTTCGGTCCCTGGAACACACACTCATACATACACATTTTCTAAACCATTTTTCTCGACGTTTTAGGTGATTCTAAGCATACTGACATGAAAACCTCGAAAAAATAATGTTTCACGAAAACAAAGCTTCCTCTATGAGAAAGCAAAAAGAAAGAAAGTTACGTGTATCGTTACATAAAAAAACATTATGGATAAATCCACAATAAGTAATCTAAGAAAGATACAAAAAACCTGGCTTCCCCAAGGACAACACTTATCACGGTTTTTCTAGCTAAAGCTCCGATTACTATTTCCCAATTCTCTTAGGTACCGAATGCATAAAAAAACGTCTTAATAAAATACAGCAATTTCTTGTTACTAAAAAAAAAAATTGGCCATTGCAAGCACTATATCCATAGATACAATGTCGCACAGTTGGTTCCCTCACCAACGACAACTTTCTTAATACTTTAGTCGATATGACCAACAAAAATGGATGTAGTTACACAAATATTGTGGTTAGTATCGTTGGGAAGAACCAACCACGAGATTTGATGACCGCTGGTACAACCAAGTTCATGGTAGAATTTAAAAATACCAATTTTATTAGTAGATACTACTAACTGTAACTATGTATAACTTCCAAGCACCTGTTAACCATTTAATGTGTCAGTCTTGGTGGTCAGAATTTATAATGCTTACACACATGTACTTGACATGACATGCTACAGATGTTTTTAGATTATTTTGTAACTTTTTGGACATACAAATATAGACCGTATACTGCTGAATTTTTTTCTTAATTACGGTGCATTTTGAGGCGGAATTCCACTTAAAGAAATACGACAAAAGATTAAAAACTGTAACCCAATTTATTTAGAAACAATTCGTACTTAAACGATCAAATTCTATGCCACTGATTGGATCGCAGTTACTGAATGCTCGTGACATCACCTTAAGGTAGTCCTTGCGCATTAATCTTTTTGAACTTTAAGACTTAACATTTTTTAATATAATGGTTGCATCCCTTCGAAATGCAATTCCAAAGTTTCAAGGTGAGTTATAGATTACATTACCGAGAAAATAAATATTTTAAAATAATTCTTATGCACGGGCTCTTATGAGAAACTAACCGATTTCGTACTTCAGAACGAAAATTAACTTGTATAAACTGAACTTTTGTACTATATCGAATATGGTATGAATTCCTTAGAGTATCACGATTCCGTATAGAGTATCAAAAAGGGACGTTATCGAAGTATTTGGGTGTAATTTCAACCTCAAAGACATCATCGCTACTCAGAAGTTACGGATAACCGGATGTAGCGGACGATGATAGAAATGAACATAAGCTCCAGTGTCGACCGGCGCCGTTACAGCGTTGGTTTCAGCGACCCGATTTTTCGTGGCGGTTGTAGTCGTGGCGGCAAAAATTACATTTTCTATTTACCTTTTTTTGTTTTGTGTCACAAATTTACCTTTAAAACGCCCAAGTTTAGCTTTGACCACGTGATGATACAATACCACTACGCACTCAAGCGAAACACTGATGAGATATTTTAGTTAATAAAATTGATGTTTTTTACGTTTACGAAGCACCTACAAATACGTTTTTATTCTCACTGTGATTATTTGAATGGGTAGAGATATATATAAATGTTAGCATTTACAGGATTTTTGAAACAGTGCGTCAATTGATTAGTATGGGTCGCAAGAACTACCTTAAGACGACTATGGCCGTACAAGGATAGCGGCGGAGAAGAAAGATAGGGAAGGGGTCAGATATAAGACCCAGAGAATATATTGAAAGTATTTATCAAAAGACCATTTTGTTAGTTGCTCATTCATTGCCTAGTCATTAGGTTTACCCACTGAGTTCGTTGAGTAGCAGCTTGCAACTTTGGTACGCACGCCTAAAAGTTGTACAGTGATGTGCAACATGTCGGAAAAGTGTACATTCCACGGGCACGTAGAAGAATTGAGAGGTCATGTTGAATACACGAGGACTAAGCGAGAAAACAGGATTATCGGAAATGAACCTTGGCATACTGAAAATCTGTGTCACTTGGCTACTTGCGTTTTACTTCGAATAGGGAGGTAAATGCAATTATCTCGATCGCACTCGCACTCGTTGGTGCATACTGTGGAGAGGAGCGACGTGACAAATCTGTTACATTCTTGGAATCGGATACTGGCCGTTAGCCAAGGGGCCACTAACGACTTTTCTTTCCGAATATGATATAGGCCTTGGTTGCGCCTGCCATTACGTCCAGCATCATGCATATATTCAACGTAGCATCGTGTGGTATGTACATTGGATCCAGCAGCAGCCGATTGCCGCATACGCTAAATAACTATCGACATTCCAGAAAAAAATTGTGTCATTCGCTTTCTTAATTTCCCTGGAATACCGAGATAATTCCATACGATAAGTTGGTATTAACATGTATACGATATTAGCGATAAGAGAAAAAAGCTTTAGGCAATCGTTTGCCAGAAGGTGTTGTCCATTTTCTGCAGAAGCACTCCCACCCAATTTTGAACAATTTTGTACCCTCCCCACAATTTCGCTTATTTGCATTCCAAGTAAATAGTTTTTATTCGGATATACGATAACAAGCTCTAATGTTGGTGCTTCGGTAATAGAAGAGATAATGGTACATATTCGTAGAAAAATCGAGTTTGTCGCTGGCTATTCAACGGAGAGGAAAAAGTATATGCATATGGTATATGCACTATATATAGTGGATGGCTGATATGCCACTGGTAGAGAGGACCTAAGAAGAGACGGAGTCGAGGACTAGGACTATAGGTCGCGGCCCTCGGGACCTTTGTGACTCTACTGTCTGCTTGTATGTATATATAAATATTTATATAATATTAAATATTTATATATGTACACAGATATATATATATATATATATATATAAGCTCCAGAAACAGCGACAGTGGCAGTATCACGCGACCACACCGACTTCCGCGAGAGAGACGATTTCTTAAAAATAGAAGCCCGACCCTGCGAGGAACGGAACGTACGTATCCTATCTAAAAGCACACGACGAAGCTCCATGCTGCATCCACAAACGAGCGAGAGACGAACCAGCCAAATTGAATAATACAGAAGATTGATGCTGGAACGTTTCGGGTTCGGATGTTCAATGTGCGGATGCTATAGACTCGATTCGTATGCTTGTATGTGTCGCTGGTGTGCTGGCTGTTGAGTACGACACTGTGTGTGACACTTCTTGCGTCGCCAAAGTGCCTTTCCATTGCACTGCAGAAAGCCCATCAGTTCGTTTATGCACTATCCCCTTTCCTCCCCCCTCCGCCCACCTCTCTCTCTCTTTCTCTCTCTCTCTCTCGCTCGCTCTCTTATTGACATATACGAGCGATTTTTATGTTATCTGGGTCGACCATTCAGGGGTCACGCGATTGGCCCGGAGCCTGCGAAAGGTTACATTCCAATTATAGAGTTGATAAAATAAGCAAACTCGTGCCCATGACCATTCAAACTTGATCGTGGACTCGGATTGACGTGGATATCAAATATATAAGTTTTGATGAATATTCTGTGTGTTGTAGATATAGATTCTTGGCAAATGCTACTGGAGTTGTTGATTTAGACGAGTTTTAATAGCTACGTCTTTGGGCCTGTTGCAAATTGTGACGTTGACAGAAACTTTCTCGGTACGTAATGCTGTATCCTGTTAAGATGGAAACAAGCTTTTTGAACTTCTCTTTTTTTAACAAACGTGGATCCATCAATAGGTACATCGTAAAAGTCTACTAAGGCACGAATTAAAGATCTAATAAGCTTAAAACTTCATGAAGGGTTCAAATCTGAAAGAATTCCAATCTGAAAATGGTGCTAATTCAATTTGCCCAATGTTATTTATTCCCTAAGGCCTTCGTAAAATGTTCGATCATGGGAATACGTTTCTATTGACTTTGACCTCCCTATAACGAGACTGTGAACAAAGAATCTTCTCAAAATATATACATCACTCGGGTTAGTAGACACTTTCGCTTCAGTGTCTTCAGTTTTGACGTTTGACATAAACAAAAAATGTCAATGCGTAAACTTGGTCCCAGTATGTCTAACGACACCATCGACCAATCACAACACGAATAGAGCGATGGTAATGTCTGCGAGATTTTCCAAATTTTCGTCATATATCGAGCCGCCAACTTTTTAGAAAAGTTCTGTATAATGTAAAGGCTTATTCTTTTTACCTTATAGTTCCAACTTCCGTATATGTCTCGAATCGCCCTATATATCGCGTCCTGGATATACCCTAGAACCACCTCTTATAATAACTGATCATTTTCGTTCATTCAGCATTTTAATATTTTTATCAGTTCCTATTGTTGGTCCTAGTGGTGAAGTAAGACTATCTATAAAAATAATACAAAAACACAAGTTTATAAATTGTTATGTTCTGACCATACGTCCAGCGTTGTTCAAATTGTGTAAATTTGTACTTTAGAATCTATGTTAATTCGTAGGCCTACCCAAATGCAGTGAGTCGTTGTTACAAAGATTGCAAAATCAATATAAACTATTTGATCGCCATGAATAAACAAAAACTATGTTACCCGGACGCCCGTGTAAAAAACTGGTCTGTCATACACGGGAAGAAATTGGTAGTTAGGTGAACGAACTTCAGCATACGTTATACTGCAAATTAGTAGCAACTACTAACCCGATTTATGAACTGATGTATTCTAGTTCCTATAACCAAACAGCGGTGCATACTATCGACGAGTAGTTACCATAATTCACTGCATAATTACACTATGTCATAGTATATCAACTCCTTCAAGTAATTGTCGTAAGCCATTTATTGGTTTATGTGAATTATTATAAATGTGGGATACACATCGAGATTTCCTTGCGAAATCTACAAAAAGCTCTACTCCCAGATAGGCAAACGTGCTATTTTTGTTGGCACGCCGGCACCGTGTCGTCAAGCCATGTCGTCATCAAGTCGCCCCGTACGTACGCATCTGACGGCACGTCACTGGCGCACTAAGAGAAATATATAGTCGGTTTAACCATATTTATATCATAAAATATGTGTCCCTAAGAGGATAATAATGCTTTTATAGTTACCGTAACGAGGCAATAAAAGGCTCGTAAAATATATCGTTATCTTTCAATCATGAATAGTTTTTCCTATTTTCTTATATCGTTAATTTAAAAAATATATATATACATTTTATTATGAAAATTGTTGGATTTAAGGGCAATACTAAGTACGAGAACTGGTGTTGTAGTTACAAGTAGTATGTAAAGTGTAGATTAGTTTATTCTCTATTCATTATGCTCTACACTTTTATTCGATTTCGTTGATAAAGCGAAGTATGTATGTTAATAAGTATTTTGTTTGTAATTTCTCGTGACATTTAATATTTATATTTTTACTATTTTCACTGAGAATAGTAAATATAGAATAACGGGATGTCGGCACAGAGCAGTTTTTTCCAATGTCGAATGTCTGACATCGACATTCGACTAAAATCAAAAGCGCAAAAGATTTAATTTCCCGCCTTTTATATAGGAGCCAGATAACAATTGAGCGCGCGGGCCATGCACACTGAGCAAAATAGACTGCCGAATACAGTGAATCCTAGTATATAGGGGATTCCATGAAAAATCGGCCAGTTTAATTTTTTTTTATTTTCGTAATTTTTAGATATGTTTTAGTATCCATCATAAAACTTCTTCAGGTAAATTTTGAAATTTATTTGATCACCCATTCAAAAATCCCTGGAAAAGCGAAAAAGCTCTCTACACCAGCAAGAACTTTTTTACTTCAATAAAACGATTGTTATCTTCTTGCATAAAAACAAAACGACATGATCAACTTTCAAGTACCTTAGAGAAATATTTGAATATAGGATAAAGACAAATTGAACTTGTAGATTGCAGTCTTCAAAGAGCTACAAAAGAGCTTCAAAAGATTTCAAATGTTTGGGGTGGGCATGTAATTGTAAATATTCTCAAGAAATTGTTGCTAGATTAATTCTTCTCGTGGTTTGTGTGTGAATAATCGAATGACAATGGCTGTGGAGAAACCGAGGATGCGCAACTCTATCAGATATTCGTCTGGCGAAATCGATAAAGCGCGCTCGCGCGCGAGACTAGTTCGTGACGGTGGATGGTATGGATACGTAGTGCAGGTGTACCGATATGTCTGTGTGTATATAATAGCGAGCTAGAGCCCGAAAGCGCAGACGAAATCGAACCCAGGAAATTACGTGGCCCCCGGGTTTACGTAGTGAGGTCGGTCTCAGCCTCTTCGCCAACCTTTCCCCTCTCATGCCACCCAACCAACGTTCCTGAATAATTCATTTTAATCGTGGCTAGCAAATTTATCTCTCCTCTGCCTCGGCGCGGTATATACAGCTTCAAAGTGCATGTGCCGAGGCCTCGGAAGCATGAAACGCACATTAGATTGAACAAAGACGAACGGTTCAAGATTTAGCACTCGCTTATATACTTTCAAGCTCGGTGAACTACGGAGTATTTACATCGAGTCACTATTGACCGCAGCGACAGACTAGACGAAGATTTCGAAATTTACAAACTAAATTCCACGGAGCAAACCGCAGAATTAGTTGATTCAATTGTAGTCATCAAAATCACTTGTTTTGCTCGCAGCCATGCTCTATGGACACAGGAGCTGATTCAATATTTGGGGGAGATTTGGCAATGGATACTAGCCAACCATCGATAGGATAAATTTTGGAAACTGATAATAATCAATCGCATATCTTTACGTATATATTCATAACCAGCCTATATATGTATACGGAGAAGTTCATGTGTATCAAGATGTAGCAAACTTATTTGCAGGATTTTTGTTTTGTTTTGAATCGAGCTTTTGTTTCGCGTGGTACGTACATTTTATGTCTATGTGATGTTTGTGCAACCATTAACCAGTTTGACTCTGAAGTGATGGTTGCACCGGTTCCGCTCGGGCAGGCATATGACGTGGTCATTCTACCGTAATCGGGGAAAAATTATTTTGCTTTCAAAGAAAACATTGCATGGATTCAAAGAAGTGGTTACATCATTTGAAGGACGCGGTGTCCTTGATTTTAAAGAAATATTTTCCTCGACTAAAAAGAAGGATTTATTTGATGGCCCCCCAACCGCACACGATTAACGCGTTCGCGTCAACCGCGTCGATTCATTAAAAGCACTAAACAAACAAAAATGGATAGCCGGATTCAATCAGGTTTTGATTAAATACAACCTTTCTACATCTGCGACAGTATGGAGAAGCAATTTTAAAGTAACTTATTTCGTGATTTCATTCGTTTAGCGATATGTTATTTTATAGGTTACATTTTGGTTCAAGTATCTCGACCACGATTTCTATACGGTATTGAAGTACCGCCGAACGCGTCGCGCCTTAGCCGCTATCCGCAACTTCAAGTTACGCAAATGAATGCTGATTCGAGGGCATGGCAAGCAGTGTGTGATCGGAGTGCACCAAACCTAGTCTAGGTCCCCGACCATTCGATGTGCAGCAAATGGAAGTTTGTGAATCCGTAACTTGAAGCTTCGACGCGCACGTTGATGGTCATTACAGACATTTCAACATCGTATGGAATCAATGAAAAACGATTCCTTGGTTTAAGGTACATTTTTTTTTGCGATACAATGTTTCTATACTTTATTCAGTTTTAGATCATTCCATGACAGGTGTTAGTAACTTGAATATATTATTACATTAACGTTAATAACATTTTTCAGAGGCCGGAATTCCAAAAAGATGTTTTTGAATCAAGGAAACTTCGTCTCCCGGTGTATTATAAACTCAAGCTGCGCACAGCAGAATTTTAATGTAGAATAGAAGTTTTCCAGGTGAAATTTGCTGTGGCGTTTTTTTTTTTTTGTTTGGTACAGAAATTAATGGTAAGATTTTACAAATTTTACAAATCTGGAACATAATATATGTGATTACTGTCCAATTCTATAACACTGACATAATCGTGAGGGTAAAAAACACTGGGCCGTCTTTTTTTTTCGCTCGTGTACATGCGAATATAGCGTACACACGAATCGGAGAAAACTCAACGAGGGCTGCATGCATGGAAAGCTCGACGGCCTCGACGGTGCGGGTTTTGTCCCAGCGATACCATTATGATGCGCGTTTCCATTTATAACGAGGGAAACGGGGGCTGGTTGAGGAGTTCCTTCAACGCAGTACCATGCTGAGCCCACTTTCAAAGCTCAACACAATGTCTCTCCGTGAATTACACGGACGCACAACCACCCATCCAACCAACCGTACCACCACGACGCTCTGTACACATTTTCTCGCAGCTTTCCTTTATTCATCATTCTTGGAACGAATGAATGAATTTATTTGTTTAAAAACACACACACACACACACGGTTTTGCATTTTATGTACTGCACGTCGGTATATCGACGTCAATACAGAATACAACTCGTTGCAATATTGCAGTCTGGAAAAACAAATCACATAATATATTCCATTATTTATTAAAAAGTAATCAGTGAGTTAGTCAAAGTTGTATTAACTCATTTGAGTAACAGTGAAGCGCACGGATTAAATACATACAGGGCATTCCACATACTGAGAAAAATTTATGGCGACAGCAACAAAACAAAGTATTGCTGCGTCCATATTTCTTTTTATAACCATGAATTTACTTACATAACCAATGCGTATAGCTCTAGCAGCAATATCGTTTTGCTGGCATTGTATTCGTTACTATATCTATGCGAGAGAGTACTCAGAACCGTATGCTTTAGTTACTGGAGAAATTTAGTTAGTCGGGTGCCGTAAGAATCCCAGTATAGCTGTGGGAGCAATACGCGCCGGTGCAGGAGCTACATGCTCAATTGGAAGAGCGATGCGCGTACGCTAGAAACGTGGGTGGCGCCGACCGGCAAGACTCGCGCAGCTCGATCGTGACGCTGGCTGTCCTTCGTAAACTCAACATTTTGTCGATCGCTGGAAGTTAGCCATCATTCAATTCCTACAGCTATACCGTTTCGCTTCTGCAAGCGGACGACGTAAAGCGGAAGGGTTCAGCTGTTGGAACTGGGCAGTTACACTGCTGTGCCGACAGACTTGAAAATAGCTCTAGCAGTCAGATATTCGGTCGGCAGAGCCGTAAATTTTTCTCAGTGCAGTATTTCATACAGCCAAAAACTCGATTGATTCTCATCTTCTCCTAACTTTTTTATGTAATTGATCATATCGAACGGAGCGATTTTTTTACTGTAAAATAGGTTCGCTTTATAGAATACGAATTTTTTTAGTAAAAAAATATCTAACGGTAATTAGTAAAATCGGTAAGAAAAATTATCAGGTGACTATCGGCATAACTGGGCACAGTTTACGATAAAAATGTATCGAATTTTTTTAAGGTATTTTTTTACGCTTATAACCTAACAAATTCAACATACTAAGTATGCTCTTGCCGATTCCTTTATAAATGCAGTAGACTACCGATTAACCGGGAAGCAAATTAACCGTGCATCTCCTGAGATTTTTTTTAGTGTAGTGCACGGCGACCTGCGTGCGACAAAGACAAACTTGGTGATAAATGAAAAATATAGCTGTGGGCGCTATACGGAAGGCTACACGAACTATCCGTACAGCTCCCACAGCTATACTGTATTGCTCGTACAAGGGAACTACGGCCAGCACTGGTGTTCCGCTGTGGTAGCTGAACAACAGCACGCCTGTGTCAGCAATCCGAATTATAGTTCCAGCAGCTGGATATCTAGCTGGCACAACAATACCATTTTCTCAGTGTATCGTAAATTTTACATTAGCACCGTCAGTACTTTATAAATGTACACCGTTCCATCACGAAAGCTGTAACGATCAAAGTTATCATTCGGTGAAATCCTCGCATAACGAAACTCATTAGCACCACGCACTTCTTTCCACGACGTGCTCAATTCGTATTGAAAAAAAAAAAAAAAATAGTCAATTCAGAGGAAACGTCGTTGGCGCCAAAGCAGATCGATGGAAACCAGTCCGTGTCAGGTTGCGTGAAAACAAGCATTGACGAGCGCTCTAACGAATCGACTGCCTCCAGTTTATTTCATCAAACATGACAGTCGCAAAGAGTGAAATGCTATAGGACAAGGATCGAGCCACGCGACCATGAACACAAGCCACGTCAATATTCCGCCAACGTCAACAATTGATGACCATAATAGTCGCGGAGAATCTAGTGGCGTTTGATCGCATAAAGGGTATAACCAGAGCTAACAGAACATGTTCGGAGACAACCGAATTCGGCCTCGTTGACTCACGCGTAGAAATCCCTGAACGGTTTTAGAAAAGGCAATGCTAGTTGTAGATGCGTGTCGAGCTCCGCGTGAAGTGGCAATGTAAGTATATAGAGATTGGTACAGGGATTGGCAGAGCGCGGAACGTATCATCGACGCGTTGGGGACTACGCGGCGGCGATCAAATTAGCGAGCAAGATAGAGAGCAATAACGTATGCTGTCCTCTCCGCCACAACATGAACGTCCACGTTACAAATACTTATTTGCGAGAAATATACGAATAGGTGCCTCAAAGGCACCTTAGATAGTTGAGCGTTGCGACAGTCATTAGCCCTGGCAGTCGGGTCTATTAGCGTTGCTCAACGACGTCCCAACGCCTCGCGACTACATATACGACTGTTGCTCATGCTGCCGCGGCTTTTTCTGCTATAGTTGTGACGGCGCTCCCCAACCGCTTCGCACAACACGTTTCAAGGCTCGTGTGCAAGTAGAAAACGACAGCGGCCGAGTACCTTCACCAACAGCGCCAGAGATGCTGTCGCCGCACATACACCCGTGCCGCTACTGCGGTTACTGCTTCCACGGTTTATCTTTTTTTTTTTTACTAAACAGACTGTGTACCGCAATATATTAACAGAAATCGCGCCCGACCCCCGAGACGGTCAGGGCCGAATGTTCATTGTGTGCAAAAAGACTCGTGGCACTGACATGACGACTCTCAACACTTTCCGCCTACACCCAGAAAAAATAACAAGTACACTGAACACGGCCCTTTTGATCAGAAACAAATTTCCTTGTTTAAATAACAGAGCTTCGATGGAGATTGGAAGGAAACCCAATCATTTACAGTAAATGATTATATTTATATTCAATATTCTGGGCATACAATGGTAAGACACACAGGTTGAAACCCGAACATCCTCGATTTGTTACCCAATATACTTGCTATCCGATTGCGATCATTAAAGTGAAAACATGTAGATTTTTTTATTACATTCTCACTTCAAGCCATTCGCCAACATCGTGAACGTGCCGTCGGTTTCTCGGTACCTGGAGCTAAACGGTATTATTTGCAGTCATAACTTTAATGGGTGGCCATTTAGCCGCGTACTGGTTTGTGGGTCAAGCGCTGAGCGGGAGGCAGTTTTTCTGAGTTTCTAATGTATTCTTATGCAGTAGAAAATCGGTGAAAACAAAGTAACGTATGTTACAAAATAGGGGCGGAACAAGGTACAAGCTGAAGGAATAACAAACATGAAACTAAATCAATGTGGCTTCTTACAGCGCACTTGAATTAACGATATCTGATTACTTATTAAGTGTTTGTTGTATGCAGTGAGTAATCAGATAATTCATAGATCTAGCTATGTGAGCTAGCTAGATGAGGGTCCACTGTAAATATCAGGAACATTGAATCGATGCTCTCTGAATCAAGATTAGGTGCAAGTGCAAGAAAATAAAAAAATAAAAGCGTTCATCCATTTATTAAAGACTATGTGCACGGTGGTAGATGTATCCCCGTCATCGTCCATATATCAGCAATCGATAATGTGTGCTTTGACATAACGAAATCTACAGCTGAAGCACGCAATTGTCGATAAGTGGTGTATGGCCGGTGACCTGCTCATGGAACTCATTTACAACTAATCAATAACCAAATATGTACACTACTTTTTATGCAGACAGGAGAAGAATGGTAAACATTAGTCCACGTTGATGGTTGATCATTTATGGATTTGGGAGAATGACCCACCAATTTTTTCCCATTTTTGAAAAGTCATTTTTGTAGGTCTTTGAAATAAGAACAATTGAATTTGCTTTAGATCTTTGTGTAGGGTTATTTTCCCACAGATATTTGATATATACACGGGTTTTTTTTTCCACAGATATTTGTTACCGGATTCAATTTGATAGTTTTTTAAAAGTCCGTTTACGGCGTCTACTGCTATGGTCATTAGCCAAGACCTACTGTTTACAGTGGAATCTGAACCACTTGCGGTTCACAAAGTCGCCGAAAAAATCTTTGGCCCTGACCGGGGATCGAACCCGGACCTACTGCGTGTAAGTCGCGCTCCGATCTTACTCGGCCACGCTCACCAATTTGATAGTTACTAAATTAATATGACTTCTTACAGTACTTAACCAACTGAATAGGTGGACCAAATTTTTTGTTGGATTGTCAGCCTCGTTCTTTTTTAAGCATGTTTAACCATGACCGTTGATAGTATCAACTAAGCATTGTTCTCTGTGCAAGTCCAATCTAATTCCAAGGAGAAAACGAACAAGAAGGGCAGTATGCTGCATAGAGAAGGAAGTTCAAGCTGTGTCCAACTACAACTCTGGTAAGCAGTTGGAGCTACACGTGTTTTCTGTTAGCGCGCGCGCTTGTTCGCTTAGCTGACTGCAGAGTGAAAAAACTGGAGTCTGCTTTTGCTATCAGTTTGATTCCGCATCCAAGTTCTATGCAGTTTCCGTCGAAGTGTGTGAAAATTCATGAAGATACTGAGTACCACCAAAACTGCTATAAAATCTTATAATAACGAAATGTGTCGCCCGATTTTTGTATAACATTTATATCAAGTAAACATTGGTGAGTTTCGGCTGGGCGTTAAATCTCAGCTGATTCAATAACGGTTTTTAAAACAGAATCGATAAATGATTGCTCCATTGGTGGTACTATTGATTCCATAAAATAGATTTCAATACATCAGTGTCATTGAAGCAAAGATTTTTTTTCCGTGTTTCGGTATATACATACGACATAAGAAATTTATCGATATTCAAGATAGGATCCTTTTAATTATTTCAAAACTGTGATCACAGACGGAGTCGACTGTGGCATTCAAGTGAAAAACGTCGTAGTCCTCTGGGTTTACTAGGCCCAATAAAGTAATTCGAACGTCACCCATTATATCTTCTTTCCTTTCGTAATATATCGTTCTGTGAAAACGGATCGCGCTCAGTCGCTCAGAGCAGCGAAGCGGCTGCTGCAAGCCAGAATCGTTATTAAACTGCGAAGTCGACAGCATTGTGGGTATATCCCGAGGGAAGGAAAGCACGTCAGAGCGCCGGTGGCGAGGTCGCCTCCCACGAACGAACAAAGCCAGACGACGCGTCTGGCCGCGAGCACAGATCGCGACGAGGTTTTCTCTCCTGTGAGAAGAGAGCAACATGAACACATCGTTGCTGCTGCTGCTGCTGCTACTGCTGCTGCTCCTGCTCCTGCTCCTGCTCCTGCTCCTGCTACTGCTACTGCTACTGCTATTGCTACTGCTATCCGCGCTCTTCGTCCGATTGTTCTCGCACCGCTATCCACGAGAGAAAAAATATGCCTTGCTTCCGCGACACGATCCTGCGCTACCCTCCAGTCACTCTCCTTTTGCTACTACCTAATTACACCTTTATTACTATTCGCTCCCGGGCCAATTCGTTACGGTAGCCGGAGTCGCGAGGGAACAACGAGAACATAAACCGCCTCACGGCGACTCCAATGCATTGAACGTCCCGCTGGAAAGAAATACGATGACATAGATGTAGGCTTATCGTCAGAAATACATTAATTCCTTTCTCAGCTCATTTCATTTTAATGATATTTCATGAAAATTGTTTTAAGCTTCTATATTATGCTTTACTCAGATTGTTCACGCAAAGAAAGATCTAACAAAAATTACCAAATCGGATAGTAGAAATGACTAAGGCGACGTGGTACATCAACGCCGCCACTGGCGATATGCGAAAAAAATGACCGGCGCTACAGAAATTTTGCTGCACCATTATGGTCATTTTAAAACACTTGCGAAATTGCAAAGTGAAGCCATATGCGAAAATAATCTTTAACAAAACATGACACCCAGCTTGATCGCCATAATATATCGGTATAACCTCCAAGTCACTGTACGATTGTACTGAGATTATTTTCTCTTCTCGTTAAAGACTGAGAAGCTGACACAACCAGGGCGGCGCTAACACTCCGAGGGGTACAAGCATCATTGATTTTGCGGTAATTACCAAAATTTTCTGATTCTTGGTTTGAAAATAAAAAATGCAGTCAACTTAGAGGGCTGATAGTTTTGCAATGATGGTGGTCATACACAAATTTCACCGAATAATTTAGATTAGCTTGAGTCTTTCTAATTGTTTGTACCCCCCGATGACAGTTGATGGCAACGAACAGAAGTACTTCAATTAAAATGGCTGATATAAGGCGAAATATCCCACTTTAATGGGATCTCGATCATCGATTAGGGTACTCGCATTTGGTTAACCAGATAATTTTTCTAACTGAATCAAATGAACTTATGCATCAAACAGTTCGCCATTGTAGAAATGCCTGTAACAAATACCATCGCTAGCGAAAAGATAGAAGGATTGGTCGAGCTGTCTATATACGTCGGGTGCCCGTTTGTTTTTCTTCTATCGTCGCCGGCATATACCAATACGTTACGACGGGGATGACCGACAGAGAGTGGTGCAAAAGCTGCCACCACACCAAGCTCCGGAGGACAAGAGAGGGAAAGAGCATCGTGTAACTCGATAAGTCGTGACTCAGCCGAAGTGAGACATACGGTATCTCGACATACGTAACCTACTTAAACTACTATAACTACTAACTAGAAGAGGTGGACGTGTTTCCATGTCGGATTCCGCGAGGATATCTGTCGAAGCTCGTTTATGAAATCACTCGTGAGTCAAATATCTTCGTGTAAACGACGGTGCAGCAGAGGGGTCCGGCCAAGGGGCTGAAAAATAAATCACTAGTAGGTTAAACTGGCGATAGAGGAAATAGGGGATTTGCTAAAGAACAAGTGCTGACGTGAGTAGTTGGCGATCTCGTTTGTGTTTCTGTCGACGACACGAGAGTGAGCAACCGTTTCATTCGAATACAACAGTGAGGTTCCCTTGGCTTTTCTTCTTTATGTTGGCCATTCAAAGAGTCCCTCGCTCGTCATAGATTTGGAACTATAGTGAACCGCCCCATAAAATAAATTCAAGAAAAAGCTGGAAGCTCATTTCGGAAACGCTCAGGGGGCTTCGAGGCCCAGGTTATCGCGGTTGCCGGAGCTAGGCCCGGGCAAAAGAAGCGGTAAAACTGAGCCAAGAAAGAAGTATGGCCTCTACAAGGGAGAGGCTGTAGAGAGAAGGGCTGCAAAAAGAGTAAGGGAGGCCGAGAGAGAGAGAGAGAGGGAGAAGGGAGTGATTCGATTGGACTCTCGAGGGTGGAAACAGACTCTACGTTCGCTCTGTATACACGAGTCAGTCAACTAGCGAGCCAAGACAACCACGCACTGCGTAGAAACGTAGCAGCCACCCTAACCACGTCGACAACGTGTCTGCCTCTCCCCTCGCCGCCAGGCAAAACTGGGTCATCGGCTACTGTACCTTCAGTCTCCGAAGAATGCGTTTTTTCATACTACATCGCGAAAATATTTCCAAAAACAGAATTTTTTTTTTTCAAACTGATAAACAATTTTCGAACTTGTGCTTTTGAATTTGTCATTTACGAAAAAAATTACGATAATTTTGATTCAACGCTATTAGTATTAACAGCGTGATTAAAAACAACATCAGTGTAATTATAATTTGCAATTTTGTTTATATCCTTAGACACTTGCAACTATTTGTTTGCTTACGAATTATAGAATCTTTGAAAAAATGTTTCGAGCTCTTCCGAATGAACCTCCGGCCACGCGATCGACCGGTTCGACAAATGTGAACGACGCGCGGTCCTCTAATTAGCGTTACGAGTAGTCGGAGCTCCGTAGTATACGGCACAGTTTAAATTTTAAAGGCGATACAGCGTGTAAGCATGTTAGTGGTAGACACCCGACTCGCCCCATACGACGAGGCCGAGTTCTAAGGACTCTCGTCGAATTATTCATCTAGTCGAAGGGAGCATTCCATTTTGTTACGAACGCAATAGGCAGCACAATAACCGTTTAACGAAATGATAATTGCTAATAAACATGATAGTGTAATTGCAATTGAAAAATGCATGCGCCCTCGGCGCTCACCGGAAATTTAAGTTCTAACTGTATTACATTGTTCATTCTATCTACAACAATTATTTTCTCGCTACCCCTAATAATATTGTGAACATTACACATTCAATACACTGTAAGATTTTGAATAAAAGCGATAAAATATTTTCTAAGTTGAAAGCAGTATATTATTTTATGCGTTTAGCGATAAACCCGTTTGAATTACGAAAACCGTGACAATCTGAATAAAAAGTTTCATCCCGTGCACAAATGTGAATGTTCATTATTTAACGCTTTAGCAGCCGAACCCGTTAAAATTCTTTTTTCATTTAATACTGAGTTAATCGATGGGTTAAATGTGCATTATATTTTTTTTAAATCTATGATGCCAATACTCTTTCTGTGGTGGTGATTATTGATAATACGAGAGAATTATGATTATAATACGCGAATTTTACCAGAATATCGAAGAGTCGTTCACTTAAACGTTACGCAATCATTTCTCCCTATATGTCTGATAAATAAAAAAAAACATCTCGCTAAAATGATGGTCAGAACCTAGCAAACGCAATGCTAATCGCATTTGGCCTCTGTTAACTTCGTCTGCCAGCTTCGTGAAAACGTTACTCGTTTCGAGACTGCACAAAGCGAACTTCCAATATTTGTATAGTATCCGTATCAACCATCTGTGACTCTCTCCATATTTTTTAAATCATAGATAAATTGTTTCGCGCTGAGATGTTAAACACTTCAGCTTAGAGAAGGTCAACTTTTAACAAATTCCTAGACGTTTCGTGAACCAGCTTTAATAACCTGCACAAAAGATGTGACGGAAATGTCGAATGATGAATCGGCGAAGTACTACTTAAACAACTGTAACTACTAACTAGGGCAAGTAGACTTATAGTTTCCACGTCGATATTCTTGAGAATATGTGGTGTGCCTTATTCATAAAATCACTTTTTCAAAAATGAAAAATGAAATGATAGACAGAACCTAATGAACGCAATGCTAATGGCATCAGGCCTCTGTTGATTTCGTCTGCCAGTTTCGTGAAAACGTCACTCTTTTCGAGACTGCACAAAGCGAACTTCCAATATTTTGTATACTGTCCGTATCAACCATCTGTGACTCACTCTATCTTTTATAAATCATAGATAAATTATTTGGCGTTGAGATGGTAAACACTTCAGTTTCGAGAAGGTCAACTTTTAACCAATTCCTAAACGTTTAGTGGACCAGCTTTAATATAACCTGCACAAAAGATGAGACGAAAATGTCAAATGATGAATCGGCGAAGTACTACGTAATCAACTGTAACTACTGACTATAGAAAAAGTAGACTAGTTTTCACGTCGATATGCTTGAAAATATATGATGCGTCTTATTCATAAAATCACTCTTTCAAAAATCAAAAATATGATTAATTTATCAAAATAAAAATCTATTTCCGTTCGGACAACAAAACGATTCAGCCATTGTGTAATATCACCACCAAACACACGTTCTCACGTTAAAAAAAACACTGTACAATTGATAATGAATAAAAGAAATTAAACAGACTCGTAACAACATTTTTTGTATGTAGAAGCAATATATTCTCTCGATCTAGGTCTACACGGAAAGAAAAAAAAAGTAATGGCACCCAATTGTAGCACATGCTGTGCCACTGAAGCTGGATCGGAATTATAACCTCTACTATTTTTCATTGGTATCGAAAAATATAATTCAAGACCAACTTAGATCCTGCAACTATCGCCGTGCTCTCCAATCCACATAATCGGTTGCGTCAGCCAGCTGGTGAGGTGAAATTATGATGCCAGCTGGTTAATGGCAATATCGTCTTTAATCAAAGAGATATTAGTTCCTTAAGTCAACTGAGTAGGTGGCGATCGGCTAGTTATTCGTTTCGTTGTTCGAACCGATCAGACAGTTTCTACGAATACGTTTTTCGGTGTGGGGGGAGATGAGCGTACCTATTGAACTACTTGTACTACAACTACAAAGGACAAGACGTGCGCAGAGAGAAATAATTGGTTGTTCTTATCAACTGACATGGCTAAACTGCGCTCCATGCAACTGATTTTGCGAGGTTAACAAATTTCGTGGTTGGGCTGGCCAATTTCTTCGTTCTGTCCCTTCAACCCATTCGTTCGGTGCCGAATTTATCGATCTGTTGGCCCAACCACTTTTGCCATTTGAAGTCTATCCAACCATTTCTTATTGTTCGTGTGGACATGTTTCTAGACGTGCACAGAGAGAAATAATTGGCTGTTCTTATCAACTGACATGGCTACATCGCGCTCCATGCAACTGATTTTGCGAGGTTAACAAATTTCGTGGTTGAGCTGGCAAATTCCTTCGTTCTGTCCGTTCAACCAATTCGTTCGGTGCCGAATTTGTCGATCTGTTGGCCCAACCAACTAGATTATTGGCCAACTACTTTTACCATTTGAAGTCTATCTAACCGTTTCTTATTTTTTCGTGTGAACATGTTTCTATTTGTTTTTGTTTTTTATTTTTATTTGTTTTCAATAACTGCATTATGTAGTCATTAGCCGCGGTTAAAAGGACCGTAACGTCATTTTTGAAGTAATCGAAATCTAGTATACAAGTTGGTCACTCCTCATGGTCATAAAAATTGAATTTATCATACACTTTGAATTTACAACTCTATAGCAAAAATACAATAACGACAGACATTGGTTTTGGAAAAAGTAAAAGATGTTTCTTTCGACAAATTTTTGTTGAAAAGTTCCTGCTACATATCGCCTACAATACTCGTGAAATGCGCACAATTTACCGTTTATACTTTTTAAAATAAGTGTTAGGCGTAAATATAATTTTCATTTAATTCACACGAAAACTGTGAGGATATAAGCTATTTTTTCTATATGTTCACTATATTCCACCGTCAACAATATATTATTTTTATGTCTTGAAGTAGATAAATTTGAAGCAAACTTCGTTTATTGGTGAGGTAAGACCGCAGATTTGCAGTAAGGCCAATTTTGAACACGCTAACTTTATCATTAATTATCTTTTAAAGACTATTGTGAAGATCCAGTTCGATGGACTCAATCAATGCGAAAAAACATACTCTGGAAATGAAAATAAAGGAAGCAGGATCAAGTCATTAGGTGCTTATCACTCAGCTACCTTAACCCTTTAACTACAAAGAATCTTTCCCGTGGAAACCAATAATTTTCTATACTGTTCAACTACTTTTCTGAAACAAAAAAATAGATGATGGCACATTTGAGATTTTTTTCATGTAAATGTATTTTTCATTTGATATTAATGAAAATGTAGGTTTGATCGACAATGAAATTTTACCGGTTGCCAAATAGTGATTAATAAAACCGGCGACAGTTGGCGCACGGTCGGTGCGTGACTTTAGCGGTTTCCAGCGTTAGGGAGCATTTCTTGCGGCCACAATTCTAATGGATGATCGCTTAGTCGCTTACTGACTAGCATGCCAACTACTGAACCTGAAGGCATTCTTCCTGAATTAATTTTTGTGATGTTTCTACTATATGGGTATACATTAGAAACTCCGCAAAAATGAAGCCGCCTGTATCGGTCGGGGTTAGTGTAGTTTCCCTGTGCCTTCGGGTAAATGAGTTACTGTAGTGCATTAGGATAAATGACTGCGGACAACACTTTAGGAAGGGTCTCTGTGAAGAGAGGAGGAAAGAGGCGCACGACACCGTAAAAGCCTGAATAAGTCAATAAAAAAATAGTGATTACAAAATGAAAGTACTCTTATATTCAAATTAAAGCAAATGATTATAATTACTATATCATATCTTAATTACTTATCGCACTCGTACGTGAAACTTCGTACACCAGTTTAGAAGTCACGATAGAAAAAATGATAACAATACATTCGACAGGGTGTAAAATTATTCCGATGTGAAAGTGAAACCTAATTATCTTATATAATTTCCTAAGTTCTCTGAATGTGAAAAAAAGATATATAGAAAGTACTCGGTTCGATCCTACAGGTATGTTACTTTGGTAGTTAAAGGGTTAAAAAGAGGATTATAAAGCCAAACAACCTGTTCCTGTTTCAGCAACGAAACGATTCAGTTGCATAAGCAAAAGAATTTTGTCGAACCCCGTTGCGTCCGGAATCCTCGCCAAAAAATATCGTCACATTAGAAAAAATGATGACAATAAATTCGACGGGGAATGTAAGAGGTTGAACAAAAGCGCAACGAAATTGTTTCGATGTAAAAGCGGAACGTCAATAGCCAAGACACTACGTAATAAAAATACTCACGAGGATACGGCCTGTGGTGGTTTGACCGGAAATGAGCTCGCCAGCCCAGTCCTTGGCCTCGGTCATAAAGGTCCCCTCGAACTCCTTGCCCTGGCGGGCGGCCTTCTGCTCTTTTTGCTTGGGGTCATTTGGAGCGAATTCGGGCTCTTTGCGACACCAGAGGAAGGCAAACGCCCGCCAGAGCAAGACGATCAGCAGCCCGGCGAGGAAGGTGAAGATGCTCGAGAGTACGAAGCACCACCATTTCCGTTCCAGGAGGCAGTCGTCTACCGGAGGCTGCTCGGTCGTCTCGTCGCACGTCATTCCGGCAGATCTCTGCCCCCGGATCACACATTCACCGGCCCCGTCTACCAGCCACACGCGTAAGGCGTTTGATGCGATGATGCTTCATAATTTCGTGGAGAGCGGCACACGTGCCTCGCGGCAGCTCCCCAGCCAAAGCAGCAGTGGCTGCCACGGCCAACGTTGAGTCTCCTCAAAACTACTCACAATCAACAATTTCTTCTAATTCTCTCAACCTACTTTTATCGTTTATTTTAGTTTTTTTTTCTTCTATCTCGCTCTCTCTCTTCCTCTATTTTTCTTTTCTCTCTATTTCACGCCCCCTTTATCAACTCCTCTGAATCACACCTTTCACTTTTTTTTTGTTGTATTCACACTCTCTCTATCTTCCGTTAACTTCTATTGCTATTATTATTGATTGATTGATTATTGATTAATTATTAATAATAATATCACTTTAATATATTCCTTCGTTACGATAGACCCTCGATTGATACTATTTGTTGCGATATTTCATAGTACTGACAGCGCCGCCAACACTTAAACATACACCACGGCATTCGTTACGACGTTTTTACGATGTGCCGTGTCGAGTTGGTGGTACTGTAGCTGCGGTTCTGTTTGCCTCTCCCTGCTGGACCTTCGCGTGCGAAAGTTCTCGCTACGACAACATGAGACCGGGACGTAATCGTCCTCGACCCAGGAGGAAAAACGAGCTTCCAACTACCACTGGAACGATTATTATGCTGTTGTTGCTTTTGATGTTGCTTTTGCTGTTGCTGTTGCTGCTGCTGCTGTTGCTGCTGCTGCTGCTGCTTCTGCTTCTGCTGCTGTTGCTGTTGTTGCCGATGCTTATTATTGTGTTTACGCGATTTAACAACGGTGAGTGTCGCGTTGCTCACGGCTAAACGACTGTGATAGACACGCGTAACAAATAGCACAAAGATTTGCGCGTGGCGATAAGGAGGTCGCCCGCGAACGAGAACGCGAAAGCCCTCCACTGCTCTTATCACCACTCGTGAGTACTAACGCGAGCTTGGGAGCCCCGAAGAGCCACTACCACCGTCGTTACTACAACTACGAGCACCACCACCGGTAGCAGGACCAAGGCAACAAGGCTTTATCATGCAGGTAGCCGCGAAACTACTGTGCTTCGCCGCGCTTCACCGAACGCTATCGAGGCGCGAGAAAGCAACTGCCTACCGCGCCTCCCTTCTCTATCTTTGTATCTCCTATATATTCTTTTCTCTCTCTGCTTCTCTCACTGCTTCTCTCTCTCTCACTCTCTTTCCCTCCCGCTGCCACTATGTTTCCCTTTTATATATTCCGTCTTCTTCTTCCCCTTCTTTTCCCTTTTTCGTTACTCTTCGGTAGTGTTATGTCCGCTCGCTTTCCACTTGGTCTATCTCTGTTTCTGATATTTACTTTGCTTTCAATCACGCACTCGATTTTTATTTTACGCGTGTTTTTTCATTTTCTCTCTTCGGTCACCCGTCCGAGCTGCTCTCTCTCTCTCCCTCTCGCTTCACGCTCGCTTCACCACGTCGTTTTTCTTCTTCTCGTTTCTCTTTCTCTAACCCTTTTCTTTATTCGCGCGGTCGCCACCACCGTGTCGCGAACCAACACCTCTGCGACGACGACGACGGAGAGCACGACGACCACCAAGTGATACCGACGACCATACCACACTACTCTGCAGCAATCAATACGCAACAATGGACCGGGACCAATGAGCTCGGAGCTTTTCCTGACGTAGAGACGCGCGCCCTCTCTAACGCGCGCGCGGCTCTCTGCCTTCCCGCCGCCCCTCTCTCTCTCTTCGTCACCACCTCAGCGGCCCTAACGTTCGCGACGACCCCGCGAGAGGACCGCGTTTCCGAGTTGTGCTTTCGGCGAGCCACGACAGAGCGAAAGCGTCTGCGCCGACGATGAATCGCCAGGAGCGGCTGCCAAAGCTTTGCAACAATTTACCTCGACATCAAAACCAAGAATTATTCAATTAGGCGATATTGCCACTGGGTGAAATAATCGCGTTTTAAAAGTTGCGAAAATCGGTTTGACTATTCCGAAAGTAAACCACTGAGGTTTCTGCACTTTGGATCGAAGCTTTCGGAATAATTAAGCCGGCCCTGAAAACGATAATGCACGAGAAATTACGAAGAGCTCTCGGCCTGCGCCGGCGTTCTTTTCTTCTCCTTCTTTCAGTTTGGTCGCACCCGTAGAACGACCAGGGGCTTCCCGAACTGGCCATTAGGATTACCGCGCTGGCCAATCCTCGATAGCACACTTATTCGAAGCTTTATCGTTCCGTCATTCTCATTCTATAGTGATTTTCGTTACTCGTATACCAAGTATACATAACGTTTTTCCATCTCTCAGATTCATTTTAATCCAAGTTTTCATCATTACAAACATCAATATTACATCGTTATGTAAACATCAAGTTCGTTTCTCAATATTGGATTTTTTTATTTCAAGTCAATGTACACAAATTGGCCATAGGTATTATCTTTGACATCTCGGATCAAGGCGGAGTACTTTTTGTTTTTGGCTCATCATTCTTAAAAAATCAGTGATGGCCGCTATTTTTATTTTATTTATTTTTTTCAATTCACAGAAGTAATTAATTAATTGTGAACTGATGTTTAGGTATTTTTAAACACAGGGCTTTCTAAAATTTCTAAAATAAATAACTGCAAGGTGGACTATACATTATGTCATTCTCCGCGCTAATACGATGATAACATTTTTTTTATTTGGTACTGCGCCAGCATAGCTCGTCGAATATCGAATAACCGAATAGGTATCACGGCACGAGGTTTATAAGGAAAATCAGCCTGAAGCCATTGCCAGCTTTCGAGAAATGGCATTTCATTGAAAAAATTTGAAGATGCTAATTCCGTAGGAGGTGCAATGAAGGTGTCTGTCAGTCGGTTCCTGCGGAACTTGACATTTCGCTGTTGTCGATATTATGTTTTTAATTCCTATTTCAGTTGTTTTCATAAACTGTAAATTAATTTTTTGATTAAAATAACTTTAAAATGTAACAAATGGCTTTCGAAAAATCGTTCGTAATTCTTGAAAATCCTGCGTTCTATATACCAAAATCATTCAAGTCAGGGCCGTTGAGTGACTACTTTAAATTAAAGACATTTTTTTTCTCATTAAAAATTTTCTCACATCGAACCCAGACCCGATGCGTGCGAGCTCACATACATTCGCGCTGCGGCGAGTCACCACTCTCTTGCGTTTGCACGCGTTAATACACAGCTCGCACCCCGGGCATTTCCCCTCTAGACCGTGAAACTTTGCTCTCTAAGCGAGCTTGTACTACACCGTTCAGTCTCGATATGCCGCATTTTCAAGCTGCACTGTTTCGGCCATCCACAAATACTGTCCCCCTCCAAAATATTTTTTTTTACCACCAATGTCTTATTCCAGATACCGAAACTGTTGATGTAAGCATGTACAACCGAATAACCCCCTTAAAAGTTATTATTTGCCCCAAAAATTCCGCGTGGGCTGAGAGACTCATAAAGGGTAACATAAAAATTGACTGGGTGACCTAAAATTTCAACTCACGATCCTGAGACCATAAATCTATGAGCTCAGTGGCGAATGAGATGAAAGTTTATTCGGAACTCGAGAAATTTTGATGTGCACATTAAGGCCTTCCAATGTTCCTATACACTGTGAACGTATAATGTCGACAGCGCTGTTTTTGTGACGAAAGTGTGAAACGCAACGTGTTGTACGTTATACATATTAAATATTCCAGGGCATGTTATAAATATGAGATCATCAAAGCTATTACAATCTGTAGTCCTAATTTAGATGATTTTACGCTCTCCAAAGTCCATTTTACAATTCACGGAGAAAAAAAAGTTTTATTCACATTCATTGTTTTCCTTTTTCGAATAATGACAATAACTGAATGTATCGAATGTACAGATTGTAAATACTATTATAAGAATGCACATTGCGTGTCGAAAATGACTTGCAACTTTGTGGAATTGATGCGGCACTCGAAAGGAGATACCTCGGAAAGAGATGCGCACGGTGCGGAACAGGAAGAGAGGTACGCGTTGTGAAAGCTCAAGCGTTTCGAGGTAAAGGCTGGAAAAGCCGGTTTCACTCGTTCTATCACATAAACTTGACAATCAATTACTTTTAATTCCCTTGCCATTAGAACATTTTTTTTAAGTTAAAAGTTTCGAAATAACGGTTCCCTAACAGTAATATTAAATACCCCAAAGTAAGTTATCCATATTATCTCGGCAGCGAAACGGTGAATCTATTTGAGTTTTTCGATTCACGTAAAATAAGTAACATAATAATTTACGCTGGAAAATTGAAAGTGCTGTACCACCCGAACTTGCTTTACCCTTAGAGGGCCGGGATTTAAGGCAATTTCTCCCCATAGAAAAGTGGAAAAATGATATCCCCCAATCACCCAACTAAGGTCGAAACTTTGGGGGGGTGGGGGGTTGACGCCTGGAGGCGTCATCCCAGCCCGGTAGGGTAAGCCCCTTATAAAATTTTGAAAAATTAGAAAAACAAGGAAAACACATCTGCTAGGGGATTTTTGAGGTTGCTGATCACGAATCCGGACTCAGAAATACAAAATTCAAGATGGCGAATCCAATATGGCTACCTCATTGTGCTAATTTTTCTATTTTCTATTCAATATACGTAGATCCGTACACATAGAGGGTTTTTGGGGTCGATGAAAACGATTTGGAAGTCAGAGTTACAAAATTCAAATTTAGCAGGTACACACACACACACTCTCAATACGATAAAACTGACAAACATCTCAATGTAAATCAATATCATCTTGTTTATTGCATAGACTATGTCAAAGCTAGATGAGAAAAGTTGTAATATTGAATCAGCCAAATTGAATTTTGCCACTCTGATTCCAGAATCCTTTTCAGCGACTCCAAAAACTCCCATGTCTGCAGATTTATGTATGTTGAATAGAAACTAGCAAAAATAGCAAAAAAAGGCAGCCATATTGGATCCGCCATCTTGAATTTTGTATTTCTGAGTCCGGATTCGTGATCAGCGACCCCAAAAACCATTATAATCACTAAATTTCGGGGATTGCCGGGATGACGCCTGTAGGCCCTCTAAAGGTTAAACATTCTGTCAACTGTGAAATTTCAATCCTTCCCTACAATTCTATAACACGCGAATTGAACTTCTTTCACTCGTATATAATAAAAACCTGAAAATTAATTTTTGTTACAAGAGCTTAACGCTTTCGCATTATGTATTGAGTAAGTGAAAACGAGCGAGAAAGAAAAAAAAGTACATTTCTTCTTACAGGCGGAAAAGTGGTATGTTGGTAGTGTGCATTCGGTTTATGAAAACATGATACGATACGAAACTCCGACGTCCAACAGATATTAAACTTCCGAAGGTGGTGGAGAGGAAGTGGTGTCATGTCGACTAATTTTGTGTAAGAACAAAATTCACAAAAAATATCATATCAAAACACTTTTTGATATGCCTCAAGTCCTCTATTGGTTTATTCATGTAGGCCAAATTACAAATAAAGAAACATTCGGACCAATCAACAAACTCCATTTTCCATTAAAAATGTAAAGGATAATCTAAAATAATAGCAAGGCGTTCGATAATTATCCGAAAGTATGAGAAAAATTATTTTTCGACGCATTAGTATAGTAATAACCAGATATATTGTGTCTCTAATTTGTTGATGAGCTACACTGTCATAATGACTTCCGTCAATTGAATTGGACGGTAACTTCCGGTAATTTTAATTGAGAATTCGGATAAATTTAAGTTTGCGCTATGATTAAAAAAATAGATGAAATAGAAAAGCCATACGAGGGACTGGCTGCAACTTCTTTTATGGCTTACCGTGCCGTGTGTATCAATAGCTGTGTTAGCATATCAATGATAATCGATAACGCGGACAATTTTAACAGAGACAAAGTGGAAGCTGGAAAAGAGATCCTCACGGCCTTCCGACCGCGAGTGATGACCTCAGCGTGCACCTGACCACCTGATCTCGTGGGTTACCGACGAGCGTGATTGACGTCATTCAGCGTTTCCCAGCAACCGTAACGCGTTGCCACCTTGCCCCTACTCGCTATAACTACACACACGCACACACACACACACACACACACAATTTCTTTCCCTCTCCGCCACACGAATTTACCCCTACTATACCGACCTTCTCTCGTGCATTCCCACGAACAGAAAGTTTCCGCGTACATCGAGTTGAGTACACACACAATTTCTTTCCCTCTCCGCCGCGCGTATTACTCCCTACCATACCGACGTTCTCTCGTGCATTCCTACGAACAGAAAGTTTCCGCGTACATCGAGTTGAGCAGTGATCTGAGCATGGAAATTAGAGTACATCGTTTGTAAGACCGGGTCCTAGGCAAATAGGTATTGGTGGGAAAAGGCATAAAGGCCCCCCCCGCCCTTCATTCATTTATAAACACGCATCAACGCAATAACGGATTGTTTGTAGTAATCTCACCGGATTCACATGCAACACCAATAACCGTTTTTCCGATCGAATTCATATTAGTATCATATTGAAAAATGTCGGACGAAAAAACCGAAAGGTGAGAAATATTTACTCCAGAAAAATGGAACAACAATAACGCTCTGTGTGTGTGTGTGTGTGTGTTTTTTGTTTTGTAAATACATAGTACTGTCGCATTGCCGAATTAAAGAATGCAGAATGAGGTTACGAATGGCTAAACGATCAACGTTCTTAACAAATGTTTTTCAGTACTGTTGAGAAAATCGACGGCATGG
This sequence comes from Clistopyga incitator, assembly GCA_947507545.1. Classification (NCBI taxonomy): domain Eukaryota; kingdom Metazoa; phylum Arthropoda; class Insecta; order Hymenoptera; family Ichneumonidae; genus Clistopyga; species Clistopyga incitator. The sequence continues at coordinate 6,720,065 of OX382176.1, forward strand.
AGAGCAATTTGGTCGACGAAAAGATAAAGATGAAGGTTGAGGACAAGGGCAAGAACAGATTAAAGGCAGATGATAATGGCGAAAAATTAAACGGCAGGGGCAATAATAGCGATAATACAAATTGTTATTGGTAAATGTCAATCCAGATGAGATCCATTTTTTTATCAATATTTTGAATATTAATGATTTTATGGTTTTGCAGTGGAAAGGACAGAAATTTGACTGTCGCAGAACTGTTGTGCGCTAGCTGCTCACACTGGTTTCACGAATCCTGCATCGGCTATCAACTAGGAAAATTGGTTCCTTTTATGATGAACTATGTATTTATGTGCAAAAACTGCTCACCAACTGGCTTGGAAAGTTTTAGAAAAAATCAGGCCCGTAAGTTTTATTTCAATAAATTAAGAAGATTTATTAAGTTGCAAAAAACAAATACTAAGCGGAAGGTTGCAGCATTTGTTAATGATGTTACAAAGTATTGTGAATTATATGCAATTTTATTGAAAAACCAACAATCTAAATATTTAGAATTTCCAACTAAGTCTATTTATTTATGTCATCACAATATATTTATGCCCATAAACTACTCACAAAGAGGATTGGACAGTTTGACAAAAAATCAAGGTTCAATATTTTGAAATGATAGTCAACTTCACTGAAAATGAATTTTTTCATCATGAGTATAGTTTCGATTAATTTCTTTGAAAATTGTAAAGTTGAAGATTATTTTTTAAATTATCCTTTAAAACTTGTACTCAAGACACTAAATTTTCTCAATTTTGATGCTTTCTCATTTTGCTGCATTTATTTCTATTGCAATCGACAATTATTTGAAAATAGCCTAATCTTATGAATCTGGGCAACAAAAGTAAATTAAAATGTGACGAAAATGTTTGTTCAGCAAGTGAAAAGCACATATCTATTTATGTTGTAGAAGCCAAGAAGATATTTAACATAGTTTATGGCCATGACTGATTTTATAACATGTAAAAATTCTCAAAAAATTATTTCGATTTTCCAACACATTACTAAACTAATGATACTTTTTTTTCAGCCTTCCCACAAATGTGTGTCACAGCTATAGCCAACTTGCTTCAATCTGGGCAAAAAGAGCCTCAACAGCAAATGTTCCATAAAGACAAGGATATAATTCCTTTCATAGAATTACATTGGGAAAGTATGACTACTATGCCACGTAGAGTCACTCAGTCCTGGCATGCAACAGTGAGTAAATGATAAAAATGCACAACTATTGCTTCTCTTGTTGCCGTATTATTTCTATGTGGTTTAACTTACTCAATGTCCTATTACAGCACTCAATAATTTAGATTTTTGTTATCGACAAAATATTATAATTCATTATATAATTCACTCTAAACTTACATTATACATTATACATTCACTCTAAACTTATTACGAATCTTATATGAAGCTTGTTGTTAAATTTATGAACGATAGTGATGAATTTTATAAAATCCTCTTTTAATGTCAATAGCCACTCTTTTTTGGTTACGAGTATTTCAACAATATATTCATACTGAATATTTCTCTGCAAGATTGTTCAATTAGTTTTTACTTAGACTCCGTCAATTAAATGTAACCGCTTTATGTTTGTATTTTCCGCCTCACTCTTGCTATCACGAAAAAAACACACACACACACACACCCAATTTACATATTCATAGATTCACAGAGCGCTTTTGAAAGATGTGGGAACTTTATTTACCATGGATGAGAACAACACAGATGGCCAGTTATTCGGTTTAACTACTCCAGACTTGGTGCTCATCAAACCGAATTATGAAGCGATGATTAAAGGAGGCCATTTAAAGATTACGGAAATGGGAATCCAACATGTCGGTAAGAACTTTTCGAATCCCTCCGGCGCTATTTTCAATTGTTGACAAACTTAAACGATAAACTTTCGCACCACTACTTTTTGTCTCATATACACCAAGGTAGTATATTTCCGACATTGGAGAATTGCTTTTTGTAAAATAACTTGATTCTCCTTGCCCTACAAATTTTAAAAAGTTGGCAAACCGTGAAATTTTATTGACCCTCAGGATTAAAATATCGGATATATTTTCATTTCATGAAAACAAAATGCTTGTATACGCAAAAATGACAAGATATAAGTAAACAATGAAAGTTACCGCTAATCCATTAATTGTATACAGAAAAATGTTCAATATCGCTGATAAATGATTTATTTTTAAAATAAAGGAACTTGATTGTTAAAGGGATAAATTGAATTGCACAAAAGCAATATTTTAAATAAATATATTGGACAAAAATATTCATTGGTTGTATGTTACTCATGACATTACTCTTCAGAGCATTTGGCTTGCGGGATTCATTGCAAAAAACCATTTTAGACGCTGTACGAAAAGAGCAGTTTGATCACTTTTACTAAATTATTAATACGAAATAAATAGTGAGGTATCCGAAAGAAAAAAAGACTTAGAAAATAGCGAAAGATGCAAATCTCTGGTTCAATGTATGTAGTAATCTTATCACATTCCGCGTCCTATATCACATATCGGTTATCATCGCCTGAAGCAATGTCCAAGTCAGGCACTATCGTAGCAAATCGATGTTACAATGACGACGTATTGTTGCAATAAGACGATTCCAAGTTCGATATGCGTTGGGCATGTTGTCTGACCGAACGATTTGTTTTGTTTGACGATGATGCAGTGCCACTACCCAGCGGTATTCGCGGTCGGAATGCAAAACGTAAATTTCCGGGAGAAGGCGCCGGCACCGGACCTGGCAAAAAGGGTCGCGGATCCGACATGTCGACACCAAAATTGCCGGCCCACGGCTATCCGCTCGAACATCCTTTCAATAAGGACGGCTATCGGTATATTCTGGCGGAACCAGACCCTCACGCGCCTTTTAGACAGGTAAGACGTAACTAAAATTCAATTCAAGCAATTAATCCATGTGAACATTCCGAAAATTTCATAGGTTTTAAAAATATTTTTTCAAAATTTTTAAGCTCTTTAGAAGAAAGTTCACCATTTTTTACAACCTTCTTTTTTTCTGCAGCGTGCATATGTAAATGTTTCAAAAAAATTGAATGTCCCTTCCGCGTAACTACAAAAATATTTCGCTAATAATAAAGGATCGTTTTATTCAGTATTTTTTTTACTTGCAAATAAAGTAATGTGTTCGGGAAGAAAACTCTTTAAACGCTTCATCTCGAGAAATCTCTGAATGAACGAACCACATGTTTTTCATGAAAATCAATTAATAATATCAAACACAAATGAATACCAAATTTCTCAAATTTACAATAAAATTATATCGTATTATATTGTTTTGTATAAAATTTACTTCATTTTTGAACGGTATTTAATATTTCATAATTTTGTTTAAGACCTCATTTTGAAATGTTTCATTATCATTGCAGGAATTTGACGAAAGCAGCGACTGGGCCGGTAAGCCAATTCCCGGCTGGTTATATCGAGCGTTAAGTCCTAGCACCGTATTGCTCGCCCTTCACGACCGTGCCCCTCAACTTCGCATGTCGGAAGATCGCCTCGCGGTGACCGGAGACAAAGGCTATTGCATGGTCCGAGCCACACACTGTAAGCATATCCAGCTGGAATTATGTATTGCACAGTGTGTGTTATTCTTTTTTTAAATAAAAAAATGTGATTCATCAGGTGTAAGTCGTGGCACGTGGTATTGGGAAGCTACGATCGAAGAGATGCCGGAAGGATCGGCTACTCGCCTAGGTTGGGGTCAAGAATATTCCAATTTACAGGCACCGCTTGGTTACGACAAGTTTGGCTATTCGTGGAGATCAAGGTACGTTTTATGTCCCCGAAAATAGTCACATTTCGTGCACAAAATCGCCCATTCGGTTTCAGTTAAGGAGGGGTACCGGTTGCACTTTGTTGATAAAATTAATACTACTAAATTTACTGTATCAGAAAAGGAACGAGATTTCACGAAAGCCGTGGAAAGCATTACAGTCCAAGTTACGGAGAAGGCGATACCCTAGGATTTCTCATAATTTTACCTGACGCACACGATGCGTCGCACATTCCCAATACTTACAAAGACAGAGTAAGCCCTTCAAGGTTATTAGCTATTATCGTGAAATCAATAGAATATTTAAATTGATTTTCTTTCAGCCTTTAGTGAAATTCAAGAGTCATCTCTATTATGAGGAAAAGGACCAAGTTCCAGAAGCTCTCAAGGCCCTCAAGTCACTGGCTGGCAGCAAAATCGTTTTTTACAAAAACGGCGTATCTCAGGGAGATGCGTTTATCGATATTAATCGAGGTGCATACTTTCCGACAATATCCATACACAAAAGCGCTACGGTTTCCGTGAATTTCGGGCCAAACTTCAAATGCCCACCGAGCCAGGTGCCGTACCGAGGAGTAAGTATTCCACTCAAGTTATACTTTTTCTTTAATTTTAAGAATATTTCTGTCGAAAACACGATAATAGCACTTTTTTCAAACACAATAATATTACAGAAACTAAGACCCCGCCATGGATTTTGATTTTTTTCAACCATATTAAAACATTTAACATATTGCATCAATAGACATGAATATCTGTAGAATATCTCTTGGGGTCATCTTTTTACCATGCTAATCGTATTCGATTTGTACAGATGCACGAGAAGGCGGAGGAAGCGATGGCGGAACAATCGATGGCCGACATTCTCTACCTCTCTGAAAACGAGGGAAAACTCAGACTAGACACGTTCTCCTTATGACATTAAGATATTTTTTTATTTCCAAACCGTTCTACATCAGTTGACAATTTTTTGCCATTTTGCCTCTGTAACGCAAGTTTTACGAATGGATTACGCGAAAAATATACTGTACATCGTTTTTTATATTTTTAAGTTCCTAAGTTGTATCCATTGTAGTTATCTGCCAAAACCGCCCCTGCAGACTGGACTGGAACTCACTGTCTTGTCACTCTCGTCCCATTGAGAACGGGTCTTTGCCTGCACAATATCAAATTACTGATTAGTATTAAGAGAACATTTTTCGGCTATGAAAAGGCCTTTTTAACGCGTCGAGCTACCGTTCCTCTTATTTTTTATTTTTTCGCGTGCCGCCTTTACCGGCCGTTTTCAAATAGCTACTTGGAATTTCTAACGTAAAAACTTTGTACCAGACAAATGTGTCAGGGCCATTTTTTATTTTCTTTACAATATCTGCATCCATGAAATGATTGTGTGTGATAAAAAGAAAAACAAAACCCAAATGTTCCAAAATATATTTCCAATTTCTCTCTGCTACGGACAAATTCGACAACTGAAATTCCTTTGTCACGAAACATAACGCGTTTCTAAGGAAATTGAATTTCAGTTTTTAAAGATATGTCGCATCGCGTTACTCATGACAGCAATGACAATGGGTATCCGTGAATACATGTGAATATTGATGTCAATAAACAATGGACGTGTAGTTATTATTGATAGTTTATCGACTATTGACGGTCTGTTTTTATGTTGATGGAATTTTTAGCGAAGCACCTTTTCAGTCCGAGATCGTGATCGAGCTCGAATGCTAAGCGCGCGAAACCGACGTCTAATTCCAATTTCATAAAATCAATTGAAGAAGCACAGTCGGTATTTGTAAGAATTCGGATTTCGCGAAATGGGAATTAAGGGCGATTGTCGAAATCTAGATGCAATCTTCGGTGCGCACAAAAGGTAAAGTGAAGGCACACTTTGTATCTATGGGCTACTGGACGGAAAAACGGCCAGTGTCGCGTAGAATGCTCGTGTAATTTAAAGAGGAAAGCTCACCACTATGGATAAAGCATGCACCCCGGATTGCAGCTCTTGTTGGAGCAATTCATTTACCATTCTGTGTCTCTGTAAAGAAAATCATACTTTGACTTATTTCACATTGAACATAAGACTTGGCTAATAAAACGAAATTTTTACCTTAATCAAAGGTTGATTATCGAATTTGTCGGAAATTACGATTACTTTGAAATGAGTTTCGGAACCTTTGGGCACGTTGTGCATATAGGACTCGTTCAAAACGTCCAGATGATGAGGGCTCAAAGCTTCCGACAATTTTTTTCTAATTGACGATTCTATCGGCCTTTCGTTCTGCAAATTACTCATCTTTCGGCAAGATTTCACCACCCGCCAGAGACCTATAATTTCTCAATGATTTATCATTATACCATTTCTAACCTCGAAGGGTATTTGTAATCGACACAAGTGGCAAATTCTCTACAGTTGAAAATTGAATAACAATTTTTTACCTCGTTTAGTGAGATCCGACCAACTATACATATGGTTGCCTTGTCGCTGACGATCTACTAAACACCACAAAATTCGAATGGTACCTCGGTTGGGATGCGGTCAGACAGATATACAACCAATCGACAACACTTGTTGGCTTCTCTCCTTCGAAGAAGAATTCATCTATAAGATTTCCATTGCGCATTTCCTATGCACATATTATGTTCGATTGCGCTGCTAAAAGAATTGAGTAAGAAGGCCAAAATCAATCACAATACTTCCTCGTAAAGGTTGCTTTCTAAAGAGCCAAATTTAATGAGAAAGCAATAATGTGCAATGTGCATCCATTATAAAACTCCTTCAGATAAATTTTGAGATTTTTTAATCATCGGTTCAAAAGTCCCTCTATCTTGACTTTTTGCTCACTGCACTTCTTCAAATCCGGCCGAAATTCAACGTTTTTTTTTTCTTCCAAAATGTTTGTTCTTTTCGTGTACTTTCTTAATTCTAATTTTTGTCACTATATATTATTATTTTTATCTGTCGGGAGGGTTAAATATTAATGGATGAATTTTATATTTTAAGAGGATTTTTATTTATTTATTTGCAAACAATGTGAGAGACGTCAATCTGAAAATTCTTCCGAACCCCAAATAACGACCACCCTAATGTACACTAATGTAGATATATCTAAATGACGAAAATAGGTAAAACGATATCTCGTAATCATGAAATTCTGGATAAAAGCTCCTAATACGACAAAATTGATGTGTACGATTTTTTATTCCTCTTCTAAAAAAAACCATACGCCACTAAAAGAAACAAACTTACTGACCGCAATACAATATTCACCATCGTTGGTAAATAAAACTATGTGTCGTATCGATAATTCTTTATTTTATAAGCATTGTGATTACCCACGATCATTATACAGAGCGATCACAAGAGTATCAAATAAGATTAAATGTAATTGTTGACGAAAGTATTCGGACTTTGTTGCGGGACATCTGCGCTTCTTCACTTCTTCTCTTTATCCTTATCCTTATCTTGCCCTTTGTCCTTAGTTTGCTGCAGGAAACTAACGGCTTGGCGAACAGCCTCCGACTGAGGATCTACGCCGGGTAAGCTCTCGAGAACTGTTTGAAGAAATGTCGGATCGGATATAACTGCTGCGTAATCGTCCTCAACTTCCATTGCTTCCTCCTTGTGCGACTCGAAATCCTCTGTATCGAAACAGGTCACAATATTATTAAATAGGTTTCACGATTCTATTGAGCTGTCAATATGTCAGATTGTGAATGCAATTTGTTGTTTACATACGTTGATCTTGCATGGACATCTGCATAGCAAAAGCGATCTGTTCCTCCTCAGTCATGTGAGCGAAATCAGGCACGTTGTCGGTGCTTGGAGGACTGGCTTCCGGGGCAGAAACACTTTCCTCAGTTCCTCCCAGCGACATCGCCAATGCACGTTTGAGCATAGCTTCCTCGTTCGGTGCCTCCTTGATAGTTTCCGGTTTGGCTGGTGCAGCCTCTGTTGCTTGGGCGCGTCGCGCTTCGTCTTCTTGCCTCTGGCGTTGTTCTTCCATCGAAACACGGAGAGCCTATTACAAATACAATTTTATATTTTTAGGCAAAAAGTTCAGTTCAATATTTCCTCAATCTTTCTTTCTCCTACTACATCGCGCAACGTAAAATGATCCAAGCAGATTTTTCAAAAGTACCTGCTCCTTCTGTACTAAACGTCCGATTAAAACGAAAAAATTGTTGGAATATACTTTGGACATTACATAGCGAATCGAAAAACATAACAACATAACGATACAAAGAATTTCAAGGAATATCATTTTGACAATATACAACTTTATATTGAGTAAAACCATAAGATATTGTTATTCAAATTTTCTCACTGAAATTAATTGTAATGCTTTTCAATTTCAAGAGCATTAATGTGATCATTTAAGGAGATGTGTTGTACGGGCTAAGCCGCTATAAGTGCGAGTGAGGTAGTTGAATCTTCCCGAAGTGTTATTCTTTGGCCACGGTTGATTTTAAAAATACAAATCGCGAACTACCAACGGCAGAGTGCTAAAACGCAGCCAGTACTTCTCATATTTTGCCCAGAACATCAGTTGTAGCTAAAAACAACGTTTTACAGTCTTTGATACCGACCGAGAAGTGAGACATCATCTTAACTGAGATGAAGAGAAAATAGTCACCCTGCATCTACTTCAAAAAATGAGCCATTGTAATTCAGAGACAGACAACTGAAGATGAAAGTTAAAGTATTAAAAACCGTACCAGTGCTAGCTCAGGATCTTCGTTAGGATCTACACCGAATTCGAAGGCAGCACCGCCCATTCCCGCTGCGCCCATTCCATCCTCTCCTTGTATTATCGGCGAGGAAATTAATGCGTCGGATAGATGAGGTCCAGGCGGAACAGTCACGAGATGGCTACCGGTGCCGTCCTTTCCATTCAGAGCATTAATGAATGCTGTCAACACATCGTTGTTGATCGTTTCTTCACCGAAACTTATAATGTCGACGTTCACTTTTTCCTTCTTCAAGCGTTTTGCTAGCTTTACTAATTCCTTTTCGTCCAGCTGAATGGGACTGCCCACAAACGCTACTATACGCATCTTGTGGTTTTTTCCTTGGCGATGTTTTAGGGCCAACTGTAAAGACGAGTTCATACTGTAGCTTATCAACATAACAGGAATCCCGGTTACGCTAGACTATTCACTTAATAACCGGTATAATAACGGAAATCCGAAAATTTAGGGAAAAATGAAAATACGAAAAACCGATTCTTTCGATATCAAAAACTTGATACTAATTCTATGTTTCAAAATATGATTTTCCACGGGGTAACACCACTGCAACAGCTTTAAATACAGTGTCTTTTCACAATTTTTTTTAAATGAAAGAAAATAATACAGAACAATAAAATTCGAGGATGTTATTAAGCATATATTTCAGTATTAAAAAAAAATGATCATTTTTCTATAATACAAAGAAACTCTAAATATGGTTATGTCATGGATTCTTTTCGTCAAATATAAAATTTCAAAATTAAACTAATTGCCTACTGAAAATATATTTGTATTTCTATTTTTGAAAATACAATTTTTTTTAACGTACATACATTCTTTCAAAATTTACTTGTTTTTAGTACATTGATATGTTCTAGAGGCGAGGAATTTTGTTGCATATTTACATTTTTGCGACATGTTCAATTTGTAAACTAATAATTGTAATTATACTAGCAAGAATAATAATAACAATAGCAGAGGGTAAATCAAATTGATAATACGTACATGAGCAATCCTAATTCCTGTAATGAGACTGAGATTGCCATTTGGTTGAACCTGATGTAGTTTAGACAAGATTCTGCCCACATCACTGGTCAATGTAGCCAGTACCTCCACACTGGAAGAAGCATCAGACCTAATTTTAATCAAACATCTCGTACAATCCTTTGCTTTTCCGCATCTTCTGTGATACATACTTTGCTAGAGTTATGAGTCCAACATTGTTTTCTGGATTGGAGCGAGTCTTGGAATGGCAGACCAAATTAACAGCATCTTGTTGGGCCTGCAGACGTGTTGGGAGGAAATCTCCATTTCTCATATAGTCGCTGTTGTCGACACTGTTGAATATCAATTTATGAATTATCATTAAATACCATTGGTCAATGGTAAGTCTGCCATAAAAATTATCTATACATATACAATTATTTGATTAATTATTATGAAAAATTCATTGAACAATAGGTTCAATCGTTGCTCGTACAATTCAGTTGAATTTACTCCACAGTCCACACATCTTAATTTATTCAAAAGAATCCTCTACAAAGGAATTAGGTTTGTTATACTATATATTCAACAGAAGGCATCTTTATTTGGCATTAAATAATAAATATGTCCATCCATCAATTGATAAACGTTCTATACATCAATCTCCTTGAATTCATCAGTTTTTTCATTCATAGCTCCAATTTTGAAATAACGCGAATACACTCTGAAATAACAATAGTGAACACGAAGATGGAAAAATTCTGCATTCTGCACCCAGTTTTTCTGAAACACGCTCTCAATCGAATAGATAATACTTTCTTTTTTAAATGCCATTTACGAGGTAAAAGTCAAAAAGCTGTAAACAAATTAACTAACGAAAAAAAATGTCTGACAGGAAATTTTGAAGTTTCCGAATAACCTGCAAATATTGTTTTTTTTTCGAATTACCATCCTCTTTTCTCGCTATCTATTCTATCTCGTTTCTTGCGAATACGTCTAAACAAATGTAATGCATTTGACAGCAAAAGAATCCCCAAAAGGCTTTTATGTTGACACAAAGCCATCCAACTTTGCATTGTCACTCCGCGGAGAATACATCGTGAAAATATATAACCAACTATCAGAGCAACGGAGAAAAAGGTGATATAATCGAAACCAAGATTTGTTAGAAAATTGTTGAGACGGCGACGAGCGGTTATAAACACGTGATATTGGGATAAAAGTTATTAAATATCGGATATCTTACCATATCATAGTACTCTCGAGCACCATCTTGGATTGACTAATTCCAGACGTGAGTCCACACTAAACTGCATTAAAGTTCCGGGTTCCGTTTCACTTGCAAAATGGCTCCACTCACGTCCTTTTGCTTTTATTCCGTGTTTTTCGTGTTCGTCCAGCGGCTTGGCATTCTCGAGTAGATTCCACGCTGTTTAATGTGTCATGGCAGTATGCAACACATAGTAACCATGTGCTCACGTGTTTCCCATCAAATCTTCGATATAGAGTGGTTTTTCGATTTTCTATAAAGCAATAATTATTGACAGGCCTCTTCTCATGAGCTAAACCACTATTTCTTGGTAAGACTATCGACACTTTTCAATTTTAAACCCTTAACTTCCAAAACTAACATTAAACAAACAACATTTTTACTATTCTTTACTATTACATTACATGGAGAATTAGAGATAAACAAAGATATAAAGGCGAGTGAAACATTTGCCACAATTTAATGTTTGGTTGTCTTGATTTTTCGCAGGAAACACTATGATTTAACTTTACAAAGTTGTGGCGATTATTGGATAACACAAAATCTTTATCCGTCGTAAAGACAGGAGAATAAAAGCAAATATTTTATAATTCTTAAGTACTCAGTTTGTATAAGTCAAAGCTATAGTTCGATTTTTCATTTTCAAACAATTAATATTACATTATTCTTAAATGTCAAGTTTAGAAAAATTTGATATTATCATAATTACAATGTACGATGGAAGGCTCGTCAAATAGAATTTTAGCTAAATAGTAATAAACTTAAATCATGTGCGACAAGTTTCTACTCATAACTGAACAAGGTCTCGGCATAATAATAATAATATTAAGCCTTGTCTTGTTAGCTTGAGACATAACATAGCTTTTAATTCTAAATATATTTCATTACCAAGTTTGAAGATGATAATTTATCCACATGTCTGATGCAATTTCTGGTACAATTACCTCATTTGTTTGGAATTTTTTTTCCTTGTATTAATTTGCTCTTGTCAAGATAATTACAGAGAACACACGATTAAAGTTGAATAAATTAATCACTCACGAGTTTTTAACTGAAAGAGCAATTTCGAGAAATCTGATAATAGTAATAATTATTATAAAACTCGGTTCTTCAACAATGATTAATTTTATATCATAGTGGGTTCCTCGATAACTGATGCAAAGAATATCTTGAATTAGGGAAACAAAGTGATGTAAATAAAAAGGCACACAGGTTACTCAATGAACTTCAAATAGAACAGGGATTGGAGATTTGCAAAAGGCCAACTATAGATTGTGTGGACAATTACAAGACAATCTCAAACGTATTAGGACATGTCAGGAACTCGAGTAACAAGTCCAAAGAAAGTAGAATAGAATTTGACTACGAGCGTTATCCAAGAGGTGACCGACATTGAACGGCATGCACGAAACGGACGATAGTAGGGAATGTAAGGTCCAAGAAGCCGTAACTCACCTACTCCATAATTATGTTTTTTTGTATTGAAGCGATGTAAGACTTTTTAGAACCGAGATGATTTTTAGACAACAAGTATGACCATTTTTTCAATTATTCATAAAAATTACTTTACTAATTCATTGCCTGTTCATATCTATAGCTCTCCAATTACAGATTTTTAAACAAGATGTATGAATCGCTCATAATCTTTCTGTTTCAGTAAGAATTCAAAGAGCCACAGATGAAGTATGTTAATGTTTTGTCCAACGTGCGGTAACGTGCTTCGCGTCGAAGACGGACTAGCGGGTTTGCGATTTGCCTGCAACACCTGCCCCTACATATTCAACATAGCTCGAAAAGTGAGCAACCGTACATACCCGAAGCTGAAGGAAGTCGACGACGTATTGGGTGGAAGCGCCGCGTGGGAGAACGTCGACGCAACAGACGAACGTTGCCCCAAGTGTTCGCATCCGCGAGCATATTTCATGCAGATACAAACGAGGTCGGCGGATGAGCCTATGACAACTTTTTACAAATGTTGCAACGGGCAGTGTGGTCACAACTGGCGAGAATAGAGAAATGTCGAAACAGCTCTTGGACATCTGGGCATCTGGGGAGTAGAGGAAAGAAAACGTTAATTGAAGTAAATTATCCAAGCCCTTTGAAAGCGACGCGTAATCACGTCCTTCAGACGTTAGAAATGTTACCGCCAGACGAGAAACATTGGTTTTGCGGCGGTCTCCGAAGCACCGCCGTAGCTATAGAATTTCTTCGAAAAAATGAAGTAATTGCAGTACCAACGGACACGATTTATGGTTTCGCGGCTTTGGCACAGAGCAACGAATCTATCGATAAAATATACGAAATTAAGGGCCGCGACAAAACTAAACCACTGGCTATTACTTTAAGCAGCGTTACGGAGATTGAAAACTGGGCAGAGATTGATCATGTGCCGTACAGATTGCTCCTTGACTTGTTACCCGGCCCCGTTACCGTTGTATTGAACCGTAAAAAAAATCTCAATCCAGCTCTCAACCCTGGCCACGAAAGCGTCGGTATAAGAGTACCTCGATCGAAGTTCATTCGACACGTTTGCAAAATGATCGGAGAACCCCTCGCCCTCACCAGCGCTAATCTCAGTAATGAGCCTAGCAGTCTTCATCCCGACGAATTTTCGTCACTGTGGCCTCGCTTAGGTGCCATTTTTTACGATATACCAAGAAAGGATAGTCAGCGGGATTCACAGAGAGTTGGATCGACGGTGGTCGACTTGACGATTCCAGGAAAATTCAAGATTCTTCGAGAGGGAGTGAGATTTGGTCACGATCTTCGGATTCTAAAAGAATATGGCATGCCAGTAAACCCGGAAGAGGAAGAAGATGAATTGGTTAAAGTTGATATCGCAGTGCGGGAGTCACAGAAATAAAAATGTTGATATTTTGCATTCCAATGGTTTATAAAATGAATTTCCCGATCGTAAAAGCCTCTACGTTGGATAATTAAGTTTTGTAGGCAGAGAATTCGCCCCTCGAGAACCAATTGGGGTCTAACAAAAGTATTTTCGAAAGTTATTCAATGATGAATATACGAGTTTTGAGAAATCGTTCAGTTCAGAAATTTCCGAGAGCAAATACTACAAGTGGTATGGTTTAATGAATATGCGAGAGCCAGTGCGAAGCATCGAGATCGTGCACCATTAAAATAATCAATTAGATCTAGCGAAAACGGCTCACTAAGATAATTCTCGATAAATCGAGGAGCTAGGCACTTTGTTTTCGAAAGGTGCATTGCTAATATTTATGCAATAATTGAACCGTCTTTGGGAATAAGCCAATGTGCTGAGCAAGACATTTCGTAGAATCCCTTCGTAAGCTCATCTTATGCGATTTTTCATATCTTCTCTTATCTTGTTGCTTCTTCTTCGAAAATAACTCCTTTGAAATAGCCCCAGAGTTAAAAGTCGAATCAGGAGACCGAGAAGGCCATGTAATCGGATCCTCTCGATCAAACCATCGGTTCGTGACTAGAGATGCACAATGACCGTCATTTTTCGTTCGCGTCAATTGTCACTAAAATGACCGACAAATTACCGTCATGCTATAATGCTTCGATTCTACATTCTGCAATGACCGTCAGAAATATGGTCAAAACGACTATACAATTGCACACTGACGGTCATCTTATTTTTTGTCAGAAATTTGGTCAGATTTTTTCAAGCAAAGTTAACAACGAGTGATTAGTTTTTAATAATGCTATTGAAATCATTCCACTATTATGTACCAGCCACTGATCCAATAATATTTTTTACATTTCTTACAATGAAAAATCCATGAGAAAGGTTGAATAATCCCAATGTTATTCACCTCAATAAAATTTTTACATCATGCTATTCTTTTGTAATAGAAACAGGTTCAACAATACGTTAGATAGCAATTTAATAATCGTCGTCGTCGCCGGTGGCAGCACGAGCGGCTGTAGAGGTTATGCTGGGTTCTAAAACAAAAAAATGAGCGAACACCAATACAGCGTGAAAAATAGATCCTCTCACTCTACCTTGCATTAACAAATTTATTGTATCCCAACAAAATTATAAAAATATATTACTTATTAAGTGAAAAGAACAATCGCTGAAGTGCAGTGAAATACAAAGTGGTTGTTCGGCTTTTCGAAATGACTGTCATGATTTAATTACGATTTTTCCAGAGAACAGTAGGTGGCGGCACTGTTGTCACGAAAGGGTCATTTTTCGGTTTGTCATTTGATCGTCACGTAACGGTCACATGTTCAAAAAAATGTCCGATCAGAAAATGAGCGTACATCTCTATTCGTGACGAGTATCTTTCATCGAGTAGTGCCCAGACCAGCTCTGCCCAGACGACCATGGCCCAGACGACCACCACAACAACATTGCGTTCGGCCTCCGGTACTCTAGTCTCCATGAGCTGCGTGTAAGACCGTGGTTTATACTCCTTATCTCTAGTCCCCATGTTTTATGGGCGCAACGGTA
Source organism: Clistopyga incitator (assembly GCA_947507545.1). Lineage (NCBI taxonomy): Eukaryota > Metazoa > Arthropoda > Insecta > Hymenoptera > Ichneumonidae > Clistopyga > Clistopyga incitator. The sequence continues at coordinate 6,735,316 of OX382176.1, forward strand.
GATGCCGTTGGGTGAAGTTTCGTATATTCCCGCGTTTGCGCTCTTCCCTCAAATCCAACGGTGACACGAATTTCAATTTCTCTTCTTGTGAAACTTTTTCCAATCCTTTGACGAAAAGAAAATAAGATTGCCGATCAATTAGGGTGATGCTGTGAACAAAATTTCAGCGATTGGTCGGTAATCGGAGACAAGATGTCCGTTGGTGAGTACAACTGATCAATACAAATTATTTCAACCTTCGCAAACCGTAGTTACTTTTGTTGTCGATGGAGGTTATGTGCAACCATCTCATTAATGTTTAACAAATATAACTTTTTATGAGGAAAATTTCGATCGCTAGTTAAAAAACTAAAATTATCGAATTTTTGATCGATCGTTTGCCTTTAATTTTTTTTTATCTCCATTTTTCATATAGGCTTGAACGTACGTCGTCAACTAAACAGCGTCGTTAAAAAGTTTCGCTTTGAGGAATTGGAGTCGACGGTTCTTCCAAATTTCCCAGAGACAACATGGAATGAGCTGCGAGCGAGGCTTGTCAAGCATCATGAAAATTTTACTGTACTCAATGCACTTAGAATCATAGAGCAGACGATAAACGTAAGATTTTTGTTACTTATTACTAATGACGCCATGCAAAGTACTGAGTGTATTCTGGTGCACAAAATGAACTATAAACTAACTGAGATTATCCGCTTCTATCAGTCAAGTATGAAACTATCTAATACAATAAATACACCAGAAGTAAATTTTTCGTTTTTAAAAATATCTTTTTTTCAAATAGTAATATCTTTGCATAATCATGTGAAATTGAAAATGCATTTGCATGGGAAAAAACATTTGGCTACCATTGTCAATGTACATTTTTCACAATTGGGAGAAAAAACAATACATTTTTTAAATATATATATATATAATAGTGTTTATAAAAATTTGAAAGTAAGGAAAGTTATTAATTACTAGATATCTCAAATTAAAAAGTGCACCCAGTGTTGACTATACCAGCTTAATTTGTCATTTTTCCATGTGATCAATATAACTTCAGGTATAGCCTGATTAACGAAACATCCAGCTTTCAGCTTTTTTCCCAGAATTCAGTAACAAACATCAGTGCATATTATAACGTACATGTCTATAGTTACAACTCGTTTTATCAGTTGTGTAGAAAACAGAAGCGATTTAAACTTCTAGCATTTGTGTTGACCAACAATCTGAAGGGTTTTTTCAACCTTTCTAAAATTTCATATCTAACACTGGTAAATAATTAGATTGCGCCTGTAAAAAGTGTTAGCTGAACCCCCTGCTATTGTCCTCAATTGGAGCGATATTTTTCAAAAATTTCCAAATGCTCAAAGTCACCAATGTTCTATATCCGTAGTTGAAAATTTTTTTCCCAATGTTTTCAACCATTTTGCTTCCTCATAAAGAAAACTTTGTTTTCATGAAGAAAATATTCTTCTGGATTTTTATGTCGAAACACTCTTGATGGTTCAAATAAAAGAGAAAAGGGTTTTAGGAAAACTGTCAGGATCAATCAACGTGCGTAGGGGAAGGCTTAAAATTCAATGTACCAGAGCTTGTTCATGTTTACAGGAAGCAAACGTTAGTGAGAAAGCCCTGAAGGACAGACTAGCGACTTTAGAGCTACTGGGTAAAGTATTGAATCCCTCTTAAAGGCATTTTCAGAATAATGCTCGCGATTTTTTCCTCTCACGCTGACGGTTTTTATTGCAGCTGTTAGCAGGCATCACACGAAAAAAGTATGGTACGCCTTTATGATGACGGGAGAGGACCGAGACGAAGAAAATGTTTTCGGGAATCGTGAGTTACAAGCACGAATCGTTCAAAACTTTCGGATTCATCAAATGGAGATGGACGTTAGAATATCGTTGCACGATGGAATAACTTTCATTTCAATGAGGGACAAACCAAGGGGCAAAGAAGCAAAGCGGATGACGCCAGTTTTCTTTGCTCTTTTTATGGAGCATCAATATCTCTTTTGCTCGAAAAAGAGCGTGACCAAAGAATGTATTACGGTTCTGGTGGACAGCTTAGGCTATACAGGCGCCAAAAAGCTGAAACTTATGGGCAGGGATCTCAAGTCTCTTGTGAAAATGTTGTGGATGAAAAAACAGGAGACTGTGGACAGTCACGATCCATGCAATCCTCCGAACTTCGGAAAAGTCAAACCTATTATCAAGTAATTCAAGAATCGTTCAATATTTTCAAAAGATTCATAAACATCGATTAACATTATTTAATTAAAAATTATGAATTCGTGAAAAGATTGAGTTTATTTTGTTATTGTAGAATCGTATAATGACAAGTGGCCATTAGTGAGTAATCGAATAAAATAGTCTTACGAATATCGTTCATTTCCCTTACAGAGAAACAGGCATAAATTTCCGACAAAACAAACAACGTCGTGAATATGTAGAGCGATGTTTCGGCGAGGAACCACCGACGTTAGAATCACTAGTAGCCACAGCTCCGGAAGAATCCTGGAAGGATCAGAGCATAGCGGCTAAATTACCGGAGAAAAAAGTGAAAATGCGGTGAGTCCGAATGTCCAACCAGAGAAACAAAATGACAAACTTTGGGCGAACTTTTCACACCGCCTGAGCATTAACACATTATCTTCAGTCATATTCAGCTTTGAATTTTGTAAACATTCAATATAAACATACAAATTGTCGTTTTTTAGTATATTAAGTAACATGACGTAAATACCTTTTTTTTTAATACGCGACAATAAGGATTCATCCACACATATCAACTTCGAAGTAATAAAAATGTTCTTTCAGATGGGAGTTTCGAAGTCACAACATTGCCGATACTTTAACGAAATTGACAGAGCAGCGAGTATTCGTGATGCCGTTGCCGCCGTATGTAGCAAATTTAATGAAAACAGGGAAAAACGAACTGAAAGTCCAGCAACTTTAACAAGTAAAGTCCCGAAGGAAGCCTTGCTCTTCACATCACTTTTCCGATAATGAACAATTGCGTTAGACAGTAAATGTAACTTTAAAAACTACGAGTAACACAAACCAGTTTAACTGCAATGAAATAAAAACGTTAATAGACACACGCGCAGCGTGGACTTACAGTGTAACTGCTGGGCTCGCAATAGTATCGATAGTTTCGTATTGTTATCATGACAAGACTGTCTGAGTTCGTAGCGTGACAAAATTCGACTTAATTATCGGGACATCAAAATTGAATTTTGTTTTATTTATATATATATAATTGATTATTCTTGAATAATTAACAAAATAGCGAACGTAGGGGTCGATGAATGTAGTAAGGAACTGACTTGTCTTTTTATATTACCATGTACAGCTGTAGAAAACAAGACGCAACAACTTGAGAATTTTTGTTTATTAATTTATTTGACGATTTCGCTCCAGTGGTCTGTAAATGACAAGAAGAAAAACAATTATTATAATTATACACCTATTAAGTTAACGGCAGGATGCACTCATTGCGGATTTAAAAAAAACATAGTTTTTAAAAATTAGTATCGTATAAAAAAAATTAACACTTGTGATGGTCAGTAACTGTGCTCCAATCATGACGAAAAAGTGTTCATGTTTCATTCATATATATCAGAATTTTCCACATAATTTTTTCTGTTTCAAAATGTTTTTTTTTTTCTTCTGCATTTTATAATTCCATTTGGATTGATCGATGTTATTTTGATATGATCAGAACACCATTGTCAACACCCAACGGTAGGAGATTTTATGTGAGTATATTACGATAAAGGTGCGACCAAACATTTTCTGACGGGTGTGAGTTTGCAGCACGATTTGAGAAAACGTTTACCGCATGAGTATCGTACGAGATTTATTTCACAAGGTGCAAAGCTGCACTTTACGCACCGAGTGAAAAAAGTACTACTATTACAATCGGTGTAATAAACGTTGTTTTAAATTGTGTGATTGAAACTCACACGTGTTAGAAAAAGTTCTATCCCTCTGCTGTCCAATTTTTCCACGAAAAATTATTAAAAGCTTTTTCAATGAAATAAGTACGTCCCTATTAAGGTTCATTTTCTCTCAGTTGGTAGGAAAATTTTTCTGTAATTACGCTCTTCTACCCCTTTGTAGCAGATTTCAGCACCATTCGAATAGAACAGTATTACAAATATTTTTTCAAAAGGCTCGAGTAATCTAAAAATCATAAAAATTGACATACAATTGTACATATTAAATTTTGTAAATACATAACAAACACGACTTTAATAAACAAAAAATTAACATTTACATGAGTTCAATAATGTTTTCTAGCGTATTAGATTATTTTTGTTATTTACAAGATAAAATATCGTTCGATTATGAAAATGTTGAAGTTGGTGCATTTTAAACGGTTGTGGATTTTATTAAGGCGATGTGTCCGAGCCGCCATAAGGCCGAGTGAGTGAGTAACCGTTGAGGTATATTACTCTATAGAGATGACAGTATCGCATTGAATGTGAATTAAATAAATAAACGACACATTGATCAAATTGTTCGTTAGTTTTATTTTTTGAACGTTATAAATGTGGTTTAGTGTAGCAGCAGCATTATTGGTATTGTGTGTTGTCGATTTTCGTAGTAGCTCGATGTGATGAGGATATTTAATCCGACATGTCAACCTCGGATATACCGCCTTCATCCTCCTCCGAAGTAACGTCCGGATCTTTTGCTTGAGCCTGGCACTTGTCGCATCGGCATACAAACAGATAGAATAAGTTCAACGCTTTTTGTCGCGAATGTCGGCTGCGCTCCAGTCCGCACTCGTCCAGATATGATATACAGATCTCTTCGCCGGGCAGAATGTCCCGCGTTGCTATTACCACGAGAGTACTGTTTGAGTAAGGAAATTCCACCATTGCGTTGGGCGAGCAGCTGTGGTTTATCGTTGACTGCAGCACGTACAGGCCGGAACCTTCGTTGTTTAAGAATGTTCCGACAACTGAATGGACAATTGAAAAAAAGACATAAGCAATCGTATTAAATTAAATCACATCGTAATAACTAGAATTCACCAGCTCAAACAGCACACAAATCTCGTGAAAAAGGAAGCCATCAACAGAACCAAACACGTTACTCGTTGGATGAAGTAACGAGGCAAAATACGTCAAGCCGGTCGCGCAAATTTGTCATCTCGACAAAAAATGCAAATAATTTGTTCACATGTCTCCAAACGATTTAAGAATTCACAATCTACTTCAATTCTTTATTATTGCTTCTTTTTTATGAATATTTCGCGCGTATAAAAAAGTCATAAGTGAAAATAACATTGTCAATTTTTAAAGTCAGTACGGTTCCTCGTTCTGAGCCATATTCTCAATCTTCCCATGTAAAATTACCTAACTTGGACGAGCGTTACTAGCCAAACGATCCATCAAAGTAAATTTGAAAAACTGCCAAAAAATTGGGCATCTTTTCTTTCATAAACACGCGAAATTTCAACGCGCTCAGACGGAACAGTGATTTTCGACAAAATTTCTTTTCATTGCATTATTGAAAGCATTACCTTCGTCCATATCGTCATACAATCTGTCGATGTATTTGTCAATCTGAATTCTTCTATCCTCTGGCAATTCCAGGGCAGAGACATGTTTGACCCAACGCCCGAAAGCGCTAGTGCCTATGCCCTGTCCGTTGGTGCCTACCAAAGCCAATAAGCTTCTGAAGCCTTCTGGAGTGAACCACTTGAGGGAAGAAAAATATGAATTATTTTTTTGATCGACGTAAAAGAGCCGCTTAGTAATGAAGAGGATGTAAATTTACATGTGGAGCAAATTCTGCGTTAAGAGCGTTTTCCATCGCTTGCCGTAAAACGTCGATTTGACCTACAAACTTTTCGCCCAAAAGGTTGTGTGCGATTTCCTGAACCTCGTTGATAGTTCTGTGGCAAAATTGAGAAAAAGTAGCGAGAGCTGCGGCTTTGTCCGGCGACTGATTGACGAAGGCAATCATTCGCGCGAGTAACATAATAGTCGCAGTCTCCGGTGGATAATATATTTGTTTCCATGTCTCTTTGAGCTGAACAAGAGGATGAGTGTCGTTGCTGTCTCGCGACTGAAGACACAACGTTTGGTGATACTTCTGATAGGCCTCGTCCAGACATTCCGTGCTGCAGTACTTAATTCCGCAAGCGGGGCATTCAACCGCCGTCTCTTTATTCGTTTCGCAGCAATCGCTATACGGCAATATTATGTCTGATTTTCCAGTGAGGCGACGAACGTTCTCTTCCGCCGTTTCCAGCGGCAACATGCAGTTATCGCACGATAAGTAGCCGTAATCGGTGTTCCACGAAAATTGACAGCAGAGTATCGGTTTTTCCGTTAAAATCAGATCGCCCTCCTTGAATTGACGAAGCGCAAATAGGCCCTTCCCCTGAAAAATAGATAACAACATTTGAGATGTGAAAAGTGTTATTACAATTGAATTTATTTTTGCTAAATAATGGGGAATGAGAGACGCGCTATCCCTGCCACTATTATCCATGTTCGTTTCTAATGCATATTCAATTTAGGGTGGTTGTGAAATAAAAAAATGTTGGATTTCTGTGGGGGCACCTCAATGATGTTGAAGTTTGATCCTTAGAGTACAACGAAATTCACAAACAAACAAAAAAAATGGTTATTTATCCAATTGATGGAATTTGGCGTAAAAAGTTATCATATTGACTACATGCATGAAAAAAGAATTTGGATGCAATACAGCACCCTTAACAGGGGGTGAGATCTTTGGAATTTCATAATCCTTAAAGTTTAGACATTGCATTACATTTTTTTCGGCAATATTACTTTCTTCCATAAGAAGAATCCTAGAAAAAATCAAGAACATTTCCCGAACTCGGGAAAGCACCCTTAAGGGGGGTTGAAATTTATGCAGTAAAATCTAAACAAGCTCATTATGCGAAATCTGTTGCTCCATAATAACAAGTATAATTTTCTTTGAAATAGTTAATATTGAATAAATTAAAAATGTTTAATTCCTACAAAATTATAGAAAAGGTAATGAAAAATAGAATGAGACTGAAATAGAAAAGGGTAAGCTTGTTAATATCATTCCACTATAATTCAAGATAAAATTTGGATAAAAGATAAAATTAAAGCCGTCTCTCTCTCTCTCTCTCTCTCCCCTTTGAACTAAAAAATGATAAACATAAAATGCGCACTTGACAAAACAGGCTAAGTCTTAAGAGAGTGAATAAGAGTGTTGGAGGCTATTAAAATTCTAATAGTATCCTGCCATATCTCGTAAAATCTTGAATATATAAGCGTAGCCAAGTGAAATGCCGAGTACGGTTTTGTGAGCAGCAGCAGACAAGCACATTTTTCCCAAGCGTGTGAGGAAAGCACCTCGAAAATCGAAAAAAATAAGTCCGATTACTTAATGCACGGTAGTTCTCACCTTTTCGTCATCGATGACTCTAACTTCAAACCCATCGTTAACCGCGTCTTCCATTGTTACCAGCTTATTATTTACGTCAAAAAGTATAATCGCCGGATTCAAAGGTTCTTTAGCCTAAAAACACACATGTCTTGTCAATTCCATTGCACCACTGGAGTCAAATGCAAGTCCCAAATGTCTAATAAAACCCCAACACATTTATTCCTAGTTATGAACAATAATATGAAAGTAAGAATGACTAACAGTAATCTCGATTAATAAAGACGTTATTCTCGCAATGAGTTGAGATTTTCTTAAATATTTATAGTTTTAGAAAAGTTCCGGCGTTGTTTATTCGCTTTATTGGACAAAACCGGAAGCGAGTCAGCGGCGGCGCGCGACTCGCTTCCGGAAAGGACAGGAATTGGTCGCCGCCGCCGCCGCCGTTTGTGTGATGTGCAAAGTTGTAGTTTCTCGAGACGTTCGATTGTTCTGTGGAAGGTAATTCGTCTGAATTCAGTGTGCGCACAGAATTGTTTTCTCTCGGTTGGATTCGACGAGACAATGAACGGTACAATGGCTATGGTGAGTAACACTGTGTGCGTTTTTTTTTCTTTTACCTTCTTTTTTGGCTGGTTGGTTTGGACTGCGATCGATTCGCTGCTCCCAAAAGCTTTCCGAAAGGTTATTCTCCGATGCATCATGGCGTTAACGTTTTGCACCACAAACATAACACAAACAACGTTTCGTCTCAAAAATTTTGCCGATCGATTTCGACGATTTTCATCCTCAAACGTATTTTACTTTTTTTTTCTTTTTCTTTTTTCAGCTCTTTTTGTTCTCGCGGTTATTGAGGTTATTGATTTTTTATTGACATCAATATATGACGATATACATACGCCCTGTAGAATTTTTCGTAATCAGTTTTCGTTTTTTAAAACTAAACCCCTGCTAATTAGGGTTAAACTGGGAGTATAATTGAAGTAGGTGCAAGAAAATGCACAATGCGTTTGCTATGGGTTTACAAGTGCTTATCGCCAATATCGTCATACTCGAAAATCATTGAAATGAAATAACCTTGTAGATAGATGAAAATATTGAATTTTGTGGAAAAAAAAATTGACCTCATTGTTAACGCAGAACAATGGGATTGCATTTTAATAAGGGGATTGAAAAAAGATAATTTTGTAAGTCAATTTGTTAATAAATTATTTCTCTCTTTCTTTGCCGCTAGCATATCTGCACTGTAGAAGCCGTCGGAAAGTATAATTTCACTGATAATACACTGTTATTTGATATTCCGATATTCCAATTTTTGCTAATCAATTCCGGCAATGTTAGACCTCAGATATATTTTTTTCAGGTGTGAAAATGATATTGTGCTTATCGAGGCTATTGATTTTTTATCGACATCAATATACCATCATATGTAAATACACCCTGTAGAATTTTTCTTCATTTTGTATTTTTCAAAATTAAAGCTCCGCAAATTGTCATAGTAACGGAGATGAGCACGAGAAAGTGTATAATAATTTTGATATTGGTTTACAACTGCTTATTCTAAAGGTCGCTTTGCTCAAAAATGATAAAAATGAAATTGCTATGAAAATAAAGGAAGATATACAGTTTGATAAAAATGAGTTGACTCATTGTCAATTCCAAGCAATGGGACATTTTTATAAAAAATTTGAAAATCTAAGTTTGACATAGAGATCGTCGATTAACAAATTATATCCTTTTTTCCTGCTGTGGCCGATTTGCTGCTCCAAAAGCTTTTGGAAATATGGTGTTTCAATGCACGATGGCATTGTTGTTTTGTCAAACAATATATTGTTACTTACAATACATTTTAATTTGATAAAGCAGTTATGAAAATTTGGCTAATCAATATTGGTGATGTTGATCCTCAAACATATTTTTTATCAATTTTTTTATTGATACCAATATATGAAAATATACATGTATATATATATATATATATACACCATAGAAGATTTTTTGTCATTTTTAAAATTTTCATAAAACCCGGCAAGTCGGTTTAATAATTTAATTGAGTACAAGAGGGTGTGGAATGAGTTTGAAACCAATTGAGATTGGTTCTTAACATTAGCACTATATACTTACTGTGGCTACTGTGTCTCTTGAAAATTAAAAAAATAATGGTGGCATAGATGATTTCATTTTCAAATTATCACATATCAAAGACAACTCTGATGGACCAAATGGGATTTGGAAAATATCAAATTTATATGCACAGGGTGATTGGATATTGGTGTAAAAAGTTATACTGGAAATGAATTTCTTGTACAAAATTGTGCAAAAACTTTATTTAAAAATGCATACTTGTAATAACAACAAAGTACATCTATGAAATTAATAACAAAAAAAATGTTTCACCTTTCATCCAGTGAAGAATTAATTTTTTTAATGATTGTCAAGTGGTATTCTTTATCAAGCTGAAAGCTTTCTTTTCGTGATGTTCCACTCTTCATTTCATGAATAATCAGAAGTTGGCCAAAATTAGCGTATAATAATGTTTTGTATTGATGATAATATTCTATTTATTTTGCTCCCTCATACAGAAAGATTTGTTTTCATGAAGGTCATGTCAGGACACTTGAAAGAAACGTCAAAATTCACTGTTTAACAGTTGTTGTTAATGGCCTAATAACATAGCGGTAAATGTATCGCAGAATAAAAAAATTTGCTGAAAACAAATGTAAATTCTATAAAAACAAATTACTTACCTAATTTAGGATTTTAATTACAATTGTGGTCGCGTGCAAATTGTTCAGTTATCGCATATAAGCGTACTGGAATTAAAGTCTGATAAAAGAATGGGTTTGTTTCAGGCACCACCGCCAAGCAACAGCTCGGAGCCGCCGACGAAGAAAGTCCGGGGCGAAGGTACATTGCTAAAGGAGCCAAATGCTCGCATATCCTTGTATACCGATAAGAAACGTTCATAGTACACTAACAAGTGTACGAGAAGTAAGCGCATACACAAACATCAACAAATGCATATTATATACATAAAGATGATGAGGATTAAGGAAAAGAAAGTTAATGTAGTAAGGGGAGTTTAGGAGCCTAGATTTTGTTGTTGCCAAGACTACTTGGCGAGTGGCCGATACTTCGATACTGTACAATATTTTAAGAACGTTTTTTGTTTTGTTTTTTGAATCCGTTAGGCTTAGGCTGAATACAGGCTCTTCGAGATGGCCTTTAACAAAACTAATGTATGGTTGTCCTTCTGTTCTGAGATGTTACAGCGGAGAGACAGTACAGAATCTGTGGCCTTCGACTGAGCTGTGATCATGAGCGTGCGCCAAACAATCAAAGAGAACGCTACATACGTTGAACAGAAACAAATACTGAGAGTTTTTGATAAAAACTCTTGATACAGCGTATATTGCGCTACAGAGCACCTGTTATCACGATGCTCCTTGTTTTTAGATAGGTCAGCATTTAGGGTAGTGCATTATCTACTTTTGTTCTGATTATGAGTCTCGTCCCTTTTTCTTTTTAAACTTTTGGAACAATTGCCACAGACATTCGATATTAGTCGTTTTAACAAGATACAATAACGTAAGAATATATATTTTTTTGTTTAATTTAAAGATATAATTTTTTTTTAATTGTTAACTATTCCACAGGAGTTTCCGAAAATTTTGATGCAGAGACTCACAATCGGAAGAGGCAGTGGCGAGAAATATAAAAAAATGTTTAAATATAAAAATCCACTTTTATTTGTTCGTACGTATTAAGTCGATAAAAAAATTCGTTACTTTCGGATTATTCATTTCGAAATCGCCATTGCTTGCTAGCAATCGTCAGGGCGTAGCTCGGTGGATAGGTTGGAGAAGGCAACACCAACGTGATTGGCGCAGAAGATGCACTGAGCCTTTTCTCCTTTGCTTTGTGCTTACAGATTTCTGCGTCTCCTCAGTCTCTCTCGGACATTTTGTGCGCGCAACCTTCATTGCTCAGCCCCGAACACGGTTAGCCGTTAAACGAGTCGATAGAAACTATTTTTTTAATTACTAAAAATAACACCTTACGGTCCTTATTCTTTCACTCGAAGAAAAAAAAAACAAATATTCATTATAAAGAACAGAGGAATCTTTAAAATACGTTTCAATCAACGTGTTCTGATTTCTGTTCCAGAGACTAGCAGTACTCAATCGGTCATGATCAATTAAGAACACATTGTGCTAATCGATATTAGTATGACCCTACACATAAATCTTCAAACGTCGATATTTAGAGTCACTATAGAGGCTCGTTTTTGTTATCTCCATATATTTGATGCGCCATCGCATTATTTGCTTTTTTTAATGTTCACTCTTTAATTATCGACACTGAAAAATTTTCGGTACCCAATGTATGTACCGAAAACTATAAAAAAAGGTTTTGTGTATTATAAAAGGTGAATTTAATATACCTTCACGATAAAATTATAAATACTTCCGATGGGCTATTGCAGCAATAAACGGTCTTTAAGAATAGAAACCGTTTTTATTGGATACAAAATTAGTGCCGAAATATTAAAAAACAAAAAATAGCAAAGTTTACATACTTTTGGAAAAACTGACGGGTGATATCGAGTATTACCCGCATTGCTGTCCCAAATTATTAATACCTTCCCGTGATATAAAATATTTTTGTAGAATTGTTGAAGGATAGTTTGTATTATTATTATAGTTCCTTCTTTTTCACGTTACATTGAAGCTCCGAATGAATTTCTAAAGGGGTTTCGGATATTTTTCAATTTTTCGAAAAAGCTCCTACTGAATTTCCATCGAAGGATTATAATTTTACCTTTGTATTATTAAATTGAATTATTAAAGATTTTTTATAACTCCGTGTATGGATGAGACGTATAACTAGTCAGAATATGCACAAAACCTTTATTTACCGTTATATTAATGTTCTTCACATCTTTAGCAGTGGATGCGCCGCGGACCGTGAAGCATACGCATCGTTATTAATGTGCAATGTCGCTGAGGTTGTGGAGCGAGAATTCTGTTTCTCCTTTACATAACCGCGTCTGTGTACGTACACGAGTCTCCGAGATAACAGTTAAAAAAAGACTATTGTTTGATGATTAATCCATGGCCAACTGCCTCGACTGTTTTAATTTCTTTAAACTTACAGTTTGGCGGAAGATCCAGCTTTGGGGAGCTGCTCCACGGCACCGTTACTATATTCGACCTTTTATCTAAAATCACTTCGACTGTCTCGTAAAAAAAATCCACACTTTGGCCGTTAATGGAAACAAACATTTAATTCATTGCCTGCGAAGATCCATTCAAATGTAGCGTGTTCAAGAACTCGCAACTTCCTTCAAAATCCTATCCCACTGACGAAAAAAACAAAAATCGCGCCAACTTAATTCTTTTATCGTATTTCCTCGGAATCTCTTACATGACACGATCTTTGTTTGCCAATAAATATTTCGACCGTCACAGAGAATCGACTGCGGTGCTCAAGAGTCGAGATAAAAAAATGTACAAATAAAAATCATGATATTGCACAGACGCAGGGTTGTGTGATGGTGAAAATATTGATGGCTGGACGATTTTATAGAGCGTAATATCTAATTCGGTATTTCTTCGTAGGCAATACATCGGACTTTTTGCCAGGACCGATTTATGATCTCAATCAAACGGGGCAAGTGGTCGCGGGTGAGTGAAACCAAATTTAATTATTGATTGTATGACTATATATGCAAATGAATTAAATATTCTTACAGAAAAAAATTACTGTAACATTTCAGGATACATAAAATGATGTAAATTTATTCTATCGTGACAATTATTAATTGTTGAGACACTTCGTCTAAAGTTCTATCGATTTGTCTCCAAATTTTGTGAGCGTCTAGCTGATAAGATCTGATATTTGAATACAATCAACAGTCATGAGAACATTGTTGGAACGGATGCTTATTCGATCTTTTTATATTAATTAACAGGCCCTGGCGCAAAGTATCTCACTTTGCCGGGGATTCTTGGCGGCGGCTTGCCGAAGATTTCTTCCGAACAGCAAGATACGGTCAATAGGGCGAAGAAGTATGCTATGGAGCAAAGCATTAAGATGGTCCTGATGAAACAAACATTGGCCCACCAGCAACAGGTAGGATAGACCTATTATTTCAATTTTATTTATCTCAATTGTTGTGAAAATTTTCTGCGTGCCTTTTTCCAAATCGCGGAATGAGCGCGGCAGATATTTTATTTTAAAGTCACGTCACATCTTCGCATTAAAAATGAAAACCTCATCATGAAATCTGGCATTAAAAAATTCTTCCATGTGTCCTTAACTGATATATAACCCACACAGTATAACGTACTAGGAAGATACAAAAAACAACCCTTTTATCTATATTAATCACTTATAGACTATATGGAACAATAAAATAAAAATATTTAATGTCGGAACCCGCGACCCTCTTGGATAATTATGAAATTTTTTTTTCCGAAAAGTATTCTGAACAATGGAAAATACGTATTTTTTTGTTAAGGCCAAGAATCAATATTTTTCGTCGTTTTTTTTTTCACTACTATTCTTAACACGTAGTAACTTGATAATTCGAGATCCTATCGGAAAACGCTTCAGGCAAAACTTGTTCGTTATAAAATGCGTAGAACCATTGATATTTTTTCAAAAAATGTTGAGCACTCGAAAGTTTGTTTTTACTTCATAAAACAAAACAAAAAAAAACGATTATTCAGCAAGTACATCACCTCGAATTATTAAAAGATATTCTAGAAATTCTAGAATGAGAATAGCAAGATCAAAATTCGCAAAGCTATAGCCAATCGAAGTTGCATCTTGGCTTTATTTTTGACCCAGATCAAATAGTGCAAATAATACGTTACAACAGAAAAATCTAAAAAAATAATTATCGACTGTTGAGATACTAATGTAAGAAACTAGATTTTGAATCATATGAATAATATTAAATGTGATCAATGAACAACATCATTAATTTTTTTTTAACCTTATGTTGTAATGTCTAATTTGCCCTAAAACATATGGGTTTTGAAAAAGAATTTCTTATGCTGCCGAAGTCCATTATTATTAGTTATTTTTTTAAAGCCGATTTTACTAAAATGTTTTAACAAAGCCATTTTTCTTCAATTTCTATATAATTCCGTTATAGCAACGCATACAAATTTCACTCGGACGAAATATTTTTATATGAAATGTATACGCGGTGCATCCTTAATATATTATATAGATTGTTTACCGTTAAATCTGATGGACTCATTTTTTTTTCTCCCTGCAGAAAAATAAATTGGTCCTGCGGCAGCAAGTTTTATTGCTAATGTGCAGGTTAGTGTCAAGCCAAGAACATGAGAGGAAATAATCTAGAGGAATGTAAAAGCAAATACCCTAGAACTTATAAACACGCATTTGTGAGTTTGCGAATCCCCGAAGACAACGGATGTTTAGCCTTCCCGCAAAAAATTGTTGACCAAAACGAAGCTGTACCCCAGCGGGAAGTACACGGACAGGTCCAGATGCGCACAAAACGTCGGAAAATTGGATGACCCTAATAACGAAAAAACCCGTTCGGCTTGAATATATTCTACCTTTTCGCTTATAGTCGACTCCCGAGAAGAAATTATTGAGTTATTTAATCCGGAATTTTCGGCGAGCCAATCTTCGAAGAGTAACCGAAAGTTCGCGATTGGAAATTGAAGCGTTAACTAATCTGCGAGGAAGAAACTAACAAATAAAGAACAAACTTCATCGCGCATTATACTATGTGAAAATATCTTTCAAATTTGCTTTTAGATAATACGCTGAGAATGCCGCTTTTCATGGGCACTTGCTTCATATTACAAATTTTTCAGAAGATCTGCTACGCTGTTTGAAGGGCCATGCTTAATTTAACCGACATTGTTGAAAGGCCCATTACGCTTTTTAAAGACCCTTCTTTCATTTTGGTAACATTCTAAAAGAATCAGTAGACTATTTGAATACTATTTGCGTAATTTAAAAGGTTTTGCAGAATGAAGGACAGATCTCGAGATGTTTTGATGTTATACAAATAAGAGACAAAGTCGGGTTCCACGAAAATTCTATTAGCTCCGTTTATAAAGTTGATAGTACTTGCATCTGTTTTGGAAGCCACGGACTCCGTCTTTCAGATATCTTGGGAAGGCCGTTACGCCTGGAAAACACATGGTCCATTTTTTAAATTCTAAATGTTAGAAGGTCAGTCACGTATGTTGCGACCACTTATGCCCGAATAAAGTAACTTAAGATGTTTTCACATAAAAATATTCAAGCTCAAACAAGACCAGAAACAAAGTGTTTAAAATTGAAGATGTGAACGTGACGTGATATATATTTTTCAATATGTTATTTATAAATACCTTTATGTAAAGCGGGTTGGTTGACAATGGAAGGCCTATGGTCCTTTGTGTTGCAGCAAATGGCTAGTCAGCGGAATCAGGTGCAGAGACAGCAGGCTCTCGCGCTCATGTGCAGGTTTGTTTGTTCTTATCTCTAGCGGAAATCGAAGATTATTCGCCGAAACGTCTTCCGCTGAGTAAACTGAGTTAACCATATAAAGGACATTCGTCACACGTCGAATATTCATACAAGTCCAATATGACGATAAAGATGAGAGCATCAAATATCGATGAAAATAGGCTAAGGAATCCTTGTAAAGCTTCTTATGGATCTCGAGGATTTAAAATCAGATTCGCTCAATTGTTGGAAATAATGATAAACAGTAAGTAGACGAGTCTGAAGGGTGAAATTATAATTCGTTGATTTTCCAACAGGGTTTACGTGGGAAGCATAAGTTTTGAACTGAAGGAAGATACTATAAGGCAAGCTTTCTTGCCATTCGGCCCCATAAAATCTATCAACATGTCGTGGGATCCCGTCACTCAGAAACACAAGGGGTTTGCGTTCGTTGAATACGAGATTCCCGAAGCTGCGCAATTAGCGCTCGAACAGATGAACGGTGTCATGATTGGTGGACGAAACATCAAGGTAGCGGGACGTACCTATATAACCAATTTCCCGTCCCCACGCAATCCTACTGTCTCGCCGGAGGTCGGCAAATTTTTATTTAGCTTATCCTTGTAGTAATATCTCTCTTCCTTCCTTTTTATATCCCCCCAGTGGTGCCAATTCAGAGATAAGCATCGTTCGAATTCAAAAGTAATGAAATACTTATTCCGACGATATCATCAAAATGAATCATTCCCGCAACAATCATTTTAAAAAGTTTGTTAATTTCGCAACATATTGTCAGAGTAATTGTTCAATTGTATTTCAGTTCAAGTGATGCTTATTAGGATGATCAACAAAATTGTTTAATTACGTGAGCGATCAAGATTTTTGTTCGGTGTTATAAAAAAAAAAAAAAAGAGTCCGAGCGAAATAGAAATTATTAACGATACAGGATTTTTGGAATGTTCGAAAATTAATTTATCGCCGAGTTTTGTATACATTTACGCTCTTTGACATAAATATTACTTATAAAAAATGTTTATACGAAATCCGAAGAAATTGCAACAGTATTTTCTATTTGCTTACGTCCGAATCGATAACGTAAAAGTGCAAAGTACGCATTAAAACTCCACAATCGTCGAATAACTGACTGTTCATTTATAGTTTTTTAGTTTTTGTTCGATAATTACTACAATTTACTGTAGAGTAAAACTTGGCACGATGAAGGATCAAAGGCCTTGTACATGTAACTGCTTGAATCTCATTTTCCAACATTTTCTTTAACGTTAATCCTTTTGAGGAATCTTTTTTTTCGAACACAGACCAAAAACCTTTCTAAAAAAGCTCAATCAAAAGACCAAGCGATTGTTCAACCATCGAAATACTCATTCCTGGTCTTTTTCGGCAATCGGTCGCAACGCCGTTCCAAAATTCCATGGCAATCACATATGAATGTATCTACTTTCCTTAATTTAATCTTCTGAAATTATTTAAATTTCCGAGTGTGGAAATCACTCACGTTCAAGGCATCTGGATCAATGACGATCGATCAAACAATTAATTTATGTTGAATTTCGTAATATGATAGTCGACGCCGCGCAATTTCGTTTCTCCAAATTGTTCCCCTTGTATTGACCCAATGTCTTGCACGAGTCTGTGATACCTCCTTGAAAATGCCTAACTTATAGCTTAAGAAAAAAATCCAACGAGTTCTGAGGATCGTTTATATTTAGGTTGTTGGGCGACCGTCCAACATGCCACAAGCCCAATCTGTAATTGACGAAATAACGGAAGAGAGTAAACACTACAATCGAATTTATATCGCATCGATACATCAGGATTTGACGGAAGAGGATATAAAATCAGTGTTTGAGGCTTTCGGGCCCATAACGTATTGCAAATTGGCACAAGGCAGCTCTCCTCATAGGCACAAAGGCTACGGATTCATTGAGTATGAAACTATGCAGTCTGCGCTCGAGGCTATCGCCTCGATGAATCTCTTCGATCTCGGCGGTCAATATTTGAGAGTCGGTCGAGCGATCACTCCGCCTAACGCTCTTATGGGCCCACCTACTGGAACGAGCATGATGCCCACAGCTGCGGCTGTAGCTGCTGCCGCCGCCACAGCCAAGATTCAAGCGATGGACGCCGTTGCAAGCAATGCTGTTGCTCTTGGACTTACCAAGCTCGGAGGCACCACACCTCCACTTCTAAATCCCGGTAAGCCTAAATAAAGATGTACTGTTCCGAGCTACAGACGAAATACATAACAACCATAGAATTTCCAACCGAATGTTTCTTTTGCAATCGGTTTATAAAATTATTATTTTCTAATAATCGTCTGACCTTTATATAGAGATTTTCAAATTGTTTTAACATTTGATCAACAGAAATAATTCGTATAAAAATTCATGAGATTTTCGTTTTTCTAAATGGGGTACAGTGTATTGAAGAATAAATGAAGCCCTCATTTCAACACAATTCTCTATGAAATTGCCTGGGTGCTTTTAGACATATTTTATAAACTCCGCAGGTTTTTGTTAAGAAACGAATCGTACCATAAATTCATATATTACATAGTAATTGAGACTTACGGTTCTGGCACTCTGATGGAGCCATAATCAAGGGCTTAATACTGTTTGCATTGTAAAAAAAAGTCTAGTTTTTTTGGTTAAGAAATTATCGTCATTGATAGTTCATTGAACATTTTAATACTGATTCTTAAGTAATTTAAAGCCTATTTTATAGATACAGTAGAGATTGCTGATGAAAAAAACTTTTGATTGCAGCGCTTCCTGGAATTGCGCGTCCAACCACACCTGCAGCGATATTAGCACCACCAACGGTTGCGAGTGTTGCTCCAGTAATTCCTCCTCCAGGCATAGCCATACCCCAAACGCTAACAAGACCGCCAGCGATTATTCAGCCTATTCCTGGCCAACCAGTGATTATTCCTCCTCCAGCGGTCGTCGCTCCTACAGTTGTAGGTGCCGCAGTGGTCAGTATAATATTATTCAATTCTAAGCTGTATGAGATAATTTTCCTAAACCCGTTTTAGTAAGCATCGCATAACATCATAAAGAATTCATTCACATTAAAAACGTAAATACAATAAGCTGCAAAGTTCTGTTCTGCAGCTTTTTTTACATTATAAAAGTTACAATTTTGACAAATTTGAAAGACATCAGAAATTATAGAGAAATTGTTTACTCACCATCACTGAATAGTACTTATTTCATGTATAAAATTTGGCATGTCAAAAAAAAAGGTTTCGACTCTCGAAAGGTCTGGGATTTCCCCAATAAAATCAACGATAATCTCATTGCAGATGCCCGTAACAACGACAGCAGCCGGTACAGAAATAATCAGGCGAGCGCACGAGCAAGCCGCTCATCAGAAGCAGCAGGAAGAATTGCAAAAGAAATTGCTCGAGGAAACGGAACCCCAAACATTGCAGCAGCAAGAAAGTATGTCGATAAAAGGACAAAGCGCGCGACACTTGGTAATGCAAAAATTGATGCGAAAAGTCGATACGAGGGTCGTGATTCTCCGAAATATGGTCGCGCCGCAAGATGTGGACGAAACACTACAGGAGGAGATACAAGACGAGTGCTCAAAGTTCGGTGTCGTTGAGCGTGTAATTATTTATAACGAACGTCAGTCAGAGGACGACGAGGACGCGGAAGTAATCGTCAAGATATTCGTCGAATTCTCGCAGATGAGCGGTAAGGAATCATTTTTATTATTTATTGAGAGTTATCGGTTAATGACCCCACTTGCGATCATATTTTAGCTTCACGTTACCGATAACTCATCAGCTGAAAAATTACGCTCCCTTATAATTGAAGACCTTTATCCAAGTTTTCTCTAAGAAGAAACCAATGGATTTTACTATGGTTTTATCGTATGTTTCAATTTGTTAAAAAGAAAACTAATAATGGTCATAAGTAGTGTTGTATATTCCGTATCTGTTGAATAAAACGTGTATAAATTGTCTATTAATTCGATAATTGCTTTTTCAGAGGCGGAAAGAGCGAAAGAATCGCTCAATGGTCGATACTTCGGTGGTCGTCTTGTGAAGGGAGAACTATACGATCAGGCGCTGTTCGACAACAACGATTTCTCCGGTTGAAAGAGGCGAAGTGTCATCGAATCCGCCGACTGCAATAAAGTCGGAAAAATTGTTTTTCCTATGGAAGAATTCCTAAAAGTGTTCTCGACAACGGACGAAAACAATAGTCGTTTGTGGCAGAGCACCAGAATGTGCAAAGAAACAAAATTTTGATCTGCGGTACACAGCTGTTGGTTAAAATGACTGACTAACACAGGTACGAAATCATCGTACGACATCGTGTTAACTTCGAGAATCATTATGTATCACTACCATTGCGTCCGTAGCACAATCTGACCGATAATTCTACAAATATTGCTGTAAACTCTTTTCGGTTTGCTGAACATTCGAGATTTTGTGTTACTGCGCGTGTTTCGACGAAATACGAGTTATACGAGCGTGTAATTTTTTAAAATAATTCGCCTATTGCGTATCCCGAAGTATGTATTTTTTATTCGTGGCTATTGAGGAATTAACGGAGAGCGTTGGATTAAATGTATGTCGCAAGTATCCGAACGGCTCGATACGAATTCGACGACTACCACGACGATATCGATAAATGTTTATCTATAGCGGTGAAAAAAATAAATTCGTTTTACATATGAGAATTTCAGGACTCTTCCGCTTCTTTCTACGAAAAAGAAAAGATGGCATTCAAAAGTATTCAATTTTATCATCGGTATAGCATCATTACTAACTTTACAACAAGTATTTACAAACTCTGAAAATTATTCACACATTTAACTATATTGGGAGTTGGGCGCAAATTATTTCCACTTTATTCTCCTTATCATTCACTTATCCGAGGAAACTGCTAATCGTTGATGAAAGGTTACTGCTATTCGAAAACATTCTTGGCGCTGACATAAAATCTTGCGCGAAATTGTAAATACCTGAGAAGGATTTTAGACATTACTTCAAAATATCAAGTTGCATTTTTTTCTTCTTATTTGTAGACTTGAACGAAAAGAATATAAAATGAATTATCGAATAGGTTATTTTACTCCAGCTATTACTATTACAGCAGAGAATGGGAATTTGCTCGAGTTCAAATTTTTTCATCGTTGCCGAAAAACTGAACGAAAGCACATTCATTTTCACTCCGACCTGCGGATACGCCGTTTTACTCTAACTAGACCTGCGGGAAATGCGAATTTCCTTGCGTTTATTAATGGAACTGCTTCTGAGCACAATCAAATTTGTTCCTACCACGTTGCATTCATCCCTCGTCCTCATACACGTTTCACATGATCTTGAGGTAATCGTTGTGTGTAACGCCTTCTTGTCAAATCAGTGCTAAATTTTATATTTGTAGCATTTCTATAAATTCTGCTAACTTTTCAAACTCTTGAGGCTTGCCTTGTAAAATACTGTGTATTTTCAATCTATAAATATACATCCAGACACAGTTTAAAAAGAAAATAGACTGATATATACAAATCTCCGATATGAAAATTGTATCATTCAGTTTCATATTAGAAAATACCATAATAGTCATCGGATCATGACGGAAAAAATCTTATTTTGACATTTCCCATTCGTTATTTAAATTGGTTATTCAAAAATTACATGAACAACCGGTTGTAATTTTGTTGCAAATAATACTATTTTTTTTTTTAAAACGTCGATCAAGCAATAAAGCATTGCGTAATAATAAACATATGGTGAAATTCAGGGTCCTCGGATATAAAATAACCGCGAATAACCCTGTTTGGGCATTTGTACATATCCGTGTTTTTTTTTTTCTTCCGAAATCGGTCTATTGTTAGATTCATATATTAAAAAGACATGCATAAATCACTATTCAAAAACGTAAATTGTTACCTCGAAAATTGATAGAAACGTTTTTGTAAGATACGCGCGGATTTGACTAGCTCGTAGGAGAACGACTATCTTTGGCTCTATTAACACGTGTGGGTGGAGGAGTTATCCTGACCCTATGTGACCACGGATCTTTGTAACAAAGTGCCACTAATTTATCGAAATGTTTATTACAAGATGATATTTCACATCTCCACTTTAAAATGATAGTTAATCGTAAGATTTTACGAGACTGCCCAACTCCGTAATTATGGAAACTAATAATCAACTAGAATTATTTATCTCTATCATCCTTTTTGCCAAACCTCTCGTATTCCTCGTAGACGGGGAAGGCTGCACTCGCGTGTTGTTCACCTCGCGAAGGGAGTCCGGTTTTGTCCCTCTTTGCAGAATATTCCATTTCGAGCTTAGCTGCATTCTCGCGTTTAGTTATTATCATTTGATAATTCAATTCAATCTCTTGTTTCGTTGGCGGCTCTGCCCTACGATATCTCAGCCAGGCCTCCCACTCGGCCGGCAATTCCTGCTCAAAGTCGTCCTTGTTAACTGGCTCGAAGAATCGCCCTCGGGTTTTTCGACCCGACGATTCTGGAGGTTCCTCGAAATATTTTGTGCCGAAGTAATCTTCGCCCATCAATTTTGGCTTGATCTTTGGTTTCGAGCTTGACAGTATACTTTTCAGTATTATTTGGAACACTCCTCGTGTTTTTTTAGCCATATTTTCGCAACGATCCGATCTGAGGAAATAATTATTTTTGATTTTATGCTGCTTTAAATATTGGAATTTAAGTTACAACAGAAGGACACACTTATAGCTGATTTTCTGATTATTGAAATAATTTCATTTGTTCGAGCAACACATATTTTCTTTAATCGATAACTCATCACCAACAAATGAAATACAATTATGAATATTACAATAATAGCAGCCATTTCTGTTTGACTCTCATAAAAATGCTTGTAATGTAATAAATGAAAAATTGGTGTCCCCACAAGACTAAATTTCGAACGTATGAAGAAGAAAACCAGATAACAGATGCATTGATGAACCAGAGAATTTTTCAGAATTAAAAAGAATGTTTTTCAGAGAACGTTTGTACATTTATTACCAGTGTTGTAGTATATTCAAAGGAAATTCATATCAACGATGTATAGGATAAATTAATATATAGCAAAAATTGCAAACAACGTTATGAAAAATCAGATACTTTCAAACCGTTTATTCTTTATCGATTCCATAATACAAAAGTGTACACGCATTTTCTTGAAAACAAAAAGGATGATTCTTGGATGTTTTCTGATTATTTATTGCTCTATGAAATGATACCTTCATCGGCATGTATGTCACTCGATTTTGAATCATGGTGGAAGCCAAAAATCAGAAGATGTTTACCAAGTAAAAAAAGCTGCCAACTACATTGGCATATTGCTTACTCTCGTCCTTTTGTCACAGGGTGTCCTACTCTGATTTCATTAAAGTACATTCATCGCTTTTGTATGACCGTATGGATTTTTATAAAAATAAGGGAATTCAATCCCTCATCACGTGGTATAAATTTTAATTTCATATCTCAAACCGTTCTCAAGTTATGAAGGTTTAATGATTTGCACAGATCCAGGGATAGACAATTTTTCTAGATGTGTCTTTTCGTCGTTTTGGAACATTCTGAACACATTGTCATCAAAATCTGAACAACATTATTTTTACTAATATAAAGGATACAACTTGAGGAAGCAAAATCAGCCAGTATTCTATTCTTCTGATAAAAAAATTCCACATGAATAGACATAAAGGCATTATCGAATACTTCGCTGTTCAAATAATTCTTCGACCAATCTATTCGTCGGGTGTATCATCGGTTTTGTATTTGAAATTAATCCCAAAATTTTGTTGTAAATTAAATAGAACCGAATAAGGTAGTCCGAAAAAAACCGATTTTGGACCGTTTAGAGACTGAAACAAAGTACCAAACACGGAAAAGTGAGGGATTCATTGCAAGGCGAAGGTAAGACTAATTCGACGTGAGAAGTCAAAGACACGAGACACAAAGTATTACTCAATAAGAGGATTAAATGTAGAGAGACGCGTGGGGCTTCGCAAGCCGTAGTCGGGATCGAACTAATTTTCCATTTCGATCATTGTGACGAACTTCCAAGTACATTCGCATCACAAAAAAAAAAAAGACAGGACTCTTCATCATGCCAGGTAATTATGAAATTCTCTCGTCATTCTATCGACACTGGTAAAATTGCATATACACAGCGCTGCAGAAAATTGCGCGTGCTCGAGTGGGTAGTGAATGATGGGACAAACTACGCCGACCACGACCAACAATTCATTCCTCGTCAACCGTTCGCCCATTACACTTCTACTCGCCCATTACTATTCTTATCGTTCTTCCAGCATCAGTGAATTACTAATTAAAAATTGAACGTGGCGAACCCGTCTAATCGTAAGTTTCAACAATGAAAGACCGACAAATATCTAATGCAAAAATTATCACTCGACCTTCTGTTTCACGCGACCTTTCTCCTCTCTCTAACGAAACCACAAGCAACATTACTATCAATACTACTGCACTACAAAGTTTGCGAACTTTTACAGCTAATTAGTTGTTTGTAGTAACCTGGTCTCGTTTGTAGATAGAATAAAATTCGCTATTATTAACTCTACACTTGTTTCTTGTTGTGCTCTGCAAGTATTGAAAGATAAGCTTTTGATCTGTGAGCTTACGTTTCTTTGCAATCTATGGTATCTGAGATCGAACTGTTTTTAACGGAATTTCAAACCGATAAGTCGATAACGCGTTTGTTCTATGGATCATTGTCCAAGGCACTGCGGAATATAACGGGTAGATTCATCAAACCCAATGTTCTGACAAAAACGACATCTGTACAAAGTATCGAGGTTTCCGATAAAAGAACAATCTTCTGAACATGAAGCACATGCAACGCGCGAAGCAATTTCGAAAGTATCAAGTTTTCTAAGCGGTCGGCATATTCTTGAGTTCCACAGCAGTGCAATAATGACAAAGGGCATATCGTGGACCCTGAAGTGGTAAGTATACCAATCGTCTTCGCATGGCTTTAAAGATTTTCGTTCAAAGTCGAAAAATGTCAGACGTCGTTGCAGATAAAGTGGAGAGTTAGGTTCAAAGCAACATGGGACAAACTCATGTTTTTGGATTCGATGAATACATTTTCGATTGGATAACCTCTGGATGGCCGAACTTGAAGAGTGAAATGATATCCCGTTAGACCTTAGTGCCTTTCTCGAAATGATACTGATATTATTGCACGGAAATGCACATCTTGTTTACCATCCCGTAGTGAATGATCCACGCACCTCGCAATGTACATTTTCGATGTCTTAAGAATGTCGATTGGCAAAAGAAAAGACATGTCATGGAAGATTATTTTTGTGCACATAAAAAAACGAAGAAGAGGAACGTGCACACGAGGAAATCGAAGCCTTTAAAAAGATTGTGTATATAACATAGGGACTTTTGTATACAGTTTTTGTGGTTCGTACGGGTTTCAATGATCGTTACGGTCTAGTAAAAATCATTTTCAAAAGTTTAAATATATGTTTTTACTAACGTGCAGAATAAATGTTGCATACATTTTTTTTTATTTCGGTATTTCTTTCCTCATTTAGTTAACCAGTGGCCACCATGTGCAAACTATATCTGGGATTTTTTCCTATTTTTCTATTACATTTCAATCATTTTGAAAAAATTGTAGAGGAAATACTCTACTAGTTTGTTGAAAAAATATAACTAATATTGAAGTGATGCAAAAAGGAGGAAATCTAAACGAACAAAAGAGGGACCAAGGGCAAAAAAATATATGGTATTAGATTATGATTATGTCCATGACAAAATAATAAGAGAAAAAGTTCTGTGTTGACGATGCTATTGCCTTGAAGAAATTTGCACCAAAACCTCGTTTATTACTGTAAATACTCTTCTATTTTTTTCACGATGGTTCCTAATATTTGATTCAGAAGTAAATTTGTTTTCTGGCTATTCAAAGGTACATACCTCATTTTACCATTGCTGCGGGGGTTTTTACAATGAAATCATAACAACTAACGTACTTGAAACTGTATTTGTAAGGTAATCCAAAGGTAATATGAATTTGTAACTTTGGCCATTTTGAATGTAGAGATGCGAATGTCCAGAACTTACAATAATGATGATGATGCTACAATTTACATTGTAATTATGATTTCATAATAATAACAAGTACCGATTGCACTTGAATGTGAAAATTTCAAGCTGATTAAAACTAGCTGCAAAATCTATTGATTTTCAATAAAAGTTTAAGGTGAGGTTTTTTTGAAAAAATAGAAAAACATATTTAATGCATAAAGAAAGTAATTGTGTGCTCCCACAATTTTTTTTACAATTTCTTGCGATTACATTTAAATGATAAGAATTTTTCACAGCTGTTTAAATGTATACACATAATTTTATGATTGCTACAGGTTATTATTATGAAATCATGACTACAAAACTGATTTAACTGTAAATTATAATTCTTGAAATAATGGAGATTTAACAAATCTGATTGTCCCCCTCCCCCCTTCCCAATCAAACGTTCTAAAGAGAGGTTAGGATATATTATCTCGAAATAATTATGCTTCCCAAAAACTTTTAATTATCCCTCGAAACCTCTGAAACCCAAAAACATGGGAAAAAACGCGGCATAAAATTCAAGCACTCTCCCTAGAATACCCTCGTCCAAAAACATTTCAACTAAGCTTATCCAAGTACGACCGTTACCTAATTGTTACATCTACATATATATTGGCATATAAAAAAATAATTGAACCCGATCCTCGCTCTTACTAATACCTGAAGAGTAACGAGCCATGCTTACCTGGCAAAGCAAATCAGGTTAAAGCTTAAAAACAAAACACTAATAATTCAGCCTCGAATATTTCTTCGGATATTTACGTTTCTACCATAAATCAGTCCATCAATCTTACACACATTTGGATTGTTTGTTTTGCTGCGTAAGTGAAAAACGCAAGACATTGTAGGTGAATACAAAACCTACGAAAATGTTGTGTTTCAAGGAACCAAGGAAAAAGTGTGTTGCCCGAAAAAGAAAGAAACAAGAAAAATGAAAAATTAGTCAAGTACGAGCATCGATACCGTTACCTTAATTATAGGAACGTCGTATTGTATCAGCCAGCTCCGCAGTGCACAAGTTGTTATTGCATAGCGCGTGTTCAAATAAAAAAATCGTTGCGGTGGGTAGTTGTGTACTCGTAGGCAGTCTGCGATATAACAACTACACATGTACATACATACGTAGAGGGGATTGATAGAGGTAGAGTGTAGTTCAAGTGTCTGGGATACCGGGCTTTGCGCCCCCACAGATCGAGCTGCTGGCGCTGGTGGTACGTTACGTCACTTCCAGGCGTGGTGTGTCGTGCCCGTGGTCGTAGCGTAGTGTGCGTGCGTGCGCGCTGAAAATGGCCGTGCGCATCGAGACAGACCGAGTTGTTCGCTGTTGCTGGTGGTGCTGAGAGGCGCTTACGTATCGTATTCGCACAGTGTAGCCAGTTGCACCGCGGCTTCCGAGGCGTCTTATTATAATATATCGGTGTGTCGTTTATCCCAAAGATTCCGGATGTACTGCGTGATCAAGGCGTCGCCTCAAGTTCTCCGATAATTACTCAGTATAGACGGAAAGGCGCGAGAGAGAGGGAGAGAAAGAGAGAGAGAGAAGCGATAGAAAGGAGTGCGTGTGCCAAGTGAATATTTGAGAAAACGGTGAGCGTGCCCGAGAGTCTCCGAAAAAGCCGAGAAAACGAACCGCGAGTGCATCCAACGCGCCCCCGACTATATACTATATTCGTATAGTATACCGCGACAGTGAATACATACATGCACGGGCGCAGGAACGTCCGCGCGACGTGCACCTTACGATGAGAGCCTTTCACTCGCAACGTCAATAGGATATCAAGGAAATAAGTAAAGAGACACGAATATGTTTGGAATTTAGTGTCAAGTGGTTGGTGGTCGGTGGTGGTTCGCGAGTAACTCATCCGAGCAGTCTCTTTCTCAAGCCTTCCAAGGTTCGTTTTTTTTTTTCTTCTCTTCTTCACACCCTCTTTTCTACTATTATTATTTCTCCTTTTTCTCTCTTCATTCATTCGAGCGTGAATGTCGCGGCGAGTGCGTATAGTGCGACGTTGACCGTGAGTCGTACATTCCGATTTTCATCTTGCATGCACCGTTTGATAATTATTGCGTACGTCTGTGTACGCGGAGACCACGAATTTCGAATTTCCCACTATTACGCGGTACATATTATCGAGATGCTGCTCAATTGCGTGCCCGGTGTTTCTCTTTACGGGGGCTCCATTATTTCGCGTGGAGAATTTTGCATCTGCGAGCCGACCTCATCACACGGCCGTGGGGCCGGTGGGCCCGGGGGGTCGAGGGGATGTGCCCGTCGCGAAAGAGTATGGCGTCGTCCACAGATGCCAACGAAAGGAGGTGTTCTTGTCAAAATTGTGTCAATCCCGTCGCTCCAACCAACTTGCCCCCCCCCCCCCCCCCCCCCCCCCCCCCCGCGTACCCCGCGCCGGCACCTGTCTATTTGTTTTCACGTACTCGCCATACGCGCCTTTCCGCAACATTCCGATAATCACGTTTTACCACTTTTCCTGTCTTAATCTGACGTTTTTTCTTTGTTTTTTTTTTCTTTTTTTCCCTCTTTCTTTCTTTTCTACTTACCTGGACTTGGAGTGCAACGCTCGTGCAACTGCTTCTTAAGTTTCTCTGGCATTGCTTATATAGAGATTTTTCCACACTTTCCAATCGCACTTTTACCTCGCGATGCGTTTTCCCGTTTTTTCAAATAGTTTTTAGTCAAATTTGTGAACTTTTGGATGTTTCGGGGGTGAAATTGTCAATTAGCGGGAATGGAAATGTGTGCGACTGTGGAATAGTATTCGTTATTTGTACTTTCCCACTGTTCGCAGTAACGATAAGTGTTACGCTACTGGTCTGACGCTCTTTAAATTTATGTACTTTGAATTGAAACACTTGCGGCTGGTTCTTACATGAACTGTCCGATGTCGCTTACAGAGGTTTTTCTGCTTTTCATCATTTTCTTTTACTGTTTGGAGATTTTGCGACAGAATCATTTGTGCGCAATGAAAATATATTTGCTTGTGAACTTGTTTATGCATTATCATTGTTGGTCCCTTTTTGCAGTATCGATAATCACTCCTTACCACTCTTGTGGTCTCGATCTGAAAGTTTTTTAAATGCACATATTTTGACTTTGAGCATGATGCTTGTCATCGCTTCTACGGTTTCTCCGGTATTGCTCGTAGCGATTTTCTTGGCCACTTTTGAATTATTCTTCACCTTTGATGCTCAATTTTCAGCTATTGGGAAATGTTGCTGGAGAAAAATTATGGAAGGGAAATTTATGGTTACCATTTGTACTTTTCTGCAGAGACTGTTTTAATTTGAGATTTAAAACATTTACACACGTACAGCCGGTACGCAACTCTTGTTACTGTGTCTTTGGTATTTCTTGTAGAGATATTTCCGAAAGTCCTGTATTTCTTAAATAAATAGGATATAATGCTGTACGTTGCCCATTCTTTTCACTTGAAATTATGTTTATGGAATATTTTGTGTATGAGAAAAGCTGTGTATTATGTCAAACAAGTTCTTTCTGCTACTTTTAATATATAAAACATATTCATGGATGTCTCTGAAGCACTTGGGGCAGATTTCTAATTTTGTAAGATAAATTTGATATAACTTAGTAGCTTTCTCATAATTTCAGACCTCTGTAGTATTTTTACTCATGTTTAATGTTGAATAACATTTTCTTGACACTGCGAATTAAAAAAAGAAACAGATTTGCACATTTTCTTGAATGTCCTTGAGACTGACTTGTGTGTTGTAAGGATAAATATGATATAATTTGGCAGGTTTCTCGCTTCTTGGATAAATATTGTCGGTGGTTAGTTCAGAACAGGAAATAATACCGCTCTTCTACTTTCCTCATTTCATACATGAAAAACTACCAATAAAGTTGAATGTGTAATTAATCATCACTGTAATCAGTGTTGAGTCGGTTCAGATTCATTTTATCTGTATCGAACTCTCACACAATCAGGCTTGGCATCCAAATAATTATAGAATGTTATCAGTGAGTTCTTTCACAATATTGATTAATCTCCCTTGTTTCTTATCTGTGTGCTATAAACTTCTTATCTACTGATATAACACTGAAATTGCTGTTTGTGATAACATAATAAAAAAGAGTTTGATCATTCACTACTTCTAGAGATCTACTTTGGAAATGGTCTAAGAAATTCATTTTTTATTGTAAAAACAAAATTCTCGAGTTCACTCGCTAATTACATGGTCAAGCACATTTCTAATTCATTCATTCAACATTAAGTCAATGGTGGTGCTGATGAAAAAAATTGACAACACAAAAGCAAAGACTCTTGTCAAAGGGATAAAGTTATAATTTATCAGTGATATAATATGGCAGCAATTAGAATATTAGAATTAATTTATGGTAAGAATTTATATTGAGTGGAAGAATTAATGATAGTGTTACACATGTGACATCAATTCTGTCGATAAATTGATATGTGTATTACTGCGTACGACGAATAAATTCATTCAGATCAGACAACTTGTTGTGATTTTTTTGTTCTTTAATTGATGAATTAATTACTTATGTCACAAAGTACAGCTGGTATAAAAAAAAATCATTCTGTCACGATTTCCTTGATTTTATGGATGTAAAAAAATGAGAGTAGTTTCCTTTAATAATAAAGTAAATGGCGACCATACTTCACTATTGAAAGGGACAATTTGTTTTGAGCAATTATTTTTAGATGGGTGTGACAAAGAATTGATGCAATTGGCATAAAACTTTATTAGTCATTGTAGCAGGACAGAGTCACGGAAAACTTAATTTTAATATTGCAACAGATAATCAACTTGAATAAAAATTTATTTACAGTAATACAGCTTGCTACAATTTTTTTTGTACCTCTGAATAAAAGAACTACTTTTCCTGATTAAGCGGAACCGGCGTTGAAACGTATTATCAGGATATTCTCAAGGTCAGATTGATTTCCCAATCCTGTAGATGAACAAAAACCAAAACATTGATTTCCAATCATATAGTTAAGTCAACCATAGCCACGATTATCCAAAGTGATGGAATTTTCAATACAATTATCGCTAAATATATTTTCAATGGCTTATAACAGCACTGATAAATTTAGTTTATTTAAAAAAAACTTGTTGGCATTCTTTTTTTGCACCTTAAAATCAAAGAATCGATATCCTGAAATATGAAGTTGATCTGGTGTAAAGCAAAGAAAACTACAACGTTGATAGCATATCATCGAAAAGTTGATTAGAATCGTGATATATTTATTGAGAATATGGATTTTTTGGCACAACAATGTTTAAATTATAGTAAGACCAAATTAATGTTCAATTGGCATAAAACAGTGTTAGCCAATGTAGCACCGGAGAGGTACTCACTACTATGGGGTATCCTCTATTGGAATGTCGTTCTGCCAGCAGCCATGTCCCAGTTTTCTCTAGCAGAAGAATTTCAATACTTTGCTGCAGCATCGTGGTCCGTAGTCAAATATACCCGCGGTCCACCACTTGTTCCGTTTGTCGGTGTGTATTCTTCAGCCGCCAAATATTTCGATTAATCTAATCAAAATTGGATAAGATGGCGGTGATTTGAATTATGAAATGATTAATTAAGACCGTGAATGCAATGGTACTCGAGATTCTCGGCATTCCACAAATTGTAGAAAGTACTGTTATCAGTTGAATCACACGATCCCTTAAACGGCTTCAGGTTTCCCAAGAATTTGTACATATTGATTATTTCAAATGGTTTATCCATCTAATATTATCATGTTTTTCTCATAATCGTCATCAATAATCAATTAATCATTAACACACATGAGCTTTTAACCACAAATCATAAAGACGAATAAAATAATTCGGGATTACGAAAAATTTGGACCCCGATAAACGTCGATAAAGGTGCTGCTGCGGTCTATTTGAATCCTATTTCATTCCATACCGCAATCGCAAGTTCATATCCAGTATTGTTTAATAGTAACATGTTGGATAGATTGGACCTGTAAAGTGTGTAAAATAGGAATAAACTGGAAAATCTGGGGGACTCATTTTTGTATTGCTTACCTTATGAACCATAGTCTACCTTGAAAATCTAGCGAATTTAATGCTGAGGAAAGACTTTAAAGTGAAACAATGCCACGTGCATTTACACCAAACGAATTATTGTTTTAACGAAGGCGGAAAATTATGAAATAATGTGTTACTCGTAAGCAATGTAAATTCGATACCTTCGTAATAATACTACCACAAACTATCTTGGTATAAAAATCTCTATCACTATTCTGAAAAGCCATAAATATGTGATTACTATTGTAATTATCAATTAATAATAATTCATGTACTTATATTTGTTTGTTTTCATATGACAGAACGTCCGGGTCACTCATCGACGGCTTATCCATACTCATAGAGAAATGGGCCTTGATTCAATGGTCTGGAATTACGAGTTCGGCAGCCTGAGCGATTGAGAGAAAAAAAAAAGTTACATACTAACGGGCAAGATGCGGGAGAGATACAGCGTGATCCCTTGGCGGCCAGCGGGGATCTGAATTCATAATTGAAGAGCCGAAACAGCCGTTCTTTCTCTCAAATGTGAAATATCGAGGCTTACATTGATGTGGCAGTCGAATTAATTCAGCTGGTAGTATATACTTTTTGTTCTTTTCTTTTTCCACTTGAGGACTATGTAAAAAGGAGAAAGAAGAACAAAAGTTGAAACAAAAGGTGAACGTAGTGCTGGTTTTTTCACTGCTCTTGTTAAATCGACTTCCACTATGTCCTTCCTCTTGAATCTAAAGAAGGCGTTCCACTTCGGTGGGAACGACGCCAAGAAAAAGAAAATTTACAACAACATCAAGATCGACTGCGATCCCGAAGAGTTTTGGGAGATGATAGGTGAACTTGGGGATGGAGCTTTCGGCAAAGTTTATAAGGTGAGAGAAAAATATGATATTTTTGCTTCTAACATGGGAAAGCACGATGATAAATCTCAGCTGAGCCGAGGGTTTTAACCAAAATCCAATCAATACTCTCGTTGGGTGCCCCTATTTACTCCCTATAACACGAGTTGTACGGTGTTAAAGACGGGATTTATCAATCCAATGAATTACATTGATGACAATATTCGAATTCGATTCTTCGAATCTGGCCATGGATGGGCATTCAAGTGAAAAAGTAGTTTGAATTGTATTTACTACAAATATTTGGGTATTTAATATAGTGGCGTTTACAGTTTTCGTACATGAACTTGTATGTTAAATGTCATCTGTAAGAATTATGTTAAATGTTAATTCTCTTATGTTTTTACACAACTGTTTAAATGTTTCTAGTACAAAGTAAATTTATTTTACCTTAAATTTCTATATAGACTTTGACTAGTAAATCTATTAAATATTTCAATACATTTACAATAAATTTAAAGCAGATGTTTATTTAAGAAATATTATTACCCATTCTAAAGTCCTGATTACTTCAAGTCATTGATAATTGTTGCAGTGGAGCACGCATTATCTCACGCTATAATTAGTGATGATTATGCGAATAAACGATTATTGATCGTGCTTTGCAGATTCAAATCATATTCGTCCTCGATTTAAATGCACTGTTACGCGCGTGAACATAAGATGTCGATGTATAATACAATATTTATGAATTCAGGCGCAACACAAGCAGACGAATCAGTTGGCTGCTGCGAAAATGTGTGCACTCGAGGGAGAGGACGATCTCAGTGATTTTATGATCGAAATTGATATACTTTCCGAGTTCAAGCATCCAAATGTCGTTGAACTTCATGAGGCGTACTTCAAGGAGGGAAAATTATGGGTATGATTTGATATTTATCAAAATAAAATGTCATTTACTCGAAAAATCAATGAACCTTCGATAACATATTGTGAAACATGTATTTAAATACGTTGTTTCAATTGAATATTTGATGAATGCAGATGCTGATCGAGTACTGCGACGGCGGTGCTGTCGATTCAATAATGGTGGAGCTGGAAAAAGCTCTCACGGAGCCACAAATATCATATGTTTGTCAGCAAATGTCCAAGGGACTCGCGTTTTTGCACAAGTCGAGAGTAATACACAGGGATCTCAAAGCCGGCAATGTCTTACTCACGATGGCCGGTGGTGTAAAATTAGGTAATTCTTTTTTTCTTCCGCGAGAGCGAGCCTCGCCTATCATAATTCTATGTTTCATTAACACGAGTTGTAATTATTTCAGCTGACTTCGGTGTTTCCGCGAAGAACAAGCATACTTTGCAAAAACACGACACGTTTATCGGTACACCGTACTGGATGGCACCTGAAGTGGTATTGTGCGAAACCTTTAGGGATAATCCCTATGATTTCAAAGTTAGTACAGGTTCAAAATCATCATGTTTTAGTAGTACTCTCAACAAAAATGTGCCTCAATGGTATTCACCGGTTCATGCTTCTCTCAATTCATCGCTTTTGATTAATGCACTACATTTTTTGCACTAACTTTGCAGTACCTGCCTCGAAGTGTCCTTCGTCAACAATGTAACATTAATGTAACATTTTTGTCGCGATGCAGGTTGACATTTGGTCCCTGGGTATAACGCTGATAGAATTGGCTCAAATGGAGCCACCGAATCACGAAATGTCACCAATGCGAGTATTACTGAAGATACAGAAAAGTGATCCACCGAAACTCGACCAACCCGGAAAATGGACCAAAGAGTTCAACGATTTTATTGCCAAAGCCCTGATAAAGGATCCATCGTCACGACCTACGGCCGACGAGTTACTCAAACATCCGTTTATAAACCGTACACTAGATTCAAAGCCGATAAGAGATCTGCTTTTGGAGTACAAGGCCGACGTCGTGGAAGAGGAGCTCGTCGATGAGGAGGCCGAGGTGAGTCATTTCGGGCCTGTTCTCGTAATACCTTTTTTTTTTCTTCGAACTTTCAATCAGCAGCATTGTTATTATTGAACAATCAGTGATTCATATACGGAAATGAGCATCATTTGACTAAAAAAGTATTTCCACGCGTCACATACATTGTATCCTTAAATAATCCAACTGATTGATTACGTATGCATTTTGTAAAATTCATTTTACTCATTATATTATGATGATAGTTTTTTTTCCAAACAAATCATTTTCACATTCCCTTGCACTCACGGCGACTCGGTCGGTATAACACATCATAAAAAATTTGTTTAAATCAAAATTCTTCTCGAAGTTCCTGTGCACATTTTTGAATTATTCTTTTTTAAATGTAAAATCAATGTTTGTAGTATCGTCAAAGTCGCTTCCGGGTTTATATCTATTCTGAAAAATGCTCAAGTTGTGCTTCCATCAAAATTTTTAATTGATAATGTATGTGTAAACGATTCTTGAAGTACTCTTCATCGATAGAATAAAAAACAGCCTTATTCCAACGAGTGCAGGTTTGGATATCAGGAAACTGCAGTTTTTAAGATGCTCGATTGAAAATACTTTTGTAACTTATTATAAATTATTACGTCTAAAGAATATCATTTTCTGTAAAAGAATAATGACTCTAAGCTATTCACGACGATCGAGAAATCGACAAAGTTTTTCATCTTTGAACAATGATTATTTACCATTATTTATTAAGCGGATGTTTCTTTTTCATTCCAATGGTGCTCATCGCTGTGTTATCAATGTCGAAAATAGAATAGTGCTAAATAATAATCCCTCACGACTGCGGGACAATACGATTGGCCCCTTGGAATATTTCTGCAAGATATTATTCCGATCCTCGCACGTTATGTAACTGTGATTTCTGACGATACAGACGTTGAAACCGCGTATCGTCGTTCATCCGGTTCGCACTTAGGCGACATGCGTTATGTTTATGTCCCTATCCCACTTATCAACGTATCTAGCTAAAAAAGTTTCGGCTCATTTAGCACGCTAGGGTTACAAAGTAAAAAAAATAATTAAAAAATATATATATATATATACATGATTTTTAAAAACGCATAGCTCTAGGCTCGATACGTGGATTTAACATGTACGTCCGTTGTTACACGCTTGCACTACAATAGAAGGCCAAAAAGGCGAAAAAGCACAGAGAACAGTATCAGCGGATTGGTAAGCTGCTCCCGTGTGAAAACAAATTCCTAGTTCATTTTTTGCCCGACAATATATGTCATGCATTGCCTGGAAAACGTTATTCGACGATTGATAATCAATGTTTCCCAAAGTAATTGAGGGTTGCTCGCGACCAGACATTGACGTACTTCACGAAAAATCGCTGATCGTAGTTTAGTCAATCATAGTGTTGCTCATTAATTAATTATTATATCGCCCCCTCTATTTTTCGTCTAAGTCGGTAATGAAATTGTGTAATGCGATGCGTTAATGAATGTGCTGTTGTAATTTCGAAATTTGGCTGTGCATGCGGCTCTCCCGGGCCTCGCCAGCCCCATCACCCGTGCGACTGCCAGGTCAGTAGTAGCTTTCGCTATTCGAACCGTCTAACCGGTTTCTTCTTACATTTTTTACATTTATTTTCCGTGTTATACGTACCGCGTTTGAAAATCGCCTTATACGAACGATAAATATTACCGCGAAGGGCGATAAGTAATTTTTAGTGCAAGATAAGTTTTTCATGACTTATCCGACGTACCGTCAGCCTTTCAGAGCCTTTTGTTTTTGTAGATAGTGAATTGAGTCGTTCTCGTATACGTTTTGACTCTGGTCGGGGTCTTTTTAAAAAATGTTTATTTATTTTATTCTTTTCATTCATTTTTGTTAACACTGACTGGTACATTCCAGGAGCAGCGCACGTCACAGCTTCCCCTGGAGCTGGACCAACTCGGAGATGACTCTACATCTATGCGCAGCGACACTGATGTTAAAGGTATGAAGCGAATCACATTTCAGAGAACAGATAAACACTCGGTCTTGTATTTATTTTTCTGTGTAATTTACAAAATGTTATACATACAAGTTTTTGGAATGCGTTTTTTTTTTCCGAAGACGATACTATAACAAAAACTAATATTGCGCTTCATTTAACGCATTTGCCGTTGAATTTAATTGAAAGATACGTACGACTCCGAGGTAATTATTGAACCTTCATGTGCATGAATGTTGCAAATAAGTATTCTCCATTGTTTCAGTCACAGAGAAGGAAGGTGTTGTTGCCGAGCCAGCAAAGAGGGAGGAGAGCCATAAACGCGAGATCAATCGGGATGGCGAGAAAGAGGAAAAGAACAAGAAACTGCGCAAAGCCGATTCGAAAGAGAGCATTCCATTGTCTGTTGAGAAGAAACCGGTCAGTTTACTGAGAATAGATAAGTGAAATTCATCAAAACGCGGGATTTTATTTCGCAATGTAACGTTTGGAATGTTTTCCAGGCGCCAAAACCACCAGTTGTGGGAGACACAAGCGAACGTCGAGCATCGCGTGACAAGGGGCCAGCGCCGCCTCCGCCGGCAGTTCGCCAAAACAGTAAAGGCGACGACAAGGAAAATGTTCCTAAAATCGTCGATAAATCCACTGACATGGATCTTTCCGATAGATCACCGTCCATCGATGAAAAGCAGCAGGACAAATATTTCGTTGAGAATCACGCAGGTGTCGTACAACAGAGTCTCAATGGCGAGGATCGAAAAAAGAGTCTTGAGAAAAGGCGATCCGAGGATAGCGCGGAAGTTACTCGGATCGCGTCGGAGAAAAAGAGGGACACTATGGAGAACAACAAGCACGTTGATCTGAGACCAAAACCAACGGATGGAAAGAGATCTTCGGGTCCAAAGAGCCAAGGAAGTCTAGAGGAAAAACGAAAATCAGCTCCCGTACAACCGGAGTCGTCGGAGCTTTGGAAAAAGCCTGTTTTTAATAAGCAGAGTTCCTTGGAAGAGAAAAAAGGGTGAGCTTTCGTGTTTGCGAGATTCCTCGTAAAAAGATAAGCTAATTGGAATAGAAGTGATAAAAAACTACGGCTACCAGCAATGAGACAAAATGAATTGAATTATTTATTCGTAGTCGATTCTATCCTCGGAAGGGTGGTGTCGGACTGAAATTTCTGGTATCCCTTCCATAGCTCACATGTTGGCATTGTGAAAACCGGTATATTCAATTCAATATTCGATTACATATTGATATTACGGTGCTTTTGTGTAAACTCTTTAGAAGAGAATATATACAGTATGTATAAAACAGATTTTGATCTTTGAAAACTACATTTTCTGAATGTCGATGTAAATTCGAGTAAAAATGTTACGTCTTATTTTTTTCAAAAAATCAAACTAGTTCGAATTTTCGATCGTAATTGATAGTCCAATTATCGGTGGGTTGCTCACTGACCATGTTTTGTTAATTTTGGTGAGATAAATAATTATTAAAAACTTTATTGTTTTCCAATGGGATTAACGTATCTTGGGATATAATGACCGACTGGGCGTTAGATAGAATTATGAGTTTTTTTGCACTGGTGCGTATAATCCGCGCCTTACTATTCAACAAATGATTAAAATAAACCTAACGATTGTGTTGAAAGTCGCGTTACAAATTGTCATTTTTTTTGCAGTCGTGAAGGAAAATCGAGCGAAGAACGGCCGCGATACGAGAAGCAGTCGTCGTTGCAGGAAGGTCGACAGAGTCTGGACGAGAAGCGGAAGTCGGTGGAGGATAAGTTGAATGCGGTACTGGAAAAACGAATATCTATGGAAGCAGGGAAACGCATGTCGGACGCTTCCGTCGAGACATTAAAACACAGCCCCGAGACGAGCAGTGAGACCTCACTGTTCTCGGAGAAGGGCAGCCTAAAAGCCAGTTCGACCGAAGACATCAAGACAACTGACTTTGGCGTATCTAAGACTGAAAGTACATCGAAGAGCCGTAGTGCTGGTTCCTCGAGGACAGACTCGCTTGAAAACTTTGACGAAGAGTTCAATGGTAAGAAGAAGGGCCGAAGAAACGAAGACTCTGTTGATCGCAGCTCGAACCAAGAGCGCAGAGGCTCGGGAATTAACGTTTCGGTGATCACGTCGACGCCTATAAGAAGCAAAAGTTTGTCGAGAGCGGGAAGCGGCGATAACGTTGTTGTTATTACCGGTAAGAGACCCACTTACGCGCGTTTATATCAATTTATAAAATTGAATAAAACATTGATTTTTGCGAAAATTGACGCGGTCCAAAGTTTAAGTGCAAGTTGATTATCGCTTAACATGAAAAGCTGAAAAACACAATTTTCACGAAAATTAAAAAAGTAATTTCATTATGATAAATCGAAGAATAGGGTATTATTTAAAAAATTGGCTTTATTGCAGGAAAATCGGAGCAGGATCCCCGTTCGAACACGTCAACGACGGTGCGTATAACAGCGGATTCGCCGGATCCTTCGAACAGCCTGGCTAGTAACATAAGCCAGGTTACAGTGGTAACAACGCATCCGCCTGTTCTAATAGACGCGGCCTCAACTCCGCCACCGCGACGTCAATCACCAACGTCCGAAGTGGTGATAGTAGCCAACGAGACGAACAAGACTCAGGTGAACGAAAGTTCAACCGACGACGACGGGTTTACGAGTCTCGATAG
This sequence comes from Clistopyga incitator, assembly GCA_947507545.1. Taxonomy (NCBI): domain Eukaryota; kingdom Metazoa; phylum Arthropoda; class Insecta; order Hymenoptera; family Ichneumonidae; genus Clistopyga; species Clistopyga incitator. The sequence goes on from OX382176.1 coordinate 6,774,836, forward strand.
CCTTGAATATACGCCGCAAGAGCAACCGATCGTCATAACCGACACGACAAAACGAATCGGCAAGAAATTGGACGAGTCCGAGGTGGTAATAGTTAGTCCAATAGTGGAAGACGATTTGCAGGAACAACAACAGGATACTAGTCACGTGTCTGTGGTAACCGTTGGCGACGAGCGCGAGCAGGTCAAGGACTCGTCGATGAACATCGGAAAGAAGCGTAACGTTGTGAGAACGGGCTCGTCACACAGCGATCTTAGCTCCAGCGAGCGTTTCAGCACAAAGAGCGACAGTGGCGACGAAATAAGTAAAAGCGCGATGATAGTCGCTGGCACGACTGTAGAATCGACTGACGTCGACGATATCGCCGACGGTAAAATGCGAAAGATGATGAACGGCCAAGTGGGAAACGATAGAACGTCGCGAAATTTCGAAGAAAGAGCAAACAGCGGAAAAATAGTCAAAGATAACTCGAAGCATCAAAAGGAAAAACGCATATCTCCGGACTCGTACGAAGGCTCGAGATCTCACAGCGATTCTGGATCCACCCGATCCCATACACCGAACAAAAGCATCGATCGCTCGGACGCGGAATCGATATCCACGACCATCAGTCAGGATAGTCGCGGTTCTAACAAAGAAAATAATCACGCGAGTCGTGAAACTCGGCAATCGTCGGAACCCGATGACGAAGTCGTTTTGAGAAGAAAACCGGACTACAATCGCGATCCTCCCCGACCAACGAGAACGAAAGAGGATATACAGATGATGAATCTTAAGAAAAAGACCCGAAAACGTACGCGCAAGTTTGAGATTGACGGCGTCGTTGTTACCACCACGACCTCCAAAGTGATTTACGGCGATGACGAAAATGGTCGTACTTACGACGATCAGATATTTCGGAAACAGGAACTTCGGGAACTCAAAATGCTTCAGAAAATGGAACAGAAGCAGTTTCAGGATCTTACGCAAAAAGCGCAGTTTAACAAAGACCAGCAGGAACGTCGATTCGAGCAGGAACGTCAGCTTTTGGAACGCGGAGCTGAGAGCGAACTCGAGAGTCTCGCGAGGCAACAAAGACAACAAATCGAACGCGCCGAAGTTCAGCAAGAGGCGGATTTGAGGCTCGCTTCGAAAAAAATACGCGGAGAGCAGGAACGCGATTTAAAACAATTCCGCGAGGGTCTCAAGCAGGAGCTTCGTCTTCTCAAACAGGAGGTTGACCTCATGCCAAAGGAGAAGAGGAAGAGCGCCTTTAAAATGAGAAAAGAGAAGCTCGAGGCCGAACACGAAGATCGCGAGAAACTGTTCCTCGAGAAATTGAACGAGAGCCACGAAACGTCATTGCGACGACTTTCCGACAGTCATCGAGAGAAGATAGCGCTCATGGAACGACAGTTTTTGCAACAGAAGCAGCAATTGATGAGAGCTCGGGAATCTGCTATTTGGGAACTCGAAGAACGACAAATTCACGAGAGGCAACAATTACTCAAGCGACAATTGAAGGATATCTTTTTCCTGCAGCGACATCAGATGCTCATACGTCATGAGAAAGAACTGGAGCAAATGAAGCGAATGAATTTGCGCAAAGAGGAAGAACTTATAAAACGACAGACTGTCGAACGTCGCAATCTTCCCAAGAGAATTCGCAATGAAATGAAGGCGCGGGAAATGATGTTCCGCGAGTCCATGAGAATATCGATATCATCGGCCCTTGCCACAGATCCCGATGCTGATCGTGAGAAATTGAAGAAATTTCAGGAGAATGAGAAGAAACGATATCGTGCGGAACAGCAGCGATTTGAACTTAAACATGCGCGACAATTGGAAGAGGTCAGAGCCCAAAGCGACGCGACTATCAAAGAACTCGAGCAGCTGCAAAATGAAAAGAGGAAGATGCTCATGGAGCACGAGACGATGAAGCTTAAGGAACAGGAGGAGGCTTACACCAAGGAGCTCAGGGAGTGGAAGGCGCAACTTAAACCACGCAAGCAGGTGAGTCTCGTTGATTGAAAAAGACCCTAGTCGATGTACTTGATTATTAAGGTGATGTTATGAACACTGATCGAGTGTGTGCTTTTACCACAGATGTCGATATTTTCATTTATCGATTGCCTGCATAATTCGGATGAAAACGAATTGACTATGACTGTACATTTTTTAATCAATTTGAATCTTATATTTCCATTTTTTTAAATTGAATATAAGTTGTGGAATGACTATTTTCTTACGAATGCCTTTAAGGTAGTTAACCAGTACATCTAGTAAAAATTGATCACATGTTTTTCAAGTTTTGTCGGTGGAGAAATTTCCCATAAGGTAATTGAACAAATACGTGTCTTTTATCTTGTTGTTACTGAAATGTTTGATATTGAGGGTTTAAAGTGTTTACTTCAAGTATAGAGTGCTCGAAGCGCGCGCACACATTCATGAATTTCACTATGTTGGAATTCGAATCTTTGGAAACAAATTTTTTGAGGTGATTTTTAAAAGTATAACGACTAAGGTAATGCAAAAAAAAAGATATTAAAAAATGTACAAGGTAGTCACCTACCTTGAGAACACACGCTCAAGTGCAAATAACTCTTTAGAACACTCGAGAGACTTATCGAATCTTGGAGAGATGAAATAATAAATAATGGAATTTAAAATTGATTAAAATGCAAGCTTCTGTGGCCGAAATATATCATTTACCTCGCCAATTTGGCCAACACTGGTAAACTACTGTAATTATTTGGAAGAAAACCTTACGCAGTTTCGATGATAAAACAAAATTAGAGTAAAAATTTATGCCGAAATGTATCCCATAGATCGCAAATTCGGAAATTCGCTCGAGTAAGTGCGGAGTAATCGTGTGTCTCATTCGACATACTTACCTGAGTGAGGTTCCGAATGCAAATTTGAATGCACTGTCGATGATATTCCTGCGAGATTCATATTGTGAAGACGTTAAAGTAATTCTCGCTACAGGGTTTCAAGACATAACTTCGATCACCGCGCTTTCAACATCTAACTTAAAGTTTATTTTTCGTATACTTTATTTTATAGAGGATAGAGGCTGAACTGGCGTCTGAAATGGAAGCGTTGGAGGCCCGCTACCGAGATTGTATGCCCTCCCGATTATCCACTCTTTCTTTCGCCGCATTTACCTTCGCTGCGACTTCTATATCCAATGTCTCTCCCCGATTGCCCAGATCCATGCCGGGGTCACCTACTCCCTTCTGTATTCCAAGAGTAAGCCTGAAAGGCAGTGGCTCGGATGCTGGTTCTGTGAACGGCACTCTTCCAAGATCTGCTCATCATCCTTCCGAGTCCCGTAGATAAATTTGCAAGCTTTGCAACAAATTGTTACGTTCTTGTGTGTGTGTGTGGGTGTACTTTTTTCGACCCTTTTCGTTTAATTTCAACGCAATCTCCATTATATATTTTTCGCAATGTAGTAATTATCGTTAAAATATCCATATCTCGTTATTCTTCTCGTCTGGTTAATTGCAAACCACATTTATGACAAATAGCGTCCTCATAATTACATAAACCGTAATTTCATGAGCACCATTTGTCGCACAAGAAGTTGAACGTTTGTGTCGTAACGCACCATTCACCTTCGATCCTACGCACCGTTAAACTTGTACTTATACTCAGGGTACATCATTTGGCTTTATTTCGATTACTTTAATCTGATACCACATTGTCGTAAATTTGTCGCCTAGTCGTCCAACCGCTTCTATCCTCGTGTTCGTAAATCGTTAAGTTTTGTCTATATGTTTGTGTGTGTGCGGGTGTGTCTATTCATTTATTACTATTAGTCTATGGTTTGATGACCATCGTTTAGTCAAATAGTGTTTTAACATTTATGGATTGAATCACAAAATGTTGCTGTTCACTGGGGTATGCTTTTCGTCAATCATAATGAAATAATGAAAGAAAACCCTTGAAAAAAATATTCCTCTAAAAATCGATCTGGCACGAGGCCAGAATTGGCAGGAAGGAACGCATGCTAAAATTTCAAAAGGTTAGTCATTAAATATTATTTATCAGGGTACGTTTGGTTCCTATTTATGGATAGAATCGGATCGGCGATTTTATTGGTAGTAGGAAAAATTTGTTCATTCAGACCTATTTTAGATACTTGAATAATAATTTTAGGTCATTGACGTCAAGCATTAAGCTGTTGAAACAAGAAAAGTCAGCTCTTTCCGTTGCACCAACATGAACACCGATGTTGCACATAATGTAATCAGGATAGCGGCAAAAAGGACGTTCGAATTTTTCGCTAATGTGAATATAAAGTATTCAAGCATTATTTAGATCAAAGAAAATATAAATTTTCCACTATTCTTCCTCTACTGTGGTGTTATACTAATGAGTATTATCGTTTTCTGCGATTTGAAGAAAAGTTCATTATTGAAAACCATTTTATTAAATTATAAACCTTACTTTGTACGTTAAAGCATTCGGAATATTGATATGTCAATTTGAGATGTATAAAGAAGTTAGTAATTGACAATTTTGGCTTGTGATCTCCAAGTATCTACAGTTAATGTATGGGGAACCACGTTTAGAGATTTGATTACAGGGTTGAAACTTTTTTACTGGAGAAAATATACTTTAATGCCACATTTTTTCTCGCTATTATTATTTCATAATATGAACTTTCAGTCTTTTTAAAAGGTGACTCCGCGAGAGTTTTTATCAACACGAAAACTATTAGGCCATTATATATGACTAAATTGAGTGTTTGTGTACCGTTACAGAGGCTTGAGGAGCAGTTCGCAATACAGTTGGAGGAGCAGGAAGCGATTTACGGTCCAAGTGCGATACCACTTTGCCTTCCGCCGGATCTCCCTGACTTGACGCATCACACAGCCGGTTCGACCCGCAGTTCTCTATCTTCAGTAAGCGAGGGCTGACAAATTCGTTATTCCGAGAGTCCTCAATCTCTCCGTCAATAATATATATGATCAATAATAATCGAAACACTCACTCGAAAAAAAAAAAACATATGCAAAGATCCCGACAGACTTTTTCTCCCCGTTAACATGTGTTGTCACCTCGGAGATAGACGCGGTTTTCACTTTTTTTCTCTTTACTTTCTGTACAGCGTTTTTTCGTCAGTTAATCGTAATCAATATATATTCAATTATAAGACTGCACGTACGCGATTACGCAACTACGTAGCGCGATGAGTGTAACGACTCTATGGTAGAGAGGAGAACAAGTTGGACGATATACAAGCGCGCCAACTTTATTCGTCTATGCGGCAAACACACAATGCACTTCGCTAATATATTTGTACTGCGCAGACGACGAGATGAATATCGACTACGAAGAAAAATGTTTTTGTATATAGAGCGCAATGTTTCTTACGATGCTTACAAAGAAGAAAGTATAATTATTGGTACAATTGATTGTAATCCGCCCGATAAATATTCAGGAGATCGCTAACGATTTGTATACTACAAATTTTTTCGTTCTGTATTCCTCACAGACGCAATGAACTTACAAGGAAAATATGATAATGTAATGTACGCAAAATTATCCACATTTATGATACAGAAAAAAATCAAAATCAGAATGAATTCTGAACGAGTGTCAATTCTCACGGAATTGAATGTCCTTGTCGGACAAAATTTCACTTCTTTATTACAATACGTCGTTATTCGTATTTTGTGAAAATGGCGATTTTTTATATGTAGTACATTGCGCATGTTGATACAACAGATCGAAAGAAATAGAGGTACAAGACGAAGAAACAATTATATATTTTGAAGATTTCGGCGAAACAAAATAGCGAAAGATTTCTCACCGATAAAAACTCGTGACATCGAGGAACCGAATTAAAAACCCTGTTTACTATGACTTTACATTTGAAACTAGAGATTTCACTGAAACTAGAGTGGTCATTAAGAAGGTTTAAACGGTTGATACTAGAAGAATCAGAGCTATACTTTGTGAGCGATTCTGTAAAGTTTTGTGCGTAAAAAAAAGCAATACAGAGAAATTCGTTTCCGGTGTGCTTGGTCTTAACGTAGGTGCAAATTGACTCCTCGTAACTTTGGCGATTACAACTTCCTCTTCCCAATATGAAAATATGATTGTATTCATAAAGAATTTCTTAGAAATAGAGCCATTCCATGAAGAAAAAATTGAAGGCTATAAAATCTAAAGAATCTGGTTTCACATCCGTCTCTATTTAAAAGCCATCGAGAATTATGCACTTTTTTTTCTCGAAACATACTTTTTCTCAAATGACCGTACGTGATGTTCGGTGTTTTTGTTATTAGCAATGCTCTTAGGATGTATCTTGTTACATCGATTCATAAATACTCTGTGTAAACTCTCCTCTGTAGTTATTCATTGCACAACATTTTAACAGAAACGTTTGCCAAATCTTAGCACTAATTTGACTAGTGCTAAGCGCTCCAAATTACTTGGCTTCGAAGAAAATTTTACGCAACTCTCAGCAAAGTTACTGCTTTCCGTGTGGGAACCCAGAGTACACGAAATAATAAGAACGTCCAAATAATAATAATTGCAAAACGAAAACTAACAAAACTTCTGCCATACATCCAGTCTGGCATCGCCGATTTATGGAAAGATATAAGAGTCAAGTTTCGGATAAAATAACACTTTTTTCTCGGAAATAGACACATGCATATATTTTACTAAATATACAAAGGAATTGCAGTTGGAGTCAAATCACAACACCAAATATAATACTATTACTCTGATTCGCCGTCTACGACGTGATAGAATCTCGGGTGATGCACGGGCACTTTTACAGGCGTGATCGGCTTCCTGTAGAATATACAATGTTTCGTGAGAAAAGAAGTTTTACGTGCATCGGAAGAATGGCTTTTTAGTTTGTTTTGTTTTTTTCTTTACGATTTTACGACGTCGTTCCACGTCGGATCATTCACCACTATATCCAACAATGCTACGAGAATATGCGGAAAAGAAACATTTATATTATACCGTAGAGGGAAATGAAAAGTTTTACGTTTTTTCTTTCCTAAAGTTTGGAGCCGATTAGGTTTCGATTCACTTTATATATCTTCCAGGTATCGGCAATATTCGAACATAATTGTATTTAAGATCTTTTTAGATTCGGATAAATGAGAAACATTCTACGAACAGAGGACTAATCATTTTTCAAACATTAGCAACGTGGAATTATATTTTCTTCATAAAAACTGCAATAATTTTGTGGTTCTGAAAAACTATTTACTCTTATTCGAATCGTACTTTATTTTGTTAAAAGTTATACAAAATACAATTATGACTAAATGATTCTTATGCTTATGAAGTATTATCATCAATTCTGAATGAATGTTTATTGTAAATTATTCTTAATTGCAGAATGAAAAAGATATTTATTTCTGCATAATAGTTTGTCATGATTATTGTCGAGAAAAATTCTCATGCGTCATTATTCGAATGCTGAGCTGATACCTTTACTCTCTCAATTATCCAATGGGAACAGTATATTCCTGAGGATCGCGAGTTCAGAACTTTGAGAAGAATGCGCTTCCCAATTTTCAACTGTCTCCATAACTTCCTTAACTTTTTTTTCGTGCGAATGAAAAGCAAATCTGTAACGACCAAAGTTTCGTTTCGCTATCTTCAGAAGCGTCTAGAGAAGCGACGCATAAATCTTTCGGTCGTACGAGAGAGAGAGAGAGAGAGAGAGAGAGAGAAAGAAAGAGAAAGTGAGAGTGTGTGAGTGTGACGAGAAGGAAGTCGCTCTTGAAGTTGTTATTATTTGAGACCCGACGAGGTACGAACCTTCACCAAATGGCATTAGTTTCGAATCATTTTTCAGCGCATTACTTCCGCAATATATATTTTTTTATAGTTAAAAAGCAAAACGAAAAAGAAAGAAAGAAAGAACAAGTTTGTCAACGTCAGCGAGTCTAATATTATTTCCATTCCAATGGGACACGCTCCGCTCACCTCCTGATCGGAAAAATCGTCTGATTTTACAATCACTAAGCTAATGAAAGTGACCGTCGATAAATCAAATCGAGCGGAGGTGCCCGGAGCGTCTCCTTCTTTATTTCTTTTAATTATTTCGTGAGTTTAAACATTACTAGCAATACATTTTTTATTTTTATTTGTACATTAATTTCCACCATTAACTCATAACACGCTTCGTCCCTGCTCCTTCGAACATTAAGCTTAATTGTTTTGTATATTTATAGCATCGTGGGTCAATTGTTGATTATTTACTGTTAATTAATAATCGGTTATTAGTGATAGATTTGTCGCTAAACAAAATAATAATTTCGATTCCGAAGACACGCTTCTAGCTACTTTATTTCTCCCTGCGATTGTATAACGAATATATTGCAAATTCAATTTACTTTTCTTCTGTGTTTGATTGTACGATCGAAAGAATGAGTTACAGTAATTTTTTTTCTCTAGTGTTGTCACTCGTTATTCTCCTATGTAGGCTCTACATAGTTTAACAGTATTTTGTATTCGGTGAACAGCTGCACAGCGATAACAGGAACCGGAGAATGTTCGAAAGATTTGGAAAGAAAAAAAAAACTCAAACGTACTTGCCTGTGGTTTCCGCTCTATGTAAATTGTCAAGAAAATTATGATTATTATTATTATTATTAATATTAATAACTTGCATATCGATGAATTGTAATTAATGAGAGAAAAAAATCACTACGCTTCGACATATGGTTATTGAGTTTGTTGTTGGGACTACTGTTGACAGAGCAGGCAAAGAGAACTCGCGAAAACGCGAAAGTTGAGACAAGTTCACTGTAACATAGATTCTATTATTACTATAACTATTATTATTATTATTATTATTATTATTGCTCAGAACTGGATACGATTAAGTTCAACATTTATTATTGCGATGAATTTAGTATCAATTAGGTAATATGTTATTAAGAAACAAGTAATAAATATTTTAATGCAACATTTTTCAAGCTTATTTACGCCGCCACTGATAATACGTAGAGGAAAATGTTGCTTTTGCAATATTTTGATAAACGGAATTTTCTTCTCGAATGTGTGAATAAAATTGTTCGATACGTCGAGGAAAAATTATTCAAATCAAAAATTGGTAAACATACTTCCTCATATAGATAACTTTGTAGAAGGAGAAAAATAATGAGTAAGCGTATGTGTAAGATTCTACTTTGCATCCTGTCAATACCGTGAAATCTTTAAATGGAACGATTAAAAATGGGTGTAAAAGCTTTTAGAATTTTGTTACTTTTTCAAAATGGCTTAATACCTATTAGAAATTTAAAAAAAAAACAACTGCAAAGTAGAGCCTTGCATTAATGTTTCCTCATTAATTATTAGACGACAGAAGGCTTTCTCTATGAGAAAATCCAGGTAGTACTTCAGTAGATTGACTAAAAAAAGAGTTTGCTTTAGTTGTCATATTACAATTTTAGACTGATCTAATATTTTAAAAAATGTTTAAAGTCGAAGCAACACTTTTTTGTACTTCTCAACATTATTACTTGAATATTATGACTTTCAACGATTTGCCGTTATCGCTTTTGAAATTGTTTAGTCTGCCGCGATTTTATACTTGTCAGTGATTGAAACAGTGATTCGCAAGTAGGTGTACGTGAGAACCAATTAAATTTCTTGACTTTGGTGCTTTTGTGAAACACAATTATTTTGGTTTTTAATGTGTTTACTCGCATGCAGTTTTCATTGCAGTATTTTTTTCGGGATGTCGATCTTTCTTTTGACTTCTTCTGTTGAGATTCGAATAAATTTTTTAAAAATTTGTATTCCTTCGTATACCTTCTTCAGGTTTTTACGATTTCCCCACTCCTCTTCATCCCCTTCCATTTGTTGAGTTCCCCATCCCTTTCCATTTCTATTGAGTCCCCCCCAGAGTGTTACCCGCAGCCATTCTTTCCTAATGCACTACTGTATCGCATTTGTACGAGGGCACAGGGAAAAAACTACGGAAAACCTGCGCCGATACAGGCGTCTATATTTTACTGATTTTCTGCTGTATAAGATTACATCAGAAAGTCAGAAAAACTGCCTCCCGCTCAACAGTTAACGCGGAAGTTGGGGCATAGCTAAGCGGTCACCCATCCAAGTACTGCCCGCGAGAGAATCTGCTTAACTTGGGAGACCGCCGACCGCGCGTCCACAGCTGTCGGTGTTGAGATTCGAATAATATTATACTAAGAAAAATGTGAACTGCCGACCGTGAGTGCGTGTTGTCAGAAATGAGTTACCTAATAATGTAGGGGCACTGTGAGGACACAATGGATTACTGAATCCGGCACGGTGCCAGCACCGTTTTAGCACATCGTGCGACATAGAACGGCTGAACGTTGTGCGTGAATTTTGCTGGTTTTATTAGCATGTTGTATCGTCACCATGGTCGCACATAACGGTACCGTACTGAAATGACGTGTCGTACCGTGTCTGCACGGTGCGGTCTTTGTGTTCCTATATTTCTACCTGGATCAGTGTGAGTACACTGTTAAAAATATCGAAGGTTAAATTACAAAATACTCTTGAATTTGTAAAGATGAATATAAAAATAAAGCCGTTTGCGAAAATAATCTTGAAAAAACATGAAATTTATAGTAAAAATTTCTAATCTGTTGGCCGAAAAATGTTTGACAATTCACAATTATCACAGCAAAAATAATGAATAGGCTTGATAGAACTTATCCAGTTTTACGATGAAGTTTGCAGGGGGCGGGCCTTGTACAATTGGTTACTCAGGCCGTCCGGACCATCCGGTGCTTTACCATTTTTTGGGCATCTCAAGCATTTAAGTTTTTAAGTTTTAAAGACATATAGTTTGCTCTTCATAACGGTTATTGCCATTCCTGCACAGAAATAGGACACTTTTTAACTGTCTTCCTATCGAAAGTTTTAATCGTTTTCCAGAATTCTTTTTTCTGAGAAAGCGTTTTTTCCTAGCGTGATTTTCGGTATCGACCCTCATATCTTGGACATTGTGTGGTTTAAAGCGTTTAATAACGCACGGAGTTAAAGAAAATTCAAAACGCCTCTGAAATTTTGCACTTTACCAGTGGTCGACTCTGTGATTTTGCACACCGATTTTCCGCAACCTGCCAACCACTATAACAAAATCATAACGTCATCCAGTGATAAGCTAGTTTATGATACACGGCGAATTAATAGTATATACATTGTTAATAAAAGATTGCTCCACAGCTTTAGTCTCCAAATCAACCTGTATACATAATTCACGTTGTCGAGGTTGACTACTTCATAGATTCAAGTATCCAGTTCAATCGGCTTGCGAAGTATCGCATATTATCGCGGACCATCATTAAATGTTCATATTAGCATATAAACTCGTCAAATACCTTGAATTCATTTTTTTCCGTGTTGACAGTTCTTAATTTTTTTTACGAATTACGTTTTTTGATTTGCATACTTCCATTTTTTAAGCTGTAGAGGTTTGTCCGCCGTTTTCTATTTTTCAAATTTTCGATTGCAAAATATTTAATTAACCTTTAATAAAAATACTGTGTCTATATATCTGAATGTTGAACAATATATGTACTTGACAGGCCGTACCAATTTTTAGTTGATTTCATGACTTTTTCGACCGATGCACAGCTTATTGTTCAAATTCCTAATGCTATTTAAAAAATTTTTTTTAAGCAAATCGGATACCACCGCCGGCAATGTACTTGTCTCTATTTTTTACACATAGTCTTTTTTGGGGAGTTAAATACTATCAGTGATAAGATAAGTTTAGTGAGTATTTTTTCTGTTCTTCCCGACTTATTGTTACTACTATACGTAGTGACTTCTATGAGGACTTTCACATACTAGTTCGGATGGTGTGGCAGAACAGAATCTATTATGGACTGATATTGCAGTGTGCTGATTGAGAGATCAATTCCGCCGTGTAAATTCATTTGCTTGAATGCGCTTGAAAGTGAAATGATGCGTCGTCATTGAGTGGAAAACGGAGGTCGATGTTATCTTGTGGTTTTTATATTTTTTATTGTGGTTTCCGGATTTTCGTGGGCTATAAGAAGAAGACTGCGCCGTACTTATTAGTCAGTAAGCCAATCACATGAGTAGGAATAGCAATAACAGAATTAAAATTTAAACCGCTTCAGACTCTTCGACCTTGTTTGGTACTATTGAGTGATCCTGAGAACTAATTTTTTGTGCATCGACAATTTTTGAGATAGATGGCTGACAGAAAAGCTGCAGACAGACGCCGAGTCTGCGTTATCGGAGCAGGCGCCGCTGGACTTTGCACCGTGAGACATTTGGCACGTGATCTGGATAACTTCGAGCCCGCGGTTTTCGAACAGTCTAACGCTGTAGGCGGCACTTGGGTTTACAATGAAAAAACGGGACTCGACGAGTATGGATACCCTATACATTCCAGTATGTACGAGAGCCTCAGGTCAGTTTTAATTTTATATATATGCATTTTTTTTTGTTACGACTAGATGAATAAATAAGGCGTTCTTTGACTGTAGATTTATCGACGTAAGAACGATCGTACAATAATCAAAGCCGATAACGGGGGTTTATTTTCCCCTTATTGAATCGTGTTAATGTCATTTGACATCGAATTGCGTGTGCGAGTGGATTTTTTTTCTTCTGAGCAAACATTTGTACTACCAATTTATGGATATAATTATAATATATAGTATACACTAGTGTAGCATAGTTCATAGTCGCTACGTCCCTTTCTTACTTGACGTCCAACCTATGTTTTAGAAAAAAAAAAAAAAATTGTGGGGGGGGGTTATTAAATTTACTATGCAAACATATTAATTACGATTTATCATACTGCATTTTATAAAATTCGTCCACGTTTGTATCGGACAAAAGAACATCTGTTTTTACAATGCAGTCCTTGACTAAGTATTGCCGTTCTTGGGTTTGCCAATTTCGGCTGAGTAATGCTCGGCCGGGTATTGTCCTGCCGATTTTAAACTGATGCTCAGTCAGATATGGATGTGGCGACATTGATTTGCCGATTTCAGGCCAATATTCACTCAAGTTTTTCGAACTACCTGGGTCAATCTTTAGCTCAACATTCAGTTATCGAAGTTTAATCAGCCAATATTACCGCATAATATAATAGTTGTCAGGATAATTATTATTAATTTTCTATAAACTTATGTCCTGTAAGTCTTGAGAAAGACTTTCATAATCCAATTAAGGCCAATATTATTATAATAATTCTTAGTTTAATACAAGAATAATGCATTACACTAAATTTTATGATATCAGAACAAATTTACCGGTGAAGCTAATGAATTTTCCGGACTACACAACCATGGGAACGGGCGATGATGCTTGTGGTACTCACATAGATGTACTCAAATATCTGCAAAATTATGCTGCTCATTTTCAACTCAGCCAATATATTCAGGTATATTAAAAATAATTTACTACTTGTAGGGTTCACGGAAATATAATTTCGGAATATTATGAAAACTATAAATTAAGGTAATTGAAGAAAAACTTGAAAAATGGCAAACAACAACAAAAAATTGGACCTCAAAAAAAAAAAACTTTAACAATTTCTAATTAACACGTGGATTAACATATTAAAATATTACTCCGCCACCCGATAGAAAATGTTATGAACTCTGTCCGAATTTCAAATGAATTGGACGATTAGATTATTCGTCTGCATTTTGCCCGACTGAAGACCGAGCTCTTTTTTGGACCCAAGGTTATGCAGACCCTTAATGGCGGAAATCATAATCAGTGATATCATTCAATAAATATTTTACTTATATGGTTGCTAGTATTATATTCAAAAATATGTACTCTGATTGGTAACACAATTTTTTGAATGTCAATATTTAATCAATTAAATATCGTTTTCAGTTTGACACGCGAGTAGAGCGCGTGTGGCCCGTAGTAAACGAAATCGATTGGAGGAAGACGACTTGGAAAGTTCGTGTGAAAAATATAAAAACGAATTTTACGGAAGAAAGAGACTTTGATGCTGTAATGGTTTGCAATGGGTACAATGAAAATTGATTATTTCACATTGCGATATAATTGTCCATCGTAGGGCGAAATGAGCGCTTATTTTCCTATAAATTTTTCAGGCACTTCTTTGAGCCGAACATTCCCAATATACCCGGTATTGAGACTTTTCCGGGAGATGTGAGTCATAGTCACAAGTACAGAAAATGGGAAAAGTACGCGGGAAAACGTGTCATCATACTGGGAGCGGCGTCGTCTGGTATCGATATTGGTATTGAATTGAGTGGCCATGCGAAGCAGGTGTACCTAAGCCACAATCGCGACAGGTATAAACTATTCATTCACAAAAATGGCGTACCTCTAGATTTCTGGTCAAACGTGAGTTTTGATATCAATGCTGAGGACTTCTGAATTTGATAATAGTCTAGATAAAAGAAAGTACTTAATTTTATTTCAAATAATAATAATTAAACCAAAAGAATAGAATAGATTATTTACTGAAATTATTTAGTTACTTTCAAGGGAACTTACTTTATTTTTTCATAAAATTAATCCGCTGATCTTTCAGTATTTATATAAAATGTCAAGAGAATTTTTCATCTAAATCCCGTTTTTTCAAAAATTCCATAGAGATTATGAATACTTATCTTTTCATTCAATGACCTTAAAATAGTGTGAAAGCAGCGAATTTATTTCACAAGGCAAACAGAGTTTCCTGCAAATTTATTGAATAACACGTATTTTAATTAATTTATACACAAAGTACTGATTGGTATTATTATAGCTAAAGTGTATATTTTGAAAATTCGAGATATGTCAGATTTTAAAAAAATCTTATCGCAAGATATTCAAATTGAATATACACCTGGAATGGTCTACATTCGCTCAAGTATATTGACAAAAATGATGTTCGTAATTCCAATAGCCGTAAAATTAAATTATTCATTTTACTTTCGTTACACAGAAAATCCGATAATTAATGTTTGGTTGAGAGCTCTTCATATATGCCGTGGGAAATCGTGTATGCAGAGCTGATTATTTCAATTTTCGGTCTGGAAGGCTCACATATTTTGTAGTAAAATTCGAATACAATCTACAGCTCTATTTATGTAATGAATTTTATCGCGTATGTGTTTCAGATTGAATAGCGATCTGCCAAGCAACATGACTCAGGTTGCAGGGGTGGAAAGAGTCAATGGTAGCAGATTTGTTCTCCGGGATGGGACGATCGTTGTCGTCGATTCCTTTATTTATTGCACGGGCTATAGATACAGTTTTCCATTTCTGGACGAGACCTGCGGCATACGCGTCGACGACAATTACGTAACTCCGCTTTACAAGCATTTGATAAATATTCAACACCCATCGATGTCCATTATAGGAATTCCTACGACCGTGATACCGTTCGCTCTATTTCACATGCAGGTATGACGAAATAAAAAAAAAATCAATCTTACATACCTACATAAATAATATTTTGGACTAAGATGGCCGCTATTTATATGAAAAAGAATTTTTAATATTTCTTTGCTTATACGGTTATGGATAGTACGTCTACGAATTACATTCGTCGTAACGAATTGTCCATTGAATAACAAAAACTGTAAATCTTTACCAGATCCTCCAGAAGTTGTATTTAAAATGATTCTCCAGAATGTAAATGTGCATCTTGTTTGATACTTATTTGTTTATTAGTGTTTAATTAAGTGATAATAGTAATCGAAGACTATTGTGAATAGAAAAAAATTATGTTATTCTCGTGCGTAAACATTGATGTTATGACGACCAACGGGTTGAAAAATCAAACATTGAATAGATTTCATACAAATTTTCTTTAAAAAAAGCAATATATTTATGGATTGGAAGGCAAGAACTTCTTATTTCTCCAATTGGTACCCAAAATTCCTCGTGACAACCGAAACTATTTCTATATTTTCTTCGACGTTCATTAATGCTGCAGGGCATGACACTTCACTTTTATCCGTAATCTCAATTGGGTCGGAGAAATTTCTATTAAAAAAAAATACTCCAAATGCTTTTCCATTTGAATAGTGCCAGTTTTCTTTACGATTATCGATTCTTTACGATGATTGCAGATTATCTCTACGAAATCTGCAATCGTTCGCCCTGTAAATCGAAAATATACACAGAGTATGAAAGAACACGATGTCGAGACGCTGCCGCGTCTCTTAAAATACAACTGGATAACTTTCTGTATTGAAAAATGTCCTGCAGGTGCAATATCATCTGGCCCTTCTCAAAGGTCGAGTGACTCTACCAACGAAAGCCGAAATGCTGGAAGACTCGAAGCTCAAAACATCGAAAAAGAGGCACGCCCACGTGCTCGCTCTTAAACAGTTCGATTATAACGATGATTTGGCAGTTTCCGGTGGATTTGAGCGACTTCTATCTTACTACCAAAATGGATATCTCGCCTGGAATGAAGCTAGAAAGGCGGATCTCTTGCACTATAAAAACAGCAAGTTCTCAGTAGCTCCGGACAACAGAACCGCGACCGTAATATCTCCGGCTGTACCCATTTTTAAATCAGTAACCAAAACGACAACAATAACAACGGTATAATTTAATTCTTTTGATAAATATGTACAAGTCAGTACATACAATGTTTCAATATTCTATGTTGAAGAACATTCCAGTCTGTTTTAAAAATAAATATTTTCACAGACGACTTCGAACTCCAGTTTTATCGGCAATCCAATCTAGCAATAAAAAAGTCGTTGTGTAAACTCCCGGCGATCTTAATCCACCGCAGTCTTCACCCCAAGAAATTATTCCGATTAATATCTTCTCAACTGTGTATAAAGGACCGCCAGAGTCGCCCTTAAAGTTCAAGGATACTTAAAATAATTATTGAACAGTACGCAAGGGAATATCTGGTATTGGCGATGAATATTGTATTTTTAAAGGTACCTTGCAAGAATCCATACTGCCTTGTTGGTATCCGTAGCAGACTTGTCTTGGGGTGATCGGGTAACGCCCAGCATATTCAGAGGCACATTCATTCCTGTCAATCTTTGGAACCAAGGCGTATCTCAGATCTTCCGACAGAACATTGCCTGGATACTGATTAGATCACAATTGTTTTAATTCCCTACAAGCTGACAACGTTACGTTAAGCAATCAAATATACAATTACTAATATTCGTTTAAGAATTTATCATATGTTTAGTTGTTGGGAAAGAAGAACATATATATTTGCACACTATTGATTCATACAACCAATAATATTTTGCCCTATCCAGTGTTACGCTTGCAGAAATACAAAAATTATTTCAAGTTCTATAAATCCTAATAATCCTATAGAATCTGAACTCGTTTTCACATACGGACCAAGTTTAGTACCGATCACTGTTTAGTATCACTTTTTACCATGTAGTATCCCCAGCCAGAAACAATGCCCCATGTGTCGTTAATATATTCATCTCCCGGCAAATCAATTGGTTGGGTCGTTGCATCTAACTGGAAGGGAGGATCGACTTTGAGGACCGCAATATCGAAGTCGTTATTCGCATCACTGTAAGATTCGTGCCAAGTGATGTTGCTAATATTATGAATTTCACCTCCTGAATCCTTCAGGGATGATCCACTGCGGATACTGTACTTTGAAGTATCTGCTAAAAAGCTTTAATAGAAAAAAATTGAAAGAAAATATCTAATATACAAAATGGCCATGATTTCCGTAGCAGAATGAACTGCGGTCGGGATTTACACTGTTCATCACGGTCAAAATCACGGACCTTCTCATACCGTTTAAGCTTTTGAGCTTGCAGGCAGTGATTTTGATAGAAATAACGGTAAAAATCGCAGCCTGAATCACGTCTCGATAGAACTTTCAGTGCTGTCGCAAAATCACCATTGGAATGACGACAGATTTCAGGTTCCTAGGATTTATCTTGTCATTATTTTCATTTTAATTATGCCGGAAATTGTTGTTTCTGCTGTGAATTTTCCTGTACATATTGTATCACTGATAAACGATAGCAAAAATTACCCCTCGTGCATGCGTAAACGGTAATTTACGATAACTCGTACTTATACATAAAGCGGCGAACAATCATTTACGAGAAACGTTTCATCTCGTTCGCCATCTACCGGGCTAACTTCGGGTGCACGCGGGATGTCGATGCTGAAGAGGTTAATCCCGTCCCCTTTGCCACCCGGAGACCTGGTTTAGCTCTGCTAGATGGTCAACGATCCGAAACGTTTCGCGCAACGGCTTGTTTACCTTTTCATGCATATAAACACGTAGTTCTGGCGAGATTTTGTGCTCTCATATAGTTGTCTGAAAAACTCTTCAGAGATTAAAACATCACACATTTTATGTAATTAAAAATTAAATATGAAAGTAAAATTAATTACATTAGCCGTGATTCGAGCTGTGATTACTACCGTTATTTATTGCAGAATCATGGTCCGCAAGCTCAAAAGCTTAAATGGTATAGGAAGGACCGTGATTTTCACCGTGATTCGTCCGTGGTCCAAACTACTAGGATTGTCACCAAATGTGTAAACCCCGATTATTTAATAAAATGAAGATGCAAGGTAGAATCGATTTCACGGTTGTTGTTCTTTGATAGTAGTATGTGATGGTTTTAAGAAGTTTAGTTTGGACTAACTTTGGAAAAGAAGAATTTCAATGAAATTTCGGGAAAAACCCAGATGGAAACATGTACCGCACGGTGTATAACTAATGTTTTTAGCTGTTGTCTAAGAATTTATAAACTTTGTTCTAATAGCGGTACATAATTTATAGATAAAATAATTATTCTGTCAATTAAACGATGAATGAAAGAAATAATAAGGGTTTATAATTTTGCTTAGCCAGCACGTGTCGAATGGCCATAGACTAATAAGAAACTGAATGATACTGACGTGGTCACACAATGTGCAGCTGTTATAGCCCAGTCCGTACTAATGATCGACGCGCCGCAAATATGAGTATCATTTAATCTGAGGGACAACTGCAACAAAAATATTTAGTCATTTTACCGATAATACTATATTGATAATAATATTATTACCAGTTTTTTAGCAGATTTTTTTTCTACATCTGATTTTCTAAGCGTGTGTGGCAAACTTTTTCATGTATCAACTCAAACAACAAGCGGGATGGTTTTTTGAAAAAAAATGATAGAAAAGTTACATAGAAAAAATAAAAAGTTTTGATGTGATGCGCTTAACGTTGATAAATCAATGACTTTGGTGCGTGTACTAAATTAATCGATGAAGATTTACATTCGTCAAAAATTTCATCTTTCAATGAGGTTTGAGTACTTTGCAATATTATTTAATCAATACAGTATTTTTGTAATAGTTCGTAAATTGTATATCGGTTAGTACTGCGAAATGCATAAAATTTTGCGTGACTCACCATGAAAGGAACTTCTGTTATATCTATTCTCGATCCACCTACTATTCTCGATTGAAGCATCGTCGATGGGCCTTAAATTTGTTGTGTAATTTCACAATGAAGTACCGATTTTTTAAATTTAGTCAAAACGAAAATGTATTCTCGTTAATTTTCGGAATGGAAGAAAAACAAAACCACGAATTTCCTGTTCAGTTCTGAAGTGAAGAAGTCGAATTTGTCGTTGAATTCCAAAATTAAGCCTATCAATTTTGTCGTTTAATTCTAGGATTGAGTAAATGATTTTTTAGTTTAATACGGAAGTGAAGAAAACACATTTTTTGTGCGACTACATTGAAAAAATCGATTTTTTTTTTCATTTAAAAGTAAAAAAAACGAATCTTTCGGTTAGGTGAAATTCGAAGAAATTAATTTCTTGTTTAATTCGAAGGTAAAGATTTGTCTTTTCATTCACAGAGAATCTCAACGTTATTCCAAATTTTACTCACGGACAAAAAGGCAAAGGACCGTTATGAATAGAAGACTACCTAGATGCAGTGGCAAACGATCCATTTTGCGTTGCACATACAAAATCCACTTTGTAAGGAGTTTATAAGGGCGTTAAATCTCCAATTTTTACTCTCCACGACCCTGAAGACGACGGTTTATCGACTCGGTTGGTACAAGAATGCGGGCATATCTTCGGGTGTTCTCGGCTCGTTGCTTCCTATCGATAATGTGGGGGATAATATAGGCATTGCAACACTTTGGAGGTAATGCGTCGTCTGTAAGCTCTTTTCGCACTTTATTGTTATCGTGAGGCGCATTTTCGTACACGGTACTCGACGACAGCTATTGTTAACTGAACAACGCTTGTTATTACTGTCGTTGTCGATGCTGCCTATAGTTATACCATCTCATGTTGAATTCTTGGTACTATATTTCATGATAAGGAAATGCGTCGCAGCACATAAGCAAAGAAATATTCTTTGAGGTAAACGTAGATTAAACAAATTTGAAAAAGTGGAAAATAAATGAGGCACAAAAACTTGCCTGGTTAATCACGTTGTCGAGACATTTTTCTTGTAACATCTTGATATGAAGAAATAAATTATAGTGAGAGGCTTTAACACTCAGTGATACACCGGCGAAGATATCTTCGCTCAATGTTAAACGCCTATAGGGCTGTCTCTCTCGCATCTCACTCCACTTTGTGGTTCATCGATTCTCCTAAACAAACGACTTTGGATATCAAAAAGCCCGAAGCTTAGCACAATTCTGCAACACTTCCGCACATTCTATCAAAATTTCAGCGATTTCTGCCGAGTATTTTGCGAGAAAATAGGAGAAGAGGATCGAACTAAGTCCACACTGAAAGAATATTTTGTATTCCTTCGTATACCTTCTTCACGTTTTTACGACTTCCTCACTCCCCTTCATCGCCTTCCATTTGTTTGAGTTCCCCCCAGAGTGTTATCCGCAGCCACTCTTTTCCTAATGCACTACTGTATCGTATTTGCACGAGGGCGCAGGAAAACTGCGGAAAACCTGTGCCGATACAGGCGGCTATATTTTGCTGACTTTCTGCTGTGTATGAGAATGCATCAGAAAGTCAGAAAAAATGCTTCCCGCTCAACAGTTAACGCGCAAGTTAGTGCATAGCTGAGCGGTCACCCATCCAAGTACTGCCCGCGAGAGAAGCTGCTTAACTTGGGAGACCGCTGAAGCCGTACACCGACCGCGCGCCTACTGCTGTCGGTCACACCGAAAGCATATTTATGTTGAATTGGAGTAAAATTTCATCTGATTAGTCACGATATTGACGAGACATTGCATGGCAATGTTTTTATTTCAGGAAATCAATTATTATAAGAAGCTTTAAGGGGATCCACCACCTCAAAAAATGATGAGAATAAAAGTCCCTTCTGTAAGAAATCTTATATTGAAATCTCACTAAGTATATCAAAGGATGTGTTATTAGCATCGCTCTGTTATTTTGCAAAGACAGAGCACATTTGGTGAAGAAATATTAGTGTTTGATGTTCCGTTTTATCCGTCGAAAAGTGCACTCTGTTGTGGCTATTGACATATTTTTTATTTCAGTGAATTTTGACAAAGCTATGATTTTAAATTTGTAAATGATTTTTTTTTTTTTATAAAGAATTCACTTAACACTTAGTTACAGTAAATGCAATATCAGCGGCATCCGAAATCGCTATGCTCAGACCAAAATTCACTCTCATCGTTAAAATAAGATAACATAAGACTCGAATACTTAAATTTGTTCACCTACTCGGTCTGAAAGCTACAAAAAGTCAAAAATTTTAGTCTTTACCTCACACTATTCTGGTGCACTGTATGTGTTTACAGAACTGCAGGTTTAAAAAATTTTTTTGAAGAAGACTTTTTTAGGTCTACTTAAGCCAGCTGAGAAAAGATCCGAACCAAGTACACGATGAAAAAATATTTGTGTTCAACTGGAGTGGAAGCTCGTCTAGATAATTGACGAGACATTTTGTTAGTAAATTTTGATTTTATTTGACATAAATTAATTCAAGCTCACTGCGAGGAGAATTGGGCTAAGTGCAAACATAAAGAACATTGATGTTGAATTGGCGAGCATAAAATTTCGAGAATTCGGATTAGAGGGCCAAGAACGGTCCGAGCTCGTTAAATCTCACTATTGCTGTAGTGGCTCTCGGTTGTTCTATATCGAATCGCGTTAAAGGTCGTATGCGCGTGAGCTTGCACACGACGCCCGAGAAATTGAAAGCTCAGTAGTCGCTCGCAAGCTCTATCGAAATCGTCGCGTTGGCATTGCAAGGCCGCGATGGATTGATGAAGAAGGAATGCACGCCTCAGTAGTTACCGCCGAGCATTGTTAGACGGCGGCGAGAGAAATCTAGTACTCGAACTTCTCACGAGGCTTAGTGACGGAAAAAAAAAAAAAAAAAAAAACGAAGAAGCTAGAGAAAAAAAGGGTGGCGTGAATTACGGCTGGGTATCGCCAGACAGTGTAATGGGATTGTCATTTTCAAAGTTTAGTGATATTCACCAGAATACTTTAAATTAAAACAAAATTATACCGAAATAATAATAAACCCTAAAATAATTGGTTGTGAAGACAATCATGTTGAAAAATGTAGTATTTATTACAAAAAGTATTTTCATTTCGGGAGTGGTTTATTTAATGATATATTATTAATTGATATTAAGCTAAATTCAAAAAATAAACATCAAAACCATTAGTAATTTTCGTTATGAATCGCAGATAAATGACACATAAGAATGGCTAATAATTGTGATAATTATATCGAAACTGCCTCAATGCAATTAATAAAAAGCTTTTGAATTCAACGACGATGAAATAAAAGCAAAAAAGAAATATAATATCGCTGGTAATTAAGACTTGAAATGGTCGGACTATGCCTTAAGGTTTCTCATCAGTTTACATTGAAACGGTAAATGTTAGTGAAAATGAAAGAAAGATACAAATAAACAAAAAGTCACTGCAGACAAGTATTTGTTTTTCGTATTGTTTTAAACTGCATTAATATTATCGGTAATTGATTGAGTGATGCATAATAATAATAGCAGGAAAGTTGAAATAAAAATAAACAATATATCACAAGTAATTAGTGCGAGGAGTGATCAGATGCCCGTTTAAAGTTGTTCATTTATATTTACTTGACAAAAATCCTTTGTACGAGTGTAGACCACAGAAAAATAGCCGTTTTCGTTTTGAACTCAAAAGATAAAAGTGAAAACGCAATAATCTTTAGTGAAATCTCGACCTACAAGACATCCCAGATAGTCTCCCCTCTCTTTCCTCCATCGTACAGTATTTGCTTACTAACTTATATTCAATGTCTACTTATACATTACATATTACACAGCATTCAAAACTATATTTACAACATCAGTGACATAACAAAAACGTCTGGTCAGTGACTGTGAAATTATCGTTGAGGTAGTCCTTGCGATTTATCCTCAATCGTACCGATATAAGGGGTACAATTAAAAAAATAAAATAAACCTTAAGTACTGACTCAATTTCTGGACCAATAAATACAGAACAAGACAGTTATTATTTTTTAAATCTCTATAATTTCTGATCGAAGGTTTTTGTCAAAATTTGCCAAACAGTATAATTTCATTAAGAACATGCTATAAATTTTTATTGATTGAAGCAAAATAGATTAATATACAGATATTGGAAAAGAGAACTTTCCAAAACTGCCAGTTTTTCACTATCTTACATTCACGAGAGTGACAGCTTGCGAAAAGTCCACTTTTCTGGATGACTTTCTTACAGAAACAAAAATGTTTTTGAGTTAGAGTGATAACAGACATTTTGCGAAACCTTAAAAATCATATACAGTTAAAATCTTTAAAGGGATCGTTACAAAATCTATAACAAATAAATATTGGACAACGTTGTGTATATCATTTAAATTTCACCTTGTTTAGTCGAGTAAGTAATTCACGTTTTATGTTTCTACGCCCCTCTTCTTGGCATTCTAGACGTGTACGTCATAAAAATTCCGAATAAAATTGATTCATATACGAAGATTTTACTTTATGATGAAGCAAGAATATTTCATTTTTACTTCGTAAAGTTTGCACAGGTAGGAAAAGAAATTTTGCTAGGTCAAGTAACTGAAAAAAATATTTGTTTAGCAAATCTTTTTGCTGTGCTAATAATTTGTGTTGCTAAGCTACCAAATAACCCAATGTAACAAGTATTCCAGCAAAAATTTTATTGATTCAACAAAATCGTTTTCCGCGTGCACTTGCTGAATTGGAAGAATAGCTATTTTGCAAAGTATAAAAGAAAAAAAATATTCTGTATTCTGAAAAAAGTGTCAAAAAACGGAATGTTATTGAAAATAGTACGTGTTCATTTCGCAAAAAAAAAAAAACATCTTAGATAATGTAAAAAATGGTGTTTTTGAACGTACAATTTGTTGCGGTTCCAAACGAAAAAACTGTCTAACAAAATTTCGATTTCATTTTTACACGTGAGGTTTCTAATTTGTATGGGTAAGGAAGATTTAATATATAGTCACGAACTATTGCTGTGTAAAAATTATTTTTCAAAATGATTTTTATAAAAACCGTCGATATATTCCAGGCGTAAAAATTGACAATTAATCAGTGATACAAAAGTTCCATACTTTTTCACTTAACCAGTGTGCATTTTATAAATATATTATAAATATTTGAGTTCACTCAGTCGAGTAGTTCATGATAGTATGAATTGAAGTTCCTCCATCCCACGCACTTCTTTTCACCCACTCCTACTTCTTTTTGTAGGGTAAATCGATCAGTGAATCAACAGGAACTAGTAAATTAATGACATCGCTTAAAATTTATTCAGTAATAATGCCATTGATCGAAGACAAATAATTTAGGGATGATAATTTAGAGAAAAATACAAAGATCTTTGCAGAAAGTTTTGACTGAAAGAAAATATGTTTCTTATCAGTAGCGCAAGAAACTACGCAAGATACTAAGCGACTTCATTGTTGAATGAACGAAAAAACGTTTAGACCAGTTGAATAATTGGATTTTGAGGGTACGTCATTCATCATATATGTAGAGGCAGAGGAGAGAGTTAAGCAATCATTTCGTCAAAAGTTTTTGCATGGTCTTACAATATTAGTCTCAAACTACGTACGTTCATTCCCTGGTCTGACTTTTTAACCATTTCTCGGTGACTGTACCGATGGGCTTTATTGTTGCGTTTAATACGCTCCAATAGACAAATTACCTCATAATTTTATATTTTCGATCTTTTACGAACGGGCTAAATAAAGCGTTAATTTATCTATTAACTTAGTTATGTCTGCATATGTTGAATTTCTTTGAGAGATTATTATTATTGATGGACAAAAATAAATCGATCGCCTATAATTCTATTTTTAACAGATTCAGCAAAAAAGAAAGACCGATAAAGCCGTATGAAAGATACGAATACACAAGAAAAAAAAAAAAAGATTATAGAATGAAAGGATTAGATAAACGTAAAACGGTGGAACTAAAGTCACATGAATCCCCACTGTTACAGTTTAGATTATTCCAAAAGTCAAGAAGTTAAAAAACCTTTATGTTTATATTGTACAGTGTTATTCCGGACCAAAGTAACTCTGCGTAATTCTCAAAATATAGTATTCAACTCAATTTTGAGACATCTATATACGTTAGCCTGTATGTGGGATGCCCATTCATTCACTGACAAGTGGCCATTGATTTGCTAGAAATTTCATTCATATACTCTGTACTTTTCCCTTTATTTTCCAAACGTATTATCCGGAAAACAGCCTCGATATCTTTTTTTAAGATCAATACGATATATGGTATAAAGAAGGGAGATGCTAAGAACGGTTCTGATAATTATCCAATTTTTACGTCCCTTGTGAATACAGCAGGTGGCTTATTCGTTCATTCACTGGTTGGTTTATCCTAGACTAATTTTCCTCTATGAGGAAGCAAAAATGTAGCCACTTTATCCCGTTGAGTTTGCACAATTATCCGGACGTTTTGCACTTTCTTTGGCGGAAGCCCTCGCACCGTGGGCCACCCTCTAATGCTCTACTCGAAGACGAACCCGTTACCCGTCCACTCGTGGGTGTCGCGAGCTTTGAAAAGCTCAAACAAGCCAATCACTTTGTGAAACAATAGGGGATCGAGGCTGCGGTAGTGAGTTAGAGCGTCGAGGGGTGGCGGTGGTGTAGTGCCACCGGAGAAACTACCCCTCAGTGTGATACTTGCCGCGAACCCTCTCGCTTCATACTCTTGTCCGTCTGACTGCAGCGCCTACTGTTTTACCTCGGTATATCGGTGAATATACCCACTGTATTGCCGTAACACTCCAAAGGGGAATTCGTCTGCCGCAGCTATTTTCTCACGCTCTACTCACCCTCTCGAGTCGCGATTTGCTTGCCGCTAGTTCACTCGTACCTTCCGCGCTAACTTGGATATTTTCTCCCTCGTACCTTCGCATTCTTTCGACCTTCACTCGGTTGACTTTTTTTTTTCCACTCCCGCGAATGCAATCGCTCCACGGATTAAAGCGCAATTTATAAAAAACAAACTTTGTGATCGGTGTTTTCGAAATCTCAACGCTAGAACCACTTCTTTGGATCGTTTTTCTCGACAGCGGCAACGGTAAGTTTTATAAAAATTCTACGTTTTTCATAAAAATTCATTTCCAAGATAAGTGTGAAGTTCGAATGAAAAACCATCGGAGAGAGTGATTATGTTTTTTCAAATGCCAAAGTAGCTGCATATTTGCTGCAATGTGAAAATAGCTTTTTTCTTCTTCAATTCCTTCTGTTTTCCTTTCGATTCGCAAGTGTTTCAAAAAATACGAGGAATTCATTTAATTGTAGATGGAAACAGACATTTTTATCTCGTGAAAGCAAGTAAATTCTTTGATAGAGCAATTTTCCCGTGACTCTTAATAAGGAAAGTGTTCAATATTCGAGAAGTCATTATCGTTATTTGCCTCGTCATTCCAAAAATACATAATCGTGATCTATCAATACGAGAATAATAATATATTCTAGGTGTAATAATTGATAATTGCTCTTGTAAAAAAAATGTCGATACTTTCTTATTCAAGTGGTGTCCATTTTGATTGTAAATAATGTTTAATAAATATTTCACGGCGTTTTATAAAAAAATTTAACGTTGAGAATCAAAGGAGTGTGATGGCTGAATGGAAAATGTATTGCCAGCCAGTGCGATTTAAAATGTTTGAACAGTGTTTACGATATTCAAAAAAGTGACGTATACATAATTCGGTTTGTTTTCAATACCGTTGAATATAGTTCAAGGGTTGAATAGGGTATTGAGCGTATAGTACTAAAGGGATGATCCTGCCGAGGTATTGAAATGGCTAGAGCGAACACAGCAGACGCTGTGTCACATTCTCGTGTGGTATCTGGGTTAAAGCATAATACCTACGTACCAGAGCGAAGTCGTAAACTCAGGTAGCATTCCTGTCATCATAAGCTTGGCGATAGCTTCCCACGGATATATAAATCTCGCTATTGTAAAATTGTCGGATGTGTACATGTTGTTATCATAGTAGCGAGGTTTGAAATGCCTCGGAAATGTTCATCGGTCGATTTGGTAAACTATTTTTATTTTATTTTTTCTTGGTAAACCTACTGTTACAACATTTTTCGCTATTGTTCTTTTCGGTGGTCGTGCATCTTATTTATAAAGAGAAGAATAGTCATGATTCAAACGAGACGGTGTGTTAGTCAGTGTTGTGGATGATTTTAGAAATGTGTGGCTATAGAGAGCGCGAAGACCGGGTCACACAGTTGGCCTTTGACGTCTACGTCGCAGTCGCGGAAGACTCGGGACTCTTTGACCACTTGCCAGCACTGATTAGGGTCTCGATTCGTGCAACTCTTACGAAGTTGACATTTTACGGCTGAGGAAGCTCGGCAATGTCGTAGCCGTCGATCATCACTGACTTCCCCTTCACAAAATTGTACTTCGTGACAGCTCAAAAGTGCTCGAGTTAAAGCAAAGATTAGGAAGTACGCTGTTTAAAAAATTTTAGCTGAAATTACTACACGGTATAGGAAGCTCTTTTATAGAAACGAATATAAAAAATTATTACAAGAGTGTGCAATAAAATTGATGCGCAATTCTAAAAAAATGTAAATAAAGTTATGTTTTTAATGTAAGTTAATTTTAGTTTTACCACACGTACATTGAATTTTCAATTTTTTTTTCGTATAGTAAATTGAATTTTCTACACACGTTTGGTAAAAATACATTTTACGGGTTTTGTATAAATCACTATGAGTTTTTCAAATACTTTTCACAGTGTGGTTCACACACTCGGTGAGAAGTGTGAATATTAAAGCATTTGCGTTAGCAAAGGACAAACCATTTTTCGGTTTCAAAAAATATTCAAATTTGTTTATTATTCCGTTGAGAGCCCTTCTTGCAAAAAAAAAACCTTTTTTTAATCACCTCTTTCAATAAAAGTAGTGAACAAATTACACTAATTTTTAATTGGACATGTAAATACGTCTATGGTTTATGAATTAATGTTGTAGCTGTCGAACGACATTGAATGCCCCTCCACAAAATTGTGAGAGTAAATTCTCATGAAGCGCGCTCTGAAAAGTGTGCTTGAATCAGAGCTATGATTAGAAAATAATGAAATACTACGTACGCTAAAAACCGGATATTTATTCTGTTTTCGAAGGTCAAATGGTTTTTGGGTTGTAAAAATATTTTAATTGGGTCATTATTCTAAAGCGAAGATCCATTAATCTGACCCATAAATTTATGATTTTTTAGCGATAATTTTATCTGATAGCGTGTAGAACTCGAATTCTTCATTGAATACGGAATTTTTGCCGAATTAATGTAATAAGGCTGATTAATCATATTTGTCAATCTGATTGTGAGGAACATAATTTTCAGTCTTTCAGCGGTCTGTTGGCAACACATATTCCGTAAAAATTCGAAATTCAATGCAGGATGCGAGTGAATGGGAAATTCATCGAAAAACCGAATGTAAATACATCAGTTTTCGTGTTTTTCACGCTATTGGATAAATTTATCCTGAAAAAATATCATAGTTTTGTGTTATACAAGCAACTAGTAGCCTAACCGTCAGTTGTTTGACGCTTGCTTCGGTTCGTACACCGAACGAAGCTCAGCACTGACTGTCGTTTGTCTGACCGCAGCGAAGCGAGGTACATCGAAATTCTCTATTGTTATTCGGGCCACGAGGCCTCGACTAAAGGTGCGCTCTGATTGGCTGCCGCAGAATGGCTATATCTTCAAAGCTATACAGAACGCAAAGTAGTCTCATACTCGGGAGATCAAAATACTCTTAGAAATATCAACCGTGTCCGCCAATTATGAAACACCCTGTATATAAAAGTAAGGTAAACCTAGAGAAAATGGTAAAAAAACAAAAAGAAAAAAACTGACAGAGGTGGAAAATAGTGTCAAGGCGTTGAAGGGGAGTGTCGTCGTTGCATATTTAATATGGCAATTACGGAGTGGGTGTTGAAGAATACAAGAATAATATATGCGAAGCGAGAGGAAACGATTTCGAGGGTACATGGGCAGTGCGTCGAGTCCATTGTTAATGGGGCGCCTGGTTCTCGTGTCTCTCTGGGTGTGACGCACACATGCCGCATTCGACTTTCCGAGTGGTTGCTCGGGCTTGCGTGGGGTCTACGTCGAAACGCAGACAAACTGCGCTATAGAGCTCCGAGTGTCTCCACTCGCGGGCGCGTTTGAAACCCGCAAGCGAGCGAGTTCATCCAACTCAGCAGTTGAAACTTCCAGCTCACGATTCTGGACCTCCGACATACTAAATCGACAACATAGAAATATACCAACAATACGGAGGAAAAGCCCACGGGGACTAGTACTCAGTTCATCAGTAAGCTTGAGAATTATCACGAAGAAAAGGATTTGCTAAAAGCTCCGATATATCCGATGGAAACTGGTAGAAAATTCTAGTAGCGTGTAATTACCACGCCAATCTAGCAAACTTTACCGTAAAACTCGATAAGTTCTACCAATCCACCTCGTAATTTTTCCTCAAATAGTTTTCTCCAATATTCTCCGCAGTCGCACTTCATTTATGTGAAATACGGGCAAGTGATATATGTTAATTCGACGACTTTTTTCATCCAAAGCACCATTAAAAGGCATTCTATGTAATTTTTTTCAGTCATGACTAGCGAAGTGACCGATAAATCGATCGTGCTATGTCAGCAAATATTTTCCTACAGTAGTGACAATATTCTGTTATTTGCTATAGCCGAACGGAAAAAATTTTAGCGTAACAAATATTTTCCGTGAGGTAACAAATTTTTTTGCTGACCTAGCAATTTGTTTTGCTAAGCTAGCGAACAACCCAATGCTATCACGATTTCAGTAAAAGATTTGCTGGCCCAACAAAATCATTTTTTTTTTTCGTGCATATCTCGGAATCTTGAAATTGTTGAAAACAAATGTTTGCAAGTAATGTGATATTTTGTGATACCTTTGCATGAGATAATTCAAATACTGTTCGCATTCTGATAACACTGATTCATTACCGAAAAACGGGGTACATCATTTTTTAATTAAAAAATGGATTTTTTTGTGTTGAGAAAATTGCAGAGTATTGGTGCGAAATTATCTATGAAAAAAGGTATGGCACATCGAAAGTCGGAATATCGAAAAATGAAGCCAGTTTTCATATATTCTGATTGAGCGTCGATGACTTGGACCGCCAAGTGCAGACTGTTATGACCGCTGCAGTCACAATACCCGCGAGTTTTAAATTGCTGTATTCTTCGTGGTTGTCGAATAGAATTTTTTTCTCCCGTAAAAAAAAGACATCGAACACCGAAAGTGGATTATATCGGAACACTGAAGCAGAAATAGAGTTACGTTGAGTTTCAAATCATATAAACATGCAAATACCTTGCGAAGCAAGAAGCAATAAACGAGCACATTTTGCTAGTAACACTAAAATAAGATTGATTTCGTCCAGGGCAGAATTATTTTATTTTTTGTACGCCTCGAAAAACGGTTTACAAAAAATGTCTGTATTACTCATCTTTTTTTTCTTAAATTTCCATGGCCTATATAAATTGTTTCGAAGTACTGGTGTATTCGTGTCTGCTTAGAAAATCCCGGAATTTTTCCAGCTGGATCTGTGTAGCAAAGGTCTTTTCTGTGTCTCGCAGGCACGGGAGGGTTTACTCTCGGATATAGATGGAAGGTACGTGAGTGTCCTCGACAAATTGCGGCTCTCTAGTACTTCGTCTTCGTTGGTCTCATGCAGTAACTCCAAGAGTTTTCCGTCGCACATTGTCAACCTACCAGAAAATCGCAAGCTCGTCGACAATCCACATTACCGTGAAAATTGCGTTTACTGGCATCGAAAATTGGACTCTACCAGAGCTCGTCATTCCCCGACTCGGAAACGTACGAAATCATACCCCGAATTGGAAAAACGTTCGTTTGACTTTTCAATATCCCGTTTTCTCACGCTTTTAAGGCAAAAATGCTACGGTAAAGCTCTTAACCAATTTGATAGGAAGAATTTCCAAAACTCAATTTTATAATTTCTCCTTTTATTTTTCCTGAAAAAGTATCGTAACCATATTATATTTGGTTATTATGCTTTAAAGCACAATGCGTTGTTATTAAATATTTCATTAATCGTAAATGATGTTCGAATAAAAATCAATAAAAAATACTTACAGTTTAACGGAGAATAAAGATTAGATAATATAAAAAATCGAGATAATATAAAAACCGAAGCGTCCTCTATGAGGAAGCAAAAATAAAGATAATATAAGCTTGAAGTGTTTGAGTAACCATTAATGTAATGAATATTGTCCTTGGAAGTGTGCACATTTCTGGAAAATATTTCTTAAGTGGTTTACATTCCGTGGCCCCAATTTTATTTCAGTAAATAGAGTAAGAATAACGATAAAAAAATGTAGGTTCGATTACTATGATCATAACAATTATTTGACGTTTCTTACGTCCGAGAAGCCTTTCGAATACAATTGTATCGAAATATACCTCATAACTGCTGTTTATGGATATTACCCAATTGTAATATACATTATTGTCATTATTGTTAGTATCAGTATGAATAGAAAAGCTGAAAAATTCATATCACGAGTTGAGTGATTCGTTTATTTACGGGCCAGTTTGTTATTCGTGGCCAGAAACCTGCACGGATATTTCTCGGGGCGTACGAATAACGAGCGGATTCGCTGCAACTGTTGCGGTTTAATAGCGCTTCGTTGAATTGATGGAATGGCACCGAGGCGGCGAGGGTTACCGAAGCTCTTTCCCGATATTTCCGTTGAATTGTCGTTACGGATGCATTCGCGGGCGGGACCCAATAGATCCAGTCTAATTGATCTACGATCCTCGAACACGGCGGTTTAAAAAAAAGGCAAACGGTCCCCGTGTTGTAAACGACGAGATCATTAAATGGTCATAGCTCATCCAGGCTGGTCACAACGGGTTGTAATGACCGGGTGGTTTTAATCGTTGGAATTCTTAAGATGCTGCCAGAATTATCGTAATTAGAAAAACAAAGTGACTGCGTCGTTAAGAAGAAAAATTGTGTAAAATGGTCAAAGTTAACTGCAGTTAGAAAAGGAAATTCTCTACAAGAATTGTAGAAAATCGGACCCGTTTCACGGATTGCGCTCAAATTTAATACCGATAGTAATTCTTCATTGCATTACTAGTCAAGAACTATTTAGCTGATTAACTAAAAAATTGCGGCAGCTAAAGAGTATTCAGAATTTTTCCAAAACATTTAGTATTATAAAATCTAAAAAAAAATGTTTCAGTATTGTTGTATATTTTTTATACGTCCATTTGGACTTTAAACCATATTTTTCGATGTTTTAGATCATGTTGAGTAATCTGACATGAAAATCCAGAAATTGTTTGGCCCCGAAGACAAAGCTTCCACTATGAGAAGGCAAAAAAATGTTTATTTGATGTTGAAAAAAGTTACGAAGTTTCTTTTTGTTCGTAATGTTATTCAATGTTCGATAACGAGTGTGTTTGCAGGGTTTTATTCTGTTTTTCGTAAAGTTGTAAAATAAAAATTGATGAAACGGCGTGAGTTGTTTGATGCTCTACACTATGGCCATACAGAATCGATGAAGAGTGAAGTCCCATTTAGTTTTCTCTCACAGCTCTCTTTGACGTTGTTGATGATTTTTAAACGACCTAGTAAAGTCCTTTTTTCTATAATTCCATTGTAACCGTCACTGTGCTCGATTTGTTTAAAATACCGAGTAGACATCTTTGATGTTGTTGTTTGATTCGTGAACGGAGCAAAATTAATTTAGGCTCCAGCGGCGATGTTGTTAATCGATTAAATGGTAAATGGATTTATGAGTCCATGCAGAAAGGCCATCAACCGTGCACGTGATCAAATGACTTCGAATATCGTCACTCGCAGTTCATATGCATATCGAACAAATTCTACGCGTACAAACAAAAGTGATTTAAAAAATAAAATAAAATGAAATGGGCGTACGAAAATGGTCAAAGTCTGATATAACACAGGCGGACATGCTGAATTGGGTCAATTGCAGCATCACCAGTGATACCTTTATTAAACAACAAATTCGGCTCGGATTCTGGTTTATTTCGCAACGAACTTTTTCGTTTGCAATGTTTGATTAAATTTTGAACCGTGATGCAATATTTATTTCACTTTGTACTAACAGATAAAAGTTATGTTACTGGCTCTACAAAAATATAGAATATGCAGTAGAATTTATTGAAAAAATGATAAACGGCATAGAAATACATAATTCAGAGCTAGAAAAAAATGTATCCGTATTATAGTAATTGATTTATTGATAGCCGGAAATCGATATCAAATTTTCTTCATTACGTGACAATAAATATCTTTGTATACAAATAAATATAAGGGTTCGTATACTTGTTTGTATCAACTCCATGTAAGGGTGAGTATAACTAATTTTTTAATCTCAATGTTGATGTCCGTTGATATTAACTCCACTGTAAAAGTGCCAGAAAAAGTGGTTACTCCCTCGAGTGATTGATATGTGATATAAAAACATGAAAATATGTTTTTTTTGGAAACAACAAACAGGACGCTAATGGTGTAAGCGGACCTAAATCGATATCGCGGGTCCATTACCCCAATTTTGCTGAGAATCTATATCATAGACTCCAACCGCCCGATTGACGACTCAGTGACTAGGGAGAGTGCGACATGCGTTGTGAAACGACGTATTGACCCTCGTGACCAATGGGTTGGGTGTTGACTCGCTCACTAGTACAGTGCGCATTCAATGCAATCCCAAGAAACCTATTCCATTAGCAATAATTATGCAGTCATTATGTCTACATTAATGACGTCTGGGTATATTATCGTTATCTAAGATTGCCCTTCCAAGTTTTCCGTAGTTGAGGTGTCCAATCACCTTACAATTATGAAAATAAAATTACGCTGCAGCACTGAAAGACGTAAGCGTGCAATATACTGTCTTGTTTATTATCAACAGTCGCGGTAGTGACTCGATACAAAGTTTAAAAAAATTAATGTTGCTTACACATACCCATGCTTCCACATATCCATTTCTGTCTGATCTTTACTGGGTTCTACTCCTGACTTCATGAGCGCTACTGCTACTCTATTTATTCCAAAGGTGGCCACTCACTGGCTGCTTTTAAATTGTAACTCGAAATATCTCTGAACACAGATCGCAAAATCTGTCAGGTTCAATATTTATTGATTTATTCTTCTCTCTTAAATGGGCCCTCCCACAAGGAAATGTGTCGCTTTAATGCTGATATTTCGACTTTTCGGAATTTCTAGTCGACGAAAAATCTTGCGTTTGGCGAATTCATACAACTTTGGACGTTTTCTCACACGTACGTGGCTACGTATTTGATCACACTTCGCAAACGAAAAATGTATCACAGCTAATATTCTTTATTTATTTTTCACTTTCCAATGAGACCTTTACCAAGAAAATGTGTTTCTTTAATGCTGATATCGTCTTCGTAATTTCGCCATACCACACAACTTTAAATGTCCCTTTCACGTATACAAAATGACGTAGCGTGTGACGTCACGCGAATAACAAATTTTCCGAATAGGAAATGACTCTGCCCACACGTTGTTAACGAAAAATGTGAGGTGGCTAATATGTTTTATTCATTTTTTTTATTTCCTATGAGTGCTACGCTAAAAAATCTGTCGTTTTATAATTTCGCCATAGCACACTACTTTAAATGTCCCTTTCACGTATACGAAATGACGTAGCGTGTTTCATTTTGTTCTGACTTTAAAAAAAATCAAAACCCCCCAAGAATGTTTTTTTTTTAACAAAAATTGGACGTCAAGTAAAAAAGGGATAGAGCTATCCAACAACAAAAAAATTACTTGCAAACAAAAAATTCCTTCCAAAAATAAAACACATCCAATATATTAGCCGATTGAAACTCTTTTAAAAAAACTAGGAAGATAATGATTCCCATGCGAGCTACAACGAACAGAAATCAAATTGCTCAAAAATTTGTTCTCCCGACATATCATTTCTCTCCATGTGTTCACATTTTTTGGGATTCTTCGCTGTATGCTGCACTTGTTTCCCGAATTTAATGAAAGTATACAAAGCTCAATGAATGTGAAATGTTGTATTAGCCGATAACTGATCGGTAGCGAAAATGTGATCACATGTTGACCGGACTCTCCGGTTAAAAATATTTGAGTTTTATTAAATAATGACATAAAAAAATAATAAATTACAACCAAAAACAGACATAACCTATTTGACCAGAGAGTCTGGTCAATCACTGTACACAGGACCAACATCCACTCCAAATTCACATTAACAATTAGAAAAATATGTCACAAAATTCAACACCGTGAATAAAATACTTCTGAAGAGGCCCTGATCAGGGCGAAACGTTAAGTTTTTAACAAAAACTTGAAGAGCCGTCATTCGCCGAAGCATTCTCAAATCATACAAAGCTCAATGGCTATTAGTGCAAGCTGAATTTCACTACAAGCGGAAAATGCAGTCCAACTATTCGCAATTATAAACAGGACGATGAAAAATTTCTTTTGAACTTTTTTTGTTTTAGTCTCCCCGACAAAGCCACCGATATTGGTGTTCAAGCGGAAATGAAAAAAATGTTCGGTTTTCTTTAAACAATTTTTAAACGAATTCATCAAGCCACGGAAAAAAATCTCCCACGGAAAATCTTAATTCTTAACTCGGCTCTCTTAACCGGAAGTTGGAATACTTCGACCACACTTTGAGCTCCTATTCAAGTTTTTACCATTTTTTTGAATTGCAAGTTAAACAACTGCTATAATTCGTGTAAATATTGGAGTTAAGCCGCGAAATCTAGTACGTTTAAGAGGGTGTGCGAAGAGTTATAAGGGGGTAAAGGGGTGAGATCGTCAAAGAAACTCCGACGGTGATTCTCGAGTTGGTCGCAGTGGTGCCGCCGCCTAGCTTTATGGGGAGAGTCGAGCAAACCTCGCCCACTCGAATATTTAACACTCCCTCACGTATGTAAGTTTCTAGTATGAATTTAATTAGATTTTCAGGTGAGAATGTGCTCGCCGACACTGAGCTTGAGCTCGGCGTGATGCCGGAAGACATTGCGCACGTTTCATGAATATTCATACGCATGCGCGTGCACTTGCTGTGCGGTGTACGATATGATGTATTATGCACATTTTGCGCGCTATAATATTCATTGGATTCTATACGTCGATAGGTGACACACCGACAGGTGAGATAGACTAAATTTTCCAGGTTGGTATTTTATTTTTGGCAACTATTTTTTCATCGCTCAGATAGAAATGATAAAGGCGGTGATAGACGGACGTATTCTCGGCGAATGCAGCTGCCGCACGAGAAAATGTACGGTTGATAAGAAAAGACGCTCGGGTGCGCGTTATCGAATAACCACCCTCGGGGCTTCCCCGATTTCGTACCTTCAATGTTCGGAGAATCGAGAAAAATCGATGACGATAAAATGGAAAAGGAATAAGAATTCCACGTCTCTTCGGATATTTTATTAGGTTTGATGAAAACTCGTATATATATGAACTATATAATATATTGCTACGGTAGACACTGCGTCTCAATCTTTTATTCAGGAAATAGCTATTTTTGCCTCACTTAAAAGAATGATTTAAATCTATACAGTCATGTATGCGGTAATTATTGAAAAGGAGTATTTCTTAGAAATTTCGAACCTCGGCACTATTTTCTTACCGAAAGATATGAAAAACCACCCGTATGATATCCATTTTTCCGGTTCGTGGTTTTTTCTTGTGGAAAGTGTTCAATTTTATAGTTCAATCTTTTTGTCTTCAACATTTTTTGAATCGTACTGAAGAAAATACATTTTATCTACTTTTCAATAAATTTTTAATAATCTAGATAGAACATAACTTCGCAAGTAAATACTAGGTTAAATTTTAAAATGTGGAGATTTTTAAATCTTTATCTTATCTTTCAAAGTTGTGTGAATTAACCAAACGCAAGATTTTTCGTCGACTAGAAATTACGAAAAGTCGAAATAATAGCATTAAAGCGACAGATTTCCTTGTGGAAGAGCCCATTTAAGAAAGAAAAATAAATGAATAAATGAACATTGAACCTGACAGATTTTTCGATTGTGATCTGTGTTCAGAGATATTTCGAGATACAATTTAAAAATAGCCAGTGAGTTTTCGAAATAAATAGAGTAGCAGTAGCGCTCACGAAGTCGGGAGTAGAGCCCAGTAAAGATCAGACAGAAATGGACATGTGGACGCATGGGTATGTGTAAGCAACATTAATTTTTTTTTACTTGGCGTCGAGTCGCTACCGCGATTCTTGATAAAGTCAAGACAAATTTATGAATTTATCGGTCGGCTGATTATATTTGGCTCGACTGCGAAGTCCCGAGATTTAGGATTAATATAAGTCAAGTGGTTAATGTGATAGTATACATGCGAGTGCTGGATCGAAGTATGTGTATTCAGCTCGCTGAACCGACCGCACACGTGGTCGTTCACCAGAGCCAGACTTGGCGAGAGTCCGAAAATTTTGACTTCTGGCAATTGGCTCTCTCTCTCTCTCTCTCGGTATTCAACTTTCAATCGTTCCGTTTGAAGTTCGAGCAGGGATCTTATTTTTTTCTCGTTTTGAAGCAAGGGCTATATTTTCTACCATTGCCGTGATATTTCAAGCATTAGGTAGCAGCTGTATGTAGACTCGTATTATAAATCGAGCAAGGTATCAGAGGCGGATTGATCTTCTATTAAGCCTCGACATTTTTTCTGCCCGCTTTTGTAAAAAAAGCAAAAATTGATATTCTTGAAAGATCCGAGACGCTAACCGATATCTTGTCAACTATCACTGTTTTATTATATGTATTTTGCAAATTGAACTTCAGGAAACAACAACATATTTAAAATGATGATACCTGATTGCATTGAATATGATGATTCAACAGATAAACACGTACAATTATAGAAAAATCCCCCAAACTATGATCGTTATCGTTTATTCTTAGTCATCGGTACAACAATCATGCTGCATATGTTGCATTATTATGTACAGTTGTATGATTATTATATACAGTAGTACCAATATTATTACATTCGCCTACGACCTCGCGTCGATCGCTAGTTGACGAGTATATCGATCGTCCTCGTTTGCACGTCGAAAGTCAATATTTCGCGTGTACCCGGTCGCAGTACGGAGTTGCGGTGGCCTAAAAATATACGACTATATTATCGATTCAACTCTATGGCGTATAGACAGGCTATATGAGTCGGGATGAAACACGCGACCTATGGTTAGTGATATAGTACGTTACACAGCAGTTAGAGAACCATCGAAACATGATAGTGAGGGTGAGGGAACGGGTTTGGCGGGCAGGAGTCAGAGGGGAGGGGTCTAGGCTTTCCCCAACTGTTTGTTTAATCCGTTACCGGTTCATCGAACTCCTCCTCGATATTAATCGTGACCTACCGGTGTACGCTACTCTCATTATATATATATTTTTCGATTTATCTATACGAAAGCGATGTACACATAGATATTCGTGGAATTCCGGGGAGAAACGACATCAAGTGAACTATATTCTAGTTCTTATGATTTATTGACTCTGGAGATGCTTTGGTGGGCAACACGCGATTTTCGATTTGCATCGATTGCCTTGCGACGTATAGAGGGCGACAGAACTCTCGAGAAGTCCTCGAGGGGCAAACCCTCGTCGAGTACCTTCAAGACTTGTCAAGCGTATTTTTTGCCCACCCTCCCCACTAGTGACCTCTGAACACAGCTTAAAGACCAAGAGCCGAAGTGCATGGCAATCTTCTAAGTGAGTTGTGAAAGTCAGTAATTCGCTGCTAAGTCATACCGACGCAGTCTCGTAACAAAGGAGAGTTAAGATTATTTTCTGGTACAAAATAAATCACGGAATAATTAAATGGCATACAAACCAAAGACAGAATATTTGATTGCATTAACGATTCATTGGAAAAAGTTCAGTTTTAAAAATTGTGGAAAAAGGACAATTATTATATTAAGTGACACCAATGTGTTAATTGAAAAACGGTGCGATTGACTCCAGGACATCATTTGTGTTTTGTCTATCCGTTAAATAACTTATATTTCATCAATTCTTATTTATTTACTTATTTACCGCCCGTTCCCAAGTCAAAAGCTACGGTGTACATTTTCCCTCGCAACTCATGTTGCGTTATTTAAACTACCCGTTCCATTTCCCTCTTTTTTCCGTTTGTAGCCGAAATTTTGTTTTGCATTCATTTTGAAGGGCAGTGATACACCCATGGAAAATTCGTCGGTCGATATTGGACATCTACAGGTTTGTCTTACACATAACTGCTGTTCAGGTTTGTAGATTTTGATTTAAAAAAAGGCTTTGAGTAGAACGAGGCTAGAGGTTCAGGTAATTTCTTCCACAAGTCCGCGTATGTTTACCGAATTTAAACAGCCTTTATCAAGTCATTTGATAACCCTTAGGGGGCCGGGATTTGAGACATTTTCTCCCCATAGAAAAGTGGAAAAATGATATCCCCCAATCACCCAACTAAGGTCGAAACTTTGGGGGCTGGGGGGTTGAAGCCTGGAGGCGTTATAGCGGCCCGGTAGAATAAAGCCCCTTGTAAAATTTTGAAAAATTAGAAAAACAAGGAAAACACATCTGCTAGGGAGTTTTTGGGGTCCCTGATCACGAATCCGGACTCAGAAATACAAAATTCAAGATGGCGGATCCAATATGGTTACCTCATTGTGCTCAGTTTGCTATTTTCTCTTTAATATACGTAGATCTGTACACATAGAGGGTTTTTGGGGTCGATGTAAACGATTTGGAAGTCAGAATTACAAAATTCAAATTTGGCAGATACACACACACACACACTCTCAATACGATAAAATAGACAAACAACTCAATGTAAATTAATATCATCTTGTTTATTGCATGGACTTTCTTATGGATTTCACGTCGGTGACAAGTGGATTAACGAGTATTTCAACTCGCGACACGAGAGCGAACCTCGTCGTTGACCCAGCGTCCTGTTCGAGACTATGATGTTGCCATCAAACCCAGCGATCGCTGAGTCAGCACTGTTTTACGATCGGAACTTACGACTCGGTGAACCGAAACCGTATGAAAGAATGGTCCTCCAGCGTCGTTGGAAATAAGGAAATCAATTGCGAGCCCAACAATAAATCATCGATTTCTTATCACCAATTCGTTATCATTGTCTCCTCTTCCTCTGTATTCAGTCGACCAGAAAAAGGTCACTTTGGCCACTCAATTACATCCAAATAGCCAAAAACATTCAACTGAATATGAAAAATAATTTATTAAGTATAATAATTTCTAATATGTATGAATTATCAGTAAATACTACTTAAAACATAATCATTGGATTAATTTAACTCGATATTGACGGTAAGTTTTATTTTTAAATAAAGTATTAATTGTTGTAAAGTTCTTTCTTTCGTCATATGCACTTGCTGTCGTTTCTGCACAAACTATTATTGAATACATACGTTCAAAGGAAACTTGCAAAAAAACATTGCAAAAACGTTCAGAACCTAAATTTTTTAAGTGTAAGATAATCGTTAAAAAACTTCTATGCATTAAAAACAGTACTACAAATTCATTTCATAAAATAAAAAATAAACATATTACAATTTTTTATAGACAAATGTTTTTATTAGGATTTCAGTAAGTTCTATGTTGAAAAATATAAATTTTTCAACAATCATTCTCTTGTTACCAATTAGACTCGATATATTAACGTGATCAATCTTCTCGGAGCTTGTCGCATACGATTTTCGTCGATATTCGGCTCGCATTCGCTCGTTGAACCCATTTGTCATGCAGTCACTGGGTGATTCCAGAAGATTATTAAAAAATCACATTATTCGGCTTCTGTTGTTGCGACATCTCGGAAATATAACTAATAATAATAACGATAGAAATAGGAGACGTATCGTGAATAATTCAAGATCCACAAGATCGTCAAGATTCCTGTGGGAATTGATCTCAAGATTCGTCAGAATTTGCACGGGTTTCGAACGCCGTCGTTGACCGAGTTCTCCACAATGCTTTGTGGGATCGACGGATTGTAAGTCAACGTGGCTGAGCAGCATCCCCCCGACGTTTCCGGATTGGCGTATCAGACATTTTCTCAACGATACGTGAGTCCGGCAGCTTTCGCTGCACGTGTCTCTCACCGACATAGCGTGTCCGTGCGACGAAGCTGATTTACTGTCTATATCGTCGATCTTGAACACAGTGGTCAAATCTGTACCGGGTCGGTGAGCTTCACTCTATTGGATGTAGGCACAGTATGCCTTCATCCGCCGATGTTGCTTGCGCTTTATATTACTCTCCGTTCTGGCAGGAAGTACCGAATGCAGCACCTGATACCATCAATTTTAATCGAACTGGGAGCGTTGAATCGTTATCATTGCCAAATGTTTTTTTCTGTAGGGTTCCAATCATCGATTTTTGGTGCTTGGGAAAATTCATTTGTATTGACCCTTTATCAATAATCAACTAAAAAATAAATATGATTTTTACTAACATACTTTAATTCGAATATCGAAAATGAATAAACATGTCGTTGAGAAAAATTCTGATCGGAACACATTTGGCACAGATTATTTTTTTAAAAAAGTTCAAAGCGATTTCGAGATCGAGTTCACCGAATTTTTTTAGCTAATTTGATCGCAATTCGTAACTGAGTTTCAGCAACTTTTTGATAGATATCTTAAACAGGGCTCAAATCAGTCAGATTGTAGGACATCAAGCTACAAATCGCGATTAAGTTAGTCAAATTAGGTGACAGCACAGCGTGCGGGCATGGTGCTGACACGGGGTGTCGACACTGTGGCGGCATGTGTGCATCTCGGTATGAGTGAAGTTCAAAATAGGCGATTTTTAATCATTCTTTTTAGTTCCCGAAAGACGAGTGTCCATGACAATGTTAATTAGAAAATATATAACGGCACAGAAAGTTGAATGAAGTCT
This sequence comes from Clistopyga incitator, assembly GCA_947507545.1. Taxonomy (NCBI): domain Eukaryota; kingdom Metazoa; phylum Arthropoda; class Insecta; order Hymenoptera; family Ichneumonidae; genus Clistopyga; species Clistopyga incitator. Next base: position 6,817,261 of record OX382176.1, read on the forward strand.
GTGGAAATCTTAATGTAGTCTGTGCAAGACTTTCGCCATATTATGAGCTATGAAGGTGAATTAATTGATGGAATTTAGACGAAAATCAGATTTTGGCTCATCATTATTTATTCAACTCTGATGGTCGGAAATATTTCGAGTTAGAATTGACTGAAAACGCATTAGAAAATAAATATCATTAAATATTATTCGAATCCCTTAATGGTCTTACGCAAAGACTAAACAGGATTATTTTCGATTTCAATGAATTCCGATTTCAAATAATTCGTGCCCAAAGGATCATCAGAGGATTCCCAGTGTAAGAGGCATTTTCCGCTCACACAGTCATGGCCGCAACGTGAAAATATTTGATAATGTAAAGAGATTATGATGGTTATTTCTGGGATTTCTTAAACATAATTGTCAATGTTTTTTTACCTCAATGAATTTTTTTTTGTTGAATTGAATTCAATTGAATTTTACCTCTAACACGAACTAAATTTGTTCACCGTCGCTCTTATCGGCCTTCTGTACTCTACTCTACCGGTTATTGTGTCAGGAATGTCTCACTTCGGGTAGACGATAGCTAAATGCGTTTTTCCCGTACCCCTTTCTTTTCCAAGTCTGGATTAATTAACTTATTTTATTAGTTTGCCGTACATTCAGCCGACAGTCCAGTGTCTAGCAAAAAATCCAGGCTATCGATTCGAGCGATCAATTCCGAGCCCGAGGATTTTGTGGAGCCTGTGTGGGAGTGTCGTTGAATACGGTGATATTCCCTACCCACGAGCTTCTTTAATTTCTAATTGCCAATCACTCGATTCGGGGATAAATGAGTAAGCGCTGGGTATCGATTTACTATTTTTACGAAATTTATCGCAAATAAAAGTAGGTATTCTCATTTCTTGCATCGGCTTTTTCGCTTGAATGTTTGCTTCACCGAATACGGTAGCAATAAAAATAGGAAATAAATGAAATATCCGGCAAACTATCAATGTCCGAACGAATTAAAATAAATTCTTCAACGGCATTCTCAGTTTCGTGTGATTAATTTTTTGTTACAAATTCCTATTTGCAAGCATCCACAATATCTGCGATACCGTGGTATTTATTTAAACAAAGATTATCAGAGATCGCCTGATATTGCTTCCGATAACGTCTGTAATATCTTTACCACTTATATGAATTTTGCCAAACGTATATATTTTTACAGTATTGTTAGTACTTACCACTGTTTTACTATGCAAATATTGTAGGAGACGTAGCTTGCTTAGCAGCGACGTGTAACGCCCAACTCTCTATATTCGGTACTATAAACGATGCACTCTCATATAAATAAAGTTAAATAAAATGCATTCTTTGACTTTTCTTTTGGGCGTAATGTGATAGAAAAGCTGGGTGAGTATCAAAAAACAGACACAGATAGTAAAGACTGTTACTGTTTAATGTTAGAATAATATACTCAAGAGGCTTCATACACCTACTTCGGTTAGGATTTTTAGAGTATAAAGACAAAGAGACTTATTGCAAGAGGAAATAAAAACTTTTATCTTCTCTCTATATTTTCAAAAGAACTGAATATTCGTGATAAATGCTACATCTATCAGGAAACATAAAGTCCTTCTATGTTTGCCCTGCGGTGCTTCTTGTATCTTGAAGTAAAATTGTGGCTTCCTTAGCGTTCCCATTCGTGGCAGTTGAAGTTTTCTTGTCGCTTTACGTTTTCCGACGCCGTGCCGGCCTTCGAAAGTTTCCTGGCTACTGCAAAGTCCTTATAGGAAAAAAGAGGGAAAAAAGCGATGATGGGTAGGTAGAGATGTTCGCCGTCCACTTTCGGAGGCATGCTGTATCCGACCAATAGTGAAAAAACGTGAAAAAGCTTTCTGTGAACTTTAGGAGTAGTAACGAGTTGAGAGAAGCCGTTCTCGTATATTACGTTCGTACGTTTGCTGGGAGAAAGAGTGCAACAATTGAAATGAGATCACTTTCGGTAAACTGGCTACTTTCCTCCCAATATTTTTTTTTTACAGGCCGATCATAACGATAAACAATGTTCACCTACCGCGACTCGGACTTTTAATCCCCGGAGAACAGTCATGGTCAAAAACATAGTGGGCAAATATCGCTGCTGAAGACATTACTGTTACTAATTAAAATATAACCAGAACAATGTAATAAAAAAACAACGCACCGTCATAAAAATATAATGAAGTAAATGAACTATTTAGTGTATAACTAATCCAACTTGAAAAAAGTATATCGATCACCTGAAGAATGTATTAAACCAATTGGTTATTGTATTACGATTCATTCGCTGTAGCGATGTCTATGCAATCGGATTATTTTTGTTGTTGTGATGTTTTTCCTTGTGATAGTTTACTAGTAATGAGTTTCGCTCTGAACGAAATGCCTGTTAGACTTTGTTACCGAAAATGGTGATGGCGCATTTATGTATAGTGATGATATGAAATTTTTCATAGTTTGTTTTTACTAATTAGTGTAATGTATAATCCTCACGTTGAACTTGGATGGATATTCTGAGGACTTTTTACACTGCAAGGCCACTTGTCTTTATTACAATTTGGTTGCTGAGAGTTTTCTTGAATTCTTTTCAAAATTGAATTCCAAAAATAACACAAGCTGCCTGAGAGTCTAAAAGATTTATCGGATACGCTGAAACTGAATGTGTTATGCAGAAATTTGTTCGTTAAGCCGGTTTTTGATTGAACATACGGTGTTCCCTTCAGTGGAGTTTTCTCAGTTAAGCGGGTTAAAAACACTGTTATCTGTTTCACTGATAAATTGTAGTTGTTAATTGTTCATGAACTAGAATCAAAAATCTCCTTCGCTCAAGTATCTACTCCTCGTCATGTATTTTAGGGGAAAGCTCATGTGTTTTCCTCCGATTGGATCACAGCGGTGATCGGAGCTGGGACAGGGTTGAAAGTCGATGCGACCGCTGCAACTGTTCCCGAACAACTTGTGCTGATCGAGCTCTAGGTTTCACGAAAGTTTGCCGATATTCTGGTGCATTTACGACAAAGTTGGGAGTTGCTCTTCCACTGTAATCTAAGTTTCACTTATTGTAAATATTGTTTCCCCTAAAATCCTCTCAACCAAACTCTTCGGCCCTGACAATTTTAAAGGCAAAAAAACGACAAAATCCGAATACAAGCAGAGAAAAACTGCATTTATATATGATTACTTACATTAAATGTTCATACAAAATACAAAAAATTTCAAGAAATACAGGAAACAAAAGTCGGTAACACAAACAAATGTTCATCTGATGTTTCAGTAATAAAAGGAAAGGAGAAGAAAGATGTTCCAATCGTAAGTCCATGGAGCCAGTGGTCATATGTTGAAAATCCCGCATTTAGTGGTCTCTCGTGAAATCTTTGAAAAAGATTGATCATCCTACGAGGATATGGTATCCGGGCGAAAAGGTAGAACTGTCGGACTACAGTCCGGTAGCTTGCAGGATCCAGTCTTGATAGGCAGCAACCTCTGTGTAGACACCAGGATATCCGGGTCTGGCACATCCATTGCCCCAGGAAGTGATGCCAGCGAGGCGCCCACCGACGGTGAGCGGGCCACCGGAGTCACCTTGACAGGCGTCTTTTCCGCCTTGTGGATATGCGGCGCAAATCTGTCCGGCGGGAAGACCACCGAAGGCAGAATATGCATCGCTGCACACCGACTTGGTGACTGTTGGAACCTGGACCGTTTGGAGTGCCTCGGAGGCACTGCCACCTTCACGGAGGGCGCCCCATCCGGTGATCGTGGCGGCGCTGCCAGCGACTACTTCCTCGTTCAACTCGAATAGATCAATGGCTTTTCTTTTAGCGTCGAATTGAACAGGATTTTTGAGCTTGATCACGGCAACGTCGTTGATTGGGATTCCAAACATGTTGGTCGAGTATTTCTCATGCTGAATGAACCGGTCTACCTCGTGGAGACTTCCGCCTGATGTCATTTGGTCAGTTCCAGCACGTACCGTTACAAGGCTTGGAGAGTAGACGGCACAATGAGCCGCTGTGAGAATCCATTCCGCGCCTATGATCGTACCACCGCAAAAGCCGAAACCATAAACTTGTAGCGATACCTGGTGTGGTACGTCCTCGATGGCCACAGGTGTACCGCCCACTACACGACCGTTTGGCGTGTACGGATTCAAGAGACTGAACTCCTTTGGCAGCAGATCACCTAAGTTTTTAATAAATTATTTAGTGAACATTTGTGATAGTTCGGAAACTCAATTTCTAAGACTACGTTTTGATTGAGAAGCGTGTCCGTTTAGAAAACTTTTTCTTTTAACGACAAAGTTTTTTGCCCACTAATAGAGCTTCATCCTTCTGATATTTAATCTGCTTTCTATTGGTTTTTATTATTGAACCCGTTAGGAATAAGTGAATGGTTTTTTTTATTGGGAAAATGTAACGATTAGTAAAATATGCTGCGGAACATATTTTCACGGTTGAATAGTTACCTAGGGCGACTGTTGTCGCTGCTGCGATTATTAGTAACTTGAACATCTTTGGCACTCGCTGTGTTACTGACTGATTTAACACTGACTTGGGCTCGATATTTATACATAATGCAGTGTCCTGCTAAAACGCATAGAATATTGCAGTGATACGACGATCGAGAGATTTGTTGGGCGATACGTGACGTGCAGACAACCCAAACGAACTCTTGGCTTTGTCCGGCTCACCACGATGTACCAGGATGCGATAAGACGATTGATACCCGAGATGAGATTCCGGTTGCAAATACACGTACTCTCTATCAAGATTCATGGAGAATTTGATCTTGCAACGGCGTGAGTTTCCGAAAATTGTCAGGCTTAATCGCTCAGAAGATTTTAATATATCGTGAAACATTTGATTGTGATCCACGTTACATTCCGTTTAATCTTTTACGAATAATTTCGAGATTATCGGAAGACAAAAGAAGCCTTATCAACATGATGCCTCAGCGTTATTTCTGTAAGTAAATTCTTTATCCAGTTTAAGTATTACAAGCAGCCGGAGGAAAACGTCATTCTGGCAATTAGTAGGGGCTTTTTTATTGTTCACCCTAAAACCTACTCGTTTTCTTGCGTAATGAGGAATGCGAAAAAACGTTTTTACCTCCAAATTGATGCAGATTCTAAAAGATCTGAAGAGAAAATTGTGAAAATGAAATGAAAAAAAAAAAGACTAAAAATGACTTTCCATCTCGGATCAAACAATCACAGATTAGAATCAGCGATATCGACAAGAAATATTCTTCGGAAGATATTGATAATATAGCTTTGCCAAAATGTCAAGAGATTTGATACGTGATTACGTGGTTTATTTACATAAGATATTTACAATCTGTCGATACATCCGTGAAACTTGATACGAGTTGTCGATTCTCTGCGTATGACGCCTCTAAGAGTCCTCGATCCCGCACATAACATTGACGAGGGATCCGTCGTCGGAAGCTTTATGAGGAGAATAAGTGATCCAAGCTCGGATGTTTTATCTCCGATTATTTTGCAACTTAAATACCTTGGACCATTTGAAACATCACCTAGTCTCTCAGGACACCACTCGGAAGAAACATGCTGGCGAATCTGGTTGTGCCACTCGTGGTTGTTTCCTGCTGCATTGGTGAGCTGAAAAGCAGACTTATTACTTCATCAGTGTCTAGTATTTTCTCCACTTTACTGATAGTCTCACACGATATGTCCATGATCGTTCGTCGATCTGTCGACACGTAATATTCTAGTCGACCGTGTCCAATCTTGCACGCAACTGTCAGACCAATAATAATTTCACGACCCATTTCGGTTCACGTATGACTTGTGAATTCAGCAATAGCAACATAGTTCGATTACAGTATTGCCATTCTCCTAGTGTCCTACACACAATGCATAATCTTAATAATACTGTGCCCGACAGTGCTTCAGCATCGTATTATTGGATATGAACCCATTCCTTAAGAGTATTTTTCTGAAGCCACGAGACAACGGTGAAAAATCAATATCCAGTAAATAAATATATGGCGGAACAATATCCGCGTAGCAAAGATGAGGAGTCTAGGATGGAATTCAAGATGGCGTCCACAATGGACAGCGGGATCAGATTAAGTCTCATTCCATTCTGGACACATTCAAAACCAAAAATGAAATTTCTGACGTCGAAATAGTCGATGACGAAATATCTACATAAAACACCAATCTGTAGAACTTGTTAGCTATTGCTTACTCGCGACCCCAATGTGGTCCTCGTAGAGTATTTGGATACACAAATATAAATTTGTAGTGAAAATTTTGTATGCAAAATATCGCGCAAAAAAGGATAGCGTTATAGAAGATAGTTTATTCTTCGCTAAGATGAAAAACCAAAGAATATATAAATTGATAAATTTCGTATTGCAGCGGATGCTAGCAGATTGGTACGTCCAGCATTCCCAGCGTCACCAAACGGTAGGATAGTGGGCGGCGAATCGACGACGATCGAACAAAATCCCTGGCAGGCGTCACTTCAAATTTATGGATTCGGTTTTTGTGGCGCTAGCATCGTATCTGAGGACTGGGTCGTTACCGCGGCTCACTGTACGAGTTATCCGGTCTCATCAACAACGGTTAAAGTGGGATCGGCGAGAAAAGATAAAGGCGGTTCAATTCATCCGGCGAGTGCAATAATAAGACACGAGAATTACAAAACTAATAGTTATGGGATTCCGGAGAATGACGTCGCTGTTATTCGCGTAAAGACTCCGTTTACGTTCGACGCAACGCGTCAACCGATTCAGCTGTTCGACTATCAAGAAGAAGCCGTAGAGGGCATTCAAAGTGTCATCACCGGATGGGGTGCAATTCGCGAAGGTGGCAGCAGCGCCGAAGTACTTCAAACCGTTCGTGTACCAATTGTCGGGAAAGCTATGTGTAGCGAAGCCTATTCTAGTTTCGGTGGCCTTCCTGCTGGCCAGATTTGTGCCGCGTATGCTCAAGGCGGAAAAGACGCCTGTCAAGGTGACTCCGGTGGACCACTTACTATCGGTGGACGTCTCGCTGGTATTGTTTCCTGGGGCAATGGATGCGCCAGACCTGGGTATCCGGGTGTCTACACCGAGGTTGCTACGTACCACATGTGGATAGTCGAGAAAATATTGACACCATGATTTTGTTGCCCACGTCATAAATGCGTGAACTGGATTAACAGCGGAAAACACATTTTACCGGGCCAACGAATCATTTATTAATATCCTGACAATTTCTGTGACTGTGGATTATCGGTAGTGCATTAGTTTAAGCATGTTGCAGCTATACGTCACGAATAAACAACAGTTTACATACGACAAAATTGTAATGACATTGAAAATCCGCACGATCACTGTCAAGATGTAGTGTCAATGAATTCGTCAGATATGAGAGGGAGATGGGCTCTGTAAAGTGAATCGAAGAACAATAGAATGTTCTCTCAATTCATATTACCTGGAGTTGATAATGGTCATCTGAAAACCCATTGGTTTGAAAATCGGAATTGCATACCAACACACTAGCAGTTTTGAGTTAGTTTCAGACGGTCAAGTTCGTTAGGGATCTCCAACAGAGAGAACAAATAAGTGTCCATATATCAAAATTAATATATTTATACAAATTTCCGTACAAATAATAATATCAGTGTTTAGTATTAATGAAGAATGATTTTATGGTAAAGGAAGACATATCAATGTAATTATTAATTAGCAGATCAAATTCGGTAGCTTTTATGAGAATGATTTCGAGTATTCGTAAAGCAGTTTGAAGGCACAACATTTAAGTGGTTAAAATCATACTGCCGATCGTCATAAGCGCCAGCATACCGCGGCTCAAGGTAGACCTTAGTTCTGGCGACGAATTTGGTTTCCATGCTCTCATAACCTCAGTAATCCATCTGTTGAAGTAGGCGACTTCGGTGTAGACACCCGGATTGCCGGGAATGGCGCATCCGTTGCCCCAGGACACGATACCTGCAAGTCGTCCATCAATGACGAGGGGACCGCCTGAGTCACCTTGGCAGGCATCTTTGCCTCCCGTCGGGTAAGCCGCGCAGATTTGTCCATCATTGACGTTTGTGAAACTCTGATAAGCCTGACGACAATCGGCTTTGGAGATAATGGGAATGCTTATGGTCTGAAGCAATACCGGTTGCACTTGCGCGTTAGGTAAAATGGTTCCCCAACCAGTGATAACGGAATTCTCTCCTGCTTGGGCTTGTTCGTTAGTTTGAAAAAGTTCAATGGGCTGACGAGTTTTGTCTATTTTTATGGACGTCAATAAGCGGAATAGAGCAATATCATTGGAAGGAACTCCGAGTTCATCCAAAAAATATTGCTCATGATATATGATGGTGGAAATTTTGTGGACCGAACCACCGATACCACTCCTAGATGAGCCGGCACGGACGGCATACTCTTCGACTGGTCGAGTAGCACAATGAGCTGCTGTCAGTATCCAGTCTTCGGTGATGATACTACCACCACAATAGTGACCACCTCTAACGGAGATGCTGACTTGGTAGGGAACTTTATCGATCGTGGTGTCTTTGCCACCGATTATACGACCTTCGGGAAAGCCGGCCCTCGGCAAGCTATTTGGAATTGATTCGGCTGCGTTGGAGGAGACATGTTATTTGATACAATTTTGTTTATCGACTTAGAGTATTTTATTGTTTGTTAAATTTTATTGAATGTCTTACCGATTGCAAAGCCGATCAGGACGACGATTGCTAGTAACTTGATCATCTTGTCTCTGCCTCTACCAAAAGCTAACTGAATGTCGTGGAGATGACAACGTTACTTTATACCTGTGGCATGTGTGGTTAAGTCTGCCGAATGTAAACTCTTATCCATTGATAGTGGGTATCAATGCTATATTATATCTGACACGTACTTTAGAGTTTTTAATTGAATTTCTGCCAGCCCGTTATTATTATTATCTGGTTACGTTTAGTACACCGAAAAGTCCCGGAACGCTGTGGTTATCAGCTATAACGACGTGAAAAAAACCCAGCTTTATTCAGCATATGGACGTATCACACAAACCTATATCTTGTGCAGTTCTAAAAAATTCAAATTTTATTTCAGAAACTCAGGTACGCCAACTTTTCGTACACATTAAAAAATCTTTAGAAAGCAATATTTGTACACGGACAATTTATCTTATACAGGGTGTAGGACAAAAAATCATATTATAATTTTTAACTGAAAATAATTCATTAATTAATTTATAAATGAAAAAATTTGATATCCCCCTAATTCATTTTGAGCTATTATAGTTATTATCTTATTCCACGATCGACTTACACCAAAGTCAAAAACTTGTGACACACACACACGCAATGTTCCGTCGCATCGGACCTTTTCTATATTTTGTATTAACCGTAAAATATTCTCATCTCGGGGATGAACAAACCGTCTGTAAACTCGATGTCTTAGATCCTTGCAAGCAATAGACATAAAAAACATCTGCAGAGCAGCCGGCGTTACACTGCAATAAAATCAGTAAAAAATTATCCGCGAAATTGAGAAAGAGTCACGGTAGAGTAATAAGCACTGCTAGCGCGTCATTTACGAGCCCGCATACTCTCGGGTACAGCGCGTCACTTTCAAGGGTCAGCGTGAAACTTTTTTTATCTGCTAAAAAAGGCCAAACCTGGCTAGCACTTGTCTCCCACTCGGAGTTCCCAAAAATGCAGTAGACGCCTCGTGGAGAAAATCCCTTCTCAAACTGTCAATAATCAATCAATTTGCATTCTCTAGACGCTTCGAGAATCTAAGACACACCTACCATTTTCGCATGTCCTGAACACTCAGTTCTGACATTAGTCTAAAATCTACCACCGCAACGAGAAGTCGCATCTTCGCTACAAGTACCAAATGCAGACTTCAGTAGACTCACAATATAAATTACATTAACTTTACAAGTGCAAGACTAAACAAATCAAATTCTCAATCTCAATTTAAGTGAAATAGTGTAAATATCAGTTGTGATTATTGAATAAATATTTAACGTTGAAATAACAACTTCACTAATTTATTTAAATAAAACAATTAAGATCGTTGGTGATTAAGTTCCCTGACGGCATGTCTGACCAGCGAGACGTCGTTACCGCCAGCGTGAATTCAGGCCTTACTAACCCTGATCGGTGAATCACTACACTGAGAAAAATTTATGGCGACAGCAACAAAACAAAGTATTGCTGCGTCCATATTTCTTTTTCTAACCATGAATTTACTTAGTACTTAGAGAGAGTACTCAGAACCGTATGCTTAAGTTACTGGAGAAATTTTGTTAGTCGGGTGCTGCAAGAATCCCAGTATAGCTGTGGGAGCAATACGCGCCGGTGCAGGAGCTACACGCTAAATTGGAAGAGCGATGCGCGTATGCTAGAAACGTGGGTGGTGACGACCGGCAAGGCTCGCGCAGCTCGATCGTGACGTTGGCTATCCTTCGTAACCTCAACATTCTTTCGATCGCTGGATCGCTCGCCATCGTTCAGTTTCTACAGCTATACCGTTTCGCTTCTGCAGGCGGACGACGTAAAGCGGAAGGGTTCAGCTGTTGGGACTGGGCAGTTACACTGCTGTGTCGACAGACTTGAAAATAGCTCTAGCAGTCAGATATTCGGTCGGCAGGGCCGTAAATTTTTCTCAGTGTACCGCGACTTCCTAGCGTCAAAAAACACTGAGATATGTCTATATACAGAAAAGATGACACTTATATTCGGGACAGTTCGATAAAATATAAGTGTATTTCCAAGAAATCGTCTTCGAGACATTATAAGAAAAGCCTAACCTATAAAATAACGGGTCGCCAACTAAAGACTTAGGGGAATGTCAGAATATTGTACTACTGGTTTACGGCTGATGTTCACCTTTTGGCAGTCGATTCTGGAGTGAGTCATATGAAATGTCGAATCAAAGTAACACCAACGCCAACATCTGTTGCACATAAAATTTATTGAATAAAATGTCATACATAGTAGTTCTCCGTCATCAGATAACTTTGAAGTGCATTATAGTATTTGTCTATTAGATATAAGTGAGCGCATTCCGCGTTTTTGAGCACAATTAAGCCTTGACAACACTCTGAATCCAATCGCGGTAATGAGCGACTTCAGTATAGACTCCCGGCTTTCCAGGGCGAGCACAGCCCTCTCCCCAGGACACAATACCAGCGAGACGTCCGTTTATGCTGAGGGGACCACCGGAATCTCCTTGACAAGAGTCTTTACCGCCTTCTTCATAAGCTGCGCAGATCTGTCCATCATTAAGACCGCCACGGTGTTGGTATAAGGCGGCGCAGTTAGCTTTAGAGATTATAGGTACTTCTACAAGGTGGAGAATTTGGGGAGAAAATGATCCGTTGCTTCCCCAGCCGGTAATCACTGAAACTGAACCAGCGGAGGCTTCTTCGTCCTGGTTAAAAAGTTCAATTGGTTGACGCGTCTCGTCGAATTCGAAGGGTTCCACAACGTGTAGGAGGGCCACGTCATCCACTAGCGTTCCGTAGTTGTCGTATCTGAACTTAGGGTGGGTGATGATTCTATCAGGCGTATGAATCGATCCAGTGGATCTTTCGTTCTTCTTGTCAGCTGTACCAGCAAGAACGGTATAGACTTTGAGCTGAGAGCGGAGACAGTGAGCAGCTGTCAATACCCAGTGCTTGGAGATGATGCTGCCACCGCAGTAGTGACTTTCGGTGAATCGTATACTGACTTGATGCGGATTCTTTTGGATGGTTGTCTGTTCACCGTTAACGATCTTACCGTCCAAACGAGCGGGAGATTGCAATCTTCCAAAGATTCCCTCTGGCAAAGTGCCAGCTGGAAGACAGAACAACAATATAAATGAATTGAAATAGCCGCTCTCGTTATAATAATAATTAGACTCTAGACATAGACTCTATCTCATGAACTTGTTATCGATAAAGTAGATATCAGGTTGAAATGGAATTCTTTTGATGTTTCAAGGTTTTATTCGACAGTGATCAATGAATTCCTTATATTTTCATCACTATATGGAACTACGAGTATGAAAAGTTCAAACAAACAAGTGATCATTTATTTCAGAGAGACTTGTATATTTACCGGATACGACGGCAGCGAGTAGAACTACTAGTACGACGAACTTAATCATTGTCGATTTGTTCTTCTAATTGGAGACTACAGGTTGTTCTGGTCTTATATACCCGAAGATATTAATCTGTCACCAATGAATAATGTCTATCGTAATATCTGCTTAGAAACATCACGAACAAGGGCGAAGAGGGGATTTTCTGCGTGGATTAAATAAGTTCCGTGTAGATCTCAGGCCCTCAAGTGGAGGATAAGACTTTATCGATGGTGAGATAATTGACAGCACTATCTTTGTGTGAAAAACCCAAACCACTAGCCTCTCTTCCGGATCAACTTAACTTATTGCCCTTTACGGAAACTCCGAAACGTCGGTCCTTGAAGAGTCTGGGAAATTTCCCGATGTTCTGCCGCTGAAGTTACTCTTGCATATTACCTTTCAAATATCAATTTAGACTTTATCAAAAAATTTACAAAATTAAATTTTCATCTCATAGATCTAGAACTCGATTGGCCGTTTGAAATAGTTCCTCATGCCGGTACGATGATTGTTTCAATTTCTTCTGTCTTTTGAAGCACTCATCTTTAATTTTTCTTCACAATTAATTTACTCAATGAAAACAAAAATTCATTTTGCTTTTTTCAGTTTATACAGGGTGGGGCACTAACTGTTGCCACCTTGAATATTTCTGTAATTATCGGCGTCATAAAAAAATGTTCTAAACAAAAGTTATACGGTACGAGAGGGGCCATCAAATGCGACCATTTTTTTCAATTTTCGTGGAGGCGCTGACGAACAGTGAAGGTCACCTCCATTTTTTTAAATAGAATGATACATTTTTTTTCCGACTATCTTGTAGAGCACCTCAAACCTATAAAAAAACATCTGAGGGTCAAGGTCATTAAAAGTCATTTAAGGTCATTTAAGGTCAAAAAGAGACATAAACTTTATTTTTATGTGAAATGAACTTTATTTACTGTAGGTGTTCGAAGTGATTGCCATTGGAATCAATACAATATTGTAATCTCCTTACCAAGGAATCTGTTGAATTTTTTATCACTTCCCCACTTATCGTATCACATGCTCGAAGAATTCTCTCACGCATGTCATCCGGGCTAGTTGGACGTTGTTTGTAAACTACATCAAGTATCCCCATAAGAAAAAATCAAGAGGCGTCAAATCTGGCGAGCGAGCCGGCCACGATACAGCTCCTCCGCGTCCAATCCAACGATTTGGAAACCTGTGTTGCAGCTAAGTTCTAGCCATCAGCGAAAAATGTGCCGGACACCCATCGTGTTGATACCACATTCTGTTTCTTGTTTCCAAGGGTATTTCTTCTAATAACGGACCTACCGTTTCTTGAAGGAATGTGATGTATTTCCTACCATTGAGATTCCCTTCGATGAAATAGGGGCCTACGATTTTATCCCCAATAATCCCACACCATACATTAACGGACCACGGTCTTTGGTGTGCAACTTGACGCAGCCAATGTGGATTTTCTGTTGACCACAAATGCATGTTATGCAAGTTAACATTCCCATGATTCGTGAATGTTGCTTCATCAGTAAATAAAATGTGATTCGATAAGTGCCGAAGTAATAAAAAAATTCTACACAATCCGTGGTAAGGAAATTGCTGTAATACTGTATTGAATCCAATAGCAGTCACTTCGAACATCTGTACTGTAAATAAAGTTCATTTCACATAAAAATAAAGTTTATGTCTCTTTTTGACCTTAAATGACCTTAAATGACTTTTAATGACCTTGACCCTCAGATGTTTTTTTATAGGTTTGAGGTGCTCTACAAGATAGTCGGAAAAAAATGTATCATTCTATTTAAAAAAATGGAGGTGACCTTCACTGTTCGTCAGCGCCTCCACGGAAATTGAAAAAAATTGTCGCATTTGATGACCCCTCTCGTACCGTATAACTTTTGTTTAGAACATTTTTTTATGACGCCGATAATTACAGAAATATTCAAGGTGGCAACAGTTAGTGCCCCACCCTGTATATTTTTAATTAGCTATTTATTGATTTAATAGCAGACGGGACGAGACACTTTTCAAAAACAGAGTTTCGCAAACGAATAGATTAGTAGTGCAACATTCTTCGGGGGAGCATAAAGAACAAGTTACTCATTAAGAACTAAAAAGTCGAGAAAAAATATTTATCTGCCATAATATTTCATTTGAATTATAATTTATTTATTTATTTATTACAGCAGCTTGAAATTGTCGAGATGCGCGAAAGCGATACCGATTACTGCAATTACTGCAATTTGGTAAGAATTACCAATCTTCAAAAAAAAAAAAAATGTCACCTTAGAACTTATCGAGTTTTACAATAAAGTTCAGTAGAGTGGCGTGGTAGTCATTCAATAATAGAGAAGCGTTTTCCGTTTTTTGTGGGCATTTTTTGAAATGAGATTTATACTTTCATTATCGGGCTCAGAAAAATCAAGCCAAGCGTTCAATTCATGGTGGGACTGAGAATAAACGGGGCCAGGGGAAGTATTTTCTTGCTCAAAATTATGATAGGTATGCCGCAGGACTTCACATGATTGACATCCTCTGGTTCCACGTTCAATTTCCACAGTACTGAAAATAATTAGGAGCTCTTATTGCTTTATCGAGCACAGGACCCTGAAATGGTTAAGTGAGAACACACAAGAGTAACTGTGAAGAACTGTGACTTGCTGCCGCCTATACGTCTATATGTGGAACCAATTCGACTGTGATATCTCATCGTCAGTTTTGGTTTGTAAAATAGTTGCATGGTATTAATAACGCAACCCCTTCAAATTGTATACCTGTTGATAGTTACTGAAGTAGTCCCATACCAGCGATTATCATTAAGCCGCCTCACAAATGCAATGTGCCGATTTTATTGCGAGCGCTTTGGTCTGGTAAGCCAAAAACACTGGGTCATGGGTCATGGGTTCGATTCCGGGACTGAAGTCCCGCGGGTGAAGACAAAAGCGGCGAGGACGTAGCTCCGGCTATCGGGCGTACGAACTACGACTATAGCCGTATGTCCGAGGCTGACAGCTGTCGGAGCGCGATGTAGCTCTAGACTCGAGAACCGAATCGACGACAACGGATCAGGAAGGAGGAGAGAGAAGTCGTACCAAGGAACCAGTAACCTTTAGGGGAATCGGTGTACATAAAATACATAAACGTTAGCTAAACACACTTTATTCGGTAATGTGGATGCGGTTGCCATTAGAAATACTAAACTGTATTAGTTAATTTTTTATCATTCGATATATGGGGTCATTGTTAGGTTTTGGAAATAAGCATATTAGAAGCATCTAGGGAGTCGACTGTCTTCCAAAAATCATATGTGAGAGTATCCTGCACAGCGTAATTATGAATTTAGATGCCAGAATTGTCCTTGATCCAATCCCGGAAGTAAGCGACTTCAGTGTAGACACCAGGATGTCCAGGTACACCACAGCCGTCGCCCCAAGACACGACGCCAGCGAGACGTCCGTCAATGCTGAGAGGGCCACCGGAGTCTTGTTGGCAGGCGTCCTTGCCACCCTCATCATAAGCAGCACAGATCTGTCCTTCACCAATTCCACCGGAATAGCTGTACTGGTTGTTACAGTTCTCTTTCGAGATTATGGGTACTTCAACGAGGTTAAGAATTTTGGGAAAATCTGATCCAGTGCTTCCCCAGCCGGTAATTACCGAAATCGATCCAACGGGCGCCTCTTCATCTTTGTTGAAGAGTTTGATAGGTTGACGTGTTTCGTCGAATTCGAAAGGTTCAAGAACGCGAAGCACAGCTATGTCGTTGATGACAATTTCGTTCTCGTTGACACCGTAGTCAGGGTGGGTAATGATTCTATCGACCTTGTGGACTGTGCCAGTAGACATTTCGTCAAACTGGTCAGCGGTACCAGCAAGAATCGTATAATAGTCAAGTTCGTCACCGAGACAATGAGCTGCGGTCAATACCCAGTACTTAGAGATAATGCTGCCCCCACAGAAGTGAATGTCGCCATAACGTAGACTGATCTGATGTGGATTCTTCTCGATGGTCGTCTCTTCACCATTAATGATTCTACCGCTCGAACGAGCAGTGATTAGCGGTGTGTTGAATTTTTTGTCTGGCACAGTGCCCGCTGAAAGACAGGATAACAATAAAAATATAGACAGGTAGAAATGTCAACGGCGTTAATATCCCTAGTATCAAATACTTGAAGTTTTGAAAGGCATCTCGTTACACTATTTCGAAAGGGAATTAACGACTCCTCATAAAATGATGAATCAAATTAATCCGAAGTTGGAATAACATTTTTATAGTTCTTAAGATGTCCTGTTTCCATAAGCCTCGAATAATCAATGAATCTTGTCAATATAAAATTATATTTAAAGAATTTTAGACAAATAAGTGCTACATTTTTTAATATCAAGAGCCGTGTGATAATAAATAGATTAATAAGTTTACCGGATGCGACCGCGACGAATAAAGCTACTAGTTTGAAAAGCTTGAACATCGTTGATTTTGTTCTTCACATGCAGACTGCACGTTGTTAGAGTCTTATATACCTAAATATCGAGATAATAATCTGTTACTACGATTCTGATCGATTACCGATTGATCTACAAGTACTTACTTCTACTTATAATAGTACATTCGATATACATTCGATATGATGTATCAACCGATTACAAATAACGACAAAGAATGTTGGAGTGGGTTTTTCGCAACATTTGGATAAGTTTCTAGTAGATTATCTTGAAGTAGAGGATAAGGCTTTATCAATCGTGTTAGAAACGATGTATTATCTTCGTGTGAAAAACTCATGAGGCATTGTTCCGAGTTAACTTAATTCCTTGATCTCCACAGCGAACTAAAATCTTTAATTCTAAAATGCTACAAAATTAAATAGATACGCCCGGGAATTTTATTTCGCTCAAAGGGAAAGGTGCCAATTGCTTTCGCGCCTGGAAGGAAACGGACCGATGGATTCTTGGGAAATCTAAGCCAGCATAGGTATCCTTAAGGTTTCTTAGGGATAGGGGGCATCCTTATCCTTAGGGGGTTTCATTTTCTGGCAAAATTAATTGATTAAATTCTCACACTAACATTCGATACCCTCGGTTCCCCACCTGCACGAATTAACACCACAACGAAAAAAAAAAACCCGACGCTTAGTCAGAAAAAATGTTATCGCACTAGTATCGCAAAATACTATTAATGAACAAAATAAATGGCCGGAAGCCGGATGCAGTATACGCGGCACACGATAAAACAAATTCAGGACACTGAACATCAATACTTAACAACGATAAATTCTCTACGCGGGCAAGACCAAAGCAACTGGCACGATTACATTAGTCTTTATAATGAGTAATACGCGGCAAACAAAAATGTGGACCGGAGAAAAATAGGGCAGAGGAAGAGCTTATTGGACGAATAACGATTCTGTCGATTTTCCGCTTAATATTATCCGATTCGAATAATCGTAGAAGAAAGCAGTACTATAAGCGGCACGGAATCCACGAATAACGATACAACATGCGACACAATACCTCCTCACTGCTTGAATGATCCACGGAAAAAGCTTTGAGCGATTGCGATTTATCGCAGTCACAATCTCCGCTCCCCATTCATCGATACTCGAAAAATCCCTTAAGGCCTTACATACGTCTAGCAGCGCTGAAAATGTGCTAAATGATTTTAAAAAAAAGTAAGGATAATGATAGAAATAAATAAAAATAAATAGTGCACATTGTTTATTGGTGTTTGATCGTTACACAAAAATGTATTTCACTTTATTTTTATGAAAATGACTATATAAAAAATCACGTGATTCACAACATCAGGAAAAAGAAGTTGCTCCACGCTCGGCATCATATGTTCAGTAAATGTTGAACGATATGCAAAATTTTTAAAAACGCTTCTCGAATAACGTTGTAGTTATAATAAGTCGATCCGGAATTTCGGATTTCAAAAAATTTTGCAATTTATGATAGTTTGACAAAAAGTATGTGTTTTACCTATTTATGTATTTTTATGAAATTTTTAAAACGAAACTTTATGGCCTGGCCTAGAGTCATAGGTTGAACGCAACATAAATGAATATTTTATTATTAATATTGGAGTCATTGTTCGATGTGGTCGGAACGTCCGACGTTGCAATTAACTCTCATATAGCGTATTTTCAAAAACCGCAATATGTGCTTTTGGGGAAGAATAGCGGAAGTGACAGGTACGGATTGTGATATGTGCTTGAAATACGGCGGTCGTCGACCGTAGGAGAAACCGGGTTACAGCCATTTCGTGTAATCACATTGACACAGAAACACGGCGAACACATCGTAGAATGTTTGTTTTCGTAGTCAATAATCGCTGTTGACTGCGCATTCCTGGATAAGTAATGTGAAAAGTCTCATCAAAAAAATATAATTTATTGAATGATGTAGATTCTAGACACTTTAGAAATTCATCAGAAAGAAATATAATTTATTGAATGATGTAGATTCTAGACACTTTAGAAATTCATCAGAAAAAAATTAAATTTATTGAATAATGTGGATTCCATACACTTTAGAAATTCATCAGAAAAAAATAGTATATTGTGCAACTAGTGTGGCAAGTTGTCGATTGACCACGAAAGCGAAGTTGAGCGCACGAGCGAAGCGAGTGCGCTCATTCGCTTGAGGGGGCAATCGACAACGCCGCACGAGTTGCACATACTATTTTTTATTACGAATGTGGAAAATTTCCCGAAAATTGGGGTCCAGGGGCAAAGCCCCGGTGGGGTCCAGGGGCGAAGCCCTGGTGGGGGGTTGGGGGGGCGAAGCCCCGGTGGGGTCCAGGGGCGAAGCCCCGGTGGGGGGTTGGGGGGGCGAAGCCCCCCCAGACCAAAAATAAAATCTGAAAATTTAAAAAGATTTATTAATTAAGATTTATAAATTAAGGTTAAGATACAACTTCTTTAGCTTTTTCCAGTATTTCAGGTGGTGTGCATTCGCCGTCAGAGCTTTCATCAGTTTCCGGTATCACTTCAGACTCCAAATTCATTTCAAAACTTTTTAAATGTTCAATGTCAAAATATTTTTAAATGGTTTTATAAACTAAACTGTCACATTAACCTTAATTCAGTTTTAATATTTCGATTGTTTTTTTTTTATTTTAATTTCAGCACCGTTATTATTTTGTTTAATTTCATTTCAAACGGTTTCTCTGACTTTGCGTGCGCCAACAATAATTTCAGTGCGACAAGTAAACTTGTCGCACCCGAATAACCGTTTGGTCAATAAAATAACTAAACTGTAATTAAAAAATGGTCAAATAGCCACTTTTCAACCGTAACAGCATACGTAAAGATACCACTTCTCCCGCATGAGTAATAAAAAATAATTTATTGAATAATGTGGATTTCATACACTTTAGAAATTCATCAGAGAAGGGTACCAAAGGTGGTATTGGGGCATTTCTGTATTCGTATCGTAAGTATCGCATTTTATCGAAGGGTGTGAAGAGGCTCAACAAATGCTGCCTCCAGACGGTTCAGTAAATCTTGCTCTAATACTCCGAAATAAACGCAGGGGAGAAGCTCTTCGTGCAGTCCATGGGGTTCAGCTTAACACCGTCACCGCATTCATGGACTTCTTGAAAACATTGTACCTCCCAGCAAAATCAGTGTACCAGCTACAAGGGGAACTTGGACGCATATACCAATGCGACGATGAAGCTGTCCTTACATATTCCAACAGAGTAAAGGACATTGGAAATAGGATTAGTGATGCCTACAAACAGAGCCACGGTGGGGTTGTCGACCAAATATTCAAGAATAACCTTGATAAAGACCTAGTCGAGTGTTTCAACCGCGGACTGAAGCCAGAAATTGAAAATAAAATTACGAGGAATCGACCATTCAGCGAAACCATGAAGGAAGCAATCGAAATTGAGAGAATGGAACAAGCAAAAGGGGTTTTGCGACACTCACGAAGCAATAATTGACTGACTGTCTCGGCACCAACACTCACGTCATGGATAGACACTCTATTCGCCAACATCGAAGATGAAGAATTCATAAAGGAGTATATACGCCCACTTGCTCAGTTCGTCGACACCGTAACGTAGTTCTAACCATTTCCTTTTTTTTATTATATATATGTATATAATCTTTAATTCAATATCAAAGAATTAAAGATACTATTCTAGTAATACTCTCCCAAAGAATCAACACATTTTTTAAATATTTTTATAATAATTAACCTTATATAATGCATTAACGTACAACTCATGTTATGTCAGTGCCAAATCTAACAAGAGTTTTTAAGGGGGGAGGTGTTACGTCGTAGCCTTACTCGCACTTCTTTTTAAAAGCCTAACACCCACACTAGACACGAACGCCTTAGCTAGAGCGCACGTGCATCGCAACGCGACCATTGCTCCGGACGCTCTTCCGAACTCAAGTGGACTCCCGCTAGTTTCTGTCACAAGGCACCGGACTACGCGCGTGTCATAAACTCTCAGCTCGCATCTTCCAAGAATACGAGGTATAAATCGAATATCATAGTTAATAACTTCCTTTTTCTAATCACCAGAGAATTATATGCGCCTGTAATGATCCCATAAATAGCCCACCAATACTTATTACATCCGACTTTTTGACGAATTTATGATTCCCCCACGCTCGAACAAATCTATCCAAATTAGTATGTAAGAGCGGGATTTACTTAGTTAAGTTAGATAGTTCTGAATCTCCGACCAACGTTATAACTACGGCGGAGCGCGTAAAGCGCTTATCTACTTATTTGGCCCTGTGAGGTCAATCAATATTTTAACCAAAGAAATTAGAAGTGTAATTACAACGTATTCAGAAGAGTTTTATTAATAAATTGTGAGTTTCTTTAAATTGGCGAGTCACGATTATTTGCATGCTGGATCTCTGTACTACAAGTAAACCATTCAATCACCAGTTCCACTGATTAAAATCTTTACATCGATGAAGTAGCGTAAGGCAATATCTACATCCCCGGTGTAAAGAGCTCATGCTTTGACCCGAAAGTGAGATCGCCGTTACGTTCTCCCTAGTACAACTCGTAAGAGTTGACTCGGACGTAACATAGAGATTTGCCGTGTGTTAAATACTGGCGACGCTCTGGATCCAATCGCGGAAGTAAGCGACCTCAGTGTAAACACCGGCGTATCCAGGTTGGGCACAACCTCGGCCCCAGGACACGATACCAGCGAGACGTCCCTCAATGGTGAGGGGACCGCCAGAATCGCCTCTGCAGGTGTCCTTACCTCCCTCTTCGTAGCCAGCACAGATTTCTCCTTCAGGGATGCCACCGGCATAACTATACTGTTTGCTGCAGGTGGCTTTCGAGATTATGGGTATTTCGACACGGTGGAGAATTTGGGTAGAACCTGCTTCGGTCGTTCCCCAGCCGGTAACCACTGAAACTGCTCCAGCGGGTGACTCTTCGTCCTTATTGAAAAGTTCGATGGGTTGCCGAGTCTCGTCGAATTCAAAGGGCTTCAAAACGTGGATCAACCCTACGTCATTGATAAGAGTTCCGTCCTTGTCGGCGTAGTGAGGATGGCTGATGATTTTATTGACAGTATGAACACTGCCAGACTTTTCGTCAAACTTATCGGCAGTACCGGCAAGAATGGTGTAACTGTCGAGACTACGGGTAAGACAATGAGCAGCGGTCAGTACCCAGTATTTGGAGATGATGCTGCCACCGCAACGGTGACGATCGCTCGAACGAATACTAATCTGATGCGGGTTTTTCTCGATGGTTGTCTCCTCACCGTTGATGATCTTGCCATTCAAGCGGGCTCCAAATGGCGATCTGTTGAACATTGGCTTAGGCAAAGTGCCAGCTGAAAGGAAGTATAATAAAATAAACATCGATTATTCATAATTTTTATAAAGAATTTAAATGAGCATTTTTTCAGGCTACCAATTCCGAAGATTATAATTGGAGTTGTATATTTACCGGATGCCGCCGTGGCGACTAGAGCCACAACTGCGACGAGCTTGAACATTGTTGCTTTCACTTCTACTCGTTGTCTCAACGTTATTGGAATCTTATATACCCGAAAGTCACGATACTAATCTTTTTCTACTCCCCACCGCTGATAGATGGTCCACTTATCTATGATGTGTTAATTCTAATTATAGTCTTTAATTCGATAAACGTCGTTGCACTTCGATACCAGGTGTCACTCCAATTGTCAAGGTGGAGGGGAGATGACTCTACGACAGCAGCTATGGAAGATCAAAGTAACATCGCGTGAAACATCAGGTATTCGTATCGATCGTGGGAGAATCGGCACCATTGTCTTTGGGTAAAACACCCATGAGGTCCACATTTAGAATTGATTATTAAGCTCATTGAACGATCTCTGATCTTTGCAAGCATTTTAATTTGTCGGTAATTTCTGGACACTGAAGGAATTTTTTGCTACCATTTTTACTGGTGAAAAGATTGTGACGTATTTAAATTGGGGTGGAGGTCAAAATACTGAATGACTAAAATAGCGGATTACAAAATAATTAAAGTCTGAATCGAGAATAGCCATCATTATAAAAGTCGCTCTTATAGCCATTCTCTATTTCGATCATTAGCTATTTTGGACCACATCAGGGGTTTGGGAGAATAATTCCTCCTCGAACTAAAAGTTTCGTTTAGCCGCTGTGCATAATCAAATTTTGACTTGACTTCGTGGAGTTTTATGAATGTCGCACATCGGATTGCGCGACGCCCTAAGTCTGTTTGAACGGTTTGTATAGGAATAAAGGTACAGAATTGAAAGTTGTAGTATCGGAATGTTATATAAAGAGAATTTCCGATATATCGAGTTATGCAGCAAAAGGAGCGTGTTGGCACAGTTTCTGTAGGAATGTATAACCGAAATGTCTTGTAAAACTCATGTGATGATAAAAAATGTGCAGTAAGAATCGGTTGAAGAATAGACTGACTGAAGGAACGGATCTGTTGAATCGATATTGTCCCCAATAAAACCGTATCGGAACGTAGGGCTGTTTGCTTCACGTATTTGATTGTTGACTCGGACGCGTGTTTGACTTGGACTTTTCACGTATTTTTAGCCTAGTACTCACGTAGGACTAGAAATACATGAAAATTTAAGGATTATTTCATCGACGGAATTTTTTAACGCCCAAGTTAAAATTTAGACCCAATTAGAAACCTAAATGTAGTAGTACCACGGGGTAAACGGAGGCTTCTCCATTCCTCAGTACCTCCTAAAGTGGCAGACATTACCCGGTTACAGGGAAAGGAGACTACTGACGATTCTTAAGTTCTTTCTCTTCTTTCGATTCTTGAAATTCTTAAGTTTGGATCTCAAATTCGGTTGTACCGAGTGAGATGAGGTTTTTAGGCCTTCCCGTAAACTTTTTAACTTGGTATATCTGACCCATTTTGATTCAATGAAGGGTATTGGTATTGTTATTATACACTGATCTCCTAGGACCCTCTTCCTTTTCCCTCCTCCCCTTCTCTATCCGTTGTCATCGGTTCGGTTCTCGAGTCTGGAGTTTTGCCGTGCCCCGTCCGGTGTTGGCCTCGGTCATACGGCTATAGTCGACGTTCGTACGCCTTACAGTCAGAGCTACGTCGTCGTCCGTTTTGCCTTAAGATGCGGGCCTTTAGTCTCGGGAATCGAACCCGTGACAGGTTTCCAGTCTTTTGGTTACTACACCAAGGCGCTGGCCCGTGCCTTAGGACCTACTGTTTTCATGGTGGAGTCTGAACCACCGGATCACAGAAAGCACATAGAAAAATCCATTGGCGCTTGGCAAGGAGTCGAACCCTGAACCCACTACGTATGAGCCCAGACCCCAACCACGCGGCTACTGCTCTCCCTCGAGATTCATCGAAGGTTATTCGAAGGGTTTCAATTTGAACTCAGGCGTACTTCCCACATATCCCTCATCGATTCGTTTTTACATTACATGTCCTTTTTACGTGGGAATGGCTATACTTACTCAACTGCTATCGATAAACAATTATAAAACTATTTTAGGTGGCTATGTATAATTTTATTGATAGAATAATGTATAACATCAACAAAAATTGTGAACGTTTGTGTTTTATACGGAGTTTATCATTAACGTCAACTTGACCAGCACGTAGTAAGTTGACTATCTTACAAAAATCATTTATGAAAGTATGTTGCACAGCATAATCATGAATTTACACGCCAGACTTCGCTTTGATCCAGGCGCGGAAAGAAGCGACTTCAGTGTAGGCACCGGGTTGTCCAGCGAGAGCGCAACCATTGCCCCAAGAGGTGATACCAGCAAGCTTGTTGTTAATGGCAAGAGGACCGCCGGAGTCACCCTGGCAGGCGTCCTTGCCACCTTCGGGATAAGCTGCGCAGATCTGGCCTTCGGGAAGTCCACCATACTTGCTGTATGCTTTACTGCAGCTTTCCTTACTGACGATGGGCACGGTGACAGTCTGAAGAACCAAGGGGAGACTCGAACCGCCGGTTCTACCCCATCCGGTGATAACCGAGAGAGATCCAGCTGAACTCTCTTCAGCCTCGGCGAAGAGAGGAATAGGTTGACGGGTCTCGTCAAATTCGAAAGGCTGTTTAACGCGAATTAGAGCGACATCGTTCAATGGGATACCTTGGCTGGTAGTACCATACTTCTCATGACGCACGACTGCATCGACGGAGTGCTTAGAACCACCTGAGGTTCGGTAGCTTGAACCTGCGACAATGGTGTATGCTGAAAGGCTGTAACCCACGCAGTGGGCAGCGGTCAAGACATAGTCCTTCGAGATGATGCTACCACCGCAGTTGTGACTGCCGTAAACCCGGATGCTGACTTGATAGGGCACTTTCTGGATGGTCGTGTCCTCTCCTCCTACGATACGTCCCGTTGGCGACCATGGAAAACCTCGGGTGGAAACTGTGGCGGCTGTAAAAATCGGGATAAGAAAGTTTATTCATGTAACATATTAGAACCAATACATTTATGTAAATACTTAGTCACGTGCAAGTGATTTGTTTGTTGATCTTGATAGACACAAAATGCTGTGGTAATATTCATATCGTCGTGGTCCGTTTTAGACCATTGTGTCATGAATAATTTGTATTTGGAAAGTAGCGAATGCAATGCAAATATTTCGACAAAAGGGTTTATAGTCATTTGGATTTTATTATTGATATATTAATATGCTTGGTTAGTAGCGAAATAAATGGACTTACCAGATGCCACCGTGGCTAGGACTGCCAATGCCAGGAACTTGAACATCTTACTAATTGAATATCTCCGGGTACGGTGTGCAGTTCCGTTTCCGAAGTAGCCTTATATACTCCCGGAACGCGTCTATCTATTCCATCTCTTTGCAATGATCACATTCTCTATCATAGAGGTGATACTGTGTCTTTATCAACCAGATTTTTCTTCAGTATTGCAACGCACGTGTCGATACCAGCTTATCAAAATCGAGAGTCAATCTCGCGGGATTAAGGGGGTCAGTTTAGGCGAATCAGTCAAAGAAGTCTTTTTTGTTTTATTTTAAAGATACCTTATTCCTTAGCGAAGATAAAGTACACATACACATTGTCATTGGGTTAACCGATTTGTTCGACACCTGATCCTTGTATTTTACACTTGACTCGTGGTCCACAGGACACTGCTCCAAGGATTAACGTTCACAATTACACTCCATACCATTTAAGCGGAGCAATTTTATTTTTACATCGAAAGATCCATGCCAGCATTATTACGACATTGTAGAACTCAGCTTAAAGGGCCTGTATTATGTTTATGTTCATTATCATACGTTATCCATAGTTTGTAGTCCACTTTATGCAGAGCATTTTTAGGTAAATTAT
Source organism: Clistopyga incitator (assembly GCA_947507545.1). Classification (NCBI taxonomy): domain Eukaryota; kingdom Metazoa; phylum Arthropoda; class Insecta; order Hymenoptera; family Ichneumonidae; genus Clistopyga; species Clistopyga incitator. The sequence continues at coordinate 6,843,191 of OX382176.1, forward strand.
TCTGTAAAATCACTTTTTCTTGCGTTATTGTCGCACTGGTTACTAGATCGGTACGGTTCAATTTTCGACAATGGCGAACTTATATTCAACAGTGCTAGGTAGCAAATAGGTGTAGATTGGAAAAGTGTTTTCAAAGTTCAAAGCAATCTGCATTTTTCATGTTTTAAACGATTTCATTTTGGAAACATCTGGCAAAACGGGATAAACTGCAGACAAGTACATCGAAACATTTAGGGACACTTAAGACTGGTAGAATTTAATAATTTTTTATATTTCTGTATGCATTAATGATAAGGTTTTCGAAATAAATGGCACTCCTGAATGACTTAATTAATAAATCCGAACATCGTCACACAAGGTATGCATTCATGTTTCGGTAAAAATTACAAATCTGATAAAAATAAAATAAGACACGGAGTTTTTTATTCAATCACTTGACCACATAATCGTATATTGTGATACTAGTACGATAAAGCGGCCATTATCGCGCGGAGGTTAGGAAGCCGTGCACGAGCCAAGTCGAGTGCACCGCTTCCTAAGCTTCGCGGGATGTCCGCTTCGTCGTACAAGTGTCACATACTATTTTTTGTAACGAATGACAACATACTGTCGCACATCTTTGTGCTTGCGAAGCATTGCGCAAAATCATCTTGTAGATAGTTTTACACACGCCATCTGGTGCGTAAAATTATCTAAAGAATTCTAGATAACTTTACGTACCAGATGGCGTACGTAAAATTATCTACGTTTATGTCAGCATAATGCGCCATCTTACGCATGCTTTGCAGGCACGTAATGTGCGACTTAATGTGCATGAGTTACAAAAATTAAAAAATGACGTTTTGTTTCAGATTTCTTTTTTACCAGGGATGCATATGTTTTGCTTTATGCAAAACTTTCGCTATAAAAAAATCGAGACTAATAATGAAAAACAATCTCTATAAAACATTCCCTTATGGAGATTGTTTAAAAAAAAAGGAAAAATTATGAGAATGCACTTTGGTTTTACCTTACATCCATTTTTATCTTTTTAATCGTGATAATCTTCGGCCTTATCAGACATTCATTTCGTAAACGTAACTCGTGACCGATATACAAAGTCAACATGCAAAAAGAATTCCCCATATATACATTTTTAACATACAACGAAAAGTTGGTGACCAGATAAACTGCAACATTCATTTGGAACACTTCAGTAACTAATTTTACATTTGTTTAAAACAATTAAATTGTTATATTTCATTTATGAAGTGATTGAGCTGATATAAATTACGAAATAGAAGTGGTAGCATATACGCAGTAGAAAAAAGTGTTACGTCCATCATCAGAGATTTGTATGACCAAAGTCTATTTGATATCAATTGTACGCAACTCTATTCACAATTACTCGCCATCGGTTGATCCGCTTATAGTACGTGAATCTGATAGCAGTTCAGATATCAAATTCGTGGCGACGATATGGTATTAAACTCAATTGGATGGTATTCCCTCTTCAGTATCGTAAATATTTTTATTATTGTTTTCTATTTGCACTACACAGCGTGAACTATTTCGCTGCGTTTGATTTGATTTTTACTGGTACAGTGTGCGGCAAAATTAGTAAATATAACTAAATCTGAGGTATTATTTCTTGCATTTAATAATATTTTCTTGTTTTATTTATAATTTTTTATAAGGTTGCATTTTAACAAAATATTCGGAGTAAAAGTGTCAAAAAAAGGTGCAGGATAAAAGATTCACATAGTCTTATGTATTTGTATTTTCTAAAAATATTTTTTTCTAATTAAATCTGCACTGTATTGAAATCTCATATGATAGTCGCCATTGTATCGAAATCTCTTACACAATCATCATTAAACCTGGACACGATTTTTATCAATGATAACGCGATTTGATTTCCGTGTTAATGACAGCGACGTTTTCTTATCGGGTTGTGACGATTCATTATGACCCTCAAAATTTCTGCATCTTTAGAAAAAAACTTTAGCACGCTGTAGCGCCGTGACATTAGTTCTGAGAGGAAAATGTTTACCACCTTTTTGTTTCTCTTTAAATTCCCCGATGACGGATATTTTTGAAAAAAAAAATTATTTAAAATTAAGACGATCACTGCGAATTGAAAACTTTGGCACGCTTCATCTTTTACATTTTGACTCGGAGAGAAAAGTTTGTAGGAGACATTTTGTTCCTTTTTTAATTTTGAGGTGGCGGTTATTCGTACTTTTCGAGTGGCGGTTATCTGTGGGTAGTTATTTGGACTTTTGTCTTTGACAGCGTTTCCTGACTAGAATATTGATCATAGGCAAAAATGCCGGACTTTTTTGTAGTACTCTCGATTATGTAGTGGCGGGTTCCGCCAGATTTTTTTTAAGGGCGAAGAAATTTTTTTTTTTGCCATTTCAAAACTTTGGATCGCGATATCTTGGCCAAATCACCTCCTAGAGAAAAAAATATATGTGCCTTTTTTGTTCCTTTTTCGATTATCTAGTGGCGGGTTTCGCCGGATTTTTTTTAAGGGCGAAAAAAATTTTTTTTTGCCATTTCAAAACTTTGGATCGCGATATCTTGGCCAGATCACCTCCTAGAGAAAAACGGAACCCGCCACTAGATAATCGAAAAAGGAACAGAAAAGGCACATATGTTTTTTTTCTCTAGAAGGTGATCTCGCCAACATATCGCGATCCAAAGTTTTGAAATGGTAAAAAAATACATTTTTTCGCCCTTAACAAAAAATCCGGCGAAACCCGCCACTAGATAATCGGAAGTACTACAAAAAAGTCCTTCGGCATTTTTGCCTATGATCAATATTCTAGTCAGGAAACGCTGTCAAAGACAAAAGTCCAAATAGCTACCCACAAATAACCGCCACTCGAAAAGTACGAATAACCGCCACCTCGAAATTAGAAAAGGAACAAAATGTCTCGTACAAACTTTTCTCTCCGAGTCAAAATGAAAAAGATGCAGCGTGCCAAAGTTTTCAATTCGCAGTGATTGTCTTAATTTCAAATAATTTTTTTTTTTTTTCAAAAATATCCGCCATCGGGGAATTTAAAGAGGAACAAAAAGATGGTAAACATTTTCCTCTCAGAACTAATGTCACGGCGCTACAGCGTGCTGAAGTTTTTTTCTGAAGATACCGAACTTTTGAGGGTCATGATTCATTAGCTTGGATCATGATATGCCACGTATCAATTGTTGACTTCATTGTAGTACTCTGATAGCCGGTGAATACAGCGCATCAGCTTTTGCATGTTGGTCTGTCGAGACTAAAGAGGGTTTGTAGTGCATTTTTGAAGATGATTTTTGGGAACTACAATTTTTAGAGTACTGATTCTCCTAATGAATCCAGTTGTCGAAAAAACTGCATTGCATTTCTAAGAGAACGTCTGGACGTGTCACAATTGGAAATGGAAATTCTGAGTGTCTGCAATGCAGTTGCATTCAGTATACGATTTTTTCGCTTGTTTTTGTTGTAAAACTGTGTTCATACCTCGAGTAAAAATTTTAATATTAACCTTACATGAAAAGATTATCCACCAAAAATGTCTTTGGGAAACAAATTACACGCAAATAAAAATATCAATAGAAATATATACGGTGGAAAAAATATCAGGTTCCCTATTACAAAGCAAGCGAGTGGGCCAGGATGTTACACTGCTTCATGGTGTGATAAATTAATTAATTTATCGACAAGCTTTATTGGTGTTGCTTGTTATAATTGTACATTCGGGTAGGGCCACTAGTTCGTTTTAATTTCATTGTGAACTCGTTCATTAATTAAACAATTTAGCGACCAAAACGCCTGAGGCAATCAGGTAGTTCGCGCCAAAGTAAATTCGCCGATTCTCCAAGCCTGGAAAATATTGGCACCGTGTGGCAGCCTCATCGTGATGCTGATTGGTCGAGGGGAATGGTCCTGGGTTAACCAGGTTACCAATGCGCTTCCTGAGTTTTCTTTCGCAATACGAAAATGAAGAAAAAAACGGTACGAGCTGGCAACTGTAGCAAACTGTTCAAACCCTCCGGCTAGACGTGTTTTTCGCAGTGAAAATGCACTGAGCATAAACGTATATCTATACCTGCATTGACGTACACATCGAAATGCGAGCATCGTAGGTACTCTTGTCTACTGCTCTTTGGGATATTTTCCATCGTCGCTGCATTTTCCTTCGAGTTTATACGACTTTCTGCGGAAAAACCTCACTGCTCTATCTCGTCGGATAAAAAATACGTTGGTGATTCTAACGCATGGGCGTATAGGAAAGCTTCGGCAACCTTCTGACACTTTTTCGTCTGGCCTGTTAATCTTTTCCGATACATTTTCTACACTGAAAACAAAATGTCATTGATTAAATAAATCCATCGTTTGCGGGCTGCCAAAAACAAGCGTTATCAACTTAATTTGGATTCTAATTCCCCAATTCCCATACGATATCGAAATAATAACTCTAAAACAAGCTAAATAATATTTTATCATTTCACTGTTGAATGGGATTGCACCAATAAGAACTAGCATTAAAACTACTTCTTTTGGCAGTCCGCAAACGATGGATTTATTGAATCAATGACATTTTTTTTCACCGTATAAATAATATAATAATAATAATTACTATAATAATAAGTACGTGCACCATTCAAGGGCGTTACGAATATATCATAAACAGCCAAAAAACTTATTTCATTAGTGAAAAATGAATTCGGCGCAAAAAAAAAGTGTTATAAAAGTGTAAAAAAATGTTTTTCTAAGTTTCAAGAGTATGACGTACGGGCCGATTTAAGATTCCGGTAATACTTTGGTTTGAGTATCAAAAAAGTATTTGAAAAGTGTTCATACTACATTCGAATCTTCATCTTGTGTTCGTGAACTGCTACGACACGTTCGCATTTAATTTGCAGATATCGAAATTCTTGTAATTATCTTGTACATTTTACACACGTAAGCCTTATTTTAAAAAATCTGTGCCATCGAGGCCCGCACATAAATTGATTGTCCGTTATCGGTTGTATTTCAAGAATAAATCGATCATTAAATATGTCATTTAACCGCTAGATTATCTGTGATTAATCGGAATTTCGAAGCAAATTTCTTGTGTGAAAAATCTTTTTAGAATTCGCACGTGTCCCAAAATTGCTTAATGCGTCGTTTAGCACGTTTTAAATGACAATTTTAAGACGCTTAGGAATTGAAAATGCAAAATTACTACACAGCGTCAGTCGCTTTTATATTACTTCGGTCTGATGAAAACACGGAAACATCACATCCGGATGCGTCTGATTTTTTGTTAACATAAAATAAGAGTGTAAGCCAAATTATTGTCTGGAATATAAAAAATTCGTTTTCTTTTATATAGTCAAAGATTTTTGCATACTGATACTTTATTCTGAGAAGATACAAGAGGTGATATACAAAAATGATCTTATTATACTACACTGACCAAAAGTTTGGTAAATATCAATTTATCATGCTATTTATATCGGAGCAATTGTGTTGCATTTAATGAATACGTAATAAACAACCAGCGTATTTTTTGAATGAACATTATACGTGATTTATTGTTTGTACATGGTGAAAAGTATTCGCCAGGGATGAAACATGAGTCAGTGTAGTGCGTTTGAAATATTTTTCAAACATTGTGTACATGCGTTTTTTAGAAAATATCCAATGAAAAGTCATACGATGAATGATAAATGCTTAGAATGTCAACGAGTACTACCGAAAAGTGGTCGATATTCACGGTAGCGCCGTTGAGCACAGTAGGTAACTGTAGATATTCAAACTTCAGAAAGTTCGCTCAAACATCAATGGTACATGAGTAATTTGCGCGTGAGGATCGAAAGACTTAGATGCCACAGTTGGTCTCGATCCATGCTCGGTAGAAAGCGACTTCAGTGTAGACACCAGGGCTTCCGGGCTTTCCACAACCGTTGCCCCAGGAGACGATACCAGCGAGGCGCCCTTCAATGGCAAGAGGGCCGCCAGAGTCACCGTCGCAGGCGTCCTTGCCTCCTTCCGGGTAAGCTGCGCAGATCTGACCTTCGGGTACTCCACCCACCCATTGGTATGCTTGGTTACAGCTTTCCTTCGTGACCATGGGAACGGTGACGATTTGAAGAATCGAAGGATATCCCGATTCAGTGCTGCCCCATCCGGTGATGACGGCGGAATCTCCAGATAAACTTTCCTCGGCATCGTTGAATAGCGAGATCGGTTGATGCTTCGCATCAAATTCGAAGGGCTCGTTGACGCGGATGAGAGCGATATCATTGTGCGGGACACCTCTGCTGTCAAGGAGGTACTTATCGTGCTTGATGATCTGGGCAATGGTGTGTATAGAACCTCCACTTGCCTCGAAGGTCGTACCAGCCTTGATCGTGTAGGAGGAAAGTGAGCCAGTGACGCAGTGAGCGGCAGTCAAAACCCAGTCCTTGCCGATGATACTGCCTCCGCAGTTGTGACGACCATAAACCTGAAGGCTGATCTGGTAGGGAACATCCTCGATGGTGGTGTCTTCGCCGCCTATGATGCGACCAGATGGGAATAGGGGCAATCCTTGAGGCAGGATAGCGGCTGTGAAAATTTGAATAAAGGATATTTAGTTATGAGACATGGTAAACCTGTGCATTTTTACATTTTGTTTCATTGTACATAGTTACGATGACTACGGAATGATTAACTTGTAGGTCTTGATAAACACAGATTGCAATGATGGCATTGATGAAGACAGAACGTTTGTTAGGCTATCGATTGTTACATAATTTGAATTAATAATCTGACGCAGTTATGAAAAGCAATTCAAACGAATTCGGATCAGAAGAGGATTCGTGTAATTTTGTCTTTGCTGCCATTATGGAAATGTATTTTGCTAGTGGGGACATCCATTGATTTACTACGTAAAACGAATAAGTTTGTGACCTGTGACACGGAAGATATAATGCACTTAACTTTTAATATAAATAACCACAGCGTAAAAGTGTTGGATGGGCACAAAATGAAATAATGTCATTGATGACGCCGGGGTGTTTACTTAGACTATTGTTTGTTAAATAATAGTAGGTGAGTTATTTATTGTTCTTATTGTGTTTACGTATTTAGTTAGTTAATAAGGTGATTCGTCTTACCAGATGCCACCGTGGCTAGAGCCACCAATACGAGGAGCTTGAACATTTTACTAATGAGAGATGTTCGGGGACAGTGTGAAGTTTCGTATCCGAGCTGGCCTTATATACTCCTTCATCGTATCCACCAGTTCGATACATGCCATGTGAAATTCCTTGCTGAAATTCTATAATCATAATTTCGATCCTTATCATAGCGAATTGGGCAACTGTGCTCATGATAGATTAAGTACGTTGGAAACCCCCGCGATCTGAACGAAAACCGCCTTATCGAAACCAAGGATCAATTTCGTGATATCAGACATAATTGATTGCCAAACGTGATTATCAATCATATCGTTTATCCAGACCACACGTTGCGATGCCCATTAACTGAGGTTATCCGCGATTTAGGCTCTGCTTTAAGACCTTATCGAGTACCCGATAAAATTCGGGATGCCAGACATTCAATGATGACAGATTTTTACAATTTGTTTTAAAAAGTCAGTAGCTGGCAATAATGAGCGCTCACTGTCCAAGGAACCGTGGAAGTCGTAGAAAGTGTCGTTGATGTTTGCTAATTTGTGGTTGATGGGTGTATTACTTCCCTATGGACGAAGCTTTGTTTCCATAAGCATGAATTCTTTCCTAAGATCCACATCAGTACACTCAAAATGGTCTGAAGTTTTGAGGTAGTGGTTTACAACAATTGTGCGGGTGTATGTGGCTGGGTGTGTATTATCACACTAAGGAAAAGCAAAAAAAATTGTGACAACCCCGCAGGGAGATTGGCGAATCGGTCGGTGACTCAGTTTTTAAATTATGATTGAAACTATGATTATCCTTAACGAAATTTCACATTGATATGCCACATTTTTTCGTTACATTGAATTAGGAATGTCATTATTATCTTTGTACGTGAGGATATAGACGGCGTTTCAATGTACTTTAGTCGTTACGTGAGTACTTTAAGGGATGACTACTTGGACAAACGAACATCGTCAACAGAGGAAGTAGCTTAACACGGAAATTCAGCTCCTATTGGTTCTGAGTGTAGTAGTAACTGCTGGGCCACCGGTGGTACTTGTCTACCAGTCTCGTTTCGCAAATTGGAGTAGACACGTCCAATCTGTGAGTCGTCATGTGGCACGAACCACTCCAGTTTCGAATTAACCCGCGTTACCCGACGCGGTGCTGCGATGATGCTGGGTCTGTCATGCGTTGACTGTCGACGTCATCGGGCTGTAGTCCCTGTTTCCGCTCTCATGTCACTGGAATACACAGAAATGTTGGTGCATCGGGACGGCCCAGTGGAAGAGTCACGGACATTTTGTTGACACTAATTCCACCAGACTCGGCCACAGATGACGAGATCATCCAACAATTAATTCACCTGCTAGAGTTCGTTGTAAAGTTTAGTTGATAATTTCAAAATGGTCAGTTCAGTCTATTTAAAAAAAAGTTCTCTGAACAATTGTAATCAGAAAATTCATGGAATATTCGTTAGATGCAGAATATGAATGATGACAAAATTTCTTCGTATGCACAATAAACAAATTAATAATATATATAAAGCTGCTCCATTTTTACTGTGTCTTTTATTATTCTTGCTAGGAGAAAATGAGCACTATGAAGAAAGGGACATGAAAAAGCAACACAATGTGTATATACGTAGCAATACATGCATACTACAGAAATTTGTATATTTTGCACGGCCCAAGCGTCGTTATTCGGCAATAAAAACATATGGCTGAGTCAACATTGAGAATCGTTTATGCAAACTACCCGCGTCGATGGAGCTCGAGGGAGAGATGTGTAGACCCGGTGGGCCGTGGTTCTAGACCACCGGTCGGGGCGTCATTGCTTCGCGTTAAACGTCCTATCGGGCTTTGCTCCCCTATTGAACCAATTAATTAACGGACAGTGAATAACCATAGTACTATACCTATCCATCACTGGGATCACTGTAGCCGCAATAACCACTATGGAAGTATGGAAATGCGCACTGAGATAAAGGGATTGGACGGTTCAACTTGAATGTTTAATTATCGAAAACAATCTTTTTGGTCGCGTCAACAGTCATTTGATAGCTCGTGACTGTCTGCTGGGTTTAGTTGAACCAACTAATCGATTTTTTCAGTATAGTGGTTAAATCGCTGGCCCGTATGGAAATTTCTTATAAGCATAGAATTGCATTTAATATTTGTGAAATGAAATATCAATATAATCACTAGTTATTAAGTGGACCGAATGACCTATAAAGTGGATCAGGGAATGTTTTGTGTTGAGAATATGGGTACTTTTGAAAAATTGAATTTATAACTTTAAAAAACCAAATTGTCCTATTTGAAAAAGTGGACAAATAGGGTAGTCCGGTACAACGTCTTCTTGCACACTGAAACTTTTGTCTGAACCATTTTTGGACATGATCGATAGTTTGAGTCCTATTGCTCTGTAACACTTTATATGCCTCACCCTGTATATTTATGAATGATATTTGAAAATGAACATGATTTATTTTGACCGGACAACTTAGGATTTGCTTCTTCAAAGATTATAGCTTGCGGTTAATCCACTGCGGATTCCCAGTCAGAAATTGTAACTTGACGCCACCAACCTCGTCGACTAGTTGACACGGAAATAATCCTCTGGAGCTCGTGTTTACTCTCGTTGATTTTTTAAACGGGAGTCAGGTGTCCATGATGGGCACCACCAAGTCCGAGTGATTTTCCGTGCTCGGGACAAAAGTCTCTCCGATGGCAGAATCGGAAACGCCATTCTCGGACACACGCGTTAAGGCTTGACAGGTTTTGATAAAACTTTCATTTCTGTCGTCTGCAGAGCGAAACAATGACTGAGGCCTCGGCATTATGGTGCGGTCTAGTACGCTGTTATGTGGAGTGTGTCTGTTTTATGCCCAGGGGGAATAGTACTTGACATGGCTATACGCGGACTTCATACGAGACATTCCACGCCAGTTTAACTACCTGATTTTTCAAAAAATTTCAAAAAATGTTGTAATATCATAAAACTATATTTCCTTAGAAAAAAATCTTAAATATCAACAACCTACAATGTTCCGTTTTCGAGATAAACTGTTTGTTTGGTTTGGTGATATCTTGATAATCCCAAATTCGAAAATACTTATTCATTTACGTAGCAATACAGGTTATGAAGTCCGCAGTCTCGTTCTGTGTTACGAAGTTTAATGCAAAAAGTGAATTGTTTAAAAAATTTTGTAGATGCATTGATTCCGAATCACACTAACGATTTAAGCCAAGGTTAATACCAAGTCACATTAAATTTAATTGTATGTACTCATGAAAAACAATTTTATAGAATATTCTAAATTTCATACTAATTGAAGAAATCACGTCATTTTTAAATTCAAGAAGCGATATTATCTGAATTTCTAAACATGATATTGTAAAAAATTGCAATAATTTAAAACGGTCTGCTGCTTCAACTTCGTGCCAAATTTTATTTCAATCGGTTGAATCGTTATTCAGTTCTTGAATTATGAGGGAACTGGAACTTCAAAGCCCTGCACACACACACACACACACACACACACACATTATTGTCGACGACTTTTCTCAATGCTTCAGACGACTTTGACCGTACCGGTATGAAAGTATCGAAAAAAAGACATTATAAAATGCCGATTCCTCTATGGGAGACGTAGATACAGCAAGCGTTATAAATAATATTTAACAAATAGAGGGATTACTGTGGCTGGAATTTTCATTGTGGCTGCATTGCGGTTAAGAGACGGCGAGGGGTAAGGCGTGCTTCTGCCAAGGCTTTTCCACAGCTGCAACAAAATCGGTAGTAATAGGGTCAAAGCAGGAGCCCGACTTCACTTACCCTCCATTTAGGTATCCGGAGGAACACGAGGGGTTAAGCTCGTGGCCCTCTGACGTCATGCCAAGAGCCATTCCAGGGGTTGCCGTAGCGTAATGTATATATATATACGTCTCTCGGGGTCGTAGGAGGTCAGTGTAACAGCTCAACGTATCCGGTCGAACAAGAGTCCCGTTATTTCGAGACGGTGGGATGTGTAGGAATTGGAAATCTTTTTTTCAAGCTTTTTTATTCTCTCAGCTATACAATAACACATTGGAAGTGAAATAGCGTCGTGACAGTAGTGCAATTAAAAATTGTCAAATAATATTTATATAAATATTCTTCAACTAATACTAAATAGCAGTGTCAAATGTATAGAATTTTTATTTCTAATTATTCTTAATCTACCACGAAATAATGTTTTTTTTAATTTTTACGGCGTCTACTACCATGGTCATTAGCCGAGACCTACTGTTTATAGTGGAATCTGAACCACTTGCAGTTCCCAAAGCCTCCGAAAAAATCTTTGGCCCTGACCGGGAATCGAACCCGGACCTACTGCGTGTGAGCCGCGCTCCGATCCACTCGGCCACGCTCACCCTTGTTTACGAATGTTTACGAAATTAATTTAAGCAATGCACTATTGCTTGTCACAAAAAAAAAACGACCCTGGCTCTCGAATTCAATCCTTCAACGGCGAAGATTTATCAATATTGATGGAATCAATTGTTTTTTAGAACTTGTACATATTAAAAAATGGAAATAATAGGAAATGGCATTTCTTGAATTTTTCCGTACCTACATGTTATCAAAAATTGACAACATTATTATCATATAATAAAATTTCATCGGTGGCCAATTTTTTAAAATTTATTGGGTCTCTAATGTAATCTCCAAAGCGCCTTTTTTATTGTAGAGTGCATAAAAAAAGTTCCGAGGAGTGCACCGAAGTTTATTAATAAACTACAAAATGTAAGCGCTCCGCGCGCGCTACCTGATATTGACTTTACCCCCAACGCTTTTATATAGTATATGAGAATATAGAATTTTCAGCACTTCACCAGTTGATGAGGAGTAAAGTTTCGATTTGTAGATTTCGGAACATTCCATGCGGGGTGTCTCAACGGTTTCCTAAGATTATCAAATTATCGTGACGCTTTAATTAATTTTAGCCGCGACCAAGCAGCCAAATAAATTTTTCCGTAAAATAATGAGCTGGTCGATTGTCAATTATTGGCGACCATAAAAAAAATTCTATTTTTTCAAAAGTTTCGACGTTTCCGATCTTGTTTAGTGCACTTTTTATAAGATTTTTGTGTCTGTTCGTGTCGTACTCAACATAGTACATTTAAGTAAATGTACTGTAACATCAAGTTTCCGTAATGTACTCAGTGCGCATTAAAGGCTATTTCGAAAATAAAGTTCAGCGAAATAACGTTGAAAATCATATTGGGTATTCGGACACGAAAGTTTTGAGTATGGAGTTCACAACGACAATGTGTTAAAATGTTCAACCATATAAAAGGTAATAGAAGGCAAAATTGGAAGTAGGAAGGACTACGGAAAGGTGAGAATGAGTTTCGTCTGAATATGCCTAGCTGTTGGGAGACCCCAATATAACTTTTCTGGCATTCGCGGAGGGCAGTAGAGCCGACTAACTGCCCTCCGTCTCCGAGGCTAGACGCTCGAATTCTCTGCGAGTTATCGTCGCCGCCGGTTCGGCTGGCGTACTACTTTCGGTTGACCAAATACCCCGGGACTTCGACCCCGAGAAAACATATTCGCGCGTATATATCGACGATTCAGATATTCTTCAAGCGCGTAAATATTCTAAGTTGTGAAACGGATTCCACAGCATGCTTTCTGAATTTGAGCTAAATTATTACGGTAATTAAAGTGATAATGTATTGATTAAGCATTGTTATCGCATTTTCGTTCATCTTTTTTATCCACGGATTGTTATTTATTTTTATATACGATAGTAATAACAATTTGTGAGTAACGACTTTGGAATTTGTCGTAAATTGGCCTAATCGTCTCTGAAAAATTGTTATCGAACGTTATATTTATCGCAGCGCATCGGATACGTGTTCTTTAAGCTTGACATGTTATTGGTTAATTCGGCCAGACGCAACTCGATGTCATCCGACATTCTATACTTTTTTTCAGTTCTGCAATTTAACATGTCTTTTGATATAAATAATCGCAACCTTTAAATATTTTTTTACAGAGAGAAACACTTCAGGTATTGCTAGGAATGAACAGAATTTATGGGGAGAGAGAAAAAAAGAAGATTGATATCAAGTATGTACACTTTTCTAGTTGGTCAAAGCTAAACGCAATTGTTCGCGTCAACCTAAACCTGTAGTTACCGTACGATTATATATTATAATGGGACATGATTGTATTTCAAACGTGATGAAGTTACTAAAAAATGTGATTAGTAAAAATTTCCTTGTGAACGTGAAAAATAATATTATCAGACTGATTCATGCCATCGAATGACATTTTCCATTGAAGTTCACTGAAATGTCGTCGAACTTAATGAGCGAACAAGCCGTGTAATAATACGGAAGTTCTCGTTAGTCAAATTGAGTTCCGATGAACGAGTTGATTGTCGAAGCGAGCGCAATTCGAGACGGTGGTATTTTCGTTCGGATTCCCCGAGCTGGTCTCGCGTCTCTCTGGTCTGGAAAGATCTGGTATTCTCCTATCTCAGTGTCATGAGACTCCGTCTGATGCTATACCTATCGTTATCCGTTTCCACTAGCGCGTTCCGCTCACCCTCTGGAAACCGAGGTTTTCATCAATTCCCGTCTCGTAGCGTCTGCTTCGCGTTCCAAATCATATTCCTTCGAAACGTCCGTAACCCACTCTACAATATCGGACTATTTTCTGCGCCAAGAAAAATTGGAAAGCTCACTGATCAATATTTCTGTATTTCGTAAATTCGTGGTAACCTCGACGATTAAATTTATTTATTCCGTAAAAATGCGTAGCATAACGTCAATAAGAAGAATGAAAAAAAAAGTTTACTGAATTCTGCTCTTACGAGTTGGAAAGTAATAGATGGATAATTAATAACAATAATCGAGTGATCGAACTGATAATGAATGTCCTTCTCTGGTTTTTTTCGTTTGCTACGACAATTATTTCGCTCAAGTATTAAAAGTCTAGCTATCCGTTTTTGCAAATTCTGTTATAATTTGTATATACATGTTTTTTTATCGTGAAATGCAATGTCGACAAGATAGAGTTCGTGGAGACCGGATATTCTTAAACCTTTTTGTTGTTAAATTAACATTACTTTGTCAATAACACTATTAATAATGACGCAATTCTCGAATTAAAAATAATTCTATCCATGCAAAACCAATTGAGTGCTGTTGAAACTTGTACAATATTTCGTGTGGTACCAGAGTTATCGATACTAAAAGGTGATTGGACGTGGTCGGTATTACGTTCATTAATTGTTTTATCTTCGCGAAGGGATGTTGTTCCCGGGTCGAGGATAAGGAAATCACGCGGAGCTTGTGCTGGGGTGAATTTATCATTTCGAACGAAAAGGTGTAGGGAGCTTTCCTCATGAAGAGAGAGTGTAGAAAACACCGGAGTACCGTTAGCGCAGTATTGTGTAGTATGGGCAGATTTAAGGCAGAAAGCATGATTTCTTGATGTTATGGGTGGTGTTATGCATTTCCAGGGTTGTCTGACCTTCGCGTCATGATACTACTGAGACCGAAGACGTGGCTATCCTGCGGATCGACGCGTCGCCCGGTATGCGGCATGGATAAATGGGGCTAGAGGGGAGCACTTGACTCGCTGGTAGACGTTTAGCTGGCACGAGAAGACACGACCGTGTCACGGTCACGAGAAAACACCGTCGACCTATAACACTCCACCTTCTCCGCGAATCACGTGATCTACGGCTACCAACTTACGATTCTGGCGCATCAGCTGTCCTTCTTTGGTTGAATGAAGCACTTTGACATTCTATTTTCGAAGGCGCCCAATGATAGCAAACATTAATGGTGCGGCTAAGATATTCGGTGCGTCCTCCGAAGTTCATCTAGTTAATAAGGTGAATGAAAAATACGAGTAGAACACAAACGGAACTCGTAAGTGTTCATGTCTTGCGGACATACTAAGTGGCATTCCATATCAAGTGGTCCACTTTCATTTTCCGTTATCTAAAAAAGTGTTTGTACATTTTTTAAACATTAAAATGAAAGGCTTTTGCGTGAGAGTGTGTGTCTTCCGTCTTTTCTTCCTTAGTTTTTTCCCGTCTCATTGAGTAACAATGTAGACACACACACACACACACACACATACGCAGGAAAAACTTGAGTCACGGTTATCATGATGTGTTGAATCGTCTGCTTTTTTCATTTTGTTTGAAAAAAAACACGAGGGATTCTCCAGAGTTCTGAAGCAGTGACTCCAGTCGCATCCATATAACGTTCTACTATTTTGTACGTTTTCTTCGTTTATATTTTCGTGAGCATTATTCTCTCACTTTCTATATATCTCTACTTAGGGTCTGTCTTAGTCTCTCTTGTCTCCATCCACTTCGCTACGTTGAATGATTCGTAACGCCCACGTGTCGACCTTAAGCTCTTTCCGGCTCGAGTCTTGTAAGCGTTTTTACGGTGCCACTGCTCTCGCGGTGCAGCTTTTCGCTGAAAAGGATTTCCAGTTTGACGACTACTATTCCCGTATTCCAATGTTTGGGTCTCCACGGAATGGACGTGGGGTTTGATGCTTATGGCTTTATCTGAGCACCTGTATGCACCTCCTTAACGTCTGTAAGCTTAAGCCCGTAGGCTGTGAAAGAGAAATCCATAAGCCACAGACTTCCTTTTACACCGTATTTCATTTTTCACTACAATTTCCCTCTTTTTTCCGTTTCACGGTTGTCGAGACATTCGAGAAACTTTCCCGCCTTTCAGGAGGGTTTGATTTTACGTCATTGTGTGGAAGAATCCATTGAATTGTTCGCATTTCAAGCTTTGTGTGGTACATAAAAGGCCACGTTCGTTTGTACCGACACTTTAGTTGTTTCATGTAGTTAGCTTTGTAAAGATCACTGACTAGACAGTGCTATCATTTTATTATTATTTGTATAATAATTTAGCACTTTTATTTCCATCCTATCTGCCGATGTAAATGAACCTATAACGTTCGAGGAACAATCGCTATTTAACGGTTCATCTTCGTCATCGAAAAAACCTTGATTTCCCGACATTTTTTTCGTGATTTATATATAAGATTTGATATATTTTTTATACTTATATTAAATAAACGTAATTGAAAAATAATCTGGTCGAATTTACAATTTACAACATGAAATTTTAACTCGAGTTCGTACTTAAGGTCATCTAAATTTGAGTTCAAAGTGAGACCGTAAATTCGACCCTAAGAAGGTCCTCAAATCTATGTAGTGTTCTGTCAGAGCTACGCCATCACTTCGTGCACGTCAGTAAAGTATTGCATCGACTTGGAAACACATTTCGATCAGAGGACCTTGCCAAAGTGCAGTACTAATTCGGTTTCGTAAACTGTGTCCATAGAAATTCGTGTGTATGTCAATAGTTTTTCGATATTCGAACATTCCATCATAATCTTAGTAACCCTTCGATAGAAGCATTTTCCCCAAAGTACAATATCAATCGCTTCGTCATGGCGAGGGATGTGTATTGACATAGCCGCTGACTTTACCCAACCTCACCATTCACAACCCTACGAACTTGAAGTACACAAAGACCACAGGGAGCAACGCCTTTATCAACAGAAATTCAGATCTACGAGCTTGAACATTATATCCAAAATATAGAAAGTAGCAGTATCGGTAAAGCTTATCAGGTTTCGGAACCACAAGACCATTCGAGTAATACGAACCAAAATCATCTATTCAACTTTTAATTATAGCAATCGACAAAAATTGAACTGGTTTACACGCCAACTACTGAGTTGCTGGAACCGAATTTTTCTGGGCTTCTAAGCCATGCCAACGAACATCCAAATAAAAATAATACATGTTGATACTCAATAAATATATTAATTACGACTCAGATAGGAAATTTTATTTCCGATCCCTATATTCTAGACTCGTTAACTGAATATTTCTTTGGATGGCTATACCGGCTCATAAGCCAAAAGAGTGGTCCTCATTTTTTTGCGATCGAAGAGATCATTAAGATTCGAGTACCGCGTAATGCCACTTAAATCTGTAAATTTGAACTGGATTTCACCCGGCAATAAACTAAATTGATTCTGGATAATAGCAATAATAATAACAACAACAACAACAATAATAATTGTAATAATAATAATGATGATGGTGATGATGATCATAGCGTCCCACGTGGCTGAGTCAAATCGAGAACGTTGAGTGCCTCACTGATAACTTTGTAATCGAACCGTTAGATTCCTGAAGTGATTACGTACTATGTTAAGCCGATTTGTTTCCAAACGAGACGATCGATATTCGAACCAATATACTGTGCGTGAGAAAGACAGAGGGATGCGAAGCAAGCGAGAGAGAAAGAGAGAGAGAGAGAGAGAGAGAGAGAGAGAGAGAGAGAGTGGATAAGCCGACGTTTTTTTAAAACGTTATCGAGTCCACTGATCATAGAGAACGTGATCTCCAGCGTGAACAGATAAAACCCGGAATCAAAGTCAATGATCAATTGATCGATAGCTACCAGACGACGCTTGAAGGGTTTATCACTCGGCCCAATTATCAAAACGATAATATTTTAGTCCATTGTGTAGTTTGTATTAACTGATACCAAGAAATCTTGCGATTATGTTGAAATCGACTGGAGACGTAAATTTTAGTGTGTGTATTTTATTGCAAAGTACGTTTTAGTGGTGAATGTAAAAAATAAAAAAAATTGCGTAAACAGAAAGGTTGATCATTTCCTTTTTGAAGTGAGCACTTAAAGTTGTTGAAGTCAATATTTAAGTACCTAAAATTTCGTGTTGGTTGCGATTAATCATAGGTTTAATCCTAATTAATCCTAATTCTCCGTATGTTACGAATACTTATTACAAACCAGAGGTTTTATTTTAAGTAGACTGATAATTCGATAGCATGATTCAATTGTCATTGGCTTTGGATTTCATGCATAGGAGAATGACTTAAAGAGTATCCGTTTAAAATTTGATCGCTATTGGTAGAACATTTACGACTTTCTTTACTTGGAAGTAAACAAAAGTAGCTGCATATTGTACTGATTGTTTGATTCGTATTAGATCTAGAAATAAATTATCGAGTAAGCTAAATCCATTGAGTTGACTGCGATAATGGGAGTTTTCGGAGGCAATACTGCAGGGGGCGCGCCATCGTCGCCGCCGCCTCATACGCGGTTTCTCTTCGTGTCCCGTTGTTCTCGCAATTCTCGATACTTCCGGCGCCTAAGTGCCACTGGGTGAAGGTTGCGGCCCAGTCATGATTATAGTAGAGGAGCTTTCCCCTTTGCGAAAGCCCGCGTTGCCAGCAATCGATTTTGTCGAGCTCTAGACGCAAGGAAAACAAATGCCACACACGAATCCTTTCCTACACTCCCCCCCTCTCGTGGCGTGCACAGCATTTAGCATATATTCCTCCTTCTAGCTCTCCTTCTCTCTCTCTCTCTCTCTCTCTCTCTCTCTCCCTCTCTCTCGATTTCTCTAGCACTTGTGTGTTTGTTTGTATTTACAATAGACTATTGTAGGAACGGACGTCAGTGAAACACGACCGACCTCGACCACGAGAAGAAGCAGATGGTTGAACGTTCACGACTAATTAGCTTCTGCGGTCGA
The DNA here is from genome assembly GCA_947507545.1 of Clistopyga incitator. Taxonomy (NCBI): domain Eukaryota; kingdom Metazoa; phylum Arthropoda; class Insecta; order Hymenoptera; family Ichneumonidae; genus Clistopyga; species Clistopyga incitator. Next base: position 6,861,938 of record OX382176.1, read on the forward strand.
TTCGAATGTGCCTTATCGATAATTCACTCGAGAGTTCCCGGCAGTAGCCTTTATCGAACACGACTGTTTATCGACCGTTCGCTTACCCGAAGTGTTTCTACATTGTTTGCCACGAGACACAACATTTGCATATCCTAAAGAACAACCAAATCGAAATCAGAATGTAATGTGAATTATTATCGATTATCAATAAGGATATTGATGTAGGGATCTCATTGAATGAATAGGACAATCGACATTTACAGTATCATACATTGTTTACATCGAGACATCAACATTTGGACATCTTTAAGATCGATTAAATCGAAATAAAAATACGATATGCATTATTTTCGTTATTATAATTTAGTAGACCATGCGAAACGATGAGAATCTTGAAATTGCAATAAGTTGAAAATTACGTACCTTTGGATGAAAATGTCAAGGAATATTCGTCGTATAGTGAAAGATTGCCCAAATCATGGACCAGCATACCAAGTTTAATTAATCGACAATAAAAAACGGATTTTGTTGTTGTTGTTGTTGTAAAATTAGCTATACATTTATAGTGACAGACAAATGGCTATACAATCTCCGAGAGTATTTCGCGAGTGTAGAGAAACCGTCAGTGGGAAATTATCACAGCTGGTTCCGAACGATTGGATTTATGTTCTGACATTATTTCAACTACTTCCCTTTTTCATTCCGTTACTTTTGCGCGTCCACCCATCGTTCCTCAGCTACGACAAGCTCAATCAAAATGTAGACCTTCGTCACAGGCTTGCAGGAACTGAGGTGGCTATTTTTATAATTGTTTTTCGACTACAGTAACTATTTTCAATGCAGTTACCGGAAGTGAAGCCGATCAATCTCGCATTGCAGAATGCAATGCCAACGAAAAATATTGTCATTCGCTGGTAAGACGAATAGTAAATATCTGCAAAACGCACAAAGGTTTTTTTCGTAATAGAGATACGTCTTTTTGGGTGGCGTACACCTAAAAACGTAGGTGTCGAAATGAGAGTTTAGATCCACTCTAAGCCTACGCTTAAAAATATTGATACCTGATACGTGATCTATGAGATTTTTTTCAGGTTTTTCAAAAATGGCATTTAGGATTTCATATCAATAATAAGTATGTAAGTTTTCAAAAATTGACTATGCGATTGAAGAAGTCGAAGTAGAAAACGTTGTCTCTTTTTGAGTATAAAGTTACAATCGATTTGTAGTTCAGGCTTTCCACGGTATAGGAAATGGGTAACAACGGGTCATTTTTGTATTTAGTAACGACAAGAATAGAAAGCTCAAAATATGATATTTGTAGCGTACAAAAGCGTGCTCGATGAATGAAAAAACACACAACCGTGCTTATTTGTTTACACTAGTTTGTCAATTGGGTGAGCAATTTTCATTCACGTATAGGCGCGTCTCAACGAGTGGTTGAAGCTACCGGCAAATCTCTTACTTCAAACAGTACTCCTAGGTGTACTTCTCCGGAGAGCAAGCTTTCTCTGCATGAGCACTTCTATTATAGTACAGATGAAGGTGGCGGCGGGGTACGAAAGGAGAGTGCCGCAGCCACACGAGAGAATAGTTGAAGCTTCATCGTCTTCAGAAGTCCAGGAACCGTGAAACAATGCCAAGGTGCACCGGGGTGCGGCAGCCTCTACGCGTTCCTCGTCTCTATTATATTCTCATTCTCCGCCGTGCTCGCTTGGCGTACGTTAATTTTATTGTACCGTGAGTGGATTTGACGGCACTTAAGAGATTTCAGTGTCTCTCGCACTGGACGAAACGGTGTTAATTTTTTTACGTTATTTTTCGAAAGTTAGAGACGAAAATTTGTCTATCTTTATTTTAATATGTAAAATGACATTTTATGCATAAAATAAAATAAAAAATATTGTGTGTTGCGAAATTATGTCCCTGCCATACCACACATACATGGGGAACTCAAGTTTTGAAGTGTTAGCCACTTAATGGTCAAGTCCGTGGAAGAAACTTGATAATTTTTTTTCAATTTAAGGTACAATTGTCCATTTTAAAATAATGAAATACATTTCTTTTCACGGATAGATGGGAATTGTTTAATTAAGTAAAACGTGAAGGTTTGGTTCGTAGAATTTCTGAGGTTGTAATTTCCTTTTTTCGATAAACCGTAGGTTGAGACGAGTATGAGAAATTACTTGCTAACCGTTTTAAGTTACGCTATTAAAAATTAATCTTATGTTTCGTTATATGATTCAAAATTATGTCGTAATTTTCAATCATCATCGTTAATACCCGAGACGTTGGATAATGGCGGTCAATAAGCATATTTTTATAATTTATGAAAAACCAAGTTATTTGAGTTTTTTTTCACGATTTTCATGCCATCCCTTTACAGTAATAGTTGATAAAGCATCCAACAATAATTTTTTTTCCGGTAAAACAGGCGTTTTATTTCCAGAAAACAGCAAATAATCCGTAGAGCCGATGATTCATCTATTCTCTCCTAAGACCTTTCATTTTAGAGGGATTTATTATAACATTATTGAATAAGTCAATGCATCGATAGCTATTTCTAGGTTAATAATACCACGCGATGGTTTTACCAGGATTACAGTCGAATGGGTAACTATAGGAAAATCCAGCGACGTCCATTTTCCTTAGGCTTCTTTCTGTTGATTATGGTTGAAAAATTGATCATTCACGTGAAACTAACAAAAAAAGCGTCTGTAAAATTGAAGTTATTGCCAAAACATAAGTAATTCCTTATTTTATTATTTAAAGGTCATAATTGAGCGAAAGGCCAGCACCTATTTCAACATTGTAATTCGATTTTATCATAAAATTTCATTGGAGTATATACTAACCTGCTGAAATTTATGACGTACCTAATTATAATATATTGTAATTACCGTTAAGATATTTCGTGATATAATTCGGTCGAATTATAATTTTCATGTAATTACAAAAATAATTTCAATATCGTTTCGTCAGCCAAATTTAATGTTCTACAGAATATTACATGGTGGATATTGTGCTTCGCATCAATAAGTAATTAGTGACAAAATTGATTAGCGGTAGATTAACCATAGTTAATTGACTTAGTTACTTTTTTAAAAATTAGTTAATTAAAAATAGTTAATTAATACAACCGAAAAATCAGAATGGGGCTTCGGAATATTGAGAACAGTGTAAGTAAATCTGGGATAATCGATATATGTCACACATGCCTATAGACTATATTAACCGCACTGCAGTGCGAAAAACAATCGTCGACTCGGTCAATAGAAAATCAGGGGAGAATGTTGTAAAACACAATTTATCCGAGATTATTTGAGGTGTGGCTCTCATCCAATCGTTTTCACACTGATTGCCAGTACATCGAGTAGAAAATTTCTTGTTCGCGTTCAATCGAATCCTCTACATATATATATATATATACCCATGTGCTATATATTTACGTGGTTTCTTTACACATATACACGTGTGTTCATACAACACGTATGCATTATCTATCGATCGATCTCGGAACAATTTCTTCATTCCGAGCAGCGTCGTTTTATAAATCCTTTTAACATAAGGCAATGTTTGCTGTGAGTCCCATGCTCGTATGGAGGGTCGAAATGGGTCTGAATTTAAAGGGTTATACCTAGTTCGCGGCCGAAAAAAAGGCGCGTTTTTGTGGTACTTTTTGGAAAAATGATTGCGGGTTTCGAACATTTTCTTTCTCTTTTTTCCGTTCATAGTAAAGGGTGTATCTTTGACTATGTTTCATAATTTATTTATTAGAAAAAAAAATCATAAATGTTGCAGATATAATGTATTTCCCGGACCGCTGTTCAAAAAAGGCGGTGATCACTGTAACGTCCACACGAATCATCTGAAATAAAAAAAAACGAAACAAATTAAATTTTTGTATAGTATTATCTAGTCCTTAATCGAAGGATTTCATAAAATATGGATTTTTGAAAAAATAGTGGGCCATCGAAAGTGAAAGTCTAAATTTCGGTGAGAAAATCGTTGCATTTTCCTTCACATAAAAAACAGTGTGCATCAGTAAAAATATTGATATGGCTTCAATGCAGGAAAAAGTGAGTGAGTTTACTGAATGCTCGGTAGAAGAGGCCCAAATCAACATCATTGGACCTCAACATTTTCTATTTTATCGACAGTTCACAAATATTTTCGCATGGATCCAGGAGGATCTATTTTTTTTTGCAGATTTAGAAAATATAGCCTAAAATTGGGTCACATATTTCCGAAATCCTTGTAGGATTTGCTTAAGAAATTTGTTGCGGTGTGCGAGATCATTCATGATGCAATAAACTGCATCGATCAGATGGTCTCCATTGAAAGCACAACTTCCGTCTATTCCCCAACGGACAGTCGAGAGGAAAAACCGCACTAGACGTTTGCTTGCCTTCGCTGAGTCTTTCGCAGAGAGCGCGCAACCGGAAGGTATTCCAAGCCCCCTCCAGGTCAAAAGGAGAGTGTTCTCACTGTCGAGTGTCGTCATATAACGACCGAGAAGAAGCGAAAGCAGCATCGGACGGCCCATGGCCAAGCAGCAGCGCGAGGTGTGCTATTATTCTCACTTTTATGCAAACAGGGCCAGCGCAAAAATAGCCGAACGATCGATAGCCACGGTGCGACCTTCTTCTCATACGCATGAAACGTCTCTACACCTACTTTCGTTACACACTCCGTTACTGCGGTTCTATTGCTGCCTACTTCACCTTTGGAACGAAGATTTCTTTGAGAGCCTCTAGAAAAGGGAAGGACTCTCACGTGATCAAACTTTTTATATACCGCTCTCTGCAATTTTCCTTCTCTTTAAAAAGGGCTAATGTCATGGAAATTCCTACCGTTGTTCAATTCTATTTTAGTCTTTCTACAAACTTACACTGTGCTGATCGGAATTTTGGAGTTTGTGAATTGGAATTCACTCCAGCAGATTAGTGCAAACTATACTCAATCAAGTGTACTCAATAATATTGTATATATACTGTAGGGAGGTTATAAGGGAGGTAAGTTCGTTACTTGTGCCAAGAGAGAAGATGCCAGAGGTTATCTGAGGTGGAAATCATGTGCCTTCTCGTCTAGCGTATGATACTTTTTTTTCGATACTGCTCAACTTTCGGGTATTTAAAAAGCCATAAGAATCGCTCCCTTTATCGATCACGAGTACTCATTCACAGCACGATTCTGATTACCTTCGCCGGGCAGAAACGAACCGATATTTCTCTACAGAGGCTGTCGAAACTAGATTGCACATGTGAGTCAAAGGTAAAAAACTTGCAATTTTGCGCCTACGTTACGCGGATTAAAAAATAAAAGTCGTAAAAAAATAACTTTACTAATCTGATTAGTGAAGTTGGTTTTATCTGTAGAAGAGACGTTTATCGTTTGTGACATTTGAAAATGACTAGTTGAGTCGACAGAGTAGATAGAACTTATATTTCCCACGTGATTAACGTTCTAGTCGCTTAACGACGTTGGCGACAAGATAAGGGTATTTCAGCGCAAAGTTTGTGCCAAGAGGATTCGCATTGAACAAGGTGATCTACGAAGCGCATTGCCACAGCAATTCATCACAGAGTAAAGGTATTACGACTTAATGAAAGTATTTTTGTGACCTCTACTATTCAAGTCCTAAACCGATAAAATTTGCAGTTCAGCGAAGAAGTCACAGTTTCGTAATTTTTATATGGTAGTAACCGCTTCAAGCAAATTGGCTCAAGCAACTCAAACTTGAAGACCTAATTTTTCGGCAAAAATCCTTCATAAAGCATATTCAGAATACAAATTGAGGATGGAGCCGCTAAAGTAATTACGCAGTGTAATGACTTTTCCACAGTTCTAAATTAACGGCTTTTTTCTCCACGATCTATCTTACTCATCGACTTATTGCAAACACACAGGACTGGGCAAAAATATAGATTTTAAATTCATTTTTTTTAGTAATACGTGACATTGTCCGATATCTTAATTTCGAAATTACCAACTTTTAATTATAATAATAGTAGGGAATATGAAACGAAATCTCCGTAATCGAAGCATAACCAATCAAATTTAGCACTGATCGATTGTCGAAATCGGCACGGACAGATATCAATTAGCAAGCTTCGTGATTATGTCGATATTCTCATCAGCAGGGTCTCAACATTGACACGACTCGTCACGTTAACACAATCAGACAAAATAAAGGATAAGAACAAATTGCAATTACTGAACGTAGCAAATGAGTACAAATGTTGTTAAGACAATATTAATATTGACACAATCACAAAATCTACCATAATACTCGAAAATTAAAAACCTTCCTAGTGACCAAAAAATAGAGCTTTTCACCGTGAGGAAGAAAAAATTTTTTTCGGGTAGTTTGTTGTTCAGATTAAGTTTTTAGTACGAGCTGAAAATAATTGTTCTGTCGTGCGTTGAACAATACTTTTCAGTGCAATTTTGTGAAAATGCAATTTTCGCATATGACATCTTGCGAACATTGCGCGTCTATGGACGGAGAACTACTAAAGTTATTTTTTAACGACTTTTATTTTTCAATCTGCGTATATGTATTACGTAGTCTAAATATAGGTTTTAGATATAGATATATGTATATTTGACATTAACAACATTAACAATTCGGTTTTGTGCAGTAAACCTGGAAATAAATAGAATCTGAGGATTGATCACAATTGCGAAAATGGCTAAAATAGGTGCATCAACCGCAACAGTTATTGTTGTATCACTTGTCGATTTTCGTATTTGACAACACCGAACCCTATTGTCCCAATCTCCTCGAATAGCTAGCAACAGTGCAAACAAGGGGTAAAAGTATTCAAAATTGCATCCTGAGGAATTGAGGTAGGGTATATGTGGTTATGTATATACCTAGAGAAGTATGTACGAAGTGAGAGCTGTGACTCTCTTGACGTGGCAACCCGGGTAAGGCTCCAATTACAATGGAGAAGCTTAGAGCCTTGCGGCGATGAGGGTGCCAGCGAGAGACGGCAAACGAGTGGAGCGAACGAAAGAGGCAGAGAATGGGCACCAGCACACGAGTTAGGAAAAGGGGTCGTACATCGCGTTGTGCTCACATGGAGCCTCTAAGAGCCTAACGTAACTCTCGACTCCGCAAACTCTTCTTCAGGTTCATCATTTCCCGAGCTCAACTGCATTCTCACAAGACAACGAGCTAGTTACAAACTCATCAAACTGCCAGTTCAATATTTGCCGTCGTTCTATGCTCGATTAACGTATTCCATAGGTACTAATAAGTATTAGGGAGTCTCTTGAGTCAACAATTTACAATCTCATTTTTCATCGTTCGATCCGCAAAACTATCATTCAAAGCACCACTGTTTGTGCACTCGTTAGAAAAAATATAGTATCATACGGGCCAAAATAAGCAGTCGCCAACTTTCGGTCCTTGCACAATATAAATTAAATTACATCGATAGTATGTCGGAAGTAAGCTTTGAATAATGTATTCGTCCACGGTTTTCGTTTTTTTTTTCCTATCGTTTGCCATGGCAACGATAAAAAGTTCAGCGATAAATTTCCACGCTCCTCGTGCGCGAATCCAGGCCAATGCCTATTTGTTTTTCATAATTATATTCATCACAAAGCGGAGGCTTTTCTCATCCGCGATGCAACCGCGATTAATAACGAGGTGAATTTCGCCCTGGAAATTTTCTACGCAGCTCCTAGCCCAACGTTGAAGGTTTAATCGTTGAGGTAATAGCTTTCTATCCCTTATTGGAACTAACGATCAAACAGCGATAAAAATGGTGTGATAATGGGAAATTGCCGGGGAAGTGAAAGGTGTGATAGTGGGAGGAGAAACTTGCGATGACCAACGTAATTTGAGGGGCAGGCTGTAACATCAGCCACGGCTGACCAACTTCTGTTCTATCAGGGGTTATCCTCAGTTGTCGATGGCGAATTTCGAGGCGAGTTTATACGAAAGGGTGTGACACGTTACGAGGAGCCAAGCGGTGATTGGTCAGAGAGGATCGATTACGGGATCCTAAAATAGGTTACGAAAAGCCGTGATGGATGAGCGAATTGGATGAGAACACGGATATCGGCTCGATACGCTCGTATAGAATATGACAGCAACGTTCCGTACATGCACGGAGTGAAACTATGAAGTTTCCGATAAAAGCCGAAGCCCCAGGCGATAGAAAAAGGATAAAAATATTTAAAACCAATCTGGCTTACCAGAAAAGAACTATGAACACTGCGGTCTGTTGATCGAATTTAGGCCCTATGAAAAGGCTTTAGCGTTATCAACAGACGCAGCAGCGTCTTGTGACAAGTTACATTTACCTCTCTTCCGTATCGACCGACAAAAAGCTACCGCACAAAAAGTGACCCAAGCATGGAATATACGTAGTAGTTTGTCAAACAAATATTTTTTTCAGGAGGGTACAAATTATCAATCATTTTCCAATAAGTGATTCTATATCTACGTATGCATTATTTTCCATACTCATTATCCATATTGATATTGGTCATAATAACTGTGTTACCACGATTGCAAATCTTGAGATATAGAAAATTTCTTTTATATACTACAACATGACGTGCAAGAATGCGAGGGTGACTCACGAATCGTTACGAAGCACGTGACTTGCGGAAGACTGAGGGTTGGACTCTCCCAGAGCTTCGTAGTACTTTTCAAAGGGGAAGAGCAGTTAGGAGGATGAGATCCAAGAGGGAAAGACGAGCGTGCAGCGTCGGTGAAGTCCTCGTGGGCTCTCTTTCACCCTTGTCTAGAGCATAAAGACATAAGCGATACAGGAGGCAGTAGCAGCAAGGGCTGTTCACGAGCGCATACCCGTGCTGAGTTGTGCACGAATCGTGTCACGAGGCCAAGGCTAACACAGTACTGCCACTACCACTGCCACTACCACTAGCGGGTGAACCACAGTGCTATACATCAGGCAAAGCGAAACCATGCCTTGATGGTTATGTCGTCCATTCTCTTTTCCATCTATAGCATCGCTTCTAGGGCCTTTGCTGTGCGGACGCCACTCCCGATAGCATCATCAGAAATATGCAATTCCTTTTTCCGTCGTTGTCAAGTGTAAACGCAATGCCTATGCAAACTACAGCACGGTTCAAAGTCTTTCCCCGTAACAATTAAGCATGACAAATTTAATAATTTCCTTATTGATCCCGGAGAGGCATTACTTGTTGAGGTAAGACAAGGAATAACCTACGCTCCTTGATCTCAAATTATTTACTATAAAGCTTGTAGAAATTTCGGGAGACATAGCGGTAGTCCACGGAAATGAGTAGTGGCAACTTCTACTCTTACAGGTTAAAACATATATTTAGCACACTCTGTCGATTCAGCCATTACCCCCTTCGGCCCCTTCTGGTCTATCCCATAATTGATTATATCTTTAAAAGGCACTCTATGTGAAATTTTTTACATTTTTGAAAAAAATATTTCAGAGCAAGCCATTTTTTTATTTCATGTGCAAATATCTCGGAAACTTTAAGTCACTAAAAGAAAAATGTCGATATAAACTGTCTTTGTGTCATTTTTTGGTAGTATTTGAGCGCAATGTTTCAAATAATTGTCACATTTTGGTGAGTATAATTTTTAACCGAAAACGAAGGAATTATGTTTTTATTGCAAAACAAATATTTGTTTCGACCGACAATTTTTTTGAGTATTCCTGTGGGTACGAAAAGAAATCGCCGGGGTGAAACCGATCGATATTTTGAAAGAAATTATTCGAAGGAAATGAAAGAGTTATTTATGTGAATGTTTCGGGAAACAGGGGAATTATTATTTTTTTTAGTAACGAAAATTACGGAGTATTCCGGCGCCACTATCGACATTGTAAAAAAACCATCAAACAACAATGGTTTATTGATTATGGCCTGATTATGGCATTGTGGTTATTTCAACCACAATAGTGGTTCGTGGAGGAAATTGTCGGCCCTTGGTTTTGTTAGATCACTTATTATTTGTTGTAAGAATAAGGGCCATTAGAAACGGTCCAGGTTCTGATTTGACTAATCTTAGGACTTAGACGGCATCACGAAAGGACTTACTACGGGGGCCTATGGAGAAACTTTGTGTAATTAGTAAAAATATAAGAACGTGTGCGTTTTTCGGATCAATAATTAGGTACTAATAGTGACGAAATAGTGGGACATAAAATAATGAAGGCATGTGGGAGCCAATAGAGAGGATTATAACAATCGATTATAAAATAATCAGTAGATGTTTGGCAATTGGAGAGGGGGGGTGTACGTTTATTGACAATATAGATAGAAAAGATACAGTAATGCAACGTTCTTATTCCGGGTATACATTTATTTATTTATTTATTGACAATATAGATAGAAAAGATACAGTAATGCAACGTTCTTATTCCGGGTATACATATACCCTTGTATATGCCTCTTCCGGCATTGTGCAGCACATGTAACATCAGGTAATTGTATTGCTCATAAAAACCGACGATGAGAACTTTAGGAGGTCGAAGTTTGATGAGTTTAGTATCTTCGAGCTTAGCTCGTGTGTTATACACGACATAATTTCAAGAGGCAGCCGTCAAACTTCCATGAGCCATTAACTCATGATTGCTGTATTCGTTTTTCTCTTCTGGCCTTTCGAGGACAGCGCAGGTGGAAGAAAATTCATTTTGATTGAGCCTGTATCACAAAGTTCACACAGTTAAGTATGCATGGGACTATATCCCTGCTGCCTGTGTCACACATGTTTGTGAGAACCGTCGCTTCACTCTGTGGGGCAGATTATAAATAACACCCAGGCACACGTCCCACAATGCCAACGACGCGGTTGCACACAATGCTATTGATGCTCGTTCTTACTCCGATGCACGGTTACTGTCGTCTGCGACACTTATAGTAAGTGTGCACGTTGTCACATGCATAAATATAGCCCTCAATGCCCTAATACCCTGTACGGTTCTTTGAGAAAATAAATCGGGCCAAGGATCAATTTTTCTTCCTCGTAGGGAAAACTTCCATTTCTTTAAGAATTTTTTTTAGTTTTTCATGTCAATAGCTATTTGTATTAAATTTTTGGCCATTTGTATCCAAATCGTGCGATTCGTCAATGACAACAATCGCATTCCGCGGCTTTTTATACGATGTCCCAGAGTTTCGGTATCAACCACGTACAAATGGCAGGGAATATTCTGTAAAAATATATACACCCAACCCAAGATTATGGATTTCTGAACTTAGCGAATGAACTCCAGACGAAGGAGTTCGATTTTGTCATTTAGTAGGAGATCCATCGTAACCGCAGGTCGCATAATTCGTAAAATCCAGACGTCCGACTCGGTTTAATGATGTCAAAGAAGTCCATCGACAATTCCAATGCCATGGAGATTCATCAGTTGTCAAGGGCTAAATTGAACTTAACGACATATTTGTTCGCTGAACTTTTGTTCGGGAAATACAAGAGAATAAATGACCTTCAAGGCAGGTTGTCCCCGATCGAATGGGAATGCTTGGAACATCGTGCGCTTTGGGCTATGTAATTTCGAGCGGCTCGACTCGTGTGATTCCTGCCGATGTTTCGGATGCCATACTCCTGTAGGAGTTTACGGATATTGCCTCACCCCAGAATGGCAGACAGAAGTCCTTTTCTTACTGCACGAATTTCACCGTGAGCAACCTAGCAGCGATGTGGGCTGCTCGCTTGTTTGGATGATCCGGAAGTAATCCGAGAACCCAGTCACCTCCTCTGTGCTTTGACCTGACTTTGACCGATTTCAGCAAGACTAACGGCACGACATACCAGTGTGTCGATACCATCGGTTTCTTTTTCACAGCAATATCACTTTATCCCTGCCATATCTCCTTTGTTATTTTTATACCTATGTGACCTTGACTGGAAACATTCAATTGTACAGAAGCTACAATTTCAGAGCCTATCATACATAGGATGAAACTAGACATTTTTGGCTAAATAACTTTTACTACCTTGATTTCCTGTTGTCTTTCTCTTTGCGGTTTCATCGATATGTCCCAAGACCTCTTGATGTCGGTAGTAAACATTTTTATTATCGTTTTATCATCCATGTATCATTGAACCTTTTTTTTCTCTTCTTAAGTGATAAAATTAGCGTTACCCTTCGCGTCTTTAAGAAAACAGTCAAGAAGTTTTAATTGCGACAAGCAAAGTTCAGCTTGAACTTAAGGACAATAATTTTTCCTCTTAGTACATCGAGAGGATTAGGCAACCGCATTGGATTAACCCAGTTGAATGAACTTCTAACCAACCACCTTCCACAAACTCAAGTAAAATTAGTTAAGGCCAACTAAATCAAGTTAATGGGTACTGTCAATGCTTACTTGCTTCTCAACCAGAGCTATCGGTAGGTCGAGGGTTTCAATCCTACTGCGGCGGGATTTGCAACAAATGTAAACTTTCGGACGCGATGTAGTCAGTAATGACGAAACATTACATTTAAAAAATATACATTTCGGACAGTAAACATTTTTTTTCTAATAAAATTGTTTAGCATAAGATACTTGAACAATCAGTCGTAGTCAAGACAAAAAATAGTAGGTAATGCCCAATAAATGTCGTTCTAGACGTCATACAATTTTCTGCAAAGAAGCTTTTATTCCAGCAGCCTGGAGTGAACCTAAGATGCAATGTAACGATAAAGGGTTTCTGCAGTTTTTGAGTTTCTCCCAAAGCTATCAAATCAAATGAATATTGAGAAAAAAATTAACCGCGGCCAACTCTATGATAAACGTAATACCTGCCGAAGGGGTGAAATCTGAATGAAACATTTCTTCAACCAAATTACATTCCGATGCATTTTCGGATGGTTTGATCTATGAATGGCAATCAAGTGTCTCGTGTTTTGAAAACAAATGGATTTGAAAACAATTTTTCCGCTATATGTTCCAGGAGCTGCTGACGAGTGGAGATCGAGTGTTCGTTAGTGAAGTGTCAGCGTTCCGGTGCGATGAGAGACTGAAGTGCGAAAGGTCATAGTGAGAAGGCCCAAACGAGGGCAAATAGGAAAAAGCGGACGACAAAAGTAACTCAACAGTGAAAGAAACGAGAGCGGAGATGAGAGGGAGCGACAGTTGAAGGAGCATAGGACAACGAATAGCAGCAACCTGCCTCGTCCATTGCGACCAGCCACACTTATAACGCTAAGGTAAACATGATACAGATTTCGAGGTTTTTTGCCATGGTATGGCTTCTATCGCCGTTTACAACTTTTCCTGCCCTTCCTTTTATCACTTCCTTCACCACACCACCGTCACCACACTTCAAAAAGCTAACCTAACTTCCGCTGCGTCCGCAGCCAACTTCGCTACACTGCCATGGCCATGAGGAAGCTGCGGGTAGCCCGTATCGTCGATTGTTCAGAAGAAGGTTATGCGAAATTTAATTTACACTGCAATAATAGTAGAAAAAGTTGACAGTGAATAGCCTCACTTGCATTATTTTCTACATGCGTCAAAGTTGCGCCCGCAGAATAAATAAACAGATGAATGAATTTTCAGCGAGTCGTATGCAAAGCGCGCGTTTACAGTCATTTTTAGCGATTTCAGCAAGTGAGATTTGCACACTCATATAACACTGATTCCTTTTCATCTTTTCTACATCATTCTCAACATCCGGGTACTCGTTTCACTCAGTTCAGCCCTGCTCGTTCCCGCTTAGAGGCGAAACTCGAAAAGAGAGTTTGGAAAAAAGTAAAGTAAAATGGTGAGAGGTGAGGCAGTGGAGTTTCAGGGGAGCAGATAACAGCGTGGTCGTTATAACCATCCGAATGGCACCCTACGGAGAGCTTTCCTGGTCCGGCGTGCACCAATGCCCGTTCCTCGAGCCCCTGCATCTCATTTTCCTTCTTCCGGCGAGGATGAGGCTCACCATCCAACGTGTGTTCCCATATGACTGGCTCTCTGGGCACTCGAGGTCCATTTTTTTCTCTTTTTTTTTTATAAATCATCTTTCTTTTTTCCTTTTATTCAGAAAGCACACGTAGTGTATACACGTGGTGAAGCTGGGAGGGGAGCGACTTGGGCACGCGGGAGCTGACCTCGTACCCGGTGCACACGCTGTGGCGAAAAATTTCATTACCCAGGAACCTCCGCGTCTGCACACATCCCCGAGCCCTTTCTCCACGCCATTTACCTTCTCTCATTCCCCGTCTTTCTTTCTCATCAGTGCGTGCACTTGAAACTGCTCTACAGCTGTTAAGCTTCGGTCCAAGGAAAATAAGCACTAGGAGCTTTTCAATTTTTTTTTCGCCAAAATTTGTAGGCAAATTAATGCCAAACATATATATGTGGTATCAAGTATTTCAGCAGAAATATATGCCACGTGGAGTTTTAACACATTATGAATATTATCTGCATATTTCACTCGTATCTTAAATGTATGCAGGACATATAGGGGCGATGGGAGCTAAACTTGCACCTCGACTAAGAATAGGAATTGGGAAGAAAACGGACATGGTCCTACCATTTCATACAAACGATGTCTCAGTTTTTTGGGCTCCTTACGATAATTTTTATCGAGGCAGAATTTTTTAAATAATTCGCTTGTATCTTTTTTTTGGGAAATCCGGAACCACATTTTCCTGTGGGAAAGTGTATATTTTTATTTGGACAATATTGAAAATATCTAAATTCTAATCCAAAATGTTTGACATTGCATAAGGACCATTCCACTAATTCAGCCACCCGATTACTCAATTTTCTCAAAAAAATGCTGTAATTTTGAGATTTTGTAATAGTAATATTCCCTCAGTAAAAGCGTAACTTATACCTACTTTGCGAAACAGGCATGAGCGTATGATTTTTTGGATTGTCTGAAAATCAGACACTCAATATTTCTTGTGCTTTTGAAAAAAACGTCGAAGAGAATTTTTAAAAAATTGTGGACTTATACTGAATCCCTCATAAGTTGAAGTTGAGATCTTGCTTCTATCATCGAACAATTAATATTGAATTAATCATAAATATTAAGTTTACATAATAATCAAGCTTCAATACGAAAATAATGAAAACATATGAAGCAAATTTCACCAAGTATAATTTTAGCTAAACGGTAATAAACTTAAATCATGTGTGACAATTCGAAACAAAGTTTCGAAGTTTTCTACCTGAACAAGTTCCCCTCGTAACAACAATAACAATAATAAATATAATATACCTTGTTTCCTGAGTTGAAGACATAACGATGTAAAATAAAAGTTTAACAAAATACAACTTCTATGAACGAGTTTAGTTTTATAAATTCAGAAGTGCGCCAAGACATGTGGAAAAAATATTTAAGTGACAATATGCATGAGAGAATACGTGTATCGGTAGGTCGTTGTATGTTAAATGGATGTACGTATGGAGAGGTAGACTTGCATGGACGGAAAGCGTACGGAGAAAAGGATGAAAAGAAGAGAAGAAGAACTCGTCGAATGGGATGGCGGGTAAGCCACGTGACCAGTTATATATAGCGTATCATGCCGCAACGCCCCGTATTGATCGGACGAACATCAGCTGTACAGTTGGTAGCAATGCCTTGCTACAACTCGGCTTTACCACTAGGAACGTCGCTCCCGGCGCTACTACAAGTACTACTACTACATGCGTTGCTACTACTGTGCTACTACTGCAAATGCTGCTTTAGCAACAACTACAATTACGCGTTTCACGACCGTTGCCACTGTTGCTAGCCCGAGGGCCAACGTTGCGCTCCTCTTGTATCGCTGTTGGCAACGCTAGCCATTGCTAATGATCCAAGTTTCGATTATTACAGTGGTAACGCGAAGTGGAGTTTTATGTTTTTGCGAAAATCCTCTGGCATTAGGCCCTTTTCACTACCCACATGCACACAGTGAGATACTTGATGACACGGCAAAAATATGCAAGCTCACCTGGTAGCGAGTGTGGCCTCACTTATTTTCCATTAAGAAATTAAACGATTTCGAAAAAATCGTAGTGGGAAATAATTTGTTTTTTTCAACGTTTGTCGATGTTCAAGTTTTGGAATATAATATTATTTCTTAACTACGTTAATACGATTGATATGACTTATGGAAAATTCAATTGAGCAACAAAATTTTCGAAAAAAAAAATGTGAATCTGCGGTTGTGAAAAACAAGCTGCACAACATGGAAGAAGGATTGGACGACTTGCAATTTTTAATGTTCCATCTTTGATTATTTGAGTATAAAAATGGCCAGGAGTTCTATGTTGTTGAGAAAATGTCCTACCATTAGGCTCTCTTCTTATCTTTCCCTTTTTACGCAACCTACATGCATACAATGCTTGATGATGCAGTAAAATATGTAAGGTCACACGCTAATGAATGTGGCGTCACGTATTTGATATTTAATAAATGTAACGAACTTGAAAAAGGGTATTACGGTAGGAAATAGTTTATGCATTCTTTCTTTGGAGACGATAATTTGATTTAAAAATTTGATATTATTTCTTGATTATTAATTATAAAGTTAATATTCTACGCTGAATTTAAGTGGACAAGAGGTTGTTGATTTCCGATCGTGAGAAATGGTCTGCATAATATGGTAACGTACATTTTAGCAGATTACTAAATTTCATAATTAAATTTTGAGTTTTTCGAAGAATGTCTCTTAGGCACATCAATCAATGGAGACTGTTAAAAAAATATTGTTTTCACTCATATCGTATGGTATGTCAAATATGACAAAGTGGTTTCTTCTGAATTTCGCATAGATTCAAATAAATCGAGGGAATAAGATTTTCGTTAATCTTCTTAGGGGCCATTTTCTATGGGACAATTATCCGGGAGGTTAATTTTCGGGGGTATTATTTTCACTGTACCGTATTTATTACGCAACCCTCTAATGCTAATAATGTACTGAGAGTTTCACAAACTATTGCCAAAATGTTCCCCTTAGTCGATTACTTCGAGGCGCCGTAACGACCTTAACACTGAAGATTACACGATGATTCCGTCCTCGTTAGCGATACGCAGATATGACTAAGCCAACAAACCGACCTGATGGCTTGCAGGATACGCGCAGTTTACGAGGGCTTGGCGAATCTGACGGCTCCACGACTGACCTCTACCAAACCTATAAACTGCGCTGCTACAGCTACTGGCACTAACGGGCCTCTACAGCTCTACCTTCTAGAATGCGCCTAACCAGCCTGCGCGAATTGAGGTGCCTCCGGCAGTCTGAGCCCCATGCGTCTTTTCAAGCCTACTTGCATCGCTGCCTATGGGCATTCTATCGAGTGTATATCAAATACATTTAATTAAAGTGTAGAGATGAAGAACCTAGTGATGTGTTACGAGTTTCCTCAGAACCCCCACACGCACACACACACACACACATTCGGAAACTAACGCCTTTTTTTTGTATGTACTGTCACACGACTTGTTGTTCCGAGATAATTCGGGAAATGATCAAATTCGACACCCTGAAATACACAAAATTATTTACTAAGGCGCCAGGCCCTTCTAATAAGCCTGAAGGGCCATGAGGACAAAAATACTCTGTTAAAAAATACCAAGATTGCTCGGTTAGGAGTGGTAGAACGAGTCGTGGGGGTTGAGAGGGGAGAGTTTCCCGAATAACCGCAAATAACGTACCACTGATCACAATATAAACAACACTTTAATCAAATAAAAATCACACAGAAATATGATTCCCGGAAGGGGAATCCGTGCTCTTTGGCACAACTGATTCTACACAAAACTAATATTTTGCACGAAGCCGGATCGAGCCGATTCGAGCACACAGGTTCTGACAGGGGGAGACGGGAAGCGTCACCTCTCGCACACAATGTCCAACACTACACTGAGAAAAATTTATGGCGACAGCAACAACACAAAGTATTGCTGCGTCCATATTTCTTTTTATAACCATGAATTTACTTACATAAACAATGCGTATTGCTCTAGCAGCAATATCGTTTTGCTGGCATTGTATTCGTTACTACATCTATGCGAGAGAGTATTCAGAACCGTACGCTTTAGTTACTGGAGAAATTTTGTTATTCGGGTGCTGTAAGAATCGCAGTATAGTTGTGGGAGCAATACGCGCCGGTGCAGGAGCTACACGCTCAATTGGAAGAGCGATGCGCGTACGCTAGAAACGTGGGCAGCGACGACCGGCAAGACTCGCGCAGCTCGATCGTGACGCTGGCTATCCTTCGTAACCTCAACATTTTTTCGATCGCTGGAAGTTAGCCATCGTTCAGTTCCTACAGCTATACCGTTTCGCTTCTGCAAGCGGACGACATAAAGCGGAAGGATTCAGCTGTTGGAACTGAGCAGTTACACTGCTGTGCCGACAGAGTTGAAAATAGCTCTAGCAGTCAGATATTCGATCGGCAGAGCCGTCAATTTTTCTCAGTGTAGTTATTAATTCAAGGGTGCACACAGTACCTCACCAATAAAAGATTGGACGCTCACCTCGATTATTCTCCTTGCGATATGACTTTCATCCTTCCTTCTTTTCTACTCGCTCCTCGATTTCTTTCTCGGTCTTTATCGCTACTCTTTCGTTCGGCTATCTACTATTCCTATCACCAAGTGCCGTCGTAGGTATCCAGCCAACAAGTGACAATTTTCGGCGCGTGCCGAAATCGTCACGCAACTTCGTAGGGCCGGCGAGGGGCCTGCTGCTGCCCCGCTGTCGATCGTGGGCCCGTAGTCGCATCCCTCGGCCGGCGATGACGAAAGAGCGTGATTGTAGGTGGCGCGTGCATGAAAAGCTCGAAACATTTACGAGTTAAGTGTTCGGGTGTCAGCTAATGAGGCCCTGATCTGCTCGATCCGGCTACTTCGTAGCTGGGCTTGTTGGCTGGAGATGTTTTTCGAATGGCTTCCTAAAGTTACGAGGGGGAAGCTGCAGCGACACCGCTGTAACGCGAAATGCCGCGTTACAATACACAGAATGCAAGTACAAAATGTACCAAAACCGTATTATTCATAGAAGTATGAAACGGCATATTTCCGCAAAGAGGAAAATCGTTTTTACAACATGTATGTGTGGCAGCAGAGCAGAAATGTTTGATCAACGAAGCAACTAGCAGAATAAGCGAAGGATTTGTATATAAATACAGGAGAGCCGTCGGTGTGTTTCAGGAAGAGCAAACAGTCAGTCAGTGGGCAGAGAGAAAAAAGCGGTGTGTTATCGCCTGGCTCTCAGCGGAGTCCTCGTCGTCGGGCCTTTACATATATAGAGCTGCAACCGCACTGGATCTTTCATGCACGCTATTGCCGGGAGCTTACTAAGCTGCTGGCTCAATGGACGATTCATAAAACGCGGTGAGGCAGAGAGACGAGTGTAACTGAGGTTGGGAGAGAAAGAAAGAGTGAAAAAAATTCAGTAACTTCGCGGTTTTGAACACGCATTTTTCAATTTTCTTCCTGGAGTTCGCTTTTTTGAATTGTGGTTCTTGAAGTCGCATTTTTGAATCCACAATTGCAATTCGAATTTGGATTTTTCAAAATATTGATGTTATGAAAATGAAGTCACTCGTTGTTTTGTTTTAGCCGCCATATTGGATTCGCCACTCTTTATCTCTGAGGTTCGAGTACAGATCTGTAAGTGGAGACCTGGAAAGGCTGGTTCGTGTTTCATAGAACCGGAGCTGGTTTCTGTTGCGGCGCCATTACTGTCCACCGATGTATGCCCAGTACTGGGCCAATTAAATACTCCTACATGGGTAGCATGAAATCCCTATTGTAGGAGCCCTGACACAACCTAATGGGGCCCTACATTTTTTCATGGTCACCCGGTTACATTTCCTTACGGGACGCGGTCATCGAACCGAAAAAAAATCCTTTTTTATATTTTTCGATACTGCATGATCATTGCATTCTCAGTAAACGATTGAGTAACATTCGAGTAAGCATAATGACAGCACAATAATCTTGTAGAACAAAAAATTTTGACACCGCGTACTGCATGAGTGGTTTTGCACCAGCATACAAATAAATAAACTGATATAAGCCCTCTCGATCAATGTCACGAATCTCCAACAATTTGGAGATAGAAATGAAATGATACAACTACCGAAATATCGAAGCTTTAACTTTGCAATCAAATACTGCATATCCTGAGCGACGTTTTTACTTTTATATCACTAACAGTCATTATAATAGATTCCCTTTAAAAAAACTGGCATGAAAAAATGTTGTCTCTGCATTAAAGAGCCTTTATGAGCCCCGTGGCGCATCGGGAGCGGGTTAGAGGAAAAGTGTGAGAGGAAAATATCAAGAGATCAGGAAGAAGAGGGTGGAAAAGCAAAGCATGCTGTTTATGCCCAGAGGGCACGATTTCTGCCGGCACTGGCTCTGCGCCGAGATCAACGGTAGTTTCATGTTGCGGAAGGGGTTGAGCTGCCGGAATTGCAAACACAGGCGAAACCCTCGTTCGTCGTTGGCTCCCTCAGTCGAGTAACCCTTCGGGCTACGGCTTAAAGTGCCCGAACGTCTGACCCGCGGTGAATGCTGGGCAGAAATTAACATGAGCTAAAGGTGTATAAAGAGCTGGCAAGCGCTGCGCTTACTGCTATCACGTTGATTGTCCCGTGTATTTAAATGACTAAAGGAAAAAACAGGTGGAGCGAATATATAGCAGAAAAGGGATGAAGAGATGAGATTATAAAAGCACTTTCAAGCTTCGCAGTTCATTCGTTTGTTTTGAGATAAAGATTTTTTGGATCCCAAGCGATTAATAATTCATTAAGTTAATTAATATTTTTGAATGCCTCTCTTCCCGCAATACAAGTTACTTTCGATTGCAGTCGAATAACCCATAATAATAGATAAAAATTACGTAACTTATCGAGCACCAATATTTTTTATTGGCGTGAAACGCTCCAGCCCCCTTAATGATTTTCCAGCAATTGCGCGAGTAAGTGACGGGTCGGTGTGCAAATCGAAAGGTGTTGTTGGCTTCCCTTGCCGTTAAGACGACCATCCCCTTTCTCCACTAACTCGCGGCCATCGTCTCTCGGGTATTATAGCTTTGCATACCCTATCGAGCACGATCGCCAACTTAGAATAAACATCGGATTAGAAACCTCACATTGTTGTGGGGGGGGCACCAATTGCTCGCATACCAACAGTGACGAAGAAACAGCGAGTATTGGATCGTTTTGAAATGCAATGGACACTGACGGAAAATGGAGGATAGAAAAAGAAAACCGACCTCCGAGCGAGTCCATTGCCAAACGAAATTACGTTAATCCGTTTCCAACGAATTAGGGTCGTTCACGTTTCTCATTTACTGCGTCGTATTCGTGCTGAAACCGAATGTCATTCGAATGTTAAGGCTGTGGTTTGATACGACGCTTTCGCTTCATGTAATCGTTATGTTATTGTTAATTCATCCATGGGTCTTATATAATTTTCACGTTTTATATTAATCCCATAAACATTTGCCGATATGCAATGCGTCCAATGGATATACACATTGGAACATTTAAAATATGGTAATGTTTTTTATCGGGTTGATGTTTCTTACTGCCTAATTTTGAAGATCATTTATAGAAAACGAATAAAGTGCCTGAGGCAAAGCGCAAAATTCAAATATCTGTCCCGGAAAATTATGTCCTGCCCAAACAATTGAAATGGTGTAACTCGATAACAATTTTAAAAAATTCCGAAACTGACAGCCGATTTTCAAGTACCGTTTGAAAAACAGTAAAAAAATGGAGGGAGATAATTGCAAAAATTTGGATTGAAAAAAAAAATTAACTGGATCAACGGATGAAACACTGTAAGAAATCACTAGAAACGTAATTTACTTAGGATTAGGAAGTTGACATACTTTGTTCTTGAAATTGTGATTCTGACATTTGAATTATTCAATCATTTATATGAAACGTGTTTGGGCCATTCCATGTATGCAAAATAAATATCCATAGAATATGCTAAATATATTTTTCACGTTATGAATTAAAAATTGACGTACAAAGAATATCTCATAGTATATGAGGCTTATCCCTTATCCCTTTTCCCGCTTTTCTCGACAATCATTCTCGCATGAATTGATGTGTTTCAGTGAAACTCTTCTAAAGCTACTCTCCTTTGGGAACCAAATAGAATCCGGTAGCTCGCTTAATTAAATTCATTCCGGGTGCCTCTCCGTTCCTCGCTGCACTCACTTTTCAACGACCTCACCTGCGCTTCCGTTTCTTTTATTAATGGGTGACGAGTGAAGAATGAACACAGCCTCACCGTATGCGCGCGCGCGATAGTCTAGGTCAACTTTTCAATATCAGGCCAGCCAATAACAACTTTCCTGTATAATTTCCCAATTCAGAACTGCCCGCCACGAGCTCATTCAGCGATAAATTCAACATCATTTTTCTTAGAGGAATTTTCACATTTTCGAAAGTAAAAGCAAGTTTTCTAATATACCTAACGCGTACGGTTAAGTTCCACTTCGACTGAGCTAAATCAATCTCTCTTCTTGCTCAGTAAAGTAATAAGAATAATTACGACGAATAAAACTCGTTACCCAGGAGACCCTTATAGTTTAAGTAGCAGAGTGATAAAGTTGGCATGAGCGACGACAATCAAGTTGATCTTGAATGTCACGCAAGCCAACCGAAAAAATAAAAATAAACTTTCCACGGATTGTCGTTGTGCGAATATAAACTTAGTGTGAACCCACTGCGCGCTTTCTCTTGTATAGAATCTCGTCTCGAGGACCATGACCCCGGAAAGTCTTGGATATCTCAGCGAAATTAAGTCCCGCGAAGAGGCTGAGTAAAATAGCCGTCTCCGCTCGCTCTCGCATTTGCGATTCTAATGGGCTCTTCTCTAATCACATCGTTTATTCTTTTCGCGTCGGGAAATGCGAAGGCTCCGCTTTGCTCCCTTGCTTATCCCACCACGTAATCCTTTTGTCCGTTCCAAGAACGTTGAACCCACCCACCTTTCCGACACCTTCACTGCGCCACCCTTCGGAAATTGTAGGAATAATTAATTCTCGTTTGGTTTTTATGATTTTCAAGACAATATATAAAATCAACTTGCTCCATTGCTATTTGCTGTTATCGAAGAGAGATGTTATTCCTTTTGCAATTACAAGGTACGTAAAAAGTGGCTGTATTGCCATCCGAAGGACATTGAATCCCAGGTTTTTGTGTCAATAGATGGTTAAAGGGCCCAAGATTGCACAAAAGTATTAACTCACTTTTATCTGCCTATCTGGTTATCCGTACCATCCGGAAGTACAAGAGCTTTGAGCTTGTCACTCCTTCACCATAACGTGAATTGTACCTAACGCAGTTAAATTCAAACTACAACCTTACATTTTTTCTTATTTCTCTTCCTTTTTATTTGCTGTGGAAGGACTGGGCGGTACGGCCTCAGGGCGTTCGTATCTTTAATTATATAATAAATAAGTTCAACAAAACTAATTATGGGAGTAACAAAATGATTTATAATGATAAGTATAATGATAATTTATCCGAAGGAGAAATTATCAATTTCAGGTGATAAAACGAATAAATAATTAATAAACATGTCAACGTAAAATAACTTGTTGGGCGGCCATCTCCGACCACTGAATTATTTATAAAAACGTGAAATAAATTCAACACACACACATACACGCACGCACGCACGCACGCACACTCTTTAATACACATTTAACAAGAACCGTGACGGAAGCGCGTACAATTTAACACTTAAACACGACGAACATCTAGGCCAATGAAAGTGGTAATAGCGAAGGGATACCGGTTTTAAGAGATGAAGTGGTACGTGCCGTTCTGAGGGATCGAGAGATTGTGGCCCCGGGATGTCTCGTACGTTGCTCGACTTTGCCTTTGTACGTAAAAAGCCAATCATCAAATTAATTGCTCTGTTAATTTGCTATCGAGCCAGCAATTTATAATTATATTTATGTGATGTTCGCATGAGAAGTGTCACTTATATATTTCCTTTCTTCCGATTATCATCAATTAATCATTATTCACTTAATCATACTAACAAGATGAAAGGCGCGTACACCAACAGGAAGGAGCAGGAGGTGTTGCGGAATCTAAATGGTGGAATACTGGAACTGCTTCCGTTTAAAGCTTTATTGTTGTAATCCGACGGATTATAGGGTAGCTACTTAACGTTCCCTCGGATTGTACGTACGGACTGCGCTCAGGGCTGTTAATGCGTTTGCTCGTTAAGATCTTAATTTGCTTCGATGCTGCAAATATCGTTGACCGAAGGAAGGCATTCGTAGAAAAATAATTTTCTCTTTCCATCGCTATCATCCAGGCCAACGAATGACAGTAGTGGTTAAAAAATGTATTAGACTGTAAGATTAAATCATTTTGCTCTGCGAAGACATAGGTTTTTTTTGGCGCCTCCTTAAATGAACCTGCACTCATAAAAAACAATTAAGAAAAATATCGCCAATTTTACGTGAGATAGAACGAACTTTCCTTTTTGGCGTATTCCCCAATGCAACAACGAGTATTATCGATATTTTGTAACATATGAAATAAACTTTTATTCCAGTCAACTATACGAATTGACGTGAAAGAAACGGATTTCAATTTTGATGTTTGTTTTCAATATTAAGGATATTTATTGTTTTTTTTTTTTTACGTGAGATCAGTGAATCGCAAAGTTTTATTAAAAAATTGACCAGCTGAGTTAATGACCGAATTTTTCTTTATGTTTCAGATGACATAGAATGGGTTGGGCGGCGCTAGGGCGGCGTGCGGGTGGTGGCGGCCGCCTCTCACCCATCCTCTCGCTGTCTCTCGCCTCCCTCGCAAGCTCCCTTATCCTCACCACCTTCTGTGTCCTCACCCTTGCCCTCACCCTCGCCACCTTCGTGCGCGCCGACGACATGTGCGTATACCTATTATAATAGCACAATTAGAATTACGAAATCCGACCTATAGTCAACTTTGCTCTACAACTAAGTCAAATATTTCATCCATTGGGAATTTTGCATAGATCGATTTGAAAATCGTTTTGAGGCTGAGCGATTTTCCTTTCATACGTTGAATTTATAAATAAACAACTGAAATTTCTCGTTTCTCGAATTTCCTTTTGGCTCAACTTCGTTCTTGACGTATCATTTTCATGAAGTTAATCAACGAATCGTTCAGTATCGACTCGAGTGTTTTTAAAGTAGAAATTATTCGGAGTAAAAACGAATCTCTTTATCTTTCAATTACAATTTCTAAATATAGCTATGCGACATAGCAGCTGAGAAAAGAAGCAAGTTATTATGTAATTCCTATATTTATATATTAGTGCTCGCAAGCGTTGCCAATGCTTTTGTTTTTTAAATCGCCATTAGTGAGTTTGTGAAGAAAGTTGATTAGATGGTTAATTAGATAGAAATATTTGCGAATATTGCCAGAGTAATAATTCGTATGTGGAAAAGGTATTAAAAAAATGGCTGGCCTTACAACGATGAGGTCCCTCCCGGTTGTGGCTCGACGGAAAAAGAAGAGAAACATATTTTTAAAAAAGTATAAAAGTTCGTCAGAGCGAAGAAGGATGTTAAAAATGATATTGTTGCAGCTTCGAGGAGGGCAAGTCGGACAAGGAGATCCTGGACAACTTGCTGCTGTCGACGCGGTACGACAAGCGGCTTCTGCCTCCGGTCCAAGGTACACTGAGGCCCCCGCCCCACACCCGCCAAGATGACTACACCCCTGACCTCGAACCCAATGACCCCGACAACCCCGAGCACCTCAAACATCATCGGCACCAAAACCATCACACCAAAGCACCACACAACCACAGTTCACTGCTCAATTCTCGTCGAAAGGGTATTCATCAACAAGAGTTACGACGAACTTCGAGCGTTGCCACTTCAAAACGTTTATCCACAGACAGAAAGTATTATATTATATAATGATATAATACGGATCAGAGTCTGCCGATATAATGCAGCAGCTGCCGCTAAAGTATTTATCATAGTTGGTCGAGCCAGATATGCGAAGCACCGCGAGACACTCGAAACCTCCTGACGATTTCATTTGTCTTACTAGCCCCCATAATTCTCCGTAACTGAGCCTCTAATTGACTTATGATTTGAATCAAATAATTAAACTGTCTTTTGTTTCAAATTTTACCATTTTTTTCAATTTTATGCGCGCGTAGAGATTAACATAGTTAATCAATCGAATTATGAATTGAACTATAACATTCGTAACAATTGAAATGTTGACCAAATACGCCAGTTAAAATAAATGAAACACAATATGAACATGTGAATAAATCAATAAAATATGTATTTGAATACAGAGGCGTGGATGATACCATCCTTTTTTAAAAGCTCACATTTTCACCGTCTTATGTACATACCAAGCATTATAATTATGCAATTTTGTTAAATCACAGAGTGCAACAGAGTTCGATGTTTCATTTTATCTGTCGAAGAGGGCATCCGGTATCAGTGTAGTAATCCTGGATTATACTGTAACCAATTATTCAGTGAGCCATCGATGAATAAACATATATTTTTACATTTATAATCATAGCTGAGTCATAATAGGTCCGAAATAAAAACTCGCACATTTATCGTAGAATTCACTATTCGACAGATAAAATAAGACATTGAACGTTGAAATTTGTTCACCTTGTTGAGTGTCGTATCTACAAGTTGAATTTTTTACTTTTTACCGCATAGAATTTTAGTGCACTGCAAATCTTCAGAAAATTGCAGTATTACAATGCTTAACATGTTCGTAATAAGGGTTTAATGTAAGATTTTTTAAAAGAAGGCAATCATATATAGATATTTTTTTCTTATGACATCGAAAGATATTTTCGAGAATACATTATATGATTCCTAAGATTAAATTCTGATAAATATTTATGTGTGTAAAGTACAAATGTTAGTGAATACCGCGAATTTAATATAACTCATACATTCAATTATAGTTGCACTGTGGAATCATAAACTTATCAAAGTATTCCATATGACGAATTTTATTAGCAATAGACAAAAAAAATAAATATTGAAACAGATATATTCGAAATGAAATATCATCGTCATTCAGAAATTTCCACGAGCAGGTTGCGTCCTGTAATCGGATAGATTCTGCTATTGAGCACAATTCGATATTCGTGGACCCATAAATCAAGGAGTTGATTGGTTCACTGATTTCGTTATTCTCGACAACTGCGACTGACGATCGATTAATTTACCGACCAATCAATCAAACGATTTCGGTAAAATAAAAACACGGTCTTCTGCGATTTTTCCCTCCACCTTCTGTTAATTTATCGTTAGATCGAGAATGTTTTTATTCACTCTCTACGAATTTTAAATAAATATTTGAACTTTCTATATTGGTACAGATTTTTCTTACTTTTTTTTCAGCTTCTAGAATTACTCTTACATGTTCACTGTGTGTTTCGATAGATCTAGATTTTGGTTTCCAAACACATTGTTTCCATTTCATTTTTTTTTATTTCACGTATTATACAAATAAATGAATACAGTTTTGGATTATTTTTCGTTTATTAAAAAATGTTTTCTGAACGATTCTCAGCTACTGCGATGTTCTAAGGTGGACGATTGAACACTGATAACGCAATAATTCTTCATTTAACTGAGAATAAAAATAAAAGAAATGTATCAAGAAGCTTTTTCTTGAAAAAAAAAAGTATTTTCAAACGAGTTGCATGAAATTTAATATTATTCTACGTTGATAACATACTAATTCTTTATTTGACTGAGAAAAAAAAATCAACGAGATTTATGAAAAAGTTTTTTTTTTAATTTTTTAAAAATCGTTTTTCCAGTAATCCTCAAAAGCATTGCATGAAATGTAATATCATTCTACGTGAAGTTGCATCGAAACCGATACGGTTCCTTTGTGGCTGCCCTTCCGGTGAATGTTTCCTCCTCAGTGAAAACATCGTTCAGTTTGTAGCATTGTTCAATCCCAAACAATTTCAATTAATAGACAACTGGAAAGATAACAGTAAAACTTGCAAGCTGGATGTGACAGGCAATTACTGTCGAATATTCCAATTACACTTTGTAATGTTTGGAGTCGCAATTGAAGTCCGATCGCGTTGGGCTATCACTACTATCACGTATTAATTGGGGTGAATTCTTGAAAAATTTGGGACCGTGGGATAATAACAAAATATCTTTTAACTTGAAAAATAAATAAATGTTGAAAAAAAGAAAGTGTAAAACGTTGAAATGATATATTAATACGAGTGCGATGTCTGATTGAATTGTGGATGTTATCTCTGTCGAATATTTTCGCTGTTTATACCAAAAAGTTTTAATACATTTTTAACCGACATTTTGATAAAACAATAACGAGCATTTCAACTTATAAAATGTACAAACATCGAAGAAAGTAGCGAAAAGTTGAATCGTTTATTGAGCGTAATTTCAAATAACTAACGAATTTTATAATTTATTCAAGTTCTGAGATCGTCCGGAAGTTTTCGGTTGGCGCATTACACTTTGCACTTTGTTAAGGATATCCCCGACCCTCACTGAGCTTCGCCTGCTCTACGAGGCTTGTTGTTCGAATTTTGTCGGATTATCGAATACCCGCGCGAAGCACCGCAGTAAAGAGCCTGCTAACAGCTGCTTGTAGATTATGGAGCGCGCACTCGACGTGCAAAATGCCATTAAAACTATCATAATCGGACGGAGCATCGGTATCATATTCGTAGTTCTGTACTCGCAGTGTAATCGCGGACAAGGTATTTGGCATTTGTTTCCAGCTGCTGAATAGGAACACTCTTGCCATCATCTTTATTATTTATCACAATTTACTATAGAAATTGAAACGACAATATTTGACGAATACTTTTCTATTTTAAATCTTCATACACGAGATGAAGTTCATAAACCAATGTTACCAAGCAATAGCACTCAATTTATCGATCATATCCAGAAATATTTTCGATAAAAGTTTCAGTGTTCGAAAAGGCGGTCATACTGGACTATCGGTGGAGGGGGATAAGTCACAGTAAGGTTAACTTCACGTTTTAAAATGGAACCATGTATTTTTTTTTTAAATGATATTATTACCGATCTCAAGACAAATTTACCGACCCTTGAATTCTTCTTCAAATCCAATTTTTTAAAATAAAAAATAATGTGGATTTGACAAATGTCGTAACTTCAGCGCCTCCACCGATAAAATAGTAGGCTAGTCCAGTACCACGGCCTTTTTGAAGATCGAAATTTTTGTGTGAAACATTTTTGGATATTGTCGATAGTTTGAGTGCTATTGTTTTGTAACACTTTATGTACCTCACCGTGTATATATTAATAACATAAAGCTGTTTAAATATTTGATGGACCAAAATTCATTATAACTTCAACTTTTACTTCAGAGAGCTTATCGTATTTTTTTGAAATCTCAATTATAATTGCAAATTATTTCACCTTCTTACGAATGGATAGTGTCGATAATCAAATTCAATTATTGTCTCATACAAAAAACACGGGTTTTTGCCTAGTTAATTGAAGCACCATTCTAATGTCGTCCCTAGAGCTTTTCTTTTTTAGGTATAAAAAGATCAGTAATTTCTAGTTATTGTAGGAGTTGGCAGATTTCTTTATTTTTCATTGCGTACGGTACACTATTTTGTCTTGTCTTATGACTCTGCATTCGAAGGGATATTGTCAGTTTTAAATAGTGATGAGTACAGTACATAACGTCGTATTTTCCTATGTACTCAGAGTACTTGATATCAAACAACCGGTTGAGCTTATTCTCAGGCACGAACGAAGCTCATGGCTATAGGTATCGCCCGGTGTTATTACAGGAATCTTGTTGTCTATCTACCAGAATGGCATATTACCTGTATCCGTGCTGAACTAAGCACCCTTTGTGATCGTCTCATCTACATTAAAATCTGATTATTTGCTTGGTACGTTAAACAAAGAAAGATACGAAAATCGTCTCAAAGAACCAGGGTCTGGAAACAGTATGACACTTGCGTTTTCTTAACTTCATTGGATGCAGCTAGCGTAAGATCTCATCGATTCACGAACATTTATTTTGCCGGTAACACTTTTTTTAAATCGTAGATCGATTCAGTAGATTTATTTAATCCAAAGGTTTGAGGCTTGTTACAATCTTGATAGTCCGAAATATGAATAATCAAGAAGATGGCAAAAATGTCCCAATTCCAGAAGCAAATGGCGACAATCACAAAAATTGAAGTCAAGAATAAAATACATTTGCAATGGACAACGGGGAGGCACTTACCATTTTATTGTAGTACGAGCAATAAATTCCCTACATAAAATTGCAATGAGAATTGAATTACAAAATGATACGTTATAAAACCTGGTGGTTTTACCACGCGATTTCCAACGTCGTTTCCAGCGCTTGGAAAGTAGCGGCGAGGGGGTGGGCAATCATCCTATTCCAAATAATTTCTTCAATCATCATTTAATACGAAAATTTCTCACATATCTATACAGAAAAAAAAAATGCAAAGCGCATTTAATGCAATTGAGTACACGGGAAAATTGAAAAGATGAGACCCGAGAGATTCTCGACCGGAGACTCTCTCTGTGATGTTCAGAACGAAGATCTCCATTAATATCTAAAATTTCTTTTGCTGTGCTCGCTGAGAGAGCAAGCGCGAATTCTTGTTGGCAAGCATTTTGTATATAATCTATAATTTATCAAAATTACTTGGCAGCACTGCTCAAAAGCTCGATTGGCAAAATCCGTGTGTGAAAACATACAAGCATTCTCCTTAATACGATGTAAAACATTGCTGAGCGAACGAGAGATAGATTTAATCATTACATTTTTTTAAATCTGCACGTCGGATTTTCTTCTTGCTATGAGCATCACACATACTGCTTAAGTGGAATAGGGTATTTTACGGGTAGCGAAAAAGATTTTGGCCCTGCAAAATTGGAGGGTCCCTTTTGATTGAAAATGTATGACTTAAAAATAAATTTTTAAATAAAAGAACACTTCTTAAAATGACGTTTTAGAAAGCCTTTTACTTGACGAAAAAACAAAAAAAAAAAAACAAAAATCACTGTTATAAATATTTGAGTGGTATGCTACATACATGTATAAAAAATTGTGAAATGGACTAACATATGGACAGCACATGACACATATAGAAACACAATATGTATATCGCAAAGTAAACACATATTCTCAAATTTCAAGCTGAAATACGAATTGCATAAACTTTCTGAGTTTATATAGTAAAATAAATGTTCAATGATCAATTTACTACGACTCGTCAGGTACTGATTTCTCATTCTCTTCACAGTTGAATTATTACATCGATTATTAAACCTTACATCGAATTTTTCAGCTTCAAAGTTGACAACATGTGTTTACTTTACGATAAATATATTGTGTTTTTATATGCGTCATATTGAGCGACATGTTCTTGATCATAAATGGTGCAGGAATGTCAGTTTATTTAACAAATCGTTGTACATTTATAAAGTATACTGTATACTGTTCACATCGTACGTAATGTTTTTGGTCGAACATTCCATACTTCGTATATGATGAGTGGAAGGTAAAAACGTTTGATTGACACCGAGCGCTTAGATAATTATGCTTCAGCTGCTTAGTTAATCAGGCCAACCAAATCGTTGATTACGGCAACCAACATTTTTTGCTTTTATTATAAAAAAATTTGTTTGCCGTAACCAATGAGGTTGATTGGTCTAACCAATTAGTACACTGACGCATATTTAACCAATTCCTTATGGTTGTCATTGCTAACTTTTGATCCGGTAAATTCGTGAATACTTGTCTGGTGACGGGCCCGCAATGATCGAAGATTATGCGACTCCATTCGAAGCCATTCCTCGTTGGTATCGTATGAAAAAAGTTGGAGAGACCAAACACGAAGAATACACAGAAAAGAAAAAGAAAGAGGAGGGTATAAAAAGTAAGAGGGCAAGCGGATAGCGGCCGTTGAGGAAGCTGCATAATTCAAAGTTCATTACCCAGAATGCAGGGCTCAGTCGTCAACGTGAACGGCTCGGCTTTTAACATTCAAATAGTATGTCGTAGCTGCCAACCGTTCGGGTCGACCCATTTTTTAAAAAACTTGAAACTCCTTCGCTTTCTCCCAGTGATCTTCCCCAAAGAAGGAGGTAAAAGATTCGAAACACTGTTACACGACGCTGGGCCGTGGTAGCTCGGCACAATTATAAATTTAACAACTATGACGTACACGTCGAGCACCTCCGCAGAGACCCTGGATTATCGTCAAAGAGCTGGTCTGACGAACAGAGGAACATAAAAATGGGGTTCGAGGGCCAACTTAACGGCAGAGAGGAAAAGACGTCACCCAGGTCTACGAAGTTCTTGACATATTTTAGGGCTATTCGATGATTAGGCTAACAATTGGCCGGGTACAATTTAGGGCTCCATTCTTTAATAACGTGCGGCCCGTAGATATGGGTTATTGAAAAAAAAGGATTCGTGACATGTCATTTTAGAACAACTTTTTGTAAATTTCTTATTTTGGGTCTGACACTTTTTCAATCAAATGGAACCTTCAATTTTGCACACTCATTTTATTTATTGGACGACAATTAAAAAAGATTCGTCACATTTTCGTATCCTTAGTACTTATCAAATTGAAAAAAATAAAATAAAATGTAATAATAGGTATTAGAATTCATAGTTTATCGAATTTTTGGGAAAAAAAGGGTCTACCTCTGTGCAATCAAGCTGCCATGATATGTCGTCCATAAAGAAAGGCATTCGAAATGTGAATTTAATACTTGAAGATATATTTATTGGAACATTTTTGTTCGCGCACTATCAATATTGGGCAAAAATTTTCGACAACTTTAACGGGGATAGCTTACGTGCTTGCACAGAAATAATATGAGGATTAGGTATTTTTGTTTCTCCCTATTGTTTCGCCGTATACTATAAGTATTTTTACTTCTCTATATTTATCTTGTACATTCTTTTCCTTTTGATTTGAGTCCAGCCGACTGCTCGCCTGACCTCGGTACCTGCCTCGTCAGACTCACCCTCTCGTTTGCTCTATAAATTATAAATAAATTCACCCGAGGGAGAAAAAAATACACACTCATACACCCCTCCCCGTTGGCCTCGGCAGCGAGAATCGATGCTTCGCACTCGCTGTGCCAACGGCTCCCCCAGGATTAAGCGCCGTTTATACGTCGTTAACGAAAAAAAAAGAAAAAAAAAAAAAACATAATAACCGCCTGCCGATAAATTTTTCGTGTTCGATAGCTTTCCCATAGTCATTTAAGATTATTATCCCAATAAGATATTCAGTGTAACCAAAAATATGATATTCCCCTAGATTTTCCAAAGTGTTACGTTCATTCTTTAATAATAATAATTTGATTAATTATCGACGATCCAATCATCGGTTTAATACTATTGCACAATACGTCATTCGCACTCATCTGACATACTCGCAACACACACACATATATATACCACGACACACGCACCGATCAACCTTAGCCCATAAAATTGATTTTGAAATTATTGCCTTGACGATCACTCGCTTCCTAAATCCTCGAGTGTCTGCCAGTATTTTAATCTACATTCAAACAATATTCGTTAATAATACTGAACTTCAATAACAATTAACGTCCGTGAAATATCAGCGATTTCCATTTTTACATCAATGAATTCCAATGCAATAATTATTAATCTAATAATAGTAATATTTCAATTTTTTTTTGTTAGATAAATATGTTTCGAGTCATCTTTTCTCCGACCATAATTCTAGTGTCCTCCACAATCTACTTTTTTTGCTCTGTAGTAGAATGAGTCTAAGAGTGGCACCATTGATAAAAAAATATACCAAAATAACTTGCTTATAGGGCCATCAATAACAAACTTCCGTATCCTCCTCGAAATAGATGGAAAATAATTGACTCCGGGTGTCGCATAAATATGACGGTGACACAATTTGAATGCATTTTATAAACAGATGTAGTTTGACCCGATAACGTTTGACTCTGCAATTTTTTCCATAAATTATAATACCATTAATCCATAAATTGTTCATATTTTAAAAAATATTCTACCATATTGGTAATATAATATATAATGTGACAATGACCGTCTATTAATTTCTAATGGTTTAATTTATGGGTCATTTAAGAAAAATGTAACATATTCAGTTTTTGGCGTTTTCAATTAAATATTTTCGTTCCAGCATATATTCGCGAATAAGTATTCTGAAAAAATACTTGATATTCAATTCTTTATGAAATTAACAAACAGAAAATTTTTATTTGAATTTAATGGGTTGGTCCAAAGTGTGCTCAGCTCAAAGCAAAAATGTCTTGATGCAATTTGCCCATCACTTGATTTCCATCGATAGATTCTGGTGATTTTGACAATTGGAGGATAAAAAAAATATCCACATCTGGTGGCGGATATGCAACAATTTTCTAAATGAATTAATCATAACAGTAGAAAGAGATTTATCACTCATCAACTGTAGACATCATTATTGGCCATGAAAAATTATTTAAAATTTTACCCTGGAAGAAAAACCACATTTTACAAACAAATATTTGAGTATGATAAGAATCTGAAACGAATATAATACATATAAATTGAATTAACGTTTTCAGGCAAACTGAATTAATTTTCATGTGGATTCGAATATATGTTTTATTTAATTTGAATTCATGCGGTGTTTTACTAAACTAAACCCACTAGACCTTTTATGTATTATTTGCTTTTTTCTTTACTTAACCAAATTCGCTACTCAATTCTCAACAATTGGTGAAACACTTAGCTGCATATACCGTGCAGATAAGCTCAAAATAGAATCTCGAATAAAGCGGAAATTCGCATCTAAGTAATAACGTCGGTTGCACACAGTCGAGCATGGTTCCAGCAATTAATTAGTTAATGGAACGCGGACGTGTGGAGTTGGTCCGCCGGAAAGAAGGGATAAGCTCGATGTCCGGACTAGTGTGAGAGTGAAAAGCGGAGTAGAAGCTTTTTAGCTAGATTTAGTAAATAAGTTGATGATGTGGTTGCAAATCGCAGGGAAACTGATGCCAGACATATATAATGCACTCGAGAAAACGAAGGAGGCGAGTGACGTTAAAGAGATGTATACGTATGTATATATACGTATGTATAAACGAGAAAAATAGGAGGAAAATCGACTCAAACACAGGAAGGGTAAACGGGCTAGAGGTCAAGAACTTAATTTTTTTTTTTTTTTGAAGATGAGACGTGCGGCAAGGGCTATTGGGTGTTACAGATGCGGATTTCTGCTGCGGATTGCGATGGCCTGGTGACATCACCGGCCTGACTAACCGGTCAACGACCCCTAACGACCCCAAGAACCAGAACAATAACCACTACACGCCGCACCAACACCTTCGCACTCACCTTCGCGGTCCGTCCCACTGTTAACATTTTTCGTTTTTATAAAAAATAAACATACACAGAAATAACAAAATGGGCAAATGAAAGAAAGAAAAAGAAAAAAAACAAACAAAAATTATAATGCAACTCTTGGGCAGTGACCCTCGTCACGTTTTTTGCCGTTCAGATGTACACGCACACACACACAAACACTCACACCAAATGCTCACGCCAGACGCAGTTCGTTCGGCGGTCGCCAGGTTGTCTGACCTATAACGCGCTTTACCACTAGCCATTCTTACAGCTACTATATTTGCCAGCTAGCCATATTTTCATCGACATATCGATTAACCACGACTTGCAACATTTGTGTTACAAATTCATTTGAAAACTCGAGGAATGGGGGTGCACATGTGTGAATGAATTCTCGCTAAAACACATGTTGCACAGTAACTAGAGTACGTTCCAGTTATTTGTTCACTCTTTTACGTATGTACTTCTTTTTATTTCGTTACACCGAGAGTTCGTCGTGGTGTTGATCACGCTGCATTCATAGCTGCAAGCTGTTTTTTATATATTCTTCTTGCCTTTTACATTCAAAATGCACGAGAAAAATCTTGGAACGTCACGTGAGCGTACACAAAACATTATTCTTCATTAGTTATGGAAGACTGCTTCACACCGTGCGTTACGGTTGCTCACAGCGTCGGTTAAGTTTCGCACAGCTCCGAACGAACTGCGTGAGGTATCGATCTTACGGTCGTGAGGTTAAAGGGTCGATCGATGAAAGCATAAAAAGCGAATCGCCGTGTGCATCTGTGTGTCGTTTTGTATCGTGTGTCTATCGCGACTCTTCCTTGGCGTAGTCTCTACTCAAAACGCGGCGCAACAGAATTTCTAGTGACGATGACGACGTTAGTTGGATAAGTCGATGTAACCCTGTAAGTTTGAGGATCGTTGAAGTGTTGAGGATCTCAAATCACACTTGTACTTTAGCGAGCAGCAACATTTTTTAGCTTTTTTTTTAAACTCGCTACACAGTGTTGCAGATTAATTCTTTTGATACGTTTAACCTCGCGTTAAGGGGAAAAAGTCAGACATTTTCTTCTTTGTGCAGTAAACTTTACTTCAATGCAATTTTTTTCGTTGACTTTTTAATGTTAGAACACTCAGAATACACGAAAATTTCGAGACAAGTGATTACAGCTTTTATCAGTCGGATAGCTTTTTACGTGAGGCCTCATATACATCATAACATTCGAAACTGAAATGTTAATCCGACTTGTTAAGCTATCGCGTTGTCGACAGTAATACTATTGCAATAATTATTACCGATTGGTTATTGCGAAAAAAGTATTAATTACAATTAATGCACGAAATTCTCAAATTTGTATTCGTGCAGTTCGTAACCATATCCCAGGGAATTCACGATAAGAACTTCACGCATGTGGAAAATGTGATGAGAAAGTCGGGTGCTTGGAATACGTCAATAGCAATTTGTTTTTATTGTTGTTACGCTTTGGATAGTTTGCTAAAAAATCGGTACGTAAAATCTTTTCAAATGATTGTCAATTCTGCGAAATAAAATGTAGGATATGCCATAAATTTGACTATTGAAAAGTACACATTTCGTTCGACCTCTTAATCATATTTCTTATTGTTGCAACGAGAATAGTCGACACTCTCAACCGACACACATACAAACACTATTAACAATCCATATATAAAAATGGAGAAACAGGAATATTATAAAAACAGCACGGGACGCGAATCTAGATGTGCATATATTGTTCTATTCAATGAAAATTAAGAAGGTACATATTTTGTTACATTTTTTAACTGCCACTGTATCGGATTTGCTACATTGGAAACATGTTTCGGAACATTATTTTGAATTTTTATTTAAAAATCTCTTAGAAACCGAGTCGAACGATGAAATTTCATTTGAAACGTATTAAGTTCTATTTTATAATAGAAATACCAGTGACAAGATATCAATAGAGAATTTTTTTTTAAATTTCATTACACATTTTTTTTCAAAAGAGCTTTCACAGAAAAAAAATCTTTACGGTAAAGGGGCATGGTCGTTAACGGGTCACATTTGAGACACATATGCAGCACAAGTTTGCACAGGAATTGTATGACACCATGTATTTTTTACTTCTGAAAATTTTATGTTAGCATATTTGTATTAGCTATACGTGGCCTGTGAGTGGCAACAATCTTCAGTCCTATATCCTGTTTATATCGATTACCAGAGCACCACAAATTCACGATTTGTAATGCAGGTCGAATAATATTTCCACCCTTTCTCTTTGAATCCCTGGTTCGATTAATTTTTTTCAGCAGTTTTCCTCAATTGGTTATTGCTTCGGTTAATTCGATCGTGAAATAACGTCATTCGCGTATCGCTTCTGTCCATTAAATTTTAACGAGCTATCAAACTTTGAATCCCTCTAAAAAAATATTTAACAAATACTCCTGTAGGTGGTCATTGTGGATGCCGTGACGCAGTCTATAAATAATGATTTACATAACTATTAAGGGGACAAATCTTTTGTTAGTCTTTATAAAAAGATAATATCCGAGATTTATCGAAGGCCTGCTTATTACATTTTCATTGTTCTGTTTCATTTGCATATAAATAAAAATTAAGACTCCGAAATAAAAGAGAATGATATATCTGACGATATATTTACGATGGTTTTTATATTTATATTGGAAAATTGCTTATAAAGATGACAAACATTGATGTTTATATTTGTCACATAATTTTTCAACTGGCTATCGACTAAGGTCTTTCAGTCCAATCGATTGGAGTCGTACAGCCCAAATTTCTATTACCATGTTATACTTTGCTATAAATATTGTTTATTTTCCTAAGGTGCAATAAATATTTTCCATGATCTAAAATAATTAATTCTATAACTTTTCAAATTGTAGAGAAGCGTTAATAAATACAGCACAATATAATTAGACAATATAACATTTTATTTATTTTTTTCATAGATTTTCAATGGGCCCATGTCCATGCTGTGGCTACCCAAACAAAAGTCTCAATAGCAAAAAAAAAACACATTATTTCTGTCGAATTAAATAACCTTGGCCAGTTTTATTTATTACAAGCAAAACGGATGTGGAAGTATCCAAACATTTGTTTATTCCTATCATCTACAAAATTAAAAAAATATTTTATCGAAGCACCGATTGATAATAATCAAATTCCTCGATTAAAATGAGTATGTTAGAACTAAAATAATTATAATAAACGCTATTTTATAAAGGCTGAAGATAACAAAGTCCCCTTAATCGTCATGAGCATCCTCACCATTACTCGTATGCAATATTTTTGCAAAAATATGTGGAAGTAATGAAAGCCAATAAGCAAACCGATAATAACGAGGCACGTGTTTTTGTGCTCGAAAAAAATTGCGTGCCGCGAGGCACTAGAGAAAGCTTTCGCTGTGCCCTCGCGTCTTATCGTACTAACTTTTGCGCTTTCGTGTTTCATGCATCGACCGACGAATATGTTTTAACCTACTCCCTTTACTTTTAAACCCGCGACACATGTTTGTACGTTCACGTCATCACTGACTTGTTTTTTGTAAGTATTTTCAAAGCTGTCTTTTTTCGACACTTCATCAAGGTTTCAAGGACAAAACATACGGCATTTCCATGGCAACATAATGACCATCAAAATTTCTGCATCTTCAGAAAATAACTTTAGCACGCTCTAGCGCCGTGACATTAGTTCTGAGAGGAAAATGTTTACCACCTTTTTGTTCCTCTTTAAATTCCCCGATGGCGGATATTAAAAAAAAATATATATATTTGAAATGAAGACGATCACTGCGAATTCAAAACTTTGGCACGCTGCATCTTTTTCATTTTGACACGGAGAGAAAAGTTTGTAGGAGACATTTTCTACCTTTTCTAATTTTGAGGTGGCGATTATTCGTACTTTTCGAGTGGCGGTTTTGCTATTTAAAAACTTTGGACCGCGATATCTCGGCTAGATTACCTCCTAGACAAAAAACAAATCTGCCTTTTCTGTATTTCTTTCGATTATCTAGTGACCGGTTCCGCCGGATTTTCTTAAGAGCAAAGAAATTGTCTCCGATGTTTTAAAGGAATAAGGGCAAAAAAAAATTTTTTCGCCCTTAAAAAAAATCCGGCGGAACCCGCCACTAGAAAGAGTTCTTCGACATTTTTGCCTGTGCTCAAAATTCTAGTCAGGAAACGCTGTCAAAGACAAAAGCCCAAATAACTACCTACAAATAACCGGCACTCGAAAAATACGAATAACCGCCACCTCAAAATTAGAAAAAGAAGAAAATATCTTCTACAAACTTTTCTCTCCGAGTCAAAATGAAAAAGATGCAGCGTGCCAAAGTTTTCAATTCGCAGTGATCGTCTTAATTTCAAATAATTTTTATTTTCAAAAATATCCGCCATCGGGGAATTTAAAGAGGAACAAACTGGTGGTAAACATTTTCCTCTCAGAACTAATGTCACGGCGCTACAGCGTGCTAAAGTTTTTTTCTGAAGATGCAGAAATTTTGATGGTCATGCAACACATCGTTCCAGTTCAGCCATTTCTTGTTACTCTCTTAGATACGAAAAAATAATAATCCAGATTTGACTACTGTACTTAAGTAATTTTTCTGAAATTTTAATAACCGTCGGTTTATCAGCTGAAATGAATAAAAAATATTTCTCCTGTGTTGGATTAATCACATGTAAAAATACAAAATGAAGAGATCCGGTTTTTACGGATTTTTGGATGGAAAGGAAGTCCGATTTTTCTTTTTTTTAAATTAACATAATTTCAAAATTATCGTTCGCAGAAAGATTGAATAATGAAGAAGATTCAAAAATCGTTTATGTCTAATTTCAAAAAGTTTTTATCCGATATTACACGATATCATCATCAAGTCAATTTTTGTATCTATTCAGACTGTCCTTCCGATGATGTCGCGAATTTTACAACAACAAAAAACATCCTCCAATTCAACATCCCAGAAAATAGGCGATATGCGATTGGGCAAAAACAAATAAATTTGATTACGTTGATTGAAGAAAGCAGTTTAGTTTAAAGAAAAATCTAAAATTTAATTATACTTGGGTGTTTGAGTGCTTGAAATTTTAATCATCCAAGGCGTGAATAGTTTTAAAAAAAACTGCATTTCTCGATTTTACAATTTTTTTTTTTCAAATTCCTGACAAAAATTTCAGACAGTAGTAAATTCTCGATATTTATGGTGTACTCGCATGGTTAGGGAAAAGAAGTGGCCGAACTGACGAAAAATGACTCTTACACGGATCGGAAGGAATTACATCGACAAATAGCATTATCAGAGACAAATATAAGTGCGGTAACGAATAGTGAAGAAGAAAAAGAAGCGACGAGCGATGCGATGGGATGAAAGGAAATGTTGTTGCGCCTCAATTTGTGTATTCACGAGTCATAGTTTGTCGAGGCTCGCTCGCTCGCTGTTTTATCGGTCGATATTAATTTGCACGTTCCGTTTCCCTCGTGCTCTAGTTGCGTCTTCACTAAAGACTGTATCACTCGTAACGACCGTCCGTTCACTCCCAAACGTAGAATCACGTTCGATTGCGGAAATACAATTTTAACCAAAACCGAGAAAACATTTATTTTCACTGCTCAATACTACTTCTCACGTGTGGCCCAAATTTTGCAAACGAGATTTCGAAATGTGTAAGAAAAAAATGCCGAAATAAGCACGTTGTTGAAGCGGGTTGAAATTTCGTAATGAGCAACTATACAAGAAGAAATCTGGTTGCGAAACGCGCACGCGCGCGCGCACTTTCACAAGTATATATATCTGTACTGAAAGCTGCAGCATGTGCACAGCATGGCCGTAGGAGTGTGATTCCACCGAATTAGCCAATTAGTTTAGAGGAAAAGAGAAGAAAAAACGCGAGATATGGAAGAATATCGCAAGACGTTAATGGTAAAGTTCGCGTGCACGCGCAAGTACACAAGCGGAGTAATGTTCGCCGTATGTACCTGCCCGTAGGTACGCAAAGAAATATAAATCGTGTTTTTCCTTTTCTTTTTATCCTACATCGCGAATCTCGCTCGGGCACGACTGCATTCATAGCCCGAGTATATATGTATACATATACAAAACTCGGAATCATAGCACGCTCGCACGAAAAGGTTGTGGCCACCGTTTTAGCTATATACATTATATAGTATATTATTAATTACATACTATTATATATGTTTATGAACAACACAGCAACGCGATGCTTGCACGTAATGTGTAATTGTATGCTTGTGAAGGTTACGTGGGCGTTCCTTCGATTTTCATTGGACTGTACACGTGCACACATGTATTTGTTTGACCGGAGAATCGTTGATTGTGAGTGACAGCATTTTCCCCGAGTCAAATAAATCACATGGTCACTAATATTTCGAGCCGGAAAAGGGCGTTTTAGCTGAAGATATAAATAATAGACCGCGCACGTAACCACAGCGGGCAAAGGTCACTTCGATCATTCTGATTCGATAAAGCCGCTAAATACTTATCGATCATTTTAACAGTGGACTGGAAAATAGAAAATTACATGTAAAGTACGTGAGAAAGAAAAACGAAAAAAAACTGAATCGAAGTATTCTTTGAAAGTCGCTTTGCTAAAGGTGCCGTTGTTATTGCCTGTAGCGGCAAGATAATTGACGTTAAGATACGCTCGTTTATTTGTTAGAGCTCTTGGGTGGTAAAAGAAAGTCGTACTAATGGATTTCGTCATTGCCCTGTTTCAGGAACCTTAACCGTCAACGTGAGCGTGTTGCTGTTGAGTCTGGCTTCACCGGACGAGTCCAGTCTGGTAATTAACGTCAACACACAAGAACACATTTGACAAAGAGAATTACATTCACAACTTATCTCAATTTTGGCTATTGCTCACGATGCCTTGTGAATTGGAGTTATGAGGCAGTGCCAAGTTTCCCAAA
This sequence comes from Clistopyga incitator, assembly GCA_947507545.1. Taxonomy (NCBI): domain Eukaryota; kingdom Metazoa; phylum Arthropoda; class Insecta; order Hymenoptera; family Ichneumonidae; genus Clistopyga; species Clistopyga incitator. Next base: position 6,904,218 of record OX382176.1, read on the forward strand.
ACATTTTACATTAGTTGGTGATTTTTTTGTCTATTATCAAGTAAAATGTATGTACATAAAAATAATTTTCTCTGGAACTACCATATTTTATAAAAAATTGATTTTATTCTCACTTTGAACTATTTGAGAATACAAAATTATGGTGATGTCCTAAAAAGGTACTTCAAAAATAATGCTATCGCCACGTGATTGAGTTATATGAACATTTTTGGCCCATCATTGAATTAGATATACATAAAATGATTTTTTTCCTCAGTCTATAACATTTTGTAAACGATAGATATGTCCCTCAAAATTTCTGCATCTTCAAAAAAAAAAACTTTAGCACGCTGTAGCACCGTGACATTAGTTCTGAGAGGAAATTGTTTACCACCTTTTTGTTCCTCTTTAAATTCCGCCACTAGATAATCGAGAGTACTACAAAACAGTCCTTCGGCATTTTTGCCTATGATCAATATTCTAGTCAGGAACCGCTGTCAAAGACAAAAGTCCAAATAACTACCCACAGATAACCGCCACTCAAAAAGTACGAATAACCGCCACCTCAAAATTAAAAAAGGAACAAAATGTCTCCTACAAACTTTTCTCTCCGAGTCAAAATGTAAAAGATGAAGCGTGCCAAAGTTTTCAATTCGCAGTGATCGTCTTAATTTCAAATAATTTTTTTTTTTTTTTTTCAAAAATATCCGCCATCGGGGAATTTAAACAAGAACAAAAAGGTGGTAAACATTTTCCTCTCAGAACTAATGTCACGGCGCTACAGCGTGATAAAGTTTTTTTTTGAAGATGCAGAAACTTTGAGGGTCATACGATAGGTACTTTTTGGGAAAAAATTGAACTCAAAAGCCAAAATTGTGCGAAAGCTCCCGGACATTTAGCCTCGTCATTGTGCTTCACTCTGGACATTCAAGCCACTGGCTCGAGTGGGTTAGGTGGTTGGAACGGTAATTTATAAAAAGTTATACACACTCTAAAATTGTCCAAATAGGCCACAAAAATAGAAATATTAGTATTCATCGTGGTGTCTTCTAAAATATACCTGATTAACGTGTACACAGTCTGGATTTGTAAAAATATGTAATGTATAAGATTGTGTACAAAAATGTAAATGTAACAGAAAATATGATTTTACTGACAGTTTAGAATCATGGAAAAAAAGTATTTGAAGTTTTAACATCCCATCTGACCGCAAACTTGATAGTGATTGAGATCCTAATGATTTGCAGTTGTGACGTCATTGCGTATACTGAGAGAAAAATGTAGTAGAATAGTAGCTATAACTAGGCCAATATAATTGCCAAGAGCAACGATCATATCGATTGCAATGGAAGCTCTATTTTTGACTATTTGAGCTATTGTGGACAAAAAAATAAAAATAAAATAATAATTTTACTTTATAAAAAACTGTATACACTCTTCCAAGTTAACAACGGTGAACTCTGTTCTCAAATCATAGTACTGAATTAATTTCACTATAATAACGATTCTGCCTTAAGAGTTTATCTGATTTTTTGCCGACTTGTTTATCTCGAAAATTTCGAAATTCCGTTGTGATGCAAGGAACTTGAAATGGCCGCGTTTTTTTTTTTCGTTAAAGAACTTTGCAAAACAGCTGACGTTTATTTTGTCTTACTATCAATCGATTAGGCAAAAAAAATAACAGTTGAAAGGTTTCGGATCGCCGGTAAAAGTTGTTTATTAGGAAAGTGTTGGGCCTGGAAGTACCGTTCCAACTTTCTTCATAAAATGAGGAGCAACTTGTCGATAAAAGTTTAAAAGTAAAAGTAGTCGTGATACAAGGATTTCCCTCTTTCTTCCGCCTCGTATTCTTTTCTTCTTCTGTTTAATCCCACAGAAATATGAGGTCGAATTCCTCCTTCAGCAGCAATGGTACGATCCCCGTCTGCGGTACAGTAATCGATCGCGTTACGAGTTTCTCAACGCAATTCACCATCACAATGACATCTGGCTACCGGACACATACTTCATTATGCATGGTGACTTCAAGGATCCCCTCATACCGGTCCACTTCGCTCTGCGGATATATCGCAACGGCACCGTCAACTACCTTATGCGGTATTTCCACCTCTCTAATCTCGCTCCCGTCATTTCAACCAAATCTCACCATTTACGTCCCGAATTAATCATCAGTCGAATCACGCGACAAATTACCAGCTCTCGAGGATAACAATCTTTTCGCCAAGAACCTCGTCCTCGTTCTCGTTTTCTATTACTTTTCCACATTGAAAAATATGTATATAAGATATATGCTCAATTTATGGCACTAAAAAGACTACATGTTCCATATATTCAGCATACATGTGTGCAAAAAAAATATATATATCATACAAGTTTAGGACCAAAAAATTGTACGAGTAGAATATATTGTGAGTATATTTTTTATTTCTATGTGCTAATTGAGTGGGTCATAGGTCATATTTTCCAAAAAAAGGGTGCATATTAGTAGAAATTGCGTATTGTTCCCTAATTTCTTTTTATTGTACAAAAAGCTTTTTCTAAGGGGAAACTAAAACTGAGGAACATCTTTGCGCATAGAATTTTTTAAGTGCTAAAAAATAAGCAAACAGTATGCAGAGAACACTTTTTGTGTCTATTTTATGTTATTTGAATTTTCATTGAATAAAAAGTAAAAAAAAAAAATTCGGAACGATTTAACCGGGATGGAATCGAATTCTGAGGAACGTGAACGAGGCATCAGAAAATCATTTATATTGGCGTTTTTCGTATTCTTCCTTCGGCTTCGGCTTCCCTATTCTATCCACTCTATTAGAATTTATATCACGTTCTAGTCGGCACGAAACTTTTTGCTTTTTTTTTTCAGACGGCACCTCATACTCTCGTGCCAGGGTAGGCTTAATATATTTCCCTTCGATGACCCGCAGTGTTCATTCGCTATCGAGAGCAGTAAGTATTTTAAAAAATGGTACATATTAATATTAATTGAGCCTGCACATTAAATAATTCAGTAGCGATTAGCGTCCTCGGTGATTTTTTTCTCAGCAGTTCGTTCCGCGGTACTTATTTATCTGTTACGTTTTCCCGCAGGCCTTTTTTCTCCAGTGTTTGTTACCGTTGGACCTTTTCCCGGATACTTTCTTTCCCAGGGTAGTTGTTTATTCGTGAGGTTTATTTTCCAGGACCTCTTTTCTCCGAGTGTATTTTTTCCTTAATATCATTCTGATGAGCAGCTCGATAAAAAAATGTCACCTTTTCAAAACTGTTCATACGCGTCTGTTATAATTTTGATAAGCGTGAGGTTGGAGGGTGTACTATTGAGAAGTCCTTCGAGCTATCAACGAACGTTTTCCGGATTGCTCTTCTGATTTGATCCTTATGGAATTCGTTCTGTGTAGAAGTATCGAAAATGAATTAACATTTCCCTGAGGATAAGCGTACAATCGGTGCACAACGACGAGTGTGCCATTACTGAAACGTGTTGTGACCTGGAAAGATACGAATTCCGTGCTTGTAGAGCAGTTTCTCGTGAAGTTACGTATACACATACAAGTATAGTGTTGCGTGGAATATCGACGATCCATCGTGTATAAATCGTGTGCATACATTAGGAGGCCTTAATGTACATGCATCTCGGGGTAAATAACGCGTATCTGCTATGTAAGGTTTATCGATAACTAAAATAACGTCGTTAACACGTGGGCCGATATCGGAGAGACACGGTCGGCTAACTATATATAGATTATTATGTATGCAAAGTGTATCCACAGCAGACAGAATGTTAAGGCTGAAGCACATTTAAGGATGAAAGAATCATCGGTGAAGGGTGGGGTAATCTATTTTTCACAGAGAAAGATGAGCCACATAACCTACACGTCAAGTCGAAACGATATACAAATTATCCATGAGCCAACATATATTTCGTTATAGGGAATTTCATCTGTTTCGTATTAGTTTGAAGAGATCCTGGAGTTCGGTTAAACACAACAAAAGTATATCTAAAGAAAAATTAAAGCCCTTGGAGGGACTCTGATGAGTCAGATTAAGCCCCGATGGGGACCATTGGATTGGACTCCGGTGGATTTTGTAAATCCAGACCTGGGAGGGGCCCCGAGGGACTTTGAAGAGTTAAACCTTAGGTGACCACCGGAGGGAGGGGGTCTTACAACAATAAGGCCTTATTGGGGATCTGGGTTAATTAGTAACATTCGAGTTTGAAGGCCCTGAGGGGCCTTTGAAAAGTCCTGCACAGGATGAGGTCAGCGGAAGCTTTAGAATAAATCGATGAAACAAACCACACCTTTCATTTACGCGTAATAAATTGGCCGTTTTCCGCGGGCCGCTCTGGCATTGCGTCTTTCTGTTGGAGAATTCGACATGACAAACTTGGCAAACCTAACCTCGTTTCATATCGGTAGCGCACGATGCCGGTTGAACAGTCGGACGATATTACGGTGTTGCTACGGTATGTCGTTGTGAGCTTGCAGAGTCAATGACAAACGAGTCAAGACACAAGTCAAATTAGCTATCTTAAATCTGAAAAACGTACAATTTTTTGCGACGGAAGTATGCACTTCAACATCTTTCTTTGAGGTTGTAGAATAAGCGGAATGTAAATCGGAATTACAATTATTAGAATCTTCGATACAACGTGAACCTTATTACAGTATCGTACGAGCAAACGGCGATTACGTACGTTTGGAAGAACGACGAGGCTACGTTGCGCAAGAGTCCGAGTCTAACAACCTTAAACGCATACCTCATCCGGAATCAGACAATCACGTGTCCGATAAAAGCCAGCTGGCGAGGTGAGTAATGCAACTTGATAACTTTGTGCTTTCTTTACCACCTGTATCAGCCCCGAACAACCTATTTGTTCTCGGTTCCGATAATAATAAAATAACGTCGTTACAATCCTTTATATCCGCGGAAATCATGTTAAATCCTCTTTCCTCGTTTATACTCTCATCCTCTTGTCACTTGACGCTCTAATATTAGATACCAATTTGATGTAATTCATATCAGATTGCCGAGATTTTATTTTATCAAGCACACGGGCGTACTATTAGTATAATGATATCGAGTTACGCCCAGCTTCTTATTGCACTTTGATGATTCATTTATGTATATAAACTTCACGCTAAGTACAGCTTTTATCATTCCATTTTTATGACCTGTTTCGAGATTAAATTGTGTGCTTTGAAGCTCAAAACCTTAAAAATTCTACGTTGTGGAAAAGCTCCCTACTGGAGAGCAATTCTCCTGGTTCTGCATCTTTGCTTAGCAATCGCAGCGCCATTACGTCCTCCTGCAACTGGATATAAGCGATGACGCCATCTGTTGTTACATACACTACAAGGAAAGGCAGTACGAATCAACTTTACTGAACTTATTTCTTTACATGAATCACAAAAAAAATTAGAAAAAGTAGAAAATAGGGAGAAGTAACGGCTGCGTTTTATCACAGTCCTTAGGCTTCATCGTGAATATGTGAAAGTGCGTATCCAGCTAGAAACGTGGGGGATTTTCTAATGATCAGTACTTGATAGAAAAACTGAAATCACCTTATTGAATGTGAGGCAAGTCCAGAAAATCACAAAAATTATCTAAAACAATCTGTGAACCCTACAGTGCTATAGTAGGGTTATGATAGTTTTTTTAGGTTTTATCATATTACGAATTCTTAAGTTAAATCAGGTCGCAGATCCTCAATCTTTCGTAAGGTTAACGTTCTAGAGTCTAGCACTTAGTAATTTTCAGCTGGCGCCCCACTTCATCGTATATACGGAGGCTCCACAATTTTATCTTTGATTTGTATGGTGATGTCTGTTGTGGATATTTTTCGAAGGAGCTTGAATCCTTCTACTTTTATTGAAAGTATAAATAAGTAGTCTATGAGTGCACGATTTACAGAGTTCGTTGATACCGACTAGCGCTGTTTACGGCAACAGCATGTAAACTGATATTCAAGTCGAAATTCTGGACTTGGTTTTGAACAGAATATTCGAATGGTTGTGTCGAAGTATTTTTCTCCATCTATTTTTGTGACTTTCGCCACATTTACCTCTAGCCATCCCAAGCATAGAACAAGGACCAATTCGTTTAACTTAATTCAGCGTACACGAGTTATCAACAAATACTTGATGTTACAGGTAATTAATGTTAATATATAAATTGTTGTTAATCCGACAACATTTTTTTTGTGTCTTCAACAATCATTCGATTTATCAGACCCACGCATGTTTGAGGTGACCGAAAATCTTTTTATGCCAATCTAAAAATTATTGGTCGAATCGTTTCTATCAGGATTGGTTAGTCCAAACAATCTCCTTCTCAGTGTAGCAGTACGGATCAATACAACTGGGAACGACGAAAAACCGAGCGAATTTGAATTCGCCACGGCACTCTCGTATATCTGGTGCGCGCGTGATCTCGGGTGCAGGTCACCAGTCCGGACGCACGAGGAAAGGGAAAAAAAAGGATTGGGGCGTCCATAAGTTTTGGTTGACGACCGCCGGCGCAATTCAGCGTGTTTTTTTTTCTTTTCTGAAAACGCAGATTCCCCCGACCATTACACAGCGAAACTTCCGCTGAGTGCGCCTGCGAACTTCCGTTATTATTGTTTCTGAAATCTACGGAGGAAATTAACATTTACATCGTCACTTGCATCTGGTAGAAACTCTTGTTTGGAAATCAGTTAGTTAAAAAAAAAACGAAACAACAAACTATTGTAAATTATCACATCGTTATCGTAGAATTCTTTGGCAGCGTTATCAATCTGACTTCTTCTGCGTATAAAGTTGAAATGCGTATAAAGTTATTAGAAACAGAGATGTTCAATTCGGAGAAGATTTTGAGATTTTTTAACTCTTTAAGGTATTTTGAGCTATTTTCACGAATGTTACAAAACTTAAATCTTTGATTAAAACGAACTTGTTCATAGTTCTAGAGTATTGAATGTATAGTTCCCTCAGACATTTAGTAACCAAAACAAGGACCCTAGGAAAAATATTCTAGTGCAAGTAGTTCAATGTGCGAAAGAAGTTGAATAATTTTTAAACTGTCCGCTTAAGTATCAAAGATAAAATCGTGTCTATAAATTTAATAATAACATAATGGTGCCGATGAATTTATATCATAAATACGAAAATCTCTTCTCAGGTAAGTGCAAGAGGAAATAAAATTAAAACTGTTGGGCGATCAACGATACGAATATTTTAAATAATTAAAATAAATTGTGGTGGTCTGTAAACGTATAAATGATGGATTAACCTGAGGGTTTCAATTAAACTGCGGTGCGATTGTACATAATATTATTATTATTTAGGATGTGATCAAAGGTCCGAATGGAATAATGTATTGCGGAAATGTAACAGCGGTACTATGTTATTCAGCAAATCCGTCATCTAGCGTCAATAACAACGCCATCCTAGATAGAAATATGTCGGCACGGTGGCGTCAGGGCGTGCCAGTACATTGTAGTAACGTGGGACCGAATGCGACGGCATTGTGACGGCACTTCGATGGCACAACATGCAGTATCCGGCACTGTGTCTCCACGGTTTCGGTACTTCGTGCCGCTAGATGAACCGACACGGTGTGTCGCCACCGTGTGGGCACACTTCGGGATACAGCACATTGTACCGTCACAGTGTCGTCACATTCGGTCGCACATAACTGCACCGTACCAACACGTCGTCACTCACACGACGGCACGTTTTTCTCTTAGGGAGTATACTTGTGTAACTGCTATGCACCACGAGCCATGTAACTGTACAGTAAATGAGCTCCATAGATATACCGTTACTGTATATCTGATCGATTAACGAATTCAGGATATCGCAAAACGTAGCGGTTCTCTTGTGAATACGGCGAGCTCGTTATTGTTATTACTTCGAGTAACAATCACATTATAATGGAATCGCCGGTGTGCACACGCCGTACAATAAGCGCGATCGGAATTTCTGTTTGAATGGAAACTCTCTGCACCGGAAGCTGATGAAAGAAAAAAGGGAAATATATCATGTATGGCAATTGTAATCAGATGGTTGATTCATTGATCTTCAGAGTTATTTATTCTTTTGTAAAGGGCGATGATTTTCAACCGTTCAATCGGATTTTCTATTTTTATTTCGAAAATTCAGTAATAAAATAACAAAAATTCGCAACACTCTTACAATTACTTATAATTATGTGGACTAAAATGAATTTGGAATACATTTTAATTCAAATATTACCAGTCACTGATTCATAGAAAACTTTCCATGGATTGATAGCAAATAATTAATGCTCCAACTTAATATGACTAATATTCTAATTCCACACATTATATAAAGCAGACATTGTTACATCAATTTTTTTGTTTTCAATCTGACACACATATGCTTGCGGTAGTGAATGATGAACAGGCTAATCAATGTTGCACGACACCGAATGCACGTGAATGCGTGTGCGAATTTGCTAGAAGCAAGCAAAAATTAATAAATCGCAAGCATAGGTATAAAGTAGGATTATTCCATGTCCCTATGAGTCCGGTGAATGTCGAGAATGCAGGTTGTGTGCACGTTGTTATTACCCGCACATACATGAACATATATAGATATATATACATATTTGCGTGACATATATGTTATAAAATATATAGAAGGCTGTGCAAGTGTGCGTAACGGTTTTTTCGTTGTTTAGATCGTTCAGAGTGTTTGTAGTAGTGCGTCCCCCATTATTATTAGAGATTCTATTGGCAATCTTGGTTCCTGTCTCGCTTTTCAACCAGACAGTCGTGGTTTGCATCGGAAATGGTCATTATTCAAAAGGTGGCCAGAAAATGTGTTATTGATGAAGAATGAAAAAAGAAAATTAAAATGAATTCGCAAACAGAATATTCAGGATAAAAACATTAAGATCGGAAGAAAAACAAAATGAAAACCTCGATAAAAATAATAAAAATATAATAATCCTGTGGTGAACTAGTAAAATTTTTCTTGTGCCGAGCCACAGTCGTTACTTCGATGTTTCCACATCGATCTGACCTTTCGAACACACCATGGATGAATATCGTAGCAAGTATAATTATTAGGGTGGAAGGGAAGTGCATATAAAGGTCAGTGGAGAACTCGTGCTTCCTGCTATAATTCTCTAGACTGCGTAAACTTTGATAACCGGTTGCTGTGTCATCGAGATGGACAGTTTATCGTGCGAGAAGTTGTCCGATTTTTAGATTCGATATGAAACCATCCGAAACGAACCACGGCAGATACCTGGTACGCTTGGTCTAGTTATTGCCCGTGGTGACACAATTCGCTTGGACAGAAAGACGAGACAGTGACTAAATTATTTAAAAACGACGAGATATTATTTATTCCAATGAACATGAAACTCTAAATTTGTTGAAGGAAGTTAGATCAGGTGACATAGATGTTGAACATTCAAATGAAGATGTTGATACTAAGAGGGTGGAATAAAACGTCTCGGCTAGGAATTAAACGGGGAAATGAGTAGTAGAAACTGGGTTCGCAAGATCGGGGCTGTTCTGTTGCAGCTGTTGGAGGACAACTGATCGTCGACTACGAGGACGAGTTCGACGAATTCGGGGACTCTAAGTGCTCGCTGTGCCAGCGCAGGTTTGAGGAGCAAGGTAAAATAAATTAAAAAAAGTCTTCGACAATTGCAAATCGCGAGGTCGTTTTTTTCTTTTACGGAACTTTATTGTTGGGACGAAAATGAGTACGAATGTGAGAGAAAGTAGAGGTGAGAGAGAGAGAAAGAGAGGGAGAGAGAGCCGTGATATATAAGAGACAGGACCAAGCTTACCAACTAATTCCACGAATGATCATAAATAAACACCCTCATTAAAACCTAAAACCCACACCCAACCTAAAAGTAGCTTCGATGTCGCTTGTTAGCTCGATGTTCACCGGAATCTTGAGATTTTTTTATATATACTTTACCTGTACACCACGTACTTCGGCAAAATACACTTACTAATGAATGATCAGACTGGACGAAATGCTGCGATTACGTACCCACTGCTAGGAAAACGGAGTAAATTTTATTGTAAGCTATTTTTTAGGAAGTCATAAATGATCTTGAAAAAAACTTTTAATATCTTACTAATTACGGAACTTTGAGAACATGTGTCATGCAAAAATTTTTGATTCTAAGTTTGTTTTCAAGTAACACCCTATGTACGAAAATCGAATTGTCTATGAAAATTAACAGCTTCAACTGAGATTCCGAGAATATATTACTATACTACTGCTACGAATATGAACATTCCTGATCAAAAGCTTGTTCCGATAGAAATTTGAGTACTTCACGAGTACAACAATCTGAAAAAAGGTCAATCGCGATGACAAAAACATTGATTTTAATTCCTGGCTGCTCGCATAGCAAAATAATGGGGGTATTTGTTTTATTGACATAGCGCGAATATGCATATTTCTATTAGTACAATGTTCTTGAGAACGATTAAAAATATAGTATATGTGATTTTCGAAAAATAAAAGTGGGTAAAAAGTCTAGAACGGCAAGTTTGTATGTATCGAAATGGTACAAGATGGCGATCTTGTTCCCAACTTGTTCGTCACTTCTCTTGATCAGATCTCGATTCTTTTTTCATATACAATAAACTTGATCATTCTTCAAAACATTTGCTTTGAAATATATTTTATACAACACTCCACATGTTTTGTGCTTTGAGAAATAGTTCGATCGCTAATTTAACATACAATATGAATTTAGGTTTAACATTTTACACGGTCAACTAATTCAATAAATTACGCTTGTTGTTTCCTATGTTGAGCACAAATTTCATAATAAATGTTTAAATATATTAAAAACGCGAAATTTTTTTTTCGAAAATATTGTATGTACTGGAATAAAACAATTCACTCACACTAATGAAATAATGAGAGCTTGGAATTATTATACTTCAGAATAAATGTCTCTAGCGTCTTCGTTAACTTTTTGGATTGCGTACCGTGAATCACTGAAAAGTACATTGAATCTCACTTTTGGTTCGAATTGATTTGCTTGAAAGTTTGTAGGAGATAAGTGGATTACAATTGCTTAAGTGTACTTCCTTGGCATTGAGATGATCTACATACAGCTTTAAATGTTTGGACGAGACTGAAAGCAAAAATTCTTTATAATTGATGACCATTGTCTTAATTTTTCATCTAATTATTGCCGGTAGGAATTTCCAAGAAATTTACCTTGGGCACCCCGCAGTGGATACGTAATCCCTACGACTGAAATAGAACCTGAATCTGGGATATATGGAATTTTGTATTCGCACGCGTTCACACGTCTTTCGTGCTTTTGTGAATGTTTGTCTTCCTACTTAAGGGAATTGTTCTCGTACTCGTAATGCGACTGTCTCGCTGGATGAGAGAACCCCGTGACAGACTCTACAAAATATCTCAGCGTATTTTCACTCGACGTACTAATCTTCCCGCTCCTGTTCTGAAGGCAATGAATGAAATGCTTTTTATTCGTTTTCCCGCGACGAGATTCTGATTATCATTATCGATGCATTTTGTAAGATATTTTTTATAGATAGGATGTCTTCTTTTTCTTTGTGGCAATGCGTTTTCCTGCAGCTTTTGAGAGAAAAACGGTTTTATAAACATCAACAAAATCCCCGTCATGATTCTCTTCCTGAATATCGTATTTCACATGACTTTTAATAACAGTTCAATAGTTATTTTTTGACAAACCAATATATCCCGTAGATAGATTAAAAAAAAAAAAAATTTCAGTTCCATTTCCGAGACACACTCGTGACCTTACACCCCCCCCCCCCCCCCCCCTCCCAGCTTTTCCCTCCTCACCGGTCCCTACCCGCACTTTGCTAAGCTAACCTAACTTCCAACGCGTCCGCAGCCGACTTAGTTACACTGTGCATTCGCCATGAGCACGGGCAAAATACGGAAAAACCTTACTGGTACAAATGGCCGTATATTCTTCTGACCTTCCTGTGTATACTTGAAAGTGACTTGGTCAAGTGTATACACCGAGGCTTCAGAAAAACTGACCTCTCGCTCACTGGTTGATGAGCCAGCTGGTGCACGGCTGAGTGGGTAGCCATTTAAGTTATGGCCGCAAACAATGCTGCTTAACTCTGAAGATCATCAAAGTTACAAACAGCGCTACCACCAGAACCGGTTTTGTTTATATCCCGCAGATACTTATACAATGTTTTTAAATTGGCGTGAAAGAAAAAAAAAAACAAATTTATCGTGATATTCTAATCGATATCTAAAGATTTCCTATATATTTGATATTTCCGCAAAATGCGTTCGGAAATGAGAGCATCGTCTTTTCGAGAGACAAAACCATTTTGTTTTATTTCGATTCCTAAAAAAAGGTCCTTTGCTCCGCTAAATCTGTTTTATACATGTTTTTTTTTCGATAAATGCCATTTTTTTGATGACACATTTAAGATATCCTTATCAGAAATGGGAAGTGGGACGAGACACGGACTCCGCTGATCGCGGTAGTCACCAAGTGAAAGAGATAGACAGAGTCGAACGTTCAATATTATTTTTTCATTCGACTGAACTTAAAAACTAATAGTGTCATTATATTAGGGTATAATCTGTCTTAAAGTATTCTTATAATTTGGTTAGCTTCGTATACATATTGAACAGATATCGGCGAACAATAAATCGTTACATCATATCGCTGCAGACTGCTTTCCGCACTTTATCATTTAGAGCTACGTAACCTTAAGCACACATGGCTAACAGAAACTGGCTTGTGAAATTGAATTTTAAAAATAGCAAATAATTCAGCGTACTATTTTTTACAAATTAGCGGATTTCCAACACAATCAATCACAACCGCGTTTCGGTAAGGATATCCTTGAATAAAGATTTGATAAGTTATTTTTAAGGCAATACTCTGTAGACATTTTATATAATGCATTTTTGTAGATACAGTACAAACGAATTTTTGGCAGCTTTTCCCTTTATGGTGTCCTTGAGGTTCCGCAAGTAAGCCTAGGGATTGTAGAAACTCTCTACTTTCTTACGGTGCCTTGGAAAACAAAACCACCTTCATTTATAGTAAGACTGATAATCGCAATTAGCCAATTTTTTTTTTCACGGTTTTTCTCCTACGTATAATTATTTTTCGTGGCATATTGAGCAACATTTTGATAATTGCTTTTAGGATAAACACCGTAGACATTTCGGTTATGTGTTTTTGGTGACGAATTGAAAGGAAAATAACAAATTGGCAGTTTTCCAATGTTGAGAGCTCTCGACCTCCAGCAAGTAACCCTAAATGCTCTTCTTAATCGTGTCACTTCGTTAAGATTTTTTCATAAGTCGATGCCCCGAAAATTTCTCAGACGTCATTAGATACAAAAAGCCGTTTTCCATTTTTTATTTCGATCAATAATTATCTGTGGGGCCATTCATAAAACACGTGACGTAAATTACAACAACAAAAAATTTCGCTCTCCCCCTTTCCCCTGCGACATGGAATGACGTTTCTTGGTACAAACCCCGTGAAAAATACGGGACACAAAGCGAGAAACCTCTTGCTATCAATGTGGCAATTTTTTTTTTCGTTGCAAATGATGAATCATGAATTATCTCATCTTTTGTGTAAATTGATTGACTAATGAACTGACTCATCTTCGTCCAGCTCAAGCCTCTGAATCTCGAAATTTGAAACTTTAAGGACTCGAATCTTGTCTATCACGTGAGCACCTGCTGAAAAGTAATTTTTTGAAGTTTGAACCGGTGAAAAGCGATAAATTGTGTTTTTGCTCATTCATCGATATATTTTAGGTTCGACGAGATATCGACTTGTTTTTGCTCTCGAATGATACGTATTTATATGCTTAGAATCACAAAACAAGGGTTTTTTTTGTTTTCTAGTGAAACACTTAATGGGGGAAACAGAGTTCGGTGGTGAATTATAGGACCTGCTGTATCTTCTGTATTTATTGTATTAGAACCTTTTTTATGGCATGTAAGTGTGGTTTAAAATCGTGTTAGGCTGTTTCGAAGAGTGGACAAAAAATGTTATCAGTCACGTTAGAAAAAAGGAATAAGAGCAAAGGAGAGTTAGGATTTGGAATTGTCGTCGCATGTGTACTGAAGTTTTAGCCAAATCTCAGAGTTTTCAATTCTATAAAAAAGATTATAGGCTATTGGTAGTAAATTTCGGCGAATTCTGAATCTTTGAATCCATATACGTTCTTTTGCGGATACCCTTGCTCAGCATGGGCACAACAGCTAGTACATATCTTTTTAATTTAGTCATCATAAATCAAAACTTTGATCGTAAATATTGCACCAGAGATGCACATTTTCCCAGAGAGTCTTCAGAGTGGCTTTTATAGATACAAAAGTAGCAATGCCTTCTTCTTTTTCACCTTGTCCTCTATTTGATGAATAGTCCGTCTCGAGGAATTCTTCGAGAAATCCGTCACTTCTGCTTGATTGAATATCTCTTACTCGAGGCCCTTTCCCCTTGTCAGCATCACGTGTCTATCGAATGGCCCCTATATGACATACTAAAAAATGATTCGACAATTCATTGATATGTCAAACGGATACACTGTAGATATTTTCATAATACAATTCTGAAGATGCAACACAAAGAATGAAAAAGTATTGCCAATCCCATTTGGACCATTTGGTGCTTTCGGCTGCTTACACTTAAAAAAAATGTGATGTCAAGTTTACACCACTGCGTTATTCAAATGGATCTATACACTTTTGTGTTAAGTTGATATCAATGTGTGTTGAAATGTTCGAATTTCGTTATATTCGAATCTCTGTTGTATTGGGTATCCACAGATCCAGGTGTCCAGGTCAACATGGTCATAGTTTCGGGTGTCCAGGCTGTGGTCTCCACAGTTTTCACAGTTTTCGAACTCTAAGTATATTTCTCTACGAGCTCCAATGTCCACGTCTATTTTTCAATATCGCTAAGTGTCTAGATGCACTCGGCCATTCTTGGCTTTTAGCGTCGAAATTGACCTGGGACATCTACAATAATGTCAGCACGCCTAAAACTGTGAAGCCAATGACCTAGACAATGGAATCTGAAAACCATGTACTGCAATCATAGATGCGTTATATCTACGTACATACTTTACGTGCATTTAAAGTAATTACGCGCTTTTAAATATCCAAAGCGTTCTAGATTATAACACGTTGAAAACGTTTTGAATTAGAGTACATTTAACACGTGATAAATTATACAACGTTTTTAGTGTGTAAAAACGCCTTGTTGCCACTAATATACTTTAATATAACGTTGATATAACGCACTTGTATTTGCAGTGGGCGACTATATCCTGGTGTCAAATTGCAAGCATTGATGTTCGATTTATACGGAAACATATGGGCCCATTGGGACTACATATCGGTGTAAATTGAACAGCGCATTTTTCACAGTGTGCAAATAATCCTAGCATTTTTTTATAGTCTTGCTATATTCTCAAGTTGCTCCTGCAAATGAGCGAGCGTCGTTATTACCGGTTTCCCTGTAACATTGTCGACCCGATGCGTTATGCTCTGTTTATCATTTCATTTCCGACTGAACCCGAAGCTTCAACGTCGAGCTCTTATTTCCGCAGTTAATCCTCTCGAGAATCCGTTCTTTATCAGTGAATTGTAGTTCTCTAAGGATCAACTGGAGAGTGGTATTCGATTATTCACCAAATTTGGTACGTATACGAGAATCGATTCACTGTGCTGTAACGCGTGCACGAAGACTATTGGAATTCGATTGGAGCGAAAGGGGCCGGCATATGAAAGGGCGATAAGCAAACAGTGGCGGTAACGCCGATAACTCGAGAAGCAATCAAACTCGAACGTTAGAGAGCGTACATAGCTAGTGGAATCAGTCGGTCATCCTGAGTTCAGGACATGTATTATTCATTCGATCGAATCTGAAGAAAATGTGACATCCTAAATTTTTGTTCGTAAATAAATTTATTTGTTAAATAATTTCTTTAGACAAATAATCAAGAGACTTGTTAAGGTACTTTCCGTCAACTGAGTTACTTTTTTCTACCTTCTCAGTTCGATCTCATAAAGATTGGCTTTTTATCAGTCAGACAAGAATTTTCTTAAATTCATGATGTCGATGTGTATTGAATTGCCAAAATACCGCATTTACTAAATCGAAGGATTCAAGTTTTGTATGAAATTGCGCATTTCAAGGGGATAATAAAATATAGCGAATTATGAATCAGATGTAATGGGCTAAAAAAGTAACTCATTTGACTGAGAATTCGTCATGTATAACGGAAGAGGAAGTAGGATATGAGTTGGTCATATCGGAAGAACGAAAATCATGTTCCTCGCTCAAACTTTGAAAAATGAGAATGTTATTTTTATTCTTGTAACTTAGGTAACTACAGCTGCCTTAAGGTGGATCTCATCTTCACGAGGGATCGTGCCTTCTATTTCACCACAGTCTTCATTCCGGGAATAATACTTGTCACGAGCTCGTTTATCACTTTCTGGCTCGAGTGGAACGCCGTACCGGCCAGAGTCATGATTGGTGGGTATAAGAAAAAAAAATGGTGTCTATTTATTTTCTAATAAAAAATCGTCATATTTCCTATGTACTGTTCGCGCAGTAATAAAATGCCGTCAAACTTCGGCTGAGAAGTTTAGATGCAGACGGTAAAGAGATTGTCTGACGGAAATAAAATTTCAGGCGTGACGACGATGCTCAATTTCTTCACCACGTCGAACGGATTCCGGTCGACGCTTCCGGTTGTCTCGAACCTGACTGCCATGAACGTCTGGGACGGTGTGTGCATGTGCTTCATCTATGCGAGCCTTCTCGAGTTTGTGTGCGTCAATTACGTCGGACGTAAACGGCCGCTCCACAACGTCGTCTATCGTCCCGGCGAGAATCCCGTCACCCAGGTACTTTACCAACTTATTTTACGCGTCTATTGTCTCCCTTACTGCCTCTCTTACTGCCGGCTCTGGTTAAACATTTTTTCTTAGTCAAAAACAAATGCTAATTAACGATAATTAATTATTTTTCAAAGAATAGGGTAGAGTGGGTGAAAACCGGCCAGGCTAGTTGTAAACCATCCAGCAGACATGTCAAAATACCTTCATTTATCTTGTTATGTCACACCAAAACTGTTGAATTTCTTATTTCACGTCCTGGGCTGGTCTTAATTGGACTTTAGATTCGAATACCTATTTTTACATTTTTCTACAGTTGTTCATTATTGATTCTTGAAAGCCACTGTTAGTCGCTGACTATATATTACAGAATTAAACACTAGTATTTGGTAGCCAGAATACAATATTGAATACCTGATCGAAGTATTTCATCTGAACTTCCCTTCATACTTAACATCTTTAGTTTCTCTCTTTAATGTCCAGGAGAACATTTGTTCTATAAGATTCAACTCTACACAAACAAGATTTTACATAATTCTGCAAAGCAAGACTTTAGATAATATCAATGTGGCATGGATTTGTCACAGAACAAATCTACACGGCCTTAATTCAACAAAACGAGACTCTAGGCGGTATTAACTTGTCACGTCAAGACTCTATAGGCAATACCTTGACACGACAAGACTACACGACTTTAACTCGGCAAATGAAAACTTCATACGCCATTAATTTCTAATTGCCTATATCAACATTTCACACGGCCTTAATAATGCGGTAAAACGGTACTGTACATACACTAAATTTGACACGTGTGCTCTCTAGACCACGAAAACTACACTCCTCCAACATGTAAACTACACAAATTTGACAAACACGGGTCGGGGCAAACAATGAACTCAACGCGGCCTCAGCAGATCAAGTCACTCACAAATCTCACAGTTCGTGACAGTGAAAAACATCCGTGACTTTTGACACCGGAAGAAAAAACGGTCATATACCGGCTGAATTCACGGATCCTCTTTTACCGTTTGATCTTCCGAGCTTGCGTAAAGTGATTTTACAAGATATCCCGAATCGAATCACGGCAGATTTCATGTTGCTAGGATTCGTCTTGCCGTGATTTTACTGAGAATCATGGCCGATATTACACCTGAAATGCGTCGTGCAGAGATTTTTCTTCAGTAATCATGATCGAAATCACGGTACTGCCGCGAACTTTGCTTCTCCCTAGCATATGTTGTACCACTAATAAACAACAGTAAAAACGACCAATGCCGGTGCATCAGCGCACGGCGACTCACACTAGCTTGTACTCATAGATAATCCGGCCAACAATCGCTTGCGAGAAAAGTTTCGGCCTGTACGCCATCTAACTTTGGGTACATGCGCGATGACGATATAGTGAAGTGGACGCTCTCATTTGCCCCACGTAGACCCGGTAGACCCATAGACCCGCTTAGCTCCGCTGAATGGTGAACGATCCGAAACATTTCGTATAAGCGATTTTTCACATTTTCATGTATATAAATAGATAGCTATCGCAAGATGCTGTGCTCGTATGTACTGAACGACCATGTTTTGATGGCTTAGCCATTTAGGTAAGAGAAACGAGAAAAACGATATTGTCTTCTCAGAGTATAAAATGTTACACATTTCATAAAACCAACATTTTAGTACCGGCGGTAACAGCATTACACGGTGTTATTAACGCCGTAAAAGTGACGGTGCTGTAAAATTCCTTTAGCGATGATTTCATTTTTGTAATATTTTGCAAGAATCACGGACTTGAAAGCTTCAAGGAAGCTTTTCAAAACGAGGGACGGTGATTTCCGCCGTGAGATGACCGTTTTTTCGTTGTCAAAAATTGTGCGTCAATTTTACCATAATTCGACTGTGATTTGATCTACTAGTGAATCAAACTATGGGCGTACCGACTTCAATGAATAAGGAATCATATATATATTGTGACGAGCCCCTCGTACGAGTATTTCGGATGGACTTGCACGGGGAGCTACGACCAAATATAACGACGCCCACTTGGATGTTTTACTACTTCGGATGCACTTCCACCCGTTCTTACCTGCTTCGCAGCCGTGTGCTGGGCGCCAGGCAATCTATTATAGATCCGACAGCCAGGGTCACTTACTTCTCGCTAAGGTCACTTCGTATTCGGGTCCGGCTAGCTGGAAGGGATGCAGTTCGGGGGCTACTCGCAAAATCAAATACTCGGCATGCTTCTATTCACTTAAAACATTAACAACTAATTTATCATCTAATTAACAAATAAGAATTAAATACAAAATAATACAAGGGTGACTCGAGTCCAACAGTTACCGCGATCCTAACCGTTAGTTCTTCCCGAGAACTCACGGGGTCGGCCGGAGAGCCGGTCGCGACGGAGGACACTGCTGCGCTACACGAGATATTTGTTTGCGGGTGCACCACGTGCGCCTACCTTATTCTCCGGGCTATACGCTTCTCTGCCGCAACGCTGCTGTCTCTTGGTTCTGCTGGACTTCGGCTCCCTCACGGTTTTCTTTAACTGGCAATCTTATTCCTACACGGCGGAACACGCGTGCACGGGTCGATCCGATTTTTCTCTCTACGAGACTCTCGTGGCAACTAGTCCGCGCGCGGCGAAAGGTTCGACTTTCCTTAAATTTACAGTAACAATACAATACTGGCGTATTGGCGTCTGCTCTTAGCTACCGATAAGACTCTAGGTGCTCGGCGACAGCCTGTTACTCAACGCGTACTCTTTTCAATTTCTAACCCAATACTCCACTCGGACGAATTCCGGCTTAGACTCTCTCCAGACTTAGGTTAATTGATTCTCGCACACTCTACCCGGTTACGCGTGCCTCGGACTTCCGGGGTGGGGGTCACGTTCTGACATCGATCGACTTCGTCGATCGTCGCGTTCTTCCGCCCTCCTTCTTCTCTATCTGTCCTCGACCGTCTCTAGCGTCTTCCCGGACTGTCACTCTAATTCCGAAAATCCTGTGGGATATAACACTCATGGCAGTTAAACGTTCATGAGTTGAGTTTGACGCCGAGGAGCGATTCTGTTGCCACGCGGTTTCGGGCGCTCTCGGTGCTCGAGCACTCTGGCCCTAGCGCGTTGCTGCGAGCGTCTACTAGCACCTCGTCACAATATATACAATTTTGCGTAGCTATCGGGATTCCATACAGTTTGTGGTCAGTTCCGATATGTAGAATCGGTCACTGGCAAACTTGCTATGTCGTGACTCTACACACCACGAACTCAACACAGCGTTGAATTTCGTGTACGGTTCTGCTCTGTCTGGTCCGTGGTATTTATAGTTAGCCCATGTGATGATTTAGTGCCGTACCGAATTCATGCAACGAAGAGTCTTGCTGTGTTAAATCTGTCAAATGTTAAGCGCCGTTTAGAATTACCTACGCAGATTCCGTTCTGTGTAGAGTTGGAATTTGTGGAAAAGATGCCCTACCAAATGACTGATATATGACCATTCTCCTCTAACATTATCGTTGATATATGTCAAAATAATAATACTGGATTTATGAAAGAGCTGGGCAAGTTATTCTCTGGAAATATTTTAAAAACCGAGCGAAAGGATAAAATAAAGTGGCAAATACCACGAACTCGGAGGGAACCGTTGTGTAGAAATGTTTGTCTCGACGGAAACTTGCGAGAAATTAGAGTGCCCTCTGCATATCCGAGTAAACTCTTGAGAGAGTCGCATACAAGTCGTAATTGCATAATTGGGAGAAACTTTGGAACTCGGATTGCTTCCCTTTTGGATAAGTATAACGAAGTGAATCGCGAAGGGCCTGATTGGAGGACTGTAGATGGCGGGAGGGAGGTATCAAATTGATACCGTGGGCGAGGGTGAGGACCAGAAGCTAAACTTATATTCGACATGAGAGCTGGAACAACTACTTATACCAGCGTCGGTTGAGGCGGTCAAGGATTCTCACTTCGAGCTCTATACTCGCTTCAGTACCATAATGAACGTCCAGCACTGAAAAGCAAAAGGGTGAGACAGTGCTGCACGTAGTAAGAACGTGTAGAACACAGCTGCTTGCGGTACCGAAATGTGATTTGAATAATTCTTCGTGGTGAAACGGGCCAAAGTCTCGTATCTTCGTGGCTGACATAAAATATCGAATAATTCTACAGGGCATGAAATACGAAACAATGTTCAGACAGATTTTCGATACGCCTTGAAATTTTGTTCTAATTTTTTTTTTACTTCAGCGCAGTTTTGATACAAACAGTATAGCGTATTACGAGCAAAACAATAGTTTGTATTTACGGAGTATCTTAAGATGAAACAGGTAAATTTAATTAAAAAAGCGTAAAATCATGCCTCACATCACGTCTCATCTGTGCCCCGTAAGCCGTCATGGATGTCGATGCGATAAAGGTCGGAAATTCTTCTTCAAACGCATAATTGAAAATTTGAAATATTTATTCTGGTCCTAGCGGAGTATTGAGGAAAGTTTTCACTCACCGCGGATACCGTCGCGGTAACGATCGTATTGTTTATTGTCAGGTGAACTTTTATCGCGTTCGCATCGTGCACCTGTGAACTTGTTGGCGTGAGATTGCACAAACACGTATGACTTGTTTATCTAATTTTACATTACACTATTACTATTATTGCTACTATATTGTTCAAGAAATCGCTATATCGAGATATTTCGGCATCGCATATAAATAGGTATATTATCGTACATAATATTGCTACTACTACTACTACTACTACTATTAATTCTTTGGATATTTTTATTGTTGGAGAGAGTGCATAAAATTTTAATCCTCGAGAATCTCCATTCTCCCATCACTTTTTCTTCATTAATTCTAGGATAAAGTGGATATTAATATTTTAATAATCCTCTTGTAAGATATAGATATAGTCATTTTTTTTCACTTCAATCCCTTTCAATTATTAAGATTAAAGCAAAAAACAACAATTGGGTTTGCGGTTTTGCATGCTTATATTTTTTACTATACTATATACACACTATATCTCTTCGGTTTTTTTTTCTTTAAATTTCCCTGTCTGTATTTGTGTATTTCCAATCTTTTGGTTTCTTTCTTGTACGTTTGTCCTCAGACAACCTTTCGTATCTTGTGCCCTTTTCAATCGATGGTAGTACTAAAACCCTATTGCATACCATCCAATTTTTTAATTTCTCCAAGTACTCTAAATCAACATTTTCAGTTCAAAATTTCGGGATTATCAGTTCTATCCATATAAATATCGTTTAGACATAGTGAAGGTCACGAAATTGTAATCATGTTTTAGATATATCACCACTGCAACTATAGCATATTCTAATGATTATTACGGGTACTGTTGCCGAATCGTGTTTCTGTTGCATGATTGAATTTCTATCATTGTCGTACAACACTGTGAAAAAATGTCATTCGAAGCAACATGATTTTAGAAAATCCATCAAAATACATTGTTGAGATTTCCTGAGAGGCAATATGCTCCGGAAACAAATTTTGGATTCAATTATAATCCCCGTCAGAACACACGAAGAACATTTCACATTACACTCAACGAAATCATGAAATCAATCAACCGTGAGATTTATTGAGCAATAACTACACTGGGCTTTTATACTTATGTTAACTTATCGATTGCTGTCGTATCTACGGTGAAACGTTACGATGACAATGGTAAAACTTGATCTTAACACGAAAGTCTACTAATTACTTGTATGAACTAAAAATTGAATATGGCATATAAATCATACATTCTCATAAAAAAATTTCGTTGGATTTGAAAACGGTAAAAATTCACGGTAAACGAAAAATCAGGAGTGAATCAACGTTATTAAAGATACTTCGAACACCTTTTTTTGTGCAATGAATTACTCAAACCGAAGTTAATGAAGACAAAACAAATGTATCAAGATTTTTTGGAGAGACTTAATTATTTTTTTAGCGATTGAAGCCGCTGATTTTCCTGAAGACGAAGGATATTTTCATAGTACATTTCATCATTGCAGAGTATGCTGTTTTCAGTACGCTGTAGAAAATCAAATTTAAATATTTTTAGACAGAAGAATGAAAAGATTTTTAATTGTTATTTAATTTCATTTAATTTTTTTCCCGAATACTCGTATTTGAACTTCTTTATAAACTGTCTTGGTAAATCAAAGTAACTGATGGGTCCAAAAATTTTACCTTGTGAAATAACATTGGATAAAAACACATCCAAAATCCATATTCTCGATTTTTCATCGGAATAAAAAATAAATTAAAAAAATCGTTATAAAATCACGATTTTCATTACATAAGACAGAATTAATTTTTTTTCTTTCCGCAATGTTCTCATATTCGTGCGTACT
The DNA here is from genome assembly GCA_947507545.1 of Clistopyga incitator. Taxonomy (NCBI): domain Eukaryota; kingdom Metazoa; phylum Arthropoda; class Insecta; order Hymenoptera; family Ichneumonidae; genus Clistopyga; species Clistopyga incitator. The sequence continues at coordinate 6,927,443 of OX382176.1, forward strand.
CGAATCGATTAGGGGAACATACGCAATCTCAATTTTTCGGAGTGAAGTAATGAAAGAAGCTCGATATCTCTCACGAACTTCGAGCCACTTAAGTTTTACAAAGGTTCGATAATAATAATTCTTAGTCACGACTCGACACCCTCTTTGAAGATTGGGCTGTAAATATGTTTTTTTTGCCCGTGGAACTTGATCGAACTATTGTGATAGATTAAAGAATATTGTTTCCTAATCGCAATAATTAGCTAAGTAAACATTGAGGTTGGAATTAATGAATAACCCGGGCTAGAGTGTCGTCCACCCTCCCTGTCCGATAGATCGGTCGCGAAATCGATTAGTAAGTTTGGTTGTTGGAATGTTGCGGTGAGTAAGTCTCTTTGTTTGGTGTCTGTGATGTTGCAGCGGCTTCCAGCGGTGCTCAGCAGGATAGGGATTATATTGGCCAGCCCCTTGGTAAGATCCCCCTTCGCCTTGGGGTGCGATACGAAATCACGTGGGTCTCGGCAGTCTCACTGTGCACAAAAAAGTCGATTAGTGATCACATTATGCTAACCAATCAATAATTGCTATTACAATATTTGTGTGGTGGCTTAATGCTTGTAGCGACGTACGAGACACACGTGGTCACGATCGTCCTTTCACACTTACACTTTGACCTCCGGGCCTTAGGCCCTGTAACCTTCCATTTCTCTATATGTATGTTTTGTCCTATTGATGACTTACACAGCATGATAACCATTGCATTTAACACCACATAACTTTTTTTTTTTACTATTCTTTCATCTAAGTTCCTATATTTGTGGATTGTTTTAAGGGGATACACAACGACTTAGCCTCGGAAGAAATTACTGCATTTCAAATCAATTGGAATTTAAGTTTCAACGAGCATTACGAGTACCATAAGAGTTGCAAGTTCGCGCAGTTTTTGGGCCAAATGCATAACCGCGCTTTAGAGTCTACCTAACTTCCAACAGACCTTAAATACGGTCTTACTTCGAATCGATGTCTGATACGTTGCCTAAATTTGACCTGACTTTAAAAACAGTTTAACATTCCGAATATGGATTACTTCTTTTAACATCTTAACTTTAAAATCTGTCGAATATCATAATACTTTGTTCCAATTAACATTTTATCGCATATCAAGGGGTTAAATCTCGATCAACGATTGAAAAATCTTTGGGACACTTAAACAAATTCGAGTAAAAATCTTTGGTTCTAAGGCCGAATTTGAATTTCTAACGTGAGTTTGCGGAAAGAAACCAATATTCTTAGAAACGATGTAAAGTTGACGGATTTTGAACTGGCTGTGAATTTAGAAGGTTGGATCAAAGGAGCCTAAAACCGGTGTAAGAATATAGTAACTTTGAAGTCGGTTAAGATATAACGAAAAGTGCCTAAAGTTAGACTCTCTGCAAAGTTTTTTCGAAAATTTGAAACTTTGCATTTGAAAATTATGAGTGACCCTGAAGTTCATTTGAACTTAAAGGAATTGTAAAGTTGGATTCAAGTTGAAGGGGTTGTGAAGTCGGCTTCAAGTCAATGGATCTATAACGTTGATTTACAGCTGGAGGAACGCAAAAGTCGATTTAACGTAAGGGATAGTTCGAGATAAAGTTGTGAATTTTATTAGTACGTCATTTGACACAATTAATGAGATATTTAATTTTTAAAGCTACGAGAGTTGCGTACCCTCTTAATAATAATCCACTCGCTGTATGGATCTACGGAAAATATGAAGACATTTTATGAATGTATTGAGCCACTAATTGTCGGTATTATATTGCCAATTAGTTAACAACGGAATCCATTTTTTCATAGGTCCATGAGTAGCTCCAAACGCCAATTAATTCACGCATGTAAATACTAAATGTCCCATGGGCCGGAAGAAACGCGATGTATTATCCACAAACGTTCAAGACGAAAATTACAATATGTATGACAAGTTATTGTTCGATAATGCATAGTGGCATGATGAGTAAAATATTTGTTTACTATTACTCGATGTGACTATTTTGAGTGATGAGTTTGCGCATTTAGAGCTGCCTAACAGCCGTGATGTTCGTAATATTTGGGCAGAGACTGATTCTTTGCTACTGTTTATTCGTTGGGCTTGCTAACAAACGGTCTTTTGAATGTTTTTTTTTCAGGTTCACTTGCTATTATTAAAGTATCGAAATCAATTGCGTTGAAAAAAAAATGATATTCTCCTTAAATGAATCAAATCGAGCTCGCTCTTCGTTAGCATGCGCACCAAAACAAGCCTTGCTTAAAAACACCACAAAATATCGCTGCTTGCGTCCGTAATCAATATACATACGCACAGCTTTCATCACGAATCGAATCATTCAAACTAAAAAAAATTGTCTAAAAATATATAAAAAGTCAGCAGCAGAGTCGAAGAAGACAACGACTAGGATGGAAAACCTCGAAAAAATTTCAATTTTTAAGTTGGAATGAGAAGAATCGCGAGAGCTTCAGGTACTATGCGCATCGTGCGAGCCGTGAAACCCATTATATAATATGCTGTCGGCTTTGAGGTACATTGGTAGTTCAAGAAGTGTTAGAAAGCTCATGATCAACGTGTAACCGAGAAGAAGATAGAAAAATTCAGTCCATGGTGAAAAATTCTTTTCCCGATAACCCACGTATTAATTTGTGTTGTAGAAGAAGTTAGAAGATTCTTTGAAAATGCGGTTGTTTATAAAATTTGCAGCGTTCATTTTGAACTGAGGTTTCAAGTATATGGACACGAGATATACACGCGTAGGGACATCTCGAAAATCGAAGACAAAAATAGGAAGAAAATAACGAAAAATCTGATCTAATACATCTTCAGGAAATGTGAAAGCTTCGATTGAAAGAAACCACCAATGGAATTTTTTGTTCATCCAATTGAATAACCACCTTCAGGAAAATAATCTGGAAATATGTAATAAACTTATTTATTTTTTACCAAAAGTAAACAAACATTTGCATAAATGGCGAATAAAATAGTGAACTTTCGCATTCCCTCAAGTCTTAAATTGTAGATATACTATTATTACAGCATGTAAAACGTAAATAAGAGATAAAGGCATGAAAAATCGTTAATTGATGATGATGCAAAGCGAGAAGTGCGAAGGATCCGCTTTTTCTTGACTCCACACCGCTTAATCACAATTTGCGTCTCAGCAAGCCTTGAAAATTCACCCGCTTTGAATAATTAGAAAATCAAGTGTCTTGAAAAAAAAACATAATAATTGACGACGTAAGGGAAATAACAAATATACAAGTTATTCGGTAAAATCGACTATGATAAGGGGGAAAAAGTGGATCACTTCCGGAACAATTGTCGAATATAAGTTTCTGCTACGGAGACCCTGTCGTAGGGTGAAAAGAAGCGGGAGGGCGGCCAAACGACCGGATCTGGGCCCGGAGCGAACGAGATCATCGCCTGCACGAATTGCGGTCCCAATCCCTGTACGCACACCGCAACGAACGGTTGTGCTGCCGAGGTATGTATAAATACTTCATGGAGGATTCTACATTATCACTGGCATGAATGGAAAATTAGTCATGATGAATGCGTGAACTGCAAGTGTTTTTATTTTATTTTTCTCACAAAAAGAATTTTATAATGTACAATTTATAGTATTCATTTTTTTAAAGTTGCATTTTTTTTCGTCAAAGAATTATTGCATGTTCATAGCTTGAAATATGTACTGTGAAAAATCGTGGTTCGATTTTTTTCAGATTTTTTACGGAGTGCTTTGAAGGTTCGCTGAGGCTATGAATTTATCGTGACTTTTCGTTTTTACTCTCAAAATGATTTTACTACAGAATTAATGATCTCCAAATACAACGTCAAGACATGTTCCTGCGTAAAGAACGTCTTGGTCTTCTAGGAAAAAATACTGTCGGTCGGTTCCGAACGTGCTGAGATAGTGAAAATCGCCTGATTGCTTTAGAAACGGGTTTTTAAAAGGATTCAAATCTATTATTTATCGTGCATTTTTATTCAAAAGCCGAAAAAATTTCACTATATATGGTGCATTTCATGAAAAAATGAAAAAAAGGTTATTCCTTACAATTTTTTACTTTGGTATATGTCTTGATTTTTTTTAGAGTGCATTAACCCGGTATTAAAATAATTTGAAGAAATAAATTGAAAAACCGCAATCAATTGTTATCGACCCTTAGTAAACCATCGAGGAACGTCGTAAAAGTCTGAAAAAATTCAAGCACCAAACGTTCACAGTGTGTTTAATATTAGCAAGGTTACAGCCAAATCGACTAACAAGGAACGTCACTTAAGTGTTCCTCTCCGATTTCAATGAAACTCAAGTATGCTGTAGCCTTTGAAAAACTACGAGACACATTTTTTTTATCTGCGGAAAAACGGTTTTAGGGGGTGAAATCAACCCCCAAAGTTCGGCATTTAGAGAGGTGATAATACAGTTTCACCTAGAAGGGATCGACCGATTTTAATGAAACAAAAACTAAAATGTTTCTCATCACGAGTAATGAAAAGTTCACCTGAAAAAAATAAAAAAATTCTCTCTTGTGGGGGTGAACTACCCCTAAATTATCTTTTTTTCACCCTATTTAAAATACTTACCGATGGAATTTCATGAAACTGGTATCATTTGAGAGGGCTAGTAAAATAAAAGTTTACGTGTTTTTGCATTTTTGCGGGAAACCATGTTTAAGAGGGTAAACTACCCCCTTCATATCAATGTATGAATTTCTATATAGAACCTCATCTCGCGCAATTTTCAAGTGAATATTGGTTTGAAATATTCTCATTAGTGAAAATGAATAACTAGTAAATGAAAATTGACGTATTCCCGGTAATTAAGGGGGTAAACTGTCTACTCAATTCGATCGCTTTTCTGATCTATTAACAATTCGCCAAGTAACTTCAATGAAACTTGCCTCACATGAAGGATGGCAACGAAAGATGAAATGATTTACCCTTTCAGATTGACGAAGATCATTGTTAAGGGGTTAATCTGACTATAACGCAAGAATACTTTATTTCTTACATAGATTCTCTATCCTCGCAATTCATCCGCATTTGTAAATCCGAAATGTATATTTTCAGTAAATATTCAAAATTGATACTTTGAATATCCATTATTTACCTTAAGGGGATAAACGACCTGCTCGTGTTGATTATTTTTTATGGATTTTGAATTCAAATATTAATTTGAATGGAATTTGTAACGCTTAAGTGAATGTTCTAAATTTAAGGCAAGGTTTTTTTTCCTCGGCTGTTGGATATTACAGAAAATATATTACAGCGGCTATACTTATCATTGACACACCAATACAAATTTTTTTTGGTAACCGATACTTTTAACCGGTAATTTTATATTGGTGCGCGGATAAATTCGGAGAGGGACACTTAAGTGACGTTCCTTGTAAGTGTCTATTTGGCTGGATATATTCTTAAATGATATCGATAAAAGAAGCAGTTACGGAACAAAACCGGAGGTTTGGGGCGACAAATCAAGAGAAAAAATTCTCGAGTACAATACTTATAGTCACATGAGCTGAGAAAAACTCTCTAGTATGACGTCGTACACTTCTCGATGGAATTAAAATCATTATTTTGTTTCTAGTATTACAATATACCATTTATGTTGACTTCGCTAATATAACCTCAATTTATACACGTAGTGCTCTTGAAATTCTTGTATCATCTTTTTTACAAGTACAGAATGGTATTTTTTAAAGCAAAACTTCAAAAAACAGATTGTTTGCTACACGGAAGAAAAATTGATTTTCACGTCATGTAATTTTGAAACAACCTTGATTCCGGCAAAGAGCCCGTAATTCCGCCCATGACATTTATATACTGGTTGATATCATTTAAGCATTATAATGACCTTAATTTGAGTTGCAAGATTTATTGTTGCCTCGATAACGTTAGACATTATTATTTCTTCGTGGATCGACTATCGTATCGTTAGCTGACGAAATATATTAAGTGTGTTGATGCATGCATGGGTGCAACCCTGTAATGACCCTGAGTAGTGCTGCTTTGTGCAGGTACGCAAGAAAGAGCCACCTCATCCGATTCGAGTGGCAAAGACGATCGACGTCATCGCGAGGATCACGTTTCCGGTCGCCTACTTCGTGTTCCTCACCTTCTTCTTCATACACTACAAGGGGGTTTCGTAGATCGAGCGATGCTGTCGCGGTCTCATCGCCGTCGTTGCCGTCGTCGCTACTACTGCGAAGAACCGACTACGATCCTGCGAAAGCATCGCAAACTGATCGAAGTAATATTTTAAAAAACAACAAAACAAACAAAAAAAAATATATATATACATATTAATATGAATATATTGTTGTTCGTTTGAGACGACAGTCTTGTTTCTCGTGCACTCGCATCCCTTCAAGATAAAGGCAAACAAAAAAATAAATAAACTAATGGAGAGTTGTGATCTCAAGCCGCAGAAGGAAATTCGCCGAAGCGAAGAGAAATATTGGAACTTATTATGTGATAAAAATTCATTTGGAGGAGTTGTTTGTGCAACGATGAAAAAATTAAAAAAAAACAACAACAACAAAATCAAGCAAAAAAATACAGTGATAAGAAGCTTCGATGCGTAATGAAATGCTTAACCTAGTTAACGAATCAACATTCACTCACGTTATTACAGTTTGATTAGACGAGAAGGAAATAAGAATTCAGACGTACATAGGAGGTTCATTTGTTTCGATGTAGTTTTATTAATTTGTCTTTATTACACGAAAGAACTCGGTCATTCATTGCTGAGCTCGGCGGCTGTTTCGCAATAAATGTAATGAAATAACGATGCATGCTGAGCTAGAAGCTTTGGACGATGTAACGACTGGGTTGGGAAGAAAATTTACGGAGCGAAATTATCAATTGTACAAAAGTTATGAACACGAGGCAGAGTGGAGGTCATTGATTGCTTCACTCAAATGTCATAATAAGGAACATGAAAGTAATACACGTGGTGCTTTTCGGGAACGCTGGAAATTCTACAATGGTTTAACAAAAAACAACATTGATAAAACATGAAATACAACACAACTCGAATAAATCAAATGTAACTATTTATGGACTCATTAATCGATAATTACATACCTAAATATATAATATCTCCGTAGAAACATATTTCTAGGGACGTGAAACGCTACCCATTACGCTTTTCCCATTACTAATTACTATTATTATCATTATTGCCCGCTATTTGTAATTTCAAGATATACCTATTACATATTATTAGTATTATATCGTTAACGCCATCAATACGATTATCGAATTAGATAAAACACACTGAGAGACAAACTTGTAAGATGACGCGAGCGTGCGGTAATGATGCTGCGTACTAATTTTACCCGATAAGTATTCAGCAATATTTACAGACCAATCTATAATTAGCGTCAAGAAGACGAAGCGCAGAAACGATTGTACAGTAATTACCGGAAGGACAAAAACCTGAAGATAATTACTAGAACGTAGATTTAGATGATCGCAAAAATATCCCTTTAGTCACCGTGCGGTAAAAAAATAAATAAAAATAATAATAAAAACGAAAAAACGGTTTCCGCTGTGGAATAAAAAAAGAAGGAAATGAAGAATAATGGATGATAATAAATTAATACGCGTAACGACGTCCTATCACAAATTACATAGATACACGAGTTTCGAATGACGCAAGCAATGTTAATGGATATTTTGTGCGAGTACCAAGGGTCAGGTATAAAATAATTTAATTCAATTTAAAAAAAGTAACATCGCGAATTACATCCCTGCGCATGTTAATCCATTAAAAGATCTCTATATATCTCTACACACTTCAGATCTCATCTGAAACTGACTGCCAAAAATTCAGTAGATGAGGCGCACTTTTTTTACGTAAAAACAATACCTACGATACTTATTATTAATTGTAACTAAAACCTCTATTCGCGACTGCGTACGTGTGATGTTAAGGTGATTGTAACGTTCGCAAAATGAGAGAGTCGAGGAAAACAATATGAAATCGTGTTGCACGTACGTTTTCTAATGAGGATGATGTTGTAAATGAGGAATGTGTACTATATACATGAATAATCCAAACGTCCATTCGTAGAAGATAATACGACGAATTGGTGCGACGACGTTGACCAGATTGTGGAAAAAAAAAAAACGAAAAAAAAAAAATGGAATAACGGAAAGGGCAACTAGTGGATAGTGATGAAATTGGCGACATAAAGAATTTTTCGTCTTGTAAGGGCTTGACGAGAGTAACGGCTTTTTTATGCACCGGTAATGCGGTATCCGTAGTTCATTAGTCAGTACAATAGTTGATTAATAAACTAGTGAAGAAACTAAATTTTTGAAAATGACACAAGAGAAAAAGTAACGTTGAATAAAAATTGTGAAAATAACGCGAACAGATCATGCTGCATGATACGCTTTTTAAACGGGAAAATAATACGTAACTACGAGCAAATACTTATTAATATTATATACGTCGCCTCGGTAGGAAAGATGATATCCTCGATATACATTATTGCAAATGTCTATATAAATTTTGTACACTATTACATCCATCCAAATGGCACCACTGCATAGCCTTTTCGTTAATACAACGTCTGAGATCAATGGTCCCCACAGAACAGAGTTACATCCGAAAATCTATAAGACATACAATAGTTTTCGTTGGCTCAAAATTCATAAATATATCTTGAGTGTGGTTTTGATTATATTTTTCGTTTGTATATACATTGGTTTTTTAAAAAATTGTTTACAAAATAGGGCGGTTGAACGATAATCGATAATGTGAAGCTATCTATCACTTTATCTCACGAATAAAATCGATTCGGTGATCAAATTTGAAGAGTACCGTTATCTCATTTTGGTGGAAATAATTACATACCTAGTGAAGGTCGGTGTTTTTGCAAGTCTCAGAATTTCTCTCTGATTTTTTACACACTTCTATACTTTTCAGAAAAAGTTAAGATTTCTCATAAATCTAAAAATTTTTGTAAAGATAATTCGATTTCTTGTATCGTTACAGTTGAATTTGTGATATTTTTAAAATAAATTCATTTCATCCAAACTAATTTTTTTTCTGTGCCAACGAACCTCAAACGATAGGTAGAAAAAACTGTATGTTCACTTTAGCTTATATTCAATCATTTTATTCAGTTTTACATTCTTTTTTTTTTACATTAGTTTTATTTTAGGTCGCATCAACAACATGGTTATTAGCGACCGTAGTTTTACATTCTTGTAATCGACTTATTTATCGTTTGTTGTATTGAGAGCTGGACAAATATTTCTGGTACTGAAAGTACTTTTCAAAGCGGTGAAATGGGACGCACAAACAAAACAAAAAACTACTGTAGTAATCTTGGAGCAAATTCGGACTTCCCCAAATGTATGGTTTTTTTTAAATTTGTTTAGCGGCATCGATTGCTATAGGTCATTCGCCGAATGTATGATTATTGTTTAACTGGGAACGTACCAACGCAATTTGTTTTATAAATTTTGGCATTGCAGACAATTTTTTTTTTGTTAAAAGCGAAATTTTGATTTTAATATTGAGATTTTGTTCCTTATTTCAAATGATTCGGTTGAATGGTATTGTACATTTTTTTCTTCCTTATTAATATCGGAGTGTTCCATTGGTACGTAAATTTTTCCCACTTTGCCCCGCGGTCTCCTAATTGTAATTGTGGAATACTATACTGAAAGCCAACGACACGGAATGGGAATAAGTAGGGTGTACTTGAAATACTTAACTCGAAGTATTGTGCTCTAAGTACTTCACTGAAAGAACTGCACTTAAAGTACGGGTTTATATGGTAAACGAGTACCATGTACTTGAAGTTCTGTCCAATTCTGCAATACATTATAAAAACATTTTTACGTCACTACGGTCTGGAAAATTCCCTTTAAATGCCTTGCGAAATAAAATCGTATCCGATACTCAGTGGAAAAACGTTTTCTCAAATTTATGTCCGCCCATGTGTCGTTATATATTTTTACTAGAATATAAAGGTTACAAAGGTGAAATGTTGCTTTAGTCGTTGTGAGAATGGTATATTTTGGGAAGCTTCGGCGAATGACGGCTTTTCAAGTTTTTTTACGTTTTAAACTTTACGTTTCGCCCTGATCAGGGCCTCTTCAAAAGATTATTGGTACACTGTATACATAAAAAAAATATAAAAATAATATTTGTATAAAAAAAATATAAAAATAATATCGGTTGTGTGCGCATTATTTATTACAATTTTCATGTTTTAGGTTAATGTGTTTTTCTTATTGTTTCTTATTGTTGTAAATGTTACTGTGTTGTGGATTTTCTTATTAATATTGAGGTATTGTGGGAATTTTTAACTTACTTAAGTAGAGTATTATAGTAGTTGATGATACTCTCCGGCCAAATAGGTTATGTCTGTAAGTGTTTATCTGTATAGTGTGAATGTTTTGTTTATTTGTACTGATTTTTTTTTAGTTGGTAATTTGAATGGTGTGTATTAAATACCTGTTTTTGTTGTAGTTTGTTGTTTTTTGTCACTATTCATAATTTTATTAAGTGTTTTTGACCGGAGAGTTCGGTCTATGTGTTCTTACATTTTAATATCTGTCAGTTATATTTCTGGGTGGATTTGAATGCATGGAGGTGGGTTTCTATTGGGGAGTTTATAATGGTGGTATAGATTGGTGGTAGGTTCTAATAATGATATGAATGTGGTGTTTAGATTATTGCGTTATAGATGATGCTTAGATTAATTATATCTTTTCGGTAATTTATTGCATTTTTGTCTGATTTGATTTTAACCATTTCTTGTATAATTCTTTTGTAGTATGATGGTTCTATTGTCAATATTTTTGTGTTTATAAAATCAAATGTGTGATTTGTTTGTTTAATGTGTTCTATGAGTGCTGTATGTCCAGTTTCTAGATGATGTGTGCTATTTTCGTGTTCTTGTATTCTAGTTTTTAAGTATCTTTTGGTTTGTCCAATGTATGTACTAGAGCAGTCTTTGCAAGGGATTTTATAAACTAAATTTGTATTTGAAAATGGTGGAATTTTGTCTTTTGTTGATCCTATTAATTGTTGTATGTTATGTTCATTGTTATTTATTAAATTGATGTCATATGTTTTGGAAGTTTTAACTAATGTATGGCGAATCTGTTCTATATAAGGAAAATTTAGTAGTCTACTTGTGTCAAATTTTGGTTTATCTGTAGTTTGGTTATTGTGTTGTAAAATGTTATTGATTCTTCTTTTAATGTGTATTTGTATGAATTTTTCTGGATAACAATTATGTTTTAGAATTCATTTGATAAGCTCAATGTTTTCAATCAGTTTATAAAATCCCTTGCAAAGACTGCTCTAGTACATACATTGGACAAACCAAAAGATACTTAAAAACTAGAATACAAGAACACGAAAATAGCACACATCATCTAGAAACTGGATATACAACACTCATAGAACACATAAAACAAACAAATCACACATTTGATTTTATAAACACAAAAATATTGACAATAGAACCATCATACTACAAAAGAATTATACAAGAAATGATTAAAATCAAATAAGACAAAAATGCAATAAATTATAGAAAATATATAATTAATCTAAGCATCATCTATAACGCAATAATCTAAACACCACATTCATATCATTATTAGAACCTATCACCAATCTATACCACCATTATAAACTCCCCAATAGAAACCCATCTCCATGCATTCAAATCCACCCAGAAATATAACTGACAGATATTAAAATGTAAGAACACATAGACCGAACTCTCAGGTCAAAAACTCTTAATAAAATTATGAGTAGTGACAAAAAACAACAAACTACAACAAAAACAGGTATTTAATACACACCATTCAAATTACCAACTAAAAAAAAATCAGTACAAATAAACAAAACATTCACATTGTACAGATAAACACTTACAGACATAACCTATTTGGCCGGAGAGTCTCATCAACTACTATAATACTCTACTTAAGTAAGTTAAAAATTCCCACAATACCACAATATTAATAAGAAAATCGACAACACAGTAACATTTACAACAGTAAGAAACAATAAGAAAAACACATTAACCTAAAACATGAAAATTGTAATTAATAATGCGCACACAACCGATATTATTTTTATATTTTTTTTTATACAAATATTATTTTTATATTTTTTTTATGTATACAGAAACTTGAACTTGAAAAGCCGTCATTCGCCGAAGCTTCCCAACATATACTATAAAGGTTACAGTCCGTACGGTACATTTAGTAGCCCTTTAAATTTGATTATCAGTGATTTTATTGTGAGAAGCAGTACTTCATAATTTTTTACATTATTCTTTTTTTTCTCAGAAGAATTTTTTAGTCCGCTTTTCTTGATTGCTAAGAGAACATACTATGTAATAAAATAATATATCCGACACTAAACGTCTTTTGTTGAAATATAACCGATATATATTGCATATATCGGCATTTCATACCAATTCGTCGTTAGTCTGACCCTCCGCCTATTGGATTCCATCCTCGAATTTTTATATTATTGTTCTATCGTTGAACATTAACCACGATTTTTATTAAATTTCGTTTTAAGCAATCTATATAAATAGGATTATTTATAACGAAGGTACCGAAGATCGCTTTTTCGGAAAACTGAAAAATTTCACATCGCTTTTGTATCAGATATCAATATTTTTTAACTTTGGCCCAAAGTGGGCCGGACCTCGCTTCGATTTTTTACTTTTTTTTTTCAAAACAACGGAAAAAATGTTGATGCGTATAAGAACAGTTTCACCGTAGGCTATCGCTTAAACATTTATATGTACCTGAGACTTCGGAGAATTTTTCAAAGATTTTTTTCAAGACGATTTTTATTTGTTACATTTTTTTTATGAAAAAAAGATTTTATTTATGAATTTTATAACCAATACATTGAAGGCCATAATTTGAAAATCGGAATAAAAGTCACAGAAATCGGTATTCAAAATCAAGAATTGCGAGCCATTTTCGATAGTGGGCGCGATTATTTTTCTATAAAAAGAAAAAAATGTTGTTTCAAAAATCCCGGACAAACGATAGTCTGCGTTGAAAGAATTCGTAAAAATAGAAGCGAGGTTCAATTTGCTTTGGACCTAAGCTTAAAAATATTGATATGTGATACAGAATTTCCGAGATTTTTCCAGATTTAAAAAAAATTGCCGTCCGAACTTTAAATATAAATAATTATAAGTATATAAATTGTTTGGAAAAAAAAAATTTTATAAAAATTGTGATTGCTGTTTAGAGATAGAACAATGACATAAAAAAATTAGGGATGAGATCGGAGAGGTCGAGGGTCAGATCCAGGTTGACTTAGTATGGATTCTCATATACTTCATTTTCGTGGGAGGTGGAATGTGATTGCTCGATTCACGAAAAAATCAAGAGAGTTATGGAGTCGATCATAAAAGACTAAAGCCGACGTGTGTGAAGTGTGAAGTGTGAAGCAGGGGTGTCCACTGTAAATTGTTCATTCTAGTCACGTAATTTATCATAAACAATACGATAAAACAATACTACAGCAATGACATTAGCACATTACTATTCTTCGATAGGCACGTACACTTTTTATAATATTAATCGGCGATCACAACGTGCAATCAGTGTAGAAATATTGATATTTTTTTTCAACCGTGCACTTAAACTCAAACGCCCCTCGCACCGATAGCCGATAACTTTAATTTCTACATTATCGATTTGTGTGATTGAAAAAATGACATTATTATTGAAAAAAAAGGACAAGAAGAAAAAAACAAAAAAAAATACTAGCGCCAATGTTCACAAAGCAAACGAGACGCAATTCACACGAGACGAGTTGCAAATTGTACAGATTATTGCAACGTACACAACGAATAATGCATAGAGATTGAAAACAAACGAGGAAATGTGCAAAGATTAAATTATCGAAACGGTGGAAATTCTTGCTAATTTACAAAGAAAATAAACATTAAATTATAAACAAACAGGTTATCTAATTCGTAACGGTTGAACAGAACTTCGTAGAACGTCGTAAATGAAACACAAGAAAGAAATGAAAATAATTCAACACAAAATAATAATAAAACCGAACCACAGAAAACCAAACGTTAAATTTAAATGACTACTGGAAAACTTTGTATACCTCAAATGCTGATGTTGAATTAAAATTATCCATAGTGTTTACATAGGTAAATAACGCTACGATATAATTAAAGTATATTCATTATTATTAATAAAGTTTAATGCTCCACGGACCAAAAAAAAACCACGTAATCCTATGAAACGAAGATAAATGAAACCTTTATTCACCGTATTAGTTGCACTTACTAGGCTGTGGCCCATATGTGAAACCCGCATAACTTACATGCTTTCACGTTGCGCATCGTTATCAATAATATAATAAAATATTTATAATCCAACCAGCAGTACCTAATAATAATAATAATAATAATAATAATAATAATAATAATAATAATAATAATAATAATAATAATAACAACAACAACAAGAACACATTATAACAGAATAACAATACGTAAATTACTAATACTAATAGTGTATGCAAATACACTGGAAATACACAAAACATATACACAACACACACGACCGACTAGATTCAAATAAATATTAATTGACGAAGAAAACTCGAGCGAAGTCACGCGTAAACGCGCGTTATTGTTTTTTTTCGTGGCACGTTGACGTTTTTACTGGGAGATTTTATTTAAATGGCGCCGATTCTATCACGTAAATAGGAAAACGTTCCATTTTTGTTTGTTACCTCTACGGGACAGTTGATTGTTGATCTTAGAATAAAAAAAGCGAATAAACACAAAAACCTACACGTACACACAATGTGATAAATATATAAACTCGCCGCTAAAGCTCACTGGCTTACAGTGGAGGGTAAACCGACGTGCTAAAAATTATAATAAAAATGTAACGAAAGGTCGATGCTTCGAGGAGCGTATTGTATCTAGCCTTGTGATTATTTCCTCACTTTCAAACTCAATTTTGAAAAAAAAAGTGTTCTATTAAGAAGTTTTTAAAATTTCAATTGTGTAAACCTTTTGTTAATAAGAAAGAACTATATTTATTTACATAGAATTGTGTAAAAGTGCCATGAACCAATTGAATTATGGCTGATAACTAAAGTAAAAATAATGACCTATTAATCGCGAATCAATAAACAAAAATGCTCGAAATTATACTTTAGCGGCGATCCTCTATGTTCAGAAAGATTCTCACATTTCTAATGTATCTGTCGAGTTTAATTGACAAACGATTTGGGTAAACAGAAAATTGTAAAATAAGAACCTCTGAAATATTATGGTTGGTAGATAAATTTTTCACGGATGTGCAGATTTTCTCACTATAATATGCGAATAATGACTATTTCACAATTTTTAGCTTACCCAATGTGGTTATTAATTACACTACTTTTCTCAGTCCAAACTGATCACATTTTCGTAGTGTAATATTAATTTATATTCTTACTTCAAAATAAAAAGTGTACTTTTGTGAACGGATTTTAAGATATCAACGAAATTGATCGCTTTTCATTTATATGATAATTTGACAATTAGAAATGAGTTTGAAAGTGAGGGCCTTGTTACGATTCTGATTGCGGTCTGATGCACCGCCGTTCCGCATTGATTATCCCTATATTATATAATACGTTGTTATGAATTATCTATTTATATCAATGAGACATTAATTAACCAACAGGAAGTGAATTTAATAAAAATAAAACGAAATCATTGAATTATCATAATGCACATAAGGTCTAGCTCTGTTCACACGCTGTTTTCAAAACTATAATTCTAAGCGTTTTGCAATTAAATGACAGACATAAGTCACGTGGCTTGAATATATCGTTGAAATCGTCTCGTTATTACGATTCCATATGTCGCTCTCGAATGGAAAAAAAAAAATCGTTTGTGATCTGTGATTGTACCAGACCAGCGGAATATGGAATTAGCGCTGAGCACTCGCTGTTCGTGGCTTTAATGAGGGATCGGTGCTAGAAAAATAAAAAGAAATTAAGAAAAAAATCATTTCGAATTTCCATGGTAATTTCGATGATTGTTTGGGAGCACAAGAGTATGGATAATACCTTTAGCGTCGTCCCTCAGTGCGCTCTCGCAAGTGCGTCAGCTAAATGTGTTTATACTATTTATTGTCCAGTCGCCAATTCTATTCTTGTTATTTTTCTACCTTTTCACCGCTTCGGCAACAAAAAAGACATCTGATGCGCGTTTATCATTAGAAAAATTGGTGGAGTGCGTGATATCAGCCGAGGATTTTTCAATTCATCTTATAGGACGAAAAATGAATAAGAACGAACAATTTGTAGACGAGAAAAAGAAAAAAATTTAAGTACTAATTTTTGTATAGGCTCGGTTAAATTTTTAAGCATTCCATAATATGCAAATTGTCGCTAATAATGTTGCTGTTCGAGTAGAAAATATTTTTTCTTCGATTTTGAGATTCTTCGTCTGAAATCACACAACCACTTAATTGGAATCGCCTCCATTTATACATATGTACATAATAAGAGAAGTGATAGAAGGAGTGGCAAAAGCGGTAGAGCGAGAGAGAGAGCGAGAGAGAGAGAGAGAGAGTGAAAGAGTGTGAGGGGGAGTAATGGATGGATGCGCGGAATTTGTCGGGATGAGCCTTACAAAATATATTAATTACTATATAGGCAGCAATCGATATTATTACGCATATTGAAGAAAAAAATTACAATAGTACATACTATTGGTATCGTAATATTAGTTTTTATTCCTCGTTATTAGCTCATACGAAGAAAAAAAAACGACTCATTTTCGAGATTGCAATTAAGTAAATATTATCAACAAGTAATCTGCACTTATTAACGCCCAATGAGTTCGTCAAATGATTCCCAAGCAAAGAAAGTGTGGACACATAAATACCTGTGATTAACTAAGCCGAGACACGGCACGTTGTGCCGCTACTATTTTTCGCTAAAATATAAATTAATGTGATAGAAAAATAAAACAAACGCTAATTTTTATCCCTCGACCGCAATGGGTCTATGCAAGAAAATATTACGGTATAATATGATTTAAATATATACATTTACTCACACTGTCACACGACACACACACACACACACATACATAATATACGAAGGCATAAGTGCGGATTTCATGCTGTGTTTACGTGAAATACCAAGCGATCTTGAATCACCACAATGTATAATACTTATACATTGATAAATGATTTTTAATCGTAATTGATCAATGTATTGTAATGATGATTGATTATCTGATTTCTCGGCTGTGTTTGTAATGAACGTGATTACATAATAAATTGTCGATTATAATAGCGATTAAATTGCTTTTTCATTTAAGACTCTTCGAACTGATGTTGTCTAGGTTAACACGTTCCCTGCCGCGTGGGGCGTATGCGCCCCACGCTGAACTTTCCGTTCAAGCCATTTGGCTTGTATATTATATGCTATTATTTATTTATTTATTTTTATATATATACAAGGCATTTGGCTTATATATATATGCTATTATCATTGTAGAATGCAGAGGCGCATACGCCCCACGCGGCCTGAACGGGAAGTCTTTAAAAAACGGTCTGGCAGGGAACGTGTTAATATTATATTTCAAAACAAATTATGTCTGAAAATATCGAGAAAAGTAAATAAAACCATTTTTTTTCATCACATAATGCTTATTAAGTTAAATTTAACGCAAAAAAAGTCCGTCGCTAAAAAATATATTGCAATAATAATATCGTTGCTAATAAATCTGTTATAAATAAGAAATTCATTGCTAAAGGATCTATTAGAAAAAAAATTGAACTGAATCCAATATATTAGTCTGTTTTCCACAAGCGACCAAACTATTGCCTCCTGGCTTACACTTTTTTCCTTTCTGTAAATTAAGAAAAAAAATGTTCATCAAAATTACAATTAAACTTTAGAATAAGAATCTTACCTGCGATACCAATTATTTTTGGTGGGTCGTGCAGTAATAATCATCCTTTTCCTAGATGCCTAGACACAGGAACCTAGCATGCCTCCGACGACTCGAAAGACGAGCCTAATGCCGTCTTCCTCGTCGAAAGGAGAAAATCAACCAACTGGCTGTTTCTCCTCCACAGAATATCGCTCTAAAAAACCGAAACAGAGGGACGTTGAAGAAGTTTTATGATGGGGACTAAAACGTATCCAAAAATTATGAAAATAAAAAAAAATTCCAAACTGTCCGATTTGTCATGTTAATGCCCCATATATGTATTTATATATACATATAAATATATACAGGGTGGGGCACTAACTTTTGCCACCTTGAATATTTCTGTAATTATCGGCGTCATAAAAAAATGTTCTAAACAAAAGTTATACGGTACGAGAGGGGTCATCAAATGCGACCATTTTTTTCAATTTCCGTGGAGGCGCTGACGAACAGTGAAGGTCACCTCCATTTTTTTAAATAGAATGATACATTTTTTTTCCGACTATCTTGTAGAGCACCTCAAACCTATAAAAAAACATCTGAGGGTCAAGGTCATTAAAAGTCATTTAAGGTCATTTAAGGTCAAAAAGAGACATAAACTTTATTTTTATGTGAAATGAACTTTATTTACAGTACAGATGTTCGAAGTGACTGCTATTGGATTCACGCCATACATTTAAATTTTTGTACAATAAATTGAGGACATCTGGATCCCTAACACATCGGAAAACTAACCGACAAAAGCGAGTCACTAACGAAGAGAACGAAATTAGTTTTCTTGCAGCTGTTCATCGAGATCCTTGTGTTAGTTCGCGTCAAATTGAGAGGGAATCTGGTGTAAGCCGGAGAAGTGTTCTACGTATCCTGCATCGTCATAAATATCATCCCTACCATATCAGTCTTCATCAGGAATTAACTGGTGCGGATTTCATGAATCGCATCGAATTCTGCCGATGGGCTCAATGCCTGATTCAGAGAGATGAATTGTTCATTAATCAGATTTTATTTACTGATGAAGCAACATTCACGAATCATGGGAATGTTAACTTGCATAACATGCATTTGTGGTCAACAGAAAATCCACATTGGCTGCGGCAAGTTGCACACCAAAGACCGTGATCCGTTAATGTATGGTGTGGGATTATTGGGGATAAAATCGTAGGCCCCTATTTCATCGAAGGGAATCTCAATGGTAGGAAATACACCACATTCCTTCAAGAAACGTTAGGTCCGTTATTGGAAGAAATACCCTTGGAAACAAGAAACAGAATGTGGTATCAACACGATGGGTGTCCGGCACATTTTTCGCTGATGGCTAGAACCGAGCTGCAACATAGGTTTCCAAATCGTTGGATTGGACGCGGAGGAGTTGTATCGTGGCCGGCTCGCTCGCCAGATTTGACGCCTCTTGATTTTTTCTTATGGGGATACTTGAAAGATGTAGTTTACAAACAACGTCCAACTAGCCCGGATGACATGCGTGAGAGAATTCTTCGAGCATGTGATACGATAAGTGGGGAAGTGATAAAAAATTCAACACAACCCTTGGTAAGGAGATTACAATATTGTATTGATTCCAATGGCAATCACTTCGAACACCTACTGTAAATAAAGTTCATTTCACATAAAAATAAAGTTTATGTCTCTTTTTGACCTTAAATGACCTTAAATGACTTTTAATGACCTTGACCCTCAGATGTTTTTTTATAGGTTTGAGGTGCTCTACAAGATAGTCGGAAAAAAAAATGTATCATTCTATTTAAAAAAATGGAGGTGACCTTGACTGTTCGTCAGCGCCTCCACGGAAATTGAAAAAAATGGTTGCATTTGATGACCCCTCTCGTACCGTATAACTTTTGTTTAGAACATTTTTTTATGACGCCGATAATTATAGAAATATTCAAGGTGGCAACAGTTAGTGCCCCACCCTGTATATAAGCTTCCCTCAGAGTCAACGTTTCAGTCTCTCGGCTTTCAGTTTACTTTTAATTTTACCGCGCTTCGAGTTGTCGCACTAGCGGCGTTCTCGCGAATCGCGTATCAGAATAGGTCACAACGATTCACTGAGTGCGTCATCTACCACTATTGCTTCTGTGCTATTTTGCCTCTCGTTCACGATATTGACTGTTGGTACATAACCGACGGACCAACCATCGATAAGTTACTAAGTCATACTTGTCGATATACCCTGCAGTATGTATTTTATGAATTGTCGGATGGTTGAGCTGAGTCGCTACTGCATTTTCTATTTTATTGACAACAATGCACCAATAGTTCCTCGACCGATCACTTATCGACTGAAATAGTACCCGTAATCGGTAAGTGTTTCTATATTTTCCATTGAAATTCCTTTCACACTGACCATTGATAATGATAAAAAAGTTGTAATTTTTTTTATTCATAAATATGTGGAGCGGTGTTGAGGGACACGCAACTGGCTCGTAAACATCGCATTGAGGCGGAGCCTCAATTTTAAAGCAGTTTTTTTTCTATTTTATATTCTTACCGTTTCGATTAACCTTCTTCTCATAATTTCAAATACGTGGGTTCTGTTACAGTGCTGGTCATAAATTTTTCACATCGCTGATTGATGAAAAAAAAAATCATGCATGTAATAACAATTGACGAACTTCCCAATGAATGTTTTATTGAATAAAAATATTGTATAGTAATTGAGAATCTTCATTTTAATGCTTAGTCGGACAAGATCCTCCTAAGTAAATTTATAAATGTAAGCACGTGTCGTCCGCACTGGTTCATACATGATAAACAATATTCGTGAAACTCGTTGCAAATTTCATCGCTTTAATTTATTGAATAAATGAGGTTGTTAAAATACTCTTGACGTTGCCCAAATAAGTAAACACTTTGAATTATTAATAGGAAATAATGTTTATTATACAGTGTACATATTTATTAACTTCATTTATTTTATTTCTGTTATAAATTTTATATTAATAATTATATTATGTTTTGCCGAGCGACGAATGCCTTGATCAGTGTGCGCTTGGACTATAACAATCTCCGTAAAAAGTATAGAAACTTCTGGTTTTTATGTATTTATTTTCTTTTTTTTTCATCTTCTTTGAACGCGATCATCATGATCTGACCACCAAAGAATCGCCAAAATATGTCGCGCTGAAAACGGCAAAATCGTTCGGCATACAAATAATAGTACTGTCGAAGTTAAAGTAATTGGCGGTTTTTTTTTTTTCATCGTCATCATCTTCACATTCATCGTCGTCTCTCCACTTACATTTCTCTTGCTGTCAATCTGTGTGTGTGTGTGTGTGTGTGTGTGTTTTTTTTTTTGGTTTAAATCTTTTCCTCTAATTCCGTTTCTTTTTCGCATTCAATTGCAATTTTCTCTTCTCTGTCGTGTCTGTTCTGCCGCTTATAAATAGCGGCCATTCTCTAACGCGCTCTTTTTTGCCGCACCTCGGATGCGGCTAGGGGCCCATTTAACACCCACTTCTCCCAATTTTTCCCTACAATACTTCACCCTAGGGTTAGTATCCGTTATCGTTATTTTTATATAATATGTTTAATAATAGAAATAATGTCGTTAATATACCTATAATGATTACCGTTTCTTTAATGATAAACTATTCGAATGGTACATTCGCTCCTAGTGGCCATGTTCGTAATAGCTAGTTATGTAGTCTGTATGCGAGTTCCAAATGGGATAAGGTACGTCGTACAGAGAACTTATCGTCTCAGCGTTCACGTAAAAGCTTGCCGAAATTGGGAGCGTTTGCATTGAACAAACGTACGAACATCGCAGCCTTTTTAGTTTCATTTTATCTTTAGCTATTTAAAAATTTAGTTTCATCTTTTGTAGCTGTTTCGCCTCGTGTATATGTGTGTGACTCTGTTAGTGTATTTAGTCGGTGGGTTTCGTTTCGAGATTGCACAGATGTACACTACACGTATCAACGTAACTGGATAGAAAAGCATTAGCGACGAGTTTCGGTCGCTACAGTGTTCTCTGTGTGTGTATGTTTGTTTGTTATTTTTATTTATTTTTTTTTCATCCGTTTGTGTCAATGTATATGCGCTCCGCCCGTACGTTCTCCCTTTTAACGATTTACTTTCAATGTTTGACGTTCGTAACGAGAAACTCTGCTCGCTCGAGTTACGCGCTGCCGCCGCGAGCAGCCACCCTCTTTTCGTAAACGGTTGAAAATTTTTCAGAGGAGAGCCCAGCCACGCGCTATCGATCCGCAATTAAAGGACTTTCCTCGAAAAAGGTAAACGCAACTAATTCATCATTTATTATTATTTCGATCGTACACGTCACCGCGTCCTCGTTACCGATCCGACGTTTTTCGTACGCCACTTATTTTTCATCTTCTTCTCATTTACATACTATGCATCGTCCAGACTTTCATCGCTATATCTCACTTTGTTTTTTTTTTTATTTTTTATATTATTTCAACTCCCGCTTTCACGCTCTTTTTCTCTTTCTTTCGCTGTTTTTGTATAAATTCAAGTATGTATCTAGCCTGCTAACGTAAGTGTTAAGTGTAATTATTATTATTTTGTATAATGTATTAGTGTGTGCTTTCCCTTGATGTGAGTCGTATATAATAATTAATCATATTAGTAATAATAATAGCAATAATAATAATAATAATGACAACCGTAATAATCAGAATCGTGGTAACATGGTATCAGCCTTAACGCTTTCAACCGCTATCCAGACAATGATTGTATTCCTCTTCTTGCGAGCTACGCCCAAAGTGTTTCAGTCAAAGCTGTGTATCTCAGACGTGACGCTCGCTTCTCAATTAATCAACCGCGCGAGAATTAATTGTTCACTATATCGTTAAGGTGCGTCAATGGATTCAGCTTCATGGATACCGCTAATTTTGTTGGTTTAAAAAATTTCAACTGCTGTGCATTTTTGTGTGACAATGCGGTAAACATTTGCGCCGAATCAATTTCACGCCGTAAACTTTAAGCTTGCGCCGACACTGTACTAGGAAATTCGACCGTTTATGCTCGTTTCGAAAGACTGACCGACACACACTTGGCTATTCAATAATCTCCGTTCCAAGTACTTTAACGCGTTACAAGTAAAATGTATGAAAAGGTTTTGATCATGAGGAATAAAGAGATCGGCAAAGCCGAGAAAGTGGTAAAAACGAAACCAAAATATACAATTGTCTGCTGCTTTCGCACCTTATACCCGCGGACGTTACGAACGGCGTAGTGGTATTAATATTTTTACGCGTTTTTTTTTGTTCAACTCTTTAATGCATAATATTATTTTCATATTTATATCATTCCGTGTGTGCCTCTCTAAGCCCAACACACTGATATGCTAACACCTCTTTTCCCAGTCTAATCCGCATGTATCGTTGGATTACCTTCGTTCATGCCTTGCTTTTTTTTTGTTTTTTTTTTTGTTTTTCGTTCTTTCTTTTTGCACACCGAGGATGTTCATCATGAGCTCTTAGCCATTCTCATCACCTTCACCGATTTTCCTCGTTCGTTTACAATACGTTTATAGTAATTAATAATAATCAATTAATCGATCAATCAATTTCTCTCGTACCTCACACCATATTACCGTTATTAAGGATTAATACTGTTGTATTCATAATAAATAGGTATATCATAACATTTTTGTTGGTTTTTTTTCTTTTTTTGCTGTTGTTGTCAATGCAGTTATCGACTCGCGACGCACTGGATCGCCCTGAATAATTCTTCTCTACTTCCCTGCGTCGCCCGTCTGCTCTACTCGTTTCCTTAGTTAACCTCCCCTTATGCGCTAGATATATAGGCACAAACAGACGCACGTGTGTACACACATATACGGAATTATAATCACGTGTACACGCGTGACGTCTGTGGGCGCGTATTCATTTATTCATTTATTTATATATATGCATTTGAAATTTACAATGCTTCCGTAGCCGCGCCACACGTTACACTGGCGTACAGATAACCTTCCTCCTCATCAATAGTGCGCCGGTCGGTATGTTCAACAAAATCTCGAAGCGTGCACTCGTGCAAAAGGGTTCGATCTTCCACGGTGAGTCGAAAATTGTCTCCGATTCGTTTTTCGATTGGATTTTCTTCACATTATCGAATCGTTCAGATCGGAAAATGAAAAGAGCCACAATTATGACGACTCAGCTGCCGAAGTGACCCTCGCGCCACGACCCACGTAGCCTAATAATTCAATTTTTCTCTTTATCTCATGCATTTTTTAAATATAGTAGTCATTGTTTTTTTTCTTTTTTTTTTTAGATAGGACATTACTTATGCACTGGCGTACAAACCCTGTGCCGCGTTGCAGTTTATATGTACAGATTCGCCTGACTTTCGGCCGGTGAGCCTAAGCACTTGATTCCCGCTTATTCACAGTAGCTGCGTACCGTGACATTTCATTTTTCTTGCGGGGACAAAATGACGCTCTGGTGTCACAACGTCCGAAAGTCAGTGGAAAAGACTTGCATCGAATCAGCGTTTGATTATACTACGCAACATTTTGAGCCCAGACGCAAAAAACGTCCGTGACCGTTGGTTACAAAATTTTATTGTATGCCACGCCCGAAGTCAACAATAAAAATGATTTCATTCAATGATTAATAACGTCTAAACTTCCTCCTTCAAGGCTCGAAGGTATTTGCTACACCGCACGATCTTGGCTTTGTTTTTCCCGTTTCCCCCCCCCCCCCCCCCCCCCCCCCCCACTATCTTTGCGCTTGTACCGGCGTCATCTAACTCCTTCTCGCCTCCGATACCCAAAACTTTCTTCCTACATTATATTATGTAAAAAATATACGGGTTAAGTGTATAAGTCGTTAATATGCTTAAAAAAAATTATCCCCGCATTGCGCATTCGTCCTTGCCGAGGTAATATCCATTAAAAGTATGACTTGTCGTTATACGATTGCAATTTAATCGAAAATAAATAGGCTGAGATAGACTCGAACCGATTGGTATGTCTTTATTAAGGGCGACCGCTTTCGATTAACGCGTCAATATTTAACAACGATTTATAAACGCAATGACTAATAGGAATGACACTTGGGAAAAATTCCTGGTCTCCTTTTATGACTAGTAGTAGCTATTGATGACTTTTGACTAGTGAAGAGCTTACACTCCCTTTTTAAATCCGTTCACCTTACTAATTCTTGCCACGCTATTGGGAGTCACGAGATAAATGAGAATCGAAAAGCGATACAGAATTTTTTGACCAACGAAGAGAAAGTTAGATATAGGTGTACTTTGCCACTTTTGAGCACACATTTCATTAATATGAATTATTTAATGAAATTCAGAATCAGAGGATGGCGTTTTTATAGTTCTGTGTTCTTCCAAATGGATTGTAGTGGATGATGTTAACGCCAAAATGGACATCTTCAAAGTAACGAAATAACCATCTTTATATTCGACATATTGCAAAAATGTGATAAACATTAATTTTGGCCACAGATTAACTCTTCAACGGCTACAGCCATTCAAAATTACTAAATCTTCTTAACCGTTAGAATCAAAATAGTAATAGTACTTTGAAAAAATGTCGTTTTCAAATTCCGAAGGGTAAACGCGTTCCTGATTTATGAAATAAAAATGCAGGATACATTTATATTTGAATTCCACTTTTTGTCAATTTTGATTGGATTCATCAAATTACCGTTGCAAAGTGTTTTGTAAACAAATCATTCTCAAATTTATCACGTTGGCTGCTGATGGGCTAATAACACAAGGGAAATATTTTTGCTCCATGAACTGAATATGTCGCCGACACCACGAGATCTAGTGATACAACTATTTCCGGACCATTGAAATCAAAGCTGCAATATTTCAACATCTGGTGCGTTGATTGCAGTGCATGCACCATAAGATCAATCTAGGAAAGTTGGTATATCATAAAAATCATGACCATTCGAAATCCACAACTTTTCCATGAAATTCTACGATGTTAGTAAGAAAAAGGATTAAAGTTTCACTAGGTCAAAGGGATTTACTATAAAACTCTATTCATAAATATCACAAAAAACAAAATACTCGAGAAAATAATGGAAAATCATTTTTCACGACAATCGTCATCGATTGGTCAATGACAACTTGGTTGTTACAGAATTTCAAACTCATGGGTATGATAAACATTTTTTTAATATTTAAAAATAGACCTGGAAAGAACCCCGTGTGTTTCACCGATTTGATAAGAAACCGCATTTTTCATTATTATTCTTTGACGATTTAATTTTTGCTCAACTATATTTTCGAAGGTTTATTCAAAACAAAGATGCGAATTTGAACTTTGCGCATTGCTTCCGTATCATTTTTCACTTTTTACAACGCTTCCTTTCTGCGAATGACAAAATCGACGAACGTACTTTAATTCTATAAACAGTTTTGGCATAAAAATATGCAATGGATAAATAATATACGTGTTTCTCTTTTCATTCATTAGTCATATGGTGAGTTACTGAAAATAAGGTTAAGTTATTGATGGAATAAATGAACAATATACAATATCGTGTATTGAAAAAATAATGGAATAATTGCAGGTTTGCTGAAGAGTCATGTCGAAATTCCATTTACAACCGAATTTTTGACGACTTCCGTATTACGGTGAAGATTATTTCAAGTTTCTAGTAATTAATTGATGATAAAAATGCTAAAATGATTGTGGTCGGAGAATTTAAGAAAATATTCCGTTTGTTCTTAACACTGAAATAGGTTAAGGTCATTTGGTTTGGAATGAAAAACGACTCATCTCTCCTGGGTGAACACTATATTTATATATCGAACGCGAGCCGTGAATCGAATATAATCCGTAACCGTTTGCCGCGAAAGAACCACTTGTTAGCCAACTGTTGCACCTCGCCCTCGCTATACAGTGTGGAAGGACAGAGCGCACACAAGGACGGAAAGCTTGCGCTCATGTAACGACAGCTCGCATTATAATTTATACCGCCGAACTCTACCGCCTGAGTGCGATAGGATATCCTCTGTGTTGCTCAAACATTCGTTTTTTCCGTAATAGCGAGGAGAGAGATTTAGTTACTCGTCCTCATTCAATTTGTCACGGACACAACGATCGGCTAACGAGTCTGTTTCGCGGTGAACTGTTAGCAATCGCTTGACTATCAAACGGTTATAAGTACTACCTTCACTCGTGGTGTTTCATTGATAAATTTATGTAGAGATCGCGTGTTGCAACTGACACTCGTTTACAGTGTGCATGACCAAGCTCACACACAAAAAGACTCTGTATTATAGTTCGTGTATCGAACTTCATACTCGGCCATTTTCCCTCTAAATTCCCACCTCCATTTTGCAGACCTCAATTTCGCGAACAATGTGCAATTGCTCTTTTATGAGCTTTACAGCTAAACTTAAATTTAAGTTGGAACTTGAAGCAAAGTATATAATTTAATTAAGCATAACCTTAAATTCGAATTCAAGTTCAAACTCAGAGCTACGTATACAAGTTGAAACTCATAACAACTTAAGTTTGAACTTATATCCGAACATGAGTTCAATTTTGGGACTATGAATTGGAGGTGAGCCACGTTTGTGTCACGCCGACCAGAAACCTAATTACACTCTCGTATCAGCAGCAATCTAAAATCGTTAATTTATAGATTAAGTTGTACGGATTAGAAAGTTGTGATGGAGAATCTGAAGAAAAGGAAAATGTGAATAACCACGACAAATTAATTCACACAATAGAAATATTTCGTTTCTCCCAAGCGCACCTTCATAACCTCAAAGACAATTAAGACAATGTCAACTTTGTAGCCTCGTCAAGTGCGCAATTTACCATATCACGTTTTTTAAATTCAATTCTGTTTCTGTTATTGACGATTTCTATAGCTCGCATTTTTCGTGATTCACGATATACGATTTCTTCAAAAGTCCGAATTGGCAAGGCAGCTAAATGCTGACGTCAAAATCGCAAGGGGCGCTACGAGTTTATGATCAAGCATGTGTTTGGCCTGATGCATTATAGAGGGCTTGGTTTTTCGGTTCTCCATGATATGGAAGTCCCATTGGACTTGCATTTTATTCATTTGGAGGAGTTCAGCGGTGACGTACTTAACGAATTTGATTCATGTTTTTCATATATAAGTTATTCAGATAACAGAAATCTTGGCGCGCCTTCGATTCTAGCAAAAAAACAACTACATACTAAGCACTTTATGCCCTATCGACTATTTTTAAATCGGCATTTTAGAGAAATCTATTATTCGTCCCACTATCTTCTAGGAGGAAGGATGATCGGAGATGTAACTTATTTTTCTTGCCCGTTCAATTCACTTTCGTCTTCCTCTTTCTCTTTGGACCTACAAATTCGCACCCCCTTCTCCCTCCCGCATTTTCTCGGTCATCACCGAAGTCATATACATCGTCGTAACTCGAATGCTCGGCGGGCAAAGCCTAACTCCCTTCTTCTCAGTTTTTTCGATTTACATTTAATTTTAGATTCCACTTTCAATCATTATATGTGAATTATCGTTCCTTAATAACTAATAATTAATTTAAAAACTTCTTTGGCGATTAATTATTTAAAATATGTTTTGTTTGTAATTTTTCTCGTCCAGCTACTTGTCTAGCCAATATTATCATTTATAAGGTATATGCATGATTTTTTTACTCGTTAAATATTATCCATGTAGGTAAGTATATCTGTTATCTTAAACGATAATAATAATCATAATAATTGCTTTATATATATATATATATATATATATGTATATATATGTATATATATATATATATATCATATCATATATGTATCATTTGTTTATATGCTTAGATGGCTTGCTATATAAAACTATGCTATGCAATTTGTCTCTATAACGTCCGATAAGAGTTATCTTCACTTTTGCGCTTGTTTCCATTATTTTTCCTTTCTCTCTCTCTCTTTAATTCTATCTACCCCTCTACCGCCTAAACGCACTTCCCTGCGATCAACGATGCGTGACGTGCAGACGCTCCTGGAATATTTCGCTCCGAAGAAATTTATTTTCCATTTCTTTTTATTTTTCTTCATAATTCCGTTTAGTGACACGTTTGATACATATGTATATGCATATATAAGGAATGTTCTTTGCACAATTTTAAATCGCGTCACGGACTTATCGTCTCCCCATGGTATCGCAATCGTCTCGTTATCTTGGATATAATTGGGCACCGACTTCTAGCTATTATGTGGCCAGCGCGCGTTGGTCCAAGATGCGAATCCAAAGTACATGTATTAATCTACGAGGATCGTATGCAATAGTGTTTTTCTTCGGTAATTTACAGCGTATTGGCTTGCGCTTTTGAAGGGTCTAATGGTTTTGATACCTGGCGAAAAAGTTTTTGTTTTTTTTCCTTTAATGATTGGTCCCGGAATTGATCGAAGAATGGCCGGGTCGCTGATGGGGCGAGGATAATTTGCTAAATTTTTTAAACACCTTCCTCCGAGTGAGAATATATCTAGCAAAATGTCGAAATAATAATATCGATATTGACCATGTAGCAGGTAACAAATGGGAGAATTATCGGCAGGTTCGAGATTTATCTTTCTAAAAATCTTGGTAATCTACTCTCCAGAGCGAGTGCGCAGCCACGAGAACTCGTAACACGTCGGGGATGATAATTCGAGCGTGGGTCTAAGGGATGGCTTGGCACGACGTAGAGGGTTGACGGACCGATAAGCAGTTTCCTCACTAAATATCGTCCTAAAATCGGTATACTATATAGCACGAGCGCAACTATTATTGTTATTGATAGTGGACCTCACGAATGCTCTATTTACATCGTTTCTCTCTTTTCGTTTTTTTTTTTTTTTTTTCATCTTTTACCGTTTCAATTATTTTTGTTTAAAAAAAAAATAATTTCCGAATTGAGTTTGTATTTATACCTTAAAAAAAAAACGAGACACGAACACTGCTTCGATGCGCGGGAGTTACGTAGTAATGATTCACGCGAGTGCAGGGTATGGGTTTTTTTTTCTCTTTCCGGAAAAACTTGCAATGACGATAGATGAGACAACAAGGTCTAGAATGGTTTTTTTTTGCAAATCGACTCTTTTTAGAGCAACTGAACTGAGCGAAAATATGTGCTATGCGCCAAGATTTGTATTGATGTTGATGCTATTGGGTGTAAGATCGAGGGGGAAGAACGAACAAACCGATGAATTAAGGCCACCTGAAATGACTTTTTATAGATTTTTCAAATACAAAAAGCTCAATTGAGAATTCTTTTCTTTTGGCAGTTTTTTTTCAACTCAATATTCAGAAAAAGTGTGATTTTGATTATCACTAAAGGTAATCCATGTATATTTCGACAACCGAATTATAACTTCTATTTCGTTATCAACCAAAATGTCAAGTAGCAAGTAGCTTTAGTCAATTAACGTCAGAATGAGTTGTAAAATAAGAACGAATTTATGAAATATTTTAGACGAAAAGGTGTTGATAGTCGGAAAATCGACAGAAGGGGATTTACGGAGGCGTTTAAATGGGATCGAAAAATCGTTAGCTCGGGGTACCGTGTGATTACGTTGTCTTGACAGTATGCACTTTGATTACGAAACTTTATTATTTGTGCGCGTGTGTTTCTTTCACATTTGCACCGTTATTATTATGTTTTTTTAGAACTTATTTTGCAATGTTCTTTAATTCTATTACTGTGTGTAAGTATGTATAACATGAGATAGTTACCCGCTTTACGGGGAAGGGGGTTGGGGTTTGGGGATGGGAGGGGGCTTAGGGGCCTTAGTAAGAAGAATTCCTTCATTATTCATTACAAGTTATACGCAAATAATTGCAAAAACATACCCTGTTTCCTAGAATCACCGACGACACTCTACATGCCGGTGTCGGCGTCGGTGTGAGTTGATACCAATTTTATTTTCTCTTTTTATTATAATAATAATTATTATTTTTCTTCAGTTTTCGTTTCATCTCGTTTTTTCCTTCCATCATTGTTCATTAATGGGCTGGTAACGCGGTGCAGTGTATGGGAAGGCTCTCAAGTTTACATTCTTTTTAACTCGTGCTATCATTTTCTTTCTTTCTCGTTAACGCTCATGCCGTGTAACTGTAAGTGGTGCTTGGATCGATATTGATTGCTGCTGTGCCTGTAAATCGCGCGTTTTTGCAACGCGAATAAAGTGGCATTTACTAACCCGCAACTCTCCGCCCGATTCGATAGATGAATTTGTCAAATGCGGCATACGAAATTTTCGTGTTATCACGAAGACTGCTATTCCGATGTTGACGCGGTCAGATATCAGTATTCCAGAACACTAATTACGAACAGCAAATGCATCATCATTGTCATCATCATTATCATCATCATGTCATGTAAAAATAAATTCAAAGCTGATTCTCACCGATCACTATTATCATTATTCATTATTTTTTTTCTCGTCTTAAGAGCTAAGAATATTTTGTCTTAAAATTGATTAATTCATTAGCAAGATGCACACTACTCGGTTGTAGCAAAAACTTCTTGGATAAAATAGTTTATTTTTTTCTTCGCCCCCCACTATCGTCAATTAATCTGCATTCATTATGTATATTAGTATAGGTTGTATTGGTTTTTCATTATCAACTACTCTCTTCATCGTCTCTTTTAAATTACCTTTTACGCATTTACCGTTAGTATTATCATTATCAATTTAACCGTAACATACTTTAAAAAGCTTATATCGTAATGATATTATCGATTGGTGCTTGCGTAGAAGCGTTACCTGTGTATTTGTGTCACTGAGGGTGTGTATATAAGTGTGTGTCGTGTAGATTTTTTGTGTACACTTAACGTGTCAGTGTTCCGCTGTTCGTAGCTCGTAAGTACTATTTGCTAAGCCATCTTCCCTCAAGAATCTGGGCAAGTCGTAAATCGCCGTTTCCATTTCGTTTCTTTACTCTCGACTTGGCGGCAAAGTTTCAAATCGATCCTCATGCGTCAAACATTTTTGTTTTCTTAAATTTCTCAGTTGCTCCATTCATGTGTATTCAGAGTCGTCGACTGTATGATTTATGCATACGTATGTATTAAATCATTATCTATAATCTTTTAACCGTTATTCGTTAGCGGTATTATCATGTATTTATCAATTAATTTATCGTTATTCCTTAACAGTAGCGTTTTTTAAAACTTCTATCGATTCAGAAAAGGTAGAATCTTTGAGTACACCGCCTCTCGTGACGACGGCTCCTCTCAACTCGTACGTACCTTTTTTCAACGTTATTTTTTATTAGTATTATTTTTTTTTTCATTTTTCTTTTTTTTATTTAATAATCCCCCTTAATTGGGTCACGTTTAAACGGGCGCGAGCGGATCGCGGCAACAACGTCATAGCCTCGAAAACGGCGCACCCTTTTAGCGAGGAATTTGGAACGCCCGAAACGTACTTACTTCTTTTTTTTTTGCTTGTTGTTGTTTTTTTAATAGTATACGGTAAACCGATTCGCAATCGCATTTCGAACTCACCCACAAAATCATGCGCGTCTCTCTCCGTTTCATTCCAGTTTATGTATTTATATATAATATATATATATATATATATGTATATATATATACGTTTATTTTTCATCGTAGTCGTTTAATAACGGGATGCGACTAGAGATATTCGACGTTCTCGCCAACTCGCCATCCTTCACCTCCGCTTTACCCTTCCATCCCGTTTAACCCGATAATAATAATTGCAATAATAATAATAATAATAATAATAGTAATAGTAATAATGATAATAAAAATTATAAATTACCTACGTGTGTATGTGTGTGTGTGTGTGTGTGTGAATTCTGTTAAAAGTATAATAATAATAATAATAATAATAATAATCCACTAAGCCGCTAGGTGCCTTCAATCAATATATTACTTCATATATATATATGTATATATATATATATATATATGTATGTATGAGCATATATATACATATATATGCTTTGTTTTTCAATAATAATATTAGTAGTTGGTACTTTGGTTGATTATTCCGCTAGAACAGAGCTTTCCTCTCCGTTTGCTTCGCTCGCTACCGTAATAATAATATATTTGTCGTGTCGCAGCCTTAACGCTTTCATCACTCTATCTCTCTCTCTTTTTTTGTTTCTTTTGTTTTTTTTTGTTATACCTTCGTTCACTGATAATCGCTATCTGGCTCGGTACTCTCACCTTGGCTCCGGGGTGAACGAGGTGATCGATTAGATCAAAGATTCTTGCAAATATTCGCAAGAATAATTGGAAAAAAAAAAAACAGAGAAGATCCTTGCGCCTCGCGCATTATCTATAGTGATTTCCCTTCCCCATGACCGAACAAGTGTTACAGATTAGAAGAGAGCGGGACCTAGATCTGGCGTTGCGCGACTTGTCATCGCGTTCGAGAGATAACCGAAGGGGGAAAAATATTTAATTTTCTCACGGCTTCACGCAGTTAAGGAGCGCCTCACTTTTTTAACTATGTTCGCTTCCTCTTTTTTGCTTAATCATTTTTTGCATTTTCCGTTTTTTTAATTTTTCCATTCACAGCCTAGTTGGCATTTCTCGGGGATGCAGAGGGGGGGTGGGGGGGTAGTTGGATTAAACGAGCTCTCGCGTCAATCTTAAGTTGTCTCTCGTCTCACGCTCTCTCGCACTCCTCTCTTGTTCTGGATCCGTTATTGGCGAATGTCGATGCGCTTTTCGGTGGAAACCCTTAAACCTCTGTATACCCGATGACTAGATTATATCGAGAATTAGGAAGTGAGCTTCGAACGATACTGAGAAAATAGATAAACGTGCAGAAGTGTAATCGTGCACCACACAGTAAGTCAGCGTAACGATGCCGAGTCTCCACTTTGTACAATGTTTCTTATTTTCCCCGTAATGTTCGAGATACCTCCAACCCCGAAATATTAATGATTCAACTTGTGTATTACTCTCATTTACGCCCCTTTTCCTTTCTTTCCTAAAGATAGGAAGAGAGAGAAAAAAATTAAGATAGCTGCCGAGTAGTGTGAAACTACAGGACGCATCGCCGGCGCAACATGGATCATGTTGCTGTTCTCTATCGCGGAATATAAAACTTACTACCTCGATATATAATTATATATAGGTACATGCATATCGCAGTAAGGATCCTTCGCGGATACGAGCTGAGAACCAGCCCGATGACAGAGTTTCCTTCATATTCGTCTTGATCAGCACGGAGCTGCGGATAACTTCCTTCACTTCTTTGTGCAGATACCCAATTACTGGGCTAGAGCACTAAAAGCAAAACTCGACCGCTTTTTATTTTGGACTTAATTTTTTTCTGCTAACGCCGAGGCAGTTTTCTTCTCTCTTTCTCTCTCTCTCTTCTTTCTCTCTTCCCACACCAACTGACACTCTAATTAATCTCTAAAGAATTAACTAACTAGTACACTAGGTTGTTACGGTGGAGAGCGTTGTAGCGGTGATTCGAGCTCGTGATTCTTGTCTGCCGAGCGTCCAATGGGCTCGCGTTGTCGTACGACATCGTCTGAAAAAATATTCATCATTTGATAAGTCAATAGTCGGTACACGAAATTATGAATAATTTCTTGCATCAAAAATTTTTTCTGTGACTAATAACCGCCAAATTGGTCAATGTGAGCTACCTTATCTGCACGTTTCCATACTCTCTCGAACAATCTGTTTTTTGAAATAAACCGGTGTACATTATATTATATTAGATTAAAAACTTCAATGCAAGGAATCATTCTCTACATCAAGCGGACTTTCAAGGCTCACGAAAAGCGAGTTAACAAAGAGCAGAAGTATTTATCAATGTCTCGCGCTTCCTCTTGTAAATATAATAAGAAACTACAAATGGTCACTTTATGTGTATGATATTGTATTTAAAGAAGAGAGCCCCAGTTTTTCCTGCGAAATATATTTAGCAGGAAGGATGTTTTTCAATTTGCCGTTGTTCTTATTCTTTCAATTTATTGATCTAAATTTCAATAGATAGACAGATAGTAAAATGTATCAGCTGTAATTTTTTATTTATATGTGGTAGCTCGAACGAGGAACGATTACTTAGCGAGAAAATGAATGGATTCTATGACCCAGGGCTTATTAACATAGTTGTTATGTTAATCAATAAAATTGTTGAATTTAACAATGGTAATTCCCTAAGAGAAAACGTTCAAGACGGAGGCAATGGAATTTACTTTTAGGCAACTGGACTTTGTTGGTTCATAGATATTTCATTCAGCTAGAAGAAGAATTTCCCGTCGAGTGTTAGAGGTAACTTTTCAGTAGGACGTCTATAAACCGCAGTTTTCGCACGCGACTGGTTATCACGTGCTAGAACTCCCATTTCCGAATATCGTACTGAAAAGTTTCGTTTATTTAGTACTCGAATGAAAAACTTTTTTTTAACTCGAAAAAAATATTTTTGTTCCTGGCTTTAAAATGTACTGCTGTGAAGTGATGTGATACTTACTCTATAAGTTATGACGTAGGGCGCGACCCGGCCAATTTGTCTTCGCTAGAACTTGGGTTAATACGGCTTACTGCTCTCCTTGGGCCTCTTCAATTGGACCTTTAACCGCTTCATCCCTATCTGGAAGCCGTTCATCGACTGGATCGCTGTCTGCGCGCTTGTCGTGTTGTCAAAGGACACGAAACCTGTTCAAAAGGATAGTCAAGAAGATTGACGGTGAGTGAGAGGGGCCGTCTAAGCTCAAAGCTTTGCTTTATTATTGCAAGCCCATAGAAAGAACTTTGGAACCGAATCGGATTTTGTAGTGTAAGAGGAGCAGGGATCGAGAAAAAAACGAATAAAGGAGACGAAAAAAAAAAAAAAAAAACAACAAGGATGACGACTCGAAGTTTTAACGAACGACGTTATCCGAGATTAGCAGAGGCAGCAGCAATGGATGGCTCTGGGGTTGGGCCTGAATAGAATGACGGTAATGAAGGTACTTCTTTGCCGGATAGACATGGCTGGCACTCTCGCCCAAAGCCAATTTACGCCCGTTAGTCCAGCCGCCGATCCTGTTTTAGTTTGTGGGCTTTCCATGTGACGAAATTCTCTAAGGATGCTACTCGGCTCTTAACCCTCGGTCTCATTGCGTCATTCCCTCAGGCCGCGTAGTGCCCACCTAACTCGAGAGTATTCTCCGGACATGCCCCCCAACGTACCCCGTTAACTCTCGAAGGGAGTATAAAATTTCATAATTGATTTACGACCCTGTTCTCTATCCCCTTTAGGTATACCGAAGGGCTTTCACACAGCCGACCACGACCTCCAGACAAATGCCTCAGTGGCTTATGCCTGCTCTCCGTTCGGTGAGATTTCCCGAAAAGCCGTGCATCGACTGAAAATTAATTTCACAAACACGACACGGCGCAACTTGAAGAAAAGATACAATAAGTACGAGAATGTGTATGCAGCACGCCCCCGCAAATTCGGGCTCAAGATGCGAAGCGTCGCACAATAAGTTCCCGCTGGCAATGGGACGAAAACATCGCCCGATAAATACATGTACACCGATCCCGTACCTTACGACAACGTACAACGGCTTTTGCCCTCCATTGGCACAAAGGATATCGACGTTGATAAGAATTTCGCGCGTGTCGTCTTGCCAGTGGGCCCCCCGCGTTCTATGCTACAAAAGGAAACACCCGATTCGGGGGAAAGCTACCAGTGCGTTGCCGCTTCGGAGATATTCGTGCAAACGACGTCCGCAATTCTGCCTCGAGGCAAGGCTTGGTTATTCGTGTTCCACGACCTGCTTTGCTCCGCCAGGCTCGAGCCTGGCGGACCGGTTTCTGCGCGATTGCAACGTCGATTTTTTTAATCTGTTACCTTGAGTGTACCTCGGGTCCTGGGACCCAAGAATAGCCTCAAGGTGTGCAGATTATATGGCGTATTTTCAGCGCTAGCATCGACGAAGATAGCGAGAAGAGCTCTCGCTGTACGATGCCAGATAAAATCCACCCTGCAGAGGCGCGGGCTGTGACGCGTTTTGTATAGTGTCCCGACCCCTTTCAATGAAGTGGAGACCGATCAACGATATAGTGAGAAAATTTTCTTGATACGCGAATAGACTACATACCCTTACCAGTTCTTTGCTGCTGTCGCTTCTTGCTTACTCGAATACGTTTGATATTGGGCGTGAAAAGAATTATGAAATTATATGGCCTCTTAACAAACGTTGTAAATGATCTTACGGGAAAAGAGCCAGAACCGAATTGCTGATGTTCATCGACAGATTTTTCATTTGCTTATCGACTGATGTCATTTGAAAAATAATTTACATTTTTTAACCTTGAAATATAGATTTTTCCCTCCAACGACAGATACATGTAAACATTGCAAATTCCTGATAGTGAGTTTATGAGTTTTGAAGCATCTTCACATTTTTCTGAACTGACCGATGAACCAAAAATAAGAAAACGATCCTCAATTGTAGATACAAAGAATAATGCCATTATAAATATATCTTTTTTTGGCTAAAAATTGCTGAAGTTATTTATTTTCGGTGAAAATAGTTTCTCAAAAGCACACTCCTGTCTATGAGATTTGATCCACTTTATCTTTCTCTTCAAGTCCTAGAGTCATGCCGATTGCATTTGCGTTATTTAAAATTGACCAATTTTTAGAAAATTTTCGATGACTAATTATTCCAGAGAGGTGTAAAAAATTTTGAAACCCCATAAATTACCGATAACTCGTTTGCGATAATCAGATGATTAAGCCAGAGAGCAATGAAAGCCAGAGTCCAAATGCAGATCTTTTTTTATGACATCAGCAGATAAACACGTTAAATATTGATTAGTGATTATAGGCAATTCGGGTCTGGTGCCTCAATGGTCTCGGGTGCTTTGCCTCTTAATATAGGGTTGAGGTGATGTAGTAATTACAACAAATAAAGTGTGTTATGAAAAAATCCACTGTGAACATAATTCGCCGATTGGTGACATAAAATACGCACAATTCAATTGAAAAAGGACCTTCAATAATTTTAATGCCAAATAATTTCGTATTATGACACCAACGGCATATTACAATTGACTGTGAAAGCAAAATCATTTCAAGTTATTTTTAATTATTGTAAACGAATGGAAATACGTAATTTACAGGTACTCTCGTTCCTGTTGACAGATTTGTTAATACGATAGACAAATTGTTTAGCTTAATTTCAAGGAAGTAATTATGCATATTCTTTATTGTTTATTGATGTTGGAGCACCAATTAACAAAATCGGTACGCTATTTTTATTGAAAGCAGATATGATTTAATTTGAAGTAGAACTTGCTCACATTTTGGTTTCTAGTATTTTGCCATCACTGTCTTAAGTTAATGGGAAATAAAAATATGCCGTATTATAAATAAATATTCAATTATTGTACAGTTCTATTTAAATTCATACAACATTCTAAATTGGACAATGAATTCTCTTCAGGTTCCAACCTTTCTGACATTACACTAATACTTACCGAAGCACTTGCTCTGGTTGGTGGCTCGGTCTATGAAGACCTTGGAGGAAATGACCGGACCGAAGGGAAGGAACATCTGCATGAGTTCGGTATCTCCAAACTCCTGTGGTAGGTGGTAGATGAACAGGTTGCAGCCCTCGGGTCCTGAGATAGAGCATCCTAACATATAAATAAGAGCACATCTAAACGTCCAAACTTGAAGTATAATACTCAAGTTAATGTGCTAGTCGATTCTTCCGGATGAGCTTCCCTTCACATTCGGTGAGACTCTCTTGCGTTTTCGCCCGATTTTTATTGATTCATTGTTATTTCATTTATGTCAATGACTGAATTCGTTATATTTCTTTTATGATGACAAATGCTCACGTGCCGCTGTACCGAGTCGCCGAGCCCCGTTCCAAAGTGCTCGCTCGCGTTGCAAGAAATGTACGTTCAATTTTTACATGATAAATGAAAGATTTTTAGTTTTTTTCTTTTATCATTTACTGAATGATGAATGAGAATGATAATGATGTGTCACGAAGATGAGCTTACATCTAATGACACGTATGAATGTTGACGACGTGATGCGAAAAATCGGTCAACGTGATTTTAAATGACAGAAACAAATCGGAAAATCGTGACAAGCTGATTCACGATTTTCCGACATCAAAATTCAGCAAAACGAAATGTTATTTGATATTTCGAACGCAGATAAATGAGTCGATTGCGATGCAAGGCGGACAATGAAAGTGACTGAAGGCAGTATACTCTTGTACAGCCGGAGCTTTATTTCTTTCGTTAAAATTCGATTATGCAAAAATCATCGATTTGCAGCCCGTGACTCTACAATCTGTCGAGTAACGTTGAGTATTTATACTTTCAATTGTACAGACACACAACACGAGGATCACAAGACAAAGATGGGTTAATTTGTGGAAGAAACGTAGGTGGATTATTGAGTGGGGAACATTTTTGGTGAAGGGATTATGGTGATGACTGTGACGTAGATGCAGTGACGGTGACAGACCCAATAATAGGCCCTTAATCTGAGCGATGTGCTACTGCTCGATTTACTATCTACTGGGGTTATGATAATGATCTTTGACCGGCCAAGAAACCAAGACAATTTCACGAATGAGTTTCTACGAGTGATTTCGCTAATGAAAACCCTATCCTTCGTGGGCTTCTCCTTCAGTCTTTTGACTCATAATCGAATGAATTATTCAGGGGGGCTTTCGTGATCTCGGAGTGCAGAGGGCGCCACGGGCGGAATATCAACGATGAGACGGATTTTAACGACCATCCGTCGGTGGCTACATAATTACAATGTCAAACTGTAATCGAGACAAAAAGAGACGTGACATCAATTAGTAGCGATTATGACCTACGCAGGGATTAAACTTTTTGATAGCAGCTGCCGCACCGGTAGCCCGAACTGCTATACAAGTTATGAGATCTCGGTTGGCAACGATAATTACCGCGTTCATGAAATTCCGTTCGTTTAACCACGCGAATTTTCGAATTAATCCCCCGAAAGAATTACTCGAGGACGAATTAAATAATAAAAATCTGATAACGAAAAATACAGCTACGTAAAATAATAGAAAATTTATATAACGGTGACATAATATCCTAAGAACATCGAGTGCAATGTGTTAGAAAAATGATATAATCTCATTTTGATTTTGAAAACGTCGAGTTGAAATAATAATTTAATATCTCCAATCAAACACAGAATTTGCACAGACATCGGCCATATTGTAGGTCACCGCGAACACACGCAATCACAATATCAAACGTCTGATGTTATATGGAATATAACAGTTATAATGATAATCATAATGTTATGGAATATGAGCAAAACATAGAACAGCGAGTTGATAATGGCAGAAGCCCGAATAACACCATACGACCATATATTTAATACAATATATAGGTAACTAGATATTTTGAAGCAACAGTCAACATAATCGCAGTTTACTTAGTCACCGAGCATCATGCAATTGATGCCTCATTGTTGACATACGGCTCTTCGTTTCTGAACTGAAGGATTATCCCGGTGCGCACTGCTTGCAGTCTCTTTACCTATTTTATTTTATAAACGTTTAGTGTGTCACATACGATCGTGTCTTAGAACTGGCTTGAAATTGTATGCAAAATCAACATAAAATTAATCACGTCAAGAAATAATTGTGAACCCGGAATCAGAATTCTTCATTTTTTTTTACTCAAAATTTTATATTTCTTAAATTGATATGACAGCGTTTATTGGGACATAACAATTTTTTCATCAAAGTTGTCTTGATGACTATATTCCGCATTATTTGAAATTACTACATTTTTGGCTATAATGGCGTGCGTAAGTTTGGGTTACGATTTATGTATGTGTATGATTTTTTTAACGTTCTTTGACATTATTTATAAATTACGTGTACTCGCTTTTCCCTCTCCTTTGTTCCCCGTTTTTCTTGATGCACTATTATGCCGCATTAGCATCGAGTCACAAGGAAACTGCGCAAAACCTGACCGACATAGGCGGCTC
Source organism: Clistopyga incitator (assembly GCA_947507545.1). NCBI lineage: Eukaryota > Metazoa > Arthropoda > Insecta > Hymenoptera > Ichneumonidae > Clistopyga > Clistopyga incitator. The sequence continues at coordinate 6,968,394 of OX382176.1, forward strand.
TACACTTCGAAGTTTCCAATGTACGAGAATACATCAAAAACTCGGAAACATGCCTTCCAATCAGCAGTTAGCGCGCAACTCAGTATGCGTATAAACGGGCACGCACTCAAGTTACGGTCGTAAAAAATGTTGCTTAACTCTGGGGACGTCCAAACGCCGATCGCTCGGCCTTAGCCGTTCGAGGGTTGCAATATCTTCTGTTTACTTTGTTCAATCTCACCCGCAAATTTAGTTTATCTCCACATTACGATAACAATATTTTAGAAACATACATAATCCAGATATAGAATGACATGTAGATTTAAGTCGAAGAAACATTATAGTGAACAACCCAAAAACACATTCCTTATTTTCCGTCAAACAATACATTTTGTAAAGTTGAAAAAATTGTAAAATTTTGAATCTGGACTTTTGAAAATATTTTCGGCTATCTAGCCGGTCATGAAATCACTATATGAATCATGAACCAAGAGCATTGGGAAAATTGAGTGATTTCCAAACGAGTTAATACATAAATTCACATCCGTTTTTTTAAAGAAGAATTCATCATCAAACGATTTAAGCTGTAACAAAAATCTTGAATTGATCGACAGAGGTTAACGATCAATTGAAAATGTGTCGAGAGTGAAAATTACCGAAACTTTGTTAGTAAGTTAATTTAATATCCTTCTTATGTGAGATTGAATATTTTAGGCGGGTTTTTTCCTTTTTGATTTTTCGAGTGTATATATTCTCGGGTAAAATTAAAAACGAATAAGTACAACAGGTGATCGCGACAAATTTAGCGTCTATTTTTTCCGCAATCGAGAACGGTAGTGCATCTACATTTGCATTGTTCAGCGCTGCATTCCATTGTAAAATTGAGTCCATAGAATTCTCATTCGTTGCCCGGAAATCGGTAATGGTGCGAAGGTCTGTGATAAGAATGGAAACGAATGGTACTACCGCAAGTGTCACTTTGCGATGATTAGATATATAGTGAGAAGCGTCGGTGAGGGTAAAACGAAGGATAGGAATGAAACTCGATACATGAGCCAAGACAGAGCCCGAGGTGGAGAAATTTCGTGAAAACGCGGCAAGGGGAGGGATGCTGATTCCTTCGAGTGTATATATTCTCGGGTGAAATTAAAAACGAATAAGTACAACAGATGATCGCGACAAATTTAGCGTCTATTTTTTCCGCAATCGAGTACGGTAGTGTATCTACATTTGCATTGTCCAGCGCTGTATTCCATTGTAAAATTGAGTCCATAGAATTCCCATTCATTGCCCGGAAATCGGTAATGGTGCGAAGGTCTGTGATAAAAGTGGAAGCGAATGGTACGACCGCAAGTGTCACTTTGCGATGATTAGATATATGGTGAGAAGCATCGTTGAGGATAAAACGAAGGATAGGAATGAAACTCGATACATGAGTCAAGACAGAGCCCGTGGTGGAGAAATTTCGTGAAGGGGCGGCAAGTGGAGGGGTGCTGACCTCGTCCCTGGGAGGCTGTCGCGGTAAACTTTCCATTATCCGGCAATGTAACAACGGTCGCTTGCGGCGCGTACTGGCAAAGTAATTAAAACTTTCGTTTTATTTGCATTATCTCATTGTAAGGCATCGTATATATTGTAATAATGGCGAATTGTTAATTGCAATTAGGCGCGCACCCGGGTTTGACGCATAGACTTGGCTCACACCGTCACCCTTACCGCGTGCACTTTCGTTTTCGTTCACTCTCTCTCTCTCTCTCTCTCTCTGTCTCTTCTCGTTAAGCTGACATTTCCCAGCGAGCGTACGCGAATACATAAAGTCCGTTAGCTGCAGGGGGGGGGGGGGCTTCACTTATTTTCACCGTCACCGACGTCTAGCGCCCGGTCCAGACAAGATTGTCCCGGTTACGAGTACCAAGTACCGGATGCTTTTAATTACGGAACGTCTAGCGTATTCGAGACGTCCGAATTAATTGGTTACGTGGATTGACACAGCCCGGGCCCGCGGGTCCGGGTGAAACGCCTCCATTGCAGCCTCGATTGACGAGAGGAAATCGATTGGGAACGAGCAGCTTCGGGCAGGGAGGGCTTAAGATAAACCCGACTGGATACTCGAAGAATAATTCAGAAAGTCAATTAAAAACGCTAACTAAGTCGAAATCGGTGCTGTTAATTCCGATGGATCATATCAACGGTAGAGAAGGGGGCTTGAAGCCCGATAGCACGATTGAACTTCCTTAGAATCTGATGTCGAAACGTCTCGAAGGCATTTGGCTATCCTCCGTTTTACGCAAATCAATACTAGAGAGAATCGTGGCTACGAATACCTGGATCTGCAAGAGAAACGCCATTAAACGGCAGTCTCGTTATTGGGGTGGCTTTATACTTTTTCTTTTTACTCTGATAGGGGATGGAATATAGTTTTATCGCAAACTGGTTCGCAAAAGATTATGTGTATCATGAGCCTCATTGGAAACGATTGAATGAAGTCTCCTGAATATTGAAATATTTTTCAACAGAAAAAAAGTGGAAATTTTCATGAGCTCTTTGGGCACATAATGTATACCGATTGAAAGAAACTATTCCGACTATCACTTTTAGAAGTATCATTCCTAATTGTCTGTTTGAAAATTGTATAGCAGTTTGGAACAGATAATTAGTTATATTTATATCTTGTTTGATTATCGTTATTATTATTTTAGTACGAAATGTACGTAGTGTCGAATTCGCGTAAAATCGAAGGCACCCGGTTTTTTGTTCTTGCCTCATGAATTTAATTATATATATATATATATATATATTATCACTATGTCTTGGATTATTGAGAGGAATGGATGAACGTAAATGATGGGTGTTGCACGACAAGCATTTGTGAAATATACAAATATCGATAGATATACAGATTAATATTGAACAATCCACATATTAACACACGTGATGTCGAGCGTTAGTGCTCGGACTCAAACTTACCTTCTCTCTGCGTGGGGGCTACCGCTGTCATCGGCTGGGGTATAGGCTGAGGAAATTGATGGCCGTAGACGGCGGGATAAGCTGCGACAGTAACAAATAACCGTGACATCATGATAACGGTACATCGATACGAGACTTACTTAACATGCAAAGTCAGTAATCTTATAATTATTTTTGTAAACATAATAAACAAAGGTTACATTAAATTTTATTGCAAACCGACGAAAGAAAATAGTTGCGTAATGATGATCTAGCACGTCACCAGCACGTCCACATCCATCATTTTGTTCACGAGTGATAAAAAAAATGAATGAGCTTCAGAAACATGTGAAATTTTGAAAGTGTGTTATCAAACCCCTTGGAGAAGAATTTTGTGCTATATGTGCAAAAACATCTTGTTTTCCTGGTCATTTTCAATATATTAATTGTGATCTTATACTCTGAACAGATGTATTTAAAAAAAAACTGGATGATGGAATATCTTTAATAATTGTCAGTTGTCGGAAGACGAATCCTCTTAATATGAGCCTCGCAGTGGATTTTAATATGTATATTCAAAAATTTTCTTCAATTACAGGCCTATTATTGTGTCTCAAAAAAAGAGTGCTAATACCGAAAGGATACATTTCATGTACAACTGAGAATTATTGAGAAATACTTTATCTCCCAAAATTATAATCGAACTGTGCGATTCGCGCATTTAGAATACAAACTTGATTGATTGCAAACAGACGGGACGATAGAATTTTTTACGTCGATCTCAATGAAATATTAATTAGCTCGCAATGAAATACTGTATTTGAATTTTATTAAGAAAATTTCATTGATTTAAAGATACAGTTAAAATGATTCAATGAAATATACACCTTTATTCGAAAAAACGATCTACTTGACGATATACTTGTAACTAAAACATCGAAAATAAATAGTTGGCCATATTGTAATATTTTTGCAAATAGGTGATTGACAATTATTCCTAGAACTTTGTTATATTTAGTACAGCGTGGGGAACCATGTTTATTGTTAATTACCTCTACCGTGTTTTCATTTCTCTAGCGATGTTTTATTTTACAAATTCCATTTCTCATTCGGCGTCTCGAAGACGATTTTGTTAAAACGAATGAAATTTTATTTTCATTTTAGTTCATTGTTTGAAATTAATTTCCCTTTAATTAAATGCCATTACTTTACATTTAATTTAAGATCGTTCGGAGAAAGATTAATATTAATCTATATATTTCAATTCGTCGACGATAGAGAAATGTTTCAAATTGCGTAAAAATTCTGCCACTACTCGGATTCGAACCGGGAACACCCAGAATTCCAGTCCGGTGTATTTATCAATTAAGCCAATGTCGCCTTCACAGAATGAAATCACGATTGTTAATTTAACGTTACATGCTTATGTCATCCAGCGAAAAATTCTTCGTTTCGGGCATCATATGCACATATATTTTTCATATGTTTCCCTTGGTTTTTACTTGATTTTCTTTCATCAATGAGCCGGGAAACGCGTGATTGAATCGGTCGGAATGGCTGCAATGGACCCGAACATTTTAGCAATTTATCGGTTATCTGGTACCACCAGCAATATTCGCGTTAGCGTTAGGTATGCGTTTTCTCCCAACAACAAGAGTATTCGTGACTCAACGTTATCGCAGTGTCACTTTTGTCAGGGCGTGGGCGTTTTCAGAAGCTTTGACGCTCATTTATTCAACATGTGGCGAAGCTGTCGATCTGCTGAGCCCCCATGCGTTTCTCCATCCGAAAACCCTCCTCTCCATCGTTGCCCATATCACCTACTGAAATTCTACGAATTCACAGAGCGACGGAATTTCCCTAGTCTCCGTTTCAGTGCGAACCGATTCCTCCCACCCTTTTGTGTCAGTCCGCACGGTTGCGAAATCGGATATCGTTGCAATCGTCGGATTGTCGTTAAATGAAATGAATGGTCGATGATAACGTTAACGCTGACGCACATCTTTTAAATTGGGACGAGTGGAAACTGAAAAATTTTTATAAACACCTACTGTTTTCGTTGTTTTTGCAAAAAATTTAGTGCGCGGAGAAATTTTATATTTTGAAATCGAAGTTTTTTTTTGCGCGATTGAAAAACAGTTGAGGTATGTTTTATTTGCGGATGAATAAATGCGAGGTCAATGATTAAAAGCTTGTGATAGCGAAAGGCGGTTCGAGGGAGGCTGCGATCTCCAGACAGAAAATACCCCCCCCCCCCAGTCATGGCTCATCCAGTGGTACCGACAATGCAATTACGATGTTATTAAACATAAACCGGTAAATATTTAAAACCATCGTACTAGGGTGATTGATATCCGTGTGCAAATTTGCGTATGTAGTATCGTGTACGAGTGGAAATATATGCCTGCGGGCAATCAGCGCCTGTCACTCCCCTGCTCACTGCCCAAAACCCGGCAGCGTTTGCGCTTCTACCGGCGAACAGGCATTACACGAGAGAGCCTTTCGTCCAAATTTCCACAGCGAAATTAATTATTTTCCAGCGAATATTTGATTTAAAATATTCCAATTCATACACGGACCGCGCGCTCGCTAGTTCACTCTTCTCAACTTCAATGGCAATTAACCATTGGGTGGTACATACATTACGTCATATACGAAAATGATCGCAAACACACATTTCTGCTTGATGCCCCTCGAAGCCGATATTTTTTTATCTCCGTCCAAAAGCATTAATACGAGTCATTATTCATTTTATTATGATTCCTTTAGAAACCATGAATAATGAAAAAAAATTAGATTTATTTTCTTCGTTTTATGGGCTCGTTACTTTGAAGCATGTACGTCATGTACGCAGAGATTTTCGAGTCGCTGTTACAAAATTCCACGGAAGAGTTTAGATCTACGTAACCTAAATTTGCCAACTTTTTTCACTTTCGTCTAATATTTAATTACCGCCGTTGGGTCTATCACATGGTATTATGGCTTAGGTAATTCGTATCACGGATTCAGAATAACTGACGTGAAATAAACGCGGAGCAAAATTAACACAATTACACGGCTCGTTCGCTGTGCGTTATAAAATCCAATCATTAGAAACTACTGTCATCCGGGAGTACTAAAACCAACGAGTTTTTTTTCCGTCATTAAATAACACCCCTTTTCGGGAAAAGAAATAATTTTCATGTCACTGCGAACGGAGAATCCCGAGTTAAAATTTACACCCTCTTCGATATCTAAATGGGGTAATCCGACGGGATAAACAGAGGCTGCTGACACTCCTGGAAAGCTTCGAAAATGGCAGATATTATCCAATTGGAGTGAACAGAGACTACTGAAATTCTCTTGTTCGGGACTTCAATAAGATTGCACATAGTAAAACGCGATTGTGAGTCCTTTGTGTAAACCTTCAGAAGTGGGACATTTTATCCAATTTAATTCGACGAAAGTTGTTCGTAGGGCGTAAATTTAAACTCGGACTACGTGTATGCAATAAACACCAAGCCAAGAAGGGTCAAGAGAGGTCTCCCCGGTTTAAGATAAGAAACGCGTTATTTTTTTACCAAATATTTGGACCTGTAAAGATTTTAATGTTATCGGTTGCATGAATTATATGCGAATTTTTATCCGGCCCCTTTTTCAACAATAAAACAGTAAAAAGCGTCTCTTTGCCTAAGATTCGTGATGATATACCTGACACTACCCGAGAAATAAAAACTGGTTATTCACTGATTATCGTCGAAATAAGAATAATCATTCAAAGGCTCTTTTGTCAAAGGATTAAAAAAAGAAAAGAAATATCGGAAAATCATTCGTTGTTATTTTAAAAAAATGATTAAAAATATCATGTCGAATAATGTCACAGCGACTGATCGAAAAGTTTACAAACGCCTTGATAGAGTTGATTATTGAGGATTTTATAACCTCTATAGTACCAGATTTTCAATACGAATTGGAAATGCTCATAGAAATAAGCCAGGGCTTATTCCCAAGAGACTGCAGCGCTCAACAGTTCGACAAATGTCACGCGCACGCCCCTCCGTTAATAAATTTATAAACTTGCGCCAGTCCGTTAATGAATCTCTCGCGAAATTCCGCAAATTATTGTATATACCGTAGTATAGGTCGGGTATTGTAATCCACGTAGTAAAAAGCTGATTCGTTATTTTTGTTTCTGCGAATTGAACTTAATGGACGATGTGTCGTGCTCGCTCTTGAAAAACGTGTATTATTTTACAGTGAAAATATAATGGGTAACGTTACACAATGCTCGTATTTATTCGTGCTTGTTGAACGGGCGAACCAACGAATTCCCTTTGATTTGTGATAACATATACATAGGGTATAACTACTTTTATGAATATATATATGTATATTGCATGTATATAAATATCAGCATCCACAATAATACTTTCGAAAGCTTTACACCAAAACTATGCTGTGATGCGCATCGCATGCTACGTTACACATTTTTATCTTTCATGCAAAAGGAATATCAATGAAAATGATAGAAACGAGTAACGCGATCCTTATACGCGCATTTTCACGATTAATTGATATGTCCCCGTGGCTAAATGGTTAAGTGACCGTGAAATGCGTAAAGAATTCGGATTACAGAAGCAGTTGTAGAGACTTATATATTTCCGAATATAAGAGACACACGGTTCTACAGAATTTATATTACAAAAAAAAAAAAATAAAAAAAAAAAAAACAAAATAAAAAATTGCGTCGCTATAATACGCGTGCTATAAGCGTTCGCTTCGTATTTTATATAATATATTATTAAAGTCTGTGGTATATATAATGCGAATACCTATATAAATGGTCGAGGACTCACCGACAGCGGAATATGGCTGCATTGTGGGATACCCGGCGTGCTGGAGAGTCGCCTCCCCGTTGGGCAGCCCCTGGGCTGGAATGGACAGATGGAGGGTATCTACACTTCAGTAAGCTCAGCTCTTATCAGGGGAGGGTCTTATTCTAAAATGCCCCCTTGCGTCGTCCGGTCAAGATTCATTTATAACAAAGTCATAACTGGGGGCCTCGAATAAAATAGAGACTGCGGAGAAATTGCGCAACAGTCAAACAAGTTGTGCGTCGATGGCATGATAGCTGAATTTTTAGACGGCTCGAATCTTACATGCGCAATGGATATTTATGTGATCCAGTTTATAGATAAAATAAACATTACCCACACTTCTGATACCCTCAGCAACCTTTGTAATCAGTGGAGCAATTTGTAGGATTCTTGTATTTAAATATTCGAAGGTATATAAAATTTTAACCCGTACTTTATTAATATATTTGTGAAAATCTCAGAAATATCTCGAACTTCTATTTGTAGTTTTACATTTCTTTGGCAATGTAAGCGTTTCCTCTGAGGGACTAAAATTCATTCGGACTCTCTCGGAAACGCTTTCAGTAATTTCAAGGATGATCAGAGTTCTGTATGAAATTTCTCTCGTCCGTTATGATTAATGTATTCCCCGAGTATTCAAACTGGTGGGAATATTTCCAAAATATTTGACAAACTCTACTGCAAAAGAACAGTGGAAATATATGAGACCGATAGTAGCTCTTCGAACAAATTCACAGAAAAATATTAACGATAGACCTTGACGTCACTATGTTTCTTGTTTCATGAAACTAGAACTGAGATAATAACGATTACGGATGATGTTTTCCTGCGATTTTACTTTTGTTGTTCGCCTGGAAATTCTAAAAATTGTGCGTCATTCCAAAGGTCTCGGGGCTGGACAAAACAGCTTTTATAGTCTCGACTTGGACGCGCGGGCGCGAAACGTTGCCAACGCGGGGGATGCACTTCCGCGCATGGCCCAAGAGTCACTCGGATTTCGCAGAAACTTTCTACCTCTATATACGTACGAAGTATTACGTCCTACAATAATGAAATCACGTGGATTGGCCGGTCGACGCGCAGGGGCGGCGCTATGCGCCCGAGTTGATACTCACGTGGCGGATAGGACTGGCCTATTCCGTTGGTGTAAACTCCTTGGTCCGTGCCAGCTGGCTGGCCATTTGGTGTTTGTGCTGCCATATTGAAATTCGGCATCGTCGGAGATGCCGGTAGCGATGGTATCGCTCCGTTCACCGGTTGCCCTGTTCCGGTACCTATGATCAACCCTAATGAGTACATATAGAGCGACTGGATACGTGTTCCTATTAGCTCAAGTAATCATTTCCATACACAGCATCCACAGTTGTAAATATTTGTAAATCAAAGACAAAGTGCATAAAATGCAGAAACAATCGACTAAACATTGGGTTTAAACATACTTATTGAGTCACGAAAAACATTGATATCTTTATAAAATATTTAAAAAATGTCATCTGTTAGATAAACTACTCTTCCACCTGATGCTTCTCGTTTTTTAGTTTTGTCCACTAGTTTTTTAGATTTTGTAATATTAATTAGAATTATTTATTCCAAATAGATGTTTTCATTGGGCGGTCTAACTTTATCGACGCGTCTCTAAAATTATTATGCAATGACAAATGCTTTTTTGAGAATATCTTAAGACTGGAAATGAGACCGCGTCAGTGTATTAATGCTTACTATCCTACCTTTTGGTGTTGTCAGAGTGGGTTGCGGTAATAACCCCCATTGCAAGTTTACCTATTCAATTAATTGATACCATCATTCGAGTATCCTGTCCAAAACCACGGTCAGGACCAGATATTAAATTACACGTTTTTATTAATCGTGTTATTGGTTGTGGTTATAAAATATGGCAAGGTGGGTACAAATCGGGCTGTTCGATATATCCAATTTTCGTAAGTCGTGTTCTGAAGAGCATAACTGAGGCTTTGGAAACATCGTTTTTGTGGTTATAGCTAATACACGGTGAAGAATTGTTTCGAACCTTAGATTATGTCGCACGAAGTAGTCGTCATAAGTTTCGGTTACTATCTCAAGTTGTTCCAGCAATTGAGCGATCATGTTGCATCTAGTTTTGTGGAGCTTAGGTGTAGATGACTTGATTTTTCATAAACTAAATATTTCTATTGTAGAGCAAAAATTCATTGCTAATGCTCATTTCCTATTCACGTGCAATAGAATAAATCTGGCACGTGGGTATAGGGACTTTGCATTTGTTTTTGCAATATAATACAATGGTATCCCCTCAGGATGAATTTGAGAATTATTTTCAACTTATATTCATTATTTTCCAATAAGATAGTGACATAGCCGTGAAACTGGCCGATGAAAATGTCTTTCTACATCGAATGCGATTCGTATGCGATGCTTTCAACAAAGCCTGCGATCGTAAGAATACAGAGGACATAACGCGAGTCGTATTTAGCAAGAGAAAACGGGAAAACGGAGGGTTGGCCTTTGGAGATACTCGATGACGATGTGCACCGTAAAACTCGAGCGGAGGTTCAGGCGACTGTACGCGGAGAAATAGGGCGAGCTACAGCGATAAGTGTAGTACGGTAGTACGTAGTGGTGCAGGGGGTTAGGCGGATACTGCGAGGCTCGCCGGTTGCGTGAACCCGGATCACCGTCGCTCGGCCGTACACCATGCCTGAAGAGTGGTCGTCGTATACGCGCCTTGGGCTAGTCGAGGGGAAAAAGGGGTCGTTTCGTTCAGGGGATAAAACCGCGGTAGTAATCTCACAGCGAAATAAAATATTATTTCCCTATCAATCGGTATTACATTCCGCTTCGCTCTTGCGGATCCGACGTGGTGAGTTTTCTCCGGTGACAGAGATATAATGTGTATAGAAAGCAAAAGAGAGAAAAGGAGAAAGCGAATGCAGCGGTTTTTGCGGAATTGTGCATTTATTATAGCCGACTCTTTCCCCTCCTTGTTGCATTGCGTATACCCATAGCGTTCCTATCCCTTGCCATCTCCCCGTCACTCTATACTCATGCTACTTTTTCCCTTTTTTTCTCTTCGCGTCCTCGACGATAAACGTTCTATAAACTTTTGTGGCTCCGGCAATACCGAGCACAACCCCTCGTCTCTCCTGCCAGAGGGTGAGTGGAAAAGCGAGTGGCTCGCGTACATTCACTCTCGCAGACCGGTAAAAAAGAATCTCCCGAGAACGATGTTCTCTTCGTCTCGCTACTTGGACCCACCGACAATTTTTCTTTCGTAAAATTCTATCGATTCGTTCTTTCTCTCTCACAGGAAAGAGCAAACGAAAGAGAGAGAGATAGAGAGAGAGAAAGAACTATCGAGCTTACTATAGATTTATTGATTTTTCATGGGGTTGTACAAGAATCCTAGGGCAGAGTATACTATATGACGCCCGAGCATGAAACAAGAGAATTGCTCTTGCGATTGTTTCCAATTTTTTACTTTTCTTCTCTTTTATTTTGATCGGTTTAGTGCAGAGGTTATACTACAGTTCGCTTCCTGCCAATAAGGGTTGAAACGTGTGCATAAATCTTGTTTGTCCATCCGATGAATAATGCTTTATTTGCGGTTTGGCATGATGTACCATTCGCGAAAATCTCAGATTGATAAAAAGATACCCGGGTTCTCATATCACAATTTGCGTTGAAAGATTTCTTTCGACTTCAATTTTTATTCTTTATTCTTAACCCAACTGCTTTTAGAATTTATTTTCATACCTACTTTTTATTCTCACAAAAGGTCACCGCACGATGCCAAACGTCATCGATTTATTTGTGCTGTGATTGGTCATGGCCTGATACTAGGTTTGAGTTACTTTCATGTTTTAGAAACCTCAATTCATCTAACTCTAGTTCGCTCTAAAAAGGATACTTCTTGACGGAAAGTACAGACCTTGCTCCTCACCTCTTATTAGGCATTCTTAAAAAAGTACGCATTATAACTGTTCTCGCAATGTTATATTCAAGATTGTTTGAGTAACAAAAAAAAAAATTATATTTACGTCTTGGCTCAACAAAATGAATCTCAATGTTAACATTTATTTACAACTGTGCACTAGCTGAGTTTGATATGATGGATATCGTTGATGGCGATGATGGCTTACCGGAAGTCGGCGGGACAACGGTATTCGGTATGCCGTTAAGACCGTGGGGTAACTGTCCTGGGGTGAGCGCGGGCATGGGGTTGATGTAGGTACCCTGCGCCGCTGCAGCGGCCATGATTGCCGCCTGCTGCTGTAAAATGGAATGAAGTTCGTTAAAAATTTACAGACGCAGTGGTAATGAACTTGAAGGGACATCTACGGAAAGCACTATGAAATAATAATTGGAATAATGTACTCACCTGAGCGAAGGCGCTGTACGCGCCAAACTGGTTGAAGACGTACGGGTTGAGGAGGCTCATGTTTCCGGCCATTTGCTGCATTCGTCTCGCCTGCCTTTCTTTCTCAGTGTCTGCGAACTTTACCACTATGCTGGACGAAGCACCCTGCAAAATATAGACCAGAGCAAGGCCGGGCGGTTATTATCGTCAGTTTCATGTCGTAAAACTGGTAGTATGAGAAGCGTATTTGAGTTGCCGTTGGTATGGGAGGTGGGAATAGAACTTGTGTGAGTTTCTTTATTTTTGTAAGTTTCAGTACACAAATATATTAACTGCTGAATGTACCTGTGAAATACAGAATTCCTCCATCTTATTTAAAAGACCATAGAGTACTATATACGTATGAGCTTAAAAAACAGTCCATATCTTTGAAAATTCCAAGGTCGAAATTCTCTATTACCACTAAGGACTGAACACGAAGCTATAAGATAGATTAACAAGTCTGCAGTCTAACATTAGTTCCAGATAAATTCGGACGGTAAAATACAAAGGTGCATAATTACAGTCAGAATAACTAATCCCAGCATTTACATCGAAAAACTATTACGGGTTTAGTTGATTAAAAAAAAAACTTGTTTAAGTTTTTTTTTCATTGGACGGAGGATTAGTTAAATTTATTAAACGAAACTTGATATACGGCAATCCGTTAGATTCGAGTGATTATATTTTTCAGTGTAAAACTTTGTTAAATTCTGATGACAAAGGTATCGGGCCTATTCTGAGCTGCACTTAAGCGCTCATAGTGTCATAACCACATATTCCACTTTCTAATGGGCGTGCAGGATTGGAACGACCAATCAGAGAGCAGAGTATGCCACTATGACATTATGAGTACCTGAGCCATAACTCTAAATAGACCTACTGAACATGACCAGCCTAATGTATGATGCGCAGTTGCGATGTGTATAGCCAGTAATTGCCGACATGCATACAAACAGTAGACTGTGTGCAACTTGATAAGGATCAGCGCCCTGCGTTAAGGGTTATACTTTGTCCTATTGCTATTTGAATATATAAGATAAATCAATCAGGTAGATGACAAAAAATGTTCATATTTCCGCTTGTTCAAGATCCGCCGTTCGACGATGGTAGTTGATAAAAGTAGTAGCACTGGGTAGACGAAGAATGTGTAAGGCGCAAAAGACACCGGTGGAGGAACTCAAGCATAACCAATCCAATATTCATTCTGATCGGGTTAGTTTAGACCAGTGAATGTCTGAATATATTTCGGGTACTTATTAGGTGATGCATCACTTCCCACAAATTTTTAGCTAAGATTATTCTAGTTCCCTTTGAGACTTTCCATTGAGAAACCACGCATTGGAAAACCTGTAAAAATCGTTCAGCTGGCTTTTCGATATTGAATTCTGTTACTGTTCGACATTTCTTCTGTTCGTGCTACACAATCCATAGCAGACATGCTCAGCCAGTCAGGGTGACCGTGCATTGTGCGCCGATATAGATATAGGTATTTAGTAGCTGCTGATGTGTGGTTGTTTACAGTCCGTATTGCAGTGTACCATGAGAAGACGTGTGAGAGCTGGAGGCTGAGTTGAGCGCGCTCGTTGAACCGGGGTTACATAATCAGACATCTAACGGTCTGAACGCTCGTCGACTGTCGGCGTCTGCAGTGTCGACGGTGCATTAGATCACAGCCTGGTGGGTTATACAGGGAGAACGTGTAGGATATGGTAGGGGGTCTCAAGTCACGGCGCGGGATTAGGCCAGCAGCGCCGGGTACACTGAGATGCGAAACTCTACCTCTAGGCTGCGTTGATTATAATGGAACGAACCGTGTAATATCGCGTCTGTACGGTCTCGCGCTTCTCACACGATCCTCTGCAACTGAAACTACGTCGCCTTTGTGAAAGGCTGACATGACCTTTATGGTAGATTGGCGTCAAATTGCTATATTTTTAATATATTTATTATACATAATCAATTATATTTTCAATAACACTGTTAATCAGGCCGGATATATTATATCGTAGAGAAACTGTTCTTAATACAATGTTCGATCGAATCTTGTTATGAATTCAATAAAATTATAGAATTAGATATTAATCAATCAAATCCAATGATTATCCATATTCCGATTATCCCAGGTACTCAATAAGGATTTTTTACTTTCAAGATAGTCTCTTAAAATAAATATTTAGTTTCTCGAAAACATTATTTGTCACTGGAGAAATTGATTTATATCTCTAGTAGAAAATCTGCAGTATGGGATAGGAAATCCCTCTTCGACTCTACGCAGAATAATCTGAGCCGAAAATAATGATCAAAACTTACTGGGAACCTGGCTTTACTAGGGTTTTCTTTAGGTTCATCTTTTTTTCAACTTTTCAAGATTTATGATTGTTCATCTTCTTGCACAGACCCCCCCAAACGACATTACAAGAATAAGGGGTGTCGAGTAGCCACTGTCTGCTGGTAAAAGGAGTGTTGCTGGGTAGCGGACTGTGCACGTCTAAATTATAAATGGTGAAGTGCTGTTGGCTGGCAACAGGTGGTCAGTAGCCTTCGTGGCTTGTAGTCTCGCGTATAGAGAAGCTCTCACGCGCGGGTTTGGCCTGTAGAGGGGGGCGGGGTGCCGACGCCGGGCCCGATTCTACTGCAGCGTGCTACCCGGTGATATATTATATTCACATCATCAATGCAAACGTTGGGCGTGCCTGAATTTACAACCACGAAGCACGAGCGTGTGGAGCAGAATAGGTTAGGAGCGCGTAACGTTTCACAGAAGTCGGGGTCGTAACATAAATGATCTTTTATGCGTCGTCGTTTCTCCCAAAATGCTCTGACTTCAACGGTCAGATTCATTTGCGGTTCTGGAATTGCGATTATTCAGGAATTTCATTGGAAACCCTTAACATCGATGACCCGCTTCGCACTACATAATCCAGTGGCAATTTTTAATGACTTTCTTACTATTTCCAAGTTTTGTTCAATTTAATATTTGCGGGAATAGCGTGCATAGTGGTTTATGTTGCTAATTTAAAAAATACACGATAGGACTGATCCATTTATGTTGAATGACAGCCCAGTTCGTTAATCGAGGGTTGCTAAGTCGGTTGACTACCTATCACCCTCACATTGAGGCTTATTGTGGTTCGTTCGTGATTTGATGTATCTCTAGTCAGAACTGTCAATAAATTCAAGAAGAATTCAAAACATGTTCTTTTAAGATTTAGCACTGATTTTACTAGTGTGAATAACTTCTATAACCATGACTTTTCATAGTGCATGTTTTCTCTGCGCATGCCACTAAGCGGGTCAATCGCCTTAGAATTGATCTCAATAGGCCAGATTTCTCTCAGCAAGAGTATCTAGCGAGCACCAAAGTCCAGAGGATTTCGGATCTGACAAAGGGCATAATGTACGTGTATATCTCGTTAGCCCGAACGTTTGGCAAGCCTCGGTCCAATTCGACAGTGATCTTAGCTGCAACGATCGATTTGGAAGGTATTTTCAATAGCAGACTTGCCACAATAGAGAGAAGCTCAGCTATATGCAATGCGTATAGCTCCAATATATAGGATATCAAAGCACGCGTATACGAGCGTGCAAGCTTCCAGCAGCTCTGCACCACAGGAATTATTACCTCTGCACCCCAGTTCACATACAGAATTCTCACTGCTATATGCACGATTCCTCGCCACGCGCACCGTCGCGTTCTCGCGTTCACTGTGAGTAACTGACTCGATTCCATGGTTGGATTTGGTACGAGGATGAATATAGCGATGTTAGTGCGGCTTTATTAACGCAGTTAGACTCCAATTACCGATATTGACGTCCTGTGTATATGCTTAAGGATGTGGCCGTGATACTGATGGGCGAAAATTATTGCCGTCTATCTAATATATCGAATATTTGATGAAAATGTGCTTTGAATGATGCGGTTTAATAGTTAACTGACACAAAACTTCGACCATATATTCGTGATGGTAATGGGTTTATTGTAACAGTTAAAAACTTACGTACTGAAAACTTTATGGTGGAAATTAACAATGTTTATTTTTTTGTTTACATTGATGGACCTTAGTTTTACGTGATATTATTACGATTGCATTGTTCTAACATTGTTCTGCATTGCATGGTTGTTTCTGAGTATTTTTGAGCAGATATTCGAATGTTCTTACTGATAACATAATTAAAATGGCGTTTGAATCTCGAATGATAGATATAATAAACACGTGTCGCGTCATCCCCCGCACTAATTACAATTTGGAATTTGGCAAGTTTTAAACTTCTGTTTTTTGTTTATCCTGACCATTTCAAAAATCTTGTTTTCTACCGAAATGCATACGGAAAATTGAAAAAGGTGAACACTGTAAATGAGCCTTAATTATTTTTATTTTGGAATGTAATAGTCGCAATTTTTGTATGACTGTTAAATACAACCGTTTATAGTTATAATTTTCTGCTCGAGAGAGACAGCTTCTAACGTCATTATAATGAGCGTTGCAAGAAATTGATAATAAAGTTTCAAGGAATTTCTCCGTTGATGTCAACTGGTATAATGACGACGGTTCGCCGATATTCATGATTGATCTATTTTTTTCGTTTTTGTTGTAAAAATTTATATGTGTTTGGATGGCAGGTTACAGAAGACAACATTTTCGAAATTAAGATCCGCGACTCAACTCTCTTAGTGCGTAATTCGATAATCGGAGCACGAATTTCATCCGCTACCGGTAAACCGGCCATCCTGACATAATTAAAACTTTTTCGTTCGTTCGCCTCCGTTCGCTGTCGTTCCCGTCCAGCGCGCAAACAAGGTCGCGTGTTCTCACGGGAACCCCTCCCTGTTATTCGTGCGCGACATCACACGGCCTATAAAAGTTGCCAGTCATAAAAGTTATGCAAGTTACACTCACGCGTTGGGCCGTCGAAAAGTTTCGTTCCTGGCTGCCGCTCGTTGTTCGTCGTTGGAACTAATATCGCCAGGTTGCCTCACCCGCCCATATCCCCCTATATTCCTACGCTTGTATGAGACTCTCTACACTTCCCTCTCGCGGCGCCAAAGAGAAGTTTTCGAAATACTCAGTCCGTCCATCATCAAGAATATTTACTGTGATGCTGCATTCGATCGATCATTCAAGACAATAGCTTTGATCTCCGAATAGAATTCGTTTTTCTGTCTCATGGTATTTTTAGCTCGAATGGAGAGTCCAGAAAAATAGCCGGTGTATGTGTAGCCCGAATTGTCACCCAACAACAATATCGAATGAAAACTTGAAAAATATAATCTTAAATTGACGTTTGCAAGAAGAATCTCTATTTTACGAAGTTAAACCGGATTGTTATACGCTGGAACACCAATGGAGTGAGCTCTGGCGAAAAAGCCACTGATACAAGAGGGTGACGGCGTTGGTGGTGATTGTGAGGTCGTATCAGCACCAATGGAGCTCGAAGCCTCATTATTGGGGGATTACGGTTCATTAGACCCCATCCACCGCTCTGAACGACACGCAAAAAGGAAAAACCGCTTTTCTCTTGGTTTTCCTCCCTTCTTGCAGCTCAAGTGCCGTGCATTATGTGGGGAATGTTTGTGGCTGTCGCTATCTGTCTAGCCTGGCAGCGTGTTGGAATTCACCGCCGACCCAATACGATGGAAGATTTCGTTTACACGTAAATATCGAAGGAAAAGAAGAGGAAAAAAGATGATTAAGAAGATGCTATCGTGTCTACGGCCTTCTTAAATCGTCCTGCACTACCGCTGAAGCTGAACAATTTCGTACGAAGAAAGGGTGAGAGAAAAAGCTCTTGAGAATTTTGCCAGAGAAAATGGTACTTTCAGGTGCGGAGTTGGTTACTATCGATATTATCATGAATGTTATAGATGCCGAGACGTTATGCCGCAAAATTTTGACGGAGTGTGGTGAACGGGCGGAAAATGTTTTCTCTTCGGTCTTTTTCCTTCTTTCTCACCCTCTCGTTCAACTCACTCCATTTTTCTCTGGCATTTTCCTTCTATTTATCATCGGTGCACTTCCGCACGCCAGAAACGTTTCACAAGCTGCTCGTAGTACAAATATTTATCCGAGCGCCTTTCATGTCTGGAAAATAATTTTCAGCAGTCCTCCCTCCATCGTAACGGAGGTGAGCACCTCCCTCGTCGCTTCCCTTCTGCTTTCTCATCGCTTTCACTGTTGTAGCTTGGTCTCGCTCGTTTCGTCGCCAGTAGCTACTGCATAGCCGCGCCTTGGGCACTCTCTGCTCGTGGCAAGGGTTATTCTTTCGCGGGCAGAGGCAAAGCCAACCAGGCCAGACGGTGTAGAGTGGAGGGCGCTGAACAGCTCTCGGGGAGTACATCCTCGGAAACATGGCGTTGGCGCTAGCAGCTTCTTCTCTGCGCCAAGTATTCTCGAATCACAGCCTCTCATTGCCAAACGCTCTCGAAATTAGCTTGATTACATTACGTCGTTTCACCGCGAAACGCGACACGAGCTTTGCGGACAGTAAGCGAACACATGGAGAAGCATCAAAATATCGTCAGAAATGCACTATTTTAAAACTGGATGTCTTCTGCATTTCACCACTTCCAAGACTACCAGCTCTGTGAACGAGGATTATGTTGCAAAGTATTAACGCAGTTACTAGAGTGGTCAAGAAATAGAGGAAAAAAATCAGAAATTTACGAAACATATGGTGTCGATGAAGCATCAGCTTGAAACTACGACGCACCAGCATAACATTTAGATATTTCGAATCGCGCGGTAAAAATATATTTTACTACTTTCACTAGGTGTATTTATAGGATAACTCTTCGCTCCTTAAATAAATTCATATATATTTATATATACAACAATAACAATTTGCTGGACTACGAATTTTGACATCATAACAAAACGGTGCATCAATTTTATATTGAACCGTCGAATTAGTCAAGACAGTAAAGTTCGAGATGTACAAAAAAATTGTTAGTCCAGGAGGTTCGAGCTCCCGGGCCGTTATATCGTGGTGTATGCAAGTATTGATAATCTAATTTATCTGTGCTTGAAAAAGAAAAATTAAAGAAAATTGGTACTTGAAGGTAAATAGTAGTGGCCGTGGTTAGTACCAGGCGGAATTAATGCTAGATATACAAAAGGAAATGATGACCCTCGAAATTTCTGCATCTTCAGAAAAAAACTTTAGCACGCTGTAGCGTCGTGACATTAGTTCTGAGAGGAAAATGTTTACCACCTTTTTGTTCCTCTTTAAATTTCCCGATGGCGGATATTTTGAAAAAAAAAAAAAAATATTGGAAATTAAGACGATCACTGCGAATTGAAAACTTTGGCACGCTGCATCTTTTTCATTTTGACTCGGAGGGAAAAGTTTGTAGGAGACATTGTCTTCCTTTTTTAATTTTGAGGTGGTGGTTATTCGAACTTTTCGAGTGGCGGTTATTAGTGGGTAGTTATTTGGACTTTTGTCTTTGACAGCGTTTCCTGACTAGGCAAAAATCATAGGCAAAAATGCCGGAGGACTTTTTTGTAGTACTCTCGATTATCTAGTGGCGGGTTCCGCCGGATTTTTTTTTAAGGGCGAAAAAAATTTCTTTTTGCCATTTTAAAACTTTGGATTGCGAAATCGTGGCCAGATCACCTCCTAGAGAAAAAAACATATGTGAATTTTCTGTTCCCTTTTCGATTATCTAGTACCGGCCACTAGATAATCAAAAAAAGAACAGAAAAGGCAGATTTGTTTTTTGTCTAGGAGGTGATCTACCCGGGATATCGCGGTCCAAAGTTTTTAAATGACAAAAGAAAAATATTTCTTTGCCCTTAAAAAAAAATCCGGTAGAACGCGCCACTAGATAATCGAAAAAGGAACAGAAAAGGCAGATATGGTTTTTTTCTCTAGGATGTGATCTGGCCAAGATATCGCGATCCAAAGTTTTTAAATAGCAAAAAAATATATTTTTTCGACCTTAAAAAAAATCTGGCGAAACCCGCCACTAGATAATCGAAAAAGGAACAGAAAAGGCACATATGTTTTTTTTCTAGGAGGTGATCTGGCCAAGATATCGCGATCCAAAGTTTTTAAATGGCTAAAAATAATATTTCTTCGCCCTTAAAAAAAAATCCGGCGGAACCCGCCACTAGATAATCGAGGGTACTACAAAAAAGTCCTTCGGCATTTTTGCCTATGATCAATATTCTAGTCAGGAACCGCTGTCAAAGACAACAGTCCAAATAAGTACCCACAAATAACCGCCACTCGAAAAGTACGAATAACCGCCACTTCAAAATTAGAAAAGGAAGAAAATGTCTCCTACAAACTTTTCTCTCCGAATCAAAATGAAAAAGATGCAGCGTGCCGAAGTTTTCAATTCGCAGTGATCGTCTTAATTTCAAATAATTTTTTTTTTTTCATAAATATCCGCCATCGGGGAATTTAAAGAGGAACAAAAAGGTAGTAAACATTTTTCTCTCAGAACTAATGTCACGGCGCTACAACGTGCTAAAGTTTTTTTCTTTAGATGCAGAAATTTTGAGGGTCATAAAGAAATGTCCCGTTTGCCACGACCATGGCGAGTGGTTTTATTAATGGCTTATTTGCGCCTAGCGACCAACTCCGGATGGATGTGCTTCCGGTCACTGATAGACATCCGCGGAACCAGCGATAGAATACACCTGGACGTAAATCATCACCCACTGTTGATTAGCTATCGTGGTACCATTAGCGAAGTCTCCGTCGGCTATAATTTTTTCTCCTCACAGAACGGTGGTACATCAGAAAGAGTGGACTGCCTTTTTCTGTTTATCGTACGTGGGACGAGTCATTGTCTTGCAAATCATCCGTGTTGGTGCTTGCCTCGTAAGCATTCCTATAGAAATAACCCATCCAGGCGGAACAGCGAACGTGGCTACCCCCCGTGAAACTGCGACGAAGAAAATAAATAAAGAAATTAACGGCAGACGTAGACAAGAAGAAAATCGGCGTATTAAAGCTTGGGTGAGCAAAAAGGGGAAGAAGTGTGCACGATGCGTTTGACAGAGGAGTGCAAGTGGCTCGCTGCCCTAAATCGCCGTGAACTTAAAAAGTACGTAATACCGGAAATACACGAGCGTGATTTTAATTGCTGCCTGCCTTCTCAACTACCTTCACTGTAGATAGTCCGCAAGACTTAAAATGTATGTATGCGGAGCTTTTCCTTAGACTGTGTATATACTAAATTGGGTTTATCGAATTGGGTTTAGGGTAACGATAAAATCGCCGTTTTCAGTTTTCTCGAAAAAAAAAACAGCACTAACTGTTTCAAGAGAGAATTTGGGGAAGATTCAAAAATTAATGAAATGCTATGGAATGCCTATCTGGAAAAGCAATGTAAAATTTCCGCACCCGAAATTATTCGAATTAAAGTATATCGTTGGACTCCATGGATCCATCATCATGAAAACAATAGATATTTCGACTTACCCTAGTCTCCTGCATTAGAGAGGTGGTAGATACAAACGAGTGAAGCCAGCCCATTAGCTCGACGCGGAATGCGTCGGTCGTCAACAGAGCCAACGAGCGAGAGTCAACAGAGGCGCCGATTATTAATTCTCCAAAGACATGGAAGACTGAGCTGATGCGGATGTAATATCGATGCGGTTGAGTGAATCTCTCGCTCGTTATACCGCTCTATATAGCCACGATAAAAGCTACGTGTATTCTGCCGTTGAGCGGAGTTTCATGCTGTACCAAGAAGAGCCTCTACTGCTCACGTAGCAGAAAAGATTCAGATATTGATCAGACAAATTCCTTACACCGCCAGCGAGTAAGGGATATATAGAGTGAGCCTGGCTTCTCTTATTTTCTCGGCAAGCATCGATGCTAAGCCGATCAATGTCAGCTCGTTCGTCAATTAGCTTCGAAGCAAAACCAAATTAATGTCTGAGCTGGCTCGAAGCGTTTCCTGGTGTGTCGGAGGTCCAGGAGACCTATGGCCTCCAGAGGAAATGGTTCGACATTGGTTACTCGCGGCGTGTCCATCTTCTCCACAATATCGTCGAGTATAACGCGCGCGAGATTGCTCAATCGAAGCAAAGCTCGCGCAACGGAATTAAGCAATTACCTACTGATTGGAGACCCTACCGCGTTAGCCGCATCATCACACTTGCCAATCCGAAGCCCGGTCATTTCAATAGATACAACTGAAACCACAAGAGCGGGCAGAGCGCGTGAGGGCCTTCGCGATTACCTCTTGTTCGCGTAATACCAGCTGACGAAAGCTCCGAACGCTATATATACACACACGTCAACAGCCTGACTCGATCTCCGATGGCAAACCGCAACACCGTTGAACTCCATACTCCAATTCACAGGAGGTGTTCTTGGTGGATTATAAATCAAGATGTTGGACCGCAAATATTTGTCCAGTGGGTACGGTGGAAGCTCACGCCATGCTATTCCGGCTCTCGATGTATACAATGTTACCCACCGACTCCGGCCTTTATGAACAAGACAAATCCCATCGGTGTAGAATGGAAAGATTATAAAATCATTACAAAGGCTAAAGCAATTTTGTAGAACCGCCGGGAGATGGGCCGTGTGATGTATTGCAAAGTAAAGAAGCCAGACGAAGCGGTGGTACAACTTTTATTCGCTTCGGGAGATGCTGCAAGAGAGTCGGCTGTGTGTAGACTCTCTTGGCAAAACTAGACGCGACGATCCCCGTGCGCTGGAGTCGCAGTCGCCCTGTAGAGTTCGCACTCCTACCTCCGGCACGTTTATATAAGTTCACCCCTAGCTTCCGTTCATTCTACTAGCGTCTCTCTGACGCTGACTCCCGATACGCGCCGACCCCGTGGGCTCTGGGGTCGGCAAACAAGTAACAGTTGTACCAGGCGAAGGATAAAAGCGATGCAATTACGAGTTGGTAAGGAATTACTCAGGGAATGTCTTTAATTAAATGTTGGAAGCAGTTTCCGAGCCTCCGTTAATGCGGAGACAATTTCCTTCCATCCGCGAGATACCGTTGAAGAAGAGAAAGGAACATTCGGCAGTACGGAAGTATAGGATGGCGAATGAAGATAGCTATACGTAGGAATGTGTGTGTGTGTACATGAGTACAGCCCCAACTGCTTCTGCCTTGATGGCTGTAACCCTGTCTCAAGAGATCGTATAGGTATTCCGAAGAGAGTCGAGCAACTCCTCTACTTTCTCCAATCAGACGGTAACTCTACACCACCTATCTATATTGTGAGCTAACGTTTGTCTATATCGGGAACAGAGAAGTTTTAAACGTCGAGGAGCGTAATCACTCGTGTCACCTTTCCATCAAAGGAAACGGACTTCACAAGTTACTCGGGGTGGAATCGAACTTTTGTTATTATCGTGTCGAAGAAGTCCCTTGTCTCGAATTCTGTACAACGCTTTCCTGGTGTAATCGAAATTTGAAGAACAAGAGTTCTATGGTTTTTCGAAAGATTCAATAGAGTTCAGTGAAGAATAGTGACCCTCGGTATCGAAGTTTGCGGATGTAGTTGGTTATAATTTTGGTGCAAGGGCGAACGTGATAAACTTTGACCCTTTGACCTCCCTTTGATTTGAAAATTTATTATACAAACGACGTTTATGTTTCCTCCTGCAATTTCTATTGATTATTACTGATTGATTAACAATGATAATAAGAGAAAGTTTCACGATGCTAATTTTTTTATACGTTCAGAATATTCTGCCAAATACATTGTAAAATCGACAGTAAAATAAAAAGTGTCGCGTTAAGAAATCACACAATATTTTCCTTTTTTTTCGAGAAAATTGCGTTTTTGGTGCGGTACAAGATATAGCTTATACCGAATTAAATAGTCCATGGAAAAACAGAACTTTTTTCTTCACACTTCTTCATTGCCGAACAATCTTCCATGATATGCGGACTTAGAAAAAAATCATTTCCAAAACGAGCAGATTAAACAAACTGAAAAATGCACGGAGTACTTTTGAGTGGTACTAATATATAGCCAATTGGCAAATAGATTCGAGAGAGCCACGAATGCCTCGTATATACACTTATGTCGGTATTGAAATTTGATATGTGAACGACATTCTATTAATTGCCATTCGCCATATTCCGAGCAGAAACTTGTTAAAGTTTGGACAATAGAATCGCGGTTTCTGCTTTAATCGTTTTGTCTCATTTACGCAGGCGAATATGACAACCTAGAAAGAATCCAGCGGTCTGTGTGCGTTTTTTATCTCAACCACCTTGGCGCGCAAACAAAGGAAGTAAAACGGGTCTCTTAAGCGCGTGATTCAACGAGACACTTTCCTGGTACTTCCGTGGAGCTTTCTCACTTATTCGAGATAAAAAGAGGCCTCCGTGGAGCCACCGTAGACCCGCTTTTAATTTCCGCAGGCTGCGAATTACCCAGCTACTGCGTTGAGTGTGTACACTCTAGGTGGGAGGTGGCAAGAGAAAGTAAGAGATAAAAGCTCTGAAAGAAAGACTTTCATAGCTGTTGCACATACGTTTTGCGCTTACCCGTCTCCCCGGAGAGAAACACTTGCTGGCAACAGCCTTTTCTTCGCCTTTTTTTCATTATTTTGTTTTTTACTTTACCGAGACATTTCGCGTTGAGCTTTCGTTCCGCGTCGGGTGTACCATAGTCGTTGGGCTCGATAAACTGGCGGCAGAAAAGCTAGGTGGAGGGCGTAGTAAGCCTTTCCATTCAGCTCGGGCTGCGAACGTGAGGAGGGCGACGCCAGAAGCGTGACAAGAAATGTCACGCGGGTTTGGTGAAAGGTGTAGTTGCGTTCCCCTCTGACGCGGGTGCATACCTCTCTCGTGAAGCATAACACTATGTACCGAGTGCTGCTCAGGGGTGCTTTTTACTTTAGTCACACTATATGTGCGGCGTTCCTTCTTCCGCGTCATGGAAATATTTTGGCACGGGACAGATGTCACTTGTTCACTCAATTTCGTAGTGAAAAGGGCCATGCTAGAGTTGACTGACAGCTATACCTATCATACGAAACCATAGTGGCATTAAATCTAACTTATGGCTTTGTGTCTATACGTTCAGAGAAAAATTTACACGGAAAATATGATGTAATGTTAGAACCAATGAATTTGATATCACAACTTATCGATCATTCTAGTTATCCTACAACTCAATTTACTTAGAAGGGACTATAATATGATTTTAACAATAACCAATAAGTCTACGAGCTATACATTATAATATTATAGACTACATCCCGAACCTACCCAGATCGAGCAGTATTTTGATAAGGTCTGAAGGAAGAAACAAAAATGTCTGAATCTCACAGTATAACGTATACTTAAATTCAATGAAATGTCCTCTTAAATTTCAGTTCAGTGCAATAATTTGCGAATACTTATAATTCATTTGAACAATCATTTGACAAGTTTTGTAAATATACAACAACTATAACAGGTTGTAACAAAAATTAACGCGATTTGTTGAACACAAGCCAGGGACACTGATCGTCAAGGGTCGTGGACTTTTTTTCGATAATATATCTCTTTATATTGTAGACCTTGAGTAACCTTTTGCAATATGATTAACTCAACTTACGACAAGGAAAACAAATTTAATTCGGGACAAGCAAATTCCACTCAAAGTATTTTGCAGCAAAGTAAGTTCGGTTAGCTATATTTTGAAGATTTCTCTCAGTGCACCGTTCCGTTAAATTCTTGAGGGGTACTTAATTTGGTTCAATGCCAGTTTGAACAAAGAGCATATTCGATTTGACTGAGGGTGAACTTTAAGACAGTAGTCAACGATGCGGTAAAAAGAAGCGACCGAATCGTGCTTCAGACGTGTCGTATTAGAGCCACGTATCAGATTGCAAATCAATATCTCATTTCGTAGGTATAAGTCGCGAGATGTCTCTCATACGTAATGCAGTTTCGTGGCCGACGCGTGGAGCTATAGGCGGATGTACATAGTGATGTCGGTGGTGAGCCAAGAGACACGAGGGGTTGAGGGTTTTGCGATGGAATATAGGAGTTGGGAGCAAGTGAAGAGGATAGAGAGAGAGAGAGAGAGAGAGAGAGAGAGAGAGAGAGAGAAGCTCGAGGGCGAGTGAGCGAAGGCGGCCGAATCGAATTACCCTCTAGCAGTGCTGTATCGAAGGAAAACCGAGCTACAGGACTCCATCCTGCTTTTGCGTTATACGAAAAGTCTTACTAGAGACGCGGTGGCGACGAGAGAGTGGAAGCACCGGAGAGAGATATATAAAGGCAGCAGTGAATGAGAAATAGAAGAGGGAAGCGTGCGTAGCCTCTGCAAAGCTCGTTACGAGACCCCATTCAATCTTTCGTCGGCTTAACGAGCCCATCCGTGATTGACGTAGTCGTTCTACGGATATGAAGACAGCGACTGCCGTGTCAAAATCGTGGTGAAGCTTACTTCTTTCAACCGCAACGATTCTAGCGACCCTCCTTTCTGGTTGCAAAACACGCTCACTACGCTGCTGTACCGACTGCACAGGGGCAATGGCTACGTGTCTTGGCGTGGGAAATTTCATAACCATCAACCGCGAACTCGAGCTGGATTTACATAATTTCAGGAAACAATCTACCGATCTGCATAGCATTGACAACGCGGATGGAAAAATATTGATTTTTTCGTAGTCGTGTTCTTCCCGCGCTGAATTTTAGCATAATAAAGGTAAACATGGTAGTACGTAAATATACAACACATACAAAGTTTAGAATTTATAATTTTGCATATTTGTCCGTCGTTCATTAATCCCAAGTCAATCATGTGATACTCTTGCATCTAGACGTAGAGAAGTTTTATTCAAGTGCACTTACCGCGACTAATTTTTGTCATCTACAGCAAAAATTATTGCGACGAATCATTGAATTCTGGCTCTAAAGTTTCATTTATAGCGATTCGAAATGTAGAAGAAGAGGATCCTAAATTTTAAAAAGAACCGGAGAAGAATATCATAACGATGTGCTCGGGAACATTAGCCGATAAGAAATTTGATTGTGCGATCAACATGCGTGAGTTCAAACAAATCGGAAAAACTTTTTGTCAAATTCAATGCCAAACATAATTCATTGAAAAGAGAAAAAATAATATAATAAATATACATTTGGAGTCAATTCACTCTTCCTAAGTCAAGACTATCGCTCTATACAATAACTTCGTAATTTGCGCTGGCCGCCGATGGTTCAGGTGAAATTCAAGGCAGAAACCGGGCATTCACTGACAATTCAATTATAACTGAGAGGAATTCCCCGAGTCCTTCTCTCTTCATCTATCCCTATAAGCCGAGAAAGTTTGGCAGATTCGACGGGTGTCCCAGCGTGGTAGATTTGTCGTTGGAGGGAGTCGCGGAGGACGAGTAGGAGACGACCACTACCCCTGCCAATCCCATTTTGCACTCTCTCCGTTACTCTTGGTGGACGACGTAGCTTTCAACCTTCCCAATTCCGCGTGCCTCTTTCCTCTTCGCCCGTAACCCTGCCAAGTGTTATGCAGATTTGTGTTTAACCAGTCATTACTGGAGTGTTTGCCGGTACGACTGCCGGTACGACGTCTCACTCTGGCTGCCGACCAGGACGGCGATGAAATCTCCCGCCACGAACCACTCCGACCATTCTTGCGATCAAACCACCCTCCAGATACTGAAGGAAAACTCGGAGAGAACAAACCCATTGTACAAAGCTGCCTTGCTACTAACCATAACTGCTTCACCGCTTGACCTCCGAATTTTCTCTGCCACGATGATGTGGACAAAATTATAAATCTGGGATCTGTACCATCTCGTCACCCACACTGAGAAATCATACTGCTGCGGCCGAAGTTTTCGATAATATGATGCAAGCAACTGAGATTAAGCAGATACTATCATCTTTGCGTGGACGACAACTCGCGTGATATTAAGGAATTATTGATTTGTATTATTAGCAATCAACGGTGCGTCAGTTATGGAGGATTTCGTTTTGATTTTGGGATAAGTTGGGAGTGTTGAAGAGTATTATGTACGTAAACAGCAGTGGTAGTACTCACTGGCATAGTTTGACTACCGTGAAGAGAGTTGATTGCAGCTAGAGCTTCCTGGTGTGACGAAAATTTGACGAATGCACAACCTGAAACAGGAAAGAACAAAACATTGTTATAAGCACGTCTCGAAATAAACGATATTTAAGAAAGAATGGGGATTTCCTATTCGTACGGCACATGAAATTATACAATAAAAAATCCATCGTTACCGCATAGTTGAGCCAAATATCCAATAACCGGGATCACACCTGCGCAACTACTGTCTTAAAAATGATCTGCTTGATCCCCGCGACAAGGGATGCCTCACTCGAGCAGTACATGACGAACGATAAAAATTTCTCCCAATAATCGAAATTCACCGGTCGGCTTTCTCCCCCTTTTACTTGCTATGCCTACTTTATTCGGATTCGGATATGATTTGTTTTGCGGCAGCCTGTAGGTGATGATCGGCTCCGCCAATGCTCTCGTCCCGAATTTTGTTAGTAAGTGAGGATCTTTCCTGGGAAGCGATAAATATCAAGCACCAGAAAATTTTGTATACGATGTTCAGAAAGCGCAGCAACTTCATCTCTGGGTCGGGGTGCTATAAAAAAATAAGAAGTCTCTATAATTAATTGTTATCCCTAATATTAAAAATAATGCCCTATGGAATCGCTTGAGGGAAGTTCTGTGCTCTAAAGAGATGGTTGATCTGACGAGAATCGGTAGCAGGCAACGAGTCTAATTATAATGCCATAAAAATAAATGTTACAACTCATATGGATTGTAGACATCGGCATTCTGTTATCAACTTGGATCGAATGACTTTTTATCAACCCCTTTCTTTTCACTCGTGAACAAAGTTCATTAGGGCGGACTCAATTTATTCGGGCACTGTATGAACTTTTCGAACTGTTCCAATAACAGTTTTTATAATCTTTTTTCGAGGGTAAAGGGGTTACACAAATAATCGTTCGGTAACGAATGATTTTCGTAGGGGTCTGAGCGATATTCACTTTGCTTTCTTCGATTATAGTCAGCAACCCTGCGTCCCTATCCTAAATATTTTTAGCCAAAACCTCAAGCTCAAGGCTAGTGGACCCTCCAAGTTCCAACTTAATGGAAACGTGTCCTTGATACGTCCTTGCCTAGATTATCTTTTGTCCCTTAGAACCCATTATGATGTTCACGCACGAGCTCTCAACACGCACCATAGAATGTGCAAACCCGTCGATCAAACGCTTCGTGAAAAATAGATGGAGTTCGATGGCAATGACGATATGCTGCGTTGCCGTTCTTGTCCTGTTGTAAACTTTCACGCTATTTCGAAGAGGGAAAAGAGAGTCCGTCCCAAAAAGGAATTAGGGCGAGAAGGAAGGCACACTGAAGGGACGAGTGAGAGATCGACAGAACACGGGGACACTATGACCCCTTTATCCCCGGATCTGCTGAAGTATGATATGATAAAGTCTCGGGATAGCTCTATTGCGTTCTACAGTGGAATAAACTGATCAGCAGTGAGCCCTCTATTAGTGACTGACCATCTCTTGTTCACTAAACCTTGGCCCCTGAAACATATTGGATGGACGAAGATGAAACCAGGCCACTAACTACTTCCTCAGACTTCGATTAGAAGGTTATTCGTACGAATAACATATAGGCCGTTATTCGTACGAATAATCAGTTACTGAAGCATTGTCACTCGAATGACACCCTCTACTTAGATTTGGACACCAATGGCACGTTCTCACTTCTTGCGATGTAATAAGTGAATACCATGGGGCTGGATTGGTTATAAGACGGAAGAGGGGTGTTGCAAACACTCCTGCAGTCACTCATAGTCCACCATTTGCCAATCGATTTCTCGTGCATTAAAAAACTTGAGCATCAATATATGATTACAGGCATCGATAATTGAGATGGGACCTCAGAGAGGAGATTCGCTCATTATACCGTATAAGTAAGATCGTGGTAACAATTTGCAAGTTTTGATCATCTCTTTCTGTAAACGAATATCATTACACAAGTCCACTCAACCCTTGATGATCATTCATTCCACTAGTAGTGCAAAAATATTTCAGGCAAGCCTCTATTTCGCCTTTCCTTCGTCTGTCGCTTTTACTACCACGAGTGAGAGGATATGCAAAATTTTGTATCGCAAATCTAGTTTGTCTGGAACTTGAAAGCAAATAATTATGCTACTTTATTTTTCTACATTTGGCAGTCTCGTCTTCCCAGTGCCCTGCACCGACGCTATGTCGAGCCGGACTCTCGACGGAATCCCCCACGGAGTCCTCAAGAGAAACGAAGAGTACTGAGAAAGCGGAGCGAACGAACGTTCTCGAGATTTTTATCGAATGCACTCAGCGAACTTGACTTTACGGCTCGGGCTTTGGAAATAAAGGAGTTTTCTCGTCCTCGGGATATCCCGAAAGTTCGACTGCTCACCCACTGCCTCTCGCTATTCGCGATCGTTCTCTCTCTCTCTGTCTGTCTGTTCCTCTTTCTTTCTATCATCCCTCGTCACCAGCAGCTCTCACTGAACCTTTGTAGAAACCTTCGTTTCCAACCTCATACCGTTTAGGTTCACTCGCCAAACGAGTCTACCCATACACCTCGCCTTCAAGTTCAAAACTGTCGTATGAACAAAAATATGAACGAGGAACAATCAACATGAAGTTCGTGCAAGCCCAATATTGTCCGTGTACTTTAAACTTTTCTTCTCAGCCTACATTCAACAGCGTAAAGTGGAGGACCATGGGGTTTCTATAATTAGTCTTTGCCAAACGATGGGCGTACTCTCACAAATTCAGACACCGTTTTATACGATGGGGTCGAGTGCTAAACACTAAGAAAAACGAGGAAAAGGGGCTAAAGCGAGAAAGATGTAGCGGCACATAGTTGATATAGGCCCGGTCACGGTAATATAATAATCGATAAACGCGCTCCTCGTCAGTCTCTTCACTGGTATATTTGATCGCTCGACAAACATGTCGAAGTTTATATTGCGTGGCTCGAGGAACTGGCTCGATTATGTATAACGTGCCAAAAGGGCGAGAGAGAAACAGCACTAACACACTTTCCCCATTTTACTCTTCTCCTCTGCTGCAGTGTCGTCGTAGCGTTGGTATTAAAACCTGCTCTGTTTGACCAATGAATCGATATTCGACGCAGTTAGAAGGTGAGGTCGTCTGTTTCCCGCCAACACAATTTCCTCACGTTCCTAAGTCATTCGATCCTCCGCAAGGTATTGCGTCATTATCAAGCCAGTGAATAACTATTGAGACCGAGGGCGAGTAGCAGAAAAAGAGAACACTACGACACCTTAATGCGCGAAAAGCCTATAAAGCGACTACTCCTCGTACAAACTCGAACGCATTAGTGAGGAGGCGCGTTATCTGCTTTCATCGTGGCGTGTTAACGGCTCGACGCTGAGAAATTATGCTGGTGCGGTCCCGTATATCGTGCTACTTTTTGTTAGCACCTCATGAATACGAGAGAACTAAAAAGAAGGAGATAGACGAAGTCTTGTTTCAGAAAAACGAGGCCGCACAAAAATAATGAAGCGTTAGGAGGAGACCATGGTGATAAGTACAAGCAAACACTAGATCGAGCGTTATCGGGTCCAGCAAATGTCGGTTCATCCACGTCGTTGTCACATACGTTTTTCTTTGCTATACTCTGGAGTTCACGGTTTTTACCATGAAGCAGAAGCCAGCGTTTACTGTGTAAGGAGCAATGGACATCAAGCCATCGAATAAGATAACGATAGCCATTGCCCTGTATTATGGCGTGCGTTAAAATATAATGAAAGGTACTTAAGATGGCAGTGAAAGCTTCACATGGCACTTGATATTATTTTCTATAGTGTTTGATACTCCAACACGTATTCAAAAAAAAAATATTAAGATATTTTCAGCGAAAACTATAATGCATTGATAAGCAAAGCAATCGTGTAGATACGTGTGCTCAGGAAATTCATTTGGAGAAAGGTGGGATAAAATTTGCTGTAACAACCCCCTTTCACTTCTCAGTCCGCGCAGAGCGGACGTTAATTAGATTTGATCTATCTAAGGAAACTCCACAAGTTCTCCATTGTGTTCCCTTTATCAGCATTTCTTCGATCGTCGTAGTCGTCGCCAACGTCCGAACTCACTGCCAATCCCATTACGATTATTTATTGATTCTCTAACGAGCTGAGTCATACGTGTATGTTTATACGAGATTGTCGTGTTACCACTCAACAAATTCTATCAGGAATTCTCATGGACGACAGCTGTTATTTCGTCGTAACAACTAGGATGGAAGAGAAAAATAAGACTAACTGGGATTCACTGGGAGATGGGATACAGGGTTCGAAGCTTACTATCACATGTGTGCTATCGGAGGGCGAAACAGGATTACGATATGGGTACTCGTGTGGTGACGACGAGGCAGAGAGTGAGATGGTAAAAGTCAGCTGAATTCTCAGCGAGAAGGTGAGAGAGCCTGTCTGATAGGCTGAGGATACTCCTATTAATGATAGAACCCTAGTCGCTTGGCAACGTGGATCAATTTCATTAATTAGGCTAGTAAATCCGTGATCAAGCCGAACAGACTCGGCCCCTAATTGGTACGAGGCATGCTTTATATAGTGGTCCTGACGGCCGGGGACCAGTGGAGCGAGCAACTCCGTCAGCCGAGTCACGAGCTTGAATTAGGAAGGATATACGCTGTGTACGCTCGACAACCTGCGCCCACCATGGTACTACATGCATACTAGCAAGGCGTATGCCTGTAAGCTAGTGCTCGTACTTTTCCCAACATGTATGACTCGACAAAAGTACGAATGTTACGGTAGCCCGAGGGTTTCCGGTATGTTGGACTGGGTGAGAGTGGGAGAAGGGGGAACAAGATAGAGGGATTAAAAACGCTGACAAAGTTACGAAACATTCGTGCTCAGCCTTTTTTATATCCTAACGAGAGAGAGTGAGAGGCTGAGAGGAAAGCAGGTTGAGGTGAGTGAGTAGCACTGCAAGCACAGTGCACCAAGGGGGTGAGTACGGGAACCGAAAGGATGCGGAGGCGTGTAGGGTTGCTCGGTCCAGAATAAAGGGTGCGAGTGGCGCGAGAGTGCAGTCCTCGTGAAGAGAGAGAAAGACCGTACCCATGGCCGGGAATTTTGAATAAGAGCTTTGTGTTGGCCAGCACACGAAAGAGGATGTAAATCCGACGAGAAGGACCCTATAGTCCACCAAAAAAGAAGAAAAAAATGAGGGCCTAGACTAAAGCATGGGTGGACGAAGAGGTGAGTGGTGGCTAGGACGAAGAGAAAAAAGCATGACGCTGGCCATTGTCCGAAACGAAGGATATGGACAATAAGGGCGGTGGTGCGGAGAACTACTGAGAGAATGCTCTGGCAAGCTTCGGCGGAGCGAGACGAGAGTGAAACCGGGATGGACGCTAAAAATCTTGAGTTTCCGTTGTTGGCCCATTCACATTTTTCTCGTCCACTTGTCGCGAGTCGTGAGGTCCAGACCCTTCGCCCTCCTAGCACCCTGTTGTTGTTGGTTGTCCTCCATTTTCTTTTTTAGTAAAAAACGGCGGAACCTATGAGAGCCTCTCGATAACGCATTGACCTTTCTGGCTTAAAATGACGGCGTCGTTGTAGGGATTGAAATAAGGGAAGCTCTCAAGTCATACCGAATATCTGAAGCGTACAAAGCTTTGCGGCACTATTGCCGTCCCTGCCTATTCGATCGGGTGAAATATCCGGAAGCCTATCGAGATTCGGATTTACTCAGAAAACTCAACTCGTGGCTTTGTAGGATAAAATAAATAAGAATACGTGAGCAAAGGGAAGGTGTGCGGAACTTCCCAAGTCCGGATTGTCGCTTCTCCTCTGCAGGCATCTCACGCTGCTCGGATGGTGAATGTAATACGAAGACACGTAATGTCATTATAATGCAAACAGGATATAATATAAAACAGGGAATGTGGAAAGGGGGTGCTGGTGTTTTCAAGAGAAAGCAAGTTGAGTGCGTGCTGCTACCGGTTGATGAGTGAACTACGGAGAACTGCGAGAATCATAAGCGGAGCTTGAAGATGAACGTGACGTCGTCTTTCGCTCTGCACGAAGTGATGAATTTCGGCGAGCACGCACTCTCCTTACAGCAATGTACAGTACGAGGTGGAATAATTTCGTCGTATTTTCAAAGAGTGATGAGAAAATGCTAGCGTCGAATTTTCATCTTGGTAATAAAGTTGTATAAACTACACAGGGCTAGTTGAAAATTGATCTTGACTTTGGAAAGTAAATTTTAAAATGTTTTCGAAGCGCATTAGTTAAAAGCGAAAATAAAACGTAAATAAAGATAGAATAATAACAACAGCATCGTCAGCAGCACTCCCTTTACCATCGCACTTGTATAATTGGCGAGGGGCCCTGAAGGCAGGGAGTGCCCCCAGCAAATTCATCTAGATTACAGCGCAAAACTACTCTCCCGCTGTATTTACCCGGCATTAAATTACACAGACGGTCGCGCTTGCGAGAGTTGCGTTCGCGAATGAGGGGAAACGCGCGCGCAACCGGTTTACTTTCATCACATCGAATATTGATCACTGTCCGATGTAGATGCTACCGTATAAGTACTTATACAGTACCTATTTATGCAACGCAAAGCGCAATTGTAAAAAGACCTGCCACCCAATTCCGTTGCCTATACGCCATTAAGATCTGAAATGCATTGATCAATATCAATACAGCTCTTAGTGCAATAAAAAAATATTGGCGGAGAGACTTTGTACATACCTAAGAGATATTGCGTTAAGAATTAGCGAAAATTTATGTTAAGGCTTGTAGGGCATTTAATCTAAATCGTTACACTATTACAAATTTTCCGTAACTATTTATCTCTTCGTCTCAAATGACGACTGGAAAAATGGCCAATTCTAACAGGAGCGGACGGGGTACACGGAGAGTCGGAGATGATCCTTGCAGGCAGCATCACAGCATTGAAGTAGAATCCACAGTCCCCTAGAGACTCACCGGGCAGTCGGATAACGCACGATTTCCGCTATATTGTGAGTTCGTTACGGGGTTGGGTAGCCAGAGCGAAATTCGCTCCCCAGTAATTCCGATAATACCGGCAATCATCCTGTCACCCGGTTAAGCCTTGCGGTAACCCGTCGCCGTCGCGAATGTACTACGGGGTCCGTGCTGCGGCAATAGTAGTAAAGGCCCGTACCTTCTTCCTTAGGCAATCTATTCGTTTTGCCGGCGTACTGTCTCCCTTATTCACCCCGCGAAGCGAGCGAGCCCTTTCTACACTTTTTACAGGACGAGGAATGAATTGTTCTCCTCGATACTTTCAACAGCGTTGAAAATGTAGGAGACCAGTGCAAACAGGGATGAAGAGAGTGAACTCAAGAACAGAAGCGGTTGTAAGCATATTTCGCTCTTGATAGTCCTATGATCCCAAGCCTAATGTAAGCAGTTGCAGACGCTACTGGCTTGACATTGATTACTCATTATAGCAAGTAATTCCACTCGCTACTTTATAGCTCACTGGAGACGCGCCAAAAACGTTTGTCGATTATGGTGGTGCTCATAACGATCGAAGTCATCGCGTTCCCCATGTAAAAGTCGCAGTGGATAATATTAGATAAATAGCATAGAATTATAGCTGCGGCGATGTGGAAAATAGCAACGATACGAGAGTGCTAGTCACGCGAAACAAGCTGTTGAAGTGAGGTGTTGTGTGGTTTTGTGAGAAGAGCCCGAGACAGATTCTCCGGGTCTAATTAAATAACTAGCCAGTCGTCTAGCAGCTTGTTACCCTAACTACGAGAGATTCCTCTGCAGCTTTAGTTTCGCTTTCTCCGTATTCTTAGCCTTTCTTTCTTGCTCTGTTCCGGTTCTTCTGTACTACAAGCCACATCTTCTGTTTCTAGAGACCCTCACATTTACCAGCGCCGGCCGTCACCGTTGTCGGCATCGGACCTCACTCCTGTCACCATTAATTTAATTGAACTCCAAGAAAATGATTCGAGAAGCGAGTAGATACCTCCGGCACACTGAGCATGTCACTGGTCATTTTAACAAGAGCTGAACTAGTCAAAAGATTAAACTGCATTCGAATGAATAATACAAAAGTTTTTACTAAAACACGAGGGTATCCTTTAATTGTAGAGGTGTAGAAGTGGGACACGATTCAGCGTTATTCGTTTGACGCATACTTCTGCCGATCGTATATGCCTGTCACCATTTTACTTGTCTTCATAATGATTGATCTGGCTTCGGAGGGATGAGAAACTTTCCAAAGCTCTTTTGTCACCCCAATCTTGCGGTAATAACTGACAAGGATGGGTTACTACCACGTTAGGTATGTACTGTTGTCGGCATGTGAATCGAAAACTATTTAGCCCCGAAGCGTATTGGTTATAGTGATCTTGGGAAATGATCCATGTCATTAGGAACTAAGACAGAGATGAAGGAAGACACCTCCGTGAATCTTTAATTTACTGTACGTAATATGAATCAAAGATATCCTTAACGAAACTCCATCTCCATCTCCGGCCTTGATACACCTTTTTTCCAAGCTCGCTACCCTCTGTATCTTATTAAGGCAAACTTAAATTTCTCTGGCAGCACCATACAGCAACAGCGCGACGGGACAACTTTCCTTCACCTCCAAAGTCTCACGTCACGACTTTGGGCGGTCGACCGCGAGAGCTCCGAGAGGGGTTGGTAAGAATGAGAGGAGGAAAGGCATAATTTCTAACTAGAAACTGGGGTACAAGCTACCCTGTCATCCAAAGGTAGCGGGGGCGTTGTATAGCCGTAGCAGAGCGTGAGCAGGAGCACCCCATGGGAATTAATAGGAGGATCGCACCCACGGATTGTTACGACACGGGTGTTGGAGCCAAAAGTTGCTGGTGTGACCGAGCAAGTATCTTTATTAAGGCATAAGCGCTGATATAGAGCTAGGAAGACGAGGGGCTCAGCGATATCCGACCATCGGTTAATTAGATTTTTAATTAACACAAAGAGTGAGATAAAAATTGTGAACAAATATGCTGTAACATAATTTTTGGAGGTTGGCGTGTCTTCCGTCAACTTTGTTTCGTGTGGACAATTATGACTCTCACCTTCGCCGAAATCGACGCGTAATCTCACGGACAGCAGAGCTGCAGGCCTTTCGGAATGGGCTGATAAAAAGGGATAACCAATGTGGGCATATAGACGGCGACCAGCCCTCAGTTCCCTTTGTTCCGCTTCAATTTGTTTAGATTAGCCGGAGGCTCATTGCGTGGGGCCATTCCGACGTTCAACACTCATACGAACCTGAACCCCGGTAGTGGTGAACGGTCCCGAGTCTGGTCCAGAGAGAGTTTAATTTTGAGGAAGGCAAACATTCCGTAATTAAGGGAGATCCGCATAGGGAAACCGGCAGAGGCGGCGGAGTAGCCACGAATATGCTAGATGTCGGTGATGAAAAACCACTCATAATTGCCCAACCGAATCAATATTTGAGGATACCTTTATTACTGAATGTACAGCGCGTTTTTGAGGTGCTTCATTTCGAAACCTATGGGGGCTGGTTTCACGTTCTGTGAACCAACAATTTGAGTAAAACTTGATCAAAGTAATGGAAATAACTCATCAATGTCACATTCATTCCACTAAACCTCCATTACCGTATATTCCTCAAAACATATTCTTTTGAAATCATAACAAATTCTTCAAAAGTTCTTTTAATTTTTTTTTGTATATTTCGAATTCTCTCTAATTGCACTTTTCGGCTCTAACTGTTCTAAGACGCCAGCTCATTTTGCCCTTAAAACGTAGGATACCCTCGTATTTCAGTAATAGTATATTACACACCTAGAGCAGTGAAGTAAGAAATGTCTCAGATCAGATGTAATTATCGGCCGAGGCGAAGCCGATCCGAGGCTTTCTTATTTACTGCCCGAGGAGTGTATACGATTTTTCTCATAGACGGAGCCGAAAAGCGGAAACTTCGTTCCGCGCAGCGGGACGAAAGTTTCGCTTTCGGCCCGGAAATGAGAAAAAACTATTGTATTCGGATACAATTTAATGAACAGGATAAACACTGTTCGCGCTCTGTAGACCTTCGCATCGATTCTGAGTGATCGACTCTTTTGTCCCTAGTTGTACCTTAGGTGTGAAACCACCGTTGTTGTTTACGTGTGTTTACGAATGCAAAGTGTTTGCGAGCATTGTGTGCAGACCGCGTGCAGTGCGTGTATACGTCAGTTTCAATGGGATGCCGGTAGCGTGCGTGTCAGCGCCTAGTGAGAGGGTGCTCTCCCGCCAGACCTCGCTTCCTCCCTCTATTTCTATCATCGGCCCTCGGTCGTTCGGTGTATATGTGTTAGCCCACTTGGCGAGCTGCCATTTAGGGTGCAGATACTGCGAAAGCGAAGGCGGTTGTACACCCTTGACTACGAGGGCCTTCCATAACCCACGAACAACATGGAAAGGATGCAGGGAGGCCTTGGCCTATACACTATACACACGTGAATGTTGATGCATGTACGAGCCGAGAATAATACCTATAACCTGCAAAATCTCTCACTCGCGGACGATGGACGATTCTCTCCCGACTGAAAACATCTATATTACGGAAAGCACACTGGGTAAAGACAAATTCACCACATCCGAATGTAAGTCCTGGAGGTCGAAAATTATATTATAGATTGTACAAAGTAAATCGGCACCATCGAAACCAAAATTCCAAATGCACTAGAACATCGATTATCCGAACGTCAATTATTCAAAACGAGGATTATTCGAAACGCGCAGCGACAGCAACGTTCGGTCCGTGGATACGTAAGAGACAGTCGAGTGAGGATGAAGTTCTGTTTTATTCATTCAATGATAATGTGACTATGGCGAATAGCATCGTGTTCACAAGAACAAGCAGTCTATGGGTTCTCTCGGCGTGGTAAATTCATTTCTGCCTACGGCAAATGAATTATCCGAGTACTACCAGAAAAATATTAACATTCAACCATTGATGTTTTGACCTGGAGGCCGGTTCCCGATTTCTGTAAATAAAGCAGTGGTAGTATTTTTTTATCCACGGCGCATTTCGAGCCGACAAAATTGAATGTCGGATTATGTCACGCGTAATTGTCGAAGCACTCTCGAAACATAACACAAAACCGAAACGGCGGTAGTTGGAAAAAAAAAGAAAAAATCAGAGCTCCACGAGGGTTTGTGAGGGTGGTCGAGTTCGGAGGGATAGAGGGAGTGTTGTAATTTATTGATCGCACCGACGTATCCGGTTCTGCTTTGAAATTCATTTCAAACAGGCTCACTCGAGTGCTTTGAGTGCGGACGATAAATATTTACGATGTAAAGCTTTTGCCGCATGAACCCTAATTAAAGTATTCACGAACCTTGTGCTTTGCCAATAATCGTAGTAAATACACAATGTAGTGGGTGCTTCTAATATCAAAACAGGGAATGCGAACAGGAAGAACAAATCACAACACATTCAATGCTGATCGTATCCGAGTGTTGAAAAGCCAAAATATTTTTCGAACATTTGTGCATTTTATAGCGTGTACATGAGCGAAGAGATGAGATGATCTGCACCAGCGCGAACGGAGTTTGGAAGCCTCAGGATATTTTTGAGACGGAGAAAAGTTAGCTTGAAGCAACCAATGCCTCACGGGTATCGGGATTTTCTTTTAATCAGTTCGTTGACCCGGAAGAGAAACGCCGGCCATTTTTCGGGAGCAACGACACGTTCACGGGGCCAGAGGAGATGCGAGATACTATGTTGGGAGACGCAGTTTGCCGCGAAAGGGGCTGGCTCTCCCAAAAGGAAAATCAATGCCGTGAATGGGCTACGAACGTAGCAGGCTGTCACACTATCGCTCCCGCTCCTAGTCTCTTCTATACTGTACCACTATATACGGCATATATATAGTATAGCGTAGCAAAAGAACGTTGAGCTCGTTGGGGTGACTCAAAGTTGGTTGGGGCGGTGGTGAACTCGTACTCCCGCTAGGCTTTGCCTGCCTGCAGGCGCCACGTAAGCTTCTCCTCGGTGCCCCCCCCAAAAACGTGATTCACCTAAGGGCCACTTTAGCCCCCACTGCCATTTCTTTTTCTCCTTTACTATATATGCTCTTATGTACGTCACCCTTGCTCTTTGCGTTCGTACACAGGATATTCTGAAGTCCACTATATTTTCCGCCCGCTCAAAATGGTTTAAAACATCAAAAGTAGTGGTTTTAAAAAAAATGACTGTGTACGTGTGTGTATATGTGACTGACTTGAAAAAATCATAACTGTATATGCAAAGAACAGTCCTACAAACAAGCTGAACTTTAGCGCATAAATAGAACATTCATTCGTACCCATGGTCACTTATTTATTCGCCATAATTGAACCACTTAATGCGTCACGTATTATGGCATTATATATATTTCCTCACAATTCTGTATGCTCTCTAGTTCCACAATTTTCTAGCCAATGATCAAATCTGCTAATTTCTACAAATAAGGTAATCACACAGGGCAATCGGTATTAAATTTGCACAAAACCTGTATAGTATTTTAGTGTATGTTATATGTATATATATATATATATATATACATGTTATATGTATATACATATAAATATATGAATTTGTAGGCATTATTCACCAAGAGATAAATTAGGAAAATTGTTGGGGTAGAAAAAATTGTAATAAATTATAAGATGATCAGCATGGCGCGTGAAAGGGCAATTGACGCGGGGGATAGAGGGTAAACCGGTTGACAGCTGCAAGTCAGCATTCACTCGCACCCCAATGACAGGGTCTTGAGTAAATATTGAATAGTTTAACATTTAAAAAATGGGCTCCGAACCGACGAATCCACGAGCACAGTAACAGGAGAGCTGTCTACGTTCTCTAATGGGGTGTTCTAATTTAATGTCAGTTAATCGCATTACCGTTTGACTCTAAAACATTTTTTTTTTCGTGCTATTTTGCCCAATCTACGGGGGTTAAAACTCCCCGTGGTAAATGCTTCAGAAACTTCCACCAGTCTCGCAGCTCTGCCTCTCGTCCGCATTGGAATGTTAATACTTGTTTAGCCGCAGCTGATTTAGCAGCGAGAATTAAAAACACAATTTCCGGGGCAACCGGAGTAACGTCGAGCGTCCGACCGAGGGAGCTTCCGCGCGCTTTACGCGCCGGGACGTGCCTAATGGAATTACCGTGCAATCACGGTTCACCGTACGTGTGGTGGTCGATCTCCTACCTCCCTTCGCTGCCCGTCCTTTTCCAGCTCTTCCTACGTGGGCTCACAACGCTCTCTTAACTTCCATGTAAACGTAAAAACCAAATTTTTCCCGAAACAGCCTTCGTCGTTGTCGTCGTTGTCGTTGTCGTCGGCTTGCATGCTTATAATTATGCTTTGATGATGCGAAGCCGGAGAAGAGTGGCACCGGGAGTGGTGCGGTTAACGGGAAAGCATCGTAGCCGAGACTGCGATGAAACGGGAGAACAAATAAAGAATAAAAAGAAGAAATCACAACGAACCTTTGCGTCGTAACCTCGGAATTGTGCGAGGCGAGTGAAAGGCTTTCAACGACGATAAATGCACCAGAGACTCCTGCAAGTGGAAACAATTTACTTGTGAATATTTTTCAATTCGGCCCTCCGAGGAAAACATCACTTTCCAAGATGAATCTTGCAACCGATTCGTCCATGTTGACGTAAAAAACCATTTCTCTGAGATTTTTGTGTTTTCCATTTTTAGAGTAGTGATCTTTTTAACTAAGTCGTAAGTAATTGTCCTACGAATCGATTTTCACTCCTTATATTCTAATTCGAATTGCACAGTACAAAGTAAATCAACTTGATGTCAATTGTGGTATGAAAATAGCCAGCAGTAGTTGGGTGTAGCTTCATAATTACTTTAAGACCATTATTTAAACGAGAATTAATTTTCGCACTTCACTAATCCAATATTCTTAGTTCTTAGAAACTCAAGCTTTAAAATAAAGCATCTTGCCCCCCATACTTTGTTTATCCTTTCGCAACAATTTTCCGCCGGGTTTCTCTAGCTTAATGATTATTTTGACACCCTCGTGGTTAAGTTGTGAACGAGAAATGAGGGTGTTCTCCAATGGCGTACGACACAAGTCTACTGTCGCTGTTAGTGAATCGGAAACATGCACACACGAGGAAACGAGTGTCCACCACGCAAAGCATGTCGGACATGCATAGATACTGTTGGTGATGGTGAGGCAACGCGGTTTTGCTGTGTTTCACTCGCATTCAACCCTGTTAATTTTTCTGTCCTTCCAACGGTGCTGACTGGACGGTGGCCGGAAACCGAGGGTGCATGTTAATGCTAATAGGACCGGTTTTGCCGGTAGTCGGGGGAGTGAATCCTCGGTGAGCACAGAGCCGTACAATGTTTCTTTGTCAACCAGAGCTAAAATGAATTGTCCACGAGACAGAGAAAATCGAGTGGCTGAATCAACGGAGTGGAAAGACTTCTGTAGTGAAGTGGTGAAAGAAAAACCTGGTAGACAGCGTGAGCGTAAACAGAGTGTAGTCGGCGAGACCAAAGAAACTTTTACTCGAACGATTAAGTTCGTGCTGAAACATAGAGCACAAAGTGAGCTTCGACCTAAAAAACAATTTAATTTCACTCTTTCTCGAGCGAGTAGTGCCAATATAAACCGAGTCTTTGCACGCAAATTCCAGAAAGAGATGTAACGTATTCAAAGTTAGGGCCTCGTATACGGTATTCTAAAACGAGGGAGATGATGATATGAGCCGGCAGAGTTTGAAAGGGAAAATGCGCTGTTTCGAATCGATGCTCGACACACGCGT
This sequence comes from Clistopyga incitator, assembly GCA_947507545.1. Classification (NCBI taxonomy): domain Eukaryota; kingdom Metazoa; phylum Arthropoda; class Insecta; order Hymenoptera; family Ichneumonidae; genus Clistopyga; species Clistopyga incitator. Next base: position 7,011,379 of record OX382176.1, read on the forward strand.
CACCGCAAATGTATCCTGACAAACTGTGTAGAACATGTTGTAGTTCAGGGTGTTTTAGTGGAGGGTGCCAGCCAGCAGATTCCCTCGAAAAGGGTGAAAGGAAGCTGGATGCTCGGTTTAGATGAAAGGCGGAGGGGCAAGAGACGAAGAATTAGCGTGCATTTACGAAACTCAACGCGTGAAACGCTTCAATACACGAGAATGAACGGTGCGAGTGGAGCGCATCAGCCACGTAATACTGTATTGGAGTGTATGTAGCCAGTACCGACAGCAACGCGGCGGCGATAGCCCGACTGTGATGGCCGAACCCCTTTCATGCAGTAATCCAATCAGTCTCACGATTTATATCTAGTGACTTCCATACACAACGTTGTGTGTGTTACATTCGATCATTCTCTCGCCGCAAAACACGATACTCGGCTCTCGACAAGTCGCCAATCCCTCGCGACAGCTTTTTGGCATCAACCGCGCTAACATTTGATACGCTTGTTCGAAATCACTAAATGGTTCTCTTTTTGGGAAGATGCCGTCGACAAAGATCTAGGTTCAGATAAATTGTACATCAAGCGCATAAAATTCATATCAGTAATTATAAAGTCAGTCATTCATTTCTGTTACGGCTAATATCCAGTGACTTCAATGCTGCTTATGTAAGTGATAGTCACCGTAACTATACATATTCACGACAAATGTCATTCCGTAGTTGTCAAAATATCCACGATTTTTCTGAACACACATTCAAGTGTGCCATATAACGGTGCTACCGCTAACGTGGTAGTGATGATAGTCGATACTTAACTGTTGCCAGCAATATCACAATTTTAGTCGATTATAAAATGCTTTGGAAATAATAGGGGACATCTAATAAATACAGCAGCAACATATTAGATGGCTGGTACACGACGAAAAAAAAAAATTGTATATTGACGTCAACTCGATTGTTCACTTACGAGAATAAGATTTTCGATTTTCATAGTCAAAAGATTTTTATAAATTTGTTTGTGCGGAATTTTTATTTCATGGTTTGCTGTCCCTGTCGGTGAGTATAGATACGTCAGGGCAGATGTGCACAGGTTAGGTGTATAAATATACGCATTTCGGTCGTAGTTTCAGATTATATGGATTTAAAGAACGACGGTGCACAGTGAAAGAGAGGTCGAAGTATGGGAGTATGGCGTGGATGGTGGAAATGGCATGCGAAAAGCTGCGCCCGGCCATATAAGCGTAATAATGCGAATATACCTGCGTATTCTATACAGCATCCGCAGGTCGGTGGGGCATAACACACGGGAGTGAAACCGCGGGGTTTATATAGGTATAAATGGTAGGAACGCGAATGTAAGCGCGCTGGCCGAACGTAACGTTCGTCCATTATGTGATAAACATGGGCTTGCACGACGTTATAGTTTCATAGTGTATTACCCGCGGTAGGAGAAGGGGGAGAGGAGTGTCCGACGTTCGACTAGCGCACAGTCGGCGCCCATGGCTCGTCCACGAGTTACACCGTTCAGCATTACATGCAGCTACGTTCTCGCCATGCTACTAGTGTGCGCTGTTGCAGGACGATCGAGCACTGCAACGCAACGCCCAGTGCGCGTCCTTCGTAAAACTCCTCGTTACGATTACGACGCGGTCATTGCTGTTGCTCTTGCCGTCAGTGCTCACGGCCGTTGTTCCTCTTGTTATTGTGGCTCTTGCGCTCTCGATGCGTTCCCAGTTTGCCAGTTGATGTGTTGGACGAAGAGGTCAAAACGAGGGTTGCATCTCCGAAGAGCCCCCAACAGCAGAGTTTGCCGCCACGGATGGATCATTAAATTGGCAGTGTTGCATACTGATGCAGACAACAGATTCGTGATGGCTTCGGGCTATTCGTGCCACTATGGATGTTATTACTGAAAAATGTTGAAGTATATCAATTTCTAGGGCTTGTGTAATTGATACTCTGCCGTAGACATAAAAGTCAGTTTTTAGGCTGAATAGGCAGGCCATTTTATTCATTTTCGTACTTGATTATGATGAAAGAAAGAAAAGTGTTACTCATTTTCTACCATGAATTTTCGGTTGGAGTTTTTCATTTCATGAAATTTTCGTTTCGGGTGAAATTCATAAGTAAACGTGATATTTTAACGTATTCAATGTAGCATTTTTCAACTTTACATTATACTTGTATATTAAACGTAATATGTCTGTTTATACATAAATACTTTCAAGGAAAGTATATTAATTCTTATAATTAAATTTTAACAGTGACGATAGTAGCTATAAAAAATCACAGGATTCATATTTTTCGGCGAAAAAGTAGATCTAGTATATAGCAGTTGGTTTATCTCAAGTAAAATTTTAACAGATCATATCACACGATATGTACAGTAAGATCGGTTATTTTAGCCGCAAATACACTGTACGACCGAGTGCTTTTTGAGCAAATAAACAGATAAGTATAGGTTACTTTTAGTGTTTCTAATTAAGATTGCGTACACCCCGGCCGTTGGTTCTATCTGAAGTTAAACTTTGACCAATAATTCTGAACAATATATCATTAGTTATACTTGTGTTAGGTTTTGCATGCGATTTAAGCTGGTTGACTGCTTTTGCTTGGCGCGTAAATATTCGTTTAAGCGCTTGATGGATCTAGTCCCACGGTACGGAGTAGATGTCTCCTTCCTTCCCTCTTTCTCACTCTCTCTCTCTCTCCACGTTTGGAAAGTAATTACACGCGAAGCGGCAGTGGGTGGATCAGATTTTCGGGCTTTGAGCGATCTTCGATACCCGAAAGCTTCGCCGATGTCGAAATTAACAGGGAGATGGGCTGTGCCGTGCACTGTGTGTGTATATGTACCGGGCGAAGGGTCGATCATCGATTATTTTGGTAATGACTGGACAGCGCGCACGAGTGACTGAGCGAGTACCGACTCGATGATGGGACACGCGCGTTCGTAATTACAGTATCTCCTCCGGTGTCCGGTCGCCATCGATCCTTCTACACTCTCGTCGTTCGTGTCCCATTTTCGCTTCATACTACACGTACCGCACGGACTTTGCTAATCTCTAGGTCCTATTGCGAAACATGCTCATTCTGCATGATGATGGAACTTTATAGGAACTGGGGTTAAATTGATTCAGACTTTCTTGCCGTTCACGCAATAAACAAGCCCAGAATCCGAATTATCTATGACACATGAAAATCAAAACATCGCAAATCAAATAAAATTATCAATACCAAACGTTTGCATGTATGCAATTAATATATTTATCTAAATATGTATAATTTCTTCATTTATTCACTCACACACCGTATGTATGTATTTTTGTCTTTCAACTATATTTAATTGGGTTGATTAAACATTGACTCATATCAACATTATATTTTATTAGGGCCTATCATAACCATTGTTGCGTGTTTAATTTGAAAAAGTCTCCCAATACACTGACAAGTATGAATACAATGAGATGTTCACTACATTGACATTATTGAGTAATTTAAAGCACTATTCATTTTTTTATTTCAATACGTCCTTCGTTTTGCTGTCAAATATAAATGTAAGGTTAGGCAAAACGGGCACCGTCGTGGAAAAACATTTGGTTCTTGATTTCTCGTTACGTCATTAGGCTTGCATAGATATCCGGTTTCATACGGTAGAGGATACAGCAAAAAGCAATGACGGAGCGCCATATCATGATCCCAGGCTGTACGGAGCAGAGTGAATCGTTAAGTTGCTTACTGCCCGCCACTTATTTAGTAACGCAGGACACGCACAGCTATGCAGTACTTCGGGATCGAATGTTTGGAGGGCTGGGTAATGCATCGAATGTAAAGGTTGATGGGCAATTTTGTGCATTTATGATGGAGCCCTCTGGTCGGTTGGCTGGATCGTTGAACGGAGTTGAAATCTATTGATGACGTAGTTTAACTGACCGAGTTAAGTACACTATCGCCATGGGCGGAATGGGGTTTGCACCAGACGGAGGGACAAAGCGGGAACTTGAGCTAAAACTGGCAATGGTACTTTACGATGGCTGCACAGCATCGAAATACGCTAAGAATGGTATTGATGAGAGCGAGAGTATGAAGAGAAAATCGTCTGGGAAAAGCATCTTCCGTCTCTTCTGCTGGACGCCGACGGCGGATAGTAATCGCATTAATATAAGAACGGTAAATCTCGCGAGTACAATAGGCTCCACCAATGCCACTCTGCAGAAAGCTCTAAATGCGCTCGTCCACCTTTTCACTCTCCTCCAACTTCCTTCTCATGTCGGTAAATTACCGACATTCTTTGGTGCAGAGAATATCTCCAATGGTTTAAGCTTATGGCCGTTCAATTCTACGACAGCAGTTACATCATTAAGGAATCTGTATATTTGAGACTGCTCCGAAGATTATTTCGGAAGGGAAGCCTGACAAGGGACCTCGTGAAAAATGTAGCCATTGCTCGGAAGAAACGCAAATTGGACTGGATTAAAATTTACCTTTGTCCCGTTAGAAATACGTACTGACAGCACATCGTGGGATGGTATATCGTGTGGGTACGCAGAGCATCGAGAAGTAACTGCGATATCGCATTAGTCCCGCACAGAATCGTGCACACGGTGTCGGTCCTCACGCGACCGTAAATCAACTGCTTTGTGCACGGACCGAAAATCCAAATGCCAAAATATGTTTGGGGCCGTAAATCAGAGAGTCTCTGCTGAGCTCGTGTCGCTCCTGTCGTGAAGAGATGCCCGTGGGCTACTCGGACCATTTCGTATGAGTCCCGTATAGAATATGACAGAGAACACGCCCGCACGTATGAAGCCACACCGAGGAGCAGCGGAACATTCATTAATCGCGGAATTGCTGGTAAATCCCTCGCACAGCTGGGTACTCGGCACGGATATTTGTAGATACGTAGGGCGTGTGCGATGCAGCTTGTAGGAGAGGTGTCTCTGTTCTTAGTGAGGGAGAAATCCTTGGATTCTCGGAGGATTAGGCCCCTAAAGTCTACTGAACGTGGTTGGGACATCTATTTTACTGATGGAAGCTGGAGTGCTTGGTGGTATCGTCTCCTCCCGACATTTCTAAGATAATATCAAAATAAGATACGCCGGCAATAGACAATGGAACGAAGCACGGAGGTACTCCGTGGTGAGGTATGAATCGTCAACTCCGTGGCTGTGACAGACTCAGCCTGCTTTGATTAATCATTGATAACCGACGTCCGGTACGCACTGAATACTTGCCTCGCAAAATCGTGTGTAGCATCGTGTGGTCACACCGAGTGCGTGACTGACCGGTCAACCGGATAGCATACGGCTATCGATTCGACATATTTCCCATGTAATGGTCCTGTTAACGAACCTCCCCAGCCACGCGACCAATTGATAACGATCGCTACTATATCTAGAGGTCGGAGACCCTCTGGGGTTACCTACCCGAGATATAATCCTACCAAGATATAATGATACTCGAAAAGCACTGCGTAGTATCCAAGAAATCATGACATCACGTAGGTAGAGTTAGGATACCGTAAACGAAATGTTTTGGAGGGCAAGGAAAATTCCACCTTATATCACCACTATTTCTGCCCACTGTAGAATCTTTGTTCGCTACGCCAGCCTGTTGTTCGCTTATGCCAACCTCTCAAAAACAAGCTCATATATAAGTTTTTAATTGCTGTTTGAGAAAGTCCTAAATGTGGGTTTGCAAAATAGTACGCGTCCAAAAAATAAGGCTGGGACAGAATAGTTTCGTCATCTGCATTTGTTTACAAAAACCTGTTTCGTTCAAGAAAAAAGTTGCGAGCTTCTTTCCAATTTCAAAAAAGGCGGAAGCATGTCAGAAGCATGTAAATGTACGACGGTAAAGTAATCCCTCCTAGATATAGCGAGACGAATTACGCAACTGCCAACGCTGTGGGATTGGCGGGTCGTTGGTGGCTTGTGAATTTGAGAAGCGGTGAAAGAGGCTCTGGGACCTTGGGGCAATGTAATTACAACTTAATACGCCGAATTGTTCCCACAAGTCCTCCAGTTATACCAGACTCGCATTAATATGTCCTTCACGCGGGTAAAAGCTCACCGGTGGGTTTTCAACCCCACGAAAACGCTTGCAGGTTGCAGCTCATCTCCTCCCACTCGGTAATCGGACTTTAACATAGCACTAACAATAACGCTTTTTCTTCCATTATTCATAAACACTTTATAATCTCCTTACGCACAGTTCTGGTGAGTTATGGCGAATTAATATAGAAACGGACGATTGAAACGGTAGATCACAAGTGGCAGGAAGTTGCTGAGGAGAAAAGACCCTGTCCTGACAAGAGGCAATGCTTGCGGAGGGCGAGGATGAGGACAACGAGGAGGATGACGGTGCTGGAACACGGCTTTTGAAGAGGGTCGGTTATTTCGCGGAGGAGTGGGCCAACATGAGGATGAAAATAGGACAAGCCAGTGTGGGCGGGGGGTTGAGTTCAAGTGGCATTCATCGAAACGCGTCCGCCCGCCCGTCTTTCACCTAGTATAACACGATATAATGGTCGACGATAGAGGGAAAAAATAATTGGACGTGATGTTTGTCGTTATATTTGCCGATGTTAAGGGCCTACGTCTATACCACCGCTCCCTCGTATTTTCTGTATTCCAGTAGTCTTTATTTCGCTCTTTCTCCTTCTCCACCTTGCCTTTAGCCTCGAGAACGAACGGTTTTTTTCAACTCGGTAAAGCTTCCTTTGGCTCCCAACTCCCAAGTATTTTACGTACTATGCTGGCACAGGGGAACCGACGTCCTCTTTCTCTTGCGAAACGTAAATTAATTTTTCATGAAGGGCGCGTGAGGTTGTGTCTGAGCACGACGGTTATTATAGAATTCTCTTATTTTTCGGCGCCGTGTTCGACAAAGTTGTGCGGGTAGGAGACTGGTATATAGGAGCACTACCGCAGGATGAAAGCCTCGTCTGATCTCTATATTACTGGGTGGATTAGCTAGTTATGAAACTAACTGGGACCTGTCACGGCCTTCGCCTGGCAACGCATTTCTACCGAGAGAGAACTCTCCCGGTGATGAAGTCTCAACCGGTGCTCCTCCGCGTCCTATCTGAAAGTTGAACTGAGCCACGTATATCCGTGGCAGTACTGCTGGCAGGGATCCTAACAGCGACTGTACTAAATAATTGATCAAGCTGTACTGGAAGCAGGCACGTCTATGTATCCGGTTGCTGACGTATACAGACCTTGTTGCATGGGTTCTAGGAACATTTGAATCAATCTCCTCACTCATAGATTATATTGCCTTGTATACCAATAAGACGATCAAGTAACCCTCTGATTTGGAAAATTAAACTGAGATTCGCTTTCAGTGAGGTATACCATGACACTGTAGAGAAACCTACTCGACTATAAGGACGAAAAATGGCATTTACGAATAACCTTCCAGAATGTGCAACTATCTTTTCAAGGTCGATTTTTCTGTTTACAAAAAATAAATCGTGGAAATTTATGCAATTTTTTATGTTGAAATTAATTAAGTGGCTTAACAATAAATTGCACAATGCGCTAGTCTATTAAATACGCTTCGAATAATCTGTTCGAATGTCATGAATTTGCATTCTAAGATCCGAGCGTGTTTTCAATTGTGTTGTTTCCTATCTTTTACATTGGGGTGACTAATTACACACCCTCAGGCATGTTGCTTTTATGTTACCATGGATAAGCTGCACGCTCGAAAATGGGTGAAAAGTCGTCACAATGTAAAAGATCGGAAGCAACATACTCAGCAATACGCTTGGTTTTTAGAGGGGAGATGTATGCCTTTACATCTTAATAACATTTCCATTAATTTTGAAACTTTTACTGTTTTAGTCGAAAGAAAGCTATGCTTAACAGAACAATAAACGTACCTCGCAGACTCGGCATCGTGCATTCAATACGATGGATATTTTCCAAAAGAAAATTAGACACAGGTAGACTCTGTGTAGAATTTCGTCTGTTGGCATTCAGGAGAAGAGCAATTAAAGCAAGGTAGTACGAAACAGTCGTGAATACCGAAAACAGGTGCTGCAATGATGGAGAGAAGTTGGATATGACACAGCACCGACAAAGCAGACTCGGGAGAACCAAAGCAAAAGGGAAATAGAAGTTCCTACAATCCACCTCTGATAGGGCGGTAAATCACACTTTGCGAAAACCAGCAATAGTGTTCTCGACGAAGCTTTCACTTTGTCCCGGCAATGTTTTAATTAAAGAGACGAAAGACGAATAAAAGGCGTGAGGATTGGCTCCCTCTGTGTTCGGCAACCCAGGTCAAAATGATTCTGGCTTCAACATATACTACGTTCTGAAATCTGGAGGCAAAGTACAGAAACCTTCATCAGGCAAAGTACCTGACGTATCCTCAAGAGTAATAGATCCTAGAATTCACTTCAACAGTTAAGTCAAAATATGTTGTCATCGTTTATGGCTACTTATCCAAATTTAAGCAAATTCAGTTTCCTTTAATAGTCATTAAAGTCGTATTGGCAGTTCTCACTCTCTCTAATTAACGATAAGCAGCATGCCATGTACTTTACTTTACGAGAAAAATTGGAGAGTATAAACAAACATTTCAAAATGACTTACCTTTGCTCGTTCCGTCGGGTCCTCGTAGTATGGTGCACTCCTCTATTGTTCCGAAGGCAGTGAATAACTGTCGGACATCGTCTTCGGTCTGTTGCTTGCTGAGCATTCCCACGAACAGCTTTCTGTCTGCATATGGGTGTCGGCCATGTGTAGGATAGAGAGAACAGAGAAAATGCGTTTGCGTTAGACGTGCGGATGAACGTCGTGCCTATACTGAATAATGCGTAGGGTGTAATAATAATAACGAAAGAAAGGATAATAGAGAAAAACAAAGGCAAGGTAATAAACATAGTACGATATTGACAATATATGTATGTACATATCAAATATGTATATATATATATAGTCAAATCTTGCGGCTAACACCGAGAACGACATAGTTACACGGTACACCAGCAATCGCATATCCACCACCCTAGAGGGAGAGATTTGGAGGCGCGTCAAAACGCGTTCACTAGATAAGTGGTAGACGCGCCCCACTGATGTCTCTCACTCATTGCGCCAAAATACAATAACGTCACATACTTTTTTACGCCAACGTACGTACATCTAACACCATTGACTGAGGCTGCTGCTGTGTGTGGCCAATTGAATATATATATATATATAGTAATAATTAATATCGATCACTTAACAAACGATTAATAATTGTCTTTATAAAATAACAACAAATATAATACCAATCATAATAAAGAAGATAAGTGTGGAAAATATCAGAAAATTTAATCAACCTACGACCTACACCACAAGCCGATTAAATAGGTGGGTTAAAGGGATTTCACACGCCAGCAATATACGTGACAGCGATGCTTTAGGGGTCTCTGCAGCTATTTCTAACTGCTATTATCAGTATTGCGATAATGGACAGAGCTTTCAAGAATGTGATACATGATCCTCTGTACGCACTCGCGGCTATTGCGTTTTAGGGCCTGATTAGGTTTGTAATCACAATTTCAATGATCTTAAGTAATTAAGTTAGTACAAAAATAATTTTGTTGGCTTCGTCGAAATAATTTTTTTCACGCAGCCTTAGAAATATCTGCACCGTTCCACACCCTGCTCATCTATTGGCATATTTCCATCTTGACATTACGACGAATACAAAAGTGTTCGTGTGATTGTGAGTAAGAGTGTGCGTGTTCATGTAGTGTAACTGTACGTGTGTGCAGACGATAATCACGGGAGTCTCGGAAAATGCAGCATGTAAATAAGGAGCGATGGAAAAAGGAAGAGGTTTCCATGACGATCAGGTGTGGGCAGGCGGACGGCAGACTTTCCATCTATTACGACGTCTAGGTACACGAGTAATATAGAAGGTGTAATAAACTCACATTATAATAATATTCAGAAAGTATGTACATAGGTGATATACATACGAATATTTATATATATTTATATATATATAATATGCATATATCATGTATATATATAAAAACACATCGACAACAAACGAGACAATATAACATCCAACGAGCGAGCCACTATATGGTCACAGCTTTGTAAAAGAGCGATGGGTTTTAATTGAGTGTCGGTTTTATAGCTGGCTGGGGAGATTTGGAAAGAGATAGACTTTATTTTGGGATTATCATAGAAATAAATAATAAAAAAATGAGTTTTTGTGACTCGACAGTGCGACTATCGAACATTGGTGGGTTGATAGGTGGGAGAGTATAAAGATCAGTTAAGCGACAGGATTACTGCAACGTGAACCAGTCACGCAGACAGACCCTACGCAGAACTCGTTTCTTTGATGATATAAATCTGGCACACCCACGTTCTGTATGTCATACACAGTAGAGAGGGTTGAGAATGTGGAAGGGGCGTATACCGTATAAGCAAGAGGGGAATGAAAATCGATGACTCGACCTTGGTGGGGTGAGGATGGCTAAATTGAACGTCGGGTCTTTACGATATGGTACAAGGGGCTTTTGGAGTTGCCACTTTAATTTTCCATTTTCGTACGGAGGGAATAGGAAGCCAGCGTGCGACAGTGGATTGCGGAAGATGGATCATGGCCTGTTCGGCCGACGAGGGGTCAAAGAACTATTTATGCGAGCAGCAATTAAATAAGAGGTGTTGCGTCAAACTGTGCTGGCCAAATGCGGCTGCGGTGATGGCGTGTGACGAGGGAGAAGAGTTCGCTTTTCGTGACTTGTTTTTTCTTTCTCTGAGCATATATATATATATATTTTTTTGGTCGTCCACTTCTTCGTTCGTCCGTACGTTTGTTCGTTCGTTTGTCCATTCGTTTGTTCGTTCGTTTGTCCATTCGTTTGTTCGTTCGTTTGTTCGTTCGTTTGTTCAATCGTTTGATCGCCAGCCCTCGACTTCGGCGTCACTTTTGATGTGCGCACAGAAGTAGGAGAAGAAGAAGAAGAACGGAAGGTTTCTTGGAATGGAAGCTAGCTATCTCCTGGAAGTCGAAGTTACCTTCAGCAGCCGCCACCGGTGCCTCCTACTTCCAGAAGATGGCACAGGCGCTCCCGTCGTCCATCATGCACTCTGGAATACAGAACAGAAACAAAGATGGCTTTTGGGTCAAAGTAACCATGTTGTCGTCGTTCGTTGATTGTGCCTTTCTTGACCCAATCCATTATTCATCTTATATCTTAAGCCTAACCCTAACTGATTCAATACAATTTTTCAATGCATTCCTAAAAGTTACAGTATCAATTAATTACCATTAATAGCGAAGAATCTGTAAATATACCTAAAAAATAAAACTTATATTGATATTCATTCTGGCGGCTATCTGCTTATTCGACAAGAAGCCAGGGCTTGCTGTTAGTCCTTCTTCAGTACGCGATTAATTCATTATCTTAACATGGTAGCGAGGGAGAATGGTGAGACACAAGGTCGACTATAGTGGTACTGGTACTAAAGGTCATCTGATATACGCGAATCCGGGAGAGCTCGAGGGTGGCTGGGTGGACGGCTTTTCTAGGACGAGGTGCCGCTCGTGTTACACCCTCTTCTCAGCTAAGGCTCTAGGGCACATTTAAGGATTTGTCTCGGGAAATTAGATTCTCGCCTGACTTGCAGCGTCGTTGCTGCTGAATCCCTCGCCTACCCCGACCATTCCATCGGAGTGTAACTCCTCGCGTACGTAAGAGCGTTGCATAGTACTGGTAGTAGTGAGCAGGCAGATCTCACCTTTTACTCTGGTTGGACCCTTTTCATCGTACCACCCAGGTCTCCATTGTCCCCATCGGGAAGTCGGCGCCGAGGCAGCGCCAGGAATTGGTCCTTTGTCGCCGGAGCGAAGTGTTAACGCGCGACCCTTTAAGCCCTCTTCATTCACGTCCGCGCGATTTTCTCCCACCAACTTTCAATTCCTACACGCGAGTCGAGTTGGCACACGGCACTCTTACCATCCACCACCACTAGCACCATCTGCCGGAAACCGTTTCCCGAAAGTCTTTCTCGTACTTGTCGCTGACACCCGCAGCTCTCTGGCTCTCCGAATCACTTTCTGGATCTTGGCTTTCTCTAAGCTCTTGTGTTTCCTTGACTTTGTCAAGTTGATTCTCACTGCTGGCAATGAAAGCTGGTCTCAAGATGTTATTCGATCGACGTTCTCAAATTTTCCAGGACCATCGTACTCTCTTATCCGGATTTACGAACTTTTCTGTTGACATTTCTTGTTGACGCGCATACTGCAACGAGGGAGATAAGAGTGAGAGCGAATTAATTTTTCGAGCACCCGGAGGGTTCGCGCCACTGTTTGTGATTGGCCATTTAACAGCAGAATGGACTTCACGATGAGGCCGGAAAGAAAAATGAACCCTCGGGAAATTATCTTAACCGCGGACGCGCGTTTACTCTGTTGCGTAGCCTGGGGCAGCATCATGAAAACTTTAAAGCGAGTTAACGCTCGTGTCGAAGTAACTACGAGGGTATCAAGGTGGCCACCGAACCCGTCTCGACAACCTTCTGTAGTGGAGCCACCTTCGGTGTAAATATTAAATATTTACGTAAAATTTTTATATTTTCAATTTCGTCCTTCATGTCTTTATCCAATTTCGGATCCTGCATGAAATAGGAAGAATTTATTGCACATAAGACCATTTCTATACTTTTGCCGTCGAAATGAAGGAAGCATTCATGACACTGACACTGTTCATCAGTAAATTAACATCAGTGGCAAACCACTCTACAACTTATACACTACACCCGACGTTCAATATCTCTTGAAATTTATTTATACGTTTGTAACGTATGCAGCTAATAAAACGTAGAGTCAAGGAAGACAACAACCGCGCAACGAATTCAGGGTGATACCTCGATATCTCGGGGCACGTTTATCTCAGGAGGTTGAAGAAGACGAGGTTCTGAGGGGAGGAGGTGGATAAGGCACAGAGTGAGCGAGGGGAGTGGCGCGAGTGATGGCGGTGGAAAGCAAGGTGGCTCGCCGAGGGATCGAAACTTATCTACTTGCTCAACTAGCGCTAGTACAGCTCTCCCACTCACCTTATCCAGTCGAGGGAACTTGCTTCGAGTTCGTCCAAGTTCTCTCACATCATTGTCTCTGTCTAGCGTGTTCTCCTTTGCAATTCTCTTCGTCGCACTTCTGAGCATTACCCTCGCTCCGATCTAGAGTAACGTGAATTACTCAAATCTGTTCTGCAGACGGGGAAACTATACTGCGATATAGCCTAGCTTTTCTCTGGGCGGCTATCACCCGAGATCCTCTCTAGATTTTTACGGGAACTAAACTACAGGAAAATCGAAAGGAGCAGCGTGAATTTTCACTTCACTACAATAACCTTGTAGAAAATATGACATTAGTTATTCTCGCGCTAAATGTTTGTCGTTTACAGCATTATCCTACCGATCTCCTGAACCGCGTTGGAAAATGATATACAGAACGTTTGGAAATGCCGAGGTTCTTAGAACAAAACTTGGTGCGAGTGAAAGATAATTGACGTCACGGATTCGAACTGTCAGTTTGAGTGTTCTGCAAGACTTAGAAAGCTCTCTTCGAAGGTTACTCGTTTGCCGTGGCAAAGGGCGCGCCTTCCAACAATGAACCTACAACAATGCTTTGTGATAAATTTGCAGTTGGGTAACCCTGCATAGTAGGACATTCGTATTTCCGAGCCCTCTCCATAAAGGCACCCCAATATTTCATTCCCCACATAGATCACGTGCAGAGATTACTTTTCCCAGTATGAACAGGCGTACAACTCTCCGACAGTAATTCTCTTTGGTAATAAGAAGCGTTGCACCTGCGAAGAAAATGGCTAGGTTAGGCACTAACGGAAATTAGATGGAAGGGAAAGCAAAAGCTAATAAAAAATCCTTGTGAACAGAGGAACACTGGGTAAAGAAGCGAGAATTCGTACCGCATCGTAATCAAAATTAGACCTATCCTTTGTATTTGCTAATAGCACATTACTCCGAACGGGAGTTAAGACGGCGTTAAAGTGGAAACTGGTTATCGTTGTCGGGAGCTGCTGTTCGCTTTTCACGGGCACGATTCTGCTGGATCTATAAATGACGTAATTAAGCTAGAACTCGCGGGCACTCCGAGATGGTTTGTAAGGGGTGGTCATTTATACGATGGAGGTCCTAGAAGGTGTAAAAGGCGGTGCTAGTGAAGCTGCGTAAAGTCTTTCAATCTTTACCAAACCACGGAAGCTTTCTGTGGCCACAAGCTTGTAGGAACCTCAGAAATTACGCTCAAACTACCTCGAAACCTTTGTGGTTTACCGCGGTAACTAAGCCGTCGAGGGAAAAAAAACGAAAAATAGAATATTGAAACAAATTTCGCCGTTTCTCTACTCAGCTTCCAGAATAGCATGCAGCAGACTTGAATACTATTCGGGGTGATGTTCTGCATTCTAGTTGGCTTTCAACTGTCCAGTCCGTTCATTGCGGTTGTTCCGCTATGGTGTCGCACCTACATGGTATGACCAGGCCCTAGCTGACGCGTTGAAGTTCAGTAACCCTTGATTGAAGCCCGGGCTAGGCCACGTATATGGATACCTACAGGGTATCTACATAGGTATACATAAGGGGGTTAGGTGCGCGCCGGGAGGTTAGGAGAAAGGGAAGTTGCAGAGGGTTCGATGGCGTCGACGTCGTTGCTCGCCGGATCACTCCGCCCGCATCCGCGTCAAGGCGAGGCTTTGTGGGGGCCGCGTCGAGGCAGGCGACCGGAGATTACAATGGCATCTCCTCCAGATTAGCATATGAATTAGGATCCCATCCTGGCGTCGCAGCGATGCGGCCCGCGTACACTCGCTCCTGCTGATGCTTCTGCTGCTTGGACTACGTTTCTCTTCGGCGTAGAAACGGCCTTCGTGCAACCGACGGGGGAGATCTCATAGTATGCACCACCAGTTACCATATAGTATTATGACGAAGTAGAGAACGACAGAATAGCCGACCGTCTACGAATGGGAATGAGAGTCAGCATAAAAACCGAGGAAGAGGGGTTAAAAAGTAGAACGGAGGCAGGGGAGGTAAGATGTCAAAAAAAGGACACTTTTTAAGAGGAATGAGGATCTCAACGGGGCGTTCTATGAGCTATTTACGTTGATTGTGCAGATGAATCTTGGTCAAGAATTCACGTAGACGTAGTGTTTTCGCATGCAGGAGGTATCCCTCAATCTCCAGAGCCATCCCAAATTCTTGTCATTTACTTCCAAAGCCGTCTGAATTTCCCAGCTTGGGCAGTTGACTTTTACAAAGAAGAAGTCCATGACTTCTCGTCGGGCCTGTTTCAGAGTTGTTCTATCGTTTAGTCCTTCGTAAAGCCTTCTAACTCGTGCGTGGTTTTTATTATCGCACATCTCGTCCACGCCTGCAATTACAGTCTGCTGGTAATGATCGTTAGATGCAGGGAAAATGGAGGTTATCGGGTTGTTGGATTAACGATGTTTCCCTCTGCACTCTTTCCGGGACCGTTATCGTTAGACATTGTCGTGCCGCTCGTGAGAGAGAACGTTACGAGCAGCCGGGGCACCTCAACCGAGCGTGCGAGTGCATTCACGTGCGACGCACGCGCCGTTCATCGTAATTAAAAGAATATAGGCCACGGAGGGAACGTGGGTTATACGAGCCGCTAGAAACTAGAAGATCGTTATCACTCCCAGTCTATCTCCTTCCACGGCCACCTGGTGAGTCCCTTATCCGCTTTTCATTCCGATGAATTTATCATCATGTGCCCGCATGGTCTCTTGTGAACGGTTTCCTCACTTTCGACCATCCTGATCCTCTAGGTGTGTATATAGCGTCCGTCGTTTTGTCGTTTCACAGATTGTTCGCGGCGCACGTTTAGTTCATAAATTCCCTCGTCGTCCAAGTCGAAACCGCTAACGATTCGTCCTGCCAGAATTTCTCGCTCGATCATAAGGTTTGGTCTATAAAGAGAGCCACTTCGATCATTTGTTTTCAGTGCTGCAGATTCTACGCAACTTCAGCCTTTATGCTACCTTACAACGCATACGTCACAGTATACTAGGGCCTCTCGTATAAAAATTGAGATATAAAATAACCTTATTTTAACATCGGAGCGATCAATTGCACGGCATACAGTTGTTATAATGCATTTTTTATAAGACGAATTATATTAAAGTGAGAGGATCGGGAATGACAATTTCTCGGGACCAGTTCCGGTGTGCTCTCGGGGGAAATTTTCCTGACTGGCATAGAATAATGAGCGTGGAGTTTCTCTTTCCCGAACCATCCACACTCTACAGCAAACTGCGTATTATATAGGTACGCTATCCGCGATATCAGATCTGGCTATAGTACATAAAGATGAGATTGTACTATATTGCTTGGAGCCCTGTTTTATGATAAACTCGATAACCTAAGTATATATACTATATTTAGCACATTATTCTCGACAGAATCACTGGATCGAAATGTCGTTATCTCACCTCCGCGGTTTTCACTGTCCGCCGGCTTCACTTGAATAGGACGGTTCATCTGGAACACAAGAAACAAAGATAATATTTATTACTCGTGACATTCGTAGCACTCATAAGACGATGTATAGTTGTAGTAACAAAAATATCTTTGTCATCAAGCGATAATTCCTCAAAACTTTTTTATAGGCTTCCCTATGAAAACATATTTTGCAGACTCAGCACTTATTATTTTGCCACAGGACCACTTATATCTGTGCTTTCTGTAAGATGGCTGTGGGAATTTTCCCAACCCATGATTTAAATCGTCCAGGTCTTGGAAGGTTCGCTTGTTGCCGGACGAAGTATCATTATTTGTTCAGCGGGGGTCTTTCGCAACGTGTCTGTAACGTCCGGTCCTCGTCACTTGGTTCTCTTCGGCCACTGAGACGAAGTGGGTAGGGACGGGGAACATATAGATATAGATAGATAGATACGAAGAGAGAAGTAGATATCGTCGTAGCGGACCGACGAAACCAGGAAAGGTCTCTGGTGCTGACGGAGCCGTATTTCCGTGTCGTGGACGTTGGGTAAAAGGGGTTCTTGGCTATTCCCCTTCGCCTCCTTTCTGTTTCTCACTCTCTATCCACCTCTCAAGCTGTGATGGACAGAGCAACGACGACGAAAAGCTTCGCGCACGATTCTCTGGATGCGTCGCCTCTCTCTCTTTCTCTCTCTCTCGCTCACTATTCCTTCTATCCTTTCCCGAGACTCAATGGAGCGGGGCTCAGGCGAACAAATAACATTGTTTATTTGTCGGACGCCCAAGCGCTTCGGCTCTTGGCATCCCCTATGTGAGGGGATGCGCGTGGTCCTCGTCCCACATCGCCCTTTCCCGATACCACTCGCTCGTTGCTCCAGTTCGCGATGCTCGCACTGCTGCTGGGGTGGCAAAGATGCATGATTCATGACACGGGGGAGAGCAGCCTACCGTCGCGCGTACGTTCCTTCGATCCTCTTCGTTCTGGTTCATCCCTTCCTCAACTTTCTCATCTATCTCCATCGCCTCCCCTGCTGCTGTACAGCATTACCCGATATTCCGACCTGGTTCCGCGTCTCCCTCGGTTTAGGCAGTCTAGCGTGTGCCATATCAACATTACGCTATATGCTACATACAGAAGCAGCGACAATGGCAGCAACCCCCCATCGTCTCGAAGAGTTCTTCTTCTTCTCAGCCAATTCCCCTCCCAGCATGCATTGGCTACGTTGTATCTTGAACAACGTACGAAGAGTCCCCCCTTTCAACCACGTTTTCGGCATTCACTGCGGGGCACCCCCATTTATTTTATACGATCCGCAGGGTTTGCGATGAGAGTACTTCGCTGGGGTCAATGCCTTATACTTTACCACGTGGGATACATTTCCAACCACCACGCTGAATCCGACCATATGTTTCTTTTGAGTATCTCTCGATCTGAACGACATTCAATAATGACCTATGCGGCCTCAGATAGCAACTTACCTTTATTAATTGAACGTGCAATTAAAGATTGAATAACTTGTTTTTGCTACATCTCTGTGGTAATAAGTCTCATTTTGATTCGGCTTCAAGAGGTCTCGAACGTTCTAATGAAATTTTATGTACTTCATACTTTCCAATTTAGAAACATAAACTAATATGTTAAATGGACGCTGAGTCCTTTACTATGTTCGGACGATCTATGCGACTTGGTTGTACGTGGTTATTATCGTAATTACTCGGAAAAAACAGATGTAGGAAAATCGATCATTAGTGATTATTAATATTCTATTGGATCTATTACCGGCTATCATTTTCTATCTTAGAGTACGGCAGTTTTGCGTAAGGGGGTAGAAAAGGTTGAGGGTAGTTGGCTCATAGATTGGTAGAGAAACTACAGAGCGATTTAGATAGAGTCTATGGGAAGACTACTTTTAAGCTCCACCAGCAAGCCAGTCACGGGAAATTAACGTTTGACGAGAGTACCGAGCGTCCGACCAGTATGTTGTCCGCCAAGTAGTCAGGGTAACGGCATGACTCGGGTTTTCCGTAGATACCAGAACTCAGATACTTGTATTGTACAGCCCCTCATGTCTATCAGCAAGAAAGATAGAGTGGATTGTAATACCACGTGTTGGGAATACCACGTATTTGCGACTGTTCTTCAGCACTCACGTCAATGTCTCATACGGTGACGATTCGTATCGTGATCATTCAAGGGTAGATTGATGAAACTTCAATCAGGATTGTATCGTGATAATATGCGATCAATTAATCAAACGAGTTACTGCAACAAAAACTACAACTTTTTCTACAGATTTCGAATGGAAAAGGGTGCGACGACGGGTATATATGCCAATGAGTGTTGGACCTCGCGGTTTAACCCTGTGAATAGAGAAGCGATTCTCATTTCTTAGTGATGGCTTGCTCGACATCGTGTTTCAAGATGGATGGTAATAAGTAAATGTGTTTGCCGGCGCTCGGGAGCCACACATATCCCAAGCAATTAATTAAGCTCGACTAGGGACACCGAAGTGAACGCGCTCCGGGAATGGCAAGTACATAGGAGCAAAATGCACGTACACTGTGCCCGCGACTTCGGTGAGATGGAGGACGATAGCCAGGCTCGAAAATATATGCATTCAGTGCGGTAAGTACCGTATTCCCTGTCATCTTTCCTCGTGGACATAAAAAAACGAAAACACCGCTCTTGAGTTACGGTGCATCGCATGATAACGCACCTTTGAATTATGAAGGAGTCCTATTGTCTATACCCGTTATGGACAGTGTATCGAAAATCACTTGGACCTACGCCGAGAACTGTAACCATCCATATGTGTATAGTCTCTAGGTATATTACTGTACAGCATATTATCCAAGCGATCGGATAGCGAATATCGCCCATCGGCCAAATGACAGCAGTCACCCTCTTCCCACCTGTTCCCTTGCTTCCCTCAGACTGTACGACTTTTCGGCACCAAAATCCAGATACCTGACGCACGGAGTCCGATAACTGGGCAAATTGAATGGTGAATGCCGCTTCGGAAATTGAATAAGCTATCGTGGCTCGGCCAACGAGCAGTGACTAGTAGTAGAGCCCGGTATTTGACCTGACCAGTCAGGCCAGGCCAGGCCTGCGTGCAATCAATGTACCGATTGAAGATAAGAGCTATCCACCCCACCGTCCGGTCATTCTCTCCTCTATACCTCCGCTCCTCCTATGATTTATATACCAGACAGTCTTCGCTCCTGGTGTATTCATTACGTAATTATACCACGCTGGCCAGCACTCCCTGTTCCAGCCCCTATCGGCGCTTCGTTATGTCTCGCTTCGTACCACCTCGATTCTCATTTTTTATCGTATTCCCTGAATTAATATATACGTACGATGAAGATCGCAATCCTCGAGGCACTGCGTGATTATTTCGAAGACTCAATTTATTTCGGAATTCACTCGATAATTCATGCCATGTTTCTATAAATTGGTCGGAATCATAAGCGACAGGATTACCTAAGTTTATTACGTTTCCGAACAGTCTCGACACGCCAAATTCCACGCGCGAAGCTACAGCCTACCGCGCGCTAACGCGACTAATTCCTTCGAATGCTCGTGACAAAGCAAATGCATATACTGCGGTATAGAGGAGGACCTCGTCGTTTCCCAGGTGGATGCCAAAGAAGCATCGCTACGCGCACCAGCGAGAACACCGCGGTACCTTCAGCTCCCTGGCAGATTAAATCTAAATGGATTCCGGGCCCGGGCTAATTGCCGAAATAATTGAAACTCGGAATTAATTCTGGCCTCGTTCTCCTATCCCACTTGGTTTCCCATGTACGCCTTTTCCTTGCGTTTCTCGCGGGATGACAATTGATATTTGATAATTGCTAGTCGCGTACTCACGGAGTTGCCAATATCTTCCACATCACCCTTTCGCATTTCCTCGTGCTTCGTGAACATTCTGAATAAATTTGTCATGGACTTTCCAAAGTTATATTTTCCCGGCCCAAGATATGCTTTACCCAACGAAAACATCCGGGAATTCTTAAAGAAGTATACGGTGTATATATTCCCGGCCATTAATCCACGTTTCGAAGTCACGGCAGCGTACAAACCTCCAGTCCGGATCAAACGTAAACTTTTTGCTAAAAATTCCTTCATAAATCTATCATAAAATTGTTCGTTTTCACCGGTGTGGCAAAGTTTTCGCCTTCCCGAGAGCTTCTTTCGACAGGAACGAAGAAGAAGATCGCTTCCGAGGAGTGGGCTCGAGCTTCGATGTTCCGTATGACTTTCGCGCGTTTCTTGTGTCGTAAAAGCAACTTTTTTTACACTCCGTCGCCCACGCTTCAAGGGCTTCCTGTCTTCCCATGATCGTCGTATATAGCAACTTCGAGCAAAAGTATGGTTTGTACATATGTTCTGACAAGGTAAGAAAATGCTGTTTAACAAATTTCTGAACAATTTTTGATGTACGAAAACTAAACCATTCCCTTTATGTTAAGGTTATGTCAACTGAATCTACAACCCAAGGTAACTCGATAGAGGCATAAGAATTAAATTTCTAGGTGAAAAAATATTATATTTAATAGTACTGCATCAGAATTTCGATAATCCTCGAAGTTTTAATTGTAAATATCAATCTTATTATTATCGACCGAATAGAGAATATATTTATCCCCCAAAGAAACCCTTACGGGTAAAAAAATTGAGACAAGGACATTTACGTTGTGTCGTTCTATATAAACCAAAAAACAGTGTATCAAAAAATTGAAATAAATGGCATACTATGTATTTTGTACAAAAAGTTGTGAAATAACCAGAAAACATCGGCAGCATATATTGCCAAGTACATTCTGTCATAATTCACATATACAGATATATAACTTTCATAAATGTTATTAAAAACGTAGGAAATCGCATTTGATAAAAAAATAATAATACTCATATTAATAACTATGAAATTAAAACTAAACAAGAATATACATATATATCGACACGATATATATATTAGACTGGGCCAAAAAAAACGAACAATATATTTTTTTTAATGGTACTCTGAAAAACTTGTTCAAGACGACAAAAAAAAATTATCCTGAAAGTTTGATCCCTTAATATTAATATTAAGGGATGGATCATTACAACTATCAGATTTTTTACATCTGCCGTATTTATTCCCCAAAACTCGTAAATTATGAATTTGAAAAATTTGTTCTATTGATAGTTTCAACGGAAATTGAATTTCCTACAAAAAAGCTCTCTTAGTAAATTTACGTAGAACGAGCCGTTTCCTTGTAATCGCGCCTCAAACATTGATTTGTTTTTTCAAATTTTTGTGTGAATTTTTTATTTTTGTAACCACCAGAAAAATTAATATTTTCAAAGATCAAATGATTATTTTTGTGGGAAATTTAATGCTCTACAAAAAAGGTGTCTCAAAATTTTTCAGAAAATTCAATCCTTTAAGAATTATTCGACATTTTTTAAGTCGATTTTAATTATTTTCATGTCAAAAAACTCCTGAAGGAGGTATCGACATTATAGCAAGGTGCGCGCGTGCGGTAAAAATGAAAGGAATTTGGAAAAATGAAATGTTTAAACCAACATATCTTTGTTAATCCTATAACTTTAAGTACTGGTTTTGGTCTCAATGGTAATATTTTAAGCTAATGCATCTTCCTGCAATAAAAAATATCCTCAAGAGACTCGAAATTGGTTTATATTATAATGTAACCTGTTGAAAACGCGGCTAAAATGGGTGAGTTCGGGAAAAGATACTTGGTAGCGTCTCGTCGATTCGTATATGTACTTGTCTCGAGACGCTACCGCGTCTCTTGACTTGTAATACGGTGGCGCGATTCATTATTTGTTCTTAATGGATTGAGTAATTATAAATAAATAAATTACTTGTTTAATTGATTATTTCACCCTGTTATTATTTTATGACATCTGCACATTTATTTTGTTATTACAAACTTGTTAATTTTTTGACATTTTAGTCCTTAATTCGTGTGTACGTAGATCATTTGATAATGGATCAAAATAAAAAATTTAATTGACAATTATTCTGGAAAAATTATTTACGTTGGCTATTTTGTTCTCGTTAATTCCGCGGAAGTTTAATTCTACATGAAAAGTTGTGTGTCGGTATGAAAAAGAAAACATGCATAGTTTTCCTTTGTTATATGAGCGTCTCATAAATCTAGTATGGAAATTTTGATTCGAAAAATGCTTATTACAATTCCTGTTTAAAATTACATAAGCCGATGTAATCGACAAGATTTTCACAGTACGCGTGAAGATACACGAGATGATGCATCAGCAACGAGAAGTGGAGAATATCGCTGTGGAAAAGAGAGTTGTATCCCGGATGCGCCCCGGGCGAATGTCCTGGAGAATAATCGAGTATCCCGAGGGGTCGTATACGCTATGCTCCGGGGTTGCTGTGCGGAATGGGAAAGCACGAGTGGCTATATGAGGCTGTATAAACGCTTATAGTACGTGCGCTATAGATGTGCCCGTGGGTAATATCCAGGAGTGGAGACAGAAGACACGGGAACGTTTCTCGTTGATTCTGTGAGCGTCCCTCAGACGCATACGGAGACAGTGCGTAGTGCGTTGTAGCAACTGGTACCGGGTACGCGAGGGCGATAACTCGCGGCCTCGAAACTTGGCGTTACGAGGCGCAGTCGTATCAATACACATGCACCTGTGCTCTCGGCCCGGGTGAGCATCAGTAGTACGCGTGTGTTTGAAACTGCGAAATAGAGGTTAAGCCGAGCCCTTTCCAGTGCAGCGGCGTTGTTGGCCTGGGTACGCACTTTACCTCTCACACGATTATAAATAGGATTGCGTTTTATTGTCGAGAGCGGTGGGCACGCTGTGTGATTGAACGTTAACGCAGTAATGGCTTCGAATGCGCACCATACGTTCGTACTGCACATTGCGTCGTGGGTACGATAGGCATGAATATACCCGGATGCCCGCTGGTGGTATTGCTGCTGGTGCGGTGATCGTGGTCATGCCAAGGATGGAAATTGCAGTATAGTGCACCCGCCACATTCACCGAAACCCATATCTATAGTCCACTGCCAGCGGTCGTTTCTTTCGAAACACTAGCTGCCGAAAGAGGGTTGGATTCTGGGTTTAACACTGACTTCAAAATGCGAGTGTATGAAAATTTGCGTACTTCACGAGACCCGGTAGACATATTTATGTGCATGTCAGTGACGTACATATACCTACCTCCCTGGGAGTTCCCCGCTAACCCGTTATCTCTTTCATTCTGCCTTATAGCAAATGCTATTGTAAGTTCCTCTAAAGGATAGGCAGCCGGTAGAGGTACTTATAAAAAATTTGAACATCAAAACCCATGCGGAAACATCCTACATAACATCGGCGAAATGATTTTATAATAGACGGTAAAAGGTGAGAATGAACCACGTTAGAATCTTCGACAAGTGACACTTTCCCATTTCGATGCAGCGATGGCCGGTAAATCCGACGCCAGTCGCATTCAACGCGTGTTACGTCTGGAGTCCACTTGTGTTGGTCATTTCATTTCAAGCACGACCGTGCATTCAGGGATCCACCTTGAGCTTAGTGCTGAAATAGGTTGTGAAACTACGTGGGTGCAAATATATATGTTCAACGTGACATCCAGAAGCGGGTTATGCGTATATTTATGCGTGTGCCGATGTATCTATACAGGTTTCCATATTTTCATCGGTGGGAATACAGGAAAAGGTATACTCATGTATGCAAACGCAAAACGATAAATTGTGTTATATATGTTCGCACACATATACTAGAATGTTATTGGGGTTCACGCGCTCCCATTGGGGGCTAATATAGAGAGATATAGCAACCATACCAACCCTTGCCACTGTGAGCATTGTCATAGCAACCGTTGCTACGGCGAGCGTTGTCATGGCAACCGTTGCTAGGGCGACCGTTGTCATGGCAATCGTTGCTAGGGTAACCGTTGTCATGGCAAGGGTTGCTATGCTCGATTCTGGGACACGGCGCCGGCGGTGGCGGCGGTGGCGGCGATAACGAAATCTTTTTATAATATAGAGAGATATGCATAGCACGTGTGCAGTTAAAGAGTTGTCGTCTCTAAGTTGACACCGATGGAAACTTCGACCAGTAGTACTTTGGCATTCGGATCCAGCAATGACCGCCACATACAAATAACGACCTCTCGATGTGACATACTCGTACATACCGGTGCAAGCCCGCTCAACGCCTGTAACGTAAGCCGCGTCGATTCGAACGGGCATTAAATGTCAAACATTTATTCGCATCCCTGGGGTTCCGATGGAAAAGCACGAAGGAGAAAAGGGAGAAAAGAGCGAGAGCAAGAGAGAGCGAGAGAGGGAGAGAGAGAGAGAGAGACAGAGAGACAGAGAGAATGTGTGTACAAAAGGGAAAGGAAAACTATAGAAGTACGTGGAATATAGGAGTGGGCTTGGTCGGCCGGCGGGCGCCAACGATCCGCCGCAAACATCGGAAAAATGGTGGCGATTCGATTACCGTCCACCTACCACCCTCTTGCTTCAGCTTCTTTGCCACAACTCTCTACGGTCCCTCTCACTTGTCGCTGCTGCTGTTGCTGCTGCTTCTGCTCTGCTGCCACTCTTCCAGAAAATCCTCCTTCACTCGAGAACTTTACGACGGGGCTGGCAACGCACGCATGATGCTACTATCTGGCGCCAAACTCTCCCTCACAACCTTCTCAGCATCCCTTATCCGCAAGACTAGGAATTCTCGAAGGTTATATTTTGTTTTCACAACCCTCTGTTATGCGACATCTTCGGTTTTACTTGGAATTCTGACCATTTCGTAGAGTCCTATATCGATTCACAAAAATGTCAATTCTGCTTTTCCTATAAGTTGTGAAGTTATGGCGTCTTGTGCATCTTCCAAAATTAAATCATGATTAAAAACCATTACAACCTTAACTACATCAATGCAATTACACTTATGGTTTGTGTTAAATATGTCGAATAATTTATAATAAGCCTGACGGTTGACTTAATTTTATCTGAATAGAAAAGTATAATTTAGATGGCGTTTTTTAGAATAATTTAAGTCTTGGTCATACTTGGATATAATCTTGGAACTACTGAATCCGTTCTTGTATCCACGGAATATATATTCATTGGATAAAGAAATTCAAGTGTCAATCACGGATTGGATCAATCCTCGACTTCAAATGTTATTATATTTTGTATATTTAGGAAAAACGATGTTTTTAAATAGTACATGAGTGCAGAAGAGTGGCTAATCCACGCAACTGTGAAGTTGGCTGCACGAGCTGCAGCGAGTACAGATAACCAATGCTTTAGCCTACATTGATACAAAAATATATATGACTACGCGTCGTAATCAGTACTAAAATAACTATCAGGGTTCACCCCTGATGGAGCTTATAGGGAATTTGGGCGTGAGGGATTCGCAAGTTAGTAAGCATAGTCAGTAGAGTGTTAGGTCCATAAGCATAGGTAGGTAGACGTAACTCGTAGACAGGCAATTCAAGACCCGTCCCCGTCAGTTAATCGTCAAAATAGGTTAAAGTGGTCGTATTTATTTTTTAAATCTATATTCTTTTTTTCTTATTCTTATATAGTCATAACATATCATTTGCGATGTCGAGCTTCACTTTTGAAAAAGTATATGATCATCAACAAATCACACCAGTAAACATGTTGAGCGAAACAAAAAGACATTTGGATGCAATAATTGGTTCCTGTTGCAACGTTATAAATAATCTGCATGAACCTACGGAAATTGTTAAGATAATAATGCTGTAGTTGTCTCTCTACCACACAAGATGGTTGAATCGAGGAAGCCACGATAACTTATTGAGGAGGTTGAGTAAACCTCCTTGCGCGGTTCTCCGTTCTCCTGGCGAGGTTGAGCCAACCTAAATTCCGTTGGCCCATTTTTCTTTTTTCTCAGTGCACATATAAAACGTGAGCACAGCTTACAACTTTTTCGCAAAAGTTGCATTACCATATACTAGTTATAAAGTATAGTTTCCGTCTTGTCATCCAGTAAGAAATGGCTCGGTATCTCTCTGGTTAAACGCTGAGTTGAAATCAATTTTTCATCCCTCCAATATCGAAATAGGCTCTTCGTAAACTCATTTTTTTTCCTCCCATCTCTATGCGTTATCCTAACTAACGGGAGGGTAGCTTCCGGGGAAAACAAGAGAGAGGTGGAGTGCCTACCACTACAATCTCGATACGATCATTTGATACAGGGCCGCTGCATCATGAGCAATACAGACGGAAGTATCTAGCAGCGGAGAATTCCGGAGAGCGCGCATTGGCGGAAACTCAATATGTCTACCTTCTCACCAAGGCTGCGTAACGGGGTGTAGAGAACGTGCGTCTAGGCGCCTAGTCGGAAAGACAGGGGAGGACGGGGCATTCTGTATAGCAACTGTGAGGTGCTGTGTGCTAGTCCTGCGTTGCTATTGCTACTGCTCTTAGCCTGGCGGCTGGCTCGCGGGGATTCGGGATTGATGGGCCGTGTAGAACCGGCGTGGCCATGTGGCAAGCCACATTACCACGCCACTATGCGCACCGGCACATTCATGTGTGCCGCTGCATTAA
The DNA here is from genome assembly GCA_947507545.1 of Clistopyga incitator. Lineage (NCBI taxonomy): Eukaryota > Metazoa > Arthropoda > Insecta > Hymenoptera > Ichneumonidae > Clistopyga > Clistopyga incitator. Next base: position 7,038,463 of record OX382176.1, read on the forward strand.
TTGATGCAGGTATCTCACTCTGTTCACTCTATCCGTCTCTATATATTGTCTGTATTGGCAGTACAGAGTTGAACAGAGCACCTCTCCGATGCACTCTCTTGATATATCGCCGTCTCACTCAGTTTCGTTGCATCACAACCGAGCGCAATGTTGCTACCGCAACGTCTCGTGAGAATCCGGCACGTGTATTTACAACGTGTAAAATACGATACACCACGTACGCTTGGATCGCTTCTCCAATGCAACGATTATTTCCAGATACAAGAAGATGAACAGGCAGAGGAAAACATGCGATATGCATCGAATTCCATCAATGTTGGGACATCGGGTTAATGCCTGTTATCTAATAGTATATTGTGATACTAGTACGATAAAGCGGCCATTATCGCATGGAGGTTAGGAAGCCTTGCACGAGTCAAGTCGAGTGCTACAACGATACGAGGCGAGGCCGAGTGTTGTTTGTAGCGCGAGAGGGGCCGCTTCGTCGTACAAGTGTCACATACTATTTTTTGTACCGAATGACAACATACTGTCGCACATCTTCGTGCCTGCGAAGCGTTGCATAAAATCATCTTGTAGATACTTTTACACACGCTATCTGGTGCGTAAAGTTATCTAGAATTCTTTAGATAACTTTACGCACCAGATGGCGTACGTAAAATTATCTACCTTTATGTCAGCATAATACGCCATCTTACGCATGCCTTGCAGGCGCAGAATGTGCGACTTTATGTGCATGAGTTACAAAAAATATATACTATTATAATAAAGTTTGTTCCTATGTTGCGGAACAATTGAAAACCTGACTTGGACAACTTCTATTTTTTGGTTGAGCTGCTGATCTCAATTTTGGTTTTTTTTCTATGCATAAAATGTTTCTTACAAAAACTGGCAAATAAGAATATAAATAACCGTATGTATATCATAATATGCAAATCACATTTTCCCCTTTATGTGACAACAGACTGTGGTCGGGAGATTGGTCAGACAAACTCAAATCTACCGACTATCTCACTGCTTCTCTCACCAAAATTGTCCTTAAGGGTGACAATCTTGCGTATCGTAATTTTTATAACATTATTTTTGTATCCGTAAAGTATTGAATTTTATCGATAAACAGCCCTGACCGAAGGTTAAAGTACAGTAAACACTCTATAAGAGTATACGCAGCTTTGTACGTTCATATTTTGAAAAAAAAAAAAAAAAAAAATCACCGATATTGCAAGAAAGATTTGTTATTTCAAAATATGGTTAATGTTCTTGTAGCGACGCGTCTTAAAAACGTGTGTGCTCACTTGAGTCTACTGTACTAAAAAAAATGCTCCCCATGCAGTGATAAAAATTAAGTGCCTGACCGTACCGTAAACCTCACGCACCTTCCAAAGATTAAAGTTTCGTCCTAATAAAATTTCCCTCGAACATTTTAGTTGATGTAGTGATATCGCATTGGAAAAACGAATATTATAGCATCAGCGACCGTTAACTGTATACCCTGTCCACCCATTGAAACACTAGCCTTAATACCACACTATAACCGATGATACCCTTGGGAAATCGAGAAGAGAATTTTCCGTAGCCGCAGCATATCGATTTTAGATGCTACAATGTACAGCTGACAGAAAAGAACGAGCTGGAAAAAAAAAGAAGGAAAACCATATGTGTCCGAGGGAACGTGAGGGGTTCACTCACGGGTGTCTCGTCGCACTTTGGAAAATGTTGGCGAACCGTGAAGAAAAGAGCCCTGACAGTTTGGAATTTCGATCGTATCCCGACAGTGACGAATTTTCCGTTTTTTTTCTGCGCCTCACGCAACGCGCATGGGGTGAAGAAACTTGAAAGAGCGGGAGAGCGACGCGTGCCAGAGTCGCTCGTGATGATGTTCACCGAAACGATGCGAATTTTCTCCTGCACGAACTCTGTTCCGTTTTCTTTTTTCTTTTTTCAATTTATTCATACTATACCAGAGTACGCTTTTCTATTTTTTAAAGCGTAAGCGTATAAATGGGGAACCGTCGCTCACGAGTGATCGGAAAATGAGTGCTCCGTGTCTTTCTCGGTTCTTGTGCCGGGTTTTACCGCAAAGTGCTGACTAACCCCGAGCGTAGTCCACGCGTGCAACCAAGCAGCTGCGCTTCTGTTGGGGCGCTCGCAGGGGGGACAGAGGGTACCGATTGCAGGGGCTCCAGCTCACGACTGATATTGTTCTATAGCTGTATCGCACGGCCGAAGGGGACTGAGAAGCTCGGTAGATTGTGTAACATATGGATACACAACGAGGGACATGCAGCACAGATATAGCTGTATATATACTTACGTCGCATAATCTATACATATATATACACGTGTATATATAAATGTACACATACATGCAGATCGCGGAGAGTTTACGCGTGAGCGTGTAATCAACGCGCGTAACTATCGTGCGTTGTGTACGCTGCACTGCGCTTATGCATGCATGAGAGCTACGCTATTATTAGTACACGCATATTATAAACAATATTTTTTTTACATGTGCTCCACGCAACGAGTTGCATCCACGGAAGCATGTACTCTCGCTTCGAGCGATCTTTATGGCGATGCGGTGCGTTAACGCATAAAGCTTAACTCTTCTCAAAGAGTTTACAAGGTCCTCAGAAGAAGAAGAACAAGAAGAAGCACGAAGTACCAAGCAAGTCGCGCATTTATAGGCCTTCGGTGTGCAAACATCATACATAAGTCAATCGTCGCATGAAAAGCGACCGCAGACTATTCGCTGTCGATAAATGTGTTGTCACTGCTGTATGGTGACACATGTGGAGTGGATTGATTTCAAGCAAAAAGTATATGAATTTTTATTGAAACGGGCTTGCGACCGGAAGTTCTAAATTTAAGAGTTCACTTGGTCACTTCCAGCGACACCATTGATGTAAATATGATTACGAAGAATCGACTCTTAAAAAAAAAAAAATTTCACACGATTATTCTTATATTTTGCGTAGCTTGGTAATTCGCTCTTTATCCAAGAAAACTCGTTTTCATCGCGACGTTTTTCACTGTATTTTTCTATCTTCGTATAATATATTTTTGTATATTATTTCTCTCGTAAAAAAAGAGCTGTCAAGTGATAAAAGTGAAACATCCACAAGACTTAACTTATATTTGTTGTGGACAAATCTTATTATCTCGTATGATTAGCTTTTCCCTGCATTTTTTTCATTTTCATTGCGTTTTTTTCTGTTAACTTTATTCTTTGGTAGAAAATTTCACAACTTCAAGGATATGCTGCTTGTCCTTTCCAAGGAAATATCGTAGTATTGTGCATTATATTTTGTCACCTGCAAAGGACATTTTTTAAACAAAACGCGCGGTAATACTTCGTATATGTTGCACGGTTTATCAGTAATTTCTTGAATATCACTTTATTGAAACGTGCTTCAAATAGTAAGTTCGAGAAAAGGGTCAACTGATGCGTGCTGGCCCTGACATATTAAAGACAAAATTCTCAGAAGCAAATTATACAAGGCTTTCTTAATTTTTTTTATATAAACATTTTGTAATTACTATCAGATCCGTTTTACTTCTGGTAAGAAAATATCCGTCAAGATTCTTGAAAGAAAATTGCTCGAGACTTTTATATGTTTGTTATACAAAGATAAAACATGATAAGCACGAATAATTCGCTTTTTCGCGAAGTCGTACAATACGTTATTTATATTGGCTCTAGAAAAAGCTTATAATTTCCTAGAATATGCTTTTCTTTGAAATAATTTTATTGTCCATAGCATCTTTATGACTTAGAAGAACATTTTCAAGCACGTTGGACATTTTTCATTTTTTTTTTGCAAGAAAATGTCAACGTTTCCATGTTATTCACTTAATTTCTTCAACGCCGAAAGAATGTAAGCAAAATGCGTAGAAATATTCCGTTTCGCGTAGTTCAACAGTGTCTTGTTGAAAGTAAGTTTATTAAAACGTGCCTGGGATCGGATGTGTGGAATAGAAGGGTTAACTGGATCTTGCATAACAGCGCCACCGATGCGCAGTCGATTTGAGATTAGAAGTGAGAATGTTGAAACAAAATTTCACGACTTTCAAAATTATTTCCACATATCTCGGGAAAAAATTATGAAATTTTTTGTATTGTTTGTATACCTTCATATAGCAGGACAATTTGATGAAAGGAACATGATTGGAATACGAGGACAAATACTGTTTGACAGAGAATTTTTGAAGGTAACTTTATTAAGACACGTTTTTGAACGGAAGTGCCAAATAAAAGAGTTATCTAAGTGACCTCCAACGGCGCTAGTGATGTACGGTTACTTTGATCCTGAAATTGAGAATATTGAAATGAAGTCTCACACGATTGGCTTGTTTTTTTTTGTTATTTGTATAAAATTATATAATTGGGCTTTTTGTAAAATCAAAATATTCAAAATGCTTCATTAATTCATCCAACATTGTTCGCACATGGGACAAATTTCGAAACTATTGTATTCGCGTACGCAAGAAAATATCAAGGTTTTCGTGTCGTCCATTTCATTTGATCATAGCGAAGGCATTTAATAGAATGAAAAAGCGTGATAATACTGCGAGTGCTTCACGCGTATTAACAGCGGTTTCATCAAAGTACGAACCGGGCGAGGATTCGATAAGTGTGTTCCATATATGCTCGTCTCTTTTTCTCAGTGCTCGACGAGTTGGAGTACGATTGGAATATTCGTAGCGAGGCGACACACTCACCATTTGAAAGTCGTTCCGACGCGACGACACCACTTCCACAATATGAACCATTGGTGCGAACGACGTGATATTGCCGGCTGAAGAGATCAACGAATAGTTGTACAGTATGGTGAGAGGGTGGTAGGTTCAGCGGAGGCGTTGGTGGTAGTAACAGAGGCGGCAGCACCAGGAGCGTAGTATAGCGCAGGAGGATAACGGTTCCGCTCCTCGTCTCTCGTGTTATGCTCTCCGTGCTCCTTCGTTTACTTACGCTTATCAAAGAAAGTAAATCTCACCAACTCGAACAAGATTTTCTCTCTGACTAGGTAAGTCCTCAAAGGTTGCACTGGTAACCGCACATGTACACTCACTATTACAAGTTACTAATCGACTTGTCAATAATACAGTAGAAACAGAAAAATAATAATGGTAGTATTAAATTATTCTATATCAGAAAAATTGACTAGAATATAACTTAACAACGTTAATTGCACAATTCGATATTTGATACTTTATCCAATTAATGTAAATATTTCTTTTTTTGTTTTTAGGTTACAAAACAATACGTTTTTATTTAATTATTAAATTCAACAGCAATTGACGAAGAGGCGCTCGGATCTTGGCTCTGTATTATCACGCGGCTTATGCTCTCGACTATTGAGGATCCGTTGGTACGGAATGGAAACGCGTCAGCGGAGGGCTGTCAGAGAGGAGCTATAGATAAAACCCCCAACGCAGCTCGTCCGCGACTGATTCCCCAGGCCTACACGCACCCTCTAGTTTTCTCCCCCTTTCATCCCCCACTCTCACTCTCACTCCCTGCCATACACAGCCCCCCCACCCCCCCACCCCGCCGCTCTCCTCGTAAGCCTCACCTTCGCGCTTGCTCGCTCTTTCCACCCGCGGATATGGCAACCTTCCGCTCAGCCCGCTACAGCTCACTCACTCGTTCACCCTTACTCCGGTTATACGACTCTGCCAGCGTTACTACCCCTCCTGTACACCCTTCGAGCTTCTACGTGGCGGCCTTGCTTCCCCAGCACATCTCTTATCCTCTCGTGGCCTTTTTCTCTCTCTTTCTCTCTCTCTATTTCTCGACTCACGGGACCCATATTACAGCTCCGAACCCCTCCAGGCGAACTCCAGCACGCACCCTGGAAGCAAGTCGAGCCCACGCACCCTCTCACTACTCTCTCTCGCACCCCGTAATATCGATGGAGTTTCTGGGCACACTCGGCCAATCAAACGTGCGCAAAGCGCTCGCGGCTCTCTGATCCTCCTCGTTCTTTGGTGTTGGCGCTTCTTCGCCGATTCTGTACCGCGCGACCGATTCTGTGCCGTGCCCGAGTCCCAGTCCCCGAGATAAAGGGCAAGAAAAGTATGAGAGAGCGGTACAGAAAGTCCGAAGGCCATGGCGCCTCCCCGAAAGGGAAGACGGCTTGGTATAAATGTAGGTGACGTTCAGGGGTGCACAGGAAAATCCATGGGATCCATTCTCCATACCCTGCTTTTCCTTTTATATGTTCCGCTATCTCTTTTCGAGCTGCCGCTCTCCTTTACGTTTTTAGGTTCGTTCTTTCTTTTTATTCCCTGACAATCGAGTAATGAGGTTTCAAGTCTCGATTCGATACTGATTCGATTGCTCGACATTCCTCGTCTTGCTTAGCTTCTCCCTGGAATCCTGCTCTACTGAATTTTATTCGAATAATATTGCACCTTTATCCTACAATTTTCGCTCCACTTCGGCGCAATTTCTCGTTGCTGTGCAGAGCTACCGCGAAAGGAATGGGGACGAATTTCAGGACACCCCTCATATTATTATTATTTCCAAAGGACGGCCCGTCAGCTCTCACGAACCTATGAGTCCTTCCCATTATCAAAGTCGAGAGAAAGAACTTTTCATTTCAAATCCACTTGGGCATTTATCTGAATCTGCCAATATAGAGAAAACTGTAATAATTATCATAAAACTGTCCATCTGAAATATGCAACGTTTAATTCTGTACTCATTACGGTCGATTGATTGCAAAAAAAGTTTTATTGATATTTCAACGAAATTATAAAGGATTATCGCCTAAGGCAAATAAGAATAATTATCGTTATAACTTATTGAAGATATATTTAGAGAATATTTAATTATTTTTGAGGATAATGTAAATGGGGGATTATATGTAGCCTATAAAATAATATTTTGTTTTGCCTATCTAGCAGAAAATATTTGCAATTTGTAATCTGAGGTTTAAGAAAGTTATTATTGGCGTATTCGCAATAAGCTACTGCTCCGTCACACTTGGTATGGGCGTGAAGTCTTTATGGTGAATTTCCTGGACTATAAAGCTGAACTGTATGCATAGAAATTCGAGAATTTCATACATTATTCTACGTTTCTCGCTATAATTTATTACAGTCGCATTTGTAAATTCGAGTTTGAGTTACGAGCCATCTCGCGAGGAGGCCCGCGCGAGAATTTGGCGGTGTCGTTCGCGGTATTGCGATACTGTTGCAAATAAAATCAGATGTGAATATTAATATCATATTTCTTATTGAAAGCTGCCCAAGATCATTGATAGTACTTGTTCTTATATCACCTGTAACACAATCCATATGTCACACAATAAACATTTTTTTAATAATCGATGTTTCCAGAAATGTGATGCCTGAAATGACAATAAAGATCTCGCTGTTCTGAATCACTTGCTGTTCACTGCTTATCAATTATTCGTGGGTATCAGACCGAAGCAGGATAACTTCTATATTAACTTGTGGCGCGAAAATAAATTAAAATTTCAATATTACATCCTTTACACTTTAGGTAATCTATCAGAAGAAGTGGAGATTCTGGATTGGATTTCAATACCAAAGCTACATTTTGGATTTACTACGCCCACACCAAATGTCACTGATATTCACTTTTCTCTGAAATTATTGTGCTTTCGGAAAAGTCTATGGTCCGAACAGCTCGACGGACGGACAAAAAATGTATGAATGTCTTTTTTCGAATTCAGATCACTCAAAATGTATGTTTTTTTTGCATTGTCGCAAGACTTTCTTTTTTTACATATCTCGTATGTGATGAGAAAGTAAAAAGTAATTATACAAAATCAATGCGCAATTATATAAGGTATTGTCAAAGTTTTTCCACTCGCTTCCGCCGGTACCGGTGAACCAAAAGTAATCTCTCGGTGATTTCTATTCGCGAATTTGCAATATATATCCGTGACTCTCAGATGGACATCGAAACAGTACCTAGGGTAAACAGTACTTCTTTCGCAGTATTTCGCTCTGTGATCCGCGTTCGCTTCATCCGTCTCACTACGTCCGGTTCTCTTGTACTTTGGCTTGTCATATCCCTCTATCTGGGTACAAAAGCCACCGGAAATTGCCGGTGGCTCTGCTCTTCGTGAAGATGCTCGTTGACTGTCGTCGACGAACGCGACGGCGAATCCCGGGACTACTATTCGTCTGGCGGCGGTCCACGCCGGTGCTCAACGATCTGAGCGACCACCGGAGCGTCAAAAGTCTCTCACCGTAATGGCTGCCAGATCGACGTAACGTGTATCGAGGGAACGGGCAAAGGTATGTGTACGATTGAGAGGAAGATGGAACATCTGAAACTCTAAACCCGTTATACTACGATTGAGTGAACGGACTCGGGAGAGCCCATAGTGAATCCCAATATCCTACTGGATCGCGTATCGCAATATCCCCCGAATGATACCACGATTGTCTCTTTAATAGCGAGGTATACTCAAAGCTAATTTTCCTGCAATTTATACACCGGGAGACGAGCGCACGATATTAGCGCCAGAGGTTGACGAATGGATTGTTTGATTGAACGAGCTAGGATACACAGTAAAACAAGAAATCTAAAATTTAATTAATCGTTCAATTGATTATCAAATGAATTTCTCGCGTCTGTGATCGACAATTCAGTTTTTCGTCACTGTATGAAAAAGAAACTGCAGAATATTTTGAGTTTGGTAAAGTTGTAAATATTACTAAATTTTGGAATCCGCTGACATTGATTATTTGATACAATGATACAATCTTCGTTGAAGAAAGACGTTTTGCAATTCACACATCGAGCGACGATCCCACATCCACCAGATTAGCTTATCAATGAATGATCGTTAAATTTAATGAAACTCATAATTTCACGCGCTTCGTAAACGATAATCCAGATCCTTGTCATAATTCAAAATTTTACTAAGCCTTGTAATTAAGTCCGGTTACGTTCATTGATTGAAACAATAGTATATATTTAAAACTTTATTGAATAAAATCTTGAATTAGCTTTTTTTATAGACATAGTCTTCCGTATGCCTTAAGCAGACTTTTACGTTCTGCTTCTCCCCTTTCACTCAGCCTAATGCACTATTGTACCGCATTTACACGAAAATACAGGGGGTTATATTATTTCTAGATTTCTACTGAATACGAATTTATTAGAAACGCGGAAAAACTGCCACTCGCTCAGCAATTGGCGCGCGAAACAAAAGCAATTTAGCGGTCACCCATTCAAGTTATGGCCCCAAACAATATTGCTTAACTGTCGGGTCCACCGAAATTACACACCGACCGCGTGTCCAATACCGTCGGTATGTTGAGTTAATGTAACCATATTGAACAATTACCGTCCAAGATAAATTGATTAAATTAAACAAAATTCAGAATATAAAAGTTATTGAAACTCGTATCGAAAGACTTCGTATGCCATAAATTTGTACTGCAGACATTTAGGCAGATCTGTCGAAATCTATAAAGGCCATATGGGGTCGTTTCGTTGTTCGAAATTTCATGACTGCTGAGTTAAAGCCACGGAGGCTCCCCTTCCTCTCTCTTCAATTTTTAAATTTATGTCCCTCCGCATCGGGCTCATGATACAGGATATAAAATGTATATTATCGCTATTCTCGACTAACGAGAGTTTACGTAGCCTCCAGATATAAGCTATTAGAACGTGCGCTTCGCTGTATGGAGTGTCGTACACGTACATAAGCTCTCCTAGTTTGTATGGCTAGCCTTCGTGTACTTCGTCGCGTGGCGGAAATTGCTAGCGAATGATCGTATACATCTGTGGTACACGCGATGTCTGGACGGCCGGTGGCCGCTAGTGACGTAACCGATAGCGTGCCATTACGTCACGAGGTTAGTGCGAGTGCTTGAGCGAAGAAGGGGCTGGAGGGATGGCAATAATCGATCCGTCATAAATTATCGAAGAACAGTCGATGACCATGCGGAGATGCGGAATTGCGCTGAAACGCCTCGAGATGTTTGCGAGACAGTGAACGGTGACCTTCGGCTTAGCTCGGATGAACATTCGCTCGCTAACTTACCATTTTGGGTCATTGTACTCTTTTTTATTTTACTTATTTTTGACTGCAGTATTGAAAACAGGGCACGTTTAAATAGCACTTTAATGGACTATGCTGCGTTAGCCTTCTTACACACAATATCGTGCAGAAATTCCGGGCCTTTGACGTTGCTCCTCGTTTCGAATAGTTGACATCGAGAACATAGTGATCCGTGGCCGTTTCCCAGGACATATCCCTCCATGCTATCCTTGTGTCGACCAAGCCGCGCTGTGGTCTCTATATAAACTCGCTGGATTCGCCCCCTTTTTCGACCAGGCCAGCGCGAAACTTTGCGGGAAAGGGCCAGCTCTTATTTGGCTGATGCGATCACGTGCAAAGGAAGGGAAAACCAATAGTTATTACGTAGGATGTGTACGTCGGTGCCGAGCAACCCTCCTTGGCAACTTTACGGGACTCGATCCGTTTCTCCCTTTCCTTCTGATCCATGCCCCTGCTGCCCCTTGCCGTATCCCGGTCCACGATTAGTGAGCCTCCCTAAGTGCGTGCACGCTCGATCTGCTTCGTTCTTTTTCCATCCCTTTTTCTTTTTTCCTGCACTTTACTCATCCTACCATTTACCTTTGTCTTCTTCCCGTTATCTTTGCGCTCTGTCATTTTCTCTCACCCTTCGGCACTTCCGCGACTACCAGCACCGATCACCACTGTTGCTGATTTTTCTACTTTACGCCGCTCATCGTTGGTCTACATTCTCACTCACTATACTTCCCCCATCATCCTTTCCACCTTCTTCTTTTTTTTCGATTCCTCCTTTCATACATCCCACGATGTTTTGCTTTATCACTCCTTCATATTTTTTTGTAGATTGAACGCCACTACTCCCCACCGTTTTTTTTGTCGGATATTCTTCAAGATCTACGTTCCTGATAAGGACAGAAAGAGTGATCTCCTTACCTCGAGGGTGTTTCTGCAACCGATGAGTACAAATATTGAAACAACAATACGCAGACTCGATAGTAGGGTAGATTCTTCGACGCTGCGAGTGTGTATATGTGCTCATGGCAAAGCTACATTTCCTCTTCCTACGCCTTCCCGTCCATTTGGGGAGAGGACCGATCGATACGCGAAATTTATATATTTTACTTTTTTCTTGTGCGATGCGTTCCCCTTGAGGGGTCGATGACACTCACAGACAGTGGGCACATGCAATTGGTTAGGTATTTCTATGGCCAAACATCTGTGCGCTTTCCTAAGGGATCCTGTGACCGACAATCGCATAATATGGCTTCGTCGTGCACATATCGTCACGCTTTTGTGATTTCTACATATTACTGCATTTCTTCTGTCAAATATAGTACCCGTGTAGCGCATATGGTGCAACCACAGTAACTCAATTAAAATATAAGTGAAATGAAAATTCATGAAAGACCTTGATTTTTATTTATCACTTTTGAAAAATCAAGTGAGCATTAATTACAATGTTTTGATGAGAATATTTACGATAAAAAAAAGTTTCAACCCTGCGGTAGTTTTACTATAAATTCCATGAAATAGTTGTATATTTTATGAGTTAAACTCACTTGCAAAGTATTCTTATTCGCATATATGATTACAAATTAATTGAATACATTTTCTCAAATACTAATAAAAATCGAAAATATGTAAATGACGTATTTCTTTTCTAAATTGAGATGCTGACTTCAAAAACTTTAAATAAAGAATTTTGCAGAACCAACAATTAACTTAATTACATATTTCTTGAAGTCAAATGATATTATCTTAATTGGGATCAAGCAAGTTCTCCTACAAAAGAGTCTCATATCAATGCCATTTTTGAAACGCACATGGTACGACGTTTAGGTTGGGAATGAAGATATTGCGGTGTGCCTCATTCAGGCTTTACGTTGGCTCTCTCCCATTTTCCCGTCCTGTCCTAGAGGGTTGCCCGCAAGTGCGCCTCACGCACTATACACTAACTAACGCATTTGCACGAGGGTATAGTGAAACTACGATATCATGGTTCATATAGGAGGCTTTATTTTTACTCAATTTCAACTTTATCAGAATATTACATTAGAAATTGGGAAAAACAATCTCCCGCTTAATCAATATTTTTTCCATAGATTGTATCAGAATTCGATTATTTTTCACTCGTTATTTAAACTTGAAAAGATAATAAATGAAAAACCATTCGTTATTTAAGCCGAAAATAAATAACGAATGAAAAACCATTTGTATTTTAAACCTGTATTTAAATGTTTTTTCATTCGAATGCACCCAACCCTGCTGTAATTGTTGCGTGTGGAAGGATAAATTATCGTAACAACGCATCAATATTACTCAACCATTTCCTTTAAATAGGTTGATTTTCCTTCAGTGTTTTTAATATCAAAATGATTTTTTTCAAACCTATATACAAACGGTTTTCTCAGGTGCACAGAGACATCCATTTTCATCATAATTAGATCATTTATATGTCGGTTATAAATATATTTTTTGCACATTGACTAAACCGCACATTTTTTTAGTCTAAACATTCCATTGTCATAATGACCATTATGCTCAATCAATGACTCATTCAATTGAAGACTGAAGCCAACGAATGAGCTATTGTCTGTAATTTCGATCAATACTTCATTTCAATTGGGAAGCAATTGCTCGATTTCAATATTGTCTTGAGCTGCGCAGATTCTGCGTGCGACAGGACACGCGTCCGTTACAATGAACTCCGCTTCATATATTGAATACGAGGGGTAATTTCTATGTGGGAAGGACGGCTGGGTCCTCGACTCTTTCACAGCATGGTGTCCCAGGTGTATTGTACGTAGGTAACGTATTTATAAATGTAGCTGCCTCGTCAAAGGCACTACATCGTCGTCTATTCGCGCGGTCGGAAATTGATTCACTCGGAGAACTTAAATATTTAATTGCCTAATGAGCTCCCGTGGCAATAGTAGTCGCTTCTTGTCCAGTCGAAGCAATTTGTTCCTCATCGTCGTTGTCGTCGTTCACGGATATAATTCATGAAGAAGTTAACGTAGTTTCGTCAATAGATTATTATCGTCTTCGGCATTATCGTGGCTCGTATGTTTTTTGTAGAACGCTGCGGGGGAGCGGAGCAGAGGACGCGGATACCCGAGGAAAAGTGGGTAAACATAGTGCGGGTGGCCTTATTTTTCTGTTTACCCGATGAGCGGAGCTCGGCTTCTCTCGCGTTCCCTGTCGCTAGTCGATAGAAGGAAATTTCGAAATTAATATAGGACTAAGTCTGGTGCTCTCACTTCCGAACTCAAATCCACCGGAGAATAATGGAATTAGTTAAGGTTGTCTTTCACCTTCTCTTCTCTCTCTCTCCCTCTCTCTTCCTGAGAACTGTTCAAAAAATTTCGTATTCCGCTGAAGCCTGAAAAAGGGTCAAGAATATTTTTCCATCTGGTCAATCTCACCCCTTCCAAACTCGCTCCGCGAATGAATCGAACTTATGCCATTTGGCGAAAATACATTGTAGAACCCGTACAGAATACGTATCGACGCGCACTGTTCGCCTGGACTCGACGTTTTTAAACCTGGTTTTACTGAGACGTCAGTTAAATGCTACCTAGAAAGTTGCATAATCAGCTTACCGCATAAAGTATGTTTTGCGCGGAGGCAACTTTCTTGGCGACGAACCTCGGGAAACCGCGTGCGCGTTGGTAGCAAAGGAAGTCCAAGTGTGAACTACGACGAGCGATTGGGGGACAGAGATTTTCCCTGAAGCGCGCGTACTCTTAACTGGATTATCGAGTTCGTGCCATATTCTCATCATCATTCGAGCAGAAGTAAAATGATGATGATAAAAAACGTTCACCGCGTTGGTATGGTGAAATTATTCTTGGACAAGATAAAACATGGAGATGAAGACTTGATGATTGCGTTTAGATGATTTTGGTGGTGAAAAAAAGCAACATGTAGTATATGTACATGTCGATCGGTGTATAAGTAACAACAAATATGTTGTTACTTTCACAGTCTTGATTCTGTATCTCATACATTTCTTGTGGAACCTTATAAATATTTTGAAGAATATTGCCAAATCGAGAAACTTGGATTCGTGAAATACGTACAGACAAAAAATTATAAGTCCGTCGGAATATAAAAAATAAAACAAAGTGCCTGAGCTGAAGAAATGCCGTCGATAGCTTTTTGGCAAATAATTTTATCTCAAGTCAAAAACCTTATAAATTACTTATCATATCACTAAATTTCGAACGATCCGTATTGTCTTTGTAATAGAAAATATGATTTTACTATTACAACAAAGTGTTCAAATTGCAATTTGTTCAAAGGAAATAACTGTTTCATGGTTACTAAGAACATAACTAATTGCTGAAGAAAAACGTCTTATACACTGAGAAAAAAAATTAGTTGGATCAACTACATTCTCGAGTTATTGTGCCGGAGTTTTTTCGAATAAGTTGGAATAACTTATATATTCATTGACCCAACCACTTCGAATAATAGCCTCAACTTTCCAATGATTGTGGCTACTATTCGAATCTTCGGCAGCACAATATGAGATATAACTCGTATATCGCTACTTTTTTCATACCACTGCAATTAATAATCATGTTCAAAATATTAATAATGGCATTTGCGATTAAGTGTAGTAACTGCTTCCAAAACTTGTTACAGTAGTTCTCTGTTTTTTTAGTGTTCGATGTTGAATTTTATCTGTCGATCTTAAAATGCACTCTTCGACAAGTACTGTCGAATGAACATCAAATGCTAAAATTTGTTCACCGCTTTAATCTGAAACTGTGATAAGTAAAGCATTTTACTCGCAATAGACATTTTCATTTCAGGACCAGGCAGAATCTTCCTTAGAAGAAAATTAGATGCTTGCAAAAACTGCTTGCTGCATAGGGGTTGAACTGCAACTCTACGACAAGTTAAAAATGAAAAATATATTCGCACAGTTGACTAAACAAATATAAAACCCACTCAAAAAAATTGTTTTACTTTTTATTCTTGTGTCAACAGTACTGTATTTAAAATCAAATTTGATAAATCAAAGAATCGACACTTATGCGTGTTTTTTCTATATAACCTCCAAAATGCATTATGCAAGTGAGCCGGTATTAGAGCCCTTAACCACTCGAATAGTTGTATCAACCATTGAAATAGGTGAGGTGGCAATCGTACATGGTTGCCGCAACTGATAGAGCTCCTACTAATAAGGCTTAGTTCGTGCAACCATTACTGTTTGGTTGGCATAAATTAGCCGAGTTATAGGGGAATTAGGAAATGTGGTTGGTTGTGTCAACCAATATCTTGGTTGGCCCAAATAATTTTTTTTCTCAGTGTATTATCTATTTGATTGAAATACAATATATTCGCACCAAACTCCACTTTCATTCGATGCGAATAGATTCAATTTTTTATAAAATTCAATACAAAGACAAAGATTGAAGATAAGCGATTTTACCACGTACTGTCAACCGGATTATAAAGTTTTTATCGCATTTTGTCTTGACACAAAGAAAAGTAAAATGATTATCGTAAAAGGTAGGTTGCTGCGTTGCGACCTTAAAATCCTTCGCTGAACAAAGAAGACGAACATGAAAAGTTAATCTTCGAAACAGCTTCGCTACGTTATTTCTATTGTTCAAGAAAGTGCGCCACGTGTGGATCAAAGTGAGAAGCCATAATGCGCGAGCAGAAAAGAATTAGCTTTGTGCCGGGATTTCAAGGGAAAGAAAATTCTTGTACCAGAAAACATCTGATTCAGTGAATTCACATAGAGCCCTCGGAATCTCGTTAAAACAAAACATACTCTAACCTCCACCCAGTTACTATAGTGAGCCGGGGCCGATCGATCGATTGCATCGAGGGTGGTCCACGGGGCTGGCCTCGCTTCATCGTCGGCACCACCATAACTACCGGCTCAGCTAGCGCATCGATGCATCCGCGCAAATGTGTACGTCAAAGTCATAAAGTTCTTGACAGGATTAAACATCGTCGTATTTCACCTGTCTATCGGTGGGTGCTTCGACTAATAAATCGAATTCATCTAGGTGATGATTGATCGGATAACTTTATATCATCGTGCAAATATAGTTTAGTTCTGTTGTTACGTACATTCGCCACTAGTTGAAATGTCGTTGATTGAACAACAAGGCGATCACGGGATGTTACAACAAAAGTCGTCATTTTCAACTACACTTCGCATTTATACAACTTCGCACGAGATTAACAGACAAGATCTATCTAGAGGCCTGAAACAAGATCGAAATTTGTTTTATCTTTAACGAAAGTATTGGTCGAACTAACACAATTTTCTTTTCTGATTAGTGGAACTTAAATAATGTTTTTTACTTAAAAAAAAATATATAATTATAAAGAAATACGAACCGAGAGATATGGCCGTCGGCCAATGATGCAATTTATTCTGAGACGTTCTTCTTCTTCTTAAGGGGAGGTT
Source organism: Clistopyga incitator (assembly GCA_947507545.1). Classification (NCBI taxonomy): domain Eukaryota; kingdom Metazoa; phylum Arthropoda; class Insecta; order Hymenoptera; family Ichneumonidae; genus Clistopyga; species Clistopyga incitator. Next base: position 7,054,936 of record OX382176.1, read on the forward strand.
CCTTTATAATTGACCGACAAATTACACTAAGTTAAGGAATTAATTATGGGTGAACAACAAGACGTAATAAGCTGGGTTTTTTTAAAATCTTTATATATGCTTCAATTATAATTAAAAAAAAATATCTCCTTCAAAATGGCGTCGAAGATGGCGGCTGATACATGAAGTGCCCTCCGGTTCCATGCAAAACTGCGTGCATTCCTCACTCGAAACCTAAGAAATTGAAAAAATATTGAAAAATGAAAAAATGGACATGTGAACTTGAAAGTTCGTTTTTTGGATGTTTTTTTTTTCACTCACATGTCCGCCATTTTGTCATTTTTCAATATTTTTTCGATTTTTTAGGTTCATTCTATTCTGTATTTATTCAGTTTTAAAATGAAAATTATATCATGATTCTAGATTGAAAATTGACGAGTGAGGAATGCACGCAGTTTTGCATGGAACCGGAGGGCACTTCATGTATCAGCCGCCATCTTGGACGCCATTTCGTATAAATAAAAAAAAAAATTTTTATTACAATTGAAGCATAAATAAAGGTTTAATAAAAACCACCTTATTACGTCTTGTTGTTCATCCACAATTAATTCCTGAACTTAGTGTAGATTTCGGTCAGTTATAGAGGAACCTCCCCTTAAGAAGATAAGTGAATCTTGTGATAAATTTTCTTTGTACAGAAAATACACAACATTAAAAATGTTTAAACTGATGAATTTGATTACACGGAGAGAAAAAAAATTGAATACGGCAAGTAATTTATTTGAAAAATATATCGCTGACCCAAGTAGCCTGGTATGTAAAGCAACCACGCGTATGGTTTGAACAACGAGATATTGTGTTGAGTCGATTGTCGTAAGCCGAATTATTGAAGTCCACGGATCAGTACAATTGAAGCAATTATGTACTTCGTAAATTAAGTGAGCTGCTTCGGCGTATGACTGGTTGATTTGAGGTTTTTACGTTTCGCCCTGATCAAGGAGAAACTCACTTAAATTTCACATAAACGGCGAAAGCACCATTAAATGATGTACTTCGTAAAGTCCAATAAATAAATTGAATGTAATTTGAAAAAGATATTTGAAACAATAGATTTACTTAGTTAAAGGTGCATATATATGCGGGAAACTGTTTCCGTAGATAAGGTCGGATTGCTTCAATCATGCCTTATTTGAGTGGTTTTAATAATAAATTGCAGCGAAAAAGTATTCCTTTGAGTAATCTAAATAATGTAATTGAAAACAATGACAATAATTTGATAAAGGAAGTAAGCTCCATTCGATTAGTCGCTTAAACCTAAATCGGGTTATATGTTTCATTTGAAAATCTATTTAATTGAAGGAATTGAGTGTTAATAGGGTTACAATAATTATCGTCCACATTGAAACAAACGACAAATTTAATATATAGAATTGAAGATATAATACGAATACGTATAGTATCTAATATTTTCACGGGATAATTTGATCGAATCACTAAAATATTTAGTGAAAAAGATACAATGTTCCGTTGAGTCCCCAAAATTTTGGTTCCATTCAACAAGACTACCAATTTAATATATATTTGGTTGAAATAATGAATTTATTTCGGTTGATTCAATTATATATTTCGTTGCAAATAGTCGGAAATTTTTTAGCACCGAATAGACAATCGGTTATTTTTAAATCATTTTTCAACATATGTTATTTCGTCATGTTATTTCAACGTGCATTGCAGTCATGGAACGGGTCAGTATACAGCGGGGTTGCATGCTTGCTGTCGTGTACAATGTTCGATAATACACTTGCGTCGACTCGGAGCAGGCAGTGCACCTGAAGGCTGAACTCTCCGCCGTGGCGAGGAGTTTCCGCGAGTGTGGAAAAAAGGGAAGAGAAATGTTCTGGTGGCGAGAGGGCAGCGGCCCGGGGTATAGCAGCAGCTATCGCGGTAATTCTCGTCGGTGGGTGCCGAGAATCGAGAAACACACACAGCAAGCTGAGAACTCGTTGCGAGTTGATGAGATATACCGATGGCATGAGCGAGAGGGAGATAGCGGTGCGAGGAGGCAGCGCAGCGTAGCAGCGGGCAGCAGGCGAGCCGTCCAGTGTTGAGGGACGCCTTGCGCTTGTTCCCGCGCTGAATTATTGAGACGCCAGGCCAGGATCGATGTCACAAAAGGAAAGCGGCGGTGGAACGACTGAAATGACGGGCTTTCGCCGTTTCTCATACATTATGCACGTGCCCGGCTCTGCCACGCTGGCCGTGGCCAGCGTTGTGTATATATCGAGGTAGTACACAAAAACCTCTATCGCACCACACTCTTCTTTCTTTCTATATCCCTTTCTCGCACACCCCCTTCCGGCCACTCTGTTTCTCTCTTTTCGCTCTTGTACCGCGCTATATGCTCTCGTACTGCACTACTCCTATACCCGCTCTGTTTTCCTATTCCACCCTCGGATCTCTTTCCCTCTGTACCTGTACCTTGTCCAACGAACTTCGTCTCCCGATCGGGAGACTGCCCGGCTATTGCCTGCAAAATGAAGGGCGAAACATTGAATCGACCGTCGCATACTCCTAAAGGCACTCTTCCGTTGCACGAGAAACTGCACGCGTGAATTTCACTAGCGACGCCCCCCCGTGGACCACCGCAGCCACCACCGCCAACGGCCCCACTACTTTCCTGCACCACGCTCTCTATTCTCTTTGCGCGTGCCATCCATGCATCTAAACTCGGTGGACAGCCGTTCACCCGCACATACGTATGCATGCTACGACCATCCGTCTTCAACTTTATTTCGATAATACAACGTTCACAATAAATACCCAGGGACCGTTCGTCTTTCTCTTTTTTTTCTGCCATATCTTCAGAGCATTATGAGTTGATCATAAAATGTCCTATGTCACATGAACTATGTAAGTTATACGATCTGCTACTTGATAGTCAAATTATAGTGCTGACCTTACAATTACATTTCTAAACATATTAAAAAAATCGACTGTTCCAAACAGTGGCTTACACATTATTTCTGTTGTTCTTTGCACAGAAAACCATCATATTTATTCACCATCTTATATATCGAATTTCGAGTTCTTGTTCCTCTCGAACATACAAAGACATACATTTTGATAGCACCCATATACCCAATAATGTTTTGGAACATTTAGCAACCGGATTTGGTGACAATTGACAGACGTGACGTAATTTTCGAGAACTTTGAATTTTCATATTAACGATTATCAAAAATAAAGCGCCCATAACTCGTAAATCGCATCACTAACTAATGGAAAGTTTGTAACTCCAGTTATTGTGTTTTCGTTATTTTTCGGTGAAATGAAGCAATGAATACAAATCCACATAAATACTATACAGATATTCATTTCAATGCGTGGAGCTTCCTACATACATCGGTCTAAATTACAGTTGTCAGGAAAAGAGCCCTGCAGGTGTAATAAGAAGATAGCATCTCGATCAAGAATAGCAGCAATTAAACTAGCACGAAGGTCGGGTTGATTTAGGATGCTCGCAATCCAATGGTCCGCCTACTTGTTTGAAATTAACATCGAGGCAACAACAGGAATTGCTAGATAAGCGTGTCCTCGTATACTCGCCCTGGTCTGCAATTTACAACGTGGGCGACGGTAGTGAATATTTATCTGACGCACACATCTATACTTGCGTGGCTGATAAAAATTATTTTCAGCCAGTAGAATCGCGATAGGGCACTTTCCCATTTATGTTTGAAATCGAAGTGTGTTTCTCGACCAACTAGGGAAAATGAATAGCCTACGTGGTAGGGAGTGGGCTCCCTCGTTCCCAAGCTCCCTCTCTCGCTGTCTCGTAAAAGCGGGAGTGAGATGAAAAAACGATTACGAGCAGCCGGACTGTCGATCGTCACGGCTATATACCGAAGCAATGATGGAGCTTCGCGCTCTAGCTGCAATCCTGATTCGGGTAAAAGCGATTAAGAGGCCAATGGAACTCGTCACGAAGTTATCGAAATGCACTTTACGTTGTTGGATGTATTGCGAGCAATAAACGGAAAGCGAGAGCGGGGGATTTCGGTGAGGTTGTTTGGTTCAGTTTCTATCGATTGCTCACGAGCTCTCACGCTTTTACGTCTCATCTCAGTTTGCTTATTCCGCGAATATACATGTGCGGTAACATTTTTTTTTACTTGAATTTTATTCTACATGAACTGTGCACGTTTTCCGCGAGTGAGAGCGTAAAATCGAGTCTTCAGCTTTACCGTATCCGTGCTTGCTTGTGCTTTGACCTCCTTCACCTACACTTGCTTCGCTCTTGACTACGGCAGACCACTCGAGTACGGCTGACTGGCCGCCGTCGCGAAATCAAAGCACGAAATCACCGAAAGCTTTTAATGTCGGTCTGGCCAGCAAGAGTACGTTATATCGTAGGCCGGTAGCTCGTTGAGTGGGAGATCTATTTACTGAATCGAGAAACGAACGATCGAGCGCCCACCATCAGTGAAGGGCACGGAGGTTTTTTAAACAACCCCTATGTAAAACGACTCCTTCCCTCTCTCTTTCTTTCTGTCTGCTGGAACCCTACTCTTTTCTCTCTTTGCCACGTTCTTCTTCCTCCCTTATTCGCGCTCAATCTCTCCAACGAGCTGTTGCAAGCCGACCACAACGAAAACGCCGAATTTTCGACGCGAACTGAAAGTGTAGCCTTTGCCGGTGCCCACAAACAAAATTTGTTGGAATCACTTTTATTTACGTAGGTGAATTCACTTAACGAATTGAGCGTATAGAAAACTGCCACAAGTCGACAGTTTACGTAGTTCGATATAGAAATTCACTAAAATAACGATATATCGACTGAGGAAGTATACTAACAAAAATGGTATTGTCTCAATAACAAGGTTGTCGAGGAATTTAAAAAAAAAATAACATTTTTGATCAGTTGAGTAAGTTTCCAAGCAAAATTAGCGTTTTCGGATCATAAAAATACAAGGCTATGAAAATGAACATGAAAAAAAAAAAAACAACCGTGCTAGCACAGTAAATCTTTTGCAAAATGATGACGGCTTTTCGTTAATTACTGGTGTAACAAGTTATTGAGATTGTAACGAATTACTTTACTACACTCAAAAAAAGTCTCGTTAACGTGACTAAAATCATATATTTAATTTGTCTATATTTGTAATGAATGAAATTTGCTTCCCATGTAACATATTTATGTGTACTTGATTGAAGTATGCAGTGTATCCATTTCGACCATAAACACTTATGTAAATCAATACACACAGGATAACAGTCTGTAATGTAAAAGTGGATTAGGTTTTATTAAAAATTTTGTTCTCCCGGAAGGAAATATTCTGTTGAATAAATAAAATCCGTGTATTTAATATATTATATTTAATAAAAGTATAATTTTCTTTTAATCGAATATATACATTTATTTGCTTTAATTATCGTAGTACGTTTGTTCGGAATGAATTCATTTATTCAACTCACGGTTTGTTTGACATTTGGCCAATGATGGAAATCTTTATCAGGACTAAGCATTTTCGTTCATTCAAATAGACTCTATTTCAACACTGATTATATAATGTACTTAATGAATTCACGGTTTTGAATATTTACATTGTGTCTTCAGATCTAAAAATTACCAATTTCCAAGTCGCATTCGAATCAAGATACTTTTGAAAAATTATATTCCACTTTTTGTATTTTATCCGCTTATTGTTTTCTCGTCCGGTTTTTGTGTTGTAATTCACTTTTCGTATTCTTATCCGCCTGCCCCATTATCAACTTCTAAATTGTGAGCTGAAATTCGACCTGAGTTTCCTCCCCCTTGGGCAGTGGAAATGTTGGAAATGGGCTGTGTATTTGACTTCGTGATACTCAGTGCTGTTTGTTCAAGGGAGTGGCAAAACGAAAGGTAAGGTTATGTACAAGCGAAACAGACCTATAGATGAGGATATTCCCATGGGTGTATCGCGCCCATTTAATCCTATTGAGACACCGATTTGATCACCACTCCTTGCATTATCCGGTGCCCACAACTAATGCCCCATAACCTCTGATAAGATGTGAAGTAAGTATCCCGAAATTTCTACATGAATGTTTCTTTTTTTTATTACTGGACTTCTCACTTCGACCCTCTTGAAGCGCGCATCTAGAAATGAATGATGGCACACAGAGTTCCTCTCGTGGGGGCTCTTGACCTCACCGAGTGACCCAACGACGACGGAGCCTTAACGACACCCAGAGATCCTACAGCCAAGCTGTTATGTGCGACCTGTCTCGCCCTCTACTCCTCGCTTTGATGAGGGTCCAAGATGGATGCGAGGCAATATTTAGTTGGCATCACGAGCCTTAACTCTCTTACCTACGTTTTGGCTTTCGCCGAAAACTTCTGACGACGACGAAAACTTTTAGCAGCCTTAAGGTCCACGAAGTGACGGGGGACTTTTCGGCGATGTCCCTTCGCCACTCTCGGAGGTTTGTCATCGAGATCAACGAAAGCTTCTAGGATCGGCGGTTTGTCGAGAATACTCGTCCTACTTTCGACTTTCGTTTATTTATTCATCTATAATGACGCGGAGCTAATCAACATTTTTACAATCTAATTCTATATAAGGAAAATTAAAAGTGATGCTTTTTTAAGGTTCATTGACCTAATAAACAAAAAACGATCTGGTAGATCAAATTAAATTCTCGTCAACAAAAATCAGTTCTCTTTATTTCAATAATTAACATAAAAAAATAAATATGAACTCGATTGATATACATTTTGTATCATACTCTGTACAATGTGATTGTTAATAATTAATCTTAAAACAAGCTTATAGAACGGGTTATTATGCGATGATATTAATAATATTATTTCATTTATGTTGAAGAATAAATGAAAAAGCAATTGCTCTCACATATATCATTTCATGGTAAACAAATTTTAGAGAATACTAATACCGAGGAATAAAGTGTACAAATGTCGCCACATCAACCAGACTTTGATCGTATTGTGGGCGAAATTTGTGAAAGTATTCTGCAAAAATGTATGCAATAGAAATTCTAATTCTCAAACTTGATGTGCAGTGGAATAACACGAGGTCCTAAATGAAATTGTCATCGAGGCTATAGTAACGAACCGATATATACATTTTCCGACGGCGATTTCGTCAAGTAAGCGGGTCGAAACCTAGTTGAGTGAAAAAGATTTTCAGGAGGTAAAGGACGGTCCATCCAGGAACTTCCTCTCTACTTTGCCAACCTCCACTTGCCCCGCTACGTTGTTATATAAACTCTTACCCTGCATATCTTTCCTCTCCCTCGTCCGTCCTTTCCTTCCCGTCGCATCCATACATTAAAGTTTGTCGCGTCGGAAATTTTCCCCGAGTCGCTTCGCCTATTTACCCTAGGCACGTCATTTCAATAGAGTGAAGAGGCAAAGCTGGGCCGGCACCGCACAGCCCGGAGTCTGCCGTCCTCGCTACTTCTTTGATAGCTCTTTTACCAGCAGAAATGCGTGGCGTTGCCTCGCGAGTAAACGAAACGAGATTCCGTAGGATGGTCTGCCAACCTTACGATTACTCTCGTTAACACCTCACGAAGCGTTACGACGTCTAGAAAGCTCGAGAAACACTCACCACTTTTCGCCTTTCCAGAACATTAGCACTTGGACTTTTGTTTAACAAAGTAAAGAAAGAAAAAGTGTCCGAAAACACCGTTCTTTCAATAACACGCTCTTTCATTGCATTAACAATTTGCGAGGCGATTGGCATTGCATAAGAAAAGTCGACGTGTCACACAGTTGAAGAAATTACACTATTAACGCATTTGCTCAAAATTTGTTGAGAGCGACTTAAAGCAAAATTCAACATCCGGAAACACGAAACAGTACCTGAAAAAATGAAATAAGAAGCGAACATATTAATGATTTTGAACTGACAAGTGCAGTAAATTGAGTCAAATTGTTTGTCACAATTTATAATAAAATTATGTCGAAATACGAAATTAAAATCAGTACTGTTGTGACTAAATCTGAAATTCTCACCTTAACCGATAAGCAAGGAACGCAGATTAATAGCAAAGATTTACCTAATATAAACTTCTGGACAGGAAACGTAGAATTTCCATATTAGTTAATGATATGGTTCCCAGCATGCGCGTATAAATTTTGCATTTTAATGAATATGCACACAGGTAGGTGGCGGGTCAAATTAGTGTTGTGAATTGAACATTGATGTTAAATTACGCTGGTTGTGATACAATGGAATAATAAAACTCTGCGCGATGACCCAATGGTCATTGGTTGTAGGATACTGGTATATACATACGCAGTGCCAGTTATCCGACTCGAGGGTTACGTATTCGCTGGTGCAGCGCTGTTACCGGGGTGGACGCGCGCAAACCAAGTCCGCTTCGTTACCTCCTTGAATATTCAAGAGGGCAGACGCGTGCCCGCGGCCATTTCACGAGGCTCAATATGTTTGGCAATATGGAGATAGCTCCGTAAATATCGATGCCTCGTCGTGGATAGCACTCTCCTCGTTCTCTGCCTGTTCTCTCCCTTCAACCCGTTAGCAAATTTTCGTGCTCCTCACTATATAAACCGAAGAACCTGACGATGGGAGCCAAATTAGGATTGCTGATGACGCGTGATGGCATAATCCTGCTGAGCTATGGTGAAAGCCTCTCTTTTTTGCTTGAGAGCAATATTCAAATATACTGAGCTATCTCTCTTCTGTCTGGAATTCAGTGAGGCTTGACACTATTTTAATATAATCCTCTTCAATGCTTGAGCCCCGCCTCCTTTAAAAAATTTTTAAGTAAAGCGAATGATCAAAATAAACAAAATTTAACGTCGGCTGAAATACTATTTAGTTTTTTTTTTTTTAATGTACAGATTGGAACTAATTTTCTGAGTTGAAATTAGAACCCAAACAAAGACGAATTCAAGGTATATTCCGTCTGTAGAGATTTTTCGACTTTTCGAGATAAAATATTATGACATAAGAATCTAATATAGGTTTATTTCAATCCTTCAGATTTGAATCGCAGGATGTGTTCCATTCGTTTCAATGATACGGGGTAATAAATACACCCACACATACACACACAAAATCGATAAGCTCACTTCAAACTCAAAACCATAACCGTTCTCATTTTCAAACGGGTGTTTAAAAATAACGATGAAATACAAAAACGACAGTATTATAGTATTACGAGAGATTCGAGATGAGAGAACTGTATCCTGAATTGTGCCTCAGGCAATTGGAAAATGCCCAAAGGCAATAAACTGATAATCCTCGAGTACCCAAGAGCACGCGTTCTCTTCTTTCTTCGGAGACGTCTTGGTAAGGTCGTGGAAAGCGGGACGACATTCTGCTGGTTTCGTAGGAGTCTTCCCGTTTTCCTCTGCTCTACTATATCAGGACGCAATTCATATTAAAGTCCTTGGGGATTGGCTAGGATTGGACCTGGGTACGCAAGGGACAGGCAGTTTCTACAGTGAGAATCGTGCCCATGCGGAGACTTAGATGCGATCCCCAAAAGGGCCTCGGACCCCAGTCGTGATCCACGCGCAAAACGAAAAGGTTCTTCGAGATATTCGTCGCTTCTTCTTTTTCCCGTTGCTCTACTTCTGGTGATACTGATGCTAGGGATGCGCCATAGAATCTGGGGACGACGTAGAGCTAGTGAGGCTAAAGGACCGGGGGCAGTTCCGACTGTGCGACAGGAGGCAGAAAGGCAATTCTTCGGGCGGGCTTATCGCTTGAGAACAGGCATGCCTTTTCCATTCTTTCATTTTCTCTCAATCTCTCACTTCGTCTCTGCTTACATCTCTGTCTAGCACTCGCTACTGTTCCTCTCAGTTATTCCGGGCTGCTTCCGCTTCACTCATTCATCGTTCCTTCGTTGCTACATAAGCGACCTCTTTCATACTTCTCCCTGCTTTCGGCTCACATCATCCTCCCAGAATCAATAGCAAAGGAAAAAGACAACGATGCAGTGGAAGCACGAAAATCCAAGTCCCCTTCATTGATTTTTCTGATTTTCTCGAAGTGCAGGATTGTCCTACCATTCCGAATTCTCTACGGAGTTCAGACCAGTCGGATACATTCCTCACCAGGACGACTTTAAGATAGCCTTGATAATGATTGAATTGGCCCAGCAATGAATTTGACAAGGCTCTTATTACGGTTGTACTTAAATATATACCTAGAAGATTCGTAAACAGCGTTGAAAGAAGAATTGTGTGCAAAGATAAGTAAATCACTGAGAATAGGATACATGTGACTAAGCATACCTGTACTGTACTTTCTTTTGTACTTTCCTCGCTCTTGAATTCATCCTCGGGAAATAACAGACAGGACCAATTAATGGGTCTCGATATATTAATTGTAAGAACGCGCACAGCTGATGTTCAAAGCGATTCTCTTCTCTCCACCGTTTGCCCCATCCGTTTCTCTTATTCACCCTCTCCCGGTACTCCAGTTTTTGATTCGCCTTGTCGAGCAGCATCGGTTCGGGGGTAATGAGAGCAATGGAGAAAGAGATCGGAAAAGCAGGGAGCTTGCGAGACTCACTGAGACATTATGAAATGATCCCCTGGTTCGGACGGTCTCTGGAGAATACGAACAGGTACTCGGCAAGGGCTCGATGGAAACCCTTCTTCCATCGATGCTCTCCCTCTACTCACGCTTAACTGGATTTCGTAATCTCGTACTAAGAGAACCAAGGGAGAGGAAGAGAGTGATAAAGAGAATGGAAAAAACCTGGAGAGACCTTCCCCAGCTTTAAACCACGTAGCCTCCGTTGGCTTAATGAATTCTTTGGAATATCGTGAAAATGGGAGCTTGTGTTTAGAAAACAGGAGGCTTTTGAGTGTTTTGGAAGAGGGTATCGATGTTAGTGAGAGCCATTGCGCAAATAAAAGTGTATTGATTTCTTTAATGGCAATAGGTTTCGGGTGTATAGCATCATCATGAAAATGCAAAGAAAATATTCGTTGAAGCCCGAACTTTATCGAGCGGAAGTTCCTGATTAAAATAATTTCATCGCAATTGTAGGAACCGACTATATCCGTAGAATTAATGTAATATTTAAAACCATAGTGAATGGTGATTGAATTACTTTGTGATACAACTTTGTGTGTGTGCCTTGTTGGACGACCTCACTACACTTATTGGCAGGTAGAAAGCGTCGCAGATTCGGTTTCTCAGTAGTAACGATAACTTAAATTGAAAGCCGGAGAAAAATCTTGTGACTTGCAGGCTTCTAATAAGTTATAAAGTAGCTTTGGAATGGAGCACAACAACCATAACAAAGTAGGCCAATCAAATTCTCATGAAGCAAGCTAACATAATTTAGAGAAAATCCACTAAGCACACAAGAACGATTTGCAACAATCAAATACGAATGCAATTCCTCGAATCTTGGAAGCATATGAAGAAATGATAAGCGAAGTTAAGGCAAGTTCAACTCTAGTAGGTTTACCAACCTAGGGCATGAAGCAATCTTGTGGAGTCTCAAGGAACATAGACAGAATAGCGTCAAACGTTTCCCTCGAGTTGTCGGCATTCGCGGGGAGCTCCTTCTGCGCTGCACTCTCGCCAATTATTAGTGGAGTTTCTCTAATTAATTAATGCACTTGTCGCGTTCGCAACGTTGAGGCGTTTGCGTCGTTCGATCGACGTGGAGAACGACGATGACGAGTACGAAGACGAAGGCGGCAAGGAGAACGTGTTTGTCCCCAAGCGTCGAGACGCTTCAACTCCCTCCGCACTTTCCTGTGTCTATCTATATAGGATGCTACCTACCGTATAGTGAGGAAATAGGCAAGTGAGCCTGCTTCCTCTCCATAGTACTACATCTCACGGTTCTCTACGACGCGATTGGAGATCCCTCCGTGCGCGTGAGCACCGAGACGTGGCACAGCTCTGAGGGCGGCTGGGGCGGAGAGGGGGGGGGGGGGGGGGGAGGGTCACCGAGTAATTGGTTTCATTCCCGAGGAGGCAGACTCTACGAAACTCCGCTTTACCTCTTGCGTTCTCTCACTCTGTTCCAACCTTGGATGTGCAACACGGATTCTCCAACCCCATGGATCTCCAAACCCCGGTTTCTCGCCGTCCTCGTTCTCGGCAGCCTGGTAAGCGAGGTATGCCCGCGGCTCTCTCCGGCCACGGCTAAGTAACGCATTTTCCGGAATAATTATGCAGATGAAGTCGTTAGTTATGATAACGCACCCTGGTGGGCCGGGGATCGTACCATGCTCTGGGCTGCGCTGGTTCACGTACTGACACGCCGGCGACGGCTACGTCTGGTTATCTTCGCCGTAGCGCGATCATCGGAAGGCCGCTGCCTGCCTTCAGGTAAACGACAATGCGATGCTGCTATTGCTGCTGGTGTTGCTACTGCTGCGCCGTTCTCCTCCGCAGGTCTTTCGAGAAAACTGCAGGGCGAGGAAGAAAAAGAGATAACGAAATGATGCTTGTACCCATGTCGTGAGCTTTCGGTTAGCACGGTTGATTTAAACTGTTTACTATAAACTAACTTCGCTTTCGTAGCGACTAAGGCCTGGTCCAGTCACTCGAATTTCAAATTTTTACGGAATATCTGTTGTCAACAGACCGTCAAAAGATGAAAAATGATGTTACTCATAGTCAGATTGACGAATATGATTAAACAACATTATTAAACTAATTCCGCAAACAATTCAAAATTCAAAACAATCTGGCGAAAGACTGAAAATGATGTTACTCATAGCCGAATTAATTAATATGATTATTGAACATTATTAAGCTAATTCCGTAAAAATCTGAAAATTTGACATCATTTTTAACCGAAATATTGCCATGGGTGTCTTTTGCTTTGAATCATAGTTTTGTGAAGCGATGACTGCAATAGAAACCACGGACATTAATGCATATGTTACAAAAAAATGTATTTCAAGTAGACCTGTTTACTGTTCGCTAATATTCTTTTGCAGCAGTCTAAAATAAATTAAAAAAGCAAATATACCTTTTCTTTGTGGAACAGGGAGGGGTCACTGTAACAATATAATTTGATAACAGCTAATTCGACTTTGTATATGGAATGATCAATCCACATCGTCGATAGTCAACGCTGAATAGATAGTGCATGCACTTGGTGACTACGTTTATCCTGAATGAAAAATTCCCCGAGGGACATATTAGTTGAAAATTCTGTGTGTCGTGTGAAAACAGAATTGTCCGGGTTCACCTGGCCGGAAGTGGCGGGCAGCGGGGAACACGCGGACCAGGACAGCGGTACGCAGTGAATCGAGGAAGAAAATTGAATCGACAACTATAATTATGATGCTAACCCGTTACTCGGGCCTCGGGACTCGGGAAATATTTAGTAATACGAGGGGAGAACGGTCATACTACATGAATATCTCTCTATATTATAAAACGATCTTGCCGCCGCTGCCATGTCCCTCATGGTTTCCCAAGCTTAGAATTGTTCTAAGTACTTCACTTCGTTGTTGCATGCGACCGCGCGAGCCAAAACAGCCCTATAGTACGTACAAATATATAACAAATATATACTAAGCATGGAGACGGTAGTTTCTCCAAATACGTAGCGACATTTACGGAGTCGTTATTACAAATGGCCTACTCTATACCGCACCTTACTCATTAATCATGCAATAATAATAAAACGCACGCGATGTAAATAAGAATTTCAATAAAGCACCATTCCGAGGCGCATAACTCTTCGATAGAGATGTAACCAACACGTGACAAAACAATTGTTTTTTTCCCGCTGTATTTCGAGTGATTACCTAGCGATTATATCAGACACGCTGCCTAAACTCGAAAACACTTTGATTAACACCTCGGTAGTGAAGCAAACGAAAAAAGAACAAATTCATGGAACATGAAAGTCACTCGGTAGTACTTTAACTAGCATTTTTTTTTTTTTCTTTCATTACTTCCAACCCACTGTCCACGCGGTTCATTTGCTCGTACATAGTTGCACATTGTGCTGTATGCGGTACCGGGTGTCTCGTCGGCATCAAGCGCGACGTCAATGAGAAATTGCGTTTGAGCGGCAGCGGTGACGTGATGCAACCTGAGCATTCGAAGTTCACTGGCCGAACGCAAAATACGTCGGGCGCTGCCGTGTTGTATTGTGCGCGATTCATCGAGTGCAACAAATGGTGCCGCGATTGATGCCGATGCACACAAGCGTGTATTCGAAACAAAACGGTGGAGAGAGCGCAGACACGAACGTTTGGGAGCGAGTAAGAGTAAGCCGTTGCTGTATATACATATATAAGGGGAATGAGACTATAAATGTTTGTATGTGTATACGTGAAACGTTGAATTCCCGCGCACGTGGATCTCGAGCCCTGACGTGACGTCGGATACCGGGAATCGTTTGTTTCAATTATTGTAAGTCACGTATCGTTTGTCGTGTTTGCAGCCGCGCAGTAATTTAATTAGCTACCCCTCGCCGCGGACATACCCACCAACGCCTCGCTGTGATAAAGCATTGTGCGCGCTTCTATACTGCTGAAACTGTTCGTGGTAGCTGTATAGCTAACCGCGGCACGCGATGCCTTCGAGAATTCCAACCCACCTCACTACCTCGGCCTATTGGTTTTATTTTCGTTTTTATTCTTCATACTCGGCCACCGATGCGTCGAGTTCTACCGCTGGAATCCTTTGGGTATAGCGCCACGAGGTAATAGGGATTCCAAAAAGCTAAAGCCTTGATGTCTGCCTGATGAGAACATTAATTAGGCTATTTTGGATTAAATACTCAGAGTTTTTAATTACTATGAACATCAACTGGAAAAATTTCCGCTATATTTAACATCTCGTGTACTCCCTTCGGAAAGATACTTTAATGGAAAAGTATATGGTACGAATTTGCTTTTGCCATTGGGAAAACGTTGCAAAAAGTGAAATAGAAACTACCAGGAAAGGGTCAAAGATTGCGTCTTCTCTAAACCTAGGTTGAATACTTAAGGAACAGAATATTCACGAAATTTTCGTGCTCGAGAATTTTATAAAAATTGAAAGAAATTTTCTCGTTCCCATAGATTTCCGCAAAAATTTCGAATTATAATGGCACTTATTACATCGCTTCTCCAAACAGTCATAATAATGATGCGGTACTCAGATCAAATTACATTTGTCGCTGAAGTTATTTATGAGATAAATGTCTCTGAATTTGGCAAATCTTGGCTGTGCTAGCATGGAAATTCAATTGTCTTCAAACGCTTTCAGAAATTTTCGCAAAATCTTGGATTTAGTTTATTTGAATATCAATATATCGGTCGCTGAAGTTCAGTTGCTTCTGACAAATGTTTTAAACGTAGAATCGGTTCAAAGTGTAACAATTTGAAGTTGCTAGGAGATACCTGAACTGCTTTAGATTGAGGTACAATATTTCAAAAGCATTTACTGATTACCATTTCCAAAGCTGAAGCCATCTATAGATAATAGAATATTCATTAGAAATATAAATTTCCAAGGAGGAAGCAAAATAAAGATATACAATAAAAATATACAGATTTCGGTTGGCCGCACATCTCTGCGACTGATGATTTATGTGTCACTTGAGCGGATAATTGATAACCCTCCGACGACAGTGACCGAACGTCAGCAATTCATTTCCCGTTAATACGACTTGCTATCTCAAAATTTCCACTCATGAGCTTTCCGTTAGTTCTATACTCCCGCTCTATAGTTTCCCCACTGCACACTTCCGTTCCATTTCTTCATCGCACCCGATGGTTTATTGCCCACTCGATCCTTCTTATGGGGTCGTCGGAGCCGCGACCAAAGTTCGCGCTTTATCTTGATTTTCACCCCATTTCACGCGTACACGCAGTCGCATTACCTTTTTTTCGTACAGCTATCTAACATTGGTAATAGATTGGTACACGAAGATAACTAAAAATATAAATTAAAAGTCTTGAGTATACCCGATAAGGAGTGTTGGTAGTTGATATAACTAGAACTCTTCTGTTCCTATCTGCAGTCAAAAGATATAAATAGCGGTGCGTGGGGTATAATATGACACCGAGCAAAGTGTAAGGGGACCAACGTCAAGAGGGTTTACGGTGTGAAGTTGCGAAATTTTTGCTACTAATCAATAAGCTGAATTGCAATTCGTCAGCGCAAAAAGCGCAGATACAAATAGTCAGGAAAACTGAACGATTATCATATATTTGGGCCTGGAAAAAATTTTGTTGCCCCAATCAGTGCACTCTCATGTCACATTTTTACATTTTAATCGCTTGAGTACTTATTTGGAGTACAATGTGAAAGTAAATGAGAGCTGCAATATAAAAAATCTCTTGGCGTTGTTACGACAATATTACATTATTATCGTAGTCTTAGATGAAAAAACAAAAACTTCGTAAAAGCTGTTAAGGAGAGCAAAATGAAAGAGGCGGTTCTATAAATGCGTAACGAACACTATAGTAAAAGAATAGCTGCCAAAGACATAAATATTAATCGGATAACCTTGCATTGTATACAAAAAAAAAATGTTTTTTATTCAAGTCACAGTTATGAGACTGTAACCTTGTGTATGTCATACTGTACTGTTCTGGATGTGACAGTCCGCGAGTTATTTTCGTTTCATTATATTCATATCTTCGACGTTTCTGAATTATTGGCTGCTGTTTTTTTGTGTATGCCCTGAAGGATCAGAAAACCGAATTATAATTGGGACTTATGTCTCACATTAATGTGATGAATGTAAATACATAAAACCCTCGGAAAATAGGATCACGCTATGGCACGCTGTTTCTGTCGATAAAATTTGCGGATTCTACAATGTCTATCGAGAATTTTTTGGAGTATCTCGGATGGCGTTTGGTATGGGGTCAACAAGATTAAGAGCCTGGTGACCCTATGACAGAGCGGGTATGGGCGAAAGAAATAACAGCGTGGAAAGAGCAAGGGGTACATAGTCGCGGGTGAATTTCCTTTCCTGGGTGATTTACGCCCGGGTCCGTGCAGGATGAAGTTCCGCGGATACTTCCTTATACTCTCAGGACCCACGTCCTACTTTTCCCGCTCTGTTGTGTGGAAACTGCGAGGAGTATAGTAACCAGGGAGTCAGAGAAAAGCCCGATAGCTAAAAGAAGTGTTTTCCTCCTTTTCTGCCTAGCTGAGTCTCTTGGTTCGTGTATGGAAGTCGCACGCGAACGCATAGAGCTAACCCGAGAGAGCTGCGAAACTTTTCGCCCTGTTACTCTTGGGCCCGGGTCCGAACGTGACCGATCCGGTATCCCGCGGGAGGCGCCTCAGATTTCCCCGGATAATAATACTTCTCCCTTACAGCTTGCCTGTGGGGCGTTTCTCCTCTGTATGTCTGGACTTCTCTTAGGTACTAGGTATAAGTATCCTCTCCAGGAACAGAACAACTGAGTTGCTTCTGCTTTTTTCTTATCCTTCAGCCGATAGTGTTGCGTCGGTGCATCCAGACTTTCCGGTCACCGGATAGCCGAAAATATGAGTACACCTAACAGTTACACCATAATCCAAATGTAATACCAAGTTTGACATTTTATTTCTGGCTTGTAAAGCTGAGAACAACAACATTTTTCATGTGAAAACATTTTCCGCGAAACTTTTAAAACCAAAATGTCCTGAAAAAGTTATCAGACAGAAATGTACAAAATCGGTTATGCTAATCAATAATTTAAGTGTAATAATAATAATGTTTGGCATAGCAAAGGACATGTGAATTTTATGAAAACCAGTGGCAATGTCTACTCATTTTGTGGAATTTATCGTATGTCCGAATGACTAGATTCTATATGAAGATTTAACCTTTTTGATTAAATTACAAACGTAAAAACTAATTTATTTTATGAGAAACAAAAATGAGGTAGATATGGAGCCCCAAATAAAATGAGCGTAATCCTCAAAATATAGTTTCGACTATTTCAGATTGAAGCAGCTGCAAGGGGTGTACCTGACTCAAATGGATGGAAAATATTGCTTTGGTATGCTCGAGTTAATTTAACGCTACTATAGAAGAATTAAGATGTATTCTCTCGTAAATCGCATTTTGCAATAGGAGTTGAGCTGAAAAACAACATAAGACGAGCTGTGTACGTGAGATTTCTCTGCAATACGCCTTGTGTCTCGCCCTCGGAGGGATCTTTCTACCAGTACTCCTGTCGTCTGCTCGACGAGAAGACGCGTCTTCACCTGCTGTTGCCATAATGGTACAGCACCACCGGCGAGTAATGGATCGACCAAACACTACATAAGTACATAAAGCGTGTCCCCGTTTTGGTGACACGACGTATTTTCTCTCCTCTCTCGTGCCTGCGCTCCCTCGACGCTGTGCTACTCTTCGCTCGTCTCTTCACTCTTCACTCGCCCCTGTATTCTTCTGGCGCTGTTGCTCGACCCCCCTCCCCCCCAATGTTTCCACCCAAATGGAATTTTTGAGAGATTCCCGTCACACCCCTCATGTCCTTCAACGTAAACTACTTGCGTATTATCTCGGCTTCCTTTGGCACACGACACACATCACCATATTTCACAGTCGCTCTCAGGTTTCGCTCTATTTTTCCACAAACTATTTTCACCACTGACGTGGCTGTTCGCTTCGTATTTTCTCTTATATCTATTGGTCTGCACCTCTCATTATGCTCTCATCACTTAATCACAAAAGTGGACATTCACCGTTCTTTTTTTCATCTGTATTTTATTTTTCAACAAAACGTGAGTTTGGAATATCGAGCTTCTGATGATAGACTGGATGCGGTGGATCATCGAGGTGCGAAGTTCTGAGACGTCTGAATGGAAAGGGTCCAGTGCAACGAGCCGTAGGAAGTTTGAAAGGAAGCTAAGATAGGTGAGAGAGCTGGTTCTCGTAATGAGTGTGACGACTTGATGGATGGCTTGGTTCACGCGGCAACTCGGTTGAACTGCACCTCGACCACTGCTCCTGATGCCGAGTTAGTGGCGACTCGCTGACGACGCTATGGTATATTGTTCATATATATATATATATATATATATATATATATAGCATGCGCTGTGAAGACACTTTAGCCCGGTAGTGTGTGAGCGACGTGTTCTCTATGGTATGAAGCTCGTTCATTGAGCCGTGCCATGAACGATGGTCGAATGAGCGATGGCCTATTCGCAACAACACCCGTAATTCAATCCCCCGATATTCGCAGATCTCAAGCTCCACACGGTATCAGAGGATGTGCATTCAAGTCCGGTGGTGCACTTGCCTCACTTTCGCTGTATAAGAATCAGAGAATGAAAAGACACGAAGGAAAAGAAGTGGTACATGGAAAAATCGATAGGCAAGCTCAGAGTAAAAGGTGTACAAGAAACACCGAAGTATCGTGCGAGGGTTGGATATTAGTTTCATCGATCGACACGAAAAACGGCCTTTCATCGAACGAACACCACGCCATCAATGTTACTGGTCAATGTAGCCAATGGGACTACTAGTTGAGAGAAACTATCAAATACACACACGCGAGGAGTATCGCTGTCGGTATGAATAAACTCCTCGAGGCTCATGCGAATATAACCCTGCATTTTTTACGAGCCACCGAGCGAACGCACGCTCATAGATATTATCGATGTAATATCACTACTACAGTGCAACCAGAGACAAAGAATGAACTAGGATACGAATGAGACACTATATTGCGTGATAGTCCACCGCAATAGTGGTGCTCACGCTTTATCATTTCGGTGCAAAAACTAGTTAATGACATAGAATCATTCGATGGTACACATTGTTTAATATGTGATATGAAAACCGTGCAATTTATTACATAACGAGAATCGAACAGGCTATATGCAAGTCATACCTTTTTTTGTATGCAAGAATACATTTAAAAATAATGTATCATTCGTACTCGAAAAAATGACTCTAACAATAAAATATAATATGTACGTGAATGGATTGAACACGAAATGGACTATACTTCAAAAATAACATTTTTTCTGATTTTGCAAATTGAATGTTGGTAATTTGACCAAATACTCTTGTACGCATTGAAACAGTTCTCTGAAGCGATAAGCTCAGTAATGTAGCTGCAATATCATTAAACTGCAAGACGATTTTATTGATGCTATTATATTACAATTACTACTTGTATACGATTTATCGTTAGTGTGATTTGCTTAGGACGAAACGCATAAAACTTCGCGTCTTTACGACGAGTCTCAGAATCACATGAAATATATAGACGAAGTTTGGACTCTTCACTTAGTCTTTCAAATTTTAACGTCCGACTAGATTAATGACTTGCTCTGCACGATACAGGATTAACACTTAAACGAAACAGTGACGTTCTGTTATAGTGTGGCTCGGACGAGTGTAGATGTTCCAAAACGGCGCGTGACGCACAGATTCGATCAGAGATTAGACCTGATTCAAACCAATTCTGTCTGTAGTAAGTAAAACCAAGAGTCAAATTACTCTCCGATACTGAAGGCTTTCCCTAAATACGACGTAACGTTGACAAAGCTTTGAAGCCTCTGTAGTACGGTTTCATAGGTTTTCCAACTGGCATATTGCGTCACCACATTTATTTCTATTTGACTCATGGTTGAACCCAATTCAAGATAATTCGACTCATAATGTCTCGGCACGTTTCGTCACACGTGTATAAGGATATCAAAATTAATGGTTACCAAAATCAAACATTCGTTAGTTATTAAATTGTCACCACGACCCTCGACTGATGGTCATCGGCGTCTAAGCAGTTTTCAAGCGAGCGGCTGTAACTGTACCCTTAGGATTATTGTTTATTTAGGTTTGAATGGAAACACTTTTTATGCTTAATACATGACTTAGTGCAGCAAGCACAGTCCGAGCATTGCACTATATTCCAGTCTTCGTCGCCATTAATGTTGCCTCGTGCTCAGAGGTCGTATACGCGGATACTATACGTTTAAGAGACCCGTAGGGCTCTCCGCCTGTATTCGTAGTAACGGAAAGGGGTTCGGTTAGCTTTATCGTGTCTACTCCTAGGGTATAACGATGGCCTTCTGTCGGGGCCCTCCTCTCCGTTATTACCGGTGCGAAACGATATCGGGAACACCTCAGTCACGCGCACGATACTCGACCATGGGGTTAGGGTGGCTGCGGGATTCTAGAGGCTCGGGTGCGTGGCACTATCCACTTCGTTGAGAAATACACAGCAAACCATTTGAAATTACCCGAAGGTAAGCCATTTCAGAGGGTAAGATCTCACTCACGATTGCGTCGCTGTTTCATTGTCCCAGAAGCACAAACTGCGCCAACAGATCGAATATGTACAATTTTCTGATAAAAACGAGTCCCGTTTATGGACAGGTTTCGATTTTTCTTGTTGACGGACGGGGATATAACGATTGACGCGGTACAAGTTTTTTCGATTGACGTCCATCCCCGCGCGTATCCGATGCGCCATACATGTAGCATATGCTTCCGTTTTTTCCATGGGGGTATTAAAAACAACGTTGTATGTGATAGGGACTGTTTTTGTCCATTTTTGTTTTACGATTTTTTATTTTCATGCGGCGCTGCGATGTTACCCATCAGTAAAATCTAGAGAGAAAGGGGACGGGTTTGAAAGCCCAGGCGAAAATTTGCGTCGTTACCACGTTACGAGGGTGTCCCCGGGCACACCTCGCCGCCGTCTGCCTACAGACAGATGTACGCACGGAATTGGCCGGAATGTTAGCGAGAAACGAATTCGAGGGGTATTAAAAACGGAATAACGTAATAACATTAGAATAGGTATGGGTAGACGAGATGTACTTTTTTTGGTGTCCCTATTTATGCTTCTCGCCCAATAAAGCGTAATTTCTTCACCTGGCTCATGTCCTATAATTGAATTGTTGCGGTCCCAACGTTTGGGTTGCTACGACGTACGATAAGGCTCTTCGTCAACATGACGACGACGTTGGTGACAGAAAGGGGATAGGCAAGAGAATTGCTACCGAGATACCCTATACGTACCAAATACCTGCCCATCATAAGCGTCCTCGCACGTTAAGGAAGGGGTTCAGTGGAAATTCCCGTACTATGATTGGATATGAAGCAGGATCTTGTTGCTGCCATTGGTCGTCATTGCCAAAACCATTCTCTACGATTTTCTTGTTACGCAATACACGTGCCTATAAGCTAGACATACCCCTTTGGATCTCGGTCCCCATGTGAAAATTAATCCTAAGTTTTAATGGAACCCATCCAATTGCCTCTTTATTTCGCAGCGTGACCTCTCCGCATATAAGGGCTTCGAAGGGCCTTGAAATCTGCTTTTCCAGGGCAGAACTCTCTTGTCGAGACCTGCAGCTCAGCAACAGGACACGATTCGATTATCGGGCGAACTTCGTGACGCACTTCGGCGGTCGGGTATCCGGTTTTCTCGAGCATCCTGCATCCTAGTCTCTCCCTCTCTCTCTCTCTCTCTCTCTCTCTCTCTCTCTCTCTCTCTCTCTCTCTATATGTATATATATATATAGCCTCTTCTTCCACCCTTCTCTTTCCCATCTGTTCGTTCCTGCTTTCACCGATACTGGACGCTACGCCCGCAACCGTCGGACACCCTCGACTTTACCCCCCCCCCCCTGCTCTTCTGTGCTCTGCTCAGCTTCCCACCACCGTCCCCCGGCGCACCACCTCGCGACGATCCTATTGACGCGAGCCTCGAACACGGTAATCCGGTATGAATACGGTAATTAAAGGCGCGTCTCTCGTTTGCGGCTATTCGTGTAGTGTGAAACAGGTTTCCGGGAGCCTCGACCTAAACTAGCTATAGGATAGAGTGGCTCCGACATGTCCTTTGGCTATCGAGTTTCGAGGTTAGTCACGATTAAGCTCGGCAACTGGTAATTCGCACTTTTTTCCCGAATTAGTCAACGCGAACGCATAAGCACTGCTCTTGGTGGATGTGACAGGTAACCCAAAATTAAAATAATGTTACGAATATAAAATTTAGGTCTGAAGGACATACGATGTAACAGAACAACGCGCTTTACCTTAACACAGAAGAAAGACCGGGTCGCCATTTTAACAGAATCTTAGCTAGGTTGTCGAATATGACTAATATTTAAAGTTCATGTATGTTGCACGATTAATTATTGTTAAAAGATGTGGAACGTATATTTATTATTCATTGGATACAGTGGAGTAATGTTCACCCTAATTATGATTTATGCTCGTATATGTATTAGGAAAAATTTATTTACGTATGCACGAACGGACCTTTGTGCTCTTAAAATTGAACTATCAGTTTAGGATCATGATACACGTATAAGTAATGTTTTGGCTATTTCCAGCTGACATTCGGCTCAATTTGAATGCTTATTAGCACATTTAAAAATGTTTCTTTATTCCTGGTCCATGTAAAACGGTTAGTCCCTTTGTGCGAACAAGAAATTGCTTAGAACAATTCTAGTATGTAATTAATAATATCAGTCCGAACACGAAAGATATGCATTATTAATTCGCTCGGTCATTCAACACTTTAAAAACCAAGCCTCTCTTACATTGTGACAGCTAACTTTGCTGACAGAAAGAATACGTTCACAAGTGATTTCACAATTCGTTTTACACATCATCACCATGGACAACCAAGATGCTTGAAAGTTTATAAAAAGTCATCACAATGTAAGTGATGGAGAATAACACATTTGCAAACCGCTTGATTCTTAAAATGAAGTTGACTTACAAATAGAGGTTCTATTTATTTATTCATTATTCTATATGTTAAACGGAACAAAAGCATTATTATTTACAGTTGTTGATTCTCCGAGAGAAGCGACAATTTTTTACGTTTCTTAAGACGTTTGAAGCATGTACCGAGCAGAAGTTACGACCACTTGGATCGTTGAGTTATTTTCCGGGACAAAGTCCTCTTCATCTCCGGCCGAAAGCACGGTTAACTTTTAACGTGGCCCCGATGCATAATATTATTTACATATGTATAAGAATACAAATGAGGCGTTTAGAAGTCTAGGCTAAAGTTTTTTCTGTGGAGGAGAGATGCAGATGGTGCAAAATTGGAGAAAAAAGAAGTTGCTCGCAACTCTCTCCAAGCAGAGACGAGTGACCTGCTTCTTCTCATGTTCTTGGATCTCTTACCTTTATTTCTCAGCAGGGTCTAGCTTGGATGCCTAATCGATCCAAACCTCTCATCGACTCGAACGGAGTGCAATGTCGAGGAAAAGTTATCCGAACTTCATCGACGGGAGACGTGGAAGTAAGCGAGTATCTATAGTGAATTTCGTTCACATCATAGAAGTCCCTTTGGGTCTTGTGATAAAAATTTAATTTCCGCGCCAGAAGCACAGCCTGAGAACAGTGCAGAGCAGTATGCTTGTCTGCCAAAAGAGTGAGGGAGAGAGTGAGATTGTCGAGAAAACTCTTCACTGGCTTAATACGGGTGGCTTTCATTTTCACACCCTTCAGCTCGAGGAACCACGCGAGAGGCAGTTCGCTCGTACAGTATACCAGGGTATATCGCAAGAGGTGGTGCGGTCCACCACCCTCCGAGAATTCCTTGCTCAGGCCTCCGAGCACGTTTCACATTATAGCGCAGGGTGCGGGTACTCGTGCCTCCACGCCGCGCTCGTTCTCCCCGCGTTCCCATTCGCAGTTTTGCACCAACCCCGAAGCTCGTTCCCTAGCTATACCGTGACGCCTATCAGCCGTTTTCGAAATTGTTACGCGTACGTTCAATACAGCGACGTGAGCACTGGCAACTCCGCAGTCTCACCAACAAGAACATAAAAAATAATTATAGTTTATCTGATATAAAAAATTATGCAATGCATTCCTTTCCACAGATGAATTTCATGAATTTAATATCTGTCACAATAATGTGCGATCCTAGTTAATTCTTTTATCTTCCTAAAAATTCATTATAAGTCTGGAACAATAAATTAATTTTTCAAAGTTTTGAAAGTCATGATTTATATGTTAACGTTAATTGTATGAATTGGAGGAAACGTTGAAATAATAATATATTTGTGTGACAGCCTGTGATAATCATAATTAAAATGGATTATGTTTTTCATAAATATGTATACAAAACATGCGACTTTCGGCTGAAAAATGATTTATATAACAGAATGTGGGATAATCTTACAGATAAATTCTTTTTCTGACGTTTTTAAGAATACGTTACATTTTTTTTCTTCTTGGCTTTTAATTTGGAATTTATTGGCTAGTGTTCAAACAATACTCAATCCTCTTGAAAATTGAATATGACGAAATTGGTCAGAATGAGTATAAGGCAATAGTTCTTAGCATCGGAGTTCTCCAACGACAAAGGGCATCCAGGTACTCAGTAGTCAACGATTCGAAATGAAGACTCTGCGAGGTACCACCTTGATGCATGACTCAACGAGTAAACCCCGGTAGCAATTGCGAAGAAATCTCGACGAGAGCAATATAAATATCGTTGAACGCATCGGCGTTTCTCCGCAGTAGTCCAAAGAATCGGAGAAAAGTGAGAACAGATGTGTGATCCCGAGTTCTACATCGTCAACTAACCAGTTCCGTTCCCAGTTTTTTATTCTGAAGGCGCGATTCTCCTGCCCACATTCTCATACAGCGCGAATCAGAGGAAAGAAATACCGAATAGATAGAAAGAAGCGAGAGGATTGACGCTCGCTCCTTGGTAAACCAGCAATAAGCCAGCCAAGACCATTCGACTTGGAGTAGCAATATTTCTTATTGCCTGGGAACGGGACGGGCACGAGGCCGCGGTATACGACGACGAGGAGAAAAAGAGCTACATGGAAAGAGGCAGACAAAGAGAAGACAAGCCCGGAGGCATACATTGTCTGAAGTTCAGAGTACACCACTACGCCCGGTGCTCCGACTCTGTCGGAGACACTCGTAAGGTAGACGAATACTGCGGACTATCCAGATGATAACCTCACGTCCTCACCCTCCGTCTCTTCCATGTAGTTTCCTTACCTCCTGTTATACCATAATATGAACCGTTGTACTCTTTTCCCTTGTCCCTGCTGTATCTTCGTTTCCCGTGTGTCTGTCTCCGGTGGATACAGTGGCAAGCGACCGCGAAAGGTCGAGGCTGAGGAACTTCCCATTTCGTCGCTAGTCAAATAATGCTTGCAACATTATTCGATTCTTTGTTTCACGATCGCGTCTTATGCACGGTTTGGGAAGACGAGGGCCAACAACATCGTCGTCATCTCGGCTCAGCGGTGGTGTGTAGTAACGATAAGGGAGCGTTTTCCTCCCCTTTCCCTCTCGCTGCCTTACACGCGGTTGGTATACATACAACTCTACTCTAGTATTTCATACATACGCCACTCAAGGGAGCGCTTTGCCTCCACCTAAGCACCGCCAACTCTCCACGTCCTTACCACGATACATCTACAGCGCCCAACAACATACATACTCCCATCTTTATAAGGGAGTATATACGCGATTTCCGTCTCCCAACTTATTCTCATCCTGATATCCTACTCGCCTGATCTCGTTTTCTAGCCTGTTCCAACGGAGAGCACTGTATACACAAATATACCGGTTACATGTATATATACGTGGTGTTCTGTGTTGTTGACGCACTTGCGCACTTCTCGCTCTGGCTAACATCCGCAATAACGCTCGGGCGATCGCTGGAGAAACTCTTCTTTCCTTCCGCTCCTCGGGAAAACACATTATATAAAGTCAAACGGGGCCAGGGTATACGCTTTACATGAATTCCGCGAACGGCTAAAAAACATAAAAAGTAGGTATACACGCTGCGGGCGCAATCGGAAATGAAACTATGCGGATCGAGCAAGTTGCTTCGGTAGGGTGAGTTAGCGATCTGGCGCAAGCGGAAACTACGCTATTGGAGTAGCAAACTGGTGATGTAATACTAGGTTAAGGGTTAGATGTGAATACACTTGAGAAAGATAAAAGGGGTTTCAATTTTTAGTTGTACCTATCAGAATTTTTCATGAAAATTGCTGATAAATAGACCCATTATTAACCCTAACTTTTAGCTGAGTACGACAAGATTAGTACATTGTGCTATGATCGACGGAAGTACGTGATATTTTGTATTACCCAAGATGAAAAGCCCGTTCCTTTAGGTGAAAAATACGATACCTTATACCGATTTCGCTAAAACTAACCGCAACTAATCAATAATTAGGGTTAGATCCATCTTCTTGCAACCTATAACAAACTCCAAATCCACCCTAGTTCTTCAGGGTAATATTTATCGGCGCTCGTTGATGCGCCTTAGTAAAGGTGCAACCCAAAGATGACACGTGTCAATAATGAAAAGGTTAAATCGAACCGAATTCTCTTTCCAATAGAGAGAGAGAGAGAGCATTGAGCTTCTTCTACGGTGCCTGAGGGCATTCGATCAAGCTTTTGCCGGGCATGACAATGCATGTTGATATTGGATTCCCTTCGGTAGTCCGGAAAACGCGACGAGATTGAAGTTGATGCTGCTGGGAGTGTACAAGCCGCATGTGCCCAGCACGCGAAGTAATCTGTGTGCCACTGACATCCGTCAATCTGTCGGTCTAGCGCTTGAAACGCGAAGAGAAAAAACTGGAACTCATAACTCGTATATTTTCACAATGCTTGAAAACCGACGAAGCTTCGCAGGCAATAAGACGATTCGATTAACGGTTTGACGCATTCTCATGTTTTACAGTAAAAGGAAAGGGTTCTTGCGATCTTGCACGTCAAGGAAAGTGGCAGGAGAAAGGGAAACTTCCATCCGTTCTGTCTGAAATATTCAACGAATGTATCGATTCTGAAATAGGTATTTCGCGACGCCCCGGGCTCTCAAGGAATTTAATAATCCAGCATCGAAATCTTTCCAGGCTGTGCTTGAGCGCGTGCTGTTGCAGTAACCTACAGTCCCTCCATCTTCTTCTTCGCCTGCTTATTTTTCTTTAGGAATGAAGAGTGTGCCCGTCCATATCTTATAACCACACCAGTAGTATCGTTATGGTTATCGCTTCGATGTGGCCACACGACGATCGATAAATAAATCAGTCGGGTGTAAGTAATAGTTCAAGGGGAGGTCTCCATGGCATCCTGATGTGAGATCGAACAAGGACACCCTCGCCGAATCGCCGTGTACTCAGCGACGACACTTGGAATACTTCACTCACTGACACTTTCGATTCTCTTGGCACCAGCGGACGATATATCAGGAAATATAAATTGTCAGAGAAACGATCGTTGATACTTTTATGAAAACTGATAATAGGGAATAATAAAGCAACATTGCGTGTTGAACTTTAATATTTTAAAAGTATATCCTGGACGGTGGTCTCATTATACGAAATTCGGATCTCACATAAGTTTTAAAATAAAAAATTATCGGACAAAACGGAGGGTAAAAGTTATAATATCGAACTGTAATAAAAAATATTTGCAAGAACTCTTGGTGTTTATATTATGTGACCATTAAAGTAGTTGCCATTGAAATGAAGATTATGTGTTGAGAATTTTCCAATCTCATTGTAACAATACCTGCTCCCATGTTCGTCGTTGAACGTGACAAACAGTATTGCATAATAATTACAGTTGTCATTGTGGTTCTCAGTATCATCGAGGTAACTACTGTTATCGTCATTGTAATATATGTTGCCGTCAACATTGCAGAAGTAATCATCATTGATATAATCGAGTCTACAATATTTCATCGCTGTTGACAACATCATCCGTTTACCCATGAAATATATAGCAACATGTTGTTCAAATAGATACGGTCGTGTCTTGATGACTGGTCATTGAAATTTTTATTTACATATGTAGCATATACACGTTGTAACATATATTAAAAACTGGATGTCAAAACAAGCAGAAAAAATATTAGCTTTTCATATCTAAATCTGTCTGGCTCAACTTTACAGATTTGACTTTGCAATGAACCTGTTAAATACAGAAAAGATGCGGCCCATGGGATAAATTAATGGAATGAATTTACATATTTCGTTTATATTATCTCTCACACATTAAAATTTTTTTAATATTCCAAAAATAAGCATATTCCTTTTATTTCAGAATAACGGATATTGTCTAAAGGCTCACCGAATAAATCCGTGTTCTTTCAGGAAGGCTCAATGTCGTTTTCTATCAGGAATGAGATAGCGAGAGTTTCAGGACTCTTTCATCGAAATCCATTAGGCCGGACCACGCAAGGGGAGAGAGAAAGTGGGTCCATCGAGACCCAAGGACACTGATACGCCATTTGGGCGCATCCCTTGGGAACCGCGGCGAAGGTTTGATCGTGGATGTTTAGGTCGTTCTTAGGATCCGTACATCATTGATATGATGCGAGGACTGTCCGCTGTTGGGTGGATGCAGAGAGGCCACGGAGAAATGCCTGGGGCTTTTCCAACCACGGATGGCCCTTCTGTGCCTCGTGTGGCATCACTTATGTATGCTATGCCAACCCGAAGCCTTGTCCACCTTGAGCATGGAGACATAAGCCTCCTCGCATCACACATTTGACAACGCTCTTTCGCCACGTACTCCCAAAGACATCACCATGTTTTTGCAACTTGGTCCCTTAGGCATTCTTTAGCTCAAGTCGTGATTCGTCCTCAACAGACACGTTGAAAATGAGAATTTTATTAGCCTCCACAAACGAAACGGCACCAGTTTCTAGGCCATTGAGCCGCCTTTTGGAAAATATTGGATACACCTTGTAATTAAAATAAGTTCATACATGAGGCCATCCAGCTCGGTACGCGGTCCATTTGACCTCATTACTTTTGATTTTATCGATACTTTGCAAATATTTTCATATAAATCCATAAAGAAACCTAATTTTTATTGCAGATTTTTGAAACCTTTTGTTATAAAAAAAAATCGTCACTAAGCTTCGGTGATATATACATTTTTTAAATTTTTCAATAAACTATATATGCTCGCCTTTATAATTGCATAATTTGTGTGTCCATTATTTTTTAAAACCTTCAGGTCAAACTGTTTTTTTACTTTAGGCTGATTTCAAACCCAGTTAGAAATCAAACTAAGGCTGTTGAAAAAAATTATGTTTTCCAACGGTCCCACGTTTATATTTTCTTTCTATTTTTTTACCGCAAATTCTCTGTAAAACTTAGAACTTTTGAGACTTTAAAGTCTGTATCGCATTTCGTAAAAAAAATAAAGGACCACTCATTTAATTCTGTGAAAATAATTAAATATGCTGGTTCAGGATAGCGTTTGATAATTTTTTCGATTCATAATTTGAATGATTTATATGTAAGCTATATATTCATGTAATATTCATCCCATCTCATAAGATTGGGAGATAAAACGAACAGAGGTTTTGGTGAATTCACTCGATCGACTGTGAACCGATAAATTCGAAAGGAATTTGAGGCAAATGGAGAAATTGGCCACAGGAGTGCGCCCGATTTCAGGAAAAGCTACCGTGATGGTTAAGGGTTCCCCGTGCCAGAACAGACTACCAGCAGCATTGACTGCCTTGAACGTGGTGTACAAGAGAGAGTCGAGATTGGCTTTTGGCGTGGAGCCAAGGTCCTTCCCGTTCTTCCCACTAGAATTTTCTCTCCAGTATTTGAGAACAAACGGAACGGCCGGGGACACGATGCAAGTGGGCTCGGGCGCGTCAACGTCGGTGGTCGCAGAGGCGCGGTAAGCCAGCACGCCACAGTGCAACCACCAGTTGCTACCCAGCCTCGCGAAATACTACGTATATACATGTGAATATAGCTCGAGAAAGAGTGAGAGAGGAAGGCCTACGTAAGTACGTAGTTAGTTTCTCATATCGCCTGTTGCATTCGCCTGGGTCCACCACAGCCGGTTCTTCGAGCCAAGCTCGGCTGGAACACTCCACTCTTCTCCGTTGACTGCTCGCCCGACTCGGGACTCTTCACTCGTAGGAGCTCAAGGGCTAGTGTAACACTAGTCAAACAAGTGGCATGCAGCCAATGCCCTTCCCACATGGATCGTGGTGTATCCGAGTTATTCGATAAGTTTTGAATAATCAATCCAACGCAAGCCTTCTTTACTGATTGCATTTACAATTTCGACGGTCCATTCACGTCGAATACACCGCTCGGACTATTCTCGATTTCCAAATGATTTTCGATTCGACGCACGACCCCGGAACGCCAACAAGTGGTCGATATACCAGCCAAGTTATACTCTCACATGCTTACACTAACTCTAGCCTTTCAACCGAGCTACATTGTGATTTTACGTACAGTAATTACCGATCAATGTTACTGCTCACCCCGCCAGTTTCACCATCGTTGCTCGGCTCTACGTAGTCTGTCACCCTCTAATGCGTTGAATGAATAAACCTCAATATATACATTACGTATTTCGTAACTGGAATCAAATTCGAAATTTGCGATACAATTGCGAACTAATTGGGGATACGATTTCAGCTACGCAGCCTATAGAGAAGTACATAGCTCTCTTATTAGTATGCATCAAGATCCGCATAGTAAGTGTCTAGTACACATTTATGAGTGGAATACTTGTGAGAAACAGCAACGAGGTAGGAGAGTATCGGGCAATAATATTATTCGCTTTATATCTTCTGGTTATCGACGGGGTGGGGGGAGAGGCAACTCAATGGGAGGCGTTCGAGTTTAGAGCATCTGTAAAAGTGTATCGAACGTAACTAAAAGTCGCGTTCTCGTTGAATTCGTTCTCTGGCTCTCCCTCTTTATCTCGAGAGCGAGCGAGTATATATCGAGAGGAATTGCTCTCGATATGATCGCGTCGGAAATTGCTGGTGGATCTGTCGCACTCTCGCTCTCGCTTTAGCAGGCTTAGTCTTCTTCTTCTCCTTCTTCATCGCCGAGTGCGCATGAAGAAGGCGGAAGCAAGGGGGAGTTGACTCGGGGTGCTTGGGGGCTCGGGCAAAGTCCCTCTTCTCATTAAGTTGAGTGTTGCGTGTTGCGAGGAGGCTCGAGGGAAACTCGTTGCGCAACCCTGTTCACAGCTCCCCTTGGCACAAGACTCCGCTACCGGGACTATACACTGCAATGCAAACCAGTCAAGCAGAGAAGACTACTAGTGCACGCTCGCAGAGCAGTGGAGCTTTATTCGTTTCCAGGGTGTGGCAGAATAGAGAGTGCGCTACAGGTTGCCACACAAAGCAGACTGACACTGCTGCTGGCAACTTAAAAAGCGCTTTGCCCAAACACCGCGAGGCAAATCCACCAATTAGGGATCTTAAGCGACCGACCGTCAAAGGGGGAATCTCTCTTGCTCATTTCCTACTTTTACTGAGTTCCCCATCGTATCACGGATGTATGGCGTCCTAGCAACCAGATCCCACTCAGAAGGGATGATGCTTGTATAGAGACCCGTCGTACTACTATCGTACTGATCCTCCACTAATTAGTTCGAAATCCGACCGGGAGGAAAAAATCTACGAGGGTGGAAATCCCTCGAATTGATGGAATGACAGATAGTAAGTTATGCTGGTGAATCCTTCAGGCGAGCATATAAAAATAAGACGGCCTTATAAATTGGAAGATTAATGGTGTACACGACTTTATATTGGTCCGTTCCTTAGTATTCATTTGAAACTTCGATGACCATGGCAAAGGAATACAACATTATTGTGGGTATCACTAACGCCGGTTACGATTGTATTTCTATAGAGGCGAATCATCGTTCGACAAGGAATGGTTAAGTTCATTTCGTCAATTATTGACAAAAACTGTGTCACCTTGCCGAATTGCCTGTAACGTTGCTAATGTCTAATACCAAACTAACAGTATCCCTGCTCCGTTTATTGGGATGCAGGTTTTGTTGTCACTTCCCTCAATCATGTAGCGACCACTTGCCAGACAAATTACTTTCTACACTTCTCTCAACATAAATAACCATGGACGAGTGCTCCGATGTTGAAAGCTTTGGATAACGAGATAAGAGAATTGGGAAGGCACATTCACGGTCGACCGAGGCGAAGTAAGGCCACCACACATCAAGGAAACCGTTCCGAGAACTCTTCTCCCTGAAACGGCAAAGTACATTCTAAAAATGTCAACCGAACAGAAAAAAAGAAGGAAAAAGTGGGAAGAAAATATTGCAATCTTCAAAGGTTTCCGTATACCCTCTCATCTGTCGAGCAATTGAGTCTCGCGCTGCTGCGCGTCTTACGAGAAGCTCCGCAAGTGTTTACTTCATGACTCTCTGCGTTCGCTTTTTTCCTTGACTCGGCTCCAAGAACGATAAGAAAACGTTCGTGACTCTCATCTTTCCACGATGCGGCTGAAACGAACCCTCGAAGGATCATATATATAGTACACAACGATATATATATATATGTTGTACATATATGTTGTGAAATATATATATGTACACAGAGGAGGAAAAAAAGGGAAACAGGCCTCCGTTGCGCACCCGGATATCTCGACTTGTTTTCCCGAAGTTTCATTTCTTCTCGTCCTGAAGCAGCAGTAGCAATAGCAACAGCTCGTTTTGTAATATTATTCTCGCTTTCCATCTCTCTCTTTATCCTTGATCGTCAACGTCATTCTGACTTCGCCGTCGTCCTTCAACTTCTTTCTCTCACAGTTATAGCTACTGCGCGTCACCTCTATAGCGCTCTAGTGTACCTTAAAAATACAACGAAGGGCGAATGTAGTTCACACAGTAAGCTACATCGTGCAGCCCCTAGTTCACAATATATGTATATATATTTACGTATATGTGTATATACGGATACGTATCTATATATATATATATATACACACCATATACATATATATAACCACGACCAGGGATCCTCTGCTCACTACCGTCATTATGTTTCAATCATGCCACCGCTTTTCTTTTATACGGCTTCGCAATTTGAGAAGCGAGAACCCAAACCTTGAGCCTTGAGCCTTGAGCTTCTTCTTCTTCCACGTACACTTGCAGCCACGTCTTGGCTCACCTCACCCATCGCTCCCTTTTATATGTTCGCGGGTATATCAATTCAACAACGGCATCGGTTAAATTGCTTCTACGTCTCCGGCGAGCGCACGGGTCTCTAGTTTATGGGATGCTAACCCGTTTCATATCGTAGTTCATCCTCGCGGTAGTAAAGTACGCTCTCGTACGATGCTGCCGTGTATACCGTGTGTACAAAGGTGAAATGAAGCTTCGTGCCCAGCCCAGACAAGGTTGAATAACAACGACACACATAGCGGTGGCCGTGCGAGGGTGTATTGCTTCTGTGAGAGAAGAGCACCTACGACGACAACGATGCTCGTGCGCGAGAAGCTCGCCATGACGAAGATACGAGGACGTTTCAGCTAAAGAAGACTGTACTATACTGCAATATACTGTAGTATAGTATATTACGAGCTGGTGGCGCTACCGTGTCTGTGATGGGGCCAGGCCATTACACCAAGTGCGTTCGTAGGGAGGTGTAAATATACTATCTAGCCCCAAGGCAGCCGCTATCCTCCGGAAAACGAGCGTCTTCGTGAAAAGAATTTTCTTATTGGGGCCGGACGGTCTGCTCTTCTAATAGCAGTATAATATAGTACACGCGACGAACAAGAATGGATTTTATATGGCTTTAGTACAAAACTATATATTTTAGGCGGTTGTGAACAAGGATACCAGGAGAGAATAGGCGACAGGAGACGCCTGTCGACGACAGCCGGCGAACGAAGCCGGCAATGGACTCTGGTTAAACTTCCAAAACCGCTTTTGCTACCGTAGGACGAGTTTACTACACCTCCCCCGAATCGCGATCACTCCACTATCGTTGAGGCTGTATACATCAGCAAGCTAACGCATATATTCAATTCACCGTGACTATGTTGGCAGCAAAGTGCCTCTGTTCCTCTATGCTTAGTCCTGATATACGTTATCGTCGAGCAAAGTTCCGGTCAGGACGACAAGAGAGAGTCAATCGCTTTTCGCAACAGGATACCACAATCAAAATGATGGGCAAATTTCTCCCTCGATTGGAACTTTGCATAAGTTACCTTTGTCCTTGGTTTTCGCTGGACTTTGATATTTCTCATCGAATATAATAAATTCAACATGCGACCATTACGGATGGCAATCCTTTCATAATGCTTAATTCTTCGAGGGTTACCATTTTTTCCGCGGTCACAGATTCTTTGCACCATAGGTTCGTAAGGCAACTTTTCATTATATTACAATTTCTGAAAGTTGCAAGACATTAGGAAATGCCTTTGTTTCGTTATTTAATAAGAGAAGTCGAAAATCTGCACATTTCATTCGTGCGGATGGCTAACGCATCCTAATTTATAATATCGAGCAGAAAAGTGACAGCTTCTCGGCTCTCAACGGCTGCTCGATGCTCTGTTACCGAATCCCCAGGAACCCCAGAATTTTGTTAATCGGTGCACGCGGTTTAATACCACGTACTCCAATTTCCAGCGCCCCGGTTTACGCGCGGTGCATATAGAGGGATGAAGCTAGGTGAGGAGATCTCTGGACTCTGGAAGCCGTAATAACGCGACAAGATACAGCCCGATCAACGTCAATTTTTCATCGTTGATTCACGTCCAACCAACATTGGTCAGTTACTTTACTATACTTTTATTTTTTTCAAATACAAGTATCTCATAAAGCTACGTGAGCTTTGATTCGCCAGCGCAAAAACGCGTACTCACGGTTCGAGAGCACAGAAAAGTCAGGCCTCTACCAATTACCATCGAGTCAACATCTGAGTCAATATTGAGAGTACCGCACCGACAACCATTTTTTCTTGCTTTTCCACTTGTGAATCTCAATTGTAATGTGACGTTCAACAAGTTCACGCACCAGGCGATACGTATTTTTGCAAAATAGATTCTTGGCATCGCGGAGAATTGTGACGTTCTGATGCATCTCCTCTAGGATCACTTTGTTGAAGACAAAAATGCTTCGTCACTCATAAGTTATCCATCACGCTATTACTGGAGATAGTACTGCAACAGCGGCTCATCAGTAAGGGCAAAAGACAGTTCAGGAATAAGGGTATCTCTATCGGGGTTGAGCGTCTTCTTTGTTTAGACTTCTCCGCTGCTGTTCAATTTCGTCAGCAGTATACGGCATATACACAAACGGGATGAATCGACCTAAGAACGTCTCTTGTGTGGGTCCTTTACATTTTCCGCCCGGTTTACCATATTTGCAAACCAACATTGACGACTTATCTTGAAAAACGTACATTCCCTCAGGGATTCGCGTGTTATGTGCATTCATAGTAAGCACTCGCGACTCTCCGCTGACTCATAACGAGCCGTGGCGCCAGCGAGAAATGCTCGCGGGAGCCGCAGCGACGCCTCTGTGAATATTACGAGTCGCAGGTCGTGCACTACACGTCGACGACCCCAAATGCCCGCTCATACGAAACTTCCAAGATCTTGAAGAGAGTACGAGGGAGTGAATGAGGAGAAGAAAGGGGTAGAGGCTGTACTGCTGTTGCTGCTGCTGCCAGAGCCTTAATGAGACCCATTCATGCGACTATTATCGCAAAGACCCCGTAATCGTCTACGGCCGCTCTCACTTAATAATCGTACTCCGTACTCGCGGCGTGCGCGTCTTGCCAAGAGAACTCTTAATGGTTGTTCCAACCGGCTGTGTCTCTCTGACACCCTTATGCTCTATCCAAACCATTTTCATGGCTTACCTCGAGTAGTTTTGGCGTCAAATATCGAATTCCGTCTAGCGCAACGCCGTTCTGTATTGCTGTCTCTTCCATTGAGAACATACGGCTACAATGACAATACGAGCAATAGGACTCCAGGAAGAAAAAGCCTGGATACGGCGTACTTGAATAAAAGTTCATACATAAAGATGAACTTATCGATCATAATGGTGCATTCCGGAATAGTGCAGAGCAGCTCTAGCGTTGAATATTTTCAAGGACATTCTTATGAAAACGCTTTCAGTTTGATTAAGTTCCATTTTTTTTCTCAAGTATAAAAAATTCTGCGGTATAATTTAGATTTTTGTGTCCTTTTTTTAACTTTTTGATGAATGAATGAAAGAATGAATCAACGGAAGCATAAGGGTAATTTATGACACATTATGTGCAAAATTAACGTTGAGTGAAAATGGAGCTATTGAGAATACCTGAATAAAAGAAAATTCAGTAACCTACTAAAATATTAAGCAAGATTAGTTTTTTAATTCGCTGGTATATTTGGCATATTTTTTATATTTGTTATAATGTTTAAGGTTTTTTAAGAATAGTTGATATTGTATTGGACTTTAATAAACTATATTCTCTTCTTCGTACGAAACGATTTTTCCCACCTTTTCCGAATGCATTTTCTCAAACAAACGAGGAAAAGGCATATTAAAATTATCTGTACAAACTAATATGAAAAAAATTATAACTCATGAATTGTTCGAAATCGTGATAAAAAATAAAATAAAAATAACATTTACAATATCAGGATATTTCAAGGTCACTGTTGTCGCTGCTCAATGTAATTTCGGTATCACTTGTGCATGTCTCTAATCGGCGGGATTGCTATCACATGATTTACATTCCTTTAACTGCAGTTGACAAAATCGTTTGACGTTACTTATAAAACGAAAGCGAGAGTTCGCGTGACAATTGCCTGGATTACTGACATGAGACTAAAAGTTTAATGTTGGAGAGCTGTTGTTTCTTTCGAATAGTGTCCTCGCTTGTGTTCATTAATTCGCGTGACTTGCTGGCAGGGGAACAGTTTCACGCTCGAAGAAAGATCGAGTGGAGTTTGCGGGCTTGTCTGTTTTCAGGATCGACCTACTCTATCTGTCTCGCTGTTTCTTCGACCCGCTATACAATCTGCCTCGAGTGTCCGTACAGCGAGGGAAAACAAATCTGTCTTCGGGTATAATGGATGAAGCGATGTTACTCTTGCCTAGAACGTCACCAGGTTAGAGGCAGAAAGTGTACGTCTGCGCGGAACTGCGATCCATCGCTTTGCCATGTCTGAAAGACTCAAGTCCTTTACAGAGTAATTAATTAATTGAATCTCGTTATTGTTTCTACCCTGCTCTGTTGTCGCAATGCTCTGTTGATAATCAAGACTCACCGGTAGCTACCACCACATTATTCTTCCCGTCACTGGTATTGTAGATCATTGTGACGATTAGATACTTGCCCTTTCGCTTTCTTTTCCATCCTATTGTACTAATTTCATACTACTTTCATTGTGCCCCGACTCACCTGGAACAAACAAAAAAATCAACATTTTTATTCGATATAATATTAATGATCATATAAACATGTGAAGATTTATTTATATTCAACTAGGCACTTCAGAAATGAAGCCCAATTGATTTTGAATTTACTGTGTCATCTTACAGTTGATGTTTTTTATGTTCAATTATTAGTTGTTCCTGAGATATCAATATGATTGTTGAATGTGTGGCAATATATATGACGAGGCAGCTCAGTTTGTAAATCGTTTGACCTAATTATTTTTACTTGATCGTTACTTATATTATTTTCGTTCACGTACAGAAAAAAAAGATATTATGGTTTTTAAAGGATTGCTGGAAAAAGAAATCTCCATATTTAAAATTGCAGTATTTTTTAGCTAATTCTTTAACTAACAAGGTATTTAATCATATTAATTTTTAATCGTGCACTGCGATAATATTTGTAACCATGGTCAAGGCTGTTTTGTTATACATAAAAGTATTTAATTCATAACAAAATTATGAAGTATTAAAATTATACAAGTTTATAGATCGAACTATTATGTGCAATCAAGTCCATGTGACCTGTGAGGTATAGTTTATTGCTCCAATACCCATAATGAAGGATTTCATCGCTATATCATGCGATCGTAATGTCGCATTGATGGGTAACGTGATTGGTTCAGGGACTAAGAGCATGGTGGCGGTCCATTAGTATTATTGCTGCACGGAATTTCATCGGATGGTCCCCGAGAGCTGATCCGATGAAGTGTCGACAGGTGACCGAAGGGTGGATTCGCAGTGGGGTGAGTTAATTGTAAACGTAGGGCCTTGCAATACCGATTATATCGACCTTCCATCTGGTCATATATGCACTACCTTCTACTTCGCTTACTCCGTATCTATAGGGCAAGCGGGTAGCTTCAGAGTTTCTAATTCCGGATATGGCCTACGGTTAGGATCTAACCAGAGTCACAATACCGTCTCGGCGAGTGTCGAGACCCAAGTCGAAACATCGAGGGCAAACTCGAATCCCTCGTGCAACTTCCGCGTTGGATTCACAGTCCGATCGAATGCGGAAACGAGACTTCGCTGCGCTGCATTGACTACAGCGCGTTGAGGCGAAACTTGGTACCGCAATGGGAACGACGCAGAAATAGATTTCGGGCAAATTGCGAGGAGGCTGCTATACGGGTACATAGTTGCTTCGAGAATTCATGTGAGGGGGTCGAATTTCGCCGAAAAAGCGAAAGTGTTCAGGGAAAACGGCGACGACGAGTTTGATAAGGGTATACGAAGGTCGTAAAAGGGAGCGAAAAAGTTTCTCAAAGATCCCAGTCTCTTGAGGGGCGACGAATGGAGCGCCAGTTGGTTTTCGAGAACTCGCTGAATCATCGACGAGCGTGCTACGGGAATCGGAGCTAGCAGTATATGAACACATACACACACACATATGGGAAAGCTCCTGCTGGATCACGCTGAATCTAGGTGTCTCGTTACACGTATTCGAACGTCAGCTAAACGCTTGCTCGATTGTTTTAGCATCGTTAGTGTCAAAGATATTCGATTGGCGTTTCTATTCCGTGCCCTCGATCAATCTCGAAATAAATTGTAGCTTTGCTGGTCAGTCTATAATCATAATCTCTTCATCCGTTTTGTGTGAAAAAAATATTATCGATTTATCGTAAATGTGGTTTGCGTCTTGTATAAGGAAGCGTGTTTAAAAATTTTGGTGTAACAACCAAGATTTTCGGTGAATATACCCCATCCGATTAATTGGTCACGACATACAAAAAACCGCATTAGGTATACGGCAAATATCACCATGGAATCATCAGCTTAAAATTCGCAGCTATTACAACATTTTTTATATAGTACTTCTGACCACCATGTGGTTTAATCTACACCGATTGAAAAGCGAGTATCACCTTCAGGACTTCGGGTTCATGTTCCTTCCGTTCTGCATTTTGTAAGCACCAGCATTGGCAAGTCGTAATGATATGCTAACATGAAGATTGTAGATGAAACACGTTCAAGGAACAATGAAGCGATTGCACAATGTCTACCTGTTATGTAATTACAGACTTGCGGAAAGAGCCTAACCACACCAGATGAAATGCGATCTGAAGCAGAATCCAACTACCGGGGCAACCGATAAGAATAGCCCGAATTTCATTCAACGAACTACGTAGATGCCGAGAAACTGTCGATTGTTCGGGTACAAATGGAAAGAGGTACGGGGCAGTATCATACCTCAGAATCCTTGGTACGTATAGTACAGAAATACGCAGGTTGAATCAGGGAACGTGATGCGCAGTGCTCCCATTGCTGTGGTACCAGCCTTTGGAACCAACAATCTGTTCTCGACGGTGCGATTTTGATAGATGGCCGCGTTCGAACAAAAGTGATCCTGACGTATTCAACGACTAACTAGTACGCGCGACTGCAGGCCACTGCCAAGAGAGAGAGAGAGAGAAAAGGGAGAGCGAGAACCTTTGGATTCAGATAGAAGCATAGGAATAGGACATAGGAAGGGTGGATGGACAGACGAGTGGGTCGTGAGGGAAGGAGAATGAGCAGGGGGCTTGCGGGTGGTTGTGGAGCGTGGAGATCGAGGGACTTGTTCGGTGTGCTATTCGCTGATGGTAACTGGAGGACGAATGGACGAGCCTGAAAGTGCGTCTCTCTATGCGCGCTCTCCCTGGCTCTGTGATGCTGCCACTAGTATGGTACACCTTCGTATACATGTATAGCTAGGTATACTGTGCTGGTAGGTAGAAGGAAAGCCCAGTATGGGCTCTGCCAGGGTTCGTATGTACGGCACTAGAGAGTCGGGTAATTCTACTCGCTCGAGTACCTACCACCCTTGGTTCCACCGCTACTACTGCTTCTCCAGTAGTAACCCGATGGGGGACTCCTACGGCATTCGCGTGGAGAGAGTGAGCGCTTTCGGATATCTCTCTCCGGTAGTGTGTGATGCTGTTGCTTTCATAGCCGCGGGGGAAGTAGATTAGGTAGAAGGTACCACCAGTAGAAACACACCATGCGGATACGATGCGCCAGATAGAGTTCATTGCCTCGCAGAACGATGGACAGACAGGCCGATGTGAAGGGTTTATACTTAAACGTAAAAAGGGTATATAGGCTGGCTGTTGGGGAAAGCTTTTGGGTTGGCGAGGCTGACTGCAGAGCGAATGCGTTGAAACGGAAGCGTGGTCGATTGTTTGCTTGAAACACGCGCTTGCTCGGCCATGAATCGCCGCGGACGAGGCCCTTCGCTTCCTCGTCCGCAATTCACGGCTATATGCCGTGGTCAATGCAGGCTTCACCAAGGAGAGGAGTGAGGGATGAAGTTTTGTTGCGGATACAGTAGGCTCGTGGGGTGAAAGAGCTGAGAGTTAGGTTAACTTGAAATGTTAGTCATGATGCCCTTGTTTCGCAGATCGCCTGAGTCCCTTGCTTCAGGATCCTCGAGATGAGATCTGACAGTACACTATTTACCGGTCTTTCCAGAAATGATGAACGTGCTATCAAGGTGGTCCTTGAACTGGAAGAAC
This sequence comes from Clistopyga incitator, assembly GCA_947507545.1. Lineage (NCBI taxonomy): Eukaryota > Metazoa > Arthropoda > Insecta > Hymenoptera > Ichneumonidae > Clistopyga > Clistopyga incitator. The sequence continues at coordinate 7,096,548 of OX382176.1, forward strand.
TCTTTGTATTTTTTATTCTGGACACATAATGTCGAGAATATTCGACCTCCGAAACATTTTCAAGTGACCGAAAATGAAATACTTTTGAAAGACCTCATCAGAATCATCTTCCTTTCAAGAAATGTCCTACTGTATTTTACCTACTGTTCTTTGATCTCTAATGTGCCCTAGATAAATTATCACGTGTTTGAATTGGAGAATTCTAAGCATCAGTGACACCAATCGACAGTGTGTCCACGCATACGAGACACCGTCGGAACGACCTGTTACGCAGAACCGCACCTCCCGAGCGATATCGTCGCTGAATAAACATGACATTATTAAGCGAACTGCTGCCCGGCAAACACTCCTGCATTAACATACAAATTGAGCGTCGAGAGACCGAATAGACGGAGACATCATCGTCTACGTTGCGACTCTGTTTTCTGTTCACCTCCCTGCTCTATGTTCACAGCAATGTTTACGCCCGCACCCGTATCTATAGCTTTCTTCGTGCTATAGTCGCCATTTCGATGTTACCCTTCATATATTTAGTGATGCTGGAACCTTTTCGTTGATGGTGCGCATTCATTTCGCCGCTTTGAAAAACGCCTCCACTATTACTTACTTGCCACTCGTTTTGTTGGTGGAAGCTTGCACTTACTCGAATTTTATCTCCGTATTAGTGGAAGCCACTGTCATACATGTGTCGTTGGTAACTCTGAATGACAATCTCGAAAGCAACTTACATTTGAGCTTAGAAAGGGTTGCAGCCGAAATGAAATATAAAATGTATGGTCCAATATTTTCGTACAGGTGGTTGTCAGTGAGCATAGCTCTTTCTATGGGAATATAACATTTTGGGAGCCACGTGCAGCTTTTTACGTAAGTTCTAGATTTCTTAATGAACTTTTAATAGTTTCAAATATTTACTGGTTGTACTTCGCTTAAGGGTGACAGAGTAAAGTCAATATCTATAAATTGATTTCTGCTTGCAGTACAAATATTGATTTCTATATAATCAATGTATTAGCAAAGTTATAAAACGGAATTAACAAAAATGTTCAACTTCCAGCGTACCATTCATATTTTATTTTCTCGAAAATCGTTAAAAATAATCGAAACGATTTATTAAATTTTGAAATTATTTGATTGAGTCACTTCTATTAGATACAGCCTTATAACATCAGGCGTACTTATGTTCAGATATTTCATTGCGATCAATAATACTCATGCTGCTGGAACCAAGCTAATGTATATGAAATTTCGATGTTTGAGCGACTTATAAGTCGGAAATAATTGACGTCTCATAGTGCGTACCGTTTGATATACTTCAGGATCTTGTAATTTGTTAATGTTTGACCTAGCACGCAATCAAGTGAAGGTGGTGATCAATGGTCCAACGGCATTAATGAATCGATCAAGGTCCTCTTGAATGAGACTTATTCTACCATATTGTTTTTGCAGAGGCTGGTGTATGGCTGAAGGCAGCTCGAATGTGAAATAGAGCTCGGAGGCATGAGCGGAGCATCAGCAGCTGTCCTACGCTTCCAGGCCGACATCACCGAGGGACACAAGGCTGCATCATTTCCCGAAGCAATGACGAACCCCGCGATACATACTTGTTCGTTTGTACGTACTCTAAACTCGGTATCAGAGCATGAGGCTGTTCTGCGGGAGGGTCCGCACCCCAGCGTTGCATACAAATGATGAATTACGAATATCGAGCCCCATGCTACCATGAGAGTTTTCGATAGGCCTAACCCTGATGCCCCGTTTTCCAGGTTCATTCTATTCTGTGGGTAAACTACCTCCCAGTTCGACTGAATCGTCTGCAAAGTCCGCCGTATCGCTCGTCCTTCCAGGCCAGAATACACGTGATGCCTGGAGACCCTCGGAAATTATTCATCTCACGTCTACAAAAAAAAGTTATCCAACGGCGAATTTACGAATGAGACATGCGCCACCGGGACACCAATCCTATTCTACAAGTAATACGATGTGCCACTACTCTGCATTCGCTCCACTGCCACAGCCAGCAATGGTGAGGCTTACTCCCGAGACTCGAACCTGATTTGGACCGAGTTTAATTGAGTGTAGCACTTTTCCACTGGGAAAATGGCTGCCTGTACTAGAACGACGTCAAATCCGATAATGGATCTCCTGTCTAGAAAATTCAGCATGAAAATGTACTGTACAATACCGAATTTTCACACTGTCATTACTATTATTGGATAATCGTTCTATTTTATCTTGTCATAATACAATTTATCGGATAGTTCGTCTGTGGTAGTACTTTATACATTTATCAAGTAAGTTTTTGTAGGTTTCAGAAATAAAATAAACATAAGTGGCTACCATCAGTGTAGTATAATGTAAGAGGACGATGAGAGGAGGACTTGCGACCGCGAACCCTCTCACCGCTTCGCGTTTACGCTTTTCGTGCTGACTGCTTGAAGGGTTGCCCCGAGGAGGGGTTTATTCATGGAAAATGTATAGAGGTTGTTGGAGGCCTTGGCCACAGAGAGACTCGCGCGGACCACGTCGCCCCCGGCCTGCAGTGTCCTCCAACCGGTGCTTCGGCGAACGCTTGCTAATGAGGGAGTGGGAACCCCTGAAATATTCAGCGAGTCGCGTTTATTCGAGATTTAGGCTTCCGCGCCTAATGGACGTAGACGGGAGTATCCAGCGGCCCCTTGCCTTTGCTCTTTCCGCCCACCTCGCGACCTTTCCTAACCAAACTATTTTCGCATGATAAAGCGAGTTTAGCCCATCGTCTAACTCTTATTTGCACAAATTGTAAATTCAGAATCGTTTTCTGTATTTTTCTCTAATATAATTTCATTAGTACGAAAGTAATCGTGGTTTATATGTCTTTGGTGACAACACCAGACGGTCGCTGAGTGAGCTTTTAACGCAGTTTCCCGGTTTTCATTTTCAGGCTCACAATGCCCAAATCAGCATCTGTTGTCTAATCGTAATTGAAGTAGTGCATATATATAATTAGAAACGTTAATTTAAAGCACACATCCGAAATACTATATAATAATGGCCGATAGACATTTAATCAATGGTTTTCTGGGCCTCATACATACAATCACAAGTAATTACAGAACAATACCTGTTCAATATAAGCTGATATAACGTGATCTTCTAATAAATAATATATTACACTACAAGGGCAGAAAGTTTGCAATTCTTGCATCTTATTATTCAAAGAAAATACAATTTTTAAGAAAATATTTATCATCAGTGGAAATTGGAAGGAAGGAAAAAGCCGAAATTAAGATAAATTAAGGGTTTCAAAGCGGAAAAACTTTCGAGGTATTCCTGGTAGTGAATTCCCTATTTGAGTCACCCTTATACTCAGCCAATGTCGTGGAATAGCGGAATAAACTTTGCGGGGAGATGGCGCAGGAGGGATGCGCGAGTATTAAAAATTCTAGGCGTCAATTTCTTGCGAAAGAGAAAAGTTATCGGTTCGATAGCCCTTCGAGGCAGTCCATTCTGCTCCCTCTCTCTCTCTAGCTTTCTCTTGGCACTTGGATATCCGGCCAAGCGTTAATTAAAGTACGACTGTTAAAGCTCAAGAGCCGTGAACGAGTGAGGCGTGTGCTTCTGCGCAGTCGCTTTCTTTGCCTGTAATAAAACTCACCCTTGGAGGGCAGAAGCATCGAGAGTCAAGGCTCCGCGTGTGGCGAAGAGGTGCTCGAGAGAAATGGCGAGCCGGCAGAACGAAAGAATAGAAAAAAAAGGAGAGAAAAGGGAAAAGAAGCGAGAAATCGGGATAGGGGTGAGTTTTTACGCGAGGACTCCAGAATGAAACTGCCTCGCGTCGTTACCCTCGAATCGTCACGAACGACGTACAGTTGAACAGAGCCAGCGTCAATGAGGAGTATCAGCCGACGAAGTAGCAGGTTAGCTTGCGCAACCACCGTCGCGTTAAGCACATCAGATTATTTTCATTTGCTTCTTCGTTCGGTTAGTAAGGTTTGCCCGACGCACAGTGATTCCGAGAACTCGCTTCGCTGATGGTGAAAGGATCACGTCTCTCATGGGGCCTGGTCCGATCTAGATGCAGATTGAAGAGAAAATATCGAAGCGACTATTCAGTCTTAGCAGAGCTTCGAGAATGCCGACGACGAGCTTTATCGATTCATTCCGTTGCATTATCTTCTTATCGCTTTCTTCTTTCCAATGCTTCTCGCAGTCACCTCGTACCTCCTCTTCACCCTCTCGCGATTAAATTTACTACCATCCCCGTGTAGCAGTCTCGTTCTCTCTCTCGGGTTCGTATCTCTCTCAGCTTTCAACTCTCGAGTGGCTGTCGTTATTTCGGAAAATCAATTTCACTCGAAAATTTTGGTAGAAGGGTATGCGTTCTCTCCGTTCCACATCTCGCACATAAGGACGACGATACGGAAGAGAAGCTCTCATACTTTGGATTCTCTTCGCGAAGCTCTTGCGGTCGGGCCCGTGAGAATTCTCGTGAATGCAAAGTGCGCGCCCATCGGCCGTGCCCGCGGAGAAGACGAACCCGACCAGAGAATAAGAGGGCTACTGCGAGTGCGGAGAAAGCGAGAGCGCAAAGTGACGACGACGAGCGACACGACTAGTCGTTGACTCGTTAAGGGTGACGTTAGGGCGCGCGACATGGCATGCAGATCAGAAATTTCCCACCAACCCCTCGACGATCTTCCGGCTCTTGGCCTCCCGCTCGCCCTCTTTTAGGCTTCTCGCACTCGTTCGCTCTAAGCACGAGTTAAATATTAAACACTTCGAAAATTGGTGGTGCCAAAGCAGTCAACCCCTCTGCAACTGCTTCCGTCGCATCGTCACTTTAAGTATCGGATCAACCATCTCGCTGCGAAACCCAGACACCCAGCAATGAGCTTGAAAAATCGTCAGAACGTTGGTAGCATTTAGAGTAGCTACTGGAGCTGCTAATCAATCACTTAAATACCGGCGTACTATTATTATTATCAATATTATTCCAGACTGCGAGTGGGAGGACATGTGGAGACTTAATTTTTTGCACATTATTTACCTTGGTCTAATAAAGAAAAATATATTTCTCAATATAAGAGTTGCATACAATAGATAATCAAGTACGTTGTTACAACGCCAATAGGTGCCAACTCAGTTATGATTATTAAATCGAGATATAATACCCAAACAAACAAGAGACAGGATAACATGTCGACGCTAAGTATTAAATGAAATTAGTCCGACCTTCGCACGATTCTCTCTTTCCCCCTTTTTTTTGGATTGACCGAGAGCTACCGCTTATCTTCTACCCGATGTCAACCCTTTTCCATCACCTGTCAAATTGTAACGCCAAATATCTGAGGGATACATCACGGGCGCCGAATTGATTGACTCCAATCTATATGTGTATAAGTCTGTTAAAGATTAATTTTTCATTTTGTGACAGCAATTTTTTATTTCTCATCAAGCAATATCGAAATTTATCATCATGGCAGTCATTCCTTGCATTAAGGAGGTTGGATCGCGTCATTTGTGCGGGGAAGTGCGCGAATTGGCGGGAAAGTAATATGTTTTTACATTTTCTCGGCAACGCAACAGACGAATTATTTAGATTCTCATGGAACTTTTTCTTAAGAATACAAGGAATAATTTAGTTCTGTTATCAACAATTTTTTATGATTTCTAGGGTAATTTCGCTACTTGCACGGCACCCGGGACTGTCTTGATGTTGCCTCAGCTCTCAAATCTCACCGGGAGAGTGATGTATAAAATTTTCCGATTATTTTGTAATTTCACTTATTTATCTCTATTATTTTCTAATATATTAGGATTTATTGAGAAGAGGGTTTTTTGGATATTCTAAATAATATTATAACTTGTTAATTCGCCTTTGTATGGTGGAAATTGCGAAACTTCCAAGAGTATGGACGGATAGATTGAGATAGTGAGTTAACGAGGGTGAACTGTTCAATTCCATGAGCATTAAAATGAGAAATCTTTAGCCGAGATTGCCATGGGTCCACTGAAATCTTCACGATTTTACAGACATTCGACACTTTAACACGCTTTATGCTTTACGACAAGACGTCAACTCTGCGCTGGTGCGCTAGCGATGCGTCATATGGCCCGAGATCTTGGTCTTATACGGTCGTCTCAATGGGAATCGTACCCTATGCATCCACGATAAACCTTCACATGTCCTGACCCCGACGTCCACGTCACGTACGCCCGAGCTCGTAATCGTCGCTCTTGCGTTGAACGAGGAGCGAATAGTGCACCACCTCCTCGTATCACTCGAAAATCACTGTCTCAATGTCCTTCAAGTTGTATGGATAAAATCGAACAATGAAGTGTCACAAAATGGGAGGCTTGGCTCGTCGATGTATTCGAAATAGGCACAAAACCCAAAAATCGATGGCAACAATATTTCGAGGCATCCTCGTTTATTTTGATTTTCTGATGCATACGTTATTCATAAATGAGACGTTTCATAACCGGTTTTATTTACTTAACAAATATTCATTATTCAATGTTACGCGATAAAATTAAGTGTAATGTCTAAACTGAGGTAATTCTTATCTTCTTATATTCTTATTCTGTGGATTATGAATTAGTGCATCAATCCACGAACGATTTTCGGTACACGACGAAAATGATTGAAGAATTTTTTCTCTGTAATATCTTGTTTTTATAAAAAATCTTGTTGTCTTCGCGGGCAGAAGAACACTGCACGGTAGAGCGGCGAATGTTTGGAGAGAAAAGACAACTCGACAGTGAATGCGGTTCGATTGGAAATATTCATTCGCTTAATGTAAATTTGTTGTCCACTTGAGATTTCCCATCTTAGCTATTGGTATGTTGTGTGGAAAGTAAGATGCAGCCCAGAAGAGCAATGAAGCCACAACAGGAGTTGCGGGGTATAGATTCAGAGGTCGAATTCTCGTACGCGAGAGAAGTCGGGTGATTAATGACCAACACGCCGAGAGAGAGAGAGAGAGAGAGAGAGAGAGGGAATTCGTAGACAGTCAAAATTAAAGAAAGTCTAAAGAAGAAAGTCCAAAGATTTACCCACTGAGTGCATGTGCTTTAAAAGTCGAAGAGCGAAACATTGTATTCGTTATTGATCGTTTATTCATTATTGCAACGACATCTACGATGCTTCTGATTGGTAAAAAAAAAACGGTTTCAAGAAATGTAGATTGAAAACAAGTTTCTAAGTACCACCAATAAACGACTGCATTTGGGGTTTAATAATCTCCTATTTTTCGTAAAAAATTGAAGCCAGGTCCACCCCACTTTGGGCCTAATCTTGAAAATATTTATATCTGATACAAAATTCATGAGAATTTTTCAGATTAAAAAAAATTGCCTTTAGTATTTTCGTTATAGACAATCATAAGTATATAAATTGTTTTAAAAAAATCTGATAGAAATTGTGATTGTCGTTTAAAGATAGAACAATAACATAAAATAATCGGGGATGAGATCCAAGAAGTCGAGGGTCAGAGCCAGGTCGAGTTGGTACGGAATGGCTCATATATTCTATAACGGAGTGCGAAGCGATGGTGGATGTTCATGCACGTTCTTAGCGCAAGCTCTAATAGCCATTACAGACGGAGCCACTCCCTGTGGAAATCCATCCCTGCAAAAGCCACGACGATCACTGTAACGAATCTCTCCTGTCAGAAGCAACCACGCTCTGGGCCGTGTATAGCCCACAAAGAGCACCCATGGTACTTGATCAGGTGCGTCGACTCTTACACACTTATCAATCACTCAACGGGGCATTTTTGTTTTGCGAGAAGCTTCTATAGTACTTGTATGCCTATTGCTGAACATCCGCATACGTTGGTACAACGCTCTTATACCATCTAGCCATCCATCTTGTCCCGAATCGACGAATGGACAGTGGCGAGGCAATCTCGTGTAAGCATCTAATACCATGAACTGCTAATCACCTCGAATCGCAAAGCAGAACGCCTTTTGTGAGGTGATCTCAAAATCAATATACTCGACTAAAGGTCTAAATAATATGTACTGATTTTTCGCATCGCCACTACTAACTGAAAGATAAACTGTGAAGTTTTTGTTAAAAATTTTGAATTTCGGTATTACTGTCCGGATCGGATGTTCCATTGTAACATGCTTTACGTTTGTGTCGCGGAAGATGAGTACACCAAGTTTGGAGCAGCCAACGTGTTCACTAAGTCCTAACTTGCTTGTCACAACATATTTTTCAAGGGTCTTATTGATACTTAAATGTTTTGAAATGCTTAATGTTTTCTAAAAAATGTTTCATATGAAGAAATCACTTGTAATAATATAACATTTAGCGGAATTATTTTGAATAATTTATTTCAGTTTACATAGCCAATTATTTTTTAGCAAACGTGTTCCAATCCGAAAACGATGTTCAGGGAAGAACAAACATTTTGCCTTCTCGTAAAGAAAGCTTTGTTTTCGTGTCTGCCCATTCTGTCTCCCGACATGAAAGTCTTGACAATAATTCTTTCAGAAAAACGAAGCTTCCTCTATAAGAAAGCAGAATGAATAGTTGTTAACTTTACAGTTAATAAAATCACAATTTTCGTTCAATGCGAATTCAAGCTATTTTGTAATTTTTCATAAAAGTTTTTGTTGTCTGTTGAAATAACACAAAACATACAATATCATGTTTTCACAACAGGATATATTTTTGGTTGCACACTGGATATCGTTTCAATTATACTTCGCATTGGATAAAATTGCTTTATAAAGCAATCTCGGTACAGAATATTTTCAGATGTCAAAATGGAAATGATTTCGAATGAAAATAATGATAAAAACTCTGTATTCGCAGCCCGAGTTAAAATTGAAACCCTGCAAACACCTTTCATTGAATCAACATGGACAAAATATTTTTCACTTTTGAATGTTTGTACAAGGGCTTCGAAACGTCATTTCATTCTATATAACGTAATTAGGGGTCTAAACAGAAGAATTTCATTTCACCTCCCACTCCAACGGAGTGATGTCTGCCGTTTTCGAAATTTTTAGGAGTGTCAAAGGAATGTAACCCTAATTCACCCCGCGGTACTGCTATATTTCGGTTTTGAAGTGGGCCTTAATTCTAAGTCGGGAGGTCGTTAAAACATATTCTACCATGTCTACGAACAATTCGCATGGATATGGTGAGAGCTTTAGAATATAGTTCGTACGGCTGATTCGAATTTGCTCCAGAGCTCCAGACGAATCTCGGTTCTGGGGGGCAGACTTTAGCGAGTCCATTATAGAGATTGTGGTCGCGACCTCCACAGGACGGTAGAGTCAGGACGTACGGCGGTAAGTTCCTCTCTCATCGCGTGAAAGTCCTCTCTATCTTTCTTACACTCGTGCACCCCACTTATTTCTCGCGCCTTTGCAGCCATCCCCCGTCGTGTTCATTCCGTTTGAGAGTGAGAGTATTTCTCCTCTCTCGGAATACACCCTTTCTCGCTTTTCCACTCTTCCTCCTCATGCTCACTAACCTTGTGAGCTTCAACGTTTTTTCGGTCCCTCATGCCCCTGGCATGTATAGACCATGCTTTACGGTTGCCATCCGAGTCCTCCACGACTACTATAGTAATGGTGTAATAAAAGCACGTAAGTAAATGACTGGCTGCCTGAGAGAACCCGAGCGTTGAAAAAAAAAAGGAAGAAAAGTTTTTGGCCCCGCTACTCCTGAGACCTTGTTTCCCTTGTGGTAACTCTGAGGCTTGGCCGTTGAGCTTCAAAATTAGAAAGTAAGAAAGAGAGGCTGAAGGGTGTAAGCGACGACAGAGCCTTGGTTGTGGCAAAGTGGAAGGGAAATGGAAGGTAGAGTGCAGGGAGCGAAGATGAGAGAAAGCGTGGAAACTCAGGAGGCGGGTGGTGCGAGCTCCCTCGGGAGTAAGACAAATTTTGCGTAATTTAAATTAGAGGTGGTTGAGGGGAAGCGCGGGAGAATGAGGGAGTGCCCGAATGGGAGGGAAGGATATGCTGGCGATGATGGTGGAGAGTTTCTTGCATCTTTACCATCCTGGTTTTTCCTACCAGCCGTCGTCACGCCACGTCCTTCTTCGCGTATATATATATATACAGTCCAAAGTCGCCCTGGAGCGGCTTGGTTCCTGGCAAGTGACGTTGATTCTTCCTCGAGTGCTTGCGAAATTATTCATTACAACGGGTGTGCTCGGGTGCTGGGTTTCTCCTCAGGCTATACACGGGATACCACAAATGCTCGCGAGAATTGCGAGATGAGAAAACGAAACGGAGAGAAAAAAAGTGAACTACGAAGAAATAAAGAGGTGGAGTACAGGGATTTATCTTCAAATACTCGAGAGAAACCTTGTGTATACACAAGAGCGCCAGCAATGCAGTTGATGCGGTTGTCGTTTATTTCCAGTGAAACGTAACCACCCGATCTCGCACCATAACGGATCGACTGAAAGTGGCCGATTTCTTTTTCAAGAAAGCACAGAACGATGTCGCGCACCTCGCGTACACAATGCACCGTCGGTTTTCCGGATTCAGTACATTGCGTTTGGACCAACCGAGGTTATGGGCTCCTAGTGTACGCCAAGTTCGAAACCTCTCATATTACTGCAGTGCTGATGCTGGTCTGCGAAGGAGATCGTTTCTGCGGACGGTGTGAAGGGAGAACGACATAATAAGCCGTGCACGCGCGGAAAACGACATAACCCAGGTTGGGATTGCAAACATTGAGACTCGATTGGACGCATTTCATGTACCGCTGATGGGGCTATTTACTATCGATCCAATAGGACGGAAAGTAAGTTCACCAGGGTGCGACTATAGTTGTACCTAATTGTCTAGGAACTCAATGACTTGTTCACCGATGTCTTGGAATCACTTTTCATCGTTGTTTCAACGGCTCAATATCATATGACATACGCAAACCCATCAAAATGCCACCTTAACGGGAGGTTCCTCTATAATTTACCGACAAATTACACTAAGTTAAGGAATTAATTGTGGATGAACAACAAGACGTAATAAGCTGGTTTTTTTTAAAATCTTTATTTATGTTTCAATTGTAATAAATAATTATTTTTTTCAAAATGGCGTCCAGGATAGCGGTTGATACATGAAGTGCCCTCCGGTTCCATGCAAAACTGCGTGCATTCCTCGCTCGTCAATTTTGAATCTAGAATCATGAAACAAGTATCATTTTAAAACTGAATAAATACAGAATAGAATAAACCTATGAAATCGAAAAAATATTGAAAAATGACAAAATGGCGGACATGTGAACTTCAAAGTTCGTTTTTTGGATTTTTTTTTTTTCACTCTCATATTCGTCATTTTGTCATTTTTCAATATTTTTTCGATTTCATAGGTTCATTCTATTCTGTATTTATTCAGTTTTAAAATGATACTTGTTTCATGATTCTAGATTGAAAATCGACGAGTGAGGAATGCACGCAGTTTTGCATGGAACCGAAGGGCACTTCATGTATCAACCGCCATCTTGGACGCCATTTTGAAAAAAAATTATTTATTAGAATTGAAACATAAATAAAGATTTAAAAAACAAACCAACTTATTACGTCTTGTTGTTCATCCACAATTAATTTCTGAACTTAGTGTAGTTTTCGGTCAATTATAGAGGAATCTCCCCTTAATGCATTACAAGGTGTGAGGCACGAAATGCATACACCGCCCCATCGAACGCATGATATCCAAGTTGTCCCAAGAAACCCGTGTTCATTATCTATGGAAGACAATGATGAATTAGCCTTTGGAGTTTAGGACGCCCAGTACATTGTTAGAAAGTTGAGTTAGAGGCGTACTTTGTGACTTATTGAAACTATCAATCGATGATTCAAGAGGCTCAGTACCTTACGACATACGCAATTCTACCAAAGAGAAAAGTAAAGTGCAATCTAAGGTGAGGCGTATGAGCAGCGAAATGCACAGACTCATCCTTTAGACGTGCAGTATACAAGCTGTCCCAAGAGACTGACGGTAATTAATCATGACGAGTTGGCGCTTGAAGTTTGTGACACCATGTACATTCTTGGACCGAACATTCTTTGTACAGTACTCGATCTCTTGTACCTTGTAGCTTAAAAAGTTGACACGAAATGAGACACTTATTTCCACTGGAGGCATAATTTATTATTCAAATTTTAGTCTCGAGTGCCCATTTCTTTTTTTCTCATTTTCTCGTGGATTCTGCGAATGAAGTTCCGAGTCGGATGGCAGTAGAATGTTTTTATCTTATGGACGAGTGACTGGCATAGTATGCTGCTTCTTTTTCATAATATGAATGAAACCGTTCTCTCGAGCTCTTCTCAATCTAAGTTGAGGTTGGATAAATACATGGGTAAGAGGAAAAGATCTTGCAGCTGCCAGAGTTCACGAGGACTTAGCGGAACCTTGGAACAATGGACTTCGACGGCTGCAGTGATGGCGCCGGTCGCCAAAATTAAATATCATAATTAATGTCGGATTAGATCGTGACAAGCGCAAGCAACGAGGGCTCATTGTTGTCCTGGAAACATGGCAAGATGCCACTCCTAACCGCATCGTTGGAAAGGTGAAATTTGAGATGTTGGTTAGCACGGAGCCGTTCAGTCGCGTTGTAGTAATTTTTTTGCTTTGACGGACGTATATTACGCAGCCTGAACGTAATATCAAGTCGAATTCAGTTTTTGTAAAAGCCGTGGCTCCGATATATTAACGCTTTAACATATTCTACAAATCGTTTCTATGTGCATTAGTAGATTTTCTCTCCACCTAACAGTAAAACTATTTCCGTTTGCACGCAATAATATCTAAAGTGAAGTTTAGATATGCATCTGCGAGTTATATTGCGATGAAATGCACATTTCAGACATATTCTGTAAATAGTTGCTTAAGGGAACTCCATCTATCCACATTCCGACTCCACCTAGAGTATCATCAACTATTTGCAATAGTTGGACTGGAAAAGAGGGTGGTCATGCCATCCGCAACAGCGTTGAGGTGCTGGCTATTGAGGATATGGTATCAGAGCGTCAACCACAAAGAACGCAGAGCGTCAGTACACATTAATTAGGATCGGGCTAGCCAGATAGGTTTAATTACTTTCACCAGATCAGAGCTGGGTTCGGTCGACCTACGTGGATAGCATCGGTGAACCAAGACCTAGCGAGTAAACCGGAACGTAAACGTGAGCGTGGAGAACGAAAACCGGGTGAGAGGAGCACATCGACACAGGTAGAAGGGGCGAATTCTAGGAAGGCTATGTGAACCAGCGAGGGATATGAGTCGCATGAGCGGTTGAGCCATTGTAAACACGTGTGTAACAGGGTTTCATCCCAGCTAACCTGATGGCCAGAGGCTTCATACTGATCCGCCGGCTCGGGCACTGCTCATCCTCACTAGTCAACGCATCGCAACGGCCGACCAGTTTGTAGAATCTACCTATTCGGTACGCTTGTCTATATACTCACCATGATTTCCACTATCTATCTATCGTAAACGCATTTGAAATACCTGGAAAGCTTGATCAGAACTCATCATGCTCTAGGAAAGTCCGGCGATCCCTTTGGCGAATCCACGGGCCTTTTCTCTGTCATGCTTTCCGGGTACACCACAAGCGTCAGATCAGGTAGACATATATATAAATTGGAACCGTGGGAGCACACGGCATATCGACGGGATCGCACATTGTAATCGCGTCGCGTTAGTTACCCACGGTTCGACAAACACCGTAATTTGCGCACATTGATTATATTGACGAGTGGCCAGGCGCCAGTATTGCCAGTGAGGTCACGTATCCTCTATGCCTGACACACCACACTGCAGAATGAAGAGGAAATCAAGAGACATAGTGGATTGCGAGACAGAGACACAACGAAACCCCGAAGGGTATCATGCGAAATCCTCGGGTTATCCTCGATTGCAAGCTTGCACATTTCCTCGGTCCGGATATAAATAAAAATGTGCAAATCAACTCATTTACTAAGGGTTTGAGGAATCCTTCTGGTAACCTTTATTACATTGTTAAATTATTAAAATGTCTAGTTTTTGCACTGAATCAATGTTGGTTAGTGACGTGCATGGTAGGTTGATACTCGACTATTTTTTACCAGAAACAGAATTACATGAGGCAAGGGGACAGGTAGGGTGCGCAAAAAGTACGAGCGTTTTATCACGTTACTAGGAGGCGACCCTGCCATGGGTTCGATAAGGGAAACGAAGGAGCAAAGGGATGGAAAATATACCATAGCTTCGCTGGGTTCTCGTTCTCTCTCGCAGGCAACGTTACTTTTATGCCAGGGCGTAAACCACGCGGCGCATATACAACCCACCCGTTAAGAGAATAAAGAAGCGAAAAGAAGGAGAAAAGCCATGGTCGCAAGGCTTGATGCGCGACACTAACACCGCCAGCTCCCATTCGCGATGTCCTCCCACACTCTCCCAGCCTGCGTTGCAGCAAGTACGTTGCCACGGTAATACCAGCCATAAAATGTCGTCGCTGACAGGACATGCTTAGCGTGAAAAGACACACCAACGAAAGTCGGGCACTAACGCTCGTGCGTTCCATCGAATCCATAATTCACACAATTTTTATGCCGTCCGCGCGCATCCCACCGGTACAGCCTTTTTATCTCGTTAAAATCAGAGTAATAGTCATTCCATAGAGAGTATAGAATGTTTATTATACGGTGGTATGATCATGCTGTTTTTCACTCTTCGAACCCTGTATAAACCGTTTTTATTCATAACAAACTCATCCATTCTTTCTAATAGTAACGAATGTGTAGATGTATATTTCGATACGAGTGCGATAATACGTTTTCTGATGATTCTGATGATTTCTGATGACTATGACAATCACACGAGTTAATAAAATGTTTCTCCAATAAATCTTGTATAAAAATTTATTTCGTTAAACATTCGCTGAAGCAGAACACTTCGTGTACAAGACGTCGATTGTCGCACCGAGCACAGTGAATAATAATTGTTTAGGCGGTTTATTTTCATTTCGAGATAAAGGTAAAGAAACAATAAGCCATTTGTTTGTTCGAAGCATTGTGGAATGGCTTGAGCTTGTGCGGTGTGTACTCCCTTGATTCGACTTTAACTATTCCCTAAACTCATGATTTAATGATTATCAGGTATTGCAACTGAACTGAACCCACTTTCGGGCGATATTTTTTGGTTTTCCTGAAACTCGACTACTATTTAGCATTACCTCAAAAGATTCTAGACACCACTTTCCACTGAACCACACTGAAAGGAATATTTTTCAAATTTAGCTTCTTCAATGATTTGCAACTGTGCGAAGATGCAACATTTTGTATAAATAATTGTCTTCATACAGTATTTCCATCGAAAATTCTGCGTTTTTCGAAAAAATCAGCCACCATTGAAATAAAAAAAATTATTAGCTTTTGAGGAAAAACTTTCAAAATCACTTTTCTCGAAAACATATTGATTTCCCCATCTATTTGAGAAGATATTCCTTAATTTCAAACCGGACTTCGCATTCATTAATTAACGACACTATCTTTCGTATGATCAGCAATTCGAAAATACATCTAAACTTTTATCGAAGAAAGCAGAACCAAACCTGACTCTTTTTTTCCGGAAAACGTTAATTGACAGTAATTGAGTAGATTGAATCTCCTTACAGAATACTTGGCAACGTATTTATTCACAGTTTGAGTGTCAATCACAATATTGTCATTAAATGGATCGACGAGGTGATTGCATGGTGTGCCCGATGCTGTGTAATGTAGTTTCACCGTCACACACCGGATAGTCCGAAACACTGAGAGGTGGAAGAACAGCACGGAAGAAACTCGTTGGAAACTTCGTCCAACGTTTGAGTCCCAAGGAGTCTCTTCATAGCAGTCTTCTCGTGTTCGCTCGGCTCTTCTCTTCAGTGTCTATACTGAGACCGGATATACATACCCTTAGAGTGTGCGAAGCCTGAAACGTCTTCTCGTCATCCTCCTTATATTCGGGACCCTTATACCATAGCTCGCACACTCCGCGGGGCGTAACTAAATAGAAACTGATGCTCTCGCGTTTTCGCGTACCCTTATTGTCGTCTTCGCATACGTGCAAGCTTTCTTGCCACTTTTCCTGTTTCCCCGCGACTTTCCCGTAACTCGGTGTTGCATCGCACTCGAATACCACGAATAAGACGATTCTTCACGTCGCACGCCGACGAAGCTCTACCCAAAGGATCTTGCTTTTTACTTTCGCTCGCCCTCTCTTACTCTATGTCTTTGCCCTCGAGCGAACACTGCGGAAAGTGGACGAGACACGCTCAGCGAATACTAACAGATAGGACTGAGAATAACTTCGACTACTGTCAACCTTCTCGACGTTATATCCATGGAGAGTCCATGATTTTTCTACAATACCTGTCGTTCGCGTTAGTTTTATGTTTTCCCCTTCACTGACGATACAAGTCCACCGTCCTAGTTTCTTATTACATTCATAGTATGTAAAAATAGGAAGTATTTTACTAGATCGATTTTTGACTCTGAGGTTTGTGTATACATACGTGGTTTGAGTAAAATGAATTTCATAGACAGCAATCATTTATCTGATTATCTCCCTCTGCTTATCTGTCTATGCTGTACTGTGAAATAAATTGTGGACCAGCCTATATTTTGTTGTCTTATTCAGTCATTGGAATGAGATTTTTTAACTAATTGTTTATCGAAAATGAATATTGAGTAAAATATGAAATTCATTGTGAATCTCCTATAAAACGATTATTGTTACTTATGTGACGGTTATCAATATAAAGTATCCTCGGAATATTCACATTGAATGTTGAATTGATCAAACTGCATAGGCATCATAAATTTGAGGTTATGAACACTCGTAAATATAAGCTTACAAACACATTGGACGCATATACATTTTATTGCCTATATAGGATTTTATGGGAATTCTAAATCAGTCTAGCCTGCAATGGCCTAGTTCATCGTACACACCGTAACGTTTTCTAAATTTAATATGAAAACTAGCCAGATGTTAATTCGGGAAATATCAATAAAAACAAAAAAAATGTGTGCGTTGTTAAATACCTGTTAACACGGCGCCACCATGCGAGTATATCTCGTAGTAACATACGAACGCTAAAACTCAAATTCAAAAACGCGATGTTGCCAAATTACAGCCAGGAGTATAGTTTCTAATTCACTTCCAAGATTCAGAAATTTCGATTTATGTAATTCTCAAGAATACTCCAGTAACTTTACTATAAAAACTTCACGAAACAACGGGAAGACAAGTATTCTTTATTCACAGAAAGCTTCGTATATGAAATGATAAGATTGAATTTCACTATAATTTTCTTTTACGGTCTCATACTCAATGAAAAGTAGTGATATTGAATCAAGGAAAATTTTCTTTAAATAATTGTGCCGTTTTTCATTGATTTCGTCTGCCAGACACTCAAAATAAAACGTAACCTATAAAAAAGCATGTCACTAGAAAAAAGAAAACACAGATTTTATAATCATTAATATAAACAAATATTGTTTATATTATAGTAACAATATAATACGTGAAACAATAGTAACAAAATAATAACAATATACTGTTACCCAGCTATCGATTCTTCTTAATTTTTCATCTTTAATGACTTACCGTAATTGACGCAATCACTAAATACTACCAAACTAGATACCGTCAGAATTTATATTTAACTTAGTAATCCGTTTTTTGAAATAAATGCAACATCTCTTTGAAAGCAAGAAGAATATTTCATTGAAATCGATAATATAAATTCAATCTGTCCACTTCTTCGGAATTAATGAAACCTTTGTTCTCGGTGCAGCAGTAATTTTTTTCAATCCGATAATCTAACGGTAGTTCATTAATTGTTTTTTAGTGCATACTATTACATTGAGAAGAAATGTAAATTACACATAACTTACGAAATTCTCAAAATTGTATTCGGGTAGTTTGTCACTATGATCAAGTATATTATCCATAAAAACTTCACGCCAATAACAAATATGATGACAAAGTCGCGTTTTGCGAATACGCCAGTAGCAACTATTCAAAAATGTGTCTTGCTCGTCAAGCGCTTTGGCATGAGATTCTGGATCAATAAAATTAAAACAACAAAGCTTTCTGTATTGGAACGTAAAAACTGCTGACTTTGCACTTTAGATATGATGAAATAATAAGTATTTAAAAATTAAAATAATGTAATACAACAATTTCTATTAATAATAATAAAATAAACATTTAGTAAATTTGTATGTTTCAACTCTGCCTCAAGCCAGCCTCCGAGTTCCATCGTCCAGCCAACTCATCTGAAAAAATTCCGTAGCCACTTTCAGCTGGTGGTTGAACGCGTTTCGGCTTTACGATAAAATGGGAGAGATTGGGCGGATGTAAAGGAATCCGGCGTAGAGTCTTTCGTCCGGTAGCTGAGGAGGTTGAGGCTCTTTTTCGCTTCTTTTTTCCCCGGCTTCCCTCGGCGGAGCCCACAATAAATTCGCATGGACATTGGTATGCGGTTGACGATCGCCCGGAGGCTCCAGAACGCTTGGGTATGGGCGCGACAACCCTTCGACCCGCGCAGACCTATACATACCGCCACCCTGGCCTGGGGGTAACGCCGGTCTGAATGAAAGAGAAGCGCGTGACGGTTTCACGGGAGTGGAAAACTATCAGCCGAGGCGCTCGCGCTCCCCAGGAATAACGCGAGAGCGAAGGGTGATCGGTGACTCACGTTAACTCGACCCCAAGTATGTCGGATACTCTAATAAGTTTCCGGAATAGAAGAGCAGTAAAAAATTCGAATAGCCTATATGGACAAAATGGATTTTTCGCCTTACATTTGGGGGTTACAATAGTTTCAAATGACACAGGCTTTATACGGAAAGTCGAAATACTTAATTTAATATTTTCCGATGATCAGTAAATGAAATTTTACAGTCGTTGAATATAGTTGTCTTGTCCGAATATTTGGTCGTAAAGTTCGAAAAACTAGCAATATCGTGTAGGTAAATACCGAAATATGGCCTTTTTCGCTGTAGAGTATCTATTAGAGTGTGTCAAGAAATTTTTTTACTAAAAAAGTATCTATTGTGACCCTGATATCCACGTTCTATACGGAATACGCGATTTAATTTTTTAATGATTTTTATAAACGAAAAAAGGATGGCGATCGAGACGCCACTAATTATTATTTGCCAGCGAATTCCTTTAGCATAGTCGATCTTTAAATCACCGCCTCCAGATTAAGCTATGATTAAGACCAAAAAAGTGCGATACAACGCCAGAAGAAGCAGACATTTAAAAAAAATGTAATTAAATAAGTTTTAAACATTTTTTTCCGAGCCTCTATTTTTTTATGTTAATTTTTTTATTTAATATTTACTAACAAATTAAGATCGCGATTGAGCTATCTTTAAATATTATTTGTTCACAACTTTTTTTAGCACAGTCGATTGTTAGGCCCGCTCTTCGAGTTTAAGTCATTAAGACCACAAATAAGTGCGACACCAAATAGTAACCCGAAAAATAACACCTTTTACTCATTTTCTGCTTTTTACTGCTTATTGTCTTTTAAATATTTCGGGAATAGATTGGACAGTTGTAATACGGGTGATGCATCGGTCCAAGAAGACCTATACCACTCGTTAACCGACTCAATAATGACACCGATGATACGGCCGTTAAAAAACAGTTGTAAAGTCGTGAATTTAGAAACAAGTAATGACTCCAATACCTAGGTATGCATCGAGAATACGGGACCGAGTATCTAGCAAAAGCCGAAGTAAACCTGGAGGAAACATGTATTCAGATGTGTTTAGATGTGTCAAATAAATAATGCGATAAGTTGTAGTATTTGCGGATCGGCAGTTGGCAGATATAGCAGAACCCAGCAATCGCGAATGAAGGAAGAGACGAACACAAAAAGTGGGATGCTCGTTAAAAACTAGATAAAATCTCCGAATTAACACGATACAACTTGTCGTTTTTTTTTCGTCCAATAATCAATTGTAGGTACGTCGTTTGATATAGTACACTTCTAAGCTGAGTTAGTATTATTCGAAGGTTCGCGAGTGCGTTCGTAATTTGACAGTTTCTAATTTCGAGGGTTTACTCATCGTGAGCAAGATCATATAACCCCACTGTCGATATCATCTCAAGCTTAATTATATAATACAACATATTCCATCATGCGTGCAAACGGTGCCCCCGTTTGTCAGGGTGGTGGGAGTGAGTCAGAGCGCCCGTATCGCCGAGTGTGTTTGAGGTGGCGAAGCGTGCTGATGACAGACAGCGTGTGCGGACCCGATAGCGATAGAAATCCCTTGTATCGCGCTCGGAGAACATTGGTCAGTTGCCACTCGCACACACCCTCGTCGTTCCCTCGTTCTCACCCTTATAATACAGTGCAGTCTGTACTCTGTCTCCCCGCTTTCTCCTCGCGCTACACAACAACGTCATATAGTATATCTCGGTGGTCCACACTCTTGCTATCGCTCGGACTTTGCCCTTCTACTGATATTCGGGTCTCACTCACACGAACACACACCCATATACATATAAATATGTGTGTCGGCGTCGGTGAGAACTGCCCTCCTGCAGTCTCCTCTCATCCATCACACCGACAGCTTCGTTATGACCGCACGCCGTTCTCGCGCAGTTCGCTCTCTCGCGAAACCTTCGGTCCCCGCGATCTATTATACCTTGCCAATATATATGTATGTATTTACATATGCAATACCGTACCTATTTCATATACCTCACCACTCTGTTGTTGGCGGGCCGAAATTAAAATATTAAAGATGCTATCACGCATCATCCGAAATGCGAATGGTTATATAAGGGAAATAGAGGTATCTTGCTACACTACCCTAGAGGCATGCACTAAAGTTTCGGAAAGTATCTAACAACGCCTTTTCTTCCCTCTCGTGCTCACACTCCTGCTACTTCTGCTGTTTTTGCTACATAGCAACCCCCTTTCGCCACGTGAGATAAATGATGCGAGTAATAAAAAAGAAATTTACGAGAAAAAAAAAAATTGAATTCCACGTGTACCCGGCATGCATGAATGTGCGCTACCCCACCAATTTATTTTATAAAATATTTATGTTTTGTTAAAATGAATACGTAGTGGAAATTAATTGTTTCCGGATTTTTTTCGGCAGTAGCCACAGTTTAATTCTGTTTTTCTATATCCTGTTATTTTTTCTGGAATTTTTGCGTCCTCATAGAGGAAGCTTTGTATCGATGAACTTTTTTTTTTTTTAAGATTTTCATGTCAGCATGGTTAAAAGCACATAAAACGTTGAGAAAAAATGGTTGTGAAAATGTGTTTGTATGTGTGTACGTGTAGAACCCTGCACATTGCTTCCTCATTAAATTGTGCTCTTTACAAAGCAACCTCTACGAGGAAGTATTGTAGCTGATTTTGGCTTTGATACAAATTTACTGAAAAACTGCATTTGTCGAGGATGAATTCACTATCACGAGGATTGTGATTCACTATCACGTTGGTATTATATATTTCGTAGGTTTTTTAAAATTACGATTCGTTGAAATTATAGATTTTCGCGATTATAGGCGTGGTAAAAAAATATTGTGTAATAAATTTCGTGATGATAATACCTTAAGTAATATAGAACTGTACATAACTAGTGCCCGATGGACATAATTAATAATATTTGCACTTATTTTTTCAGTTCATATGTTGAAACCATGTTTCATGACGTATGTGTCATGATTCCCCTATATGATTTTACATTAAAACATGCATGAGACACCCGAGAGTAGAGTGGTAGCGGATGCGGTGGTATAAATCGGATTGCTATGGGCGCGTATCAAAGTTGAGCTCTCTGTTCGCATAATAACGTTCTCTAGTCGATGGGTAGAGAGTGAGGGACAGAGAGATAGCATGGGCGTCCAGGCTCAACACAATTGGCTTCGGGGCACTGACGCAGTTTTCCAACTGCGTTCTCGAGTACACGCTTCAGGGTGGGATGTTGTACGGTCGCGGGAGGGATTTTGGCCCCATGCTCTCCAGCACGGACAGAGACCAACAGCACCGGCAGGAAAGATCTGTTGGCCGCCGGCTCATCCGTTCCCGGAGAATCTGAAATATTTTTCATCCGGCGCTTCACTCGCTAGCTCTTTCTTTTTCGCGAACGAGAGGGCTCTGGCAAACAAAGGGAATATCAAATTAAATTACGTTCGTTGGACGGTGTATTTCGATTACCTGGACCGTGAGCCTCTGGCATCCCTCATCCCTCAGTGCAGTACTCTGCAATGCGCCGCTCCTCTCTCCCCCTCAACTAGGCCACACCCAATACTCGGGCGTCAAATATTTGTAAAGATTCTCTTTTTTTCACACTGGGAGCTCAGCGCTGACTTTCAGAGCTGTATTTCTGTCTGCTTCATATTGACTCGTTTTATGTTCTTTATAAAGATAATATAATGAGTATAATACAAGAATCCGGCGGCTGCGTTCATCAGCGACGAAGCAACATACGCTCTGCATACCCCAGAAACGATCCCTGTCGTTCCGACGAGAATTACTGTCGCAGAGAAGCATAACTTTGTACGTATTGACACGACTCTGCTAGGCTATATACGCTATTTAATATTGCTCTCCGATTTTGGGCCCCACTGGTCCGTAATGTACTGGGCACTCTTTCTCTGATAACCACGGTTGTAATTTGCATCGGGATAGTGAGCTCGTTGCCTTTGATGTGAAATTAAAAACACCGAATCGGGGGAACGCCGGTCGAGGGATGGAAATGTGAGGGGAATTGAGAGAGAAGGAAGTGCGCGAACGCGGCACGCCCTCCATCCTATGGACGCACACAGCCAGTTGGATATATGTATGTACAGCAGAAACTTCAATGCACCGTAATGCCTCACAATTTCAGGAAATTGTAATATAAATACGAGAATTATGTATAAAATGTGACAGGGTTTTAAAGGATTTTTGTGGAAATAAAATATATCTGACGAACTTTTATTAGAAAGTTATTTAACCCCGCTACATACGCACAGCAATGATTATAGCATTCATGACAGTCATATAAAAGTGCTTAATGAAAATCGCATGGGCGTATATATTCGAAAAAGATAATCGGGTTTTTTGGTTTTCTGTACAATGTGACCAATATTGCATTAGAAAACCTCACTGTAAAAACGACGATTCCGTGGGAATTTATGTGAGATTTTGGAAAAATTAAATATTATTATTATATCCGTATAAATTTATTTGAATATGAACTAAATTTTTATCAGCCGGCAATCAGTTGAAATTGATCATATCATGTTAATACTTGCAGCCTGTGAAACTCAATTAATACTCTTGCAAATACCATTTCGTAGCAATTTGCATACAAGATCCCTCGACTACTATTAACTGACTATGTTATCTTCGAAATGGTTTCGCATAATTACGTGCATTCTTTACACGAAAATTGTGAATGAAAAACACCCAGTGGACTCAGCATTCGATCGAGTATATCTATTAATTAGACATTAACGGTCGGATGACGTTCCATTTTTGTTTCATTCAGGTTTTTTCACTTTTTCGTATGCCTTATAGGCCCGTTTCTGATAGTTCACGTGACATCCAATTTTCAACCTAACTTATTTGAAAAAAATCACAGTACCTGCTGCGGTCGTTTGAGCGCATACAGACTATTTTCGAAGTAAGTTTAGCGTCCATGATAATTTTCTTAGCAAACTAGAATAAAACGATCAATTACAAATTCAACGAAATAACTAATAACATGAGTTCTAACGATGTAGTGCGGAATTTCATTATGATTGAAAAATGTGTGTTAAATATGAAATCGGGTACTAAATCTCCAATTATGTATGTTGATTTCCACATACAAATTCATTAATTATTGATTAAGTAACCATGTATTGCAATCGTCAATCATCGGATTATCGAGGTCCATACGTCTGTATCAAATGTACTATGCAAACATATCAATTTCGATTTCCTATACCGACTTTTACAAAATTCATGCACATTTGTATCGGAAAAACACAAACATTTTGAATAGGGTAGCACAGTCTGTGAAACACTTTACTATTTTATCACTACAACAGTATTACGATTAACAAGAACATGTAACGTGATATTCAAGCCCATATCGGGGACTTGCTTCTGGGTAAGATACTCGAATGGTAGTGTCAATCAATCATGTAGTTCTGATTGTAATGTGGTTAGTTACCGCAACTGGATGATTATCATCCAATGAATTTTGGTTAATGCAAACCAATTCTACTTGTGTTTGCTGAGTTCTAGGAAAATTAACATTTGGTTGTCTGGTTGTTTGTGTCAACCGATATCTTCGTTGTGACAATTGGATCAATCAGAAAATCTATCCCAGCTCTAATAGGTTGGTTACACTTGAAATTACAACCTTTTTATATTTTTCATTTCGGACTGTTCGGGTTTATTAGGTCTCTGAAGGGGAATGTCGATTTCGCGCCTTAACTCGCCGAGCGCCGTGGCGCTGTAAACCAACCGATAACGCAGGCATAAACGAAA
Source organism: Clistopyga incitator (assembly GCA_947507545.1). NCBI lineage: Eukaryota > Metazoa > Arthropoda > Insecta > Hymenoptera > Ichneumonidae > Clistopyga > Clistopyga incitator. Next base: position 7,121,041 of record OX382176.1, read on the forward strand.
TGAGTGTTCGCACGCCATCTCGCATAACGCGCGCGCGTGTCGTCCGCGCTGATACCCGTCGGGCGTCATGGCGCTGAACACCAATCGGAAACGCGGGCATAATAGCAACCTGGGTTCGCGTGCCTTTCTGAGTATGGGGGTCTTCGTTGTCCAGTTCAGTGAACGTCGTGCGAGTGATCGGACTTCTCCCGTAAATTGTTTGAAACTACTATTGCGTCTTCACCGCGTATGCCTGCTATTATTGAGGGATGAGGAAATTCGGCCACGTGCGATCTCCTTTGACGTGCCGATTTCCATCGCTGCGATCGCTTAAGCGGCAGGGCCATCCAAGGGTCTCCTCGTGGTTCAGGTACAATTCCCTGGAGACGTTGAAGTGACCGGCACCAAGTATTACTGTCTTACTGTTTACGTCAGGATTACTATACGTTCTAGGTTATGAGTTTTCAGGCCTCGACGTCCAGCCCTTGGAGGTTGTACTAAGACTCTAGCTTTGGACCCTTACGGTAGCATCCCTCAAACATTTAAAACAGAGCCTTAGAGATAAATCCCGTATAAATGGCTTAGATTGTGACTGGAATTTCAGTTGGAAAGACGCTATTGTTTTTAGTATAACTCTTTACATTCTTTACGAGAGCAACCCCTGACAAATCTCCATTAGGCCGTTAACGAGGAAGCCCTATATAAACGACCCGGTTTGAGCCGGGAACTGTAAGAGAAAGTCACTAGAGTCTTGAGGAAGACTCTAGTTTGAAATCCTTACAGCATTTCCGACAATTCTTGAATAAGTTCCGAGTGAGGCAGCCTTGGGTAGATGGCCCGATATCAGGCTGTAGTCCTAATCGAAAAGTGTGTTTGCAGTGTGACCCCTATCGTAGTCGATCGATCAAATTTTTGCATGAACTCGGAGAAAACGATTTTGCTGGACAAGCCAATCTTTTGCTGAAATAGTTATACCATTGGGTTATTTGCTAGCCTAGCTAAATCATTTGTTAGCCGAGCAAGAAGATTTGTCGGATTGGCGAAAAAAATCGTTAAGCTCAAAAAGTGTATAGTTAAACTAGCAAATAGCGCAATGTTGTCACTATTTTAGCAAAAGATTTGCTGACCTAGCAAAGTCGTTTTATCCGTGAAAGTTTGGTATACAGACTGTACACTGAGAAAAATTTATGGCGACAGCAACAAAACAAAGTATTGCTGCGTCCATATTTCTTTTTATAACCATGAATTTACTTACATAACCAATGCGTATTGCTCTAGCAGCAATATCGTTTTGCTGGCATTGTATTCGTTACTATATCTATGCGAGAGAGTACTCAGAACCGTATGCTTTAGTTATTGGAGAAATTTTGTTAGCCGGGTACTGTAAGAATCCCAGTATAGCTGTGGGAGCAATACGCGCCGGTGCAGGAGCTACACGCTCAATTGGAAGAGCGATGCGCGTACGCTAGAAACGTGGGTGGCGATGACCGGCAAGAAGACTCGCGCAGCTCGATCGTGACGCTGGTTATCCTTCGTAACCTCAACATTTTTTCGATCGCTGGAAGTTCGCCATCGTTCTGTTGCTACAGCTATGCCGTTTCGCTTTTGCAAGCGGACGACGTAAAGCCGAAGGTTTCAAGTGTTGGAACTGGGCAGTTACACTGCTGTGCGGACAGACTTGAAAATAGCTCTAGCAGTCAGATATTCGGTCGGCAGAGCCGTAAATTTTTCTTAGTGTTGCGGAGCTCTTCTCTGTTCTCTCCATCTCATCTCTTAAGTCGCATTCGCTTTCCTTCTTTCAGCTTCGTTGTATGTTTCTCTGTCTATGTCAGTACTGATGTCCTCGCCAGCTTTTCGTAGATTTTGCGATGGAGTGAGGGACGCTACATTTCGTAGTATGAAATTTCATTTGGTGGGCGAGTTCACGCGCGATCAGGGATAGCGAAGCGCGACATAGGTGTCCAATGAGGGGAATGGTTTCTTATGAAAAATCCAACTTGCACTATGCTTTAAAATCGTTGAAGCTTACGTGAGTGCTGCCAGATGTTCGCGATGTGCTTTCGTGGCGAGCAGAATACATATACGAATAGTCGAAATTCCTTTGAACAACAGCTGTGTAGTAGTCTAGGGTTTGACAAGCCAAATAGTTATGGACCATTGCATTAGTTCTACAATTTGAAAAAGAATATGTGACGGATTAAATCCATACTCGAGCATAAAAATAATTCAATCGTTTAAAAGAATTGTATGAACTTAGTTATTTAATAGATCTAAAATCTTCGTAAGTCTCGGTCGTTCTTCCATCTCCACTCAACTCACCTCAGGTTTCATGCCAGCTTCGGATTTCATAGAAGGAGGCCTGGTAATGCGAAAATGTAGAAGGGGAGAAGAAGAGGAAAAAGAACGTTGTGGGAGTTTCCTCATTACCGAGCGTTTGCTTCCGGTCTCATATTTCCTTTGAGAAGCCAGGAGTTTTGATTGAAGAAAACTCGGAGGCCAGTGGGAAACCTTCCACCTATTCTTCGCTTTTCATGTCCAATTATTTGTTTTCCTACACTCTAAAAAGGCCGACAGGACTTCCTAAGCCACAATTATAAAAGGAAACGTTATTAGTTTTTTTATTATGTAAATATTTGCTCAACTGAGGAAATTTCGATGCAGTGCGACACCGTATTAAAATATGTACATACAAAATATGACTCCAATAAAAGGTACTTTAAACCAAAACCATTCAAAATATAGTTCACATAAAATAACAGCAATAACGACCGTACATCATTCATTATTCTTTAGATGCTTCTGAATAATTCGATAGAATTGTTACGTTGCGTGTATTAATATTATAAGTATTTCTGAGAAAAATTGTTTCATATTCATTTTGTCAAAACTATAATTGAAATATATTCTTCCGATTTACAATTTTTTATATTTTCTGTTATGTTACCAATAACTTAAAACATGATTTACCAGTGACATTATAGTTGGGAGCGCGGAGAGCATTGAGGTATTACAATGTATCGTACACAGCCGTTACGGTATAGTTCCGTAATCATGATGGAAACTAACGTTCGGAGAATTGCGCAACAGCAAATGGTGACAGCAACGACGGGGACATTGAGCCCGTGGGGAGGGTGATGGTGGTTCGAAAAGCGCCCGTAGAACTTCCCCTCCTCCGCTGTACACCGTATGCCTATAGAGCTTTCGCAGAAGCGATTGCATAACCGCAAGGAGCGGGCGAACGCCAACGCCACTCGACACCCGACCGGAAAGTTATTCATACGGTTTCGCGAAGGGAGAACGCAATTAAAGTTAAACGCTACCCACCCTCTCGCTTCTTCGTTTCTAAAACAAGCGCTTTCTTGCTCTCGCAGCTTTCCTTGCAGTCCCGAGTCCTCGCTCCTGAAACAACCTCCCGACCCTCTTGAGCAACCGCGTCTATCCACTCGTTCTCTTTGCGCGAGAGGGACCAGCCCGCGCGGCAAGCTAGTCTATAACCGACAAGGTTTCCCGCTTACTATACTCCCGAAAGTGTTAAGGTGGCTTGGTGCTTAGCCCAAGGGAGGCGAGAGGGACGCAAGAGCCAACCTAGTTCTCTGTGCTCAGCTTCAAAGGAGCATTAATTCACGAGTTTCCCGCGCGCAGCACATTGGATGTGAGATCAAACACTTCTGACAATTAGTTTGCAACCAATGGGTGTCCGCGTTTGACTGTGGCAGAATTTTCAAGACCTTCAGTTCTACTTGCTTGTATACTCCAACATTCTATCTGCCTGTACTTTGTATCATCATTACCACTTCGGCTGTCACAGTTTTCATATTTCCCATCCAGTTAATTCCTATGTTTCATTTCATTTGTCATTTAGTGTTCTGCTTATCAAAGTTGGTTCTAACCGACCCGAAATATTCTGATCCTTATTTAGTATGCAAGACTTCGAACTAAAATACCTCAAGTAATTGTCTTCCGACGAAGACCGAGCTTAGGGTTTTATATAGAGGTGTAAAGGACGCTGAGAAAAAAATAAAAACAAAATAACAAAACTTGTCTTGAAATAACGGTAAACAAGCTTTGACAATATTTGAAACTTGTGTAAAGAATATGTTCTGCATAAAATCTATTTATCACTTTGGTAAATTGTAACGACAGTAAAAGAAAATTCTCATGCAATCGCTGCTCTCATAGCAGGCCACATACGATACCGAATAAAGCTGAAGATAAGAAATCATTGATAGGGAATATCGTACGTTAGGACCTTCAACTGTGGACTGGGTATCTATGAGTAAAATATCAGTCTTTACATACGTGTTTGATAAATGCTCCAAATATTATTAAATTTCGTCATCTCGTCATCTATATTTTTTTTTCCATCTAGTTGTAGCGATATTTTTTAACTGCATATAAATAAAAATCACTGCTGTCAATGAGTCAATTAGTTTTTTGCCCAAATTGAAATGCACTTTACCGAGCGTCGAGTTGAGTACTGCCGCTAGCGAGTCTGCAACGACAAAGGACGATGATGTAATTAACTTCAGAAGCCGACAGAGTGCTAGATGGATATGGAAAGCCTCGGGGCCTATTCCTGTATACTGCCAGAGAAGCGTTTTGCGCCCGGCAAAAATTCCAGCCGCGCAACTCTGATGGTACGTCAGCGAATACGACGTATATATCGTACAGTGCCCACGACTTCCAACACCTTTTTCTCTGTTTCCATAGGTATACGGCGTAGTTAAGGTACCTTGGGTAACTCTTTTGCGAAAAAAAATCAAGTATTCATGGTGGCTCCAGTTACCGTTCTGGTAACTGGTGTACGTTCACAGACATCTTCGTCGTCGGATGGCTGAGTCAGTTTTCCGCCCTCTGTCCCTTCACACGTTGAACTTTATTCTTTTCCGTGTAGACCCTTCGGACTCCTGTACCATAGGACGAATACTGTGCAAAGAAGCAAAGGTAAAAAAATGAAGTGGAGCATTCATATTTCATGCTTCTCGTATTATCTTTCGAGTGCTTTCCGCACCGCATACTACAGAATAAATACAAGCCGAATCGAGCAATCCAACTTTACAGAAACAGAGCCAACCAGTTTTTATTAGTTCGACATAATGTGTTGTTGAATTTTTATCCACTCTATAGTCTTGAGAACGAAGTTTCCGGTTTTTGAATCGGAGAAGGAGACACTTGATGTCTATCATCTATTTGAGAGGTGGTGAATGATGAATGTGGTAACATACTTTTGTGGTTGTTATATTCTATATTTTAAATGATATACAAGATTCTGTATCTAATTTACAGTATGTCGATCATGGAGGTATTTTCAACATAAGGTTTGGGATTCTTGGTGCGTTATGGAATTGGATCGAAGGAATTTAAGTTTAAAGTTCAAATTAGTTTCACCGTACAGTTCTTTGAATACAAAATAAATAATGTGAATACTTTTACACAAATTTTCTACGTTCAATTTGAAATACGAGCAATTTTTGAAAACACATTCGTACCACAAAATAAGAAATAAATATTAACATAGAGCTGATCTGAATCTAGTAAATTCATTTTGTAAACAAAGATTGAGATGAAATTTTCATACGATTCTGGGTGTTTCAGAGAAACGACAGCCTTTTAATAAATTACTAGATTTACCGTTGTCAACTTTCTCTGAATAAAACCGAGTTGAATCAAACGAGTGAAATGATTAACGATAATTTTGTTTGTATTATTCAGCTTATATTAAACTCATCGTACCTCGTGGAAGTTGGTCATCCCGGGAACTCAACAAGTCCAACGAAAGCGAACACGACATCAGAAAGAGACGGAAGCCTGCACTCGACTAACTTGTAGACGTTGTATACTCTTCAAGGGTGACCGCTTTCGAGAGGAAGACAAGCTAACTGAATGCGAAAGACCAAAAGCAGTTGTGGCTGGTATCCGGCTTCTCACAAGCCCGTTTCTATCGTGTCGATGCGGAATCCAAAATAAGACAACGCGAAGTATAAGGATAGAGGGCTGCTTCGGACGCTATCAAATATTTGCAGCGCTCCTAACCTAAAATGCAACACACCGAGACTGCGCTCAATAAACCTAAAAGTTTGTTTATGGTGCTGCCGAGGTTCCTCCTCTCTTGTCGCCAGTGACGTAGTCTTCTTCCTGAGAGTTTCCACAGAGATTTCGAAAGCCTTTGCCTCCGCTGCTTCCCGTCTCTTCGATCCGGCACTTCAAGTCTCGATCAGACCGCCATCGCACGCTCCGGCGGATTTTCACACAGCAGCTTGTAGTCCGCCCTGGCTATCTCCAGCAAAACAATCCTTCCACTCACTCAGTTATCTCGGAAATGGGCTAAAGAAAAGGTCTACGTGATTTGTTATAGTATAGAAGTTATGGAGGGTATTTCTTCATCCGTATCCAGCACTTCATGCCACTTCATCGAAAGGGACGTTGTAGAGACAACGAAATTACAGCGGAAAGTAAAATACACCTTTTTCAGCTAATAGTCATTGATGAGCTTCCCTAGATACTGCCCAAATTCACGTAGATTGTGGATAGTCTTCTCTATTGCAGTTTCCCCTTTCTCTTGCTTGCGAAGACGTCCTCATCGAGTGGCACGTCTCAAGATGCACTGCACCATGCAGAGGGAATGATTTAGTGCGGCCTAGATGGTAGCTGGCAACTCTCCAAATTACTTTTGCTTTGCTTCGATGCTGCCGGGTGGGTCGCACTCCTCATGCACCAGCACCCAGTAACTTCGGATAAGTCCAGGATGTCGCCACCAAACGTTGTTTGTAGTTGCACGCGCTAGTCACATCGCCGTTCCTGGCTCCGCCACTGATGACGACTACCGCGACGAGAACCAAGAAAACAATCCTTGAGGCACTGCCTGCAACTGACTGAAACAATAAACGCGGGACGTTGCCCGATGGAGCGTGGGGAGATAACGATTGGAGTGGTGGACGAGTGCCACAGGGGCGTCACAGGCTCAGCAGTGGCAGTAAGGAGTGGATGGGTTGACTCGCTAGGATAGCGTAGTTTGTTGACTGAGCAACGATTCCACGAAATTGAACTACGAGACGCAGCGCCATTCTCGTTTCCTCGTTTCACGTCCTACCACCAATTTTCTTTTTGTTTCTGTTGCGAGATGAATGTTTTCCAAAGGAGATATAGCTTCGTGTTTGGCAACATCGAAATTTTATTTCAAGCTCCCGTCTTCTTTAGCAATGAGTGCGGTTAGAAATTGAGTCTCGTGAAACGTTAGGAATTTTTCAGTATACACCTGGTGTCCGAAATGGGAAAGGATTATGAAGCTACGTTTTCGTCCACGTGTACAATACCAAAGTAGATGAGTTGAACTGTTAACTAGCTTTAAATGTAGCTTTTTTGCGTTATTTTTTAGATAGTTCTAGTTAGGATATTAATTCGCCGATGAAGCAGCCACTTTTTGAGATCAGTTAAGTTGCCGGTGTCTTGAAAAGTAACATGATCATTCCATAGTGTTAAATTATCCTGAGACGTTTTGTATTTCTAAAGTCTTGTCGCTTAGGCATTGACTTAACCTACTGGAAATCAAAGCAAGAAGTTGTGTAACTTCGTGAAGTGTACTCAGATTAGTCAACACGTACTAAGTAGGGATAAGGCTTTACTATGGACAAGCCAGAGAGTAAAGGATTTTCCTGCTGTATACAGAGGGTTGAATTATGGTTAGGTATCGAGCAAAGGCCGCCATGGTAATCTCACTCTCGGTCCATTGGTGGTAGGTGCCGCGAGCGCGCGGTGGTTGTTGATGAACGTCGAGGACGTCGGTTACTCGAGGGGCGGAATACGTTCTTCTCTTGGTTCGCCCTATCCGGTTTCAGGGAGAGCCACGACGCCGTAGTCCCGGCATAGCTACTACTCTCCAGTTCCGGAGCCGACGCCAGCTCGCATTTGCCACGCTCCGACTAACTTGCCTTCCACCTCATCAATCTTAGGCCACTTGGATAGCACTGGCAATTACAATATCGGCTTGCTCGACGAGGGTTTGAGGTTGCGGCCGAAAGGGGTAGGTTCTTGGCACGCTAGCCAGGCCGCTCTCTTGTGAAATCCACCCGTCGCCCCCTTAACGTTCGCCCAGATTCTCACCCCACGTGCCGCCTGCCAGTTTCCTCCCTAGAACCCCACGCCCACCACCTGCAGCCATACCAAATCCCTGGGCACACATCCCACCTGTTGCGAGGCGATCAGTCACTTGAGCCGCGAATTTGTTTAAATCTTGATTACGCCTGGTCGCCCCTCGCTTCGCTTCTCGCTCGCTCGTTCGTACCACCTCTATGCACCCAGCACGTTGCCGCTTAATTTCAATCTCTCATGGAATATCGAGAAGCGTAATTGGAGTCTGCCAACTAGCTAGGCAACGAGCCCTCGTGTAGATTCTATACCAAGGTTCGAAGCTCGATTCCATAGCACACGCATCGAATATCGATTCGATAAATTGTTCCTGAGCTGTATAAGTCTGCCCTTGCGAGTTGGATATGTGACCTGTGGCCTTCTAACTCTAGTATTGAAGTACTGAAACTCAAATATCTCATCCTGATTGATATCTCACAGTGTATGCATGATATATACGCAAAGAAAAATTCGGCCGGCTCGATTTCTTGTTCAAAATTACTTTATTATAAGATTATCTCTAAAAAAATGGTCAAGACATATTCTTACGTAAAAAACCTCAGCTTTCCAAAATTGAAAATGCTTTTGGTCGGATAGAAAATTTGAAGGTATGCGAAATCGACTAATAATTTACCAAACGGGTTCCAACAGGGTATCCCTCACTCAATTGTTAATTGTATATTTTTATCAAGAATCTGAGAAGTTTTCATTACATACATCTCGTTTTCTCTTGTTTATTGTTTTTTCTTGCGAGTTATTAAATAATATAAAAATATATATCTAAGTAACCCATGGATATCCTACTCTGAAAATAACATATTAAGTGAATGAATTTCCGCTTTTTCATAAAAATACAAAATAAACAACTAAATAAACAAAACCATTTCAAACCCCGATTATTGAGTTATTAGTTAGTTTCTACTAGTATATTATACCTTTAGGAAATCATACAGGTAATCCCGAAAGAAACTTTGAAAATTCACGCAACCGTCTTTCACGGTATATCGAAGACTAGCTAGGATACAGTTAAATCGGGCTGGTGAGGTACAAACGCTTATCAACAATAAGCGGGATGAACCATATGTGATCTACTCTGAAAATGTATAACGGTAAGGAATTAGTACATGAAACCCTTGATAAATTGAAGGTTGAATAACACGAATTGACTAGGTTATGAATAAACAAATTATAGGTAACCGTATGGTAAAGAAAATCGGGGCGTCGAAGGGTTAATTGCCGGAAGCAAGTGTTCGAGGATCGGACTGAGTCGTGTTATGCCGTGGTATGTGTCTGGAAACGAAAACTTCGTCGTGTTTTACAAGAGCGCTTATCTGAAGCTCCGAGGTGGAAGATGACCGTCAAAAGTTATGGAGCTGTTAAAGCAATACCTTCGGGGGTTGGGTCTTCGTGCCCTTCCACATACACTTCGCCTTCAACTAAGCTCTTATCCTACAATGCCCCGTTTTTTATCACTGTCCCATTAACACGTTCACCACCGTGTGCACGTTCCCAGCACGTTCAACGCTCTTTTTATTGTTGTCCAGACTGCGTTCATCTACCTATACACCGTGTATTTAATAGTAGCTGCACCAACGTGAGCCATGCGTGATATTCCATTACATGAAACTACCCCTCGAAAAAATTATCCAAAATGTGATGTTTTTTTAAACTAATGAAATCGTGTTCTACTATTAAGGGCAAAACGTCATTAACCGATGCATAGGCATTAAGACTTGATCTAAAAAAATAATTTGTTTTATCTATTATTTGAAGCGATGTAATAGAAAAAATTAAGGGGTTATACATAGTCGAGCGACCGAAAGCGTATTTTCATGATTTTTTTTACATGTATTCAGTACCAATTCCGAGGTACACCCCTAAGGGTTACCTTTGTTCAGTCGGCCATAACGTACAGACGACCGTGTATTCTTCTGACTACACAGTGTATACACGAAAGTAGCTTACTTAAGTATATGCACCGAAGCCTCAAAAAAACTGACCCCCAACTCATTGGTTGATGATCCAGTCCACGCATGGTCACTGAAATTGGTACTTTGGTCTGCGTCCAGGTAATTTTATGCCGAACTAGATGCGATTGGTTATTTACGTACAGATTTCAATTAAAAATTGTGTGGAAGGTCCTCGACATCATAGTCTTCAATGTCAAATCAAATGAAGACTTTAATAGGCTTCCCCAGAACACAATTGTCAACATTGCGCTTTTTCCAGCTATAAACTAACGTGACGCCTCAAAGTTCGAAAATTTTACATGATCTTTACGTGTTCTAAAAAATCATGAGTCAACGGGAACCATTATTAACCTATTGTGGGAAGATAATTAATGAGCCTTCCTGTTAGTTTTTTCCCTAATTGGCTGTCTTGAACAGTGGAAGAAGGTCGCGCAGCTTCATCTTGGTATGTTCGTTGTAGATATGAATGAAATTAATTAACCTGCTCGGTCGGAACAATTGCGTATTTGCCGCGCCTTGAGGGGAAAGTCCCCGCGATCATTGCATCGAGAGGTATTACAAGAGTCCTCTTGAAAGCTTCTGGCCCTGCCTTTGCAGGGAGAAGGGTTTTCCAGAAAGAGGGACGGAAGGGCCTAGTCCTCGACGGCAAGGCATTATGCTGCTGGTAGTTCTCGTCCTCCTAGTAACGCTACAGCGATATAACCAGACCTCAAACCTGGCGTAACAAGCTCGCCGAGTTTAGCTGCACAGCGAAAACATCCTCTCCTTGCTCGACCCTCTCGTCTCCGTACCGAACTACTACGCGCGTTCGGCTTATGCCCTGGGTGCCAATTAGTTACCGGCATTACCAACAGCTTCCTCCTAATTAACAAAGTTTAAACTATCGATGATAGAGCTAAGAGCGAGAAGCGCGTCTAGTTATTGCGCTGCGCTAACCCGTATCGCCCTCGATAGTTCTGTCTCCGTCGCTTCGCCCTCCCCAGCCATTTTGCCAGCACTATCTGTTCTCTATCACGTTTTACATTTGATCTCCATAAGAGATTATCGCAGAATTATTTTTTATTTATCTGTCTTGGACATGTTTCGCATGGATAACAAAAAATTAGTTATTTTTCTTAAGCACTTTTTAACCAGATCTAATGAAACGGTGCTAATTATTGGAAAAGTAAATGAAGTCGAAAAGTAACCTCATTGAATATAATGTAGTTACAAGTGAGAGTTTGAGCGTAGCAGTTCAGTAAACTGAAATCGATTAAATGGAAGTAGAGCAGATAATTCTTAATCTTCAACGGAAGATGAAGAATCGAATGCTTTTGAATGTGTGCAAATATCTTAAAATCGATAGATTAGATGAAGGCAATAACAATTTGCACTCGACGAGGAATATTAATATCTACGTAGTAATAACAGAGGTTAGACTGATCTGTGTCGGTTAGTTTATCGTTTGAAAGACTTTTTCCATCTGACCCAGAGTAAAATTGTTACCTATATACTATATATGTTATGTACCTCTTTTTCAACAAATATCCCAGTCAGTGGTGCTGAGTTAGAACATACAGAGAGCTTTTTGGGCAACAAATAATGGACAAGTCCCGCGTAATTAGTCGAATCGCCATTTGATTAAGCTTTAATCAGCCAATTGTTGATAGCAGAGAAAGGGAGGGTGCGGCAAAGCCATTTCGCTTTGTTCGACATCGCGTTGACGCGCCTGAATGTCCCTGACGAGTGTAATTGATGGCGCAAAACAAATTAGCGGCATCAAATATTAAACGACCGACGCGACGGCGGTTACTCTTGTTTCTACGTACTGGGAGGCTTTTGAAGTTTAAGCCTCTCGTCATGTTGTCCTAACACGCTAAATACAACCATTAATGTGTTGTTTACACACTTGATGTCTTGTCAATGTATTCGGCAGAGCAGAAGGGCGAGCTGATCAAAACATTGTTTAGAGAAATTTTCCTCCAAACAATTATGTGCCAAATAAATCATTTATTTTAAGATACTGGTGATTATGATTATTATTACAAATTGAAGTTTTAATAATCTGACTAATATTATTTGCCTATATGTGCATGTAGTTATTGATTTAATGTTGATTTTTTCAACTATTTTGCACATTGTATACTAAATTATAGCGATATTTTTTTGAGAATAAAATTTATTTCCTTAAAAATGCATTGATAGATGTATTGAAAATCAATATAAGGAATATTTCTCGTTCATACTTTTGTTCTACATACAGTATTTTACAACCACCTGTGAGGCATCTGGTTCGCAGAATTTGGCAATACATATCTTAAGGTATACCATAATATTCAATAATCGTAACAAATAAGCTTTTATATGAAAAAAGTTCGAGAAATAGAGTCGGTTCGAACGTAATAAGTTAATTCCAATTATGGTTATTCAATATAAAATGTTATTTTCGAATAATAGAGATAAATTATTAATGCTCAGGAAAAAAGGCATCCTGCTTGGAACTACCTAATATCGTTAAGGGAGTTCGAGAGCTTTGATATATAATTGGAAAACCTATCATTCGAGTAACAAGTCTCGTTGATATATACACAAAGTATACTGGGTTACGCATGTACGAGGCGTAAAACGCAATCGCGTCTCGTGGATATTACACAGAAGCGACACCAACATAGACCCCCGGTGATATTATTAACGTTAATTTGATTTTCATGAAACTCTTGTTAAGGCTGGCCGAGCTAAGCTCATCAATCGCCCACACAATTCCCCTCCGGGGAGGGGCGGGGGCGGAGAGAGAGAGAGAGAGAGAGAGAGGGAGAGAGAGAGAGAGGGGGAGAGAGAGAGAGAGAGAGAGAGAGAGAGAGAGAGAGAGAGGATGGAGAGATGCATGTCTCTTCATACATTACTTCTTTTATCACCAACTATTTTTCTTAGCCTTCCACGTTATTTTTGTGTTATATTTCCGCTTTTCGATGTTTTCTTTGCTTTTGTTTTTTCTACTTAATTTCTCAATTTCCTGTACTTATCCCATTCCTTTATGTCTCTAGGTCGTTTCGCGACTTATCTCGGTTCTCGCAGTCTTTCTTATGGCACTAGTATCGTTCCACGGCTTATTTATCCATTCGACCGGCATTACTTCTTTAACTCGCGGGGTTAACTCATCTATTATTCTCATTATATATATATTCATACTAAAATTTCGAAATGTACGATTTGTTGAATTTTACTTTTTATTTCCATTTGTACCGTATTCTATCAATTCCTACTAACTCTATCAATTCGTTCTACTAATTGTAACACGCTCCCTTTACTCTTAATAATCTCTTTTGTTACAAGACTTTGCGTATTTGTGGGTTTAATTATGATGCATTCTGTTTTCATACTCTTCACTTTTTCCGCCTATGTATCCTCCAGTATTGTTCTGACGCTAGGAAGTCGCGGTAGTGATTCACCGATCAGGGTTGTAAGACCTGAATTCACGCTGGCGGTGACGACGTCTGGCCGGTCAGAAATGCCGTCAGGGAACTTAATCACCAACGATTTGAATTGTTTTTATGTAAATAAAGTAGTGAAGGTGTTATTTCAACGTTAAATATTTATATAATAATCACAACAGATATTTATACTATTTCACTTAAATTGAGTTTGAGAATTTGATTTGTTTAGTCTTGCACTTGTAAACTTAATATAATTTATATTGTGAGTCTACTGAAGTCTGCATTTGGTACTTGTAGCCAAGATGCGACTTCTTGTTGCAGTGGTAGATTTTAGACTAATGTTCGAACTGAGTGTTCAGGACATGCGAAAATGGTAGGTGTGTCTTAGATTCTTGAAACGTCTAAAGAATTCAAATTGATTGGTTATTATACAGTTTGAGAAGGGATTTTCTCCACAAGCCGTCGACTGTATTTTTGGGAACTCTGAGTGGGAGGTAAGTGCTAGCCAGGTGTGGCCTTTTTTAGCTGGTAAAAAAGGCTTCACGCTGACCCCTGAAAGTGACGCGCTGTACCCGAGGGCTCGTAAATGACGCGCTAGCAGTGCATATTACTCTGCCGTGACTCTTTCCCAATTTCGCGGATAATTTTTTACTGATTTTATTGCAGCGTAACGCCGCCTGCTCTGCAGATGTTTTTTATGTCTATTAGTTGCAAGGATCTAAGACATCGAGTTTATAGACGGTTCATTCATCACCGAGATGAGAATATTTTACGGTTAATACAAAATATAGAAAAGGTCCGATGCGACGGAACAAGTATCCTGATTTGGTCTTTCTCCTTTTCCCCTTGCCGTTGTGCCTCATTATGGCGATTTTGTAGCAATTTAATTTTCATTCGGAGATTATTTATCGTTGCTCACTAGACTTATTACAGTTTTATATCCTTCTTTTTGAACAATGTCCGTTATATCCTTTTTCACGTTCGACACTTGTTTTTCTATGACTACACTTAACATTTTCTTCGTATTTTCTTTATTTTGTATTGTTATTTGTTGTATCTCGATGAGTATTTTGTCAAATTTTTTGTGCATTATTTGTTTCTTCCGTATCCTGTTCTCTTTGTTCCTCTTTCATTATTGTCACTGCTATTTGTCTTCCTTTTGGTGCGATGTATCTCTTCTGGGAGACAGAGAAAGAGAGAGAGACCGGGGCCCTATTTCTCCCCGTCATTACTCGATTCTACTTCTCAGGGTTCGCGCCACGACTTCAAATCCCCGGCGGCACACTTCGGTGTTGCGGCCACACGGCAACGACTGCCGCTTGCCGTCGAACATGTTGCAAGCCGCACGTTTGATGCCACGATTTTCGCCGCCGATACAGATTACCCTGACACACATTAATTATTAACTACGCGGAATATTATGAGCGCAACGCACGTGCGATCTTTTGCGTTGATACAGTGTCGTATTCTACTAGTAGTTTTTACGGCCGCCAGACGGTTTGGCTGATTTTCGTGTTTATTTCTTTCTGTTCCGATAACATCCCTCGGGTCCGCAAATCTGAAGGTTTCCCGACGCTTTTGGAGAGGAGCGAAAAATGCTGCAAGCAGCAAGAGTGCATCTGTTGGCATTGTTCTCGCTCGAGCGCGTCGGGACTGCTTTTTCACTTTAGACGGCAATAAAACAATATCACGTCTAAAAGGGCAAATAAATTTACAGCCAATCTCGTCAACATCGTTCCGCAGGTCTTGGCTAGCCTGTCGTTCGCTTGACAACTCAATGCCGCTTTGCTCTCTAGCGTGCTTCGTGATCTGAACGGGAGCTTCGAGTTAGCTCGGGTCTTAGGACGTTTGCTGCTACACTCCTATCCGCCAATAGCGGGAATAGCGAATTGGCGAGCCCCATCGTATACGAAACGAGCACGTAGCATAAAGTCGTAAAACTCGACTTACGACAAGTCGTAACACCGGAGAGACAACGTGCTCGTTTTTTGCTCCCCCTGGCCGCGCCCCTCTTCATCATCTCTTTGGAGGGCAACGGTTTTTTCATCCGCTCGAAAGCTCGTTATGATCGGCAGCAAAATCCAGCTCAGTGCGAAAATATGGGAAATTGCGTAAATAGCGAATTTAATATTAAACAAAGACTGGCAAAAAATATTCGAACCTACACCCCTGGACTTGCGTCATCGCCTGCTCTAGGAGCCGACGTTAGCAACCCTCGCAACATAGCGCGTTACTCAGCACGCTCCTCCGCATCCCCTCAGTAGGTTTTCCGACGCAGCCATTAATAACAGAAATTTTATTGAAAATATTCGGTGCGCTCTCGTCTGATGGAGCAATAAAGATCCGAAGGCCAGGCATAATGGAACCTCGGAAACCACGGCTACCGCTCGTATTTCGAGGATATATTAGTCGACGTCCAGGGATTTCTGCTTGCGAGCTCTCACAGGCTCTGGTCTGGCTTTAACGGCATTGTAAACCGTAACGGATTAATCCCTGGGCTAACGGGGGTATGGGGGAGAGGTTAAGCGATACTCTCGTTCCTTGCTTCCCTTTTCCTTCTCATTCGTACCTTCGTTCCTCCACGACCCCACCGAATACCAACGTTTGAAAAACTCGCTGCGGTTATGCAGGATCTGTTTAGAATGAAATAAGTTTTTCTGCCTTTTCTTGAGCCCACTGCTGTCGGTACATCTCTGAAATATGGATGGGGAATATTAACTTATTTACAGTGATATCCCAGACGGAAACTATATTTTTCACCGTTCTTGTAAATATCTCGTCATAATCCCTATCGATGTAGTTTCAACTTCAATATCCCGCAAAATACGTTTGGAACCATTTAAATCTGCTTTATTATAATCCATTTCTTACCATGATAGACAATTGTTCTATGACATTGAGGTAATACACTCGGCAACAAAATTATCACAACAAAATTTTTCATCGAAAAATTGCCATTTTTCAAATGCTTGTAACTCGGTCAATTTTCATCGTATTGAGGTCATTTTTTATTTATTTTGTAGGGAATTATGTGTACCCTGAATGATTTTTTTTTTGACAGAGTTATGCCATTATAAAGATATTCCTATGTTTTAGCCAATTACCGCTAAAATCCAATCTGCTCAAATTATTGCCCTTATTGAGCGATGAATCCTCATTCTTCTGGATATATCACTTTGACTCAACCCCGCTTCTAGCAAGGCAATAATTTGAGCAGATTGGATTTCAGTAAGCCGAGACATTTCGATTAAGAATATGTTAATGTAATTTTCAATTGCTATGTACTCTGTATAATAAAATGAATGTTGAATGATCTTAATTCTTGGCCGGTATGCCGCCTTAAACTTTTACTTTCTTTTTTTAAATTGATTAGTCGGTAGGGTTGACAATTTTACCAAAAGTGTGGAGGTGCAATGTTGAATGTATCAAAAACGGAGTGGTGTAATTTTGAATAAAGCTACACTTTTCATGGATTAATTTTTAAAAATCAAAGTTACGAATAGCAATGTGGTTCCTTGGTTTATGAGGGTTTTGGGTAGCTCCTGGGGCACGAATTTGTTAAATGTAATGCTGATATTGGCGGTATTTGGCTAATACATAGGAATATCTTTATAATGGCATAAATCGGTAAAAAAAATCGTTGATGGTAGATTTTTTTTGCAAATACTCGTTAGAAAGTTTACTCTAAGATCGTCTTTGTAGATTTTTGAAAAAAAAAAAAAAAATTTTTTTTGGTAATCCAGGGAAGCTTGCAAACTATTGCGTTTTTTAAGAAAAAAATTTTGTCGGCCTGATTAAGACATAGCAATGTGGCCTTATCTCGCAGCTATTAGACATCATTATTTACTGAAAGTACACATAATTCCCTAAAAAAAAAAGATCTCAATACGATGAAAATTGACCGAGTTACAGGCATTTGAAAAATGGCAATTTTTCGATTTGCTGCCGAGTGTATAAGCTGTGGCGATCTCGTTTTAACCCTCAGTGTTTCGTATTATATCTTCCACTTTGAGTTCACTTTCGACCTCTCGTCGGTTCGCTTTTATTTGTCGCGTTGCCAGACGGGCAGTTTTGCACTATTTATTTATTTTATTTTTTATTCCCATTCCACTGTTGCTGCAAGCGCCGAGCGTCGTAGCTCCGGTTATTGGTAGCGACGTATACATCTGGAGTCACGCTGCCTGCAAGTCTCGCTGCGCAGCGGCTTCACCATGGGGCGATGATATACAGCATAAAACCGCGAGAGAAATACCATCTTCATTGTCTAAATGGCTGCCGATAAAGAAGCCAAGTTTACTGCGAACAAGATTGTATTTATCATCGGCGATAGTGTAGATGTTGGGGAAGAGACCCAGAACG
The DNA here is from genome assembly GCA_947507545.1 of Clistopyga incitator. NCBI lineage: Eukaryota > Metazoa > Arthropoda > Insecta > Hymenoptera > Ichneumonidae > Clistopyga > Clistopyga incitator. The sequence continues at coordinate 7,138,886 of OX382176.1, forward strand.
AGAATTCAGGATACGCAGTGCAACCTCATTCGCTGCCCTCGGCCGCACCGTCCCAAGCCATTGTGTCTAAAACGACTCCTCAGACAAACACGCATACACGAGAAAAGCACCGGTATATATTTCTCTTTTCCCCGAAAACAAGATCAAGACAGTCCTGTGGAAAGATAACGCAAAAATTCTCGGAGAAATCGCATAGCAAACATTTTCGCTCGACTGTGCACGGTAAGTCGGAGTCACAGAATATATAGATACATGAAAGTGTGTACAAACGGCATCAACTCGTGAAGCGATTGAATACAAAATGTATGACCTCACGACGCTCCGGCGGTTGTCGGATAAGGGAATACAAAAATAGGCTAAAATTGAAAGTTATATGTGTGTACGCTGGAGAATCGGTGGTTCCCGACGACAGGACGATAGCCAAACGGCGATTTGCCTATATGAGGACCGGGTTATTCTCGCTTATCCATCGTATAGCCGGAGGATAGCTGGTGTCTGAACGTCGTACGGATATAGTATATGTAGAACCCTGATGCAAGAGCTTTCGCTCAACGACTGAATCCCAGTTTTTCATGCTTTATGAAATGGAAAGTACGAGGTGATTTCGAAGCGATCCCGTCCCGGCCCGGGATCAGTCAGGTTCAATCTCGCTAAGAGGACGAGAGAGCTCAGTGGTTCCTGGGTGCGAGGCCGATTATCGGTTTCCAACCCCAACCAACTCACACACGGACGCGGACACTTTTGTCCGCTATAACATCAACCCTGTCGATCGGTATATCACCGCTATCGTACGTCAGACCCGAGCGAGGAGAGTCGAACAATAAAAATCGATGGTGTAAGTCGATTGCACGCGAATTTGACATATTGCGCGGACAGGAAAGAGCCAACCCCTCGTAACCCCCACGCGCTGTATGGATTGTAATATACATAGTACCATGTATGCCAGAAAGGCCCTTCTCCTCACATATATGTCACACAACCACCGTGGCATTCTAGCTTTTTTCCACTTTCACTCACACGGACATCGAGAAGACGCATACAAATCTCTCGGAACTTTCATGTGTTGGTGCATGAACGTATTTGTATTTCTTGTTGGTTGTTGTTGGTGTACTATGTATATACGTATCTACTTGGATGAAATACGTGGGCAAGCCTCTCACTGATGCGAAATACGGTATATCGTGGCGCCTATACGGGTGAAGGCGAGAGGGCGGCTGCACAGGAACGGGTTCTCTACTTCGAGGGAATACGTGCGAGCTTAATGCAATATTTAGAGCAAACTATAGAACGTAAATACCAGGCCATTTTCCCTCCCGAGTCGTCCGGGCCAGCGGGAAGAGGGGTTCGAGCGAAAGGGTGCTGTCACGTGCCAAACGAAATGCCGGGCACACGCTTCACCGGGAGAGTGAGGTAGGGACGGGCGAGAGAGAACGGAAAAAGAAAACGTGTATGACGCGCCTGTGCCAGAGGGATCTTTCGTAAAAAAAAAAAAGATAAACGAACAGAGACCCTTTTTCGCCTCTGCTCTGGTAAGCCGTATTAAATTGGAGCGTCGCTGTTACGTGATGAAAGGGAATAAAAAGAAAGTACACAAAGCTTTTAATACGACGACACGTGTCTACAGTTCATGTTATGTACGATGATCGCCGTTTGCAAATAGTTGTTGCATATTTATATCTACAAATACCGGACTGTATTCCAGTGTTCCCGACCGGTTCCAGATACGATACTGCAATAGCCATTAGTATATGTATTGATGTGGTTGGATGCCTTTAAAAAAGTGACGACATGTCAACATAACATTTCGATATTATGTTTTTTTTATTATGGGTTTAACAGCAGCTAAATAACGAAGACGATAGCGATCGTCGAAAGGCCACATTTTATCACTGCTTTTGAGAAGTGCAATAAATCGAAAGCATCCTTAGTTGATATGAAGGAACATAAATAAATTTGTTCGTACCAAGAACTAACCGGTCGAACTGAATGTCGTTTGCCGATTGATACTAGACATATCTTCAGACTGTATTGCAGGGATCTTACTGTTAAGACCTGTTACTAGATCGTAATATTGTATTTCTCTATTGTCCATTCTGATTTCTTGTGAAATAACGTGTCATATTTACAGAAACAGGTTCTCTTGAAACTAGCAAGGCATTAGTTACAGTCAAAAGTCAAGATTGCTTACTACTTCGAAGTGGTTAAATCAAAAACGCTATGGAGTCAATATAACGGCACATAAATGGTCGAACTCAACATCAATGCTGTAATACAGTCTCTTCGTCATTCTTAAAACGTATCCCTAACTCGTAGATACGTTTATTTCACCGAGGGTAGTCAGCTGGTGTCACCGGGGGTCGTGAAACCTCGCAGAGCACGAACCAGCAAGTGCAATTCTATCGTGATGCCTGTACGATGTTTCTCGTAGCCTTCGTCTCATGTGCGCCTGCAAACCCCTTCACTCCTCGCAGTTCAATTCTATCTCTATATTCTATGGTCTATCTCTTTTCTTCCTCTCGATTCTTCACCGCTTCGTTTTCCCAAACCACCAGAATCTCTCCTCTTGCTCTCGATCTTCCACCTCTTCGTTCGCCCAAACCACTAGAATCTCTCTGACTCACTCGATCTCGTAGTCTTCTGTCTCCAGCACCGCCGTATAGTCGATGCTACGGCACTGAAAGCAGCACCAGGCTAACCAAGAGAAATAGGAAAGAGGAGGGCGTAGGATAGAAGAGAAGAGCAGGCTCGACCTGAGCACCGAGACCAAAGAGACGGAGTCACGTCTCCAGACCGGAGTTGCTCTAATTAAATTACTTAAGCGTACGTGTATCCAAGGGTGGTCCCGGGGTGGAAGCCCATCCACCTACAACTGAATGCCTCGCGTTGTCGGTGATGTCTCGGAATGGGAACGTTTCACCTGGGCTCTGACTCTTCCTCTCTCTCTCTCTCTCTGTCGGCTCTCACCTTCGTTCTTTTTTTCCTTAATTTTTTTTTCCCTCTTTTTGTGGTATCTACTTCGACGGGTTCAACGACTTTTTTATTCTTTTAGTTCTCACCTTGTCAGTACTGCGAATGTAGTACAGTGAACGGAGAAATTAATTTTCATATGCAAAATAACCGTCAACCGAAACAACATGATTCTAGTAAAAACGGCTCATTTTTTCAGTCGGAACTTATTTTCAGTAATTATATTATATTAATATGAATCCTCTTAGAATATACTATAAATATGATTAGAAATGAATAATGTGACGGAGTATCCGAAGAAGCATCCATCCATCTCATGGACATTTTACGAATTTCCTATTATCTTAAAATAATAGTCCGTTCAAATAAATAATGATATCTGATACAGGGTTCATAAGAATTTTATCAGATTTTTAAATTATGGCCTTCAGTATGTTCGTGATAAATAATCATAAGTATCGGAATGAAATTGTTTTTATATATCTGAATGAAAATAATCGTAGTTGAAAAAATCTAAGATAATTCTCCGACGTCGGAGCTACGTAGAAATGTTCAAGCGATATAATGCAGTGAAACGTTTCTTATACGCACTGAAATACTTTCAAATTTCGTTTTGAAGAAAGAAAAAAAAAAAAAAAAAATCGTACAAAATAATACTTACTAGAACCTACAGACTACTATAAATGCAAATACTAATTTACTGAATATATGTCATATATTTCGAATTTCAAGTAAGTTTATCGTAATCCTCCGAAAATTGCGAAGCAAAATGTGTTGGAATCGTTGTGGGAAATCAAAGGTTGTTCTAAAGAAGTTAAAAATACTTAGTGAACTTCGGATGTCCTCGTCATACGAGATTGAAAGTTGATCCCACATTATAATGTAGCGTAGGGGCACCGTCAGGGAAGCAGGGAGAGATAGAGTCTATTTCGAGGTAAACACGCAGGAATTCAGCCAGATCCAGCGGAGAGTACATTATCCTTGATGTTACTTTAAACGCGGTGGGATGTGAGGTTCATACGATATCTCTCATTCTCATGAAATACTATACCTTGTCTGAGCACAGCTGATGATTTCGAGACTACGCACACCCGACTGTACAAGCGTAAAGGACTGAGTTGTTCAAAGGGATAGCAAAGGATCTTCATCTGACTTCTTTTTTTCAGCTTTCCTCCATTCTAGTGCGAAATTTCAAGTATTTCGACTACTGTAATATTAATACTAAAAGTTGTGCATCTGTTCTATTACGAATTCATATTTTTCTTTACTGTTGATTCTGCTTCCACGTTATTAAATAACGGCAACCAAACATTGTGACAGCTAATTAATTTTTTTAATCCATCCTAGAAATATTTATGCGTAACGTGTGCATCAAGAAATAATTATATTCGATTCAAGAAACGATTTGTTTTTCCATAATCTTCGAAGTAACGTTACCCAAATCTCGTTTTTTCAGTAGATCAGAATTGGGTATATTATTCATGAATTAAAACAGGTTGCGTTTAGTGTACATATATGATAAAAATAAAACCCATTTACATCAATCACTACGATCTGTTGAAATTCGATTGAAATGAAAGAAGAGACGGTTTTAAAATGTGCTAAAATTGAAAGGTCTTCAAAACATGAACATTTTCGGTAATTTAGTGTTGAAAATGATCTGAATAGGGAATTATTCAAGTTTAATATATTTTAGTTAGTTTCCTAGATAATTTTGAATTCCTAGAACGCATAAATATCAAACGACATGACTTGGACGTATATATGAAAGATTGAATAGTATATGTGAAGTGTGCACGACGATACAAGGGTCAGCCAAGGCTTGATTCTTTCGTGTCTTTATGGAACATTTCCAGATCCGGTAGCCTAGAGCAATACCGCAGACCCACAAGATTCGACGCGGAGCTTCCGGCTGGGCTTTCGCTTTCTCTTTCTATTGGATACAAAGGGTAGCCTCGGGGGTTAAAGCTCCAGGTCTTTGCCAAAGAGCCCCAAGTCTAGTTCGTTTAGTGATGGCGAATGTAAATCAGTGATACGCGGCCAAGCGACCCTTATACGCCAAAGAACTCTGCTACAGCTACAGAACGTAGGCAGCAGTAACAGCATCCTACTTCCCATCCACTTCGCCGCACTGCCGACTTGGTCATTTGACCGCACTGCTGGAGTCCGTCTTTCTAGACCCGATTGTCCCATCTTCGATATCCGTTCAGCTCGCTTACCCCTCAACTTTATCCTCCAAATCGCAAGGGTGGATCTAAAGTTGGCTGGGCAAGGTCCGAATCTCCTTCTCCATTACGTTATATCCCACGATTCAAGAAATGATTCTCTGCACACAGAATAAGGCATACTTCCTATTGATTTCCCGTGTTATCTCAGCTCACTCGTTGAAATGCTCTGAAATGCTTCATAATATACAGGGACAGAGATGGATTACCGGTCTTTATATGTAAGGAGTTTTATGTTCAAAAGCAATTTTATTCCGGTATTCGCTTCACGCATACTAGGTGAAAAAAGTTAATCTTATCGTAACGAGTGCGTCACAATACCGGTGAGTAAACTGTAACAAGGGATCCCTGTACGAAGAGCCCACTAAAATGGTATAATGATACGAATTCAGCTTCCGTGATTCATATTCGACGAGTTTGGTAGAATCTCTGCGTCATGGCACCAGCGACATCGATATCCTTCTAATGTCGACGCACCGTGTGGAGCCAAGCAGGTGAAGTTCTGTGGTGACAGGACACAGAAATATGGTATCTACATCAGCTATGGCAACAGGATTCTAGTGAGAGAACATCATCAAAGGATTCATCGAGCCTGCCCATTACCTTGGTACGACGAATCGGGGAGCTTGGCGTTATTGAATGCAGTGAATATGCCAGAATATTATATTATACCCTGAGCAGCACTAAGCTGGTATTATGTGGCAAGACTACCGATGCGGCAATTTGGAACACAGAGGACTCTCGAAATTTCGACTATGAGAACAAGTATGATGATGACGACGACAACAACGATGAGACCTTCTCCGTTGTATCAAGTCAACGTTGTCATTGTCAACGAATTGAGAGTGAATCGGGGCGACGTACGAGGAGCGCTGATGCTCGAGAATAATGTCGCAATACAAATCTCTCTTATTCACGACGTTCTCCTTTTTGCTTTTGCATCGAAGGCGACAATAAAGCGAATGATAAATCATCCTGATTCCATCACCGTTTCCAACTTCAACATCTTCGAGTTTGCTATATGTATTCGTTGTTTTCTCTTCTATTTGGTCGAATCGACGCCGCGTAATGTAAGCTCGTTTTTCTTTATTCACGTAAAAAGGTACTTCTCTCCACCCGGCAGTTTTTGTTTTTACAAGAATCTACGAGGCAACACGCGTTACCCAACGATATACAGAGCCAACGACCAGGAGTGAGGAGACTCAGAGCTCCTGCCTCACTCCACTGCGCCAGACTTTTTTCCCCACACCACCCTTAACTTCCTCGGCGTTCCTCGATAACGGGGAAACACTTAGCATTTGTTATCCCGACGTAACGACGGCCCGCGTCAGACGCTTCGTACTAAAAGGCGACTTCCAAGAGGACGAGAAGACATCGCGGGTTTGGTAGAAAAAGACGAAGACGCGGAGTACGGAACGTTCAGTGAAGACACAGAAAAGTAAGGGAGACTGTAGAAGTACGGAGAGGAGATCCCCACGAACGAGCGTAGAACTTCGCCGCAGCGACAACCACGCAACGGAATTCTAAGAGCATGCTTTCCATAAAACTCGCTGCAAGACAGCGGCGCACACGAGTGTGCACCTATCTTTACAAAATGTTGGAATTTCCTTGCGGCGTGCCTGAGCTAACAGCGGCAGCGTCGGAAAGAAGAACCGGAAGGAGAAACGGACGTCCGTAAGCTCCTTATCTTGAGCCTTAGCTTAACCCACGGATTGCCCAATATCCAAATACGTCCGTTCAAATCTTCTCCGCTGTAAGGGTATTGTAGAAGGATAGTCGGTCCTCGTAGTATGGGCCTATACGAAGTTGGCAATTCCCCCGAGATAGGTCCATAGTGGAACGCCGAGCTACGCTCTGACAAAAATATCATTTGTTACAGGGTTCGAAAGGAAAAGAATGTCGTAAAGCCATTGGTTGGGATCTGGGACTGAGCGATCTGGTTCAACGAATCCCGAGCCAAGAAGTGATGGAGTTTGTGGGACATATGGGTCTACATAAAAATCCTTTATGGGCATACGTCTACTATTTACAGACGCGTTTAACCCCGAATAAATTAACGGTTTCTTCTCATCTAATCAGTGACCCGATGTACTACATTGGAATTAGGTGTTCACCGATAAATTCGAATGAATAGGTTACTGAGAGTTATCCTGCTCAAAGCAAATTACTCGTAGGTACCTCTCATAATACATTGAAAATCTGATATTAAAACCTCTTTAAATACATAACATGCTTTATAATTTTGCTGTTATCCAAAAATGTACAGTGTACCAGAATGGTGTGAAGTAAAAAAAAAAACTTTCACTTGTCGTAGCTTTCAAACCAAACGGATGAACAAAATTGAATGTTCAATGTCTTATTTTATCTGCTGGAGAGTGCATTCTGGATTCAATATAGAAATTTTTATCAGCAGTCGGTACAGCAAAGCTATGATGTTAAATATGTAAATAAGCCTTGATCTATTCAAAAGTCACTAGACAATTGTTTACAGTAAATCTAATTTTTACTGAATCGCTATATTTAATTCAGAATACTCTTTTCGACAGATATAATAAGCCATAGAACGCTAAAATTCGTTCACCACAGTTTCATCTGAAAGCTACAAGTGGAATATCTAACAAAACTTTTGACCTCATTACTATTCTTGTGCACTGTACGTTTTTATACAATTCGAAAATTATAATGTTTGTTATGTACTCAATGAAGTTTTGATGTATGATGTTTTTAAAGAAGGACGTCTTAACTTAAAGAATAAACTTAAGAACTTGAAAACTGATTTAAAGAATTTGTTTTCGTACAACTTCGATTAGGTGACTCTGGGTCTCGTCAAAAACATAGGATAAAATTGTCGGAATCATGAAATAGTAAAAACTTATTTACTCCTGGAGGTATGTAAGATCACTTATTATACAATAAATCAATTTTTTGTCGAGTTTTCAGCAATGACGGGCACCTAGAATTTAGAAATTATCATGTGTTTTTCTTGTACTTGCAATGGTCTTATTCACAATTTTCCGAGATATTATTTCATGGGATATGAGAGGTAGAGCGCACTCTATTTTGGAAACGTTTCTTTTCAAAAGGACTTTATTTTTATATTGACGGCGATGTACAGCCCTTGAGGATGGAAATGCAAAATTATTATCATCAGAAGTAGTCATTAACCTCATGACTGCGAAATTGGCTCGTGCAACATCATAATGTCTCGGCTGAAGGCCGAAAGCAGGATGGTTTCTCGGCGTTGCTGGGGATGGTTGGTTATGGCGAGCTGGTTTGTCGGGTTTGCTCGAGCCGGTCGTGCCCAAGCCGCCAACGCGCAGCCAATTACCGGTGCCCGGGCATGAAATAACTGAATTATCTCGATGGAAGCGGCTGCTGCCAACGCCCTTCGATCCTTTCTCTTTCCATCCCGCTCAACCTCTCTCTCTCTCTCTCTCGCTCTCTCCCTCTCACTCTCATGCTCGCTCGCAACCTACGCGCACCCTCCTATTCCCCCGCATCCTGTTGTATTCCTACCCTCACCATTTTCGCTATGGCAGTTCTTCGAAGCAACAGCCATCCCCTTTGTCCCGTCAACTCGTTTTACGTTCACTCTTGACTTTCGCCACCAAAATTTTGTTTGCCTAAAATTTCAATAAAATTGATTTGGCATACTACCAAGGCATGCGACGAACATTATACGCGATTTTACGAGTTATTGGCCCTTCTACATAACGCGACTATGTATCGGTGGTTCAGATGACCAGATCTTCTGCAAATAGGGCTAAGTCTTAAAAAAACCATAGGACGGAAAAATAGACAGCTTGCTTGCCTGTGCAATGTGCACAAATACACTGCGGGATCTACCGATACGAACCGTTGCTCGGTCTTTCGCCACTCTAGAGATTTCGGAAGACGCCTGCGCGAACACAGACTGGTTCGTTCGTTTCGTCAAACCACCCAACGAGTCGAGGATAGAGTTTAAAGTAGAAGAATTGTAAGGTAAAAAAAGTCAGAAAAATCAGAAAACGTAAAAAAAGTGGTGCTAGGTAAAGAGGGACCAGCAAAACTAGGAAGTTGTCTGTATAGAACTCGGACCTGACGATCGAAGAAACGTGAGCTTCACAAGTTAGAAAGAGCAGAAAAAGAGTGTGGGAAGAAACCGTACTGATCTGAGGGCGTGATTTTCTCTAACTAGTTTAAGCAAGGGAAATCGAGGGAAGTAAAAAAGGGGTAGAATGAATTCTTGTATGGCAAAGCTTATTGATCTGCCAGATCTGTCAGGTGGAACTAAACATATAGAAATCTTCTATGAAATCATGGTTACAATCAGATTCCGAGTATTATTGTATTCTGAAATGACTTTACAGTAAAAAATTTACACAGAAGGACCTTAACTGATAAGAGGGGTTCTACTGATAGCGGGTAAAATACCGACCTTTACTAGGCATCATTGATTCGAGATGTTCTGAATGCGACCTTACGTACTCCCAGCAGTAAGCGATCTCAAATAACTTTTTCACGAGTAAGATAAGCTGAGTTGACGGGAGAAAGAAGCGAGTGCAATAAAGAGAAGGAACACGTGAACGGGTGGAGTGAAGTAAAGTAAATAAAAGGCCGTTCCGATTGGGCGATCAATTACATCGGGCTTGCATTATTCATGAGAGCCCGGGTTGCAGGCCGCAGAAAGCTGCCATCCATTCGTGAATCAAACCGTGAACAGTACGGGGGCACTGGAGACCCGTGCGATAGACTGAAACAACGACAGTTGAGCAGAGTAAGGGTGTATTTGCATCGGCAATCACAGCGAAGCCACGTGTACGCGGTGGGACTCCACTGCCTTCTATCCTATCTCTCACGATCCTGGAGCCTACAGACGGGTCACTCGTTGCAAGAGGTTCGAATAATTCCTCAAAAATTAAGCATCAGGGAACAAATTACCTAATCGAATTGCGAATAGTAGATATTGATCGACAGTAGATGGAACAATTCGTGCGAAGCGCTTTGAAGGGTTAGTAACATTGGGGGGCGTATGATGACCACATGTGGCCTCAAACAAGATCGATATTGTACTCCCAGTGATGCTGTTGTGGTGCACACCAAGTCGACACGGTGTCTTGCTGCAGTAGTCAGGGCGTCAGATGGTTAGACACCACTGGATGAGTGACCGGCGGCAACACTGCCGGCCACGTTGCCTGTCAGCGCTAGTGGTCACGGTTACATGTACTCAGACAATAATCCGAAGCATCATGGAGTGGTGGTCGTTGGCTTAGCAATGCGTGATCTAAGCATAGTCACACAGCGTGCTCGAGCAGACACTGCACGTTCTGGCTCATCGGTTCAATTCAATGGATGGCAGGTACACTGTGGATTGGTGTTGTAGAGTACTAACTCGGTAAGTAACATTAATATTATGTGATATATTGATCTTTGGTACCCCTTACAATGAGGATGATGTGTTTCAGAGACCAGCAATTAAGTTAAACACTATTGACACTCAGCAGTTACACTATCTTGAGTTTGAATCATAGATGTGTACTACCCAATATCAAGTACCGCTGGTTACAATACATTTTTACAGACTAAGAGTTTTGAACAGTTGAAAACGCAGGGGCGAGTCAGTGTTCAGCCATCCAAAATTGTGAAGTTGGATCGAAATAGCTGTGACCGTCAGAAACCACTGAAAACTACGAAGAGAATTTGAGAAGCGTAGCACTGGTACTAGCTGCTAAATCTACACCATTAAAATAGTGACCGATGTGTTTTGACGTAATATGCAGTAGAGAAAAGCGTATACAACAATCCTGGAGAGCGCTGACAAGGATGCAAGGAAAGCTCGTACGGTTAAATGCAATTCTACTGTGGTACCCGAACCAATGAATCAATGCTGACGAACATTCAATGCTGGGCTGGAAGAGACAAGTTATGGGTTGAAGTCGGAGCCCGAGGAAGAGAAGGAAGAAGAGCGACCGCTCTCACTGCGTCATCCTAAGTAATCAAAGTGGACTCGACCTCGTCCAACTACCGTCCGGGCGCTGTCCACACCCCTCATCGCTAGTTTTCTCTGGTAGTAGGTACCAGGCGTAACCGTAGCTACTGTCAGTACTATATAAGTATATCAAAGAGCCTCCCCGACGGTCGACCAGGAGCAGGGAGCACCAGGAGGGTTGGTTACCGGTAGCCGTTTCTCTACGTTATTACGTCTTTGAGGGTGCCGTCGAGCAGAAATTATGAGTCCCCGTGTATAGTACACTATACGGGCACTCACCCGCCTACTTTCTACTCGAATTACGCGACCACCTCACTCTCTATACTCTCGGTGGCTCTTTACTCACTCTCACAGTCTCAGACCCTTCTTGGAAATACCGGACAGCGCAACGGGGACATACTCGTATATCATGTGTCTATAAAACTTTATCACTCGTTGCCAGAAAACCGCGTGTGTTACAGGAGAATCATGCAAGATTCTGCGGTGTGTAAAAGTGAATTTCCGCCATTTTCTTAATTTATTATCACTGAGTTAATCCAACGAAATGTTAAGGTTTTATAAAACGTAGACTTTGCTCTTCCTTAGGGGTTTCTGACACTGCTGGGGAGTCTAGGAGGAACGACTCAGTTCATGGATACCCTTTACTGACACTGTCGTTGGATCAGCGAGGCGTAGCAGGGTTAGTTTGGTTGGAAACATGCCTGGACGAGCATGGTAAACACGCGCAACTGACACTGGAGGGACCCATGACTACTGGCAGGCTGGGCAGCTTGAGCGAGGAAGCATACATATATGGAGGAGATGGAGACCAGCCGTGGCATCAGCAGTAGCAGCAACAGCAACCAGAGCAGGAGCTCGTAGGAGGAGGGAACAGATCTCTGCAGAGGCCGACGTGGACAAACAGACGTGTTGGCGTCCGCGGGGACTCGGAAAACACGAGGACGAGATGCCGCTATGAGGAAGGAGGATCTGGGAGCGTAGCAGTTCTCGGAAACCAACACCGCGACTATCCGTAACCCCTGGTCGCTCGACTGCACGATGGTCTCGCCTCCACGCAATTCAACCGTCGGTCACGTTCCATTGGACCGGAATGAGTTGCTCCTTCGTAACGATCGATTACGAGATAACTCAGTAGCGACATCACGTCAATTTTGCTATAATTCTATGTTGAAAAAAAAACTCCCGTTGGAACGGGTGATTCACGAGTTAACCCTTCGTTCGTGCGTCTCAACTACGAAAACGATTAATCGAAGCGAAGCATGTATCGACACATTAAGCCGATCACGCTCGATATGCCAACGTGTAATTCGGTATATATGGTATCATATATATGCTATGCATGCGGAAATCCATGCGTATACAAAAAGAACAGCAGTGACACGTCTGAAGTATAATCCAATTGGATTACGATTTCGCTACCGATTCCCATATGAGTGAAAGGGTAGAAGAAGTAGACCTGCTGGAAATCCGTTGTACGCATGCTGAGAATGCATTGCTATCTTGCATGTGGATACCGTAATGTACCCCAACCATTCGGAGGTCCTCGGCGATTCGTGTGCTGGATTAAACTCAGGGGTTTACGAGTGGTTCAGTTCTAGCAGTCTGTGTGCCATCCTATCAACCTCCTTGACTGACCTGAATTATTTATTACCACGGGTTCAAGCGGGATGATGGGATAAAGGGTGGTTTGGAGACCAAGCCTTTTCAAATTAAACGTTTTGCCTAACAGTCTTATGGCAAGCTTAAGTTTGTAATCGAGACTCCTCTGGACGGAAAAGAGGACCGCGCTGGGCGACTACACGAACTTTGACTTTCGACCGTCGAATAAAACGTGGGTTAGAACTAGTCGTGTGAATTATGGGTCAAGAAACCGCACGTACTTTACTTTTATGACCTGATGCCCAATGAACTCCCGGCAGGAAGGTTGGAGGTTGTAAATTTTTCTAACGGTCACTGAAGAACGTCTTTAATGGTCTCTATGCCGCAGCATTGCGTACGCTGAACGACTAGAGTTTAATGGTTCCGCTTGTTCTTCCTTTTTCCTCTTTCGCTCTTGGTCATACTATTCTGATTTTCTAACGTTGTGAGGTGGAGCATACGCCGGACTTGTTACCCGCTACGGTCAGGGTATAAGAGAAGCGAGTGTGTTATGTGTTGGAAGAAAAAATCTGTACTCTGTGGGCGGTACAGCTTTAATTAAATCTTCGTGCGACCCACCAACAGTCAGACTGAGCGAGGATAAAATCCCCGGACGACCTCCTCCTCGTTTGTTTAGCCAGGACGTAAAACCATCATTCGTCGAATTTACAAGGCAAAAGGGTTCAGAAGATAACTCATGGCACCCGGTTCTGGTTATTCCGCTTTACGAGACTACATGGTTTCAAATTTATGTCCGTAGCCTTTTCTCGGTGACTGCGTTTTCCAACGATTAATTGCTACTCAGACTATCTGACAAAAAAGATAACTCCTGATGCAGACCTTCGTGGAGACAAACCGTCCATTAAATTTAAGTTTGACCCTGTTTCTATTTTGTTACAAATTTTTTTCGTATCGAAAATTGATGAAACTAAGAATCCTTTCAGCGCGGGCTATTGCTGGATTTCTTTGAATTTTTTCGAAACGACTGTATTTAAATTATAAATTAACTGTATAAATTCTTTCGAAATTGTAATAAAATTAATGCTTTGAATAAATCTGAAGAAATTCTCCGGAGTCCGAATATATATAGAAGTGTTCAATTTGCAATTCTCCGGGATAATTATTCCAAACTATCTCAGAGCAATGAATCGTGTTACAGTATACATAAATATAAATAATTCAACTGTAAATTGATAACCGTTCTAAAAAACAATAAGAGCTTTTGATCTCATTATCAGAAACCAGCAAGTTGTGCACATAGAGGAAGAAAGAATATTTTGTTCAATGTAAAAGTACTAAGGCGTCTAGCATGTGGAAAGATTTTTGAAGATGGGTTGGATGCCAAAATATGCGGGATTCGATCGTGTGGACGAAAGGAACCGCCTGGGGCTTGTGACGGGACGGAGCTTTGAAAAGGGAGACAGGATGAGGCGCTGCAGCAGCAGCAACATCGCACGGCCCCGGCAAGAGATCGTAGGATGTGACTGAGCAAACACAGTCCGACGAGGTGCAAATTGGAATATGGAAATCGTGAGTGCGGGGGCTGAATTCGCCATCAGCTTTTCTCCCGTACCCGCAACCCAAGGGTTGTGCCGGCATCTGCGCAATGTTACTGGCGCATTGATGCGGAAAGATATGTCCAATCGATCTTCGATTTCATGTTGAATATCATCACCGATATCTCTCGTTGACACTTTGCAAACAAATTTGGACAAGACTTAAAAATACTTTTGACCGTTCCTTATACAGACGCTGAAGAATCCATGAGCGCTCCTTGGTCGGGATAGTAATAGTAGGAGGCTATCCAGTTGGAAAACACATAACCATTTGTGCAGAACGATCGCGTTGCACGTTCGCCTTAAAAATTGCTCGCAATATTTCAGTGACGTTAATACGCGGAGTTTAACTACAGCCACCAAATAACAAGAGCAAGATGAATGAAGTACTTTGCCTTACATAATTCATTCCCGACTTTCAACGGTCCTGGTAAAGGAATGGTTTGGAAGGGATGGAGGCGAGTGAGCGAGCGAGCACGGTCGTGGTGGTGGGGGCGTATTCGCTATGCACCGCCAGACCGTCTAATCATACGCGCTGAATGTTAAATGTCCACAATTTCCTACACCAGTATATCCTGCGCTCACTTGCTCTCGCGCGGTGCGCTACAAGTTCGTTTCACTTCGTGGGTGGTGAAGCAAAGCCCAGTCTCTGGCAAAACCTACGAACAGTGAGCGAGATAGCTAGAAGGACGTGCCTTCGAAAATCCGGGAATAATTCGTGCTCGCAGTGCTCGATTCATCGCTGCTTCCACCCTCCGCGTTCACGATGCTCCGAGGTACGCAGTCTCTGATTCTTCGTGTTTCGCCATGGTACCATCGTGGATCAATTGAGTTAAAAATAATACGTCGAATTTTACAAATTAACCGCCGAAGACATTTTGATTTGTGGCTACGAATCGAACGATTGATTCCAAGTAACTTGGAATCGAATCGACTTTCTTTGCGGAGCTACTGAAAAACGCCTGGCAGTGCTGCGCTAAGAGATTCATGAATGCCAAGGGGAAGCTTGTAAATCTGGGAGCGCGTGAGCTAACAGACCAGCAAGTATTCGATCCGTGAAAATACTTTGAACGGGAAATCCCAACTCAGGCCTCCAGCCAACCCAGCTCACGAGCACCCGTGCACCTACCGTAGGAGTAAGTAATGGCTCCTGTCGTAGCTGTTTAGGCGGTCGAAGGCCCCACCAAGATTGGAGGTGGCTTCCCCTCTGCCAGATACAAACTATTGCATCGCATCCGCTCACCTCGGCATGTCCGATCGAATTAGCGTTCCCCGTTTTCCGCTCCTGTGACGCTGCAGGCTTAAAGCCGGTCGAATCGGCGTACGCGTATATACCAACAGGGTATTATGGCAACACATGCTTCTTCTTGACTTCCTTGCTATCGAAATAATTCGCATTCATTTGTACATGCTCTACTTCGTGCTTGTAATAATCGAGCATCCGATTTTGATAATAATCTTTTGTTTTGTTGGAAAATATTGATTTCGTGGTAGGGAAATACGGACCTTTATGCACAACTGTAAATTTCAATAAAAACGACTTTATTGGACTGATGCATTTAAACATTGACAATCACTATTATAACGAAACATCCTCCTAATCCAAATGACCAATGAATTATCCTGATAAAACTCACGATTTCGAAGATTTGTATAGCGTCGAAGTTAATGTGCGTGATGAAAATTCTTGGAACTTACCTGAAATACAGAAAGATACATGTAATTAGTAGTGCGACTAAGTAAATCATGTCGAATAAATTCTAAATAAATAAAATAAAACTGCTCAGTACGATCTCGGATAAATGCCGTTAACACAAGCGACAAATTGGAAAAAAGTGAGCTATTGGGGAAAAATGATTGTAAAAGCAATTTATCCACCGCCTTACATGCACGGCCTTGGGCTCTATCTCTCTAAAAGAGTTCAATTACATCTCAGACATCTGTTGGCACGAATTTAGTACACTATCGAACTTCCGGGAATAAAACTAGCGTTGGCAAGTGGTTGAAACTTTGCAATATTCGGAATATTCATCCTAGTTCCAATGGGTGTAAACCGTAATTTGGTTAAATAGATACACTTGTACGACCACTGGTCATTTTGATTTTTTCCACAACAGTCTAGCCCGTCTAATGTTTCGTGTAGAAACAGAGAAGATGTTCACGAGTAGGCTTGCTCGGGTTCATTAAAGCTTGGTGGCGCCCGCTTAATCCTCGCGAATCTACCGAAAGCATGTTCGATAAACATTCCCGTAACGTTGTCAGGGATTTCATTTAGCCCGAGCAACCCAGAGAAGCTTTGCCAGCTCGGTTCAAGATCAAGAAGATTTTCCCCATAAATACCTAACTCCCGAAAACTGCACGCTCACTTCAAGCTTATACGACATAGACGGAGTAACAGAGTAAACCAAGTTACGGCAAAATTGTGGCAAGACACATTGATAATTTTCCAGATGAAACGTCATTCAAACTAAATATCAACCGTTATCCATGTGCAAATGTTGAAGCATTATAACGATGTATTATCGCATAAGATAAATTTCTATTAATCAGAATTGGTAGTTCCCTGGTAAAAAGGGTGCCCTGCCAATTAACTTTACTATGTAGCCGCGGAATCCGGGAGGAAATATGCTTGATATTCAGCAACTCATTTATTTATATCGAAAAAATAGACTTGAGCAAAATATTCCACAAAAAAAAAAACGGGCTGAAAAATCTCGGTCGATGGCTCCAACAATGAAACACATCATACAAAAAAAAATGTATCGAATTCCAATTATGTATTGTAATAAAAAAGTATCCATTACATATATATCTTTCTATATTATAGAACGATCTTGCAGTCGTCGTCGTCGCCACCATGCAGACGAATCGAGCAACCGTTTGCTATGGCGCGCCTTGTCATGGTAACGGTTGCTATAGTTGTTATATCTCCCTATATTATGAAAGTCCCCGATGGGACCGCGCGAGCCCCAATCACGTCCTAGCATCCTAATATATATATATATATATATAGTAATTTCATTTGTTCTTCGTCTAATAGTCGAGAGCAATGAAGTTTCTGGGTCCTGAATTGCAGTGTATATCTCCCAATGTATCTTGCTAATTTCTCCCGTTAATTTTGAAAAGATCAGCCGACCCGCCCTATAGAAAGAACTGGCGTTGCTTCGACCTGGCTAGTCAAAGCAATGTAACCAGCAACCGAGATGCTTGAAGTCCGGGAGAGTTTTAATGTCTACTCCCGTCCGCCGCGAATTACCCCACAGAGATTTATTAAAACCGTAAAGCAGAAGAAACGACTTTGCTCGGTCGAAGGGGTCAGCACCGCAAGAGCCGTAAGCCGAAGTAGCCCCAGTACTGCACAGTAGTTGTACTTTACTAACCGGCGTAACTTCTCAACGCCGGAAGGCATATCCACCAATGGGCGGGTTGTTGCTTTCTTTGGGAAGCTCTCTGAGCTCTGGGTCTGACGTTAGTGACCACCGGGCATTCTTATTGTTGGACCGGGACGGGCTTAATCAGCTATGCCACGCGCTAAGATTGGGTGAGCTGCAGAGCGTTTGCTATTTTCATCGTTTGCCGCAGGACATACCCGGCTTACTTGGACCATTACGAGGAACCACAAGTAGAATTACTCGACGAGTGCAAAGAATGTGTTTCCTGTGGTAAAGAATCGTTGATCCCTCGGCATCAGGGACGGTTGGCAGAGTTTGCAGCTTAGACAGGCGGGCGTGGGGGACACGAGACGCGCAGTGTTTGCTAGACGTCGTACGAGAACGGCTCCTAGACGACGACAAGGACGACGACGACGACAACGAAGAAGAGCCCACGAAAAGTTATCCGCGGCAGCGAGTCTGCGAGTTATGTCGGATATTCGGTGACGCGACAACTTTTTCGAAGGAACGTCGATATATTTGTCGCTGTGTAGAGGAGAGGTACCCCAACTCTTTTTCCTACTGGCTCTTCATCCTTGAGCTGATCTCTCTGCCGCGCACTGGCCTTATCCCTGAGAGCAGGCGACGCCGGCAGAGCATCGGACTCGAGTAAAGTAAAGCAAAGGTTGGCTGGCGTCCAAGCCTCCAAATTTCTCCACCCAGAGAGCCACGCGAGAGCGTTACGACCCATTGCACCCGCCGAATCGTCTCTGGCCCCCTGCCGCCACGGTCGAGACAGGTCCAAACCTACCTAGCCCCTAACGTCGCTGCGCTATATAGTTGCGTTACTCTACGAGTGAGTGAGACCACTGTCGAGGGGTGAAGAACGAGAGCAGGACAGCCCGTGGCTTTACCAGAGAAGTGGTTTGTTGGACGATAATTATCCCCAGACGGGGAGAAATCGTATTGGCGTCCTCTGGAATAAATATCCACGGACACTCTCCTACCATGAACTCCGCTTAGAAAAATTCCCTCGTCCGTGCCATGAATCGACTAGTCTATGGTCCATTGGTAGAATCCAAACGTTCGCCTCCTGGTAGGGGTTGATAGACTAGAAAGTGCAAGAACGAGATAAAAAGGAGCGTGAGCGAAAGCTCCATATAATTAGTTCACTCGGATGTCTCCACGTACCCGACTGGCTGCATAAATATATCTTAATATGACATCGTGTATCCTCACAAGTAGTTCTGAATTACAAAGTAATTGGACCCGCCTGTGAGTTCACGTATAGCGGGCTAAAGTCGATAAATAAATATATAACTGTCAAGCGACAGTTGAGGATTCAGTGCAACTTCGGTATATAAGTTACATTTCCTTCAGTCATGATGGCCATTTTTCAGGGGGAAATAAGGTGTAAGAGCAATAAAAGTGCAAACGAAAATCTATTTGGCTAGACGATAGAAGGTACGGTCCAGTGCTGCACATTCTTACCATGTTCTCGACTCCTGCACTACCTTTCAATTTGCAGGGCAATATTTTTGGTCGCTCTTACCGAGTGCGGCACGAGTTCGCTATTTCACAAGGTCGTTACCAGCGAGTTTCGCTAATCTTCACGACGCCGCAAACTCTTGGCAAAGTGCCCGGCACGAAAATATTGTCCTATCAACCTTATCCGGGCATGTATCTACTGTGACCCAACGAGGTTCGCACGCGACTCTCTAGCTACGAATATAAGTGGAGGCATGAGGAATTTCATATTTGCAAAGTGAGAAATTTACCGTACATCCGAGGCGCTGTCGAGACATGTATACGTAAGGGGATTCTGCTCGTACATCTCATGCCTGCATTCGGAGATGAAAATGTTACAAAATGAGGTTATAGCATTCGTTTATGACTTTATCTTCTACTAGTCTACGGTCACAGAATTCTCAGCCTGTCGAGTAAGATTCTACCAATAAATTTTACGGAACAAAACATCTGGCCCTGTGCTCATGTGATGTCTGGTATCCTACTCTCCGGTGAATATCGAAAATCATAATCACATTGATGTGGATGAGCTCCAAATATTACAGACCGGTATTACATAGTTCAATCGTTGAACAAGATAATCAGTTCTAGTAAATATTGGGTCTCCAAAAATACTTGCCCGTGATTGCATAACAATATCGTACGGCAAATCCTTTGGTCTGAAAATGGGCAGTTGATAGTGCAATCGTAATTTTCCACAGAATTTTTTTTCTTCTTGAGTCGAACTTGGCTTGTCACTCCAATGAGTGCGAGTGCAAATAGAGAACGAGAGAAGCGAAAACATCGTACCATACTCGTGACGCGTTTGCGTAGCGAAAGGTTGATGTGGCCCAAAGACTCGAATAAACACAAAAAAGCGAGAGAAAGCTATTGCGGTGAAGGATGGATAGACGGAAAGTGGCTAGTTTCAACATCTGGCCACTCGCTAGCTATAAGAACCACTTGCTCACAGCTTTCGCGCTTTATACGACAACTTTGGCCAACTTACGTTCGTAACTGCGGGAAGGACTGATGCACCGAGGTTGGGAGTAGGAATATCGTCTTTTCTCGAGTAGAAGGGCATGCTGAGGAAACCTCGTAAGGTTGGCGAGTAGCACTGTTCAGGGAGCCATCAGGATTTACGAACGAAGTAAGAAATTTATCGAGATCCCCACTTTCCAGTGCATTGGCAAAGTTAGAATGGAATGCTCCCGATCGCGGTGTTTCAGTTACGTCACTTTTTTTATTTTTATCGATTGACGAGTCCAATCTGGCGAATACGTCGCTGTTGTCGATTATGGGCTATGAAGATGTATTGGCTATTTCCTGTACACTGAAACTGAATCAATTTGAAATGATATTGGACTGTAAAGAAGGCATAAACTTGGAACTAACTAATCGAAAAATGAGATAAGACACTTTTGCGCTTCGAGAACCAGGCACTATATAGTATTCTCGAGAAGAAGAGTAGGTAACGGTGAGCAATATCGAAAAGCGATTGGGCGGAGCCCAGGAGAAGCTTGGCTTGGCTGGCGGCACGTTTTCTTGGGGTACTTTTTGTGCAGCCATTGCAACAGTTGGCCCCTTTAAAGCTCTCGCGTACACGAAGCCATAGGACCAAGAGAAGGAGGGTAATAGACAGAGCGAGGAAGACTTCCCTTTAACGCCTTTCATAAGCGGGTCGCGATCCACACCAAGCTGCTGGGCGGTCCACATCTTGGAGTTGAGCCTGTGCCATGAAGCAAGAAGGAGTGAGCGAAAAAGACTGAGGACGAAGACGAGGGGTGAGAAGAAGTATCCTTTGCGAAAGCTGAACGTGTCCAGGTCTAAGAACGAATCGACGGAACGACCCTCGGCCCCGGTCTCACCAAGGTATATCCTCCTACCGAAGTACTATACATTCAGTCCCAGCTGAAATACTGCCGAGTACCAATGGAATTTCAATGCCATTCTAAGAGCCACAAAGAGCGATTAGTCCCCTTTCGAAATTCAGCACGCGTATTTTTTTTTCTGTTCACACGAAGGGTAAAAGGAAAATAAATTATTTGGAGAGGTATCTCGAAAGCTTTTTGCTTAGTTCGGGAAGAATTTCGGTTTTAATATACGCAGACTGTGCAGCTACCATAGTTGAAAACATTTCATTGAATTAGCTACAGTATGGTGAAGTCAGTTCAAAATTATCCAAACAGCCATCGTCAAAGAGGCCAAAGAGGAATCCAAAGCTCAGGAACCTCCGATAACCCGATAGTCTGCGGAAACTGGTCCTGAAGATTCGACAGAAACCTCTTGAATATGTTAAGCCCGGCGAATCAACGCACACCCTAAAACTAAACCGTTAACATTAAGCTATGATTCGTACACTTCTTCGAAAGCGTTTTCGTGCCATGGCGGACCGCCATCACTGTCCTCAGGCCACTATCCCACTATATCCGTAGATTTCAACACCGTCCTTATTCTTTCTTTCAGCGGAATAGTCCTGGTGCTCACGAAACTCGCTTGCTGGTTTCTCTAGAAAACGGCTAGGTGGCGTGAAACGCTTCTCTCAACGTAACTCTCGACGACGCAATAAAATCTGTATAATAATACACTTTGAGGATCCAAGTCGCCGATAACCCGCATCAAACCCCGCAGGCTTCCCGACGTGCAGCAGGAGTAAACCAGTAACCCTCTGGCATCGGCTTGGTTTTAAATTCGAGATCATCCACCGTGGTGCTCATTTCTCTCATGCTTGTCCCTTTTCCCTCTATGCCTGTCGCTTACGCTCTTTCATAATCAACGGTTCGGAGAATAGCAATTTTCACGAGCGCCACAAGTCGGGATGCCTGGTCGCTTCGAGACGAAAAAATTCAAGATCCCCGACGTGCCGTGCTCTGTTGGGGAATAATTTATGTCAAGACAGTATCTGAGCAGAAAAAAAAGTAAGTGTAAGACTGGGCTACAGCCAGCTACATATATGTTCCTGGCGTATTTGGGATATGGATGAAGGTATTTTCCGCGAAGGTGGATGAGAACGTTTTCTCCAGGTCTCGATCTGGTAAATGTGCTTTCAGCCACGGTAATTTGCCGTTGGTGCCTCGGGAAATGGGACAACGTTAGGCAGCAAACAGCCTTTAAGGGGGTAGATAGACAGTAAGATTCTGCTACACGTATACTCTTCAAACAGTAGTATGCAACAGCGGGAGTGGTCCCTCTTCCTCTCTCTTCTCAGTGTGCCCGAGTTTGTTACATCCGCCACTGCAGCTCAGAACAGCTCGGAGTGAGCGGACTATACCTACTCTATTGCTCCGAGTATACTAGTATACTATATGAAACTGGTACGTTGGGGATTTCGGGATCGTAAAGTTGCCCGATATCGAGCAGCAGCCGTACACGCAGCGTGATGGCGCGAGCACAGCAACAACGATCGTAGTTTCAGCCACTACGTACAACCGTACTCGAAACCTGCTGTAGCCCCCTCGCCACCCTCGACAGACTCGCAGGACTATTGCAGCTATATGCGAGTAGTCCAACCACGATTACTTACTGGTATTACTCTCGGCATTACGCGCTACCGCTGTACCAGCCAAGCCGCGAGTGTCACGCGCCCTCGTAAAATCCTAGTTGGCCCGCCGAGGATTTTAGCCGGTTAACGCGATTCCAACCCGTTTCACTCCTACGAGCCCGCACGCGAACTAGTAAAGCAACTGACTACACCAAATCTCTGATAAACCTCGCCATCTATTAAACTCACGACCATATCCATTACTGTAATCGTTATTCAAATGATGCATAATGAAGCTGGCTTTTCTGTCGATAGAAATACTGCCGCAGAAATTTAAAAGGTCCCTGATGCATCGTCCGCGTCCCTGCGGAAGATGAGAATATAGAATGTAAGAGGTCCATTTTGCCTACACATGGATATACTGAAGTTGTGTGAACGTGTACGTGTGAATATGGTCGTATAGGGTTCACGCCGGAAGAGGTTTTAGGTTGATGCCGAGGACCTCGAGGCGGGACCGGAACTCTCGCGAGAGGAACCTCGACAAGGACTAACCGACTCATTCATTGCCTAGTTTAGCGACGCTTTGGCCTGAATATTCATAGCTAGACCGGTTCCGGTCCCCGAGGCAAATATCACTCGAAAAGTTCACAGGCTGGCTTTCACTACTACTCGGAGGGTGCACCGCTCTAGTTGCCGCTGTGCTGTACCACTAGTGAGCTTCATACTCGAGTTCTCGTCCACGCGCTGTGGCACTTTGTTCATCTTTGTTCATTCCTAGTAGCGTGTGCAAAGTTAAAACGACCTATCTCTACATCCCTTCTAGCCCGTAAAGCACATCTGCCTATAAGTGAACTATATGCTATCTTATACGTTATTTCGTAACAGAGATTGAGTTGATATCGATCAGAGTTGTGAAATTTTTAATGTAAAAGTAATGCATTATTTATTAGCAAATGAATGGATAATTTTTCAATAGATCCATTACCCATTACTTTTCTTTTCGTAAAGTAATGGGTAATTGATTTGAGTGGAATTATTTTTTGGCAAAGTAATGGCTAATGATAACGGTAATGCATTAGAAAAGTAATGCATTCTTCATAAGTCTGACATCGATTACACAGCAATTAATATATATCTGTCAATAAAA
The DNA here is from genome assembly GCA_947507545.1 of Clistopyga incitator. NCBI lineage: Eukaryota > Metazoa > Arthropoda > Insecta > Hymenoptera > Ichneumonidae > Clistopyga > Clistopyga incitator. The sequence continues at coordinate 7,162,745 of OX382176.1, forward strand.
GAAAAAACTTCCAGTCCAAGAGCAATACTAAGTCTTTTCGAAAAAAGTATTGTTCGGTCAGAGTGATACGACCGTGACTATATTTTTGAATATTATAAAAACGTCGTCAGGTGACATGAACATAATTTACCTCGATCTAAGCAATGATACTTCAAAGTTACCACTGTTTTTTTGTATGTTTTCAACAATTTCATACATTTGGAAATAATTAAAATATTACTTCACTAGAAAGCTTGGTGGGTGAAGATCTCGAGAAACCAAGGCAAGTGAAGTGTAGTTACTTGGTCAAAATGCAAAAACTGAAACAATGTAGTTGTTTAGTTTTCGAGTTCGAACGATTAACGTTGGTTACAACCAATTCTTGTACACAAGGATCAGTTTTTTTCACAATTCCTTTTCCGCTCGCAATATTATATGCACTCTAAAGAATATCCCGTCGTACCCATAACATGAATTACTTCGCATTTATCTCCCTTCGCTGAGAGAATGTCTAACGTCGTTCGACGCGGCCGCATTTCGAGAATTCGAGCCTCGCGAAGGTTCCGCCATGCTCGTGGAAGGCAATCGACCTCGCGCCTGCCTACACTCCATCTCTTTTTCGCTGCTGTTCACTCACTCGATTCTTCTCGTTCATCCTTTATACCGCTGCAGACACCGAACGCTAGCTTGTCTCGCACCCCGTCATTCGAGATGCCAATGCGAATCCAATATTGGAAAACAATTTTTCTCGTCGTACTCGCGTGTGGATGTAGAATTTCAGTTCTTGGCTTCACCCGACCAATGGCACCACCATCATCAGTTCCCTTCCCTAGGTGCACTGTGCAGTTGTTTCACAATGCGTTCTGCTCTGTCTACGTGAAGTCACATCCAATCCTGCGGTGCTGATGCTCTGTTTCCACTCAAATCGAGCTCCATCGTGTTCGTTCTGAACGATTCAGGCGAAATCGTGATGCATGAAGTTTAATAACAATTCCAATCCCAGTGGCCTCGATAAAAATTCGAATTTTGTTATCTTTATGATTATTATTATTATCACTATTATTCTTTGGGTATTGCATATTCTTGTTCTATGCATTCCGTTGTGTACATAATGTTATCAAGCTGGAAACCACTGGGTAGCTAGAATGCCATCCCATGTTAGTCCTGGTCAACAAGAGCAACGTCAAGCATAAAGAAGTTATGCGCTCAATACACCTTCTCAGGTGTATTTCCTGGAGTCATTTAACCAATACGAAATTCGGAATCCGCTATATAAAATAGAAATTAATGTACTATGTTTAGTGAATATATTATTACAGATGGCTGAAGATAGCGTGCTCGTTTTGACATAAATCAAAAAATTCTAATCTAATTTCAATACTGTCCTGTAGTCAGAAGCCACAAGACAGGTGCAATTAACGCTTTCTCTGATGTTCATCATAATATTTTTACTGTTGCCCGAACAGCGTTTGTAAAAATAAACTATTTTCCAGGTTACAACTTAACTTAAAACCATAAGTCAAACTACGCTTAGATACTTGTAAAAACTTAAAAATTAATGTTTCGACTACTTTTAACGCGGTAAATAATATTAGGTTGGGAAAAAGAAATCCATTATTTTTTCGGTAGATGACTGTACTAATAGATTCCTCGTAAAGTATCGATCAAACAATTTCAGATTTATACTCGTTGGAAAGGTGACATTTCGCAGTAAAAAAAATTCTTTTGCTATTTTTTGTTTGGTGCATTTAGTTGTGAGTTACAGGGTGTTAAATATGGAAGTGAACAAAGAGAAAATTCGGTCCATTTTACAGTTTTTCTTTGACAAAGGCGAAAATGCAAGCCAGGCGGCTAAAATTGTGAATGATATTTATGGTTCTGATACTGTAACAGCCAATTATGTGCAATTTTGGTTTCGTAGATTCCGTTCAGGAATTTTTGATGTTAAAGATGCACCTCGCACAGGTAGGCCGGTCGTCGAAAATGTCGATAAAATCGGAGAAATGATCGAAGTTGACCGGCATGTTAGCAGTCGCAACATCGCCCAGAAGCTAAAAATCGACGATAAAACAGTTTTAAACCATTTACACGAAGCTGGATTCAAAAAGAAGCTCGATGTTTGGGTGCCACACCAATTAACAGAAAAAAACATGATGGATCGAATTTCCATCTGCGAAACCTTGGATAAACGGAATGAGATAGACCCATTTCTTAAACGGATGGTGACTGGAAATGAGAAATGGATCACATACGATAACCCTGTGCGAAAACGATCGTGGTCAAAGAGCGGTGAAGCACCTCAAACGGTGGCCAAACCAGGACTAACGGCCGGGAAGGTTCTGCTTTGCATTTGGTGGCACTGGAAGGGGATTATTTATTATGAGTTGCTTCCATATGGCCAAATGGTAAATTCTGATCTCTATTGTCAACAACTGGACCATTTGAAGATAGCGATTGACCAGAAACGGCCAGAATTGGCCAACAGGAGAGGTGTCGTGTTCCACCAGGACAACGCTAGGCCACACACATCTACAGTGACTCGCCAGAAACTTCGGGAGCTTGGCTGAGAAGTTTTAATGCATCCACCATACAGGCCGGACTTGGCACCAAGCGATTAACATATTTTTCTTGCCTTGCAAAATTTCTTTAATGATAAAAAATTGGCATCTAGGGAGGATTGTGAAAATCGACTACTAGAGTTTTTTGCAAATAGAGACCAGGACTTCTATGAGAGAGGCATTATGAAGTTACCTTTAAAGTGGCAACAAATCATACAACAAAACGGTGCATATTTGACCCAAATCGGACAATCCGAAGCATGTTAAATAAATTCCTGAACTTCATATAAAAATAATGGATTTCTTTTTCCCCAACCTAATATAAATTCAGGTTGTCTTTGTGTTCAAAATACAAACAAATATTAAAACATATATACCTTGCGCTTATATTTACTCATATTTCATTTGCAAAGTATAATTACAGCTCGGAGAACACAAATTTGGAAATAGGAAAGGAGCAACTTTGTGTGTAAAGTGAAAAGGCCAAAATAGCTTTAATACGTTATTATCCTGACGTACGTTTAAACAAGAAGCCACAACGTTCATTTCAAAAGCGGAAATGATAAAAAAGAGACCGTTGCTGAGGGTAGTGGTAGGTAGAACGCGGGTGCGAGAGAAAAACTCGGCACTTAGCGCCGAGTTAACTAGAGTGCAGACCCGTTTATATATGCAGCAAACGATTGTGACGATTCGAGTCCAAGAGGGTAAATGGCAAGGAGGGTGAAAAAGAGAAAAAATACATCTTCGAAGTCGGTGAGGCTCGCAATAAACGACGAGCCGTTGGCGCCAAGTGGTAGAGAGAAAGGCAGGTGGATGAAGGGTGCAAGAGAAAAGCACAGTTAAGTGCTCGCTGAAGCGAGAGGGCGGTAAAGGGATGGAGAAAATGAGAGAGAAATACAGAAAGGGAGAAAGAGGCTGCACTACTTCTGACTCTCGACCCAACAGTTGAAAGTGCTACAGAGACAAGGTGCTAATGAAATAGTCGGTTATGTTTTAAGTACTACCGCTGAATATACACTCTTCGCTCGTCGTCGCCAGAACACCACGTTTCCGACCGCCTCCAATTCACAGCTCTCTTCCTTCTCATTCTCTCTCTTGCTCTTCCGTCTCTTTTGCCATACAGCACCGAGTGCCGCACCCAAAAGTTTCAGCCTAAGTTTACGCGGGACAGCGCGAGTGGGTCGGCATGTCTCCCCGTCGACTGTGAACTAACAATCGCGAAATTGGAGAACTCTTCACTCGTGTTTTTTCTTCTTTTACCTGCTTTCATATCGTAAAAAGTGACTAAGAATAGAGAAGGGCAGAGCAAAGAGAGAAGTGCAACCGGGGAACACCGAGCAATGGTTTTGTGTAGTTGGTAAGTATATTAAAGGCACGCGAGACGATGCACAGCATGTAAGACGCAGAAAATATCCAGACCATGTGAAGGCGTGGAGAACGTAAACCGCATGAGTTGAATAAGTTTCTCGCGAGAAGGACTGAGGAGTGCATACTTTTTAAGTGATTGTTCTGAAGAACTAAAGTAAGTGGATTAATCGACGAATAATAAATTGTAGAAAAATGTTCTATGAAATTGCTTATAGTTTCTGCGACCTTATTCAATATAATAGGCCTTTAACATTTTATTTTGTATTTAAATACAATTTCACCACTCAACAACTTTATGTCACAGCCGATTACAGGAATTCACATTTGAAGAATTATCAAATTTAGCTTCAATTTTCAAACTAAACGCTATCAAGTTAATTTGATTTCCTTCCAATTCGCAAGAAAAAAGCAAAAAAATGTGGCGTCTTTTCAAAGAGGATTGCGGTGTGTTCAATATTGAGCGTGGACGAGCAATGAACGTTATATTTTTCGGTGGAGCTCAAAAGTTTTATGATGAACACTAATGGCTAGGAGGCGCGAAGCTTAACCGAGGGATAATAAGATATTTAGTTTTGAAACATTTAGATAGTCCCAAGGGCTTAAAGACCGGTGGAAAGGAGCAGAGAGAGAGAGAGAGAGAGAGAGGAAGCGAGCACAAGGCATTGCCGTACAAGAGTGTGGCGAAGGGGTGTACGCCGCGGCAACGCCGTGGTCTAAGAGACTTAGGATCTGGCGGTCACCCCTTGAGTGCATTCTCCTGTTCCTGGGAGGAAGGTGAGGTGGCGCACAGCGTCTCTGCCGTAGCCGTTGATTCTACCTCGAACGCTTAGGCTTTCACGATCATTAATTTAAAGCGCGGTCACCGCAAGCTCCGAGAAGCACGCGTCCCCTGATGCAATTTCAATGAGTTCGAGATAATCGCCGCGAAATAAAGACGTTGGCGCGGTCGCCTGTGGCGCTATAAGAGCGGGGACATGAGATGAAATTATAAAGAAATGAGTATAAATACGATTAAAACAGGAAGGTGTATTTCGTGCACTGAGGGGACAGCATCGACAGGATAGGAAAAAGACTCCACAAATTATCGGTCATAGGACGAGTACACTGACTTTACTTGAAGCAATAAGTAAATCGACGGTCAATATCTCTGTCTGTCTGTATCACGGATAAGTTGTTAGACTATTTTCCTCATAAACCGAGGTTCTGAGGATGAGATCTGACGTAAAAGGAAGCGCGAGCGCAATTGGCCATAATCTATGATAGAGGGGAGAGAAATAAAGAGGGTGACCAATGATCGGAACTGAAGCGGAGAAAATACCGTGATACGTGCGATGGCAGGTGGCCACTGAACGAATGGATATGCACGTAGAGAATGCACACGACGTTGCCCGTTTTATTCTCTCGTTCGGTATCGGGCATTCGTCTCGATGAATTTTACATGCAAGTCTTACCACGTCCGATTTCCATGCTATGAGAGCAAGAGTGAGATCCCTTTCGCCCTAGAGATTGCATTCTGGCCCGATTTAATCGAATTAATGGGGAAAACGAGTGGTCGAGCAAACCAAGATTCTTATGGGTCGCTAGCTCGTGGATGCGAGGCAAGGAACGGAGAAGAAAAAACGGAGTGCAAACAAAAACGAAGACTGACGAACGGAGGGGTCGCTGTATCCCACGAGAGATCGATCGATCCGGTGGCCGTGAATCTCTTTACGGTAATGTCTGCGAGAGACCAGCCGTCTTCTCGATCCTGTAGCGAGAGGCGCAGCTATTCGTCGAGCTACACTCGGCATTCATGATATTCTGCACGATTGCGGAAAATCGCGCACCGACAGTAGAGGAACCAATGAGAAACCATAGCCTGGGCTATACCCGTTTGCCAGAAGCAGAGCCAAATCGTCGAGCTGTGGGTGGGAACAGGGCGACGACGATAGCGACGACTAGTACACTGATGCTGTAGTGGCGAGGTTGAAATTAGCATCTCCATTAGTCGTGCGACATAATGCGATATTACTGGAGGCACGTTGGTGGCAAAAGAGCCGGGTTCAGGCGATGGATGGAGCTCCGCAGGAAGTAAGGCAATGCCTTATTGCTTTTTCCATTCGCCCTCCACGAATTCTCAATACTAACACACGCTATTTCTTACAAAACCTTTAAATACCAAGTTGGCTATAGCAATATATTTATATACGTAGATATGGACATTTATTATTGTCGAAACAAATCATTTGATCTTACGATTGATTCGCCATCGATCGAACGTTTTTACGGATGATGAGGTCGTGGTTTATTGTTTGACTTTAGTCTGTATTTTTTTATGATTCCGCAAATGTGTATTAAAATAATTGAAGTGTATAACACAAAATGCAAGAATGCATCCTTTGCGGCCTCTGAATAACTGATGAAATACTTTGCAATATTTGTCTTACGCGAACCACGGTGAAAAGAGCAATGCAGCTTCGGGCCAGCGAGTTAGGTTAAAGATAAAAACTTCGTGACAATTTAGATAATAACTGTGCTTAATAAAATGATATTCACTTACCCCAAGAGTAAGCAAAAGAAAATGAATTGAGAAACAAAAAAGTCCGTAGTATCTAATTTACTATATGAGGTTTTTTGTTCCTTGGCAATATTCATATCGAGACGGTCATCAGTGGCAGTAAATGCTCGTTCACGCGGCACAACGTCAGGGCTCTAGTATATCGTCGCGTGTCTGCTTCGGCTGGGACACGCCGCGGAAAACGAAATTAAGATAATGACCACCCCTCGTCGTCGCTGTCCTCGCGTCCGGCCAACTACGGAGCGGACATTTAAAATTTTTAATTCCCTCCACCGCCGACGCGTGCTTTGGAGTAATTGAGCAAAAGTTTCAGAGTGTTTTATGGACGGGCAAGCAAGAGAGAGAGAGAGTGACGGCAAAATTGAACTCTTCTTACTCTATTCGAAGAAGGAAGTATCGCGGCAAGACAGAGCAGTAGAGGAACAAAGAGAGAGTATCGGAAAACTTTATGCAGAACGATGCGCCGACGCTAGACACCTACCCAGTGATGAGACCTCAACGGAGCTTGAAATTTTCCAAAGTATCATTACCCTACGTACCCTACGTCTCTCAGTGTCGACTCGGAATTCGATACCCTTACCGTCAAGTTTTTCTTGGTGGAGCTCATATGAGGTTCGTTTGGGCTATGTACGTACATGGAAATATCATTTGGCATACAGTTGTAAATACATGAAAATATTTTACAACTTTTCGATTCTCTATAAAAGTTCAATTTTTTAAATGGGTTTAACATGCTGGAATAATAGAAACATTTTGGGGAAGAGAAAATTTACAGTTGAGTACTTATCGATTATCTATTACTACGGCATTTAAAGGTGAAAACCACTGTGGTAGTAAATAAATTCAATTTTTTGCCTTGTCGCGGAGGATAAACATAGAATAATTTGAATACAAATATCAAAATCAAAATATTAATAATTGAGGCTGCTTTATACGCCTACTGTACTGATAAAGATATAGAAATGTTAATGCGAATCTATAAGACTATTTGCATCAACATTCTCATAAACTTATATAGCGAGACTTATAAACGCGAAAATCATACAATTTGGTAAATATCATAATTGGAATTTACCGAATAACGCTTACCCAGATTTGCAGAATAATGTTAACTAGCAATTTCTCCATGTATCTCCATGTATGCACTTTCAATCGCGTTTTCCGCGAAACTTCTCTTTCGGTCCGGGCCAGAATTATAAGTCTCCTTAACTCTAACTGAAATTATTCCTTATTTAATTTTAAAAAAATGCTGTTAACTACATTCGCATATTGCTTCTTCTCTTCTTTTTGTCGCTTTTTCTTTTTTGTATCCTACTCGGATTGTATCAAATTACATTTATCACTTTTGGCTTCCTCAAGAAGCTTTGTTTTGTAATGCTGTTTGGTTCGTGAATCGACTCAATCGATCGCTTAATCGATCAATCGAACGAATTTACGCTACATATAATCTATCACCGTTTTAAAAAAACTTTTGTCGTGTTGCGTTGAGTTGCAAAACGGAAACCTATGTTGGGTCCAAATTTCAACTAGATATTTCAATATTTACGGGCTTTGCAGCAAAAACAAATTTTTTTCGAAAAATTGAAAATGTCATAAAATTTGAACGGCTCGAGGGATTGATACCAAATTCAATCCTAAAATTTGTCCAATGATAAACAATGTTTGCTTTAAATTTAAGGTTAATACCTCAAAAAATGTGACAGAGAGCGTACAGAGAATTTTGACAAAATAGAAAATCGCATAAAATTTGGACTGCTGCACCGATTTTCCCCAAATTCAATACCGATCTTTGGATCACAATAGTTCAACGTTTCACTAAATTTCAGCCCGATATCTCAAAATATATGACAATTAGAGAGCGTACAGAGAATTTCGGGGAAATTCATAATGCTGTAAAAAACAAAGGACTGTATAGATTTTGCTAAAAATTGAACCAAATAAGGGAATTCAATCCTTCAACATGTGGTATAAATTTTAGTTTGATATCTCAATCGGTTTTCTAGTTATAAAGGATTAATCATCTGTACACACACACACACACGGACAGACATTTTTTCTAAATGTGTTTTCTCGACGTTTTGGAACATTCTGAACACACTGACATGAAAATAGCGAAAAAAATTTTTCTACTATCACAAAGCTTCCTGAGGAAGCAAAAATAATAAATCCCATAGTCATCGTAAGTATGTTTGTACGAAGCCTTTTTTGAATGCAGTATTATCCGGCGCAGGAATATAAGTAAACATCCTGACAATTTAATCTAACGCTCATCACGTTGTTTTTTTTTTCGGAAAACGACTAAGTACGACGATAACTATTTATATAAACACTAGGAAACTTGCTTTTATTTATGATTTATTAGACCAATTACTCGCTAGTAATCCTCCGTTAGACTACATTTATGATATACTAGCTCTATCATAGTTTTATAATTTTATCACTGTCCAAGTTATGAAATTATAAATTTACATGAAAATTAGTTTAATGTGTGCTTAATAACTTTTTGTGTTCAAATCCCAAATAGATAATCTAGTTACTAAAAAACTTATATCTTCTCATTTTATAAGCGTTAATCTCGTTAATTTTTTAAATGTTATTGCTTTACTAAAAATTGAATTGACTTGATCCAATATTTACTGCTACCGTCATTGTAATTAAGCTCTTTCCTCTATGTGTGGATAATGAGAACATTTCTCGTCGTAACTGATGGCATGCATGTTAGGGCAATTTAACTGGGGGGGGGGGGGGGGGAATGAAGGACTTAGGGAACCCTGTGAGAAAACGCTGACGGCGTGAGAGCCACAAACCTCGATAAGTACGAGGACCTCGAGTAAGCATTGGCAAAGGCTCCAGAAGCCATTGACGGACCGGTCGAAAACTGCATGAAAACTTGAAAATAGTTTAGAGAGCTTTGCGGTGCAGTCGTTTTCCAAGGGCTAAACCGGAGGAAGAAAGAGAACCAGAGGGCCCCTCTCCTTTCTTCCAGCTTCGTCGCTTCGGATGGGTGGTAGAGCGCGAGCTTCGGATTCCGGGCTGACTGCAAAGTTTTTAACTAAGTTTAGTTGGTTGGTCCTGTGCCTGTGACGTTCACCGCGTTCTTCGCTCTACTCCTGCTATGCTTCGATGTCGGGTGTGCGCTTTCGTGTTCATTCTTTCGTGGATAAGTTGCGCGCCACGTCGTATCACTACCGCCAACCTCTTTTCATTACTGCGCGAGTTACGAGCTGTAAAGAGATAGATAATTCGAGAAGAGATGATTGGGATCACTTTGGCGTACTTGTCCGACTACGCCTTCACTTGCTTATGAAAACTCATTTTCTTGGAAAAACAGATCGTTCGTCATTTTCGAGTTGCGACACGTTTTGGACTTTCGGAATTGTAAAAATCGCGTTCTACGTTTTCCGACGCACGGTTTTTGATCGAGAATGTATCAATATCATAAGTTTTCTCAGACATAAAAATTGTCTCGTGAGTGGCTGTCATTCCTCGGTTTTGTCCTCTTGAGTTGCTACCCAATTACCATCGAATCTCCTAAGAGGGACGGTGAGCCCGACACCGACTCTTGCCTTTTGTCTTTTTTTTCTGAACTTGCTGGGCAAAGAGAGACTCTTTTATTTATTTTTTCCAACATGCTCGAGCAGTAGCTATAGCATGAACCAGGAAAAAGTACGACAGAAGCCAGGGGGAAAAAGAAAAACGCTCTCTTCCGGACGTGGCTTTCTTTGAAGTTGAATGAACGGTATGAAGGTGGAAATAATTAAAAGCATTGAAAGGTTCTCGAACGCCATTAGTGGCATTGACACAGAGTCGTGGGTGCCTCGTGGGGCACTCGAAAACGAAAGCGAACCGGAGATTTGGTGGTTGCGAGCGAGAAAACGAGGGAATGCGAAACGGAGGTAGGAAAAGAAGGGTGAAACGTTCGTTCGGCAGGGATGAATGCAACTCGTGAGTTGGGCGGGTGTCGCTGGCGCTCGGTAGCGTGCGAGCGACATAAACATTTTAAAGAGTCGGGTGTTTCACTGTGCGAATCACGGAAATTCCCGAGCGGACGACGGTCCGGGCACGTGCGTTGTGGGGAGCCTTCATTCTTTTTTGTTTCTTTCTCGAGTCTCTCTGTCTCTCTCTTCTTTCGTCACGCGTATAGTGTGCGTGTCGTGCATTTTTTTCCTTTCTCCACACTACACGCTCTTCCACCAGACTCAAAACTTTTTAGTACCGCGTACCGTAATTAAACCCCGCGTTCCGCTGTTTCTCTGTCTGTCCGTCTTCCCTTTAGGTCGAGGCCTCAGGAACGAATGAGAGTGAATACGAGTTAGCATAGCCACGGGACACGGAAGAGGGAAAAACGAAATTCAACGGAGGTTGAAAAATAAAACGAAAAAAACAATAAAAATGAGAGAAACGGTATGGACGAAATGCAAAAAACAAAAAAAACAACGTGGACCATCCGGATTTACAAAAACGACGTGCGCGACGACAGTGCGCCACTGAGCTTCCCTGACAATGAGAATTCCTAATTCGAGGTGTGAGTCTGCGCGAAATACTATTTTCGCATTTTACGTTTTGGTTTTAATTCTTTATATTCGCCTTTCAGAATTTTTGTTTTGTTTTGATTCACTGTTGGTTTGAATCCCGATCCGTATGATAGGGAATCGAATCGTCACGTATCATGTATACGTGTATCGTTATCAGCGTTCGAGTTTCCCGAGGACTACGACACGCTGTTTTTAGGGTGGGCGTGTTAAAAAATCCGGACCCTCGACGATGTGCTTCGTTCTGGTATTTCGCCAATTATTTGTCACCCGATTCGTGCGTATCTCCATCGCGAGATTCTTTTGTGAATGAACACTGGTTTGGAGCGCGTGCCGCGCTGAACGCTTTTATTGAATCCGGAGTCTGTGCATTGGGAGGAACTCTCCATATATCGTTTCGACAATACGAGAATTGTACACTGGGTACGAAGTTATTCGGTTCGGGTGTGTCATCAGAAGATTGAAATGAAAATTTAGAGGGTGCAACAGTGTGAGTATGGGCGGAGAACGAGAGTTGATCGCGGTACATGGGGCACCTTCACATCAGAGAACAAGCGAGGATGAGTACGGTGTATTTACGCTAGGGCGTGAAGAAGGGTCAGGATTACGTATCCAACCGATAAATTAACACCAATCGCTCCTGGGAGCATGAAATTTGTGTTTGTAGCCCCAACGAAATTCATGTTGCATAACCGGAAACCAGGCGCGGCTGTTCGCCACGTTGAATATAATTATTCAACATCGTTCTGAGTGGAAATGCAATTATTGTTGTGGTTTGTATTTATTACTTAGCGGTAGCCCGCGTACGAACAACGGATTACAAATTACATTCGTCGAGGGCGAAGGTACCGTAGCAGAGCGGTCGCACCTCGGGAAACTGAATTTGGCAATTATTCTTTGTCAAAAAAGTTTATGCGATTATACGATGTGTAATGACTACACGATATTTCTAAAGAGATTCGTCTCGGCGAGGTAGAACATTTGAATTTTTAAATGGTTTAAAATCTTAATTTAGTTACACAAAAATATTTATCCGCCAAGTGTCATGATAATCATTGAGATATATCTTATATCTTGAGAACAATAGAAGTTATTCAATATACAATATTATCGGTCCGGTCGAATGGATTTTAGACTGATTTTACCAATGGATGTAAGGGAACATAGAACAGTGTAAATAACAGAGTCAATAATTGTTTAGAAAGTATACCGGCTAAGAAAGGTCGTGAGAAATTACTACTAACCATGAATATGTTAAGCATTTTTCATAAATTGCTCATCCTCTTATTTCAGGGGACTATATTGGGTGGGTTCGTCATGACAGTATTTTCTTAGATTTTCTCGGATAAATGTATGACCGATCACGCTTATGCCAGGTTTACAGCATTGAACTCGCTGTATCTTTGGAAATATTAAACGGAAAATATTCCACGATAGAATGGTGAATATTCTGCAAACCGATCTACTTGACGCTGTGATCGGTCACCAGAAAGTAGAGTTGCCGAGAATTTTCTCTGGAGTATCTCGAGCGTAAACCGAGACAATTAATCTTGAAGCGCGAGGAAAGCTCGGCGTCCCTAGCGTAGGACGGTCCTGACCTCGTAACTCGGGTTTCGTTGACTCCGGATAGTGGTGATGAGCCGGGTGCTGGGTTCGTAGAACGAGGGACACGGAACAGAGGCGAGGGATGCAGCCCGACTGCGACGACATGGAGAGAGGAAGAGAGAGGGAGTTAGAGAGGACGTCCGGCGTTACAGTGGATTCGCCTCTCTCGCAAACGAAGCGGAGAGCGACTCCCGCGAGCGCTCGTTATTATGTAACGAGAGGCTCGTTATAACGACGGAGACAAATTCTAAAGCTCAGCCCCACATCCGAGCTTGGTTCTGACTCTCGTGATGCGCGTTCAGTGGTTCTTTCTCTATTCCACTTTGTAGCCCTCATCATATCCTAGTGTCGTGTACTACTACTAGCTACGAAGAGAAGGGCCCTTCACGGTCGACTCCAAAGCACGGAAATCTACTCGTACATTTAACATCCATCGCGTTTCTCGCTGAAGACCGCCGATTCAATTAGCTAGTCTGTACTGTAGTGAAATCATTGGCAACTAATACGATTGAATTACCATGAGCGTGATAGAGTACCGATCGGTCGTATTGCTATCTCGAGGCATTCCGGATTTGCATCTAGCCAAGTGCAAGCCCCAGTAGACGTTATCTACGTCCTCGCTGTCGTCGTAGTCGAACGGTAGTACACAGAGGGTCTTTGGGGAGGTCAATCGAGAAGACCGCCGAGATCCATTTGCGCTTCGTGCACGTGACAGTGCTTCCAGCGAGCCAATTCGCGAGGCAATGGTGATAGTCAGCGACCAAGCGCGTTCGAACCCGCGCGCAAGGGGGCTATAGTAATTAAACTGCGGTTTACCATAGTTGGAGCACCTGCCGTTACCAAATTGCAAGTTATGCAGCGCGTCACTCAGCGGTCGTGCCGTCGACGCGAAGCCGCTACCCTCGTGACGTACTGCCAACCTCAACCCCACTCTCACAATATCCTGCAAACCTAAACATACAATTTACGAAGTTTCAACTCGTGACCAAAAGTTTACAAGCTAGCGTATGGGCCAACTGTAGCACGTGTCTCGTTCTATAGTGATTCTGGTTAACAAAACTGTAGTCGTAAATGATATTTTACTGGGAGATTCGTCTGTTTTTACCAATACCAATCGAAATCCAGTACTCATACGCTCATCTCTCCAAAAAAACCAGGTATTTACGCCTAAGCATTTTGAAAACGATAGATGAATGAGATCCACTCTAATAAACTTAAGAATAATATCGGGATAAAATTTCGACTCGTTTCATGGCAGCATGCAAATTTAATTAGTTCTCAACTAAGGGCCCGTTGTAATGATTCACTTGTTATTCGCATAAAAAGAACTATAACTTGAGATACGATAGCGTACATTCACATATCTATGGTTTCTCTTAGTGTGAACAAAAATATTTTCGTATCCATTGAATAGAAATTATATAGTCCGAGCATGAATGCTTAACTATACTGAATATGTTCCACGTGTAAAGTTCAATTCATATAATTCTCCCGAAAGCGAATAGAAATTTCAATTATATGAGATTTCACAAGCATACCTTCTTACATAAACTTTGCAATGAACATATCCTCGCATGAATATATACCACAAATGGTATATGTTGTTGAGGTATCGGCGAATGACTTAAAAAACTTAAAAACTTAAAAAGCCGTCATTCGCCGATACCTCAACAACATATACCATTCTTACAACGGCTGAAGCAACACCTCACCTACCTTATATACCACAAAATTTTATAATACGACATACTTACTGAGTGCATCGGTTACAAGGACAACAGTAAGAACGTACTCGAAAATTCCAAATCCAAATTCTTAAGAACTATATAGTGAATGTATCACGGTCCCATTGGTCGTTTGACGCGATCTAAAAGTCACTTTTGTCGGCATATAAAAGAATTCTAACCTCACTCCAACCAAGTGTTAGAACTTTTTATTCACTTCTTCGAGACAAAGACTCAAGAATATATTAGCTGCACAGGCGAGCCCCGGCATTTATCAAGAGAAGCGTCTTTCTTTTTCAGCGCTGTATACCACCCCAGTAAATTCTGCGATCGATTGATTGAACGAGTCTTAACGGTCGAAGGCGCACCTGGTGCTTCTCTGCTCCTCGACAGCCACCTCCCCTCACCGATTCCGCTCCTACTTCTCGTCCGTACTATTTATACACGAACGCGTAGCTAGAAAAGTTTTCCTCTTTCAACGCTCTCATATCCCTCTTCGCATGGCGGGCTATATAGGCGCAGTTGCGGCTTTCTCCAACCTCCGATCCGACTTTTTCCCTAGCGCATGCCTTCGTTAATAATCAATTATGAAGGATGACTGTTTCCGGTATCGACTTACACTGAGAAAGTGTAAGTGAGATAGAGCTCAAACTTATTGTTCGAAGCGAAAGTTGAAAATTTATCGCAAGCTTCGCACGGAACGTCCGTGGCGCGGTTTCGCAAGCTCGCTTGCAACCAACGCTGCTGAAAATAATCCCTCGTTCATCATCCTCGCTACGCGGCCTTCGCTCTATACCCCCCCACGGCAAGAGCAAAGCAGACCTCCCTCTACGTATACAGCTTTGAGTACACGTTGCTGCTGCTGCTCTAGATACCCTAGCGCTAAGCCGTGACTAGTTGTTGTGGCTGCGAAAGGGTAATCTGTTGTATGTACATTTTTATTACTCTCCATTAAGACTTTGAGTTTTCCAGAAGCGACAGTAGCGCTATATGAATCTACCCTTCGCGCAATAAGTCTTTCTACTGCAACCGCGGTGCATTGCTGTCTGCGGAGCATAGTTTTTTGAGAAACAGATCAATATGATTCACGATGAATATTGTAAAGACTGAACAATCTGAATATAGTCTTGTTAGCCTTGGAAGCTTTAATCTTGATAGTTCGACTGTTGAAGTATAAAATAGCACTCGATATAGAGTGAGTGTACGAAGCGAGGGTGCAGTAAATCGAAGAGTAAGTGGGTGAGAAGGATCGTGGAACTAAGGTGCTTTTTCCAACTGCAAATCTCCTCCCCGTTCTCTGTATAAATATATATGACACTATTGCACTATCATCGCTGAACTACGAGCAGTGCTTTCTTGTCGAAGAGGGGATGGGCGGAGGAGCGCGAACGGGGGTTATCGTCACTATATCACAGTAGGGTAGTCCTACGATACCTAAGCTGCCCACTGGAACTTTATTGCGGGGCCGAGCCAATTATAGGTTCGGGAGCACATCGAATACGATGTATCGAGTACTTTCTGGTGCCAGAATACACCCATGCCAACTCACGTTCTTCTGTTTTATCCTCCTCCAGTACGTATGTGCCATATCTATTTACTCTTGTGCTTCTTTCAGTTCCGTACCAATCTAGAACCAATACTCCGTCGTACCAACACCCCAGTCATTTCTCTTATCTTGTTTCTTCTGAACCTCTGTTCTCACTTTGTTCTATTCTCATTTATGCTCCTTGTTTTCGCACGTTCCGCTTTGCCAGATAAAATGCCCAGCCATAAGCAATCCATTGTGAAATATTTTTTCTAAATATGCACTGCTTGGTGGCGATCGTCGTTGATGAAAAAAGAACCGAAGCTATTAGATAAAAAATTAATAGAGATTAGAACAAATTAATCCCTAATAAAATGTATACGTCTTTCCTTGAGGTTGCTTATCAAAGTTTTCCATCTCACACTATCTCTCGGAGCTTTTGGTACAGCTTAATTCACAGACAGGCATTTCACGACACGGAAGAAGATGATGGTGGGGTGCTCATTGCCGACGACAATGTTCATGAAAAATAACAGAGTCCGATGAGAATAGGTTCTGGTTTTCCCGCGCGGCAGCCTCCGTGAAGGAGGAAGTTCATTTCGTAACCTCTCCGCTTTCGGGAATTCATCTCCGGGCGTTTCCCTCGACTAGAGAACCGTTGCGGGAGAAAGAGCCACGCCATCTCGTCGACACAACGTTGGTCCGTGCGATCAAGGGGCGCGGTGTGCAAACTCATTGATAGTACCACGAGAAGCAGCAATAATCGTCAGATCTCCTCGGTAATTAAAACTAAAGATTGGGCGACGAAGGCGGAGACTGGCAAACTCAAAAATAACCGGCGGGAAGAAAAAATGTTGATACAGCGTACATGGACCACCAAAGGAATTGGAGATGGTGAACGGCTGCTGTGGAAATAACTATACCGACCTCAGCAGCCGTGTTGGAACGCCAACTTATAGTTCAATTTCAGGAATACGTGTCTCCAGTTTGCTCGCAGTCTCTCTGTACCGGTCTCGAACATGTATGTTAGGCGTACAGTGGAGAGTACACGGTACAAACCAGCCAAAGGAGTTGTAAGGGTTTAGGCCGAGGTTGGTGTATAGGAAAAGGAGGTGAATGAGGTAGAACGGCGGGAGGGAGCAAGTCGGCTGGATACAAAATCAAGTCCCGGAGGAACATGGGATTCACCGTTGCTAATCTGCATGCCGAGTCGAAAACGTGATGTCATTGAATATTTAAGACGGTCTTGGAACGCCGAGGGTGGTGGAGTTGCTCCACAGCCTAGTTGCATCGAACACCCGCTAACCTAGCCTAGCCTCCTTTGGGTTCGTAAGAGGTGAGCCTCGAGACTTCCTGGTTTTCATATGCAAATGTAACCTAACCCCGTTGCTACTGCTTCTGACGCTACTACTGTTGGCTGCTCCTGTGGCAACGCCACGCCATGTGCCGCGTGCGAGCTCACCACTCTCCAGTTGCTCCGTTGCCGCGCACGTACGAGATGCACCCTCCAATCGTTGCTCTTCACTCTCAACTCCTCTATTTCGTTCTTGCTCTACGAGCTGCTGCGCTACTGCTGCTACCAGATACTGCACTGAGGTTGGGATATGGACTGTGCAGGCACATGCCGAGCTTGTGGATACGATCTTGCTCGACTACTTCGACTCATCTCCTTCTCTTGGTGCTCTCTATCTCTCGTCCGTACTCTCCAGGGCCTAGGTACCTCACCCTCGCCGAAAACTTTGTCGACGAACCGTCAGACCGTCTAACACTGTTCATCCAGAAGCGTATAGGGGCCCTTGTAGAATATTTCAACGAGACTCCAAGGTCGTGTTTGCTTCTAGGAACTTGACGTATTACTCCTCGTATTCTTATGCAGTTCTCTGGTATGACCTATGAATCTACAATGATTAGGAGTACTATAATCCAAATTTGTATATTCTCTTATTTGCATTTTTTAAAATACAAGACAGAATACATTTTTCTCATGTTACTAGCTTATTATATTCATAATAATAATGGTCAGAATAATATCATATCCGTGCTTAACTACATAAAGGATTCGCAGTTTTGATAGATAAGAACTGCAAATTATTTCGATTTTGTGGTAGGTTTCTTGAATTAAGTCCCTCGTAAGTCAAATTATGATTTATGAAAAATGGTTAAATCATGACACTTGAGTTCAGACTCGTAGTGCCTATATAAATGCTATTACATTACTTAATGTACGACGTCGGCTTGTAAATATTTGCCTGGCCCCTATCGAACATTACTTATATTCTTCAAGCACCTCATTTCCGATTATTTTTCCCTTTCGCACTGCCATCGTTGTGTTAAAGGCTTTGCGAAACGCTCGCACCGCCACGAGTCCAGAAAGGAGCAGCATATTGTAGTAGGACGACGGGGGGGGGGGGGGGGGGGGTGAAAATTTCAATTGACGGAAAATGGCTCTTGGTAGAAGACGCTCTCTACCCCCAAGTTCCAAGATCTTTCCTGGTCTTTAAGACAATGTCACTGACACGAAAAGGGAAAATCTGGAAATCCCTGAACTATTCTAGCGCTGAGTGGAATTTCTGTGCTTTCAGCACAACAGAAGTAGCAGCAGTAAAGCACTAGAATATCGGTAGGAAATTCTAGTGCTTCACCTCCCTACGGAAGTGCGTACATTCTTAAGAAGCAAGTCCTGTGCCAACACGAAGCGACGAGGGACGCCTCGGGGGAAAGGAAAATACAAAGACGCCGGACCGTCGGAGACGGGAGGTTCCTGGGGTCTTTAATTTACGTTTAGAATTCTCCGAAGGAGAATTTGTTAAGGACGCGCAAATGCCAGAAAGCGAACGAGCGTCCGGGAGACTTGTGCATCGTGAGCGCGCTACGGAAACTTATTAAATATTTCCAACGCATTTCATTTCATTAAGGGTGCGCGTTCCACGTGTGCGGGTCTCAGCATTCTTTAGAAGCTCGTTAAGTAGGTGAAGTAGGGTACACTGGCAATTGTGGACAGGCTCAGACAGCGTTTTCTCTTTATAATGCAGAAGAATGCGAAATAAATGCTATATGAAAATGCCGGTGTTTCGCCGTCCAAAAAAAAAAATCTAGAATGCAAGTCAACTCGGTATAACTCGGTAAGGTTGACAATAATATCTTATATTGTATACCTTGAATCCTAATATTCAACTTGTGATATCTTCAATAAATATGTAAATAGAATGGTTGTTTTGTCTAACGAATTGATTTGGTAGCTAGGCTTTCTGTGGACAGTGGCTGTTCTATATAGCATTTATTTTATAATCTTCTGAATTGTCAAGAGAGCACTGTTCGCGCCGTTCCTATTTTCTTCGCCGGTTTGAATATCGCGCTCGCACGGGTTCGTTGTCGCGTCGTAGCGCACGCGTTTTGGCGCCCGCGGTCTGTAGGCCCGCGCGCACGTCGGGCCCGCGCAGTCGATCACGTGGGCCTTTTGTTCTCTCGACGCGCGCGAAGAGATGCAGATTTACGACACAGTCGATCGACAGCGATCCACGAGTGGACACCTCGCGTATTATCCTTCTCGTTACGTTCGGTCATCGAAGCGATTATTAATCCGTTACGTCGTAGCTTCTTCCCTTCGCGGTATAATCATTCCTTTCGCGATCAAGGAAGATTAATTCGCGTATTAGTCGATTTACGTGTGTGTGTGTGTGTGTGCCTCGAGGCGACAATAGGAAATTGTTGGGGAACGGTGTCCACGGTGATACGTGACCCGTTCCAGGGCGAGCGCAGCAAGCGGCAACACCCTGGTTGCCCGGGCATCACGCGTCTGGATCCCCAAGACGTTGGGGCGCGCGTGGTGCAGGTTGAGACCACTCTCTGCGCTTCCCGTGACCGGCTTGACCACGCTTCGTGGCTCAACGCCGCGTTGAGACGGCTGGTTTGTAACGCCAGTCCGTAAGTAGTAAGTACAACGAGATCTCTCGCGATAGGTTGCGGAATGATCATTCGTCGCATTATTAATCGTTCGTGTCGCGTCTACATTACTGTCCGCGTTTAGATTCTATTTAAATAATAAGTGTATATTTGTCCGACAACTACAGTCGATTGACGTTATTCTTTCTTATTTTGTTGTAAAGTAAATTTAGATAAATAAAGAATCCGCTTGTTACGGCTTTTCCCTCTGAACCGTGAGGGTTTTTACGCCGTAACAAGTGTTTGTCATTTTCGCGAAATTTGTATTTTATTTGTGATAAACCTTTCACTCACTCATCCCCACCCATTCCTAAAACTCACGACCTTAAATATAAATAGATATATATAAATATATCTTTGCCTGATCTATAAACAAGCACGTTGTCTGATGCTGTTCACTATTGTTGGTGTACCCGACTTGAATACGTTAGTACCCTTTATTTTTTATTTTTTAGTGGCCAAGTTTTCAATAACGTCCTGTTTTTTTTTCCATTACAATGAATTAACTTTTGGAATGTATATGATAAGTCCGGAGAAAAAATTTACATAACTCGAAATAATAAATCTAAGATTCTTTTTCCGACGAACAACAGCAGAAGCTGCAGGTATAGGAAATGGGGGAGATGCTCTTCCAGCTTTTCTCTTCCAGATCCCTAACCGGCAAAATGAAACTCTGCGAGAGCCTGCTGAGATTTATACGATGGCTAAATATGAGCCGGCCATGCTACCATTCTTGTCTTCTCTTCCTCGGTCTTTTCTGAGTGAGGGGCGCAGCACATTGGAGGTAGAGGTAAAGGATAACCTTGCTGCCACAAGAGACGCCGGAGAGTTCCATGGCTGGATGACTAGCCGACGCTGTCGTACGGTGCGAAGGGGATAATTTGTGAACGGCGTGGAATTGCCAGGAAATAGGAAACGAGAGACTACTACTTCATTTAGTTTGTATAAGCGCACGCGAGAATGTTGACTGTTCGTCTGTGTGTTCGCCCATGTGATAAACTTTTGTGTGTGCAAGAGTTGAACCAGGCAGTCGCGAAAGCTGGGTAGGAAGCCCAATGAGATGAGTGAACAGACAAGAATGACGAATCTCGCGTGGGTTCGTACAGTAAGCGATGCAAAAGACCTGAGGGTAGCTCTTATCACGTCAATGCGTTACCTCGCGATTTCCATCCGATACCCGCTAATATAGCCTCGCAGTATTCCGCATAGGGTCAGAACTTGCTGCTCGTTCGCCCGCAGCTCGAATTTCTCACTTTTTCATACCCTTGAGCAATGTGTATGCGAGGGAGAAAACAGAAAATGAGAACACGGAGATGAAGCGCATCAGGGAAAGACCGTTGACGGGTGGAGAAAAACGGTCCCGCAGGACTTGGGGGCGAATGATAATTCGATCTCGGGAATGCGAGTCCGAGCATTAATATTCCCCGATGAGGGATTTTACCCTACAGACACTGCATATCGCTCATGCGTCAACTTTTTATATCTTCCATTGTACCAGTGTAGGTACACGTATGTACATGCCTGCTTATAAAGCAAAGCGCATCTCTAGAACCGACATATTTATAGACGAGAGCGGTATAATCAATCATCATTAAAAAAATGTAATTGTAGAATGCTTGTTGAGGTTTATGTTTCTTTTAAATACAGATGTACCTCTTGGCGTGAAATATTAATAAAAAAAAAAACATAAAGTGGAATATAAATTTCAATAAACGTCTAGTTTTCTCTTATGATGATTGATTATCGGATCTGTTAAAAAATCGTTTGATTTAGTACGCGGGATCGGGCATCCATCGTCGAGAATTTTTCTGGGCAATCGAGATGTTTCTCCAATCGAGTAATGGACATGATTTTTTTCTTGTATTCGGTGAACGACTCAAATCTGCTGGTGGGGAACGTTAGTGCTTGATCTAGTCGAGGAAAAGAGAAAACACATAAGGCACACGGGGACATAGGGTCGTGCGATATCCCATTGCTTCTACCGGCACTATACTTTCTACTGGGGAGATCCGAGAGCTCTCGTTCTGATTTATCATCCAATATTTGAGTGCGGAGCTTTTCAATCAGAGACGAAGTTTACACAACAGCCCGCGGCTCGTGCGCGCGCGATCAAGTTCTATGCCCAGTGAGTTCTCTCAATTTCGCAATACTGCCGAGAGGCCGAAGCTGGCGTAGACGGAAGCCGAGACAAACAACCCTCTAACTACCCTCAGAGCCAGCATTTCTTCCTCTTTTCCCGTGCAATGCCGATACCTAGCTCATGGTATGATGAGGATCGAAGTTTTCCCCGACGATGTGTCAGAATAATATCTATCCACCGCGTCAAACTCGAGCTGCACTCACACCGAACGCATTTCAACACAGTTCGAGCATGAATTGTCACTACGAATCCGACCTACGGTTCTTCATAGCCTGGCTATGAGAATGGTGGTGTGATTTGGAAAAACTCGAAAACAACTGTGACTTCGTAAATGATATCTGGAATACCAATAATTGAATCGGTAAGTTTGAGGAAGTGGCCATAATATTGTGAAAGAAATTATTCATTCACTGAATCTATTAGATTCAAGAAATCTTTTAAGCTTTCGGTCAGGAAATATCGCTCTTTAAGATCTTGCATATATGAGGCAATCCAGCTAAGTCGATAGGTCATTTGGCCTTGCAATTGTTTATGTTATTGTCTATTTACACATATTTTTTCTTCTTTTTTGATTCACGGATTGAAACACGGATTTTTTTTTGGATATAGCAAATCAGTTTAAAGGCAAATATCTACAATAGAATTTTTGGAGATTTTAAAAATATTATATTTTTAATTCATGATACTCCAGGACTGCGTGTTTAGGGAAGAAATATTGAGCTAGCATTTATTTGTACTCTTTCACCTATTGAAAAAAAAGGATAAAAAAAAAACAATGGTTCTTAACATTCACTGCGCCAACCTTCGTTTATCGTGATTGGCCATGCGAATAGTTACAAGCGTTACCGGCATAGTGGTGATGAATTATTATTGCTCAATCATATGATCATCTACAAACTAAGTAATTCATAAAACTGAACTAGTGAAGACATGCCAGTTCTCTCTTATTTTTAATTCACACCGTGATTTTCACTGTGTTATTTGTAGACAGCTGCAAGTAGAATGCATGCAACGCCTGCATGAACCTAGGCCTGATTAATTTAATTGATTGTTGATGAACTCTGGCCGCAAGTGTGACAGGTGATGTGGGTAAATCGGCCATTGGCGACCAAATGAAAAATAAATTAAATTTGTTCTTGAGACGTCTCGGCCCTGATCAGAGTCCTTTTTCGTAATTTATCATATGTTTTGTTTAGTTTTTATTTTTATAATTGTTTTCCGTTGGGATTTTTTTGTTATTGCGGGATTTCCTGGCCATGTGGTGTTATTTGTTTAGGTTAGTCCGTGATCTTGACGATGTACTTTTTAAATTTTTCTATTTTTGTTAGACACTTCTTTTTTCCGTGCTAGCCACATCATCTGTCTAAATAATTGAGTTTAAAAATTCAATTCCATCCATATGCTAATGTACATGAGAATTACGAGCAAACTATATTGTGGACACTCAATGAAAATATTTGTGGCTTTTCGACAGCAATACGTTGACTAAGCGAAGCGAATATTAATTCAAGGCAGTAAGGCAGAGACAAACAAACCGTTAAGAGACTACTGGTACTGCCCCCTCCATTTTTCACCATAGGTCAAAATTTTTCAAACTATTTTCGCCCAAAATACTCGGCAGATAGAGCTCAAATTTCGATAGAATATGCGGAATTATCACAGAATTGAGCTAAGCTTCAGGCTTGTCGAAACTCAGCGCCGTTCGTTAGAGAAGAACGAAAAGGTGCGAGAAAGACAGCGCTAGGTGCGAAAGAGACGGCTCTATAGGCGCTTAACATTGGCGACGAAATTCCCAGCGGCTTATCACTGCCTATTAATAACTCACAGAGCATAAAATCAATCGATCGCTTCTATTTCGATTGCCAAATCGTGAACCACTTTCTAGTCCCCACGTACTAAATGGAAGCGGTGTTGCCGTCTCCAATATTCGGAACATTATGAGTTCTCCCCTAATATATGAGCATAACGGCGCGCCTTACGTTGCACATTCTAGAAACGTGGCTAAGATATGCTAGAACCATTTGACCGTTCCAAACACCACCAGTTGGATCCTGTTACGAAATAGGTGTCTCAGTAAGTTCAAATGTCATCAAGTAAATATTACTGTAGAAGTTATTAAGAAAAACACCGATTTTCTTGCTCTAAGGTTTGATTCTTTTTGAGTAGTTTCTTCAAATGAACGTGATGGTAAACCCGCAGAAGCGAGGGCGCGCGGGTGCTGAATTCATTATGTAGGTTAGTGAAGAACATGAGAGGTAAATGGCAGTTGAGTAGGCAACAGCTCCTACCAGTTGGGATATATAGGTGCGGGGCCCAAGCTCCACCGCGTATACCTAATACTCGTTTCGCAAAGTAAACACACAATTCACGTTTAGCTCACCCCCGCAAAGTGTGTACGGGGGCTGGGTTTCTCTAGCACACGAGACGGAGCGCGGGCGGAGGAGGGTTTGGGGCGCGGCGAGAGCTACGATAGAAGCAAAACGAGAGAGGGAACTTTCGCCAAAGTAAACTCGAGTCTGGAAAGAATGCTTCATTACGCGCGTGAGGGGTGAGCACTGTCGTGTCTCCTAGACTCTGCACGAAGGTTGGCTATGCTGGACGGTCTGATATCGCTTGTTGTCGCTAAAGGCTAATCGATCGGTTGTTGTCCCCACGCGTTGTAATAAAAACTTGCTGGTCCGTCGATATAAGTAAGTAAACGAATAATACTTTAAATTTAATGGATCGAAATGCTTCCGGTGTTTTCAAATTTATAGCCCGCATTATCTCTGCTTTCGACTGTTGATGACACGCCTACACTAATAACGGTAATTTTAGATCATTTTTCCATTATGGAAGTAATAATAACCCCCTTCCGACATGTGACAATTCTGGTAGACTGCCAGAGTTCTTAAAAAGGCCCTGTACTAAAACGAGCTTGGCTGCCAAGTGTGGTTAGGCAATGCTTACGCAGTAACGTTAAACCACTGCTTCCATTTTCTGTTGGGTCTAGTAGTAAGTCACAATTCGTCTCATTGTCAAAAAGCAAGCATTATAAGCCTGATATCTGACTAAGTTCATCGCGATACTCTCACGAAACTTAGATTAAGAACTGGATGCAAAATATAGCCGTCATACAGGCCTGTCAATCGACTTTTGACGTTCAGCCGGAGGTCGGTCATCCTCGGTGTGATAAGCAACCGTACTTGGCGAGGGTTTACTCGAGAAGCAACATCTTTAAAGTGTCTAAGAACAAGAATTGATGGGAGAAAAAAACCTTGTGATGGTTAATTCCAAAAAATCACTTCGGAAAATATATGCGAGTCTCCACAACAATGTAGCAATCGCGGAGTACTCAATGCATGCAATGTAGGGATAACAGCTTCCTCCGGTTCATCTGGGTTTTCCGAATTATCCGAACATTTTTCGGAACCAATGATCGGTAACTGTTCTTTCGATACGTCGAGCTCAAGGATGATATCGTTCAAAGGAGATCAATACTATGTCTAAACGTATGAAATATCTGGTGTGTCAATAATATCCGACGTATATGACACAATGTTACGGGCGAGAGATGTCGAAACAACGACGTCACTTTCCTCGACTGCTTGAGACATGCAACTTGACGATGCGGAGGATATTCGATGACGAAAAATATAACCGTTTGGTGTAGTGTATTCGAACGTCACAGCAGATACGAGGCAGTTGACATCCCGGCTAACGGTATAGTAGAGAATTCGGTTGTGAATATGGTGCTGCGGCTGGTCTCTCTCGAAAATAATATGCCACCTCTATGACAAGAACATCGGGCGATATAGGATATCATGTGTCGTGCTGGTGCGAAAGCGCGAAAAGCGTTGCCCGAACAGCAACAATGGGGTGAGCCATTGAAGGGTGGTCGTTGTCACGACTTTGATACGCCTGTGCTGATGTAGAAAAGAAGGTGGGGATCGTAGGTCGAATGTTTGTCATGGCATGGATTTTCTCTATGTCGTACTGTACTATGGACTGTGCGTGCCCAATGGACTAACACCGACGGTGATCCCATGAAGGCAAAAAACAATGTTGGATCTCTAAAGCATACACGTGTAAACTTTCCGTGAAAACTTGGTGAAAATGTCCCTTTGGTTGACCTTGCTTGCTCCGTCACATTCGTAATGAACTCGACTTGCTGTTCAGTTAGATTTCTTGTCTGACTAAATAATCATCACCCTTTCCAGTGCAAATAACTTCAAATTGCTCTACGAGCAATTTACGAAGATTCCCCATACATCTACTAACAAAATTGTCTTGCGACCGGCTTCAAGAGTTAATGAAAAATGATGTCGACCACAAGAAATCTAGCAATAATATATCATTGAGTCTGCAATAAATGACTTGAATGGGAACAAGGCTTGATCATCCAGAATTACTAACGACTATTACTACGATTTCTAAATCATTTTTCATTTTCATTCCACTAGATCAATTATTTTCGGGTTTCGCAGACAAATTTCTCCATGAAAAACTGTTAGCTGAAGCATTAGACAAGCTAGCGGTTGTTCACTCCCACATTCTCTCTCTCTCTCTCTCTACCTCTCTCTTTAACACCAAAGTGTTCTTGGTGGAGACCGAACCCATCAATGCCACTCCTGCGTATAACGGGGGAATTTTATTTCCTCGATCCTACATTATTTTTCAGTAATATCGCAGCATGGCGAATACCGGTGACGGGTAGGCGTGAGCGCTCACGTTATTATCAATCGACGTTGTCACTCGTGCATCTGGACGAGTGTGTCGAGAGCGCGATAGATAAAGAGAAAAGAGGAAAACCGTGATGTCCTGGCTCTCCTCGCTCGACGAGTGTATATTTTTCACAAAAATTTTCGATCTGTTGTTTGATCGGTCGGATGGTGCACTCATCGACAAAAGCGCGAAGCGAGTGAATCACGTATTCGTGAAAAAATGCCATTGGCTTTGTTTCCGATGGCGCTGTGCGGAAAAATGGTGAGAGTTTTACCATTAGGCGAGGTCACAAGGGGCCGCGTATCGTATTATAGTTATGGGAGTGTGCTGGATGAACCAAAGGTGTAGCGTTACTGGGGTATAGTATAGTTGGTGATGGCGAGGGTAGCTGAGCGACTTCTTCGACGCCGCATCGTGGTGAGACGTACTGTGTAGCCGCCACTGTAGATCCCTGCTTAAAAGTACAAAGGTTGACACAGAAACACTCTTAGCCGAGGGTTCGGAGAGCTTTGAGATAAAGGGCCCCTGCCCTTTTAATAACGGTCTGGCGGTGGCGTTACTAGAGCCTCTTGCAAGCAGCCAGTGCTTTCTTAAGGCAGAAGCGGCCGGGTAAAGTGCCGCTGGTACAGTGCCTCCGGCAATATCTTCCGATTACGGCTAAGTAAAGCCCCAACCTTAACTTTCCACCTAACCAAGGAAACCGAGGTCCCGGGCCGACGAGCGGCTCCTACCAACACCGCCACCGCTACAGCTACTTCTATTGCCTGTACCCACTACTACCACTGTTTTACTATCGCAAAATCCGATAAGAAGTTGGGCCCGCTTTAGCCGCAAGTCTGTTGGTCAAAATTGCAATCAAGTTGCAATTGTGAACGAAACTATATCAGAGTTCCACAGTCCTTTAGGCCTGCAAAGAAGGATCTGAAACTAGAAATTTTACGGCGTTGTGTCAATTGATTATGGTTGGTCATAAATATAAGAATCCCCTATTAAGAGCCCCTTCTAACCCGCACGCTACGGAGCATGCCTTTTTCACGAAATTACAAGCCTTCGACGGTAAAAGAGAAGCCGCGAGCGGTGCATCGAAAAGACTGATGTGCTCTGCCACGACTAGAACGCCTAACCCCGCGTCCAGCAGGATGAATAGCGGTATAATTTATTCTAATTGGTTAAAGCGTGCCCATTAATAAGCAATCCACGATGCGGCGCATACTACGTTCGTGGAAAAAAGCTTTGGGTAGGGATACGAATGCTGGAAGAGGGAATAGAGAGCGAGAGTGGGCGCACCGGAGAAGGCGCTGCGATGAAAAGGGAAATAGCAGAAAGGAGGCTCTTTGCGGAAGAGGGCTGCCGGATCTTAATGGCGCTTATTACTCTCCCCGGGTCCGCCCACCCCTCTTGCCCTCACTCGCATCTGATATATACCCTCTATTTTTCTCCCCGCGGGGAAATCAAGCGCGTAATAGGACATAATTAGTTACAGCCTTCTCCTATTCGTAACTTAGACGTGCATTATGCGCAATCAAGGTGACGAAGTGGTGCCAGCGGTATTACTCGCTTTGGCTCTGTGTCTGGCGAGTGAATACACTCTGATACTTGAGCCAACGACCTCAGGGCCAACGCTAGTGGCGAACATACTGCATCCAATTATCCTCCTATCATATTTCTTCCGCTGTTTCGTCTTTTCCGTTCATCACCCTTCGTCCCATCATGCACGTAATCAAAATGAATGAATCAATTACAAAAATTAACAACATTGAGTATTCCCACACACGGAAGAAAATATTTCAAGGCTTTCGATGCTAAGGTCCATTAAGGTGGCCAACCGAAAATTGGGAATTCAAATTTAGAATATATTATAAGTAGGTGCTTTTTAGGTGCTTACTAGGTGCCAACAAAATTGAATTCTCGTTTATTTTTACCTTAGAATTAATAAATTCTAAAATTAAAAGAATGGAAGTTATTATGTTGAAGTATCACTAAACATAAAGTTTCTCTACCTTGCGAGCAATTTAAATTCCTAAGCCCAATTGAAGTGGGGAACCGCAATGAAACAACGTATTACTGCAGGGCCGGCTATTGTCGCTGTTGTCGAGACGTCTAAATCTGGAAAGGACTGTTTACGTGTATCGTCGAGAGGTGGGGTATCGTATGCGGTTTCGGGTTATCGGCCGAACGTTAGCGGCTGGTGACGTCCGTGGCCGGTGGACATCTTATCACGAGGTGGAGGTAGTACCGAGAAGGGGTTCTCGAGGAAGGTAACGAAGAAGGGTAACGTACAGAGTCCGGATGGGGCGACAGTGCGCACGAGGGCTAGTCGTATCGAGTATGGCGCAATAGAGACGACGTTCCCTTGAGACCATCTCAATTGCTTCGTCCCGCAATTATACGTTAGAGCGGAGCCACTATCTCTGTTAATGCGCGCCGGACTCTGAAATCTGGGAGGAAGCAAGGACCGAGCCTCTGCTTTCGCAGAGGCGAGACTGGCTATAATAGAACCCGATCGAGGACCGTGACCCAGGACTCAGTCCTGCGCCTCCCCTGCCCTCCAACCCCTAGCCAACTCTAGCTCTCGTGTACTATAGCTGTATATGATAAAATATCGTTACTTACCCGTATACACGAGGCAGACTACTCGCATATAGCGCGCATGTTCAACGCTGTATTACGCGTACGGCGTAACATGATTTCGTACATCGCTTCGTTATTATCAGGGTTATCGAACCCGAATGAAATCGATACGGCCGGTGTTGCCCTCGCGCTAAGGTAGATCCGTCGATATAGGCAAATTGTCGTTCCTCAGCATGCATTATGCAACGCCCGCTCAGCGCACCCAGCGCCATGCTATACTACTCGCTCGTGAATGTGCGGCATTCACCCTCCAACTAAAAACAGTTTTCCGATCGATCGAGCGTAAAACTAAGAGCGTGGTGTAGCTCAACTCGAGCTGAAAAGAAAGTGGACTTCACTCTCGAGGGTCACGTAGCACCGTAAGATTGCGATTTTCATTATCAAAAATGGCAGTCCAAATAATTCGCTCATCATCTGAAAGCCCTCTACCGTCTCATAGATATACTTTACGATGACATGCAGAAATTAAGAAATTTCTCTTTATTGTTTACACGCAATCAAATCTTGAATAATAGAATAACGGTGAAGGAAAAAACATTAAACGTAAACAACTTGCTCTTGACATCATTGTGTCTAGGACTCGTATGTAGTTTTTTGTAACGATATGTAATAGAAGAGCTAATTAGTACCACGAATTCGTACTAATTTAGGCACAACGAACGAGAGAATGAGGGCCATTAAATTTGGTAGCGAAACAGGTTGGTAGGGTTTAAAAAGAAGAAAATAATACCTGAGATTCTAGAACCACGGTAATGGCGTCGTTGCCGGAAGTAGCGGAGGAAGAGTGCGGCTGCTAGGAAAAGGGGATCGAGGGATGGGGAAGGAGGAGTTGATGTTGGGTGTGGGGGATAGGTAGCGAGAGAGAAATTGAGAGCGCGAGAGCCTCGCGGGTACCCTTCTGCCGGATTGAGATAGCATAATGACAGCATTTACGGCGAGACTTATCCACCACCAGCGTACCCAACCACCAGTCCTCTCACTAGTCTGCCTTCACAACCCCACTGGTAGAGCCGGCTTGCGTACCTCTCGAGCTCGATACCTAGCTTCAGCTAAAGCTAATTCAGTTTCGTAGCCTGCTACCGCATGTGCTCGTTGATGTAAACTGTAGGAAAAGGGCTATATAACGCAGCTCCCGACTTCAGATTTCCTCTTGACTATAGAATTGAACAAAAACAAGTACCGATGACTCCTCCTTTTGAAAAATACGCTGACATTCTGGTTTCAGCACTTTTACTGTTTACGTTTTTCTGTATGGATCGGTGATATAAGAATTACGTAGAGTTACAAAAATCAGTGCATAGCACGAATTCAATATGTATCTATTATAATAAATATAAATGCATATTGTTTCATACTTAAAGATCTTAATTATGCAATATTGTGATTTCTTATTTAGTATAAGCTTCGATCACTTGCTGTGAGCATGACATTTAAGCTTGTTCCGTTGCAACACAACGACTTGAAAAGTAAATTTGAAAAAATCAAAGGTTAGCGCACCGCTGGGAGCGCCGTAATATAGGGTAAGATTTGCATTAATGCTAGTAATGGCCATGTCATTTAATTCTCACTCAAAAATAAAGGTCTCAGAATAAAATATGGCGGAAATTCAGTTGCATCAATTCTGTAAAAAACTTCACTACTTCGGAACACATTGTAGGATGGATAATATACCCATCAAACTCGGGATGGGATGCATAAAAGGGCGTTGGTCTACTGCAGTATGGAGGATTGTTCGAGGTTTTGGTACTCAATGCCCAAGACGACGAGGACTCTGAAGTGCAAGTGGAAGAGGATAAACTGGAAACCGGCGCCGTTGAGGGTTGGTGCTGCTTGTCGCGTTCGCCGAAGGTTTCAGAACGGAAAGACCAGCAAAAGCAGCAGCAGTAGCAGCAGAACTGCTACCGCGGCGATGAACACACACCAATATCTACTATATGTACCATGACGCGAAGCTGAGAGCGTCAACAGCAGCGTGTACGTCACACAATCGTCCTCGCATTTACCAACACCAGTAGCTAACAGCGAATGCAAACATCTCTGCGAGTCTCGAGTGCATCGGCAGGTGGATAGAGAGGGTAGGGTGGCGCCCTGGCGCATGGGGATAGTCGTGTGAGTGCGCTCTGAGTACGGCCGGCTAGATGGATCCATTGTGTTCGCGGGGCCGAACTTGGAACATTGGACGTCGTAGACGAAGGCAGCAGCAAGCCCCCACGGTAAAGTCCTGGCTCGCACACCGCACGGTCACGAGAGTTTTGAGAGCGTAGAAGAACCCAGCCGAGTGGAAATCGTACCTATGCATAGTACGAGTGTTATGCGCACCAGACAGAATGCATTCTGTGGAGGTGATGTGGTCACTATGGACCTACTATGTGTACTTGTCGTTGAATAGGATACGAGGAAAATATTTTCATGGCGAATGTAAATTTTTCTATGAAAAACAAGTAAAAAGATTTGTTTTAAATTCTATCTCCAAATTTCCTTGCTAAAAACATCTTGAGGATAATTTCATCTATTTTAAAAGAATTAAAGATCATTTTATGGCGAATGTGCTAAAAATGTATGGATATGATTCATTCTTTCCCCTCACAAAGTATCAAATACACTGACCGCCAGGTATGTGTACCATTCGAATGAAGAGACTTTTGAAAAAACGAAGCTGCATTGATTTGATTAAAGCCGATCGTATTGATTATAACGTAAAATCTATCACTTTCTGCAGAACTTGCCTGTTGACTTGTTGTCAATATCGGGTATTGACATATTCGTAAGAAGTTCTATGTAATATATGCATCCATGAACGATATACAAATATATTTTTGTACATTTGAGTCGTTTGTATTGAATTTGCTAGTTTCTCCAATAATATGAACTTATAAATGATATTTCGACACTGTATATCTATAGATGCTTGAAGATTGTATATGGAATGTATGGGGAAATGCTATGTAGGACTCTCCGAAAAGAGAAGATTTTATCTTATTCCAATCACTGCATATGACGTAAAGTTGTTAACATTTTCAATGACCCAGCTGTACATTTTTCAATTTTTCCAATTTCAAAAATGTCTCGTTGTTGACGGATATTGAGCGGCCCACGCGAATGAACGATTTCCCAACAAACGTATCACCCTCAAGCGCCGTCAACAATTTGTCCCGAATGATGAGTCCGAACGATTACATGCCCGGTACGCCGATAAGTGCGCGTAATCATGCAAATTGAATTACCGACGTTCCCGTTGGCGAAACGCATCCATCGCGGAACGAGCCGATCTCTCACACTCTCTCTTCATACCCCATCCCTCAACCATCGTTTCGCCCACCGTCAAGAGAATTTGTATATTTAAATGTGTAGCGGCGAGAGTCAAACGTATGCATACCGGCGATCATTACGAGTAATGGATATCGGAATTGATACCGGAACTCGAATGCTTTCGAAAAATACGAGTGAGCCAGGCGCACGGTGCTTGTGATCCGCGAGAGTAGAGAGCGTGGAGCCGGATGGCTTGGAGCAACCACCATCCTCTCTCCTGGAACCCACAAACCCCGAGCATTCAACCAACAGCACGCATTCCCTGGCATTCCGACCCCGAATACCGGCGCAACCATTGTGGCGGGTTGATTTCCATGTACTCGTTCAGCCGCCGCATTTATCTCGCACGCTCGACCGTGTGACGATGCAGACCAAATCGCGCTATACTCCACTCACTACTGTACACTGCGCACTCTTTTCCGATATATCTATATATATCTATATATTACACAACAGCTTCTTTCTCATTTTTATATTCGCCTGGCAACTGTATCACTGAGCCATGGACAATTGTTGCTGCAAACTCTAGAGTTATGTGTTGTACACTAAAACTTGAAAATAGTAGGAATTCATAAGAATTCTGTGATGTGGATGTTGTAACATACTATACATGTTATTACGTTATGTTGTTATTCGTTTACAATTTAAATTAAACTTTCCGCTGATTATTGATGTATGCCGATTGAACCTTCCAAGTCTTTTCGAGACTTTAAGAGACCGCGTTGCTCAGATCGTAGCCTCATACACGGTATAGTTGAAAATTTTCATGTTTCCATCCATCATAATCATGTTGTATTTATCATCATAACTGAAAAGTTATGTCAGACCAATGTAACATCGTTCAGCTCAGGAAGAGCTTGGTTGTGAACACTCAACACTCTCAGCACACAATCCGGAGGCAATCAGAAAACCCGCCCGAGTGGCATGAGAGGCAGACCGAACATACATGACAGTACTCCAGCGTTGGAAACGATGTTGGCTGGCCTGTGGAAGGGGTTGCTGTGTGGGATGAAGAAGATATCGTGCGAGCTCGGGTCACGCGGTACGAAGCGTAAAATAGGGTAGCGATGCGGTGCAGTAGCGCAACGGAGGCCACTCCCGCTCGCTGCTGTCGCAGTTATTGTTCTCGCAGCCTCTAACAACCATTAAATTGTTTCACCGTTATATTTTTTCGGCAGGACGTAATCCATGAGAGGGAGAGTTCAAGAGAAGGAAAACAAGCGGTACTGGCAAGACCCATCCCCCGTTTCCGACTTTGCACGACTGCCCGTTTGCCGCCATTTATGGACGTCGGATGCTGCGAATCCACGCCGTTTTCCCTACCGAATCCGTTGACGCCGGCGCACACGTTACGCTATTAACACTCCGAAATGGTCAAATCCATTCTTTTGAAAATCTCAAGCACGATGAAAACACAAGCACTTGGTAAACATTTTGAATACAACCGCCGTATACACGGATACTTTTTGTAAACTTACCAGCAGAAGTTCTTCTACGGCATCGATGACTAGCATTTTTTTTGAGAGGTTATGTACCATGTGATTCGTAATTGTCCAAACTTACCTGAAACAATATAAACAAAGAGCAATTGAATTAGAATCAACAGTTATAATGTATTGTGAAAGTCAGAACATGTACGTTGACCTTGACCATTTTCGACCTATCACGCAAGTGAAAGTCATCTCGACGAAAATGTATGATCAATTTTTATCAATTTTTATCTTTCCATGTACTAGTTGATTAATCTTAAGGAGACTTACGCAAGCAACAAGCCCTGATTAACGGGCAAACCATGTGTTTTACATGAAAAAAGGCTTTCAATCGTATATTCAAGTAAGACTAGAAGTTTTCGAGAATGTCAAGAAGTTAAGAATTTGTATTACAGCTCTGTCCATGATGAAAACCCACGACGAGATCAACGCAATTTTCACCCTCATTTGCGATTCATGAATTTGGCGGAGAATCCACCGTGGCCTCGTTTCGTTTTCCTACAAACATCATTCTTTCTGCAGTATACAAATATATTATAAGAACACATTGGTGTATGTGTCTGTGTATGTGTGTCTGTGTGTTCTCGTTCCGGGGTGCGCTGGCACTTGCGATAGTAACTCGAATCAAAGACATCGCCGCGATGAAGATCAACGGTGAACGAATTCGGGGAAAATCACCCGGAGGACAATAACGAGGTCGAGTACACGCAACGCGGATAATCGATAAAAGCTGGCGTCCTCTTCTTTCTTCGTTCTTGGCAGGTGAAATGACGACAACGTGAAGGGAAAGGGGTTGCTTGGCATATCCGGGAGCCTGAATCTCTCAAAAGGACGTCCCACCTCCTATCGTTGCCATAGGAAGGAAGTCGTTTTGCCAGAAGCGTCTTATTTAAAAGTTTGTATCGAGAAGAAGTAGAAGGAAGAGTAGAGTGAGACGACTAACGAAACGATGAAAGAAGACGTGGCCGTGGATTGGCGACGAAAAGGGTAAAGAAAAAGGGGAAGATGGAGAGATGCGCTAAATTGTCCGTGAGGGAGCTGGAAAGGAGGCCGCAAGGAAGAGGGTGAAATGCGCCCGGAGCGACCATCCACTAATTTATTGTCGCGAGGACGAAGGCAAATTGGAATAGAGTCGAGTAAGAGCATAAAAATGAACGAAAAAAAAAGGGAAAAAGTGGGGTATGAATCGGGCCTTAATGAAAACCCATTGACGAATTCCTTGTGGACTCCTTCGAGACATCTTCAATTTCTTAAAGCCACCGTTACAACAACCCAGCAAAACAGACGAAGATGCTGAAGCTGAAGTAAAATCAGCGACGATGTCGAGACGACGCTCCCTTTGCCCTCTCATCCTTTCACTACTGAACGTGAACGTTGTCCTGCGAGACACTCGACAGTCTCTTGAGGCTTGAAGACTCTCTGGAATCTCGAGCGACACTTTTCCGCGGAGCGCCTTCTTTTCTACAAGTGTCCTGAGGACGAATCTCCTCTCGAAACAGTCGCTAACATTCAACAATCTCAGGAGGGTTGGCCCAAATAATAGAATTTTTCAGCGTTTTCTGTGGAAATTATTCTGGTACTATTGAAATTGAAAACACTTCAACTAATCGTTGATGTATCAATTCATATATCGCTTCTAAATCAGAGTATATGCTCCATAAGAAGACATAATGTGTCTATGTTCTTGGCAGTGACCATCAAGGGTTATAGACACTTCGGCGACTCAAGGACGGGCTCTTGGGACAACGACCATAAGACGTAACAGTTTGAACGACAGCACGCAAACAGGAACAATAAAAAAACAAGACGAGTAACTAATATTCAGAACCAAAACCCGATGGTGTCCATCGTTCTCCGGCTAATTGCATCATCCAATTAGCAGGGTTAGATGTTACTCTTGAGGAGAGTTCGTTAACCATAAAACACTGTACTTCTTGCAACTCCGACCCGCTTGGAAAACAGGCTGCATATTGGAAGTGTGTGATCAACTTTTCAGTATTGCGCGGAAACTTTTACCGTAGAACAAAAAGTATGCCGTGCGTAAGCTAGCATCTGCCCTCCGATGGGGAGTTGGGAAATAGAGCATGAGTCGGAGCTGGTCATGGGTAGATACCGAGTAACGAGAAGCCCGATGTTCATTTATCGTATTTGTTCTTCCTCGGGGTCCGACAGTCATGAGAACATCGGTGTTGTGACTTGATTATACGCCATTCAGAGTCGTGTCTCCTGCACAAACCACCCGGGCGGCGGGATCGCACAGAAGTGAATGCGGCGACCAACTAGACTGCCGCTGAGTGACCAAGCAGTGTAGGATACCAACTGGATCACCCCCGCTTGCTTTCTCTCACTTCCATGATGACAGTGTGGCTCGCGCGTGAATTATTCAAGATGCTCGTCGCCAAGGTCGTAACGCGTAGTCCCGAGGAGCCTAGCCCTTTCTCCGGGACATTCCTCCTTTACTTGCGGATAATATACGAGAGCCACGAACGCGCAGTCCCGATAAGGATCTTGGAATGTGGATCGTTGGTGGCTTCGAAACATGTACACTTATTCCGTTCCGTGGGCCCTCATCCTAGTAAATTTCTACATACATTGCCTAACACTCACCTGCTTACCTTACCTACTGGTAACTATTGATAAATATGTCAAAGTTAACGTCAAAGTTATAGCGGGTTCGGACGACAAGGAGGAGTGCATTGAAAAAATTGCGAGAACGTGAGTTTTTTTCGCACTATCAAATCAGGTAATAACGATAGTGATAACCATTCGACAGAGTGTTATCTTAGCGAATGGTTTTATCATATTCTATAATACCTCAGGCACTGTAGCTCCGAAACAGCTATGGGACAAAATCACACTATGGATAATCGAAGGAAATACTCGATAAAATGAAAATACATGTGATAGTGTAAATCCAACAGTATCTACTGTACAATCTTTTCCAATCGATATGAAATTATTAATCGAGGCACTTTATAGGTAGCTCGCGAAAAAACGACAATTTTTTAATGCACATATCTTAAGTATTTCCTTCACCGGATACAACATTTTTCATACGGAAACGGTAATGTGGTTACTTTGTTGCTACTAGTGCGACAATAATTCTATTATTCTATATATGCAAAGAATAAATGATCCCATTAACGATATGTGACCATCTCAACTTAATCTCAGATTCGATGCTGAACAACGCTAGTTGCGTAAATAAGGTTTCTGCGGCAACACTTCGATGAGAAAAGTTCACGTGCCAGATATGTAGTGTAGGAAGAAGAAAAGACTTTTTCGAAGAACACTCTGAAGACGTTCGCAGGGAGACGGAGAAATACTATAGAGGAATTGAACAAGAGACGCAGGGAAGAATGAGTATCAGAGCGAATTGAATTTCGGTCAGTTTTCTTATTTTCCGCTCTTCAACCCCCGCCCTTGCCAATCCAAGTTCTCTGTAGAATATAGCTGCATCTAGTCGCGCACGTTTCTCTTGTACGAGCCAACCGCCTGCTTTCTTCAAACCCTCGCAGTTCCAGTTGATTTTTCTTCTTGTAAGAGGTCTCGTCAATTAGTTAATTCCTTTGGCAAGACAGCACTCTGCTTCTCTCCCACAGCATTACGACGTACCTTTTATTCGTTTCAACCTTTCGAACCTAGACAATGGGGCCCGTACTCCCCTGCCGCCTCTCCCTCCGCCCATTCTATCTCTACGAGCTTCGTCGGTAGGCTTGCAGAAACAGACACGCTTGCTTTTCACTGTCCTCTTCTCAAACCCTCTGGCGCGCAGCTGTTGTCAACGTGAACTCTCACGTAGGACATTCGCGGGAGTCTGAGCACACAATGTCTTGTAGTTTCCTTTGATGTCTCTCAAAACCGAAACAACGAGGGAAGAGAACGTTGCACGTGCCTCCTGCAGAATGGTATACCCTGCGTCACGTCAAAGCCCAGTATTCTCAGCGTAATGGAATCAGAACCGATGAGAATGCGCACAATGAAGAAGTAGAAGAAGGAAATGGAAAAAAAATGATGTATCGTGGAAATCATGAAGATAGAAGTTTGCAGGAATTAGGTACCTCAAGAGTCGATTCGGTAATATCTGCTAGTGCAACACAAAAAAATGTTTAAGAAAGGGATACCCTCATTCCGTACTGTCTTTCAAAGTAACAGATGCAATGAGACAAATTCCACAAATTATGGGATAAGCTGAAAGTTGTCGAAGCTTCTCGTAGACACCTTCTAAATAGCCTGCAACAATACTGCCTTGAATAGTATGCAGTCTACGTCGCACATATTATTATGTAGTGAGATGCAATTGCCGTTATGTACATGAACTGTATTTCATTCGATGTCAGCGAATCAGAATAACGAAAGCGAATACTGTCATGACTGGGTATATGTTCGAAATTGAAATAAAGAAACGAATTATCGAAGAGCTGGATAAACTTGGACAGACAGTTCTTCGGTCTCTACGAGTAGAACTTAAGGTGCAAGATATGGAACGTGGTTAGATGAGGGTCGTCCTACACCAATTACCGAGTCCACGATAGTGATGGTGTGGCAACAGAATAACTCCCGCCTGAAGCGACTGCGTCCGTCTGCTTGTCTGGAGTGGAAGGGTCGTCCTGTTGCGACGTAAGAGAAGATGAGCCTCAAGGAGAACACAGAAGGTCCGAAGAGCATTACGTTGGAAGCAGAAGCGTTGCCCTCGACTTGACAAGAGCGTGAACTGACGGTCCGTTATGTGTATGTAGAAGTAGCCTGCTCGGTGCTAGCTGTCTCTAGCACAAGGGTCTAACTGTGTAGTCTTACGTGCATGTGTACACTATGCTAGAGAGAAGATGCTCGAAGGAGGTGGACGTGGAACAGCTAACGGGCAACAGCCTCATTAACACTACGGGAATTCCTTACGCGCGAAAGAAAGACCCAACCAGCATTTATGGAATCACAAGTTGTATGAAATAGAAAGGGTTCGCTGCTGAAGATGACAAGAGTGTGCACGTGTCACATGGTGAAAAGGACGAAAAGACAGAGGGACGAAGCCACCAATCCACCAACAGCACTGTTATCGTGCGGACCAGTCGCCCTCCCGCGATAATATGGCGGGTTATTTTATGGCGCAGGTTACTTGGTGGATCTCAGATGAAGGTGGCAAGTAAGTAGAGCCTTGGCGGGAGTGAAGGAGTACACAACTTGCGAAGTGAATTTCGTTAGACAATTTGGCTTCAACGATCGTCGCAGCTGGAGTGGTAGAACGCATTTCTTCCTCTTCGCGGTCCAATTTCCTGAAAGCTGAAGCCAAGCGAGTGGTGATTATTTGCGGGCTCCACTCGCTAAGATGGAAAAAGAGAAATGCAAGAATAGTAGATTTTTTCATGATATGTACTCTATCGATGATGAAGGCGTAATTTCAAGTTTGCAGTGAAACGGCTACGAGTTATGCAGACAGTATCAACAAATGAATAAATCGCCCTTATCGTGGCAGATCTTCGACCCGAATTTTTGATTTGCCTCGACACGGTAGCATCCAATCAGGTTCACGGTGCTAGTTGCTTGTTATTGCTACTACTGCTAGCTAGGTCGACACAAGGCTAATTGGGACATATCACGCGTTCGTCCTTTTACAATCTATGTGACCATAAACTCGAGATTTCGTTGATTTTGTCGATACTTCGCCTTAATTTTGCTGTACAATGGAATTCCACTGAAACACTACTTTCATAGAAACGAAAAGCTAAATCCTAGTATGCAGTGTCATTGTGGATACACAATAGTAACGCGGGTTTCCTCTGTTTCTAATCCAGTTAGGAGGGTATACAGCAAGCAACAGTAGAGTATCGTATTTTCTCCTTTTACAAAGGGTGCCTTTGTGGCTTTTAGCTCGCCAACATCAGACCCATTTTGCTGTTGCCTGTTTGCGCCTGAGGGTCTGCAACAGGTACCGGAAAATTTTCTTGGTGTACCGTGTACTCGCGTTCTTTAGGCTTGGCGTCGACCTATTCCACTAAGTATATATCTAGAGACGAAGGTTTTTGGATGAGACGCGGAAATTCTCTCACCGACTAGCAACGATACTTATCGCATATTCGAGGCACATAAATGGCTGGCAGATACAAGAAGGGTTTTCTGCTATGGATGTGTAAGACTTGAGTCGCGACCAGCAAATATTCAGTAATGAGGCTTTTCTACTGACTGCTGAATAAGACTCGAAAGTGATTGGTTGTATATGGCAAAATCTAGCGGACGAGAAAAAGGTAAAATGGTTCGTCGACATCTAGACAGAGTGCAGGGCTTTGTATGCTACAAAGTGAGAAAACTAGGAGGCGTCGAGCACTTTCCATGCGTGCACTAAAGCCAGCACCTTGCACCCCTTGGCTCAAGTTGTGCCTTGCGCGTTGGAGCCACGTTACATCGTGCCAAGTGAAATTCAACCTATGCTGGTTTTCACTTGGCCACAATGCCTCGTAACGTTATGCAACTCCTTGCATCAAGACATAAAGAATAACCAACAAGCTATTTAATCCGCTCACCGTTTGATCTGCCGCAAAATCTGCACAAGAGCACGGACTGTGGGAACAGAAGATGAATAGAAAATCGGGATGTTTACAAGCTTAAACCTGGATCCAACAAAGAAAATAACTAACGAGTAACATATAATATTTTCAAGTAACTTTGTGTTAAAAGTTGCTGGTGATGTCAGGTTATGTCGAGTTTTTACTCGTTACCTCGTATAAACAGCATGTTCTACCAATATTTGTAGACAACCACGTTTTTGTAAGCTTTTGTAAGCTGTTTGCTTGTGATTTCTCTATTCGCTCTTGGACGTAACATAAGGTAAATCACTTCCTATTCACCACTTGACATGTAAATTATGGTCAGATAGGAGAAAGAAGACGGATTACTTCATTCTTTTTTCCCAATAACACATGTCGTTTGTGGCAAAGGAAATGTCGAAATCGAGTAAAAAAAAGTCGGCGTAAATTCTGGTGGAACTAAATATTTGATTGGCCAAAATTTCAAAAACTCTCCACTGTAAACACAACTATGATAATGAAAAATGTGATTCCAAAATATTTTCATTTATAAAAATACGGTCGAACTAATAAAATAATTTCCTCGTAAGATTTTTGAGAAATCCTCGTGGGTGAATTTCAATAAAGCAGAATGCATATTGTCCCTTCACCGAGTACAAATGATATGAATGGATGCTTGACCATGCATAAGAAGAGAAAAACGCTTCTACAGAAGGTGTTGCACCACTAGCAGTAGTATTGGTAATTTGATCGTCAGTGACTTTCCGTTTTCTTATCTAATGAAGACGGTAATGTCAAAGCAATATCCCAATGTATCCAGTCACATTACTTGTAACTTACACGTAAGTTATTATTTCTCACTCAACGCAATTACTATGTTATGTAACCTGCGTTATATAACAATTACAATTCAGTTATATTACTCGTATGTTGCGTCATGTTACTAATATAAAACAAGTAATATTAATATGTTGTATAATGAGTATTGCGTAACGCTTGCGATTTCGTTATGCGTGTTGAAAGATATGCCCGCAACACAACAGCAATTTAACCCGAACTTACGATTAAATGTATCCGTAACATCCATGTCACTTACTTGGAAGTAGTTTCTGGCCACTCAGTAGAGTTATCGTGTTATGTAACGTGTGCCAGATAACGTTACGTTATAGTCACGTTGCCAGTGCATTGCATGATGTAACTGATTGTAACAAGTAACGTAATAATTACGTTATTGAAACTTTGAAGGTAACTTCTGGTGAAATTCTTTTGTAGATTTTTGTGGAGTTTATCCATAATAAAACTTTACTGGTTGCAAAATCGCTGCCCTTAGAATATCGAAAAATGAGTTGCTTCAATTAGAAGTAGAACAAGTTATTGCTGAATAATGCCTTTCAGTTAGAGCACCACAAAATGTATATTCCTCTCTTTATTGTAAGCTTTAGTTTAGTTTTATACATGCTAATGGTACATTACACTCGTTACATACATATTGCGATAGTTACCCACTTTCTTTACATAACGTTCATGTGTATAATGTCTCATAGTGACCGTAATATGCATGTTATGTAAATATTATACTCTCTTGCAATGTTTTTGCAATGTTGGCATGCTCTATCACTGGAATATTCCCTTTTTGTCACGAAAGTAATGCCCCAATTGTAACTTGTACGTTTCGTTGTAACTTCATAGCGTTTGTTGTGCAACGTGAATATTTGACATAACAGTAATATTACCTGCATATAGAAATGAAACATTACGAGTTACTCCTAGGTATATCCTCAACATAACGCAAGCGTTACTTATTACAATCACAGGTAACGTTTAAGTTACATTACTGTTCAATAACGTGTTTACGTGGGTATATTCTATGAATTCACTCTCTATCTCTTCCTTTCGCCCTATTTTCTTCTTTAATCAGCAAAGAAGTTGCAATGATTACCCAGTGTCCCAACGTGAGTCGAAAAACATGCGCTGTATTAAAGCGAAAACACGGATTAGCGGAAATATATTCGAAGAATGTCGATTCATTAAAAAGGCTTGAAACATTTTCCATGGACCACGTAATGTAGTCAACCAAAGCTTCTATTCTACTTAATGAAATGGCCGCTCAGTCGTTTATCCAGAGAGGGAAAAGCCCGGAATAGACTAACGCGCGAAAATATAAAATCAGCAGTCAAGCAACGTGAAACGTTTTGTCAACCGAATAGTCGGCGGAGCATTTTACAGCGAGCATTTTACAGTTCAAATAATATAAGTAACACGTTTTTATGTTTGAACGGCGAGTTATTTCTCTCGTCTCTGATGATTGGCCTCACTTGTAGGATTTCAACCAAGTCCACCATGCAAAAGATGATAAAAACATCTTTGTAGAATCTATGCGAATATTCCTGAGGCTTTGAACTTGTCGAGATTGCAATTTTTTCGCTTAGGTTACTGACAGAATATCAGAGAGAAATATTTTCTCAATCCTGACCATGTATCACAATGCCGTATTTGTATTCGCTACTTTTGCGGACAATCTAAGGCTGCTCCATGGGAACCCTAAATATTCGTACAGAAGTTACCAAGAAAATCGGACGTTAACACTAGGCTTTGGTGTTTTGTATGATTAAAATTTATAAGGGCATTATACACGACAGAAGCTTTGATGCTGGGAAATAGTGTGTATCCTGGGATGTAGAATGAAAAGCCTGGCTTAAGAACCCTTCGCTATGGTAGTGTACACGATGAGCACCCGCTCGTTCTCATCAAATATCCATTCGTCCATTACGTCCATTATCGTTATCAAACTAACAGGCGTTATTAATCCAAGTGCAATCCATTGATATTAAATCCACGATTTAATATTTAGATTTGGTGAATTACGAATAGCAGACCAGAAAGTCGCAATCGTGTGTGACGCTTACATTGGTTTCATACCAGAGACATTCAAATAATTACCTCTGACTGGCTACTATTGTCACTAATGAATATTAATACATTGAAAAAGACCCAATGTCTCATCCAAAAAGACCCATTCACTTCATTATTTCCACGTATTTGGTGATCGTTTTTATAAAAACAACTTGTTTGTGCCTGACTTTCGTCGTTAAGTCTGTAACAGGCTCATTTATGTCTGCTTAAGCGGGGCACTCCCTCTAGAGGTGCCAAGAAATGCATATTTATTAATTATCTAAATTTATACGTTGCAACCTGTAGAATACGATGCAGTTACTAATTTGGTAAATTCTCAAAAATGACGCCTCAACAGCTTTTGACGTGACTTCTAATCTTAACCCATAACTCTAGACCGACTGAAAGTTATAAAAAAAAAGTGTTTTTGTTGGCGGTAAGGCTTTATTTTTTTTCGAAAAAATCAAATTTTGTATTTTTTAATTAATCGTCATCATTTTTCCAAGATTATTGGTCTATTAAATGAACACATATATATACTAATCAATATTCCAGATAATCCTACGAGGTACTGGAGTGTGCACAGTATTGGGTCTCTCTTCTGGACAGCTTCACGGCGACTGAATATATCTCCGACATTCTTCACTCTTCTTAAGATTAAAAAAAAATTTCCAAAAAATAGAATTATGTAATTACCTATGACCCTGAAAAAATATATCCATTTCTTACCCTCCAAAACAATAATGAAAATCGACCAAGACTTGGCGTTCTATAGCAAGGCCGCCCCTTAATAGAAGTGCCCTGTCTAGTTATTCAAACCCTTACGTTTTCTCCTCAGAACCATCCCTTCATCGGTATACGATATCTCTGTCAAGCTTCAGGAGTAGCGCTGTATCGATGTCTCTCTCATTAGTACTCTGGGGTTCAATCTTGCCACATCCCTGAGCCTCTACGAAATTCCCGGGTAGGTTGATTGTGTTATAATGGTAACGAGAAAGACAAAATGAAGAAGAGAGACAGCGAATGAGTGGCCGGGAATGGGGGAATGAAAGTCCTAGAAGCAACCCTCACCCTCTTTTCAGAACAGTTTCGATACTGCTCTCGCAAAACCCCTCTTCTACTGCTTCTCGCTGTATTCTACGATTCTTGTAAATTCCACAATAACGAGTAGACATGAGCATTTCGCACGTTTTGTGAACAACGCAACGGGCTAGCATCAGGAGCTTTCCTCCGTTGGTTGTATACCGCGACTTAGAATTGACGACCTGCACTGGAAGCTGAGATGCGCAAACGCGATGCTGAAATGTATACAAGACTCGAGATTCAATTAAAGTACAAAGGAACGTTAGCTTTTCGTCGTTCAAGATGCCTCGCGAACCCTTTTCAATGGCGCTAAGTACGT
Organism: Clistopyga incitator; assembly: GCA_947507545.1. Classification (NCBI taxonomy): domain Eukaryota; kingdom Metazoa; phylum Arthropoda; class Insecta; order Hymenoptera; family Ichneumonidae; genus Clistopyga; species Clistopyga incitator. The sequence continues at coordinate 7,207,621 of OX382176.1, forward strand.
TTCAAATGCTTCCCTTGATGCTGAGTTCCGCTTGCACACAGAGAAAAGAAATATAGAGCTGACAATAACGAATGTGCCAATGTAACACGAGGATTCTGATAGTAGATGCATAGGCACGAGGACAGTTAAGATGCGACAGATTCTACGAGCGCCCGAATAGTAAATTGGTCCAAGGAAAATTGGTGCCGGCTTTTATCTGTTCCTTAGTGAATATTTGAGACTGAAGACAGGGCGGAATTCGCACAGCAGGAAAGTGGCGAGGGGAAGTGTTCTGTCGAGTGAGAAGAAGAAGAGAGTGAAGATCTGGTGCGATAGCAGTTAGAAGAGTTGGTGAGCTTGGTTGTGTGCTTCACTGACGGAGAAAGAGAAAAAGGGAAGGAAGGACTGAACGGACGAAGTAGTCGGAGGCTAGAGGCCAACTGGAAAAGCGCTCATTCCCCACAGTCCAATTTCAAGGGAGCTTTAAGCGCCCGTTTATAACCTTCTCGGTGTGAGAGAGGACGAACGGGCTGGAAAGGGGGTCGTGGCGGGCGGCGCGTACTCCTGCGCCAGAAATGTGCAAGTCAAACAGCTTGACTCAGCGGTTTATCTACCGGCACATGCTCCCTCTGCCTCCTCCCTTTGCCATCTACCCGCGAATGCATGCATTTGCCAGGCTCACTCCTATGTACGTGTGTGACCTACACGATCTCGGAGCTTGTGCTTTGCACGATTCTAACCCTGCTTCACTACGGATTTTAAACCCTTCTATGGGAGTGTGAGGGAGCGCAGTCACCCCGTACTGCAGTGGCCCGGCGCGGCATATACCAACAGAGTGAGACCATCTCTCTCACTCACTGGCGTACCTCGACCCCTAGCGAAGCAACGCTGATCGCCCCATAGCTTCGCCCTGGCTCCAGTATTGTACGTATATTCGTATACGCTGCACATGCAAAATAAATTCTCCGAAGAAACGGGCTCGGCGCTTCTGGTGGGCTGCTGAACATGCTCTCAAAGGGGCCGCTCCTGAAACATCGTAGCTTCTGCTCGGTGAGGGAAGCTAACAGAACCTCTCGACGCTGTTATAACGCCGCGTTCCACAGAACGCGGCTATATGCTACCATCACAGGATGTGCATACCCTACCTACGAGAGTAAAAACGTTTCAGTTGCACCTTCGCTGGCGACGGCTCCTGAAATCTATTATTAAGCCACTGCTAGAGGGACGTTAGAAGAGATAGAGAGAACAGCTCTGAGTTTACGAGGTGCGGTGTAAAGTATACGAGATTCGCAATCATAAAGGGCAGGCGACAAAAAATAATAAAAATTAGAAGACAACGTACACAGCACTCGAATATCCCCCTTTTGTTTCCTACGAAACGGTGTCGCGGAAAAAAGGAAGTGGCTCCTATGTCGAAAGTGAGGACCACAACTCTGCGATAAAAGTACATCTTATTCTACGCGTTCTGTGCTTTGCGTTATTTTATTTTTGTGCGCGTTCACCTAGCCCGAATATCCAACAGTCTACTGTCTAATTGAATAATTAACAAAACAAAATATTTCTATGTGATCACTTCGTAAATAATTGACACTATTAGATAGAACAGATAAAAAAACCATTTAGTTATGATTGAATAAACCGAAATAAGGTTGTATTAGATGTTCAGATATTTAGATGTATTATGAGACAATTGTGTACGCATAAATTCTAACGTACAATGTTTTTTAGAATCTCCGGCTCTTCGTTGATTTTAGCACAACCGTATTAATGCAGCGAGACCATAAATTCTCTTCTTCCTTACTGCTTAATTAGAGATAATAATGGAATAATTACTAACTGGTATGGAAGACCAGCACGTGTTCAGGACGGTTTATAAACTTTTGTTCGGGTCATCCTATAAAACAAAAGACCGGTATACTATGTCACATGATCGATACAACGTTAATTTCTAATTGCTATCCGACTGATTTTACCAATTGATACATAAACTTTAGAACACGTATGATATTAAATGAATGGAACTTACAGGAAAATAAACCGGCATTCGACACTATTAAGGTCAGGAATTTTCCGTTTATTGAACACGTCGATTATTTGTTAATCCGATTTTTAACCGAATTTTAAATAAACTTCATAACGACTAATAAATATAAAATCAATCTGATAATTGGCTCTACAGAGGCCAAAATACTTCTCCTTACACATTCTTATTTAATATATAGAATTCCTTGTAGTAATTGTGGTGCTACCTTCACGGTCACACGAGGAAATGTTTCGAGGAGATGTTTGAATAGGTTAAATACTTATAGTCCGGATTTTTAAGAGTTAGACTAACAGAATTTCTATATAAGTCTATTACGATAATCATAATTAGTGTTATTAGTACTATATACCCTAAAGAGGACCCGGATCAGGGTCGAAACTCCGAATAATTAAAATAAAAAATTGTTAATTGATCGCACATTCCCTCAACGTCCCATTATGCATAAATTGGCGCAGCATTTTTATCGATCATTGCGCACAACGTCCCTGAGTTAACCAAAAGCTCGAACGTAAAAATACGCAACCTGTACAAGTGACAGGTAAAGTTTCCACCCGCAAAAGTTCTTATTTTTGCGGCCTCCAAGTATGTCCCTCAACATTAATTTTATTGTTTCTAATTACGTGGAAAGTTTCAACGGCTGTGGCAAAACTTCAAAATGATGATGATGGGTTATAATAAGTGACAGATATATAGAGCGATGTAGATCAGGGACGGCTTAGGGAATTGAGGCAGTTATATTTGAGTCGACCGGTCACTATTTTTGCTATGGAAGATGAAATAAAGCAAATGAAAACCGTGGGGACCGATATATAAATGGTTTTCCTGTGCTTCGGTGTGATCGAGTTGGACGATAATGTTTTTTTTTTTAAATTCCATTGTCTCTTTTCCTTTTTATAAAGAGCAACACGATAAGAGACGCTTTTGTCATCCGGTAATTTCCAGCTCACATTGTATCGAGTAATTCTACTTTCGCGAATAACAGAAAGAAAAGAAAAAAAAGAGTGATAGGAATAGAATGGAACTAACCATTTCATCGTGGGGCGCGCGAAGATGATTGCACTTTGGGAAATCCGCCAGGATGGATCATGCCAAAAGGATCGATGAAATTCCGAAGCAAGAATAATCCCGAAAGCGCTATAACGAGTCAGCAACAAGATAACTGGCAGACCAAACTCCGCGTCGGCCTGAGGGAAACAAGGGGGTTAGTAGTGAGTGGTCGACGGATTGTTGGAAGTGATAGAGTGAAGTCGCCAAGGACGATGTGAAGAGAGCTCCCAATATTGAAGTGGAGAACAGCGGAGGCGAAGAGGGAACGCGGTTGAAGAAAGCTCTGGATGATAGTGGTGGCACGATATCTTGCCGGTTTTTACGAATTTAATAACTCGGAGTTTAATTAACTACTGAAAGTCGTGATCGATTTCCGGGAGTACGCTGAAAGACTTTCTCATCTCCACTCGGCCGTTTCTTTCCTGCCTGTGAACCCGTCCCACCTTCCCCCTACTCAGAGTAGCGAAGATATCTGGCCACCGTGATCTACCCGTGCAGTTTGCGGATGCTATATCTATACTAAAGTCTAATCCCCAGAGATTCGATGCTCTTGCCGAAAAATAACGTGGCATCTATATATAGCGCCGAGCAGTTGTCGGGAGAAATTCATTTGCTGAGGATACCGTATACGAATGAAGATGTTCGCTAGGAATTCTGCCAAAAATATTGTGGAGCTCTCAGTTTTAGTGGGGCCCGTGAAATCCTCGCAAACAGCTCCTCCTTGAACGTTCTTCTGCTTCGTAAAAAGTTCTTTCTTCCGAAGCATAGTATTTGTGCGCATCTTTGTCCCTCGAAACTGGTTGAAATTCTATCCAGCAGCACTTGTGTTCGTTGTCTGTAACAAAAGTGTCGGATTCCACGGCAATCGCACGCTCGCAGGCAACTATAATACTTTGAGGGAGTCAGCTAACATTGGCGACGGTGTAAGGAGCTTCGATTCGGAGTGCAAATAAATTTGGGCTGATTCTAGTTTCTCCGGAAAATTTATCATACTTTGCGTACAGCTCCGCGATTTTACTTTGGTGCGAAGGCTTTTGCGCTCCCTGAAAATAACACAACGTACCGGCGGTATACGAACGAATGAATTGGAAGACCATGTCGAGGAGTGTCGAGACGCAAGCAAAGCGTTACGTTACCTAAAGGGGACATTTTAATTACCAGAGACCAGCCATTCGCTCGTAGTACATTTAGCGCGATACACCTGCTATTTGTGCGGCATTGAGGTCCTTCAGCGACGCGAAGCTCAGCGCCATTTCTCTCGGAGTTTATATAAAGGCGGTCCAACCTCTTCTCCTGTAACCCGTTCACTGTTCGGGGCTTCGGGTTCACCTCCGCCTTCTGTACCGCCCATTTCCGCCGTATATACTCCGTAGGTAGAAGCGAACGCGAAGACGTGAGAGAGACGGGATATTCGCGATATAGTCTCTTTCCACGGTTTAAGCCAATTTTACACAGCGTAGGACAGAGATTGACTGGATTCCAATAAAGCTCAACGAAGGGATGAACTTTTAAATCGAGAAGATTTATCTTTTGTACTAAGACATAAAATCTCGAGATGTATTGACATAAAGGCTGTGGTTAATTTTGTTTTCCAGGTTGATTAAGATTACAATGTTTCAGTTGAATGTCGGTTGTGGAAGGATACCAGCTAGGTCAATCGCCGTTGGCCATTCCAGAGAGTCTAATGAAGACAGAGCTTTGGATGCATTAATAGCGTGTGACTGTATTACAGGAACCACGGGGAACCATGTGTCTTGCCCGCGGGCGTTGCCATAGTCTGAACACCGCCCAGGTCGTCTAGCTTACTCACTTACTCGCTCTTCACCAGAGGGTTCTAGCTGGCGCGGTCCCCTGGTATACGTAGGATGCCGCACTGGGTACGTACGACAGTCACGGATAATCAAGACTAACAGCCACGGCTGATCGTTCAACCTTCTTCGTCACCATCCCCGTGGCGCGACCACTCTATATCTCAATTTATATGGCAATAACGTCACTTTGGCTGTGTGGGCAGGTAAGCATATAGCTGGTACTCTCTTAGCTGGACTATCTTGCCGCGTTGCGTCTCCCATATCGTCCTCTTCCTTGCCCACAGACCTTCTTTAACCTTCGACAACCGTCGGAATAAGTTTTGCGCTTGTCCGTAGTTCCAACCTCACCCAGTGAAGGAACCTGACTGAAGGAAGTACGATCGTCCTGAAAGCATTACGAGCGCCTGGCCGTTGGGTTCTCGCTTCTGCTGTTGCTCCTCCTAGACCACGAAACCTATCTCATGGCCCTCGGGGGAGTCATGATGCTCTCGTGCTAGAGTACACGTAAGTATTACTGACTCAAGCCACCGGAACAGCCGTAACGGGTTGGCCGGGAAGTGCAACCTGGAGCCCGACGATTCACTAATACCAACACCACCATACTCCCCCAACCGAACACAAGCTGAGAGAACAGGACACTTCCTAACCATGCACTTAAAAAATGGACTCGCTATGCAACGACCATAAAGTCATAGCAGATGTAAGTAAGACAAGAAATTGTAGACTATTACGGAACGAGGCAAGGTTGAAATTGCTCGAAGAACTAAGACATCAACGATCAAGTTTAGAAGGTTAATAATCGCCGCCGAGTAAAAGTGCAGTTTGCCGTTATTTCTAGCGAACAAGGCAACAACGCTCTGAGTTTCCCGACCATTGAAGTAATGGTCGCAAAAGTGCCTCACGTGGATATTATACTCAGAGGAACCGAGGTAGCATACACGAGGAGTTTCAACGATGTAATAGTGTATCTAAGATCGTCAATGGACATGAGAGTACGTGGCAGACTACGACTTCGTTACGCTATTGCCTCTGCGTGTGGTAAATAAAAGCCGGGCCACCATGTATACAGAACTTTCCATTCGAAGCTCTGAGTACCACTGCGATTTCGTGAGCTGGGAAGCAAGCGCGATCTAGGCTGACCAACGCGAATACAGCAGAATCACACCGGCGATTGTACCTAATAGAACTTTGGCGCCTGATTGAGCTGATGATAGGAGCCGTAGAAGGATAGGTAGCTTTGGAAGTTCAACACGTCTGCGATAATAGAACTTCCGAAATCTCACGGAGGTGTGTATACAACCAGCAGACGAAGGCAGAAGGGGACACACAAAAATGTGAAACTTTCTACTGATCCTAGTAATCCTTTTCAAACCACATTCGGATTAGCAAACAAATACTTGATCGTAATAAGAATAACATCAATAATGTTTACTCCCTTATTGCATTCTTATCACGAACTTAGACCTACAAGAATTTACGAGAAATGGATTCCGATCGACCGATATTAAGTTCCTGGGATAAGACGAGCCTGCACATCTCAAGCGAAAAAAAACTTATCTCCCCACGTAGCACAAGATCAACCTGTTATTTTTGGATGTTTGATCCACAGCAGTTTTGACGGGAAGACCCAAGCGAGACGTATCCGGCAGGATTACCGGAGGGGCATTGGGAGGGCCAGGGAATCCCCAAAGAGAAAAAGGAGATGCTTTGAGTGTTGGTTGCTTTGGCACATCGCGACCGGAGACGCCAAGAATTCAAAAGCACATGTTTCTATTTACACCGGAGGTACGGGGGTAACCGGTTTTGTGTATATCTCACAGATTGTATCACGACGAAGAATCGAGAACCGCGGATACGGTCGTTATTTTTACGATGATCGATAGTATCAAAAGAGGATCCGGGATATAACTACGCGCGTCAGGGTCCGCTTCTAAGCCACTTCGTTTCGAGCTGTATATCGATGAAAGGTGATTGATCAGTGGAACGACTTGCGACGCTGAGGGTGTATACGAAATTCTGTGAATTCCGAGGAGTTCCATTGTATGGATGTACTAACGAGATACATAACCCACCGTTATTCAAAGATTACATGCGATGTAAAAGCCAACAGAACTCAAAGTAATGTCTAATCAGTTAAGGGAAAAGGGTTTCTTTTCTCTACAGACCGCATTACTATATATTGCGCTATCTGTATGTTACTATGATAATTGCTTTTTCGGGAAACCTTCAGAATAAAATGCCATATACAAAAAAAATGGCATTCAGCTACTTGGTGCCTTCAGATGTGGTTTATTTAATATCGCCAGTGCTGTTTAAACTAATTCGTATTTGTTGCTGTCGTCTATTTCAAAGTATACAGTCGAAGATTATAGAAGCGAGGTCCGGCCCACTTTAGGTCTACGAAAATATTGATTTCTCATACAGGATTCATGAGGATTTTTTTAGATAAAAAATGGCTTGTACTTTCGTTATAAATAATCACAGAAATATAAATTGATTTTGAAAAAATCTGATAAAAATTGTGGACGCTCTTTGAGATAGATGAATAACATAAAAATTGGAAAACCAATAGATCGAGGGTCAGAACCAGATAGAGTTGGTTACTATTTTAGTTAAAAATAGTGATTTACAATATTATCTGAAATAAGCACTAATTTCAAGTCGCGATTCAAGCAACTACCGGTCATTAAGCTTGCTATATACCTAAAATATAATTACAACATTCTAGTACATAATTGTAAACTTTATACCCCGTAAACTTATAAAACACATCATCTTAAGTTAAACCAATTACAGGAGATTATGATTACGTTCAAATTATATAATGGCATAAGCAAATTAATCATTCCCGTCTAGCAAGAATAGGCTTCAGTATTTTGTTTCTTAAAAATATGGAGTCCCGAGCATGTGAATTTATGAAAAATCTATATACATTTGGAAATTATCGAAATACATTTATTTTGAGCTGTGTACTCCGACTGAACGAAAAGTGGGATGGTTTGATACGAGAGTCGAAAAATTGCCGACCCAATATGATATTTAATATCACCCGACAAACAACCAACCACAACTAAAACCTACTGGCTATTGAATCGGAGAACATACGCATTGGTTTGTTGAATTCTTCCGAGCGTGAGTGTTCATACATCGAAATAGGTGCATTGGGAATAAAGATAAGCGATGGGCTCTGACGGACGGAGAAACATACGCGCATATACAGTCAATTCTACCTTCACGTTATTAACCTATAAGTGTATAGGTATATATGTAGGGGCCGGTACCCGAACATTCGAGGTACATCCCCACGTGTGGTACCATTGCATCGCCGATGAAGCTCTATTTGCGAACTCCGATTACAAATCAAACAAGCACAGCGATCCGGGTTATTGCGCGTGGTGCCGATATTTGCATAACCGTAATAACGCGGATGGCCGCACTACGTCGCGCTCACTTTCCGATATACACGCGATGAGAATTCAATTCCTATTGGTTGTTGAAAATAGAGAGACTCAAAAATAGAGTAAAAAACAAGAATGATCGCGCAATTTCTTAGTGATACTTTTTGCTTCATCTCATCACCACACTCAGTTAGTAATAAGATAACGAGATCGTCCGAGATGCCGAACGAGGGACCACAGACGTAGAGTCAGATACAGAAACAGAGAGCGGACGATACCACAGAAAATTCCAGAAAAAGGAAATCCCAACAGTCGATGAAGCATCATCTAGGAATTTCTCCAGATGTAATAACTTTTGTCGAGGATGGAAAGGGTGTAAAATCGATCTCGTTAAAACTTTTGAACTTGCGCGAGGAATCGTGCCAGTTTCGGGAAGTCTCGAGCTCGTTGGCGGAATTGAACGCTCTCGCCGGATCAGCAGAGGATCAACGGCGAGAAGAACGAAGAAGAAGGGTTTCCCTAGAGCTAAGACCACAGTAAATCTTTGTATTTGGAAGCGTCATTGACCGAGAATAAGTGCTATACCGCGGGGTAGAATCTATCGGCGGGAGGTATATAAGATGGAAGGAATATCGAAAGAGCGCTTGCATCTCGCAACGGTCGCATAAATAAAATTAGGATTATTCGATCTCTTGATCGTCCAGGAGAGAATCGCAATCCTGGGATTATTTCATTACTGTCTAGTATAGCTTAATGTACGCCGAAACAGCCTGGCTTTGCTGTACTGACTATTGTAGCATCAGCAAGAGACATTGGCACGAGGTCCAACGTCGCTCTCGACGTTGCACGATCGTCTCTATCCGGTTATTGAGATTATTTATGCCTCACGATCGCAAACCACCCTCCTCGTGTGCTTCGCGGCCACGTTCAATCGTTGATCATAACAGTGAAACCGAACGATCCTCGACTTGAGACTATCAACTAGGAAAATGTCCCTCACTCCCCGCAACTCATATCTATCTCTCTCTAGCTCTCTAGGTCTCCATCTCTTCGTACGGTATATAACAGAAACGGGACAGGAGTCGTTCGAGAACCGTAACCCTAGACGCTGGTAACTTATAGAACCCCTCTCGCGTGTCATCAAATTTTATCTCTCGATTCGATGATTGCAGCCTCCTTTATTCTCTTCCTCCACCACCGAGTTACATCGTGACACGCAAACTTTTTCTATGATTCTTAGAACCTTCAACCCCAGCGAATAACGAGGCCACGCTCGACTTATTCGAATTTCTACTGCGAGCGAGGAGGAAGAGTAAAAAAAAGTATATTTCCAGTGAAAACTTTGCGTATCGTTATCGTCGAGTCCTTGAGACTTCCGGAGCGACTCGATTGGATTGCCAGGACCCTTGAACTGCGCTTTCTATCTCGATTTCAAATCTTCTCTTGAAATTTTCGCGAGACCGAGGAGTATCCCACGAATTTTGATCGTAACGGTCTGTGACGCGAAACCTTTGTGTGGCTGAGCTAATATCCGGAGATGGATACTATCTCACTTAATAGCAGACGGCAGCGAGGAATTAACATCGTCCCAAAGTTTGGCAGGCAAAAATGTAAAGTGCTTTCGTGCCCGATTCAACTAAAGAATGTCGAGGTACGTCTTTAATATAACTATATATAAATTATATGATAATGCAAGTTCTATTTCGAAACTTCGACAATCAAATATAGTTGCGGCTTTGATGTATTGACTGATTCGAGTAGTTAAAGTCTTCGTATTGAAAAAAAGGGGCCACTTATTTCTGACCAATAACATTTCGATAATTAACTTAACACGGCAAGTATCTGATGTATATCCCGCGTATATGATACGCGAACTTTGAATATGGGGAGGATATTTCCACCTTTGCCAAGGGGTATAGAACATGTCAGGGACCATTTGGCATAACCTAATATGTTCGAGTGATCGTAATTGGAGGGATATGATACAAACGTACTGACGGGACAAGAAGTTTTTTTTAAAAGAGCATTTTGTGCCGATAAATTATTTATCGGAAACGCAGCTAGTCAAATTTTATCAACGAAGAGAACAGTTGATTAGGGCAGCGAAGGGAATACCATTCAAGTGCGGAAATGCAACTGTTGAAGTTGAATACCTCAGCAATGGAGAAATACTTCTTACAGAGATCGAACTACTGAAACGAGGATGACCCACTCGGGTTAAGCTCAACCAGCTATCGGCAGAAAGAAGGAATTTTCAATTCGTCAACGGAAAGAGGAGGCTGGAACGGCAGGGGAAAAATATCGAGCGACGTGAAAGACTTTTGATGTCATGCCACGGCAATCTGGAGCGCCCCTAGGGGCGCGAGATCTCCCTCTTCCGCTGTCAGAATTTGCAAGCCAGATTGAAATTTTGAAATTTAAATTTGGCCCCGACACTCAAACTTAAAATATGCGGATGAGAGACTGAGGGCACCTTTCGCGCAATTGAAAGAAAGCACGGTGTACATCCAGGGAAAGCAGGTACTCGAAACACCCGAGATAGAACCACTAATTGCCAGATAATTTGAGCTCTCGGACAAGCAGTGAAGAAACTACTGTATCAGTTGTGTATAGAAGAAGTTAGTCAGTTCTACAAAAACCATCTCTACACACTTCTATTTGTCCCGCACAATTCAACACCGACTTTTACTACACACGCTTAATCCGCAGAACGCAATCGTAATTTATAAGAACAGCACAGGAGGAAATCATACACAGGTATATATATTTATGTAGACATTCTACCAACGAACAATTCAACAAACATGAATGGTCCACAGTAGTAACATGCACGTCGAAACATAGCATGGGCACTACAAAACTTTGCACAGCATTCGTTTCTTACCTACCATTCGTATTCGGCATAATTTCTACTTTGACACGATATGAGTTTTCTACGGTAAACTCCGATAATTTTCCGCGAATAGATTCCGTAAACGGCCGATGAAAAAGGCATCTAACAGTATTAAGGACAATTAACTATTTGTCAGTTAAAAATTACGTCGCAAGATTTCCAGCAAGTTTAATCGAAAGATTTATAGAAACTGATTATTCTATAATTATTTGGATAAGTGAGTAGATGGGTAATGAAGTAAAAAGGTAGTTGAAAGTTACTGGAATGACGTCCGCTTGCAATTGAATGACATTGAGCAACGTGAATACAAATTTGTTTTTGCTTGAGTTCGCAGGGCAAAGATAACGATTTGGTGCCTCCGAGGCTCGCGCATACGGGGCACCTGATCCATTCGTCAGTGGGAGAGAAAGAGCTCTCGTGGGAAAGGTCGCCCAGTGCCGCAACCGCGGCCTCATTCCTAATGTTAACAACCCTTGCCGTCCCCTACCCCTACAACTCCGAAGTCCTGGGCGAGCCCCAGTGCAATCGCCTCAATGGATTTACCGGGCGCACGGTCCGGAGCTTCTGGTTGCCCGAGAGTAACTCGTTACTTCGCTTTGTTCTTTGAATTGGATAGTTTTCCATTAGCAATCATAACAACGTCCTTTGGTGTCCCCACCAGGAAAAGATGGTTGGCGGGCGGGAATACACGGAGTGGGAAGGCGCAGTATGGCGCCACATGGCGAAAGAAGTGCGAACCTTCTGAGGAGCTAGCAGGGGTTCACGGAGCCGCGAACTTATTCAGAGTCGTTGTAAGCTTTCTTCGTCTATAAGGACTATCCGCGTGGCTATTTACATTTTGATGACAATATAAATTGCCATTCGACTCGGATGGTGATCCACGACTCTGAGTGCCCAGAAAACTGATAACTACAGGCATTTCGGGTCGTAATTTCAGGGGTCTTGGCTTGCATCATCAATGTCTAATGTGACTTTATATCAGTCCGATGCATTATTATTATTATTGTTATTGTTGTTGTTGTTGTTGTTGTTGTCGTCGTCGTCGTCGTCGTCGTCGTCGTCGTCGTCGTCGTCGTCGTCGTCGTCGTCGTTGTTGTTGTTGTTGTTGTTGTTGTGTCTAATAAGCTTGTTTAATAGTACACAATCAAAAGCAAGTTTGGAACATTAGAAGGCTTCATTTTATAATAATGATTTCATTAAACAAGTAACACAGCCGTTTGCTGACTTTAGAGAAGTGTCACTGGTTATTTCTGAATTTGCAGATCACTTTCGCACGTCGGCTTTTGGGAACCATCCGTTCATGTAAACCAGACAAGCATTGTTTACCCCGAATTAGACTCTGGTTCGACGAGCAGGTTTGTATTTCCGAAAATTGTATTTCCGAAAAATACGATAAAAAGTAAACAGTTCACCATTTTTGAGTTTACTTACTACTTTCAAATGTGTCCGTCGATCTTGTGAAAAGTATTTTCGAAACACTTACCTGTAACAGAGAAAATGATAATAACATTATTGAACGCAGTCGATACAGTGATAACAATATGCACTGCTAGTGCATTGAGAGAGGGTGAGAGAGGACAATCGATAATTCGATTGAGACAATCATGCGGTAGGACGGTGAAGCGAGGTGCGAGGCGCGGTAGAGCTCCTCTCACGGTCTCGCGCTGAAGAGCTGCTACCTCACTCCACTCCGGGCGCATCCCCCTGTCGATATGCTTAGAGGCGAGGGTGCGGTATGTATTGGATGTATTGAGTAGCGCTGTAGGTACGACGGAACAGGAGCCCTCCACAGTAAGCAGGCACCCATAGAGGCACGACCATAACGGAGTATAATTCAGTCTGGTTCTAGTATGTATAGTGCCCACTCCATTCTCTCGGCAATGTGGCCCCGTACTGTGAAGCCCCGCACTGCAAGCGTCCTAACCCTCTCGCTGGCGTACCTCCTCTCTTAGATATATCCCATTGCTACGCCACTAGCCCTACCAGTAATGCATTACATCCGAGTACGACACGCCGTTGATATATATATATATATGCAAGAGCGTCATATATGTCTGTAACGTATTTACGCAAACGTATATGCCTAGACTTGCAAGCGGTATAACCGTGAGCGAACGGAGAACAGTGGCTTCGTGAATTTCATTAAAGGGTGCCTTGGGTAACGCACTAAGGGAGTTTCGGACCCGAGTCCAACGAGTATCCTTCTCTCCTCCGTGTCCGCGTCATCACCCTGCGTGCGTCCCTCTCCCTTCACTGACCCACTTATGCGAGGGAAATCGACGACGAGAGTAAGATTCTTAGCAGGCGTACCTACCGTACACCCTAGACGTACAACTTCTGATGCGCTCTCGTACAGGTTCCCCGCACAGAACAGTCTACAACATAGTATACGTATATGTCAGGTTGGCACTTGCCAATAATACTGTTACTACTAGTATATACGACTTTCGTACTATTACTCGTGGCCACGATCGACTCGAGGGTTTCCCCCTTTGCCAACTAGAATCTTTGAGGTGAGTGGCGCGTTCGCTCGGACTCGCCACAGTGGATACGGCGATTACGGTCGAACACTTTACCACCCCCCTCTCAACACTCTCTCGACAAACCCCTACAGAGACTGCCACCAAGTGCATCAAGCTTGTTACTTCACGGTACACGTTATATAGAGAACCTGGTCAGGTTACTTGGATAGAACAGCAATCTGAGTCGATGTACTGTAGAATTCACTGGTCAAAGGACAAACCGAACTCGAAAAGACAAGTTGCAGCTGCGTTAAAGCGCAGGTTTGATTTAGATCAACATGTTATAATATGCCGTTACGAATATTTTTCGTAACAACATTTTTCAACAAACATTTGTTGAAAATAATGGTATCGAACCGGAGTAATATCAAATAGAATCCTAACGACAAATTATGGAAAACTTTTTGTCAATTCCGGTTTTGCATTTCACGATAAATTATGACGGTAGAATTAACGTGTGCCTTAAGTCTTTTAAGAAAAGAATAAAGTTAAAACAGTTTAGAATACGTCGACTTAATGCAGTCGAACTGAACAGAACGTTTAATGCCTAGTGCGTTAATGAAACCTGATCGCAGAGGATAAGACAATAAGTGTTAATGGATATGATAAAAAGATTTTTCTCTTTCGATTGTCCCTTTCCTATGTCGAGTACCACCATTCGACATAGCAATTTCCTCCAAAGTCGAGCGAGGTTGACCGGTTACTCCGTGTGTAATAGCTTCGTTAATTACGGAAGTCGAAGTGTCGTGAATACGGCAAATCACTAGTTGGATTGAGATCAATGACAGATTGTCAGAACAGTCTCTCAGTTACTACGGAGAAAATGCATGTGTGGGACAGTGTAAATACATGGTGTTCGGCCTAACGCGTCGTAGTAGACACGGCATATACGATTGGACCGTAGGTTTCGCCAGCGCCATAGGGATACTCCCGTAGGAAGAGTAGAAGTGGCGAGAACGGTGGCCGTATACAAAAGCAGGAGCCGAACGCCGAGACAACAGGCGGGACGAAACATCATCAAGCCCGTCACTTGGTATACGATTTGATAATTGGACCTGGTAACTCAATCGCTTTCCTTATTGTCCGATCAAGAAGCTTTGGATCAATGTTGCGGACCGTGTAAATTGGGGCTCAAGTGCTACTTCGGAACTGATCACGTTGTGCTTGTTACCTCACCACGCTTTTCACATTGGAAATATTTGCACAATGAGAAGAAAAATTCATTTCTACTACCAAAGTATGCGCTTGCAAGCGGCGGAACGTATATCTTGTCCATTGGATGAAATAGTTTTCATTGCAAGAAATGGTCATGAACACATTTCTTGATTCTATTACGAGTTACCTTCATAAATCCAATATTTCCTTCGACCGATCGAAGATGCTTTTCAGTAATTAACATGCCTAGAAATAATAAGAATAATATTCAAACTATGTTTTAATATATGCAGTAAAGAGAGGTTTTTTTAGTACAATGAAGAACTTCAATATGGGCCGTCCAAATACCTTTCCTAGTCTAATCAAGTTTTCAGGAAATATAATCAAATTATTGATAAAATAAGTTAGTATGGTTACTTTACGTTTTTCACTGAATTTCAATGATCTCTGTATTAAAAAAAAAGGCGATCGAAGGCGTTTTTTACTTTAGTTCACAAAGTCACTATAGCTCTCGGCTGAACAAATCTCGTCATGTGGAAAGCGGAAGTGAATAAACGCTCATTTCATTAATCATTTGCGGCCCCTCCAAGTCCGTCGCCGATTCAGCATAGCTTCAAGGCTCTCCGGTTAAGGTAATTTGTGTTCACGGAGTAAGGTACACTCACTCGCTCTCTCTCTCTCTTTCTCTCTCTTTTTACTCTGCGTATCTGGACGAGGGACTCGGGTTTCGACCATATACCCTCTCTGCCGTTCAGCAGACACTCTCAGCACACTTGCATCCTATATCCTGGAAACTCTGCCGGTTCCGTGAACCTCGGGGGGGCTTCATTTATCATACTCCGGATCATGTTGCACCCCGACAATTGCAATGCGGTTCGCTATATAACTGAAAGCGCGGGTAATCACGGTCAATGAGTAATAACGGCGGCCGATATAACAATAGATCCACGCAGAGTGAAATATTAAGTATATTATATGTTATTTCAAATACGCTCAGTAATTGCGAATTGGTCATGGAATGAACGATACTTACATCTGTGAGGAAAAATTAATTAAAAAATAAAAACAGACCCTGGGTAGCTTATAATCAATGATCAAATCCATGGAGAAAAGTATGAAAAGCTTACAAGGTCTACCCTTAAAAATTGCTTTATTACTATGTATTATACCTTTCATAAGATCATCTTTACAATTATGTTGACCGATTCTGCGTTACAAATTGGTTTATATATATATATATTCTGACGAGGCATTAGTGCGCTCTCGCAACAACGCGCTAGGACCAGAGTGCTCGAGCGCCGAGAGCGCCCGAAACCGTGTGGCAACAGAATCGCTCCTCGGCGGCAAACTCGAATAATGAACGTTTGACTGCCGTAAGTGTTATATTCCACAGGATTCTCGGAATTAGAGTGACAGCCCAGGAAGACGCTCGAGGACGGATAGAGAAGAAGGAGGGCGGAAGAACGCGACGATCGACGGAGTCGATCGATGTCAGGCCGTGACTCCCACCCCGGACGTCCGAGGCACGCGTAACCCGGCAGAGCGTGCGAGAATCAGGAGTCTGATTTTGAGTACCGAATGGAGTAGTGTAAGTCTGAGTCCAGTCTGGAATGAGTCCTCGTCAAGTATTGAGTAGGGATTGAGAAGAGTAAGCGCGAAATATTAGGCTGTCGCCGAGCACCTCGAGGAATCGGTAGCTGTGAGCAGACGCTGACGCACGAGTACCGTATTGGGCTGTAAATCTAACAAGAGCCGAAACCCTTTACCGCGCGTGTAGAAGTATCCACGAGAGTCTCGTTAGAAGAAATACGATAGACCCGTGCACGCGCTTCCGCCGTGGAGCTTAGTAGGACCAGTTAGTAAGCTAGGAGAGAAGAACCACGAGTACGCGAGGACCAGCGGATCCAGGAGTCAGCAGCGTTGCGAGAGGGAAGCGATCCACGGGAAAGAAGGTAGGCGCACGTGGTGCACCATCAAATAGTACTCCCGTGTAGCGTAGTCTCGTCCTCCGTCGCGACCGGCTTCTCCGGCCGACCACGTGAGTTCTCGGAAGAACTAACGGTTAGGATCACAGTAACTGTCGGACTCGAGTCACCTTTGTAGTATTTTGTATTTGATTCTTGTTTGTCAATTAGATAATAAATCATTGTTAGCGTATTGTAAATACAAGAGTCCGAGTTCGAATAATTGATTTCGCGTATAGTCCCCGAACTGCACCCCTTCCAGCTAGCCGGACCGGAATAAGAAGTGACCTGGGCGAGAAGTAAGTGACCCTGGCTGTCGGGTCTAGAATAGATAGCTTGGCGCCCAGCACACGGCAGCGAAGCAGGTAAGAACGGGAGAAATCGCATCATAGCAAGAAAAATGTACAAGTGGGCGTCGTTATATTTGATCGTAGCTCCCCGTGCGAGTCAATCCGAAATACTCATGCGAGGGGCTCGTCACAATATATATTGTATATATATATACATTGTGACGAATCATTTTATTGGTTTTCTCGTTTCTAAATTGAATCCTCTGTTTTCTTTCATAATTGGCATACGAAAGATGTATGAAATGCTTAAAACGCCCAAACGATATCTTGTACTTTCGCAATGAAGCGTACACGATCTGTTAGTTGAATTAAAAATGCAATAAAATTGGAATCGATTCACCCAAGTATGTAAAATTCTTACCAGACTCTTGTTCTATGGTATTCTACATGTAAGCCAAATTCGATACATAAAATTTGAAACATAGTTATATAATTTGAATAAATGATTCGACCTTCATGAAATATAACACTTATCATGGAACCATGATGATTCCATGAATCCATAAATGTATTATTTTATCTAACGTTTTAGCGATCAACTGACGAGGACGGAATTCAACTACCTACCTACGACTTATGTCTAATTACATATGCCGCTATGAACCCAACACTCCACCGACTACGCTATTACTAATTTGTGAATCTCTCGTGTTTGAATTCCCTATAAGCTACATCAGAGATTATAGGTGAAGCCTGATAGTCATTTTAGTAATGATTACGACGCATGGTCGTGTACTTTATTTTTCGATGTAGTCTAATGTATTAATTACCTGTAAAAGTTCATATTTAATTAGCGGCTTTAATTTAAATAGATTAAATTGTACCAAAGTTTCCTTAACTGTAAAAATGAGTTATGGCCTACACCATATAACATAGTACAATGATCATATATCATTGCATCAAAAAACAAAAAGAAGTGAACCCGTACTTTGTTGAGACTGGGTAGATTGTTTCAAGAGGTTGAGCCAACCTCCTGGCTTACACGACTTATTTCCATTCCAATCCTCTCAAGGGCATATTATAGTTTTTTCAATAATTTCCATGAAGTCGCTGCATGAAAATCATTTCGATCATTGAAGTATAACGTGTAATTCACTCCACCATTCGTGGTACTTCAATGAAGTACTGGCTATGTTTCGTTTCAATCTTGTATTTTAATCAGCACAGCATACAGTACGATTTGATTAGCAGTGTTAGGACACGTTGAAGGCAATTTTCAGTCAAAATGCAACATCATGAAGTAGTTGATGCAAAAAATTCATTCTATTGTTCCTGCGGTTATTTCAACTTAAATTCCTTTGGGTCGGCGACTAATTAGCCAACCTTTCGGCGAGGATGTCGTAAATTTTCTTTTTTTCGCAGTGTATATCTTCGGAATTCTATAACAATGTAAAAAGGTTTGGTTCTTTAAAATTGCGAGTTTCCTTTATTAATGACAATAGTAGCTACGTTCATTCCGTATAAATAATCGCACTGCTGATCCGTGTTTACTACCAGTGATCCCTAGTGAGTTCAGCTCTCCCAGAAATTCGGTAAAATCTTTCGAGCACACAATGGTTTGTCGCGTCATGAAGAAACGGTAGTTGTATTAGAGCCTAGGGGTTCGGTGAATGACGGGACGTCGACAGAGTAAGAACGTTAGGGCCTGTGCAGAGTTCTCGAGGCGTAGGCGAGAAATGAGGTTCGAAAGTGGGATACGTGAAAAGCGTTGTGCCCGACGTGATATATCTATTCTGGCTATACGTGACTAGAATCCCCATGGGGTAGAAGTTGGATTTGTAACGTATTTTTCACCAAGTCGGAAGTAACTATTGGCGCGAAGACGCACCACTCACAAGTACATATATATAGGGCATTCCATACCAACTCGGCCTGAGTCTATTATTGTTCTAGCTCTAAACAGAAATCATGATTGTTATTAATATTTTTAAAACAATTTATATACTTCTGATTATTACGAATATACGGAAAACCATTTTTTTAAATCTTAAAATATCCTTAAAAATTCTATGTTAGATATTAATATTTTTAAGCGTAATCCCAAAGTGGGCCGATCCTCGCTACTTTTGTTTACGAAATCTCTCACCACAGACTGTCGTTGCTCCAGGATTTTTCAAGCAAAATAATTATTTTAAAAAGACAGCTGAATTCACCCTACCATAAAAATTGCTCGAAATTCTTTAATTTGAATACACGATTTTTGTGCATTTTTTCATTATTTATATTTATGACCTTTAATATATTTGTTATAATCATAATTATATCTAATTGTTGTTGGAAGATTCATGAGAGAAGAAATATTATGTAAATATATAAAATGCAGCAACATATTACAACAACACATCATAAATATGAATGTCGAATTGATGAGAATTTCTTTACTGTGGATGAAGCGTTGTTTATACAGAAACCTGACGGGACTTTTCGTTTCGTAAAAAAGGTAAGAATCTTCCTTGCAGAAACTCACGTTTTTTCAATTTGCCATAGAATATAAATCAATATTTGCGTTGATGAATAAAAACATATTAAGAAATCATAGCGGCCTGTGGGCAACTTGTAACTTATGATAAAACTCAATTCACGTTACTGAAATGTAGGGGCCGAAGCTTTCAAAAACAAACCATCACGTTTCAAAAACAAGTTTCCTCTATACTTTTTATACCACTAACAAAGTTGCCTGGATGAACAAGTATGTTGATCGATGTTGGCTTTCTCATAGAAATAGTCGGTCATAAACATATAACGGAGTGAGCACAAGATTCAACTTCGCAAGCTTATCGATATACTGTAGACATCATGTCATTTTATTGCCACTTTTCTATTTCTAAATAAAATTTTATGTTCACATTTATAATTCTCTCACGAGAACTGGGTAATATACACACGAATTACTGTGTTTAGTAATTTTCATAAGCTTTGAATGCTATGAATGCTTTGAATATATCGTAATTTCTCTGAGATAGAGCGTAATCGATGCCATTTGAACCGAATGACCAACCAGCCCAAATTTGTATTCGAATCTTGTCCCATGGTACTCTACATGGAAAGCAATTTTGGTATAAGTCTCGAGTATCTATTGGCGCAATTTCCTGTGAATTAGATAAGAGCAAATGTGTCAAATCTTTCGAGTGAACCATGTGAGAAGAAATATTATGTTTTTGTGTTATACGACAGAATATAAGACCGAAATATCGTACGGACGAATGTGCAATTGACGGGACTATCTATAATGCGCGTAAAACAATATTTATTCAGAGATTTCAATTGATATCTCGCGAATTTTCAACAGTGGCACCAGTAGGGTCAGCTAAAACACGACGAAAATATTCTGTGCACGATGTTCCGCGTTTAAGGTGAATAAGTATACCGATGTGCTACCTGAAAACAGACACCACGCGCGAGTTGTATGTCGGATATGGTAGTGGCCAGCAGGTGCGCCGAGGATTGTTTGGAAACGAAGTGTGTGCATGCTACAGTCGTTCCTGCGTTCTATACGAGCATGCCGTACCGAGCCAGAGTAATATTGTATGCGCATATTTAGCGTGCGGCGTATTATTTCAAAACACAAGCGAATCCGCTGTGCATACCGCTGCTAGTTTTGCTACAGGGAACGAATTTACCGCTTCACATATCTATCCAGCTGCTCGTACGCTCGAGGGCAGCAAGTTTTTCATCAAGCCCCACTCTTTGTTCTACCCATTTTCCCTAATTCGCTAAGCCCAAGTTAAACTCTTTAACGAATCATGGACGAATAGTTTTGTGGATTGCTATTGCTTCCATAAATGATGTATTCATTTTGCGGAGTACACGTATAATTCCTGGATGCAACTATGAATTTTTGGTTGTGGAATAATACGATATTTGGACACTGAAGGTTCGTTGCAATGTAAAATTCGGAAGAAATCGATTTATTGATTTGCTTAGTAGAATCCATCAAATAGTTTTATTTCCATTATTATCAGTGTTATCCTAATATTATCAAATATTATTATTTCAACTTAAGCATTTTCGATTGGATCCAGCTTCTTACAAGAATTTATAATCAAAAATACAAATATGAGATCCTTGGTTGCCCAACGGTACATAAAATGTAATTCCAATTGCTGTAGAATGTATTTATAGTGAACAAGCAAAGGGATTCAAAGATTACTCAATCGTTTTTGGGTATATATATATGA
Source organism: Clistopyga incitator (assembly GCA_947507545.1). Lineage (NCBI taxonomy): Eukaryota > Metazoa > Arthropoda > Insecta > Hymenoptera > Ichneumonidae > Clistopyga > Clistopyga incitator. The sequence continues at coordinate 7,228,962 of OX382176.1, forward strand.
GAAACCGGGCTGCGAAGTCTAAATAAAAAATATGACTTTATGAGAAACGAATACATAAGCGGCAAAGCATATCTTAAGAGACGCTTTTTATGCCTACATATGCATATATGTCTTGACCTCAATTAGAAAATTGAAGATATTCATGTATAAAAATGGAAAAATTCAAGTAATATTGCATAATATATATATATCAAATAACCTAAAAACAAATACTTTCGAAAGTAACCGCAGATATTACGCAATTGGAGAGTACCAGGATTGCCGTGGACTCAAAGTCTGATTTTTGGATCTCCAATTAGGTTATAGAGAGCGAAATGAAATTCGTTGGGCCTGGTATAATCATTCAGAAGTGGCATATTTTACCTATTCTGTTTAAACGAAGTATGTTTGAAAGGTTTAAATTTTTACTCGGGCCATTATTATTAGCTGCATACCATTTTACTCGGTCGATATGCAACAATGTGAATCTCAAACTGAAAGACAACTTTATGAATTTTGCGCCTTAAAAAGATTGTTGTTAGTTCTAATAAGCAATGTTAAAAGTACTAATGCTTTTCTGCGAATTATAATAACTTTACGTCAGCATATATTTTGTTACTAAAACTTCAAAACGTGTATGGAAGCAGAGAAAAAACATGATTATTGTTTAAGCCTGATGTTTATTTTTCGGAAATTATTTTCTGAAACGTCAAATTGTTATTCTAATTGGATGAAGAATTCCATTGTTACTACTGCCTGGACTATCTCGGCGGTTCTTTACCTCCCACTCGTAGTGTCGCCTCCTCGCCCTTCTTTAACTCTGCCCGCGCTCGTCATGTCTACGTGAAACTATCACGGTCGTCGGAGCTGGGGATAATTGCTGCATGAATAAACATGAATTCAGTTTGCCTTATTAAATTCATTATTAATATATTCAAAACAGGTATCGAACGAATGAATCCGATGATATGCAAATTTACGGTCTTGCGATTGCCGTTCATCTACGACCTCCAGCTTTTCATCTTTCAAGAAAAGCCTCCTACCCTTTATGCTCAGAATCCCTCACTTGGTATACGACCTGGTTTTCGAATTTTCGAGTTAACCCGCCGAACTATAACTGGGTTACGGTAACTGTGACGCTAAACCTCCTGATACTCGTACGTCGTACATTATCCAAATGAATTTGAACAATTACACTTTTATTTACATTTTCACTGCATAATATCGCCCGTGAGCGATTTCAGACTTATTTGAAGGATGATTAACATTGGTTTCGGTAAGCAGATTGCGTGAGATCTGATCAGTGAGGGAGAAAAAATATCAGGAGTCTCTTAAATGTCGTCGTTCAACCCGAGGTAACGATCGTACACTCCTTCCAGGCATCGAAGTTACCCCAAACGGCGAAGGCGCCAACCCCACGAACCTTATACAATCAACTAGCAGCCCGGAGTTCCCCAAGTGGAGTGAAATAGCATTAGCTCAAAACGTACACAGGATATATAACGAATAAACAGATAGATTGTTTGTTGAGCATAAATCAAAGCTGCCCCTCATGCTCATTGCCACGAGGGCGAGTAAATAGTTTTAGGATAAATCTTGTACATTAGGAAATGGCTAACCTATGATCCATAAATCTCGATCCGCAAACTCGTGGGTAGCGCGCGGTTGCAGCGTGTCGTGCGGTTGCGTGCCTCTCTCCCTTTCACTTCCTCTCCCTCTCTCTCTCTCTCTCTCTCTCGCTCTCCCTCTCCCTCTTTCTCTCTCTCTCTCTCTCGCTCTCTCTTTCTCTCTCTCTCTCTCTCTGTCTTTCTCCCTCTTGTCAGTGCGAGTTGTTGAATGAATGGGGTGGGTGGTTGCGCGTGACTTTCACCGTTGAGAAGACGAGGCGAGTGACGGCGCCTCTTTCGAACCCTTCCAACGTTTTCCTCCTTTCTTTTAATCACCCTGGTTCAGCCCTTGAGTTTTCGCCTTCTCACGCCTTCTCGTCCTCTTAACTTTCGCCCGTTTTTTCTAATCACCGTCTCCGTAATTGTATTTTATACAATGTTGATGGGCTCTTGCAACCTTTGTTTTTCCGATACTTCAGAATCGTCGATTAATCGTAATCGCAACAATAATGTTACTAAACAACCGATAAATTACAATCTGACACTTTAAGCGCGCGAGAAGTTCGATTTAGAACACGCGTGGGCGTACAGCGTGGCGGCGAGTCGGATGGCTGACTGGCGGAGAGCAACTACTCTCGCGCTTGGCACTCAGGGGCCGTTGGGGGTTGAACGCGAGGGGGTTGGACGGGAGTACCACGGCGGAAGGGGCAGGTGGTGGGGTGGTAAACGCGGATGCGGCGCGTTGCTGTAGCAGCGAGGTCGCGGTGCGCTGCGCGGGGATGGCTGTGAGCCGGTGGCAGTAGTGGCAGAGGCAGCAGCAGCAGTAGCACCACCGAGCGCAAGCACAGGGTGCGATGCCAGTGGTAACGGATGAAACGACGGCGGCGGGCGAAGTAGCAACAGGCGGCTGCCGTGTTCAACCCTTAGTACCCTCGACGTCCGCAACACGTTTGTCCTGGAAGTGGCGCCGACATCAAGCGTGACGTCACCGACCGACGTGACGTAGGCGTGGTCACGGATGCGCACTAACACCTCGCTTGTCACCGTTGTCATAGTGACTGCTTGCCGATGCCCGCGCGTTCTGGCGTCGTCGCCTGAACACCACCCTCCCTCGCTCCCGCAACCCGCTTTACCAAGTGCGTTTCTACCGCCGCCGTCCTACGTCTCATCCAACAACCCCACCGCCGATGTGCCTGAGCAACCTTCACTCGTCCGCGCCACGAGTACACATACATTTGTAACCTCACATGGATACTAGATTTCTGGGCTCTATCGTTTACTCTCTCTCTCTCTCTCCCTCTCTCACACCAACGCTCACCTACATAGAACATGCCCTCGATTACAGCATCCACCCAACTATCCGGAGAATCACTGTTGTTATGACTACCGCGTAGACACATTAAAAAATCTGCAGGTTTCTGGAAATGTAAAAAGAACAATGCATCGTAAAATTAACCCAGACGCTAGCTCCTGAATCATACAATAATAAAAATTCGTTAATTCTCACTCAAAACATGAGTAAAAAGTAATAGACCAGCGTTTGAAATTAATAAGGAAATAAGAAATGAAAAAGCAATATCTCAATTTTAATGTAATTTTAACGAGATTGCAATATTATCTCACGAAACATCTGAGTCGAACGACTCCGATCGATAGTCCATTCGACATAAACCGCCAATAAACGAATATCATCGAAATTACCACCCACTAGAATGTCTACATGTGTCCAATAAAATTCTTGTACTACTATTACTACGAATCGAGGGTTCGTATGCAGTTTACATTTCTGTTATATGAACTGAATGGTCGCTTTCATATATTAATGATAAAAATAGTCAAATTGCCTGCAAGAACTGATATGAATTTGTCGGTGATATATCTGAGCAAAAACTATGCATGCTGTTAATTGCACGTTCTATTAATTTGCAATAAATATTAATGAGTTCATCTGTGTATTCGATTCTAAAAGTACTGAAAAAGTTGTAACATATCATTTTGCCCTCCTTGGTCTTGATTATTATAAGTTCCTCTAGAAGCCCTCATCTTATTTCTAAGTGAACTCATGTCTTCGTCCGTCTCCACTCCCACCATGGAACCATAACTTTTATAAGAACGCTTTTTCCTCAGTTGTTCCTGATCATTTTAAGTCACCTTAGACGCTTCGTTCCGGGCCCTGATTACTCTAAGTCTTCGTAGAGTGACCCGGCCACCATTATGTTAAATCTTTCCTTGGGGACCATCACATTTAGTGACTACAATTTTATTTAGAACTGCATAAAAGATGCACATGCAAAAATATTTTCATATTTCAGTGCCTTATATTGAGTCATACAGAGCTCAGATTTTTTTGACACGTCATGAATTGCATCGCTCCAGTAGTCAAGTGGGTCAAGATGGATCGTCGGAAAGGATGGATTCTCGAAAGCTCTTGACTCGCTTAGATGTAGCCACGGGACTTCAGCAAAAAAGGAGTATCAGAAAAAAAAGGTTCGGAGAGTTTTGTCCTTGAAAAGCAAAATATGAGATATATTTAATAATTACCGACTAGAAATTGTAAGCAACTTTCAGTAATCATGACAGTTCACTAGATATGGATACAGATTGTAATAAAGCATTCACCAATGATCTTTTGCATCCAGTTTTTAATGTCTCACCACATACGAGGTATGTAAATAGAGAAAGTATTGCAAACCAACAAAAAATAAACTCTTACATTTTTATGGAAATACGTGGTTCAAGTGCCTCATATTCAAAGTGACATTCAGTTGTTTCTGGCTGTCTATGTTTGAACTCGAACTTGACAACTAATTGTTTTACGTCCATTCGACTATTCCTTATAGTTACAACCAAACCTATTTAGAGAATTATCCCAAATTCAACATTAACTCTCCTTTAGGGCGACTTGATTCGTAAACATATATTTACTCATATAGCTATAAATTTGCTGAGGTTAAAGTATATATAGACATTTTGATAAAAATCCAAAATTGAACAAAAATCAATTTGTTGTTTAACTGATTTTGACATGTGACCACAAACAAAAGTGCCACCTGTTGTGTTCAGGCCAAATTTCATCTTGATTGATAGAATCGTTTTTGACGTATGTAAATTTGAATTTTGTATGCTGGCCACCCACACACATACGTACATATAATTTGTTTCATAAAAATAAAACTTCTTCTTTGAGGAAGCAGAAATATTTTGGACTATATGTTATAATTACTGTAAAAAAATTATTCTATAAATTTAATGCACAAGTACTGGAAGTTATTATTCATAAACTGGTATACTAAATTATAAGTATAAGCGCAATCTAAAATGAATGTATGTTATAATAATCTTTATACTGCAGTTTAACTTTCATGTATGTGTTCCACAATTTTAACAATTTGCTTTAATTTTACTACTACTATGTAACGATTGTATATCTAATTTACTACTGCTATGTAACGATTGCATATCTAATTTAATATACTAGGTTACCGATACCGACTTTCAATGTTTTCTAACAGTGTATAATTTTCAGTACAAAGTTGATTTTTAGGGGGATGATGCTACCTATACCCGCCAGGATAACGTTTTTCGGAAATAGTAGGTGGTCCTTTAATTATTTAAATACAATGAATGCAAAATTGCCGCGACTATCAATTGGCGGGTAAAATCGAGCAACTAGACAGTACGTTCGGGTTTCATAAAATTCACTGTAAACGCTCATCTGAACAGAGGTCGATTGCTAACGATGAAATTTTGCCATTACGGATTTTCGACGGGAAACGCGGCTTTGCATCTCGAATAATTTAATTTCGTGGGCAAGGCTTTTGTGACGGACGGGACCCCATGACATAGGGTATATTAGGGTATTTATGAGACCGCTGATTCGTCGGATATGTTCGCTTTTCGAGAATCCACGGAAAATACACGAGTAAAACGGAGGGGCAATCTCGTTCCATCTGCACTCTCATCACTGGTAAAACTTCGTAAATCATGAGAAATACTCGCCGCATCGGTGTAACGTAATGTCAGAGAAAAAATTGCATTGGCTACATTAGGGTTCTGCTGTTGAATTCGGGAACCCTGCAAAATGCACTAACTCCGAACGATTTTGCTACTAACTAGTCAATTATGTCTGGGCTGGAGATTCGAATACTGTTTCATTGAATCAGATACTTACTATACAGCGTGAGGCACGTAGAGTGTTACAGGTCAATAGCACTCAAGCTATTGATCATATCCAAAAATGTTTCAGACAAAAGTTGCAGTGTTCGAGAAGGCCGTCATATTGGACCACCCTTTTTTTTATCTACATAATTATTTTATCATACTCAGTACAAGCAGTATTGAAATTGTGCATTTACTTCACAGTCTATTATTTGTAATAGTACATTACGCAATAATATTGATAATATACTTTGAATGATATTAAACAGCAACCCCAAAAATCGGTCTTACATATTCCTTCTTCATTTTCAAACATTCGCAGAGCGTACTCCGTGGGAACGAATAATGACAAAATTTGGCTTCCTTGTAGGGGGAGCTTTGAAAAACAAAATCAGAAGTTAGAAAATCAAATGAGAATCAACATGAAAGTCCTAACATCGTATTTTTTAAATTTTGATAAATCATAATTAATTCAACGCCCTATTAAATTCGAACGCCTCAGTTGGGTTTTACCAACTTTGATATTGAATCGCATTGCACCTCATTATACACATCTGAACTCACAGTCTATTTAATTAAATATGTTAAAAGCAAAAGTGATACCGAGTCATCAATTCATATTTGGCTGAAAATCCAAAGTCTTACTTAGAATTACTATATTTCAGTAAGTTTCAGATTTATAATAAATAGCGACTCAATGAAGGCAACGATTTGTAATCAAAAAATTATAGAGAAAAATCCATGCTGATATAATATCACTATAATAAACGCTGTTGCTTAGAGAGACTATTACGATGTATTTTACTTATCTTTACTGGCTGACGCTGCGAATCTCTTATCCGAAACTTCTAGTCGTGAGAAATATCCCATGGGCAGCGGACCTTGGTTGTACTGTTCGACTCAGTCCAACAACCCGCAACCCACCAATCTAATTATGCTCATGCAACGCCTGCGATCCCTTTTCAGTGCTGCATGTACATAGTGCATCCTATATATGCAACCGACGCTACGATTGGACAACAAACGGCATTACCGCGACCTGCAGCAATTAACTGTTTGCAATACACATAACAGTATATACAAAGAGAATGCTGACGATGTTTCTGTGTTGAAATGCCCTTACAATTTTGAATACCTTCTACATTGTGAACTGTCTTCAATTTTGCTATACTTATACCGGGAAGATGGCGGTACTGCTCGTTAAAGCGAAAGAAAATAATATCCTATTTGAACATCATAATGTTCGTAAGTGGAGCGATTGCTGTTCTCCGAGATCGTGCTCTCCAGCTGTTGAAGTCAAGAGCAGATGAAACTATAGGAAAAAAATGCATCTTATATATGTTAAGTGGGATAGAAAGCTTCTAGAAGAGAAAATATACCGAGGTGAAATGTACTGGTGAACAGAGTCATGAGGTTTCTATTTTTCTTTTTATTCCGGCGTGGAGATAAAAATTGAGTTTAAAAAATGTTTGATGTTGATTGTAGGTAATTCAATCGGAGTGTAGAGAGTAGAGAGTAATGAGACGGAAGCGAGACCGAAGCCCCGGCTCGCTCAGGTAAATGCTCAACCGACCGCTCCTCCCACGCTGCCTCGCCCCGCACTCTCTCCGTTCGGCTGGAGCACCCTCTACTCCCTCGACCCTCTTCTACACCTTCACCATACTGCACCCTCATCTGCTCTGTTTCTCTCGTTTTCTCTCTGTCTCTTCCTTTCTCCCTTTTTACCTTTTCCACCTCTATCGTTCCGCTTTCTCGATTCTCGACCCTCCACTCTCACGGACTCGTTCCCTGAATGCGAATTAAGTTGATACGATTTGAACGGGATATCATGCGGACGCTCCGAGTAACCAAGTGTTTCAACCGAAGCGTATCATTCGCCAGCGGTTTGAATCGATCTCTATTTTTCCCTGCGCTGTATATTCGTACTTGAGTTAGCAACTCCAATGAAATACAACCAATTTCGTGTATTGCGGAATTTCCGACAATTTCCAAATATCGACAGCACAATTTCTGAGTGAACAGGGAATATAGCCATGAGCCAGTTACTTCGAGAATGTCATCGAGAATGTCGAGTTGATTGAGTATTTATTAATCAATAACTTTTGGACTAGCGATTTTTACTTTGACTCTTTTACCTTTGACCCATGATTTTCACGCGTTATTTTCAGGTCACGAATCCCCCTGGCACCTCCATAGATGCTACTTTTTCTTCTTGGTGGATATCCCCAGACTCGTGTGCCACGCGAAGACAGATGAACTCTTTCCACGGCCGCATTCCAGATGTTTGAGCTACAGCCGAGACATTGGAATGGAAGGGTGAGACGGCGATTGATAGACATGCAATCAACTTCGCTACTGCTGGAATAACGGTGACGATGATTCTGTGGTGGAGCAGACGTCGGGTACCAGTCCGAGCGGATATTTTGCATTTTTTTTTATGGCCCGTACGGTTCGACTCACTTGGTCGCTCTTACCTCATCTTTTCCGGACTCCCAGGGGCTCTGTCACGGACGAATTTCAATTTCTCTTCTGTCGTTGACTCTACCGTACAGTTTTCCTTCTATTAGGTTTAGATACGTATTCGCTACGTATGCTCAACTCCTTTGGCGAGATCGTTTCGCAGTTGCCGTCGAGTTTCGCGTGTGCTACACGAGCACAGGCCAGAAGCACTAGAACCAGCAGCCAGAGAACACGAGAATGGTTTGGGTGAGCTTGCAGGGGAAAGGTTACCTCGAAGGATCCCAACCTTCATACGCCACTATACGGGAGCCGGTCTTTCCCAACGTTTACGACCCGTTTGACCTTCTTTACGAGCGTTTGGCTTCTTACCCCTTTCAACTCGTCTCCCTAAAGGCTCGCGGATCGCTGCTCGTACTTGCACAACCGCCCGCCGACGCTATACAGGGTGTCCTATACTGTACGTGCATTGCGCCCAGGTCTGAAGTCCAAACTTTCTATCCATCTAAACTCGCATCGTCAAGAATATCTTAACTTACATGTTTCAGACCAGAAATATCATTGCACGCATGTGATCAATCCTAGTAATGGGGTGTTAAGTAATAAAAAAATATTACCACCATATGAGTCGTGTTCTCGTATTGAATAGCGTTAGTTTATTTTAGTATGTGCATACGAGTCTTTGTTAATTATATATTTTTTTAAATAATGGCCGATACCTTCATATATGATGATACGATACAAAGGGCTGCCATGGGTCACAGTGCCCCATTATTCTCCACAGTTACTATGTGATCAGCGGGCCAAATGAATAGTGCCTCACCCATCCTCTCCATTTCATGATAGCTCTACACTTGATTCATACGAATACGTGGCAGAAAACCCATAACTTCTCGAATGCGCAAACTTTATTTACCGCCAAAGATACCACACGCTTCAAACGTAAAAAATTCTACGAGATTATCCGTGGTGGGGTAAACTACTGGAATATGGTACTAACGGATAAGCCGGGCCAGGTTAATTGAGGAAGTTGCTTGCGCTCACAAGATATATAAAAATCTGTTCTTGTAACTTCCGTTTGCGTTTTATGGAGTTTCAGTTTGACGAATGTAAGAACGCGTGATACGAGCCGTCCAACTATTTGTGAAGGATATTGAAGGGCGACCTTAGAGCAAATGATGGTCCAGTACGGTTAATGCTAAGTACTGAATGGAATCTATCGAAAATAAAATGCTTGCCGACTCAGTTCAGGTTGTCCATAACGACATCGGCGCCAGAATGACGGAAAATCGAAGAGCGTTGATTTGGTCGTTCGTGAATTAGTTACGAAATTTAGAGAGGTGGTACAGTACACGGCTGCACAAAAGGGATCGATCACAGGAATACAAGGGGCTGGAATCGTGATCTTCACACTCACATCGCATTTCACCATTCATGTCGTCATATTGTACTTGGATTTTGTCATTACCATGAAAAGTAGATAAACATTGTAAACTATAGTTTCCGCCTTACATTCTCCCTCGCTTCGCGTATTATGACCTGATACATAATCCAATTTCTGAGTAACAATAAAGTGTGTTGGGACAATGATTAAAGAAATCTGAATGAGATACATGACATTGACATGTTTAATCAATGAATAATAGGAACGTATACGAATATACTCTTGTCACAATCACATTTCGTTCTACGAAAGTCTTCCCTTCTGAAAAATATTTCCACTAAAAATGACATCAAACAATTCAGCAATGCCTCAATAGCATCTTTGCCGAAAAAGAAATACGCAGCGCCTCTATTTTGCTCACTCTCACACTCAGCGCCTGACCGAGAATGACTACACTCCCTGAGAGTAGAAATTGGCGTTGGCAACTCAGTGGGATAATAAAAGCGAATCCTACCTCGCTTCCGATTAGATCTTCCGACTAACACTCCGCTGCTATGTCTTTGAGGATGAGGTGGGGTCTCATTGGCAGATTACGGATCTTCCACTGTTTCGAGACTCATTAACCCCAAGAAACGAAGCATTTTCTTTACTGCTCCTAATACGAAAAACGTCTAGATTTCCAGTAGTTGTACCATGGCCAATTTTATTCTTGCCGAGAGAGCAGAGAATCTACGCAACCTTTTTTTCGAAGTTCGTGCTGAAGAATTTTCTTGGCTGAATTACATCCGTTTTTCGGCGGACAGAATCGCGTTTGCTCTTTTGTTAACGTATAATGCAAAATTGATCTCTACCTATTTTCCTTCGGTCTAAACGCCTTGGTTGAAATGGCCTTTGGAAAAAACGTAAGGGAGCGTTCGTAGGCAACGTTGTGACATAGGGAAGTATGTAGCAGCAAAGTTAGTTGGCGCTTTATTGCCAGAAAGAATCCGAATTTTACGTACCTGTCAGGATTTAATAATAATCACCTTTAAAATATTTAAAGAGTAAAAAATGATAACCCATTTTAACTAAGCGTAATTAGCTTCCGTTTATCCCATATACTTCACGATATCTGATAACATAAAACTGTTGGAGTCCTATCAGTGGACATTTATCGTTATTTGTTTCTACCAAATACTGGAAAACGAAGTCAGAAAGGTAATATTAGCGACAACACTCTCAAAATGACGGTGAGGCATGAGGACCTTTGCTCAATATATACTGTGTACAAGGTTTCGTGCTCGACCTTTTGTCTATTAGCTATTAAATGAGCAATTAAATCACTTCATACCCGAAGACCATTACACGCATATAATAATCACCCAGAAACCTTATGTTACCAAGAAGAAATCAAGTCTACGAAACATCTACGGAAGTGTTACCTGCTACCCCGCCTCCGGGTACGATGTGGTATTTTGCCCATTCTCCGTAGAACTGATTTTCCATCAATCGAATAGGGCGTTTGTCGGATTATCCTACAAGCGTAACGTCCTTAGGTGATACACACAGTGAGTAGTGAATGTATGCAAAAAATAAAGATTAACGGGTCAGAAAATATACGTCACGTATGGTTCAGAAATTTCCTTACATTAGCGGTACCCCCAAATGTAGACGTCATTTTTAGACTATGCATTGGCTTGAGAGGCATGCGGGGGAGTGCGTACAAACAGATAAAGTGAATCGACTTTCTGTTTCCTTTCAAGTTTTCAACGTCTCGCGATAGCTCATTATGTGCGATTATTACCATGGTGTAGAGTTAGGAACACGGGTAAAACGAAGATCAAAGTCATTCGGTAATAGGTGTCGCGTTACATGCAGAAGCTTCTTTTTACATCATATTATTTCATCGTCTGATGTTTATATAGTCAGACTGAAGTCCACAATTCTAAGCTAACGACGACGTAGATAGAGGAATCGCTATGTAAACGCCATACATATCTCGCCGTTTGTAAAGAATCCATTTCAATGACTTCAATGTATTAGTGGAGGTTCCGTGAAGTCTTCTCTCTCTACATAGGCTAAATGGGAATCACCACTTGATTTTTGTATGATTAAGCATTTATTTTTCTTTTTACTCTCAAATATTCGCAGGCTTATCTAAGAAATCATTCATTCTAGACTTGCTATGTAAAACAAATCTATCATCAAGAAAGAGGCGAAACATTTTTGTGCTGGTAATGGGAACTCGTCCGAGATGGTAAGACAATAGGAGTACCAGAAACGAGCTGCGACCCGGAGGTCGTCTTAGGTAGGTTTCATGGACGTGCGCTGGAGCGACTGAAGGGGTGGCTTTGGTGAAAGCCTCGTCTAAAATAGGTCGTCAGATGCCTGCGTCTTCGGATTGTTCTTCTATCGTTCAGGTTGCCTGGATTTCAACCGAAGGATACGACGGAAGTCCAAAAGCAAGAGAGCAAGAGAGATACTACGACAGTATACCTGGCGAAGATCGAAAGAAGAATAGAGACAGGAACTTGAGCTTCGTGAGGAAGGGACATAGTAGACGAGAGGGTAAAATCGAGTATCTCGTATATCGCTATCCTCTGGATCTCCGGCTCTAGTTCGAGACACGTTATTCAATTACTGGCTAAGAGGCACCGTGCACGGCGAAGGGCGAATTCTACTGACGCCGAAACTCCTTGCTATACTCTCTTAATACTCCCGTCAGCATTACCGACAGTACTGTAACAGTACAGCATTTTCTCAATTCTTCTTCCCGAAACAAGAAAAATAGTTACAAGGTTTTCACGAAAATAAATACGTATATATTGAGTTTTACATAAAATCATATAGGATAAAAACAATATCTAATGATCAAGATGAAACTTCAAGGTCGACGAGGGTGAAGTTATTTGTAACTTGAAGCTTAGGATGGCACGGCTAGATTACTGTTAGAGAAGTATGCATAGAATTAGTCGTCAATCCTTGAGTGTGATAGACCGATAACTGAATTCCAGAGAATTTACAGCGTTGGATATGAGGAACGTTGGTTCGCAGAAGTGAATGTGGAGTCATTGTACATATCATGTTGTGAGACCACTTCGGCTATGCGTATGTGGTTTGTTACGGTGAACATTTATTTTAAGTTTATTACTCCATTATTCTATATAAAAATAGTGGAAGCTCTGTAAAGAGCAAATTTTGATGAGGAAACAAGGACCTGCTCTGCACCCTTGTTTTTAATAATTCGGGCCATATCTGTCATATCCGTTTGTCATGAATCTGCCACTCATTCAACGTCTTGCTCGATAATTGATGCCGAAATCCGCTGAAGTTATAGCGAAAATTTAAATTTTATTCAAGAATTCACAATAGTGTAAAACCTGAACGACTTTACTGATCATCACCAAATTTGGTACGTAACAGGCCTGAATATTATTTTTCGTTTTTAGAACATTTCAATGGTACATTTATAATGGAATTGGCACTGATGGTTGTGCAGTCGTTTCGTGGTTCTGACGGCCCCCATGTTAAGCTGCGTTGTTTGAGCTCAAAATTGTATGGGTAACCCTTAGACTGAGTAACGCTTAGACTGAGAGGTCAGTTTTTCAGTAATTTCATGTATTAAAAACCGAAAATTCAGAAGAATATACGCTGGGCTGTTTAGCTTCGTGAAGTGCAGATAGGGAGTACTAGGGAAAAGGTAGGACCTTCACCGGTGTATGTACCGCGGAATTGGAAGTAAATAAAAATAAAAATTACAATTCATATTTGTGATGAGCTGGGCGCTTAAAGCACTCTTGGCGGTATCACGACCATCAGCCGGTATTACCCACGTCTTGAGCGTCTCCGAGGTAGGAAATTGAGCGAGGCACTCGCATCGCAGCACTACTGGAAGAGTAGGCACACGAAATTATCTCGTCATTGCATAAATGCATGGGCCACGCGGGGTCGAGCACTTTGTCGGAGAGAACCAGAGGGGTGTGTCTTCCACTCTAAAATATGGAGGTTGAACGGAACGGGAGATGAACCGAGAAGGAGGTGCGGCGCGGGTAGGAGCGTCTTGGTCCTCGCGCGGGTAAGGACCGACCTGAGACTCCTTACATATTGCGTCGGCACTGCATAAATGCATGTTATTCATGCTCCGTTACCGAGAGAGACCGAGAGAAAGACGAATATATCTATCTCTCTGTGTAGTTTCACTACCCATTTCCCTGCACCTCATCCATGCAGCATATTCAGGCCGCCTACTTGGATCCCGTTATGTAAACCCTGATGCACAATTCATCACTTATGTAACTTAAATGTGTTCATTTGTCGCGGAAACTTATGGGAATCTCGATGCGTCCAGCATTTGTTCACACAATCATTCTTTGTTGCAAAAGCGTTGCATCATTGTTCTCGCCCGCAACTCAGAACGATTAAACGTATATGTTCCGATAGAACCGCTCCACCCTCAGTCGACCTGGAAACTTGATTTTACAAATAACGATAATATTAGTCCCATCATTGCCAAGGCGTTTTCTACATTTTTCACTCGTCCTTTAATGTTATCAGGCGAAGAAACAGTGGGCGCTTTGTGTTTTCGCACTATTTGAATTAATCAAGAACGATTAATGATGACATATTCTATCCCTATCACGCAGTTGTTCGTATTTTTTGGAGCTAGGAACGGCTTAAAAAAATATTCTCGTATTTACGTTGTCGGTTCCTTGTAAAAGAAATGGCGTCGATAGAGAGTTTTTGCAAAGAAGTGCGGTCAATAGACATCCTCAGTAAAAACAACGCTGTAGATAACCATTTCTCGCATAACAATTTTGTCAATAGATATTTTTGTGAAAAATTTCAGTTAAGTTAAATTCCACGGATAAAAAGAAGTTACGGAGATTTCAAGACAATCCGCATAGCCCGATACGGATAGCTTTCGGTGTGAGCCCTTTCTCGCGCAGTAGCTTTACAAAATAGATAACATATTGTCAAGGATGCGAATTGAGAGAGAATGTGTGTATGTAGACGAACGGTATGCTTTGTCCCGCAGTTTGGGATACAAGACGGGTATGAGAAAGGCACGCGTTTGTTCGAACATTGACGAACATGCACGTGCGGAATATCGGCAATTTTTCTTTATTCATATTTCGACCTTCGACGGATAAGGCGATGATGGTTAGAGGCGGGTTAAATGACAATGATTGTGTTAAAGAGAATAACGGTTTATCGTTCGGCAGATCACATGAGTATCACTTTAGCATGCGATATTCTCGTTCAAATTGAATTTGTTGTTTCTCCTCGATAAAGGAACGAACGGTATAAATGCTGTTGCAGTGACTAGGGCTATACAAGAGAATGTGCAACGTTCAGCTACGAAGTTACGGCTGTGTCACAAAGAGTTAATATACAAAGAATCAAACACTGCCTGTCATAACACTACAAGATTGCTAATCTCATATCATGAAATGCGCTTCACGTATGGCACATCTTCCTCGAAAAATTCAGATGTGTCGTCATACTCGTTTAAGGAAACTTGATTGTTACATCGGTAATTTCAAAATTGAAAGTTGTCTTGAGATATTAACTAGTAAATGAGCATATGAATGTAACGAATCGATTCGGCCCTTACAGGAAACTGACTGAGGCCGCCGTCTATCGCTATCTTGTAGCGACACTTTGGTTGCCTTCCAGGAGTATTCGCTTCGCGCGTTACGAACACCAGCGCCACTTGTTCGAAGCTTTGCATAGCCGTATAGGAACAGATACGAGGATGTTATCGTGACACGGCGCGCTCGTGTCACGGACTTCGAACCAATCCGGCTTGGGGAAGTATTGACGTACTTAGAAGAGCTCCGGCTTGGGGGCCCATTGAAGGACTAAGGAAAATTCGAATTCGGGGACCCATGAGTAGTCCGATTTAGAGTAATCCGGGTTTCGGATTTCACAAACCCCTTCGTCTTCTGGGATCCCACAGACCCTTCTGGAAATGTCTTTTTAAATTCTCCAAGGTCGGAGGTATATAGAAACGTTCGAGCGATAGCCTGTGGTAAAAGCTTGCTTATACGCATCGAAATTTTGTCCATTTTCGTTTTTGAAAAAAATTCGTAAAAAGTAGACTTCAAAAATATTGATATCTTATAAAAGATCTATGAGATTTTTTTTAGATAAAAACATGGCCTTTAGTATTTTCGTTATAAATAATCATAAGTATATACATATTTTTTCAAAAGAATGTAATAAGAATTGTTCTTGCTGTTTAAAGATAGAACAATGACATAAAAAATCGGGGATACAATTCAAGAGGTTGAGGGTCAGAGCCAGGTCGAGTTCGTTTGCCACGCTTCGTTCTCTAAATTTGGAAAAATGAAATTTTCATTGAGAATACAGAGTATAAACTAAACACAGGACTTTACAACATGGCAGAGCGGATTGATGTGACGAACTGGTTTGACCTTCTAAATTGTTACTCTATGTATAGTCGAACGACATGCATATGCAGATACGATGAAAACGGTCAACTCAGGTATAGTGCGCCATAAAAACATTTCCTACTCTGGTCTTTAAGCCGCCCACTTTGTAACGGTCGGAACATCCTTACAAATATGTGTAAATTCCCGAGGATAATTGCCGGACGGATTTGAAATTTTCGAAAAACCAGTTCGTTAAAATTGAAGATATGAAAAATTCCCCTAGAGAATTCGCTTCGCAGTGACATGGGCAGCGGTCGAATTGATACCATCGATAATGATTCGCACGAATACCACTGCATTAATATGGATATGAACTCAACTTGGAAGAAAAATATGGGCGAATCACCCCAGTGGAGTAAGAGGTTGGGACGTTTGGAGGACGCTGTGATCCATTGGTGTGCTGCTCCAGAAGACGTGAGCTTGATCGTGAATTGGGGCGATCGAGGGGGAGGATGTGACAAGGAGGCTAGAGCCCGAGTTAGAGCAAACAGGTTAGCTGTGGTTCCAATACCAAGAGTAACGGAGAGAAGATTCGCTCCGAGTGCTCCACGCCGGAAAATGACCTGTCACTCCCGACACGTTTCCTACTCATGCTTTGCTGCGGACTCGTTCTTTCGAACAACGCATTCTCTTACTGCAAACGATGTACTGAGCCCTAAGGGTCCCCCGTCCTTCTTTAACTCGCAATCGAGCCAGTTGCCTTGACGCCTTTTCTCTCTTTCTCACGTCCACAACAATTCTCTTTTTATTCAGATTTTCAGCGTTATCCACGAGCATCGAGTGACAATGGAACTGTCCTCGCGATTTTATTGCTGTCGCCTTAGAAAACGCGACGTCGCCTCTTTCAATAAGACGAAAAAAGCATCCGAATAATATGCCACCGACGAGTAGCAGATGTTTGAGCTGAGATGATACGACGACGACAATCACTCGCTCTTACCTTGTGACACCAGTCAGAACCGTGATTACTTTTGCGCGAATAATATACCGTCAATAATCGGCTTGTCATACGGCGAATCAAAATGACGAAATGAATCAAAATCTGTTGTAAATGAGAACAATCTCTCGGGAGTTGAGTAAAGCACTCAAAAGGCAATAATATTATGACGTATAGAGGGCAAGCTTTTAAGACCAATTTCGATCGAATCATGATAAATGCAAATAATCACAATCATAACATTGAATATTTTTATGAAGAATTATTATTTCACACAATTATAATCATAACTTTGTCATAAAGACTGAAAATAAAAATTCGTATACTTATCTTCAAAATAAAAAAATCCAACATTTACAAAATATCGATTTTTCGATGTAGTTTTCTAAATAACAGAATTGGTAATTGTTAGATTTTTTTCACAATATTCTCATATGAAAGTACAAGTAATCGCAATGCACATTCTGACGTCGCATATATAGCCTATGTCGAAGTGTTAGAAACTGCGGCATGCATACCAGGAACGGAATCGGTGCTCGTGTCACAAACCGCGACGCAAATGATTCAACAGTGTCAGTGTTAGCAGCCGACAGTAAATAAAACAATCGTGTAATTATTATTTCTTACGGATTCAACTTTGAATCAGGGTGGATACATACAATAATAAGGCCTCAATGTATACGTTAAATGTTTTCCTTTTTTCTGCTTTGATTGTAACGCGTTCGTAAATAATACAAAATCGACTCTGCGGCTCTAGAGATATTAGAAACTAGGCCGTTTACCTTAATTCTCGCACCTCCGGCAACGCGTCCACATTCCTGCGCCGGCTCGAAGTTTTCATTTTATATGCAGGGATTCGGGATAAAAACGCACAATAATCGGTTGATCTGCATCCTCGCTTGTCCATACAGCCATACATAGCAGTAGCTGTTGTGGTAAAGCAGAAGGCAGTATGGGCAGAGCTCTGGCCTGTTTACCTTCGCACGAGCTCGGGATATTGTGTCAAGTTGCGCGCGCTCGGAAAGTTTTCTAGTCCGCGCCTCGGGTATCACCGTGCGATACAGTGGCTGCGGTAGCGCCCGACGCATGGGCACGTTGAACGAACACAGAATCATACTATACCCAGTGCCTACAACAAGAGACGCGAAAGCGCGCGACGAGAGTTACCCCCAGTGGTTGGCGCCGCCACACACGTAACGGACTCTGTGTAAGCAACACGGTTGAGAGCCTTGGCTCCGAATGCCCTGCCCGCTCCCCCACGACACACCAGGCGTCTACTACGTCGTGCTCGTTACAAACTTTAGACGGGTACGTGCATGCATGTTATTACATCGTGAGACTTAGCGTTAAGCCTGCCCGCAAACATCGTCCAGGCCATACGCGGGATACTACGTGCTGCGTACATGCTGTGTAGATACATACAACGCCTCGTACCACTACGACCACAACCCCGGAGACGGGGTATAGTGAGCGTGGAAGACCGAACAGCCCAGTAGCAAGTTTAAAATTACGTTCGTACCAGTACGAGGTCTCGCTTCTACAAACATAGCAGTTACTGAGCTTGGCAGGATTTTTCCGGCTTTCCGAAAATAGAATTTACCTCTCCGGCGTTGCTACATTGGGTCCCTTCGGAGCTTTCGCATACGCACTAGCGGGATTTGTCGTGACAATATCCGCTAGCGTTGATTCGAAACGCAGAGATCGAGGTGGAAGGGCAAAGGTGATTGCAGGTCGAGTAAAGTGGAAATAGGTAGATGGGTCAAGGTTCATCGCAAATCGCTGTGGGGCTGATCGAAACGATTTCCTCCCTGCACCTACTAGGGTTGCGTAAGAGGACGGCAGAGGGGAGACGCGCCGGATGCTGCTTCAGAAGCCGCAATATCCGTAGTGGTTGATAGCTAATTTCTAGAATTCCCTCTGCTGGAGCTTTGGTTCTATCGAAGCCGCTGCACGATCTCCGAAAAGACCAAAGACTGCTGGTTCTACTACCAAGAGAGAGAGAGAGAGATGTGGAGTTACAGATATCAAGCCGGGTGGCATTTCAACAAGGCCTATGCATATGCATGTTCGAAGCTCCAGCATTATTAGTGGATGAGGAAACTTGTGAGCTCACTCAGTTGTCTCTCTCTCTCTCTCTCTCTCTCTCTCTCTCTCTCTCTCTCTCTCTCTCGCTCTCTCTGTCTTTTATTCTGTAAGGAAGAGAAGATAGGCTATATTCTCTCAACAGTTTCTTGCTCACAATTATCTCAGGCATCACCATTATGGACCATTTACGACGTGCAGCCAATTTCGAGGTGACTGGAAAAACTAACTAAGATAATAATACAGCAATTTACAAGACATCAAATGTTTTTACCACATTTTGTACAACCTTATTACATACGAAGTGGAAGTATATTGTAAGTGCCACAGATAAAAAAAAAAACATAATCATCGCGCGCACCCTCTCGAGAGTTCTATCCGTAGCTTGTTTTCGAATTTAAAATTACGGTGTTAATAAATCCTGGCACAAAATGTAAATTTCAAACAATTCATGAAATTCTCGAATTTCTATTCGTGTAGTTCACTATGCTCTAATAAATTCACGGTAAAAACTTCACGCCAGTAACCAATCTGATGTGGAAGTCCTATGTTGCGAATGCGCGAGTGGTAACTTTCCTTCGCTTCTCTCTTATTCACAATATATTTGTGAATCCGCAAGTATATTTTGTGACCTTTCCGAAGTGTAGGGTCGCTGGAAGACGCGAAGGATTTTTTCGTGTGCTTACTATACGGATATAAAACCTTACTTCCTAAATATTTAATTAAGAAAAATTTAAATAAATCTAAGGTTGAGAAGTTCGCCACACGAACCGGATCGATATCAACAGCGCTATGAGGCGAAGCTAAGTGATTTTTATCGCTCAAGAGGAGGTTAGTACTGCCTACTTTCCAAATGCCATCGAAAGACCACTTTTTCGTGCAATCATCACATAATATTTTTTCACGAATGCACATATACTTGGCCTTGTCATGCTTCTAGCGAGGCGAAAGCGTGCGAAAACGTAACTAGTGTTTTAATATAAGTGAGAAGTGTGTTTTAATCTATCTACATGTGAAATATTAGTGTTTTGATATATATATATATATATACATTTATTGTAATTGTTCTTCCGTATGAAGAACTTATTCAGGCTTTTACGTAATTTCTCTCCGCTTTTCCTACACTACTGTATGTCATGTATGAGAATACATTAGAAACTCAAACTCAAGCAAACCAGTGCCCGATTAAGCGCTTACCGATCTAAGTTATGGTCGCAAACAATGGTGGTTAACTCCTTCCACCGTTCCACTGTTGGTTATTGGTGTTTTGATCCAATTAATGCGATTTGCGCATCCGCCATCTATTTCTTTCATGTCCAACGAATAAGTTATCGTCACGCGCGTTCACGCGTATTACATAAAAAATGTTATAAAATAAAACGAAAAATTAAATCGTCAGCTAAGGAATAGATATACTCCAATTAATATCATTAATTTTAAACCAGCTAAGCATCTTCTCCTGTTTTCGTAGTCATCTTCAGAAATTCACAGTGAATCGGAAAAGGAGCATTGAGAAGGATGCGGGTAGGTTATAGTACGTGCCGGAAAGGGATTCAGGGTGAAGGTGAAGGGGACCAAAGCGAATAGTTGAGATCGACTCGGCACAGCTCGACTAATTTAACGCTTCGAGCACCCCCCATCTGTCAAGGTGGGGTGCCCACGTTCACGTGAAGACGCGCGTACTTTGCCTTGCATCACATCGTATGTCGAGCGAGGATAAGGATAATCCCATGACTTCACTTCGTATGAGAATACGGGGAATCGGTAGGTCGGTATGTATTGCAGGAAGATGTATGTTTTTTTTCCCCCAATTCTACAGTTCCTCGGTACAAATTCACTTCATTGAAAAGTACTTTCCATCAATTTTTCATGCACCAGGCGCAAATAATGCACATACTGAAAAACGCAACAGAATTTCGATCACCATATTGGATTCAATGTTTCCCTGCCGAAGATTTGATA
Organism: Clistopyga incitator; assembly: GCA_947507545.1. Taxonomy (NCBI): domain Eukaryota; kingdom Metazoa; phylum Arthropoda; class Insecta; order Hymenoptera; family Ichneumonidae; genus Clistopyga; species Clistopyga incitator. The sequence goes on from OX382176.1 coordinate 7,249,962, forward strand.
ATACAAGAAGTCATAAGAATTCCGCTATATATTGTGTAATTCTTTCTCATTTAATTTGCCTGCTTATGTATAATGCAACACGCAATATACTCCCTTGTGAAATATACTCCAAAATTAGTTAAATACAAATTCGACAGGGCAGGGACATTAATATTATACTAATTCTACGTAAATATAAACAGATGTCACAGAATAAACGAATTATTCTACTAATTAAAACAGTAACAAGTTAAATGAGACAAAAAAACATTTCTATGTTTTCCAGCTCTCGTAGCATTTTTGGTAATACTACCATTTATACCATAGAAGGAGGTATTCAAAGTTTAATTACCATGATTTTGGTCTAACTCGAAACCCCTTAATTTGGACATGTCAGAGTGGAAATTGGGAACACTCGCTACATAAGCGTCTGGTACCAGAGCGCTGAGTAGTCGCTGATGTAGAGAAGGACTTAAATAAAAACTCTAGTCTACCCCAAAATTCGTTAGGCGGTTCCGAGTTTTGGTGGAAAGTAGGTTAGCCAGGGACTGGTTTGGGTCGGGGTAGAAGGCGCTCCGGCCGAGCGCAGCCGGTTGACCAGCGGGAGAACCTTGAGAATTGAATTAGCAGGCTCGCAGTTAGTTCGGGTACGGCAGGACGTAGCAACAGGACTCCCTCACTTTGGAATTATGGCTGACGATGCTATGTCAAGAGATTCCACCATTGATAGAGACGTGTACTTCTTCCCAAGCCTTCAATATTCTATACTGGCAACTGAATCTAAATACTATTGAGAATTTCACAAGTTAACAGAACTACAGCAAACATTTTCATGTAATTATTTATTCATAAATCACCATTGCTTAGGTGGAAATTGATATAATGAGGCATCGATAACGATTCCTTGTGCGTCACCGATGGGTTCACGTAATTCAACTTACAATTGACTCAATTTCTACAATCTAAATACTCGTAAAAACAATAATTATGATCATATTCATTTGTTCATACTATTTTTTATAAATGTGGAGTCGAGTGGCAAATCAGTCATGCCACGCGCTGACGTTCGGTGGCTGCCGTACTCCGGTGCTTTCTCGCAAGCGCGGGATCCCTGTATATGTTTATAAGGCACAATCTCGATTGACGGCTTTCATCAGTCTCAGCAGTTTCGGCTGAAGTTGGTTGTGCTGCCCACGGTTCTGTGCCATTGACAAAACACGAATCATAATTTGTAAGTGTTACAGTTTAAGGGAGTAAATCAGCTAGGCTTGGTGGACATGGATGGCAGAGACAAATGCGGTGCGCGTAGATACTTTCTCCCAAGTTCACAGTTTCTATTGACAAGATACGCCATGTCAATTTCTGATAGCTTTTTACGTTTCGTCTCGAGGTATACAAAACTTGAACTCGTACACTGTATATCAATATACGAGATTCCAGTGGTAACGAATTAAACGAAAAATTGTATTACTTGCGTGCGCAGAACGTTAAGAGGATCTTGCTCTGTTTTCCGAATCGGAATGCCCTGGGCGGAGCATTGTCGGGATATGTCCTCCGTTATTTCCCGAGGATTATTTATTTTTCATGAAAGATGGACAGGCGTAGGATAGGGACAGTGCTCTTATCGTTACAGTTGCTGAAGCATCTTTAGCTCCCTATTCCAAAACATTTACTGTTGTAATATCTCACAGAGCTGTCGACAATCAGATGTGTTAACTCCCTGTTAGGCAAGTGTGAAGGAATTATTGTGTCCAATCTGATTTAGATATTTTTCTTGATATTTATGTTTTCTGAAACGTTTTCAAATAATTTAATTCGGCATTTCAATAGAAATGATTATTACTTGTATCACCTATAACTGATGCTGGCTGATGCAAAAATTTTGAAGTATGAAAGGAATGCCGGAGATGTAAAAAGTAAGATAAGATACGAACTCTCCAGAATAACGTCGTAAAACGGACTATGCACAAGAATATGATAAATAGTACAATCAAATAGTGACTCGAGACTTTCGAGACTTTCCCTTATTGCACAATATACTGTTTCTGCATGTGCTGGTCATACTTCATTTTTATTTGCTTCCGCTTACTATTTGAATTAATTGTTTACATTATGTCTAGTCGATTGTCTAGAAAACGTGTTCGTATTTTATGTATTTTTCTCAACCCAAACCACCGAAGCACACAACTTTCATGTCTTGCGTCATGGAAAACATTTGAAAATTGGGCGACACCAGTGGATACGATAGCACAGGGACGTGAAAAGAAGTACGTTTTAAGAGTGGTCTCCAGTGAATATATCGAATGGGGTTTAAGTCTATGTGTGAAACTCTCTCGCTCAGACTCTCACCGGTGTTCGCGCGTGAATAAGTAGACGAGGAGGGTGGTGCTTCAGCGCTGTTAAAGGACACGTATTTACGTTCGTGCTCGAGAGACGTGCTATAAAAGATTTCCGAGTGCTGCGTCACTCAGAACGAACGAAAGAAAACGGACGGATGAGGCCGCACTGTTTCTGCATGACAGAATATATAATGCTATGGTAGCAACGTGCAAAGTAACACTTGACATGAAAACAGGTCATAATTCGAAATGGTCAAGAATAGTAAATTAATTCGAGAACGATGTTCAGTAAATTGTGTGTCGAAAGCACATAAATGTATAGAAACTTTCATTATTCTTTGCATGCTGCGCTACGAATATTGTTTAGATTATATGTTTTGACCATCCGCAACGACCTTAAATATAAGTAACAAAGTTGGTATCGATTTTTCAATTAAGTAGAATTTCATAAAGACTATAAGTCTTGCTAATGATAAATTAATTTTAAATTTCTTGTGTTCATGTATCGCAGAGAGTTATATTGATAGAGCATTCATCCGTTGACGTAGTTTTCGTCGAAAAATTTCTTATTCGTCAAACGTTCTCGGGTTCGATCTCATCACTCCACCTCTTACCCCTGCCTTTTCAACATCGAAGGACTTTTTCAAGAATTTTTATATTGCGACAACGCGATCTCGCGGACGAAAGACTAGGTGATGGGGAAGGGAGTTTGAAGGCTCTAGCGAGAGATGCTATAGGTTGTGAGAGGTACTCCATGGAGAGGATCTATAGGAATCCGGAGGGTGCAGAACGCAGACGACAGTGTCTCGTACTTATGGGACCTACCCCCGGATGGTATGTCAGACCAGATCAATACATTCTTCTACGCCTCGGCGAGTTCTTACGCAGCAGCTCGACTCACGGACTCTCGCGGGTCCTTCTTTTTTTTCTCCATACCCACGTCTCATTCTCGCGCGTACCATCCAGCGTTATTCCCGGTTCGAGAATGTTAACGATAATGCCACTGAACTGCGTCAGCACCGTAGATATATATTTGTTTTCTCTTTGATATAGCTACTCAAAACAGTTGCATGAACGCAGCAGTGACAGTTACCACAATACGAGCGAGTTTTAATATTTCCGATAAATCCTATAGCTCCGTTGTAACGATTGCACGCGCATAGACGTTAGTACCGTCCCAGCCTCGCAGCACTTGAAGCTTTTTACGATATTCATCGGAGTTTCACGATGTGGCCTGCAAGTCGGCCGTAAAGATTGCCAATAACATCTATAGCTCCAGCCAGTTATATTCACGGGATCGTATATCGTTGAAGTGGAGATGCCTTGACGTTAGCTGAAGTACAACACTGTGAAAATATGAATGCGGAAAAATCGAGAAACATTGAGGAATATCTTGGCCAGGGTGGTTGCTCGCTTTCTCCGAATGCCCCAAGGCATTATCATGGGCTCGTAATTTATATTGGCGCAGACCAAGTCTTGGAGGTAGTCTTCGTAGTTGTAAGAAGTTGGTATCTAATGTGTATCGCCGCTGGTGGTTCTTGCTTCAGAAGCCCCTACATCTTGCCGCTGAGTTTCCCTGTGGCACTGTATGGTCTCTCTCTTGACTTCACTTCAGGTCTCGCCTTCTACTATATCTTCGCGAGAGAAGGGCTATAGGTTCCTGGTCTCGCTCACTTCCGTATCTTGTGGCATAGCCGCGCACAGCCCAACCACCATCCGGAATCTATAGACCCTTGGGGTACAGCTGAGCTAATCCTAATTGTTCGGAAAACTTTTCATATACTGTTGGCCGATATGTGTTCGTGAGTTAAGTACCGGGCAAGGGATTTCGATGCGAGACAAGGGAAAGCTTACCCCACACAGCCCACTTTGACCTTTCAGGTAGAATTCTTGTCGCTATAATTTTCGTGATGATTGTGATAAGTAAGAATGATTCGTTTTAAAAGAAGTACAAGAATGTGTTACCCTTAAGGAATATCGTAAATTAAGTGGAGATTCTTCGTTGATATTGAGGCTAGATTTAATAATGGACTTTGTTTATTCGATTGAATGTCAACCAGAGTGTCAGCACTCCGACAATATCATTTCTATTAGACACAGTTTTCGGTCGTACAAAATGTAAGGGTCCTTTTGAAGTAAAAACGTAGGGTCGAGAATAAAACAAGGTATTCAAGATGTCATTTTACGAAGACGTTTTCAATTTCTTATTGTAGGCATCGAGAATGTTAATATAAGCATGATTGGCATGAACAAAATAGTCATCAGATATTAGATAATGCAGAATATCAATAAATTAAGGGGTACGAGGAAAATGTAACCTTCAAATATTATTATATTACTGTTGAATGGAAAGTAGAGGCTCGATCTGTCTTGAAGTAAATATAAATAATCCTTCATATAAAGATCGAAGGAGAAGCTGCCGTTTATCGATAGATAATAAACGGGTGCATGCACAACGGCTTTTATTCGTCGACTTAAAGGTTTTACGGTTGACAGATTTTCTCCATCGAAGATTCAAGCGTTCTGACGTGTAACGATAGCTATTCCGAAGTCTGAAGAGAACCGGCCATCCACGCAACAGTATTTCCGTAATTTATGAAGATCGTTAAACTTAACCTCGTTCACCTCATCGTCACTGGCATTTTTTTAACAGCTGCACTTCAGGCAAGAGTATAGTAGATTTTACGCCAATATCTCAAGAATGGCAGGTTGATCGGTACATTGGATAGCCGCAATGCTATTTCGTCATCATGCCAACTCCGCTTATTTTAAATCCTCGTATATCTCTTCCGTATATCCAAGGAAGAGAGCTCTGAATACAAAAATATTTGTCGAAATGGGATTTAAAATAAAAACAGCTAGCCCACCGAACCCTGAACATTCACGTGGCGCGCCTAAGCCTGGTACGTTCGGCTTAATCCTGGCCGTAAAGCTTCTCGGTGTCGGAGGCTCTGGTCTAGTTTTCGAGACCGAAGGGACAAGCGAACCATCGAATAGAATTTAAAAACAAATCCTCTTGCACCCAGAGAGTAGAATGAGCAGGACAGAAAAAGATTCTGTGTGGGTGAAAAACAGCAACAGAACAAAAAAACGAAAAACAGGAGGAAAAAAAAACACACAGCTATTCGGGGTGCGAGAGGATGTGGGTTCGCTGCCAGGCGAAGCAAGGGAAAGGGTTCGCGTAAGCACAGTAAAATCTATCGAATCAGTTTAACGAGTGTACGGGAGTTATAAATCAGTTGATGTTGTTTCTGTTGTTTTTTCAACGAAATCCTATGTCGCTTGCGTACATACGGGGTACGAGGGTCACCCGTGTAAAATGTGTGGGTCTCGCACATAGTACTTTACTGTATGGCAGTAGATGCGGCTGGGGATGAGCGGACCGTGTGGATGAAGCTGAACTCTATCTCACGGTGTAGACGTTAACCTGCACTACTCGTCGCGACGCAGAGCGGGGACAAAAGAGGGTTGACCCGACAATAATAAAAAGCGGTGTGACCAGTTCGACCAGGGATGCGAAATACTTTTTACGAGCGGCACTGTGCGAAGACCAGCCCACGTTATGCTTTGAACCCTTTCTATTTGAAGGTAGCCATACAGCGGGGTGGGTACCGGCATTTCGCAGGCATTCTCTTTCGGTCACGCCTTGGACGTACAACATTTTTTTCCCCTACTGTACCAGCGCCTTAGGTGTTACTTCACGCTAACCTGCAATGGACATATTTCATTATTATATCATGCGATATATGGTTTTAAAAAGATTTGTAAGGTAATTGTACATATATTACCATGGCCGAAGCGAAAGCTCATATGAATAATATCTTTCAACGAATTTGAGCAATAATTAATAATGAGCAATTGAAATTTCGATTATTTGTTGTATTCTTGTAACTTGATGATGCACTATGTTCCAAAGGCACAAAAGTGTGGATCGCTCTTCGGACATTGATCTGATTATTTTTACTGCCCGAGCACTTGAAACATGTTTTCTAGCTATTCCGAAATAGATCTAGGGCATATCAATTAAACTCGCACTGGGGAGAATTGTTTTTAGATTTTTTTCAGAGTGATTTTTAAAAATCTCAATTTGTTTACAATTTTTCATTATGAAACTTGGGATTATGTATAACGAAAATATTGAAGATCTTAACTTAATAATCTTAAGTCCCTATTTTACTAATAAAATCTTAAAAAACGAAATCCCTTTTTTATGGCCAACTGGTCGAAAATAGGGGCTCTAACCTGACGAGCCGTCGTAGGGTCGTATTGATTAACAAATAAATTAATTTGCACATAACAAGTAACAAGTAATTATGAAAGCCGGGGAATTATGCAAAATATCTAAGACGTTTAAAATGCAGTGGCTTCGTGGTAGGTGTACAAAATTAACGACCTGTCGTTGAAGGAATCACCAAGGTAAGAATACATTTTTAATCATGCCGGTGTTAATTAACAGCTCTGATAAAAAAAATGGGGAAGCATTCTCTGCAAAAGGTAACAGGATTGGCAGTGGCGCATTCGACTGTTGGGTATAATTCGGACTGGCGAGCAGCAGCTGAGGCCTCTAGCGTAGCAACTCGTTGTGATCACACACAGACGAGTTGAAATGTAATTCGCGTGAGGGTGCGAGAGTTAATGCGGCGAAAGAGTTCGCTCCACGTGGCACACCCGTACCCGACTGAAGGGATGTAGCGAATTTAATTGAAAGAGTCGATCGCGGTTCGCGAGACAAGCCGCTTTCGAGCCTAGGCCCTGCGGCCCATACGTTATACCCCCAGATTTTTTTTTCTTTCCATTCTGCTACTGTTCAAAAACCTCCCTGCATCACGCCACCGCGACTCTGCTGTGTATTAGGGATCCGATACGAAACGCAGGAAACAGTAAACGTTTCAGAAAAAAAATTTAAAAAAAAAACGTTACCACTGGTGAAGTAAAAAATAAAATGGGTAGAAATCTAAATAAGTGTTTCCACGAACCAGAAACCATTTTCGCGCAAGAAAAAAATTCATTGGGGCTACGCCTCTCTAAATCTCTGCTGCCAATGTCTCTTTCCGTTTGATATTATTATATCACACCTAACGGGTTGGTGATAATACTGCAGTATCAAAATACGCGGAGCTAATACAATCGCCTCATGTATTATTGATTGACCCTCCTATTGTTTTTCGTTCTACTTACCATCCTCGTAAATATCGTTCAAGTACTATGAAGTCTTTTATCGTGGATATACTGATTACAATGCAAGATGAGTACACGCACGTGTGATCGTATTCTATCGTAGTCGGTTTTCTACTCATTCAATCACCTGACATTGCCTGCTATTGGGTAGCATATTTTAACACCTCTACATGATAGCTAAGGCGTCGCCATTATAACAATTAAATACATCGTAAGTCCTAGGCCAAAGTTCGGGTGATTATTTTATATAATCTATGTGAATGGTCGAATTTTACAAAAATAACCATAAACCCAGTAAAATTACAGCTAGTTATATATAATTAAATATTCGCGTAAGGTAACTTTTATTTCTATAAAATCAGCTTCTTAACCATAAATAGCTGATCATGATATGACAATAATCGACCTCAAATTTCTGACTCAATTAATTTGTAGCTCAAGTTCTTAATTAATTTACTTAATTAAGTAAATTTTGATGGATTACAATACTTTCTCTTTTTACGTACTTCGTATGTGACGAGAAAGTAAGAACCATTGGATTATTGTAAATCGATGAATATACCAATAAGGAGATAGTGATTAAATAAAAAACAAATGATTAAATACCTAATTAAATTCGTAAATAAGCAATAGTAATAGACAGATCAATCAAGAATGAGAAAGCAAAGCAAAAGTTTGGCAGAGAGAATGAGTGAGAATAAGTGCGAACAAGAAGTACACCCAAAGAACACAGAAGGGAAAGAAAAGAACGCTAAAACAGGAAGGAAAATGAACCTACAATGACTGGAGAGGGAAAAAAAGAGAGTATGCTAGAATTAGCGGAATTTCGGGGAAAAAGATACAAGGGAAGTAATGGGAACTGAATGAGGAGGAAAAAGCAAAAAGGAAACGTAAGTTAGCCTTGCGGTCACCGATAAAGACAGTAGCGGAAGATAGGAACATTGGAAAATTGATAAGAGAAATGAAAGAAGGGATCAGACGATATGCAGGACAACAATGAACGGGGATAAAAGGTGAGGGAGGATATAGGGCGACTCAGGGAAGAAATTAAATAGGGAGAGGAGAGGTGGAATAATAATAGGGGCGGACTGGATAGTCATGGCGGTATGGGTTCCAGGAGACGTGGAAAAAGAGTTGGAAAAGTTGGAGGGTGAATGGAGAATCAGGGAGAGCAGGTGATAATAGGTGGCGACTTTAATGCATGGATGCTCACGAGGGAAGATAGGATAAAAGTAGAGGTGGAGGAGGAGGGGCAAGAAATTAGGGGTAAATAATCGACGTACAAGAAAGAGAACCAGGAAGGAAAGAAGCTAGAGAAATCTGTGGAGGAAGTAGGATAGGAAGTTATGATTGTTAACATAAAAGAGGCCGATGGTCATTGACTAGTTTTATATACATAGCAAACAAATTGATCACAAACACACTGATGATATAATAGTCGCTCACACTCTTTCATATATTGAAAACAAATATTTTTCACAATATCCACAAAAAGCGAAGTAGAACCTTGTAGATTGCTTCCACGTTATTTTTTGCTTTTTACAAAATTATCTCTACGAGGATGTATGTTCATTGATTTCGACTTCCTCATCGAGGAAGCTTTGTGAAATGCAAAGGAAAAATATATATATATGGGTAAACAATGTGCAAAGTTCTATTTTGCGGGCTTGTTTATATTATTGCAAAGTATTTTTCTAAATATTGAAAAACTCATTAACGTTTTACCGCTTAATCGATTTGCATACAATTTATACTCAAACATTGTTGAACGATAGTGTACATCTAACCAAATAAGAACGAAATTCGAACCAGATTTATGAAAAAATTCAAGACTACACAAAATTTGAACTGCTCGACAGATCTGCGTCGAATTTGAACTCAAACCTTTTTCGATGGTATTCCGACTACGCGAATAAATGTTGATGACTCTGGAAAAAATTTCATTTTTTTTTCTTCCGTCATGCCATTTTTTTCTCTTTTGTTCACAAAAATTAAAATTTACGGACAAGTTCGAGGAAGCAACAAAATATAACTATAATACTCACTTTATATAAATGTTCAGATTCAGACTTAGAAATATGATATATATGCAATTATTCAGCCATGTCATGAGTTCTAGCTCACGAAAATACAAATATAATCGGGGCACATCGGCTTTACTCGCAAAGCGCAAACATAAATCTTTAGTAATTTCTATTAGCCGTCAAACAAGAATCTAACTTTAAATTTATAATTTCTACAAGTGGAAAAAAAAACTTTACTTGGGGGTTCGGAGGACGAAAAGTTCAGGCAAGGCAGAAAGAGGAAAACAGAGAGGAAGAGGAAGGAGAGTAAGGATGGAGAAAGTCGCACTGGAGATATGCAAACGGATGTGGAAAGGCGAAGGCTGGCCAGCAGGATAGAGTGAAGGGATGATAGTGGCGAACGTAAAAAAGTCGTCGGCGTATAAAACATATAGGACGGTACTAAAGAGTCGTCTAGAGGAAGAAATATAAGAAAAGGGGATAATACCACCGAATCAGACGGGTTTCAGAAAGGGAGTCGGCACAATAGACAGCGTGGACGTACCAAATTAGGGTAGGGCTCAAAATAGCGAATGATCAAAACAGCGAATGGCTAAAATTGCCAATTGTTTAATGATGGCTATTGTCGATTTCGACGGTTGTTATTTTGGAATTCGCTATTTTAGCCATTCGCTGTTTTGGTCGTTATTTGGAAGCCCATCCGAGAAATTTAGGAGACCGAGTGGATGCCAAAGGAATGAGTATAGTAAGGCGAGTAGTCGCTTGGTAAAACAGATAAAATATGCTACTTTTATAAGCGAGTTGGAGGTATGAACATACGAATTTCAGTCCATAGTAATCTCCGTTCACTCCAGTTGTGTAATATCTGTCATATTCGGAAGCTTTGAGGAGGGGCAAAAGCATGTAGAAAAGCATGTGAACCTCTGTTTAACCTGCGGAATTGCCACATTTAGATTTTAGGGAACGTCTAAATTTTAACTCAGTCGAGTTAAGAGAGATTGTGAGATGAGATAGGGTTTTAGAATACAGAGATAACCAAAAACCTGCATGAAGATGTAATCCAAAAAAAATGTACTTGTTTCGTTTTTTGGAATGATAAGTGAACCAAAGGATACTAACCGAAGTAACTAACTAAGTTAACTGTATAGAGTACAGTGAACCATTTGTAGTTTTCTCTGCAGTTTCCTTTTCATTATCATTGCGAAAATTGCGTTTCTCTGAAGAGTGAGCTAGACTGCAATTCTACAGCTTCGCAAAGCTATACGGAAGGTCTTCCATGGTTCCGAAATTTCAATTGAGACCAGTTTGTGAGTTAAATGTCTTCGAACCCCGTTAATTCTGGGGCTCATGGGCAAACGAAAGCGGAATGAAAGTGCCAGTGGATGCGTTCAAGCGTAGTAGGAACGGGGTTGCGGGTGACTGGCTTAGGTCTAGCTGTATCACCATCAGTAGTACGTACTAGACCACCACCACCACCATAGCTAGTCGTACTAGCAAGAGCAGCAGCGAATGCACGATTTACGCATCCGGGTGGACACGAATCCCGTCATTGGCTTTATTGGTAGTAAAGTCTATACCGGTAAACGACTATGGCACTGGGGGCACCTGGGACACGTCTGGAAACGTAGTTAAACCTACACAGGCGCACGTGGTGCAGGAGCCACAAACGTTGGTAGTGAGGAAAGGCGACGCCCTTACTATTTTCGCCCACAGTACCTATTATATTCCTTAAACCAAAGGACGTATGTATAGACGTGAGACTGAAAAGTCTTCGAGAAGAAGGTGGATTGGAGCAACCTAAAAAAGAGATCTGGACGTTGAGCAAATATAGACCTCTAATGAACGGATAAAAAATCCTGTTGCTTTGCCCACCACTACTAGGACAGTAGTACAGTATCTGTGTTCTAAAAAAATACCTTGTACTACTAGTGCCCATTTCTTACTTCCAACGACATTTATCGAATAATTACAATGTAAGTTCTTTTAATGAGTAAAGTTGTAGGGCATCAAGCTCGGAATCAGAAAGAGAAAGAAATCGATTGGTACAAAGGGTACTGAGACGGTCGACAGGGCGAAAGTCGACAATCCGGAAATGTTTACAAGGAGTTGAGATTGGATGAGTGAGCTCGACGCGCTATAACGAAGTAACTGGAATCCGGAGTTCGTAGATTCGTTTTCCGGATAAAAGCGTGCAAGAGGAGCATGGTCCTCAGCCTCGTCTTCTTCATTGGTCTTCGTCGTTGTGGCCTTCGTTGTGCCGTGGCAAAGACGCGTCCCTGGCTCGCGATCTCTTTTTTTCGTGTTTGCCGAGTGGCCGGAGGGTAAAACTCGTTAGAGACCGGGCATAACGAGCAATCCTCCTCGAGGTAGCGAACTCCTACTTCTGACTCCGGATAATAATTAACTATGAAATCCGACTGAAGCGAATTCTTGAGTCGAGAGGTCACAATAATCATCGGCGCACCACGGAGAAAGTGAGCAGTCCAGAATCTATGTTATTATGTGGTAATATTTTAGCACAGTCACCCAATACTTAGAGTTATATGACACAACTCAAATCAAAAATTGTAATTGACTTTATGCAGAGATGATTAATATTCTAGACATTTATCATCTAATTGGGCCTATATTAGATAACAGATCACAAATTTATTAGCAAACTCGGTTTAACGTCCTCTATGAAAACTGCGATAATATTGAATTTGCTCTTGCCTAAATGATCGTTAATGCATACCTCGGATTACATACTTTGATATTCACTAGAAATCCCGGTCGTATTTCGTGAAACAGATCATAGATTTGTGTGAATCATAGACTCACATATAACATAGATAATTTTTAAAAAATTTGAGTCAAATTACAAATTGCCCTCCAGTACTTCCCATATATGATTAATTTTATGAGGTTCTTGTCCTTCAAACATTCGTGGCAGATTAAAACCATTTGACAACCATATATTTTTATGGAAACTCGAGAAAAGAGTCAGGAAATGTTTGTATAATTTGTAAATTATTGTTATATCGTATAAGGATAAGAAGAGGACTTATGGCGAGTTTTATTATGAATTATACAACATTCTGGTATACAATATGCAAGTCATATCGCCCCTTACGCGTAATGTGGTTAAATTCATTTTTGTCTCCAAAGTCGATTCCAGATTCAATACATAAACAGAGCTAAACTCAATTACTCTATTGTGTATGTAATGTGAAGATACCTTGATATCTCTTGGGAAGCTTGCTAACAAGAGTGGAATAATATTAAGTGGAGATTCAGGTAGTTCAAAGTAAGCTACATACCACTACAATTTCGCTTGTGTACTACTTGAGAAACGAGAGAAGCTGTAGCAAATATAAGTTATGGCACAGCCACCAAAATTAACGACGTGAAAGCCCTTGCTGCGGCAACGGCCGTTCTAGAAAGGCGTTAACACATCGTGTCAAGCGCTCGGTGTAGTGCACCCGTTTGAGCCAATATATTTTCTCGCAGCGGCAGCACCAACGACATCGGAAGCGGAGCACACACAGCCTTTAGCCCTTATAGACGTTAGGGTGGCGTGCGCTATCGCAACGGTCTGAATGCAATATCGGAGCCCATAAAATAGGTGTAAAACTGTTTGGCCGACGGTTCGTCCTGTACAAGGTGGGCTTGTACGAGAGGATACAGCGAAACCTGGGAGCCAGTTGGGAGGAAGAGGCTTCACGAAAAACGTACTGTGCAGGACACAGCCTGTCGACGGAGCATGGACACGACGCGCGTGATGCGAAGACGGAGGGTGAGATCTGCAGAAGGAGTCGACACCGGGGTATGAGGCCGAGTTCACGGCAAACGGGCGAGAGGGTTTTCGATATCACGTACCCACAGGGGAGCTACACCAGTTACACCACGAGTAGCAACGCGGGGAGTTGACCAAAACACTTCTCTACCGTTTCGTCACTCGATCTCGCTTGCTCTCCTGGGTTAGACTTTATAGGTTGTAAAGTTGTAAACTCTCATCCGTTTCGCGAACACAGAAACGATCCCTGGTTACCGTGGCCATTAGAACTACGACGGGCTAATATCCTCAAAGCACACCCTAAAATCCTCCGGCGTTGCGCGTAATTGCATGCAGTATATCCGGCATTCCATACCAATTCGACGTGGGTCTGATCCTCAACCTCTTGGATTTCATCTCCGATTTGTATGTTATTGATCTATCTTTAAACGGCAATCTCAATTTTGTTCATTATCATTACTTTTAACGGCTTATACACTCATGATTACTTGTAATGAAAATACTGAAGGCCATTTATACGCAGAAATTGGTATAAAACAAATACGATTAAAGTCTATAATGTTTTCATCTTGCACGTAAAATACAAGCTATAAAACAATAAACGAGAATATACCGTGTATGGCAATAAGTATATCGCTCCTGGGGCTGTAAATCTAACTCGTAACATTGTAACAGATCCACGCGTCCAGTCAAGAATGTGAAGGGCGGTGAAAGGGTATAAATCCGTTGCTTTGCCATGAGTGTGGCCCAACATCAAGATCGTTTCTGCTTTGACGATATGCTGTCAAAAGGATGAGCATACTGGCAGATAGAATCGGTAGGGATGAGAGAAGATATGAGAATGAGGCGCGAAGGCATCGATAAATCAATGGAATATGGTAATGCCGCAATTTCAATAATTTAAATATGTATGAAGGAAAATGGAACAATCTGGAAGGCAGGGATCTGATAACGGGGCACTGAATCGCGCCTAATGAGACCACCCGGCTCCCATGGGATAGAGTGAGCACTGCCATACTAGTTTCGTCGTGCGCCAAGAAGATCAACGCGGACGGAGTTACAGTGAGTGAAACAGATGGTTTTTAGTCTTCACACGGGTTTCTCTCCGATCACCATGAGAGACTGTTGGGATAAAAAAAGGCGAAAATAATAATCATGCGAGAAAAGGCAGAAGAATAAAAATGGCACAAGTCGAGGAGGTGGAGCAGACGAGTCGAGACACCGAAAAGGCATCGCGGTGGCTGAACGCCAGGTGCGGTAAATAAAATAAATTTCACGTCCAAGTACAGCAGAAGAGGGCCGCCTGTACGAAATGTGGCAGGGACACTCCAATTTTCTGAGAAGCTAACACTCGTGACGTGTCTCACATGGGCCTTCCCTTTTTTTGCTATTCCGCTACTTCCTAATTCTCTGCTCGTATTAACTCTATCTGTAACGGTGGGCCAGGAGTTCATCCATTGTCACTCGCTACTTAGAAGAATGATAAAAGGGTCAGATTAAACTCTTGCAATCGATTATTTGAATTCCCAACTTTTAAGAAATTCACTAAAGTTAGTCAACATTGACTTATATTCAGTTGTCAGTAGTTTATTCAACTAGCCAGGGCCTCAAAGTGCTAAATAGTGTACTCAACTGACTATTTCACCATATTCAACCAATCAGCATACATTTTCGATCATTTTTCCAACGTTTCAAATTTATGTAACAACTCTTTCAAACTGCAACCAAATTCATTCTCGTCAGACATTTTTATTCACCTGTAATCTGTTTGTAGCGTTTGAATGTATTGAACAGAAAGTGCGTCGAATACAGTCTCCCGCTTTGCGAAATCGAACATTATATACACTATAGCGTTCTGGAAAAATCTACCGCACCTATCTTTGTTGGCACTGACTCTAAGCCTGCAGGCCCTAGTTTTTTATACAGACACAATTTAACGGAAACCACATATCCACTGACAAATTCAGTTGAATTATCGGTACATGTAGTTTTCTATCGAAATTTCCTAGCGGACTGTAAATCGGTAAAAGGGTTTGATGATGGCTCCTGTTGGTTCACCGCATGATCAAATCGCTGGAGTCTTGTTTCCATGCGTGCATAGTTTGACTATGTATTCGCGATACACGATCATAATTCTAAAAGACTTGCGTACATCAGTATAACAGACTCATACAAACATCAGGTTTTACAAATCAATAAGAGTTCATTCAAAGCTCTTTAAGCCCTTTCACATGCGTATCAAGTGAATCTGGCGGCATATTTGTCGAGGGTTTGAACGATCGTTTATACTCTCGCGGGCGCATTTCTATCTACACGTATACAACCCCACGGACATGCCTTTCGTACAAACGTTACGCGTCGTGCGCGGCATGCTCTCAGTTATGTATGTGTTCAACAGAAGCACGTAATTTGTGGAGTCCGATGCGACGACGGTCATTGCGGAGAGCCGTCCTTGGCTACTCAGCGTGTGCGTGCTTTATCCACTTCGTGCAATTATTTACGGGTCACGTATTTAAAAGGGGCCTCGAAGTTTCTGGTAGCGTGTACCACCGCATCGACACGGAGAGTACACGATGGTTGAGTTCACACACCCCGCGTACCGAGTTCTTCCGGCCACCAGCTTGGTCATTAATTGCGAACGTGATTGGTGCGACGTCCTTGCATTAGTGCAACGGCTCGACTCGACAGACTTTCACAATGCGCGGAAAGCACGCCGGAGAAACGACTCTCAGCGATCCGTTTCTTTTATAATTGGTCCAGAAACGCTGATAAACGTTATAGTGCAGCTGGGAGCTGATTCAACTTCTATCGAGACCGTTAGATACAGGTGTCTATGGAACTCTATTAACGTTATCGAAAGAGATGGAGACAGAGTGTACAAGAGAGGGTGTTAGAGGGCACGTAATTCATGGCATAACGCCACACGAACGTTTGAACCGTGAGATCGTAGGAACGCGCCTATTCGAGTGCGCTCGTCCGGTCATTAATTTCATTCCTGGCAGCAGACGCGCGAGCCCGTTCCCGATAAATTCGTACACACGTGGCGCGGCCTGCTAACGAGTCAGGCGTGTCCGTGGGCGTTGTTTCATCGATTGACCGGAATAATGGTAATCGACTAGTGTGATTCCCGACGTCCACTTTCGCTTACACAGTCGACAATCTCTCCACCAAACAATACACAGTGTATATCGTCACCAAATCGAGTGCTCTAGCTGTACATATCTATGAATCATCGACTGCTGGCAAATCAAGCCATTCCATTAGTTCCCAAAGTCAGTCTCGATTGAACTCGATGAATTAAATTTCAGCGGAGTTCTATAGTGAACGTACGCAGCTAATGTTTTTTCCGTTTACCCTTGCGAATTTCTTTCTGTTCATCCAACCCTAAACCCCACCGTTTTTTTAAACTATCCAAGGTAAAGATTGTTGTTGATGCGGTGGCCCCAAGTATGAGGAGTGATAAGGGGTTATACGACCATTGGCGACCAAGTAATTTAAGAAGGCATTCTTTTTTAGAATAAGTTTCGGCGCTGATCAGGGTTCTCTTCAGTAATTTCATTGTACATTAAAAAAATTACTTCTTATTCATAATTTCGATTACCGGATTTCCTGGTCATGTGGTGTTTTTTGTATAGCTTAAGTCTTTTATCTGATCGATGTACTGTTGTTTGTTATCTCTTAATACTAGGCATTACATTTTTTGATATAATAGTCAGGAAACCCGGTAAGGTAAAGGGAGTAGGTATTGAGAGAAAACAAACCAAAGTACATCGTCCAGATAAAAGATTTAACCAATATAACAGACACCACATGGCCAGCAAATCCGGTAACCGAGATTACGGATGAGGAGTCATTTATTTTATATACAGTCCAATTAATGAAGAGGACCTTGATAATGCAAAAATTGCATTATAAAACAATAACCTTCTTAAATTACTTGGTCGCTAATAATCAAATAACCCCTCATCACTTCTATCCAACGTAATTTCAATTTCGGTAATTTAAACGAAGCGAGGAGCAATCAAGAGAGTAGCTTTAAACAGAGTACACGCTTTGGCCTCCGTCTGTGATTTAGAGGTACAGTTTTGCACAGGAAGAACAAACGGGATTGCGAACACTTCGCACGCCTCCCTCACCTCAGGCAAAAGGGCACTTGGCGTTTGGGGTGGGGGTTCGCAGACTTAGAAGATAACTTACACGGCAACTTGTAACCTCGGCACAACACCTACGCCCAGACTAGCCAAGTGGAATTGGAGGTGAGAGTGAGAAAGAGAGCCAGCACACACTGACTGAAATATGCACCGGGATACGCAATTTATGCTTAGCCACACTTGGTTAGCGTTTGCACGCGAGATACTCCCGTAAATTTTGCACACTCCTCTACAATGTGCCGCGGCTCCCAGCGTGAACTGGATTTCTACTACTTGAGAGTTCAATTATTTGACACAAACCCTATCGTTCAAGTGATGAAAGCCAATTATACGAATATCATGAAATTAGTGATATTTAATAAAGCTCTAAGTAAATTCAAACTGTTGTTGTCAACTGCTGGTTTTTTCCTTCTAAGACGTGATGAACATTTATTGTAGAGCATATTTGTGACAACAAATTTTAAACATAAAAATGTCTAAGTGTGTGTAAGAAACGTGTTTACTTCTAGTTTGATATATCATTATATAATTATGCATTCTTGTATGATTATAATTTTGAACTATGACTTATAATGATGATCATGATATATTCTTTCATAATTATGATTATTTTTGTAATCAATGAGCAAGATGAATAGATGGTCAGTAAAATTTAATAATTTATTACAATAGACATTTGTCCAAACGAAATTCCCTCTATAGAGCTTTACGGATTGACAAGAACGTTTTAATACATTTTTATACCAGTGAAAGTGAATTGATTGAACCGAATATAGCGAGTTTTCAACAAGTAGATCGATGTGAATTTAGTCAGCCAGCTAATATATCTGTATATAGCAATAGGTACAATTAGTCATAGGAATATTTTACACTATTAATAGCCATCCGCCTCCTAACCTTCATCGCACATGCAAGCAATATACATATATATAATATATAGTAGGATAAACTCAAGTTGATATTCCGAATTAGGCAATGGAGAATCTGCCAATGCATGTCACGGGGAACGAGGACTCGTCGAGCAACTCAAGTTGTCGACGGCTTGTTGGCCAAAGGGGATGCTGAACACAGGGGAGGGCGAGGGAGACCGATCAGGCACGGAATCTCGGTGTGATTGTGCGGTCAGGACCAGCAATCAACGCTTCTGCATGCATATGACACGCACAGAATTCACTAACATCAACTCCGGACACTACCACCTGAAAACAATTGAACTTTGTCATCACGCATCGTCCTTTATACTATACCTTATTATTGTTATGTATGTTATTGCAGGGAATGAGTGTTATATTTGAGTAATGAATACAATATAATTTATTTTTCTAAAACTCGAATAGCGCCAATGTTAATGAAGTGCGATCATTAACGAAAACTGATCCGATTGCGTATCGGGTCTCGCGGTACTCGGAAATGGAATTTTATACGTTTCGAGATTTCGAAGCATTGGATGGTGGAGAACTTGACAGTAGAAGGGTTTGTTGGAGACCATAGGGGCTCGAGTTCTCGCGCGAGAAACGAAGTATCGTGAAAAGTCGAAATTACGTTACCGTTCAGTTCCCGTCTCACCGAGGGCCACCAGGCACTGGCAAACACGTACACACGATAGTATGTATGTGATGGGATGAGGACAAGCCTAGCTACTCTCTCGTCCTATGTCGTTTCACAGCAGTCCAGCAAGCCTGTACTGTGCACACGACTTGAAGCACGGGCCGTGTATACGGGAACGAGCAGCCGCGTTGTACGAGGATCCGCTTTATTGGAGAGTGTTGCTATCGACAGCCACGGCCATCGACGTGCGGGAAAGAGGGCTTGCAACGGTAGAGCTCGTTCGACTGCGGACAGAGGTAGGGAGAGGCGGAACCAGGAGGAAGAAGGAGTAGCAGAAAGAGAAAGAGAATGAGATGGCAGGACGCTAGCACGAGAGGGTTTCGACGAAAACTGCAGAGGGTTGAGAGTGCTGAGCGGGCTAGGTATACGCGGTCCGCTGCATTTTCTCTGTTATCGTTGCCGAGGGGGCTTCCAACCGAGCCAAACGGACAATGGAGGGTGCGAGTGGGTGCGGGTGAGGGCCCCTCTCGCAAACCCAGTGGCGGATGGCGAGAGAAAGTAAAAATTAACGAGAATTCAAGCTCGGCCGGAGCCATTGAAAAATTGCCCGGTGGGGCCGGGTGTGAGGCTCCAGGTTTGAGATTTGTCGTTCTCGTTTTTGAAGATTTTTTTTTTTTATTCGCCGGCTACGGTGGTGCTGTACGCCTCCACGGGCCACCCCCACCCAACTTTTCGCCTCCGCGCATTCTCATCCCTAGTAACAGATATATAACAGCAGAAATAAAGTAGGTATGTTGAATACCTCCCGGTGGTATATTCGAGGAATACCACTACGACTTGCCTCTTGCACCTCTCTTTACTAACCTCTAAACACGACCACGTGGTAACCCGCACCATCCCCGCAGCCACACGTCTCACTACAACATTGCAATTTACCGTATGTTCAGTTACTATGCCACTGCCAGCTTGTTACTGACGTGGTTCGCTCACTCCGAGTCGATATACGTGGGTACGGGCATTTCACTTGAGCCGCTAACACGCCTTGCGAACAGCCATTTACAACTAATGAAGTCGCACTTTCCAGCAAAGCTGACTTTCTTGTTCTCATACGTTCCACTTTATCCATCTTTGGCTTGAAAACAAGATGTAAGTTAAATGATGTTTGAGGGTAACTAAATTTTTCATAACATGACATTACAACATCGAAGACATTACAATCGACTTGCGAAGTCATAGTACATTGTTACCGATTGTTCAAAAAAAAGTGTGCAAGAAAACCAACTATTCGAAGGAGCTGAAAAAATATTAAATGACTCAAAAATCGTAAACTGGCCGGCACACCGTAGAATTACGGATTTTTCAATTATAGTCTTTTCAATTACCAATGATATTCGGTATGTTAATACAATCGTTCAGTACTGATGACTCTCTAGCACAGTGACTTTGCTGATTATATTGTTAAGAAATTCGTATAAAGTCATGCTCTCAAAGTAGTGACTGTGCTAAGTGCTGGACTTAGAGTCACTATTAATGATAAGTGCAAACCTAATTCATACATCTCAGGTATGTGTAATCGTACGTCTATCTTAATCCAATGTAGATAGCAA
This sequence comes from Clistopyga incitator, assembly GCA_947507545.1. NCBI lineage: Eukaryota > Metazoa > Arthropoda > Insecta > Hymenoptera > Ichneumonidae > Clistopyga > Clistopyga incitator. The sequence goes on from OX382176.1 coordinate 7,270,563, forward strand.
GTCCTTTGTATTGTCTTTTGTGTACAAATTGTATCGACTTGGACTTCATGCAATGCGTTATTTAGAGATTAAATGAACCACTTTCGTCCTCAATTCAGCTTCATCAGTATGAGGTACGTGAAACCATCCTTAATATGCGCATAAACAAGAAAAATCATTCCTGTATTTATACTAACCATTATCATAATTTCCAATCGATCGAGTTACTGTATCACCGGTATCAATTATCTTGACTGAATTACCTAACTACTATCTTTAATACGGTAGATACCCTGTGCCTTACGCTACAAGAGGGTGGCTAAGACGCCAGAGGGTTGTGTGTGCGGAAGTAAAGTCGTGGGGGTAAACCGTTGGCGGAGTATTGGGGGTGCACGCACGACTCGAGGTAAGCCGTTCCAAGGGACTAGTGGCACGCCTTCTCCAGGGAATCCGGCGTATCTGCTTCGCGGCACGGGCAAACACGTCGGATAGCAGTCTATAGCTTCGATTTTGCAAGAGAGGCCGAGTCTCCAGCTATATAACACGACCGCCACCATTGCGTATACCTACCATCATACCCATCCTCCACCTCGCGACGGCACGAGCAAGTAAATATTGATACGGATCGAACATCTAATCGGTCCGGGTTGCGTTTACCGACATGCCATCCATACATATTGGAAAAGGGGTTGTACGATTGACAGACTCGTCATTCACCCTCGAAATCATGCGTCTTGTGCTCCCGTGGTATATCAAGTTACGAGACAAGGGCGGAAAAGATGACTCTTTACGCTTCCCTAGACAATCTAATTTACGTCAACCGTGTAATTTTTTCGACAGCAATAAAGTGTTTGAATTAGGCGACAATCCTCGGATGGCGTGACGTCACATGCGAATTACCAACCATTGAGCCAGATGGAGTGGTAGTCAAAGGGGTGCGCAAAGATATTTAAGCACAGTTGTGTGCGCCCGCACTCTCCGCAGTGCGATCACTCATCCTGGATGTAAAGGACGTTAATTAGAAATTCCGTAGAGGCATCCGCAGATAACGATGACATTTTGAACGGATATTTCCATGACCTGGGCGTCGTGGCTAATTCATATTTCGCTTTCATGAGCGACATCCTCTGTGCACACACACATATACATCGGTTCCAATTAGTGCCGTTATGGATTTTTTCGCACACTATTTGAATTTATTTTTCATTATACCGTCGATGCCATTCAACGAGCAGAGAATGCAGTTTAGGGCTCGGTTTATCTACTTACTCGACTTATACCTTGCAAGGCTTTCTGTTTGCACTATTGTCGAAAATATAAGTGAATGGAGTGGTGGTAAAGTGGCCATCTGAATAACCCTAATTGCGGGCATAAGAATCGATAGAAATGTTCATTTAAATATACGCAGCCAATTATATTTCGACGCCAATAATGACCATAACCCTATTCAATCACTATACAAAATTAGTTTTAGTAAGTCACATAGTGGTAATAACTATGTTGAACCTAGATAACCTAATTGAATTTATAAATAGGTTGACTTGTTTTTGCATTGTTACAAGATAACACTTCGCGTGCTGCCTAGAAGGATTCACAAAGGTAATGCGAAGGTTAAAATGAAAAAAACGTACAGACTTTAACGAGTAACGCTTTAGATACTTGATGTATAGAGATAAGAATCGATGTTGAGGTTTCAAGATTGCGAAGTTGCCCGCACGGGCCAAAGCCTCTCCGAGTCTCTTAAAATTTTTCCACATTTCGTCATAGTACAAACCTTTCTTTGAGGCCTTTCATTTTTATTTGACTGCGAACATTCGTTTTTATTTCCTCACCACTCTGGTAGCTTTTGCACTCCATCTTGGGCCAAATCTCGTAATCCACGCATGATCAGGCAGCTCTTTCGGCGAGTTGCTACGGCGCGACTTTAGTACACAGCTTGGAGGATGGGGGCAAAAGGAATGGGTCGAATGTCGGTGCAGACCAAGCAGTGGTAGCTCGTGGTCGCCACCCATCCCTTGCACTCAATATAGCGCATCACCAGAAATGCTTCACTTCATGGACTCAAGGGAAATCATGTATGAAGTTCCCTCTGCGTTCTCTTCTCTGCGCGCTTCGGCCTTTTCCGCTGCAGCATCGCCATTGCCAGCAGTTCGCAAACCCTTCAATCCTTACTCAACCGCTATACCCCTTTCGTCAGCTATGTACTTCTCACCCCCTTCAATTCCACCTCCTAACCAACGGTATGATCTTATTCCAACATCCACATAACATATATTCCCACGAATTTCCCTACTCAGACATATATTCCAGAAATATTCTTCCCTCGTACAAGATTATTACTACTGCCAAACTCTTCGCACTTTGAATTACGTAACTTTTCTCATTTACTAATAGTCCCTGATTTGAGATAAGACAGCTAATCAATAAGCAATTCACGTAAAGGTTCAGTCATATTTAAACATTCGGATTTCATTATTATATTTATATAGACAGTACAGGCTTACAGAAACTATTCAATTTTATTTGTTCCCTTCTCGATGTCGGAAGAATTCAAACAGAATTATTCATCACTTTACATCTTTTGAAATCGCATAAGATGTATTAAATTTGAGGTCAAGTTGATAAGTTAAGGTAGATTAACTGCAGTCATGTCTATCGTATTTCTGATTTGCCTATAAGGACGACGATTTTTGTGCTAAGGTTCTGTTAATACTTTATTCGATGCGGAGAATGTGAGAAGGTTCCTTTTAACAACTACTCGTTCCTCATTGGGAAATAAATTTTCTTAATAAAACTCAGCGCACCATTGCCTAAGCTCGAATTGGGAAACGCAGTACATGCGTGGCCTTGGTACTATGATCGGCGCTGGCCTGAAGTCCATCTTTCATTGTTATCGCTAATGGAGGAACTTCTGCCACCAGCATCCATTGCAACATCGTCCGCTGCCGTGATGGTACTCACTCGTCTTACTCTTGACGCGAGGAGAATGGACGACGAAGAAAGTGTATGTACTTCCCAGAGCTTGAGAATAATATCAGATGGGGTAACGGTGGGTGTTTCCGAGGTCGGATGGTGGAAGAAACGAATTTTCCGGAAGCTCAAAACCAGAGTGTCTGTCCACTGAAAAGAAGTCCGCCATATATATATGTATACGTTCACCGCCCCGATCTGTGCCACATTTAAAAACTTGAAACTCGAACGATCGTCGATATAGTGCGGGCTTTATGCGGATAATGGCTTTGTATAACGTGAATCTCTTGTCGTATCTCTATCGAACGCCATTATCATCTCTTTCGAAACGATTTTCGTTTAAAGGCCAACGAAGCGAGCACACTGCCACGAGAGCATGAAGCACTTTGAGCCGATCGCAGTTCGGAATTTTGCGAGAAAACTCCTACACGAAACTTGGTGAGGACGTCGTAAAAGACCTTCAAATATCGACGGTTTATCGTACATGATCGGACTCGTAGCAACGCGAATAACAGAGACGACGATGTTCCGTGTGAGTGAGTATTGCCAAATGAGAGGGGCCCCTCGGTGATGGTCTACTCAAATCAATCCGAAGTCTACAATATTTCTGAAGGGTTCATTAAGGTTCAAAGTAGCGAATAATGACCACCAACTCATATTCACTGGAATAAAACTACGTGAAAATGTAAAATAGAGCACAATATTCGCCCTTATACGCCAATGTGATTATCATTATTAAAATGCCTACATTGATCTAACTATCTAAATAGACATTTAGTATGACGGCGTATGTCTGATAACAATTTTTAGATCTGTAACCTTCTTGGATTCTATATCATAAAAAAAAACTTTATAACAAGAGGAAAAGTAATACTGAAAAATGTCTATCCAATTATCTTCACATATATCTGACACATTGTAATACGCAAAGTTCATTGGTTTCATCAAGTTTCATTCGTTGAATCGATAGGTCCGACGCTCAAGCACTGAGAATCCTTTCATGACGTACGACATTTTGGTCATCGCGCGAAGTAGTGCATAGTCGCCATTCCCTTCGACCTCGCCTCCCACTCGAATAACCTCCTTCCCACCCTGTCACGTAAACAGATCGGGATACTATTAGCGTAATACATCGCGAACATGAAAGGCGTTGCCATCTGGCCGGCCAACGGAGCAGCGACGATCGTCTCTTGTCAATCCATGTCGCCCGCTACCACACCTAGCCCGGGTGACTCTGTTACTCAGAGACACTCCCTGCCCCCCCCCCCCCCCCCCCACCCCGGGCCATCTGAATACCTCCTCGTTCACCACTAACCTGGAGGCTACCAAGAGTATTATGCCAATTAACGTAATTAGTCGGGTCGTATCATCGTTCAATTGGGATATCCAACCAATGTTCATAGCATCTATGTGGCCATGCCTTTTCAGTACCACAGCCGCTTTCATCCCACAAGTTACTAACTACATGGCGATGAGGCTGTTCATCGATACACGCTTTCATGGTCGGCTCAGAGCAAGAGTATGAATGGGAATGCAGGACGAGCGGCGTAGCCCATCAGTTCCATATTTCATTGGTAGCCTGGTATTTCTTGCTGGTTCGCCGACTGTCTGAGGGATGATCGCTCGTAACCGCCCGGAAGTCCGGTACCCTATAGCCACATACGCTATAGGCAAATCCGGGATGGTTGAGAAGCACGTGAAGCCCTCAGTGTGGACGATGAGGTTGTCGAGTGGTGGGGTAACAGTTCCTGATCTTTGGCAGGAACGAGGACATTCTTTATCCGTGAGCGGGACGCGTGCATGTTGGGGCTTACATTCTCGCGATTACTTACGACATATTCCGTAGAATCGGACGTCCCGTTGAGTCGCTTTTCCCAAAGGAGATTTAGCTCCCTCCCAACTCCATACGCTTGATGCGGATATTAAAGATGTCTTTGAACCTAAGCCGCCTTACCGTGAACTTTCAATGCAAGACTTGTAGCAAAAATGTTGTTGGAAAAAATCGGAAGTTCAACATGCAAATATAGTAGTCATGTGTATTACATACGAATATTGTGCATAATCTTTGGAGGAAATAGGAGATCTCTGTATAGAGCTGTTGTCGGGATTGTAGCTATGGTAGCGCAAGCGACATACGCACTCAAGAATAAGCTGGGAAGGGACATCTACGTGTTCTCTCTCTCTCTCTCTCTCGCTCTCTCTCTATGCGTTGAGTATAATATAGGGGTTGCGATTCTCGTCTGCAGAGCATCCAAGCAATATCGAGCCGCCTTGAGATGAATCTTCGACCTCCCTCTAGCTCGCTGTCTCGTATGCGAGGTCCATGCGGATTAACTATAGCAGCCAGAGCGATGTCGGCCTGGTGTATAGCTCTCAGAAGGCCGCGTGTGCCTCCAACAGCCGAAGGGTCCGGAGAGCCGCATCGGAGACCGAGACCAAGGCGGACGGAGACTTAGGGGTCGTGGATAGAGGGTACTCAAGATGCTAGGGCACGTCGAGCTCCTTCATATAGCTTCCATAATCAACTGCATACCGCAGTGTTACCAGCAGCACTACCATGCTACGGTCGCCTCGCGCATATGAATGCCGCTTGCGGACGGTCGTCTATTCGCCCCCAGCATTACCGAATCGCCCGCGAACGTAAGAGACTCATGCTTGCCGCTGGTGGTGCTCCTGTTCCTATACTTGCTGACTTGTACCTCCTGCCGATGTCGCTCCGTGATCGCCCCACTCCTCCACTCTCCACACTTTCATGGAAACGTTTGCTCTTTTACGCCCCTGTATATATGCCCCGACGCCCGAATTGAAACTGTACTGTGGTATAGCCTCGTTTTGCAGAATCCCGGTGCAATCTCGTCTATAAAACTTTCAATCAAATGCACAGCATGTCTTCCTAGTGAAACGTTCGTGCACAAACTCTGCTCTGTTTTCCAAATATTGAATTAACACATTTTTGTTGCTCTATCACGAACATGATGTATTCCTTGAAGGATTTCTTCGAAACTGAACTACGTGTTAACATTATTTCAGACGATACCATACACTAATTTGCTGATTTTTAACTATTTTTTCTACTGAACAACACAGAAGTTAATATTTGCCAATTTTGACCTCTCCAATGCTCCAAGGTGCGAAAATTAAAGTAAGCAATTTTATTCTTACAATATTTCAATAGGAAATTTTCTGCGCGTCCCGATAAAAGTATAGACATTTTTAAGAAGAAAAAATATTGGGTTCTCACCGAAACCTATTAAAATTTTGTTTCTCAAAAAGAAATAGATGGATTCGCACATATTTTTTTCAAATGTATGTATCTGCCTAAGAAAGTATCGTATCTCTGTGGATTTCAAGTTGGTTTCCGCTTTTACATTATGCTACTTCTCATATGAACAGAAATTTCCGAGTACCCAAATATTGGTTTTCTGTGGAGTTTTTCAGTACATTGTACGGCTGAATATTAATGTAAAACATGACATTTTTATATAATGTATTGAAATAAATATAATTTCATAAATAATGTATGTAAATTACTGAATTTTCGTTGAGCCTCGAAAGAAAATCAACTAAGACTCAGATTACACTAAATTTCAGTTCAAAAATGAAGTTATGTGCCAGAATTCATCAAGCAAAATCGATTATATATGTCGCTCTAATCCTTAATACTTAGATGGGTAATCGATTTTTTGGAAATTGCTTATGAGTTCTAGTAAGAGACTTGCTTGTCCTATTGTGAAATAGCTGAGAAAATCTAAATAAAACCCAATTAGGCTTCCTTGCTAGGCTCCAGTTTGGATGACTAGATTTTAGCGCAGAATGATATTATGGAAGGCTTTATGGGTTGTAACGAGGCTCCAACATGGAATTCCTAATGGAATCCCTGACGAAACTGGGTCCAATATTTTTTTGCACGCCCACCCGGTTAAACTTCTGCACGGGATTTGTTTTGAATTTGGATCAATTTAAAAGTATGAATCCGTTTTTGAATAAGCTTGATCCAAGTTTATCTGGCTCATAAACGAATTATCATAAGCATCATCATCGTCTCATTATAGGTCCATTTTAAACCCGAAACCTTGTATAGCACAGTCGAAAAAGAACATTTTGAAATTAGGATTTGATGCAATATTCTCCGTTGCCGGGCTGATGATTGAAAACGCGATGAAGGATTGCTGCGAAAAGGAAAAAGAGAGAGTATTCGAGTTTACCGACATCGTGTGGCATCAATATAAACTCATTCGAACTGGTTGCCGATGACAGCGGAGGTGCGCACTGCCAGAGAAACCGAAGGACGGAGGAGACGAGCGACTGATGGTGCGGAAACAGTGTTACCCCGGGCCCACGAAGCGCAAAGGAAATAAAATAAGGAGCAGAGGAACCAACTCGACGCAATGCAGGAACGGGGTATTGCGTCCCAAAGGATATCCGTTCGTATCGCGGTCTCTCTTCACTGCTCGTGTCTCACACCATCACAGTCACCTTCTCGCAGACGTCATCATCAACGACATTCTTGCACCAACCACGTTCTTCTCAAATAGGGCTCTTTCGGTACGCCTCGAAGCTGCTGTAGTAGATTGAGAAGATTGTCAACAATTATGTTGATCGCAAACGTCGGCGTAAAGCAGACTACCTTCGAGAAGAAGTGCTTGAACCGATTGCTTCGACGGGTTTCTCGCAAACTAGATAGATTCCAATATAGTTGGTATCGGAAAGGGCTCGAATCACTCATCTGGACAATATAATGTCGGCCTTTCCGAAACTACGCCATACGTTACAACAAAGCATTTGATTGAACCTATATTTCTGTGTTTAGTTAGCTAGCTATATTGTGTGTGTGTGTGTCCTTTTTTGTTTCTTCATTTGAACCTCTGCAGTTGCCGTCATAAATGAAAACAAGAAGGAATGAGTGGCAGTCGGGAAATGGGTATGAAGAACGGTAAATGGACCGTGGCGAAAACCAGTAGAAGGTACCGAAGCCTGAAAATCAATTACCAATCATGACTTCCGGTAAAGCTCCGCAAGCGCGACGCGTGTTCGCCCAGCGGAATATAATGGAAAGTCCACCCCTTACCCGACGAGGTATATCGAGTTTCCAGAAACCGATACGCCAGAGTTTGTTAGATGTGTATAGCCAATACCAATCTTACAATATCGTATGTCCTCGAGATAAAATTTGTGTGTAATGGTAAATTCGCGCAGCAAATCTAAAAAATTGTACGTGAAATGATATGATTGGTTCACATGTTGGCCATCATATTAATTACCTGTCGAATTCGACTACATGTTTTTTTCGCCCTCTGTTTATTGGCATATGAAGTTCGTCATTAAAAAATACAATATTAATATACTAAAATGAGGATTATAATACTCACGTAGTGGACTTTTCAAATATCAGTATCACAGAATTCTTATACTATTCTTAAATTTACAGTCAGATAACAACGAAAATAAATAAAAATGCAGATTAAAAAATAATCACTATTAGAAATATTGCTAACTGGGGCCAATGAGATGCGGCCATTTTGCTGAAAATGTAAAGATCGTTGTTGAATACTTTTTTCAATTTTTTCCTTTCGGAGTATGCTCCAAATGCTTTCTGGTCCGTGCATTGCTGCAAAATCGAGTCGAGAATAAAATTGAAATAAACTCAACAAAAGAAAGCGTAAAAGAGTGATGGATGAATTTTCTAATTTGTTTAATTAAATTTACCCAGAATTTTGCTTTTCAATTAATTTTGTTAAAGTGCCCTTAATTATCAAAAATTAATGTTATGTGATTCAATAGATAGTGGATAGGTTTAGTAGCCTTAAGATTCAAGGTTTAAGTCTGTCTTTTAGTAATTTTTTTTTCTCTTCATTTTTTGAAAACTTTTAATTAGAATGCATGCATTCATTGTATTAAGTGGATTCAAGATTAAGTTCGATGCATGCAATAAAGACGTATTGAAAAGAGTATATAAAGTGTTCGGAAAACAAAACAAATATTTCATCAAAGGAGGATTTCAACTGCTCATCTTGAGACCAATAAACTTGTAGGTCCGCTAACCTCACTCGCCTGTACGTTAAGCAGCGTTGTCAAATCTCTGTTTACGATTTCGAATCTTCAAGCGTTGCAAAATGGCCGCATCTCATTGGCCCCAGTTAGCAATAATTGTAATAGTGATTATTCAAAAATCGTTGCAAATTTTGGAAAACACTTTAAGGGTTTTTATTAGGACGCGACAAACTATGATCCAATATTCTTTGGACATAACTTGGTGAATCACCCTGGATATGTATCATCTGCATCATTAATGACACCAGCAGCACTATATTGCTATAATGTATTAACGATATAATAACGGCTAAAGAGCATTAAGATACACAGTAGTTGGAATTCAATTGTACTTCATTAGACGCACCGGGAATTCGTTTGGGCCTCGAGCAAATTGCTGTTGGGCCGTAACCAAGGTATATAGTATGTGCATAGCTAACACCGGATAGAAGATAGCGGCGCTTCCTGTCGGACAGATATACAGCTGCGAGGAAGATTGAGCTACGCATGGTAGGAGCGAGGAAATCGCGGCTTCCGCAGGGCACTCGGCTGCAATGGAATGGGCGAGAAAGCCGAAGGGACAGCAGGAGCGGAGCGTGTACTACGGATGGAAACTCTGTATCAATATTTGGACGTAGTTTTTACTGATAACCGAGCAACAGGAGTTTACATCCGATGTGTGCCTACTGCACGTAATTGGATTTCTGCCTTCGCGAATACACCGGACACCCGCGGTGGCATTGTCGCACCCGAGAAATGCTGGTTAGGTTACCATCCCCCATACCCACCGAATCGGGAATTTATCAGATTGCAGTGCGAATAAATTGATCATTCTTATACAGATACATTTCAATTTCTGACAATATCATATTTTTGTAATTCCCACAATTTTATAAGCTAGCAATTTTAAAGATCTACAAGACCTTGAAAGACCTTTCGGGAGAATCATATTCTGCATATAACTGTAGTCTTTAGGGGCGAACAAAAGATATACACGGATAAAAATGCTTAGTTGGATCAATTATTCGGATTATTTTTTTAATGCGTAAGAAACACTTTTTAACAAAGCACTGTCTATAAATTAAAGGTTAATTGATCAGAGAGCGAGAGGCCCGAAGCTCTGATACATATTAAAAATAAAACGCTGAGCATAAGACAGAATAAATGAAAACTTATAGTATTAGTTGACAGTATTTAGAGATGTAAATAAAATTCCTAAATATTTGGTTTCGTTTTCACTTAACGTTTTTAACGAATATTCGGCAGCAAGGCCAAACATGAATGACTGTGAGACCGAATTACCTAAGCGGATGCAGAAATAGGATAGGTGACCCACTTTCTTTTTGATAATGAATTTCATTTGCTGCGAGCCGCGCGTGACTCTATGGACCATGAGCAGTTGATGAACACCCATTTACAGTGCGTTTTTTGCAGCCATAACATAGAATTGAACAGCAAAGTCTTGCATGAGCAGCAATAATTTCATGATCAGGTTTTAGGGCTTTGTATGTGCATATACTCACATTATTTTTAATCATTCATGTACGTCAGTCACTAAGTCCATGCGGTGGATTCTCTTTGAGTAACTTACCTGAAACAAACCAAAATAAATAAGCGAATTAATTTGGATTACAAGTTCTCATGTACAATGCATAACGTCAACTATACTCCTGCAAACGCTTAATTGCTTTGGCTCGGAATAGTGGCTCCGCGAAATAGGCAACCAATGAAATCCGTTCCTTCGTGCACTCCAGCATGCAAGTTTCCCTATTTCCTTGACAATTCATCGATTCTCATTAAGTGATACAATGACACACAATTAATGATATATGAAATAGAATTCGACGATTGATATGTGGACTATACGAATATTGTCATCGAGAAACTATAACAGACCATCACCGAACTTACTAGAAACCACCCTCTTGATCCGTCATTGACAAGATTAACGGAGGTAACGAAAACACAGCGTAAAACATAGTGTTTTTATGAGGGGGTATTGATAGTAAGCACCCCTACAATCAGTACTGAAGTTTCGAAAAAATGTGATATACTTATCTTTCGTTCTATAAATTCGCCAATGGAAGTAGACAATTCACGAAGCATATTTCTTTATGTATGGCACAACCGTGTATACGTGGGAAATTTTCATTGATGCGTATCGTCTCCGGTCACTCGTAGCAACTGCTTCTCTGGGGGCCTTGTGTTCTAGGTATGGATTCGCGTAGCGAAAAACCCAGATGATATAGCTGAAGTTAATGGTTATAAATGAAGCCCTTTCCAGCACCAGGTGTCTGGAGCAAAGCAGCATTGTCGCGAAAACCAAACCAAAGCGCCATTCTCCCGACTATGTTGGCTCGAGAACAGAGAGCCTCGCGCTAGGCCGACAAAGTAAGAAGAATTGAAGACGATGTCAAAAATAAGAGAGCTGTATTTACAACGGTGTGAAATTGGACTGCTATCTCGCGGGAGAGAAATGAGAGTCGGCGCGGAGTATATGGCGTTCCGCTCGAGAGAATGATATTGTTTCGGGCGCAGAGTCTTCTAACCCCATTGCAACTGGGGGACCAGCGCTGGGTGCAGCATCGCGACACAATTTTTATATAAAATTACTTGTTACTAGCGGGTGGATGGACCTATATGTCGCGCGCAGAGTGATATCTGGAAAATTATTCATATTGCCTCTGGCAGAGAATAATATGAAAATATCGTAAAAGCCAGAGAAAAACGTTTCTACGTTCTCGCGTTTCGTTCAACGGGTTATTAATTTTAAACGATGGGCGTGTGGAGGTGCTTGCCGCATGAAACATGCAAGTGGTCCGAACCGTACGCGAGAAAGCTGTGCGGTTTAACAGTGAACCCATGCCCCCGCATCCTGTTGACGTCAATTCCCTTCGATGCTTAATTTCCAACCCCGTTGCTGTGGTAGACAGATTCTCGGAAACTATTCTATGTTTCATGGTGAACAAGTATCAATCGTGGCGAGAACATTTCATCATAATACATGCTGTCCAGGGTGTAGCGGAAGGGGGAGGGAGCACACGTGGCTTTGTAGAGTTATCGGCAGGCCGACGTTCGCTCCGCACCGCGTGCAACGCCATTTAATACGGAAAATTGCGAGCGGAAATCAGTTTGCGTTGTGATTATGAAATGATGTGCCCGCGGGGGCCACTAGAGGGATCTGCACAGGATGGCTATGCGAGGGAGGGCGCTCGCGCCTCGTCTCTCCTCACGCGTTGTGGCTTTCAACGCCCGGCCGCAACAACAAGAATGCAAATTTATTGTCATTCAATTACTCAATTCCGTATACCCGCGGAAGTCCGCGCGTTCGGTCTCGCTACCTCCTCCTCGTCCTCGTTCCCTCAGCGGAACCCGTTCATTCGCAGGCGGACGTTAATACCACGGCGTAATGCCATGACCGCAGTATCCGTCGCTCGTCCTCCTCTCGTCTCACCCTCTTTCAATCGCATTTCATCCCTGTCCTGTCGTTCTTCTCTTAACTCGATATTGCACTGCTCGTAACTCTACAAATTTGCCGACTACCACATAGATATTCAATCGATTCCAATTTAATCGAGTACTAAACTTGCCAACTGCTACGAGCTGTTCTGATGTCTCTTCCTCGATTATTTCGGCTGTCATGAGGTCTCCAAATTTTTCGATGCAAATCGACCGCATTTACAGCAATTTTCATTATTTGATCACCAATAAAGAACGTACATGAATCGGGAAATAAATATTTCACCCTAGCATTATCTGGATATCGACATATTAAACAGACGCGGTAAATATAAGTATAGATTGATGCTGCGCTAAGATGCACCATGCCTTATTCACCAATCCCCCCTCTAAACTGTTGGGCCGTCTTGGTGGTTACCAGTTTCGCCGAGGGTCGAGGTCTGCAATACATCATCCTATCCGGAGGAACAGAATTGCACAGTGCGGCTTATGCATAATATTTGCAAAGACCAGCGAGAAAATTAGAAACACGGTAAGCCGATTTTCTTATCTTCGTATAACCGGTGCGCGAAGTCAAGTTCCATTGGAGGGCCTGTCATGCAGCTGGTCTGAAAGTAGGGAAGGAAAATTCAGTGCAGCACAATACCTAAAAGCAATCAATTAAATAACCGAACATTTAGTTGGGAGTGTCTTCATCTGCATGAGGCCTACCTTATCATACAGATATTTCTTGCATCGTTGCAATATTAGAGCCATCAAATTTACCGTAGAGAAACACTGTCCATATTAAGAAATATATACATATCTATAGATTCTTTTTAAATTCGTTTTTCATAGTGCACTGTTCTTCTAAAATACATATCTAACAGTTACTTATCTCAGAGATGCAGTATGTCGCTACTTATAAACCTACCATTTTATTTCAGTAAACACATTTGTCTCGGCTTCACCCGTACTTCACCCTTCAACTGGCTAACTTCTATTATTCTACTGTCTAGTTTCGTGCCCAACATCATCGCATAATTACTCTAAAAATCCTTTATCAGTTCATCACAAGGTTTACTTGATTACTTATACTAGCGCCATGATCGATTCAAAATTGGCATCAATTATCTTCTCAAATGAACTAATATAAAATTCTTTGGATATCCTATGTACCTCAAGAATAACAGAATTATTGGGCTGCGGACACTTTCTATCAAGTTCTATGCGACAGCTCGAAGAAAAGTGGGTAAGACATTGGCAAGGGAAGGGAGGACGTACGGGCACATATAGGAGCACAGTACACACACTAAACGAGGCGCAGCCGCACGCCGGAGACGAAGTTATGAAGTGCGGGCAGTACACCGTGCTCGACCCGGCGTTGCCATATAGTGCTTTATAAACGACTTTTCCAGCGAAGTTTGTCGGCATTCATCACGGAGGACACGACCCTCTGACCCTTATGCTGCGCTAGCATGTACCGTGTACCTCCGACGATGCCAAAACACAGCAAAAGAGAGAAAGAGCTGAGGGAAGTAACGGGGGATGTCTTGGAGAGTTGCGCCACGGATTGCGTCGTCTAGGAGGGGAAAGGAGAAAGCGGAGTGAAATGCCGAGGAGTGAACTCGGAGTACGCGCGCTTGCGCTCTAACAGTCACTAAATAAAAATAAGTTGCTTGCGGTACATAGCGCGAGTGCTGTGCCTTGAAGGACACCGAAGTATAGTTAGAAAAAAAGGATGAGTGAACGGTCGAGTAAGAGGGAAACAGCGTAAAGGGAATAAAGTAAAAGACTTCGTTCCAGAGGATTAATGGTGAACGACATAAAAAAGCACGGTTAGACGTGAATTATTGCATGATCTCCCGGAACGTAAGAACTAGAAAAAGAGGAAGTTACCGAAGAAAAAGAAAATAAAAAATGCTTAACAGTCGCGGTATCTCCTCTGCTATATTTTCCTTCTGTAATATTGCTTGAGTATCTCGATAATTTGAATCGCCCTATGACAATGGTGCACTACAGAATTTTGCACAGGGGTGTGATTGTTTCAGCGCATGATCCCAGACTGTGGGAGGAGGGAGAATCGAGATCTCGTTGAAATCGCCATCCGATAATGAAATCACAAACGCCGCGGTCGTCGCGGTCGGAAATAATTTGCTATGGTAGCTTTCTACTATTGTATATAGTTTAGACGGAAGCCGGTGGTCTGGCCAACACGAGACCATCAGCTGCGGGTTATATGTATGTACGTGCTTTGTAGAAGGACTCGACCGTTTTGCCCTTCGCATCTACCCCTCCTGTCGCTATCCGCACTTCCTTCGGTCCAAAGCCACCGACTATATTCGACTCGCTTAACTACAGGATATACGTATAATAATACGGTTAATTTCAAATCAAGTTTGGTGGGATGTCCTGAACCGACGATCGTCCACTCTTCTCCTTCTCTCACCCCAAACCTTTCGACGCCAGCCTGACCAGAAACATCAGGATCAAATTCAGAGAGGGCTCGCCGAGTCCGCATAACCGACAACAATTTGAGCCTCTGAATAATTCCAAGCGCTCCAATCTAACTGCGAACAAATTAGACTGAATTAACCGAGATTTACTAGGCGCGCTCTCTGCACCATCGCCTGCAGCCAGCGTTCATGTATACATACGCTATACACTTTCACAACAAGCACCCGTGTGTATTGCTGCCATTCGTATAGGTGAATAAACCCCCGCGCGGTTGCGAGACTGCGATCCACTGTAATTCTCTCACTCATTCTCTCTCTACGGACATTCTCTCCAGGGCCACCATTCCGCCATCATCATGTCCACATCCAGTTACCGTCAAGCCAGGGAATCCGAGCATAAGCTTGAACGAGGTATCGGGCAAAGTATGCCCGCTATTCGACGCGATTTATTGAAGGGCCACTCGTCTGTAACTATTATAAATGAAATTCCCCAGTGCCCTTTCCCAAAACCTTTTCAACAATCTACTATTTGATTCCGACATCAACCGTGTAGAACGTACCGAAATACAAGCAGATGCCAACGAAATACCACTCAATTAAGCATATATTTGCAATAAAATGCTGTGCAAGCACATAAAATGAAGGCATTTTCTTTGAAAGCGCTTGAATCACAATATCAATCAATTACATTGTATTATTATAATTTAAGGATTATAGTCTAGTTTACCGATTCACTCATGGGCAACTCGTGAAGAGTCGCTCTGACAGAGTTATAGTGTTGGCCACGGAAAAATCAGAAAAAGTAAATCGTGTGCGGGCAAAGTAACTTTGAATATAAAGCCCACAAGCGATAGCATCCCAGTCTTTTCTAGCCTCGAGAACCTCAACCCCTCTACCAGTCATCGATTTATTTTCATGTTTGTTCGCGGTGGGAAAAGTTTTGCGGTTTGTCAGCACTTTTAGATTAAGGGGGCCATTGAAATCTCATAAAGTCCCTACAAATACCTTCATTTGGCATGCCCATTCCCGTCTACTTCGTTTTCTCTCATCCTCCCCAAGCTCGACGCAGCGTCGTGACTCGCGGCAGTAAAAGCCGACCCGTACGGATTGCTCTGGACGTGACGAAGGAACGCGGACGCCAGGAGGGTTGAAGTAGAGCTAGAAGCAGCAGCAGTAGCGGCGGCGAATCAGCGGCACAGAGATGAACAAAGAAGAAAACTAAGAGATAGAGTAACAGGGGTGCGGTAAGCAAGGAAGCAAGCACCATCCTGATTGCGTGTGCGAGTTCGACGAAAGAGTTTCCGGTTATCGTGAGGTTTACCGCACAACCCTTTCCGCAATCACCCTCCGACCCCGTTCAAGCCAGCTTTTCCGAAAAGCTGCAGGCACATAGCAAGTTATCTTCCCCTCCACAGTTACAGAACTGATCGACCTTCATTTTTTTTTTTTTTTACAAGAATAAGCAGTTTTCAAATATTTTTCTAAATTCCCTGTTTTATATTTTCCGATTTATACTGATGAGGCTCACTTCTTTTATGCAACGATCATGGGTGAACCGTCGAAAAAAATCGCATTGTCTATCAGCAAGAAATACTTTTTCGATTTTTGATGAGAGTAGTGATCGTGGATTTCGCTAAGCGCCCATCCCCGGCTTTCAATTTATCGAGTTTTCTCTGGAAGCCAAACAATCTTCTCTCGAATCCTCATCGGTAATATGATTGTTGCAGTGATGAAGTCTCGCAAAAGGTTTCTGCTAGCTCACGCGGATGTGAAAGTCTACGCAGCCTGAACGACAGAACGTTCCTTCACTCCTCGAGTTCACGTGGACTCTGGACAAAGTCTTCAAGAAAAATAGAACAACCGATAGGTATGGAGGGATGAGCAGCAGATCGGAGAAAAAGGATGTTGAGAGTCTTTATTAGAAGTCGAAGTGATCCCAAAGTGATCTCGAGTTTCTAGCGTCTTCTATATCGGCTTATTTAAGACAACGTGACGGGTGTGTAAATAGATAATACTGTGAGTCGCCTTCACAGAAGAGGCGAGTCACTAATTATTTATATTTTTACATGGGCTTCGATGCAGTGCTTTTTCTAAACCAATCGTTGATCGTTAGACTTTGACGCCCCTCACGGCTTATAGCATAAAGTACCTTTGATGTGTTACGTAGCTTTTCCTATGTTGCTGCTTATGCAACAACGTCTTCTTTATTTCTGTTCAACCGCTGTATTGAACTGCTCAATATAAGTATTTGTCTTCCAATAGCTCGGACTCAACATGAGATGTGATTTCCAGGTAATAAAATAGAAAGCAATGTATGATATAATAAACTTCAGGTAGTGACACGAGTGCGAGCTTATGATTCCCGCTGGCTTTACAGTTGCTATTGTATGTTTTTTTTCCACAGCGCCGACCTTTCATCTACCCGTTACCTTTCCAGTATACCTTTTTTATCTTTCTGTATGATAAAATGCGGCCATCACTCGAAAAGCTATAATCCCAGAGTGATATATTCGATACGAGTGCTGCAGTTATGTGTATTGTGACTGGTGCACGGTTGGAACCTTCCAGCCGTGGTCCGAAGTGATTTATGCGGATGCAAAAGGATCCGACGGAAACGATCGCAGCTCATCGAATGCCGCAAACGATACATTTGAATGTTAAATCAAGCTCACCCCATGCGGTCATATCTCGAGTAACGGCCAGCATAGCACGCCTGAAAATGAGGAGCAACAGCATTGGTTCGAAGCGTATTTGCAGCTCGACGGCTAGCCACTTTAGCGTCTGCACAGTGCACTTAGCTTCGATTCTTAATCTCGTTGAAAGCAGACGCTCTATCTTTTGTGATTGCAACCAACGACCCTTTTCCACTTGCGGAAGCAATAGGTTTTTATTCCCCTATTTACTTGAATTGTAGTAGAGAAACGAAATTTGATATGCTAGCAATGTAAATTAAAGAAAAGATTATTGGCAGCCAACATACCTAATGTCATATTATTATAAAATAACAAATATCTTCAGTATAATGGTAACTATGGCGAAGTTGATGAGTCGTTTGAAAAAATCATGATGGAGACCTACCGCAGAACACGAGTAGCTCTAGTTGCAACGTACCAGATAATTTGGAACAGGAATATGAAGTACATCAGCATAACCTGAGAAGTACCTGCAGGTTGGTCCGAGCTTTCGTTGCAACCTGGAAGTGTGGCAATGTGTCTGTGAGAAAGAAGTAGATTCTACTGCATTTTCCGGTTCTATAGAGGAACGAGGGTTGTACACCTCCGGTAGAGTGTAGCTCCGGGCGGAACACTTTTATCTTTCTCGGAATCGGACTTCCTCCCCGTTCTCTTTCTCTCTCTCTCCCTTCGGCTTTTAGAACAAATACTTAATCCGAATAGCAGACATTTGCCTAAGTAAGTACCCGCCATTCAAAGCAGCAGCGCCAGAAGGCCGCGGATTTTACGTTCTTCTCTGCTGGGCGCCTTTAGTCGGTGATAAGAGATCTTGAACTCGTCTTGCATCACTCTCCCGCATTCACGCCGAACTCCGGTCATAGACGCTTGACATTTTCGTTTTGTTCATTTATTTTTATCATCTCCTCCGTGCAGTATAAATGCCGAGTGTCATGTCCTGGCCGATCTTGGGCACCTGTATACCATCAAGCAAACACCAGTAAATATAACGTAACAGAGAACCTGAATACACCATCAATTTGTCTTGCATTTGGTAAGAATTTACTTTATATTGACTTTTCAAACATTGAGAAGTAGCTATGAGAGAGAATCTCCATCGTAACTGGATCACATTACCTTACAATTAAAGGACTTGTCTTTTAATAGACAATACCCTCAAAATAAACATCATGGTTGGATGTATTTTCAAGGCGTCTATTTATGGGACGTAAAAATGTGTTGCGATTTCCAGTAAGTGAAGGATTCTTGACACAAGGTCATGGATTTTGAAAAGTCAGAATGCGGGCCATAAGTAATGCTCGTAATTCTCATCTCACTCAGCGCAAGCTGTTGAAACTATTGTGAAAACGAGGGGCAAGGCGAAGATAGATACACACAAACGTTTACCGTGAAGAGCGGCATCATTACTAAGGTTGTTGATGCCAGCAATTCATTTCCACCTTCAAATCCAGAGCTAACGCATCCATACGTAAACCCATACGCACATGTATAGACATTGCAATGCCTGTACCCCTCCGTCTATATAGTATCTCTCGCTTTGGCTAGCTCTGTTGCCCGCTCATTCCCGCTTCTTCGCTTTTCCTGCACGTTTCCCTCTCAATTCGCTGCTCTAGAGCGAGCCAACAGCAGCGACGCGAGAGCGATGGGCTGAGCTTCTCGCGGCACTGCGCGGGGCGCGGTAGTTGAATTCGGAGTCGGAGCCGGAGCCGGAGACAAAGCGAAGAGCAAGCATCCGGGGTAATCCCACCAGAGAATGCGATGCAGACTGGGTCCCTTCCTGTCGCTGGCAGCACTCGATCCCCTCTTGTGTGTTTCTACACTAGCTAGGTGCACTGACTGCTCTGTTCACTTCTCGTTCCTCGTTTCTAGCACAGGTAATTGAGATTTTCTGGCTAGTTGATGAGAGAGGAATAGTAGCAGACTCGGATCAGTGCAATCGACAGGCATGATGATGCTCGCTACCGACTTGACACAGAAAGTCAATTCCTTTGCACAAGCCGATCAAGAACTTCCTCCCGAGAAAAAAGATTATCTTCCGTGCTGATCATTCTGCCGGAGACGAAGCACTGAATAAGCATCCGGCGACATGAAATCACCTGGTTGTGTCGGTGAAAACCCAATTCACATTCGTGACGAGATGTCGTCAAAAAGAAACTGCGTCAAACTACCATAATTTGAACATATGTGTGTCGACATTACAAGTTGCAGCATGCGCAATGGATGCCGATCACCTTTGAAAGTTCCCTTACCGCATTGTTGGCGATGTATTATGCAGTCTCTATCATTTTTTATTCTAATTACATTTCACATATCTAAAACGTGTTTCCCTTAGGTAAACTTGCATAAAAATTTGTTTACCTTTGCTGCATGAAAATTTAATGGAACAAAGAAATAAAGGGCACCATATTAAGATTATGATTTGATTTATTCAGTTCATTCGTATATTAATACTTTGACCGTTTTTATATCTATTATTGATGTATCAGGCTTCAATAAAATCCCAATCTCCAAAGCTCGCAATGATACAGATAAACGAATCATTTAATCAGGCAAAACGTATTAGGCTCAGATAAACTTAATGAATAGTGAAATCGACATGTGCAGGGAATGGTCCAAAAGTGATATTATAGTAAACACAGCTACGGACTCATTTCCATATTATAAATGGAAATGGCCGTTAAACGACATCGTCTAGTTCTTAGACTCAGGTACCAATGACCCTGGAAAGGAATAAAATGGATGTTCGTCTATAGTATTCCGGCAAGTATGCCATACCATAGCCAAAACGAAACCGTAATTAACCACAGTGAATAAGCTTCCGAATTTAATTAAGCATATTGAATAGAAGCCGAGTAATAACGGGCACCGACTATATTAACTGCGGTGTCAAAGCTAGGCATGGCCGAGTGTTTATAGATCAGGCAAAGATATATTTATATATATATCTATTTATATTTAAGGTCGTGAGTTTTTAGGAATGGGTGGGGATGAGTGAGTGAAAGGTTTATCACAAATAATATACAAATTTCGCGAAAATAACAAACACTTGTTACGGCGTAAAAACCCTCACGGTTCAGAGGGAAAAGCCGTAACAAGCGGATTCTTTATTTATATAAATTTACTTAACAACAAAATAAGAAGAATAACGTCAATCGACTGTAGTTGTCGGACAGATATGCACTTAATATTTAAATAGAATCTAAAACGCGGACAGTAAGGTAGGCGCGACACGAACGATTAATAATGCGACGAATGATCATTCCGCAACCTATCGCGAGAGATCTCGTTGTACTTACTACTTACGGACTGGCGTCGCTAACCAGCCGTCTACAACGCGGCGTTGAGCCACGAAGCGTGGTCAAGCCGGTCACGGGAAGCGCAGAGAGTGGTCTCAACCTGCACCACGCGCGCCCCAACGTCTTGGGGATCCAGACGCGTGATGCCCGGGCAACCAGGGTGTTGCCGCTTGCTGCGCTCGCCCTGGAACGGGTCACGTATCACCGTGGACACCGTTCCCCAACAATTCCCTATTGTCGCCTCGAGGCACACACACACACACACACGTAAATCGACTAATACACGAATTAATCTTCCTTGATCGCTAAAATAATGATTAT
This sequence comes from Clistopyga incitator, assembly GCA_947507545.1. Taxonomy (NCBI): domain Eukaryota; kingdom Metazoa; phylum Arthropoda; class Insecta; order Hymenoptera; family Ichneumonidae; genus Clistopyga; species Clistopyga incitator. Next base: position 7,291,743 of record OX382176.1, read on the forward strand.
ACCGCGAAGGGAAGAAGCTATAACGTAACAGATTAAAAGTCGCTTCGAAGACCGAACGTAACGAGAAGTATAATACGCGAGGTGTTCACTCGTGAATCGCTGTCGATCGACTGTGTCGTAAATCTGCATCTCTTCGCGCGCGTCGAGAGAACAAAAGGCCCACGTGATCGCCTGCGCGGGCCCGACGTGCGCGCGGGCCTACAGACCGCGGGCGCCAAAACGCGTGCGCTACGACGCGACAACGAACCCGTGCGAGCGCGATATTCAAACCGGCGAAGAAAATAGGAACGGCGCGAACATCCCGCCCGCCTTCGTCTACCAGACGAACTAAATCATTAACCTACGCTTAAACACTCTTAACACCTTCCTCGAGATGCAACGGGCAAAGACGAGCGATATGTCGACGAAAGGATGAAGTCGCGGTCTTTACAGTTGCCACCCGTACAAGACCATCCGGACCTGGGTGCACCTCAACGATTCGGCCCAATGGCCACTTCGACGGAGGGTGGTGATCATCCTTAATCAGTACTAGTTTCCCTATACAAAAATTCTCCGTCGGAGCCCTCCATTTCTCACGCTGTTGCAGATGGAGTAGATATTCCAAAGACCACCGCTTCCAAAACTCGTTTCGAATACGCTGAAGTAACTGAAAACGATCTAACCTATTCTGCGACACGTTTAAAGAATCAGCCTCTGGGATCAACGCTGAAGAACTTCCGATTAGAAAATGAAAAGGCGTCAGCGCGTGGAGATCATCGACGTCCGAACTCAAAGCCCCTATCGGACGCGAGTTGAGGCAAGCTTCAACTTCGACTAGAACCGTGCTCAGCTCCTCGAAAGTAAGAGTGTGTTCACCAACCACCCTCTTCAAATGATGTTTTACTGACTTGACTCCGGCTTCCCACAAACCCCCATAGTGAGGCGCGCTCGGAGGAATGAATACCCATTCGGTCCCATCGTTCGCAAGAACGGAAGCAGTCCCCTTGTAGAATTCCGACGATCGTTCGAACATCGCCCTCAACTCGTTATCAGCTCCATGAAAGTTAGTGGCGTTATCGCTATATAGCTTCTTGCAAAGCCCTCTTCTTCCAACGAATCTACGATACGCACTAATAAACGACGCCGTGGTTAAATCACTGACCAGCTCTAAGTGAATTGCCCGCGTGGAAAAACAGATGAAAACAGCGATGTAACCCTTGTACGACCGATGTCCACGACCCTTAGTAGTACGAACCTGAACCGGACCTGCATAATCTAAACCCGATATTGAGAATGGTCTACTTACTCTCACGCGATCAACCGGAAGATCACCCATCAACTGCTGAGCCGATTGAGGCTTAACACGTTGACAGCTTACACATTTGTGAATCACCGACTTGACCAATCGTTTTCGGCCTAAAATCCAGACTTGCTGCATCAAGACGCTGGACGTCAAGGTAGGCCCGCCATGCAGACAGAGCTGATGAGCAGAGCGTACGAACAACCTGCTGAGCGCGGATTGTTGTGCCAAAATCGGCGGGTGTTTACTTTCGAATGGAAGATTGGAGTGTGCCAGTCGGCCACCCACACGCAAAATGTTATCCTTGCATAAGAATGGATTTAGCTTGCAGAGTCGATTACCCTTGGGCAAACTCTTTCCTGCCACCAGTGTTTCGATTTCGAATCCAAAACTGTTAACCTGCGACAAGCGGATAACAATACGGCGAGCTTCAGACAGCTCCGATGAAGTGAGAAATGAAGGAAACGATTCGTGACCTTCCTTTTTCCTACGTTTGATGAGAATCGGACGTCTACAAAATGCCACTACCCTAATCAAGCGCGTCAAGGAGGAAAATCGAGTCAAAATGTCCAACTCCGAGGATAATTTTCGCGCATGGAGAGTTTGTTGTCGTTCGGCTTGCTGCGGCCACTGCTCTGCGGATTGAGCAAGCCAACGAGGTCCGCGCCACCAAAGGTCATTCCGTGATAACTCCTCTGGTTCCGAGCCTCGGGTCCCTAAATCGGCTGGATTTTCTTTCGTCGGCACGTGTCCCCACGTAGCTGACGGCAACTCTGTCTGAATATACGATACTCTATTCGCGACGAAAGTCTTCCAATTGCACGGATGCTTGCGCAACCATGTAAGAACGATTTGACTATCAGACCAAGCAAAAACCGGGATCGCACTAAGAAAGTCTAATTTCCTGACGTGGCAAATAAGCTTAACGAGGAGTGCTGCACCGCAGAGTTCTAAATTCGGAATACTGACTGTCTTTACTGGAGAAACCTTCGTCTTAGCAGCTAACAGCGACACGGTAAATTTACCTTCTCCTTCGTCAACCCTCAAATATACCACAGCAGCGTAAGCTCTGGAGGATGCGTCAGAAAACCCATGAATCTGATACGACCGAATACCTATCATCCCTATCCATCTATCGATTGTCAAAGACGGTAAGTGCGATAATGACTTACAGTACGAGTACCAACGCTCGCGGAGATCTGCAGGCAGAGGAGTGTCCCAATCGCATTTCTGTATCCACAAATCCTGCATTAGGATTTTTGCGGTCACAGTGATCGGAGAAAGCCAGCCTAGCGGGTCGAATAATCGTGCGATATTCGAGAGGATGGACCGTTTTGTTGAAGCCGCCGAAAATTCCGCTAAATCTGTAATGTCGAAGCGAAACTGATCCCTAGTCGGATTCCAATGAACGCCGAGAGTTTTCACTGATTTATCTGAGTCGATTTGCTTCTCTGGACCCTGCACGGCCTGCGGGGGAAGAAGTTCCGGATGATTTGCTGCCCATTTGTCTAGCGAGATGCCGGCTGAACTCAAAAGATTTGTAAGCTCTACTCGTTTCTGAACTGCGGTGGAGAGGTCATCCGAACCAGCAAACGTGTCGTCTACATACGTCTCGGATTTGAGGCACTCGGCTCCAAGCGGATATCGAACTCCCTCATCTTCAACTAATTGCAAAAGCGTCCGAATCGCCAAGAACGGAGCGCAAGCCGTTCCATAAGTTACGGTGGTCAAACGATAATCAACCGGAGCGGCGCCAGGAGTAGGAGTCCAAACGATTCTCTGAAAATCCTGATCGATGGAATTTACGTTAATCTGCCGGAACATTTTCACGATATCTGCTGTAAATACGAATAAATACCGACGCCAGTTAAGGAGAATCAACGAAAGATCGCCTTGAAGAGGAGCACCTGTGAACAAAAAATTATTAAGAGACTGTCCTTCGCGAGTACGCCTAGAGGCATCGAAAACTACTCTCAGCTTCCACGACGACTTGGAAGCTTGCACCACCGCATGATGTGGCAAATACCACGCCCTTTCCTGTCGGACATCTGCATCTCGTACCCTAACCATGTGTCCTAACCGCTCGTATTCCGCCATGAACTCTCGATAAGCCTGAGCCAACTTTGGATCTCGAGTGAAGCGACGATGTGTCGTAGAAAGTGAGCTGAGCGCCATTTGCCTCGTCTCACCTGCGACGTGCGGCAGATTGGGCTTCAACGGTAGCCGCACCTCGTATCGACCCTGTGCATTGCGTATGTGATTTTGAGCAAACAATTTCTCGCACGCCTCATCCTCAGGCTTCAACTTGACAACGGCCGGTGGTAGATCTTCCAGTACCCAAAAACGCTGCAGACTCTGATCCAGCTCTTGCACCGACACGCAATGCGAGACTTGCGTTGGCGCATGAGCTATAGACGGCTCCGCCCGCCGTGAAGTCGCCATCTGAACTGTACCTGAAACGATCCATCCAAACGCGGTATTCTGAGCGACTAGTTGCCCGAGAGAGAACCTTTTCAACCCTGGCCTAAGCAACCTTCCATAAACGTCGGCGCCTAGTATAATGTCCACCCTGTCCGAGACGAAAAACTGTGGTTCTGCTAAAGTGAGCCCGGCGAACTGCTTCAGATCCAGATCAGCAACGCTCTCCGCGGGAAGCTGCGACGTTAGACGAGGAAGAATAAGCGCCTGTGTTTTGAGCTCGAATTTTGAATCGACCATGGACCTTAGGACGAGTTGAGTCTTCGCGCGCACAGTGCCCGCTGCACTGGTACCAATGCCGGACAATGGCACACAAGTCCGCTCCTTTTCAAGTCCCAACAGCTGAACAATCGACTCCGACACAAATGATGCTTCCGATCCCTGATCTAAAAGCGCTCTCACGTAAGTGGAGTCCCCTCCTGGACCAATCACCTGTACTCGAGCCACCGCCAAAATAACACTTCGTTTGCGACCCGAAAGACCAACGGCATGCAAACCTACAACAGGATGATTGGCGCCTGGCTTTTCTGCTGGACTTCCGCCAGAATTCTGCTGTGCCCCCTGCGAGTTTCTTTGAGGTCTAAGATGCAGCAGACTGTGATGTTTGCCCTGACAGACCGAGCAACGTCCCGAAGAGCTACAAGTATTAACCCTATGCGACCCAAAGCAATTAAAACAAAGTTGCAAACGTTTGACAAGGGACAATCGATCGTGTGGAGTTTTATCTCTCATTTTGAAGCACTTCGCGAGAGAATGCGCACCTGAGCAAAGGGAGCACTTGATAAAGCCAGACGGCCGAGAAGAAGTTGCGTGGAATACCTTCCGCGGCTGAGGCCCCGCGATGAACTGGGAAGATGGCCTTTTCTCCGCCTTACGGTCAGTCGTCACCATTCCCAATGCTTGCGCCCGCTTCTCCAAAAACTTCACAAGATCTGCGTACTTTGGGAGCTGCCTAGCGGAGACCGAACCTTGATCCTCGCCCACCTCGATTACCAAATCCTTCGCGCTTAGTTCCGCTTCCCACAGTTTCCGAGATTCTGGATCCAAGCGATCTGAAAGTAAAAATATTAGCCAAACGTCCCAATTGACCGGTACTTTCAAATTTCCTAACGCCCGAACAATGCGCTGAGTTTCATCGACGAAGGCCCGTAATTCCGAAGCCGAATCCTTTTTCAGATGTGGAATCTCCATGAAGCTGGTCAACAGCTTGTTGACTATCAATCTGGGGTTATGATAACGATTATTTAAAGCCTGCCAGGTGCCCGCATAGTTGGCATTAGTTGTCATCACATCCTTGATGAGCTCAGCAGCCCCATCCTTCAGACACAGCTTTAAATATTGAAGCTTTGTTGCATCCGATAACCCTGGAACATCGTGGACAAGAGTGCTAAACAGATCAGAAAAACTAGCCCAATCCTCATACTTCCCCGAGAATGTTGGCAGAGGAATTTGCGGCAGCTTGGCTACGCGACCATCAGAGCCCAACTCTGATACACTACTGTCGGCGTCGCTCTTCTCGAATAGCGTCAACAAAGGAAGAATATCGTCAAGGGCACTCTCACGTACCGCCTGAATACGCTCAAACCAACCGTCAACAACGTAAGCGTCTGTGTCCGCCTCTTCCTTGACAATTATCTCAGCGTGCGTTTTCCTAATCTCTCCCCATATTTCCCTTACCGTGTCCAAGCGCGACTGCACACCGCTTTTACTGAGGGACTCACGTGGCTTAGCTAGCAAGCGTGTACGAATACTCTCAATCTCGGCCTCGCGAGATAATTGCAGCGCTGTTAACTTTCGTAAGGCTGTAGGAGCCATAGTGTATACCGACACCCCAATAACAAAGGAACCAAATGTAAATACTGAACGACGAAGCTGAAAAGAATATGCGTATAAGCGTTCTATTTACCCGTACGATCTACACTCAAGATAACGCGCGTTAAAGTCGACCGGCGAGAGTAGTTGTATTAGGTAAACAAACCCGAGCCCGTGCGCCTCGCTACTCGAGAACGCCTATAGATATACACGCGCACGTCTCTAGGCCTCGCGCGCTAAGAACGCCGAAACGTAAACAGAGGCCGGCCGAGGTCCGCGCGTTATCGCGAACGCTCGACTGCCGCGCAGCGCTACAATGTCTCTTACTGCAACCTTTCGAACACAATAATAATCCTCGAACACAAAGCCGAGTCTACGTCTCGATACAAAACAAATGACAGAGAGCCGTTACAATGTTAGAAAATACGCAAAGTGTTTGAAACCGGTAATCTTTACAATTTGGACTGGAAATGAAAATTATTAAAACTACAGTTAACCAGTCACTCACTCCTCACCCGGGGCACCATGTTTATAGATCAGGCAAAGATATATTTATATATATATCTATTTATATTTAAGGTCGTGAGTTTTTAGGAATGGGTGGGGATGAGTGAGTGAAAGGTTTATCACAAATAATATACAAATTTCGCGAAAATAACAAACACTTGTTACGGCGTAAAAACCCTCACGGTTCAGAGGGAAAAGCCGTAACAAGCGGATTCTTTATTTATATAAATTTACTTAACAACAAAATAAGAAGAATAACGTCAATCGACTGTAGTTGTCGGACAGATATGCACTTAATATTTAAATAGAATCTAAAACGCGGACAGTAAGGTAGGCGCGACACGAACGATTAATAATGCGACGAATGATCATTCCGCAACCTATCGCGAGAGATCTCGTTGTACTTACTACTTACGGACTGGCGTCGCTAACCAGCCGTCTACAACGCGGCGTTGAGCCACGAAGCGTGGTCAAGCCGGTCACGGGAAGCGCAGAGAGTGGTCTCAACCTGCACCACGCGCGCCCCAACGTCTTGGGGATCCAGACGCGTGATGCCCGGGCAACCAGGGTGTTGCCGCTTGCTGCGCTCGCCCTGGAACGGGTCACGTATCACCGTGGACACCGTTCCCCAACAATTCCCTATTGTCGCCTCGAGGCACACACACACACACACACGTAAATCGACTAATACACGAATTAATCTTCCTTGATCGCTAAAATAATGATTATACCGCGAAGGGAAGAAGCTATAACGTAACAGATTAAAAGTCGCTTCGAAGACCGAACGTAACGAGAAGTATAATACGCGAGGTGTTCACTCGTGAATCGCTGTCGATCGACTGTGTCGTAAATCTGCATCTCTTCGCGCGCGTCGAGAGAACAAAAGGCCCACGTGATCGCCTGCGCGGGCCCGACGTGCGCGCGGGCCTACAGACCGCGGGCGCCAAAACGCGTGCGCTACGACGCGACAACGAACCCGTGCGAGCGCGATATTCAAACCGGCGAAGAAAATAGGAACGGCGCGAACACCGAGTGTATCGTGCTCAAAGCTCGTCCAACAGACGCTTTGATGTGGTCATGGGCAGTGCGAAGCTCGCAAGACCCGAAGCATATACAACGTGAACGTTTTCGTGCCGAGCGGAGCTGTCGCCATCGTCCTCGTTCTACCGACCCCTCACTTCATCTCACTCTTCGCTCTTGTGGCCCCAGCCGATTATATACTACCCTGAGACTTGAATCTTGTTGCCTCATGTACTTCCCCCCAACTTTTTAAAGAATCAGTAACACGCACTTTCGCCAGTTTAGTCCAGGGAATTCGTGCTGGAGCCGTTCCAGGGAAGCGTGCGCCTCTGTCCACTGTTTACGATCCGGCGGCTCAACTCTTCACATCGCCCCGAGTATCTGTATACTCGGCAGACTCAAGGCAACTCTCGATTCGACGGAGTACGCGGGGATGGCGCGACAGCCGTAGAGGACTACTGCGAGCCTGGAATTAACGAAGACTTTCAGCCACGCTGCTCAATACCGAGTGAATCCTTTAATTTGCGGTTCGGTGTGACCACTATCATGAAAGCAATGCATCTCTCTCGCTTCCTAACTCTTGTCATGTCCTTCGTGGATAGTTTCTGCGTTCCAAGAAACTGACCTCGAGGCAACGCCATCGACCCTTTCGAGGTCGAGCGATAGTGTCTGAAACTATTGAAAGCACAGTTGAGGTTCAAGCGTAGTCACTTTGTGGTAAAAGCATGCAAATTGGAATGCTCAAAAGGATCAGTGTTCGTTGAAACCATGTGAGTGAGCAAATAGTCCAGTCTAGGCTGAACCAAAATATATAGTTACTTGAAGAGTATCTACTTTACCTCTTTGCCTATCCTAAATAGTAGTCACATCATTTTGAACAACAGTCCTCGCTAGGCGAGTTCCACGACTGAACTGTGAACTGTGAACAAAATATAAATATCTGTCTAGAGGACGTAGCATTAGTATGTTATTATTAGTAACAATTTCGGAGCAAACTGAATCTTCGTTCAAGAGTTAGAACTTTCACAAGATTCAAAAAAGTGAATCGTGGAAAACGGCTTTGTAGTCGGGTGACAGGCGAGCCCCCCCCCCCCCCCCCCTTAAACGCACTCTTAGCTTGTTTCATAGCACTCTGCGTTTTATACGGAGCCTTCCTAAAAAAAATTCCTAACCGTTTTGGCTGATGAAACCCAAGATTTTTTTTTATTAAAATGTTGATGTTTCGACTGTATATAAGGTCTTAAGAAAACGTTTATCGCACGCGTATCATCCGAAATTTTGCTTCACAAAGTGACAAAATGAGGATTTATGCGCACAAGCATAGGTAAAACTACGTTTCTGATACCGAGAAAACTAAGAATATTATAATGATGAAGTTTGAAAACACTTTTCAAACTGTCCACGTCTACGCTGGAGTAACGACTACCCCGGCTACTGAAAACGGCAGTGGTACCTGCACTTATTACGCCCCATTCTACGATCATAACCACTCATAACGGCGTAGAAACCGTATCCAGTGATTTTGCTACCCTTAGCTATTTTGAATATGATGTGTAGTACACGTCTTGGTATAAATAAACTTGGCGTGCCACTGACTTAGTGTGTAATTTTTTATAGCGAGTTATTTATTGACAAATTTTTCTTGGCTAATATATTGCATTTGTTTTGATATGTTTCCAAGAATTTTTTGTTATCGTTACATTTTTTGTTTGCAAGGGGTGGCTACACATTTAATGTTCGGTGTAACATTTTTGTTTCGAAATAACATTTTCTGGTTTATTTCACATCTATATGAAAGTCAGACTTCAATAATATCATCTTAACCGTATCCATGGCAGAGAGGTGTATTACTAATCACCGGTGAATTGTTGTAAAAACATTTTCTGTATACTCGTTGGTTTCTGGATTAGATTTCTTGCCAGACGGACTGTTGAAAAGTCCGTAACTGGAACAGTGAAACAAACTGAGATAGCAATTAACGGTAACAATTAGCTTTAATGGATTATGTCGGCAAAGCGGTTGGTCCTTTCAGGAGATTGCAGATCTGAGTGCTTCGACTCTGAATTTAATATCTAGGCAAGTCTTTATTACAATGGGCGCGCATGGACTACAATAATCCCCTAATATATATATATGTATATATATATATATACATATACTAAGATGTTATTGTGACTTGCGCTCTCCACGCACTCGCATCAGGGACTTAGAAAAATTCAAGCTCGGGGATAGCTCTCGACACTATCGCTCGGCAAAAATCACATAATTTCTTCCGTTGTAACTTAATATACAGTTCGTATTCCAATATTGTTCACATCTATTAACATAGAAATTTTTTAATAAGAAATTCGGATACCATTAAAAACCAGGATTTCACTCCTGGTGCTTCACTGGTGCTTATGAATTGTATGACAGTAACAAGGCTACGGCAGAAACTACAGTTCTCGTTGCGTGCAAACATCTAACCCTGGCGTTCATTATATATCATAGTTTCCATATACAATGCATAATAAATCATATTTTTCTAGTTTTAATTATATTTCGCAGTCTAGCAATATATATTTTATTAATACGTTATATATATTCGCGACATATTTGCATAATATATATGGATTATATATGATTTGATTATGACATATATTCAATGTATATTTCCATTTGGGATATTGTGTGTAGTGCGTTACATAGTTCGTGTTGATCCCTCCATAACGCAGATAATAAAAACTTTCACAAATGCACAGTGCAACGTTAGCAACAGGCGTCTGTTTTATTAGAAAAATTACACTCCTTAATTCCTATTATTAGAGAGTATTAACTTGAAGACGAGCATATTATGAAGCGATAACAATAATATCTCAACACGAGATATCATATGTGTACCAGAAATAGCCAGAATTGTTCACAAATCACGCTAGCTGAACATGCACGCACATATAAATTATATTTTCAGCCTCTATATTTCTTTCAATCTCTTTCACCACTTTCTATTATATCTGAGACTTTAAATTCAACAATCAATCAGTCGATGCTGCCGGCTGTGCGATTACTGCGCATCGACGAAGTCTGTTATATCGAGTCCGATGATTTAACCGGTGAGCAGGTTGGCCTGGAGAAAACTATTTCGATCGATTTCTCAAAGTACTAAAAAAGAAGAAAAAATTGAACAGGAGAACGGTTCTTCGAGAGCTGCAAGATTTCGCTTTCCGTAGACGGATGGGAACAATTTCCGGGCAAAGCGGATTCATCAATGCTTGAGGGCTGGATTTAAGATTCTCGGTGCGCACCGTCGTAGTGGCAGTGCGGAGACGGCGTATGCTGGAGGCACTGCCTAGAAAGTCCACGGGATTGGGCTGGTGTAGTCGTTGTCGTCGTCGGCAGTACCAGCAGACTGATGCTGTCCCACCGTAAAGAGTATAAATGGCACGTATAAGACGTCTCACTCCGGTACCAATGCCACCGCTCCCCGTCACCGCTCACGGAACGCGCTGAAAAGGAAGGAAACGGGTGGCGCGGATGCGGACCTGAAAATTAATTTATTGGAATCGTAATGGAAAATGCTGGCTCTGTAAGAACGCGGATAAAAAATAGAAGAATTTGACTCTCTCGTCGTGCCAGTCTGAGGTGAAGCACTAGTCTTACTAGTACGCGACCAATCAGTAAAATGTATTCTTTTTCATCTACTATTTTGGAGCGACATCGCCTTACTACCTCAAAATCGATATTTCATAGACTAAGTTTATTTCCGCTTCGACTTGTCATTTGAAAGGGCGGAAACGGCCTCCTAAATTGAATTTCGGAGGCCGTTTCGTGTTGCTGCAGAAAAATCCAAGTTACTCGATAGTACCCGATATTCTATGGCACTCAAGTAACTCATAAGTACTCGCGAGGGTTTTCGGTGTTCAAGGTCTCTCCAGTGAGACTTGCCTTATGGAGAAAACGAAAATGGGTATAGCGCGGTGTAGCTGTTGAAGAAAGCTCGCCAGTTGGCTGGAGGTACGTGAGTGAAACACGGGGTAGTTGGAGAGTTGAAAGCCGGTAAGAGAAGAGCGAACTGCTGGAGTCGACACAATACCGGCTCTTCCGCTAAAGGGTGCGAGACAACGAGCGACTTTGAGGAGGAATGTGATTCCAAAGGGCCTTTCTTCCGAGAAAGCTCCTACAGTTCGCTCTCAGTCTTGTCTACTACCCCTTTCTCCCCTCCCCTCGACACCCGTTCACCCGCTCACTTCCTAAAGTAATAAAGTAATACAAGAGCGAGGAATTCGTTTCACCGAGTAGCCTGCACTAACGAATCCAGCGAAGCGATTTGGGATGCTTTCGTCCGTATTCCCTGAACGTCGTACTTTCCACCATCTACGTCGTTTTTCCGAGTGCTCCTGCGTGCACTTGGGCTCTCAGAAAATTTTCAACAATTAATCGTGACTCGGGTTGATAAATTTTAAAGCTAAAAGGGTTACGATAATGGCGAAGAGATAGCAAGGCTGCTCAGTGCTCGGTATAGCATCTGCTAATTTGCGTCCTTTTCTTATACTTTCCACACTACTCCATCTCCCTCTCAACCGCTTACTTTTCAACTCCTAACGTTTCTTGAATGGTGTGGAATTCGCCGATTAAAAGAATATTTATTGCTGCGAATTCTTAATTTCCAAAGGGCGGTTGAATAATTTAAAGGCACTTATCCTATCTAGTCCTGGCCGGTTGTGGAGATGCCAGCCGTGTTGCTTCAGAAGAACAGTTATTTCTTATTCCTTCATGAACACGAAGCTTACGTTGCCTACGCACTTTTACCTTGTCTTCCAACGATTAATCAACGCCTGCGAACTTCTTCCACAATAGCCTATCTGATTTGAGTATCGATCCCCATGCGCGAAGGGTACCTTTTCACGCAGCTAGCGTACTACTGGAAAGAAAAGGGTGTTTCGATTTAATCGTAATTAACCGGGGCTCTATTATTTGGCAATATCGAATTGAAACTGGGGGACAAGGGTCGTGAGGGAAACAGCGGAGGCTCGGCCGCATGAAACGAAGGGTGGCTGAAAGGGCGACGTTCCATGCGTTCATCCCAGCATATTATTCGTTTCGGTTGTGTTATTTTGGTGGTACTGCGTTAATTCAATAGAGATCTCTCACACAATAGCCGACCACGTTCGGATGTTGGTGCTGTACGCTTATTTTCATGTTCGTTGTGTCATGAACCGGCTAATGCGAGGATGGTAATGAGGGAGGTATTTAAAAACTGTGTTTCAATTTATTCCAATCTCATCAGCGCAAATCTCTGAACGTTTCATTTGGTTCGTTCTTCCGTAAGTAATTCGCGACGTTTAGTTCACTCGATTAGTTATATAAATTGCAGCTGCATTTTATCAAACTGAAATTGTGATAATTGTAATCTCGAGCCCAACACGTAGACGAAGGTCACCCATAACGACAGACATCTGTCACCAAAATATTGACGTTCCATGGGCAGTAGCCCGGTTTCATTCAACGATTTTGATACCATCGCCTCTAGTTATACTTTCGCAACCATAATACCGATGCCTGTTTGTGCAGTATATATTATACAGCAAATACCTTCATCACTTTGATATTCGATGTTGGTGCAATATTAGAGAGACTATTGTCAAATGGATATTTATCGAATTAAGGTGCATTATGATAATCTCATTCGATACTGTCGTCCGGGATAGGCACATTTGCAATTAATCATCGGCAACGGCTTTTCGGGCTGCTTACCGCGGCCACATCGGATCATCATTGACGTGACCTGGCGGGAGCATACACGTTACGATTCGCATGAACGGGTACTATTTTTCCCCAATGTATCCAGACATTCCGTGCTGCCATCACGCGTGCCTGAAACTAGTGAGGGAAAGGGAGTGAAAGTTACTCCTCGGGGTCCACGCAGTATCGGTATCGAGGGTTGGCAATTTCCCTCGTTCAGTCTTCTCAAACCCCACTAGTGTTCACACACCATCATCCGATGAGAACAGCCGGTATCCGCATTGCTAAACTCCCATCCGAACACTTGCCGCCTCAAGAAGAAATCTGATCAAATTTCCATTCGGTCTATTTTCACCATCATTGTGTGTAGTGGAGTATCCTCACGGTTAGTTCGTCGCATCTACATGATATTATGCGTATCGTGAATAAAGCGGTTGATGCCGTCGCGAAGGTGAAGCTCTTGTGAGATTCCCAAACTTGGTTTCTACTATGCTCGCGTTCCTTTTCATCAGCTTCCGAGACGAATTAAATGAACGACACGAGCCACATTGGGAAAGCAGTCTGCCGCTCTCAGCTCGGAAGATGGAACATTATTATTACTGTTATTACAACGCGCTTCCCTCCGTCCGGATGTAATATAGATCTCCTTCGAAACTGAAACCTCGTTAGAGAGAGCATCTCATTGTGTAAGATGTCGTGAATTTTTAGAACGAGGTCTATCATAAATAGGCGGCTGGCGGATGGAATATAGTTCTGGTCTTTGCGGAACTCAACGTTTCCGTTCGACCGAGCTCTAGCCGAGTAAACGCAATGTATAGTAGAACGTCTTCGCGTTACGCTTCTGGGAGTGTGAGGAGTGCAAGAGTGAGCGCGGAAACCAGTCATAAAAAAGTTAACGCAGCGATATAACGGGACTTGGAACATCAAACGTATACCCCCCTCCGTCTCACAATGATTGTCACTTTATTGCATCCGTGGAACTTCATATCTCGAGGAGGAAAAGGAACCCCGGAAAAGGAGGATAAAAGGAAGAAAAAGAAGGAAAACCGAACGCGAGTCTAGTCGTCCTAACATAGCCCCAGAATCCTCTGTGCCGTGGCGTGGTACAGTGTTGCATTCACCCGAGTTGTCGCGCACCCACTCATCCTTCGCAGCTTCTCCTACCTCGTCCTCTTGTGCTTCCTATCGCCACTCCCACCAACTTTGCTTCACTCTACTGTGTTACTCTCTTCTACTTACACCCATTGCACAACCCTCATCTCGCCGATCCTCTCGTCTCGGTTTCTCACTCGCTTTTGATACATCGCCATATCGATAATACACAACGTCCTTTACTTGCGCAACCTGTATACCTCCAACATACGCGTCTCCCCACTCTAGTTATTCCACTAGGACAGCAACATCGCCTCCACACGACATCGATACACTTACACAATGTAGCTGTGCATGAGCAGAGATGTTCACGGCAGTGTCATGTTACGTTGCGGGGAATCGCTTCGATATGGATATCGATATCGCTCGCCTACCGCGTCCGCGCGAAACTGTTTACACTGCTACGCTTTCCTCGTTCTGCCGTTGGAAGGGGGGAGACTGCTAAGATGACGCAAACAACTACGGACTTGTGGATAAAGGTCCAAAGTTAGCCAGAATGGGAAGTGATTCGCGGAATTTTTTTAAGCGATTGCTGTAGGATTTCGGTTGGAATATTGGGGCTTACTGGAGTTATTATTCTCCATCTCTCTTAATTATACTAAATGCAGACCACTGATACATCAATGGACTACTTATTAGGAATCTTAAATACATCTTGAGTTGTCTGAAACATCGAAACGTTTTCATTTAGAAGTTCATAATTAAAAATCCTATTTTAGCGTTGGACGGAGGTACCTTAAACATAGAACCAATAGCGTGCCGGAAAGTATAATCGAGGGAATTGCGATCAAGGCACCGCACGCTGTACGATACAGATAACCGTATCGAAAAAGTCTCATCTGTAGCCCTGTCAATTTTAATTGGCTTCACCGAGGCGTGCCAGTCCCTATTCATCGGATCAGTGATATGCAAATGCAATTTAATGACGCGATATCCCATACGTGCCGTCGGGCGAACGGGGCCGTTGATGAGGCGCGGTCGTGCGTGTCGGGTATCCACATTGTTATATCAAGCATATATGTAGGTATGTACGACGTCTCTCATTTTCGACAGTCCGATGGTCCCACATACATGTGGACGGAATCGAGCAACTTTCGAATCTGATGCTCGATCGCTTCCCCTCACCCTCCTCGTTCGCATTCTTCAAATATTCAGGGAATCTTTCGAATTTATGCTTGGTCACGCTTGCACCAGAATTCCGAATAACCAAATTCACCGGTCAATGCCTACGAAAATTTCATAGAATTTCTTGAATGCAACGCTGAAAACTTAATAACCGGTTTATAAATTGAACACAACAGTGATAGCGGATTTCTTCTTGGTATGTAAGAATTATTCAGCTGTTGTTACCCCTCGGCGACCAATTAGGTAGATTCATGATGAAGAAAGATGCGCCATAGGCCAAGGACATTCCACAATAATATAAGATGAGAACGACAGACGGTGTGGATATGAGCGCTCGTATCAAGTGCCATCTTTCACGTGCTTTGAGGTGTTGTGCTTCTCGTTCTCAGTACGAGAGTATAGCCCCGGGGGATAGACCGGTCGGCTAATGGTCTCCAAGAGACCATCCGAATTCACCGAGAAACTCCGTTATTTGCGGTGTCTCTTGCGACCCTTAACGCAGACACGTCCAGCCAGTTAACTGAATGCCTATTCTAGGCCCACGCAGCAAATAAATAAAACTTGCTTCTATTTTCTTCCTGGGTGTGCTAAGCCAGACTGTCGGGTGGTACAGAAACGACCATGAGAGGATATAATATTCAAGGGTACTGGCATGGGAATTACGGATGACTACACTTGTGCCAGTTATGACAATAATCACTCTCTACATTTCTATATGTTACTAACGATAGCCACTCGAGCAGATACCATTTTCAGATCTCATTATAGCCCTGTAAATGTCATAGTGAGTCATCCTGAAAGAATAGAGCTATATTTGTGATTAACCACAACTAATATGAAGTGTTAAAAGAAGGTATCGTCGTCTTTCAGTCACATGAACAAAAGCTATGTTAAGTGACCGGTAAAATGTTAATATCGGGTAGCGTCGGTTGGAGATTTTCTCTTCAGCTGCTACAGTTTGTTAAACTGCATACACAAGAGTCTCAGGAATGCGAATGAACATGACGAATAGCAAGAACGCTTAATAGGATGACACGTTTCTGTATAGCATAACCGTAAAGCTGGAAAAGGAATGCGGAGTTGGATATAGGGATTGTAGATTCTGAAGTTATAAATGTTTGCTGTCATCTGAACCCTTTTTCTTTCTCCCCTGCTGGAACTCAGTAGTTGTTTGTCTCGCTTCTCCTAATTATCCCTTATCTATATCTTGGGCCATTTCGTACCCGAAGACGTTATTTCACGCGTGCGCGCGGTTCTTGAATGGGGTATGAAACGATGCTCCTATCTAATTTTCCAATATGTCGGTGGCCTAGAGCTTTTTTGTAGAGGTGGCTCGTACTGTACACTATGTATTGTGAGTCGGTAGTAGTCATGGGACTTGTATACAAGGATGCGCTGGCTTAAATAGTAGTATAGTAATATCCCGAAGGTTGTTTTCCTGGTAACCTGCTGGTAGCAGGGATGCTTCGGTGCCTAGACTGAGCTCGGCGACTAGAATACACTAACGGGAGCAAGAGCTGAAGCGGTAGCTGGGAAACGCGCGCGCCCCAGCGACTCTGAGGGATTAAACCTTTGCCAATCCGAGTCTAATTACGAGTAACGGATTAGTACGTGCCCCAACGCCCCCAACTCTTGCTCGATGGTGAAACTGGTTCCGCTTACCTCCCACTCAAATGAGGAAAGTTTTCTACATGTATACTGAAGGTGCTACAGATGCGCACAGCATTATATAGTATTCACCTGTTGTTACGCGTATCTTCCTTGAAGTACCTGACGTTATTTGGTACACCTGTAAATCACATCGTGATTATCTACGCTCATTTTCTCCGAAAACCATTTCACGGTTTGCTGTTTAGAAAATTGCGTTGAATAAACGATATAGTATTTAGCTACCCGTCAATGGTTGACTCTGTCCATAACGATTCTCTTATGAAACTAGGTATGGATATATGCAGTTCTCTGACAACAGCTAGTGATGGGCGGTAGCATAAAAGACCAACAACTGCGTAGTATGCATGGTATGAACGAAGCTTTCTCGCTCGTGTCGTTGGTATTGAGACTGTGGGATACTATAACGATCTAGTCGTTCGAAACGTGACGACGATAACGGCTTCTGGTTATACCTCGTGGAGTAGCAACGCGGCGCCTCTTCGAAGGAAACGATTTTTCTTGTTTCCATTGCGACAAACGGTCCCGGGAGATAGTCGTAGTCGTCTTCATAGTCGTTATATAACAAGAGGAAATCGTTGTCCGGAGTGCAGAGAAAAGCAACTAAAGGAGAGATTGAAATTGGGCACCACTTGTTATTGTTCTCGATGTAGCTTTCCGATGGTGGCATTTCAGAGTCTTCCTTCATCTCGTTTTCGCGCGACTCGCGCTTGTATTGTGCCCAGCAAAGAAAACAATGCCCGAGGACCCTTTCATTCGTCGTAGAATAGCTCGTAGTATGTGTTCCTCGTAAAACACCGAGGGTTCGATGGGAATCGAACGCAGAGGGAACAGAGTGGGACACGACGACGAGGTGAAGGACTTCGACCAGCAGGATTCCCTTATCGATCACCCCGAGACATCCATTTAATCTCGTTCACGGCGCGGTTTCCGATTAACACAGCGGTTTACATCGCCTGGCTTTCCGCTCTCCCGCTGGTTCTCGGGCCCTCGCAACAAAGCGGCCTACGAATTAACATCGGTAGTGGCTGGTTGGAACAAAGGCACACACCGGACTTGCCAAAAAGCTTCGACATTGCAGAGCTGCAGCTTACACAGTAGAGGTGGTAGTGCGCGAAGCCGTTGCCAGTTTCACCATCCAAGAGGGACAGGGGAAAGAGCTTTCGGTTCTCCAACGCCGGCGAACACTATACCAACGTCGACAGCAACGACCAACCTCTGTTCTTGCTACTATCGGCCATGTTGCCTCTGTTAGGTGAACAGTAGCAAATTGCATGAGACTGCGGAGGCGTGAGGTAGTACAGAATAGGATCGCTTTACCGGCTGCCAGTGCTTTTCTACCCTTACCTATCGGGGTGCGGCCGCCAACCCTATTCCTCTTTGTCCCTCTGCCATGGTAGATTCAATGCTAGCACTTTTCCAATATTCTTTCTCTCTCTGTCGGGTAAGCAAGGATAGAAACCAGCTAAGCCCGTATATTTTTTTACTAATCGAGCGTGAGCGAAGCCGCTTGCCGCTGTCCTCATCGTAAAACACGCATCAACTATGATCCTCCTGCTGCAATCCTGTCTCTCATCAATCCTTGTAGGTTACTCGTATACAAGAACATGACGCGGACAAAGTCAATTACAATACTTCCTCGTAGAGGTTGCTTTGTAAATAACAAAATTTAATGAAGAAGCAATGTGCAAGGTTCTACTTTGCACCCTTTTTGATACTGCTAATGGACCGTCACTAAATAAATCATAATAGATCATGTTAATTCGATTTTTGTATGCTTATATGTTATTGGATAATAATTCTTTGTTGTGCGATGCATTTCTTCAAGGAATTTCTTTGCTTCATATACAGAAATATTTATAAAACCTAGTTATAAAGAAAACCGCATGACGGTATATTGAGGAAATTGATAACATAAATCACCTACATTAAGCAAGTATTGCTCAATGCGAGTAGAGTACGAGCGTATTTATATTACAATCAAGCAACACCGCGAATTCCCTAGCTCTATACGACATTGTGAGTCTAATAAAATCATTCTCGCTTGATAGTGACATGTTGAAGCTCTTTTAAGTCAAAGGCAGAAAAAACCATAGCGACGCACTGTTCACGGAAGGACTACGATCCCACGCTAATGCACGATGGCAGTAGCAGGTCGAAGACCAACGGAGACATCTTGTCAGCGATCTATACATAAGCTCAGGTTTGAGAAGTCGCTGCAAGGGCTTTGGGCGCTTTCGTGAGTAAAGTCACAGGTCCCGATGTCTTCCGGTAGTGGGGAGGACTGTGTATGACGGGTCATTTCCACCCTGCGACGCCAGCTGCTTTCTCCAGGCACGGTCGAGACTAGTACAGAACGTCTCCCAACATCCGCAAGCAACTCAAACGAGCACCTCACAAACACCAACTTGAAGGCGTATACCACGTTTTCCAACGAACAGTTCTTAAGCATCGCCGACCCCCAAATCTGTATCCCTCTTTCTCCAATACTAGTGGTGCACCTAGCCGCTATCCAGTGATTTCACGGCTTGGCGCGTTCTACTAATCGCTTCGTATATCACGAAAGCAATTCCTGGGATCTTCTGCGATAGGTTCTCTTCTGTCCGGTCAGAATCTACGATCGGCTTTCTTGTCAAGCCATAGACGTGACAATCAAATCTGCGACAAAGCAAGAAAGTGACGACTCGCTGGCTTTCAAACGGTTACCTATTACTTACGCACTAGCGCATTCACGAGACGAGGTGCTCTTTGATCTAGAGAATTTCGCGTGGTCCTGACGGAACAGTCTCATGGAATATTCATGGAGGCTATTGAAAAATCTTTAACTAAAAAATAATCGATTCATGAGTTTTTGCATTAATGATTTCATCATGATATTTCAACATTTTTCAACATTTCGAATCCACTTGATGTTTTGTAAGAATATGGTAAAGTCATCGATGTATAACATTTTAAAGAGAAAATTGGAAGTAGTAACTTCATTCTATGTTTAGCTGTAAATAAGTCTCGTATATTTAATTTGAAGAAAACAATGCATGGGAGTTATCAAATTTCAAGCAATATCAATATTTATAATGACCTAAAATAAGATGTCTACTTCTGTATTTACTTTGCTTATTAAAATGGCAGTTGAATTATAATCCTCTAACACAATAATTTTTTGTGGTACGAAGTGAGACCTGCTTAAGGCGAAAATAAATCGTGTTGGTTTTTACAGTTCTTACATATCAAAAATTATTTACTTTTCCATTCCAATGAAATAAGATCTAGAATCTAGTGCAATTTTTTCGCGTGCTCGAATTACGCATTTTCCATAAATACGCCTAACGATAAAAATGTTATCACTTATCGCCACACCGTTTAGTTGCACGTATATTTTTACAGCATCTAATCCATTTTCACATCGTTGTTATAATGGTTCGACGCTCTGGTACTGTAGGCGTCGTAGCAGTGCGCTGCGAGTATATAACGGGCATTGTTATTTCGGGTTCGCCACTGAATGCCCTGTATTTACTCTCTGATTCCTGTCCTTGCCGCGTGTATTTACATTTAATTTATATCCCGGAACCCAGAGGAGTCTTCGCGGCTTCAAGCGACTTGGCATCTTCACCTCCGCACGAACCCTCTGATACTCCGTTCAATGAGTAGGTACACCTTGTACGATTCTACGTTGATGTTCCCTTCAATATTCTCGAATAAAAAAAAAAACCTCGCAAGAGACGAGAGCACACGGTTGCAAAAGTAAGCAATTCAATTTCACATGAACGCACCGTCAAGTACTTCGACAATCTTTGCATTTAAGTGTTGCTATCACCTCGCCTAATTGATTTGTAGATTCTTTGATCTCCATGTTTATCTGTATTCAATTTTCGCATCTCTCTCCTCGATGCCGCAGCATTTCGTACAGCGTACACTGCTAGTGGGGTAACATACGAAAGAGTTTCTTCCCCATGCATAAGATCATTCTTTTTTATGATCAGCTTCGGCAATTAATTCACACTAACCAGAAAATGTAGTCTGTAAGTGGAGGGGCAGGATAAAGGCTCTTTCTGAATTATTATTTGCTCTCCGTATTTTACAGCCCTGCTTTATTTTCCTCGTATTTTATAATTTCGTTGCAGCTCTGCCATATACACTCCAACCGTCCGTAGCCGCACTGTACTTTCTCCTTTGCTTCTTCTCGTACCATTTCTCTCTAGGGCGTTGGATCCAGAGCACTACCCTAGTTCGCTAGTTCCCGTCAAACCTCTCCTACAGCTAATATTTACCTTTATTAACTCTCTCATCGTAAATGAAATTTTCAGATAACTTTTAGGATATAGCCTGTGGGTTATAAGGGTAACCCTACTATGAGCGCGAGTCGGGGTGGCGCTGCCATGAAACCTCCCGTATATGCACAGAAAGAAAAAAGTAGTTGCAAGAACCATTTCCAACACATCTTGGGCCGCAAATTAGTTGAGGCAACTACGCGTGATTAGTTATCGAAAAGTAGTAAGGAAAACTGACGCGTTGGTTCCGACAACCAATATCAATTCTGCCTTTACCGACAGCCGTTAGGTGCCGCAACTATCGCCGGCAGTAGTTATCAACACGATTCGAATGGTGCCGGTACCCTTCGAGTTGGTTTTCGCTACCAATCACTTCCCGTCTAAAACTAATTGGTTGGTTCATCCAACTAATGATGTGTACGCCAAAGAGAAAGGTATCCAAGAGACGCCAATGTGTGGTGTGAAAATGTGTATTTTCAGCGGACCGTACTAAATATACAACAAGCGAATTGTGTACTGTTAGAAGTAGATTATCTCAATTTTAACAAAATCGAAATTTAGTAATGATCCATGCCATTATGAATGTAAGGCAATCGCGCTTCTAACCTCATTGTTTTCATTATTTATCTTAGAGGTGCGTTGTGAGCTCTAAATTGTAACCTAGAACTTCACTGAAATAAATTGCGTCCTCTAACTGAGCGTATAGTTGTGGTTACGATTTCAGTTGGTTCCTGCTACTACGAGTATTCTACCAACGACATTTAGTTCCTCCAACCAACCGAGTAGACAGTTCAACTAACTGAGTAGTTGGCGCTATATCAACTATTCCGGTTAGTTGGCAGGACTAATTTTTCAGTCTCACCAACTACTCATTTCTTTCCGCGTGGATGCTCTCGGAAGGAGATTGGCAATACCACAAGGCGACCAAAGGAATCAATCGGGAAACCGAGGAAACTATATATTAAGTGAGTACAGGTCGTCCTCTACTCGGTGAAACAGGACTACCAGCTTAAAAATTATAACTGCTGCACATTGCTCTTAAAGTGTGTTGCGATTTGTTGTCCTGCTATATACAATTTCAATAAAACCATTACGATATGGAAACCTCATTTAAAGTCAGTACATGACCATTACTGAAATCACAAATCGTTTTTGCTCGTGACATAACATGCTGTAGATGTTTCCAGATTATTTTACCACTTTATGCCGAACTATTATAGACAGTATACGGTTGAATTTTTGTTGCTACTTAATTGTTCGAAATAATGAATCATAAATAAAAAAATTATTTACAAATAAGTCTTTGTTCATTTCCCATTCATTTTCCCATAGAAAAAATGATAATAAAGCACGTATTTCGCAGAAATTAGCGATGTTTTCGGTTTTATATTCAAGAATTTTTAGTTATTAATAAGTGAACTTCAGTACTTGGGGTAATTAAAACGTAAAATCATCGAGAATTTAAAATGTGTGATGAAGAAAAAGTACTTTCTAGAGTTATATAAATCATACAAGAAAATTGCGCTCCAATCGAAACCATCGAGATTCAGACGCAGTTCGAAAAAACGTGCTCGTTGCTCGTTATCGTATTTTGTCTTCTTCTAGTGTCAATCTCATTCAATCGCATATTGTCCGTCGACTAAAGGCATAAAAGGAGTACAATCCATAACGAATTTTTGGATTAAAAATTGATCTCGGTTCGATTGCTGAAAAAACCTATATAGCTCGCTATATATATGTATAAAGTTAGCAGAGACGGTTGAAATCACCATCTGCAGAGTAATAAGATATGTATACTACTGTTCTAAAGAATCTCATAAAAATGCAAGTTTTTTATGAAGGGAACTCGGTATCTGATCGCGCGTGTCGAAATTATATACAGCGAAGGAACGGGAGAAGGTGGCAGTATACTCTCAACTAATATACTCTACGGGTCGAACTTTCCTTCAAGGGAAACGGGGGCGAGCGTTTAATAAGGCGAGGCCAAGTTGTTCAGCGATATAACAAAGCAACGTAATATTGCTTATATAATTGCATATTTCAGGATGAAAGGCATCAAGGTTCGAGATTCAGTGACAACCCTGTTGCATTGAGAAAATTCTTCGCAGAGGCATACATATTTTCCAGTAACCTGAGTGAACAACATTACCTTTGAATTCGTAGTATAATTATTTTCCAAATCAGCGCGCGTGACTGTAAAGATTAAAGGCGGGTGTGAATGCAATATCCTTAGAAAATGTTACGTTATCCTTTACGTAAGCAGTATACAGAGAAGCAATTAAGCTGAGATAATCCTTAAGGTTGTTTACATAAAACTAAAAGTAGTGCCGGTTTCTCCAAAAATGTCCACCACATAAATAAAGAGTCTTTGCACCAACTGCAAAATTGACGATCCTTATATAATATATAAAATAATATTAAAATAAATGTTAGTGTTCGATGTCTTATTTTATCTGTCGAAAAGGGTATTCTGGCTTGATCCTGGATGCAGTGAAAATTGAAACTACAATATCTAATTATCGATGGATTTTGAAATAGAAGAGAATTCATTTACACAATTTGGATCATATTCTTGTCATAAAACTAAAATTTGTTCACAGGTTTGATCTAAGAGTTATGGCAAGTTAAAATTGTTACTCTTTATCTTACATTATTCTAGTATGCTACATGTCTTTGAAAAATCGTAGGCTTATAATGCTCGATACGTACTGTGGAGAATTTCATATTTATATTTCGCGCGTGAAATTAATCGTTAAGCGATGCGAGCATGACGAAGGAGAATTGAAGCTTGAGCGAGTATCGGCCGAAGGACTCCCGAAATCTATGCGAGCTTTCAGAGATCGTCCGACCGTCACCGGAGACACATGTATACATATTTATTGTATTATCAAGAATTTGTAATTGACGAAGTATACCGATAATATATCTTTCTGACGGCTCATCGATACGGCCACAGATAAAAGGGAATTCCCACATATAAAAACAGATGAGTATTATAAAAATATTAATCATATTATCGAATCCTATACAAAGGGAAATGTACTGAAAAATATATAGATATAGATAGACAAATTGTAACGGTGACGCGATCGTGAGATCGCCATAAAACTATACATAGAAATAATTAATTATCGTTCATGGTATGTGTGTGGGTGCGTATTAATGATATTGCCACAATTTATGTATAATTTCTGTAGAATTAAAACCCCGGATTATTTGAGAAATATCAAGATTTATGTTGTCTAATAAAACGAAGGATATATATTTATTCATTCACGTGTATTTATTTATTTAATAATGTTTCTTTTAACAATGCCGGTTTTTTTAGTCGGATTCTTTTATATTTTATATCCATAATTTATTTGCGTCCATGTGTTTCATTTTCCGTTCATTTCAATGTCCGTCAATTCTACACCGGTATAAATCTTAAATTATACATTTATAATAATCTTTTCTTATAAAGGCATTCTAATTCTATTTTTGTTTTGATAACACATTTTCCGAAACATTACAGTACTTTATGAGATATGGATAAAAAAAATTCAAAAGAAGAGTATCATGTATATTTGTGTCTTATGGCGTCTTTTGAGTGACCGGGTGCCCTTAAAGCCCTGGCGGTTTACTTTTCATTTGTGAACTCTTAATACGAATACGTGGACGAAGTCTCTATGGGTGACTGAAGTGGAAAGAGCAATGCGCTGGAACCCCTGTGCTTCCTGCTGTACCAACAGGTTATCAAGCCAGATAATGAAACATGCAAATGGGAACGAGGACTTGCTATGTCAGATAATATTATCATTGTCCGTGAAAGTCAGATCAGGCTTTTCACTAGACTTTTTCTGCGAGTGAGGTCTACAACTTGTATCATCATTGTCGCTACTCCTCAGGGTGCACAGAACAAAGCGTGTATTTGTAGGAACCACCGAATTGGTACGTGTCAAACAACGGACTCGATAGGATATGGCATTAGCAAGTTATTGTGTATCAGAATCTACCGATTGATAATGCCAACTACATTCATTTTCAACGCATCCAAGGGTTGCAAAATTTGTTTTCTCAACGAACCAGTTTTCTCCTTGTACGGTGTAGCTACGGTACTTGAAGCGAAAATGCCTATACAACTGAACTTCTCTGATACGTCTGTGCGCTGCAGCAATATATGATGACCAGCGGCAAACCTCGTGTATCGGGACTCTGTACCAAGCATTTATACGTTTACCCTGTCGCGGTATATGGTTCTGTGCAGGGCTATCATGTCTACCATTCTTCGGGTCTACCACGAACAGGCTTGAAAACTACCTTCAACCTTATATTGTAATTTTAATGTGAAATTAACATTTCTCATAAAATATCTCACGAGTGAGAACTGATACGTTCTACTTCTATATTTCTATGCAGTTCTACACGGCCGCTCGTGACGAAATTGAAAAATTATAGAATCATTACAGATATTTGATTCGAAAATAGTATATTGAGCACCAGGGTCGAAAGTTAACGATTCCGACAAGTGCGAGGTTAAAGTATCGCTGAAACGAGGAATGCAATCACACGTAACGCAAACACCAATTTTGGTCCGATATAATTAAAACCAGCATTTGGGTGTACGCAGAAATCAATTAAGCCTTTTGAGAATCCGTCATTTTTTGGGAGAATTTATCATTGAATCGACTAAATTCTCGAAAATCTCAGTGTCTCCCCTATACCTCTAAACACGAGAAGCATTGAGACGAAATTATGTAAGACGATAGCCATTGGAGCGAAGTAGTTGTTGCGTACGGGCTTGCAAAGTAGAATCTTAGCGCTGAATAACTAGGAATCCTGATAAAATATGTTGTGAAGAGCGAAAAAAATGAGCGTCAAACCATTTCGGAACGAGAGTATGAAAAGGGAAGAAAGCAATCCACATGACTGAAGCCGTAACCATGGGAATCCTGGACGTACGGGTGACGTCTTCCGTAGTGGGCATAAAGCGGGAGAAATATTGGATTCCCTTTCCCACGCACTTTTTCTCTTTCTCCCTCCCAATGTATACTTACATACATATATACAATAAATATAAAGATATATATGTATATATACATATATATATATATATATATATGATTTGAAAAATAGTTTAATACGAAAAATATTCATCCGCAAAAGAGGATTCCGCTAGCGGACGATGTATCCCGGAGTCTCTTGGAGTCATACCGTCGTCGGGTGTCTGGAGTGCTGGAAGGATATGCGTCCTCAAGATTGCTATCATCCAAAACTTTCAGATACTATCCAAGATTCTCTCTTCACAAAGACTTCGTCACGCAAATAAATCATAGAGATGGTAATTCATATTCCTCTTATAAGAGCGATTAAAAATTCTATAAAGTTTCGAATAAAATAATAATTTCAAATTGAGCGAAATAAGTAGGGTCTCCTAGTTCGTTAACATAGAATTACTGGATTCTCATATTGCTTAAGCAGATTTGACATTATCAATACTTATCAATGATCCAAAAGATCCACTTATACGCAAGATAAAGGTGCACTCTCTTCGACATTAGGGTCTGATGGCCTCTTGTGAAGTATAAACATACCTCGACGTATTGACTTCGATATCTTGCCTTAAATTGCGTGAAACTGTGGTCTCAGCCGCCGGAACAACTCTTAGCTAAAGTTATACTCTATGTGGGTATACTCACAAGTTGTGGTATACTCACAAGACTAATGCACGTGATTGCTGCTGAGTTTTCTTGTAGCGTTCTCTCTTGTACTCGGAAATTATTAAGAATCTCGGTCCGGACAGGTGCAAACAAAGTGTGGAACCCTTATTTTATGAATATCTTTCCCTGCATTGAGCTCATCTTTTTTTATCATAACGCACAAATTCTGTCACTTGTAACCAATGTCGAATAGACGCATCTAATCCGTATTCTCACACGGAATAAAAGACAAATTATTTTCCATATCCAAATGCGCTCTGATTTGCATATTACTCTCGTTGAAAGGCTGCATCAGTTGATATCTTTCAACAGCAAAAGAGTTACAAAGCCGGAACTAATACTCTATCTAGATCATAACATTAATGAAATCGTCAAAATGCTTCACCTCGATTGAAGTACAAATGAGAGTGACATGAAAATAATATTTCTGTTAATCAGAAAAGGAGCTGAATGAATGTTACATCGTGAGGTGGATGAGAAAAAGAGGTTTTTGCAATACCCAATCGATTTAAAGCTTTCCCAGCCGGAAGTACTTGTCGCAAAGCCTGCACATTAATATCCGAGCATCGGTGCGCTTCAATCGATGAATATCGAAGAGCAAACTGGTAGTACTGCCAGGGCTTATTTGCTAGCTCGCTGTTGGTAGTAAAAGCAATGCGATCTGGGAGAGGGGAAGTGAGCACTATTTATTTTTGAAAAATGGGTCGAGAGGGTAGAGATGCACGTGCCGTTTGGCCGAGAGAGGATAAGAGCGACAAAGTGAGTGGGTGAGCATAGAGTGTGAGGTAGAGAAAGACGAAACCTTATCCCAGTCTCTCCTTGAGCGTGGAAGTGGAGAGACCCTTCGGCCGCATTTCCATTGGCCATCAGAAAGCACCGTTTTCCTCTGATCCACTGAATTCGCTTCTACGGCCTTAATTGAGTTTGCGTTGCGTTCGAGTGTGTCTGCTGGGCTCTTCGCTCATCTTGAGTCTGTGGGGCTTCGACCAAGGCCTAGAAAATATTACAACCAAAGCCCAAGCAGTGCTAATTAATGACAGGGAATGAATAATACACGTTATAGCGGTTCTTCCGTTGATTATACTACAAGTTGTTTGGTACGAGGTGTTCTAAACCTCTGGAAGAATAAATGAGGCGTTCCTCCGAGATGGACTTTCCTTTAAAATGATCTCGAAGCCCTCCATGGCATCTAGCACTTATATTACACTGTGTTCGTTGTGACGAATATTAAGTTGGCTTTTGAGGACTGCGCAATAAATAACCGAAGAAAGTTAAATTTACTCGGCCAACCCTAAAGTGCTGGATACTACTGCTCTGCGCCCGTACTCGGCGTTTCGAGGGGTTTGAACAGTGCGCTCATAAATGCGCTCCTGAAATAGAGAAAAATGAGCTGGCGTGCTCGATTACAACCTTCCATACTTTGAGAACTCGCGCGAAAAGTTTATTATGGAATCCTCGACCATTTCCTAACTCTCGATCTTAAATTCCCTTCATCTCTATGAACAGCCGTAGGAAGGTGGACCTTCCTAGCGACCTCCCTTCGTTGCAGTCTCTCTCATCGCACATCTTTCCCGTTCAAGGTTTTTCCCCGTCAGTCTCTATACATATGAACGACGCCTATTACGCAACCACACAAAGACTGCCTTCCTGGAAATCTTCCACAATAGCTCTGCACAATTTTATGGAAGACATTGATGCTTGTTGCACGTGCAATGAGCCTCTTCATAAACAGCATTGAATCGATAGAAGTTTTTCCAGACGGATCCCTTCTTGTCGATTTTTACATGTACTTTTTCTGCGTAAGTTTTCTGTCGGTCAACGAAGTGGTATTTAGCACTCGTATGAGTATAAGATGTTTGCGACCTAACAATTATTTCCAAAGTGTAGCATTTCACAAATGGAAGGAGTAAAAATATACTATAACGTGGAGGATAATGCGTGTATGTGGGCGGTGGTACGACGGGCTGGATTCTTCTCCAAGAAACTATAGTTTACAGCTAGTTCGACTTTCGGCAGTCGCACATAACTCGGGCGAAGGGTCGGGATACTTAAGAGAGCGCGTGCTGGAATGCAAGGGATGCAACAGCAGTGGTGTTGTCCTTGTCTTTTGAAACTTTAATAAACTAAGCGCTTTGCGCCTGCTTGGAATTGCTGCTTCTTGGGAGCGATCATTTCTCTGCCCTGTATGCAGTGGCCAGGCGACCAAGTACCCGCAAAGCTAAAACACGATGAAGGCTGATACGACCGGTAAATCAGTGTATCGCAAGTTCCCGTCTTATGAAGCCATATACCGTTTTCACCTTCGTTCATTGTTCGGCCAATAGTAATTCATTGCACACTATGACTATGAGACGTCAGACTATGAATGCTTAGCCTTCTAGGATGGCACTATCTGCCGCTTACCAACTTCAAAGCGTCTGGAACCGTGCTTATATTCATCGAGGATGCAGCTTCTCTCTTGTCCCGATTCAAATCTCCTCGTGGAATTTCGACTGTGGTCTGCACGAATTCTGGCGAAATTGGTCCGTTGAGTGGAAGTATTCCACATACTGGCATGAAGTAGCTCGTGGAGTGATAGCAATTAGTTTTGAGTCAAATCTGGGATGACCGCTTGTTCTAATTGACCCTCAACATATTATTCTCTCCTAATGAATAGAAAAACAGTACGGATATCATCGCACAAAGTTTTTGGTAGTATAATGTTATTGTTCTGCTCGAAATTAATGAGAATCTCCGCCAGGATCTGACCAATACTGATGCTAGGATCACTGAATTTCTACAAGAAATGATCGCAATACCCTAGTCAGTAACAATCCCAAATAAAAGAGCGGAATAAAATAAAATAAATAAATAAATAAATAAATAACTAGCATTCTGTAAATGATTTGTTTATAAAAGTGCTTTTATTTCGTTTCCATACATTTACGTTGAACAAGTCCATTTACCTAGCCTACTGCCATTGTACCGAAAACCGATTAATTCCGCAATAACGCAATCTCGACGAAGTTTGAGTTTCTAAATATATTTCTTAATTAAAGTCGCTAACGAAGGGTCATCCGATAAATTTATTTTTTGCACGTGTAGAGATTGAAGTTTCAAATGTATAAAAAAGCCTGTTTTGGACATGGATTATAAACATTCTTGGCAGACGCGAGGTGTTCGTATGTACGGATATTGTTTTATGCAATATTAGTCCTGACCCGTAGGGGTTTTTTCACTCGTACCGCTGCCTCTCCGCAATTCTATACAGTTTTGAGGTCTTTCGTTCATTTTCATGTCATTTATTTGCTTATACGTCTGCCCAGCTCCGCAGCAACGCGGAGAAACGCAGCCAAGAGCATTCTTCTTTGATTATTAACCGAAAGAAGACTTGGCAGAGCGAGAGCTGGGAGACAACGACTCACGGCATAAATAAAACATATTGCTTGCGGCAGAATTACCTATAGAGCTTGCTAGAGTACGAAGCCCAGCTACGACGTTGTGCATTGCAGTCGAAATAGAAATAAAGAGAGCAAGAAGAACCGAGACGACAACAAGGACAAGTGCAAAGGATGAAGGGAGATGGTACAAAAAAGAATATCCAGAGAGAAACGGAAGGCGAGAGCTCGACTACAGGGAGGCGGAGATGCAGCATGGATGGTAGCAGAGGGATGACGAGATGAAAAAGAAAGCGGCAAAGGGACCTCGCGGAATAGGTATTCATCGTCCCGCACGTAATTGGATCGCGTGACTCTTCTCCCCCCTGCCTGTACCTTTTTCTCCTTCTCTCTCCCTCTCTCGCTCTCTCTCACTCACTTTCTCTATCGTTCGCTTTCCTACTCCGCCGATCTGATGAGGATTTATTATTCAAATTCAATGTTTCGAAAAAGCCCCTTATAGAGTCGGTTGCGAAAGTCCGTTTCGTGTGCCCTTTGCCGCTACATCCGGATGATCATTGCGGGGATTAGAAAGTGCCCCTTTATAGCTTAACGGTAAACACTTAAAAAGAGTCACATCTCCAGTCATTCTACAAATATCGTTTTCATATAAAAATTCATGAATTTCCTTATTACATCTTTGTAAAGTACAGTGTAAAATTTACCTTCATTAATTTGAAATTCCTTCTTCTTTTTGAGAACATAATGAATTGACCACATAGTAAGTGTATCGGATGGGTGGTGTCTGGCACATGGCACATCCGCAGTTCATCGATAAATAATTGGAAAAGGCTGGCACATGCTGTGAACGCGTGATATGCCGAGATTAGTTGTCGATTTGTATGGTGAAAAAAGCAGCAGTGGGCAATAGATAGAGAAAGAGGTGTCGTGAGAGAGAAATATTGGGTGAGAGGACTCATGGAGTTCATCGACACATGAATGAATCCCGTTAAAAGCCGATGCGCTTACCCACGTTCAATATTACGTTCACCGACAGGAATGATGATCCGACCGGCCATTTTTACGCTTGGTCGCATCCAGAATATTGTTGTCATCTGTAAAGCCGGTGGAAAATTCTATGTCCTCTCCGGTGGTCCCTGATTGGTGTTACAAATTGGATGCGTGTGAAATAACAGTATGCCACCCCCTTTGCCGACAGGCCAACGACATATATTCCTACAGTACGCGTGCATTGTCCAGCGCTGAAAATCGGAACTCTGGATCTCGTTTGTGAATCGGAGTTAATAATCCTATACAGCATCGTATAACAAATAACAATTAAACTTACGAATTTGAAGAAATCCGTATGAATGGTGTTTTATTCGACATATTTTGATCAATGGGGACGAAAAAATGGATGGAACTGAAGCTGACCCCGCACATACTACCTCATCATGATGTCGTCTCATGACCCGTTCGGGGGCATTGGCGCCTTTTGGTTTCAGAAAGTTTCAATGCCCTGAGCGACAATGACGCTATGAATGACGTCATCCATTACTTCAAGTTTGACTGGATCAATTCTTACAAAAATTCATACCCCTGAGTTTTTGAGGTAGGTGATTACGAAACTGCACTTAAAATGCAATAATAAAAAAATGGTGGAGTAAAATGCAAGAAACGATTTCAATTGGACGAAAATGCGAATTCAAAACTCGAATATTTGGAACGAAACAACCTTTGGTCACATTTGTTTAATGTTGCCTTCGAATTTTTGAGTTCCAGTATTCAGTATAAATATTAGTGAAAACTACGCCGTCCGTTAGCTGGTGAATTCACAATTTGTCGCCTTAAAAAAAAGACTGCGAACGATAATAGGAAACAAAAATAATCTAAGCGGTCTGTTGGAATGAAACAATCGACGAATTGAAACGGTCTGTTGGAACAAGGCATCTATAAGTCGAAACAGTATTAGACATTTAGCGTGAAAGATTTCTTGCCGCAAAAACGCTTAACGCAATTCTTCAATAATAGCGGTGGATACTCAAACGACAAAAAAAATTTTGCCGTAAAACCCCTTAAAAGAGCTTCAAAATTATCGGGTATTTCCGGATAACTTCATTGCAAACGAACAAGAGTGTCAAGCTTTGCAGGTTAAAGAAATTTGAGCGTTTGCTCGAGGGATTTTTCTGTGAAACTTGACACGATTAATTTCAAACCTCGACGAGTATTTGTCGGATTATTTTCTTTTCATCGGAATTGGCACATTTTACGAATTTGCTGATTGCAACTGTGTGGTGATTGCTCTCCAAATCGGCTCATTCTTCAGAGCACTTGTTAGGAAACATTCGAAGAAAATCCGAAATAAAATCGACGAGGTTCCCCCACATGCGACCAAATGTGGCGTTTCGATTGGTCGGACTTCAGACAAGAAAAAAATTAATGATATAAAACGAAAATGATCTCTACCTAGCTCTTGTTCGGCATGCTATCAATTTAACAATATTTAAATGATTCGATGAGCATCAATACTATTTGTTTACTTCAATTTGGATTCAATTCGTAGTCCATAACGTTATTTAAGTATTCGTTGTAAAATAGATACGTCCGGAAAATAGTGTAAGACCGAGTATTGAACATAATTTCAATCTTAGTGGGTCCATAACTCAATAACGGAACCATTACGATTTCACCACGCGGTTATAGCAGCGGGAGTGCACATGTGTCACATGAGGACGGTCGGAAATAATACTAGGAATAGAGAATGCATTCAACGACTGTTGCTATCTATGTGCATACATGTGAAAGCTATAAGTGTTGGTAGTAGAGCCAGCGACCAAAGTGGAGAAAGGGTGTGGACGCGGAATAGCGGACGAACCTGGGAAATGCGTTATCGTCTGCAGCCAGCTGACAAATCGAAGGTAATAGGGCCGACCGGAATTCCGCCTGGCAGAGCGACCAAGAGAGCAGTAGTACATGGTATAACTGTAGATGTTGGGGCTACATACCCACGTACATATTCGAGGCTCCCATCGTGATTGTATCCTGCTATTGCTATATAACTGGGCATTGGACATATAATTACGATTTTATATGAACAAAATAAAATTAATGTTGTGCAATAACTTGTCTGGTTGATCGATATCGGTGCGGTAACATTCGGAAATCTCCTCTTCTGACCATCAAAAAAGAAAAGAGAGCGATTTACCTACTCAGTAACAGGAGTGCATAGCTAGTGCGAGGAAGTGCCGCCTGATGCAACGATGGCGCACAGAGCGGGTCAGTGATATACCGCGAAAGCCACCGCCACGGAGGCCCAAAGCGCCGACTCCTCCGGCGTAGAGATCTGCGCCTTCCTGGCGAATAACTGTTGCCCGCAATAAC
Organism: Clistopyga incitator; assembly: GCA_947507545.1. Lineage (NCBI taxonomy): Eukaryota > Metazoa > Arthropoda > Insecta > Hymenoptera > Ichneumonidae > Clistopyga > Clistopyga incitator. The sequence continues at coordinate 7,325,209 of OX382176.1, forward strand.
GCCTGGTTTCCGGAGATGGACGAAAACGCGACGACGCGGCATCGTGCCAGAACCAGTTGCAACGAGCCCTGAACCACTGAGCCATCAGGCTCTGGCATAGGCTGGTGTAATAGGCCGACGCGACCCATCGCCAATGAGTGCATATTGGAGGCGGGGCACGACTCGAGGCAACCCTTTCACCGCCTCACTTCATAGAGTCACGATTTCATCATAATATATACTGAAGCACCACACTATTCCGGTGTATCTATTAATGTTATTGCGCCATTCGAATCAATATATTCCCCGGCCCTTGATTATCATCCGATTTATCCTTGATTATTATATCACGGATTAGCGAAACGCGCGTCGCATCGGTCTATCAGGCTGGATTCAATAGTCGTGGACGCATCCTTTTGAACATGATGACGTGACCCAGTTGCGCTATTGACCTGTTGGCGAAGCCTGTTGGCGAAGGGTTGCTTGGTATCCGGAGGAGAAGCGGGAACCACAGCCACCATCACTGCCATCACGACACTGGTTGCGAGGGGATTGCCGGCCAGCTGGGTGGTGAGAGGTGCACTTGACACACCATAATCTAACAAGTAGGTGTGAAATGTTTAAGCACGCAATTTCAGCTCACACAGTCTAACACTTTCCTTTACATGGACTAGTGCAGAATTCCTGCTATATCCTAGTGAGGATCTTGCGTTTTCAGACGATGTCTCTCGAGGCACAAGGTTCTATTCATATTCAACTAGAATCTGCGTTCCGATAGGGTCAGCTAAAGGTGTATGCACGTATGGAGATGTTCAGGTCCGAACAGACCGTGGTGACTACTAACAACATACACCTCAATGAAAATGATGGGATCGATATCGCAGGGGTCACTGAAAGTGACGAAGACAGGGAGTAGGTAGACATTGTCTCGGTTGAGGGCCGATTAGGCGATCGACCTGCGCCCTGGCATTATTCCTGTTACGATGTCTCGTCTGCATCAGCTTTTCCTTGCTGCTCCCACATTATACCGTAAATTTCTCGAACTTATGTACTCCTCCGCAGGAGAATCTCGGGGTATGAACGGAGTATATGGTATCGTACACGGCATTGATTATGATTTTGGATGCCGACGAATAGGTCGTTGATAATATTAATTTTAATTGATAATTATATAATATTATTAACTGAAGCCGTGAATGAATGCAATCCATTTGGCGAAAATACATGTATATTTTTAATGATTTAAATATCAAATTGAAAACAGCCAATTAGAACTGACGAATCTATACAATTACACTATAAATTTACATGTCGGACTCCTTCCTTAGCTTATCATTTTCTAGTCCTACACTTACTTTAACATAATCCGTTACTTCTAATGTGATAAATTATCGGAGTCTATCTGTGTGTGTGATTCGTGTCACAATTTGAACAAGCTTTCATGACCGACACAAGATAGTTGCCGATATTTCAAAGGCAACTCGACACTGGAGGTGACATACTTTACAGTATACCGCCTATGCAAGTAAACCATAATGTTTAATCCCGATAAAGCCATGCTTGGTGTGCTACAGCGTCATCAAGAAGGAATGTCAGTGAGGTTTTCGCCACTACATGACACCTCCGCCAAAGTGGCACTCGGCACCGACGGCAGTGGCGCTTCACAATTTAATTTCACTCGCGTGTAGACGTACACCTCGTCGCCACTTGATGCTTGGTGCTCACGCGCGAATGCCTGCCAATTAAATCCACGGTAAAACGTTGTATACCACATGACGAAGCTGCTCTCAACGTGACTGTGCAGCTCGGCGTGCGCAGCTGGGGAGGAGAGGGGCAAGCTTTCGAGAGGCGAAAGTAGGCTGTCAAGGAGCTCCGACAGCACTTTACGAGGTACTGCATGTTGTCGACGTCGAGGGAGATACAGCAACTCTCGGGAACAACGTGGTTAATGAGTGCGAAAACGGTGATAATCCTCTCACTCTCGTTCTCACCCTCACCCAATCCTCCACCTTTTGCGTACATTTTGTTACCGTGGATGCAACAGGACACAAAGTGCAAGATTCCTTGTTGCTCTCTTTCCCTCTCTCATTCATAATTTACCCTTGTTACGACCCTATATGCATCACGATCTGCTTTGAAAATAATGGGTGGATCGTCAACAGCGACGATATGTAATAATTAATATTCAAATCAAAACATATTCACATCCATAAACTAACACACATACAAAACAGACAAATTATAATATTCAACAACTATAGCCGCAGATGTCCAGAGGTTTTTTGGAATTTCCCAGTCTTTTATGAAACATTCAAGGATGCTATACGCGAAGTACTAGTACTGAGGGTTTACGATCGGTAGTCTGGCAAGCAGATGCTCAAGTCAAGCGGACCGTTGGGGTTTTCCGCGAGACGCGACGCCTTCGCATCGAGACGCGTCTTATCTACCTGCGAGGGACGCCAACTCTTAAAACCAATCACCGTAATGAATACTGATCTCTACAAAAATTAGCCAATGAATATCTGCGACTCAAAACTCTTGAAGACGTTTCTTTTCCGATTCCGAAGGGAAGGAGCGAAAATTCAAGCGTTAAATTGTCTACAATTTTAGTCAGACTTCAGCGACTTTCGGTCAAGTTAACATCTAAGGTTAAATCTTTCCACACGCACCATTTGTATTTTTATCGTGACTGTTATTGTTATTAAATTGTTGTTGTCCACTATTACTGAATCCTCATTTCATTCGATTGTTTTTATACGAAACTAGTCGTAGTCGATTAATTTCTACTGCAACCCGTACTGTTTAACTTCGCCGCAACAGCGCACGAAAATTTACGACTTCCGTGGAAATATTCAAAATATATCGCCGGTTCGACCGTACAATGGGTAATACCTACACCATGATATTTTTCGATTTCACACTTTTTTTCCTACTATACATTTTCCTTTACTCACCTAAACTAATCATATTAGTTCACGATCATAATTTAACTCAAAAGCTTTACATTCATCTTGAAGCAGATACTATGGCTCATTGAACTCCATTCATTGTTAATTTAATAGGTAAGTCACATGAGTTGATCCGGAAATTCGGCGATTTCGAAACGCTATAGACTATCGAGTCTCTGGATAGGAAGATGTTGCTATAGATCGACATGCAAGCTAGATGTATCAACTTAGGAAGGTTGGGCGGATTTCGACTTTCTTAACGTCGAACAAATGTACGGAGGTACAGTTCTCTTCTCTTCGCATTTTCTCTCTTGCGGCTCCGTGGGCGGAATGGGGTGGAAGAAGCAAGACGATTTCGATTTGCTGGCAAGGTGCCCGGGGAGAGGAAAGTCTGGAGTGTAGCCACGAGCAGGCGGTCGGCATGCGAGCAGACGAGGAAGAGGAAGAAGAAATGCGAGACGAAATCCGGCATAGTAGTGGGATGCAGAGGGGGGATACGCTCGGAGGTTGGGATACTGAAGGAGACTCCTCAATGGAGTGAGGGATAAAAAGCAAATACGTTTCACTCACTCGCATTTTCCGTTAGCAAATTCAATCTCGTCGGGAGTCCCTTTAACATTGTGTCCGTAATAGGGAAAATGAAGACGGTGAGCGGGGTAGGCACGGGTGAGGAAGCTATGGAGAATAGCAAAAAGAGTGCAATAGGGAGAGATTTTACAAATATGAAAGAGAAGAGGGCGCAGGTGTCAGCTGTATAACATCTTTATCGTACCCTTCAACCGCGCTCGCGAGTTGTTCACCTGCTCACCTTAGTTGTCCTGACCCAGCGAAAAAGATTTTTTTTGCTCCTTACCTTCAAGCACAACTATTCTCCACCCTTCTCGCATACCTTACCACATTTCCCACCCTCGAACTAACCGAGCACTTGCGAAAACTCTCTTTCTACTTATTCACACATCACCGATAACTATTATCGACTTAGATTGCGATGGAGTCGGTTCACCTTTAAGCTAGTCGGCTAAAGCCCGGGGTTTGTTTGAGCGCGAATAATGCAATATCCGCGCTCAAACCTTTATGGAAAGGATAAGTGTCAGGGTCTCTGTCGTTCTCGATATTCCCACTGAGCAACAGAGCGAGAAAATTTGCAGCAGCAGAGTAGCCGATACAGTAGGAGCTTGGTCAGCTGCTTGAGACTAAGCCTTTTGTTGTAACCTTCACAACCTGCTAAGGCTTCTTACATTATCTATCTACATTATCTAGCCACTATCACTACCATTACAACCTCTAGAAGACACCCCTCCAGAAGGACAGACCAGTTAGTTAGTTATTTTGATCGCCAGCTACCCATTTTTTTACCACCTGTACAACATAGTCGTTATAAGCGTCCTGCTATAGCTAATACCACATTTCGTCTGACTAATATTAAACACCCTTTCATTGAAGTCTGCGTTTTCGTCATAAATATAAGCTTAAGGGTACAAAACAAACTGATGCATAATATCATCGAAATCATAAAATTCGGGATGTCGGTTTCAAACGGAAACGCGTGCAACTAAGTAGTGGGTTAATCGATATACTTCTAAGAAGATTATACCTCAATCAAATTCGATGATACGTACAAGTAAAAAAAATCATTACAAAATTGTTTTTGTAATACGTGGAATGTTTGATGCGGTGAGTTCAAGTCCAATGGTAACAAGAATTTATTATTATAGCGTAGAATATTGATTATGGAACTTCCATTTGAATAAGTTTATGAAGCCCGATCCAATAGCTGAAAACGGTAGTTCATAAAATCAAAATTTTGCCTCACGTTACATTGTGTACACCGCTGTCTACATAGGCCGAGGATGAAGAGTGGTAGTTGCGTGCTCTGGCGAAGAAACTGCCAGGCGCGGTCACTGGTGACTGTGGTGTTAGGCGTCAGGCAGAGGGAGCACATTGCCCGCTGACCCGTGCGAAATTACTAAAGAGAGAGGGAACAGATCCGACACCGTGGGAGATGTGCGACAAGCCGAGGGCGTCGGGGCGCGAGGGAACTCCTTCATCGCAGGCAGACCAAGAGAAGGAGGCGAGATAGGTCCGCAGAACGCCTTGGGGAATCTGAAGAAATCTTTTCGGAACCTCGAAGCAGCGGAGACATTGAATATAGTTGTATCTCTGTCAAACGCTCACTACATTTCAGTTTCCTCAGTCTCGCTCAATTAATAAAAATCCGCAAAAGCCAAGGCGGTAGTTGGTAAAGGTTGAAGTGTTCGCGGAGGTACGAGTGAGAGGGCGTAGCAGAAAACGTGCAGAGAAAAGTAGCCTGGCCAGGTTAAACAGTAAGGAGCGGAGGTCACTTCGATGCTGGTCGCCGGAGCGAGCTTCTTCTCGTTAAAACTTGCCTTATTAACATTTTTCATGCGCCGATGCCCCGGTGCGCACGCAGAACATTGCTCAAGTTTATTTGAGTAGTCAGCGGAGATGTCGCGACCTCCCCTCTCAGCTCGGCTGAATTTTACCCTTGCGTTGACGAAGATGAGTCAAGATTTACCGAGCCGATCTTATCAGTCGACGAGATCGTAATTAGCACGTCAAGCAAATGCTTTCCGGACTATGACTTTTTTCGACAAATCGCACTTCTTTTAGCAGCTATTTTCTGGGCCTAACGCCTCAAATATCATGATTCATTCTTGTTTTATGTGAAGTTTGTTGAATAATGAAAAATTCGACAAGTTCACATGTTTTGCATGTTCAGTGAGATACTTTATCGTGCGCTAGTTAAAAGATAAAGTTATCCCCTAGATTACTCCGACGATAGTTCACTGACGTGAGCCTGTTTTTGGATCTATTCTCTCGAAAAATAACCCAGGATTAAGCTGAAAGAAATGGTTTTGTGGATGTAACAACTAGGAGAATTTATGTATGGTAGTCTTAATTAATCTTAATTAACATTTAATAATAATTCCGTTTGTAGATAATACATATCTGATATTGTAATAACATTTTGATGCCGGGGTAGTTATACACTTATTAGCGCAACTAACTCTTATTCATTGAAAAAAGAAATTGACCAATAAACCAAAAAAACCGATATCCTCTTATAAGTTCGCAATCCTACTTAAGTCGTTAAACAGACTCAAAAAATTTATGACTATTGAAAATCGTCAAGACTCAACAAGCAATCGAAATTCGAAAGCAGTTTGATGAGAGAACAGTAAGATGTACGACGGTCAAAGACTGGAAATCAAACGTTGAAAAATTAGAAGATGGGATCAGACCTAGTAGCATGGCACAGGTGATACAAAGCCAGAAATTTCCCAACAGACCTTCATCTTTACTGATAACTGGTATTTCAGCTGAGCATCTTCAACCTTGATTGTTAAACTCACGTCTTATTTTTGTTGAAAGAGAGAGAGAGAGAGAGAGAGAGAGAGAGAGAGAGAGAGAGACTTTACACTGTCTCCTCTTTTCCAGGATACTTTTCCGACTTGACTCGTGAATGTTGCGTTCAGTACATGCCATAAAAATTCTCGTTTCTATTCTTTGCATCAGAATCAATTTTTCTTCACAACAGTTTTTCTTGAAAAATTTTAAAGTACCTCGATGTATTTTCTTGAAGTTATGCGCTGACGTAAACCTCGCAGGAGCAATGTTGAAGTTCCTTGGTGAAACAGGGCCAGGAAAAACTTGTTAAGTCTACTAAAACATAGTTCAAGGTTAAGGAGATTTACTTCTTGTTATACGTGAAATATGTACCGTATTGTTATTGCATCTACCTATATTCATTATTCTATCGCTGAGTAAATTAACATTCAAAAGACAACAGAATCATGAGTCAGTTTTTCGACGGCTTTAAAAAATAGTACTACGGACAGTAAGAAAATACCATTCTTTGATAATACCGACGAAGAAGATACGACAATCATATAGACTGGCAAGCTAATAAGTAGTTATGGACATCCGCACATGGAATTCAAAGTTCCTTTCAATAGTTATGGAAGGTTGGATCATAAACTAAATTTAAATATATAAAATATTTATTAGTAAAGTAAGTTATTTATTTCAACAAAATCGCATCCCAACGACAGACTCTTTTTGGAAAAGTGAGACTTTTGTACGTAAAGATGTCCAGATCTATGTTTTAGAGGCCATTAAAACCCTGTACTAAAATAATTTTAAGAAAAAATCGAAATATCGCAATAATCTGATAAGCGTAGCAAACCTTCAAGATACTCCCGATGAAATCTTAAGAAATTCAAGCAAGCTCTTCCATGGCATATTGAACATTAGCAAAATTGTAGCCGAATCGACGACGTAAGTTACAACCGTTGGTCAATGTCTTGTGGAATTCCCCACATAAACTCGAAGCGTATTCTCTATAGCACACTTTTTAAGAGGCTGATCTAGCTATGGTCGTCATGAGATAGGCAGAAGGATCACCAAGACGGCAGAGAGGTGAACGTCCGACATGGAAACCTTGCATAGCGTGGTGTGGTGAGAACGTTTTGGCGGTCCAAGAGCATTAGCACTGGTATTTAGCCAAGAGAGTCAAGTGACCCAGGCATGTTGAACAAGTCCGGTCCATTAATCCGTGACGTCGTGTAGAGTAACTCGAGTAACCCCGAGGAAACCCGGAAGCGGGGCGTAGAACAGGAGTAGTGGACCTAACTCCACAGGGAGCGGCGAGCCCGCTGGCTTCATTTATTATGCCCGGATGACACGCAATTATGCCTCGAGGAAAAGGGTTTTTGTCATGCAGTGCGCGGGGGCTGCACGGCCAACAATGAGTCGCTGGAACCAATACATGTAACCTTTCGATACACATCGAGATATAATAACAACGTTTGTGTGGCTGCTGGTGAAATATCCGAGATAGATAGTGATGATCGAACGGATATCGAAAGAGATTGAAATCAATGTGAAATAGACTTCTTCGATATAATGTTCATTAGAGCACGAACTGCGGAATACTTATACTCTGGGAACTGCACATCACGCACAGATCAAAACGATGAAAATCACAAGTGCTTCCAGCAAGTGCTGAAGAGAGTTTATATCGTCGAGGAGCAAATTGGTCGATCGACAGAATGTCGCATTTGTATAAGGTATCGGCAGCTATCCAAGGCACAGAATAGCGTGCTTTTTAAAAAAACATTAATAGAGATGACACGCGAAAGCGACGCGCTTCGTTGATATTGAAAAAAGTAGAAGGATCTCCCAATTTTGCTCGTGGGGTTGCATCGTTCACCACACGGCAGAATACATCCAGGGACCGGATCCAGCGTTTTCCTTTTTTTATCCACTTCATAACTTCTCTATTTGTGGTCCATTTAGCTCTGTACGGGCTTCGCGAGTAAAATAGTGTCTTTTATTATTTATTTCAGGTGTTGAGTTGTCCAGCTGTTTAGCGTCTTTGGCTAATCTCTATTTTGATAATAGTATTTTCCAGTATTACCCAAGTACCGTTATTATTCAAAATGAATGTGCTACTTTACACTTATATTTACAGCAAAATTTATAGTCAACTTAAGTTTTGATGACACAATGAACGATATATTCTACATTCATTTTATTCGTTTGTGTAACTGAAAGGTATGTCTTCGATTTAATATGTTCATGGGTGGGCAAGTGTAATTTTACTTTCGATTTTTAAATTCTTTGGATATATTATAAGTGATATGTTAATAATTCGAAAGATCTCTGTGAATGCCTTTTTCCAGATTATTTTGTCCTCACATCAAGTCCTGCGGCAAAAAAAAACGTATTTTGAAAAGTATGACAAGTAAAATATGTTAAGTATGCCATGTTCTATTAGACTAAATTAATACTGAAACGTATTGGACCGAATTATTAGTTCTCAGGGTCCCGGTTGATATGTGCATGGTTTTCAGTATCCAGGTCAACATATCGGTAGTTTTTGATGTGCAGTTCAATCGGGCCATAGTTATAATTGTCCAAGTCGATTAAAAAATTCATAGGTCTTCATTGAACTCTTCACTGGATGATAAAATTGTTGCTAAGCTTTGATTACGGTAGGATCGCAGGCCCGTATCGACGGAGATCTATTGATGCTCACCTTTGGAAGGTGTGGACACGTACACAAACGATCCGTGTTCAGATTTCTAGGATTGATGATCATGGATTTCACAATAGGTGATTTGAACGCTTTGAATTTATATCCCAATTTCTTGTACGTATCGGTGATCGTTCACTTACGTGTACGTGTTTCAATTTTTTGCTCATTGCATTTTTTTGGTGCATGTGTATTTAGATATAACATTTACAAGCAATCTAGATATAATATTTCCCGACAAGCGCGTGGAAATATTTGCTCGGTCAAACTACACCGTAGCCGAATATCATTTCGGAGTTGTTTCCAATTAATACGACAAAATGAAAGTAGACAGATAGGAGGATGGGTTGGCAAGCATATAGGGCGAGAAGGATGCCGGGTGAAGAGAGGAATGTGGGCGGGTATACCGAGAGATATCCAGTGAACGCCGGTGTTTATCGAAAAAATGCGCCTATAGCAAGCGTGAGCGAGAGGTTTGTGTAAATTGCAAGCGGATGAAGAAACGAGAGGGATGGCCAGATGGCTTTCTGCTCTCTGTAGCGAAATATTTGATGGGCTAGTATTAATGTTGGAATCGGCGTCAGTCCGCCAATCATACGTGGACGCAACGAAATGCTCGAATTATTTTGGAGTACTATTTTAGCAAGCTCGCTCAGCAGATGAGCTCATTCGTCGGATTTGCAAAACCTATAACCAACCGTGCATACCTCTGGTTCCACTCCACAAACGAATAACACGCGTAGTCGTTATTCTCAGTAATTTTTTTCTTTGCGAGAAGCACATTGTTGAATAATATTTGCACGCTAATCAATATTTCAGTAGCTCTTTAGATGACGACTCATTGAAAATATCGTGATCGGGTGAGAGGAAGTGAAAGAATTAGGTTTTGGAAAAAAAGCTTCGATTTGTAAATTGATGATAATTCGCAATATTTTGAGAAGACAAAGAGCCGCAATAAACTTGCCAACCATGCCATGTATTTCGTTGGTGTGAATTCTTGGTGTATATTTTCGTGAGACCATGGATAATACGTGACTGCGTGTGACTCGTTTACATGGAGCCCCTTTCGCTGATGCACGTCGGATGTAGAGAACGTGGTGCCGACATAGTGGGAAATGGGCGAACGGGCGCGCGATGTGTCCGACGGGAGCTGGTGCGGAATGGCCGACCGGGGAGAGAAGAGAAGGGTTTGGGCGGCAGCAGTAGCAGCAAGGGGTGCCTAGGATGGATGTAATTAAAGTGGTGACATGCTAGCCGTGGGATATCACCGAGCGACTCCCCTGCTCTGCGTTCACCGTAAATCCTCCAACCTCCCCAGCCGTCCTACCATCCTGCCAACCCTCAAGATAATTCGGACATCGTGTAATCGATATATCCTCGAACTCTCTCTCTCTCTCTCTCTCTCTCTCTCTCTCTCTCTCTCTCTCTCTCTCTCTCTCTCTCTCTCTCTGACTTCTAGTTATACTGCGTGTTTCAATTTCAACTATACTTCGTGTATAAAAATAAAAACAGGACTATGTCAGATCAAGATTATCAATTTTCAAAGGGTTAGTTGGTCAGTCCAATTGGATGTTGACATCACATTCTTTAAATAAACGAGTTTGATAGGAAGTCTCATTTCAGGGTTTCGTTCAATGTGTACATCGAAAATGTTTTCTAAAAAATTCGTGCGTCTAGTATTAACAGTATATTAACCCATTTCGGCTATGTAAAATGATTTTCCGCTTATCCCATATATTTTGCGATATCTCATAATGCAAAGCGTTTCTGGCGCTTTCAATGGACATGCATTCATTATAAGTAAAATGCTGCCAACTACATTGGCATATTGCTTCCTCTCTTTCTTTTTTATTACTCATGCGGGAGAAGTGGTATCTTTACGTATGCTGTTACGGTTGAAAAGTGGCTATTTGACCATTTTTTAATTACAGTTTAGTTATTTTATTGACCAAACGGTTATTTGGGTGCGACAAGTTTACTTGTCGCACTGAAATTATTGTTGGCGCACGCAAATTCAGAGAAACCGTTTGAAATGAAATTAAACAAAATAATAACGGTGCTGAAAGTAAAATAAAAAAAAACAATCGAAATATTAAAACTGAATTAAGGTTAATGTGACAGAGTTTAGTTTATAAAACCATTTAAAAATATATCGACATTGAACATTTAAAAAGTTTTGAAATGAATTTGGAGTCTGAAGTGATACCGGAAACTGATGAAAGCTCTGACGGCGAATGCACACCACCTGAAATACTGAAAAAAGCTAAAGAAGTTGTATCTTAACCTTAATTTATAAATCTTAATTAATAAATCTTTTTAAATTTTCAGATTTTATTTTTGGTCTGGGGGGGCTTCGCCCCCCCAACCCCCCACCGGGGCTTCGCCCCTGGACCCCGCCGGGGCTTTGCCCCTGGACCCCAATTTTCGGGAAATTTTCCACATTCGTAATAAAAAATAGTATGTGCAACTCGTGCGGCGTTGTCGATTGCCCACGAAAGCGAAGTTGAGCGCACGAGCGAAGCGAGTTACCGCACTTAGAGCACTTAGTTAGACTTACCGCACTAGTTGCACAATATACTATTGTCGCAGTGTATCCTACTCGGATTGTATCAAATTACATTTATCACTTTTGGCTTCCTCAAGAAGCTTTGTTTTGTCATTCATTAGTTTAGTTTGTGAATCGACTCAATCGGTCAATCGAACAAATTTACGCCATATATAATCTATCGCATTTAAAAAAAAAAAACTTTTTGTCATGTAGCATTGAGTTGCAAAGTAAAAACCTATGTTAGGGTCCAAATTTCAACTCGATATGCCAATATTTACGGACTTTGGAGCAAAAACAAATTTTATTCGAAAAATGTAACATGACATAAAATTTGAACGGCTCGATGGATTGACACCAAATTCATTCCCAAATTTTTATTTAATGATAAACAATGTTTGCTCTGAATTTAAGGTTGATATCTCAAACAATGTTAAAGTTAGAGAGCGTACAGAGAATTGTCGTCGAAAAAATTGAAAATCGCATAAAATTTGAACCGCTGTACCGATTTTCCCCACATTTAATACCGATCTTTGGAGCATGATAGTTCAACTTTTTACCGACTTTTAGCCAGAAATCTCAAAAAATATGAGAATTAGATAGCGTACAGAGAATTTCGGAAAAATTCAAAATGCTGTAAAAAACAAACAACTGCATAGATTTTGCTAAAAATTGAACCGATTAAGGGAATTCAACCCTTCAACATGTGGTAAAAATTTTAGCTTGATATCTCAAGCGGTTTTTGCATTTTCATTCTCACACACACACACACACACACACACACACACACACACACACGGACAGACATTTTTTCTAAAAGTGTTTTCTCGATGTTTTGGAATATTCTGAACACACTGACATGACAATCTCAAAAAAAAAAACAATTTACTATCACAAAGCTTCCTGAGGAAGCAAAAGTAAGCTATGGTGATCGAATTACGGACTAAAAAATCGTGCGTATTCGAAAATTTGGAACAAATACGATCCATGTATTTGAGAGGTTTCGTGCGACACAGTTTAATTATACAATAGTTTTATGACATTACAAAGTATTCTGACACTTAAGAAACAATATATTGGCGATAAAGGGAATATTTGCATTAAAAGCCTTTAAGTTAAGTCAGTAATGATTTATGGGCAACAAGGTCTATGCATTGAGTTACAAAGTTCTCGGTCTTCGTGTACGACTTTTTATCTTTTAAGAATTCACCATAAAATGTATATATTACCATAGCAAGCATATGACAATGACCCAAAAACCCGATTTGATCTATAAGAAATCCCTTGTGCGGAAAGTCTGCAACAGTGTTTTATGCTATCAACACTGTCATGTTGTTGCATCTCGTGCAACAGTACCCACATATCATCGTTAAAAAACTTCAATCGCTCATGCACGAATGCCCCATCGACATCACATGCTACACTCACACTCACTATAAAAACTCTCATCATACAAGCAAAGGTTTCCTTAAACACGTGTCCAACGTAAGCTAAGCGCGCTGCGAGCCCTCCACTCATGGCTAATGAATATGTAAGCTTCAATTCATAAGCGTGTTCTCACAACCCTACCACTATACGAATTAGGACGACCATGGTATATAAGCAACGTATCATTTCTTAAAGTCAGTTATTTCTATCATCTACCTCTTGCTGTATCACTTCGTCGGAGCGCGCAAAGCTCCAATCCGCCCTTCGTGGATAGTTTCTTCAATCATGAAAAAGTAAAAGGTAAGTACCACTGTTTCGACACTTCGATGAGTAACATATTGTAAGTATCCGAGAGTCGCGGTGGCGACTGGACGCTAAGTTAGAACAAGAAAGAATGTTGCCTATACATGCTGCCATGTCTGTCCGATCTTGACTGGGACTCCTCACTTAACTAAATCTACCGTTACTGTATTTATTCCGAAGGTGGCCACTCACTGGCCGTTTTTGAATTGTTACTCTAAATATCTCTACCCACACATCGCAAACGAAAAATGTGAAGTGATCAATATTTTCTATTCTATGTTCTCTTTCCAGTGAATAATTGTTCATACTCATTATGAGTGCTTCATTGTCTCTCAGGGATCATATGTAACTTGTGACACCTTGGAGTGATTTTTTAATCATTGTACTGTCGAGCATTGTTTTATAGTCGGTGTGGGTTGTACCTAACCTTGTTTCAGACAGTGTCCGATTGCAATATGCTGCATTGTTTCCTTCATCGACAAGAGCTGTAGGTTTCAGCATGGGAACAGACTCTTATTAATAAAAGAATAGAGCTGTTTCGCTTGGTAGCTGTCAGTTTACAATGTTTCGACAAGGCATCACTGTGACAAGAGTAATTTGGCTTGGTCGCTGTCAACGTTGTGTTCTGACAGTTTCTCATCGACAATTGACAAGAGCTGTTTGGCTTCGTGGCTATCGACGTAAGGTTTCGACTGATCCTCATCGACAATCGACAAAAGCTATTTGTATTCTTCGCTGCGCAATGGTTAATGAAAGCTCTTAATAGGAAAGTTTAAGTGCCCGCCCCCACGATGAGCTATTCTGAAAAGTAAAGAGTATTTTCGGAATATCAAGAGGGTGAGCTGTTCCACAATTTCATTAAACGAATAATACGTACCTCAAAAAGAAGAGGCACACACAGAAACGATTTTTTTTAATCGAAACGAGGTTCATGAAAATACACACAATGTTATTGTAGCCATGGCTCTTAAGACTGCCTCAATATAAACTTAATGAATTCTTTCTATTGAAAGATAATATGAACAGGAAAAAAGAAGTAATGAACAGTTGCTACTGGTGTATTTGTAACACGCGACTTTCGCATCACATTTAGTACTGGCGTGAAGTTTTTATCGGGAATTCACTAGAGTATAGTAACGAACTACGTGGACACAATTTTGAGAACTTCGTTAATTATCCAGAATTTACGTTTGTTTTGTTAATTCGTGGAATTCAAGCCACGAACACGCAGCGATAGTTTGATGAGTCAAATTAACGTTGCAGTTATTCGTATAACAAATGTTTCGAATTTTATTATATATATGATTTCGGTTTTGCAGAATTTGGAATTCATATAAAGTGCTACGCGAGTGATACAAACTATAATATGATTTAGGTATAGGAGTTTATATTTTTACATCATGAGTGTTGATAACTTCAAATCTGTTTAGTCTACGGGATTTTTAAAATGTTACATTTGGTGTGAAGTATTATGGAGTTTTTCGTATTGTAAACTATTCAAGATCATTCGTCTTGTAGTTTTTTTCTACTTTCTTTACATGCAACGCGCGCGCGCGCGAGCAATCCACTTTTCACACATATATAAGTTTTTCAAAACCAATGATTTCAAAAATCCAATTCAAGTTGCTGAGACGACAATAAATACAGAAAAATAAAAATTTCTATTCAATTTCTATTATATTTTAGATAGACTATCACAAGGAGTAGAGATTTTAGATGAGATTACAATTCGTAAACTAGGATGTGAATGCAGAAAGCACAAACCAAATTGCTCTGCGGTTGACAGCTTGCGGTCGACATCAGTATTAGAACTACCCAACCATGTATTTCCTAATCACGCTGTCATATTCCAAGAAGAACATTAATATCACGGTTCTGAAAGCGTTTGCCATGGATAACTGTGCCTAGCTGCTCAATTTACACCGTCCGTTTTCTCATCAATTTTATATTAATATTAATTTTATATAAAAATTATACTTAATTCTTCTTCGAGTAATATTTGACTTCTCTGTTTCACGTTCAAGCAGAATACCTTATTAGACCTTATTTGTCGTTACCAATTGATGAGGGGCGAGTCAGATTTCGTCGACTTTATATGTTATATACCACATATGATACTACAGCTACCGGTAGATCTCTTGGTGAACGATCTGCGAATACGATGCAACAATTACAGTGCGCTGAGATTAGAAATGAAATTCATATTATTATCACGGCAAATTCATCGATAATAAATTCGTAGATAATATTCGACGAAGAACTCGGGAAGTTTGATTGAGTTCCTGGCATCGAGAATGGAATTTTTAAAAAAATGTAGCTGCTACGTAATTACGAAAAACTGACCGCATTCACCTATGATACTTCGGAATTCTTAATGCTTATTAATTCGACTTCAATGTGACTTCACTAAATTTGATAAAAATGTCCGGCCATCGTGGTCAAATAATTTTTTCTTAGAGTACTGCAGCTAACAACACTGGGAGCAGCATCGCTACACGACCACACTCGTTGGTCTGGGTAAATCAATTTAACCGAAAGTTTTCGCAATGCACGTGCACGCAGTGGGGACTGCGGTCGATTCTTCTCAACGTAGCAGCACGTGTACGTACGTACGTGGTGGTGACCACTGGGTAGGCAAGTCTCGGCGAAGCTCGACCAGAGGAAAAACTTGTCCGCTGGTCCTTCTAATACAATGACAGTTTTGGATTACGGCCTTACAACTTCTGCCCGCGGTGGCCACTTTCTAAACTCCAGCACTTCGTGTCTTATCTACTCTCCCTTGGAGTCTCCGACACGAAAAAACTTTTGCAACTGGTTGGGCGGTAGTCGCGCACCTTCATAACGAGACTTGACCGATCACGAACACCGCTCGCGACCCTCATTCGAACGTATGTAGTACTCCAAAACCAAGAAGGAGCAAAAAAATATGCTGATACTCCAATCATCGTGTTCAGGAAATAAGATAGACTACGGAAGGTGGCTCATGAATGATGTAGCATCACAGAAATAGAAGACACCAAAGGTTCCTTGCAAGCACTTTTCTCTCCGAACATGCTGGTTTGAATCCTATCTTACGAAATGTCGGTGCATTAAAATTCACAAAAATCACAATAACAAAATCTACTGAGAATACTACTTAATTGTTGTGATAAGCAAATTTATTTCAAGGGCTACTGAAAGCATGCATGGTACCTACATCGCGCCGACACATCTCTTTGCAATACTACAATATTGCGAAAATATTCTGGAAGATGTTCGTAATCGTAAATTCGTGAATTCATTAAAAATCTTGCAATGTTCGCTTAGAACATTGCAAATATAATTTTGCACTAATATTGTGGAGCAGAATTATCTGATCATTCATCGACGAATCGGGTGAGTGAATTGGAATATGATGTACAAGAGACATCATATAATCGTATGTAACCATATTTTTCTCCAGTATGCTTCACATAAGAACCGGTAGTTCCAGATAAGATAAGAAACGATAATTGGTAGTCTAGAAAAAAAAAAACAAGTATTTTCTAACGCTTGAAGTTTCTGGTTCGTTTGTTGATTTATACGCATTAATTTCCAAGCGGCAATTTGTTTTCCACGATTAAAAGAGGTTCTCGGCGTCGATATCTTGAATCCGCAGGCTTTCTCGATTTTGGCCCTCTAGTTGGCATCCGAGAGCGTTCATGATGGGGCAGGAATCCAGTCCAGATTAATTGCTCTGATTTACTCCGTTTCATCGCCAACTGTCGACATTGTCATTTTTTGTTCCTACTCGGAGAGCGAACCATTACGACCAAAGATAGCTAGAACAATCGATCCGTCTTCACGGTGTGTAGACGGGCTACACACGTAACACGGGCTACACACGGTGTAATGTCAGAGTCGTTAGTGCGCGAGAACAGAAAAATTGATTTCAGCCTTTAACTACTCGGTGCCTCGGTAGGAGCTGAAAGTAGTTAGTGGGAAACGAGAGGACGCGCGAGTGTCACGAGTTGTCAGTATGTGCTATGGTCGTGGGCAGCTGAGCCCATGCCGTCGAAATTGCGTTTGTTACCCCACCAATGGCAAAGTGCTTTTTCGAAGCTCCTGCGTCTGCGAAACCTGATGGTCACGATAAAAGCTCGTGTATTACAAGTCCGTTGCAGTCGACTATGGCAAAATGTTACGGGGAAAGCTGATAGAGTTTGCTATGTACTATGTGTGGGCTTCAATCAATATTCCTGAAGAAGCATACCAAATTTCTTGTCTCTTGTCATCGCTCAGTTATCGACGTTACCTTGACGTCGCGAACCTCGGAGTTACGCCGCTGGTGACCAACAATATTCTAGTACAACTCTTAAAACTAGTTATTGATATGCGAGTCATGTAAAAGTGTTACAATATGTCATTTTATGCTGATCAGAGATGAACGGATGTATGTAAATATGTCAATATGAATATTTCATGTCCATTGGTTGAAAAAAAATCTTAATTTTCTGTTATGTATTCGATGAGAGCTGTATTTGAAAGTGATTTCAACTCTGAATAAATAAATAAATGAAATCATAAACATCGAAGAGTGTTTTCCGAGAACTGGTTATTTAAATTTCTGCAGAATTTCACAGATAAAATGTAGGTCATAGATTCATATAAAATGCTCGATTGTATATGTATATGAACCGTTTCTTCCGACATAAATGTAATTTATATAGAGTCAAATTAGTGAAATGCTACAGACTTAAGTGGTGATTAAGAAGATAAATAAAATAACTAGAATTTCACTAATTTCAAAATAACAGCTACATTGACGTCAAATGAACTCATCTTAGAATAACTAAAAAATAATAATTTAATATTTGGACGACTGATAATCTTGAGAATCCATTAGGTTTGTAGTAAATTCATTATTGCTCATTAGAGATAGTTGGATGCCTTTACCCTCTACCATAAAGTTCAATAAATCTTCGTTTTAAGCGTCAATGGAATTTTCTTTTATAATGCAAGAATAGTAAATATTTGCTGGGTGTCGTGTTGCATCTCAATTCGTTCGATATTTCTTTGTGGTTTTTACTGAATGATAAATCTATGGAGGGGAGCTTCGGCAACTTTGTGACACGGGGAACCATATGACTACGAATTTTATTGACGCTGCCTTAACACGAATAATCCAATTTGTTTAAGGAATTTCAGTGAAGCGAGAAGCATCCTGCCATTGCAAAAATAATTTTTCCAGGACCTACATAAAACAATGGAAAATGATAACACATTTTTGACGTGATAATTAGCTTTCGCTTATTCCATATATTTCACGATATCTAATATTAATACATTTTTGCTGTTTCAGTGGAAATTCATAGTCAATTACAGGTTGAAGTAAGCCATAGTAATCGTATCACGAAGTCATAAGGCTGCACGTTCCAATATTACGAATAAATACGCTCCATGTGGTTGTGGGGTCTCACGGGACACGTTTCAATTGGACAACATTTCTACGATTTTACTGAATATTCTGACACATGAGAATCAATGTATTGACGATAATAGTAAATATATCGTATAAAAATCATAAAGTGCAGTCCCAAAAGCATTATTATTTTTTCAAAATAAGAACTGGACGCTAAGTAAAAGAGAAATGGAGCCAACCCCAATTTTTGTTCACAAACATTACAAAACCAATATATCAGACAAGTAAAACTCTTTTTAAAAAACTTGGCGTGCCATCGAGTAGCTCCCATAGTCTATTGTATATAGTAGATATAGTATAGATATAGTAGTGGGAGTGGGGGGTTGCTCCGCCCACCAAACCCCCGTCGTGGTTACCCCCCTGGACCCTACCGAGGCTTCCCTCCTGAACCCTAATGACGATTGATGAAGTACTAATTAAAATACGAAAGAAATATCCATTGTAATTCCGGGGATATTGAAATCCTTAATGAAATATTAGAGAATTGTGAAAGAAGGAATGTTGAGATTATCAATATTTTATATTATAATAAGCAATTACGGTTAAGAACCAACGCATATAGATTGATATTATAAAAATATTCAATCTTTAGTAACGACATGTACTTAAGAAGGTTGAAATATTTAATTTTTCGCTTTCTACAAAACTTCCTCTAGGAGCAACTGTAAATTAATTGATATATTATTTTAGATAGATTAATCCCTTTTTCCGTAAAACGAAAAAGCACACCAATCAATGACAACTTACTTATTGGAGTCCAACGACTCTTGTCGATCGATGAAGTTCCGTCAAAACTCTACGTCGATAGCCACGAAACCAAATCACTCTTGTCACTGAACGTTTATTGAATGCCACACTGCCAGCGATGAATCCAAACAGCTCTTGTTTATTGTCAATGAAGACTTGTCGAAACCCTATGCTGCCAACAATGAATCCAAAGAGCTCTTGTTCATTATCGATGATGGTCTGTCGAAACCTTACACTGTTAGCGATGAATCCAAACAGTTCTTATCAATTGTCGATGAAGGTCTGTCGAAACCTATCGTCAATGACTACCAAGCCAAATCACTCTTGTCGCGCTGAGGGTTTTTCGAAGATCTGTAAGCTACCAAGCTAGACAACCCATTTCTTTAGTTAATAAGAGTTTGTCCTCATGCATACAGCTACAGCTGTTGTCGATGCACGAAACTGCAGTGAATTGCTATTGGACACTGACTGAAATGAGGCTAGGTACGACACTCACTGACTAGTGAACGATAATCGACAGTAAAGCTGTAGTTAATCACACAATAAAATGAGGCTCTGTCTAATTATATAGAGAGCAGTCAGACACTGACGAGAACAAGACAAAAAGATTAAAAAGTCACGACACTTCACGATATTGTCACATATATACTCAATACTGAATAAAAATTTATAATCCACGAAAAGCGAGAAACACTGAGAACGAATATACACAATAATCATTATCACACACTTATTTTTCATCACTGCCGCACACTAATTTATAAATGCATGGATGCACTGACGAACGATGCGCTGCGCTGTAGGATACCTACTGAACGGAATTACACTGATATATCCCACGTACTGAGCATAAATGACGGTATCAATAATCAAAAGTATTCAAAAGTGATATTTTCTTAGGACAGGCTTCATTGGCAAGAGAAAAAAATATATTGGCCTCCTAACATTTGACATTCTATGCAAAGTCTGCAAAAACATAAAACGAAAAAAAAAGAACAAAGAAAAAGGAATATGAAGGTAATGGACCAGAAAAATATAGGTAACGGACCAGAAACAAATATATTTATCGAGACTCAGGAGTGAGTCCAACAACTGAATAATTCCAATCTAATATTGGATCAGGTATCCTTGTTGAATTGTTGAAGTTGTCGATAAATCGCAGCGATTGTAATGAGAAAAATTTCGAACCATAAAAATAATGATCTATAATGGTAAGTAATTTCTGGAATGTTACCTGGCTTTTTTTTCCTACAGTTGCATTATTCTACTACACTTTTTCTAGCATGACATGCCGATACATTATCGATGGAATTAAATTTTACGACACGAAAGGGAAAATATTTTTTCTCGCGAACCTAAGGAAATCAATTAAACGAGCTTAGGAATACATTTTTACTTCTCAAGTGTGGAAGGCATCGGTTTTCATATCGTAGTGGGGTCGAAGGGAATAACTTTTTTCAATAAAATTACATTAAATTAATTAAAACAGTTTGCTGCTCATATGAATCGTTATCTGGATGTTACTATAGCTGTTTATATCCGAATGACGTGGGAATTTAAGGTTTGTGGAATATGCTTATATTTTACTCACATCGGAAAATCGGGTTTCATCACCGAGACTATGTACTCCGTTCGAACTTATTTTCTCGGTCAACGATTGATGATTACTCACCTGGAACATACATTAAATTCAATCGATTACTCACAACCCTGTTGTTTACACATGCTACATAACTTTGGCTTGAAAATTAATTATTACGTTCAGTCAGTGAAATCTAAATTATTATTTCCATATATTATTATAAAGGAGGCAAAAATATTATTTATGTTCATTTATTATCGCAGTTGATTGAACATTGGCGATGCGATAGTGATTGCGCAATGGCATGAATGTGAATGTCAGTAAAATTTGAATTAACTCGAATAATTCAAAGGACGATGGTGGAA
Source organism: Clistopyga incitator (assembly GCA_947507545.1). Lineage (NCBI taxonomy): Eukaryota > Metazoa > Arthropoda > Insecta > Hymenoptera > Ichneumonidae > Clistopyga > Clistopyga incitator. The sequence goes on from OX382176.1 coordinate 7,346,604, forward strand.
TATGTCGACTGTTTACTGCTCATAAGCTCTACTCTAGGTTGTTCTTTGAGCGCGTATGAGCATGGTCCAATGGAGGTAATATTAAAATTGTGAGAGTGAGAGACTATGCCCTCTATAGTTCGTGGCGTGGGGTGTAGCGTTTATGCCAATTATTTTCGCAATTTTTATAATTTTTGGCCATAGTAGTCACTTTTTTCCCATTATTTTATGGTTACTCCTCAACTACGCCTCACTGTCGCAGCCACTCTTCTTAATGTACTATTGAATCACATTTGCTCGTGGGTACAGGCAAAATGCGGAAAACCTGGCCAATACAGGCGGTTTTATTTTTAATGAGTTTCTGCTGTATGAATACTTTCGAAAATTAGAAATTGTGCCTCCGGCTGAACGCAATCCATCGAAGTTATGGCCGCAAATAATGTTCCTTAACTTTGGTAAGGGCCGAATTCATACGTCGACCGCGCGTGCACTACTGTCGGTTTCGGTATTAACTCTTTATTTTCAATAGAAGCTTTTATGCTTGAGATACCTGCAGGGAACCATGTTTTGTTAATAACAATTTTCGGACTAACGCAAGCCGCAAATCCCTATTTGTACATACATTTTTATAAAAACATGTTTAATAAGATGGTCGATTAAAGTGAATGAATTATTACACATCCTTCATTACATGGTCTCTTCATTTGTGCTTCCGCATATCACACTTCGTACTACGGACTCCTCATATTTCCTAAGCAGGTTTGGATTCATATTGACACTATTGACAGGTAATCTGTCACGAAGAATTTCTGGTCTTTTCGTTTTGATTATGAATGAGTAATTTAATGACAATAGTTTTCCATTGCCATTCGCTGGTATTCTCCGGCTCCTCTCTCAAAGCTTCAAAGGCATATTCGAACAGTCAACAGGCCTCGGCATATGCATATTATAGAGCATCTATAGATATCCCTGTTGTGCCAATACACCGTTGTTCATTTCAATGAAGTGAATGAGAAACGAGCGAAGAGGGAACGCCATAGCGGCATTTCGACGTCCATATAAAATTACAAACGATGTGAGCTGTTATGGTCTTCAACGATTCGATGAGTACAATTGGGTATTGATCATGTAACTTTATCCGAAACCTCGCGTAGGTAAATCTCCATAGCTCGACAATGACGAGAGCTTACAAGTTCGTCGGGGAGAGTCGCGTTTCACGAGTATACGCCGGGGAGGTGAAACGAGGAGAGTAAAAAGGACCGAAGAGGCCGCAGTTCGAAAGCGGGTATATAGACACACGCCACCGGGCAACAATATAGCCATGGAGAGTTGGATTTATTGATGTTCGCTATTCGAACCTACACGTGGGTTCGAGCTTCGCCGCTCTTGTGCCGCATCGAGAGTGGAGGATTGTTAATTATAATTCGACGTCGATAATGAGGGTAAGCGGCTTATGGGGAATGCATCAAGGGAAGCTTCGGTGGTATATACTATAGAAACCCACACACGAAGAGCATAATGCGCGCGAGTGAACTGCTCTGAAACCGTGTGAGGCTTTCAATCGTCTTTGAGCTGTGAAAGGCATCAGAACTCTCGCTGCAGTAGATATCAGTACGGTTGCTGTTCCTAGCTGCGTATCGGGTTGTCAAAACAACTCGGAAATTGCTCGGCATGCTTCGATTGGGATTCTTTACCGTTGAAGGAGTATGAAGTTGTAACCTTTTGCATGAAAAATTGAAATCCTTAAAATATTTGCCATCTCAAGCAAAAAATATTCCAGATCTCCGGAGTATATCATTCAATGTAATAGTTTGCACGGTAGCTGTCATTTTACCTATCGCTTTACAGCTGGGGACATAAGAACTGTTAACATTTTGGACAATTCTACGGTGTAGTCATATATCTTATACCCAAAAAAAAAATGGTAAAAAATAGTTTAGTATGATTAAAAAGCATTGGACGGCTACGCAGATCGAAATTTATTTTGTGTTATGGAAGCAATTGTGTAACCAAGTAAGGCCCAAGACGGGATTCCCATTTGTGCCTTCCAAGAATAAACAAATACTGAGCTCGACCTATAATCGTGGATGCTCGTATAAATTTCTGTACGGAACAAGACAATTTTTTCATGGATTTGATAAATGGAACAACTTTTAACGGATTTGCCAGACGAAGCAAATTTTACGAAGTCGAATTATTTTTTATAATTCGACTCACGGGATTAACTTTGAATGAATTTTAAGGATAATAAGAACTGTTGAAGGATTCGACCCAGAAGGTGAACTTAGCATTACCGACGTACAAGACAATTTTTTCACCAATTTTATGTATAAGATGATATTATCACGAATCTGGCGGACGAAACGAACTATTAAAGAATTCAACGCACGAGACAAATTTTCAACCGGCTGGACTCACGAGAAGGATTTTTCATGTCCTTGATGTACATGCCAAGTTTTTCTTGATGAACGTGAGATAGAATTGACTGGAAAGTCGGGAGCAATCAATCTGCGACAGCGAAATCTTTTTATAATATAGAGAAGTATAAGCAGTTCCTTAATATATATATATGCGGTAACGGCGCAAGCAAATCTCATCGAATTATTAAGTAACTGTTTAACATAACATCACACGAGTCAAAGTCTTGGTCCCCAAAATCCATTATCCTCCGAGAGTTTCGGCGATGGGAATGCGAAATTGAAGGATAGATGGGGCGAGGGTGGTCTCTCTCTCTCTATCTTCTACAAAGGGATACATCCCGGTATATGACGAGAATTTAACGAATTCGAAGAAGGAACCGAGGAGTAATTATCGTGTGTTCCTCTCAGTGTACTTTACAGAAATTTCTACTCGAATTTCAGAGAACCATCTGGTTTGTTCGTTTAGAAGTAAATTGTACGGTTAAAGCGATATTACGTTTCTCTCAGGCAAATTGACTCTGCTCCACTGTGAGCTCACTGTCTAAAGCGTTGAGAATAAGGACGAATACTTACGCGCCTCCGTTTAATATGAGTTTTTAATGGGACCATATCCCGCAAATAGTATTTATATGGAAACTCGGTATTTTGCACAGAGAAGCATCTTCCGGACACTGCTAACCGCGTTCTTCTACTAGTGACCAACTACGTAAGTTTGAATGATTCAAATGAACGACAATAAAATCATGCATACGGCAGAGGATATGTTCTATCGTGTTTCTATGGCCGCGTTTGGATGACAGGGAGAGGTTTTAATAGTTAATCGAGTTCCAAATCACATTATGGATAATGGGGAAAGTTGAGGGAGGTTGGCGTTCTCGGTTGCGGGAGCAAGAGACCTTAGATTGGACGTCCTTGAAATGATGGCACTGGCGTTTGTAAACCGTGCAACGACCTAATTCCAGTGGCAGTTGAGCGTCCCTCTGAAGTGCTGGCGCATTTTGAAATGAGGTTCATCTGTTCATTCGTGCGTAGCACATAAGGATTTGAATAATACAGTCTCGGTTAACTACCTCACTAGATATATTTTAAAAGCGGTTTCAGAGTGCTCATTTGGTCATATAAATGAATATTGAATAAGAGTTTCGAGTGTGTACTCATACGATTACAAATTATTGTGTATAATAATTTGGTATTATCATAAACTAAGCCTAATAAAATATTGACATTCATCAACAGGTTTTGACTTTCGGTCTCACCTTTTCGACATTAATGAATTGATCAGGATTCTGCAATACGTAATTAAAATTTTTTTGACATTATGGAAAAATCACAAATGTCACCATTTGAATAAATTGTAACTGTTCAATCGCCATCGTATAGCATTTTATTTTCTGGAAGATATAACCGTTTTCATGTTCAAAGCTAATAGACACATTCTTAAAAGATTCATCTCTTCAACCGTCAATTAATACAAAAGTGTTGCCCATATTTGTGGATTGCAAACTTTGAATTACTAGTTATCGCCGCCATTTTTCTTTTGTGTCACCTAATAAAAGGTTGCTGTCAAATCATCTCCTGCGTCAGTGGCAGCCACAGAAAGTCGACTTTTATCTCGTTGAGCTTTCTTCGCACTATTGAATGGTGTTCCATTTGGGCCTGCACTTCATAGAACACTTAGCGACATTATATTTTTGAATAAACGTAATATTCATATATATATATATATATATATATATATATAATAATCTATATATATATATATAATCTTTTTCTCGATGATTAAAAAATGTCGCCCTCTCCCCACACCCTTTAAAAACTTATAAAACAAATGTTTTAATTCCATGCTGCTCATTTAACTCGAGTTCACCGGTTCAACCTGTAGCTTCTGCTCAGTCTTCATTATTACATAAAATTTTCCAAGGGTCGACAATAATTGGCGCCTTCACTGTCTGTCAATCCGGAAATCTCCGGAAACGAGTAATTAATCGAGTCGAACTTCTAATTGGCATGGCGTTGTGCAATTGCTGTAGAATCTACAGCGCAGTCTGATAGCGAAGCCGGAGGTCTACGTTAGGTAGGGAATCAACTATCTCTCCTCTAGGTGTTCTCTCTCCATCGGCCGTTTTCTTAGATTTTCCAACTTGTCGACAGAAGCTAGCCGGAGAGTTTACGCGAGCAACGACTTCGCACTTCACTCGTTCCACTTGAAAGGTAAATGATACAAGCATATCCTGGCATCCGATTTCCATAGGCCGAGATTGCACGTGACTCTTTATCTTTCTCACTTCCTTCCCATCCACCTTCACGTCGTTTCGCGAAATAAACATTTGAAACTGCGAAACGCAGGGTGTTCTCACACAACTTCCTCCTTGTCCCATCCTCTATTCCTGCCGGTCGACTGCGCTGTATACGTGCATGGAGAATTGCATCCTTGTCTTTTCAGTCGCGCCTAGACTGCGGAGATGAATTTCCAGCTCTAATGCACGGTTCCACCAAACTTGCTCCCAACGCGTTTACACACACTTCATATCTGCTCGCGAGAGCGTAAATTTGTGCTCATTGCAGTCACGCGTGATCTTTATTCACTGGAACTACTCGGAAGGATGCGAACGTCGTTTGAAACACGTGTTTTCCGGAAAAGAATGATACCTGGAATCCTTTGTGACGCAAAGGGATGGCATCGGGAGAGATAGTTGACGTGAAACGCTTCCCATATAGGAAATGCCAATACTGGCAACAGGTCCCAGTCTTGGCCTATGTATGTTTATTGGTAATCGGCAGAGTGTACTCGCCCATGGCTGGGCCGTGATTGGGCCAGAATCGGTCGCCCTTAGCATTGATTTTTTTGTAATTGCCATCACTCAACCGACTTCGGCCAATGTACTAACGCTAATGATTGGCCGAGTATAGGATTTGAGCCGTGGGCCATTATTGGTTGCCAATTATTTATCATAATTATCAATTTTTGTATTTCTGCCATTCTATAACCAACATATGGCCAATGGACGGCTGCCAATCATCAGCACAGTAATGGATATCAATTTTGGGCCACCTATGATAACCATTTATTTACTGCCATTATTTAACCAACGTATGTCCAACCTGCATATCGCACATCGTCGGCATCACTTGCCAAGACCAGCAACAAACCTATTTCCTTACCTACGCTTTAAACAAGATTTTGCACCTGAACTTTTTTTATTTATTTTGGATCGGCCACTTTTTATCTTCTATTTTCGAGTTTAGATTAGTAATCAGTTTTGTTAAAAAACCTGAAAAGACAATTTTATGAAAATAAAGTTACTTTTTGTATATTAGCCGCCATATTGGATCCGAAAAAACTATCTGTTTCGTGTTTCATACCAATTATACAACTGATTGACATTTGGACAGCCATATTGGATCTACTATTATGAATTTCTGAATTCAGACTTGAGTTCTTTAATCAGTGGCTTCAAAAACATCCGTGTACCAATGTTTATCCAAATCCATCTGATGCCCCTGTGATTGTTATCCTCGATGCAACTATTATGGACTTAATAGAACATCTATGTAGTAGATTTGGCCGAATGTTAGCGTGCTTGTTAGGTAGTTAGATAGTTTAGGTAGGTTGTGTAGGTCTTAGGTTCAAATCCCACTCATGTCACTTACCAGAAAACTATCGAAAAAATTGTATACGTCTTGGATTTCCATTTTTTTTCTTTAATAATAACAGAATTGCATTATTAAAATTATTAACAACGGCCAGTTAGGAAATAAGTATTTTGAAAATTATTAATTAATCACTAAATTGATGATACCGAATATTTGCCGCCGTTACTTGCCCTATACTGGCCGTATTTGTTACCATTCATGGGTCTTACTAGCTCCCAATACCGGGCCATGCACAGCTACCAGTAATGGGCCGAACTTATCATTCGACTTTAAACCATGAGTGGGCCAGTTATGGTTACTGTTACTGAGCCGGTATCGGGAAAATGGCCACCGATCCTGGCCCAATGGTGGGCCTGTTATGCTGTCTTACATGGGTTGTTGTGGTGAGCATAAACATGGACGGTTCTGTGAAAAAGGTGAAAATTACTGCTCCGTGGTAAGTTGGAAGGAGCAGAAGTATAGCTTGCGTTTTGATTAGGCAGGAAACGAGTGAACGAGACAGACGGCGGAGAGAGTGAGAGAAACACATCGTAAGGTATAGAAGACGTTCGAGGGTAGAGGTAGGTTGGTTCGGTGCGGAGATAGAAGAGGGTTACAGCATACGACGAGGATGAGGACGAGGGAAAACGGGCCGAGGTAAGTCGTATATAGGTAAGGTGAGGCAAGGGGAAGGGCCTGAAGGTGAGGAAGCAGCAGCAGCAGTACCAACAGAGCAGCAGCGAGAGAGTAGAGAGGGATCGAGTGAGGGCCAAAGCTGTGCCGGAGCAAATCGCCATGGCAACCGCTTCGCTACGGATTCCATTTACCTATCGCTATGGAAACGTGGGGTGGCGCTCAAAGCCGGCTAGCGCACGAGAGGGAGAAACCGAGGGAGAAAGAGAAAGCAAGAGCGCGAGTACACAGCGGGTGATGGACAACGTGGGCAAGGAGTGACAAAGAGAGAGGGGGAGAGAGAGAGAGAGAGAGAGAGAACCCTGTGTAGCTGAGAGGAAAGGAAAGAGTGGATCGAGGAAAATGGAGGGGTGGTGGCGAACAGGTCGAGCAAGGTGTGTACACTGGGAAACGGGCTGGGGAGTGAGCTTGTCAGAGACGATAACACACCAACAGATATATCGATCATCCGCCGAGGCAGTTGTTGTACACGTCACTTGGACCCTCAAGGCGTCTTGTGCCTCCTACGCAAATACGCCGTCGCGTCTTTGCCCCTCTCCCGCTTATACGATACCTTTATCTTTTCAGCTTTGCTTTCGTTTTCAAGCTCTCTGATTTCTTTTTGCCAGCTTCTTTCGGAACAATTGGACTAAAGTGTATGTCATTCTCAAAAATCAAATCCAATAGCGTCTAATATGAATCCATAATTTTATTTAGGGCTGAAAATCGAACAGTTTATTGTAATAGCCACCATTTTCAGTGGACTAAACATATGTTCCAATACACGAAAATCAAAAAATTTATTTTGACGACCCATTCTATTATACACTATGCCGCGTGTTAGTGACTGAAACCGAATCTAAAACGCAGTCCCAACTTTTCTCCATAATTAATGGATAATTACTAATACTAAATGTAAATATATCATTGGTTGTCCAATTATCTGTGAATTATGCAAGCAGCTTCCTATATGTGTAACAGGAATAATTTTTCAAAAATGCTTGTAACCTCGTTCCAAGACTCTTTAATCGTAGCTAATTTAATCTAGAAGCATCTAAGGCTCTTGCAGTTAACTACTCAGACATGCATTATACCACCGGTAATTTTATGCTACGCGACGTTGTGATGGTTGGTGCCCTGCGAAGGCGTCCCTGCCTCACTATTGTAGCAGCAAATGCAACATCAGTAGTTGCGTCGTGAAGCACCGCCCTACCCCTGTCATCCGAAAGTCCTTCGCGTCATAACCCCTATGATGTAACGCCGCATAATTGCCGGTAAATTATGTAACGTTTGAGTTTGCTAAACGCAAATGGCTCGACGCATCACTCGAGGAACCACCCTTCGGCGAGCCCTCCCTGAGGAGGGACGGTATTAATTACATGTGCCGATTTTCGATGCTGCACTTATGCTAACGATACTCACCAAGAAACTTTTCTCGTCGAACAGAGTAGGTATATCTCGAAGTATGTCGTCTACCTATATCGTTTTCCGTGCGCTGTCGTCTCACCAGCATTGGATTACTCAAGAGATGAGTTTCCCAAACACTGTCTTCCTTTCGAAAAGTTTGCTGAATACATTTTCACGTTTGAAGAGAATATATTGTATATATGTAGTCTGTTATCGATAGCAAAACTACAGATTTCTCCATAATATTTACTTTTATCTATCGTACAATATTTTTAGACTACATTCGTCAGGAAATCCTATTTGTTTTATTCAACGAGACTACTGTTTAAGATAATGCGCTTAAGGGGAGGTTCCTCTATAATTGACCGAAAACTACACTAAGTTAAGGAATTAATTGTGGATGAACAACAAGACGTAATAAGGTGGTTATTTTCTTTAAATCTTTATTTATGCTTCAATTGTAATTTTAAAAAAAAATTTATACGTAATGGCGTTCAAGATGGCGGCCGATATATGAAGTGTCCACCGGCTCCATGCAAAACTGCGTGCATTCCTCACTCGTCGATTTTCAATCTAGAATCATGAAACAAGTTTCATTTTAAAACTGAGTAAATACACAATTGATTGAATCTAAGAAATCAAAAAAATATTGAATAATGACAAAATGGCGGCCTTGTGAACTTGAATGTTCGTTTATTGGATGTTTTTTTTCACTCACATGTCCGTCATTTTGTCATTTATCAATATTTTTGCAATTTCTTAGGTTCATTCTATTTTGCATTTATTCAGTTTTAAAATGAAACTTGTTTCATGATTCTAGATTGAAAATCGACGAGTGAGGAATGCACGCAGTTTTGCATGGAACCGGAGGGCACTTCATATATTAGCCGTCATGTTGGACGCCATTTAAAAAAAAAATTTTAATTACAATTGAAGCATAAATAAAGATTGAAAAAAAAAACAGCTTATTACGTCCTGTTGTTCATCCACAATTAATTCCTTAACTTAGTGTAATTTGTCGGTCAATTATAGAGGAACCTCCCCTTAAGTAACGGATTTTCTCTAAAAAAATTGAAATTTCTATTTACTCATGTTTTCGGGAATATTTTCGATTGACTACAGTTAGTCGATTTGTGAAGTTTCCTCCACCTGATCTCGATTTCGAAGTTTTAAAAGTTTCGGAAGAATTATTCAGCCTAACTACGTTATAAATATAGATATTCTGGGGGTATGCGATATCGGAGAAGATCGGAAAACCCATGGGTCTCGGGAAATATAAAACCGCACAGCAAGAACACGCGCGCCCGTTCGTGTAGTCTCTGGGTAACCAGATTTTCCGATTGAAAGGATAGGAAAAGCGCACATCTGTCTACGTCTTGTGATATCAATGTCCCTTTCTATGTTGCAGCTTCTCTTCTTTCCTGTCGCTGCTTCGGTCGCTCTTTCCTTCTTCCAAAATCCATCCATCTATCTGTTCCTGTAGCCTCTCGTATTACACTGCATCGAAGCATCGCAGCCTGCAGATCGAAGTTGAGAATCAAGGCTAAAAGGGGATCGATGGAATACTTAGATTCGTGCAAGCAGAAAACTGGATAACCCTAAAATGTGACTGCGTGGAGCTTTTTCTTGATTTGCATGGCTTTCTTGCTCGCATGACTAAAGAGCAAGAGAAAGAGAAAAATAGCAGTGCGAATATGGGAACGCACGGTGATCCGACCAAGAATCTAAAAGCTCAAAGACCGCGTCAAAGGAATCAGAACGTATACATATGGGATAACTGCTAGGGGCTACGAGCCTTCGGTTGTACGTTAGATTTGTTTTACGATGCGCGTGTACTATGTGCCAACATATGTATAAACAAGACGCCGCCAACCATGAAAGATTGAGAACGCTACGTGATCCGATCACGTTTCGGCTTTGCGGACGCCATCTCACGAGACGATCCTTCATTTTTGTTCTCTTTATCTTATTCTCTTTCCTCGTCGGCTAAAGATTTCCGAAATATTATATATATTATTTTATAAATCCCGCTGTGCTGATTCGAGGGCTTGTAGCGTATGGAAAAAGATCAATGAAGTAATAAAAAAAGGGAAATATCTGTCAAGTCGAATTTTGTACATTGTTATATCATTTTACAACTTTCTCAGGCATACTTGTACTCAGTTCTGAAAAACCACATTTGAGTACATTTGCTTATTCATAGAAAACGTTTTCGGACAGGTACTAAATCTAAAAGTCTTTATCCATTTGTATCTAAGTTTATTACTAAATATTCGTAAAAGTTGTTAAGTCATTTTCATAGATATATCTAGTCTTGAAAAATCTTACAGATCAAAAACTAATTGGAACATGAAGAATTAAAACTTCTGTGAAATTTAAATTGCTTCATAGACCTATACAATAAATTCACTATAGCTGGAAATTAGTTTGACTTTCGCAGCAAAAAAAAATCGAATGAGTAGGTCGAATTTGGCTTGAATTACATCGATAACATCCAGTAGTACGCAGAAAATGTTTATTGGCAATATGTTCCAATCGTATTCATTAGTATAAATGAAGACGTGGATATAAATATACTTGAGTTTAGTCTACAACATAAATTTTACTGTTCTAAGAATTTGCACACTTGTAAATTTGATCCTGTTCTATTTTCGTCTTTTCTTCAGAAATAATTTAAGTTGAACAAATAATTAACTTTTTATCTCAAAACTTACAGTCTGAATTTTTTTTTAAATAATAAGAATTTAAAAAAAACGCAACGCAAACCTTATTGCTGTTATGAGAGAACTTAAGTTTTGATGGAAATTGCATATAAACAGACATATATACAAATAGATATATTGTCAAAATGGATTAGGTTTATTCAGTTCGATTTGATTAATATTTAATCTAAGTATTATATGAACGAATAATAACCTACTACATGTTATGAACTTGCCAAGCACAGCGAAATTTTGTTACCATGAACTTCATCATTTCAATCGATTTTCGGTCATTAGAGGGTGTTGATACTGGCCCAATACCAGAGCCTATAAGTGTCCGTATTATTATAATACGGATTTTTAGTATTATCACACTGTCTTATTAGATGGCAAGTTGCTTTATTGATCTGTGAACTTTGTATTGTCCTACCCGTAAATGTCGTTGTATTACATATAAAGCTGCACAGTGCACTTACGAATACTTGACAATCGATACTGTGGACATTGTATCATACCTGAAAACTTTTTGTACGTTCAGTAGAGCGCTCAAAGTGCATGGATTTAATATACTTTACTTTTAGTCGTTTTTTTCTTATTGTTGTCGGATTTTTATTATTTGTCGCACTAGTTATTATATGCAATTAGAAGGCAGCATCAAAATAACAATCATATGCACACCACAAAACTTCTAGTATAAAGAATTATGAAGAACATTATCAAGTTATTTCTAAAAATTAACTAGTTATGAAAGGGCGACACAACATGGACAACATTAACCTTCCTATTCTTTGTTGGGGCACACCCGCATCAACCAGTATTTTATAGCAAATTTTACACTTTCTTTCTTGCATATCATGGAAAGATATTGTTTTGCTAAATGTATAAAGGAGATATAGCATTTGGCATCAATAGTGACAGCCCTGATTAGATGACCGAGGAGTAAAAAGTAATGGAGCGCGTGCGATCATCGGCCACTAACTCTCAGCCCACAAGTTGACAGTCCTGATACTTGGTTGCAGCGATATAGGTTGAAGCAGGGCAAAAGAAGGAAGGCCAGCGAGTCCCGAAGCAGAAGGGAGCTGAACGAAAGAGGATAGAAGCTTGCGAGGCATGCTGCTACCTCTCCAGGGCACCGAGAGAGCACTCTCTATGCCTCTTCAGTTCCAAATCCGCGTGGAACCGTACAGAGCGATTCCACACACACACACACACACACACACACACACACACACACACACACACACACACACACACACACACACACGCACACACACACACACGGAGCCAGCCATAGACACACCGTTGGACCGTACAGAGAAGAGCATTGCAGAGGGGAGGGTGCGGGTGGACCGGTGGGGTATAAGCGGATTGCGACGGAATTGGAGTCGGCCAGGTTTTCTCTCTCAATGCTTTGAGAGCGGGCGTCCGACATGAATGCAGTAACGGTAGAGCTGGCGAGAAGGACTTTCGGTCGGCGTCCGTGGCCAACGGGCCTATGAGTTATACCCGACTCCCCATTATCCCCGCAGATAGATTCTACCCTTTTAACCCTTTAATTGCTACCGTAGCGTTGGCCTGTATGGCAATCCTGTATGACAGAGCCAACATCATCCCGATTCTGAACGTTCTCCCACAAAGAAATGGTCCTCCCGCGAGTGTGGCGGCTCGTGTTACGACTAGGTAGGAGCAATCCCTGCACTGCGATATCTCGCGCTCTCGTTCACTTCTCTTCTTTCCGCTGTACGTAACTGAGGTAACAGCGTAGCCGAATGCAATAGCAGCCTGAGCGATTTCACGCGTGCTTTATCTTTGACGAAAATCGTCGATCGTAAAAGCCACGATCCGTAAAAATATTCCAATCCCTCCCTGTTCTTCGCTGCCGCCGATAATCGTGATATGGGAGGATTTGGGATGAGTCCGGAGAAGAGGCAGTGGATATACGTCGGAAAAAAAAGAAGAGTTGGGATATCGGCAGCGCGCGCCGGCTCGTGACTGTTTTACGAGGATATAAAACTCAACGACGCTTCCGGCGGAGATACAGCGATATATGAACCGTACGCGGTCAGCCTTTCAGTTAGGCACGGACACGAATAAATAATTCGTGTCGAAGTTCCACTTTCCTGTGTTTTCGCTATGATATTGACCGAATCGTACGATACACTCATGGTCACCAAATGCACAACTATACGCAACTCGGGCATCGAATTCATTTTATTTGTGGTGAAATTCGACTGGCAAGTGAAGAGGAGAGGCTAAAAGTTTCTTTGAACCTCGAAAGCCCCGAGGTAAGCATGGCTGCTATACTGCGGGGTAAGCACAGAGCACATCGGACGACGACCAGGGGTCGAAGGTTCTCCATCGCGTCTACTAGAGGTATATCCTCTATATACTTCATTGGATGCTAGCGTCGCTTTGAAAGGAAACAGAGCACGAGCGCGCACCAGCGTGGTTGCCGCTCCAACGAGCATATAAACGTATTTGCGCTATTGGACTTTCCGCACTATTCTCTCTTCGTTGGGGGGCATCGTGCAGAGTCTACCGGTACAGGCCTGCGTCCCATTCGAAACCTGAAACCTCCGGCTGGCCAACCCGAGCGCGGGTTAGGACAAAGCACGTGCAACAGAGGGGCTAAGCGACGAGAACACACCGGCTAAACGCTGTCGTGGCGCGACAAACCCTGACACGGGACGCGAGCCGCTCTCCCCAAGCCCGAGCCCGAGCCCGGACGTAATTAATTGCGATTTCACTCTTTCCTGCACTTAATGCGGTCGTCGGTCTGCGGTTGTCCTCTCTACCCTGTACCTGCGTCCGGTTAAATCGCAATTACTCGGATGGGCCAACGGACTGCGACATAGCTGAAACGGAAAAGCCGTCGTTGTCGTGATGCAGGGGTTTTTGGGAATGTATAGTAGAAGGCTCTGTTCTTCGCATGTTATTCCGTTTTTTTTATTCCAGAAGAATGCGAGTGGATTCCTCGACAGATTTTAGATTTTATAACGTGATTGCAAATTGGACCACGCAATACCAGGCAACATTCATTCTACATTACACAAAAAATTTATGATTTTCCTTATGCATAACATGGGGAGAGGGGATCATTCTGGCCGAAATGGTCCAAAACTATCTTACTGCATACAAATCATTTTCTACTGAAGCGTTTCATTTAATAGGAAAAAATGTTTGAAATTTTTACCAGAAACAAAAATTACAATCATGATACTTCTGTCACACATAGGTAATCTAAACGATCAAATGCAATTTTTCTGCATTAACATTAAATACTTTTTACGAAAATCATTCGAGGGTTTTCCATTTTAATAAGAATGATTATGATAACTATCCAAGTGAAAAACATCGATAATATTTGTAATTCTAGATATTGTTTGTAGATTTCTTATACAGCAGGATTACAGAAGTGTACAACGCTTGTTATACAAAACAAACATGCTGGACACGCATATTTGCATCACGAGCATAAACACGTATTCTCATACGTAATCATACGTTCATCAAATGATAGCAACATTAAAATAATCAAAGAAAACCTAGAATGCATGCAGTCAGTGTTTTAACTTCGAGTGCAGGAAAGCGGAACACAACGTAAGCTTTATCGTATAAATAATTATTTTGAGACGTTCAGTTTTATCGTCGTAACGATGCCTTTTTATAAGATATAACTGAGTTTCTATCCATTACTTTAACTGCTTCACGCCTATTTAAATAATTGTTTTCGCTTGCTGAAATTCCAGTCTGAAAAGTATTTCATACGTTTTGATATAAATATTTTAAGAACCTTTTTCGAGATGCTAAGATCACATAGTTACTATTATCACATTGGCCGTTCGGTGAACATGTGAAAAATATCCGGTGCTTTGAGGATCGATTTGACCAGATTTCTAGTTTTTACTCATTCGCCATTTTGAGCAAGCGCCTCTTTCGCTACTACATCCACTGACTCACCATAACGAATCGCCATAAACTCTCACGGACGGGTTGCCTCATTCTCTCTCACTCTCATTCCAACGGTAACTGCTTAAGTTTACGAGTGTCGTGGCGCGTGTTATAGCAGCAGTTCTCGGATACTCGAAGGGACCGCTACGGAAATGAATGCTTAGCGCATATAATATCCGGTAATAAATTCAACGATGTGCACGTCTTCTAATTCGTTATCTCAACGATTTGTGGGATAGAAGCTCTGCAGTTAACGCCCCTATATCACAACAATTTTATTCGATCTCGTCAAATAATTGAGCACATTGAGCATACGTTTACGAGGAAATTATGTTAATTGATTCTAACCGTCGCATATTTGAGAGCACTGAAATATGTGTTAATTTATCACTATGTAAATATAAGTTTTGATGCGTTATTCAAGTACGGAAAATGTAAATAGATAGGAAGGAAATGAAATAAGCGCAAATTCAATTTCCTGGTTTCGTTTGTTTCCTGACTGGCTCCCAGGTTAGCTATTGATATTTGTCGAGAATTGAAGAACTCGACGAAGTTGAACAGGCTCTGGCCAGTTGCAAACTTTAAAACTTCCATGATTTGTAATAGACTAGTATATCCATCGTTGAATGTACTAGCTACATTGTAAGATTCAATTTCGACCACTTTTGCACCATTATAATGCACCTTTGAAGCCATAGACCAAATAACAAATTTTAGGCTTTCGTTGTTATTCAAAGTACACTGAGTTTGGCGCCCTTCTGCCACCCCCACTTTTAACGGTTGTAACTCCTGAAGTACTGTAAGTTTTGGAATGGGGAAGCGCTCAAAGTATTTCCAAAAATCTGTCGATTTTTGATCGAAAAAACAAAATCCGCTATTTTAAATCAAAAACAAAAAAGTCGATTTGTTTAATCCGCGGTAGTGTAACCCCTTAAGACGTACTGGCTTACAAACATATTGTAATATAACCCACACATATTGTAATCAGGCTTGAATATTTTGTCAATTCTATTGTACGCATCGTTAACGAAATTATGATACACAATCAAATAAGTTTTACTTTATTGTTACGTAGAAAACTTCATTTCCACACCTTGTGAACTAAAATCGTATACGATACTTGGCAGAACAAAGTTTTTTTAGCTCGTACCCTAATCATCTATTTACAATGATTTTTAGACATTGAAAACGAGTCTTCATTTCGTGTGACAAGACCTTACTCACATATCATTGGATGATCTGAATTTCGTCTCAACAAGATCAAATCCTAAATTACTTCTCATCAACGAGGTTACACGTATTATATGTTTCGAAGAATAATTTCCGGGTAAGCTTGTTGACCGCAAGTGATTCAGAGTTAATTAACGTTGTGGTAAGTGAAAACTTTATAAAATACTCACCAAGTCACTAAATATCAAACCATTTGTAAACTCATCATTAATTTATTCGTACCACTACTACCAATATAACGTTTATAGTGTGTTTAGGATAGGTGCAAAGATATTTTTGAACACTTGACACTTTTCGCTAGTGTGCATATAGCTACAGAAGGTAGATAGAAAACAACGATGAAGAGCCTGATAGTCTGCTACCGATCCCAAGATACGAGAAGCGAAAAAAACGAGTCAAAGCCAGCCCCGAAGGGCGTTCGTGTAAAGCGTGATACACAGCACCCCCCAAAAGGGCGAAGCACCGGTAGAACGCGTCGCTATATTAAACCAGCTATTCTCTATACATACACTCTTGTTCTTCGCTCCGCGTATCCTTTTGAACTCTCCATTCTGGTAATTAGAGGGTCGACCCCGTGTCCCCGGGGGCCCTAGGAAGTGTAGCGAAGGGACTTTTCAAGACGACGAGACCGCGTGACACTAACGCCCGTGCGGGCGTATCAACCCGCGCTAGGAGCCTCGCGTGCGCTTCTCGGGCTGTAACGCTCTACCTCGCACACTTAGACGGAATTCTGAGTTAATTGCTTCGGAATCCTTGGCGGCATCTCCCCCGCGTTCCAAGAATAAGGAATTCAAGTCATTAGTTAGCCGTGTAATTAAAAACCTTGCGCGCACCAACGGCCTAACAGATAACGAAGAAGAACAGGGGAAAGAAAGCGGATAGTACAGACAGGCTGAGAAAGGAACTGGAAGACGAAGAAAAAATGTCTTCGTTTTAAAATGGCCACTGTTCGGGGACAATTGATTAAAATAATTTAAGAGGAAGAAAATTGTTCGAGCTTTCAGCGGATATTATTGTTAAATTATGTACGTTCTACTTCGATGGATTTGTCTCAATGAATAATGGCTAAGTCAATTGTATCATCTAATTTATTATGTAACCATAAGAAAATACTGATAACTGTGATTGAACTGGATTTCAAGCATTTATTTTATAGGGAAATTTCAAACAAAACATCAAACGTGGTCGTTTATAAGGTGCACACCAATGTTTCAGATGATCATTTGCCTTTTGAATTTTTCATTGAATGGTCACGGAATATCATTGCGAATTGATAGCTTCTGTGGATTATTCCAGAGCCTATAAATTCGTATATTCATAATATTTATTGTAATATACAGTAATGGTATCGATATTTCAACAATTTTATTATGGATCTCTAACCTCTTCTGCCTTATTATCTTAGCATATTATATGTAGCGACTATTATTGGATATTTTTTTTCTATGGCGTCATCGAGACGTCGATCAAAATTGCTCGGTTATCGATCTAAAACTTAACCACTAACTGTGATTGGGACAACTAACGACTTATTTCAAGCAACGACACTAACGACACCCAACTAAAAACTATTGGTCTAACGAAGCAATCGTCGGTCCTTCAAAGCACTAAGATATTTCATTGGGTTTAACAATTTTTTTACGTACCGCAATCAAGTCGTTTTATCCCGTAAAGAATAACAATACCATGATAATTCGTATTATCGACAGAAGGAGTAGCTTTCTTGTGGGTTATTAGAAGAATTGATTGCGATTCGTTTGCATTTTAAAATAGCAGCGCTTACGATATTAAAAAAAAAAAGATTTCTTACTCGTTAACGGGCACTATAGAAATACGCATGACCATGTAGCTATCATTTAATGGTTAGTCTGTGTTAATGGGTAGGACTGAGATAAAATACCACCAGCATATAGGCAATCTGTTTCTATCCAGACGCATTGCTCGTTCATTAAATAACAGTTCGTGTCCTGGAAGTAAGATCGTCGAAACCTTATTTCCGGATACTGACAAAGGATTGAGCCGAATACATATTTGATCTGGAGTACAAATGTCAGTACAAATTTCGGTTTACTGAGTCAACCTTAAATCTGTTAATAGAACTAGCATATTACTACTTTGATGAACTAAGCTGAGAAAACAAATTGTGACAACCTTGCGGAGAGGTTAACAGATTGGTCACTGATTTGAAGGAATTTGGGTTGAAATAACCGCAGAACCTTTGAACCAATGAAATCAATTTTTTTGTGTTCACTACTTCACAATGTTACGCTGTGGCAGAAATTTTATATCAGTGAGCCCCAACATGATTAATCGAACCGTAGTGGATGCTGTGCAGATAAAATATACGATTGAAATAAGACATAGCCTGTACTTAATTGAAATATCACGAATCGTGAAGTGAATTACCCGTTATACTGAAATGATTAAATTGATTTTCATGAAGCAACCTCATAGAAATCATTGAGAAAACTATAGTATGCCCCTGAGAGGACTGCGATGTAAGTGAGTCGTATAAACTAGGACATTTGCCCAACCTTCTAAATTAATCTACTCAGTCACAACTAAGCACTGCATTTGTTCATTTTACGATACAATGATATATTATGTTGTAGGTGATTTTGACTGATTTTTATAGTTAAGGAAACTTTGCTGTGGTTTAACATAATTTAATAAAGGTCGCTAATTAAATATAAACCTTCACAGGTACGCAATACTTTAGACTACATCGATAAAAAAGTACATGACCATGCGACGTAATGATTACTGAAATAACTATTAGCGTTCACCTACAATTCCTGATGTATCTTATAGAGAATTTGAATACGCGGGATTCACAAGTTAGTAACAGCGTAGTCCGTAGAGTATTAAGGGGAGGTTCCTCTATAATTGACCGAAAACTACAATAAGTTCGGGAATTAATTGTGAGTGAACAACAAGACGTAATAAGGTGGTTTTTTTTTCAAAACCTTTATTTATACTTCAATTGTAATAAATTTTTTTTTTTTTTTTTTCAAAATAACGTCCAAGATGGCGGCTGATACATGAAGTGCCCTCCGGTTCCATGCAAGACTGCGTGCATTCCTCACTCGTCGATTTTCAATCTAGAATCATGAAACAAGTTTCATTTCAAAATTGAATAAATACACAATAGAATGAACCTAAGAAATCGAAAAAAAATTGAATAATGACAAAATGGCGGCCATGTGAACTTGAAAGTTCGTTGCTTGGATGTTATTTTTTTCACTCACATGTCCGCCATTTTGTCATTTTTCAATATTTTTACGATTTCTTAGGTTCATTATATTCTGTACTTATTCAGTTTTGAAATGAAGCTTGTTTCATGATTCTAGATTGAAAATCGACGAGTGAGGAATGCACGCAGTTTTGCATGGAACCGGAGGGCACTTCATGTATCAGCCGCCATCTTGGACGTTATTTTGAAAAAAAAAAAAAAAATGTATTACAATTGAAGTATAAATAAAGATTTTGAAAAAAAAAACCACCTTATTACGTCTTGTTGATGTCATCCACAATTAATTCCTGAACTTAGTGTAGTTTTCGGTCAATTATAGAGGAACCTCCCCTTAATTCATGGTGTAAGAAGGTAGACATAACTTGTTTATAGGCACTGCAAATCTCGTCCTCGTTAGACGAGTATCTCTTATTTATTCTGAGTTTATAATTATTTAGAAATCACACCACCAAACAGGTTGAGCGAAATACAACGACATTTAGGTGTAACAATTGGTGCGTGTTGCAACGCTATAGATAATCTGGATGAAACTACAGAAATAGTTAAGATAACATTGCGGTAGTTGCTCAACTACACAAGAAGTTTGAATTGAGGTGATTGCGGCAACCTATTGATGAGGTTGAGTCAACCTCGTTACCGGGTTCCCTGTATCTAACCTCCCGAAGAGGTTGAGCCAACCAAAATTGCGTTGGCTACATTTTACATTTTTCTCAGTCTACGAATTATAATTATTCTTTAATCATGGAAAAGTAACATTCAAAGAGAAGGTGTTGTCGTTAAATTGTGGTTCTTACAATCTGAACGCTCATTATCCTAAGATGTAAAATATAGTCGTAATGCACATGATGTTTTGAACATACTTATATGTTCACTTGTTTCATGAAAACCTGCATAATTCTTAGATAGTGAATAATTACACTGCATCGTTGGATGCTTGACGCATTTAATAACTTGAACAAATTTTAAAAATCCAACGAAAAATGTGTGCTTTGAGAGATAACATTAAAAAATCAAAGAAGGAAGGTATTTCTTCATGTATACGGGATATGAATTACGGGAACCTAGTTATCTAACAAAAATAATAAGAAAAACAATGTACTCATAGTACCCTACTTTTAAAAATCTCGCATTTAAACCTTATCAAGTACATATACCAGGCACCATAATTCTGCAATTTCGTAAAGACAGTGCATCTGCATCGCGTGAGGGACAAAATTTTAATTTCGTAACTATTAGTCCAAACCTGTAGTTGTCGCAAACGTATAAGAGCGAGGAACCTGAAATCATCGGTTCCAAGAATATGCGGTTAACATTGTTACTTGCTAAATTGTCTACATTGCCTAATGTAATTCTTGAACTTGTGAAATTTCTGTGTACTCGATGCAACCTCGAAGATTACGCATTCTCAATGGGATTTCACGGCGGAAAATATTGGCTCATTTATCGAATGCTTGTTCGCAGGAAGGAATAAACATTTCGCCCTTCCACCTCAGAAGAGAGAACATTCGACTGAGGGTAATAGCCGAATCTTGCACAATCATCTCCGAAGCATTGGTAATTCTTAAGCAATTCTTGAACGCGTTGGTTGCAGAGTGAGCGGGACTTCACCCCCGACTGAAGGCAGCATCTTTGGTTGGTGTCGCTCGTGTCCCTCGAATCCGTTATCGAGCTTTTCTCTCTACAAGCTTTCAGCCGGTAGCGCCATCCTGCAGGAAACCTCGGAACCTTCAGAGCCTTGGGGTTCAACAGTCGGTTCAGTTGGTTTCGCAGCGATCGGTATTCACCCCTGACCATGCAATTCCGAGTTTCGCCCGCAAGAGGGCACCACTGGCATCTCTACATTACGCTTGAACTGATTTGACCCACGAGGACCACGCTAAGAGAGTTATAACTAACTTCTAATGGTTACGTCGTTGCGCAACAATCATGCTATCAGGTTAACCCGAGCGTGCCAAGAGTCGTGACCGATATTATCGACATTCCCGGCTCTTCCTCCGAGTTTTGTATAACTTTATTGAGAAAGTTATGATTGAAGCTCTTATCATAAGCATCGGAGTGGCACGGTTATACGATAATGAATATCCGACGCGAATCACGCTGCCGAGTACGTCACTCTTGTACCATCAAATCTCGCTGACCATCTCAACTGGTTTTACCCGCACGAAACCTGTCCTAGAGAAAAGGCATCGTAACAGCTTATGAAGGAAGTGACTCTCTCGGACCTTTTTTACGATCTTCGTGCGACCGCGAATTACTGGACTAAGTCGAATGCCCAAACCCTGCCACGATAACCAAGTCTACGAGTCTTACGACTGGAAGAATATGAAAATGACGCCGTTGTAACACAAGGAAGAAGAAGTAGTGGTAGTGTACCTACACGGATCGAATCTTAGTGAGCAAAAGACTTCCCGTCAGTTACAATACGCCAGTAAGAAAGGGATACATCTTGAACGTCACAAATTTTTAGAAAACTGTCGTATCCACGCGATAAATTATTAACATCACTTTTTGTTGTACACTGAACCAAACTACTAGCAGACTAGCCCTATCTTTACGGCTTGTCGTAAAATATTTATATTTGGTCTGCCCTCGGAAGATAAACACCAGGCCTCCATTCATGACTGAAAGGCATACAGCTCCGTAAAATATTTGTATGCTCGTACACGTTCTTGACTATATCGAGAGGGCCTAGTGTATCAAAATGTGTAAGTAGGGTTTCCTTTTCGGATCCGGCGATATCTTTACGGCTACTCGTAATGTTTCTGCACAATGATACTACTTCCTCTTCTCGATATAATTTTTTCCGGAATTTATGAATAGGCTAGTGCTTCAATACCTAAAATTATACCGTTTATCAAACTGTGATGCTATCTGTCTATTCGAAAAAAGCTAGGTTCGTAAAATGAAATATACCTAAATTCAAATAAGGTAAACTATAACGATACTCCTAAATAATTGCATTATCCTTACGCATCTGATGTCCTTATTACTGACGTAAGGTAGGCATTGACGTTGGCGGTCAGTAAATTGTAGATGGAATTTTTAGCGAAGCATATCTCGGGTCTGAGACCATGATCGCTTATTCAGATCTGAATACTTATATATCGATTGTAGCTGTCCAATAAATTTTTATTAAAATTCACTAATCAGCCACAATCGACGCGTTTTTAATAATTAAAACGCGAATAATTGTGAAAAAGTTACGCCACGACCCACGACGACGAAATGTCGCGAAATTGGTAACGCATCAGGCTAGAATTCTGGAGTTCCCGGTTCGATCCCGGGTCGTGGCGCAACTTTTTCACAATTATTCGCGTTTTAGTTATTAAAAACTCATCGATTGTGGCTGATTAGTGAATTTTAATAAAAATTTATTAGGCAGCTACAATCGATATATAAGTATTCAGGTCTGAATAAGCGATCATGGTCTCAGACCCGAGATATGCTTCGCTAAAAATTCCATCTACAATTAACTGACCGCCAACGTCAATGCCTACCTTACCTATATCATTCTCAGAACGGTTGAAGCCAATCAATACACTTATTACTTACGTACATTGTCGTATCGAGAGAAATTAAGCTAATTGAAACGTAATAACATAAAGAATTGAAAACTCTGTTAGCCAGAAGTTTATGTGATACATTGTACACGATAAATTAACGAATAACCATTTAACATTACGCTAGTTGTCAAAAATGTAAACAATTCTGACTACTATTAACAAATACAGAACCAAAACAATGCACTTATTCTAAATAAGCAGCAGCTCTAGCGGAGGTTTTAACATGAAAGTTCCAAAACTCCGTATACCGTAGTGCCGTAGGTCATTTTTACAACTGCGCCATTTCTGGCGAGAAAAAATGCTAGTCTGATCGCTTAGCAAAAATTTGGTCGCTTCGGGTAAGAACGTCATCGTTCTAGGAACGGGGATGGAAATACCTAACGACGCGTGCAACTCTCGGCCGTTATTCCGTTAGTTCTCGTTTGAGCTCGAGGAGACGGTATGCAAGGAAGGATAGTCGGTCTCCTCTTTCGTTGCGCAGACGCGATGGCCCAACACTGCCAAGCCGGAGTGGCTAAAGTTTGTCACGCGAGTGCCGAAAGGCTTTGCTCTCACTTTCTTCTTCGTACAAGGGTGAGAAATAATTCAATTGACCTGGTTTTTCGGTAGAGGATCTCATTAAAAATGCCACGGCACTTTGTTTCCTAAAAGTTGAAAGTGGATGCGCTTCTCCGATTGCTCATAGTCGTGCAATGAAGTAACCAAGCTATAACTTATACCTCTTATCACTTCAAGATCCACGAATCCATTCGTTTATCCAAAATATCTGCACAAAAAGAAAGTTGTATAAATTTATATCACGACCAGCAAAACAAGAGATTAATTTTATTATAATTTTTTTTACTCTCATTTTTTATACAGTAAATTCATTGCAAATGCTCACAGCAGATATACGACTACAAGGAAGTTCAGAATTTTCTTGTACGGGTGGATTTCCATGAAGTCAACTTTGCTTGGAAAATCAGATTCAGCAGTGATTTTAAATCTCGATCGATGATCAGTTCATTAGTGCTTCTGTAATTGCATCAATGATTGCTCACAACTCCGGGCCCTCAGTCGTCAATCCAATGACTTCGAGACCCGCACAACCCCTCGTGATGTTGGTGGCTTCCCGCATGAATACTCGCGAGGGTGACTATACAGTGATGTGAATAGGGAGGGTCGAAATTCACGGTTGTCGACTCAATGGTGTGACTGGTGGGGGAGGAGGAAAGGGAAAGAAACACAAAGAGTCAAGAGAAGCCTTAAAATCTGTGGGCCAAGGCGTGGACGCGCGGTCTAGAAATTCCATGCGATAAAAACAAACGAGAACTGAGATCGAATCGTGAATCGACGGTGGGGATGCGACAATAACGACGATGGTAAAGCGTATGGAGGAGAATCGATATAGTTACGGCGAATTCGGGCGATTTGACGAGACGTATCGATTCATCGATCGTTTCAGGGCGTTCTTCACTCAGCGATAACGGCCGCCACGTCGACTCGAAGGGGCCCTTCGCGTTTACGAGCGTCGATAGAGTCCGAGGAAATCGGGCTGGAAAATACAGCGAAACTTTAGTGCGATCATCGGTCGACCATCTCTGGTATACTGTGATGGTCACCGATGAACTCTTTTCTGTTGCGGCGGTTTTCTGCGGTTGCGGCCGGACGGGCTAGTGCAGAGGTTAGAACGCTCGAAAATGCTTGATTCCGTTCTCGTCCTCTTGGGGACAGTTACATGGGTCACATTTACCATAGGCTTAATCGTTTCGGCTGTAACGCACACCGACACCGCTTTTTACAAATCTCTAGCACAGTATGCGGACCAACACGTACTTCATGCAAGATTCGAGTTACTCTGGTAAATTGGATTCATGGTGAGTATAAAATTTTTGTCAAATCGATTCAAGTCTCCGAAAAAATCCATTAAAAAATAACACAGAATGATCGCCAGTCAGTTGAAGGTCTCCTACGAGACTATCACAAGATTATCGAAAACATATTGCCCGAGAAATTTCAAGTTAAACCAGTCAATTTTGGACTTTGTAAAAACGAGGTGTGAAAAGCTTTTAGTCCACGCCTTGCGAAGTAAAATCGTATACGATAATTGCGTGACAAATATTTCCGCAGCTCACGTGGCTGCAAACTCGTACTCGTGAGAAAAAGGTTTTTCGCCCTCGTATTACCATATTCACATGTTGAGGGACCGCTATATTTTATAAATTGTAATTTATATGAAAGAAGCAAATATTCACTATGTAACTTTCCTTATTGTAGATATTCCAATGACTAATTCTACGTATTCGATTTAGAATTATCACCGGGTCTTATCATGCCAAATTGGAGACAGACACAAAGATTGTAGAATTCTTAAATTTTCAGCAGGCTTCTTTTCTCAAGAACCCTTGAATGTGAACGACGTTACTGGAATATTATTGCAAGATATAGTTCGACTCGGAGGGTAATATATTCAACTAGCGTAGATTTTTTCCTGCGTGAACTGGCGCGTGTTTCGACAGCTACACTGCTGGGTCGCAGCTGCACTCCATTTCGAAGAACAATCTCTGCATATTTGAAATCTATTCGTTTCGGAACGTTGTATTATGTATGCGCATGTATATGCCGAGGCCGAACGTGGACTTGTGAAATGGGCATAGCAGTCGTTTCCACTTCTATATATTATGGATATTTATAAATTTTCGAGAATCACGCTCTCTCGCTTCGACCAGCCTTTACGCTTTAATCCGCTCTCTCTCTCTCTCTCTCTCTCTCGCTCTCTATTGGTTGCACTTACACCCTCGCACAACCTTCCTACAGCACGTTCTGGTGAAGTGGTGCCACAGCCTGCGACTATTTCTGCCGTTTTGACCGATGAAATTTTCAAGAGGCCATCATTGATTTTCTACTCTTCCCTTCGTTGTGTATTTTTCTCCCTCACACACGTGGGTCCCGTTTTCGTGTATAAACCAAAAAGTAAGTGCGTTCGCAGAGATTTTACAGCTACTTTACACGGTTGTTACGCTCTTCTTTCCACTTAAATTAAAAGCCTGGACATACAGGCAAATTGAACACATAGATTCGTGGTTCAAAAATTATTCATGACCAGTCTAGCACATCGAGTTTTCTTCTGAACTTCGAGTGAGCGATGAAAAACTGGGTTCATGAGAAAGGACAAGAAACGGTGATAAATATTTAAGACGGTAACTCACGATTTCGCTGGCGTCGTATTACTGGTAAAGACATCGGTGCCCAGGTGCATCGTACGTGTTTACGAGTTTCAGAATAGCACAACTTCAACCTCACACTATAGTGTTGCTCCACTTCAACCCCTCTCGCGCCTCCTTCGCATCCCCCTTGAGAAGTTTGAAGGTTGTGTTTTGCCGGATATATCGCATATGCACCAGGTGTTACGAGGTTCTTTGGCATTGCGCACCATCCAAGAAGGAGATGGAAACAAGTTGATGGTCTTCGACCACAGGGTCGGGCCTAGCTCCCTCATGATTTTCTTGTTCCATTGCGGGAGTCGCCAATAAGTTTCTTTCTCCGTCCTTCTATCCACCTCGCGGGCATTGGGAATTTACAACGTAACTTTCAACAATATGCACAGTATTGTACTATGGTTGCTATTCTTCATTAGATTATGATCTTCTGTAGCTAATAATAAAATTGTCTATCTGTAATTTCTTAGATTCGCGCACCTCCACGACCTCCATTGAATGTCTGATACAATGTTTGATTATAACTGTAATCACTATTTATCTGGAAAAACTACTTTAGTATGTAATATTACTGTAAATTAAAACGCATAATTTCTATGTGTCATAAAATGTTTACTTCAATAATTATGTGTTTGAGACATATAATGAGTTAGTTTCTTTCTAAGGCAAATGATGGCGCGATTTACTCATTCGAAGTACTGTCCACAAAAAATATTATAGTCAATGTTCAGAGATATATATCGAAAGATATATCAGAGAAAGTACACATGTGTGTCCAAAGTTGTAATCATGATAGGCTTGAGAGTATACAGGCCTGGATTCTTTGATGGTTTTATTATTCAGACGTTACTGTCTTCAGTTCACAGAAAATGCTTTGAAAATACTTAAAAAAAACGGGATTCGTTGATCCTGTGTCGTTTGAATAGTTGGCTGAATCTTTGATCATCGTGGTTGTCCGGTGGAAAGGGGACGATCGCCTCAACTGCTTGCACGATATTACCGGATGCCGTCCGTGTTTTAGAAACAATCGGTATTACTCGCAAGTATTGTTGTCTCGGACTTTGAATAGGTCTCGCGCGCTGTTTGAATACATATTATTCTTCACATATGCTTGATTTTTGTTGCTTCTGAGTACAATTCTTACATAAAAGAAAGATGCGCTTCACACATGCAAAAAATCATGGCACGCTTACGAACAATACGCTTTGGACAATATTTTGCACTTTATATGATCAAACAGCCTGGATTCCAAAGGAAATGGCTGTATAGACAATGTGTAATGATTGACATCATAATTCAATTTCGATTTTGCAGAGTGTCGATTGTTTATACCTAAATCAGATTGGAGCCTGAAATACAAATTCTCATTAATTGTTTCCATTATTGATACCTATCCTCTCCGAAGAGTCAAACTTTTTAAATGGCGCAACTTCGTAAACAAACCTAGAGAGAACCCTGAAGACAAGTACGATTGATTCGATCTGAAACATGTTAACGTAGATCTCTGAGTGATCGAAGATCTGTTAGTGTGCTCTCCCGCCGACCTTAATCGAGATTGTTACGATCGAGCAAGCAGTGTGTCCGTGCGCGGTCTTCACACGACGGGGTCAATATCGGCAAGCAAGGCCAGTCTTGTACACACCCGTTTTCAGTATGAGTGCTTTTTTTGTTCCTACAAGAATCCAGCAGCGAGCCCGAGAGCCACCCGCGTGAAGAATCGGAATGGACGGGGGTTGGGAAGATCGTGGACATTGTACGGGCTCCACACAGGCACATTTACAATGACGACGGTCGGACACAGAATCTTCTCGTAGGAAATAGGATGAGCGGCCCTGGTCCACTACTTGCCTCTTCTTGATGGAGCAGTTACTTTAATTCTTTATAAGCGAGACACCGTTATCGAGTTGCTTCTTTTACTGGTGTGGATGAGGGCGCCAACCAGCTAAAGAATGGAAACCTTTCTATGGCATTGCGCGCTGTGTGATAAAGAGAAAATTGCCACTTGGAGAAGAGTCTCTATAAAAAAAATAGATAAGCTTAGTGATCGGTGAAGAGGAGGCTTTTCCCTCCGGTTATCCGTACCTGGTGCTCAGCTTGGAAAAGTCGTATAAGAAAGCTATAAAAATGTTGACTCCACGTCTTCTGAAAGCTGCTTCCACCTCGATTATTTTACCGATACCTAGGGAAGAGTAATCGGATACCATCCACCTAAAGGCAACCATATATGTTGCCAAAAAAATGCCCACGTACGATTGACTTTCACGAGGGCGTCAATGTGTTCACTTTGAAATAGATTTACATTGAGCAGGGAATCAATAATAACTTGTGCAAAAAAAAAGCAGTAAAATATTATATAAATTAGAAAAATCTTAGAATATCTTAAGCACAATTTATTGAACTGAATAATAAGAAAGAGTGTCAAATCGATTTATGAATTTTCGGAATTAATGGAGGGCCTTACAGCCCTCTTTCGCATCTAGTCCTACTTCCCGTTTCATCGGCCACTGTCTGGAGGGGTCGTTGCGGGGCATGCAGCGGTGCTTAGAGAATTGGGTAATTTAGACATTAAACTCTTGTGGATGTAACATCTGCGACTGACCTATAGCGTCTATCAGAAGAACTATTTATTTGCGTCATATTTCCTCTATTCGGATTACTTATTGTTATTGGTTCCTAGACCAATAGCACTCACGAATAATGATTATGTGCTGCCAGACGTAGGCAGTAAAATCTTATAGCGTTGCAAAATATGGCGCAACTGCAGGCGTAAATACATGACGTCAAATAGTGGGAAAATGCAAATTTGACGGTGCTCGTTGTAACGTACCATCGAGTGTTGCAGCTGTTACGAATTGATTGCCAGAACCAATTTTGGTGAGTATTCGCTCGATCACATATAAATCGCGTATAGTTATGCTGTAGAAATACATGATTAGCAGAGCAGGGTATATCACGATAGATGCAAATATCAACTCGCATGTTTTCGAGAAAGTTCATCGATCAATCCGGTATCGCTCAAGGGTGAATCGTTGCGGATCTAAAGTATCGGGAGAAGAGCGTGAAAAGGAGATCAGCTTTGGTATCAGAAGTCTTTGAAGGGGACAAAGAGCGCTGGTTCGTCTAAATCCGTCGATTCTTGGTCGGCCAATAAACTGAGGAAAATCGAGTGTCGTGCAATGAAGGTTGCGCTTGGATAGCCGCAGACGCTGGGATTAAGTCCCCAAATGGAGTTTGTCCATGTCCCGAGGCAACAGCGGTGGCAGGTACACCACCGGAGTACCGCACCAGACCAGACACGAATGAGTGATTTATCCCAAAGTCTCGCCGCAACAACCGCCTTAGATTAACCGAATTACTAGTGCTCAGGCTTCCTGTCTCTGTCTCGGTACTGCACATCGCTACCCCCCGCCTTCTCTCCCCTTTCACTAACTCTGCCACTCTGCTCGGCGTCTCCTCGAGCTCCTACAAGGAAGGCTTGTCATTGTGCCCACCGGTGTTTAATTAGAGGGAGTATCGAGCAGATCGTTGGGATCGTTCAGTTAGGAGACGGAGGGTGGACGGTACTGGATGAGGTCGAGGAGGACGACGTGGAGGAAGGAGGCTATAGAAGAGGTCGTACAGCTCATGTCTCTGGATAGGCCCCTCACCTGCAATCATCCAATGTTCTCACGGTAATGGATTACGGATAGCCAAGAGGGGCAGAGAGAGACGACGAACGAGAGATGTTCAGAATTCACCGTTCAAACTTGCCGGAAGCGAGAGTGAGAAAGGTGGAGGGTGAATCGAGCGCGCAGAGAGCCTCGACTGACGGAAGGGTTGCTGCTGCTACTGCTGCTGCTAGGGCTGCAGCAGTACTATGCGCGTGCACACAGAGATGGCTGACTGGAGCAGCCGCTGCGGGGGCAATTTACCTCGCCAATCCATGCCTCGTAATTGGGAATTTTATAATATTTTTGGAAGTGAGCCAGTCGTTGGTAGGGGGCGCCGCACAGAGTCTGGCAAAGAGGGTTCGACCAACGGCCGCCGGGAGAGAAGGGCGAAGAGGAAAGAGGGGAAAAGCGAAAAGGGAAGAGGATAAATGAGGAGGGAGCTGCGACGAGCTGAGGGGGGTAGAGGCATCGCCTCTAGGGAAGATGGATATTCTCTTTTTGAGTGCCATGCCGCCACCACAGCAACCTAGGGCATACAGCAAGCTCTGTTTCTACCGCGGATGAAAAATGCACACAGCTGAAATTCAACGCCGTAAAAAGAGGGCACCGACGATTTGGAAGCATACCAAATTGTAATCGTCGAAAATCGACGATTAATTCATCACGGTGTGGTACCGTGGGCTCGTATACTTCAATGGTTGAGAATCGGAGGGTTGATGGTTTAGAGGGTATCCCAGAAAGTCGACTACTTCCTCGGGTATCGCCGCCCACCAGAGCGAACTGATATATCAATTTTTTCAATGCTTTCTACCTCACTCTTTTGGGTTTCTCACGACTCCTATCCTCGTTCTCGTCCCAATTGTGAGACTAAAACGAACGAGGGGATAACGAGCTATTTTTACCAATGAAAATAAGTGGTCGCATAACCTAGGCAATTTGGCACGATAATTACTACAATTTTATGGAATTCGTATTTCAATTAAAAGGCAAGCTTTATCATATCGATAAAAACCTGAGCAAATATATGCCGACCACAGCGTTGTTTGAAATCGCCTCAGGTCAGTGCAGTAATAAAACAATAATTAAAATACAAAATTGTATATTTTTCAATGATTCTACGACAAATGCAATAATAATTACAATGAAAATTTGAAAAGGTGTGTCACTTCATTTGGAAATAAACAAGGTGAGGCAATGACCATCCCGGTATAACCGTTATTCATTGTGGATCTCCAAAATCTAATTTATTATGTAAATCAAGCTCTTTCATGAAGTATTTTCATATCGATATAATGTTTATCGATTCTGTGTTGAAAGTTAACATTGTGAAGATGCCTGCAGTGTTGGGAAGAGCTGCGGAAAACCACGTCACCGGAGTGTACTTTGTATTCAAAGCGCAGGCTGACGTCTCTGAAAATGCAATCGTAAAATACAATACCACCGTCCATTACCTATACCCGTTCGAGTTCGAGATGCTCCAACGTCCGCGTGTAAGCGAGGATGGCTACTTCTCTTTCTCCTCTCTTGGTCGATTTTCTCAGATCCTTTTCCCATTTCAAGAAAGAAAAAGATATCCTGAAGGATGATGTTATACATTATGCGGTGCAAGGAATCTACCCCGAACCGTGGCAGCATCGGAAAGGCGCCCAATGCTCTGGAAGATACGTTAATAAAATTCGAGAGCTGAAGGAAGCGTTTACTATGGATAGTATGGATACATTCGGTACGTCAAATCTCCCCTAATGCGGCATCGTTCTTTTGACCCTCGTCACTGGGTCGTGCTCTGTAAGTTGCGTTAGCATCGTCGACGAAAGACTTGCTCGATACGCTATTTTCATCTTCGCGTGGTCATGTCGGCCGCATTGAGAGAACGTGAAAAATCGTTCCACGGAAAAAGCGCAAAATAAGACTTCGTGCTTGTGTTACATTCATCAAAAGCATACTAATACAGGTTACATACGAGTAGCCTAGCAACCGACACTGCTTCGGAGTATTATGTATTAGAATAGGTTCTATCTTACAGGCCCGGTTGATGGCTAACAGGAACAAATCATCATTCTTTAGCGACGGCGACTCTATTCAAAACACACTGCTTGGGCGTAATGGACAAGCAAGACGCTGGAGAACGCATGCACGTCATAGCCGTACATAATCAGGATGTGAGAATCCTCAGACAAGTGAGCGTGGTACCGAACACGCTCACTCGATTCAGTTGCTGATGCCACCGTTGCTGTTCGTTTTGCAACGTGGATAAGGTACAGCACAATGAAGTAGAATGTAGATCGTGTCGGGGCTGTGGCTCTTGTGTCATTGTATATGAATGAGAGATGCTTGTGCTCGTTGCGCTGACTGTTGCGAGTGCTGTAAGTACGATGGCGTGGTGGTTGAGAGTTGAAACGGAGCTTCCAGTTAGCTAGACGATTGGGATACAGAGAGGTAAGCACCCGTGGCTACCGCTCGCTCTACTGGTTTACTCTATTGTCAGACCTGTGCGCTTCATATGTATTTTCTAGCTCCGCATGAGAATGTTGCTGAATAACCAACAGGATCGCTAACTTCAGCACAATGGTCGTCATATTATATTGTGTCGGTGTGAAGGACGAGACGACTAGTTGGTGGTTGCTGGGGGCCACGCGCACTCAACTCTTCCTAGTAAAAGTTACGGTCGGTCTATCCAGATGAAAGAGGTACTGGGGAATTAGGGAGATTGCCCTGAGGCCGAGGAAAACGTACCTGGAAGTGCAGGATACTAAGAACCTGGAAGTGCAGGATACTAAGCTTTGTTTCTCGGTGTTACACAATTTCAAGTGGACAATATCGTACTTTTCTCGTCGTTTTGTTCAAGCTAAGTGAGTTACATAGTTGGATGCTCCACTTTACGTTGTTCCGTACGTCAGTTTGTCGACCAGTCTACGTAATGGTTAAAAGTACATTTTTGTGCTGTGTATCAGTGATAGTTTGAAGACATCTCATTGTCTATGCACACACATATCGTATATGCTTTTTTGGTATTTTAACTATTGGTATTGTAATGTGGTAAAATTCATCACTTAAAAATTATTGAAAAAGCTCCTCACTTTACGACGACTCCCGACAGATCCGTAGGGCCTGACTTAAACTAACCCTAATGATTATTTCTAATTCTCGGCAATTTTCTTTTATTTCTTTATGTACGCCGAGAAACGAGGATTATGGAGAATTTTGCTGCGTATTCATCTTCATTC
Organism: Clistopyga incitator; assembly: GCA_947507545.1. Lineage (NCBI taxonomy): Eukaryota > Metazoa > Arthropoda > Insecta > Hymenoptera > Ichneumonidae > Clistopyga > Clistopyga incitator. The sequence continues at coordinate 7,379,485 of OX382176.1, forward strand.
ATCTATTTGCACCGCAAGCTACGAGAATCCCGAGATGCCACCGTCTTCGAGTGTAATCTGGCTGCATCCACGAGCATAAGGAGCCCTACGTTCCCGATAAGTCGGTAGACGTACACTGATCTACGCTTCTGCCTTTGCGCTGCGCTACGCCGTCCTAATTTGGACTTCATGCGCCAGGAGCGCCAACTATTTTTCATATTTAATAGATCGCGAAAAGTTAGGGTTGGCCGCCTGACCGATCGCCGGCGAAGCTGATTAGGGTAGGGATGAGTAGCCGCGTGCTCCCGTGAGCGACTCACTTCGTGGCATTTCCCGAGGATTCGTTGTAGGGTGGAGAGGTTTTCGATTGTTGGATTGGCGAGAATTGTGTCACTCCCGATCACCGCAGTAAAAATTCAAAGAGACGAAAGAGCGAGGATACTAAGTCCCGATTACAACGGACAGCGAGGTAAGCCCCGTTTCTTGGCATCCATAGTGTTTCTTTTCACGATATTCTGAAATATTACTCGATAAATGAATCCTCCCGGAACAACAATATTTCGCGCGTGGAAGAAGCCCGCGAGCTTCATTTGATTGTTGGTCGAAGTCCCGCGTTATTTATATGTCGGGAGTGAATCTCGGGAGATTGCCGTCGGCGTAAGTTATTATATATAGTCGTGAGCGGGAACGATTGTGCCGTCGGTAGTGTGTGTGGTTTCGCGATAACTACCTCTTCGGTGAATTGAGTAGCCGAGTTTTCTCGGGGAGAGTGTATCTGTCGCGGTAACTGTCGAAGTTAATTATTGTCCGAGTGTGAATTTGTCCCCGTGTGCCGTGTGTGTGTGTTAGAGAGAGACGGTTGTAATTGCGTCGCTTAGGGTAGGACGGGAGGAGAAGAGCGCGATCGTTTTGCAGTGAAAATCAGTTATAGAATTTTTTCTCAGGTATTCCCGAATCGAACCGGTCGATTACGGGATACGTGAATTAGTTATTTTGTTCGTAGAAAAGTCGGGTGGGTCCTCTGAAAAGAGCCATCTGGATGGATAAATTAACAAATTCATTTTATTTCAATAATCATAAATACCGTACTCTCTCGAGTCTTTGTGTTTTGTAGCGTGTGTGTGCGAGTGGTGCGAGCCGCGGCGTGCGGTAACTCACGAAGGTCATCGAAGCCGAACCTGAGTATTTTATGGGAGAATAAGTTTCTTTGTTTTATTTTATTTTGCCAATTTAAAATAAATAAATAAATATCTTTTGATATTCTGTAACTCCCGTAAAATTTGGAAAATCTTTTCTTGTTATTAATTTGATTTCTGCACGAGAACGAACCCAGAAGAATCCCGTCTCTCTACTTTTTTGACGGCTGCAGCTAGTTCAGTAACAGCAGCTTGGTCCCGAATAGTCAACAGAGTTTTTCCCGGCGCGAAAGCGCCTAGCAGCCTAATAAAATAAAGGGAAATACTCTTGGGGACTTTAGCCTTTGTAGCGTTTTGGCTTTTTAGGGAAATATACACTACAGTATGTACTGAGAGGGGCAGATATCGATTGTTTTTCGTCTAAACAGTCAACACATTGATGCGAGAGAGCGTGGTAATGCAACAATGCATGAGTCAGAGGGAGCCTCTCGCCAAAACGGGTAATTCTTGTGATGATATCTTGAAAATGAAGTGCGTAATCAACTTAAAATTTGTACACCTGTTTTGAAAGAAAAGTGTTCTTTCGACACAATTTTTCGGCTTTCTATTTCATTAGGTCATCCGCTATTTCTGAGCAATTGAAATCTGTTATGTATATTGCATGAGTAACTTTGATGTTAGAGATTTCGGAAATATACCGGGCGATCAAATTCATTTTCGGTAGAAAATGTTGAATATTATTGGCGAACGTTTTATAAAAACTTCAGAATGGCGCCATTTGAAGTGCATCGTCTATAGGAATCCATCAAGAGACAGTGGTATTTCCCTCACCACCGTACGAAATTTTGAGCCTTATTTTCTCCTAGCCTACTTGGCACAAAGAGCTCATCAAATTTTGATGTAATGCGCGGAAGTATTGGAAACTCGGGGTCGGCTTCTGGCTTATCGATACTCAAAGACGTTTGTTCAGAATAATTGAAAACAGAAAGGTGTCAGAGAGATAGCGCTAGATAAGAGAGAAACAGCCCTATAGGTGTTTAATATTGGGCGACGAAATTCTCAGCGGTGTATCACTGCCCGTTAAATCTAGTAAACTGTTTTACCACTAACTACAAGTGATAGAGAACAAAACAAAACTATAAAAAGTAATGTTCTTCGGTTGCTAAAAATTGAACCAAATTTTAACTTAAATTTGACAATGTACCATGAAAAAGAGTAAACATATAAATAGTCAGTTTCTTCATATTATACTTGAATTAACAACTTGAAGTCCTTAGATAAAACTCAACACGAGTCACATTTAATTCTTTTCTACATGTCCCAAAATATCTTTATATAAATGCACAAGGAAACGTGATTACAATTGAATATTCCCCGAGAGCAACAAGATGCATTGTCGTTTCGTTTCGAGCAGGATAAAGTGTGAAATAAAATTAGAATCTCAAAATAGTTGCTAGTTAATAAGACTATATAGTGCGAAATTATCGGTTCCGAAGGACATATGTTTTTGACCACACGTACCCAATAAGAACCACGTTGCAAACGAATGTCGAGAACAACAGGATAAACGTAAGACGTTTCTCAAGCCGTTTTACTCCGCGCAGATCCGACGGAAAAACAAATTAGTGCCAATTCCGCGAAGGACCTACAGAAAACGTCACGTGGGGTCGAGTCAGTAGTCTTGAAATAACAGCCATTGCTCACGCCAGGCTGTCTGATCGTTTGTTTTCGATACAAAAAGCTCGGAGGGCGCCTCGAGGACCGATGCCTCTTACAGAACGTCTTCAACTTCGTCTACACAATTAATTGCCGGCATTTGTCTACAGGTTCAGTTGCGATATCGGTTCGCAGCACCGCCCTTGAAAGAGATGAAATCAACCATTTCTCCACCCATGACGATGCGAAGCATTTCGAATGTCTGCCAAATTGACTCGGTCTTAAACGAAACAATATTATCTTCATAAACCGGTAAAACAGCGCCGCGCGGTTATACTTGAAATCTCGAGATTGGCCAGGAAGAGAATCGTTATTGCTTTGCCAAGTGCCAGAAAACGTAGTTTGAAGTTTCCGAGTCTTGAGAATTTGAAGCTGCCTGAGAGGAAATCAGGTCGCGACCAAAAAAGCGTCCGAAGAGAAGAAAAAAAAAGAAGCTTCTGGAGGAGAGGATGAGAAGGTATAGGAGACGCCATAGTGGATGGGACGAACGAGTTTCGAGGGAGTAACAGTTTCGGCTAACTCGTGACTCTTCCGAGTTAATCAGTACTCTTTTTGCCGTGGATTTACAACTCCCGTGGGCACACGAGAAAGCTAGGAGCAACGTGAGTACAGCATAACGGGAGTTGAAGAGGATCTCAACGAGGAAGCAGGATGGCTAGAAACGCGCACAATAGGCACGTAACTTCGGTGAAGGACGCGCGTATATGCTGCGGTAACAACTAACAACTAAGACGTTCCTAACCGAGTCCGGAGAGAACTAACTCTCGAGAGCAGGCAAACCTGGTAGTCCGCTATACGTGTACTCCTGGCTTGGCTCTTGCTCCATCATCCCCACTCGTCTTGGATTCCTCTTGCTCTCTCCTGGCTTCCATACATATCCATTATGCAAATCTCGTGCCCATTATTATAAGCGAAGGCCCTTGGCATACAATGGGAGCCGCCATCTCCTTCTCTCTTCGTCTACAACTGTTGCCATTACCTCAACACGGCGGCCCCGCGCGCCGCTACCAAAAGACAAATTCAATTAAGACTCGGACGATGAGATTGCGTCGCAGAGTCACATGCAAACCTTGTTTCTCGTGTAGTCTCCAGAAATGATCGTTTAATTACGTCGATCTACAAATGTCTCTTATGCGTATATATACAATAGAATCAGTTCGCTACGGGACGTCATCAACTCATTAAGAGTATTGTAGGTATCAAGGCTACTAGACGTCCTTGTAAATATATCTGAAATACAAAATATTTTTCATAAGTGGCGAAGGTTTCATTTGGTAAGTATATAGCTAGTTTTGGTCATATTCCTTTACAGGTTTGGAGAAACTTCTTGATGTTTTAAAAATCAGGACTGGCCCATGAAGCTGGTGTGTAGGTTCGACTTTAATCCACATATACGATGTGTCCACCACCGTATCTCAATACTCGAAGGTTATTTTTTTTCTATTCGTAAGCATATGTCATGAATTATCTACTTGGTTTATTTTTCATTATACGCAACGCTTAAGTAACTCCAGTTCTACTGCCTCGAGGGAAGGGACCGCTTGCCGAGGAAGATTGTGACTAACGTGGCACCATCATTGACTAGTATTTGACACAATCATCCCCTCACTGACGATTGACGGGATAAATTGACCGGTGCAAGCCTATGAATAATGCATTGTTCGCGTATTAGAGCCCATCGAATATCCCTGATTGGCATATTCAGATTAACGCTCGTAGGCAGCCGAATTGACGGACGCGCTAGCGAGACTCGTCCTCTAATCGCTCTCGTTCGGCATTCTCATAATGCCTACTTCCCAATTGCTGGAAGCATAACCACTTTCAATTGTTTAATGAGATGCAAAGCTTCTATTTACGCAATAACTAGGAATATTTTATGAGAAGAAAAAATGGTAGCCGAATAATTCAACATTTGTTTATTGCATTACCTAATTTTATTCATACTAAGATACGGCATTCAATAATCTTAACACTCTCGGCATTTTCCTTATACGCCACAATCATAGAATTAAATTATTTAAACGGCTTTGAACTCAAATATTCTCTTAACGGCTTTAGTCTTCTCGTCTTTAACTGATTAAATATATAACTACGGAATAAAAACATCTGTGCAACATCAGTTTAACATTTAATTATTAATATCCGTTCTTTTCTTTACCGCAGCTGATAACAGAATCTAAAATGCACTTAAAAAGAGCGTATTTCACGATGATCAAAATACTTATACTAAATTTAGCTAAGCCATGGCTAGTAGCGTTGGTAATCTTCAGATATTTTATGATTTAAATAGATGAAATTCCAGGCCTGGGGGCCTCATTAGGGGGACGTTGAAAGATGAGGACCTGAACGGTCTCATAAGAGGGACGTGCAACAATTAGGACTTCGAAGATTCATAGAAGGTCTCGCAATTATCTCGGGCGGGACGGAGACACACTGAAACTATAAGGAAATCATTTTTAAATATTCCAATTAAGATTTAAGTACATATGAGTTGGAAATTTCAAATGAGCCTGAAAATATGTTCTACCAAATGTAACTGTTACTTTCAAATTTTTTTTTTCAAACTTATTACGTCATAAAAAATAGTTGGGTATTGGTATTTATCAACGAAAATGTTTTCGCTACACCGGGGTTTGAGATTTCGACCGACTTATCTAACAGCGCACACTCCCTACCAGCCACCAGCCGAAATAGCGTAAGAGTTGCAACTATTATTCTCTTAACCACACTCATCATTGACATATCAAGATGTTTATCTGGATGTAATCAGTGCGTGAAGTATGCTTTCAAATATTGTGAAGTGATCATGATGCGTAAAGCACTCTATTCCGTGCACAAAATAAGGAAGAACTTTCAATTTATTTATGACTGTATTTGAGAATATTTGTGACTTTCAACGTTATATTGAATTTCTTAAATATGGAAACTTGAAATTACTATGGGTGTTCTGATGTTTTCAATGCAAGTATTGAAGTGTCTCGTCATGTGTTGAGAAATTGCAGTTATTTTGCCAATTTCAATGATAAGCGTGAAAGAAATTTTTATTCATTGCTTGTTTTTTTTTAAAGCTGAAGTCACTGAAATAAAAGGCACAACGAATACGTAAATTTAACAAACCTCCTCATTAGATTTAGGTTCAATTTTCAAGTACCGGCAATTGATCTAAGCATGACAAGGTTTATAAATGTACAATCCACATTGCCTGAATTTACAGTTAGGTACATTAGTTTCGCGACGAAAAATTGGGAATTTTGAGTCTTCTTTTACAACGTAGAATAAACGGGGCCTTGTTTGGTTTCCCTAAGAGTGAAACACACAATATCGACTCCTAGGGATCAATACTTCGATAGGTAACCGCCATGGCTCCAATTTACGAAATAGAAATTGAATAAATAAGAGTAGAATTTATTTTTATTGAGTCTGCTCTATTTCTCAAGGTCAATACTTATCATCGCACTAATCCTAGTAGCGTAAATACACCTGCTTCATAAATTATGTTGATTTTGTGTCGTCCCATTTGCATGTTCTTCGCTTCGATGATGAATCCTTGTTAAGTCACACCGAATAAGGAGCACCGCAAGCTTGAAAGCCTCGCTATCCAGCAAATTTCTGTGACCTGTTCTAGTGAGAGTACTTTTATTGCTAAAAACACTATCGTGTTGAAATCCTGAAGGAATAGTTTCATTAATATATGCATTTCACCGATTATCTCGGCAAAATATCATATCAAATCGGCTGCATCATCCCCAATCATCAATGATTTTTACTGGATTTGTTAGCCGGTGTTTCCTTGTGCTTTTGTCGAATTTCAAATGGGGAGAGAATTTAACTATATTCGTGTGTTAGGCCTAACGCCTGATACGGATTGTCGAAGACTCATACAACGAGTGGGGGAGCGATCACGATTTCGGGACGGGAAGGCCTGTGGGTTACAGCGCTTGACGGTCAGAGAACAAGGGGACAAATCGAAGAGCCGTGGAGTTCGATAGTAGCATTGGCAGAGATTGAGAGAGAGGGAGAGAGAGAGAGAGAGAGAGAGAGAGAGATAGCAACGAAACTGGTGGCATCAGAGGGCGAGGCGCCTGCCCCTCTTGTGACTCTAGCTAGGAATGTTCTGTTCTACTGGACAGCCGCACCAGCAGCTTCTAGCATCCGCCTACTCTCCCAATAAAAAGAAACAAAAACCCATTGTTGGCCATTCTGCGGGTGCCGGTGAGGCCGGTCGGGTGATCCATCAGGCTCGGACGAGAAAAGCTCGGGGCCAAAGAGGTATACGGGGTTCTAGCGAACAGCGGCATGTGGATAGTAGAACGAAGTCTGATGCCTGACTGCCAGCCAGCGTACCCGTCTGCCAGCCTGCCAGTCGTACTGGATGGGGGTGAGTAATTAACCAGGCCGCAGCCTGCCAGCCTGCCTGTTTGCACCGTAGCCTTATGTACCAACGGGGGTCACCCCTAGAAACCTCACTTGCACTGTTTCTCAACTCCATAGCACCGTTGCATGATACCAGTTATCACTAGATTGCCTTATTTTTTCAATTGACAAGTAAATTTTTTTTTTTCACTTTATAAAGAATGAACACTCTCTAAATGCTCTGAATTTTCCGACACTTGTAACATAAGGTACTTATTTTATGAGGTAGCTATAGGAATACAGAATGACGGAGTGGAATTCAACATTTTACCGATAAATATTCACACATTTTTTTCTGTAGATTTCATGAAAAATTAGTTGCTTTGATCAATTCGTAGTTTTTTCTATAAAATACATTTCATATTCCATTGATGACGAGACACTTATCTCTCCTTATCGCAGTTTTATTCAGCACGCTTGTATTTTACATTCTAACGATTATGTATCATATATTTTGGTTTTATCTCTTTGCCCGAGGTTAAGTGAGGTACTTGGACACAGCTTCGATCGCTAATTAATCTCACCGTCGAACTAATAGGAACGCGACTTGGCTAGAGCAGTCGAGACTATGTTCACCAATGGTGGGTGGGATAACTAAGTGTATATTGGTACGTATTATGACATGTCCTACAAATACGATAATGGGATTGTTGTTCATACTGAATCCGGTGACCAACGTCATATTACATTGTTCGAGCGTCTCTCTTTAATCACAAAAGTCGATTGTTCGCGATCTACCCTTCAGAGCTCACATCCCGTGCGGGGTTCGCCCACGGTTATCTGTATTGCACTGATCATTAAATTCAATTTACATATAAATTCAAATTATTCCATCGAAACGTTGCGTTACAAGTAATTGCGCGACATAATCATAACGATGGGGGTAGGAGTGGTCCTGTTGAACACGAGAACGGCTGGTATCGACACGATCGTTTCCCCCTCCTTCGTTCTCAGCAGTGCGTCGACGATCAGCCCCGCGCTCCGTTTCCCTATTTCATGATCCTTCCTCTCTATGTAACGCTCTCTCACGTGGCCCGTGTCTCGCACCCGCTCAAAACTCGCACCCTCGAAAGGGTAAATTTACGGTGTGACAACCCGGAATCGCTATTGCCCCTCATAAATGTAACTCATTCAAATTGTTTTGCGAATCGTGGCCTCTTTTGCGATCCCTCCCTGTCCGCCCCACTTGCGCGGCTGCGGGAGAGAGAGGGGGGATGCAAGACTCGCTTGCCTCCTATTCCATCCACCACCTCAACACCGCCACCACGCGCGCGACTCTTGCTTGCGCCCGCACATGCGGTAACTGGTTCGTCGCGTGCGCGGTCTCTTTTATCATTCGCTCGGGCTTTCCCGAGTGAAACAGTCAGCTCGCCGGTAGAGGCATCGCATATATACACACACGGTACTCGATATTCGATTTTCAATGCATACCCACCGGCTGACCGGCGTCGCACCACTGACCAGTTCACGCGCCGTAGATTTTCAACAGAAGGGCACACAGAGATCAATGGATGAGCAAAAGAGAGCAACTCTGCTAGGTTATACTCTATGCCTAGTGCATGGGCTTCGGTTAACAGATCGACAATACGTTAGAGAGTCGTCACAAAATTCTGGAAAGAGCGAAATAGAAGGGGCGTTTGTGCAGCTCCCACCATTCGGATGACAAGGAAGTAGAAAAGTGCCACGCGCGAGCGAACGGAGTCGTTCACAACGACAAGAAATGAAGAGCACTCTACTCTACTTCTACTCTACTCTACGAGGTGTGAAGCTTGCGGAGGCGTGAAGTAGGGGTTGGGAGCGCAGGGTTTCGTAGCGCCGGACTGGAAAGCTTCAACCAAGGAGTTATACGGCGCTTGCCGTTACCGCGACCGGAAACTCAACGACGCGGTGAGTGGGGTGCAGGAGGGGCGTAACGAGATCGCACACGTCTGCAGTGAGCTAACTCGCGGGGGTACAACCCGCTTGATGGATTGTCCTCCCCATGTAAATATCTTACACTACACTCATCACAATTTTCGCTCTACGGGCGTGCGTTTTGCCACGTTATAAATTTGAACAGCGCGACACGCGCTGAAGTTCTCGCTTTCTCTGAGAGAACTCTCTTTCGTCCTTGCAACATTCCTCTTCTTTTACGTCGTCCTTCTATTCTTACCTGCAGTCGGCTTTTAAACTCGACGCACCAATCCCTAAGTCCAACTCGTTCTTTTCTTTTCTCTTTGACCTGCCCCTTTCCACTGCCACTTTAGAATTACGGGATAAAGTGGAGGAGTTAAAATATGTGTGTAAGATATACGCAAAGATTTTTCGGGATAGTTCAAACAAAGCAATTAAGTTGGATAACACATTGCTGGTTTATTTTTCGCATTTCTAACAAAATAATGCCACACAGTGTGAATGCCAATTCATTTACTATCTATATGCAACATACTTGTCCTGCAAATGGTGATGAAAATTTATGTTTCAGTGAAAATCGCATTTTACATACACTTATAAGAGTGTATGAAGTTAACCAAAAGTCATATCTATTGGATAATCGATAAATTTTCATCGATAGAATAATTTTTAAGTATCTCATGTTTGATTTTTCTAGAAACATGAAATGCAAATAGCATCAACGCATCAAGGTTATCGAAAATTTTGATTATCTTCAAATGGAAATGTTTCGTGATGTAAAACTCATAGAAATTAACGGTGATTGAATATTATAAAAGAGAAAATTAATTCCACTAGGAGGAAGATTTAAGCGAGCGATATGTTAAAATGTTGACACTATATTTTATTATTCCTAAAAAGTAAATTCAATATATTCATAAAAACGGTATGCAAATTTTCGAATTGATGACAAGAGAGAATGATCGAAATGCACTGAAAAATATTATCCTTCGGCCCGGACCTATCGAATTCCGCTGATAGAGAGTGGTCTCGATCATGCCTCAAACGCGATAGTATTCTGCCTATGTATGCTGGAAATGTATTGGGGACGATCGTTGTGTAGTGGATATACGGCCCAAACTCAAAATTGAATCATCAGCGTTGTCCATCAGAGTTTTTTTTCAGCGACGTGAGGGTTGATGTTATTGTTCCAAGCACCGGAGCCTTATGGTGCGACACTAATGGACCAATGTCACACACGTAGAAAGAAATAGAGCAGAATGTTTTTTCTAAAGCCCGCTGTTTCTCAAATCCATCAATGCTTTACTCGCACTTTAAGAATCTATGAAAAATTATCCACAACTGCCATTACACAATTTGTCTCACCTAAAAATAAACCGTGCAATCTGGCTACCCTAATTGTATATACATGATAGAGTCAGATTCTGAGCGAGACTATCAAAAATGAAGCCATCGAGTAAATAATAGCGCCGATGACAGGTCGTTTTTATTCAAATGCCGGAAGTAAGAAAGAAGGGAGAGGAAGAAGATGGCATCGGGAGGATGGCATATAAGGTGTTCGGTTGAGGGGAACACTTTCGACATGGGCAAAGTGGAGTCAGAGCTCTCTTTGATACGCCATTGTGAAGTCGTCTTCCGTGGACGTGCAGACATCCTATTTACATTTATACCCACCTCAGGGTGTCGCTGCGGAAGCGAGGAGAATCGAGGAAGCATAACCAAGGTGACTGGTATATAGCTATGAATCGTTGCAGAGTGTGACGTTCTCTGTTGGTGAACTACTAGGTACAATACGTACGCATTCCTCTGGCGAGGATTCCTTATGCTGCGGGCGAACAAAAAGATGTATAGGATTCAGTGTGTGCTTGGGACCACTGTGTGACGTCGGTGTAGGCAAGAATGGTAGGGGGAAAACCGGAGGGCTTGGTTATATACACCCAGACACCGAAATTTTCGTTCCGATGCTTTCAACAATAACGCATCGTACATCTTCTAGGGAGCGACGAGCAATATTTCAAGAGAGTATATACGTAGTATTGCGCCGGAGCCTACAGAACAGATTCTGGCTCCGGCATAGCCGCGTACTCTCACGCAAACAGAACGAATCCGCACGCTCGAGAGCTTGGCCTCTCAACACTGCAACATCGACACACGAATCTGTACATATACCGAGTCTATTTCGCTGTCGCTCGTTCCGCACCCCCACGGAATATGAGTACTTGAAGGAACTTGTAAGCTCGAATGTCGAGGAGACAGTGCAGAGGAGTAACAGCGTTGAGATCTCATACAGTAGAACCCTGCATAAAGTGATACAACTGTTCTAACAATGGTCTGCTCATCCATTATTCGGTGGAAATTGGCGAGCCACAATTCTTTTACTATACATTCACAGAAGCTTCAAACGGGATTCATTCAAGGAACTACAGGAGTCTGTACTTGGCGTTAGGAACATGTATAGTCTTTGGAACATATTCATTTACATGGCACATGGGTTGAATGGTTCATGATATTAGTATCAGAGATTGTAACAAAACGTAAAAGTACAGTACAACTAAAGAGGAAAAAGATCAGAAGTTTTAGGTGGTCCCGTAACATCTGCAAAATTCTACTGTATAACACCAGAGGAGCTAAAGCTTGACAACGTCGGGCTCACATTCCTCTCCTCTCTAGTTCTCTTGTAGAGTATTGTCGCAGCGCACATCATCTCTAACCTCTATGAGTTTCGCGAAAATTGTAACGCGCCATTTTTTATCGTGCATGAGAGTATGTATCGCGCAGGTATCAGAAGATTGGTTGAACCACTTGAAAGTAGAAAGGACTCAAAATGCACGAATCAAAACGCAATAAACGTTTCTCTTAGCGCCGCAAAACGACGTAGGTGATGGCATGAATGGAGGACGTTGTTGTCAGTACGTATTACCCAATGACCTAACTCATACCGACGACTTTGGGCGATGTACCAAACTATTTGGACCTTTAATTCACTGTCGCTCACCTCTGGCTGACTTTTATTGACGAACAGATATTGTGCAAAATCGCAGCTGGGCTCTAATGGATTATTAGAGATTACCTCTGAAACACATAGCTCGAATGTCGATACACCCGGGCCTGTTTCCTAGTGACGTGTGGACCATAACCCTCTATAAAAGTCCCTTGACCCGAAAATCGAATGAGGAGAAATGCGGTAATCGAACGATGGGATCCCGGAGAGATCAGTGGATCGAACTGTCTGTAAATGAACCAATTCCCATTAGAAATTTCAGTCCGGTCCGAATATATACATTTCAGTGATGTACGTTCCTTTGCAGACGATGTATCTTTCTGTAGTAACTTGGTATTTTTATTTCCCTGCTCCATCTGTGAATGATCTTCGAATGGAAATTGCCGTACTTACATCCAACCAAATTTTCGTACAATGAGAATTGATTCTTACAAAACTAATTGGTTCTAACGGTACAATCTGAACTCTATGTAAAATACAATACCTTAACGAAAATACTGCAAATACTAGAAAACTTCAAAGCAATTAATAATTGAGTCTTATAAAAGGTTTACAGGTAATATGATATGTACTGATTTTATATCGGTACTGAAAAACTTCTCCATCAGTTTACCACGAAAGTACCCCCATTTTTAATTTCTGTGGATATTTCCAAGCCTCTGAAGTAAAGATGAACGAGACCCCATGTCTCCGAGGTTGTTGATTTTTTTCTTCTGCTGTTTACCTTCGCGTATACGCTTCTCGCGCGGTATAGGTTATTTCTCGCACTAACCTGCCCCGTTAATCTTTGGAGTTTCGTGAGGATAGTGTCGGACAAGCAGGGGTAAGCCTGCAGTGTATGTCGGCACGCGACGCTCGCCCCTTCTTCTTCCTATCTAGACCATTCCTCAGACTGGCCTGGTAGCAACCCTCGCGCTTCACCAACCCTCTTCAAACCCTTCGAGCTCCCTTTCTTTTGCGCGTCGTGAGAAAAAAAGGGAAGATTACGATAAAGCTTCTAAATAATTGCCACTGACCCCGAAGGCTAATATGCTTACTCGCAATGTAGTATACACATGAAGCACAACCATGCACCGAATTAAGCCTCCTCAGAAAAAACCCGGGTCGATGACCTCGCGCACGTTCAAAGTTGAACAAAGGTGTCGGAAATTCAGTGTCTTAGGAGCCTCGAAAATTTGTCCGTGACATAAACGTACATAAATATCAAGTATCACATCGATAGGGATAATCGGGGGCAAGTAATTTAAATTCGTCCCAACAGGGTTTTGTCTAAAATCCAGTTTTCATTGGTGAATAATATGATGACGATTTATGAGCTACTACATTGCAATTTTCTTGAGAAGGAAGATCTTTAAGAGCTCGGACGAATTTTAAGTACCTACGGGATTTAAACCCTTGGTAGTTACGACTCAAGCTTAAGCTACCAACTTAGTAATGCAGCTACCGTGAATCTCAACGAAACAGAAAAAAGGAATGATAGAAACAATAGCCCTTGAATAAAGGCCGAGAGAATCAAATTGCAACAGAAAGTGGTTGATCGCAATATGTAGCTTTAACTTTATTTTAAATTTTAATAACAATAAAACTGTAATAGAATTTGCAAACAAAACTGTTTAAACAGCAAGTCACTCGAAAGCATTTAACATCGAGAAGACGATCCAAGATGTATTTAGAATTGAAGTAGGATCTTTCTTAGGGTACCCACTACAAATTCAGATGCACGGTTTAGGACCGGGGCCCGATTTGGAATCCATTCCGAATTCAAATAGAAGGTCCCTTTTAGGGTAAACCTACAAAATCTTAATCGACGATGCGTTATTTATTACGATACCAAAAATCGATAACCCATTAAGGAAAACCCTAGTCAATCCCGAGCAGGATCGATTCTCAAACTATGATGACCAGACTTATTTCTATCTCGGATGCTCTCTCAACTCATCGATTTTCTCGGTGAACGTGTATAATTCTACTCGAAATTTAATATTTTGAAGGAAAAATAGATCGATGGCAGCAGTGGAAAAACTGAAAACGTAGATGTACTTGCAGTAAATATTTACAGGCGTTTGTTCGCGCCAATTGTTACCGAAGGAAGTGTTTATATTTATGAAACAGCGAAAGACATAGTCTGACAGGTGGGAGCGGTTGAAAACGAGTGTGGAATAAGAAGGAAAAGCGAGAGGCGGAGTGAGCATAGCTCAAAGACCTCCCGTGAATCATACGCGTCCGGCACGTTAATGGCCAAGTGCAACATGCGCGATGCACGGCCAAATGTAAAAACACGATGCTATCGGCAGAGGTTGTGCGGCAGCCCCAACTCCACGCTACTCCAAAGAAGTAGAAAGGTGAACATGAATATGCAACTAGCCGCAGCCGTTAAACGGCGGGTGTTACTTCACGTTGCTTCTTGATGAATCCCAGGTCCGACGTTCCCGCTTACTCAGCTATCTAGCTTGTAACGCACCCTTTTCCACCATTGTGTTCTTACCCAGCGTCGAGTTTTCATCCCCCGGGATTTTAAGCTCTTGGGGAAAATGAAGGAGCGAAAGAAGAGTGGGCCGAGAACGTAGAGAGCTTTATAGAATAAAGGAAATTATACCGATGAAATCTCGATAGTTTTTAGATACCATTAAAGTCAAGAGGTACACTTTAGTGAAAATCTATTAACGACTTTTATCGTCTCTCAATAGTACATATCTTCAGGTCGCAATAAATGGGAAATGTTAACTTGATTCAGTTGAACATTTTCCGAATAAAAGTCAAACATTTTTACAATCGGGTAATTAGAAGATTTGTGATGTGGTACATCTGTTCAGCAGCTGTTGCCATTAACAACCATATAATGAAACACACATGGAGAATTTAAACAGTATTGGCCATAATTAAAAAATTTTCACTTATTCTGTAAAATAAAAAATTTGAAAGATTCAGTATCCCGAATCCCGAAAAGGTTATCCGGTAACAAACTGATTTTTGAAAATGTTATCCTGTAACATATGGATCCCCAAAAAATATATTTTACTCATGAGTTACATATAAGGTAACAAATCTGAGTCTCACCTGTCTGCGTCGGAATAGCATAATCATAAATAACACGCGCGATAATAATACATGTGAAAATACAATTTTTTCAATTACTTCTTGTCCAAACTTAGGCCATCAACATGAAAGCAACATGAGCCAAAATCATACTCACTTGATTTGCACGTTAAACTTCAGATGGCACGAAATATGTTGCTAATATGTTATGGTATTTTATACGCGCCGATTCCCCTAAGGGTTACGGGCTCATTCGTACTCCTTCTCTCTCTCCTTCTTCCTTATCCGTTGTCGTCGATTCGGTTTTCGAGTCCGGATCTTCATCGCGCCCCGACAGGTGCCGGCCTCGGACATACGGCTATACGGCTGGTCGTAGTGCATACGTCCTACAGCCGTCAGAGTTACGTCATCGTCCGTTTTTGCATTCACCCACGGGACTTTAGTCTCAGGGTATGACAGTCTCCCAGTCTTTTCGACTTACCAGGCCAAGGCGCTGGCCCTTTCCTTTAGACCTACTGTTTATAGTGGAATCTGAACCCCTTGCAGTTCACAAAGCCTATGAAAAAATCTTTGGCCTTGACCGGGGATCGAACCCAGACCTACTGTGTGTGAGTCCCACTTCGATCTGACTTGGCCACGCTCACCCTCTTGTTACTTATATTAGAGTAAATAAAATTTGAGCGGCTCAGTTAAGTAGTTCATGAGGTACGGTGGTATGAACTTTAGCCCCGGCATCACACACAAACCCACATACACACCTACACATGGACCCGTTTATAAGTTACTCTTCTCGACGTTTGAGGCTAATCAGAGTATCTAGACATGCAAAAGACGAAATACTGTTACAAATGGGTAAGTTTTAACATGATCGGACAGTTAAAACTTACTTACAATTAAGGTTTCCTTAAGACGTACAGTGTAATTTTATTGAAAATATATTTTCACTTATAGAATAAAGCTCCGAGAACATCTTGTGTTATCTACAATACATATGATTCTTTCCTTCAGCGTTGCACTGAACCCCGGTCATCTCAACATGCATGATTTATGGCGAAGGGGTCAAAAGGAAAAACCGGCAAAAGAGTGCGGAGATCGCAGCAGTTGTGTGCGGAAAGGGATCCGGGTTTCGGAGGTAGCAGTTCAGCTGTAGCCACAGTGAGAAAAAAAATGGAGAAAAGAGGATGAAAGTGTAGAAAGAGAAGAGGCTATACACTCGGTAGCAGGACACACATAAAATATCAGCCGGAAGATTACCAGTGGCCGTTCTCTCCCTGCTGGCGTCGTTTCTCCGCATCCGCTTCCCGCCGCACCCCTAGCAGTTTTTATACCGCGTGGAATACTATATGCGCACCAGTCGAGCGCCGGCCCGCGTACTGTATAGCTTTGTTAGTTCGTTTGTTCGCCTTTTTTTTCGCCAAGCTCGCCGAAGCTAGGTACCATTGCCGGAAGCTTCCAGCTGAGCCCCTGGAGTCGGAACATATAACAACGCGCATACACCGGGGGCGCTTGCTCTCTCCGCACCCGGACACAAGTGCCGTGGCGACTTTTCTACATTAGCGGCCTGCGGAATTATCAATGAGTCCGGGGCGGCTCCGCACATTTGCACCGGCCGTTCGCTTATCGGTTCCCGGCTCACCCATACTCCTCTGAGAGCCACTCCCGCGCCGTCTCCCTTTCTCTCTTTCGCTCTCGTTATATTTCCACGTCGAGTTACTCGCGCATAGAATGTTTTTATTCGTCCAGGAAGCGAGTACGAATGCGCGTAATTTATCGGGCTCCGCGCACTCATGCCCTCCCTTTTCTGGCGTGTACCGTATCGCGTATCTATTAGGAACGTACAAATGTGGACCTCGTGTCGCTCGAACGTAATCGCGACGTTTCCTTTTTTTTTATTCGCCGGTTTTTTTCTTTCTTTCTTTTTGCGGATGGTAAAAACGTACGTCGGACGTATAGAAGTAAAATCGGGTGCGACGGCGTATGCCCTCACGTTCACTGCCCTCCTGCCCGGTTTACGTATCGATTTCCATCCCTTTTGCCCTTTTTCCCACTTCCACCCCTGTTGCACGATTTGCGCTCATCTCTCATTCCGCTCTGTCTGTCTCTTGTCTCGCACACTACCAACGAACTCTGCCGCTACGCCTCATCCGAGGCTCTTGCATGGGGCAATGGCAACAACGCCCGTTCAACTGGCCACCGCGATTGACGTTTTATAATTCAGTTGTGCCACTTGATAGGACGTGCGAAGTGTCCGGAAACGGCAGTACGCGCGGCAATACGACGTGACAATGGAGACAACCTCAAATTTCCGATGAGTCCCATTTTTCTGGCACCCCATACAAAGTGCACGTTCGGAATAGGGAGCCACTTTTTCATTAGCCAACATGCGGATTACTTATTTCGATTACAGTTTACTATATCGGTTATGGAAATTTCGTGAGTTTTAAACTCTTCCAGATGACAATCTTAGCTATTTAGACCAATTTAGACATATTATTACTAATCACATCGAATGAACATTTTCATATTATAGAAACGAACAAACAAAATTTTTCCACCGAATGTCAATTGATGTATGATTAATAAATTTAAAAAGTCAGTATAAAATGCCTTGCCAATGATGAAAAAAATACTGGGATCTCTATTCACTGGGGAAATATTTCAGGATTATGAAACATCTGATTTTATATATCAGTTCCCCACATTGTAAAAATGTTTTAAATGGAAATTAATAGACAGATACATGGAGTTCAGGTGCATACATATGTACTATGCAAAGAATCGGTATACAATAATTACAATTACAATCATTGTATCATTGAAATTTAAATTGGGCTTTGGTTTCGGGCGTTCTAAATCTAATGAAAGAGAGTTAAAAGTCGCCAACAATGAAAAATAAATGACATTATAAAGGACTACTTTTGATATGGAAATGTATATTAAATATTTATTCAGTCTCTGAATGAACAAACATGTACAATTCATTTTAATACACTACTTTCTGAATTACTTTCTTCATAATATATAAGTAAAAGTATTTTTATTGAGGATTACATGAAAATTCACTTCCGTTTGTTGTGTATCATAAACGAATAGTATATTCAGGACTGAATGTATATGACATTTTATTTCATGTATCGAGTTTTGAAGTTTCATATTTTTTGAGAAATGAAAATCCCTTTAATTTTTTACAATGCTGATTAAACGGGCCTCTGATTGCACAATTAATATGCAATTAAGTTACTTTTGCATTCTTCCTACGCGGGGCATTAATTAATATTGAATAGCGGCCCGAGAACATTGTGGATTCAAAATAATGAAGCATAAGAAAAAAAATAACCTTAATAATTATGAAAACAACTAATTTGAAATTCGGGATAATTCATTACCAAATTAATGAATACTTTTGCAGTACTTGGTACATCGTATACGATTGTTATAATGATAAACCACATTACCGTTGGCTCACTTGTGTTAACTCTTTATGGTCTAGTAAAAATAATTGGAAGGAATCATCGGTTTTTTGGATGTATCAGTGATAATAAATCGAAGTCTTATTGAATTGAAACAAATCGCAATTATCGTATTGAATATTTCAGCGGAAAATCATCTTTCGAACATAATAAATGGTCCTAAAATGTGAACTGAAATTAATTCGCTATGGAATGCAATCACACGTGTGATTGCATTCCATCTTGTACAAGACGCTTTAATCCAAGAGGCTTACTTTGGACATATATATATTTTTTTAATAAATTGCACGCCTTGCGTGTGATTCAATATTCGTGAAGATCGAATCAATTTAAATTCCAACAACATAAAAATAATACATGCGTCCTTCGTTGGAATCGAGACAGGTTGTGAGAATGTAAAGTGTGTTCCTTTCCATGTGGCATTTTCACTAAATATATATTTTGAGCATAGCAAAGGAGTTGCTGCACCATGGAGCTCAACAGCGGAAAAGAACGAGAGCCTGGTACACTGGCACTCGCTCGCACGAGGCCAGCTAGTGCGCACAGGCTTATACTACTTTCATTACTTTTTATCGTCACTCGCTTTAAGAGCTCTACCAGCCTCCCAAACCCCGCTTTCCTTTGCACGTCCATTTTTTAACTCGCCGTGGACGGGAGTTGCCTGCTGGTCGAGCGGCCGTCCGTCGCCTCGTCCTCCTCTTCATCGACCGCCGACGCCGCCGCTCGTAGACTCGGCCCGACTATATTAAGCTCGTAACTCTCGCAAAGTGAAACGTAAGAGGTGCTTTGACCCACCATCCCACCTAGTTCGCTTCACACACTTATTCGGCCTCCCTCCACGATCCGCCATGGTCCGCAGCTTGCACTGCAACATTAAAAAGGCACCTCGCTAGCACACCCGCTTACTCACCTTTATGCTCAGTTGCACACCTCAGTAAGCTCACGAATGTACGAATAAGTGTTACCTCAAACACTTCCGTCGATTAGCGCGTCCGTTCCGGGCCAAAAGTGGCACGCGCAGAGCTTTCAACGCGACTGAGATGAGAGTAAATTTCTCTTAGCCTCTTCGCTTTCATGTGCATAGAAGGAAATTTTGTCTCCAATTACACTTGCTACAGTGTAGAATTAATAAATTACGATAACGCTATTTTTCCTTTTTTCCAACAAACGTTGTATTAGGTTATTGGACTGTTATATATCGAAGTTAAAAACCAAATGCGTTCACTCGGTATATGAATGGTTTTATTACTGTCATAGAATTATCCATGGTGACGTTAAGTGGCGACGTTACTGCAACTGTAAGTATAGCCAACAAATGAAAAAAAGCAAATTCATGTAACAAAAGTTATTGGAACACCGAGAATTTTTTAACCGTGCTAAAGTAACCATTTTATATTTTTTGTAAGTCATGCACATAAAGTCGCATATTATCTGCAAAGCGTGCGTAAGATGGCGCATTATGCTGACATAAACGTAGATAATTTTACGTACGCTATCTGGTGCGTAAAGTTATCTAAAGAATTCTAGAAAATCCTAAAGAATTCTGGTAACTTTACGCACGCGATGACGTGTGTATAATAATCTACAAGATGATTTTACGCAATACTTCGCAGGCACGAAGATGTGCGACAGTATGTTGTCACTTATTACAAGAAATAGTATATTGTGATAATTTCTTTATAAACTATTCTTGATAAAGTTGACAGCGCTAAGCTTATTATTCGTTTTGTATCGACTCCTCACCAATCTTTCACTCAACAACAATTTCCTTACGGGAAGAGGTTTGGAATAATCTGTAAATAAAATTATCTCACTTTCTTTGTTACTTTACAGTAATTTACAGTACTTTTAGTACTTTTCGGTAAAATTAAGGCGAATTATTAAAATTACTGTACCAAAAATAAATCTGAGATCACAGTTGTACAGTAAATTTAGTGTACCAGTCTATGAAGAAAAATGTACAATACATGTACATTAAATTTCAAGTAGTTATTTCTCACAGTATATAGTATGATTCAACCACCAATCATTGAAGTGTCCAAAATGTTTCGTATGGCGATACATTGATATTTGGTTACTCTTTTCGCTTCATTGCTAGCTTACCTGTACATACTTATAGTATCTCATTTATTTAGCACATCATTATATACCACAAAATTGATAGATTTACGTTGCATTTTAATCCTTGAATTAACTTAGATAATCATATCGTCCGGGAAATTTATGAAGAACCGCCTATCTTGGCGCCCAGAATGTGTTCTGAAATTCGCTTACCTCGATGTCACCTCCGTGATTTATCCAATTATCGATCAACGCCGGAAAACATGGTGCGACATCCGACGAAATTGCGTTACGTCGCCGGAAGATCCGAAGTCGAAGTGGCGTTGTCGATGTTGCCGTGAAACTGCTTCGATCTAGTATCTCCTCAGTCGGGAGGCTTTATTTTCAGGGTTACGCTGTAAAGTAAACTCGTATTGGCTATCGTCTTCCTTCTTCTGATATATAGCCGAGCTCGATGTTACGTTAAAGCGTGAAGAACTATACATGTTGGTACATTATAAGCATGTAGAGGTACTGTGTTGCAGCGCTACCATCCGAGAGGTATAGCATCAGTCGGATATCCGAACGGTGTAACGCTCGACGACAATACGAATCGAAGAACGGGTGAGCGTAAGCCCCTGGTGAATCGGGCCGATAGCAGCGCGGAGTGAGAGAGCGCGGCAGAGCGAACCGAGGCGTTCCGATAAGTGGATTGACTCCCGCATGCTGTCCCCAGTCTGTACCCCAACAGGTTCTGTCGTTGCGCGAGAGATGCACCCTTATATGTATACCATAGGGTCGGGGTATTGTCGTGGCCCATCAAACCGACACTACGCGCACATAGGTACTGTATACATCGTCAGATACTTTCGACGAATAAATATATCGCTTTTATTCTGCTCATCACTGTTCTATACCGTGAAGATAATTTTGCGTGCATACACATTGACAGAAACTCTTTCCACCAACAAAGATTAAAAAATAAAATACCTAACACCGGCTGAATATTCCTGGCTTGTTCAGACTTTGCGGAAATTTCGAGGTCACGTCGTTTTCATCAATAAACGATTAGAATGTTTGCTATTCTACGAAAAAATTTCTTTTTCGGGACCCAGCATGGTAATTTCGTATCTGCAACCAAAGCAAATTAATTGTTTCAGACTATTCACTTGTTTTGGTTTTTTTTTTGTTTTCATTTAAAATTTATAAAGTAATTTTGTGAGCCCACGGTTTTACTGTGCGCCTAAAACATTCACGTATATGCGAGAGGAACAAATGGTTCACCATGCGTGAGTTCAAACAAAATGTGAATAACGGTGACAGGCTCAAAATTGAGTTTTCCCAGATAACAGCATTACGAGAACCAGTTTTATTGCGACACGACTCATTCGAAAGAGAAAATTAATGGAACACATTGAAGCCGATACATTGACGGTCCCCGTCTCCCTCAGATATTTCGGGTTGCAATTTGATAGCAGATGAAAAATAGGTGACTCCGGATGAAGAAAGAGAGAGAGAGAGAGAGAGAGAGAGAGAGAGAGAGAGAGAGAGAGAGAGAGCGAGAGTCAATCCTGCGAAGGCCACGCAAATGACTTCTATTTATTGACGTTGAGACGCTGCCGCGTCTCTTGATCGGAAAATTGACGTCTGAATATTCATCTCCTTTTCTGTGGGTCGGAGGATTGGTAATTGAATATTTCCTGAACATACATATACTTGTACAACTACAGATATATTAAAGTGGATTCTATGCCGTTCGCATATGTGGATGCTAACAATTTTCCCGGAGAATATTATAATTTCACTCGTATGCTTAAAACCTCGGTATTTGAGGTGATTAACTATTCTAACGGTTTCAGAACAACTCAAAACGTAACTGTTTACATTTTCTAGATGCATAACTTTGATAGTATATAGTAGTACACAACTACTATAACTACTACGGGAATTAGTGTATGATTTTTGCAGAGGCCGAAGTTTGCGTGGCAAGCTAATTTATAGTTAATGGAGTGAATTAATTCATCTAACGTCAGATTTTCTACATCCTCTTGTTCCGTGCAGACAAAACAGTGTTCGAATTCTGTGCCATCGGAAAATGAGTGGAGAATCGGACAAGTGTGCACGACGACGACAACCTCTCGTCAAAGCTACGATTCGGTTATGCTATGTACCAAACTGGGCTCTTATTATCAACCAACCAAAGAACAGACATCCTAACCAATTATGAAAAAAATATACAACAACAAACCGTCATTCGCCGAAGCACCTCACTTGTATATTTGTAATTTTCCTTAGTCCACTGATATCGTGATTTATATTTCGAAACAGGTTTGGAGTATTTTTAAAAATTCGGTCGTCTTTCGGATCTCTATAACCCTGATATCTTTCGCTGAAACATGGTCCCTCCCACCGGTATCTGAACCGGAATATATATCCCAGACATCCAAGTTTGAAGAAAAAGATAATTATTTGTATTTTATTTTACTTCGATTAATTATAGTAGCAGAAGTGAATTTTTGTATGTTTATATTCTTGATAAATGCAATGGTTATACACTCCGCAACAAAATTTTTCATCGAAAAATTGCCATTTCTCAAATGCTTGTAACTCGGTCATTTTTCATCGTATTGAGATCGGTTTTATTTTGTTTCGTAGGGAATTGTGTGTACTTTCAGGAAAAAACTTGCAAACTATTACGTTTTTTACGAAAAAAAGTTGGTAAGCCGGATTAAGACATAGCAATGTGGCATTATCTCGCAGCTATTGAACATCATTTTTTCCTGAAAGTAAACATAATTCCCTACAAAACAAAAAAAATGACCTCAATACGATGAAAATTGAGCGAGTTACAAGCATTTGAAAAATGTCAATTTTTCGATGAAAAATTTTGTTGCGATAATTTTGTTGCGGAGTGCATATCCCCTCAGTTTCAAAGGTTGTATCTCATTTTTTAATTATCGGTGTTACACGCCAGTGAATCTTTAAATGTGATTGTATATTTTCTGATGTGAAAAGTGATCGGATAAAGTGATATTATATTATGTGATGGTTTTCAGGTGTTAATTAATTAAATCGTTTTTTTTTTACTTACATGTTCGTGATTAGTTAATCAAACATTTTATCTTCCTATATTGACCTTGAATCATGTCTTGTAGTAAAATAACTTTTACTTTATAATACAAAATTATTAATTAATAGAAAAAGGAACGCATACGCGTACCCTGAGAACAAAGAAAAAATGGCGACAACCCCGCGGAGATGCTGGCAAATTGGTCGCTTATTCAAGGGAATTTAGGTTGAAATGTAACCATAGGATGTTTGAACCAATAAATTCAATTTATTTCGTCAATTACTTCACGATGTTGGGCTTTGACTGAAAATTTATTTCAGTGAGTCCCTAAACTGCTAATCAAACAGTATGCAAATATCACATGGAAAAAACGACTTGGTTACGGTAACGAAAACATAGTTGGACCCAACCAAGTGACTTAGTGCTCTGAGAGACAGACGATTAATTGCTTCGCTCAACTATTTTCAATTAGTTGGGTCTGTATCGTTGCTCGAACTAAGTAGTTAGTTGGGGCGACTAGCAGTGAAATTGTTCCACATGCCATTTTACGTACTCGGTGCAACTATTTCCTAGGTTTATACAACTATTTAACTTTGTTGACCGAACTAATAACCGAATTCTACTATCTAACGGAATTTATGCGTTTAATTTACTTAGTTGAAGAAATTAACACGTTTTTTGCCTGAACTACTCCACCTGGTACCCTCTCCTTTCGATGCATACTATTGGCAAACAAAAATATAAATTTAGGGTTCTGACAACCATTAGCGTCTAGGTTATCCTTTGCGTCCAACGGTCTACATAATTTCGTCGGACGATACCGTATTTTTTTTACACCTCACTTAATTTAACTTGACTTAATCGTTCACTCACCAGTCGTCGCAATTTTTTTGAGTTCATCCGGATTTTCTTCAGTTATATCGCCGCACTGGTCTTGCCGGTCTTCGCTCGATTCCACGACATAATACATATTGACGGCTACCACAAAACCGCCACCTGTTGTAACTACAACTGGCGCGGCAACGACATTATTTGGTTGCGATACACGGTCCCTACCGTTGGTTGGTTCAACTATTTTTCTTAGTCGGAATACGAAAAAAATTCGTAGTATGACCTATTCAATCCAACTAACATTGAATAGTAAATGTGACTAACACGACGTCGTTACATCGACCAACCTGATGGTTGTGGCAACGAATTTCCATGCAACTAATAATTAATTAGTTGGCTCAACGAAGCCATTTTATCCGTGCAAACAAGGGGTTAAGTTGATAGTACTGTCTAAGTCAAAAGTTAGTAACACAGAAACGACGTTGTATAATAGACATCAATGCACATGGTCAGGATAATTTCTTGCTCGGTCTGCGGCGATCCAACTATCTCAAGGAACGATCAACGTTAAATTCTTGATGTTGGAATTGACCGACGATTGCCGCATGTGTAAAAACCGCATAAGGTCGCTTCGCGATACATCCCTTTCCATGCTTCAGATTAGCCGTCAAGCGTCTCGAATTTAAAGGAATCTCATAATTCAGGCTGATATTTCGGCAAGCTTACTAGACAATCCTGATTTGTGTGCGACAACAGCCTACTGGAATTCTGGAGCGCGTCTACGAATATGTAGTTCGACGCGAAGAAAACCGAGACGGCGTCTCAACGTACCATCCAACTGCCAGAAAAACATTTCTGCGATTTCTCCGCGGAAACGAAGTCAGCTTTAGTGTCGGGGCTGCATAAGTACAGCGAAGTAAAGCAGCGTAGAGGTAACGTGGGGATTTTTTATTCATTGAAAGTTCGAATCCTCGAGGATAGTGCTGGCGAAGAAAACGATTAAATTTTTACTGAGGTCGTTCATCTTACCATACGATGCATATACCGTATGTAGATGTATACGAAGAACTGACTACCACGGGAACATGCTGTCGACGAATGTAGTACGGGGGCAACAGGGCTTGAAAATCAGAACGATTTACAGGAGTGGGCACAGATCGAATACGTTCGGGTTGACCAGAGAGTTCTATGCGAGTCGCGGTGGTAACGCTGTTCCCGCATTTCCCACCAAATTCGGTTCTTGCCACGAGTTAAAACCTGATACAATTTCCGTTGGCGTCGGGATGCGATGTTTGTCGGTGGTGGCGGTGGTGGTGACGCTGGCCAACCCGATGTGGCAGCGTGCTCATCGGTGCGTTGCATTTCGGTCAAATGAAATATTCACATTACGAACGCTCTTGCTCACGCGAACGAAATGTTCCGAACACTGACAACCTCTACACTTCATTATTTTGGATGGCTGGGTTGTCCTTACTACCGATCGGTACGGTACGTGCTGTACACCAATTACAGCACTTTAAATATATCCTTGCGATACCGATATTGCCCATGTAATACTGGACACCATTAGCTTTTTATAACGACAAATCCACATTTATTTAGAGTGAGACAGGATAATTATTATAAAGTTCCTCCTCAAGTCGGGAAATAATTATGTATCGTCTTCACTCAGTTACTCCGTCCGAACATCTGATTATATATAGGATGCATGAAGAGAAAGATGCAGAATTTGCAATTTTCCCATTTTGTAGGTCATATTATTTTATATATTACTTTACCGTCAATTACATTTTAATACCAAAAAATATATCGACGTCAAGATTATTAAAAAATACAGGCTCATTTTATTCACTCAATCACTAACCAATACATTCGATCTTTATCATCAAACTCTATGTCGACAGACTGTTCTCACTGTAAAAATGTTTTCCGGAATCAAAACGCAATATTTTTGGTGAACAGATAAATGGTAGAGTGTCAATTATAACACATTATATCGATCCAAAAATTAAAGCACGTAATTCGTTTGAAATGCCAATCACTGTGATGCATTAATCTCCGTTACTTACCATACCCATCCCTGGCTCGATTATCGTCCAGTGGGTAGCGTCAATTGACTCGGCAGCACAACCCATGCACGAAGGGCTTGGGGTATACACAAATATATATGTATACCCTCACGTACACTAATGCACCACGTGATCCCGTTAGCTTGGAGGGATGCTGGAGTAGCTGCATTAGGGAAATGTTTGTACCTGCAAATTCGCGAGGGTCGCGCGAATGGTTCAGCTACGCTCTCGTCGCTTTTTGATGCCGTGAGTTTGTGGTGAAGTGAATAGAGAAAGAGAGATAGAGAGAGAGAGAGAGAAATGCGGGCGAGGCGGCCTGTGAACCGCGCCTCGAGCGCCGTTCCGCCACGTTCGCGACTCCCCGTTTCGGGGTCGCAGTTGCGGTTGACAGGTCCGCGCACAATACAAGCAAAATGCGCATCGTCATTCGCAGCGGTATAGAGAGCTGTAGTTTATAGTAGATAGGAAAGGGCAACAAGGATCCGGGAGAGGAAGGTATAAATGTGAGCTCCAGTCGATCGTCCGTGCAACATACAGCACACCCTGTATGTATAACATCGCTTCACGGAACGCTCCACTTCCGGTAATTCAAACTAGCAGGGTCTCTATGCTAAAGTTCGAGTTACAGTGCGAAAGCTCCGAGCCGCGAAAGATTAACTAACACCTAAGTTCACATGAGTGTGTCATGGAGTACGAAAGGGACTACAATGCACCAAGAAAATGTGCAAAAATACAAAGCTACCTCTTTGAGGAAATGTGGTGAACGATTTTGGCGGCCTTATAAGCAAGCTTTGTGAAAATAAGGAGGATGCATTTTGTAAAGTTCTACTTTGCATAGCTCTTCAGGTTATAAACCTACTATTACTGAATAGTATTGATTGATTTTTTCTAAAAGCTAAAATTCTGAAAAACATGGAAAGAAATGCAGATTATGACGAAGGTATGTATTAATTATTTCATGTATAAAATCAGAGTTTATCATCTTGTGTTTTACCGAAGCTAGTGAAATTTTTCTGAAATTTAAAAACACTACGAAATCCGAAATCCGTCAAATTCAATACTAAATAACATTATTAGTTCCTGCGCTTTTGAATAATTATTTAGCAAAGTTGCCAATATAAGTTACTATATATATTTCATAAACAATTGCACCAGTGATAGACGGGCTTTTGCTTCACCTGCGTGCCAAATTGTAGCTCAATCGGTTGAGCGGTTTTTGAATAATAGGTGATTGAAATTTTGAAGCTCTGCACACACACACACACATACATACATATGGACACGAATATTTTTTCTGAACTACTTTTCTCGATATTTTGGACTATTCTATGTGTCCTGGCATGCGTATCTGGAAAAAAAAGTTTTATGAAAATAAAGTTTCCCCTATGAGGAAGCATAGTAATCACTTAACGTTTACAAATACATTCACTCCAGATCCCCCGAGAACAAATTGTCAGCATTATACCGATTTTAATACAATTAATTTCAGCACTTCGGCTCGACCTTGGAAGAGAATGACATTATAAAGCATTGCAAATTTCATTGAACCAACTTTCTTTGAATGCCAATATACCCCGGTCTCCTTTTTTCAGAGACGAGCGATAGAGGAATAAAAGAATTACGGCACGGACCCCTATTTCTTCTCGAAATGTTTCGTCCCTTGATTGCCTGCCTTGGACCTCTTTTGCTCTTCCGCCGTGGTTTTAATTAAAAGTTTCTTATTATTCTCATTGTTCGGAAACAAGAACGCCGACGGGCGGTTGCTTTATTCGCTCGGACTTTAACGACTCCTGTTTACAATCCCGTCTGGCTACGGGGCCACACTACTCCAAAGCCATTGTATCTGTATCTCCTCTGCAACTAAATGTTCCGTGTATGTTGCAGGTAAAATCGTCGCACCCCCATTGAACCGTATATTTCTACCCCTACCCCAATTTCCCAACACAGTTCTCGGTTCTCGATTGTTTTCTCGTTATAGGTATACTGAATGGGGGGGGGGGGGGGGGGGTCGAAAAATCTACGTAGCGCTATTGGCAATATCGAAACCAATAGCGACCCACGCATCTCAATCACTTCCAACGAGGCTTCATTAACCGGTGGACATCAATTTTTCTTGTAATCAGTAATAAAGCCGGGTTTTAAACGAACTGCTGTGTCGAATGCGTAGGCATAGAAAAGGAAGAGAAAAACGAGTTGGAGAGGGAAACAATGGTTGGGCACCCCTGTTGGGGAGGGGGTGGGGTGGGGGGGGGGGGGGGGGGGGCGGTCGAAGCGCCCGACGCTCGGTTTGTTAAATGAAACAAAGCCGTTACAACGAATGGGCATTTGGCCTCCCTCAGCACGATGGGTAGGGAGAACGCGCAGAATGAGATAGGGTTGCGGCATGTTTCACTATAGGCAGAGGCAGGGATATTACGGGGTGAGTGAACACTGGAAACACTGCGGCAACCGCAAGACTGATCGTAAATTACAATTTGTACTGCATTTCAAATGATTTTATTTGTCGCCTGATACGGATACCGTGGACCAATACTATTTTTTCCCATTAAATTGAACCCTCAAGCCTTCAAATGAGGAAACCATTCATCATCATATCCTTAAACAAGTCTGGAAAAAGTAGAATCTTCCAAATTGCCTCCTTATTATTGTTGAGATTTAAGTAAATTCGAGTCGATTAACCCATCTACCGTTATTGTTTTGTTAGTTGCTATTGATCTAGTCTGTCCATGGTCGGCTGTCTTGCGGACCATACGTTGTAACCCTTAACTGTACCCTGATTACACCGTTTCAATAAAACGTGATTTATTTACGTACACTCAGTACTTTGCTCAATAATTATTTTACAAATTTGACGACCCCACCTCTATGAGCGAAGGTGAGATAGTTTATCAATTTTAGCTTTCTCATCAAGGGAGCTTCATCAAATTATATGGTGGGGAAGCAATTTGCAAGATTCTTATTTGTAGGCTTGTTTACGCTCGAAAGACATTGTTTTAAGAATACGAAGTGTAGAATTTCGACAGCTTGACCGATTCTTGTCAAAAGTTGTATCAAAGCAGTCGATATGTAGAACAAATTGAAGTTAAATCTAAAATACATTTCAATTATTTTTATGATATTAATGTTTTTTAGTTTTTTACGTAAATTAAAATTTTTCCCATAATGCGACTGTTTCTTGAACTAAATTAATCATCAATAATCACTCAACGTTAATCCTTTAAAAAACATTCTCTTGGTTCTTTAGGTTCTTGAGAATCTTTGGAGATTTTAGGTTGAAACCTGACAGACTTTTTCGCCTAAATCGTAATCAAAAGAGAAACGCGTGTTCTTTAGGGGTCAAACATAAACGACTTGCAAACTAATTTTTCGCTTCTACTTAATAATATGGAATCCAGTACATACATTTCGATTAATTGAAAGAGATATGCTGGCATTGTTATATCATAGACAGAGGTGAAGATTTGTCGCCTGATGCCTGATTTCCGTAAACGTAGATTATTTATTGGGCGGCGCTTGAACATTTACTTTACCGTACTACTGTAAAAAAGTAATAAAATATTGATGCAATTATAGCGGTAGTAAACAGTTTGTTCGAAACATTTGTATGTCCGAGTTTATGTATTAGTGGAAACACAGAAATGCAATTTTTAAATATCTGCTAATAAAATTCGGTACGTAAATTTTGATTACGTCAAAATAAACATACTGGTGCGTTTATATATTTGTCGTAAATTTTTCCACCAAAATGACTGTGCGTCCATTAAATGCAGAAAACATCGTTCCTACACTACTATCGAATCAATTTATAACTCTATTACGAGACAGTACACCATTTTATTATCATCAGCAGTGTCGTAAAGTTGTCTTGTACTAGAATTGTATTCAGATAATATCGTATATCATAATCACGTATAGAAATGCAATAGAGATGATTTTTCGAATAGTATCGTAGCAGTACGATTTTAAATGTGCTTGTAGATCGAAAAATGGCATTAACAAATCGCATGATATGGATGTATTATTCAGAGATTTAGTAGTAAAACAAAATTAGTTAAACAGCATAGCTTCTCTTCCAATTTCCCACGGACATAGCACATGCAGTAAAGTACTTTTTTTTCAACGAAAATCGCTCGGAGCGAACGTTCAGTCCAGCGCAGAGAAAGGTTGAAGGAAAAACCGAACCACCCACGTTTTTTGCCAGAAACGACCTCGGTATTTCTCCACGAGTGAAATTAACGATCACGGAACACCGCGCCACTACTGAGCACTTTTAGCCCTTGTACGGAATAAAGCGTCAGGGCTTACTGCGTCTGCACACGTACTACCTTCCCTCCTGGCCCATTCCCCACTTGTATGACTCGTCAGTGGCTAGTGTACTAGAGACTTCGTTAGCACCGTCATGTATAAGCAGCGCGGCTCTCACACATTTAATGACTATGAATGTACAGGTGTCTTTCGCACACTTAATCAGAGAGTAATTGTTATGCAAAAAATACTAGACATATTTGTCAAATCCATAGTGAATGTTTTTATGTGCTTGACAAGCATGTCAAGTGTTATGCAGATTTTGGGATTACCAAACACACAAATCTGACTTTACACAACGAAAACTTTCAAGAGATCAATAAAAATGCTATGCCTCAAATTATTCAGAACCGTCAGTTGTAATTTTTCAATCTAATACCATTAAAAGAACTATTGCTTCAGCAATATATTTATTAATCACTTTGAGACACGAATTTGTACTCGGTCTATTATGTTATCGTATTTCAAATTCTCTTTTGACTAATTATGATTTTTTATGTTTTAAAAATATTGTCAGTTCGAAAAACTGAAAGTTTATCAATTTAACGATAATTTTCGTCCTTTCAAAATAGCACATTTTTACAATTTTCGACTGGCAAAAGGCTGAAACAAAATCTCGTGCATTGCGGTTACAAAAGTTGTCATGGCCAATCAATGAGCCGAAATGCCATGGTCCACGATGATTAAGAGACTCTCCAGCTTCTTTGTGATTCCACTCTCTTAAAGATTGATAAACGTCGTGGATAACGCCTCCCACGACTGGCTGGCACGAAGCCACAGCGGGTGATATTCGATGTGATCGGTATTATTATGCGAAACGCCCGCGATCCTCCCTCTTGTCGATAAAAATTCTTGCCGGCACGACTCAAGCCAACGATATTCCAATCCATCGTTTCTCCCTATCTGTCTCGTGCCGACCTCAACTTACCTGAAACAAAAAGAAACAATTGCTGGTTAAGACAAGTGGAGGATGAATCAATTCAAATGCCGTCGTAGCAGCTGAATAAATTATGTTCAATCTTTCTTTTATTTTGTATTGAAGAATGAAACCGTGGAATAAGCAATTACGTTCTAGGGAAATGAGAATAAAAGAACACGATTGTCTCGGTGATTGCTGGTTTAAACTTGGGTAATTACACTCAAGTGGAGGTTGACCTTGCCATGTTTCATGCCGTGAAATTACAACAATTTCTCGCTTCCTCTCATCGAAAAAGAATATACGTCACTCTTATAATCAAAAGTAACGATAAATCCCACTATTCCGTGAATCAATGTCTAAACGCATTTCTAAAAATTCACAAAGCGAGACTTTTATGGATTTTCTCAACCTAATTGAAGAAACTCTGAGTTCACCCTTGATAAACAAATGCGTGATAATTATTCATAAAATTATTAAGACAAATGAATAAATTAACGTTTAGGGATAATGTGTATGAAGAGTGATTTTCATAAGAAATTATATTTACGTGATTGATTTTAACAATTCGCAATTAAAATTAGTGGCGGATAAAGCACTTGAAATTCCGGCGTCACAATTGAAAAAAATATTATTTGATTTTCCTCTTATTTTGGATTAAAAAATGACACTGTTAAATCACTAATTAAATCTTCGTGGGATCGAAAAAATTCGCAATTGTCTCGGTGACAGCTGGATAGAACTTGGGAAGTGACACTCAAGTGGCGGTTAACCCTGAGGCCGTACGTTTCGTGCCGTGAAATGATGTTAGTTTCCCGCCTCCGCGTACCAACAGAAAGGACACGCAACTCGTCTACCACGTCTCAAAACAGTTTTACATATTCATGGAAGCGCGTTCACGTTCTCCCCGCTATAGTCGCGGTGAGGTGTATTAATTCCTAGCACCCATTTTCCCTTCGGCCTTTTTCTTGCTTTTGCCGCTTGGTCGCGAATACACTGCGCCCATGTCTCTAACTCCCGTTACCCTACAACACAGGTCTTCGCGTTTCGATCATTCACTCGTACGATAAATTATTTTTTTTTTTTTTAGTTGAGATTACGGAACTTGATGCACTCCTGTAATGTTATCGAGTACTTGGCTTACTTAGAATTTTTTTCCATCAAGTATATACCGAATTTCAACATTTATAGAATTTTAATATTATACAGTGATAACAGATGCATAGCAAATCGCTACATACGTTTTAAATAGTTTCTTACGCAATTAACATATGATTTTAGTTACACTGAGAATAAAAATTAGTTGGGCGAACTACACTCTCGAGGTATTATACTCATATATTCATTGACCCAACCACTTCGAATAATAGCCTCAACTATCAAATGATTGTGGCTACTATTCGAATCTTCGGCAGCACAATATGAGATATAACCGGTGTAACCTTACTTTTGCCGGTACACCCTTACTTTTTTTATACCACAGTAATTAATAATGATGTCCAAAATATTAATAATGGCATTTACGATTAAGTGTAGTAACTGCTTCCAAAACTTGTGACAGTAGATCTCTGTTTTTTTTAGTGTTCGATGTTGAATTTTATCTGTCAGTCCTAAACTGCACTCTTCGACAAGTACTGTCGAATGAACATCAAATGCAAAAATTTGTTCACCGCTTTAATCTGAATCTGTGATAAGTGAAACATTGTACTTGCAATAGGAATTTTCATTTCAGGACCAGGCAGAATTTTCCTTCGAAGAAAATTAGATGCTTGCAAAAACTGCTTGCTGCGTAGTGGTTGAACTGGAACTCTACGACAAGTTGAAAATTAAAAATATATTCGCACAGTTGACTAAACAAAAATAAAACCCACTCAAGAAATCGTTTTACTTCTTATTCTTGCGTCAACAGTACTATATTTAAAATCAAATTTGATAAATCAAAGAATCGACACTTATGCGTGTTTTTTCTACATAACCTCCAAAATGCATTATGCAAGTGAGCCGGTATTAGAGCCACTCGAATAGTTGTATCAACCATTCAAATAGGTGAGGTGACAATCGTACATGGTTGCCGCAACTGATAGGGCTCCTACTTAGTTCGTGCAACCATTACTGTTTGGTTGTTATAAATAAGCCGAGTTATAGGGGAATTAGGAAATGTGGTTGGTTGTGTCAACCAATATCTTGGTTGGCCCAAATAATTTTTTCTCTCAGTGTATATAAACAAAATCAATTGCATGATATATATCATCGAATTTCCGGAATTTCAGGAAAGATCGTAAAGTCTAATCGATTTCTACTTCTGTGACTCTCACTGTTCATGAAAAAATATCGTCAGAAAATATATGTATATTCCATGAAATTTTTCGAGTCCGCCGGGCACCCTGGAGGCACGCCAAATTAAATCTCATTATCCAACGCGGTTTGTCATGACCCTCATTCTGATATTTACATAAAAATATGACCGATTCTTGTCAGCGCTTATGCTCTTCACCCGGAAAACTATGTTTTATCGTTTTTCTCGCGCCCGTCATTTTCGTGGAATTAAATCAGACGATCATCGCGATCGGGATCCGTAAAAAAGAATGACAATTCTGTGAATAACGAAACCATTGCAATGATATTGCATTATTCACATCACGTTCCCACAATATTGAATCTCATGAATTGTGTCTTACCGCTATAGCAAGAGGATCATCTCACCGGAATATTGGAGAATGTGCCGAGACAGAGATGTAGCCGGGCCGAGCGACCCTCCCAGCATGACAAATTAGTAGAGCAACCGACGCCAACCCCAACGTCAATTCAAACCAGAGAAACCGTCTAGACGGCGTCAGAAGGCTGACCAGGAAATGCCGAGTGACACGTACGTCTCGATGTTTCATCATCCGCCTAAGTACACGATGAAGGGCAATAAGCACCTTCGTAGCATTGGTGACTGCTCAGTGGTTGCTGTGGTTGTTTACTCTCCGATGCCACAACTCGATCCTCGTCTCATTAATGGACTTGTCACGGTGAATGAATATTAATCGATTGCCTATATGACACGTGCAAACACACCGTATATAACCAGTGAGTGGTCACAGATAGCAGCGCGACGACTCTTGACTCGATACACGACGAATAATGAGCCTCTTGGTGGGTCGAGAATAACAAATGTGTTGGAGGTTAGGCTCATACACGAGCTTGCTGCATTAAATAATCACCAATTCGTTTTGCGGCGAAAAGCACACATAATTAAAGCGCCATGTGTGCGAGAGGTCCACCATAAATCTTCGGGATCAGCAATAACGCCGGGCTCTTGGCGTGCTAGAGCTCAGTCTCGACGGCGGTACGTGGCAGCGGTCGGAGACGCAAGGAGAATAGTGCAAGCATAGAGAGCGCTCTTCTCGCTGCTTCGCTAGCTCAATGCGGCACATTGGATGCCTACTCGTCGCCGAGGTCCGGTGAGGAACGGCCTGACATCAAGTCACGAGAAATTATGCGAACGTTCGCACCCCCTCCGCTCGCTCGCGTTAAGCTCAATGAGCCGAGCATCGCCCTCTACACTACCCTGAACCACAGCCATCGCTGCGGGCGCGGCTGTGGGTCGACAGGAGCCCCGAGGTGTCTAGACTTGGCCCATACGTATTCGAAGCGATTTGCGAGAATTCGTTTGACAAAAAGTCACGAAAAGGCCAGAGCAGGAGATAGGGGCAGAGAGGGGGTGGTTTTCAGGATTTACATTGGTAATGCACGTGAAAAGCGAGGGAGTTTCCGGGGGATGGATGTAGCTCGAGCCAAACTGGGAGTCGCGCAGTTACCCCCGAGAGGGAGTGACGTCGTTCGTCTTGGATTTTTTTTTTCTCCTCTTCGCTCTTGCACTCTCGCGCTCGAGAAACCGTTCGATCGTTTTTCCTATTTCTGCACTCGCATTCAAAGATCATGGAGGGAATCGTATAGTGCCTTCGGAAGCGGCTTGATCGCTCGAGGCCAATAAGTTGTCGTTTACGACACCCCCGCTCTGTTGACGATGTGTGCAAAATCCTACGTGTTTACACAGCGAGTGAACTTGCATTGAGAATTTCGTTGGAGAACGATCTTACAATTTACGTCAAGTATTGTTTAAATATGTGTAAGAATAAAATAAAATCGAAAAGATAAATATCCCTCATAATGATTCGTAAACAAACATGAAATTCGAAGAACTTAACGAACAATTTTATTTGTCTTATTAATCGTTATTGAAGTTATCAATAATTCTTATTTTTCGGCAACTGTAAGATAACGCGCTTAACACCGGTTTTTATTAACATAGATCACACATTTTTTTAAACCATATAGCTTATGAAATGAATTAGCAATACTGAGTTGGTTTGATACGTAATCATTCTGCACGTGCTAAGTTCTACATATTACCTAGATGTCCCATATGCATGGGGAAGAGATAGACGGTCGAGAGCGGCAGTTAGACAGAGCAGCGGGCGATGCATTTCCCGTTAAAGTGATTGGAGCTCTGGAGGACCATAGATATTTCAACGTAAATAAGAAATATTATTTCGAACAATACATATGTTTCTTGTGGTGTTTGGTTGGGTCATAGAAATTTATACTAGGACATACAGGGTATTCAATTTATCTGAAGACATTGAAATATCTCGAGAACGACAAATCGGACCAAAAAAAGTGCGTCATGAAAAATGTTTGTCTCAAAGGGGGATATCTAATGATACCAAACTAGATCCCCATCCCTTTAAAAAGATTCTTTCCTCCTCCACTGCCAGGCGCCGGGGTCATTTCAAAGCCCTGGTCATTTCAAACACCTCACCCTAGGTTAAAAATAAGTGTGAAATTGCAAAATACCGCTCCCACCCCTCACCAAGGCGGCAGTGGAGTACTATTTGTTGTAGAATTAAGTTGTCACCTTAATTCAATTTTTATTTCGAACAAATTGTTTCCAAAGACTCCTTATTTCTGTAGATATTTCAGGTGATAAATCAGAGTTAAAATGTGTAATAACTATTTAAAAGTGCATTATATATAAAAAATATTTCGGTTAAAAGTCGTTTATTTTCTAATGTAGATTCAGAATTTGTAATAGAAAATGGGCATTCGCATTTGAAATTTAGAAGTTACCCCCGTCCACTATGAACAGGGAGGTGGGTCGAGTGTAGTATCATTAGATGTCCCCCTTCGAGATGAATATTTTTCATTACGCACTTTTTTTTATCCGATTTGTAGTTCTCGAGATATTTCAATGTCTTCAGATAAATTGAACACCCTGTATATTAAAATACTTAAATAAACAACGGAGTCATATCTAAACATTAAAGAATAGTTCTCATGACATCATACGTTTTAAATTGAAACTTGTTAATCTCATTCGTTACACTGATTGTTCGCGTGCTGCATTCAATCATATCGCGTTCCCGGAATCCCATTAACGCGGGCTGTGTATGTAGACCACAAATGTGTCGTATTATCCTGCATAGTTGTGATAACTACTGAAATTCTTCGATGCTCACTTGTCCGCACGGGCTACCAACGACGAAGTTGGTCTCTCCGGAGCTTTCCCCAAGATCTTCTTAGGTTTTGTGCAAGCAGGAGGACTTGGGAGATCCTCAAACAGCTAGTGTAACCCTTGGAATGATTATACAGCAACATCTCGCTCGTTTATCATTCGGGCTATGGCCACGGTGGCAGCGAGCGCGATCTGTCTCTTCGTGGTAAGATGGCCAACCCCTTATAGCTCGCGGACGGGGTTGTGGGTCTGCGCGCCGCGTTCAGCCGCATCTGGACGGCCTCCAAAAGACCAAGACACCCTGGAATATCTCTCGACCGTCGGAGCTTGCCATAGCCAGCCTGCCAGCCCGACTTCATAAATTCAACGTCTTCTACCCACCAGAGCGAGAACCACGTAACTGTTTCTAACCAATTATTATAAATAAAATGTGGCGAGCCGTAATGACAAACGGCAGAAGCATAGCGGAGGATCTGGTTCTGGGTAGATCCTCGCCAATGGGCTCCGCGCCATCCAGCTGTATTCTCAGCCAGACCACCAAGAACCTTCTACACGATTCCTTCTCACAGACTCGAAAGCCTTTTACTCTACGATGTACGAATGAAAAAAAATTGTATCGTCGTTCTCGTATCAGTACTGTGCACTTATCCGATTGGCAACAGTGCCACAAACTTTATTCGCGCCTTAATGCGATTGAATTTATGACAGATTATCACGTCAAATAAAGTGCTTCGAATTGACGATCGTGCTTAGTAGGAATATTTATTGATCGCATCGATTTTCCATTAGTAGTAGGGCAGTACAAACGTTCGGTCTGGGCGTTTCAAGTGCGAAATAATTTAACGTTGACATATAAAATACATCCAGTGACGTGCCGATGCACTGTTTAGGATTTTCATCGGAAAATATTGTACATATGAGTTGATTAACATTTCTTTTCTCGCTCGATTAAAAATATGTTTAATTATGCAACACAAGTTAATTATGTTTCCAAACTGCGTTCGTTTAATCAGAACGCACCTGTGCGGCAAAAATTAGTGGAACAACGATACGCTATGAAAATTTGTATTACATTTTTTGACAAACATGTGTAACGAATCGAATATGTAGAATATTGTGAAATCTAGAAGATCTGAACACCAATTTCACTTTCAATTCAATTAATGTGGTACTTTATCAATGTAGGGAAAGAGCCAGAACAGGAAGCTGAGCACTGCTTGATCGCACCACAACCTCATCGAGAGGGTGGGCTAATGGTACCCGAAGGAATCAGCGTTGAGTGTTACTCCGCTTGGCAACCGGCGACTACTCGTAAATAAGGCTGAACAGCTTGTATCGCGATTAAGTCGGCATATTACATTTGTCAAAACGGGCCCTCCGAGCGCCGTTGTTATTTAGAGGTACCGAGCAGATGTCTCATTCTGGCAAAGTATTCTGGCAGCACTCTCCAACGAGTGCAGATATAATTTCTCATAGAATATGATCCTGGACCTTGAACGTCGTTGGAAAGTGACTTTTATCGCCACCACAACAAAGGAGTAAAGAGTGCATTGACGATGCCTTCATATCGAGCTTCCGTTAGTCTACCTGATTCAATATTACACTCTTGAAATATTGTCCGTGGACATTCAAATTTCTTTTTGTCTTGAATTAGCACTCGAAACTCTACATTTTTTCAAGATTGCTTTTATTTTTATAGTAACAAACATTATCGCCGCCTACCTGACGCGATAGGTTTCGCGATAGTCACAACAACGATTGGAGAAATATCATTTAATGTAGAATATAGTCCCGCATTTTAGATATAGTTGAACATAAATGCATCGACCCCATAGTCATTGGATACATTTTTTAGTGAGAAAAAAAAAGTCAGGACTTTTCTGGAATATTGTTATAGTTGTTTAAAAGTAAGTCGAAGTTTTTTTTACAGGAAAACCGGAGGTACGATTTTGATTTTTTTTAAATGCGGGATTTACATTTATACTTCTTATCCGTGACTTCTTTTGAAATGGACGTCCCAAGGTGGCAGGAAATTCAAAGGCGTGTGCAATATGTGGAGCCACAAAGTGTGAGTAATTTAGCGCTCGCTCGTCAAATTCGCATCGCCTTACCTCGAGCGTATCCTGTTCTGTAACCAGTAGCCCGTGCTCTCTTCATATAGTATATCTATTCAGGAGTGAGGATGCCGGTAAGGATAGAGTACGTGGGATGGTGGAATGCCAGAGGTGAGCGTTGAAATCTTTCCACAGTAAACACGCTCTATCATCCAAAACGAAAGACGTATCCGGAGTGGATAATGTGTACCTGAAGTAAAGACGACGAAGGCAATGCCCTCATCATAGCTGGCCGTCGACCTAACTCATACAACGCCATCAGCTTCACGGCAATTTATCTGATAAAGTTGATACTCACCTTCGGAAGATAATGATATCAGGCCAACAGCATGAAAGAGGATGGATGACGCGACGATCCTATATATGATCGATTAGCCAAAGAGATAGGTTGACGATGTTTGGGCTACAGTCCGAGCCGGTGTACAATGCGCTAACTCTGATATCATGGTGATCCGCTAGTCCAACACGCAATTCGTGGATAATCTAATGCTGCTATCCATACGAAAATCACCTCCCGCCTTTCCTTCTATTCTTCAAAGATTATGGCGTACTAGTTATGACTGACCTTGCATTCTCATTGGCTTCGAGGAGACACGGTCTAATTGGGTCCACTTTCGTTTCTATTGATTTTTTAAATACTTGGAGCCATAGATTGGGCTGAAACCGTCTTTTATTTCTTTGCTTAGCGAATATTCGAAGGGCGCGGCCCTCACTTTCATACGTGAGTGCGTCATATCTATCGCACGTATGTACGTGCGGTGGGATATGCATACCTGCAGCAAAATGTAACTTTGGGACATACACCGCAAACACACCAAAGGGTGCGAGCACGGTTACAAGCATTGTACCTAACCACTCTCTCTCTTCCCACCTCATTACGACAAGATGTGCCTTATTGTTGCACGTATGTACATGGATACTATCCTTAGCTGGCATATATGCTTCATTCTCTCTGTTAGTTATTTATTTTTGTATAAAAATGTTAAGCCGCTATTATTTCCGTCAGTTTACTTCCGCAACTGTACATCTATCGAAATTTACAGGCATGAGAACAACGATCGAAACGCCGCACTTGATCCAGCAGTCGTGAAGCAAAATTATTGCGAGGACAGCACCAAATTGGAATTTGAGAGGCAACTAAGTCTGCAAGTTTTTCTCAAAACGGCTTTTTCAAAATCGGTGACTACGATATCTCAAAAACGAGTGGACCGATTTACTTCAAATCTTGCATACTTTTTTAAAGTCAAAAAGCAGTCCTCAATCGAAGATTTTTTTCCCATGCATACTTATTTTATATCAAGGAAAATAAAGTGATTTTTTCACCGAAATTCCGACTTCCACTTTTGATCGCT
Source organism: Clistopyga incitator (assembly GCA_947507545.1). NCBI lineage: Eukaryota > Metazoa > Arthropoda > Insecta > Hymenoptera > Ichneumonidae > Clistopyga > Clistopyga incitator. Next base: position 7,420,326 of record OX382176.1, read on the forward strand.
GACTATTCCTTCAAAAATGAATATTTTATAAGATCCCTCTATTAAGGACGTATTCTTCTATCTAAGAGATTAAATATGTATTCTGTCAATACGGAGCCCTAGCGTTTGAATTATCCTGAATGGGGCGACAGTCGTAGTATAACGCTTAAATCGTCCAAGACGATCTTACTCGAACGACAGAACCGAGGAACAAGCCAACCTAAAACGTAACATCGATATTCAAATCCAGCACTCTGGAGCGAGGGCAGGAGAGTAGAAGTTTGTGTAGAGGGCAGAAATGGCGGTAACGAGAAAGCCGCTATAAGTTCGATCAACGATCGTTGTAGAGTTGGGAAAAGAAGATTCTTCGTTCCCCCTCGCGGTCGACCAACTAAATTACGTCAACATTTCTCCGGCGCATTTCTCACTACTCATGGAACGATAGTGCTCTCAGTGCACGGAGCTTCACTTCGTCTGCACTGGATAATCCGTTAGCACGTACACGACCACCATCACCACCACCCCTGGGAGTGAAACTCTCATTTTTGAACGAAAGTTTCTCCACCGCACGGTGGATATCCCTGGGTGGTAGAGGCTATGCATCGCTAGGAAACAAACTCGTGAGCGCACTCGGTACATCATCAGTGCGAGAGGTGAGTACTTTACAACCGAAGCAGCGAAGAGCTCTGTATAGTGTTGCACACTTTAACTTGAAATATAGTACAACACGTCGCTAGATCCGTCCTCGGGAAGTATATCATGTAGATGTGTAAAAAAAAATTAATGAAAAATGTATTTCGTGAGAGTAAGATTCAATCAACGAACAAAAGGAAACCACGGAATAATTGATGCACCACTAATATTCAACGAGATTTTGATTGTCGTGGAAATGAAAACTCACACAGGGAGAAATCACTGTTTAAATCCGTGGAAAGCGACTAAGTTCACTAGGTTAACTAATTTTCTGGTTAGTCAACAAACTAATTGTTACTGTCATCCAATTTGCTGGATGCTAACTAAAAGATCTTGAATTTAACCAACCAACAGATGTTCGACTAAAGCCAACCGATTTGTTTTTGTAACCAACTTGTTTATTTGCCCAACCAATTTTACCTCTTGGATCCTATCGATCCAATTCATGATTTGTTCCATATCGACATGAAGGCCAAGTAATAAAAGTATTTAACGGAAACAAAAATTGCTCTGCTTGGAAGCTAAATTCAATGAACATAAAATGGATATTTTAAAAAGTAACATACTTCCATTGCACCCATTTTCAACTGTGAGCTCATGCGAATTGATAAATTCACGTGAGAAATCGTGCAGTCAAGTTACATCGTGCTCACATACCAGACGAATATCTACGCTTTCCACACGAAAATAATTAAAATGAAACGTAAAACAGGCAACCGCGAACGCGGGACAAAATATCGACGAGATTACATCGCGCCGGTGCTGTAATGCGGATGGAAATGCGATGGTAAAATATTCCGGGTGTACGAATTAAAATGACACTGAAATATATACACGGGGGGGCCAGTATAGCAGCAAGGGGTGGTGGATTGTGCTTACTACGCGTTCGCCTCGTATAATACAGATGCCATGTACCTTTGTATGTAATGTATGTATAAATTGTTTATCCCCGAGCGAGCCCCTGCATTTCCTGCGAGCGTTATTATTATACGCACCAATCGTATCGGCACGTATCGCCTGAACTCACGTGCCGACATAATATCTACTACCCCGGCCCCCTACCCACCCGTCAGATCGCAATTTTCCTGGCATACATACAACATGACCCCAACCACCGATCGTCCCACCATCGGGCTAATAGAAGTCTACTGCTCATGATAGGGTGCAGTAAACAGAGTGTGCAATGGTTCTGCACGCAGTGTCGGTATCCAAGTGTACAGTCATCAACATTGCCGAATGTTTATTCATATAATGTGCATGTAATAATTTTTAGCAAGTCGATTAAGGTAAACGTACCAATGGCGGGACAGGTCCCAATTGAGGGACTCTATATGAATATTTGTATATATCAAGAATTCAATTAAGAAAATATAAAAAATAACTCTTACAAATACTCTTATGTGTCCACCGATATGCACATTTCACGTCCCGAGATCGGGACAAGTAGAAAAATACCCGTCCCAGCATTGGCACATTCTACATTTTTTAGCGTTTTAATTAATAACTGTTTTCCACACAATCAAAAATATTTTTATTGTATGTTTTTCGGAAACTAGAAACTCTAAGCTTACGATTTTTTACCACCATTTGCTAAAATAATAAATTTATGGATGCGAAAATTGGTATACAAAACAGACATTGCCTTAAACGTCCCGCCATTGGTACGTTTACCTTACATATTCCACCGTACAACTGCCGAACAATATCACCCAAATTTTTGTTTTTTCGGAGGTCGACGTAGCATTTCATTATCAACGCTTCAAGCAAGGATACCGATACAAATGGAATGATTATGGGTTAATATACTATTGTCTGATTAATTCATATTTATCTTTAATAAAAAATATGCGACGGAAAATTATTTCGTTTTTCGCGTGCGAAAAATTCAGCTGCGGAGTACATAAAAGGAAGCGGCAATAGCATTCCGTAAGCGCACCTCTAGCAGATAAGACGGCGAGATTAATAATGTACCACTGTAAGTGCACGCAAAGAGTGGGTCGTGCAGCAGAAGAATTTATATCCGTCGTCATGGCACGATGGCGTATCGCGTGTGCAGGATTATACATGTACAGGATAATAACTTAAGTGTGGTCACCTGTTATCAACGCATTTACGCAATGGATAGAAATAAAGTAAATACCGAATTTTGAATGATGTTTCAAGCACATTTTTTAATGCAATCGATTGTTCAATGAGATGCACTATTTTTAAGGGGCAAAAAAATTGTATTCAAGATTTCCCGGGAAATTGTATTCCATAAGATATTTATAAAGTTGGTTGAAAGCGGGATTTTTCATAGTATAACTTTTCATGTTAAATTCGTCTTAAATCTTTTTCGGAAAATTACGAATATAAATATTTTGGCTCTTAAAACGGCGTGTCTCAGCAAATATGCTTTTGTATTATCGGAGAGGGCTTGAAAAATCATTAGAGAATACTCTTTACTTAAATTCTATTGACTGTGTAAAAGCGTTAAAAAACAGGTGGCCACTCCTATAAATTGTCACCTTGCATACCCGAGAGTCAGAAAAAAGTGTAGGTCCCCGTGGGCTGAAGCTATTCGAGCCGGCAAGCGAGGCGACAGTAGTAGCGGCAGGAATAGCAGCGGAGCAGGGTCATTAATCTCCGCGTTATTATCTTCTTCGCGCTCGCAAGAGCGTTGCCGGCGGATATGAAAGTGGGCTTAAGCAGGCACAGTCGACTAATCCGTGCCGGTCAACATACTCGACAAAGCCTGTGCTCCACTCGTTTATAAATAAACGACAGGCTTTTTACGCCGGACGTATATGCTACCCTCTCGTTCTTGTACTCAGGTCAACACGTAGACCAAGCACTAGAGAGTCCACGTTGCCTACCTACTCTAGGATCATCAGAGAACAGAGTGGAGCAAGGTGGCCGGTATATAAATCCGCGGGGCTTGGAGAACGATGAAAGAAGAAGTCAACGGCAGTGAGAGAGAGCCAGCCTGCGTTCTCAAGAGTCTCATGTAGAGTCGCGAATGGAGAAGAGCGCGCGCGAACGAACAAGTTTGAAATGTGGGTACACACTCATAGCCCTAGGGCTATTACCACACCGCAAAGCTCTGTAAAAGCAACGCGCTTGAATGGAACGACGCGAGTTACACGGCTCTCGCATTACTTCAGCAAGGTAGATTTATTATCGCCCCGGCACATACACAGACAGACGGCTTTGGGAACTTGCTGCAGATCCAGACGAGTGAGACTCGCGCTTCGTTCTTAACCTACTTCCGTGTCCACCCGCGAGCGTAAAGAAGGCTACATACAGTCTGACCCAGCATGGGCGGTTACCACTTCGCAGTCCTGAAGAATACCGCCCACTATGGCACGGGATCCACGGAATTGGGGCGAAAATTTCAAGACTTCTCATACATGGCAATTAAAATATTTACTTTGGGACACGATGCAGGAAGGTGCTGAAAATTCGTTCTTATGTTTTCATGTCACCCCTACGGAAATAAAGTACGATTGAGATATACTCGATTATATCATTTATATATAGCGATAAAAGGTTCTTTATCTACTATATATCTGGTGGATATATCTTAGACATATCTTGATAAATATTACTACGACGTGCCCTATTCCCCATGATTTTATCGAAAGTGAACTATTTACTATAGTTTATGGCTAGTCGTGAGCTTTCAAGGCCATCCAAATGGTCATTCGGGTCCATCAGTAACCACGGTCAAACATATTTTGTGTTGGAGCAAGCAGTACATTAGCCCACCACAAGTATCATAGGGACAAGTATCCGACTCGATGAGCGCTCCATACCGCATTGACATTTGCAAGTTTTTCTTGGGCAGGCACTAGATCGCTTGAATTTCATTTTCCTCTTCGTAGGCCTTATTGCCCCGCGCGGAAAAAATAGTCCAGGAAAGAGTCCGGAATGGAGTCCCGGATGGTGTCCGGAATGGAATCCGGGCAATCCAGGCGGGAGTACAAAGTGTACTCCCGTATGGACCTTGGGGTTTGATCCGATCCCAAGGTCCATTATGGGGTCTTCCAGTCCATCTGGACTCCATTGCGGATTCCTTCCGGGACACGAGAAACTCCCCCGGACTCCATCCTGTACGATTCAGGAGTCTCGGCTCCCCGGCCGCACAGTCCATCCTGTGGTGTCCATTTTGGACTCTCACCCGAACTAAGATAGTATCCAACCTGTACGATATGTGTCAATGTGAGAAAATAAAAAAAAAAAACAATCGAAAGAGAATCCCCTACTAAATAAATTCAGGCTTGTTGTAGCAACGGTTCGCACATTGACAGATGATCAAATCGACAACTAAATTTAAAGTACACGACGTGGGCTCTAATTTTTCGGGTCAGAACGAACGAGATCTAAATCATCGAAAAGCATCGTATACTTGAAGACGCAACAGACGCAACATCATATGCAATGGAAAGAAGTACAGCGAACAAATATTAAAATATTACGGTAAGTGTACTTAAAAATTTATATTAAAACAAGGTTAATTCTTGTGTTACGTTATAGACTTCCCGGTTCGTCCAGGTCGGATACTATCTTAGTCCAGGTGAGAGTCCAAAGTGGACACCACAGGATGGATGAACACCATCCCGGATACCATCCGGGACTCCATTCTGGACTCTTTCCTGGTCTTTAATTTTCCGCGCGGGGCACTAACACCAAGTTTTAAGTATCTGAGTTAAAAAATTGCGCATGCTGTGCTGTGGTTGAAATTCAACCACAGCATGAATAAACTGACTTTTCATAAACATAGATATCTCCCACAAATTTTTCAAATGCGTACTAGGGTGAGCGCTTGGATCTGTAGTCGTAAATTTTTACATCAAACATACACAAAAACTGTTTATGTATGCCAATATTTTTATGTAAAATTGCCACAAACTTTTCAGAGGGGGATACATATTGACAATAATCACTTTTTTTTTTTCATATTACAGTTACCGACATTCATTTCTGTCTAAAGATTGTGTATATAAACTCTATCCACTAAACATTTAGTGCTCATAAACTTCGGTACTAAAATTTTCCCGCGCACTGTATAATAAATCTTTCATAGTACAAAAGGCATCAATTAAATGTACTTTTGACTGAGATGAAAAGAGATATTCTTGTGGAAAGCTTGGTCGCTTTTCTTCGTCTAGATAAAAGTAACGAACATCTCAAACTCGTCATCTTTTTCTGTGGTTTCGTCATATTATGGACGTCGTTGCGCGGTGGTACGTACAGTCACAGGAATTCCATGGCCACCGCGAGCGGTAAAATTTAACGAGGATATGCAGTGTAGCAAAAGAGGTAGGGAAAAAAGAGCCGATAAGAGTGACACGATTAGACATAAATTCCAGAGGAATACGCCCGACAGTGCAGTTCCAATTACTCGAGGAGTACGTTTCCGCTTTCCGTTCAAGTTCTCGCACCCGGAAATGGCTTGAACGCAAGTAAAACGTGTACTTTTCTCGTGAATGTTACCGTAGCCTGTTACGTCATGTAACCAGTAAACGCCGGGTAAACGAGCATTAGGTAATATTAAAACTCGCTCAGAGTCCCTTTACACAGCTCCCTCTGCACCAAACCGAGCTTACCAGCAACCGCTCATAAACATTTGGTAAAACATTCCCTGTATGTTTTACCCTGGCGAGGTTTGTTCCCGTAGTACTGCATACACATATAACGAGGAAAAGCCGCACGGGCACCGCAAGCAGGCAACGTTAAACAGCGAGGGTTCGCGCGGTGTGCGACTAGTCAACCGCTTAACTAGGCCATCTATATTTCGAAGCTCTGAATACGCCGTTATCGCAGTCCTTCCACTCATGTATCCCCTCGCTCTCTCTTTCTCTCTGATTCTTTCACTCTCTTACTCTCTATGACAAGCTCTCTCTCACTCTCACTCTCACTCTCTCTCTCTCTCTCTCTCCCTCTCTCCCTCTCTCTTTCTCTCTCTCTATACGGATGAGAGCGTCGCATGTACCTGCTGTATTTCTGTGGAAAACACAATGCCCCTACCTGCCAACACCGACAGAACACGAGCAGCAGCAGTATCCGGCATTCTTGTCGAAACGTTTTAATTAAATGTGAACAGTTTTTAATTGCACATGACGAGCGGTCCAAGGGGTGGGCGGCGAGTAGCATTAATTTCGAAGCTTTGTAACAGTTACGTCGTGACGAGCTCTCGTTGCCTATGTTTCAGCCTCCGCCGGGAATTCATCGACCTGGCACGTGATTTGCATCAACTAAAATTTACATGTGGCTTCTATTTGGTAATTCCCATCGAAAACTCTGGAGGCTCGCATGTTAATTGTACAGTAATGATTCGCTGAGGTCTTCCATTGAGACATTGATTATTAGCTTAAGCTTGTGATTGTGGCATCGATTTCTAGAGTTATCATACTGTCTAGGAATTATCATGACTGTGCTAATGTACCAAGTAAATATGTACTAATAAATGTATGCGTTTCGATATCAACAGTTAGAAGAACGCCAACTACTTCGTCGGTTCAAGGATCTTTAACCTCGTTGGTAGAATACCCATAGCAGCATAAAAAATTAACTATTGAATTCGTACCGAATGATTGAAATTTATTATTGAATCATCAATTGAATTAAATTCAAGTTTTTAAAATATATTCGTTATACCTTACGTTGCTGCGTAATTTATTTACTGAAGCTAGCTGGTCTAGCTTGGTCGTTCAAGTGCTTACGATTTCCAAGCCTCAATACATATATATCTTAAGCGGTTATCCCCAAGTTTCTCACGTCTCAATCTATATGTAGGCCGTTGGAAGCGTCTAGATCGGCGATTGGCATGTGTGTTGTATACCACGTACGATCTGCAATATCTCATTCGGTCCAAGTCTATTGACAGCCATTCACAGTTCTTTTCACGAGGCAGCCTGGAGGGGATGACCGGAACCCGTTGACGAGGATAATGACGATAACGTGACTTCGACACGAAGTCCCAAGTGATCAGAGGGTCACGGTGAATTGTTCAACCTCTAGCTATATAAGTCAGCGTAAATTCGCTCTGTATCCGTATGTGAACGCCGAAATTTCCCGCCTTTGTGCTTCGAGACCCGAGAGGACGAGGAAACCCCAGCTATTCCATCAGGGACATTCAGACTTCGAGGCTCGACCGTATGACCTTGAATACGACCTTGTGCTACCGTCATTTCACCGCCCCAAGAGAAATGCGCCAAAAACCAAAGAAAACCTGTCGTATATACTGCCTCATACCTTATCGGAGATCAGAGGGAGAAAACATTTCTAGTGGGGGGGGCATGGTGGTAAATCGACGAGAGTAAGGGGATCAGCGGTAAGCATCGGGGTATGGAGAGTAAGTGCGCTCACAAATAAGCAGAGAGAAAGAGAAAACGAATAGTATCCCGACTACTACTACTACTAATACCACTACCAGCGCAACGACTGTGACTACTACGAGTACTACGTCGAAGAGTCGAGAGTATCGATCCTCACGCCGAGAGGGAAGGTTCTTTACGCTCGGTCGAGCTTTTCGTTAACGCCGAGCTAAGAGCCGAGCTCGTGTAACAGGATCCTCGGCGAAAGCGCGTCTTGGGGGTTTCATGGTGGCAAACCCTCCGTTCTTCAGTTTTTCTACAGACTTCAGGAGTGTATGCGCGCACGCGGGACTTTCGGATATGGTGCCGTAGGAACAGGAAGAGAAAGGAGTAGGGAGGACAGGACAGTGAATCTGGTATCGATCGACCAACGGCAAGTTCACGGTCGCACTGACTTTCCCTCTCTGTCTCTCTCATTCACCGCTCTGGGCATGGCGCGCTTTCACCACCCTTGACTCAACTCCCACCCACCTCTGCTGTTAGTCCACCCTCGCGTTCAACCACACGTTTTCAACGAGCTTTCTGCCGAGTACTTCTCGCTCACTCTCACGTGAAGGTGCACGGAACTGTACCGCCAGGCACAGCTGTTTGCATACATACACCACCGAATCTACCACCCGAGACGAGCAAATAATAACCTTGCGATGACTCGATGCGGCCCGGTAACCACCCTCTGTTTCCACGTTCTTCTCACACCATTCACCATGCTATATACCTTCCAACACACGAGCTTCTGTGACAGCAGCAGCACTGTTCCAGCTTCTACCTTTTCCTCTCCTACATTCTTCATTCCTTTACCAAACTTCCGTCTCAACTTTCCACTTTTACTTCTTCACTTTTCTTTTTTTCTCTTTTTGACTTTTACAGCGGCAATAAAAATTGGCTGCGGTCAAATGAATAGTAAGCTACTCAGACGGTTTAAAACTGTCTGCCTCACAGTACGTCCTGACACTCAAAATGCGTATTTACGTCGCATGCCAGTAATTTGGAGACAGGATATTCTTAACAAACAATTTACAATGATGTGTAACGAGAAATTGACTCAATGAATCTTATGATTATATTTTGGACGAATTTCTAAATTTACGGAAGTGAGTTTAATGTATTCGAATTTAATCTAGTGAAATCCATATATTTCGGATAGACGGAGACTACCACTACATCAATGAACGACCGGACAGCAAATTCAGTTTTTAATATAAGTAGAATATATTATCCATTCGTATAGGGGAAATAAATCACTACACTTAGAGAATGGAAGGCGCATATACTACCGGTAATATCCAATAGTTATTCCGATGGATTGAGTCACCAACAGTAGTTTTCCAGACGTTTCGTCGAATTGGTTGTTCGACATGCGGTGGCAAGTAACGAACCTCTATATAGTCAGTAAAGTCGGGTCAAATTTGTTCAAGCTTTTCATCGGTCCAAATGTTATAGAAAAAGACAAAATGTTACCGAGCCGAATAAGACAATATTCGGTCGCCGATGTCCTTAGACACCGGGATCGGAACCAAGTACATGCAGAGAAATTGTTTGTTTATGGTAAATCTTCAAACTGATATAAATACACTAACCCGAGTAATCTTAAAATGGTTCCTACTTCTTCATGAGTCACCATGTGATCAGTACAATGCGAAGTAAATTACATTTCGATATACCGACTAAATAATATTTGGATTATCCCGATTATAATATATCTATCCTTACACCTATACAGTTTGCAGAAGACGATAGTGTTTAGATTATTGTTCGAAGAAAATTATGGTCAAATGTGATATCACAAACGGTGAGAGAAAATACATCGAGCCACATATCAGATATGGGATCCACTAGTCTATGCATACTGAGAATTAAATGGGCAATGGCAGAGGATGAAACTAAAGCAGAATAAGAAGGGAAGACTCTCTCCCAAGTTCGGAAAGAAAATTGAATCGAGAGTCACGCTCTGCGAGAAAACGTTTAAGGCAAATTACAATCCCAGCCGGTGAGGAGACGGGACGATATTTCGTCGATTTCCATTCGGTAGTCGGGGATAAACTTGGCCCGGCTGCCGAAGGGATATAGTATAGTACCGACGATCTAGCAGACCTACCGATTGAATGGGTGGCCGACGACGTGGCCCACACATACACATACATCCATATATATAATATAATATTCGAGTGTCAGCACTATGGAGTTCCTATACGTCTGACGACCGTGTGTACGTCTCTTTCCCTTTTTCACAGTTCGAACGACGTAGTTCGTTCGACGTAGCTGAATTGAAATTAACATAAAATCGGAATGCCGGGAAACTTTGTGCATAAAGAGTCAACTGCCCAAGTTGCTTCAATGCTGCGTGGTTCAGGCAGCACGTAGGCACGAGACGAAGAAACGCGACTGCTTGTGGGATATGGTTCTCGCGATAGCCCACAGACCCCGGGCGACGTCGTCTAAGCATGCTCGGTCCATCGACCTAAAAGACGTCGACCCTACAACGGGCCCTAGGGTCGACGTAGGGTTGAGACGATTCTGTCTCAAGCTATACGAGATGCCGTCGACCTTATATTCCTTGAAGTTCAGACCGGCAACATAAATGAAAGGGTTTGCCAATAACCAAACGGGTGCTCAGCGTTTCCTCTATAGTAAATTCACAGTACCGATAGCCTGGTAAAGCGCATTAGCAATCTCCGTGGACATACTACACTTCATTGTAGATTATTGTTACTTAGAATTCATCATATCCTATTTTTAAGTGGCACGGATAAGAACTAATTTGTTGAGTTTCTTGTTAAAAAGTTGCTATTGGCGTACTGGCAACACCAGGCTTTCTCATCACATTAGTCGCGAGGAGGAGGCGCACGCGGCTCATAGTTTGTCCATGTACTATTATCTGTATATATCAAAACGAAGCAGAATACTTTCCACAGATGTTACCTGCATCTTCTTTAAATTGCCATCAACTTCAGTAATCACTGCCACATGTGATGAGAAAGTAAAAAGTAATTATCAGATAACTATGAAGTCAATATTAACAAAAAAGAAATGGTATGTTGTAGAATGAATATCGTTCATGAAAAAGCGTGGGTAAAGATAAACGATTACCATATACAAAAAAAAATTGGTTTTTATTTAGCGAAGGGTGTAAAAGATGTCTTCAGCCAAAAATAGTCTATATTTCGTAAAATATAACGACGACAAGGGTAGCTAGTTCCATCGTAGTAGTCGTCTTGCCCGAGAGGCACGCTCGCCCTGAAGATCACGTAGCGCGATAATGGTCTCCTTACCGTTCCTTATCGTTTCCAGGCGACATTCAAAATCCTCGGCCATTACCACCGAACGAACGGTGCAACGCGTCGCTACCCTTTTAGCTTACCCATGGCTTTTGTATTGGTGTCTTTATATGTCCCCGGGAGCTTGCTATATACACTATCCCGTCGATCGCTAGTGGATATGGCAGTGCACAGACGACATGACTCGACTTGACAACAGACTATTCCGTCTGTCTATCCGATCGATGGATTCCGGATTCGTCAAACAACAATCGACCTCTTTGTAACTTACATCCGAAAAAGGTAGTCTCCCTGTCATTAAAAGCTTTATGTTCTCCTTACCACGGGTACATGAGCGAGGAGTACGAGTATCCATTGTACGGGTTTTATCTGTTGTCATGTACGTGTACCACGTTTTTAGTGAAATAATCGAGTTGGCCACTGGAAATCTATAGGCATACGCTAAAATGTCTATCATATTCGCGAATTCTCAGCTCTGCAGCTATCCTGCGTTTTACCGCTTTCCTCATTTCACAATGAGATTACTCCGTCTTTCATGAAACAGTATATTATACTTCAGGCCTTGAAATGATAAAAAATATACAGGCATTTCCTAAGAACTCGTAATCCTCGTTTTATCGATTCCATGTTAAGGAAATGGTAGTGCGATTTTCATTCAATGTTTAGATATATAAAAATAATATTGATTGCTGATACATTGGACGTCCCGCGCAAAAAAAAAAGTATTAAAAGAGTATTAAAAAAGTATTAAAAAATATTTAAAAAGTCTGTCTTTTCGGACTGTTTAGTGCTCAGTTTAATACTTTTTTCGAGACTTGAGTATTAAAAAAAGTATTAAATGGTATTAAGTATCAAAAAAAGTATTAAATCGTATTATTTTAAGATGATTTTAATACTTAATTTAATACTTTTTTTCCGCGATTTTCGGGTATTAAAAAAAGTATCACATGGGTATCAAAAAAAAGTATTAAAAGTATTAAATCGTATTAAAATAATACGATTTAATACTTTTTTTGATACTTAATACCATTTAATACTTTTTTTAATACTCAAGTCTCGAAAAAAAGTATTAAACTGAGCACTAAACAGCCCGAAAAGACAGACTTTTTTAATACTTTTTTAATACTTTTTTAATACTTTTTTAATACTCTTTTAATACTTTTTTTTTTGCGCGGGGTAATTGTAGCTAATGTCATGATTTCGCTCAGTCACTTTATGTCCTGAATTTCTTCGAACGACATATAGCGAAATCTCATACTAAAATACTTGCAGGACTGTGCCTCGTTTCATAGGCTCTTATCCCCCTAAGTGGAGGATACGTTGTTACGCCCGCCGAGTGAACAAAGAGTCGATGTTGATCCTTTCGGTTTCATGCTTCAGAGATATGTTTGAAATAAAGCCCATCGTGTCAGAGATTAAGACTAGCCATTATAGTTGCAGAGATAGTGCAATGGAAGGGAGATCGAGAGAGGGAATATTGACGGTATATCGGAATCCACGTGTTCATGTCGGATAGCTTACGGGTTCATTAATTTCCTCGGTAGCGGATCGAGCGTCGAACAAAGAATTCGCGTAGCATCGCACTGTCAACGGTCTTTCACGCGGCGTATACGTGTTCCTCTGCGTTCCTCTATGCCCTTGCACGTACGTCCACCTAATAAACTGTTGGTGGTTTCTTGTCGCTCGTGAACCGTGGCAGCAGAAGGCCCGTGAGCTCCATGGCTGACAGTCCACACTGTCATCAGTCTTCATTACGAAACAATGGGGCTCCACTGTCTCCCTCCCGCTCCCTTGCTAGGTCCGGTAGGCACTGGAGTCGTAGCGGTAACAACTCACCCCGCTAGCTCGACGACGCATCACACGGCGTGCACAGCTGAACGACCCCCGGATGTCGCCCAACGGAATCCACCAGCCGACGCGATTAAGAGGACAATGGTGCGCTGCGCCATTGGTGTGTTGTTACCAGGTTACACAGGCTATGCACAATGTTTGCCAGCGCAGTGGTGATCAGTAGAAGGCCTGAGGATTATGTACGTAAAGATCGATGCTGATCGTGCAGTACTTACACGTTACTTAATCAATATTACTGTGACATTGGCAGCACATCGTAATTTTCGATGAATGCCACAATATATTGCATTACTATTTCATAACACATATGTCGAGAAGCACATTTTTTCGTAAGATCACAAAGTCCTAATTATTTTTCATCTGCGATTTAGTATTAGTTAATTCGAACGCGAAGTACAATCAGAGAAACGTCAATATATACGAGAGAAATAGAGGTAGACAGAAGAACAGGGTAAGGAGACCCACAGCTCGATAGTAATGGGGTAGTGTAAACAGATCCAAGAATTATCTTATCCGTCAGACTGACAGCCCAGCGCGATTATCCCTCCGACAAGAACAACCCCTCCCAAGAGCCTTCTTGGTGTACCTTCGGTAACTCATCTTCTAAGATACACGAGGGACTGACCTGCACAAGTAACGGCACTCCAGGGTACTAATCCTTCTCATCTCTCCAGACGTGACTTTAATACCCGTTCTTGCTCTTAATTTCCCCAGTCGATAAATGATATGGAACATTTTAGTCTCAAGAACAAATGGAGTATTACCGCACAAAATCGATAATTACGGTGTTATCTCGACGTATTTCTTAAACAATATTATAACCGATAAAAACTTTGATACAACTTCTTAAAAATTGTATAGTCCCATCACATTTTAACGATACATTTTTCTAATATATGGAAAATTGGTAGTGTGTCCGGTATTTGTGCAATCATTGTTCCAATGTTTCCTTAAAAACATTTTGAACTTGTTTTCCAAATCACGTCTCGATACTAACTGTATCGAAATAGAGTCGTATAAGTCCAATGATTCTGCGATAGGTGCGGCGAACACGATAGCACAACCCATATAAAGAGGCTTTGTACTCAGTGCAGGGCGGTCTAAAAGTGAGCTAACCGGGCGCACGGGGCTATGAATAATGCAACCCTCTCGTACGTCTTCCACTCCATCTCCTCAGCCTCCTCAGTCCGCTCCCACTGATAATTATGTTTTACACCGTTATGCCGTGTTTCGTTAACCCGTGCACGGCAGTAGGTGCTCAGGCGCTCCCTCATCGTGAGCTCTGGACTACAGCGTTGGTTCTCTACCGAGTTAGCGCTTCGGCATTACTACTGCATATTCATTACTCAGCGCTAAGTATGACTTCAGACGGGAGGTTACGTCTCCGACAGCGGAAGTCCGACATTATCTTTCCACGCGAATACCACGCGACACCGTGCCGATCCTCGTAAGAATAAGAGCACGGTTGAACGCTTTAGAGTGAACAACGTTTGAAAATGTAATTCATCCTCGTGTCGAAGTCGTTTCTAAACGAGAATCTCCGAACCTTAACCTGCAGACCATTCCAGAGAGCTTTTTCTATGGGGTGTTATGATTTGCGCATGAACGATTTTGTCGAATTCATAAAGATTTGAATTTTACGTGACTCGAGTTGAGTTCTATCATGTGGTTCGAATTTGAAATGGATGTTCTGATTCTACCCGTCTACCAAGTTCACATTACGCCATATTCCTCATATTTAAATCTGCGTAGATATCCCATTACCGGTGTCCTAAATTCAACCTGATGGTACGTTAGCCTAACCTCTTTCAAGTCTGTGTATAACTTTCACAACATAAATATTTCAAGCCCTAAAGACGCAGAGTTCTTACGACAGCAATAAACCTCGATTAATTCGTTATAACTTCATTACAGAAATAAGCGATTACTTGAAGGGGTTAAGAATCATTAAATCTTGAAGACGAGACAGTATTTACCTCGAGCCGATACTTTATATCCGTGGAGCAATCGCGCAATTATGCTTGGAATAAAACACTGTTGATGTTGACGTATCACTATATCCATTCACAATTCCTTTTTGCCCACTAGTATGTGAGTGTTCAATATCCCATTATCGGATATATAAAATTTGACTTTTAGAGTGACATTAGATTCGTGAAACATTGAACATTGTCCGGTTACAAAATCGTGTCAGAATATTATATGCCGTTACGATTTCCAGGCTGCCTTGTCGTCGCGTGGAATTTGCTTGTTCTGATTTAGCTCTGTTTGTTAAAGAAGACTACACTTCTGTGTTGCGGACCGCAATGAGGGGTCGGCTTCTGCTACCAGTGGTACGTCTCTATTTTGGCATTTTTAGAAGTCATCGTTAAAAAAAGAGGAGACATTGGCGGGGACCGATAACTGTTACGCGCTCCACGGTAAGAGTTTCGGTCACGAGAGACGAAAGTGGGTCAAGCGTGTAAAGCGTTATCCGTTTTCCTGTCTCTCTCTCTTTCTGTTCGGCGCTTCGCCTGCATATTCATTACTTGGCGAAGGAGTGTGACTACTCCAGAAGAATAAGTGGAGTCGGGGTTATGCTCGCGGAACCGAGTCGCGATCCGTCGCCTGGTTTCCTGCTCCCGTGTGCACAATTTCTCCTTCTTCCATGTCTATCTCATCCTTTTTTTCTTAGGAATTACTTGCCTCTGTTGAAGAGCGGACAAATATACTTGCTCGTCGCTTTTCCGTTTCTTCTCAACCTTCCCCGGTGCCGCTGCCCCCCAGGATATTCTCCTTGGAACCAACTCTTCCAAAAAAGCAATAAGATATTCGAAAGTTCGCTGAGTTTGCTCGGACAAACTCGATCTGTTATCTTTCCGATGTTGGTCAAATTAAGGTCCGGAATCCATGCGGCGCGATATCACGGTGTTAATAGGAATGAAGAATCCGGGATCCATTACAACCTAAATGACTTTGATAATTTACCGAGTCAAATATAACTAACGGTTACTTGAAAGCTCTCGAGTCTGCCCTCACGTATCAAAATCTATATGAGGGGGTTTTACAGGACTGATTAATGTCATCATTACTAATAGTGAAAGGGTATAGCTAATAACATTTGCCGTAGTGCACTCTCTTGCATATCCCCGGAATACTATCCACTTGGTCAATTTCAATAGTGAGCTTTGCTCTGTTTATGACGTGTAGCGGAGGGCGATAGAAATAAAACATCGAACATTTGAAGTCGTGCCGTGATGATTTGCAGATTGGGAGAGGTAGTTCGTTTCATTGATCGATTAAGGACATGATTTTATTCGAATTAATGTCTCGAAAATCAATGTAGCAAACTCCCTTAAATTCGTAATGCTTCGGTAGTACTCGTGAAATGTGCACAGCTAAAGAGAAAGCACTTGTCTTATATACGGTAGGTTATTTGCGTCCATCTGCGTGCAAATTGGACATACACTCTCGCTATAATTCCGCAAGCAATGAGTGTGCAGCCGTGTCGTGTAGCGGCACACTGGTATCATATACTACGTGCGGACCCGTGTATTTCGCGTCACGTGTGAGCACACGTAGTAGTGAAGTACAAGGTAGCCACCACGGGTAGAAGGAAAGAGAGATAATTGCAGTCCCCGCGGTCCCGCTAAATTCCTATCTTGAGGCTCGATCGAAATTACCGTCGGACAGCGTATCTAGCGCGGCTTCTTTACACCGCGAACCGAACGAGATTCGTAGTGTGGTTGAAACGCACGCGCTCCCGGCAAACGTTACCGTTTGCATGTAAACGACGTTCTTATTCGCTTCAGGTAAAGTTGAGATTGCACGTCGGCCACCTTCGCAACTCTAGTCTAGAGTGGACGATTGACTACACGATTGCCGAGAATTCTCTGGTGACACCGAGGCCAATTCAGTAGCCATTGTTATACTGGAAATATTTGACGTGGTAATCGAACGGGGTGTACTCGTTGTGGACTCTAGGGACTTCAGTTGTTAGTTTCCTCTTTACTGGATGATCTGAGTGATCAGTACTTGGGGAGATTCCGAAAGAGATACAGGAAAATATCGGGTTGGCGAACTGTTTCAGGATAAGTCACGTGCATCCGAAACTGCTGCGAGTAGCAATGCGGCTGAGCATGAGGCAGTCGCGCCTACGCGATATCGCAAACGATACGTCTCTCTCATACCTTCCCGTTTAGCTAGTGACGCCATACGTGTGCGCAAACACGCACGGGAAGAGGGAGATAGACGCATGGTGTCATGAGCGTAACGATATACGTGACCGAGGGTCAGGGGATTGTTGGCATTTAGAGGTGCGGAGGTTGCTGCTGCTGCTGCTGCTGGAAAGCGTTGTCGGCGTCGCACGTTGATGTAGTCGTGTGGAGCTGCTACGGTTAGGGATTGGTGCCGTATCGTTGATCCTCTGGCTTCGTCTATGCGTAATGCCACCCCTGGCAGGCCAGTCACGTCCCCCGCCACTACCATTGTCCCCAACCCCGTTACACACAATCTGCACTTGATTCGTCCCGTCGCCTCGACTGGACCATACCGCGATCACCGACAGCGCTCCCTGCGGCGCTGCTGCCCTCTGTCAGTGCGATTTGAGCCAACACAACGTACAAGGCCCAGTTGTGTACACACGGCTGATCCGTCAGGGCCATTACCGCAAGTTCCTCACGTAGTACCCCCGACGGAGATCCCTCTCAGGCCCGATCAACTATTCATTTGCCCCGAATTCTTCGGACAGAACTCCAACGTTGCACTCACCAGTATGGCTACAAACCAACTCATGCTTTCATCCAAAAACGAGGGATTCGCAATGATGGCGCAGTGAAAAAATATTCCCAGCACGAAAATCCAGGCCAATCTCATCGGTCCTGGTGAAGTTTTCGAATTTTTCTCCAATTTTCTTTTACGTTCCTCATAGGGATATGCATGATTTTTTATTTTGTTTTTCTTACGTCCTCAAGCATTCCCGCGGCGTTTCTCTATTGCTGGTATGTATATGAAAGAGCGATAGGGCCGTACAGCCAGAATATGCGAAACTACTAAGGTTACGAGAGCTTCTCCCTGCCCTCTTACTGTTGTCCTTAAGCTACGATGGAACGAAAGAGCGACCCCGATGCGCTCCGATTATTTTACATCGTGAATAGACATTCTCGTGAAAATTTAGGAGCCTACCTTGGGGCGCTCGGCCGCATGAATTTGGAATAATATCAACATAAAGGCCGACGATCATGCGGCGCTCTCCTCTGGGGTGGTGCAATATTCTCTTTTCCTGGCTATTTTCCTCCGCTGCTTTTCACGAAGCCCGAACACGGTTATCGGAGCTTCGTGTGCTCTCTGCATAATATGCACCAGCAATGAAAAAGAATTCGAGCGCTCAGTGTATAGCCACTACCAAATAACGGAATAGAGATGCAGTTATACGCATGTACTTGCTATACAAGTTGCATGATTCAAGAGTTCATTTTTTTAATAACTGCGTAGCGCTTGAAAGGTGTTTGCAAAAATAATTACGTAAGTGAGCTATCGCTTCAGTCTGCTGAGCATATTTCGTACAGGAGGTAAGCATAATAACAAGTTACCACAGGTGCTATTAATTATAATTACTGGAGTAATAGTTCATTGCACGAGTTTCCATGTTTATCTATCAAAATTTTATGGATTTTTTTCATGGGCGCTGGTAAAGGCTAGTAAGAATACCATTCAAGTGATTAATAACGTGATTCTTTATAAAAACATGCATTGAGAGGGTAATGTTATTCTTGAAATGACTATGTTCAGTTTATGATATTATTTATTTTACTATTGCAACTAAAATGAAATGGAGCACTTGTTGACCGTACGTGCGAGGAATTAATTTAGTTGCACCGTTCGAATAAATCAGTTCCAGAGAATTTTCATGTATACAAAACACGATTTTAGACGATGTATAATAATTGTTGGTTGTTAAGAGCTTACTTTTATTATTAAAATTAAACGATCTTAAAATTGCATTTTCTCAAAGTTATGTGAATCACTATGAGATGATACATTTGTGCGTGTATAAATTTTCTGTCTGTTCTACGGAAGATGACTACATATTGAGAGGGAATTTGGTGAGTTAAAAACTAAATAAAAATCTATTGTGACATTGTGCATTTGACATTCAACCCAAATTGGCTACGTGTAAAAATATATTCGGACCTGTAAAGATGTTATTTAATCCAGTTTTGGCGGTATCTCGACTTCGTTCATGACCACTTGTACAATGAGCAATAAATCGTATCGATCGATAGATCCGTACTATTATGTGAAGCGAGTGTTAAGCAAGGTAAGTAAGTCATGGAATAAACGTTTTGTTGAAGCCGGTAATTCTTTCGGCGATTAGCGATGGCTCATTATCCGAGCAATTAGTAGTTTGCGTAATGAATTTAAGTGTTTCCACACCGGAATTAGCATGCTAACTAACGCGTTCGTCCTCTCCTTTCTTGTAGTCTGACTCTCTTTCTCCATTCTCGCTGAGCGAATATCTCGTTCGCACCCTTTCGCACACCAACTCTACGAACCAACCCACCGTGGTGCTTCTTCCGCGCCACGTCTCCCTCCAGCAGCTCATTTTCGCTCCTCCTCCCACGACAACACTAAAGTGAATTGCAGGTTGGAAGAACGATTCACGCCACGGGAAACTAGATCTTGGCGCCCCTAGTTTCTGTTAGACAGGCTGGCGAGGGAGTCGGGTAGCAGAGGGTTTGAGCGGGCAAACAACACGTCCAGCTTCTAACTACTTTCGACGATCCTGGAAATCGACCGAGAGAATCGGTAGAAGAGAGAACCTGTCTAACGAGGCACAATAATTCTGCAGCATCGAATTCCGTATTCCCTGCGGCATAACGCGATTGTCCTTAAAGAAAGTATATCGTAGCTATTCGTATCATAGAATTGACCGTCGCTATATACAGTGAAAGCGGTACGGTTTTCTGCTAATACGTGCGGCTGATGACGAGCAATGTCTCGACGAACTGTACACAATATCCCGCTCATATTCCAATATATTGGTCGCCATACCAATGTTTGCAGTCGAGGATGGATGACCGAGTCGCGTCGGTGCATTGCTACACTATGAAGCCTCTCCTTTTGGTGGTGCTGCTGGTGCTGTTCAGCTCTTCGGTGAACGAGGTATAGGTGCAAACAAGAAACGAGAATATCCCTCGGTGCTGAGGCGAGGCCATACCAGAGGAGACTATCCCACACCGGTGCTATACTGCCTTGCGGTACCCTCCGACGGAGATGGGGTTGGTGTGGGCCATACCCAGTGAGCTCAGCGGGTTGCGCTGCCTTCGAGTGTTCAATGTGCAGGGTGGAACATACACCGTAGCTAGTCGATGTGATTGGCCTCGTGCCAGGGGCCCTAACGACGCTTTCGAAAGGAGGAGAATCCTATACCTTGATACTCGGCCGTTATACTATCTCTATCTATTGCTTGCTCGCTCGCGTTTTCTCCCCGCGACTACACGACGACGACGACGTCGATGCCGAGTAGGAGACGAGCCTCCTGCAAAGATATCTTCTGGACCTGCTGCCGCCTGAACACGGCCAATGTCGTTGTCCTCGTGGTGGTAGTGGCGGTGACGCAATGTTGCCGCAATCACATTTTGGCACGCCTCTGGTGAAAACCCCGTCCGGCAGAGGCCCTCCGTAAAAGAAGAAGCCCGACGGTCGAGCTTCTTCACTAGCAACAGCACGCGCTTTAATTTGGTAAGCTTAGGGTGAGGCTTTTTTCTACTTTTTTTTGCACACTCCTGCAGAAGTCCTAACCGCTAGATTTCCACTATACGCTCGAGGGAATGAAAAGCACGCCTGCTGAACCAAGGTGTTGCAGCTAGACTGCCAAATGATGTTATGTATAAGGATCGCGAATTCTCCTGCGCAGCAGAGATGTAGAATGAAATTGGGAAAATGTTTAGTCGCTTTCGCCGCCCTCTGCTTTTGAACTCTGTTTACTCCTGCCGCTATCTCGTTTTATCTCATGAAATTGCGATGACCCTCTGCCAGATCGTTGTTAGATATTGTCGAATATGTCTCGAGCCATGATGCCCAATACATAAAAATGAAGGGAAGGACTCGTAAGGACTTTAGATTGTGGTGTATGGCGTTTTGGGAAATTTACACTACAGCATATAGTGCTGAATATCTCGGGATAACCTGCGACGACATTTTATTTCAGTAAAAATTGCCATTGTTTTTGAAAACTGAAGAAGTTCATCTTTATTCATATTATTGCTATAAACTTGCACACGACATGATATAGGACTACTAGTGCGGGTAATAATAGGGTGCGAAAATCGTATTAATGCATTCATAATTTTGAGTAGTTATCATTCTTATGATGCCAGAAATTATTTTTTGTAAGGGACGTGAAACCTTAATTAAAGCATACGGCGGAATAACCCTATATACCAATATACGGGGCATCGGATGCAGGATTTTCGTTATAAATAATCATAAGTATGTAAATTGTTTGAAAAAAAAATTAAATAAAAATTGAGGTTGCTGGTTAAACATAACATATAATAAAAACAACATAAAAAATCGGAGATAAAATTCAAGAGGTCGATGGTCAGACCCAGGTCGAGTTAGTGTAGAATGCCTCATTACTTTGAATGAGATTCTTTACCATTTTTTATAGGTTCCAGGTCAAGTCGGTTTGGAATCCCTCATACGTATTAATATATTAAGGAGGCGAGTATGGCTCGTGCAATCGCATCACAGACTTAGAACAATTCAGGATTAGGAGTCCCTTGAGATAC
Source organism: Clistopyga incitator (assembly GCA_947507545.1). Taxonomy (NCBI): domain Eukaryota; kingdom Metazoa; phylum Arthropoda; class Insecta; order Hymenoptera; family Ichneumonidae; genus Clistopyga; species Clistopyga incitator. The sequence continues at coordinate 7,442,256 of OX382176.1, forward strand.
TTAAAAAAATTCGGACTTAAGGTCTTACAGACCCTTTAAATTATTCTCCCTCGATTCTTGTCATGGCAGGGGCGGTTTCGGTGAAATCGTTCAATAATATAGGGCGGTATCTATTTATCCAATCGTTTCTCAAAGACTCTTATTTACTGTGAATCGTAATCAAAATTATATAGATTTTAACCATACTGTTTTAACATAATTAATATTGCACAAAGATGTGGGCAAGTTACAACAATGTGGGTGCAAGGAAATAAGAAAAATTTTCATGGCGCAATTCACTGGCCGCAAGTCTCACCCACATTCTCTCCGTCTATGCTGGCTGAGAGTGGTTGTATCTAATTTAAATTCTCGGCATAAAAAGATCGCGGTGCCGGTGGTACGTAGCTGGACAGTGCAGAGAGCGGGCGGGGTGGATCGTAGCCAAGCCACGTGCGGCTGTGAGATTCATTCCGCTTTACGCGGCCGGTTCGTGCTAGCGCTGCACAACCCGCTCTGCCGCTATCTGTTATTTCTCTTGAAAATTCATACCTAACTGCCGACATATACCGCCATAGCTATCCTTGACTTTCATTACACCCTAAATCCAACGTGGAATGATTTTGTGTAACCAGAAAGGTGGTCCCAGTATTATCTTCTTTACGGGTAACGGAAGCTCTCTACATAAACACGTATATCAAATTTGATACCCTAGTAAAATCTAAAATAACAGAAACTTTCTGTCGAATATACCAATCGAGGAATATAATATAAAGAATTTTATTCTGTTACGCTCGTGTATTAAATTTTATATTTCTTTTGACGAACTAAAAAAATTAATCACAATATAATCGAAGGACAAATATGAGTTTTGCCAAATTTATTAAGGACAAAAATTTAAGACATACCAACAGATTAACAAATAACAACACATCATATATTTCTATCTTGCTTCAATGTGCTGGATTGAGGTAAATTTATAGATGTCGCACCCTGAGTTTTGAAAATGTATAGTGATCCATTATCTTGTTTTTATTTTAGCAGTGTGTACTTCAAGTTGCAGAGTTTCTATAAGAGGCGAAGGGAATCGCCCCACGCTGTTATGTATATAATAAACAAATCAGAAGAGATATCTTGAGGCAACTCGGCTCCTATATCGAATGTATGTGGCAGTTTAGTCTTTCCAGCCGTACAACAAATATGATACATCCGTCCTGTATCGCTTTTTACCTCAGTCACGTGGTGGAAATTCGCAGAATGCCTAACGCGTCTAGTATTTTTCATATCGACTTGACCGACTAAATTGATCTTTCAATACAGCAATCGCAAAAAACAGTAGCCGATTTTCTTATACCCGATTTTAAACAAAACTGAACTTATTTGTGATGACTTTTGTGTGACCTTATCAGAAACAAATAAACTGATCCCAGTTTGGTACAATATTTTCATGTTGTTAACGTGATCGCATGGGTGGCTAAGTTTCTAAGTAAACTAATTTCTATCAATATCTCAGATGTAAATTGCTACATATTTAATATTTCACTCGATATACGGTGGAGCATGCGTTGCGTAATTCGCATTCGTTTGGTTTAATGGTTGGTAAATAAATAGTCAGACCTGACCCTCGACGATTAAAAAAAGCGCTGAGCGTCACAGTGGAGCGTAAAAACAACTCTTCGCAAAGTTCGTTATCAACGATGAACGATCTAAAATATCAAAATTGTCGGCGATGCATCTACCCCGTCGCGTCTGGAACACGTAATAGGGTAGGGCTTGTCGTGGTCACTCGGCTTGGACCATCGATTCGGGAATCGTATTTCCGGTAATTCGCGATGCCGGGCGCGCGTGATGCATTTACGGCTGCTCGTAAACTCGAATTATGTGTTTCGAATATTACTCACTATTGTGTGTGCGTACACACGGGCAATGCTGCCCGAGATATTAGACTGGAGTCCTGGGGAAGGATAGAGTGGAAGAGACGGAGAGCGTACATGAATGATCGAGTGAGGAAGCGAGTGGACGAAATCGCAGATCACATACCAGCATTCGATCTGTCATGTTGCCAGCAATGATGGCACGCCAGATGGATTTCCGATCGAACGAATATTTACCCATTTAACGTAGTGAGCTCTCGGCAACGAGGGACCGTCGTCTGTTTATCGAGAAATCCTTCCTATATCTCATTGCCTGAAGCCCTCTACAATCTGCAGAAAGTAGAAGGTGAAAGGCGAGAAGCTACGTCCATTCTATATCTCTATCATCCCCGAGTGTTTTGCCAGTTTGCACTCGTCGCTCCAAGTGCCACATCGTCGTTTTCCAAACCCCCGTCGATACCCCGCGAAGCAGCCGACGCTAAAAGAATGCCATATTATTTCGGGGATATACACCACTACAGAATGAAAGACGGGTGGAAGGAGACAGCAAACTGGCCGCGCAACTACTGGTTCAGTGGTGCACGTGTATACTGCAGCTAACGCGAGCTCAACTCCATTTCGGACGAATAAATTCGCCGATCGAGCGCGAATCGTCCACACGATCCCAGAGTTCGTTCTTTTTCTCTCCCAGCACGAGGTATGTATCCTCTCGGCCTGGTCGCCCGAAATACGTTTCCCTGCAACTTTACCTTTATCCATTTGTAGATCTCCGCATTGTTCTGAAGATGACAATTTGAGTGAAGTAAATGAAGGATAATATTCACAGTTGACACAAACTTGATAATTTTCTGAACACTAATCCGTATTTATTCCTGCATTAAAATGGTATATAAAAAAGGATGCAAAGCAGAACATTGCACATTGCTTCCTCATTTAATTTTGCTCTTTACATAGCAACCTCTACGAGGAAGTACTGTAACCGACTTTGGCTTCCTCATAGAGGAAGCTTTGTGAAGAGCAAAATTAAATGAGGAAGCAATGTGCAAGGTTCTACTTTGCATCCTTGTTTTGAATAAATGAATAAATCATCGGCATATCTCATTTTTATTAAGCACAAACTTTTGTTTCACTTTATTAACTTTTGCGGAGGTTATAGCGAGAATCGCTATTTTTTCAAATATTCAAAATGGTGTAAAATTTGAACGACTTCACCGATCACCAGAAAATTTGGTACACAGTATGGCTGTATGTTATTTTTCGTTTGTAGAACATTTCAGTTAATTTGCTAAGATTCGACGTGATATATAGCAAAATTGTTATTTTTTACAAAAATTCAAAATTCTATAAAATCCGAACCGCTTTACCGATTTTGTCAAAATTCAATACCAAACAGCATTTAACGTATCCCTAGTTATGAAGAACTATTTAGGTCTATCGGCGAACTTTTACGAAAGTTGGAGAGTATACGACATTTTTCAAAAAAATTCAAAATTCTATAAAATCAGTATACATAGATATATTTTCTTCAAAATTACAGCAATTGAAGAAGAATTAATACTCTACTCGCGTGCCAAATTTGAGCTGGATCGATCGTGCCATTCGCGAGTTATCGACGATTGAATTTTCGGTCCCTGGAACACATGCACACACACACACACACGCACATACGGACACATTTTCTAAACCATTTTTCTCGACGTTTTAGGTGATTCTATGCATAGTGACATGAAAATCTCGAAAAAAAAATTTTCATGCAAACAAAGCTTCCTCTATAAGGAAGCAAAATGCTTTATATATAGTATCTTAAACTAAATAATAGTATAGATATACGTATGTCGTAGTTTGGGTGGGCGGCCGTGGGTTAGAATAATTAGGAGAGTCTGCAGCTACGGTTCGGCCGTCTCCCAAGCTCCCTAATACCTGGGAGATGGCCGAACCGCAGCCGCAAACTCTAGCAATTAATAAATAATTCCAAAGAGTATTATACCGATCGAAATATCGGCTTTGAGGGTCCGGGTCGATATTTATATCGCGTTTGATATCCAGGTCGACCTGGGCCATAGTTTTAGTTTTCTAGGTCGATCGCTTTTAGTTTTACACGTGGAAATTGATATCTTCGTAGTTTTCAGATTTCGGATCGATCGATTCATAGTTTTATATGCTCAAATATATTCGTTGACAGTTATCGAGCACTAGTGGATATAGCGGCGTATACCCAAATATCGAGAACTAAAAATAAATCTACGCGGACATTGAAAGCTATAAAGAATTACACGGAGACTCGAAACTATGGAAATATATCCGGTTATTGAAAAATATTGAAAAATCGATCTCAACAAGCAAAACTATAAAGATAATTATAAAATTATGGCGCAACCAACCTGGACCCCCAAAGCTATCAGGATATTGGCCTGCATCGAAAACTAGCGACCCTGGAATCTATTAATTTAGTTCACTGCACCTAAGTACTGTTCAGTCCAATAAACCGTAATAGACTCTCCAAAATCCTTACTGCTTTCAGCAATTAGCTTTTCGCGTGAGAACGCTGTTCAAAATGATTGCATTGGAAACACTTGCGTTTTATCACGATCTCATTCATTTTCTGTTAGGTTCGAAATTTGACGTAACCCTTTAAAAATTACACTTGTGTGATTCATAACGACCGTATGGTTGGTCTACTCCTGACTTTATAAAATAGTAGTCGAAGATTGAATATTTCATGGCTTACATAAGTTTTTGCAAAACCCTTATTATGTTCGCCTATTCGAATAAACGTTATGGTGCCGATTTTGAAAATAACTCAAAATCATACTCATCCAACGAGACTCTAAATGCATTTCATCTTTCGTCTGATTGTCGGCTACAAAAATATTTGATATGAGCCAATTCGACTATATCAATAGTTAAATTTTACCCAATATCGAAGAATGCAATCACATCAGCGAATATAGTCGATATACCTAGAAATAGAACTTGTATTTTTTTTGCCCGTACGAGATCTTCGAGCTTGTGTGTTTTCCTCTATTCCCTTAGTTATCCGTTGAATTTTCATCATGTACGAAACGTGCTCATTTCGAGGGCAAAGCTCTCTGGCGGTCCACACGTAGTCCGGTTTTGGCTATGATCCCCCGCTCTCGTTTGCAGGCTCTCGTGTGTGAATCAGCGTGAACGGCGACAAAGGGTATATGCCTGTGCACAGCGTCCGTTTGGGGCCAAAGGGTCACAGTAAACGCGTAAAGTAATTACAGCTGTGCGCCCCGATGCGGCTCTGACGGTGTTCTCTGTGCACGTAAAGCCTGCGGTATAGGTCACTCGAATGCATTCGTGAACACGCGTGCGTGCGGATTCCAGCCGTGTGATTTCGTTGGAACGCGAGTTAGCTCGCGCGCACACCTCATGCTCTCGAATAGGGGCTGGAGGAGGAGGGACGGGGTGGGGTACAGAGGTCGCAGAGGTTGTGGTAAGCGCGAAGCTTCACCCTACTCTCGATAGGATTATATTCCGTTGTGCATATATTATAGACCATAGCTCTCTATCGGTATTCCATATACATACTTGCCAATGCATTGAAGCAAACGAGCACTGGTCCCACGCGTCGTATATACAGTTACGTGCTTGTCTGTGGTGCCGGAGGTTTAAGCCGGAACCCGAGTATTCGAACTGGGTGATTTTGAGAGGACTGGCCTCGTCGACATTCATATTCATGCAACCAGTACCAATTCGAATGCGTAATGCGTGTATACGTCGAAGGCAAGAGCCTTGCCGTCGGTTGAGCACTTCGGTATGTGATGAAACAAGGCCGGAAACATCCTGCTAAAATGGATCAAACTCGAACAAGGCGATATGGAATTAGTTCAACAGCAACCATCGAGTTATATACCCCGGTACCCGAGATGCATAAGATTGCAATACATTCCAATAAATTATTCGAGTGCTATATTTTAAGTCATTCGCAAATTTCACTAGATACTACATGAACAAAATGATTTTATTGCCCGCCGTGAGGTTATAGAGGGTTGAATATAGAAAAAACCTCGTTGCGCTATATAGTTGGAGATGGGATAACAAAAATGATTGTTGGCAGTGTGAACGATTTTGCTCCAGCATATTAACTTACTAACTTACATTTCATGAAACGTCCTGTCATAATCGATTGCAAATAAGGCCACGACACAAAAGAAACATTTACAAGAGTAGAAAGTTTGGATCATTTTCTGTGTTTGCAATTGACTGTTATAGATATTGTAATAAAACTGGCAAAGAATTGACGAATGATTTCGTGCGAGCAACGTCGCTGCTAAAAATCATTTAGGTTATTGTAATTTTCACCGCACACAATACACGTACTTTACGATACGAGTGTATAAGAGCGAACAGGGTGAGAAGGCTCTACCATAAGTTGCACGAGTCGTTGCGAACCATCGAGTGCACGAGAAACGCAAAAGAATTACAAAATTCAAGCTGCCGTAATATTCGTAATTTAATTCCGTCAGATTTGCGATATAACTATATACAGTTTATCTGCGTCGTTTTCCCTCTGGGCATTGTTCTGTACTTCCCTGAGACACACGTTCTTCGACTACGGCTAGATAATGACAAGTAAAGGAATTGCTGTCATTCCAGTGATCTTGGGATAGCTTCATAGTTCTAATAGATCTTCTCGTTAAACCACGCAGTATTACCCGGTGAGAACGAACTCTCGTTGCCTGGAAAAAGGAACTACGGGAATCGGTTTTTCTATCGAGAAACGGTTTAATCGAGCGGGAGAGAAATGAGAATACGTCCAACCGGTTATCCGGCCTGCATCGCCGCTGCCTCGTGCACTGAACGAGATGTATTATGTATACGGAATAAATGGAATAGATGGAAGAACGAGTTGCTGCTGCTGCCAGAGCAGGAGCCCCTCGAGGCCGTCTTTTGAAACCAATAGGGCGAGCCAAGCTTTTTACAATGTACCATATAGTACATATAAGGCGTTCTTCACCAACTCGGCCACTTCTGTTCCCAAACTAATTGGTCCCAGAATTGGGTAGATTAATTTTAATATCACTGAAAAGTACTCTCTCCTAATTTTTTCAGATTTTTAATTCCATCATTACATAAAATAGTGTATTTTTTTTAAGTCAATAGATGTCCAAAGATTCAAGTCATAGAAAATAAAATGGTTCAAAAGGCTTAGTTTCAGATGCACTTTCTTATGAAAATGTTGAAAAAACTTTGTCACTAGAAGACATATAGATTATTTCGGGTTCGGAGTAAAAAAATGAATTTTTGCCGAGTATAACTTCTATCGAAATAAAAAAACTGATATGGACACAACTATTTGAGTAACTTATCACCGCATAATCTTCCATAAAGTAGTAACTTCGCTTAAGATTCCGAGCCAAATGCGTTGGCAACAAAAATGTTCGGTTGAAACTGTTTCATTTTATTCAGTGACAGAACAATCATTGAGTAATTTCATTTTACTTTAAACCACAGGCGATCTCACTTTGCCAATGTTTTTAATGATGTCTACACGAATGCTTAAAGATACTATGTTTCTCAGTCGTATAAAACGGGTATTGGTGGAATAAAAAAAAAATTTAATGACCCTCAAAATTTCTGCATCTTGACATTAATTCTGAAAGGAAAATGTTTACTACCTTTTTGTTCCTCTTTAAATTCCCCGATGGCGGATATTTTTGAAAAAAAAACTTATTTGAAATAAAGACGATCACTGCGAGTTGAAAACTTTGGCACGCTGCATCTTTTTCATTTTGACTCGGAGAGAAAAGTTTGTAGGAGACATCTTCTTTTTTTTTCTAATTTTGAGGTGGCGGTTATTCGTACTTTTCGGGTGGCGGTTATGTGTGGGTAGTAATTTGGACTTTTGTCTTTGACAGCGGTTCTTGACTAGAATATTGACCATAGGCAAAAATGCCGAAGGACTTTTTTGTAGTACTCTCGATTATCTAGTGGCGGGTTCCGCCGGATTTTTTTTAAGGGCGAAGAAATATTTTTTTTGCTATTTTAAAACTTTGGACTGCGATATCTTGGTCAGATCACCTTCTAGAGAAAATATATATCTGACTTTCCTGTTCTTTTTTTGATTATCTAGTGCCGGGATCGGCCGAATTTTTTTTAAGGGCGAAGAAAATTTTTTTTGCCACTTTAAAATATCGGAAAAAATGTTTTTGCTCTTAAAAAAATCCGGCGGAACCGGCCACTAGATAATCAAAAAAGGAACAGAAACGGCACATATATTTTTTTCTCTAGGAAGTGATCTGGCCAAAATATCGCGATCCAAAATTTTGAAATGGCAAAAAAAAATTTTTTTTCGCTCTTATAAAAAATTCGGCGAAACCCGCCACTATATAATCGAAAAAGAAACAGAAACGGCACATATGTTTTTTTCTCTAGGAGATGATCTGGCCAAGATATCGCGAATCAAAGTTTCTAAATGGCAAAAAAAATATTTCTTCGCCCTTAAAAAAATCCGCTAGAACCCGCCACTAGATAATCGAGAGTACTACAAAAAAGTCCTTCGGCATTTTTGCCTATGATCAATATTCTAGTCAGGAACCGCTGTCAAAGACAAAAGTCCAAATAACTACCCACACATAACCGCCACCCGAAAAGTACGAATAACCGCCACCTCAAAATTAGAAGAGAAAGAAGATGTCTCCTACAAACTTTTCTCTCCGAGTCAATATGAAAAAGATGCAGCGTGCCAAAGTTTTCAACTCGCAGTGATCGTCTTAATTTCAAATAATTTTTTTTTTTTCAAAAATATGCGCCATCGGGGAATTTAAAGAGGAACAAAAAGGTGGTAAACATTTTCCTCTCAGAACTAATGTCGCGGCGCTACAGCGTGCTAAAGTTTTTTTTTTGAAGATGCAGAAATTTTGAGGGTCATAAAAATTTATATTATTTATGGAAAAGCACTGTTATTGGATCGACAACACGAAATCATTTTTCATATAACTTCTATGGACTTGTTTAAAATATTCCGTTGTGAAGATAATGTAAAACGACAACTTTTATATTGAAACTTTTTTTTTCTATTAATTGAATATTTCAAGATATATCAACTTTAAAGAAATATACAATTTTCCGTAATATTGAATTGAAGAATCAGATAAATTACGAGAGAGTACGTTTAATTGATAATAAAATGTCAATTATAAGATTAATCAGAGAGGTTGGAAGAAAAAGTGGCCAAGTTGGTAGAGCATACCTTATATAATATACACTAGACTATATTATGCGACAAACTGATAGTGCGGCGCGCACATCTAGGATGATTCGAAGAAGCCCTTCTATTTTCGAAACAGAGTTGATTGAAGTAGATGAGATAAATTATTTTACCGGGAAACCCGCGAGCTCTTTAAAATATTACACGTTGTCATCAATCCATTCCAGTCATCGTCGTTGCCACGAAGCGAACCCTTTATTTCGAGCCATATCTCACGCCGTTCTTCTCGTCGTCGCCGAAGAGTAGAGAGACGTATCTATATCGTCGAGAACAATTTTCTCGGCGTCTTTGGAGCAGAGAGCTGGCGGTCTATTTATATTTTTCTTGTGAATTTTTTTTCCCCTTTCTCGAACGGTAGGGCTAGGTGTTCGTTTTGCCGAGCGCAGTATCATGTATATTCGGGAAAAGCTAGAGTCTTTCCGTGAGGATTACGTACGTAATGGGCGAAAGCTTGCTTGTCGTATTGTACCATGGGAAGTAACGGCTTTCGTTAAGTATCTGAGCATACACATCTTACCCTCCATCTCGCTCATCCCCCTTACCGAGCCGTTCACAGTGCGACAGAGATGAAAAGATGGGGAACTAGAAAAGAAGGTTTGAAATCGACTACCTAAAGGTTGAGTGTAGTGGAGATTACGGCTAATGCACAGTGACCATCGGCCGATGAGCATCCTCTCTCCAGAGGATCTTTTTTACTACAATCCACAAGTGACATTACAATTGTACATTTACCATCAGCTCGATAATATAAAAATAAATCTATCCAGATGATATTTATGTATCTACGAAAAGGATTGAAAATGTTTCTTATTTAAATTCCTCTCCTCTTGTGAACATGATATTTGAATATTTATACGATTCGTGACTCGATTTGAGCTTCAGTTTTCGATATTTCGACTCTCGATGTTCCACGTCTATTTTAAGAGAGGAATAGTACAAGTTGCATTTAATTCACACTCGTTGAATGGCACGCGGAATCTATTAATTTCACGCAATGAAAAAAAATTTATTGTTTTCATTAATTGAGTGCATAGTTTTTGGTAATTTTTAACGTATAATTGTAATGTGAATATTTTTAAATGTATATCTTAAGGGGATGCTGAAAATTTGTATAGATGATTCCGTAGTACACACTGTTCATTGTAAATACGCTACAAGTGTACTTTAAATTCTGCCGGGGATGTAATAAACAGCTTCATGCTTCGGCGTCCGGTCTCATTCGACACATCTAAGCCCCAGAAACGTTTATATCTTACTTCAACCGATTTTTTAACATCTCGATCGGCCATATTAGTTTTCAAAAGGGTCAGCGATATATATTTTTTTTACATTTGGTGTACGTCTGAAAGAGCGATTCGATCAGACGCCGAATCACGAAGTTCTTTATTACATTTCTGCAGAATTTAAAGAGTATTTGTACCATATTTAAGGTAAGTAGTGTATACTGCGAACCAGCCAATCGACTTCAGCATTCCCTTAATAACCCATCAGTGACCCAGTCCGGTAATAAAATATTTGGTGAAAAATTTTCAGCTGCTAGATCATATTCTTTACTGTAACCAGCCGTCAGATTTGAGTTTTGATAAATTCTCAGGGGATAGGTATTTCAAAAGTCGCATAATTATTTTATTTAGTTGTACCAAAAATAAAAAAGGGTTTACGGTAATCAACTATAAATGAAAATCGATAAGGTGAACTTTTGCAAAATGAGATTCCTTGAAATAAGGCTCCAGTTTCACATTATTGAAGGAGTATAGCGTATTCTGCTATTGCAGTAGCATCAGCAGCAGCAGCAGAGAAATTTTTCCCTACGTTGCTGCTGTCGCACCTTTCCTTGGTGATTTATTCACTTTCGCTCCGAAGCGCCCACCTCACCGATAAAGTATTCGTCTGTCAGTTCTCTCAGGATAAAGAAAAAGCATCACTATGAAATTCCTACCACCGCTTCAGAATTCCCTTCGGTGATTCGCCGCGTGGAGTATTTTTTCCTTCTCCTTCGTCTCCCTCCCCTAGTGCGAGACAAAGTTTTTCATTTGGGCGAGTAAATCTCGACAGCTAGGGATTCATTTGCTTTTCACGGTAGTCTGAGGCTAAACGGACGCCCACAAAAACAAATAAGTTGACATTTTTTCATCGTACTAATCTGCAGATGTCTACCACTTATTTTCACTTAAAGCTTGCATTGTAACAAAATTAATAACGGGAGATGCGCGGTCTAATGGCCGGCCAAATTCCCGTCACCGGAAGGAGTGTGTATACAAGCGAAAAAGGAATGCGAAGTAACATGGTTGTCCGGGTATTCGTATCGCACGCTTAAATGTTCAACTAGTGGGATGTATCTCGAACATTTCTTGAATTTCACATTATCTCAGCGAGGAAAAATACTTTGAAAGCGATCATATTTAAATATTGAAATGTAAAAGATCTCCATTTTTGTCTTAACAGAACAGACGAAAGAAATGTAATATGTTCTCTCATTTATGACAAAATATACATAAATTACAGTCGATCATTCAATCTATCTAAAACTGAGTTCGTTTTGCCCCCTCTATGTATTTTTTTTCCTCCTTTACTTCTGTGCTTGTACTTACTTCTTTTTCTTTGGGAAAGTCATCCTGAAACGTGGTGGCGGATGTGCTGTGTGAGCGGTTGCCGCTCTCCCTGTTTGCGCTTCACGATCCCGAACTTTCGTAACTCTAACGAAATCGTCGGGCCAACCTGAATATTTCATGCGCAAATCAAATTTGGGTACCTCATCCTTTCCTTGCCAACCTGCACGATAACCTCCTTGCAGTGAGATGGAGACACACGTGTATAGTTGTCGTGCATGTGGGTATCCGTTTCAGACTGACCGGCATGGATAGGCAAAGCTTATCCCCAGATTCTAGTATGTGTATTATATGTCGTACGACGCAGCGAGCAACTAAATTGAATGGGGTGGCCCGATATCGACCCCTACACACATAATACACGTTCACTCCTTGTATTCCTGCATGCTCAACCCTTCGGCAAGTGCTATTGGATTTATGTATGTATCTCATGGATCCATTGCCTATTGAATTTCTGTCGTGCAGCAATGATGTCTATCGATCTCGCACATTGCCAGAGAGATTCACCGATTTACATTGACCTGCGGTGATGTGAGGCATTCTGGAATACTGTATGATACACTCCAAGATTGAATCGGTTTCGTAATCAAAATATATTTTATCAAGCAGACGTGAGTTTGAGATAATAAAGAGACGACTTCCATTGTTTATTTGGTGAGCTTGGTTGAGACACTAATTTTTTAGATGAAATAAAAGAATCCCTTGCTAGAAAAATAACAATAAAACCCAATTCCATATTCTCAAGTGTGAAAGGAAAAATTCATGGCTGCCTGTGTCGAAGTGATGGCTCTGGCTGACGATCTAGAAATATATTATTCTCAATTCTATTCATGTAGACCTTAAATATTACTCAACCGTAGAAGATGAAATTGTAGTTATTATTCTTGTGTTGATATATATTTTTTTTTAAGTTTTTTTTTTTTTTTCTTCGTATATCCGATGTCATTAACTATACTTTGTTCATAGAGTGTAGGGTATAAAAGTAAAATAATCACAAGTTATACCACAGAACTCACAAGTTTTTTGCTGTTTTATGTAACTTTTTTTCAGAGTAATATGTCCCACGCACCGGTTGGGTTACCTACGCCCCAAGCAAAGCGGATACCTACCCCGAGTGGTGATTCGGTCAGCCGGTATAACGTCCGGCAGAGCGTTAAAATATTCAGCACTGTTTCCGCTCTCGTCCTTCATGGTGAACCCTGCCTTATTTATTTGTTTGTGACAGCGCGTGGGTGCGAAGCGCAGGACCAAAAAGAGTGCACGTCGTCACGATGGCACACTGGACCAAAATTGCCAACAGCAACTACAACGAGAGAGACCTCCGAGTGACGGCAGCGTAAAATATATATTTTTTTAAATCCTTTTATCGCGGCAGCTGGGAAACATGCCAGATATGTTTCTACATCTCTCTCGCTTGTACTCGCCGTTCACTACACCAGTGTTCAACGTTTGGATACGTTGCTGACCCAAAAACTCAGGGTAAATTAATAAATTATAAAAGTTTTCCCTTGGCTCCGGGCCGAATAGCAAAGCTTACGGGATCCTGATGCTTCTCTTCCAATGTGCTTTTATGCCTCAAACGCTGCCCGACCACCGTAGGGAGTCGTTGATACTACCATGCCCAATAATTTTTCGACCCTACTATAGTTACGCTCCCTAGAATGGCTGAAAATGGTAGAAATCCGGTGGAACTGTTGCTCCAGTAGTTTCCACACGGACAGAGGTGGGGATGGACGTCGGGGCGCAATGGACTAGCGTTGTCTAGTAAGGATCGTTGAATCGCGTGACACAGGGGAATATGTGTAGCATAACATGTATCATACGTTACATCGGTGCTGGAGCGAGTAGATCAACTCCAGGTTGTCACGGCTCGGGGCGAGTAGCTGCGACGTCAAGTGGTCAGACAGTATAATTTAATGGAAGTCCGTGTGAGCTTGGTACGTCAGAGACACACGGAAACGACAGGCCGTGTCAATGGACATTGTACAGCTCTTGTAATTCAACCTCTAATCTATCTCACCGTTTTCATGCATTCAGTATAATTTCATTCGTGTCTCTGATAGATTCATTTCACCATTAACAGGATAAATTTTTAATCACGCCCGCCAATTAACAGATTGCGTCGGTGCACGTCGAAGTGATGTACATCACATGTGAATTAGAGAGTGAATTCTGAAGTTTCGCGGTGATTAGATCGCAATCGGGAGCTCAGTTTCACACGAGCTCCTGCGTCTCGCGTTATAATTACAATCGGGTTACCACGAGAGCGGCAGGTAGCGGCGCGTGCGCTCTCGATGCGACCCGGACGGTTGCGACGCTTCGACGACGTTCACCGATAGCTCTTTCATCCGGTAATTAGCCAGAGAGCAGCAAGGACTTATCGCCTCGTCCGATCGTCCCGCGAGCCAACATCGCGCACCTCGCTTCTATTCAGCCACAGCGAGTGGCCTCTCCATTTGACATCCTACCCGCGAAACCAGTCCTTAATTAATTAACACCGTACCGAACAATAATTACCAGAATGAAAGATGGTATCGCGGTCGTCGGCTTATTTATTGGAACTGAGCTAATATCAGGGTCACGCTCTGCATGAGCATGCTCGTCCAGCCCTTGTAAACTGGCATTCACGTAACCTGTGTTACCTCCACCTATCGAGTCCACCTAAACTCGATTTCCCTAATTGAATCATAAATTAATTTGCTGCTGGCGCTGACCAGCTTAGAACAAATGGTTCATATTATTCTCAATGGCAATTAAATAGCTCAACTTCCATGTTATTGAGGAGCGTAGCAATTTGTATTAAATTGTGTGTCCTGAACCTTGAAAAATATCATCAACGTGAAGAATAATTTTTCTTGGAATGAAACGCAAAAGTTCTGTGGAAATCACTTTTTAAAATTATAATGAATAATGCGTAAAAAAGGTAAGAGTGCACGACGCAATCGCAACAATGGATAATGTCTTTCATATGAAATCACCGTCATCAAATCTTCATCCGGGAGTGCCTAGAGTTTATCTTGGACTCATAACTACCTCGCCTCGCTTATTTATTAATGACAATTATTAAATGTCTTCTGTGATACTGATTCGTGACCACTTATTGTTTACTTCTTCCTCGTGAGTTCCCTCATCATTGTTTTAATATAATTAATCCACACGATGGGAATATATTTATAATAACGTTGACCAATTACAAATTTCCATAGGAATACATTTCTGTTTTAGTTATTTTGACAATATGGTTTGCGCTTTTCGTCAGTTTCGATGCACTACGGCAAATTTGGCTTCTCAAAAATCTCAATTACGAATTCCCAGCGTTTCACAATGAAGATTTTCGATACTATTTAATGGCAAAACATTATAGTATGTTTAAGCAAAAATTAAGTTATATTGGCAAGACGAAAAAAAGTACTTTGTAAATCCTTAGAGCAACTTTTGACAACAAGGGTAATCTGTAGGACATCAAAAGCAGGAAAGTTTATTCTTTTATATTACGTATAAAAATTAGAACCGATGGTTATATTTTTTTTGTAAGGATATTTATATTTATTTTAGAGTTATTTAGTGTACGGTTGTGATGGGCTTAGCTCAATCGTTAGAAGAGTTCTAAATTTATTACATTTATTCTTCTGATAATTAACTGTCTATTTTTTAATAATATCTATTTAGACTTAGAAGTCGACAGATGCTATTATGATAAAGATTTTTTGTCTTCCTTTAGGCTATTAGTAATAACGAATTACCGTTTGGAATTAAATTCCGCATTACAGTGCGGAAGATATCTTTAATCATCCTATACTCAATTTTGATATTGATTATTCATTGTCTCACAAATTAGGCTAAGAACCGCAAAATATTTGGATCCTCTCCCTCATCATTACTTTAGAAACGCGGAGGACCTTTCTCTCTCGCACACAAGCGAACGCAGTCAACCCAGCACAGCTTCTCTTCATTTCCATTTTCGCATTTGTATCAGACTTCCTTAAGTAGCTTTCATTTGGCTTGCCGGAAAAGTATACGCAGCATGAATTGTAATCGTTTATTATACTGAGGGAACCAAAATATAGACCGAAATCTATTGGAAATCAGTCTCATTAATAGCTCAGAATTGTGCATACAAATTATTGATGTATTTCCAAATTGGTTGTTCCACAAATATTTCTCTTGAAAACATCGTCGAATATGTAGTTTCATTGATTGGAGAGCGACATGCGTAACCCTCGGCAGTACTACGCCTTTCCCACGAGGTTCAGGAGGTAGAGAGGAAGTGTATGCTTCTATTGGTTAGTTCCAGACTCGTTAAGCCGTTGCCGCGATGGCAGCGGTAACAGTGGTACAGACTTCTCGAACCAACATCCACGCAACCCGCCAAATGTGACTGTTCGTCCCTTTGCGTTTGAGTTTCTCGATATTAAAGCCTACAATGGGATTGCGAGGATTGGTCGTGCGCACACGACTATCCGGTTTCTCCTGTACCGATAATTATGTGCCAATTAAATTTAACGACTGTCCATTATTCCAGCCTGCATGCGTGTACGTATTAGCCACCATCGAACGTACATGCAGACACGGCCCCCTACCATTCTCCGGTATCACAGAACAACCCTCCTAGCATTCGAGCAGGCAACAACGAGATCGAAATCCAATTACTTTTTAATATTCTCAATATCTGTGATCGAGTTTGCTCAGTGTGTGAAGGTGTATACGGACTAGAGTGGAATTCCCGTAAATGGAAACCTGAATCAGCGATGTCGATATGCACAGTTGCGCACACAAAGTATACAGAAACAGACTGTGAAGTTTGATCTTTTTGAAAATACCCTATTCTTCTTCAATCTGCCACATTGTCTACATTCCACATGTGTACATTGGAGAGATGATGCCACTGTAGATCAATGCAAACTTGTTTTGTTTCTTTTTCCTACTTCTCCCTATCGCTGTCGATCCGCGCCGGCACCGACAGCACCAACTTTTATCGTTTTTGGCACAAAGCTTCGACGTCGATTTGGGCAACGTAGTTTAGGGATGTAAATGGTATGAGGAGGGGGGGGGGGGGGGCGTTACAGTGTGGGCTCTGCGGTTTTCTCGATTTTCACGATATATATCGGACGTCCAGCAGCAAACAGAAACGACTCCCCGTTGCTTCCTCCTTTTTAAGAATTCACGGATTCGAACCGCGAGATTAGCAATGGCTGCCGTTCGTGGTCAGTGGTTGCAGGGCTGTTGTGGTTGCTTTCCCTCTCGTTGTGAGTACACACTGTCACACCCAACCCACCTCGCCGGTAATGTATCATCGGGTCTCACGGCATAATCGTCATCCCTGCTGGAAATTAATGGAAACGACACACGTTGGACAATGTAATAACTTATACCCCAATGTTATCGTTGTAGTGTACTGTGTAGAGTACACGCGGATTACTCTTCCCGGATTACGCTTAGTCAATAACGGCCGGGCATACGTTATTTGATCTTTAATTTTCTCCGTGTGAAACTTGTGACCAGTTTCGCAAAATGGAAAAGTGAGTTAGGAAACGGTAGGACTCATCTTAATTGTATTTTCGACCTAAAGATCAAAGGGTGCAAGTCCAGAGGCAGATGTGGCAGTCGTGCATGTCCAAGAGCGCTCGGTCAGAATCAACCCTCTAATCAAATGGCAAGCATTCCCAAACCTGAATCGCCGCCATAGCCCGTCGAATCAGGTAAAGGAACTCGGTACGAGTTCTGCATAGAAATCATCTGAACCTCCTGATGTTACCCACGGAATTCCCGAGAGTTATACACTATAGTCGGCGGAAACTATTTTCAAAGTGTATGTCACAAGTCTTACCATTCTTGTGAAAACTTGCGGTAGTTGCACAAGGCAGTTTCCGTGACAATGTAATTTCTAACATCAAGTTCAGGATTTGAGGGTGTGGTGACGGAGGCGAAATGGTTCGGGTGCTTGGAAGTTCGGGACAAGGAGCAGTCATGGACAAGGGTATCGGAGGGGCAAAGGAAGTGGGGCACCAACACAGAGTGACCACTAAACACCTAGCAACCAACAACAGCAGCAAACATCGAACACCGATAAACCAACGAAACTAAACCAACCACAAATCACATTGTAACGGAACTCAGCCAACAGTGAGAGGACACAATTGAACGATATATAGTAATACTATACTCGTTTTATGGATTATTTCAGACCAAATACAAATGAATGTGATACTCATCTTTCTTCAAAAACTTTTCCACATACAATATTGTAAGATATTATTTTTTCAAACACTTAATATTCATCTTATAAAATTGGTTTTTGACAATTCGGAACGCAAGATATATTTTCCAATGACACGAAAATCAAATTTTGATTCTGTTAGTATTCTGCAAGTAAGACCGATGAAGGAATTATTTTTTTCTCGAGTGTTACCAGTTTTAAACGATTCTGGAAATGTAGCTACAGGCATAGATTGAATTCGGGTTGTATTAGCAAATAAGATTTATATTGAAATTGAAAACCTATTGTCGAGATCTGAGAAATTTTTTTCTAAATTCAACCTTTATCGACGAATGTCAGTGTATATTAGAACTCAATTATTACAATATCGTTACAGGTTGGAACTGAGATTATTTTGACTTAATTTATACTGAATTGAAATTTTGGATATTGAGTATTTTAATATTTACTAAGATATACTAATTTGAAACATAAAGTTCATGCATATGGGGCTCACGGCCAGTTACATTTGGTTCGGAAATATCCATATATAGAATTACACACATATATAAATTTAAGATATATGCGGGTGGTGGGTGAAGAGAATACAAAGGGACATAATAGACATACGTACGTGCTCGGAAAGTGATTTCGGTGTCGCCGGAGCGCCTCATTTATTAGCTAATTTCAGAGACACTTCAACAGTTTACTTCTGCGCGAAATGAATGATTTCGATGAGGACCCAGCGACACGGAATTTCTCTCCATGCACGCCCTGTCAAAGGCTTCGTGCGCGAGTCAATAACGCAGGACTTTCATACCGAGAACAACGTCCAAATATATGTAAAACATATATAGAAAAATATATTGATAGACAACGGGCAGCAATAAACTGAACAGGGAATAATGACACTTTTGAGAGACACCGATTATGGTGGTTTGCTGATGACGTACCACATCAAGTACATTGAGAACGTGGTTCGCGCGGACGACTAGAAGTGGTAGTACAGTTGTTGTTACATTGTGTGTTGTGGTCGTGGCAAGAAGAAGAAGAGATGAAGGAGGTGTGCGGCGCCCCCGGCCAGCCGGTCGCCCGTCACACCCTGAAACAGAATAATATTGTCACTTCCATCGAAGTTATTCGAGACACATACTGCACGCCTTACTGATTCCTGTACTTGTTCCATAAAAAAATACAACCGACATAAAAACACACACTAGGTAGACAATTTTCAGCATTGCATCCGTCTTCAGCCAGTCTTGCAAACGGGAGGTAAACCATGTAACACGTAATATTAGTCCGAGAGAAGACTGCAATGTTTAGGCCACCGCCATTCAAAAGCTATTGATATTTTGGAAATAAGAAAAATGTCACCGAACGAACAATTAAATTGTGCTGATGATGTAGAAACGTTGTCCGTTATAGACTCAGTGTGGGCAGTTGGTTCGGCAATGTGCGGTCTTAGATTCATGTTGACGGGTTAAAGATATTTCGGCTCAGGTCCGAGCTCTCTTCGGATTATTGTTAGTCCCATTAATGTTTCGTTGGTCCTTACTTCTACATTTTTGTGCTAGCGTATTTGTGAAGTATTTTTCCTTAATCGAGCGTTTCCTCGATCACCGGTCATTCTGACATTATGTTGATGTTACGTTAGTATTGTTCACTTTTTGTTGTTATTCATCTCATAAACATGATCACCTTTTAAATAATTTTCAGTTTAAACATTCAGATCGGAGAGCCCGACCGTCTTCTCGCTAACACATGATGGTGTCGTGTTTCAGTTTCTTAATTCAAGGCCGCAGTCTGCCGAATCAACCTTCACATTGATCAAATTAAGGGTCCGGAGGCATATTTCTAGTTCTCGAGGTTATTTATCAGTGTTGATATATTTTTTAAATTGCTTTATCGCTCTGCTTTGCATTAATTGATTTTAGTTTGCATATTTACCTCAACGATTTTTACATGTATCTGTTAATGAATAAACGATGTCATTTTATAATGACATTATTATAGTATGTTTGAGTGAAATCTACGACAAGACTTCTGATAGGACAAGGGTCGGTGCTCACTTATTATCTTATTGGACTAATAATATTGCTGACTAAATAAATACAATCGATGTAAATTTGTTGTTCTACTGTGCATTTCGGTTATTTAAAATATTCATTCCACTATTAAGTGTGGATTTTATTGAATATAGTATTTTTTTTGTGACCACACATGAATCGTTTTCTATTTTTATGCACACATCAAATCTCTAAACAGAATGCGAGACTTGCATCAGAATATTATTTTGCGATTTTATAAGAAATTTCATGACATCTTGGGTATTGGCCGGGCAGGAGTCGCATCCAACTCTCTACTACTATATCCATAACCGCGACACACAAATACACACTATTTTTCATTACGACCTGATATCATCGTCCATATAATCCGTAGATGGCTAGAAGGTTAATCGTACAACGTACCACTCACATCCGTACATAAATTTCTACCTGAATAGTATTCCACATATTCCACACAAACAAAACAAGCGGAAACATGGTCAATTCAGGCAACAAAATACCGTAGTGGCTTCTAGCCTCTTTCCGCTGAGTATCCCACCGATAAGAGACCGTACCCGATATTTTATTAACTCTGCTGCTGCTGTGCTATACTGGGTAGCTCTCCCCAAGTTCATTCCCTGGTTCATGTCTCGAGCGAAAAGTCATACGATTCGCTGGGCCGTGTCCGCACTGTAGCGTCGTTTACGTCCGATACCGGGCCGGACATACGTAGAAACGAAACGATGCGAACCGAAGGACGGAGGGAGAAGGAGATCTAAGAAAGAGATGGACTTGGGAGTTTTAGCGTGGAAGAGTTGGACGGAGGCAGCATGGAGCCGGAGGTGAAGGCGGACTGAGAAACGGGAGCAGCGACCGGGATTTTAACGTCGAGCACACTCGTTTCGAGTCGATAGGTCCACTTCTACCCCCGGTTCGAGAGTGAGCTCCGGGGAGTGGACGACATGGTCCAGCAAATTCCCTTTCCAGCACTTACTATTCCGGTACCACTACTACTAGTATTACTACTACTACTAATGCTGCTATTTCTCGTCATCTCGGTTCAGTATTCTCCATCGACGAGTAACAAGAACACGGAACTATTTAAATTTTCACCGGAGTTTATATCCTCTTCTTTCATTCAACGTATCATCCGAATAACGACAGGCAGTCCACTTTTTGCCGTCTCATTACATACAAAGTATATTAAAGAAAAAATCGATAAAAAAAAGAATTCGACTTTAGATTTTGGTTTAATCATTATAGAGACATATATTCCGAACAAAGCTTTGAGTCATTAATGTGTCTGTATGTGATCCGATTGTGATCTCCGAAAGCACAATACCATTTGAAAAAGACTGTGGACCGCACGGCCACTTAGCTTATATCTTCTATGGATATAACATGTATTTATGGTATTGCAATTCAATGCATAATCAGCACCGCTTTGAATACTTTATCTGATAGATACATATCAGACACACTGTAGGTAAGATCACTTTTCAGAAAAATCCATTGCTATGCCAAGTTTTAATAGTAATGTCAAGCCATTCTCGGGTTAGAGGATTGAATCGATGGAGCAAATTTTGAAGGAGGGGTCATGACTGTCGGACCATTTTTCCGATTCTGTTCAAATGTAATGGAAATAAACCATGCTTGCGAAGGCAAGCATTCCACATGGTAACATTCTTATAGATCGTTCGGTCAACTCTTTCACTAGGTAGCGTTTTATTAATAATTTTATACTTTTTTCCCTACACCTTTTCAGCGACGTTTCAGACAATTTTACTTCTACTTAGCAACTTCAAATGTTTGATCCATGCTTCCCAGGTAAAAAAGCGCGATATAAGGAGCAACGTATACGTGAGAATCTCAGCACGTGGTACAACTGAGTAAGAGAAAACGTCTAAGGTTTGTTCAACCACATAGCTCAAAGTCTCCGCAATTCTCGCAAGCTCTTCAGTTCTTGTCACAGCTGATTTTTGCTTTCCCGCTGCGTGGATTCTACTGTAGTTTGATCGCTAAGATAGTGAACATTGCAAACTTGACCAAAGTAAACGGAAAAAAAGAGATTTAAATTTTTTGTAAGGGACAGCGGGAGTAGTGGCAATTGTACAACGAGTTCTGGGGCAGTACACCCGTAACTAGGTATTCAGTTGTGGATGTACTACACATACATCTGTACATCTACAACTGTGTAGAGAGTGGAGGGGTAAGATTACACCGCTAAAGGCGAAGTGTGCGGTGTTGCTATTTGCGCTCCCTGTAGATTTCAAAGTTCCCTTTGTACGGCGCCGTACGGGGGAAATGTTGGCTTGGGAGTTACGTATCCAGAGTAGTAGGGGTGTGGGGGCCGTTAGTTACATCCTCCTTGGCCATACCGGTGAAAACTCGAGCGCTCTGCAGTTCCTGGGTCGTTTGAGGGGGTTGAGAAACCGCCGCAGGAGGGGGAAAGGGTGGCCGAGAGCAATATTTTGTGGACATGGAAAGTGTGGCGCAGGTTCGCTTTACAACGAGAGCCCCAAAGGGCTGAATCCGTAGTTTCAACGTCAGCATCTCTGCACGTGTATGTGCTAGTCTGAAAATGCGAATCAAACGAGAGTTTCAAACAAAAATAATGGCGAAATAAAATACAAATGGAGTCGCGTCACGGGACATAGAGGGCATAAACAGAACGAGCGTATAAGAGCGAGATAGACGAATATCCTGCCGCAGATATAACCCCACGGGATTAAGGGGGTCGATCAGGCTACGCGAGGGTTAACGCTGTAATACTGGTTATCATCACGCTGATTGCAGTAGCTCTGTACACTACATACTCCCAATGTGATACGTCCGATCTAGTGGTAGAACGAAAACGTCATATTTGCTGTCTCTAACCCGCAGCTGGGTCTCGCCATCACCATTTTGATGTGTATCCAGCTGATTGGATAGTTGTGCTCACTTATCAGACGGATAGTATTGTACCAGCTGTATCGTATTGCAAAATTGTATATGACGACATGTACGAACGTAATACGTTGCTGTAGAGGTGAAAATATCTTTAGCTTTCGTTGCACATAATGTTGAGACAATGTCTGTCATCTGCTAGTATCGTTGCATTACTATACTTTAATTCATTTTATTGATTCATTTTACTTGCCCAATTTTCAATAGTCGTATTTCTGCTTAATTATTTCCCTCCAATCCGTGAAGATTTTTACGCCGAATAAGTACTTGTTGCCCGCGTAAATTTGTGTACGCTTTTATTGTAAAGCCTGTCACTCACTCATCACCACCCGTTCCTCAGGACTCGCAATAAGTCCTTATTTTTAATATAAATATTTTTCGCGTAAATCCTGTATCAGATATCAATATTTTCAAGCTTAAGCCCAGAGTGCGCTGGACCTCGTTTCTATTTTCTATGAATTGTTCCACCGAAAACTAACATTTAACCCAGGGTTTTCAAGTAATTTATTTTTCTTTTTCAAAATAAATCGAGCCATTTTGATAGTTTTCTGTTTAAAAACAAACTTTTTTTCTTGACAAATCCTGGACAAATGATAATCCGCGATGAAAGAATTTGTAAGAAATAGAAACAAGGTCCAGTCCGCTTTTGATCAAAGCTTAAAAATATTAAAATCCGATACAGGATTTATAAGAGTTTTATCAGATTAAAAAATTATGACCTTCAATATATTTGTTCTGGATAATCGTAAGCATATAAACTGTTTTTAAAAAATGTTCTAAAAATTACGCTTGCTGTTTAAAAATAGAAGAATAACATTAAAATTTACGGGAATGAAATCCAAGAAGTTGAGGTTTAGACCCAGGTCGATTCTGTATAGAATGCTTCATATGGATGTGTCCGACCACCTTAACCACTAGAGACGAAATGAAACACGAGCATTTAGCTTGGCGGAAGCACAACATTCGCTCGTCCGGCAGCTGACATCGGAGCCTCACACCCCGTTAATCCACCCCACTCACCGTCGCCTCGAAGACCGACCAGGGCCACAATCAACAGCGCGACCAGAGTCTCGTTGGGGGAACAGAGGAGACAAGGAAGACGGCTGTACAGAAAGAGTGCAGAAGGGTCTATTGCGAGAGACGCGATGCGATTCCAAAGTTCTGGCGGTGGACAGCGTCGTGCTGGTTTATTGCGGTCTCGCGGTCACCGGGGTATCCGAGTGTCCGGCGAGTGAGAGGACAAGGGCGTCTGGTCCATCGTTGGGCTTCCCGGAGAAACAACGGGCAGACCCCTCTCTAGCAGCTGCAGCTGCAGCAACCAAACGTGCATGCTAGAACCACTAGTCGTGTTCGGCCAGTGGTAACTCCCTGTACCTAACAGACGCGTGCTTCTCTCCTCCGGCCAGATCGTCGCATAGTCGCATGACGATAACAAGCGCGGTTCAGCTCGGCTCCACAGCCGCTGCATTCGCATCGGAACCTACGTGTACGGTGGTACATACGTACGTCCAGACTGCTGCTGTAGGCCAGTAAATTACGCGTTGACTAGAGCCGCTGACAAGCGCAATGCGCTCACGAGCCGCGTGGCTTCTGTACTACAGCATATGAGGTCTCTCCATACTGCAATCCGCACCCCGCACACGTGAGTGCGTTTGTTTATGTGTTAGTCTGGCTATGGCAGCTTCGGAGTTCTGCTCGCTACTGTCAACCCCGGTCCACGCCTATGAATTATACAGTCGCTTTAATAAAGACAGTTGGTATACGAGGAGGAGACCACACCGTCTGGGGCTTGGATGTTTGCACAATTCTCGACGCTCGGAAATTCACACTCCAGGGCTTGATCTAGAGCTCATGATATGCAATGCTGTGCTCCGTTATAGCGATTGCCGATTGTTGGAGCAATGAACATTCTGAATTGATGTCCATCGTACTGCAGTAACTGCCCTCGAGCCAATTACCAATAGAAGTGAGCGTTTTTCGTATAAAAATAACAACGTGTTTGCAACATAAAATCAAATTTTATCGAATTTAAGTTTTGCAAATCTTTTTCGAAAACACGGATATATTTTTAGAAAATTGAAATAGTCATGTCGAAATAATAAGTTTCAAGTAGACTGTGTGATAATAATAGGGCACTGCTATTGAAGCTTAAAAAAATAAATGGAAAAATATATACATTCTTTACCCTTAAACGAAAATCATCAAAATCGACGAAAATTTGGCGTTGCATAGGGAGTGCTCCCGTGCCTATAGAATATATTCTCACAAGCGAGCTAAATGCCGAAGATTTTCGATTAATTTTATGCTGGATATGAGTAATTGCAATTAATTTCCAAGCTATCTTCATCGCGATCTGTTAACGTCTGTACGCTTTCAATGTCCGATTAAGACCGTCCACTGTAGAAATCGCCATTAATGAAGTGATTTGTCTGTTCGATAGTTGATTCTGCACTAGCAGGTGTGTATATCTGTAATCCGTAATTTTCGTATTCGTAAACTGTACACGCGTACACACTGCTTACAAGTCAACGCAGACGGTTCGAAACTTTGGAAAAAAATGCATGAAAGAGTGCCGCTGATGGGTGTTGCTTGTTTATAATTTTAATCGAGCCACTTGCTACGAGAGGATGAAGTGTAGAACGAGAGGGCAAAGCTTCAAGCGTAGTCGTGAAAGAGCTATTGTGCAGGGTGCTCAGGGTCCGACGCTATAAATCCGTTGCGCCTATAGGATGAGAGGCGCAGAAGGAAGAGAGAGGGTGAGGACGAGGAAGAGATGAGTTAGGCGATTGGACCTTGCGCCAAGTATCGGTTAAAGATTCTTGCCACGAATCCAAAGCCAAGAGGATGCGAGAAGAGCACGCGTTCACTAGGTGAAGTATTCCGCAACTCTCTATACTTGCGACCGAGAAGCTCCGACGTCGCTCGATTCTCTGGGCCGTAAAACCAGGCACTCCGTATATCTTTTCTTTCCGGGGTGGGCGCACACGCGCAACTCTCCTGTGTTACAAAATCCTACTATGGTTGTGGATTCCGTCTTGTTCCTCGCCATGCTGGTCCAAGGGGCTAGACAGAGAGCAGGGGCTCACCCACGCCGCCGAGTAAGTACGCGCGCGAATGCGAGCTGGGCTTTAGCCCAACACTCCGACGACTACTCCACAGCACACAGGGTATCAGTGCCAAACACTGGTAGTTATGTATATTAGGGGCAGTAAAACTGATGCAAATTTATTTAGAAATTCCGCCAAGGATAGCTGGCTCTTGTCCTCCCTTACACTCGTATAGTTGTTATAAAAGTACCATCGTAAAACGATTCTAGTTCTGTTCTTGGGAGAGTTGCTGCTCGATAGAACGATGCCCATGTCCACGTACCGCAATGAAGCGGTCGAGAGGCTCAGTTTCCTGCCGACATCGCCCACTACAGTTACTACATTACCTCAGTAATGTCTTTGAACAATGTCAGTATAAATCTTCTGGCCCAATGTTCTGAATGTGGAACTGACCTTTCATGTACTTTTTATTTAAGGAATACAGAAAAAAAAATACTATTTTATGCGTTGAAATTAAGATTCAGTAGTCTACAAGAGATTATCTGAAGTAAAAAGGGTTTGAGAAGTAGAAACTGAGAGATTATTATTTTGTGCATAATTCTGAAATGAGAAAACATTTTTTTAACTCTTCATGGGATCAAATCTAACGGGGCAAGATATTATTCATCTGATAGGGTTCTTATGAGATCGCTGGAAAGTTAAAACAACTGGGTTACACAGATCCGGTGATACATGTATGGGTACCTCTCGACCGGGAAAGCCTGCAGGACCCTTTAGCCTTCAACTCCCACGTCGCCTGTTCCGGAGAAGTATGCCGACGGTATTCCGGCACGACGGAACAATATGCGCATACGTGAGATAGCTAGGTCAAGAGATAAAAGAACGACCCCGCGTAGAATCTTCGGGCGCTTGCTGCTGCCACATAGGTGTACAGTTCGTGAACTTGTGGTTGCCTTACGGTGATTTATGAGAATGTTCCTCATTCCTTCCAAGAATCAATAAAAAGCGGTTACGAAACTTTGCCAACTATGACACGTGACTAAGCCCACAAGTTAAACTCGAAACAGGATAATCCGGGTGCGGACGAGGTAGGTGCACATCGTTCTTCATCCGCGATGCGTTCCTTTCACTTGCCGAAACATTCACGCGCTTACGGCGACGCCATAGGCCTGTCAGCGACAGACTTCATCGTTACATTTCGAAAGGCAGCAATGAAACGGTTAACTAAATTGCTACATTCCACCCTGTCACCAGCAGATCCTCCAGTCCTCGGTTGATCCACAAGCCGCCCGAGCAGCATCGATCTCCATTCCAGAATCGCCAATCTCGCGCTCAATCGTACGCTCTTTCATTTTACAACTGATTTTCACTAGGTTCTTAGACTATTGCTAATGGGTACTCGCTTAATTGATACTTCAATATTCCTGTCGATGTAGAAAATAGTTTTGTTTTATTAGAATGTGAATTTGACATTAGCGGTGTTGCAGTTGAAAAACATTTATTTTCGTTCAACCCATCAAGTACTTTCACTCCGTCATGTGAACGAAGGACAGCAATTTTTTAAGGTTAAATTAAAAGTTCTAACGAAGATGATGAAATCTTGCTTTGATGATCAAAATATTTATGCCTTGAATACTTAAAATAATTTGTAGACAGTTTTTTAAACACTTTTGTAAATCATAGAAATATCGGTGCAGTCAATAGTGACGTATGTTGACAGTGCAGTACTTGAGGGGTTAAATTTTTCAGTAACGTATTTGAGGTAATTGAAGGTTTATATTCTTCGCCATGACGATATGTCTGGATACGGCCCAGACAACCCGAAGGGTTCACAGTTCGTATACCTGATCAGCTCATCGACAAGGCCTCGAATTAATCTAAAATTGACTTCCGTTGGCTTGAGTGTCTTGTTTATCGTCTTCTGAAGTCGATTCGTGTTGAACCATAGTTCCTCTTGGCCTTCTTTATTTACGATGACCTTGATGCCGCTCACATACTGCAACGCGACCTCGTCTACAGCGAGAGTAACAATGTTTTCGGGAATGAAGGGTTTCTCGATGTTCCAACAGGCTATTGCAGTTTTTTCGACGAGCTGAAAGAATATGACGCCCCGTCGGGATGTCGCCTGAACGCCAGCTTGACTAGCACGCTTCAAAATGGACTGGAATATCAGTGGCTCCCTGTACTGACTCAGCTTCAGAGAATTCACATCAGTGAATTTTTGCCAAAAGCTGGCGAGCGAGTTGAAATAGAGATATCTGCAATAGGAATTCGTTATTGACATTTCGAAGAATATTGCAAAACGTCAACCTTAAATAATTCATCACTAACTGACACCGAATTCTGAGGAGATTGAACAAGTGTCCTGGTGAAAAGGAAAAATGGTCCAAGGCCGGCTCGAATACGAAGGTTAGTACGAAAATAAATGTTTTCCCAGCTGCTCTAAATTACCAAAGCATCCACAGTATTGTGAAATCAAATATCTGCGATAATCCGGGGAACGGTGGACATGTTAAGTGCATAAATTATTTATTTAACCCGCTAAATAACGCAGATGCACTTTCAACAGAACGCCGAGTTTGAACAATGGATATCGTTGTTAATTTTTCTACTGAATATCACGAGTATTTTTGTGAGGTTCAACGTAGTTTTCCTATTAGCTATGATATGAAAGAGGTGCTCCAATTATTCAACTCTACTTATCTAAAATCCTATTTGAGATTCAGATTGAGTCTATCAGCCGTTAAAATATTTTTAGAGCCGAGCAAAAGATAAAAACGAGTTAAATATGGTGCGTATAAAATGAGTAACAAATGTGAACGAGTTCATTCTTAATATGAGGAATAATATTCGATAAAAAATGAAATTCAGATTGCACCTTCGCGCACAACGATCGAGACTCGTTCGTACTTGAAACAACACATTTCCTACGCGCGTGTCATATCTGCAGATACGTATGCCCATGCATTTTTCATCGAAATCGAGAATCGATTTGTCGACTAGATTGCTCCCCCTGTGAACAAAACCCGATGTCGTTTGTGATGCGAAACGAGGTCTACGTATATACCTGTGCTTGAAAAATCCTGGCGGTGACAGGGACATTCCCAGTGTGCCATCGGTCAGATCGAACGATTCACCGGCGATCGTTATGTTCATGGCGTCGGCATCCGGACCAAAGGCGTTACCTCGAGTGTTGTTGAGTCTCCAAGATCGATCATTTCTCAGATCGTAAATCAGAAGACCGTATGCCGCTACATCAGCTACGTAGAGATATGCGTCGTGGCAGGTACGACCGAGTTCAACAATCGGCGTTACAAGAGATGCCTTGCCGTACAGTGACTGATCATCCGGCACGACGTACTTGTGGATAAGTTGATCGGTATAGAGGTCGAAGATCAATATCTTTACGGGACACAGCACTTTGCTACCCATCCGACCAACATCCACGACCCATAACCTATTACACTCGTCGATCTGCGTGTAGGACATTCAAACAAATATTTTGTTTTGAATCGTTTAATTGGAAAGTGAATGTGAATCAACAAAAACCTCCATTAAACCTACCGTTAGATAGAGTTCGCTTGCTTACCGCTACTCTGTACACAGAAATGAGTTTGTCGCAGTTGTTGGGAATGTGCCAGGACCAGTCGGGATAGGGTGTCAGCAAGGGACCACCAGGGCCCTGAGCGTCGGTCAGCACCGACAATGTTATCGGTACACCTTCCAGCCATTGTGGACTGGTAACGAAAAC
The DNA here is from genome assembly GCA_947507545.1 of Clistopyga incitator. NCBI lineage: Eukaryota > Metazoa > Arthropoda > Insecta > Hymenoptera > Ichneumonidae > Clistopyga > Clistopyga incitator. Next base: position 7,471,940 of record OX382176.1, read on the forward strand.
TCGTCCATCTGCATCCAGATCCACGTCCTGAGTAAACGCATTGCCGAGAATAAAGGGCTTCCCAGTTTGTTCAACGCTTGGATACGTCCAATCGAGAAATTTCCACTGATAGGCGATACTCAAGCCATATCCACTGGTTACTGTCGCTAGGCACACGAGGCCTGATATCACCAGCGCGATTCGCATTTTTAGAATATAGTCACCAAACCACTAGTCGTTTTTTTTTTAAATAAAGACAAAGTTTAGATTTTAACTGAATAAACACAAGTGGCGTTTGCTTCCAGTTATAGTGTACGATCTGAACTGAACTGCATTGCAAAGTGGTACGTGGGAAATGACATGGCGATACGTGACTGCGTATTGGTATGAGTGGCTCACTCCTCGCACCATGCAATCCCCCTCCTCAAACACGTACTCCCACCTTATTCGAAAACATATATTTCTCTCCTCGCCAATATACCCGAATCACCAACTTTCTCGTTTATGCTAATCGTAAGATTCGACTCACCTCCCCCGCTGGACACGTGCCAGACGCTTTGAACCTATCATTTGTGTACATATGTATCCGTGTATCGCAGTTCACGATGCGCAACAATCCCCGGGAGAGACCGTCTTTGGATTGTCGCAGACATACAATATATAACAAGAAAGCGAGAGGCACCGTAAGAAAGACAACGGACGAGGAATCGGAAGACGAGATGGCGTCGGGGACGCGACCTTCACAAATCCAAGTTAATTGCAACACACTAACCAAGCGTATTCCAGTTCTTATTTCGAATCACTGCAAGGCTATTGCGATCATTATCTTTATAGCGCCTTCCATGAGGAAAAAATTGAAATGCTTTTTCTATATTGGTCCGAAGCAAATTGTTTGACGAACACGGACACTGGCTATAGCAAAGTTTAGGTACAAGACTATAATTATTTTCATCACAAGAGAAAATGTTTGGAATGTTTGGAAGCGTGTCATCATAAAAATAATTATTTATCAACCGGGAAACAGTCGTCACAAATATAGCCCCTGAACTTTTTACATCATCTCATATTTCTCTTTACACATTTCCAAGTAGGAAAAAGAGTCTTGTCAACGGGAATTAAGTAAGAAGTAACATCAAACAATTGTATTGAATTATTGGCAAATAGATTTCTAAAATTACACTACATGTTTTATGAAACGCACACATAAAAATGAATTAGCAGCGAAATACTGGAGTCTTGTAATGGTGTCCAATTTCGTAACAGCACAAAAGTACATAAAGAAAGAACAGTCTTGTCTTAACGATATTCCGCTTGGCACCTAATCAATTCTCAATCAGATGACGCAGTTCTACTCTACGAAACATAAACACATAATATTTTCTCAATGTAACAGCGTCTACAGTTATCTAGAGTACAAACAGCACATCTAGACTAAAGAATAATTTATCGGCGACTAGTTATGCCACGCATGAATGAATTCGCGCGTGGCCACATGCTTCAGGGACACACCTCTCGGAATGACGAAACCGAACGCCAATCAAATGATTTCCGCATCATAAACCTTAATAATACTAGTCGTCAGAGAGCCATTCTGGACAAACCGGATCTCCCTGACAATAATATCCAGGCCAAAGGAAATAATAGTCAGCCCTTGTAATTGGTACTGATTGGATGTGTCGAGCCCATGTTTCAAACCTGTTGGTTAGTAGAAACCACCGACTAAATGCAATAGCGACGATAACTGTGACAAAAAATAAATAATTATGTGAGCACACGGTAGCGAGGCGGAACTCTCGCGTTCATGCACGGTATTACGGCGGAGTGAAGAGTGCAGAAGTAGTTTCCCACAGTTATTACAGCGAACACGCAACGTGACCATAAGCGGCATATACTTGTTTTTCATCACGAGTGAAATTCAATTTTTTGTTGGCATATGCACTTCCACTGCCACACGTGTGTGTGGACGGTGCTTTCGAATGGTACCGATTATGCACTTTACCGCGTATCCGAACACGCCAGTTTCATCTGTAAGGCAACACGACCACAGTTATAAATCACTCGGGTCAGATTAAGTTGAACTTTGTGAAACTAATGGTTGGTTAATTTTTATTTTAATGCAGACTCCTGCTCGATTATCCCACTTGGCTGACGGAACAAAGTAGTGCTATATGTATACAACGGAACAAGGCGATACGCGATGTAAATCGAGTATGCACCTGGGAACGTTTTCTGAGTGATTTACCGTTGTGGTATAGTCCAGCAGTTTTAACTTACGCGTGTAATAACAACGAGATCGAGCGACTGGCAGTGAGAAATGCGGACTGGACTATTATACACGAGAAAGTGACTTGATTCCATACACACTAACAATTTTCTTCTACACGTAACGGCCTCAAGAGAGAGTGTAACTGCAAAGCAGCGAGGGAGTCGTTCTATCGCAACGACGATTTTCCATCTGCAGAGAAGTGTGGGCAACAGGAGCAGCGATGAAACGAAGTTCCCTCCGTCCCGCCTCGAACGTAGGACCCTCTTCTGCGTTGGAAACAGTTCTTCTTAAACTGAGTTTGGTAAACCCTCGTGCAAGTCAAAGTTGGAGCGTGCGCGGGGTGTGTGCGGCGTTGAAGGCCTTCTTGACGGCTGAGAGCCAGTCAAAAGAGAGTCTGCGACTTGGATGATGCTGCTGCTGCTGCTGCCGCTCTGAGGAGTGTAAGGGCGAAGGCGCCGTAAAAGTTGCCGAAGTCGATTTTGCAGTTGGAGTTGGTAATGCGATTTGTGTCGGAATAAATAGGCGGGAAGGAGAGGGGTCGGGGGTCCAGGCAACCTCCCAGCTCTCACTCTTTCACTGTCTCGTTTTCGTTCCCGCAGCTAAGGGAAGAGAATGAAAGCCCCATCCTCTTCTCCTTTTCCGCTATTGCTCTTGCCTGTTGTATAGCCAGCGAGAGGTATACCTCTCATTCCTCACCGCGCATCGACCATCCAACTCGAGTTTGGTGTCGCGGGCACGTCCACCGTCGAACGTACTGAACGTGACATCGTTACTCCGAGGATTCGTACTTTTATACGAGCGAGTCTGATGTCTACTCTCTCGCTCTATCTTGAATTCGAGGGGCGATCAGCCGTGACGAAGGATCCTGTCTACGAGATAATTCGAGTTAAAAGACACTCGGAGACTCCACGATTGTACGACATATTAGGGTTATGGAATCCAATTTTAACCGATTTCGTAACAACATTTTTTCTAAGAACCCTGACAGATCAATTTTTATGAATATATGACCTTGAACTGTTTGTCAGGATTTAGTTTACGTTGAATAATATTCAGGTTTTGTGAGGATAGTGTACCATAACAAAAACTCTATTGTATTATAAATCTCCCATGAGCTAAGTATACAATACTGCTGAGGGTCAGAAGTTCAATAATCATTTTTTTGAAAGATAATAAAGGAAACGTTTTTCTACGAAAACATCTTAAACAATTCTCTGGAGTCTGAAGTACATAGAAATATTCAAACCATAGCCTGCGGTAATAGGGTTCGTATACATATCAAAAATTTTTCCACTTTTGTTTTGACAAATAAAAAGAAAACACAACATTATAAAAGATGGAAGCGAGGTCCAGCGCACGGGATTTAAAAAAAATGTTCAGATTAAAAAATAGATATTCTTCACTATTTTCTTTATCAATAATCATAAATATATAAAGTATTCTAATATACCTAGTATATATCTGGTTTATATTCTACAAGCCTGCCACACACGGAAAGATGTATCCGAGATTTTTTTCTGACGTTTTGAACCATTTTGAAGAACGTGACATGAAAATAATTGCAAATTTTTTGTATGCAGTTCAGCACGTACTTTTGTTGACTCTAGTCAGCAAGTGACGGAGTAATTCTACATGCCTTAGTCGGCATATATTTACCCTCGGGCCGAGTATTCTGTTATTAACAAAGGGACCACACGTGGAGAGATGAGTACGTCATTCGAAGCGTGGAATAATTGCGTGCCTCGCCGTCCGTTTAATTGCCGGTGGTTTTCGCTAATCCTCCGGTAAGCAATAGTAAGTGCTGGTGAAAAATGGTCGTGTACTCTTTTGCCAGACGCCGAGAATATGACTGCTGTTCCTCCTCGTGTTACTGCGGCTGTACCTGGAAGCGATATGCACCAGCGCAAAACCCAACTCGGGTGTAATCCTGCAGATGAAAACTTACGCTAATTAAATCGTTAACAGAGACCGCGTATGCACGTAACGAGCGAATACACGGCAGGCGGTTACTTAATCCTCGAGAAAATGAAACGATTCTGGCTGTGTTTTGTCATCTACGTGTATATGCAGGCGCCTTCGTTAACGGTTTATTAGCTCCTCTGTTTATATCCGTGTGAGCTCACTCCTTGATGACAGCTTATTTAGTGATCATTTCGCAAATATTATGAGCAACTTTTTTTTTCCTCTCGTAACTTCAGTAGTTTACACATTCATAGTAATGTGCGAATGCGTGTCCGCTGGTCTTGGAGATTTCGCAATAACCGGTTTTCTTATGCAGCAGTAACATATGCAAATATTTCGATGTGAAATATTTAATCCATATAAACGTATTCCGTAAACAGATTTCTTAATTTTGTTCCGCGCCGGATAATTGCGAAAGATCATTCTGTGATATTAAAGGTCATCGGTGTCGGACATTCCGATAGATCTACTTTTTTGTTACTTTTTCGTTTGCTGTAATTTATTCTCCCACTCGGGGTTGTCAGTTTCACGACTACTGGTAGCTGCGGAGAAATCGCGCCGCTGTACCGTCTGCGCTACCAATCCGCCACAACTGTCGCTCTGGTGGGCGGGAGAAGCCCACGCGATGGACCCGGTTTCGCGAATGTTTCGGAGAAGCCTCGGGAGCCCGAGGACAAATTTGAATAACGCAATTCACCGAGTTAAGTTTGAAAGGCGCATTAGAATGCCGCAGCTGGTGGCGCTCGGTTCGTCGTTGAACGCTTGAGAACCAACATGGAGAAAGACCGAAAGCTCCGTAGCAACACCGGAGTTTCCCGGATGTTGGGCTCTGTCAAATAATAACCTGTACCTAGTTTCCATAGAAAAAGTTTTCGCGAAAGCCGCGCGCAAAGCGGACCTCAGATGCAAGGGTGTTTTCTGAGTCTCCAACTCTTGGGGTGCTGAAAAATAAACAGGAGTTGTTTAACGGCCCCGAAACTGACAAATGTTCACTACTCTACAAGTTAGTTCTTTTGTTCAGCAACAATCGCGATGCAATAATTCTGCGACACATCGAGTACTTAATGAGAAAATTCTCGTTTAATGTGGGTTACAAATCGCAGTAAGAGAAAAAACATCATAAAAATTATACTGTGATCAAAACCAGATTATAACGGTAATGTATCATCACTGATATGATCCGTTACGGTGGGAAAATTCCAATTATTTATCATTTGAAACCAGGTCCAAACAATCACTTTTCCCAACGCGCGACTACGGAGTACAGTCGGGATTGGTTTTCCGATTTCATCGTTACCGCTAAACATGGCCTAATCACATACACACTAAAAAAAAATCAAATCCTGACAACCTCGCGGGGACGTTGGCAAATATATCATTGCCCGAACGAAATCGAAGTTGATACAAATTCCTATTAGTTCAGGCAATATAACGCATATTTTTGAGAGGACAACTCCATGAAACTGAGCAGCAATAAAAAACATTTTGAGTGAACCTTAAATGCTGTTGGACGACTCGAGGTGAACGCGGTCTTTAATTCGCGTGGGTCTGAGGCAAGCATTTTCGGTACTTAATACGTGTGTCACGGGTTGTTGAGCCAATCGCGCGTTTATTCCAATCAAGAAAATTATCGTTGTCATGACTCGAAGCATAGCGCTATCTCTCTTGCACCCTTTTGATTTCGATTCTCCTGGACAAACGGCTTTGTATATTGAAAAGCCCAAAGCCTAGCCAAATTTTGCAATACCTCTGCAGATTTTACCCAAATTTGACCTCTTTCTGCCGAATAGTTTGGAGAAAATAGGTTTGAAAATTTTTAACTGTGCTGAAAAGTGGTAGGGGAAGCTTTGCAATCTTTGCAAAAAAAGGGGAAGCACCTTTAACAATCAGTGATGAAACTGATATGTCATTAAACACCACTGTAACAATAATTAAATTTCATACATACAGACATTTTCTCCGAATCACTGTTCTGTACATTTTACACCGTTTTCAATGTCATGGCACAAATATCTTGACAGAAATATTTTCACAATATCCAATCTTTCTTATTGGAGATTCGAAATTACCATAACGGTAGAGTAAACTACAACTCTTGTGAATTTTTCGCATAGCGCCGGTGGTGGCGCTGGTATACTACGTTGTCTTGACAATTTCTACCATATGACTTGGTAATTTATTGCTATTTTTTTTTCTCCCTGTATTTTATGAGGCTTGAATGTAAGAATTTTTGAAAGTAGGGTATCATCTAAGAAATATTCGTTCTTATCGCGTTTTTCAGGCGACTCTGTTCCCTTAACACAACAATTTTACAATTGTTCTTAACAGTGTATCATTGATCATATCATTGTTGAGCCTTGAAGTATAAACTGATGATAATGTCGTAGCCACAAGCTCATCCGAGACAACTTGGATTGCTCCGTTGTCATCGGAATCTTGTAATGTTTTGTCCCCGAGAGGGTTAAGGGAAGTCTAGCCAAAAGAAGCGCATCTCATCATGCGCGGTGCGGGCTAAGGGAGGCTGTACGCGAGGGAATACTCCGGTAGAGCTTGTGTGAGCGACGGTTCGCTAACAAGAACCCGAAAAGATCTCGCTGGGAGGATCGAGAGTGATTTATCACGCTGGTAAGCGCGGTGGCTCTTCAAGTTTCTCTCTCACATACACACCAACATACACCACACATACATCTCTAAAATCGCGCACTCGACTCTCAGGGAAAATCCTATTCTCTGTTTGCCGAGTCGTCCATTCTCTCCGCACCACCTTACAGCCCCCGACACTCGGCACTCTCACTCCCCTGCCTTCTAAACCAGAAGAATTCGTTCCACCGTGGTCGCTGTTTCTCCGGACGATAAGCCACGATTGGTTCGTTGGAAATTCTATTCCCTTTCCTATCGATTCCCTCCCCCGATACCTACCGCACCCTCTATTCGAATTTGTCACTGTGAAAGAGAGTGCGAGCTCGATTCCTGCAGCATACCCCATTCTCTATCACTATTGCTACCGCTGCTATCTATTCTCTGCTACGAATTGAGAATTGGGACCAATGCTCGCTCTATTCTCGCAGTTCAATATTGTACACCCTCGAGAAAATGTTCCACCTATACCTTTTTCGAAAATGATGGATTTCCTCGGATCCTTTTGCTGCTCTCTATCTATTACTATCATTGTCGAGTTCCGTCGTCGAAACTCGGCTCGGACATGGATGTCGCGTTATACAGTATACGGATGCATAGCATCCGAGAGACATATACGTCTACCCGAGTTTCCTCCAATCGCTCTTAATCGAGTAAGTTTGAAACGGGCTTCGATGCCACTGTATTCTTCCGGTAACACCCGCCAACACGAGAATGTCCACACACTCTTCATCGCCTGCGTAGTGACCCACTAGAGAACAATGGCTGGGATGAGGCCGACGGGTCTGTTACTGTGCTTTTACTCGTCCGTCCTCAACGTAGATATATATATATATATATATATACATACACACATAAATATACATACTGTATTCGTATAACGATTGTACATTCGCGTGTCTGTCATCCGCCTGTGTAAATACGATACGGCGGGTACTCATCTAATCTTTTCAGGTGCGGCGCTCGGCCACCGACGTGGTATTAAAAATAATCATGAAAAAACAACAAGACCACGTATGTACGCGAATCAGAAGGGAAAGGGGTAATTTAAAAAAATCGCAGCGCTCACTGCGCATGGTCCTCACCGAGTGAGTGAACGAGTGTGTTTGCGCGAGAGGGGAGGAAATGGAAAAAGGCCGAAATTGCTGGGCTCGGTTTTCAATTTGCAGTTTATACGATGCCACGAACCGCTGCTGGCCGCCACCACCATCACGGCGGAACACAAGGTATCCCCTCGCACCCCGCGAAAATAATATTCCTTCTACCTATACGAGTGAACCCCTCGTGCATCCACTTTTCACTTCTCTCTTCACTCTTTTCTACCGATATCGCTATGTCCCTCGCACTCGATCGCTCTGAATGTTTCTAGATCTGCTGGCAGCGAAACCAATGCTTGTTTTTTGTTCCCTATTCATCCCCGCCCCTCTTTCTATGTTCTCTCGCTGGGAGCAAGAGCTATACGTCGATTCAATTTCGCGGGACTAACCCAGAAATACGTTATCGTCACAGAACTATTTACTATATATTGCTCAGTACTCATTGCAAGGTAAATATGTTGTTTTAATGACTGCACAAGTAATCTAAGAAAAATTCCTTTTAAACGAATATACGTGTGCGTGTGTGTGTGTGATCTTTGGGTGACTAACGTAAAACGGCTTTATGTAATAATACTTTGAGCAACATTTATGTTATAATGTTGATCCATAGCTATGATGTTATAAATACTACTTTTGCAAGATAATTCAACTAAAAGTCACCTTAGTAATACATTTTGAAAAATGTATAATATATGTTGCGTGGGAGATTAAAAAAAAACCTTACAAATTATTATTGATAAGGAATTTTGGATACTGTGAGCAGACAGAAAGGCATAATCCGTACATAGATTATTGAGGATAGCAAATATAAGGAATCTCGCGCCAGGTGAGCTTTAACAAAATCGAAAATGCTTAAAATTTTGTTGGAATTCTTTGGAAATATTTATTTCAGTTGATATTATTCTCCTGTAGGGAATTGTATTCGTCACAACTGTATTCACCGACTGAAATATCATTTTGTTGTGTAAACGGCAACATTTGAGATGTGAGGTTATGTCAGCTACAGTTTTAATTAAAGAATTCATGAACTAAAACAATCCAGTATCATTGTAAAAGACCTTGAAAAAGCCAAGCTGCCTATTTTACGAACAATGTAAAAAAAACCTTCAATACAGTCTTGCAGTCTTCACTTTATTTTACATCTTTTTTTAAAAACATTACTGAACGTTTATATAAATGTCCTTGTATCGACTTTCTGTGGATACTATTTTTTTATGTGTCATATATAAGCAATAAAGTTAAATAGAAGATATGAAACTATCCCCCAAAAAACCCCTTACGGGTAAAAAAATTGAGACAAGTACATTTACGTTGTGTCATTCTATATAAACCAAAAAACAGTGCATCAAAAATTGAAATAAATGGTGTACTATGTATATTGTACAAAAAGTTGTGAAATAACCAGAAAACATCGACAGCATATATTGTCAAGTACATTCTGTCATAATTTACATATACAGATATATAACTTTCATAAGTGTTATTAAAAAGGTAGGAAATCGCATTTGATAAATAAATAATAATACTCATATTAATTACTATGAAATTAAAACTAAACAAGAATTTACATACATATCGACACGATATATATACCTATTTAATGAAAAGAAATAAATTGTGTTCGACGTTGAAAAAATTAAATTTCGAACAAAAGTAAAAGTAATGTCAACTCGACATAAAATTACATAATCTATTAATGAATTCGATTGGAAAAAAAATGTGACCTTCGTACTTGGCGCGTTTATATTTTAACATTGACATTCTGTTGTTAGAGATTTCACTGCACTTTGAAAACGCGCCAAGTACGAAGGTCAAATTTTTTTTCAGTCGAATTCATTAATTGATTATGTAATTTTATGTATTTTACTTTTTTTTTCATTAAATAGAACATGCAGGCATTGAATAGACATGCAGGTGCATGTCGTACGGCATGAAGGTGTGCGCGTGCCGTAAAAATGAAATGTTTAAACCAACATATCTTTGTTAATCCTATAACTTTAAGTACTGGTTTTGGTCTCAATCGTAATATTTTAAGCTAATGCATCTTCCTGCAATAAAAATCATCCTCAAGAGACTCGAAATTTGTTCATATCATAATATAACCTGTTGAAAACGCGGCTAAAATGGGTGAGTTCGGGAAAAGATACTTGGTAGCATTTCGTCGATTCGTAAATGTATTTGTCTCGAGACGCTACCGCGTCTCTTGATCTCATTTGACTTTTCGTCGTATCATCCAATTTATCGATAATGCATATTAATTTCTTCCTAATTGCCAAATTTTCATGTGATGCCTAAGTTATCTCCAACATGGATGTCAACATTTCCATGGCATGAAAGGGAAATCAGCATTATTATGAACGTAACCGTCCCTCTAATGACAATAGTCAAGATCAATTCCCCATGCATCTTCCACTGGATTGATTATACAACCGTGAAAATGAGTGGCACAGGGCCATCGGTGACGCGATATCGAGTTTTCTCCTTGATTCCCGATGTCGCGTTCTCTTACACAGGTCTTCCAGTTGAAAACGGTTCACAGCCGATCGCCCCATCGTCGGTATAATCATCAATTTAAAGTTCGTTACGAGGCGAGGATCGATAGCCTGGAGTCCCGACTCTCGTCGTCGTCGTCGTCGTCGTCGTCGACAAAGACAACGATAGCGGCGACAAGGGATATGGTATAAAGTGCTCGAGAGAATGAGACCGCGGGAGTACAGCGAACTAGGAAACGAGCAAGAGAAAGAAATCGGCAGAGAATTTCGCGGGGATGAGACCGATGGCGCAACACGACTGCTCTTAGGGATGAGTCTGAGTGAGTAAAAGAGTGAACGAATGAACGAGTGAGCGAGTGAGAGAGCAAAAAAGCGGGTAGCCTGATTGCTAGGCGGATCGTAACGGTGATTCGAAGTAATCTACCGGTTCTTGTTACCTCCACGAGAACGAGTAATAACCCTTCATGAGGGTCGTTCTTCGCGGCGTGCGCAATCCTCCTCCCGTTCTCGGTCGGTTCTAGCTCGATTTTCGTTCGAGCCGCTCATCGATTCTTCTCTGCATTCTCGACGCGAGTCTCGCTCGCTATCCTTTATCTTTCCACCTCGATCTACACTCTACTACTCCTCTCGGCTCTTCAGTGCTTTCCTTTCACGGTCGACTCGCGAGTAGAGAGGAACGAACGAGTCTCGCCTTACCAGGAGCACCGTCATGTATATCTAAACCTCACACTGGCGCGTTGAAGAAGGCTCGAATTTTCACGGTCGTTGGCCTCTCGCGCCGCAAGAGCGAATCCATAGGCTTCGAACTGCGAGTTATAGTAGTTGTAGTGGTGGTAGTTACTAACTCGGTAATGCTGTATATCCCCCGGGTGAATATTAATCACGAAGATGCTGCGCGCTTATAAATTATGCGGCGCACCAACTGGTGCATAGTAACTCACCAGCTTTCGAGCTGCGGTTGCGGAAATTAATTTGTTCTTTGGCCAATCTTACTGATTTGTTAATTTCCTTGTTTGACTAAAATAACTTTCTTTTTTTTCTAAGATATCTTATAAAAATCTGACTCAATAATGTTATAAAAGTGGGAGCCTGGTATTATGATCTCCTATTGTCTTACTGTACGAGGTAACGCACGCGGAATCCGAAAAATTAAATAAAATAAGGGTTATGATTTTTTGATAATAGTTCCGATTCTTCGTATAAATAATATATACTATATATTAATTGTCACATGAATTCATCATCAATAAGCACAGTATTCATATATTAAAAATAATCCGTTAATAGACGCGTACTGTAAATTTCAAATACCGATATCGTATAATTGATATACTATCCTCAAATTTTCAATGAAAGTATATTAATATGAATATCCTATGCCCAATTCGTAAATATCATATCAATTTGTATATTAAATTTACTTAAATTTTTAACAGTGATGTGCAAAACCTTTAAATTTCTTCATTACAGCAACCTGCGCTCGTGCTAACTAAACTAAAGAACAAATTAACAATTTTCAAAATTCAAAACAATTTAATTGAAGTACTCAGGCGCAAAACTTAAGTAGCCAATTCCCCGTTTAGTCCTATAAAAGAATGTTATACACCGCAATATCCAATGTCTTATCAATCGGAAGATTTTTCAATCTCCGTTTGTGAATAACTGCTACCGAATAAATTTGACGTTTCGAGACATCGGTACAGTATTATTATTATCGCGGTTGGTATTTCGCGCACTGCAATTTTTTGTGAATCTCTTCCATCAGCTCTTGTTGTAATATTTATATTTTATCCCCTTTGATTAAAGTACAATTCTCTCGAACGAAATTACGTTTGACGCGTCTACATAATCCGGTAGATGGATGGTATTATTCAAATACGCATCCCTTTCAAACTTGCAGATCCCCCACGATGTATTCCTATTCGCACACGCTTCTGCGCACACGTCATCCACCATTTACACTCATGGTTCTTGGCCGCACAAATAATATCCTATTATTATGTTAAAGCGTTAGAGAGTCTGTGTGGAAATCGCAGACGGGGTTCAGTCTACACTGATGCAAACTCAATTCCTCTTCGTGCATAGAAATTTACTTTGTAATCGAAAGAAAACATACCTCCAATAGAAACTACTTCCAACAAAACTTAGTGAACTCTTCTTTGAATATCCACTGCAATAAACCGCTTCACGTTATTTTGTGACTACGACTATTGGAGTTTTTATCTTCTTTATTTACTATTGAACGCCTTGCCGATACAAGATCGTATCCAAAATATCCGCTATTTTATGCTATCTATTCCCACGCAAACATTTTCTCTTTGATATACTAGGTTGTTATTATAGTTTGATTACTTCGACGAGAATAATGATTTTGGACAGTCTCTGAACAGGTTTCATGTAGATTAGCCGCAATAGTCCTAAGTTGATAAATCCTGTTTGTGACCTGGTTATGGCGGGTATCAGCAAAATCAAATTTGTATTTCTCCTCAGATTATTGATAACGTCCAGATTGGAGGACATTTCAAAATGCCTGCCAAACCTTCACAACATATTATCCACTGACCAGAAAACAAAGTATCTGATTCTAAATGAGTAATATCGGAGAGCAAAAATAAATAAGTTGAATTTATAAAAGCCAAGGTTTCAGGAAATGGAAGAGGTCGAAGGGACGCAATCGACTCACGATCGCCGGGCAACCCAGCATCCAGAATACCCGTAGGTGTTATCTTCTGATGCATAAATCGTGGAGCATTGTCTCGAAGCCCATTAGCCGGACCGATCAGTGGCACGTACTTCTACCGGGTCCAAGCGGATATAGAACCAAACTCGGCTGAAAATAAGTGCAAGTGAGAAGAAATGAAGAAATAAAAACGTGGTGAATGGATATAGCGAAGAAGAACGTAGAGAGGAAGTTAGTGAGAGGACCGATAAACAATAGCCCTCTATTCATGGATTGCCGAGTCGTCGTATACGTTTGTATCTCCTTGCTGCTTCGTATATTTCCACGTAATGGTGGGGGTCTCACAGAGAAGGAGAAAGAGCATGAGGTGTGGGTGGCCGAACGGTTGTTCTGCCTCTAAACAGAGCAATCAATCTTGTCTTAATGAACTCTTAATTATATCGAGGACATACCGGGGCGGGGAGGAAACTGGCCGTATAATGGAGGCGCAAAGTGCGCGCGGCAACGGTTTACGTTTTGCTACGGTTGGTGCTCGAGGGTGGTTGCTGGTGAGAGTAAGCAGGCGAACAGAGGATGCATGGCAGCGCTCTCGACATGAGAGAGGGGTAGAGCTGACGACCGAGGTCCGGGAGAGTGCTATTAGATAAATATAGAGTGAAACAGCAGCGAGGGAAGCAACGAGAAATGAAAATAAAGGAGAGCAAACCTGTGCAGTTCTACCGGTGCCTCTCACTCTCGTTGTACTACCGCGCAAGAGTGCCCATCTGCGAACTCCGATGCCGCTGCTTCTGGCTTCAACATAGTGCCGGAATACTGCATCGTCCGTATACGCGACTACGATCTTATCTACTCGAGACTTTTAATTTCCCCGGGCTCAGAAGACCTGGAATTACGATACTACGGACGATATCCTATACAATAAATTCGGACGCTGCAAAATACTACTGAACTCATTTTAAAAAAGAGGTAGAACTTCTCCAATTTTATTTATATTTATTCGTATATATTGGTGAGGTACTTTATATAGTTGGAAGTATTTGAATGGGAATTAATGTCCTTTCTGTAGATTTAGCTTATCATTGTTTCACATGATCACAATCCTCCTCATTACAACAGCATTCGAAAAAAAATCAGTCAGAAAGCCGTCGAAGACACTGGTCACTACAAATTTGTTTACCAGTTTGGTCTAAAGGCTACAAGAGTAAAAAGTTTTACTTTGCACCTCGCATCATTCTGACACACCGTATATTTTTACAAAATTGCTGAATTATAATGCTTGATATCGACTTGATTATTTTTGAATGTGAGTTTTTTAGAGAAAGGCAATCATCCGCAGAACTTCTTTCCTCCTGACGTTTTTTACGCGACTGAGTAATGACGCCGCCTAAGCCAACGTGTGAAAGCGACGAAAATAACTCAACGAGAAATCACTCCTGGTTGCTAAAAATAAATTGTTTACAAAATTCGTGGTCAGGTAATATGCACGAGAAGGAAAAAGCCACGTGTTAGGTGGTGGGTAAAGCGTAACAGTGGTATAGTAGTGGTTGGTAGTAGAGAAGTTCCAAAAAATTGTGGGTCACGTTCTGGATCGACTACCCCTCGGGTCTGAGGATAGAGCGCGCTTGGTAGGATGGTATACTCGTAGGGCGCCGTACGACGGGTTGCCGGCACGCGAACTCGACAATTTAACTTTGGAAATTCCACCAATGAGGTCCGAACTTTGCGTGAGCTCACTGCGAAGTTGTCCCACGATGTTGCCCTTATTCACCGAAACTCGGTGCCTCCTACTCTCAGCTAGTGCTGAGCAGCAGTGAGGGTCGAACTGTGCAGCAGCAGAAGTAGAAGGAGGAGCGAGTAGAGCAGTCGACGCGTTGAATCGCTGCGGGATGGCGAGGGGTGTACGACCTTGTCGGAGGACGCCGAACGTGCCGTGCAAAATTTCGTAATACACACTCTCTGTACCTCGGAGTGTACCTCATGCCGGTGCGCCGCGCGGCGCAGCTTAATACAGTTACAGCCTTTCCCCTCTTTATTAAAGCCCGGCCATATGCGCGTTACGATCTGCCGGTCCTGTTTCCGCCCCAGACTCTTCTATTGCCCCAGCAGCCGCACAGCAACGCGTTTCCTCTCTCGCGAAAAATAAAAGCCCAATGCCGCGGGGAATCCCCGTGGATTCGACTCGTTTTCTACGTCGAAACAACCGGCAACCAGCCGCACCTCGACCTCTGTATACCTTATCATGTATACGCCGAAGCACTCCCTGTACACAAGCGTAACGCGATTCTACCCGACAAGAATGCTCTTCCTTGCCGACGAGAGAGGAAGAGAAATAGTGGAAGCTTTGTTCACTGAGACCAATATCGTTCTTAATATTCGTGCATTTTCGCATTTTCATATAGAATGAGGAAGGGAGAGGCGGTGAAACTCGCATATAAGGCCAGCTGGATCCCAGACAATTTGCAAGATTATGCTAGAAAAAGGACGAAGGGGTAAAATAAAATTTGCAGCGCGCAAACTTCCGCTTTTTTATGAATACCTGTTTTTGTACTACTTAGGTATTCATAAACCTGAGATATGAAATAGGGCACCTGATATATATGAAAAAGGGTCCATGTTAAGTTAAATATAGAACTTCTTTCCGACTCAAGAATTATTAAATATTAAATATTTATTTTTCATTTAAGTTTTTAGTCAATTTTTATACTAATTTTTAAGTCATGTAAATATCAAATATCAAATATTTCAACTATTGATAGTTTTATAAATTTTATATGAAACCTTAGATTAATTTTCAAGTTCTCAGTGGAAGCTACAGATGACCCACAGAATTAATTCCTAATTCTTTTGACTTATTTGTTTATTTTACAAATCATTGAATATTTCTACTATTTTTAGGAAATGCGTACATATTGGGCAGAAAATGTATAAAGATTTCATTAAAAAAATCTACAGACTTTCCACATAGTTCCAGGTCATAATGGCATATGCAGAAAGACTGATGATGAACATTTATTGAAATAATATAAAGATGCCTTTCTTAGGTAACCACTTTTCGTCATGCAACGAATGACTAAGGGAGAGGAATAAGTCATCACCTGCCCGGTAAAATCGCCAGTACAATTAGAAATAATTTTCAGCTGCTTTTTACAACAAAAATTGGTGTTAATTAAAACTGTGTCTCAATGAGAAAAAAATATTTGCTTTTTGTGTCCAGGCACCCCTTCAATATTTGACTTCGACTGTTTCCATCTGCATTCATTTAGACTGGAGAGCGAAAAATCAACGATCCCCTATTTTCTTTCTTGATTTCGATAGACGAGTAGTTATTATGCGGAGTTGACTTTTCAATTATTTTGAACTTTATTTACATCACTGCATTTGCGAGTGCTGTCACAATTGAAAGGTATCCTAGATCAGTTTGAGCCACATAGCTTAGGTCGTATACGTATAAGCTTTGGAAACCCTGCCATTCGATATCGACGGCATTTCCAAGCGTAACACGTACGCCGAAAAGACTGGACTGAAGGCCCTAATTGAAGCGAGGCGTATGGTGGATTCCAGCAACTCTGAGCCCAACACTGGCACCACGGCCGACTGCCGCAGAGGCTTGGAATGGGGGTAAAAGCGCTTCGGGCTAGGATATCACGTTTCCTACGAGAGTGGTCTCCTAATTAAGTTAGTCCACTCTCGGATACTTGGTAAAGAGATCTTCGCTTGAAAGCGGATGATACGGAATCCTCGACCGTATACATCCACCATGCGCTTAGAGCCAGTGGTGTGGCTGCAGATAGTGCTCTCTTTCTTCCTTTATCTCTCTCTCTCTCTCTCTCTGAGACTTTTACCAGACTTGCAGCATAGAAAGCTGGTTTGCTTTCACGCCAATAACGTTATCCTTGCAATCTATTTCAACCCCTTCGGCAATATTAAGCCGGACATTTGGTTCCCGTAGAGATCGTTAACGTATTTCTACTTTGATGCCGAAATGTCCGGTTCCTATAGATAAATTCTCTTGAATAAAACTTTGGCGTTTTCCGGAACAAAGCAATATTATCATAATGATCATGATGAAATGGACTGGTTCGTGATGACAAGAGCCGAAGTCGCACAACAATTCTGCTCGATTATTCTTATCCGTTCACCACGCTATAATGGAAACTAATCAGGCATATATTAGGCCCATACTAGTTCCAAATTACTTAGAGTTTTTAAAACGATTGTGGATTTCATAATTATCATATCTTTATGACTGAACGGGTTACCAGCTTGTGGAGTTATGATTTGCGGTAATATCATAGTTTATAACTAGTGACGCTTTTGAGATTAGAGTGTATTTGAAAAAAAAACAGGAGTTTATATCGAGCTTAATGCTAATTGAAGGAAAAATGAATTTGATCACCCTGGAATTTGCATAAAATGAATCAGCTTGGATTATACTGAAATTCATGTTGGGATGAAGTGGTGTAGAAAAGAAAGGAAAATGATATACCGCCTACAGTTGAAAATGACACATTTATGATGTGGACCATTGGTTAAAACTGCAATAAATTAAAAAAGTGTCAATTCCGATATTGTGGAATCGTGTTTGATTTACGGAAAATGATACAGTTATTTTAATTGATAAATCGAAAACTGTCGAGATTGATTGGCAGAACGATATAACGAGTAGATACACAGCTATTCGACACAAGAAATACTTTGGACTGGTGAGAATTTCTGAGATACCCTGCGAATCATTGTAAGAGCAGCGCGTCCGATCTGCAATGAAGCTTGGCTGTATGGCGGAATATAGACGCATGTGCGGAGTCGATGTACACTTACTCGCGTCGTCGCCCGCGATAACGTTGTCATCAGGAACGCGGAAACAATGACCGATATCTGGGCGGGAATCAGTCTGTCCGAAGATTACATTGGGAAAGGCTGAAAGCCTACTGACGTCGTAGCGATGAGAATGTAGCTTCGTTTCGAGTCGAACAATGCACTCGTTCCTCGCGTACTTCATGCCGATCGCGATTCGAGAAACGAGGACGAGTCCCAGATCATTGTCCGCTCAATGGCGCGATGAGTACGATGGGAAAACAAAGATACGACGATCGTCACCGATGGTAGATTGGCGGAAATGCGTACATCACATAGGGCTGTTTGATTTTTTTTACCACCAAACGACAGTGAAAACACTTTTTCGATTTCTTTCGTTTCTTTGGATTTTGCGTAAAATACGATGCACTGAATTACCTAATATTTATTCGTCAATTACACAAAATCGTAGAATTTCAACAATATCAATACTACTATAATTAACGTTGCTGATAGAACGCCGACTACCAGTGCAGGACCACCCGCGCGGAAAAAAAATGTCCAGGAAAGAGTCCGGAATGGAGTCCCGGATGGTATCCGGCATGGCGTCCGGCATGGAATCCGGGCAATCCAGGCGGGAGTACAAAGTGTACTCCCGTATGGACCTTGGGGTTTGATCCGATCCCAAGGTCTATTCCGGAGTCTTCCAGTCCATCTGGACTCTATCGCGGATTCCTTCCGGGACACGAAAAACTACCCCGGACTCCATCCTGTACGATTCAGGAGTCTCTGCACCCCGGCCGCACAGTCTATCCTGTGCTGTCCATTGTGGACTCTCACCTGGACTACGATAGTATCCAACCTGTACGATCCAGGAGTTTCTGCTCCCCGGCCGCACAGTCCATCCTATGATGTCCATTGTGGACTCTCACCGGGACTAAGATAGTATCCGACCAGGATGAACCGGGAAGTCTATAACGTGACACAAGAATTAACCTTGTTTTAATATAAATTTTTAAATACACTTACTGTAATATTTTTATATTTGTTCGCTGTACTTCTTTCAATTGCATATGATATTGCGTCTGTCGCGTTTTCAGGTATCCGATGCTTTTCAATGATTTAGATTTCGTTCGTTCTGATCCGAAAAATTAGAGCCCACGTCGTGTACTTTAAATTTAGTTGTCGATTTTTTCACATTGACACATTGACAGATGATCAAATCGGCAACTAAATTTAAAGTACACGACGTGGGCTTTAATTTTTCGGGTCAGAACGAACGAGATCTAAATCGTCGAAAGGCATCGGATACCTAAGACGCAACATCATATGCAATGGGAAGAAGTACAGCGAACAAATATTAAAATATTACGGTAAGTGTACTCAAAAATTTATATTAAAACAAGGTTAGTTTTTGTGTCACGTTATAGACTTCCCGGTTCGTCCAGGTCGGATACTATCTTAGTCCAGGTGAGAGTTCAAAATGGACACCACAGGATGGATTGTGCGGCCGGGGAGCCGAGACTCCTGGATCTTCCAGATCGGATACTATCTTAGTCCAGGTGAGAGTTCAAAATGGACACCACAGGATGGACTGTGCAGCCGGGGAGCAGAGACTCCTGGATCGTACAGGATGGAGTCCGGGAGAGTTTTTCGTGTTCCGGAAGGAATCCGCGATGGAGTCCAGAAGGACTGGAAGACTCCAGAATGGACCTTGGGATCGGATCAAACCCCAAGGTCCATACGAGAGTACACTTTGTACTCCCGCCTGGATTGCCCGGATCCCATTCCGGACACCATCCCGGATACCATCCGGGACTCCATTAAGACCTCTTTCCTGGACTTTTTTTCCGCGCGGGCAATATTGCCGTTGAACGTTACATCACATATGACACGCCAGTGCCAGTACAACATCACTCGAAGTCTGGGAGCCGTCGTCGGGCCAGCTACAAAACTAATCCAAGGCAAAATTTCCGCTAGATCCGTCGATCGACCCTGGGCCGTCGTCGAATTCCTATAATCGGTTGTTGATTTATTGCCGGTGTACCGTCGAGCGTCGGATATTCTCCGAATGTCGAGCAACCGTGCCTGGGGGTATTTGACAAATAAAAATTGACCGTTAATCAGTATATACGTAGCGTATAAATTTAAAATCAATTGTGCAACACGTTTCCACCAGAAATCAAGATCTCAACGATGATATATTTAACAACATAGTTTGAAAAGCTAAATAGTGGCATCAACTTTTGTAAGTAGTTGACATAAATATCAGCTCATTAAATCAGATTAGGGACTCTAACTGTTCGGACGCTGGGAACTTGCGGTACACTGAGAAAAATTGATGGCGACAGCAACAAAACAAAATATTGCTGCGTCCATATTTCTTTTTATAACCATGAATTTACTTACATAACCAATGCGTATTGCTCTAGCAGCAATGTCGTTTTGCTGGCATTGTATTCGTTACTATATCTATGCGAGAGAGTACTCAGAACCGTATGCTTTAGTTACTGGAGAAATTTTGTTAGTCGGGTGCTGTAAGAATCCCAGTATAGCTGTGGGAGCAATACGCGCCGGTGCAGGAGCTACACGCTCAATTGGAAGAGCGATGCGCGTACGGTAGAAACGTGGGTAGCGACGACCAGCAAGACTCGCGCAGCTCGATCGTGACGCTGGCTATGCTTCGTAACCTCAACATTTTTTCGATCGTTGGAAGTTAGCCATCATTCAGTTCCTACAGCTATACGGTTTCGCTTCTGCAAGCGGACGACGTAAAGCGGAAGGGTTCAGCTGTTGGAACTGGGCAGTTACATTGCTGTGCCGACAGACTTGAAAATATCAGGTTGGGGAAAAAGAAATTCATTATTTTTTCGGTAGCCGGCTGTACTGATAGATTTCTCGTAAAGTATCGATCAAACAATTTCAGATTTATGCTCGTTGGAAAGGTGACATTTCGCAGTAAAAAAAATTCTTTTGCTGTTTTTTGTTTGGTGCATTCAGTTGTGAGTTACAGGGTGTTAAAAATGGAAGTGAACGAAGAGAAAATTCGGTACATTTTACAGTTTTTCTTTGACAAAGGCGAAAATGCAAGCCAGGCGGCTAAAATTGTGAATGGTGTTTATGGTTCCGATACTGTAACAGCCAATTATGTGCAATTTTGATTTCGTAGATTCCGTTCAGGAATTTTTGATGTTAAAGATGCACCTCGCACAGGTAGGCCGGTCGTCGAAAATGTCGATAAAATCGGAGAAATGATCGAAGTTGACCGGCATGTTAGCAGTCGTAACATCGCCCAGGAGCTAAAAATCGACCATAAAACAGTTTTAAACCATTTACACAAAGCTGGATTCAAAAAGAAGCTCGATGTTTCGGTGCCACACCAATTAACAGAGAAAAATATGATGCATCGAATTTCCATCTGCGAAGCCTTGTCCAAACGGAATGAGATAGACCCATTTCTTAAACGGTTGGTGACTGGAGATGAGAAATGGATCACATACGATAACCCTGTGCGAAAACGATCGTGGTCAAAGAACGGTGAAGCACCTCAAACGGTGGCCAAACCAGGACTAACGGCCAGGAAGGTTCTGCTGTGCATTTGGTGGGACTGGAAGGGGATTATTTATAATGAGTTGCTTCCATATGGCCAAACGCTAAATTCTGATCTCTACTGTCAACAACTGGACCGTTTGAAGATAGCGATTGACCAGAAACGGCCAGAATTAGCCAACAGGAGAGGTGTCGTGTTCCACCAGGCAACGCTAGGCCACACACATCTACAGTGACTCGCCAGAAACTTCGGGAGCTTGGTTGGGAAGTTTTAATGCATCCGCCATACAGTTCGGACTTGGCACCAAGCGATTATAATATTTTTCTTGCATTGCAAAATTTCTTTAATGATAAAAAATTGGCATCTAGGGAGGATTGTGAAAATCAACTACTAGAGTTTTTTGCAAATAGGGACCAGGACTTCTATGACAGAGGCATCATGAAGTTACCTTTAAAATGGCAACAAATCATACAACAAAACGGTGCATATTTGACCCAAATCGGACAATCCGAAGCATGTTAAATAAAGTCCTGAAGTTCATATAAAAATAATGGATTTCTTTTTCCCCAACCTAATAGCTCTAGCAGTCAGATATTCGGTCGGCGGAGCCGTACATTTTTCTCAGTGTAATTCACCGATCAGGGTTGTAAGGCCTGATGTCACGCTGTCGGTGACGAAGTCTCGCTGGTCAGAAATGCTGTCAGGGAACTTAATCACCAACGATCTTAATAGTTTTTTAAAATTGAAATAAGAATTAAAGGTGTAATTTTAACACGAAATATTTATTTGAAAAACATAATAGATGTTTACACTATTTAACTTAACTGCACATTAAGAATATAGAGTTGAATTGTTTAGTCTTGCACTTGTAAAGTTAATGTAATTTATATTGTGAGCCTACTGAAGTCTGCATTTGGTATTTGTAGTCAAGATGCAACTTCTCGTCGCGGTGGTAGATTTTCGACTGACTTGAGAACTGAGTTTTTGAGAACATGCGAAAAAGGTTGGATGTGTCTTAGACTCTCGAAGCGTCTAGAGCCTGCAAGCTGATTGGTTAATGACAATCTGAGAATGGATTTTCCACGAAGCGTCGAGTGCGCATTATTGGGAATTTCCAGAGGGGAGGCAAATGCTCGCCTGGCTTGGCGTTCTTTGGCTGGTAAAAAGGTTTCGCGCTGACCCATGAGGTGACGCAGTGTACCCGAGACCATGTAGCTCGCAAATGACCCGTTGGCTGTGCTTATTGCTCTGCCGTAACTCTTTCCCAATTTCGCGGATTATTTTTTAATGATTTTATGGCAGTGTAACTCCAATTGCCTTGCAGATGTCTTTTATTTCTTTTACTTGCAAGAGTCTAAGACATCAAGTTTTCAGACGATGGGAAATCCCCGAGACGAGAAATTTTTACGTCAAAAATAAAAATATAGAAAGCTTCAATGCGACGGAACACTAACTGACCAGCTTGGCTGGATTAGCTGGTTCGACCAATTTGAAAATTGGAACGTCATATTCAGGAAACGATCTAAAACTTAGCCTTCGTTATATTTCTCAACCAACTTCTTACAGCACGCTCCCAAGCTTCCAAAACAGTTGTCTCACGTTAAACGAACAACAAGAAAATCCAGTACAATAAGTCCAAAAAACACAATTTCTGTAGGTCGAAGAGAGGAGATTCCGAGGTAACGGACGTGACGCAGCCAAGCCGGAAGTCACGTACAACCCGGAGGATACTTTTCGTGCTATCGTCGGCCGAGTCCGGAGTACCAGATTTCCGAGGGATGGACGTGCACCGCCAAGATTTATTAGCGTAATCTGTTTAACTCGACGCTGGCACCCACTGGCCCAGTCTCCCGATAAGTATACTGTATACATATGCATACTAACTTATGTTTTAGTATACCTATATTCACGTATAAGCTCACACGTCTGCCTATACTCTGTAGACATTAGTGTAGCGGAGGCATGTGAAGGCGGAAAATGAGCAGCTGCTAGTGTGCGACTGGTCTCGCGTTCAACGCGTCAAAGCAGAGATGCGAACACCACCGCTCTTACACCTACCACTCTCGCATTACTTTCCGGTCTCGACCCTCCCTCTTCCTCATAAAGCGAGCGAGCTCCGCACTGCGGTTGTTCTCCGAGCCACGTGAAAACCAATTCTCCAAGTGAGAACCACGAAAATTTTCCATCTCGAAGGTACGAAAAGATGAGTCTTCTCGGTAGAAATTTTACCTCTGTTGGATTTTGTTCAGGAATATAAATCCGAACATGAGAAAATCATCCACATTATAGTCCACTAGCAATATAATTGGTATTTTTTTTTGCCAAAGTAATAACAATTTTCTCATAACATGTAATTTTTTACCTGAAATTATAATAATCTCAAAATAATACTTGTAAGTTATCAGTTTGTTGAAACAAAAGGTATTCTAATAGTTTAATGAAGTATTTCTCTTTGATTTCATAAATTTGTTTGATTAAAACTATTATATAACTATTTATTTATTGATATTTGCAATTGTTTTCTTGAACCCATTACGCTTTTTTTTATTATCGGGCTAGAGACAGATCGGTTGTTTCACTGAAATCGATACTGAAGACCGCCCATCCATCATAGAAATTTAATAACCCAGCCAGGCGGACAGGACACCATACCGGGAATGGACATTCTTCACCGTAAATAGGTTCTAAGGTAATAATTGAAAACTTATGGTTAAGCGCGCAATAAACGTCACCGTCAAGTGTCATTCTTCGATAAAATGTACGTAATTTCAACTCGCCAATGGGGTCCTGGATAGAAGATGTATTATTCAACACAGCTGATGGCAGTCTCGACAAAACACGGAATTCGAAATATACTACGAATTCGAGACGGTGCACGTCAAAGTGTGAACGACGAGTCATCGTTAGTGCTCAGCTGCTGGGAACGGCCTATTCACTGCGATAAAACACGCGAGAGCTTTCAGCCTCATCAATTAAATTTTATTATCGTGCACCAGGAGAATGAGCAACGGCCTCACTACTACAACCACGGCCAGGATGAAAGGCACGGGCGGTAATGAAATCCGTTATCCGGTAGCCGTTTGACAGCGTGTTGGCATCGATGAGCTGATCGATCGACGTGCTCATGCCGACAAAATCAACCATCACATCCTACAGTCCTTCGTCTTTTAACGCATGACTATAGGTATGCGAAAGGACGAATTGCAAAGCAAACTGGAAGATTAGCGGAGAAAATCAGGGGGTCTCTCGCGCCGTGATAAATCATCGCGTCAGTGCGGGTCGAGGAGGCCATCGGTGGTGGTAATAAATACGAACTAATTGAATTCGCGTTTGCCTAGTCGAAACTCGCGAGACCATCCTCTCTCGACTCTTGGTGCTTTCCTTGTTCGGGCGCGTTCACCCCCGTCGTGGCATAAGCGCCCCAACAGGCCTTCTCCTACTGGGCGAAAGCGTCGAGCGTTGAATTATTATTCCGCTTTGTACGTGCATCCGCGAATATTAATATCCCAACTCTTGACTTAATTGCACAGAATGGATTTTGAGACGGCGCACGCGGGTGGACGAAGTGAGTCTTGTGCATAACGGAGGAGGCGAATTGTGTTGGGGTAGCCAGGCTATACGGGAAAGGATGAATCGGTTTTCGCTGGAGAATCCGAGGACAAGAGCCGAGGGCAGAAGCACCAAGCTCGGAGATTAGTCTCCGAGTGCGTCTTGTGAATCTTCCCTTAGACATCGACTTGGCCTGAAGGTGTTCGAGAGCGTCAAGGGGTAGAAGGGAAAAAGAAGAGGAAGTTAGCTGTGGTAAGGGGAACTTGAAGGCTTTGCTATATTGATAATATTGGATAAAATCGGTAAAACGGACCGTCTGAAGAACCTACTTCATGAACCCATGGAAAAACGAGGTTTTTATGTTGGATCTCACAATATAAGTTCAATGATATAATTGATTAATAATATCCCGAAATTTGTGAGTCAGATGGTCTGGATGCGTCAGTGACATTCAATAAAATTGTTTCAGCCACTTCTTTTCGTGGTTAATATGCTATACGGTTTGAGACTGAAACGACCTTCGTACCTTCCCTCAATACACTGCTATCGTGATTTCTCTCTCGAAATATATCCGAAATATTTTTAACAAAAAGACACTTTTCGCAGAATAGTCATCTTATCCTTTGCAGGACCGGGAACATAACGATCGCAGAACCGGGGTCCTAACCAACCGCTATCTGGACTGTATAATAATAATTTTTGATTATTTCAAAACATTGAATTAGAACGAGAAGTGAGCTGTTTAATAAGTTTTTGAATTCAGTAGTTATATTCACTCAGATTCAGAGATTATATCAAACTTTCGTAATCTTGGCTTTTT
The DNA here is from genome assembly GCA_947507545.1 of Clistopyga incitator. Classification (NCBI taxonomy): domain Eukaryota; kingdom Metazoa; phylum Arthropoda; class Insecta; order Hymenoptera; family Ichneumonidae; genus Clistopyga; species Clistopyga incitator. The sequence continues at coordinate 7,497,766 of OX382176.1, forward strand.
TTGCGTCCCTGTGAATGTCTTTGATTGATGTGAAAAGTAATAAAAGAAGTGTTTGTATTATGTGATGATTTTTATGTTTTAATAAATGTAATCTTTCATTTTTATTTGTGGTTTCTTGATTAGTCATTAGGCAGTTTCGTTATTTTTGTAGGTAATATTTTCTATAGCGTAATAAAATTCAAAGCTTTTTACTGACTTTTTTTTGTGATCACCTTTGAAGCTCCTCTTACAAAAAACAACGATTGGAGTTGCCAAAATATTATTGGGACCAAATAGTTATTATCAATATTTCTTAGTGAGAACTATAAAAAGCTAATATAGGTTACACGTGCAATTTCATGTAATATTCGCGAGCAGAGTGATTTTTTCCGGGAAACTTTAACGAGATTGCACTGCAAATTTTCACACTACAGATGCAAGTGCATGAAACTGCCTATCTCTGCATATGACGCGCGATCTATTCAAGAGACGCGGTAGCGTTTCAAGACAAGTACATTTACTCTAACCTAATTCCCACTATGGCTGGCTTGCGTTAGCTAACTTGTTTTACCCGCTTTACAGCGGGCTTATCTTCGCATATCGCCCAACTTCGACTGCTTTAAGCAGATTTTAGGCCGCAACTACATACATTAGCGGTAGCTGTTGGCAAATCAGAGATATCTTGATTTATAAATTGAAAAATCTCATTGTTTTGCAATTTTTGTTTTCATTCAACGCGCTTAACTTCACAGTGTATATGGCACACAGCCAACTTCTCACGGTTACACGGTACACCTGCCATATTATCAAAGTATATATCTACGCTTAAGGCTACGTAGAACTCACTCCCAATATGCTTTTTAATATCAATACTCTTTCGTTCTAACAGTCCATACACAATGTGGCATCCGATCAATGAAGATCCTTTAAATAATAACCGTTGAAAATTTAAACCAAATATACTGCGCTCTAGCGGTATTAATACGGCCGCTATTTATAATCAAATTACTTAACATATTTTTCACTAGCGAATGCAACAGAGACAATAATGTTATTGTTGCATATGACACACGGGGAAAAATAAGTAGTTGGGCAACCACCACTTTATGAGTACTTATCGTGAAAACGCAAAGTGAGTTCACGCAAGATGGCAGGCGTAAGCCATCTTGGCAAGTAATTAAAAATCTTTCGTAATGTTGAGGTCGGGACAACTACTTACAGACAACTGTAATATATGTTCGCTGCAACCCAAGCTATGCATTTAACGAAAAGTTAAAATGTTTCAATTTACAAAATATATGGTTGTATGGATTTACGAAATGTTATAAATATACTGCAGCATACTTGAAATTCAAAATGTTCGGGAAACAAAGAATGCAAAGAAGAACCTCGCACATTGCTTTCTCATTGTACGATATGAGTGAGGTGCTTCGGCGAATGACAGTGTGTTGTTAAAGTTTTCAGTTTTAACTTTCGCCCCGATCAGGACCGTTTTAGAAATACATTTATTTCTTATCAGCGTTGAGTCTGTGACTTCCTATTTTTTATGTTTTGGTTTATTAATTGCGAGTCGTTGTATTGTTTGATTTTGATCTGTCGATGAGGCTCTCTGGTGTTGTCGGTTAAGTCTCTATTGGATGTTTTTCTATTTTTCATTATTGTATTATTCTGTTATAAAACGCATACAAATGCTTTGAAATGCTTTTAAAACAACAAAAATACCGATCTTCACCAAATTCAAGCTTATCTTGGCTTAACTCGAGTCACCATAACCTAAATTTACCTTCATCTCACCTAACTTAAACTGTGTTTGTGGCTAACATCTGTAAAATATTTGAAATTTAAAAAATATAATACAAAATTCATAGTACGATTATGTTAAAATTATGTTAATCTGGGACCCATGGTAAACGTGAGAGGGCCAAGAACATTGCTGTAAATAACACCTACTGCCGAGCTTCGGCGAAGAGGACGAGAAAGAATCAGGCTTAATTTGTATGTTGACGTGACACTGGTAAGAAATATTACGAATTAATGCAATGTTTAGCCGCATGACCAATTAGAGAAGGGGTTGGAAGCACTGGGCACTTGTACCTTCTCTTTCACTCATATACCACGCCTCGCGCCTTCCTCTCGACCTCGCTTACTCTCCTTCAGCGAGCACAGCCCTTCGAAAAATTATGCTTATGCATAACCACGGCGGGGGCTTTATGGTAATATTGTGGTCGGCGGTGAAATCTTCTATGCGCATATACATAGATGGGTTGGGTGAGCTCTTCTTGTTTTATCCTACGCGAGTGTTTCAAGCTTGGTGCATGCGCGCACTCTCCGTTCATCGCCGCCTCGCTGTACCTCGTTCAACCCTCCAGCACAATTCGAATATATTACGGAGGCGCCTTTTCATTCGAGCTAGAAGGCCCGCCCCGCACGTGCTCGCTCGCTTTCCTATGTACCCCATCCCCCTCACACACATTTACCCTAAGGGGGTATAAGGCGCATTGCCGTGGGTTCTGATGCAGGTGTATGCCTGCCGCTCGATATGAGACCACCAGCAGTAGAAGCCGCAGGTGTAGAACTGGCGTCTGTTTATGCCGGGCACAAAAGAAAAAGCGAACCGCTCCAATACCTAAACGCCGGAGCGATCTACATCATCGCCTTGAGGTTGGGACTAGCGTCGTTCGAAAAAACGAAAAAACCTTCACTGACAGCAATAGTAGCAACTCCCCGGCAAACGCTGCAATTTCGACTTTTCAATACTTTTCTTCGTTTTGCCATCGGTTCCGCTTTCGTATATCATTGCCTTCTCTCTTTCGTTGATATTCGGGGTACAAAGCTTCCATTCCGGCTCTCTCTGGCTTTGGTTCTTCCCACTTTTGATTTCTTATTACATAAACAAACTGCAGTGTATCATCGTTATCGCGATTCACGTTAGAACCATTAGCATATTACAGTCGGAAGATTTATTCGCCAACGTTCTAAAATGTTTTTGACTATAATATGCGAATAATGTATAATTCGTAATTTCTCGTATATCCTATTTATTAATAAAATCAATGGACATTTTTACTGCATTAGACAAAGTACAAATACTTGATCAAACACTTCTATGTTTTTCACATGAAAATTACCAAGCTACTCAACATTCATCTCACAGATGGTGGCCTGCTGTCGTTGTCAAGCCAACCAATTTTCTTTAGCAGTGCTTGAATTTCCATCCGTGACATGGCTACAGAAAAAGTATGTGGTCAAAACGGATTCAAATAGAATTTTTTAGGAGACCGGAATAAACCTTCGGATTCTAGTCGAGAGATTGCTAGGGCCTGTGAAAATTCTTTGCCTACCGTATGGTTGGAGTAGCCACTTTATTATGCAGGAAAAAGATAGAAAACAAGCGGCACAAACGGAGTCTCGAAGCTCTCTGTGAGATTCCGTCAGTGCCATTGTCGAGCGGACGGTCAAAAGCGAACGAGACTGTATGTATGCACGAAGCTTCATAGAAAAAGCTTTCTAGGTCAGAAACCGGAAAGGATGAGTCTTTTCTTTTGAACGGGAATTGACACCGGCGTCGAAGGGAAAAGCGGAGGGTTAAAAGTTTTTTTTACCCTCGACGAAAGGGTATGCCGTCAAAATAAAGTGCGCGTATTTGCGCAAGGGCGCGAGGTACTGCGGAACGGGTAGATTGTTGCACGTGTGCTTCGTGGGTTACTACGAGGCATCACGACCCACTAGCTGAAGTGACAACAGCACGGAGGATACTGAAGCCGATGTACCAGAGTTTGCGAATGATGAGAATAAAAAAGCGAAGCTCACGAGAAGGGATCGCACTGTGCAAAGGCTCAGGGAGGTGGAAGCTGAACTCAGTGGTCTGACTCCCTTAGAAAAAGCTGAAGAATATGCCCCTAATTACGGTAAAACAGCGCAGTCTCCGAGTGTACCCGGCACTGCGTCAACCCTCCCGTGTCCTCTTGGAAGCATTAATCATCCTCTGAAATAAATGTTTCGTGCTTCGTCTCCCCCTGCCATCCTTCAACTTACTGCACAGCTAGAGATCTTTTCATTTTGTGGTCGCTGTAAAAAGTCTCTGTGGTCATAGACTTCTTTTCCTGTAATACATTACGAAATATGCAATCGAGAAAACAATCAATCAGTTTACGAAAAAAATATCACGTATTGTTATACTTGTTAAGAAGTGTCAATTCCGCTGCATGAGGAATTTTCGTATTTGGATAGACGCTTCACACAAGAAAGTTTAAGACTTATGAACTTAATTTATAAAAATACAAAATATGTTGACCAACGACAAGGCCAACATATTCCAACACTTTCCTTCTACTTGCATCGAGACAACTAAATAATTGTCAGAACTAGTTAAATCGAGGTGAGGCATTATCGCTTTATCAAAGAACTATTAAGATTAATTAAATTCAATCATTGAGGTGTGGAATATATACATTGTAATTCCTTCATGTGTTGCATGAAATATGTCAAAGGTTTTGATAAATCGAACTAACGTTACTATGTGTCGAAAAAAGTAAGTTAGTTTCCAGCTGTAGATGCCTGATGTGTCATTGATCTCCCTATACAGTAACATCTTTACTACGGTATTTCACCCAGAAAAATAAAGTATCCTCAGGCTGTTTTTTTTCGCGCAAATGGACGTGCTAAATACATAGCAGAGCGAGCTCTCGCGAAACAAAGTTTATTTTGAAAGCTCTGCAGTTTGACCCAGTCGCGATGATACCCAAGCACGACTATTCTCTTTGACTGGTACCTCTCAGCGTTCACTAACGCAATGCCTCAGGGTCCGAGCTCTTTTTTCCAGCATACTATCGGACGGACGAAATAGAGGCATGAGAAATAGTGCAGAGAATCGGTGGTGAATGGGTCCAAAGTAGACAATTGCCTGATTTCGGGTTCACGGACACAGAACTGCGTTCATGTGAATGTTACGAGAAGAGCAGGAATGAGTCGCCGGCGGCTAGACTTTTGCACACTTTGCAGAAGAAGCGGCTACTTTTTACCGCGTAGAATTCTCCACAGGTATTCTCTAGCTTGGGACGAGCACAATCGTCGTCGAGCCTGTACGAACACCACCAAACGTGACACTGCGTTTTTCTAAACTGGGCGATAATAAGACGAAATAAAAATGCATAAAAAAGGCATATAGGAAGGACTGTTCGTCACTAAAAAAATTGGATCCATTATGTTTGCACAGTGAACGACTCAATTAATTTTGAAGCTTGGGTTTTCAATAGTGTTGCATAACTTGAGATATTCCGAGCCGAAAGATGCGGGTTTTGTAGGTGTCTGGACAGGGCCACTGATTTATAAATCTTACGGTCTTGAGGTGCATAAGGGTCTTATTACATCGTAAAAGACGTCTTTAAGACTTATGTGGATGATTACAAGGTGTTTAAGACATTCTCGTGTTATGAGGGAAGTTTAAATGTCCATTGGATAATTTTGAACAATGTTGGTTTTCACAATTTGTCTCGTTTGGGGTAGTCAAATTGTCCTGCTTTTTCCTGTGAATTAGAACTTGAAATGTATAAGAACTGGGGCTATAGTATATGTGCACAAAGCGATGCCTCTGGCGGACGGGGAGAAAGCGAGGGTTGTGAGGACACGGGAAGGTGAATATAGCTGCCGGTGGACAAATGATATAGGATTTCCTGCTGAAAGATGCTTTAATAAAATGGACGCTCGTTGTGGCTGCACCGGTGGCCACTTGACGACCTCGACTACCCTTTATACCGGCGTCGCTTTTCCTTTCTCTTCGTTCAGTATACGTGCCCCCAACCAAGCTAGTTTGAGCAGCAGCAACCCTCCACCCATTGCATTACCTCATCGCCGCCAACGCCACGGCCCACCACGCGACAGCTCACTTCCATCGCTTCTACCTAGACTGTAGGTTCTATACGTTCTATATAATAGGTCTGCCTGGCGGGTCAGGCAGAAACGACCTCGAGCAGTAAAGCCAACCGAGAGAGAAATACATGGAAAATTAAAAGGAATGTCTCGAGAAGATTGCGTAATTTATATGTATCTCGTGACTCGCTCACTGCTCGTGCCCAGGAATACGGAAAATTCATTCCAGAATTTTCCCGTACCACGAGCGCCTTATTCCACCCAGAGAAGGTCTGAAGATGCAAGCCTAATAGCTTCAATAATGGCTTGGTTACAAGTAATCTTGAATTCCCTAGTTATCTAGGCTCTTGATGAATTTTCACATAAAGTGCGTATCACTGGGTATTATCATTCGGAGAATCAAAAAACTCAATATTGCCGGAATAACAATGAGTTTCACGGTGCCTTTCTTTTTTTGCTCATAAATACAGTATGTTGGCAGTTACTACTGTTCTTCGTCTCTACTTTTTTGCCTCGTCGTTATGCGCAGTTATTATTTCACAAGGTGCAAAGCCTCCGGCTTTAATGCACCTTTAACAACGACCCGCACCTGTGTTAAGCGAGCACACTTGTATTATATCAACGCAGCCACGCAGTTGGGGAAAAGCGAGAGGCAGGTCTCATGCTCGAATCTCCACGGTGAAGTAGAATGCATCATTACGAGTACAATGCAACGTCCATCAAATCCACCATCACAACCACCGCGGTATGTATGGAGCAAGCGAGCGAGCGAAGCTTGTGCAACTACCTTCAGCAATGGTACGAAAAGCTGGGCTAGCCCACCCTTACCGCCGTTACCACAGCACTCGCCTAGCTCCCGCATGGAAGAGGCACAGCATTACCATCCACCCGCAGAACTCTGAGCTGCGTACTCGATCTTGCGGAACATTTTAATGACAGCTTACCGCGTGCATTTACCGGGCCCGCAGCTCGTCTTGGGTTACCAGAGAGTCTACTGTACGCCAGAATCCCAAGAACGCGAGCGGGAACTCGTATTTCTCGAAACAACCTTCGAACAACTAAGCATCGTAGCCGAGGTCCTTCTGCCAACATCCGTCTTTCTATTTTAAATGCACACACACATAAACACACACATATTACTATGACCTGAAGTTCAAGCATCCGTCCACCAACCACTTCAGGTTTTCTCGCTGTTCTCTCATCAGCGGCAGCGGTAAAAGCGCAATTCGCCTCTGCCTTTTATCTTATCCCGTTTTTTCAACGTCAAGTAGGAAAAAAGAACCATCGAGAAGGCTGAGGTGGAACAAAAGGAAATTGAGAAATCATAACTGGAAAAGATCATACGGGGGTTGAAGTGACAAGAAAGAGAGAAGCTCGAATGTCTCTTCTACAAAATGAAAAACAGACAGAGTATGAGTCTCCAGGGAGCTAAGACAGCTCAGCTGGCCGCGTGGCTACTGAACTCTGCGGAATCCTTCATGCCGTTGCGCCAGCCCGACGCTTCGGTTATTAAAAGTTTTGTGAAACGAGAAGAACGAGATTTTCCTCTCGCACTTTGGTCCTATTCTTGCTCTGACTGTCCTATTATCGTTTTCCTTCTTTGCGACGCTTGAGTATTTTATCTCCTCCCTCGAGCCGACGACCTCTTCTCCTTATATACACTGTAAGACGATTTGGTTGTCACAGTGGTAGAAGCAGAAACGAAATGCCCGTGCTCACTCTGTCTAGCTATCCCACCGGTTTCCCCCGGGTCCCGCTCGAGTGTTTGCTCAGGCACAGGATGAGACCGGAGACTCGAACAAAGTGGCCTTAATGGCAAAAAAACAAACTCAGTGGTAGACACGTGCGTTTCTCACACTTTGTGCGGAAATGATACTGGGTTCCGTCGCCTACGACGCTAACGAAACGACAAATCGTGTACGCATCTCCATGGCAGCAGCGCAGACTTCTGAGTTTTGCTCAGATCGAGACATTTGTCTTGGAAGCTGTTGTTTACCTCTTTGCAAACCTAATTTCCCCAGTACGCTGTTACTTTCATTTTTTAAAGAAATTTATACGGCCGCTAGGCGAATAATATTCCCCAACTGCCTTTGAACTGCTTCATATGCCAAGGACGCACAATCCTTTAGAACTACGCCACTAAACGTATGCATAGAGAAAAACAAAGTAGTTGGAACACGCATTTTTTTATGAGCTTTGTGTAAGTAACTTATGATGACAATTTATTCAGTTCTGAGCTTTGCTGAGATCGAGACATTTGTTCTTCGCGATGATGTTTACTTTTTCGTTTGGAAGGTATGGATATTAACTCAGGACCACTTTACCTTTACTCGATGTCTTGGGTAGTTATAATTACTTTGAGAAGAATCAACACATGTTGTGTTATATTCATGTGGTGAATATTTGTATAATTCCTCTAGAACCCCTATGTATATTTGTGTATGAGGGACGCACGGTTTCCTTATGCACGGTGCCACTTTTGTTCCCTGTGCCCTCACCTAAGGAATGTAATTTTTCTTGCTACCAACATCATTGTGATGATGCACTTCAGTTCATACACGAAGCTTATGAAAAGGAAAGACTATTTATTTTGGCAGGAACCTGTCAGGTTGGTTTATTTATCGTTGCGGTGAAAGGGTTTCTTCAGCGCACATTGCCACGGAATAGTGGGATTTATAAATTAAGCATTTCCATGAGTGCCTCGACCACGCTGTCCGCGCTTACTTCTTTCCCGCCCTCATTGTCACGTTGTCACGAACAGGCGGACTTTTCGCCAGTGGCTCACTCGTGCCCTGCCTACTCTCTTTACGATCCATAAATCCAACAAAGTCGCGTCTGGACTTGAATGCGTGCCTGTTTTCCACAAACAATCCCCACTTTTCACTTTCATATTGCCCTTTGTCCAGCATGTACATTCCCCTATCTCCTCTCTCCCACTCATACCATCTGTCACACGCGATGAGAAAAAAATTACACGAACCCATGGACAAAGATCTCGAAAGAAAAGACCTTCTGCCATCTGCTGAGTATCTTCCATCATCAAAAAAAGATTTAAAAAATTGCAAAAGAGAATCGCAGAAATGTAAGTTCTAAGGACCGAGAGATTAATTAGAATTCACTCTGGGCCTCAAAATGAAATAACGCTGATTACTACATTAAACCACATATGCAACTGATAATATTCAAGTAACGTTATATATCTATCAAATCACTATCAAATCATTGAAAGTAATATTTTCTTGTGATAAGCAAATATATAAGGCCAGTAGAACTTCAAATATATGCTTATCATTAATCTTTTTTTCATGGGCTTTTTTATAAATTGTGCTGGAATACATACACAATGATGACTAAAATAGCACTAAAAATGAATACCCTTAAATTGAAAATATGTGACAAGTTCTAACTGTTGATATTTTTAATACGCATCTCTTTGTCAACAGGGATTACAATGTGGCGATGACATGGCTTGATTGTAGATCACTCTGTATATTGCGGATATAATTAATGCTTCACTGGTAGTGAGACAAAGGAGTAGGGCTTTCGAAGGTGAGGTCAGCGAATGGAGCGAATGGAGTTCGGGCGGAAAAGACGGAGAAAGCGAGTATAAGCAGCCTGTTAATAGCAGCAGAGTGACTGGGAGGTCTATACGTAGATAGTGCAGAGCTTGCGATTATGCAAGCTCTTCACCCTGGACAACCAGTTACACCAGGATAGGACAATGTCCTAGGGGTGAACATGGCAAACACGTGGAACAAAGACATCGTAACCCCTGCCAGGAAAACGCATCAGCCGGCGTGGTTCATGCTTGTGCTAGGATAGAAGGAATAACGAACTGAAATCATAACGCGTTACGAGAGAGAAAGAGCTCCAGGGAGAATACCTCGGTTAGCCGAGGGCAAAGTCACGGTTTTAATGGTGCTCGTGAAAATGGCAATGACACCCGACACGGCTAGCGAGAAGGTCGCATTGAGAGCGTATAGAATACGTCTTCCCTCGCCACGCCCTGACCTCTGGTGTTCTCTTTGCACTTTTCTTCGGCGACAGTCGTTTTACAGTTCCACTTTTTTTATATCCAAGAGCGTAAAATCGAATCGTACTGAATATAAAGGAGGGCGCAAGACGTCTTCATGCTTTGGAAGGAAGAAAGGAAATCTCGCTGATTCGATACATTTACCTCGGGAACGATCAATCAGGATCCGCAGACGTGTATTCGAGACGGGCCAGCGACTCTCACTAACCCAAGGGACCCAGCTATTTCGCTCTCTCTTTCTGTACATTGATTAATGAATGCCCTCATCCAGAGAGACACCGCTTCGCGACTGTCTAAGCGAATGAAAGACGATAAAAGCGGAGTGGCAATTAATATCGGTCAACACTGGTAAATCGTAACCAACATACCGCGTGGTCATGAGACAAATTCAACTGCAGTGTTATAAAATATGCCACTGCAAAAGCACAAGTATTACAAAAAAATATATCTTTCCACAAAACGGCAAAATTATATTTCCATCAGATGTGATTGAAAGTGATATATTATATATTCTTGACGAAATATGTATTTAAAAAAAACAACTATTTTTTGTGACAATTAATATGAAATAAATTACAGAGTTTATGTACTTGTATCAAAGATCCTTTGCAGTTTCGATTTTAATCGATGTCAGTGGATGCGGTAAATGGTACTTTTGGGATGAACAATTCAAGAAACCAGGTTTCGCTTACTATCCGGTGATAATACGTAATAATACCCAAAGTCGATCGGGTGCAATAATATTCCGAAGCTGGATAAGTCAAATCATAAATTGACTTTCTGCCGTGAAGCACAATTTGGTACTACATCAAAAGTTTTATTCGATAGAACAATTTCGGGACTACTACGTATGACATTCGTTTTTTACTCGGCAGCATTTTTAACTTTTCTTTCCGCGCCGCATGGCAGAAAATAAATGCATCAGTTGGCGTCTAGCGCTCGCTACTTTTCCAGATCTCTTCTCCGTCCTGCACTTCCTACCTTTATTCTTCAACTCGACGATGGCATGCGAATAATAGCAAAAGAGAACGAGGATAAGGTGTGAGTTTGGAAACGCTAGTACGGGTAAGGCGTCTGTCTACCTTACTCGCACAGTTTCGTGAGCTCAAGAGAAAGATATCCCCGCACCATCGATAGATAACTCCACCCTATCCATTCTCCATCTAACTTTCGCATTTCTCTTAAAAGTTGTGCGGCGCGGAAGGCCGCATTGCTGCTGGCGCAAGGCTACGTCGGCGTCGGTTCTTGCTCTCGTGGCTCCGCCAGTACCAGTGCGCCAATCCCGGCAAAGGGTGGACGAGGTAAACTTTCTTCCTGCCATCCCTCACGAATTGACAGGCAACACATCACATAGGCGTAGGATTTCGCGCCGTACGCGCTCGCTACCCTCATTTCGTTCCTGATGTACCCTCTCTTCCCACATCTCTTGTTCACGAATCTTCTCCACCACCTAGTGCACAGCCTACGGTTCGGAACAACCTCCAAACTCGCAGCCGTTTGCCGTGTTCCTTCTCGCTCTTACTCGAATGCATGCTAGCCACGAGGCAACGAGGGAGTCCTCGTATTAATGGAGTATGCTCGGCGCCATTGTCTGCGCGTTCCCCGTGATGCAGGGCGGCATTCACAACTACGCTTAGTCCCCCGTCCCTCAGCCCTTTCGGCCGTTCTACCAGCCCCTCATCGGCACAATGCTCTCTAACTCCGTCCGCACGTGCTCTCTCACTCGAACGTACCGCACATATCCCGACGTACACATAACCGACGACCACCGCTGAGCTTTCATCCCTGCTGGTCATAGTTAACTCGTTAAAAGTGGTTCTAGCATCAAGCTAACGCATCACGTTTCACGCGCACGGACTGGGAAAATGGAAGAAATGCGAGTGGTACTAACGTGCTTTATGTGGTATGAGTCTGAACCCAAAAACTTAAAACTATATTAATTTCGATATGTTTATTGACTGAGTAAAAGAAAAATACTAGATTAACGTCACAAATTAGGGATGCACGTATATACTGACGGCTACCGTTGGGCTTTCTACCCTTCTAACAGGTCGATTTGTTAGAAATCAACCTAGTACCAACTTGCACCGTTAACATCCGGTGACTAGAGAAATAAAAAAAAAGGTAATACTCACGTGCTTTATATGATACAAATCTGAAGCTGCAGACGTTAGAAATTAATCATTTTCACTATTTACTCCTTTAGAAAGATTGGAATGCTAGAGTAACTTTGCTAATTAGGAATGAGCGGTACGTAATCGACGACAACGTTGAGCTTTTTTTCTCTGCTGATCGTAGCTACTAATACGGGTCGTCAGCACCAAGCTGGCACTGAATCGTTTACGGGCATACGAAGGAAAAGGATGAGATGGAAGAGCTACCCGAGTGAAAAATATTAGCGTTGCATCAAGGACAAAGCCGGTCCTGACAGGGCCATGAGAAGCGTTACATTCACGCACGATGTAATGCTCCAAATTTTGACTCGGGCAGCTGAACCTTGGAACAGCTACTCGTTTAAAAAGTGAAGTTGCTCCAACTAACTTTGAGTTCTTTCAACTACTTGTTACACCGCCCAACTTATTCTTTTTCTCCGTATGGTGACCGGGGAGAAAGAAAAAATATGAGTGGTACTTCACTAAATTATTTGTTACAAGACCGACACTAAAATCTTCAAAAAATAAATAATTTCGATATTCAGTAATACGGAAAGTTCAAAATACTATTTTTACTTTAGAAATTATGAATAACCAAGCGAAAGTGTATTGTTTTGCGATCCGAATGTACGAAAAAAAATCTAATTACATCTCGCTTATGGATAAATGCAAAGTGTCAATATATTGATAGAAACATGTGAAATGGTTTATTCAAACCCGGTACTTTTCCTAAGCTTGTCACTATCTGTAACATAACGATAAAAACATATGTGCAAAAACGATGATAATAGATTTTCATAGGCATCAGCAGATTCCGTCCGATCGACAGTTAAGGGATTGCTGGTGTCGATGAGACGATTCGTAAATATACTACAAATATACTTTAAATTGTGCAGGGATGTAATAAAAACCTTCATGCGTCGGCGTGCGGTTAAATATAAATAAAATGTATGTTAGTGAACCCCTCAATAACAAATATGGCCGGTCGAGATGTCAAAAGATCCTTTGAAGTAACATATAAATGTTTCTGGTGTTTAGATGTGTTAAATCAAATCGGACGCCGAGACAGGAATGTTTTTATTATATCCGTGCAGAATTTGAAGTATATTCGTAGTGTGTCTACGCTGAATAGTTTGTACTACGAAATCGTCTATAAAAATCTATTCCAGCCAGCTCTTAAGTGATGAAACTTGAGTTTGACTTTATTTTGAGGTGCTTAGTTTATTCATTCTTCCTTAAATTCAGGAATTGTATTTTTTTTTGCTTTCTCAAAAATCTAATTTCTAGTTTTTTGTCGGCACATACTTATATCTTCAAGCAGAACAGTCGTGAATGATTTTATTTTATAATATGATGAGTTTCAAAAGCAACTTAAGCCTTAGCAAAAATCGTCTAAGCTGAATTATAATAATTTGCATGTTGAACCTTCTGCAGTTTGAAAATGTATTCGAAATATAGCGCAAGTACGTCGAAAGGTCACATCTCGCACGAGTTTTGAAATCTCGTGGGGCTTCACGTGGTTTCGCGAGTCAGATCTCAGCGGAGCTGAGCTAGCTGCTGGCGCGCATCGTACAAACGTGGTTCACCGCGTGGAGAGAGCGTTACGCGACGAAACGTGCCAAAGGGTACAGCCACGTGCCGGACTCGAAAGGAACGCGACAGTACGACCCACGGGACTCGTACTACGTACCGTGTATACCGGTACAGCGGTGCTCCCTCGCCAAAGCAACGGGCTCATTAATATTCGTGGCGCGACACCGCCGCTTTTTCGCCGCGTTCTGCCACACCGGGAAAGAGATACGGTTGGCCTACGAGAATTATTGTATCCCGTAGCGCCCTCCGTTTATACATACCAACACGCTCATACAACAACTAAACTACCATGTGGACTATGGTGTACATATATACGTAAGGGTAGTTATACAGCATAGCAAATCGTCGAGCGTAGGTTCTTCTCGAGCTTCTTCGCGTGTACGAGAGGTTGGTGCGTTAGAAGCTCAGCGACGCTCTAACAGAACCCCCGAATTCGGCAAAGCTTCATCGAATACAGTTGCTCACTGGCCGTGGTAGTCGTACCTATACTTCGAGAGTTGGCAAGCTCTCCGGTGGCGCGTTCCTGTATTAAGCCAACGCGAGCGAACTCTGCATGCCGATGAGCTTAATATACTTTACTTTGTCATAGCCAGCCAGTACAGGTATAGCATCGCTATAGGAATCAAATGAACGCTACGGTGACACTCGAGTTTGACGTCATTGGCACTCTTGCTGTTGAAATGGACGGCTCATACTAGGTATACTTTACTCTCCGATTAATCGACTTCTTAATCCATGAAGGAGTTTTCTCTACACAAGATGCTTACCTGCAACAAAAAATTAAAATAGAATCAGTCATACAGAGTCAAACATTACCAATGACATAACGGCAACAGGTGAATTTCATATGACATTTACAAAGGGAGTAAAGTTGTAGTAATAATCCCGGTTACGGATTATATGCATAGCGTTAGTTGAAGTGATTTTAATTTGTGAAATCTGTATCAGACCATGGCATCATATGTTTTTAATCAGCCTACGAAATGAAGCTAAATACTAACCATTTTTATTTTCTAATCACATACGAAGAATCAATTTCATATATTGTATATGAGTAGACAGTAAATCAAATTCAATATCAGAGGAAGTGGCCCACATGTGTGTTACAATCCACGAGTTAGGAAAAGGTTCTTCGCAAAAGTATTGAACAAAATGTTATTTTACAAGGTGCGAAAAGTAAGTGAACTGTACACACGGATCATACGAACAAACCACTTATCCCGTGGAAAATGAAATATTAAATGTCATTTTATGTTTCAAATATTTTTTTTTAACCATTTAGTTTAAAGAAAACTTTTGACAATAGATGAAAATAAATATCGACTAACTCTAGGCTTAAACTAAAAATGTTTATATCTCATATATTGTGTTTCAGAATTTTATAGCTGATTGTAACTAATTCAACTTTTATACAAAAAATCGTAAACATTGTCGGCTTCTTTTTAGACTTCGGACAACAACATAACAAAATGCGTAGTCGAAATCCGAGGGTCAGACCCAAGTCCCATGTGTATATATTTGTTTACGTCAAAACAAATGTGGACGTTTTCTATTATGTGTCGTCGGTGATCCCTTCGCAATCACACGGGGTCAGAATGACCCCACGCTTGCGTGTTACAGCGAGAACGTGTGACCACGGAGTATTAAGGAGGATGGATACCCAAGTCAAAATTTTGGAGGATATTCATCCATAAAAATTGAACCTCCATGCCGGATTTCACTTCAAAGATCTGCATGATCGTCGACTTATTGATCATTAAAATTACTCTCTCCTACATGAGCAAGATAGCGAAAACTATACGCACCTCTAACGCTATGCTCGAAAGTACACTAAAAATAATTTAAAAAATTGTTCATTACAAGATCTATTCATTCCTTGTATTTCTGCTTCGTTGCCGAGAAAACATAAAAGAAAAACTGCTTGAATCGTACGTACCAATGTACGCCAGCGATCACGCGACATGGACTTCCCGCAAGCCCACGCATTAACCAGGTCTTAATGCGTACGTCCTCACCAGAAAGACGGTATCCACCCTCCTTAAGCAAAATCCAACTCACATTTTGCAAAAAAAAACCTTTTTCTTCGAGGAATAGTCATGAAAGGAACATAAATACGCATATGCGTATTTCCGTAATTCTCGTTTTTCTCGATCCTTCTACTAAGGACGTGCGTGCCGATCATAACATCAGCAAAAGTACTACAGTAGTCGTATACTATTCTCGAGCCCTTCAGCAGCAAGTTCCGAGGTACAGGAGCCGAAGTTTCGAGCTAGGCACTCGGTGGGCGTCCCAGTGGTTTATTATAATTATACTCGTTGTCCCTGCGGTGTGGCGGTGTAGCGGCAGTATAGTAACGGCGTCGGTACAAAGCCACGGCACGCACGCTCGCACGCACGCTCTTGCACGCGACGGGACAGGACGCGTGTCGCGTTTGCTAGCTGGCAGCCTGACTGGCTCTCACTGCGCGCCGTTCGCCTCCATGCAGTACTAACATACGTCTCGCTCGAGTTGGCGAATCGCGCTCTCGTCGACCGCCACGCAACTCCACACATCACAACCCCACTGCGCACATACCGCTGACGCGGGCTCTCGCATAAGTCAATTCGACCGCAAATGGCATACGTGCTCCGTAACCGCACGTCCGCGATCGTCTCCCGTCAACGATTCGAACGTACACATTACCGTACCCACTATGTATGCGGACACAAAAAGTTACTAATTCAAAGCTTTTTCAACAAATCCTTTGTCGATAGAATATCCTTGTATGGCAGGTGACATAAAAATGTTCATTTTAAATATGAATAATTTTCGCATGAATATCCGTAGAAAATTGAGAACAGAGAAATCTGTGTGGAGAAATAAACCGGCAGGAAAAAATACGAAGACGATAAAACTCGCGGAAATAATAATGACAGAAATTCAAAATTAACAACGACATACAGCCCGTATATTTTGGTAACAGAACAATGAATTTGGACACAGCACGTATTGGAACTATAAACGATAATTATGATTGGATGCTGGGAGTTAGTTCGTGTTTTATACATTTTCATTGTTTCTATTTTACTGCTTCATACTCGAACATATCGACTCTCGTTCGGTTGTTTACAATGTCGCTGAATTATCAGTTTCTATCAATCCACTTGTACGAGTATTACGATACAATAATTTTTAATACTAAATGGCTTAATTCACAACGCTCACCCTATATATAAGGTAAATTGGCAGATATGGGTGATTCAGAGCCCGTATCACCTTATGTGAGTTTTGACATTTGATATAAACAAATAATTTCAATGCATGAACTTCGTCCAGTGTGTATGACGGCACCGCTGACTAATCACTGCACAAACAAAAACTATGACAATGACTGCAAGATTTTCGGGATATCTCGAGCCACCAACTTTTAAGAGGATGGTATTTTTCAGCCTTCACATTTGTATCCTTATGCTATGCTGGTCATAACGAAAAGTGCCGATTTACACCGTGGCAGCGTCATCAGATCTTCTACACATAGCAAATAATACTGTCTATAATCTACAGTAGAGTGTCGCGTGAAAGCCAGCGTGCTGCACGAGGATAGGCGGAAAATCGTTTCTCGATAATGCCGGTGGTTCTGGTGTACCTGATCATGATATACAATAGATTGCCGCCAGAAATATATAACGTATGCACCAGCCACCCGCACCTTGGAGTGCAGGGAGCATAATCGTTTATTCATAATTTTCACAATAGCTATCACGCTTGCTGAGTTTAATAGACGAGTACAAAACACGTGCGCGATGAAACTACCGACTTACAAGAGTAGTTTCCAAACCAACGGCGACGAGTGATAAATCTGAATTTCTGCCCCCTAAATTTGGCGGTGCGTGAGTTGATCCGAGATAAATCAATCAAATTAGTCGAGTGAGGGATAAGCGGTAAGTTAAGTAAAGGTTAGGTAAAGGCTACTGTTCGAGTTGCTCGATGCGTTCTCCAAGGTGTCTCTTATACGTAATCAAATGTATGACTATAGTTATGCGTGAAATTCGAGGGTCGCTTGCGAATCTAATGGAGAACGAGAGAAAATCGTGTGGTTTTTCAATTTCATACGTCAAAAACGTACAGTTACTTTTATTGAATCATTGAATGTACATAATAAACTATTGTTCAAAGTTTTATTCGATTCTAACTTTGTCTCAAGTGATTGATAAACGATTATCATTTCGTATAGGCTTTGTGTCACACTTTTTTGGATTGATGTTAATATCACTTGACAATACTTGCCACAATATAAATTTGGGGTGTTATATCAGGCGTGAATCGAGCGCTGCTGAGGTTCCGTCACAACCTAATATGTGCCCGATGCAACGCACAAAAAATACCCGGTACGGAATTAAATGTTGAAAATGGCCCAGGATAGAACTGAAGGTAACGTAATTAATATACTTAAGTGGCCAATTCAATATTTGTCAAAGTTGGGTTACTGTTACTCTTTGATAAGGCACCAACATATGGTTTATTTACAACAACGTTTACCGGTGAAAAATAAATTTGCCAATTAGAGATAAATTGGCAAAGTACTCGGGCCGATAAAAATATAGTACCAGGATCCGCTGGAAATACACGATTGGGGGATTCCAGAATGCGTAAAAGGTAATACATACAGGTTACAAAATAAATGTTTCTCTCTTCGTGGCTCGTTTGAAACCCTGGGCTCAGCCCTGGCGGTGTTGTGTCGACGTTGCGTTTAACCAATGCCGTATACCTAACCATTTACGGTAGCTGGACGTGGTTTTTTATATTCGCTCGGAGCTTTTTCGGTCTGAGCGTAACATTGAGAGAAGGTATTCGCGGGGAGCGGTACAACGGCAACGTATGTTGTATGTATCGATCCAGGTTACCGAACCGGCAATTGTCACATTGACAATATGGCTCTTTGGTAACGTGCGTCCTGCTCCCTGCAACGTGAACTATTTTTACGCAAGAGAGTCGAGCTGCAAATATTTATCTCCCTATTCGCACGGTGTACACGATATAGGTTTTGTGCCTACGGAGCCTATAGCTATATTCGCGCCGACTATAATGTGCAATTAAACCAGGAGTCCGTTGGTACAGTAGAGATGCCTCTGTGTATTGGCGAATATGCTCACACCGCCACCATACCGAGCTTTAATAAAAAGCTATGTAACAGCTTCTCGCGAAAATAGCGTGAAACCGTGAACTAATATGAATTTATGATGTTTTTAATGCGCTCTCGTTTTTGCCATCCGCTGTGGCAGTGTGCCGGCGATAGCAACGAAAGAGTGAAAAAAATAGCGTGGGAGAGCTCGATTCATGCGTAACCCTCTGATAACCCCACACACCATCATTGAGCCAACTATTGTTCGTTGTTGTCGTGTGACTGTACAACAGAAAACAAGACATTTTCGTACTCGATTTCAAATAAAAGCAATACAAATGCCAGAATCGTCCAAGTGCACATAACGAACTTGTCATTTGCGAAATACCCCCGGCTAGCCATCCAACATCCATTAGGTTTTCTCACCCTCGTATATATTTATGACCAATTTGGTATGTTGGCATCATCGTTGCAAGAAATTTTGCCGTAGGTTTTACACGCATATGCCACTCGGAGTTCAGTTGTATAGTGCAGTTGAAAAGCGAAACGCAGTTTTACCTCGGACCACTAAACTAGGGGGCTGGTATTTGCGAATAGCATTCACGTGAGACATCGCGATGGGGGAATGCGAGCAAACGACTTTGTGACGTGTACGAAACCTCGTTGGATCGCAGATGATAATCGGCGGACGGAAGCACTAAAGAGGGGACATGAACTGCAGTACGCTGAGTTTATTATAATGATTCCACTGGTGTAAAAATGGCATATCCATGTCAAAAAGCATTTCTTGTCGCTAACATTCGCGGTAATTTCAGTGGTTCGCGTATATACCAGTGCTGAATGACCGACAGCTCTGATATTTTCAGAGATATATGTATGTGTACATCGTACACTGGGCGGAGTACCGTGCCATACTGTTTTAAGTTTCAATCTGCATCGTATCACTAATGTTTACCCACATTGCGCAAACAAAAAAAATAAGAAGGATAAAAAGGTGGCACTTTTCCCTACAGCGGACAAGCCGCTTTGTGTAGAGGGCACGAAACAGCACAAAAGGTTGCATGCCTGCTAAACCATAAACATTTCTCTGAAGGTCTTAACGGAACTAGAATATATAGAGCTTGAATGAAAAATATAGCCACAGAGCAGAATTTAAAAAAAATACATATCTGTAGAAGTTTTATTTCGTTATAGAGAAACCTATTTTTAAAGAAATAAATTCTCCTGGTTTTTATGTGAGTTTTTTTGAAAATGGTCCAAGTCATCCAGAACAGTTGTTTGCAAAATGTCGCATAATGTACGCATACGAGGTTTTTGCGCTATATAGAGTAGTAGTAATTTCCATTTGATTCATAAATTTTATAATGGTGAAGCATTTAAATTTTATGAGATTTTGCAAATGTGATTTGTCTAGCTCGAACAAATTTTTAGTCAACAGTTTGAAAAATTGCATAAAAATTTAATAAAACGATACGTAATTTCTGTATTGATTTGAGCGGAATGAATAAAGTAGTTCTGATTCCGCGAAAATTCATGTTTTATCATTTTTTGAAAATACTATGACTCGGAATGAATTGACCTCCATTTTTAATATAACCTCAATAGAATTTATACTCATTTTAGTGAAATTCTACTAAAACTTTCATGTTTTAAAGAATTTTGGAATTTTAACAACGTGTAGAAATGAAAAATTTGAATTCAAACATCTTTGGCGCGTTGCGTGAACGCGGGGCATCGATCTCTAGTTTATCGATGAATCGATCACTAAACGCGTATATCGATTCATCAGCGTGATTAGCCATGGGAACCAAGAGAGTTTCTTCCTTCTTCCTTCGACTGTCGAGGTGAACGGACGCGTTCGCCGAGTTCTACCAGAAAAATAATATCCTACGAAAACTAAGATAAGTCACTACATATATATATATATTTACGAGATATTATAATGTTAAAATCTTAAGAGAAGAAGCCAAATAACAAATAAATGAATAAATAAATAAATAAAATTACATATTATATATATTTATGGACCTTTAAGTTTTGCTTATATTCGTAATGTTAGTTATAAAAATTCCCGTTTCTTTTTGTCTGGTATTATTATATTTGTTTGTGGTGTATATCCGTGAGTTTCTAACCGTGGAATCTTTAAATTATTATTATCTTTAAATTAAATTCATCAGAAAAGGATTAACATAAAATAAAATAAAATGAAAATTTAAAAATATAAAAATATAAATAAATTTCATTACAAACGTATGTATATAGTTCCTTTCAGGCTTTGAAAATGCCCGACGAAAAGAAAATAGGGAATCAATGTAAAAGGTTCTACCTTCATTCTGCACAAACATATAGAATTTTTATCGAAAATCATTAGCATACAGTTATAGAAACGTAGTTTTCCCGACGCCCCAAAAGGGCCCGTTTCGTCCCGGAGGGAGTAATAAAAGCTGTGTTTCACATATGTACTCGTCGTCGGTTAAAAGTAAACAATCTTTGGACTTTCTTACAAGCGCGAAGATTTACGGATCACATTTGTTTTGGGCGCGAATTTTTTTATGCTGAGTTTCCTTAATTTTTGTACATAAATTATAATCAACGTTTCTTGCAATAATTTATTAAGAACGCGTTCCGAAATTCGAATTCAAACTAAGAGCCACACTCGATGTTCGATGCTTCATTTCACGTCTCTCTTTAGTTTTGGAGGTGTTATTGTCGGCACTGCGATTAATCCAACAAGTCGGAACGCTCTCGTTATTACATACTTTATATGTGATGACAGCATATAAATGTGTGGTATGAAATACATCACGTGTTCCTCTTGCAGATGAAAAAAAAAACTGTAGGCCAGAATGCTAAATCTTTAGACGCCTGAGAACAACAGTTAATGGAACGAGAGATTATTTCGAATCCGGTGTATATGATTATTCATCATAATGGTATTATTGTTCCGCGAAATATTTAGGTCGACGCCGAAAACCGCTGATTTCGTATCTTCTTTACCTTGCGTTAGAATGAAACGACTTACATCCATATTTCGCCGTCTCTGAAGGTTAAAAAATACATTGACATTTAACTGGTAGAGAACTTTTCAGTTAAACGTGGTTGAATTTATTTCAAGCCGAATGAATTCAATTGGATCAGAGTAATATAAGAATCAAATTGTAAATCACGAATCCCATGGAGAATTGAAGCCAATGGCTCATGCAGTTAGAACAAGCTATATTCAATTGGCTTAATGGCATGATATAGCAGTTCGCAAATAAAGGAAAGCAGTGCTTAATTCGCCGTTTAAAGGGTCATCCGATGCCCCGGCTAATTCCATTTTCGGTTCTCTCATTTTTTTCCACGATTTTCATTCTCTTTTCAGTAGCACAACCAGAGTACGGACATCCTATGCGGCCCTACCCTTCTCTCTTAATTATTTCGTCTCTCTCTTGGTTCCCGCGAGGACCGGAGCGGTAAAGAATGCTAAGCAGTTTCATTATTCGCCGGCTGATTCCCATTAGACCGCCGCGCCACCGGTTTTTCTCTCGGTTTCATTATCCGCTGTGGACAGAATGTAAATGAGCTCTGGCGCGGCGGCTGCTAGGCGTTCGTTCTGCGGACCGAGGAAAATATTCGGGAGGCCGATATATATACCACATCGACGAATCCGGTGAGCGAGCCTGTGTTTCGGAACAGCACATGAAAAGCTTCGACCCAACCTTCGTGGAAAATCATCCTCATTATGTGCCAGGAATCCGCAAACTCGAACCGGGCAGCATTCGGCTACGTTATATCCGAAATTCGATACGATTTTTCCGAGACACGGAAATTGAACGGGAATGAACGATTGAAGGAACGAGTCGGAATAGTATTTGCGTGTTGAGCGGTAATACACATAGAACTTAAAATCCGGTATTGGGGGAGAACGTACCAAGGGTCGAAGCAACCCCTCTAAAAGTAGTGAGTAAATACGATCCGCACTCTTCTTTTCAACCTTCTAACCGGAGTCGCACGAACTGCCTGTGGCATACTATTCGAACGACGAATCGAGGGTGTTTAACGTGGCATCTCGGTAGATTTTTCAAGAGGATGGCACTGGTGCCGTCGGCTCGTATGATGCTGGTGGGTTATGTGGTGATGGTGCGCGCCTACGGAAATCCGATGGCTCCGGGGAATAGTAGCAATTTTATTAGCTTCTCCAATTGACTTTATATTAAATTTAGAGGTTTCCCTGGGGAGTGGTAGCAGTGGCAGCCCTCGGCGCACATATCTCTACAGCATATGCCACACAGCTGGGCTCTCTGGCACCACTAGTAGTTTCTTCGTCGTTGCGGAAGATTTCGCCTCTCTCGTCTTCGAACGAGAGAGTCCCGGGAAATGTGAGGGAGTGTTAGACAGCTCACAGCGATATCTTGAGATCGGCGAGTCCTCTGACTCCCGCTTCACTTCCATCTTACTGTTCCGTCCTCTGTGCAAGACCTTGTGCACATCTCGAGTCTCCAAACCCTCAAGTACTCACCGTATTTCAGGGTCAAACCAGGTCGTTTGCCCACAAGTAACCTTGCTATTTATACAATGAACGATACTTATGAATGAATTTTTTGCAATTAGTGTGATAATTATCGTTGTGATAATTTAGTGTAACCTTATACTGTATAACGGGGTAGCATTGCATATAAAAAGACGATTCGAATGAGAGAGTCCTCCTCCATTTACTACCACAGTCGAGTCACACGCACAGGCGATCTCCCTGTTCCACCTACTCTCCCATTGCTCGCCCGCTGCTCTCTCCTTGCTCTTTCCTTGCTTTACCCTTTTTCTCCGACTGTGGTAGTAAATGGAGACCTCACCTCCCACTATAACTGCGCTGCGATTAATCAGCTTTAAACATTAATACCGGCACCAATTTTCGACGCAGCTCATTGTACGTGGTACCAAAATTTTTGTTCCGTCGAGATCTACATGCCCATATAATATTACCGGTAGGTTGCCTTACACCCTGTATATAGGGTAAGAAGTTCAGAATGTTTTGTTCAGAATATATTCGAAGCAATTACAATAAGTAAGAATTCCTAAGCTCGCCATTGGGTTAAAATGTTGAGTCCTTCTGTGCGATTTCCATATTCGATCATATAATTTTACGCTCCTAATTTCTTGATAAAGATATTCGTATACAGTTCAACAGTCAAAAGTTGGCCGTACAAAAGTAAGAGAATGAATAAAAAGTAAACTAAGAATTAAAAAAGAAGGGATTGCAAGAACTTGGAATCTGCGCGAGCTCAATCTACGAAAAGTTCTCCTCGTTATCCTCGACTCAAGACGAGTGGTCTACCGTGCATCTAGTATTTCTTGTAATTAAAATCTTCCGGGAAGGCCTCGCAATCCTGCCGCGCTCTGATTAAAAGGCCTTGTGAATTTGTGTCTTCGGGAGGATGTGAGTTTGTTTGCATGTAGACACTTTAGCGTAGGTACGGCCCTCACGTCTCGTCGAACATACTCGTTCGGTTCATTTGCGAAGCCTAACGAGAAGCCTTGTGGCGCCTCGCACATTCCCTCTGCTCTCTTGCTCCACCTTCGCAATATCTGTAGGGATTGTATACACAGGTTACATTGGTATAGATATCCCAAGAATACACGCTAGTGAAACCAGTAGAAAAAGAGTCTTCAGTAGTCGCGGAAAACCATTCCTCTTCGGGAACCAGGATCTCGTATCAAAATAAATACCAGCGAAAAATCCCCGAGAAAATCCCCAATGACGCTCGCGGGGAAACCCGATGCGTGTGTGCCATTTCGATACGGGATGTCGTCTCGGGATTTAGTTAGGGTTCATCGACCGCAGCGTAAATCAAACATGCGACGGTTCTTTTTCCTGAAATGGAAGAAAAAAAAACGGATGAACATTTTATCGATTCAATTCTACTGCATAGGTATGTATTTCTATGGATGCAGTATTTTGATAAATCTCCAGCTCAAAAGATTGAGCTTATGTGGGACATGTAGGAATAAGGGAAAGCTGAAATGATTGTGGTTGTCGCGGTCTCGCACTCTCTTCGTCCTTTTAGTCCATTACTTTTGCAATGTCTCTGGGTGAATCGACGTGTGGCTCCTCGCAGCTATTAGAATGTATTATGCATGCGAAATGGCGCGGATTCCAGGAAATCACTGAAACCCGATGGGATGGGGCGGACGGTGGTGCTACTGAGAATAGAACCCTCCTACCCGGATGAAGGAGTTTTGTGGTGACGACGTGGAAGACTGCCAACCCTTCTCTGCGCGTCCTGGGTAGATGGGTGATCTTTTAAAGGTCCAATTCGACCCCAGTGAAGCAGCAGACAGCAACGCAATGACCGTTTCGTTTTTATTTGTTCTTTCATTTCTCCCTTGTGGCCGTTTGAGCAATAATGAAATACTTAAGATATTATATCCTGGCCGATAGCGACAAACTGGGATGGCGCCACACTGGCGGTTCTCCTAAACGAGATGGCAAATTTTTTCCAAATTAAACTGACATCTGCCTGTAGTTTGTAGTTTGTAACATGTTTTAAAAATCTCATCCCTGAATCCCTTACACGGGGACACGTCGTTGCTCTCATCTAGCACTTATTATAAATGTTATATAGAGCCCACATATGATAGAATGTCTTTTAAAATTCCATGAATCAAGTTAAATCATAGATTTCGTCCTTTAATATTTTGGCTGCAATAGCAAGTCATCGAAATTGGGCCCCAGCATTTTTTATTTCAAATTTGGCATAATTGTGTTATTCTACTGTAAGTCAATTTTTGAGATACGATGCCCTAAGCTGCTGAAAAGAAATCGGCAACAGCACAATTTCGATAAACGGATCTAGACCACTTGAGGATCACAGCAAAGCACACCTCTTGAAGAGTGAAATGGGTATCTATTCCTGTGCAACCGCACAGTTATCGCTGGGTCCGCTGCTTCGTAAAAGCTACCAATTCGTTCTGCCAAACCGCCGGTGCGCACGTCTATCGACGGCTATTCGTTTTCTCTTTAAGCCAGCGTGCCTGATCCCCTCAGGGCTGGAAAATGATCCTTCGATAAGTGGAAACCGACGCCGGTACACGGAGAAAAAGAAAACTAGAAGCATGAACAATCTAGCACATGTTCCTGTAGGATGAGAACCTCCAGCTTGAACAGCGTCAGAGTCATCGAAACAAAAAAGAGACAGAAATCTCCTCGTCTTGGCCGACGAATAATAATTTACGACCAAACTATTTGAACGTAATTTAAACTCTGGTACGTATCGGCGTATAACGTTGAATAACGTGAACCAGCTTTAAGTGCAGATAGCGCACTCCACGATTTCGTACGTGAACGAGACGCCATGTCGCTGGTATTTCTTACTACTTGCTCGTTTCCTTTCTTGTCGTTTTCTATCTTTCTCAACTTCGTCTTCCTCCGTGACCGGCCAGCTCGTAAAGTTCGGCGGATCCTGTTCATAATTTGATTCGGGCTCCCGACCGTAATGGGTTTATGATGTTCTATCAATTTCGCGATTGGGCGAGAGGCAGTTGCCAAGCCCTCGTCGACCACTACTGTTTCTAGGATACACTTTTTCTTCTTGTCTCACGAAAGAACGATGGAGAGATATTGGAATTTACTAGCATTTTTCCAGTTCCTGTGTCTAACAGTTTTGTATTAGATTCCGGCCTATCCGAACTCACTTCCATTAGGAAGTTATGTCGCGTTTACGATGCGGTTGTAATTTATGTCGATACAACATCGCCATTGCGGAGAATTGACGGATATATCGTAGAAGATAGTCGTGAATCAAATATTTTTCCATGGTCGCAACGAAGTTATATTCATTTTTGCCTCTTTCCAGGCCGTTATACGGCGGCCAGGGAACAAAGCAAGTGTCTGATGTTTTGTTTTAACAAATAATAAGTAATAATAGTATATCATACACTGGATATAAAAAAAACAACAATTATTTTGATTTTAACAAAAGATAATCACAAAATGCACAAGACACTAGTCGATTCAATAGGACTTTAAAATTTTGAAATATATTAGACGATTCAATTACTTAATAAAAAGTACCGCCGACACAGTGCTTTAACACATAAATTTGAAAATGTAGGACATGACACATCTTTAGGTGTGCGGCGCCTTGCTAATAAAAGTAGACATTAAGGGATTGAGTGTTTTGCAATAGCTTGTTTTTTCAAAACAAGTTCATATGACCCTGTCAAAAAAAATAATGTCCAGTATTAAATACCGTACAGTTTACGTGAATTGCTTTATAGATTCACACCTATCATTCACCTATATATTTACACCATATCTATGAGCACAAAAAACTATCTCATATAATGTAGGGAAACCTTATTTATCAAGAAAAAATAAATTCAAATTCTTGTAAAACATACTGTAGCAATAATTGCTCATAATATAATAAATTTAACCTCAAGTCTGACTTTTTCAGATCCTCTATGCTTTCTAGTTCTATTTCAGACCCTCATAAGAGCTCTACAAACAGTACATCTTAGTAGTAGTAATACCGACCAGATCCGACTAACAGTTATCTGTTAGACTTCTTAAAGCTTTGCCGTATAGGCAGGTGCCATATTTTATCAAGCTTTGAGTCCTCGACCAAGAGGGATAAGACCATCAGAGCCGTAAGGTTTTAATGATCCTTCTCGTAAGTCATGTCGTAAAATATTTGTTTCAATTCCCAGGAACGTCAGAGCTGGTAAGGAGAGGAAGGTTGGAGACGGGCCGGTGTTGCATCTCCGTCTACATTCGTACAGTCAACGAGAGGATGATGGAGGTTTGGTAGCAGAGTGAAGCACGGGATGAGGACGGCGAGATGAAGAGAAATAGGCGAACCCAGTGGGAGGCACAGGAGTAGTGGGACCAACGACAAGTTTATGAGTTGTTAAGCGCGGTTGTTCGCTGCTACGAGTATCCCCGTCGTCGATAAAACCGAAACGAGGCGTTGAAATTCCCGTCTGAATAAACCCGAGATCCGTGAGCGTAAAGGGTCGTGTCGACCGGCCATCCCCGGTATTCCGCTTTCCCCGTCTCGCATCAAATACAGAAATCCAGCATTATAATTTCCTTCAAAATGTCACTGAACAAAAACAAAACGGTTAATTTAACAAAAAGATAGAAAGACTAATGATAATTCTATCAGTACTTATAGATCCCTGTGTAGCGATCTAAATTTTATAATCATTTAAGAAAATACAAAAAAAGGCACACAAACCAGAAACTGGAGCTAACACGAACAATGTTTGCACGTGAATGTGAACTGATCAGCCCGCCTACAAGATATAAAAGATGACGAACGATTAGAACATGATCATTCTGGACAAATCATATGAAATTAATATATTTTCTATCAATTATGTGATACTTTAAGTAGAATCCAGAACGATACACAACATTAAGTCTTCTGTGCATACCACGCAATATTATATTTGTTTAATTTTTGATGACTGGTTGTCATGCCTAGAGATTGATAGTAGCAAGTATAAAACGTTAACATTCGAGTCACCCTACGGCGGCTCGTCCGGTCAGGATACCTCTCTCTAACCGGACGGCCATAAACAAGGACTATTAGTCTACACGCGACGTCGTTTGACGTACCGCACGTTGATCAGATCACGTGCACAGTTGTCTAACATTTGGCAAACAAATACCGCTTTAAGCTCTCGATTTTTTAATAGTTTTCTTGAAGACCCTTACACTAGAAATACGCGTTTAAGCAGTGTCACGTACGGTGACGATGTATCAACAGTCACCAATAAAAAGATTAACTAGTCGCTCGCTCGACTTTCGAGTCGTACGTGAAGATCTTCTTATAGTTCAGCGTAGGACGCCATATGAAATTCTCCGATAGTCAAAGCGAGCGTTCGGCGAGGGTTTTTACCATGTATTTTGGTAATATCGTATAATCAATTAAACGCGAGTGTATATACTATCAATATATATCACGGGAGGCGATATCATAATCCGGTATTCAATTATTGCGTACCCAAACATATTGTGATGACTTCTACCACAAAGTATCGGAAGCTTTTCTATACCTTTTTAAACGTGCAATATAGCGGGATTTACAATATGCATTTCTCTCAATGTATACGTTTCCTATGGCACCCTTCCTTTGCAAGAAGTTCCTCAGCCATGATCGTTACGGCTTCACAAAAAGTATTTGTGTTTTGTACCTTGACACAACTCGGCTGGAGGTTGGATACGCTGCCAGCTAGCACAGAAGCTTTATGCAGATATTCCGAACTTCCGGATGACGATTCTCCTCGATTGGCGAACTTGGAATCGGCCCGAATAAGGTAAGCAGCAGGTTCAAGACGTTGGTACAGGGGCACGGGGGAGAATAGGTAATCGGTAATTGTAGGTTGGCAGAGATTCAATGTAGGTAAATAGAGGATCGTAGAGCCGCAAGGGCTGACGACACCGGTGCGAGTAGATACCGCCCGGGTATGTTCCATGTCGCTTTCATACTAGATAGACTTGACGATGTTCCCCGACAGTGCCGCACAGAGTCTTCCTCCTTTGTTTTCTGAAGCTATCCTGATGCTTGAGTCGTCGCATGCTGCTGGTTTCCCTCGATCGGGCAAACTCGCAGAGAACGACCTGAGCTCTACGACGCGTCTCCATCTTCCCTCCTTGGTAGACGGCCAAGAAACCCCAATCTGCCCAGCAGGTTACTTCTTAAGCCCGTTCCAGATGGACCGAGCCCAACTCCTTCCCAATCCGGTGATGCTACCGAGTACACAGTTGTCCTCTTCAACGTCTAGGTACCTCTTAATACTTGAGCTCCTTTCTTACCCCGGCGTCTCGAACACCGCAGTTCTCCTTCCGTCTCCTGAGCGACCTGGATAAGGTATTCTTTGAATGGTATACGTAGAGGACGATATAATATCATCGGTACACTGGAGGCGTTGATTATGAGATAGTTATTTCCAGGCATTTCAAACTCATCATAGTATGCGCTACGCCATAAAATAATTCAATTGATACGGTCGAAGGGCGAACTCCGTTGGCGCTCTGGATCACCTGGTGCAGACGAAGGCAATAGAGGGTACAAAAAGGAAAAGCCCTTCTCGTATCTCCTGGGCCTCTCAACCAGCGTAGGCACCCATTCCCACGGCAGCAGCATCCTCAATGCTTATGGCGTTACCACCACCAGCACGAGCAACTACTCTAGGCAATGGAAGTAGCTGCGACCGCGCTCGCCGCCCCATTTCGCGGTCCAGTGACGCCCCGGAATTCGCCAATTGGATTTTCTCTGCCCTATTCTTGTCTTTCTCACTCTCGCTTTCTCCGTTCATGTTTCCCGCTTCACTCGCCTCGGGGTGGCGACCTGGAGTATACTATTAGATGGTGCAGAAGGCGATGCTGTGCCGCTGTGCAACCCGGTCTGCAGCTGCGAAACGATTTCGAAATTCTATCGACCGTGGCGAATTTTAAATTCTTAACTTCGATGACTTGCGCGTATTACTTGATGTATCGGCCTCCGGCAAATGGCCAGATAATATTAATTTTTATCCACGATCTGGGAAATAGAAAAATAAAAAATGGGGTCCAAATGGTTCAAGGGAATTCAATAGTTATGTCACTGTGGCGTGCCCGAAAATCGATTGTTGACATGAAATCGACATTGTTATTTCTGATTAAACCGTATTAAAAAATTCATCATACTATATTGTGACAACGTAATATTTCGTAGAAAATTATACATTTAGAATTCCGTTTGTACATATTTCATGCATATTCATTTTTGTATATTCATACAGCCTTCTTGCATTCCATAGTTTGTAATGAATGTAGAAAAAATATGTTATGACTCGATATACTCGACCCAATATATGCTATTGGACCAATGTATTGATACACGAGTGAAATCGATAAGATACAAACTGTATACTGTACGTACGCATATACCGGGAAGGTTCTCATCTCAATTCGTTTCTCAATCTCGATATCGAATCGAGCCCCGAGGAAAATTTCGTACGGTGCTGGGAGAAATCCGATATCGTAAACTATTCCGCCTGCTACCTCGACGGAGTTTCTCTCTTACTCTATCTCTCTCTCTCTCTCTCTCTCTCTCTCTCTCTCTCTCTCTCTCTCTCTCTCTCTCTCTTTCTGCAACGCACCAACGAATCGAGTCTCCAAAATTGAACAATTTTGGAGCTCCCCCACATCCACCTAATTTCCATCGTGAAATCATTACCAGCGTCACACTCTAGTGTGCAGCGAAACAAATAGAAGTATATACGAGGATAAAACACGTGTATAGATAGTATAGTGTTGGCCTTGCGGAAATGCGAATCTAGATTGTCTCGGTCAGGCGTGGTTTCAACAAACTTTTTATTACTAACACTAGATAGGGTGGCTGTGCCACGGTTGGAGGGATAGGACATTTTCTCTTTTAGCATTCCCGCGGCGAAAGCGATTGAAGCGGTGGGCACAAGAGAACGCAAAGCGAGAGACGGTAGCTCAGAAAAAATCAGCAAACGCGACGGGCAAATATTTAACCCTGTGATAACATCGAGAGTCATGGAAGCGGCAATGTCATAACGTTGGTTAACATGCGCGGATTTTTTTCCGCATAGTTTACGAGAAGGTTATTTTCATATGAACGGAAATAGCACATCAATACGTATTTAACAAACTTTCGTAGAAAAATACAAAGCGGATATTAGTATTATTTCACTGACTTATTTTGTATTTAAACATGTAAAATTATAATTTCCATGCGATGAATGTTAATTTTTTTCAGCGCTAATATTTTCTCCGTTGTAATTCAGAAATAAGTTGTAGTTTTTTCATTTCAAACGAATGTGGACTGTACATGAAGAGGTCATGACATTGGTTTGTTCATTGATTAAGAAACAAGTTCTGGGTAGTTTCATTCGAACTATACTACTTTGTCAAAAGAATAAAAATAACGCGTTTTGATCCTAGTTGACAAGCCGTTTTGAAGAAACCAAGACTAGTATTAACAGATAAAATCTACCATTTCAAGACACGTTGACTCTGAATTATTTGATTCTGAATCAGAAGCCTCACCAGTGAGGAGAATGCGGAGATATTTCCCGCACCGCCGGGTTAAACCACGCAGTTTCGTCAGGAAGCGTATAATCAACGCGACCTGGTTGCGTTGCCATTGGTGTACTCTCGTACCGGGTTCGCGATCGCACTGGATAAAATACTGGATTTCAACCCTTGCGCTGGAAACGTAATGCCGAGAGTAACTCGATGCGGTCCCGCATCGCGCGCTGACGGCATCGTGTGTGGCGCGAGTTGCGGGAAACCTTCTCCCCCGGCGCACACAGAGCGCGTAATCACGAATAGTCGGCATACCGATCGTGCAAGTGGGGTTTATCTAGTCGCGTACGAGCACCGTTACAGGTTACACGTTATACGTGTTGCGATGCAGCAACGCTGTACACCGACGTGTTCGATGCATCGCACGTTCCAGAATTATCGAGAGTACTCGCCGGCTACGGTAAATTACGGCACGCGATACGTACGTCCGTACAGTGGCCTAGTGCGGGGGCTGCGATTCCTCGCAGAGTGCAGCCGCTGCTACCGCTGCCGTTGCCACGAGTCGATATCGCGTTGGGCAGGCAGGGAGCACGTAGCTTCGCCGTCTAAGCAACAGCACCTCCACCCACCGAGCGTCCACTGCTGCACATAGGTACGAGAATAGAAATGCACTACGCTAAAAACGCGCTAGAGAAATCGTGCTACCCAACTCTCACCGTTCGTATGCTATACATGTAGTATCCTGCAAGTGCTTTGAAATAGCCGGCAAAAAAGGGTTCGGTAGGTAGTGGGGTACGTATTTCTCTCCTTCTCTCGAGGTAGTTACTAGCTAGTGCCGTCCTGTGACTGGCGCACTGATGGCCTTTGTTTGGTCCGCGAGGCAATGAATTATTAGCGATAAGCTCGCGGCTGGAGAAGAGGACGCGGAAAACGCCGAGGACAAAGAATGGAAGGTAAGTGCTTTAAATAATGCGATGCCTTTGTAGGGTATGCTGCGCGACGTCCGTTCGACCTCGTGGACCGGGCCCCGACCGAGTATATTATACCGAAACGGGGCGGACCTACATTATCTAGTTCGGAGGTAAAGGCCACTTTCTCGTGGTGCTGGCGCGCCAGCGCGTAACGCTGGGCCGCTGCTGCTGCTTCTACTTCTACTGCTACTGCTGCCTGCTGGGATAAGCTAGAGGGATCCGACCAAGAGAGTTGAAAGACCGGGCGTGTACTGCTGTTGCTGTTGCTGCTGCTGCTGCTGCTGCTGCTACTGCTGCTACTGCTGCTACTGCTGCTACTGCTGCTACTGCTGCCGCTGCCGTGCCGTGTCGGAGTGCAGGCTTCTTCCGCCTTTCAAAATATGAGGCCATCCTTTACGGATATTTACTGCTGGGAAATATTTTTTGGCCTCACAACCTCCGCACACCACACTTCTTGCTAGATGGTTGTATATATTCGTGGGGCAGTCTGCTGACCCATAAAGATTACTTAGTACCTGACCGAAATAAAAGTGTTGCAACAAGCATCGCCGACGGCTCGAGGCTGTACTTCACCGGAGAGAGACGTGAGATTCAGAGGTGAAATCCTAAGCACTATATGAAAACTGTTTTATATTTATGAGATTTTGATGGGTTTGTGGCCGGGATATAATTGGTATCACGCGCTGAAAAGTTCGAGGCGTAATATCTTTATAGATATATAATATCTGGAATTATATGCTGGAATAGCAAAATAGGTCTGAAATTATAAATGTAATTGAGATAGCCGTTGCTCTACCAAAAAGTTTGCCAACCCAAGCACTCTGTAATATGCTTGATAAAATACCTTTTTCCGTAAAAGCTAGATCTCGCTGAGATACATCGCGTCACCAGTTTGGATTTAAGTTTCACCATATCCCTCTTAAAAATGATGAAATTTTGTAAATTTTGTAATTTTACATTCGATGTTCAGTTTGATACCGTAGCGAAATAAAAAATTTCATACATTGCAATAATTTTGGTATAAACAAGCATCTCTGTTTTAAATGTGATGTTGCTTACGTCAGCTAATTTAACGCGCGATGTGATATTGCAGGATGTATGCCTGAAATCTATGAAAATTAAACAGTACTGTCAATGCAATACATTCAAGATATGACAATAGAGTAGTAATGATTTCTCTGTTCTGATAAAAGCAAGGCTATATCTTCCATAATATTATCCACCAACTGTCGTACGTACTGTCTTCAGTACGCTGGAAAGTTGTGAGCAGTACATACAAAATGCATTTGATATATTGCCGTCTCTTTGGATCGTGATAGTGCCTGAGTGGTGGGTGCATTCAATGAGCGACGTATCAAATTCATGATAGGTTAACTCGATCTTCGTTCCGCCGTACTCATGACAGGATAGCTACAAGGCTCAGATCCTATTGAACTTAGACAAAGTGATCGACTCACATTCAAGCTAATTTGCGCGGACGTTAGCTTAGCTCATGAAACTCGGTGATGGTAGAGTCTGGACATTAGACGTTCAATTTAAGAATTTTGTTATCGAGACAATCGATTTCCACCGATTTCGTGTGGCCCCACTCCGTATACATCCAATTCCGTTTACCCAATTTACGCTCCCTCGAGCGTACCGAACGATAAATAAATAAGTTCTCGCATGCGCTTTAACTCTTTTTATTCCTATTTATTTAAGGCTCTTATTTCTTGAAGGAGTTAGAGCCTCTTAGAAGCCGGAGAGAAAGCGAACCATGGTATTTATCGTACTCGGATTATGGAATAATCCCGGACGGAGATGGGGAAGGATTCTGCGGAAGGGAAACTCCAACGGTGTTTACCAATATTCTCTTCTTTCTTTCTTTCCCCTTCTTTGTTACAAGCAGCAACCCCTTTTTGAAACCATCGGTCCTGCGAGCTCTCACCCACGGCTAACTCCAATCTTCTCTCCATCCATTCAATCCGAAACCCGTACCACTAAGATCTGAATTTTGTTCGTGCATCAGGGTCTCTGGAATTCTATCTTCAAACCTGATATTTCCACCCTCTCTCCTTTATCGCAACCTTCGTATAATTTCTTTTTCAAACTGGACGAAAGAGCACTCGTTGAGAGCGTTGGTACGGAGTTCTCAGCTGATATTATCCACTCAAATCCGTAGAGTGGCGAACCCGGCGGTTCTTTCCTCCGAGAATATTCTTCTCTGTTCTTGCGGTTTGTGAGCAGCAAGCATTCTTCATTCGTTGAGTGTATGGCCGCGTCAGTCACGCGAAAAGAATCGGAACCGTTGGCGACAGTGCTCTCTCGATATTCCTCCAGTACAAACCCTGAGGGAAACTGAGTCGATCTACCTTTCGGACCTTTTCGCCGCATTCTTACGACGTTCAAAGAATGTTTATTTTTCCATACTATATGAGCTACGCTTTTGTTTACAATATACTACATGCATTGGGGGTATTTCATAGGTAGCGGGATAGATTCCGGTCGCGGTTCACACATTTTTCGCACGTTACAAATATCGTTGTCTTGCATCATACAATAAGGCTCCCATATAGTTATTTTCGCGCTGAATTAAAATTACTATTTTCCTCGTCACATACACAGTCAAAACTAAGCATGCAAAATCTCAATTGATTTTTGTTGTTGTTTCGATACTTTCTCATTTACATATTTTGTATGTGATGAGAAAGTGAAAACCAAAAACTATTGTTTGATATAATGTAAGAAACGGATGTTCTCGAAGAGCAAAAAATGTCCGGATCTGGGACAAAACATGTCCTGCTCTCCGTGGAATACCCCGTAAGATGACAGAAGCTGCAGTTAAATAATGAATAGATGGAATTTCGTGGTAATACCGTGAGTTCAAATATACGTGCCGCGAGTTCGTCTGCCTCAATTCTCCCTTACAAAGACCTACTGAGGAACGAGAAACACGCCACGTAATAATCTCGATAGGTAATGCCTCGCTGTACGTACAAGTGGCTACAGGTAAATAAGATCGTAGCATGACAAAAGGCCTTCAATGTTGTTGTACTCTAACGTCTGTCTGGGTGCGAAACGTCTCTGCCTCGGGCACTGTCTGCTGCTCTGCGGTATATTCCCCCAGAGTTGTACAGTTACACAGGGAGATGCAGAGTCTTCCCGTGAGGGTGGTAAAGCCGACAGTCGCAAAGACGTGAACTCCAATGATGCGGCATTAAATAAATAGGGATTCGGAGAGTGCTGTACTTGTTTGAGGGAAAAAATTCTCAGATGCATTGTCTAGCCTGTGATATTTTCATTCTTTGTTGGGGAGCGTATTCATGCACTGAGAAAAATGTATGGCGACAGCAACAAAACAAAGTATTGCTGCGTCCATATTTATTTTTATAACCATGAATTTACTTACATAACCAATGCGTATTGCTCTAGCAGCAATATCGTTTTGCTGGCATTGTATTCGTTACTATATCTATGCGAGAGAATACTCAGAACCGTATGCTTTAGTTACTGGAGAAATTTTGTTAGTCGGGTGCTGTAAGAATCCCAGTATAGCTGTGGGAGCAATACTCGCCGGTGCAGGAGCTACACGGTCAATTGGAAGAGCGATGCGCGTACGCTAGAAACGTGGGTGGCGACGACCGGCAAGACTCGCGCAGTTCGATCGTGACGCTGGCTATCCTTCGTAACCTCAACATTTTTTCGATCGCTGGAAGTTAGCCATCGTTCAGTTCCTACAGCTGTACCATTTCGCTTCTGCAAGCGGACGACGTAAAGCGGAAGGGTTCAGCTGTTGGAACTGGGCAGTTACACTGCTGTGCCGACAGACTTCTCTAGCAGTCAGATATTCGGTCGGCAGAGCCGTAAATTTTTCTCAGTGTGGACAAAGTTGGATTGTGATAATAAATTACATAGTTTCTAATCATTGCCGAAAAATGCAATTATTTTCTTTTCCTTCAGGAGCAAAGAAACAATGTATTTCTTGCAAAAATACATCGCGAAAGTGAGTTTTTTGTAAACCTCTCTAGCACCACATGAATTGTGCTGGCAACGATCTACCCTGAATTCTGTCTTATAATATAAGTATAAACGAACGTTTGTTATCTCTTTTACTGCGGTGTCGTATACGCCGTAATGTTAAAAACCATGAACTCATCAATATTGGGAGCTTGTAGGTGATATTCCTCCTCCTGTCGAACGGATATAACCGAGGCCACTCTGCATTTAATGATACTTAAAATTAATGAACATACCTAACTTTAGACGCAGATTAGTATAATCTCTGAAGAATTCTGCTTTGGAGCAATTTTGGTAGGTTATAGAGCATCGTATACAGTTGTCGGTAAAAGTGTCAATATACGTGTTCGAAGGTACGTGCTTAGTTTCTCGCAGGCTCTAGTTACGGTTGAAACTCTGAGACTCATCCCAAAATGTAAAACTTTTATTCTCTAATTACAAATTAATAGAGACTAATAGTTTTATCGTCGGACTATTAAATTCAATGGTGGAATGGGCGGAAAGGAATACCGAAGCGCGGAAGTTGAGAATACTATGTCGGGCTGCCGGTAGTGCTGCAGCTGAAGTGCAGTCGTTGAACACAGTCCAAAGAAATATCGTATAGCTTAAACGACTACCGGAAATATTTCTCGTGGTCGCATATACTCTGATTACCGCCGAAGCAAGTGTATTAAAAAATGACATGCAGTTTTCCCGGGTGTACCGTTTGCTTGCCTGAAGAAAATCGAATTTACCAGCAACAGAGCTATAAAAATCCATGCAGTGGGTTTTTCCGCCCGTTTGAGTGTAAAGCGATACTGGAGTGTACCTTTCGTACGCTGATGGAACGAGCAAGGGGAAAGAGTCCGATGTGAATTCGTAACTGCTCGATGCACCTGCACCTAGGGATGGAAATTTATAGTCGGGAGTTGGCAGAACGACGGAAGGGCGCTTCTGTTTTTCATTCATTTTTCATTCGTGGTGGCATGAAGGAGAAGCGCGATGCAGTTTCCGCGAGTGACTCACCGAGTGTGCAATCTGCGTTCGGCACAAAAGGGCAAAAAGAATCAATGAACGGAAACGCGAGATGAGCCTACGGAACGGGGAGCGGATGGGCGAGGAGGGAGAAAGAGTGGTAGAGTGCATGAGGGAGGGAAGCTGAAGGGGAGTCCGTTGGCGTGGATAGAAAATTACGAGGGGATGGAAAAGGGCCACCATGCTGCCACCCGTAGTTTCTGTATTTCCTTCATTAACTCTGCTTCAACAGCGCGCGAGCGGTAGCTCGCAAGCGCAAGCCGCGTAACTTTTAATTGGAAGTAGTGGGAGGCGTCGAGGCTCATTTCCCGGCGGACCTCGTTCTCCTCTCGCGCGCGCTCGTCCGCTGCTGTACCCGAGCGTTTCCCCGCTGCAGTGGAATTTGGTCTTGCGTCTTGGGAGAGGTCAGTTAATTCGTCGCAATATTCTCCGAATTCTGGGGTACGAGATGTGAACCTACGTAGCGGACGTGATTCCCTCTCCCTCGGGTACCAGATGCCCAGAGGCAGCCGACGTTTTAATCGGCCGTATAAATTCAAGCCCGCTGTACAATTGGAATTTAAATACGAGTGTAGGTATTGTCGGGGATATATCACACTGAAACAGTGTGTGCGCGGGAAACGTGAACTATACGTTTGTCGAGTTATATCACACTGTAGCAGTGTATAAAGCAAGTAGGTTTATATATCTGCTGGTAACGAGCCGAAGGGAGGGAGAAATCGTATTTGGGAGCAAGCCACACGTGAAACGAGTGTGTTCCAAGTAGATAAGGTCCGTGCGAAGTCAGACGTGCCGACGACGATAGGGAGGTCGGATAAGATCGCGAGCGAAGCCCTTCTCGCGTTTCCAGCCTCATGGATTTACGAGAACAGTAAACATCGCGTACTCACGAGAAACTCACCGCGATGCATTGCTCCTTCTCGCGTGGTATAACCGATCCTATCGGTTTCTCATTACACGTTTTAGTACATAGCGATTTCGCTACCTCGCTCTAAACTACCGCGAGCTAAGGCACCCTTGTCATATTAACCTGTATTGCACGTATCCTCCAAGAATTCCAACTAATATCACAACACTTTCAACCAATTTAACATGATCCGTGTCATTATCCCTGCATATTGATGTTATTCATTTCGTTGAATATCCATTTTATCATTGGTTTAAATCCATTTCAACTGTATTCATTTATTTCATTTGCGGCTCCAGTATATTATATTTCGATAAAATTTTCAGTCGGTGAAAGTTGACAATTCAAAATGTTTGGTATTGCATCCATTGAAATTTAATTTATCGAGTTTACCTACCGCCGTTTATTGGCTTTACAAAAATTCCCTGTTACGTCCAAACACATTTTCATGATTCACCGGTATTTTAGCGATCAGATATTTTCAAGACTTCTTGCGCTTTTACCAGACGAACTGGAACCACGTGAACGCTTATACATGTTTACTCGTTTGCGATTAAAAAACTACAATTAAGGGAATGTGGACTCTGGAAATATGAATGTGTACACAGAGAACTTGTATTATGAATTCGATGGCATTGTATATATTCCTGAGGACGAATATGCATTATAAACATGGAATTTTTTAATTCAGTATCAATAAGTTTGCCACTATCATTATGTATATTTATGTAAAATATTAAATCTAAGTATCTCTTGTAAAAAATATTGTTCCTGGCACTTAGATAGAGTTCTGGACTTGTGAATCCACAAATTTGATTTCAAAAACGTTGGCGTATTCCTGAAAAATGAACGTACTGAAATGAAAATGTAAATCATTATTCATTTTTATTTTTTTTCGTATTTGTGCAATTCATCGAGATACTTGATACCCAAAACCCTTTCAAGTGCATAAAAAGATTATTTCACGTTGACCAAGAAATTATATTGTCCTCAGCATCTTTCATCTCAACGCAAGCCAGTCTTAAGATTTATGGATTTAAACAATGGATTTGCACATAGCAACTGCTTATTAAGAAAAACAATTAATTTTTTTCGTGCCTAAAGCTGTTCGTAAAATCTTCAGTGAACTGGGAAAATATTTGAATCCCTCTATATTGTATACAATAAACAACTCGCCCTTGTCATTTTTCTCAATGTTCCCTCCAATCTTGGATATTATGGGATTCATCTATCAAAATACTTATTCAGTTAATCACTATTTCGACCTTTACACTTAGATTTCCAAGCTATATGTTTGCCATTACGTTGTGAAAAAATATAAATGTATTTAAATAAATAATAAAAATTGACATCGTTTTTTTATTGCATGCTTGCATATCAAACGCCTCGCTGTATATCAGCTGGTGAGATGAGCTGAAGTGGTAGGGAAAAAAAATCCTCGCCGGCGGTGGCTGTTTAATTCTGCGAGAACTTTGGGAATAAAAAGCTTCCTCATGCATTATGAATAATGGAATTTAAATAACCAGCCGTCCCTGGCCGTGGACCACGCGGCAGAATTCGGGCGACGGGGGATGCGACGACGAGGAAAGCTCCGGTTCTGCGCCTAGTGTCATGTTCGCATTGTTAATTGGCCAGTGTTCTCGTTTTGCTGCAAGCGGTTGGCCCATTGGGGGCTAGTGCGTGTACAGGAAGCGAACGCGATGTGTTGCGCTATACTCTCTACGCTCAGGGCACTCGAGGTATTTTCATCCTGTAAATTAATTAGAAATAGCATAATGGGTTTGGAGCGTGAGGTTGGCGCGAACGGGGCTAGGTCTCGGCACTACACACTTATCCAGAGGCCAAAAGGCAGCGTTACGTCCAGTCTCTCCACTTCTATATCTGTTTGCTACACCTTTGCTATATAACCTTATCTCATCGTTCTACTGCTTTACTATTTTGCAGTAGAGGAACCTCGAGTGTAGTCGTGATCAATGAAGAATAAAACATCGGCTGATCAACAATGAAACTATTTTACTGATTTTTATAAATGCACCACTAAGACTCTGTTTCAATGTGCAATATTAGCACAGTTACATATGCAACATCTCGATATGGAAAAGATAAAATATGCAATGGATACAGCTGGTTTCGGAAATTAATTATTGCGTTTGAAAACGTATCTGTGCAAAGTCCTTCGCGAGAAAATATTATCGAAAGGTGTAACACACAGGGCATCAATAGCACATGAGAATCATGGCGGGGCATGCGATGTTATAACTGGCAACGCGGTTATGCTTACAAGTTTCTTCGACCATTCGCGCGGAATAAAACAAATGTTTGTTTAATGTTAATGCCAGTCTGATTATTTTCAAGTCGACCATGAATCTTCTTTACTGGCATATATTAACCTTATTCTTGCCAATACTACACCGACCACCATGCTTTGACATTTATGTCATATTTCGTAACGATTCTATCTTAGCATTTTGACGGACGCAACTTTAGTTTGATCCCCTTTCTTTCAAAATAATGTCCAATCACGTTACAAATGTAACTTATGCATCATTGAACCTTTGAAAATCTCCTAAAATTATTTCACGGCGTTATAGCATTACGTGCTCGAGGATATCAGCAACCCCCCTCAGGCAACCAAAAAACCCGGACTTTCACGCTCTGAATACCTTAAGAATTAAAATCAAGGAAATCGTTGAGTCGAACTTAATATTATTATTATCATCCATGTGGAATAATAGCGATGCCAAAATGATCTAATCCCGCTTCCACCGATTCATACTTCAGTTTACTCGAATCATCAAAATATGTAAATACCACTAATTAATGTGCAGTATTCTGCTTGAGTTTGAAAAAATGAGGTTTTTGACGTTTTCTTCCGATGTCTTGTAATAAATAGGTCTTTTTATATACCTTTTCTATGATTAATAAAAATAATGTTACGTGTTTGTGTGTATTTTCGAATGCGTGTTCCCAAAATTCCAAACGTCTATGACACAATAATGGCGCAGTGATCAGCATATAAATACCGGTATTCAACATGGCCGATATTCGTATAAGATATTGTATTTCAATTTTGCAAAACTGACTTTAGTGTTCCGGATATGAAGAACAATTAGCTATCATCCTGAAGGATTAATATTGATAAATGATTAAGGTAGTGTAAAAAGATTTTTACAGGTTCTAAGTTTGAATGCATATTGAAACAATAATGGAAGTCGTAACTTGTACTTCGTTTCTTTGTAAGTTCTAAAATTTCGCATAGTTGCATCTGTGGAAAGTAGCATGGAATATTTGCGCGTTACTTCCTGGGGCTTTCTCTTTTGAAGGCTTTTAGCAGAATTTATTATTTCTCTTCATTGATAATAGTAGTCATTATTCCCATTGAGACAGTTGTACGAGTGACAAAAAAACCACAACAATTAAACAATTATATTTAGTGTATAATTTTACAATAATACTTCCTTAGGTGACCCACGGAACTCTCAACACGTGAGATGTACTTCTCTACGGAGTTATCGGTTTTCCTTCTCACTCTTCTTTGCTCTCTCATTCCGGTGTATAGTGCGGTTCGCGCGAAGACACGACGGAAACAACGTGTGTATGTAGGTACACATAGAGCATGGAGCTTCTAGGAAGTAGAAAGCAAGTCGACTATCTATACCTATGTCGGTTCTCTCTCACTGTGCTGGGAGCTGACCCGCGTTGTTTGCCAGCCCCCGAGGTATTAACGACTGTGCGAGTAAACTCTGCTACTGCGTTGCAGCAGTGCACAGCCATATAGTGCCTGTGGGTACACGCTCCGTGGGTCTCGAACATCGTAGGAGGCTCTCGAGTGCCTCGCAGCGTTCGTAGGTGGATGCTCTGATGCCGGGGTTTCGTGCCCGAAGGCTGAGAAAAGTGTCTGCGAACAGTGCTGGTGCACGAGCGAAGTTCGCTCTGAGCGAGACGCGAAAACGCCTTCCCCGCCACGGCTTCTACTCCTGCTCTTTCCGCTGTTGCACATCTCAGGTCTTCAACACATACACATTTCTCATGAAAACTATCGGAACGGAGAGAAGAAAAAAATCTGGATTCTTATCTACATCTAACTCGAGACAAAAGTCTTAGCCAAGCTGATGCGGTTATTCATTTTCACAATTCATAAAGTAAATCTTCACTAGTGGATGGTCAACCCTCTTTTTTTCATAACTCCTGTAGCCCTATATTATGTAATACTAAAAATTCTGATGATAAAATTTATGAAATATATGTCAATTTTATCTATCACTTCTACGTTAATGGTTCAAAGGTGATGAAGGGTTTGAGACCTTCATAATGTCTTTAGATGAACGATTATTTTGTCATTAACCCATACATAATTATTGTACCATAATTGTCTACAGCATTATTAAAATGATATGAACAATTTTTAATATTCATCTTGAAAATAAATCTTCTGTATAATGTGATGAGAGGTAAAATCACATATATCAGGGGCACTCCATACCAACTCGGCCTGGATCTGGATTTTTATGTCATTGTTATATCTCTAAACAGCGATCACAATTTTTTTTACAACTTTTATACCTATGGTAGATTTATAACGAAAATAATGAAGGCCATTTTTTAAGAATCTGAATGAAGTTTTATAAGTTCTGTATCAGATATAAATATTTTTAAGCGTAGGCCCAAAGCGGACCGGATCCCGCTTCTTTTATTTTACGAATATCTTTCAAACCAAAAATTGAAAACATTTTGATGTGTACAGGAAGCCGCTCACCTCCATCTATCGCTTGAATATTTCTATGTACCTTGGACTTCGGAGAATTATTTTCGTTTTTTTTTTCAGAGCGATTTAATAAAATGACATATATATACATATATTTTATTGATTCTAGTATTCATGATATTCAGACAATTTAG
Source organism: Clistopyga incitator (assembly GCA_947507545.1). Lineage (NCBI taxonomy): Eukaryota > Metazoa > Arthropoda > Insecta > Hymenoptera > Ichneumonidae > Clistopyga > Clistopyga incitator. The sequence goes on from OX382176.1 coordinate 7,541,304, forward strand.
CCTGCTAGCTTGTGATGTAACATTCACGAACAATGTTTAGACGTATAAGCTATTGACATGAAACAACTAATGATTTCGTGTCACAGTTAATTAAGAACCTTATATTAGTGAGCGCGTAAACCTGATAAGGCCCTTGAATAAGTGATCGCCATTAGTTGATGAACGATAGAATTTTCAACATATAAAGTAAGATAGTTCATCTCGGTTATCGATTTCTTATTGACCACATTTACTCTGCAGATGGTATTCCCTTATTCTATATACTCGTTACTTGCGTTCAAGTAAGCCTGGTTGTGTTGGTTTCGCATACGTTTCAATAGGATGGATTCTCCTGTGGGATAAAACAAACACAGATATGATAAAGCTAGATGCACGGCAATACGTACAAATGTGGAATACATTTATACACAACCTAGTGTACGACCCCGAGAGACTTTACTAGCGAAACACCCGAGGAAAAAGAGTACGCGTTATGCATCGTAAAACGAAATATCCAATACCAGGTTGGTAGAAACGCGGTGGGTTAGCAGGGTGGCGCGCGAGCGTGAACCCGAGAGGTAATATCGTAATCGAGGATTCGTCTGCGCGCTTCTCAAATCCGCCAAGCATTCTCGAAATAACCGAATTCTCTTACTACCGCTGTATGTACTTTCATCGAAATTGCTACAGGCCCTCTTTCGCTGCCCTGCTGTATCTGCAAAGTAGTATACGATGCGAGAACAAGCACGGAGAATATGTATCTATATAAAATCGAACGATAGAACACGAGTTGCCTCTCGGTGTCGAATCTCTCGGGGTACCAATAATTCCATTACTGGAAAATTCGATAAAATCCCGCTAATGTAATCAGGCTCCACATGGTTGATTAACCGCTGGGTCTGCTACTGCCAACCCTCCGGAGAATCATGTGCCTTCCCGGGTAACATGTATATACGGCTGGGCCTGACTATAGTTAGCTGATAGCGTCAGATATATACATGAAAAGGGGTGACCACGGCGGTAACCGAAAATGTGTGCGCTAGAGTGAGAGACACACCGGATTCTCTGCCGAAGAGGCGACGAGAACGAAAGGATGAGGAGAAGGAACTAGGGGTAAACCGGCAGTAGTGGTGCTCCTGTGTGGAGCTAACACGAGCGCGGGGATAGAGATAGGAGGAACGTGAGCGAACGGTGTGCCCGCCAGAGCGCTTGCCACGATAAATTATTCCGGGCACGAAGACGAAGACGCCGAAGCCAGCGCCACGTGTGTCTATCTCGAAACTGGCCACCCCCTGCCCTCCGTATCGATTACTCGCTTCGCTCCTCTCTAGAGAGCAGAGAACAAGCCCTATTCACTTCAGCACACGACCCTATTTGCATCCTTCTCGATTTCACTCGAACACACGCCCGTCATCGCTTCGTCGTCGATTTTTCTTCGACTTTTTTTCCCACTTCTTATTCTCCTCCGTACCCCATTATCGAGGGATACGTATGCACGATAGAAAGAGATGCTCAGTGGAACGATATTAATTCGCAAGTTCCGTGCGGCTGTCGCCGCGTCAAGAGCTGCGAGGGTAATGTGGAAGGTGGGGATATAATACTGGCGTTAATGGCAGCCGGCGTAAAGCATCCCCTCGGCCACGGGCCATGGGTCGTTTACAGAGCTACTATTTATGTTGATAACTTCCAAATGGAGTCGGATACACGATTCCGGCCAGCGGATTCGGTTCCCCGGTGGCCCGCATGCTACTTTGCTGGTACAGGGTATATACCCACTTGCAAAGTATTGAGAGAGAAAGCGCAAGAGGGAGGAAGCAAGTGAAGGCCGGTCACGGCGAGGAGTGCAGGGGAAAAGGATCTTTTTGGTCGTACGCGCGCGGGAGAACTAGAACTCGACTCGAGAACAAGATTCAAGCGGAAAGTTTTGCGAGTTAATGGTGCGGAGGTAATGCCGTGGCCGCAACAGCAACAGCCACCACTACCTCCGACCTCTCCCGGACACTCTCTCGTTGTCGCACCGAACTCACTCTTTCTCTCGTGGTTAAAGCTGGCTTCTTCCATACCCACAGTGCACTCACCACCACGATATTCTTCTCCTCCGCCTTCCTGCCTCACTCTCCCCCCCACACCAATACCGCCTCTTTTTCTACCCCCTCGAAGCAACCAAGGAGTGGCTGGTCGCAATCTTTTTCTTCTGTGTGCTTCACATCAAGAACAGTCGCTAACAACTGCGTCAAATACAGCCCGGGTCTTGGTATAAGACCATACTGTACCCGAATGGCCGTCTCGCTCCACTCTGCCTCGCTTCATTTCTATACTCAACTCGCTTTCTCCACTCGCGACATCTGTTCGTTTCTCGGATTCTCGTTCTACCCTCCACAACTCCGGAAGATGAAGGCGAAATGGAAAGAGTGATTGGAAAGACACGGACGTGGACTTTTTAAAAATCATTGCCATCAATTCGAGCGGATAAGAGATCTCGATTGAAATCACTCTTTCGCACCCAGTATGTCAATTGCCTTGGCTTCCATGGTTAGTTAGAACTTAATACTTTCAGTGGATCTCAAAAAAATTTTTATTAACAAGATTGAATTACTCAAAGAACCCTTCATGTTTTTCTGAAATTTTAATGAAATAACGTTACGCTGAATAAAAATGTAGCATCCTTACTTACTTAAATTCAAATAAATTTTATTGGGATAATTCGTTTTGAAATTCAATAAATCCTCAAAACCTTTTGCTGTATATAGAATCTGCAATGAAAGGTGGAAATTATAAAAATTGCATCACCCGGCCTCTAAGGCCTTTCACGAAACCTTTGGTAGCAACCGCTAACAGGCTATTTAGCTCAGAATAACTGTGTCGCGATTTCGAAGGGATGCCTTGAATAAATTAGTAATTCCTCGACAATCAATGTCGTTGAATGCAGAAACTTTAGAGTCGCGCCAGTATGGCTTTAATTCTGAAAGCACGAGGACAGAATGAATAGAACCACTGTTGTTGCTCCTCCTTCACCTGCTGTCTCTTCCAAACGCAACTCCTTTGCATACCATAGAATTGTAGGATCTATTTAATCACCAAGTTCTTTAGGGACTTAGACTACGTATAATCGCTGGCAACTCGGGTGCTTCACCGTCAGGAAAAGTAGTGAGGAGTACTCGCGGTATCGTCATCTCATGTCTCGCATAAAAGGTAACCATCGCGAGAGGTGGAACCTCGTGAAGCACAGCGGAGCCCCGTCGAATCACTCCACCACTATTCTGCCTCCTGCCTTCCATCCTTCTTGTTCTACCCCTGTTCTGCTCCTGGCTGCCTCGCGACTATCGTCCCTCACCGCTATGCTCCACTTTTAAACCTCTCACGTAATCTATTCGACATCAGTCGCTTGATTGCCTCGTAAAATGCTCGAAGCTCGATGCGAGCCATTACTATCGGCTGACTAAACGACAGCCGTTAATGGAATCTGGCTCGGTCCTCATCGTCATCCTACTCCTTCTTCCGGGCTTCTTCCTTTTACTCCAGTCGCGATGCAAGTTGCCATCTGAGCATCGTGATCAGAGTATTAGATTATACCACGTCAAGAAATTGGACATCATACCCCGACGCTGAAAATATTTTTACCCTTTTCTGATCATGTCAGTGATCACTGGGCCGAGCTTTCTCACCAGTTTGAATGCACTATTGGTCTACACTAATTAATCCACTGAGGACGATTCTAAATCTTGATGCAGATTTAGAAACTGGAATTAAAAGAATATAGGTGTACCGAGAATATAATATACATTGCTGTCTATATTCAATTGCACAAACGTCCATTACATTGACCATTTTTATTGACTCGGTTGATAGTAGTGTTACCACTTTCTATCAATAATTTATGATCACGCCTGTCAGTACAATGTAGCAATTTGCTGATATCCAGTTGCGTACATCAAATTTCCATTGTCATGATTTCCCCAATGTCCGTTCTAGGGTGTGGTAGGTAGATAAATAAGAGAGCCTGTTTCATTGTAGAACAGTTAGGAAGCGAAGTACAGAAATAGAGCGTGTTTACAAGAGAATTGGTAACTATACTTACGCGGAGTAAGGGGGTAGATTGGCCAGGCAGTATAAGGCGGTCATTCGTGAGCGAGGTCGTTGATTATTAGACCTGGTGCGTTAGAGCTCTGGTTTACTTCTTCCCTTATGCGCCGAGATAATGGACACTATTACCTTAACGAGTGCCCTCCTCCCCCAGTCTCTTAGTCGGTAATTGCTTCGAGATATCCAGAAGCCGGTCGGGTGGTCGGCTGGGTGGTGAACGGAGAGTGTTGAGTATACATGCATGTGTGAGTGTGCTGTTCCGCTGCCGCTGTTTCAACCTGCAGCTAGTAGTATGCCAGACGGCGTTATTGCCAGAGTGGCCACGCGCACCCCGACCGTTTCGCGGTGGTTATCGTTATGGGTTTGCGGCATTAAGATGTACACTACGATCTTTCGCTGGGGTGTTCTGCCGTTGTAACTATTGAGAACTGAAGATAGTAGCTCCGCATTATATGCCCGCGATGTAAACTCTGTCGTGGCGTAGGATTTCATTACTTCGTTCCATAACAAGGCGATTTGAGCACCTCCGCGATAAATCAGGATTGTCCTCCTGGTCAAGTCTCCACTCCTCACACGCACCACATTCTATCAATCTTTACTGTGCTCTAGTCCTCACAACAACCTGCAAGCTGACCATTCAAACTCTAATATTACTTTCGAGAGGATATGCATTTTTTTCTCCTTAACATCCGTCTTAGCAAATTATTGACACTTTTGGTGATTTTCTATTATTCATCATTTCGGATTTGCTTTTGAGGTAATGATTTCCAGGAGTTTGTTGTTATATTTCGTATCTTGATATATTTGCGTTCTTTCCGTAGTATAATCGTAAGGATTAGTACAGGTGTACTGCCCATTCAATATTCTGGGTCAGCGCTTGATACATTGTAGACAGTATAGTGTAGTATATGCACTACTATTATCCTGACAACAGTAGAAACTGCGGAAGCCCTCAAACACGCGAAAAGTGGAAGTAGAGAGTGAGACAGATTGAAACCGGAATTCATCCGGCTTAGGTCGGATTCTAATCTTTCAGACGTGTTAGTAGAGAGAAGTATCACAGTGGGTGAATCCCAACGCCCTAGAAACTCGATGAAGCACTTGTGAAGGCCTCCAAGTCTGAATACGATGGGAAGGCCGAGGGCTGAAGCAGAGCATCGCTGCCTAACTCAGCGGAGAGTCTGCCGCTAAAGTCCCGAGCCGCCGAGATGGTTTACAGCTCGTCGCAACTTGGTGAAATTTAAGAGCGCATTTAAAACTGGTTTGGCCCGTTGCCCTACGCCTCCGAAAACTCTCTTCCCCCTTTTGCTATGCGATCTTTCTCTTACTTGTGCTCTACCGTTAGGGAGAGATAGGGCCGTGAGGCTCCGACAGGAGTTTATCGCTCCAACATTCTTGGAAAGCTTTGGATGGATTTCCCTCTTGAAGTCATCCTGAGCTTGGTCCTGCAACTCAAGGACACTATCCAGATCAGGGGAGGATAGACTGTCGGATCGACGAGGAATCTCCCTCGACGGGAGTCATTGCTGGAAGATAGTCCTCTTCGAGATACCAGGACTACAAGCCAATGAAGTATTGCTCACTCGTAGTTTCTTTAGATGGTTGTCTTCCTCATGACTGAGGGTCTCTCGGAACTCGATAGATCGATTATAAAGGCATGTAGAAACATAATCGAAGGGCAGAAATGACAATTCTCCTCACCACTACTTTGAAGCCATTAACTTCTCTTATAGCTTCGATTCCGCTCATTCAGATTTGTCAAGTTCCAGTCAGCAGCCAAGTGTGTGAAAAAGCCTATCGCAGTGAACATGTCGAGACTTGAAGATTACTCTCTGGTTGCAGCGTTATTAAAAATGTTCTTTGGAAAAGCAATCTCGCTGAAAGGAGGTCGGGCGTGATCGTCGTGAAGTCAGAAAGAAAAAGAAGAAGGCGTGGTGGCAACGGGGTTCGTTCGACGGGTTAAGGAAGAGCATCAGAGAAACGAGAAGAAAAAAAGTAGTGGAATGAAGGGAGGTACAGGCGACGGTGCGGCCTCGCCGATCCACTTCGAATGATAATCACCTCTAGGAGACTCAATTTCGTCTCTTTCCCTTCCGCGAGACGCCTTTCCCTTCGGTAACCCCGGGCCCTTAGATCGAACACCGCGCAGCTAGAGGCCTGTTCCCCAATCACCCCGTCGACTATCAATACTTCTCTCGCTCTTCCAATCGCCACTATAGTACGACCAGTATTAGCGTTGCCAGGCCGTATCCTCGCGGCTTCCCCTCGTTCCCTTGCAGCTTTCTCATTCTCATCATCCCTAGCTTAATTTCTCTGCTATGGCGACCCATCGCAAACGACCTCCAACGAGCAACTCGCGCCCTCACCCCTAACTGATTGGAGTACCAATCAATGTGGCATTCAGGCGGCCAAGCTGAAACTTTAGGAAATTAACTATTCACTCCCTGGAAATGGTTATTCGGAGGCCCGGAAAGGCGGGTGGAACGGGTGCAAAGCGACAAGGGCAATGGGAAGAAGCTATATGCATCCGAAAAGTGCAGAGGGAAAATGGTGGGTGCCAGGGTAGATAAGACAGTTTAATTTTCAATTACCACCTGTGTATGCCGAGACACAGCGACCCGCATGATACTACGGCAAAGGGGTCTGAACGCAGAGGGTAAATTTGCACGGACACCAGCTTATCGAAATCTCGAGAGACGTGCGATTTGAACGGCGAAAGCTCTTCAGGAATGCAGGTTAATCTTTTCCGGTAGTGTTCGTCGATCTATTTTCCTCGATGATCCTCGGGGCGCTTAATCCTCTTGGAAAGTAGAACGACGCTCAAGCGGGCTTGGAGGCTTTCGTACGGTGCACGGCACAATCACTGCTGAGTGTTCTCACGTGGTGGTGACGTTGAATAGCAGCGAGCAATTGTATTTACGATTGTCGCACACAAACGGCAATAGGCAAGTACGGAGGCTGCGGAGAACCGGAGATCTCTATGCCGGATTTATGCAATGTTTACACTGGCGCAAGGCTGTGCTACTAATACGGCTTTCCGGGGAACGCTTGCTTGCACGGCCACGTAGCCGACGCAAACCTCTGCCGCTATTCCCCCCACGCCTAACACCAAGCAATCCCAAGCGCCCGAAAGTGAAACTTTTGTTTGTATGCCAGCCCTCCCCGTTCTCCCCGGCCGGATAATCCTGAATATTACAGTAGCAGCCGTTAAATGGGCGTTCGAGGGGCTTTAGAAGTTGAGTGAGTGTCGTCTGCCCAAGTTTGGCGTACTCATAGTATAACGCCTTTTTTCGGCAGCCGTGGTCACGTTATTATCCTTCGATACCGTTTGTACAAAGCACGTCTTCATTGTGGAATATGTAATCAGAGTTTGCTGCAGTTTAGAATATACCTTACATGAGCATTATTCTAGGATGTAGATATTGCACGTAACCTATAATTCTGTAATCGATTGTTGGAATTATACATTCATATTACCATCTCGAGAAACTTGATCGCGCTTGAAATAAGCTCGTTGATACAATTAACTTGATTGAAAATTCTATTTAGATGAGACTTTATTAATGACTAGCAATAATAAAATTACTCATTCAACATTTCATAATCAATATCACTCCTAAGGAGTGTATTTTGAAAGTACGTGGAGAGGTAATGCACGAATGTCTAACCATTCGGTGCCCCTTTGTCGTAAATTGCCTTTTATTGATGAGAATCTTTCAGTTAGAAATCGCTGGCATTCTCTTGCTACTTAAGGAGGGGTTTCTCTATAATTGACCGAAAACTACACTACGTTCAGGAATTAATTGTGGATGAACAACAAGACGTAATAAAGTGTTTTTTTTAATCTTCATTTATCCTTCAATTGTTTTTTTTTTCTTTCTTTTTTTTTTTTTTTCCCCCAAATTTATAGGAAATGGCGTCCAAGATGGCGGCTGATACATGAAGTGCCCTCTGATTCCATGCAAAACTGCGTGCATTCCTCACTCGTCGATTTTCAATCTAGAATCATGAAACAAGTTTCATTTTAAAACTGAATAAGTACAGAATAGAATGAACCTAAGAAATCAAAAAAAAAATATTGAAAAACGACAAAATGGCGGACATGTGAGTGAAAGAAAAACATCCAAAAAACGAACTTTCAAGTTCACATGTCCGCCATTTTGTCGTTTTTCAATATTTTTTTGATTTCTTAGGTTCATTCTATTCTGTACTTATTCAGTTTTGAAATGAAACTTGTTTCATGATTCTAGATTGAAAGTTGACGAGTGAGGAATGCACGCAGTTTTGCATGGAATCAGAGGGCACTTCATGTATCAGCCGCCATCTTGGACGCCATTTTGAAAAAAAAAATGTTATTGCATTTGAAGCATAAATAAAGATTAAAAAAAACAGCTTATTACGTCTTGTTGTTCATCCACAATTAATTCCTTAACTTAGTGTAATTTGTCGGTCAATTATAGGGGAACCTCCCCTTAAATGATCGTCTCGTAATTATTGCAAGTCTTGTACATTAATCCACCAAGATCGAGGCTCCTTGATGGCTCACAGGGACTCAGGACCTTGGGTACACACCGCAGTGCTACAGTGTTGATGGTAACACATGCGCATGACCAAATACTCTGGGCCTCTGGGTACAGCTTCTGCTATTTCTCGTGGAAGCAGCTTATACAGTAGTCATGGTAGTAGTTACGTGTATCGGAACGCAGTTGAAGGCTATTTCCACTATGACGTTCGTTGGTACACCTACTTGCAGCTGCCATGACTACCCCGCATTTGGCTGCTCAACGAGAGGCAACGCAACTCACTCCTTGCGTACATTCCTTCGATCGCCCCCGCGATGTAACTTATTCGCCAATAAATTTCACCAGGTCCAGCATCGATCACAATGTTCTATTTTGCTCATTGGTGTTTTTGCACAGCGGCATTCGATTCAATTCGAGGATGCGGTGAGTCGATATATCTCCCGAGGTGTCATGCACGGTTCGTAATGGATGGCGCCTGTACCCATACTCCGTAAAAGAGGCCGTGCCAAGAACCTGCCGCCCAAGCTCACCCTTCTTCACCATCCCCCTTGTTCTTCTCACTCTATCCAGCCACTAGCACACCATACCAGCCCGATCCTGATCTTCGTTCTTTCGTTCTACCATCGCTTCTCGACGGGCTACGCGAAGCTTTCTTTCGACGAAACCCGGCATTCAGACCCGACCGGATAGTATGCTACCGGCATTTTAGATGCACTGCTTTCCTTTTTGTGTTCTTTCACTGTTACATGTATTCATTGTATTATAATTCTGTTAGTCATGAGCCGTTCATTTTAAATTGCATCACCGACTCAAAATTTAGAGCATTATTTCAGATGTGAATCTGGCGTTGCTAATGTGAATGATAATTCATCCGAGTCTTATCATGGTCGTATCAGGCCCTCGTGTAACGCTAAAAATGTATACTCGAGTTATTGTATGAATGCTGATATTTGGTGTTGTTGTCAGTTAACGTGAAATTATATTCTGTTTCATTTTACTCACATTAGCTTTTTTCCTTTAGGCAGTTTTTAATTTTTTCTCTCTGCGCATGACGCTGACTAAACTGCTCGGTCGATTTGCCTTTACGATGAGAAGACACACCATCTAAGCATAAAGTTAAGCGCGTACCATGTACGGCGTGAAGTAGCGCGCGTGCCGTGTAAAATGAACTAGATTCTGAAAAACAAAATGTTTGAACGAACATATCTTTGTTAATACTATAGCTTTTGGCACTTCTGTTAGTATTAAGCGTAATGTTTTAAGCTAATGCATCTTCCCGCAATATGAAATATCCTCAGGAGATTCAAAATTGGTTTATATGACAGTATCACCTGTTGAAATCGTGATTAAAATGAGCTGGCTCCAGAAAGAATCCTTGTTCGCATCTCGTTGATCGTAAGTGCACATGCCTCGAGACGTTGCCGCATGTCTTGATATTTTTCAAAAATAATTTTATGTACTTTTATGATCATTTGACAAACACTTAAACATATTCCGAAATGAAAATCTTTACCCCTGTTTCGTAAATGTGCCGTAAGCTGCAACAATTAAGTTTGATTCTAGGAGTGCGAAATTTCACTCAAGCATTTTTTCGATCATTTTTATGTACTTACATAAAGTACTGAAGCAAAAGCAGTAGCAGCGCTAGTACGCCAGCGGCGACGTCCAACCTACCCACGTTTTTGTGACATTATGCAATGTGATACCCGATAAACATCGTGGAAAAATCCAGGCGAAAGTTGGTATACCCTCGGGGCGTTCCCCGAAGCACCGCAGCTTTTCGTGTCTGTTTTGTGCGGTTGGTGGAGGTTGGGTAAGGGTGAAATGAACGTGAGATGCTCTAGTGCATGGAGAAAGCGGGTGGAAGAGCTCTTTCCTAGCTCGCATCACTCGTGTTGAGGTGAAAATTTTAACAAGGTCGGTTCAGTTTAGGCTGACGTTTTTATAGAAAAAAAGGGAGAAGCGCACCACAGGCTGCTGCTGCGTCTGAAGTGGAGGAGCTCTTTTGTCACCGCTTATACACGACCCTGTATTTACAGAGGTCCATTACAGTTGGCACGTGCACCGAACCGTGTTTACAGCACGTGCATACGGGACTTTCCGGCATTCAAATAATAAACTTACCTTCTTTTAGGGAGGACGTGAGCGTCACGAGGAAACAATGTATTTATTTATATTGCCACATATATAGCGGATTGGTTTCGTGGAACATATAGTTGTGACCCGAGTTCTGACGTTCCTCATATTTCCTCAATATTTCGTAAAGAATCCTACCAAATTCCAGTAGAAAGGTATAAAACGGTCACGAAAAGAAATTGAACGTAAATTTAAGATATAGATATTAAAAAATAAATAATAGGTAATAAATAAGTTTTGTTGATTTTAACGCTATGTTTAGTATGTCCCTAATCATAATAAATTATTCGAAGAAATAATATATGTCAATCAACTAGTATTTTTGCAGTTCGAAATTAACAAGAAGTTCACAGTTCTAGTTACTTCGACAATTAACGAATTAGTAGCACGTTACTCAGTATCTAACAATTCTTGGCCGGACAGTCTTGATGTCAAAAAAAAAAAATTTGTTTCGCCCTTTAAAAAAATCCGGCGGAACCCGCCACTAGATAATCGAAAAAAGAACAGAAAAGGCACATATGTTTTTTTTATCTCTAGGAGGTGATCTGGCCAAGATATTGGGATTCAAAGTTTTGAAATGATAAAACAATCTTTTTTTTCGCCCTTAAGAAAAATCTGGCAAAACCCGCCACTAGGTAATCAAAAAAAGAACACAAAAGGCACATATGTTTTTTTCTCTTGGAGGTGATCTGGCGAAGATATCGCGATCCAAAGTTTTTAAATGGTAAAAAAATATATTTCATTAAAATTCAAAAAATATATTTAAATAATCGCCGCCTTAAAATTAGAAAAGGAAGAAAATGTCTCGTATAAACTTTTCTCTCCGAGTCAAAATGAAAAAGATGCAGCGTGCCAAAGTTTTTTTCTGAAGATGCAAAATTTTTGATAGTCATCCTATTAAATAGAAAATCTGCACAGATTATTTCTTCAGACGCGGTAATAAATGTTTATGAATACCCAGCGTTATTTTCTTTTCAAACGGTGCACAGTGATACAAGAAACAGAGCTTTTGAATCGGAAGCGAACGAGCACGTAAGCACCCGGAAGAAATGCACGCGCGGTCGCCCACCGCAGACGGCAACGGAGATATTCGTAACGCGTGAGCACCCACGCTCGCCCGTGTGTGCACGGCTTTCTCTGCTCTTGAGAACGTGCTAAAATGGAAGCGGAAGCCAAGGAGAAGCTTTCCATCCCTCGTTCGCTTGCACGCTCTTTTCGCGCAAGGTGCTAAATTCCTTTGCCGCAAGAGTTGGTGCAGAACGAGGCCAACCGAGTAAATTTCGGGTTAGTCTCCGTTCACGGCTCGGTGAAAATCGAAACGGAAATTCGTCTCTCCCGACTCTACTCTGGTGGTTCTGCGAGATGCGACCGAGATCCTTCAGAAATTGTGTAGACCATCAAGTGGAGCCTTTGAAAGCCTTGGATTAGAAGCTGAAGCAGATATTATATGTATATCTATGGTATACTAGTATAGTCTATACAGTATAGCGTTAACGTTGAAATGCACTCCTCTCTGCGGCCTTATTAGAATCGTAATCTGTAGCGATGGCGCTTCTAGTATATCTGTATACAGTAGTTAGAAGCAGAATGGGAGAATCAGAATGATGGGCCAGTGGGAGAGGTACAGTTAGCAGTACAGTAGTCGTCCAGTTACCACTGAATGTCAACTACATGATGACTGGCCTACAACAGGCATAAGTTCTGAAAATTGATGTTGAATAATTGTTTTTGATTTTCATTCGTGAAGACAAAATTAGGTAAGCTCTTGTGATAGGTGGTAAATATAGAAATTTGTAAAAATGTTCACATTCGTGGTATGGAATCATTGAGCTTTATTGATCTTATATATATCTATATAATAATACTGAGACTTTTGTAATTTTAATTTCTTTCGTCCGATAGAAATAAATCACTGGGTTGACAAATCAATTCTTTTAAAGAATATATTAATGCCAAAGTCGCACGTGAATACGAAAAGGTCCTTTGAAAGCGATGACTGAGCTAGGAACCGACGGAAAGCCTATATATTATCAAATATTCAAAAAAAATTTATCACACTTATTTACTCAACACTATGATTCCCAACGTAATGGAACAAAAACCATTTGCCGCACAAATATTCATAACGCGGAGGCAAAGAGAGAGGCGGAACTCGATTCTATTTCGATGGAGTCGCAAACATGCCAATAAGTGACGCGTGTCGTAACTGAGAAAGGCCAACCACTGGCGTTGCATTTACCCTATACAGCTATCGAATCTCTGGCGACTTGCTCCTCGAGTCACTCGACGGAGGTAAGCCGGATGAGTATAAACGGACGAGAGGCGAACAAGGTAAAGCCAAGGACATTTTGGTGTGGCGAACGATAGTAAACCGGAGGAGAACCATCACCCGGACTCCCCTGACTCCGTAGGCCACGAGTTTCCTCGCGGAAGAGCGGTGATTGTCCAACCCTCGACACCGTGCTCTCGAGCCTCTTACCCAAGTCTCACTCGCTCTAACATTCCAGTATCCATATCAGCTTCTGTCTCGCTTTCTGCAGGAGTCGTGAGGATCGATAGTCCGGCATCATTGGCCGCCTCCGCAAGAAACCTAGGTTGATGTGCCCATGGAGGAAATGGCGACGCCATGCAACTACGAACTCCAATGCTCCGTACTCCTCGGATACTGGGCGGCCGGAGAACAGACAAGATTCCGTCTCACTCACGATTCAGCCGCTGCCGGCAGGACTAGCAAGGATTAGCATGAATGGCCATCGTCTGCTACGGCCGAGATAGCGACCGGAGGGTGAAATCGGAGAGTAGACCCAGCAATTATTGTTCGGACGAAATTAATCGCATCCATCGGAGATTACCGTCTCGATTGCTCTGCACTGCTTAAGTTCGATTCTATACCTTTACACTCTAACAGTAAAGACACTTTCGAGTTTGCCTGCTCGATATATTCTCACGTATATCAACAAAGACCTTTAGTTTGCACATCCTTTCACAGGCATATAGACTATTTTCCGTTGATCCCGAAAATGGTAAAATCGCTAGTAGGGCTCTTCCTGAAAATTTAACTAGACATCATTGAACTTGTATTACAATTGCATTGGAGATCAATTTTTCTTAGTTCGGTCATGGACCGAAAAGGAGGAGTGGGCATTTGACATTCTGATTGTGACAATTGACCAGTCACAGTGACATTATCATTGAAAGAACTGAGCAAACCAATTTTATGGCAGCTAATCTCCAAGTTGGTACTTTTCAAACTGAAATGAATCACAACGGGATGCGCAGCCTGTAGCGTTTGGACGTAGCTTATCCTCCTACAGTGTTTCATAAGATATCGAGAAATCTATCCTTTCCTATGGTTCTGCCTATCGAACGTCCGTTATGCATACGTACATGTCCGAGCCGAGTAATGGAGCATGTATTATTCAACGTTATATCCAGGATGCGTGTCCGACCGCGGGGGCTCGGATATTCATGGCTATACGTAATTGCGAACACACTCGTTCGTTGGAAATCGAGCGACTGGTTTGCGCGAGGAAGCGGCGTACTGGGTTCCATGCGGCAGACGAGAAACTGCAATGGAGGTAGAGTAGTTGTAGTACAAATACTTCGTCTGGGACCTCTCTCCGGAGCACCTCTATTCTATATGTACGGCGGATATCTCGTGCGCTTTACTCGTGCTTCCCGGGACAGTGACAAATCGGATGTACTCCCGACAGCGCCGTCGAGGCGTGTTTCGCGCTTTGTTTACCATTTGTCGGGTTACGGTAGTGACGTCATTTTTCTCCCGGTGCAAAATGCTTTGGGTGGCAGTCGAGAGATTCTCGTTCTCTCGGACGAAGCGACGCCGCGGCGCACTAACACACACTCTCCGATAACTTTTACACTCGAGACCCTTTCGCGGCCTCGACAGACACCTCGGGATGGAGCCGAGTTCGCAACATAGAGCGAAAACAAATAAAAAAAGCTCGGCTCTCGAAATGTATCGACGCTCGAGCTTCTTCATCATTTACACGTACGGTGACGGATACTCGCTGTTTTCCACTTTGCACTCCGTTTTCCATCATACATCGGATAAAAATACTGTAGTTTCAGGCAGATATGGATCGACGAATGAGAGCCCAGTAGAATCTATTGCATTCGAACAACATGAAAAGAACATAGATGGATTCTCGTAAAAACAGTATCGATATCATTGAATGCAATGCATCAGTCATTATCGTAATTGATATGATGTTTTTACAATCATCTTTTTTCGCAACAATTCCGTGGTAAGATCTTGACATGCATGTTAACACGCATGTTTCTAAAACAAACGTTTAAGAAATTCACAAAATTCGAAATAGACAATAAACAATAATATAGTTGCTTGGTAAATTGAATATGCGTTTATGAATTTTACCATTATTTGACATGTGTGTCCTGTTGTATATATATATATCGGCTTGCAAAAGTAACAGATACGTAATTTTGCTTCCTCAGGAAGCTTTGGGATAGTAAAAAATTGTGTGTGTGTGTGTGTGTGTGTGTGTGTGTGTGTGTATGTACAGATCATTAATCCTTTATAACTCAAAAACCGTTTGAGATATCAAACTCAAATTTTTACCACATGTTGAAGGGTTGAATTTCCTTAATTGGTTCAATTCCTAGCAAAATCTATGCAGTCGTTTGTTTTTTACAGTTTTTGGCCCAAAGTCCGTAATTATTGCCAGATCGAGTTAAACTTTGGACCAAACATAGATTTTCACTTTGCAACTCAACGCGACATGACAAAACGTTTTTTCTAAAAAAGGTGATAGATTATATGTGGCGTAAATTTGTTCGATTCAGCGATTGGGCGATCGATTGAGTCGATTCACAAAACAAACTAATGAATGACAAAACAAAGCTTCTTGAGGAAGCCAAGAGTGATAAATGTAATTTGATACAATCCGAGTAGGATACACTGCGACAAAAGGAAGAGAGGAAGCAATATGCCAATGTAGTTGGCAGCATTGTTGCGTAAAAGCAGCAAATTTTTTTATTTTTCCTTTCGTAGATACTTTTTCATTGTTGACTGGGCAATGTAAAAATGTAGGCGAAAATTAAAATATTTTTAAAAATCTTAGGCGAAATATCGATAAGCGTGAACCGGTAAAGTATAAATTAATCTGAAGTCGATTCTGGTCCCTGTGGAACGATTGTCGACTAACATCTAGAAGGTTCCGAGTTCGAGCCCCCGATGACACTTTTTTTTTTCGTCTTCAAGTTATTTCGCCAGAAAGAATTGTGCCGTGATGTTACCCAGCGCTAAATATTTTTTCAATACCGTTTACATGAAAATTCAATATAAATGTTTGTGAATTTTAAGATACGGTTTATGCATATGGTGCTCCCGATACAAGTATATTAATTTGTCAAAAGATTTTTCTTCAGCGTAAATATTGAATTGGAGTTGAATGATTTATTACGTTATATTAGTTATAATTTGAAACTAAGCGATATGCAATTATCTTCAATATTCCAGTAATACGAACTAATGGACGATTACATCAATTACTGAATGCTGATTAATTTACCGGTCGGTGATGAACAAACGTATCAATCATGACATATCTCTATAACTTTCACTTCCGAACTATGCAAAGCACATTTGTTTTGTATAATTGAAAGTAGTCGACGTAATGAGCTCGGTCCAGGTACAGATGATTAGAATTTCTAGCATAGCCCTGATGCTGCAGGGATTCGACCGCACGCAGACCCGGCTCGTTAGTCCCGCCGATTGTTACGATTCGGGGTGGAGAGTACAGACTGGTTCACAGTAGAATCCGACAATCACTGGATGATGAATGATCTAGTAGGATGAGCGGTAACGCCCCCTACACCATCTCGCACTGTCCTTCATTACGTTCGCCCATATAATTAGATAGCCCACGGGTGGTCGATTTGCGTAGTATACTCTGTGTGCAAAGATAGTTACAAATCGAGGCCGGCGATTACCTAGACGCAACGTGCACGTCCGCTGCGTACTGCAATGTAATGCCAGCAAAAGCAGCGGAGTCGCCGCTGCCACGAGCGCGGATTTGCGATCTGCCCTTTGACGCGACAAACGCGCATAATCGGTTCCACATGCCGCCATTCTCTCGTGTGATCGAGAGCAGCTAACCATCGTTGGCACTGGAAAGGGACTCGAAATGATTTAAACCAACCCCCTCTAACTCTCGCAGGCATATATCTCGACGTTTCGCTCATCATGCCCGATGTACACTACTGGCTGTGCTGCAGCTAATGCGAGAGGAGGATTTAATTTTCGTTCGCCTCAGGCCAGGAGCACAGCAGCAGCAGTCGGGAGAACGCACGGGGCGCGACACACGAAGCTGTGACGAAGGGACGCGCGCGCTCATGGGTCGATAACCTACCGCAGCTATTATGCAGATGTAATTTGGACGGCAAACACACTACGGGTCCGATTCCCGGCCGACTGGCAGCTACCGCCATTCTTCTTCCGGCCTAGCGCTGTTCACCCGTTTTCAGTTAACTCGCGCTCTGCTCCCGCCTCTATCCTGCTTCAGCTGCTAGTGTAGCTGCTGCTACTGCTCCTGCAGCAATAGTAGAGAACGAACCGCCTCAATCCCTCGATCCAACTCGCTACATCCTATACAAGTAAAGCTAAAACGGTCAATAGCTGATTAACCCCTTAGCTCTTTGCAAATCTTTTCATTTTGCGAACTTCCTTCGTCCACCACTTCGTACAAAATGGTTTGCACGCTTTATTTCTCGATAGTTAAAGGTATGAGTACATAAAACGGCAAAAATATACAACTTGAGACCATGTTATTGGTTAATATAATTATACACAGCTGTAGAATTTGTATCTTTAATATATAATGGTCGCGTTAACTTCCTGAAAAGCTCAATTATAATAATCATCTTTAACGATTTACACATTACTGCTAACAAACTTTCACTCCGTTCACACATTTGTAAATAGTGTCTTTATTAATTTATCGGCTATCACGATTGAGTTCAATTCTCATTTTTCAATTTTGATTAGTTTAATAAGGTCTTCGGGTATTCAATAGTAGGTTTTTTTAAATCTGCCATTAAAATCCTAATTCCATAAAACACATGGAAAGTTTAATCAGCATGAACTAGATAATTGAGCGAGGACAATAATCGCCCTCACTGTGATTCTGATATTCTGGGAATGAAAAGCGGAATACACTAGGACGGACACAAAAGGAATCGATCACCGTACTTCCCCATTATTTTTCGCTTATTACAAAGAAACTTTTAGGAGTAAGTATCTCGCGCGGAAAAGATTAATCCAGGAGGAGCGAACCAAGAGTCTCAGCAGCCCGGCCGCACAGTCCATTTTGGGGTCCATTTCGGACTCTCATCTGGCCTGCCATGGACTTCATGCTGGATCGCGTCCTGGACGATTCGAGAGTCTCGGCTGCCTATCCTGTAGTGTCAATTTTGGACCCTTGCCTGGACTAACATAGACTCCATCATGGACGATCCTCGTGTGAAAAACCTTTTCCTAACTCATATCGAAATGTACTATACCAGTTACTTTAACAAGAAATTACAATAAAAAAAAAAAAAAGTCCATACGATAAATGATCCATCATTACACACAACATCGGTAGAATATTGCAGTCATTTTAATAACTATTTGTTCAGAACTTCTTGTATTGTTTCTGAAAATTCTATAAAGGATCGGGCATTGTGAAAAATTCTCGAATTGAGTATAGTTTGGATGCATGATTTTTGCCGCGATTATCACCAAGTCTGGAGAGCCTAATACCGTTATTGTCGGGTGGTAGAACATGACCTATCATAGAACGTTGATTATTATCATCACAGGTTTCTGTTAACCGCAATACGCCAGCGAGCGCACATATATTAAGAGTATAAACATGAAAGATTGCACGGGGAGTGAGCTATTGCGTTCATTGGCTCAGAAACATATAGTTTACTCGTCACGGTGATTAAAAGTCCGCTTTAAAACGCGAACAAGAGTAAAGAGAGTCGAGTTGCTACGACGAGAGCGATAAAGGGTTACAATTTTACTTGCATAATTATCGGCGAAAACGATCTTTATGGGACCGAAAGTCGTAAAGCTCCGGGAAACTGTGGCTCTTGCTCTCCTGAGCGTTCTCAAAAGCTCGCTCAAAGTCGTGAATATATATTTTTCCATACGCCTACGGAATGAGCGAAGTGTTCTGTGTATAACAGAGTTCGCTGTATTATATAGCATACCCACTTCAGTATGACTCGTTTTTCTTGAGATTCGACGAGGTACGATAATTGCCCTGGCTATAACGACGTTTAACGACATTTAACAGTGCTGCCTCTGTGA
Source organism: Clistopyga incitator (assembly GCA_947507545.1). Taxonomy (NCBI): domain Eukaryota; kingdom Metazoa; phylum Arthropoda; class Insecta; order Hymenoptera; family Ichneumonidae; genus Clistopyga; species Clistopyga incitator. The sequence continues at coordinate 7,560,363 of OX382176.1, forward strand.
CTACATCGTTGACGTGCATGCCCCCGCTTATGGCTTTTTCTTGGATATATATCCGGGCACCTTGTACGTGCGACACGCTATCCGGAACAAACGATTGCGCTCATACACCCTCACTTCTGCGATGTAATATGCACGCTTACAAACTTAAAAGAAAAACAAACTGTTTTCTAGTGTTATCTTAATTTTTTTTTGCCGATCATAGTGACATGTGCCTTCATCTTGAAATTACAAGCAATCTCAAGGACAGGTAACAGCGTTTATTGAAAAACATTTCATTGAAAAAATATGATCTCAATTACATTTTCCGAACCCAGAAAACCTTTGCTTTTTAAGATATCATAGTACATAGTACAAGATATCATATTACCTACAAATATTCTCATCGGTACAAAATCCGACTTTTACAAGGAGATATTGGGTTTCTGTATGAAACTATTCACCAAACGTACACAAGGCCAGTCATTCAAATAAAATTGTCCATCTCCTTGATCTCAGTAAAGTCCAATATTAGGCTTTGTTTGCTGACAATTCAGTTGGAAGCCCTGAATGATCTTGGGTACACTGAGAGAAGTTAATATGGTCCTGGTAACTATTCAGAGATAATTATATTTCATTAGTCCCGGTGGCTAATTTCGTAATTACATTAACAGTAGCATAGTTATGTTAATAGTAAAGAGAGTTAGTGCAGCTACGAAAATAGTTACCTGAACTAAAAAAATATAATTATCACTCAATAGTCACCAGGACCACCTCTATTTCTTTCAGTATACCCCAGACAATTTCAATGCCCGTCTTCGACAAAGTCTGTGACAGAAATTATTCTCGAAGTCGTATAAAAGAGACAATTAACTGTGAGGGCGATAAGGTGCAGCACGATGACGCCAGAGCTTTAACTGCGACGCCTACGAGGAAGAGTGAAGCTGTGAGAGAGGACTGCTCTGGCTTTAGCGCGCAGTTCATTTTTATTCCAACTCTTGAGCCAGAGCCAAGGGCATGAATTTCGAAAGTCCCTGCTGGCGCTTGGAAGAGTGCACGGCAGTGGAGTTGAGGGACGAAAACGGAACGCAGTAGAGAGGGCATATATAGAGTGCCTAGAGCGGGCATAATGCAGGAGTTTACACGGGAAGCGAAGGAGAGACTTAACTCTCGGCTCCCCAGCGGTATGAAAAGATATGTGCCAGCCAGAGCTACCTCATATCGGAGGCGCTATATCGACTGGATAAACCGCGACTGGTGAGCACACGAGAGGCTGCCAGAGCAACTCTCGCGCTCTCAATCGCAGCACATGGCTCTCATGCCGGACGCAAAAGCTGCTCTACCTTCTGGGGCGTCTCCCTTTGATCGGCTGCTTCGACGAATAGTCGGCTTCTCGCAACGTCGAGTGAAACTATATTTAAACCAGAGCGCAGTGCGCGATAGACTGCAACCTTGAATAAGCCGAGCGTATCGTTCTGTGCTTTCACACTTTCCAAAGCTTCGTCGACGCTCAACCATTTTTTGTATCAGCGAACCTAAAAAAAAAATTTGCAATGTAAGTATAGGCAGGTGGATAAAACTATGTGGTATTTATGATTTCGAACAAGGAAATTATCGAAAATCGACTTTGAAATGTTCCTACATATTATAGGCTCAAGAATCGAAAATGATTTTCCATCACAACTGAATGATAAGAGATGTTGCAAAAGTACGGTACCGATAATTTTTAATAATGTGGTTTATTTTGGCAATCATTGTATGGAATAATTTAGTGACAAAAGTTAGCACACTCATTTCACATAATTTTGGTAAACTGAATATAACCAAGAAATTGATTATCATGATTCATGGGCAATTTTATTCCAGTAAAAAATGAATGGCAAAGTATTATAAATGTTGATAAATTTTCAATGGTCTGCTTTGTAGGCCTGGTTTAGCTCGGAAGCCTTTTTATTAATTCAAAGTGTCATAAAATTTAAACTATTCGACCGATTCGTGTCAAATTTGACGTTTTTCTATAGTAGTCCGTATGAGAAAAAAATTCGAATCGGATATTTCGTAAATTAAACGAAATTTAATATCTATTATAGGTGGGTATAAATTCATCTTCGCGGAAAATTTGAACAGCGTTGATAGAACTTGACTTGAATTAGAATGAAAACCGAAACCGCATCTTTTCGAAAATCCAAAATTCTATAAAAGCTGTACCGGCTTATAGATTCAGCTCAAACTCAATTCTAACAGTCTTTTTGTATTACCTTTTTTTGTGAACTATTTAGCTCATCAGCTGCAAAAATTGCCGTTTGAATTTTGCAAGGGTGTCACACAGATCCATCAGGACATTTTTCCACAACACTTTTCTCAATGCTTTAAGACATTTTGAGTAATCTGACATAAAAATCCGGGAATTTATTTTCATGAAAGGAGCTTTCTCTATGAGAAAGTAAAATTATTGTCATTTCAATATACTTAATGGATTGCGAGAAAAAAAATCCTTCTTGGGTGTTACGAGAATAACTGAGCGTCGACGAAGCTTTAGTAATACATTTTCAAGAAGCAACGGAGATTCCCGTGTATATCGTGTTTCGGGGGTTCAAGGGACGCTTCAATTCAATCTTCTTGCGAGGTAATAAATTCGTGTCCGGAATTTAAAAGAAAGATAAGTGTGTATCGTGGGCATTTGGCAAAATTACCTCATAGAAGCTGCGTAGCTGTGCTTGAGAAATGAGAAATGGAATTGAGCGTGTGGGGTTTGAGGGGGAGGTGGACACCCCCTTATTAGGTTACAGTTTCCCGAGAGACTGGAGGAATGGGCGACAAAATATTTCTCGAGATTAACACCCTTTCCCTCACGCGGAGATTCAACGATAATCCAGTGTACCCCGTGGGAGGTCGTGCTCCAGTGGCTGCTACTCTCAATACGAAGCAGTAGTAGGAGGGAGAGAGTTGCCGCATCGCACTACTGATGCTGCCGTCTACGACGCCTTCACGGTGCCGACGCCAATGCCGCCTCCGGCAAGAATGAAGAAGAAGCGTTTGCGTTGATGCCAAAACTTGCATTAGCACACTATCCGAGGATTATCCGGCTCTCCGTACATCAGAGGAAGAAGGCAAGCAACGCGAGCGAGCATCCCCTGCCGAAGGATAACCGAAGGAGTTGCTCTACCGGCCTCTAGCCGGTACCCCGATCTCCTTCCCCGTCCCAGGCTTGGGGAAATATAACTTTGCCCTCGATTCGTTTCTATAGCGAGGCTATATACGCTTGAAAGATCTAAGACATTTGCCCGGCATCGGCAATGCCGTACTGGAGATAGAGTAGATGAGGATTTAATGCCCGAAGATCATACCGTACGCAGCGATGCATCATCATAGAATAATCTGCGCCTCGCAGAGTCTAAAGAGACCGTGGAACATCCCATATCGTAAGTTGCAGCTTGAAGCAGAATTAGAACTTGTAAGAATTTGTAGCTTTAATGAAATGTTTGCAACTGACCCTGCTTTTGACTGAATGCTTTTCATTTTCGGTATATAATCATTTAGCAGTTGTAATGAGGGAACTAATTTCCAATACAAAGAATATAAAATATTCCTCACTTAGGAGATAATAAATCTCCGACACCAATAGGCCTGCAAGAATACAAGCTGTTGTGACTTTTCCAATCGGTCGAAATAGTACAAGTCACAAATCATATCACCTCTCGAGATCGATTCAAAAATAGACTGGTCTCTATTTGCACTAAACTCACATCGTACGTTGTGACGCACATATGTACTGTTGTGTAATACATGTACTATACTGAAACAGTCCAAACACATGTACTGCGCAAGTTGGAGAAATCACATATGTACGCAGAGTGTGCAATGCACGCACGTACGTATCAGGGGAGGAAACTAAAAAGTATATGTTCAGAGACACAGATGAGGCAGGTCACTTCCCGATATCGGACTTCAGTCTCGTCGCCAGATCGCTGGACCCGGCTCTCTCCTACTCTCAATAAAGACCGGTGGTTCTTTCGAGCGAAACCTCCCCATGTCCGTCTATTCGATCCAAAGTATCCAATACCACGGAAGAGTTTTCGGCTGGTCGCTCAAGTAGAGATGAGTAAGACCGATAGATACACCGAGCCAAAGAAAGAAAGTCGTGCACTAGAGGCGAGGGTGGAGGAGAAGGAGAAATTGTCGAAGGGGAACAGAAAAGAAACGACTGCCGCACGCGCACACGGAGAAATGCGAGGAAGGAGATGTCGAAACTAGGCTGGTGTGGGGATGCGAGGCACCAGCAGAAACAGCTGAAGCGACGACAAGGGAGTCCAAAAGACAGAGAGATAGAGGTATATACGCAGAAGGAGAGCGAGACGTTTTGGCTTTGACGTCCTGGCGTCGCGACGCTGTTTGCGCAGCACTTTCATTAGCCTGCCTCAAATTACTATAGTTCAAACACGGAGAGCTCTGCCCAGCCCCACCACCATCTACCGCACCACCAGCGTTTGGTACCACTACCACCACGGCTATCACCACCGGCACCAGTAGTCGCTGACATTCGGAGGCGATTCCGTTTTGTCAAGGCAAATATCGGTGCTAAATACAGAGATAGCAGGAGCAGGAGACCGATAGTCGAGAGTACAGAAGCCCAGGCAAAGTGAGAGAAGCGAGACAGTCGACGAGAACTATTGCTGTCCTCTACTGGCGATGAAATAGGTGGAGAAGAGGGTGGTGAACACGAGGATGACGACAGGAGAATGAGCGAGCGAGATCACGTGGTGCGACGACTCTCTTTATCCTCCTTCGTTTCGCACGAATAGAATCCGATGCCAAAGAGACGAATAAAGAGGAGACGGCGCACTGTTGAGAGAGTAGGAAAACGCGCGAAATCATCCGAAGAGCGTTTCAGGTGAGCAATAAAGACAGAAAGTGGGAACCGGCTCACGGCCATACAACCAAGAGCTGCTAGAAGAGGATAAGATATGTGGAAAAACATTTTAGACAAGAACTGGTGTGGAGCGATCTCTGCGGGAGACTAGGTTCAACCGAGAGGCACCACCGGACAGCTGGACGGACGGTGCGCTATTATTGCTTCTCGGAAGATTGGTAGCCTGCAGGACGTACCGTAGAAATATTACAGCTCGTGGTCCAGCGGTGCATCCCTAGTCTGTGGGCCTTCGTTTTCTGAAGGCAATCCTTCGGCCGAATTTACAAAAAAAAAAATATGATGAACGTTCAGAATGAGGGGTATTCAAGTGGCCTGGTCGAAAAAGGGAATTAGACACGAGGGGAGGAAAGGAAATCGAGTGGCGGTTATCGAAGAGCTTTCAACCGGATCCGACGACTATTCCGGTGGACTTTCCACATATTCATCTACGTTCGGTTTGGGTTGCTGCTGTTGCTGCTGATGTCACGAAACTATTTTTGCTCCCGATGATTAATCTGACTTGGCCAAACGAAGAATCCAGGGGCTTTATGATGAGCTTTATGAAAAACGATGATTTGTTTGGGATAGAGCCGAGTATGCGGTTGACCACAGCTTTGATGGTGCTTCCACGTCGGTCGCTGAGGGAAAATAATGTACTTTTTTTATCGCCGGAGATTTGTTGTTTTTTTCCGTACATCGTTGGGGCAATGTTTGAGGACCATCGTGGGAATCGACTGCTGAGGATTTCCGCTCGGTCAATGTGCCTATGTGTGGGTAACGGAATTCATTTGTCTGGTGCGAGCACGGGCCCGCGTGAACGACATTCATCTTTCCACTGCGGATAGGATAGAGAGCTGGGAGTGAGATAGACAGAGATGAATATGTGTATAGAGGGAGCGGTTGGTAACCGAACGCAACGAAGGGAGTGACCAGGGATATCGAACGGTTCGAGAACAGTTTGCGCAGAGCGGACATGTGTACGACAAATCCTCGGGGATTATAGGTCGGGCGCGAGGTTCTCTCGCGCTATTGCGCCTCGTGCCTATACAGCCTACGCACGTTTGGGCTGGACCGATCATGTTGAAATATGTCCGCGGCCAAGAGATATCAAACCTTTGAATTACGAGCGTTCGATGGGTATCGAAGGGCTATACACTCTCACCACCCCAAACCTAAACTCCAGTGGAGACTCACTGCCTATCGATTACCTCGGTGCTGTTCCGACGCTTGTATAGCTACGGCAAAGAAAAAAGATCAGTGAGGTCGTAAAGCAAATGCAGAAATGAAGTATTCGTTGACTTAACTTAATAGAATATCTAATTTTATGCTAGTTTTCTCAAAATACCCTTTGATTCTTGACAATTTTCTTTCACCCATTGAAAACTGATAAAGTTACTTATGTACATAAATCAGCCTCACTTAAAATGGCTTCACTCAGACATAGAGCATCATTCTTGTACGTCGAAATTAGATCTTATACGATTTAGAGAAGTCATGAAATGCTATGAATACCTATCAAAGAACTGAGTTAAGAAACTGTTACAATTATAGAATACATTAATTTGTGTGTTGCCAATGAGATGGTCTTATTTATACAACTTAATTGTACTATCAGTATCCATACGTATTCCAATGATATTTTATCAATTTCTCTTTGCAAATATATTCTCCTCTAATTAAACCGCCAATTTTATTTATGTTTGTGTTGTGTTCATGTCTAATAAAAACAGTTCAGAACCCAATCAACCAGCAAAGCAGGGAACTCTCATTGCCTGCTTTACGCAGTTTAGAGGCGATAGAGGAGTACCTACTGTCTGAATATACAGCAAAGAAATTAATAGGAAAGTCGACCACAATGGTTAGCGCCTGGCAAGCCGGCATTACCGAGTACTGTGGAAATTTCGTCAGAGATACTTCTGACCATCCGTCGACGTAGCATACTGGCGTCTATCCCCAACACTGGACGCCCGACACTTAGACATAAGCAAAGTACCTCTGCGTCCAGCCCTATTTCTACTCCTGGTGGAGAACACAAGACCTTTCATTTATCAAGCGACATCTTGTTCGGGCGCCTGGGTTTAATTACCTGAAATACGTAAGCGGGGTGATAAATGAAATATTTGTCTACTGTTGCAACATTCCATTTTGAAGAAATGAAAGTGTGTGAAGGACCAAAACAGAAAGGTCATGTAGCACCATGGACGATAGTACAGTCTGAATTTCCTAACAGCAATCGCATGGGACCGACATTTTACAAATAGGATGTCGAAACTCCTTCAACGCGAAGTCATCCCGATATTGTTGGTTAGGATGATTGAGGTACATAAGTAAAATAAAATAAATAAAAAATGCTCGATTGAGCCTCACGATTGTATCGTTTATTGGCTCAGTTTTTTGAGGAAAAAGCCATTGGCATAAAAAACCCCACACAGTTGTCACTGTGACTGTAGCCACCACCACTACCAATTCGACTGTGTTACTACCCAACAGTATAGGGCCCTGTCCCGACGAGAATTTGGGTGAAAATCTTTACATGACATGTCAATATTCTATAATAATTTTCATAATAGACATTATTATTACATTATTATTACATAATAATGTCAATTTTGTATAAATTATTTCGTACCATATATTTCAGAACCTACTTTCACAAATTACCGCGATGCCAGGAACGATCGTAATGAGGAAGTCACATACTGCATCATGCTAGTTGTAATTTTATTGTTGTCTGGAGCTTCGGCGAATGTTGTCATTCGCCGAAGCTCCAGACAACAATTTCAAATATACGGCTAAAGCATCAACAAGTTGTAATTTTATGTCCGAAAATGCTATATGAAATCTTATAATTCACCGAATTTTGCACTTTTCACAAAGTTTGTTCTACTCGTTAAGTCTTAGCCATCCTTTCCTTGACTACTGACGTTTCCGGCTTACTTAAGCTATATTTTACAACAAAGTGTAATGGAAAGAGAATGCACCGTAAAAAGATAGAGTAGGTCGAGCGACTGGCGGTACGTTTTGTTGCAACGTGCAGAGACTATAGTTAAAAAAATAATCAGGATGAGTTCAAGTGACAAGGTGGCCAAATATTAAGCAATATCACGGTGATGGAGAGCTTATTATTTTCTGCTGAAGAAGGCCAACACGGAGAAACAAGATTAGTTCGGAAAATATCCTTTTTATGAGTTAGCTATAAATGAAAAGAACGATTTGTTTAGTGTCTATAACTATTTTGTGAGTTGGGACAAGAAATAAGTAATTATCAAACAAGTGGTTACATTGTCTAACGTAAAGTAAATCCGGGCAACCAGATTTTGAGTGTCTTCCCATTTTTTTGTCCATGTACGGACCTTCGACAGGCGGAATAAAGGGACAAAGGTTAACATTCCGTGCTATTCGATCCATTTATTTAGACAAAATAACGAACAAAATTGTGAAACTGTATGTCAATAGACGAGAGAATTATAAAATAAAATTTCCGTTAGTCGATAAAATATCAATGAGATAATTCCAAATTGGTGTAAAAAAATCACTCAAATATCATAATGTGGGACACGCGATTGTCAAAACGGTTTCTTTGTCGTAGCTGGTACTCAACCGCAGGCACGCAATTAATTTCAGATTGTGTACTATTGCTATCGTCACAAGCACTACTACAGAGTTTCATCAACGGCGTAACACAGAAAATGCAAATATATGGGGGAGATTTCGTCGGAGTAATTCAGAAGTGCCGCGGTATACCACGTGCATTATGCCGCTTTCGGCCTCCACGCACTCAGTACCACAAATTTCTATGTGCATTTGCTCACTTCTATATCGCGCAGACCGTAGGAATGCCCACGCACTATCTAAGCTAAAATGCAACAAAGTTTAAGTGAAAAGTATACAGTTTGAAGACTAGAAATCGGAAACGACCGTCGGTTTTGCAGAAATAGGAACCACAAACCATTTTTTCGTTAAACCGATATTTCTATAAAATTTTCGAGTTTCCATATATGTATCCGATTTTTTACTAGAAATTATGTCAGTCAAGATTTTTCTTACAATATTTCAAGAATAAATAATAATAATAATTGACATGCTCATTTTGTTCCTCGAAAGATAATACATTTTCCTCGACAAATGTGATGTGCATAGAGGCGACCAAATCTGTCACATATACTTTCAACCGCAAATAGCATTCGTGATTCACAATTGTAATACGTACTTCCATCCACTTGTGCACGTCTTTCATTTATAGCCGTAGGTAATTAAGATTGACATGGCAGGGAGAGTAGTTTGAAATTATTATTCGCCGTTTGATAGACAACTACTCAGCGAGAAGCGCACAATAACTTTGTCGAGAATGCTTCATTCCACACTATATATGTGTTGTGAATTCGTTACGTGGAACTGAAATTAATTCGCTCCGCACTCGTGCCTCTGTCGACAGACTGGGTCGATAACAGAATGAGACATAAGTGTGGATCGGACTAAAGCTCGAAGTTTGTTGATGCAGCCAATTTGTTTGGATTTCTACTAGTTGTAGCACAGAAAGATGTTGGAAAGTTGCGATCGTGTTCGTTTGCGACAATCGATTCGAAATTGGCTAAAGCAGTAAGAGCGTCCCCGGCTCTGCCTACTGAAGGAGAAGTTCGAGAGTAGCGAGCGAGGAGGCGAGCCACGGGGCGACGGAACAGATATTTTCAAAGAGGACTCGGAACTTGCTCGTCCAATTGAATCGCAAACAATATGAAAATTTATTCGAGAGTTTTGATTATACAAAGGAGGCTGCTACTGCTACTGCATTGACGAAGTGACAGAAAAGTAGGCGGGACAGAGGTATACACCAGCGCCATAGCCGGATCCAAGAGCCTCGCAATCCGCGCAGTGTGGAACGAGAAAACGGATATTCTTAGTGAGGTATAGAGGTGAAGTATAGGGTGGGTATCCACGCGTGGGATAACAATGGGTCGCTATCGGACTTGCAAAACGGATCGCATTTTTACTTTTAAATTAAATAATTTTTTTCATTCCCTATACGGTTAATGTTTTTCGGGGCTGAGGACTCAGAATCGATCTTTTTCTGTCCAGATGGAAAGGTGGATATCCAATTTCAACCAGAACGTTATGCCGATCGTCTTATAACTCCTTAATAAGAAACAAATAAAAATATTCGGCACAGAAAGTCTCAGTATTCAGTCACCTGTTCTCTATTTCCACGCTGCCTTCTAGGGTACAATATTATTCGGCAGTCAAAGTGACAAACTACGTGGCCCACCGCGATCAACGGTAGCAGGGAAGATATTTATTGGCGCCTAGATGGCAGATAACAGCAACCATAGCGAGCGACTAGGGAGCAGTCTTGCAGGGATTCAGTGCCAAGCCAGTTATCCACCCGGCAATGTCAACGTAACAACCGAATCGTTTATAACTGCCACACATTACGGGAGCTACGTCCCGTATTGCTTTCTCTCATCGTATCCTGCTGTTTGGTTGCCCCGATCCATTTTCAAGGGAAACCGGCGATGATGCGCTATCCAAAACCTTTTTCCCGCAGTTGGTTTGTTGCGAGGAAAATAGACATGGCTCGGTTTATATTAATTTTTGTTAGTTATGTTTGTAAAGCTCCCTGTTCAAGTGATATGTTCATTAAAAATTAGTTTAGGTTATTGCAACAGTAGACTTATGTTAAAAACCGAGTTTTAAGTAGTGGATGCAGAAGCCAATATGAGGCCAGTAGAAGTCACACATCGGATAACATAAAAATAGTTGACCTCGGAATCGACCAGTATCCCTAACATTACCAATATTCTGTAAACACCGAAACTAGGGGGCAATATCCCCAGGGAGATTTAATGAAGCATCAATACCAATGCGTTCATCCCGTCGTGAATCCGATACTGGACCTAGCATGAGATATACGATATACTGAGATAGGTTTGGCCTAATGGATCAGGTAACACAAAGCCAGATTCGCTGATAGGCTACTTACATGTATTAGACACTGCTGTATGAGACGGTAAGTAATATAAGCCGTCAGTGTAATTCCGCATACTACCAGATATAAATCTTTTTGAAGGCTGAGTAGATACGCAGGGTCAAGAATTACCGTGGTAATTCCACATGTGAAGAAACGCCCAGTCGTTGGTTCGTTCGGAAAAACTCAGCCTCTCTAGAAGAAGCTCAATCTCTTTTTCCATGTGGTCAGAGTCCCATATGTTCTTGTTGACCCAGTAGGTCACGCGGACTCTACCAAAGGTTATAAATAACGAAGCGGACGGAAAACCAGGGTCGCCAATCTCCCTCTTGCATTCTTGGTTCCATTCCGTTGGTATAAGGGATAAAGGGAGCTAGTCTGAACGGCGTAGGAGAAGTATCTATATAGTTCAGGGAAGCAAGCAGCAGCAGTAGGACCAAGAGTCCGTTCTGACTAGCAGGTTGAAAGGGAAGCAGATTAGAACCCGGCAATCAAGCCAATTATACACTCCGGTGACGCTGACCCAGCTCCTCTTTCAGTTCCCCTTTGGCTCTCCGGCGTGGCGTGGCGCCGCGCGACTACCACAGGCGACTCGGCGTACCTACCCTGCTTCATCCCTTCGACTCTATACCACCAGCGGCAGCATGTATGCTCTCTCACACTCGTTGCCTCAGTCAAACACACTCATCGTCTCCTTTTCTCCTTGCTGCATCATGAACGCACGTGCTCTCGGCTCGCTCACGGCTCTTCCTCCGTCGCGCTTCCACGGTCCTTCCCATACGTACTTCATCTCACTAAAGCCTTACGGTTCCAGCTCCTTCTCTTCTCTCTGTCCGGTTTGGTTGAATCCACCAGCAACCTATTCCTTCTCCAGAAACTCATCAGACTGCTGGTAATCCCCGTGGTATCCTACGTACGTACAGCACTAAAGCGTATACCAACCCCCAAACGAATTGCCCTCGAAATTAGGCAATACCTTCGTACGCCTTTCCAAGATGACGCCGAATTCTTGCCCTAGACTGTACGAGTTGAATTGTTCTCGAGACACCATTTTACTGTTGGTGATATAGTCCGACGAGTAACTATGCAGGGGAATTGAAAAACTAGATTCGAACGCTGTGGTCCAGAAGATACCTCTTACCCAAAAAGCCATTTCACTGCATCGCCCTCACCGCGACAGTATGGTGATTGAAGTTGTAAGAAAAACAAGAATCAGGAGAAGAAAAGATACTCGATGGGAGAGAGAGAGAGAGAGAGAGACAGAGGGCGTGCGAGTACCAGCGGGCGCTCGACGGCAAGGTAAGGGCGTCTAGGTGAAGAGCCTTGACGGTTAACTCTTCGGAGACGTTTCGCTAAGACCGGGTGCAGCGCAGCAGCTGCAAAAGCACCAGCAGAAACGAGGATCAGGGCGAAAGAGTCCATCTAAAAGCGCAGAGTGGCAGATTGCAGCCAGGGCCTTGGAGGATCATCAAATTAGCGGGAGTCTTTGAGGGTGTCTCTCCTCGTAGTTGGCGAACCCCTGGCACGTCGGCCTCTCCGCCGGAATTATGCCCTCGCGACCCTTTCGCGGAATGGAGTTGCAAACTCCTCGCATCTTTCTCTAGCCTCGTTTTTTTTTCTGTGTGAGCACTGCACTTCTGCTTCCGTATGAAAAGAGTCTCGTCGTCGTCGCCGTCGTCGTGCAAACTTCCAACCTCTCTTTCCTTCTCTTCTGTCGTATCGTCAGTGTTAAATGAAATTCCTTCTTTTCATAACGTCGAACGAATATGATAATCATAAACCGGACAACCGGCAGTGCATTTCGTGTTATTTAGCTGCACGGTAGCGGATACAGAACAGCAAAGGAACGACTAAAATTCGGCAGTATTCCAGTGGCAATAGGAAAGACTGGGAGTAACGTGGTATACGGCTTGCACGTTACGAACGGGTATTTTTAAACCAAAGTATACAAAGCGCGTGAATGTTTTATCGCGGGGCAGCCCTTTCGCCTCGCGGCGACGTATACGTATATATCGCACAGCCAGCACCGAACACCCGTATTTCTAGCCCCGTACGAACTGGGGCAGAATCACAAAGCGTGCCCACTGCCTGCTGGCTGAGATACCGCCAACAATGCTTAAACGCATGACGAAGAACGCACACTCGCATGCTCTCTCTGTACCACACGACTCGTGCTTTAACTTCCGCTCGTTCCCACAGTCCTTTCCGCTAACCCCAGCTAAAGTATGAAATACAACGATCAGACTCACCATAATTTCCTTGGGCTTGGGCGGTTATTAATACAGTTTGTTAGTACAGTCGAAATAATTCAATCTTTATTTGCATAGCTTTTAAATTATTTCAATTTGAATAACAAATTAATCAATTCGTATATTTGAAAATTGTCAACATTCTTGACAATAAAGAAACTTTTCATTTCACTCCTTATAATTGACTGATGATTTGTTTATATGATTTGAAATACTTATTTTAAGGGGAGGTTCCTCTATAATTGACCGACAAATTACATTAAGTTCAGGAATTAATTGTGGATGAACAACAAGACGTAATAAGGTGGTTTTTTTTTAACCTTCATTTATGCTTCAATTGCAATAAAAAATTTTTTGTTTTCAAAATGGCGTCCAAAATGGCGGCTGATACATGAAGTGCCCTCCAGTTCCATGCAAAACTGCGTGCGTTCCTCACTCGTCGATTTTCAATATAGAATCATGAAACAAGTTTCATTTTAAAACTGAATAAGTACAGAATAGAATGAATCTAAGAAATCAAAAAAATATTGAAAAATTACAAAATGGCGGACATGTAAGTGAAAGAAAAAACATCCAAAAAACGAACTTTCAAGTTCAAATGTCCGCCATTTTGTAATTTTTCAATATTTTTTCGATTTCCTAGGTTTATTCTATTCTGTATTTATTCAGTTTTAAAATGAAACTTGTTTCATGATTCTAGATTGAAAATTGACGAGTGAGGAATGCACGCAGTTTTGCATGGAACCGGAGGGCACTTCATGTATCAGCCGCCATCTTGGACGCCATTTCGTATAAATTGAAAACATTTTTTTTTATTACAATTCAAGCATAAATAAAGGCTTTAAAAAAACCACCTTATTACGTCTTGTTGTACATCCACAATTAATTCCTGAACTGAGTGTAGTTTTCGGACAATTATAGAGGAACCTCCCCTTAAGGTTGAAGCCTTCAAATAATTAATGCCGACCCAGATAATCAGAGAATGAAAAATGCATATATTGTTTCCGGCTGCTAATGATAACTATGTAAAAAAGGTACTTCAAAACATAAATTTTAGAAACGAAGAACCACAGCTGTTTATTGAAGAACACAGAAGTTTATTACTTCACTTCGCATGTGCAATCATTTGTATTATATATATACTTATTTCTTCGAAGTTCGCAAAGTGACGTGGAGGTCGAGTTGTGGAGGCGGTGCACAAATATTTGGATCGCGCAGTAGACGCGCATACGTGCTTCGCGGTAGGATGTGATTTAAATAAATGCTTGTGTGAAAGCGACGGAAAAGAGAATGAAGAACAGACAGAGAACGAATAGTCTGACCAAAGTAACCTGCAGCACTAGTAGATATCCAGAACCCAATATGTACCTCCTTATTCTATATAAGTATACTGATCGTACAAAGTGGCCGCCTGGAAATGGCTAATGGCTAATGGCTAATGGTGCTTCGAGTGTTTGCCCGGTAGTTGCAGCATTTTTAGTGATGCAATGATAGCTCTTGTAACTACTTGAGTTTCTTTGTATTCCTCATGACTCGCCTCGCTTTTATATTTTACAGAAGAAATAAAAATCTCAGACGAGAAATGAAAATTCGACAAGACAGTGAGGGTTCTTATTCAAGAATGGAGATGTGAAAGCCACCCAATAAAAACCCTTCTTCCGGTTTTGATAACACAAGCAACTTCAATTTACAAGCCTGCTGCAAATTCAAGATGCAAAGATTCGATTCCCATTCCTCGAACGTTCCCGAATTGCCAACTGCCTTGAGGTAAACCAGGCATCGCGTTTTTTCGACAAAACGTTTTACTGCCGGCTACTCTCATCCTAGCGTTAGCAGTTTTAATGCCTCCGCTACATTCCAATGCTAGATTTCTGTAAACAAGTCCAACCGGATATTTTTGTTATCTCTGTGGGTGCACGCGATGTACCTCAAACGTTATTTGCGAATGAAGAGCACAAATATCGATTAGAAAAGAAAAAAAACAACGGAACAAATGGAAAAAAATGGTTTAATTAATGAATGACAGTGGGTAAATTCGAGATTTCGAAACAGTAATCACTCGCGTATTACAGTTGGGAGATCTTCATACCCTTAACAAACTAATTCCCGATTATGATTTGGGAATGAATATTATTTTGCAATTTCTTGTTCACCTCATTTATGTATTGATTGAACTACCTGTTTTCGACAGAAGTTATTCTGGCACCATTTTTTGTGTAATGATGGAGTTAAATGGAGTTGTAGAATACACAATAATAACCACTATCTCGTAATGTTCCAATTTCTGCAAACAGGCTATTGTAAACGACTTGTATCTTATTGAGTTAAAAGTCTGTCTCTCTGAAAGATATCCTATAACCAGCGTAGATAAATCCAAAATTTGCTCGCAATATGCCATTGTTGAGAACATTCATGACATAAAAAGTTCTATCGCTCAGCTGATAACCACTAAACGCATAACTGCCGACTTGTTTCCATCGAGCAGCCGATAGTAAAATATTGTGAAACACGTTTTCCGGTGGCCATTTCGTTAAAAATAATCGCAGTTATATGACAATTCGGCGTTAAATTAATAAATACACCCCCACAGAGATTGAATTACTTGGTAAACCAGATTTCTGGATATTTCGGTACATGTAAAATGTTATCAGCTTCGAAAATGCTTTAAAAAAAGTTTACTATGAGAAAGCAATATGATTAAACAATTTTCAATGCAAACTCAATACACAGAATTACAAACATTGTTTGAATAATGAGAATATTACACATTGGAAAAGTTGAAATTTAGAAATGCAATTCCGTTGCGTCAATTGATGGGCAGCGTGTAGAAAATAATTAACAGTTTGAAGAAAACCAATTTGTATCGGTCATGCACAGAAGTGAAGGGATGGCGATTGGTTGCACTACTCCCATTTTCCACGTTCGACGACACTACGCCCTGTGGACTACTACGTTCGAAGCAGGTGTGTACCGTTCGCAGGCTCGACGATGCCTCAAGATCGTGCAAATAAAATTCTCTCTCGATTTTCTGCGAATTCAACGCCGCACGTATCCGGAAAAGTCGACCCGAGAGAACGCTCGAGTCTCCGAGACCCGTCCTCACCGCTTTTGCTGCTGCTGCAGGTTCGAGCATCTCCACCAGAGTCGTACGTAACCGCACGGTGGAAAAGAACTTTGCTCGATCAAACTTTAAAAAGTGAGAGACATTATTTCTCGGCCGCCGGGACATATTCAATTTCCTCCTCGGCATGGAAGGGAGAAAAGGAGGATCCTCCCTCCGGTGCTCTCTCGTCCGCCCCGGAGGTACAGACTCTGCTGCTCTTCTATACAATATATGGGGCATTATACGCCGACCAGACCACCTTGTACCATGACCATCGTCGATATTCTTGATTCTTTTTTTAGTTATGCAGCCCATCCGATGGAGCATGCACATTTTTCTTCAAAATGTTCACTCCATTTTTCACCCACTTGCGAATTTTTATATTTTTTCCACAATCACTTTTTAAAAATTTAGAATGCTCGTAATGCTTAAGATACAATTGTATCTTAAACAATACGAGCGCGATGAATCTAGCTATAAAAGAATCGGTCATAGGAAGATTCTTCGCAGCAAACTTCAAAGGAAGATCAAGTCTTAATTTATCAGTCAAATACCATTGCCTGAAATTATTTTATATTTTATATCTCGATCCACTTCTAAAAGGTGAACAAAATGTATTTATGCACATACATTTCTTAACGGGTTCCACGATATTTCGAATATCATTAAGAATTTAATTATCAGCATGGTAAAAAGACAGATATAAAGTGAGGTGGCTGTCGCGTACACGGGACAATGGTACGTGCCTGACGATTTTCTTTTCTATCTGCCCTGGAGTTGCGGGTTAAGAAGGAGGAGAGTGCTGCAGCCTGGTAGTCGAACGAGCCTCCATTCCAGGGTTAATATCGGGCTGATCGTCGGTCCGCGATTTGCATGACAATCGAGTCCGACCTCTCGAGGCCTCGGGGGGGTCGCGTCTTCTTCGTATAGCGGGCGTCATCACCGTGACGTCGTGGCAAGCTCATCCTCTCGTAGCACCAGAGGTCGTCAAAGGAAGAATACCGGCACGAGGGTGATACTCGTGAGAGCGACAGAGAAGAAGACACTGAGTAGATATGCTATATTACTATATGTATATATATATATATATATATATATACACTTCTGCTAGATAGAATGAGCTCGAGAGTGGAGACTGGTGAGGCCATACGCGAAGCTCCATCTAGGCTTTTACCGATCCTAGCAAGCAGGACGAGACCGTAGAGTTGCCGTATCCCATACCTTTACCCCCTCTTTCTCCACTCTTTCTCTCTCCCTGTCTCTCTCTCTCTCTCTCTCTCTCTCGCGGTAGATACACGTACTAAAACCCGTAGGCTGCTCTCCTGCAACCCTGTGAAGTTAAGAGCCCTAATTAAATTCAGTCTGGGTACTCTTACGAAGCCTGGTCCATCGTTCATTAAGCGTCCACCGGATCAAAGTGATATTCTCGTAAAGTAGTTCTACGTCGTGTGCACTGCACAACCGCCACCCCCTCAACTGAAATCTACCCCTCCACGTCGCTCTCTACTGGCCTTTAGCCCTCTCGTCTCTCCACGGTAACGTGGCGCCACGTGAGGACATCCATACCAACGTGCTGTTCCTACACGCTCAACGCGACGGTGAATTTCTTATACTCCCCATAGGCGATTAAGTGCTGCGTTCAAGAGACCAGCCGCGTGTGTATAGTGTAGGTATAATAAATACTTGTCGGTGTAACCGTGAAAATCGATCGAAGATCGAGGCGATGATCGGCAGACTATACGACATCATTGACTACGTATGTATCGATTCATCGATCAGAGATGATGGCCATCGGGGACAGGTCTCCGTCGAGGAACAGGGGTCTCATATGACGTGTTTGCCTAGAGCCATTAATAAATACCGGGTGCGCGCCGTGTTCTGCCTCGTCGAGTGATTCTCTTAAATAATTGAGTCAAAGTGTTTCGTACCAGTAGGTCACCGTAGAGATAGGAAATTTCCGGGTACGCGATGAAGTCGACCATGGCTGGCTGTCGAAGTCACTTCGGCGGGACACCTGTTCGGATGAAATATTATCAACACCGCGGCACCAATCGTCAGAGAAATATCGAGCACTCAGTCCTCGGTTGGCGATCACTCCTGCTGTCATTAAAACCTTTTTCAACTGTTTCCAACTTTTTCACTGACACTGGATATATGGAAACTGCGCAGAATCGCGTTTACACCTCGACTACGAGTGCACCACAAGCAAAAAAATCACTTTTACGCGATTATTCAGTTGATCACCGCATCGAATGAATGAATGAAAATATAACTTCGAGACACCCAATGAAATTTAAAAAAATATAAAATAAAATTCTCACGAATATCCGAAGACACACACACACACAGGTTTTTGTTGTTGTTTTTTTCTCACAGTTTTCTCGGAACAAAATAAAAAACAAATTCTCCAGTTGAAGAACTTAATAACACCACGTGATGTATTATAACTGCAGGAAAAACGCTCGCGTATCAGGAATTAAATACAATTAAAGTGGAGAGAACGTGAAGTGTTGCGAGTTGACGCGGGAGCTTTCGAGGATGGAGAGTACACGCGGCTTGCAGAGGGTTCGGGCGCGTAACTGCGACTAGACTGTCTCGTGGGCTGAGTGTAGAACGGGATATCCGCGTCGGGGGCTGACGTGGAGTCCACGAGGCGCGCACGAGGGCGGCGGCGGCGTACGGCGTCGACGGCACTAGTGGCGCGGCGTTGGAGTTTTGCGAGGGGAGCGAAAGAGACCAACGACGTGCGAGCGAGAGAATAGAGGGTTGGAAGCTCTTCCAGCCGTGTGACAGAGACAACGCACGTGAGAAGGAGAGAAAGTGGGAACGGACGAAGAGAATCGAACAGCAGAGTCGGAGGATCTCGCGCGCCCGCGCTTGCCAACGAAAAGCACGACGAACGAGAGTAAGCTCGGTCACTGAGGCGTCGCCACTCGGCCTGCCTCCTTGCAAGTGACTTCCCCTCTGCTTCTTCTTCTTTTGTCGCCACCTCCGAGCGGCCTAGCAACCCCTCTCCATTTCCATGCCCTCTCTTTCTGCCCCCCCCCCCCCCCCCCGCCCCTGCTCACCCTTCATCCCATGGAACGCGTCTTCTTCTCTTTCGCACCCTTCGCTGCCACGCGGCCAAACCATGCCTCGCAATTTATACAGCTCCTGTGCTCTATGAAAGCTCGTGCGTTATATTATCGCGTATATATTTCTCTGAGGAGCAAGATACATGCTGAAAGTCCCTGCTATGGAAAAAGGGTACGTTAAATTTATGATGGAAAAATGTAGATCAAGATATTTAATACATAAATCAGAGCCTGTTTGGGTGGGTTTGATAGTGATCATAGTAATTAATGACATGTATAATCAATATATACTCGGTACTAAACCAAGTGTCAACAAGGCGAAAATTGGGATTTTAAGCCATAGGTCACAATCAAGATATTCCAAATCTCGTGCTAATTAATTGTTGGGAATATAACTTTATATTGTACATTCAATTAATTGATTATTACGTGAAAATCGGGGATATAAGAATTCTCGAAATTGCGGCTTGTGTAAATCGCTACTTCTGTTAACCGTATAATAATTAGTGTTTGTTTAATAATTCAATTTAATATGCATGGTGTTACATTAAAAAAGCACGCTTTGAATTATGCATTTTTTTTTTAAATTTAAAGCCCATTTTATTAAATATCCGAAAAAAGTCATGTTCCGTTAGGAACAGATCCTATATCTTAATTTTATTTATTTAATTGAAAAGGTAAAATGATTGTACATATTCGAGGCGATAAATCGTTTATATATGATACTTTGTTCTTTTAGGATTCTTTTCTCAACGGCCTTGAAGTTAAGAAAATTATACCAGAGACGGTCGGAAGCAGTATCTTCACACGGAGGCGACATTAATTTTCTTTTTACACTTGGCGGCGAGTCGCCACCGTGACTGTTGATTCAGAGGCAGTTAGAGGGTTCGCAATAGGCATGTAAACGTGGAATAGATTGTATTGAAGCTTCGTCAAGCATTACCTATTGATGATTCCCGCTAGAAATCAATTTTTACTTCCTCTTCAAGTTTCAGCACTGCTAAAATTGCTTTTAATTTCTGCAGATGATCCCAATCTCTCAAACGTTCAGGAATCTCGAATTTCGCGTATTTTCGAATGTTTATAATAACACCTGGAAAATTTAACTACCGATTGCTCTTTGAGTCGGCCTTTAAATCGAATGATTAACATATTAGTCGTACATGAGGGGCAGTATAATGAGAAATAAGTACGAAACTAACAGATTGACCAAAATTTGTGCCTCGAGCCCCAATGCGCAGCTCGGTGGAATGAAATAACAAAGCAAGAGTTGAGCACTTGAGCATCATGCAATGAGTATGCTAGAACAAAGTCGAGTGGAGCTCGTATAGCTTCGAGGGTGGCGCAGGTGTACGCCGGAAGTCGGCAAAAACTTCGTTAGGGAGGAACGCAAACAATTCCTGGCTCGAGTGCGCGTTCGCCGATCTCCGCGCCACTACTGCTACTGTTACCCGTGCTACACCGCTGCGCCACTGCCAGTCTTTGCTTTAACACGCGTTCGGTAGAATTATACTCCATATGCAAATGAGCCGACGGCAAATGAAATATCTGCGTGGCGGCGGTAGCGCGCCGACGACCGTGGCTCGGTGAGTCGCTGCTCGACGCCTTCCAGCCCTCTCTGCTTCTCGAATTCCATGCGGCTTTCATTCTCCGTCTCGCTGATGCTGCGAACTCGATTTCATCGCGCTACATGCGTTTCTTTGGTTAGCCTTCTAATTACAACTTGGTAAATCGGCCCTCTGAATAGCCGACCTGTGCAGCCCGAACGAAGGCCAACGAAAATTTGTACGTACCATATCGTACCGAACTCATCAACCTGTACAGACGAGCACAATCGATTCCACGAAATCATGATCATTCGTGCAACTTAACGATTGATTCGATGAAACCCGAAAGTTTTACAAAATAAGGAAAAATGAAAAATGTCAACACTTAAAAGTACTCGGAGAAAAGTGATTTCACAAAAATCTAATAATTCTTCACTGGAAAAAGTAACGTTAGTTCAGAAATTAATGGGGTACAATAAAAATTGTGGACTGATAATCATACGCATATTGAACTTGGAAGGTTTCCAAACCATTGACGAATTTACCTTCCACCTATGAAACGCGAATGATGATTATTCCAATCGTTTTTGCTTGTCATTTATTAGTTAAAAAACTTCCAGGTGGGAGTTTTTTTTTTCATTTTTGCAAAGTTATTCATGTTTCACCGATTTTGGAAAAATCGGATTTTTGTAAAATATGTTTCTGATAAAACCAGCCCAAGTACTTCC
This sequence comes from Clistopyga incitator, assembly GCA_947507545.1. Taxonomy (NCBI): domain Eukaryota; kingdom Metazoa; phylum Arthropoda; class Insecta; order Hymenoptera; family Ichneumonidae; genus Clistopyga; species Clistopyga incitator. The sequence continues at coordinate 7,581,911 of OX382176.1, forward strand.
AACATCTGCGTGTTTAATTTGGTTAAGAAATTTTCGAGAACATTTGACACATAGAAAACTGCATCGATCAGCTGATTACCGCTAGATACATATTTTTTTTGTGTTTTTTTCCCGGTGGTCAGTCGGGAATAATCAGAGATATATCAGACTAAAAATTGATATAGTTTCTCTATAATGAATTATATATTTCTCTAGACGTTTGTCGCAAAACCCTTTTTATGAGAACGATTACGAAAATACATTATTTTGACGTTGCATTCAAATGCTATGACATAACTACATCTTTCAAATTTCCGAGACATATACGATCGAAATAAACGACTATTTTCTAAAACATTGTATTCAAAAATCTGAAAAGATCGCGTAAAGTGCCTTTCAATGGTAAGTTCATATAATCAATTATAGGACAGATCTGAGGTTATTAAAACATGGTTAATTTGCAGACAATACTTCAAATTGTGACATGATTCTCTATTCCAAAGTAACCCGAGAGAATTATTTTGAAAAATTGCTCAACAGAGGTACCCAGCGATCCGAAAACATACTAGGACGTTTTCCCCTTAATTCTAACCTAGAGGGCCGATTTTACTTTCGCCGGCTGCACAGCTCAGGAGACTGATAGTAGTAGTAGTAGTAGTAGTAGTAGTAGTAATAGTCGTGACGGTAGTAGGAAGTATGCGGAACGTCAAAATAATGACGTAACTTAACATGATAACGATATATCGAAAAGAAATCTTATTCTTATTAGTAATAGAGACTTCATCGAGTGTTACACCGTTTGGGTCCCTGAGAGTTACCGCACGCTCATCGGTACAATTGATAGGATACAAAAAAAAAGATTAATTAAATGCACAAATACAAAATCCGGGACTCCATGCTACCAACAGAAACAATAGTAGGTTACAAGTAATCTAAAATATATGAGGCAGCTTACACAAAATGAAGACACCCAGAAAATAATAGACAATGAAATTAATCAGAAGCTTGTGTTGGTCAACTCGCCTCTCGCTGAACCAAAATTTTTGTACTCCGCGATTCACCGTATTCTGGCTTTCTGGATAGACTTTCTCTATCGCGGACACCGCCGATGAAGGGAGAGCGGCGACGAGCTCGACGTAACGCGAAATGCGGCGTTACAATGTGAATCGAAATCGAGGATACCAAAACGCGAAACATCTGGCAGGCAATAAACGGTGGTCTGGCGGTATATTAAAAATAGAGAGAAAGACGGCAGACAAGAAGTAGAGAGAAAGAGAACGAGACGGAGGCTGAGACCGAAGAGAACGTATCTGGAAGCCAGAGGCTTGGCAGACGCGGCAAGGTAAATAAACAGGAATTAAATCTGGAAGGCTTTATCGTGGTGAGACGGGCGGGACGTGGGATGGTGGTAAGATCGCGCGCGTGGATCTATCTCTTCATCCTCTCTCTATGCTCCTTTCTGCCTCAGACACGGCTATCTTCCTCGTTTCCTGTTGTGCGCTGCCGATCCGCTTCCACATGGAGACGCTTGGTGCGCTTTCAAGCTTAATAAAGGAGGTAAGGGCGAAGCCACGGTGAGAGGATAGTCGAGGAGGCTCACGAGACTGTGTATCGCGTCCACGACTTGCTTTTTTTCATTCTTTTTCTGTCCGGTTCCGATAGAAAGCTTTTCCCGATCTTTAATTTCGGTTAAGTAAAGCGTACGGATCGATTGAGCGTGCGGACTATGGCTCCTCTCTCTTTTTCTCTCTTCCTCCATCCTCATGTGAAGCATTCTCTGTAAATTAAGTGACTTTTTCCGACCATAATTGATAATACTGAAGTACCTCTAAAAGGCACTCCATATTTTTTTCAGACTTTCCAATCCAATTTTTTAAAGAACGCTATTTTTATCAACTGAACGTTGTCAGAAAATATACTATAATAAGAGCGTGTTTTCTCCACCCACGCTCGATCATCTATCGACCGCCCATAACGATCGAGCCCAAGCTCATACGATCTCGTTGCTACTCACTTATGCCTTTCTCGTACAATTTGCGTAACCTATGCCTTATAACGACACGGGTGAGTTCGAACTCCCACTCGCCCCAATCGTCCGCGAAGTCTCGGAGAAACATCACGCATTATTGTCCCGAAATATGTATCGGAATCTCGTGACCCCGTTTTGGAAAAAAAAAGCATTTTGCTATAAGTCGTTATGTAATCGACAATATTTAAATTTTGTAAATATGCATCAAAGTGTTTCGAGACTCGCATAAAGGTAAAGGAAAAGAATTACTTTTGGAATTCATATTTTGTCCATGCGCGTGCGGCCAAAAGAGACGCAAAAATTATTTTTATTAGCCATATCTCCTTTAGGGTGGCTGGGAAATTATTGCTAACAAAAAAGGGATTAATTAATAACCCACAAAGCCGAAAATACAGGACCGGGAGTTTACTCCCGGCTCTCGAAAAATCCATTGGATCTCTCGAGCCGCGAGGCGCCCACTCGTGGTGACGTCAGCGGGCCGATGCGAGTACACCAATAGCGCTCTCTCTCTCTCTCTCTCTCTCTCTCTCTCTCTCTCTCTGCATGGGCGAGTAGATATACAAACGCGGCTATGAGCTAAGTACCCTCTACCTTGAAGTTATAGATGCGTCCGACATGTCTGAATAAATATACGAGAGTTTAACCTCAAACCAATTATCAATTTAACGTGCGAAATAATGAATGATTTTGAGTAATAATGTTCAATTATATGAGTTATAAGATGAATAATGAATGTGCTAATAATGGCTTTGCAAAACAATTATTGTGAACTGGTAATAATGAAGTTGATGATTTGTTAAAATCTTATAATTTGTTATGAAATCTTTGATGATTCATTAAAGCGTTATACGAAATACTTGATGATTTAATGAATTGAAAATGTCGCCTTCTTGCGTAAGGATTGAACTGAATTGATTTGTAGAATTATTTTGTTGCTGATCTGGCTCACTTGAGTTCCGACACCCTGCTCATCGATAGTTAAATAAACACAAACGAATTAATTTATTACAACGTATATCTCGAAAACTCAAAGTTACTGAAAGATAGAAATGTCTCCATATAATAGTTGTAGTTTTATTATGAATCGAATATTACATATAATTTTCACGTTCTGGTAACAATGTCCGCTTACCGAAAACGGAGGGGATTATTTTTTATATAAGAATGGATATTTGTGTGAATAAACAAAAATTGGATGAATACACAAATATTGGAAAATAATAAAATAAATAATTATTTTCATGTCATAATATGCGAATAACATTTTTCCCTTTTGGTGACAGGAGACTGTAGTTAGGAGATTGTCACGCTTAAAGACAATTTTGGTGAGGAACGGTTATAGTCGGTAGATTTTCGTTTGTGTGACAAATACCATTCTCTAACAATGCGTATCTACCACATCGCTAGTTAAGGGATTTAAATAGCCATAAACAACAATAGGGCGATCCTGCCCTTTTTTTAAGCTCAAAGTCTATAAAATTGAAGAATGTAAATTTCTGGATGTATTTTGTCGAAAAATTTTATAACCAAAGGCAAATCCAATCAGCCAAACGCTTCTTGAATTATAGCTTATTGAAATAGCAAAGCCCTTCACACACACTCATTGTTCTAAATTTGTTCTAAACCTTTTCACCTGATGACCATTATAAGTGTGCTAATATAAAAATAACAAAATAAAAAATCAACGAAAACTAACACATTATTCACGGAATGAATGAAGAAATAGCTGCTGATAATGAAAATCGTCCCTAAAAGACCCTGCTATAAATAGAAATCCACTCGCCATATTACAACTGGACACGCTTGATCTTGGCATGGGTACCGATTTACGTATTGAGTATACGAGCCAACCAAACGGTGACTAAACTGCTACCTATAGCTTGTCACGTGCCACTGACGGACCACCCACCCCCGCGATGACCTCGACGAACACGCCAGCCTTCGATCAAGACGACGTGGCCTCTGAGTAGCTAACACCCGGACGGACCGGATAAGACCAGTCTGAATTGCGATAACGAATCGAAGCGCGATCACGCAATTGCGTACTTTGTTCAGAGATAATGTACAAAGCTGTGTACCTTTTATGGTTTTTTTTTTCGCGCCTATATATCATGACATTGTGAATGCATTGGTGGAGAGTGGGGTACAATGTTTCACGGACACTATAAAGAACAAGATAAATTATATAATAAAAAAGAGTGTTACAATAGTATTGAAGTTGAAAGTATGAGTATACACACAATTATTCCAGTATTTCTCAATTGCATTTTTGAATTAATTTATTGAAACCGAACATTAATATTTGTAATTAAAAAATATTCGATATTGGAATATCGGTTCGTATATTCATTTCATACCTTGTACTCGAATATGAATATAATTGGAGTATGATTTCGTCCAATTCGATATACTCCTCATACTTTACATTTACTTACTATTCTAATACTTTTTGGGATTACTATTTTGCGCGACGAAGCACGGTGAGTAACTCGACATTTTTCGATTGTGATTTGACAGGAAACCATTTAAGAGAAATCGAATTATTGAAATATCTACGACCGCTTTACAGTCGAATTTTCAGCTGTATTGTATACTTAAAGGTTCATAATAATCGTTATAAATCGCATTTTGTTTATGACACTGCTATTCTAAAAGCATAAATTGACTGAAAATATAGTGACACTTTATGCCCCACTCTTCTCTACTTGCAATCGAGCGTGACGCGACGAGCGTCGCACAACGACTTGTCACGATTCATATGTTCTTTCTGCCTGTGTGTTTCAGGAAATTTATATTTATGAATGGTCGCGTAAGTCACGCCCAGCACGTTTCGTGGCCGGCTGCTAAAGATTCCGGCACACGATACTACGGCAATTTACTCGAGTAAGTGAAAAAAATTCATTCATTGCCGACCGGTACCGTACAACGCCAATTGCCGATGCCTTATTTCGATAATAATATTGTTGCAATCATACGCTAATGAATATACCATTATTCATTATAAATATATATTTGCGTTGTATATTCAAAGTGTATACCAAAACTAATATATATATATAATCGATATACATACATATATATATATATATATATATATAGTAGGATGTTATTAGGATTCGCGCGCGCCCATTGGGGACCTTTATAATATAGAGAGATATAGCAACCATAGCAAGCATTGTCATGGCGTTGTCATGGCAACGATTGCTATGCTACTATAATATAGTAAGACATCCTACTATACTTACGCGTACCATCATTCGTTCAGCAATGACGATAATGAGTAATTTTCTTATTACTGAAATCGGAAAATCTCTTTTTGAATACTTCTCCACATAAGAGCTGACGATTTCCTTGGATCACAAAATTGTACAATTTCACATTTTCTTCGTGGCAAGTAAAAGCTGCATATACGAATATTGGTAGTTAGTAGTCGTGGAATATGTTCACAGATGGTAAGCCCGTTTAGCCTCTTAAATGGGAACGTGTTTCCGATCAGGATTCTATTTACGTCATGAGCATTTTTTCTTCGCACCGTAGCTAACGATACGTACAGTCGTACTCGGCGTAGATGGCATAGTGCGTGGTGCGAGGGACGAAGAAGGTGTGGGTGTGCACGTGTGCAGATATCAATGGTGGATAGTGTGTTGCACCAACGCCAAAGCAACGCTAAGTATAGCCAGGCTTAGATCGAGCAACAGTGAAGCGAGCAACACTATTCTAGCTATCGCAGACCCGGGCATTGTTGTTGCTTGCACAGCGATCGACTCATCGGATGTTTGGAAGATTTGTTGTTATGAAGGTTTGACGGCTTTGATGGAATCGAGGTTCAGGTATGTTCACAGGTATTACGACTCATTGACGCAATCACTGGATGACGATCCACGTGCATCCGGTCCCAATTATTCGCTTCTCTAGCGTTTAGACCACGATCGCTGCACTGCATTCTCATTAACCATTGTTCGAGCTGATTCACTTTCGGGATTGAATCGAATATACTACGCAGTTCCGTGTTGTATGTTGTGATGACAGATTCCAGAATAAACAATAGAATCTAGATCGGAAAACACGCTCAATAACTTTCAGTTTAGCATTTCATAATATTTATGTGGCTTTCCGTAATGATCGGAACGGAAATTTTGTCTTGAAACCACACACAAATAAGGCGTCTGATTATACTCGATAACTAAATTGTTGCTTAGTCCAATCAAGTTATTCGTTGACCAACAAAGTTATTGGAATCAAGCTAATTTGATTGATGTGACCTATAACTTGGGTGGGCTAGCCAATAACTTAGTTGGCGCAGACATAAACAAGCGCCTCGGTTGATCCAGCTCAGCCTCTTTTCCGTTCATTAAAGAAAATCATAAACAGTGACACATTGGTACATATCTCACTTTATTAACTGCTGATATTATACAGGGTGTATTGTTACTTCTAGCACATCGGGAAAATCTAAACTCAAAGAATTATTCGAAGAACAATGGCGCTAGCGTAAAATCTGAAAAAAAAAATATTAAGCGAGTTATTTGAGTTTATCATATTTAATAAATGAACCAATGACAGCACGGATATAGAAGAAATTGGCGCGCCACAGCGACGCCACTAAACTTCATACAACTTTGCCAAATGACAGTCGGCGCTGAGTTCGAGCGGTAAGCGAGGCTCTCTCGATCCTAGGCTAAGGAGACTGCTGACAGACGTCAATTGCAACGACATTGATGGAAAAAAATGACATTGTGAACTAATCGATTTTCACTTTCACTTTCACTTGCGATTTTCACTTTCACTTTCACTTGCGATTTTCACTTAACGCTGTTGGTTAGGATATTCGGCCTGGTCATGCTACTGACCAAATAACCAAAGAACGAATGAAGATCGTACCCTTTTTAGACAAATAAAATTCTTCTCGTTTGTTTATTTTTTTTTTTTTTCAATTTAATGGATATTTAAGTTAAGATTTAAAAAAAACATAAACCTAAAAAATCCAAGGTGAAGACAAGGTGCGTGCAGGGGGAGAGCAAGGTGAAGTCAAGGTGAGAGCAAGATGGAAGTATGGTGGGAGCAGGGGGAGAGCAAGGTAAGAGCCAGGGGAGTACAATCAAACAAGAAGAATTTCATTTGTCTAAAAAAGGTACGATCATCATTAATTTTTTTGGTTATTTGGTCAATAGCATGACCAGGCCGGATATCCTAACGAATAGCGTTGGTGGCAAGTGAAAATCGATCAGCTGACAATGTCATTCTTTTTCCACCAATGACGTTGCATTTGACGTCTGTCAGCAGTCTCCTTAGCCTAGGATCGAGAGAGCCTCGCTTATCGATCGAACTCAGCGCCGACTGTCATTTGGCAAAGTTGTATGAAGTTTGGTGACGTCGCTGTGATGCGCCAATTTCTTCTATATTCGTGCCGTGATTGGTCCATTTATTAAATACCATAAACTCAAATAACTCGCTTAATAATTATTTTTCCGATTTTACGCTACCGCCATTGTTCTTAGAATAATCTTTTGAGTTTAGATTTTCGCGATGTGCTACAAGTCGCAATACACCCTGTACAACCAAGATGTGCTTACTCTAAGGCAAAGAATTTTTTACAAGTTTGTAAAAGCATCTGACCAGTCCGGATCGCCTACACAATTTTCTTTAATTTATTTAAACATTCAGCAAACTTTCACAAAAAAAACCGCTATGTCAAATGTGCTGCTTTAAGATTGCCTAAGTAAGGAAATGTCATGGATTAAAATAGTAACTTTTGAAAAGTTATGAAATATATTATAAGATTACTTGTTTTTCGAACAAAGGAAAGACTAACGTCGTGCCTGGGAATCCACCGTGTGCACAACTGAAAATTATTTGAAGATTATTGTTCTAACGGTTGTTCTTATTAATGTGTAAAAATGAACGCTACAAAAGAGGGGGGTGCTTTATTTTCGCTGAGAGTAAAATTTGTTGCCCGAGCGGCGCAAGGGCAGAAATCATCTCAGGAGAAAATCACGCTCCCGCTCGGATAGAACAAGATAATTTACCTCCCTCGGCGCAGAATCGCGGTTTTATGCACGTATCGCGTGCAGAAATGCCCGATTTCATGGCTTGCGAAATAAAATTTCATACAATATTCCTGCGAAGAACGTTTTTTATAACTCGTGTGATTGCAACACGAGCTGAAGGCGAAACGCATACTTGTCGGAAAAGCCTAATAGAATCGTAAAGTACTACTTCAAAACAAGTGCGACAAAATTCCTCCTTTTTATGCCTGCAATGTGGCGAAAGATAGTTTTTACTAACCAAAAACCGTCACGCTCTGAAGACAATAAGTGGGGGATTATTTGTGGTAGCAGTTTTTTGTTTTGAAACTATTCATAAAACGATTTTCATTTTACCCTTTCTAAGAAAACAATGGAAAACGAGTTTACGTAAGACAATGGTACTTCTCACGCACAGCTGATCGAACAAAGCGACGAAAAGGCCATCTTGTGGAATTTTGGTATATACAAACGTGATGCGCGACAATTAAAAAAAAAACTTTTGTCGAACTGAAATCATACCAAGTATCGGATTAAAGTCGCGAAAAAATATACAGATAGCGATATACACAAGAACTGTGTACCAAATTCTTTGACCACATGCTTAGGCGTGTTAGCGAATATTGTATTAATAGAAATTGCGTAATCCTAGTACAACACATACGACCGTATTGTTACTCTGCGGGCAGTCAGAGAGTAATACAGAATAAAATCCATTATCAACTAAAAATTAAAAACCGTAACAAGAAAAATATAAGTATAGCGTATCTAACACATATTTTACTGATTACACCAGCAATTTCGTGAGCGGTCTTTCCCTCCCAATTTTTTGTCAACTACTCGCTCACTCAATGTTCCCCCGCGACGATCGTGCCAATCTGTGTGAGTGGAAATATGCATACACGCGAGATGGAGAAAAGCGAATCTCAGGCTCTTCATAAAGTCATAACTCAAGCGAATCCGCGGCATGCATCTCTCGGCATAACATTTAAAACGATTTCCGCTGGCAGCGGTGCCAAGACCCCGCTAGCGAGCAGCGTTGTTTCGGGGATAGATTAACGAAACATAACGCCGGGATACTCGCTATACGGACTTCGCAAGGGGATGGCTCTCTCCGCTGCCGTTGGATAATGGGAAGGGGCGTGTTGGCACTGCTCTGGCAGTTAAGCAGCCGAGCATGCAGAGACGACGAGTGTAGAGCGCGAGCAACCCCCATTCCCGCCCCGCGTGGATGCCACTCTAACCACGCGGGTTTCGTCGACATGGGATCGATCCTAAAATTCTCTCTGTAACTTCCCTCCGAAATTGCATCGCCGCTGACATGCCGTACGTAAATTCGCGTCATCTCAAGAGGAGCGGGCCAGAGTCAGAGCGGCGCGACGATGACAGCAGCATTTGTGGAAGGGCGGAGCGCGAAATAACTGGACACTCGACGCAGTAGAAAGAGCTCTATATGGTCAGCCTTACCAGTAGTGAAGAAGCAGAGCCGCGCACGGTCCGACCGATGATATAAATTAGAGCTGTTACTACTACAATTAATACTACTACTGCTGCTGTTACTACTGCGAGCTATATACTATACAGAACTCTACCTCTTTCCACTCCAATTCCTTGCTAACTACCGGGCCCTTTGGCGTTAAGAGATTAACTTGTCGTAGTCACGTTTTAATACTATACGCTATGGTGCTCGCAGAAAATCGATGGAATTAAGCTCTCTGACTAAGAGCCCGAGTTATTATTTCGTGCCAGCTAGTCACTCGGTCGTGCGTGCTGCACCGACTATTTATTTTGCTATGCATTTTTTATTGCCCGGATAGCCGACACCGATGAATTACCTATACGGTTTTATCTACTTGACGTGTCACCTGCCGCGCGCATTTTTATAATGAAAACTATAATCAAATGTGTTCTACACGATACAGTGTAATGATTCGACATTTCTGTTACAATATGAATATTGTAAATAAGGTCGATAAAGTTTTATATATGCGTATGCCTTTTTAATAAAATGAAATGAAGCCAATGTATAAATTATGCCGGTGTAGAATTGACGGACATTGACAAATGAACCGAAAATGAAACACAGTGACGCAAATAAATTATAAATATAAAATATAAAGGAATCAGACCAAAAACCGACATTGTTAAGAGGAACATTATTAAATAAATAAATATATGTGAATGAATAAATATATATTCTTCGTTTAATTTTGTAACATAAGTCTTGATATTTCGAAATAATACGGGATTTTGATTTTACAAAAATTACAAATAAATTGTAACAATCTTGTTAATACACATAAACACACACACATACCATGAACGATCATTAATTATTTCATATATATATAGTTTTATGGCGATCTCACGATCACGTCACCGTTACTATTTGTCTATATATATATATATATATATATATCTTTCAGTACGTTTTTCCTTTGTATCCGATAATATGATTAATATTTTTATAATGTTAATACTCATCTGTGTTTTATATGGAAATCCCCTTTTATCCGTGACCGTATCGATGAGTGGGCAGAAATATATATTATCGGTGTACTTCGTCAATTACAAATTTTAATAATACGGTAAATGTATACACATGTGTCTCCGGTGAAGGTCGGACGATCTAATGAGAATCGTGTAGATTTCGGGGGTCCTTCGGCCGATATTCGCCTACGCTTCAAATCTATCGAGTCATGGTCGCATCGACCGACGCTTGGTTCGAGCGCAAAATATGAACAGAAATCTCTCCACAACAGTGCCTACATTCTGTTTATTCAAATTAAAAAAATCTATCCATTCGCACAAAGCTCAAATTATTAAACAAGGATCGAAGTTGAAATTTTGAAAATGAGATAACATTTTATTTTTAGGAGACTCGTGTTTCAAACACCTACAAAATTTGAGTCTTTACGACAAATTAATGAAAATAAAATCGATGAACGGAAAAATTATGCACATTTCACTCCTTGTAATCTCTACATCTCATGTAGAGTGAACACCCCAATTCACGCATTTGCGCGTGCAATCATAAAAGATACATTCAAGATATAGGGAAAATCCAAATCCCAAATTTGTTTTTGATTGTGTAAAGATTTATTCTGGTAGAAAATTTGAGACTTCCGTAAGAATTTATGCATAACTCACCCCTGGTAAAGTCCGCTTCTCATGCAGAGCGTTCTGGGCGCTGATCGCGCTGTCACGGCTGTAGTAGGTCAAAAACGCACAACCTGGAACAACAGAAAGAGAACATTTTATATTATCACTGATCGCCCGCAGTGTACTTCACGTTGTGTATGAAACGAGAACGAAGTAAAAAAATATGAACGCCAAGGAAAAAAAAAAGAAGAAGAAGGCGGCATATAAAGTCTGCGCAGGATGGTAACAGGACGAAACGGTAAGTGCACGGTTGATCGCTCGAGCGTAAAAATCGTTTCCATCGAGATTACGTGACGGGCGTCAATGTGCCACAGCCCGAGCAATTAGTTCGAAAGCGGCTGAAACTTTTAAAGACTACAATTACGGGTACGAAAACTAGTATTAAGAGCACTTTTGTGTTATAATTTTTTACGACCTCCGCCGTCGAGTGGTTTACCGATCCGGACGTGTCGAGCCCCAACCATTGAGCATTTCCTTTCTCAACCATTTTCCCGTACACAATTGAGTTAGATAAAAACGACTCTTGCTCTGGGTTCGTCGTGGATACCGTAATCGCGTTTCTAGGTCAGTATCGTAGATCAAAATTCGATGCGGAAAAAGTTGGTGAAAATGCGAACTACTTCGAAGCCACAACTTAACTGCTGCCGTTGTAACGCTGTTGGTTTGGTTTTTTTCCTCCACATTCATTTCGCCAAACTCCAGATTTCGAGTGTTTTTTTTTGTCCCACGTCTGTGTTATCGAGTATTTACGACAGCCTTAAATCACGGAATAACGGTATTGGCGAACTCGGCCGTTCACCGCGTTAGATAATAATGTCAACTTTATAGTGGTCAGAGGCAGTGAGGGTGAGCTGCTCGCTTGCTATATACATCGAAGAGAACTGATCCTATCCGACCCCTTTCCAACTCACGCAAACTTTTCGCTCGTTATCCAGCGTTATTTCAGGCACACCAACCGATATAGAAGTACCTGCGTGATTACTCGTATGTACGTTATATGCCTGTCCATGTCCGACCCCCCATCCGATATTAGTCATACTCCAATATTTCACGGATTAACAGGATTTTGTCGGGGTGATGAGATGGAGAACGTCCGCGACTCTCGTTTTTCGACTTTTCCCACCAGACGACACGATACACTTATGAAGTAAATTCAGCACGCACGGATGGGCGATATCGAAGGTTCAAAGCAATGGTAATTAACCTCTGAATTGGACCTCGCCCCAGATCGAACCATTATCGAGTAGGTACACTGCCGCGAGCTACTGCGATACCCTCTCCAGGACCGCCCTCCTTTATCGACCTCCAGAATTTATTCAAGAGGTCTCTTCTCTGCCAATCCAATCGCCGTTAAGTTATCTCAACATAACTGAGAAGAAGCCGAAAATATAGCTACTTGACAATTTCATATAACGCGCAGACAAAAGTTTCTTTGGTGTATTTTTTATCATAAAATAATTTGTGTAATTTTGGTAGGTAAATTGATGGCAAAATTTAGAATATTTCAAATTGAGAAACATTTCAACAAGTTACAACATGCGATACAGACCAATCCAATCCCAAGAACCCAGAAATTTTGCGATTTAACAATTTCATGTAATGCACTGAACAATTTTTTATTCTGGTTCAATCGCTATAGTAAGAATACTTTAGTAATTTTTTTCGATAACATCATATTGTAAGTTGGGAGGTGTTTAATTAAGAAATATTTCAGTAGAGTTATGAAGTGTAGTACAAATCGGGATTGAGTTTGTTGGGTTGTCAGAAACTTATGAAACATAGAGTATTTCCAAGGTCGTAAACAAAAGGCTGATGTTGTTAACGTTGCAAGGAAAAGATGTATTAAATCTTTATGAAAATATATATGATAACCTTCGTTCTGTAAATAAAAACCGTATAATGTGGGTAGTGAACAATTGGTTTGTCCCATGATAAATCTACTTGCAAGCATAATCTCTACGCCAAAAGCAGGATTCATTCAATTTTCTTTCTTTCGTGATGTGTCAAAGGTTAAATATTCCACTTTTCTGTTATCTTGGAAACTGAAGCTCTATATATTCGCAGTTATTTCACCACGTAATATAACTCTTCTCAATTTTGATCGTCCATCGTTCCGCGTCGCTGGAATGAGAAGTTGGGAATATGAAAGGGATCGTGGGTGCTAGCTCGAGAGATACGTATGTCTCAATCTGCCGCCCTTACAGCGCAATTTCGTGAGGTCGTAGCAGGTGGCGCGTCTCGCTGCTGTTGCCGAGAGCGGATACGAAGTACAGGGCGAGGATGAGCAGAGCGGTTCTGTACGTCGTAGCTAGGAGTATAGGGTAGAGAGGAGAGAGCGGAGAGTGAGCTGAAAGCACCGCGAGAGAGAAGCGCAAGAGCCACGTAATTTTTCATGCGCCACGTCGGCTTCGCCTTATCTCCTCGCCGAGTTACGACACTCGCCGCCCGTTGAAACGCCGCTCTCTCTTCCTCTCTCCCTCTCTCTGTGTGTGTAATCGCGTGACGTAGATACTAGAAATGCACTACTATGTTGCCTCCTCGAGAACACGTTTCCAGTATGTCCTATAGCTGCATGAGGTTATTCGTGATGGGATGACCAACGGTTATAATTCAGTTAACAGGTCACCTTAATGTATACCCAGCTTCTGCCACTAATATTCTCCACCACTACACATTCAGTTAGAGAATAACACGGTCTATGCCTAAAGAATAGACGATAATTCTGCATCTCACCTGGAATTACCTACTTTGTAGTAACTTCAATATCGATACGGTAAGCTATCGATACCAGTAGACGTGCGATCGATGTGTGACTTTTAGGATGTTTCATAGAATTTTATTTAAATTTTTTCACTCCCATCGGATAAAATAGTACATTTTGTACCATAAATGAATTTCGCAAGAGAAGCCCGGAAAAAAATGCGTCTTTGTCGTCAGCCGCCTACTTTCCCGAGTTGAACTCTCTGAGTGAAAAACTCGTCGTAACTTGGATATGTCAGGGATTCAAAAAATCAATATGGGTAGAATAAAAATCCTCGAAGAAGAACACCGATAAAACAACCGATCACACATTAATATAAATCATAAAGTGTCACGTGCGAACGTGGAATCTCTGTATCTACTGCTATCTCAATCTTGTGAGATTCGGATGAAACTTGAAAAAAAAAAATGCCGAAGTTCATCCGGACTAAGCATTCAGTGGTGTGTAAATAAACTAATTTCCCCCACTGAAAAATTGGCGATAATCCCCCTTCCGGCTCTTGTTTAAATCACAGGTAAGGAAATACGTTTTTATCCCGGTCGTCGATGGCACGCCAACGGTGCGCAATATGAAAAATATGTTAATCATTAATATCATGGTAATGGCACATGCCTGTCACCGACTGGCTACCATGTTGTCATGTGTCTTGCTTTGCCAGTCATCATAAGTCCATGCGGCTTCCAGCACCAGTTCGCAGAATATCCAGTACTAGTTTGATCCGCAGTTGCAACCAAAACATGACAGTCATTGGGTTCATTGTTACTGCGGCTTTTCCTCTATCGGCTATAGATTAAGGTTAACTTTTTTAAAAACTATTTCTTTATATTGTTTTACCAAAAATTTATGTCTATAGCATTAATTTTTCCCAATAGTGGACGTTCCTCGAACGATTAAATCAGAAGTTCAGTTCTATTAAAAAACCGATGGGCATCTCTCCCTGAAGTACTTGAGTATAGCGAATGTGTGTGTGAATGGCAACGCTCAGTATGGAGTGCTCGCTCGTTCGATCTGCTGGAAAGTTTCAAACTCGTAGGGCCACGCCTCCAGGCAGTTCTGTATTTCGTTTTCTCTCGGAAGTTCATCTGACTGTACACATATACTATATTATTAGCCTTCTGTATACAGTAAAAAAATTGATTTTACCTTAATCTCTGAAAAATTCGGTGAACTCTTGAAAATCCAGTTCTACCGGGTTTTCTGTGCCCGGTGAAATCGCGTGCCACTCGAGATTGGAAACGAGAAACCAGTACACAGACGCACGAGTCGAGACAGCTTGCCCGCTATCGTCCTCGATCCCGCGTGAGCGTCCACGATGGACGAGGGGGTGGGACCACTCTGCGGTTATCGTCGGTCAGAATCGGCTTATCCATCACCGCATGGGAGGAAACGGTCGCTCTCACTCCAAGTCGCCTACTCATCCCCCGCTACCAGAGCAGAACGCTACTTTCGCGTTAATGCGAGCTCGTTTAGCTTCCCTGCTTATCTGGTCACGGTACTGTTTCGGAAATTTATAATATTCGCGGGCATAGTTATCTTGGTCGACCTGACGTGATGACTGACGCCGTCGAGAAGGTCCTTATCGAAACTGACCTCATCACATAAACTTCATTTCTGAGAATAAAATAAAGTTATGAACCGACACTGGAGGTTGTGCATTCGGTATGCGTCTCTGGTGGTCCCCTGAGATAAGCACCTTTGTTCCCAACCATTACTTGGTTAGGCGACCGTTTAGCAGTGCACGGACTGGCACATCAGTCAGTGAGCAGGAGGTCAGCTCTTGAGATAGTTTGATGTTTACACTTAAGGGGAGGTTCCTCTATAATTGACCGACAAATTACACTAAGTTAAGGAATTAATTGTGGATGAACAACAAGACGTAATAAGCTGGTTTTCTTAAAAATCTTTATTTATGCTTCAATTGTAATAAAATTTTTTGTTTTCAAAATGGCGTCCAAGATGGCGGCTGATACATGAAGTGCCCTCCGGTTCCATGCAAAACTGCGTGCATTCCTCACTCGTCGATTTTCAATCTAGAATCATGAGACAAGTTTCATTTTAAAACTGCCTAAGTACAGAATAGAACGAACCTAAGAAATCGAAAAAATATTGAAAAATGACAAAATGGCGGACATGTGAGTGAAAAAAAAAAAACATCCAAAAAACGAACTTTCAAGTTTACATGTCCGCCATGTCATTTTTCAATATTTTTTCGATTTCTTAGGTTCGTTCTATTCTGTACTTAGGCAGTTTTAAAATGAAACTTGTCTCATGATTCTAAATTGAAAATTGACGAGTGAGGAATGCATGAAGTTTTGCATGGAACCGGAGGGCACTTCATGTATCAGCCGCCATCTTGGACGCCATTTCGTATAAATTGAAACAAAAATTTGTTTGATTACAATTGAAGCATAAATAAAGATTTAAAAAAAACAGCTTATTACCTTTTGTTGTTCATCCACAATTAATTCGTTAACTTAGTGTAATTTGTCGGTCAATTATAAAGGAACCTCCCCTTAAGTTACTTTCGTACGCACAGCTGAAATCAGAATATCATATGGTCGTGTCCATCGGCTTCTGTAAAGTTTTTTCGCAGTTTTTCCGTGCCCATGGCCGTCTGCTGTCCCATGGTAAGTTCACTTAGCTTAGTGAATTGCAAGCTGGCAGCAATAGAAGGAAGAATTGAAAAGGCGGTAGAAGGCGATAGAAGGCGATAGAAGCTGGAAAGACCAGGAAAAACTACGATATAACCAAGTTATAAGAATTTATTTACAAGTTCTAGATTTCTATGCTTCGTGATTTTGTATTGACGTATTCCGATCAAACGGGGGATGATTCGCGTAGTGATAATTCTGCTGGAGGGAATATATTAATTTTGGTGAAGAGCGATAAAGAATTTCGGATTTTATGGGAATTTGAAATATTGAAAAGTTGATCTCGTTGTTGTAATTTGATTCAACTGCGACTGCTTCAGCTCAAATTTTAAACACCATACTGGGTACTAATTTAGTTGAGGTATGAATTAACATGGAACAAAGTTTGGGTACAAATTTCACACCGATCAAGCCGCTCAAATTTTATAGTACTTTGAATTTTTAGGAAAACATCTCTCGAAACAAAACAGCCCTGCATATTATTATTTATTTTGGGTCCTAAGTTTTTTATTAAAACGTAAACCGAATTTTTGCACGGCAAGAAGCTATCCAGCTATCCGTAAAATACCTCTTTCTATGTGAAGGCCTATTGAATGGAACAAAGTTGCCTTGATTCTACTTCACACAAAATGTGCCGAACGGTATATGGCGTGAGGGCTAAAAGGGGAACCGAGGAAAGAGTCGGTGGATGAGCCGCTATCTTTCGGCCGGGTCGTCACGCGTTCCTGGTATCACACGCTACACCCGGAGTCAAGAAAGGCATAGTCTGTATTGGTAGTGGTAACGGTAGTGGTTTTGCCAGGAAATGCCGAAGGTCCCATCGCGACAAAAAGTCACGATGCAGCCATCATGCGATCCCCGGTTTCATTTAACTTTACTCGACATCCGACTACCCTTTTCATACTATGTAGTCTATACCAGCGAGCTCGATCGCATGCGCACCAGCAACCTTAATTAATTCAATTGGGATTAATTATCGTCGTTGCAACTCGTCCGTGCGGACACTGCAATACTGCCGCCGGCTGGGCGAGAACAATTTTCCGAAACGACCTACGCATTCACCTGTCACCCGGTTTGCACATCGGTATCCCCTAATTCCATTACGGGACGTGCTAATATCTGGAAACTCACGAAATTTCAGAAAGTCTCATTGCTTCATCATTTTTGTATATCACTGGAGTTCATGTAGTAACTCCAGTCAATAAAACAAGTTTAGTAAACTAAAATCTTGTTTTACGAACAGTTCGGTTGTAGCGCGATAAAATTCTTGGAGATCATGAATATTTCCTCTGAAAATTTTGTGGCAATTAGATATGATTGTGTGAAGTCGTTTTATATATGTCCTGATCAGAACTTGCCATCATCTGCTTTCAAACACACAAAATTTGTCACAGCTGGGGCTGTGAGTGGTCATTATTATTATTACAAAAACATTTAACTCTAAGTATAATTAAATTAAAAATGGTAGGTTTAATGGCGGCCGAATATAATTTTTTACATTATAAATTTCTGTTCAATTACCATATATGATACCACCAGTTTATATTGAATATTCTGTCGTCGAGTTGACCTGCATTACTCGGAGAATACTATATCGTTTGATATTTACGTCTATACTCATCGAGCTCGTCGACGTTACGCCAAAGCCTACACGTATTCCAAAGCCAGAAAAAAAACAACTTAGGAGTAGTTGAGGCAACAAGAGTTGATGGCTGGACCAGCCGAAGGGAATGCTGAGTCGAACGATATAGAGCTCAGACGAGAATCTCACAGGGAGCGAGTGATGCTCGGAGGGATAGAAGAGCGTTTTATTCGCGAGGCAATGCGACGGCTAATACTCCAGTCACTGGACAACGTCCAAGTCATAAAATGGATTTTATGACGCCGATCGATACAACGAGATCCCTCTCCCTCTTTTCAGCGTCGTTTCCCTCCTCTGTTCGCATTCCTATAGCACAGCCCTCTTCGAGTTTATCCCCTGTCCCTTCACTGGCACATATATTCTCATGAGATATACCTAACCAACTCGACTCCCGGCTTTACTATTCCCACTTCTACCACGACGAAACTACTGGTTCTGCCGTCGACTCTGCGCCTCTTTACTCTTCGAATTCACTTCGTTGAGCGACTGAGAGTAGAAACTGTCGAGCTTCGATGAGGGGGATGAGTAATCCATTTACATCGTTTGTTCGAATGGAATAGCTTCGCGACTGAAACGAATTCACATTGACGGATGGACAGCCACGTTATCGAGCCAGCAAGAAGAATAATTAAAAGCTATGTATTAACTTTCTATTTGGGTATAGTTATTATTTGGTCCTGCTGTAGAGATTCGAACCGAAACTCTTATCAGCTCCGATGTACTGAATACTTTTGAAGATAGAAGTCAAATTAGTGCTAACCGATTGACGACAATTCCATAATTTCCAGTGATTTAAGGGCGGGGTACGTTATTTTCACTTTTTTTCTTTTTTTTTCGTATTGTTTTAAATGAATATATAATATTTCAAGAATATTGTGTCCAAATTTAAAGTAAATCGGAGCAACATTTACGAAGTTATGAGCGTTAGTGTATCCGTTGCTCCGCCTGACTTTTGACCAGCCTCGCAGCTGCCGCACGGCTGCTCGCAGCCCCTCCTACCGGTCTCCTGTATCTATAACCTCAAATTTTTCCCGCCATAAAAGTATACATTCAGGTAGTGTGCTGTATGGGATTTGCTCTATGGACCTGGGATGGATGTTTCAGTGTGAGCATAAATGAATTGTAGTATTTTATTCCGCATTATCTACTGTGCAAAACTTTAAAGCATTCTCCTGAAAAGCATCACTTTCAAAGTCAGTGCACACGATTACCCAAAAACTAATTGACCGATCGTTCTGAAATTTTGCACAGCGCTTCTTTATATAATTGATTCAGTAACGTTGGGATGTTTTTTTCGTTTTTTTGAAAAGTATCAATCTTACAATAACAAATAGGCTGATTTTTCCGGCGAAATTTTTTACTTCGAAATGACGACAAAAATTTTGAAAAATCGAAAAATAATCCGTTCAGCGTTAACTCGAAAAATATCTCCTCTCGTAGTCTCGAATCGTAGAAATGCTTTGGAAAACAAAATATTCATTCAAAATTCGATTATGGTATGGGGGCGCTCGGAATTGGCATTTTAGCTAAAAAATCCAAAGTAACGAGAAAATGGCCGAGATTATACTACGAAATGAATTTCACGGGAGTAAGTGGTATACATTAGTTGGCGAATAATGTTCGTTGATTGCATATATTGATGCAAGTATCAAGTTGATGAAAATAACTATACAATATTTACAGTAAAACTCAAATATCCGAATAATTGTCGAACTATGGACGTCTAGAAATTAACGATTTCAACAATACGTCCGGGACGATATTGCGTCGGGTACAAAGAGATATATATTTTTCGTAACACCTGAACAAATATGCTGTATACGAAGGTGACCGAATCGTTTCTAGTTCAAGAGATGATTTGTGTATACATATCACGAGTGGAAAACAGTGGCATAGAAATACTTTACTGGATGCTGAAACGTGCGTAGTAGAGCCGCAGCGAATCGCGCGCAATGGTGGTGTTGTGAAGAGAAGGAAATTGAAATATGCAAACAATCGTAGGCGCGAATTTACCTTCTCTATATTTATAGCCGCTAGTTCTCCACTCGTCAAGACTCGTATTTTGTGTATACATTGAGTTTGCGAATCGACTTCTCTCTCCGTTATTTGTCTCTGTACTACCTTTCACGCAATCACCGCACGTTCTCCGTCGCTTCAAGAAATCCTCTTAAACACACCGAGACAGTTGACGTGACGGATTTGAATGGAACGTAAATCGCGCTTTTTTGAACGGCTTTGTGAACGTAAATCACAATTTTTCTTTTATACCTGTAGAAAGTGTAGAATGCATTCGTTGTCTTATAAGACTTAATTTTATTGCAAATTGGAGCAATCGTTTATTAACAATGTATATACTGTTGCTTCGCCGTGTATCATAAGCTGGCTTATCACTAGATGACGTTATGATTTTACTATAGTGGTTCGTAGGTTGCAAAGCGCAATGGTTGGCAGGTTGCGAAAAATTGGTGTGCGAAATCACAGAGTCGACCCCTAAAAAAGTGCAAAATTTCAGAGGAGTTTTGAAATACGAATTACCATATCATCTAACGGCTGAAGGTAGAACTCTCGTTTTGGTCTTAAGGGGATGCTGGACTGGGCGATTTCGTAGTATACCCTATTCACTGTGAATATGCTACAAATATACTTCAAATTTTGCAGGGACGTAATAAAAACCTTCGTGCTTCGGCGTCCGGTCTGATTTGACATATCAGAGCCCCAGAAACTTTTATATCTCACTTCAACGGATCTTTTGACATCTCGAGCGGCCATATTGGCTTTTGAGAGGTTCAGTAATATACTTTTTTTAACTTTTGCTCTATGTCTTGAACGATAATTCGACCGGTTGCCGAAACATGAAGGTTTTTATTACCTCCGTGCAAAAGTTGACGTATATTTGTAGCGTATTTACGATAAATAGTGTATCGCCTAATCGACTCCAGCGTCCCCTTAAATGAATTATTTTGGACTATAGTATCTGATTATATCTGAAAAAAAATTGAAATCGCTATCATTTTATCAATCTAACATATTAACCTAAAAAAAAAGTGGCTAAAACAAGTTGGCTCGAGTAAATGATCTGCGGCAGTGTGAATGTACTTGTCCCGAGACGCTGCTGCGTCTCTTGATTCTGCCAATTTCATCCTTATCGTTACATTCATGCCGGGGGGATACTTTTTACATGAAATTGTCCATTTCTGAGACATTTCTCATTCACCAGTTATCTTAGAGGAGTTCAAGAAGTTTAAGAATCCCTCAGCAGATATAAAAGTGAGACATCTGTCGATAAATATTAGCGATTTGGGTTTACTTCCCGTTCCTTGATGACTGAAAAATCAAGAGTCTATATTAAAATAAGGGCATGATCGGTTTACGAAAATTTTTCTTCACCGTATCGGGATCTGAGTACTCAACTCGTATAGCTACTAGTGTATTAGTACATTGAAACGTCAATATGTTTTTATCCGGAAAGGCACGGTATCGCAGTCCAGTGCAAAGATGTGCGCTGTTAACTACATATAAATATATATATATATATATCGAAAAACAATTTACTGCGGAGTTGCTGATAGTGCAAGGTTGGGTATATAGTGGAGGAAACGCAAGAGGTATAGGAAAAGGCGACCGAGGAGTTCTCGTCCTGCGGGTCGTTCGCGAGGCGAAAGCACGTTAGGGGTCGGAAACGGAGCTTCCAGAGGCTCTTCCATTCGCGAAGTCTCGGCCCATAAAGCCGACCAGAGCGCGTGAGTAAAGTGATCTTCTGGTACGGAACGTCGACCTCGCCTCGTTCCTTCCTCCGTTGCTTGCTGGATCCTATGCTGCTACTCTCCTACTCACGTCCTTCCATCAGACCTTTCTATACTTACCTTGATACTCCTCCTTTCTATTTCACCAATGGATCCAACTACTATTCACACATGGCACTCGTCGATCCTTCATTCAACATTAAGTACAGAAAGAGCTATAATAGTGAACAAAAATTGTAAACATTCGATCCAATCATGTAGGTAGCGCAAACTTTGCGAGGAGATCAATTGACAGAAAAATTATTCAAATCATTGATCACGTCCAATGGAAAAAAAAGTTGATTCGTAAATTATTTGCTCCGTCAAGAACATGAATGATTGATGTCGCTACTCAAATAAACAGCTATTAAATATATTGCTTTCTTACAGTCCGAAAAATGTTGGTTGACGTTGCTGGGGTTGCGTGCATGTCCAATTATTTCTTTAGAATTTTACAAAGCTTAACAACCAAGATTATGTAGAATACGCATCTATTTACTGAAAGAATTTCCGTTCTTATAGGGGAAGGTGGGGCAAAGTAGAACGTTTTCTGAGAAAGTGAGAGTGGAGAAAGTTTTTTTAAAACCCATTTCTACAATAATACAATTCCACCGCATTATCCAAAATACAATGATTTTCAAGCCATTTCGAGTGTTTACATCAATGAAATTTTCAATTAAAAAGGATCGAAAACTTTGCAATGTGGACCACTCCGATATCTGTGATACTGTGATATCGTACATTTCCGAATTTGAAAAACGGTTCCACTTTGCCCCCGATTTTTTCCGCCGACGATCAAATTCAGTTATTGAAATCAACTTTTTGAGTGAAAAGTAGTAGAAATACTCGTTGAGTTTCGTGATAAATCCATTTATTGCTTATCCTTTTTCGCCTTGCTACATCTTTCTCTGTACCTACTATTCTTGTGACGAGAGAGTCAAAATTTTCTAGCTAGTTAAAAAATTGTGGCAGAAAGCTTCGAATTGGCAGTTCTGTTAGACCCAAATATCAGCATCTTCGTAGAAATTCCGTAGAGTTATAGAGGGCCGAAGTTGCCGAATAGGAATGTCAAAGGCAAATGGCTTCGAGTAGTTTACCTCAATCGTATGCGACCGTGACTCTATCTAATTTATCCTATTACCGATATCAATATGCTCAAGTCTCCTTCGCGTTTCTTTTTTGCCGCGTCTACCCGAGCTATCCCACACTCCGGTCTCCAGTCAGCCAGCAGTTTTCTCGAGCGTGCTCTACTCTTATTCTTCGATCCTGTGCTTGGCTACCCCGTCGCGCTGGTAGCTATCCTCCCACGTGCTTCACGCGAGAAAGCGAGAGCGGGAGAGCTCGGGCACTAAAGTAAAGTGCGCCATTGAGGGTGATTTTTATTCAAGAGACAGCGTTCAGCAAGCGGCCCGAGTCTCCCGCCGCCCGCCAAGCCCCCGGGCTTTAACTTAAATGTATGTCGAAAGTTTAGCCCAGGATTTTTAATGTCACCGGTAGAAATATAAAAATACCAGTGTTCCGGCTGCTGGCGCTCTACTCGGTGCACTGAACGTAACGTTAGCCTTTCTGAGGTAGCTTCGTGAAGTTATTAAGACTCCGTGAGATCTAAACTGTCGAGTCACTGGCAGATCCGTTTGGAGCCAGCAGACCAAATCTTCTTGCACGCTCACTGTTCCACTATGGTCTTTCCCACTTCTGCGCTATACACACCCTTTTTTCCGCCATTGAAACTGGCTTCTTTCCGCTCGTAATACTTGCTGAGCATCGCGACAAAATTAAATTATACGACTGCGCCAAATTGACAATAGAGACGTTTTGAGTTTTTTTTAAATATACAAAATAAAAGACCCTACAGGACATGATGTGATGAAAATATCTCGCTCCCACCTTCGTATAAGAGAATCGAGAAGCTAGAAAAGGGAAGAATCGAGCACAGTGTAGCACTACCCCCTTGTCGAAAAAAAGTGTATCGAAGATATATCGAAAAATATATCGTCTGCATACGATGTGCATCATGTTGCGAAAATGTTATATCTGGGATGTATCTTGGAATATATATCCCAAATATATGCAAAAACGGAGGCGGAAAATTTGAGCGTGACTCTGACATCCCCGAATCGACAACTTATTCATACACTTCAAACCAGAAAAAAAAGTTGAAAAATCGTGCACTTCTTCCCTGACATAATTCACGTAACAGTAATGAACTCAAATGTAATTTAATCTTTTTACTCGATCAGTTTGTCAGAATAACGATGAGAAAAATCTAACATTTATCTTCCTCGCCCCAATATGATTCTATTGCCCGGAACGTTACGAGAAAAATATTTGACTCTGCGACGTAAATAACACTCCATTTAATCCGTGATAAATCTACTTTCATGTTCATCCAATTTAATTGGCTCAATTAGCTTGTGTTATATTTATGAATCATACAATGGTGGTTGTTAGATTCGTCATCGAAATCCAGTGACAGATATTTATGGGATAACCGTTTGAAATTTCGACATGTTTGACGATTACAATTAGGTACGTTATATTTATTACACCTTACCAGAAATTGACAAATCCTCTTTAATTTTGTAGTTGGCTTCAAGTTCCATTACTTATTTTAAAAATAATGGGTAATGAATCCGAGTTAAATGAATTTTCCGCAAAATAATGGGTAATGGATTTTAGTTGAATTACTTTTTCGCAAAGGAATGGCTAATTAAAACGGCAATGCATTAGAAAAGTAATGCATTCTTTACAATTCTGCTTATCTTTAACACGATAACTTGTGGGCAGCAAATTTGAATGTTCAGGCTTTACGCTTAACGGCGGTATGTTTCTCGTGCTCGTAGCCTGACTTGTCGTGAAGTACGATATTGGCGTGCAGCTGAGGAATCGGATAAGGAATACTTAATTTTCAGCCTCACCTACGTCTGCACTACGATGCACTTCACTAGCGAGAAAACTTTCGTCATGCCATTAATAAGTATTTATTTGTTGCATGTCTTAAAAAAAGGAAAAAATGTTCTAGCCAGAACGTTAAATTTTGGACAACCAACAATTTGCGGAATGGTACATTATGCCCTATTAGTGAGGTAGACTTTCCTTGGTGATTTCATTGTATATTTCAAAAGATTCTACAATTACAAAAATACAGGTAAAAATAAACATTAAGGAAAACGACGTAACGTCGCCAAAAGTCGTTAGCTGTTGCCTTTACTGTTAGGAATCTTCTCGTCAGATGATTATTAGGATTTGAATAACATGATAGTACGTATTTTTGACCTATTTTTTATAGCTTCGTGTAGACTAGCACTGTATGATAAGAAGAAAAGTTAATAATTGCTTTAACGAAAAAAATGACCCTAACAGATATGTATGCAGAGATAGTTTTATCTAATTTAATGACTTATGTGATCATGAATAAAGCTAACACCCGGCGCGGCGTAAGTTAATGACTGCCAGGATGTTCAAAATGTGCAAAATATGGAGTTTTATCTAAATTCTATTACGAGATTAGCCCTCGTGGTGTGAATCAGATGTTTGACGTCGAGGAAAGGGTTTTGATTCAAATTTTCCAGTCACAATGTGTACGTGAGAAAATGATGTGTTTGGAATATTTTGGTCCGGAAGGACGTAGCGCCCGACCTACATTTTTTTCTTTCGATATCACCCATCCTTTCATCAGAACCTCGTAATTAGAAATCTTGGATACCGGCTGATTAATTTTAATGAGCCACGGATATATGGCATAGAGCAGATAGAGAGAAGAGAGACCGTCGACTTTGTGTGCCCACACCTCTAGTGCCGTCGACACCTCGCGCACGAGCGCCACTCTCGTTAATATGTAAATTATCCGCCACTAGAGACAAGCCCGCGTTGAAGTCAGAAATTTGGACAAGGATTAAGCGTGATTCTACCTAAAATCCCCATTTTACGGTTGGATTTCAATCGTCGATCTGATCGGATTCCAGGCATGGGAAGTAACACACAGAGGCTGGGTTCTAATCGGGATCTCGAGTTGAGATCTGATCCGATGGCTGACTAGATTCTAGCGTTAATATCGGAAGCTTTTAAAAAAATTTCAAAATTCACAATGTGTTTATGTGTGCGTTAAAAATGCAATTAATATTCTGAATAAAATGAAGCATGTTCCATCCATCGAAAGTAATAAATAAAAAACGAATCAAACATGTGAACGATAATCCCGGTAAAAGGTAGTGTATAACTCCGCCAGTATCAAGCACCACGGCAGAATATCCATTAGCTACTGGACGATATGGTGAGAAATTACAGACTGAGTTAAATCTAGTTTGGCATTCAATTCCAGTGAATCGAGAGCCGTGGCACCGCATGGGGATATTCGTGCTCTTAATATTCGAGAAACTTTCAGGGGGTGATTACCTCTTCTGACGGTACGCTCTTGCCATTAAGGTCGAGCTGAAACTTCAAAGATTGGCCTCGCCAGGTTTAGTCCAGAATTAATTAATAAGTGCTAGTTACACTTGCTAAAATGAAAAAGCGTGCGAGTTGACAGCACGAGTGAAGAGAATATCATCGCGTGTCGTTATCGAGATTCGGCCGGTTTTAATTAGACTCGTCGCTCACACGGGTATATAGTTGTTCGATAACCAGAGATTTTATGCAACCGATATTACTCCCGCAGTAGTGTCACAACGGTGGGATGTTGGGCCGGATGCATGGCGTATATGGGATTAATTAATTACGATGTACAGTTGGGTTAATAATGATCTAGGAACCCCTGGTGCGTCTGGGACAGCGAAGCACGCAGGTATAATAATTCCGAGCTTACTGGATGTAATTTTGAACGCGAGACCAACTAGCCCAGGCTCCCAGGAGAAGTATAAAACCCGATATGACTCCTCTGACCTGCACTCTCTTCTTCGAAACGTTCGACCACTAATTCCTTCCGTCCTTCCTAACCGCAGCTCTTATACCACCCTAAAAAGTACAGTTGCGCTCTTACAACGTACTTGTTGTAAGGTGATAAAAGACAGGAATGTCAACCTACTCCACGTATCACTACGTAACCCATTAGTGCATGACGTCACTTTCCAATGTCATAATTAGAAGGATATGTGGCCATTTTCAGATATTTTCAGATAACTGATTTCAATATAACGCTTTAGGAACTTTCTACTCAATTTACTTTGAGTGCAAAAGGTAGGTCGATAATACAATCAAATCGCTTCTCATTTTTCCGTTGATCTCATTGGATGAGATCACGTATTATTTGATATCTCGGAATTTTTTTATATTCGTATATTTTTTAATTTTATTGATTTCTGTAAACAGAAACGATTTATTTAATTCTTGCCCGTGACATAGCACCAACGTGGTATGTCACGTTTTCTAAGCCACGACGTCAACCGCCGAAACAGATTTTTTTTAGATATCCGGTTTTTTTTTTAAATTATGTTTACAAAATGAAATATATAAGGAAATAATATGCTCTTTTCGATCTGTTGTCTATTTCAAGACTAATTTAATTTGAAACTGAAGTTATATCATCAAACCATGCATGATGTATCTATATTTTACCGCGTGGAGGCTCACTTAAGAGGGTCAGGATGAAATTTGCTGAGTAATGTAATATTTTTAGGTTATCGGTCTTATATTCGACTATATGGTTACAGATAGCTTATATGGCCGAGGGAGGCGCCACGCAAAATGTTTTCTACCGTGAGCGCCGACTTATGATCTGTCATTTCGTCCGTCCGCTCGTAACAAGCGTCTTTTACGAGGCTGCGTAAAGCGAGGGAAGAACGATGGCGCGGCGCCATAGACGTTGATTGCCGGGAGAGGGCCAAGGCCCCCTTTTCCACGAGAGAAAGGAATGGCGCGTTTTCCACAGTGCTAACACCGCACCCCGCACGCTTGGCTCACTTTCCCCAAGGGAACTATGGTGCGCCCGAGTGCTGCGCCCCAACAACGCCCGTGGAATAAGTTGTCGGAGCTATCGCTCTCTGTCCAAACGAAGCACCGCTCATATTTACCACCGACGTGGAGCAAATGGCTGGCGAAAGACGTCGGCCTTTTTAACGTTCAGTGTCAGGTCTTGCCCAAAATCCGAAAAGTAACGCGCGTCATCTCTGCATCAGGGGCATATATATGGTTCATGTCGACAAGGCTGCCAACCCTTCTGAGCATACCGGCAGGTAATTCGCTTCCTCGATCTTCCAGACCAATCCTTGCCATTTTTCTCATCCACTTTCGTGGCCGCTAACACCGGAGCTTTCCCCTCCATTCCGGAAACTCTGTCAAGGAGACCGCTTTTTCTTCTTACCGCGAAAACGCTTTATCCGTGAGAACAAATGTTCAGACGCTGCCCACTTCTTACATATGAAGATGTTGATTTTGTAGATTTTTTAGATTCCTTTAGTTGCAATTCCGAGGTACACCCGTGAGGGTTTTACCTTGATCCCCTCCTAGCCTTCGTATCCCTTCCTGCGCGCACTTCAATAACTTAACTTAACTGCCCATGCGTCTGCAGCCGCCTTAGCTACCCGCACAATATACATAGTATGAAAAGAATATTGAAATAGTACTAAAGAGAATGTATGAGGAGTATGTCATATTGGACGAAATCATACTCGAATTATATTTATATTATAATATTGAGTATGAAATGGGTATACGAAAAAATATTCGAGAATCGACCGAACTAGCCCCGAAATCCCTCAATGTTTTTTATTTTACTTACTTTATTTTTATTTCATAAGCCACGTTTGTTAATGACGTTCGTTAACGCCATTTTAAGTATTTGCCAGTAGATTTTTACATTACATTGTTTTTTTACATCGTCTCCAAAATTATCGTAATGGAGTATTATTCGACGAAATCCCAATTAACATGAGATACAAAAACACGAGAAACGAGACGAATCGGTACCGGGTTTCACAAAAAAAAAACAAAAAAAGGTGGATCAAACTTTCGGTTAAAAGAGCCAGAACTCTGTGTAGCTCATAAATTCATTGACGATCAGTCCAGAAGAGTATGTATAGTAGGCAGACAGTTTCGGTGTCGCTAAATAATGGTGCTAGGGGCTAGCTTGGAACTGAAACCCCGGACATTTTCAAGCGGCTTCCAGTTTCAGAATATCCTGACCACAGTTGATGCTGCTGTGTATATGCGCTGTTGGATATTTTTATGGGTGCATCGACGTATGAACACATGCAATCGCGCTCGTTTATTGTTTTTGTCGGGCCATGCCGGCGACGAGCAACTAAAATTTGCATACTTCGTATGTTCACCAGTGGTACGCGTGCGAACGCTCTCCCCTAGCACACTTTATGCCTACCCACACGCTTCGACCGTCCGACAACTCTGGTATGGCCCATTGTGCTCAACCGACTGCTGAATTGCTCTACATCGAGCATAAGCTCGCCACTTTTGCATAACAATCGTCGACTGCAATGGAATCGGCGCTCGTGTTCGATTTATCGACGTGGACGCCGGGCGACGTAGCCCAGTTGTCGCAGCGACATACGTCAAGAGAACAACGTCCTCTGTGCCACCCTCCATCATTCTCTAGGCCCAACCATCGAATCGCATATTTTATTGTCTTACTTCAAATTTAATAATTCGAGTGAAGTGTGCCATAACTTATTCTGTACTTTGTAAGCATTCGCATGACCGAATAATATAATTGAATACAATGTCGTTTATTCGAATCAACTGTACGTCTCGTTAAAACGCTAATAGAATGTGTTGAATGAACTATGTAGAATAGCCGAATTATTTGAATCAAATAAACAGTGTTTTTAAAGCAGTTAAATATTTCGTTATATCGAATAAATAAATGTTTGTATGGTTTAAATGATTATTTTTATCAATAGTCGTATTCAGTTTAACTTGTACATATTTAAAGCTGATTTCATAATTGTTATAGTGATTGGTAAGTGTTATGGAGGGTGAAATAAATGCAAATATTACGAAATCCAAATGCAATATATTTTCAGCGTGTTGCGTTAGTCCGCCATCTTGAGGCGAGAGCCCCCTTCTTTTTTACGGTCGTTTTGGGAACTAGTGAACACTCCGCCCCCCTTGAAAGAACCGCTTTCAACAATAATACAACTTATGAGTTTCGATCAGTGATTCGATATAATAAAATACCTAAATTCTTATAAGGAACTTTCAATTCTCACAAATTGAGCATAAACTTTAAGAATAGATTTTTCATTTCCCATAACTTGAGCAGAACAAACCTTCCATTTCTCATTTTTTAGAGTATTGTCTTTAGGAAGAAATAACATAACGTAAGTATAGTTAGGAACATTAAGAAAAAAAATAATTAAACTTTGAAATGATGATAATAATGTCTAATCGTTAAGGACTAGTGTTTTCAGTGTCACGGGTTGACTCCGACTCTTGTCTCGATTTTCTCTTCGATTGACAAGATGCACAATTTGCGTACGGATCTCTTCAGGACTCCGCCCGCAGTACGAATGGATGCAACTCGGGTCACAGAATCGAGCCCAGGATGCAGCTTGACGACTCTCCCCATTTTCCACTGCAAAGGTGGCATGTTGTCCTCCATGAGAAGAACCATATCGTTGATTTTCAGGTCACCGTTGCCAGTGGACCACTTGTGTCTGCGCTGCAGCTCCTGTAGGTAATTCAAGTGCCAGCGCTTCCAGAAGTGCTGCCTGAGTTTCTGTACGTGCTGTCAATGCGACAGCCGATTGTCTGAAACCTCACAGAGATTATGCTATACAGGTTGGATTAGCGAGTCGCCAATAAGGAAGTGTGTTTAGAACGGCCTCGATGTCTACAAGAAGCGTGTAAGACTCCTCGAACGTTTTTGTCAGACCCTTCGTGACTGCGTAAAAGTGTTTCTTCACTGCCTTCACCGCAGCTTCCCAAAGCCCGCTAAAATTCGGTGAACGAGGCGGAATAAAATTCCACCTGATCTGCTTGGCCAGGTGAGTGTCTCGTTTTCTTTCGCCACGAAATCGTAGATCTCCTTAAGCTTTCGGTTTGCTCCAACGAAATTCGTCCCATTGTGCGAGAAGAGCTGGTTGCAAATTCCTCTTTGCGCGGTGAACCGTGTCAATACCCCGATGAATGCCTCCGAAGTCCGCTTGGTAACTAGCTCTAAGTGCACTGCTTTTGTGCTCATGCACACGAATATTGCGATGTAGGCCTTCGTCTCGTGTACTCGACCTCGACGTCGGCTCTTTTTTATTTTCTTAGGTCCCGCGTAATCGACTCCTGTGCACATAAATGGACGCGCGAATCCGACTACTCGTACTCTCGGCAAGTCTCCCATTATGATTTCTAGGGTGGCGGGGTTGCACCGGAAACAGCTGACGCATCGCTTGAGGACTTTCTTGATTTGTCTTCGACCGCTGAGGATCCAAAATCGTTGTCTCAACGTGCTCAATAACTGCTCCGTTCCGCCGTGATGCAATCGCTCGTGTTCGTGACGTATTATAAGCTTCGTCAGCGCGTGGTGTGACGGCAAAATAGCCGGATGCTTCTGGTCTGCTGAGATTTCTGCATGCCGCAGCCTCCCGCCAACCCGAATCATACCTTCGTTGTCTAAGAAGGGTTGAAATGCGGTGAGTTTACTTTTGCTAATTCTCGTCGTACCTGAAGGCCGATCAATTCCGTTGAGAACTCTTGGCGCTGTATCATCTTGACAAGCGCTTGCTCCGATTTCTCAAACGCAGCTGTCACTGGTTCGATGACTCATTCCTCGTTCGGATTTCTTCTGAACCGTATGCTATACGCGACAATTGTCCGTAGTTTATCGTACGAAGAATATTTATCAAATATCCCGTGATCTCTCTGAACGGCGATCGCTGGTACAGTTTTCAGCTCAGGCGCACTCATATCTTTGCTTTCATTTTGCTGCGGACATCGTTTCTTCTCTCCGATCCACGACGATCCGTGCCACCACAGCTTGTTAGCGATCAGTTCCTCCACAATGATACCTCTGAGAGTATATCCGCTGGGTTGTCGGATGACGGCACATGAAGCCACTTCGCGTCCGCGGTGAGATTTTATATTTTACTGACTCTGTTTGCTACAAACGTTTTCAGCGCATTTGGTTCCAATCATATCTAGCACATCACGATGGTCGAATCGCTCCACAGGTAAGTATTGCCCAACTTCGTCTCGTAAGCTTCTTTCACGATTGCGTAAAGATTTGCCAGCATCACAGTTGCATTGAGTTTCAGCCTCTGGAGAGATTGCGTTTTCAGAGACGCGACTCTCGATTTCGAGAAGATCAGCTGATACACTGTCCTGCCGGTACGATCCGTGCTTACTGCATACAAGCAGGCTCCGTAAGCCTTTCCTGAGGCGTCCCCAAATCCGAAGATGTCGATTTTTTCTGAGACGTTTCCGGGATTAACGTTGCGGGGTATGACGATCTCGTTGAGTCGAGGTAGCGAATTGCAGTACGTGTTCCTCGTAGTGTAGAGCAACTGCGGGAGTGACTCGTCCCAATCTAACTTCAGTTGCCAAAGCTGTTGCATGACGATCTTCGCATTGATAAGTACAGGACCGATTAATCCGGAAGGATCGAATATTTGCGTGATTTTCGACAGCACGTTTCTCTTTGTGACCTTGTACGTCTCACTAGCTTGCACACGGTACTGCAGTGTGTCTCCACTTGCGTTCCAGAGGAGGCCGAGTGTCTTCAGGGCTTCTTGTCTGTCGAGTTTCAGTAAATCTTCAGTTTTGCATTGCTCGTTGAGATGCTCTAATGATCGTTGATCGCTTGATCTCCATTTTCGCCGGTGAAATTGTCCTTGGCTTAGCAGTTCCGAAAGCTGCTTCTGCAAGTCGGTAGCCTCGTCGAGCGTCCTCGCTTCTGTGATTATATCGTTCATATAACAATTACGTCGCAAGGATTGCGCTGCTGCGGAAAATTCCTCTTCTCCATGGATAGCGAGCTGTCTCAATCAGCGGATTGCCAAATAGGGTGCACACGTCGGGCCGTAAGTGACGGTATTGAGGCGATAAATTTGTATCGGTTGTTGTGTATTGGGCCTCCAGAGGATTCGTTGCAAATCACGATTTCGTTCGTCGACCGAAACATTGCTACGACGTCTGCCGTCAGCACGTACTGGTGAGTTCTGAACCTCAAGATTATTCCCAAGAGATCAGCCTGCAAATTGAGACCGACCATCAATCGATCGTTGAGAGATGTGCCACGCGATTTTTTCGCAGAGGCATTGAAAACTACTCTGAGCTTCGTTGTAACGCTGTCGATCTTCACGACTGGCTGGTGTGAGAGATAATACACTTCTTCGGGCTGAGGCTGCTGTTCTCCCGTTACTAAGGACATGTGTCCTTGCACCTCGCAGTCTCGCAAGAATTCTTCGTGTGCTCGCTTGAGCTCCGGATCTTTGGCAAGTCTGCGCTCGAATGAAATTAATCGCCTTCGAGCTTGCTCCTCAGAGTCGCCGAAAGTTACACTCTCATGTTTCGGTAAACGCATGACAAACCGTCCACTTTCGTCTAAATATGCTCGCGAAATGTGAATCACACTCCTCTTCGTCTTTTGTCTGTTGTCGCTCTTGAATCTCTTCTTCATCCTAAAATTGATCGATTTGCTTCTGCAGCATTGCATTCGTGACCAGGTTACAAACGGAATGCGGTGTGTCGTCTCTGGCGGTTGCCAGCTCTCCACCAATTATCCATCCTCGTTTCTGTCTCTTCGCTGACGCTTTCTGCGGGCGCCGCGTGCATCGCGACCGATGGTGGCTTTGACGATTCTTCTTTCGATTCTCGACTTTGATCGATTTTTCTCTGAGTCCCAGTGCAGCGATGTGTTGTGCCGTTTTGGACATTGTTTGCACGATGCTGCTTTGCAGTCTTTGACGTAATGTCCTGGGTTGAGGCAGTTTGTGCAGAGCTGCCATTCTTTTATCTGCTTCATTTTGTTCAATGAAGACAGCTGGACGAACTCCTGACATCGGTACAGCGGATGTTTCTCGCTGCACTGTCGGCACGCATCTTGAGTCGCGGCTGGCAGTGATACTTTTCTCTCGGATCTTTTGCTCTCCGATGATTTCGATTGTTCTGATTTTGGCTTGTCGACCTCGATCATCTCCAAAGCGTTGCATTTGTGGGTAAGAAATTCGAGTAATTCCTCCATGTTGGGAATTTTGTCTGGATCTTGACCAAGTTTTTCCGAATGTGCACGATGAATTGTTCCAACGATGACGGTTTGTTTCTTGCAATCGTCGGAAGATCCAGCAGCTTACTGACATGTGTGTGAATTATCAGTTTTTTGTTATCGTAATTTTCGTTCAATAGTTCCCACGCGTGATGGTAATTCTCGCCTGTCGTAGACATCCCCACGATAATGTCGACTGCGTCTCTGACGAGCGCACTTCGTAAATACTGGAATTTTTGAATATCTGTTAATTTAGGATTATCGCGGATAACTGATTTAAATCCGTCCGTGAACAGCATCTTTTAACAGATTTTTAATACCGGCAATTTTACTTTTATCATTCTCGGTGCCTCGAAATTAGCGACCGGAACATCGCGGTTCGATTGTTGGTTGTGTCGCTTAATAATCTTGTTGGCTGTTGCCACCGCTGTATAATACGCATTCTCGAAAAGTGTTCGGTCACCTTCACACTCCAAGATGA
Source organism: Clistopyga incitator (assembly GCA_947507545.1). Taxonomy (NCBI): domain Eukaryota; kingdom Metazoa; phylum Arthropoda; class Insecta; order Hymenoptera; family Ichneumonidae; genus Clistopyga; species Clistopyga incitator. The sequence goes on from OX382176.1 coordinate 7,616,566, forward strand.
ACACCTGATCGTGAGACCCGTCGTCGTTTACTTTATTATTTTCAATCGCTGTCTGCACCTCGTCAAATGTCTTGAATATTTCCTCCGCTGATGACAGCCTGATCTGTGCGTCATGCGAGGTGATTTCCCCGCTGGCTTCGAGAAAATGTCGTATTCGTGTCATTTGGCCTTTCAATGTGGCCCGTCTTCGGCACAGAGTTTTATATTCTTCCGCCATTTTCGCTCTGGGAATCAAAATAATGGAATAGGATAGGAATATCAACGACTCACTAACTTGAATATCCACAAATATCATGGAGGCCCCACGTTGTCGCGAGTCTCGATCTCTGGTCACATTTGAGGTTATACACGACTCGTATCGTCTCTATTGTACCGCCGTGGTACGTCTGCGTCGCCGTCGCGCGGTTCCTCGTTGTTATGCACGTTGTCAGCGCCGTTGCGTCGAGGCGCCGTCTCCGCGAAGCTTATCGCCTGCCGCACTGTTCCTGCCGGTCCGCCGTTTGCCGTCTCGCTGTATCGCGATCGGCTTTTCACTTTTGCGTATTTATACGAGCAGATCTGCGTCTACTATGCCCGATGAGTTCGAGCGTTTGAATATTTCGCGTGCCACGATGATTTTTCCAGGGAAACGAGAGCTACGTTGGATTTTCCCTCACTCTTTCGATGAACGCTAACGTTGTCTCTATGTACGCTCGGCGTCACTGTATCTCTCGCGCAAACACGAGATATTCGCCACTTGATTCTCATCGAGTTGAATGCGAATACCGTTGATTCGGATTCGTCGAGTGCGTAAGTCTCGCTCACGTACACGATTGACTGTTGTCCGGCGTCCGTGGAACAAGAAACAAAATCGTCGATTTTTTGCACAATTTTCGTTTTTCACTTGAAATTTTTTGTTTAAACAACACTCGCGTGGGTTTCGCACACTTTGTTGGGCGCCATTATGTTATGCAGGGTGAAATAAATGCAAATATTACGAAATCAAAGTGCGATATATTTTCAGCGAGTTGCGTTAATCCGCCATCTTGAGGCGAGAGCCCCCTTCTTTTTTACGGTCGTTTTGGGAACTAGTGGACAGTAAGAATATCAAAAACTATGTGGGCTGTCCTATAAAAAATCCTATAAAAAATAAGTCATAACACCAGCAAAACGAAAGAGATATATGAAATGAAGGCGCTAGCATTTCCGTGCGTCCCTCCTCGCGAGTGCGGCTCGTATCTTGAATTCAAAATTTAAACGGGTTTTCAAGAAATAATTGCACAAAACTTAGATTGAATTTAATGTCTGGAATTCCCGAATTTTAATACTCGTTGTTCGTCTTTGTACCTCAATAAAATAATGATAAAAATATCACACCACCAACAAAGGTGATGAGAAACTCGCGTATTGTGAGTACGCCAGTAGTAGTCCGGCTTTATGGGGTTAGCAAAAATCAACCCAACTTAATTATTCCTCCGAAATTGGATACCCAATACTTTGTAAATTGTTTTGATTGCCATCAGTTAATAGCTGCAGCTAGGAATCCCAAGTGTCAGCGACTTTATCGTTGATTATTTTCCTCATCGGAGTTCCGACCAATCGAAACGACGCACTTGGCCTCATGTGGGAGAACCTATTCGATGTTATTTAGGATACTTTTTAGATATTTCCTAACAAGTTGATAAGCGATAAATGCAATTTCTAACCAACTTTTAACCTCAGCAAACTACTGGCCGAAATGACCTCTCGAGCTTCAAAATTAATCGGGTATTCACCTCAAACTTCTCTGTATACAAACAAAAGGATCAGGTTATTGGAAATACCCGACAATTTCGAAGCTCTTGGCGCGTCACTACTGAGTATAGCCACTACGTAATGCGCATCATAAATAGTCCTAGAAACGGTTTGTAAGAGGTATGAACCCGCGCAAAAAAAAAAGTATTAAAAGAGTATTAAAAAAGTATTAAAAAAGTATTAAAAAAAAAGTATTAAAAGTCTGTCATTTCGGACTGTTTAATACTCAGTTTAATACTTTTTTTCGAGACTTGAGTATTAAAAATGGTATTAAGTATCAAAAAGAGTATTAACTCGCCTTATTTTGAGACGATTTTAATACTTGATTTAATACTTTTTTTTCCGCGATTTTCGGGTATTAAAAAAGTATCACATGGGTATTAAATGCAGTATTAAATCGCCTTATTTTGAGACGATTTTAATACTTGATTTAATACTTTTTTTTCCGCGATTTTCGGGTATTAAAAAAGTATCACATGGGTATTAAATGCAGTATTAAATCGCCTTATTTTGAGACGATTTTAATACTTGATTTAATACTTTTTTTTCCGCGATTTTCGGGTATTAAAAAAGTATCACATGGGTATTAAATGCAGTATTAAATCGCCTTATTTTGAGACGATTTTAATACTTGATTTAATACTTTTTTCTCCGCGATTTTCGGGTATTAAAAAAGTATCACATGGGTATTAAATGCAGTATTAAATCGCCTTATTTTGAGACGATTTTAATACTTGATTTAATACTTTTTTTTCCGCGATTTTCGGGTATTAAAAAAGTATCACATGGGTATTAAATGCAGTATTAAATCGCCTTATTTTGAGACGATTTTAATACTTGATTTAATACTTTTTTTCCGCGATTTTCGGGTATTAAAAAAGTATCACATGGGTATTAAATGCAGTATTAAATCGCCTTATTTTGAGACGATTTTAATACTTGATTTAATACTTTTTTTCCCGCGATTTTCGGGTATTAAAAAAGTATCACATGGGTATTAAATGCAGTATTAAATCGCCTTATTTTGAGACGATTTTAATACTTGATTTAGTACTTTTTTTTCCGCGATTTTCGGGTATTAAAAAAGTATCACATGGGTATTAAATGCAGTATTAAATCGCCTTATTTTGAGACGATTTTAATACTTGATTTAATACTTTTTTTCCGCGATTTTCGGGTATTAAAAAAGTATCACATGGGTATTAAATGCAGTATTAAATCGCCTTATTTTGAGACGATTTTAATACTTGATTTAATACTTTTTTTTCCGCGATTTTCGGGTATTAAAAAAGTATCACATGGGTATTAAATGCAGTATTAACTCGCCTTATTTTGAGACGATTTTAATACTTGATTTAATACTTTTTTTCCGCGATTTTCGGGTATTAAAAAAGTATCACATGGGTATTAAATGCAGTATTAAATCGCCTTATTTTGAGACGATTTTAATACTTGATTTAATACTTTTTTTCCCGCGATTTTCGGGTATTAAAAAAGTATCACATGGGTATTAAATGCAGTATTAAATCGCCTTATTTTGAGACGATTTTAATACTTGATTTAGTACTTTTTTTTCCGCGATTTTCGGGTATTAAAAAAGTATCACATGGGTATTAAATGCAGTATTAAATCGCCTTATTTTGAGACGATTTTAATACTTGATTTAATACTTTTTTTCCGCGATTTTCGGGTATTAAAAAAGTATCACATGGGTATTAAATGCAGTATTAAATCGCCTTATTTTGAGACGATTTTAATACTTGATTTAATACTTTTTTTTCCGCGATTTTCGGGTATTAAAAAAGTATCACATGGGTATTAAATGCAGTATTAACTCGCCTTATTTTGAGACGATTTTAATACTTGATTTAATACTTTTTTTCCGCGATTTTCGGGTATTAAAAAAGTATCACATGGGTATTAAATGCAGTATTAAATCGCCTTATTTTGAGACGATTTTAATACTTAATTTAATACTTTTTTTTCCGCGATTTTCGGGTATTAAAAAAGTATCACATGGGTATTAAATGCAGTATTAAATCGCCATATTTTGAGACGATTTTGATACTTAATTTAATACTATTTTTTCCGCGATTTTCGGGTATTAAAAAAGTATCACATGGGTATCAAAAAGAGTATTAATTCGCCTTATTTTGAGACGATTTTCATACCGCATTTAATACTTTTTCTCAGTGATTTTCGGGTATTAAAAAAAGTATAGAATGGTGTTGGTTATTAAAAAATTTTCCAAATCGCAATAAAAGCGATTAAGTATTATAAGATTATTGAGAGAATATTAAATCGTATGAAAAATTAAAAAATTGTAATTCTTTTTTTAATATTTAAACATTTAAATACTTATTCAATACTCGAAGGATGAAAAAAGTATTATCCATTGAGTCAGAAATATTTTCAGCAATTGAATAATATTATATGAAGAATAAGTCGTAAATTCTAAAATAGAGATCGAGAAATATGCCAATGAATAGAAGTAATTATATGATAGATTGAATACTATGAATGATTACCTGTTAAATTATCCGGCGCGTCCTGTACATTTTGTAGACTCCATAGACACAGCTAGTCGACACCAAGTTTTTCATGCAGAACACAATTTTCTTCAATAAAATATTTTCACCAGCGATTACATCAAATCCGATAACCTCAAATGGCGATGTTTCAGTCACATCACGTTATAGACAACTGAACGTCTCGAAATAACAAACGGTTGGTTACGTGAAATAGTTACATAGTCACGAGTTAAGAACGACATTGCGGACTATAGATGGCGTAGTATATATACTTATATGCAGCACGCATGTTACATTTTTTCAAAAATTACTGTATAAATTTAAATTCAAACAAAACAAATTTGTTTCATTCAGTCATTTATCTAGACCGATAATGAATCTACGATAAGTTTTTTCGCCAACAATCTTCTCGATTCGAAAAATTGAAGATTTTCTCGTAATTCAGGGATTCGCAAAATGGAATGTGCACAATTATCGCAGAAGGCATTCTTTATAATAGCGTAAACATTGCTCAATATATACGAAAATCGTGGGTTGGTGGGGTACCGTGAAACACGAGTTCTGCGGTACCCCATCAACCCACGCTTTTGTTTCTCGCATAGAGCCTACGGAGGTTAGTACATTGATCAATATACACGAAAATAAGTATATATGAAATCCAGTTGAGGGAAATTGAAATTTTTCTCTAAAATTATAAGCACAAATTATTATCGGTTGATTCTCCATCACGTATACGATGCATCTAGACCGATAATGAATCTACGGTAAGTTTTTTCGCCAACAATCTTCTCAATTCGAAAAATTGAAGATTTTCTCGTAATTCAGGGATTCGCAAAATGGAATGTGCACAATTATCGCAGAAGGCATTCTTTATAATAGCGTAAACATTGCTCAATATATACGAAAATCGTGGGTTGGTGGGGTACCGTGAAACACGAGTTCTGCGGTACCCCATCAACCCACGCTTTTGTTTCTCGCATAGAGCCTACAGAGGTTAGTACATTGATCAATATACACGAAAATAAGTATATATGAAATCCAGTTCAGGGCAATTAAAATTTTTCTCTAAAATTATAAGCACAAATTATTATCGGTTGATTATCGCAGAACTCGTGTTTCACGGTACCCCACCAACCCACGATTTTCGTATATATTGAGCAATGTTTACGCTATTATAAAGAATGCCTTCTGCGATAATTGTGCACATTCCATTTTGCGAATCCCTGAATTACGAGAAAATCTTCAATTTTTCGAATCGAGAAGATTGTTGGCGAAAAAACTTATCGTAGATTCATTATCGGTCTAGATAAATGACTGAATGAAACAAATTTGTTTTGTTTGAATTTAAATTTATACAGTAATTTTTGAAAAAATGTAACATGCGTGCTGCATATAAGTATATATACTACGCCATCTATAGTCCGCAATGTCGTTCTTAACTCGTGACTATGTAACTATTTCACGTAACCAACCGTTTGTTATTTCGAGACGTTCAGTTGTCTATAACGTGATGTGACTGAAACATCGCCATTTGAGGTTATCGGATTTGATGTAATCGCTGGTGAAAATATTTTATTGAAGAAAATTGTGTTCTGCATGAAAAACTTGGTGTCGACTAGCTGTGTCTATGGAGTCTACAAAATGTACAGGACGCGCCGGATAATTTAACAGGTAATCATTCATAGTATTCAATCTATCAAATAATTACTTCTATTCATTGGCATATTTCTCGATCTCTATTTTAGAATTTACGACTTATTCTTCATATAATATTATTCAATTGCTGAAAATATTTCTGACTCAATGGATAATACTTTTTTCATACTTCGAGTATTGAATAAGTATTTAAATGTTTAAATATTTAAAAAAGAATTACACTTTTTTAATTTTCCATACGATTTAATATTCTCTCAATAATCTTATAATACTTAATCGCTTTTATTGCGACTTGGAAAATTTTTTAATAACCAACACCATTCTATACTTTTTTTAATACCCGAAAATCACTGAGAAAAAGTATTAAATCAAGTATTAAAATCGTCTCAAAATAAGGCGATTTAATACTGCATTTAATACCCATGTGATACTTTTTTAATACCCGAAAATGGCGGAAAATAAGTATTAAATCAAGTATCAAAATCGTCTCAAAATAAGGCGATTTAATACTGCATTTAATACCCATGTGATACTTTTTTAATACCCGAAAATCGCGGAAAAAAAGTATTAAATCAAGTATCAAAATCGTCTCAAAATAAGGCGATTTAATACTGCATTTAATACCCATGTGATACTTTTTTAATACCCGAAAATCGCGGAAAAAAAGTATTAAATCAAGTATCAAAATCGTCTCAAAATAAGGCGATTTAATACTGCATTTAATACCCATGTGATACTTTTTTAATACCCGAAAATCGCGGAAAAAAAGTATTAAATCAAGTATCAAAATCGTCTCAAAATAAGGCGATTTAATACTGCATTTAATACCCATGTGATACTTTTTTAATACCCGAAAATCGCGGAAAAAAAGTATTAAATCAAGTATCAAAATCGTCTCAAAATAAGGCGATTTAATACTGCATTTAATACCCATGTGATACTTTTTTAATACCCGAAAATCGCGGAAAAAAAGTATTAAATCAAGTATTAAAATCGTCTCAAAATAAGGCGATTTAATACTGCATTTAATACCCATGTGATACTTTTTTAATACCCGAAAATCGCGGAAAAAAAAGTATTAAATCAAGTATTAAAATCGTCTCAAAATAAGGCGATTTAATACTGCATTTAATACCCATGTGATACTTTTTTAATACCCGAAAATCGCGGAAAAAAAGTATTAAATCAAGTATCAAAATCGTCTCAAAATAAGGCGATTTAATACTGCATTTAATACCCATGTGATACTTTTTTAATACCCGAAAATCGCGGAAAAAAAGTATTAAATCAAGTATCAAAATCGTCTCAAAATAAGGCGATTTAATACTGCATTTAATACCCATGTGATACTTTTTTAATACCCGAAAATCGCGGAAAAAAAAGTATTAAATCAAGTATTAAAATCGTCTCAAAATAAGGCGATTTAATACTGCATTTAATACCCATGTGATACTTTTTTAATACCCGAAAATCGCGGAAAAAAAAGTATTAAATCAAGTATTAAAATCGTCTCAAAATAAGGCGATTTAATACTGCATTTAATACCCATGTGATACTTTTTTAATACCCGAAAATCGCGGAAAAAAAAGTATTAAATCAAGTATTAAAATCGTCTCAAAATAAGGCGATTTAATACTGCATTTAATACCCATGTGATACTTTTTTAATACCCGAAAATCGCGGAAAAAAAAGTATTAAATCAAGTATCAAAATCGTCTCAAAATAAGGCGATTTAATACTGCATTTAATACCCATGTGATACTTTTTTAATACCCGAAAATCGCGGAAAAAAAAGTATTAAATCAAGTATTAAAATCGTCTCAAAATAAGGCGATTTAATACTGCATTTAATACCCATGTGATACTTTTTTAATACCCGAAAATCGCGGAAAAAAAAGTATTAAATCAAGTATCAAAATCGTCTCAAAATAAGGCGATTTAATACTGCATTTAATACCCATGTGATACTTTTTTAATACCCGAAAATCGCGGAAAAAAAAGTATTAAATCAAGTATCAAAATCGTCTCAAAATAAGGCGATTTAATACTGCATTTAATACCCATGTGATACTTTTTTAATACCCGAAAATCGCGGAAAAAAAAGTATTAAATCAAGTATTAAAATCGTCTCAAAATAAGGCGATTTAATACTGCATTTAATACCCATGTGATACTTTTTTAATACCCGAAAATCGCGGAAAAAAAAGTATTAAATCAAGTATTAAAATCGTCTCAAAATAAGGCGATTTAATACTGCATTTAATACCCATGTGATACTTTTTTAATACCCGAAAATCGCGGAAAAAAAAGTATTAAATCAAGTATTAAAATCGTCTCAAAATAAGGCGATTTAATACTGCATTTAATACCCATGTGATACTTTTTTAATACCCGAAAATCGCGGAAAAAAAAGTATTAAATCAAGTATTAAAATCGTCTCAAAATAAGGCGAGTTAATACTCTTTTTGATACTTAATACCATTTTTAATACTGAAGTCTCGAAAAAAAGTATTAAACTGAGTATTAAACAGTCCGAAATGACAGACTTTTAATACTTTTTTTTTAATACTTTTTTAATACTTTTTTAATACTCTTTTAATACTTTTTTTTTTGCGCGGGAAGAGTAATGAATTACTAGAATAATTTTTAAAAAATGTTATAATTGCAAAGAAATAATAATAATAATAATAACAATAATAATAATAATAATAAATAACGATATTGCCAATTATAACGATTTTTTTTTATTATTCGAGCGATTCATTACTCAGCGTGAAAGTAAATTTAATTATAACACTCGATAATTAGCGAAATTGTTTAAAGCAATAATATTATCATTTTCTACATTTACAAGGGATGTAAGAATTACCTCAAGGTGCGCTGGACGGAAAAGTCGATCATTGCGAATTCTTGGTGAACCCAAAGAAAACCTCTTTCCGCAGAATCCGTTAATTATCCCGATCGTTCGAGCAAGGAAGAAAGTTTGCCTGGGCGACCGATAGCTGTGTCACTGTTTTACGGCTACCGTTTCTACTAGTATAGCTATATTAGACTTTAAAGGGTGGGCCCTGGAGGCAACTCCCGCCCTCTTCAATGCTAAACCGACTAGACGCTGACGTCTCCGATACTCTCAAAACTTTAGAGCGTCGTTTAATGGCCGTTAAAGATAATCCAGAAGCACTCGAGGGCTGGCTCGGCTGATCCGAAGAAACGTCGCCCCCGGGATATGTCTCACCACACCACTCCACAGACTCTCGCTTCAACGTAGAAAGGTAATGAACGGTGGCTTCTCTTTTTTAATTCTCACAAGCCCAGATATCGCGAGATAGAAAAAATTGTCACATCCAAGCATGCGGTACCTTACCTTTTCATTTATCGAGAACTCGTATTTATATTCCACTCATAAACATTTACTTCATTACATTTGATTAAATTGGAAAAAGGATAGTGTATAAGATATAATAGTTTCAAGCAGAATCGATGTTCGCCGTGAAGAAAACTTATCAGGGTCTTGCAGAGGTCCCAATCAATATTCCCTGTGTATACTCGTAGGGGCCGTTAGACCTTATCATAGGGGCTGTTAGGCTTTCCAAAGACTGCCCTATTAAGAGTTGCGAAGTTAATGAAAAAATGTAATTAAAAAATCTTCATTTGTCCTTATTTAACGGAGTAATCCTTTTTATTAGATATTATTTTCAATTAGATATTTCGTCTCTCCATAGACGACGTTAAAAATTAGGGGGATGGAGAAGCAGTGTTACGTCCGAAGTAACAAAACAATTGCCCTGTTTTGGAATTTAGCTACGACTAATTGGTACGGATACGGGCTGAACGATTTGTTTAAGAGAAAAAATGAATCGGTTCGGTTACAGGAATCTATTTGGCTTTTACACTTTTGATAGAATATGTTTAATTCACGAGGTATATTCAACTTCAGGTTCTCGATTTATTTGTGTTTGTTCATAAAATTCGGTGGTTAAATATTCTCCAGTTTTTTTAACGCCACGATAGATGTTAGCGAGCTTACGGAGTTAGTTCTTACAACCACTATTTCGACGGTTTTTGCCAATTTGAGTATAGGAATTCGTGTCAGAGGAAATAGTCGTGGATTATTTTTCTAGAAACCAGATATTCGAAAAGACTCGGAATAAATGTCGGGGGTTGACCTCGCACATCTCCCAAAGTCCCAAGAACTCAGAATAAATTCTTTAAGATCCTCGTTAATTTTTACCACGCACTCTTTAGATTTGAAGTGATGGAAATGAGTTAGAGTGTCGGGAGTTGATCTCGCACACTCTATTCGATGAGGAGTTAGGAGAATGGTAAAGTATCGGGGGTTAACCCCGCATACCTTAACTGGAAATAGAACTTGGAAGAAATGTCGGGGGTTGACCTCGCACATTGGACTAACAAGGAACGTCACTTAAGTGTCCCTCTCCGATTTCAATGAAACTCAACTATGTTGTAGCCTTTGAAAAACTACGATACACATATTTTTTTTATCTGCGGAAAAACGGTTTTAGGGGGTGAAATCAACCCCCAAAGTTCGGCATTTAGAGAAGTGATAATACAATTTCACCTAGAAGGGATCGACCGATTTCAATGAAACAAAAACTAAAATGTTTCTCATCACGAGTAATGAAAAGTTCACCTGAAAAAAATAAATACATTCTCTCTTGTGGGGGTGAACTACCTTTAAATTATCTTTTTTTTTTCACCCTATTTAAAATACTTACCGATGGAATTTTATAAAACTGCTATCATTTGAGAGGGCTAGTAAAATAAAAGTTTACGTGTTTTTGCATTTTTGCGGGAAACCATGTTTAAGAGGGTAAACTACTCCCTTCATATCAATGTATGAATTTCTATATAAAACCTCATCTCGCGCAATTTTCAAGTAAATATTGGTTTGAAATATTCTCATTAGTGAACATGAATAACCAGTAAATGAAAATTGACGTATTACCGGTAATTAAGGGGGTAAACTGTCTAGTCAGTTCGATCGCTTTTCGGATCTATTAACAATTCGCCAAGTAACTTCAATGAAACTCGCCTAACGTGAAGGATGGCGACGAAAGATGACATGATTTAACCTTTCAGATTGACAAAGAGCATTGTTAAGGGGTTAATCTGACTATAACGCAAGAATACTTTATTTCTTGCATAGATTCTCTATCCTCGCAATTCCTCCACATTTGTAAATCCGAAATGTATATTTTCAGTGAAAATTCAAAATTGATACGTTGAATATCGATTATTTATCTTAAGGGGGTAAACGACCTGCTCGTGTTGATTATTTTTTATGGATTTCAAATTAAAATATTAATGTGAATGGAATTTGTAACGCTTAAGTAAATTTTCTAAATTTAAGGCAAGGTTGTTTTTCCTCGGCTGTTGGATATTACAGAAAATATATTACAGCGGCTATACTTATCATTGACACACCAACATAAAATTACCGGTTAAAAGTATCGGTTACCGAAAAAATTTTATATTGGTGTGTCAATGATAATTATAGCCGGTGTAATATATTTTCTGTAATATCCAACAGCCGAGGAAAAACAACCTTGCCTGAAATTTAGAAAATTCATTTAAGCGTTACAAATTCCATTCAGATTAATATTTGAATTCAAAATCCATAAAAAATAATCAACACGAGCAGGTCGCTTACTCCCTTAAGGTAAATAATGGATATCCAAAGTATCAATTTTGAATTATTACTGAAAATATACATTTCGGATTTACAAGTGCGGATAAATTGCGAGGATAGGGAATCTATGCAAGAAATAAAGTATTCTTGCGATATAGTCAAATTAACCCCTTAACAATGCTCTTCGTCAATCTGAAAGGGCAAATCATTTCATCTTTCGTCGCCATCCTTCATGTTAGGCTAGTTTCATTGAAATTACTTGGCGAATTGTTAATAGATCCGAAAAGCGATCGAATTGAGTAAACAGTTTACCCCCTTAATTACCGGTAATACGTCAATTTTCATTTACTGGTTATTCATTTTCACTAATGAGAATATTTCAAACCAATATTCACTTGAAAATTGCGCGAGATGAGGTTTTATATAGAAATTCATACATTGATATGAAGGGGGTAGTTTACCCTCTTAACCCTTTAACAGCCGAGTTTTTTTGGAGCATTTGGCAAAGTTGGTACATGGTGAATCTGAATTCATGAGCACCCAATGAGAGAAAAAAAATATTCGAGAATTTTTCTACTCTCAGAAACTACCCCCAAATGAAAAAACCACCCCAATCGCTTGAAAACATCTTAATTTCATTTCCCATCGTTCACTTCTGCCAGAAATTGAGGAAATGTCATTCCAGAACACGGAGTGGGATTCTGAAGAACTTATGCATCAATCAACCCTTATGAACTACCCTTCAATTGAAAGAAATTCACCACTCAATGGATAAAATGTTATCATCTCATTTTTTGTTATTTTATCCTGATCTGAATCGAAATATGAGTGTTCCAGAACACATAAGCATATTCTGAAGGAGTTATGGATAATTTGAAGCCTTATGAACAACCCTACAGTTGGAAAGAATTCACCCGCAATGTATAAAACGTTATTACTCATTTTCTATTATATCATCCTAATCCAAATCTGAATATGAGTATCCCAGAACACGTCAATATATTCTGAGAAATTTGCGGACCATTTCAACACTTATGAACTGCCTCTCAATTGAGATGTTTAGCGTCCGTGACTCCTACACTCTGCGCATAATACTACTGGTGTTATAACTCCGAAAGTACATGTGAGTCTTATTTTCAGACAACTTCCCTAAAAATACATCCACTTGATATATTCTCCAACATTTTGTTGTAAATATAGCAAACTGAAATGAACTTGCGAAAAAGATTGCAACGAAAAATACCAGATGAATGCGTATCATCGCCATCTGATCCAGATGATTCCGAAGTAGAAGGTGATCTGGAATCAGACGGGAATGAATCAAACAGAATTCCATCGAGCGATGAATCTCTTTCCGAAGATGAAGAAGTTTCATTACCTGAACCCGGAGTTGATAATGAAGGTTGGACACAGATGGTAGATGAGCTTGTTTTTTTCGATGCAGTAAAAAAAATCCAGGAATAGTGATGGATGTAGGGAACGACATCCATCAGACAACTGACAAATCAGAAATGAACTATTACATATCAATTTTCAGAGAAGAACTGTTAGATAAAATCGTTGGAGAAACATCTACGCTGTGCAAAAAAGTCAGGGACCTTTAACACGAAAATCCTCGATAGCAAACACCATATGGACTGATATTACCAAAGAGGAGCTGAAAGCTTGGATTGGAATTCATATTCTGATGGCAATTCATCAGCTTCCTCAAGTAGATCTTTATTGGAGTTCGGATCCGGCTCGTAGAGTAAATTACATTGCAAATATTATGATACGTGACCGTTTCAAACAGATCACTGCAATGATACATCTTAATGATAATAGGAGTGACCACACTAAAGAGGATCCAAACTACGATAAATTGCATAAGGTAAGGCCCGTTATTGAGGATCTGAATAAAACTATCAGGGAGGTTTATAAGCCTTCGAATATTGCTGCAGTCGATGAATCAATGATTCCATTCCAAGGGTATGCTTCTTTGAAGCAATACAATCCGATGAAGCATATAAAAAGAAGATACAAAGTTTGGTGTTGTGCAGATTCCAAGACGGGTTTCGTTTCCAAATTCGAAGTGTACACAGGGAAGTCAAATTCGAACACATCTGCAAAGAATACATTAGGAGAACGTGTAGTGTTGAATATGACACAAGATTTGCAACAAACTGTTGCCTTAGTTGCATTCGATAATTTTTTTACAACGGCGTCACTTATGTCGAATCTTCACTGCAAAGGAATCTTTTCTGTTGGTACTATAAGGTCAAATCGAAAAGGACTTCCACCCATGTTGAAGGAAAAGAAGAAAATGCTAAGGGGTGATTATGAATTCTGAACTCAGGGTGTTGTTACAGCCATAAAATGGATGGATTCCAAACCTGTGACACCTTTGTCATCAGCGCATGATGCAACAGTGTTATCGGAAGTTTCAAGGAAGAATAAGAAGTCACATCATATAATGAAATAATGGGAGCAGTTGACAAATTTGATCAGCTGAAGGAAAGGTACGCGATCGGTAGGCGTTCTCGGAAATGGTGGCATAGAATTTTCTACTTTTTGATTGATTTAGCTATTGTCAATTCGTACATTATGTACAAGGTCGATCATGGGCAAGATCCTTGTCAGAAACAACTTGATTTCCGCATTCATTTAGCTAAGCAGCTAATTGGAAACCATTCTTTTCAAAAGAGAATTGGAAGACCAGTGAACTTCTTGTCGAAGAAGCAAAAATTAGTATCGGATGATGTGAGAACCGTTAACGTTGGAAAACATTTGCCTAAAACATTACAATCCCGAAAATGGTGTCGACTATGTAGCACTAAAGGAGCAGAAGTGGGCACAAAGTTTCTTTGCGAAGTTTGCAACGTTCCTCTTTGTATTGATCTGTGTTTCCGAAGATTCCATGAAAAATGAGAATGCAATGTCAACATACACATATCACTCCGATTCCTGAGAGGCAAGGGGAATCACGTTCAAAAAGCACTCCGATTCGTGAGAGGCAAGGGGACTCACGTTCAAAAAGCACCCCGACCTCACTAATGACAGTTGATTTTTAGGCGCATGACAACTTCTAGGGATACTTTTCGATGTTTTGTTACTGTTGGGGGTAGTTTTCGAGTCAAATTTTCTTGCTACAAATTTTTCATGCGTTTTCAAAAATATTAATGCACTGAACATCATTGAAAGTGCATTATTCGGCGTATCACATCGATATTTTATTACTGTTATAGATGGTTTTTGGTCTGGACCTTTTTACTACAAATGTTTTATGTTATTTCAATGCACCCACTTGAGATCGCGACTCTAAAAAAATGTTTGCTTGAAAGTTATCCTCATTACTAATTTTTTTCGCAATTTCGCACTTTTTGACAGGGTGTGAAACTGAAGGGGTGCAACGCTTGCCTTTGCTGAATTTTTCATGATTAGATGCATACTTCATCTTCAAAATGCGACCTTAACGATGTCGACATGTTCAGTTGTCTGGAAGTTCCAATTTTTCAAAGTAGGTGGGACGGATGTGTCCCACCAGCCGTTAAAGGGTTAACCATGATTTCCCGCAAAAATGCAAAAACACGTAAACTTTTATTTTACTAGCCCTCTCAAATGATACCAGTTTCCATCGGTAAGTATTTTAAATAGGGTGAAAAAAGATAATTTAGGGGTAGTTCACCCCCACAAGAGAGAATTTATTTATTTTTTTCAGGTGAACTTTTCATTACTCGTGATGAAAATCATTTTAGTTTTTGTTTCATTGAAATCGGTCGATCCCTTCTAGGTGAAACTGTATTATCACCTCTCTAAATGCCGAATTTTGGGGGTTGATTTCACCCCCTAAAACCGTTTTTCTGCAGATAAAAAAAATATGTGTCTCGTAGTTTTTCAACGGCTACAACATAGTTGAGTTTCATTGAAATCGGAGAGGGACACTTAAGTGACGTTCCTTGTAAGTCTCCTACGATAATAGATCTATATTCCTTTTCGCCGACCACCGACTGTAGGGTCGTCTTTGGAGCATACAGCAGTGTATCATATTCTTCAGAATACTAATTTTTAAAAACCACCTCATTACAAATCTTTTATATAGGGTCAACACGTTAGCTCTGTATTTTTTAACTTTCAATAATATGGGATCGTTTTCCGTATCAGGGCTCAAAAGCATATTTGCTTCTTTGTAAATCCGGTCCTGAGTGAAAGCAACTCAAGTTTATTCAATTTGGCGTTATAAATGGTAAAGATTGAATGCAATACAATTATGCCGCAACATGTTTTCTAACCGATTAAGAGAACACTTTGCCACGATGGAGCGTTAGGTTAGAGTTGTCGACGTTTTCTGGCAAAGAAACGATAAATCTCTCGATCTCCTGGCAAAGTCCGGATAGAGACATGTGTCCGTTAATGGCTGGCAGAGTCACCGGGTGGCGATCATTGCCAAGCCACCTACAGGGGTAGCCGCTCCTATCCCCTGGACGTACGTGCGCAGCCTACCGAAAGCTCAACTTCTCAGCGAGTTAGAGGAAGACGGCAAAAACGAGAGATTCTGCAAGCAGCGCTAAGGCTCGCTCGTCCTTGCCGTGCACCTCTATGCCCCATTGCAAGCCCGCTTCTGCCCAAAGCTTCCGTGTGATCGCGTATAAACGTCTCGAATTTTCTCTTCTCTGTTCGTGCGATACCTCAACAGTTGGATAGGCAGAAGCGAGAGGCACTGCCTCGAGAAGGAACACGTCCATTGGCCAAGCTCAAGATCGCGAGAATCGTCCTCAAATTTGCGCCAACCGAGAAGCAGTGATAAATCGTTTTGGTTGACGACACGATTCTCACGTACGAAAGAACAATTTTGAGATTCTACGACGAACGAAACGTGCTCCGGTACATAACTACAACAGTTTCCGGACCTTTTTCCATCGCACACGGATGCCCGTTGCAATTTTTTGACCGAAAATATGTTACTTTGCTGGTAACGTTTTTTTTTGTATTCGTAAACGCAAAAAAAATATCCGAACGCTGGAGAAAAGGCGTCCACGGTACAGAGCTGGTGGAAAAATTGGTTTGCTCCGGCGACATTACATGCACACGCACACATGGCCACACATACGATCAGAATATTCGACCTTTAAAGCTGTCGCCGTTACTCAAAGCCGGGACTGCAACGAGTTGGAGCTTGCACCTTGTAGTTTTCCACGAACGTTGCAGCAATAATAGCTACTGCCGCCGCTGCAACCGCTTCATTGGCACCGTTTCAATCGGCCGGGTAACGGATCAAACGCCTCGCCGGTGTTCGTCGCGTCCTCGACGCCCGAACCGGGGCTTCTCTGATGCTCTCACTTTCGTGCTTTGTGTCAGTCCCGGCAGCCCTGGTGTCACCCTCGCCTAACCGGGATAGTGCCAGGGGCACGGTGAGGGAGGTGAAAGAGGAAGTCACGGGGATGAGCACCACCAGTGAAAACTGTAGTATAGCTACAGGGAACGCTATCTTCTCGTTGACCCCAGCGTGAATTCGACAAAAGGAGATGGAAGAGACACACAGAGACGGGAAACTCTCTCTCCGCTGGCCCTCTTGGCGACTTGGCAACTCGTCAAGAAACTAGCGCGAATCTAACCCGTGCGCGGGCGAGTTTTAAGCCCCGAGGGCATTGTGAGAGTCGGCCTACGGTGTTAGAGCCCCTTTTCCCGAAGGTTGGCCGGCGCTCTTTCTACTATAGCTCTGCAAGCAAAGCCATACCTCGACTACTCGCCGCCGACGTCGCTGTCGTGTTTTATCGCGTGGTTTCTCTCTCTCTTTCTCTCTCTTTTCGTACCATCGGTTCTTTGTTTCTGTCTCGAGGCTGACTTGCTCGGGGCGCGTGCGGCACTTCCGGCACTTGCTTTTTCCATCTCTATCTCTCACTTTCTCATTCCACTGCGGCAACGCTACTCAAGCCTCTACCTCCCTGCCCTTAGAGCAATTTCTCGCTTCCACCCGGCGCCTAGTGTCACCCACCACTAGCCAGAGTCGAGTTCCTTCGAGAAAAGCAGTTATACGAAAGGAGAAAGAGAGGTGTGGAGTGGCACAACATTGTGACTTCTCGCTTTAACGCGCTTAAGTACTTCGCCTTCGTTTTACCGGTACGATTAATGCTGCGTGTGCTTTTATAAAACGTCGATAAATTTCATTACAATTTTATTCACATTAGATCAAGCTTCGTGAATCGATACCAAGGAAATTGAAAATAATTTACTACCGTTCAATTTCTGTTATTAGCGAAGATAGCTAATTTTAAATTGCAACCTTCGAGTAGAAATTTTTATGTAGCTTCTTGCCCGCAAGAATATTCTGTTCAATTGTAGTTTTTACCATCCATCGAACAATGAATCCCAATAATATTGAAAAGAGATATAAGTGTATAGTCTAAATAGTCGTAATCTAACGACAATCGCGAGAGTAAACATCATTAAAATAAATTAAAAATACCGCATTTGTGAATTTATTCTTTGTTTTCATCTGTGTTACAACAAAACCAGATGAAAACTCTGCCAATTTTAATTATCATCAGCATTAATTATTATTTACCTGTTTCCATATAAATTAACCCTAAACACAAATCTAGAAACACGCTGATAAAAACATCAAACTTTGACTGGCTATACATCCAAAATTGTACCGAAATTGTTTGTTCATTCATATATGTTCAGAGTGCCTTGAACGCAATAAAGTTTCTGTATAAAGTTACATTCTCGATCGCGAAAGGTTTGAGAAAGCAAATACGTGAATAAATTGCAGCGGTCTTAGTACCCATTATATAGCATTTGTCTATGTGCGTTCAGTTGCCAAGGATTTTTCTCGTGGCAGGTGCACAGGACGAGGACGGCAGTACGCGGCCGTTCAAATTTAAAACAACAAGTATTTTTGAGCATATGGCGCGCGACCCGCGCGGCATCGCCACTGCCATAAACAAGCCGACGTCGGTACCGCGGTCTATATCCCGGCACGCAGCGCTCAGGGGGTCGTTTCCAGTCCCTTACGCTCCTGCTCGCTTCCTAGACCGCTTGGTAGCGCCGTTGTTCACCCACGTCCGAGAAAAGCCAATAAACCATCGAATTTCTTCGGTATCGCTTCGAAGAGAGAGACGATAGAAAAAAAAGAAAAAGGAAGGTGAGAGAATCAGCCTCGAGTCGTGTACCTCACGCTCGTTGGAACAGCAACAAGTCTCGCTCTCTTATACCACGTCGTACCTACCTACTTCGTTCCCGCCTGTCCGCCGTACAAGAGAGTCCTGTCTACCATCCCGAGTATTCGTTTACTATATCCGCACCAGTCTCGCGCGCGCATTGAACAAAGTCAGACATTGTGAATCGACTGCGGACACGAACCTCCAACGTTATGTTCTTATACATAAAATCCCTCTGTGTTATGAAAATTACTTTGGCGTGCAAATTACACTCTCATAAATGAGCATGAAAATTGCTCGTGTCGTTTAATGAGAAGAAATAGGAAGTGCTCGTGGGTGTTAAAGATTTTATTATAAACCCCTAGGTTATTGAATCGACTTTCGTTTGGCTTTTGAGAATGAATTGAATTGACTATTCTTAAACGGGTTATTGTTAGACCATAAAATCAGGTAAACATAGTTTTGAATCCCGCAGTTATTTGTGGTTATCGAATGGCATACCATTTGAATATTCCGTCCCATATATAGCTCTTTCGAGTCAATACCGTTATGGAATTCCGCAGCTTTGTAAGCTTGGAAAAATGCATTTTTTATGAAATTAGTTATGAAAGTTCACTACTCAATATGAAATGTATAATTTTAGCTTTTTGTTCGTATTATTCGAATATTCGAATCGTTATTGCAATATGCAATAAAATTTTTGTCACTTTCATTGTATAAGCACGAAGTTGCTGGTAAAACATGGGACGGACAGGACGAGTGTTTGAAGACCCCGTATAAAAAAAAGGTTCAAGCGGGACCCCCACGAGGTTCATCAAAAGTATAGCTTTAAACCCAAATCGAGACTCTTGCCGGACTAATGGGCGTAAAGACGCCCTTAGTAGTACGTCCAAAGGGACGTACTACTAAGAATGAATGCTTTTCGCGTACCAGGTCGACTGCCACGTAGCGACCGAATTACAGGACTATCCCTTGACATTTTTTTATACCCAAGTCGATTGTTCCGTAGTTTTCGGAGTCCGAAACTATCGCTCGATTGTTTTTCGTTGTTCGTACACAGTTTTTAGGGTCTGGGACTTTCCCATAGCTTTTTATGTCTCAGTAGTTTTCTCCATAGCTTAAGGTGTCCAGGACTATCGCTCCACAGTTTTCAATATCTAGGTTGATTGCTCCCGAGTTTTCAGTCAATTCTATTCTACGGTCATAAAGGAAAACTCGGCTTTCAAACGATATCAAACGATCACTTATTTCAGCCTAATATTAAACATCTGAGTCCCATATCAAACAAATACTTATATATATATGTTCGATATAAAGTTAACGCTGATTTGTTCCTCCGAGCAGATTAAACGATAGGTCGCTCGTTGTTACATCAAATAGAAACTTACTCATTTTCTCTGGCAGTATATCTAACATAGATCCTATCGACGAAACCCGTTTACCCGATGAAACGAGCGTCGTGTTCTATCACCCAGCGAAGTCTATTGAATTTTTTCTACCCTAAAGAATCTCATAAAGAAAATACGACTAATGACTGTATCTCGTTAAGAGATCGCACGTGCTCTATCTTTTCAGTCAGTTATATCCGCATAGTGAACAGTGCCGAGCGTCTGAGGTAGCAAACTTTGAAATAGTAACCCTCGGTAACGGCCATTCAACGCAAACATCACAATGAAATAAAATATAATTGAGTCGGAGAGTAAACCGATGTTTCAACACGTCGACTGCGACACCATTACCAAGTTTTTGCACCTACTGTCCGGGTATTCGAGTCGTTGAAATTTAATGCATGGGCCGCATTAGCTGCGCAACGTTAACCCAGTGGCGCGGTAACGAGAAAACGCACCGAGAACAGCATGGCATGATGTTCGCTGTTGGGTCGCTCCCAGTTACATTTTCTGTAATGCAGAAGCCTGTTTACGAGCAGACACATACAACCAGCATTATGTACTATATCGCGACGGCCACCATAACAGAGTGTAGGAAGGAGAGGTGGAGTGAAGATGGAGCGCGTGGAGACGGCTCCGTCGCGGCGCTGTCGATAACAATGACGTGTAGAATGGACCCAAGCTAGCAGTGTTCCGGCTGAGTTTCTCTCTAGCCTCGACGTTGCCATCCCTGTGCAGCATCAACGAGCTAACAGCAGTGGGACGCGACACAGCGTCCGCTCCTAACGAGAAGATCGATGACACATCCGCGTGTTGCTGCTGCTGCTGCTGCTTTCCGTTGCATCTGCCACCTAGGCTATCTGCGCTTTCTGGTTGAATACGTCCTCGACCAACGGCCCCGTCTGTTACCGAACCAATGTGACGTCACTGGCCGGTGATTAGGCTCGTGTGCCCATGCCACATGAACCAACAACCACTAACTCTTGTTACTCAGCTACTGCAAGGTGTCTCTGGAATCGACGTTCGGCTCGTATATGTATGCATGTAATTACATACATATGTAAATACATTTAGAGGGCCAAGGTTCGCTCATGCGCTTGCATATATACGCACCCCTACGCATACAACATTTTGCCGCGTGTGAAATCTGTATACATCCATCCCCCGACCGTTCGGCGTCTACCCAACAAATTTGTGATTTAGCACACAGTCGTCCTTCAACCCGCGATCAAACCATTGCCAATTGCCGAACGATTTCTTTCTCGTGCCAGTTGCGGATACACGTCGGGGGCGAGATTGATGACGATCGGGGCACCGCGCGCTAGTGATCGTGGGAATTTCCAGTGACCGAGCGAAATAACTACCTCCCACGGAATCAGAGTATCATCAGCAAGCAACGACTATACGGGCTGAACGATCGATCTGCCGGAGCTCCTATGGTGAAGATAATGTGACTTTTATGTTTTTATTCCACCAATGCTTATATCCACATCATCATCGATGATTGTGATTCGGTCGAAGTTTCTTGGTGATGTGAAATAAATTGACATTGTTTGTCTACCGGCGTAGACAAAGGCAGGCGATTATCAGCGATAAGCGTAGGCTAGGCTGAAGTTCCGTCAATCATGATTTATTGTTAACAAAATGATTCGGTAATTAGGAGTCTATTGTCGACTTGATACGAGTTTTAATAAATCATAATTCAATCACAAGTAATTGACAATATAGATTCCGTATCGTAATGGACCGAGTGAATAAATACACAGGATAAACTAGTTGGTTTTGGGAAAGACTGTAGTCAGTTCTGGCATACAGAATATTTTCATCATAATACTCTACGTTGTAAATTCATTTCGTTACCGCCGTTATGTCGACAATCGGGGGACTCAGAATAATCCGGGAAAGTTCGTCCATGAATGGTCGCTCAGTCCCGGATTATTTTAAGTACACTTTAAAATGCCCCCCCCCCCCCCCCCCCGCCCGCTCTCCTCTAGCTCGGTTTGTACTATATCAAAGATAATAACTACAAACTAATAGTTACAACGACCCTTCTGCTCTTTTCTATCCGTTACACACCTCGACCATTTTGATGAATAGCATAAAATAAATATGACACCAAAAGAACTGATATTAGTGGACGCGTGGACGGTGTATGGCTTCAGGGGTCCCCAAACCCGCGCGAAAAAAAACCGTCCGGGAAAGAGTCCGGAATGGAGTCCCGGATGGGATCGGGAATGGTGTCCGGGATGGAATCCGGGCAATCTTGGCGGAAGTACAAAGTGTACTCCCGTATAGACCTTGGGGTTTGATCCGATCCCATGGTCCATTCTGGATTCTTCCAGTCCATCGGGACTCAATCGCGGATTCCTTCCGGGACACGAGAAACTCCCGCGGACTCCATCCTCTGGTGTCCATTTTGAACTCTCACCTGGACTAAGATAGTATCTAACCTGTACGATCCAGGAGTGTCGGCTCCCCGGCCGCACAGTCCATCCTGTGGTGTCCATTTTGGACTCTCACCTGGACTAAGATAGTATCCGAGCTGGACGAACCGGAAGTCTTTAGCGTGACTCAAGAATTAACCTTGTTTTAATATAAATTTTAAGTACACTTACCGTAATATTTTTATATTTGTTCGCTGTACTTCTTTCCATTGTATATGATGTTGCGTCTGTTGCGTCTTCAGGTATCCGATGCCTTTCGATAATTTAGATCTCGTTCGTTCTGACCCGAAAAATTAGAGCCCACGTCGTGTACTTTAAATTTAGTTGTTGATTTGATCATTTGTCAAGGTATCAATGTGAAAAAATCTAAAAAGACAATCGAACGAGAATCCGTTACTGAATAAACTCAGACTTCTTGTAGCAACGGTTCGCACATTGACAGATGATCAAATCGACAATTAAATCTAAAGTACACGACTTGGGCTCTAATTTTTCGGGTTAGAACGAACGAGATCTAAATCATTGAAAGTCATCGGATACCTGAAGACGCAACAGACGCAACATCATATGGAATGGAAAGAAGTACATCGAACACATATTAAAATATTACGGTAAGTGTACTTAAAAATTTATATTAAGACAAGGTTAATTCTTGAGTCACGATAAAGACTCCCGGTTCATCCATGTCGGATACTATCTTAGTCCCGGTGAGAGTCCAAAATGGACATCAGAGGATGGACTGTGCGGCCGGGGAGTCGAGACTCCTAGATGGTACAGGATGGAGTCCGGGGGAGTTTCTCGTGCCCCGGAAGGAATCCAGGATGGTGTCCCGATGGACTGGAAGAATCCACAATGGATCTTGGGAACGGATCAAACCCCAAGGTCCATACGGGAGTACACTTTGTACTCCCGCCTGGATTGTCCGGATTCCATTCCGGACACCATCCCCGATCCCATCCGGGACTCCATTCTGGACTCTTTCCGGGACTGTTTTTTTCTATGCGGGAAAGCAAGCAGCATTATTTGCGACCATAACGTAAATGGGTAACCGCTTAGTCGTGCAATGGCTTACGCGCCAACTGCTGGGCGGGAGGCAGCTTTTCTGAGACTCCGTACTACTCATGCAGTACAGACTCAGTACAAATGAAATCAAATGTATGGGCTAGGTATTTCGCAATGCCCCCATGTAAATCGATAGTAATGCGTGAGAATAAGTTTCAGCGAACAACACTCAAGGGGGGTCTCTGTGAAGGAATAGGGTAAAGTAGAGAGGGCATACGTAAAAGCCTAAATAAGACATACGAAAGAACATATCAATTTTTTTTCGATCGGTTACAATTTCGAAAAGCTTATTTTTGTGTAAAAAAATATGCTTTGGCATAGTTGATCTTCTTTGCAGTATTGTCGTATGGAAATACCTTTCAAAACAACCCAATATCGTATTTAAATACGTGAAGATTTTAATTGAAAATCTGAGAATGGTGAGTACTCCATTCGCTTTAATTTACAATGAAAAAGAATCTAATTCACGATGGTTACGATCGAACACTCGTTCAATCGATATGGATTGTTACATATATCCCTTTTGCAAACATACGTAGCGCGCGAGTCACTGAAACCCCTAATTCCTCTATATCATAAAAACGTCTCACTACCTCTGTGTAAACATTCGAGGGCTCGAATTATTTTAAGTCCTTCAAGAGACTCCCATGCTCGAATTATACTAAGTTCCGCAAGGGACACTCGCGAATAAAATTTAATTTGTTCTCAATTAACAAACGATAATGTGTAATTTACAACGCGCTTATTTTCAGCCCACGGTAGTCAAAAGGGTGTAGGTAACTCCAGTTACTGCCAACAGGTGGCCGATCGGTGAATCGTTTCGCGTCAAGGAAATAGTAGCGCCAAAGGTATTTCATTAACGACAATGTACAAACAATCTGGCCTGTCTATTCAACCAAAACAAAAAACATTACTGTACGAAAAGAAGAATATTGTTCAAGCAGCCAATTTCAGACTATGCTGTGGTCGCGTGTTAGTCACTGATACCAAGTTAAAATCGTAGTCAAAACTTTTTTCAGTTGATGGCAAAAAAATACATACGATTCATTACTTAGTTCCTCCAATTATTACATGCTATCGGTAACTCTAACCACAAAGTTGTAGTTTCGTGAACGGCATGAGTAGTTGACACTATTCAAACGGCTTCGGTTGGCTGCTAGAATGGATTGATCGAGCTGGTTTACAAACAAGCCGCAATAGACAGTTAATTTCTTAAACAACTAGAAAAATGTTGAATTTGTGAAATTTTGTATATTTTTGTGCGAATATATTAATCGCTGGTTTTAAGTTACTAGCGCGTGCCAAGATCTTGCAACTGTAGTGTATGGTTTGATGCAAGTGTTGGAAAAGAAAATCACATAAATCCTCAATTCGGTAATTCCGTGGGGTCTGCGGCATAAATCTAACTTCCGCGACCACGAGGGTCGGCATTTCGGCTTCCCTCGTCACCCTTCGTCGATGTACGCGAGAACCGTGTACCCTCTCCTAAGATTCAGGGACTTTTGCCGGAGTAACTCTAATCCCCGGGTAGTTCGACCCCCGTCACTTGGAGCCGAGTTACCCGGCGTCGACTTCTTCGTCCGGAAGACTCGAGCCGAGTACCCGCAAAAGCTCGATAATGATCGTGAACGCCCTTCCACTCGCCCACGTCTTCTCAGCTTCCTTTCTCTGTCGGACACTCTTGAACAAGCTTTCGTTATTATACAGCCCAGAACAGTGAGCAAATCCAAAGCGAGACTTTCTGTGCAACCACGCTTCCGTGCTACGGCTTACGAAAGTGTAACGAACCAAAGACCTATAACTATCGAATGCTACGGAATTTCAACGCATTCGATTCTCTTCTACAATGCCATTGGTGTTGAGTTCTCCATTACTCAAGCATGGGTAGAAATGAATTCGGTAGGGGGATATCCTTTGTTATGTTATTGCCATTTTTATGAGGACATCCATTGGACGTTACCTTTAGAGATATCGCTGTTTACTGAATAAAATGATACATTCTAAACTTATGTGACAATATCAGGTTCCTGATATTTGAGTCGTAAGTGTGGTAATCATGAGAGAGTTTCAACTTTAATGTGCCTAACAAAAATGAAACTAAAATGAAATATATTCCGCTTCCTGAACCCAAAGGCTTGTCATCCAGTGAGGTGGGATCTTTTTGCTTCCTCGTAGAGGAAGCTTTGTTTTCATGAAAAGAAACGTTTTTCGAGATTTTCATGTTAGTGTGCGTGTGTGTGTGTGTTCCAGGGACCGAAAATTCAATCGTCGATAACTCGCGAATGGCACGATCGATCGAGCTCAAATTTCGCGTGCAAGTAGAGAAGTAATTCCTCTTTGATCACTGTCATTTTGAAGAAAATATATCTATGTATACTGATTTTACACAATTTTTAATTGTTTGAAAAATGTCGTATACTCTCAAACTTTTGTAAAAGTTCTGCGATATGGCTAAATAGTTCTTCATAACTAGAGATACGTTAAATGCTATTTGGTATTGAATTTCGACAAAATCGGTAAAGCTGTTCGGATTGTATGGATTTTTGTAAAAAATACAAATTTTGCTATAAAACACGTAAAATCTCGGCAAATAAACTGAAATCTTCTAGAAACGAAAAATAACGTACAGCCCTATCGTGTACCAAATTTGGTGATGATCGGTAAAGTCGTTAAACTTTTACACCATTTTGAATATTTGAAAAAATAGCGATTTTCGCTATAACCTCCGCAAAAGTTAATAAAATAAAACTTTATGGTATATTATTGATTGTGCCTAATAAAAATGAGATGTGCCGGCGATTTATTCATTTATTGAAAACAAGGATGCAAAGTAGAACTCTGCACATTGCTTCCTCACTAAATTTTGCTCTTCACAACGCTTCCTCTGTGAGGAAGCCAAAATCAGTTACACTACTTCCTCGTAGAGGTTGCTATGTAAAGAGCGAGATTTAATGAGGAAGCAATGTGCAAGGTTCTACTTTGCATCCTTTTTATTGCTGTAATCGTGTCAATACGCGACTCGAAAATAGTGTTTAAAAATAACATAAACATTAGACTGGGCCAAAAAAAACTAACAATATTGTTTTTTAATGGTACTCTGAAAATATTGTTCATGACGACAAAAAAAAATTATCCTGAAAGTTTGAGCCCTTAATATTAATATTAAGGGGTGTATCATTACAACTATCGATTTTTTTACAACTACCGTATTTATTACCCAAAACTCGTAAATTATGAATTTGAAAAATTTGATCTATTGATATTTTTAACGGAAATCAAATTTCCTACAAAAAAGCTCTCTTAGTAAATTTACGTAGAACGAGTCGTTTCCTTGTAATCGTGCCTCAAACATTAATTTGTTTTTTCAAATTTTTGTATGAACTTTTTATTTTTGTAACTACCAGACAAATTACCATTTTCAAAGATCAAATGATTATTTTTGTGAGAAATTTAATGCTCTACAAAAAAGGTGTCTAATGTTTGTTAATGTTAATGTCTAATGTTTATTTTTCAGGGTACCATTAAAAAACAATATTGTTCGTTTTTTTAGCCCAGTCTATTAGACATGCACGGGAAACTTGCGTACTGACACAAACATCATGACCGAAAGGATGAGATATGCTGAAATAGGAAGCCAAAAGTTACGCGTAGGTAAGTGTTAATCTCAGTCGGTTAACGCTAGTAGCGTTCGTTGCCAAGTCTGAGGATTATCGCGCATCTTGTAATTGCCAACCAATCCCACCGGGGTGGTAGGATAGGTAGGACTGAAAGGATATGTATAAGTGGAATAGGCTTGGATGAAAGGGGCATAGAGAGACAGCGAAATTGCGCGCGACTGCCTGGGAACTGTTTGGCATCAAGCCTGATTGTGAACCGTTCTCGTATAACTCTGCTGGTGGCTGATCCTACGTTCAACGCATTGCCTCGTCGAACGCACCGTGGCATCACTGATCATTTCGCGTGGAACACCGGGTACGAAGCGCGGGACGCTGCCCCAACCCATCATGATTCAATCGCGAAGCTGACTTCTCTCCCGCTGGAATGTCCGTCAGCCAGACGAGTAATTCGTTCGTGAATCCGGCGGACATGGACATATCTGTGTAAACATATTCGATTCATCTTTAGTTTTTTTACGGATCCATTCCGAGGAAATAGAACGAAGTACGGAATGTGTGACGTCTCTACATCATGGATGTATATTCAGAACTCAGATCACTATCAGAATATGTTTTACTTATATTCGATTTTCATCCATTTTCTTTACATAGTAATTTATAATGTCTTCAACTTTACTGGTATGCAATGTAATTTTTCAATCGCTGATGTGTGTGGAAAATCATTGTAATCTGATCGTTGATGTCTTCCCCACTGATATGTCCATTGAACAGAGACCCTGTGTAGCCAAGATACGACTTTGTGAATCAATTATAAATGTCACAGTTGATTTTGGCATATTTGTTTAAAAATGTTCGGAGCGTCATTAATATTTCACAAATGTGTTTAGAAAAAATAAAATGGAATGAAATATGTGTGATGTCTCTGCATAAGCGACGTACATTCGAAACTCAGATCATCATATAAATTAAAGAATGTGTGGTAAAACTTATCGAAAAAATGAAATAGTGCCTTTTTGCATACGGCGCACCATGTTTCACATTAGCTCCAACATTGGACCCCTCAATCTGTCTCACTTTACCCGATTCGTGGGACATAATGATATTCCGCGAATTATTTCTGATTGAATTCTTTTAATATCTTCGTCGCCGGTGAAGTGTTGATTGCAGCATGTTTGTAGACCCAATGGTCCAGAGAATCTGATTGTGATTGGAATTTATTCGTAACACTATTCAGGTAAATGTAAAAAATGATACTGAATTTATTTGTAGTGATCACATTCATAATGTACGTCGAATGAACATGCCTGAACGAGGGACATAAAGTTTCCATCGCACATGCATCATATAAAATAGATGATCTGTAATCAAAATTTGTTCCGGTTATTCGGTCGGTAACCGAAATTCGAATCTCGCGCCGCATTCAGTGCACTGAGAAAAATTTACGGCTCTGCCAACCGAATATCTGACTGCTAGAGCTATTTTCAAGTCTGTCGCAACAGCGGTGTAATTGCTCCCTTCCAACAACTGAACCCTTCCGCTTTACGTCGTCCGCTTGCAGAAGCGAAACGGTATAGCTGTAGGAACTGAACGATGGCTAACGTCCAGCGATAGAAAAAATGTTGAGGTTACGAAGGATAGCCAGCGTCACGATCGAGCTGCGCGAGTCTTGCCGGTCGTCGCCACCCACGTTTCTAGCGTACGCGCATCGCTCTTCCAATTGAGCGTGTAGCTCCTGCACCGGCGCATATTGCTCCCACAACTATACTGCGATTCTTACAGCACCCGAATAACAAAATTTCTCCAGTAACTAAAGCATACGGTTCTGAATACTCTCTCGCATAGATGTAGTAACGAATCCAATGCCGGCAAAACGATATTGCTGCTAGAGCAATACGCATTGGTTATGTAAGTAAATTCATGGTTATAAAAATAAATATGGACGCAGCAATACTTTGTTTTGTTGCTGTCGCCATACATTTTTCTCAGTGTGTGGTTAGTGACGCTGCCTGTAGGGAGAATTCCCAGTCTCGTGGGACAGGCGTACTTTTCCCGCGTGCGGGGGTGCGTTTTGCGCGTAACGCTCTTAGGCGTCCCGAAGAAGCGTCTACAGCCAATGAAAATACAGAAGGGGGGAGATTTTGGGGACTCTCGGAGGGCCCATGCGCTAGCTCGCCAATGAGACGACGGCGTTCACACAGATGGGTCGCTCTGTTACGCTTCATTTCGTGTATATTGATCACGGGCAGATGTGGTCAGGGGCAGCGTCCCTTTTCGTGCGTGAGTTGGACGATCAGCGTGCTAATTATTATTAGAAAAAGGACTAAGGAGTGTGTGGTGTGTGTGTGTGTACCTAAATTAAGTCCAAGGAAGGATCGAACGAGAATTCCAGCCACGTGAGAGACACCTCGATGTGCTGGATTCACTCTAGCGATCACCTACGCGGCAGAGTCATAACAGTGCTTGCCCATGGTATAGGTACGGTTCCCTCGAAATGTTGAGGCGACCTGTACTAGAGAGGTGATCCTCATTGCAGGCGGTAAGGACCCTACGCCGAGCCGCCATACATCGCATAAGGTTAAGGTAAAAGAGCTCTCGTGCGTGCGTAAAAGGTACCTCGTGGCGATTCGTTTCTGTGCGCGCGTAGTTTATAAGTTACCGAGATGTATCAATTGTCGTGATTACTTTTCTTTGTGTCGGTTATTTGTCCTTGTAGCATTTGAGTTTGTAATAAATAGTTTCATCGCTTGTCCCGGCTTTTCTCTCTGCACCGTGAGAGTTTTTACGCCGAGGCAAGTAGTCTTGTTCCCGCGAAACTGTGTTCGTGTTTTATTTGCTCGTCCGTCCCTCATTCATTCCTTCCACCAATAGTAAATTTAATGTTTGAACTTGCTACATTTAACTTTTATTCAGATTTCTAGAGATATTTTCAAATTATTTACGGTACAGATGTTTGAAGGCGTAATGCTAAATCTTCTTTCTGCTAACAAGGATTTTCACAGAAGATAGCATTAACCATTGAAGACGAGAAGCAACTTGCGTGAGCAAAGAGCGTCGGTGACAACATGCAGGTATTAGCTAGACGGTGAGGAGGCGTCGAGTCGTTCTACGTAGGATACCAGAACGACATCAAGCAAGGAGGGAACACTATACATACCAGAGGCGGTAGGAAATGTCTAAATTAAACGACAAATACGTCGAGACACGAGGATTTACACGGGGTGCTGCAAAACACGCACCCTCTATTTTAGCCGCTGATGTCTACTATACTATATTCGTACCACGGTGGTGTCTCGACGCCACAAGTACTGCGCCCCGCCATCCCATCAAGCTTGCTCCCACGGGTATTACCATAAACCCATAATTTATACGTCCGTTCTAAGCTTTTCTATACTACAAGTTATGTACACGTATACATCCTTTCATAAGCGGAACATCTTAAAATATTAAAATAGTTTAGTTTATGACGCGTAGCGAAGCTTTCGGTGTCATTCGCTCACGATTAAAGGTATGTCAAAATGAAACCCTCTCATCTCTAAGTAATATCAAAACGTCGCCCAACGAACAATCTCAAAACTGACAAACAGTTGTCCGACCTATCGAAGAGTGCTTGAGGTAGATGCTGCATGAGAAACTTGTGTTCAGCTGCATGAATCGGAACTCTTGACACACTTACGATTGCGTTCCCGTTCTATGAATAGGGTGGTACCCGGGGATGCATATGATGTGCATGTGACGGATAAGCAAACTATTCAGGCACTTCCATATGAGGTGCGATATTTGGATAGAATTGACAAAAAAGAAGATAGCGAATTCTTCCAAAAAAAATATTTGTATCTTCAGAAAATTGAATTACTTCAGGGTCAATATAAGATATTGTGTCGATTTTTATGTGTATCCATGTAGTGTAATAATAAGCTCATGATTAGTACGTCAAATTAGAGACGTCCATTTTTCGGGCCGGGAATTGCTTGCGAGAAAACTTTTTGTTTCCGTAAGAGTTAAAACAATATACTTGTACAATTATTACCACCTCGTGGATCGCCCTCCGTCAGATATATTGTATACCCCCCCCCCCCCCCCCCCCCCCATATATCCTTCTATATTATTAAAAAAAAACTTGCTGTTACCGCCACCACTACAATATCTTCATATATTTATTTTCCGAAGATTTCCAATGAGGAGTCAGTACTGATATCAGTCTTACACAATTCTAGGAAGTTCTATTTTACAAATGAAAATATTCTAGAAACAGTCAATGGTTTATCAATATTTTTTTAAAGAAAATTGTTTTTTCAATGCAAGCGAATCTCGGCCCATTCAGGGGCTAAGCTCCAAAATTTCGTTATTACGTGCAGAAATTTTGAGAATTTTTTTAGATTTCCAGATCTGGGCTAACAGTATGTTACCTTTGAACAATTTGATTGCAGGGAAACACTAAAAAATTGATCTGGAAAGACTTTCAAGTACTTTTTGAAGTTGATACAATCATATAAAAAAATATCGCCCGAATCCGAGAGGTCGAGTTCGACGCAGGTCAAATCGGTATCGAATTTCCCACATATAAAGAAATCAATTCCCCACAATACTCGAATTACTATAACTTTGCGAATCTCCCTATATTAGAATTCCTATATGGTATAGTAGCGCGCGCGTCAAGTTGTTCTACCTTGAAACAAAAAAGAAAAGTGCAAGCAATAAAAAGTTTGAGAATAACAGCTGCGCAGCTACCCGTATTTTCGTTTCTTTTGAAACAATATACTTGCACAGTGTACAAAATTTAATTAATTACTCGCAATACTAAAATTATTATAATTTCGATAATCTCCCGACACCAAAACCACGACACGTCATAGTAGAATGGTCCCTACACCAGAATTCCTGTAAAATAGAGTAAGTCGTGGGTCAAGTTGCCTGACCTTGAGGCAAAATAGAAAAGTGCGAGCAACCTAAAGGCCGGGAATAGAGTTCTGTCCGTGACGACGACCACTACGTCGCAAAAGGCCGAAAAGCGAAGAGGGTGGATATCCTCCACGTGGAAGCGAGAGTGTACCGTCGTACAGTTTGGATGGGGCATAGACGCGGCGTTTTGTCGCTGGTAGTACATTGGTGTCAGTGCGCCGAATAGGGGGTAGTGCGCGAGGGGTGTCACGTGTGTTTTATAGTTTCGCCTGGCCGGGGGCGCGGTGAGGTGTTGACGGACGGAACGCGCGGTACAACGACCCAACGCGCGCTAGTCTCATACCCTCTCTCATTCTCCCTCAGTTTCTCGCTCTACTATACTCGACACACACATACACATACACACGGAAACAACCAGCAAGAACGCCTCCATCTCGCGCTCTCTCTCACATCGTCCTTCATCCGGCTCCCTATCCGCGTTTTCCATCTTTCTCGCTACAACCCTGTCGAAAGGCAACTACCCAGCTGCCAGCCACCCCGACCCACCCCCGCAGCACTAGCCGTACGAAACCCAAACAGTGTTGCCAAACGTCTGCGACGCGTAGCCCTGGCCCCATTTGCATTTCGTTTGTGCTTCAACACGGAATATTTTGCATGCCCGCGTCCACGTTTTATCGCGAGACTTCTCGGTTCTCTCACCCGACTCTCTCTCTCTCTCTTGCTCTTTCTCTTCGTCTCGGCTATACCGTGTCTATATATCTAATGCATCCGTCTCACTTCCCCGCGTCCTCTCTGTTCATGTTTAGATACGCGCGCTGAAACGCCTTGTACATCGATCGAGGAGGCCCGACCCTGCGCTCCATTGCGCTCCACTCAGTTGTACCGTGTGTACTATATATTATATATAGTATATCTAGCTGTTCTCCATTCCTCATGCTTGCTACAACGCGGTGCGACGATCCTCTTACACCCCCTCACCATTACCATCTCTGCATACACTCATCTCCCAATCAACTCTCCCCTATTATATACCAGGGTATCGTGACCACTTCGACATCAGATTGATAACCATCGACCAGGAATTCGATCGACTGACCCCTAATTAGCCTATGGATTTGGATTATATACACCGATATGCCACGCTAATCCCGTGACCAGCATCTCGACCTCTGAAACACCTAGCTTTGAACTAGATCGGGTGATATGCTATCGGGGGTATTAGATCAGACTACAGGCTGCTCAGGAATGATGGATCTTCTCGTTGAAGGATGGTTGCCGAGAGCTTGCTGGAATATTATGCAGGCTTCGTGATTACAATCTTGTGGCTATTTGTAATTGTTAGTATTTGATGATGGATGATGAATCGGTGCCTCTAGAATAATTACGGTTATTTAGATTTGACGCCACACTTAATAATTAGAACTGTCTTTCAATAATTGGAAGACTTTTTTTCCAAGATGACAGTAATCTTCAAAAAACAGTGACTTTGTGACTTGTCCAAGTATTCGTATTTATATTTAGGCATAATAATATTCATAAGGCATTAATTCGATTTTTTTCAATGAACTTGAATTCCGTCGACCAGAAGTAATAGACAGTTTATTGGTAATATTTTTTATTGGAATCCTCTCAGCAGCAAGGAGATGGTCGGACCATGCACTCTCTCAACCGCATTGTCAGGCGAGAACTTATGGATAAAAGACTTCACAATAATTAAACCGATATCCGTTATATTTTTAACACATAATTAGAGAAATTATTCCATTGAAAGCCAAAGCACAGACTGGAAATAATGTATAATTGAATTCAACTGAAGGGTAACTTTTCAGGAGGAAACGTCATTATTATTTGTAAAAACTTCAAAATATGAATGTTTCCCGCGAAAACTATTATGTATTGCAAAGCTCAATACTTTGTTCACTTATTCATTGTAGAATATATTCATTAAACAATTTAATGTTCAAGTAGAATCTGATATATTCACTCATCCGCTTTTTACATTGTTCCGAATGCATAGCTACACATAATGATAAAATTATTAGTAACAAACAAAAAATGCATTTTTCGAGATGAGTAACTCTGCTTTGATTAATATTTAAAACAGTGGAGAATATGGAAAATTCAATGACTGACTATACCGAGTATTTACCACTTTATAGCCGGTACAGATTAATCTGTCGTTCTGCCGTGTCCCGGCACTCGACTTTCCGAAACTGCAATACAGTCGTGTGCGTTTTCCGAGTGGAATAGTCCCGACAACAACGAGAAGGACGGACCGCGCACCCTCCTGACCTCACCGTCTGCCGAGAACTTGCGGATGAGGGAGTTCGCAACAGCTGAGTCGTCGAACGATAACAGGGGAGAGTCAGACAAACGCTCGCGCTTGCTACAACGAGAATATACCCGGCACTGTGCGGTTGATGTAGTGCGGTGAAAACTTTGTGGACAAACAAATCCGTGCCGGATATCCGACGGATCCGGCCGAATGAGATTCCGGAACGACGAACGCCCGAGCATTGAGATTGGTGAGTGACGATCTGGAACACCGACTTATGTCGAAGACGAACCAACTCGAATAAACGCGTCATATCTCGAGCATATCGAGATTTCCTATTAAAAATTTGACCGCCACATCATTTAACACGGCGTGTGTCTCTTACTGAGAATAATTACTGGGACAATTGTAATTATAATAACAGAAAACTATTAACTTACACTACATCAATAATAATTTCGCGCACTACTGTTATCCGCACAAGTCCGCACTAGTAGTGATATGTTCATATAGTAGGGTTTCGTGCGCACTAGGAGTGATATCTTCGTACTAGCAGTGTATTGTGCTCACTAGTAGTGTACTTGGGTAGTAGTACACGGAAAGAAAAAAGGTAATTGTGCAAACTCTCCTATCAGTCCCGACAACCAACCGGAATAGTTAGAATAGTGCCAACTACTTGATCGGTTGAAAAAACTATGACCTCGTTGTCAGAGTACAGTAACACTGATGAGGTGAGATCATAATTTCAGCTCACTAGTTGGTTGGTGCATCAAACCATTTACATTGCACAGCAGCCATGATAGTTACAGGAACTAAGTCGTTGGTCGTATGTACGATTTTTTGCTATAAAAAAATAAAATTGGTCAAAATTTCAATAAACTGCGGTTTTAGAATTCTATTTGGGCAATTCCCATTGCTCAATAAGAATTATTTTGGTTATCTAAGTTGATTTTGCAAAAATACTATTTATTCGATAAAAAATATGTCATAACTGAGTTATTAAATAAATTGAAACATTTCACAGGCGTTATCTGAAAGCACTCACGGAAGCTCACGTACGAGACGAGCACGCTGCTACCAAGTACAATTTGATAAAGACCCCCCGAACGGAACAAACGGGTACGATGTCCCTGGGTGTAGAGAAAACAAGCGTAGCGGTAGTGCATTTGTCTAGGTCACGAAGAGCCGACTACTCTTCTTAAGGAGTTTGCTCTATCTTCCTATCTCTCTGCTTTCTGGATTCTCGTTCAGCTTGTGGAGCAACAGCTATCTCATCCCCTCTCTCTCTCTCTCACTCGGGGGTGCACGATGCAAGAGTGATATTCGTACGCGCTGCGACTACCACCTCTTCGCCTTTCTCCTTTCAGTTTCTCATTCGTGCTGGTCCTACCTTCTTCTATATCGTCTCTTACGTACTTGCGAGAAAACGTATCGACCCTCTCGATCTGCCTGCCCATTTTCCTGCAGCCACCCCCTTCGCGTCCCGAGATCCAGTTACGCACGTATGCACGTATGCATGACAATGTTATCTCCCCGAATAATATTTTCCATGAGATTCTCCCATCAAGTCTGCATATTATTACCGTTTATTACCGAGCCACATTATTCCAGCCGCTCACTATGATCTCTATATGATGTACTGACTCCAAGCTGGGGGTGAAGTATTATAAGAGGACTAGGTTGAAGGGCTGATATGTGCAGCATAACCGAGGAGAGGTTATCAGAATATTCTCAAAGGCAGCTGTGCATGAACTTTCAAGGGAACGAAAGAGATAATAGTAAATCGTTCTTAGAATTCGCCATCAACTTTCTAAAGAACCTTACGTGCAATATTTTATATTGAATTGAGGCGAAAAAATATCCCCTACATTATCTCGTAAGAATTTATATTTAAAAAAGGGTCATACAGTCGCCTCTTCAATGCAGTCGAAATGATAGGTAAGCGTCCGTATCTTGAGGCATTGGCGCATTGATTGATAGTTACTTTCTTATTTTTAATTTCGCAAAACATATTCTTAATCGAGATGTATACTTATAATCGCCTAAAACGTAGAAAACAGTGGACTTAAAAAATATCCCGTGTGTGTATGTACGCATGTCCTACTCTTTTTATAGCAGCATTATATATATAATTCAACACTAATCTTTCAAAACTGAAGATTACCGAGTGGGTAAGATCGTCGACTACTAATCCCAAGGTTGCAGGTTCGATCCCGCAGGTGTGATCATCTGTCAATGTGCGAACCGTTGCTACAACAAGCCTGAGTTTATTCAGTAGCGGATACTCGTTCGATTGATTTGTTCGATTTTTTCACATTGACACATTGACAGATGATCAAATCGACAACTAAATTTAAAGTACATGACGGGGGCTCTAATTTTTCGGGTCAGAACGAACCAGATCTAAATCGTCTAAAGGCATCGGATACCTGAAGACGCAACAGACGCAACATCATATGCAATGGACAGAAGTACAGCGGAAAAATATTAAAATATTACGGTAAGTGTACTTAAAAATCTATATTAAAACAAGGTTAATTCTTGAGTCACGTTAAAGACTCCCGGTTCGTCCAGGTCGGATACTATCTTAGTCCAGGTGAGAGTTCAAAATGGACACCACAGGTTGGACTGTGCGGCCGGGCAGCCGAGACTCCTGGATCGTACAGGATGGAGTCCGGGGGAGTTTCTCGTGTCCCGGAAGGAATCCGCGATGGAGTCCCGATGGACTGGAAGAATCCAGAATGGACCTTGGGATCGGATGAAACCCCAATGTCCACACGGGAATACACGTTGTACTCCCGCCTGGATTGCCCGGATTCCATTCCGGACACCATCCCGGATCCCATCCGGGACTCCATTCTGGATTCTTTCCTGCACTGTTTTTTTCCGCGCGGGTGATTTTTTATATTAGTTATTCAATGTCGGCTGAGCGGTGGCACCGAGTACTGGCCATCGTCGTTAACAAGCTTCGTACCGTTGTTATCATTACGACTTTCGTCCTACGTTGGCCCTACGTTGCTGTCAGCGTTGCACCAACGTTTCTAGGACGGAAATTGTCTCGACGCTGCCCCGATTCTCAAACAGCACCTTGGTAATTGTAGAGAGCTACTATGATTACAAAAATTCTCGCAGAAGCCCATAATTAAAACACATCTATATATACTAGGACACAATATAGACGTTATAGCGAATCGTAACACACATTCAGCTCAGGTTTTTGTTATTACCCGAAAAAGTGAAAAACGCCATTTTCTACTCTCCATCGCCCACCAGTATAGTTATATTCAGTGACTTTGGCAACCGGTATATCGATTCGCCAAAGTGAAAGAAGAAACAGCAAGCAAAAAAGGCGAAGGGTGCGTGAAAGAGCAGCAACAGCAAAAGCAGCTTGATGCTAACACGGACGAGAGTCAGGCGCTGCAAATACGTGGTAAACGATGTGGTTTTTCTTTCAGCGAGCCACGCGGCGCGAGCCTGAATGAATAAAGAACACACATACTCTCTACTGAGTTGTTGAGGGGTGTGCGTTGGTCGATAGAAAAAACTACGTCAATTAGAGGCGTGATGCAAGCAGCTCGGGTGAAGCGTAGTTCGCGCCTGACTTGAAAGACGTACCGTAGGCGCTTGCGAGCAATCAAAGGGTTTACTCAGTAAAGGGGGCCAGGAGGGAATGGATATGCGTGTTTCGGTGTAGCGGGTGCGGAGCACGATGCTCGCGCGTGCTTAAACGTTAGCACCCTCGTGCCCGACGCTCACTTCCGGCCTCACCACGAATTCCCGGCCGAATTCCCAATTCAAATGAGGCACATGGACGCGCCTTCAAGAGCAAGAGGCTCGTCCATGCAAAGAAAGAACTAACTCGATTGGGCATACCGACATACCCGAGGTCTTTTTCATGATCTCAAGGTGAACACATCTACCAGTTTTTTTTAAATTATTACAAAAAATAAATAAAAAGGTGAAAGATCATTGATTCCTTCGGCTGTACCTTATATCGAGAACAGTTCTAGCCTGAGCAGAAAATTGAGAGAGAGAGTGACAGAACAGCAAACAGGGATCGATCTTTTCAATCTATATATATATATATATAGTAATGAAAGAGCAGACTCTCCGATCGAGCGAAGCAGCAGCAGCAGCAGCAGCAGCAGCAGCAGCAGTGGTGGCCGTATTCTCGTTCTTCCGTCTGTACTGCTTCCAATACCCGCCCCTGGCAAATACTCAACTATTTTCCTTGGAGAAGGCAAACTCCGTGGTGCACCGTGCTCGGAGCCAGCAACCAAGGCAGTTCACGCTATGCGATAGCCGCCGGGGCAAGTAACTCGAAGATAGCCAGTTCCGTTATAACCCCGGTCTTTCCGCACTTCATCCTCGCAATGATAGCAAAACGGGAGAAGGGAGTAGATATATATACACGGTAACTACCGATGCAGAGGCCGGGCTTTTGCAAAATATATAGTGGTACACGCATATGTTTTCTCAATCGAACACTTTCTTGGGCAATACACACAAGTTTTATGATAAAGCTACCCACGGAGTCTGTTAAAATATCTTCGCTCGCTGCTCTCCGCGCGATTAGCTTCGGTCGCCGTGGAATGAGAAAAAAATCGTTTCATTTCGCATCGAAGTTATGTACTCGAGTTACATTTTACTGTTTAGTCTGACATCGGGATTACACTGATAAAAATATGGTGTTGTAGTCTGCACCACAAGATTTACTAACAGTAGTCATTGTTTGAAATAGATAAGTAGTTTTCTTTTAGCGGCACTAACACTAATTTAACGACACCAAATAAGAACATTCGAATGAATCTTATGAAAAGAGGAACAACATTGATTTTCTCAAAATCCATAGATAATTTTTCGTTAAGGCAGGAAACGTACACATAGCACATAATGTTGCTTGTATATTCCAAATTTTTCATTGCGCGGAAATATTTCCATACTTTTCCGGTCGGATATTTGGAAATATGTCATTGCAATATTGTCAATTTAACATTCCGAAATATTGTTGGAGGCAAACAAATGGCAAATAATTTTTCACAATGTTTAAAATGAATTGTTCCAGATTAAATTCTGCAAAGTTTACAATGATGTTTTTTGCGGTCCCAATTAAAATACGGTTCTGGTTAAGAGTTGCCGGGCGACATTAATTTTTTAATCTCGTTATATTACGGAATCTCGCCTTGGCTAATAAAACGGCTCAAAAATTACTGTCGTGGACCGGAGTATACGGTTTATAAAAGACTTGAAATCACCGCTTAGCCTGCATTCAGGACAAATTCCGCTCGGAGCTTAATAATAAATGCCACGAGAAAGTTAGCTGTTCTTATCGAAGAGTGACAAGTGTGCGATAAAGTCAAGCAGCCATATAATTGAAGGTAAAATTAACCGCAACGATAGGTCATTAGTCGGCAGACTTCAACGGATTATCGTCTAAACAATGTGAACTCTGAGAGTATATGGCGAAGGATAATTAGTAGAACGAATAAATCGAGGGTTACGCGTGCGAGGTGAATGTAAGTAAAAGAGCCACGCACGTGTGCTTGTAATGCATACGTGCACTGCGGGGTAAGCTCCGGATTGCAGCAACATACAGTCGTTTTCTCTTTAAGTTAACCGCTCGGAAACTAAGTCTAACTAGACTCTCTCATACGTTCCCTCGTTTATTGCCCCGTAGGTACGTGCCTACTCCCCGTGCAGCCAACAAATTTT
This sequence comes from Clistopyga incitator, assembly GCA_947507545.1. Taxonomy (NCBI): domain Eukaryota; kingdom Metazoa; phylum Arthropoda; class Insecta; order Hymenoptera; family Ichneumonidae; genus Clistopyga; species Clistopyga incitator. Next base: position 7,656,712 of record OX382176.1, read on the forward strand.
CTTTCCCTCATGTCCTTCCGCGACTTAATTGGCATTTCATATTGTAGTACAACCAACCGGATTTTCACTGTACAGAAATTTACTACACGCATTTTTCGCAGCTTCACTAATATATTGTAATAACCATAGAGAATTACTACGTATTTCATAACTCGCTGTTAATATCGATCTATAAACGTTTTCGTATTCGCTAACGTCATCTACGTGTCGTTCCGTCTAATATCTGATCAATGTAACAGCCGCGTTACGTCGCCGCCGCTCCTACAAGAATTTTAAATGCAGGTAGTAAAATGAAAAGACTAGTCCAGGTCCCCGCTGTTGACGTTTCTAAGAGGCAAAAGTTGACTTTTCTGAGAGAGTTCACTTATCTTGGGTTTACTTAAGAGGAAGGTGACTGTACCGTGTGTTCTACACCTTGTTGATATCTACAGGGTTATGGTAGTCAAGCGTTGCACGCGAGTGGAAAACGAACCCGGCGCCAAATCGCACGAATCCATCCACCGACAAGCATTTTATTTCCACTGGCCGTGAGTTGACGGTGAATCAGTTTGATTACGTGTCGTTTATCCGGATACGTAATGTTTCGCATAAATAAACGAGCTACGCATGCGTTCACGCCAGGTCTGTCGTCCATAATACACGTAACGAGCGCATGGAATTTATTTTTCATGTCCTAACTCTCTTTCTGATTTTCTCTTTTCCTCTCGCTATTTCGTATGAACTTTTGCTCACCAAGCGACCAAGAACACCGGACCTCCAGCGAATTGCGCATTTATATCCTACTGTTTTATCCAGGGTATGACGTTTTCATTCGCCCTCGTGACCGCGCAGCCGCGATCCCTCATCTTTCCGTACATTTGCTCGATTCGCATTAAGGCTGCGACGTTAAATACCGCACACGTATATACTGTAACGTGGCGCTTTTCCGCGCATTGCTGCTGTTGGAACCGCAAAGTTAAAAATTACGCCTGTACGCTGCCAAACGTTCCCCAGGGAACCCAATTATTATTAATTAAGCTTAAGTTGATTTTAAGACCGTCGAAATTCTTATATTTTCCTTCTTGTTCAGTTTATTTCGGAGTCAATGTTGTTAACTGTATCCATGAAGTCTGGGCTCTTAGTTTTTAGAGAATAAACAAATAAATTAGAATACTAAGCGACTCTTCACTGGTTGCTCATAAGGAACGATTGAGAATGAAACTACATCTCCACTCGTTGGAAATCCGTGCCGTTCATCTCCCGGGGAGTACATGTTAGCCCTGAGGAGTTGAGAAATTTAGAGGATGCCAATTGGAGGTTGGAGGTCCCGGCGAGATGCCCCTCATCGGTGAAGTTCCAAAAACTGAGGCAAAGGGACGCGGATGGCTGGGAGCCAGTTGTCGCGGTTTGCTCTGTCCAATTTACGGTAAAGGACCTCCGAGTTATATGGAGGGATCTTTCGCTCGGTGGGAGTACCTAAATGCCCTTGGACCCAGCGAGCGGCGCGCTCCCAAGCATACCATCAACATCGGACATTTGGGTCCATGACCACGGGATCCGCAGGAGGGCAGCGTTGGCTGGTTCAACGGTCGTTATCGCACCGCAGGCTGAAACCTGCGAATATTTTAAGTTGTCGGACAAGAAATTTAAGAAATGCTACTCAACTATTAAAGGAGGCAAACCAAAATCTTGCTGTCGGTGTGAAGAAACCCGGCGTCTCTTTTATGGTCGTAATCACTGATCACTTTTCGCGTTCCACTGTTCGCGGCATCGAACGTTTAATAGTTTTCGCACTCTCTTGGAGAAATTGGACGATAGAGACATTTTTACAACTGCCACAGCTGCCGGAAACAGAACTTAATGATTTCGTTTGTCGGATCCCGAATTCTGTGTTTTCATTATTTATTGATTTTTGTATGAGAAATTTGAGTAAGGCCCTGGAGGAGAGCTGATATCACGAAGGTCTACTAGCTGTAGTATTTTTAAATCAATAATTCTACTTTTCCGTACTTACTGTACTTCCATCTGTCGTTTATCCCGGGAACTAAAATATTTAGTTCAATCACTTAGCTTATGCAGTCTGTCACTCAGCCAATCAGCTTGAAGTTAGGCAGTTGGCGTTAGTTAGCTAGTTAACATAGTGTCTGTAGAAACCAATTATTTATTTGAATGACAGAAAAAGATGTATGAATCTGTGCTCCAGATTTAAATCTAAATAAGTTAATTAAATGACCGCTTTTTTAAGTTCATACTGTATGATTTCTGTAATGTGAATTACCATCTTCTTCGTTATTAACTGATGGGAAAAAAAGTTTAATAACAATTTATATGTTTGATGAAAGATCTCGAATGCCGGCTGTCGGGCAAGAGACACGCGCGGCGCGACGGAAGTCGGAAGTTCTTTGCGGCCGCGGAAAGTATCCCGGGAATAGGGTGAAACGGAGGCGGAAAGGAGAGCGCAACGCTCGCGGAAAAATGAGATACGACGGAGCAGCTGAGCGTAAAATAGTCTTCGTCCCTCAGCATCGCGTACTACCACCAGGCGCCCACCCGTTTACTATACATATATATGTGTATACATATATACTACCCTCTGTATCTTTCGAATAGAGAACCAAGAGAGTGGTGGCTGTTCCTCCCCGCACGCCTATATTAGCTCGACCGTGTGCACACCCCGTCTTCCTTTTCTCCTTCTCGCTCTGCCGACGAAGTGCCACAACTTCTATCGCGGATCCAGCTGCCTTTTATTGAATGCGAAAGATATACCGTTGCTTCCGTGCTTCCCTTACGTACATACACCGTACCACGAAAAATTATATTTTTTCGTCGTACATACATACACCGAAGCACATAGTCAAACCTTCACATTTATCTCATCCTCGGTGAATAAATATTTGTACAATTCTTCAAAGCGATATGAAATCGCTTATAGATTTTGGAGCTTGATTTCCCCGCACTTGTATCACATCAATATAATTGAAAATGTAGAAACATGGTGAAGAACTGCCAGAATCAAGGATCCTCCCAGAAGTTGAAGACGAGAAAGAATAAACAGGTCCTTGTAATATAACTTCGTGCCAAGCGCCGCGGGGATAGTTTCGAAAATGAGTGGACCCCAGGAACTCGGCACGGCTTCCAACGATTCCCGCAGGGGTGGTTGCTCCGCGCGAAGAAGCGAAGGTTAGGAGGAATCGGCGACGGCGAGTGAGCTAGAGGCAAACCTTCAGGTGGTGGAAGGCGCGCAACGGAGAACACGCAGTTCTGTAGGTCGGTCTCCCTTTTTTGTTAGAGACGGAAAAGATCTTTCAGTGCGAAGGCAAGTGGGACAGAGGGACATAGTGGTGCGAGTGAGAGAGCCACGAGTTTCTCGTAGGCGCGAGGCAGGAATAGGAGCAACAACGGAAATAGAAGCTCCGAAGGAGGCTCCGCGTCCCGCCTCGTCTTGATCAATACAGCAACGGCCTACTATAGGTAACGTTTTCGCCTGGCTCCTTTAGTACCGCGCTCCGCCCCACGCCGTCGTGCACACCGAGCTCCCAACCCACCTCATCCTCTTCCGCCTACTCCTACCACTCACTCCCTGCTGCTGCTGCTGCTGCTGTGCTGCTGCTGCTCCTACCTCAGCATGGCTTGCTATAGATCTGTCTCTTATTCGAACCAACACTCCTCGTCCCATGCCGTTCCATCTCGTTCCATCTCCCGGTTAGCCCTGAAAGGAGAGTATACGCCGCGCGGTAGAACTAGAAGCAGAAGCAGCAACCTACCCCACGGGATGTGGACGAGCGAGAACTACCAACACCAATACCAAAACTAACGCTAACACCCCCGTCGTACCGTTTCAACCCCCCTCTCTCAGACGCTACCCTCAGTACCGTGCACACCCTTCCGCTCTTAGCCAACCTGCCCTTCCCTATTCCGCGCCACCCTATGTATTGCCATGATCCTTCGTCTCGTTAAAGTGGAAGACCCAACATCTTACAACCCAATAGTTTTGAAGCTTTGACCTGACACAACTGTCGATGCGCAACGCCATCTTTCCTTTGAAGGAATTTTGAAGAGAAAATTAGCGTTATTGTCATTTTGCCGATTAGTAATTCTATTCTAGTCAAAATCACATTGGGATTCAAACATGATATGGCATAAGGAAATAAACGGATGAATCATTTTCCGTTTTGCTCTTGTGAAGCTCACATTCAAAATTTTAAACTAACCGAATGTAGCAATAATCGTCTTTTAACATGTACAACATTCACATTGAGAGTCAGTACTCCAACTGTTTAAATTTTCATGAGTAATTGAGAGCGTTATGAAAAAATGATTGATTGTCATTTCACCGTAAACTATAATATTTCGTCGAAACATAAGAGCCTATAAACATTTAAAGTTGTTACTGTAATGTTGGCTATATTTACATAAGTTGTGTAAGGATTCACTAATGCGGTTATCAGTCCTTATTAATATTAATGATTTTATCGTATCCATATTCTTGAATACCGCGCCTCTTCGTCTACGAGGCACTGAATGTGGACATAATATTGTGAAACCCGGAAAAATGAGATTTCACCATATCAAATATTTCTGCAGGAGATAGTATGAAAAATGAAGAAAAAAAAAAAACAAATATAATCTCGTTGGCTGAGATACGAGATACCTGCATCGTAGGTGGGTCTCAAAATTTGTATACGATTGCGCACGACATAGGCATACACTATTTATTCCCGGAGAGAGAGTACGCGGCGAATGCAGGGGGTAGCGAAGGCGTGTTTCCGTGACGAATAGTCTGCATGTCCTGAGCCTGCGGAGACTCCGCGAGCGCGCCCAGAGTTGCTCGTGTAAACGTATTTCGAGGGCGACGAGACTACCGACGCGAGTGTGTCTCGGCTCAGCGGATAGGTAAGTAGGCGCCGCGCGACGCTGCACAGGATATTCTCTGTGCATCGCTCCCGACGACTTCTCTCACTCCTCCCTTTGGCCTTACCTTCATCTATATCGCACAGAGCGCCCAGCCTTTCTCAAAGCTCATGTGTCTGTTACACACCCTAGCTCTTATGTATAGAAGACGGCAAACTCTCGACTGTAAACCCTATCTGTCTCTCAAGCTTACAGACTCTACGATCCAAGATATTTCGTTGAGAATGTATAGCTATAGCTTGCGCGTCCTCTCACATTCGTAATAATTTCCAGTCCCGAAATGGTTTTACATATTCTATAAATATTAATCCATATTTTTATCATGCATTTGCGCAATCATTTTTGTTTCAATAACACGTCGGGCAGGTTCAGAATCTGAAGAAAAGTGGGGTACACTGTAACGTGGTGCGCGTGTGACACGGCCAAAATCACGGGATTTTGTCTTGTGGAGATTATCAATTTTCGTTGTGCCAGACAATAAGTAAAATTGCAATTTGGTAGCGCAAAGTAAATTGCAATTGCTCTTTGTAAAGACAAACATAAAACAGTATCCAATTCTTCGACCCTTCTAAAACGAAATTTCGTTTGTCGGAACAATGTTATTTTATCTCGAATTTTCTAACAATCCAGGATATAATTGCTGAAGTGCTCGTCCTTGGTGCACATATTTTGATATTTCTACTCAGACTATAGTCAATAATTGTAATGAATGAGGTTTTTTGGAATTAGGATTAGATTGCAACGTGACGCTAACTCTTGAGATTGACTCTTCGTCTGCTGCTGGGATTCGATATTAGCTGAAGATATTGATCCAAAGTAAGAAGAGCACCACTTCGAAGGGCACTATTGACGCGAGCGAGATGGAAAAGGCGATTCTGTAAGGCGTCAACAAAGTCTACAACGTACAAAAACGTGATGAGGACCAAAATAGCAAAATCGAACGACCTTCCATCGTGTACGAAAAAAAAAACACGTCGTAAAATGAATGAAGACAACAGAATATTACCCTGTGACACACAGTGCACCATATTTTCACATTAATTTTAGCATTGTACTCCTCGATCTGTTGCACTCTACTCCATTCGTACAGGTGTAACTCGCGACGCAAAAAAAAAATCGTTAGAGTCCAAGTAGTTAACTTGGTTGGACCACTAAACTAATTAGTAAAGTAAACACATCAGTTGGTTGTGGCAACGAATCAGTTCGTTGCGCCAACAAATTATTTGGTTGTCAGCAAACGAATTGTGTACCTCCGTGCGCTCGGTCCTAATGCGTTGTCAATCACAACGACTCACTATGAACTCTCTAGAATATGAACGCAGACGATCGAATCAATAATACAAGGCTTGGTGTCTCTCTTTTCCTAATGCTATCATTATTATCATTATAAAAAAAGTCATACACTCAATTTATTTGGAAATAATTTGAATGAAGTATGAAATTATTAGAACCGTTTAAATTCTGAAAATAAAGATTAAACTGTTAAGGGATAAAGATCTTCGTGTCACGGTCGGAGGCTCGAAAAAAATGGACGTCGTGGACAAAAAAACGGCGTATAATTGGTACAGCGTCGTATATCGGACGTAGAGGTTCGCGTGTCTTTCGCCCAAGTCGCCACACGGAGACGTACTACTTGCCCGCCACAAAAATTAACAGTTAAACAATAGAATTCTGTTATATAGCCATTAGTCTGGCAAACCGAGGTAGAAATAATTAGGGAGCGCGAGTGGTGGCATGCGCCAGTTGCACCACACTGAACGACCCCCGTACCCGCGGACGGCAAACCTGGTTACACCAACGAGCGGACATGAAAGGAACGGTTGTGCTTTCCCAGACACTCCATACCAGCAGCACTTCGCGACTGTTATAGCCTACTCCTACTTCTACTACTCCACCGGCTGTCCTCTCGACAGCCCGTGCGCGCCTTGACTCTCTGACTCTTTATGGTCTTTTAATTAGAGCCACTTTGTAGAATGAGAGAGGACGCGTGCGCGGAAGAGCGTCAATTCCACCCCCCCATCCCCCTTCGCCCGCCAAACCGTGCAACCGCCACGTATACCCTTTCGTTCCTGCTCCGGGAATACCGACGGAAAACTTCTTTAATTTGGCCGATTAATCAGCAGGACGCGAGCCCGACGTGCAAGCCCATGTTACAATGGGCCCGCGTGCAGACGGTTTTGGTACGCCATCAGGCGACGATTCCCCGATACCCTCACTCGGCAATCTCCCGATTCCCGATGTGTATAGTATATACACTGTATAGAAGGCCTCTTCGGCAACCGCAAGCTTTTTATCGGCTTTTATTTCCCCCGTGTAAAACGAATCGTTTCTATGGTGATTTATCGATGCCGTCGCCGTCGTAGAGCCGTACCGAGACCGCATACACGCGATAGAAAAGGATGCGCCCTGATGACAAAAACATTTGGACTGCACGCCAGAAGTCGGTTTTGCCGCGAAGAGCTAAAGGATTGATAACGAGAATGTGATCGGTTTCGCGTTCTACGAATTTTTCCCCTTTCTCACTCTTGCTCACGTTGACGTCGAAGAATTTTCTGGGCACGAGCCAGGCCCCAAGAACATATAATGCAACCGCGTTCGTCACCTGTCTGCCAATCGAGAGACCAGTATTGTCACCATTATCAAGATAATGAGCATACTTCAATCTTTCTCATCACATACAACGTATGTAGAAAGGGAGAGTATTGCAGTCCAACGAAAAATCGGCTCCTCGATTTGTACGGGAATACATATATTTTGAGTGCTCTGGATTTCAAAAATCACATTGACTCGTTTCTGTCTATATCACCCGAAAACAGAATAACTTCACTAAAAAACTGGGAACTACAGTGAAATTGGATGTGCACCTTCTACACTCAAAATGTAGTTTTGGTATTGAAATCCAATCCAAAACTAAATCCAATCCAACTGCTTCAGGTACTTTATCTGAAATATGAAAAGAAAAATGAAAATATACATGTTTTTTTAATTTTTGGACAGACTGATATGCTCATTATTCTGATTCGGTCCTGCTACCTATAAATAGAATTACCAGCCAATGAGCAGTGAACAAGTGATTCAGTATATTCAGTATAGCGAAGGGTTTATTGTCTTTTCAGTATGAGATTTCAGAAAACATCAGTTATGAACATTTTTTATTGCGTCAAATCCTGAATGTGTTACTAAAAAAAAACTACTGTCGTAGATTTTGGGCAGATTTCAATAAGAAACATCAATAATGACACCAAATGTTAGATTTAAGAAATTGCATAAACAAAACAGATTTGACGTTATAACACTCATGATATTAAACTATAGAATCTCATACACTCATCGCATTTTGACCACACTCATAGTATTTTATATAAATTCCAAATTCTACAGAGGCCTCATACACACCATAAGATGCAGAACTTTTGATCTATAAATAACTAAAAAGTAAAATCGACTTGTCAAACTATCGCAGTGCCAACAACAAGCCCACCAGGACGAACAAGAGATGTGAAGTGAAGGCACGAATATCTTTGCGCGTGCTTCCCGACGACCGCAGTTCATAGCGTGCATTCGAATTTAAAAATGTTCTTATCAAATTACTGCAAAATACGTGAATTACAATGAACGTACGAAATTCTTAAATTTTTATTTGTGCAGCGCGTCGCTATAGCTCAAGAAATTTCCGATAAAACTTCACTTTACTAATAATGTGATGTGAAAGTTTTATATTTCGAATATACCAGTATAATCTTTTTTTAATAGTATTTGGTATCTTTGGATTTCTGCAAGGTGAAGTAGTTTAAGCAAGGAAATATCTTTAAACAACGAAATTGTTTCACTATACTGGGGAAATTGCTGTCACATGTAATCTGTGGTAAAAACTAATCATAAGAGTATTAATATGAGATGAGAAAAATTTATTTATTGTACCTGGTAATCTTGAGCAAGTTGTTGTTTTCCTTAATTTGATTTTCCAAGGGTTGATAGATTTGATCTTTACTCGGAGGAACAAAATCGATTTTTAACACACCTCCGAAGTAAAAAAGAAAAGCTACAGCCGCGGAGCTTCACCGTTATTTCGTCAGAAATTTACGATCAACGCAGCGTGCGCTTGACGTCGACTACCAAGCAACAAGTCTGTAAATTGAATTTCGATTTGTTATAAACTTTTTATGGACACACATGCCGTTAACTTTTTCTCGTTAACAACAAAAAGTCATACAAGCAAGTAGAACGTACGGCAACAGTCTATTCACAAAGTGATGATAAATCCAGAATAGTACCTATTTGTTGAGATTGTATTTATTTTAATACAATTGATCTTCATAGATATTTCTTTCTTGCATACGACCCAATTCTTACTCAAGCAGTATGGATGGAGAATTACACCCACATCAGCGAACATCATGCGCTTGAAATTATCTATTGATTTTGAATTGATGGTGAAGGACCATGGTGGATTAGACTCGCGACCAGCAGGTTGCGGTGATTGAGGCTGTGTCTGCGCTTCTGCCCTTCCAGCTGCGTCAAACCGAACGGTTTCTGGCATCCAGCAGCTTTATTACGCTTGGCTAATGGTGCACTCGCCAATCGATCGGTGAACACGTGTAATCAGCCGCCGATCAGCCAAACACGAGTTTCGAGCCAGCCACATATTATTTTGTGGCCAGGCCACCCTGTGTGTACCCTCACACTTCCCCTTGGACTCTTTATATCTGAACGAACTCAATAGAAAATAATAACGGCAAGATCTAAATTGTAATTTCACAAGATGAATTAATTCTTTAACCTCCGATTTCCCTTAAATTTAAACAAGCCAAATTCAGGCGAGCTAACCGATACCTGTTTTGCGATTACGTGGTTCGAGAAACCTAGTATTTCGAGACACTGGTAATCGTATACAATATTGTAAATATGTTGATCAATTCAAGGCAGCAACGTCTTAGATCTCGACTTAGCTCGACATACTTATTAAGACGTGACTTACTCAAATCCCATTCTACCCAATTAAAAAAATTAATTTCATATGATGTGGAATAGAGATTAACACTGTTCTATTACGACCGTAACACTAACTTCAGCTATGCCTTCTAATTACGTTGTGTAACTATAACAATGGTCCAATAGACCAACAATTGATACGTGTCACCTAAATTGCCGCTAGTGGTACCGCAATTTTCTTGAGTTAAAATTTGGCAAGGTTTTACATAAATATGAAGATCACTTATTACTATCTAAGCAATCTTACCAACCTTGGAGCTTCAATACTTTGAGGCAACCGTTGCATCAGCTTTCAGCATTGGAGATACGCTTTCAAGCCTCTAGTCCTTTAGAGCGACGTTTAGGAAACAGCACAAGGACCCGCGACTTAGCCTCGCGATATCTTGGTACCCCGACGCCAGTACCACCACCAGCATCGCCCTCGGTACACGTTGACATGAATATTCAAGACTTTCACCTCGTTCAATATGAATGCCGTTGATCTTGGCGGCGGCCGAGGCGGGCCCAGTGCACCTTCTCGTTCCGTTTGCCTTAACGTTGAGTTGACGCACGCGTACACCACCACGGCCCACCTCTTGCGCTGCCAACACCCCAATATATAGTATAGCTACCTGTAGAAAGCTCTTGAAACCGGTAGTTAAAGCAACGCCAAGTTCTCCTTTGAATATATATACTTAACTGTTCTCTCTAGCTCGAGGCTTATATGCGTCCTGGCATTAAGATTCGAACTCCGAAGAGGAGGAATAATAAGAAAACAACCGATAGCAGTCCAAGTAATGATTGCAACGATAGTAAGATGCAAGCAAATTTTAAGCTGTAGTAGTATCGAGAGTACCATCGCAATATTCCATTCGAGCTTGGAATACACTTATGTACATGTTAGACATAATGAGACTACACTTATGTACATGTTAGACATAAGTGTATTCTCATTAAGGATTGAAATTCGATGAGGAGGAATAATATAATATAAGCATAATGGCCATCAGCAGACGAGGTAATGATTTTAATGATCTTCAAAAGAATCTGTATCGGTATAAGCTATTGAAACCGGTAGTTATAGCAACGCCAAGTTCTCCTTTGAATATATATACTTAACTGTTCGCCCAACCGCTTTAAGAGTGGAAACACCGCGCCGAAAGTTCAATCAAGCTAAACAGCATTTCTGTCCGATTGCTCCAGCCAAAAAGTGATCCGCACGTATGTGTATGGAGTTAGAAGAGAGCTCTGTCCGCCGGTCGCGTTCGCTTTCGGCGAGGCTGACTGACCGGCACGTCTGGTTATGGTCAACCAACCATCCTCGACAACGGTCTGGCCTCGAACCAACTTCAAACGCGTATGAAATTGCAGCTGGTCTTTCGCTCTCATGTAGTGAAGCGACTCTGAACACGCGTCCGGAAGTTCAGATTCTCAAATGCAACAACGTGTTACCAATAACTAGTCATGCAGAAATTCTTGTTTCATTTTGGATATCTCACGGATTTATCAAGAAATTTCAGATTAAATGGAACGTGGATGAAACTTGGAAGTTCATATCAACTGTAGAAACATGTACTTTTGCTCAAGTTAACTAATTGGATGCAGCAAATATTCATATACGTCTAGTAAAATAGAACAGAAGTACATATGAAGCATGCTCTGTCAATTCAGTCCCTCGTTTATTCACTATTTCAAATTTTTCTCATAATTCGTCATATCAAAATACCATTAAAAAGCACTCAATGTCAAACTTTTCAAATTTTTAAATATATTATTTGTAAAAACGCCCGTATTGCAAGTGAACATATCTCGAAAACTAAAAGTTACTGAGATAAAACATCTGCATGGAAACGTTGTAATTTTGTATTAGGCTTTGAATGGAACATTTACAATATCTTTCACGTTTTAGTAACATATTGAATATTATTTTTGATTCAGCAAAATAATATAGCATTTCTATGATTATCAAAGTGATAATGGAGTTTCTTGTTATCGACGATTACTTCGCGCCAAATTATCGGACAGAGGTCGATAAGAGGTTAAATTGAAGCTGATTAAATTGTCTAAAAGAGTCTTATGGTTGGATGATGAAAAAAAAATTTTTGATCAGACCACAGAACATTTTAAAGACGAACAAAAATTTGGAAAGAAGTTTTTCATTGGTTTTCGGATGATCATTGGAAAACCACCCACGCTAAAAAAAATTACAGTCCAGATCTGAAAACTAGATACTTGTAGTTACAATTCTCTTTTTTTAATTTCCTGTATGATAATTGTTCTTTAAGTTATCCTTTGCTGAAATTCACCCGAAAATTTGGAATTTGTTCAACATCCTTTAATTTTTGGGAGTAGTGTACATCCGGGCTTGTCATGAATTTATCCAAATTTAATCAATAAATCTTGAAAGTGAATTGAAAAATAAAATTCATTACCCAACCAATATCTAATGAGGATAATTTTCCAATGCATCACACAAAAAGATAAATCTGTCAATCGAATTTATGCGGTATATTAATTTATTGAAAACAAATTTAACTGTGATTCATTGGTCATCCCAAAGCTCTTTAATTTTGAGAAATGCACATAAATCATGTCACCATTTCACGAGAGAGTAGCATATGAAATTTTGATTTACTTGTTCTGGACATGTATTTTTATCGAATTTTTGAACATTTCCGATGCCCTCTTCGGTACGCGCCTCTACTATTCTTGTCTAGAAAATTATAGTAGAAATATGATCCTTTCATATTTGATTCCGTTAGCATGTTGGATGTGTGCCGATCTATAAGTAAACTAGTTATTGTCAGTAGAAAAGGAATCTTATTTCTTCTCCAGTACGAGATATAGCTGCTTTCCCGCAGCAAGTTTATCAATGATTTTTATCCCATTGGATGGTGAGCTACGCTCGTCCATCTTCCACCGTTTTCATCAATCCCCGAGATTTCTGCACTACCAATGGATTCGACGATCGGGCGATCTTATACGTACTAGAATGGAGAATAATGCCTGGCCACGAAAGAGATAGAGGGGCTTGGAACGAATGACGTTGCCAGCAGCTCACGAATAGACGAATGGATAGATAGAGTTCGCTGGTGAACGAAATACTCGAGGGTGCCAGATTGATCGGTGCCAAGAGGTGGTTATGGTGGTGACGAGAGAGTGAGAGCGAGAGCCCCGAGAATGTAGGCTAGCCGGAGGGTTAGGGGAAGCGGGAAGGCTCATGGGTGACTAGGGTCGTCGTCCGGCTTTAGCTTCTGTGTCCCTGTCGCTGAACTCTGACCCATACCATGTCGGTTCATCCGCCAGCCACGAGTGCCTTTCCATCCTTGCGTAGCTGTGTCCTCTACATACACTCGATCGTTCAATATACCGCGCGATCGTCTGACATATTTGAAACTTGGGAGACGATGTGTCCTATAATTCGCTTGGGGATGCTATTTTTTTCAGAAAAACTTCCTGGCTCGAATTTACATATGAACTTCAACGTCGGCGATGCATATAGCGCTGAACCCATTCGCCTACTTTTAGAAGAGTGTTAAAATAGGGAAACTCATAGAAAGACCACTACCGCTATAAAACGAAAAGTTTCTCACGAAAGGAGGGGTAAATTCTGTGACAATAATTCCGACGGCGTTTATTTCAAAATTACGCCAGAAATGTTATTATTGGTATTTTCCGCTTAACTCCGATGCACACCATGCGCTCCAAGAGCATGGCATGGATCTTCAGCACTCGGTGGTTCTTACCAAATTGACCTTATGTACATAAACAATTCTGTGTGTGAGTATATGCAGGCAGACTATATCCATTCACCGCATTGAAAACGTGCAGCACGAAATGTGTTTTCTGTTGGTAAAGGCTAGTGACTTAGTGGGGGCGGGGAATAGAAGTAAACCGCGCCGCCGAAGAGCGAGGGAAACAAATAGGCAGGTTGATACCGTTTATTTGTGAGTGGAAGCGAAGTTCCAAAGTGGAATTGAAAGTAAAACGCTGAACACGTAAAGCAACCTCAAGTCACGTAGCACGAGCGTTCTGGCCAGGAGGAATAGTAGAGCAAGAGAGTGGGAAGGATTGCTTGGCAGCCGTGCCGGAAGGACGTTCAATTTAAACATCTCGGGGAAACGATTAATACCAGTGACGAACTGAGCGTCTGACCCACGGATTCCTTAACCACTTGCGATCGCCGGAAACCCTGAGGTGGTGTGACGCACACCCGCCGGTGCCCCGCGACTACTCTCATTATAATATCGATCCTTTCTCGCGAGCAACAAGCCACAAATCTTCGAATATAACACTGAAACATTGTTTTATTCCGATTTGATACATACTCATGTCCCTTCGTTGTCAGTACCCTTCGTGAGTAAGTTGTTTCGAAAAATGGAAATCCACTTTCTTCCAAATGTTGAGCGTGTCTGGAGCCAAGTAAATTTTAGGTATTACAAGGGTAGCAGAACAGTTTTGAAAAGTGCAGAATTTGAGGGTCCTTTTTCATTGAAAACGTAGGGCCCAAAATAATATTAAAAAAAGGGTTCCGAAAACAACTTTTTGGAAAGTCTTAAATAGAACATGTCAATTATAAAACGATTAGAAAAAATCGTAAATTGAGGTAACCCTTCCTACAATAATGTTATTTGCGTTTTGGGTCTTCGTGCAAGTTTCGAATTTACCCTCCATAGTAGCCCTCTTTACCCACTATACCTTACTGTTCGCTCCATTATCCACCCAATTTTCTCGAAGGAAAGTTTTTTCGCAGTGATCTCTTTCTATCCACTCCTGTTCTCTGACTCCACCATCTCCATCAATATCTCTCTCACAATTCAGGAATTGAAGCAAATTTAAATTGCTTCTCGATTTTTCTGCCAGCTTTTTTTCTTTTTAAAGTGAATTCATACTTACTCCACGTACTCTTATCCTTATCATTTATTTAAAGGATTTTTTTTTCACAGTTCCTTTTCGATAGTCCACTGTCATTCTCTCGCCCCACTATCTCCCTCGCCGAACGCGACCATATTCCATACGCAAAATATTCAAATTACTTCTCGAATTTTCGGGATGGAAAATTCATTTTATTTTATTCCACTATGGTCCATAAATATTTACTCTTCGCTCCATTATCCTCATAGTTTTCTTAAAGAATAGTTATTTCGAAGGTTTTATTTTGATCGTCCACTTCTGTTCTCTCACACCACCTTCCCCATCACTACCTCTCTTACCAACCGCCCTAAGCTTTATTTTATTTCCTCCATTGTTTCCACTCTTCTCGGGTGCAACTCTCACGTAGTCCTCCTCATTTTTCACGCACACAAGAACAACCCACGGATGTAAGAGTCGACTGTATCCCTTGGCCATCCATGCCTATACACAGTCGCACGTACTCCTCCTCCATAAACGCACACGGGCTGGCTCAGTGAAGCTCTCGCGCGGCAAAGTCGTCTCTCCACGCGAAGCACACGAAAGATTCCCCAGCCCATCTGTGCGCTCCAGGAGAAGGTCAAGCATGGCCCACACCATGCCAAGCTCCATATCTCTTTCTCCCTTAGTTCCTGTGCTCCCTGAATGTTGGCATTATTTTGCCCGGGCCTCTCGGTCTCTCTCCCTTTTGTTTCGGTCCATCCTATTGAACTGCGGCGGAGATAATCCGCCCGGACGGTTCAGCGCCCGGGTGTCAGCTTGGCACTCTCTTCGTCGAAGAACGCGCTTGGCCGTCACGTATCCCGGATAAGATCCCGCATTCTCATACCTTCCTGTAATTCCCACTTTTGTCTTCGCGCCTTATTGCCTTTTTCCGAGCACACGCTCGTTTTCGTAATCGCGAGCATTGACAATTATAACAATGTCGGTTTCGACTCTTGGATAGCGTTATCGTCATTCACGGGTGCGAGGAACAAAAACTTAAGGCTTTCGGAGAGTTTTATCGGAAGATTTATATTTGCGCGTGAGTGGAACCTCACACCAGAGAATTGACCAAGATTCATCGCGAAATACGATCTGCTAATAGAGCAACGCAATTCAAGAGACCAGGTCGATAAATTTGATAAATTATGATAAATGTCATAATTTTATATCAATATCAATGGTTCCCTATAGCGAAGCATTATTATTATTAAATGTATTTTTCGGGATTTTCAAGTCAAGCTACTTAGAATAATGCATATCGTTGAGAACAGTGGTTTAGAAAAGAATGGCGATATGTATATGTGTATATGCAGGGCTTCCAAATTTCAATTGAGTATTAATCAAGAATTGTTTAACCGTTTTAGTACACGAGTAAATCAGTAGACCATCTTTAATAGATGCTATTTTTTACGTCATAAAATCTAAAACTATGATTTAATAAGTTATCGCTTTTAAAAAACAGCGTAACCACTATATATAATGTTTAATATATTAATAAATTATTTTTGATAACTTGAGATATATTTAATGTTGTTCAGAATTGAATAATATTCAGTGATGCTAGATGCACAATTCAGTGGACGTCGATGAAAGGGTTCGAACTATGTAGGAATTGGAATTTTTCTCTTTGGAGCAATTGTTTTTAAAGGCCTTTAACGCAGAGTATAGTCGAATGCAGAAAATTTCATAATAATTCTGGCATATGAGACATGGATCTCTTAAAGTATTACCTTTACAAAAAATTGCTTTGTTTAAATGTGAGTCGACCTGTAAAAAGCATGTAACCGAGCGAAAGCTGATCCTTGGAGCAGTGTTCATTGGATCACACGCAGAGTGTGGAATTTATGAATCCGGCTTCGAAAATACCGGTTGATTTAAGCAGTTGGTCCGTTTACAGAAAAATCCGCTCGGTACATCCTCAAAGTCGGGAACTAGTTCAAATTTTTTCTTTAATATAGGGTTATCCGCATAACAAAAACAAAATACCTTTTTGAGTGACATGTCCCCCTTGAAGACATCAATAAAATAGGTAATAATGGCCACTACAAAATCTCAAAGAGTCCCTAAACATGGTGCTCAATAGAATCAGTTATTTTTATCATAACAAGAAATTAATTCGTTGACAAAAATTAAATTATTACACAACAAGAAACTAAATACACTGCTCTAACTGGACCCGGTCTGTTTTCGACCGGTCGTAACGGAAGCAGAGAATGAGAAAAGGGAGATGGAAGAGTATGTGAGGTGGAGGGCTCGGTTCAATTTGGGTTAACAATTTCTGCGGGCAAAGTGGAAACGCCCCGGCGATATTAGCTGGCCGCAAGCTTACGTAACGCGCGGAGTAAATTCCGAAGTGCAGCCAACCCTCGGGGATAATATTATGCCGCGCGCTGACATCTTTGGTGTTAGCACGGCTGTCCGTTACCATACACCTAGGCTCCAAGTACAACCTTAGCCGCACGGGAGGTACGAGAAAGGAGTATGGAGAGTTTCAAGAGGGGTTGAAACCAGCCAGAGACCAGCAACGTCGATAGCCAAGGCCGACATCCTGTGGTCACCCCTTACAGGCTACCCCAAAGGCGATTCGCCTTCTCATACGATTCTTGTCTCACTCGCTATTTTAGCTATCTCCAACAGGCAGGACTCTCCCTCTCTCTCTCTCTCTCTCTCTCTCTTAGCGTAGTTCTTACCCTCGAAAATCTACCCTTACCGTGACCCACCCCCACGGAAACCGGCTGACCGAAACCCGCACGCCTTACCTCTATCCTTTCGGCTCTCGGCCAGCTCTGCCGAGACCACCTTCCCCGTCCACTCCCACCTAGGCTTTCAAATTAAGGTACAATTTCGTCCAAAAGGCCGCAGGACTAAGAGTCGGATTGCCTAGAGCCTGCAGAGACGTTTCGCTACGATTTCCCGATTCTCGAGCAAGCAAAAGCAACCAACAGGAAGAGAGAAATAGAGAAAAAAGGAGTAACGTCCGACACGCTGGAAACTACTTTGATTCGAATCAATAGACTTTGGATCGATCGGCTATGGGGGTCTACCCCGGTACAGTAGTAATAACGAAACGTGTGGAACCTGTGTACTAAGAACTTCGCTTGGTATCATATGCGAGAAGTTACATAAACTTTCATTTCGTTTATTGACACAATCGAAAATATAAGCCACATTATTGACTGACAATTTAGCAGCAGTTGTTCGAGAAAAGTTAATAATGAAATGATTTTTTTTCAGCCTCCCGTGATTAATATTGTTGTTATAAAATAATTTTTTTCCTCGTTGCTGTGGACTAACTGGTGAAAATAGCTTCTTTTCTGCACGTGCAATTTATAATTTTAAATAAACAATATTCCCGTATCCGAGTACGTAAAACAATTTATCATCTTAACAAAAATTGTCTTATAAACATTTTTGATCATTTGTTTAATTCTAAAATTTTGCAAAAAAAAATAATTTCAACCAAGTGCTATAAAAAGGCTGCAAAATTCGCAGTCCTGTAGGGGGATTGTCTGGTGTCTTGTTGAATAACGTCTTGAAGGAGTTTCGAATTTTTATGTCGCCGCGTCGGGCAAAGGGGTTCCTGTTGTCTGGTGTTGATCTCTCGGGGTCTCGTTGGGGTAATGGTAGTGGTGAGGACGGTAGGAGCGGTAGCCTCGCGACGGTAAACAAGCAAGGAGCTTTCCTCGCGATGAAAGGGAGTAAAAGCGACGAGGATGGAAAATAAACGTAGCTATGATGCCCGGAGTTTGAAACAATTAACATAACAAAGCGTGCGCGCGAACGCGTTGGTAATGGTGAGTGTAGAGAGAAGCGACGGCGACGAAGGTAGTGGGAATGGGCGATGGTTCCGACTACGGTCTCTCGGGGAGTTTGTTGTGCAGAAAGGCCCTGAAGCCAAGAGTAGAGGCCCGGGTGTACGTTCCTCTTGAGATTTTGGCACGGTATCCCAACGGAGTCGTATTCGCCGCTCTCGACGGCCTATTCCGAGCAGCTCGGATACACGGTCTGTGTATCCTCACACCTCCACTTCTATATTTTTCTTCCTTTATCATACCCATACAGACCAGCGCCGTATTTGAAAACATTTTTCTATGCGTGCGTGAACGGAAGCCGTCGGCGAAACTGAACGAAAAGTTTTGGTGTCACATTGAGACGAATTGGCAGACAGCTGCTTTGCAAGACCCGGGCTACAAATCCAAGTGTTTTATGAAATATGTAGTTGATAGTGCATAGAGAGAAATATTCTATGGAAAGTACCATATGTCCAGGAGAAACGACCATGCATCTTGTACTCCTTAAGTCAATAGCCATAATGATTAGAGTATGAAGGAATTTATATTTCAGGCCTTGATGACGACGGTATGGTTTAAAATATATAAATGAAATCCTTCTGGGTTAATAACTCACTGAATAATTGGTTGCAGTAAAGTCAATCTTCATTGCATCCAGGATTGCTACACTCACACTAGAATGTACACTTCGACACATAAAATAAAGCATGGAACACCAAAATGTTTCCATCATGTTTCCATCTGAACGTCACGACGACTTAAAAATGTTACTTTATACGTCACAGCCTTTGATGCCCTGGATGTCTTTATATAACTGCGAAATTATAATGCTTGATATGTCCTTAATGATGCTTGAATGTACGATTTTTAAAAGAAGGGTATCATCTACAGAATTATTTTTTCATACGACTCTTTTTAGGTGTCTGGTTCTCCTTAATTGCATTAAAAGTTGTGAGTTCAAACGCCATCGCGTTGCTCGCCATGATATTCCGTGTAAGGGAACTTGCAACGACACTACTAGATCCAAGAGGAACGCCTTCAGGAAGCGAAGCAATTTACTGCATGAAGAGATTGTGAAGAAAACATGAGTACGAATACGTTAGCATTCATACTTTGCTGGACCGATTCAAATTTGTATTGCGCGCCACCGCGTCTCGTCGGTCTTTATCACCGCTACTATTGGTCGAGGAGTAGAGGTACGAAATTCGCGAGAGCGGATGAACATTGAGCGCTCACTAGAACGATAAACGGCGACTAAGCGAAGTGGGAGCATATCTATCCACGGCACGCGACACATCGATTTACTTCCGTCTTACCGGTAAGCCGAACGGATGTGCATCGCTACCTACGAACACGACATACTGAAAACTTAGAGGATCTGCTGGAGAACGCCGATGGAACTCACCCCTCCCTCCATTCTTGTCAAATAAAAAATCCCTTACAGGGTACCTTCATTTATTTGTTATAAATATTGAGATGTGGGTTTAGTTGAATTAATACGTTAATTGAGACGCGACTCAGCTTTACACTAAGCTCAAAGAATTTTCTATTAGTTCTGCTCGATCAATTGATTCATTAATCATCAAATGAAGAAGAAATGCAAACATAATTATGATTTTGAAAAAATATTTCTTCAAGCTTATTAACATTCTAAAAATGTTAGGTTCCAAATGTTAATGCCGTTTCTGCATCTAAATCTCTTAATACTTCGTCCTCGTCTATTCATTCTTTTGATGAGGATGATTCGTTCATTTTTCTGTCTTACTAATTATTTCTCACTCAGAGGTTATGAATAACTTCCTATTCGTAAAAATAACAAAAACAATCGAGTGAGCAACATCGATTGTTGACTGGCGGCCGCCTCGTGTATCGGACTGCATGCGTGTACCTAGCAGCGCATAAATGTTAGACTTTCTGGTTCACACTTGAAGCCGAAAGTCCGTACTTTCGACCGGTTATGAAGAAAGTTGAGTTACTGCGTTCTAATAATTATTGGATTAATTAGCGTTAACGTTAAGCTTTACCTTTCCAGTCTGCAAACGTAATTATAAAAGCCATACGCGAACACTTCTTATGCAAAACTAACACATTTTAAGCTTGTAAAAAGTGTCGACAATAGAAAGGTTAGGACATAACACATTTCGAAACTTACTTGGATCTAAAGTACAGTAGGTCCAGCTCCAGCAGCAGCAGCTTTAGAGATGTACATATCCTGGGCCCATACTTTGCCCTCTTCTCTTGTGTGTCACGTAAGTTGTTCTATAGTACGTGCATAGCGACAGTCACTGTGAACGAGATGCAAAATCCCATACAGCACACGCTCGCCCTATACAGCACTATATGATATACAGCTCCAGCAGCCGGTGCCTACAATGTGGAAGCACCAAGTATTCACGACTCTCTTTCGTTCTGCGATGTACTGTGAGGCACATGGCGCGAAGAAAAGCGAGGAATTTTCCAGGGCGTGTGCCCATGTAGATACGCTTGAAACGTACGTGTACACTATACGCGCGACGAGGAGAGAGCATAGGCCGATTCGCAGCCTCCAAAGCCTGACGAGCGGGGCGCACGCCCGTCAACACACGCCTCAGCTTATTTGATTAAGGCGCATTGAAGGCGCCATGCATATAATCGTACAAATTGCTTTTGATGCGAGAGCGAGAGCTCGCGGTTCTGTTTGTGGGGTGAAAGCCGAATCTATCCCTCCTCTCGGCTTCAACCCCCGACACGGCTACCTCCGTATACAACCGCGATCTACGAGAATCTCCCTCGTATCTCAAACGCAAAGGCACCTAAACGATAAGCATAAAGAATAATCTGAAATGGTGGGTTTTAATGTGTATATTTGAAATACAGCATGGACACTCTTAAATTTTTATCTGCCAAAGCATATGACAGATCAATAACGGCAATTTGTAAAAAATGTACAACTATACTATATCAAATTTATCATACGCTTAAACAAATTGAGAGTCTTTTGAACGTGCATGTGCGTTTGCACATTAATGCATGTTCCATTAATTTTCGAAAATTTCTATACTGCTCGAAACTGTAAGCCCCATTTACATATTAATATAAAATACATTGTACAATTACGATTATAATCTGGTTTTTAGTAATATAAACCTACTCTGCATAATAAAGATGCTTGAACATTTCTATGACTTTAGAGATAATTTCTTTTAGATAACGTTTCCCAAGAGAAGGAGATGCAGACTATTATATGGCAAATGAAGAACTCTTCGCAATATTACAACTATTGAGTCTTACCATCGAATAATCAATATATTAACCAAATGGATGATGGAGGCTTACAACCCTGTCAGATTTACTACAATACTGACTGCTTAATTGGAAAATTAAGCGTCAATTTCAACTGTATGAGTATAAAGCACTCAATTCTGTACTTGAATGATTAAACTTAAAATTATTATAACTATGCACTGCAATAAAAGGTCAAATAAGATGTTAACGCAAGTATTTCAATTATCTAAAAATGAAATTGATTGAACTGATATTCAATTGGGAAAACATAATCGTAGGTGACTCAATAACCCTTTCGCTTCTAACTAACTGATTCTCAAGCACAGTACACAGCTTATCGACGCAATACTCTCGTTACCTAGTGCTTTTATGTCATTTCAAGTTACAAGGGCTCAAAAATCGTAAAGCATTATACACCTATGCATTTCAATAGATAATCAATTATCAATGCAAGTGCAATTCATCTGAAAAATCAATTAACTCAATTAAGATAAATTCTTCAATATAATTAGTAGTCGATTCTTCGAAACATTTGTCGTTTTTCCAATATTATTTTCACATCCTACAAGGACTACTAATCCACAAACGCTCAAGCACGGCTCAGCTGATCAGCGCCATTCTATCTTCACACAGTACTTTCCTGTCATCAAAAGTTGCGGTAGCGACTCGATGCCAAGTTATTCATACTTATGCGAACCATACTACTTTCACATCCATTCATCGTATTGTAAATTCAACTATATTCGTACCTATCACGTGCCAATCACGTCCCTCGTACTCAAAGGTATAAATTTTGAATTATTATCTAACTATGCACTGAAATAAAATATCAATTAAGATTGATTCCACATAGATATAATTGGAGTAAATCAACTCCTGAGGCTTGACAAATAAATTCCAAAGAATCGGAACTTTAAAATGTTCACTTTCAAAATATTTAATCCTATTTTTTATATACGGCTTGAAAAATGGAACTGAAATTTTGAGAAAATACGATAAATTATGGCAGAGATAGATTAAACTTTTAGATTTGCGAGAATCGAAACCATTTTTGCAAGACAGTTGAAAAACCACAATTGAGGTTATATGTGGGAGAAATAGACATATAGGCGTTTAACATCAGCTGATGAAATGCCCACGGGTGTATCACTGCCTCTGAAGGATAATGTCTTATCAAAAGCTCTATTCACTATTAATCCACTGACGCTTTAGTGCACAACACAGCTGATCGACGCAGCCTCTCCACCCAACACTTTGAAGTCAATCAAAGTTATACGAGTCGTAACTACTGTCGCATCTGTTTACCGTATTGTGAATTCACTGTGAAGCCGGGATTTTGATTAACGTGTTTTTCTGTCACAATCCCTCACGAACATAGATACAAAGTGTCGATACGTTTTCCAATGGTGCATTGTTGAGCTTGATATACGGTTATGGAGGAGGATCTTGGAGTTGGGTACCTGAGGCACTAGGAGCAATATCTATTCGCTTAATGTTCGACATTAATGTATGTACGTTATGCGCACAGGGAGTTGATAGTAGCGAGTCTTGAACGTCGATTCGTAGAATTTCTCACTGAAAATTGGATGCTCGCTGCATATAGACGTAGCTATATAGCTGAGTGTGGTCTTTGTTCGGGTATATCGGGCGCAAGTTCACGGGCCCGAGGGTGCAGAGTGAGAGTCTTGCCGTGCAAGATGGTAAGGGAGGAAAGAGGAACGAAACCTGATTTAGGACTGCGGTCGAGAAATCTCCCGAGGGAACGTCCGGGCTGACCACGGCGCGCACTCACTTCACTTGCCAGCAGTGAGAGCAGTGTCCCTCTGGATTCGATCGCCCGATCTCCCTTCCTCTTTCTCTATATCCATTCCCGCTCCTCTCTCTCTCTCTCCCTCTGATACTTGGGTTTTCGATTCGTAGGTCCAACTCGCCGAGTAGTTCTCCACCCCTTTCAGCTTGTCTGCGACGAAGGTAGAGACCGCCCGCGTCCCTCGACGCCAACAAGTGCGACTCTTTACCAACATCGCGTTTCCCAATGCGACCAGAATACTAAGGATCCCCGAAACGCCAGCCGGTATGCCTCGATCAGCTCTCTGTCGCCTGAGCCTCTACGACGACAACGTCGACACGAGATCGAGAAATAGCTGATCGGTTGGTAGGGGGAGCGAACAAATTCGTTCCTGCTTGTGTACCGACGAACGACAATATCCGGGCATCGCCTCGACGACAGATAGCCTCCGCAAAATAATACCTACCTACTTTGCAGCTCGTCTAGTATGAGCTATATGCATCTAAGAGGCTTACAAAGTTCCTAGAGTTTTTAAAGCCTATAATTCGAGGAGGAAGTATACGGCACTCCTTACAACCCGTTACTCGTCGACTGCCAGGGCGTGTAGATTACTACGTGCTTCCACATCTCTTGGCCTGGCATCCTATTTCTCTGCCTCTCTGTTCCTTTCCCTGACCACTAAAGTCCGACAACTTGAGAATTCCTATCAGGTTGCAAATCCGCATCTGCCTCGATTGCAAATACTAGGGACAAAGGCAAAACCCTATGGTTACTTTGCCAAAACCAAAACTCACGAGTTGCTGTCACGATCCAAGAAATCATGCAATGTGCGTGGTTCCGTTTATCACCATTGATTTTGTGTTATAGATATTCATTTTCCGTATGGGTAATATTGTTATTTTTATCAAGATACAGACAGGATTTAAGAATTGCTTCAAATCGATGATCTTCTTTATATGGTCGTTTTGTATTGTCTCTAAGTTCCGTTCTTTTAGATGGAAATTGCACTTCTTGGTATTACATTTACACGTTTTAGTCATCGCATCGCACTTCCGTAATCTATTAATGAAGTTATGTACTCAATTACTACATGAATTTATTTTCTGCAGTTTCTGCGATTTTACTGGGTTTTATTCATAAAACATACTTAATAGGTATTTAGAACAATGAGGTACAATAAAATACATACAGAATATTAATTCATTATTTAGAACCATAATAATTGATACAATTCAACAAGTGTTACCAACTACTGATTTAACTATTACCGCGATGTAATGGCAAGTCATTTTCAAATGAGATGATGAATTAGCAAGTGAAATGTACGTATCCATAACACTGTGAGTAGTTTCTGGCAAGGTTCTTTGGAAATAACTCGCGAATTGGAGCGTGTACTGAATAAAGTCGAGTGTCGAATAAAGGTAGCGGTATAGCAATGCGTCAATGCCGTCGTCATCGCTATTATCTCATTTATCATCGATATCATCGTTCCCTCGACATTTGCAAGAAATCGTGTTTTACACAATCAATAAAAGCTTATTGAGAGAGATGGTACAATGACACTCAAAAAATTAAGTATTTCTCGAGCACACACGATTCCTGTGAATCATAACGCAGCATTATACTACCGTGTTTGTGCCAAGTTGTTCACCGGTTCATGCGAATGCGCAACGATAAAAAATTTTAAATATTCCAATACGAATGCGCTACTTGGCACGATCGGGTTGACGGGTCTCACACTTCAAAATCACCTTATATGAAAACCTGTCGCAATCTAATGTTAGTTCGCACATTTGCGTTTCCATGAAGCAAATATTGCACCAACATATTTGCTTAAATATTGCCGTAGGCATCGGATCATTTTTTTAAATATAACTGTTATTGCGGAAACCCATTAAACCATTCTTGTAGTACAATTTATTATGTGGGTAATATACTTTACAAGTTGCGGTAAACATTTTTTTTTCGGTCACATTTAATTGGTAATTAATCCTGCAGAGGCATATTTTATATACAATATTTTTCAAAAACGTCGATTGGCCGAGGGTCTAATTCATGAACGAAATTGATATCCAAACTACGAAGTATGAAAAAAACTGCATATTTTTATTTTACGGAAAAACGTTGAAACACAATTTTTTTCTTTTTATAAAAATAGCTAGCAAGATAAGCAATACCTGGCTGATAGAAGTACAGGTCCGCGGCGCGCGGCCACACGATCGCTGAGCGCTCCACGCTGCTTGCTTTGATTCCGCGGGCTTGCGGATGCCGGTTCACGATTCACCAGGCCAGATAACGAAAATAAATTATTCAAAAAAAAAAAAAGCCTTGACGACACTGAAGCTTCAAGGAACGTTAACCTTTATTGGAAAATGCTTCAAATTGTTAGGGGGAGACACGACATACACGGGAATTATATTTGTTTAGTAGTATAATTTGATAACTGGTTGGTATGTCGACCTAAGTGGTTTGCTCTTTTTGTTAGTATCGTTCACTCCACCAAACACATGGACGATTCTACAAGACCTTAAGTTATCCACGAAATAGGAGTAAAAATATCCCTGATCAATTCACAACACGCACGTTTCGCGATACGATCAATAAAATCCACACGCGAAGTTCACTGATATCAATAAAAACAACGTTGCAACAGTTTCGAAGTCGCCGGGTATGCTGCGACCTCGTAGGAGTCACGATTCATCTCACGTGACGAATCTTAGCACATTGCAGATTCACCGTATATCCGATGCAACTGATTTCTCCCTCTGATAACTAATATTTTCCATAAAAGCGTATATGTATATATATATGTGTATGTATACATATATATTCACGTATGTAAACACCGCACTACTATTTTCCAGATGGCTGAGACTTCATCGCCCGGATACCGTTTTCACTAACCCGATACTTCAAGCAGCAGCTACTCTTTTGTTCGTTGACCTCGTGCTAGGTGTCTCCAGCCCCTGACAGTTGGCGAGCCCCGACCGCGTGGCTACCAGCACTCTCGATCGTCCACGTACTCATCAAGAATTCTCGTCTACTCTCGGATTAGATTCCAACAGTCTTGTCCCGAATATCACGAACAATGACCCGCGTGTCTCCACTGCCAGGCTTTTGCACTACAAAATAGTTGCCGTTATTGTTACGTATGGTATGTGAATTCGTCAGGACAAAATCCCGTTGCGCACGCGAAATAGAATTCTATTTCCGAGAGTCCAATTCAGGTGAGGAGGTGCTTTAGAAGAATAAAGGTTTCGTGAAAGAACAGTCCAATGAGATCGACGGTCAGCTCACGACACGACGTGGCAAGGACACTCGTTCGCCGAAACGTGGAGATGGTGTACACTGCGGTCGCTCTCCGCACACTGAGGATGGCTGACGTCACGAGCCCACCACGCGGAGGTTGTCTCGCGAGCGCGACCCTTTCGCGCCGGCGCCATCGACAAGGCGCGCTTCCAACCCCCGCACTCTTCTCATGCAGGGGGGGGGAGGGGGTTGAAAGCGCGCGGTATGTGTACAGCCAGCCACCGCACCGAACACCGTGTACGTAAATGCGTGCTGTAACGTGGCATCCATATACCGTATTGCTAACTTGATTCTTAAGCTAAAACCAGCTTCGCGTGACTCCGCTATATTTTTGTTTGTCTATACAGAAGATGTTCTACGAATCCAAGTTAGAGTCATTTCACCTTTATTTGTTGTCGTGCAAAAAAAAAGCGTACATTATAGAAACAGGATCTATCAAATGAGATTATCGAACGTACACTGTGGTAATGGATACAGAATTGCAACACATAGCCTTTAAAGCTGGCATTGGAAATGTAGGCCTGAAACATCTCAACCCTCGCTCGACGGAGATGGAAAATTACCTTCATTTAGGGATAGTCATCTCAATAGAACGCGGAAGTGACACTATTGATCTTCAAAAATCTTCCGTATGCTGCGAAAACTTTCCGTCAAACTTTTGACAGATCATGCAGAAACAGTGATCACAGGTTTTGGGTCAGCTGGTAGCGAAACAGGCCGAATTGACGAATCGGGCGAAGGATCATCGTAAGTGCTTGTGGCTTTACGAGAGAGAGAGAGGGGAATATCTTACTCCCCCACAAGTTATATCCCTCGTCTTCGCGAGATACGAGAAAATCCGCTTTGTTCCGGAAGTTGGCCTCTGTTGGAGAGAGAAACTATCTAGTAGAGCCGCACAGGCGCTTGCGTTCCCTGATTTGCTCATTCATCGCAGAAAATCTTAAAAGTTCGTCGACGCGAGTGTATACTATGGATATGGGGCATTCCACGTCAAATCAGCAGGCCATGACCCTCACCCTTGTCGATTTTGTTCATTTTGCTTTCTCATAGAGGAAGCTTTGTTTTCATGAAAATTTTTGTTTTCGAGATTTTCATGTCAATATGCTTAGAATCACCTAAAACGTCAAGAAATATGGTTTAGAAAATGTGTCCGTATGTGTGTGTGTGTGTGTGCAAGGTTCTACTTTGCATCCTTCTTTTGAGTAAATAAATCACCGGCACATCTCATTTTTATTCGGCACAAACTTTTGTTTTACTTTATTAACTTTTGCGGAGGTTATAGCGAAAATCGCTATTTTTTCAAAAATTCAAAATGGTGTAATATTTGAATGACTTTACCCATCACCACCAAATTTGGTACACAGTAGGACTGTATGTTATTTTTCGTTTATAGAAAATTTCAGTTAATTTGCTGAAATTCGACGCGATTTATAGCAAAATTTTGATTTTTTACGAAAATTCAAAATTCTATAAAATCCGAACCGCGTTACCGATTTTGTCGAAATTCAATACCAAACAGCATTTAATGTCTCTCTAGTTATAAAGAACTATTTAACCATATCGGCGAACTTTTACGAAGGTTAGAGAGTATACGACATTTAAAAAAAAATTTAAAATTCTATCAAATCAGTATACATACATATATTTTCTTCAAAATAACGGCAATTGAAGAGGAATTAATACTCTACTTGCGTGCCAAATTTGAGCTCGATCGATCGTGCCATTCGCGAGTTATCGACGATTGAATTTTCGGTCCTTGAAACACACATACACACATACACACATACGGACACATTTTCTAAACCACTTTTCTCGACGTTTTAGGTGATTCTAAGCATACTGACATGACAATCTCGAAAAAAAAATTTTGCATGAAAACAATGCTTCCTCTATGAGGAAGCAAAATTAACAAAA
This sequence comes from Clistopyga incitator, assembly GCA_947507545.1. Lineage (NCBI taxonomy): Eukaryota > Metazoa > Arthropoda > Insecta > Hymenoptera > Ichneumonidae > Clistopyga > Clistopyga incitator. Next base: position 7,685,536 of record OX382176.1, read on the forward strand.
TCGATGAGGGTGAGGGTCATGGCCTGCTGATTTGGCGTGGAATGCCTCATATATATATATATATATATATGTATGGAGTTGGTTAGGAGGGAAGCGAAGGGAAAAGTGGAATGAAACCTTGCGCTAGGAAATCGAATCCGGCTGCACTGGTCCTGCTAGACTGAATTGCCGGGTGATGCCTTTTCCGCGCTCTTCATTGGGCTCGGGCAACGAGTCTGTAAAGTTTCCTCCTCCACTTCTGCGAGGAAACTCTTCTTTCAGCTGTGTTAGAAGTCCTGGAGATGAAGAGCGGAGTTAAGGCTGAATCCCTTGAAGAACTAGAGTCGATCTTGCGCGCACTAGCAGTCGTTGAAACAGCGTAGCTAGTATCACCAGCTACAATACGGCTCAGAAACTATCTGGATGATCAAAGGATGCCACTGCCAGAGAACACAGGTCTGTGGGATGCACGACACAGAGAGCGCTTGAGGATTGGAGGTGGCAATGGTTGCTACAGGACTGTCGAGTTGTTCGTAGGTAGGGCACTTGGTTTAAGCCACACGTCACTCAGTATGTAGGTTGATGTGGCCTGCACAAGCGCCATAGCATGTGTATGTGAACTGGATGAGACGTAGGGAGATGTGGCTTTGGTGTTGGTGCGAGCCAGATCGTACAGCTTGCAAGAGAAAACGAAAGAGACGGAAGAGGGTAAAAGTGAGACAGGATAAAGTGCGAGGATCGAAGAGAGGAACGGCCGAGGTACAGAGAATGAGGCAAAGAAGAGTGAGTGAAAGGGAGAAAACATAGGATAACACGACGGGGCAAGAGGGAAGCGTGAGCTGCCCGTCAATCTCTATCTCCCTCTCGTTGCCGGTGTGCTCGTGGCGGTCGCCTGGTCGATCGTGGTAGGGGGTGGATGGAAATCAATAGCCCTGAATAATGAACCCCAAGGCAGCATACTCATCCTCCTCCTCCTCCTCCCCAGCCCTTTCGCTATTCTCTTCCCTATCGCTCTATCTCTACCTCATTCTTCTCGATTGCTTCTCCAACGATCTATCTTCCTCTTCTTCACGCTTTCGAGCAGTCTCTCTCGTTACTGCATCCTCTCATTTCGAACCGAGAGCGAGGCAGAGGTACAAGTAATCCTTTCTTACTATCCGCTACTTCCCTTCTTCTCCGTTTGATATGAGCTCTCTTTCTTCGACTCATCAGTCCAAATTCGACTTGTCACATTACTGTGTTCTATAACTACATAGCGGATGTTAAATGGGTGCGTCTGTCTCTGGTCTTTGGTACCTGGTAGCTTCCCTGCCATGCTGGAATTACGTTGTGAATACCATGTAACATTGTACAAAGTATTGGAACGCCTTCGGGTAATTTTACAGAGCCAGATAAAATGAGGGAATATAAAGAAGTGAACGGAATATATATAATGAGAAATGAAAACAGAAAGACCGAGAGTGACACAAATTACCACAATGGAATATCGATGGCTCCTCGAACGAGTGAAACCTTGAGTGCGCGTCTTGTCGATCGAGTGAAAGAGAAATGAAGAGGAGGCAGAGAGGAGTGGGCGCGTCTCCGGGATCGGAAAGAGGTTAAAGGTCCGGTCGTTAGAGACGAGTCGTGCGACGCTACCGCGGCCCATTACCTTTTTATGTGCCGAGAAGGAGGAATCGAGTAGGCCACGATCCACGGGTCTCGAGGGAAAACGTTTTTCCGGCTCGAAGGAGGTCTCTACCGAGTCGTCGTTTCCCGAGCGCATCCAGCAGCAGTAGCAGTAGCGTACCTCCTCCCTGCCTACTCCCTCCACTCTTAAACTAGGGGATGCTTCTAGTTCCCGGTGCTTCTAGTGCACTTTTTCTTTTCTCCTTTTTTTCGCTCAAGGGCCTCGACGACGTTTTCTCGTTGCATCGTGCGAGACTTCGGAATATCTACAATTTCGGTCAAATTAAAAAAGGTTAAATGGAAGGCAGTTTGAAAACTTAAGGGCGAAGCTATAACCGAAAGTACCTGCAGAGTTGCTGCACTATATATACAGTGAAAGATGAAGTTGCAGTAGCGCGCCCTCGATACGAAAGCGTCCGAGAGGAATAACGAATCGAACGTTAATGGGGTATTAGCATAATTGGCTGACGGTAGAGGCCCGGGGCTACAGTAGAACAGCTCGCGACACGGAAAGAGAAAGCTCAGCAGCGGCGCTCACTCGAACTCGAGCCACTCGGGCGCGCAATAGCTCTCTCGTGACTCTGAAAATTGGCCTCGATGTCTTCATCTCTGGGCTGTTTCGATACGATGAATAAATAGACCCGTCAATTTACATAGTCGTTAACGGTCGCGAAGCGCTGGCGGCTCGAGTGGCCCAAGCTCCCTCTCCCCGCTCTCACAATCTCCTCTTAGTCTCTCGCGCGGAGTCTCCCTCCTGGCAAGCCCTTATCGGCTGTACACTGCGGCTCTCCCGAACCTCCTGACCTGGCCAACGCGTTCACAGTATAGCACACCTACCACTCCCTCACTGATTCCTACCACCACCGCAATTACGCCACTAGCACTATCATCATCACCCACGCCACTCAGGCTTCCCATCGAGCCGATACATACCTCCGCGGATTCCTATCCAATGGGCAGACACCGCTATATATATATATATATAATAGTGCCACATACACTGTCATTGCACCTGATTAACGATCGATTGATCCCCGCATCGTTATACTGCGGCAATTCTTAAGCGTGTTAACCAATTCACTAAGCGAATAATGAGACCCAACACGGAAACCTACGATGGAATTTAAGCCAAATCAATCGAATTTACAATCACGTTTCCTGTGTATCGAATAGATCGCAAAGGTTGGCGACCCTTTGACAATTAAAAATAAGTGAAATCCCAGTTATTACGAAAGAAACAATCTACTCAGTCATCATAAAATGACGTCATCATTTACACTCTTATAATTTCCGTCATTCCGAATCAGACACTAATGAAACTTGACCAAATTCGAAAAGTGGTGTTATTTCTACGATTCAACACAGTAGTACAGTAAAATCTTCCATCGAGCATTGGCAAACGTGGATTGTACTTTTATATCATTCTGAAAGAGCCTCATGAAGTAAGTTCATACATCACTAAAATTTATAGGTACGTTCGAAAACACTTTTCATCAATTCGATTGGGCAAATATGCATTTCCGAAAACTTTTCATTCGAGTTTTCCTTAAATAAGCTTACACCTTTCAAGTGGTGCGTGCAAGTCTGTTCAAGGTTGATGCTTTCATCAACTTTGTTACATATGAAAAGTTCCAAGGAATCGAACGAAACTAGGATAATTAATAAGATGCTCTAATAATCAAGGTTTTCTGCCATCAAATTGAATTGTGGACATAACAATTGATTTTATTTTCTATAACCTTTGAAGAAGAACTCAAGCTAGTCAACATGCCACTTTATCCGTGTCCTCTGTATTCGTGTATGACCCTGATAAAATCGTTTTCTTCAATGGGTAACACGATTATGAGCATGTGCGCCTAGAGGAACACCGAAATCGACGTCCTTGTGCTGCGCTAAAGGTGCATCTTCACCGTGGTCTTCTTTTACATTGTGGGCGGAGTATACGAGCACGAGAGCACTCCTTCAACGACCCTCGTAAAGGCGGGGGCCGGAAACGACTATGCAAATTTCATTTGGCCCGTCCCAATTCTTCACACACGGAAGATTAAGACATTAGAGGGACGAGGTGCACAACGCGAGTAACGGTGTAGAAGAAGATCGAGATTATGCACCGCCTTGCCCGAAAGCTTCAACGAATAGCCACACCTGCGCCCCTCGACGAAGGAAAGGAGAAAATAAACACCCCGGGTTCCTATACTCGCTGATCGATTTTATTTCAGATAATGCAGCTTATCTACATCTTCGCAAGTTCTCTGCTCTATTTTCCTACATGCAAGCCTTATTGTTATGCCAAGCTATAAGCATACTTATATATCATCAGCAGCTGCACGAAACTCTTCAGAAAATCTTCGCCCCCCGCCGTCGACAGTGAAGAGATACTCCGTGATGTTCTGACTGTCTGGTGATGGGATGCGGCCCCATGAGGAATTCGCTGCCACTGCCGACGTTCTTCAAGTTCGGCGGTGTGGAATTTTTTAAGGGATAAGGACTCTCGATCGTGTACAACACTCTGGTCTGCTTTTCTATGTAGCCATGAGCTCTGCACAAGTACAATTTTAGTTTGAACTTCGGGCACAGCGTCCTTTTTCAGTGGCTCTCTACACCGAGCCCTTCTCCCTCCGTGCTTCACCGATCGAGACAAAGCCGCACGTATTACCTTATTTCCCCAGCGTCTACCCCTTGTGCAAATCCTTCTTGTGCGGCTTCTCGTTCGCCTCTCTTTCTCTCGTTCAACGAAACAGCTTTACTCTGCTGCACACTCTGCTTCGCTGCGCCATTTCATTCTTTCCCTTTTTCTCACTACCTAGTGTCTTTCTTTCGTTATTTCTTTCATTCCTCTCTCTTTCTATCTTTCCTTCTCTTTACAGAGCTTCACCAGTACACCTTTACCTTCTTGTGCATTCGCCTTTCGCCTGGACGCACACTCCTCCCACCCCCACACCCGTGTGTTTACACCGACCAAACCCTTCTGTGTTATCCTTTTCACTCTCGTTCCTCAGCTCTTCGCGTCGACGCGTCTTTCTCAAAGTTGCCCACCTCTCCATCGACATGACCACCGAATTCTCGGCGAACAATGGCCATGGTAAAGCCGAGAAAGCTCCGACTCGAGTCGTGCGTCTCTACGCAAAGAGAATAATGGTGAATAGAGATTGAGACAAAAAGTAAGATGAATTCCATCCCACTTTTCAACCTCACCACCTCAATTTTCTCCCTCGCGACTTCGAAGGTACCCAAAAATATTGAAACGAAATTTCTGTCGGAGTAACAAATTTTTAAAGATGACATCGTTGTTACATTATTATTACCTTGCGGCAATGTTATTCTGCTCTTCCATCCATAAATTATTACGCTCGATAACATCTCACTGGTAGTCGTCCGCGAATTTGGAGATTTAGGAAGAATCATTTCAGATTTAGGAAGAGTTCATTTTCTGAGAATATAACGGTCTCCGAAATGCAAAAGCATAAAAAAATAAAAGGAACCTGATTTACTACGGTGCCCAAAATATATATTAAAAGTAGTTCTAGTGACAAATACTTAATCGATAGTGCCACCTGAAAAAAAAAAGAATAATGAAGCGTACGGTCCATTCCTTACAATATCCATAAAATACAATTTTAAAAAATCGAAGGAATCGTTTCAGGTAAAAATTCGTATTTCAAAATTAATATAAAATGTCGTTGAACATTTTTCTATTAGTAAATCCCGACCAATGCAGCTAAACGTTAACGTCGAATCTGCGCAGCTTTCAGTCTTTCGCGTTTTTATATAATCAGTCTACCATCCTTTACCACTCCTTAATTACATTGAGAAAAATCCACTATCCAATTTCACCTCGACAACCAAGATCCTCTTCGAGTTAAAAATTTTATTATCGTATTTTAAAAAGACCATTGAACACGATTACCACGATATCGCAAGTTCCTTCAGGGTTTCATAAGCAGAAGAGCACCCTTGCGAATCAGTCCTGGGAAGGCTAGCCAATGCCTTTTCAAGTTCCGTCTTACCCTCTACAGTTTCTCCCTATATCCTTTCATCGACAAGCGAACTCGCGGCCCGATGCCCCGTCAGCCGACAAGTGCCGCCGGTTGCTACGTCATAGGGCCCGTAATTATGAGCCGAGGTCGTACCGGCACAGAGGAACCGTTCATAGTACCGTCGCAAAGCTCTTCTCCTCACTAGACCCCGTAAGTAGCGAGTCAATGGAGCGAAATGGGAATAATGTAAATTTAAAGTAAGTCGCTCGTGGTAGTTTTCTGTTTGTGTTGAATCGTAACTCAATCTACAGCGGAACGAAGGGGGTTTGTGGGTGAGTTTGGTGGGCACGAGGGCGGATGTGGATGGAAGACAGGAGGTGAGCGGAGCGCACTGGCGGAGAAATGCAACCATGAGCCCCTGAACCCGCGGGGTTTGCGGACGGAGCAAACCGAAGGCGACACCAATTCAGCGGAAGTGCACAGTGAGCCGTTGGGATGTATTAGCATTCACAACGAGGCGCGTAGTGAAGCTCTCCTCCGGATCGTCGGGCCATACCGTTAGAAGTACGGGGGGTATGCAGCTCCGAGGAATCAAAATATAATTACACAAAGGCGGCCGCGTAAGGCGGAGACAGAATCGGGGGAATAGACGGGTCTCATTAAAATTGGAGAGCTGTTTCGAAACTACAAGACTGCCATGTCGGATGCAGCAAGTACGCTCCCCGACTTCCTTACTGGCAATGTATAGCATGTATGGGCCATTCCAGTCCAAGTCGATCTCGGTACATTCCAATTTTCTTGTGATTTATTTATTTTTTTACATCGGGCACAAATAAACTTCTCACTGTCCGGATCTTTTTCGGAAAACGTATTGATTTCACTTGCCTCCGATAACACTAGAACTGTTTGACTGTGCTGATAGAAGAGTTTTAATTTTGCGTAGTCACGACATAAAAAAATCGCTAATTAATAATGCAACTTTTTCATAAACACACGATCTAACATTATCTAATAATAGTTCATATTATTATTGTCAAGTCATCTTAAACAATATAAATTTTTTCTACGATATGACTTGGCCGAAAACGCCCTGTATATACATTGTTCAATGCACATGGCTAGACGAAGAGGGGAAAGGAATCAGTTAACGAAAAGGGAACGATAAGGACGCAAGAGTATGACGAATTGAGGCCGAAATCTGAGGATGAGCGAGAACTCTTCGTTCCGTACTGACTGGCCCTTTCGCGGCGGTAATGTAACTACAATCTTACAGTATCCGCAGCTGCGGTTCACGCGAACAATTCCAACGTGCATAAGCCACGTTCGCTCGCAATTACTCCGGAAACTTAGAAAACGGTCGAAGGCAAACACTGGAATTCTTGGTGAAAACAGTTCCGGTAGACATTGAAAAATATGATTTTAATGACGGAACGTAGAAGAAGATAGTATACGACGTACCAGTGACCCACTGAGAATATTACAGCTTTTTGAGTCGCGCTGCACTATCGATCGAATCCAATGCTTCCGTTGTAATCTGTGACTACAAGAATTAAAGTAATATTTAAATTGCTAATTCATATTTTATAATATAAAGTTATAACAACACAGTTTTAATTCTGTATTGAATTATTTTGTTGCAGATTTTCGATAACCCGTTTGAATGCGATTTTCGAGCTCCTAACACTGATGGTTTATGGCACTTTCCTGATGGTCAAGAGTTAGCGCCAGCAATTTAAGATAAAACCGAATGATGCCTTATTAGTTAGGGGATGGAATAAAATTATCCTGCAATAGAATATCCGCAACAGTGTTTAAATAATCAGTAGAAAAGAATATCGAATATTTGTCAACATTATTGTGGAAAAACAAAGCAGTCTTCGGAATTCAGTAGATTCGGTTAGGATAATTCAATTGCATAAATAATCTAAAATTTTTTTCTGACATAAACTATGAAATAACAAACAAGTATGATATCTCTAGAATGAAATATACTTCAATTCAATACTTGATACTCAATTAAGTAGAGAAAATAAATAATACACAGGTCGAAGCACATTAAGTGCACTCAAACTATTGATCATATCCAAAAATGTTTCAGACAAAAGTGGCAGTGTTCGAGAAGGCCATCATACTGGACTTCCCTCTGTTTTTATCGGCAGAGGCGCTAAAACTACGTCAAATCTAATTTTAAGGGATTTAAAAAAAATCGATATCAATGCCAATAATATCGGTAATAATGTCATAAAAAAATAAATACATGGTAACATTTCAAAAGTGGAGTTGACCTTGACGTAGCTTCAGCCTTTACACCGATAAAAATAATGGGGTTGTCCAGAGTGACGGCCTTCTCGAATACTGGAACTTTTGTCTGAAACATTTTTAGACATGATCATATGTTTGAGGGCTCTGCAACACTTTGTGCTTCACCCTGTATATTGATTCTTTATTTGGGTTTCACGTTATCGATAACTGAAAAATTGTTATCAAAATGTCACCAAGCTAAAAAGAAAAATCCACAAAATAATTAGCAAAAATGAGAAAACTATTGCTTCTTAAAATTGGATCGTTGTTCTGAAAGAATATAGTATTAAAATACCGCAAAGTTATCATTTTCTTTTTTAGTTTTGTGTGACGTTTCAGTTACAGTTTGAATTTATTTTAGGGCAATTCATTGGAAACTGCGAATATAATATTTTAGGTGGTGGACAAGTTCTTTGGTATATGGTTGACCAATTCTGCATTTACTGTCCCTTACTTCACCCCTTTGCCGCTTACACAGCGTCAGCTAGAACTTGGGTGGGCGCGAGAATAATTCGAAAGATTAACGAGCTCTTTCCCGGCAAAAACTCGAGCGGCCATTCGTCAACGATAAATTTCGCGTGCGCGTCCTACACAAAATAAATATTTTAAACAGTGCATATACATAGATGCCATGCCACCGTGTACGCGCCGGCGAGCGCGACACTCTATATATAATATATATACACACTCTGCGGATTGTGTGCAGCTTATCGACTGGATATTTATTGTAAAATATCTGCATTCCCTCTTTGCTTCTCATACAACACTGTATATTTCTGTACGCGTATAGCGCATATATGCTGTAGGCGCACTCGACACCCTAGCAATTTTGAACGATTTTCCTTCGGATTGAATAAACACAAAGCTACGTATAATCCATAAAACAAAACTTACTAGTTTCAATAATTTTCACGAAATATTTGTCCTCAAGAATTTCTATAGTCTAGCGCTATGAACAGGATAACAAACATTGATTGCGAAAAATATTGATTCATCTGAACTTGTGCTAGGAGTAACAACTATTTAGTGACAACTATTGATTGATTGTCCGTAGCATTATTTTTCAGTCCTCTGACCTCAAAAGTGTAATTTGCCGCAGCAGTAGCGCACGATTCTCAAGCGTTCTTATTTATCAATTTCAGATGAAAAATTGATCAAATCTGCGCTGGTTAAGAGATATCCATTATTTATAATTATCATCGTCAGCATTATTATTCAGCAAAAAGTTGAAATCCTGAATTAGGTGTAGATAGGATTTAAAAAAATGATTCATTATTTCTTTCTATAGATGATGCTGGGCTGTTTCTCGTGCTCGATGCTCGGCCGTCCCTCATACACAAAATTCGTCCAACGATTTGCTGCGAATATCGGGCCGCACTTATCATCCAAAATCGGCGCGACGATCGGACAATCGCATATACCGGTATTGGCAATCTGGGCGTCAAGCTTGGGCCGATCATCTGCCATGTTCAGCAACCCTCCATGGGGTGGTTCCAGTACTCACCGTAAACGCGTATAACAAATGCACATTGCTAAAAGAAAGTTCATCTCAACCTACGTATTTTCGGGAAAATTTAAAAAGTTAATGTGAAAACAAAAATCGTCACAGGGAGCAACGATGAATAGTTATTACCATAACTGATCAGACCTAGCAAGATTTCTCTAAGTCCAAAAATCTATCACAATCGGTTTGACTAATAAAAATGGTGATTCCAAACATAATCGGTGAAATATCTTCTAAATTGTATGTGCCACGTATGACGTTGTGAGAAGGTTGCCCCCTTTTCGATAGCCGTGATCGACGAATAGCAGCGATGCGCCGTCAGTACTAAAGTCTCTGTTTCCGGTACAAGTTTCCGCAGCGGAAACAGGTCCGAAATGTGGGCGAATGGAGGCCATTGTATCAGCTCGACAAGGCGAGGTAGAGGCCACACGACCGCGACGACGGCGACGACGGCGACAACGACGACGACGACGACGACGACGACGACGTTGACAACGATGGTCAGTTGGGATATAGTAGGTGCAACATATATGCGGTAGGTGAAATCCTGAATGGGAGGGTGAGGGGTGGTTCTCCGTTAGTGCGCCGCGCAGCAACAAAGGCCGTCGATCGTCGACGTCGGGCGGCTCATCCTCTCATCCTCACGCTTACTCTCTCCCTAGAACCTCGACGATCGACGCGAATGCCCGCAAAATTTATTGTTTCACCGGCTTAGCCCGCGGTGCCGCGACGATCCGTGAGAGCTGCTGCTGTGGCGACGGGAACCGGGGAACGCGTAGAACCGAGTAAAGAATAAATCCTGATTAATCTCTGGGTCTGGCTCGGTCCATCGAAGCCTCCGATTTTCTACACTGAGCCCTGTGCACGCGCTCTCGCTCGTCCACCGACGAAGGATCCATATGACACGAGATTGTAGCTGAATCGTGCAACGGTGTATGAGAGAGGATGGATTCGGTCCGTAACCCCCATACACATCATCCTTCGAACGCTCCTATTATTATATTCCATGATAAAGCGTGAGTCTACTTGCTGCCTGTAACCCGAACTGATGTCGAGCAGCATTCCCCTCAAAGACCACGCTACTTTGGTTTAGTTATTATATTTTTAATGTTTGATGATTTTTATGCCGTAGAAATACCATTTTCGCCTCTTCATAGAGAACAATTTGTTTTCATAGATAATTTTGTTTATTATAACGAAAAAGTAGTTAATCATAATTTTCCGCATGTATGTGCGTGTCTTTGTTTGGAAATTCCAGTCACCTATAATTCGAGGCCGTTTCAACAGGAATTGAGCTAGAATTAAGCACACGAGTGAAGCAAGTCGGTCGTCTATGGTTATAGCAATTTTTGAAAAAATGTATGCTATAGATATCTGATCAGACAGATCTAAGAGGGTACATAAAGTGGCTGAGCTTGTGGAGAACGCCTGAAATGTGTAACCCTATAGATCGGTACTTACATTCTTTGCGAATGACAATTCGCTCAGTTAACATGAAGTCAGCCCAAAACCGATTGTGTCGACAGAGGCTTTCTACAGTTGCCATCTCTCTTTCGGACTGGCTACGGATAGGGTTGGGATGCCATACAGGAAAACAGCTGCAGTCCCAGGGGGTTCTGATCTGGGTAATAAAAAAGGTATTACTGGATGTTCCGTCGCATCGGACCTTTTCTATATTTTGTATTAACCGTAAAATATTCTCATCTCGGGGATGAACGAACCGTCTATAAACTCGATGTCTTAGATCCTAGCAAGCAATAGACATAAAAAACATCTGTAGTGCAGCCGGTGTTACACTGCAATAAAATAAGTAAAAAATTATCCGCGAAATTGGGAAAGAGTCACGGCAGAGTGATAAGCACTGCTAGCGCGTCATTTACGAGCCCGCATACTCTCGAGTACAGCGCGTCACTTTGAAGGGTCAGTGTGAAACCTTTTTTACCTACTAAAAAAAGCCAAACCTGGCTAGCACTTACCTCCCACTCGGAGTTCCCAAAAATGCAGTCGAAGCCTCGTGGAGAAAATCCCTTCTCAAACTGTCAATAACCAATCAATTTGCACTCTCTAGACGCTTCAAGAATCTAAGACACACCTACCATTTTCGCATGTCCTGAACACTCAGTTCTGACATTAGTCTAAAATCTACCACCGCAACGAGAAATCGCATGTTGGCTACAAGTACCAGATGCAGACTTCAGTAGAGTCACAATATAAATTATATTAACTTTACAAGTGCAAGAGTAAACAAATCAAATTCTCAATCTCAATTTAAGTGTAATAGTGTAAATATCTGTTGTGCTTACCCGCGCGGAAAAAAACAGTCCAGGAAAGAGTCCTTAATGGAGTCCCGAATGGGATCCGGGATGGAATCCGGGCAATCCAGGCGGGAGTACAAAGTGTACTCCCGCATGGACCTTGGGGTTTAATCCGATCCCAAAGTCCATTCTGGATTCTTCCAGTCCATCTGAACTCCATCGCGGATTCCTTCCGGGACACGATAAACTCCCCCGGATTCAATCCTGTACGATCCAGGAGTCTCGACTCCCCGGCCGCACAGTCCATCCTGTGGTGTCCATTATGGACTCTCACCTGGACTAAGATAGTATCCGACCTGGACGATCCAGGAGTCTCGTCTGCCCAGCCGCAGAGTCCATCCTGTGGTGTCCATTTTGGACTCTCACCTGGACTAAGATAGTATCCGACTTGGATGATTCAGGAGTCTCGGCTCCCCAGCCGCACAGTCCATCCTGTGTGTTCGCGCCGTTCCTATTTTCTTCGCCGGTTTGAATATCGCGCTCGCACGGGTTCGTTGTCGCGTCGTAGCGCACGCGTTTTGGCGCCCGCGGTCTGTAGGCCCGCGCGCACGTCGGGCCCGCGCAGGCGATCACGTGGGCCTTTTGTTCTCTCGACGCGCGCGAAGAGATGCAGATTTACGACACAGTCGAACGACAGCGATTCCCGAGTGAACACCTCGCGTATTATACTTCTCGTTACGTTCGGTCTTCGAAGCGATTTTTAATCCCTTACGTTGTAGCTTCTTCCCTTCGCGGTATAATCATTCCTTTCGCGATAAAGGAAGTTTAATTGCGTATTAGCCGATTTGCGTGTGTGTGTGTGTGTGCCTCGAGGCGACAATAGGGAATTGTTGGGGAACGGTGTCCACGGTGATACGTGACCCGTTCCAGGGCGAGCGCAGCAAGCGGCAACACCCTGGTTGCCCGGGCATCACGCGTCTGGATCCCCAAGACGTTGGGGCGCGCGTGGTGCAGGTTGAGACCACTCTCTGCGCTTCCCGTGACCGGCTTGACCACGCTGCGTGGCTCAACGCCGCGTTTTAGACGGCTGGTTTGTGACGCCAGTCCGTAAGTAGTAAGTACAACGAGATCTCTCGCGATAGGTTGCGGAATGATCATTCGTCGCAGTATTAATCGTTAGTGTCGCGCCTACATTACTGTCCGCGTTTTTAGATTCTCTTTAGATAATAAGTGCCTATTTGTCCGACAACTACTGTCGATTGACTTCATTCTTTTTTAGTTGTTGTAAAGTAAATTTAGATAAATAAAGAATCCGCTTGTTACGGCTTTTCCCTCTGAACCGTGAGGGTTTTTACGCCGTAACAAGTGTTTGTTATTTCGCGAAATTTGTATTTTATTTGTGATAAACCTTTCACTCACTCATCCCCACCCATTCCTAAAACTCACGACCTTAAATATAAATAGATATATATAAATATATCTTTGCCTGATCTATAAACATGGTGCCCCGGGTGAGGAGTGAGTGACTGGTTAACTATAGTTTTAATAATTTTCATTTCCAGTCCAAATTGTAAAGATTACCGGTTTCAAACACTTTGCGTATTTTCTAACATTGTAACGGCTCTCTGTCATTTGTTTTGTATCGAGACGTAGACTCGGCTTTGTTTTCGAGGATTATTATTGTGTTCGAAAGGTTGCAGTAAGAGACATTGTAGCGCTGCGCGGCAGTCGAGCGTTCGCGATAACGCCCGGACCTCGGCCGGCCTCTGTTTACGTTTCGGCGTTCTTAGCGCGCGAGGCCTAGAGACGTGCGCGTGTATATCTATAGGCGTGCTCGAGTAGCGAGGCGCACGGGCTCGGGTTTGTTTACCTAATACAACTACTCTCGCCGGTCGACTTTAACGCGCGTTATCTTGAGTGTAGATCGTACGGGTTAATAGAACGCTTATACGCATACTCTTTTCAGCTTCGTCGTTCAGTATTTACATTTGCTTCCTTTGTTATTGGGGTGTCGGTATACACTATGGCTCCTACAGCCTTACGAAAGTTAACAGCGCTGCAATTATCTCGCGAGGCCGAGATTGAGAGTATTCGTACACGCTTGCTAGCTAAGCCACGTGAGTCCCTCAGTAAAAGCGGTGTGCAGTCGCGCTTGGACACGGTAAGGGAAATATGGGGAGAGATTAGGAAAACGCACGCTGAGATAATTGTCAAGGAAGAGGCGGACACAGACGCTTACGTTGTTGACGGTTGGTTTGAGCGTATTCAGGCGGTACGTGAGAGTGCCCTTGACGATATTCTTCCTTTGTTGACGCTATTCGAGAAGAGCGACGCCGACAGTAGTGTATCAGAGTTGGGCTCTGATGGTCGCGTAGCCAAGCTGCCGCAAATTCCTCTGCCAACATTCTCGGGGAAGTATGAGGATTGGGCTAGTTTTTCTGATTTGTTTAGCACTCTTGTCCACGATGTTCCAGGATTATCGGATGCAACGAAGCTGCAATATTTAAAGCTGTGTTTGAAGGATGGGGCTGCTGAGCTCATCAAGGATGTGATGACAACCAATGCCAACTATGCGGGCACCTGGCAGGCTTTAAATAATCGTTATCATAACCCCAGATTGATAGTCAACAAGCTGTTGACCAGCTTCATGGAGATTCCACATCTGAAAAAGGATTCGGCTTCGGAATTACGGGCCTTCGTCGATGAAACTCAGCGCATTGTTCGGGCGTTAGGAAATTTGAAAGTACCGGTCAATTGGGACGTTTGGCTAATATTTTTACTTTCAGATCGCTTGGATCCAGAATCTCGGAAACTGTGGGAAGCGGAACTAAGCGCGAAGGATTTGGTAATCGAGGTGGGCGAGGATCAAGGTTCGGTCTCCGCTAGGCAGCTCCCAAAGTATGCAGATCTTGTGAAGTTTTTGGAGAAGCGGGCGCAAGCATTGGGAATGGTGACGACTGACCGTAAGGCGGAGAAAAGGCCATCTTCCCAGTTCATCGCGGGGCCTCAGCCGCGGAAGGTATTCCACGCCACTTCTTCTCGGCCGTCTGGCTTTATCAAGTGCTCCCTTTGCTCAGGTGCGCATTCTCTCGCGAAGTGCTTCAAAATGAGAGATAAAACTCCACACGATCGATTGTCCCTTGTCAAACGTTTGCAACTTTGTTTTAATTGCTTTGGGTCGCATAGGGTTAATACTTGTAGCTCTTCGGGACGTTGCTCGGTCTGTCAGGGCAAACATCACAGTCTGCTGCATCTTAGACCTCAAAGAAACTCGCAGGGGGCACAGCAGAATTCTGGCGGAAGTCCAGCAGAAAAGCCAGGCGCCAATCATCCTGTTGTAGGTTTGCATGCCGTTGGTCTTTCGGTTCGCAAACGAAGTGTTATTTTGGCGGTGGCTCGAGTACAGGTGATTGGTCCAGGAGGGGACTCCACTTACGTGAGAGCGCTTTTAGATCAGGGATCGGAAGCATCATTTGTGTCGGAGTCGATTGTTCAGCTGTTGGGGCTTGAAAAGGAGCGGACTTGCGTGCCATTGTCCGGTATTGGTACCAGTGCAGCGGGCACTGTGCGCGCGAAGACTCAACTCGTCCTAAGGTCCATGGTCGATTCAAAATTCGAGCTCAAAACACAGGCGCTTATTCTTCCTCGTCTTACGTCGCAGCTTCCAGCGGAGAGCGTTGCTGATCTGGATCTGAAGCAGTTCGCCGGGCTCACTTTAGCAGAACCACAGTTTTTCGTCTCGGACAGGGTGGACATTATACTAGGCGCCGACGTTTATGGGAGGTTACTTAGGCCAGGGTTGAAACGGTTCTCTCTCGGGCAACTAGTCGCTCAGAATACCGCGTTTGGATGGATCGTTTCAGGTACACTTCAGATGGCGACTTCACGGCGGGCGGAGCCGTCTATAGCTCACGCGCCAACGCAAGTCTCGCATTGCGTGTCGGTGCAAGAGCTGGATCAGAGTCTGCAGCGTTTTTGGGTACTGGAAGATCTACCAGCGGCCGTTGTTAAGTTGAAGCCTGAGGATGAGGCGTGCGAGAAATTGTTTGCTCAAAATCACACACGCGATGCACAGGGTAGATACGAGGTGCGGCTGCCGTTGAAGCCCAATCTGCCGCGCGTCGCAGGTGAGACGAGGCAAATGGCGCTCAGCTCACTTTCTACGACACATCGTCGCTTCACTCGAGATCCAAAGTTGGCTCAGGCTTATCGAGAGTTCATGGCGGAATACGAGCGGTTAGGACACATGGTTAGGGTACGAGATGCAGATGTCCGACAGAAAAGGGCGTGGTATTTGCCACATCATGCGGTGGTGCAAGCTTCCAAGTCGTCGTGGAAGCTGAGAGTAGTTTTCGATGCCTCTAGGCGTACTCGCGAAGGACAGTCTCTTAATAATTTTTTGTTCACAGGTGCTCCTCTTCAAGGCGATCTTTCGTTGATTCTCCTTAACTGGCGTCGGTATTTATTCGTATTTACAGCAGATATCGTGAAAATGTTCCGGCAGATTAACGTAAATCCCATCGATCAGGATTTTCAGAGAATCGTTTGGACTCCTACTCCTGGCGCCGCTCCGGTTGATTATCGTTTGACCACCGTAACATATGGAACGGCTTGCGCTCCGTTCTTGGCGATTCGGACGCTTTTGCAATTAGTTGAAGATGAGGGAGTTCGATATCCGCTTGGAGCCGAGTGCCTCAAATCCGAGACGTATGTAGACGACACGTTTGCTGGTTCGGATGACCTCTCCACCGCAGTTCAGAAACGAGTAGAGCTTACAAATCTTTTGAGTTCAGCAGGCATCTCGCTAGACAAATGGGCAGCCAATCATCCGGAACTTCTCCCCCCGCAGGCCGTGCAGGGTCCGGAGAAGCAAATCGACTCAGATAAATCAGTGAAAACTCTCGGCGTTCATTGGAATCCGACTAGGGATCAGTTTCGCTTCGACATTACAGATTTAGCGGAATTTTCGGCGGCTTCAACAAAACGGTCCATCCTCTCGAATATCGCACGATTATTCGACCCGCTAGGGTGGCTTTCTCCGATCACTGTGACCGCAAAAATCCTAATGCAGGATTTGTGGATACAGAAATGCGATTGGGACACTCCTCTGCCTGCAGATCTCCGTGAGCGTTGGTACTCGTACTGTAAGTCATTATCGCACTTACCGTCTTTGACAATCGATAGGTGGATAGGGATGATAGGTATTCAGTCGTATCAGATTCATGGGTTTTCTGACGCATCCTCCAGAGCTTACGCTGCTGTGGTATATTTGAGGGTTGAGGAAGGAGAAGGTAAATTTACCGTGTCGCTGTTAGCTGCTAAGACGAAGGTTTCTCCAGTAAAGACAGTCAGTATTCCGAATTTAGAACTCTGCGGTGCAGCACTCCTCGTTAAGCTTATTTGCCACGTCAGGAAATTAGACTTTCTTAGTGCGATCCCGGTTTTTGCTTGGTCTGATAGTCAAATCGTTCTTACATGGTTGCGCAAGCATCCGTGCAATTGGAAGACTTTCGTCGCGAATAGAGTATCGTATATTCAGACAGAGTTGCCGTCAGCTACGTGGGGACACGTGCCGACGAAAGAGAATCCAGCCGATCTAGGGACCCGAGGCTCGGAACCTGAGGAGTTATCACGGACTGACCTTTGGTGGCGCGGACCTCGTTGGCTTGCTCAATCCGCAGAGCAGTGGCCGCAGCAAGCCGAACGACAACAAACTCTCCATGCGCGAAAATTATCCTCGGAGTTGGACATTTTGACTCGATTTTCCTCCTTGACGCGCTTGATTAGGGTAGTGGCATTTTGTAGACGTCCGATTCTCATCAAACGTAGGAAAAAGGAAGGTCACGAATCGTTTCCTTCATTTCTCACTTCATCGGAGCTGTCTGAAGCTCGTCGTATTGTTATCCGCTTGTCGCAGGTTAACAGTTTTGGATTCGAAATCGAAACACTGGTGGCAGGAAAGAGTTTGCCCAAGGGTAATCGACTCAGCAAGCTAAATCCATTCTTATGCAAGGATAACATTTTGCGTGTGGGTGGCCGACTGGCACACTCCAATCTTCCATTCGAAAGTAAACACCCGCCGATTTTGGCACAACAATCCGCGCTCAGCCGGTTGTTCGTACGCTCTGCTCATCAGCTCTGTCTGCATGGCGGGCCTACCTTGACGTCCAGCGTCTTGATGCAGCAAGTCTGGATTTTAGGCCGAAAACGATTGGTCAAGTCGGTGATTCACAAATGTGTAAGCTGTCAACGTGTTAAGCCTCAATCGGCTCAACAGTTGATGGGTGATCTTCCGGTTGATCGCGTGAGAGTAAGTAGACCATTCTCAATATCGGGTTTAGATTATGCAGGTCCGGTCCAGGTTCGTACTACTAAGGGTCGTGGACATCGGACGTACAAGGGTTACATCGCTGTTTTCATCTGTTTTTCCACGCGGGCAATTCACTTAGAGCTGGTCAGTGATTTAACCACGGCGTCGTTTATTAGTGCGTATCGTAGATTCGTTGGAAGAAGAGGGCTTTGCAAGAAGCTATATAGCGATAACGCCACTAACTTTCATGGAGCTGATAACGAGTTGAGGGCGATGTTCGAACGATCGTCGGAATTCTACAAGGGGACTGCTTCCGTTCTTGCGAACGATGGGACCGAATGGGTATTCATTCCTCCGAGCGCGCCTCACTATGGGGGTTTGTGGGAAGCCGGAGTCAAGTCAGTAAAACATCATTTGAAGAGGGTGGTTGGTGAACACACTCTTACTTTCGAGGAGCTGAGCACGGTTCTAGTCGAAGTTGAAGCTTGCCTCAACTCGCGTCCGATAGGGGCTTTGAGTTCGGACGTCGATGATCTCCACGCGCTGACGCCTTTTCATTTTCTAATCGGAAGTTCTTCAGCGTTGATCCCAGAGGCTGACTCACTGAACGTGCCGCAGAATAGGTTAGATCGTTTTCAGTTACTTCAGCGTATTCGAAACGAGTTTGGAAGCGGTGGTCGTCGGAATATCTACTCCATCTGCAACAGCGTGAGAAATGGAGGGCTCCGACGGAGAATTTTGGTATAGGGAGACTAGTACTGATTAAAGATGATCACCACCCTCCGTCGAAGTGGCCATTGGGCCGAATCGTTGAGGTGCACCCAGGTCCGGATGGTCTTGTACGGGTGGCAACTGTAAAGACCGCGACTTCATCCTTTCGTCGACATATCGCTCGTCTTTGCCCGTTGCATCTCGAGGAAGGTGTTAAGAGTGTTTAAGCGTAGGTTAATGATTTAGTTCGTCTGGTAGACGAAGGCGGGCGGGATGTTCGCGCCGTTCCTATTTTCTTCGCCGGTTTGAATATCGCGCTCGCACGGGTTCGTTGTCGCGTCGTAGCGCACGCGTTTTGGCGCCCGCGGTCTGTAGGCCCGCGCGCACGTCGGGCCCGCGCAGGCGATCACGTGGGCCTTTTGTTCTCTCGACGCGCGCGAAGAGATGCAGATTTACGACACAGTCGAACGACAGCGATTCCCGAGTGAACACCTCGCGTATTATACTTCTCGTTACGTTCGGTCTTCGAAGCGATTTTTAATCCCTTACGTTGTAGCTTCTTCCCTTCGCGGTATAATCATTCCTTTCGCGATAAAGGAAGTTTAATTGCGTATTAGCCGATTTGCGTGTGTGTGTGTGTGTGCCTCGAGGCGACAATAGGGAATTGTTGGGGAACGGTGTCCACGGTGATACGTGACCCGTTCCAGGGCGAGCGCAGCAAGCGGCAACACCCTGGTTGCCCGGGCATCACGCGTCTGGATCCCCAAGACGTTGGGGCGCGCGTGGTGCAGGTTGAGACCACTCTCTGCGCTTCCCGTGACCGGCTTGACCACGCTGCGTGGCTCAACGCCGCGTTTTAGACGGCTGGTTTGTGACGCCAGTCCGTAAGTAGTAAGTACAACGAGATCTCTCGCGATAGGTTGCAGAATGATCATTCGTCGCAGTATTAATCGTTAGTGTCGCGCCTACATTACTGTCCGCGTTTTTAGATTCTCTTTAGATAATAAGTGCCTATTTGTCCGACAACTACTGTCGATTGACTTCATTATTTTTTAGTTGTTGTAAAGTAAATTTAGATAAATAAAGAATCCGCTTGTTACGGCTTTTCCCTCTGAACCGTGAGGGTTTTTACGCCGTAACAAGTGTTTGTTATTTCGCGAAATTTGTATTTTATTTGTGATAAACCTTTCACTCACTCATCCCCACCCATTCCTAAAACTCACGACCTTAAATATAAATAGATATATATAAATATATCTTTGCCTGATCTATAAACACTGTGGTTACTAAGATGCGAACCGTTGCTACAACAAGCCTGAATTTATTCAGTAGCGAATTCTCGTTCGATTGTTTTTTTCGATTTTTTCACATTGACACATTGACAGATGATCAAATCGACAACTAAATTTAAAGTACACGACGTGGGCTCTAACTTTTCGGGTCAGAACGAACGAGATCTAAATCATCGAAAGGCATCGGATACCTGAAGACGCAACAGACGCAACATCATATGCAATGGAAAGAAGTACAGCGAACAAATATTAAAATATTACGGTAAGTGTACTTAAAAATTTATATTAAAACAAGGTTAATTCTTGAGTCACGTTAAAGACTCCCGGTTCGTCCAGGTCGGATACTATCTTAGTCCAGGTGAGAGTCTATAGTGGACACCACAGGATGAACGGTGCGGCCGGGGAGCCGAGACTCCTGGATCGTACACGATGGAGTCCGGGGGAGTTTCTCGTGTCTCGAAAGGAACCCGCGATGGAGTCCCGATGGACTGGAAGAATCCAGAATGGACCTTGGGATCGGATCAAACTCCAAGGTCCATACGGGAGTACACTTTGTACTCCCGCCTGGATTGCCCGGATTCCATTCCGGACACCATCCCGGATCCCATTCGGGACTCCATTATGGACTTTTTCCTGTACTGTTTTTTTCCGCGCGGGTATTGAATAAATATTTAACGTTGAAATAACACCTTCACTACTTTATCTAAATAAAAACAATTAAGATCGTTGGTGATTAAGTTCCCTGACGGCATTTCTGACCAGCGAGACGTCGTCACCGCCAGCGTGAATTCAGGCCTTACAACCCTGATCGGTGAATCACTACCGCAACTTCCTAGCATCAAAATACTGCAAAAAAATATTAACGAAAAAAAAAACTTATCCTGTGCCGAATCTGTAAATAGACCATGCCGACCATGGAATGATGTATATAGAAAACAAAAGTACCTGAGATGTGTACACGAATGATATTAGTAAACTCTGTTATTTGATACTTTACTAGTTAAACATTAAATTCGTAAAGGAGAGAAAAACTCTCTATGAGGGTGACAAGTGGATTTCTCGTTTATTCAGTACAACTATTTATATTGTTCAAAGGACTCCGACCTTTTATTACCTATTATTACCTATTTATGAAAATCAAAGAATTATGAAAACCCATAAGTCGATGGATTAACTGCGAAACGCTACAGAATGTTCTACGATAAATGGAAATAGTTATGAGAAAAAAGTTGTTTTATACCGGAAATTTCTTAGCATGTTTATTTTTAACTACTTCTGGCTTCACCCTCGCACCATTTCGCGCAATGCAATTCACCCTAGCCATACGTAGAAACCTCGATCTTCAACGCCATATCACCCTTCCCTCCCCCTACTTATTGCGAGGCTCATGCAACACGCAATCGTAGATCGTCACGTAACGCGGATTAATCCAGTGATACATTAATTAGTGTCGTCAACTGTGTGGTATATGGGTGTCGCCTTAGTTTCTGGCGTCGTTGAGACGCGAGCCCGCAACATTTTTACTCTCCCGCAGTTTTGGCAAGTAGGTAGATAACGCAGTAATTTCTTTTTTCGTTTTATATTACTGAACTATTTTAGTGTATCACGAAGAGTTGGCAACACGGCAGCGCGATGGATATGGGGTTTATAGGCTGGGCAATCAAGAATAAATCTTGCTTTCTCAAAGGGCATTTGAATAATGATAAAAAGTTTGGCATAAAACAATACATTGCTACCGGTAATAAAGCTTTGGCGTAGACTTCAAACCTTGGCGGCCTTAAAATTCTCCAGTATCATACAGGTAATTGAATGCAGCTCTAAACGAGCTTTTTAGACGGAAAAATAATGGTATAAGTTTAAGTACATATATTGTCAACTATTTATTGCATTGACTCATGTTTATTACGAATTTCTATACATCGGATTTTTCATCCATAGACAATTTATTTTTTGAAATACAAAAAGATTTGTATTGTTAATGCGAGTATTATAAAAATCGTAAAATCTTATAGAATAATTCTTTTTCATTATATTGTTTAACATCATAAACTGTGCAGGTGTAAATAATGTAAACGTTCTAAATGTACAATCTGAATGAATGAACTAATAAATAGATTATATTGATGAATATATTACATTGGTTATATTGGAGAATAACTGATAAATAGTTTAAAACAGCAATTATTTCGAAGAAGATACAATTAAATGACAGAACTGAATACAATTATCAACATAAACATGCTATGTTTTATACTGAGTTATGGTCAACCGCCTTGTTATTGATTTTAATTGAACGGCACATAATTTTCAATGAAGCACTTTACAGTAGTAGTCGTGATTATAATACAACATATCTTTAAGAAATAACATATCTCTCAAAATTTACCTTGAGGTTGGTCATATCGAGCTCAATATGAACAAGCCTTATATAAAAATGTGACACTTTACCTTTGTGCATACCGGTGTACTTATCCTTAAGAACGGTGAACTCGTAAATCTTGCCAAACTCCTCGAACATCGGACGCAGAGCGTCTTCCTCGAGATGTCGTGGTATTTGCCCGACGAACAGTTTCACTGCACCATCATCATTACTCGACGTAGGAGACGTTGACACGGGAATCAACATATTTCTCACAATAATAATATTTACGGCAGGTAATAAATATTATTCGCAAAAAACTAAACACAATTATTCGTTGTCGTATATATCACAATTATTATTTTTTATTATTGCTACTGCGAGTGTAAAGCGATAAAGTGTAGACAATGCAATGTGTATGACAAAGGGGCTGGGGAGTTGGAGCTTTGAGACACGACGCAGTAATATTTAACGGGTACTGGGTACTGGAGTAGCGAAAGGCAAAGTGAGTGGACGGTAACGCGTGTACGCTAAGATTTATGCCATTCAAAGCACATTAGTCACCTTAAAAATGTCGTAAAACCGAATAATTAAGTGTTGCAGTGACGTGACAAAAATTAACTCGCTTACACTTTTCAGACTTACGTCTATTTTATTTTTTTACTTTTGGAATCACTTGATGGGCTACATAAGTTGGACTAAGAGTGTCGTGATTAGGTTACGAGAAACGGGGGGAAAGTCGAGTCATCGCCTGGAACCGGTTGATTAACGCCAATTATGTTTATCGAACGGTCAACGTGGTCGCTCAGGGATATGTACATATATACGCGTATTTAACCGTATTATAGGTGATTGCGTGAATCAACAACACTAGTTGCACGTATCCCGATACCCCCAAATACACACCAAAATAAAGGGTCACCGCTATCGGTAATTACATCAGGTGTTACAACAAATCCGAACAAGATACTTCACATTCACTTCACAGAATACAATCAGATCACTCGTAGTCGTCACTCGGGTGATATTCCAGTACTCCTTCGACAACCCGGATTGCTCCCTATATTCTCTTCGGCGAAACTAGCAAATATGTAATTGCAATGGAAATTTTGTTGATGATTGATTTCCAAGAGAATTGGTTATCCCCAGCTGATCGTATAGCTCACTTGTATAACTCCAGACAATCCCGATTGAGATTATGCCTGCTGCTCACTATGCAATCTTGCGGTAAGGTGACTCGAGAAGACGATCAACAATAACCAGGTAAATGAGGCTTTCACGAGGTTAGCGATAGAAAGAATCTTAGGATAAAACGATCACAAATACAGCACGTTCACGATCACGAGGACGAGGGGCGACACGCCGCACGAGACACGAGACAACACACTGGTTGAACGACCCTCTGCGCTGACGATCGACATCACCGACTCCCCGACGCCCCACACCGTCCACCGGGACATTACACGATCTCGACCCTACCTCTGGTACCCCACGGTGCGTATATCTTGCTGCAGAGTTCCCCATCGGCGTTGCGTCTGCTTCGTTACGACGAGGGAGAAGGTAAGGGAGGGAAAGAGAGATGGCGAAAGAACAAAGTTGCGAAAGGGTAGCGGGGGTGAAGAGCATGGGCACCCCTGCTGACGACTCTTCGCCAGACACATACAAGGGGGTCTTCGACGGCTGCAGCCCTTATTGGCCTTCCTGACATACACAGCCCCTACCATATATCGGAAACATACTGCACCGCTACCGCTGCCACCGATTTCGTTTTCGTTTCTACTATGTTGAAAACATGCAGCGCGTTCTCAAGCCCTCCGTTTGCCTGGCGAATCCCTCAAGGGATGAGGATCGTTAACCTACAGTTGTATCGGGTATCCCAATCGGAAATTGTGTATGATGCGCGAACTGTTAAATCACTCACATTCACAGTAGGATAAAATTGGATTGGATAACATGACTTTGTTCATATTGTCGATATCCTTTAACATCTCAATCGCATCCGTAAGTCGATTTGCTGATTGCTATGGTATAATCGAGGGGTACCACTACTTAATAAATTCGGGAAAATCTAGACCTTTCTTATCTACAACAATTTTCCGAAGACCGATATATAATTTTTTTAAATAATAAATGAAATAATGCCGTAACGAATGGTTGCCCACTAATATAAAAAAAATTTATCCGAATCCCCGCTTGCCGACTGTTCATAGCCGCTCTCCCCCTGCGTTTCCGTGTCGAAGGGGATGATGCTACATTGCCTTGCGACAAAACTCGTAAGTCTACCCCCCAATCCCCCGCCCCCACTCTCGTGCTGAAACACCCTCCACTGCCGCAATTTAAGTCTTGAAAACGAAGTAAAGTAACAGAATTCATTTACCTTAATATATATTTAATAAAACTGAAGGTATATATTTATTTCATTTTCACGCTAGGTTAGCAATCATAAATCTGGTCATAAAGTTGAGCCAACCATCTCATGCAGCTACGTCAATTCAATTTATATTTACTTAATTTGATACTGCACACAGTCAACTCCAAGTCGCTACATTTCTTTCTCGATGGAGATGCTCGTAAGACAGAAGACAGAAGGTATCGAGTGAAATTCGTGAAACTATTATTAAGGCTTCTGGAAAGAGGTCTCTGGGCTGCTGCAATATTCTTTCCATCTCCGTCTTCTTATTTCTCGGTTCCTCCCTTTTTGTGTCATGCATACCTATTATACTCTGAACGAGATGAAAGCGAGTGCGAGAAAGACCGCACATGAGTGTTGTATTCCTCCTACTGCTGCTGGTGGTGCTGCTGCTGCTGCTGCTGCAGCAGCAGCATCGATCGATACGAGGGTGACCGAAGTTCGGTTCGGGGCCAGTGGAGAAAAGGGCATAATGGCCCCCTCTCGCCCGTACGTCTCTGTGGGGTTCAAGAGCTGAGTCATCGCAGCTCGTGTGCGATACTCGATCGCGCGTCATACTACACCACCCTTCGCACGGAAACTCAGCTTCGACACCAGACCAGATCGGGTATACGTATAAATACGAATATGCTCTCAAATCCAACGCGAACATCTATACACGGTGAAACGGTTCTTGCTCCCTAAACGACACTTCTTGAGGATGTGAGGAAAAGCGGATTACCTAGAGTGCGGTGATTATTGGCTCTACATTCGTTTACGGTATAGCTATTGGAATCCTTCTATTTTTTAGAAATTCCGAATTCCGTCAGTGCATTTAGAGTAGAAAACGCAGAAATTATACAATATTATTTGCTCTAATAAAAATAAGTTCTTATTTTCGTATTTTTAATGATCTTCCCATAATTGATTGAAAAAGTATTTTGATGACTTTTTACTTTTTGTAGACGAAGTTTCGCAAAAAACCATAATTCATAAGAAAATATTGCACAAGGTTCTATATTGCATCTTTGTTGATGAGTTTAATTTAATTATTTATCAATAACTTAAATAATAAATTGCATCGAAATTTTGATCATGAGGGAAGATGAGGAAAAAACAATTATATCAAATCCGAACCCTCCTATGTACATTAAATTAGATACGTAATTGTGATAAGTATGGTTTGATTACGTGGACAATTTGGGCTCCGTAAATTTTATTCTCCAAAAAATTATGCAACAACGCCGATTTGAAAAAAAAAAATCTAAAGTCAAGCATACCCAAACTGCTTTAAACATGACGTTCCGACGCTATGCATCTAAGAATAATTAATTACAAGTTGTCATCGACGATATAGACTATAAGCTTACACGACAATTTGGGAAAACAATATTTCAATCAATTTTGACTATTATTAAAAAATTGCTACCCCCATTTTGTTCAGTTTATTTCCGAAAGAGATTCCAAATATAATATGATTTAGTTATTTACTATTTTGATTTACGATTGAATATAAAATATTGTCAAAGCCTAATAGGACGTTATAATCCATCGCCTTTTTGTAAGTACACTGCACGATAAACTTCGGTATCGATATTCCTTTTTTTTACCACTCTTAGGCATCGTTTAATCCCGCTTGTTGGTGCAAGTTGGAAACTTCTACCAGTAGATACGCTTCCCGCGTATAAAATACAGTATGGGAAAAGTCTGACTAAGAGGATGGTTTATAGTTCGTGAATATTGAAACAGTTTGGCTAAAGATCATATCCCACTTCCTGTATTCATAGTATAGCTGTATGTTATTGCACAGATAAAGGAGTTAAGAAATAGAACTTTGCACATTGCTTCCTTATAATTAAAAAAAAAACTAACTAGTTTACATCCGGCCACGAAACACTGTTCCAAACAGCTTGGATCAAATTTCAATCTAGTACTATTTTTTAGCTTTCTTGCAGAAGTTTTGCAAAATCCTCAGTGGAAAAGTTAATTTTTTGAAAAATTCAACCTCACGAAAAAACCCCATCACTTTACCGATTTCGTCCAAATTGAATACCAAATAACATTGAACGTATCTTCAGTTACGAAGAACTATTTGACTGAATCTTCGAATTTTTACGGAAGTTTATTTATTTATTTTAGTCATATTTAAAATGATTAACTTGTGCAATTTCCCACAGCAGCATTATGGAAATAGAGTGTGGAATGCCATATTTAGACAAACTATTTCGATATGCACGAGCCGACTTTCTAAACCATCCTCTTAGCCAGATATTTCCCATATTGTATTTTTTACGTGGATTGCCTGATAGTACGTGCTAAATCTGTCCATGTCCATACCAGCCAAGCAATATCGAGTTCCTCAAGTATTAATCGGCACACGATCAAAAGTGGGCCACAAGAGATGCACAAGCGAGCCCAAGGGTTCCAAAAGGAAAAGGAACGCGTGCCCGTAGGGATTTATATTTTCAAAGCGCATGGCCACGACACCATGACGACGCTTATCGATCGTCCCTTTTACCCTAGCAATACTCACTGCATGCAGGAGTGCGCGTATCTATAGCTCAGGATATTAATGTAGGTTAAGGGTGAATGGAAGCCATGGCCAGAAACCACATGGTCATTGCTGTCTATATTGTGCACCGCATCTGGTGTGTCTCTGATTTCTAATACAATTTGTATCTCAATATGAACAAGGAACGTATTACGTATTACGGCATTTGCTAGTCGGATTTTATTACAATTATACCATTTGAAAGCTAGACATTTAGTCAGGTGGGACGCAAGTGAAAGCTACCAACAGAGTGAACAGAGCACCGCACACCGAAAAAAAAAGATCTCAGAAGAAAATCTGAAGTAAAACCTCCAAGGAGTCTTCTTTTTTAGTTCCAGCGAAACTCTTTAAAATATTCCCAGCTGTTATTCTTTTTGATTCGACAGTTTTATCAACTCGGTCCAAAATTGGCAGCACTGTCAAAAATGTTCAGGACATTGATATACATTTATCGGAAGTTTTCTATCCGTAACTCGATATATTATATTCAGTATAAAATTATATAGTGATATAAATTCGATACGTATTGATTTTCATCGCGTTTATTATAACAGTATATGCAAAACTCTATTTGAGAGTATTAACTTCCCAGAAGTAGACAGCATCTTCGATGCTTCATGCGGTGAGGCATATCGATGCCCTCCAATAAGAATTCCGCCAGTGTATTGAGCATTATGTCCTTGCCTAGAGTAGTTGTGTGCTGAAGAAAACTCTGTAAATTCGAAATAGAAAGAAAAATTAATATTTCCGCGACCGACACCGGTGCTTGTGTGGTTGGTGGGCAGTTCCACTTGCACACATATCTACCCAAGGTTGTAGTGGGGTCCTCTTAAAAAAAAGTATACTCGGAATAAAATCGAAATATACATTTTTTCAATACCAAGTGTACGTTGTACATGTACATACGATAGCATATTCACTGATGTATACATTTTTTTAAACGAAATATATACTTTTCATTTAGTCATCTCACAAAGATAAGAAAACCATGAAGTGTCATGGGGTAAACGCATCGGCCGCGTATACTCCAGGAACACTGGAAATAATTCACTCCCACACGCACCCACCCGCAAATAAGTACGCGTGGACAAGGAGCCTACTATTACCTTAGCTATCCCGCGTAGGCAATAACCCGTCCACCATGATACGATGTCATGTAGACCGATGCATCGAGCATCGATGAAGGCCAAGCATAATCAGTAGGGGGCTATCCGGCCCCGAGGGTAGCCTTCGATCTTTGTACGCGCTCAGGTATACGGCTATCCATACAGGGCGACCCTCAGTGATGCGCAACGAACGAGCTTCTGATTCGTTGCCGATTTGGCCCTACATAGTTAAGGGTACCTCCCGCGCGATGGCGCTTCCTCTTGGCGTCGGCCATCGGCCTCATGCGAGTTTCGCATAACTCACTTTCCGCGACTGCCGAAGCTAACGTCTACACCGTTCCCAAGTTTCGGGCCACTTGTGCCGCGTAAATTATTAGCCGTGTGTTGACCTATTGCCTACCGGTAGTGAGCTATACCATGTGTACACTACGATAATGCACGAGCACCTCTTTCGGTTCACAGAGTAGCAGGTTGAGAGGTAGGATGGTTACCGGAGGCCGTGTGGCCCAGAGGACCGAAGGGGTGCACCGATTTTCTAGAAGGAGGAGCTTCGAGATACCCTTCAATGCTGTATACGAATGTATATAGGTACAGATAGAAACACCTTAAGAGAAGTACCGGCATTGTAACGCTGCATAATGCGATGCGATGCGATGAACTTTGGCCTGGTCGAGCGCATGCATATTAGCCTCATCGTCGTCGTTGGGTTGGGCCAAACCTTGTACAGTCAACTCTCTCTCTCTCTCTTTCTCTTTTGTATAGGCGACGACGCTTCTACTCTCTACTCTTGCTGGCGCTGTTGCTACTGGTGCTCCTGAAGAAGAAAGCTCTACACCCCGGTTGGCCGACACTCACGAGCACTACTATGTAACTACTATGTAACCCCAGCAACACTAACACGACTCCATATCCACCTCGCAACGCGTACGAGTGACTTTAATGTGCGAGGGTGCTCTGGGATTTGCCGGATTAGTACTGAGAATTAGCGTGGCGTAGAGGTGAGAGAGGAAAACGAGAAATGGAAGAGGGAAAGGGCTCCTGGATCACTACTGCCAGATGCTACGTAGCCTAACCCTGTACACGCGTCGAGAATTATTAGTCAGGACTCTCTCGGACGATTATATGCCAACGCAACCCCCCTTCCATCTTTACCCTAATTCAAAAACTGTTTTCATACAATTCATTAAGGGTATTTACTACTCCTTCCAAGTATCTTATTGATACGAATTGTGGAGTTAACTTTTGACATTTTGTTGTGGTACAAGGATTAATTCTACAAAGACGAGCATTATTACGTTAAGAATTTGTTGTTTTTTGTATGATAGCGATGAAGCTGAATTTGTTAACCTTGGTTTAGGCTGAAGTACGCCGATTGGGGAACGAAGAAAGATGTCCGGTGATTTACTGAATGAATAAAAAATATATGAATAAAATAGTCATTATTAAAACACAGCAATAGTTTTTACTTGAACAAAAGATGATTACAAAATACACAAGACACCAGGCGATTTACGACACAATAATCAGATTTGAATTTTTGTTTATACAAAGTATAATTATTCATATAAATTATAAGTTGGGACAATTTGCAAAGTCTTCCTCTGCAGGTTCGTATACCAGTGCATACACCAAATCGCCATTATGCTATTTGTAAAACGAAGAAATTCACCGATATTACACTGAGAAAAATAATTATTAGGGCCAACCAAGATATTGGTTGACACAACCAACCACATTTTCTAATTCCCCTATAACTCAGCTTATTTATGACAACCAAACAGTAATGGTTGCACGAACTAAGCCTTATTAGTAGGAGCCCTATCAGTTGCGGCAACCATCTACGATTGCCACCTCACGTATTTGAATGGTTGATACAACTATTCGAGTGGTTAAGGGCTCTAATGCCGTCTCACTTGCATAATGCATTTTGAAGGTTATATAGAAAAAACACGCATAAGTATCGATTCTTTGATTTATCAAATTTGTGAAAAAGTAAAACGATTTCTTGAGAGGGTTTTATATTTGTTTAGTCAACTGTGCGAATATATTTTTCATTTTTAACTTGTCATAGAGTTCCAGTTCAACCACTACGCAGCAAGCAGTTTTTACAAACATCTAATTTTCTTCGAAGGAAAATTCACCCTGGTCCTGAAATGAAAATTCCCATTGCAAGTAAAATGTTTTACTTATCACAGTTTCAGATCAGAGGGTGAACAAATTTTAGCATTTGATGTTCAATCGACAGTACTTATCAAAGAGTGCATTTTAGGACCGACAGATAAAATACAACATCGAACACTAAAAAAACAGAGATCTACTGTAACAAGTTCTGGAAGCAGATACTACACTTAATCGCAAATGCCATTATTAATATTTTGCCCATCATTATTAATTGCAGTGGTATAAAAACAGTAAGGATATACGGACAAAAGTAAGATTATACCGGTTATATCTCATATTTTTCTGACGAAGATTCGAATAGTAGCCACAACCATTGGATTCGTCGAATAGTAGCCACAATCATTGGATAGTTGAGGCTATTATTCGAAGTGGTTGGGTCAATGAATATATGAGTTGTTCCAAATTATTCGAAAAAACTCCGGCACAATAACTCGAGAATGTAGTTGGCCCAACTAATTTTTTTTCTCAGTGTATAATAGTGGTACATTTTATACATTTAAACCCGTATTTTCATAGTTTAAATAATTCAAAGTAAAGCCAAATATCTTCAGTTGTACGAGAAAACAAAATTACGTGATATATAGGTTTGAAAAGTAACGCCCATTTCTGAAAAACGACTATGAGTGTCCCTGTAAGAAGTACGACCAAGTATGGAACCAATTATGGAACACATCTAAGAGGGTCCAAAAGAAAAGTGGAAAACTAGTGGAGAACGCCGCGTGTACGGTACTCAATATGAAAAATTAAAGGGTGGCTACATTGAGTGGAATACATTCCGTTACACATCCATGACTCTTAACGCTCATAAGCATTGCTTTTGAGACCTGAAAATAGTCCGGCTTCGTAAAAGTGAATTGGATCGTTTTGGTGCTACTCGTAAATCGTGCCAGCGATGTTACCTCCTGCCACCCTTTCAATGGAATTAGTCGATGAATCAGGATATAAGAGTGGCCATGGTGACAACGGCGTCAATGGAATATCGTAAATATAAAAGTCGACCTCCGAGAGATAAGACCACGACCATAGATATA
The DNA here is from genome assembly GCA_947507545.1 of Clistopyga incitator. Taxonomy (NCBI): domain Eukaryota; kingdom Metazoa; phylum Arthropoda; class Insecta; order Hymenoptera; family Ichneumonidae; genus Clistopyga; species Clistopyga incitator. The sequence goes on from OX382176.1 coordinate 7,717,150, forward strand.
CCTTGAACGTACTACTCTAGGTAGAAGAAAATTGTGAGTTGCCTGTTGTTGGCGTTAAAGTGGACGACGTGACCACAGCTCTCACGGACCATTAATCGCGATATAAATTTAACTCGGTTGGATTACTCCGCCACTTGTATGTCGAGCTATTTGAAAACTGTTTGACCAAAGCCACACAATTGGACGGAGGACTGGAGGGTTGCATAGTCGAAGTGCTCGCACGACGAGAACGTTGTGCGTGCCTCAATAACGACGCGGTTGCAATATCGGCCGCCACGTGCGAACGTTATACGTTTAGCGGTATTTCTGCGTGCGCCCGGGTCCGTCGATCAAACAACAAATATTTATGCATTCTTGATACTGAACAAGTAGAGAGGAGGGCTCCTGTTCTGGTAAACGTGCCTGCGTGCAACGAGGTCGGTCCACGCTCCAATGATCCCCAATCAATTTAGCGGTCATTTTTCGGCAGCCACGCCAGCGAAATGTCACTTCAGTCCAGACTATACTACAGGCCACCTGCTCCCCCCACTCCTTACAATATACTGTGGACGAGGCAGGTATCGCAGGTTACGATGAAATTGCGGACTCACCACAGTTTTCTACTCCGCTGGAATATACATATAAAATATTTGCAAAAGGCAATCTATGCCAAAATGGCAGGGGAAAAATTTGAAATGTCCATAAAATGTGCTTAAACCGGGCTACCCGATATTGGCGAATTACTGGAGCTCCCAGTTCCTACCGTCCGTGATTGCGGAATATACCCCTATGATTGCTTTAAAAAATTCAGAAATAAAATCCAGATAATCAATTAAAAGTGCTAAACACACAAGTTTTTTAAATTGACATTCACCACTACCAGTCGGCGTTGAGTCTATTGCAGGGTTATGCCCGACTGACGTGCCCTTGGGTGACCATATACAAATGTATTCATCGGTTGATTTATTTACGCGATTAATGGGTGAGCACTCTCCATTTTTTGATAACACCCCAACATAAGTAATAAAAATGAAACAAACAAAAATCTCTTCAGCGATCTGAACGCCATGATTCTCAGGAGTAACTTACATTCCGACCCAGGATCAATTATCCAGTCGCCGTGTTCCAAAAGATTTAAAATATTTCTCGTTAATGGGGTACCGGCCACGCGATTCGAATAAATATCTCGTGTTGACTGTAAAAGAGAAGGAGTGGTCGAAACATAAAAGAGTAAAAACATCCCTGTAAATAACGGAGATAGAATCACCGGTGGTGTGTACGGTCTACAAATGTTGAAGTCCCATTCAACTGTTCGCTGTTATATTCTCGTGCTTGCGGAGTAATCTTGGCGCAAAAAAAAATACTCCAGTCTTGACGATAAATAGTGAAATAAGATTAAAAGGCAGAAGACGATGTTGGGGTAAGTATGCGATTACGCATTCCGCGAAAACGCAAAATACCTTTCGATAACTTTCTTATTAACAAAGGAAGAGAAATTTCCGTCTAGTCACAAAAAAAAATTGTTCCAAGTACTTCCGAATACACCCCATTATTGTTGCGATTATTCGTAACATTTCTATACACGAAATTACACATGATCTTGAGGGGGCGTGTACTGCTCGATGACGCGCCAATTGATTTGGACCTGTCTTAAAAACGTCATTATGATCGTGCTTTCGAATTTCGTAAGATTATTGCACATCAAAGTCACGGAGAAGAGAAGAAGAAGGAAGAAAAACCAAAAACGTAGTTTATACCGTGAAAATGCAACGAGCCCTCTACGGGAATTTATAGACGTTTGCCTTAATCCACATGGATCATGTGTAACCTCGGTTTCCCACATGTTGAGAACAAAAGCAGTTACCGTTGAACAACGGTGAATCGGTAAACCCATGCAGACAGAGGTTTGCGTAGAGGAGAGTGAGAGTCACCAGTGTTGGACTCACCGAAAGTCCACAGAAAATTGCGCTCGTACATCGCGGCAAAACGGCGTTTCTCTGACAGGAACAAAGCAGAACGGCAGTCTATATTCTCGTCGCACGATTAATAACATTTCGTTGACAGTCACCAACGCTGTTGGCCCACTGTACGATACTCAGACGAAATAATATAACGGCTAACCTGAGCATAAGATGAACCGAGGACACGTAGACCCTATATAATCGTAACAGCATACACTGATATAGCAGGATACGTGTTAGTACTTTGCTGGCTTCGAGCTGTTGCTGCTTCTGCAGCTGGCTATAAACTCGGCGAGACGGAGAGCGAGAGAGACTGGGGTGCGAACATATTTGCACGTATGCACGGCCGCCCTCGATTTATAGGGCGGCTCAGCCAGGTCGCTGGAAATTTTGAGATTCCCAAAGCTGTATAGCTAGAGCGTTTGGCGAGCTTGCAAAAGCCTGCCTTCGCTTGCAACTCTATACGGTTTCTAATTTCCGATCGCTTCCTCACGTGCGCGAGCCTCTCCGTCCGTGTCCGGAGGATATCGTACGGTATACGTGATCGACCTGGTGGCCATACCTCGCCGAACCTCACGGCTACCACTACTACCATCAGCGCCACGGCGTCACTGGGCCTCGTGCAAGGGCGCCCAGCGCCGTCGTGTGATCCCAGCACCACCGATGTGGAAAACATTATTGGTCCGTTCACCGGTGCGCAGCAGCTACCTCACCACCGATGGAACGCTCTGCTCACCACACTAGATACACTAGCACTTCAATCTAACATTCTTCCAAGGATTCACCAACCTCCAACCAATCATTTTCTTTTATAATAACGTAGATCGGACAAGTGGAGTAATCTCTGCGTTATAATGTTTGCAAAATGTATTCAGTATCTGGTGATCGGATAAGAACAATTTATTGGCTTCATAAATAATAAGTGACAGGTCGAAATAGTACATAAATTTGCACAAATTTATGGAAGTAACGGTGAGAATAGTGGGCCAAAATTGTTGACCCGGCTTTGCTAATCTTGCAACATTGAAGGACTAAGGGGACGTCAGTGCTAACGAAACCTTGTGGAAACGAGGCTTTCAATGTCGAGTGAATGAAAATAATTAAGATTTAATTTGTACACAACGACAAGTTTGGCGATGAATTTTTTGTATGGCGTGTACGCAATGGAGCAATCATTCTAACTAAGATTCAACGTCGTAGGTTGGGTCTATTCTTCTAATAATGAAAGTCATTCGAGTCATGTATGATAAAATCACGTACATGATAAAACCACCTTTGTTTGTCGAAAGAATCCATTCTCCGTGTCATCAAGTTTCCACATATTCTTTCAAGCTCTCATTTATTAGTACCATAACCGCAAACAACATTTACTTTTCACATAAGCAGAAGCAATGTGATAAAACGTGCTTTACTTGCATAGAATGGTTAGCATGTTTATAGGACGGAAGCTTCAACCATAAACTCGAAGGCAGATAAGATAGCGAGAGCTTGCCAGAGAAAAGAATTGTCCAAGCTCGTTCAGCAGTATACCCGGAGGGTTGCTGCAACAGTCTCAAGACTCCTCAGACGCTCTTTCGCCAAGAAGGATCCTCTTACGTTTCCAGAAATATGAGTTTCAGCGACACAAATACGGAGCCTAGTATGCTGTAGTATAACGGAGCACTGTGACGACTGCATCGGAGTATAGGGCATGTCCACGTGCTCCAGATATATATTTTTGGGAGCGGCATGACCGCCACTGCTACCTAGACCGGTATACACATATTCGAGAGGTCGTATCCTAGAGAGCACTCTTGGAAATCGTGCTCCTACCCCCGATAGTCGCGAGGGCCCCATTGGGACGGGCTGCTATGTGCTGGTAGGAGCCCGCTCAACCCTATACTTGCGCGTCGCACACAACCCACCCTTGCAGCTATCCTCAGCCACTCCACTTTCCATATTTCCAAAACTCTGAATCATTTATCCGTGCTCAGCCGTGCATGCTTAGCTGGAGTCGCTGCCTCGGTTGTTTTCTCGTTCCTTTTTTTCTCTCCTTCTCTCTTTCTCACTTCTTTGTCCCTCGTGCCCTTCACTCTCGGTCCTACGTCCCTATATCTGCGCGACGTGCACGTCGATTCTCAAGGGACGCAGAGATGCAACAACTAGTTTGAGACCAGCAGCACTAGCGCACTGGCAATGCGGAAGCCAAGCCTCTCGAGTACAGCGTTCAACGGATCGCTGAGTTCCCGTGCATACAGACATCCCGCACGGCATTCGTCGACCGTATGCCTCTGGAAAAGTCTAAAAATGTACGCTTCCATACCTGAAAAGTGGAAAAAAACTATCGGTGCGAATGTACATGCGCCAACTGGTGCTTCCAACTTTACTTCGTTTTCGATCACTGTTTGCCGGAATAATTATTATTCCATTTCACCGGGACACTTTATGAACTTTAATTTTTTAGCGTTTTAATCACTTATATTCATGCTCCTTGACGTTTATATGATTCATGCGATTTTAACGTGCTTCAGTTTTTATTTGCGATATTTTGCGCTGTTTCGATCATCGTCTGAATTCGAACAGAATCGGAAAATTAAGAAAGTATGTAACAAAACTTCTACATTACATTACAATTTGTAGTTGTGACTTTGGGTTTACAAATAAAATTAACAGATTGGAAAAATGCTTTGATGTATAACTTGCGCCTATTTCGTTTTTTATTAATCGATTACTCTGACAATTTACTGACTAAATGGTATTTTCAGAAGTGAACTTTTTTTTTTGTACTTTGTATTCACCGATACAAATTACTTTCTTTTTTTGTTGCATTTATTGTGAAATTTAAGGTGCTGTATTGGACCAATTTTTTATAAAACCAATTTTGTTGAACAGTGCAACCTAAACTCGACGATAAGAGCAAAATGTAAAAGTAAAAGAAGTATCTTAATTCCTATTTGTGAATAGGTTCTTGTCAATTATTTAATGAACATTCGTTCGCAGAGGTAAGTACAGAATGAAAAAAAAAACGATTCAATTCACATCTTATTTTACCAAATCTTACTGTGTATTCCAATCTAAATACACGAACGTCTTGTCAAGGCTGTTATTACGTATTGTAACGATTTGGGAATCCCATGGAAGAAACAATACATTAAAAATAGACCGACACTGGTGGTTGTGCAGTCGGGTAACCGCTTATCCGTGCACCAGCTGGCACATCAACCAGTGAGCGGAGGGTCAGTTTTTCTGAGACCTCGGTGTATATACTTAAGTAAGCTGCTTTCGTTTATGAACTGAAAAGTCCGTACCGACATAGGTTTTCCACAGTTTCTCCGTGCCCATGACAAACAATTCAAACTGAAAACCAAACGGAAAACCAAAACTGCCTGAATCGAATAACAATGAATAACTGACACCCAACCTCCCTGCCTTACCGCGCACCTCCGCGCAAACCTGACGCGATCGAACCTACCGTTCTTTGTTTCAACCGTAACCAGTCTTCCCTATATGCCGAACGAGGCCCCCGCCATTTTTCCTCTTAAGATCTTCGGTAATATCTGGTGCTACCAAGGTCAAAATTTGAAGCGTTACATGAGGCGTGAATCCGGCAATGTTAAGACGCTACCAGGGCCTTTTCATGATTATAGGACCATATTTCTGCGTGATATAACGTTAAAAAATGTTGCTCGGATATGTAACGAAACTCTCGCCATATCCTGGTCGTTCATTCTGCCAAAGCTTGCCTTCTATTTTGTACGATCTTTCATAATTGATTTAACAAAATTGCATAATTCAGTCCTTCACAAATTATTGTTTGCATTACGGATTAATCTTGTACGCGCAGTATATACATGATTATGCTACAAATAGAAGTGGATGTTATGACAGATGAAAGATTTTTTGGAAAGACGAGTTCCGACGCTGCGACGATCTGCCTTTCCGCATTCAACTACCGCAGTACACACCATTACAGCATCCGGGTAGAAATGCAGAGGGAATCTCTATTGTACCTTGCAAGTTGATATCTCGGGAACGTTCCGCAACCTCCTTCATCCTGCGGGTCCCTTCGTCTCGCAGCAGGCATCCGTCAGGGCGCATTACCAAACTCGCGCTACTTGGCTGCCTCTCCATCCTTCTCCTCAGCTTCGTGGCTCTTAGCAGTATCTCTGAGCCGGGTACACGAACCTCGCCCTACAAGACAGTCATTGTGTGTTCCTATTAATTACATTGCTGCTGAGGGTCGTAAGTCCGGAAACTCGAGCGATTTGCGCAGCTAAATACTATCGACCACCGAGGGTACGCGCTGTCCCAGCTCGTCTCACAAACGAAACGCAAAAATACAAAATGGTTGCACGATATTTTCACAGAGTTGACACAAATGAAGGGGAAGGGAGAAAAAATTGAGCGAGAAATAAAGGGATAGAAGAAGAGATAGCTCTGAAGAGCAAAATTCGTTGGTTAATGGTGACAGTCATATAGCGATTACTGAATTACCGCGCAGTAAAGTTAACAATTAAGAGAGATAGAGGAAACAAGACAGTAGTACAATCGAGAGTACGTGCCGTTATCGCGAGAGCATTCGGGAGTGGAGGCCCGATGCAGAATACAGAATAGAGAGCGAGACCGCAGTAGGAGTAGAGCAGCAGTTGCGCTCTCGCGGCACAGCCGTTCTCAGCCCGAGAGCGACGGTAGAACACTCCTGGGAGCAGGGCTTGATCCACCGGTGTGTGTTTATCCAGCTCTCTAATTTATTCAATGTGTGCATTCACTCCGCATTGTCGCCCCCGCTCTTCCTCCGTCGCGCGCGCCAACTGTCGTGTCTCTTTCCGTCTCTCTCTCTCTCTCTCTCTATCTCGCTATCGTTAGCTCTCTCTTCCATCTCTCATCCCTGTCTCTCACCCTCGTTCACTCGGTCGACGCTTTCCAACGCAGTTTGGAATTAATAGCGCCATTTCACTGACAAACTCGTTCGTGCGTCGTCGCAGCTTCCAACTCCATACTCAACGGGAACTGAATTAACGCGAGAAGCCACCGAAATTGTCGAGGATACTGCAAGAGTGAAATTATTTTAGATTTCATTGGGGTTAGAGCTTCCAAATGTCGATCAAGACTTGCCCGTACATTTGCTTTTGTTTCTTTTCAGGTAATCTCAATGATAGCAGCCTTGATTAGTTACAGAGTCACATAATATGCCGATTACAAGTTCGTGCTTTAGCCCGAACGACGACCGATCATCTTTCTGTAAGCGTATTTACTACCGGCTTACGTTTGTTAAGCCTGCTTGACGGTCTTGGATTAACACGCACCTGGAATTTCGGGGGATTATCACTCATCAGGATTAAAAGAACGCTCGCTAAATGGCGTACGATCACGAAAAAATTGAAAACCCGCGAATCGATGAGTTACCGATTATCATAAATTATCATTTGTCGAGCAGCCCGGGTTTGGATTTAAGCTCTCCAAACATCAAAAAACGCTTTGATGGTCTTAAAAGTTACCGTCGTACAAACGTAGACTCTATGGTCCGCTTAAGGGGATGCTGGAGTCGATTTTTCATATACACTGTCCATTGTAAATAGGTGCATTCGTAGTACACACTATTCATCGTAAATACACGACAGATATACTTCAAATTTTGCAGGAATGTAATAAATCGTTTCTTGCTTCGGCGTCCGGTCGAATTATTGTTCAAGACATAAAACGAATGTAAAAAAATGTGTTTTACCGAACCTCTTAAAAATCAACATGGCCGCTTGAGTGTCAAAAGATTCTTTGAAGCAAGATCTAAACATTTCTGCGGCTCAAATGTATCATATCAGATCGGACGCCAATTCTTTAAGTATTCCTGAATTTTTCAAAATCATCGGAATGACGATTACACAAACCAAATTCACGAATAGTGTATACTACGATTGCAAAGACTGTTTACTCTTGGCAGAGGATCACAGTTGGTAAAGAAGAGCATGAATTTAGTTCGGTCAATAAGAAACAGGTGGCGCTATCTTTTACTTCTGCGTCATGATAGTCTAACCCGACCTCGATAGGTGCGTAATTGGCCTTACGGGCGACTTGACTTGTATTGTGAGTAAATGAATAAGAAAGCAATGTGCTAGGTTATACATTAGACGTGTTTCCTATTTCTTTCGATATACTATTGAATTTGCGCAAACTTTCAGTGCTCTAGCGTTTTGTACATGAACTAAATGTTCGCACTAGTGAGAACGGAAATAAAAAAAAAATAGAATGTCCTGTGGAAACGTAACCCTCTATCGATGTTTCCAAAACAAAAACAACTCGGTGTTTTTCGTTCTCAATACAAAATTGTAATAGTTATCCCAGGAAAAATAAAATTTCGGGGAATTATATTTTTTTCAGTACAAATTTATGTGGTACAGGTGCACTTGCTAGAGTGCCAGTGTCCGCAGACAGATCCGAGGCTCACAATGTGTACGGAAATTTCTTTTTATTTCGATTATTTCGTTAAAAACGCGAGATTTTTGTTTAGTATATATATAAATAAATGGTGAATAATATGGTTTTGACAATACATCCTAAAGATATTGTAGGGTGCATAGCATTTTCGGTCATCTGACCAATAGTAAGCGAGCGCCACTGATCGCGCGGTCGAACCTTTGAACTACCGCGTGAACTATCAGTTGTTGCGAGGTATCCAAGGGAGACGAGCTAACAAAAAAAAACCGACGTAAGACGAAGTGCAAGCGAAATATATCGCGAACTGTATTTTTTGTTAAACCTAAATAAAATGCCTTTTCTTCATTTTTTCCGAGTGTATCACTCCTCTGACCCGATAAATAAATAATACTACAATATTGTTGTTGATACAACGTTTTGTACCTGTATATAGTGTACAACTCAAGTTTTAAACACACTGTTCGGAGGTTGGGTACCCAACGCAAAATGATAAAAATACGCTCAAAATTTTGGAGTTATTCGTTGATGAAAATCACATGTCCTAGCCAAATTTCACGTCAATCGTTTGGATGATTAGCTCCAGAAGACGATACATCGCGCATAGGAAAGAGCTGTTATTTTATTGTTTGTATTTACTGTTAGTATAATAAAAAAACTTGTATATCGAATATTTGTTATTCACGTGGTAATTCCTTACACACAAATACATGAACTCCTAAATATCTTTTATATGAATATATTATTCCACGGCATAATTCGGCGTTTAGACCCCCGCGTTTAGAGCACGTCAAATGACTCGATCTACCGTGCGCAAGCGGTAACAAGAAATGTGTGTTCTAAATTCAAGTGAAACTGTAGGAATAATCTACAATCAATTCCTCCTGCATCATGCATAGCGGACACTTTTACAATACTCATTTGTAATATTTTGCCTGGAACAAAGACTTGCATGCACGATGCTTGTTTTTATCGTTATGATGATAAAAGTGAAAGCGCTGTAGTAGTGAAGGACCAGATAGTGTATGTATATATCGTGAGTACGTGAAATTCGATTAATTAGTAGCTTTTACATATGTCGAGTGTTTTATAAAGCAATTTCAGATTCAGAAGACAACATAACGCTTAGAAACGATTGATAGCTTATTGATTATATATACCATTAGGGCAAAAAGAGATACATGTAAAAATGTTTATTGTTGCCATGGTGATCCTCTAAACATGAACAATAAAACTCATAAGTGTTCTTTACATTTATGTATTACTGCACTAGATAGTTCCACGTTCGGAAGCCAGTGCAGCGCTTGGAGAGTGATTCGGCGTGCTCGCGCCAAGCCTCATGTTGCGGCAAGCACGTCGAATCACTCTCCAAGCACTACACAGGCTTCCGAACGTGAAACTATGAAGGTCAATACTAGATAAACGTAACGAATTCTTATGAGTTTATTTTTTCGTGTTTAAAGGATTACTATGGCAATAATAAACATGTTTCATTCTAGTTTTTTCGTTGCACCGGTAGTAAAGAAACATACTGAGATATCAATATTATTGTTAACGAAAGACACCAGAAGTTCGTCGGATGCTCTGAGTGTAAAGTGAAGTTAACGCGACATAAACTTGCTCAGCATGAAAAAACATGGAAGAAATTTACTTGCACGGAATGTAGTGGTGAATTCAAGTCGCGTCGATCATTAGTAGCTTACTGTGCAAGATGGTGTAAAACCCAAAACAGGCCGAGACCTATCCAAAAGCGAAGAGTTGATAAGTGAAATGTGATCAACTTTCAATCTTCGGCTGTTAGATCGATTCGTCTGCAACGTATGTTCATTGCAACAGGAATCCATACTATTACACCGATGTCGAAAAGTAAGGTAAACGTACCAATGGCGGGACGTTTAAGGCAATGTCTGTTTTGTATACCAATTTTCGCATCCATATATTTATTATTTTAGCAAATGGTGGTAAAAAATCGTAAGCTTAGAGTTTCTAGTTTCCGAAAAGCATACAATAAAAATCTTTTTGATTGTGTGAAAAACAGTTATTAATTAAAACGCTGAAAAATGTAGAATGTACCAATGCTGGGACGGGTATTTTTCTACATGTCCCGATCTCGGGATGTGAAATGTGCGTATCGGTGGACACATAAGAGTATTTGTAAGAGTTATTTTTCATATTTTCTTAATTGAATTCTTGATATATACAAATATTCATATAGAGTCCCTCAATTGGGACCTGTCCCGCCATTGGTACGTTTACCTTAGTGTGTTCAATAGCCATTTAGACATGTGCTGATTTTTACGCGCTGCTGTCAAATCTCGTAATTGATCAGAAGTGTGCTGATTCCGATTTGCAACAAATCAGAGTCTGAATTGCCTTTGGATATGTGAACAGATTTTGACAAGTTGCGAATTGAAGACAGAGTCATCTGATGGTACTCGATTCGATTTTTATGAGACATCGTCAATAGCGATGCAGTGCTGGTGTCGACAAGAAGCCAGTCGAACACAGAGTCATTTGCATTGACAGAAGCTGATTTTTTACGAACGCCTTTATCGACCTCACCTTTTAACAGAAGTGTGCTGAGTTCGACAGATAGTGAGTCGAACACAGACTCATCTGCAAGAAGCATGTTTTACTTTCTGATAAAGTTTTTTTTTCTTTTTTTCCCTCATTGACTCCGACATGCTTACAGAATTTGCATGGCTTTCATACGCGATTGAAGCATCTCCGACGCACAATTTGTTACATAGAATTGTGATTTGAGGTTATTTTGATTGCGCATGGCCATGTTTTAGTTCCGCTGACAGACGCTGCAATTGTATTGTGACTAGCCGTGCACAGCGCGCTCTGAGACTGCAGTGCGGCCGCCTGCACACAAAGCGCGCTGTAGTCGCATTCTGAACGCTGCGTATGTTCGTCGGTAAGTTAGATTAAGAAAATTTTAATTCAAACTTAGTGGCGCTGGACCACGGCATTTTAGAAATTCGCCTCCAGCATCCCCTTAAGAATGTATAAAACTGGAATAACCTATAAGAATCGTATGTGAAACGTGTAATGAAACACGGAATAAAAGTTATCGATTACACGAACTCCAACTGGTCAAATTGATTAGGCTAACAAAAATTTGGTTATGAAATCAAATCGATTGGCTGGAATGGCAATTCTATTGATAGGGCTATCAAACCAATTAGTTGGCAACCAAGAAATTGGATAAAGCAAGCAACTAGTTTGTCAGGCGAACCAAAAAATCGGTTAACCTAGCTAATTCAGTCGTTTAGACTTAAGGTGTACCTATTGTAATCTTAAATTTAAACCGGTTAATATTTTAGACAAAGATACAATTCGATTTTACATTGTCTATCTAACCTGTTGTGACACCCAATTTGTTTTTGCTTAAAAAAACAGCTCCTCGGTAAGTACATTTGATACATTTTTCTATTAACGACTAAACCTGGGATAGGCAATCGGCGGATAGCTCACATCACTATACGGAATATAAATGGATCATGAAATTTAAAAAGATCGTTATCGGAACAACTGTCATTGTGGAATATTAAAACAATTACTTATTTCCATATTTTACGTCCCACCGATGCATCCCGAATCTTAAAGAGATTTCGAGTGAGCGTAACACTGCAGCGATACGGTGTTATATATCGACGTATCTGCTTTGAATTCAGATTACGTAGCTCGGTTCTGTCATTTCAAAGCTACAATCAACCCTGGCAGGCACACCAGCAGAGTTTGAGAGTACAGAGAGATGCGCCTGATGATGTCACCGAAATTGTCTTCTGGGTATCGAAATTCGATATCGAACGTTCCCGGCCTTCCATCCGTCCTCTTTATCTTCTCCGTATCTTTTTGGCCTATTCGTGGGCGAGAACATTCATACTCGCGTAAATTGCACGTCGATACTATCTCGCTTCTCGGTCAAAAGCAATGCTATCGTTGTTTTAATTCACATATTTCTATCGTAGTGATTGGCTGCATTTACGATTGACAATACTGGGTTTCACGGTTGTGCCAGAATCGTTACCGTTGATATATAAATTTTATAGACAAACATAATAAAGCAGTTTCGATGGATAACAACAGCTGCGGTAATGCGCACGGAGGCCATTATCCGAGTTTGCTTTTAAGTACGTATTCGATAAAATATTAACACCGTGGCACTCATCCCTTATTGCTGTTGAATATTGTATGATGAATAATGGTTAACAGTATTGCAGACAGTTGAAAATGACTGACGAACAATAAAAATGTTAATATGTAATTTGATGGTGCTATGAAACATGAAATTGGCATTCTACATTCTGTTTTCCAAATTAACTGTACACGTCACAATGTATTTAATAAGTTTGCGAGTACATAACAATAACTTTTCAGATACTTTACAGCTAAAGCACCCAGCAAGCTGCACGGAGAGAAAAAAGTTGTTTCCTAACCAATTGCGTGGTTATATACGCTTCAAGCAAAAAAATTGGTTATGAGAATCAACGTATTGGTTGCGACACTCAATGGTCACAATCAAACTGATGCGGCTTTGGCATTAAATTTGGGTCAAATCGGTAAGGCGGTTCGAATTTTACAAAGTTTAGAAATCAAAAAACAGTTATGGGATCATAGGGATAGTTTTATGAGAAGCAAGATATAATGTTTACGATTCTATTTTGCATCTGTTTTTACACAATTTAGCATATTAATTGGGCAATCGCATTCGGGAGGATGATCATCTAGATCAGGACAAAAATGGCAATTAAAATAATCTTTGCGATACTTAATAATATTCCTTGCATCAACAACTATTAGTCGCTCAACATTGTATATTGCTCCACGCTATAGATTTTCCTATCATGACCCAACAAAATTATAGATCTCTTATATTATACATGTGTATAGATCCAACTTTTAATCGAGATTAGTGATTGTACCTTAAAGTGAATCATTACTTCGAAAGATAAAATTAATCTAAACTTCACTTCAAATCGAAATTTGACTCGATTGTGAACTGCACTTTGCAAATATCAACAGATCGTCAAGTCTAACTGATAAAATGATTTAGAATGATCAAAAATTATTATGAGCCCTAAAAAGTCTTCTCACATTCACTTATGATTGGTTACTTACTGGTCCCTAGACCCTGCATCTAAAAAAGTTTACCGATCACTGTTCGGTTTTCGGTTATTCGGTCGGTAAGCGAAATTCAAATCTCGTGCCGCATTTAGTGTGGTTAGTGACGCTGCCTGTAGGGAGAAATCCCAGTCTCGTGGGACACGCGTACTTTTCCCGCGTGCGGGGGTGCGTTTTGCGCGGGTGAAGCCACGATCGCGTCAACACATGGGGTGCGCGTAGCGCTCTCAGGCGTCCTGAAGGAGCGCCTAGAGCCAATGAAAATAGAGAAGGAGGGAGGTTTTGGGGACTCTCGGAGGGCCCGTGCGCTAGCTCACCAGTGAGACGACGGCGTTCACGCGGATGAATCGCTCTGTAACGTTTCATTTCGTGTATACTGAGTGTGGTCAGGGGCAGCGTCCCTTTTCGTGAGTGAGTTGGACGATCGGCGTGCAAATTATTATTAGAAAAAGGACTAAGGAGTGTGTGGTGCGTGGATGTGTGTACCTAAATTAAGACCAAGGAAGGACCGAACGGGAATTCCAGCCACGTGCGAGACCTCTCGACGTGCTGGATTCACTCTAGCGATCACCTACGCGGCAGAGTCACAACAGCGCTTGCCCTTGGTACAGGTACGGTTCCCTCGAGACGTTGAGGCGACCTGTACTAGGGAGGTGATCCTCATTGCAGGCGGTAAGGACCCTGCACCGAGCCGCCATATATCGCATAAGGTTAGGGTTCTTTCTGTGCGCGCGTAGTTTATAAGTTACCGAGATGTATCAATTTTTGCGGTTACTTTTCTTTGTATCGGTTATTTGTCCTTGTATCGTTTGAGTTTGTAATAAATAGTTTCATCGCTTGCCCCGGCTTTTCTCTCTGCACCGTGAGAGATTTTACGCCGAGGCAAGTAGTCTTGTTCCCGCGAAATTGTGTTCATGTTTTATTTGCTCATCCGTCCCTCATTCATTCCTTCCACCAATAGTAAATTTAATGTTTGAACTTGCTACGTTTAACTTTTATCCAATCACATTTTATCAAGTCTGACATTATATATGGTCAAATAGTTTCGACCTCTGCGCCACGCCAAAAATAAATATTTTCCGGGCAGGTTTCAGCGCCGCGACTATCGTCCCGACGCTTAATGTGCATTCAGCACGAAGCAAATGATTTAAAGAGAGACAGTGAATTAAAAAATCACGGCAACTTAACTACAGTAATTTGGTAGAAACAAATTGGGGGTATTTGTATACCCAAAGCCTGCGCGGCGCCACGAGTGCGGTATTGTTGTGACCATCCTCGTGTTATATATTTGGTTAGCGTTGTCGAGCGTAAGAGTAGGAGCGATTGCGTTGGGGTGCTCTGACTCGTAATACGAGCAAAACGAAAAGTAAACAAGAAAAAAAGGGAGGCAAATGTAGAATCTCAGTGTGTGAGTTGGGCGGCGGCCGAGCCGATTGCCCCAAGTCGAAACGAACTGTAACGTCCGGATAACCGGAAGTCCCGATTACTCGGGATCTAGCCCCCAGTCCCACAACTATATAACCCAGTAGTGTAACCCCTACGCTCCTATCGATTTAATGCAACGAAGGCATTAGCATTAATTTGAGTTACCGTTTATTTATAATGGGTTCATGTTAATTTACGAAGTAACGGGCTGGCTGCGCGTTCACGCGCGGCCCACACCTATATGGGGTGGGGGGGGGGGGGGGGGGGGGGGGGGGGGTATAATCGAAGGGGGCATATAGGTCCGTGGGTTTCGGACAATCTAGTGCCCGGCGCATTTCTCTCATCTCCCGCTCTGCCTCTCGCAAAGCAACTAAAAGCATTGTTTCGGTCGGTGGTTTTGCGCCCAATTTGCATTTCCCAGCTAATACATTACGGTTTATAGCCAGGAGTAGGTTGGCTCCGCGGTAAACTCTGTAAAATACGAGATTCCAACGTGTAACAAGCACGAGAGCTAGCGTCAAACCGTCGGCTAGCCAGCCTGAGGCTCGATAATTTTAGTGGTACTCGATGTCACAGACTGTTCACGCTCCAACAAGGTGGACCAATCATTGACTATTAGAAAGCAGTACCGGAGACTCGAGTGATTCAAAACGTCGGAACCTATGCGGTACCGTTCAGAGTTACAATGCTATCATTAATATCCACAATTATTAACACTGAAGAAAATCAGAAATGCGAACTACAACGAGATGAAATCTGTCGTTCAAATTAATACCGCCTCCTTCAAAGTTATTTAAGCGGACGCTAAGCTTATTCTACATGTTCCTTATAATATTCCCAATCCACTGACAAGATGTTCGAGCGAGCATCTATATTTGCTGGCTAAATATATTTTGTTATATTACTTTATCTGTTATATGGGTTAACGCACTATATTTATTCTGTTATACTTTATAGTTAAATATATCTTCTGTACAATTAACTATATATATTGTAGTGTATTTTTCCAAAATTCCTGAAACACCACAAAGCTAAAGTCCCCAAGAGTCTTTCCCTTTATTTTATTAGGGCGCCAGGCGCTTTCGCGCCGGGAAAAACTCTGTGGGCTATTCGGGACCAAGCTGCTGTTGCCGAACTAGCTGCAGCCGTCAAAAATTGTAGAGTGGCGGGATTCTTTTGGGCTACTACTCTCACTTACGAAATTAATCTGTCCTGAAACATTGCTCTAAGGGAGTTTCAATATATCCGAAGATACCCTTTTATTTCAATTTAATATAATGAGAGGACGACAGAAAATAAGTCCTCCCATAAAACAATCAAACGCAGGTCTCGATAACCTCTGTGAGTTACCATACGCCGCGGCTCTCACAACTCACACACACACACACACACACACACACACTATAAAACATACAAGACACACGAGAGAGAGAACAGAAATAAATTACGGGAGTAGATAAAAACGATACAATTACAAATAATTTCAGGATGGCTCCGTGGACCCACCTGACTTTCAAAATAAAATTTATTATTAAATTTGACTCGAGGGGAAGAAAAAGAGATCACGCGCTTCTCTCGTATCAACGTTAAGCGACGCGTTCTCGACTGACTCTCTCTCTCTCACTCACTCAACCAATGCAGCGGGAACGATCTTCACTCTCGTGACACACAATCTTACATACTTTTCGCGACACTCAAACTCTCCCCGAAAAAGAAAAACAGCTACTCAATCCACTGTTAACAATAATCAATTATATCGCGGATCACTCTCACACTGGACAACACTATCGTTCCCGCGCATAAAACAACAATTCCCGAATTCAAGGGAAATAACAAAGAAAACAATGGCATGTTCCGGGCAGACATCCCGACAGTAAAAATGTTTTACATTTAACTATACGCACTCACGAATAACAACGACTTCGCCGTAAAGACACGCGGGACCCAACCAATGCCAAATACCAAGCCAAAAGGGCTCGCGGACTCGACCACGCGCGAAATATCGTCGTCATCGACATTTATTTTTAAACAAAAGAAAACTATTAAATTATTAAGAGAGACGAGGCTTACCTCGACACTAGATGTAATTTTGTCGGTCTCCTCCCTCTCTATCCCATTTTAAAATTATCAATCCTGCGGGAGTCTGGGATCGAACGATCTTGTGTGACGGGGCTCTCTATTTGTCCAATATACCAATGACACTATTATACAGCCCCTCACGACACGATGGTTCCCACGGAACAGCCTCGAGAAGTGTCGCTCACGGAAGCACGAGCCCTCTCATCCCTACCCTAATTATTTCGTCGGCGAACAATCAGGCGACCAACTCTAATTTCTCGCAATCCGTCACTTATTCTAGTAGTTGGCGCTTCTGACGCGCGGAGCCCAAAACGGGAATTCGTAGCGCAGCGCAATCGACGATGGCGTAGACGGGTGATACAGCGATGATATTGCACACTCTGTGCTCAGTGACTCCTTGAATCTTTCGGGACTGGATAACGTCTCGTGAGCATAATCAAACTCGCTTCTCCAAGGGAATTTGGCCGAGAAAGATCGAAGTATATTCGTCGATAACCCATCGTCTCTCGTACATAAAATAAAATAAAATAAAATAAACGGAAATTAATAAAAATGCTCGTCATTTTCGTGAGGCCCTACGGATCTGTCGGGAGTCGTCGTATCGCGAGGAGCGGGCATAAAGCGTTAGAATTTTACCACGTTACAATATATATATATATATTTTAGTATTATTTTTATATTATTCTCAAATTGTCATTTGATTGTCACATCCAGTCATATATAACAGATATATAGAATATAGAAAACTTTTTAAAGCTATATATAGCGTATATTAATTCGATTTACTCTCTACATCTAGGATTTATTTTATTTCTGTGGGGATATACTTCACGACGCTCGTACAGCTAGCGTGGAATGGCGAACGGAAAACACGGACAGCCAGGTGACTACAGTGCATATATATAGATCAGCTTTAAAATCCAGGAAGAGGAGCGCCGGTTAGTCCACAAGGCTTGAAAATTCCGGCACGGATAAAGCCGTGAGAGTATCCTGGGTCGGCGTCGGCGGTGAGGCCGTAGTAGGACGTTAATCTCGAGACAGCCCTCCGCGGCGAAGGGAAGGGAGGGTTAATATTAGCGGGAACGACAAATGGCCTGCGACACGTTCCTCGCACGGAATAATCGCTCGGCGTCCACCAACCCCACAGGTCCAAAAGCCGGGGTTATTCGCGCGCGCACCGGCTCCATCAAAAGCTAAGGGTAGCTGCTGGTATCCGATGTTTCAGCACCTCCGGCACCCCCGTTAAACTGAATTCCAGGAAATGAAAGCGTTTCGTCTTTCGAATGTGAAATTATCACGGCTCCGAAGGAAACCCGTATAATAGTTACCGATGAGCTGCGAAGTGCCTATATATCCTGCAAGCGTCTAGTGTCCTTGTGATTAAGGTGTCTACTGGAACGTTTCGAAATTCTCACGAAATTATTTCGTTGAAATGAACTCGCCGTTTGGAGAGTTGCATTTGTATGGATCAGAAAGAAAATTATTACAATGCCAAGTGGATATTATTGTTATTAGAAAACGTTCGCGGAGTCATCCCTTACTTCTATATCCCGCAGATTTTTTTTTAATATCCAAACTACCACGTCATTATGACTCGCGCGATCATCATCGAAAGATTCGGGCTAGAGACCCACTAAGGGACTCAGAAAATTCGGGGTTCGGAGCCCCATTAAAAGACGTAAAATAATCCGGACTGGAGGTCTAACAAGCCCCCCTGAATTTTTCTAAGCTCCTCGACTTGATACGGTGCGGCGGCAAAGTCATTGTATAATATAGAGAGATGACAAATCTTGTGAACCACTAGATAATACAAGAAGTGAACAATGATTTGCAAGCGCAGTATTGATTTGTTGAGAGGCCATTGGATCCGTTTTATTGATTTAGGGAACCAGACTGCCATTTAGAACTCGACTAATAATAAAACTACGTACCAAGTACTCGGTATCGTACTTGTTTTCGCTTTTTAATTTTTTTTTTTTATTCCGATTCGGTATGTATAATAAGAATTCCCGAAATACAGTGTCACCCGACAGTGTGAGTACGTTTGACGCTCGAAGAAACATTAGCAGCAAGTCGGTGGCCGACAATCGGAACTCGACTACCGTCCAGTATCGATCGTACCTTCAATCGATAACCGTTCCAACATTGGGCTCCGTCGTCGGCCCGATGATAGTACACAGATTTCTGATGACGTTGGCTGCCAACATCCTAGCGTCGCGTCGCTGACGCGTCATTCGTAACTTACCGTTTCGCGGCAATATCTGTTTGGGTCTGGAAGTTGACTTTCCACCGAAATAATTAACTAAAGTCGAATCACAATTAATGTAAAACAGAACGTAAACGATTTTCGGAACGATGAACGACGGCTAGGTAAATGCGTCGTTTCTGATTAAGAAAGACGGAATGCACAAAATTATTTCAGTACAATTAAGTTAAATCAGTTAAAAAATTTTCATTATTGTTTTATTCTCGCTATAAACTTTTAAAAATCCTGCTATGTCATCATAATACCATTAAACATACATACAATGTTAATTAATTAATACAGGAGAATGATTCAAGATAGAGTAGATTCAATCCTCATTAACGCCTGAAAAATGTATTTTTTTGTTTCCAAAAAATAATGGTAAAAAAACATTGAACCGCAGCTTATAATGATTGAAGAGCATTCGATAATCCTTTTTCAATATCTATTATTTAATGTCGGCTGCCATTTCCACCGGGCCGTTAATATCATTAAAACTTTCCTCCTGCGTTAGCCCTAAGTTGTCACCAGAGTCGCGCCAACGTTTCTTGCACGGCGACCAACATTGTTTCAATATTGTTTCAAAGGGTTTCGTTTAGCTAGGTATAAGGGTGATTTTGCCAATTATTGACCAACGGCTGCACCCCACTACCACCGAATTGTCTGTAATTCTAGCAATGTTAACTATACTGTGGAAGATAGTTGTTTGAATTTTTTTAGATGCTTTCCTAAGTACCTAGATGGTTTTCTAAAGCTATTAAGATATTGCCTCTTCTGTATTCCTTCGTAAAATTATTTTGGTGCAGGATTACGGATCTTTACAAAAATGTCAAGACATATTCCTACGTGAAAAGAAATCAGATAGTTGGAGGGTTTCAAATCTGTTGACGGTTTTACACTGCTATTAAATTAAGTAAATTAACTTTACTCAATTTATATCTCAAATTATCCTGTAAATGACCTCACTAATATAATGAATCTTTTTTATCGCCATTGTAATCTCCGTCGTGGTAATATATATGGAGTAGCACTTCATTGCAACGAGACAAAAAATCTTTTTTCTTGACTAAACTTTCGATTAAAACGGGTCATGGAACAGTGTTACTTCATACACCGCCAAAAAAGGTACTTAGCCTAAGAGTTCGCAAAATATCACGACTATCCGTATAATCTCGTTGGAGTTTAGCCGTTCCGTCATAATACTTTCACAATACAGCTTTCAAAGTGCAGATATTAGTCATTTATGAATCTCCGCCACAGGTTTCGGATCTGTTACAGGTACACGCAAAAATGAGTGAGTGGGCTCGTTGAAAACTCTTTCGAACGGAAAGCTCAGGCTCTTCCAGCATGTCACGGCGGCGCACAGGACTAGCAGACACGATACATGTACACTCACCCAATCCATCATAGGAACACACCTTCTTGGTGAAGCCAATATCCTCCGCATATAAATCATACGTCAACCGAGTCTCGTGACGGGGACAAAGACGAATATTAGTCCCGACGACATATGCGTCCTGAATATTCGTTACGTTATCAGCACAGTAGTGGCCTGTTGGATAACTCAGATTGCGCCATCAGTGTAAATTGGACTGAAAACTGAGAATCATCACCGCCATAAAACATGATGTCACCGACGTAAATTAAATGAAGATCGTCCCAGGAAATCTTGATCTATTCTACTAACATTATCTCGAGAAAGGTGCGACTGACGTATTCGCATCACGTGACTTTCTCCCTACGCAAAAAGGGAAGGGTTTTAAA
Organism: Clistopyga incitator; assembly: GCA_947507545.1. NCBI lineage: Eukaryota > Metazoa > Arthropoda > Insecta > Hymenoptera > Ichneumonidae > Clistopyga > Clistopyga incitator. Next base: position 7,738,141 of record OX382176.1, read on the forward strand.
AAGTATCAAGCACAATTTAATGAGAAAACAATGTGCAACGTACTTCGCATCCTTTTTAGTATGCAGAACTATCCGTATTTTGGTTGATACATTTTTTATACCCCATGATTACAGAAATCTCATTCGAGTGACTGAAAACATTTTTTTTAATCTTCACTGTGCCGAATGACTTATTGTTCATTGTTTATTATATCTGTATATCTTAGACCGAAGCATAACACGAAGCAACTTGTTTATTGACCTGCTGTCGAAAAATGCACAAAAAAAAAGTATGCATTTTTTGTTTCTTTAGTTGAAGTATGAGAATAAAGTGAAGATTTCAGATTGATTTTTAATACCAAAACTACAGTTTAAATACTAAACATATACACCAAATTTTACTGCAGTCCGAAAGTTATTACGTTTTCGGATGAACAGATAAACCTGAATAACTGAATGCTTTTTTTTTTCAAAACTAGGGCACTCAAAACATGTGTTGCTAAAAAAATCTGCGAATGCATTTTTTAAAATATATTGCAATACTTTCTCTCATTTTTCGCCATTTAAGCACCATGGGCTTTGCCAGTTCGTCGGTCACGATATTTCTATGAAACGAACAGAAATGAATTATCTTTATAAAATCACCTCGTACCCGACCTGCAAAATCGCGTACACTATAAGTTTGGCAGTCGATCCGCAAAGAATAAACCATACCCAGAGGCCGATAAATGATTTCCGAAGCGTGAAAGTAGCCCAACCCCGAACTTCTCAGCGATTCTCGAGGCCTCTCACCAATTTCATCTCTATTTTCTCGAGTTGCCGAACGTCGCTTTTTCGAAACGGAGGATATGGTGCAGACCGTCAGACCGAAGCGAACCCAAGAGCCATTATCGGCCAGTGTCAATATCTTGTTACTCGACGTATAGCAACGACGTCGCGACGCCAGTCGTCTCCTGTTTACTCTCTCGTGTCCGAACCGCTTGGGCTTTCCAACTCCGTTACCCATCCTCCCCCTGCAACTCAAAAATCGACGATGTACATTCTCATCCACTTTCATATAGAGCGACGAACAATCGTTACAACCCCTGCATTGATAATCCATGCAATATGATAACCATGTCAAAACGATAAAAGAAAGCTACCGACATTAATACTCACAAATAAACATACTTTTAGGTATGTTAAAATGATGAACATTGATGAATGTTGGAGAATCTAAAATTTCATCCTGACTAGTAAATCAGAATTATTGCTAGCCATATACTATTATTGAATTAAAATAATCTGAAGCAGCACGGAAAGAAAAGCTAACGACTGTTCAACGATTATGAGAACATCATATCAACTCGTTGGCACAGTTCTGAACATATGATTGATGTCATCCATTCGTGTGCTTGCTCTAGTGGGTAATCTGAACAGATGTATGGTTCGACCGGTCATTTCTTATCTTTGTTATGTTACTAACAAATCAGTTATAAGTCTAGAATCGTACCCATTAACGATATGGTTTCATAACTTTTAAGCATCCGTTGACTGCCATTATTTTATTGAGAACTCCGACTTTTTATGAAGTTGTATTAGCATCTTATTGTTAGCTACACCACGGTGAAATGCTGATACGCGGCGGTGAGGTTCAAACTGAAATATTTTGTTTTTCCTTCGGTGCCATACCGATCCATTTTGCCTCATCGAAAATGAAATTGCTATCCATTCTATCAACAAATTCATATGTTCATTAAGTATCCACAAACGCTGCATTCGAAAGGAATTTCTAGTATTCAAACATGTATCCTACTAAACTCTTATTCATTCAAATTGTTCTAAATTTATGCTTTGATTATTGAGTTTAATAAGGCGATATATACTGATGCTGTTTTCAAAACTTGGTCACACTCAATATCGGAATAAATATGGCGACTTCGATTGATTTGATATATTCGTGGGACCCGACTATCCATTAAAATATCAAAATATATCCGATTGGATATTGGATAGTGCTGCATCGCCTTCTGATGTCCAGGTGTCCATTTCAGGTAAAGTTGAAAAAAGAACACCCACACTTGTTCGGCGTATGTAGAATTCTAAAACTTATATATCTTGAACAACAAATGGTGTTGACGTTGTGTTTTAAGAATAAACAGTGTGTCTATGATACGCAATTGCATATATGTTTTAAGCGGTCAAAGTCAGAAAAATATGCCCCAGTTCAATGGATAAAACTTAGTTTAGAACTTAACCCCTCATTTTACTATTAAATTTGACATTGAGATCGAACTTAGTACTTAAAATGGTTAATGTGAATACGGAATTCGAATTGAGGACACTTTTTAAGATATGACCGAATCATTGTTAAAACTGTAAATTATGTCGAATTTATTTCTTGACATCAGGAAATGAATATGAACGCAGCAATATTCCCCTCATCTCACTGGCACTATATTTTTTACACAGGTTGCAAATCCAGCGACGAGCCACGCCAATCGATATAATCACAGACGTGCGAGTTTCTGTCACGCACAAAAAAAATATATGACGTCATATATTCGTGGCAGTAGACGATTCAGAGCTTGTTTACGGCCGGTGGGATCGTTTCCAGAAGCTGCCCGGAACGATATACGTCGGGTTCGGGGTATGCGGCGTGACTGGAAACTCTCCCGCACACATACACCAGCCAGCCTCTCTCTCTCTCTCTCTCTCTCTCTCTCTCTCCCATTTTCTGTCTCTCCTTCACCCCCAAGAGGGCATGGTTATTTATTGGAAATTTTATACCCTCGCGCTTTTATTTCTCCATTCGAATGCTGCGTCGAGGATCGTGGAAACGTAATTACCAACACCAATTCGGTGAGGTTTTGCGTATTGCATTGAAAAAAATACTCTACGATGCGAGGTTATGCCTTGTTACATGCAGACATCATGCGCACTGTTTCACGAGATTTACACGCTAACACGGGCTCTGCGCAAATACAAGAAGTCACTACACCCGATAACGGAAATCTGTGGGTAAGCCGTAACAAAAACGATATCGCCAACGAACAGACAGGTGAATCGTAGAAACGAGAGCTGCACGTATCGTATGGAGAGGAGCGTTTTGATGGGATGCTATCCGGTCCGTATTTCCACTTGTAGGTTTATGATCTCGAACCCTCCGCACCGTAGATCTTCACGTTTGCAGCACCTTCACCATTGAAATGTTTTATACTTCACGCTGTCACTTCCTGATTCTGCGTTTTTGCTCCGTTTTTTAGGTAAAACTTGTCATATTTTCCAATTGCATTTCGCTAACGAAATAATTGAACGATAGCCTTTGTTTTTCAATAACCAACAGCAGTAGCAGCTTCGATAGCACACACGCTTTCTGCATACGTGAGAGAATACCACGACTGCCACCTATAGTTCCTTTTGATTGAAGTCCAAACGTTGACATATCGAGTCTCACCTTTGATTCGACACACCGCGTGTCGACGGGTTTGCAACTACTATCCGCAACGCCCACCCCGAAAACGGAAGAGCAAAGCGTATTGCAGCGGGTGATAACTTCACCGGAATTCATCCATCGTTTGTAATTATTATTCTCGTAAAGAAAACAGCGGACGACATATATTCCTTTTTTTTGTCTACTGCATCGTCAAAATGTTATATTCACTGTGCTTGTTAACCAGATGTGATTCTCTCTCGCCCTTACCCTGATTGACAAGATACAACGTCACTAAAATAAACATCACCTATGTAATCGTCAGATGATTCAACGGGGTTGAACTACACGGTATCATTGCGTAATGAAAAAATGTCGTCGTTACCCCGATGAGTTGAGTACTAATGGGAGTTATTCAAAAATGGATCGAATCACTTACGTAGTATCTGTTCGATTCTTGTAATGCAGGAATACATTTTTGAAAAATGAAAGCCCGTTTAAGATTCTTCAGGCCCGCATGATAGGCTTTTTTCGTTTTTTAGAAGACGGTTATAAGTTATTCACCGAAAGAGGTCAACGATTTTTTCTTACCGCATACAAAATACATGATTCGCTTTCAAAAAGGTGTGAAGTTTCTTTGTTACGACTATAACCATGTTTTCTCGAGCGTGTTCATAGCCAATCTCATGCAGTAAATAAAAGTATTCATTATTATATGACCTTTTCATACTTCATTTTGTTTGTAAGGATTTGGTCACATATAACTCAAAGATCAAGCTAAGTTCTGTAAAAGTCTCCTCGCAATCGTTGATAATTCTTGTCGATGTATCGCGTATGAGAAATAATAGTATCATGCGACATCTAGCGGCGGAATCTTGGGAGATACATGGCCACGTCACCCAAAGTTATCCTGTCGTCCGCGGGCGTAGTTTCAACATTGAAAAATACGCTTGGTTAGTACAACCCAATTTTGCTCGTCAAAATCGTAAAGGGAAGGTCATTTACATCAATTCCAGTAGGGGTTAACGAAAAAATATATCTGCTGAATGTGTGCATGAACCTCGGAGATCTGGTGTCTTGAACAGCCATCACGTTTGTCAGAGACTGGCAGCTGGATATGGTACATGGCAGGTACATTCATTTTCCGCGGTCAGTTTTATAATACATTATTCCACGGTAATGCCGATGATTAGTGCATAATTAACGAATGAGATAACCCCCAGTGGCCATTTTGTTCCGTATGCATCGTGCTATATTCGCATATCCGCGCGCTCGGAGCAGGGAATGAAGAATCCCCAGAAACCATAACGTCGCTCACTTACTCTCTTTTGGTCTGGCCGCGCTCCACCCCAGCCGTCGATTAATTAAAATAGCGCGAGCGCGATTTGTCGGCATAGCTGCGGCACTCAAGGGGAGATTTTCTACAGGGCATAGGTCTCGCTGCTCACCATCAACGGCAAGCCAGTAACTCTCATCCCATGGTACCCATACCACTAACCAAAACCTCTCTCCGCCTCCTACCTCATGCCGCACCTCACCGTCGTCTCTCGCTCGCGCACCACGGCAGAAGCATTCGACGTGGTTTACGCGCTCGGCATTCAGATGACCGCATTCACCCCGAGCCGAGGAATGTCCAACAATATCCACGGCTCCGCCCGTGACGCCAACCCGACTCGGAATTTGCTCGTTCACTTTTTTTTCCACTGTTCCTCGCTCTATGGAAGTCCTGAGTCGCGCGTTATGAGCGCCCAGCTACATATTATTGTCGGAATCGTCGTAGGCGCAAGAACTACGGCCGAGGCGATGAGACCGTTGAGCGCAATGCAATTAGAATTTTTGCTTTATACCATAAAGCATTCATTATTTTCGTGGCATTTCAAAATTGGTTTTACGTTTCAATGAATATTTTTAAAGAACATGCATATATGCAGTAATTAAAATGTCGATGGTAATACTGAAAATTTCGTGAAAACAGCAGCTGAATGGAATGGGACTACAGGGAATGCCATATGCATGTGTAGAAGTACATAATTGTAAACATTCGCCTGTTAATAAATATGATCCTATTCGCATGAATTAAAACGTATATATTTTATATACCTTTTAACTTTTATTTTAGTTTGCTTTAATAAGTCATCGCCAACACTTTATTTGATGTTATCGATCGCAGAGCGCGAAATTTGCCAGCATCGTTTACTGGTAAATAACTGGTCCATTAATGACGCCCTGGTGGTCCATTGACAAAATCATAGCAAATCTCGGAAAATAAAAGCTTCCTGACAAGTGATCGACAATTAATTTTAAAGAATGACCCGATTTTTATGTTGTCAAAATAACTATTAACATGCGTTCAATACACGCCGAGATATGTAAGTTTTGAGGGGTCCAATTTAAAATTCATATTTAAATTCAATCGTATGCGTTATGGGCTCTACGGAGTTCTGGCCAATTGCATGTATCGATCGACCGGCCACTCCGCATGTATTTATGTACCTTCAAAGAAATCTGGAAACATATGCAGGTACCCGAGCCTTAAAACAGTAAAAAAAAAAATAGAAATTTTACAATAAATTCACACCAATTCGACCGGGGTCTGACCCTTGGTCTGTCGTAACCGATCGGTGATACCTTATGTTGTTGTTCTAGCGCTAAACAGAAGCACATGTTTCTTTTAGATTTCATAAAAGGTGAGATTGTTCGTCGCAATAGTGATGACTTCTGTTAGATTTCGTCTAAACCGTGTAAGCAATATATCGCATAGGCTCCGAGACCGACAGACAACAGAACGTTCTAATCTCAGAAACATAGAGGAGTTAAAGGCTCCGGAAGCAGGGATGAGTGTCGAGCGAACAACCAGCAAGAGGGACCATTCTCCGGTGCGGGACTGGGTACGAGAACAGAATTCGAAAGATAAGCACGAGCATAACTTGGACTGTACGCGTAACTCCGATGCTGCGAGCAGAGTTAGGTATACGTGCCCGGAGAGGGAGTAGCGGCAGCGAAGGAGGCTGGTCCGCCGGCCAAAAGCGGATCGTTATGCGTCCCCCGTCGCTCGTAACCCAACTATCTCGGAAAACTTGTTTTTCTCCTTTATTTTAATAGATCCTAGCTCTTCCTTTTATCTGGCGTTCGACGCGCTCCCCGGTGGCTAATTCGCCGAAGAAGAAACTCTGTCCTGGGGTCCGCGGTAATTGATGCAAATGAGAGTTGGTGTAGCCGTCGCGGACGCCCGGACATCGGACTTCCCCAACCCACTCGCGTTCGCCTTCGCTACTTAAAACCCTTGTAAAATTTGCGACCATGGTCGCTACTAGCTTTACTGTCGCACGCTTGGTCTATAAACGCGCGTACTTCCATAATCGCATCTCCGGTTATCGGGTAAAGTGGCTACTGGAACGTTCCCGCTGTCCATTTACCCACGAGTTCATCCGCTATTGCAATCTACCTCGCGTACGAGCTGTTAATGCTCTCCCCACTCCCACTTTTCGGCGATCCGTGCTAATTCTTGTAATAACAATGAAAATAATAATAATAATAACGATAAATTTGGAAATAAGAGTAAGCCGGTGTACGGTAGATGCAGTGAAAAAATAAATGCTACTGTATCAGCGAAGTAGGATTTCCCGTATAAGAGTGCCGTTCGATAATACGCGAATTCGTAAATTAGCTCGTTCGCGAAATTGATTTTAATCCCGAGGTGGTAGTATAATTATTAATGGACGACGATGGCCAGGGAGGTATTTTCTCGCCTGCCGCTGAAAAGAGCTGAAGGTCGGCTCGGAACTCGACGGTACTCTCTAATTGCCGAGAATTTTTCATACCTTTAGTGCCCGGAGTTTCGCATTATCGAAACTGGGCGTACCCCTTGGCTTATTTAAATCTATCGGAAATGGTTATTGCTGAAATATTAATTAATGAAAGTGGGCCCCGAGCGTGTACGTACGTTTTAGCTGCGAAGAAAATGAGAAAGAGCAATGTATATAAAAAATTGCATGCGCGTTGCGGGCACCGCCCGTTGCCTGGTTCATCGGCCTTAAACTAAAAACCTATTGTCGGCGACGGTCGCCTCTGCACTCACACCCACCATTGGAAACTTGCGCACCTGCTGGACAAAAAGTAACGATACTGTGAGATGAAGAACATTTCCAATCGGTACCATTTCCCATTGTAAAGGAATTCGCGCGAGGAGAAAACGTATGCGGAGCTTTTGGTTTCCCGGCTCTATTTTAGGTCCTAGCCGAAGCCGTACGCAAAACGTTAAAATATTTAGGTCTACCTCTCAGAGGATAATCCGGCTTACGGACCATGCCGGAATACCTGCGTGAGGGTAAGGGGCGATGGCGGCCTGCTTTTCTCCCCACATTATGCTGTGTAGTCTGTAAGGACGAAAGAGGTCGAGAGGATGAGGGAAAGAGACGGAGAAGCACGAGTGTAGACACCTCCCACCCCCTCCTATATATGGGACGAGCACGCAAGCCACTCTCAACTCTGCCTAATGATTATTTGTCGCTGCGGTAAGTACCACGCTTAAAACAACATTAGCAGGCCACAAGCTCCGGCAGACCGCTAGATCTGACACCAGAAGCTTACGCGACCACCCGATGCAAGCTGCAAATGCGAACCACCGCCACCAGCGGCGACAGTTAGCTTGGCTGAGTATTGCGTGGCTCTTCTACTAGTGACAGATTCTTGTGACTACCTACTGTGTGACCAGCATGGCTTTCCTACTGAATGGTTACCGGAAATTGGATTGAAAATATCCGTGGAAAGTAGTGGATTGTGGGACAGCGATAAAAATAGCACCTGAAAATCCATAGAAATGAAATCCTGCGATGATTGCCCACCGAATTGCCTCTGCGAATAGCTGACTCAGACTCGAGGTATTATAGGACTTGTGCTCGTGCTATTATATTGGAATTATAAAATTATTCATAGCATTCTTAATTTCCATTTGTAAGCGAAAATGCGGAATTAAAATCTAGTTTCGATGTTGAAAAATGTTTGGCAAAAGATATGGGACAACCATTTTACAGTATACATATAGCTTTAGTATAAATGTCGGTGGATTTATATTCGGTAAAATGATAGATCGGTGCGATATTCACCCCATGTACTTTCTATTTCGTATGATGCACGTGAAATTTCATACTCGGAGTTTCTGTAAAGAAAATGGTGTATTAGAAATAAAATTAATTCATAGCAGAATACAAAAATTTTTGAATTTACATTCAAGGGTGTCCTAAACAAATACCTAAGTTTTTGCTTCGATGTTATTGAAAGTTCAGTCGAAAGTAGTTTTTTGTTCGAAAACAAGACCAATTTTGACCATTTGATTATATATAGTAATTTTGAGAACAAAAATGAATGATTAGCGATATTCTTTCACATTTGTTCATACCCTAGGGATACTATAAAAACGAAAGCTTGGTATTTCATTTAAAGACATTAGTTCGTCCTATTGTGATGTAAAGGGTTGAATAAAAATGTTATGAGCTACGAAGCCATTGCAAGAATTTCCGAATAAGCAGCTTCCGAAATGGAGGACCGCCATCATTGTTCGCGAGTTCATCGTTTATTGCTGCGACCATTTAAACTAGAACAAAAGAATAACCAAAAAAAAAAAGTAGCGTCTGTATCGCGATTGTGAAATTCTCACTGACTTCGATTTCTCGGTTGAAAACTGTCTCAAAATCGTGTGAGTTGTTGGTGCGCATTGCCTTGGGAGGTGTACCCGGAACAAGTAGAGGCTTATATAATCCCTTAATATTCCGGTGGGCCTATACGTTTGGCTATTAACTAGGCGTTAACTCAGGGGGCAGTTGGAAACTGGGATATGAGTTTGGTAGCCCGGCTCGGCTCTGCCGCTGGCGTTGGTGCCACGGTGCCGGGGGTGGATTATGGACGAGAAAAATGACCTTATTGGTTTGCAGCTAGGAGAGAGTGGGTTCTGCAACACGCCGGCATGTACAGCTGGGTCGACGGTTCGCGTGTATGTACAACGTACACCGGCGGCGTAACGATTACAGGAGGATGGGCACTGGCGAGACTCGGCACGCGGTATGAGCTGAGGGGTAACGCGGGGGGAGGGGGGGTTACGTTGCAATAATGCGATTCTCTCTGTTAATGCTTCCAGCCGTAAACACCGGATAGAACCGAATAGAATGCAGTAAAGGGTGCTGCTGCAACCGGGCAGTCCACCCGCGCACACCAAAACCTATCTCCCCAACATAAACGCCCACACATCCATGTGAGTCTCTATGGTTGTGCGACCGAGTGTAGATCTGTGGTTGAACGAGTTTAGGTCGGGGGACAGAGAGAGGAAGAGGAGTCGGAGGATGAGGGGTAGCCTATGAAACGCGCTTCACGCACGGGTTTCGAGCTAAATCCGAATTTATCGACTCGGCAGAGAGCATCGCGGACGAACGATGATCACATACTATAACCGTATACAGTTGCTTTCTGCCATATTTATGATTTTCAAGAGGAAGAATTTGAAAAAAGTCCCTCTCACTCTTGGTCTCTCTCTCTGTCACTAACGTTATGACATGAATGGCTCTGTCTTGAAAATAAACACTCAAAAAACACTAGTTTTGTCACATGAAAATAAATATAGCCGCATCTGAGATTAACTAGGATATCCAATATCACGAGAGTTTTGCTACATCACATTTTTTCTCGAAGCATCGTATGAGATTGTCGACTGTTAAGGAAAATGTTATGTTTTGTCTTGATTTTCCAATATGCGCTTGACAGAACACTCGAAAGATTCAAACAGATAAAACAAAATCTCAAAACATACTGAATTTCATGTTATTAACTTGGCGGATTGTACTGCCGGCGAATAATGATTGCCATACGATTATCATACTGAGATTCTCACTGCTATATTTATTACTTCTAAAAGAGAGCGAGAGAGAAGGCTGATGTTGGATTAATATTAGAGCGTTATTTAGTCGACCGACTGATGGTACTTTTGTGTGTCCAGTATCACGAAAGATTAGCTAAATCACATTTTAACTCGATGTACCGTATGACAATATGAAGTGCTATGGGAATTATAAATATCGGTCTTTAAGTGTGATCAGTATTCAATAACCCGGTTGATGACGAAAATAGGCGATTACAGCATGAAACGCGAGTTGAATGTACCTAGTAAGTTTATATACCTCACGGACTTTCAATTTTAATATTATGACATCAAACTTCATTCTGGGTTATTTTCATGATAGATTCTAGTATATTTATGATATTGTCATGTAATGTAATTACAACCATTTCATAAATGATACTCAAATGCTGCATTGTTTTCGAAGTATAACGTATAACATTACCTTAGTTTGGTAACACTACATGTAATGTATATTTTCCATTGTTTAAAGTATGTAAAATGTATTGAGGATTTGACACCTGGTAATGTTCAATGGAAGTACCTGATCCCAAGTTCCCCTAGGCTTCTGCCTAGCGCAATTTTCGATTGGTTTTAAGTTTCTATGATTTCATTTATTAACATGAATATACCAAAAATAAAACCATAAATTGAATCCTAGCTTTAAGATAACACACTATGAGACTACGACTCCTGTATGAGATTGGGAATCCCATTTTATTTGTGAAGAACAACTCAAGATTCCCCATCTGGCTGTGCCTGGCAGATCTGTTAAGTGAAAGACTTGTGTAAACTTGAGATTGAGAAAAAGCTCGAATTGACTTGATTTTCCCATGGCGTGAAGTATATATCCCAAAGTTGAGTGAGGAATTATGGAATTTAGTAGATTAATCGGAACCTACTTTGTATGCAATAAGAAAGTAATAGGTGAAAAAAATGCAATTCATCCAGCATTGCACCCACTCAAGATAATATCAAGGTCAAATTATGGTACCTATATTACATGATCGGCATGATTCGGCAACGTTAAAAGTTTTCTTGTGCAGCTTACATTATCAATACTTCGCACGGATCTGATAACAAAAAAGATAACTATCGAAAAAATGACAACCCAGACGTTTGAGTAAAAACATCCCGACTCCGTTCTGATCTGGCACACAAACGCACACCAGCGATCTTCGAAATTTTGCATGCCAGACTGGTGGTCGATTTTCCGCTTCGGCTAGCGTACCCAGCATCAGCAGCATCAGCAGCACCCGATGGCCAGCAGGGGTAGACTTTTAAATAGCTTCACGAAGTTTTTCTTGCAAAGGGCTTGCGGTGAATCCACCACCAGCCGAGGGTGACTCGGCTCTCTTTGAAGACAGCCAAGTCACGACTCGAGGTCATTAATTAGGTAGTCACCGAGAGAATTGGAGTTTCGAATTGTCGTTATGAGACGGCGTCGTTCTTCTCATTAAATCCCGGAAAACGCGTTCACCGCACCGTGCCCATTAGTTAGTTAATTAATTACATACGCCGCTGTTTTATATTATTCCAGCGACAGAGCATAGGATCCAATAATCCGGCTCTATGTTTCCCCGTCTGTCGGGATTCTCGGTGCGCAAACCCGACTATGATCATCATCCTCTAGTATTATACTTGTTGTTTATTACGAAGCACTATTTGCTCCGGGCGGTTGAGAGTGAGGGAGATATTGGTTAGTACCCCTGAGCGCGTGCACGCTCAGGCCGCGAGCCTACCAAACAAAACACTCGGCGACTTTGCTGTCGCGGAGTTCATTAACGGGAGCTCCACTGATGATTCGATTGTCACCGAACGATTGGGTAGTCAGTTTCGGAAAGTAAGCTCTGGATTCATGCGTGCCAATGAATCTTCGCAACCATTACACTCCATGGACTTGACACTGCACTGAGAACATCGGATGCAAAAGGATGATTTAGTAAATCAACGGAAACATTGGTTTTATGGATAATTGAATTTTCTCGGCAAACCCTCCTGTTGGAAGCACAATCCTGACAAATTGTATACAGTCTCCCGTAACATTACATTAACAGGGTAGAAATTCGGTTAAGGTGAACCAGATAAGTTATTATTGAAAAATATGATTTTGACCATCTTGTACTCTAAATTAGATGCACCGAATAGCAATAAAAACTTGAAATGTGGCTCAAGGAACAGTGGATAATATTTGTGCAGTTCAATTAATTTTCGTTTTGTTTGGCACTCCCGGTGGGTCTCTATATCGATGAAAGGAGAGATTTGAATTTTTTTAAAAGATTTTTTACAATCAATTTTTGTACAATTTTTTTATATAAACATGATCGGGGTTCTAAGAGGCATATTGCGTTAATTAATAAAATATACAATGGCATATTTGAAAAACTTGAACACCTCTAGATATATTTTGAAAATTGTGAGAAAAATAGAAGTTTAATTTTCCATCGAAATGAAGAATCCAAGGCGGAGGGGGGCAAAACAGCCGATTTTTTTCGGACCACACTAAGCTAAATACTTGTTCAACACTTGTTTTAATATTTATCTTATTATTTAGTGTCACTAAATCATTTAAGCTTCGATAGAAAAGTAATCTCTCCAACGGGATACACAATTACTTGTATAGAAAATGTCTTCGAAATTCTGTCTTTTGAATAAATTTCCCCGAGCGACACACGTTTATTTTACAAATATTTAAAACAGAGACGATTTCCACAAGCTGTGTGAGCCAATGAGTTTTATTTTTAAACCACATAAAAGGTTCCAGATAAAAAGATATACCGAAGAAGATATCCGAGTGTATGTAGCTTGTACCGATGGAGCATCGACAAAAATCTGGCCTCTGGCCGAGCATGAAATTCGCAATCAGCCTGGGCTATATTAAAAATGGTGTTCCCAATGGAGAGTATTATGGAATCGATGGCACGGGTCTATAGGAAAAATATCTGTAGGAATACGAGAGAATCACGAAGGGTTGGTGGCAGTGGGGAGGAAGAGCTCTCCGGGGGTGGGGTAGATGTGAGGTAGGACGGCGAGAATGCAGGCAAATCGAGGAATCCTTGCTGGTTTTGTGAGAAGCCATTCGATCGTCGACGATGACGCTCTCTGTGTTCATGTGTACGTGTCTGTATGTATGGAAAGGGATGCCTAGTGGGCTGCGGGTAGAGAGAGCCACATTTTCGATTTGAACACGCTCACGGTGCCTCGCGCCCTGGCACAGTAGGTAACCCAAGGGGAGATTTGTGGAGTAGGTAGAGGTGCAGCCCTCTCCCATGCTTCCCGCGCAACTACTACCACCACTACCGCCACCTCACACCGTCATCCAACTCGAATGCTAGGCCGCATTCGGTGCGCAACGAACTCTTCAACGATTCGCAAATAAAGTCGTGCCGAATGGACAAATGAAAGCGTATAGATTTTCGTTATTGAGAGGCTGCATCGGCCGGGTGAACTAGCTGGCTGAGGCCGGCCTGCAGTTCTCGTTGCTACCATTGCGGAGTGCACTCGACCCTCACTGCACGCAATCTGCAATAACAACCCTCACTCTGTACACCTTTTCTCTCTCGCTCACTCCGTCTAACTCAACCTCTCCCTTTCTCTAACTATAGCCGCGTGTACTGCTCCTCTTTTACCCCCGCGTTTCCCCCAATGCCCACCACCGATCCCTCACTTCACACAAAGCACCATACCCACCGTTCGTTCGTACCCTCGCGTCCTGTATGCATACGCTAAACGCTATATGCCCGCCTATGCCGAGCCAGCACACCGCTATATATGCATCACCAGCAGGCACCAACACCCTTCGGTTTACAGCGCCGCCCAATGTATATATGCGCCATCAGAAGCGGCGATGCTATATAGTTATCGTACGTGCATCTACTGTGCGCAAACATGCGGCCTTTTCAGTGCGAGAGGCGACAGATATAGCGTTCCTCAAAACTGTCGTATGATTTATCGTTACAACAGCATCAAAGTGAGACTCTCATGTTTCAAAGTCGAAGACTATGCGGTATTGTCCGAGGAGTTGCAAAAATTTATTTGTTGTAAAGGAGCTTTCTAGGAGCAGTCGATGTCAAAATGTTGATATTCTAAATAAATTACGTCTCCATAAATCTATCTATGGAGATGTTTTATTATCAATATTTATGATGATTATTGCGCAGTTTTATTTCGACAACGATTATACGGAACATGGGTTAACTGAATTTGAACTTATTGTAATCGTTAGTATAGAAGTCATCAAATTTTTTTACTGTCATACACCCCAAGCGATAGCTTGCGGTGAAAGCTATCGCTCTCAATTTTGAAAAAACAAATCGCAAATAATGGAACGAGGTCCCGTCCACTTAGGGCCTAAGCCTAAAAGTATTGATATCCGATATAGAATTCATGAGAATTTTTTCCGATTAAAACAAAAATGACCTCCTGTATTTTCGTTATAAAAAATCATAACTGTTTAAAAGTAAGACTGATAAAAATTGTGGTTGCTGTTAAAAAATAGAACAACTTAAAAAATAGGGGATGAAATCCAAGAGGTCGCGGTTTAGACCCAGGTCGAGTTGGTGTGGAATGCCTCACGTACATCATCCTTTTCACGTACACGTCGGTGTACTTTATCTAAAGTTGCGGCATTCGAAGGGTGTGTATGGATTTGCCAGAGTTACCGCACGAAGATCGCATGTCGAAGGAAGAAGAGGTTTCTCGGAGGGTTGCCAGTGGGAGTCGGAGAGTGTGGATGGGCACGGGATGAACAGTTTGCCTTTCCGGTTCAGAGAGCTCCGGGGGTGGCTTCCCGAGTGCTTGGGTCATTTCCAAAGCAAACCAAAACTGAGCGACTGAATGGGCATCGAATCATGACCGCAGCAGGCCCCCCGAGTGGAGGGGGAAGGGGCTACACCGCACCGCAAACGGGGATTCGTATGTGTAACACAAACACGAGAGGGAGCAAGAGAGAAATCACGTATATTCCTATTGGGAGTGATAGAGCTAACGAATGGCCACTCATGAAACTCGTCCTTTTAGCGACTCCGCGGTTACGGCCATTTGACAGGCCGTACATAATAAATGTTGACCAAGTTGCTGTTGGTTGAGCATATTGGAGTCCGAAGTCAAAACGACGTGAAACCGATCGACTTTGCGGCCGGATTCACCAGTCAAGATAATGTATGAACCTTGACTGGTGAATCGCATCGATTTCGAAAGAGATATTAAGTATATCACGAAAAATAGAACGGCGAAAGTCTGGCTAACTCGAAAAAATTAAAATGAACACCGCAGAATACTTAGAGATTCGATTCATTCGGTAATTCCAATTTTTCATATAATCATAAAAAATTACATCAATGCATATATTCTAAATTGGAAATCCAACGGCAATTTTCTTTAAATTACCACCATTTAATGACTACATTTTGCATACGAAAAAATCTTCCGACATAAACTCGCGGATTCATGAATTTTTTGGAGGATTTTTCCGATTTAAAAAAAAAAACGGGTTGGGGTTAAAATGGCGACGGCCCAACATCACTGAAATAGTAAGGCGAATTTCGCACGTAGCCTCGACGACGCGTGGGACCTGCGGCACGGCATTGCATTCAGCATGTACGTCAAGGCGCGTGCACTGCAAAAAAAATTCAAATCCTGACAACCTCGCGCGGAGGTGGGTAAATATTTCATTGTCCGAACGAAATCGTATATATTACTATCACTTATGTACCTTCTCAAATTTAGCATACGTACATTGATTTGAAGAATAAATTATTCTTATGTCTTGCATTTTCATTCTTAGAACAAGTATAATTTCTTCCTCTGAGGAAATGCGTCTCAAGAAAATTCTTATATTCGCCGTCAGCTTTCTGTTTTTGAAACGCATTCTATCAAAAGAGACCAAACGATTAGTACGAATAAAAATAAAAAAATAATAATAATCGGCTATCTGACCGTTGAATACTCGTTAGCTGAAATGTCAATCTGCTCGCGCTTTTCGTATAAATTACTTATATAACATTCACGGCACAATTGAAGAGTATAGCCTTTCATTCGAACGTTTGCCAATAAATGAAATGGTCACTGAACGATTGTATTTCCCATTTCTTGCTGGTTAACACGAATAACACATATCGATGCCGAACGAGCGGAAGCATGCGATATGATACGAGGGACATCGATGGCTCGTAGTCCCCGCGTGCAATCGTGCATGTTCCACAGAGCACGAACCGCCCAACGTGGTCCAACCCCCATTCCTCGCTGCTACATACACCACACTATATTATCGGCATCAGATTAACGATTTAATTTAATAACAGGGAGCCTTGATCGGTCGATAGCGAACACGGAAAAACAATTTCACGTGAACGTTATCTACGTACTTCGATCGAGTTGGAATCGACGCTTTGCACACACGCGCTCTGTTCAGAAGCGAGTATATGTGCATAGAGCGAACGTAAATGGAAATGAGTTAGTGCACATACAGCAAAGCTTGCGCCCATCAGATCAATGGCAATCTTCCTCTGTAACAGCCCTCCAACCCTTTTGTATCACACCACTATCGACATCACGAGCAGTCTTCGTTCAATTCCACCCCTCCATCAGTATAATTCCTCAAAGTGAGGTACATGCGCGGTGAAAGGTACAGATATGACGATTATCTGTTGCTGTAGATGGAGTAATGTGGTTGAGCGAATATGGATTATTCCCCGGATAGCTGAGCATGTGTTGGCCGTGACAAATTTTGAAAAATAAAAATTAAAGAATTGTTACTGGCGTACTCGCAACACGAGACTGGTTACCCACGTTTCATACGTGTGCGAAGTTTTTATCGGGATGTTATTAGGATATAACTACGAATTACGTAGATACACACTTTTTTTATTTCCTAAATTAGTTGAAGTTACGTTAATTACGATATTATTTATCACCATCACGTTTAATAATTCAAGTCATACCACGATGGCCGTGGATAAATTGTAGAAAAGTACAAAATGGAAATTGCCGCTGGGTCCCTCTATTCGGCAATTTATACTTCCGAATAGAGATAGCTTCGACATCAAGGCTCTAGTTTGTAGATTTGTTTCTACTCGTACCCTGTATGAAAATACGAGATTGTTACGCATAAATTCGTGAACTGATTTAAATGTACAATTTTGGTATAAAATGAAGGTAATGCAGCAATAAATTTAAAGCAAATTCTAAACAAAGTACTTTTACAGTAAAATTAACGATGTTCTGACGCTAGGAACTCGCAGTAGTAATTCACCGATCAGAATTGTAAGGCCTGATCTCACACTGGCGGTGGCGAAGTCTCGCTGGTCAGAAATGCCGTCAGGGAACTTAATCACCAACGATCTTAATAGTTTTTTTTTTATTGAAATAAGGAGCGAAAGTGTAATTTTAACACGAAATATTTATTCAAAAAAGATAAGAGATATTTACACTATTTCATTAAGAATATAGAGTTGAATTGTTTAGTCTTGCACTTGTAAAGTTGATATAATTTATATTGTGAGTCTACTGAAGTCTGCATTTGGTACTTTTAGCCAAGATGCGACTTGTCGTTGCGGTGGTAGATTTTAGACCGACTAGAGGACTGAGTTTTTGAGAACCTGCGAAAAAGGGTAGGTGTGTCTTAAACTCTCGAAGCGTCTAGAGCCTGCAAGCTGATTGGTTAATAACAATCTGAGAAGAGATTTTTCACGAGGCGTCGAGTGCATTTTTGGAAATTTCCAGAGGAGAGGCAAATACTCGACTGGCTTGGCGTTCTTTAGCAGGTAAAAAGGTTTTGCACTGACCCTTGAGGTGACGCAGTTTACCCGAGACCATGTGGCTCGCCAATGACCCGTTGGCTGTGCTCATTGCTCTGCCGTGACTCTTTCCCAATTTCGCGGATTATTTTTTAATGATTATATGGCAGTGTAACTCCGGTTGCCTTGCAAATGTCTTTTATTTCTATTGCTTGCAAGAGTCTAAGACATCAAGTTTTCAGACGGTGGGAAATCTCCAAGACCAGAATATTTTACGTAAAAAATAAAAATATAGAAAGCTTCGATGCAACGGAACAAACGGAAATTATTAAAATTACTGTAGCAAAAATAAATTTGATATCCCGTTTAAAAAAATGTACGGACAGGATCCCGCCGGGGACTCGCATTGGTTCGTTAAAAAATAGCTTTTGACCCAAATCGGGACTGTTCATGGACTAACTGATAGGCGTATTTTAACGTACTCCTGAACTATCAGAATGATTACTCTTCACATATCAGAACTATATCTTTAAATTTTTCCATGCTTATAATTGATCCGCAATTTCCGGAGTTCAGGACGATCACTCCATAGTACTCGGTATCTACGTTAATTTCGCCATAGTTTTGACATACAGTTTAATTTCTATATGGTTTTTGGTACCCAGGTTAATTTCTTCACAGCTATCGGTGTCCCGGACTATCGCTCTATAGTTTTCAATATCCAGGTTGATTGCTCTCGAGTATTCACTCAATTCGACTTCACGGTCATAAAGAAGAGTTTGACTTGTACACCAAATACATGAAAAAAATCCATCCTGTCAGTCCAACCAGTTAAGAATTCATTTCGTACGTTAATTTCAGTAATAGTTCATTTCGCTTGCCAGATTCGTAAAAATATCACCTTGACCATAAAAATGTAAAAAAAAAAACGCCTTGTATGCCGGTAATGCAAAGTTCATCTTCTGAGTCGAATCGTGTAAAAGTTCTTATTATCCGAAAAATGCATTCAAAGTTCATCTCGTGAGTCGAATTCGTTAAAAGTTCTCGTCGTCCGTCATATTAATTTTAAAAAATCGTCCTGTCTTGTGCAGAAATTTATACGAACGTCCGCGGCGATAGGATGTGCCCAGTACACGCTTATTCGTGGAAGGCAGAAATAGGAATCCTGTCTTGGACCCTACGTGGTCATACAAGTAATCATCCTGGACACCAAAAGTCATGAAACACTTTACCTAAATACCAAAAACAATGTGAAAATAAAACTAGATATAGGTAGATACCAAGAACAGTGAAGCGATCATCTTAGGCTGAGAAAACTACTGCACAATCTACCTACACGGATATAATTCTAACTACCGCTAATACAAATTCTGGTGATAACTCCTATGTTGCATGGTAATCTCGATTTATTCTGGCAGGCGATATTTACCATGTCGCGCAGTATGCGCGATTTTCACGTATCTAATATGTGGTAAGGTAAAAAATGACAGACTCATTCGCGGATCAGTGACTCACGTTATATGGTGAGGTTAAAGCGCAGTATGATTTTTACGACGAACAGTATACTGATGAGGGCTATGCCAGTTAAATGCTCATTGCTGCATTATATACCAATGGACATCGGAGATTCATGCCATATTTTTTTTTTTATTTAAAAGATACTACAAAATAAAGGGGAATGAGAACAATACACCGTGTATATTAGTCAAATGAGTATGCAAGCTTGTTTGTTTTCGTAAACCATTTGATAAAATTCACATGTTTTCTGAAATATTAAAAAACGTTTTCAGTATTTGGCGTATATTAAATTTATCGTCGATACCCCGCTCTTCCGGGCTACAAACCGTATCCAGGCCTACATATTGCACGCTAAGCGTCAGGCCATTCGATTTTATTGCAACCTAAAGGACCAGTAGTTCCAAATACGATGTAGAACCAGAGTGAGATTTCCGAAATTTCAAAACGCCATAAAAGTTGAACAGCTGGACATATCGGCGTTAAATTTGTACTCAAATATTTTTCGTTGATGGCCCATGTTTGAATAAAATTACGATCAATCTGTCGAAAAACGAAATTTACAGCCATATCGACAATTCACTTGATTTGATTCATTAGAAAAAAAGTGATTCAATTATAACCAATCTATCGATTCTCCCCGA
This sequence comes from Clistopyga incitator, assembly GCA_947507545.1. Classification (NCBI taxonomy): domain Eukaryota; kingdom Metazoa; phylum Arthropoda; class Insecta; order Hymenoptera; family Ichneumonidae; genus Clistopyga; species Clistopyga incitator. Next base: position 7,758,313 of record OX382176.1, read on the forward strand.
ATCTGATACACATAATAGTAAATAGTAAAATTATACATTTTCATGGAAACTTCCTGCTGACGGGTCAACAAAACTTCCGCCTACATAAATGAATACCTGTGCCTCTCGTAATTCTGCCGTAACGATTCACCGCGTTGCATATCGAACAGTCATTCCGTGAATCTACGACACGTCGGACGATTATCATATAGCTGTTAATAATTTAACAGCGACAAAATTACATGGCGTATAACTCGACCAGCAATCAGTACCGTGCAGTAAGCACAATGGAAGGATATGCCGGCTCATTGTTATGCAAGCAATGCGACGTGTTATGTATTGTTATGTTATTGGCGCATAATTGATGTCGCATTAGCGTCGAGCGCACGTTCCTCTAATGAACCGACGCATTGGCGAGGGGCTGTAGGTGCGGGTGGTTGGATGCTGTTGCTACAACTACTACTGGTTGGTTAGATGGTGCGCGTTTGCTCCGCTGCTGGTGCCTTGGTGCTCGGCTCTGAAGGGGGGGAATGAGAGAGGATGGTGCTTTCGAGGGCCGCGTCCTCCGCGTCTCGTACATCACGACTAGGCCTTGGCGCATCCGTCCATTACCGGAGTAACGAGGTCCTCTCTCTCTCTCTCCTCCCGTTATCCCCTCTCGTTCGTCTCAGGTGCAAGTTCCGAGCTTTCCCTCTGCCAACACGCGGCCCACCGCAACCGGCAGCTTCACGGCACTCAGGCTATGTACCATTGCCATTGCGAAGCTATAACCCTCGAAGCTGTGAAAGCTCTACTCGACAAAAAAAAATACCGTACAAATGCGGCAGGACACACGTTTCGTATCGGTCAAGCCGGCATTGAACATGAAGCATAGGGGTTAGGGGGCAGACGTGGAATGTACAGAGTGGTGAGTATACATGAGTGAGTTAGTGTGTCGGAAACCCAGAAAAAAAATAATGAATCCCTGGGTGCCAAGTCCGCAGCGACAGCAAGTACAATGCGTGTGCGTAGGTGTATTTATAGTGTATAACAATAAACGTCGTATGGGATGTTTCATGCGAAATCAACATGTCTTCAATTAGTCGATTTGAAAAAAATGTCTGAGCTTTAATGTTCAAATGAAAAATAATAATAGTCACCAAGCAGCTGCGTCTGTTGAGGTTAATTGTGAGTTATCATGAACATGAAATGATTTGCTCTACAAAAAAAACTCATATATTGATCTTCCTATAGGCTGTTGTGAAAATAATTTTTTACGTATAGAAAAGCTTTTTAAAAGATTTTTGATCATGGTTCGAGTGTAGAAATTCGATAGTGTCTCAAAGCCAAATAGTCAAATAGAAAGAAATAAGTTGAGAGGCTCTTGATTCTGTCATTGCGCTCATGTTACTTTTTAATTTTATTATTGTTTCTCTCATAAAAAAAATGGAATAGCACATTCTCTATGAACCCGTAAATACAACCTTTTTTTATCGTATTCTTGTCAGTTATAAATAATATGATAATAACCGTAAATAATATATATTTTTGTTGTGAAATTATCCTTTTGTATCAACGAATAAATATACCCGAATCAGTGGCTTATCATAGTCAGTAATATATTACAATATCGATTCCCAAGCGATATTATAGTTAATCATGCAAGTAGATATTCGACAAGTAGAAAGTTCATTTTCTCTAAAGCAGGAGGATAGAGAGTGATTTTTACGTTGCAGAAATACGGGCACTAACAAAAATGGCTATTCATTTCAGCTATTAAAGGAATAAAAAATGGTCGTAACTTTTGTTCGGATGATTTCATTTGTATCCGGTGATTTGGTGTTGCTGGAATTTTGTTTTTCGGAAAACATGGAATCTCCTGTGTATGGATGCATTCGGGTAACGATCAATCGATCGCCGGCGCCAGTTTCGATGGCCCTGCTGCTACAACTGGTTATTTACAATGGAGCACTCGTTAGCCGAAGCCGAGCTCTCGTCCTCGCACTCACCCCTCTCCACGATACACTCACTCTTTTTCACTCTGGCAGTGCACATGCAAATCCGATCTTTTTTCGAACCTCTCCCCTCCACACCCGTAAATTGATAAAATGCAGGTTCGAATCACTGGCAACAACGGGTCTCACTCCAGGCTCTCATAGAGAGAGAATGGGGACGGTTGTGCCTTCGTGTAAAATCCGCTAGTGCAACTCTCTCTCGTCGGAGCCAGAGTGTTCCCTCGATGAAACGTTGTAAACCCATCGTTCTTGTTTTTCAGCCTTTACTCGCTTCGCTTCTTTTTTAATGTTTTTCATTCCCGAATGAAACACAAAAATACAGTATGACGGTCTATAGGATATTTTGTGCAGATCCGCGGGCAGCTCGGATGAGCAAGTGGCCCGCGCACGCGATACTGTGTCCAATTAAGTCGCTAAATGGACAGCTTTGACTGTTCACTAGAGAGACCAGTCAATGCCCGACGAGGTATCGGATCACGGTAGAGCACAGGGCCGCTAATCAACCGGTTACGTGGAACGTATTCTCAACCACGGATGCATACTTTCATCTCGATATGGACTGTTTGTGGTGACGATGAGTTACTGCAGTTAGTCGCAGCCATGCGCCTCTACACTCACCACTAGACCACCCCATCAGTATGGGTTGACTTACACGGAGAAAAAAGATTATTTGGGCCAACGAAGATATTGGTTGACACAACCAACCAAATTTCCTAATTCCCTTATAACTCAGCTTAGATGTGATAACCAAACAGTAATGGTTGCACGAGCCAAGCCTTGTTGGTAGAAGCCCTGTCAGTTGCGGCAACCATCAACGATTGCCACCCTACCTATTTGAATGGTTGATACAACTATTCGAGTGGGCATAATGCATTTTGGAGGTAATATGAAAAAAAACACGCATTAGTGTCGATCCTTCACTTTATCAAATTTGATTAAAAATATGATACTGTTGACGCAAGAATAAAAAGTGAAACGTTTTCTTGAGTAGTTTTTATATTTATTTTAGCCAACTGTGCAAATATATTTTTCATTTTGAACTTGTCGTGAAGTAGACTACGTAGAGTTCCACTACGCAGCGAACAGGTTTTACAAGGTTCGAATGTTCTTCCATGGAAGTCTTCGCATGGATGAACTTGTCTACAACAAAAAATGTCCACTTGGAAAATGTTTCAGTTTTTGTGATTGCTAGTAGTATTTTTCATCAAGATGAAAAATTATATAAGGTAAACGTACCAATGGCCGGACAGGTCCCAATTGAGGGACTCTATATGAATATTTGCATATATCAAGAATTCAATTAAGAAAATATAAAAAATAACTCTTACAATTGGATCCCTTTTATATAATTAACGTATATGAAAAAAATTCATATTTTGTATCGTAAATAGGAAATTCACATAATAAGAATATTTGCAGATATATTGTATTCGAGTGTTTTCAGCAAATCCCTAAACCAATTAGCTAAGAAGAGCCGAATAATCATTAACATAATACCCCGGACATTAGAGTCCGTACAAGACTTTCCATATGTATTTCAAATTCAGAAATTCCTAAGGTTTAAGATTACACTGTCAAATATTATGAACAACATCTTAAAATTCGTAATTTTTGTGTCCCGTTATTGGAGCTGACCAAATATACGTTAGCACCACTGTCCAACGTATGTCCCGCGACTGGGACAAATAAACAATCTCGCTGCGATCCAGAGCCGGGACACAATCGCAGGATTGACATTTTAACGTGTTAGTCGGGTTAGGCAAGATCAGTGGTGATAACGATAGCGCAGTTATAAGGATTTCCGGATTCCTTATAAATCCACAACCGTAAGTACATGTATTATTATTAATAACAACTTATAAAATATCGACACGGATGGTATACTATTTACATATTCATTCGTTGAACCGTTGAAAGAGGTTATCTTGCCATTTCCTCACCTAGTTGCTTGCTTTCACTACAATACAGATTTATGTACAAACCGTATGATAAAACACAATTTAAAAGAACATGAATAGCAAAATAAATAACAAAATACATACATGTATATATTAAATAATTTTTGTAAATCTTTTAGCGTCGAAACTATATCAGCAAAGGCCCCAAAGTAACACAGCCAAGCCGATGTCGATTCAAATATATATATATTTCATAAACCCATAAGTTTTATTTATTGCATCATAGGTGTAAGTATGTGTACCGTAGATTTTTTTTTTGCTATTCTTAGCAAGCAGATGCATTAAAATTTGTATGTGTCCATCGATACGCACATTTCACGTCCCGAGATCGGGACATGTAGAAAAATACCCGTCCCAGCGTTGGTACATTCTACATTTTTCAGCGTTTTAATTAATAACTGTTTTTCACACAATCAAAAATATTTTTATTGTATGCTTTTCGGAAACTAGAAACTCTAAGCTTACGATTTTTTACCACCATTTGCTAAAATAATAAATATATGGATGCGAAAATTGGTATACAAAACAGACATTGCCTTAAACGTCCCGCCATTGGTACGTTTACTATGTGCAATTGCAGCATTGTTAAATTTGCATAATTTTTAGATATCTTGACCTTCTCAGTGACGCCATACACATGCATTCCCAATCAGAAGTTACAAAATTAAATTATTGTTATACGATTCGTCGAGTATACTGTATAACGATAACTAATCGTGGATAGTTGAGGCTATCATTCAAAGTGGTTGGGTCAATGAATATATGAGTTGTTTCAACTTATTCGAAAAAAATCGGGCACAAAACTTGAGAACGTAGTTGGCCCAACTAATCTTTTTTTTCCGTATACTCAGGATTTCTTATATCCGTATTATCGATATTTGATTGTCGGATTTTTCTCGGAAGATCTGGTGGGATTGCGTAGCCTCTATGACATCTGTGCACAACGCGCCACGCGACGTTTAGAATCCATTTACCACTTTCGTAAGTGGTTCAGGTCTCCCAACTTAGCGCCTGCACCTTCTTGGCATTTCAATTGGGTTTATCTTCTTGGTTTAGCAAATCAGCAAATTTAGCAACAAGACAACATCTTCACAGACTCTGAATATAATTTTTTCTAAAATTCGGATACCTAAATCTCCTGAGAAATTATATTAACTTAAAAATATTTCCCTTTGGTTGTAATCAATTGAGCATTTTAATATGTCAATGATAAATATACTTGAGAGAATAATAGTTGTACAACTCTTACGCTCTTTAGATGTCCGATATTACTAAGTTGGCAGCGCGTGTGTGCTTGTTAGGTACGTAGGTAGGTCGTCGGTTTCCTTAGGCTAAAACCAATACCCAACAATTTCTAATGACATAACGTACCTGCAAAAATCATGTCCGAGTAATATTTGCATGTTTCCTTCCTCATAGAGGAAACTTTCTTTCCGTAAAAAAAAATTTGTTTCGCGTTTTGATGTGTGTGTGTGTGTGTGTGTTTTACAGGTATCTAAAATAAATATTTACAATGTACATACATGCCTTTAAGATCAACGTTTCATTTTCTAAAAGTGGTGAATTACGACGCTCGGTGAAATAAAACATATTTTTACGATGGATACAAGCACCAGTGAGGTCTGACCAGGCGCGCGCTTTTACTACTAGCCGCCGTTCCATGTGTGCCTAGTAGCCGGTATTCTGCACTTCTCAGCCGACAGGTACGTGGGACAGTTGCAGCGACGCGAGAAGATCAGGCTAGGGAGAGGTGCGAGTGTACTGGGACGACAAATCCGGTTTACTGCCGAGGAAAATGCACGCCGACTACGCTGAATCCGCGCAGTGAAGCTGACTCACTTCCTATACCGTTTACTGCAGTTATTCCGTAGCAGAAACTGTATTAATTTGCTCAGCTTCACGGTATGGACCCAGAGTGTACCGTATGGACACTGTATACATGGCGTAACGTATATGGCGTTTGGTTGCCGGTTCGCTGGGACGTTCGGGGTTTACAGGTCTCGGGGGTGAGTTTATCGCCGAGTTAAGTAATACGAATGTGTCTGTATACCCTCTCGACCAGTGCAGGGTGCGTCGCCGGAGTTATCTGCCGAGGACAGCTCCACCCGTAGGTTAAATCCTCCCGGGTTTCATCCATCTGGATCTGGATAAATATTCGTTTTATTATCGCGAAGCCGTTTCGCTACTGCTGCTTTTCTCTTGAGTGCACAATGCTCTGTTTCTTACATTAGTCTCACTCTATACTAATGCGATAATCGCGAGAAGCGGCCGATATATCAAAATAAATAAATGACGAAGAATCTCGCGGACAAGCACGATGACTCGAGAAAAGCTTTCAAACTCGTGCGAGCTTTCTTTCTTGGCAGCAACTTACTATGCTGTACATACATATATATACATATACAGAAACACAGCGTAACGACAGGAACAAAACGCCCAGAGTTGGCATATTTTTGCTCGACACTTTTGCAGGTTTTTGGGAGCAAAAGCCTCCGTGATTCCAATTCCAGGAGACCTACTCTATCGCTTTTATAACCGTTCTAAAATACGCGCAGTTAACGATTCCGTAAGGGTCTTAGGGGAAACTTTCCTTTCTGTTCTTGCGGTGCGACAAGCGAGAACGCTGTGCCGCGAGCGTTATTAAACTCTTTACGACGCCCATTCGTCGCTACAATAGCCCCCTCTACGCGTACCGCTATGGGCCGTTCAACGAACAAACCGCAACGAGACCTCAGGAGAAACCATTTATCTAGGCACTTTCGACTTTTACCGGGCGAATTTCAAGGGCCGAGAAACATACGCGTATGCGGGAATATATACAGCCTCGCGGAAAACCCTTTCTGCACTTGCGCTATAAATGTTCGGGAAACCGGGGCACGTTGGCATATGAGCTGAGTCCGCGAAATTCGAATTGGATTTGCCTTCCGTCCAATGCATTGCACGGAGAAAAACCATTGGTTGGGGTAACTGCGTTTTCAATTTGCTGGACTCGGGTTTTACATAAATCGTCGCTATAACTGATCAATTTATTGACGCAACCCGGTCAAACAGTAACCTCAACTATTCACGATTAATACGCCCAAGATCGCCTTAAAAACAACGTCTGAAACGGTTCAATTATGCCCTAAAGGGCGCGATTAATGGTGCTTGGTATTACCGACTAACACAATTTAAGGCCCCCTTGACTATTTCATTACTAACAATAATATCGCGATTAACAAGTATAAGATTGAGCATCTACTAAAATAAGTAAGAATTCAACACGGTTGGTTATCGCCACTAATGAATTGTCTACCGATGAATCTCGTTAGTGCGACTAATTCTTTTTGCTCTCATAACAAAGCTGTTTGTTATCATGTACCATGAACAAGCTCTTTGCCTCTTTACCAATACACGAAGAAAATTGAATTTAGCCCCTTTTCCTCTAGATTATCGAAACAGTGTTCGGAATAATGGCAACCATTGATGGTACCTGTGAATAGTACCGAAACCCATACGACCTAAGTTGCTTTTTGGCTTTGTACCCAGTTGTGAATCCTGGAGTATTGCCAGAATTACCAACAAGGTCCAATACTAAGCCAGGGTTCGCTGGTATTTTTGAGCAGTACTGTCGCAGGACTGTTGAGTCACTGGTATTGTACCGCGTCCGTGGTTCCAGTAGCATCCAGTAGTTCCAAGATAATATATACGGTACTTAGACATGAATCGTCAAAGTACTGACCGCAACCTAAATCTCAACTCATCTCATTATCGGCCCACAAATATTGTGTATACGTCTAACTAATTACTGCAATGCCACGGCCATTACACTTGTGTCAAATACTGACTATACCATATTGCTGTTGCACGGCCAATAATCGCAAGCATAGTGAGTATCTCACTTCACTACATAATGTTGTGAGGTAATGCTTTTGTAGTAATGATTTACGACTGACGCATTATTGCGCAGGTTCTGAACGACCTGCAAGTTGACATAGACAGCACTCTGTCGAGAATAGTCTAGGTATTGGGAGTCATCGGAGTCGAAACTCATTTTATTCTTGACGAGCAAACTTCCCTAGCGTTAGCACAGTATGCAAATGACTACTGGGGTCACGTTGTGCCGTCATTTGTGTTTCGTCCAGGATGTAATGCCCGAATAATAGAGCCAACTCATACCCGCCAATTGTCTGAATACTGAACGTAGCTAAAGATGAGACTACTCATGTTCTCGTACTATCGTACTCCCTTTTGATCTTCTGAATTTTTACTCAATCACGAAGCTTGAATATTTTTCAACTGTTTTCCACCCAAAAACTCGATTTCACTAGTCAATTTAAAGAGACGGTAAAAAAATTGGGAGCAAAGTGTAAAGGGCAAAAGCAATTTCCTAAATTTAGAATTGTCTGATTTATTACTTAAAACACTCAAAAAAATGTCAAAAACGTTGTCTTTCGAACAATCCGTTTGAATTATATTGTAAGAAAGCGTTCTAAACAAATTCCGGAGTGTTCCACTTGACCCCACATTCTATCTCTCAAATAACTATCCCCGTATACCCCACTGTCCCACATGACCAAATCTACCGCTATTTAATGAGACCAAATCACAAGATTTTTCAAAAAATAATTCTAATCGCCAGATTTGTTTCTGTTATCACTTTGTTCAGGTCACTGGGGCCTCTTTAGTCCGTCATAGTTGCATCTAGGACAACAGTCACAAGGATATCCGATGGATTTGGATAAAATGTGGTACACGCTGCAACGAGGACTAGTGGTTCTTACCTTATTGTGGAGGTGAAGCGACTTCAATTTCCCAGTTTCATAAATCTACCATCGTCTCCATGAAAAATCTTGGGTCCACAACGTAAGTACAAGCATTCGTGTGGTGGGCTGACTAATCACAAGGATTGAGCCCGATAACTGCTGAATCATGGTGCAGAACGTTTCGCACAAGTATCCGGTGTAGCACCCGGTAGTTCACCGTTAATGCTAGATTGACGACAAGAGCCGTCGGCGTCGATTATCGATTTTATCATCGGAGATAATGACAAGCGTCGGTCGGCATGACGCCTCGTTTCCAGCCAGCCAGTGCCAGTCGAACCAACCGACTCACTATAGTATAGCAGTGCAGCTCCGCTCACTCCTGCGGTTCTCTAGCCGGCAACCCAACTTCCACCCCGCACAACTCGCTCGCAATAGAGCTGCGGGCGTAAGTAGAGTACATAAATTCGCACGCAACGTGCGGGCTAGTTGTCAACGCTCGTGCACTCGCAGACCCAACATTATTTGAGAATTTCCGTAAACCATCATCATCGTGTCGAGAGTGCAATTCCAATTGTAGACACTATGGTATCATGCTTACGCTGTACAATTTGTTTTATCCACGTCGGTATTCATTTCATTATCGTGCATCGACCACATGATTCTGACGGCGAGGGAGTAAGGGGGCAGATATCCCAGTTGATACAAGCTGTACTGAAATGTTACAATTTCATAATCAGCCATGTAAGTACATAAGAGCTTTTGTATGTAACAGTTATTCATGGATTTATTACAAATTGTAATAAATCTACAACAAAATCATTACTTCGTGTTTACTGGGGTAATACGTAGTATGACCACATGTGCTACTGTGATAATCCACGTCGATTCCAAATTATCCGTGCAGTATGAACGGCCAATCCATGCAATTGCGTTATAATCACATTAACGACTTTATTGATGTCGATAACAAACTTGAATTGCATCTAGAATCCTGCACCAAATTTGCTTGATTAACCATGCTGTTGGCAGGTATAGACGATTACCGATTTGACATGTATCCATCGGCGAAGGACGTGTCCATTAACCCCGTTCCGTCAGCGATTTTATATTTTGTACTTGCGTGGCGATCGACTGGAGGGGCTTACACCTTATATGTTGTATCTCCTACTGAATCAAACTGGTCGAGCGGCTCGCTATGAAAAAATGTGCGAGAGGCGCGAAAGAGAGATGTGAACACAACCGATTTGATCCAACCTCTACGGTCTTGAGCTGGTCTCATAGCGTGAGATAATGGTACTTACAAGGTATGACTGATCGAGTGAAGTGACGTGCATTTGGTTACCTTGTGGCATTTCGAAAGATACAAACTTGCTGCTCGGCAAACTCTTTTGAGCATCTTTATCTTTTGAAAATATCTTGAAGCTTTTTGGAGGTTGTACCAATAGAAACAGGTTCATTCAGGTCATACCAGTGAAACTCAATCTCCCATTATTTTGCCCTCTCGATCTTCGGAATAACAGACGTGCTTCTTAAAACACCATTTTATGCAGCTCAATTTTAGGCCCTCAGTTGAGATTAAATTGGGCTCTCAAGTTTTGCACGGCCAAGAGCGTGCAACGAATTTATCCATGTGACAACTAACTTGAGTTGCATCTAGAATACTGTACCAAATTTTATTGATTTACCATGCTGTCGGTAGGTATATACGATTATCGATTTCAGATGTGTCCATCGCGCGAACTCTGTTCGACTCGTCCATTAACCCCGATTCGTCAGTCATTTCACATTTTGTACTTGCGTGGTGATGCCCGTATCGCGTCTATTGTGCCCTCTGCCGAACCAAACTCGTTGAGCCCGTCGCTGTAGAAAAGAGAGGCGAGAGAGATGCGAACAACGTGGCCAGTCACCGAGTTTACCTCCACTGGAATGCTCCAGATATGATCCAACCCCCGCAGCCTCGTGCTGCCCTCATCGCCGACGCCGACGGCCATTAAAAAGTTATGACGGCGTAAATGAAGACGTATTTCATGAAAGCGGGACGCGGAAGTGGGAGGAAGTTCCCGGAGTGAAGCGAGGGGAGAGAAGCGCTGAAGCTGCAACGACTACCGAGCCCGAACAATCCTTCCACTGCCCGTTCTCTGTGAGAGGGACCAAATATAAAATCGACTGGACAACGGAAAAGACAAAAACACGTTATGCACGGGTAGCAACGTAATATCCGTGAAAATCCTTCGTATATCCGTCTCACTGTCTGCGATACTGTACCTATATGTATTTCTATTTATGAACTTAGTGCCCTGGCAGGACATATCGAATGTTAATGTTTCAAATGTTATGACCGTTGGCTAGACAGAAAATCAATGATACTTTTTATTATGTGTTTATTATAGAACGTATTAAATCGACTTCTTCGAAATCATCACTGCCATCATTTTAAGTTACAAATGTCAATGTCGAAATCAGCATTAATTTTTCATGAATTCATTGAATTTGAAGCAATCAATTTTGTAGAAATTAAAAAATAATTTCTATTTCTCATTATTTTTTGTACGCAATTTCTTCACGACAATCTTTTTTCAATCAGGAATTTGTTGATTCTTATAAAATAATTTTGATTACGTTTCATTAGGAAAATAATCTATAACGCACAGCTGATCGAGAGAAGTGACGCGGAGTTAGGGGCATGGCGACGCAAAGTATCTCGGGAATTTATCAGATTTTGTCAACAACATTTGAATTCTTCACGGCTCAAATAGCCGGTTTTGAAAACGCCATATTCGAATTCTGGAAAAATTCACGTTGATTTCATAATCTGCAATATGACTCTTGTGGGCTACCAGTACAACATATAAGTATTCCCGTCTATTTTTTTCTGCGGGCACCCCGTAGTAAACAAAAAATAAGAATTTTGTACATGTGACTGATTTGTATCAATACCCAAATACAATACAACTTATGCTTTGTTGACACTTATAATAGGGATGTAAACTATAGAAAACCAGTAATAATATTACCAATGTGCTTTTTGCAGGACATGCGATTTATCATTTTTTACCCATGCACCAATAACGGACTGTATATTTAAAAAAACGATTTCGAACAATTTTAGAACCGCAAGAGAATAAATGCATTTTACATTCATGAAAAATGTATTCTATTAATAAAGTAAGTATTTTTACGTACGCCGAGAAGGCGTATGCGTTGGTCACACTTAGTAGGTAGCACCATGCGATTAATCTGAAAGTAAATGGTCTAATTAATTAAGGATATTAGCCAGTGGAGTTTCTCGAGAGTTGAATTACAATTCCGGTCTCCCGACAGAAACTACGATAGTTCTAATCCCGATGAGGAGGTTGTAAGTGGGTGGACCGGAACGCACAGACCAAATGGGGGTCAAAGAGAGGGCAGTGGTGTTGGTGTTAGTAGAGGGTCAAGCTAGAGGCAGAAGCAAGAGCGAGCGTCGTGTATAGTTGGCAATTGGTCCTGAGAGAAGGGACAGGAGACTAATTGAAATCCCGCGACGATGCCGTTGGGTCAGCAATCCGGTGACACTGGCGTCAGCGGCAGGGAAGTGAGAGGTCGCACAAAGTTGAAGTCAGCGTGGTGCAGAACATAGAAGCTGAAAGCCAGACGACACTATGCAGGGTGGTAATCGCGCCCGGCCTGGATGCAGATGCTAGAAGTCCGAAACGTGGCAGAATTAAAGTTTTCTTCAAAGACGTTCTCAAGGTCATTACCATTACCAAAGGACAATAAATGCGAACATAAATAGTCGTGCAAGATTATCGACAAGTCGTGGGCCGTAAGCAGACACTCACAACAAGAACAAATCATGAATACCACTACTCTTACTACCACCATGTAGGAATTGGTAATAGGCTCAGTACTTACCTATTACCGTTACTAGAATTGCCAATATTGGCAACCAATTGAAGGCCAGTCTGCGGCCATATCTAAATCTATACCGGGAAAATAATGTATTCTTCAAACCAGACTACACTGTTAAAAAAGATTGTAAATTTAATGTACTGGAGTGTATGACATTTACAAATTTTGTACATGAAACTGTAATTAATGTATGAAGTGCTGTAAATTTACAAATCTATCGTAAAATTAATGTAATGCATTGGAATTTAAGAAAAATTCATTGTAAATTTACAAAACTTGATCATTAAATGTGTAATTACATGACAAGTTATTGAAAATTTCTGCACTTCACTGCAATTTTATAGAAAAATAACTTAATTCTACGAGCATCGTGCAACTTATATTTCAAGTACCTGTGCTTGAAAAATAAAGAACGTTGATCATGGACAATTCTTCGATGCTTGTAATTGAAAATCCGAATAGTTCTGTAATTTTCAAGCACGTTATTGAAAAAATCAAACACGTTATAGAAAAAGTAAGATTCTATTTTGTAATCTTCAATTCCGGTATTGTAAAATTTCGGAATGGCGTTGGAAACTACAAATCTGTTCTTGTAAATCAGTGAATAAGATGCAAATATTGAAATATCCCTGAACTCAACTAACATTTAATGTAAAAATCCACTATATTTACTCGTTCATCTTAAATTAAATTTCAGTTCTCAGATTTGAAAATCAAACACTCGGGCCGTTGAAATTTCTTTAATGCTCGTGATTGAATATTTCAAAATATCTATAGATATGCTGCAGCTATGCAACGCTATCTCATTTAATGAACCGTTATGAAAAATGCCAGTACTTCCATTGAAATGGAGGCGAAAATTCATTGAATTTACAACGCCATCGTCACTCAGATTTCAATGGGAAGTGCGTACCCCCGGCCAGGTTTTGGCATTTCGCCGCTAGATGGCCAATTCCGGCCGCTTTTCGCGCAAGCGAAGCGCAGCTGTGGTAGTATATAAACCGAAGCCAAACCGACACAGTGCGAAATAAGATTTCGTTAAACTTAGTAGGCTCATTGTCAGAAAAAAGTACTCTGCTTTTGAACGTCGGGTTTATTCTTGTCCTTGACTTGCAAAAGTGGTGGAAATTTTGTGACTTCTCTCTACTCATCCCTCTCCCCCACACAAACCCCGTCGGCCTAGAGCTCGAACTCTGCACTTTCCATACGGAAGAAGAGGATCTAAAAATTGCTGGGTTCGGTAATTTGGTTCTGCCAATGTGCATAAGAGATGCCTTCAATATCAAACACTTTTGTGCCTGAATTTTACTGCACACCAGTGGTGTTTTTTGTAGGCTGGACTTGAATTCTAATATACTGTATTCCAGTAAATTTACAATACCCATACTTGAAATTCTATGCACGCGTAGTAAGTGTCAGGTACATTGGTACTCGAAAATTACATGCAGCACCACATTTTTTCTACATCATAACTTAAAGTTTCCAACAAAAGTGTGTTTGAATTTTAAGTTATAGTCGATGAAAAAAAGACGTATAACGTACATTAGTTTTATGTGAAATCAACATAAAAATAGATCACGCGTACATTCAATTTCATGTACTTAGTAACAGTAACGTTACGGAAATCTCAATCATTATTATGTGCAGTTACTGTAAATTTCAAGCACGTTGGTGTTCAAATTGTACGACACGGTTTGTGAATAAAAACTTCCGGTACCGGTACCTTAATTTTCAAGCAGATTTTTTTAACAGTGTACACTATAAAAAAGACTGCAAGTTTTTATTCATAAATTCATCAATCCAATTGAATATACAATAGTGATATAAAATTAAGGCACGTTTATAATAAAATTAGAGGGAATTATAAAAAATAAAGTGCTATTACTGTAAAATTACAGCAAATTATTAAAATGACTGTGCCAAAAGTAATTTTGACGTCGCACGAGTTAAAAAGTATGTCAAATAAAATCCCATTATTCCAGTGCTGAGAAATTTCTCGGCTGTGGATTGAAAGTACATTGCTACCAGTACGTAATACGAAGATTGACACAATGTGTTCTCGAAAGGTGGAGCTTCCGATGGTATTTACTTAACGACGAGCCATTGTTTCTGTGGAACGCAATTTCTTATATGATCAACCACTCTACGGTAATGTTGTAATAATTGCTTGCAATAATTGCTTGAAGGAGCTTCCGCATTTGTAAGCAAAATTGTGATAAGATGATCTCAATCTCTGGAACACGCGCACACATATTTTTTTCTAAACCACTTTTCTCAACATTTTCGACCATTCTTAGGGTCCCGACAGGAAAATCTTGAAAAATTGTTTTTTTCGCGAATCCAAGCTTCTTCTAAGAATAAGCAAAATAAATAAATCCGATCCACGATGGTCGGCGTCAGAGGCTGGTCGAAATGGTACTGCCTGTATGCACACTATGTAAATTCAATATTTTACTTGGGATATCAATGACCGTTTCAGCAAATTCGACCATTTATGCAATGGACTCAGGTCACCGTTATGTTGCGGTTCACATTAGACGTCACAGAAGAATGGTTGTACTTGCGTGTACGATCATCCACCGCCATTCGGATGAATTATCGCTGAGCACGCACAAAATGTGTGCGAAATCTATAGTTCTCCCCGGAAAACCAAAGAGGCGGTGTAGCCATACTCTTTCACCCTTGCAGAGATGAAAATCGCGCAGGCAGGAGGAAACATGAGCGGAAAAAAACAGAGAACGCGAAAAGATAAATTATGAGTGAGGTAGAATGGGTGAGAGTGGGGGTCTCTCCGCACTGTCGAAAAGTTGTGGTGGCATCAGCTCTCGACGCTCAGCAATAACCAATCCGCGAGTTAACCGCAAAATAGCAAGTGGAATCGCAGAAGCCATTCATCTTGTCGTCGCCGAAAGCATTATCATATTTTGCAGGCTGCATCAGGAGTAACCGGCGTCCCGCCACCGAACCAACGCTCTCTCACCTCCTCAATACTCTTATTTCGGGTGCTCTCGTCTCCGAGTTCCTCCCACCCTGTCTCAACGGATAAATCTTTCGCGAACCAATTTCACAATTTCATTTGCATCGCGTACCGAGGCGGAATCTGATTCCGTGGCGACTAAGCGCTATATCTCGAAGCTCGATGCGGCTTCTCTCTCTCTCTCTCTCTCTCTCTCTCTCTCTCTCACACACACACGCTCTCTGGTTTTATAACCAAGCTCCGTCCTTCTTACTTTCGGATCATTACTTATGCGATGTAAGTAAAATATTCCATTTCTGCGTAGCATAAGACTGCTTGATCAATAAACATATTCACATTGCTAGCAGAGCCGCCTAACATATAGAATTAATTATAAATAGATAACTATCATTATATACATTAATATAATATACTGCAGAGGCTGATTTAAATTTATTAGGAGAGGATCACAATACAATCGAAAGAGATGTCTTCGTTACATAGACTTAATGCTTGTGAGAAGAAGTGGAGCAATGTACAAACAAATTGAAAGTTGCTACTTGTAATACTTCACTGTCTGTAAGAGATATTTTTTGTGGCAGTTTTGCGGGAGGAAAGTGGCTAATTTCATAGCACTGTTGGAACGATAGGTTGTGGCGAAAGCTCAATTCACAATTTCTTCACTTTCGCCACTAGGGTCGAATGACTGTAACCTCAATTTTCACTATTTGTCCAGCAAAACTACCATACGAAGCAGCATTATTCATGCAAAAATGTTGTGTCTAAATTATGGGTCGAGGAAACATCCAAATCGCATAAAACTTCTTTCATTAATGTGGAAATACAGAATCCATCGACCTGAAGCTCGATATTTGATCTCACGATGCCGATGAGGTGTGAAATAAAATTAATTCAACAATCGATATTGAATGAGGTGGAAACGGCGTCAGCCATTTCAGTCTTTCTTACTTGATACCTTAATAACGCTAGTAATATCGAAATTATGATGATATATTTTTCTGGAAATTAAACTGTCCCAATCGTAAAATCACCATGATCGTCCTAAAACAGTCAGATTGTGCGTGGCAATGTTTTCTATTTGTGTCGTAGTTTCAGTCTAGGGAGTTTCGCACTTCATTCAAGATAAGATCGCAAAGACTCCAAATGTATAGAGCCCGAGTCCAATTCCAAAGAGGCCAGCGTTGCACCCTTGCCGATAAATGCGTATCCCGTCGACGTTTTCTCGTTACCAGGGATGCAAGCGAGAAAGCCCAAGAAAGAGAGAAGTTCATCGGTTAAAGTCGTAACTCGAGTTGGCGAGACACCTTGGGAAAACGAAACTGAATCCCCTATTTACGCTCGCTACTTTTATCACTATGCTATATAGTCACCGCGCCGTATCCTTACTTCGCCTAGCCTGCGCTTCGCGTAACGCTTTCCAGACTGGCCCGAGGCAATAATCATAATTCCCCGGGCTATTGTTTCACAGATAATTAAGTTCTTGCTTGGTAGGAACTATCTATAGTAGGGATAGAGGGAGAAGCGAAGAAGAAAGGGAATAGCGCGAGAGGGCTGCGTTGTATTTGCTCTTCTGGGACGGCGCTCGCACGTGAGCGTCTTTGCCAATTTGGGCAAAAACCATTTGGTGTCCTTATTCGGTTAGACGTTGGAAGAGCGAATACAGCGGTTATTCGATGCTGGATATTAGGCGCCACGTCCGTCTCGAATCCTATCCAGCAGTTAGGAGGCTGCGTATATTGCAGAGCTAGTTAAAATACTTGAAATACAAGATGATGAAAAGTACATAACGGGCCAAACATTTGAAGCGCAAGTTTGTTAAAATTACTTAGGCTCGGATTTATAGTCCCAAGTTTAAACTTAACTGCGAATTCACGTCTGAAACTTACATTTGAAATCCGATCTTAAGTACGAATTTAAGGCTATAAATTCGTTCTTCAGTTCCTGATTCCTTCACTCTCGCCCCGTGACGTTCAGTTTCGATTACGATTACAACCTTTCGATCCTAGGGACAATCCCTAGGGACGAAAGGTTGTAACCTCACTCTTCACGGGTCGTCCCGCAAAACTATCATTCAAACCATCACTATTCATGAACTTGGTACAAAAAATATAGTGGGCAACGCGGGTCAAATTGGTGACTGCGGTGAGTGTGAGGTTTACCACCCAAGCGAAGCGAGCGCTGCAATCGTATGAGCCGCAAACGCCAACTTTCGGTCCTCGTTGCATAATGTACTATTTTTGTATTGAAATTCTTGAGTAGCCTTCGCTTAACGCTGTATACTTGGCAAAAAAGCAAACGGTACTTACTCATTGAAGTATTTAAATTCTCATCATATAAAACTTTTAGTAAAATACATTTGATGCATTCTCTACCGAATGGTTATTTTATTAGGCTTAATTATATTCAACAAAATGCGTAACAACCTCCAAAGTTCTGCAAATTCATCATAGTTAAGTATAACCGTGGTAACTCCAGAAATATTAATTTTGTATGTATGCAAGCACACATGTTTAGCACTTGCTGAAGATCACCTATTTGTAATCCCAACGCCATGACAACGTGCACACACTAAAGTATTCATACCTTAGTCGGAGTTAATCTGAGGGTGGCCCCAAAACCCGGCCTGAATTTCAATTCCGACGAGCCTTCATAAATACGTGGCCGAGGTTGTTTTACACCCTGAGAGATAAAGACGCAAACACGTCGACGGGTAAACAGAAACCTGCGGGTGCTGAACTATAGCTAACGACAGCAACCAGGCCAACTTTTCAGGCCTATTCCAATGGAGCTCGGCTTTTCAACCCCTGGTTTCGTAGGCGTTGAATTTCCTAGCAACTGCCCAATCGTTGACAAAAATACCTGCAGTATAATCACCGTCACTATTTTCAGAATGAATTGTGAGGGTCTTCTTTTTATTACTTTTTTGAAGTACCAACATGTTAATCCAAATATTACCATCGGTTTCATTTCCGTTGTTTCTGCTACCTTATTTATTGGACGAAAGGCCTCATAAATTTTAAAAATGCCATTGCGATATTGAAATGTTATTAAAATCCTACCAATGTGGACTTACATTATAAATCCAATTTGAGACAAAGTTGCGTCGCATTTGCGAACTTTCTCCGAGATTAAGGTGAACGTACCAATGGCGGGACGTTTAAGGCAATGTCTGTTTTGTATACCAATTTTCGCATCCATATATTTATTATTTTAGCAAAGGGTGGTAAAGAATCGTAAGCTTAGAGTTTCTAGTTTCCGAAAAGCATACAATAAAAATATTTTTGGTTGTGTGAAAAACAGTTATTAATTAAACCGCTGAAAAATGTAGAATGTACCATGCTGGGACGGGTATTTTTCTACATGTCCTGATCTCGGGACGTAAAATGTGCGTATCGGTGGACACATAAGAGTATTTGTAAGAGTTATTTTTTATATTTTCTTGATTGAATTCTTGATATATACAAATATTTATATAGAGTCCCTCAATTGGGACCTGTCCCGCCATTAGTCCGTTTACCTTATAAGAGTATATAATTTTTTTTTTTTTCAAGAATTAATTGTGTCAGTTAAGTTTTTTAATAGCGAGCAAAACGCTAGTGGCATTTTTGTAAATTACAATGAAGCTTAACAAAGCATTTTTTAATTCTTCTTTATGTTTTGAAGCCTCATTCGAATAGGTGGTGATGACAGGTCAAAAGTATTGCAACGATAGTCTGGGTGGATCGATGTTACTGGATAGGATTTGACAACGAGTTGAGAAACGGCACCGTCGCTGCGGAATCCATCAGGCTGCTCTCGCAGTGGATAATTCTCCAGGCAACATGGACAATCAAATCCTGGGAACACGATCGCCAACACGTGTGAGTATATTAGTGGCTGCTAGCCAGAATACACGGCGGTACGTATCTGCATACCTACCTCGCCAATTACCGTATAGTACGACTGGACGCTGTCCTATACAGTTTGTGTGTACTGCACATCTGCGTAGAGCAAGGACGTGCACATTTGTGCTATGTGCTGTACATAGTTCAGTTTGTCTATGTCCATGCAAATGTATAGGGATGAGACGTAGACGGAGAACATTTCACGGTGCTACGAATACGGGAAGGAACGTCATGGACGAGTTGTCGTATTTACTGCAAGCTCGGAGGCAACCATCGTCAGCAATTGTCATCGTAAAGAAGTTACAAATTACATCTTTATTTTATATTTATTAAACAATGGAGATCATTAAATTATAATTACGCCGTTCTGTTTTTAAGAAAAAAACTTGGATAAACGCAAGTATTAAATTAAATAAAAATTTGTAATATAATCCGAACTTTAGATGACTCAACATTTACTCGATATAGACGTTTATGTTGGGATACCACTATAAAAGTCTAGTTCATTTCATTACGATCTGTTACTGTATTACTGAAAAATGCCGACAGTCCAGTAATGCGACCGGTCCAATGATACCGATTCTCCTATTACGATCTGTTATCCAAAACGGTCAGAAAACGGTCTCAGGGGATCAGAAACTGGGACAGTGACCTCATAAGAGATAAACGAGAATATACGGATTCTCGGCTGACGAAGGAATAGCTGAGCGGGAGGGTGTAAGTGCGGACTGCTGCAAAAACTCAGCTCGTCTATAAAGCTCCATCTCACTTTATAGGAAGGTTAGCGTTGGTTTCCGTACGAGGTATACGGAGCCATCGGAAATCGACGCATCGATCTTTAGAGGGAAAAAGGGGGATGGGTAGATGGCAGTAGGGCCGATTTAACGTGGCCGAGCGCAGTGTAAGACCAGCAGCTAGGGAATGACGGAACCTATACATAGCAGTGCAAAGCACAGTGCCGGGCAACCCCGTCGCCGTGAAGTCAGTCTCGACGCGTCAGCACTTTAGCGTCGTTAATGACGTCATTTACCAGTCTCGCAGCCCCATCCCGCAAAGAAACCCGCCAAACGGTCGGGCATATAAGACTCGGGGTTACCATTCCCACCCTATACTCCCGTTGGACTTAGTTTCGTCCTCCCAAACGGTTGCCGACCAACAGCCATCTAGACATTCCTTTCATCCCTCGTCAGATGTCTGGAAAAAAAGCTCTCTACCGGCTTCGCGTCTCCAAGCGTTGGACAAGTATGGAGCAAAAATGATTCTTCGTCGAAAACCTTCAGAAGTTCGTAAGATCGAATGTTAAAAAACGATTAGCTGGTAATCTCTAGTCCCTTCTGAGCAGCATCGAAAGCACAGAAGGTATATAAGTTTTGCGCTATGCATTTCTCTTGTAGTCCATAGGGTGAACGCTATAGGTCATACGAAGCTGCGCTCCGTTCACCGAAGCCATTTCCCATTTGGCAGGCGAGCCAGACCCAGCACTTTTGGTGCCAACCGATAATTGGACGAATCGCAGTCATTCCCTTCGTGCGAAACCCTCTCTCATCCCTTGACTGTACTCACACTCTCACTACTGTCTATTCCCCATCAATAGTCATCCTCGTACATCTACCCCAGTATCGCATATACCTTTTCCATCCATCCTCCAATCTCGCCGTGTATCCTGTTAGTCCTCCGTCCGACAGCATTTTTCGTTTAACCCTTTTCATTCAACTACTAGTCGAACAAAGAATAAGAGACAAAGGCTCGTTGAACGTATAAAAACAGTTCAATACCTCTCGGCCCCTCTATAGCTATTTGCAAGGATAATCCTCACTAAGTATGGGTAGTCCAAGGTGCGCCGCACCAACTAAACTGTAGATTTGCATTAGGGGCAATCACAAATTCACAGAGCATTAACCTCGGTTTGGGAAGGGGAAGGGGATACTCGTAAGGAAGGTGGAGGTCGAGGATGCAAGGCCAGTAGCCGAGGATGCGCGGCAACGGCTGCCTCGGCAATAGAGGGTCACGGCAGGAGGGCAAGGAGCATGCACTATCTGCAGATCCATGCTATTTGCGCAAAGTGGCCGTCCCACCCCTCATTCACCTCCCACCATCCACCGTAACCACCTACGTTTAGGCGGTCTAGAGGGTAATACATTGTTTGCTCTTCGTTCGCTAAACTAAACCGCATTCGGAATTAATTGCACGTTAGGAGGCCGCGGGATAATTAAAGCCGCCCGGTTACCAGAGCTCTCGTTCCGGTTTGTTGCAGCCGGACGTCTTCTAGTTCCCTCTCGGCATCCGTGAATCCTATACCGCACACCGGTGGCCCTTCCGCCTCTATCACACAGCGGTCGCTGCGATCCGTAAACTTGAAACGCGTTCAGAGTTTTTAAACTTGGATAAACTGAAAAAATCCAGCACAGTAATACCACAGCATTGTTTTGGTATTATTATCCACATCGCTAACGAGCTTTACGTATTGAGAAAATAGATTTCATTGTCTCATAAAAGTCCAACTTTGCAAATTATTGTCAACTTTGTCTAACTAAATCTAAATAATAAATAAAAATATATAACCTAATAATAATAATAATAATAATATATAAAAATAAGAAAAAAAAACCTCAAGCTAAAAGCTCTTTCCGTAACGATTGCGAAGCAACATCGGATTGAGTGCAAAACAGTAATTGCGATGTAAAAGGATTTTTAATTAACTAGTAAATGACTAGTAACTAACAAATGACTGGTAATCAACAATTCTATAAAGGAACTGATCAAATGATGATGTAGGTTGTTTCATGACGAACGCTCTCTAATCACCATCATGCTACAGTTGAATGAGTTGATAAATACTATTTTAGTTCTGCAGTGTCCACTGTTAGTTCAGTACAAACATTTCATCTCAGACCAACGATTCCAGATGAGACATTGGCAAGAATCGAAAATATATTGGAGGATATTATTAATCCGCATCTAGTCTGATCAGGGCGGTAATCGGGTCGCCCTCTATATCCCCGCAGTAGCCCATTTATCCAAACTGAAGAAAATTATAGGCCGTTACTCATCGTGCGGTGCGCTTGAGCAGGAAACAATTAGGGAGCCGAGAGTAGCGAAACTAATCCCATTCTCGTGGAGGGCCAGGATTCGATTTCACGATGGTACGGCCAAGCCCTACGAGATATACTATAGCAAAGCTCAGTCTGTCTCTTTCCCGCCTTCTTCCTCCCTGCCCTCATCGCACTATCGGCTACTTCGCAAGAAGCTATTGTTTTTCTCCGTAGCCCCAGAGACCGCGATTGTGCTAATGAAAAATGGGAAAGTAGTAAAACCACTGGGTGCGCAGTGTACGTGCAGAATCGCAGTAGCCGACGAGGGGTATTCGAAACCAGACGGATACTGGGGTGAGACGAATTGAACCCGATCCAAAAACGCTCATAAACGAATAACACCCATAAAGAATGAGATATTGAAGCATTATTCCCATTATCATATATCTGCAAGAGATTTTTTTGCGGATTTCCCGTTCTTTTGGTCAGTATGGCTATCAATAAACGAGGGTTGTACGTACTTCTTAGTGTGCAATGGGACGGCCGCCATCCATTCGCCTTCGCACAAATCTACTGCCAAGGCCTAGAGTTACAATGAGAAATTTCAAGGAATCATTAACCTCCCTAGCGGATCTGAAGAGCTGCAAATTATCCGAAAAGTGACCGGTCAATATGGAACACAAAATACCTCCAGAATAACGCAAAAGCAACCTGGTCCATTGGTTCATATTGGTCCATTTTGGATTATGATTAGTTCGAGTTACAGAAGCTATTCGATTGCTTTATAATCTGCATAAACAAAGAAAAAAATACAATAACTAAAACAACGTAGAACCTTGCATATTGTTTACTCATTAAATTTTGCTCTTTACAAAGCAATCTCTGCGAGGAAGTATTGTAATTGATTATGGGTTCCAAGTTTGTAAATTTCAAGTACATTGGTACATTTAATTTCAAAGTTTTTTTCACAGTGTAGTTACAGCTCGACTGATCGTGCCATTCGCGAGATCATGTCACACACACACATTTTTCTCGACGTTGTAGGTGATTCTGAGCATGCTAACATGAAAATGTCGAAAAAAAAATTTTTCATGAAAACAAAGCTTCCTCTATAAGGAAGCAAAACAAATTTTGACGAACTGTCCTTTACCTCTGCAGTACATTTGGTTTGCCGTTTGTTACAACATGGCCGCTTTGTAATTACAATCCGGTTAATTTTTGTTCTCTAGTAACAGTGTCTAGTCCATTGTTTTATGATTCTTTTAGAATGAAGCAACCGATAAGTAAACATCATAATGACGATTATTTGTGACTCTAAACCATCCACTAGATTACGGATACTCGGATTTACTAGGGCTGCAAGTGCGGGGATCATGGCATACGGAATTGTGAAATATTGTATAGAAAATGTGATATTTTATGAGTATTGATCGGCTCGTGTTTACACTACATAAGCTGAATCACCGCAATCTATAAAAACGAGCTCTCGATAAATGGACCCTGAAATTTAGCCCTTGAAAAAATGGCCCCAGTAAATTGAATCTAAAGAATTTATTAGATTTTCTGTTTCATCGCATTTTTGGTTGACTGTTTGGAAGTCATTTTTTGTACACGCAATTGTTCCAGGAAAAACTTTCATGGCGGAATTCTCCAGGAGAATACGTCTGCACATCCAGTTGTCCAAGGGGTAATTTTTCGGGGGATAATTTTCGTAATACCAACTCACCCACACATACATAGTTAAAAGCAGAATAGAATAGACGTATCGCTGCATAACGACAGCCGGAGAAAGCCCTAGGGCGAATGAGAAAAGAAATAGCAAAAGGCTCTGTTATATATCTAGATTAATTTAGGAAAATCTTTTCATCTTAGCCAACCAGACTTACTCTCGGGAAAGCACATTTTCTTGGCTCAAAGAAAATTTAATTGAGCTAACGTAATACAGGTTTGCTTAAAATTGCGGCGAGATAGAATTCAGCAAAACTCACAATGTATTTGACTCAGCCACATCATGCAGTTAAATTAAGGCCTGATTCAGGTAGACTGACTTAAATGTACATATTTTATTTTGTTTTGATAGTTCCGTTACTCACCGTAGAATGCGCTCTGTAAATTACTCATTCACCCTCATTTCCTACCGTATTTTCATTTAACTTCTGTGATCCACTGCTGTTCTATAGGACTTTCTACTTCATACTTCATAGTTCAAAGAAGTCATCGTGTACAAAATTTAATTCATTTCGATGTGAGTACAGTGTTCCCTGTGGTATAGAGATTACCTCTAAAACCTATGACTAGGGTGTGAAGACACATCCCGCGAACTTCGAAGTACGCTCCTCAAATAGCCAGCAATGTTATCGACTGTAGGCACTGATCATAATTCAATTCGAAACTTTCAAAATAGTGTCACATGGTATGCGCTATCTGTTGCTTGCTGGCAGCGACACTGCACAATCCTGAATTTGATGTGGAGTGTGTTGCACCTCAGTCGTGAGTTAGAAGTTAACCTTCGGCTCGGTAAGCTACTTTGAAATATTTTTTATTGCCACTCAATTTCATGGAGTTGTTCTCTCATCAATATGCGTTCTATTGCCTGGCAGAATAGGAATTTGTATCAACTTCGATTTCGTTCGGACAATGAAATATTTGCCAACCTCCGCGCAAGGTTTTCAGGGTTTGAAGTCGTTTTTCAATGCATTGACACACAACCACAGCAGTTCTCTCAAATAAATTTATTGTATTGTTGCGAATGGGAGTTTGTGTCAACCTCTATTTCATTAAGCAATATTCGCCAATCACTGCTGGAGCTTGTCAGAATTTGAAATTTTCTCTCACTGTAGCTGCCTACAACACTCTATCGGAGCCTCCATGTGAAAAAGGAAAAAGGGCTACGTATAAACCTGAGTAAGGCAAACGTAATAAGTATCCTAATAGAGAAAAACGAGAAACAATACAATGAGTTCGACTGTTCAAGCCAATGTTCTAGCACCAACTCAGCCAACCGAATTTTCCAAGTGCGCAGAAAATTCTGTGATTCCATGATATTCAAGTACTGCTACTATATACTCGCGAACAAAATACTAACTTCGAAGAGCTTGGGTGCATCCATTCAGGAGATAATGCTATTATGATTATTACCTTTAATTCGTGATATCAGCAAGCCTAAACGGTATCGTAACTGTTAACAAGCCAGAATTCTTTTTTTTTAAAGTACTTTTGAACAAAAAATTTCCGAATTTTTCATATCGCAGTGAAAAAATGTGCACATATTTTTTTTCCTTACGTTATTATTTTTCAAAGAGTCCCCCCTCTCCGCTTTCGAACTAATTTTATTTTGCTACTGGCTGATCCATGATTAAGAGACTAGCAGAAGTGTCATTATGGAATAAGCAATAGTGTCCGCGATAGAATATTTTTCTCGTCCGGAAGTGAGAAAAATCGTATACACTCAGTGTGTAATATACTATTCTTTATACCTCGCTCGAAAGTACGCATCTTTTGCACCTCTTTCGAGGCAGAAAGCTGAAGATTCGTGCATTGGTAGAGCTACGCATACGTCTTTTGTTATAGCGGGAGCAAAAACTTTTTCATTCGCACTGATAAAGTGAAGCAGAAAGTCTAACATTTATACGTTGCTAGAGACACGCATGCAGTCTGCTACAGTGGGCAGAAAGAAATTGGTAATGCATTGACATCGATACACAAGGCGGCCGCCAGTCAACAATCGCTGTCCCTCACTCGATTGGTTTTGTTATTTTTACGAATAGGAAGTTATTCATAACCGCTAAGTGAGGAATAATTAACAAAACAAAAAAATGAACGAAACATCCCCATCCGAAGAATCAATGGACGAGGAAGAAGTATTAAGAAATTTAGATGCAGAGGCAAAATTAACATTTAGAACCTAAAATTTTTAGAATGCTAATAACCTTCAGGAAATTTTTTTTTACTATGATTATATTTGCCTTTCTTCTTTATTCGATACCTGCCCCGCCGACCAGCAGCACTCGCTTCGCTCGTGCCGCAAATGCTTCCATACAGGCAATTTATTTTTTATTTTTCCGTACTTTCGACCGGCTATAAAAGAAAATACTCACCACACGGGCAGAAGTTGGAAAGCCCTGAACTGCGCGCGATATGATGACGCGCAGTGTAGGAATGTCCAACTTTCTGCCCTTGTAGTGTAATATACTATTTTTAAATATACGTTTGTCACAGAATTTTTTGCAGCCACAGTATCCACATGCTTTCGGTGTAATTCGAAAAATTTTGAAATTTTTCTTTTGCAAGTACCTTAAGTGATCTTACGGAAAGAGGAGATCGTATTTCTCAATGGAACAATTTTGTTTCCATTAAGATTTGTTATGTGCGAAGAAGTTTGTTGCCTCCTAAATGATCTACAAGTACAATAAATTTTGTATTTATTTTGTACAGCGGAATGATTGATGGTCGCAAATAACGGGAAGCGACTCTCCTACATTGGCTCCGTGGCGCTAGCTCGCGGAGCACAGCGACAATACGTACTTGCTCTGTTCTGCCGATCTGCTTCACGACGCACGGTTACGTCCCAGACCCATTGATAACATAAATAAATAGTCGAATATATTTAATCCTATACACCTAGCTACATAAACATAGAATTGTGTAAGATTTCTAAATCTTTTTTCCTTTCAACTGCTCGTTGTTTCTCTTTTCTAAACATTTCGTAGTCTTCATCGTCGGTCGGTAATTCGTGTCGACACAACGGACATGAATTTGTCTGAAAAAGGAACAGTAATGTCTATGAATCTTTGATCAAGCATTCATAACGAAAATAGGTCCGTTCGTTTTCACGGAAAATGTAAAAATTTTCAATTGTTATACGTTGGTACATATACGAAATATTGCAGAGTGCATCGAAAAATGATTCTTAGTTAATCTGCAAGTGCATCTCGAAATATTGACTGTTAACGTGACTTTTGACGTGAAAACGAAAGACCCCAGCATATACGTGATTGATCGTACTTTTTCCAACCAGGGAACTATACATTCTTTGTGAAACATGTGTTTACAAGGTAGGAGCTTGGCTTTGTTTCCCCCTTCAAAATCCTTGAGACACACCGGACACTGTTTCGCATTATCTGACGTAATTTCAACGGTCTCAAGAGTTTCCAACGCGGTTTTCGAAGCTGGTGGTGGTAATTTTTCTTGTTCCCCGAGCAATTCCCACATTCCAAAATCGCGCAATAATCGTGCCATTTGCATTAAATGATTGGGCGCCTCTCCGTCTCTCAGAGGTGTCCAGCCCATTTCGTCAAAATAATCTGACATTGTTCTAAATACTCTGTAATAATAACAATTACAAATACATATATTTATTAGCGACATAATGCAAAATAAGATGAACTCACGATCACCTGAACCTTCGAACAAATATATTCTTCGGAACGTGTTGATTCTTTTACTTGACACAAACAATTCCCATGTTCACGACTGCAACACAAAGATACTAGTCATGTTATCACTGTGAGTTCATGAGGCTAGGAAAAAATATTTCAAGATTCGAAACGATGTTTCTCTTTGTATCGCCTCTGCTTACCTTCGGCGCAGAATGTGAATATCAGAAATATCTGGAAAAATGTTTGTCGGTCGGTAAGTTCATGCCCTTCTATACCGAATATCATTAAATTACAAGAGTTACATCAAATATTCTACTGCAATTGACACAAAGTAAATTATATATAATTCCATTCGCAAAAACGTAATCAATTCAGTTTTTTCTTTCAAAGAAATTGGAGCCAGCGTTCGATTGATAACCAAGTATCTCTTAGTTCACGTACAATATACATTCGTACTCCTGCGATATTCGCCAGTAATACACGCTCTGCAGATTAACCGATAATGTCATCAAATATTCAACCCCAAAACTCTCTAGATTAATGTACAGCTGGTGTCGGAAACCGGGCCAAATTTTTGAGTAAGTAAGGTAGAGATCACAAACACCCGTGTCGCCCTATATTATCGTCTACCGTGTAAACAAACACCCGTGTGGCCCT
Organism: Clistopyga incitator; assembly: GCA_947507545.1. Lineage (NCBI taxonomy): Eukaryota > Metazoa > Arthropoda > Insecta > Hymenoptera > Ichneumonidae > Clistopyga > Clistopyga incitator. Next base: position 7,786,805 of record OX382176.1, read on the forward strand.
ATATTATTGTCTATCGTGTAACGTGTCAGAGGACACAGCAGCGCCGTACAGAAGAAACTAAGTTGCAATGCCAACGAATCGGTCCTCATCGGCGCAGAAATCCCCAGCGGGATTTCCCGTTCGTATCTCATCTCCAGTGCGAACCGAGTGCTCCGGGCCTCCAGTTAGGTTACTCACAACTTAGCTGCGAGTCCGTCCCTACTACTGCAGCGAGCACAGTATAGCTTCGTGTGCGTTCCCGGGGTGTTATCTGTCACCATTCGTTAAGTAGTTCACTCATTTTTTTCTTCCGGATAATCATGTAACGGTCCTAACGGTGAGTATTTAGCTGCTTGACAAACGCAAGTCGCTCTCAGTTGTAAATGTCGTTAAACCGTTGAAATTAATAATCGCAGGTGAGGAGAATCGAGGGAATTGAAACAGAGGCGTCAGCAGGAGTGAGTGAGTAAAGGCGGCGCAACCCAGGGTGGGGTCTATTGCCACGAGAAGCCCTTCGCGTAGGGTAGAAGCGCGTACTTCTAACGATGATTAACTGAACAGTTGATATCTCGTGGATGTAGAAATTGGCTTATAGGAAGAAAGTGACAAAGATGGCACGTCCGATAGTACCGAGCCAACAGAAGTTGGCTGAGAAGCTGACGATCTTAAACGATCGCGGTATCGGTATGTTAACACGCATTTACAACATAAAGAAAGCCTGTGGCGATGCCAAATCCAAGCCTGGTTTTCTCTCCGACAAGACTCTCGAATCTTCCATTAAATCTATCGTCAGAAAATTTCCAAACATCGATGTCAAGGGACTCCAAACAATCACAAATCTGCGCAACGAAATAATCAAGTCGCTCTCGCTGTACTACTACACATTTGTCGACCTTCTTGATTTCAAGGACAACGTGTGCGAACTCCTTACCACAATGGACGCCTGTGGTGTGCATATGGATATTACCATAAATTTTGATCTTACCAAAGGCTACTTAGACCTCGTTGTGACTTATGTGAGCCTCATGATTCTCCTTTCTAAAGTCGAAGATCGCAAGGCTGTTTTGGGACTGTTCAACGCTGCTCACGAAATGGTTCACAGTCAGTCGGACTCCAGTTTTCCAAGATTGGGACAGATGATCATGGACTACGATGTTCCACTGAAGAAACTCTCTGAGGAATTTGTTCCCCACTCAAAATTGCTCAGAAACGCTTTAGCTTCCCTCTGGCCCGTTTATCCTGGGAGAAATTTGTCCGCCGATACTTGGAGAGCCGATCAGAAACTCAGCCTGGTCGGCAGCCCTGGACAGATTCTCAAGGCTGCGGCGACGGACACAATGTCCTGCGAAACTCTGAGCTTGGATAGAATAGAACGCTGGGTGATATTGGGTTTCACTCTCTGTCACACGTTTTTGAGTCAGGAACAACCTAATAAGCTCTGGACTACAGCCCTGGAATCGGGTTGGGTTTTAGCGCTATTTCGCGACGAAGTAATTTACATTCATCAGTATATTCAGTCCTTTTTCGAGGGAATAAAGGGCTATAGTAAACGCGTCTCCGAGGTGAAAGATTGCTACAGTCAGGCGGTACAGAAAGCGGGTTACAGACACAGGGAAAGAAGGAAATTTTTGCGAACGGCGCTGAAAGAATTGGGCCTCATAATGACCGATCAACCGGGTTTACTTGGTCCAAAAGCTCTGTTGGTTTTGATGGGATTGTCGCACGCGAGGGACGAAATTTTGTGGTTGCTGAGACACGGAGACAATCCGCCGTCACAGGGAAAGGGAAAAGGCAAAGCCAGCGAAGATCTCGTCGATCGACAACTGCCCGAACTTCTGTTTCATTGTGAAGAGCTTCGGGCTCTTGTGCGAAAATATTCGCAGGTATTGCAGCGTTATTACGTACAATTTTTATCGGGTTTCGACGCACCTTCCCTGCATCAAATAATTCAGAATCTGCCGGTATGCCCGGAGGACGAAGGAGCGATTCTCAGCGACCTTTGCTCCACAATCGCGAGCTTAACTGTGAAGCAAGTGGAGGAGAACGAGTTGTTCGATTTCCGGGCATTCAGACTCGACTGGTTCAGGTTGCAAGCCTACATGTCCATTGCGAAGTGCAACATGAATCTCGCCGATAACCGGGAACTCGCCTCTTTCATGGACACTGTAGTTTTTCACACAAAGATGGTAGACAATCTCGACGAGATGCTCGTAGAAACTTCGGACCTCTCGATATTCTGCTTCTACAGTAAAATATTCGAGGATCAATTTCACATGTGTCTTGAATTTCCAGCTCAAAATCGATATATCGTTGCTTTTCCTCTGATATGCAGTCACTTCCAGAGTTGCACTCACGAATTGTGTCCCGAAGAACGGCATCATATTCGCGAGAGGAGCCTCTCAGTCGTTAATATGTTTCTGGACGAAATGGCAAAAGAAGCGAAAAATATAATAACTACAATATGCGATCAGCAGTGCAACATGAGCGACAGCCTCTTGCCGAAGTATTGCGCTCAGCTGATATCACAGGTGGTTAATCGCAAGAAAAAGGACAAAAATAAGAAAAATACTATTGAAATTCACAAGCCGGGCATCGAGAGCTACAGAAAAACCAGAGAAGTCCTCACGACTATGGACAAGCTCCATATGGCTTTGACCGAACTTTGCTATGCTATTAATTACTGTCCGACGATTAACGTCTGGGAATATACTTTTGCGCCGCGGGAATATCTCCATCAGCACCTCGAGACAAGATTCGCACGAGCCCTCGTCGGCATGGTAATGTTTTCGCCAGAATCCAGCGAAATTGCAAAGCCTTCCGAGCTTTTTGTCAGTGTCAGGGCTTACATGAACGTTTTGCAAACTGTCGAGAATTATGTTCACATCGATATCACGCGAGTCTTCAACAACGCTTTGCTCCAGCAAACCCAATCTCTGGACAGTCACGGGGACAAAACAATCGCTGCTCTCTACACGCAATGGTACTCGGAAGTACTTTTACGGCGAGTCAGCGCCGGAAATATATGTTACTCCGGCAATCAGCGAGCATTCGTCAGCCTATCAGCGGAAAGTTCGATACCCTTCAACGCGGAAGAGTTTTCTGACATAAACGAGCTACGAGCCTTGGCTGAATTGATCGGACCTTACGGCATGAAAATGCTCAACGAAACTCTCATGTGGCACATCGCAAGTCAGGTGCAAGAGTTAAAAAAGCTCGTTGCTGGAAACAAAGACGTTTTAGTCGCCTTGAGAACGAATTTTGATAAACCTGAGGTCATGAAGGAACAGTTTAAGAGGCTTCAACAGGTTGACAATGTTTTGCAGAGAGTTACGATTATTGGAGTGATTTTGAGCTTCCGTCAACTCGCGCAGTCGGCTCTCGTTGACGTTCTTGAAGAGCGCATTCCATTCCTTCTCAGCTCCATACTCGACATTCGACATCATCTACCTTCCGGCGATCCGATGCGCGTCGTCTCAGAAATGACTTCGGCCGCTGGTCTCACCTGCAAAGTCGATCCCACTCTAACTGCCGCACTTAGGAGCCAGAAAGCCGAAGTTGACGAAGACGAGCATTTACTCGTCTGCCTTCTCATGGTTTTCGTCGCTGTTTCTATACCAAAATTGGCTCGCAACGAGAATTCCTTCTACAGAGCGTCTCTCGAGGGACATTCCAATAATATACACTGCATGGCCACCGCAATAAACAATATATTCGGTGCCCTTTTCACCATTTGTGGACAAAACGACATTGAAGATAGAATGAAGGAATTTTTGGCTCTCGCTTCATCCAGCCTTCTGCGACTCGGGCAAGAGGCCGACAAGGAAGCCACGAGAAATCGAGAATCGGTTTATCTGCTGCTTGATCAAATTGTTCAAGAATCACCGTTTTTGACGATGGATCTACTCGAGAGTTGCTTCCCGTACGCGCTCATACGAAACGCCTATCACGACGTATACAAACTCGAACACTCGCAGTCATGAGGAAACCGATAATAACCGTGACTATTATTTTATACCCAAGGAAGTGGGTCACCGTCCCATAGCAATTGCAATGGATATTCCAAGAAGATGTATCAAGCTAAAATGCCAAGGTTCAGTTATGCAGACTCGCAACTGAAGTTCGTATACATACTTCCATTTAATAGATCGAAGTTCTTTTTTTTATTTATAATATATATGTATATCAACCACCGACGTGGTGCATTTTGTAACGCATCAGCAATATGCAAGGCATCTGTCTTGTATTAACGCTTTCGGGCGTATAGGATAGTACAGATATGCAGTTCTATTATTCTTTAACTAGCGAATTTCTTCATTTGTTCCATGTATTTTTTTTATATAACTATTAAATATCTGAACATTTTACTGTACACAATCAAACAATTTCCACAATAGTTTGTTGATTTTTTCATTCATTTGCAATTTTGAAAAACTTTCTTAATTTAATTTTCGTAGCTTTTTTTAATAACTTCGCTCATGATAATTTTTGTTGCTGTCAATAAAACGTTCAGATATTTTTCTACAAAAAGGCAAGCGTAATAAACACAATTATTTATATCACATAATCGGTGGAACAAATAAAGGAATAAAGTGAGTTGAAAAATAATCCAAACACTGCAGCTGTGGAATATTATATTTTGTTTCGTTATTCGATGGATCGTCATTTAGATTTGAGGTAGCTGGAGACTTGGGCCAAAGATTGGATAATTAATTGCATCAGGGTAGAGAACGCTATTTTGAAAAATTTCAGACGAATACTCGACCATGTTGCGTATACAATTTAGTATTTAACTTTTAAGACTATACATGTAAATACATTTATGTTTGGAGATTCTTCGTCTTTGTGTCAGGCTTTCGAAACTCGAAAATATTTTTTTGGAACGTAGAACTTGGACTAATAATTTGTTAACGGTTTTACTTATGAAATGACTGATCAAGCGAACAATTATATTTCGAATGAATTTGCTTGCAGCTCTTTGCACTCCAGCTACCTTAATACACAATTCATTTTCGGAAAGATATTTCTGTCGCCCAAATCATCTCATGTATCAAGAATATAAATGTAAACCACTTGCGACATAGTCTCGAGGTATATCGATTTTTAGTCCTGAATTTTATAATGTAAATTGTAACTATTTTACAATAGTTTCTACGACAAATAAAGGTCTCTGTCTGACCAAAAAATGTGTATTTCTTCCACATGGCCCATCCACTTTTGAAGCAGGCGGAGTCAAAACACTACGGGAATCAATCGAGTACTGAATTGCTTTGGAGTTCCGATTTTTTCATTATTTGCCATCTAATGTTACATTAATTTTCGTAAATAATTGTTAGATCTACTTTTCGTAAAAAAGAAAAGATAAAATTAATTAATAACAAGTCCTTGCAATCTAATATTTATAATGCTTCAGTTTTATTTATTTAATAATTTTTAATTCAATAAAATATAAAATAATGTTTGCGGGTATTTTTGAAAAAGTTGATTAATGAATTTTTAATTTTTGTAATCTCAAGTTTACGTAAAAGGAATCATCTTTTGGAGTACATCTCTCTTCAGTCCTCAATGGAGAAAAGTTTTGAAGTTTTTTGAAGTTGAAATGTACTTTTTGATTGGTTACACATGGGTACTCAGAAGACATACGCCGGAATGATGTTTGCAAAATATCAGAAAAAAAAGTCAACGGCATATGCCAAAGATGTTTGTTTCAAATTTTTTTGAGTTTGTCCATTCAGGAGGAGTTTCCAAATTTTTTATTTATGGGCCGAACTCTTCGTTATTCCGTACATTTGAAAGAAGTCGGCCGAAATTCTATAAACAATTATGTCAAAACCAATTTGTAGCAGGATAATTTGTCGAAGGTCTTAACTGGAAATAAAAACGAATAAACAGTCGTAAATGTAAAATGTATGCTTTATTTAATTCTTTACAGTGTTTTTTTAATCACATTAACGTAGCACAAAAAAGATTCACAATCATATTTTTTATTTATAATATCCTTAAAACACGCCATGTCCTAAACATTTTGGGTGGATAAAGAGAAAGTAGTTTGAAGCTACGTTCAGACGATTGGTCAGTATCATGCGCAATAAATAGGTAAATACGCGAAATCATATTTCAACGTATCGATAGGCAATCTGACTGAAATAAAGGAAGATATGAGGGGTCTCGACGCCAGCAAAGGCCACTTGGTGTTTTATGATATCCAAGCAACTGTTTGTTGTAAATTTGAAGAAAAAACAATTATCAATTATACGGAATGTCACAAAGGTCGAGAAGAAATCAATAGCGTTAAATAATTCCGGATGCACGATGTCGATAAGTTACCACGTCTTTTTTTGGGTAGATAGAAAAAATATAATTTGTAATTTTTTTTTTTCTTCTTTTTCTTCTCCTCGTTCTCTGACATTATGTACAGGTGATAGGTAGTGCATCGCGTCACAATTGGAACGAAGCCCAAGCGCAGAGTAAGAGAGATGGGGGAGAGTAACTCGAGGGGCAAATAATGGAGGAAATTGTATTCTCTTAAGGTCAGATACCTCGGACGCACCCACGCAAGCGATATTCTAACTAACAACGAGAGCTTGGCCCCATTCAACCCTCGCCTCGCACGCATTACGTTTGGCTCGATGCGTGTTGAGAGGATGCAGTTTAACCGACAAATAGCAGATGTTTCAGTCATTGAACGCGTACCGAGACTTGATCTTTTGTTGCGCTGAAAAATATTCTCCTAATTTCCTTTAAAATTTTCGCGGTGCCATTAATTTTTCATTGGAAATTCAGAAAAAAACCAAAATATGCCGTCGAACACAAATGAAAAGTCAATAAATTCGCAAAACGGTAATACTTTTTTTTAGCAACTATAACTTTTTAACTATAAATGGTGCAATTTCCAATTCAGTTCCAAAATTACGCATTTTTCAAGTTGGGTACTTCGTTCATTCCCTTAAAAACTGGAACATCGACCTTACAATATAAAGCAAACAAGGTGAAAACCCCATGACAATTAAAGGTGAAAATAAATTATGGATGAAGTTGATACAATTGCATTTTCGATAAATTTCTTTCATTAAGAGAACTTTAAGTAGTAGGAAAATAGCCTCGGACGTAATCCTTAATTAATGATAGGAGTGAATCGTCGTACCAGAGCTTGTGATAACAGCCGGCAGAGCTGTTTGGCAGTGACTTGGAATGGAAGCAATGGCAAGTCGCAAGCGATAATTTGGAGAGTCAGGGACGACCGAACTGCCTGGCAGTGGGTAGAATTGACGAAGGCCGTCGATCGTAATGATGCTGCTTAGAAAAGTTCATACTACACCTGCAAGGCAATTGGCAGTTGCTTGGCGGTTAAATTGTTACACTTTTATTGTGGAATTGTGACGAGTTTTAGGAGGCATCAACGGTACAGTCAAGTTAATCGAGTACCAAGTTGAAAACAATTAATTATACACAGTTTCAAACGGGACAAGAAAAACCGAATGTAAATCTGAATTGAAGATATCTTACTCAATGTCGAAAAAAAAATGTGCAGCAATTAATTTACCGAAATCTAACGCCGTTTACTTTAATTATCAATGGGGCATGTCGTTCACAGTTTTTTAGAAGTTAAATGTGTGACTGTCGTTCTACCTTGACCGGTGATAGTCCACTTTGTTTGTTGCAAGACGATCTACAAATTGATCGAATGATACGAATCGTTATACCTTCCAAATAGTAGAAAAAATTTGGTAACTGTGTAAGTATGTTCACCCATCATAAATGGATGATGGGTTTGGTGGTGAATGTCATCACAAATATGTAACGCTAAATTTATGCAGTATCTATCGACAAACAAATTAAACAAGAACTTGTTCAGATCGACGTAAAATTACAAACTCGGATCTCTTTAATTCAGATTAATTTACGATTAAACTACGTTCCGTTTAAAAACTTGTACGAAACATTTTTTTAATCTTCGGACGCGATTGAACCGACTGTTGTCGATGCCCCCTTTCATCAGCTCCTTTTACGAAAAATATGGAATACGAAATATGAAGAAAAAAATGAAGAAAAAAAAGTACGACTCATTTGAATGGCGCAAGCGACTCTCGTTGCGCTACAATAAATGCTTAAACATTTATACAGTGTGGTACCTCTTAGCCGCCGACTCGGGCGTAGTCATTGACGGACAGATCTAGATCATAATTCAGATAATAGCTTTTCTACCACCTTCATTTCTGTGTTAACGACGTATCATGCATACATTCTTACCAAAAACTTTATTTCGATCAGAATCTTCTATCTTGCAATTAGAGGAAAATCTTTAAAAAATAAACCGTATTATTACTAATCTTGAATACAAAAAACAGAAACTGTCAAAAAAATAGTTGAACTTGTTCAGAGAAAACTGGATCGCTTGCCATGTGAAATACATGGGCTGAACGAAAAGTCGCGCGTTTTAGATATGTTTTTTATAGAATTTTTTAAATATTCCACAAAAGAACTTTGAGGGTCAGTAAACCAATAAATTTATAATAAGTCATTTAACTGCTATTGGAACACATTTGAAGTATTGGAGTAGATATTTCATTACATAATTGCTAAATCAGAATTCAAAAGAGTTCGATGGCTTCTTTTGCCGTCATTCGACGATAGCCTAGTCAATTATAATTCGAAACTTCGGAAATAATTACGAAGGCCGAATAACGAGGAATTTACGCTTTAATTATATTTCATCGAAAAAAATACCCATTTCTACGTACAATTTTTTAAAAACAAATGTGTGAAGTTTTGTTAAAACTTTTTTGGTACAGAAACGTATACAAATTTTTGAAAAATCATATGTATTCAGATAAATCAGCGAAACTGTTAAGGTAATGAGGAAAATTAAATTTATTAATGACTTACCGACTAACGGAATGAAAAATAAAATCTTAGTTCCAATATCGTTAATTTTTGGTTCAGATTTTTCTCTTGTTGCGAAGTAATTTCTAATCGACTCAACCTTTTGATTCGTAATGCATATGTGATATATCCTTAAACCGAGGATCACCCTCGAACCCACCGATATCTTTTGGTTTATTCCGCCCCTTATATGCCCGCAGATACACACGAACGCATTTTTGTTCTTTCTGCTTCTTTTTTTCTTCCATCAATCCTTAGCTCCGTCCTGATTACAAAATACAGAATAATATCCCGCTATAATACAGATCTGATATAAAAACAAGTATTCTTATTCGTTTTATCGTACCTTATGTTTATAATTATCGTGTATGTATAATGTCAATATATTTACACAGGTATCCCCTTCATTGCTTCCTTTCTTCCTATTTATCACTTTCTCTCAAACGTCCACGCATACACACACTATCACGCTACCACTCTTCTTCCTCCCGTTGCTTCGTTCTCACGTAAATTAATCGCTAATTTTGTCTCGCTATGATTTCGTACGATTCGCTTAATAATCACATTGCGTCTATTGTACATTTCCACATGACCCGCAAGATCGGATTATAGCGATTTGGCTGGCTCTGTTGTAACCGCGCGATCGCACAAGTTTTACCAAATTACGACAATTTGGTTCGACTATTTTTTTTTATATTTTTTTCATTATTATTTTCGTCGCCGAGTTATTATGATATCGATATTGTTAATTCTTCTGCACTGACGGTTGTTTTTTTTTCCGACAGTTACAAGCCCAGGAAACTTCAGGTGAAGAAACAAAATATTGCGAGATGCAATAAAAAAAATCACACAACTGCAGAGAACACTTATAGAAAAATATTTACGTCGCAATCGATAAACCCTCGGTTACTATGTTTTTTATTGTGCTTAAAATGAATGAACGGCTATCGAATAAAATGAAGAAATGTTATATCGGACTATTACGAGTAACTAATTTCTCACAATCTCTTTGTTTTTTTTTCCGCGTCTCGTCACCTATATCTCTAACCCAAAAGGGTGGTTTGGCTTGTGTAAGTAACTATATATATAAAAAAAATATCGCTTAACCGAGAAAAACGAGTAATTCATAGAAGAAAGATTAAAGAACGAAGACGTTTGATTACGATACTTCGTTTTTTTTTATAAGATTAAAAATGGTATGAGTTTGAAATGCAGTTGCCTGTATGTCCGGTGACAATAGTTTGTTCGGGATTCGCTCGATGTAACCTTGGCAACAAAAGTGGAAGGCCAATTTTTCAACGAATAACCATACATGAAAATTATAACATATGTGTCTATGTATATTTATTAAGGTGTGGCAAAAATGAACCTTTTTTTCGTTTTTCGGTCTCCACTACTCTGAACTTTAGTTTTTGACATAACGAAAATCCTGAAAAGTATAACATATAGCGAGTAAAACGTATATATTTTTGTTTAAAAAATATGAACAAGCCAAAAATAAAGGTATGGAATTATCGATCGCTCATGTTACAGACGAAATATTAAGCGATTTATCAAAAGAAAAAAAAAAACGTACGCGTTGCATTTTTGTAGGATGAATAAAATATAACTTTTCCAGAATCGCGATAGAAGTTAAGAACTGCGACTAATTAGTTCTAGTTTCTACGAAGCCATTTTTTGTCTTAAATAAAAGCGGTACTTCAAGGGAATATTTAAGTTTCAGTACAATCAAATTTGAAATACCTTTTTTATTCGGTTTGGAAAAACCCCCCACTTGATGGGTTGCCATCGAACTAATTAGTTTCGCATGTCAACTTCAGACGTAACTCTCAATAAGCTGTATCTATGTTGTTAGTTCAGAAAAAGTTTTTTTTTCCCCATTTTAATTATATACAGATCATACGACCCAGTTGCACGACCTAAAAAAAAAAACCGTGTACGATATTTTGCGTATGCAGATTTTCTGCAAGTCGAAAACTGAAATATAGGTCAACATGAGAGGAAAAACAATTTTAAAAGTTCATTTTCGGCACACCTTAATATGAATGTGTAACGTGCCTCAGACAGAATCTAATAACACCCACGAAAGGGTCTCCTTCTTTGGTCCGTCGTGGCCGTTGCGTAAAGCGCATTCGCCGTGCATTCCCCGTTATTGCAAAATGAGGAAAACTATTATAATATAATGTACAATTTCTTTTCATTTCGTTCTCCTTGTTGTTTTTGTTCGTCACGCTATTTATCGATATAAATTATAAACGGCAATATTCAACGGTTATCAATATCAATAATCGATGATAATAATAATAATTGCTATAATGAATATTCTTAAATGGAGACTATTCTCTATAAAATGTGTGGTTCGATTTTTTTTCTTTTTCATTCTCATATTTTGTTCGTTCGGTGTCTTTCGCTCTTAACCTCACGTTGCTTCAATTGGCTAATAAAAATTAGTATAAGAATAATACATATCATTATAATTATTATACTACAATGGTACAGAGATCAAATAAATGACCTGCGATAGTTTGGTAACGCTGAACGTCATATCACTGCTAAAGGCCGAGCTAGTGACCTCAAACTTTCGGGACGTCTACGCGAAAAACATCGATTTTTAAAAAATAAATACATTGCACGGAATGCACGAGAGTCGATTCCTCTCTTGCGCGCGTCGATATAAAAACCTCGCGATTATTGAGTGCACGCTCGACCTTCGGTAGAGTCAATGAACGCCTTGTTAAACCTTGAGGATCCTGCATCAAAAAATTCGATCGAATAAGATTGAAAACCGCTAACAAAAAAGAAAAGACAATACAGTCGAATAAAATACGAGTGAAAAGTGCGACATAGATTTATTTTTTCCTCGTATTTTATTGTTGTTTATCATCTTATCCATCGTATTCATTTAGCAGGAAGGAATCGTACGGTATTTAGTAGCGATTCCATATCATCGTTAATAAACGATTTGTCGTACAGAGAAGTCTCTTCACGTACGGCGCGTTTCATTACGAATACTCGGTTACACATTTGCTTTACAAACTCGCGGAAGGATAGTTGGCGCAGCGAGCTCTCTCAGGGTAATCGGAAGAAACCACGCACTATTGCGTTGTCCGAAATCGACGACGATAATCTTTAGTTCTTACGTTAATTTGCATTGTCGCGCTTGTCTCATCGCTGCATGGAGGACGCTGTCGTCGTCTTGTGGATCACGGAACGACTCGCGTCGTTACGCTCGTCGTTCTCGGTCGTGTCAGTCTGCGATCGTCACACCTTGTTGAGATGATGTCTCATCTCGTAGGCTGTGCCCCGCCCCCCTCCCCCGGAGCCCGAATAGGCACCGGCGTACAGTTCTGGGTGATTGGAACGCCCGTGGTTACCTGCTGGACCGGCGCTTGGTGGTGCACTAGCTGTGGGAACCGAGCGATAGCCTGTTTATAAATTATACAAACGATAATCGATGCTCCACAAAACTATGCGAAAAACATGCTGTAAAATAAACAATTAATTAAAGGGCTCCGGACGAAAAGCGCACCAGCGTTTCTATATTTATTAACCCTCCATATGCACAATCTCTCAGGCTTCTTCATTCAAATTTAATTACATATTTCCAACAGTTTCCATCATATACAATAAGAAAAAATTGTATTTGTTTGCGCGTTTAACAAAAAGTTTCGTCCATTACATTTTGTTTGCGAAATTTCCAGAATACTTTTGTCCAACTTCTAACTTTGCAAATTATTGTTGTATTGTTCATAGGAAACTATACATCGATACTTCATTGTGTATCTGGAAAAAAATATCGATTGGAAATAATTTGACAACATTTTTTAAAGTCATAAGTGCAACACTTTCAATCGAATTTTTACTGTATGTAATCCGAACGTACTAAACAACATTACCCAATGCCATGGACAATTCGAGAAGTACATTGGGGTTTTGCAGAATCTTCCACACCCAGAATGTCCTGATAATTGGTGCAAATGGAGTGTCAAAAACCTGTCTCGTAGATAAGCGAAGGTACGATTTTTTTACAATGAAATGAAAATTCTATCTTTTGTGGATGAAGCGGGGTATGATACATTTGCTGAATTATAACTTTGAATAATAAAGATTAACCCTTATAGGACCGATTATTCACTTATTCACTAAATAAAACATATCTCCGAAGTAAGACAACATTTTCTTCTCTCATGAACAAGAAACGTATTGATTATTTGTGGAACCTTTATACATAAAGTCGACCGCTCAATCTGCATTATCAATCGATACAGAAAACAAAAAACGATATTACGTTCAATACGGATGTTTTACCTCATTGTGGTTTTGCAGGAATATTATTGCTTTTTCTGAGGTTTAGTAGCGTTAAACGGCCATAGTCGTTTCAGCTTTACGGTAATCAAAGCTGAACGGCGTTACTCAATTTCACAATAAATTATTTAGAAGGGCAATTGATTCAGAAAAATAAAAAATTAATTATCCGGAAGGCAAGAGATTAAATGTAACAACCATTGAATAAATCATTAGGAAAATTTACATTAGTCGAGTCGGAATAATAGTACCAGCCTATAACGGGTTAATACCCTAAAGCAAGTCACGGATAATGTCAATGAACACTACGAAATATTTCAGAAGCAAATGCAAGAACGCATGCATCTCCACATGTAAGATAGTTCGCGTTTTATTTTTATCGAGGCCTAAACGAATCTTGTAAAGAGTATTGGCGACACTTGAATTTGCTTCTGCTGAGAGTATAGTAGCCCCAGCTCACCTCTGCAGCTCATAGAACGATAGTGTCGGTTAGTGATGTGCGCGTCAATCAATGCGAGGAAGATGCGAACAGGAGAAAACACTGATGTAGTTGCAGGTTTAACAAGGGAGGAAAAACTTCCGATCGCGAGATGATTGGATTCGCGATCGGATTAATGATTTCAACTTCAGCGATGGGAGAACCCTTATTTTATTTTTATTCTTATTTTTAGGGAGCTTAGCGCGTTACAATTAACTCACCTTTCGGATAATACTGAGCGCCTCTACCTTCTCCGTAACCGTGAGAAGGTCCTCGTGTGCCATGACCTCCACGGGTTTGGTTTGGCGGAATGCTCCTGGGACCCGGACCATGCCCTCCACCGTGCGGATGACGCTAAAAACGGAATTTCGTAAGTGATTAGCAGATTACATTCGTATGGTCACCATATTCATTTTGAATTTAACGATATAATTTGTAATGAAAATCGTGAAAATGTTATGGAACACAAAAACTATACATTTTTTTAGATACATACATTTTTGAAAGCGTAAAGGAACAATGGCTAATGAGGTGATTGATGCCCCATTACTTTTACTATTACTTTGAATTGGATTTCCTTCATTACTTTTTACGGAAGTACCTTTTTGGTTAACATACTTATTTGAAAATTATAAACTAGAAAATTGTTGGAATTGTAAAATCGTGCATCAAGAAGATAAATTATTTTAGCAAGGCTGCATGTAAATTGTTGAAACTTGAAGTTCAGACTTGGAGAGTGAATTATTTTATTTCTATTCCAGATGTTAAACCTTTTATTGTCAATTCTAAACATTCTTCTCTGAAATATTCATAAGATACGTTAGATTCCATTAACGAAAACAGCAAGCAAATCAAACAGGACTGACTACTGAGAATTTTACATAAAAATTTCTAAAATAACACTTTTATGCAATTAAAGTGATATTTTATAAATGATTGATGATTTACCTTCAAAATCGATTTCATCAAGCGTTAAATAAAAAAATAACCAGTAATAACAACGACAGAAGGTTATCAATTTTTTCAGTGGCAATCAGAAATCTAAACGTATTTCGTAAAAGCACATACAATCTTTGTTCAGTAATACTGCACTTTTGAGTTTAACCTTTTTTTTATAGTATCTGTGTAATGCATCCCGGTATTACAAATTTTTATGAAGCTATTCTGAGATAACACCCGTCAGGTATCTGAACTTTTTAATGCCATTGAAAAAAAAAATTGCTTCCATTTTCAACGGAAGCGGCCAAGTTAACATTATGGTCTTGTAAATGAACCGCGATAATGCTGCTATCATTAAATTTAACCTTACCATTCTTCGGAGAGTGTTCATCGGCCTTCTGAGCGTGTCGCTGATGCGCCTCGCAGGCGGTTTCTTCGGATTGCTAGACGGTGTGTGAACAGCGCAGCATTTTATGAACAGCCCCATGAATATCATAAACGCAATGCACATAAGAAGTACAGCCCACCAGAATTCCTATATGAAAACGAAAAATTCATAAACATTGTAAACGAATAAAAATAAATGTAGATAACTCAATTTTATGATAGTACATACCGTCATCCACTCCCTTAAAGTCGAGAGCGTTTCTTGGTTGAAAAGCAGATTCTTTAATCTGGCGAGCGGACCTTCGGCATCGACAGCTCGACATTTAAAGAAAACATCGCAATAGCCCTGCAGATGAAATATTACGAAAATAATTCATGTTAGAAAAATCGTGCCACTCCACACAGGATCGAAAAATCAATATGCTCGAATGTGATATCCTACCTGAAAATTGTCGCATGGTGAACCGGGTCTGAGGCTGATCCCACCCTTTGGCAAACCGACAATATTCGCGAACTCACTCGTACTTCGACAGGTTTTCGTATCCGTTCCATTTTGACAGGCCAATTCGCAAAGCTTTCGCTTATCGATATTCGGAATGATGTTGCTTGTGAGAAAACACTCGGTGAGATTCCACTCGAGACATATTGATCCCGTGCATTCGCCATTGATGCATAACTGTAAGAAAACGTCACTACTTCTTAGCATTGTATTTCGAGAATGACAGATAATTGGATTGTGAAACGGACTGGCATATCCACGTAACATGTATGGGAATTAAAAAAGTAACGAGTTCGCTGTTGTTATGCAAATTGAAAATATAGATATTTTTTGTTCGGTGAACAAAAAAAATATTTCCATACATAATACCAACCACAAACTTGGATATTGAATACTGTTCAATTGGCTCAATTTGCGTTTGTGGGGTTTCTAGAATAGATTTTTTCCCCCGATATTTGTCGTATTCCTATCGTATATTTGGGTATTCCGTAATGTACACTACTCACAGTTTTTGCATTATGAATGAGCTTTAAATTTGACAGGAATGTGATAAAAACATAAAAACTTCGACGTCTAGATTAATTGCGGCCGAAGACTTATGCGACTCCAAAAAATTATAACTTGCGGTCGTGTAAAGAAGAAAGAAAATTTGTCTTGTGTAATCGTCATTCTGATGTTTTTGAAATATTCGAAAAATTTCTAAGAATTAACGTCCTGTCCGATTCGACATATCCAAGTTCCACAAACCATTAAATATTACAACAAAAGTCTGTTGACACACTAATTGTGACTATATTCGTTTTTGGAAGGTTCAGTATCATGAGATTTTTTCTGTTTCATATAAGTTTCGGACAAAAATAATGAATAGTGTATGATTTGAAGTAGCATATAATTACCTACCAATGCCGTAACAAAATCTAGTCTAGCAGTGTTTTAACTGCCGACCAATCGCGCTTTGGTAGTCGATTACTTTAAAGATAAGCCGATTTTTTATTGATGGTACTTGTATTTATTCTTTTTATGTATTCGTTCGGCATTGATAAAGATGGATATTTAATTTATTAATAAAATTTTGAAAATCATAGTAAAAACTTGTTATGATTATTTCGTCAACATAACTGTTATAATTAATTCATGAATACGCAATTTAAATATCACATCGGTTCATCAATCAATTTTTCTTTTAAATAGACCAAATATTTATTAAACCACCCGAAATCGTTAATTCCCTTTATTCAAGTAGTTTCTTTTTCACAATATAATTTCCATACCTGAATTGTTATAACATATTGAAAAATAAACAAAACAGAACGAAAAATGGAGAAAACGTCATAAAAATGTTTTAAATTTCTGCAATCATGATTAATTAATAGTTTGGTTTAAAATCGCTATAGTACCACCATTGTTGTTACTTAATATTTAATTTGTTAGGCCAATTACTAGTACGCAGTTATCTAGTCAACAATAAAGTAAAAATAAATCTAAAAAGGAAAATGTATTAACTTACACATAATAAGCATCGATTGATATCTTGATTCAATAATGATTTTCAACTGGTTTAAACTTATAAAATATGTACGTACTTGAGTTCCCTCGTTACATCGCGTCTTGTTGGCTCTTGGCAGTGAGTTAGGACACTCAGACGATTTTCCGTTACACGTGGCATTGTAACTGCAGTCGGATTCGGCTTTGCATTGCATTTTCTCTTTATATGGTACAAATTGGCAGGTATCGCTCGAGCAGCAAGGGCCTTGGCTGGGACTGCAATGAATGGTTTACAAAATAGAGAGTTTTGCTTGAGAAACGATATCGAATTCAATTGTTTCCATTCCTACGCGATATTGAACATAATCGTACCTGCACTGCGTTCCCTTTCTCCTAGCGCAACTTTTGGCCGTCGAGTTAGCTTCTAAATCGGCAGCTGATATTTGACGTGGATAACAACATTTATCAACACACTCGACGTTGTCATACCCGCAGTCGCATTCCTCACCGGCTTCGACGATTTTATTTCCGCAGAAGGCTCCCGCAGATGCTGTTAAATTCGCAAGATAAGAAACATTTGTTTTTGCGGTAACGAACAATATTGAGAGACACGTCCAATTAACTTCAGGAAAATATCTTTTCGAAAATAACTTGTGAGCAATTGTTCTTAGTTATTATATTTTCAGTTGAATGATTTCGGAGAATTTGAATTTATCGATTAAATAATTGATCAATCAATATCTATGTTTACATGTAGTTGAATCAAATGCTAAGTCGCATCATTCGTAATCAACGGTTAATTCGTAAATAACTGTCTCTGTTCCTTGCTGTTAGAATAAAAGTAAACAGACAATTGTAAAAATTGAAAAAATTCAAAGAAATCTTCAGTAAAAGTTGTCATTGTCGATGATGACAATCGAAGACCCAACAATGGATTACACTTCAGCCTATTTAGGTACTTCAATGCAACAATATTGTTAATTGGGCGCAATTATTAGATTGATTAAGTTTCACTCAAGTCACATATGCTAATCAGCGAGTTGATTTTCGTTTCATAAAGTAATTTTCGTCTTATTGGTAATCAATTTTTCTATCTGTTTAAAAAAGTTATTCGAATGTAGAATGAAATATTTGCACATAAAAATGAAATGTGTACCGGTGAAGCAATTTCGCTTTTTGTTGTCCTCAATGGCGTCAAGGACGTTACTGATGTTTCCAATGCTGCATTTTGAAAATTTGCTGTTGTTAGGTCGATCACCACTGGTCGCCGACGCGAACATGATGTAGTTCCCGTGCAATCCACCAGGACGACATTCAGGTGGAAAATCGTGCTGAGAAAATGTAACAATCGGATCTATTAATGAGCCATATTTACACGAAATGTGAAGGCAATTGTGTGTGTTGGTGATCCTTACCGGTGAGCCGAAGTTGTGGCCAATTTCGTGGGCTAACGTTAATTGGGATACTTTCGGTGGAACTCGGCTGTTATAATTAACGAAAGTGATAATACCGGTATTAAGAGATCTTTTTGTCGATTGGTACATCCCTTCAACAGTCTCGGTGTAAGTTTTGTATTTCTCACAGATACCTCCGGACGCACCGGAAGCCGAGGCTACCCACGCTAGACCCAAAGTACCACCGGTGAAGTCTCTGCATGAAAAATGGGAGTATTAATTAAATGATAGTTTTTTGCGGAAGGCAAATATTAGTAGTTTGACGAATTAAAAACGCAAGCCCACCTGTAGGTAAATACATATGCGAGACAAAAGTCTTCATGGTTTCCCAGAGAGTGTTGATTCAGAAAATTGCTGACGTCGATGTTTTCCATGCAGAAAACACTCGGTTTGGAGTCGGGCCGTGTCGTGCACGCAGTGTCATTGTCAATCTGCCATTCAAATGTTATTATTAGTTTCATTCAAAATTGTAACCATCCTGTGGATTTGGGATTTATGCTATTTAATCATTTATTTAATTGGATATCAATTTTTTTTTTTCACACTATTTTGGTAATAAAAAGTATGAAATTGCTATTAAATGCAAGTAGACTCAATTTTTCCGGATGTATGAATTATAAACAATGATTAATGGGGAACTTGATGCCCAATTACTTAGTATATTTTTTCAAATTGCGATTTTCTACATTACTTATTATGGAAATACTTTTTTTTAATTGTTCAATAAGATATCATCAATATTCACAAGTATGATTGGAATTCAAGAAACATAATTTTTTGCATCTTTTATGACATGAAATTAACTGAGTTAGAAACTACCAAAGTGGTTCGAACGCTGGATTAACTTAGCCGCATATTGTATCGACAATTGTTAGAACAACATACTTTTTCTCTCAAAATTACCTTTATCCTCTGAACTTCAAACTTGATATTCCTATGCTCGATTCTACCGTCAAATCTAGTGTCCCTATAGATATAGTTTACAGCAGTAACATGATGAGCTATGAGCGACAAGATCTCCTCCCTTGTCTTCTCCGGATCTCCATGAAGCTGAAAATGAAATAAATCCTTTTATTTGTCTAATCTCTTTTCTCATTTCCATTAATTAATACATCAGTTATCAAAATTCTGAGATGCTAAACATTTCCATTAGTCTTTATTTCGCAATTCTATTCAACTTTACGAACATAAAAAGGCTATCAATTTTATGGCACATATTAGCACTGTTGTTCTAATGAAATTGTTATATTTTTTCTCTGAGTCTCACTGATATCCCTATTAGGTCCATAATTCTGTTTCTATTCGGTATGACATCAGAGAAGGAACTGAGATTATTCAATTTATATTTTATGTGTGAGAAACTTTTGGTGGGCCAAAGATGATAAGGAGTACGATTTTCTCTTGGCCCTACAAAGTCTTTGTTTGCTAGAATATATATTATCAGTCTCCTACAATATCACAATAATTATTAAAATCGTTCCCCTGCATTCTCATGTGCAGAAAATCATAACTGTTCTAGTGCACTGTTATTGGGTAGTCAGAAATTTTCCTCACATCAAGATGAAGCTAAACAATTTCAGTACTTTTTCAGATATGGGAGCGAATTAAAAAAAAAAAAAAAGGCGCCAAACGTGACGACGGTACCCGTGGGACTGGGAATAAATTCACCAACTATTTCGTTGCATCAAAGTTACTACCGTTGGAGCGATATAATATTAGCTTTTGGTCGAGTACACTTTATAATAATTTTCAACAAGTCTGGAGAAGCCTTTGCTCGGAACGCATTCCGCTATTTGCATAGGTATAAAAAAAATAGAATGTATCGATTGAAGGGCGGTTCGCACGCAGTTGGCTGAACAAAAACGAAAGATAAAAAGGGAATGCAGCGGAGCTCAGTATCCGAGGTATTTGCCGACTATGCATAGCACAGTTTCATAGCACAAAGAGGTCGGAGCCCGGACTGCGAGCCCCCGGGCTACATGCACCAATTCTTCTTTCCCTTTTTTGTTTATCGTGCTCTTTGCCGCTATAGAGTTTGCTGTCAATTTCGGTGGCACTAATTCTCGCTAAAAGTACACCCACATGTTCGGATATATGACGCCAGATGAAAGGATCAGTTTGGATAAAAAGTGAACAGGTGTTCTTGTTGTCCTCCTTGGGCCTCGTGGCCCGTCGACTCCTGCGATGATTGGGGTTGTTTGCCTCTCTGGTGTATTTGTGCCCGGGACTTTCAGGTGTTCCGTCCCAGGGATCGACCTTTGGTCTTGCCTCCCTGATATTTTTACTCTTAGGCTGCGGAGGAGGTGGTGGCTCGGGCTCACCGGCATTTTGAACCTTATCCATCCACTCGGCAACCTTGTCAGTAATGCCGCAGCCGCTGGAGTCACCTGGAATCAAATGTTTCTATTTAATGATCAGTAACCTCATTACATATATGAATTATAAATGTTTCACTCAGCTCTTGAATTTCTTTATGCCAGGGCTTTTACTTTACCGAGTCAAATGACAGTTTGTCAATAAGTTATTCAAAAAAATATATTGCAGTCTCACATACACAGATCGATCAAACCAAAACGTTTGTTTGGTACAGAAAACTAACGAAAAACAGCCAGTTTGCGTTGCGTTAAGGCACCGAACGACCATTTTACTTGAGTCCATACGCTAATGTAATAGGACCAAAAAAATTATTTTTATTCACCGGTTTTAATTACCAATAATAATTAGGTAATATCAGCGCGCATCGGTTCATTCGTTGTTTTCAATCAGAACCTTTTAGACCACTATGCAGTACTCAACTTGGAAGACTCGCTTATTCCGAGCTCTGTGCAGAAGCCTCGCACTTAATTTATTTGGAAGTAGTTCCATTTTATATACAAATCATTTTCTACCCAGCATTTTTCTCTCGTTCCTCAAGGATTGCGTACTTTCTCTTCAAGCTTTTTATCGTTGAGCACAGAAGCAATGTTCTCATAAAAATTAATTAAACTTTAACTGTAGTAGAGGTTTTTTTTAAGAATCTTTGAGGACGTTTTTTTCATCACATCGTAATTACATTGGACTTGTGTCAGGAAGTCGGAAATAAATCGTTTCCGCAGTATTCAACATTTTCAACTGGAAAGTTAGACAACATTGGACTGGTCGACGGTGCTAAATATTAGATGACACTTTACTCAGCAAAAATTCCCTTTGAACACTTCAAAGTACGCGACTCCAAAGGTTTGCTTCGGACCGAAATTTCATTCACTGAAACCTAGTTTAATAAATTGAATTTAAGTCAATTTCATTTTACGTACTTCATCTTTTCTGCTGAGAAGTTTTTTCAGTAGTCGTGTCCTCGAAACGCATAAACGTTATTTTCAGGAAATTCGGTATTTCCATTACGAAAAGGACGAAGTCTAAATTACTTTACAATTAGACCGTTTTAATGCCGGACTACTTCGAGCGAAATCCTTAGTTGGGGTCTCTTGAAACACTACAGAATACACAATTGTAAGGCCTGCTTGATTGAATCGCCCTTTGTAGAAACGTAGTATAGGGGCTCTCATAATTTTGGGGATAGGTATACCCAACTTTTAAGTGATTGAGGTATGTTGGTTACCGCATACATCAAATTTACCGCTGTTACTCTCTCCAAATGCTGATGTTAACTATAATATATTACGTTACCCTAGACAACGGGCAAACCTCTTTTAATCACGAACTACGGGTGGATGGGATCCCACACGCCACTTTCCTGGATGGTGCGTCCGAACACATATACCAAACAAAAACTCGCACCCCATTAATTCATACGTGACCCCGTAAGGAATAAGACCATGTATATCGGTAATTTCGCCAATTATTGACCAATGGTTGTACCTCACCACATCGATTCGGCTGTAACTTTGTTAATATTGAATACACCATGAAAGATAGTTGATTGAATTTTTTTTTTTTTTTCAGATTTTTCAAGCGGATGCGTGCAAGGTTTCTTAAGAGTATTGAATTGTTGCCATTTTTTTATTTCCTTTCTAAAATTATTTCAAGGATTTGGAACCTAATACATAATAAATATCTCATGGAAGAAAATTTAAAGTTTATTGCCCGATCAATTGATCGACCTAAAAATAAATTGATTATCGTCACTAATCAGTTAGCTGACTTTAGAATAAATTGTTTAGCATTAATAATAAGTTGGTTGACCAAACGGTCAAGTCGTTAGAATTATTAATCGGTTATCAGAGATAACGATCGACATTTGATTGATTGTTCCATGTAATCGCGGTGATAAATACGCCCGAATAGCCGGTAACCCCTTTTGAACCAGTAAAAAGTAGTTCTCATAGACAATTACCTGCTTACACCATGTACTGCCATAAAGATTGGTGGACACCAATCATTTTCGTGCACCTCCCAATATAGCGACAATGGAGACGAGCCGTGAGGAGGATATTATAAATTAGATGAGGTCCATCAATTAGGGAATCTAATTATGAGAGGCTACACTGTAATTGCCATCTATTTATAAAAACAACCTGAACATATAATATATATTATATGTTCAGGTTGTTTTTTTTTAAGCACGACAAAAATGTTTCTATAAAAATTAATCGAGCTTCAACATTGCAGAGACAAAGATTTACCTCGGCTTCTTTGGCAATTATGATAAAGTCACATCGACGATTTAGAAATAAATGATTTTTGTGCTATTCGATATTTCCGTTTGGAGGATGCGGTGAGACTAAGCCACTCGACAACTAGACCGATCAAACGACGCTCTCGTTCGAAGGAACGTCTCCAGTGAAAAACGCTCGGAAAACTACAGGGCATACAACTCACAAGGTTTCCTCGGTCGAAGCTCTCTCAGGTCATGCAGCATATCACCGTGCATATACCACCTTCTTGCCAATGCTCCCGTGTGCCATTTGTCTTTTCTTTGATCCACAGGACGCGAATAAAACTCTCGTATAAAGCGAGTCGCTTTATATTGCCCGAGGATAAACTGGGTACGAGAGAATTCACGTTACGTAGTTTCGAGACTGTTGAAGAGCAGCGCAGTGCTCTGATGCGCTCGGTGTTGCGTTTCAGGCAATTCGCATTACATCGCGTGACAGCCACTGTATGCATCGTTTCCTTGTCATTTATATTTATTTCGTTAACGAGGATGCTTTTACTTTCAGAAGGTTTGTCCACTACTCCAAATCTAAGGCTTTTATTTTGTATTATTATGTAAACATTCAATATAGATTAATTGAAAGATACAGTGCGTTGTGACACGATTGCGAGGTTAATTAAAAATTTTTAAAAATATCGACTGAAATAAAACAGGTAATCATAGCAAGTTGCTTTTGTCTCATTGTTATTAACACTTTTATTTCGGCGCCTTAACAATTTATCCCACCGAAAGATATCTAATAACTACCTGATTCGAATTCGGATTCGATGTATCAAAATTTACGAAACTATTTTTTGAGTTTTTGTTAAAATAAGTAGCAACATACGTAATTAGTGTAATTAGTGCAATTAGTGCAACGCCAATGGGTTTGTTGGAGTTAATTAATGACGATAAAATCTATGTTCAAAAACTCTTTACCTCAGCGAGTTAATAATTCGTGCCAAAATATACCTGACAACAACCTTATTAACTATTGCAATCGATGAGCCAAATTTGGACAAGAGATTTGTTACGGTCTGAAATTTTTTTAATGCGGAGTTGACCTTGATATAGCTTCAGCGCCTCCACTGATAAAAAAAATAGGGTAGTCCAGTATGACGGCCTTCTCGAATACTCAAATTTTTGTCTGAATCATTTTTGGATATGATCAATAGTTTGAGTGCTATTGCTCTGTAACACTTGATGTGCTTTACCCTGTACATTGCGTACATAAATAATATATTTTTGCATACATCTCAAGTATACTTTTTCATACTATTTAGTTGAAATTGAACCAGTCTAGAGCTATTGATTTATCTATGTATATGTTTTTGATTAGATGAAATTGGACGATGTTTGCACCGACAGTCTTTGGATAATCCGGGTTACGATGCGTAACGTCGGTCGAGGTTTATTGGCCGCCTAACCGAAAGAGAACCACGAGCTTTAATGACCTGCCGGTTTAACCACCACCATCGTGATATTACCTATCTTTATCGATGTTGCCAGGCGCCCTGACGCTAATACGGATTATTGTTACGAGGCTACCCATCTTAGGATCCCGACGAAAAATCTGGACAATTCTCCGCCCTACTTTATCTCCTGTGCTTCTTGTTGTCTCTTTTTTTCACGCGCACAATTATTATGAATTGCATCAACGTTAAATTATTTACTTCTCAGTTCCAGTTCCGAGGTACATCCGTGAGGATTTTTATCTTGCTCCTTCCCTAGCATTCCCCTCCTATCTCTCCCTACCTGTACTTTACAACGGTAACCTAACTCCCAATGCCGACTTAGCTAATTTGTACGCTATTCTCCATGGCCGCTGAAAAACCGTGTACGCACATTTGGACATGTGGACTCGCATATCAAATTACATCTTCATATTAATCGTATTATTATTTTTAGTAATAAAAACAGTCGAATTTGGAAAAAGTATGCATATTTCCCAAATAAATATCTTGAAATTACAAGATTGCTAACAGATATTAGGAGGCAGTGATACACCGAGAAAATTTTCTACGGGGACGGCAATATAGAGTTCTGGTCTCCAATCTAAATCTACCGCTAGATGGCGCGCCGCGCCACTTCTATCTCGTTTCAAACGGAGACGTAGCTACACTGGCCGTAGACAGACAATAGCTGATCGCACCGTGACACGTCCACTTAAACGTAGCGATAGATGTATATCGAACGAAGATCATCGCTCCCATCTCGCAGTATTGCGGAAAAAATATTGAATAATAAATGTAGGCTGACACTTATCAACATTTTTACTCGACTTATGTCGGCATACGGAGAAGACGCAACGATTGTTGGTCGCTTCGTTAAAAAAAAAAAAAAAAAAAAAAAAAACGAAGAATATAAACTAGATTTTATTCACACAAAAGTGAATAATAGTCCCTTCAACAAGCGTGAAACTACGGAGCGATCAACATCACTCGACATGAGAGCACTTCGCGCTGCTTACCAATAAATACTATAAAGTGTACAGATTATTTTCGTTCGACAATAATATATACACTTATAATATACACTTACTAACTACTCCAGAGGACTTCGCTCTGCTTAAAAATAAATATTATAAAGTGTTACTTTTTGTTGATGCTGCAAACGATTGCCGTGTTTCATTCAGTGGGCGTAGCCACTGTGAGCCATCGTCGGTAGCGCCATCTCTCGGATGTTCGCTGAGCTCTGTTTTTCCTCAAATTTTTGAGAGGCCGATAAGCTATGCTGAGATAAATTTCAAAAGCTATTTTCTCCGGTGTTATTGCATTGATTTTGATGGAACAAAGATTTTAAAATGTGTTTTTTAGCCGTGCATGGGCTAAGCTTCTGGTGATACGATTCGGTGAGCATAAAAGTAGAAATATAATAATTACTTTAGAGGTCATTAAAACTGCAATTTTTTTTGAGATTCCGAAAAACCCAAAGCTTAACCCAATTGTGCCTTCATTTTCTACTTGTGTTCCAAATTTTGTTGCGATTCGATGCCGGAAGAAAATAGCTTTCGAAATTTTGATGTGATACGGTCGCGGGGAGCGCGGAGGGAGGGGGAGTATCACTGCCTCTTAAACGCGTTTACATTATTTTTCTTCACCGTCGATAGTCCGTATGTCCAGTCATAAAAAATAATGAGGCATTCATTAATCAAGTTGTTGAAATTGCAAGGTAACTAACAGGCAGCACATGTGTAATGCCTCACATTATTTTTTCCCACCGAGAGGATTTCACATGGTCACAGTCATGAAAAATGGTCGCTTTGAAAACAAATTCGTAGAAAATTCCAATTATGAATACATTTCCATCGTTCGCGTTGCCTGCGCCTGAGGGAGACAGATGAAAGGCTCAAAATATATGGCAGAGGAAATAGTCGAGAATGCGAGAATGCTTTGCAGAGACGAGAGCCCGCCATGGGATGGATTTTGGGATTTCGCTTTGTAACGTGAGTAACAGGGTCTGCTGAAATTCCGTGAAATTTATGTGTCGAGGAAAGCGGCTCGTTAATGTTGTAGATTCATAACGGTTATACCGAGGCGCTAGTGCAATATAGTGCGCATGCACACATCGTATACTATACGTGCATGCGCGGGTTTGTATGCAGTGTACGGGGTACAAACTAGCGTACAACCAAAAGCCAGGGGAGAAAATGGCGAATACGCGAGTGCACGGAGTCAAGATAAATATTACACGACACCGTACGCAGGTACCGTACCAGGGTTGCGCCTGTTTATTTAAGAAACGTTGTTTACACTGCTTTGAATGTATGAGGTGGAATGAGCTACGCTGTTTGTGCGTAGCTTTATTCTTCTCTTGATAACAAGCTTATATCACTATTTCGCGTTATGTTATTTGGGAGAGCTTCCATCGACCATTCTTCATCTATTTGAAAACCAATAGCGGCTGGGAAATCTCTTATCATCGCCTATTGATACAGTCAAAAATACAACTATTACAGAATATACATATCACAACACTTGCACGTTGCTTTTTAATTTTCAATAGAATTAAAAATCCATATTGACCATATAGACCATTCTGTCATCAGACACTTTTTCTAAATAACTATTTTAGATGTTTTAGACGATTTTGATTATTTAAAACTTGCCAAGATCGAAAAAAACGAGTTCATGAAAAAAAGCCTTCTTTATCAAAAAGCAAAGACAAAACTTATATAAGAACGCACAACAAAATTCTTCAACAATATTTCATAATCTCTCGCCATATTAAGTCCGATTACTGCGTTGAAATGAAGAGGATAAGGGGCAACATGGCAACGGTACACCTGGATCACAACGACACACTTTTGATAATACGTTGCAGGGCTTTGCGATTAAACTCATTCCTAAACGCACCTCTGCAAAAGCCGGAGAAGAACTTTCCGATACTGAAGGGCGGGGCAGAGATCCCGCGCGTTTATGCAAATGGGAGATATCGCAGGATACTCGGCAAAGTATGCAGTTGGAGCGCACACGTGCGACCATATCTCGTTGGTTGGCTGTACTCGAGCGAAAGAGCCGGTTACGCTTAAAGCTTCTGCATCGGTTAATAAGCTCCTACAGCTTCTGGAAATATCGTCGAAAGTTCCGGACGCGCGATCGACCGACAGGAAATTGAAAATGTTAACCATCGAGTCAATTTAGCATTGAATTGTCTAGAAGTGTTCAACTTTGTACGAGCTCCTATATTTTTAGTTCCGAGTTTATTTTAGGACTCGTGGTTTTTGTACGTTCCATCGAATAATTTCGTTGCTTATTCTCGTATCAACAAGACTTATTTTGATTTACAAAGAAAAAAACATGAATTACATATTTGAATTTGAAAAAATGATGAGTTCAATGTAAATGTTGTTAAGGTGGCTTATTGCAAGGAGGTTTTGGTAAATAAATCACTGCTTTTTACTTAGTGAAGTCGCGTCTATCAAAACTTAAAGTTTGCATGTCTTTTCAGATACATCTCTATATACAGAGATCAAAAATTTCGTCAATGTCGCCGCTACCGGGACAACACGGCAGTTTAGTTGACCGACTGGAGTTACCGAATGACTTATATCACGGAGCGGTTAACCCCACGGAGTGACTAACGTTATAGAGTGGCTAATTTAACGGAGGGGCTAAACTTATCCTATAAATAGCCCCTATATATAATAGCACAATAGCCTCTAGTTTGATTATGATGCTACCTTCGCATGTACTACTTAGAATCCAATGCAGAAGTTGTAATAACAGAAGACTCAACATATGTTAATTTGGAGTATGTTCGGACAGTAAACATATTCAAAATGCCAGAAGAACGACACTTCAGTTTAAAGATTTTCTTCAATTTTTTTTCATTGCGACCGAAATTTCGATTTTTTACCAAATCATAAAAGGAGATTTAATTCAAATGTCAGAAGAGTAGGTCAGATATCTACCGAATTGACATCGAATATTTCTTATGTAAATCTAAAAAAAAAAACCACACGACAATAATCAATGACGCATTTTATTTAGTCGATGTTGATTGAATGTTTTTGCAAACAAAGCATAGCCAAGTGCGAGGTGCTTTTGAGTTCATCGAGCAAAGACAAAGGAGCACCGCATGGTACGAATCCTCGCGGTTATAAGAGTCGAGTAAGTACCCCGAGAGTATCATTTGCGGCTCAAAACTTTTCAGATGAGAACAGACGCGCTTGCCGTCTGGCGTGCGCGACAACCGCTACGGTCGTTCATCCTGCTTCTAATATGCACCCATATAGCTCGGTTAACTCTTTCGCTCGCCTCGCCTGAGCGTATCAGTGTGAACGTTCGTTCGTCTTTTGTCATTCTTCGTCTCGACCTTTAAGCGACGAACGGATGGCAGATGGTCTACGATTTAATTATTGACTTTATGACTGGCCTCTCACGGTCACTGCTCAAGGAGCTCCGAAGCGTTTGCGAGAGCACACGCAAGCGCTAACAGCGTCACGTAAAATTGGCGCGAGTACATTGAGCACTGCAAAAATACGTCACCGTGGAGCAAATTGGACGTTGGTCGTAAAAAAAGATTCGACATCATTAGGATGCGGTTTTACGACGTTGAAGAGGGTCTCGTGATTTTCTCGTGCATCAACCGGGTCTTAGCCGATTGCAGAAGAGCACATGTAAACATGCTGCTCTGACGCGGCTCGCTGCACATTGCTAACTCTCGAGAAGCCCTTTTTCCGGCATGCGGCGCAGGTTCAACGAACCTGAAATTTACCTTTCGCCTGTGACTCTCTCCCTGCCGAGATTTATCCCGCGATGCTCGATGGAGTTTAATCATTTGCTCCTAGTTCTCGCGCTTTACGTTAAATCAGAGATTACGTGGAGTATTACGGACATCGGTCGAATAGTTCGTGTATTTCTGTCACGAAGAAATTTTTCTCAATTGAACAGGACATCGAGGATCCCTTGTCATCTATTTTAAATTGTTTAAAGATCTTGAGGAAAGCCATTGACCGTACAATTTGCTTCTGATCAGTGAAAAAAAAATATATTAGAATGAACAAATTAATGAATACGCAGTTCGAGTGATCAATCAAAGTTACTTAATTCGAGTTTAGTCGTACTAGAATGCTAAAATGTTTAAAATGTGGTTTAATTCTACAATTTTCAGTAAGTTTATAGTAGGAGTATCGAATTCTATGCCCGTTTGCACTACCCCCGGGCTTTTGAATGATAGAATTATAGAATTATAGATGAATCAGAGTTTTCTCCGATGGATGAACAAAACCTTTAGAATAAATGCCGTTCTCGTTGATTGAGACTCAGTGCGAGGGATCTATAGAAGTTACTTAACTCGAATTGGTTGTCACTATAATTGTCAATGGAGCTTCGTGTAGGTCTCGCCAATGGCCCTGAAGATATCTGCACTAAGAAAAATAAAATGTTTGACACGCCATAACTCCCTTAATATAAGTCCTACTATCATCTATAAGGGTTCATTTTGTTCGTCTTAAAATTGTCTAGAGGCGGCATTTTCTAGTTTTTTTTATCAGTGTTATTTTTTATGCCGTGAAAAGAAAAAACATGAGAAACATTTGGCACACTGTAGCCCCCTTAATTTTCATTATATAAAGATCTGTGAGGGTCCATGTTGTTTGTCTTGAAGTTCTCCAGGGGCGATATTTTTTAGATTTTTTTTATCGCTTCGATTTTTGAAACTACAACCGAAATATACAAAAAAAACTTTGGCACGCCGTAGCTCCCTTAATTTTAACCGTATGGCAATTTAGAAGAGTGCGTTTTTTTTCTCTTAAAATTCTCTAGGGGCGATATTTTTTAGATTTTCTTGATTGATGTTTTTTTAAATGTCATAAGCAAAAGAACGATGACAAAAAATTATCACGCTGCAACTCCTTTAAGTTTCGTCCTTGGAGAACCCGTGAGGGTGCATTTTGTTTCTCTTAAATTTGTGTTGGGGTGATATTTTTTAATTTTTCTTTCACGCATATTCTGCACTTTTTGAAACGGTATTATGTAACAGTATTAGCCAGCTTAGATGAAAATAATCGCGCTGTTGCCCAGAGCACACCACGTGGAGGTTACCGTTACGAAAATTTTAAGAGACAGAAAATGCACCCTTGCAAATTGCCATACGATTAAAATTAAGGGAGCTACGGCGTGCCAACGTTTTTTGTATTTTCTGCTCGTAGTTTCAAAAATCAAAGCAATGAAGAAAATCGAAAAAATATCGCTCCTGGAGACTTTCAAGACAAACAACATGGACGCTCACAGATCTTTATATGATGAAAATTAATGGAGCTACAGTGTGCCAAATGTTCATCATCGTTCTTTTTTCGATAACGTCGAAAAAACAAAGATAAAGGGAAATCTAAAAAAATATTGGTCTTGAAAGATTTTGAAACAAATAAAATGCACCCTTGCAGGTTCTTCGATGACGAAACTGAAGGGAGTTGCGTCGCGCTAATTTTTTGTCATTGTTTTTATGCTGATAGCACCGAAAAAAAAGCAATACAGAGAATCTAAAAAATATTGCCCCGAGAAAATTTTAAGAGACAGAAAATGCACCCTTGCAAATTGCTATACGATTAAAATTAAGGGAGCTACGGCGTGCCAAAGTTTTTTGTATTTTTTGCTTGTAGTTTCAAAAATCAAAGCGATAAAAAAAATCTAAAAAATATCGCCCCTGGAGAAGTTCAAGACGAACAAAATGCACCCTCACAGATCTTTACATGATGAAAATTAAGGGAGCTACAGTGTGCCAAATGTTCCTCATGTTTTTTTCTTTTCATGGCATAATAAATAACACTGATAAAAAAAACTAAAAAATGCCGCCTCTAGAGAATTTCAAAACGAACAAAATGAACTGTCATAGATGATAGTAGGACCTATATTAAGGGAGTTATGGCGTGTCAAACATTTTATTTTTCTTAGTACAGATATCTTCAGGGCCATATCTCGCCAAACGTCTGTTCTTTAAGGTTGTCGATAAGTTTAGGCGGGTGACGTTGAATTGCGAACCCGGTTTCTATTCGCTATCAGGTCTAATGAATTATACTGACGAATCTGGTAATTGTAAGTGACGAACGACGGCGAAATGTAAGGTAATTCAATAGCGGAAATCAAAAGAATCGTAAGTCAAGTTTTGGAGTCTTTTGCAATTTATAATATAAAATTACGAACCCTTAGGCGATATAAAAACGCGCACAAGTTCGCGCTTTTCGAATATATTTCGCATATCGTCCATTTATTCTAAACTTCCTTGTACAGTGTCGCTTTTTTTTAACGCTTAAGCTCGCTATCTCGGTCCTTAGTAACTTGACTATGGGGCGCAAACATGATCACCCAGAGGCAACGATGTCTGCATCACAATAATCGCGTGAGAGCGTAGAAAATCTCCAACAAAAAAAAAAGAAAAAAGAAGAGAATGGAGAAAGGATCGACTTACCCTCCCTCACGTTAGCATACGGATCACCGACGTCGTTCTCGTGGTAGATCACTGAGTGAAGAGAATCGTTGAGCGCGTGGGGTGGAAAATAATAGTGCGCCCTTTCGACGAACCATGAACCCCCTCGCGGGGAAACGATTTTTCCATGGAAAACACCATCGCTAATGCTGCCAAACACGTGACTATCCGGTTCACCTGAAAGCATGAAATATTGTCTTTCAATAGAATGTCTGTGGTTTATTTAGTGTAAGATTATAAAATGAATCTTATCTATGCCGCTTTTTACAGGAGATATCATACCATATCAATTGGATATAAAATAAATGTGCTGCTTGAAAGTCATATCTTAAAATATGAGATATTCTCTGCCCATTTGCTAAAATGTTTTTGGTACTATCTGAGTTATCGCATAACTTACCAGATTTACATTATTTTTTCTAGAATTCTGATATTTGCGACAAAAAGATTTCATTCATCAAAAAACCATGTTTACTTGAAAATATTTCCGAACTCACCTCACGCTCGGATTATCATCAATTGAATATTGAATATGCCATTTAAATATCCTAAGTGGCTAAATCATCGATAGCGTAGTTATAGATTAGATCCGATGGAGGCGGAAAATTTTCATGGGCAGAAAGCCAATTTGTATCCTGATATTCAGGTTGCAAATACTAAAAAATATGGTCACATCAATTTATCAATATATGTCGCATTCTTTATAGTGTGCTGTGAATCTGGGTTAATGTACAGTAATGAAAAAATATTAATTTATCAATTAACATAATTTGAAATGTTTGAGAAACGAATAGATCGCACAACGATCACTCAGTTCGTGATGGATTGTGTCAAGCTGGCACCAGCCGACTGACCCAGTTTGTTGTGGTCACCTGAGGTTTGTAAAGCTGGAAACTAGAAAACTATATTGATTATACTATCGATATTTTAGGAAGCAGTGATTCGATTTAATCGATTTCAGTTTCATTCGAAAGCATTTGAAGAGTATCAAATTATGATTCAATGTTATTGTTCTAGAGTTTCCAGTTCGATATCAAGATGAAAAGAAAAAAGCAGCATTAAATTAGCCTTAAATAAATCTGTAACTGTCTGGATTTCATTAAATAATGCAATGGGCGCACTTAAAATCAAGGAGGTGTTATCATTGCATTACTGAGAAATTTGGCTGGTCCATGGTTTTGACTGGTTAAATAACGCCAGTTCTCCTCTATACTTCTGATATCAAATACATCAGATATTTCTGATTGATGAAAAATTTACCTATCAGGTGACCCTTGTAGATGTGTGAAGTGTCGAGGTCCTCGACTTCGCCGGAGGGTCCTTCGATCACAAGATTGTCACTGAAGACGGTTATGTCTCTCTTGAGACGTAGGTGAAAGTCACGACCGTGAGATCGAAACTTGAGATTCACGGTATTGTCACGAGTAACTGAACGCTTCGCCCTCAGGTGATTCCGATGGACTTCATCGGTGGAGTATGAAAGTGGTTCGTAGTGGCGAATATACTCGTTCAGTCGTCGGGCTGAAACAGAGAGACAAACAACACGGATAAATAACGAATTCAATTTTGTATTATCTTAGAAAATTTGTCCGTATCAACCGCAGTAGCCCATTGTGTCACCCACGATACTGTCTGGATGCTGCCACGATAATAACATTTCCTTTTGGTAATACATTTAAGCGCGGATAATATCAACAGTGGAGGCTGAGCCAGTATCAGAATTTCTGTGTTCCAAGTATATATGTATTCGCGGAGTCGTGAACTGAATGGGGGGTGATTCGAGACGGGTGACGTTTTTTGCGACAGGTCAACGAACGCGGGATCGATATTCCCACGAACGCGTTGCGAGGTCGGTGGGGTATGGGGTGAAAGTCGTTCTTTGCGGGTCATCGACGACGGAGAAGGTCTCTGACGTGCGACACGTCAGGTACAAAGCGCTATCTCTGGCTTGAGCTTGCCAAACGAGCTTTAGGCAGCTATTATTTAAAATATCTCACATGGAAAAAAAGTATATGTCAGATATATAGCAAGATATATAATTTATATACAACATATATGACAGCAAAAAGTTCTATATCTCATATATATCTTTTATATATCCATCAGATATATAATTGGATATAATATTGTGATACATATTCGATATAAATTTACTATCTGCTGTATATATTAGCAGATATATATCTACGTATATTTGATAATATATAACTTTTTTAACCCTGCCTATACAAATATACATGAGTCATGTGTGCATAATATATCCAAACATACCATGTATCTATTAT
This sequence comes from Clistopyga incitator, assembly GCA_947507545.1. NCBI lineage: Eukaryota > Metazoa > Arthropoda > Insecta > Hymenoptera > Ichneumonidae > Clistopyga > Clistopyga incitator. The sequence goes on from OX382176.1 coordinate 7,821,057, forward strand.
AAATGCACTCTCTGATTTTGAAAAAGAGAAATTTCCACTTTATTTTTAAGTGACATTGATTTTCACACTTTTCCAAGTGAAGATAACTCTAAAAAAGTGAATTTTTAATTTTACACTTAAAAAAAGTGAAATTTGTACTTAAGAATTTTTACCACTTTTAGAAAAGTTCAAACTTGCAAAAAATTAAAAAATTATATTTCAGTTGTGCAATTTCGATTTTCCTGGACAAACGGCTTTGGATATTGAAAAGCCTGAAGCTTAGCCCAGTTCCGCAATACTTCCACAGATTCTACCAAAATTGGAACACTTTCTGTCGAGTAGTTTAGGAGAAAATAGGTTTGAAAATTTTGGGCTGTGCTGGGAAAGTGGTGGAGGAAGTACCACTGCCTCTTAAGGATGCGCGTTACTCTGTTAGCCGTGCGTCTCGAAGCATTAGTGCGATGTGAATAAACAACGCGTTCAGACAGGCAACAGTGTGCGTGCGTGCGTGCGCTCTCTCTCTCTCTCTCTCTCACTATAGCACTCAGAAGTTTTAGCGCCAGGACATAAACTTTTTGTTTTCTGCGACTCGCCATCTTTTTTCATGTATCTCTCGCTATCTTCTGCTTCGACACCTACTATGCCATTTGGACTTTCTAAATCAGCAAGTACTCGGTAGGACAGTCGGTAGCGATGTCGTTGTTAGGAAGGTAGGTAGGCAGGGTCGTAGGTTCGACTCTCGGTCTAGGCAAAAATTTTCTTCAATACAAACCGTTTTCCTGCATACGATAATACTAACAATGTCTCAATAAATAATCCTCGAGACGAAATATATGTATTTTCACGTTTTTAGGAATAAACAAAAATAATTTCAAATTTAGAGAGGCATTCGTTGTAGATTCCAGATATATAATTTATATATAGTGATAACATAAATTATATATCAATTATATATCTTCACGTATACTTTTGAGATATATAATGCGGCAAAAAGTTCTATATGCCAAGATATAAAATGTGATGTATATATGATATATAATATATATCTTCGATATATCTGATTATATATCTCTGCATATACTTTATTTCCATGTGGGTATGTCACCTGCCTCCTAAAATACTGTCTTTCTCAATGCTATTTCGACTCGTGCATTAACTGTGCACAATGTCTTCGAAGTCAAAATGCATTACCACATACTATTCATTTTTATTTACCACGTACGGAAATCGGATCATCCGACTCAGGTGTTACGATCGGTACCTTAATTGGTGAGTAACCCCCAGCTTCCATTTTTGGCCCTCAACCTTGATGGAATAGTAAATTCGCTGTCAATAAATTTCAATTGGTCGCCTAGCTGCACTTGAAGGGCATGATACAGCAGATGTAACACCTGAACATTCTCGGTATAGATTGAAAAATTCTCCAGCGGTTTTGTCCGACAGAATGGTTGTCTTCGACGAACCATTCTATAATTCTTCCGCTATTCGATCGTGAGAATAGATAGAGATGCCGCGAGTGGCAGGTTGAAACGAGAGCGTTGGGCGCTTCGAGGTCTCGACGCAATAAATATCGGACGTGGAATTTACGACGGTCTGACGATCTGCGAAATAACGGAAGTCCAGTGAAAACCGGAAGCGAGGCTGAACCGGGACCACGTTCACCTCTATTCCCGCTACACTCTAGTCGTGCGCATGGAGGTGATGATAAAAGTACGGCATTCGTGGTCAGAACAGACCAGTAAAAGGGAATAGCAGTCTGATGGTACATCGTGTACAGAACCCAGGTTTAGGACAGTGAAAACGATACTGTTACTACGGTGTCTGCAGTCCACTCTATATAACACACTATAAAAAACATATACCAGATTCGCTGTATAGATAGAGACGAGAATTCAGATAAATTGGATCAATTCAAACCCAGAATCTTTCGAATTTTTCCAATATCTATATACTGTAACAAAATTCGATACATTTCTATATTGCATTGCGGACATTCCATAGGGAATTGGACTAGAATTAGGGTATGTTGGTTTAATTTAAAACCAAAGGATTTGGAAAAAAATTGCAGTGCCGTTATGAAGTAAATTCTTTAGAACAGAATATAGCATGTATCTACATATCGATAGAAATTCCCATTCACGGGTAAGCCTGAACTGCCATAAATGTTTACATTACATCTGCAATACTGGATTATCTCGATTATATTTTATTCTTTTTGTATTGTAAATACATTTATATCATAAACGAACAAATTACAATAGAAAAAACGACCACAATTTATGAATGCGTTTGTCGTCCATAGCTTGAAAATGGTTTCGTCTTCAACGGCGACAACCCAGCCAAACAAAATATCGAAATTGCAGAAACAACAGCGCTCAGACAGCTTACGTACTAATACGATTCTGCATCAATCCTCTTCGTAACCCATCCAATCTCCTTCTCTATAATGCATCTAAAATCACCCCAATTGCAAATCGCAACAAACAGCTCTATATTCGCTAAGTTCGTACTAAAAGCTGTCTCTGGTCTATATAGTAAACGACCTCTAAACGTAATACCCAAACACAAAACGCCAAATAACACAATAATAGAAATTCTCTCATCCCCATTTGATACATGAATTATATGAGGTGTTCCGCATCACTTCGAACGGTTCAAAGCTCGAACCTTTCCAATATTTTTTTTTCTTTACTATCATTTAAAGAGGATGAAAGACGACTAAGAATCTGTAATTTTTTTTGTTTGAAACCATATTTTAAAAAATCTATAATCGTGCTGAGACGGCGATCCACACACGCACGCAAGCACGCACGCACACACATACACAGTTTTTCTAAACCACTTTATGCAAGGTTTTGGGCCATTCTGAGTGTTCTGACATGAAAATCCCGCAAACTTTTATTTTGCCAAAACGAAAGCATCCTCTATGAGGAAGCAAAATGTATTGAACATCATTTTCAGTTCAAATAACTATGAACTAATTGTAACGAAGAGCAACATTACCATTTTTTAAAATTAATAAGCAAATTTTTTTTTTAATTTAAGAATATTCTCCGTCATAGTTCTCTAACCCGTTCCTACTATTAAGAAAACATACATTTATTGCATTTCAGCCATCTATCTGATCGAAAATATATTTTTTCTGTCAAAAATGGAATTTTTTATTTTTATTACGTTATTGTATTCTTTAGTTTGATTCAGAAAGTTCACATTTCTACGCGGTAAGGCCAGCTAAACACAATCAAACCGGAGGCTCAACATTTTTGTTTAGTATTTAATGACAACAAAAATCTTGCTAAGTTTAGGTATTTTTTAAACTGATTCAAAACAAGGTTGTAAAGTAGGAAATCGCACAATTACTGCGCATTATTTTAAAAAATGTATAACGCTTGGTTTATGCGGAAGCCAAACTAGATTAACCTACTTTTTCAAAGAGGTAGCTTTGCTAAGTGCCAACAATTACAAGCAATGTGCAAGATTCTACGTTGTAAACATTTTCTTGTTTCGTTAATCGATTTTAACGTTGACTTGACCAATATCGCCACGGTGTCTTCGAGTAGATGCGAGAGTATTGTGCTCCCTCCGTCATTATATTTCATTTCATGAATCGTCTCGTTGCTACAGTGTTTATGACACACGCTGAAAAGAACGACTTCCGGCTCAGGTCGGAACGCATCCGCCGGTACGACCCAACGACCAACACTAACCTTTAGTTTCTAAAAACGTTCATTCGTGAAAACTTTTGTTTCTGAACACATTCATTATTGCAACCGCTAGGTGTCATCCGTAGGAGAATTTATCTCAAAAAAAAAAAAAAAAAAATACACTATGGAATGCATCCGCCATTTCCATGCGGGTAGCCGTGGAAAACCCTTATGAAAAGTTGAAGCTACATATGCGAGACGATCAAGGAGGGATTGGCTAGAATAAACATGTGGCGTTTCCGTCGAGCGGATTAAGTCTTCGATTACGTAGGTTGAGTGGTATTCCACTGTATGTGCCATAATGCATTTGGTATGAAAAACCGGAAAGTATACTGTCGAAGACCAGAGACAAGACCCTTCAAAGCGTGAAAGTAGCGCCCTCTATTCCGACCCCTATGTATACACACAGAGACTGAGCTTATATCTCCTCGAGTTTGGATCTAATCCTCCCTTCTGAATAAACCGAGCCCGGTGGAATGTCTTCCAATAAAGGTCCCCACACATCCAATTCACTTTGTCCACTTATTTCAAGGACTTGCGGAGAGATACTTTTATAGTGTATTACAAGTCAAGTTTGCCGTATCACGCTCTAAGAATTCCTTACTAGATACGAACGTTTTCGTTGTTATTGCTGAATACCGTCGCAGATGTTTTAACACCAGATAAAACGATAGTTCGTTATTAGATTTTATACAGAGGTTTTCTGTAAGATCTTCCGATAATGCCCCATTGAAGAAGAGGAGGATTTTAGCAAAGATTCGGATTCACAGCTGCACGATAGATCCGATATCACTTTTTCAAGGGCCTACTTAATTTTTTAATTTGCATACATGCGAAACATCCAAGCATCAGTATACAAAGTGCGCGAAAGCGACACGGATTACTGCGATTTCTGGTGAAAATTACCCATCGTCCAGCCGAAAATGTTTTACCTTTTAGGGAACAGCGGCTTACCGTCGAGCTAAGATTATCACAGCAAAAATCACGAGTAGGCCTGGTAGAGCTTATTAAGAGGAGCTTCCTCTATAATTGACCGAAAACTAAACTAAGTTCAGGAATTAATTGTGGATGAACAACAAGACGTAATAAACTGGTTTTTTTTAAATCTTTATTTATGCTTCAATTGTAATAATTTTTTGTTATTTATACGAAATGGCGTCCAAGATGGCGGTTGATACATGAAGTGCCCTCCGGTTCCATGCAAAAGTGCGTGCATTCCTCACTTGTTAATTTTCAATCTAGAATCACGATACAAGTTTCATTTTAAAACTGAGTAAATACAGAATAGAATAAACCCAAGAAATCTAAAAAATATTGAAAAATGAAAAAATGACGGCCATGTGATCTTGAAAGTTCATTTTTTGGATGTTTTTTTTTTTTTCACTCACATGTCCGCCATTTTGTCGTTTTTCAATATTTTTTCGATTTCCTAGTTTAATTATATTCTGTACTTATTCAGTTATAAAATGAAACTTGATTCATGATTCTAGATTGAAAATCGACGAGTGAGGAATGCACGCAGTTTTGCATGGAACCGGATGGCACTTCATGTATCAGCCGCCATCTTGGACGCCATTTCGTATAAATAAAAAAAAAGTATTACTATTGAAGCATAAATAAAGATTTAAAAAAAACCAGTTTATTACGTCTTGTTGTTTATCCACAATTAATTCCTGAACTTGGTGTTGTTTTCGGTCAATTATAGAGGAACCTCCCCGTAAGTTGTACGATAAAATTCGCTGGAGGGCATGGTAGTCACCCAAGACTAGAATTTGCTAATAGTTTTTACCGGATATATCCCAGATCACACATTTTTACTAGATCCTTCTCTCTGTGTGGGAGAGTATGTGGGTAGCTGCGGCTGTAACTTTCATTGATTGTGGGTCACGTTCGACTTTGTGTACCGGGATTGTTCGACAGTGCGGCTCGAAAGTTACTGTAACTCGTGTAATTAATAGTCTAGTGTTTGTGTTTCTGTGGCCGAGATCAAATGAAGCTTTAGTGCGTACCGTGCCTTTTAGTTGTGCTTAATACGTTCTCGAATTGGTAATGCGAACCGCACCAACGGACGTGGATCATTTTTCTGAATTTGGAATTTCTTTTAATTAACCGTGTTTATGGGAAGAAAATGAGAATAGTACATTGTGATACGAGTGGAGAAAAGTGGCTAGTCCACGCAACCGTGAAGTTGGCCGCACGAGCCGAAAGTGAGTACGGCCAACTTCATAGTTGCGTGGACTAGCCACTTCTATATCCATTTGTTAAAAACTACAAAGCGCCAAATCTGAAAGAAAATGTTTTCCCGACAATCTGTTTGATTAAAAATTGGACTGACGACCGCTCGACATGTTACAAGCGTTCAGTAACATCTTCAGCGCGATTTCTTGTTGTTGTTTTAGAGCTATACGTAATTATCAAAAACAACCAGTACTGATCAGAGTTTTGTAATTGTATGCAATTTGTTTTCTAATTATAACTTCATAATGATTATGTGTAGCGATTATAAAATAGTGTGTAAGCATTTGAATAGCTGAAAAAAATCCTAATTTTTACTTCAGTATGGAAAGAAATAGGGGAAAAAAGTGGATTACAGTGAATTTTTAGTGAAAAATAATAATTTTTTTTCAGCTAATTAACAGTTAAGGCATCGCGTTACAATCGCTAAATATAATTAATATGAAATTATAATTACAAAAAAATTGTACGGTAAACTATATCTCATGAATTAACGGGTTAATTAATGAATCTTTTCAAAAGATTCATCCCTAATCGAAAAAAAAATTATTTTCTTAGCTTTCGAAAAAAAAAGGCTTAAATAGTCAAAGTAGTATTCTCTATTCCAATCTTTACGGACACACGAAGACCGGGGGCCTATATCTCCTGCAGTTCAATGCGACTTCACCTGCTGTCTGAATAAACCGAGTGAATGGAATCTCACTCGATAAAGTTTCCCACTCATGGAAATTCAGTTTATCCGCTCCTCCTGAAAACTCGTGAAAGATACTTTTATGCTATGTAGGAAGTAAAGTTCAATTCAATTGCATTTTGCTCCACGAATTTTCGGTTAGTCACGTATTGCACCTTTCCCCTATCATCACGAATCGTGGTATAATTCGGTGGTTTTTTCGCATCTCTTGTTTACCAGGTGGGCGAAGTACACCGTTGATGTGAAGACTCACGTAATATCAAGAGTATAGATATGGTATGCTCGACTCTCCGAATACAAAGAAAAATAAAATAAGCTGAGGGAGTCACAGAGTGTACTTCGTAGACGCACTACTAAAAGTACATATAGCGGAGGAAACGAGAAGCAGAATGAACGTGTAGGACGCTAGAGAATTGGAGAGTTGATATGTCAGCGTCGACTTTGGCTCGGGAGAGGCGACGACGAGTGGAGATAACGTTACCAGAATCCGACCCTGGTACGCCAACTTTTTTGACGTTCTTTTCTCCTACTTCAGCTATTTCACCATATTTTGCAAGGGAGATTCTTTGCTAGAAGTGATACATTGTCCCACAACGTGTGCTCAGTTCCATGCATAAACATAATTATACGGACATAAAAAGAAATCTGTAAAAGAGGGGGCTTGACTAACAAACAAATTAGCGAATGGTTATTTTATTATTTGACAATTTTTTTTATTTCAGTCGAGGATTTCTTCAATTTTTGTAAAATTATTGGATAAATTACAGGTGTATCTGAATCCAGAAAAATGACTCATTAGCATTATTAGAGATACTTTGAAATATTGTACGACATATCATAACAGGTATTGAAAACAAAAATTCTACTTTTTTTTTTCAAGCGTGCTACAGAATCCCGGTGAAAAGTAAATTGGATATGACTTCACATAATCATTTCGCAGTTCATCGTAACTGGCTCCTGTCCAGAAATGTCCACAATCCATGCAAGATGATCGGACATATGGCCGATAATCGGCTCAAGCTGCTCGATGCTGAGATTGCCAATATTGGCATCTACGATTAACCGATCATCGAGTCGAATCTTGGATAAGAAGTGCGGTTTGATATTGACAGCAAATAGTTGGCCGCGAACGAGAAAACGTCAATCGGGTGGATTTTCGAGCTTATTCGCCTTAAAACAGCAAATTCACGATTGGCATTGCTCGATCTTTGGCTTGGCATTGGCTTCGGGCGGCGAATTCGATAATCGTCACGCCAACGTTAACCCGAGTATTGGCCGTTTCAGGTTTACTGGAAAAACCGACATGGGAAGCGAAATGTTCGATATACCCGTTACAAAATGTTATTTCACCATTGATTGTAATATCCATTGATAATTCGTCAAATAAACATAAGAGCTGAAAGATTGTTTTCCATTCTGAAGTAAAATTGTTGGCAATTAATTACAGCTTCTCATAAGAATCACCTACTATTTTTGGTTTAGTTATTGTACAGCACCCTGAATATTTGATCATTGGAGCTACCTATTTGGGAGAAACCTCGGTGAATATTTTTTTGTTGTTATTTCGAGAAAGAAAACATTATTCCATTTTTAGGAACAACATTTGATATGTTTTTCTTGCTTCAGCGATGAAATTTTTCTTTGATTTATCAAGAATTCTGAGAACGCGCCAGTGTTCTATCACAGGAAACTAAGCGTGCCATATTGACCCACCGTAATACTTACATAGGAGAGTAGTAACAGCAGCGACATGAATAAATGTAACACATTCAAAGTGCGATGTTATTTCAGCCAGGAGGCAAGGATGAAAAAGAAGTAATGAAAAACCTAGATTCGTGCATTTTTCTCTTCAACAGTCCCCATGTTTATGCCACTCTATTGAATTTAATTCGTCCCTCGTTACAAATCCACTAGTAATACCTTCATGTGATATGAGAAATTTTCAATTATCCATTACTTCGCGGAGATTCAACGTTTTTCCCGAAGTGCAAAGTTTCTCCGGATTTTTGCCTTTTTTTCCACTCATTCACTCCCACTCCCTCTCTCTCTTTCTCTCTCTCTCATTCCCCAGTATTCGCGCGGGCTCATATAATTTAAATGGGCATTTCGCGGAAGAATGGTACGTACTGTAGGATCCGCCATTTTCGCTCAACGAGTGCCCGTAGAAGTCGTTCAACTGGCTCATTTACATAGCCGTTTAACGAAAGTCCGATGAAACCGCGAAACGACGATGTTGAGAAGGTAAAAGGGAGAGAAAGAGAGAGAGAGAGAGAGAGAGAGAGAGAGAGAGAGAGAGAGAGAGAGAGAGAGAGAGAGAGAGAGAGGCCAGAAGAGAAGCTCCAAGCGGAAGAGGATTTTGAATTACGTCTCTCACTCCCACTGAGGGGGTTGCTCCGTACGAAAGTGAGTATATAGCAGGCGACGAGACCCGGTTTCGGAAGGATCTCATTTCCGGTCTCGACGTTTCCACGCTTCTCACCCTCCACGCTACTCGCTTTCTGTACAGTTCGCCCGTTCGTCCTTCCTTCACTGCCACGGCTAGCTCCGGACCTCCATCGTCTCAAAACGCGACAATGGTACAGCATTCCTCGAGAGCGCGGCAGTAAAAGCCGCCTCGTCTTTAGAAACCCGCATAGATTGCTTCTACTCTGGGCGGTAGAAACGCTCCATGGGTGCTTTAGCATTGCCACGCGACGTCGGTTCGTGTCCACGATCCCACTAGGCGCAGCGTATGGGTATGTGGATATATATGTATATATATACATAAATATATAAATACATGTACAAAGTAGATGTCGACAAGGCCATTAACGGTACACTGTGGAATAAACGCTGTCGGAGGTAACGACGAGAAGCTTTTCCTGCCAGAAGTGAGAACGTAGAAAAACATGACGGTGATATATATGGAATACCATCGAGTTGGAGAGAAGTCCGGAAGGCTGGAAAAGTTCGGCAGCGAAATGCTTCGAAACGATATTTGGCTTCTATTATGTTCCGCTCAGATAAAAGTGTAATGAATGAAACGTGCCGCCTGATACGGGGGTGCATGTATATTTATATATATCCCTCTATATTATCAAAAGATCTCATGTGTATATGTGTGTATATATTGAGTGTGTGTGTAAAGTGTATTACAAAATTCTGCCACTCGATCACGCGAACGGAGAATCTGTGAATTTTTAAAGAATTTTATTCTACTATATGTTCGATCTGTAAAATACATTTTTTTAAAAAGCAATACAATGTAACGGATTGGGACAATCGATTGCTTCGAAATCACTTTCACACTCTGCATGTGAACCAGAGAACGTGGCTTTAAGAATTCACCTTCGCTAGCTCGCATTCTCTTCGCACTTATACTGCATACCATTTAAACGGAGCAATTTGTTTTAAAAGTCCATAAAGCAGACTTATAGACAAACGTATGAAATATCATAATAATTCTAGCATCTGAGACATATCTTTTAAAGTAAGACCTTTAAAACAAAAACAACCGAAGAAAAGTTGCTACCAGCAAATTCGCAACACGCGACTTACTCATCACATTTGTTACTGGCATGAAGTTTTCATCGTGAATTTACTATAGCATAATGATAAATAATGTGAATAGAATTTTAAGAATTTCGCGAATTGTCTGCAATTCACGTTTCTTACTGCCATTTGTCAAGATCGCGTTCTCCAATTAGTGCGCGCAATGTTCGCAAAATTTTGTGTAATCAATTATGGCATATTTCTTAATGAAAACTGTTCAAGATTATTGATAGTGATTCTTTTTCACTCGACGTTAAATTTTGTTTAATTTATTTAATATATTTTATAAAACCAGCACATTTTACAGTGGAATTCTAAAAAAATTCACGTATACTTTATTCGATGTGATCGATGGCGTATAAAAGTCAGGAAAACATTGGAATTGGGCGGATTTTTACTGTGTAAGCTCATTGCAGTAAATCAGCTGGCGCATATTCAACCAAACGCTTGGTCGTTCCAGACAAGTCTTTTTTCCGTATGAAATGTCTCGTATGTATAGGGATAGAGTTAGAGCGTACGTTATAACGTACCTCCCCTGTACACAGAGCGCAAACGATCGAGGGAGATGGTGAGTGTTTCCGGTAGCAGTACCGACAGGAAACTTGGCGGTCAGAAGGGTCGTCGTGCGTCATAGATCGGTGAACGCATCGCTCATCGCATTCGGTCGCTCTTGCATGGCTTATGAGCATGGATTGCACGTATGTACAACGTACATACGTACGACGTTCGGCACTATTATGGTTGGCTATGAATTGTATGGTAAAGCTAGGCGTAAGATTTATCGGGTAAAGGATGTAAAGTGATGTCAATATGCGATGTATCGGTTGCTATATACTGAGAAAAAAAATCGTTAGAACCAAAACCTGCGGTTGCGGGTGGCGAAAAGCATATTTCGTCGATTAGACAAATTGGGCATATCAATTGATTTTTTTTTATTCTATCACCAATCGCATCGATAAATTAAATATTTCCTTCAATTAAACGAATATTCTTTTCGCTGCCCACAATCACACGTTTTGTTGGTTCTAAGGATTATTTTCCTCAGTGGAAAGAAATGTTCTAATGAAACAGTTCGAAGGGATTTATAGGAACCAGCAATGAGTAATATTCGAATTCATTTTGCTTTCTCGTAGAGGAAAATTTGTTTTCATGAAACATTTTTTTTTTTTTTGAGATTATTATGTCAGTTCGCCGAGAATCATTTAAAACGTCGAGAAAAATGGTTTTAAAAATGTATTTGTGTGCGTGTGTGTGTATTCCAGGAACCGAAAATTCAATCGTCCATAACTCGCCAATGGCACGTTCGATCGAGCTTAAATTTAGCACGCAATTAGAGAAGTAACTTTTTTGTAATTGCTGCAATTTTGAAGAAAAAATATCTGTATATTACTAGCGTGTAATTTTTGTTGTAAACTTTCTGGGGTACAGTGATGAACCGTACGAACAGAAATTTGGGAAACAGCTACGACCACATGTAAATGGAGATGCGGAGTAGAATCTTCACACGGAACTACTGCTATATGGGAGAGGTGTACGGGTGGGCTTTTAAATTACTCGGTAGTGCGATGGTAGCATTTCGAACGCATGGCTGAGCGAGCACGCGAGGCCGAGTACCGCTGCTGCGATTAATAAATAACGATCCCTATCGACGTTGCGAGAGGACCATTCCCCCTACATATCCAATAGCCAGTAGTAGCAGCACCAGCGGCATCGGTTGAATATCCTGGGCTACAAGAAATATAATCGCTGACGTAGAATCATTTGCCATAGATGGTATAGTCGATTTTTCCGACTGACGAAAAGAAAACAAGAAATTGATACCTCTCTAGGGGGATTTAATCAATTTCATTGGATTCTGCCAGGAATATGCTATTATATGAGGCAATATAGCCATTATTTCGACATTCAGATCAATGCTCCGTGATACGCCGGTGAAAATTTCTTCGCTCAATGTTTACGCCTTCAGGGCTACTTCTCTCTCACCTCACCCCACTTCGTGGGTTATCGATTCTCCTACACCAACGGCTTTTAGTATCGATGAGCCAGAAGCTTAGCCCAATTTTGCAACACTTCCGCATATTCTCTTAACGTTTGAGCTCTATCTGTCCAGTATGTTGGGAGAAAATAGGTTTCAAAAGTTTTGAAATGGGCGGGGGAAGTATCACTGCCTCTTATGGGATACACCTGCACCCAGAGAAAACATTTCATGGATGCACGAAAATCGTTGCCAATGAAGTGACATACTTCAGTTTCAATACTGCGTTTTATTTGATAAATCGTATACTCAACGAAAAATAGTGACATTGTATATATAAATGATTTTAACAATAACGCAATGTCAAAATGTATGCGTAATAAAACCTGAAAGAAGCGAAGACAGCTTTATTATATAAGAATTAAGGCTACTTGTTTATAAGTCATTTCTAAAAGATTTGGGAAAAGTGAATGAAAATGTATAAAATTCCTCACAGATTTTTTATTACCACATTTATACACTTACCACATTTGATATAAAACAAGTATCTAAAATTAAACTAGTGTATAAAAGTAGATATTGGAAAAACTGAAAAAAAAAATTATTTCTTTTGCAAATTCTTTGAATTATTTTTAATTAAAGTAACATCTAATAAAAATATCAACGAAAAAGAAACATTGTAACAATATGCGGGAGCACAATCGTGTCACTTGATGTTGGAGTGCTACGCGAAATATTGCAGTTTTGAATCTTTGCGAAAGCCACAAAAGGAAAATAATTGTCCTATGAAATGTTCCAATACACTTTCATAATACGATTTTTATTTACGCCACTCAATCCTTTATGTTATTTTCCTTTGACTGTCCTTCGTATCAAATAAAATATTTGCCTCCCGCTATGACATCGTGCGCTAAATTAGTTGCGCCATACCAATAAAGTTAGTTGTCTTACATCGTGATCAAGTCACAAATCTCCTGACCAATCGCGAGGTTTATAAACGGACTGTAGTTTTCCGATATATTTCGATTTTTTGTGTCATCTTTTGTATTACAACAAACTTATTGGCTTACTATCCCACAATAAAATCTATACAAAAATTCAAATCCTCACAATATCATCCCACGAGAAATTCGATACATAAATTCTTGTACCGTTGCATAACCAATTCAAGAGGGACAAAATTGTCAATAGAATTTTCCCTTCTAACGGCAATAATTTCGTTTACACCGTCGTAACGAAGCTCGTGCGAGATCGTTCAATTGAATAAAAGATGTGTGTGTGTGCTGAGGACGTAGCAGGTGGTCCTATGGTGGGTCAGTCGGTGATGGAACGAGTAGCGCGCTGCGATGCATAGCCACAGAGCCACAGACCTATACATACTACGGTAATCGGAAGGCGTGGGTGTACTGTATATGGTGGCGAGGGGTTGCTTTGACGAGTTGCTGCAGCGATAGGGGCGAGGGGCGGAGAGGGTGGTTCAGCGTGGGGGGCAGGAGGAGGAGGAGGAGGAGGCAACGGACAGAGAGAAGCCTGGAGCAGTAGGGTATGTGCGGCCAGAACCAATTGACCCAATTTCAGTGAACCGGACCCGATCGAGTAACTCCCCAGCCCCCGGCGCACGGCAACTTCCATTATCTAATTTAACTATTTAGGAAGATGGCTGGATGGCCGTTGGTCGTCAGTGCGCTTCCTCCTTCCGAATTCTCTATCTCCCTCCTTCGGCTCGATTGATCGACAAACGTTTCATATAGGCCCTAGCAACGCAACCCCGATGGAAAAAAATAGTGTACTTGAGACATATGAAAAAATATATTATTTACCTACGCAGTATATAACGGCCAAAAGTTCTATTATATAAAATAGAACAAGAATAAAATATCTATTATATATTAGGTTGGGGAAAAAGAAATCCATTGTTTTTTTCGGTAGATGGCTGTACTGATAGATTTTTCGTAAAGTATCGATCAAAGAATTTCAGATTTATGCTCGTTGGAAAAGTGACATTTCGAAGTAAAACAAATTCTTTTGCTGTTTTTTGTTTGGTGCATTCAGTTGTGAGTTACAGGGTGTTAAAAATGGAAATGAACAAAGAGAAAATTCGGTACATTTTACAGTTTTGCTTTGACAAAGGCGAAAATGCAAGCCAGGCGGCTAAAATTGTGAATGGTGTTTATGGTTCCGATACTGTAGCAGCCAATTATGTGCAATTTTGGTTTCGTAGATTCCGTTCAGGATTTTTTTATGTTAAAGATGCACCTCGCACAGGTAGGCCGGTCGTCGAAAATGTCGATAAAATCGGAGAAATGATCGAAGTTGACCGGCGTGTTAGCAGTCGTAACATCGCCCAGGAGCTAAAAATCGAACATAAAACCGTTTTAAACCGTTTACACAAAGCTGGATTCAAAAAGAAGCTCGACGTTTGGGTGCAACACCAATTAACAGAAAAAAACATGATGGATCGAATTTCCATCTGCGAAGCCTTGGCCAAACGGAATGAGATAGACCCATTTCTTAAACGGATGGTGACTGGAGATGAGAAATGGATCACATACGATAACCCTGTACGAAAATGATCGTGGTCAAAGAGCGGTAAAGCACCTCAAACGGTGGCCAAACCAGGACTAACGGCCAGGAAGGTTCTGCTATGCATTTGGTGGCACTGGAAGGGGATTATTTATTATGAGTTGCTTCCATATGGCCAAACGGTAAATTCTCATCTCTACTGTCAACAACTGGACCGTTTGAAGATAGCGATTGACCAGAAACGGCCAGAATTGGCCAACAGGAGAGGTGTCGTGTTCCACCAGGGCAACGCTAGGCCACACACATCTACAGTGACTCGCCAGAAACTTCGGGAGCTTGGTTGGGAAGTTTTAATGCATCCGCCATACAGTCCGGACTTGGCACCAAGCGATTATCATCTTTTTCTTGCATTGCAAAATTTCTTTAATGATAAAAAATTGGCATCTAGGGAGGATTGTGAACATCGACTACTAGAGTTTTTTGCAAATAGAGACCAGGACTTCTATGAGAGAGGCATTATGAAGTGACCTTTAAAATGGCAACAAATCATACAACAAAACGGTGCATATTTGACCCAAATCGGACAATCCGAAGCATGTTAAATAAAGTCCTGAAGTTCATATAAAAATAATGGATTTCTTTTTCCCCAACCTAATATATGTTATTTAAAAAATATTCTTTTGTAAATATTTTTTATATATCTGATGAATTTATAACGAAATATACTACATGCGCATATTTTAAACATAAACTCACTGTATATGCTTATATTTAAGATACATACTTACTTACATGACGACACTTATTTCTCTATCACATGACGGATATGTAAATACACACATCCACGCTTATATGGAAAATATGTATTCCGATGTATCTCTTATAAATGTTTTTTATATATTTTTATGTCATCTCGAAATATATTCGTGAATATACTTTTAAAAGCTCGTCGACAAAGTACTTTAAAAAGCTTTCGCAAAATGGCAGTGTAGTAAAGTTGTTTTCGAAAACTAACACGATTGGATTATTACACTGAATTAATTGAGTGATTTTGCGATCAAGTTATTGTACTAAATTTAAACGACAAAGAGAGAGAGAGAGAGAGAGAGAGAGAGAGAGAGAGAGAGAGAGAGAGAGAGAGAGAGAGAGAGAGAGAGAGAGCGGCGCGTGGCAACCCAGAGACAAAATGTTCCAAAATTATACGCCGTGCTTGTTGCTGGGTAATACTCCGAGGACTTAATTGAATTAGTTCAGAGCGACAGGCGTGACCTGGGCAGCATTGTTGCTGGTTTATATCCGCGCCAACCGTGCACCACTAATTAATGTTTCGAATGGCTCTGTTTCGGGAAAATCACTTTTTCTCGACTCCTCCACCGCTCCATATTCTCTCACTGCGCGGGTTCACCGGGCCCCTCGGTAACGGCAAACTTCTGCGTACCATCTGCTCACCAACCAAGCGAAAAGTCTAATCAGACTGAAGGTGCAGGTTTATAAGGAACGAAGGGAAATGAAAATTCGTTTATTAAAAACACGTACCGCAAATTAAAAATAAATTGCAAATTGCTTTTCCGTGAATTGTGTCTATTACGGCGACAATGTATAAATTTGTTTACAATATGGCCAGTTATTGACATTTACACAGGAAAATAAAATTTCCGAAAACAGTGTGAAAGTTTTCATAGGTTTATCTGTTTTGTAAATATAACGGAAATGCACTGTAATACAAAAATTACCATTTCTGTAGTTGTTATGTTAATAATAAAATATCATTCGTACGATGGACGAATAGTGTAAGCAAATGATTACGATTTTGCAAAGCCTCGAATTAGCACACCGGAAGCCAACATTGATTAACATACTTCGTCATAGAGGTACCTTTGTAAAACGCGAAAAATAATGAGAAAGTAATATGCAAGGTTCTACTTTGCATTTTTTTTTTTTTTTTTTTTCAAATACTTTTTGTTAAATAGTACAACCTACACTGTACGAACAAGAATTAAATAAAGTAGATGTCCTTTGCTGCGTTATTGCAAATACCGCGAAACTAACATTGTACGCTAAGGTATGTAATGAAAACAGTGCCTCAAGACCAGAGAGGTGGATTGAGTGGGCTAAAAATACTTTAACCTGGATGCTTGGTTTACGTGCGAGGAAGCTCTTTCAGGTCTGTAGGTATGTAGCATACTTAGTGAACGTTAGAGAGAACAATTGAAGAGAGAACGCAGCGAATATGTAACGGGGAGAAACAGAGCCGAATAAAAGAGCGTATAAAGTATAGTGGAAAAGAGTGCGAGCAGCGCGGAGAAAGGGAAGGAGCAACAGGAGCAACAGGAGCAACAGGAGCAACGGCAGCAACAGGAGCAACGGCAGCAACGGCAGCAACGGCAACAACGGCAGCAACGGCAGCAACGGCAGCAACGGCAGCAACGGCAGCAACGGCAGCAACGGCAGCAACGGCAGCAACGGCAGCAACGGCAGCAACGGCAGCAACGGCACCAACGGCAGCAGCAGCAGCAGCAATAGTAGCAGCCGCCGCCGCCGCCGAGCACCCCGTCCATTTGACATGTACAACAACGCGAGCGCGTTCGCCTCCCGAGGCGGGCGCGTCCCATTTTCTCGTTGGACTCTGCGTTGGATGGTAAGCGAGTATAGGCCCTATGTATGTATAAATATATATATATTCTGCACGTTCAGAATGCATTCGAGCAGCTGCTCATGCACTCTTTACGTCTCTCTGTGTGTAGGTCGTTGGCACACGTCGCGAGACTCGAGAGAGTGTTATGCCCCATTAGTGCATGCGTGGCGCCGAGACGGAAAGGCGCGCGGCACTCACTCTACTCTCTTTATATACGTCGTTCCCTTCTCTCCGGATACTGCCTCGGGAAAACTCCGAGGGACGTTGCACGCGAGAACAAAAATTTAAAAAACTCGTGCCTGGCACCTCGAAACGCGTCACCGGCGTTACAACCACGATGAAGCTTGGAAACGGAGATAGGTGACCATACATGAGCGACGCGTGGCATGAAACTTCGTGCCAGAGTAACATCAATCAAAAGATATATTTCTTTCACTTTATGTGCTTGCAGGTATAAATTTTCAATTTATGTAGTATTCGACGGCAACATTAATATGGTATATCTTGAAAGTGCCGGGTGTAAACTTCGACATCCTGCGGGAAAAATTAAGTATTAAAACAGTATAGAAAACGGCCTTAAGTATGATCGATTGGACCAAATTAGAGCAAATTGTTAGTTATTAGGGTCCAGGTCAATATGTCCGTAGCTTTTGGTGTTCCGGTCGGGCAATCTTTTAGGTATTTAGGTTAATATCTCCACAGTAATATCTCATAGGGCAGGTTTTGATGTCCATGTACATTTTTCTAAAGTCGTCGATGCCCAGTTGCAAAAACTGCAGCTAATTTTTCACAAAATCATTAATAGTCTGTGAATCCCAATTTGAACAATACGTTCAGTGTTCGTAAATAACTTTCCAGCTCGGACCCAAGCCAGATGTATTCAATACCGTGGAAACTCACCAAGTATTTAATAAACAATTTATCTATTGGAATCCCCAAAATCCGTGAAACACGAGTGAGCGGGCGAAGGTACAAGACTTTGGCTAAGTATGCGTTTGCAGTCTCTTTGCGATAGCTTGAGTGAATTCTCTCGAAAATTTGGTCGCACTGGTTGAATGGTCTTTCAACTGAGCTGAACGCGGGGTGAACACACGCCGGCGTGTGTGTCTCACGTGCACGTGACCCTATAGGTGGGTGCAGTGGAATACGAGAATTCTAGTAGGTGTGCACATCTTGCTCTACTGCACGGCCCTGAATAAGTGTAGGAACTCAACAACGACGCCACAACCAGCGCCTTCCTTCCAAATCAGTGAGCATTACGTTTCTTACGCTTCGTTGAACGTTCCGAGGCCTTCGAGCTCTCAACACCACACACACGGGGCAATTCATTCTTCTCCTCTTTGCCGGTTCACCGTACCAACATAGTCACTGTCTCTTTTCCCAGCTACTGGGAATTTTTCTCTCCATCCTCGGACGAACATTGGGCTCACGGGTATCCCGAGAATCCCAGAGAAGACAAAGGAGTTTTGTGCTCCCCCTCGACTCCGGGTAAGAGATACAGTCGTTGACTGAATCCATCGGTAGCCTTTCTGCAGCAAAAAGCCCTCGTGCAACGTATTGCTCAGGATATATAGCGATAAATTGGTTGAATGTGTAACAAGGACCGAGCAATCTATTATCAAGCGCCGCTAACTACTACTCAAGCTATTATCTATTATTTACAAGTCCATTTCATTCTTCTGTTCGGCGATCATCCTTTTTAAATTAAACATTTCTTTATTATGACGTGATGAATGAAGCGATTATGTTTTCGTGTGAACGATTGCTGGATGCAGTCTCGTCTATGCTTTCTCCCCATTATATAGGGATAGGTCGATACTTAGGGAGCCTAGTATAAGGAAGGGTACATGCCTGTATATACAACTAACATTCGAACAGCACCTCAATCCTCTTGGCCCAGAATGTCAGCAGCTCGCACCCTCGCTTCATTTCGTTTCCCCTCCCCAACCTGGTCCGTCCCCCAGGAGCCAGAGGTAAGAGCCGATTATCCCTCGAGCAAAGGATGACCCTGGATTACCAATATCGCTTCATATCCCACTTCTCCTTCGCTCTTCTCGCGTTCACCACCCCATAGTAACCTTCTCATCCCAAAAATGCTCTCCAATATGCGATATACCGGCTGAGCAAACAGATTTTTCATCTACCGGACTATTCTTTCTGTATAGAATCGTGATATGTGATAATAACGAAAAATTCATCTCTATTCCGATACACGCAAAAAGTTTCAAGTGCGGAAGATTGTTTTTAATCCATCGACAGAAAGATTGAAGCGCATAAACGCCAGTCCTGTTAGGGTTTAAAATAAATATTTGATCCGGGAAAAAGTTATGTTTTGATATGACATTTTGTGCGAATTCGTGTTCTTTCATTTTCTCGAAAATAACGACCAATATTTTTGTAGTGGTTATCATGTTGACCTTAGGAATTTGATTGATGCAAGAAACTTATTTCCGCCGAAAATACACGACTCCGACCGCTGGGATGTCCACCATTCCAACTTCGCTCCACCGAGAGCTTTGCACCACATTTTTTCGCAACCTTTTTCATTCCACTGGGTACCACTGCTTACGGATGTGCTCTCGATGGTACGTCCCAAAGCGAACAGCAAACATCACCCGCACAGGATTACCCAACGTACTAACGTACTCGGAGAGAGTGCACTTCCAGTAGGATTGCGCATACTCCTATAGCACTCCAGATACGTTATGTAATCCTGTGCGGGAGATGCTGGCTGCCCGCTATGGTGTACAGTATAATCCCGATTTTCTTTCACTCTTTGGAGACAACGGAAAAGAAGCTAAGAAGCCTAATAAGGTGCTCAAAGGGAATGTGAGGGTAAGCGAATTTTTCTACGTATCCATCTATCGACGAATTACACCTATGCATCGCGACAGTTAGTCAAACTAATGGAAATAGTATCCTTAACGAATCGTTTAGTAACGGAAACTAACTGATCGTCCAAGCAGCTAGCTGCCCGGAGCTAAAGGGTTGGTTGGGTCAATAAAGTACTATGGTTATGTGGCAGACGATTAATTAGGTAGTCCAATGAAGATTTATTAGTCAAGCAGCTAATTGTCATAACCAATAACTCGGTTGCCTACCAAATAAATTCGATTGCTGACTAAATATCTTAATTGCTTACCAAATAATTCGGTTGCCTACTAAATAACTGGGTTACCCGTTAAATAACTTAGTTGATTATTCAATAATTCAGTTTGACTAAAAGTTTAGTTGTCTAATGAATCATTCGGTAGGGTTTAATACTTAATCGTTTGACGTTTTAATCGTTTTTTGTTTAAGCTAGCCATTTGTCTTCGTATACTTTTGGATAGATTGAGAGCTTTATTCTCGTGAAACGTAAGTACCGCAAGAAGGATTTGCAAGAAAATCGTGGTTTCACTGTATGTTGTTCAGAATACATGTGGAATATATATTATGAATGGCAATGCCAGAAAAGCAGAGATTTAAGTACAGCTGTAAGCGCACGAGAACGAGAAGATTCGCAAAACTGGCGGAGAATTTCACCGAAAGGCTCAACGTCAGAGACAGCTGCGTCGAGCTGACGGAAATTGTCACAATAATACGCTTTCTCTGTCAGATTACGAGAGTGTACCTCCGCTAATCGAAGCTAAGGGTTGGTGGTCGTCGGCATTTGAGGAACTTCGGGTGGGATGATAACCACTATGAATAGAATCGAGGCCGAGAATGTCGGTCGTTGCAGGGCGAACTGTGGAGTGCAGCGAAGCCCACGAATGTGCTTTGCCTCTCCGTTGAAGCATTAACGGGTGTTACCCGCGAGTACGTCTATCGGACACACGCTGGATTATGTAGCCCGTCCGTTCGTCCGTCGATCCGAACGTACGTATGTAGGTACTTGGCCTTACCCTACTCATCTGGCGCCCAGCACGCGTACTTGCACCACAACGTTGGTAGACCACTACACAGAACCCTTCGCTGTCCGCTCTACGGCTATCCAATTAATTCGAATGTGCCACAACGTAGCTCTATGCAGTAACAGCTACGGCTGCTCCAGCTTAAGGGATCTTATATCCAGCGGCGTTTCCGCTGCACAAATGGTCCATGCTAAATTGCTCTCTTTTTCCGCATTCTATTTATAAAAGTGTTGGGGCAATTGAAAATAAGTTGCAAGCTGCACATTGCTTTCTCATCATTTTGGCTCGCCACAAAGCCTCCTACGTAGTAAAGTATTTTTCACATTTTGGATTTTTCACTGAGGAAGCTTTGTGGATCAATATAACGAAAAAGAAAAATAGGGTTATTGCATTCTCACGATAATGGTCATTGTTGGATTTTGTTAATGCCAATGTTATCTCATTCGTGCCGAACCGTTTGCCATGTTCGAGTTTAGAAAAGCTAGTACGAGAACCTTATTTTTTTAAATAATACAAGATCCCGCAATTACCAAAATTGAAAATTCTATCAAATCGAAACCAATTTACCAAGTTTGTTAAAATTCGGTACCAACACACACACAGACACTCACGCACGCATACGCTCGCAGACACATTTCCAAAACCATTTTCTCGACGTTTTTGGTGATTCTGAGCATGCTGACATCAAAATCTCAACAACAAAAAATTTCGTGAAAACAAAGCTTCCTCTGTGAGGAAGCAAAATAACGCCGTTGAAAATAATCCATGAGCTCTAGTGCTCGTCTCGAATGGAGGACCGCCCTATGGTGTATGTTTCTGCTCTCAGGATTTTCTCACACAAAATAATATCAGAATATACACATTGTCAGTTTTATCTGTATACAACCCGTGACGAACATTTCACGACTTATAAGCCGAGTACATGAGTAATGTTCGTACGAGCATGTTAATTTGCTGCTGAAAATGGGTTTCTCTATCCACATAGCAGGAAGATGAATTTTCCATCCTCTTGGATGACGTGGAAAGGGAACCGAGAAAATCCCAGGTATCGAAGTTTCCAATCGAACCCGAGTTTTGTCCCTTACTACGTCGTCGGAGTATGTCCCGATAAAAGCCTTGGGTCTTGAGTCAATTAATTTAATTAAGCCCCGGATCGGAGTGCCAAACTTTACCAATTGCGAGAAATTTCGCAATGAAGGCGCCAACCCTACGACGGAAACTCCCTAGTAGCTCTTGTACTGCCCAGCGTTCTTTCGCAGCCTTGCCTCTCTATTTTCTACCAGCCGGTAGCCCGTATTCTTTTTAACCCTACTTCACTTTTTTTTTACTTTCCCCAACCACGTACACGCGCCACGGTTCTTTGGCATATAGTACCCGGAGAGAAAGCAACCTATTGAAACTTTTTGAGGGCCCGGGAAGCGCACCTCTTACTCAGTCACTTCCTGCATTATTAATTTTTGCCAGACTAATATTATACCGCTACCAATATGCGTTGTCGTTGGTGAATCCGCATTAAGCAACGAAAACGAAGATTCGTCGATCGACATTACCTTGAAGGGTGTAGCAAAGGGCAGAATAGAAATTAAGTTTCTGTCATGTGTTGGGAATGACATTTAAACAATGGAAAAAGTTCATTGCCACAAATTAATATTTCTTAGATTAAATGTCACTACTTTTCATTAAGTTTGAGATCATTCGAAGAAACGATCGTATTGAATCTCAAGTATTTCAATTCGTTCAATTTTGATTCGCCATCTTTAAATTACTTAAATTAGTACTGGATTACAGCGCAGAATCGTAACAACGCAACGAGACAGTGCGATTAGCATTCGAGCTTGTGAATCGTGTCACTTTACTTACGATTATGAATCAAAGATAATTAATGACGAAACCGACATAGACGAGGGTACCTAAGTTTCTCGTTCAGCCCCAACTCATCGTGCCTTTAGAATTCGAAACAGTCACGAACACGAGGTTTCAGGCGTGGATTTGGAGCTAGGGTTGCGAGTCAAGACTCGAGGACCCTCGGAAATTTATGCGTTGGGTATCGTTCTAGGCTAAGGGTGAAAAGTCCTTTGGGGCGAGGTTGAATATATATATTCCGTGATCAGGAAGCGGAGGAGACCCTATGCAACCGCGATGCGAGTCGACCCGGATTTTCCATCGTACAAATAATGCCTCGCACCAATATAGAATGCGAATCTCGGGAATTTATCTGTCGCGGGGTGTGTGCACTCTCCGGTTTCCGCATCGCCATTCCCGCCTTCCATATTTACCCGCCGCTCTCCGTACGCGCTTCTTCACCGAGTCACGCCACTCACAAAGCTTCGTAATCCGAGCCATATATTCTGGGCGTTTTCCGCGTTCTGCTGATGTAAACGAAACCACGGAATACGCAGGAAAGGCCCATGCGAGATGGGCCTTCACATTTTGGCAACTACGAACCATCATGTACCGCGTTGGGCCAAAACCACATACTCATAACAAATTGAAACTTGTTGCAACGAATCCGTCGACGCTAAAGTTCTAGGGCCAGTTTTGAAGCTCGCTTTCGACAAAACTTTCATATTTAAGCTAGGACAACAATACATTGAGTTTGATCTATACATGGTTAAAAAAAGCATCATCAGATAATCCAAATTTCCGGGTGCACTCAAGTTCCATGAGATATGAGAGAAAATGCAAAACCTGATGTATATGATGAAAACATCATGGCTACAGTTTTCAGCTACCAAAAAGATCAGGTTTCGCAATGATGGTTTAAACTAGAAATTTTCATTGAATGTTCACATTAGCATATAAACTTGTCAAATATCTTGAATTCGTTTTTTTTTTTCATGTTATTTGAATATTAAACAATATGTACTTGACTTGCTGTACCAATTTTAAGTTGACTTTATGACTTTGTGTACCGATGCACAGCTTATTGATCAAATTTCTGACACTGTTTTTTTTTCTAAGCAGATCGGATACCACTGACGTAAATTTACTTATCTTAATTTTTTACACATAGTGTTTGTTTTTTAGAGTTTAAACTTATCGAGAATTTTCGTGTTAAATTTATTATTTGTCAATGTGTATTTATGTCATGCCTCTGTAACAGACAAACATAATTTTCGATGCGAATCGATAAGGAACAAAATATGCGGTTCTCACTCCATCCGGATACATCGTGTGTTTTCGCGTTATCACATTTCCAAATAATTGAGTCAGAGTGAATCCCGGTTTTAAAAACATGTTGTTCGAACTGCGTTTACCGATATCAAAACTCCAACCGAAGCACTAACCCTCTACCTAATACGATATCTCCCGAAGAAAAACATTATGAAGCGAAATGAGAAATTAAATAGTGGGGAAAATTTTAACACGATAATATCAGTATTCCTCTAATGGGTTTTACCCGACGTAGCGACTGTCAGTGGAAGAAAGGAAGAAAGCGGATGGGGAAGGTAGGGTAGTGCGAAATGAGAAAGCTCAGGAAGGTCGCGGGGGTGAAGTGGTTGAATGAGGAAGAAAGGAAAGCACCCTGGGGAAGTAGAGACAGCCCACGCTCTTGTGAGGTGTGAATATTATGAACGCGAGCACACCAGCCAGCGAGAGTGAAGCGGCTTTACGTCCTCGCCAGGGATGCGATTACTATACGTATATACCTATTTCTCACAAAAGCTCTTGAGATACCCGAAATGAATAACATATGGTAAACCTTCTATTAACGGAAAGTAAAAATGCGAGTAACGTAACTGGGATTTATGCACTTCTGTGAGAAATAGAGAGTTTTGACGATATCAATGACTTTCATAAGTGGACCACGTAATTAACCATGGGGTTGATACTAGGTTTTCAAAATCTCTAAGTACTCAAAAGTTGAAGTCAGCAGAACTGGCTTGTTTCATCAAGACTGTAGGACTCTATCTGATTTTTCTATGGATGTTTCAAGGTGTCCGTGGGATCGCGTATTGGATAACAGATTTGAGGGTTGTAGGGGAAAAAAGGGTTCGTCGTCTACAGTGGATGAAAGACCACAAGACTAAGTAAGGTTAGCATATTATGTTAAATGTTAAATGCGCACTCTATGAGCGGTATAGCATTGTTGCGTGCTTCGGGGAGAGCGTATCAGGTGGTGTAGTGAATTGTACAGCGTATAGTAGACGCGAGGGCACGAGAGATAATAGATACGGGATGGAAGTAAACTCTCGTCTGGCCCGGTGTGGAGCTTCGCACGCTCGGGGCACGTTCTAGCGTACTGCCTGTTCTCGTGGTATAAACCAAACGCCCGAACGAATACGTCCATGTTTATCCTAGGCGTGAATCCGTGTATACTTGTGCTTTATGTGAAAATACGAGCTCGTACCGATCCTTCGTTCCATCGGTATTTTTGTACACTGTACGTTGGAAAGCAGTGAGCTGGAATTACGCCAGAATTGTGCTACGTTCTGTCGATACTTTGATTTTTGTTTGATAATGAATCTGTTTCAACGGTATATCAACATTACAGATTGAAATTGAAGTATGTACTTGAGTGAACGGAGAAAATCATGAACTGAAATTCTTATGTATTATGTATTTCCAATAAGGTTTTACGGTCAGATAAGGTTCTTAGACCTTTTCGTAAACCTTCAAAAGTGGCATATTTGATCTATTTTTATTTAACGAGGGATGCTCAAAGGGTCTCAATTTCTGCGTATAGAAATGATAAGTCTGGGATGGAACCTTCATTGTTATTATTGGGTGCCAGACCAGACAGATAAAAGAGAAAGAATACGCAGCAATACTCCCAATAATTATCGTTTCTCGACGTAAATAAATAATTTTTTTTTTTAATTGAGATTTAGCAATAATAAAGGGGATTTTTTTAATTCGGCTCTATGAATCTGTGGGAAGTCGTTGGGTAGCGAGCGTTTATAGGAATATAAATGGGGTTAATATTACGTTACACGTTATTACACTTTACAGCTGAAACCATTGAATAGATCTGTATTTAATGCAAGCAGCGCATGTTGCGTCATTACAATCGGTATGCGCAAAGCGCAGCAACGTTGTACGGCCGGGCGAAAATACAAACATACACAGTTCCACTGAGCGGGTTGTCGGAACGTGTACGGGCGTATCGAGGGAATTAACGCATCTCTATTATGTATGGATCATCCCGTTAGGCTATTGACGCAGCTTCTGTTATTCCTATATGACTGCTTGCGCAATACAACCGTGGTATTCACCATTATTTGCGCACACGAGTTAACCATATATGCCTATTCGTAAGCCAATATTTCGCAGGACTCCAACCACCGTTTAATTTAATATCGATATATGACCGATATCGGCCACATACGCAGTTATATACACGTGCGTCCATTCGAGCTGGACTAGTCTCTCTGATGCAGCCATTATAGCTTTTATAAAAGTCAGAACTAATGTCCTACAGTCACAAATAAACACGTCCGCGGATCATATACTACGTTGAAAATTCATTCATTTCTACTAGCGGCCTGCAGCTTTGCAGTTACAGGTGCACTTATATATTAAATTTTTCACTCAACAATAGGCTAGCCCATACATTTTATATTTGTAATAATAATATGAAATCCCTAGCAATCCGACCGACGTCATTTTGTGCAGAAAAGTTACCGCAGAACCACCCATTTGTTTTTTTTTTGTTTGTCGGTGGTTTTACGACTGAGATTACCATTATTCGAGCGCAAACAACCTGTTACCGTGTCGAACGGTATACTTTGGGCAAATCGACGAAACAAGCCAGAGATATCGTATTTGGAGGGACAAAAAATTAGTGTTGTCCACAGGTCTCAAACCTGCAACATTCGGATTACCAGTTGAGTCCACTGCGACCTCGGCCATTCAAATGGACTGTAAAAGAAATGAAAATGGCATATGCATTACAAAGTGATGAGAGGTGAACATGTTTTGCATGATATAAGTCAAAGATCCGATTGATGAATGGCCATGTCTCACACGTGTACAACTTCGGGGTGCATCCGACCTAGCTTTTATGCATACTCATTGCAGTCTCTGTTTCATGATCTTTCTCTCGCTTCCTATCACAGACCATTACCGGGATATAGGTATATATTATTCGCAAGCGTAGTCGAGCATGTGAAAGGAGGCGAGAAGGATATGCAGAGTGAGAGAGACTTTCTTCGAGGGTTTGTAGTAGGTATATGTACGGTGGATGTCGGTAGATTTTCTCATGCATCGGCAAGCAGGGATTTTATTCGTAGCATTGTTCAACGCGCTTAGAAGTCGCGGGCGAACAAGAAAGGAGCGACGATGAATTGGAAGGCGTGGCTCCGTCGGTGTTTGTGGCGCATCCCCTGGAAGAAAATACCGAAGGCATCGACTCGAGAACGCGGCTACGAAGGCGCTCACTATGGCCGATAAAAAAAAACGATTGTACCTCCGCTACGTATTCCTCCAGGACGTCTATACATATAGTACCTAGAATTTCGTTATCGGAGTGAATTGTCCGAGTGAATTCGAAAAAAGGTAAAAGAATCCCTCACATCCTTCGAACTCTTAGTTACATAAAGAGAACGCCGTTATGAAAACAGTATGTTACCGAAAATTGAATAGATGAATGAAAAGTGCCTTTGAAGTTCACCTAAATATTAATAAATTCGCAAAAGATATGATCCCTCGACGCAAACGAACTAATGAGCGTGCAAGAAGGAGGAGGACAGTAAAAGAGGAAAGATTACACCGCCACTCAGTCCGACCTTCGCTGAGATTTTTCTCGTCGAAACTCTGTTTCAAGTGAAACCCACGTCTGAAAAAGACGCCAGGACGCTCAATTTAACCGGAGCACTATTCTGACGTTGCCCGGAGAATCTGGTATCTAAGTGTGTTACCACCACTGCCGCTCATACTGCACATAGCAGATATATAGTAGAAGCTCACTTCTCCGTGCTTCGTGGAATAATTAAAACTTAACGACGTTAATCCTTCATTAGCGCCGAGGCGAATCGTAATTTCCCGTAGTGCGAGGTCGACGGCAGATGCATTCAAGCTATCGTCGCATCTCTGACGTGTTCGAAGAGCAAATTCGACGCTCCTGAAGTTGCTCTTCGCGCTTGTTGATAACCGGGTTAAAACTATCTCGAAATCGTTAATGGAGCCGTGGCGAAGAAGAAGAAGAAGAAGAAGAAGAAGAGAAGCAGCTGGTGCGACTGTATTCCAACGTGAGATTTTCCCCGGGGTATTACGTTTCGAATTTTTATTGCGAATTGTTGCGAGGGTATATGTAGAAGCATCCCCTAAGCGAATGGAGTATGTAGAGTGGAAGCAAAAACGATGCCGACGGGGAATGCTCGATATCAACCGCTGAGTTACACGTAGAGGTTCAATATACTTTTATTGGGTTCGCTGCGGTGCTTTAGGTAACACAGTTGCCAGTAGCGAACCTGAGTCAAGTCTATACCTAATACGGAAGCGAAGGCATATGTAGCTACGACATACCTAGGAAGTCGGGTCATCGCAGCGTACACTACATACTTTTTCAATAAATGCTCCACAATACCGAAATGCTTTGTTTTTTTTTTTTTTTTCTTCGAATGCTAGGTACATCGAAAAATATCTTAATAAAAATAGCTTAAAAATAGGTCGGCCAATAGCAAAGGTTACGTTATCCTCTCAAGGGGAGGTTCCGCCGTTTTGTCATTTTTCAATATTTTTTCGATTTCTTAGGTTTATTCTATTCTGTACTTATGCAGTTTTAAAATGAAACTTGTTTCATGATTCTAGATTGAAAATCGACGAGTGAGGAATGCACGCAGTTTTGCATGAAACCGGATGGCACTTCATGTATCAGCCGCCATATTGGACGCCATTTTGAAAAAAAAAATTTGTATTGCAATTGAAGACGTAATAAGCTGATTTAAAAAAAAATCAGCTTATTACGTCTTATTGTTCATCCACAATTAATTCCTTAACTTAGTGTAATTTGTCGGTCAATTATAGAGGAACCTCCCCTTAAAGGTAGAGGTAAGAAATAATGTTCTGCGGAAGAGCATATAGTATGGCGATAAAACAGTGCTATTTGCAAAGGAAACATACTTGAAAGAGATGACATGCATTTGAGGCCGAGGAAGGAATCGATAATTATTAATTCCACGAGATATGGGCAACAAGAATATACCGGACAGTTATATTTTTGCGTCGAACAGCGGCAACGCGAAACTACGGCTCGTCATTGTTGGAACAACAGAAACGAGGCCGATCCGATCCCGGCGCAAGCGACATAAATCTTATAACGGTGAGGGTCGCTCTAGGATAGGGAACAGGAAAACGAGCGAACACGGTGGGTTGCGCGGGGCGCTTCTGTTAAGTACCGGGGCTTTGGCGGAATTATGATCTATTGGATATCAGAAGTGAGCGCCGGAACGGAGCAGAAACGATCGGGAATCGGCGAAGCACGAGAGAACGATAAGCCGTTGGCTCAACGGCAAAGAAATCCTCGATGCTATAGTTAAACTTTTCTTAATTAGGGAAGGAACAATCGACTTTCTCTCTTACTTTTACTTTTTTTCTCTCTCTCTCTTTCTTTCTCCTACTATTTTTCCTTCTTATTCTTTGTACCTGAGTTTTATCGTAGACAGAATAAAAACTGAACTCGCATCAAATAATCGCTCGGTCCAGTGCAGATCTATCGAGATAATGTAAAAAGCTTTCGTTATTTAAGAAGCTCAATACCCTTTGTGAAAGCCGCTACTCGGAGTTCGATAACAAGGATAAAGGTCGATCTTCTTTAAGTGCATGCTTCAGGAAATAATTAGATATTTAAGTCCTTTCATTTGAAGAAATGCTCTCTGAAAATTTAAATTTGTAATAACAATAATATCGGGAATGGATGTGCCCAGCGACCCGTAATAAAGTTGATGCGACATATCTTCAGGAACCCTCAAAGGGTAGGTTAACTTTATGAGCCAATCTATTTTCAAATATTTAATGTGTTCGACCAAAACGTACTCTAACAGGATTAGTCAATTCGACAAGATAGTGGGTCAACTTTAGGTTTGGGTTTTGAATGAACAATATATCGGCTATTTGCATGTGATTTACTGAATCATAACAAAATAACATACCGTTGCTGCATTAAGGGATCATTCGTGATTTGTGACAAACATCGAACAACGTATTCCAATAAAATTGCACAAGCGTAGTGTCGTTAATTTGCAGGAAATGCCGTCAGCGTGTTATGAGAACCCTTACTTTGATTTGGTATTAAGAGATTTTGTCACTATTAACAAAAAATGTTTGAGGGAATTTAACTAAATATATTTCGTTGTAGTAAATAAACTTTTTTTTTTTCAGCGTTGACTTGAAAAATGCAACAGTAAGTAACAGTAGTGAAGTTCTGTTTTTACAAGGTGAGACTGTTATGACGAATGGAAGTATGGAACACCTAAAGGGGAATGTGAGTTTAAATCCATATTTATTGAACTATCAATTTTGGAGCAAGATATTCGATAATTAGTTACTTAGAGACTGTCTACGGAATCTGAAAGCTTTTAGGAATAATGTGCAATATAGTTTCTTGGGTGTGCGTTTCATCATTGGACCTCTTAATGGAAAATACGATTTAAGACGATTAAGAATCTTTGAAATCATATCTAACTATCAATGTTAGTGGAGATGATCGGGGTTGCGTGACTTTGGAGGAGCTTATTACGCGACAGAGACTCTTTAGAGATTCTCCAATGTGAAGATAGACTATGGAAGTTCAGAACTCGAGTATTGAGAGCCACCAGATGACGTCGCTTCCGCACGACGACCCGCAATTCTATTATCCCTGGAATAGAAGACCGAGACAGACGAGATAAGAGCAGTCGCCATCAGCCTACCTCTCGCTTTTCGAGTCCTTTAAACCACTCATGTAGACCACATAGCTAGCTATCTTACGTACGTAGGTACACGGTAACGTGACATCCGGGCCAAGTGCACACTATGCAAGGTTTACGCAAACCAAGATCTGACAATCGAACTACCAAAAGTGCAGAAGTTATCCAAGTTCGCTGTGTGCAGTTGGCACCCGGATTCGTGCCATCCCTAGGAGTGAGATCCAGGGGTTTCATAAAGTTTCCTGAAGCGGATTAACGACCGACCACGTGAACGAGCCGTCTCTCCTTACTTTCGAAACAATGGGACCTTTCGACAGTAATGGCGTCGGAATTTGTAGGAATGACCCGATAAGGTTGCCTCGTAGTCTTTTTTTTCTATCCCATTTGATTTTAGTACTTCGCGCGTAAGGTATAGGCGAAACATCTGAAATTTACATCGAAATAATTAGGAAAAAGTTTAAAGGGATAAAATTGTATTCATTTCAAATAGGTCCCGTATTTTATACCAATAAATCGATCAAAATGATTTCTCTAGATTCAGACGAAACTTCGAACAGATATTCGCAAATACTGGACTTTCCATTATCCGGACTTCATAAACATTCAAAATATGACAAAATAGATTCATACTCCCGAGTATGAATCTACTTTGCGTTTTGTTGTACGATGAGTAGTTTCGAAGATACAGCCATTCTCTACGACAGCCAATCAGAGCACACCTTTAGCCGAGGCATCGCGGCGTGGATAAGAATAGGGAACTTCGATGTACTTCGCTTTACTGTGGTCAGACAGCCGACAGTCAGTAGTGAGTTCATTCGGTGTACGAACCGAAGCGAGCGTCAAACAACTGACGGTTAGGCTGCCAGCCGTTCGTATAACACATAAAATTATAATATTTTTTTCAGGATAAATTTATCTAACACCGCGAAGAACTCGAAAACTATTAGATTTCCACACTCGGTTTTTCGATGGAGAACCGTCAATGGCTTTCTCATGACACACATTCCGTAAAAATTTGGAATCCTATGAAGAATGTGAATCAATGAGAAAGCTATTGTCAGTTCTCCATCGAAAAACCGAATGTAGAAATCCCATAGTTTTCAACATCATCGCGGTGTTACATAAATTTATCCTGAAAGGATATAAAAAAATCTGTAAATAATACCTTTTGTTCGCGTTCACAATGCGATTCGCGATTCATTCATCGATTCACAACTGCTACACCTCAAATTAATGTGGTGTAGGTCATTAGTTACAAATATTCACGAGATAAATAAACAATTGAATGTATGCAATGTATACAATAATAACGAAAAGAGTCTTAAAATGTATAAAGGTAGCATCTGCAAGCCAAATGTTCTATCGCGTTGTCGGAAAAACCCATGCACGGCTTGTCGTCTTTTTATTGTTTGGTTTAGCAAGAAATATTCTAGCTTGACGGCAAGTCTTGGAATACCGTGCATCTTACAAATTGTAATTAAACATAAATTTTGAAGTAACGCGAAAATACTATTATTATTTGTGGTTAACCAAACAACAAAAAAATGTACATGTAAACGTCATTAAGAAAATACCAAGCATTACAATTGTGCAACTTTGTGAAGACATACAGTGCACTTAAATGGTATGAGGAAAACGGTCAAATTTTTTAATCGTTGCAGTTTTCAGACCAAATAGTGAATAGATTTTAGTGAGCGCAGGAATTTTCATTTGAGACCTTTATGAAGAAGCTACGATTTTAAATGTCTATAAAAATCTTTCTTTATTAGAAACGCAGTAAATTGAATGCATTCTTCAACAAATAAAACAAGACATCACATACTAAAATTCGTTCACCGATTTGATCTGAAAGCTGCGACAAGTTGAAAATTTCACTTTGGTCCTCACACTATTTTTTGATGCACTGTATATCTATACAAAATTGCAGAATTACAACGATTGACATGTACTTAATGAGGTTGAAATGTATGACTTTTTAAAAGAAGGGTGTCGTCTACAGAATTTCTTTCTTATGATGTTTTTAGATGACGCAGGTCCTTTAACACCAATACCGGTATACAAAAATACCCTTTCTGAAGCGAATATCAGTTAAAACAAATACACTGATATAAAAAATGATGAAACCAAAATTGATGTTGGAAAAATGGTTATAACTATGGCGATAACTTTAAATTTTTATCTGTAACTCGCGTTCTGTTAATATTCGCGTTCCACGAAACTGGGAAAAACATTCGAACCCGAGTTACGGGGTACTTTCGCATCAAAGCCATTGTTTGTTTTACTATCCGGTCTCCCCTTTGCTTTGACGATGGCCCATAGTAGAAGAAAAAAATAACGAGAGGCTCGAAAGCTCGTTTTTCATCAGGGATACAACGTAAAACTGTATTGTCACATTGATAGTTTGTACGCGGTTCTCTATTCGCCACGGTTGCCATACAATTCAGTGCAAGCTGCAGTGTCCATCAAATTCTGTATCCGTTGCTCACTCGAATTTCTAGAGGACCGGCGCGATAACGCCACATCGTCAAACTTTCATCTAGTCGAACGACATTTATTGGCTTATCCATACAACTCATGTTTGCTTCCGAACTTGTTGAATAGGGTGTCGAAAACATCATTCCACGCTGTGAAAGCGTATACCGTTGATCGATGTACGCCGTATATCGGACCACCGAGTCTCAACACATGAGGATTCGCGGATTATCCGAAAATATCCGGTTATATAATCGATCGCGTATAAGAAATCGTACCAAACGTACGCCTTGGAGTCTTTGACGGAAGGCCTCGGCTCACTTGAACATGTCCATACACAGTCGATACTATAAGCGATAATCATCGAGGCGTGCAATCGATTCGAGGCCTTTCGCCGACGATATAACTCTACAACATAGCACAGCCGCAACAACAGTGTGTGTGTATATATATATATATATATATATATAGATGTAAAAAGCTGTACGTTGATCTGATAATCCATGAACTCGCATGAAGCCGTCTAGAGCATCGTTGGACTGATAACATTAACCTCAAACATGAGCCCCCTTTCCCTCAATTAGTACTATTACGTTTAAAATCTACTCATATTTCCGTTGCACATCAATAAATTCAAAGTATACCCATGAAAACTATAGCTTTAGGGAGGAATCGTCGGTACAGTCAGGTCAATTATGTACCAAGGTTGTAAAAATTATTTGTCCATAATTCGAAGAGGAAATTAATTCAATCAATGATTCATCTAAAGTAAAGGGATTTTACTTGATTTAAAAAAAATGTATAGAATTTCGTACGCAAAAAATAACTCAGATTATGTTGATGAACAATGGGTTCCATAATTCACAGTTTTTTCGAAGTAAAATTTACAATTTTAATTCGATCTTAACAAGCAATCACTCATTTTATTCACTGATAGGTACTGTATGATTCTACTGTGGAAGATTCGTTACGATAGTGATCATTTACAAATAACCGCCATTTGTTGAAAGAAAAATACATTTTCCAAGATTGAAAAAAAAAAATTTGTCTAAATTGAAAAATACGACATAAATTACACGGTAAATTGGTTGAATATCTTTTAACAAACCAAATGAATGAACAAAATTTTTTGCTTTACATTTTATTCTACATTCTCTGGAACTTTTTTTGTTTATATTTACTTTCGTTTGTAGTAGTTTTTTTTTGGAAAATTTGTGAAAACAATTTTTAAAAACTTGCAATCAATTGACCTGACTGTGCCGACTATGCCTTCGTAAACAGCATGCATATCACTATACATGTACAATTATGACTCTGGGCGATAGTGTTTATCGATGAGCTTGGACCCAGTCAGCAGATTTAATTAATGCCGACATCGCCGCTAAGTTTTCGTCTTGTTACCGTTCGTTGAAGGGTAAAAATTCTTAGTCACTAGGAACGCTGAGTTCTCACACGACTCCTTGATCAAGAAGACCAGGGGTAGATCGATGCTTACCTGAAACACAAGAGGAAAACGAGAAATTATTATTTTAATTGATTCAGACAAGACAAAGACATAAAAAGATAAAACTTCATCTACTTTGCGGGGAATTTTGCGAAACTTTTCTCTATTACCGTGCGGAAAGTTTTCGGGAGGTAGAAAGGAAGTTGGCGAGGGTCGCCAGCTTGGATGCGCTTAGAGGGCATGGCAAATTGCACGAGGGAGGAAAGACTTTGGCGCGGATACGAAAAGTAAACAAAGCAGGAGAGGAGAGGCGGGTACAAAAAAAATGAAGAGTCGAGCTGGGCAGCCTGTACGAGCGATTAAACTCTCGGTGCGCCATTCTGTACTTTTATTTCTCTCCTGAATGCGCTGGAGGCTTGCGTTTCGAGCACGACCCTTGCCAAGCCGGGGTCGTAACTTAGCTACTCGCAATGGCCAACACACCGGAGGAACTCGTTCTTGGAAGCTCACTCCCGTAGTTCATCTAGGCAATGACGTACAAACTTCGGATTTTTATTTACAAAGAGAGAATTGTGAAAGTCGAGGTTATTTAACTCTGCGTGAAATGCACTTTTTTTATAGATGAAACTGCAAAGTCTGTGTACAAAATCCAATTCTTTAGAGTTGGGTAATCGATTTGTTGCCGATGCATTGTCACCGTTGCTGAAACCTCGGAATAAATTCATTGTTCTTCTAATAGTATTCTGGAAACTTTCACGCTGAAATTGCCTTCGCGTCTATCAGCATTTCATCAAGGCGTATAATTTTTCAATTTTTATACACGGAAAGGAATGGATCTGCGAATATAGGTGCCACTCTCGGAAAATTCGGTACGGAGGTATCATAGAGGCTTTATTGCAATAGCTCATATGAATAATTTGAACAATACGTACGTAGAATTTGGTAACAGCAGTCGTTGAAGTTTTTTCAAAAAGTCTTTTTTTTTATTTTAAAAGCGCTGAGTGCTTACTATTTCGTAACGAGTTGAAGAGAGCGACAAAAAATTGGCTTAATGTTCTAGTATGTGTAGCCCATAAACGATAGTTTTGCCTCCCACTGCGCAGACGGTAATTGCCCAGTCACCAAAGACCGTGCATTGTGAACAATTACGTAATGCAAAACTTGACCGGTTCTTTTTGACCTGGGGTCGAAGAAATCACGGCAAAAATCTGTTTAAGATTGAACTAATCCAAGACGATTGATCCCCCTACGGTTTAACCTCAACCTTACTAGTTGCCGCGCATTGATATAAATATGTAAATGTAGTTCCAGAAACGTGAAATTTTCTTCTTTCATTCGCGAAAAGGCGGAAGGATCGGTTTCAAAGGAAAAAGTGGTATTTCTTGGTTGGTGAAAAGCTTTGTTAGGAAAAGGTCCACCTGGAGATCGGGTCGAATCGTTTGTGACGTTTCTTCTAAGGTGATGCGGGGAGTTGTAGAACTCTTTAACACCTTTGTCGAGTCTACGTGCGCGCTCACTTAGCGACCCGGCGCCCCAACGATTCCGTACCACCTCTCGGGTCAAGCCCGTTTGGTACGTGACAGAGGCACCCGAGACTTTCTTTCCGCTTTGGGGAATTCTCGCACCACCGTCGTCCTTGTCGTCGTATCTGCCTGCGCATGTTATACCAACAGTTTGTTCACAACCGACGAAAACTGAAATTGGAGTATTCCAACTTTTGTGATGGGACGTTCAAATCCAAGAAGACCGCAGGTCCGTTCCATTCAACGTTCCCGTTTTTCTGTTGTATTCTGAGCTGTAAAGCCGAGCCATAAGAAGACGGGCTAGGGAAAACAACACAAATGAAAAAAGTTATTTCTCTTCTGTGTTTCTCAACTCGTTATCCTATTTCATCCTTCTCTCGACAATACTCGAAGAGGATCACTACTGGCTAATAAATAAATAAAGCATCAAAAAATACACAGAAATCCTACAGACTCAAATCAAGAAAGTGCGCAAACCCTATTAGAAATCTAGAAGAGCTTTGTGGACGTGGAGCATATACAACGGAATATATACCAGTCTTAAGCTCATACTGCGCTATGGCTTAGGCCAGGGCTTACATTTTATAATCTACAATAAAGCTGGTCGCGAATGGAATCGCGATCACGTTCATATCATGAGGAAACCTATGAATACAGTGGCAGATAAGAAAGGATATAAATTTAAACGAGCAAGTTGTGCAATTACTTCACGGGACGAGAAAATCCCTACTTTAAAGTGTCCGAGAATAACAGAGCCCGGCATTTTCTCTGTATAATATATTTCGCATGAGAATGAAAGATAAATGGGTGGACGGTACGTCTCTACTTCCGTCAACTTGTTTACAAAAGTGCGCTACATAATTTATGCATGCTCTCGTTGTTTTACGCGGCACCAGAGCTGCAAGGGAAGGGATCTAACAAACCTTTTTAGCGGTCCATGCACGAGCTTGACGCTGTGGTCCGGAGGTTTTTGGTACGCGACAAAATATTAACATTTCCACGTAGAAATGAAGGTGCTAGATAAAATGACCCAAGCAAATCGAGTTAACAGCACGAACTTTATGTGTGTATATTTATATGTGTATACATGTGGACTGCTTCTCGCGAACGGTTGCGTTAGACATACATATATATATATACCTGCTACTATATTTTGGTAGCACTGTATGTGCGAAAGCACGTAGTTCTCGTTGATTGTTATTCACTTCTGTCACGCTTGTTCAAGAGTCACTTCCCGTTGAATTAGTTGACGTTAACTCTCCGATGCGACATAACTCTCCGGTAGCCGCAACGGCGGGTTACTGGCGTCTCTGGCCGTGTATATCCTCAACCGTCAAGTGGTATGGACACGCAAGTTTACCCTCGTCCCTCTCACCTCTTCTCTCGATCCTAGTAAACTATGAAATTAGATCTCACCGGGGAGCGTCATTTCGCTTGTAAAGGGACTTGGCGACTCTTGTTATTGTCGTCGATGTCGGGGTAGAGAGAACTGCGTCGAATTTTCTGCCTGATTTTCCAACAGTTTGCAATGAATTCTCGACGAGCTTCGAGAATAATGCGGACAAGCGGGAATTGTCTATTCTCTGAAACTCGGGAGTGACTTTGTGGAATGGAATGGTGCTTCCGGGTGTGAGGGTCCTAGGATTTCGTATAGGATATAGGGAGACAATATGGCACTGGTAAAAATAAGGCCTTTCAGTTTTATTTAACACGATGTTGTTAGATCTTTGTTATTATTTTGTATTTTGTAATAAATGCTAAATAAAATTTTTGGTTTTTTCTTGTAGTACTACACAGTTTTCTTTTTTAATTTTTTTTGTAACAAGTCTTTTTACACTTCTTGAGAATGCCTTAACATATTATTCTAATAAAATTTTTTAAAATTCAAACGTCAAACGCTCCTTCCCGTGTGGCACGCAACACTTTTTTTTAAATTTCGTCGAAGGGATATTTTGTGCTATAAGATATCCCTTCGCTTAACTAATGTAGAATGATGTTCCGACAAAAATAAAACATTATAGGATGAAATCAAAATAGCAGTTTGTGTTGGGTAATGTACACAGTTTGAAAAGCCTAAATACAAAGATCCAACATTCAGGCAGAAACACTCTTCGCTTTAATCCTCAAATGGCACATGCAAATGAAATTTGTCAGTCGACAAAGAGTAAGAATACTGCCAACTGCAAATAATTTTTTTCTGGCTCACTCGACTGCATTAAGTTACAGAACGATAAAAACAAAGGTTCAACAACGTCAGTTAATGAAGATTTAACATTACACCTGCTGAATTGCTTATCCAGACACTGATGATAATAAGTTAGCACGTCAATCCAACTTTAGTGGTCTACATTGGCTTCCTCGAGTAAAATGGAGAAAATAGGGCATGCAATAAAAGGCTGAAGAACCCAAAGGCCCTGGAGGGTTTTAGCTACAGAACTAAAGATGAGGTACATTATTTGTATACCACCCCTGCTATATCCGGAGGTCTCGTCTTTCTCCAACACCTATTATTAATACCCTTGCTTCTCCCAAACTCACAATTCTGTAATTTTCCTTAGTCTTTTCGGGGAT
Source organism: Clistopyga incitator (assembly GCA_947507545.1). Taxonomy (NCBI): domain Eukaryota; kingdom Metazoa; phylum Arthropoda; class Insecta; order Hymenoptera; family Ichneumonidae; genus Clistopyga; species Clistopyga incitator. Next base: position 7,860,081 of record OX382176.1, read on the forward strand.
TTCGGAGAATTCAAATTTTCCGAGAATTTACCGAATAATAGCTGCTTCCGCTGAACGATGGGGTTCTGAACTATTAATTAGTTCGGATGACTACTTCATCGATCGAGCTGCCACAATTGTGATGACTCGTCCTTTTTCTCCCCATTTTTGTTTTCGCAACTCGCTCTATCGATGGTATAGGTCGGAGTTGCATGGGAGTTTTCTGGCTTCGATTCACAGAGTATTCCCACAACTACTTCAACTAGGCTAATTGGAAAGTATTGCACTAACTTCGGAGAAATATTGGGAATTTCTATGGTAGGTCTCTACTAGACCTAAATCAAGGAATAACAACGAAGTACGATCGACGGTGGATCATGAACTCATTCGGTTTCATGATAATATGTTCACAACCATACAAATTATGAATATGTCCATTACGGAATTAAGGCTTCATTGCAGATAACTAACGAAAGCAATAAAACTGATAGATGTTGTAATTGTAACAGAATTGTTATTAACATTCATATTTACTTTGACAATATTTAATTTTCGTATATCTCTCCCATGGAAATGTGTGCACGAGTCAATACATGAGAACTCATCTAATAATTTAAATCAAGAATAATAGAGTTTATGTAACGTACTGATTAATTTATTGATACGATTCCGCTATCAAAACATGGTAAACCGCACTTTTGCAACGTTCAATTATTCTCAGCATCCAATCACTTTTATCGATTTACCAATATACTCTTGCATCCCTTATATTGAAAATGTTTCCCTCAATTGATAGCCGCGATGAGACAAACGCTGAAAGATACATTTGTTTTAAACCTTCTAACACCGAAACTAAGCGTCGGCCCACTTTCGAATTAGGCTTAAAAAATTTGTTATGTAATTCACTATTTTTGATATTTTTTTGAGATTTTTAAATTTGGGCCAAATAATTAAATTTTCAAAAAATTATTTAAAAATAACGCTCTATCAAAAAATAAAAATAAAAATTAAGAGCGTTTCTTGAGCCGAGGACTATAACATACAAAAAATTGGAACCAATCTGGAGCGGTCGGGGTCAAACATTGGTCGAGTTCGCCCGGAATACCTCATATATACTTAGAGGCACAAGTGGCGGACTTTTCGTTCGAAGTGGCAATTACTGTCGAACAAAGCAGACGTTCATGTGTGATAACGAGGCACCATTTATTTGGTTGAATACCATGAAACACCATACCACTGCCGATACCGCGCTCGGTGTCCCTGTCCCTTTTAATTAATTAAATCCGATTCATCCAGCCGATTGTCGTAACGGATGATTCTTCGTTAAATGAATATTGCCATCGTGTCCACTAGCCACATGCATTCGATGAAACGGATTAATTCAACGAGAAATTCATTGCTCGGAATGACCTGTCTCCGCTGCTTAATTTCGGGATTCCTCTGCGGTCATTTTCGACCTCACGACAATGTCGTTGGATGTTTTATCTATATTAGCGCTTGGAGAGACGACAGAATAAGTTCTGAGTGGGTTGGAAGGCAGGAAACCCAAAGATCGGCACCATATTGCTTGGAGTCTTAACGTCTTCGACTAGATCTGGTCCTTCCCCTTTTTGCCACTTGACGAAAATTGGCTCGACGCTCCAGCTTTCGATATATACCAGCTCTCTTCCTGCCCCTTCTACCACTTCAACATTTCCTACACCACTTTCCAACCCCATCTTAGTGCCATCCGTAAAATCGCACATTCTTCATTACAAAACATACCCGTAGAGCTATTCTCGATATTAGGATAGTGAGTATGTGTATCTTGACCATGAGGAAATGAGAAAAGCGAATTCAATAAAAGAATCGATGGTAGAGTAGTAAAACAGTTGATGTGGACCGAGTGTTCACATGGGTTATACAGGCATGCTGCTGTTGCGCGTGGACACTCTAAAGCTGGGTGTGAAAAACATTGTCAAGGAACAAAAAGAAGAGTGTTAATGCGGATGTTGATTTAGAAAATCGAGTGGACGAATCGTATGTTACTGAATGTATAAGAATTGGCCAGACCGATTAAGAGGACTAGACGTTCGTTCAACGTTCTTGAATTCTTTAACGTCTTGATTGAGTTTAAATGAACCCAAGAGATTCTCATGCTGAATTTTCTAAATCTCAGACTTTAATAAAATTGAAGCTGGGGAAAATACGGCCCTCCTGAATATTCAAACTACGTTCTCTCCAAGAAGGTCTATTATAGGAGAAATGCACCTTAACAATGTTGGAACGCTAGGTTTTACTCCTGGGTTATCCACTTAAAAAACTAAACAGTTAATTACTTCGAAATTTCGGATTATATTTTCCGACAGATTCCCATGATATGAATACTTTTTGTTTGCATCCTCAATTTATACTGTGTAATTCGGTGATGGTTGGAATGACAGCATGATGATTTGCGATTACGCAAATCCGACATTTTGTTTTCGGAGAAAAGGCGAAAATTGCCATTGAACAAACCCCAACTGCATTCCGAGGTGTACGTAATTACGTGTAGAGTATGGAAGACAGGGAACGCTTCGGTTACTACTGGCTGGTCAACGGAACCCGCTGTAGGGATTCCTGTAGCACTTCAAGCCTCTGGGCCTCGTCGTCAATTTATCGGGTATTCAAGGTACCGTCTGTTTTTCCAACAACACGTTATTCGTCGCCACGGTGCAATGTGTGTGCTTTCTATGGTCCCTTATGCCCTGCTGTTTTTCCTCGTCTTTCTCCGTAGCTGCTTTCTTCCATCTGCAATCAAAGCCCCCGCGCGTCCTGTACTCGCTCAACCCCCGCCCCCGGTCGCTGTAGTGGATGGTCAGTTTGCACGGTTGGTCAGCTACGTGATCCGGAATCCTTACGTGAGGACTAGCCCGTAAGCATTTTTATTCTCTAACCGTACCGACACACATCCACAATTTCTCGTGATCGAGAGAAACAGACAAGAAAATCCACAGACTCGATATTTCTTCCAATTCCAACTATCCAATTATCATCCAGTTGCAAAGTGAACAAACTTTATAATTTATTATTACCATTATAGAACAAAAAAGGTGAACCTTGCACGACTGCACTTAGAAACGACTGAACCCCAAATATACTAATTACTAATAAATCGAGTATTTATCAAAATGTTTAAAAGCATTTATGACTGAACAGGACTCGAATTTTTCAATGAACGATTTTCAATATAATATTTGAAGTATATTTTTGAAAAAACATTTTGTCAAATCTCTTTCATGTCAGTATTATCATAATGATTATTATCAGAGTTGGAAGCAATTGATATCTATCATAGGACATAAAACCATTCGTCATCCGAAAAATATAATAGATGTGTTCACGAGAGCACCGTATAAAATACGATACAATAGTTATAGAATTGAAGCGGCTTTCGAGGATTGCCTTCGATGAATCGAATCGGCGGTGACTTCCGACGAGCGATTCTATTGGCGCGGTGTCCATGGATCATCCATCACGAGCCCCTCCCTTTCCTCTTGAGCATAGGGAAGCCGCGCTTCCATCTCGCTCGATCAGGATGATTATTCATGGGCATTCAAGTGCAAATCCCAAACGACGCGACCGGCAAATAGGCGCGCAAACTCGGTGGCCGACATCTAACTGATTGATTAGGGAGCTTCCGACACGTCCGCGCGTCCACGTTTACGCATAGTTCCCTGTCGTTTCGTCGAAAAGCGTTTGACACGCTCTCTCAGCACGAGTCCCCCCCCCCCCCTCCTCCTTCCCTGCCCAGTTCTGCCCCCAACATGTAAGCTTACCTGGAAACCGAACAATACACATGTGTATGATCTTAAGCAATTTATATCAACCCAACCTCCTATAATTTGACCATCAACTGAAAACCCACTTTTCGTCTCCATTACTCTGTAAATTTCTTGGTTAAAAAAAAATATGCTTTACCGTATCCTGCAGCTATTTCAGCCCATTTTATCCAGAAATCCCGTTGGTCGCGATCCCCGGTGCGGACGTATTACGAGCGGAACACGTGCCTTCAACACGAGAACAAGGAGGAACGCGGCTGTGAGGATGCCATATGCGACGGAACGGGTGAACGATCCGTCCGACGGAATTCAGAGGTGACGGGATACCTTGTTCTTAACCCAGTTAAGATTGGCACGAAGCCAAACGGGACCAGAACCACCAAGGGCGATCCTTCGTGTGATCCTGGTTGTCTTCATTGTTTTCTGCCCAAGTAACCAAACCCTGCCATTGGCCGGCACGTATTTCTTTGCTTTGTCTTCACTCATCTCATTGTATTTGTTATCGTCTACTGCAATTTTGGTGAATTCAGTATTTTATGTCAAGAAATATTGTGAATAAATGGAATAAATGTACATTTCTTTTGTGCTAGAAAAACCGCAATAGTCAAATGCACTGGAGTTCATTTTGGTATTTGATCAGTCGAAGAAGACCAGTAGAAGTCTCGATCTGATGAAGCCTGAGGATCTCCGAAAACGCCCAAAAAGATCGGGGAAGAAGACGGGCATGTTCGACACTTCGAGCGCCGCCGTCGTCGCAACCCGTTAACAGGAATAAATTGTGTGATAAAAGGTATTGTCTTCGGCGCTGCTTTCCCCGATTGTTTGGATTTTTGTGAGTACTTGTTTTCTTAATTATTTTGAACCCCTTTTACCCCGCCTCTGCCCCTGTTTCTGGTTAGAATTTGTATTATTTTTGTATCAAGAAGATCGGCTGCCACCACTCGGAGACCGGCATTTCTTAGTACCGTTAATCATATCACATTGATTATTTATTGTTTTCCCGTGCGAGGTAGTGTGGTGGTTTATCGAGACTATCTCGCTTATTTTTAGTACTGAATTTTTCTTTTGCGTTATTTTCCACTTTTCAACCCCGTTATCGAGTATTCCTGTGCTTCACGCCCACACCCGTCAATTTTTGGTTTATCTGACTGAGGTAATAAATAAAAAACCAACGAATTGGGGAATTTACCCCCTGAGATCCCTCATACCTCTACCCTCTAGCCGTGTCCCATATTTGCGATTTTGTATTTATTATTTTATTTATCAGATTACCGGGTCAAGTGACCGGTAATGTTCTCGTTGCACCCGTTACGTAGTTGGCGTCCAGATTTTTGTTCAATATTCTGTTCTATTGCGATATTTGTTATCTTCGTTACTTAAGTGCACTTTTATCATTCCTTTCCGCCTAAGTATTTTTGGCATTACTATAATTATATAATACAAAAGTTTGAGTATGATTGTAATATTTAGCCATTAAATTATGTTTCTATCATTAATACTCCGTTAATAATAAGTCTAACAAATTGAAGTTCATGCGTGTACTATTACAGTCAACCAATTAGCAGTAACAGATGAAATCAATGTGATCCTCCTAACCAGTCCGTTGGTTGTAGCAAGAATCTTGTACGCAATTACCAAATAGTCAGTTCGCCCAATCGACCCGTTATTTTTCTACTTCTTCGTCATTAGTTTTTGAAACATCAGCAGTATCGCTAAGTTGTAAATTTAATACAGAGTAGAAGTATCACTAACGATATAGCACAAAATATCTCGAAATTTAACAGTTGGTAGGGACGTAATGTGGTCGGAATGTTTGATTAATACAGATTCAAAATGTAATGAAGAGTTAAAGGTAAAATACCGCACAACAGTTGAACTCAGAATAATAGTGGGTTACAATTAAGAAATCAGGATTCTTATTTGTTCCAGTTAAAGATAGAAACTAAAGACAGGTCAGAAAATTTCCTCAGGCCAGAGATAAAATGTAATATACGGTTGTTCACCGTTGCTGTGGGGGTTTCAGGTTAAGGTCTAGATTCGGCGTAAGTAAGTAGATTTCTTAGGAGCGTCAAAAAGTGGTCGCCTCTCCTACAGCTCGTTCGCCCACTGCTCTAAGAAGGGACGCTGTGAGACCCTGGTGTGCGCGTTATTTATCGCTCGCTGCTAACCTTCCTACGACTTCCCCAACCGACCGCACCAGACGCGACCCGCTTCCGAATAAATTTCGCCGTATGTACCGGTGGCTTATACAAAGAGTACTCTATATGTATGAACAATGTACTACTTAAAATACGTACCTATGTAGACGCGTCCAGTGATGGAGAATAATTACTCTTAGTTAACCAACGATACGAGGTAGGAGGTTGGAGCAAAATTAGGAGATTGGGCGATTTAGAGTTTCTAGCTCGGTGCCTATTCAAGTCCTTCGTGACTTTTTATTTCTCTGGATAAACTTGTCCGAAGTTTTGAAGTGCAGCCAAGTATTTGGGGCGAGACGGCGAGTGCATCGGACCAGGCAAACGTGGCGAGACGCTTGCCATTGACTCTCCGAAGTTGACTGTTAAGATCAGTTTAATGCCGGGATGAGTAGATCTATCACGATGATAGACTGACCTTAATTTCCACAATAACGCGAGCATGCGACACTGCAGTACGTGTGTGATCGACGCAGAAATTACACTGATACTGCACGGCGTACTTTACCCAGCTCCATATGATCTTTCGTAATGAGTGGATTTCCATCGCGAATGGCCATCATAGAGAATATTTCGTCACATCCTTTTGAATATAATCACGTTTGGAGATAACAATTTTTCCAATTGAGAACTGCAATAACCATATACAAGGATCACCACGGCAACCGTCACGTTAGCAACCGCCACCATAGTAAGCACCATTCTGGCAGTGATTGCTAATCATGGATGTATGGGCGCGTAGCGCCTTAACTGCAGAGAAACGTAGTAGTAATATTATTATTATCAAATAACGTGGCGTCAATGCAATTTCGTGTACGCGAATCATAAATCCGGATGTTAACGATGGGCAAGCAAGATGCCAACATGAATTGCTTGCATTATACATGTGTCTTCTCAACGGACGAACCCTCGAAACCAGGAGCACACCTTCGTTCATACAGCAGTATTCCTCGGTGTACTAAAGGAAAGTGAGGCAGATAACACTCCGCGAGAATGTGGTCGCATGAATAATCATCGCCCCGAGCCATTCCCGCGGGATGAGAACACTCTGTACTTGAGATAACCAACAAACTATAACTTCAAAGCCATCATGTCGCGTCAATCGTTCAACCCAAACAAGTTCCAAGTTCCACGAGCCTCTGGCAGGGATCTAATACTAGCTGTGATTCTGTCAGCCCGCCCCTAGAACAGGTGATGAAAAGTGCTGAAGTTCACATTCTAGACGGCGGAGGACTTTAGAAATCAATACTTTCTTTTTTTAAACTATGTCGCCAATTTATAGTTTTTCAATTTCTGTATTAATAGCAGTATTTGATTTTAATTATAATTTACCATCAGAAATATTGGTATTTGTGTCGTTATTAGTATTATATAGTTCAAAATAAGTATACGAAATTATGAATCTCATACTTTTTGAAGATTTATCTTCATTATTTTTTGACAACTGAAGTAGCGCCTAACTTCAATTTTCAATTTTATTGAACAAACGGATACAAAAGAGATCCTTGCATATTGTTTTCTAATGAATTTTCACTGTTTCCAAAGCTTCCCCTACAATTAAACCAAAATCAATAAACAGGCTCCCTCATACAGGTACATTTATAAAAAGTGATAAATTATAAGTAATATGCACAGTTTTACGTTACATCTGTTTTCTTCTCTCAGTCTATACGAACCAAGGTCGAAGGGCAAGAATCTCACGATTAAGAGCCACTATTGAAATCGCCGCAACACAGATAGTGGACTTAGATAGCGAAAAACTTCATTTGACAAGAAACCGAAAAGCATACCGAAGGAAAACAGAGACAGATAGTGTCGGACCCCTTTATTTCAATATATTTAGTGTCTGGACATAACGATCCTTATGTCACCGTATGGACTCTGGAGATAATCAAAGCGTGTAGACATGTCCTGTTATATTCGACTGAAATAAGCGGTTTTTTAATGACTTTGGTCATATAAAATCTCGTCATCAAGTTCAGTCGCTACATAAAGTTGGCCGAATCAAATTTACTTTGAGTCCGTTGAATTCAGTTAGTTTCCTTCGGCGATGCGATAATGATTATCCACATATTTAAAAAAAATATGAAACATGCATCGATCATATATGTTGAAACTATTTATTATAAATATTAAATGTTTTCATTTATGTACGCCGTATATATTTTACAATGTAATTTACGATATACTTTGAAATATATTCGGCTTATGCAACTTGTCGGACAAAATATATGTTTATATTGAGACAAAATCCTTTCTTCTCCTTTGTTTTATTTAATATTTTAGTGGATCCAATTAATCTCGATAAATAGTTTTAATCATAGAAGAAAAATTTCACCCCGCGCGGCCTGGGTCAATGGCTGCTGGGGCCTAAAAGTTATATTATTAATGTTTGTTGGGCGCCAATTGGTTTTGAAGACCAATAACTTTATATAGCTCGTTCGAAATACTTCAATAAAAGGAATAAAGCGTGGGGTGGATTCAATTTGGGGACCCAAGAAATTGCAGAAGTAAAGAGTGTCATGTAACCAAAAATTTACTTACAGTTTTGTTGAACAATGTATGTACAATATTAATCGAATTATCCTCCGTCACAATATTTCGGGACTCGTTCCCTTCGGTCGAATAATTGTCTGAGACGCCTTCTCGTGGATCGAATTATAATTTAGGGACGTCTTCCCGTGGATCGATTTAATAAATTTGGCCTGTCTCCTAGGTCCAGTTTCGTCGAGATCCTCGTGCGCAATCAATTCTATATGCGCGCATGTGTAACAACGTGTTAGACGGAGGTGAGGGCAGCGTGCGTCTCACTTGACGATCTAGCGAGGAGTCTGTCGTTATTTCGCTCGCTATGCGCTGTTTGTTAGATCTATACTCGGCGCATGCGCCCGTGTACGTTAACGTTTAGTATACCAATTTTAGGATAGTTTCGCGAGACGTCGAGACAAGAATTCCTGTCACAATATAGTTTGAATATAGTTTTCCGTGTACCTGCACTGAGAAAAAAAATTATTTGGGCCAATCAAGATATTGGTTGACACAACCAACCACATTTCTTAATTCCCCTATAACTCGCCTTATTCATGACAACCAAACAATAATGGTTGCATGAACTAAGCCTTATTAGTATTAGGAGCCCTATCAGTTGCGGCAACCATCTACGATTGCCACCTCACCTATTTGAATGGTTGATACAACTATTCGAGTGGTTAAGGGCTCTAATGTCGGCTCACTTGCATAATGCATTTTGGAGGTTATGTAGAAAAAACACGCATAAGTGTCGATTCTTTCATTTATCAGATTTGTAAAAAAGTAAAACGATTTCTTGAGTGGGTTTTATATTTGTTTAGTCAACTGTGAATATATATTATATTCGATACGAATATATTTTTCATTTTTGCTTCCTCACAGAGGAAGCTTTGTTTTCATGAAAAAATTTTTTTTTTCGAGGTTCTCATGTCAGTATGCTTAAAACCGCCTAAAGCGTCGAGAAAAATGGTTTAGAAAATGTGTGTGTGTGTGTTTCAGGGACTGAAAATTCAATCGTCGATAACTCGCGAATGGCACGATCGATCAAGCTCAAATTTGGCGTGCAAGTAGAGGAGTAACTCCTCTTACATTCATGTGATTTTAAGAAAATATGTCTATGTAATATATCTATGTATACTGATTTTATAGAATTTTTAATTTTTTGTGAAAAATGTCGTATACTCTCTAACTTTGGTAAAAGTCCGCCTATATGGCTAAATAGTTCTTTATAACTAGAGAGACGTTAAATGCTGTTTGGTATTGAATTTCGACAAAATCGGTAAAGCGGTTCGGATTTTATAGAATTTTGAATTTTTTTAGAAAATAAAATTTTTGCTATAAATCACGTCGAATCTGAGCGAATTACCTGAAATGTTCTACAAACGAAAAATAACATAGAGCCTTTCTGTGTACCAAATTTGGTGGTGATCGGTAAAGTCCTTCAAATTTTATACCATTTTGAATATTTGAAAAAATAGCGATTTTCGCTATAACCTCCGCAAAAGTTGATAAAGTAAAACAAAAGTTTGTACCTAATAAAAATGAGATGTGCCAGTGATTTATTCATCTATTCAAAACAAGGATGCAAAGTAGAACCTTGCACATTGCTTCCTCAATAAATTTTGCTCTTGGCAAAGCTTCCTCTATGAGGAAGCCAAAATCCGTTACAATACTTCCTCGTAGAGGTAGCTATGTAAAGAGCAAAATTTAATGAGGAAGCAATGTGCACAGTTCTACTTTGCATCCTTTTTTTAACTTGTCGTAGAGTTCCAGTTCAACCTCTAACCAGCAAGCAGTTTTTGCAAGCATCTAATTTTCTTCGAAGGAAGATTCTGCCTGGTCCTGAGATCAAAATTCCTATTGCTAGTAAAATGTTTCACTTATCACAGTTTCAAATTAAAGCGGTGAACAAATTCTAGCATTTGATGTTTATTCGACAGTACTTGTAGAAGAGTGCATTTTAGGACCGAAAGATAAAATTCCACATCGAACACAAAAAAAACAGAGATCTATTGGATCAAGTTTTGGAAGCAGTTACTACACTTAATCGCCATTATTAATATTTTGGACATCGTTATTAATTGCAGTGGTATGAAAAAAGTAAGGGTGTACCGGCAAAAGTAAGGTTATACCGGTTATATCTTATATTGTGCTGCCAAAGATTCGAATAGTAGCCACAATCATTGGATAGTTGAGGCTATTATTCGAAGTGGTTGGGTCAATGAATATATAAGTTGTTCCAACTTACTCGAAAAAACTCCGGCACAATAACTCGAGAATTGTAGTTGGCCCAACTAATTTTTTTTTCTCAGTGTGAAATTTACTATTTTTTCATGTGGGGCAACTAGCCCAATGACGCCATTCCTGCCTTATTTAGAGATTATTGTTAATATTCTACTTGCGAATGTATGCAAAATTACTTTACAAGTCAGAATGAAGATTGACACTACTTGACACTACTAATCGCTGGAACCGATTTAACGTCTCATCGATCTTTGTTTATCACGGAGAACTATTCTTGTTATCGAACTCTGAGGTTGAAGTGGGTGCGTTTCATGGATGCAGGTATGTTCGGGAAGTTAGCCCCCCATTTTTCGAATATGCATATTCTGACGGTTGTTTACTATTGTTCTACACTTGTTCTATGTTGTTCCAGAAGAATAAATTTCTAAAGCGAAAACCATAACGATAAACCTAAAAAAACCGTTTTGCCGGAGTACTCGTTTGTATTAAATTGTTCTGATTAAACTGAAAATAGGTTTTAATGTATTAGTTTGTCCCAAGTTTGTCTGATTAAATTGAAAATATTTCTACATTTTACCAGTTTGTCTTATTATTCTGATGAAATTGAAGATTGTTCTGTACTGTACCGTTTGTACCAACTTGTTCTAATAGCATTTAAAAATGTTCTTCATTCGTGAAACTATTCGGAACGCGAAATTGTTGCACGCATTACAGATGAACTCACGTTTTTGTCCTGCATCGTCAATGGCCTGTCAGTATTATCAATAATCATTTTAATAACCTTCCGCATTTTTTTATACCGTACTGAGCAATAGCGATCGTCGATACATCTCAGTAGAACTCTCTTGACATCGTATCGCTAAGAAAAAAAATTTTTTTTCCATGCGCGTATTATGCGTTTAACGAAAACACTAATTTGGAACAATGTTCAGAACAAGTAGAACAGTCTGGAACAACCTTAAAAAATTGGAATTTCCAAAAGTAGGGGGCTCCGGCAAAAAACGGCTTTTTTTGGTTTGCCGTTATGATTTTCGCTATAGAAATTTATTGTTCTGGGACAATATAGAACAAGTGTAGAACAACAGAGAACAACCGTCAGAATACGCATATTCGACAAATGGGGGGCTAACTTCCCGAACCTATGTTAATCGTGAAATAGTAATTTTCCGCTTGAATGCAAAAATTGGTACCTGGCTCGAAATTTCACAAGAATGTATTACGATCCATATTCACTGCTGATACTGCTGCTGCTAACCTAGCTAACGTTGCTAACCTTTCCTTTACTTGTATTATTGTGTTAGGTCGAGGCCATAGTGCTCCGCTCACTTTAACTATATAGCGCACTTCTGCTGTCTCCAAACTTGCAGCATTAAATAGATCCAAATATAGTACGAGACAGTTAAAAGCAACCGCGAACTCCGCTCGAAGTCGAGTTATATAAGTCGAAATGCAGCATAGAACTCTCTGAAGCATGCGGCATAGAAAATTTGAACTTTTTCACTAGATCTGCAAACGGTTCGTTTGTAGAAAAAAATACAGGAAGGTTGAATACACTGTCGTCCAATTAGAACGATATTTCCGTTTATTTGAAAAGAGTCCGTTGAATCGGCAAAAACATGTTTTATTTCCGTTGAAACGTAACACTGATGTATATAATCGAAGGGGTAGCAGTGGTGGAAATAAAAAGGAATCGACGCCCGGACCTGTATTGGATCACGACAGTTATAAAGGGTTGAACAAAACATTGAAGTCAGAATAGAGATTGAAATGTGAATGTAGAAATCCTGCTGAAATAGCATTCGTGGCTGCGATATACGCCCTGAGAGCGAGAAACGCAAAGACGATACGAAATAAATCTCATACTGTTTGTGGATAGGAGGATGAGCATTGTATATAGCCGAACGAGGTTTCGGGTGAACCACGGGTCATCCGTTTTCGATGCCATTTGTCGGGTGGCAGAGCGCGGTTCACCTCTTCCATGTATCTACCGATTAAATATGGACATATCGGTTAGTCACTCGAGGAACCGAAATCCTGCCGAATGCCAAAAGGGCCTGCAATTCATGATATGATGGGTTTCATACGTTCAAGTTACATAAACTTACTTGAAAAAAAAAATTGGAGTTGAAGAAGTTCATCACCGTCAATAGCGATTTCTCTGAACTTATAATTTTAACAACTTTTCCGAACTTGGTCGACCATTTTGTATCTATCGTTTCGTCTTTTCGCAATTGTAACTTTTGATTCGTCACATGTATACCTTGAATGGGCCACGATATACCTTGAATGCATACACCGGATAATTGGACTTAACACAACAAATTTGACCTTTTTAACGACCTGGCTGCAGATATATATTGACTCGTGGCGTCAATCGGTCGATTAAAAAGGTTCTCTCGGTATTTCGAGTGCGCCAAGTCGACTAAGCATTTTTTTCATACCATTAATCTTGATTTAGCACCCCAAACAAATCTCCCAGAAAAACCCGTTCGATTTACATGTATTCATGATATTTCTATGAATGGCATTTCTAATCCAGCAAAAGTGCCGTGGAAGCCTCATCCAAATATATAATGTATGTACAAAAAAATAGCCTGGTTCAAACCACCTGAACGGGGTAACTTTAATGGCAGTACTAAAATGTTAAAGGCAAATGGGGATAAAAGGGCACAGCAGGTTAGTGCAGGAGGAAGTAAGATAAATATTTTACGACTCAAGCTGCACCGTACGTAGTTGGTGACTTTCTGTGTGCCCTCCTAGTACCGAACGATATCATTTCCCTCATAGTGAAAATAAAAACACACATCTGAAACTCCCGGGTGCTTCGGAGCATAGGGGTGTGTACTGGGTTCTATAGAGATGGTTATAGCCGAGCAGACGCGTGCGGAAGGGACTCGTTCGAGGTACGAGGGCATTCTCAAAGCAGAGTAGAGCGTGAGCGAAGCCTTTGAAGATATCGCAAGAGCACAAGGGGATAAGAAGGGAAGAGGCACGAGAGGAGAATGCTTTGGGAGTTGCTTCATCGAGTAAGACCGAGCGGGGGCTGGACGACGAGCTGTGTCAGAGCCTCTGTGCACTCCATCGTACAGAGTCCAGGTATATATTCATATAGGTATACATACGAACTATAGAGATGCAGCGATGCTCTAGCATTATTGTGTTGCGCGTTCCTTGGCTGCTGTTGCGCTGCTAGAGCTATACCGGACGCGTATATGGTGCTGTTGTGGCTCTTCCATTCTGGGCGGCCAAGTTCGCAAAGTGGAAATTTCCTCCGGCGTTAGAGAAACACCGGAATTACCAGGCGTTCCCTGTTATTGGAATGCCGCGAGTGATCCTCCTCTTTTTTGCCCGTGCTTTTCAAGCTATGCTGGTTTCAGTTTGGCCAGTCGAATCACTAGACACATTACATCGCGTTACGATACACATTTCGGTGCATACTTAAGATTGAGCTACATTATCAACGTTTTGACTGCCGAGTGTGACCGTGAGGAACGCGGTCAAGTCATTATTTTAATGTCAGTTTTCACCGCGAGCATGGCGTTAGTCATTGGAGTTATACTGTAGTTCCTGGAAAATGCATCCGGCATAAATCGAGACCCATTTGGATTGTTGCAATTAGTTAAGCGTCAACCAAAACCAGGTATTCAAAAAGGTGTGCAATTTCTACTTACAATGAAAACTTTATGGGCGAGAGATTAGAATATTACAGCCGTAAGTTCAGGACCCCCCATCCCCTGTCGTATCCTTTACAGAGAGTGGGCACGGTCCTGCACTGCACTTTTTTCCCCATGGAAATAAAGTATACTAAAAGTATGCATTCTGATATATAATTTATATGCATATGCCATAAGAGAAATTTCTATATCTATGTGTCTGTATATATCTCTTTAGGATATATCCAGGGAATGTCTGAGATATATCTCGCTACATATACATAGTTGAAGATAGATAATAGATAATGGAAGCTTTGAGGATTTGCAAGGTTCCAGGCAGAGAAACGAATCTGCTGAGCGGGTGAAAGTCAGTCACGGTCAAACATACCAGACACGGCGACTGTGTACAGCAACGCCGGGCTTACACAACATCTCGTAGCATACATATTCATGCCTCGCAACCGACACCCTAGCGTTTCTCCGATATACAAGCCGCACACGTTTCAGATTAGCTGGGCGAGACTTAAGGTAGTAAGCCGCAAAGCTCTCCGAGGGCTATCGCAGGTTGACGAACATCTTGAACATGCGTCTTGTCCCTCCTCTCGGGTTTACCGGCAGAGATTCTGTCTGAACACTTACGTATAGAGGAACTATATCGTGCACTGAATAATCTTCTCTTGTCTGAATAGAAGCTTCGTAGGGCTCTTTGTCTTCTATAGCATATCGCTTTCAGGTTTGATCCTCTCTGCAGCCGTATGACCCACTTTAAGTCAATGGTACACCGCATGAATCGCGCATGGACTCAGTCAGCCAACTGTCAACCAAACTTCAACTGAAATACATCTTCGTGAACTGCTGCTTCTACTTGCTGTATGTAGTTTCACCAGCAAGAAGCCATCGTGCCGCATATACAACTAATGCAAATCCTACGATAAATAACACAGTTGGGTATGGACCAGAGGTGCCTGCGCTTATATCAAAACCCTTGAAGCACCCTTCGTTGAATCGAAATTGGTGAAATATTATACGTTTAAAGATTTATGTAAAGGGCTAAGAACCTCACTCTGTACAACCTAATTAGAGGTCGAAGCATACGAAATTCAGTCCTCAGTTTTTTTCGTTCATCGTCTTCCATTTTCCGAGATTCTGAGGAGTGTGAGAAAACTCTCCTTACGCGGCGGGACTTCCTATCACGTGTAGGTTTTGAAGAAGGTATAAATCTTAACTTAGGCGTCCATACTTCCAACTATTTTCACTTTTTAGATTGATTTCCCATTTTTCAATTTGGCTCTGTACTTTAAAAACGTCGAAAAATATGCAAAACGTTCTTACCACATTTGAAGAAATGCATTCGCATTTATGACTTTACATCTTAATTCGAAAATCCTTCGCCATTTCTAAATTAACAGTTAGATGTAATTTTTTTTTTAATTCCGTAGTCGATCATGCACATCTGTAACCTGTAGAGATTCTTCAGTTCATGAACTTATGACTTTGTGTTATGTTCAAAGTAATCATGCGATCGAAATCGGGACCAGAATCTTATTTGCTATTTGACCATCACATGATCACCCAGTAATCGTCGCATTCGTTTTATTCAATTCAAAGTTGAAGAATAGAAAGAATGTTAAGTTAATTAAGGGTTTGAATATATATTTCCAAAAAATCTATTTTCCATCTTTATAACAAATAGCTTTTTTAGTACAGTCTACAGTAGTGAAATTATAAGCATTGTGGAATACAATTAAACTGTGTTAAGGATTACATCGGCCAATAGTTTCTCTCGTCACTTGAAGTATGGTTGGCTGGTGTATTTACGGCGATTGGAAAAATCACGAAAGTACACCGGATAATGAACACAACGGTGGGTGTTAGTGATTTGTAAATCACGCGCTCTTGTGCCCTGCCTACCAAGGGGTTTCCTGAAATAACAACAAAAGTTGTCGTTGGTGCTTTATCTCGACTTTTGAGCAGCAACATGCATTGGGGTATCGAACTCCGAGGATCCCATTGATCCACCTAAGGGGGGTTTAACTATATATGCCTGCTCCTATATATAAAGTCGCCTATTACTTTGCTACCCCCGGCATTTTAAGTACGGTTGGAGAAAGATGATAAAAGGAGGAAAGCGAGGGGAAAAAACGGTGAAAGGGGCATAGACCCAATGTACAGAGTGTAGAGAACTGGATGAAAATCGATTCATTGCGTCTGGTGATTCTCGGTGTAGTCGGTGCACTCTCTATGGTGCCTCTTCGTAGTTGTCCTCATCGTCGTAGTTGTGTTTACCGAAATCGATCGAATGCCTGGCCATCCCTAGCCCGTTCCTCAGCTATCAGTGCTCCCGCGCCCTCGCGTATGGTCCGATCCGTATAGACTAAACCACTCTGTCCACTCCATCCATTCCGTTCACTACCAATACCACAACCTGAGGCACCCTTCTTGTTACTTCGTATGTGTATATCATATGTATATGGGGCATTCCACGTCAAATCAGCAGGCCATGACCCTCACCCTCATCGATTTTGTTCATTTTGCTTCCTCATAAAGGAAGCTTTGAAGTGTGAAGTGTGTGAAAATCGCTATTTTTTCAAATATTCAAAATGGTGTAATATTTGAACGACTTTACCGATTACCATCAAATTTGGTACACAGTAGGACTGTATGCTATTTTTCGTTTATAGAACATTTCAGTTAATTTGCTGAAATTCGACGCGATTTATAGCAAAATTTTGATTTTTTACAAAAATTTAAAATTCTATAAAATCTGAACCACTTTACCGATTTTGTCGAAATTTGATATCAAACCGCATTTAGCGTGTCTCTAGTTATGAAGTACTATTTAGCCATATCGGCGAATTTTCACGAAAGTTAGAGAGTATACGACATTTTTCAAAAAAAATTAAAAATTCTATAAAATCAGTATACATAGATATATTTTCTTCCAAAATCGCAGCAATTGAAGAGGAATTAATACTCTACTTGCGTGCCAAATTTGAGCTCGATTGATCGTGCCATTCGCGAGTTATCGACGATTGAATTTTTGGTCCATGGAACACACACACACACACACATGAAATCTCGAAAAAAAAATTTCATTAAAACAAAGCTTCCTCTATGAGGAAGCAAAATGAACAAAATCGATGAGGGTCATGGCCTGCTGATTTGATGTGGAATGCCCCATATATATGTATGTACCAAACGTTGCTGCTGTATTGCTACATCCCTTAACGGTCTACGTTACCTCCCTCTGCCATCACTCGCTCTCACTCGCTCGCCCTCCCCCACGAGTTAATACCATTAACGTGTATTCGGTAACTATCGAGCGTGACGAGCACGAGAATGGACGTCCGGGTGTGGAAATCACGGTATTCGCTCGACCGAGAATCTCCCCGGTCGCGGCAACGCCGCTCTCGCCAGGAATTGTGCAGAATGTGGCTCGATATTTTTACGTTTTTCAACCCTCCAACAGCAGCACGCTACAGTCTGCTCCGATAAATATATATATAACCACAGTAGAATTTTAATATCAGAGTGGGGTATGCTGAGGATAATGCACGCCGTATAAATAAATCAGCTATATATTAGAAGTAATAGCGAATAATTCGATAATTTTTATCGGCGATGAAAGTTATAAATTATTAAACCCCTAAGGAAAAAACGCAATCTGTAAAAACAGATATTGAAATATGCTGTTGTGCAAAAAGCTTTTGAATAGACTGAAAGCATGTGCGTGTACAAGTATATCGTTAATTATTTATGCGTATGAGAACCGTGTATATGGTAAATTTTGGAAAAAGTTATTGCCTGAAATAATAAAAATATATGAAATCTGAATCCAAGCGAAACTATTCTTCTTAATATTAGGTAAATTACTTCATATCATGATGCAATGTTTACTCACTCTCAAATTGTATGTACTAAATACAATTATAGATATTCAATAAATGATTATTTCGGTGAAATTCACTATCGCACAGAGTCAGGGAGACCACTTTACAGTTCTAATTGAAATCATGTCATAGCCTTGACAACTATCAACTGATGACAATAAATTATTGGCCCATACGACCAATTGTTAGATTTTTTTAGTAATCAATCATTTCGTTATTGTGTTATTACCGTATTAACAATTTTATAATTACTTGTTGTAGAGTAACTAGCTAAAGGAACTTGCGGTGACAATGGTAAAAGCTTAAAATAACCATTAAAATTCTCCACTACCAATTAATGATTGTCGCTCAGCAGTTGCGAAGACAAACACAAATTCTCCGAGCGCAGCAACACATTATTATGAGATTTGGCAACAGAGACAGAAATGACTATATTAATTTGAGTCCGCCATTGTATATTCATTGTTGGAACCACGGGTTAGTAAGAGTAGCGACCGCCCATCAAGAACCAGGGTCTCGCTCTGTTTCTTCCGCATCGGGAATCACGGGTAGAGTACAAGCTGTAGCAGTAGTCTCGTCGTTGGACTCGCGCACTGCGGTATACAGTATGAATCTCCCGATTTTTCATACTGCAAAATATGATTATAAAAGAAGAGCTAGAAAAGCGAGATAGCGAGCACGAAGAAAATATCATTATTTTGACGAAGAATGATGATGGGCAACTAGGGAAGGCCAAGCGTGATAGTGTTTGAAATAGGAGGTGGCGGTGGAACTAAAAAAGAAATAGAGAAATAGAGACGCTCGCACAGTCGTATTATTATTTTGATACCGTGAGAGCGAGGCGTCTTCCGCACCAGCGGCTGCTGGCTCGACGCGATCTCCGCTCTGCACGCGCTGTACCAACTTCCGCTTCTCGAGACGCTAGAAAATTTTCTTCCAGACGTGTCCGCAAAGGTTTGCGAGGTCTCACAGACACGTCGCCAGAAAACCAATGCTTCCACACCCCTGTCCGTTTATTATCAGCCTGATGTACTCTTCGCGCTATACTGCGTTTCATTTCCCCACCTAGATCCAAAATAATAAATTAGGAAACGCAGGATTGGGTAAAAAATTTCGTGGCCGGGTCCATGGACGACAAAGAGGATTTGGGTCGTTGGAATTTTTACGTCTCATTGGATCCTTTAAACATAAGTTGTTATAATGTCCCGAAAACACCGAATCCCCCAGTGAGAAATGTACCGTTGTAGATTGCTCACTGGGGATGAATATCGCTGATCGAATAGCATTGGAATTCACCGTCGAAGTCTGCACACACGACAGAGCACCGCTGGGTTATTGGCTTCCAAGCGCGCTAAGCTCTCTTGTTCTTATTTATATTGCCTCGTAAATGCGCCACGATAAAGCGAATAACTGCACGACGGTGAAAAACCTTCACGTCTCCACATCCGACGCCTGCACACTCAGCAACATGCACGTGTTTTACCTGGCTCTGTTATACTTTTTATTCGCCCGGCGCGGCTCACTCGAGGCGCATCAGCCCGCTGTTGACCTCTCCGATTACTCGCTACGCTCCAATAAACCTGCATAGTATGCAGTAACACGTGCAGCACGATGATCCGTTCAACGGAGAAATACACGAGACGCGACACATAGAGCTCATTTTCCGTGGCAATGACTCACTTTTAATACATGAGTGACTTTCCTTTTTTTCATGCATACGTGCCATTCACGCATTAATTAGCGGAGCATTAACGAAATATTTTTTGGGCACAATGAGATAGAAATTTACGGAACCTTAACGCGAGGGTATATATGCCGAATGGAACGAGAAGGTTAGTGGATTGAGGGCTCATTATCCATTTAGAAGAATTTGGACCAGGAGGGTCATTCGCATGGGGACAAAAAATTCGGGACAGAGGGCGCCATTCATATAAAACATGAGAATGCTTATAAAACTAGGGGTAAAGAGTGTTTGACTATAATATAACTAAAATTAAACAATCGCATAAATCGAATAAGGTAAACGTGCTTAGACCCATGCCCGCCACTGAGTAATGCATGAATGCAAGAGTAACGACGCAGTGTTTAATTACAAAAAAAAAATCGTTTATAACTCCGTGCCAGTACTGACCCAGTTATACAGAGGCACCACACCCTCAATTCCATGTCGAAAAAGCTGGGACATCCACATTCGATTTTTAAAATAAAAACTATAGTGAAATTATGGGCTATTTATCGGCGCAAAAAGATATTTTCCAGCTCCAACCCTTACACCGGAAACGTGTGAATGTCCTAGCTTCGCTGGAAACTAGGACATCCACAACTCAAAAAAAGAGAATTAATAGGCGCACCGATAAAAATTTGACACGAGAATTATCGGCTATTTATCGGCTCTCGAAAGAACTTAGGTTCGATCAATATCACGACCCGTTCAGGAGAAACTACCTCCTGAGCTTCTATGGAGTCATTGCCGAATATCTCGCCTAAAAACAAAGCAAGGACATTCTAAATCACCTTAAAATACATCTTGATTTATCGGCTCGACATATTCATAAAGACCGATTTTCCAGCTTGACACCTTGTCATTATAGAAATCACCCCCTTGAGCTAATTTGCTTGAGCTAATGCGAATTTTTCAAGAAAAACTGAACCTAAATTATCGGCGAATTACCAGCTATTTATCGGTGCGGAAAGATATTTCCCAGCTCCATCCCTTATACTGGAAACATCCCTCATACAGGTCAGCAACTGAACAAAAAAGAAAATAATAGCCGCACCGGAAAAAACTTTAAACGAGAATTATCATCTATATATCGGCTCTCGAAAAAACTCAGGTTCGATCAAATCGTACGATTCCGTCAGCAGAAACCACCCCCTGCTTGAAATAACAGATTTCACTGAACCCAGTGGGTGGTTTTTTGCAAAGGGGTTATACGATTCGATGGAAACTAGGTTCATTGGAGAGCCGATAAATAGCCGATAAATCACATGTACTTTTTTTTCCAGTGCGCCTTTTTATTCCATTTTTATTCACTTGTGGATGTCCCAGCTTCCACGTCACGGACGACATCCACAACTTGTAACAAAATAAATACAAGGCAGACGGAATTAAAAATTATGCGTTATTTTTCGGCTATTGATCGGCTCTCAAATGAACCTAGTTTCGATCGAATCGTACAACCTCTTCGCAAAAAACCACCCCCTGCGTTCAGTGAAATCTCTTATTTCAAGCAGGGGGTGGTTTCTACTGACGGAATCGTGCGATTTGATCGAACCTGCGTTTTTTCGAGAGCCGATAAATACATGATAATTCTCGCATAAAGTTTTTTCCGGTGCGCCTATTATTTTCGTTTTTGTTCAGTTGTTGACGCCGGTATAAGGGATGGAGCTGAAAAATATATTTCTGCACCGATAAATAGCTGGTACTTCGCCGATAATTTAGGTTCGGTTTTTATTGAAAAATTCGCATGTGGATGACACTATATGCTAAGTTTTAAGCATATAGCTCAAGGGGGTGGTTTCTATAATGACAAGAGGTGAAGCTGGAAAATCGGTCTTTATGAACATGTCAAGCCGCTTAATCAACATGAATTTTAAGATGATTTAGGAAGTCCTTGCTTTGTTTTTAGGCGAGATATTCGGCAATGATTCCATAGAAGTTCAGGGTGTGGTTTCTCCTCGTACGATTTGATCGAACCTAAGTTTTTGCGAGAGCCGATAAATAGTCGATAATTTGAGTATAGTTTTTTATTTAAAAAATCGAATGTGGATGTCCCAGCTTCTTCGACATCTAAATTTCGCATCATTATCGAGGCAATATTGGAATGATCGCACTTAGTACATGCATACCCGTTATATTGACCCGTACATATAACCTATTCCAGCAACTAACTCTGTTTAGGCATTAGCGCACAGTGTTGAACAAGATTGGAGACACATGGATCAATTAGCATTATGTACCGATTACTGAGTGTAACCTTAGTACTGGGTGTGTATTGTGGTGACACGTGTTACTACTACTAAGTCGCAAACTATTTCGTTTAAAACCTAACTGTTGCCCTAAACATAGGACGGACGTCGGGATAATATTAAACACTCGTACTAAACATGTGTTTCATCACCGATTCTACACCAGAACTAGTGGTCAGTATATGATCAATGGTCAAACCAATATTCGGAAATGACTGAACGTAATGGTATAATCTCAATATTGGTAAATAACTAGGCTTTCACGGACTATTCATGGTAATCTATAACAAGAGTGGAAATGGTGTAATACTTTGACTCAATTATGATTTTAAAGGGATAAACCGTTGCTAGGCCAATGCTGCGTCAAATGACAAGCGAAAATGGGTATTATTGATGTCATTTGTTTATTTTATAGTTTCTTTATAGTCCGGGAGACGTTTCGAATGGAAAAAAATTATTATCAACAAATTAGTTTACGATATTCCGCTAGGGCTCCACTTAAATGCCATCACATTCTGAAGCAAAAAAATATATCTCGAAAGGATTCTCGAAGCTTCTATACATTGCAAAAAAATGTATACAACCGAGTGTCTACTAACACGTATCGTTTTGTTATTTTTATGTGAATAAAATTTTATTTAATTGCTTTCCAATCGTTCGGAACAATTTTCCCCGTCCGATAATATATTATGAATCGCGAATTACTTCAGAATTGTCTGGGTTAAGAAATCCGTAACTAGGGCACCAATTATGTTCTGGAGAGAATAAGAAAAAGTCGTGATACCCATTCGAAGAATTGTTAGGGCTTCTGCACTAACACTCATTTAAGCGCTGGATGGGTTGACGCCAATTACTACCAGCTGCCAATCTCGCATTCGAACCCAATTAATAAGTACCACGTAAATTTATTTCTCTCGTTAGAAAGCAATCGATCGGCATACTAGCTCCACTGCCGTTCGTACTTTCACGCTGCAAAGTTCAATCACATTCAGTAGTATCGTGTAAAGGACTGATGTGGATAATCTATAGCAGCATATCTAACGTAGAACACATAGAAATAGGGTGGATATAAGTTGTAGGTGCGTGCAACCAAGTTATCGACCCTCTTTTGCTCTTGAACACAGGTATATATATGGGGCATTCTATACCAACTCACACTGGGTTTGACCGTCGACCTCTAGGATTTCATCCCCAATTTTTTATGTTATTGTTCTATCTCTTAGCAGCAACCACAAAAATTGAAAAAATTACGATGGGGATAAAAATTTTTTTAACGCAGTTTATCGGTTCAACATTTCTATGTACCTCAGCTTTCGGAGAATTTTAAAAGTTTTTTTTAGATCGATTGTTACATTTTTTTCCTTCAATTTTTGATTTTTAAACTTATGATTTTTGTTTAACAAACATATAACGAAGGCCATAATTTAAGAATCTGAAAAAATGCATAAAAGATGTAGTAAAAATAAAGAATTTCAAGCCATTTTCGATAGTGAGCGCAATTCATCGTCTATTTTTAAAAAAATGATCTCGCTTCAAAATCCCGAACTAAAGATCGTCTGCAATAAAAAAAAATCATAAAAACGAAAATTGAAGCGCGGTGTGGCCTACTTTGAGCTTAAGCTTAAAAATGTTGTTATTTGATACAGAATTTATGATCATTTTTTCAGTTTAAAAAAAATGGTCTTCCGTATTTTGGTTATAAATAATTATAAGTATATAAATTGTTCCAAAAAGAATTTAATAAAAAATGTAGTTGCTGTTTCGAGATAGAATAATGAAATAAAAAATCGGGGATGAATTTGAAGAAGTTGAGGGCCAGATCAAGGTCGAGTTGGTATGGAATGCCCCATATGTAACATAGTATACCTAGCCGTTTCCATTTCCGTGCTACAAGACTACCGGAGTACCGAAGAACGAATGAGACCGATAGGAGCCCTCGTGCATTACGTCTAATGTTGCGTCAGGAGATAACGCAAGGGCGATTACTCATTTGCCACCCTCACAACGCGAGCTCGCCACCATTGCTTGCACTTATAGCACAAGGAACCATTGGCAGCCGCACAAGTCGAGAATTAACCCATTTTACTTGTAGCACGACATTTAGCATTCAGAGCGTCGGAATGATTTATTCACAATGTTTTCTGAAGTTTTATACTCTATTGAACCGTTAAAAACTTGCATTTTTTGCTTGTCCACTTTTCGTTATAAAAAAAAATATTCTTAATTAAAGGACAATAAATCCATTACTCCAGTCTCTTTAACTTAGAGCTCAAAAATCTCTAATGTCGACTCAAGTTAGACTTTGACGCTGTCCAGGGAAATCTATCCAAAATGTATCTATATATTTCAGAAAGTTGTTATGGATTTTTCCCAATATATCAACCTTGTAATGCCCTTGTAATGCCCTGGTAATCCCATAGTCTCTAGGACCTAGTCAAAACGTGAGAAAAAGAAGAAGATAAAGCAAAAGAGAGTTATTTGCTTATTGATAGTCTCCAGCTATTTCTGTCTACTTCTCTCCCAGATTAGTAACCCTAAGTAATAATCTACCTAAGTAACTTTACGAGTCTGATTCAACATCTGATTATTCCAAATATTCCCATCAGCCTCCGGCGTCGAATTATTTCAAATCTGCCAGTGAATTCCACCAAACATTTGTATCATTCTGTCATTCAATGAGCTTTGCCTCTTGCCCTGATTATTCTAAGGTTATATACAAGCCTCAAACAGGTGTTGATCATTTTGTATCACTATATGAATGCTACCCCAGCTTCTCATTATTCTAAATTAATGATCTTGATTATTTCGAGTCTCCACGACCATGGTATTCTAAATTCGCGGAGGAGCCCCAATTCCGACATTTTTATTCTGTCAATATATCAAAAAGAAATAGAGTCACAAATCGTATAAATATGCAAATATTGTTTAATCACAAGAAAAACGAAATAAAAGCAAAGCAGTGCGCCGAAGCGAGCATGTTGTTGGTAGTGACGTAAAATTAATGTACAGTTCCACTAAATTCGTAATGAAAGTGTTATTAATGTAAGTTCAATTGAACCACACGTACCTTGAATTTTTTGTTACTTTTGCATATTAAATTGCTTTTCCTGAACGTGAAAATATATTGAATTATTATACTACGAATTTCCAACATATTCTTTACAGGGCAGATTTTTGGTAATCATGGCGATCGTTGAGTTGTTTTAGGTACAGAAATTGATAGTAGGGATATAAACCATTGAATGAATGTCATCCCTGATAAGCGAACGAAATATGTTCTGAACTTTTAATGCGGTCGTGCGGAATCGCGCGACGCATTGTCAGTGATACTGTGAGTCATAAAAAAAAGATGTTTCGTGTTCGCGGTTGTTACACCCGGGGTAACGTCTTGAACTATCCGAAGACGGTAATCGTACAATTTACGTGAGGGAGTTGCAATCCTATATAATCGCCAATAAACTTTGTGGCTAGAGTTCGGGCGCCGCTTCGTATAGCTAAGCCGAACTGCCATAGTCTGTACAGCGAATTCTGGCAAGCCTAGCAAGCAGGTACCGCAAAATTCAGTGGCATCTGGAGAGGAAGAGAAGGGGACGTAATAAACGTAACGTTACGACCAGCGCTACCATCGTGGCGCTGTAACACGTGCCTACGTAAGGAAGTAGGAGTATCCACAGGCATGCCTCCGATTCTGCTACCTTGAAAACTTCTATGACTTCACTGGGCGTACTGGTATTCCCCGAGAATTGTTAGTGCTCCTTGTTAAGCCATCAACCACAGCAGTCAACGCCCGTAAGAGTCGTCCAACTCAACGCCCAGTATCGAGAGTCGTCGCATCGTACCTAGCCCCATTAAAACCAAATTGACCGATTTTAATGTCCAATCAGTCAACCAGTTTAACTTGGGGACGTTCAACGTGGAAGAGCCCTCAAACGTTTCATGTACTTACTCCAATTGAAGGTGCTGTTACATGCACAAGTGAATCTTAAAGAATTTTCCAATTTTTTTATTTTCCGGGATAATGAAGTCGGTTGATTTTACTAACAGTCATGAATGCAGATTTTCTGTTTGATGACTCTTTATATCAAAGTAATGTTATGAAACCCGTGCATTTGTAAGTCCACAATTGATAGATTTATTCCTGAGGAAAACTTATTTTATATTTATATCATTTCGTCAATTTATAAAGATCTTACTTATGTCGCGATTAGTAAAGTGCGATACATTTGTTAATGACACTGAATATTAGATATCCGAAAAAAAACCCAGTGTGAAACTTCAGGTAGGTAATCTTATGTCAGTTACATCAAATGTGAGCAAAAAACTTTGAAATAAACTGATATCATTTACGTTGTTAATTATTTATCTACATGGGGGAATCTGGATAATGTAAACTTGGAAAACATCGCTGCTTCCTACAATGAAAACATATATCCAATTCAAAATCACACTGAAAACCGTAAAAAAAAGTTCAGTATTAAAAAAAAAAATGCAACATTATTATCTTTGATAGAGGAAATATGAGCACGTTTTTATCAATCCGGAGTTTTCTAGATGCGAAAAAACTTTCCGCTCTAATTCCAATATATATAATCTTGTCTTAAATACCCTGTTTAACTCTCAGCTTAAGTGATGTTACTAATTTAACGTGTAATGGTAAGTTAAGCATTTTTTCGTACCAGTATTGAATGTTAAAGCACTTAGCGACAGATCCGCAACGGTTAATCGTTTGAGATTTTTAAATGTAAGGTACGAAAGAAGCGGTATAAAAGAGAAAAAGCAACTCATGCAGCAGTAATTCCCGACGGTGGATTGAAGAGGAGCGAATCGGCTACGGAGCTTAGGCTAATTAGACGGCATTAATTATACCTATACTTATGAGGAGCTACCGAGTGTAGATAAAGCTAAAAGAGTCGTGCACATAGTAGTGTAGGGAACATCGAGAGTAGAAGCAGTAGTAGTAGTAGGAGTAAGCTTCGAGCGATTGAGGCTCGCCGAGAGAGAGAGAGAGGCCGCATCAATATCAATCCCGCATGTGTGCACCTCCTCAGCTCGAACTTCTCTCTGCCTATGTGACGACATTACTCCTGGCACTTTTCATACGCGCTTTTGCTAACCGCAAAGGCCACCGAAAAAGTTAGGGCGCGGAACGGTCGGCGACGAGTAGGTACAACATGGTACAACAAAGCGAACAGTTGCGTCGAACAGCGTCACGAGTTATACGACTGCAAATATTTCTACATCCATGCAGAGACCATTTTTCAGGTGGCTGATCGGTAAATAAAATAAAATGTTTTAACTGGCATAGTTAGATATAAAAGCAATTCATATTTATCTGAAATATTCAATAAGAAATTAAAAGGAATCGAATATTATATCGTATACAACATAGTGGCAAAGTCGCTTCTTTTGATAAGAAAAATTCTCAAAAAAAAGGACGATTACCTCAATGAGGAATTATGAGCTATGAAAACCGCTAACATGGTTATATACGCTCGAGATATTTCATTTGTTCCCGGAACCATCTATTGTGTACCAACTATAAGATAGGCCTGACTTATCAGAAACCTGGTCTAAGACCTAACGATTTGAGTCCACAAACCAATTAATAGATGGAACTAATAATTTGGCCAGTTCAATTCAGCTATAGAGCCGGATTTACCAACACGGCACGACTTCTCTTAGCTTATGCAATTACAAGAATGTAGATCGCAACTGGGTGTCTTAACTGATACCATACCCTGTTTCAAAAAAATTTTATCAAAGATATCCGTATATAGAAGAATTGAAGTTGTCCAATTACTTGTCTTCATCATTTCCCTCGTCTATTCAATAATAAGGACTTCATCGGAAGAGTGACCAATGGACGACCAGTTGGATTCAACGCCTAAGTTATACCCTATATTCTGGGGTAAGGTGCTCCTACGGTATGGTATTCAATGAGCCAATCGCCCCCGAACACTTTGCCATGTTCGAACTTTTAGAGGAATTCCTGGAAACAGAAATTCCTACCCACCTAGAGAAATGCTCGGATAGTGGAATAGAAGAGGCGTATATCCACGCGTGTATATAGGGCACATACAATGGAAATCGCAGAGGGTGGAGACCGGTTAACGAACATTCGTGTGCCCGAACAGTGAGCAAGACCGAGCAAGGAAAAAGGAAGAGGGGTGGAAGCGAATATTTGCATCGGGGTCCTGTAGACCGAGTCAGGTTCTGCCTGTCGCTTCCTCTGCTGTCGCGTAACACTCCAAACTCTTCGTTTTATACTGTATCTACATAAAGCAACTGAATAGTGCGCGTCAGTGTACAGTAAAATCGGTACACCGAGAAGGAGTCACGGGTTATATTCCGACAACGGTTCGGGTCAGAGAGAGTGAGTCTTGTAGTACGACCAGACGAGTTGGTACGGGAATATTAGACGAAAGTATGCAACAAGCCGGAGCGTCCAGGCAAGCTCCCGGGAATCTCGAACTCGTCCTTGTCCCCTGAGACAATTTCATCGGCATCCAATCTCAGTCCGCAGACTACTATGCTATTCGAAGACTCCTCTTTTCTTCACTCTCAATATGTACTTCACTCGCCTGCTAGACCCTCACATTTGCTCTTCTCTTTAATGAAACGGTAGCGATGCAATCGATCGAACCGCTTACAGTTCTTTTAGATAGGTACGGCTATGAAATTAAATGGACTAAATCCTGAATTATTAAAACGTTCCGATAACTTCTTTTTTTTCTAATTCATAATTCGCAATTTTTTTCTTTATTGCATAGGTAGGTAGTTGCACCAAATTTAGTTTTTACTGTTAAAAGCAACCATATTTCGTCCTTGGCAATTAATATTTCAAAGACTGCAGAAGCAATAGTTAGAATTCTATTAAGTAATACGGACAAATTTATTTTTCACAATCTCCCACAGGAACCAAAATATTTTGGTAAGTACAATGTTCACTTAAAGGGAGGTTCCTCTATAATTGACTGACAAATTACACTAAGTTCAGGAATTAATTGTGGATGAACAACAAGACGTAATAAGGTGGTTTTTTTTAACCTTTATTTATGCTTCGATTGTAATTTTTTTTTTTTTTTTTTTTTCCAAAATGGCGTCCAAGATGGCGGCTGATACATGAAGTGCCATCCGGTTTCATGCAAAACTGCGTGCATTCCTCACTCGTCGATTTTCAATCTACAATCATGAAACAAGTTTCATTTTAAAACTGAATAAGTACAGAATAGAATGAACCTAAGTAATCGAAAAAATATTAAAAAATTACAAAATGGCGGACATGTGAGTGAAAAAAAACATCCAAAAAACGAACTTTCAAGTTCACATGACGCGTCAGAAATGCACGCAGTTTTGCATGGAACCGGAGTGCACTTCATGTATCAGCCGCCATCTTGGACGTCATTTCATATAAATTGAAAAAAAAAAAAATTTATTACAATTGAAGCATAAATAAAGGTTTAAAAAAAACCACCTTATTACGTCTTGTTGTTCATCCACAATTAATTCCTGAACTTAGTGTAGTTTGCGGTCAATTATAGAGGAACCTCCCCTTAAGGTCACTAATGCGGGTATCGTTTTCCAGTGACAACCCACGTTAGAGTTCAGATTGTACCGATAGAGTAAAATGGAAGATTTTGTTCGCTTCGTTATCAGGTTGCCTGATCTAGGCATGGGAGTTTCCATTGGAACTTGTTATACAGGGGCGGGTATACAAAGACGTTCGCCAAAACCGAAGAAGAAACGTTTTACCAACCAAAGTCGGTAAGAAAATCTACTCCATGAACCTCTTAGGTTCAGACTCCAACGAAATTTGACAGTACAGGTACAAGTATCGTAAGAAATAAAAAATCAATCAATTTTTGTTATCAAGTATCTTTTGATCGTATTTTGAATTATGTTTTACGCGTCTCGACGGTGAGTACGGGCAACCACGGACCACTCTATGTAGCCTCGCCAAATGCGCCGTCTTCTAGATCGAATTTGACCAATTTTTTTCCGTCGCTCCCGCTGCCGGTTGCATTTTATTGACTCACGGTACTCCATTGTCGAGTTTTAATTCCGATCTATCGATTGGAGCGCTCGTGCATGGCGGAGTCCGATTTACGATTATGGGAGGCACGTTTTATTATCGAACTACAAGTAGATTTCTCCAAGCATTGCCGCTGGGAGCGCTGGCATTGATTCCAAGGCCGTGGTCTGCCACATCCAGGCATAGCTCGGAAGTGAAATAACCTGAGTACTATTCTTTCTCTCTCTCCCAGGTTTTATCGCAAATAACACGTGCATGTGAATCGGGAGCCGCGAAACGAGCTGAACAAGAAAGACAAGAGTATCAAAGGGGAATCAAAGTGTACTTTGTTTGATATTCATAGGACTGCTCGACTCTCTTTAATCATCGTTCAATTCGACCTATTTCCAGAGGCGGTAGTGTCTCTAATTTAGCTTGCTCGCAATCTATTTCACCACTAGGCTATCCAACCGGCGGGCTTCCCATATATTTACGTTTTTGCTTGCGTCAACGGTATCCTATTCTGTACTATACTATAGGCAAAAGGAAATTATGCTGATGCAATGGCATTTTGCGCTCCACCCCTTTCATCGTCGTCCCCTCCAACAATTCGTTTTGTGAGATTCAAACGAATCCGTGGCCGTCTCCGCCTTTGAAATTTATGAAGTCACGGGAACTACCGCGGCTTTCGTTCGCATAGAAGCACTATATGCCAGTTGTGGTGATTCTGCGAGCGCCTCGAACCGCGGGAAGCACGTACGTACCTACCCACCTATCTACCTAGGCCACCTCGGGGTGTAACGCTTCCCTACATTGCTCTCCTCCATGTCTCGCTAAGACACCTTTGGGAAGAGTTACGAAATTCGCATCGTGCTTGCGTTTCGAATTTCTGCGTGTTCCAGCTATTTCATCCTCGTCTATCGGCATGCAGACAGGGACATTGACAAATTTATACGCTCATTCCATATTCACGGCGTGCATCAGCATCAAGGTGAAATACTTTGGTGACGAAAGGGAGAGATAAGCTTCCCATTAACATTTATAAAAAATATTGGATTGAAAAAAATAAAAATGGTCCAGTAGAAAAATTAAGAACTGTTTGCGTTATCAAGTGGTTTGGTCTTAGCATAATTTGGAGTTTTAAATAGTGATACCAGTTGTGGAACAATTCGTTAACTCTCGGCTGCCTGATTACAGCAATCTTATTGTCTCCGGTGTTATCAAAAACAGCACAAGATTACTTATCCAAATTGTACACATCGGTCCTACGGTCCACGCTCTAGGTTCCTTTTAACTAATAATTAAAGTCAGGTATATTCTCGCAGAGATAAAGAGATTTTACGAAACAGTGCTTTGTATATGTTGGAGTCTGACCGCCATAACTTTTTCGAGCCATCATCTGCGCTTAACTTCTCATCATAATGCATGGTGCTGTCTATACTCTAGTGTTAGTAATAATAATAACAACCATATAGTAGATATACGTAGGATCTATGATTTCCATGATAGTCATTTTATCTTACGGATATTAGTTACACTGAGAAAAGAGTTTATTCCCTACTACAAAATATATTTAGTTGAGCCGATTCTGGAAATAATTTTTTTTTAAATCTTTCTTTCCCAATGTATGATTCTCGCCTTTTACGGTTTTCCCTGTTTTGCAATCACTCCCTGCCCGCACTTCGCTATGCTAACCTAATCTTCGATGCGTCCACAGCCGACTTAGCTACACTGTATCGCATTTGCCATGGGTACGGGGAAAAACTGCGGAAAACCCGTATCGACACAGACGGCCATATATTCTTCTGACTTTCCGGTGTACACACGAAAGTTAATTACTTAACTATGTACATCGAGGCCTCAGAAAAACTGACCTCCCGCTCACTGGTTGATGAGCTAGCCGGTGCACGGCCAAGCGGTTACCCATCTAAGTAATGACCGCAAACAATGCTGCTAAACTCGGGAGATCGCCAAAGTCGTACGCCGACCGCACAACCACCAGTGTCGGTGATTCTGGAATTATTTTTTGATATTTACAAAATTAGTTAAGAGCAAATAAAAATATGTGCTCGTGTAACAAAAGCTCTTATGCTGACGGCGTTTATGTCAAGTGAACGATTTGTTTGATCAATTTAGTTGAAATAAGCAGTTTGATGTTCGTTATAAATAAAGATCAGTTTCTGGCAACAAGATTACCGTGAGTCACCACGAGTTCGAGTTTTGGGCCTTATGCATTTTGTTAATTATATTTTTCTAGCATTTCGGGATTATAAGGCAAAAGAAGAAAACTGCAAAAACATATATTATTTCAAAGCACATAATTATGGATGTCCCCAATTCTTCATGGAGTGACTACATTCGCAGATCATGTCAATGTTAGTCCAACGCTCTGCCTGTATACCTTAACTGGAGCATGTGCAAAACTCCTAAAGCTGCAAAGTATGAACAGCAGCTGGTCTCTTTCGCCAGAAAACGCTGAATATTCAAGTTTCTCAACGGGTTAACGCGACCTACAGGAAAAACATTCAAGAAAGCACGGTTGCGATTTCTCACTCCCAAGTCATCCGAAATGCAGCATCCGGGAATTCATACTCGATAAACTTATGAAGCACATAGTCGTAAATATGCTTCAGATATACTTTAAATTTGGCAGGAATATAATAAAAACCTTCATGCTTCCGCGTCCGACCCGAATTAACACATCTGAGTCCCAGAAACGTGTATATCTTATCTGAACAGATCTTTTGACAACTCGAGCGGCCATTTTGGTTTTTGAGAGGTTCAGTGATATCAATTTTTTAAAACATTTATTGTATGTCTTGAACGCTAATTTAACCGTACGCCGAAGCATGAAGATTTTTATTACATCCTTGCATAATTTAAAGTATATTTGTAGCATATTTACGATAAAAAGTGCCCGAAGAGTGTACGAATCGTCCAATCGACTCCAGCATCCCCTTAAGACTGAACAGAACAGACGATAGAAAAAAATAAATCGCGAAAATTCGTCTGGGAAAAGGAATTTTTCAGACTCCATGAGAAGTCAGAATGAGAAAAATAAGGGGAAGAAAAAGAGCATAGGATATGGCCGGAGAAAGGGTGAATGTTCTCATTCAAGAACTGCTACACGGTCCCGTAGATGTGGAATCCTCGCTGGTAGGCGAGTCTCGACACCGGATTTTGCTCGACCCCCGACGATAAAAAGCGATCTCTCACGGGGGTGCGAACACCCCGGAGACAAATGAATCCCGTGGAGGAACGAAGTGCCAAGTAAAAATTCCAGGCAGTCCGGATCTTGCCCTGGAGGTTGTCGCCTTGTAGCGTTGTCGGGCAGCGCCCTGTGCAGCCGTCCCACATAGCTTCAACTTCTTGGAAGCGTTCTTTGAGCCCGCAAAATTACATTTTAGGGCGACAAAGAGTAAAAGAAGTAAAATAGAAGAAAGGATTGCGGAAAAGTGGCGGAGAGAGAAAGAATGCAGGTCTTTGTGACCGTATTGAGAAATAGCGTAAAATGGTCCATCAGTGGTTTCATACCGATCAAATATCCATGACGATATTTTTTAGTGTTCTTTGAATCCTTCATTAGAACTATTAAGAAGTACCTAAGATCTAAGAAACTTTGTCCATAATTCCGCATAAAATGAATTTCATTGAAAAAATGAAATAAAAACCTTCATTTAAAAAATGGAATATTTAATTGCGACTAAAATTCACTTTGTACCTTACCTCGAAAAAGTACTTCACTCTCTTTACAGCCCTCATGGGAACATTTTATTATCGTGCTTTCTGGTGATCGTTTATCCCCCCGGAAATGATTGTCAAGAGTTTCCTCTTTAATTTCCAACATTTCCATCGCCTCTTACAGCGTTTAAACTTACGAAGCAACAAAAGACATTCACTGAAAATGCTATATTTTAAATACTGAAACGACTAAATGATTACATAAATTATGCAGTCATTGAATATTATAATTTATTGTTACAGAATAATGTCAGCCAATTATTCATAATTATTGTAGTAATAATAAAACGTTTTTTTACGTTTGCACAATAGTTACAGTTATTTATTTGAAAACTAATTTTTACGGACTGGATGTCCATTCCCGTTTGCAACAATTACACAACTTCTGTTCCCGCCATATTTATTCATTTGTTTACGCACAATTTATTATCATTTACATTTCTAGAGAATATTATCATGATGAGAAGATGTATAAAGACTATTTAAACAGAGATAAATATGTTTTCCATGATTTCCCCACAGTTTGAAGTTCCCTGCACAATGTACCATCAATAGCTTTGATTTGAATTTATTTTCCGAAAATTCTGCGACTGAATGTGGATCATTTTGGAGCAAGGATCATTGGTGAAGGATTGCGGGAGCGTGTCGTACGATCGCAGAGCACACACGGCATATAGAGGGAGCTCGGAGCACACGAGATCCGAGAGTAAAGCGAATTCGCGCGTATCGCAAATATGTCAACGATATATCGGGAGCACGTACCTGCTGGTGCGCAGGTTACACGTAAATATATGTAGTCGGGGTTCGGTTGGCGGATGCACCGTGGCTAGCACGAAGATCGTGGTGGTAGTGGAAATCGACCGAACACGATGTATACGGGCGTATACGGGTGCAACGTGCCTGCCTGCTGATCACATATTTACCAACATATTTACAGATGGAGTTGCACTCTGCATGAGAGCCATCTATATATGCTAACTGCATCGAGAGGTATCGAGGTCCTGACCCACACACCCATTTGCGTTGTTGCTAATTGCCAACTATAGCAGAGGCAATTTCCTATCAACTAACAACAAAAATTCGTGATTGTGATGAACAAAACATTTCAATTAATTCTCGAAAGGCGTTGTATATATTATCAACTAGTCTTTGAAAGTTCAATTGCACATTGAAAGAAAAGAGTAGTTGTAAAAACTGATTTATCCGTTCCGACAACCAACCAAAATAGTTAGAATAGCGTCAACTTAGACAGTATATAACCTCGTTGGTAGAGTACCGATAGCAGCGATAACTGGTTGACGTCAACTCAATGGTTGGGTTGTACAACGAATCGTTTGCATTGGACGGCAGCCATGATAGTTGTTGGAAATAAGTAATTGGTCTACGTAGTATTTTTTGCTACCAATTGAAAATAGTTGATTCTACGAGTTCGATTTGCTTTCAGTTCACACGCGGCAAAGCATTTTTTTAATCGGTCACCAAAACGATTTTTTTATTTCGTTTATTTTTTTTCGTAATTCGAATATATCATATAAAATGGATAAGAATTGAACTTCATCAACGGAATAAGAGAAACCAAAAAATGAAAATTATTATGCATTTGCTCTGTAAAAAAAAGTTTCCACGCTACAGCTGATACAGATCTTTTGATTCAACGTACAAAAAGTACCTGGACTGTGAAACATAGAAATAACATCCATATACTCATTTGGTATTTGGTATATATTTCGTGAGGTTTACACCTTACTTACTCTTAACCTTTTTATATATATTTGGGAATACATCGAAGCGTTTTATATCAAGAACATTTCCCCAGTGCACAATATCACTGCAATCTTCCACAATAAAATCGTTTCAACAAAAAATAAGAGTGAGAGTAATACAAACTGTCCAAATAGACAATTATCTCGATTCGTCATGTTTTAACTTCGACGCCCTGGCTCAGAATTCTATAATGAAGATGGTCTCTCTGGAGACAGTCGTGTCTTAATGCTACAGACTCATTGTGCAGCTGCGCGCCAGAGCGCAACTCTAGTAAATTGCTCAATGAGAACGACGCAACAAAAACGCAAAGACTCGGGTGTCCCTGGTGGAGGGAAAACAAACTGCGTAATAGCCAGAGTTCCCCCACAACCGATTTATCATTAAATATTTATCACGGTTGGTGAGAATAAATTGCGTGGCTCTTTCTTCTTCATTTTAATTATTGTGTATTTTTTTTTACCTTATCGCTATTGGAAACGGACTAATAATTGCGATGAAGCGAGTGAATAAGATGGAGAGATTAGCGTCGGACACGAGAGACGAACCGACAAATAAAGGCAATCGCTCGGATATCGTGCGGTGTCTGGCAGGATGCACCGGATATGAGAAGGGTTGGAACTTTGAGGCAAGCCTCGTCGTTTTGCTTCGACATTTGCGGTACCTGCCGTCGCTGGGCAATCCCCGTCATATATATTACTATCTATTTCGTCGAGGAGCTGAAGTATTAGCACCAACGCCAAGATAGCCCGAGGGCTGTCGTTTGGGCCGTAGCATATACGGAGAGAAAGATCTAACAAAAATGTTGCTCCCTTACAAAAAAGGCTTTGTTTTCGTGAACAATTTTTCTCTCTCTAGACATACATGAGAGACCACTTAAAACGGCCTAAAACGGTTCAAAAATATGATTCAAGCGAATCACATTCCGGCGCATCCAATGCAGTTGCAGAGGGAAAATCGTAAAAATTGTCGGACTCGAGTCCGCACTGCTTGTAACAATTTAACTATCAATCATGTGTATTGCTCCGAGTACAGATTATTATAATCCTCGAAGGGCTCCCCAAACCTGAATTACCATAGTGCGTCATTGACTCCCTAAGCCTAGAACTTTATAAATCCCTCATGGGCCGATAAGCTCATTCGTTGAAATTACCAGAGTGACCCCAAACACTTCATCGCATATCGACAACTTTCCTGTCGAAAGAATAGTGGGTATACGCATTGATACAAAAGAAGCCATCCATTTGATAAATTTTAATTAATACGGATGGGACGCAGGACATCCGGATAGAAATCGGCTAAAGGATGTGTTACCAGGAATTCACGTTAACGCTCGACGAGAATGAATCGGTCGAGGGCTTAGTGTGCTTCTGCGACGTATAGCCGGAATCCCGATACAACCTAATTAATATTAATCGTGGTGCGCACACCAACAGCCAACGAGCATACGAATGTTGCTTAGTTTGTCCAACTGTGTTCGTGATCCACTCCATTACATGGAAATCCTCGAGAGTTTACCATTTGCTAAAAAGCTGATCATCGTTTCGGCTTATCGATTTTTTCAACAAAATACTAATATACTGGACAGTTTATACTCACTCGAATTATTACGAGGATTAAGGACTTCCGAATGAAAATAGCCAATAGTCGTTATCAAACATTCGAGAACTATTTCACTGCAATGAAATACTTATAGCGCAAAATGGGAGCCATTTCTTTTCGTTCATTTAAAAAAAACGGTTTTTTAAACCATTGACTATGAGGCTAACTTCAAATCATTACCATTCTAACCCTAATCGAAGATTTTCATGGTATATTCGATTAGATAGACAGTTGTTCACACAGATTTTTCACCGAGCTTCCACGAGATGTTGGATATTTTTAGTATGAGCATTTTTTACTCCTAATTAGAAAAATCGACAACGAGGACCTCTGCATTCTGAGTAGATTTATATATTTTATCAACAGCATTTGGAGACAGCAAAGGCGGCATTTTTTTTTTTTTTTTCGTTATGTCGCAAAACAAACGTTCACGCCATCATTTGTGTCTTAAGGATCCTTCAAGGGAAGTACAGAAGTACAAATTAATGGATTTATAACTTGTCCTATGACATCTGGGGTCAGCTGGAAATTTTCGTATATTCAGAAGCAATACTACTTATCATCGTTTCTCGGTCATTTCCCAAGAAGGTTTATCATGTTCAAGGAATTAAGAAACGAAGCTATTTAAGCTACAGATTTAAGTACAATTGGCATTTTTTAACGCCAGCACAGTATTAATGATGTCATTCTGATGCATCATTACAACAAGAAGTAGTAAACGAGTGGTGATTGACTGGCGAGGAGACTAGAGAAAAGGGATTGCAGCTTGAGAGAAGCATTGGCCAGAGTATCGTGAATCATGATATACGAATGTGACCTCGTTCAACTCTATTGATAATCTATCGAATAGAGATGAAGATACATAGCGTGAGCGAGAGACAATGAGAGTAAGCGGAGCGAATCGATCGATTGAGCTCAGCGACGGCCCGAGTAGCTGATGACCGCAAGCCCTGCAAAATCGAGACAATCCTCCACTATCTGGCCGTCCCCTAATGCTGAATTTCTACGCCAAGTCGGAAATGGGAATAATCAATGGTAATTGATGGGAGTTAATGATGGAAGCAAAGGGCTTTAAGAAAGTAGGCAAAGAGGCGAATTGCCAGTAGCACACTCTTCAATTTATTCTTGCGAAGAAAGCACTCAACTTCGGGTAATTGTTCTGCTTTAAATTTTGCGGTATTCGCGACACCAATTCCTGAATTTGCGAAATGATACGCAGTTGAACTTCGTTGCCATAGCGAAAACCACAGAATCTCCGGCAGTGACCACTCGTGCAAAATGTTATCTTATAACGGTGAACCGAAAGAATGACGAGGAAAGCGAAAAGTTTGTAATCTCTAAATTGTATCTTGTTTTGTACAGAGTGCGAACATATCTATCATGTACCGGAGCTTCAATATCAATAATCAACAAAATCAGAAAAAACGGTTTTTTTCAATGGGCTTAATGGCTTCAAAAAAGTAGCACCAAAATAACAAACTGTGTACCCAAATAAAAAATAGTTATACAAACAGACCCATCAATTCTGCCGACTAACAAAAATAGTATAGCGCCCACTACTTATTACATAAAAGGTAACCTCGTTGGCAGAATATGAGTAAAAGCAGTAATAAAATGTCGTTTATAACCTCAACTCAGCGTTTGCTGAACACACAGAAAAAATAGTGGGGCTAGAGAAAAATTGGATGACGTCATTTGTGCAGGTTATCTGTACCAACGTGCCACGTTATGCGCTACCGGTGAGGGCATCAATTTTTATAAGGAACTTGTATTTTGTTAAATTTATATCTCTGTTATATTTCAGAATGTAAATATATTTTTTTACCATGACGTTCAAAACTTATTAACAAAAATACATGTCTTTAAAGGCTCGAGTGTACGAAAAATAGGAGTTTGTTACTGAATCTTTAAGAAACCCACAAATTATCTGACTTTGATTTACACTTTAAGGTTTATGAACACTTTTATCTTTACTAATTAAGATTTTTATTAACCAAAATGTCACTATCCATTCGGTATGCATTTTTCAGAAATTTTTGTTCTTTTAATGCCTCTCAATAAAAATCATCAGTCCCCGCTTAAACCTCTGCACGCGAATGTAAGTCCGGGTTGGGTTTTAAATAGCGCATAACTAAAACACCGAATGGCTAAAATAGCAAATTTCATAGCATTCCAGATTGAAGTATTC
Organism: Clistopyga incitator; assembly: GCA_947507545.1. Taxonomy (NCBI): domain Eukaryota; kingdom Metazoa; phylum Arthropoda; class Insecta; order Hymenoptera; family Ichneumonidae; genus Clistopyga; species Clistopyga incitator. The sequence goes on from OX382176.1 coordinate 7,899,643, forward strand.
CTTTTTTTTTTAATACGCTGTTTAGGTCATCCACTATTTTGATCTCCACCCGCTAATTGCCAACGAGTTATAGTTGCAACCTATGCAGAATATCGAGGACTACGTTTACTTTGCTGAACAAGTTTGCAGTGACCCAAAGTGTTTTGTGGGTTTATATACCATTAGCAAAAGCCGGCAAACGTTGACCTGCCTGTTGATATCATGCAGTGCCATCTGCATGATATCTGCAGTGCTGAGTTTCAACAAAATGCATAGCATAAAGGCCTCCGTGAAAACATACATATATGCGCGAAGAATCATGGTAATTGACGAAGCGGTGTAAAAGTTATGACGTGATTTTTTGGCGTAAAATACGTCACAAAGTTTATTGAGCTCAAACAGATCTACCAACGTCCACTTATTTATATGTATAGATAGATACATAGTGGTTGCATATACAACGGCGAGTTTGTCACATTTAAGTCCCGATTTCGAGAAACAACCTGGTACAGATGACGAAGGAGAAAATTGTGAGACGAAGAGGGGCGTCGCGAGAGTTAGGCCGCAATGGCAAGGACGACGAATTCGATATCTCTCGTTTGGAAGCCTTCCAAAATTGTTTCGTTTACCGCACGTACCAATGAGCCGTAACGCGTATACGGCAATGTGAGAGCGTAAGACCGAGTCGCCACATAATACGGTAGCTCTCGTTATTCGATCCGACGCTCGACCTCCTCGCATTTCAATATGGGTTTCGAGCTCCGACAGATTGCAAATCGCTTCAATATAAAACTTTACCGAATTACTCCCGGGAAAGAACTAACAAGAGGTTATTCACTTACGAAGTAACGTTACAAATAAACAGGGAATAATTTTGCTACAAACCACCACCAATGATCAGGAATAAAACCGGTAGACTTTAACCTTAAAATTGCAATTCGTGTAGTAACAATTATTTTATCTACTTAAGATGCCACAACGAACTTGTTTCATGACTTGTAATTTATTTTTTGTGCTCTAGAAATTATGGTTTAAAAGTAGAAAATTCGTTATGCTACAATGATTTTTCAATACTGTTTCCACCTATATTGACATTTAACATGCACAACGGATATTATTGCAGTGTATCTCTGCACCTGATGCTAATTTTTCAAACCAGCTTATACTGAATCTTCAACCACTATATAGCACAGTACCAGAACGAGTATAAAGGGGTTTGAATTATAACTTATTATAATTGTAACTCCCCAAGTAACAATTTCAAAACCTCTATAAACCTAACAGCGCAAATTCTAAAAAATGACTATACTATATATAGGAATTAAGTACTTTTTATGTGCCAATTATGTACCGAAAAAGTTATTTTTGTACTCCTTCCGGTTTTCTGAAAAATCAATTTCAAAAATGCTCTGTTACCTTAATATAAAGCCAGCAGAGCACCTATCGTACCGACATAATCCTTGAAGTGGAATACTTCTGAATTCAGTACTTTTTATGTGCTTTCTGAATATCCAAGAAAATATACCCTAATTTAAAAATTGGTCCAGTTAAAACCACATATTAATGTAGTTGTAATCTTAACAGAATTAAACCACCCTGAAATGGAACTTCATCTAATTTGGTAAATACCATAGATGTTACTAAACAAGATTTAAGTACTTTTTATGTGCTTTCGCAATATCTAAGAAGAAAGACCCCAATTTGAAATTTGTCCCCGTTACAACCCTTGACATTCTTAAACCATCCTGAAATAAGAACTCTATCTATTCTCGACTGTATCGCAAATGTTACTACACCCCATGTAAGTACTATTTTATCCGGTGGGATGGTCTAGCGGTTAGAGTACTAGCCTCTACACCAGAACATCGGTAGGTCGCGAGATCGATTCCCGGTGCCGTCGATTTTCGTTGAGAAATGTAAATACCGACGCGATGAAGCTCTAGATTTATACGTGGGACACACACAGGTACTCTACCTGTGGGGGTCACATGTATACAGCTGTAGTCCGCGTTTATGTTCTCGACGAAACAATGCCATGGCAAATGCGATGTAGAGGGGGAAGTCGGATGCGGCCGCATGGGGGCCTGGTTACTAATCCGGACCAGGTCCCCAGGGGGGACTGGCTACTGACCCGGGCCGACCCTGCAATAGGCGCAATGCATGCAGGCAGGGGGAAATGCTAATAAAAAAAACTATTACTAGTACTATTTATGTGCTTCCGAAGTATGCAAGAAAAAATCCCCTAATTCGAAAATTGGTCCAGTTACAACCTTCAACAGAATCAAACCATTCTGAAATAGGAACTTCATCTAATTTGGTCAATACCATAGATGTTACTAAACAACAATTAAGTACTTTATATGTGCTTCCATCCCAAGGAAAAATCCTCTAATTAGAAAATTGGTCCAGTCACAACCCGTAACAGAATTAAACCACGCTGGCACAGGAACTTAATCTAATTTGGTCAATACCATAGACTGTTAAGGGTTGTAACTGGACCAATTTTCAAATTAGAAGATTTTTCTTGCATATTTACAATAAACATAAATAGTACTTATATGGGGTGTAGCAACATTTGCGGTACAGTCGAGAATAGATAGGGTTCTTATTTCATGATGTTTTCAGTCTGTTAAGGGTTGTAACTGGACCAAATTTCAACTTGGGGTATTTTTTCTTGCATATTGCGAAAGCACATAAAAAGTACTTAAATCTTGTTTAGTAATATCTATGGTATTTACCAAATTAGACGAAGTTCCATTTCAGTGTGGTTTAATTCTGTTAAGGATTGTAACTGCACCAATTTTACAATGCGAGGATTTTTACTTAGATATTCAGAAAGCACATAAAAAGTACTTAATTCAGAAGTATTCCACTTCAAGGATTATGTCGGTACAATAGGTGCTCTGCTGGCTTTATATTAAGGTAGCAGAGCATTTTTGAAATTGATTTTTCAGAAAACCGGAAGGAGTACAAAAATAACTTTTTCGGTACGTAATTAACACATAAAAAGTACTCAATTCCTATATACAGTATAGTCATCTTTGAGAATTTGCTCTGCTAGGTTTATACAGGTAATTTGAAATCATTCACTCCGTTTAGGATGAACGCGGAGGATTTATTTGTAACTAGACCAACCGGTCGGATCGATTGGTTGCATCGCAGCCACATTGATGACTTATACACTGCGTATGATCCAAAGAACGCTCCACGGATTGACTTCCGTTCGGACTCATTGTCTTAGCCGTTACGCGGCGCACCTTTTAATCTTATGAAAAAAAAAGATTGAATAGGCTCCAACCGATAAAATTGGTTGGACCAATAAGCAAGATGGTTGCGGAATCAAACCGAATAAGTAATGTATACATTCATTTATTCGAAAACAATTTTGACCAGCGCCATGCAGAAATTCAGTCAAGAATCCAGCTAGACCCAGCCTGGTATGCCTACTTTACAGTCGAAATACGGTCAGCCATCGGATCCAAACTCATTTTGAGATCCCGGTCGGAATCCAATTTCCCAGAGTTACATCTTATCTCTGGCATCCGATAGCCAGATGAAGACACCAGAGTATGATGAAAATATCAGGTAGGATTCAGCTGAATCCCTATCGAAACTTCTCCATGGCTAGCGCTCTAACTATGATGATGAGCGAATTAACATTGCGGATTGTGTTTCTATTCTGCTAGCAAAAAATATTAATAGATCCCTTTTACGAAATAGGATATTTGAACGGTACCGCATGCACACTAGTGAAAGCAATTTAATCCGACATCTTACAATTCATCATGTACTTCAATGTACATGATAAAATTCATCCCACAATCCTTCAGTGTCTTAATCCATTGAAAAACGCCAACGAATAATTTATCTGGAATTCTGCGGCGTGTACTCACGTTGTGTGTATGGTGAGTCAAGCATAACCGCGTGCTCGTGAATGTTTAATCCGCGTCGGAAAATCTGGTTTTCGCTGAGTGCGTCCTCGTAGCTGTTAATACCGAGTATACCATGGGGACCAACGAGGCAAGACGCGATTGCCGCTTGTCGAGCATTATTTCCAATCGATATTTAATCACTATTCGCAAGCAAACGTTCCAGCACCTCAAGTCGGTTATCAGATTCTGCATAATTAATAACGAACGTCTGCGTCTAACGGCCTTCCAAGCTTCCTTCCTTCCATTCTCTCTCCATAGGGTTTGCTCCTTTGCATTGAGTGTTACGAGAGTCTTCATCACTATGTAATCCAGCGACGTGGCAGTTTCCTTGGGGTGCCGCCACGATGACAGTGCATGCCGGCAGACTAAATTACATAATTACTGCAACACAAGACTCGCCCACCCATCGAGTTCACTAGTGAACACGATGCACTTCTCGCGGGCATTGCTGCCACTGCAGACTCTACCGGAAACTCGCTCCACGCGACTTCCGGTGAAGCAACGAAGGCAGCGGGGAAGCAGTACCGAGATAGCTCTGCCGAGACACAGCGATACTAACTAACTAGTCGTCTTGCGGTTTCCTTCTCCTAGGAAATTAGGGATAAAGAAAAGGGAAATATTCAGGACAAAGTGTTTGCGTTGCTCGGCTGCGGGGGTCACGTTCATTTCCTCGAAATTTCAATGTAGAACTCGTTTGTCGAGCTGCGAAGTACTGAAGGATATGCCTTGGGATGACTAGAGAAAGTACGAGGTGCACACGCTCTGCCGCATCCACGAATATATATATATATATATAAATATATATACACACAAGAACATATACTATGTAGGTGCTTTGCGTGCAGTGTGAGGGTTAACGGACCGCTCTTGTACTTTCTTCTTATTCTCCTTCTATTACTGCTACTGTTGCTGCTTCTTCTTCATATTCTCTTTCGTCTCGCTTCACTTGGCTTGACTGTAGAATGAAGGGGAAAGGATAGAATGGAAAAAAACATAGCCAGCAAACGCGGTTCTCTGGGGCTCGAGAATCCTCTGAGACTGCAGCGACGTGCGGTATACTCGGAGATAGCTACGACGTATGTAGCTATACGTAACGAGAAGAAACGGTGAGCCAGACGGAGACCGTTGGTGAAAAAATTTGGAGAAGCTGCTCGCAGACGTGGGTGAAGTCTGGAAGGATATTCGAGAAGGAAAAAACTGTCCCTCGACGCAATTGCGGAGTTTTGAGACTCCCTCGACGATCTCTTTGCTTTTACGTGAGGGGAGCTTTGAGGATAGACGATCGCGTCAGCTTTTGCGGTTAAGAATTTCGGTATTACTTTCAGGTGTACCTTTTCTTAATGTAGACAATCTATGTTTTCCATGTTTCGTGAAAGCGGATTATGTGATCTGGTTATGAAGTTGAAAATCAAATCTTCTAGCTTTCATACGATGAGTTTTGATTTAGGGAAATCCTTATCGGCTTAGTAATGAGTTCTTATCGGTAACTCTATTTAGAAAGCTTCCATGGTATGCACGACGAAAGCAAAGATTGAAATTAAAAAATTTGTGATGCCATAACTTTCACACTCTGAAGTGTTTTAGGAGTTTAAACGGGTATTGTGGGTTGAAGAACTAATTGGCGTAGGTCCAATCTTATATTGTTCAGGGATTAGTTTTCAACGCTTTCCTAGTCCGCGGTCATCTTCCTCCTGACTATATGAGTAAGTAGCGAGGCCTGGGAGCTATTATTTTGTATATTCTTTGTTGGGTAAGTGTGCGAATGCAAAATATTATTTCTGTATACTTTTGTATGTAAGCAATTGGAGCGTATCAGTGATTGCGATTCGTTGCTTTCTCATAAAAGAAGTTTTGTGTTCGGGCAAAATATTGTTTTCGAGAATTTCGGGTCAGGATACTCAGAATTGTAAAAAAGGTCCAGAAACAAATGTGTACGTCTTATGTATACAACTTAGAAAACTGAAACGACTGTAATTCAAGAATAGTCGTACCTATCTTTCGAACTTTGGTACACAGAAGGAGCAGCTCCTGGAAAAGTTAAAGATCGGTATACGGTTCGGATAATTCGGAACGGATAATTTTCAATCGACAAAAAAAATTATTTGCCATGAAGTGCCCACGATTAGACCGGACTTAAAAGTTGCAGCAAATATAGTAGTTTTTTATGAAAAATTTTCATAAAAATGAAAATATGCATGATTCTCAGAAAACGCCTTTGAAATTTGGAAACTAAGTTTATAATGTCAAAGTTAATGAATTATAAGTTAAACACAGCTGCTTGTCGGGTGAGGCTGCTAAGTTTGTCTGCCATCATTAGGAAATGCCAATACTGACACAGGCCCGAGTTTTGGCCCATGTATGTTTATTGATAATCGGCCGAGTGTAACTCGCCCATGGGTGGGCCGTGATTGGGCCAGAATCGGTCGCCATTAATATTAATTTGTTTGTAGTTACCATCACTCAACCGACTTTGACCGATGTACTAACGCCAATAATTGGCCAAGTATAAGATTTTAGCCTTGGGCCTTATTGGTTGCCAATTATTTACCATCATTATCTATTTTTTAATTTCTGCCATTGTCTAACCAACATATAGCCGATGAACGGCTGCCAATCATTAGCCCAGTAATGTCCACCAAATTTCGTCCATCATTGGGCCATCACCCTGATGCCAATATCGCGTGTCGTCGGCATCACTCACGACGACCAGCAAAAAAGCATATTTCCTTACCTACGCTTTAAACAACATCTTGCACTTGAACATTTTTTATTGTTTTCGATCGGCCACTTTTTGTCTTTTATTTTCAAGTTTATATTAGTAATCAGTTTTCTTAAGAAACATGAAAACACAATTTTACGAAAATAAAGTTACTTTTTGTATATTAGCCATCATATTCGATTCGAAAAGGCTATCTGTTTCGTGTTTCATACCAATTATACAACTTATTGTCATTTGGACAGCCATATTGGATCAACTAATTTGAATTTCTGAATTCAAACTTGAGTTCTTTAAACAGTGCCTTTAAAAACATCCGTGTACCAATTTTTATCCAAATCCATCTGATGTCCTTGTGATTGTTATTCTACATGCAACTATTCTGGATTTAAAGTATGGGACATCCATATAGTAGGTTTGGCCGAGCGGTTAGAGTGCTTGTTAAGTAGTTAGATAGTTTAGGTAAGTCGTGTAGGTCTTAGGTTCAAATCCCACTCACATCACTTTCCAGAAAACTATGGAAAAAATGCTATCCGTCGACGATTTCCTTTTTTTTCTTTAATAATAATAGAATAGCGTTATTAAAATTATTGGAGGCGGTTCGTTAGGAAATATATATTTAAAAAATTAATCATTTATTACTAAATTGATGATACCGAATATTTCCCGCCGTTACTTGCCCGATACTGGCCGTGTTTGTTACCATTCGTGGGCCTCACTAGCCCCCAATACCGGACCATACCCAACTACCAGTAATGGACCGAAGTTATCATCCGACTTTAAACCATGAGTGGGCCAGTTATGGTTGCTGTTACTGAGCCGTTATCGGGAAAATAGCCACCGACCCTGGCCCAATAGTGGGCCTGTTGTACTGTTTTACATGGACAGTTTTGAGCGTCATGATTTCACACGGAGTGGTTCAACAATTTCACAAGTGAATCGCCCCTCAGATCGACCGACATTTCTCAAGACCAGAAAAAATATTATTTCAGAAAACATAGTTCTACTTGTCGTGCCTCGAAAAAAAAAAACTCCATCTATTACCATAATTTAAATGAAACGAAATAGAATAAACTAAGTGAAAATATACGCCGACTAAATTCGTTCAACAGTTTACTTGTCGGGAACCTCTTCAGAAATCCAGAAAAACTCTCTAAAGAGGATGGAACAGATGTGTACGTTATCGGTTTTTGCAATACGCTTGCGGAAAAACCGAAAATAATTGTTCATTATACTTATCGGTTATTTTTCGGTTATCTCTTGTATTGAATTTTGCCTCGGCTTATTACTCAAACCAGTACTAAGCCGAGAGAACCGACGATAGAGCTACCAGTAGTAAACAAGTATAGTATATATTTTTTAAGCTCAAGGCAGGAGCTCGTTGTATCATTGTGTGCCTGAATCTGCAGTAGTCTGTATAACGACCTGGCAGAAAACGGACGAGGCATGACCCTCCGATGAGCTTGTCTGTCGTAATCGCTTCAAATCCCCCACTACTCTTTTGTTCCACCGACAATAAATGGGAAGCAGTGTACATCGGGGGTTGGCTCGTTTGCTCGTTCACTCGCGCGTTCGTCCATTAGTCGCATCAATCACGTGTCTAATCGCAACGTCGTAACAACACTTTTGTACATTCACGAACCTGCTGAACAAGATAGAAAACGCGTCTATCCCTAGAGCCTGCACCTTTTTACGAAGGTAATTACGGTCCTCGTACTTACCTGAAACAAGAAAAGCATATATATTTAGGGGATGTTGGAATTTGTAAAGCAAAAAAACGTTACATCATGGCACCTCAAAATAAACAACTTCTACCAGAAGGTTTTTAGAATGAGTCGTAATTCCGATAATGGCCGACGAAAAATCGGGTTTAAAGTGCGCGTAAAAAAAAATAATTGTTCAGCAATCGCAGTTGAAGCCTTTTGCGACAAAAATAATGTAAGGGTGAGTTTATAAAGTGAGGAATTTGAATTGAACGAAGAAAAAAGATAAAAAACGTAATTGGTCGGCCTGAAGTACTGGATAACAAAATCGCGTTGTATTCTTGCGTTTTATAAATGGGTTTGAATTATTGGCGTCATAAAAATGACATAGAATGAAAGATCCATTTAGAGCTTTAATTAGGATCATAACTTGAAATGCAAAACTCGTATACCCCATAGAAAATAAACAGTAATAATCTTCAATTTTTTAACATAAATAAGAACTAGGTTTATTAGTACATGCATAAAAATAATGTAAGATTAAGAAAGCTGCAGTGAGAAACAGGTTTTTGAACGATTAATGAACAAACTGAACAAACAAAAAATTGTGAAATAATTTAAAAAAGCCATTCGTACATCATATTCGCATATGCACACACGCCATTTTATTTTGTAGAGAATCGAATAGCAGGATTGAAACCTGTCTAGATAGTAGCCGTATACTTTGGGGTTAATGAAGTTAGAATATTATAGTGCTGCCATTTCTACTTTGCCAACCCGCACCATCCCCGTTGGAGTTAGTACGAACAATTTTCATGTGGCCAATGAAACCTCCCCCAAACGTTAATAAAAACTTATACTTTTGAAAGAATCAAGCTATAATTCTTGTAAAAATTTCAGTCCATTTACTCTAAGTGGTTCACTCAGAGAAATCATTGTAGTGCAGGCAACATTAAAGTGGCAACTATTAATATTGAGTCCATGCAAATATTTTCATAGTAACGGTAACTAAATGGAATGAAAATAGTTATAGTAATGATTTGACAGTTGTGGCAACTATGAATACTTTGGTCTGCAAACCAAAAGTGAATAGTCGTAACTTTATAGTTAACAATACCGTAATTTTTTCTCAGTTTAGCGCACATTCAGGGTCACACAACAACACCGAATCCTTCGATTAGCTTTTTGAAGATTGCTGAAAATGGCGGCATCAAAGTTCATCTATTGTCTAGATGTCAACAGGATCTCATCGAACGTGAATCAGAGGTGAAGTGAAGTCTTTGTTCGGGTGTCGAATGAACGAGAGGAAAATCCATGTCGAAGAAAAAAGAAAATAGAAAGCGAAGGCATTAGGGCTTTGAGGAGGGCCAAAAAAAGGAACCGGCCGAGGAAGGCAGGGACGCGCAGGGTAAACTCCATCTGGAAAACGAGCCGAAGTCTCCGTGTATATCCACGATTTTCATGAAAACCGAAGCGACGGACCGTGACGGCAGGGTATCGATTTTTACGTAATCCCTCGTCTTTCGACGCCCGCGCTTTCGCTCGGCTCGACGAAACGACCCCCAACTTGATCACCTGCCCTGACAGCATAATCTCGTTCTCCGAACACTTCTGATTCAGACCAAGTTGCAGACTCACCGAAGGAATATTTGATTGGAACGGCGACGCCACATACATCGCCGTTCCAATAAAATGTTATACTTCTCGTTATCGTCTTGACATCTGCTGTATACAACTCTCTCTGAATCAATAATAAATCGTATGGTTCCGTCCTCCCACACACACTTTCAATCAATAATAAAGTCCATTATATCGCTTCAGTGTCGCATAAGATCTAGATATCACGTGTCGTGACGGAATATGAGAAGGAACCACGTGATGATGAGACGCAACCGTCGGCAAGTTTTATTCACTTCAATATTCTCAAGGCTAACTTGCTTCTGGCCAATCATGTTCGTTATATCTCACACAAAAATGGCACTAGCCTTGTTTCGACAATTTATATACACGATAAATCTTTATATAAAATATTTCGAAGTTTCACTACCTATATCTGTCTCTTAAGGGCTTATCACGGAAACATTCGTTTCTCCTGAAGAAGTTCGAACCTAGTTTTATAGGAGAGCTGATAAATAACTGATAAATCACATATACTTTTTGATTCGGTGCCCATTTCCGATTCTCTTTTTTTCGAGTTGTGTGTCCAACCGTTTCCCGTATAAAGGACGAAGCGGGAAAATATCTTTATGCGCTGATAAATAGCGGATAATGAGCTCACGATTCAGGTATAGTTTTTATTTAAAAATTCGAATATGGGTGTCCTAGCCTCTTCGACATTAATTGAATATACCTTCCGATCGGATTGGTTCAAGTAAAGGTAAAACTACAAATAATCATATGGCAAATCAAATTCTTTGAATATTGTAAGCAATCAAGTCAAACGCAAAATAAACGGTTAATTACTTTTGAATTCAATTAAAACACCTTTTTTGTAGAGCCTTAAATTTCCCACAAAAATAATCATTTGATCTTTGAAAATATTAATTTGTTTGGTAGTTACAAAAATCAAAAATTCATACAAAAATTTGAAAAACCAATAAATGTTTGAGGCACGATTACAAGGAAACGGCTCGTTCTACATAAATTTACTAAGAGAGCGTTTTTGTAGAAAATTTAATTTCCTTCAACAATATGAATACATCAAATTTTTCAGATTAATAATTTACGAGTTTTGGGTAATAAATATGGTAGATGTTAAAAAATCAATAGTTGTAACAATACATCCCTTAATATTAATGGCTCAAACTTTCAGCATACATATATATATCCTGAAAATTTGATATTCAAGTTATCCACTCACATTTATTTTAGTTTTATTGTCCAAGCTATTATTGTAGATCAGTTTGAGATTCAACATTATCGCCGGATAATGTTGATAACAGTGAATAACTATTATAAATAAGGCACCCTAACTTGTACTTAACTATATCGTGCGCGGCTTCACAATCTCATATGCTTTTAATTGATGATGCGTATACCCTATCATTTTGCATTCCTTATAAATGAAAAAACATTTGTGTTTTTTGTAGCGACGTCTACAATCACAGGATCATTCTGATAATTGGTTCTATGTGAATGCTATGTATTGGTTGATATGGAATACTATTAACTCGAGTATGAGTACGTAATACCGTTTACGAAGCGATGTAACTTCGAAACCCGGGGAGTCAATAACAGGCAATTGACGTGGACGAGGTTTTTTATTAGTTCTCCGATAATACGTCCGACATGATTGAAACTGCAATCCCCATGTTTTTCACTGTTTCGCTCAAACTGCCAAACAATGAAGGTGACGCGATTGTGTAGAGATTCGCACAAGAACGAACTCATCCCCTGAGGATAGACGGTTGTAAATAAACATAACAGTCGCCCCAAAGAGATGACATTTGACTAAAATATAGATTTGTTAACTATTAACAAATCCGAAGTCGTTCTGACTATATCTCTAAGTTGCATAAACAAATCATTTATTCGACGAAAATACCGTCAGCATAAGAGTTTGATATGAAGGTTACCCATTTTCATTTGTTGTTGTTGACCAATATCTAAAAAAAACGAGCTCACCCAAATACGTTTTGTTATCGTATAGTGAATAATTGCTTTGCTTCTCGAGTCCAATATCTTTGAAAGATAACAAAAAAGTAACAAAACTCATTGTTAAACGATGAAGTTATATACATATTTACCTTAATCGGGTTTTCAATTTGGTCCATTGCGAAAAGTCGACTGCGCTTCGTGAGTACTTTTTCACGACACACACTCCATCGCAAACAAATATCCGAGTTCAAGAATTTTTCAGGAACATATTTATTCCATATCGAAGAGAAATCTTTTGCATGCCCTGCATGAACTTTATTGTCGTGAGAGACGGCGAGACTTAAGGTTGCAATAGGGTATCAACGAAGAATTCACCGCAGTCGGAATTCAAAATTAAATAAAAGTTTTAATTCGAGTGTAATGAAGTTTTGTCGGAAATTCAATTTCAATTTCGTAATGGAAGTTGGACTGAAGTTTGAACTGCAGATTAAATCATAAATTCGACCGCTTCCCATTTCTTTTTTTACTGTTGTTCAAGTTTTAAAGAAGGAAAAGGGAAATCAGATTTCTACAAGTTAACAGTGACACGATTGGAATAGCGAACTTCCAAGGCTCTAACGAAACGAATGTAACACTTAGTAGCCTACTTCGCTTATAAAGTAATCACGTTATCGAGGGTCGATGAGAGGATCTCGAGAGAAAATTCATCAAACGGTCTTTCGCACGCAAGGTCGCGGCGGTGCCACAGGATTCTCTGCATTCAGCACTACCACCCGTCAACCTCAGCAGTAGTGGAGGGGGGGTTTGGGGGCGAAGAACTGCCCTGTTCCGCTGCTGCGGTAAATAAATTGGGTCGCTCGCGAAACGGACGGGCGACCTCGTTTTCACGAGAGACGTATCGACGCCCGCGCGCGCGTGCTCTTTCGCTCGCGTCACTCACCACACATATCGTGCCGAGAACGACCTCAGAGAGATCTGTCGATTCTGTCGTATAGAAACGGTCTCTGTGCTACTGCTTCACAGCAACCGTACAGCCTTCAACTATAAAAGACATTTCCTGCTACAACGTGCTACACAAAGAGAGGAGTATCGTGCACTCAAGGAAAACGTGGGAGACTCGGCACCGGAGTGACAAATATTGATCGCTAGTCCATTAAATCCTAGGGTAAGTTGGGTTAGACCAGGTAACCTCAGATGGGGCTGGACTGGAAATCTCTACAAGGAGAAATTTATTGAAATAACAAAAGTGCTCTCACACTGAAACGAATACACTGGACAGAATTTTGAATGTAGTGTGGTATACCTCAGAAATAGTTACTCGTACTATAATTTAGTCTCCGGTTGACCATACATTTTCCTGAATTCACATCCAAGATGGCTAATTGATCAAATCAACTACGTTGAGTTAGTTGGGTTTGAAAACTAACTTGTTCCACTACTATTTTCGTTCTCCATCCTGAATGCAACTTTAGTAACTGGTCCTTATTATTAATCAAGTTCATTCTGTTGCACCATTCACAGGAAGTGTGCAGAAAAAAGAATATTGGAAAAATGTTCATACTTAGCACGGCAATTGAAAAAGCCCTTATCTACGACTAGAGTTAGACGGACCGGAATATGGCAGCAAACTTTTTTTTATAGTATATTGTGCAAGAAGGGCCGAAGAAAACTTACAATTGCAACGAGTCTGAGGTCTGTAATTAATCCAATATACTTTTTGTAGAAAGTACATCAAGAGTAGTGTTTTGGATGGTAGTTTTGCGGGGTAAACAGTGAAAAGTAAGCCTAGAAATTGTCGTCTCTGGCGCCAAAAGTTAAGCACCCAAGGGACAAAAGGGAAGGTATCGCAAACCATCGTTGATGCCACCCGCCCCTCCCCATACGACGAACAAAGTAGTATTATTTTATAACTATATGAAAGGAATACGCTTTACACCATGTATACAGCTGACACTTTGTATCACTTTTATACTAGGGCGAAAGGAACCTTTGTGGGCCGCACACGGTGGCCCACCACATCCAAAAGCCAAGGGATAAGACGACCAGCCTCGTAGCTTAGCAACGAAGCATTCACGTGTAACGACGGACTACAGTAACCAACCAAGGGCCCGTACCGTTGGCCAATCAATGCTAAGCTATACCTATATACATATATGATCCGTCTATGTTAATGCATGGGGTGTCGAGATTCTGGTTTATGCTCGGTTACCAGGACATTTACCTTACAAATTCAAAATCAATAACGCTTCGTTAAAATTTTCCATATGTTACACTAGGTACGTACACTTTATTAACGAATAAGATACACCACGAGTAAATTCACCAATGAACGATCAGTTAAATGCAGGTATTGATTTGTCGTAACGACTAATTATTGTCTTGTCACTCTACCGTACACACTTATTTTTCCGCCACACAGTTGTCACATTCTTTCATTGAGAGCAATGATTTTGTAAATACGATATAAAATATTATTCGAGACCTATTAAAGTATTTTATCAACAATTAAGGACTGAAAAATGCGACAAAGTATAAACAAACAAATTCATAAATACTCTATTATTATAATATATTACCAATCAATTACTTCTATAACGATTGGAAAATACTTGTGCACTCGGAGTATCTTCGGCACACGCAAAGGAATAAAAATATAATAAAAATAGAAACTCCCTCATTCTCTAAACGCCTCGGTACACATGTTCCAATGCAATTTGAATTTCCCTTTATCAATCCATAGTTTATCTTAATCACTAAACGATATAGATGGAATAATTGTCATTGTATTTGAAAGGCTGTGTAGCCTAAACTATAGGAGAAAAATCAGGAATTAGAGGAACAAAGCGTAGTACAAAATGCGTAGTACGTTTAGTACATTCCGTTGAGTAGGCTGCATGGTAAGCTATACGCAGAGTGAAGCTGGGCTTTGCAGGAATAGGATTGCGTGTAACGGTACATCGAGAAGCAAAGTTAGATCGGAATCTGCAGAGAGTTACGAGAGAAGTCTGAGTCACTCTGGGTGTGCGAAGGGAAGCCGAGTGCGCCTCGCGATAGCTGTACTGTATGCTGAACAAGCTGGTCGAGACTATCGTTTGCCTGCAGCTATATGTATAGCTACAATTGTGCTCTCTCGCTTCGCGACGTGATATCGAAGGTCACGAACCCAGCGAGGTCATCGCGTTCTCCTAGACCCACAGACAGAACTCTTTTCCGCTTACACGCATCCACATGTAAACAGTATAAATCGCCTGATTATGACAAAAGCGTACGATATAATTGAAGCGTCAATAACGCGATGAAAATAAAAACAAGGACGAACCTCCATATTCATTCGAACGCCTCCTACCACTGTCATTCAAAATCATCTACATCTGAGCATGAATGAAATTTGAAGAAATAATGAAATGAATAAATAAACAAATTCGGAAGAATTCAGGGAAACAATACATATACTTTTTATCAGCGCTTATGGTTTTATTGTAATTTCATAAGACTCTTAATAATTGCGCCGTTTGACTGCAGCTTGAAAGGTTCACTGAGCTCTGAGCGCAGTATTAGCGCTTTTCAATTCCATCTTTTGATTCTCTTTTGGCATTTCTGCAGACACCCTTACGGAATGCCAAAGTTATTTGGATGTTCTCCAAAATCTTTCTCCAGACACTTTTTTCACTAACGATGCACAGAGTCGTGTATATTTAACATTATATGTTTTGCAGTTGAACTACAGCTGCAACACGATGAGTTTCCTCATGGTTCCCGCTGTGCCCAGCTGTGTTTAAAGACCTAAATTAACTATCCAAGATGGTTGAGACTGCAGGTTATATCATTAAGAGATTTTTTATTTAAAACAACGGCAATTTCATTTTTGACCTTATGCCCTGTTGAAATTCTCATGTTCAATATTTAGACCAATTGCATTACAACCTTAAATTTTAAACACCATCTAATTTAAATCAGGCAAATAAAATGTAACTACATTTTCTACTTTCAGCTGCGTTCTAATTGCATTATTGCTAAGGAATATTCATCTAGTTATCCCGTAAATAAATGTGTCAATGCTTTTGCAGTGGGACCCAGATAAATTAAACACACTTGCTGGAGTGAATTTAGTATGGTCTGAAGCGTTATTATGAATTCGAAATACGTCAACAATCCAACGCTAGTTAAGATGACACGATAAATTTGTAACTGTATATTTCCTACATCTATATTTTATTGAAGTATCGAATTCCAATCCCTTCCCAATTTAATATATCATAAAGAAAATCCCAATGGACATTCGCTAAATGAAAATGGGATAAAATAAGAAAAACCATTGCTAAGGTGAGTTAATTTCCTGACCAGGTTAGCCTTCGAGCCGATAGGTCATTGGTGCCTTCAGTTATCATACATTAAGGTGACACTGGGCCGGAATATTATCAACTGAAATAAAATTTTCATAGTTTACGCTGTGAATAATTGATATGCTTTTTTGATGTAAAGGACTCGAATATCAACATAGGCACTTCAACGTCCAACTGCAACGATTAAACATATGAAAAATATGATCGCTTACATATCACGTCCTAATTTCTGTGAACATGCCACGTAAAAGTGGCTTTCACTGTTTATGCATTCTTTGTGTATAATTAATTTTATAACAAATTTTTTGAAAGCGCAGTATTCAAAGAATATTACACAATAGATCTCGACTTACGCATACTAATTGATTTAATTAACGTATATAAATTCCAAAAATACTTCATCTTTACAGAGCCTATCACGACCGCCGTTGGTAAAATACAAAAAGATCCAGCTTCCCCTCAAGTTAGCGTCGAACCAAGTTGAAATATATATATATATTTGGGGGGACGAAAAATATGCAAAGATTAGAGTTTTATCAGCAATGACATGGGTTGTAATCAGAAAACTCGATCACCCTGTAAATTTGTCGAAGAAATACCCGAGAACTTGTCGCAATCGAAGGTCGGGTGTAAATTCGGGGTAGCAGCAAGTTTTCCAGACGGTTATCTAGATTCTGGTGAACCTCGGGGGAGAACATCTCGAGTGCGAATCCACACGGGAAGAACTTTGGAAATAGTGTCGGAATAGTCGGGGACATTGGTGCTCTGTGCGCCATGTATATAGCAAAACGTTATCCTAGATTTGCAAGCCCACGGTCTAGACACATCCTCTTGGTCTCGTACGAGAACCTTTCGCGGAATTTCAAGGAAAGTTTTAGTAGAGCCAACAGGGTTTCCATGTGCTGCGGTTTGTGGAAATGTGCCCGACGCTCTTGCAGTTTCAGCGAACGCGACCAGGGCGGTTTAGTCGTCCGCAATTAGTTCTTCATGTCCATGACGAGAATTCGTCGGGACGAACTTTATGATGCGTTAACATTCCGAATGCATAACAAAAATAGAGTCAAATAAAGTTACTTGAATTTGTGGTGACGTTCGCATTCCGACCACCGAAATCTCCATAGAATATGAGCAATGGAACAATATTATATTCTTGATAACATCTGAAACGTTCCTGACAAGATCAACACGAGACAATGTTCTCTCGAGAAAATTATTCTCAGTAACCGGTTTCTAAATTGTACGCCTCGGTTTACCCTTCGGGAACCCCAAATCCTTTGACTAGGCAAAACCGAAGCCGGTTTCACTCTGCGTACAGCCAACAGTGACGCTCCTTGGAGATTCAATTGTTATTTGCTACCCTCCATGAAGCCTTTTTGACTCCGTGTGGAGCCTTGCCCCCATAGAAAAAAAGTATACCCGCGAATATATTTCAGAATGTAATAAGAATATATAAAAAGTATATGAGCGATACATGGGAATATACATTTCCTATTTGAGCGCGGATGTGTGCATATCCGTCATGTGTATGTAACGGTTGGCGGGTCATGAATACTGCTACGATACAAGTGGACACAGTGAATGTTGGTGATTAATTATCGTGCTTAAAGGGCTGACCTGACCGAAGTCATCCCCGAGCAAACATTATGAAAAGTGCGAGAAATAGTTTAATATCGCATCACAATCATATGACGGAGCCAGAAAGGCGGTACATCATCAGCTATGTTTATAACGTCCGTCGGCTAGTCGGGTAAAGTTCAAAAGTGTTTCAGGTTAACGCCGGTCTTATTAATTTTCAGTCGTGCCTGAATCTTCTTCACTGACATAAATTTGCCTTATTTTTGCCAACACTCCACAAGCCAGCAAGTGTTGAAGTTCCTGTCATATTGCGAAACGATTCTGTATTACTTTTTTTGACAGAGCTCATGAAATCTCAGGGACGTACAATTTATGAAATCATTTTATACCGTCATAACGTTCCATGCTCGCAAAAAGTAGAGACCCACCACGGGAAGCAAAGACGCTTTTTTACGTTTGGAATACACTAAGATGCAAGAAGAGAATGATTAACAGCGACGAGTATGTCTGAAATTAACCTATAACTTTCAACAACGAAGCTACATCACAATTGTGAAAATGAAAAAAGACAAACACTAGAATAATGGTTAGACGATTGTAACCTTTTCGTGTCTGACAATATTCATGTTTCGAAAATTAAGAAAAGTTTATTATGGAGACTATAATGTTTATAACTAGAACATCAAAATGTACACTTCTGAGTGAGTAGTGAGCGTCCTTGTTTTTAAAACATTTTGAATATTTTTCCATCGCAATAGTGACTCTGCTTCAAAAGTCAAACTATAATATTTTTGTGTACATTAATACAAGTGTTTTTGATCTGAGAAATGCAGTATATTGGTAATGTACAATGCGTACGTGATTCCGATCATTGCATCATTTTTTCCACGAATACGAGACGATTTATTACAATTTCTCCGCACTGAGACGTTTCTAAGACCTCCATGAACAATCCTTTTCTTGAAAGAGAAGAAAAAAAATCGATGTAATAATAACACTTTCTCTACGCATACCTACACCACGCACTTGGCGTTACCGGACCGTCGTCGGTCACACTGTTACAGAAAGAACGAGCTCAACGAGGTCCGACTGATGCAATCATCGGAGTCAGAGAAATGGTTTCGAGTTTCGGTATAGTGGACACCACTGACATCAGTAAACTCCGGAGACTAAATTCCCGTTGCATGTTATATATATATATATATATATGGTACAATCATCGTCACCGTCGCAACCTCCTCACTGGCGATATAGACACGAATGTCATTGACCTTCTCTCCCCAACAATTAAATGGTACTCGTCGAGCCTGGACACAACCCAGACGGGCTCTAATATTATTTCGACGAAATACATCCCGAGGGTACTCAGAGGCTCGAGCACTTTGGCTAGCGTTGCAGCCTAATTCGTCGATCCCCGATATAATAGCGGGTCGGAGAATAAAAACAGAACGAAGGACAAAAGTGGCATCGTTGAAATTAGAGTCTCGCGAGAAATGTACGCCCCTTGTTCGTAAAACTTCTGCCGAAGCATTACCCTCTCCCTCCCAACGTTCGAACCATTCTGCGGTTTTTTTTTTTTTTTTTTTTCGCACAGACACTTCACCGATTATAAGCGAAAAACAAGAGCGGATTCCGCACCAAAGATTGTTGAAGAGTTTCGCACGGATAGCCACCGAGACACGCGGATCAGGGCCAAGTATCGTCGGATTAGGAACACAACTGTGGCGATAAACCTTCACGGGAAATCCTTAAAGTATTTTCCTCAGTAAAACTTCCACCGAGATGACCTAAAGTTCGAGTGTCGTCGCAGAAAGAAGTTTGTCGACGATGAAGACGTTTTTCAAGTTATCGAGCTATTTCATTTCCGAATGGAGAGCACGAAACTATTAATCTCGGAATCAGTGAAAAACGACCGAATGTTTGTATAAAAATGCACGATTACGTCCAGTCCCGCGGTTACTTCAGGGTATTTAAATCTCATAATGAACGATGGGTGGTTTCCAAGAAATTTACATATCCTGTTATG
This sequence comes from Clistopyga incitator, assembly GCA_947507545.1. Lineage (NCBI taxonomy): Eukaryota > Metazoa > Arthropoda > Insecta > Hymenoptera > Ichneumonidae > Clistopyga > Clistopyga incitator. The sequence goes on from OX382176.1 coordinate 7,919,514, forward strand.
CTAAAATTTTGGTCTCGACGATTAGTAGTTTGAATACACAGAGCTGATGCTGAGGGTTAAACGATCACCTTATATTTTTTTATGATCGGTTATCCATCTTTGAGATTGAATGCTTGACCCCTATGTATATTACAACAAATAACTTCAAAATTACCGGTGAAAATGTTCATTTGTACCAAATAAAGTTTGGTAGCTCATTTGCGTCAGTGTAATTATTGCTGATCCGATGATATCTGAAAGAAGAGATCTTTCATTCTTTTATGACATGTGTCAGAAATTAATGTTTGGCGAAACTTGTTCCACGGTTAGGCATTTTTAGGGCTATGTCATTGAAATATGAAATATAAGCAGATATTTGTTCATTCAATAACTTCTCGCTGTTTGTATCGGTTCGAGATCTTATAATTTTGCCAACACAAGCGGTAGACATAATAATGAATATATATAGATTCAGCGGCTTAATTAATACCTGCTTGAGCAGGACAACCGCCTTGAAAACATCACTCGCTGACACGCATTTGCTGGACCTATCCTAACATCGTAGACGTTACTCCTCTATTTCTGTGAAGCTTTCAACTGCCGCTATAGCACATTAACTAGTAGTAGTAACAGTAATTTATTGACAATATGCATTCATGGTACAATATTTACATGTGTCTTTGTGATGTAATATTTAATTTTATTGCCATTGCCAACGGGCCATCGATCGAGGTCCTTCAGCCTGACATTAACTATATTCGAGAAGACCCTTATTTTCAATACCTAAAAAATTCTCAAAGCAAACATTTTGGAAAACATTGACAAATAGTAGAATTTCTTGCCAAAAAAGTAACCTTTTCAAAACAGAGGTTTGTCAGCATTTAGATTTCCAGACATATCCGAACACTTACGATGGTTTTTTATCGCAAAAAGAACCAACCCAAATCACTTTAAGTCTCCCTCTGTAGGAAAAGAAAGGTTTGCCGCATTGATTAATCGGCGCGGTAATCTTCATGAACAGCCATAAACAGTAATTCACATGGGATTCCAACGTTCTTGACGCAGCATTCGTGTGCACAGGGAAAGTAATTTTTTCCAACGCTTTCGACCGCGAGACAACAGACGCACTATATATCATAACAGGAGGCGTACACACTCGCTGAATCACGAAATCGTGATTCGTGAAAATGCGGTGAGTGAGACGTTCTAAGCGGTTATCCCAATGGCAACCTAGCACCGGAAAGCAATCGATGCCTGTTTGAAATAGTAGTCGGTCTGGGCACACTATACCACTTCACTATATCCTCTCTTATACATACTTGAGAATTAAAAGTTTCCACCGGATGAAAGTGATGAAAGCATGCGTTCGCGTGAAGAGGTGATAAAAGTGCTTATTTGTTTCGGGCTGACATTCAATAAAGTGATAAAGCAACAATGGAAAAAATATCATTTTTGTCATATTGTCGAGCATGAGGAAATCAACCAATTGCACTAACGTAATAAAGTTCACAGCAATTCAGGTACGAAAAATATTACTAGCGCGATATAGCTGTACAATATTCCAACACAATTCCATTATTATTTTCATTTTTTGCGAATTTTACAAAATTCACGTAGTCATTCTGTAGAAATCTAGCCATAAAAATAGTATTCCGTGCTGTAGAACAGACGCGATCCTATGAATGCGGTAAATTTGATACTATAGTATTATAAACCCACAGGAAAGCAACTTTCAGCTTTATTTAAGCTTATTATTCAGCTTCGAGTTGTACCCGTTGTATCGTAGCGGTGTGGTTAATATATACATATATATACATATACATTAACTAATGGATGTCTGACAGATGCGTTAAATTTCCACAACTGAACATTCACATCACAGATTAGAACCCAGAATGGATTCGATTGATTTTCTCCATTGCAGAACTACAGTTGCGTGTGTGAGGTAAAGCGATTACTCTCAATTCATCAAAAGAACAATTTTACATCATTGTGATTACGTATTGTTCGACGTATTTGCTTTTTCATCCAAATGGTCTGAATAATAAGCTATGGAGTCTCACTATTGTCGGCGATACGAGTAACCATGACATCGAGTCCATCACGCGACTGACAAAACAATATTTGAAATTTACAAATAATCGAATATTCCAATGCCTCATCCGGGATAAAAGACGAAAAGAGTCCGTATCTCTCCATCTTTGTTCATCATGGCCCAGCGAAGCAACGGGAAGTCCACCGTAAGCCGTGCTCTCGAAGGTGATTCACGAGTAACCAACACACAGACGCGGACTCGAGTCGCGTCATATGTTTCTCACGTGCAACGTACGTACTCTTGGAAAGAGTCGTTGTACGGCGTCGTTGTCCTCGGACACCGCCGCCCACAGGACTAGGGGGAGTATATACACACCCACACACACACACACACACACACACACACACACACGGGCATATATATAAACGGATGCACGTACGAATCGTTAGTGGGTACTATGCACGATAAAGAGTCGAAAAATGAGGAGCCATCCGCAATAATGAAATGGTATGGATGAATGAAAATAAACTCACCGCTCTCGATGTACGGAACCAGCAACAGAAGAAAAAGGACGTATCCACACGTATCACTTGGCATCGTCACCATATTCCCGCTCGTTCGCCAGTGCGCTGGCCGCCAATCACCGCCACAACGTACCACCACTGTCACAACAACCACCACTAAACACCGCCGCGCTCACGGTATCACTCAGCCAGCGGCGACAACAATAAACAATGGATACAACCACCAGCGATGAGCTACGAAAACACTACCCCTGGATCTCGTGAATCCTTTTCCCGCAGGTTATTATTATTACTGTTATTTTTCACAATAACAATACTTCCGTTGTTGTTTATCTCACTCCACCCCGTTCTTCCTTTTGTTCGATTCACTCCCCACTTATCTTTCTATCTTTTACCTACGAAGCTCTCTCTCTCTCTCTCTCTCGCTCTTCTCTTTGCTACTCCTTGTCTGGTAGCACTCGTCTCGTTCAACTCGCTTCCTGTTCGCTCCGCCGTTTTATGATAAACGTACACACTGGCACACGGCGGCGCAACACAGGAATTCCCACACAAACATACACGAATAGCGGCGATATACACAGACACAAACACGCGCGCACTTACTTTCGGGTGAAGGAAAACTCTTCGGGCAACGTCACTCCAATATCAGGACAGTCCGATCACGATATTAACAAGCATCGCTATTAGTGAAAGGAGATATCGTCGGCGTTGCACTTACCGCGTCTGCCAACTCGTCTCTTTCCTCTCACTGTTTCTTTTCTCACGCACACCGCGCTTATCACAGCTGACCGCTTTGACTCTAGTCTACGTTGTCTGCGAAGGAGTCTAGAGGGTTTATAGCAGACGCATCGCAACACACGACATCCGGAGGCAGTCGCCACCATCGCCTGCCAGTCCTGCCACTGCCGGACCCCTGGCCTTCGTCGATTGCCTTATGGCTTTCCCACTACTCCTGCGCTTCTCTCTCTCCTCTGCCCATCCGACAGCCTGACTCTCACCCGCTGCTTTGTCTCCGAACACGGACTCGCCGCCAGATAGAGCCTGCGCACAGTGAGACGCGACGCCATCGCTCCTCTGTAACGTCGCTTGCGCACTCGCGCCTCGATGACGCTTGTGGGATGCTCGGCAACCATTATACAATCGTCCTGGCCAATCCGTGCCACTTATTTCGCCAGGTGCCTCGATCAACGTGTCATTCGTATTGCGCGAAAATTTAAATCTTTGTTTACACGTCTGAGCACGTCGTGAAATTTTTTCGGAGCTAACCGATAGATGAATAAATGCTTGAGTTAATTTTAGAAGGCCATCATTGCTTTGAACGTTTAGTGCCTAACGAATTGCTATTAAATATCTGTGTATTTAATAATATGTGTGGTTAAGAAATTAACAAAACAATTTTAATGAACCGAATAAATGTGTCGGTTTACCAATGGACAGAGTGGAATCAATGCTAAGTAATTGGTGTCATGGCCTAATGAAGCAACTTTGTTTGGTTGATCTCTCGATCAACATTCAATTTACAGGGCGCGAAATTCCAATCTTTGATTACACATTCGAACGGGCTGCGAACTACTTTTTCGAAACGAACTAATCTCTGAATTCTTCATTGAGTTATCTTTGTAAGGTCATCGTCGGTTTGAACCGTGAACACCGAATAAGTGTTGAATTTAACGCGTAATAATCGTTTTTTTTTTTCTGGGTACAAACATTTTTTTAAAACCATTCCCGCGATCTGAAGGCTTAATATGACTGTAAGTCGGTGTACCAATGTACATGTGACAGTACAACCTTACCACAATCAAGATAATCTTTATTAATTTCTCGTCCAGGATGAAGACAAGTTTCACAAAAAAATTGTTCGTTTCGCAAAAAATCCAAATTTTAAATATCTTTTTACACACGAAAATGTACCGCGAATGAATTTTTTTGGAGCAATTGCATTTGGCAATTGGAGCTTAAATACAAGATTATTATTTGAATCGTGACTTCCAAACTGATCTGTTGTTAAATATTCTACTTGAAAATATGCAATTTTTTTTAACAGAAATTACAAGAACAAGGACATTATAATAATGTCGATTAACATAGTGTTAAATTCGTATACTAATTAATAAAATGTTACGGTGTCCAGAGCAATCCTCATGCTTATTTAACCATAACAGTATTGAGAAAGTTATAGCGTTTCACGCTCGTGAAAATCAAAGTCAAACATTTTTTACCCCGATCTATCGGTTAAGAATATTTTCTCGATTATCTCGATTACCTCGATTCAACATCAGATCATCAAACCACGATTTTATTAATCATTACTCAACGACACGAGCAATCACAAAATAATATTTTGGGGGTGAACGAATTTATAGAAAAAACAAAGCGCGAATTTGGGTAATGTGAATCAAACCAACCTCAAAGAACCTTAAACAAAGAAATTACTCGAATAATGCCATTTGGAGTGACGTCAGCGATGCTCCGATCGATACAATTCATTTTCAAAATATGCGAAATGTTGCAATCCACCCAACGGTAATGTTAAAAAATGACTCATTACTTAAATAAAAACGTGGCAGTGTCAAAACAATTGGCATTTCCTCTGTTCATTTGTTTCCTAATAAAGTAAATTTAAAAAAAAAAAACATTTCTTCGGCTAACCCAGTTATTTAAAATCAAACGTTTCAATACACAGAGACCTTTCGATGATGCGACCCGCTGAATCCGACGAGTCCACCGACTCCGATAACCCTGAGCACAATTCATTGATTATACATAACAGAGTTGAACCATTAAATTGGTACATTGCAAATCGCGATGGTCCACCAGTCGTGTGTCAAGAGAGGCAACAAATCAATCACCGCACACATATAAACACATAAATCAATAGGGCAATGAATTAAAAATCGAAAACGAAGAGTCCGACGGTAAAAGTCACGAATGCATAGAATATATGAAAAATAAATGCTATCTCCATGAAAATAAAAAGAAGCAATTTGAAAAATTCTGCGGATGTTGCTGTCCGAATAAGAGAAGTGAAGAATGTCATAGAAGGCGTGGATGCGAACAAAAAGAGATTTGAAAGAAAAGAGAAAAAACAATTGCGAAAAATAGACAAACGGCCGAAAAAACAGACTGCTGATGAAGATAGTACAAATACGCAGGGAAAGGTGAAGAAAAAGCTTGGTAAAAAAAGCAGAAAGCCACATAAGAAAATAAAAGGAGATTTCAAAGGCGAACCAACCGAAACAACTGCCGTAGCGTCTGCTGATATAACGAAAAGCTGCTGTTACCTCTGCACGCAGAATTCTGTGGCGATAGCGGCAGCGAAACTTGTTAGACCTACCGAGCTACAAACCAAAGGTACACAAGTTGCCGAAAAGATGGATGTCAGGGAAGTATATTCATCAACCAGAGTGAGGACGTGCGATAGAAGCACGGATCGTCCTCGTTCTTCAAACAAGCCGAAGGGTACGAAAATTAATTTTAAAAAGTTGAAGAATTTGTCGAGGTATACGAAGATATGGCCGACGGAGCAGAGCGTAGCCTGCGGTACCGACACGCCGATAAGGCATAGAACCAAAAGAACTTGCGGCACCGAACAGTGTCGGCGTTACAACTAATCGTAAACTTGTATTCGTATCTCATTAAATTTAATTCACCGTTCAACTCATACTCATGTTTTTTCACGTTGAAAAGAGCCTTTAGTGCAAAGCATGTTAGAAATTAACTGAAGTGCCGAAAAAGAGCACTTCAATCAATAGTATTTAAAATTATTAATAAACAGACCTAAAATAGAATTTTGCACATTATCTACATGTTATGTATTACAAAACTACGACTGTAAAAAAATATGACCATCAATGTTAGATGTCTCGATGAAGATATTTAAAAAATGAAAAGAAGGAGAAAGCAACGTACAAAATTTTTCCCTTTTCATTCCTTTTCATAACAAAAAAGTTTATTATGAAGGGAAATTAGTGACACAGTCGAAATTTTACTACTAAAAGCGTCGATAATTGCAAGAAGTTCGAAGAGCCACAAATCAACTTCAGTCTTATAAGGTAATTCAATTGATGAACCTATTCCCAACTCGCTGGTGTTTGATTTGTATGTGCACCAAAATATGTCCAGTATTATTGAAACTTGCTAAAGTTGAAGCAGTATAAGAAATTGACCTATTCAATACTGTTGTACAATTAAACTACTCTGCACATTTCGGTGAAATTTTGACACACAAAATACTGTTGCATAATATTGCATTTGTGAAGAAACTTCTATTACTCTGGTTGACGTTTTGAAAGAGTTAGTGGAATATTTCACATTTTTCGAACAATATAAAATTCCTTACATTCCAAATGTCTTTCGAAATTTCGCTGTGAATCCAGAGATGATAGATTTTATTTGTTAGTTTACAGACACCATTTTTTTCGGTAGCTGGAATTTTCGTCACTTAGCTCTAGTCAGCCTTTCATTTCATGGCTTCTTTTGTATGCGGAAAGCTCTTTCTGAATATGTTTGCACACAAGCGAGATACAAATATCACTCCTGTGCCTCGAAATGAATTTTGATCAACTCATTGCTGTTTTCGACTATTTCTCCAAGAAGCTCGCTTTGGTTGATGGGTTGCTCCGTCAATGCGGTTCGGGCTCACTTATCACCGAGAAACAAAGAGGAATGTCAAGTGGCTTGTTGATTTTTTTAAGGGGAGGTTCCGCTATAATTGACTGACAAATTACACTAAGATCAGAACTTAATTGTGGATGAACAACAAGACGTAATAAGGTGGTTTTTTTTAAACCTTCATTTATGCTTCAATTGTAATAAAAATGTTTTTTTTTTCCAAATGGCGTCCAAGATGGCGGCTGATACATGAAGTGCCCTCCGGTTCCATGCAAAACTGCGTACATTCCTCACTCGTCGATTTTCAATCTAGAATAATGAAACTAGTTTTATTTAAAAACTGAATAAGTACAGAATAGAATGAATCTAAGAAATCGAAAAAATATTGAAAAATGACAAAATGGCGGACATGTGAGTGAAAAAAAAAACATCCAAAAAACGAACTTTCCAGTTCACATGTCCGCCATTTTTTCATTTTTCAATATTTTTTCGCTTTCTTAGGTTCATTATATTCTGTAGTTATTCAGTTTTAAAATGAAACTTGTTTCATGATTCCAGATTGAAAATTGACGAGTGAGGAATGCACGCAGTTTTGCATGGAAACTTCATGTATCAGCCGCCATCTTGGACGCTATTTCGTAGAAATTGAAAAAAACAATTCTATTACAATTGAAGTATAAATAAACATTTAAAAAAATCCAGCTTATTACGTCTTGTTGTTCATCCACAATTAATTCCTTAATTTAGTTTAGTTTTCGGTCAATTATAGAGGAACCTCCCCTTAAGGGACTACTGGTGGAACTAGAACGATGTTTTTTTTACTTAAAAAAAAGAACATAAAAAAGTATTGAAAAAATATATATATGTCCGTCGGCCAGCAATGCAATTTTTACCGGTGGAATCGTTTTCAAATTTATCCAAATAATCCGGTGAGTAACATTCAGAGGTCGCTGATAACCGCCGTTCTTAAAAAATGATTTTTTCTATGACCCTCAAAGTTTCTGCATCTTCAGAAAAAAACTTTAGCACGCTGTAGCGCCGTAACTAGTTCTGAGAGGAAAATGTTTACCACCTTTTTGTTCCTCTTTAAATTCCCCGATGGCGGATATTTTTGAAAAAAAAAAAATTATTTGAAATTAAGACGATCACTGCGAATTGAAAAATTTGGCACGCTGCATCTTTTTCATTTTGATTCGGAGAGAAAAGTTTGTAGGAGACATTTTCTTCCTTTTCTAATTTTGAGGTGGCGGTTATTCGTACTTTTCGAGTGGCCGTTATTTGTGGGTAGTTATTTGGACTTTTGTCTTTAACCGTGTTTCCTGACTAGAATATTGATCATAGGCAAAAATGCCGAAGAACTTTTTTGTAGTATTCTCGATTATCTAGTGGCGGGTTCCGCCGGATTTTTTTTTAAGGGCGAAGAAATATTTTTTTTTGCCACTTAAAAACTTTGGATCGCGATATCTTGGCCAGATCACCTCCTAGAGAAGAAAACATATGTGCCTTTTCCGTTCCTTTTTCGATTATCTAGTGGCGGGTTTCGCCGGATTTTTTTTTAAGGGTGAAAAAATATTTTTTTTTTCCATTTCAAAAATTTGGATCGCGATATCTTGGCCTGTGGGACCCGAAACTAGATAATCAAAAAAGGCACAGAAAATGCTTATAAGTTTTGTTCTCTAGAAAGGAATCCGGCCAAGATATCGTGGTCCAAAGTTTTGAAATGGCAAAAAAATATATTTCTTCGCCCTTAAAAAAAAATCCGGCAGAACCTGCCACTAGATAATCGAGATTACTACAAAAAAGTCTTTCGGCATTTTTGCCTATGATCAATATTCTAGTCAGGAAACGCTGTCAAAGACAAAAGTCCAAATAACTACCCACAAATAACGGCCACTCGCAAAATACGAATAACCGCCACCTCACAATTAGAAAAGGAAGAAAATGTCTCCTACAAATTTTTCTCTCCGAGTCAAAATGAAAAAGATGCAGCGTGCCAAAGTTTTCAATTCGCAGTGATCGTCTTAATTTCAAATAATTTTTTTTTTCAAAAATATCCGCCATCGGGGAATTTAAAGAGGAACAAAAAGGTGGTAAACATTTTCCTCTGAGAACTAATGTCACGGGGCTACATCGTGCTAAAGTTTTTTTCTGAAGATGCAGAAATTTTGAGGGTCATTTTTTTTTACAAAATGGCGAGGAATTAAAACGCAAACCTGAAATATCCATTAGAGGAAAAACTCATTTTTACGCAATTATTCAGGAATGAAAATCGTCTTGATAGAATTAAGGCCGTCAGCGCCGCCTAAATGTTTCTCGGTATATTTTGTGGAAATTTGAAAAAAAAATCTGGCCATCGGTAAAAAAATTACATCATCGGCCGGCGACCATATCTTTTATGCTTTGACGTTTCTTGATAATTTTTTTTTTTTTTTCAATGAGAAAAATCGTTTTAATTCCACAAATCGATAAAAACAATCATTTTAGGTCAACGAATACTTTGTTATAAGAAAAAAAAATGTCGATATCTTTTCGGGCCTGTAGATGTAGCCCCTTAAATGTAATACATGCTTTAAAAATGATCCTGAAGATTTACCATTAGGATCGGGAGTACGAGTTAAACTTTTATCGGTCGAAGCTTCGGTAACCACAGTCTGCTCGGTCTCAATCTGGGTTCCGGCGTCATTTTTGTGTTGGCCCAAAAAATGATGATACTCTTCGATAGATGAATCATTCGTGGGTTTTCCCTCACGCGGTATCTACATTCACATATTATCAAAATATTATTGAGTATATTTCCGATAGGAAGAAAGTGTGTGTCTACATATCGTTGTGCTTAACAATGTTCTGAGAAAAAATAATAATAATTAGCACTACAACGTTTTAACCCCTTAACCTACGATTTAGATTCGAAGATGTTGGGCCGAAATTGTATACAAGTTCGTAATATTTACTTCTGGCCCAATCACCGTACGCGGGCTATGCCCGTAAAATTCGGGTTTGGCCCAACCATCGTACGCGGGCTATGCCCGTCATTGTAGGTTAAGGGGTTAATAGTCACCTCCGAATCGAGTATTAACATATGTAAATATATTTGTACAAAGATTCTCAGTGATTGTTGAAGCATTTAGTATATTTAAAAAACACGATAATAATTACAGCTAATTATTGTGTATAAAACAAAGCTTCCAATGTATTTGCTATAGCCATACAAAATCTAGAGTTGTTATTCTCTTATGAAGAAAGATATTGATATTTAGTTAAAACAATGTTCAAAATAATTTTTTCAACAGAATAGCACCCACCCTCTTTCTCATATAGCGGAAAAAATGTTATTCTGGATTTTACGATTTTTTTTTGCACAATCCGATATTGGAAAAATTATAGAACCCCAAAATCAAAATTATCAAAACGACTTAGCAGATCAATATCGGGAATGAATATGTTTGATAAGAAAATAACTGACGAAAAAGCGATACACAATTGCGTGACTAGTTGCATTTAAGATCCGGCAACGATAGGCAAAACAAATTGATAACATATATTATGGAAAAAATTATAATCGTTTGTATCGAAAATGTTGGTAATTATCATAGAATTAGGAAGTCAATGATGACTTTCGGAACAATTATGAATAATTTTTTAATGAAGGAATCGCCCTTTTATCAAGAGCGATAATATTTTATAGTCATATAAATCCATAAACATTAGGTCGAAAGATTATCTACTTATTTTCATTACAAAATTCTCTCGACTGATTTTGATAGATTTGCGGAAATTCTTGAAGTACTAGATAAAGAAATACATTGATGCTCATCGATAAACAACCAAAATTGGGTCATATGTATAATTTAACAACGGCAGGTAAAAAAGACGCTTGAAGATAATGATGAATGGCTGATAACCGAGAAAAATTATTAATACCGGAGTGTAGGTATTTGTCGATGAAGAAATTCCCTGAATGACGACAGTTCCAGCTTTAACATATTTGTCGAAAATGGCGCGTCTCAACTTTCCGCGATAAACTGCAGTTATCTCTTCGTTCCCATCCAGAAAATGATTTACAGATGTGAGCTCGGCGATACAGTCATGCAAGACTTGCTTTGCCGTTGCGATTTCAGTGATATTACCAGCTTGACATGCTTGTGACGATGAGTTGGTTTGTGTCCGACCTGATTTCTTGGTAGTACTACTGCTGCGTGTGGCCTTGATGGTTTCTTTCAGAAGCGTCATTTTTCGACTCAGGTCATTGAACTCTGTCATTCATAAAATGCATAAATTGCAACGTTAAAATCAAACAGTTTTTTTTGTACATACAAGAAACTTGAATTGCACAAAAGGAATTCGAGATCGTCATATCAATCCACTCAAAATGGTTTGAAATGTCGAGAACACTGGTATCAACTGAGAGATCAATGCTATGAACGATAGTTTCCTTCCAGACCATTTTTATTAACTTTTTGGTTAATAAAAACAAATAAATAACTGTCTCGAACATACTAACGTGAAAAACTTGAAATAAAATATTTCCATGGAAAAAAAGGTTACCCGCAGTGGAAAGCAAAAATTGTCCTACCCGCAGTTAGATTAGCCAAGGCCGGGGAGGGATCAGCGATTCGTACACTAGGTTCTTTGCAACGATTCCCCAAATTGGGTACAGCATTGTGTAGAACAGCGAAAGTGGGAACCGTCGCGGCCTTTTCAAAGATATTCTCGGCATTATCATCCAATACATTTTCTAGCTGGGTATCATCGATAACCCCGGTTTGCCCAGATCCCGACCAAGCCGGCCCTTCCATTGGGCATCACGTTGAATTTTCTCCACGAATTAACCAAACTCTGCCATTTCTGATAGCAGAAGAAAAAATTCTCCAATGCATCTTGATGTAAGCTTCACGTGATACTTCTATAATTGGGCGAATGAACTTGCGGCAGATGTCACTGTACTCTATGCAAATATATATTGTTGAAAGAAATTCACAAAAATACATTTCTAATGTTGTGACTAATTTTGGTTTGAATTTGCAGGGATAAATACGACCGAAGCGTCAAAACACGTTTCTTCTTAGAATGCATATGGGTCATGCGAAGTGTGCCACTCCAATTTTTCGATTTCTCAAAACTGATTGGAATCATTTTTTTTTTTTAACTATAGTTCTAAGTGAATATCCAGAAATTTTGTCAGATTTTCCTTCAAATTTTTGACTCCTTTTATTTCCATTTTTTTTTCGTATTCCTGTATCAGCGAAATATCATTAAAAAAGGAATGGGTAAATTTCAGAAAAATAAGACGTGATTTTTAAGAAAAAACCTTGTTTGATAAAAACAAATAGCACGGTACGATATCGGTTGAAAAAGCAATTATTTTGACCCAAATCAACGTCTGAAATGCCAAGGTTGATTGGACATGTCCATTAATAGAAAATTGTAATAACAGGGCTAATAATTTGAATAGGCATTCCGTGATCGAGATTCATCTTTGATCCCCGTTTTTTGTGAAATATAGAGTATAGAACTGTGTGAGTTCTCGAAGGAGTGACTACTTGTCACATGCTTAGAGAACATTGTATAATCGTTAATTGCAGATATACATCAAATGGATAAGGAATCGCCAGAAACTGAGATATTGGATACGTGAGACCTCTCTTCAATTTCATGTGATGGGCCGGCGTTGTTAGTGAAGGTGATTTTTGATCACTCCTTAATATGAAAGAATCAATTAGTAAATTCATGTGTAGGACTTGTATATCTGTATAAAAATGATGAACTCATCGTCCCCAGTCTTATCACATGTATGTATCATGGGTTTTGGAAAAAAAAAATTGTAAGCAGATAATGAATTATCTATCAAGCGCCACTGTAATTCTAGAAATTAGAACATTGCTTGCATCGTAAGTGGCTTTTGATTTTATAATAATTATGTATACGAAACTTGCTAGCGAAATTTAAAATAAAATCAGAATATTAAATCCTCGTATTGTGTAACAGTGAATTTACAATTTTCTTAAATCTTTGTTGGCATTGTTACTTTAAATATCTAATACAGATGGACAAAAAAAATTATGCTACAGATTGTGAATCAAACATTAACAGCGTGGTATTTTTAATTTCCAGTAAATTTACTTAACAGAGTATTTATCAAAAGCAGAAACATCAAACTTACCAATTGTACGTCCAAAAACTGTGTGTGATAAGGAAGACCGGGATTCATTGGATCAGGAGTTATGTTGAATCAAACACCTTAAAATTCAATGGTATTTTTTGTTCGGACGTTTTTCTTAAAGATATTTTTGGTGGATACCGTGGGTTGCGACGCAGCTCGCTCTCCTTTACACAACTTTGGAAAAAACTTGCCTAAAAATGTTTTTCCCTTTTTGTGTACACCTGAAATTAACTAGTAACTTTTAACGTTGACACCTTAGCTTCTGTACCTGCAACTGGTGACGGTCATATAATTATTGATAGTAACACATCGTTGGGTTTGAGGAAAATACGTATGTGAGCTTTCATCGAATCCACCGGGAAACAGTTATCGTTTTAACAACTATACGTAGTGTTCGCTATCTCTTGTGGTCGACGTCAAAGCCGTCATCGTCGTGAAGCATTCGCATCTCCTAACACACATGAAGCTATCGAGCAAATGCTCTTGAACCACAAAACCTTGTGGCTTTCCGCTTGATTTCCCACTTCCTCGAATCGTGCACTGGCATACAAATACAGTGCAATGCATCACGGAGACTCGTTTATGAATACCATAAAGGCAAGAATGTGTTACCAGACATCATTGGAAAATTAAGCCTTAGCTTACTGACCCGCACTGTATCAGTTGATAATAATCATCGCTTTTTGCAGTTAGTCTATGATTTTATTAATGAAAATTCGGGATAAAATTGCTGCTGTCCTTTTATATTTATTTAAGGCGAGGTTCAAAGTCATTGACCACAAACCATTTATGACGCATGGTACCGATAAAAATCTAGTCCTTCCTTCCAGGGACAGGACACGGAAAAATAATTTGACCTCAGTAAAGGAATGAGGCGATTAAATATCCTCCGGCAATTCGACACTTGTTGTCAATTAAACTCTTGGCTCACGTAAATACTCATTTAGATCATCAAACTCATCTCTTATAAGTGAAAAAATATGATAAGATTATGAATATTATTGAATAAGGATTATGATATTCACTGAAAATTCATGTTATTTTTTCGTAACAATAGTAGAAAATTTAGGCGTGTTAAAAAATATACGTTGTAGACCATTACGCCAATAAGATAACTATTGTGTCAATTACGTGATAAACATCATGAAACGTATGAAACGAAATTATGGAGCTTCATAATTCTGGTTATCGCAAGTAACCATGTGTGTTTGTCCTCGTACTAAAATGGAATTCGAGCATTCTAGGTGTTTCTAATTATTGCCGGTTAAAGAGACTTTAGTCAGCTCTGGAGATAATCCATAAATTAAACGTGCACAATTTTTTGTAATGTGCTTCAAAGAAACGAGTTCAATTAATAGAAACATCTTTGTCAGAATTGGGAAGAGCGTGTGACAACGTTGCACCGCCATTGTTATAATGGATTGGTGTATTGTTACCAGACTAATACAATAAATCAAAGCCTTTAATATTTTCGTTATAACTTTGGAAATATAATAAAACTCCAATTATTACTGCAAATGATTTGATGATAATTAAATGATTTTTGGCACGTTTCATCACGAATTTTACTATTACTACTGTCCATTTTGTAAAATTAAAAATACGACCAAAGATTCGAGCGACCGAAGAAGAAATTAATTTGATCATTCTAGTCATGACCACTTGGCTCAAATAAAAATGGAAACTGTAATTTAATTCTGATTGCACTCAACAATTATTGCAAAGGAACGCATGTTTTTTTTCATGAAAAATATAGATAGTTTTTTAAAAATTCTTATGGATTAAAATATATCGTACACTTATAGAGTTGAAGGTAATTTTCAAAAATGTTACCTGCAGTTTTTTCAACAATCCTTTTTTTTTAGGTCACTAAAAATTAGTTCACTAAGTTCGATAGCAATATAGCGAACTCATTTCGTATTACGATTCTATTACGATTCGAAATTGTTTTGTTTTTGTTTCAAAAATACACTCAATCTTGCCGTTAAAACAACCGGTTTTTAAACAGTAGATGGGACACCAACTTTTAAGTGTACCTGAATAGTCTGCGTCGCTCTTTATAGTTATTATTTATTTGTAACAATAAACAAAGTTCAACGCAAGTGGCAAAACGCCTAATCAAAGTACTTTGATCAATAACGAACCGTTCGCTTCTTACATAAGCACAACCATGTATGCATGTCAGATGACTTTTTTTGTCCGAATAATGTCATAAATTTAATATGTTAATTTTATCAAATCAAGTGTCGCAATCGCGACTCGACACCAAAATAAAATAAAAAATCAAAGTACAAGACGTATGAAAGAAATTTATGAATAAATCTTTACGGTGATGAATTTATATTTCTCCATGGCCTCATAAAATACGACGTAGTGGTGATGGACCTGAAAAACTACTCGTGTATTTGATGGGCTAATGAATAAATAAAATAAATTGAATACATTGAATTTATAGTCTTCCGTCCAGATAAGCAACACGTTCCTGACCTCGTACCAAAAAGCTTCGTTCAACAAATTTCGTTCGAGAGAAAGGCTTTTTTCTAACTCGTGTGATTGTAATTTAACAGAACAACTGATTTTTCTCTCCACTATGAAAATTAACGATTATTCAAGGGGCCAAAACCATCTATAAAAATCATACGAAAAAAAAATCTGGATACCCTTGTTCCAAAAATTCTCAAAATTTTAATCTCACTAAGTATCAAGTATATCAAGAATAATTAAATTCAATTCAATTATAATTCTCCAATTTATAGAGGCATACAAGACACGAAAATGGTACGAGATTAAAAGTAAAATTTGTAACTTGATGTAGCTTTCAAACCAAACTGGTGATTAAATTATTGTATTTGATGTGTTTTTATATCTGTCGACGAGAGTATTTTAGTATGACTGTAGCAGTCGTGGATTCAGTGGAACTTGGATATGCTGTAACCAACTGAATGAATTCTGAATAAAGAAGGATTTATTTGTAAATTTAGAATGACATGTTTGTCATGAATGCCTGAAACAAAAACTCCGAAACTCATACTCGAATGCATTCTTCGTGAGATAAAATGAGTCATCGAACATTAAAAATTGTATACAAGTTAAAAATATCCCTTTTATCTCCCACCATTTTGATGCATTTTTTAAAAATTGTATAATCTACATATTTTTTTCCCTTATGACTTATTTCAGGTGACTCGGTTCGTTAATTCACCGATGCTCTTTCGTATGAATCGACGTTTTCGCGAGATTATTGCTCTATACTCGTTGATCCTCCGGCGTTCGAATAACTGTGATAACGCGCCTGTGAGCCGAGAGATCCGTCCTTGAGATAAGAGCAAATTCTTTGTGAAATACACCCAAGATAATACAATATGCCCGTTGAAAAGGGCATTGGCAAGCGGAAAAAAATCACCTGAGATTGTCGGTTAAGCAAATGTATTAGGAAGCGCAGAGACAAGAGTCGAGAACGTCGAAACTTCCTGCCGTGTCTGGCGAATCAGATAATAATTGGGGAAAGGCCTCGTATAAAAAAATAACGATGAAAACTCAGGTGGGACCATAACGTGAATCATATTATCAACGATGACCCAGAATGAAGATAAAATGAGGGGCGTCTCGGCTGACTACGACTCAATAGAAAAAAACGAAAAAAAAAAATACTTCGCTTGTATTGGATTGAACACACGGAACGAAATGTGTATACCTGCCGATAAGATTCTTCGAACAGCGGCAAATATCATCGCATATTATCGGGACCTCGTGCACCTACTCCATGACGCCGAGGGAGTATGCTACGGTATCTTTATAATAGGAAAAGTCAGTGATACGTCGGCATTACCCTCGACTGGCAGCAACGATGCTCCTCCTCGCATCGTTGACGCCCGACCTATTATAATTGCTTGCCCACTGAATCAAAGCACATCCACATTTCTCTTCCGGGTCTCTCAAAATCGATACACCGACTGGCCGACGTATCCTCAAAACCGGACAGACCAAAACACATCAATAAAAACAGTAAACAATCCGTTGAAGTGAAAGAAGCCGACTGAGCGGAATAACAAAGCGGATGGACGTAAATCGCACGACGGAAAGAAGGTAGTGCCCCTGGTGGAGCGCAATAAGGAAGAAATAGAATAGAGGCAGGATGAACTTGTTGAAAAATCTAGTTCCACTGACTGGACGCGTTGGACGTGCGGACAATTCAGCTCGCGGTGTGTTATAATCGCTAGTTAATCTTAGTGTGATAAGAGACACGAAGAGAGAGAGCCTCAGATTGTCTAGTTGCGAGGTGTGCACAGTGTACGTGAACGAAATTTGTGAAATTCCACGAAATTCCATAACGCGACACAGGCAAATGTCGAATCAATATCGATCTTGAGGTTCCGCTTAATTTCGTTTGCGAATTTGTGATACTAACAATTAGTACTTTGTGCGCCGGCTCGCAGTGACTCAGTGGCCGGTATCATTCGCAGACGTTGGTGCTTCGACGAATAATCATAAAAACGTGCTTTTTCGGATGAAAATATATGTTTATACAAACGTCCGTGTATATCTATATTCAATATCGATAGAGAACTGCTATATTTACGGAAATGATTGAGAAGGATTTTGTGGTGCGATGTGATAGGAGCTACTTGTGTCTCGTTGCAATATACGTGATCCATGCGCTTCTGTTGAACGTATTTCTTCAACCGCAGCTCGACATGCGAAACAGCGTTACGCTCAGCTCGAGCTACGTTCGAAGCTCGACGAAACATTTGAGTGGACGAAACGGAAGTGATACCGTAACGGCGATTAGTGTGGACAATTTTTCGTCTATTATCAATTCCTCGAGTACCCTCGAGCGTAGAACAATCGAAGACGTTGATGAGGAATATTCCGGAGAGCCATCGACCGGTGCACTCTTGCACCAGGTAAGATAAAAAAAAAAACGATGAGGCCTCACGATCACACCATGCACCGGACTCGGTGCACCGGCCGCGTGATTTCCACTTTCTTATCTGGGCTGATGATAGTTTCCCTACCAGCCACGTTTCCAATTACACCCCTTCGCCCCTTGTGTCCAATCGATTGGAAATATTTTACGAACGACCGTTGTACCAGCTGCGAAACGCAGGCGTATCGTCTGCAACGTGCTTATCGCAGTCCGTTTTGCAACTTCTCTTCTTCGATCGCATAATGTACGCGTGAAGCTTCATTTATACATGATCGCATTGACGTTTGATTGTACATCGAAATAGAGACTTCGTACACAATCCGGAAATCATGATTTTTCGAAAACACCGAAGTTATTGTACAAAATATTATATCACATATTTTGCGTATGTTGTTTCGTGAATTTTATACGATTAGCTTCAATCATACATAATCGCACGGACGTTGGATTGTACGCCGAAATAGAGACTTCGTGCACAACCCGGAAATCATGATTTTTCGAAAACACCGAATTTATTGTACAAAATATTATACCACATATTTTGCGTACGTTGTTTCGTAAATTGTATACGAATAGTAGCAGTAGTAGATTCATTGGCAATATCGAACACAGGGTAGATTTTTCGTACATCATAGACCTAACTTATATATACATATATATGTAAATATTGACAATTGGCCATCGGTCGAAGACCTTCAGCCACTTTTCCAAATTTTGTTTCAGAATAACGAGCCTGACATACTTGAACGTATATAAAATCTACATAATTATTTGTAGTAATTTTAATAACCACATCGGAAAATGTATTTTTAGTTAACCTTCTTCATGCGAGCAGTCGGGCTCAAAGCTATTTTCATGCATAGACATTAAGTGTTGAATGTATAGACCCAAGTTTAATATTATATTCGAATTTAAGTATGAAATAGCATTTTAATGACGATTTTAATGGCCGATTTGCGTTCAAACTTGAGGCCATAAATTCGGCACTAAAATTTCATTAATTTTTTCGAGATGATGAATAATGAAATATTTTCTTGGAACGGATAGACTAATCTAAAAGGATGAATTAGCGATGAGCACCAACACGTTTTGTTTCTCTAAATAAACTAAACGCAAATAAATATATTAATACCAACAATATATTCGTACGTTGTGTTGGAAAAATTGGATCTTTGGGAATTTGTCACGCCGGTGAAACAGGATCATATGGATGTGGATGTTTCGAAAATGATTTTTATTGTGCTTCCACTATTTTAAACTACCGCGTTCAACCTAAATTTAGTCCTCGTTGAAGGCGCGCCTCGTCGGATATTTTCTTAAACGTCTCTTAACGCGTTTTTATACTCCCGACAAGATTGATACGTGGATTTAAAAAAAATGTCATCATCGTGCCGCAGGAAATAAGAGTACAGTACAATCGCAAAAAAATAACCGACAGCAGTGCGCGCGGTCGGTGTATGGCTTCGGCGGTCTCCCAAGTTAAGCAGCTTCTCTCGCGGGCAATACTTGGATGGGTGACCGCTTAGCTATGCACCAATTTGCGCGTTATCTGTTGAGCGGGAGGCAGTTTTTCTGACTTTCTTATGTATTCTGATAGCTGACAGCCGACTGTATCGGCGCAGGTTTTCCGCAGTTTCCCTGTGCCCTCGTGCAAATGCGATACAGTAGTGCATTAGGAAAGAGTGGCTGCGGGTAACACTCTGGGGGGGAACTCAATAAAAATGGAAAGGGATAAGGAACTCAACAAATGGAAGGGGATGAAGGGAGTGGGGAAATCGTAAAAACCTGAAGAAGGTATACGAAGGAATACAATCGCTAAAAAAGTATTTTAAAGGGGGAATATGGAGCTACTTATTAAAAATTGCAACGCGGCTATGTGCAGCGCTGTCTTCTGTAGGACCAAGAAAATAATAGAGCACTTTCGAGGCAACGATTGAAGTTGACATGTGACACCAATTGGGTCGATATTGACCCACCAAAGTGAGTTACGGTGACGTCGTATGTATTTTAAATGTTTGGGCAGACTGCACAGGAGCGTTTTTTTTAAAAGCCGCTCTGTATGTCAAATAGAATGTATGCCTCAAGCAAATATTTTATTTTCAGTAAGGTATTCACTTTGAGTATCTTTGTTGGTCACTATAGCCAAAAAATAAACCAATGGAGATAGTTAACTTTTCTGAATGAGGTTCAACCGATCGATGTCACATATCAAAATGCTACATTCGCCCGCTACGGTAGATTAGCTCTATAATTCTATCTGATACTGTACATTCGTACATTGCGAGTTATGATTATCAGTTTAATATAACTTCTTTCAAATGAATTTTCAACGACACCTATATTTATATATTCGACAGTGTTATCATTTTCGTAGTACAGAAAATACATATTCTATGTAATAATCATATGGGAATTGTAGAATTTCGTTAAGCGATCATTCAGAAATCCCTCACGACGCTTGTCTTGAATGACAGTTTTTATAGGTCGAACCTGAAGTGTTTAAAAAGAGGTCGTAAACGAAGGGGAAAAATCGCACAAGAATTACTGTGTTCTTGAATACTAATAAGTGCTGGCACTTATTAGAGATATAAAAACAATGTAGTTCATCAATCTAGAACCCATATGTATTTTGTATTATATTCAAGCGCTCTATGTCACTCACGTCAATATACATTTTTTATCGTTTCAGTCAAAATCAGGAGGAGCCGCCATCCGTTTTCTCACAGCAGCGAAGACCTCGGGAGTTTCGCGGATTGCAAGCAACGCCTTCGATTCTGTTAGGCAAATTGTTAAAAGTCTAAGCCCAGCGGCGCTGGGGATCTTGTCCGGATGCCTTGTATTCTTTCTCACTTTCACGGAGAACGATTACGTTTGAGAGGTCATCGACGGAAAAATTCTGTTCTCATCATCTGCTGTGCCATCAAATTGTTACAATTAATGTGCTTTAATTTATAAAAAAAAAGGTCAAGAACAAATAGACTTGTACTTATATTGTAACAATATAAATACATATGTCGCTAATTACCTGGGCTGTTGATGCGACCAAAAACAAACCTAATTTAAACAATGTATAAATTAATATATTTATGAAGAATTTACTTCCAACGCGCCATTACGTTTTTTATGGCTATATCAGACAAATGAGTTATTATATGACGTCTCGTCGTATGAAAAAAGTCTAACTCATGAGACGTTTTACAGCCTTAAAAAATGAATTTTTCTGTTTGTTTAACATCGGAATTCTGTTTGATGTTTCCTTTTTTTTTTTTTCTTTTTCGATAAATTGATATATTGTTTTAAAAAAAGTCATAATCTGCAACTTAGCCTTTATGTCAGCCAATATAGTAATCGATTAAAGTTTAAAATCGCCTAGAAACGAAATAAATATTACTGAAAGCAGTACTATTGATACACTTGTGATGATGTTTTATACGTAAAGCATTTTGAAGGGTTGTGCTACGCTCAAATATGGCTTTATATTTAACTACAAAATGTACGATTTTTTTACACGAAATCTTGTATCAATTGGAAATTTCGCATGTTGCAAAATTTGCACGTTAAAAGCAAGCAATTACATGTTTATTTCGGATACTAAACAATCTCGTGTATAATTTAGGCGGTTCGAGCGCTTCATACTAGTCATATCAGTACTAAATATTTTTCATAATTTTTATGAAGTTTTAGGGATTAATTGACTGCAATAAAGGATGATTTGTGTTACAATATGCGTCTACAAGAGAAGAAATCATAGTAATGAATTTCCAGAGATATTGTCGGTCGAAATGGTTTGAATCAAGCAACAATAAAACAAAATCTGCTTCTGTGAAATCTGTCCACTTTATTTTTAACTTTTCAAAAAATTCCCATAAGAAATCTTTTTTGAAGCCTAATACATATTGTTTCGAGTCTCAATTTTTTTCTGAGATTAAATTACACTGTTACTTGAATTTGTAAATGGTGTTGGGAAATTCGCACTTTTTTAGGTACATTTCAAATCCTCTAAGATGGTTTAAAAATTTTTTGGAACCCAACAAATTAAACGTTTGAGTTAATGATTATCTCCTGTGTTTTGCGAAAATTACCATTAGATTTTGGAATACAAACAGATATTCTTTATAGGTGTTTGCAATCTATGAATTCACGAATGATTAGGTAAGACGATTTAATGTGTCGTTCCAGAAATAAAATAAAATAATTTTTTTTTATCGCTGAGGATTTGGAGTAATGACCGGTAGATCATCACTACCGCAAGCATTGGGAATGCGCGACCGGATGAGAGCGAGTGAGTCGGAAAGTTACTATGGAAGTGCTGGCCGTAGTGAAGAATAGCACTTCGGCACGATTCAGCTATCTCACTCATACTCACACGCCTTAACGCTCAGTGATACACCGGCGAAAATGTCTTCGCCTTATGTTAAACGCTTATAGGGCTGTCTCTCTCGCACCTCACCCCATTTACGGTTTATCGATTCTCCTAAACAATTTTGAAACCTATTTTCCCGATAAATACTCGACAGAAATAGCTCAAATTTTGATAGAATGTGCGGAAGTATTGCGGAATTGGGCTAAGCTTCGGGCATTTTTATATTCAAAGCCGTTTCTTTAGGAGAATCGATAAACAAATAAGTGGAGTGAGGTACGAGAGAGCCAGCCCTATAGGCGTTTAACATTGGGCGAAGAAATTGTCACCGGTGTGTCACTGAGCGTTAATACCATGTGAAACCTCTCCTTCGCAACTTGGCCGGTGCTCACTCGATATGTAAAACTAAAGGTCATTTGTCAAGCATCCAAAAGAGATAGGATACCACTGCATGACTGATAGAATCAGTGGCATTCTATTTCCGTTAGACCCTAAAATTTTGGCACCCTCGAATAACGACTGTTACAGTTTTCGATACCGACCGGGGGGTCTCACATCACCTTCATGTTGTACTATTCGGTCGGTAAAGAAAAAAGGAAAAGCGTCTTTCTTGACCGCAAATGTTGTATCAAGGAAACGACGAGAAGTATAATTCGCTTTAACGCTCCGTAATGAAATATATATACATTAGGGTGTGTCATTTTTGGGCAATTTTTTTTTTTCGACTCACAAACAGGTTGTATACTTTCAGGAAGGTAAAATAAGAAGCCTGTAAAAATTTTAGCTCTTAATATTAATATTTAGATGCGCCTCATCGCGAATTTCTATTTCCCATTTAAATAACATGGGAAAAAAAAATTTTCATGTTTGGAATTTTATACGTTGGCAATGGCATATTGTTCGATGGAACGCAAAACATATTTTATAGAGAATCGCACGCTCTACAAAAAAGATGTCTTGCATTTTTTCGATAGACATAGCCATTCTGATGATATTTGAGTTCAAAGTTCAAAATATACGAAAATTCATCTTTTTGTTAATTTTTAACATAAACATAAACATTTTTTTTTACTATTAATGGAAATAACGAAAGATATTTTTCGTGAGTATTTTATCGATTTTTTTTGTAACTATTTATGATAAGTATCAGCCCATTAGAACCAGTTTCGTGACAGAAGACAGGTCTCTACAGCATTGAACAATTCACCAATAAATATTAATTAATCATGGATGAGACAATTTTCATGGTAAATTTAATAATTTACATAAAAGTTGATTGAAGATTCTCAATAGAGTCAATAGTTTCGCTATAATATTAACAAAAAGATGAATTTTCGTATATTTTGAACTTTGAACTCAAATATTATCAGAATGGCTATGTCTATCGAAAAAATGCAAGACATCTATTTTGTAGAGCGTGCGATTCTCTATAAAATATGTTATGCGTTCCATCGAACAATATGCCATTGCCAACGTATAAAATTCCAAACATGAAAAAATTTTTTTCCCATGTTATTTAAATGGGAAATAGAAATTCGCGATGAGGCGCATCTAAATATTAATATTAAGAGCTAAAATTTTTACAGGCTTCTTATTTTACCTTCCTGAAAGTATACAACCTGTTTGTGAGTCGAAAAAAAAAAATTGCCCAAAAATGACACACCCTAATATACATACATGTATATATCAGGAATTAGCTCACCTCAGCCCCAACGATCAGTCTCCTGCTTTAAGACGTTTGAATATACGGCACGCATTTTCGCGGAGCTGTCGCGCTCGCTAGTCGCCTAACGAAATTCGTTAGACAAAAACCCGCGCGACGCCATCTTTCGTAAGGAGCAAGAGTTACGATACTTATCAATAGGAGTTTTAGTAGGCCAACTCGGAATCCAGGCCAGATGAGTGTGAATCTCTGTTGCTCGGGTTCCTCGCAATGAATTAGTTGTTACGGTAATCCGAAAAACAACAACACACCGTTTTCGCCGCGTGCTATGATTGAGTGTTTCTCAAGACTGGTAAATACGCGGCAGTACACAATTAGCTGATCGTGAAGCAATAGGGTGGCAACCGCGAAGACCCAGCCATCATCAAAATACGTTATTAAATTGGTGTAGAACTTTTGGTGAGTCTCGTACCCGAAATCGTCGGAATGGCTGGTTTCGTTCTGAGAGTCAAGACGAAATCGGGTCAAAAGGTGGTCAATGGGTTGACACCGCGGGACAAAGTATCCGAGCTCAAAGTCAAACTTTCGGAGCTCACTGGGGTCCCCGTTGAGATGCTTCACGTCTTAAGTGGCTTTCCACCGAAACCACTGAACCTTAGTAACGCGAACTCGAACCTTGAAGATACTGGCATAACCTCTGGCGACACACTTATCGTCGAAGAAAAGTCACAAGTCATCATCAACAACAAGATTCGAGACGACGAAATTCCGCGATCTCATATAGTCAATAGCGAAGACTTTGCCAATGTACCTGGTGTCTTGATGAAGATGATCGTTCCTGCTGACAATTCGTGCCTTTTCACCAGCGTCGGATATGTTCTCAATGGTATTATAACAATGAATAAATTCAAGGTAGTTTTTGTCGACAAAACTCGTTCGTACATTGTCGTCGTACAATATTTTGTTATTTTATTCTCCAGGAAAAATTGACAGCAGCTGCGCCACTTTTATGCGAGAAATCATAGCCAAGGCTGTGGCTTCCGACCCGGACGAGTATTCTGAGGCTATTCTCGGAAGGCCCAATGCCGAATACTGCGACTGGATATTGAAATCAGATTCTTGGGGCGGGGCTATCGAACTATCCATATTGTCCAGGTTCTATGGACTCGAGATCGCTGTAGTCGACAGCGTCAATGCCATTATCAATAGATTCGGAGAGGACCAACACTATGCACAAAGAGTTTTTCTCATATTCAATGGCATTCATTACGATCCACTTTATCTAGAACCACTTGATGTGAGTATCGATTAACATTTAGGCTACACTAAGCAGTTTTGTTTGCATGGGAAACTGCTCAATTGATGCTAATTTTACCAGCTAATTATTTTTTTGCTGCCACGTATTGTTCCTTACCAGTTCTTGAGGCAATATCTTCAGTAATTATTGGTCCAGAAGATTGAGTGATAAATACTATTTCTCAAGTATTCTCTGCCCAATTTGTAAAGCTTAGACTTGATTTGCCTCATGATTTTTTGTTTATTTATGAGATTTTTTGGAACAGCCTTCGTTTCATTTTCCGGTTCCCTTTTTGACCATCCAAATTTTTGTCACAATTTGGAAATCTAAGACTATAAAAAATATTAAACTATCAAATACCAGAATGCTGAGGATCATCCAAAAAGTTGGCAACATTTTTTTGCATTGTAGACAGTTTTAATATTCCACAAAAATTTCGATACAAACAATGTAATATAATATTGTATTTGTCTGTCAAATTTGTTCGAAAATATTTTAATCATTTAAATTACATAAAAATTCAAAAATACAAACCGTTTACAAATTTGAATAATTGTGTTTTTTGAACAGTTGGTTTACTACGAAAGTTATACAATGTTTCAAATTGGCTGTCTCCTTTACAGTTTCAAAAATCAGAAACAATCTGATTATCTAAAAGCAAAAATATTGTGATTTAAAATACGACAAATTTCAAAGTAATTAACTGTTTAATTTTTGAGATAGTGCGAACGAAATCTTTCCAGGGTTTGTCGCAAAACACTTAGGATTTCACACCACAAACTTTTTCCTTCTTTATCTCATACTTGCTCAGCAACGCGCGGGGCGATGCTTCAACATTTGTCTCATGGTAGATTTTCACCACTTGTCATTCAACTTCAAATCTTTGTTATACGAATAAATAACCATTTGGTTCACCGCGCGCATTCACAATAGCCTATAATGTGGCGGCGCGTGAGCGTGTAGTGTGGTTTTTATAAAATGAATAACAAATGTGTAAAATTTGTTATCAAGCAAACATTTGGTTTTTTTTTTTGCTTTAATCAAATAACGCTTTTGTATTTACAACTTTTCAACCCTCTTCTATCGATTGCTCAAGTCTTTTTTTGTCTTCATTTTTTCGATTCTATTGTCAAAATTATTTATTGACATTCATGTATATCAACAATAACCTCTTTTGTTATCCAGGGTGGCCGTATCCAGACAATGTTTCCAACATCCGACAATAGGATATTATCGGACGCGGAGCAGCTAGCGAGGGAAGCAAAATCTAGTCGGCAATACACGGATGTTCAAAAATTTACGCTCAAATGCATGGACTGCGACGTTCAACTAAGCGGACAAGAAGCTGCTAGTCAGCACGCCAAAGAGACGGGGCACATAAAGTTTGGAGAGATCGTTGCGTAGCATGCTTAAATATTCACCAAATCATCGATGAAAATCGAATTTATATAAAAACAACATATAACGCTCTCTTGCTCCTTACATCATTCGAAACTTTGCAAGCTAAACGGCGAGCGGCGCAATACTCTCGAAGAGACATTAACAATCAAAGACTGCGCAAGTACGCGTATATAAACACATTTCTCAAAGACTGTGAAATAGTATTCTGGATATGAGACAGAGAGGTAAAACAGCACATCGTAATGAAAAATCTGTTCGGATTTTAATAAACCAGTATACTACAAGGTCCTATCTATTCAGTGGTGGACCAAATTTAATATAGAAGTTTCATATAACAATTCATTTACACTATACCAAACATATTAAGAAAGTCGTGTTTAGTATTCAAGTACGTTAGTTTTAAATCACAATTGCAAATTGACTTTACTGTCATTACGTATTTCTGTCTCACATCTATAAATGTTTCACACCGCTTTACGATGATGTGCTACTGCTCAAACAGTAAGAACGACTAAACTGTTTTTCTTGGCTATAATTGACTGTTCGCATTAATCGGCTTTGGAAAGATGCAGCATTACCCTCACACTCATAGCGATCCGAGAGAGTTAAACCTCATATAGCATATCTTAACGTGAGAATTCAGTCGATAAACCTGGGCACTCTTGAGGTCACATTTCAAACATCGCAACGAACGGTGCTCGTTGAAGGACACATTTTTTTCTTGTTTTGAATCCTCGTAGAGAAGGAAACTGTTCTTAAACGACATCTAGACCGGTTAAACATTCTCATACGGATTGCCTATACAGCACCAAATATTAACGCATCTAACAAGACGATAAAATTGCACATTTAGTTTTGTAAATTATCATTCGTATCGAAGGACATAACTGCATAATATTCACGGATCTGTCGCAATACCACTAATAATCTGCGCAAGCACAAATCGATGAATCGAAACGTGTATCGCTCCTTATACATCATCTCACAAGGAATCTATTTTCGGTTTCGTTTTTCGGTTTTGCACTAAAATGCTTTATAACTCTCAGATGTTTTACATAGTTTACCAGTATAGTTACGGAAATACATCGCCGTAAACACTATTCAAGGTGATGTGCTATACCGACGTAGTTGCAGTGGAGCGAGAGAGAACGACAAAAGCGTGTAACACATCACATTAAAGGGACCCAGTCGCCTAAAAAATTATAAGAAAAAAAATTGTACTCACGATACGCTTCTTTTGAAAACTCTTACATTAAAACCTTATCAAGTATATATCGAGTGATTTGCTACACGTCGATGGTTTCTCTCAGATGGCCAATGAGTGTGAATGAGGTAGCTCAACCTTTCTGTAATGTTATTCTTCGCAACGGGTAAATTTATTTAATAAAAGTCGATAAGTACTGACTGTAGAGTGCAAATACGCCGTCTGTACCTCGACCTTTGTCTGACACATTAAGCGTGGTCAAGAAAAACGTTTTAAAGTGTTTGTTTTGGTCCTCTAAGTGGCACATAATCTTAAAGTCATGTGTTATACCGACCGAGTCACTGCGAGCGAAAAAGTACCATTGGTGCTCGTGGTGAAGCAAGAGAGATCGAGAAAAACGTGTAGCATATCACCTTAGGGCGATGCAAAATTCCTCCACCGGTAAAAAAAAACCAGTAATGTACATTTTCGTGACGCTTAAGATAATGTGCCACAACTCGGTCGGTTAAAAAAACAGTAAAGCGTTGTTCGTGTAGACAAATGTTGTTTCAGGCAAAAGACGAAAAGTACTCAGGCGCCTTAGCACTCTACGGTGTGTAATTCTTGACTTTTACTCGAAACATCAACCGTGGCGCAGACTAACACTTCGGGAAGATGCAGCTGTCTCACTCGCACTCACATCAACTCGGTTGGCATGGCATATCACCTCAAGATGATGTAACAGAAACTGTAATGAGCTGTTCTTGACCACGATTGATCTTTTGGACAAAGGACGAAAATTACTGGGTGTATCTAAGAAATCTACAGTCAATACTTTTTACTGTTCATTCGGAAAATTAGCTGCTGTCCTTTACGACGATCTGATAAAGTCGGACATCCTTTTGATTTGTCAAAGAAATTCAGGCTCTGCAGATGAGTACTATTTATCCCGCATTCTTACGTGTTCCACATTATCTTGAGCAGTTGGCTCGAAAAGGTGCTTAAAAAGTATAGGTAAATGATTTGAAGAAAGTACGACGGATCGAAAACGTATTTTCGAGAAGAGAGCTACACCATTACTGACGGACCTTTGGATAACGAATGAAAAAAAATATTGTTGCATAATTATTTTACTTGACGATTAACTCTACCAATCACAGAATGAATTTTTGCCTCTGCTTAAAAGCATGTTGGAGATCTTGAAACGTTTATATGTTTATTTAATTTCATTTAGCGTACTGCAGGCATTCATAATATTAATATCGATACTGTTATCCACACAGCAGAGTTGCAAACTGCAATTATTTTTTTAGACCAACATTTTTCTTATATACTTCTTTTGAAAGTTATTGTTTAGATATGTGAAGACGTTTATATATATTGAGATTTACATAAAGAGGTGTGCTTTAAAAAACCTCAGCTATGAACATGAAATTTTCGTCAAATATTATACATATTTTGTTTTACAGAAGTGGAAATACAATTTTTGCATTGAAAAGTGGTTCTCATTTTGTATCACAATTTTTCGTGTAATTTTTGTACATTTTTTTTTATTTCGCAGTTATTTGAAAGATCAAACGTTTTTTATAAACATTTTAAATTACTAATGAGTAAGAATAATTATAATATTAATTATGCAACAATGTTCATTTTCTAAAGCTTACAACTCTGCCACACGGTTTGATATAGATTGGAAAATAAAACCGGACCTTGTGAGACCTTATCGTAATAGAAATAGAATCAAAATGAAAGAGTCGGTGAAAAAAAACTGCAATTGGTCTCAGGAGTGCAAAGAGTAATATCTAAGGCGTAAGCGCGAGCGTTTTAGCAGTGGCGTGCACATATTTGGCTGCGCAGTCGAGAAATTCGGAGGTGCTTGAACGACATCCCGTGGAAGTACCTCTCATCAGACGGGATTCACAGTCTGTGATATGCGATTCAAATTCGGTTAAATAGGTACTAGGTTCCTTGACGCGATTAGCATGTTTGATGCGAAATCGTTACCTACCACATCGGATAGCGAGCAACCTTCTGTCCCCCATTCTCATTCACAGATAAACCATTACACAGCGTTTTTCCATTTTTGCAAGCCAATATTAGCTACACACTAGCTTTCAGTCACTTTCATTTACAGTCGCTTCCACAATGCTCTCAATAGCCAACGATTGATTTTGTCGCACGTTTTGATTATTCTCTTTCACGCCCACTAACAGAGATGAGCATTCATTCATCGAGGATACATTTGAAACACTTTTTTAAACAAATGATTGCGATTAATTATTGGGTAAAATAAATTCTGGCAATTATTTTTTATAATTATGAGCAGTTTCCATTATGTCATTGTGAATTGTGTCTTTACATCGAATCCTAATATTAGGGAAGCATCGTCGGTACAGTCAGTGCGATGGAGTACCAAAATTTCCAACAATGTTTATGCACTTTTAAACGATAACTGGTACAAACAAAAGTGATGTAACATAAAGAAGATCCTTCATAATGTACAAAAAATGTCAAGCCATTAATTCGTGGAGTATTATTAAAGTCGAATTTACAATTGTCGTTCGATCTCCACTAACAGTAGCTCATTTGATTTGCTGAAACATGTTTTATAAAGTCACCAAGTAATTCTCATAATGTGACTGCTCACTTAGAAAAAAACTTTACCTCGTAACTTTGTTTTTCTTGCATAAAATAATTGTTGTTACCTGTAAGCCATGTATATCATCAGAAATGTTGAACGGTAAATTCATGCAATATCGATTGAGAAACTAAATCTACAAATTTGCCTTCCAAAAAAGTACGAATAATATGACCCATTGACTATTAGCGTGCACTGGATTATGATTCTGTAAATTGATCGATCAACATTTTTTTCTACATCAAGTAGGATCTCTTTATTTAACTTGAAATCATTTTTGTTCAACGCAGCTTCCGTTTGAAAACGTGTACTACATTCATTTTGAGCTTTGGTATGCGAGTGGCTCGACTGTACGTCGCTTCTTTAAATACACGTAATAATCGATAATTATCCAACCATAAAGGTATGTCAGATACATTTTCATGGAATAAGGCCACATCCCGGCACATTAGAAGTACAATTGTATTGGCATCGTGTTTTAATGTAAACAGTCGACGTAGCTTATATTGATTGATATCGTAATCTTTTTCTTTGCAAACTACTGAAAGTCGTGCAATATGCACGAAGCGCCGTTTCCAAGTAAGGGAAATAAAATCATGTCATCCTTTCGTATCTGTTTTTTTCGCGAAACAATGTAATTAAGATCATTTGTACAAACTCTTCGACGCGCTCATTTTTTCCAAGATTTATGATTCTTCCTTTTTGAAGATTCTGTTGAAATATTATGATAAATCAATATTTATTTATTCGTCTTATTGTCTCGTAGGGCGAACTGCACTTATTAATTTAAAACCTCGCAAGTCGAAGAGTTGCAATTAATAATTGTTCATTTATTGGGAGGTGGTTTTTCGTACGCCGATCCCGCCACTACATTAAAAATTTATATTCATACTTACGATCGTACTACATTAGAAATTATAATGATCTCGCTCTTTAATTGAGTTGTAATACATATTATGTAAAAATATACATTATTTACTGTAATTTGTATCATGGGTTTTTAAACCAATTTATTTTCAAGCAGTCCGCGAAATAAACGAATGTTGAAATTACCGTCGTCCTGATATCTCGAGAAGTCTACCGCAGCAAATGCTATTTTTATTGCGAAGCAATAATAACATCACATGATATTTAATAACTGGAAAAATTCTATCCTTTTCTAGTTTCTACAACTGTAATTGTTTCCTCGGAATTATAATTTACTCCTCAAACTAAAATCTTATGTATATTGGGATTTTAATTATTCGCGAATAGACGGAAAATAATATTAATGTTGCAAGTTATCGATATATATAAAGAAATAGAAATGACAGGGGATATTCCTCGGATACTTTTTTTCTTCTGATGTATCCTTGATTTGAGGAATTGCGCAGTTTTTAATGACTCAATCACATTTTCTTCAAAATGTACCTTCAGGTATGAGTTTCCCTAAAACTCCAGCCGGACTGAGCCCTCTAACTATTGTTAGAGCTGCTCGGTAAATCGAAGAAACTCCCACCTGAGATATACATTTCTCATGCCTTCTTTTAAGAAAGGCCCGGGGCCCAATAAACAGGCTTTGAAAAGATAATCATAAAATTTGCTTCGGCCATGGCAATCTTACTAATACCAGTGGTTTCGTTTTTCAAAGTTCAAGAGTCAGGCCAGCAGGTAATGAAGCTATAATCAATTGTTCGTAGGACAAAATGGGGTAATAGCGGATACTTAAGTACGATCGTACATATATTATAAAGTATGATTAGGCGAAATTTCACAGCCGAGTAGAAGCTAAACCGTCTAAATCGACAAATTCCTGGAAATAATTTTCCGCACCAACGCAACGATCGAATGAATCTTAAATACTTCGTTTTGTCATTGATAAATGAGGTTGAATATGTTTTACGACGATCTTCTCTGCAGCGTATTGAACATTTTCGGAAAAAAATGAACCTTCGCCGAAAATGTGTATGTATAAACCGCTTTTTCGAATATAACATAGAATATTATAGAGAAATTAACAAAAAATGTATTATGATATGTGGGCGAATAAGCTTCATCTAACGAGTGTTGCAATCACAGGAGCTAAGAGAGGCAGTGATACTGCCCCACAACTTTCAAAAATTTTGAATCCTATCTTTGTTTCTAAAATATTCGGCAGAAAGAGCTCAAATTTCGATAGAATGTGCGGAAGTATTTGGGAATTGGGCTAAACCTTGGGCTTCTCGATACTCAAAGCCGTTTCTTCAGGAGAATCGAAACCGAAAAGGTACAAGAGAGATAGCGCTATGTCGCGAAAGAGACAGTCCTATAGGCGTTAAAAATTGGGCGACGAAATTGCCGGCGGTGTATCACTGCCTCTTAAGAAAGCGTTTATCGCACTAGTATCGTACGAAATTTTATTTCACAACGTGTAAGCGCGTACCGGTTTCGGCTACCTTTGGTCCAGCGATATTATGATTCACCGTGATTCGAGAAAAAATAAATCCATTAAATAATTTCGTTATCTTTCATAGATACTGGCGAGATATCAACATGAAAGTCTGACCAATTAACGATCTGAAATAAATAATTGTGAAAGTGGCCATAGATGGTGGTAAAACACAAAAAACCTCTAACTTTAAATCGGCCCCCAAAAAGTTGATCAAGAGTAAAGTAACGAAAAAACAAGGATGCAAAGTAGAACCTTGCACATTGCTTCCGCATTAAATTTTGCTCTTTACATAGCAATCTCTACGAGGAAGTATTGTATATGAATATATGAATAGATCACCGGCACATCTCATTTTTATTAGGCACAAACTTTTGTTTTACTTTATTAACTTTTACGAAGGTTATAGCGAAAATCGCTATTTTTTCAAATATTCAAAATTGTGTAAAATTTGAACGACTTTACCGATCACCACGAAATTTGGTACACAGTAGGACTGTATGTTATTTTTCGTTTGTAGAACATTTTAGTTTAGTTGCTGAGGTTCGACGTGATCTATAGCAACATTTTTATTTTTTACAAAATTTCAAAACTCTATAAAATTCTCTCTATAAAATGAATTTTGTGGAAATTCAATACCAAGCAGCATTCAACGTGTCTCTAGTTATAAAGAACTATTTAGCCACATCGGCGAATTTTTACGAAAGTTAGAGAGTATACGACATTTTCCAAAAAAATAAAAAATTCTATAAAACCAGTATACATAGATATATTTTCCTTAAAATCACAGCAATTAAAGAGGAGTTATTACTACTCTACTTGCACGCCAAATTTGAGCTCGATCGATCGTGCCATTCGCGAGTTATCGATGATTAAATTTTCGGTTCCTGGAACACACACACACACATACACACAACAGACGCATTTTCTAAACCATACTTCTCGACGTTTTAGGTGATTCTAAGCACACTGACATGGAAATCTCGAAAAAAAAATTTTCATGAAAACAGAGCTTCCTCTATGAGGAAGCAAAAAAAAAATAGATAAAATATCAAATACAAAAGGATCACGGAGGTCATTTTTCTTGAGGGCCTTTTTTCCTAGCGCCTGGCGGGTACAATGGCCCCACAAGCGGCGCATCTGCCTTACCCACTGTTCGCTATTACCCCTACCTTCGATAAAGCAAAATGCTTCGTGCAGATGGCGCTCGGCGCCATACTCGCAAAACAAGAAGCTTAGCAAGAAAATTTTCAGTATCACGCCAACGGCCGAGTAGAATTCATCGTCTCGTTGTGCATCTTGCATAAACACGTAGCACAGCGTGAAAACGAAACATCAACTCGGATGTAGATAACGCGTAATTTAAATCTGCCTCGTACCAAAAATTTCGCTGCTCGGGTAGCAGCGGATCACGCAACTCGGGTGTGTTCGGCTAAACAGAATAATAATCAAAATAATTCATCATGGTGTGTTGAACGTGAAGGAATATTCGTATTTAAAAAAAATCATAAAACCAAAAGACTCCGATGTAAAATGTCTCTGCATCCAACAGTCGTATATTTAACCAAAAAAAATCTACTGACAAACAGGTGAAGATGGAAGATGACGCGGACCTCAGGGAACAATTATTTCACAATACAGTGCGGGAGAATATCGTAAGTACCTAATGTACGACGATATTCGATAGTTTTTTGAAAATTTCATCACAATTGCGATCATAATGAAAATCCCTTGAGTCTTATCGGGGCACCGTTACTTTCTCGTCGCATTCCTGACGTCTATACAGGATACACCGTATCAGTGTAGCTGTGGCAACAATTACCTTAATACTCGAAACAATTCATCAATAAAAAAACTATTCGATAGTTTTTTTAATTTCATCAGAATTACGAGCACAATAAAAGTCTCTTGAGCCTGACCGGGGCACCGTTACTTTCCTGTCACTTACCTGACATCTACACGGGATACACGGTGTCAGTTTTATTGCAAAGACATTTCATCGATAAAACAAAACTACGTTCAATAGTTTTTAAAATTATAATCAGCATTGTGGGCATAATGAAAATCTCTCGAGTTCGACCGGGGCGCCGTTACTTTCCTATTACTTTCCTGGCGTCTACATGGGATACACCGTGTCAGTGTAGCTGTGGTAACAATTAGTTCAGTGCCAAAAGCATTTCATCGATAAATAGGTATCGAACAGAGGCGAATTCAAGTCCATCAATAGGACGAGGTTTTTTAGAATAGCCTTGGCGACTAGGGCAGACCTATTCGTTGTGTCACATTATTTTGGATTTTGAAAATCGAAAATACGTCGGTGCAACGATAAGGGTGTTACTGGTCATCGAAGCCCGGTCATGAAGTAACGAGTTCTGTGTTGTCTCGTGGGTACACAGCTACTGGCTGGCAGACGACAGAGAGAAAACGAGGCGCCAAGTGCATTGGCACTTGGAAAATGTCGTTATCTGGGACAAGCCTTATTCCCCCCATGGGCTATTTTCTAACGAGGCCGTATATCGTCACCCGCCCCAATAATGATATTTTCTTTGTTGCGCTCTTAAATAAATTTATTTGTTCCGACGTAGGAACAGATTAGGCGTTGCGATCGAGTGTGGGGACACTTGGGCGGTCGCTATTATCCACTCGAAAGATCCGACTCTCCGAGTATTTTTTGATAAACTTCGGTACAAAGTACAACGTAGCTGAATTGCAGGAGAATGGCTTTTTTACTCCGGGTAGACCACAAATTGCACGGGCCATGTAGCCGTTATGTGATCGGCCTTGATTTTTTTTTCTTTCTGATCATTGACCCCGACTATTTCGAGTTCTCGCTTTCCTGGTCATGTATGTACAGTGAGACTCTCTGTGAGCTCTGCATTTTTAAGAAAATTCTCAGTCAATATTCTTTTTATTCAGGCCAAGAGCCTTTTCGGTTGAATTTCTTTTCTTCGTTGTTGGATATTTTTCTGCATGAAAATTCTGTATAAAATGTTACATACATTTTTTTCTATATCATGAACCTAGAATTACAAGAAATGTTTTGAAGTAGCGGTTCCTCTAATGTAACGAAAATGTTCCATTGGTATTTATTGAGTTCAGTGCAGCACATTAAAAAAATAAAATAAAGTGCTTTTCGTTAAATGAAATTGGAAGACGTATCACGAATTCCGGTGTTTGTCAAATTTTAACAGATTTTCTGGTCTGAGAATCAACGAAATGGTAGTTTTGTCAAAATAGCAGACGTTGGCAGTCAAATAAGTGATAAACATCGGCGGGACGTTCATTTATTGAGATTAATATTCATTACTCTTATTTTCTTGTAAAATGTAATAAAAAGTTACACGCTCGCTTGAAAAGGTGCACTTTTTTAGAGAGCTTGGTGCATGGATAGACCAATATATATATATATATATATGGGGCATTCCACGTCAAATCAGTAACATTTTTAAATCTTCGAAAAAAACCAATTTCAAAAACGCCGTTTTTAAAAATCTGAAAAAATTCACACTGATTCTATGATTTAAAATATGATTTTTGAGTGCCATGTGATATTGGGATCTCAATATTTACTATTTTTTCCACATTTTGCTTCCTCATAGAGAAAGCTTTGTTTTTATGAAAAAAAAAAATTTTCGAAATTTTAATGTCAGTATGCTTAGAATCACCTAAAAAATAACATACAGCCCCACTGTGTACCAAATATGGTTGTGATCAGTAAAGTCGTTTAAATTTTACACCATTTTGAATATTTGAAAAAATAGCGATTTTCGCTATAACCTCCGCAAAAGTTAATAAAGTAAAACAAATGTTTGTGCCTAATAAAAATGACTAATGCCTAATAAAAATGACACTGTGCCAGTGATTTATTCATTTATTCAAAACAAGGATGCAAAGTAGAACTTTGCACATTGCTTCCTCATTTAATTTTGCGCTTCACAAAGCTTCCTCTATGAGGAAGCAAAATGTGGTTAAAATAGTAAATATTGAGATCCCATTATCGCACGGTACTCAAAAATCATATTTT
Organism: Clistopyga incitator; assembly: GCA_947507545.1. Lineage (NCBI taxonomy): Eukaryota > Metazoa > Arthropoda > Insecta > Hymenoptera > Ichneumonidae > Clistopyga > Clistopyga incitator. The sequence goes on from OX382176.1 coordinate 7,956,723, forward strand.
AAATCATAGAATCAATGTGAATTTTTTCCGATTTTTAAAAACGGCGTTTTTGAAATTGGTTTTTTTTGGAAGATTTAAAAATGTTATTAATGGTGAAAAAATCTGAAAAAAAATTCGAGGCCTTTATGAGTCGGTAATAACATCATATTAAAAAATGAACAAAATCGATGAGGGTGAGGGTCATGGCCTGCTGATTTGACGTGGAATGCCCCATATTTATACATTCTGTGTTGAGCGCCAAGTTGAAGTTTTCTTTTGATGAACGCATTCTTGAGGCGCGACGCATTTCGCCCGAAAATACGATTATGGTGAGCGCTGTGGTTGCTGTCGAATATGCGCTCTATGATGGTATATATACTACGTACCCCTAGCACGAGGGATCGAGAGAACAATCATGTGCAATGTTGCATGGGGGGACTAACACACTGGAAGGAGAGTCGCGAGTCAACGCTGCCTACGTCGACCAGCTGTCACTGGTGAATAAAAACTTTTGCGCGCTTCGCGGCACATACCATTCTTTGAATTCTCCAACTCCCGCAGATTTTCCGCCAAGCAATTTGCATTCACCAAACGCCTTACTTTTACGGAAATCCTTTGATCGATCAAACGTTATCCAGCTTCGGTACCGGCACAATTTAATATTTCCTTCCGATTATTGATACACGTCACTGTAATGCAGTCGCTGAATTTTTATTGTATTTTTATCTTATCTTCTTTGTGCGTCCTTGTTGAAGAAGCCTCGTTCTCATGGACATCCTTCCTATATCTTTATAATAATTAACATGAATATATTCAGAAACACATAATTTATGTAACACGTGCATGAGAAGTACGAGTGGCGTAGGCACCGTCTCATAGTTACGGATACAATAAATGAGGATGTAGAACTTTGCACATTGCTTCCTCATTTACTTTCATCTTTCGCAAAGTCGCATCTATGGGGAAGTTTCTTTATTTTATTTTTCATTTTATTATTTATAGAGTAAGCTTTGAGAAGAATAAAAATTCTTGGTGAAGCAATGTGCACAGTTTTACTTTCCATCCTTCCTTTAGATACGTTGAAAAATCCTAACTTAATAGAAATTTGAGTCATCAAGAAATAAAATTTGGTAACAAAATGTCGAAAAGAGAAAGAAAAAAGAAAAGTCAATAAATAGTTGTAATCATGCATGATGCCCAAAAACATTCGAAATCACGTGAAATCCGAACTACGTTATAAATTTAGTAAGCAGTGAGGCTCAATGTTATTCTTCCTGTGCAGAAAAGTTCAGACAATTTGTTAAAATTTTAGTTGAATTAAGGCAACATAATTGTTTTCTTGAAAATTTCAAAATCTCATGAAAACCAAATCGCTCTAGATTTGGCCTAAATTTATTATCGAAAATCACATCACTTTCTATACCAAATTTCAGCCGAAAAAAAGTACATGAACGTCCGTTCACGTACTTTGTTGAACATTTTGTAATTCTTATAAAAATGAAGTGCGTTGAGCGATTTTTATAAAAGTTATACCAATTGAAAATTAGCCAGTAATGTACACGTTGTTTAAATTTGATATATACACATGCACATATTCATCTGCACCATTTTCCTAAATACCACTTTTCTCGACATTTTAGACAATCTTGAGTGTCCTCGTATGAAAAGTTTGAAAATTAAACTTTCACGAATACAAAGCTTCCTTGAAATTACATCGTGACAGAGCCTCTTTTTTTTCACAACTTAATGGTGGAAGTATAAACGTTAAAGATATAAGACTTATGTACGGTTTCGATTACTACTATTAACTACTCTAAAGAATTGGTACTTTGTATTTTCGTTTGTTTCCACTAATCGATGAAACAGACAGTCGGGAATACATTTTGTGATGGGTGTGCCAAGTCATTCGGAAAAAGTTTGAACATGCCAACTCCAGATGCCATTGCACTCGGTTATTTACGACCTACGTACTCAAGCGTAATTATAAATCAGTGTCTCCCAGTGAGTCTTCACAAATTATAAACAATGGGTCCTATTTTGCCTTATATGAAATTTTTACGTCCCCGCACTTAAGATTAGAAAGCAATAGGCAGCACATGAATAATTATTGCTTTCACACTACCAACGCTGGGCAAGAATTTAGAAAAATAAAATACTGGCAAAAAAATAGAAAAAAATGTAGTCAACTTGCCACCTAATTATCAATTTGGGTCCAGAGAAAAAATTTACCGCACAACCGCTAACAATACTTACTTTTAATACCCAGGCGGCTAAACTCTAAGAACTAAAAACCATTTATTTATCGACATCAACAAACCATGCAATAGTATTGAATACAGAGGGATCCTATTTAAACTAAATTAACTGAATTTCTCGAACTACCTTATGAACATAATAAATTAATTTTAGAGCTATACGGATAGTACGTGTAACCTTCCGTATAGCTCCCACACAGCTAGACGGATAGCTCTCAGCTATACGGATCTCTGTCGCACATTTTTGGTTTTGATTCTCCTCAATAAACGGCTTTCAGTGTCGAAAAACCCAAACACTAGCCCCATACTGAAATACTTCTGCACATTCTATCAAAATTTGAGCTCCTTCTGTCTAGTATTTTGGGAGAAAATAGGTTTCAAAATTTTGAGGTGGTGGAAAGTGATGGTGGAATTACCACTGCTTTTCAACCGTACTACTGCCACAGCTATTCGTATTGTTAATACACCTATACGAACTTAGTTTGAGTTTTCTTATCGCCACGGTTACGTTGACTGTAGCGTATCGATCGAAAAACACGTGCGTTTACTTGCACACGTCACACTAAAACTTTCGGATACATCGTACATATGTATGAGTGGCAGAGTCTGGCGACTGACGTCTTTCAAAAACACATCTCTAAGGTCGATCACACATCGAGAATGCGTAGTGCGATCAACGTGTTCAGAGTGAACTTAGCCAGTTTGTTTATTTTATAACGACGTTTCTGCAAATAAAATCATTCGATGTTTTCCATTGGATTTTTGCCAGGAGTTGAAACAAAAATATACGCGACTATTACGAAGCCTCGATTTTGCTAGCTGAATAAAAAATACATGCCAATGAAAATGGAAAGATAAAAAAGGTTATAAAATGAATTACTATAAAATGATTACTGTTGTATTACTGCAACTTGATCCGTATGTTTACGAGGCTATGGATAACAATGATTTATCGGAGTGATAATTGAAGCAGACGGACGTTTTCAAAAAACATTGTATTTGCGAGATGTAACACGAGGAAACAATAAAATCATGGCTGTAATATTTATGGCGGAACTTAAGGGGGACGGGCCAGTCAAAAAAGTGTTTTTATGTAATGTAAGCGTGAAAAGTGTTACTTCTCGTAGCTGTACAATGTGATGTAAGTGGTCCTTTACAGCTAAGGATATATTGAAAACGCCGTGCATGCATAAATCGAACTAATATTATCTTTCGCACGCACTAGTGCGTTATTCTCGTTCGCGCCTTGTTGCGGGCACTTCTTGCATTTTTTTGTGACATACCGTTCATAAGTTGAAAGCTGTGATTTCGGTCAGGCTCTCCCATTTAGTAACGTATATATATCGTCAACGTTAACGTATTGCTGTAATAAATGAGCGAAAATGAACATCAATATGTAATTATTGCACTGCATTCTTTTCGTTCAGATATCGATATATTTGATTTATTTGCGCGTGTTGGACTGTATCGCTTTAATATAAGAATTAATAATTGATACTCGAAACAAAAACCAATCGACACCGAGAGCGCTAGAGCGTTAATATAAACATAAACAATGGAGTCAGAGGTCTGAGAATCGTGACTACATAGTCCTATCAAGAGTTCTTTCTCTCTGATTCGATGACGCTGTTATTCATAGGGCCTGCAAGACCTTTTCAGTCTTTTAGAGTTTTTTGGCCGATACAGACGTTCCTTCCTCACTAGTAGAAATAAAGAATAAGAGTAAACGTTAATTCACTGCGTTTGTCTATTATTTATTTAACCCATTTCCAATAGCGGGTTTTAGATATAAAACTTTTACGTATTTTTTCCTCCTTTTGACGAACGTTTCACATGCTCTTTAAATGAACAAGTCGACCAACAAATTAATTGAATAAAGGATCGTAAAAATGAATGGCAGACAAAATTGTTGTTTTGTTTCGATTGGATGTCTTTTCATTACTGCATGATTTGATCGCAATTAATTTTCTATTCGTGAAGTTCCAGCGATATATACATTTTTTCAATTCAATCTCATTAAAGTCGTTTTCTGTTTTTCAAGGGTTTTAGTATATGTTGCTCTTCCGCAAAGTTTTAGCAATGACATATTCCACTTGCAAAGTCCTCTCTTCGATGTAATCTTTATTTTGCACAAGTTCTCCGGAACAATGACTTCAAAACATTGCAATATCATATTGAACAATTTAGGTTATTCATCCCCTTCAATTAATTACACTTTTTTTGTTTTGAGGATTTCAGATATAAATCAACAAAAGATGTTTTTTTCACTGGTAGGTATTCATGGATTTTGCTACTGTTATTCTGCGCACTTTTGAATAGGAACTTTTTTTTTTCAAGGTTCTTAAAGTAGAGTTATAGACAAATGTTTCAAGTGCCGTCATAATTTTGGCATCTATGACATAGATTTTTAAATGTTTGGCTTAAAAAAAAAAGACTCTAAAGGTGCGCGGTGTAACTGCGACGAGAATAAGACCTAGCCAAACGAGAAGGCCAATTCTATACAAAATCTATACAAATGGTAGTGATTCTGCATTACGAAAAAATAAGTTTTTTAACTGAAAAAAAATATATATCTCGCAATGAAAATTAGGGAAAAGTAAAGAACTAATGTCATAAGTGGAAACAAGAATTGTCGCTGAACAGTCGTAATGTAAACCTAGAACGATTCCGCTGGCCTAGAAAATCGATCGACATTGTCGGTGCCGAGTCGAGAGAATCCCAGCACGCGAGTAATGTAGTTCACGGACGCATGACGGGTAACGTGCGCGAATATATCGCAATTAGATCGCGTCAGCTCGTGATAACTCGACGCTGGCGAATTACTAATCCAGGAATGGTCGGGTGTTGAGAGCTGTGTACGTTTTTCTTGCTCTGCCATATATGTGTATGGCTATTAGTATAGTGTAATAGCAATTACATGGTTACGTAGTATGACATGATGGCCATAACGTTATTTAAATAAAAATAGGCCCAAGGTACCAGTACGTGAAGTTATCGTAGAGTCTGAATCAGTGACGATCACTTTCAGCACTTCAATTGCAGTACACCCTTCTGCATCCATGAAAAATTTAGTTACTATCTTTCAAAACAAGGATGCAAAGTAGAACCTTGCACATTGCAACCTCTACGAGGAAGTATTGTAGCTGATTTTGGCTTCCTCACAGAGGAAGCTTTGTAAAGAGCAAAATTTAATGAGGAAGCAATGTGCAAGGTTCTACTTTGCATCCTTGTTTTGAATAAATGAATAAATCACCGGCACATCTCATTTTTAATAGGCTTAAACTTTTGTTTTATTATATTAACTTTTGCGGAGATTATAACGAAAATCGCGATTTTTTCAAAAATATTGAAAATGGTGTAAAATTTGAACTGCTTTACCGATCAGCACCAAATTTAGTACTCAGTAGGGCTGTATGTTATTTTTCGTTTGTAGAACATTTCAGTTAATTTGCTGAGATTCGACGTGATTTATAGCAAAATTTCGATTTTTTACATTTAAAGTTCTATAAAATCTGAACAGCTTTACCGATTTTGTCGAAATTCAATACCAAACAGCATTTAACGTCTCTCTAGTTATACAGAACTATTTAGCCATATCGGCGAACTTTTACGAAAGTTATAGAGTATACGACATTTTTTTTAAATTAAAAATTCTATAAAATCAGTATAGATAGATATATTTTCTTCGAAATTACAGCAATTGAAGAGGAATTAATACTCTACTTGCGTGCCAAATTTGAGCTCGATCGATCGTGCCATTCGCGAGTTATCGACGATTGAATTTTCGGTCCCTGGAACACACATACATACACACATACAAACACATTTTCTAAACCATTTTTCTCGTCGTTTTAGGTGATTCAAGCATACTGAAAGAAAAATCTCGAAAAAAAAAAAATTTCCATGAAAACAAAGCTTCCTCTATGAGGAAGCAAAATCCAAAAATTAGCCGCATACTGCAATAGCCCTGCACATGCTATCAAAATTTGAGCTCTCTCTACCTAGTATTTTGGAAGAAAATAGGTTTCAAAATTTTGAGGCGGTGAAAAGTGATGGCAGAAGTACTACTACTGTCACAGCTATTCGTAATATTAATAAAACTATACCCATAGTTCCCATAACTGAATTGCATGCAGCTATCAGTTAGTTACTACTGCCTCTCAACCGTATTGCTGTCACAGCTATTCGTAATATTAATAAAACTATACCCATAGTTCCCATAACTGAATTGCATGCAGCTATCAGTTAGTTAGATGTGAGAGCTATGCCATTTTCTCAGTGAGCACGTATTCTGCACTATAGACGGATTTGGTTTGTGTAATCGACATTCTGATATTTCCGGGCTATTCCAAAAAATATCCATGTCCAATTAAACGGACACAAATTCGGTAACGATAATTTTTTTCCCACGGTACGAACATAAAACAGAAACCTTTCTCACCTAACCTATATAACCTGGACTGGTCCTACGTGTTCACTTCTTTAAAAGTTCTTCCGTATCGTTAAAACGTAACGAGACCTACACTGGTAGCTGGCGAGTGGAAGGGTGTGGGGTGTGTGGGGTTTAGTTTGCAAGCTCTTTTCTTTAAAGACAAATAGTTTTGTAGCTTCCCGCTGACCTATGGGAGACATAGGATAAGTGTCCACTTACACTCGATGAGACACGTACATGCACGGATCAACTGCGGCTTAACGCCGACTCTTAAGTATACATGCTTTGATTGATCGTCACTCGCACTATGAAAAAATCGTGAATGAAAGAGTTGCTGTATTTTTAAATATTTTTTATTGGCACGTTCTTTCGTATACTTCATTCAGTCTTTTGCGTAGCCCCTCGCCTTTTCCTCGTTCGTTCAGAGTGATCCGCCCTCGTGTATTTTCTGAAGCCACGCATCCTGACCCATTACTTTAGCGTACGTTCACATGGAGACGTAGGGAAACTGCGGAACACGTGACCGATGCAGGCAGCTTTATTTTTACTGAGTTTCTACTGTATGAGAAAAACCCGGAGAACTCAGAAAAACCCGAAATCAGTGCGTGAACAATTGTTTCCTCATTCTGTACGTTTCTCAAAGTTTCCTGTGCGAGATAGCCAAATTTGGTCTGTATACGTTTTCTCGTGGTGGTAGCTCTGAAAAAGTTGCGAAACGAGGAAGCAATGCTGAAGGCTTGCGTTCTTCAATGTCATGATTTTTAACATTGACGGAAATATTACAAAAACTTGGGTCCGGAAAACTTTTGGATTCGTCAAAATTTTTGTTTACTGCTTGAAAGTTTCCATCATGATTTTTATCCTGGAAACGCATGGAACGATCCCATGTAGCAGATCACATGATTGGTAAAAATATCGTGAAAATATTCACATTTAACGATTTACATCGGTAATAACGTTAAATATTTTCCGGCAACAAGTGTAACGCTAATTTGCGCTGTCGTTCTGTTCATCTGTCCTATTCATCGAGAAGCACGTGATGTGGGACATTTCGTGCGTACACGGCTTTAAAAAGGCTTCGATAATACCGTAAACAGAATAAACTAAGTCTTTCGACACCGTGCCATTACACGAATATACGGACGACTGCACATTTGCGGCTTCGATGCGTCATCAGCGGGCTTCGGCCTAACGAGACCGTGAAATGAAAATGTACTTCATCGTTTCACGATCGTCGGCGCACGGCAGCTCTTACGCGATTTCCACGCGATACGAGCTATTGCTGCTGCTGCGGGAAGTCAAGGTTTCGAGAGCGGCTCCGACGTGGTCCCGCGCGCCGGTATAACCGGTCGATTTGGGTTCAACGTGCCATGTCCGTTGCTACGTCGTTTGTTCGGGTCCTGATCATACCTCCTTTAACGCGTCTCCAAAGAAAGACACTGCAATCCCATAGATGAGTATCTCGATCGGTGCGTTAGAACACACACTGCGGTCATATTAATAGATCGACGCTTGCAGTTGAATTTCTATTGATCCTTGAACATGTCGAAATGAAGCTAGATTAGAAAGTTGAGGAATCATCGGCGGTACAGTCAAGACAATCATGTATAAATACATGATGGATTCATGTATAAAAATTATGATAAATAATTAAACGAATCATTTATACATGTTTCCGACAGTCGAATAGGGTAATCGAAAATTAATCTGCATTTTTTGATCTAGATGACAATTCAACTTCTGAAATGATCCGTAAATGAAAATCGCTAAACTCTCAGTGATTTTCAAGATTTTTAGTTGACCCAGACGCCTCAAAGACATTTTTTTGTTATTGATGTTACCAAAAAAAAAATGCCATAATACACTACAAAGATTGTGTAATAGCCTCAGAATGCATTCTTTGTCTTTAATAAATCCTCAACAACGTTTAGATATATGTATTATGCGCAAGTGATCTCGTGCATCCATGTTGGATTTGTCGTCGCTGACAAATTACGAAACGAATAAAATTCACGTGGTCGTTGAGCCTGGCGACGGAATAAATTACTGCCATTGCATTCGAACAGAGAGAGAGAGAGAGAGAGAGAGAGAGAGAGAGAGAGAGAGAGAGAGAGAGAGAGAGAGAGCGAGAAAGAGAATGAGAAAAGATTATTTATAAGCCTAGGATTTTCGTATTACAAGGAGAAAAAAGGATTTCATCGCTTTTAAAGGAATGCGGGTGGAGTGCCTTTGTCTCATTGCTCTCAACGAAATACTTGTTTGAATTTCATAGAGAGCATTTCATTACTTTAAAGAAACTGTCTCCTTAGCTAAGTATATTTGAGAACAGCCGGTTTGTCGGGTTGAATCTCTTTTCGCGAAGAACCGACGAAAAATACGATATTGTATTTGTTGAAATATGTTCACATAATTAGTTCACATAACTTTTTCATTCTCTTAGCGACGTCTTATTGTATAGATCACATTTTTCATCTTCAAAACTATTTCGTTGAAGGCAACTAAAAAATGTTTATTGATGTAAATACAATTTCGGATCATTAAAAAGAAAAATATTTCTATCTTAAATATATATTATATCATTGACAACAACGAAATTTTCATAGACCGAGATTTCAAAGAAATTGATTTGGATCACGAAATCTGTCTCTCGATATGGCTGCAGGTCCAAAATGTTGTGGACGTTCCCGTGTCTCATCAGGAATAGTATTGAACTTAGCATCGATTTCTTTTGTCGTATTTGCGGTTTATTAGTAATCACACAAATCAGAGAGATCGATCGAATTTCATCAGAAATATACATTATGCAGTGTTGAGCGAGACGTTACTGTCTATCATTGAAATTGAATACTTGCGGTAGACCCTAAAGAACCGATAACAACCATGGGTAATTGAATCCCGTCGACATGTATAATGTACATTAAATCCATGATTAAATAACCGTTTGCTTATATTTATTATTATTTTTCAGATATTTCTCCTCCTCTTTCTCCTTCTGTACATCTCGAGCTATGCTCTCATAGCGAGATTTCGACGAAGGGATCGCGAAGATTATTTCTCTGCGGACGAAGATGAGGCAACCGTTTACAGAATCAGCCTCTGGCTTTGCACGGTTGCGCTCACCGTCTCGGTCGGGGCAACCTTGCTTCTGCCTGTGTCTATCGCCAGCAACGAGGTACTCCTTCTCTATCCCAACAGTTACTATGTCAAGTGGCTCAACAGTTCCCTCATACAAGGTGAGAATTCAAACCGTAGCTCACAAACTTAAGATCGTGTTTTCTTCGATATTATCATTGTTATTGTTATTATTATTACGTACGTAAATACGTAAATATAGAAATTCCAGAGAGAGATCTATTGGAAAAACATTTGATCGAAAGGCAGAGGTTTCCACAGGGCTTTCACATTTCTTACGGAGATGTGAAAGACCTTTTACAACTTGCTGCACATTTTCTATTGAGCTTCTTGAATCGTGAAAGCAAACGGGTTTGTTGAGACTATAAAAATGAAGGCCGAAAACATCAAAACGCCAGAACGAGCGGCAAAAAATGATTACCCTAGAATCACGTGTGTTGATCCTCGGGTAATTATTTTGAATTGTTGTTAATTATTTTGATGATCAACGAAAGCCAAAACTGTAAAACGCAAAAATAAAAATGAAATTATTCTGTGTTCATCATCATCATCAACCTTTCTTCAATTTTTTTGAAATCATTAATCATTAATCATTGTTCAATTGTACAGGACTGTGGAACCACGTGTTCCTCTTCTCGAATCTATCGCTCTTCGTATTTCTTCCGTTCGCCTACCTCTTCACGGAGTCGGAGGGTTTCGTCGGCCATCGAAAGGTATTGCAGTCATTCGTTTTTGCTGTTAAATCGGGCGAACCGATGTATCACTAAATTATTCTGATCAACAGGGCGTGATGGCGAGGGTGTACGAGACTGTGACCGTATTGTGTTTGTTGGGTACCCTGGTCCTTGGAATGACCTACGTCTTGTCGGCTCTCATAGACTATCAGAAGTCGAGTCTCCACACACTGCTCAGTAAGCTATACATACTGATTTACATTGATCATTGCCGGTCCCACACCGGAAATTTATTTTCACAGGATTGTTTCTTTACTCCTTTTTATCCATGAGCGGACGCACCTCGATGATTGCCGCCATTATATCGCTATACGCGTTCACTTCCGGGTTCTCTGAGAACGGCGATACAAGCAACGTTCATTTGGTCCTTTTAGATTGCGCAATGCATGTTGCGAGCTATTATCGAAGTCGTTCGGCCGTGCGATTTCCCATCGCACGAAAACTACCGTTATTTTTAACATCTTTTTATACTTCTACAGATTTATGGAGTTACTATCTGCCCTTTTTATACTCATGCGTCTCGTTCGTCGGAGTCGTCATGCTACTACGTGAGTACATGAAAAAACAAAAATCGCATTTTTTACAACAAATAACTGTACTATATAATATTTTTTATTTCTGCTACAGTGTGCACTCCTGTAGGATTCGTCAGACTATTTGGCGTCGTTGGGTCCTTTCTCGTCAAGCCTCAGTTTCTCAAGAATTTAGATGAGGAGTTTTTCGCCTACAAAATGGAAGAGGACTGCATCAGTAGGAGGTTTGTATTAATAGTTCAACGGCGTTTTTCGCTTAATCATCATGCATGTATAAAGGGGGGGAGGGGGGGGGGGCATACATGTTGAGAACGTATTTTGAAGAATATCTTTTAATATTCCCCATCTCTAGCTTTCCGCGCATATCACTACCCTACCCTCACTTTGCTAAGACAACCTAACTTCCGAAGTGTACGCAGTCAACTTAGCTACAATTTTTTTTAGTTATACGCAATTTCGTATATTTCTTTGCATCATAGAATCGATTGGTTGAAAATTGAAAAAATGTAAGCATAGGTTTTCAACTAAATACCTCTGGTTCCTGTACGTAATTCATTAAAAAATTTGGCAAAAAATCACACATAAGAATGATTTGGGAATGCAAGATATCGCTCTAACTTTGTAGACTCCAACATGCCAAGGCAACGGGAAAGTCGTATGTTTCTCCAGTGCCTATGTCGCCTCCTGGTTGCAACACGCGTCTCGATGACGAGGAAGAACTTTTGTGCCCGAATCCTGGCCTCATGTGTCTGCGAAACGGCGCTCTTCAACGTGGCCTTACCCAAAGATTAGAGGAGGTTCAGACGAGGAGAAAAGTACTGGACGAGCAGAGAAGAACGTGGTGGGTGAGACGCACGCTACTATATCCACTCGCTATGCTCGCCCTTTTCGTTTTATCGACCGCCACCGCACTTCTGGCTGTTCAAAACACCTTGGAACTGTTGATCGGCATAAAGGCTCTACCGTTGAGCACGAGGGTTAGTATTTATTATTTACAATACCAATTTTGCGGCACCACTGCTTATTACATCTTTCCAACGCATTTGTAACATTACTTTTCAGAAAATAATACATTCCGCAACAAAATTATCGCAACACAATTTTTCATCGAAAAACTGCCATTTTTCAAATGCTTATAACTCGGTCAATTTTCATCGTAATGAGGTCATTTTTTTGTTTTGTAGGAAATTATGTGTACTTTCAGTAAAAAATGGTGTCCCATAGCTGCGAGATAATGTCACATTGCTATGTATTAACCCTTTTAGTGCCGGGCGAAATAGAGGTGCTTATGCGAGAAAAACCGGCCGAATTTCACAGTTTTACAAGGGTTCGGGAAAATGCTTATAAAAACCAAACGAGAAACGATATTTACATCATTCAAAAAGCTGCGTATTATAGATGAAATACAGAACTAAACAATAACACTAAGTTTTTTGTACTCATATGAGAATTATAGAAAAAACAAAGGTATACATATTTATAAATTAAGTAAAAGTTGAGTTCTCTCGTACAAAACGTATTTGAACATACAAACAGCCATCTTTTCACCATAATTTTATATGGGTCAATTATTATGAAGCATTAATTTTTTATCAATATATTTTGTAACAAGATAAACAATATTACATAACAAAAATAAAACATAACTTGAAGGTACACGGTAGGCGCCAGGCGGATTATCGCTTTCGAAATATGTAATTGTTATCGGTAATTAAAACGAAAAACTATATTTTTTGCTCTCATAATGAAATTAGAACATTTATAACGTATTACAAATTTATTTTGAGTTCTCCCGCAATGCGAATAGTAAAGCGCTACAAGGCGCGGACCGATATATCGGCTCTGGCACTTCTCGCCAATGTAGCAGGAACCGATATATCGGCTCCCGGCACTCAAAGGGTTAATCAGGCCTACCGACTTTTTTTCTTAAAAAGCGCAATAGTTTATAAGCTTACCTGGATTATCAATTTTTTTTTACACCACAAATACTATCTTAGAGTGCAGTTTTCAACGAGTATTTACAAAAAAAGTCGACCCTCAATGATTTTTTTTGACCGAGTTATGCCATTATAAAGATATTCCTATGTTTTAGCCAAATACTGCCAACATCAGCATTACCCGATACGTAGCCCTGAAAAATTATTAGAATACATTTAACAAATTGGTGCTCCGGGAGCTATCCTAAACCCTCATAAACCAAGGAACCCCATTGCTATTCGTAATTTTGATTGAAAAAAATTAATCCATGAAAAGTGTAGCTTTATTTGAAATGAGGTTCGATTTTTTTTGTAAATACTCGTTGGAAAGTGTACTCTAAGATCGTAGTTGTGGTTTTATGAAGAAAAAAAATGTTGGTAGTCCAGGTAGATTTGCAAACTATTGCGTTTTTTAAGAAAAAAAGTTGGTAGACCTGATTAAGACATAGCAATGTAGCATTATCTCGCAGCTATTGGACATCATTTTTTCCTGAAAGTACACATAATTCCCTACAAAATAAAAAAATGACCTCATTACGATGAAAATTGACCCAGTTACAAGCATTTGAAAAATGGCAGTTTTTCGATGAAAAATTTTGTTGCGATTATTTTTTCAACCCCAATTTCGACCAATAAGAGCGCGGCATTTAACATCACATGGTATAACTAGGTCGAAATTATATCGATAATTTTGCGAAAATTTCCCGGCAAGGTTGCTAGGCGATAAATAATAATGTTTCTGTCACTTGTAACGTACGCAAATGTTTGAAACGTCAAAGTGCTATTCACGATCGTCGATATGAGTGAACAAGAAAAGTGATTCGGTGATGAATCTCTTGAGAACATCTCTAAAAAAATTAAATAAAATGTCCCAGCTAATACAGCTAATGCAAATGTTAAATATCGCAATCTTATTAGTCGAAAGTGAGGTTAAAAAAATAATCAACCGAATACCCCTCGAGCTTGAAAATGAATCGGATATTTCCCTCTTGTTTCCCTTATATTTTTGTTTTGCTTATAATTGAGCAAAATTAATCTCAATCGGTGCTACGCAACGAAACAATCTGGAAATATCCGATTCATTTTTAAGCTCGAGGGGTATTACAACCGATAATTTTGTTGCGGAGTGTAGTAACAGCGTCATCGATGTTTATAGTATTGCAAGATGAATTGTTCAATTTCCAGTGCGCCTAATGTCGAATTATTTTTAGTTGAATTTAAGAAATATATATTGTGATATTTCTTCGCATCCCTTATTCAGGCTTTTATAATGCTCTCCTTCCCTTTGACCGTTCCTTCATGACCCCCTCTTCCCTTCCAGAGACCCCTGCAAAGTGCTATCCGTACTAATCTAATTAATTAGGTTTTCAAGTTGGCTTTGATAATATTGCTGATAATTAGCATTTACATGGTTTTATTTACCATTTTTTATTCTTTTTGCAAAGAATCTTGTATTTAAAAAGTTGTAGCAATGTTAAAACACAATTCGTTGACTAATTATTTGGCCGCGTCTGAATTGCGCAACTTTGCTCGAATCCATTTGTGATGTCACGTTTTACGTGCGTAAATTACGCGTGTTCCTATTTCGTGAAGGAAAATTTTGTATATTACTCATTGAAAAAACGTTTTCTCAACGCAATGCGCCGCATATTTCTATCACGGCACTCAATGGCGCTTTCTTAATCGCTCTCACGATGACTCGGTCCGTATAGTACATTATCTTAAAAAATGTTTTACCGTAATATACTATTTTCAAACTAAGCTGAGAAAACCTACTTTTTTAAAATAAATTGCAGAGAAATTTATCGCGTTTGTTCAGAACTTGGTTTGGCTTTTGAAGTGTCAGCAAAACCGGATTAAAAATAATTATCAATGAACAAATTGTCTGGTTATTGTTCACAAAATTACAAGCCATTAAGGGGATGCAGGAGTAGGTTTTGTTACTGACGCTGATCGGTAAAAACAGGTTTACCTTAGTTTTGATTTATCTTCGTAAATACGCTACACACATGCTTCAAATTGCGCACAATTGTAATATCAACCTAAGCGCGTGGACGTACATTCGAATATTGAGTGATAACCTACAATACACGAAAAAAATCGTATGTTACTAAACTTTCCGAATTCAAGATGGCCGCCAGAGTTTGACAGCATTACCTGTTTGATAAGATATAAAAGATTCTGGAACTTACATACGTTAAACTCGAATGTACGTTCATTCTTTAGTGTTCTCCGAATATTCCACGAGTGTCGAAAAGTCAATTATACAAAAGGAATACACACAAAACCGAACGTGGACGTATTCCGGGTCATGCATCCCCTTAAACAGAATAATGTTTATTATAGCAATTCACTCTTGGAATAAGTTCGCTGTCGAAGCTCGGACCTATTGGAGCAGCAGTCGAGGTGGCGGTTATTCTCTATCTCGCAGCGACAAGTGCGATCGGACTGTACACTCTTCCAGGAGTAAGAAGGGTCAGACCGCGATCACAATCGACGCCCCTGACGCACCTCATCGCGAATTGCGCTCTACTGCTCGTGCTGAGTTCGGCTCTGCCGCTACTGTCTCGAATATTGGGTTAGTATCAGTTTTAGACATCTGATATTATGCGTATAATGAATAACCATATTGATTACAATTAATTCTAAAGACTAGAATTAATTCCATCTATTTATTTTTCTCTTTAAGATTTATAGGAGTTGTTAAAATTAATAATTCTTCATTACAAATTCACTCGATTCTGCCTTTTAAAGCATAAGAATTGTCTGCTGCTGCGTTGACGCGTTGACGCACCCTTTAATCTTGATTCCATTCCTGAATAATTTGTTTTCATAGGCATGACAAACTTCGACCTTCTTGGAGACTTCGGTAAAATCGAGTGGTTGGGCAACTTCAAGCTAGTCCTGTTCTACAACCTAATTTTCGCAACAGCCGCGATAACTTGCCTAGCTACGAAATTCACGGCCACCGTACGAAAAGAAATTTATACCAGACTCCGAAGCAGTCTGGTAGGTATTTTTAGACTCGAGGGTAAAAAAAGCTCCGCGGGTATGTTCACCGCTAAAGACGATTAGACTGATTTTTTAATATTACACAATAAAGAGCGAAAAAGACGTTTGTCATATGTAATATCGAAATAATTGATGCGCGATTGAAAGTGCGCCAAAGCAATTGCGATTAATTGCGGTACAGCGCGTTTTCAATAATAAGGGGACTTTCCCAAAGATATATGAGAGTTAGAACTAGATGAATTAATAATAAAATGGAAAGAAAACCCGTCAGTTTCGATGATTTATGAATAAATGAACGATCAATGATTAAACGATCGCTTCGACTGTTAATGTCGCGTCACAGACTTTTTATGACTCGCAAAATCTTCAAGCTCTTCATTGCTGTCTCGAGTTCTGCGTAGTAATATTTATTATATCATCGCTACGTTAATCATTAATTATATTTATATATGTATATATCTATATATATATATATAAATATAAAGAAAAAGGAAAACACCGATAAATACACACATGTCCCGCGCGTATATAAGTGGGTTGCGCCGGTGACGACCCAGTATTGTGATAAGACCACGAGTACGACTGTGAAGAGCGAAATCGATTGTGGGCTGCTTGTGTTTAACAGAGTGAGTCATTTTTTATTTTTTCATATGGTCTTCCAATTTGTCTAAGTGGTTCGGACTTAAAAATTAATTTCTGACGTTGAAAAAAAGATCTTAAGTGGTATGAGTCAGTCGGCGTTGATGCTCATATCATACTGCATGTCGAGTAAAACAAAAACCAGTTTTTCGACTTTCACTTTGCTCAATACGAAAACAGAGTCACAATCATTACATGATTCTCTATTTATTCTAGTTGTTCATTTAAATGTATGATAATTTTATTAAATGCGGGTGAAATCTATTATTCTGGATGAATTAGTTAAAAAAATGCGATAAGAAAAAATATAATAGGTCATGGAGAAATGAATGTGAAGAAATGAATCTAGATTTTTCAACCAATATGATGATGATGTCGGTAAACCTAATTGTTTGTTAAGTATTTATAATTATTAGTGGAATGAACTAACAAATCTAGTGAGCACAAAAGTTATGGAAAAACCAAAGAAATTCATCGGCCGAGATTCCTTTTTCATCCAAAAGTTGTTTTTTTTTTCAACGTCCCGCTTTGGCATGATATGTTTTTAAGACCAAACCTATGCTTAATCAGTGGCAGCCCTGAAAAAAAATAAAAATTTTAATATGACACGCTCTGGTATCTTATAATAGGATTTCTGTCTCTTTCGTGTAATAGACGCGTTAAAAGCTGTATTTATCACGCGTATTTTAGTTTTGACATTGGAACTCATACCGCGAAATTGAGTTACCACTAGTCTTACTAAATTTTTTTATAAAAACGCGAACCAATGCGAACTGAGACTAAAAGACTCTGATGCTTTGTCACTCTCAGGTATGAACATTTTATTCTAATGTCCGTAACTGAACAAAAATTCTCTCGATCATTTGCTGTAATCGTAGGCAGGAATGAAATCGTCGACGAATAATGTATGATCTTTATTTTCATGGAAGAACGCTTCGGCAAGAAATTTCCAACGATTTCTGCCAATGTAAAACATGTCGCTCTTATGCAACGAAGAACGAATTAGATGCATTTTGTTTGTATGCATATCAATTGTAAATTGCTAAATATTTTCGCACTGAGTATCGGTGAATTTTACGATGTAGTTAGGTACTCGATCGCGATTCGAGATCCTGAACGTTGTCGTTCTACGGTATGTAAAGCCCTAATTAAATAAGTTTTCTAGGTATTTTGCAAGAATTTCATGTGATACGTATCTCGTCAACAGGACAATATTAAATATGAGCACTGATAAACTATGATATACTCAATAAACGTACTATGGACACGCGTTTCGGGTACAATGAGCTTTGTTACGCCGCGCGCGGAGGACCTTGCGGTTGGCATTAACGAATTTATCATCACACATAGACTGATGAATATTATTAAACTGCGACGGTATTTCCTTAGGAGTTGTTTAACTGTATACTAATTGCTGAGCGCAATCAGGTTTTGTTTTTTCCGAAAGAAGGAAAATATTATCATAACCAAATGCCTTTGGTGACGAAAAACAAGAATGATAATAATTATGTAGTTGTCATTGTATCTTCCCGAGTAATGTTTCGCGTGAAATTAAAAATTGTATATTATTTTCCCACACACATCCACATATACGCACACCATATTATAATAGAAAATAAATAAGCTACGAGCCATACTGTTGAACTTAACTCTTCTAATTGGAAATCCCGCTCCTATCCGTTAATTGAAAGTTAAGTGCGGCGATTTATCTGATAATTAAATTCTGAATAATAACGTTTCTCCCATTTTGTGAGACAGGAAACTGGAGTCGGGAGATTGTGACACTTGGAGACAATTTCCCTGTCACAAAAAGGGGAAGATGTTATTTGCCTATTATGATATGCAAATAATTATCTATTTTATTATTTTCAAATGTTTGCTGATCAGGAGTTTTTTCAGTTTTGTAAAATCATTTTTATTTTATTTCACTTTGTAATGTCGTGCGCGCGTCCGCTAATGGATTTACTCCGCTATGAGCGCTGTGGTCGACATATTAGTGCTGCGAACAGGACCATCTTGCAGCATTTCAATATTTACGAACTTGCTATTTGACAATTTTTTTAAACGCTCATACCTTTTGAAAATTGCATCTAATACATACAATCTATGAAAAGAAGACACATGAACCGATACGAGGAACGTGCGTACCAAATCCTGTGCAGACATCTTTAACCGTTTTAGAGAACATTGTACTAATAGAAATAGGCATATTTGTCTCATCAAAGTTAAACGCATACTTCCGTCTTTTTGCCCTGTGAGCAGTCTGGAATAATAATGTTTTACTTTTTTTTAACGATCATTAATTCGGCATTAAAATAGTTTCAAGCAGGAAATCGAAAAATCACAATAATTTGATACTTTTAAGAAACCTATAAGGTATATCCGAAATAATCTGACGCAATTCAAGCTACTGTCTTTCACGGTATATTCAACATTATCCAAGCTACAGCCAAATTGACGAGCTGAAGTACGACCGTTGGACAATAATTGGCGAAATAATCGATTTATTGTGAAGTCAACATTTTTGTCTTTTTAGTTAATTACCTTTTTTTTAAAATTTACTCCATGATATAATACTTTCGAGCATTTCATCTGATCTTCATGAACATTCGAAGATGTGCTGAAATGGTGCAACAAACTTCGCTGTACCAATAAAGATATAGCCTTCGTCTTGACTCATATAGCAATGCTTTGTATATACACGACGTATCGACGCATGCGTCGAGCTGATGCAACTTGGAGCTGGATTCAACATCGTATAAGCTTCTGTTTTTGCCATCCAATCGAGCTTTCGCTTCAGAAGTCACGCTACCCGCGAAACCAATAGAAAATCGTTTAAGAGACTGTGTCAAGCAGGTTGAATGTTCTCGCGCGGTTGTAATACCACCGTTGCCACTGCAGAGCGAACAAAGAACTGATATCACTGTTCGGATTCGCAGAATTTTACCGGCTTGTAAAAATCAGTGGAGTTGCCGGGTGCCAACTGCTTTTCAGTTGAAATGCAGCAGCAGTGACGGGACATCGCAGAGTCGAGTGCTTATCCGAAGAACTTTACTCTTCGGAGATTTGATTTGCTTCTCTTGCAACGTAAGTTTTCCGAATTATTTTCTATATTGCATAGGACAGTAGCTAAGAAAAGCAAAATTACATTTTTTGGATCGAACGGTTTTCGCCAAGTTTTACAGATTTTAGACTATGTTGTATCTAGAGAAAGCCCGATAAGCGGTCACATTTCTATTAGGTTGCATCATTTTACATGTCACTTGAATGACGATTTTTTAGACTTATTCAAACAATGGGACTCTCTATTTGAATATGGCACAGTCAGCCTCACAATTCTGATTTTTTTAAAAAAGTGAACTTTTTAAAAATATCCAAAACATTGAATAATAATAATAGTAATATATAATAAAAAATTTAAAAATTCACTAATTTCCACGAATGTCTAGACTTTCTGTTTTATCGACCTTAAATAACAATCTTTGAAAAAAGGTTCAGACCAATTTTATGAAACTGGGAGATCGGTATGATTTTGAAAATTATGCACAGAATGGAATGAAAAAATAAAAAACTCCTCAACAAACCCAACTTTTGAATAATTAAAAAAATATATTGGAAAAATTATGTGTATCCAAAAAAAACAGTTGGCCTTTTGTTAAAAAAAATTAAATGACCGAATGGGCCATAGATTATCGTCGTTAACTGCTCGAAATAGATTATTCGACTCAATTGATTTTGTAAAGCGTGATTTAATACCGAATCATTGGCAACCAATACCCATTGCATCGATGCTATGGCGCGAATCGTAGTTCCAGGTTTATTTTATTTTTTTTTGGCGCAGGGATTGCCCACCAATTGCTTTAGTTATTATATTTGAAACCACCGAACAATTACGCATCAAATAACGCAGAGTTGGCAGGCAGAGTCGAATAGAATTAAATCGGTCATTTATTCAACTGTCTTCACGCGGTCATATGACCGACCTCGGCAAATAGTGAAAAAAAAAACAGTTTTTCTACTTTTCTATCGAAACAGTCCACCACCCAACGTTTCAATTACAATAATCTTGAACAGAAACGATTGCGCTTCGAATGAGACTAATTAATACCTAAAATTAAGTTGATATTTTAGTGAGATAATTAAATTACATCTTAGTACGTTACTGTTATCACGAATTGGATGCGGCCAGTTGTTCGCGACCTTTCAACGAGAAACTATTTTCTTCTAGGTCAAAGTGCATTTAATTATCAGGTTCGAGAATGTCAGGTTTAAAAACTGGCAATATAAATTCAAACTATTATTATTCCTACATTATTTTTATTATGTTTTGAGTTAGTAGAGTCAGTCAAACTCTTTATTTTCTGTATAATATTCGAATAGCATCGATAATAATAATTACTCTTATACGATCATGCCTTCCAATGACTCATGTTTTAAGAAGTAAATGTTGACTAAGTTCACTGAGAAAAATTGACGGCTCTGCCGACCGAATATCTGACTGCTAGAGCTATTTTCAAGTCTGTCGGCACAGCAGTGTAACTGCCCAGTTCCAACAGCTGAACCCTTCCGCTTTACGTCGTCCGCTTGCAGAAGCGAAACGGTATAGCTGTAGGAACTGAACGATGGCTATCTTCCAGCGATCGAAAAAATGTTGAAGTTACGAAGGAAAGCTAGTGTCACGATCGAGCTGCGCGAGTATTGCCGATCGTCGACACCCACGTTTCTAGCGTACGCGCATTGCTCTTCCAATTGGGCGTGTAGCTTCTGCACCGGCGCGTATTGCTCCCACAGCTATACTGGGATTCTTACAGCACCCGACTGACAAAATTTCTCCAATAACTAACGCATACGGTTCTGAGTACTCTCTCGCATAGATATAGTAACGAATACAATGCCAGCAAAACGATATTGCTGCTAGAGCAATACGCATTGGTTATGTAAGTAAATTCATGGTTGTAAAAAGAAATATGGACGCAGCAATACTTTGTTTTGTTGCTGTCGCCATAAATTTTTCTCAGCGTTGAACAGAAAACATAGTGTGACATAGTTCTGACTACGAATTTGGATCAAATAAATTACTTTCAGTTTAAAATTACGATATGATTTGTTTTGCGAGCACCGCGTGCTCGATGAAATGTGTATGAATATTGCTTTCTAAAGTTCTTAGGATCGTTAAGTAAAATTGACGACCTCGTTCTCCCATATTTTAATTACTTGAGGTCGAGAAAGTTGATGGTTTGTGAGATATGTCCATATAATTTTTTTTATCTACTGAAAATTGTCGTTGCTGCTTAGAGCTAGAACAATAATATTAAAAAATCAGGGATGAAATTCCCGAAGTCGAGGGTCGGATTCAAGTCGCATTGGGATGGAAGGTCTCATACAAAGAAGCTGCAGAAGTTTAATATTGTATTTGATGTATATATGTTTTAAAAGCTTGTAGCGTAGGATGACGCATTAAAACGCCAGATCCTAAATATCAATGAATAATCTTATTTTTGCTCATTACTTTTTCGTTATCTTAAAAATGATAACATAATTGTTTTCAGGACGTTCCAAAAAATATCGTAACTTTCACCTGCTTACTTGGGAACGAATTTTGTGGAATATGGAAGAATAATGATTCAATGTGGCATTATTCTAAGGAATAAGGTAACAATAAGTTAATCACAGAAATAGAATTGATTCCAGTTGCTGAAGAATAAACTTATTTTATATGAACCAAGTTCGGTTGCAAATTAATTCTTATGAGGATAACAGAAAAGCTATAAACTGTTTTTAATTTGTATAGGGAACCACGATGACAATGATTGCTGTGTCGCTAACTCATTTTTTCACGACGGTTAAAGCAGTATGTGTGAGTGAAACCGTTGAATTACTGAGAACCAAAGACGAGGATGTGTATTCGAGAGATCCAAAATATTCCGTATGGACGACCTCGTACATAGCGACGCACGAAGGTCATTATGATTTGACACTACATCTCATGGACGAATACAAAGGCGAGGTTCACACCAGCAACATGACAGACATAATCCATTGGGAGAGAAATTCCAATTTTCGGGAATTGGCGGAGTGCTGTGTTGAACGAGAAACCTGTGAACAACTTGTTCAAAGCAGCAAAAGCCAACGATATAACAGAGGCTGTTCAATTAATCAAATAGAAGAAAGTCGACGCCAATTCTCTTGATAGTGACGAAAACAATCTGACTATTTTTAACGTTGCTGCTACCAAAGACTACAAAGAATTTGTTCGCGGTCTCGTTGATAAACTCAGTGCACACATTTAGATAAACGACATTCTCGGACAAATATCGTTAAAAAGGCTGTCGACAATAGTCATCCCGAAATAATGAAACTCTTCATTGTGCGACTACAAAGAAAATTCATATTCCAAGGATCGACGATATCGTCAATTTGTTTATAGTGATCCATAATTTATTTAGTAATTTATCCATAGTAATATTGTTTGTTAACATAAAAATAGACTGTTTATAGACGATAGATTGAATCCATCGAAATAGTTTTTATAAATTAGTATCTGCTTGATATAAAATTGCCTTCGAATTGTCTCAATTAACTTTTTTTTGTTAATATTCGGCAGACTACTTCTTAGCCAAAGGTTTTGCAGAGCTGAGATATTAATTTATTTAAAACCCGCTTTATTCGTCAATACATTCAGAAATTTGGCCGCAATAGATTTTAATACGACCTTTCTAATATAGTGTTATTCTAGTCGATATTGATTGTTTTAATATTTTAGTAAACAGAAGAATTATTTTTGTGAGTTTAGTTGTATTAAAGTTGTTATCATCGGTGCAGACTACGTTATAACTGTAGTCATAAAACAGTAAAGATGAAGCTGGACAATTCTTCAGGGATCGGAGGTGTAGACCTCGGTCTCTTTAAATCCGCGAAAGCTAATGTTACCCAAAAAATAATTCAGTTGATGAAAGCGAACATCAACAATGAAATAACATGCATTTCTTCTGCAAGTTTGTTCGATGCGAATGCAGTTTCGATAGCCCGCGAAAATCCCTGCAATGATGTGAAATTAAGAAACCGCGTCCCGTCGAGTTTCTCAAATAATTCAGTCATTACTGAACTCTTTGCCAATCAAATTGTTACCTCAAGATTAAAGGACATTGCACTGGAACCCTGCAAAAATGGCGACGCTAGGCAACACTTTGACATGAAGAGGCGCGCCTTTGAAGGTCTGCAATCATGCGCGACCAATCTTTCGTCCGATTTTTATCATGACTATTACATAACGATCAAAGACCTATTAGATTTCAATGAATGTGATCATTCAGCGATAAAAATGCTCGAGCAGTACATGGCAAGTAGGAGAAAAGCCGATAAATATCGGATCCTTCGAACATTGACGGTTTGTCTGTCGGAAAGTGTTTGTCGCATTAAGGTTTCTATTTTTAATGAATTTCATCCAATTGCATGGGGAAGGTTGCTGTTGTTGTATACTTTGTTGTCTAAAAACAGCAATTGGGACCCGGAACAAGCGTCTGTACTG
This sequence comes from Clistopyga incitator, assembly GCA_947507545.1. Classification (NCBI taxonomy): domain Eukaryota; kingdom Metazoa; phylum Arthropoda; class Insecta; order Hymenoptera; family Ichneumonidae; genus Clistopyga; species Clistopyga incitator. The sequence goes on from OX382176.1 coordinate 7,980,943, forward strand.
ATGAAAGAGACAGAGAACCTCGACGCTGTATTAAAAAAGAGTACGTCACGTCGCTGCATTGAGGACGTTTTAGAGATATTTATAAAAGCTCAGAACACTTGTCACCTGGACATTGGGTTCATAATCAGAGTGATTAAACTTCTACGTTCTAATGTGGAGTCGTTGGAAGTAATTTTCCGCGATTGCGTGTTTCTGCCATCAATAATCGATGAGCTTGAAATATTACGACTGAGGGCGATTTGCGATCGACGAAGGATCATTTATACCACCGAGAAACAGTTGGTGGAGCTCCACGATTTACTTTTGTACTCTGAGAAAACAGTTGATGATACCCTAGCCAAACTTAAGCGGAATACTGAGATAATAGAACTGATTGACTTCTTTAAAATATTGAGGAACAACCATTTGAATAACAAGGAGAAATTTTTGTGTCGGTTGGAGCCGAATAAGAATATCGACATCTGGAAAAATGCATTGTTCTTTTCTTTGATTCAGACGTTCATTCTTCGTAAATTTCCAGTGTGCCATCGCTGGTTTCCTGAACCCGGAACTTTCGACACCCAGAAACCCACAGATTTACCGGGTATGGAATTGCCGAAGTATTTAGAGTTTTTAAACGAACTTAAACGTGCCCAGAACGGAAACTGCACGAATTACTGTGAGTGCAATGCAAACAACCAAGATGCATTAAACGTGGCCCTAAATGACTCTTCCAATGGTCTGCTAATTGCTCAGATGTTTCACTATTTGAATCTCAAGCTAGCAAGACTTATGTTGAAGTGCGGTTGGTCAGACAAGACTTTGACCGTCATAAAAAAGTGGATCGAATGTCTGGATCAAGAACTTAAGGTAGCAGAGCTGGTCGAGGCGCTGCAAATTCTTGTCGAATACAGTATGGACATCACCGAGAATGAATTATCGAATCTGATTTCACAGGCGACACTCGCAAACGTGCAGAAAATTGTCCATAAATTCGTTATCGATGATGCTTTTCGAGGTACTCGCGAGAAAACCGTAGATGAGCTGATCGATGAACTAATCGAGACAAATTCTAGTGAAGGCGTCCCTTTACTGAAGAACAAAAAATTACTGCGGGAAAAGTACGACAGCGTTATGGCTGCATACGCCGGCTTATCGCAGAACGGGATAATTTCATCCAAAAAGAAAATAAAACATTGGACAAAAAAAGAAATCAAAGAGTGGTCTGCGCCGTATGGAATTATTCGGGTTTTGGATATTCTTAAACCACCTGAGCTCTTGGCGATGTTTACTGCGCCGAAAAGAGCGCACATCAATGATTCACTTAAATCAGTAAGTCATTATGAGATAATAGCGGTGATAAAGAGGACCATGGAGCTGATCTCGGGACTCCGGCTGAGAGATATTCAATTGCTGTCGGTGATATTGCTAGTTGATACAGAAGTGAACAAAGGACGCTTAGCGCAGATCAACACTGGCGAAGGGAAGACAACGATTATAGCCATGTTAGCCGCGTACTATGCGATTCGAGGCAACAGAGTAGATATCATAACGAGCTCAAGACTCCTGGCAATCCCACAATCTAATGATCAAGCTAAGTTCTATGAAACTCTAAGTATCAGCTCTGCACACAATTTTGACAATAACCGTTGTTACGTTTGTGACGTCGTTTACGGGACTTCCGAGAAATTCCAAGGAGACATTCTTCGGGATGAATTTAGAAAAATGGGACTCCGGAACGATCGAAAGTGCGATATAGCCATCGTGGATGAAGTTGACAACATGCTCGTTGATGGCAATAATTATATCGTTATGTTGTCTAATGATATGCCGGCAATGGACCATCTGGAGCCGATTTTGGCAGCTATATTTATGCAAGTAAAAACAGCTGCAGCGTCCCTTGCTCGGGTGAACGGCAAGATATACTTCGTGAATCCGGAAAATGCTGTTAATGAGGATGGCACATTCAAAAAAGAAATCGATGAAAATTATCAGGAACTTTCATGTACCGCCAGGGAGTTTATAGAATCGGCAACAGAAAAACACATCAGAGCGTTAATTCGTGATGGAGATACGTCAAGCCTGCCTAAGGGCTTTCCGGAAATAAAGATTCCAAATCACTTGCGGGAGTTCATATGCAAGACACATTTAAAAAATTGGATCAAAAGTGCGGTGAATGCACAATTTTTCAGTAAAGAACGCGAAAATTATATAATCGTTGGGAACGAAGTAAAGGTTGTGGATGCAGATAACACGGGAGTTGTTCAGTATAATATGCACTGGAGCGATGGACTCCACCAATTTCTACAATTGCGACACGGCGCCAGACTCACTCCGGAGAGGCTCACCTCAAACTTTATATCAAACGTGAGTTTTTTCAAGAGGTTTCGACCGAAGCTGTACGGACTCAGCGGAACATTGGGCTGTAAAGCTACCAAAAAGCTACTCAACAAGACTTATGACGTGGATACTGTAATTGTACCGCCGTTCAAGCTTAAACAGCATAAAGAGCTGGTGGCGATTATAGTGGACAATCGTGAAAGTTGGTACAGGTCAATTGTAACGAGTTGTCTTCAAAAACTCAACAACGGTAGAGCAGTTCTCGTCATAATGGAAAATATTAGCGCAACAGAGGCACTCGAAAATACGTTTAAAAACGAATTCTCCTACGACAAGAAAAAAATCAAAATGTACAAGACCGACAAAGACTCCGCGGTTATGAACAAGGCTTTGGAGTCAGGAGACATTATTATAACGACTAACATAGCCGGAAGAGGGACGGACGTTAAATTGTCGGAGGGCGTGAACGAAAACGGTGGTCTTCATGTTTGTATGACTTTTTTGCCGAAGAATTCGCGAGTAGAGCATCAGAACATCGGCAGAACCGCCAGAACTGGTAATCGTGGTACCAGTCAATTTATACTGCTTCATTCTGAAAGCGACATCAGGGAATTACGTAATAAACGGGCGGAAAAGGAAGAAGAAACGATTCAAAATTCAAAAGCTGAAATTGCTAGAGTAACGACCCGTGACATGATATTTCAGAAATTTTGTCGGCTGCTTGATGGAATTACAGGACGAAACGAGGTTTCACTCGACATTGAGAAGGATGCCGTCGAGGAGAGGTTCGCTATATGGATGAAGATGAATGATGACAGAATATCAGAGTCACCTGCAGTCGACGTCCTTAAGGATTTTGAATCCTTCACGAAAGAAATTATGAACGATGATGCCCATGATAATTTGATTAGGAATCCGTACATGTATGTTAAGATTGGTAATAAGTATCTGGAACAAAAGAATTACATAGAAGCTATCCGCGAATACAGCGCGGCTATAAAATTAGATAAGAATTTTGCAGAACATGCTCGATACAATAGGGGCTTCTGTTATATCGCAAAATATGGTAACGACGTGTCCGGCAATGAACGTTTCATCAACAAGGCTGTCAGGGATTTTGAAAAAGCGCGTTCGTTAATCGAGCAAAGAGAGCGTGGCTTGTATCTAGAGCAACATGCGTCAGACGGAGAAGTTTTTCTGTTGAAAATCAAGAATAAATTGAACCTTTACAATCTACAAAAGAATGCCATTGACACAGCTATCGGACCCGATTACGTCGCTATAGATATGCAACTCGAGAAGCTGGAAAAAGATAAAGAATCGGGTGAGTTGACATCGGAACAAAAGAAAGATGTCAAAAAAGCGATCCAGGATTTGAAAAAACTCAAGGAAGTCGATGGTGTCATAAACAGTGCGAGGTCCAACGGAGGGGACCTCAAAATCGAGTTCCGAAAGCTGAAAGAATGTTTGCCTGATGATGACGAATCGCATGACAAGGAAATTGAAGAGTTCGAGGAAAACGGTGCAATAGGCTCCTTCCAAATATCAGAAATACCACCGATTGATTGGAGCGCGGTGATTGGTCTGCTTGCCCTTGGCTTTGCCCAGCTTCTTCTTGGAGCTGCGCTAACGGTATTTACGCTGGGCGGAGGAGCCTTTTTCGGAATGATTCTGATATCCGAAGGTATCAGCGATATTATAACGGCTGTCAAGGACGGTATAATAAATCGTAGTTTCAGTTGGGCTACATGGGCTATAGAAAAGGCGATAAGCTTCACCATCGCCGTGGTTTGTGCCGGATTCAAGGGAATGAAAGACGTCGCCAAGACTGCGTACGCAGGTGTAAAGACCGGAGCAAATGCCTGCAAGATTGGTGTAACTCAAGCAACGAAACAAGGATGGAAAATTGTTGCGAAAAAACTTGGTTTCGAGCTGTCAAAAGGAATTAGTAAGCAAATTGCCGAGGAATTGATCAATTATGGTCTCAACAAGACATTAATACCTTCGATTCAGTCAGCAATCATCGATAGAATCAGGGGACCGATAGAAAAAGCCCTGCTCGAAAATCCTGAAGTTAAAATAATGTTGGAGCTGGACGAAATGAACAACAATCGATACTATGAAGATCGAATAAAGGCTATCGGTCTAGCACTGTTGAGGCCGGAAAATAACACCGATCTACTTTATATAATGGCACGAATTGGATCTGGTATAGCCGACAAAAAAGTGGAAAGATATACTGATGCTCGAGAAATTTGTACGGCGATATATGGTTTATACGAAATAGCGACTTTTACAAATAAATACATTAATGAACTGAACGACGCCATCTATGAGGAAGCAGTGAAAAATAATGTTTATAAGAAACGATCAGAGAAGACTGGGACCAAAGATGAGCAAAAACGTAACGATCGCATTCCGCCTCCACAGAATACTTCACAATCATCGGACGAAGATGTTGATTTGAACAGAATTCATGATGAATACAATCAAGTTCGATTGAAGAAGCTAAAAAATCGAAGTCGTGGAAACATATCCAAAGTTCTTGCCGCAGCCGCGGCAAACAGTATTGTGGGAATCATTAAGGGCAAAATGCTTAACCCCCTTATTCAACGTGGCATTAATTATACCGCTAATAAATTCAGTAAGACCCGCGATGAAGCCTTGAGTGCAACCATGAAGACTTTTAGAAGTTATAAGCGTGTTATACACTATCAGAACAAAATTTCCAGTACGGCTGATAATGAACACCCAGACAACCATGAACGTACCGCGGAAGAACAGTTCGCAATTAACAAAGCTAGAAAAATTATACAGGATGTTCGTGAGGGCGGTCCATCCGGACTTATGCATTTAGGAGCTGCCAGTAAAGTTATAGGCAGACCAATCGCACTTCGTGATGAGAATGCGACACTGCTGTGCATTATTGGAGATGTAAATAAAGGACCACCTGTGGAAATAGAGTATCATAACCCCGAAAATGGAAATACCTTAGGGCACTACACCTTGCCAGGAGGAGTTGAAGCCCCAAATCGAACCATCAATGAAAATTTGTGTCTGTACAGTGTAATTGGTCATCAGACTGGTCACGAGGCAGAACAATTAAAAGATTTGACATTGACCGCAATGGAAAACGACATAGATCATATAGCGATGGCAATAAACGACTTCACGCATTTGCAGATGTACGAGGAGATGAAATTGGTGATGGGTGGGTTGGGATACACTGATCAATGTCCTGATGATGTAAAAAACTACACCGAAGACGCAAATCGCATCGACACTTTAAGTTTCAATAGTAAAGGCTATACTCAATTGCCTGTACGATATAAAAACCCTGAACGCCGGTTAAAATCGGCTCTAGTATCTAATAAACAAACTGTAACCTACGAAAACGATGTTATCAAGGGTACAGCTATTGGTAAGGAAGACAATGGCGTGCCACATGAACTTTCACCTGAAATGATAAATAAATTAAACGCAACAAAACTTTCAGGGACGAAACCCTGTCTGGAAAATACTATGAATAAGAGAGACGAAAAGACAGCATTTACGTCACAATCGGAATTAAATTTCGTGATACACTCTGCAATTCAAACGAAAGAAGTGAGAGATGCTATGAGAGAACTAAATCAGATTAGCGCAGGGTCTATTGATCCGTCCCAAAAAAGACAAGTAATAACTCTTAGCAAAGCACAACTTGGCTTATCACGAGATGCATTTGCTACTGGTAAGTTGATGAAGAATGGAAAACTTATCCAGTGTGTATGGCCTGTGGAGGACATTGCAGTAGTCATACATCATCGTAATAACGAACAAGATGATTCACACACCCCAGCTTACATACATACCGTGTATCCCCTTCCTCCAGACGAGGTCACAAGTGTCATTGAAAGCGACAAATGAAGCAGTATCAATGAAAACGATCAATCCTAAAAAGTAGGGAGTCACTGACATAACGACCATCATCTTCATTATTATTATAAACATAGATCAAAATGGGGCTTCGATTTCTCAATAACCCTAAGGCTCAATTTGCCTCGAGCGATTGGGATACTAAATTACTTATGGTGACGCTATTGATAACAATATATTATGAAGGGTCCGTATATTGAAAATATACACGAAAAACGTTCGTTGCAAAACTTAATATTTTTGCAACGTTCGATATGCAATTGACAGAGCTCAAGCCAGAGCCGCATAAACAAAGCACAAGTGTCTCTGAAGATCGTAATAATTCGTTATTAATTTATCAGTCACATTTTTTCTTTCATAAACATCTAATTGATTGTTAATCTACTGTGATAGATAAAATACATTATTTATAATATTATGTAACTAGTTTAATGTCTCATATAATTCGTGAGGTTAAATAACTGTTTTAAACGTGTATGAATGTTGTATATGTATGTATTTAGTATGTAAGAATTTATTATCATGAAATCTGTTTTGATACTCAATACCAAATGATTATAACTATACTATGCATTGAAAATGTTAATTTCAAATATTGTTATTGAATATAAAAGATTATTGACCAGAATTTTAGTTGGTGGTGTATTTATATTCGCTGACCTGGTTTTATCGATAAGTATTAACTTGCCGATAGTTATTCAGTTACTCATGATTTATTTTATGTTTATCTATTTAACATTTTCTATTGTGTATCGTTCACATTTTCATGTTAATCTTAATTATGCTTATTGAATTTTGTGTTAAAAAATAAAAAACATTACATAATGTTTGTTGTCGCGATCGATCTTTCTCACAAACTTTGTTCCCCACAAATCCATTTCCGAAAAAGCCTTAATTGGGAGTAAGCGTTAGATCGCTCATACGCCTTTCGAGACCTAGCGCCTCGCTAGGCGATTTCGTAAGTTAGCGTACCGATTATCAGCGCGTATCAAGGTTCGACAGTTGGGTACGCGACCGACCATACGCTGGGCCTTTCCAAGCAAGAAGGTTCGGAAGGTACGAAGTGATTTTTCAGTGCAGATCTTTCTTAAAGGCGAATGCCATCCCCATTAGGCGTGGAAATGATGGCCGATCATAGGTAGAAACTGGATCGGAAGTCGGGACGAACAAAGTGCCACAAAATATAATATCTTCAACTTATTCGTCAATCGGTCTCTCTCTTGTCGTCGTACATAAAAAAATAATAATCAATAAATATCCTAGAATTTCTATTTGGACCCTGTGAGATCCCCTTGAGTCGAGGAGCAAGGAAAACGAGGAGAACGATAACTAGTAAAAAAAAGTTCCCCACGCGAAATTTGCAAAATCGTGTCTCGCATGAAAGAATAACACTAATGAGATAAAAATGACTTCAGTTAGAATAATAATATCAGTATTCGTAGGTAGGAGCAGACTTGCATTGCGTAAGCTTCTGAGGGTATAATAAATTCCATTTGGCCAATGTCACAATCCAATTATCATTCATTACCCTTTTAGTGAAACCACGAAGGAAAACGTCGCTTTTCTAACATTTTTCAAGTAGTGGAGCGACGCTCGTAGTACGGACTAGTTTTCGCCTCCGCCGAGACGATTTGAATTGTCGGATGATTGTGCCAAGGTCAAAAATGGAATTGTCATGCTGACAAAAATCTCGTGATTTATGAGACGTTAACGAAACTTGTTGACACTAATGAGACAGTGTTAAAACCAGTTAAACACGAACGTTACTATGATGTGCAATTCTTCAAGTTAAAATTCAATCATGAGATTCCTGTTGGAAACTACACCCTAAGCTTTAAATACGAGGATGCCAACACTTTAGACTTGGTTGGATTCTATAGAGCTTCAGACATAAAATCTCCGTAAGTACCTTACGGAGTGGGATAGAACCCGTCGTTTCTTGACCGAATTACTTCATTTTGTTACGTTTTTAAAAACAAAATATCCTGTATTTATTTATCTAAAGAGAGTAATCTGTAATCTCCTTAATGGGTATGGCCCCTTTTGCCACACTTAAATCTACTCAATCTTTTCACTTTATTACAATAATTATTTTATATAGAATTATCAACACAACTATTAATTATGTCGTAATTCCTAATCGATTGGTGATTAAAAAAAAAATGGTTTCGGCCCCTGTTTCAGGAATATTGCAGCAACCAATTTTGAAGCAACGGCCGCATGACGCGCGCATTCCCTTGTTGGGATGAGCCCGGCTTAAAGTCTCCTTTCTGCGTGTCCATTAACCATTCTTTAAATTATACGGCACATTGTACGCATTGTAGGCATAACGGTTCCGTACAATTTGCCATCCGTTTTACTCGAGATTTTTCGTATTATCCGAGCATAAATCTTGATTAAAGTGGAGTGCTCAGAACTCCCGGCGACTCGGATAACGTGGAGTTCTACTGTACCAGAGGCAATAGTGAAAGAATCGGGAGCTGCGCTAGTGCCACTCTATCATTTCGACACCGCTATGAAACTGGCTACTTGAGTCCCGACAAACTGCCATGAAAAGCACCGGTGTTCATGCACGGGTTACAAAAAATTATTCACCTACGGAATGCATCAATAAATAGAGTACAAAGGTAATGTGAATACCATTCTTGTCTACATGTTGTGAGCGTATCGCAGTGTGCCGAAGATATTTCCGGTGTTCTGTATAAATAGCTGTCACCGATTCATAAGTGCTTTGTTCTCTTGCAATGGTAACGCTCATCCATTTAGATTTTAGTCATAAATATTTATTAAAACAATGCGATGATGACTTTTGATACACGATGTCATATCAGCACTTTAATAGCACTGTGCGGTCATAGTCTTTGAATAGACATGGAACATCGAAAGTTGAAATACGGGAATAGTGAAGCCAGTTTATAATCCTCTTCTGGCTGGTTGGCGATGATGGTGATGTTACCCAGTTCCCTGGTACGAACATATTAGAGACTGATAGAGATCGATAGAACTTGAATGGGATTTAGTATGTATGGTGGACCAACGAATTTATAATTTTTTATGTTGAATTTATTAATGTATGATTCGCTACTTATCCATTTCTATAGCCGTGTAGTGTATCGTGATATATCGTAAAAATGTGATTTAGAATCAATCGTCCGGAATCAAATAGGTATCAATCGGGTGATCCGATAATTTTCTATCGTTTTACAATTATAGAAGGTATATCGAAATAAATCACATGTATTCAGACTAAACGAATTGTCATAATCGAGCACAAAACTCTGATACAAACGAAATATTTGTCTACTATTTATACAATAAATCATGCTGATTGGGTCATTTCATTTTTCATGTTTCCACAGCTACAGGAAGTTTATCATAATAGAACTTGAATATGATGAATATTTGAACCCAACAATTTGTGTGAGGAAAAAATTATAGTACCTACCCCAACAGAGCCGGTGCAACGTTTAGCGAAGTGGAATAATGCACGGTGGGCAAAGTTGAGGCTTTTATAAGACTTTCATGGAATGGTCGTTGGATTCTTTAAAGTCGGTACAAGCGACAAGAGCTACAATTGCGATTAATGCAACCGTCAATGCGTTGATGGTTCCATGGTAAACAAATCGTTCTTCTTGAACGTTAATTCATTGGTGACTTTAGTCTACCTATATGTGGTCGCTGTTTCAGCCTTCGTTGCACCAAAACCACTGTTCAAACGGCTGTCCTTAAACGGTCCTCTCGGTTGTTTTTAGATTGTCGATGGATCAAAACGAATGTTATAGCGACTGTTCATAAAATAAAAAAACTTTTATTTAAAAAATTGCTTCTGCATTTTATATGGGACTTTGCTCGACAATTTGCTTCGTATCTGATCACGTGTAAAGAATGTGGTTTTGTTGTTATAGGATTCAAATGGCAGTGTGTTCCTCTGAGTCTTAGAACATTTGACTATTCACACCGTCAGAAACATACGTTTTAATTGTTTATTTGAAGTATAAAAAAGTCTTAACATGTTCAAAGATTTTTTGTTTGTATATTTATGTCGGAAATTCGAATAAACAATGTTTTACGGTGGTGTTTACGGTCACCAGTTCGGAAATTACGTTCGGCGTGATTGCTAGGGCTGCACCAAAGAATGAATTTCATGTGGTTTATAAAACAAGATAGATCTGATTGTATATGAAATAGAGTATGGACATGTTATTATTAAGCATCCTTTTTAATCAAGGTATTTGATTTAAGTAGATCCGGTTTTAACATCCAAATCTGTATGGGATATTTCACGTTAAATTTACGGGCTATCACCTTGCTACAATCTTGCTCTTTCCGATTTTCTAAATTTGTTATAATTATGTTTTTGTTTCAGCTTGAAAGGGCCTTGGAATTTGTTTTCAGATTTTTTCAATCCCTAGTTATTTTTTTCGTCAAAACTCAAACAGGCAGACTTTAAAACACAATTTTTAAACATCTGAAATAATTCACAACGATTCTATTATCGAAACTATGATTTTTAAATAATTGAAGATAAATTTACGAACACGCACTACCGGGAAGCGAAAGTACATTGTACAACATCGATGGAAAGGAGTTTAAAAAACTTCATCGGTACACGCAAATGGAAATAACCTTGTTTTGCATATCTTCCAAACTCTGTTACGTTCTCGAAAGTCAAATGTCCGTGAATGATAAATTGCCCTCGACCTCTATCATTCATTCGCGATCTAATCAATATTGATTGTGCTTCTGTTAAACCCAAAGAAATAAGTGTCGCTTCTTTGCGGATTTTAAGACAGTGGCACGGTGTTGATGGTGCCTACTGGTTCTCGCGTTCTTCAAGACAATCGAATTAACAGCGTAAAATTGGAAGATGGCACGCGTAAAAAAAGTTATGGAGTTCGTAGTGTTGTTGATTCTGTTTATCGTTTCATCAGCGTTAGTTCCCATTGTCGACAATGCGCCGACAACCACGGCAACGACTGCTGAATCGAGGGAAGAAAAAATGGCTCGATATCGTTTACCAAACAATACGCTGCCTCGATTGTACAACATCTATATTGAGCCTAATATGAATGACAAGATCTTCTCATGGACCGGGAAGATTAGCATTGACATCGAAGTCGTAGATCCAACTCCAGTGCTCACTCTTCATGCTTACAAAAATCTCATTATTTTCGAAAACTTTACCGAGCTTGTCAACACTGATGGCACCAAATTTTCACCGGTTGAACAAAATCGTGACGACGAGCTGGAATTTTTGAAGTTACAATTTAATCATGAAATTCCCATTGGAAATTATAGTTTACGGCTCAAATATAAAGGCACAGACCCGTTGGAGAATACGGGGTTCTACAACGCTTCATACGAGTTCGAAGACATGGAGTAAGTATATGTAAAAATAAATTGGTTGTGCAAATAAGGAATTGGTTATTGGTACACAATTAATTACTTAGATTTTAGATTTTGGAATTTAGGGTAGCTCAACCTTTTCAGGAGGTTAGATACGGCGAACGGGGTAGGGAGCTTGAAGCAACTTTATCAATAGGTTAGTGCGGTTTCCTCGATTCGATCATCTTACGTAGTTGAGACAACTATCGCAACAGGCAACAATTGTTTCACCCAAATGTCGTTCTATTTCGCTCAACATTTACGATAGCGTGATTTTTTAATAATTATAAACTTACAAAAAACCTGAAACTCAATGTCGTAAATTATGTATTATGACTATATAAGAATAGGAAAAGGAGAATATGCATCCAAAAATATATACGTCCGCTTTAACTTATTTGGACGATTAACGTACGACGACGGGATTTGAATTGCCTAATTAGCGACCAACTTGCCAACCTCCCCGCGAGGTTGTCATAATTTTGCCTTTTTTCTCAGTGGGGCCGATTACCGAGACATTAACGTTGCGTAGCCGGTTGAGGATTTAACAAGTGTAGGCACGAAAAAAAAGAATTGTAACTCCCGAAACAATTGTATAAAAACTAAACCCTATCTACTACGCTCCATTTAAATATATTTTTTGTAACTCATGCACATAAAGTCGCACATTATGTGCCCGCAAAGCGTGCGTAAGATGGCGCATTATGCTGACATAAACGTAGATAATTTTAAGTACGCCATCTAGTGCGTAAAGTTATCTAGAATTCTTTAGATAACGAACATAACTGTAGATAACGATAAAGAACACTCGGCTTCGCCTCGTGTCGTTGTAGTACTCGACTTGGCTCGTGCGCGGCTTCCTAACCTCCGCGCGATAATGGCCGCTTTATCGTACTAGTATCACAATATACTATTTCAGCCTGTTATGTTAACAGTATAGAGAATTTCAGTCTTGGCGATAATTTGGCCGAGAATCTGGGCGAGTCTGAGGTTTTTGCCAACCCATACTCCTTTTCCAACATATTCTTGAGCCTGCCACGTTAACAGTATGGAGATTTTCAGTTTTGGCGACAATTATATAAAATGCTATAAAATATCTTTAATAAAGAGCATGGATTCTCGCCTAAATTTTTGCAAAGACTGAAAGTCCCGATACTATTGGTGCAAAAAAAAAATGGAAAAAATATTTTTTTCAGGAATACGCGGCAACCACGGTGCAAAACTCTCGCCAAGATTCTCGACCAAATTCTCGCTAAGACACAGTTCCCATACCGTTTTTCCCATCCACGCGGGATGGTATGTCGGAACCGGTTGAAGAGGTATTGGGGTAATCAGGTTGCGTGACATACGCTAAGTCAAGAAATAGCTACAATGTACTTATGCAGTTACTACATTGAAGAACATACGCTAGAGTGCCAGAATATTTTTCGATTCCTGATATACATGCCGAAGTGCACGGAATTCTTCCTTTGCTCGTTTCTTCTTTCAAAATTCTTCCAACATCCATTTTTAACTGAGTTGCGACTATAACGGTTTACCTTGAACTAAATAAAATCAAATTTTATGAATAATGTCGATTGTTTATGGCGACTATGGTGCCCTCAGGTGAGCACTAGTGGATCGTAAACAAATATCAATTTTCATGGGCATCTCGATGTTCCAGAACGGGATATGGCCAGGTTGTTGGAACCCATTTCGAGCCAACGGCAGCACGTCGGGCATTTCCTTGTTGGGATGAGCCTAGTTTAAAAGCTCGGTTCCACGTGTCCATCAAACATTTTCCAAATTACACGGCTATTTCAAACATGCCGGAAACCGAACGCGTGGAAACTCCGGATGACAAGATCCTAACTGTTTTTGACACAACGCCGATCATGTCCACTTACCACCTGACATTTGTGATTTCCGATTTTGAGAATGCCATAAATGAGCATGGAAATGTGAGTGTCCATGCCTCGAGACACGCAATGAATGACGTCAAACACTTGATGGATTTCAGCCCCAAAGTGGCTGAGGTCATGGAGGCCTATACCGGATTTTCTCATGGTTTCCCTAGGCTTGGATCGGTAATTTTGCCGCAGTACACTTCTGCCGCTACCGAACACTGGGGTCTGGTGACTTATAGGTAAAGACATTATGCGCCATTCATGAAAGTGACGTACAAAAACTTAATCGAGAAATTTTCGACCAGTTTCAAAAACATACCGGGTAAAAAAATCCGTCGAATTCGCTGATCGCCGTGAAATACATATCTCCTGTCTTTTACCCAGAAGGGCAGTCGGAAGTTGAAAAATTGAACTTTTATTAATAATAATTACATTTTGAATTGTAGTTGCAAAAATGTGGTGCGTTTACGAAGGATACCTGTAAACGAACGGTTATTCTTTGTAAACAAAACTGCAATTTTCGTTTATCATTTAAATTGTATCGGAAAATGTCTATACAGTCGAAACTCCTATAACTTTTCGTTCTGTTTTCTTTTGTGTAAAAAAATTAAGACATTGTTTGAAAAAATTAGGTTTTCTTTCAAAGAATTTATACAGGTTTTATTTCGCTTTTATTTTAAAATGTACACGTGTCATAGAAATAAGCACTAAAAAAACCGGGAGGTGCAAACTAATTAATAAAATTTTCGCAAGCTAAGTTTTGACGGAGCTGTACAAAAAATATTCTTGGTAGAGAGATGTGGATCACACGCAAGGAAAACGAAACTACGATTGAAGAAAATGATAGGATTGATAAGCTGATTGCCCACGAATTGGCCCATTCGTGGTTTGGCAACCGAGTCACGCCGCGCTGGTGGGACGATCTTTGGCTCAATGAAGCCTTTGCTACTTACTTCCAATTTTATATAGTGGACCAGGTAAATTGACTTACATCGTATACGTTTCGGAGAATCGTCGATGAAACCCCGTTTAAAGTTTAAAGTCCGGTATGGAAAACTGATATTTTAATATTTGCATTATTTAGAAAAATCTAAGTAGTTAAAGAAAAACATGTTCAGATTAAAATATATTTAAAGAGATTAATAGATATTAAAGAGATATTTTTTAAAAATCTAAATAGTTAAAGATAAACATGCTTAGTAAAAATCTACAAGTGAATGTGTGAGTGTGTGACTTAAATTTTTCAAGATATTATTCTATGTATCCGAAAGTAAAGCACATATTGACTCTACCATTTTTTTTTTCTAATTTGTTATTGAATTATGATCAAAGATTTATGATAACTGGAGAGGCTTAGAACTGTTTATCCTGAGTAACAATCTGGAAATCGCGTTCGTTATGGATGGTGATTGGATGATTCCGAAAATCCCTATCAAATGGACACCGATCACTAATCGAGAGATACGAAACTTATTCGGTTCTACTACTTACAAAAAAGGTGAGTTATAAATACTAAAGCACATTATTGTGTACAACTGGCGACCAAGTCTTGCTCATTGTATCTTGAATGATTCCTATGAATATTCGTTGTACTTTTGTCGAAAGGCGCTGCGATTGTTCATATGTTCCGCAACGTCCTCGGTGACAACGTTTTCCGCGCTGGGATACAAAAATATATCGGCAAATAGTGAGTATACTTCGAATTGTTAATAACTTAGGCATGTATTGTGCAAATTGATGTATGGTGGTAAAAATTGCATGATGATTGTTTCCAATTTTCTTTATCCAAATATATTATGTGGTTCATTCCACAGATAGTGGTTTTGGCGTTGAGAAGTTTGAAGATTCATTCAAATTATAAACGTGGGTCCCAAGATAAAAAAGTTTTTCTGTAATGACGTTTAATAGAACACAAAAAGTCATTAAAAAAGGGAAAATGAATAATACATAGAACAATATTTAATAAATAGATTCACGGCCATAACTTGACCCGATTCCCCTGAAATTCCCCTTTTGATATTCTTATATGTTATTGAAAATCGACACGTATTATAAATTGTTCTACGTCATATTAACATCTATGGATGGGCACGTTACTGAACAGGTGTCAATAAGACTTTTCTTCTTTACCTGTTCTTGGTTGTTCTGCGTAGCTCCTTTCAGTCAGCAGATGCTGACGACCTGATGGCAACATTTCAAGAAGCCTATGAGGCAGAACCTACTAAAGGAAAACCTTTAAATGTGAAAGAAACCATGACTCCATGGCTGACGCAGATAGGCTATCCTCTGATTAATGTTACGCGAAATTACACCACAGGAGACACGGAAGTGTCACAGATCAGTACGATTGTTAACCGCACGTCCGACAAATGGTGGGTACCATTGACTTATGCTACAAAATCGAATTTGGATTTTTCGTCAACGTTACCGGTCAGCTGGATAAGCGACAAACAAGAATCCGTGCATATCAGTGGAATCGACAAAAATGATTGGATCGTTTTAAACATTCAAGTTAGTGGTAAGTTCTAGACTTTGATCAGACAATGAAAGAACGTAAACCCAAAACGGTAGCACAACTCAATATCTAACTACAAAATATCGAAATATAAAATTAAAAACCTGCAGTGTGATATTTAGGGTCTTGCTTTGATTTTTAGGTTTTTGCTTTTCGTGTTCTTTGAATCCAAGTCTTTGTTGAGTTTGCTGGATTTTTAAACACCCTCTAAGATCTGTTTTACGATCTTCAACAAAATCCTACAATCTGCCAACCGTATTTTTATTTATTTTTGTTTGTTTGTAGATATTGCGGGTTTGGACATTGTGAATTTATAAATTCTGCAGATATTTTGTCGTTATGTGAATGTTAGTTACCGAGCCGTAAAAAATGGTTAGAATTCTTTTTAGTTGAACATTTTTCAACATTTTTTAGGCTATTATCGGGTCAATTACGATAATGAGAATTGGAACAGGCTCGCACAATACCTGGATACCGATGATTATACGAATATTCATGTGATGAATCGGGTTGGTCTCATTAGCGACGCCTATTATCTTGCTCAGCGTCAGCCAAACGACTACCTTCGAAATTTTTATGAACTTACTAAGTACATGGCAAGAGAAGTTGAATACCTACCTTGGCGAGCTGTTTATTCTACTTTACAAATCATCGAAAAAACCCTGCGCGGCACTGATTTGCACAAAATATTTATGGTAAGACTATGGATGTCGAAATAAAAGGTCGCATATTAATACAATTTGCATGCGTAGACAAGTAAAAAAGGCAATATTTTTTAACATGAAGAACAAGTAAATCAAAATTGTGCAGATTTTGAAAAACATCACCCTGAAGTTTTCGGTATCTGTAAAATTTAGAATTCAACCTACCGCAATTACGTAACGCTGCGAACATTTTTATCCCATGGCAGGTTTTGCGTCTCACCTAAGCATCATTTTGAGTTTCTTGTTCCTTTAAATATTTGAGATCTAGCGGAAATTTTCGTCGAATATTTTACGTTTGTTTTCGATCACCCAATTGTACTATCTCAACGGTTGATACAATCATTTATTTTCTAAAGAAGGTTTATTTGTCCTTTGCATATCTCCGGGGTACTTTTTTATTTTATTTTTTTTATTGATTTGCAATTTGCTTGTTGATGGCCAATTTGATCATTTAGCCTTTTCGGGTAATTTATCTTTTCTAAAGGCAGATTATTGCGTTCTGCAATTATGACGAGGCACTTTTTAAAATATATTTTTTTATAATTTTCAAAAATTAACATTCAATCAGTGAAACGGTAAAATTGAGCGACGGCGAAACAAGCAGATAACGGCGTATTTTGAAATATAGTAAAAGAAAAAAATTACCTGGGGATATGCACAGGACGAATAAATCTGCTTTGGAAAAAAAATGATTGGTTCAACTGTTGAGATATTGCCATTGAGCAAACGAAAGAAACGCAGAGGGGAAAATTAAAGAACCGTATTTATAGATATTGGTGAGATACAAAACCCTGCCTAGGGAAAAAAAATTATCCGCAACGTTACATAGTTACGGCTGGTCAAAGTAAAAATTTTGCAGATCCAAAAAACTTCAGTCATTGAAGAACTTTATTTAGCTCAATAGAACACTCGTTGTAATCCATGCCTGAGTTTGAATGAGTTTGAAATTTTGCAGAAACACGTCCTATACCTGATGGACAACTTCGTCGAGAAAGTTGGCTTCGAGGCAAAGGATACTGACGACCACTTCACGAAATTGGCGAGGTTGGATATTATACAATGGGCCTGTAACTTTGGGCACACTGGGTGTTCAAAGTATGCCGCGCAAAAACTTATTGAGATGCAAGAAAATCCATTGAAGAATCGGTAAGATCCACAACTTTTTGTGAATAGTTAATTGGTTGCGACTCCCATGTTGGTTTTGCCGATAAACCTGAAACGACCAATATTCGGGTTAATGTTGAGGTGATGATTATCGACGTCGCCACCCAACTTCTCGATCTAATATTGACATATCAATCGTTAATTTGCGGATTTAAGGCCAACACTCCGCTTAATCCAATTATTGATTAATTTTTAATGAGTGAATAACCAGCATACGCATCTTATTCAATAATGAATCTATCGCTCACTTTCCAATTATCCAACTTTTTTTTTTCAAAGACTGTATCAAAAGGGCCAGGTATGGATGGTCTGCGCTGCATTGAGAGGGCTCAATGATACTGGGGCACAATTGATTGCCAATTGGACTAACATCGATGAAGAAGGACTGTTACTCAAGAGTATGGGTTGTGCGGAGAACCATGAATTACACACAATTATTCTGAATGCTACACTGGAGAAGAATTATACGCAAGAAAATGCGAACGCATATCGAGTATTTACAACGTTGCTGTCAAGTACAGACGAAAATTTCAATTTCGCAGTTGATTTCTTCCTGGAAAATCATCAAATTATGAATAATTTGTAATTATTTATTTAATTTTTTTCGTTTCTAACTGAAATGGTCTTCAAATGTGATTAATATATTCGATTTTATTTTTCAGCAATGCTTCGATTCCGTTTCCGTAATTATTTTTTTTTTTTTTTCTTATTTACGAATTGTAATTTATTTGAAAATCAATTACAATGTTTGAAATATTCCAGAGAATCCAACGATAGTGAACCCGATTGCAATGCTCCAGATACAGATCTCGTGGTGAAGATATATTGCGAAGTCACGACAAGAGGTCGATTGGAAAAGGTAGGCAAAATATAGAAATTATGTGATAAAAAAATTCAATACAATACAATTTCAATCTTCAGAAAAAAACTTCAGCACGCTGTAGCGCCGTGACATTTGTTCTGAGAGGAAAGTGTTTACCACCTTTTTGTTCCTCTTTAAATTCCCCGATGGCGGATATTTTTGAAAACAAAAAAATCCGGTGGTTCCACCGCCACTAGATAATCGAAAAAGGCACAGAAAATGCAGATATGGTTTTTTTCTTTAGGAGGCGATCTGGCCAAGATATCGCGATCTACAGTTTTTAAGTGGCAAAAAAATATATTTCTTCGCCCTTAAAAAAAAATCCGGCGGAACCCGCCACTAGATAATCGAAGAAGGCACAGAAAAGGCAGATATGGTTTTTTTCTTTAGGAGGTGATCTGGCCAAGATATCGCGATCTAAAGTTTTTAAGTGGCAAAAAAATATATTTCTTCGCCCTTAAAAAAAAAATCCGGCGGAACCCGCCACTAGATAATCGAGGGTACTACAAAAAAGTCCTTCGGCATTTTTGCCTATGATCAATATTCTAGTCAGGAAACGCTGTCAAAGACAAAAATCCAAATAACTACCCACAAATAACCGCCACTCGAAAAGCACGAATAACCGCCACCTCAAAATTAGAAAAGGAAGAAAATGTCTCCTACAAACTTTTCTCTCCGAGTCAAAATGAAAAAGATGCAGCGTGCCAAAGTTTTCAATTCGCAGTGATCGTCTTAATTTCAAATAATTTTTTTTTTCACAAATATCCGCCATCGGGGAATTTAAAGAAGAACAAAAAGGTGGTAAAAATTTTCCTCTCAGAACTAATGCCACTGCGCTACGGCGTGCGAAATGTTTTTTTCGAAGATGCAGAAATTTTGATGGTCATTATCATACTAGGGTAATGGTAAACACCCCGAACATGAACATTTGTCATAATAATATTTGTTATTCAAAGAATTTAACGAATTTAAACAAAATCGTGAACGAGGAGTAGGCTTAAAAAAATACAAGTAGAACCTTTTAAAGTGTTACCTCCCTTTTTTGTGTTCACAAAGATTCTTGCATACAGAAGTCAAACAGAATACTTCGTTGTTGAGGTAGCTTGCCAGTAACGTTTAGGCGAGGGATATTTCGACGCCGATATATTTCGGTAACAAAATATTTTGTCGTGGAATGTTTACTCGACTACCCGCGTTAAAGTGCATTAAAGGATTAGCTCTGATTTTCAATTATTTGTTACAGTTCAAACAAGTCTTGCTGCTCGATGCTGTCATGAAAAATCCAGACATTTCGAAAAGATTGCTTGAGCTGGCTGAAAAGAACATTTCTAACACCGCTGTTAGAATTGCTCCATATCTGAAGTTGTGGGATGAATTGGCAACGGAAAATTCCATAAATGGTTCACAAATAGGTCCTCGTTAGATTCTTATGTGTACCGAGGCGAAAGACATATGCTCTGATGAAAACAACAATGTATGACTCAGGATTGATTGACCTGCAACTTCTGTATACGTCTTTTGTTTCTTCGAGAATAGAAACAGATAGCACATTTATGCGATGATTATGAATTAACACATGGTATAAAGGTATTTGTGAGAGGGTGCATGAATGAATGCCCACTGCAATGGAACCAAGTTGACATAGTAATTGCTTAATCCGAGTCTGCGAGATAGATATTTTAAATTGCATGTTACGCATCAAACGTCGGGCGTTGGAAGCTTATAAGGTTTGTACATTTGAACGAGCACATCAGTGTTCCACTTGATAGTGCAAGGATCATACCCCAGAAGAACTGTTCATATCACTGCAGGTAGAGCTGAGAATTCTGAAAATACATTATCTTATGTAATATTGAGGCGAATTAAATTTTATCGTAAGATATAGTGCTGAAGAGTTAATGCAATTTACAAATTTGTAGTAAAAACCTGTTGGATAAAAGTTTGAGAACATTATATATAAATGACTTCTCATCGTTTAAATAAAGCCAAATAAGGATACATTTTGGCACTCATACTACACAGAACATCTAGAACTATTGATCCTATCTAAAAAAAAAATGTTTAAGTGGAGTTGACCTTGACGTAGCTTCAGTGCCTCCGCCGATAAAAAAAATAGGGTGGCCCAGTATGACCGCCTTTTCGAACACTGAAACTTTTGTCTGAAGTATGTTTGGATATGATCAATAGTCTGAGTGCTATTGCTCTGTAACACTTTATATGTCTTACCCTGTACAAACGGGAGCAACTCGATTATTCAACGCCCATATCTACACAAATGGTGGTACGCCGTTATTTTCTACACACTTTTTATTCGCCACGGCAACGAATGTTGTGCGCAACATGAATTCCATAGAACGGAAGTTGACACAGTTAATCTTGATATTACGAAAGTTGAGACAGTCAATCTTGACATTACGAAAGTGATAAAAATCAATCTTAACACGACAAATGTGATTATAGGTAACATTGTCACGATGAAAGTTCCCGCTATCAATCTTAACACAAAAAAAGTTATCGCATAGGTAAACATGGCACAACGAAAATGATCGCAATCAATACTGACACAGCAAAAGTCTGTCGATAATCAAATCTCACACACAAGAACTGTTCACAGCAGGAACTATTAAGACAAACGCTTTTACATGAAAATATAAATACGATGTCTCACCACGCAACACACCTTCAACACGTTAAAATTCTACATAGTTATACACGGTAAAGTTCTACACAGACCTAGTTCAACACGAGCCATATTCATGCAAAAATGATATATACATATTTTCTAATTGTTGTCAAACTGTATTTGTGTAGAGATGGACTGAAATATTACGGTTTAAAACTGTGCGACTTAGAACTTTTGCCATATCGAATTGGTGGTGCGCATAGATTCTTCGAGTTGTCGTGTCGTCCTATAAAAAAGACTGGAAATTTTTATTCATAAACTCGTCAATCAAATTTTGTGTACAATTGTGATATAAAATGAAGGTACCGTTATATTTAAATTAAAACAACTTTTTTTAGATAACGAAGTTGTACAGTAAAATTTAAGAAAATTACAAAAATTACTGTAAAAAAAACAAATTTGACATCGGACTTGTATAGTAAATTGTTTAGTGTATCTGTTTAGGAATAAAAAATGTCCAATACATGTACATTTAATTTTAAGTAGATTTTCGTCACACTGTCACACAACCTGTCGAGATTTACTGACTTATAATCGGGTCGTAAGCGTGTCGGAACTAGTGATACACTGTAGAGACCCGCCAATCGTGGTCGATTAATTGGTGACTACAGAGTGTGACTAGTTCAGTCCCGTTTATGGTCCCGGAGGAACCTCTTTCAATTACTGTGATAGTCACCGTCCTGTTATGTTCATGTCATTTATAACAATTTTGTGGCGAAATTGCGAGTGTGTAGGAAAGAATGTATACAGATACTAAAATTAACGTGTTAACGCATCAACATAAAACGTTTCTAAAAATTTGGAGCTGACAATAAAGTCGTACCAGTTGCTATTAAGACGGTCAACGTTCCTGCCTATTCATAGACATCCGGTCGGATTAAATGTGAATATTGCTTCGACCTCCATCGTAAATTGGGTCTCGTAGGTCACGGACTGCTTCGTTGCATATTCTCCATTTGTATGAATAATTTATAGGATGTGGAGTTCAAAGACTCGAGGGTGTTTCACCCTTTTTCTGCTTCTGCTGCTAAACAACGAGGGCTCCGCAACGACTGAAAAGAAATCGGAGAAAAACAAGACCATTGACTATCGCCTTCCAAGAGTTACGATACCGGAATCGTACGAGATTAAATTAGTTCCCGAAATCGTCGAGAACAATTTCACATTTTACGGTGAAACGAGAATCGCGGTGAGAATTCTTGAAGAAACTCCAAAAATAACACTTCACAGCAAGGATCTTCGGATTGATGAGAGTTTCACGAGTCTTATTGATGCCAATGGCGTAGAGCACAAACCGACAAAACACTCGTACGTTAACGTGGCCAATTTTCTGGTGATTGATTTTGATCCACCGATTAGCCCTGGGGCTAATTACATGCTGAGTCTCAAGTTTGCCGGTAACATGACCAATGTGCCCGAAGGAATTTACAACAGTTCTTATGTGAAGGAAAACGGCGACAGAGTGTACGCAAAGTATTGTCTATTATTGTTGATACTCAATTGGAAGATGAAAGGCTTAAGGCACAATTATAAATTCACATTTATGAATAAAGTGCAGATGGAGAAGGATTTACACTCTAAGCATTAATTTCAGTTAGAAATAAACATATCACTTTATTCGTTCAAAACGTAATAATTTTATTCATAAGCTTCATTTATTTTCGTATTATTTCCTTTTATTAGAAAAAGGTAAACAACATAAATATCAGCGTACGCCAGAAATAAGGTTTATTTTACATCTCCCAGAATGATAATTAAAATGGTTTTATGAGATAAGCAACTTTAAAAAGCCAGTTAATGAAACCACAAATTTTCTGTGGAGCCATTTTTTTCAGTAATTTTAAATTGATGAGATATGTGGACATAAAAAACCAAGTTTTTTTAAAAATATTAGATTAAAAAGTCTGGAAGAATTCAAATATGCAGTCGTGAGCTTAACTATTACCATACAATCATTTTTACCGGCGATGTGTTTCATTCTCTATATATTCTTGAAGAGCTTTATCCATTCTTTGTTCGTATTGGTGAAGCTATATTTGATTTGAAGACTCCTTTGCGACCTTAACCTATCGACTCTCCCAATTGATCGGTATCACTGGTGATAATAAAAATGAATAAAAAATTTCAATAAAAATATATTCTCGCAGATGGTTGGTGGCAACTAAATTCACGCAAATCCACGCCCGTAGAGCTTTTCCATGCTGGGACGAACCGGATTTAAAAGCGACCTTCAATCTATCTATAAAACACTATCCCAATTACACCGCAGAGTCGAATATGAAGGCACGTAATACATTCATGGATACCGATGGTAAAAATTGGACCAATTTTGAAGTTACACCGCATATGTCAACCGAAATTCTGGCTTTCGTGGTATCCGATTTCGAATGTCTTCACAACAAGTTGGATGAGTTCAATGTTTGTGGAAGAAAAGATGTGTTGCCATATCTTAAACATTCACGAGACGTTAGTCATCGCGCCCTCATCCTGTTGGAAAAATACTTTGACTCGAAGTACGCCTTACCGAAATTGTCGCAATTCGCAGTCCCGGATGCTACAACCGGAGCCACGGAAAATTGGGGTCTGATCATATATAGGTAATTAAATAATTCCTTTTTCGCTATTATTATTCGGCAATAATATTGCAATGTTACGATTATGAAGTTCAGGAATTACGAATATACTCAGGATGACATATGACAGATTAGACATATGTCATACCGAGTTAGTCTTGAGGTAACTTTCCAAGCAAAAAGACGTGTGATATTTCACGATCGTAAACATTATTGAATTTTATAATCAATAATATCCGCCAAAAACCAAATATGCGTCCTGTACATTTGCTTGTTTACAACAGTATTATTAAATTACACAACAATGTATCAAAATAGATAATCCCAAAAAAACATCACACATTAGTATCAATTCTGGTGGAACGGTATCTTATATAAAGTTCTCTTGTTGTATTGCATCACAGTGGGAAAATTCACTCGGCAATAACCTGATTTGAATTGCAAGCTTTTTTTCGCCCTTGCTGTGCTTCATAAATTTATAAAAGGAGACCGTTTATGCCAGGGTGAATGGCTTCCGCGTTCTATCCCACAAACTTTATACCCTTCCTGGATGAGCTAATGGTCAGTCCTCAAGAGGTCAAATACAGTAGATGCCAGTTTTGGCGAAATCATAGTTGCTAAAAAAACAGTATCAACATAGCAATAGGAAAAAGTCGCCTGCGCGACCCTTGATCGATGCAAGTTACAATTTCAGTCCGTTGAATTACCAAAATAATTATTCATTTCAATACTCATAAAACTAGTCCAAAGTATTTTCTATTAAAAACAGTATAGCTAAATCTTGAAAAAATGAGCTTTCATCATTGGTCCATGGAAATCATTTACAAAGTTACAATGAAATGAAAAATAGTGTGATAAAACGGTCTGGGAACTAAGCTGGAGTGCCTCATATCTGTATGCACCATTTATTAAAGGGAATCCTCGTTCGCATACGAGCCATTCGTTCATCCAGTTTCTACGAAGGAGTACATCACATTAACCATAACCCATGAATTGGCCCATCAGTGGATCGGCAATTACGTGACTCCGGTATCCTGGAAGTACTCCTGGATTAAAGAAGGCTTACCAACGTATCTCCAGTATTACATCGTCGACAAGGTACATGATTTAGTGAACTATAGTCTACTACTAGATATATTGCTTTATGATTTCTAAAATGTAACGGATATTAAATTATGAGTTCTAAAACGTTACAGATACTAACTGACGAATTCTAAAATATTACCGATACTATAATTTGATACTATCTGATATAATGTCATGAGCATTCACGTTAGACAACCTAATTGGCATTCACAGACACTCACTTTACGATTCACACAGTCACAATTGGTGCATAAGTTAACTAACACAGACCCTTCCAAATTTGACCAACTGTACACCAAGTGAATTCCAACTGGTTGGCTTGTGCAACAAACCAAGCCGTATCCAACCATATCCCAACCATCGCATAGGGTAAAGATTGGAATTTTGTAGGATTTTGTAAAACCAACCGATTATCCTACCCAATACTATGATGTAGAAAGGTTGGAATTTTGTGGGGGTTTGTAAAACCAACCGTTAATCCAACTGTATACTTATTCTAAAACGGTTGGAACTTGACTGATACTCGGTTATACAATCCGATTACTAACGAAATTCTACCAAGATCCAACCGCATACAAACTAACAAAACGGTAGGATCAGTCTGCCAGGGGATACGCACAAAAATTCCGTTTCATAAATGCCATCGCTGATTGTTTCGGCAATTTTACAAGGCTCTCATACATAACGCGGTCTTCATCCGAGTATGAGTGCAATGATCATGCCTAAGGGTATCTGTGTGAATGTAATATGAATGTTCGCAGGTATTCAGAAGAGTTTGTTTGAACGTTTGTAAGAATTTGCATGAAAGCTTATATGACTATTCGAATGAGTATTGAGAGCATTGGTAAAATGCTATGACGTATATCACTGCAAATGTTTAAAAGTGTTCTGTGTGCCCGTGTATTCGCGAGTATCAGTGGAAATGGCTATCTAGGTAAAAGGTGAAATCCATTTTTGTCTCTACAATTACATTCTGGTTAAGCGAGAAAACAAAGCGAGCGAGCAATTATAAATCGCCAATATAGATAGAAAATAATATCTTCGAAAATGATAATCATGACTTATATTCATATTTTTCAGCTATACCCCGACTGGAGGGAAATGGATATGTTTGTGACGCGAGTCATTCAGGACGCAGGATTCAGATTTGATAGCTTTGATCATTACAAGCATCTCGAGTGGGATTCTAGTAATCCGGCTGATATACGCAGTAAATTTTCCTCCCAAATTTATAATCGAGGTTGGTACTCTCATTTTGGCATATTCTCATTAAGGACATAAGATTAATGATACGCCAAGATCATGCTGACTGACTCACGATAATTACAGGAGCTGCCATTTTTCACATGATGTCAAATATGCTGAGTGAAACGACTTTTAGAGCAGGAGTCGTTAAATTCGTGAAACAACAGTAAGTATCATCGTAAGGTTAAAGGAGAAAAGATAAATATGGTAATTGAAAGACGTTCACTCGACTTTGACAGTAGAATGATTTTTCTTGCTTAAATGAACAGTGCATACGGTCTCTTCGCGTCAGACAATCTCTGGAGCGCTATGCAGTCAGCTTACATTGACAGTAATAAGGGATCGCCCAGCACCAATCTGTCGATAGAAGAAGTTATGAAGCCGTGGGTCGAACAGCAAGGCTATCCCGTGATAACCGTAACACGAGATTACGAAACTGGAAAAGTAATGATAACCCAAGAGGGCAATCTGGAGAATCAGAAATCCAGCCGCTGGTGGATCCCAATTACCTTTGCAACTAAGTCGAATCCGGATTTTTCAAAAACCACACCATCTCACTGGGTGAAACCCGATGACCAGGGGCTGACTATAGAAGGGATTGACAAGGATGACTGGATCATCGTCAATATTCAGCAATCCGGTGAGAATAACTGTCTAGCACACGAAAATAATCAGATTTTGAAATTCAGGGAGTGATTACGTATGCTGAATTTTATGTCTACAGATGTGGAAGAAGTTCAGTTTATATTTATTTTGTTGTGCCAGGGTACTACCGCGTCGATTATGATCAAACCAACTGGAAGCGCATCGCGGACTACATGAACAGTGAAAACTATACAAAGATTCACGTTCGAAATCGCGCCCAGTTGATCAACGATTTGTCCTACCTGGCAACGTTGCGTCGCCAGAACTATACGACCTTCTTAGATCTTGCTAGGTACCTTGCTCGGGAGGATGACTATCAACCCTGGCTACCGACGTTCCATGCGATAAGAACGTTAAGGCGAGCGATGTACAATGACGAAGTTGACGAAAAACTTAAGGTATTTCCTATTTGCGACATCTGGAATGAAATGATTAAGGCGCATGCACTAGTTTTGGTTACTGTACTAATTATGAACACTTGCTCTATAGAGCCATGGCTCAATCCAATTTTTTTTTATTCAACATTATTTATAATATTTTCCGATCAACCTTGATTCCGGAAACTGGGTAAAAAGTGACCAAAACCGATACATCCGCGATGGAATAATGTTAATAATTATATCTTCACAGAAATTTGTCTTTGGACTCATGGAAAAAGTTGTTACGAAGATCGGATTCGAAGATCGTAGCAAGTACGACTGGGTTAAGAAGTACAAGGCAATTTACGATAACTTGGACGATACAACCAAGGTAAGTCACCTTGTTTTCATGCTATAGCTGTTGTTCGTGTTGTGACACGTGGCTGTTAATTTCCAGAAATGCGTACCGACTGAAAAAGCTCTCGAAAAGTTCTACAAAAGCGAGGACTTTCTACCGAGGCGGCTCAGGGCCAAATTTCTGTCATTTGCTTGCAGTCTCGGTCACCCCCGGTGCTTAGAATCAGCAAAGACCCAACTGCGGGCGTATTTCGAGAACGCAACGGAGAATCCGTGAGTTTGATATACCGGGTGTATTGTGACTGAGCACATGGGAAAAATCTAAACTCAAAAAACTCTTCTAAGAACAATGGCGCTAGCCTAAAATCTAAAAAAAAAATTATTAAGCGAGTTTTTTGCGTTTATCGCATTTAACAAATGGACCAATCACGGCAGGGATATAAAAGAAATTGGTGCGTCATACCGACGCACCAAACTTCATACAACTTTGTCAAATGACAGTCGATGCTGAGTTTAAGCGGCAAGCGAGGCTCTCTCGATCCGAAGCTAGGGAGACTGTTGACAGACGTCAAATGCAAAAAATGACATTGTCAGCTGATCGATTTTCACTTGCCACCAACGCTGTAGGTTAGGATATCCGGCCTGGTCATGCTACTGATCAAATAACCAAAGAACGAATGAAGATCGTACCCTTTTTAAACAAATTAAATTCTCCTCGTTTGTTTATTCTTTTGTATTCTGTATTTATTGATAAACTTTTTGAGTTAATAAAGGTTGTAAAAACGCTGCCAGTGAAGTTTATGGATAACTCGCTTAATAATTTTTTTTTTCAGATTTTACACTAGTGCCATTGTTCTTAGAATATGTTTTTGAGTTTAGATTTTCCCGATATGCTAGAAGTTGCAATACAGCCTGTATAAAAAAATTTGTACTTCGGTCCTAAATCTTAAGTAGGGGTTAGTGATGAAAAGGGCAAAGGATATTTCAACGAATCAAGAGGGAAAAAACGTATTGATGATAACATGTACTTGAGCTCCTGCTAAGCTCTGATTGAACTTTCTATTGCAACTTACATTTTCAGACTTGAGAGCAAGTATAATGTTCAACCTGAAACAAGAATAATGTGCTTGTCTCCAGAATATCGCCGGATTTGCTGAGCTGGGTAAAGTGTCACGGAACAGCGGGTTCCGAAGAAGAGATGTTTAAAAGGATCAACGGTTCAGACATAAAGTACCTGGGTTACCTGCGCTGTTCACCCAACAAGTCGGTACTCCAAAAATACGTGGATCAAATTCTTGCTGGCGAAGTTAATGCAACGACCAAACAATTCCGATTAGCTTTTGTATCTCTTGCCGAGGATAGCGCGTCGAATCTTGCAAACGCTGTGAGTTACTTCGCGAAAAATCACGAAGCTGTTTACAAATAGTAAGTTTTTTTTTTTCAATTTTATTGAAATACCGTCTGAATTTTCGTCCTGCTCATAATTGTGAATTTACACTTTTTTTTTACATCCCAAGAATATAATATAACATTCGATTCCGCAGCTTCGAAAAGTCATCAGAAAATGCAACTATCAACGTATCATCATTAATAAACGATTACGTTTGGCGAATACGTACGCTCGAGCAAATGAAAACTATCAATGAGGTAAGAAGCCGTCACTTGTTCGTAAAAACAAGCGTAAAATTGTAAATAACGTTCTTCCCCTTCCAGATGTGTGAAGCATTGAAGGCAGAATCTCACCCCTTAACTTCAATAGTCCAGGACAGTATTGCCAAACAAACGATAAAAATCCAGTGGAGCAATGAGAATGCTTCAATACTTGGCGAATGGCTCCACGATAATTCGTTAACTTCGGCGACTAATCTGTAATTCAACATTCAGATAGTAATAATTGTAGAAAATCATGATTATCGCGAGTAGGCGTTACCATATGACATGTTATACATATATGAGTAGATCAGCGCTTCTTCAAGAAAAAAATTTCATTTTATAGTACAGTGCTGAAATTATGATGTCGTGCAGTTTTCTTCATAATTGTACACAGAAACCTGTGCAGCAATAAATTTGCTGATTTATATTCATTTTGTTAAAAATTATTCGGGAGGTCCTCATGTCCCAACAAATACTGATTGAGATTCATTAAGGAACCCTCACAACAAAATTTCTCATACGATCTGATTTGCATTCCAATTTAGAAAGTAAAATCATTTATTGGCGTAACTGGAGAAATGACAAGGAATCCCGAAATAAGGTGCCGTTATAAGATTTTGAAAGTTAAACCAGCGCAACTGCGAAAATGACACGGAATGCCGAAATAAGATTTATTGTTTAACCCTTTGAAGCATACATTTTTCCTCATGAGCTTTCTAACTAAGATTCGGGGCTAAGGGATTTTTAGGTCCGCTGATTTCGTGTCTGAACTCAGAATTCCTTGCTCTCACGCCGGCTCAAATACCACTTTTTAAAACGTTTTATCTTAAACAAAAGCATAATAAGTGAATTTTATATGATAACATTATTTATCACTGTAATTAGGCAACAGAATTTTCCCTTAACGTTTGAAACCGACGTTTCGGCTGACGTTAACAACGCGGGCAACAACGGGTTCCGTCCCCCATGAAAAAGGGTATACTCGCGAATATGTTTCTAGATGTCCTAAAAATATATAACGGATATATAATATATATGTTCGATGTATCCATTATATATCCCAGATAATAAACATTTAGCCGGATTATGAATCTCGAAAAGATATATAATAGATATGTACGAGATATAAAAAAACCCTATCACATGATATATTAACTAACCGGTTGCCCCCGTAGGAAAAGTATACTCGGTTGTAATACCCCGAGAGCTTGAAAATTATCGGATATTTCCCGATTGTTTCGTTGCTACGCGACGATATACGGTAATTTTTAATTTTCCATCCTCGCGCCGCGCGCTCGTGATTTTTGTAAGCAAAACTTATCTTAATCGGAAAATATCCGATAATTTTCAAGCTCTCGGAGTATTACAACCGAATATTTTTCTAGATGTAATAAAAATATATAAAAGGTTTATAAGTGATACATCGGAATATATATTTCCTTATAAGCGCGGATGTATGTATTTACATATCCATTACGTGTATGTAACAGTTTGCAAGTCTTGAAATAATACTACGGTGCAAGTGAGTATTCTGAACATATACATATACTATTGATCTGCTATTGCTTACAATAAATTACATTTTTTTAAAAATATTTCCCGCAACTTGATTTTTTATCGAAGGTTTAACATCTCTTGTTTATATATTAAATACAAAGTTTGCAAAGTTTCATGATAATCCATTAACAATTTGGGCCCAAATTATTAGTGGAAAAGTAGTTTCTTTATTTTGCTTCCTCATAGAGGGAGCTTTGCTTTCATGGAAAATTTTTTTTCGAGATTTTCATGTCAGTGTGCTTAGAATCAACTAAAACGTCGAGAAAAATGGTTTAGAAAATGTGCGTGTGTGTGTGTGTGTGTGTGTGCATATTTATGAAATCTAATTCCATCTTTAGGTTGAAAATTGGATAAGTAGTTTTTCTAGGAACTTACGTCAACTCATTGTGCTTTTTTGCTTACCTAGTGGCAGGTTCTCCCGGATGTTTCTAAAGCACAATCAAAGATTCTTTCAAAGCAGAAAAAAGAATTTTTCATCATGGTTAAAAAAAATTGGAAGAACCCGCCAGTAGATAATTAAAAAAGACATGAAAGTTTACTAGAGATCGTTTCTGAAAGAAATTCAAAATATCAATCCCTTTGTAATTGAAAAAGGAACGAAAGTGTCAAACGAAATTTTCTTTTGGGAGCTCATCGAGCGAAGATATCGCTGGACAAAGTTTTAAGACGGAAAAAAAATCTTTCGTCGCTTTTTAAAAACAAAAACTGGGGAAACCACAAATGGACAATCTAAGAAATCACAAAAAGGTCAATAGAGTTCTCTTTAAAAAATCGGGGGATACCCTCCACTATAGAATCTAGAATACGACAAAAAAGTCCTTCGGCATTGTTTTTCCGATCAAAATTCTGGACAGGAAACATTGTCAATAAATGACAAATGATAAAATGACGAAAAACTACATCTAGCCTCTTTGCCTGTGACTCTGGATATTTAGAAAGGTGTATAAAGTAGAAAGTTGTATGTTGTTTCTTCAGTATTTTTTACTTTTTACAAAGCTACCTCAATGCGTAAGTATCTTGATCGATTTTAGCTTCCAACGTTATTGCTTGATGATGTAAAATGCAAATTAGGCCGTGATAATGCCATTTTGCCATCA
This sequence comes from Clistopyga incitator, assembly GCA_947507545.1. NCBI lineage: Eukaryota > Metazoa > Arthropoda > Insecta > Hymenoptera > Ichneumonidae > Clistopyga > Clistopyga incitator. The sequence goes on from OX382176.1 coordinate 8,012,948, forward strand.
AGATGATTCATACCGATTTTCTATGAGGGATGCAGTCATTGTCGAAGTCATAGCATCCCCTAGACTGATAAAAATCATCTTTAAATTGAATAAATCGTCCTACGCCCTCATTTAAACAAATTTGTCATTAGGACATGCAAATATTTAGTCTCTTCAAGAATAATTCGATTTAGTCGTCTTAAATATCTTCGCCATTACCAAAATATTTGGTATACAAATTATAAATTTCAACGAAGGTGTTCGCCAATTTAGGTAATTGAATTTTTTTTTTCTGTGCAATTATGTCATTCCGACATCATCAGGGTGATGATGTCGACTTTGGATTAGGGATGATGTCATTTTCGAAAAGCTCCTAGAAGAATTGACGTATGCATAAGTGTCCTTGTGATTCACATGACGCAGTTCGTGTCTGAACTAATACACAGCGCCTCAGAAGCGCCACTGTTTATCTACTTAATCTGCAGACGTAATAAGGAAGCTTCCTCAAAGAAGTAGCCAAGTGGATCATAAGTTGAGCCATTCACACGTATCATTCACTAACTATTTAATTTGAGAGACTGCAATGAACGTGCTAAATTGTAAATGCAGCGCTGTGAGTAAGAGTTCACGAAGCTTTATAAGGTTGGCCTTTTAAATAGAGCACTAGTATATACTTGTTAGTGAACGCGTCAGCCTCGAAAACACCTAAGTATATTCGAAAGATTAAGGTAGGCGATATCGAGAGTTTATAGTGTTGCTATTCGTGTTCACGTGAATTAATTCGTAATAATCAATCTTCTATTCGCGATTAATATTTGCACAAATCTATTTATTTGATTTTCTAACGATCAAGACCCTTTTTTGTTGAAATAAAAAATACCGTAAATGTTGGACACTTTTCTCAATCAAAATATTAGCAGTTTTGAACAATATACTTTTCCAATTTTGCTATGTGAATACATTTAAATATATATATATTTATAAAAAAGCATCAGAATTCAAATATCTTTCGGAATTTATGGATTTGAAATGGAACAGATATCTTTGAAAATAGCTGTTCCCTTTGCAAATATGCTACCTTGGCAGAATTAACAACAGGGTTAAGAACAAAATAAATCAAAATGATATTTCGTGTGAATGGGCAATTTGTTTGAAGTATTTTAGGTCGGTGTAATAACGTCACGTCTACGGATATTTGGTTCTTTTTTGTTAGTGAATAATAAAATGAGAGGCTTAAGTACACGAGAGTATTTCGCTCTCTTTGCGCTCGTTCTATTGCACAATGAATGCTGGGCGGCACCGGAAATCAATGCGGAGAAAGGCATTGCGCGTCATCCACTTTTGCCGAAAGCAGCAATGCCCATATCATACGAGATCAAATTGGTTCCCGAAATCGTGGAGGGCAATTTGACTCATCACGGTGAAGTCAAGATTGGTGTGAATGTTCTCGAGAAAACTTCGAATCTGACACTCAACAGCCAAGATCTTCGTATTGACGAGAGTTTCACAAGAGTCGTTGACGCTAACGGTGTTGTACATAAACCAAAAAGCCATACACACGTGAAGGATAACTGGCTTCTAGTAATTGAATTTAATCAACTAATCGATGTTGGTCTTTACACGTTGAATCTTAAGTTCGCTAGCAACACGACAAATAGTTCTGGAGTTTCCACAACTTCATGGGTCAACGATCATGGCGAAAAAGTGTATGTATCTTGCTAATAATTCTCCGCTATTGTCTTGGAATAAAATATAATGGTGTTTCGAATTTATACCAAAAATTTCCAATCGAATCCTATCACCACTATGAGAGTCAATTTACGAATGATTCATTTTTTCAATAGGGTATTGCATTAAACAAGTAGTATTCATCGTCGATTTCGCGAGACTAATCTTAGATTGAACACTCTAAAAAATCGGCGGTGTAAAATGCAACGTTGTGAATGGTGAAAAAACCGGTATTAGCAAATGATGGGATGCGCAGATATAGCACATCTAAATAACTTCGACAAATGATTTGGTAATAGAAGGAAGCTGAAACCTGAGAAAAAAGAACGTGGGCAAGAAGAACTCCGGGATAAAGAAAATTCGCGAAAAAATAACTTTTACAACTGTATTTAGTTTTTTTGCTGTATTATTGCACTTTTTGTATATACAGCCGCAGTGTGTCAGTTATAGTTTCCCTTCTTGACGATGAATAAATGTCAGTGGAGTTTTTTTCGATTGTCATTATTCCGGCAGTCTTACAATAAGTAAAATTCAGCAAATGAAATTGATACGAGCACTGATGGCTCACTTTTGTCCCTGAATTCGGCAAAAAGGTTTTCGGGTGCTTGTCGAATGCTCGTTGAAACGACTTCACCTCGCCCATGAAAGTGGCGCTTTACGTCCTTGTGACTATAAGCATTATTTCAAAACTACACCGAATGGGGCACATGGTTTCACTGTCCGGTTTAATTAATTTCGGTGGTAATCAATAACCCTAATTTCCTTATAGCGCTCTTTTATACCGTCGTTTACACCAAATGATATAAACCCGTTGACCCAACAGTTGATGTTGAAATGGTTCATTTTAACAGATGATGTTTTACAGCGTAAGATCCCAACAGTTGCCTACAATCTAGATCTTAAGGTTAAGCTTAAGCGTTCTTAGAGTTCAAAAAACCGGTTGAGCCCCAGCATTTTGCTTCCTCGTAGAGGAAGCTTTGTTTTGACATGTTTATTGTTATACATTATTATAATACCCATGTATAATTATTACTGTTTATACTTTATCTAATCTGTATTGTCGAAAAAACCCAACGATGATATGTTTATATAGATGGACGATCTTTTCTGGAGTGACGGCGCGCAGGAGAGCTATTTTTCCATGTTGGGACGAGTTTGATCTAAGAGCTACCTACAATCTGTCGATAAAGCACTCGGCAAATTACAGAGCGGTATCGAATATGCCGATCCGCCACAGTTACCGCGATGAGAATGGCAAACAGTGGACCAACTTTGACGTTACACCTTCTCTGCCTCTTTATCTCATGGCCTTCGTCGTATCCAATTTCGATTGCATTCAGGATGAAAGCGAAATGATAAACGTTTGCGGCGCGAACGACGTCTTGCCCCGTTTGAAATATGCCTCCGATATCAGTGAAAGGACAATCGTATATTTGGAAAAACACATGAATATCAAGAACAATTTTTCAAAAATTGATCTATTTGCTGTGCCATATAAACGTAACAAGGACGTTTCACCGGCCTGGGGTCTCATTTTATATCGGTAATATATTAAGATATTTAACGTAACTAGAATGAGGATTAATATATTAAGATATTTAACGAAATAAATAACGGGACGATTTTCAACAAAAAAAAAAAATTATCGACGGTATTATTAGAAGGGAAAAGCCGCATTTTTCTACACTGTCATGGCATTTTAGTTCGTTTTGAACAGAAACATATCAATTGACAACGGACTTATTGTTAATACACGAAATGAATTCGACTGCAGTTTGATCCAGCGGCGGTACGCTCTGTCAGCCGTTACAGGGAACTGAAATGAATAAACTCAAAATGTACTTCTAGAAAATTAATAAGACTATCGAATGACTAGATATATCCTTAGAATTAAAATCCTTAGAAAAAAAAATGTAAAAATGCTGACCGCGTGAAAGAAGTTTCACGTTTCAAACGTTTTTTTTACCGCTAACAATAAATTCATTCTTAATTGATATTTCTGAATATAATAGAAACCGAATTTTCATAAGACCGTCTACTAACCATGTGTAAAAATCCAAACGTGACCTCCAAAAATCGACCTGCTTTTTAATCAAATCCTAATACTAGTGTCTTAATCTTCGATGTACGATATGAATTTCAATGTTTCAAGGGAATCGAGTATTACATATGAGCCATTCAAAGAGCCCGTCAACGTTAAAGCAGATCGCGCTTTGGTTGTAGTTTCTGGATTACTTCAGCAATTGATCAGGAACGTGATGCCGTATCGTGAAGAATCTTTTACGTACGCTTCAATCATATCAGGATTGTCCACGTATTTAAATTACTACATCGTTGATAAGGTACGTTGATGCATTGACAAAGAATCACATAAGGCTTTTGAAGGTAGTTCATATGTTTTAAGAAAAAACAAGTCTACACAAACGAGAAGTACGATTTAAAAAAATGGCTTGTAGATATTTTAAAGAAAAAAAGTAAGTATGAAGTGACGTAGATTATCTGGGTTAAAGGGTTCGTACTTAATAACGAGTGAAAAAAAGTTTTGATGATGCATTTTGCAATAATTAGTACATAGTTTCATCATAATCTGCAATGTTGCTCAAATTTAGCAGAATTGAAAAATTGCCTTCACCTTAACGGCACATAAAATAGCGAAGTCTAATTTTATACATGAAATTAATGCTATTTAGCAGTGATAGATACACAGTTTCTTTATAATGTGTTATGTGTTTCAGATTGTCCCAATTTTTAACTATTATAATTAAAAAATCTGCAATGTAGAAGTTTGCAAGTTACTTCCTCATTACTTTTACCTTTTTATTTCCGTTAATCTAAATCAATAGAATCAATTACTATTTTTATATGAAACTCCGTTGAACGACGACAAAAATGGAAATTTTTTTGTTGATGTCATTGACGTTGGAATATTTTATGTTGTTTAGTTAATTTTTTCATTAATCAAGAATGGTTTTGTGGATGTATATTTTAATAAAAATCACAAAATCGTTTTTGAATTAAAAAATATGAACCAAATATGAACTATGTTATGCAAATTTGGAAGGTTCCAGTTTCAAACTGTGGGATTTATCATAAAATGCCCCATATATAAGTAGGAACCATTAATTCTAGATCCAATGTAGACTACACTCGTTTCACTTTTGAAGCGTGTACAATTTTTTTTAAACCTTCGTATTCGACTTATCTGTCTGCACCGGTAACATTGAATGCCATTCTAATAACACTTAATTTTTAGTTGTACCCGGATTGGAGAGAAGTCGATAGACTGAGAGTTAGAGCCAGTACTAATTTAGCATCTACAGTATATGATAGCGATGACTATATGCCTCTAGAGTGGCAATCCTATGAAGAAGCACCTTGTCACAAATTCCGTGCTGGGTCTAACGATTGGGGTAAGTACCATAAGTTGAAACCATTTAGAAACTTATCTTATATTTTATCATAGACTTTTTGTAAAGATGAAATTTGGAGTTTTCTCAATATCGCAATAATTTCGGAAACACATTGATACGTTCTGCGATATATTTAAGAATAATCATATGCTGGAAAAATATATATGTACTGTTATTAACTTTGCGCTCGATGATTCCGAATTTTTGGATTTTAGGTGCTGTTGTTTTCCGGATGCTGTCCAACATTGTATCTGAGGATGTGTTCAAAGCCGGAATCGCCAAATTCATTAATGACAAGTAAGCACAGTAGTCCACGGAAAAACGGTGAGTTGGGACAACCAAGTCATTGGCCAAGCACGAGTCAGATGATTATTTTTGGATTAGACCAACATAAAACTTAATTGTCATATTCAATAACCGAAATATCCCAGCTGATCCTTTTTTTCCGGATCGCTAAAGGAAAACTGTTACTCACAAATATACTTCACACTAACGGTTAATAAATTATGAAGTGTTTCAAGGGTAGTAACCTATTCGGTTTTAACGGTACCGCAATTCCTAGAGCATTTTAATTGAAAAAGTCGGACACAAAACAAAAAAGCCTTCCTAAAATAACGTGTCCGAAGTTACCCCAAGGACAATATAAAGAGAGAACATGAGAAAGTCACGATTTGGGCTATTTTTGTAAATTATGCACCGTAAGTTGTTATTGAAATGGAAGCGCAAAGCTTGACTAATACCTGTGCCACTACCCGTGGAATACCGCATATATAGGTATAAGTTTACCATTAGGAAAGTTAAAAAAAAGAGTCTATCTCACCTATTTCCGTATGCACAGTCAATATGTGCCCATTACCTCAGACCATCTGTGGGACGCTATCCAATCGGTGTACGACATAAAGACAACATCAAGCGATAATCTGTCCATAAAACAAGTCATGAAGAGTTGGACCGAGCAAAGGGGCTATCCTCTGTTAAATGTAACGAGAGATTACAAAACTGGCAAGGTGGTAATAACTCAAAGGTCCAGCATCGTTAATGACACATCTAGTCGTTGGTGGGTGCCAATAAGTTTTGCAACCAAAAGCAATCCTAACTTTGCAAATACGACGCCGACCCACTGGCTCAGGCCGGAAGATGAACGTCTGATTATCGATGGGGTAGACGGAGACGACTGGATAATTGTTAATATCCAACTTACTGGTACAAAATTTGTTATACCTTTGCTTTGGTTGCATTTAATGTAAGTGATATACAGGGTTGAGGCACATCAAGTGTAACAGAGCAATATCACTCAAACTATTGATCATATCCAAAGATGTTTCAGACAAAAGTTTCAGTGTTCGAGAAGGCCGTCATACTGGACCACTCCATTTTTTGTCGATGGAAATACTGAAACTACGTCAAGGTCCACTCCGCTTTTAAAAATGGAACCATGTATTTTTTCGATTTTAAAACGAATAAAAAAAAAAAAAACAATTTCCAGCGTTCGCCTATACAAAAATCGAGTGGTCCAGTATGACGGTGTTCCCGAACACTGAAACTTTTGTCTGAAACATTTTTGGATTTGATCAATAGCTTGAGTGATATTGCTTATCAACACTATATGTGCACAACACTCACCCTGTATATTTTACCAAGCAAATTAATCGCTTCAAGTAATACTTATGTATACAAAATTTCCCTTCCCTTTGACTAGTTTAAACTTACGAAACATTATTGGAATCAATTGAAACCTAAGGCTCTGTTAACAGACACAAAGTAATTTTATGTGAACTTGATATTGTTCTAGGTTTTTATCGCGTCAATTACGACAAATGCAATTGGAAAAAGATTATAAAGTACATGAACAGCGAAGATTACACGAAGATTCACTATTTGAACCGCGCGCAATTGCTGAGCGATTTATATTACATGATTAGGTTGAATCAGCAAAATATTACGACATTTTTCGAGCTCGCCAAGTATCTAAGTCGCGAGGATGATTATATACCTTGGTCACAAGCTATGGATATCGTCTCTACCTTGAGGAATGCTATATTTGACGACGGAACTGACGCTGCGATTGCTGTAAGTTTTCGTCGCAGATCTCGTAATGGGGGAAAAAAAAAACATTACTGCGAAGAAAGATTCTCACCGTAAAATTATTGCAGAATTTCTTCGTTAAACTTATGGACAAATTGATTGAAAAATTTGGATTCGAAGATCGTAGCGGGTACGAATGGGTGAAGAAGTACAAGCCATTCTATGATAGTCTGGACAACAGAACAAAGGTACAAATATTACGTGTCTATTCGTTTCTACTAAGTATTAAAATATCTCGCAAATGCCATTGTGTAGTGAATTCGGAAAGAGGCTGGGGCGTTTAAACTCTAGTGGGAGAGGTAGGCCTATCACCGACAAGATATGGGATGGACCAGGGAAGTAAAATTGTGCACGAAAAAAAATGTGCACAATGACATTTTGTGGGATATATATGTGTCCAAATAGAATTGTGCACGATGTGGTTGTGCACATCTGCGAATGTTTGTGCCATTACTTCATCGATGCTAAGAAAATTTGTTATTACTGTGTGAATAATTGATAATATCGGTATGAATTGAACTGATCTACGTTGTTTCAGAAATTTGTGCCCGTAGAAAAAGCTCTGGAGAAATTTTACAAAGATGGCTACAGGAATGAAGATTTTTCGACGAAGGGCTACCGGAAGGAAGTCCTGTTATTTGCTTGTGCACTCGGACATCCTAAATGCTTGGATTCAGCGAAATCTCAACTCTGTGCTAACATTAAGAATGCAACTGAAACCCCGTGAGCGAAAAATCTATTACAAGATATGAATGCCAGTTTCCAATATCTATATTTGTCATTTGCCTGTAAATGGTGGAATTCTAGACCATTTAGGAACGACGTACTCATTTTTTACACGAATTTCATCAACCTGAAAGTTATTTGTATTCTTACTATTCCACTGCTTTTCGAGCAGTTTCTATAGTAAATGGCGATCAAATTACGCTTTTCGGATTTGGTGTATTGTGCACAACACAAAAAAGATAGACACCAAGTTTGAATAAACATAAATGCCTAATTGAGGTTTTGAATAAACCTAAGATGGTTTCATTTCAGAATTTCAGCGAACCTGGAGGGTTGGGTTAAGTGTTCAGGTGCAGCGGGTAATGAGGATCATTTGCTGAAAATGGTAACCAGTTCCATGGATACATCATATCTGAGATATCTCAGTTGTTCACCAGATAAAACAGTCCTGTGGAAATATGTGGAGGGCGTCCTTACCGGTCAACTGAAAGCGGGAGAGTGTCAGCTATTTTCAGCCCTCAGAGGCCTTATAAAAACTGCCTACGTCCCGAGGAATTATACACACCTCAGTCGCATGGTGGTTTATTTTATTAAAAACTTCGACAGGGTGTACAATTTGTAAGCATATTCTTGTCTCAATGGGATCGTTTGATATTATCGCCTTTATTACCGTAAATTAAGGCAACTGTACAGTTAACTCTTGTTCATGTTGTTAACGATTTTTTTTATTTTCATAAATCACAGCTACCTAAAACGTTCGGTAGGACATCACACTAATGCGACGAGGTACACAGCTACCTTATTCAAGGATTATATTTACCATATTCCTACGCTCGACCAACTGAAACAGGTATGATTATCCTGGAATGATGCTTGCCTAGCAAATACCGCGGGCGAACTGTTTAACTGATAATACACAAATAAAACCTTTATTTGGAGCGATTAGATATTTAATTGATTGTTGTGTTGAAAGAAATTAAAATTTTATCGACTCAATAAAATATTTAATTTTTTTGACTACCAACTTAATTTGCCGTTGCGTCAAAAGAATATTTGTTTTAATGGGGACAAAATTTATTTGAATCTAGTTAATATTTAATTGCTTCCATTAAATGGGTTATCAAGTAAAGCATAATATCTGATTTATCTTTATTCACTAAATGGTTCTATTGATTCAAATACATTTTAAATCCATACAATCATTTACTTATTCTACTCAATGAAAAATATTGCTCCTTCAATTTTACTAGTTGTTTTGAGAGAAATAATTCAGCTTTTTTTATGTAATTCACTCAATACAGTAAATCGTTGTTTTAACCATACGTATAATTGTTTTAAATACGAAACTACTCGATTCAATTTTTTAGTTTCATTTTCTCTCAGTATAAGTTCGAAAGGCTAAACTTAACCGTATAAATTCGATCGAAGGTTTTGTATTTCCATCGCATTTCGCACGGTTGAGAATTCACTATCATCGGAAAAGAAAGGTTACTTGATGCAAACAAATCTCTATGAAATCTCGATCTATAAGAAATTTTTTCAACGTCGACGAAATTATACATTCGAGAGGATTCAAAGTAAATATTATTTCTTTGAAAAGAAGGAAGGAACTTGTCTTTTTTTGAACGATATCGAATCTGTCGTTCCAGGCCAACGATACGGTGCGAAATTTCACATCTAATTTGCCTTTTGTCATCGACGATTACATCAATCAGCAAACGAAGCGAATTGAATGGAGCGACAAAACATCCCTGATCATCAACGAATGGATGGCCAGTAATACATCCCCCGAGCCGGCTACTGCTTAGATGACGAAATGAAAATCTATGGTACTCAACGCGACTGGCACTCTAAAATGCATCGTAATGATATATAGAAACTTTTGTAAAATAAGAAGATTATTTGATTAGTATGTTTAATAAAAATTTGACGTAACAATCAAACGATGTTGGGACCCAAAACATTTTTATTTTTCAAATTTTAGTAAGATACCTTGTGACGTATTTTTTATGAGCGTGATCACTCATGTGTGCGGTCACAACTTGGATGGGCGACTGTTTAGCCACGCATTGATTTTCTCTCCACTGCGGAGCGGAAGGTGGATTTTCTAGGCGTCAAAAGCATACCGAGGAATAAAAACAAAATTTTGTAGATTTTTAATTAATGCTTATATGACTTACGACCCAAATAGATATTTCTTAGAGTTCAATATATTTACTGTTCAATAAATAAATTGCTTACGGATGAAAAAATGTATCTGACTTGAATCAAAGTCTAGTAGGCCGGCATTCAAGTAAATAAATTTATTTAGGATGAATAGTTCCTAGTCCCGTTAACTAGATGTTTCTTCTGGGTGTTATGACCTACATGTGGAATTGGAAAAATGTAAAACTTCGTACACTCACTTGTGTTGACATTCAAAACTCATTTATTGAGGTCATGTACCTATGACGTTGAACGAAATTTTTCAGTGTGACATCGAGAAACAAGAATTTTCGCAGAGCTGCGAAAAGTACTCCTCTGGCCGGAGGTCTGAAATAATATATCTTATATCGAACGCGAAGCGAAGCGTTCGTAAAATCGCATTTTCACACGTCATGATATAAAATTTCGTATGATACTAGTGCGATAAAACTTTTTCAGAAAAAGTTTTATCGCACGAGTATCGTAATCTACTATTTTGTAACTCATGCACACGAAGTCGAACTGTACGTGCCTGCAAAGCGTGCGTAAGATGGCGTATTATGCTGACATAAACGTAGATAATTTTTCGTACGCCATCTGGTGCGTAAAGTTATCTAGAATTCGTTAGATGGCATGTGTAAAACTATCAACAAAATGATTTTACGCAATGCTTCGCAGGCACGAAGATGTCCGACAGTATGTTGTCATTCGTTACAAAAAATAGTATGTGACACTTGTACGACGAAGTGGCCTTCCCGTGGAGGTTAGGAAGCGGTGAACTCGACTTGGCTTGTACGCGGCTTCCTAACCTCCGCGCGATAATGGCCGCTTTAACGTACTAGCATCACAATGTACTAATGGCACAGGGGGGGAGGGGTTGAAATAGCGAATTTCCAAATAATAAACATCTGAATCTCCAATAGCCATCATTATAAAATTCGTTATTTTAGCCACTAATATTAACACTGGATATATACAAATTAATGCAACTTTATTTTCGCATCACATAATGTACCGTGGAAATTGAAGAATGTGTAAAAATTATATCTAACAACGTCTTTTGAGAGCACATATCGCGAGAACATCAATAATGCACCTGACTGCAGAGATATAATACTTCCAGTTAATACCCGGTGAAAACAATATAATACGGTTATAAAAATACAATATTGTGCGATTCGACTTTCGTTGAAACTATTGTATTAATTATTTTATCTTCTCACTGATGATGCGAACAAAAAATTGAGTAGCTATCATTGGTGAATAATCGAGACGCCAGGCCACGATAAACATCTCTTTGTCTAAAATATTTTTTGAAATCTCGTTTAGATCTTCGCTTTCCTTAGCTACTGCACACACTGCTTTCCTTTTCATATATTAATGTCGCTCGTATCATTATTTACAATTACATACATAAGAAAACACTTAATAACCGATACGAAAACACTCAATAACCGAGCACTTAGACATCAGCATATTTGGCAATCCTTCTTTTTCAAATATACTTAAATTTTTAATAAAATTACTTTTAATAAAATGGAAAGTCATTAATCATCGTATCGAGTATCTTTAATTTTCACGACCGCAATTTTTAACTTCACCTATTTATCGTTTTTCAGAAATTTCAATTAATTAATTCACTTGTTGCAATTCACGCAGCATTTTTTCGCAACCACTCGCCGATTGTCGCGGCGTTTTTATCTAACCACCGAATGCTGCTTTCCGCTTGTTCCACAGATTGTTGTATCGTACGCGTTGAACTTCCAAGCTCAGGACCTCGTTCCTTAGCGAATTCTAATAACTAGAAAAATCAAATTGCCGTTAACGATTAGATATCATTTTATGCGACGAAATAATGCCAAAGTAAATGATCTGATACTTACATCCTTTAGTTCATACTTGGTAGTGATTTTCTTTGTGGCGTATCTTACAATGCTCGTCATCATCATTAGGGACGTGCCGCAGCTGCAAAGAATACATTAAGTAATTATATTCTTACTAACAGATTAAAATCAGCGATTCATACCAAGAGTATATTATCAGATTACATTTCGAATCTTTAAATATAATGTTAATCCGAATTCCCATAAAATATTATATTCAATAGATTCAACTTTGTTCATTAAATTAAATTAAATGAATGAAGAAACCGATAAATAAAAGTGAAAAATAGTAAAAAGATATATATATATATATATATACTTCAATATCGGTTAATTTATAGCTAAAAATGCATGAAATCCATTAATTATTAATCATTTGTTTTTGAGGCATTGAAAATGTTGGTCTTTTACATTCCAGATGTGTTTTCTTTTTTTATTAAACTATCGAAAACTGAGAAAAAATAAATAAAACTTACTGCCGCGTTAAGCGACTCCAATTATTTCTGAGGAAGTTGAAAACCAGTGATCGGCCGATAACGTTATTGGAAACAGCGCTGAATACACGAGGCATGTCCTGCTTTCTGATGGCTGAATTCTCCGTTATTGCCCGTTCGAGATATCGATTAAGTATCCAAGTTTCTCTGGTACATCCCATAGCGTTGAGAAGCAAATCCTTTTCGGAGCCTACGTTCGTCTTCAAGTAACGTTCCCAGGCGAAATCCCACTCGGCTTGTCCACCTACTCGAATAGCCGTACAGTAGACGACCCCTTTCAAGTTTGGTGAGATCCTGCAAAAAAATAATACAAATATATTCATCATAACAGAGTTTTGCAGTTAAAAATACATCACTCATATATTACTGAAGAAAAATTTAGTTACGATCAAAATTTGAATACTTAATGCGAAAAATGTTTAATAAATTAATATCACTGAGGATAGATTAATATTCCTCACAATAAAGCCGCAAAGATGTTAATTATAATTAGTAGAAAATACATTCAAATAAAAAAAAACAAAAACATACATTTTTCTGATGAAACGTATCCGCTGACTTTTCTGGATAAATAGTTTTTAATGACGTTTTTTTTTAAATTATTTGGAAATACTTTTTTTGAGCAATTTAATAAAACAATACAATAGAGAATCGTTCTACGAAATTATATACAAAATTGGTGAGGTTTCCATTATTTCTCGAAACAAGATGAAACAAATATAACAAATTCCTCATTCTTAAACTTCTCATTTATTAAAAAATCACAAAGTTCATTTCATAGAAAAGCGAATAAAGTTTTCTAACAGATCGATAAATTATTCTGAAAAATAATTTTCTAATACCGGTTTGGTAGAATTATTATTAAGGAACAATGTTCTTAATATTTGCAATGGCGTGAATTCTTTAAAAAATTTATTTATCGCAAAATCTTCAAATCTTGATTTGGACGACTTTTTTTTGTTTGAAATGTATAATCTGCTAACGAGATTTAATGACAGTAAATTGTCATCGTGATACGAGATCAAATATGTGTTAACAAACCACGTAGTGAAACTGTGCAATACTCACGGATTGTCGTTGTCGGGGTCGGGCCTGCTTCGCCAATTTTGGAAGTACAACACGGCATTTCGAACACAATCATCATGGCCATAGATGCAAGCCCAATTCAGGACATCCATACGTGTGAAGACTGTCAATTGGGGATCATCAGGAGAATCCCTAAAACCGACTCTCTCGTAAATTTTGCTCAACTGTTTCAAAACGTACACCTGTAATAACGAAAAAGCAATTAATATATAGTTCAAGGTTGTGAAAAAAAAAATAGCTGAAGGAGATATTCATGGTACAGTCAAGTCAAAGACGTACGAAAATTCAGGAAATATAAATTTATTTATTATTTTATAGTATAAATTTATTGCTCACAATTGGTAACGATATGAGTCTTTCGCAAAGTATAGCCATTCGTTTATGAAAAAAAGTTAAGGAATTCATTTTTCTTCTAATTAAAACGTGACACGATGAAAATTAGTCGGTAAATTTGTAAAATCTCTTCCAACAAACAAAATGAGGTACGGTTATTCAATATCGAACTACGATTACAAATTTGTAAACTGTAAATAATATGTCCTATGAGTTATCAACGTAAACTGAGTGACTTTTCGGTTTGAAAATGTGTATAAACTATTGAATCTTGGTGCTGTATTGACTTAACTGTACCGTCGATGCCTCCTTAAGGGGGTGCTGAAGTAGATTTTTTGATCGACATTGGTCTGTTCTAGAGAATCGACTATTCGTCGTAAATACAATACGAGTACCTGCTTTCAATTTGCCAGGTGTTACACGTAGATAAATAATTTGTTGCCTGGTTGAATTAGAGTAAAAAAAATTACAGGTCAACAGTATCTTCAGAAATGTATGATTCTTTCTATTTCTCGTAGGTTTTTGGCCATAATTCGACTAGGCGACAAATCATTTATATTCTTATAACGTCTTTGTCAATTTTGAAGCAGGTACGTCGTGTATTTATGAGGAATGGTCGATTCTATGTGAGAGCTTATTTCTACTGACCAAAGTCAGTAAAAAAATCTACTCCAGCATCCCCTTAAGTGAGAAAATGTAAATTTAAGGTTTCAATGATTTACTCGGAATATATCGTAGCCTGATAACTTGATGAGCATTGTATCCAGGTAGCCCAGATTCGTAAAGGCTGATTTCCATGGAACATATTCGGTCTCTTGACCCAAGTACGATGTCACGTCCATTGCGGTGGCGTAATCGAGCTTTCCAGCCTTAGCCAAGTTCAGCGCATCGTCGATTAACTGACCGCGATTGACCGTCGCTATCTCCTTGAAGTTTGGACTCTTAAGGTGCGCAATAATGAGCTGCCAATTTGTCTTGTCGTAGTTGACACGGTAGAAGCCTTAACAGATGAAAAACGATGCTATTTTTTTCGGATGACATAGGTTCGCAAGGGCAAATAATTTATTCATTAAGTTACCCTGAAGGAAAAAATCTACAACATTCTACGCCAGCTCATCAACAAATTACGAGTTTCTACAACTAAATACGAGATTTGTACAAGTTGTTCATTTTTTGCTTAAGTTGTAGAATTTTTTTACAACAAACTACGATTTTTTGCTACTCACTACAATTTATTACAACAAGCGAGTAATTAATTGCAGTTTATGTTGAATTTAAGCCCAATATATCAAACAGATACTCAGTTATAAGCGTTAATTTAGGGTAGTAATTTTATAGCGATGAAGCATTTATCCGCATATTAGTTTTGGCCAATCGTAAAATCAACCAAATGTATTCTTTTTTTTTGTATTCTTTTTCGTATACCTTCTTCAGGTTTTTACGCGTTTCCTTATTTCATCTTGTTAATTCTCCCTTCTGTTTCTGTTTCTGCCGTTATGGCGACTCCCCCCCGCCCCTTTGCGGCCGCAGCCGACTTCCCCACCGCATCGCATTTGCCGAGGGCCCAGGGAAACTGCGGAAAATCTGGGTAGATACAGTCGGTGTCCCTTCTAAGTCCCCGATGCCCATGCGAGTAGCGCTTCCTCGCACAGCCACCGGTGGCGCGTAGAGCGGCACCTCCCCTCAATGATGTTCCTGCTCGGCTCGCAGTACATCATCCGCCAGATAAGAACCCGCGGGAGCTTTCGAGCCGAACACGAATCATCACTGATGGGTGTTTTTTAGGTGCATGTTTATTACGGTGGGAACCCAACCACCAGGATCACAGAATAAACACTTGGAAAAATTCCAGCGGTGTCGGCCGGGAATCGAACCCGGGGCCGCTGCATGCGAACCCGAGCCCGCATCCACTATGCCACTGCTCTCCTTTTTAAAATCAACCAAATGGTGATGGTGCTTTTAATATAATTTCGATATGAAGGGTTCGTAACAAAATCGGAAATTGGGATTCACGAATAGATGGTTGCTATAATAAAAACTTAATTTTTCTAACGAAATAAAATAAGTACATACCAGTTTGTTGGATATTGAAGATGACCCACTGAGAGCGGTCCGCCTGAAGTGGCGGCAAAGTCATTGAGCGTTGCGCTTTCAACCAGTGGGATGGTTGGGTCTTGGTGAAATCTCGGTTACCTTTATTCGTATAAGTAATAGGTACCCACCAGAGGGCTTCTTTTTGACTAGTTTCAGTTGAGTTTCGTATAGTAAAAACTTCCTGGAAGCATAAAAAAAATGGTAAAAATATTTATCACTTCATCAGTCTGGATAAAAAAGGGCCACGTTTTTTTTTTTTTTTTTCTAGCAGTATGTTCATCAATATTCAAGTATTTTTTTTAAAGAACGGCCCGCGCGAAGGGGCCGAATCATGAAAGAAAAATACTACTGCCTCTCGGGAGAAGTAATTTATCTATAAATGTAAAAGAATGGATAATTCCGATACTAACAAATAATAAATATAGCTTAACCATCAGTGTATATGATCTTCATGATAAAATCAAGGCCTGAAGACGTATCCCATTACCTGTGCATCAATTTATGAAAGCGTTAGCCTTCGAATTTCAATATGATTAAACAGAAGCTCGATTGGGTAAGGATATCGTTATACTGTAACTGCAATATTGCAATAAAAGGTAGCAAAGAATACGCTCAGTAAAAACCTGTTTAAATTTTATATTTTTCAATCAAAGTTCCGCGGGAAAGCCGTAATATTTTATGGATAGGTATTCGACAGTTGAACATTCGCGTCTCCATTACTTTAAGTGAAATTACTTGAATCTCAATAAGTGATGAAACAAATATGACACTTTTTAAAATGGTCTTTTAATTTAGAGCAGTGAATTATTTTAATTGTTCAAAAAATCAGGGATTGATTCGGGAATTTACCTGCGTTACAGTGGCACCACCATTATCGTAGTCTCTTGTGACCGTAAGCACTGGATAGCCGGTCTGTAGGGTCCACGTGTCCATAATTTGTTTCACCGTAACGTCGCGATCAAGGACAAGGTCTTTACGGGCTTGCTTTGTCAATGCATCCCACAAATCATTTTGCTCAGCACTTTGGTATTCTCTGTATTAACATTCAATCGGTTACGGTATAATTTAAAAAGTAAAGCGATGTATAAATTTTAAGTTTTACTAATATTTTTGGTATGTCGAACAAAATTTGCAGATCTACGTACTTTGCTTTCAGATAGTTAGTCAGGCCCTGTTTGAAAACTTTCGTAGTTAAAAAGTGATCCATCATACGAATAATTGAGGCCCCTGAAATACAAATCAATAATTAAGTATTGCGTCAATCTTATTATGAGCCAATCATAAAACGTATGACGCGGTTGCTGAGTTGGGGAATCTGAGGAACCATCAGAGATAGTCACAGAATGAAGGGAGGTCTCGAATAAGAGTTAAGTGACGCATATTATGCGAAATTGGCAATTTTTCGATACTACGAGAATCAAGTAAAGCTTGACTTGACTTGACGATAGAGATTGTCTTGACTAAGAATTTGTCAAGACTAATTGATTATCAAATCAAAGTCAAAGATAATGAGAGTAAAGTTGTTGTTACTCTAATATCTCTAGAGAGTCACGAAGAACATAAGAGAACTTTTACCTTTTCCATATGAGATTCGATCGAAGATCTCATTAATTTCTTCTGGATGATCAACTTCGACAGAAATAGGATGCGACGATTCCAAAGCGTCCAAGCCAAGCACGTTTTGCAACTCGTCAACGACGAATTGTTCGAGAACTTTCCATTCTGGCTCGACCTGCATCGGAGAATTACCGGAAAATCCAGTTTGTGAATTTTACCATACTCATGGGAAGTTAAACGATATAGTTAAATTGAAAAATCTCTGCGAGTACTACTTACCGAATTCATTCCTATGTATTCGACGTAGCTAGCAAATCCCTCGTTCAACCAAAGATCCGTCCACCAACTGGGCGTCACCAAATTTCCAAACCACTGATGTGCTAATTCGTGAGCAACGACTGTCGCAACTCGATTCTGACTGCTGCTCGTGGAAACGCCCTTTTGGTAAAGCATAGCAGTTTCCCTGAAATAATTGATTAATTAAATTAAACGAATTATGCAAATCACGCTTTTATGCAAAATAAATTTTAAAAAAGGTGTTAAATATATATTTTTTTTGTAAAATTAGTTTTTTTGGTACAAGTAAACATTTAGTACATATAGAATCAAAAAGCGAATGGTAAGTTCATTAAGCTTACCCTTAACGTTAATGGAGAAAGTGATTGTGTCAAATACTTTTTTGTATTTTCATACTTTAAACGACCCAGTGGCGTACATTGATCAAATAAACTGAAGGATTTACATATAAGTAATTCAAAAAAATTCGAACTAAATAATAAAATTCAACTTTATAAAAATTACGTCATTTCAAAAAATCAACGAACCTGTAAGTTATGAGACCCCAGTTCTCCATAGCACCAGCAGAAAAGTCGGGAATCGCAACCATATCCATCTTGGGCAATGGGAATTTAATCTGGAAGTACGTCTCGTAGTAATCCAGTATCTTTGGTCCAATATCCAAGCTATACCGAGATTGGTTTATAGCCGAATTTCGGGCCCAGACAGCAAATTTTCCGTCCGGTGATTTCAGGACTTCAAAATCCGTGACCATGAAGGCAACCAAGTACGTCGACATTGGTACTGAACGCTCATAATGATCCCAAACATAATTCGGTATTCCAGGTCTATAAACAGGCAGTAACCAATTAACATTTTTCATTACTTCTCCAGCTGATGCCAATTATATCCATTAATTGTAACCAATTATATGATCTAGCTTATTTATCTACGTAGAAACTGATTTATGAGGAAGAAAAGCGTGTTACGTGTCCGTAGGCACAAAAAAGTCATGAGACGTCGGATTAACTATCTACGAACAAACTCACGCTGGTTGGGGCTCACCCTTCCTGGGCATATTCGATATCGAGGTCATGTTGATAGGTCGTGCGATGCTGATCTGGAAAGTGGCTTTGAGTGCAGGCTCATCGAAGCAGGGAAAAGCCCGTCTGGCGTCCGTAGGCTGGAACTGCGTCGTTGCTATCCATCTATAATGCATAAAGGAAACGTTCGGTAAACAACAATCGTCCCATACCTTGCTCATGGCTGTATGCGTCGCTGGTTAACTCGAGCGGTGAAGTGTAAAACTCTTGGTGCGCTTAGGGGGTGCAAATAACTCGATTGCAAATGGCGGGCTTTCCCACTTTTGCGTATAAATGTGTTACGTCTTTGTCGTCCCTGCAATGTCACTTCTAAAGGAATTTCAATGGCATCGAATTTCTCAAAAACGTTTGAAAACAAAAAATAAACTTCTTACGCCAACACGTCTGAGATAAAAATCCTCTGGAATAGGGTGGAATAAGATGTTTTTCAACGTAATATAGGGTGCTTCAAGATTTGGATTTAAGGTTGCTCTGTAGAAATTGATAGGCAATAATCGAATAAAATTGGATTCAAAGTAGACTTTCATTTGAATGACTCTTAAGTATCAATGAGATTGTTAAGGACTCAAACTTTTAGCTAAAGACAGTTTGATAATATTACTTCTAGAAATTAAAAAAAAGTACATATATGAGTTAGCTCTATTGGGTAGTAATTGGATTAGAGCCACAGGTCGACACAGTACTCAAGATGTGTTTTTCTTAGTTAGCGTAACACTTAAAGTACTTGGTATTTGCCCAGTTCTGCCAGATCACAACGAACTTCCACAACATCGGGGAAAAAATGGAATATATCGTTATATATTGTATAATGTAAATACATTATACTATACATTACACGATACATATATTATACAATATATTGCCCTTTTAGGTTCACTAGTGTTAAAACATTAAGAATCATTATGTGCATACCTCGTTTGATTTCCAGCAACGTAAGAGCTTCTGTAAAAGCCTTGAAGATAGTCATTTAGGTATCCCAAGTACTTGATATGTACGAGATACTGTTTGCCAGCTTTCAGTGTCTCGGACAATCTGATGACGTGAAATTGTCGCGCTGTGTCATTAAGTTGATCAACGATCTTAATGTTTCTGGTCTTGTTGTTGTTTTTGTTGAAGGAATACTCGCTGACCATCGTCAGACTCTGGTCGATCTTCAGGCTAGTAGCATGAAGAGTTATGTTTTTCGTGTCTTGTGTCACGTTGACGAATATCTTGACCTGATAACAGACAAATTATTTTGTTGAACCCTCCAGATTTTTTTTTTACGAAGAAATATAGGACATTGGTGCGTGACGGTAAGACATAATGTACCTCGCCATTGAACGTGAAGTTTCCTTCCCAGATAAATGGAACTAAAGTGATTTCATAAGAATTTGGTACAATTGATCTTGGCAATCGAACATCAATCTTCTTCTTGTTGGATATTGCGGTTGCAAAAGTTCGAGCCGATTGCAGTACCGCACTTTCACCAAACTCGTCAAGTGTTCTCACGGGTTTGCCTTCTAAGCAAGGCGCGAAGTGATATACAAGCAAGCCGGTTGCTACTAGAGACAGCAGGAATAGAGCGCTCAATAGAAATGCACCGCATCTCGATATTCTGCAGCCTTGTTTTCGACCGAATGTCGTCGTGTGAGGGTCCATCATAGCCAGAACCTCGCGGGATTGGGTCATATCATGGATAAACCTGCGAATAATCAAACGCAACTAATTCATTATTTATGTCAATGATGTGAATGGAATAGCTGATGGTAAAATCGGCTGTTGGTTATTATATTGGAACGAGGGTATAAAGTGGAATCTTGCACATTTTATTTGTAATTTTTCCATAGCTACCATTATGAGAAAGTTTGTCCATGGATTTTGGCGTTCTCGCAGAGCCGGCTTCGTAAAATATTTAATTGCTTCTACAAAGGGATGGAGTCGAAGAAAATGGCGAATAGAATTTAAATAATCGAATCATTTAATTCATTTGCTTAATTTTTTTAATTTCATCGTAATCAAACAATACGAATATTTTGCTCAAACCATTCGCTCTGTATTGCGCTCCGGTTACGAGATATTTAATACATCAGCTCAAAATTAATGATATCCTTACATACTATAAATTGAACTGACACGTCTAATTCAGTGAATTGTGTATTAGACCAGTAAAAAGAACCGAACATTTTATTTATTTCGGTATTCATAAAGATTTTTGAAGTCTGATCCAAACGAAAAGTTTTCGCCAAAAGCGATGTCTGTAAACAAATATTTAGCACTGGCTTTTGACGCTTAAAATTTGGATCAACACCAAAAAATGAATGTTACCGCGAATTTTATTTCGGATATACACAATATTGGGAAACTAGCTAGTGTAAATTGGCTTTGGTCCGTTGAGATTTACCGAGCCGACGTTTTTTCGAGTTAATTGCTTCGTCCTCCGTGACGTTTTGCAATCGTGCGGCACATTTTCTCTAAATTATACATGATTTCTGTCTTACGAGTTCTTTATCCTTTATCTTGCAAAAACAGTTAAAAAAACAGGTTTCTAGCACCTGCAAAATAATTGAACGTTTTTACGTAAGTAAAATCGAATGAAATGTTTGTGTAAAGTCAAAACCTGTCCATTCCTTTATATATCAAACTTATGAGTAGGTACATGAAAATAAAATGTAATGTTAAATGTTATAACGCAGACCACTGATTGTAACTTATTTATAATCGGTATTTCGTAATGTTTTTTACATGTCATGAAAATGTGATTAATACGGGCCGATGCTTTACAATGGACCAATGATGTAATAGGGTACGTCCAAGTATATCGACGACAAAATAACTACAACAAATGACCGAAACGAAAAAATACACGCGTATATAACCACCCAATAAAAGTTAATTACCGAAGCAAAATAATGTTGAAAATTACGAAACATGATCTTCAATACCCGTCTTCTCATTTTTAATCATAAATCTGAAAGCGCAGAACTTTGGAAATTTTTCAATCACAAGTGTCAATAAAATCTTCATGACGATCGTTTCGTATTTTCCAAGCATGGATGTCTAAAAAGATTCTATTTAGTAATATCTCTCTGAAATTCGAGTATATATTGTAGGAATTGTTCAAAAATTTGTCATTTGATTATATAGTTATTGATCAAGTCTTGTAAAATTAAAATAAATTTCTTATAAATCTCATCGATAGTATATTAATTTCACGATAGATTTGTGATTTTACAGCACTCGGTACATGAATTACAGGTTAACGCACAGAATCTGTAAATTTCATATTTGCAAGTACATTAAATTTACAATCTTTTTTTACATTTTTCTTCTCTTTCCCTATTTTTCTCTTCGTCATGCACGTCTAATTGTGTGTGCGTGCAGCCCCAATTACAAAACTCAAAAGCAGCCATTATTCGGATACTGGATAAGCCGGTCTTTATTCATGATCAGTCGTTCTATTTCCACGCATTGGTGCTTTACTTTGGTCGGCCGGTACAACGGGACCGGATATGTCCCGTCATATACTCATATAGACTCATCATTTTCTGTGATGCCAAACGGCCTCTATATCCCTCTCCTTCTCCCTGTTTCTCTTTATTACGCACGTCTACTTGTAGGTGCGTGGGGCCTTAGTATTATTACTTTATGTTTATGTTACTATATGATTTCATCCCTGGTGAATTATTACGCACCCGCGTAATACACTGTAAAAAATGTAGTGTTAAAATTAACACCATTTCAACACCACTGTGTAGTTTCAATAGGTCCACCCGATTTTGTTTAAGCGACGGTATAAACGAGCCGCGTGAGGAATTCGGTATTATCAATTAACACTGAAATTGATAACACCTGACACAGCCACACGATTCGGTGCTGTTTTGATACCGTTAAAAACATATCGCAACACTTTATGGTGTTGGTGTTTGGTGTTAATTTCGGCCAGAGTACACCCCATCACTTGTTCACCACAAGGCGGGTGTACTTTTAATAACGAAAACGTGTTGATTATAACACCGGTTTCTTCCACCACTCACACCATTGCAGTTTACGCCGCCAATTTCTTACAGTGTAAAGTTGTTAACAAAAGTACCATATTCTTTGATCAGGTTGCCAATGAAGATTCAAGAAACTTTTGCTAAAAAGGGAAACACACATGAAGCGGAGGAACATGGCAAAAAAAAATACTAGTGCCTCTCACAGTGTCAACTTTTTTTTAATTGTTCAAAAAGGGTTCCTCTATGTTTTTAAATTGTACAAAATACATAACGCACCTCGAATTTTGTATTATTATATGTAGAATTAACTCTTATTTATTATATCCGACTATTTTGAATGAAAATTCGATTCCGTATTTAAATTTTGTAGCGAGAAAACAATTTCCCGGTGTTACGTTGAACGTGTTACTGAAGAAAAAACAATGTGAACTTTCTTGCGCTAAAGCGAAAACAATTTAATTATTCCCCGCTGCGTTAAATAAAGAAAGAGGCGAAGCAACTTTTTTTTATTGCACTCACGCTGTGTAGAGGTGATTGCCGTTCATAGTACTCGTACAGTGTCTGTTGCGAAGGAACATACCAAGGCTACACGCGGTCAACGAGCACGTTCAGCGTCGTTGAGGTGTTTAGATATGAACTCTCCTTATCGAGCGGCAAAACAATTAGCCGGTACCACTCGAAGCAATTGCAATAGAGAAAAAGGAACCTTCAACTTCTGCTCGATTGCGAATATCGCGTCAGTATTACTCTTTCATTCGCGTGGCGAAGCTCTGCGACGAGGAGTGGCACAAAGTGGCACAAAGCAATCACAAGGTACTCATCGAGAGGGTAATAATATTCCTGATGTCGCCGTATACACTTTCATATTTAAACGTAGTCTGCTGGGAGTCGTTGACTTTCGGAATATTGATAAACAATAATTATGCCACTTTGAAAGAAAGAGTGGGGTGGTTGTCCTGATCAATCGAATGGTTAAGGGAATGTCGGAATACATTTTTATAGGGCATTTCGTAGTGTACAATGTTTGACGTAAACATGCTGCAAATATATACTTTAAATTCTCCAGGGATGTAATTAAAACCTTCATGCTTCGGCGTCCGGTCTCATTTGATGAAAGAGTGGCGTGGTTGCAATAATCAATCGAATGTTTAAGGGAATATCGGAATAAATTTTTATAGGGAATTTCGTACAATGTTCGTCGTGAATATGCTACAAGTATATAGTTTTTGTAACTCATGCACATAAAGTCGCACATTACGTGCCTGCAAAGCGTGCGCAAGATAACGCATTATGCTGACATGAACATAGATAATTTTACGTACGCCATCTGGTGCGTAAAGTTATCTAACGAATTCTAGATAACTTTACGCACCATATGGCGTGTGTAAAACTATCTACAAGATGATTTTTTGTAACTCATGCACATAAAGTCGCACATTACGTGCCTGCAAAGCGTGCGTAAGATGGCGCATTATGCTGACATAAACGTAGATAATTTTACGTACGCCATCTGGTGCGTAAAGTTATCTAGAATTCTTTAGATAACTTTACGCACCAGATGGCATGTGTAAAACTATCTACAAGATGATTTTACGCAATGCTTCGCAGGCACGAAGATGTCCGACAGTATGTTGTCATTCGTTACAAAAAATAGTATGTGACACTTGTACGACGAAGAGGCCTTCCCGCGGAGGTTAGGAAGCGGTGCACTCGCCCCCTCTCGCGCTACAAACATCACTCGGCTTCGCCTTGTGTCGTTGTAACACTCCACTTGGCTCATACGCGGCTTCCTAACTTCCGCATGATAATGGCCGCTTTATCGTACCAGTATCACAATGTACAATTAAATTCTCCAGGGATGTAATAAAAACCTTCAGGCTTCGGTGTCCGGTCTGATTTGACACATCTGAGCCTAAGAAAGTTTATATCTTACCTCAAGAGATCTTTTGACATCTCGAACGGCCATACGGGTTTCTGAGAGGTTCAGTAAACATACATTTTATTGCCTTTGTTGTATGTCTTGAACAATAATTTGAGCGCTTATATATGATAGTACATACAATGCCACCAGGCAAATAAAGGAGATATTAAATTTTGGAAATCACTAATTGGACTTGATTCTCCCGTATTTTAAACTACATTTTCTTTATCGATTAATCGCGTTGACGTTGCTGGAAGATCATTTTATGTTGTCAAGGAAATACCGAACGACGTGGGGTAAAAAAAGTGCAATCGTCGCTAATAATATCATTACGGTAGGCCAGCTGATCAGTCTCGCCTAAATAGCACGAAGAGAGTGAGGTAGCGAGAGGGGAAAGTAAAAAAGTCGGAACTGATCGAAAGCCGGTCGCACAAATTCGCGCCGCCGGCCCGACGAGAGGTGCACTCGGGAAAATAAAAATAGTTTAGAAAGTAACGGTTACACTGGTGTATAGGCACACGCACGCACCGGATAACAACTAATAAAGAAAACTAGTTTTACTCGCTCGCAGCTTCCCGTCGCTTAAACTCACGTCTTACACATTTTCCGCGCAAGAATTGCAGGGATATGCACAATTTTATCTTTACTGAGCTAGTTGAAGTACGAATGAATGCACTGATTTATATTCTAATGGAAATGAGTTGATATGATGAAGATTTGAAAGTCACTTCAAGGTTCAATAACATGTTTTTAATTAATTCTCAATCAATATTCGATTAACGTTGCCAATCACTGCCTTCAATTGTGTCTTTAAAGTAATTGAAATACTGCGAACCAATATATTTACTTCGATTTACTTTGATGTAAATTGTGAAAATCACTCAATGATTGATCAACCTGTTTCTCATTAATTTTCCACTAAGTTCCAATCAATTCTGCTTATAACTGGAATTAATCGTGATGATGAAATAGGGAAGTTGAAAATTAACAGCGACTTCAACGCACTTTCGTGTTAACCAAAAAATCTCTCGATGGTTCATCAATATGTTTATAATTCATTCACTACCAAGATCCGATAAATTCTGCCTATCATTTAATTAAATTATATTAAAAACAATAATGATGTTAAGGATCGGTAGCCACTTAGACTCACTTTTTGATTGATTCGGTTAGTGTTTTATGAAAGCTCTCGTCTGACCACTAGATGCTTGTACCACTTGCAGGGCTAAGTTGCACCGAGGTTACAATCCAACGTGCACTTTGACGAGGGCCGAGAACAAGGATCGGCGTCCACACGGTTGGACGATCGCAACGATACTGTGAGAACGATGGAGCCAACTTGGACCATCAGGTAACACTCCTTCTTCGCAGGCTTCGCGATGATTTCCTGTTAACCAGGGTACTCATAGCTGCCCCACCACCAGGGCTTCCGGTGTCGGATGTACCGGAAGTGGGGAAGCTCGCAAACTCTCGATTTTTCCTCCCTCCTCATTATTAAGTTCATATGACTTATTTTGTATATCATAAAACGCCTTCAGAAAATATCATTTTTGTTTATCGAGGTCTAGTTAATGTTGTAGATAGAAGGAAATTAAGTTGTACGTCATCAGTCTACCCTGAAGTGGGACTTTCTTTTTTTGCAATAATTCCAATGAAAATTATGTTTGGTTCAATTAAATGTTGCACTTGAATTTTACAGAAAACATTTCATTGTCTATAATGAAACATTTATTTAATGAGCATCTGATAATGAAATAGTTGACTCGCTTCAAAATATACATTTGGTGATACCCAATGATGGAGATAAACCAATAAAAAACAAAGCCAGATGCCGATGTTTGTTTAAGTAAGTTATATAAAATAATTTTTCTATAACATCTAGTAATCAGATTTGTAAGCATTCCATTACATTCCAACGTATTCCAATTGTCTGGTAATAGGGAAGATTGTAGGTTATTTTTTTTATTTCTGTGGCACTATTATGGAAATAGTATAAATTCTCTGTTTTTTTAAAAATTTAAAACATTCATATATTTCGTTATCAAAATGGTGGAATACTAAAAAAAATACTAAAATATTTTCTGAGAAACTATATTGATACAAGAATAAACTGAATAAATAATGCCAGTAAAAAAAATAGAATATTTGCACTCTGTAATCTGAATATTATATTTCTATATAATTCTTACCCAGTGATTTTACAGTATTGAACACAATTACAGTATTTAATTGAATACTACAAAACATAATTATGAATGTTTACATCGAAAATGTGTGACAATAAAGTTGATGTTATGCATTTATTGGTCCTATATACCAAAGCATCATTTATCAAATTTATGTAAATCAGTGGAATTTCAAGTAGATAGAAGATATTCATAATGATAGCACGAAACCAATTCTCTCTCACAGGTGTAGAAAATTGTTACAAAACCTGACGATCAAATAAAGTTGCGAGAGGCGTTTCAGACTTCACTTCAATTTTGTTTTGTACTCACTTGGGATCACGCGCATAATTTCCAGTGGCACGCATGATATCCTCATGGGGCTATTGTACATTGGTAAAGCTATCACGAAGCAAAAAGAGCTCAGAGCTTCTTTACCGAATATTGAACCTCTGAAGACACACGTTCGTAATGTGTGTCATCTGTTTCAAGAGAAGGCGAACGGCAAACTGATCAGAGGGAACCCGAATCCGTGACTACTTTGCGTATGACCTGTTCCAAACGTAAATA
This sequence comes from Clistopyga incitator, assembly GCA_947507545.1. Lineage (NCBI taxonomy): Eukaryota > Metazoa > Arthropoda > Insecta > Hymenoptera > Ichneumonidae > Clistopyga > Clistopyga incitator. Next base: position 8,040,519 of record OX382176.1, read on the forward strand.
AATACAAGCAGTACGAAGGCAGTACGAAAATGACTATATTCCAGTTGTACTGCTCGATTAATGAATCTGTCCATTGAGGTCAAGAAATGAAAATAAATATTATTCGTACACAGGTTACAATTAATTCGAATATTATTCGTAACTAATTAATTGCCCTAGCAAACTGCCATGGCTAAATACGCTCTAAACGACTAAGTTGGCTAACCAACCAACTATTTCCTTCCACTGACAAACTAGTTCACCGAGAAAAAATCACGGAAATCTTCATCAATAGAATGAAATGGTTGATTTTCAATACTGCATTTTCTCTAAACGATCTCAAGATCAATGAAGTAGTGATGTTGAATGAAAAAAAAAAATTCTTTAAGAAATCATTTTGAATATCCCAGTAAAAGTAAGGATTATTATGTTATTGTCCAATACTTGAGATTGGTGTATGCAAAGTCTGAAATAGATGAGAGGTTCACTTGCCGAGATATTGACAAACGAATTCGAGACATTCGACATTGATTTTATGGAACTGTTACTGATTGACAGTGCATAAACTGATGCTGATGAAATTTTTTTTTCTGTTTACTGATTTTCTCATATATGTGTACAGGATAGCCACATAATTTTTTCACCTAGAAAATAATTATTTGTTTAAAGGCTAACGTATTGAAAATATAATAGAATCTATATTGTAATTTACAATCAAATTTCTTTACGCTGCAAGTTCGTCTACGCTACATCAACTCATGACGGGAAAGAAGACTCATTCTGATCCGTCATGCAGTAATAAAAAAAGAATTATTTTTAATAAGACTTGAGTCAGATAATTACACGTCATTGCTACAGGATATTCCGCGTTGAAGGCTTCGAACTTACGAAATCGTTACTTAAGGAAGTGTAGATGTTAATACACACACATATATATATATATATATAGACAAAGGCCGCTCGTAGTAAATTCTAAGAGCTCACGGGGAATACTGAGAAGTGCAGTCACCGTGTGAGTCATTACATTAATCTGAAAATTCTACTCGTTCCAATCGCGTGAACATTGGACGGACGATCCTCTGTGAAATTGAATAAACGTGTTAAGACGATTAGCGCAGTATAGGCCGCGTTAAAGATCAAATGCATCTCACAATTCTGAATACACTGTACGACATTAATAATTCTTATTCATGCTTCAATAATTCCTATCACTGTGTATATTGATGAAAGTTTCTCTGGTTAAACACTGTAAACCTATCGACTCTTTGCTCAAACGTACGGCTTGTTCCATCGATAGCGGGACTGGATTTGATCTTACAAATATTCGGCTGCTATTTGAATTTTCGGAAAGAAAAACGTGAGACTGCAAACTAGATGAAATGGAAAAATAAAAATTATTATTAATACTATTTTTATTATGTGAATTTATATTTTGCATCTAGTTGGACCCACAAATTTCGCACGGCAAAATCCATTGCTCGTTTCTCGTAGAATACCCCATATTATATATTTTTGTTCTAAGCCATTTGTACCAAAAAAACTACAACTAACTGTACCTGTCCATGATTGCCTATGAAATTTAGCGAAAGTGCATAAGCCGTTGAACATTCGGTTGTCGCAAAGCTTTGAATATCCGACGATAAAGTGAGAGGAGCGGTCTTAGTGTCTTAATTCTTTTAAAAATAGTATAATGGTGCTTTTAGTTGACGAAATTGGCGACAGCTCACGATGATTTATGACAGTATTACGCAAGACACCTGAGTTCGCGGCTCGACGCCAAGAATAATAATAATATCGCAGGAGGAACAACTCTTTATTCTTAGGTGTGCACCTCCTACACACTTGTGCGTGATTACCAACGTTGTCCTTCGTCACATGGCAGACAAACGTAGCATTCCCTCGTTTTCCTATTACGTGGATAGAATTAGCAACAAGATAAAAACATACAATGGCTAATTCCGTGTCAAGTTCACTGTGGTTTTCTTCGAATATATTGACCGTGATCCAGGCACGAGTTTTACTGTCGCTGTAGTGTGTTATATGTTCGAACTGTGTGTTCTAATACTGTGCATGTGCCACCTCAAGTATATTACAAAATTGCCGACACACCGTTCACCCTCAACGTGACGATGGTCAGTCCGCTCTTAATTCATATTGGTCGTTATCAATCAAGTCGGCGATTTGACACAAAGCTTTCGACAGACGTCGTCACATTGACACACAATTCAGTATACACACTATAGACGAGACGAGGTGTCTGATTTTTTTAATGTACATAGATGTAATCAGAAAGATTCTGTTGCACATTAGAGTCGTTAAAATCTTTAATTTTTTTAATTCAACTGCTCATTGCGATTTTTCGCAAGAGTAATGAAAAATAAATTAACCTTAACTCTTTACTACTAGTATGTAAACAATTTTAATACAAGAACGTGTGCATTTTCTGACATACCGGTGGCAAAGAATAGTTTTTGTCGAACCGGTCAACGGACTTGTGTCCGTAACCGGAAATAGTTTATTGATCCAACCAAGTTTATCACTCGTAGCCGATACGACAAATTTTTCTTTTCACCGGGTACATAAATAAGTGGGTATTAAGAGTTGTGAATGAGAATCATAATAAATGGGAGATCTTCTTTTATGCATATCTGAATTTTTTTGGTTTCTAGTGTTATATACAAAGATATGTGTTGTTAACTCCTTAAAATAATTATTTTTTTACTAGCCTATAAATGCATCTGAATATTCGAATTCTCCGGTATTTATGTGAATTACGAATGAAACGTGTACATGACATTCTTTAATGAAAATATTGTTCATAACTATAAACTAATGTGTCGGCAAAACCTTAAGATAATTATTCGTTATTTAATTAAATTTTTACAAAAACGTCGAGAAAAGAGGGTTGCGAAAAACATCATGAAATCAACATCGCACTCACATTATTTTACGAATTATGCGAACCTTTTCCTCTTCCACAACATGACCATCAGTTAATTACCGTGCATTGAAAATACATTTTTTAATCGCTCCAATTTCTTTCGGTGTCATAAATACTGCGATAACGTCATAATAACAAGAAAGAAAACACAAACATCGGTACAGCTTTTTGAGCATGTGAAAGTAAAAACGCGAAACGAGAGAAGATTGTGATATGTTATGCTTTACTAATGTTCAGAGAAAGACACTGAAGTCGTTTATTCATCTTCGTTACAATAGACGAAAAAAAAAACAACGACATAGAAAAACAATAATCGATAATCCAATTGCGCTTGGTTGACTATTACTTCCGAATTTACCTATACTGACTCGTGAAAAGATATTTATGTGCTTCATAATTCTTCTTCCGATGATTTCGTTATTTATCATCTTTTCAATGACGCAAACGCAGATAATTCATTGCAGGTTGTTGCACAAGTCTCTCTTAGCCCATCTATTACGTTGACTTGATTAAATATTTATATATTTCTGTTATTTTCGCTCTTATTTTATGGAAATAAGTGGACGTATTATTTCTGACAGTACCAATACAATGTTATTTTTACAGCCTGTAAAAAGCGCAAAATTATAAGGAAGCAATTTGCAAGGTTCCACTTTGCAGTCTTGTTTATTCTTGGATGGTTTTTTTATCAAAATTCTAAGTGTCACCAAATTTTTACCACTCGAGCAATTGGCATCAATTTTTTACTCAAATATTATTTTATGGTAGTGATTATGACAATCAAATTTAAATTCTTGTAAGTTGCCCAAACAAGCGTGCAAACGACATATTTCAACAAATAAAAAATTTCATGTGATTTGAATGACTTGACCAATTTGCATAAAATTTGTACTCCAACCTTGCTCGATGGATGCTAAGACTTCAACGGAATCTCCATAAATTCGATTTTTTTTACAGCAGTTTTTGCTTGATTATTAAGTTGAAACAGAATTCATTAACATAGCGATGTTCCATTGACTACATTTATCATTATCATATTTCAAAATGTACAGAAGTTACAGTGGAGTACGAACATTTGGAAAAATTTAAATTGCAATTACTATATTCAAAATACAAGTACGATAATGACTACTCGATCGATTATTACCAAATTGGACAATGGTCATTTTTTATTTTACAGTCAATCAGTACAAAATTTCAACACAATATATTATAATTTACAAACCTCATGGTGCACAAACACCTTTATACAAATTTTCAAACCGCTGTAAGACTTGAAATTTTATATCGACTTGCGCCAAGTTAAAGCACAAAATATTGTTGCTTAGTCGTTCACTTGCTGAATTTAAAAGAGACACACGAAAATTGCAATAGTTATCGTGTTAACAAGGAAATCTGTACATGCAAGGTCACACACATACCAATAGAGACATTTTGTCTAAACTAATTTTCTCGTCGTTGTTTACGGTTTTGAGTATCCTGACTCGAAAACCTTGAAAAAAATTAGTTTACAAGGAAATTTTTCTGTAGAGAAGCACAATCGAGCCAAATTGAATTACAATGATATCTGGTAAATTGTTTTTTGTATCTAGCAAGCTTATTATTGTTTTAATTGATTACATCGTAATTTTATTGTGTATCAACAAACCCTCAACAAATTCAGTAAAAGGTAATTTCCTCAGTATCACACGACAACTTTTCTTCGAGTTTTTGTCACAGTATCAACAGCCAGTAAATATGAAATTTATCATCATTTCTCTTGCCAGTCCCGTGGCCCATATCTTATTTCAGTACTTGAGGCACAAAATTGGCCAATGTGCAGGTAGTCGAATTTCTTCGGGCACTTATAACATCAAATTTCTTTTAAGGCTCGAGTCGCCCCGTACGATCCCTTGCGATACAAAATACATTTGAGGAATATGGGGGTACGATCAACTTGAAAATCCGGAGAACCACGAGTAATTTGATCGTCGTAAAGTGAGGCGAGAGGAGGGAACATTTGCGATATGCGGAGCTCTACAAAGCGTGCAGGCATCAGTCCTTGACGTGCAGGTACGCACAGGGTGCGTATGTATATATATATATATATATACATATATCCGCCCGGTTAGATAGCTTGGATTACCTCGTTGTGGTATAGAATTACAGGAACAGGATATACCGTCTTCGGGTTAACAAACCGTCGATAAATATATGCACATATATATATATGTATATATGTATTATCGAACAGAGGATATTGCGGAATGTATGTATATATATATATATATAGTATATACGAGAAGGACTTGTCTTCCAATGCCAAGCCTTCCGGCTCTCCCTTTCTCTCTTGCTCTGTCCCTTTAACCCTCTTCGTGGTCCTGTCATGACAAAATGTTGGAGGGCTTCTTCCGCTTCGGAAATCACTCCTTCGAAAGTCCTGCAGGAGACAGTTTCTTCGAGGATCCGAGAGGTTGTTGTGAAGGGTTCTTATTGCACATGCTAAAATAAGCCGTACAAATTCGGGCGGAAATATAATCCGTCGTCCAATATATATATAAATCGATATTCGGCACTTTATCAACCTACAATTTCAGCATTGAGGACTTACAACGTTACAACTGATTCGAATTTTGAAGAATCTTTTATTTATTTCAGTTTCGTAATACTACATGCGGTTGAAAATATTGCTCTGTATTTTATGTCGAAATTTAACGGATCATGAAATTTACAACCCGTTACTTGAGCTCACCGCATCAACAGCTGTTTACCGCGCAAAACTTTATCGCGTTTTTCTTAAAATGTCATCTTGAATACCGGTGACCCGGATAAAACAAACGACCCAGATTCTGACATCTTTAGGCACCGCCCGCCCTTTTCCATTATTTACCAACGCGGTTTACTAATAAAACGCCGATCCTTTATGTGTCCGCAAAACATCCTTTAATGTGTGCATAAAAATCTTTATTAATATATTCAAAAAATATTCTCGACCTCGAATTTCAAATGGCAGCCATTATTGAAATTTTTCAATTCATCATTTGCCCTTCGCAGAAGACCGATTTATACATCATTTTTTAATGAAACAGATTAGGTTTATTATTCTAGACGAACTAGAAAGGTGAAATCGCAGTCACCGCAATACACGTGTGAAATGAAGTGTTTTGCGCCGATGACTAATGATAATACTGAAGAATTTAAAAAACTACAATCGATAACGCCGAAAATTCTCGAGACGAGAATTCGCGTCTTACACATAAATGTATTGAATATTGGCGAATGACTGTTCAGTCCAATAATTGTCGCTTTGAGCAAAAGACAATATCTATTACCTGATGCATACTTTTTTATGGTTGAATACAAGATTCATATAAATATTAAAATGTCGAATCATTTGCTTACAGTCTTTCAAAAGTATATGTCCTCGACTTGACTGTATATTGTTTTTGACACTCAGTGGCTCGATGTCAAGTATGTTGTTTCATATCTTTGACATTGTGGCGAGTTTTTACATATTTTCAAGCGTCTCGCTTATTCATGGTAACAATACGTAAAACGAATGAGTTTGTAACTGTGCAAAAATCGTCACAATGTAAAATACAGAAAATAACACACTTACAACGTGCTGGATTTCCACAGGGCATGCTGGTAATTTAACCCTTCATGCACGGAAAAGAATTGCTTCTCTAAAACAACGAAGCGTTTGGTTAAATATGCACCACCCGTTTTATTGGTTAGACTAATCAAGTTATTGGTTGTATTGCAATGAGTTTGGTTGCGCTAACCAATAACTCGGTTGGCCTAACCAATTTAGCAACTGGCGTATATATAGCCAAACACGTGGTTGTTAATGCCAGGCATTTTTTTCCGTGTGACCACAATCTCTGACTGCTTTTCGTTTGTCGTTTCTTGTGGGTAAAAATCATGTCCTTATGTCGATACAATTAGCGATTCTGTATTTCCTTAAGTATTTCGGTATTTCGACTTTCGATGTGCCATGTCTTTGAGGGACACAATTAGAGTGTGGGGAAAATGTAAAAGAAGTTGACAGGTGTCAAGTAATAATCTCCGCGGAAGTCAGATCAATGTATTGATGTCGTTTATTGGATAAGGTCAGTGTCCAGTGGCCGACACTGAGCGACAGAAATTACGGCAGGACAACGGAGTGTGCGTAGCAGAACAGAGTAATGTAAACTGGATACACGCATATGCAACTTGGCAGTATGCAGTATGGTCATTATCCACTTGGAGTGAGCCATCCACGCGCTGCCACCCACTTCTACGTCGGGTGCCTACACACGCTCGCAAAGTAAATCGGATAAACGGGTAACGAGTCGGGGAGCGGGGCAGACAAGCACGTAGGTGCACGTAAGTAGTATGTCCCCCTCTGCGGTTCCATAACTTGCAATAACTCGATGCAATAACCGGCTATCAGGTTCTCCTCATCTTTCGATAATCGCGCTTACTGGTGTAAGCTACTTCTTATTACCTATGACCCCCCCCCCCGGGACAAGAGTAGACTAAACAAACATTTTTTTTGGTATATCGACAAATTTTTAAATGATGTACGTGATATATTTCTTCTGTATTTTCCATGGGTGGTGGTCGAAATAATGTATGACCAAAATGACGAATGGCTAGAATGAAAAGAAAATTCGCTGTTGTTAACATTCATAGTCTTAATCATTTGCTGTTTTCATTGCATTTTAATACGATAGGAGTGAAATTAGCGAGTTGCTTAAATAGCGAAGATTATTCCAAAATCTCAGTCATGAGCAGATTTGTATACCAAGAAAGTTTAGTAAGTGTGATAGGCGTCATTATAGGTGCGTCAATGTTGGGAGAACGTAAATCTTAATTCACCGTCATCCTCGACGTCAATGCTCTCCTACTTTAGTCGAAAGGAAAGTTTAATGGAGAAACCATCGTGCTGGATTTATATTATAGATAAACGCCTGTCATTATGGCTCACAGCACGTGCTCAGCGAATAACTTGGTCATTATCAGCCTCTAAAGAACTGAAGTACTTGCATCGACGGCAATACTTTCACCGCAGTAAATGAGCTATAGATATAATGGACTAAATTTATCTGGTCTCAGTCTCATTCTGAGGCTTTCGCTATTGATTATGAGGTAAACGTTCGAATGGGTTTTCACTCATACACATTGATTTTTGTCAGAATCGGCATTAATTTTACGAATTTGCGGTCCTCGACATAGGTATATACAAAGTTTCATGTAAATAAAATAAAAAAAGTTGAAAATAATACATTTTTATTTGAAAGTTACGTTTACTGTTGTTTGTTTGTTAATATCAACAAATTCGCATGAATATTTGGATAACAAATAGCATTTTTGTTCCAATATGTTATAGTAAATATACAACAAAAAAATCATTAAAATCGAGAAAAAAGAATGCGTTGAAATATTTAAAAAATGATAATAATGTAGGTGGGATATTAAGTATCCCGCTATGCATCGAAGGGCCACATTACTATAAGGTAGTTGATACTTTTATCGTCTCATCTTCGATCTTATTATACAAAATCAAACCCTTAGGCACACTTTTGGTGCTCCCTACTCCCTGCTCCCTACCAGTAGGCAATACCCACTGGTGTATAGCTGCGGAGCTCGTATATCTTGAATAAAAAAAAGTTCGCCTGGAACATTACTACGACGCCCGGAGGCTCTAGGACGGTCCGACGAAATCCACTTAAGCATATTGGATCATTCGAGCGTGTAGTTGGACTCAGCGGGGGTAGTTTGATAGCAGCCTAGAGAGGGTGAAAAATAGTTTCGCGCTCTAAACAGCCAATAGAATAGTGAGATCCACGGCACATCGAGAATGCAATATTCCCGCGGTTCAAACAGCGTCGAGCATGTAGCAATAATCGCGCGTACGGAGCATTCATTAGCGATCGTATAACGCGCGTTGTATCCTTGCTTTATTTCCCGTCAACATAATATACATATATCTACGTCCCGGTGTAACAGTGCGCTCAGAAATGTAATATTCCTGAGCGAAAAAGCAAAGAAAATCGTGCCGTCGCTCTGGTAAACGACGAAACGGAGATTTGCGACAGCAAACACTCGCCCGAGGCAACAATTTTTCGTCGCGTTCTCCGCATCTATATATATCTATGCTAAAAAACGAGAACAACTGCAACGGTGAAAATAAGAGAGACAAACGCACGGGGCTTACGACGTCTCGAGAGAATGCTGTCTCGACGCTCAACGCTTTTCATTAAAAAGTAGATACCCTTTTGTACTTACTCCTCCGACGTGTGTGTGTGTGTGTGTGTGTCTGTGTATGTGTGTGTTCGTGTGTGCAAGCACCATTGATATTGTGGCAACGTTCCACGACAAAGGAGAGAAATGACGGCAAAGTGCGTATGAGCCTCGAGGATTTCAAGCTCAAACGCCTGTGCGCAGTCCGATCGCATATTCAGAAGGCAAATATCCTGGAGAATTAACTCGCATTCTGTGGTTGACGTCGAATTCGTAGGCCAATACTGGCGAAATTATTTTCCCAAGGTAGATACATTTAATCTCACTTTATTCGTTTATTTCTTCCATACGCAATGTGATAGTCATGATTTTTATTAAACCTGCAATAACTTCATGAAGTTTTTTCTTTGCTATATACCATTTTTTCAAACAGTTTTGGGAAGAAATATATTTTTGTTTTAGATAAAACCTTCATATATTTTCGCATGACCCTCAAAATTTCTGCATCTTCAGAAAAAAACTTTAGCACGTTGTAGCGCCGTGACGTTAGTTCTGAGAGGAAAATGTTTACCACCTTTTTGTTCCTCTTTAAATTCCCCGATGGCGGATATTTTTGAAAAAAAAAAAATTATTTGAAATTAAGACGATCATTGCGAATTGAAAACTTTGGCACGCTACATCTTTCTCATTTTGACTCGGAGAGAAAAGTTTGTAGGAGACATTTTCTAATTTTGAGATGGGGGTTATTCGTACTTTTCGAGTGGCGGTTATTTGTGGGTAGTTATTTGGACTTTTGTCTTTGACAGCGTTTCCTGACTAGAATATTGATCATAGGCAAAAATGCCGAAGGACTTTTTTGTAGTACTCTCAATTATCTAGTGGCAGGTTCCGCCGGATTTTTTTTTAAGGCGAATAAATATTTTTTTTTGCCATTTAAAAACTTTGGATCGCGATATCTTGGCCAGATCACCTCTTAGAGAAAAAAACATATGTGCCTTTTCTGTTCCTTTTTCGATTATTTAGTGGCAAGTTCCGCCGGATTTTTTTTAAGTGCGAAAAAACATTTTTTTTGCCATTATAAAATTTTGGATCGCGATATCTTGGCCGGATTACCTTCTAGAGAACAAAACATATAAGCATTTTCTGTGCCTTTTTTTATTATCTAGTGACGGGTTCCGCCAGATTTCCTTTTAAGAGCAAAGAAATTTCTTTTTTGCTATTTTAAAACTTTGGACTGCGATATCTTGGTCAGATCACCTCCTAGAGAAAAAATATATCTGCCTTTTCTGTTCTTTTTTTGATTATCTAGTGGCGGGATCGGCCGATTTTTTTTAAGGACGAAGACAATTTTTTTTGCCACTTGAAACATCGGAAAAAATGTCTTCGCTCTTAAAAAAATCCGGCGAAACCGGCCACTAGATAATGAAAAAAGGAACAGAAAAGGCAGATTTGTTTTTTGTCTAGGAGGTGATCCCGCCACTAGATAATCGAGAAAGGAACAGAAAAGGCAGATATATTTTTTCTCTAGGAGGTGATCTGACCAATATATCGCGATCCAAAGTTCTGAAATGGCAAAAAAATATATTTTTTCGCCCTTAAAAAAATCCGGCGGAACCTGCCACTAGATAATTGAGAGTACTACAAAAAAGTCCTTCGGCATTTTTGCCTATGATCAATATTCTAGTCAGGAAACGCTGTCAAAGACAAAAGTCCAAATAACTACCCACAAATAACCGCCACTCGAAAAGTACGAATAACCGCCATCTCAAAATTAGAAAATGTCTCCTACAAACTTTTCTCTCCGAGTCGAAATGAGAGTCTTAATTTCAAATAATTTATTTTTATTTTTTTCAAAAATACCCGCCATCGGGGAATTTAAAGAGGAACAAAAAGGTGGTAAACATTTTCTTCTCAGAACTAATGTCACGGCGCTACAGCGTGCTAAAGTTTTTTTCTGAAGATGCAGAAATTTTGAGGGTCATTATTTTCGCACCTATAAGTCAATTTGAAATAATTATCAGTATGAAATGACTTATGACGAAAGTGAACGCGTAAAATGAGCTCCGAATTAACCGATGAGTTATCGATTTGCAGGGGTTGGTTTATAGTCATTTTCCGTAGCATAAATAGACGATAAAAAATAAATAAAATTTACGGCAAAGTGCGTATGAACGGGGATTTCAAGCACAAATATCTACGTACAGCCCTTAATCATAATATTCAGAAACCAAGTATTCTGGGGAATTAGAGTTATATTTGTGGTTGACGTTGAATTATCGATCAATAGTGGCCGAGTAATTCTTGTAGGGTAGATGCTGGAGCAATAATACATTGCTACTTACTTTAGTTGATTAATCATTCTACAGAGAACTTGAGGCTTATTATTTTGTAAATCGGCCGTGTTCGTTTCAAAATTTGTTAACATTTTAGACAACGTTGAAAATAAGAATTCCCTGAAATTCATCTCATAATTCTGGGACAATCAACATAACGAAAAAGCTACAGACCATAAGCTTTTCCCTTTTTATTATATTTTCCATGGCGTTGATATTGTTTTTGTTTTCACCCAATTTTTATATAGTTTATTGTTGTCACTCAGACATTCTACAAGTATTAGAGATGTTGTTATTATTGGGCAAAATAATCGAGTCCAATGAGCTCTGAAGTGATAAATAGGTTACAAACCCAGAAAAAAGTTATATGTCAACACATATGAGGTTCTATCAAGTCATGGATAATTATATATAATTTTATATGGTCTTTTTCCCGAGGAAAATACTTTTTTGTATACTAACTGTTCCAACGTGTGGGTGTTTGCAGGATTTATATCATGGTAATTTTCGCGACATACACACAAAAAAAAAAGAAAACCGATGTACACACGAGCCTCGGGGATTTCAAATACAAAGGCCTGTGCATAGCTCGAGAGCATATTCATGAGCCAAATATCCCGGAGAATGATATTGCATTTTGCGGTTAAAATCGACTAGGTCAATAGCGGTACCATAATATTGGAGACGAATATAGGACATATTTAACCGTTGGAATGATGAATTCAGGGTTATTAAAACATAATATTAGGAAAACGGAACTCTTGAATAATGCAATTTTTACGTGTTAATGCATTTTCCCTTGTGAAAATACAATGTAAGTATTTCCAATGGGATTTGACCATTTATAAAATATTTTCACAAATACCGTATAACAAATCGATTTTTGCTTCTTCATAGAACCGTTTACTTCTTATTAGCTTTCGCTTTTCACAAAGCAATTTGCAATGTTCCAGTTTGGAGGTGTGTCGATGCTCGAAAGAAATTTTTCAAAAAATTCATTGTCAGAATTTCATCCGCTCGGCGGATTTGCTTTCAATTTGTATTCGACCATTGTTTGATTATTCATACGAAAATCAAACTTTATCGGAATCTGTAAACTTTATTTCCATTTTTATGACAGCATTTTTTTCTATTTTTTATCGAGAAAAATCGAAATTTACAGATATCGCAAAAATTTATAGGAGCTAAAATGGAGTACAGACATGCATATAAGGAAAAATCGAATTGCAATAAAATTTGTACCACTTTATCAATTCGAATAAAATTTGACACCGATCATAGATCACCGTAAGTTTATTTATGTACTAAGGTCCAGCTTAATGTGCAATCAATTAAATGAGTAATTTAGGAATGTTACAGCGTAAGAAGACCTCTTTCGAATTTGTAAATTACCGTAAAGTATGAAGGGATAGGGGTCAGAATAGCGTAAGAGTAAAATAGCGAATAGCTGAAATAGCTGAAATTACATAATCATGATGATTCGAGATTCGCATGTATATTATTTTGAAATTCGCTATTTTAGCCAGTCCATATTTTGATTTCCAACCGAATGACGAAACTTAAGCTTTTTCTTTTTCACATCAGGAATAAATGACACACGCATGTAGAGTTACAACGTGAAATATCGCTGAAACATTCAGAGAAACATTCGAATCCTATTAACTTTTTAATTTTTCTGATTCAAATCTATAATTTTGGATTTACATAGCCCAATTTATATCTGAATCTGATTAAAAAAAACAAAAAAATGATTGTTCGAAGTAATTTATATGACCGGACCCTCTGATATCTACTTTTAGAAATTGTTAACGAGAAATTATTAGTAAAATAAATTAATAAAGTGCTTTCTAAAGTAACGGATGATGTATATATGGCAGAAATTTTGTTATACTATCTTTACCAATGCATGGATGTGCTAGCAGCATTTACTTTATGGCCACGTTCCACTTTATGGTATACATCTAGGGCAAAAGGGATGAATGACGGCTCAGTGCGTATGAGCCTCGAGGATTTTAAGCTCAATTGCTTATGCATGGATGGATAAAATTTTTGCGAGCCAAATATCCTTCTGAAAATGAAATTTGTGGTTGAAATCTAAGTATAGGTCACTGGAGGTACTGAAATATTGGAAAGGTGGATAATTTACGCAGCGGTATAAATACAGATCAGTTGTTACGATGGCATCACTATTTAACTCACTTTTCCCTCTATGTATTCCATTATTTCGTTTTTGCGATTTTTTTTTTTTTTTTTTCGAGCGATACATTTTTCGTGTCTTCAATAAAATGGCTGTCGATGTTATCGTATACAGTGAATCATTCATAAAGACCTCTTAATCCGGAAATATTAAAAAGATAGAAAGACAGAAGATATTTCTGAAAACGAGAATAGATGTTGCATTTCGGTATTTTTATTTTCAGCTAAAATAACGGTCTAACGAATAACGATACAAAATCTATTCTTCTATCGAAAATTCATTTTCGGTAATCGTATTTTCGAAGCTCTTTATGTCACTAACATTTATGCAATTTATATACGGTGTATTATACGCCAATTCGAATTGAGTCGACCCTCGATTTCATCCTCGATTTTTTTTTTCAGTTATTTTTGTATCTTTAAACACTAACCAGAATTTCTAATATTATAATATTAATAGTCTTTTTTTTAATCTGAGAGAATTCTCATAAATTCTGCATCAGATATCAATATTTTTAAGCTCAGGCCCAAAGTGAGCTACACCCCACTTCTATTTTTTACGATTTTTTTTTTTTTTTTTTTTTTTTTTCAAAACGAAAATTCTTGCACCGGACGTTGGTGATTCAGGGTTTCTATTTATCTGAGAACTTCGGAGAATTTTTCTAGACTTTTTCAAAATGATTTTTTTTATTTCCATTAAAAAAATGTTTTCATCTAAAAACTTATGGTTATTTATAACGAACATATTGAAGGCTATAATTTAAAAATCTAAAAAAATTCACAAAAATTGTGTGTTCGAACTAAAGAAGTTTAAACTATTTTCGTTAGTCAGCGTGATTGGTCTTCTGTGTAAAAATTTTTTTTTTGCTTGAAAAATTCCGAATCAACGATAGTCTGAAACAACGATGAAAGGGTTTTTAAATAGACGCAAGGTTCAGCCCACTTTGGATTTAAGCTTAAAAATATCGAATACAGAATCTATGACAATGTTTACAGATAAAAAAGTAACCTTTAATATTTTCGTTATAAATAATCATAAGCATATAAATTAGTTTTCAAAAACACGAATGAAAATTGTGATTACTACTTAGAGATAGATGTCGAGTTGGTATGAAATGCCCCATTCCGATATCGCACAAATTTTCTTCTTGGTGAGGTGTATTATATGTAAAAAAAAAGATACGAAACTGACTTTCTCCTTATCGATGACGTTTTTGTTTCAAGAATATTCATTATTCGTAACAGTCAATATTATAATGAAATTACAAGGCAGTTAAAAAGGAAACGCAATTCTCCTTGGTTGCTGCCTTGGCTAGTTAATTTCACAACTTTAATTACTTTTCTGCGATGAAGGTAATTAAATTTCTTTCCACGAACCGAAATAAATGTGGCTAAGTTGGTATATAGTATATACTTAGTGTATAGAGTATGTGTTTCATAGTTTTTTGAGGTACATGCAATCTAAAAATGACTTGAAACCCGATGTATCCTTACAGTTTTTGTGCATTTGTTTCTTCATAATAAATTCCTACAGCAAATTGTAGCCGTAGTCCATCCATTAATTCCTCTGATGGACGAAGTTGTTGACACACTCTCAGGCCATCACCAACCAATTAAATGTGACATAGTTTTGAATCATTATGCTTGATGCTGGTAGTTGAACCATATTGCAAAAGAAGTGTTCAACAGGATTCAATGACGTTCTAAATGTAGATACATATAGCAAAGAAGAACTATGCACATTGCTTCCTTATTATTTTCACTTTTTTCAAAGCTCTAAGAGATATCCAGTATTATTTATTATTATCGACGGCAATGGGCGCACGTTCGGAGATTGACTTCGGTGATCGCTGATGTTAAGTAACCGATCCACGGCCAGTATTTGGATGAGCGACTGCTTAGGTGTTGAGCGGGAGGCAGTTTTTCTGAGTTTCTGACGCATTCTCATGCAGCATCAAATTACTGCACATTTCACCTAAATTTCATTTAACGTTGCATGTTTAAGATACGGAATTGAGTCGAAAATAAAAGTCCAATTGTTTTTTTAAATATGGCTGTATTTTGAAGAATATAGAATTCTTTAAAAAAAATGCATACTATCTAAACGTTGTTGTTTTGAATGGACTTTGGAATGAAATTTTTTTTGAGATTCAAAAAATGAGTTTGTGTGAGATATCCTTAAAAATAGACGCAATTTTTTTTCTTTGACCAATCATGCTACGTTTCGAAAATCTGAATTTTCACACAATATTCTCACATATTCCACAAATACGTTTACATGTTGTTTAGAATAGGCTGAAAAATTTCGTAAGCTATTTTTTTAAAATTCGTCTGTTTGCAAATTCGGCTGCAATAAATGAATAAGATTTACATTATGCAATGCCGTCGACCCCTGGATTGATAGCATGTTGCTTGTGCGTGTGTCGTATCCATTTGAACTGCGTGAATCGATTTTCCAAAATCTTCCTATTTGCTCTGTAATCTGCGACCACCGAGTTGCGTACTTCAATGGCTGACCCATTGGACCTGTTCTAGCGGGCATCGCAACCGAGCAATGTGCCAGCTTATTCCAGTACGCTACTCGGCGGTCACAGATTACAACGCAAATAAGGAGATTTTAGAAAATCGATTCGCGCAGTTACAATTTATACCCCCCCACACACACACATACACACACACAAACACACCAGCAGTATCGTATTATTCCATTAGTCGACGAAACCGCACAATATAATCATTATTTATTTGCAGATGAGTTCGTTATAATCGATTTAAAAAATATATACATCTTACGAAATTTTTCATAAATATCTACATAAAATAATTCAAAGCGAGATTGTTGATGCTTTAGCCGTATATTTGAAAATGTTGTCTGGAGTTTCGGCGAATGACGGATATAATTCGTAGCGCCAAAATTTCGGGTTAGCCCATTCCAAACAACATGTGAACGTATTTGTGCTTTATTTGAGAATATTATGTAAAAATATCGGATTTCGAAAACGTTACATAAATAAAAACCTCTATGTTTAAGGATACTTTGCGCGAACTGATGTCTTTAATTTGAAAAAAATCTCTCCAAAGTCCATTGAAAACGACAAATTTTAGTCGCAGTACACTTCTTTTTTTTTTTGGGAATTCCATATTTCCCAAGATGCAGTCATCTAGAGAAAAATTGGCGCTTTTAAATTCGATCATATATCAAACGGGGTTAGAGATTAAAATTTGGAAAAAAGTTACATATCCTATCCTTTCATCTAACCTTAAATAATAGCGAAATTAAAAAATTTTTGAGCATGTGAACCTCCACACTGTGGATATCCGAATAAGTTTATCAAACCACTGTTCTGAACAGTTGAAATAATGTTGAGTGTATTGATATTTTAGCTCGAAGCTGCGATTCCATGAAAATGAAAATCTCGAAAAACTTTGTTTTTATCACAAAAGTAGAATTTGTTCTGTGAGGCCGCTTAAAAAGCAATGAATGTAATTTTTTAAAGGTATAATTACGAATTTTATTTAGCGTCGTTTCGGATTGCGGTACCCGCCATAATTTATGATTCATCGACGTTTTTCAATGATTGCGTCCGGTCTACACCTGAAAGTTATATTTATTGTAACGCAAGAGCGTGACCCTAATCCGTTCTACAATAATTATCAGTTGCAATTTGCACGCGAATCCGGTGATTTAATAACAGTTCTCGCAGCGTTGTATTTATACTCGATATTGTCATGAGATAACTGCATAACATAACTCAAGGTCTGTTTTCGATATTCTCAACGAAACGAACTTTTCAAATTGATTGGACCATTTAGTCACGCGCTGTCGAATATCCTATTACGGCATTCGCCCACCCAGCTGAGTGAAAACAAAGTGAAACACATCCCTGGCTAGCATTATATCGAATTGACCGAGTTTGGAGACGAAATTCCAGGCGATATTAATCCAGGCTTCCCGTGACCTCGACAGTTGATTCTTTTAATGTTCTGTTATGTCTATTTCTATTGGTTTTCATCTCATTGGTTTGATCTCGTGTTCCAGAACTCATTCGAGCACTTTATGAGCACGTCATATAAATTTCACATCTCTTATCGAATGATCAATCATACCATCTAAATAGTTTTTATATAGATATTTTGTAGCTCCTCTCATTTTTTGTATCATTTTACAGACATGATTTCACCATATATTTTTCGTACCCACAGAACAAACAAACGGGTGCGTTAATTTTTAACAAATTAACAACACACTGGGATTTTGGTAAAATCAATAGGTCAGAGTCAAAATAGCGAATGACCACAATCGAGAATGGCTAAAATAGCAAATTTCACAATGATGACTACTGTAGTTTTAGACTTTGTTCTTTTGGAATTCGCGATTTTAGCCATTCGCTATTTTGACCTCTACCCCGCAACGAACGAATTATGTGCATCTAAAAATATATGTAATAAATAATAATGGCAAAAACGGCATGCAAGTAACAAGTGCTTGGAAAACATACAATCGTATCTTCCTCTTCAGTATTGGCACCAAGGACCTTTTAAATACTCCGTTTTTGTGGCCAGAAATGTTATGATGAGCCAGTCGATCGCTTTTTCGCTGGATTAACTGGTGGTTGCTAGGTCAACAAACGTATTTCCCGGGTATATAATTTTCTAGGCTGGCAAAAAAGATGTCTTGTCCTACCAAAAAAGATTTGTTCTCTCGGTATAATTTTAAATGATCTTTCTCCGTATACATATGGAAAAATGGAACTAATGTTGTCTGGTATCCGATTATTTCCTGAAGTTGAGGAGGAACTGATCGGTGAATATTTCCTGATATAAATTATTCAGTATTCTTGCGCGAAACTTCGCAAACATGTTACTATTGAATGAATGCGGACATTTTTATTACCGGAAACTAAAACAAACATGAATGCACTTGACGAATCCAGATTGAATTCACTTCGGAGTTTGGAGCTTAAAAAATTCTAATTCACCAAATACTCTGCAGCCTCGGATGTTTTGAATCAAGTCAAAAAGAAACCTCGCAGTGCAATCTTTAATCACTAAATATGCTTGGGTTCTGTCGTTTTTTTATTCACTGAAAAATGGGGTGTACCGGATCTTGTGAATCTGGCGTCCGGGTCTTTTAGATTCATTAGCGGCTATGGAGTTCCGACTCTTTTATATGTTTCAATAATTTTAAATACATTAAACCCTGAAAAACTGCAACTTGAAATCCACGTAGAGTTATCAGCAGTAGTACTTGAAATTTTTAGACCGCGAGACTTGACAAACGAACAACATTTCATTGCACATTAATGATTACAAGGTCGCAATCTAGCACAAATCCCGATGTCATCCAAAATTGCTTATAATCGAATCGCTTGTAATGTCGGTGAGTGCATGATTTTAGCCCGATAAAATTTTTTTTTTTGCTCTTATACATGACATTTGAGATTATTTAGTGGCCTCTAGAAAAAAATCCTCAGGCCACTAAAAATATTCCGTTTGATGCTCGATTTTTTTTAAAACATTGCTGAACATCTTTCTCTAAACTTATACACGAGTGACCGACTGACCCCGTGAGTTCAGCATATCGACTGCAGGTTAAATGTTCGGCGGTATGTATGAGTCGTGTTATGAAGTCGTGGAATGAAATTCGCAAGGTTCAAATCGGGTCAACCGTTCCTTCTCGATAATACTTTGCATAATCGCGTTATATATAAATTGCATTACTGAATATCGCCTTAATCATATTTCATAAGGTGACTGTTTCCTGTTTGCATCAATGGATCCGGCGTGTAGCTGCTTTCGGCAATTTCCCCTCAGATCGGAACAGCGCCGGATGCAGAGCTCGAGAAGAGAAGAAACTCGATACTCGTTCAAGGCCAGATCGATCCAACGAAGCAGAAGACTGGCTGTATATACATTTGCTTGTATGATCTGCACCGTTCCGGATTAATTAGAGCCAAACGTCCGAAATTACGAGGCGCCAAAGAAACGCGGTCTGAGGTCGAGCGAGGCGCACGTGCGGAATATCGCAAATTATCTATTGCGGTCGACGCGAGTATCCGACAAATGAACCAGCAAAGGAACTGCAAACGTGGACCGCGCCGCAACTACGACCGGTTGTTTGCAGAGGAGATGATAATGATGATGATGATGATTTGCAAACGTAAGTCTATTTGCTACAGGCCCGTTGCGATCCTACCGTTTGAGCGGTTTGTGAGTCAGTGTGAAAGTCACCAGCAAGTTGTACGTGAGCAAAACCAGCGGTACAACATGAAGACTCAACACTAATGTTCAATTATATACAGAAACATAATAATCTATCGATGTGAGACCAGTGAAGAGGGACCGTTCATAAAATACGCGACGTCACCCGCCTAAAGAATACACCATGGGAAAAGTCCGGCTAAGAGAATGGCTTAGAAGTGTGGCTCATAAATATCGTGAAACTTAACTATTGTGTCATTATTTTCGTAGTCATAGTGGAATAAATGAACTCCAATTTACTCTCGACATTTTATCTCTATTTATAATAATTATTATTTTTGCAACACCATCGATAAAAACGTTGAGTATGATTTTTAGCCAATCCCTTTCAATATTTATGAGCCACTAAACCATTCTCTTCGCCAGAACCTTGACATTTTTTAAAAAATATTTTCGATCATTTATTACTATTAATTTATTAATAAAAAATAGTTCAATATTTCCGAGCTACACTTTTTAACCGTCCTCTTAGTCAAACTTTTCCGTTACTGTATTTTTTACGCGAGCAATGTCGAAATTTTTTATCCCCCTCCCCCTCCATCCTGTGACGTGAAGTTCCTGGGGACACTGCTCGTGAAAATTCCGTGACGCAAAACGAGGCTCACGGCTATTAATGAACTTTTTTATCTGCACAAATGATAAAACATATATAATCTCAACATTTATGTTAACTCGTTGACTGATTAACTCACTCATTTGTGCCAAGTTTCCGAACCTCCAAATTAAAAATTTACGTCGTACGGCTCATCAAGTAAGTACCTGCTGAGAAGGGATCTTTTCAAGTTCGACCCGTAAAAATGTAAAGAGCGGTAAATTGTGTTTTTATGAGATATCGACTTGTTTTTTTATTTTCAAATATGGTACATAAATGTGCTAATGAATATAAACCAGGATTTTCACCCTGTGAACTTGATTTGCTAGCATTTTTTACTATTTCATAAACGAGTCACGGAATTTTTACTCGGACCCCTCCCTTCCCCTGTGACGATGTGTGACGCTTCTCCAGATCCCCCCATACCGACGTCACGTGTTTACTGAATGGGCCATGCAGTGACTTTCGCAAAGCTTACGATGTACAATAAAGGGTAATGGAGCAATCCAAGTCAATACGACAAGTCTTCAACCCTGACTATCGTGGATCGGATAAATTTTTATTTCTTCATAATTCACCACAGTGAATAAGGTACTCACAATTTTTAAGGAATTTTTAATCAAAATGTTTACGGTGCTATAGCGATAAAGTGAAAAAAAAAAAAATTATTCTGTTAGGAGAATGCTTATATTTGTTAGAATACGGAAAATATCGAAAAACCGTCATATATGAATCTTCTTTGTTTTCAAATCTGCTGTTATATGAGAATGTTCTAAAAAAATCCAACAGTTTTAAATAATGTTTTTTCCGACTAACAAACCTAAATATCGATCTTTTGAAAAGTTGAACAATATTTATTTGGTGAAAAAATTCTCGAAACAACTAATTATAATAACGATTATTTTTTCAAACTCAATTTCGACCCATAAGATCACCGTATTTAACATCACGTGGTACAACTAGGTCGAAATTATATCGATCATTTTTCGAATATTTCCCGGCATGGTTGCTAGGCGATAAATAATAATGATTCTGTCACTTGTAACGTAAACAAATGTTCGAAACGTCAGAGTGCTATTCACGATCGTCGATATGAGTGAGCAAGGAAAGCGATTCGGTGATGAATCTCTTGAGAACATCTCTAAAAAAATTAAACAAAATGTCCCGGCTAATACAGCTAATACAAATGTTAAATATCGCAATCTTAGCGCAACGAAACAATCGGGAAATATCCGATAATTTTCAAACTCTCGGGGTATTACAACCGAATATTTTTATTTATTTAGTTTTCCATATTTGAATGTTACTGAATGATCTTGTGCCGATTTAATTTTGGCTTCAGATTATTGTATCAGTTTTTTTGTGAAATATTGATTCTACGTAAGTCAATTAAAAAAAAAGCTAGGCAGGCCAGTTGTAACTATTTGTTTTTTATGAAAAACAAAATTAGGCTTTATCTTTGTAATTCTACAATTTTGTCTTTAACCAACTTTTCAGAACATGAAAAAATGTTCACTCGAAAGTCTGTAAAGGACAGTACCGTTGGCCGTGACTCAATTAACTTTTTCATTTGGTGGTATAAACCTTCTAGTTGCGGACCAATCCAGTACAAATATCTATAGTTGCGTTGTAACTTTCTTTGAAATCGAATTTCACTTCTGTGTTCCATTAAAAACAGATGTCTACATCTGCCCCACTGCTGTTTTCTATTCGCTAGCCGCTCCAGGCAAATTATAGATCGAATGAAATAAATACAGCAGGAAAAGAAATGGCATAATCTACAAACAATCGAAAATCGGGGTGAGGTTTTTCAGCTACATACAGATGTAGAAAGCTAACATTTTATGTGTAACACGGGAAACAGAAATAATTTACGAACTTTAAATAATTCATTGAAAGATGACGATTATTTTTTCCACTTTCTAATTAGGCTTAGAATATACTTTTTACGTTTAGTATTTTTGAAAATAAAAAAAATTAAAACAAAAGTGGTCCATCGTCCTGAATAGTCGATTTTGTTTCTTCATAGACAAAGTTTTGTTTACGTTTATTTGCATTGGAAACATGAGTTGAAATTATTAAACAATTTTTGCAATATTCCCATATGAAAGTATATTTTCACATAAAACAGGTTCGTATATAATATTTTTCGGTATTAACCATATCCTAACAAATATGAGCATTTGTAAATAATTTTTGTGTTTTCTTTTTATCGTTACAAACGAAAAAGAACTGTAAATACTCCAGTGACTGATGAACAATAAAAAAATAAATTAATTCGATCATCGATGGTCAGAGTCGCAGACTTGTCAAATTGGTATGGATTGTTTTAGCTTTTAGATTTTTGATTCTAGATTTTAGATTTTTGACTTGAGACTTTAGATTTCAGATACTAGATATTAGATTTTAGGTTAAATATTCTCTACGTACGATATATATTAAAGTGATATAGTGCGTGATGTAGGTTTGGAAGAGTAACGAGCCAATGACATCGGCAGCCCACCGGCACCTCACGATGATTGATTCGATTTGGAAACGCAGCGTTACTACCTCCCGCTGCATGCTTGTGATATATCTACCACTACCACCGCACGTGCTGAACTGCGGACCACCAGTCGACATCGTCGATCGACTTGTCCAGCAGTTTGGCCTCGCGCTTCCACGGAGAATAATGTAAGTCAGTGTCAGACGTGCCAGTATAACAGAATCGCGTTCCGCTTTATTGGATTTACCCATTAACCCTGCTCTTATACTCCACTGAGAAACGTGTTACGAACAAGTACAAAACGAATGTATTAACATTATCCTTTGCTGTATTCTATTTCGTGTATTTATCGGCTGAAATATTTTTCAAACCGAAATTATAATTAGAGTTTGATTAATTTGATAACGTGCCTTCCAAATGGGAATAAATTTGTTGGAAAATTAACCATAACATGACCTGCGGAAAATTCAGTTTCGTAATAACGAATACGATATTTGCGTAACATAAATTCAAATAGAAGAATCTAGTTTTGCCCATACGTTTGAATTCGCGTGAGAATATACGGTATAATTAAGGTTACAATTTATTTAGTTTATAATTCAAATTGCATAATAACGTCCACACGTGTCATGTATTCTCACGAATTGCCTCTCATACAATAACTGCTATTCAAGTAAATGCCACTCGTGTTGTTCAATCGGAATTTCGAAATTCCGCAGATTCAAATATTCTATTTGGACGAATTTGTTCAAATTCATTTCGTTCTACCCTTCAACGGCTCCTGTTCCAAGGAACGGAAATTTTTAAATATTCGTAACCTGTCCAGAATGAAACACTGGAAAAATGGCATTTTTTTGAAAATTAACTTTCACATTTTTAAGTCGTTTTCTATCATATGATAAAAATTTCAAATACATTGCTATTGAAATACGATACATTTTTTAATATCTCCAGACTGATTTAGCAAACATTTTTGAAAAAATATTCTCATCAATACTTACTCCTTTATTGTACCGAATATGTTTCATTCGAAATGCAATGATCGAGTGTACGATTCCAAGACAGTGAGTACATTTTCTTATGAAGCTGGATAAATATATTCCAAGTCAAAATGTAATATTACGTCACGCCGATGATAAAATTATCGATAACGTGTTTCCAGACTAATTACTTTTACGAGCGCATTTTACTGCTTCTTACTTTCGACCATGAAGTTTCTAAAATTCTTTGTAAAATTCACACCGCTGCTCTTGTGACTTTCTTAAGGTTCCACTAAATTTTATCTCAATCTATGACTAAAAACGACGACAATGAAGCATTGAGAGCACGTTATTAGGTCGTGCAATTTCTTAATGGCGAGTTAAATTTAATATACTGAGGCAGAACCGCAGGGTCAAAGCTTTCACAACTATGAGTTTTACTATCGCTCTCGGATTTCGAAAAATATTTTGAACAAAATCGTTGGATAATAAAAACACAGCTGTCCGTATCGGTGCAATAATAATCGATAAAACATTCAGTTTGGAGTTTCATTAAAAAATTCGTTGGAACACTATTTTAATAATGCATGATACGATCGCAGAAAAAGTAAAATGCTCCAACGTCTTATGCTCTCAGCGATTGCTGAACGGAAGCAGCTGCTCCCAGAAGATATTGCTTTTTCTATTCGTACGTATTCGTCTCTCTTTCTCTCTTCCGTCTTTTTTTTTCTCTCTTTCTCATTCCATCTTCCTTGCAGTGCCAACGAAAATGCTGAAGAATATGTATTTGAAACTATCAAAGAGCGATAAACTTGCTATAGTGCAAGCGCTACGCGATAAATACATATATATGTGTATATATACATATACATATATATATACATGTAGTAATTTTTCTCGCGAGGTGCTGAACGTAATATATTTCCTTTATGGCTCCCACTAAATCTGCTGTTGTTGTTCTCGGTATTGCGCCGGATTAAATTTTTACCAATGATGAAGATGCACGTGAGGCTGCAATTAACCGCAGCATATTTTATTTTTGATGCAAATATATTTTACCATCAGTGTTTTTACCAGTGCGTTTGATTATATACACGAGGAGGACAAAACGGAAATTTTTTCGGACGCGAAAAGGCTGAATTGAGATAACGCTCGGCGGCGGGACATTATTTATCAAGTTGTGCGTTTCCGTAGCACCCGAAAATACATTTGGTATATAATTTCATAGCGGGACGATCAAAATGGCAACAAAAAAGTATATTAGGCAATGCGAATTACTGAGTCGATGGTCGATGACAAAAATTACTACACGAAGATAAACCAACAGTGATAATCTCATCAATGTTCACTACTTTATAACCGGAATTTTGATTATAATATTTTTTTAAATTAGGATATGAGTACTTTCTCTGATATCTAATAATAATGGCGTTATTCAAAAGTTTCAATTAAACTAGTTAAAAGAAATTGGACAGGAAACTATTTTTTAAAGTTATCTTTGCTACGTGAAATAAAAATGTTGATCGGTAATGTACTTCATTATGATCGTACATAAAATGGTACGACGACAATAAGTTATCTCTCATCAAGAAATGCAATCCACCGTTATTTTTATTAATCGATGATATGCTTATCGGGAAAATACTAATTACAATATCAGAAGCGACAATATGTCAGTAATAAAAGCAATTATACTTGTCAAGAAATAATAAGGAAAAGGACATTGGTAAAATGTATTTTTGGCAATCGTTATCCTCGTTTGTTCAGAAGTTGTTACCGAATCACTATTTTTCGATGAAAGTAATCAAGTAGTAAAATTAACTTTGACATTTGTTCGTAGAAAAAAATCTTTTTGTTTATCAGTATTAAGAGGTGTATTTACACAGAATAAAATTGTTGAACGTATTTAATATTGTACCGAAGAAATTGCGAAAACAAAACTGTAAACCTCCATTAGTTGATCGATAAAAATTTGCCGTATACGTGGATAAATAGTTATTACTTTGCAACATTCATTTGTAGGTTTTACAAAACGTCATACGAAGGTTCTAACAACACCTTTAATAAAAACGTATTGTCATAAATTCGCATCGGATTTTTCGTAAAATTTATATGATAAAATTCTTGTTCCGCTGATATTCAACAGTTTAAATATATATTTTTATGAAAACGGTAGGACATTATTTTTTAATAGATCATGTAGATAGATGCTCACAATTTTATTCGAAAGGTGTGATTTTCCTTCGTTAAGAGATTTTTAAGTATAATCTTTCACAGACGATACTAAGAATCGCTAGAAGTTTCCGCATTGAAACGCGCTATGCACATACAATTGAGCAATTGAGGAGTTGTTGTCACTATCAATAATGTATTCTTGAATTACGATTAAGTACATTGACGTTCTAGGATAATCTAAGATAAATTTATCACAACGATTATTATCTACGTTTCACGAAGTGAAGACTCTTGTACGTGGAATAACGTTGTGATTGGCATGGTACTGCATCGAGAAATAATTATGCACAGCTGTTTAAAAATTGCTGGCTTGCCTCAGTAATCAAGTACTTCGAAAACAGTTTCTATAAATTTAATTTTCAAATGAGCTGTCGTCATTCCGTCGTTACAGCTACGAGTTTATAAATGTGTCTTGGGATTATCATTCTCATTGAATTAGCAAATACAAAGTGCTTTGTTTTCTTTGCTTTTGCACACTCCGTACTCCAATCTATGTCACATCGAGATACGTGATATCTTATGGAATTACTCCAACTCCTAAGTGGCACAATTATTTCCCAAAATGTCTGCATGATAAATTTTAAAAGTAGGCTGCGTTGATATTGATAAGTCGAATATCCGAGATAATAAGGTTAAGGTATAAAAATTGCAAATAGCTTATAATTTATGTACTCGCAAAATGCCTAATATGTACTTGTGATTTAAGGTTAAGCTACTATGCGTAATACTAGTCAAATGATTGCTTTCTTGACAAGTTCTTGAACGCGATTTTACAATTTCTGTTGATTAACTGACTATACCGAAAAGATATTTATGTAGCAGGATTAGTTCTGTCTACCTTAAGTATCTTAATAAGATACTATTAACAATCAATTTTTTTCCACTGATCTTATTAGGAATTCATTCTCTGATATCAGCCCACAAAACTCTCTTGTTTTTATGCCGTGAAATTCGTTGTGATTAGCAGTAGAATTGTCTCCTGCTAGAGTTACAATTTGGACGTTGTCGATGTTTTTCGAAAGTAAAAGGCAGTTCAGAAATTAATGGTAGATGTATTAATGTGTCTTATAATATCTTAATTAATAGTATTTTGTATAAAGAACTTGCCCAAATGTAGTATTAATTAGTATTCGTCACCAAATCATGATCAATGGAAACATAGATTTATTATTCTAAAAATCAATCTGAAGATGCTGTGGTGTTTCTTAATCAGATTAAGAACACCGTAAAAAACCTGTTTGACCTTTTATGTACCTGTTTTGATTCATAGGTTGGCGCATTGGATTTTATTTACAAATGTGATGTAAAATGATGTTCGGTATAGTGAAAAAATTGAAGAATTTGTACTTTTTTTACACAATGCTTGTATGTCAATTTTAACATATTAGTTTTGAAAAACAACTTTCAGTATTAGAACATGAATATTCAGTAACATTGAGACTTTCAAATCCGGAGACTCAGAATGATTTAAAGCATCGAGAAAAGTAGTTTAGAAAAAAATTGCCTGTATGAGGGGTATTTTATACCAACCAACTAATGACCAACCTTCAACTTCCCAAATATAGTTAGCGATTTTTTATATTATATTTCACATAAAAAATGCGTGTAGAATACCTTTCGTTTTGTTATCATCGTTTCTTAATTATAAATATTTGAAACTAAGTAAAAGACTTTTTTTTTAATTCTCAATTTTTTAAAAAGTATTACAGTGAACAACAAAATTTTTGGTTTACAAGCCTAAGTGGAAAAATAATTTTTCTATCTTTTTTGTGTTTCATGATATTTTTTTATAAATACATCCACAGAAGATCTTTAAAAATTGTTGAAACTTTGATAGAAAGACTCTTATGAAAAGGACAATTGTTCGTGATTTTACATTAAGCTCTATTCATTATTTATTACAGATTATTTACACATAGAATGCATTTCATGTCGCCTTGACCAATTTCGGAATTATCGAAAAGTTCTCTAGGCAATTTATGAGTAATACGTGTATAATGTGTAATACGCCGTAAATGATACGAAATTATTTTCCTGAATGTTACATTTCCATTATTTTCTTCCATCATGTATTATCAGATTGTTTCTTTCTAAAATAGAACGTCTCTTCATCTTTGCAGGAGAACGAGACGATCGGAAATCGACAAGGGTGACCACTTTCCCTGAGCCCGAAGTGCAAGCTCCCTTTTGGGACTCGTTATCTTTAAAGCTGGGCTCCATCGTGTCGTACTAAGGAATTTCACTGCGAAGGTTCCCGGGAGAGCTTCAGTTGTACAGTCGAAATCGCGGCAGCAGCGTCGCTGTCTCGGATCACGAGTTAGCGAGAAAATAGAACATTTGCCGTGAGGGGAACCCGAGGCGCACCAACGCGGCAACGCGTTTACAAGAAACAGACATAAGCATAACCGAGAGGCGAAGAAACTGAATCAGAAGAGACGAGAGAGAGAGAGAGAGAGAAAGAGAGAGTGCGTGACAACCGTACGTGTCCCAGCTTCAGTCGGGGGCGTGGGTGGTCAGACTGTAGAAAAAAAGGAGACAAGTTAAAGAGCATGCATTCGCAACTGATTCGCCATTCGGAATCGTTGCCAGTATTCTGTTGATCGCTGACAAGGTACTAACCTAGTTATCTACTTTACTGGTATTTCGTATAGTGAGCAGCGCATAAGCCACGCGGTGAACAGTCCCACATCACAATCTCCGTTATCCGCACAGTGAACGTATGCCTGGATCATCGCCTACAGCCACGCTTTACATAGTCCATGGTGTGACAGCTCGCGGGTCTTTATTCGAT
Organism: Clistopyga incitator; assembly: GCA_947507545.1. Classification (NCBI taxonomy): domain Eukaryota; kingdom Metazoa; phylum Arthropoda; class Insecta; order Hymenoptera; family Ichneumonidae; genus Clistopyga; species Clistopyga incitator. The sequence goes on from OX382176.1 coordinate 8,069,519, forward strand.
TAGCGAGCGATAGCGCGTCATGTGTGCCCAGTGAGCGGTAAAACCTATCGCTTTCGTTACCTTCATCGCAGTCTGTTAAATCCAGTTGCCGGGTGAAGACGAAGCGTGGTTCGCTTAGGAGCGAACACCGGATAGTGAAAGTTGTGTAACTAGTGGTTGACTTCGGTGTATCAAATTTTTTTAAAAAATGGCGAGCGTGGACATTGATCTGGAAGAGATGATGGCCCATCTGGGTGAGTTTGGCAAATACCAAGCTTGGCAGTACTCCCTCCACATCCTAGCCGGCCTAACGGCTGGTCTCCACATGCTGACTTTGCTGACTGTTGCGGCGGTACCGAATCATAGGTGCGTCGTGCCGGGTCTTCACGAAGCTCTGGATAAGCCGAATCTTGTTTGGAACGATGTTTCAGAAGGCAAGCCGAATTACTTGTTGAACGGTTCCTCGATCGATTTGGACTTACCGATCAGTTACGATCAATGCTACTATGTTGATAATGTGGACAATGTCACGAAAGAATGTACCGAATGGGTCTACGACACGACGTACTACGAATCGTCGCGGGGTATGGAATGGAACTTTGTTTGTTCGCGAAGATGGATGAAAGCCGTAGCTCAGTCGTCGTATATGTTCGGTGTTTTCGCTGGCGCTGTCACGCTCGGCACGATGGCCGATAAGTATGGTAGAAAAATTATCTTCTGTGTATCAGCAACAGCGCAGCTTATACTCGGTGTTCTTGTAGCATTCGTGCCGGAGTTCTACAGCTTTCTGATTGTACGATTTCTCTATGGTGTGTTCGGTTCCGCCGGGGCTTACATAACAGGTTTTGTTCTAACAATGGAGTTAGTTGGACCTTCAAAGAGGACTATTTGTGGCATGATGTTCCAACTAGCGTTTGCTTGCGGTTTCATGGTGGTTGCTGGATGGGGTGCCATCGTCAAGGACCGCATGTGGCTGCAGATAGTCTACGGTCTACATAGCGGACTCCTAATAGGCCACTGGTGGCTTATGGACGAGTCACCCCGATGGTTGTGGGCTCAAGGACGCGCTCTGGAAGCAGTGGAAATAGTGCAGAGAGCTCTAAAGATGAACAAAAGCGGTGTCGAACTCGACAAGGCGAAGTACGTATCCAGGAACAAAGCTCGTCAGGCCTCTCGACAAGCCACCGGCTCCTACAGCGCTGCCGATCTCTTCAAGACACCAAATTTGCGAAAGAAGTCGCTCAACGTCTGTCTTAACTGGTTTGCCAATTCCATCGTCTACTACGGTCTGTCTCTGAGCAGCGGAAGTCTCATTGAAGGCAATCCTTACCTCATGCTCTTCCTGAGCGGTCTCGTCGAGGTCCCCAGTTACGTCTTGGCTACGTTGACGATGGACCGCGTAGGACGTCGTTGCCTTGTCAGCACCTTCATGCTCATTGGAGGCATTTGCTGCATCGGCGCAACTTCTTTTCCACCGGGCATCGATTCCGCTAAAACGGCTATCGTCGTTATCGCTCTTTTCGGTAAATCCTGTATTGCTATCTCTTTCGCGGTCATTTACAATTACACGGCTGAACTGTTTCCCACTGTGTTGAGGAACACGGCATTGGGTATCGGTTCTATGTGCGCCCGTCTGAGCGGCGCATTGACCCCGATGATAATGCTCCTCGATTTTCTGAATCCACGAGTGCCAGCCACGACTTTTGGAGTCATCGCGCTCTTATCCGGTTTCCTTTCACTCTACCTGCCGGAAACTGCTGGTCAACCGATGCCCGAAACACTCGAAGATGGCGAGAAGTTTGGATTAGGTGACACCTGCTTCACCACCTGCTGTGGTCGTTCGAAGAATAAACGAAGAAACTATGACATTGCTCTCAAGCAAGTCGATGAAAACGGCAGGGATAATGATATTAAGACTACAAACACTCCCATTATTGAGAAGACCAACGAGGTTGCTTGAAAATCTCGAGAATAACGGATCTGACGTTCGTAGATATGTTAATCTATTGATAGTGAACGGCGGTCAATGACCTTTTCCGTGGTCCTCAATCAACTCTGTTCCAAGTGCTAAACGACGCGACACAAGTGCCTTTATAGAGTGCGAGTACAAAGTTCTTAATATTTTTAAGTTTCAATCCCACAACCACGCAACATATTGACCGTTGACTACGATTATTGTAATTTTATGGAGCGGCAACGAGTGATTGTGGACATAGGACTTTCTTCTTGAATACGAGAGAACACTTGGTGCTACGATCGACGCATGTAGGAGTGAAGCGACGAGTGAGCGTCCGGAAAGTCCATATAGACGGTAGTTCAATAAGGCTTGCATTCTTATCGCTTGCAATGATTGACTTCTCTACTATTGCTTCGTCGTAGAGTGCTTTTTGCAACACGATATATGTTAGATTACTTCACTCGATGCGGGATTTCAAAACTGTATCCTACGTGATAACCGTGCCTCTATGAAATGCAGTACAAAGATAAGAAGATTCAAAAAGCCATCTATATTCTAATGCATATTTTTCTAAAGCCGCTCGGAAAAACGTTCTTGCCACTAGGATGCGAAGGACTTTGACTTATGTTTACGGTCAACGACTTTTCAAAGCAGAAGATTTCATTTTTTTAATTGATCTTCGATAGATAGTTTTACACTATTTCCTGTCAAAAAATTTCCACAGCAGGGTGTAATTTTATTTCGTATTTATTGGTGCGTGTATCATAAATTCGTTGATATCGATAGCTGCAAGATACGTGGCCTTCCAGAAGAATTTTAAATGTAATTTTAAACTCGTTTGAATAAATTTGTTTTTGTTTTATGCTTATAGTTGATATCAGCATTGATTCCGTGTTAGTATTGCACACCTGAGATTATTTCCGTGGATAATGAGAGTGAACGCGAAGAACATTTGTCGATGAGGGTTTTTTCTTGTTGTTTTTCTTTCGAGCGAACAACGCTCGGTAGCCAAAAGATACAATGTTTTTGCAGACGAGGCCACGTGGTTAATTAAGGCCAGGGAAGTTTCGCTGACGTTGGTAGCGGCAACATCAGCACAAGGGTGAAGTCGCGAGCCACTCGAGACGCTGTTGACACGAAGAATCAATTTTTCCAAGAACCAAATATCTCGAGAACTAAAAAAGATCACGTAAACATATTCTTTCTTTCGAAATGTAAATACCTAATTTTATTTTCGGAATGTAAATACCTCGTTGTAAAAAGCATCCGTGGAAATGCAAGGAAAACCGACCATAGTTTAGTTATGTAAAAATTCTACTTATTTGTTATTTGATTATTACTTCATGACTTTTCGACATATTGAAAATGTCGAATAACGAATCAGGACGACGCTGCCTCACCGTGAATGCTGTATACACGATAGGATAAATAATTATAAACCTTAACTGTTCATCTATTTTTAATACGAACAAAGTGTCAAATGGAATGCGGAAGTAGAAAGGAGATCAATGAAAGAAATACAGTCCGAACGTCATATTTTTCTATGTTGCAACTTTTCATTTTCTAACCGTGCCCTCCTGTGACTTGCAAGGTTTTAATCTTTAGTTTTAATTCTACAACCAGAGAGACATTGAACAATGTCTACCCGGACGTCGACTCCAGCAGGGAAGGTAAAATATTGCGTCGTTAATCCTACGGAACTGAAATTTAAAAAACCACCCTTCCTCTAAGACGCAACATGGCTCCACTATACTATGTCTTCGAATGGGATATGCTTTCTCAAATCCTAATTTATCAAGCATATTCGGTTTATAAACATTTTTTAATTTGTTTGATAAGTGAAAAATGAAATAGAAAAGAGTGCAATACACACATGAAAATATCACACCTGGATACAAACAGTATTTCAATAATGCTATGATTTCTTTGCCAAAAATTTAATGTTTTCTTTATCTCAGAGGTAGTAGCCGATTAAATGTTAAAACTTGATTTCAAAGTTCTTCAAATAGATGTATGTTAAGTGTTATCAGAATTTGCAACTTCAGTATCATACCTACTTTACTATCTGGGGAAATTATGACAACAGACACAGGTTGACAGAAAGTGTTACATCGCATCGATACAAAAATACCGACATTTTTCTATGCTGACGATATCTTGAGGAAAAATATAAACGAGAACTGTGTCGCAAAAATTTGTGAAATGCAATAAAAAGGATGCAAATTAGAACCTTCGAAATTGCTTCCTCATTACTTTCAATTTTTTACAAAGCAATCTGTGAGAAAGTATGTTAGTCAATTGTTTCTCCATAAAGGAAGTTTTGTAAGAAACGAAAAATAAAGAAGAAGCATGCCTAAGATTCGAATTTGCATCTTTGTTATAAATAAATAATTGTATCCTCTGCTGATTCGAAGCAAATTCAATACCAAATAACCTTAGTGATAACTTGACTTTCGGATGCGAAATCAAAAAAATTAACTTGAAAAATTACCAAATCTGGAAGAAATAAAAATAATAAGTCGGTAGAAAATCTGAACTTCATTTTTAAAAGTTATTATTTATCTCTGTTAATGCTTATGTTATATAAAATATAAAAAAAATTTACACTATATAATGAAGAGATCCTACAGCGACTTAATCCTGAGTATTAAAAAAAAACAATGTAAGTATGGAAACCCTTTCACGTTGTCGTACGGATTTATTGAGGCTACCACTATTCTTATTTTTCGCGGCGACTCTTTTCCAGCCACTTTCCAGTTGCCACTCAAGTTTTTTAATGGGAAAAACATTCCGGATAATAATTAGTTCCACTATTTCTCAGCGGTCGTCTACATTGTCTTTTGATAAATGAAGATGTGGAAGAAAGTAGTCACAATACTTTTCGCGATTAGTCACGACAGGAGATAAACCGTATTTCACACGTATTCAAGACGTTTGGAGTTGGAATACAGTTATCGAATAGTATATTAATGCAACATCGATAATTACACCGGCATACAAAAAAAGGCTTGTACACTTGACCAGACCCACCTTAGTTTATGTGTTCCGATGCGCTGAATTCGAATCTGAGGTGTGTTTGACCTGTACGCCCGCAAAATTTCGAGTGCATTCCAAAAACCCCAAAAAATGGCAAAAATCGATAGCTTTTTTTATGAACATTTTTTAAAAACTAGATCAAGCATAATTTTTATGTATTGACGATGCCCTGAATTCGATTCTGAGGTGCGTTTGACCCGTACGCCCCCAAAATTTCGAGTGTTTTGCAAAAAACCTCAAAAAATTGTGAAAATCGGTAGTTTCGGTGATTACAATTTTTTTTAAACTGGATTAAGCATAATTTTTATGTATTCACAATGCGCTGAATTCGAATCTTGAGTTTATTTGAACCCTAAGTCGGTTAAAATCTAAGCACATTTCATTTCGTTAATAATTTATCAGAGTGACACAGATGGAGGTTTCTGTAAAAAAATGATTTGTGTAGAAATGTCGAACAACGAGGCAATCCATTTTCTAATCCGATTCTCGATCCGTGCATGTCTGGTGATTTTTTTGGGATATCAACTGCCACGCGTGAGTACTCTGTAATTTTTTCAATCTAAAAAAAATGCGTTTCTCAATAAAAAGATAATTCATCCGTTTTCCCGAAAAAAATCATACCCGCCAAAACGTGACAATTATTTCAAACATTCTGCTCCAAAGCTAACAAAAAACGACAACTTTTATGTGAAAAACATTTTTTTCAGTAACACTTGAAAAAAACATCGTTTTCGAGAATCTCAAAAAATTCGCATAGAATCCCTTTTAGGGGTACTTTGATTTTTCCAATTATCGGTAAAATCGGAGAGGGTCAAAGAAATAAGTGGCTGAATCGACAGAGAATGCTTGATAAATTTATATAAAAATTTGAAAATTCACATATTTATCGGATATATTGCATCTATGGACTGAAAATATTTACGTTGCATTAATTAGTGAAAAAGAAGCATTTCACGGCACAAAATGTAAAGTTCAATCAATACCGCGCAAATCATTAGGTAACGAAAAGAAAATCTGTGATTTATTCAGAATCCAAGTAGAATCCCTCTTAAGAGGCAGTGATACACCCCCTCCCTCCGCGCTCCCCGCGCCCGTATCACATCGAAATTTCGAAAGCTATTTTCTTCCAAACGAGGCATCGAATCGCAACAAAATTTGGAACACAAGTAAAAAATGATGGCACAATTGGGCTAAGCTTTGGGTTTTGGGGAAATCCAAAAAAAAATTGCAGTTTAAATTACCTCTAGAGTAATTACTATATTTCTACTTTTGTGCTCACCGGATCGTATTGCCAGAAGCTTAGCCCATGCACGGATAAAAAACACATTTTTTAATCTTTATTCCATCCAAATCGATGCAATAACACCGGAGAAAATAGCTTTTGAAATTTATTTCGGCATAGCTTATCGGCCTCCCAAAAATTTGAGAAAAAGCAAAGCTCCGCGAACATCCGAGAGATGGCGTTACCGACGATGGTTCATTGGCCGCGCCCACTGAATAAAACACTAATCGTTTGCAATAAAATACGATCGAGCATCCGTAGAAATGCTCAAAGAATGCACAAATACACAAAACCCGAAAGCTACATTCCTCACTGTTAAATTCCTCACTCAAATGTCGCACTAGACGTGTCGCATACGTTCAGTTGAAATGACTACACCGTTCCGCCCATCACCTTGATGGGCGGAGCGACAACGGGGCCCTCTTGATCTATGTATATAAATTTGAATTTAATAAATCGAATTGTTATCATCAAATTGTTTAATGTGAATACTGTATAATTGTACAATAAAAATTTAGTACAAACAGTATCACCGATCCACGAAATATGAGCTATTTTTTGGATTTTAAAGTTGATGCAAACTATTTGTTAATTGCATATATGCATGTCTTTATTAACAATGTTGATTTTAATGCTCAGTGATATACCGCCGCCAATTTTTTCGCCAGTCAGTGATATACCGGAGAAAATTTCGTCGCGCAATCAAACGCCTATAGGGCTCTCTCTCTCGCACCTCACCCCACTTTTTGGTTTATCGATTCTCCTAAGCAAATGGCTTTGAATATCGAAAAGCCCGAAGGTTAGCCCAATTGTGCAATACTTCGGCACATTATTTCCAAATTTGAGCTATTTCTGCTGAGTATTTTGCGAGAAAATAGGTTTCGAAATGTCGAGCTGCGGTGGAGTATCACTGCCTCGCAAGGCGGCGTCTCTCGCACTTAGCGCTATCTCTCTCGCACTTAGAGCTATCTCTCTCGCACCTTTTCGGTTTTTTATTCTTCTGGACAATCGACATTGAGTGTCGAAAAGCCCGAAGGTTAGCCCAATTGTGCAATACTTCGGCACATTATTTCCAAATTTGAGCTATTTCTGCCGAGTATTTTGCGAGAAAATAGGTTTCGAAATGTCGAGCTGCGGTGGAGTATCACTGCCTCGCAAGGCGGCGTCTCTCGCACTTAGCGCTATCTCTCTCGCACTTAGAGCTATCTCTCTCGCACCTTTTCGGTTTTTTATTCTTCTGAACAATCGACATTGAGTGTCGAAAAGCCCGAAGGTTAGCCCAATTGTGCAATACTTCGGCACATTATTTCCAAATTTGAGCTATTTCTGCCGAGTATTTTGCGAGAAAATAGGTTTCGAAATGTTGAGCTGCGGTGGAGTATCACTGCCTCACAAGGCGGTGTCTCTCGCACTTAGCGCTATCTCTCTCGCACCTTTTTAGTTTTTTATGCTTCTGAACAAACGACATTGAGTGTCGAAAAGCCCGAGGTTAGCCCAATTGTGCAATAATTCGGCACATTATTGCCAAATTTGAGGTATTTCTGCCGAGTATTTTGCGAGAAAATAGGTTTCGAAATGTTGAGCTGCGGTAGAGTATCACTGCCTCCATTGACTGGCGGCTATTCAAATGTTTTGGTAACAAGTGATTTAAAGTGTACAAGTGTGGTGGATCTCGGAACCTCATCATCACCAGGTAAAACATTAAAAATATTCTATTATAGGATTAAGTATTTCTCCGCCACGAGTAAGTTTGCAGAGCCTGTGCATAGTTATTGCAGCCTATCGATGGCTGCAGAAAAGTATGAAGAAACATTTGTCGAAAGATATTTTGAGACTCCACAGGAGAAAAAACATTGAACGGAGCACTCTTCGATACACAGCAGAGCTGGTTTCTCTGTCGAAGAGCTCTGAACAAAGTCTTTAATCAATAGAGTTCCAAAATTTCTTTCGATAACTTTCCCTCTTCATAAGTTTTTGTAGCCGCTGTGCCTCTACATAGACACTGTAGTCTATCGGTGGCTGGAACAAAGTGCGAAGAGAGAATCATTTGTCGAAAGAAATTTTGGAACTCCATTGATTAAAAACTTTGTTCAGAGCTCTTCGCCAGAGAAACCAGCTCTTCTGTGTATCGAAGAGAGTTCCATTCAATGTTTTTTCTCCTGTGGAGTCTCAAAATATCTTTTGACAAATGTTTCTTCATACTTTTCTGCAGCCATCGATAGGCTGCAATAACTATGCACAGGCTCTATCTGCTTGTCGATAGCTGCACAGTATTATATTTATAAATATTATTGGGTTTGAAAGATTTTCCACAAAGGTAAAGCTTTTTTGCTTTGTGGGGGAGATTTCAACTATATGGACAATATTTCATAAATCACATGAACATTTTATTAATTTTTTTTATGTTCAACAGGAGCCGATAAATAGCAAGGATGAGCAGCAACAGCAGCAGCGGAAAAAGAACAGCAGCAAGAAGGATCTGAACCTCATCATCAACAGGTAAAACAAAAAATATTCTATTATAGGATTAAGTATTTCTCCGCCACGAGTAAGTTTGCAGAGCCTGTGGATAGCTGTTGCAGCTTATCAGTGGCTATAGATGAGTTTTGAGGAGAAAAAATTTGTCGAAAGATATTTTGAGACTCCACAGGAGGAAAATCATTGATCAGAGCACTCGTCGATACACAGCAGAGCTGGTTTCTCTGGCGAAGAGCTCTGAACAAAGTTTTTAATCAATGGAGTTCGAAAATTTCTTTCGACAAATGATTCTCTCTTCGCACTTTGCTCCAGCCACCGATAGACTACAGTGTCTATGTAGAGGCACAGCGGCTACAAAAACTTATGAAGAGGGAAAGTTATCGAAAGAAATTTTGGAACTCTATTGATTAAAGACTTTGTTCAGAGCTCTTCGCCAGAGAAACCAGCTCTGCTGTGTATCAAAGAGTGCTCTGATCAATGTTTTTCCTCCTGTGGAGTCTCAAAATATCTTTCGACAAATTTTTTCTTCTCAAAACTCATCTATAGCCACTGATAAGCTGCAACAGCTATCCACAGGCTCTGCAAACTTACTGGTAACGGAGAAATGCTTAATCTTCAATATTCATGAAATCAAATCGAATCAATATTTCATAAATCACATTAACATATTATTAATTTCTTTTATGTTCAACAGGAATCAATGCAGCCTGAAGACAACCAACAACAGCAGCAGCAACGAGAAGTGAATGCACCAGAAGCTGAAGCAAGTCAAAAAACTTTTCGAAGAGGTATGTGGTGTTTATCCATAATTGTATAGATTATCTTCGAACAAAAATAATCTGTACAATTTATAATATTTATTTTTAAGCAGAGCGAAGTGCTCTGATTAATTAGTGAGTGTACAATTTATAATATTTATTTTTAAGCAGAGCGAAGTGCTCTGATTAATTAGTAAGTGTACAATTTATAATATTTATTTTTAAGCAGAGCGAAGTGCTCTGATTAATTAGTAAGTGTACAATTTATAATATTTATTTTTAAGCAGAGCGAAGTGCTCTGATTAATTAGTAAGTGTACAGATTATTATATTTATTTCTAAGCAGAGCGAAGTGCTCTGATATTTGAGTGATGTTAATCGCTCCATAGTTTCATGCTTAATAAAGAGACTATCCACCTTTGTGTGAATAAAATATTGTTTTTGTTATTCGTTTTTTTAACGAAGCGACCAACAATCGTTGCGTCTTCTCCGTATGCCGACGTAAGTCGTGAAACGCGCTACAAAATGCTGTGCGCTGCAGAGCCGCTGCATAATCAACGCTGCACCTAGGCGCGCATTTTTACTTATATATTTACACTTAGATTTAATGCAGATGCTCTGACAACTGAAAAACATTACCGCTCGGTGCTGTTTTATGTTCAATAAGTTTTTTTTTTATGATACCAATATTTATTGATCTCTCGACATAAGTCGAGTAAAAATGTTGATAATTGTCGGCATATATTTATTATTCATAATTTTTTCCGCAATACTGCGAGATGGGAGCGATGATCTTCGCTCGATATGCATCTATCGCTACGATAAAGTGGGCGTGTCACAGTGCGAACAGCTATTGCCTGTCTACGCCCAGTGTGGCTACGCCTCCGTTTGAAACGAGATAGAAGTGGCGCGGCGCGCCATCTAGCGGTGGTTTTAAGATAGAGACCAGAACTCTATATTACCGACCCCATTGAAAATTTTCTGGGTGTATCACTGCCTCTTAAGGTAGCCTTGACAAATACGGATTCACGGCAATACTGCTCCTCATACCGAACCCGAACCCGACTTGGAATCTATCCCATCAAATAGAAATGTCCCTTTTAGGGTAACCCCAGAAAATCCTTATCGATGAATAACCTGAACATCCACTACCCGGATATCTATTCGTGATCTATTCGGATTCCAAATTGGATAACCCATTTAGAGAAACTCGAGCTAATCCCGACCAAAATCGAGTCACTAACGGGGACGTCCAAACTGATCTCCACATGGACGACCCTGATGTTGACCGTGTGACAATGTGCCACGTGTCTCATTGTAGCTCACTCACCCCAACCTGAGTACGATAGAAAGCACCGGGAAGCTTTAAAGCGCACGTATGACCTTAATCGCCGTAACGCAATTCCGCGGGTAGATTCACTGGTCGCTATCAGTCGCGCAAGGAACTTCACAAAGTGAAGTAGAGTATAGCAAGAGTTGGAGGAGAGCCGAGCGATAGGAAAGCACCGACGGACGGAAGCAACTCTCGGCACAGCTAATGGAAAAAGTTGGTCGCCTTACCCCGTGACCTCGCGTTTTTCCAATCATAAAGTTGCCCACACGCTGAGGGCTCGTGGGGGAAGCGGGAAAATCCAGTGGAGTACTCCGCTGGCTTCGGGGGATCCACTACATCTCCACTGCCAACCTGTATACGTATACTCCTGTCGCTTTCCCTATTCATGGATTGGGGATCGCGGATATGACAGGGAAAAAACGCAAGCGCGACGAAAGGGAGTCGCAGGTCTGTGCCAGAAAGCAAATTGGAAATTGGCCACGACGGATTTTCGCGCAATATACCGACGCGAATATTCCATGATTGAAATTCACGTAGTTTAGGCTTTGAAAAATATCTATCAATATTTATTTTGATTACAGTACAATAAAGTAGTGAAATGAAAAAATATAGACGCTAAGAGTGCAGATGTACAATATAACTGTTTTGGAGTCCAGCTTCGATTAACCAAAGTCGTGATATAATTGTCACTTCAAAAAAATTATCAACAGTGTGCCCGCTTCACTTGCACTCCTTTTCATTTGTCATTTCTTGTGCCTAAACCTGATATCTGCATGTTTATACGATGCGTCACTATATGTGACTTTCCTTTTGCTTTAATATTTTGATATAAGCGAATGTCGATATGCAATGTCTTTCTCTAAGGGAAGAAAAATGTATTCTCTTCCATAGCTGGGAAAACTAGAACCATTCAAAACACGCGCCACTCGTAACTCTTCAGCGATCATAACAAACTGAAGTTGGCTTTACGTCAAAATCGCTGAAGACCAATCAGAATGCTTGAAGACTGGTTTCGGTTTTCGATATGCTAACTTTCGAAGTGTCACGTCTGTTTAAAAAAAAGGATCTGGTGTATACTCTCACCAATTCTTAGGAGACATGTAATAAACTTATTTGCACTTGTTATGCACTAATTTTAGCAATGATATCATGAAAACTATGGAATATTCCATGGTAGAAATTCATAGTTTTCTATGCTGTAAAAAAGAGCCTATGAATTAATATTACAAGTACAGTACGAAACAGTCGTAAAATAGAAAAATACAGACCCAACGCACAGGATATCGATAAATACTTATTTTACAGTAGTTCAACTCTAATTGGTTGAAGAAAAAAATCACAAAATAATTAATAACACCCACTAAACTTGAGTGAACTTTTTCACGAGCTTGACCACTTTTTTAAAAGCTTAAAAATATCTAAAATCATGGAGTTCATATTTTTTCAGCAAAAATAAATTTTCGGAGTATCTAGCAGTGTATTTCCAGCGTCGGAAAAAACTCGGAACGTAGAATTCGACATTCTTGCCTAGTAAAAAATCTTTTACAGCGATAAGTGTATTATCGTACATCGGAATTTTATTTTGTCAGGAACTATTAAAAAGTTCGGTAAACAGTATTCGTAAAAGTCTTATCATCAAAAAATATAAAATTTCCAACTCACGACAGGTCCATTATAGTTGTTTTTTATTTTTTAACTTTTGCAGCAAAAAAAAGAAAAAATTCACTTGGAGCCAGAGAATTGAGTTTCTTTCGATTGTCCAATTTTCTTTCCAAACACTGTCTCAATAGAATCAGTTCACCATTTTTTTAATCTGCGTATTATCTAATAAATGATATTCTAATTTTAATAAGCTCATCCAATAAATGCTCTGAAGATAAAAATGAATTTCCAAACTCTTGGCTTATCATCTTAATAGAATCATGAAACCTGCATTGAGATTTATTGAATTGCTTCTGACGTCCTAAAAATTATTTAATAAATATTTTTACGATAAGAAAAAAGGCAATTACAACAAATACTCGACTCCAGACAGAATTTAATCCCAAAACGAACGTAGCTCCCTGTTCGAATTAATGTGATTGATCGATACCCCTTAAACTTTGCGCTGAGTTCTAAGTGTTAAAAAAAATCGAGAGTGCTTAGGCCAGCAAATTAAATCTGTCCGTAACGGAGGTAAACTTTGATTGCATCCGGAAAAGCCAATCTCATGTAATTCAGTAATTATCAAAGTCACAAAGGGTTTGTTAAGAATATAATTTCCAAGGATTTAAGAAAATTCGTCGCCCTTCTAGTGCATTTTATCGCGAGGATGTATAACGTCCAAATAGAATAGCTCTCAAAAGGATTGCTACGTTCAACGACAAAAACTGTGTCTATATAATTGTCCAAAATAATCAATCAAAAAAATTAGTATATTGTCAAAAAATATATAATTCCGTAGAACTATTAATCCTTTTCATGTCAGGTTGCTTGAAAAGGTCTAAAACATCGAGAAAAATGGCTTAAAACAATGTCCGGATGGATGTGAGTGTGTGTGTGTGTAGCAGGTTTGCATAACTCAAACCACTGTATCCCAAAAGCGATTTTAACAATCGAGCTGAAATTTGGTATTGCGGTAGAGCAACAACGCTTCTTAACTTACACAAAACTTATGAAGAAATTTAACCATCTTGACAGATTTTATAAGGTTTTTGCGAAAAAAAACCTGTACTCTGTTTCACTGCCACAATTTCTTAACTCACGCGCTAATTAGCTCTTAGCGAATAAAGTAATATAAAAAGCCGATTGGTATTGAATTTCAGCTAACTCCACAAGGCGGTTCGGATTTCACAGAATTTTGAATTTTCGAAAAATTGGCGTAGTTCAAGTCGAATTCGACAAACTCAGGTAAAATTTCCTGCAATGAAGTCATTGTAGATATTGTATTATGTGATGATCGGTAGAGGAGTTCGTGTTTTGTAGAAATTTGAATTTCCCAAAAGTTACGTTGCCTGTCCGAGGCAAGTGAAACTCGGATGAATTTGGTTTAAATTTTCTACAGAGATGAACTCAGCATTTTAATATTGCGACTTCATGATGCTGTTGTTTTGTGAGTATTTGACAAAAAAAAGCCTGGAATTTTATATATATATACACAATAATGTACAATTATGTATGATACCGAATTTGGTAAAAAAAAAAACCAACTGAAGTGGTTTTTTTTAGGTCCAAAAAGCAGTGTGTAAAAAACGTTGCACCCAATTTTTTATCAGTATGACAACTATGAATACTTGATACTATTTCCAAGTGGATTAGAGTAACTATTATTTCGAAGTGAATTATAATATTTTGTAGGAGTAATCTATTATTATTTGGATGAAAAAGTATTCAGAATTAATTTTTTTTATTCGAATGGTGGCAGAGTCTGTACATTGGAGCACCAGGTAGCTAGTATACGTAGTAAATTCAAGTACCGTTGATCCCCCGAGTATCCAGATAAAATTCAACGACCTACAGGCCTCTCGGCAAGGGACACTGACTGCAAGAAAAATAGAAATATATATATTTCAACCAGAGAGGTGAGTGAAAAAAAAATTACCATGAGGAACTCGTTTTGGAGGTTCGCGATACCGTTATGGCTTGCTTTCGACTTAAATTTTATTTTTATTTATCTTCGTATTCAGGTTCCAATATGCTTAAGGCTTGTCGGAGATTTTTATTGAAATCGATAGATATGCTTCCGCAAATACTATTGGCAAACATATAAATGAGGCTCTGGACAACCGTAGATATTTCCCAATGAAAAAAAAATAATAATTGATGCCGAAAAATGAATGGAAAGACATGGAAAAATGATTATGATGAACGATGATATATGTATCAAAATTGTTTTGAAATAAAAATACATTAAAGACTAACAAAATGGTGGCTGGTTTATGTGTTATATTCGGTTTTTTATACTTTCGTTTTTTTTTTGCATGTGTTATTTATTTGTGCGGAAAAATAAAAACAATATGCGTGATTCGACTGTGAACCAACGACTACCGACATTGGTTTAGTTTCTCGTGAAGCAACAAAATTGATGTTAACCACGCTTACCACCCAATTACGAGATTGTCACGCGAGTGGCGTAAGGACCTTTTCAATTGTGCTATGGTGGAGTGCGCGGTCTCCGGACGACTGTTACATTCTGACTCACTGTGTGTATAGATACTCGCAACATTGCTGCCCGAGACCCCGACTATATATCAATGCACACTCGATTACTGGATGTACCAAAGTCGGCCAATTACTCGACAATGGAAAAAATTCGCATAAAGCCAAAAAAACCTTTGTCATATTTTCCAATTAACTTTGCACTTGGACTCTAGTTAATGTTGAAAAAGGTATTTCCCGAAAATGAATTCCTCTTGCAACGAGTGATGCCTTCCTTTACTAATTAAAATATTATTTATTGTTTTATTATTTTTTAATCTAACGGTGAACAAATTATAATTTCACGCAATCCCAGTCCAAAATATGTATTAGAAATGTTTACTATTTAAAAACTTTTTCATTAATTATTGCACCACCATATGTGATATACGCATATGCGAAAGAAGTGTAACCAGAAATAAATATATATAATCATAATAACATTACGTTATACACTTTTTATTCAGTTGTAAAATTATACTTAATATATATGCTATCTCCTTATATCATGTAAAGATTTCGCCGCCGTGTCTAGAGTCGAGGAACTTAGAAGAATTCAAAGGGATCCGTAGGACCCTAACTCCGAATTTTTCCAAGTCCCTCAATGGACCTCCAAACCCACATTTTTTTAATGGACCCCCGAATTTTTCAAAGGACTTGATGCGAGCGCGCGAGCGACTCTAGCATATTGGTATGTATATAATTAATACATATATAACATATATCAATAATACATATTGTAAAAAATATTATATAAATGAGTATATATGTTGTCCATTAATTTATTTCCCATTTTTCGCATGTAGTGTATTTTTTATTGATCGCGGTGACCTCGTGCGACATATTGAAGGAAATCAATTTATGGGTTTTTGCAATTCACGAGAATAAACAAATCTAAACCACATCAAAAGTTATTAATATGTCGACTATAAAACTTTTTTTTTAATTGATAACAAAAATCACAAGTGTCGCAATATATTCATCTGAAATTTCCCATCCGTGATTTCAAAGAAGCCCTATATATATATTACAGTGATAGATTCAGTAAATAACGGAATGCTGCGCATGCTTTTACTTTCCGCCATGCAGTAATTTAAAATGTACGTTTACACTCTTCAGTTACACAACGCACACGATTTTACCGCAGCGCCGTTGTGCAAATATTATTATGTCACCGTGCCTATTTCCGACGGTAATATCGCCAAACGTCCAACAGCACAGCATTAAGAATATTTTATTTATATATTCGCAGCAATTTTTATCGCCGTTAAATAAAATACGTCCATGGACGCGTCCTCCTTTCTACACCAGATCTTGAAAACGGCGCGTAAAGCACAGAACGTAAATAAAATATTCTTGTAACGCAAAAACGCCAGTTTGTTTCTTCATATCTCGAATAAAAGCACGTGGGTATCATCGATTACTCTCCCAACAAAAAATTGGCTTTCACATCTTTATTGCACATTTTCCAATCGCCGGTAACTTCCACTATAAACGATTTCCTGCATTCGCATTGATTGTGATATTTAATCAAATGGCAAGCGGATATTCCAAAATGACTGAATACAAATCAATGAAAAATAAATATTAAAAAAAGGGTTCGCGCGAATCGCCGAAAATTTGTCGTGTTCTCAATGTCACGCTAAAAATGTTAGTTTCATTTGTCCATTTTACATCAATAGAAATAAGAATAAGAGTACGAATATTTTGGCGCCAAAATTATGGCCAATATGATGGGTTTAAATTCCATTCGAAAATCGCTGAGTTGTTCATATCGATATTTACACGTAAGTTAGAAATATCCCACTTGGAAGAACCTAAAATCTCATAAACAACAAAATTTCAATCTAGAAAAAAAAAATCGTCATGTTTTGGAAAAAGTCAAACAAATTTGGCTCCTCAACGAGGTCTAAATATTCAAACTACCTCGACCTTGTGATTTTCAACTGGACTCCCACTATAATGGCAAGCCTTTATTTCACCTTTGGTACCAAGAAAATGTAACATCCAAAAATAAATGTTAATCAAATTGCAACGCGATGTATATTATTTTGTAAAAATTAATTTAGTTATTTAAAAACACACACTTGTCATTCTCGACAGAACGATCCAATTGCGCTTAACAAATGGTGATAAGAGTCACAACAATGAAAAACACGAATACACCAGGTTATTGCTAACCTGCACAACTGTGCAAACATATGAGGCGATATGTATGACCTTGAGCGAAATGTTGATTGCGCGAAGAGCACGTGTACCCATAAAAACTTTATTGTTTACAAGTGACTCACCTATGCAAGTGTGAACGCGTTCAGCCATGCGTTTTTGTCCTTTTACTGGATTTTATGGTGTTGCACGATCGTTGAGTGCGTTGCGACGACCACGAACGCGCGTCGCCAACTGAACCCAAGTGAGCTGGCCACCGGTTAAAACGCTTAAAACCCCGAAGCGCGCGCAAGTCCCTCAAATAATCGGCGTCGTACCAGCGCAGAGCAATAGCAAACCACTGGAGCTTGCTTCACCTTCCTCTTGGTTGCAGGTGTGCAAGCGGGGGAGGGAAGGACGATGCGCATGTGCGCCGGAAGGACTCTTTCTCTCTCCCTGCATCTATAGTGACACTGGGAGCTCTTCCCGTGTGTGTCCTTTCATCGCATCCCGCTCGATTCATTCGCACGCGCGCTCGATCGCGAATGTTGGCCTGGAAAACCGGATGACCCATCTTTGTTGATCCCTTGCATTCTCATTCCTCGTATAAACTTCGATCGACTATTGGAAACTCGCAGGGGAACGAACTTAACGGGGTCTCAATGATTGTGCGCAGGGGTGATAGTTACACTTCGCGCGATAACGCAAAGCGTCGATGGCCACGCGTTCGCCGGTGCTCGATCGCACATTCACGATCGGAGATAATGACCATATCAGATATCCCTCTAAGCTTGGGGCTGGATAAAAAGAAGGAGAAACATTATTATTAAACCGTACAACATAGCTGAGCAAACGACTTGAAGTAAAAATTCGTGATGTGTAGGTGAAGTACTGGAATATTTAAGGGGGCAGTGGAGTGGGCGATTTCGCAGTGTACGCTATTAATCGTAAATACGTTGCAAATATGATTCAAATTCTGCAGGGATGTAATAATCGTCCGGTCTGATCTAACAGATCTGACTCCACATTGACCTCACAAACGTTTATATTTTACTTCGACGGATCATTTGAGATCTCGAACGGCCATATTGGTATTTGAGCGGTTCAGTAATATACGTTTTTAAAACATTTGTTGTATATCTTGAATTGTAATTCGATCGGACGCCAAAGCATGAAGGTTTTCTGTCACCTAATAAATGTTAATATGAAATATGAATCTAATACGAATACTCTGCCCGCAAAAAGCCATGCAAAGAAATCGTAATAGTACATTCGACTATAAAGGAACAACGATTTATTTCATGCAATGATTTTTATAGTTCCGGTAAAGATGCAAAATAGCTATGGTAACTATGCAATGATAGTGACAACTATTGAAAAAGTAGTTAAAAGGAGTATAAACAGATCTTAATTTTCAAAAAACTTACCATGCATTGGACTATAGTTAATTTAATTTTCATTGCAACCTGAAATCCTTTAGTCAATATCTTACGAACAAAATAACCTTTTGAAACGTCTGGTTGACATTTTGTGATATTAAAAAACAATGAGTAATAGCATTGCTGAATCATAACGGATCCAATGCATAACCCGTTACCCCATATAGTCTTTATATAGGGAACCTTTTATTAAACAGATCGAGGATTTTTCAGATGGGGCATTCTTTGATATCTCACACATCAATAAACGGGATCGACACCAATTAAACCCAGATTTTGGTCATACATGCAGTATAAATGACAAAATGGGGAATAATCCCTGACTTTCTCATGACGATTTTAACACGCGCCACTGGGAACTTTTCCCATTTACGTTCTTTCTCGATCCATTCGCACACGTGGTCGATCACGATTGTTGGTCTGGAAAGCCGAATGACCCATCTCTGTTGAACCCTCGCAGTGTCATATACTCTAGGATAATCTCCGATCGGATATTGGAATCCCGCAGGGGAACGAACTTAACGGGGTCTCTTCAATCAATGACTGCGGGAAGGGGTAACAGTCAACTTCACGCAATAACGCAAAGTGTCGATGGTCATGCGATTACCGGAGCTCGATTGCGCGTCCACGATCCGAGATAAGGACCATATCAGATATCCAGGTAAACTTTGGGCTGAATAAAAGGAACGACAATATTGTCATTAAAATGTACCGTATAAATTTTTGGGTCTGAACGATGGTGTGTAATTACAGGGGAGCACTGAAATTATATGCACACGGTAAAAACAATTAGTACGGACGACGTATTATAAGTATTATGGTTAATTAGCTCTGCACACAGAGTGAATAACGAAGTTATCAGATCATTGGGAAATCCATATTGAGGATGATCTCCGAAGCAAAAAATTTCTGGAAAACATATTATAAATATTTCCATGCTATATTTTGTTAATTTTGATTAAACTTTTTTCAATTATTCAGATGAATGTCTCGTGACTTCGGAATCAAATACACGGTAAGGTAATGTGGAACACCGGAGGCCGTTTAGCCTAAATTTCTTGAGCCGATTTAAGTCGAAATTTCTAACACAAATGGAGAGTACATCTGGCTTATCTTTACACTTGTTTTGCTCCTTCCATCTTACTCTCAACCTGCGCTCGACTTTCGCTTACCATACTCTCATTAATCTCCTCGCTAATTTCTATTTACGCAATCGTTTTACGGAAGTCATTTGGAGATTGAGATAAACTTGTGATCATTGAGACAAGATTAATGCAATCGCAGGTAATAACAGGTGGAGACTGCGTTGTAATAGTGACATCTGGTCTTTAATGTCGGAGGTAATTTTTCTTCAACTCAACAAAATATTTTGTTAATCATCCGCAACCGCCCGATTGTTTTAATTCAAACCAAATTCGTTTAATGTTACTAAATATTTTTCTCAGCCTATCCGTCGAATAAGGAGGTACAATCGTATCGATTCCGAAAGAATCAATAGTTTCACTTTTGTAAGTACGAAAAGGATTTTAAAAAAGTGTTATTGTAGATGACTCAGCTTTTACCACATTTACTATCTACATATGAAACATTTTTATCGATTCAATCACTTTCGACCCTCTTCGATTTGCTCCATAATTAGTTATATTAAATTATCGCTAAAAGGCACCCTTGTGAATTATGTCAGATTTTTGAAAACAGTATTTCTGAAAATGTCGTTTTTCATTCAAGTGCAAATTTGAAGGTATTGAAAAAAATATGTCCACATAAAAGTTATCGATTTTTGTTACCTTTCGAGCGGAATGTCTGGAATAATTGTCACGTTCCGGTGAGTATTTTTTTGCCGAGAACCAAAGGGATTTCTTTTTTTTTTACTAAAAATCGAATATACCTTTCGGACTGAAAAAAATATAGCGTATTCCTGCATGAGTGTTGATATCGCGGGAAAATCGTCAGAGCGGCACGGTTGGTGGTTCCGGAATGAAAAAATTGTTCGTGTGGAAGTTTCAAAAAATGTTAAAATGATTTTTCGTACCCAAACCTCGACCCGTGCCACTGCAATGATTTTATTACGATATCGACAGTCGTTCGGGAAAACTTTGCATTTACATAATAATCATTTTCATGTTTTTTGAAATTGTCACACAAATACATTTAATTGTACCAAAACATAGATCGCTGTTACTGTGGCGATTTTTTTGAGACATCTACAGTCATGCACGAATACTATGTAGTCTTTTTCAATCCCAAATAATTCGTTCTTTAATCAAATAAATTATTTCTTCGTTCTTCGGTCAAAAATCATACTCTCCCGAACGTGCCAATTATTTCAAACATTCTGCTCGAACATTGTCAAGAAACGACCATTTTTCCGTGGGGAATTTTCTTTCATTAACTTCAAGTTTGCGAGATATTTGCACTTGAAAAAAATGACATTTTCCGAAATATTCTTTTAAAAAATTTGAAAAGATTCGATGCCGTCAACCTGGGTATAGAAAAATGTCAAGAGATACTTTACTTAGCAGTCCACCTGCTACGCGAAAAGCATTCATTCTCATACATCAGAAGTACGTCTAAATACACGTATCAGTTAGTTAGTCCATAAACACAGTCCCGATTTCAATCAAAAGCTATACTTCTGACGAACTAATACGGGGCCTTGACGGGATTCCGCCCGTACTTTTTCTTTTACACTAAATTCTAAAATGGTGACAAGACTCTGTGGGATTTAAGTTACCATTTTCAAGTAGCGAAAATGATTTCTCAATTTCGTAAGCTAAGTAAACATCGGTAAACACGTAAACGCAGCTAAGAATTAAATACGTTGGATGGCTAATTAATGAACAGTGTAATTAACGCAGTGTCTCCCTTGAATTTTCAGATCCATCCCTACCGGATGAGCAAAACATCGAAATATTGACTAATGTGATTGATGCGCTACTCAGTGAGTTATATACGCACCATATTCGATATGGCACTCGACGTTGATCGGTAAATTTCCAAACTTCCCTGGTGTTTGATAACGTGGAGGGTAGAGGTCGAACCTTCGCTTAATAATGATTCAACGAAGTGAAATAGAAATTACCGCCAAACACAGCATAATTTCCTCAAACGCAAATGTAAAGCCACTAATTTTCCAAGTACTAGTACATCGAGGGAGACTGGAACTAGTGGCTTGATTTGTGAAGCCACCCCTTTCACTCCGCCTTCGAAGCTACAAATCCAATGCCAATATGTGTACTACCCTTGTCGAGCGGCTAGCCTCGTTATACAATGAAGGAGTAAGGGGGCCGGGGGCGAACGGGGGGGGGGGGGGGGGGGGGGGGGCAAATCCACTGATTACACTCGTTGAAATTCGAAATCGTTCTACCAAACTGTACATAAAGCTCAAAATTTCTAATTACATGATATACGTATATACACTGCCAAACATGTTTGCGTTTGTCCGATACAAACCGGTATAAATGTTGGAAAACACGATATACGATAAAATTAAAGCGAATTATTAAAATTACTGTATCAAAAATAAATCTGACATCGCAATTGTATAGTTCATTAAATATACCAGCTTATAAACAAAAACTTTTAACAGCTGACGAGTTGATTTGGTATATGGACGATTGCTATAAGGATGGTTTATGATTTACATAATGTATGTATTAGGGTGTGTCATTTTTGGGCAATTTTTTTTTTTCGACTCACAAACAGGTTGTATACTTTCAGGAAGGTAAAATAAGAAGCCTGTAAAAATTTTAGCTCTTAATATTAATATTTAGATGCGCCTCATCGCGAATTTCTATTTCCCATTTAAATAACATGGGAAAAAAATTTTTGCATGTTTGGAATTTTATACGTTGGCAATGGCATATTGTTCGATGGAACGCAAAACATATTTTATAGAGAATCGCACGCTCTACAAAAAAGATGTCTTGCATTTTTTCGATAGACATAGCCATTCTGATTATATTTGAGTTCAAAGTTCAAAATATACGAAAATTCATCTTTTTGTTAATATTATAGCGAAACTATTGACTCTGTTGAGAATCTTCGATCAACTTTTTTGTAGATTATTAAATTTACCATGAAAATTGTCCATGATAAAAACCATGATTAATTAATATTTATTGTTAATTGTTCAATGCTGTAGAGACCTGTCTTCTGTCACGAAACTGGTTCTAATGGGCTGGTACTTATCATAAATAGTTACAAAAAAAATCGACAAAATACTCACGAATGATATCTTTCGTTATTTCCATTAATAGTAAAAAAAAGATTCTCAATAGAGTCAATAGTTTCGCTATAATATTAACAAAAAGATGAATTTTCGTAAATTTTGAACTTTGAACTCAAATATCATCAGAATGGCTATGTCTATCGAAAAAATGCAAGATATCTTTTTTGTAGAGCGTGCGATTCTCTATAAAATATATTATGCGTTCCATCGAACAATATGCCATTGCCAACGTATAAAATTCCAAACATGAAAAAATTTTTTTCCCATGTTATTTAAATGGGAAATAGAAATTCGCGATGAGGCGCATCTAAATATTAATATTAAGAGCTAAAATTTTTACAGGCTTCTTATTTTACCTTCCTGAAAGTATACAACCTGTTTGTGAGTCGAAAAAAAAAATTGCCCAAAAATGACACACCCTAGTATGTATGTCATACCATAGTTTCTAGCTCTGAGCAAAAATTAATGTTGGGCTGCCTGAAATCTTATCAGACCCTGATGGAGTATGGTTAGGTTCTTGTCCGCCATATTGGTTCTGCCATTTAATTCTATTATTGATATTGAATTAAAAACCACTCATTATTTCAAGAAAAAATAAACAATGAGTGAAAAGTCGTTTTGTATTCAAATGGTGTATTCAAATACTTTTTCATTCAAATGTACCCATACCTGCACCCGACATCGGTAGAGTCCCTCGCTGTTTTTTAAAACGTCCTGAATTCCTCGGGATCTTCTCTATCCTGGTGAACGCCCTCTATTCCTCAGGGCCTTCTCGGCTCTTGTCTGCTATATAAGCATAGTAGTTTTTTTCTCCATAAATATGGTAATTGTTAAAAGTTTCTTCTCGTCTCAACCTTGAGGTATATATTGTACTCCAACAAGCCTGCAAATCTTGAAAATTAAATTAAATTCCTCGTTACGTACCTCCTTTTACAAAGCTTTCTCTAGAAGGAAGTCAAAATGGATTAATGCTTTCCTCCACAAGGTTTTTTAAAGGGTTGATTATTTTATGGAAGCCGTGTACAAGATTCTCTTGACTGGTTTTGATTTCACATAGGAATTTTGCATTATACTGTTCTGTGTTTTTATAATTATGCGAAAGAAAAATACAATTAAAACTAATTTTTCTAAATATATATTCTGAATAATATTTCGTTAATCAATATATATTGTAAATTAGAAATATGCATATAATGATGGAGACACTACAAGATAAAATGGATTTTCATATATTGCTAATAACTTCACGGTCCACAGTAGCTACTACTTACTCCTATTGAGTTAATTAATGTTGCACAATTTTTTTTATTTAGCGACTCTTGTTCCTGAAGGGACAGAGCTTTTATTCCATCAGCTCGGTGGGACCCATTGGAGGTTCTCTGATGACGTCTGGAACAATGCTCATGTCCAAAGCATGAGATTCATTGTATCCCATGTTTGTTGTTTGCAATTGATTCCAAACACACTCATCAAACAAACAAAGCTGAGGTCAATCGAGTGGTTATGTATTATGAGAGATTCAATTGGTGACATAAATTTCAGTATCACGACTCCTCACACTATTTAAAAAACGATGCAAAGTAGAACTTTGCACATTGTTGTCTCATTAAATTTTGCTTTTGACACAGCAACCTCTACGAGGAAGTATTGTAACTGATTTTGGCTTCCTCATAGAGGAAGCTGTGTCAAAAGCAAAATTTAATGAGACAACAATGTGCAAGGTTCTACTTTGCATCCTTGTTTCTCGACGTTTTAGGTGATTCTAAGCATACTGACATGAAAATCTCGAAAAAAAAATTTTCATGTAAACAAAGCTTACTCTACGAGGAAGCAAAATTAAATTCAGTTTTTCGGCTCGCTGTCAAAAAAAAATATATATATATTTTTTCTATTCCTTCGTATACCTTCTTCAGTTTTTACGATTTCCCCACTCCCTTCAACCCCTTCCATTTGTTGAGTTCCCGATCCCTTTTCATTTTTATTGTGTTCCCCCGAGAGTGTTACCCACAGCCACTCTTTCCTAATGCACTACTGTATCGCATTTGCACGAGGGCACAGGGAACTGCGGAAAACCTGCGCCGATACAGGCGGCTACATTTTACTGACTTTCTGCTGTATCAGAATACATCAGAAAGTCAGAAAAACTGCCTCCCGCTCAACAGTTAACGCGTAAGTCGGTGCATAGCTAAAGCGGTCACCCATCCAAGTACTGCCCACGACAGAAGCTGCTTAACTTGGGAGACCGCCGAAGCCATACACCGACCGCGCGCCCACTGCTGTCGGTTCAAAATATATATATAGTTCATCAGAACTTTTATTTTCACAATTTCGCATATGTTATTGTGGTTAGTGTTGTTTGACGCGTGTTTTTTTCGCTCATGATATTTTAGAATGTGTTTTTATTATTTGTGTTATTTTGACATCTGTTGTTTTCGTTGATGATACAATTACGCTGTGTTATTTCTTACAATAATAACATGGACGGCTGTTTTTTTTTTCTTCGCGATACCAGTAAGGTCCTGCGTCCATTCACGGTCACATGGTTGAATTTCTACACGGGATTAACCGTGTTACACTGTGCCCCTTATGATACTATAGCCGAATCTCCCCTAACGAGAGCCCAACGACGACGGGACGTAGACAATTTTCAAAGCTCGCAAAGTATTTGCCAGGATTGAAGCTTAATGCCGTGGCTGCCATGGGAAACGACGAGGTCATGAGGAATCACAGGCTTTCCGGGACGAGTTCCCTCGGGAAGTTTAACGATTCTTATTTACTGGACCATTAACTTTTGACCCCACAACTCATAGGGAATAAAGGAGGACAGGAAGGATGCCGTTGAAGAGAAGCTCTCGCGTGTGCGTCTCCCCCTCTCGTACAGAAAATTGCGCTGTACTACTCCACTCTAAGGATGGCACCCTTCCCCCAGATTTCCATTCACGTCCTCATGCTTTTTCCTGTCCTCTCGAGTTCCTTCACTCTACATACAAAAGAAAACTTCAGCAAGCGAATCCGAAAAACCGAAGCGATTATAGTACAAATTAAAAAATACAAAATTTAATTTTTTAAAAAATTAAAGCTTTTTCTACTTTAAAAAATAGACGTACTGCTTTATGATTATCATGTCTCATTCCAGGGGTTCAGGAAATTCCAAACTTCAGGAAGAACTACTACATGTCTTTGAATATTTCAATTTTTGTTGCAAGTACTGTTAGAGGTGTTGTCACTCAAATAACGAACACCCTACGCCTCTATAAATACTTCATGCGTCTCAAAAAAATCCGTGGATAAAATATCTCGCATTGTTGATATAAGTATTTTTGTCAGGATATCCGTTTTCTGATTCGCTGGCGTTTAGGTGCTAAGGTTTAACTTCAACATTCGTGATGAAGATTCATGATGATGAAGATTCATGAAGTCGATCGGTAAGCAAGATTCGTTTAGAAGTATGAAACATCTCAAAAGTCTCTCATGTCCAAGATAAAATGAAGTAACATAGTCAGCATAGTCTAGTCTGAATATTTGGTAGTCACTATCTAGCATATTCGATGTGCTTGGCTGGGATTGATTGGCTGAAACTCAATTTTCTTTGATTTATCGAATTGTATAGACCACCAAATACTCTCCACTTGCACACTTGGTGCATTTCTAAATTTCTAATAGCATAAGCATTATGCTGAATGAAATTGAGACATTGAGATTGATATCTCAAACATTCATCTGACTGGTAAAATAGTCCGAGCCAATTGACCCCGGTGAGTTACTTGCAAATTTTTCGACAGTTCCAGAAAAAAATGTTGCCGCAATTGATTATTAATTTTCGGAGTTTTCTTCGAAAAGTTAAGATCAGTAAGTATTTAAATGTCGACGAGACGATGCGTAACCATTTGGTGATCGAGAATATAGCAATTAAAACATTTGGTCCTCCCCGTTTTATAGAAAAAAATTGAAAAAGCTAAAGTGCAAAAAAAGTAATGAAATAATGTAACACAACCTGAATAGTATATAAAAAATTCAGTAATGTATCTCATAATTAAGCATGTGACCATACTACCTCAACAGAATAATTTGTTGAACTAATTCCTGCACTTTCATTAGCATGTCGCCTGAGAGTCGAGCGGGTTGCATAAAAGAGAATCAAACATCAGGGTTCTCGTGTAACGATCGAAGAATCCGTAACGCAAATGCATGTGGGATGAAGATTAGAGCGTAGAAAACTAAGCGCACAGTAGGAGGTGACGAATTTTCATTAGAAACTTCGACCCCTGAAACGGAATTACAAAACCCATCACCCTGGGAAAACAATTATTTGATCAACCACCAGAGAATTGCAAGCGCGATTCCCTTTTGCTCTATTTCTCTTCCAACCGTTCTCTCACTCACGCATTCCAACAGTTGCAATTAACTCTAATTGCATAACATTTGCTACTGCTTAAAAAGCCGATATATTCCAGCCCCTTTTTGCCTTCAACATAGTATACGTAACCCTGTAAATATACGCTAATGTACTTCGCAAACATTGCTTTTTTTTCACCTCTCTGATGTATTTGAGAAAGATAAATACGCAATGATGCAACCAATGCGTAAATAGGGAATTTATCACACAGAAACCCGTATCACTTTGTCCTACTATAATTGTTTAAACGATCACGCGAAAATAAATATTATCAACGGTGTCAATGACATGGCAGGTGAAATGATGCTGTCGTTGTCTTTCCGATGCTGATTATCAGTCATCACAGAGAATTAGAAATATGTGTGCACACAACCGTTGAATAAAAAAATTAATTTGCGAAAATATTTTGTAATTAATATGGATTCGCATTGATGTTTGTAAAGGCTAAGCTCATTGTTACCTTGCAGAGCTGTAAGCACCGATTGTTTTTGTTAATCCTTTCAGTACGGTGAAATGTTGTGGGATGAATGGGCGAAGATTACATTTTTCGGTTCACGCATTTCGTTATTATCGATTTATAAGCGACTAAAAGTGTGATTTTTGTCGAGTTTTTTCTCTTTCATCTGACTTCAACTCGCTACAAATATTATATTCCGCTACAGAAAATCTGAAATAACTTGAGTAGTGACTTTCGTTCGTACCTCAGATAATGACGAATCCCTAGTCGAATCCCTATAACAATTATAGTTTTTTTACAACGGCATTGAGAAATAATTGATGTTATCCCGACAACAGTGAGACGCATAAGAATAAAACTAAAACTAAAAAAAAGGATGCAAAGTAGAACCTTGCACATTGCTTCCTCATTTAATTCTGCTCTTTACATAGCAACCTCTACGAGGAAGTATTGTAACTGATTTTGGCTTCCTCATAGGTAGTTCACCCCCACAAGAGAGAATTTATTTATTTTTTTCAGGTGAACTTTACTCGTGATGAGAAACATTTCAGTTTTTGTTTCATTGAAATCGGTCGATCCTTTCTAGGTGAAACTGTATTATTACCTCTCTAAATGCCGAACATTGGGGGTTGATTTCACCCCCTAAAACCGCTTTTCCGCAGATAAAAAAAAGATGTGTCTCGTAGTTTTTTAAGGGCTACAACATAGTTGAGTTTCATTGAAATCGGAAAGAGACACTTAAGTGATATTCCTTGTAAGTGCAAAATAACGTAGCTTAACTGGCGAAATCGCTAACACTATCTCTCTGTTTGCAGGTTATTTATTTTCCGAATCCCTTGCGGATTCTAAAGTGCCAACCATTGCGTCGTTAGTGCCAAATACGATAACGTATGAGACGCACCGAGCGTGAGAGCGTAACCCGCGTGTATGTATAATGTATATGGGGTATTCCATACCGACTCGACCTGGACCTGACCCTCGACCCCTTGGATTTCATCCCTGATTTTGTATGTTATTGTTCTATCTCCAAATAGCAACCACAATTTTTATTACATTTTTTTTTTGACAATTTGTATACTTATGATTATTCATAACGAAAATACTGACGGCCATTTTTTTTTAATAAAAAAAAATTCTCATATATTCTGTATCAAATATCAATATCTTTAAGCTTAGATCGAAAGTGGGCTAGATCTCGCTTCTATTTAAGAATTCTTCGACTGCAGACTATCGTTCATTTGAGGTTTTTTAACCCTTTGAGGGGCGGTGGGACATATACGTCCCACCTAGATTTTTTTAGTTTTTTCATCATTCCCGCTGTGTTTTGCAATACTTTTATACTTGTGAGGGCTTCCGACATCCTTAAGGGTTCAAGTTATAAGATCTGTATGGAAAAATTATGTAATTGTTTATTCATAATTAGTTATAAACAATTCAAACGCGAAAAACTCGTTTTTTTTGGAATAAATTCGGCTGTGCTTAACCCTTTGAGGGGCGGTGGGACATATACGTCCCACCTAGATTTTTTTAGTTTTTTCATCATTCCCGCTGTGTTTTGCAATACTTTTATACTTGTGAGGGCTTCCGACATCCTTAAGGGTTCAAGTTATAAGATCTGTATGGAAAAATTATGTAATTGTTTATTCATAATTAGTTATAAACAATTCAAACGCGAAAAACTCGTTTTTTTTTAAATAAATTCGGCTGTGCTTAAACAAAGCGTCAAATCGTTCTGAAAATTTTTGTAATATATACTTCATACCTAGTACTATAATATATATTTTTTCCAAATTTTTCGGCAGGCTAGATTTTTCAAAAAAAAATGTTCAAAAATCGAGAAAAAACTCGAGAAAAAATGTGCAAAAAACAATTTTTAGAAATAGAAAACGAATCGGGCCCACTTTCGAAAATGGCTTGGAATTCGTTATTTCGAATAAACGATTTTTGCGCATTTTTGCAGCTGTTTAAATTATAACCTTCAATATGTTTGTTATAAATAATCATAAGTATAAGAATTTTTATTTTTAAAAAATATATAAATAAAAATGGCTCTAAAAATATCTGAAGAAATTCTCCGAAGTCTGAGGTACATAGAAATTTTCAAGTGACAATCTGCGAAGAAAAGGTTCATATACGCATCGATATAAAAAAATTGTTTCAAAAGACTTGAAGCGTGAAAAATTGAAGCGCACTTACTTCCAACCTAATAACCTTAAAATATTGATACCTGATACAAGATTTATGAGAGTTATCTCCGATCTTTTTCAAATGGACCTCAGTATTGTCGTTATAAATATCTATAAGTATATAAATTATTTCAGCAAAGATTTGTAGTTGCTCCTTAAAGATAGATTATTAACATAAAAAGTCGGGGATGAAATCAAAGAGGTCGATGGCCAGACGCAGGTGGAGTTGTCATGGAATGCCCCGTATGTATAGGTAGAACTGGAGTAGGAGTAGAAAACCCTTTCGCAAAGGCCCAGTTTCAACGTGGAATAACTTGGGCATTTAAACGTGTGAGAGAGCCAGCACGTGTTTTCGTATTACCCACTAAATCCATGCTGTCGTCGCCGTCGACGACCACCAGCGACCTATAGCCAGAACGTTGTAATGCGGGTACGTAGGTAAACGCACAGAATATACATACACACATACACGTGTATACGCGTATGTATATAAAATGTACATACATAGATATAGGTGCACATAGTGTGTTACGTTGCACAGAGGACAGCGGGTTACTACAATTACCGCCAGCAGGCCAAACGCGCACCGTCATCCTCCAGATATGCAAAACAGGCCAGGAGATAATTGTGTTTGAGTTTAGTTCCGGCGTTAAGGTTAATCCGCAACGAAGCTTGGCTCGCTCAGTCCGTGTATTAGTACATTCTATATATACTACAGTGCCGACGAGGACGACCACTGAATGAGCTGTCTAGTCAAGCACAGCTTCTCGCGTTTTCCATTAAACGTAAGAGCCTAGAATTCTAATAGATTAATTAGACCAATGACGTTCATTGTCAAGGGTGGTCAAGGCCTAAAGGGACCGGAAAGATAAAATAATAGTGTGATGTTCAGAATGGTAGTCGAAAACTGACTGTTATAGGTGCATTCAGCGGAAAACTCGTTCCACTGGATAAGTTGGATCAATTGACCACCCGCATTTTCCAGTAATGATAGATCATGTTAAAATGGATGAGACTTTATTTGTGATATAAACATGTAAAGAACCCTTTCTTATATGGTTGATGTATAATTATGCTTCATTGGATCTCTTAGGGGGAGAAAAATAATTCCTTGCCAAAATTTGAGACATCAAAAATGAAACTTGGTAACCAATTTTTGAGAAGTGAAAGAAAAACGAAAAGCCAATACATAGTTGGAGCAATGCATATGACCAAAAAGATTCCAAATCACGTGGAATCCGAACCGCTGTACCGATTATTACCAAATTTAGTACGTAGCAAGGCAGAATGTTATTTTTCATGCAAAAAAAATTCAATCGATATATTACAATTATACCTGCGATAGGGCAAAATAATGTTTTTTCAAATTTCAGAATCTCATAAAAACCAAACTAAATTTTGGTTAAAAAAAAAATTCGTAAAAAGTAGAACGAAGATCCGGCTGACTTTGGGCCTAAGCTTAAAAATATTGATATCTGATACAGAATTTATGAGAATTGTTCCAGATTTAAAAAAAATGGTCTTCCATATTTTCGTGGTTGCTGTTTAGAGATAAAAGAAGAATATATAAAATCGGGGATGTGAAATCTGAGAAGTTGAGCGTCAGACGCAGGTCGAGTTGGTATGGAATGTCATATATATGGCCGTTTATCAATCAGATGCGAGAGGGTCGAGAAAACGTGACCGAGTTGGTGGGGGAATGCGTCATATGTGTTTTACTGTAATTGCAATTTACTTTGGGCTAACGAATTGCAATTTAACTTATTGTCTGGAACCGAAAAAAATCACAATCCACGCACACAAACCCAAGCGGATTTGTGTGGGTACCGGTTTATGATACTATAGACTTCGGTCGCACTTCATTTGATTCATTATGATATGATGTAGATGAGCTATTTTCTATTTATCTTTCCTTATGGTGGTGCATTAAAAAGGTACGTTCGGCACATCACAGCTTTCGTGCCTTTGATTCGATAAATTTCCTTTAGCGCTCATTTGATTCATTACGGAAGTAGCGATATAGCTTCTTCGGCTATTGATATTGACAGAATCATTTTTCTTAAGAAGGGACTACCTGCCCTCATGGAAATAAAGTGTACTTTAGATATACACACGGATATATAAATTATATACGCTATATATAGCGGCAAAAAGTTCTATATCCTCTATTCTATATATCTGATATATATCTGCTGATATATAGCGAATATAAAATACATACATTTTTTATATGTGGCGGATGTATGAACTATATATTTTTAGATATTGCTCGTATATAACGGATAGAAGCTTCGTATATAATGTATGGATGAAAAATACAATTTTTATGCACAGTAAGTATATAGAGAATGCATTCTCTGTAAACAATAAGATATGAAATACACATTCTTGATGTATAGCAAATATTAATTTTTATATAGTGAAACGAATGTTCGTGAACTTACGCGGAGAAATCGTACAACGTTTCACGCGTGTGGATATTTTCGTAGATGTGAGGAGTAAGAGGAATGACGGATATACGACGGGGACGTCGCAATGATGTGGCCGGTATTTCAAATAGTGGAGTTGCAGATTTGATGTAAGAGTCGTTGAAATAACGCGACTTACAGGAGCCGTAGAGGATTGCGTTTTTTTTTGTTGTATTTTTGAAGGAAAATAGGGGTCAATGCAATATTGAGGCCTATTTCTATTTTACAAATGGATTGTGGGGGTTGTAGGAGTCGATGCAATATCGAGGCCTACAGGAGTATTTTTAGAAGGAATCAGGTAGGATCACATGCAGGATAGAGAACAAAAAAAAAGTAGAAAAGAATACTGTGAGGGTTAGAGCAATGCTACGGCTCACAGGAGCTGGGCATGCTCACGGGAAAAACCAATTGGGTTGGTGCATCGAATCAAAGATATTCTAATTGCTACGGGATACTTTCAAGTATGAAAGTTGGTGAAGAAATGAGTGCTGAACGTATCGTGTGGTCGGCTTTTATACAGTTCGCCCCACTACCCTTGAGACGATCAACCGTCAACGTCGCTCAACCGCCGGGGTTACGAGATCGTGACGCCGGTGGTGTGGCGCTACGTGGGGGAGATTACTCATTCCGTTACAATAGTGAACGTATATGGCCATCATACTCTGAATATTCCTCTAAAACATAAAAAGATAAAAAATAAGTAGATTAAAATGGCAAAAGTTTTCGTTAGTTATTGCATAATGACGTCATGTTTTTAACACGGTCTTTCAAGGATAAAAAATATATATCCAAACATATCACGTATCTATTATAAATGCACTCTCTAAAATTTAACCCTTAGAGGGCCGAGATTTGAGCCATTTTCTCCTCATAGAAAAGTGGGAAAACGATATCCTCCAAACACCCAGCTAAAGTCGAAACTTTGGGGGGTGGGGTGCCCTACCTAGCCCGGTAGGGTAAACCCCCTTGTAAAATTTTGAAAAATTAAAAAAACAAGAAAAACACACCTTCTAGGGGGTTTTTGGATCGCTGATCACGAATCCGAACTGAGAAATACAAAATTCAAGATGGCGGATCCAATATGGCTACCTCATTGTTCTAATTTTGCTATTTTCTATTCAATATACGTAGATATGTACACATAAAGGGTTTTTGGGGTCGATGAAAACGATTTGGAAGTCAGAATTACAAAATTCAAATTTGGCAGACACACACACACACTCAATACGATAAAACTGACAAACATCTCAATGTAAATCTATAATATCTTGTTTTTTGCATGGACTGGGTCAAAGGTAGATGAGAAAAGTTGTAATATTGGATCAGCCAAATTGAATTTTGCCACTCTGATTCCCGATTCGTGATCAGCGACTCCAAAAACCCTTATAATAACTTAATTTCGTGGATTGCCGGGATGACGCCTGCAGGCATCATGTTAACTCTAAAAAAGTGAATTTTAATTTTACACTTGAAAAAAGTGAAATTTGAACTTCAGATTTTTTTACTTTTGAAAAAGTAAAGTTCAAATTTGCAAAAATTAAAAAATTATATTTCAGTTGTGCAATTTCGATTCTCCTGGATAAACGGCTTTGGATAGTGAAAAGCCCGAACCTTAGCCCAATTCTGCAATACTTCCGCAGATTCTACCAAAATTGAAACTCTTTCTGTCGAGTACTTTAGGAGAAAATAGATTTGAACATTTTGGGCTGTACTGGGAAAGTGGTGGAGGAAGTACCACTGCCTCTTAAAGATGCGCGTTACTCTGTTAGCCGTGCGTCTCGAAGCATTAGTGCGATATAAATAAACAACGCGTTCAGACAGGCAACAATGTGCGCGCGCTCTTTCTCTCTCTCTCTATAGCACTCAGGAGTTTTAGCGCCACGACATGAACTTTTTGTTCTCTGCGACTCCCCATCATAGGCAAACATTTTCTTCGATAGAAACCGTTTTCCCGCATCCAATAATACTGACAACGTCTCAATAAATAATCCTCGAGACGAAATATATGTATTTTCACTTTTGTAGGAATGAACAAAAATGATTTCAACTTTTTCAAATTTAGAGAAACATTCTTTGTAGATCCCAGATATATAATTTACATATAGTGATAACATAAATTATATATCGGCTATATATCTCCGACTTATGCTTAATATAAATCATATATATTGTTGTATATAACAAATGTATTGAAAATATATCGATTATATTTTTAGTATACACAAAAGGATACATTCTGTGTGTGTATTGATAATATATCTTTTATGTACACATGCAATATATAATGCGGCAAAAA
The DNA here is from genome assembly GCA_947507545.1 of Clistopyga incitator. Classification (NCBI taxonomy): domain Eukaryota; kingdom Metazoa; phylum Arthropoda; class Insecta; order Hymenoptera; family Ichneumonidae; genus Clistopyga; species Clistopyga incitator. The sequence goes on from OX382176.1 coordinate 8,104,135, forward strand.
GTTCTATATCTTGGATATATATATTACACATATACAATACATAATATGAATTTCCTATGTATCCAAGATGTATACTGGATACATAAAAAAATATACTTCGAAATATACTTTTTTTCCATGGGGGTGCATTATGGTTAAATGACGTTCTCATCACTGACAGGAATTAAAACGATTAATTAGAATGTTGTAGACATTTGAGCCGGGTCACTAGCGACAATGTCCAGTTACGCTGCCTCGTAGTTCAATTCATGATAACTAGATGAAATATCCAGTGAGCTCCGTTTTGATGATCCAATCTGATGAACTCGTAACGACTTTGTTGTTTGCATTGTACGATTGTTAAGTATACGATTTCATTGTTTTTACGTTTTCTCAGCAACGAAGCAGACGAATCATAGTCTTTGTAGACATTTTTGTCGAAAATATATATACCACATTGAGACAGGATTTCTTTTTGACAAATAAAATTTTACGTTAACGAAAGCCATACCTGGCGCGGCCTGGGTCAAGGGCTGCCAGGGCTCTGGTTAACCACTAATAAATTTGGCAATAAATATTAATAAGAGCGCTAGTTAGTTTTAAGATAACTAACAAACTAATTTCTAACCTGGCTGACTCAGAACAATAATTTTGACGAAACAATCACAGGGGGGGTAGGATTGGGTGACCCGAATATTATTGCGAAATGAATGGAATAGAAAGATGTTCAAGCGTGAAATACTAGTTTTATTTAATAAATCAACTTACGTAAGCTTTCAATAGTACCCAACGCACACAATTTCCATCTTATATTGAAAATAATAGCTTATGACTTTGGACGATCTAATTATCGTCGCTTAACTCCAAAATTAGTTGACAAAATATCGTTGACTCCTCGAGGGCTGACCCTCCGCGCCCCAAGACGGTGGACGGAAAAGTGAATATTAATTTCGATTATTTCACGAGCGCCCGGTAGCTCGGCGCTCGCATATTGCGTCGTAGGCCCTTTGCCGAATCCGTGAGTCGTGTAACGTCCTGACGCGATCTCGCCCATGATTCGTCGATATTTTGTTTTAGACGATGTGAGCGATCTGTGCTGAAGACAACGTAATACTTATAATAATTTGGACAGCACAGCATACAAGAAATGCAATTAATATCTTATGTCAAAATATGTCCCTGTTTTGCGCTCGAAGAGTGATATTGAGCGCAATGACGTCGAGGAATATTTTCTGAATTATTTTCCTGTCACAACATCTTCATTGAAGAAAAGTACTTATATTACAGATTTTCCCTCTTAAAGCCTCGGAAAAACAGATTAAATTAAGTATTCAAGGAATGTGGATAATAAAATTCGAATTCATGCTTTTGTACATATATATATTTTCATGTTTGTAGCTTCTCTCGATACTACAATAAAATACATTTTAAATGTCACTCACGTACACTGTAAAAAATTTCGTTGATGCTATGAATATTTTACGATCTTTTATTCTACCCTGTGTCTTATATAGTGATAATTGGAGGAAATAGTTTCTTCCATAAGTGCGTTTTTATCATGAAGATAGATAGATGATTGTACATTTTTTCATATATTAACAAGGTAGACATTTGGTGATCTAGATTTATTTCCATTACTCACACTTTATCATAAAAATATCGATAAAAATGCACACTTATAGAAAGGCTCCTGCACTTTTTGTTCGAAATCTGCATTTCTGAAAAGATTTAATTAGTAGCGATGTCCCGCTCATGTATAACAATAACTTTTCCTGAGGTTTGCCTTCCTTAAATTAAAAAACAGTTGATTGGTCCAAAATCGATCGCATGACGATTGAAAATTTGTTCTTTGCTGTTTGACTACGTTGTGAAAAAGCATTTGTATATTGCTTGTATTCTCTAGGGCTAAAAAAGGTGAATTGTGTAAAATGGCCGATTTTAGGCGTGAGTGACTCGACCAATTTGGCCGCAAATCTTTCGATCGATATCTCTCCCGTATCGTTGGTCCTAATGCTCCTAATGCATTTGATTATCACTGGAATGAATACATTGTGCAAAGGCAGATATCGGCCTTGACGCTGACTTTGAACATTCGTGTTATTTCCAAATTTTATTTTTTCTAAACATAAGGATCGCGAACACGACTCAATAACGATAACAAACGAATAGTCGCAGAGTGTTTTATTGCCTCCACAAAAATAAAAAATAAAATTGACGCGAATTCGTAAGCAAAAATCGACGGTTCGAAGTAATTGGACTTTTCTTCTTTGCATAGACACTTGACGCATGTTATTCCTGTTCGAACGACTTTTTACGATTTAAAAAAGCAAAAAGCAAAGTTCTAACTGCGAAAAAGAAAAATATAAGTTGCGTCAGAGAAGGGACGAATGCCTAAGAGAATATAATTTATTTTTGGCCGATTTTGATCGCATCTGCCTAAATGTGATCACGAAACTCTATATCTTTCACAATGATTTTTTAAAGGAACGAAAAAGTATCTAAAAATATCGGTCCGCCTCGTGGCCATTGGGCTACCAATGGATCTAGTCAAACAATTTGCTCGAATGATCTTTAAAAGGAAATATCTTTATTTATTGCTGAATCTGGCGGGAGTCTGTTGGTTATTTATTTTCAAATAAATTTTCTAATCCTCGAGATCCTCCGCGTCCATGATCGTCTTGAAGCAGAACGGCTGGAATAGGTGACCCTGGCCATCGTAGAACTTGCTCATGAACTCAACCCTAGAGAGATATAAAATCACATTAACGGCAACTCAATTTCTTCCTCATGAACGAAATTCGTTTGTAATAATTCAATACACGATAGAAAAAAATTGCCAGTGGTATTTGATAAAGTGAGCACTGCCGAGAGATATTTTCTAGCCAAAACCGTACTTTTATTTTAATTCCAGTAAACATTTCCAACAAATAAAAAATACGAGACTAACCAAATCATTTACTGGTTCGGAATTTGAAGAATTTATTTTTGCAAAATTTTTAGATATTTTAAAAATATTTTCAGTCCATAAAATAATAGAAATTTTTATTCAATTTAAAAATTCCTATTAAAGTTTAATTTAATCTTCTGTATTACGAGAAGTAGTCGGAAAGAAGCGAAATTGGAATATTTTTCAGTAGTTGAACGAAATTCTAGGTATTTAGAAAAATCCGAAAATTTAATTTTTATCAAATAAAATATTTGATTTTTAACCGAATTTATATTCAGTGATTCGTTGATCATTTTCAAAATTATTATTATTATTTTCCGCATATGTACATATATATTAAATCATGTTCTCTCAGTATCTTTCATGGCATTATTTTGCATTTTCAGAAACATTTTACAAAGAAAAAAAAGTGCATTACACAATTTATACGAAATTTTTATATTCGAAACCTTAAACACGTTTTGTTCGAACCGATATTTTTCAAAACAAGGACAATGGACAGGGAACAGTTTTCAGGCGACCGTCTCCAAATTTTAGAAGAATATCCGTAATCATATTTTTCATCGGGCTATGGAAGTTTTTGTTGTTGTAAATCTTCAATTTTTCTAAAACAAAAAACTGTCCGAAGAAACGGCTAAAATCGATATTTTTTGTTCAAAACGCCGCCATTTTGTCAATTTTGAAAAAAACCTCCATAGCGGGATGACCAATCGCATACTAATTAATAATCCGTTGGGTTTTTTTGCTTCAGATAAAATTTACGACTAGAATGTCCAACATCAAGCTATCATTAAGAACAACAGTATTTTCAACATTTAAAAAAATGTAAACTATAAAAATCGTTTTACAAAAGTCATTTTGTCTTATTTATGATATGTGAAAAAAAAATTCAGACTGATCGGCATATAATAACGGTCCGAAAAAAATCGGGAAAACGGGCTATTTTTCGGGCCGTCACACTGGAAAGGCCCCTTAATACAACGATCTATATATCACATTAAACAATTCATGAAAAACAGGATCTCAGAGGTACGTTAATACCTTTGGAAATCGTTTTTATCTTTCCAATAGCTCTTTTAGTGCAATAAAAAAAAATGACGACTTTTTGCCCGACCTCCAGCTTCTATGACGAGCCACGATACAAGTTTGAAAAATAAAACCATTTCCAAAAGAACTAAATTTAAAAATCTGAGATAATTTGGTGAGAGAGCTTTTGAGTACGACAACTAACGTGGCTAAATGTGAAACGAATACGATGAAAAGTCCTGTAGGTCAATCCGTTTTGGTAATGGTAAGCTGTAAAAAGGTTTTTTCATTTTTAGGAACTCACCAGTGAAGTCGGAGTGTGTGAAGGAAGGCAGAAAGTCCCTCCATCATGACAAGAATGGCTATGGTGAAAAAGGCCCAAGCACCAAATGCAACAACGAGTATCACACTCGCGACATAATTGCCATCATCGGCTGCCAAGCCCATGACCAGTACCCGCTTCCACAGTACTTCCGAAAGTTGGGCATGAGCCAACGACAAGGCCCAAAGACGAAGATATGACGCAGTATGCGACACCGTTGATAAAACGTACTCGATAGTGTGAATAGCTGAGATAATCATCACTTCTCCGAAACCTTCCTCTTCCCCGTGACCACCATGGCTGTCGCTGTGCGAGGGTATTGGCAGGGCTTCACCTTGCAATTCGATGTCCTGAGAAGCCGAGCCGTTCGCATGCTTAAATTTATACAACAAATTCGGCACTTAAACTCACGATTTGTCTTTTACTACAATTGCGATTTTATCACTTATTAGTATCACTTGGCACTATGATATCAATTAGTACGCGCTTTAGAACTGACAGATCACTGATTTTTCGGTGAAAAGTCATACTTTTCGATGAAAACATTTCTCTAAAGCCTCTGTAATATATTCTTAAAATCTTGGATACTTTATGGTCTGATATCATTTCTGATAATGATTTTTAAGTATCATGAAATTAAAAAATCTTTATATGTCGAAAATCTTTCTGAAAATTCCCTTGAATGATGTAAGGAAGAAGGGATTTCTCTCATTTTCTAAGCAATTTCGTTATTTTAATAAAAAGTGCAGGTTGACATAATTTATAAATAATTTATTTTTCTAGCCGATTGGACTTAAGATATCTGGAAGTCTCCAATTTTGTAAAATTATTTCCCTTTGAATTTGGAACGTCTTTTTTACAACGTGACCCAATATTGACCTTCTTAAATAAATCTTGTCTAATTATTTTTAAAAAAGTAAAAGGTTCGTACGACATTTCCCCCAAGCTCCAGCAAATAAAAAATGTCTGAATATTGGCGCAAATCTCTGAATTGACCTTGAAATTGGTGAAGGTGACGTCTGATTCTAGGTAGACGCGCGCGAAACAATCGAATTTTATTTTCGAGTAGAGAAACCCCAACCGACACACGTACACAAAAAAAATAATAATGTAAAACTTGCTGCAATCAAAACACTACTACTACTATTACTATACTCATTTTATATACAAATACAAATAGACGCCCGCATAAATAATAAAATTTACTTATTCCCTCTAAAATTGATTGAAATCTAATAAAATTTTTCTCTGAATATAACCACAGGCTTATGATTTCGAAAGCTCAAGGATAAACCAATTTATCAATTTTCGCAGTAGAGTGGCGATTCTGCTTACTTGATTATTCTTTGGCTTCCGCCTTGTGAAGAGAACGTACAGAGGGTGGCCAAATAGCATCACGGGGATGCAAATGACTGCGAGATATTTGCAGACCTGCTGAAGAGTGTCCTGACCAGTGAACATAAACTCCGAACAGCCCTTTGGTGGGGTAGCTGGATTGGAGAGCATCATATTGATAAATGTGATAAGAACTGAGGGTGCGCACGTCGGCGATGTCTCATAGTCTGCAATAAATAGGATTTTGTCAGTACCAGATTAATTATCCTAAAAAGTAATTTTACCCTCAAGAAATAACGGTCAAATAAAGTTAAAAATTGTGAATTTTTATGCATATAACATTTTTTTCTATATACCGACGACTCTTAATTAAATTATAGTAACTTACAGAAATGATTTGAACTGACATGTTTCGTCATTTAATTCCAAACTGACTTATCTCACGATTCGGAAACAACTAATCTCAGATGTTCAGATTAAACCGTCGTTATTCGCAAGGCATTCTTAAAGAGCCTAACTTGATAAGGCTATTTAACTAGCGTTTAATTACGTTAAAATATGATGGTGTATCCTTTCGCTATTCAGAATATTGAAAAATTAACCATCTTTACTATTAATGGTAGATCGAAATTATGATTCTTGCAGTACTTGAAGGGACCTTTAAACCTTTTGACCTAATTACCTCTTTTTCTTGTTGATTCCTACAAAGTTCTAATAAAGCAACGCTTTTCCACCTCTTCCTTTCCATAAAAAAAATCTTCCATCTTCTCTTTATGAGATCGCGACTAGATTCTTACCGATATATTTAAAATATGAAAAAGCAATTTCGTAATTTCGTAATTTTTTATTTTTTTGCAAATCAATAATATCTGCAAGAATTTTTTTTAACCAGTAAATATCACTATCGGCTTTTTTGTCATGACTTAATTCTCTTTTTTGCAAATCTTCGATCACAAAACCGTAATTGAATAAATTGTAATGAATTGAAATAATTAATTAATTAGCCTCATCCAGTTAGCCACTGTCAAAATGCCTTCCGAGTTATGTCAGTTCAACAATAACATTTAAGATCACGTAGTTTGTTTCTAAATGGTGGGATGAATCGGTTCGGAATTGAACGCTGGGATACCTCAGTACAAGTAATTTCCGTGAGATACTACATTTTCATTAGGAGCCCTCGATATTATCTGCTACCGAAGTTAAGAAAAGATTTATGTCAAGCTGTCGATGAATAACTGTGAAGGGCAAGTCTTACGATGTAGGAGGACTATTAATGGGGGAGAGTCTAGTAGATTAAAAACTTTTGATCTGCTTTTCTACTTATGAAGTTAATATATTATATTCAAAACGTGCTCAAGAGTATTAACTGGCCATAAGTGGCAACGATTGCTCATTCGTTGATTACTATTTACGTTTCCCTGTAAACGTTAAGCTTTTAAAATGCTCACCACTTTCAGCGGAGTAAAGAATCCACTTGACAAACATCAGCATCGCCATGTAGGCGAACAGAAGAATGAGGAAGAGCAATTGTGGCAGAAACTGCAAAAAGAGGCTCGAGTACTTCTTGAAGTGTCTGAAAATAAAGAATTAACTGTCACATAAGAACAAAATGATTACATACGGAAACGTGAAATCCCCGTACACATTATTAACCCTTCAAATTCAGTGTGATTTATGCTTAAGGACACAAAATTGAAAACAAGGAAAACAAAGCTTCGACTGGTAGAAGACATAGCACATGTTTCGAAAAATTATAACTTCTAAACTTAGCGAGTTATTGAAAATGAGACATTCCGATTTTGCCGCGAGGAAAATTATATCCCGATAAATTGGTCCCGCAAAGTTGGCCCTACAAAATCGGTTTCCAGAAAAAATTGCCTCAATGAGTTATCTGGATTTCTTTGGTTTATCACATTTTTGTTTATCCTTCTAATGGCCAGTTTTGCGAGAGGCTAGATTTCTGGAGACTTATTTTCGCGTTATCTATACGCTCAAAATTTTATCTTTAATGCATACATCATTTAAAGCATTTTATTTGTGTGAACATTTATTATTTCAATCCTTTCCACAGCCGATTATAAATGTGCGGCCAAAAAATTACTCTCAATTCAGCATCTTTATGACATTAGAATTATGCTTTGTTTCAATGTTGTCCCTCCAATTCTGGGTAAAATCGAGAAGCAGTGCCATTACCATAAAAATGTATACCACATTATAATTTCATGATATAAAAATGCATCGAGATGTAAAAATGAAATAAATGTATATTTAAAAATGAATTCTTATCCCTTTTTTAATTCAGAATTAGTACGGAAAAATTCTTGGTATAGTAATTTGAACTTACATAATATTGACGACGCTAACGCATACACCGAAAATCATGTGCACAACGCCGAATATTATCGACAGCTTCATCTTGTACGAGTTGAGAAATATGATTTTGTTCTCGGCAAGAGCCCAAGCAGGATCCATTCCGATTGGATAGGGCGCCTTGGCATATTGCTCCGTAGCCGGATCTAACGTTATGTCAGTGTTATTCCTGATCGTCCCGACGTCCAACGGAGAAGCACTCCAGCTAGATCCGAATACGTTTACAGACTTGGAGAATATATCGTTGTAGATTACACCGGTGTAGATGGAGAAAATACCCATGAGGAGAATTATGTAACGACCACCGAAGAATATGTTCCATATCTCGCCGCCTCCCTTTCCTTGTGATAATTTCTTTTCCCAGATTACCATCCACCCGGCGAAAAGTGTCAATATAATACCTATTAACAACGAAAATATACAAAATCATTTCTTGATGGAGTTTTTTGATGCATTTTTTAAAAATCGACCCTGCTATTTGAAAGTTACAGTAGGTGGATATGGTAATCTTCATTTTATTATATCAATATTGTATTTGTCAATGATTAATACATTAAAAAATTTATATACGGTAAATGCACTTGAGCTGTAATAGTATATACCGGTAAATTAATATTTAAAAAAATTGTTAACAGTGCAACTTACCATGTCCGGCATCACCGAACATAATTCCAAAAAGAAATGGGAATGTAACGATAGTATAGAGTGCAGGATTGGCTTCACGATAGGACGCTACTCCGTAAGCGTCTATCAAATTCTGGAAGCCTCTGGTGAACTTGTTGGTTCTATTGAACGTCGGTGGATCCTCATCCGAATGAATGACGTTTAAGAAAGAGGGAATCGAACTTCCGCACAAACGCTGCGGTAGACAACAGTTCATTCACATTAAAGTTAGTGACAAATGTCTCTAATAGTTTAATGACATTGTCGAAAATATTTAGATAAGTCATATATATTTGGCGGAAGTCTTTACGCATTACCGGTCAATACCGTTTTAATTAATTTAATATGAAGTACTCCCAGCGAAATAGATTTGATAGGTTTATTTGAAATGAATACGGGATCTATGTGAAATTAGCGAATTTTTATTCCAAATGAATAAAAACAAATTTGAAATTAATACGATTTGTGTGAATGAAATAAATATTATTTCATCGCAATAAAATCACATTATGCTAGTCAATTGCCGACACAAGTTTTTTTTTTCATAATAAATAGTTTTACAGTTGGATTATACTAACCGATCCTTCGGTAAGGCAGTTTTGGACGATCACTAGATCAGCCATCGGCACCCAACATTCGCCGATCAAACACTTCTTCGATACGTCCATGTTGAAGAGGTTCATCGTGTGATAAATCGCCTTCATCTTTCTCACCATAATAGTCCAATTTGGCAGTTCCTTGGCCACATTGTGCAAAACTCGTTGGCGATGATCTTGCGTTTGATTAAGAACCTAAGCACAAAAAGTCATTGAATTGTTAACGTCAAACGGTCCTTATATCCTACGTCCGTTTTTTTTTCTTTTCATAAACATTTTCATAACTTTTATTTTTCAAAGATGATAACAGGTCATTGCTCTCAAACAAGTAAATAGTAAAAAACACTATATATGTAGAAAGCAGCTATATTCTCATGTACATACATGTGATAATTAGAAAGTTTGTAGTTACTGTGAGTCAAGCAACAGTTTAAATAACGGCAACAATTTTGTCACTTGACACAGATAGTTATCTTATTTAAATACATCTTTGAGAGGAAATATAGGTACGAAAGTACCGATAACATAATTTTACGTGGCAATGAAATGTAGCTAATTATGATATAGATCTGAAAAAAGTACCGCTGTTTCTCTTAAAAGATGCTTTCAAAAGTCTCCATTGAACAATTCAAGAAAATCAATTAACCGATACTTAAAAAATTTAATTGCAGTTTCTTCTAAGATAAAAAATGGATGACAGTGACTGTCTATAATTACAAAGGATTCTGAATCAATTACAATTACGTCCTGTAATAGCAGTAGGGGCTTACTTAAATACAATTCGAGTAATTGCAGTAAATTGCGAATTAATAAGAGTTACCTCCTCTGATTGCAAGTAGATCTTTAATGGGTTGTAATTTTCGTGTAAACGTGCATATTTTTTCTATTCGTTGTACTTAATATACACGGATTTATAAAACCTACCAGATTAAGGTCCTCGAGACGTGTACGAACGCCTTTTACCATTTCCAGTCTCTCGTTGTTACTGTTGGGGCATGGATACAGGGAGGCGTGAAATCCACTGCAAACCTTTTTTATGCGGCTCTTTAGTTGTTCGCCCTGGAAGAAGGCTACGAAGACGGTTTTGTATATCTCGTTCCCCTGAAGCAATCATCGATTTCTCATTAGCGCGGACGTATATCGAGTGATTCGATTCGGCGTATATATCTCTCACGACGAACTCCACTTCTACAAAAAACACATACACACACACACACACACACATTTCCAACGTCGTTTCACACACGTGGATAATCCCAGTCTGACAGCTGTTGCGAGCAATGAAATAGAGGCGAGCAAAGAGTGGAATGAAAGAATACGAGAGAGACGAGAGATGGAAAAAAGGAGGAAAAGCGAAATTGTAAGAAAATGAAGAAAAACAAGATCTCACCGTGTTAGGATCTTCCAACGGGCTGTCAAGCTCCGCCTGACGGAGGAAAACGTTGCCACGGGAAATTCGCCACAGCATTCGCTCGAAGGCCGGTACTCGTTCACGATTGATTACTCCTGCCACGAATCTGAAGAGCAGTTTTCAAGTAGTTCGCATCATTCTGACAAGCGTTCGTTTTATGAGTCGCGGATAGCTCAACTGGCAAGAGGTTTGTATTAAATACCTGAGGCTTTGCTAAACGAGTATTAAAATTAATGTCAGTGAAATTTACCGGCATCATGCTCTTCACCCAGAAAAAAAAATTGTAATGTTAACTAAAATTCTGTAATCAACATTCGATTACTTCAATCAACGGAAACTTGATTTTCCTGGAACGAATATAATTCATTTAATTTTTCAATTTTTTCATTTCGAATATATTTATTCAATTAGAGCAACTGTCACTGCACAGCGGACACTGAAACATTTAATGTATTCATGTGCCTGGTTTATTTGAGTCCATTATAATGTAGTTAATTCCTTATTTCGTTGAATGAAATAAAAATATCATCACTGTGGAAAAAAATGTTAAGGTGGAATTACTACATTTCTACAGAGTATTAAGAAGCTCGTTTACAAAAAAGATATAAATTGACTACACGAGTATAACGTAAAATAGATTTACAATTCTGCTGAATTCGTTACAGAAGACGTATGTGGGTGGGGTTGAAAATAGCGAATGACCAAAATAGGGAGTGACTAAAATAGCGAATTTCGAAGTAATGAACATTGTAGATTAAGACATTCGTTATATTTAAATTATTTATTTCAGCCATTCACTATTTTGACCCCTTATTTTATTAATATGCAATCGAAATAGCAAATTGTCAAAATAGCGAATAGCTGGAATCGCGAATAGCTGGAATCGCGAATTTTATGATGATGGCCATTCTAGATTCGGCCGTTCATAATTTTGAAATTCGCTATTTCATTCATTCCCTATGTTGGTCATTCGACATTTTGTTCCCCACCCTTCACCACACGTACATTGACTTTTAATTTTCTTACGTATATTAAATTGGATTTCCTACACAGGGTTAGTAAAAATACATTATACGCAGGCTTAGCATTAATCACTATACTGTATATGAATTTTCCAAAGGTGTTTTACGGTGTACTCACTCAAGTCGACCCCGACCTGTGGCACCCTGGTACTGATGGGGTTCCTCAGTTATGAGTGCCCTGGTTATCGAGTCGTTTGCCTCCTCCTGTTGGTGCATAAGCGAAAAAGAACCTTGATTCTTCGACTAAACGGTAGTATCAATTACACCAATGGATCAATAGCAACAGGAATACCTCCCAAGTTAGTTAGTTACCTCTGTGAAAAAAACCTGTGTCTTTTCCAGTACATGACGTAACTCGGTTAGCTCAAGATAATTGCTTTTGAGATTTACAGCATTATGACTCAGTTCAAGTATGTCATTCTCCGTCTTTTCGATATGAGCCTGAAATCAAACAATTAAATTACCCCTTGTTTCACTAATCATCTACTAAAATTGTACACTTCGATCATCGATCATATCAATTTACAATCGATGCTTAGAAATTACTTGATCAATCTTTGACTGTTATCGTACCTCGAGATCAATGACCTCACGTGGATTAGGCGCTCGTGGCAATTCCGTGAGGTCGTCCGATATCTCGACACCATCTTTCTTCACCTCGGCCTCGATGTAACGAAGCTTCCTCTCCATCTCGTCGCATCGTCGCACCTCGTTGACGAATTTACGTTGGAAATAATTCACGTCGCCGTTCAGCTGGCACCGGATAATGATAACAAACAAAACAATAAAAATATAACGAAAGCCATAAATTTGCTTTACAACCGTTAATAAATTAAGGACAGACTCGTTGATCACCGAGACTCATTGATAGAGCCAAGTATACCAATAAAATTCGACGGAGACGATACAATCGATTTTACGCTGTTGCTTCACCCTCTAATAATTCAATCGCCTTTGAAATGTGCTTAAACGATTAACTGCACTGTGTATAAGAAAAGAACGTTGCCGTTCTTCATATTATTGTTTATTATTACTTCTGCTTTTTGGATATTTATTTTAAATAACTGATTTCAAATTCAATGATTCCGTTTTGTCACTCAACATCGGCGAGAAATGGGAAAGGTGATCGAAAAATCGTATCATGTAAAATCAATTTAGAAGACTGAACATGACGTGGTTTTTGTGCGGGAGAGTGAAGCGCAAGTAATTTCGAAGCATTCAACTGGAATATTAATTTTCAATTCTTGTCGAGAATACATGTAACTAAGGATATTTTTAACAGATATGAATCTTTTATAAAAAATGTTATACTATTTTTTAAATTTCGTACATGGAAACAAAACTTCCTCTCCGAGGAAGCAAAATCTGACTGCATTTGGTATTTACAATTTCCGGTGACAATTAAAATTTGTAAAATTCCCTGTGAAAGTTTTAATAAAACCCTCTGAATACGTTTGTTCAAAAATATTCATGATAATCAGAAATGTTTTTATCACCTGAAGATAACTCCCCACTTAAATAGCCCATTTTTAACAAGGTCGAAAAAGTATTTGGTTGTAAGTCATAAATCTCTATTTTTTTGTATCGTAGTCTGCACACTTGTATAAAAACCGGTAATCAACATATTTCCCGACAATTCTCAGCTGCGCATTAAATGTATCTGTTCAGGATGAATTTAGCTTTCATTATCGTTTTTTTAACCTCAGTAAAGTCATATTCATCTGAAAATTTATTCGGTTTAAATCTGTATTCAAGTTTATAGGATCTATCAATTTATCCTCGATTTCAAAGCGCTGCACTTATCCACAGGATGATAAGTCTCTTAACCTTCGAATCATCTGATAATTACATGACAATATTTGACCTAGCGGTTCTCTAATTAGCATACGCACACTGTGAAACCAAAGAAGAATATTGCCTTTTGACACACAATAACCAGGTGCTTGTGACACCTTTCCGAAAATTATTTGTTTAACGGGTCGAAAGTATGTACATATTTTTCCATGCAATCCAACAGTCAAACAAACATCTCTCCATGATACATCGAAACATATTTTTAAAAAAAAACCTTGACTCTTCGACGATGATAAAATTATATATGCCCTAAGTATAACTAAATTCATAAGTGAATGTCTATTGCGTGAACTCACGTCACGAAATTGCACGGTTCCCGTCTCGCCGAGTTCCGATACCGAGAGATAGGCCGACTCTGGCTGAATGAACAGCTGGCAAAGGGCCATCTCCTCGCTCCTGAACATGCTCCCCATGTTTAATCACTTTCTTCCACCTGAAAAAGATGATAAAATAAAAATGAAAATTTAAACAATTGTTCAGGGCGACAAACCGAAAGGAAAAAACCGCTTTTGTGCTTCTAGAATTATGGTTCTGGCCGTGCACAATTCAGAGTACAGAATTCAAATTGATAATTAAAGAAAACCTTAATTAAAATTTTGAAAAAAATGGTTAAAACGTCAATTTAGGGACGATTGATCAGTTTGTGTTGTCGATTGATTTTGAATCTTTTTTTTTATATAAAAATATTTATTTCGTACGTTTTTAATCAGAATCGACTCCCTGATTTTGCACGGACGTTCTACTATACGTGCAATTCCACTGCACGTATGAGTCTTTGTCATGTGCGAAGCTATCGAACCATCTTACAAATAATGTTTGACACGATCTCAAAACACGCTAACTCTTTATTTGTTACACGGAATTTAATCTTCGATAACGCAGCTGATGTCCTTTCGATTGCACCAACGAATGAAGTGACTCGAAGTAAAGAGGTGATCGCGTTTCCGCTGCGCGGGACACACCAGCAACAAAAGCATAAGTTTCAGTCACGCGCTTCACCGTCGAAGCACGAGTTTTAGATAGCACGGAAAACTTCGCCGTTAAATTACGTAATGGTACACGAATCATTATTTTCTGTTTTTTAGAAGCGAGCTAAAATTGTTCCATGACACACATCAGACTCTTGGCAAACACTTTTTTGTTGCATTTTTTCACAGCATTATTTTTCTTGGTATCCGATTTTGAAATTATCAAAGGTGATCTACAAAGTCAGAATTTTTTTGCAGATCCAAGGAAACAATTTGTATCACGCGTAATTCGTATCCGTCTGTTTGAGTAATGAAGATGAGAACATTTAAAAGAAACACAAAAAAAATGTTGAGGCATCCTGCATAAAAATTATTATGTCAAATTGGGATCACAATTCGACCTATGTCAAAAGTAGCATTTTTAGAATGCCTTAAGCCTTTCTCAGAACATTTGAAAGGAATTTTGAGATCGATTTGATATTACGTTCACTTTCCAATTGAAGCGCAATTTCTGACTCGATTTTAGTAACTTTTCAAGCCGATTTTATTGTGGATCGAAAATCTTACGATTTAACGAATTTAACTTTTCACAGATTTCTCGTCTCAACGTGTCTCAAAAATGGCACTTTTTGAGATGAGTCAATTTATAATCAAAATTGGCCATTTTTTTTTACTCGGTTCTTTAAGATTTATTTTTCGGTTAAACGGTTTTACTGAAATATATTACT
Organism: Clistopyga incitator; assembly: GCA_947507545.1. Classification (NCBI taxonomy): domain Eukaryota; kingdom Metazoa; phylum Arthropoda; class Insecta; order Hymenoptera; family Ichneumonidae; genus Clistopyga; species Clistopyga incitator. The sequence goes on from OX382176.1 coordinate 8,119,356, forward strand.
GCTCGCAAAAAGATTATTGAAGGGGAACTGACCGATGGTTTCACGAATTTTTTGCTCGAAAAAAATCACTTATCGATACTGAAGCTTAGGAGCCAATTGAAATATGTAAAAAGTAGGTGTCCAGTCAAGAGCGGCGAGTAAAATGCCTGGCACTCGGAACGTAATGTTAGCTCGTCCCCTTACGAACCACTGGTCTCTTATCTCCAAAATTCATGTAGAACGTTCGTTTTACTTTTCATTGGTAGAGACGAGACAATTTCACGACGACTACTACCTCGCACTGTCGACACTGTGATAAGCGACTCGGTACGTTCAGGTAAATATGCTCGTGTAATTAATGTGACACAAAGGAGGGTATATGTAAGAGAGAACATTAGAAGGTCGTACCGATAACAAGTTATTAAGATAAAGAATAGCTCAGTGATATTCTCGATCAGAGTCAACGAAGGCAATTAACGTTTTTTACGATTTAACAACGAATAAACAATACACATAAATTCGTATACTTTTAACTTCCACTCGAAAACTATCGTCTCGAACATTTTCAAATCGAAGTTGCCCCAATTGATATAATTATATCTGTGAAACAATTGAGCTTCAAAAAAGCTTAGCGGTGATTTTGCTCAGTTTCAATGAAGGAAATGCATGTATTCAGTGATTTCACGATTAATAGACAGGTGCTATTGATAACGAAAAGTTTTGGAGCCGAAGTTATCCGAATTGAAATAGAAATTTGTTTGATCTTGTCGAGTTGAAAAGCAGCTTAGCGGTTACTTCACTCAGATGCAACGAAGGCAATTAATTAACGCATTTAACGACCTTACAAAAAATAGACAGTTGCCATTGATGAACAAAAGACTAATGTAAAAACTGTGGCCAAAGCGATTGAATGAATTAAAATCTGTTTGATACGATTGAGCTTAAACATAGCTTTGCGGTTAAATGATTTAGACTTAATGAAGGCACTAGAGTGTCGATTTATGTCCAGCTAAAAGTGCGTTCCCAATTTCAACTTCAATATAGCCAAATTCTGCCAAATAGTAAATAAATCACTGCGACGAAATTCGAAAAAAAAAAATTGGAACGTGTTCTCATTTTGGAAGCGTCTCAAACGAATTACAATATTACCTAAGTTGTTATGTAGTCGTGATAATTCTCGGAAGTTGTTTGTGGTTTTTTTTTTTTTATTTTAAAAAGATGTAAGAGTAATTTCGAGTAATAATGCATATTTAGTAATTATTGCAATATTTGCAATATTGAATGACAAGTTTAGCAATGTGTCAAGGCTTTGCTTTACGGTTTTGCTTCAGGAATCTCTTTAATGATAAATTATGACCATCACAAAATTGCTAGAGTAATAATTAACAATAACGAGTGGTAGAGGAACGTCGGGAATCCAATAAAACGAGGTGAATCCGATGGGAATTTCGTAAGTCCACAGAATCATTGAGAACAATGCTCTGTTATTACGGGTGTGTATACGAAGCGCATGGTTATAACAACAGCGTGAGCTTCTCGCATGCAAGTCTCCATTACATGATACGCATCAATTTCCTAATGATGAATGCGAACGTGGCATTATGGTTTTCATATTCCTGTGTCAGAATACCTGACGTGAAACATAATATGCACTACAAATGCGTCGGCGAGGGCATGTATTAAACGAAAAATAATTAAAAACTAATATTTATGGCATATTTATGGATTTTTACATTGGAATTGAATCGAAAAAAAAAAGTTCCTCTAAATTGTTCACAATTATTGTAGAAATATGAAAATATAAAGTAATGGCTGCCTTATAATTGATTGCAGTTATTTGCATTAAAAAAAGTATACGTTCAGCAAACCTTTGAGGATCAAATATTTAAAATTGTATTGAATTGCTACATTGTACTGTGCTACATGTATTGACTTTCCATACTAGTACCTGAAGTGGAATAGGATATTAATCTATAGTGGTGGAAAGGCCGTGATTTGGAAGTAAATTTTTTTCGATAATTCAACATTCTATAAAATTTAAACCGCTTTATGGATTTTGCTCAAATTCAATATCGATCACAAATTTTCGTTGCTTTATTTATCAAGCACAATGTAGCTTGTCAGCTAAAACAAATTGTGAAGCTGGAGAACGTATAGATTTTTTGTAAAATTAAATGTCTTGTGAAATCAGAACATTTTTTTTTTCAATTTTGCTTCCTCATGAAGGAAGCTTTGTTTTCGTGAAAAAGTATTTTTTCGAGATTCTCATGACAGCATGCTTAGAATCACCTAAAACGTCGAGAAAAATGGTTTAGAAAATGTGTCTGAATGTGTGTGTATGTTCCAGGGACCGAAAATTCAATCGTCGATAGCTCAAATTTGGCACGCAAGTAGAGTATTAATTCTTCTTTAATTGCTGTAATTTTTGAGAAAATATATCTATGTATATTGATTTTATAAAATTTCTTATTTTTTTGAAAAATGTCGTATACTCTCTAACTTTCGTAAAAGTTCGCCGATATGGCTAAATAGTTCTTTATAACTAGAGACACGTTAAATGCTGTTTGGTATTGAATTTCGACAAAATCGGTAAAGCGGTTCGGATTTTATAGAATTTTGAATTTTTGCAAAAAGTAAAAATTTTGCTATAAATCACGTCGAATCTCAGCAAATTAACTGAAATGTTCTACAAACGAAAAATAACATACAGACCTACTGTGTACCAAATTTGGTGGTGATCGGTAAAGTCGTTCAAATTTTACACCATTTTGAATATTTGAAAAAATAGTGATTTTCGCTATAACCTCCGCAAAAGTTAATAAGGTAAAACAAAAGTTTGTGCCTCATAAAAATGAGATGTACCGGTGACTTATTTATTTTTTCAAAACAAGGATGCAAAGTAGAACCTTGCACATTGTTTCCTCATTAAATTTTGCTCTTTACAAAGCTTCCTCTATGAGAAAGCCAAAATCATTTACAATACTTCGTCGTGGAGGTTGCTATGTAAAGAGCAAAATTTAATGAGGAAGCAATGTGCAAGGTTCTACTTTGCATCCTTTTTTTTGGAAAATGTATACATAGAAAGGAGACGCCTCTGCCAGTGCACCAAATTTCAGCTTGATCGTTGAAGCTGTTTGTAAGATACAACAGTTCGAATTTTGCAAACGTGCCACACACACACACACACATCCGGAAATTTTTTCGAAACTATTCGTGTCGTCGTTTTAGGACATTTTGATTGTCCTGATATAAAAAAACCGAAAGCAAATTTTTGCACGAATACAAAGCTTCTTGTATAAGAAAGCGAAAGGAGTAATACCAGAGCTTTATTAATTCCGGAATATTCACTGGAAATCTGAAATATATTATGATTATTAAACTAAATAAAAGTTCGATTCGAATCTCGTGACAGAGAAAGTCTCGAAACTAAAGAGAAACTAAATCTCTAAAAAAATTCATAATGAATGGCTCGAAGCGTCGCTAATTATTGGTTATATATAAGAGAGAAAAATAAATTCAATCACATGACAGAAAAAGCATTTTCAAAAAATAGTGCATTGCCTACGACATAATTTTCTAATCTTCCAAAGTCGCAGTTGAAACCCTCAATGAATTTCTAAAAAAAATACTCCAAGTGTCCCCTCCGAGCCTTCAGTTGCAATGGGATTCAATAAAGTGTTGTGCCTGACGAAGAATGCTTCTGTGGCAATTATTAGCGAGTTTAGATAGAGTAGTTGTTGTGGCTCGTGAATCATCAGGGAAAGTGCTAGAGGTGAAGGCTGTATGATCGATGTGAACACGTTTTACATATGGTTATCGTCTGTTTCGTCTGTTTCGTCTCCACTCTCCTTATGAATGTACAGACGTTTTTTCTATGACTGAGCATCACACGTAACGTATGTACGTTCCCTCCATTTTATTAAAACGGCGAAGAGTTCATTAACTGCTCTGCAGACTATTATTATTGATGGACACTTTGTGGCCTAAGTAAATAGTATTTGATGACGATACACGTCCTTGATTAAATTTGTAGGATAATTTTGCAGCACCTATGATTATCTCATTTTATTGCTGCTCGCAACGTTGCTAAATACAATATTTAAGTCTGATGATGATAATATTATTATCGACCAATCGATTATTTTTCACCGTTAGAAAATCACCATACACGCGTTTCCATCTCAAACCAGTTTTGCATGATATATACCTGCTGGTTTGTCGTCTGCTACCCCGTTTCTGCATGCGCACTTGTACGAACATAAACAGAATGAATTTATAATCGAACAAATAGACGTATTATAGCGTTATCCAAACTTCAGTCAGTTCGGCACTTTCGCTGAAGTCAAATAAGACGCAAAATCACGTTCGACGATAATAAAATTTGGCAAATAAAATTAAGAATATCTTTTTGGAGAAGATTAAAAGTAGTCAATCTGACGAATTTTGTTCGAACGTCATTTAAAAAATTCGTATAGAAGCGTATTTGATGATGACTGTTTGTGATAAATGAGATTTAATTCATGATTATCCATAACATGTTTATTGCAAAGCTCTTGGAATCAACGTAAATCTAGGTTCATTTCAAACAAGGATGCAAAGTAGAACTTTGTAAGTTTATTCCTCATTATATTCAACATTTTTTTTTACAAATCTACCTCTTTATGAAGAAAGAAATTCGGATTGTTTGTGGAGAATTTCCTATTCATATTTCGCGCTTGAACCAAGCGTCGAACGATGTGAGCATGAGTAGATAAATTTGAAGCGTAGGCGAATATCGGCCTAAGGACCCCCGAAATCTACGCGAGTTTCATTAGATCGTCCGATCGTCATCGGAGACACAAGTATATACGTTTATTGTATTATTAAATTTTCTCGACGAAGTGCACCGATAATATCCATTTCTGACGACTCATCGATGCGGCTACAAAAAAGAAGGGAATTCTCATATAAAAGAAAAGATGAGTAATAATATTATAATAATACTAATCATATAATCCATCTAAAACGAAATGTACTGAAAATTACATATATAGACGAATCGTAACGGTGATGGGATGTGTGTGTGTGTGTGTGTATGCGTGAACAAGACTGTAACAATTTATTTATAATTTTTGTAAAATCGGAATCCCAGATTGTCTGAAGACATTAAGACTTGTGTCACAAAAATTAAACGAAAATATATATTTATTCATTTTCACGTATATTTTATTTGTTGAAGAATGTTTCTTTTAAAAATGCGGTTTCTGGTCTGATCATTTTACATTTTATATTTATAATCTATTTGCGTCACTGTATTTTGTTTTCCATTTATTTGTCAATGTCTGTTAATTCCACACGGGCATAAAATCTTTATTTATACATTTAAAATATTCATATTTTAAAAAGAAAATTTCGAATCATTACATGTTGGATTTCAGATCTGACTATTAATAAGCTCATAAAGAAAGGGAATTCAAATTTCTCAGGAAATAAAACAAAAAAATTCATAGCCCATTAAATTTGAATGGTTTGATCGATTTTACAAAAATTTCGTGCCAATTATTAATCGTGGACCATATTTGAGTCCAATATGAAGCACTGTATATATTTTTTCTAGGTAAATTTCTTTCCGGTCAAAGTATACAAATTTTTATTTACGGCTAGTGTCGTTGAATTCAAGTCAAATAAATCCGGTGTTTGACGTATTTAACTAAAATAGATCCGGTATTCGACACATATAAAATGTATTTAAATGAAAAACCATTAAAGTGGATTGCATCAAAATATTTGAACAAAAACTTTATTCAGCAGGAATAAAAAAATACTGAAACACATATAGACATATTACATTCTCATCACATATTTTCTAAACCACTTTTCTCGACGTTTCGAACTCTACGTATCCTGACATGAAAATCTCAACAACAAAAAATTGATTTGGCTTGTTATAAATTCAATAAGTCTATCCCAGAATTCAGAGACTAATATTTGTCATCGCACTGTGAAAAAAAATCTATTTGAAATTTGACATACTCATATAGAAAATTTGTATTCATGAACTGGTATATTAAATCTATTGTACAAATGCAATATCAAATTTTTTTTAGTACAGTAATTTCAACGATTTCCTTTAATTTTACTGTTAAAATATTTCTTTTTTTGAAATGTGCTTTAATGTAATTGCGAAATTACCTTGATTTTATATTGTATATCATAATTGTACATTAAATTGAATTAACGGGTTTACGAATAAAAACTTCCGGTCTTTTTGTACGGAATACCCAAAAAATGTTTGTCAGCAACTCGCTTGAAAGGGTATATATTGTAGGTTCGTTTACCGAAGGTGCGACTGTACATGCGGTGCCAAATATACTTGAAGCCTTCGGGCATGAGGTCTCGTTCCCTGTAGCACCAGGGAAACTTCGTGATGTGATTGCTAAAGTATACGAGATACCGACGAATCATCAGAAACTCACGATCTTATCGAAACCCTAGTACTCCACTCTTGATATAAACGATTTGCGAGCCGAATAACCGTGATTTTCCGATTCGGTCATTGGGATGTATACTCACACATGCACAGCCACATGTATATGTATACATACGTATATATGGATATAGTAGATCACGAAATATATATAATACAAAATGTAAAGCACACGCTCTGACTTCCGCTTGTGGAATGAAATCACGTACGTTTCTTCTTCTTCCTCTTCTACTAGTCGAGGTTTCCGATCGACGAATTCTCCCGAGTCCGACGAGTCAAGAGCTGGCCACTGTTCTCTTGCGAGTTTCAATATGTAACCATAGGCTATCCGAGATATCCTCCGGCGACAGGTGAACTAACGTTAGCCAATGCGTGCCGAGTAAGACAGTCACGAGTCGCGTACAACCACCATTCAGATATCCCCGAGGCTCATCTTGCCTCACTTCAACGCTGATTACTTTACCTCGACTATCGTTAAAAAGTGGGGCATATCTCGAAGCCATTACCAGCTACGGAGATCCGAGCGGAATCCGAAGCTTACCGGAGTACGGAGGCGGCGTTTTACTCCCTCGCTCTGCAGCTCTGACGTATAAACATGAGATTTTTTTGTCTCCTTGATAGCGCTCTCGTACTCCGGTGATAACGCCGAACGTGTACCACTTAACTTCAGTTGGAATGTTGATTGTAAAATAAAATAATTCTGTAGGTAGGGATAGGGCACGAGGAGCACTGCGGATTGTAAATCAAAAGCCTTCGCACGAAAGTGAAGCCCCCTTTTTTGTCCTAGTTTTTTTTTCTCCTCGTAGAAGAGACTTTGCTTCTATGATTTTTTTTTTTTTTTTCAGATTTTCGTCACACGGCACTAAGTACAGCCGAACAACATCGAGGGGCTTGGAACGAATGCATGAAAAAGTTAGCAATGTTACTGTAATTACGAAAAACCGTTGTCATACCTTTATCCGAAATCTCATGGGCATATCTGGTGTCATGACATTAATTATATTTTTAATTAATATTTATGAATCAATTATTTGGGTATAATCGTAAGTATGGCAAACTTTCGATGGATCAAAAACTGGCGTAATCGGCAGTTTAAATTTTCTCCTGATTTTGGGGAGGATCAACGTTAGCTCCATTTTTTTGTGCCTTCTGCAATATCAATAAAATACAAGATACTTGAATCAATGATCGACTTTTTAAAAAATGTTGTACATTCAATTTGTTTTTTTTTTTTTTTTTTCATTCCACGAACAGACCGGAATAATTGCGAATGACACTATTTCGACAATGACGGCCTCCCGGATGTTTCATTATTTATATCGAGGTAGGACGTGACACGAAAACGTCCTTGAGCTCTGCAAAAAATAATGTAAACGCTTAAAGTTTGTACGCGAAATTTTGTACAAGGCTCCCAATCTCGTTTCGGAAAATTAATTGCAACTGGTTGTACAGTCGGTTGATGAGAGAGACCAGCGCGACGCAAGATTTTCTAGTCCACCTGTTACACGTAATACTATGCGAACGTCGCATATTTTCATCGTTGAACACGATGGAAAAAAATTCTACAGTATATACAGACCGTTGATGTCATATCCACGTGCACGATAACGCTTTTATCTTCTGCAATCTCGGTGATCCACATTTCGCGTTTACATCGGTTGAAAATATTTTGCAACGTAGATTGACGTTAAACAAATGGCTAGTTATAGGTAGAACCGCTGAAATGCAGTTCAGAGATGCATATCGCATGCTCAGTAAATATATTCGGAAAAGGAAGTGATATATATATATATATTAATATATGTAGTGATATACGCAGTACACGGATATATCCATGTGTGTGTGTATATATATATATATATTCATAGCGAAGTTCCTGTACTGCGAGCAACTGCAGTTGAGTTATTGAATCGAGTATGACCTCATCAAATGGACGAGGTCGTCTGCCATAGAACGGCACGATCACTGTCGCGAGGAAATCGTTCATGTCATTTATAATCCCATGTAGTAGCTACGAGCGCGTAAGTTAGTGCGGCATTGATGCGTCTCGACCGAAGGATGTGAGCTGCGGGCCATATACCAGAATGAGAATCACGAGTTGCTCGATTCAACCTTTTTCTTCGTCTCTCCATTTTCATTTATTCAAGATGAGAAATTGTGCTCTATACAAAATGACGGCTGGCATTGCTGTCTCATGGATCTATCGAGAGATGTACAAACGAATATGAATTGTTAGTAGTGATTACCGATTTATAAATATTCATCGTATCGTAGCGGCATAAATCGTTTTTTTGCTTGCACTAATTGTTTGCCGACTTGATTTTCAAAATAAAATGCAACTCGCACAGTACTTCGTTTATTATTTCTGGCTAATTGCAATGGAACTTAATTTTAATAGCCTCATAAAGGAGACTTTGTAAAATCCTTCAGTCTAATCAATTCAAAAGTGTAAATAGTTTTATGAAAAATATTAAACGCCGCAACATTGACAACGCCTTGCCAATTTTCGTTTAACAAACATAACAAACTTAAATAGTAAATAGTCTCGAATTTATCTGCAGCTTATTTTAACTTTCAGAAAAAATTATGTTGTTGCATTAAAATTAGAGAAACGTGAAATAATGAAATCAATTGTTATCCATGAATCAGTACTAATCAATAACGGTAGGTACACAGTTTCTTTATAATTTGTTATGTGTTTCAGATTTTTTAAATAATCTGTTTCACAATAAAAAAAACTGCAAAGTGGAACTGTGCCAATTGTTTTCTCATTATTTTCGGCTTCGTGCAAATTTTCCTCTATAAGAAAGCTGAAATCGATTAACACACTTCCTCATAGAGGTAGCTCTGTTAAAAGCCGAAAATAACGAGGCAGCAATTTGCAAAGCCTGTACTTTGCAGCGTTTTTATGTTACCGTTCTATCTCTATGCAGCAATCAGAATTTTTATTCGATCTTTGAAGGTTATTATTCGTAACAAATATATTGAAGGACATTTTTTACGATTTTTTTTATTCTTTTTCAAAACGCTAATTACAAAAAGTTAGATGCATAAGAATCTTGTTACTGCATGCTATCGCTGAAACATTTTTATCTGTCAGGACCTCAGAGAATGTTGTTAAATTTTTTCTCAGCGATTTTTTAATGCATTTTTTTTCATTTGCATATTAAAAATTCTTTGAAAAGCTTTCGAAATTCGAATCAACGTGCTGCCGTATTTGACTAACCAAATACCAAAATTCTTTCATATACGTCTATGAAAAATTGGTGGAAGTGTATACTATCATATTGCAAAAAGTATTTTCTTAAATTTGTTTAGTAATATTGTCTTTCATGAATTTTCCAATGCATTCCACACATATCTCTATTTTGCAAAAAAAAAAGTAAAATATCATGATGTTCTTTTCGCAGACAATTATTATTTAAGTTTAGCGCATCTCGATGTACCTGTGAATAATTTTTTCAAAATAATGGCTTTTAAGGAAAGTGCACGATAAATGTTTTTTAAATGAACTATTGGATATTTTCAACCAAGTTTTATGGAATTATCTCGCCGTTTTGAATTGCAAAATAACGTTGCTTAATATGTATTCTACAAGATTTAAAAAAAAAGTAATGCGCGTGAACATCACTAAAAATACTGTTTTCCTGCAACTTTACTGTCCAATTAGTTTTTTAGTTACGTTGTGATAAAAAGTTCATTTCCTGAGTCGATAACTGGAGAATAAGTTACATAATTAACCGAAGTCTGCTGTTCTGAACGGAAAAATAAGCATTCTATTGAACGTGTTCGTTATCTGATTGGAATAATTTATCGATGAATCAGAAGCTATAATCAGTGCTACTGATGACACAATGGGTAATGCATAGGATAGATTGTTGAACATTTTTCACCGTCTTTGTATTGTAAATGTAAATTTTGCATGGAAATTTAAAAAGTTAATGCTTTGCAACTCATTCCATCCGTATCCTGAACGCTAGTTCTTAATTTTGCCAATAGATGGCCATGGTTCTCGCAAACGGAGCAGAGCGAATACGACTATAAGTAGAAGCCTTGTCGCGTTTCTCGCGGTCCTTGTCTTTGGGGAGCATAGTATACAATGATCGTCTAGTGAGGATACTGATGCTGAAACCCATTATAAACATTTGATCGCATCCGGGCAACCATCACAGGTGCGCGTGATGCAATTTTTGTGAGCCTCTTTACTTAACAAGAGGCTTTGAAATTTTTATATCGATAAGAATAGATAGAACACAAATTTAAATTCCATAAGATCATTCGAAATGAACAATTTTTTAATTTTCATTTAACAAATGAAAAAAGCATAAAATGTGGTGTTAAAATTAGCACCATCTCAACACCACTATGTAGGTTCTCATTGGTCCACACCATTTGGTGTAAGCGACGGAGTAAACGAACAGTGTGAGGAATTCGGTGTTATTAATTAACACTGAAGTTGATAACACCTGGAAGTGTATCTATTTAACCCCTTAACCTACGATTTAGATTCGAAGATGTTGGGCCGAAATTGTATACAAGTTCGTAATATTTACTTCTGGCCCAATCACCGTACGCGGGCTATGCCCGTAAAATTCGGGTTTGGCCCAACCATCGTACGCGGGCTATGCCCGTCATTGTAGGTTAAGGGGTTAACATAGCCATTCGGTGTAGTTTTGACGCCGTTTAAAGAATAATCGAAACTGTTTATGATGGCTAAATATAAGGCTTCATAGGTACACACTTAAATTTGTCACCAAGCGGGACATCAGCTTCTACGAACAATAACACTATCGAGGGTCGATGTAGTGAATTACAGCATTTGGTGTTAATTTCGAACAGAGTACACCGTTATGGCTTCTAAATTTGTACGAATTCAAATCAATTTTGTAAAATTTAATTTGTTATCGATTGGAGTTTTCAAAATTAATATCGAAATTTATTGAAAAGTTTTGAAAATATAGTGAGAGCTGTTCCAACGTCATTCCATTTGAAATCATTTATTATTTTTGTTTTAATGAGTACAATGTGTCTGCAATAAATTCGATTACAGTAGTAGTAGTAATGTTTGTATTGCTTCATGTTTTACATTATTATAACCTTTTCTTTGTGCACATGTGTCGGTTTGTGTTTGAATGTGTGTATACGTACGCAATGGGCCATCGACCGGAGCCCTTCAGCTCTTCGATCATATTTATCGGAATTTTCATCGATTATTGAAAAAGTTGGACGACTTTATCTATACAAAATAACTAACAACGTTATTATCATACCGGCTAAGGCGTAATTCACTCCCAAGAACACCCTTACTCACAATCAACAAGTATACAAAACTTTTCATTTCATTCCCATTACACCCATATTGAGGCTCGATCAACCGTGACTCGATAAGTGGATTATTTAAAATTTCGATTGGACGCACGATGAATGACGGCGAGTCCGTAACGCAGGGGCGAGCTAGCAGAATGCGTGATAATCGTCAGTTTGCAAAGTTGCACAATACTCTTGTAACTCGGGCGGCCAAACGTGACTATCCCGCGTCTGAACATGTCGAGAGCGAGAGAAACAGGTATAGTAAGTATATAGAGATCATACTATTTCTCTCTCTCCCTCTCTCTCTTCGTATGTGGGTCGACGTAGCAATTTCCGTTTCGTGGTTTTCAGGGTGTCACACACATTCTAGATGTGCGTGATCGTCCACTTGCTTTTTAGTCCTCGTGCGTGTATTTATGTATCTTTGTGTGTGTATATATATATATATATATATATATATATATATATATAGTACATAGTAGAACGTAAAACGAATAACCACGTGCTCTGTTCGCACGAAGATAAAACACGACTGCTGATGGTCAGCCACGGATGGTATAACTTCAGCTCTATTGCAGTATACTCGGTCAACTCGGTTCAACTGGCTTCCATCCTATCGCAGCGTGTAACGCCGCGCGCGGACCCTATATTTAACAAGTTACTCGGACGGTTTATGTAGCAACGTTTTGTAGAGACATTCCTCGTGGAAATATCGAGATCGCGGCGGGGAAATGATAATCTAGACTGGCAAGAGGAATCCTGGAATGCCTCCAAGCTAAACAATGATAAGGTCTCGCCGAAAGAAGCAGTGCAGTTACTTGGCGGATGAGTCTTGTGCTGAAAATGATGATTTCTTCTACTTCATCTACTGCGTAACTGGAGCTGTTAAAAATTTTCTCATCTCTCTAGAGACTCTGCGGGATAATACTAATTACTTGTCTTTTGCTTCCTCATAGAGGAAGCTTTGTTTTCATGAAAAATTTTTTTTCGAGATTTTCATGTCAGTATGCTTAGAATCACCTAAAACGTCGAGAGAAATGGTTTAGAAAACGTGTCCGTATGTGTGTGTGTATGTGTTTCAAGGACCGAAAATTCAATCGTCGATAACTCGCGAATGGCACGATCGATCGAGCTCAAATTTGGCACGCAAGTAGAGTATTAATTCCTCTTCAATTGCTGTAATTTTTGAGAAAATATATCTATGTATACTGATTTTATAGAATTTTCAATTTTTTTGAAAAATGTCGTATACTTTCTAACTTTCGTAAAAGTTCGCCGATAGACCTAAATAGTTCTTCATAACTAGGGACACGTTAAATGCTGTTTGGTATTGAATTTCTGTAAAATTTCTTGAATTTCTGTAAAAAATCAAAATTTTGCTATATATCGCGTCGAATTTCAGCGAATTAACTGAAATGTTCTATAAACAAAAAATAACATACAGTCCTACTGTGTACCAAATTTGGTGGTGATCGGTAAAGTCGTTCAAATATTACACCATTTGGAATTTTTGAAAAAATAGCGATTTTCGCTATAACCATCGCAAAAGTTAATAAAGTAAAACAAAAGTTTAAGCCTAATAAAAATGAGATGTGCCGGTGATTTATCCATTTATTCAAAACAAGGATGCAAAGTAAAACTTTGCACATTGCTTCCTCATTTAATTTTGCTCTTCACAAAGCTTCCTCTATGAGGAAACCAAAATCAGTTACAATACTTCCTCGTAAAGGTTTCTATGTAAAGAGCAAAATTAAATGAGGAAGCAATGTGCAAGGTTCTACTTTGCATCCTTTTTTGAAATGACGAACATATCGTGAAACCTACATTTTTAACTTGGCGTCGAGTCGCTGCTGCGACCTTTGACGCTGCGTAAATGGAGCTGTTAAAAATGTTATCACAGTTTCTAAAAACTGTGCGCGATATTATTTATAAATTACTGTTATGATTTTATGTCTTCTCGAAAAAGAAGCCTTGCTTTCGTGAATTGTTTTTTTTTAAAGATTTTCATGTCAGGATACTTACAATGGTTCAAAATATTGGGGAAAGTGGTTTAGAAAAATATGCGTATGCATGTGTATGCATTACCCATGCATCAAGAACCGGTAAATTGATTACGCTCGAACTCAACATGCACTTAAAGTAGTGGCCTGTTTCTATTTATTGCAATGTTCGATAAAATATGGATGCAAGAAATTATATTTTATAGCACAATTATTTAATTATTATTTCTTAAAGATATAAGTTCGGACCTAAGCGAATCTCATTCAAAAGCTCTCAATGCACACGTGAAAGGATTTTTTTTCTTCAGTTTCACAATATATTGCGTTCGTAAATAAAAAAAAAACGAGGTCCAAGGTTCTAAAGATGTCATAAACTGGATCATTTGCCTTAGGCGAAGTGCACTTTCAGAAGGTTGGATCACGTCATTTGGTAATGTGCTAGAGAGATCCGTGACACACGATCGCTGGCGTAAATTGGTGTAATGCTGGCGTCATTTTGTTTCGTGAAAAATGTGTGTGAAACAATGTGCAAGGTTCTACTTTGCATCGTCTTTATTTTTACGTTTTCGCGGCAATTCAACAGACGAATCATTTTGGTCTTCACAGAAGTTCTTCTCGAAAATACAAGGAATAATTTGGTTCTGTTATTAAAATGTTTTGATCATTTTTAATGTGCTTTTGAACATAGCATTGGACTTGCGTAGAGTTTCCGCTATATGTCGCCTATGTATAAGAGTTTAACTTCGATAATTAATTTCTCGATAACCATATAGAGGATTGACATGAAATTTGGTAAGGAAATGTAATTTTTATCAATGACTATCCTGTAAAAATTAAAGGACATCCTTATCATTTTCCGTTGGGTATCCGACTTCCTTAAGTGGTGACTGGATAAGCGATAAGAAATAATCTTTTTCCCTAGTCATACAAACGAGACAAACAGGCTACTACTCAGAGACAGTGACTCAGGTCTAGACATTGGTGACGGAAAAAAAAATTATGTTGTAACAATGCTGGTTAACGATTGTTATCTTTATTGACAGGATTGGATCACATGAACGGTTCCCGGTAAAATAAAATTAGGTTTTAAGCCAGAGTTTGGAAATCAATGAGTTTGAAAATCAACAGTTTAATGGGAATAAAAGTGTATTTATAAAACAAATGATTGATTATTCAAAATCAATGTTGAAACGGCTAGCCTTAAAAACATGGTTTCGAATATAATCTCCGATAAACGAGCCATGATAAATATTTGGAAATGCACATTTCTGGCGAATCGATATTGTCAAGGAGAATAACAAATCATCAAATACGCAGCAAATCAATTGTGAAGTTTGATCTTTCGGTGGAGAACGCATGGATTTCGACCTCTACTTTTGTTGCTTTGGCGAAATCTCACCCCCAAAAGCTAGATATCCTCCATAATTAGTGATTTTGTTTCTCATAGAGGAAGCATTGTTTTCAGGAAAACAGAACTTTCGAGTTTTTAATGTCAAACCAAATTTGGTGATGATCGGTAAAGTGGTTCGGATTTTACGTGATATTCAAAATTTGTTGGCATCATAGATGGTTGCCACCAGAATTGTGAATCTCCGTTAATTCGTGAAATATAATTTACCGTACGATTTTTGTGGTAATTATGATTTCATAATAATTATATTTAGCGATTGTAATACCATGCCTTAACTTTTGAATAGCTGTAAAAATTATTATTTTTCAATAAAAATTCACAGTAATCCATTTGAAAAAATGGGAAGAAATAGATAATGCATTAATTATTTTTTTCCACTATTTCTTTCTATAGCAAAACAATATTTAGCAATTGTCGTTCCGTTTTTCATTCTCTTTTTTTAAATGTACGTCGAATAAGGATTCTACGTAGAACTTTGCACATTGTTTCATCATCAATTTTGATTTCTCGCAAACCTTACTCTATGAGGGAGCCAAATTTTTTAAAAAGGCACTTTACATGGCTTGGCATGTAAAAAAAATCCGATGCCCCGTATTCTTTGCAAAGTAGATATTGTTCCCCCATTATTTTTCGCTTTAACAAATCTGACTCTATGAGAAATTTATATATACAATATTCTACTTTGCATCCTTGGTTTAAATCGATTTTAAAAACTAAAGTTTTGCGCAATCTTTGCAAGAAAAGAATGACAAAAAATTCTCATTTCTATATAATAGAAATATTTTCGACCGTTTTTAGTGCAAGAGAAAGCAAAAAAAAAAAGTGCAACCAAGAAGAATGTTACATAAAAAGACAATCTTGGTTTGAAATAAGCAGAGGTTCTGGTTGGTGATGTGTATCTAATAAGCATTCCGATTGAACGAGTTTCGCATTAATTTTCCGTGTGGCCCGGCGCGTGTATCGCAGTGTGATGGCTGGATACGAGCACAGGTGAGTATTTTATTAATCGAGCAGTAGCAATAACAGCATAATCTCGCTGAGCTCGACAGATCCGTCTATCGCGAAGGTGCCGACGGTGGCGAGCGTTTATTGACTCCTTTTATAGCCGCCGCGTGCAACAATGCACCGCTAAGAATCAATGTCGCACGTTCGGCGGTTATAGAGGCGACGGAATGCTTGGCGCCCGGCGATAACAACACTGAAACTACGAGATAGTTCAAAGCGTCGTAAAGATTGCTTCTCAAGAAGCTGAAACAAGACATTTTTTGTTGTCGTCTACTGTCAGTTCTTGCGAATGTATGCTATCGTCCCTGAATCGATTCATGACACAGATATAATCAATTCTTCGAATCTACCACTCAGCTAATTATTGTCATGATACTTTCTAGGTCGGTTGTTAAATTAACGAGTAAAAAAAATATTGTAGATTTCGGACTTAATAATATATGTAATTTGTTCAATCGTATTTCAATTATTAATTCACTTGATCTTACTCAGTGAATTTATTTTCACACATGGAATCCCGCTCTATTTTTTGTCGCTTCCAATTGAACATATAAAAATGATTTTATATTTTTATGTGTTTATTATTTTCCCTGTGCAATGAACCGAACGGTTTGTTCGAATACACGCGATTATTTGAAGAATCGTTTGTGATGTGAAAAATGTCAAATTCCCGTTCTTGAATATTTTTATTTCCTCGTTAATGAAGTTGTGAGTTCAATGACCCTGAAAAGTGTAATATGGAACTTTCAGCGGCACAGTTATGCTAATGCAGTCAATGCGATCGCGTGCTGCGGGCCCTCGGTGAACGAGAAACGATTTAATTTTTTCGAAATTATTTTGTTCACGTGGTTTATTATCACAAATTGATTTTTATTTAAAGTATACTTTATTTTGAAATAATGTACATTTCATTGACCTTTATATTATGTATTGTTGCATTTTTAAAATATACTGTTTGTTTTTATGGCAACCGAAAAGAACTTCATAATCATTGTGAAAAATTAATTTTTGTTTGAAATAACAATGACATGAACATTGAGAATGCATGTTCTTGCAATCCTCATAAAATACGAATTTCTCTTGAAGTACGCAAATAACAATTGAACCTTTACATTGGAAATGCATGTACAATGCATAATTAATTTCATGGGTGCAATAACTCTGCTGAAGTACAGAGACGCAGTCTTGAAAACATTGGTTTACAGATCTCGCTACCAACCGACCACGGGAGGGCAGAGAGGGGATATCAGGTCGCCTTAAGAAGACTCGATTGGTGACTGTACTCATTAAGAGCAAATAAGGAGCATAAAACCACAGTCGTGACTCTATCAACCGGTTCATTCATATATATTCGGTACTTTTTCACACCAACTAATTAATCATCCGACGCCACTCTATAATCTATATTGAAAGGAAAAATAAATAAATAAATAACACACAAACACTCTTATTGATAACTGAGAGCACGCGTCATTGATAGTTCATTTTTTTAAAATATTTGTAATTTTTATCGAATCCCCAACTCGACTTTGAATTTATCTAATCATTGTTGCCATTTGTGATTCGAGGTAATCCAATGTCGAAGGTCTTTTTTTCCCCAGAGCGTCGAGGATGTTGTGTCCCATAGGACCTCGCGCTTATTCTCTCAATGCACTTCCTCTCTCACTTCTCTGCATCTCTACAGCAGTTAGCGTTAACATAGTCGCGACGCCTCGGGCACGTAAAGTTGAGAGCGAGTGGACGAAGGAGCGGGCAATGCGGCGACTCGAGGTTTTAACCATTGGCGCGCGGCCCACGCTGGTCACGAGTCAGTCGTACTCGCACGAAATGCCTAAACAGCAAGAACCTTGGACACCAATCAACGACTGAGTGACCCTAATAACTGTGCCGACAGCTGCCCAGCGTCCACTGTACTCTGCACTCCGGGAGTTCGACTTCCATAGTTGCGATTGGAATTTTATTATGCCTCGCTTCGCCACACTCTGCAATTAATTACCACGAAAGCCCAAAATTCTTGGCTACTTTCGAATGGGTTGCTGCAACACAATGAACGGGATCAATGGGTTCATTTGAGGCTTCAAAATATTGAGTCTCCAATTTTTTACATTAAGTCAATCGAGCCTTTTTTTACCACCTCACATCTGTCCTGTAATTAGATTCAATGATTTGAAAAATGCCGTTTTTTTATTAAGTACATATATTTCGAAAACTTCAAAGTTAGTGAAAAAAAGGTGTCCGGACGAAAGTTGTAGTTTTGCGTTAAATTTCGAACGGAACATATGAAATATTTTTTTAATGTTCTCGTACCACTGATTATTTACCAAATAATCAATATTATTTTCACTGAAAAATGTACAGCTTCTTCTCGTACATCTGACAATTCAGCACAAACTCACAAGACCGGCACTGTTCGAGGTTTTAGGGTAAAAAAATGATATTTTTTTTTTTTTCAAAGTCCAAGGAAATACATTTTTGCATACTCCATCTTCGAACCGTTTCACTCTGATGTTTTTTATTGTGGTGTCGACAAAGACGCAGAAACACAATTTTCCCATGTAAAAAAAGTATTCGTTTTTGAATAACACAAATAATTCCGCCATTTCTCGGTAAAAGATCAGTGTTACCGAAACGCAAAATGTTCCGATCAAAAGCGAACAAAAACGGCAACTAATTTATGTGCAAACATTTTTCTTTAGTAACTACAACTCTTGTGATATGTTCGGTGAAAAAAAAACGGGTTTGGCTAGAATATTGAACGAAAAATCTGGAAAAATCAACATAATGTCCTTCAGTAGTACTTTGATATAACCAAATTATAAAACTGACCTTAGATCAAACGAAATGGTTAAATTCACAGAAAGTCTTTCACTTCGAATCTTGTTAACGGCAGATGAAAGAAGAGATAGATTAAAGTAAAGCATATCCCAAAAACTCACGACGTTTTTTGTACTTCAACGTATATGTCGTCCGATGATCGAAGAATTAAAAATTTGATCGGAATTGTTGATTCAAAATTAGCAATGTTCGATCAACAATCGATCAATGTTTTATCAACCGTTGATCGATCATCAATGGTCAATCAACACTGATCGACATTGATCAACATCGGTCAGCCCTGATGATTAATGGTTGATCGGTGTTGATGAGTGTAGATCAAGGTTTGAACAATGTTGATCAAAGTACTTCTTTATAGAAGTTTAGATAAAAAAGTAATAATGTTGAGCAAGCAATATCCCGAGTTTTATTTTGTTAAATTCTCGTTATTTATATCTTTATTGAATAAACAATCAAACAGCAATTTAATGAATCGTTTCACCGTGATATATATATTGAAAGGAATTTTAACGCGTGAAGAGTCGTGAGTCACGGTAAGCATGCCCCACTATTCCAACGATAATGAGGGAGACATGAGAACCGAGAAAACTGGCGCTAAGAGAAAAGCGCGTGAAAGACAGAAAGCGGTTTCTGCCAATTTTCATAAAATATCGGACACACGTGCCTCTCGCTTAGCGCATATATATGTGTATATGTATATCGGTAGAATATTGTACACCCACTTTCTGGTTTGTCTAAAAAATATATAACGCCCACGCGGTACCGGGTTATGGCAGCATATTACGACGCAGGAATATGTTTGTTACGGCGACCTCCTGCAGAAGCGATAAAATAACTTTTCATCGATAAATAAACATCGGTGCTACATAGTGCACGTGTGTGTGAGGAACGTGTCCGGGGACCCCTACGCTTCTGTATACCATCGTTGCTCTTCGTTAGAATAGCCCTCGGTTCGTCGCACCTTCACGTCACTCGGCGAAATGCCGACGCGAACGGAAGTACAGCGTGAGAAAATAAATCAACCGGCCAACGGGCCACGTGAGAGTAGAGAGGAATATAACGCCGATGTGAGTTCGCGTAATGAACTCTATATTTGGCCCTGAAATATCTCAATGTCGTGAGAATAAAATTTTGAGAATTTCGTGGCACAAGAGCATGCTCGATACCGGCACTTCCCCAAAATATGTTGTAACCCGCTTATTTCCAAACGAGGTTTCTGCAGAGAATTCGAAAAAGTGAATATCACGGTCAGGCACTCACACTGCTAACTCAATTTTCAAGAGCCAGTGTCACTTCTCCCTTAAAGACCTTAAAAATTTCGAACACTTTTTTTTACAAATGGCATGATAAATGAGATATAGATTTTACGAGAATACACATGTAGAAAGAACGACGTAGTTAATAAAACTAGAATCTGTTCATCGTAAATAAATTTATCCAATTGAATGCCGGATTACTGGACTTGTATTCACCTCAAATAAATGTTTTTATCTGTAAGTAATACACTTATTGAATAGTATAGGGGGCATTCCATGAAAAATCGCACATCTTGAAATTAAAAAAAAAAAAAGTTTATTTTCGTATTTTTACCGGTAAATTTTGAGATTTTTAAAAATCACCGGTTGAAAAGTTCTTCTATTGCGATTTTTCACTCATAATTTTCTTTCAAAACTAGTCGAAATTCAATTTTTTACATAAAAAGACAAACATTTTGAATAAAAAAAAAATGTTTGACTTTTCATGTACTTCCCAAAAAAAAAATCGACTTTTTTTTTCAATCTTATTTCTTAGTTGCAAAATTTCAAAGTCGTATTCTGGAAGTCATGCATACTTTGACAAACTAATATATTTCCAGCAACTTTTGCCGAAATATATTTTTCTATATACACTGTTTTTTATACATATAAATTATTTTCTTTGCTCAAAATTTGTATGTGATTTGTTTCAAAAACCAGAGAAATATTAAGTTTAAACTGAATGCTGACGAATAAACTATATAAACATATCCCTTTATTAACATTGTACAATGTACAAGATATTGACTTTGTATTCTTAACATTTTATATTCATTATTTTGTATCCATCCACTTGTTGAACCTGAAAATATGTTTCGTTGATTGATACTTATAGCTTTTAATGTATCGCATCCGAAAAAAAAAATACTCCATAAGATTACTTTATGGTTATTAATGAATTCCCTTTCGAAGTGAGCTCCTTCCTCAATTGTTCATTTGCTGATGACTTCATTCTAAATTTGCAATACTACATAGATATTGCGCTATTTATTGGAACAGTTTGAGGTAATTAATGAAAATTGGATTTCAGGAATTTTATTGCACGGGAAGCCTGAGTATTGTACGTCACCAAAATAACAGTGCCATTCTTCTTGCTCTTCCTGCGCTGTGAAACGATCAAGCTTCTTCGATTGCACCGAGCACGAGGCCATCGAACCTTCTTTCTCGACATCGAACTCGCATTCCTCAACTATCTGCACCTTTCATTTTCTTCATTGTCTCTGTACTTTCCATTTAGTGATTGCGAGATTCATGCGTATCACGTGCTTCGAGTTGTATTTTCATTTTGACAAGAAAACTCGATTTCATCGAGAATAAAAAAAATGCTCGAACAACTTTCCCGTCTCCGTCAATAATATGATTTACCTCTGTTCGAGATAGTGTTTCGGTGTCTTTATGTAGGAAAGTCCAAAGACCGACTGGAAAACCCCTCAAAAAACTCTTTCATTTAACTGTAAATCGTACTGATTTTTATTGACATGGAAAAATTTCCGTTGGGTATATAAGATTTCAGGCAAGATAAGATTGCACAGTACAGAAGTTGATGCAAAAGAATATACATTCTTCAATGGAATCAACGGGCATTTATAAATCTGATTCTCTCCTCTTGATGTTACTTGACAAATTAAATATTCGGTTACGTAAACCATGTTACTTTGTAATATTTCTTCTCTCTGGTGATCAATCAGAAAGTGATTCACCCAACAAAACTCCATCGGCATAAAACAGTTAAAGTCATAGAAAAATAAATATTCGAGTCCCAGAACGAACAGGGGATCAATACCAAATAGCGAAGGATGTCCCTGATGTGCTACTGTGGTGAAATATAGATTTCAGAGGCAAAGTGCTGAAGGTCAAAGTACCATTAGCTCTATACAAAAGCATAAACATTTCAAAAACTGGCACTCGGTATAATATCCGTCCGGTCATTGAAACATTATCCAATGGGCCAGGAACTAAAGGAGTGGGTAATGACAAAGCCTCGTTTCCGAGCTTGCATCACGTTGCTGGATAAAGTTAGCTTTTATGCACACTACTAAACTTTGCTTGGCTTTATCAGACCGTGACATCACTGCGGTACAGCATATATGTACACATATATATATATACAATATACCTATATACGTATACGTAACTGCTTATACGTATATATATATATATATATATATATATATACGTGTAGAGAACAGTTCAGGGACAATTTCATCAGAGCATTAGCTTTTTCAGGGACATCTGGCTCTTTTGAGGACCGTCCTCACAATTTTATACATGTAACGTAGAGTTTGAGGACTGTCCCCAAAAAAATCTACCACCAGCGGTATGTATCATTCCGAGACATGTTCGAACGCTGTTACTACAAGGACTGTCCTCAAAGTTTCAAATATGTGATTTGAAGTATTCGAGACCAGTCCTGGAAGTAACAAATATATAATATGGCTCATTTGAGGATAGTCTCGAGTCCTGAAAGTAACAAATATATGATTTGTACCATTCGAAGACAGTTTCAAATATTAGTTAATATTATCCAAATAGAGGAGAAAAAAATAGTATAACATAATTAACACGAGTAATAAGTGAAAGTATTTTATTTGGCATTACAAATCAATATCTTAGATGTATTATCACTGTGAATACTGAGCAGTTTCAGTCTTTTGAATATAATTCAGTTTCTGTTATCTTAAAAAAAATAAAATAAATAAAATCCCTTACGCTAATAGTATGCTCTTACTATGGCACTGTTTTACGTTTTCGGGAATTCCGTAAATATAAATAAGGAGATCAGAAAAGTACTTAACAAATAAACGATTTTTTTGCGCATATTAATAAGACAGATAATTAAAGTACGACTTTGTACTTTCGAAAACAAAAAATAAATAAGAAAAAGAACATGGAAAAATCGATTTGCACCCTCGCATATTTCCATAAAAAAATAAAATAAAAACCGGAGCTTTCGAAAACCCAACGATTTTCGTTTATCTTTTTTTTTTTTGCGTGTGGAGCCAAGTTCGAAGTTGCGCAACTTCGCGGCCTTTGAGGCAATTATTTGCATCAATTAATTTTTGCATATCCTCGCCAGTCGGCATTCTTCCGCTTCTAATGATGTTCTCGAAAGCCCCGAGAACAGTCGTACGCTCTTCCTCTGTCCATCGACGGTGAATTACTTTTGCTCGATGATAAGATAATTGTTCACGGTTCGTGCTCGGGTACGAAGTGTTCCCACTTTTTTTGGAGCAGTCACCGACAGTAGCGTTCCCTGAAATTACAATTAACCAATCATCGTTACTCAATCTTTGAATTAATGGAATATATATATATATATTTTTTTCTCAATACCAAATAAAATTACCTTGAGTATCATGGAAAGACACATTTCCTGTCTCGCCGGTCGATTCATCGCTATCTTCTTCGTCGTTATCTTCAGTACCCCGAGCTTTCTCAAGTAGCTGAGAGATCGTAATAATGTCTTTCTCGATGACGGGTTGACGATAAATCTCCCTATGTATTCTATCAGCGTGGCCCATGAAGTTGGCTAAGTCCGAGACTTGATTTTCGTCCAAGTTAAGCGACATGCATTTCGTTGCAACATGTTTTCGTAGCTGAGTACCTCGAAGCGTACTTGGCAAATCGGCTCCGCATTTCTGGGCAAAATATCGCATCAAATTGCACGCTCCGATCCATCTCGGCCGATCTTCGTCCTTTGATGGTACTCCAAACAAATACTCGTTGTTCTTGCCAACTCCGGCCTGAGCGCGATATTTGATCATGAGATTAAGGGGATCCATAAGGTTTGCGGGGACCAAAACCGCGACTCCTCTGCCGCGTTTACCTCGTGCCATAAAACGAACGTACTTTTGAGCCAGTGCTTTCCCTTCTTTCGACAGACTATTCCACTTGTCTTTGTCCGCTATCTTATCGATGCATTGATAAGAATTAAAATCTTCCAAATATACGCGTTCCATTTCACCAGGGCGACGACGATTGAAAAGCTGAAGAGTGATAACAAGCACTTCCGCCAGTTTTCGCCATGCGTTTTCGCAAAACTTTTCATTCAATTGATTGAAATACATCTCGCGTTCTGATGTCAGATAATTGTGCAGCTTTGTAATATCAGATTGGCTCGGAAGTAGCACCTTTTTACGTCTATTATGTTGTGCTTGTGTTTCCATTACAGCTCTATTCACGCTTGTGCCAAAGTTCTCGCTCTGCAATTTCAGAAAGTCTTCAACGCGCTTTTGATCTGCGGCCATTTCTTCTTTTATATATTCGGAGCGTAGTATTTCACCAACATGTTTCAGCAACGTCCCGAGATTCGAAGCTGTTGATGGACAGGCAAAAGTACGCGTATCCTCCTCAAATCCTGCAACTTTCTTTACGGCTTCGATTGAATCGTCGTAGTTTCGCGGTTGGAAGACGTCCGAAAATTCCTGTATTTCGGTGTTCCGTTCTTTTATCGCCATCAAAAAACGCCCTAGCAAACGTATACGCGCCCGGACCATCTGATAATGGTGATGGTGTAAGCCATACTTCTCACACTGTTTATTTGCGAATAGAATTACCAATTTATCATACCGAATTCCACGAACGACAGCGTCTTCTCGTAGATATGGCATTATGTGCTTTCGGACCAGCTTATTCGCTTTTTCGTGAACTCTTGCAGAAATTTTCCGCCCCTTTACCATCACAATTCTTTCGTTTTTGCCACTTCGTTTAACGCATCTTGCAAAGTGATGTCGTATCACTGTTCTTGCATATTGCCCTCTGCAAGACCCACATGCAATAAAGTCAATGGCAGTTTTTCTCATCCTTTCTTGCGGTCGTCGAACTACGAGTAACTGACCCTTGTTGAACCTTCGATCAGTATTATATAAATGATTTCCGTTTTTTCTGATTGCGGAAATTATTTGTGTACGCTCTAAATTCTTTGGTGGTAATGCCGAGAACTTTTTCACATCATCTTCATCTTTGTGAACGAGCTCTAGATGTCGGGCTAGTTTGGACTGAAATTTATGGCAATAGAAACAAAAATGTTTCTTTGTGTATGAACCAGATGCCGAAGTAGTGACTTGTAAATCGACATCATCCGGTGCTGACACCCCAGGTTTGTTGAGTCCGAAGGTTATATTAAGCGATGATTTATTTTTTATCTGTTTCCCGTCACTGGTGTTCGATGTTTTTGCTACTTCATTACCCACGAGACTTGCATCCGTATCTGTCGATTCCGTCGCAGATGGAACGTAATCGTCGCTACTCGAATGATCCTCATCCTCCGAACCTGTATTGAATGTATTCATATATTAGATTATATTGTTACCGAAGTGTATGCGAGAATTGATATTTTCGATAAGGAAGATAAGTAAGTGCAAAGCCAAACACTACCTTCGTCGCTAATAGCAATTCCATAACTAGTACAAGGTTTGGAGATATCCAAAGTTGTAGAGTTGCCAATAGGACGTGACAATGTCAAGCTACTCGGTAACGAAGTGTTGTTTCCATCGATACTGGTAGAAGTCTGGATCATCTCCTCAGAAATCATAACATCGTTTACGAGTTGACTAGGTGACAACTCTGGAAATATATATTAAAAATGAAGATGGTTTTTAAAAGTTCTATCCTAACCTATGTAATTATATTTGCTTATACCTAGATCCATTAAATCAAGACCATAGGTGGTATTCGGTTTGTGAACCACGTTTTCAGTGTTAATCACTGACAAAGCATTTTTGTCCGAGCAAACAAACGCTCTTCCCGTTTCTGGTCCGCTGTCTGACTTGTTAATCGGCATATCGGAAATCACTTCGGCCGCTACCATTACTTCGGCACCAACAAACTCGATATTGTTCAAGTTAATCGTTCCCCAGTTGCAATTCTCGTCGAAGCCTCGATCATCCAGCAATCGTTCTTTTTCGTTGAGATTTTTCATTTTTTTTTTCAATGGGTCGATTGACTGATTTATGTTCACTTCGTCAAGAAGCTGATTCTCGTGATCATGTTCTGTTTTTTCCTTTTCTTCGCAAATCTTGGCTGTTGAGATCGAACTAGTGTAGTCAATTATGTGATTTTCAGATGCACGATTTATTGTTTCTTCCTTTACGAGAACCAGAACTTCGGAAACATATTCACTCGACTTTCTTTCGGTTGGACTTTTATCCTCACAATGTCCGTTGGCCGTTGTTGTTTTGGAAGTGCTTTTATTATTATCGGTGATGTTGAGAGAGCTTGAGAAACCACCTTTGTCGGAATCTGGAAGACCAAGGATTTGCGGATTCGCGTTTTCATCGTTAGGAAGCCCACTATCCCTGTCATGTTCTGCCTTTTTTCTTTGTGCAACCTTGACTGTTAAGATCGAACTATTTTCGTGAATAGCGCAAATTTCGGCCGGAGGACTCATCGTATTATTTTCCACGAAAACCCGAACGGCGCCAAGATATTCAGACGAATGTTCTTCCATGAATTTTTTTTTATCCTCACAGTCATCATCAGCCGTAGTCGTTTTGAAGGTGTTGATATTATGATCAAGTTGGAGTGAGCTTAGGCACTGATCGTTGTCGGAAAACGAATGTCCATGGTCTTGCTGATACGCGATTACCTTGTCGGAAAGCTGACTCTTCGACTCATGTTCTGATTCCTCGTCATCTAGGATCTGCGCTGGTAAGGCCGAATAATGTTCGTTAATCGTGCAATGTTTGAGCGTACAATGGATCGCATTCACCTCCACGAGAGCTCGGGCTTTGGATGCGTGTTCGGTCGACTTATCTGCAACGATTATTTTATCATCGGCGTTGACTTCAAGCGTAATCTTTTCGCCGGTAAAATCAATCGAACTTTTTTTTTCGGCCATAATATTCTCTTGATCTTTCGTAGTGCATTCGGTATGACTCTTCTCAGAGCCACGATCCTCCGTTTCCAAAACTTTGCCCTGAATAAATTGACTCTGGCATTCTGGAAGATAGACATAATAATGTATGCATGTTAAGAAAATACATCGGACGTGGAAGAAATAAATGTCTCTCACTGAAGAATTTTTTTGTTTGCCGTTGTTCTTGCAACTGAAGTATGCAGTCCTTAATGTTTGTGCTTCGTTGAGAAAATATCGTCGAATCTAGGTATAGTATATGGGCATCTGGAAATACGTGTACTTTTAAATAATTTGAACGTTGAAATCGAAATCTTCAAATAAAGTAAAAAACAATAAAATTACCCTGATAGTTCGTATGATTTTTTAGAATGTCTCCATAAGATAAATTCTCCTCGCTGTACCGAATATTTTTGAAGGACACGATTTCTAACTCTGTTTCAAAACTCTTTTGTATTTTCCGCAACAATTCAGGATCATCTGAAGATCACATAAGAGAAACGCAAATACCATTCATGGCACGACTTCTCGCAGAATAGCTTACGCTAAAAGATTGCGTAGCGTATTGTTTAGGGACAGTTTCGGTCATATAATGTCTATTTTGGAGACTACAGATTGCTTCGAGGACATATGTACTTTTCCGTATAGCATACATGCATATATATATATAGAAATATATATCTGTTCTCGAATAATCTCAAAGTTTCCAAAAAAGACCGTATACAGACAGAACTGTCCTCAAAGAATACAGCACGCAATATTTTTTATGAATTGGGGACTTTGAGGACATATTCTTTTATACAAAGACTTTTTCGACGACTTCTGGCCTTATTCGGGACATATATGATATCCGTGAATATATGTACGCGTCCTCAAAAAAAACCAAAAGGTCTCGAAAAACTAAAAAAATTCGAACGTATGATACTTTTGGAAACAATTAAGTGTATGGTTCACTCAAAAACGTATTGAACACCTGTTAATAATACATTCGTAAATCTAGACTTGTAAATCGAAACAACAAAAAGTCCGTGGAACAGACTTTATATGAATAAATATGTCCTCAAAACATACTATACATTACAATATCTTATGATTCAATTACAAAGGAAATTACACCCTCATCATAAAATCAACGTATGGATTTGCTTGCTTAATTCTTAACTACATATGACGTTATCAAGACAATTAAAATTAACTTACCGCTCAGAGCTATGATGCGTGCTGTATACCTTCTTCCATCCGTATACATAACTGCTGGACATGTCGTCGTAAATGCCTTGATATCTTCGGGCTCGCAGATGAGAAAAACATCGTCGGTGAATAGCACTAAAATAAACATTTTCCGGCTTCCCGTAGCACAAAACAGGGATGCCCTTGTGTCATTCGACGCACTGAAGGTCACGGGATCGATTCTCGTACCGTTGCGATTCAGCGTGCTTTTGCGTATGATTCTGGCTCTTCAACTAACTATCGACCATAAAGTATACAAGTCGATACAAGTTACTGTTCTTGTAGCGTAAATGAGATCACGAGGCAAAAGGCGCCTATTTCAAATTCAAAAAGGATGCAAAGTAGAATCTTGCACATTGCTTCCTTATGAAATTTTGCTCTTTACAAAGCAACCTCTACGAGGAAGTATTGTAATTGATTTTGGCTTTCTCATGGAGGAAGCTTTGTAAACAGCAAAATTTCATGAGGAAGCAATATGCAAGGTTCTACTTTGTTGTTTGTGTGTATGTATGTTCCAAGGACCGAAACTTCAATCGTCCATAACTAGCGAATGGCTCGATCGATCGAGCTCAAATGTGGCACACAAGTAGAGTATTTATCTCTTCAATTGCTGTGATTTCTAAAAATATATATCTATGTAAACTGATTATATAGAATATTTAATTTTTTTGAAAAATTTCGTATACTCTCTAACTTTCGTAAAAGTTCGCCGATATGGCTAAGTAGTTCTTCATAACTAGAGACACGTTGAATGCTGTTTGGTATTGAATTTCGACAAGATCGGTAAAGCGGTTCCGATTTTATGGAATTTCGAATTTTTGTAAAAAATAAACATTTTGCTATAAATCACGTAGAATCTCAACAAATCAACTGAAATGTTCTACAAACAAAAATACCATGCAGCCCTGCTATGTACCAAATTTGGTGGTGATCGGTAAAGTCGTTCAAATTTTACACCATTTTGAATATTTGAGAAAATAGAGATTTTCGCTATAACCTCCGCAAAACTTAAGAAAGTAAAACAAAAGTGTGTACCTAATAAAAATGTACCGGTATTTCATCTATTTATTCAAAACAAGGATGCAGGGTAAAACCTTGCACATTGCTTACTCATTAAATTTTGCTCTCTACAATGTTTCCTCGTAGAGGTTGCTTTGTAAAGAGCAAAATTTAATGAGGAAGCAATGTGCAAGGTTCTACTTTGCATCCTTTTAATTTCATAGCTGTTTGAATATCGTGCAATAAAAAAATATATATAAATAGCGCTATATTTTTCATTGAACAAAATACTGTGTATTGAGCTTAAACCGGATAAATATCTTAACATTAAAATAAAATGGTAATAGCAATAAATAAAACAATTGATATTAGATATGTGAATCATCAGTTGCTAAAAAAAAGTCAAACGATATGTTATTATTTACTCGTTTGTTCATAAAGCCTTTATCATAAAAATGTTGAATAGGAGAATTTGCTTTCACCTAGAAAATTCTCTGAAAATTATTTGAAAATCTAAGACAGCAATATAACTTTTCATTTTTCGATTTTTCGTTTCCAATGCTGACTTGTATATTATCTATGCAGAACTTAGAACAGCAACTTCCAATACGTTATGCATTAGTAAATTGTACATGTCGTAAAACATCAAGTGGTGAATGAAACCTTTAAATAGCCCTGAAGATAAAAATCGATACTTTATCAGTGTATCAAATAAATACCAGGATGATGCTTATAAATTCTCTCCGCAGTTTTGTTTTTCTTATATCATATATACATATTGGGTATTGTATACTATGAGGACATTTTATATGTCATTTATATATATATATATATATATACTTGTCCTCATAGCAGTCGTTCAAAAGATTTGAAAATGTCCCGATATTCGTTAATATATAAAACGTCTTCATAATAGTCAATTTGTCGAAAATTCGGAATATAATGAGTACAAACGTAAATATTTCGAAAAAATTAATTGCATATGGTCAATATTAGATCTTAGAATTCATTTCAACGAATGTATGAAACATATATTTGACGTCCTCAAACTGTACCCTACGCATATATATATAAATATGTATACAAAAGGTTAGTGTAGAACACATTTCGCTGTATCCCTTTAGGTGCGGATTGGTGCGGAACAAACGATTCCACGCGCTAGTACACGAGACCCAAATTAGGCGAATGAGAGAAAGAGTTCTCTGATAACAACCGGTGCTCTTGTGTGTTGGCTTAAAATGCTTACAAAGTCCCTCGTAGAGTTAATGCTCGGACTCATAATAGAGCTCTCGAATTACGATATACGTGACCGGTTATCATATATCAAAAACGAAATGAGAGTAAGAAAGAAAATATTAGAGTGGGTGCCTTGATCGTGTCGTTTGAGCTTAATTGGCGAACGACGTGCTCGGATCGAGAGGCCAATTTCACTCACCAGCCTTAATTTTTTTTCTTCATAATCAATTCATTGATATTCACGATTTATTTGCGCTAGTTCTAATAACAATGAACAATGTTAATAACGCCATAAAATTATGAGCAAATGGAGTGAGAATTAAAAGTTGACACTTAACAGCAGCCTCCTACACTCAGTAAGATCGTGACATCCGGGCAACGATTAAAGGGTCTGTCTGGATATGCTTAGGGACCAAAGAAAAGGAAATGTGGACACGGAAACAATTTATATTTTGGTTACATACCCTGCGTTCAAAATGAAGTTAGGAAAATTAGACCCCGACAAAAAGTCCCGGAATTTTAGCTCTTGGAAAATATCGCCGGAAAGTAATAATCAATCAAAACAATTGAACGTGGATTTTTTACATTTTTGTTTTATTTTTATATTATAGCTAAAATTCGGGTTTTCCAAAAGCTAATCACAAACAAATTGAAATTAATTAAAACTGTCGATTTTTAAGACGTCCAATGACGTAACAGATAACGGATGAGATTAAGGTGAGTCAAGATCGAATATTTGCCTAGAATATCTCATATATAAGGAATGTAATGTAAAAATATATGTATATATTAACAATATAAAATTTGCATGGTCATAGTAAAATAATATTGATTATTTTTTCAACCACACTTTTGACCGATAAGACACGGTATTTAACATTAGGAGTTATAACTACGTCGAAATTTTTTCGATAGTTTTTCGAATATTTCCCGGCACGATTGCTAGGCGATAAACAATGTTTCTGTCACTTGTAATCTATGCAAATGTTTGAAACGTCAAAATGCTATTCACGATCGTCGATATGACTGAGCAAGGAAAGCGATTCGGTGATGGATCTCTTGAGAACATCTCTAAAAAAGGATGCAAGGTAGAACTTTGCACATTGCTTCCTCATTAAATTTTGCTCTTTACGTAGCAACCTCTACGAGGAAGTATTGTAATTGATTTTGGCTTCCTCATAGAGGAAGCTTTGTGAAGAGAAAAATTAAATGAGGAAGCAATGTGCAAAGTTATACTTTGTATCCTTGTTTTGAATATATGAATAAATCACTGGCACATCTCATTTTTATTAGGCACAAACTTTTGTTTTACTTTATTAACTTTTGTGGAGGTTATAGCGAAAATCGCTATTTTTTCAAATATTCAAAATGGTGTAAAATTTGAAGGACTCTACCGACCACCATCAAATTTAGTACGCAGTACGGCTGTATGTTATTTTTCGTTTGTACAACATTT
This sequence comes from Clistopyga incitator, assembly GCA_947507545.1. Lineage (NCBI taxonomy): Eukaryota > Metazoa > Arthropoda > Insecta > Hymenoptera > Ichneumonidae > Clistopyga > Clistopyga incitator. The sequence continues at coordinate 8,151,431 of OX382176.1, forward strand.
CAGTTAATTTGCTGAGATTCGACGTGATTTATAGCAAAATGTTTATTTTTTACAGAAATTCAAAATTCTATAAAATCCGAACAGCTTTACCGATTTTGTCGAAATTCGATACCAAACAGCATTTTACGTCTCTCTAGTTATAAAGAACTATTTAGCCATATCGGCGAACTGTTACGAAAGTTAGAGAGTATACATTTTTCAAAAAAATTAAAAATTCTATAAAATCAGTATACATAGATATATTTTCACCAAAATTACAGCAATTGAAGAGGAATTAATACTCTACTTGCGTGCCAAATTTGAGCTCGATCGATCGTGTCATTCGCGAGTTATCGACGATTGAATTTTCGGTCCCTGGAACCCACACATACAGACATATTTTCTAAACCATTTCTCTCGACGTTTTAGGTGATTCTAAGCATACTGACATGAAAATCTCGAAAAAAAAAATTTTCATCAAAACAAAGCTTCCTCTATGAGGAAGCAAAAAATTTAACAAAATGGCCCGGCTAATACAGCTAATACAAATGTTAAATATCGCAATCTTATTAGTCGAAAGTGAGGTTAAACATATCATCAACCGAATACCCCTCGAGCTTGAAAATAAATCGGATATTTTTCCCTCTTATTTCCCTGCGTAGCATCGATTGAAATAATTTGGCTCAATTATAAACAAAACTCATCTCAATCGTTGCTACGCAACGAAAAAATCGGGAAATATCCGATAATTTTCAAGCTCTCGGGGTATTACAACCGAATATAATGAAAATAATTCGTTGATAACAGTACTTATGTTGTAATTAAACATATTTTTCAATAACTCAATTATCAATTATTTTTAATTATTAATTGGATATATTATATAATTAATATATATAATAAATAAAATATATAGAAATTCATATTATAAATATTGATATATATATTATTTCGCATATATTGTACATTTTCCAAATTATGTATCGTATTCGAAAAATTTTCAAATATTTTGCTAAATGTATACTTGAATTATTGGACGAAGCGTGTCGAGTATCAACAGGTGCCATGCCAAGTGCATCGTATCTACATTTTCGACGGACTGCCAGTTCGTGGAGCATTTACGATGTTAGAACTATCGTCGACGAGCCTAATTTGCTAAAAATACCCGTCGTTCTATCTGCAACTATCAAGCTTCGTTAATTTGAGACGGACCAAGCTCTCACGAGTGGCGATCGTCCGAACGACGAGAGGAGATCGCGGGGGTCGATCTGCCGTCTAAAGCCAACTCCTCGGCGTGCCTAATACACACTTTTAGGAACGATAGTGTGGCGAGAGCGATTCCGGCACTTGGGGCACTAGCCCGGCCAACGTAACTCGCCACGACGCCGGCATAGTTTATCGTTTCGGTGCTTATTAATAAACTGCCTTATCTAACAATGCTCAGCCCTTAATTTCCCTTATACGTGCCTTATACTGCTAAAAATATTTAAAGCAACCGAAGCACCTAAGAAACGCATATGCAATAAAATTCTATAGATTTCTTCTTCTAAGAAATCGATCTTTTAGACTTCATTAAGTTCATTAAATAAGCATTCTTAAAAGCCCTTTGATCGAAACAAAAAGTAACAAATTATGCATTTGACATAAAATATTAACTAAGTAGAAATCGCTATTATCTATTGAATTAACTAATATAGATGCTAAAAATTAATTTCATTCGTCGTAGAACGAAATTCACTTTATAAATAATAAATAAAACTATTCGGGAATAATGCAAAATAATTATAAAGAAGTATAAAATATCTTTAGTACTTTGCCCGTGCAGATTTGACAAAACAACTTTTTCGAAACGTATAGTGACTCTATCAAAATATCTTCACGTAGATTCGGAGTGAACCTTGTGACGACCATGTTTCTATGAGTAATCTTCAATTCAGCAGCAGCATTAGTCAGTTGATTTACAAGATTGTGGGTGGCTTAAGTCGTCTGTTAACCTTTCATCCTAACAGATGTAAGTTTTTGATGGACCTATACAAACGTTAGAACCTTTTCCTCTTAATAAGCCCAGCTGGTGTTGACCAACAAAAAAAAAAGAGAAAATAGTGATATTAGAAGATGTTTGTAGACATTATTCCCTTCTTATTTTTAGCCCTTTGAAATAATTCACAGAATTTTCTTGCTTGTATTTTTTTTTTCTCAATTTATAAATATTGGTACAACATATGTGACCACCTAAAATACGATATACTTCAATGCTTCTAATTCATTCGCGTTTATTTTAAAATATTCATTAGCCTAAATAGTCACTCATTTTTTTCACTTGCTATAAATTCCCAATTAAGAGTCATCCGAAAATTCATTTGAGGGAACGTAATCATATATTTTTTTAAACAAAAACATTTAAAATTGAATAAAAATAGTAATGCCACAAAACATTCGACACGATACGAAATTCCCTGTTTTTCGTTGTTCCTCCGAAGTAAGTACACCAGCGTTTTTTTTCATACTCTTTTGCGTTTTAAATTCGATTTAACTAAAATTATTTGTGTCCATCACAGACAACGTTTCTACGCAAACACGTGACACAGAAAATATTCTTTACGATAAAATGTCCCTAATTTTTCTTTGGCTCTGCTAAATCCTCTTAGTGACTAATGAAATTTGTGCTTAATCCACATATGCGATACACTATGACTTGTTAACGTATGTGCATGCGTATATTCATAATGAATGCCGTTACGATTATACTCACTTATCAACAGACGCGGTAGCGTCTTGAGACAAGTACATTTTATTCTTTTTCTTGCTTACCGACAAGACGCTCTTACTCGAAGGAACTCTTTTTAGCCTCTTTTTTCGAGGTTAATATGCCATATTAACAAATCCGTAGCGTTTTCAAGCTTTTTGACAGATAGTACAGCTAAAACACAGATATTAAAGGTAGCTGGAAGGGTTTTTGTCAAAAACAATATATTTCAAGTAAAACTAAATAATTCGCAAACTCGTCAAGTACGGAGAATTATTTTTTTCTTACCATGGAAAATTTCTTACGATTTTTTTTCGGTTTTTGTAATATAATTTTGATTTCACGCGCAAGAAGTTTAAAAAAAATTATCTTTGATTGCAAAACTTTGTATTAGTCTTTAATAAAATGTAATATTTTGTCTATGTATATGACGTGTTACAACATTTTTTAGTTTATTTCACTACTTTTTGTACGTATCCGTGGTCTATGGCTCAAGTTGTTTACACCGTTTTTTGGGGGGTATTTGTAGAATGCTTCTTCCGTAAATGTACTTGTCTCAGTTTTTTACACATATAGTGTTTTTTGGGGAATAATATAATCTTTAATATATAACTTATAGAGGGCGAGTGACCTAGAGGTCTAGGGACCGGTTTACCATTTTTTTTTTGTCCACATCTCAGTGCGGTGGCCAACGCTCTTAAAGGTTCTCTAGCAACGGTTTACCCTCTGTAAAACATAGTCTCTTCCCTCCCGCTCGAGAATTCTTTCACGCGTAGCTTCCAACTACCAATACTAATCTCAACGACCGGTCTATCGTGAGCTGTTGCTGCCATTCGTTGCCACTGTAGCCGGCACGGTTTCTATATACTGACGCGGGCTTAGCCGATCTTACGTAAAACGAAACGACCCGTTGTATCGTATCGACGACAGTGATTCACGAGAGGCTATCGAGGCCATTGCATAATGCCCCTCGGTATGCAAAGAGCAATACGACGATTATGTTATTGCAAGATGCTACCCGCGCGTCTCCGTCGCTCTATCGGGGTTCGTGACTATCCGATCGTTCGCTATATGCCAAACCGCCAGAAATCGTTGATCACGACAAATTTTCTTAATGTATGGTCATTTTTTTTTTGTTTATCCATTATTTTTTCCACCCGAATCTCGGCCAATCAGAGCCCAATATTTGAGGCTACAAAGCAGAGTCCTATATCGGAAATTTATTTGAAATGATTTTTTAGATGAGCTTTCATATGTTCATTTTCCTCATTTTCGGCGCATTTCACGCTAACTGTTCTATGTGACATAACAAAAAAGTGAATTACTTTAAACGCGATTGAAAAATGTATCCGGATGCTGTGTAGTGCACTCTTCATTGGTCGAAGTCCGAGTGGAAAGAACAATCCATCAAATACCCCTCGTGCTTCAAAATTAATCGGATATTTTTCTCAAGCTTCTTTGCCTAGAAACGAATGTGTAAAATTTTGCCTGCAAAATTTGAGATTACTCTTTTTTAAATGAGTTTAAAAAACTGTATAAAACAGAGCAATGGAAAAATAAATTAAATTTCATTATTCAACAAACTAACGTTGGTGAGGAAAATGAGTACTAAAAATCCCCCACTTCAAATAAACTTGCAGCTAATTTATCACTACTTCTCACAGAAGTAGGTCATGGGCGGTAAAATTAAAGGCGTGCTCTGAAACAATATAGACCACTTTCTGTTTATTTTATGGAGTCACTTCTGAACCCTCGAACTGCACCCATTCTGGGCGTAACTATAAAGATCTAGAGTAACAAAATACCCCACGGCTGTTAGGGCTCCTATTTTTTCCCACTTCCAGTGGAACTCTTCTAAACATTACGTTATTTCTACAGACAAAAGCAATTTAATTTTCTTCGTTTCGATAAATTTGTTATACTTTTACTTGTGAAGTTCCGGAACATATGAACAAATTACAATTTCTTAAATAAAAATCTATGGCGACGAACTATCCTAAACCACCCTCATTTTTATCTTAAGGGCAAAAACTTGATCGCCAAACCAATAAAAATAAGCAGCGGTGTTTTATTTTTCACCATAGTTATCCCAGAGCTATTTTCCCAAGTATCTGCTTTATTCTTATGAAGTTTACGCTCCGCGTCTTTTTATTCTCTTTTTCTCATATTGCGTGTTTTATACGCAGATTATTATTACACTCTTACCTACCAGTTTAATATTATTCTCGAGTTTTAGCTATGAATATATAGCGATTAATAAAATGAAAAGGGGCAACTTAAAAAAATTCTTTTCTAATGTTTCCGGTGGTCGAATAATTACCTCCACTATCTAATGATTCTTCATTGCTCACCACCGAAAAAATGTGTGTGTTTTTTTTCCAGGCATTCGTATAAACCCCCTCAATGGCTAAATAAAGTATTAATTGCTCGACATTTGGGTAAATTCGTCGCCACGCTATCTACGAGTTGGTACCACTATGATTTAACGAAAGAATTCTTAGAACCGGTCCGAGTATGTTGTGGTCGACTCGTGCGTATAGCCACACACATTACCAGTGCCACGAGTACTATATATAAGTACATAAGCAGTCCGGCAAGCCTTCGATAACAGTATCGACTAGAATCTCTCGGACGGCGACCCTTAGACTCCGCTCCCTTCTGCCCCGAGGAGAATCGATACTCGTCACCATATATATTTACATAGCCCGCGACAGACCAGAGCCGTAAAGCGACGGTAGTCTGTGCGTTTAAAAAAATTTGCATAATGCACAAAACGCCGAAAGAAGCCCAAACAAATCATAACGTCACGACTTAAAAAAACAATGTCGCTGATGAAAAAATGAATAAACCTTGTACTCACAGTAATGTTTCGAGTTTTCAAAAAAAGCCAAGATGTTTAGAAATTCCAGTCACGAGTTTTCAATCACATTTTATCATTTTGTTTTTTGCGATGCTTTGAATGTATCTAAAGCACGTGGATTGAACTGTAATCACTGAACAATTGCCATTACACTTTTCGATGTTTAGTTTTTTTGTTTTTAACTTTGTTAGAAGTTTGTTTTCTTTTGTGTTTCTCATAAATCGATAGTTCGAAGGAGCGAACAACGTGTCATTTAGAAACCTGTTGCACTCTCGGCTCGACCCCCGGGTCTCCGCAGACGAAACTCACTTCCGCCGTGTGGAATATAGCACAGAATGAGCGCTTGTCTAAGCGGCGCGCGCGGAGCGAAGCGCGTGGCGATTGCAACCGGTCGACGAGCCGTAAAAGACTGGCCTCAAGCGGCAGCCCCACTACGGCAGTTTAGTTCGTCGCCGGCGAATGTAAACAGTGCGACAGCTGATCCGACTTCGTTACTCCGGTTCCAACTTCTCGCTGTCCCTTTTGCCCGTTCACTTCGGTTCCTCTCAATGCCGCGCGACATCGGCTGATCTATGCATCGATCAATCGTCAAGCCGTGTCAATAATATTCGGAAAAATTAATCGTATGCTTTTTGATAATGTTTTTATAGCATTCAGCAAATATTGTATTTACAATACAACATAAATAGCGTCAGTTTTCTTTTCATAGTTATTTATGTGTAATAAATTGAAAATGAGACCTTGTCCCCTTCCCCGCTAAATAACAATTTTTATCTTGTTATGTACAGAATATAACATGTCTCAAAGTTAACTTTACGATTTTGGATAGTTTGCTGATAATATTGTGGCGGACATTTTGTAACCCATTCGGATGACTTTTCCGTAACAACACAGTAATTATTAATTTGTTGCAGAATTCCGATTTTATAGATAAATTTCTATACATTGTATGCGCACGTAGTATTGTGCTTCCTCATGTCCGTATGCATGTGAATATGGGTGAGGTTCAAAGTTGCGAGTGACGAAAATAGCGAATGCCATAGTAATGGCCAGCCTAGATTCAGGCATTCATTATATTCAAATTCGCTGTTTGAGACACTCACTATTTTGACCCTGATACGGGAATATGTGTAGGCGTACGTGAATCCGTCGTCTTTCATAAAACTTGCAATGTTTTGTTGAATGTTTCTTCATAATTGGAAGGACGTTTAATACTGTTTGGTATTTAATTTAACCGAAGTCGCAACAGCAGTTCGGATTTGATTGAGTTTAGAGATTTTCAAAAAATCGCACTAGCAAACTCAAACTTTATACGTAGCGAAAAGAATTTAGTGATGAGATTAGATCAATTATTTAGTGGAAATCGGTAAAAAGGTTTGGATCATAAATAGGAATTTCAGTTTTTCATTATCATACATTAACAATTAAAATTGTACTAAACTACAATTTTCGAAATTTATGTAAAACAAAAATGCAAAAGAGAACGTACCATGTTGATACCTTATTATTTATCACCTTTTTTAAAACTTCATTTAGGGAAAAAACCTAAAGTAAAACCAAAGTAGATGAACAATATTATACTTCCTCATAGAGGTAGATTTGTACAAAATGACAAGTAGTGAAGAAGCTTTATGTAAACATTCACTTTGCATCCCTATTTAAATGAAATAACGTTATACATATTCTTTTCCGGGCAAAAACGTTCACAAATTGCGTAAAGGCGAATGTGAAAACCTTGTACAATGCGGCAAGTGTCGTCGACAGAACAAAGTCTTCTAAATGCGGAACACTCATTCTGAAAAATATGTATAATGGAGGAAGTACCCTTAAGAGGAGTACAGAATAGAATGAACCTAAGAAATCGAAAAAATATTGAAAAATGACAAAATGGCGGACATGTGAGTGAAAAAAAAACATCCAAAAAACAAACTTTCAAGTTCACATGTCCGCCATTTTGCCATTTTTCAATATTTTTTCGATTTATTAGGTTCATTCTATTCTGTATTTATTCAGTTTTAAAATGAAACTTGTTTCATGATTCTAGATTGAAAATTGACGATTGAGGAATGCACGCAGTTTTGCATGGAACCGGAGGGCACTTCATGTATCAGGCGCCATCTTAGACGCCATTTCGTATAAATTGAAAAAAAAAAAAAAATTTTTTACAATTGAAGCATAAATAAAGATTAAAAAAAACCACCTTATTACGTCTTGTTGTTCATCCACAATTAATTTCTGAACTTAGTGTAGTTTTCGGTCAATTATAGAGGAACCTCCCCTTAAACAGATAACGATCCAGCTGGAAAGTTTGATGAATGGAACAAATGTCCTCTAAAAAGTCAATGGCTCTTCATGGACCATTTTCACAATGCAGGAGGGGGCCTCAAAAAGCGTGATAGACGACAAGTGCTCTTGAAAAGATAATAGTTCATTTGGAACATTTGTAAAATTGGAGCAGACGTCCTCTCTAAAGGTAACGACACTCCTGAAACATTTTCAACGCAGAATAAGTGTCTTCAAAAAGTGAAACAGGCCTTCCGGGGAATTAGTAAAATCTAGTAGAGTATCCACAAAATGCGTAACCGTTTATCTGGAAAATGTGTAGAATACAGCAAGAGTCGAAGAGCCATTCTGAAATATTTAGAAAATGCAGCCTTTAGAAAGTATAACAATGTTTTTGAGAAATATGAATAATGAAAGAAGCCCTGATAAAAATATGTTATAGAGACTGACAGAGATCGATAGAATTTGAATGGGATTTAATCGTGTGTTATCATCTCCATCAATCCGAACTTTGATCAATTTATACAAATTGTTGTTATTCAATATCAATTTAAAAAATCGTGGTTATTAGTTTCAAGTGAAATGCCATAGATACGCTGTCGTATATTGAATTTTGTTATTGCGAAAAAAATGGTCTCTATGACAATCCAGGCAATATCTTCCACAAAATAAACAAATATATCTACCTATCAATTATATTTTATATGAAATAAAGAAAATTGGTCTAAATTTAGTATGCGCAAAGTAAATTAGTTTCTTCTCACTACAGAAAATTACTCCCAGCATAGTACACAAAGTTTATTTCTAAAACATTGTATTCAGTTTTTGCATAATGTAATGGGTACACCATATTTACGAATTAATTTTTATTTATGGGGATTGGTGCCTATCAGATTCCCCTTTACATGTCCCAATATCATGAGCATTTGCTCTCGAGATTGAACGAAAATTAATTGTCGATACTTTCAATGAAACCTTTTTCAAAAATGTTTAATATTTCTAATTGTTTTAATAAACGGAGTCATTTGTAACAATAAATATAATAGAAAGATCCCATCGATGATGTTTTATTTCGTCTGAAGGACTACTTTTCAATTGACGGTGCAATGCCTTTTTTCGAACAAAAAGATGTTCAATTCCGACACTTGGAAAAAGGCTCTATATAATTACCCAATTTACCTGCTTATCTCAAAAACCAATACTTGGCAATTCATGGTGTTCTTTAAAAAAATGTACATCCTTTTCAGTTACCTTTTGTTGAAACAATTTTCAACAAGCTTTTCAATTTTTATTTGTCGTGCTTTGTTTTTTATTTAAATTACAACCTTCAACCGGTTAATCTAGAATTTGAAAGCAATATAAACCGTGATATCCTATCACGCGACATTGTTGTGATGTTGTTTACGTGTAAAGTCGATAGGATCATCATATCAGCTCGTAGAATCCTTAGATATATTATATTTGTATACACTGTACACGTATTTCGATGTATTAAGTACAAATCACGAGTTACTATGGTTTGTGCTTATCAGTTAAACTCAGTTGTCCGATTTATCGGCTGATTGTACATATTTACACTGTTTACATAATATTTAAGGAAAGTTCTGTGTGATTTTGTGTGATTCTCACTATATGAATCAATCAGGGCAGTCAAGATTTATTAATCACCCAAAACCTTTCTCGTTCACATTATCCGAAGAAAAAAACAGAGATACAGACTAAAAGAAATCGTGAAAGGTTCGGTAACTATAATTAAAACAACCTTAACATTTTAGTCCATGCAACTATCTTAATCTTGACATTGAATTTTACATATCCTATATCTTAAGAGATTTAAGGAGGTTTGAAATTCTTTTTTAATTAAAGAAAATAAAATAAAACAGATTTAAAAGTTTTTAATCTTTATATTTCATTCGTATGTTTATCCATAAATAAATTTATGTGATGTCAGCATTCGACATTGCAGGAAATTTTTCTATGGAAGCTGCTAACACAATTCGCTCTTAGGTAAATAATGGAGTGATTTTATCACGAAATCTTGATAGCCGCAAGATCAATTACCATGAAATTTATACGGAAGATGTGAAATATTACGAAGCAATAATTTCGTCAAAAATCCTGTTGACAAAAATATTTGCACCTATTTCTAGAATAAGAATAATTCGATTTTTTTGTCATTGTTACGAAATATGCGACAATTTGGTAATTTCATTCAGATATATCATTTTTCAGGTATAACCAATGGAAAGAAGCCTATTGAAAAGGAATATTTCTCGTTTTTCTTAAAACTTTCATCCTTTCGGATGTAATTTTAGTAAAACCGGATTAAACGTTCTTGCCTCGATACGTTGAAACTTTGATATTGTCGAGCCGAGAAAATCTCTGAATTTTGCATTATTTGTTGAATGTCTTAACAGAACCATTTGAAAAGGTAAAAGTTTGACATCCATTCGCGGTTTCGTTACAACAATCGAGCGTGTGCCAGTTTTTGATATTTCAAACCTCCTTAGTGCGCTTACGGAAAATATAAAAGAGTAACATGGACTAAAAATTAATAGTTGTCGCTTAATAATTGCTAGACTTATCAAGATTTTTCTGAATATAGAAAACTCTCTATTCGCATGACAAACGCTATGGAATGATTAGCAACTATTGGTCTATCAAAGATTGGTTTTCCTTCTTACTCTGATCCCAATATTCCTTTGTATGGGACTTGCAACCTCATTGGCCTTATTACAACTGAAAATAAAGAAAAACTTAACATCGCACACCACGTAAATACTCGTATGAAGTAAAGGCTCATACATAATTGAAACAAGGTCAGAGAGCCTTAAAATAATACTCTTAAGTTGTGGAGAAATTTGTTAGCTACAAATGAAAAATAGAGGTACTCTTCTGTACATCAAATAACTGTCTTATAATAGGCAATTAGCATTTACCCACTACATAACAGACCCCATCAACGACAGTACTACTTAAACATTCGCAAAAGGTTCGAATCATAAGTTGAGAGTTTATCTTCTTTCGCCTTTTGTATTGCAATTAGCAATAGATTTCCAAAACAAGAAACAAATAATCAAAAACCAAAAATGTGACGTGATTATTTATCACAAAAAAATAAAAGTAAAGTGGATCAATACTTATTGTATTGAATAACGAAAGAATACATTTTTTGCGACATTTTTGAGATTCATGTTGAATGATACCCGATTAACTTTTTAACACTCTGGAAAAATCGAGGCAAATCTGGCATCCATTAAGGGAAAACTATTAATTGTCAATCTTCAGAATATACATTTATATTCACATGTACGTTTTTATCAGCGTAACTAGTTACTATTCTGCTTAACGACCCAGTTGTCTTGGTAACAGTGGAAAAAGTTCATGGTAATATTTCATAAGCTGCATGTACGAAAAATCAATAGTTGTTAGAATATTCACTGAATATGACCTGTCGCCCTTCCCTCGATGGTTCATTTCGTGGAAAGCCTTGTATCGGTAACTAAAAAGTGACAGTTATTAATTTCAAATGTGACTGCTTTTCCGGTATAACTTCGGTAATTATTAAATAGTTCTCGTAACTAAAAAAAAATATCGTTGGATCTGCATTAAAGTTACCGCGGCAATAAATTCTTTTTTGCATAAACTAAAAATAAATTGCTGTCATTTTTTAAGGGCCACGACTTCCACGATTTTTTCCGGTATTGTCTACGCGACTTATTCAAATAGCAAAAACAAAGAAGCTTGTATTTCTCTGAAAATAGAATGAATGGCCTGAATAACAAGACTGACCACTGTATCTGCGAGTCCGCGACAATACAGAAATTGAAAGAAAAATCAGCGTTACGTAGACATTGTGAGCCTTTCCGTATCACCTCTGCACTTGTAGGTGAAATAAGCATTGACTTCGAGTAATACCCGCCGATAGCGAATGGAAGTTTTTTGTTTAAAATCGCGACCATGAATTCTAACACCGTGACTTTCGAGCTTATTTTTTTTTTCGATAACAGTAACATCGTGAACACTTGAAATTAAGTACGCTCATATTTTAGGTTATTATTCTAGGGAAATTCCCTCTCATGATGAATTAAAGTTGTCTATGAGCGGTTCGATACCCATCGTCCAGACGAGTTTTTCATCAACGTCAATCGTTACCTCCGTACAATCCTTGTCGTAAGTATTCGAAGTGCTTATCAAACCACCAAATTCCATCGCTAAATTATCTGAAAGTACCATTATCGGAACAATCGTTTGAAGCGTGAGTCGATGAACGTATCCGATCGTAAAACTCTTACCTAAATTCCACTTCAAACCGGTCGTTGTTGCTCTGTTCACAGAAGTTCCGAAAGGAACAAGTCCGCACCAACCTTTCGCTTTCATAAGAGCCTCATTAATGATTATCCGATGCTTGCCAGGCCTCAACAGCCATGTCAACGAATCGCTTGCAACTTGTATCACCTAAAAGAAGCAAACCTGAGATAGACTAAATGCCTAAACAATTGTTCAAAACTGTATAAAAAACCTGCATAGAATCTTGCAAATAGCCTTCTTATTATTTTTTGCTTTTTGCAAAGCTACCTCTATGAGAAAATATGTTGATGAGCTTAGGTTTCCTTATGGAGGAAGCTTTGATTAGACCAAAACATAGTGAGGAAGGAATTTGCAAGGTTCTACTTTAGAGCCCTGGTAAAAAAACTTCGATAGAATAAAAGACAAAAGTTTTTCGTAATTCGTTGCGCGCCGTCATTTTCTATCGAACTGTTTGTCTGGGAGACTCGTTTTAGCTCACGAAATGTTAAAAAAAATTCAACCTGGGTTACCGGGTATTTTATACGAATTATCGTATAAAATTTGAGCTGAATAAATTTTTCGACAGTTCAAAATTCTATAAAATCTGAACGTCTTTACGCGGAAGACAATTTTTCTCATTTTTTTAGAGTATTGTCATGCAGTAGAAACGCAATAAAAATAAATCTTGTGCCTCGTGCAAATGCGATACAGTCGTGCATGGGTGATTGCGGACATCACTCTGGGGAGGAAGTCTTTATGAAATTCCCATGAACGGTCCGGAAAATAGAAAAGGAGCTATGCAAAAGCCCGAATAAGGGATATGCAAGAACATAGCAAGAAAAAACCTGTAGAAAAAGTCCTGATATAAAATCTGTCCATAAACTATAGTTTCGTCGCCGAAAGCTTATAAAAAATTAATTACAAGTATCAAAGGAATTACATTAATTTCTTTATGCAAATACCTGTGTGTCACCAACGATCTTTGGACTCTTGTAAAGAGTATTTATGTTTCCTATAATGTGATCGAATCTCCCCGATGAATCAACGATTACGTAAATTCCATTCAACTACAGCAGACAATCAAAAGAAAGATTTTGATTAATATCGAAATCGGATTTGCGGTGCGATACGAATTTTTACTTTTATGTTTTTAGATGCACAGTGCTTCGCTAGTTCCATCAGGGCTTTGGTGTAATCTGTATGATTCTGATCCAATGTTTCCACGACTTTCACACCGATATTCTGGAGCTTGTCGCGCGTATCTGGTGAGATACTGTCCATATCTCCCGTGATCATTGAAGGAGCGTAACGCCTATTTTCCCCACTGAATACACTTTCTGCCAAACCACCCAAATATCTCATCCATCGGTCCGTTCCCCCGTCTACGGTGATTTTGACTTGCGCTAGACAGACATATATGATATTATTGTACAGTTGAATAAATAATTTTTGCATTAAATAAGTTGCTACGCTGATAGTTATAATAGCTAAAATTCTGCATATTTTATCCGATATCAATCGTGTTTATACATTTTTCTTGCAAACATACACTGAATTGACACTGAACAAAAAGAAAAAGGAAGTCAATAATTTTATCGGACATTTATTACATGTTCAACTACATACAGTCGAAGTTTTTATCGAATTAAGCCAACCCTGAGGGTAGAAAGAAATTTTTTTCTTTTTGTTCTTGGACTGTAGATATTATTTATATATGGGGCTACTGTTCGTTGTGCTCTATTAAAAAGAGCGCTATTTTGGTTTAAAAAGTGCCGATCACTATTTATTTCTTCTCCATTGAGAACCGATGTATATACAGTTAAACATATGGATTTTTTTTGTCCCTACCAAAAACCACAAATAATTGGGTTCATAAGTAGTTGCGAATCATTTCATATTTAATATCCATACATAATGATTTTATGCGTCAACAAATGTTTGTAACAAACAAAATAAATATTGATCTTCCTTAATCCCACTTACTTATTAAGATGGAGCCAAGAGAGGCTGCTACGCTGAAGTATTAAATGCACCCTTAGCTGGGTCTTCAGTCACCTACAAAAAGTCATAAGAAGAATAATTCTGTGAATGATATCCTTCTTTTAAAAAATCTTACGCTTAAACTTCATTGAGTACATCAAAGACATTATCATTTCATAACAATTTTTGACTTGTCATGGTTTCAGACTAAATCTGTGAATCAATTTTAGTGTTGGATATTCTATTCTGTCGAAGAGTGCATCTTGGTTTGACTATAGACATTTTTTTTTTAAGCCTTTTTGACAAACCTATGACTTCAAATGTGCAAATACATCTTTCTTTATTGAAAACTGACTAAAAAATTGATTACAATAAATCCAATTTTCACCGCATCCAGAATCATTATATTCAGATTAGAATGTACTCTTAGACTGATAAAATACAGCATAGAATACAAATTTTTTTTCGCCAATTTGTCTGAAAGCTACAAGTGACATTTTTTACTATTTACCTCACGCTATTCTGGTGCACTGCATGTGTTTAGAAAATTGCAGAATGATTATGCTTGTTATTTACTTGATGAGGTTCAAATGTAAGATTTTTTAAAACAAATGTATCATATAAAGAATTTTTCTTTTTATAAATTTTTTGGAGTAACTGTTCCCTCAACATATTAAAACAGAGTTTAGGAAATGACTAGATTTAATAAAAAGTATCTACAAAGGTGATTCACCAAGATTTCGCAATAAAATAAAAAATATTGTTACAAGAAATGAAACATAAGATTTCATCTGCCACTATCCGGTATCATTGAGAATAATTCACCAATCCTTTGCACATTAGGAGGGGATCTGTTTTTTTAAGCAACAGTTAATTGGTTTTATCATACAATTGAAATTTTCACGTCTCATATAAGGCGGCCTGCAAGCTCTGTGAAGAGACCATCACGTTTGAAAAACAGCCACCCTTCCACTGTCCCAATTCCAACACTCTATTCATCCTCATCACCTTTGTAATTTAGGTGAATGTAAGATGTAAGAGATTTCACTGCCCTCGTGGATTAAGAAGATAAATTTTTTAATTTCCTATGTTTATCTATAATAACACTTTTTACTCATTTTTCATCTTAGTTTCATGTGCTATAATTGTAATGCATCTGTTATGCGCTTGAAATTCAATTTTGAACCATGTATTGTCCAAATTATTTGTGAAAACAATCAATCACAGTTGATGAAGTAAGCTATCCAGAAATTGTATTATATACAAAGCTTCATTTTCTTGTTTGACTAAAAGTAGTATGTATTGAAAATTTGGAGATCATATTAAGTCCTGGAAAATAAGATCCAAAACATGCAATGCATATAGACCTGTAATTTTGTTAAGGGATTTACACAAATAAAGCCAAGAAGCTTTGCTTTAAGAATGAACACACCATGCGATTTGGCGCTATGAGTTTTATAGAAATTGTGTAATGTGGTTTTCTTTAGTCTTTTTCTAAATTTCAAGTGCCAAGATACAATCTTAAATATTTGTTCACAAACATCGCTTCAGACAAAAACCTTAAGTTTGCATCAAAGTTCAATAATCTCGATGAGCAACAAAATTAAAAAATATTTACCTCTTTTGGATTGGTCTAATAAACATCCAACATACGCAATATCCTAAGAACTAAAACTTGTAACCCTGGTGAAAATATTTCTATGAGAATTTGTTTAAAAAAATCTGGCAGTCTCAATTTATTATATACAATCGAAGTTGTTTTGTGAAAAATTTGAAAAATTCTGATTTTTCAAAAATAAAGTTAAATCTATGAAATATTCATTATGTAAACTGAACAAAGATTAGACTTGTCCCGAGAAAATACAGTTTATGTTCCAAAATTTATATTTCCTCATTTTCTCTGATTCTGTGGATTCAGAGAATTAGGGAGAACTTTCAAGTTCTCTCTAATATATCTTCATTCTGATATTGGAACAAACACTAGACTTTACGAAAAAAGTCTTGATTTAAAATGTAGAATGTACAAGAAATTCTGTGAACATTTTTTTTTTTGAAAGATAATTTATGACTATGAAATAAAAACAGGCATAGGATATCACTGATATTCATAGTATTTCCAAAAAGATCATAAGGAAAATGAGAAAGTTTTGGAACAATAGTAAATATTTAGATACAGAGATATCATTTTCTTTCTCTGAAAAGTACAAAATTGCTAGAAGTTCAGAGTTCTTTTCAGAGAAATTAGAAGCTGTTTTCCAATATATCCAGAGAGTTTTGCAGGAGTGTTCAGACTTTGTCTCAGTAATACTTTCTCCAGGGAAGCAATGAAGATAACTAAGCGGCATAAGTAATATTATAAGTACTTAATTTATCACATATTATATACTTATATAAAATAACAGAGATTCAAAGAAGTGAAGTTCAAGGACTTTAATGTGTATTTGTTTGTCTTAAATCTGTCCTGTATTATGTACTATCAAGAAATTTACAACTATTAGTACAGAAGTCCCTGAAGCGAACAAACCTTTTTCCCAGATTGGCATCAATATGTTTTTTGGCAAATTAATTGGCCTGTTGAGAACAATCACAGCATATTTGTAACTCGCTGGACACTCCAATATATTCATTGGATCCCACATTGTTGTGTGGCTTTCGATGTCTTTTTTGATAACTGACATTTTTCTGTAACTGCAATAAAATAGCACGTAAGACAGCGGTTTTTTAGGTTAAGATGCAATCCGGGTGCACGTGCTAATAGAAACGGTCGTGAACTATGGCATGACATCTCTCCAATGAATCACGTACGAAACTACGAAAACTAATGGTCATTTAACCGCATGTCTACAATAAAGAGTCTTGAAAAATAATCGTTTTACCTGGACAAGTAATGAATGGGTCTCTGAAAGCGAAACGCGGGTCCATGCACATTCAGCAAAGCTCTTATGAAACACCCAAGGGCACTCATAGTTATAGAATACAATATTATAGGTATTTTTATTACTATAAGTTTGAGGATAAATTTAGGGTTTGCGAGTCAGAATATAAATTATAAAAATTTTATATTAGAGGTATACATGTTGTACAATAAATAACACAATTAAATTAATGACATTTAATAATCACAATACAAATTAAATAAATGCATCGATGAAAATGAAGTAGAATATTTAAAATTTGTGGAAATACACAAATAATAGTGTTGTGTTGGAAATGTTTTTGGTATATTGGATTACTTAAATTTCGGAATGTACGCTTGACAAATGTCCGATTATTTTGATAGTCTCGTGATATGGGCTATTGTAGTGCAACTTCATAGTCGAAACTTAAAAGGAAAAGGTATCTACCGAGGGAAGCCGCTAAGATGAGATATCAAGAGATATTATCACTTGGACTTACCGATGTTAGTGTAGAATGAGGTCTATATTATCCCTGGTAGAGAAATAAGGGTTTGGCATTATCATCTAAAGCTCCTTATATGCTTTAAATGGTAACTATCCGCATAATAAATAAAAATATTGCAATAATATATTCAAAGTAGACTTGGCATTTTTTTCTTCTAAATGTATATCCTTTATATTTGTAGTTTATAACATGTCCCGAAGCGGTCATTATTTTATTTCTATAAGTTTGAGGATAAATTTACGGTTCAGAAAATGACCCAGAAAATATATTACACGATTTACATACTAAAAGTATACATGTTATACCAATATTGCAGATTTAAATGAACAACAAGGATTCAATAAAGACAATACTTAATCGACCGATACTTGTGTGGTAGTGCGGTCGGTGTGCAACTCTGGCGGTCCCGCGAGTTAAGGTGATGTGAAAGCTCAATGCGTGCGAAAGGGGTATACCTAATCTTGCAATCCCGAATTTCTCCGCTATCGTTGATCTTTTGGATAAACGACGAGAAAGTGGTTCTGCAAAATTGTTAGGCGCAGAGCGACTTCCTCATCTTTTGTTCAACAAATTAACCGTGCCGGAAAAAAACGCGTTACAGTTTTCTATACCGACTGAGTAGTTTCACATCACTTTAAGGGGATGCAGGAGTAGATTTTGTTATCGACATTGGTCTGTAAAAACAGGCTTTTCGTAGTTTTTATTTAGTTTCGTAAATACGCTACTCACATGCTTCAAATTGCACACAATTATAATATCAACCTAAGCGCGTAGACGTATATTCAAATATTGAGTGATAACCTACAATACACGAAAAGAATCGTATATTCATACTAAACTTTCCGAATTCAAGATGGCCACCGGAGCTTGACAGCATCACCTGTTTGATAAGATATAAAAGATTCTGGAACTTACATACGTTAAACACGAATGTACGTCCATTCTTTAGTGTTCTCCAAATATTCTACGAGTATCGAAAAGTCCATTATATAAAAGGAATACACACAAAACCTAAACTACGTTCACGTTCGGTCACGTTCATAATTTAGGTTTTGTGTGTATTCCTTTTGTATAATTGACTTTTCGAGACTCGTGGAATAATCGGAAAACACTAAAGAATGGACGTATATTCGAGTTTAACGTATGTAAGTTCCAGGATCTTTTATATCCTATCAAACAGGTAATATGGTTAAATTATGGCGGCCATTTTGACTCCGAATCCTGCATCCTTTTAAGACCCGTCAAGCACATGCATACGCAGCGCCGTGGCGAAAAAAGGAACTATAGCTTTTTCGTGTAAAAATACAGCTTAATAAAGAAAAAATCGCGTAAATAAATATCACACTGAGAAAAATTGATGGCGACAGCAACAAAACAAAGTATCGTTGCGTCCATATTTCTTTTTATAACCATGAATTTACTTACATAACCAATGCGTATTGCTCCCACAGCAATATTATTTTGCTGGCATAGTATTCGTTACTATATCTATGCGAGAGAATACTCAGAATCGTATGCTTTAGTTACTGGAGAAATTTTGTTAGTCGGGTGCTGTAAGAATCCCAGTATAGCTGTGGGAGCAATACGCGCCGGTGCAGGAGCTACACGCTCAATTGGAAGAGCAATGCGCGTACGCTACAATCGTGGGTGGCGACGATCGGCAATACTCGCGCAGCTCGATCGTCCTTCCTTCGTAACCTCAACATTTTTTCGATCGCTGGAAGTTAGCCATCGTTCAGTTCCTACAGCTATACCGTTTCGCTTTTGCAAGCGGACGACGTAAAGCGGAAGGGTTCAGCTGTTGGAACTGGGCAGTTACACTGCTGTGCCGACAGACTTGAAAATAGCTCTAGCAGTCAGATATTCGGTCGGCAGAGCCGCAAATTTGTCTCAGTGCAGAACTGAATTCCTTAACCAATTTTGCATGGCGGTTAACTTGGTATTTTTGCAGGAAATAATTATAGAAAGTACCCACATAGCATATAATATTTCCAAAACATTGCAGGAATATTTCGAATAGTTCATTACCATAGAAATATTATCGATACCATCTGGTTAAATATTCAGAAAGATTCCATTGCAATATTTCAAATTTGATTTTCTGAAATATTGCTGAATGCAAAAGAAGTTTTTGAAAGGACCGAAAATATTACACAATATTATGCGTGGAATATTTTGTTTGTCATTTTCAACAACATTTCACAAAGTTTCAAATAAACTGTGCCCGATGTAGTTTCAGAAATGTTCAAATGTAATATTTCTGAAAATATTCAATACGAACGATTTATACGATATCGTATGAACGATTCTATGTTATTCCTAGACGTTTCTCATGGCGGATTTTCGCAAATTCGCCTCAATTCTTCAAGTTCACATTATGTCTTTAGACTAAACGAATTATCAGAATCTATCAAAATCTGACATAAAACTCTGGTGTAAATGAAAGAGTTTCATTTTATTTACACAATAATTCATGCTTATTCACACGTTTCTCTTCTCATCGTTTCATAGCTACAGGAAGTTTATCATAGTAAAACTTGAATAGGATGAATATTTCAATCTAACGATTCTTGGTTAATACTTTTTTTTAATGAAAAATGTAATATTAATAATATCCCGGAAAAATTATTGTATATAATTATATCCAATGGTATTAGTAGATTGTTCTGTTATCGTAAAATATTCAAATACGGAAAAAATAAAACTTTCGGTAAGGAATGTATACGTGCAGTATTCTTTAAGAGTTAACACACACACATATAAATAACTTAGTAAGAAAGATACTAAAAAACCATTCAATTTACTGTTACACATAAGTACGTGAAGCGGCTTAGATATCGTTGATATGTATAATCTTACAAGAATATGGTTGGATGAAAAAGTTAGGCGGTCAATCAGAGAATATAAAAGTTAAACAGCTTGAGCTGCGGTCACTACAAAGATGGGTGACCGGGTAAAAATACCAATTAGCGGTCTATTTCGTTTTTTCATTCTTTTTTTGCTTCGAACAGTACATTATGGGTGTATACGTAGAATCGTATATTTTGATTATCAAATTTCATTGATTTTTACCAGGGAATATAACGATCGAATGGAAGCAAATGTAATATTTCAAAAATATTGCTTAGCATCTTTTCAAGAAAATTACACGGGAATGTTACAGCAATGTTACATGTGCCACGTTTAAAGCGGACATGGCAAGATTGCTGCAATATTTAAACAATATTTAATACACATTCCACAATATTTCTGTAACATTACAATATTGCAAGAAAATATTGTAGCAAAATTTAAAAAATATTTCGGTGCTATGTGGATATAATAAGTGAACAACTGAGTCGGTTGAACGCTGAAGCTCCCACCTCCTTCCATTGCGATAATACAATTTTCTAAATTTTATACATCACAAGCACCGTGCACCAAATATCTTAGTTGAGCGTAATACATACTGCATCTCTGCATTTATGAAAAGAAGTTTCATACGATTCTGGTGATTAGTCGCGTCATATTGTGTAAACAAAATTTCGAGGTGGTGTCCGTTATATTATAGCACCCTGGAAGCCCTGAACTGCGCGATATGATGTCGCGCAGTGCAGGTATTGCAAGCTTTCTGCTTTAGTAACGCAATATACTATTGCTTGATATTTAAATAAATGTTTAGAAAGAAATTCCAGAAACAACAATTCACATTACGTTGATAAGCAATGGTTTCCATAATTCATAATTTTTTCGAAGAGACATTTGCAATTTAAATTTCAACAAGCAATCACTCATTTTATTCATCGATAGATATTGTATGATTTTACTGTTAAAGATTTTTAATTGCGAAGTACAATTATGGAATATCTGTCAACAAACAAAATGAGCTACTGATCGTCAAGATCGAATGATAATTACTAATTTGATTTTCAAAAAACTGAGTATAATATAATCTCGTGGTAATTAATGTAAACTCCGCTACTTTTCCGTACATTTTCTGCCTTCTCCCGGACTTTTTTCGTTCATATTTACTTTCGTTTTGATTATAAAATTGTGAAAACATTTTTTGAATACTTGCAATCGATTGACCTGACTGTACCGACGATGCCTCCTTGGCATTGTTTGCAGCCATAACTTGGGTGGGTGGGTGCTTAGCCATGCGTCGGCTGGCACATGAATCGTTGAGCAGGAGGTCAGTTCTTCCAATACCTCGGGGTGGGACATGTATGGTGTCAGCTCTTTCAATTTTCCGCCATTTGTAACCTTCATGACAAGTACGTGTATGGTAAACATATTAAAAAATATATTTTTTATATAAAACATATATTTGGAGTCAAAACTTAGACATACCGATTGCACTTTGATATGTAGTTGAATATACATGTACTATGTAATGGTTTGCACAATAAACCTATCAAAAAAGGCCATTATTTTTTCTTTATTTTGGTCCTTATCGAGATTCTTGAAACATGTACAATTTCCAGCGAGTGCTGAATAATTGGTTACAGACATAACCCTTGACGAAAAATGACCCTCAAAATTTCTGCATCTTCAGAAAAAAACTTTAGCACGCTGTAGCGCCGTGACATTAGTTCTGAGAGGAAAATGTTTACCACCTTTTTGTTCCTCTTTAAATTCCCCGATGGCGGATATTTTGGAAAAAAAAAAAATTATTTGAAATTAAGACGATCACTGCGAATTGAAAACTTTGGCACGCTGCATCTTTTTCATTTTGACTCGGAGAGAAAAGTTTGTACGAGACATTTTCTTCCTTTTTTAATTTTGAGGTAGCGGTTATTCGTACTTTTCGAGTGGCGGTTATTTGTGGGTAGCTATTTGGACTTTTGTCTTTGACAGCGTTCCCTCACTAGAATATTGATCACAGGCAAAAATGCCGAAGGACTTTTTTGTAGTACTCTCGATTATCTAGTGGCGGGGTTCCGCCGGATTTTTTTTTAAGGGCGAAAACAAATTTTTTTTTGCCATTTCAAAACTTTGGATCATGATATCTTGGCCAGATCACCTCCTAGAGAAAAAAACATATGTGCCTTTTCTATTCCTTTTTCGATTATCTAGTGGCGGATTCCGCCGGATTCTTTTTTAAGGGCGATAAAATTTTTTTTTGTCATTTCAAAATTTTGGATCGCGATATCTTGGCCGGATTACCTTCTAGAGAACAAAACATAAGCATTTTCTCTGCCTTTTTTGATTATCTAGTGGCGGGTTTCGCCAGATTTCCTTTTAAGAGCAAAGAAATTTCTTTTTTGCTATTTTAAAACTTTGGACTACGATATCTTGGCCAGATCACTTCCTAGAGAACAAATATATCTGCCTTTTCTGTTCTTTTTTTGATTATCTAGTGGCGGGATCGGCCGAATTTATTTAGGGGCGAAAAAAATTTTTTTTGCCACTTTAAAACATCGGAAAAAATGTCTTTGCTCTTAAAAAAATCCGGCGGAACCGGCCACTAGATAATCAAAAAAGGAACAGAAAAGGCAGATGTTTTTTTGTCTAGGAGGTGATCTAGCCGGGATATCGCGGTCCAAAGTTTTTAAAGGAAAAAAAAAATATTTCTTTGCCCTTAAAAAAAATCCGGTAGAACCCGCCACTAGATAATCGGAAAAGGAACAGAAAAGGCATACATGTTTTTTCCTCTAGGAGGTGATCTGGCCAAGATATCGCGATCCAAAATTTTGAAACGACGAAAAATTTTTTTTTTTTCGCCCTTAAAAAAAGTCCGGCGGAATCCGCCACTAGATAATCGAAAAAGGAACAGAAAAGGCACATATGTTTTTTTCTCTAGGAGGTCATCTGGCTAAGATATCGCGATCCAAAGTTTTGATGTGGCTAAAAAAATATATTTCTTCGCCCTTAAAAAAAAATCCGGCGGAACCCGCCACTAGATAATCGAGGGTACTACAAAAAAGTCCTTCGGCATTTTTGCCTATGATCAATATTCTAGTCAGGAAACGCTGTCAAAGACAAAAGTCCAAATAACTATCCACAAATAACCGCCACTCGAAAAGTACGAATAACCGCCATCTCAAAATTAGAAAATATCTCCTACAAACTTTTCTCTCCGAGTCAAAATGAAAAAGATGCAGCGTGCCAAAGTTTTCAATTCGCAGTGATCGTCTTTATTTCAAATAATTTTTTTTTAAAAAATATCCGCCATCGGGGAATTTAAAGAGGAACAAAAAGGTGGTAAACATTTTCCTCTCAGAACTAATGTCACGGCGCTACAGCGTGCTAAAGTTTTTTTCTGAAGATGCAGAAATTTTGAGGGTCATTAACGAAAATCTTTCTTTGCATCAAATTCAAGAATCTCGATGAGTAAGATAATGAAAAAATATTTCAACTATAAATATAAACTAAATATGACTATTAAAAAATATAAACCTTTTCATTTCATTCATTGACATATTTTTTCTTTTCAGTGTACTAAATTTATAACATGCCAGCATTTACAAAATCGTAAATAAAATAAGAAATAACGTACGGATATAAAGTATCAAGCTGTATGTACCTATCATTTTAACTGCCTCATCGAAACGATTTATCAAACTTCAAGTTGTTCGACGAGAATCGTGAGTCAGAACGCGAGCGAGTGCACGTAAGCACAGGACCTCGTTTCAAAAGTCTCGGACCGGTAGTGTCTCGGGACTCGGTTGGCACTTACCGTGAATTCGTAAATTTCGCACCGGATATGTACGTAAGATTCAGGCTGGATCTTCCACGGCCTTACTGGGGCAATTTGTTCGAGTTGCCACCACTTGGCACCTGAACAGCAGCAGTGGCTCGCCGACGTCTGAAAGGGCCGCAGTTCTCGAGGATTGCCGAATCACTGCAGAAATGTCGCTCCAGCTTCAGTGACAGCGAAAGAAATGCAGCTATGCCTTTTCATACCTCTCGTTCTACCTACGACTTGTGGAAGTGTCTTTCCAACTGGGAAAACTGGTCCCTCGAGGTGTCCTATTTCGGATATTTGGACGCCATTCAACGTTCCCCAGTTTGACCGCTACGACAGTAAAGCTTTAAAAAATTCTCGATATTTGATGAAAATAACAATGAAAGCGCTTAATGTGTCTTCAAAAAAAATTGTTTAGAGTGGGAGTATTTAATCTTGATCGGGTTACGAGTACACCGGAAAAAAACTTCAAATGCTGACAACCTCGTGGGGATGTCGGCAAATAAAGGTAAATGTTTATTTACAGCCAATGAAATGTTTGATTTGAAATTCAAATGCACTAGTTCGTTGTAATCAAAGAAAAATTTCATTGAAATCAATAAAAAACAAATCAATCTACCCATTTTTTTCGCGTCAATTAAATCTTTTCTCTCGATGCGACGGGACTATGGTGTTGTGGATATTCAAACGCACAACCTGCCAATGTTACAGTTTTGTTCACCGGGCAGGGCCTAAGCATCGATAGAGAACCTAAAATTTAAGAATCACTTCAGAATTGTAAGAAAAGCGTATCAAAAATTTCCATCGATCCCCGGCCAGGACAGAACCCGAGACCACGACCACCACTATCCCTTCGGGTTACGATTAATCCACGAAAAAAAATGTCCTTCGCAGGAATAAAGTTCCGACTGTTGGAGCGACAGAATTTTTCTTACTACCCGTACGAACTGGCGAAAAAGTTCAATTAATCATAGCGCAGGGTGGCAGGGGTTCGAAGAATAGTTTCGTGGAGTCTTCGCATTGTCGAGGCCGAAATAAAAGAAGAGGGGAATAGCGACATCGGGAGGAATGAAAGTTCGACTCACAATTTCACAAAAGAGCCTTAAATCACTGTTTACTTTGCTTCTCAATGAAATCCTGAACGACGGAAAGTCAAGCAAAAAGATAAAAATGGAAAGTCTAATCTACATCACATGACAGGAAGTATTAGACCTGCATATAGAGCATCGCAAGGCCAATATTTGAGCTTGACTTCTCCCAATCTACTCCATTACTTTAATTCATCGCATCTAATCACTAAAACTCTCCGAAATAAAATGTAAAAATCAGTCAGTTTTTTTAAAACAATTATTTAGAAATTAATATTTTGGTTGCATTGAAAATTGAAAAAGAATCGACAAATCTTGATAAAATAAATTATTGGATAAGCATATTTAGATTTTTAGAAAAACATGAATCGTCACAATTTTATAAATTATTAAGTGCTCAGGTCGATGACCCATTGGCAGTATGTTAGATATGTTAAATCCTTTGACGAGATGCTTTAGTGATCAAATGCAAAATTTGTATGAATGGTTCAACGCAACAGTCTGTCGCATCACGAAGCACTTGCATTCTGGCCAAATAAATCCTTTGAATTACCACTTACTTGGTTGCAGGCATGTTCAATGAAGGGTATTGAACGACTTTGAATACCATGCAGTTGCCTGGATTTGAATACTGGCCAGCGATGCAAAATGTTTGCTGATACCACTGGTGCGCAACGAACCCAAAGAGGGAACAGCGGCATTCATCTAACACCAAAGATGCTCCTGCGGTTTGTGGACTTGGACAAATCCATGAAAGCGAGTTGTTGTTTGAAGAAGGACTTCTGTATGGTCGAAGAATAGCTGATTAACCGATCATTAGTGTGAGAATCCACAAAATTTATATTTTCTCGTATTGAACACTTTAAAGCGCGTTTGTTCTAGTTTTCAGTTTTTCGGTTATTCTAAATTGCAAGGCATAATAGCGAAAAACTAAACGATCTATTGACTCACCAAAATGTTTGTTCTTCCCGCTATTGAATTCTTTTGCCGGTGCACTAACAAAATTGTTTCAAAGTATTTTCTAAATAACTTCAAATGCACGTCGAAGTGATTTTTTTAAACACATTTTTTTCAACCCCGAAAATAGTTATATGTTTACGATTATTTCTACTTCTTCTTAGTTCGCCTAGAAGGAAAATGCATGACAATTGGAGATGCTTTTGGTTTCTTTTTTTTTCAGACGAGAATTAGCAACTGCATCGTTTCCGCCAATTGGAAAACTATACAGTGGCTGGGGCATTAGTATTTTTTTCTTAAAAAAAATAAAAAATCGTTGGGAAAAAGCTTTTCTTGGGTTTTCTAAAGCAAGATCTCCCCTTAAGTATTCACCGAGGCCTCGGGAAATTTGAGCTGCTGCTTACTGATTGATGAGCCAGCCGTTGCACGGCCAAGCAGTTACTCATCCAAGTTATGGTCGGAAACAATGCTGTTTAACTCGAGGGATTGCCAGAGCTGCACACAACCGCATAATCAACAGTAATTTTGTGATTCGCTTAGAAATATTTCGAAAAGGGTTGAAGAACCTCGGTCGATGGTCTATTGGTAATGCAGACAGTCAAAATGTAAGCTCCTATTATTATTGGAATTATTATTATTGTTGTTTGCAAAAACCCTAAAATGTATTGTCAATAAACACACTTATTAATAATATTTCAAAAATTTATTTTACCGTACATAATTTACTATTGTTTACTTTAGCGTGAATGTCTTGCTGATCATTATTTCGAACACCAGTTTTGTAAATTTTATGTCACTAGTGACAGTAAATTTACAATCGTACTTAACAGTCAGGTATTATTGCTTAATGAATGTGCACGATTTGAGATCAACAAATTATTGTCAAATTTGTGACTCGACCCCCTTAAGCTCTTCGCCGTTCCATTGACAAACAACCAACTTCGCCACAAACTTGAATAACAACAAAAACGAAAAGTCACGACTTAGTAATCAGCGAAGAGCATTAAAAAAGACTTTTGCATTCGTCTATTTATTTCTACCCTCCATTCGCAATCGTAAAAAAATTTCTCCGCAAAGCAAAAACCACAGTTAAAAGGATCGACAGAAAAAGATGAATGAGAATGACTCGAGTGTATATCCACAGCAAAGGATACTGTATATACGCTCTCTATTAATCGCTCCGAGCTTTTTCCATCACGCAAATCAAAGGATTAATGGTCTAAACGGAATGATCGATTGATTTACGAGTTCACCGCACCCCCGTTGTGACGGTGTGGGCTGATCCACGGCGACACCTTCGCCTTACTGCCGCACCTTAAGGGGCTTCTATTTTTCTTCTGCGACGCCGCTAGCGTCACGAGACAACCGCCTCAATTGCGCGCGCGCTCGCCCCACAAAGCCTTTGGGGTGGTCCAGCTCCTGTTTAACCCTTTCCCACTCTTCCACACACCCAATGACCTCTCTTTTTCTCTTCCTCTATTATATTCGACGCTTAATTCGTTTCCTCCCTTAGAACTTTAAACATCCTGTAATTTACGATACCCCTCAATTATCCATCTGGGTTCTTTATTGCTCTTTATTACTATCTATTGCCTGGCAATAGCAGTACCTATTTGCAAAGATTCCACGCGATTCAAACCTCCTCTCTGCCCTCTGCCCGTCCCTTTGTTGTCCCTCGTAACCGTTCTTTGGGGTTTCAGCACAGTGTGGCGCCTTTTTGCGTGGAATAACAACCGTAATCGACATATCGTTGACTAACTGTTATAAACGTATTGTTGATCATGAGGCTATTTGGGGTCTTGTTAAACCCGTTCCCGCCCTTCCGCACGCCCAATTTCTTTCACCTCTTTTTCGACCAACTTCTTCTCTTCCTCTATTTTTATTGCCGTTTGATTCGATTCATCCCCCAACACCTTGAATATCGTGAGATTTTCTGTACACCTTAATAATCCATCCGGTTTCTTCATTGCTCTTCGTTACGATCTATTGCCTAGTAGCACCACCCTTTTGCTACGATCTCGGGCGATTCCCTTCTTCTCCTTCCCTTGCGCCCCCGCCCCTCTCCCTTAACCTCCCTGTGGGGTTGCAGCACAGTGGCGCCTTCTCGCGAGGGAAAACCACGGGAAGCATCGCCAGGGGTGGCGGTGGATGAGTTTCGAGGCTTCTCCGTCAGTCGTGGGTGAAGTGCGTGCGAGAGCAGCGGTCACGAGAGCTGCTGCTTCGAGAACGGCGTGGATTGGAGTGCGTGGAGTTAGGTCAGTGTCTATCTCACCCTCCTCGCGGAAGCACACTACGCTCATTAGGGCTCACTTCAAAAGCACCGGCCCTCAGCTTACCAGCTCGTTATTATACACGTTTATTATTTAGCGTGTACCTACTACGTCACATGCAAGGAGAGACCTTGGCAAAAAAGGATTTTGGACTCGTCTCACTCGGCTTGCCACCACCCCAAAATTACTTTGTCTCGAATGAAACATAAAAACAAACTCATCGACTATCAACCCATTTTATTTGCTACATTTGGTGAAAAGCTATTTTCGTAGATATCTTTTTTCCATTTTGACAAAGAGATTCTAAAAAATACGTTAAAAACCTGGAATACTTTTAAAAATACATACATATTTTTGTTTGTTTTTTATTTTTTATTTTATCTTATGAATTAAAAATGTATTACACGAAGGAATTAAAAAAATATTTTTTCCTAAAATGACGTTTCTTCACTATTTTGATTACGAAAAGTGACCTCGAAATTACTTTCAATACTTTTGAACCTTCCAAATACCATTCAATGGTTCACGGAGTGAATGCTCTTAGAAACACAGCCTATATTATATTTTATGAAATAACGATATATTTACATACGAAACTTGATAAATCGAATTTGTATATATTGACGTTTTTTATTGATTAAAAATCACGTCGAAGTTATACTGTCTCAAATGAAACTCCTAAATATCCTTCAATTGTGATTTTGTAAATTTGCTACAATTTAAAAAAAAACTATTTTTGTAGATATCTTTTTTTGAAATTTTGGTATAAAGATTCTGAAAATTATGTACAAAAAAGCACAATTCTTTGGGTATTTCAGCCTTATTTTTATATTACCCACGAAAAAACAAAATTACAGGCAAAACTTAAAAAAGTGAATTTTTGCTAGTGGTATTTTTTTTTACTATTTCATTTTCAGAAGTGACAAACGTTCAAGCAAAAAATGCTCTTAATGGAATCGTTTTTGGCTTTTAGCAGGTTAAATGATGATAAATATAAAAGAATCCTCTACTAGAACATATTACACATTATCTGAACCATTTTTTTGAAAATGATCAATATCCATAAAATTATTGAATGAAAAATTTGATTTCACATCCATTTAGCAATAAAAAACTTGTAATTAACAATTAATGAGATTTCCTGCAAAATCTGTAAATACATTTTTATGAAAGTAATATCGACAGATGTCAAAAATAATTAAATATTCATTAAAAGGCCTGAAAGATATAAATTACTTTCATTAAAACGGCTTATTCAGCGGATACTATTGAGCACGTGAAAGAAGGTTTCACACAAAACACTCTAGTACCGAAAGTTTTTTTTTCCTCAAAAGCTTTCAATAGTGCCAATTAATGTAATTAAAGAATTCCTCGCTAACGATATTTCGGATTTTATGTTGGATTTTGAAGCGTCCAAAGAACTTTAAAGTAAATAAAATTTTACAAAGCGCTAGAAACTACGAATTAGTGAAATTCATTTTTTGGTGCTTGGAGGAAATTC
Organism: Clistopyga incitator; assembly: GCA_947507545.1. NCBI lineage: Eukaryota > Metazoa > Arthropoda > Insecta > Hymenoptera > Ichneumonidae > Clistopyga > Clistopyga incitator. Next base: position 8,181,454 of record OX382176.1, read on the forward strand.
GCTTTTTTCATCTTCGTCAATAAAAAAAAATGGAAAAGTCGTAAAAACTCAGGTGCGATGAAGTGTAAATGAGTGATGACCGGAAGCGGATTCGGCCCAATCGTGAACCCCTTGCACCATTGAAATCGACTGCGATTCCATGAATCGATGTGCCCGTTGACGATACGCGTGCACCTGATGTACGCTATTCCTTCAGTGATATATTACTAGTGCAACTAATACACATGGCTTCGTGCTCGTTCGGCTCCGCGCTTTGCCTCAGTTAGACGAGGTCTCTGACTTCTGGGTCGAGTGACAACGCCGCCACCACTTGAAATACGAGTTGGTTTACTGGCGGGCACATCGAATTGGATCTCTTCCGAATAATCCTGGGAATTCGGCTGCTGGTTGTCGGTTCGGCCGAGCTATTCTCGATCAGTTCGCATGAATGTTTGTTGGATAATCTGACTTAAGACATTAGGGTGGACAAAAATATCACATTTTTTTTGTTATTCTGCTTATCCAATTTTTAAAAACGAAGTGACAAAAAAAAGAACATTTCAATAATCTCGAATTTTTCATATGAAAAAGTGGTTTTTGTTAGGGTTGAAAATTATTTAATGCTTCTGGGTTAGACCTTTCTTATGAATATGTTAATGATGAAGGAAAAAATTTAAATAATTGAAAAAATGAAATAATTTTTTTCGAGAAGTTTTGTACAAATACAATAAATATAGTGAGTTGGATCTCCTGGAGAATTAAATAAACATAAGTGATCGATGGATCCACGCACTTCATATGTTAGTGCAGGGAAAACATAATGGTTTATTGTTTTGTTCGACTTGAATGTCGCGATTTTTGGTCCTTGTAAAAAAAAATTACATCCTAATCCTAACATTATCATTTTGTTTCCTGTACGTGCAAATTTTTTAAGTTTAAAAAAAGTGATTTTTTTCGGATTGAGCAATGTTAAGTGTATTTGGATGAGACCTCGTGTCGCATTTAAGCTTTTTTAAAAATTCACCATAAATATTAAGATTTTACATTAAGTGTCGTCAAATTGTTCAGATACTACGACTACTTATCATCAATCTTTTTAAAAATTAATCTTTAAGTTTAACTGGAAATTGTACTATTTTTGTTGTCGACGTTCTGCAAATACAAAGAAACAACATCTTGAGATATAATACGCGGTAAAAAAAAATGTATCTGCTTGAAAATTAATTTATTGCTACTAGAAATTCTAAGCAATAAATTAATCAATGGAATATACGAACGGAATATAAATCAAATAATAATATATATATATATATATGTAAAACGAGCTTTGAGAAACTCGTTTCTTTTATAACAGTACTTTGATTTAAGTTCATATTTGCATAATAAATTAAATATGTATAACCAACAATGCGTAAGAGCTTCTCCAAAACTTAATCTCTTGTCATCCAAATAATTTTGACACTCAGAGAGACATTTAAAAAAATGTTTTTCAAGTGAATTATCGAACCAATTAAGATCTAACAACTAATAAATTAGCTTGTGCTAATGGACTAACAACAAAATAATTATTTACATCTCTTTTCATTGCCATCATCACTAGTAACTACTCACTAACGTGTGATTCTACGTCATTCTAACAAGTATATCAAAATAGTCGTGTGGCCTAATAATTTATTTCTACATTTAATTTCTATAATGAAACTTTCATTAGTTAGCTACTATATTTTTTGTACCTAGAGTTTATTCGGCATAGTAACTCGTGCCCTGCAATTATATGAAAGCTTTAACCATTAAATAAGATTCGGAATAATAATTCAAAATAATAATGCAGAGCGAAGATACTTGATAATGGTGAGATTTTCGTACTAATATCTTATTATTTAGTTCAACAAAGCACGAAGCGAAACCTTGATACTGTGTGTTTGGGGCGGTAGCGAAGAAGTTTGAAGTTTGATTTTGGAAGCAGGTCTCCACGGTTATAGTTAATCCCCTATGCAACTTTACCGATACTCACGTTAACTCTCTAACTATTCAGGAATCCAGCGCCAACCTCGTAAAGTTTATTCTTATCGCTCATCAGTGTCAGAGTTTTGGTCGTATCGGATAACCCAACCGCCTCAGTGATATTCAACGATTCAGACATACATAGTTCAGTGTGAACTTTCCAGCCTTAAAATATCTGAGGAAATAGTGGAAGAAATTTTGATTGCTAATTTTCTGAGAACTCGTTATCACAGACTAGAAAATTATTGTGGGAGACTGTAATTACGGTCTACGAATAGGAAATACGTGGTGCCAGGGCGTCCTAGCTGCTTCGCTGTCCAGTCACGAACACCCTTTACGTCCCAAAACGTTTGCATAGTTATGATGATAATAGTATTAATCCTGAATTTTTTTAACAGGAGTTTCCAAGCATATTTTCATGTCTATAATTATACATTTGAATCACTTTGAAGAAAACAAAGAAGGTTTTATCCCACAACGACCGCATTTATAATCTCTCCTTGATACGCCAGACAAAATAAAATTTCTTCAATTCTCAGATTTAATAAAATGTTATTAATTGAAATGAGTGTTAAAAAATCAGATATTCGCAAGTGAAGACCAATTTTTTTTTCCATGCTTTCAGAGAAATAGTAATAAGATAAGAAACTTTAAAGTGACAACTATCAGTCTTTAGTCTACGCGACTATTTTAATGGCTTTTTTCAAATTTTTTCAAATTCTCACCCCAATTAGTGCCTAGTCATAGATTTTAAAAAATGTCACCTTTATTTGCGTGGAATAACAGTTGATGGTTGTCACTACCAAGCGAACCACTATTCTTCTGAATGTAATGACCGCAGTTATAATTCCCAATTCATGAATCAATCTTTTCCAATGCAATTTCTACAATAATCGCTAATTCACAGAAATAAATAAATTAATTACAAGTGAATCCGAAATTATTAATAGGCATGAACTAAATATCATTGTTGTCCACAATAATGGTTCAATAATTTTCGATGTATAATTTTCGATTTGAAATAACGAAGCTAAATATACTGAATGAATATACTGAAGTTTTAATGCAAAAACAATGATCGCAAATAAACCTCAATTGCTCAGCAAGAATAAATTTCGTTCTACTGCATAACAATGGTTTATTGATTTTCGTTGAATCATCGATTTGGAATTACTAATTGATGCTAAGCTCACTGGATGAAGTACGTTCTGTTCGTCCGCGTCGAAACAACGCACAAGCTAAGAGGTTCAAGTGAATCGAACACTGAAGGGTAATTTTGGCAATACGAAGCATAAAGGGAGTTGGTAACACTCAGAGCTGAGTATTCTAAGCCCGAGGCACGGTTCAAGAGACGTAGAGAAGCATCTCTGAGTTGCGTCACGAGTCTCGTAAATTTATAGGTCTATGTGCTGCTTCGGTAGCGGGATAGACACGGTTCGTCGATTTCGTAAGGTCGGAAACGATCCACGAGGGGGTTGTTCAGTGCGTTCAGGTGATTCGACAGCACTGCTGGGACCCCTCGTCGATGTCGCGTTGTTTCAGGCGGTACAGCTTCGTTTTAGTCTCCCAAAGTTCTTCCGAAGACTTCATTGGCCAATGAGCTTTTACGGTTTCGAGGGATGTTTTATCTCTTATAGGGATGTGACCCAGCATCGAGACCAACGGAAACATGATTTTAAAAAATTCAGTCGCTTGACATTTTATAGCCATACTCATATTCATACACATTTTACAGGCTTCGATAATCAAAATGTATGAAACAATAACAGTTAAACATCAAAAACAATTTAGACACTTTATATAATTAGGTTCTTTCTACTGAAAATCCATTTTTCTGAAATTGTCAAACATTCTCTGTACTACTAGTAGAAGGATTTTAAATAATGTATTCTCTATCCATTTTAATCATAAGAGATCACTAAATAATTGAATTATTCGAATTCATTTTATTGTTCAAAATTTTTACCGACAACACATTTTTGAAAATGAAATAATAAATCTTCTGAAATTCTAAAATCTCCTTAGATCTGGCCTTGTTTACCGATTGCACTAAAAATCCAAATGCTCTTAATATTTTGAAATATCAGCTGTAATCGAAAGTATTTCCAACAAATAAATTTCTGAACCTGCTGAGAAACAAACGAATTATAAAAATATGGAACAAGTTTACCGGAACACGATCTTATTTTGCTCTTTATATAAACTACTGTATCAAAAATTTTATTTTGAACACTACCTAGAAATATTCGTTCCGTAGTATAAAGGTAAAAATGAAAAGCTGGCAATGCGAGTGAGAAAATTTACCAAAATCTTTGCCAATGAAGATATCGATCCATGTTCTATAATATAATATTATATATTCGTAGACATCGGTGATTGGTTGTCGTGCGTTCGAGAAACGGTGCATAAACGGTCGAGGGTGTAATATCGTTTTCTTGGTGTTCAAACGGGTGTCGGGGGCACATGCAGTGGGGGTAGAGTACGGGCTCCACAATGCCCCCCATAATCGGCGAGACTCTTCGCGTATGGTTATTGTCCGCGTTGGTGGTACACGGTGCCGTTGCCGGTAATCCGGACGCAAAGCGACTGTATGACGATTTACTGTCGAACTACAACAAACTTGTTCGTCCGGTGGTCAATACTTCGGACGTGCTTCGCGTGTGCATCAAGCTCAAGCTTTCGCAGCTCATCGATGTGGTGAGTACAATATATAATAATTATCGAACAATAAAAAATGGTGCAGTTATCGCTTTAAGAAGAGATAGTTATTAATATCTATTGATAGATACTTCATTTGTTTAATTGCTGATGACATAAAAATCGATATGTGTTTAAATTCCGAAACGAAATTTTTTTTGTGGGTTGTTTCAACACCGCATTTTTTATAGTGTATGACTTCTTTCAGGTGATTGTTTTGCCTTAATGACTTCGGAAACTTCATTTATTACAATGTTTCACTCTTTTGCTTGCCCAGAAAAATCTTCTTTATCAAGTTGAAACGTTTTGTATGTACAACTGCGACACCATTTAATATTTGTACAAACTAACTAGATTGGAATCTACGCATGTAAAATTCTGCAAAATCATAAAGAAGAATACTTATAAAATATGAGCGAATAAAACGTTTTTACGTGTAAGTTGTATTTTAAATTGCCTTCCTCATTTTTGCAAGCATTAATTTTATTTTGTTTGTTTGTTGTGTTGCTAAAGCAAATTTCGATTTGCTAAAGTCGGTCGTTTAAATCAAAAGTTGTTCTCCTTTCATTTTAGGAATCACCATTTCAAGCTCTCATAAAAATGTTACAGCGAAAATATGGAAAAATAATTACTACGTACAGAAAAAATGACTATGAAAGTGCTTCTTTCTTCCATACAAGAGATTAAAATGAAAAATAAAACATTTTGAAAATGGATTGAATATTTACACTGATGAATTTCTCCACAAAAAATATAGATACTATAAAATCATTCTATGTTTTGCTGCATATCAATTGTTATATTTTACAAATTCGAAGAACTACGTTGATGTCCAGTTACAAATTTTTGGACTTTCCAGGGTTACTGTTTTTGAAGACGTTGCTTCTCGTTCAGAATTTACTGTCATTCCGAAAATGGTATTTATATGTGATTATCATTGTTGTTTCAAGATGATACTTGCATGTATTCACCATTGCTGCTTCAAAATGATATTCACATGTATTTTCCATCGTTATTCCAAGAAAGTGCTTATATGTATCCGTAAACTCATATTTCAAAGAAGGTATTCATCGATGCCAATAAGAAAATTTGGAAAAAAATCGACCTGCATTATTCGACGGCACCTTCGTTATCGAACAATATAACAGGAAATTTGAGAGTGAACAATGGAAAAGAATGGGCTTCCGTTGTCAGCGCGTCCACTCGCAAAAACTGTTTGTTTTTTATCACCTCCGATGAAAAGCCTGCCTGTGGTCTATAACGTATCAATCTCCGCACGGCTTCCCGATATCATCATCGAATGATTGCCTTGTCGGAAGTGCCTACACTGACTGCAGCAATCACGAGAGATGTATTTGCGGCTGATGCGAAATGGCGTTGGTCGGCCCTATATACATGTATACACTCTGGGTTGTACGTAAATGCGGCATAGATGAGAATCATAACCGGGCTCATGACTAGAAAAAACCATCCACACGAAAAAAAGTAATCGCGATGGTTCCATGCATGGACTTCAACGATGCGCGTGTTTTTAAATTGGCGCTGAAGTTTTCGTACCTGTATCGATTGGATGCTTGCAATTTCCAACTCTCATGCTATTATCAGCCTCTTCGTTGATATCGCAATGACAGTATGCAGTTTTTAGAACGAATGTATTTATTTTTTAATAGGTACAGGCGAATGGTTGGTGGGTCGATTGTGGACCAACGTTTCGCTCACTGTTAATATTAAAATTATTGGCTTGTGAATTATAGGCCGATGCTCTGCCGACTGTTGATATGCCAATGGTTTAGTTTGACAAAATTTCGTCCTGTAATTGGCGGTGAAGATTTAGTTCTTGTACAGATTCGTACTTTGGTGCTTTTACATCTCATCGTATCAGTCTCTTCTCTGTTTATTTGTCACTCCTGTTATTACTATAGTGAAATAAAATTCCACATCTCATTTGTGCTGCATAGCTTTAAGTCTGTTTATACCGTTTATACAGCCACTAAAATGCTATGATGTTTGTCATTGCAGGTTGAGTTTCTTTTTTATGGGGTTTATCATATAAATGCAGTGAAGAACGCGAATTACCTCGGATGTTTATGGAGTTGTGGTAGTTTCCAGCAATGCTGTTGTACTAGTCATGGACACTGAACGGGTAATGGACCTTCGGGTTATAATGGCGAAGATTATGCTACGAACAATGCACACATTAACGGGGGCTGGTTCAGGGTCTATGTCTGGTACAACTAACGTAGATAATCAAAACGTCTGTTGTAATACTCGCTGCACTGAAAAAAAAACTTCAAATCCTGACAACCTCGCGCGGAGGTTGGCAAATATTTCATTGTCCGAACGAAATCGAAGTTGTCACGAATTCCTATTCGTTCGTGCAATAGAACACATATTTTTGAGAGAACAAGCTCCATGAAATTGAGTGGCAATAAAAAATATTTTGGTTGGACCTTAAATGCTGTTGCCCGACTCGAGGTGAACGTTGTCTTTATTTCGCGTGGGTCTGAGGCAAGTATTTTTCGGTACTTAACACGTGTGTTACGGGTGGTTGAGCCAATCATGCGTTTATTCCAATCAAGAAAGTGATTTCTGTGAAGCAACTGTATTGGGGTGGTCACGAACACTGTTTTATGGTTTTGAAAGAATCTCGATATGACCTTTACAGTAAAAAATTCATCACGGTGAGTATTTTTGACTAGTTCTAGTATGTGGCCAATTATCAATCACATCCGACAGGGGCGAGTCAAAAGTGACCGAATTCGTGGGGCATGCCTGATATGCCTTTCCACGCTGTAAAAGATAAGGTGGGTGCCCTCAAGTCTGCAACAAGACAGACTGCATTAAAGTTACATTTTAATTTTGCGTTAGAATGTACTTTCAAATTAATCATTTAAGTCTGTTTGGCTTTGGAAAATTCAATTAAAAAATCAAGTTTTAATGAGCAACATTCGAAACCACAACCGCCTCTCTACCATTAAACGTATTTTCTACTAGGTTGACGGTGTGGCTACGAAGCTCACAAATATTCGCGTGATCCTTAACAGCGATGTCTACTAGTGTCGGTCTTTGGTTTCAGCTACGCCACATTAGAGCTTCAGCAGCCATCCGGGACCCTCGTAACAAAGGATTTACGCTCGTGGTCACTGGTATCATACAATATCGTGGCAAATTTCTAAGTGCCCGTCAGCGATTGTTGCACGCTTGTTATACGCCTATGATGATCAACATTAAAGAAATCAAATTTTCATAAATTCTTTTCACCTCAATCAGGTTTTTAGTCTTACTGAACTACTGCCCTTAACTTCCTTAGAGACGTGTCTAAAAGAAGGCTTAACATTTTTATCAAATGTCAGTTCACCGTTTTCTTTTCTATCACGTAAAATGAAATAGATATGCAAATCAAAGAGGAAACGTTCCAGTGTTTTATGCAATAGCACGATTCGAACGTTTTGGATTTCAAAAAAGATGTTCACTCATTTCCTTATGGCCGTCCATCCACCCCTGCACCTGTCTGCCTGTCTGTCTTTTCATTCGTTCGTACGTCTGTTTATATATGTCCGTGTTGATCAAAAAGAAAAATGCGAGTTTGCGGAGAAAACGTTTTTGCGGGCCCAACAAATGTTTTGCTAAAAAAGTGGTAATATGTGATTCAGCAAAATAATTTTCAGTGTTACCAAAACAAGTTATTAAGCTAGCAAAAATGTTGCGAAGCTTGCTAATAATGCCATTTCGTCACTATTTCAATACAAAATTTACCGGCGCCATAGCAGGCGTTTTCTTCGCCTGTAACGATTATTCCAAGTTAAAGATTTAAGTGGCTTTAAAGTCACCCAGAAAAGTTGAATTTACTTAAAAGTTGCTGTGATAAAAACGGAACCAGTTTCGAGATATAAAAACTGCTGAACCGCGATTTCATTTCGTCAACGTACTGTTACATATTCCAAACAGACAGGCTTTTGCTGATTTAAGCACTCCGATTGAATAAACCTTGCGGTGTTTCTCCTCAAGTCCCATTCAACTGGAACGGCTAGTGGTCGACGAATATAGGTAGCGACGTATATAGAGTCGCACTCGAACGGCGTCCTCTAGTCACTCGTTGTGTATGAAGTACGAACACTGTTCAAGAGCAAATTATATCCGTGCGTTGTAACGCGCGGTACACGAGTGGACCCGATAACTCACGTGATCCGAGCGAAAATTTACGAGCTCACCCCCAATAATTTCCCGTCTATATCGACGTACGAATTGTGCAGTTTCGAGAGTGGAGATAGCGTCGCGCTGTGTGCCTGAAATATGTTCGCGGTCCGGTATAGACTCCACCCTTGGTGTTAGGACGGCCTAGAGTGCTTCGGCGTTTGCTTCATACGATAGTGTTCCGTATAGCTATTGTTAAGTATAAATACATGTATAGTTGGTGAAGAACGCCCTGCTGAGTGTAGAGGAGAAGTACGGTACCGTTCGCACTATCCGCGCTCCCCGGAGCGATCGATGCTTCGTTCTTCCTTCGATGCTAGGTACGTTGCTGTAGAGGAAGGCAGGGCTGTAGTGGCACGCGGCAAACTTGCCGCAAGCCTTTCTTGTGATATACAAGGCTTTATATCTATACCGAGTACTTCGAAGTTGCCTGATCTGCAGATAAGATAATGCCTCGTAGAGATGTCGCAGAGAAACGGTCTTGCACCCCGTTCTATAAGGAGCTGCAAGAACCGTTACGTATATCACGATAATATAGATTCGAAACATAAGTACAGTCTAGGGGCAACCGATGTTGATGAAAACTGTCGATGTCCAAAGAATTGATCCTGTAAAACCAGATGACTGGTTCTTCACAATTGATTATACGGGGTTGATTCATTTGCTGTTGTAAAAAATTCCACTCTGCCTGAATCTATTTCCGAAAAATTGAGAAAGTTGCTTCATGTAAAGCACCTGTATAAGTAATTTTTCAGTAGACCGTGTCTTTTTCTTGCGGTGAATCTTCTGCTTAAAATAGAAGGTTCGCTTAAACTACTTCTGGATTTTGTCGCTGATGACGGAGAACAAAAGGACCTTTTCATGTATGAAATATATAGATTGTTTCCATTTGTATCATACAAGCACTCACACAGAATCTCTTGGCAAATCAAGTGAACGATGACTTTCGGTATCCACTAATTTCTGTTTGTTTATCTATATCGTCCGGAACTGCAATAACTTTTGAAAGAGGACGTAGACAGCTGTAAAATTCAATGTGCCTTTTCTTCATAAATTAAGTTTTTACATCGAAATTCAATTGAAAATCGTCATTGCTTTTGAAACTTTACCTGAAATACGAAAGGTAAGATAATAAAATGTTTTTTACGCTTGCAGCAATAAGGAGTGTCGCACGTTCACTAGAAGGACATGCCCTATCAACGAATCAAGAGGACGATTCACTTTGGATCATGCGGAATTGGCATGAAGCCGTTTTCTTCTGTTCCGCCAGAGGAACTCCGTGCTCAACACTCTATTGTCACGTTATACAGTTCAATGCTTTAGTTCTACTCGTAAATAGCCCGGTCCAACTAACCAAAGTGTAGTGTCATTACATAAGCGAAAGAAATAACATCGTCTACATAACCTCCATAATATAGCGAAAGAAATAACACCGTCTACATAACCTACATAATCTATAAAGCATAAGTGAATCCGGGGACCAAAATCCGAATATCAAATAGGGACTAGGCAGCATAACACGAACATCTCACTCCATCAACACAAACGTAAGAAACCAAGTTTCGTACCATAAGGTAAGTTATTTACTAAAGAGGACCCAGGTTAGGGCCGAAACGTCTAACTAAGGAGGATTTTCTTTATTTAACCTGGCTGCCAATATCCGATTAACCATCAACATCGTTTAATAACCAATTAAATTTTCCTTGCATCACCGTGCGTAATACGTAGATTCCGGAGTTTCGTTTATTTTCACCAGCATGTAAAGTAAAGAAGAATCTATAACGTACGTAGTGTAGGCGAAAAAGGATCGTCTGAGAATCATGGATGGCACGATTGCCGTCTCTGGTAGTCACGAGGTTATCTCCCAGCCGGCAGCCCTTCTGTCCAAATACCAGACTTTTACGACCAATCCAACACAAATCCAATCTTCTCCCGAATCAAGGCACCCAGTATATTGGACACGTGGCAGCGTATATGGGGTACGTGTGTGCGTAAATTTACTATAATGTGTATATGAGCTCAATACTAAGCGGGACGAAAGTAACCGGTCCTTGGTTGGGGTTGAAAGTTTGCACGCTACCGGATTACGATGATGCTTCTTATACTTAGATATATAACACATAAATATACATATATTTATGAGGCATTTCTGATATGAGTTCGAGTTTGCGCTTCAGCTTCATATTCGTTAACACTCCCTGGACATTTTTCCAAAATCCGTTTTTGGTGCTTCGTGTCATATCTCATGTAGCTTGATCAGACCGGTTCAATGGTCGGGCGACAACCATACTTCAATATTGGCATCATTGCAACCGTGGAGGAATTGCTGATAGTTCGGGCCCAATACTGGTATTCAACATTGACCCCATAATGGCACTCAAGATAGGCCGGACGATGAAATTTGATATGGGCCCAAGTTCTTCATCTGAATATTTGTCCAGCTGAACTCTTACTAAATGAAACCACAAATCAATTAAACGGTCATTAATGGCGCTCATTGACTACTGAAGAAAAAAAATGTACATTTTTTATTGCATATTTGAAATATGGGCCTTGGCCTCTATTCGGCCAGCTAACTATTAGCAAAATTATCTAAGGCTGTATATTGGTCTGTAATTGCCAAACCCACCATGGAGGGTCAACTGCTGCCGACCATTGATCTATCACTAGTTGGCAAACCAACTATTGTAAGACCAATATTCAGCTGAGCATGGCCAATGATTGGCAAACCAACTGTTTGCAGATCAATATACAGCTGAGCATTAGTTAATAATTAACAAATCACAAGAGCATGGGCTAGTGCCTGCCCGATAATCGGACTGAAATATTAGCCGGATCATCGGCTGTTTCCGTTCTATTGGCAAAACCTGCGTGGGGTGTCTCTTGTCCGGTTTTCATTGTTGTGAGTGACTGTTGCGTGATCTTGCAAAATCCCGAACGCTTTTTTGAGACGTTTTTTCTTAAGCTCGCAAAGTATCTTCGTGAGCAAACGATTCTTGGAGGGCTTACAGTTGAGACAGCAAATACGAAGATATTCGTTCTTTGTTTCCTCATCCCTCGCCCCTGTCGCCATTCTTATTGGCGAAAATTTATTCGACAGAGCCATCCATTTCGTTCTCTTTCTTTCTACTTTCAACAAAACCTTTTCTCAAAGGATTTTAGCATGTGCTATCCGACAACGACCTCGTCGACGACCATGCGAATAATGTAGATGTAGCACGGGAAGCTCCCAAACGTTTTCATTTCCAGAGAAAATGACGTGGTAGTCGCTGGCGCTGTCGGACAGCCAGGGCAACCATAATCGAATGTATGAAAGAGCTAGGGTGGCATTGCATGGAACGGAGAAATGGTAGGTACAGCTGAATGCGAGTGTTGAAATCAGTTTCCACGTTGTCAGCAGTTTTCAAGTGGGAATCCGTAACGCATGAATTCGCGTTCGGCTGCTGGCTCAGGAAAAAATTCTCGTGTCTCACCCGTTGCGAAAGAGTGTACCTATGATTCCGTGGGTCTTCTGCTCCCTGTACACGATGTTTATTTTTTCTGATTTTTTTTGTTTTTTTCATAAAAAAAACAGTACCAAAAATGTTCAGAGCGCCTGTCTGTGTGTACATGTGCTATGGTTATACTTTTATACTGTTATACTTTACAGAATGCGCAGGGTTATTAAGCTGAAACGTTTTGCACAAAAGGATTAATTCTTCCCGTTCGATTGTTGCAAATTTAAGAGCAGGGGAGGGGAAAAGTCTGGTCAATAATTTCTTTAAATAGATTCTTTTTTCTCTAAAAATATGAATTTCCATGTAATCTATGTGTTAACAAAGTCTTACGCCGTAATTTACAAAAATGGCTAATTTCTAATGTATCATTTATATTTTTTTCTTTCAAGAGCCATGAATAATAATTCAAATGTTATATTTAACTTTGGAATTATCGTATTCGTTTACTTATATGTGTCTTTATTTGCCCTATTATGACGGATTCTTCGTCCACACGAAATGATTAAGAGTGTTGAAAAACAAAAATCAAATAACCTTTGTTCTTTTAGCAGTTTCGTTTAGTTGCGTGTAACTTGTGAACCTGGGAAACCTCAAACATTGAGCCGAAAACATCGGCATGTCTGCAATATGACTGCTTTTTCATTAGTATACCATTTTTGAAACAATAAGTGAAACGCGATAAAAAGGGAATATTTTCAGAGTGACAAAGTTGTAACGGAATAAATTTCCTAGATCAGTGAGTGACTTTGCTTTGAGAATGAAAAAAGTTTAATTCACTTAGCCGTTGTATGTTTTTATCAAGAGGAAAATGAGATGTCAACCAACAATCTGGCTCGCAGTTTGGTCTGAATCACGCACAGAGTGAAAAACCCAAGGACATTGCTTAAGATGATGTGCTCGGTCGGTAACAAAAACTCTAAAGCGTTATTCTTGGCTACAGTTGATGTTACAGGCAAAAGGCGAGAAGTACTGACTACATCTTAGCACTCTGCAATCATTACTTCTCGACTTTTATTCGAAAAATCAATCGTGCCGATGAATAACACTTCGGGAAGATTCAGTTATCTCACTGGCACTTACGGCGATGTGAGAGAGACAACAACAAGTAGCACACAACATAAAGATCCTTTCATTGAATACCAACTGCATAGTTTGCTGGTTATTTTTATAGGGAATATAATGATGATGATATTGAATTTTCAAATTTAATTTTTTAGGCATGACTTTTTGTCCTTAATTGAAATTCGTTAACTTCTTCGCATTACATACCAAACCAATTTTTTTTTTCTATTGCCGGACGATGTAAGCACGCTAACTTGTACGAACTTCAAGCAAATTATCTGATCTGCGAAAATGTACGTTTTTGTACTTGTGGGTACAGATTTAAAAAAAGATGATCAAATAAAAACTAGCATGTCGAATTGAGCATATCGAACGTGGTTGCTGATAAATCTTGAAGTGCTGGAAATAGAAACTGTAATTGCACCTTTTCCCGTTCGGAGGTGGTGGAAGTGCATTTACATTTTAATTTATTTAATCCAAATCGCAGACGTTCATACAACAAACTTATTCAATAGGTTCATCCAAAACAAAGGTATGGAAGAGCGGAAACAAGTTTTCATTCGTTATTATAGAATAACTCGTGTGGAACTAGAATTATTCGTTTCTCTCGAACTCTCCACTTCCATCCACTTTTATCGTCGTCTGTCGAGTTGTTCCTTCCATTCGTGCCGCAATACATGAGAAAAATATTCGAGGCTTTGGTTCGTGAACAAGGCATTTTTTTTTCTCGAAAGTAAGTACTCCATATTGCATGTATTATTGATACTTGTTGTACCGATCTCAATCGTTTTGACTCCAGGACCGTTAGAAAAATATTTGAGGTATCAATTCGTGGAATGATATTTGGTTTTTCTGGTATTCTACTATTCTAACTATTATTTATATTTTTGTTTTCTCATAAAGGAAGCTATGTTTTTATAAGAACTGTTTTCGGGTTTTGCACGTAAAAACAGTGAAAATAGTCTTAAGCAAAGAGGAAAGTGATTTAGGAAAGCTGTACGGGTTATGACGCTAAAATTGAACATACCATCATTTAACCTCAACTTCTTAGTTTCTTCATAATTACATCGGGAACGGGTAATATGTATACGGATATGTTGGGGAATTATCTGCACACACACGATTGGACTTTGTTTTCAAGCTATATATGAATATAATCTACTGAATCCGTGCACGAACAATGAAATAGTACCGAGACGCTCTACCCAAATCGGCAATCTTCCAGATTTATGGTCAACTGATATCCGAGGATGCCCAAAGTATTCACACCGAGCAATGTTCGTTAGACTTGAGCTCTCGTAAAATCAGGTCGTAAAATCAAGAAAAAATCCTAATTCCAGTGTTGATAGATAAAGTCAACACCAGAATAAATGTAAAGAAATCGTTCGTGTAAATGTCACACCGCAGAAAGTGTCGATATTAATACTTTAATGGACAATCCATGAAAAAGTCCATACCAGCTGAATTTTACACAGCGGATTTTTAGCAGGCTAGCAGCCTTGTTAGAAGGTAAAGAGAATTCTTTGTACTTCCGGGAATGTAAAGTATGACGTCAACACCAATTTTAAGTAATTCGAGCCAACAGAATTTATTCGACAATAATAATAAAGACTATAAAAGCCTTAAGTCAGTGCACATTTTTTCTAAATAATGAATAACGAAAGGAACCTACTAAAATCTTCATTCGTTGTTCAATTCACAGTTGGGATTTTCTGACCACGATAAAGAAATAAGTTTTAAAGTATATAGTTATTCTGGTAACTAATTACAAACTATTTTTTAACTTAAAACTACTGCAAAAGTACTCCAAATAATTTTCGCAAAACGTACTCAGATCTCCGAAAAACTTGTGTGAAACTGAGCAGCCAACCATGTGAACGCTCTCTACCCAATTTTCGAAATGACAACCGTAGACTGTGCTAAATGTATTGAACACGACTACGTTAACATGCGCCGCAAATTTAAGTGCGTCGATTTATATAATTTAAGTCCATTAATGGAAATGGTATGTTTTACCCGTTTCAAACAAGTTACAGTTTAACACGTTCTATGCGTATGTTATAATTGCACCTATCCACTGTCCACTGTTGGGGAAAAAGATAAATGCGTATGTAACTTTACCGTACGCATTGAAAGAATAGTGTGTTCTTTACTCTGAAGTATGTTATTTGCAGCAAAATGAATTATTTTAATATGTTTTACGTGCGCTGCATTTGGCGTGTTATAGTTTGAACGCGCGGATAAATATGCACAAAGTTTAACGCGGTTTACACGTTTTAAAGCAACAAACCTCCCGTGATAGGGTGATGTTTGACGCGAGTTAAAGCAGAACGTAACTTTTTCGAAAATTTTTTAGCCCAATAAAAACCAAACCTATTTATAGATTCATCCCGAATTAAATACGAATCATCCTTTAGCATGCCTTTATTTGTAATACATTATTTAGCTCGATAGCTACAAATTTGCGGAAAACAGAGAAACTACAGACATACTCTAAAAATTCAAAATCGAATAACAAAAATGTTATAAATCTCGAACAAAAATATTTTTTTCATATAATCAAAATTTGCTCTATGACGAAACATAAGGAAGCAAGAAAGGCACAACACATGCCGTACTTGGGAGCACACCGAGAATCGAATAACAATTTCCGACACGAGGTTGGCAACCGCAGCCACGCACACACTCTCCCACGCGTGATCCAGATGATAAGAATGAGTTGAATTTTTTGGAGTTCCTTTTAGAGTACGAGATCACTCGTATGATCGTAGGATTCGTCTTCGGCTCGTGGCACAATACCGCACTTGCTAAAAAAAAGTATTTCCTTCCCAATGTTGAAATGTACTATCTTCTTGTATCAGTTGGAATGGAGAATGCATCAAGGAAAGTTTTAGGAGTATGTATTTTGGTATGATAGCAGAACTCGTAAATAGGTGCCCTACGGTGTCCCTCTACCCTCCTTTCGAAAAGGACCGTCATTAAGCTCCGATAACATAGCTTCCTTGAAGGGACAAGAGTACCATTCGCGGTGTTACCGGCCTCACCCTTCATCCCCTTCCTTCAGCACTACATCCCTAGGGAATGTGTCTGGGGTAATCCCGGAATTCAAGACATCTGTGGCCTTGTAACATAGAAATATATATATATATATATATATATATATATATATATCCGTGTGTGTGTGTGTGTGTGCTAGATATATGTATATATATATATATATATATATATTTCTATATACCGTTCTCGACACTCCACCCTTAGATCGAAGCTGGTTCACTCGGCAAAGATCTCAGCTATACTCCTGTTCAGACTATTTAGTGTAGAGCTGAGGTATTCAACCCCATCGAGTGGTATGCCTAAGTGGCTGGAAAGTTCAAATGAGCCACTTAAACACGCTGAATCATGTAAATCATCAGAGCAATTTCGTTTCGCTAAATAAATTATCACGACCTTAAGTAATAAATTGTTTTCTTAAATAAATATTATCATTGGTTTAATAATTCTCTGTTCATATATACACGGAAAGAAAAGAGTAATTTTCGCAACCAATTTCAATATATCACTGTAGTATGAGGTTAAAAGTAAAAAATTTAACTTGTTGTAGCTTTCATACCAAACCGGTGAACAAATTTTAATGTTCGATGTGTTATTTTATTTATCGCAGAGTACTTTCTGATATAAGTGCACGAATTTTAGTTTGGAGCCTTTATGACACGGTTATGATTTTTAATGTTCAAATTAATTCATCATTATTAAAAGGTCATTAAACATCGGGTTGTGGTAAAACCAGTTTTCACTGCATCAAGAAACTCTTCACCCAAGCCAGATTCCACTCTTCAGCAAATAAAACAAGGCATCGAATGCTAAAAATGATTCACCGGTCGGTTCTGAAAGCCACGATAAGTTAAAAAGTTGACTTTTAACTTCACACGATTTTGATGCCCTGTATGTCTTTAAAAAATTATAGAATTATAGTGTTTGATATGTACTCTGTGAGGTCTAAATGTTCGATGTTTGAATCCTCAGTGGTGACGTGGGAATCATCAGAATCACCTCACTACAAGTGTTATAACCAGAGAGTGTGGCTACAGAGAATTAAAAAAAGGGTATTATCAATATTTTTTGTTTCTTATGATTTATTTTAGCTGACTAGGTCTTCTTAAGTAATATCTGATGGATTATTCGAAATATTGGAGAACTTTGAAGAGAAGGTGAATAATTTGACGGAGAATGGCTCATATATGTACCACATAGCATTTTTATAGACAGATCTCTAGGAACATAGGGCAAAAGTGCAATATCATGGTGGCGAAGCATCGCTCGCACTTACCTTCACATATGTACGCACGCATAGTCATCGGCCGTGTTCATTGCAGCATTTATATAGTGTGCATCAGCAACCACTTACCGGCGCTACGTATGCTGTATGCTCGAACGTATATGCCGTGTGTTCTCTGCTTTTCACCGTTGCGGTATCGTGCGCTTTTACTGCCTCGTCCTGCAGCCATTTCGCTCGACGTAACATTAGTGCACAACGCGTTGTGTGTGGATGCGCGCATAGATGGCGCGCAGAGTGCACGTGTTGTTCGTACGGTAGTCAACGGTTGCACGTACTACTGTAAGCAGAGCACCTACGAGCTATTTATGACCGGTACGTGTGCGCGCCTTGTGGCTCGGCACGACTAGTATTGTCGAGACGATTCATCATAAGCCTGTGCACTCTCTATGAGCTTTATGCTCGGCCTCTTGCAACGACATAACACGCGGAACACGGAGAACTCATGCCGACAGCGACGTAAACCTCCAGGACTTCTGCGTAACCTCTATAGAAAACGAGGATTCCTTATCTATGTGTAGATTAAAATCGGTTTGATCGCTGTATACGATGCAGTGAATGGTCTTCCGTCATCATCATATTTCGCTCAATAGTTTTTATTTTTATTTTTATAAGTGCCAGTACATTCAATGTTATTCGGTGGTGAATTTGGCTGCAATCGAAAAACCGGTTCGGATTTTATGGTGACTTTTATTTTTCGAAAAATAAGCACGTAATCGCATTAACTCTGCGAAATATGAACTAGTGAGCCGAGCTTTTATACGTGAACGAACTATTATTCAGTCATGCTTGATATATAATTTAGCGAAAATCGATACGGATTATATAGGAATTTTTATTTTTCGTTTTTATTTCATGACGACTAGAATTTTGTTGAATTCCAGTTTTCCAAATTACCTTAAAACAAGGATGCATATCAGAATCTTGCCATGTTGCCTTCACATTACCTCCAACTTTTCGAAAGCTTCCTCAACGAGGAAGCCAAAATTGACCAGAATTCGTCATAAAGGTTGATTTGTAAATAGTTCATGATGTTCAGGAAGTGATATACAAAATTCTAATTCACATAGTTCACGTTTATAGTAGAGAAACTTCAATTTAGTTTTTACTGCGGTCAAAGGTCCGGAATTATAAAAAAAATGTTACGCAGATTTGTTTGCCAGACGACGTCAAGATTAATGGTTCGGTAGAGTTGATAGAATATTTTCAAGGCATACGTCTTTCACACGGCTCGGGGTTCTCAATGTTTCCTCCCATTTCAACGTTGCGAGGAGCGCTAGAACGCCCTGGTAAACTCTCACTCTACTGGAAAGCTGAAAGCTCCGCGCATGATACTCAAAGCGCGTGACTGAAATTGCGGTTGCCGCGGTGGCTCGCGTTTCGCTGTACAGGGCCTCCACGATTCGAGGATTCAGCTGTCAGATGCACGTACATCACCTACACACACATTGATACGGAATGCATACACGAACTTGGGCGGAAGGAGAGCTATGAAGGTATTTGGAACGAGAAGAGGACGGTTTGGAACTTGCACAGCGTTTTTACGGACGGGCTCGTAAAATTGCTATGATATGTGATATTTTTCTTCATCAGTGCTGTATCTCTATTTATTTTTTGCAGGTGTAATGCGAACAGATATTTCAATCCCACCTGTATTAAAAAAAGTTGCGTTGAATATAAAATAATCTGAAAAGGGTCGCGGATGTGGAGATTTGGATTATTATGGCCGTTGAAAGTGCCGTGTATTTTATCGCTGCAATGATTACTAAGGGTCAAGGGTCGTCAAAATAAGAAAAATGTTGAAATTTTTTTCTTTCAACCTTAAGAGGGTAGGAAGAGTCGGACAAGGAAATGTAAATTAGAACAGCTAACCGCGGAGAAACGGGCATTAGGTCAACCTGAAGCAAATGGCATAACAGGTTAGGTTTCTGACTTGGAGCTGGCGGTTACAAGCTGATGTCCCAATGGAGATCCCCATTTTCTAATTTGGAGTGATAACTCTTCCTGCACTCGTGGAGGGAGGTGGGGTTAAATTCGGGTAATTTTTCCTGGGGAATCCGAATCTGCAATAACAAATGGGGGTTCCCATTTAAGATTTCAAAGTTGATCCGCGCCCCACACCTCGGGATGGGGGTGAGTGTCAATATTAGTGTCTTTGGATAGTGTTACGTCCCGGTCAACTTTTACGAGTTGCATTAGGAAGAATGTAACGGCGATCACACTTTCGGGTCAAGGCGTTAACCCTTTACACCAGGGACGGAGATCTCGCCATACTACCTTAATTCGGATTAGTGGGAACAGTGTTGGAGACGTAGAAAATAGTGATTTGACGTCGATAGACCAGGTTCCAGAATAATAATTGAAATCTTGATTCGTTTGCACTTACAATGTTTAATGAATTCGTTGTAGCTTGCCGGAGATTATACAGTTATAGAATTTTCGAAGACTTAGCCTCGCAGGGCTAAGGTACAGAGTTTCGTCTGGGAGCCTCGCTCGCTCCATAGAGTTTCGTCGATGCCGTCCGGCATGATGGTCGTCGAGAGAATGACTCACTTAACTAAGTAAATCCCGTTCTTATATACTAATTTGAATAGGTTTGTTCGGGCGTGGGGGAATCATAAATTGGTCAAAAGGTCGGAAGTAATAAGTATTAGTGGACTATTTATGGGACCATTAGAGGCGCATATAATTCTCCGGTGATTAGAAAAAGGAAGTTATTAATTATGATATTCGGTTTATACCTCGCATTCTTGGAAAATGCGAGCTGAGAGTTTATGACGCGCGCGTCGTCCGGTGCCTTGTGACAGAAACTAGCGAGGGTCCACTTGAGTTCGGAAGAACGTTCGGGACAATGGTCATGATGCGATGCACGTACGCTCTAGCTAAGGCGTTCGTGTCTAGTGTGAGTGTTACGCTTTTAAAAACAAGTGCGGGTAAGGCTACGACGTAACAATAGCTTTTCAAAAGATATTTGACACGTTTTTTGTTTGTTTTTTAATCCGATGTATACTTCGTGAGATATTTGACCGTTTCCAAACTTTTTTTACACCCTGTATACGTCGGATATTGCATATCCATAAATTATTATGCAATGTATATAGAATGTTTGTGAGAGTGCTGTATGATGTGTTACGTATATATAAATAATTCAAAACGCGCTTAAACAGTTTGCATTGTCTACATACAGATAGCCATTATCGAATTTCCATTGTTTTGTTCCGGTATTTTGTTGTGCCCTGCAGGCATAAATCTGTAGCTCGTGTTTCCGCATTAAGTACATATATCTGCGCGCACATGTAATATTGTAATGGAGAAAACTTGTAATATATAGTCCTTCACACATTTCATTGTAATCATTATTTGATGCGACAAATTCAGAGTTTTTTTTCCTCATGGAGAAAGTTTGGTTTTTATGAAGATTTTTTTTTTCGAGAATATAGAGTACATTTTGGTTCATAAGGATTATGGAGAGAAATTTGAATTTCGCGCGATAAGTACGTGTTCTGTGGCGCTCATAGCCTAGGGAAAACAGAGTTTTGTACTGAGCGATCGCGCGCCCTCTTCTGTTGTGTTCTTCGTTATGCTTGGCTGTGGCGCTGTAAGCTAGCCAATGAGATTATGGTTGGGTGGGAGAGTTCCGGGACTTACTGGAAGCAGCGATGTAGACTTGGCCACATCGTCGAACGTCATCGCGAGAATCAGTCGAATATGGAATTATCTACTGTGTATCGTCTTTGCGCGCATATTAACATTCGGTAAGTGAGACGGACATAAGGGTTTTGTGCGAACCATAAAGGCAAATTTGGCATTATTTGGAAATTCCAGCAACGTACGACGCGCTTCGACTAAAAGGTGAAAAATTTCCACCAACGCTTTAACGCAAACAAATTTTTAGCGATCGAGCTGAAACGTTGCATGACAGATGGACAATGAAATTCGTCTTTTTGTTTTGAATTTGGGCAAACATGGCAAAGCGGTCTAGATATTATGAAATTTGGAATTTCTAAAAAAAAATGAGGTTACGGTATTACCTTCATCACAATCCTGTTCGACCCTGAAATTTGACTCCCGTTTGAAGCTCAAATTTAGTATGTGAACGTAATAATATTCAGGCATTTTAAATGAGTAATTTAGTGTTAAACCATATAAAATTTTCTGTTTCATGGGATTTCGAATAATCGCAAATAGTAACGTAGTATCGCAACATCGTCAAATTTTGCGATATCAATCCCAAGTTCAATATGTGAATAAAATAATATTCGGCTTTGAGAGGTACATAATTTAGTGACGAATGGTTTAAATTTTTGGTTCTGTGGAAATGAAAATTATTAATAGAACTAATTTTATCGCATTAGCTTCTGCTTTTATCTTTTTGAAAATGTGATTGCACATCTGCGAGGAGAGGTTGACGGAAAATAGAACGTCGTGAGGGTGACCAGTAAAAACGAAAGCGACGCAGAGCTTGTTGGCAAAATATAAACAACGGGTACGACTTTTTAACCCACGTCTTAAGAATGAGCGATGGTTATGGTAAAAGTTTTACTCCTCTCCATTACACCCAAGTCTCATACCGCGTATTTACGAACTCCGCTTCCAACGGCCATACACCGCAAGCGTGCGCAAGCTCCGTTTCCGGAAATGGAACGATTTGTCAGACCACAGCTGACATAGAGTGCACTGCCGGAAACTTCGATTCCACGTGAAACTGAGAACCGTCCGGGTTACTTGAAAGCTAGGAGTTATTTCATCTATACTGAAACGCGGATAGTTGCATATCGAATTTTTCGTCGACAGGAAATATACATTCATCAATTTTTCAGCGACATTTCTTGTAGAAAACTTAGAATGAAAGATTACATTCTTTCGGTTAAGGCAGTTCGTTTTCTATTTCTTTCGGCATCACATAACCTTCTGAATCGTAGTTCTATACTAAAAAATGTATACATTGTTTCATTGTGTATTCCTGTGAACAAATGGTTTTGTTTGATTCCTGATGACTATGAGAATAACAAGTTCTTCATAAATAATTATATATTCAATCATTATTACATTAATTTTATTGAGACAACCAAAGAAATATATTATGTCATTATTTTGATGTTAAACATTCTTCTAAATCAAAATAGCGAAAGAATTATTTCTCAAAATCCGCTTATTACATTTTTCCGTGAACATAATACTCGATATGGACTTAAGGTGGTTGGAATAGAAGACTTTTTGAAGGAAGGAAAATCTACAGAATTTTTCATTCTCACGACTTTAAGTGGCTCGGTCCCCTTCTCTTAAATTAACGTAACGTAAGTTTTATACCTTTGTTTTGTAACTGAGTCAAGCGTCAACGATTCCCGTGCAAGTACCTTATTCACCATAGTACAGTTAAGTTACAAACAGATTTAAGTTCCCTCAGCTCGTGTTTAAATACCGGATCCTATAAATGCTCTGTTGGCAGACACTTCGCTTGGGGGGGGGGGGGGGGGGGGGGGGGGGGGGGTTGCTCAGCACGAGAGGGGTGCGTCACTCAAAATTGGCGACACATATAGTAGTTGCTGCCTCGTGTACAATCGCCTTGACGTCACGATGATGGCTCCGCTTAAAAATATTTTTATTATGTAAAAAGGCTTTCGAAATACAGCAGACCCATGGGTGTTATGATGTATGACAACCAAATATAAAAACATCGGTGATTGAAAAAACCGGTGAAGTAAAGATAGTTAATAACAAAATGTCAGAGAAATGTGTAACTGTTGTTCGAGGGATTTTAGCAAAAGTGGATATATCAAGACAAAAGAGATATATATGAAGCATGTGCGCAAAAGTCTGCAGAGAGCGGAACACACAGCAACCTAGCTGCAGAATCAGCTTATATAGCTGACAAAACCGGTAGCAGCAGATTCTAAGCATAGTTATCCCGACATTGCCGTCGACGTCGTTGTCGTCGTCGTCGACTTTCCGCCGTGACTCGCCATTAAAATGTCGTTAAATATTAGCAAGCCTAGCACCGAGTACAAGAACGTGCTGGTCCTATACGAATATGTATATATGAGCCAGATGCCTCGACAGAGTTTTAGCTGAATCTTATTCGCTGGGGAAAAGTGAGGTGAGAAAGATTTCCAAAAAGACATTGTGTGATAAATTGCAAAGTAATGTAAAAATATGAACGCCTTAATTTTGTTGAATAATCTGTTATTTGCTTCAACATCAACATAGATTAAGCTTTCATGGAAATTCTGGTTATCGAGATTTTGATGTCAGGTCAGTGAGAATGATCCAAATTATTGAGGAAAGTGGCTCAGGAAAAATATACGTATGTGTGCGTGTATATATATGAGTGTAGGGTTTCGATTTTTACAATCATCTATTGAAGAATGGTTCAACCGATTAAGCTGAAGTTTAGTACACAAGTGAAATAGCAGTCTGTCTTTGATTGTTGCAGTTCTTAACAGGATGTATGGAGTAATTTGGATTTTATAAGTGACATTCCTGAAGGAATGCCTAATGTCAGTGAATCCTCAAAGGAATCCTGGATGCCTTGAATATGTCCGGCGTTTTAATGACGAACTTGCATATAGTCCTGAATATATTCATTGGATAAATTTTTACTCTTATCATACCTCGGTTTTCCCTTATGCGCACAGCAGAGAATATGTACGCAGAGCTTAGCAGAAAGCGCAAGAACGTGCTGGCATGACGCGAAGAGAAAAGGCCTGCTGGATGCTTAATTAGAATCTTTGGTAAGCTTTGAAGAGATAAGACAAATCTTCCTCAGTGCCCAACTCAAGCGCTGGAAGGATCAAAAGCTTGGATCCAATTTATTCAGATCAATGTATCCATATTTGCATAACAATAGAATTTATTTTCGCTACTGCAGAATATGAAGATGAAGTGAATTTTAATTTACTGTTATTTCCCAAATCAGCTGATTTCTTGAATCTTTTTCAGATATTGACATGAAATTCTTATCTACCCTGAGTTCAAATTTAAACCCTTCAAACACCTTTTGTTGAATCAAAATGTGTAAAGTATGGCACGTTTGGAGGTTCATACAAGAGTGTAAGAACCTCGTATCACTCGGTACAATCTAATTGAAGCTCCAAGCATGAGAATTCCATACGACGGTAGTAATATCTGCTATAGTCAGACAGTTTGAGTAGTGGCAAAGGAACAGAGGAATCTCCGTTTAATCCGCGCGACGTCTACGTTTAGGTTGTGATAAGGTTCTAAATTTTAACTCGGGACAATGAAAAACATCACAACGCGGCCGATACTGTGTAGGAAAATCGCGGAGAATCTTATTTGGAATCTTGTATACCCAAGTCTTGGATTATTTTGAGTCCACTTAAAAGCCTGCCCAGCTTAGATTATTTAAAGACTATCTAAGAGCATACGAAGCATGACGAAGAGGTTCTCGGAGGATCGAGAAGGTTCTGAGAGACGATGGGAGGTCCCGAGCGATAACAGAGGTTCTAAGGAATGAAGTGTCTGAAGGGTTTAAATGTTAACTCGGGGCGCTTTTCGGGGGATAGCAGGATTTCGAGGGATCGCGAGATTCTCGAGGGTTAGCGTGATTTTCGAGGGATATACATGGCCCTAAGCCGTAGAGATTCTCCAAGTTAGGAAAAGAGAATTTTCGAAGGATAGGGACTGAGTGAGGGGTTAGAAATGAGCTATTTTGCATCTATGCTATGAGTAGGAAACGAAATTATTTCAACGAAGCTGGTAAAAAAATCATTACACCAGGCGACTTATCCTCGCCCATTTGTATAAATTAAGTGATTGCATGAGGGGTGTGGAGTTGCTAATTGTAACGTAAATGTTCTGCAAAGTGACCCAAATTTTCGTTAATTGATCCAAGTTTCCTTGAACCTATCCATCGAATACGTTTTCACCCTCACCCTAGTCCAGTCCCCCCCAATGACAACAATATAGCACAAAGCTCCCGAAACAATACCGAGATCAGCGAGGTCCTGTCGCGCATCGGAACTAATTGCCTGGTTGGCTAATTGCTCGAGTATTAACTCGTCACAGCTAGCAAGCAAGGGTTGTTATTACCACGGGGCGGAATGAAAGTCCTGACCCATCAAGCTTCTCGTTAATTATTTTACATTTTTGGTATCCCCGAAGGTCTCTTAACTTTGTAGTTACGAACACTTTTATGAGCTCTAGACATCTATCACTATTTTGAATGGATGTAAGTTCACCATTAACGAGAAATTATTACGGAATTTTTTTTTCCATTAAGACGTTTTTGATACCACTTTGTTAACTATTGTCATGACCAAAATTGACATTATGTTATAGATATGTTGCAGCGGTGAGGATTTAATGCAGTAATGTCAGGCTCCCCCGCAGAAGAGGCCCGTGGTTGCCCCTACTCGGCGGCTTCCCTCTCCCACGCGTCACTGCTCCGTAATCGCGGGTAGCGGTAGGCCCCGCCCACCGATCGCTGGCCGTGCGATATATATATATATATATATATATATATCGCACTTTTTATATATATATATATATATATATATGGGGCATTCCACGCCAAATCAGCAGGCCATGACCCTCACCTTCATCGATTTTGTTCATTTTGCTTCCTTATAGAGGAAGCTTTGTGAAGAGCAAAATTAAATGAGGAAGCAATGTACAAGGTTCTACTTTGCATCCTTGTTTTGAATAAATAAATAAATCACTGGCACATCTCATTTTTATTAGGCACAAACATTTGTTTTACTTTATTAACTTTTGCGGAGGTTATAGCGAAAATCGCTATTTTTTCAAATATTCAAAATGGTGTAAAATTTAAACAACTTTACCGATCACCACCAAATTTGGTACACAGTGGGGCTGTATGTTATTTTTCGTTTGTAGAACATTTCAGTTAATTTTCTGAGATTCGACGTGACTGATAGCAAAATTTTTATTTTTTACGAAAATTCAAAATTCTATAAAATCCGAACCGCTTTGCCGATTTTGTCCAAATTCGATACTAAACAGCATTCAGCGTGTCTCTAGTTATAAAGAACTATTCAGCCATATCGGCGAACTTTTACGAAAGTTAGAAAGTATACGACATTTTTCAAAAAACTTAAAAATTTTATAAAATCAGTATACATAGATATATTTTCTTCAAAGCCACAGCAATTAAAGAGGAGTTACTACTCTACTTGCACGCCGAATTTGAGCTCGATCGATCGTGCCATTCGCGAGTTATCGACGATTGAATTTTCAGTCCCTGGAACACATACGCATACACACACACAGACACATACAGACACATTTTCTAAACCATTTTTCTCGACGTTTTAGGTGATTCTGACATGAAAATCTCGAAAAAAAATTTTTTTCATGAAAACAAAACTTCCTCTATGAGGAAGCAAAATGTGGAAAAAATAGTAAATATTGAGATCCCATTGCCGCATGGCACTCAAACATCATATTTTAAATCATAGAATCAGTGTGAATTCTTTCAGATTTTTAAAAACGGCGTTTTTGAAATTGTTTTTTTTTTCGAAGATTTAAAAAGGTTACTGGTGGAGAAAAAATCTGAAAAAAATTGTAGGCCTTTATGAGTCGGTAATAACATCATATTAAAAAATGAACAAAATCGATGAGGGTGAGGGTCATGGTCTGCTGATTTGACGTGGAATGCCCCATATATATATTGTCCTGTGCTGTTGTGCCCTGGACAATCAAAAAATGAAACAAATAGTATACAATTTAATGTTAATTTTTTTTAATCGATCCGGAACATCATAAAAAAAGAACAATTCATCTCGGATCGAACTGACGACTTCATGATTACGAGTCACAAGTTCTGCCGCTGTGCCTCTTCTTCTGAGAGTCTACAAGCTTATGGACTGTGCATTATATAAATTGAAAAAAGTTTCAATTCATATACAGAATTTCAACAAAACTTACGGTAAAATTGAATGGTGGCGTCGCCGGAAAATAGTATATTACACTATTAGAGCAGAAAGTTTGAAATTCCTGCACTGTGCGCCATGGTGCCCGAGGCGAAGCCTCGGCTGACAATTACATGTGATCTGAGGCATTTCTCATTTTACTGCCCTAGGTGTGCAATATACTATTCCGATAATTGTGCCGTAAAATTTGGGTTCAGAATGTCACTTGCATCTCTGTTAATTTTTTTGAATGTTTAAATTTTGGTCATATTGTTCTAAAATTTTCAACTTTGTATCGATTGCAACTTACTACATTTTTTCATTTACCATGACAAGCGAGGTTTGTACATATTTTTGCACCTCTTGCATCCGGCCTCGATCAATCGGACCTCTACTGTAGCTCGAAAAAGAGGGGCCTCTTCGAAAAATGCTAACATACGGAAAAAATAGATGCAATTTTTTTTGTATCAATTAGAAAAGCTCCCAAATTTTTATTTCGAAAATACTATAGGAAGTAAAATTTTGGCTCTTTTTAAGTTATAATACGGTAAGGGTTATCAAGGGTTGAAAAAACAATAATGATAATAGCATCATCTCGTGACACGTAGAATGTTGTGGCTACATCCAACGTCTCAGAACTTATTACTTTAGCTGTGAGTACATAGAACTTCGGTATCACCGTATCACAGAAGTTTTTTACCTCTTTGAGAATCGGGTGGCTAAGTTGTTGCGGAATACCTTTTATGCCTTTCAGGTGGGATCACAAATTGTTAAACATACAATTTTCTTGAAAATTTTGTGTGTTCCACGCATATCAGCGAGAAACGACCTTAAGGTCGTTGAGATGTTCCGAGGTACTCGTACGTCAGCCGGCGTTAATTAACTGTCAGAGTGTTATGCGATGTTGCCTCGCGCTCGTAATGTGTGGATATGATCCTGCTGTGGCTTTGCGATATAGCATGCAAGTAATCGTATGCACTATTCCACATGAACAGCTTTTTGGTCGACGTCATTTGAAAGCCTGAGGTGGAAACTTAAGAGGCAGTGGCACTTCCTGACTACACCTCAAAATTTTAGAACCTATTTTTTTCCAAACTACTCGGTAAATAAAGCTCACATATTGAGACAATGCACAGAAGTACGGCAGAAATACGTTAAACTTCTGGTTCCTCGAATCTCGAAGTCGTTTTTTCGAGAGAACCCAGAAACTGAAAAGTGAGGTTAAGTGCGAGAGAGACAGCCCTCTACCCGTCTAGGCGTTTAACATTGGACATTGAAATTACCAGCCTCTTGGAGACAAGCAAACGACGATTAAACACTCTCCAAGGTTTAAGTTCATCAAGTGCCCTCGTTATTCAACATTGACCACCTTGTTATGAAATTAAATCTACCCGTAATTTCGCTTGGCCGACAAAGTCGTCTCGGTCATGTGGAATTTCTGATATTACCTGGTGTGCGGAAACTGTCGTTGTCTATGGAAGAGGTGTTCAAAGGGTCCCGCGCATCTGTGAGTTAATTGCCGTAATCCCAAACCCCTTGAAAAAGTCTGGTTTTCATTGTGGAACTGCCCAGGACCGAGTGGCCCTTCACCCAACTTAATTATTCAACAGTTTAACTATCGTAGAAGATTTGTGGTCTTGTGGAAATTCGAACAAAGTACACTGTATTGTCAGCTCATCAGGCCCGTCACTTGGTTAATACTTGACTAGCGTCCGCTCGGAGACAGGAATGCCCTGCTTTACCGATAACCTCCAGAGTCCGGCAGGTTATGAGTCCGACGATGTGAACACGTCATATTAAGCACTGGTGCTATTTAGGGGTGGAACGGGAGATAGCGTCATAAGCTTAGTTAAATGCATGTTTGCCTTCCAACAGTTAAACCTAATGGAGTTTGTCAATGACTATTCAGTGTTGGACAATTATATGGGGTATTCCACGGGTAACGGTATAGATTTTAGTCCTGCAGAAATTGGAGTGCCATTTTGATTGCAAACTTAGAACACGAAGTTGCAGATGAAATAAACCCTTCCATTTACGGAACTTTTTAATGAAAATCTACGTTATCATCACGTTAAAATTGCAAAGTAATATCTGAAAGCACACGATAAATCTTTCCCAATTTTCATGAAGCGTTAAGTTTTCAAGATGTTTTTGGCTTGGTACAGGTATGCAATGATATTCAGAATATTGCAATGTATAAGGCTCCCGTTACCGAAAATAGTAAACGGCATTGCGTAATGTTTTTGATCCAACAGATAGTACGATTTGGATGTCACGATTGAATATATTTCTCATTTCGGCATATTTCATATTTTAAAGGAGGAATAACTCTAAATTAAAAAACCGACAACTATGGATCCACGGTCGGCGTGTCGGCCAGCGGTTTCCGGAGTTAGGCAGAATCATTTGCGATAATAATTTGAATGAGTGATGGCCTAACCCCTAATGGTTTGCCCGCCAACTGCTAAGTGGAAGGCAGTTTTTCTGAGTTTTAAATATATTCTCATACAGTAGCAATTCAGTATAAATGCAGCCGCATGTAACGGCCAGGTTTTTAGCAATTTTTCTGTGCCGTCGTGCAAATGCGGGGCGATAGGGCATTGCTATGGGTCGTTGCAGACAACACTCTAGGGAGGGTCGCTATGATGGAACAAGGAAAAGGGCGATGTAAAAGCCTGAATAAGGCATACGGAGGAATCACAGAGTAAAAAAAAACTACGAATTTAAAATTAGCTGAGATAAATGAAACAAAATTGGTATTGAATTCCTAATTTCATAAATTTTCATAATAAGCACCGTCGAAAGTACACATACACCCATATTATATAGCGTATAAACAAGCCTGTAGGATAGAACATCGCAAATTACTTCCTCATTATTTCTCAGCTTAATATGTTTTTCAAAGGAGAGTCAAAGTTGATTAACCTCCTCCTTACAAAGATTATGCGCCATATAAGCAGTGTGAAACATTTGGAAGGTTTGCAACGTTTCAATTTGTAACCATGGCTCTCCTATAGTATTTTTAAGAGCAGCCACTCACAATATACAGTATCATCCCACAGATTCGCCATTTTGTTTTGCAGCAGCATTTTTTGTGCATATATTTATACGGTGATCCTGGGCCAAAAGCGCAAGCGGTGATAATAGTAAGGGCGGTGTAAGGTCCTGGGGTCAAACGACTCTTGGACGGCGTCGTTCTGGTCTTCCCCTTCTGCAGGAGAGTCATTCTGACTCAGAACTGCGCAAATCTTTCGAGGGGATGACTTCGCATGGTCTTTTTTATCTTAATAGCACACAAGAGGTTTTCATGTTCTCTCTATCCATTTCTCTTTGTAGATAGAATGACAGAGAGCCCTTGATGTCTGTGACAGGAGGCCTGAATTCATTAATCATGCCAGATTCCGTCAAGGACAAGCTAATTCGAGATTAATCAGTGGAGAGAAAAAAAGTAGCAAGAATTCGCTTGGGCTGGTACTTTTGCTCGAG
Organism: Clistopyga incitator; assembly: GCA_947507545.1. Taxonomy (NCBI): domain Eukaryota; kingdom Metazoa; phylum Arthropoda; class Insecta; order Hymenoptera; family Ichneumonidae; genus Clistopyga; species Clistopyga incitator. The sequence continues at coordinate 8,212,599 of OX382176.1, forward strand.
GGGTTTCTTGCATTCCCTTGTCTGATCTCGAAATGAGTATCTTTGGCCTTGAATATCCGACCGACGTTCTCTTATCTCGGACCGTTTTTCTTCTCTATGGGACTCTTAAGGACAAGATTGGCAAGGGCACGCGAAACAACTTCATATTCTGGATATGGTTTATGGTATGTGCTTTACCCACGCCGTAGAGGGAAACATATGGCACGCTTCTGACGCGATATTAAACCTCATGAGGGTGATGGCAGCGTTGAAATATATAATATCAGTTGTTTCTTTCTTATGTAACAGATGCATCTTATGCTTTCCTTCCTTCATAGCGGATGATAATGATTTGTCAGAAAAAAAATAAAGAGTGATTCTCACAAGGAGAAAAGAGGTAGTTGGGTCAGCCAAATCCAACGGTCACTGGACATCAAAGAAACATTTAGTTACAGCAACGAAATTTTTGATTTCTTCAACAGTTTCTGGGTTCAGCTGATCAAAAAATGTTAAAGGCGAGTAACATTTTTCTCGAGCTGACTAAAGAATTTATTTCACAGTCAGTGACCGCTATCATTGCGCGGGGAAAAGATATGGTTTATTTTTGAATTTGTAGAAAGGTCCTTTTTAGATTGTTACTATCGATGAAAGAATATTACTACAATATACATTACCATTTGAAATTCTTGGGTCACTCACCACGCAATTGCAGACGTCAAATTTCGGGTTTTAGCTTCACCTCAAACGAGCACTAGCGCTCGAGGAAAAGCTTAGGAAGAACAGAATAATTTGGAAAACCCAGCTCTCAACATAAGCTGGAAATAATACTTCCAGCGACGATCTTCTTTGTCGAGAGTTAGGGTACTAAGCAAAATAATCTTTGTGGAGAAGAAGTGGAGTGACATTTGTTCGGAGTATGTCGGGTTTTAGCTCCCCATTCTTGTCCAGAGCTTTTCACATGGATATTGCACCAGGAAAATGCAAAACGGCGCGTAAGAGAAATGAAACAGGAAGACTTTCCGGTGAAAAGAATCTCGACGGTACTTCATGGTCAGTACTACAGGAGGCCTCAAAGTGATACCATTCTAGAAATCCTCGTATCAGTCAGCGCACAAGAAATATCAATTTAGGTCTTGACAATTCAGTTTGATATCTTGCTCTCAATATCAACTGGAATTAATACTTCTGGAGACGATCTTCTCTGTCGACACGTACATCCTGGTTAGTATTGTCGGAGGTCTCAGAGTAATTTGGGAATACTTGGATTATTCAGTAAGCAGATAAAAATGAATTTAAGACTTGGGATTTTTGTTACACTTTCAAAGGATATTTTAAGTCGCGGAGAATCATTTTTCCAAAGGGAAGAATTTTTTCCGATATCTTCTTCTGAATATAAACTAGAAATAATTCATCGTGAGATCTCTGTCAACCGTTAAGTAGGAGGCAAAAAAGCGTTGCAGAGCGAAAGTAAAGTGGCACTTATACGAAGCATGTCGGTTTTTAGCTCTCCATTCGTGTCCGCAGCTTTTCACGTGAAAATTCCGCAAGGCGAATGCCGAAATAAGAGTAGGACAAATGAAACAAGACGACTTCGCGGAGAAACGAACCTCTGGAGTGCCTCCAATAGTGCTAAATATGTGGAACTATAGAAGGCTTCAGCGAAATTACACTCTGGAAATTCTTGGATCATTTAATCCACGGTTAAGAATTAATTTGAGACTTAGGATTTGGATTGCACTTTTAATAACCATTCCGACTGACTCAGCATGATTCTTCGGAAGTGAAGAATTATTTCACATCTTTCTTTCTTCATAAGCTGAAAATAATACGTCCTGAGACGATCTTCTCTGCCAACAGTTAAGATAGGAGGTAAAAAAGCGTTGCAGAGAAGGCAAGTGGCACTTGCCCGAAGCACGGCATTTTTTTTGCTCGCATTTGCTGGCGAGTCTTTCGCTTGGAAATTCTGCAGGGCGAAGACGGATATCTGAGCTAAGGGAATGCAACAAAAAAATTTCTCCGTGAAAAGAATCTCAAGAGTACCTCATTGTTAGTTACTGCAGTTACATGGTTAAGAATTGAGAGTGATTATATTCGCGAGTTTTGTGTAATAATTATTGCAGATTTCTTATACTTAGTGTTAACAATGGGTTCTTCGACCGTAATTAAAGTTAATTAATGAGCTACTTTCAATTTAAGCAATTAACGCACCTGCTCGATCCACTTAATCAACACCTTAGACAGTAAACAAAAGAGTAAAAAAAAAACTTGTCACACATTAATTATCCATTTTGAATAGATAAATGTTTAAAAAAATTATGTGTAATCCACGCTTTCTCATCATACTATACGCAATTCATTTTCACAGTAGTTTTCGAATAAGAAAATTTTTAGATACCACGATAGACTGATGTTGTTTTTTCTACATTTTTCCCCGAAATCTGAAACGTGACTGTTTAACGTTTGGCTGACAGAAAATCATCTTTTTTGCTTACTTGTCACTTAAATAAGACTCTTGACATAAGATTCAATAAATAAAAAGACATTCAGTTATTGTTCGGGTCAAAGCAATTATATCGGGTAGAGTACATCGTATTGTTATTGCTATTTGTAACATGTATGATAAATGGAGCTTGTTTCGTTGTCTGTGCGAATTAGTTGGTGAGCATTTGGGTAGATCACCACCTGGCTGACATGAGGGGGTCAATTCTTGTATGGATTGCCGATTGGATGATTTTATCAGCACTTGGTTGGGCGATCGTCCACCTTATCATAGCGGTCATTATTGAGATGGATGACCGCTTAGTTGACTTTCATGATCAACACTGAGATGGGTGACCGATTTGGAGACACTCGTGATGTGGATGGCCTGATTTTAGACCAAAATGATATTGCATACGCCCTTATGGGTTGTAACGTGGCCCTAGTATGGAATTCCTATTGTAGAAGCCCCGAAGAAACCTCACGAGGTCCCATACTCCTTCCTGGTCACGCGGTTAAATTTATGCACGGGACCGCGGTCGTTAGCAAAACGTTAGAACTGTTCGCGCAAGCATGACTTTGTCGGTTCATTTAATTCTTTTGATTGGGTGTTGGCCCTGATCGTTACTTGGAGGTAACTTTCAATATACGGAAGGCGATAGCCCGCATGCGCGAAGTGGCGAACGAAGCGATCTTTCCAACCGCCCATGGGGTACTACCGGACAGCTGCTGGTTGAGTAACCAACGCTCCCGCTAACTCGTAGATAATCCAGAGGAGGCATACATAACTTCCGGTCTTTTTAACTACAATAAAGGTTTTTCAGTGCCGAGCTCCTTCAGTCGTTTTAGTACGTCATTTTGACGAAGCTATGTCGCCTGGTTATCCGTGGAACTCTTTGCCCAGCCAACAGTTTCCTCTAGCGCAATTAAAACGAGTCGTCCACCATTTTACATACCCACTTAGACTTGGCAAGAGATGTCAGACATACAGTTGCACCCGCCGCACCGTCTAGTCATTCGACGCGGAAAACATTCGACTTTTCCGGCTGGTGTGACGTTCGCTCGTTTCCTCGGCTCTACGAGCCACTCTCTATGCGCCATTACTTTTATCCGCGAACGAGAGTGTAGACGTCCCCGCGGCTTGCCATTCTCAAGAACGGCAAAACGATGACACTTGCCTTTCACCTGGATTTAAGGGGTTATACCTAGTCAGGCAGTAGAAAAAAGTGTGTTCTTGATTTCGTCACTTTTAAATAGAACATCGTAATTACGTATTTCCGCAGCCGTTCGGTAATTCAACAAGTAATATCTCAAAAACAGTCAGTTATTTTTTTTGTGCAATAACATTGTTATAGCATATAACTATAGCGCTTTATCGAACCTCCGTTTTTAAAGACCATGGCCGCGATGTCGCAAGAAGCACTGCATCTATTTAAAATTTCAGCTTCCTTGACTCATCAAAAAGTAATGCTTGAATGAAGGAATCAATTTGTGAACTGATAGTTTTTTGTGTTATTGAAATTAGAGCCTTTTTTTACAAACAATATTTTATTAGATTCATTATCTAATATATTATTATATTTACGAGATTTATAATTATTTTTTCGTGAGAAAATTGTGATAGACACATTGTCAATATAAAAAAAGAAAAAAAAAACGTTATGAACCTGTAGGGAATCTAATGTAATCTTCGGACGAAATGTCCATGTATACGTCGATCTATAAATGTATGCATGGTAAACACACTAGTCGGGCGTCGATTTCGGTTGTCAAGCCACGAATTCGAGTTCCGATCAGTGCGCGGCTCACCTCTTCCCGTGTAATCGACACCCGAAATTAAAGTAATGCTAATGAAGAGACAAGTGGCAGAGCGATATCGATGGCCTGAGCCCAGTCGTCCGCGAACTCTTGCCTAAGGACGAAAATACGTTGAGTCAGTCGAATATAGAGCCATTTATAATTGATTTAGTGGTGAATAGTTAATAGTGCAAAATCTGCAGCGATATTGTAAATAGAGGCCGAAAATCGTAAACTATCAGCCTCCTTCGTTCGAATGGAATTGTATCTTCAACAATATAATTTTTGGAGCTTGGGCGAATCGACTCATGGAGGAGTGACGTCACTGATGCTCCGCCGACCCCTTGTCTATCTCTCGCTTATTTCGGACGGGTGACGATCATCGAAGCGAAGCGAAGCTAAGTACCAGAGGTACCAGAGACATTTTTTTTTCAATGAGAGTTTAATCTCACCTGTAATGTATTGAATTGGTATGCGAAGAATTGAGAAAATGTATGGACTAAATATTGCTGAAATCATTTACCAATGAATATTGAATGGTTATGAAAATGATATATCCGATAAAATGATGTGCCAATGAGTATTGAATGGATATGAAAATGATACATGTTATGAAATGGTGTGCCGATAAATATTGAATGGATATGAAAATTATAAATGTGATGAAAGTATGTGCCGATGAATGTTGAATGAATATGATATATGGTAAATGATATTAAATTTGAAGAAGTAATATCGAATTAAACTAATGTGCTGGTATTAATCACTCGAGTCCCGATCTCCTGATTCCCGTAAATATATAAGAAAGGAAAATTTATTTGAAACCCAAAGAAAAAAAAAAATTATTACAAACCTGCAAATGATTCTAAAAAAAAAAGTCATGAAAATTTCTTTTTCATCCGGCCACGAACTAAGTACAACGTCTTAACTCATCCGCCCTTCGCTATCAACCGTCTCACACTGTTTTCCTTCTAATCCTCAATTATTCTCCGTCGACGAAAGTTAATTTTAGTTGCGCCTATTTTCTTATCTTATCGCAGTTCGGATAAGAGGCGAAAAGTTTCGTAGAGTCCGCGCCTGGCGCTTTTCCTTATCCGCCCCTATCTTCTCCACAAACTGTAGCATTCTCTGATTTTGCAGAAAAACTTTTTTAATGAATCTTGGCTCATTATTGCGAGCTCATCGCTTGCAAAACTCGCCCAGATTTGATCTTCGAGATTAATAGTGTATTTGCAGGTCTGAGACGATTTTTCTAGACAGAGTTAGCTCATTGGCAATTTATCCAACGTCGATGACAATTTGTTAGTACGTAATGTATTAACGTTACAGTGAACTAATTCAAAATTCCTTTCCTTAAGGGGAGGTTCCAGTATAATTGACCAAAAACTACACTAAGTTCAGGAATTAATTGTGGATGAACAACAAGACGTAATAAGGTGGTTTTTTTTAAAACCTTTGTTTATGCTTCAATTGTAATAAATTTTTTTTTTCAATTTATACGAAATGGCGTCCAAGATGGCGGTTGATACATGAAGTGTCCTCCAGTTCCATGCAAAACTGCGTGCATTCCTCACTCGTTAATTTTCAATCTAGAATCATGAAACAAGTTCCATTTTAAAACTGAATAAATACAGAATAGAATGAACCTAAAAAATCAAAAAAATATTGGAAAATGACAAAATGGCGGACATGTGAACTTGAAAGTTCGTTTTTTGGATGTTTTTTTTTTCACTCACATATCCGCCATTTTGTTATTTTTCAATATTTTTTTCGATTTCTTAGGTTCATTCTATTCTGTACTTATTCAGTTTTAAAATGAAACTTGTTTCATGATTCTAGATTGAAAATCGACGAGTGAGGAATGCACGCAGTTTTGCATGGAACCGGAGGGCACCTCATGTATCAGCGGCCATCTTGGACGCCATTTTGAAAAAAAAATTATTACAATTGAAGCATAAATGAAGGTTTAAAAAAACCACCTTATTACGTCTTGTTGTTCATCCACAATTAATTCCTGAACTTAGTGTAATTTGTCGGTCATTTATAGAGGAACTTCCCCTTAATTAACGGGTAAGTTTTGCAAAGCAGATTTTTGGAGAATGATTGTGGATATTCCTGGTGGAAATTATTGTATTTCTGATACATGGCACACGTCACAGAGTCATGTCAATAAACCATCCAGCAAATATTTGAATGGAATGTATTCAACCAATAGAAAGTTGAGTAGAGTATTTACATGGGATGCGTACATTTCCATCTCCTGCCTCCCATTTACCTGCCTCCCGTAACCCTGATATACCTTAGCCTTAACCTATCCGTGATAGATGTCCAGCACTCACCGTAATAATGGACTTTTTTATTTTCTACAAATAATAATATTGCACGGCTTTGACTCAAAACTTTCACGATTACATATTTCCTCAATTCTTAGCGACAGGACATAACATAGTTTTGGTCCCGTGCTCTCTCAGCTTCTCTGACTGAGATTAGTTTTTTCGACGCGGTACATTTACTTGTAAGCAATTTGCTTTTCTCGTTGCAGCATTTGTGATTTGTAGTTTGTTGCATCTTACACACAAGCGCAAATATACGACACCACATAGGTGTTTCACTGTTAGTATTTCATACTCCCTAAATAGTTTAGTACTGTATCGAATATTTTTTAATGTTAGGAGCTTTAGTGCTCTCTTTTGGTGTATTCCAAGATTTCGTCCATAAGACCATTTTTCTAATACTTATTTTCTCCATAATTTACGCAATAATCCAGATTGAAACTTTTTAATCGCATTTAGAGGAGTTTCAATTATAATTTAAAAAAAATTGAAACCCTCAATGCTCACAAAGGCTAATGCGAAAAATTACGGTGAAAGCACTTATGCTTCCATGATTATGGCTCCAACCGTCTTTACAAATCCTCTTTCCACCTGTCACTCCTTTGCACACTCCACAAAGTTGACTTAATTTCCAATGTGTCCGCACACGATCTACCTATACGGCACCGATTTCGTAATGGGCACGGGGAACGGCGAAAAACCCATAGCGACATAAACAGCCGGTATAAATGAAAGTGACTCATTTAAGTGTAGATACGAAGGTTACCGAAAACCTCTCTTCTAGCCCATTTATTTGATACACCAGCACGGCTAAGCGGACACCCATCCAAGTTTCGGCCGCAAGCAATGCTGTTAACTCGGGGGACCGCTAAAGCCGCCCACGAATCGCATACCCACCAGTTTCGGTTATTGGAAAAATATATTGTACAGTATCTCATTTTCGTATAAAGGCATTTCCCTCATATGATGTATTTTTGTTTCCACATACTACAAAATATACACGAAAGTATTCGTTCATTTGGAGAGATATCTGTGCATGGGATAAATAAATAGGTTAATGTAAATATAAAGCGAATCGCCAGGATGGACAAGTACTAGTTGCCTGATGCCTTACTACCATTTTTTTGCTTCCAGTTTCTTATTCATCCATTGTTTCAAGGCAGAGTAAAATACAGATTACTCTTAAAGAAAGTTAGTTTGATACAAAGAATATAGATCTACACAATTGCTAGTGTGTAACATGGTAACACACTTAGATGAGGAGTATAGACTTCGTTTGGGTGCCTCGCGGGTATTTAGCAAATGAAGTTAGTATAAGCAGTAGAGACCAGCTTACAGTGTAGCTCAGCTTCGGTGTATACTATACCTACTGTTCTGAATTCGTTCGCTCAAATCCCATGTGGATATCCGGACTGAATTGGCTTCCGCCTTCCGGCGTTTCACCCGGCTGAAGGAAGCCTTTTATTTCCGTTGAAGGCGGATGATTGGGTTATTGCTCCAGTTCCCGAGCATCCACAGGGAGATTTTTGTATTTTTTGTTAGCACATCACCGTATCTCTGTCAGCAGAACTACTCGAAACAGATTGTATACGCGTTATACAAACCATATAAATAGGAACCGCAAATTTTACAAAATGAATGAGACTGTTCATCCGTATTAGTACGAAAGGCAAAGTCATTTAACCATCTATAAATAAACCATCCAGATGATTAAAAAACTTATTCATATTGTAATTGTTTCCGAGTGATTCGTGATATTTCTATCATCAACAATTGCATTACAAGAGAAATTTTGAGACAATGATATATGATCATTGGACAAAAAAACTCATTGAATCAATTCGCTGAGTGAAACGTACACTAATTTACCAATTTGAATTAATGGAAATAATAAAACGTAGTCGAAAAGAGGATTCCTAAAAACTAGCGCGTAATTAAGGACTCGCTGGGCGAGATCAGTGTAGGACCTAATTAATGGTCGAGGCGATATTACGCGAGAGCCGGACGGCAGAAGTACGGCCAATGAAACTGCGAGGGCTCGCCAAAGCGGCAAGACCTCGGATCGGTCGTGATGAACGAGCCTTTCCGTTCGCTGTCTCGAGCTACACGAACGATTAATTTCGCTTCGAGGGTCAGAACGCGAGAGTGGTCTTTCGCCTTGGCTCTTGCGAGGGCGCCAGGACAATCGCCAGGGTTGCTGATAGTGTGCTGTGTCATAGCTCCATGCTATTGCTGCTGTTGCTCCTACTGCTACTACTACTACTATTACTAGGACTACTGGTAATAGTAGTGGTAGCGGTACAGCGACTCACCGGAGGGGGCTCTCGAATCCGATTACGTGAACGGATCAGCGCGATGATGGAGTATCTGACCGAGCCAACGATAAAACCACCGAATTATCGCAGATTATGTTTCGTAATTTCCAAAGGTATACCCCGAATTAGCAATAACTAATGACTAAATGAAATCGCAGTCGGTGCGAATTATTAATTGTTCGTTTATTAATTGACAATGTATTTATTTTTTACGTATATATTTCAGTGTTACCATAAGTAGTTAATGGTTGTCGGTAGTTCTGGTAAGCGGCAATGGAACATGTTAATACAATACATAGAATTCTTTCATGGATCAGTGAATCCAAATTCTTTTAAATAGTTGTCAGGGTGAAGTATTCAATGATCAATTTTCAAACTGATACCAGAATCTGGGTAAAGCTTTTGTGTGAAATATTTTAACGAAGTATCAGAATGAAAAATCTGTGTAAAGTACCCATTAGGCCCTAGCATCTTTCCGTCTGTAATGAATTATTTTCTTCCTTCTAAACCTCGTCTCAATCGTCGTTCATTCAAGCCGTAATAGTATATACGAAAAGAATCGACTTTTGAGATCTCACATTTGCGCTAGTGGACAAATATTTAAAAAATTACATAACATATTATAATAGAGTTCTATAAAATTGAAACATTTTATAAATCCTTAAATCTAGAGGAGGATTCCAATCCTAATTCTCCAATATAGTGTTACATTGTCTCTATTACCCCTTTTATGCTTTTTCACGCTTTGCAACTTTCTACCACCAGATTTTGGCAATGCAGTGGTAATAAAGATAGAAAGGAAAGATCTCGATAGCGAACATAGACAAGACCGAGAGAAAGAAAACGAAAAGCTCAGTAACACGACCATTGGAGACCTTCGGCAAGACCTACAATTGTCCCGTTCTCGGCACCATCCACTTTCCGTCCCAATCGGGTGTTTTCTGTTATTACACCGGGCACTATACCCTCTTTCTTTCACCGCCCATGGCAAAATTGTACTACAAGAAACTTCAGAGTGATTTTCTTGCCCTCTTTAAACCAAGATCATGTGCTAGACTCCAACAGTCGATGCCCGGAAGATATTTGCCAAACACTTTCAATGTCCGTTATATGACAACGAAAAGTATTGAAGCCCGCAAGTCAATGTCCGATGAGTTTTGGCATCACAACTGGTCGTGCACATCTGTGCTTCTACTATTAATAACAATTGTATAATTTAATACTTGGAGCGTTAAACCGGCGTTGAAGTACTGGCCCCGGGGGAAACATTTGTTGATATATTGTACTAGTCAGAAGGCTAAATTTCATTCGTAATTAAATTTAATTCGATGCGCAACTGCTACCACCGATTCTGCGGCTCTTTCTCACCCCACGCAACATGTTAAAGTATCAAAGTTAATTCCCGCGAGAGTCATCAGAACCCTGGTCACTTTCTCGCCCTCTCTGTGCGTTCCCATCGAGGTAGATGGGTAAAATCTACCCTACGAGGATTTATTAATATCACTCCCGACTGTACGTGCTCAGCAAGAGCAAAGCAAATAAATTGCAACTGCAATTTTTATTTTTGTGGCTGGATAATATTTTTTCGAACTTATGTTTGTTTCACTGTTTGTTTCGGATGATGCGTAAAAGAATCGATTTAAATTGTCGCTTTTTTCAAAGGGCACAATAGTTGACACTGTCAAAAAAATGTGAGGTTCGGCAACCAATCACGTTGTTAAATTTGGCTTTGCATGTTAACTTTTTAATAAGAAGGATATAGTTAATTGGCCCAACGACTCGACTAGCTGACCAAACTGATAAATTTGTTCGGAGAACCTAGTAACTGGTTAACTCGACCAAGCAAACTTGTTGAAGCCTATTCAACCACATAATTGGTTATCGCAACCGACCATTTACCTCCCTGTAACCATCTTCCACTCAGTTGACTGGAGAAACGTGCATCAAGTAAAATGAAACTGATAACATATAACTGCATAATATGATAAAAATTCATCGTTGTTTGCAGCATGCGGAACGTAACAATTATAAATGCTCATTTGTCTAGTTATTGAGAAATTTACGCTATTTCGTACGGTTTCGCTAGATGTTTCGGATTAGACTTCTTACCTAATTTTCAGAAAATAACGATTTGTATGCTGCATTGTAAGTTAAATAATTGAACAAGGGTTTTTTACTGATCAATTTCCGTGTATCATAAGACTTTTTTATAAGAAAGTTTTGCCTATAATAGTGAAGAAGCAATGTGCAAAATTCCACTTTGTGTAGTGATGAATAAATATTCAGAAAGCAAATAAACGCCAGATATAGAATTAAATTCCATTGCTCTATTTACAAGTACAGTGTAATTAAACGATCAGAATGAATTTTCATAATGAAACTTGACACGAACTATTGAACATCGATTGTTGATAGGGTTATCAGTGTAGTCTGTGCTATAGACAACACTCTTAAGAAATGTTTTTGAACAGCGTTCAATTTTCAAAGATTTGTTTGGAAGTGAGCCGAGTGAACAATATACTCATAGCAAGATAATCAGGACAATGAGAAAAAGTGAAGAAAATGCGAAGAGGTTTAGATATAGGTGACGTGCTGTAAAAAGCCAATACGGAGGTATACAAGTGTGATGTCTTTCCACTTGTATTATCGAAGGATTGAAATGACTGTCGATCTTGAAAAAGCACCTGAAGCAACTAGGATGACCAACCGAACAGCCGAGAGAATCATAGAGAAGATGAAACCCAGCAACAAAGCCATTGCTGATTACTGTACAGCGGTCGAAAGACAATACGATGTAATGGGAACGGATCGAACAATGGGACGGGCAAAGCTACGAGCAACCGCAACCCACTGGACCTTGAGTTCTCTGCAGCACCTCATCATTGCCCATCGACGCTGTGGCCTCGCTCCTAGGACAAGCCTGACGGAGGTGATGTTCAATGTCGATGCTTCCCTCGCTGTTGTTAGTTCGAGCTATCCCGATTCGTATCGTTTTGATGGATCCTCCAATATATGTATTTTGGTCCGACATGTCAAAATAATTGGATGTGAAGGAGGATGATCGAAACATTGATCAAGAAACCCGATTGACTCAACAGTAAAGAAGGACCAAAATCCTAAGTGTACGTCGACATAAAAAAATACAGAATATTTTTAGTTTTTCGTATGGATAATAAACAGAAAAACAAATGAGCTACCTTACAATCGAAAAAACTCGGTTACTACATCAAGAAAATTTCGCAATGTCTCAGATACAATATAATTTACTTTTCAGCTAATGTAATTTAATTAATTTCTTCCACATATACGGCTGGTGTGGCCTTTTACATTTCTCCCGTCGGTTTCTGCCGTTATGGCGACCCCCCCCCCCCCTCACTGTGCGGCCGCAGCCGACTTCCCCACCGTATGGCTTTTGCCGAGGGCCCAGGGAAACTGCGAAAAACTTGGGTCGATAAAGTCGGTGTCCCTCTAAGTCCCCGATAACCATGCGAGTAGCGCTTCCTCGCACAGCCACCGGTGGCGCTTCGAGCCGCACCTCCCCTCAGTGATGTTCCTGCTCGGCTCGCAGTACACCATCCGCCAGATAAGAACTCGCGGAAGTTTTCGAGCCGAACACGAATCATCACTGATGGGTGTTTTTAGGTGCATATTTATTACGGTGGGAACCCAACTACCAGGATCACAGAATAAACACTTGGAAAAATTCCAGCAGTGTCGGCTTGGAATCGAACTCGGGCCCGCATCGTGCGAACCCGAGCTCTCATCCACTATGCCACTGCTCTCCTCTCTTTTCAGTCAATGTATTTTATTACTATCATTTTCCACTGTTGGACCATTTAAACTGAGCCAAATTTAGATCCGAACTATGTATAACACAACGTTGTGATACAAAGTTGTATTCCAACCGAAATTCTGGATAAGAGAATCCTTGATTCTCAGAAAATAATGGACTTGGAATTGAAAACGCTAAAAATTCTGGAACAGATTTTGTCCGAGCAAAATGTAGGGGGTCTATCTTAATTTAAAAAAATATACGCTCCAAAGTAAAAAATAAAAACAAGTTCTCGATTACTTACCTTAGGAAGTTGAAGCCACATTTTGCACGTTCAAATCCTGTCCCGCTACCCGCAGAAAACTCCAATATATATATTGAGCAAGGGAAGGTATATGTAAAACTAGAAAAACGAAATCCGCTGAATTCTATAGACCAGGCCACGTTAAATTATGTATGTTGTATGTGTTGAATACACAACGCACCGCAAATACACTAGCCTAAGCAATACAGGGGAATCCACATGACACATATATACGCAGAGCTACAGAAACGAGGAATTTCGGACACAGTGTGAGGGCGGAACCCCATAAACCGTACGTTACGCTATTCCGCCCTTCCACCTATGCCTGATCTCTCAAATTATTTGTGTGTTAATATATTTCACCGCTGGCGAATGGCCAACTGAATCGACCTCGATACCGTGCTTTCGTATGCATATATACCGATAAGCTGTAAAAGGACTGAGGGATAATAGAGCCTGGGTGGCATACACCGACAAAAGGTAAAATCGACTGCGACGCGCCTATGCGACAAGCGGTTTTAGCCATTGTATACTCGTCTCTGTTCTCAGCAACCGTCTATTATCCTAAAGCTTGTTAGCTACGTGCGTTTACGTATCGTTACGCGTGAACGAGATTGACTCTGGCGGTCCCATTCGAGATCCTTTTAACGTTAAGCAAAAGCCCGGTATTAATGGGGTCTGCCGAGCTTTTCAGCGAGGAGAATAGCAGTAGAATAGGAGGTGCTTTGAGCAAGCGGTACCGTTTTCGTACAGGCAAAAGTCAATTGGAACTGTCCAAGCTGTGGAGCTCAGGTAGATGACAAGGTTCCTGCATCCGCATACAAAATTGCGAGCTAATGCGGCCCGAAAGGCTTGACTATGGCTTTTGTCATGCTCAGAGCTGCGCAGCATACCAAACGAAGTATTATGTCCCATGTGAGCATTGCTAATGGGATTTCGGTTGTTCCACGATCCTATCGAGACTCATAACTAACGTTACCGAGCGGCAAGTAGAACTGCGCGTGGAAAGCTCGAGTGGGATGGGCAAATGCACCTTCGCCGTACTAAGCTCCTCGTAATTAAGTCTCGTCGCTAAGAGTGGTTGCTGGTGTTTGCACTGCCCGAGGGCTCTCTCTGGCTCATTCGCGTACTCTTTACTCGCGCCTTTGCGCCTGCGATTAAAAGGGCTTCTCGCACTCGCGCTTTGTATACTCAGCGAATTTTTTAACGTCTAAAAAATTTAGGAGCATATGAAGGGCTTGGTGAGCTTGGGATAAGTAAAAAAAAACGAATGATCGGTAGTTAGTGAATGCATGGTCATGGGCCAAAGCAGAAAACCCTGAAGTAAACGTTATGCGAGATACAGAAAAATAACAGAAGTGCACCCAGGCAGAAATCATGTTGAAAACAAGAAATACCGAGGTGCGCTTTGGTAGTCAGGACAGCCTCGAGACAATGTCGGTTGCTGTGCAAGTAACGCAACACAGGCAGGAACGTAAGGTCAACGTACGAAGAAAGTCGTAATGATAACAACGGCCCAACGTTTGTAAACGACGTTTATCCTCGTGGTGGAGGTTATTCGGCTATTAAAAACGATAAATAATTATCAATCTGCACAGCTGTTGAATGCTTTGTAAATATTCTCAACTCTATTTAATGCTTTCTAAAAACAACAATTAACTGGAAACAACAGAATACATTATTTCGGCATTGATGGGCATAGAACCTGCGGCCTCGGAATTAGTATTCCACGTGCTTACCTACCCGGAGGAATCTTGTCCTCATCTTGATAAGATTGGAGTCGAATTACATGTATTGTAACACGGTGGAGCGTTACAGTTTTTTCCCCTCTCGGCCGGCTCGAAGGCCATCACATACCACTTTTCATAACTTTTAAGCGTTATTTTTGATAATTAATGGAAGCGATATTTTGTGTAAGAATTCCCCGTTTTGCCCCCCCCCCCCGCCGTTATGAATGCATATTATATGGTCGATTGGAATTGGGAGAACATCGCTGATGCATCAAGAATCAACGAGAGACACTACGGCAGCCTAGGCAAAGTGACGTGGTGAGAGTGTAGGTTGGAAAAGGACAGAAGATCTGCCACGCCAGCCCACTGTGGAGTACACACCGCGTCACACGGAGAGCCTCCACTCGTGGGGACATATGTTGGAGTTCGCCGCCCAACTGCGTGCGTGTACTCGCTCCAACGATCGGCAGCGGCAATCCAAACAGCCCGCGGCGACCGCACTGCCCAACTGCGTTACACCGTTCCGCCGCAGCACCGCCCAAGCGCCACTGATCAGCCACACTTGATCCATCGATCAATGCCGAAGCGCGTAGTGTTTTCGAGCCGACAACTCCCGAGGATACCCGAAGACTCCCGGAAGATCGAGGAAGAAGACGGAGGACATTTTTCCTCACTTTGAGCCTCACCGTCGTCACGACCCGTGTGATAAAGAGTGACCGGGGGTATTGTCCCCGGTGCTATTTTTGAGTGTGTGTGAGAGATTTTGAGTGAGTAATTTTTGTGATATTTTTAGCCCCCGTTTCGCCCCCCCCCCCCTCCCCCAGCCCCGTATTTCTCTCTCGAGTTACATTTCTATTACCTTTTGCATCGAGAAGACCGGCTGCCACCGCGTGGAGATCGGTGCTTCTGAGCACAATTGTTATTAGAGTTATTATTGTTTTTGCGTGCGAGGTAGTGTGGTGGTTTATCGCGAATATCGCTCGTACTTTTAGTATTTAATTTCCCTTTGCGCTGTTTCCCATTTTTACCCTCCCATTATCGAATACTCCCGTGGTTCACCCCCCCCCCCTCTTTTTTGGTTTACCTGACCGAGGTAATAATTAAGTAGCCAACGAGTTCCGGAATTCACCCCCTGAGACCCCTCATCCCTCTACCCTCTAGCCGCGCCCCTATTTTTACGATCTATTGTTTTCTTATATTTTCTTTGTCAGAGTACCGGGTCAAGTGACCGGTAATATTCCGTTACTACACGTCAGTCAACTTGCTGCCGACCTGCTGTTCACGCAACTTTGAAGTTTGTCTGGAGAAAAATAATTCAGTAGTCCGCCATTTAATTGACTCGCCTGGAGCTTATTCAATCATGCAAGATGGTTAGAACGACTAATCACGTTATTTTAGTGATGGCGGATCAGAGCACTTCAAGTATCAGGTATCAAAGAAATTCATTCGATTTCAGTCGGGTCAGGTGTCATTCTGGTACCAATTGCATTAATTGGATATCCGCCGGTTTCTGATCCGATATCAACACCTCTTGTCTCACCAGGGTTGCTAGCCGTTAGGCGGGTCTGAGCCGAAGAGGACATTGTCACTTTCTGCTTAATCAAAACGGCAAGAAGTCTCACCGATGTTAATTCCCATTCTCACCTCTTGTTGTCTGCAATCGTAAAAAAATGGGTTGTCGATCAAAATTTGAAAAAGGCAGTCAGACTTCAATGCGAAATTGATAATCATTAATTGTTGTTTAGTCCTCCATTAACCAATTGAATGATAATCTTCGAATTGAAGATTCGTCCTGCTTGACAATCGTTAATTACATCGACCAGAGCCTTCAATGGAAATTCTACCTTACAGAGATTACGTTCTCGGTTCTTTTTACACTATTCCAGCTGCGATTGAAAAGGTTTCTCGCGCTTTCACTCAGAATACTTAACGAATTTTACACTCCTCTCATCGGGGAAAGTACAAGGAAGAAGAGAGAAAATTAAAAAACGTAAGAGGAAGAGACAATCAACTTTGAAAGCTCGCCGTCTTCATCGTGTCTTTTATTTCTTGCAAAAGAGTCTCATAGATAGATTAAAAGCTTCTTTGGAGAAGGGCTTCAGATCACGTTTGAAAACGGGTCAATGTTGAGGCTGGCTGGACGCCTTGAATTATGTGACAAAGTTTGAGTTCAAGATTAGTTATAGATGTTCCTCGGGAATAGCAGGCAAAAGCCGAAGCGGTAGCTACGGTGGACGTGAAGTTTCCAATAGAGTTGTCTCCTTCCTCCTCGTAGCCAGCACAGGGTCGCTTATATAGCTGATGGTTGTCGGCGTTTCCCCTCTAGAACAGATTTACTAATTCCATTTCAGTCTGGTCGGAACAGTAATAATATGATTAAGGGCTCGAGTTCGACGTATCGGTAACTTTCACCTTGATGGAAAGTCTGCTTGGCGTCTGAGAGCTTCCGGTCTTATCTATTCAAAGAGGGCTACGCATTTCTTAGACGGGTTCATTAGATATATCCGTTGAAACGTAGATAATTCAATTAGAATTATTGCATTTGGGTTCATGTGCTGATATTGTCAGATTCAATGCAACTTAATTAGCTTGTAACGAATTAAGCATGACGTTCATTCCCCTTCTAACATAGAAGTAGAAAATTTAGAAAATTCAATGAATATATTGTAACGGGACATCTCGCGACGCCACCGCTACAAGAGAATATTTTTTTTTACGAAAATTATTCTACATGAAAGCGGCCGTAAAATCAAACCCGAAAAATAACATCGAAATATCTTCTTAAGGCTACGAAATCTGCAACGACAATTGAGACGATATTTCCACTCGGCGTGTATTTACATGACGAGGAACCGCAACGAGCGAGAGAGCACAACAACCGCCCACACGTATGGGAGCCGAGCAAGTAGGTGTGCGCCGTTGTACCTCCAGCAAATACCACTACGCGCACACACCCCACGTAAAACTACCATCACCGACGACATTTACGCCCACTATACCACACTCCGAGTTATGTCGACGCTACTCGCTCTCCCAGAGACTAAATATGCTCTCTCCCTCTAAACCAACTAATTCATCGATAACTTTTTAATTATAAAAGTTAATGAGCACCACCAACATCTAGAAAATCGAGAATATCACGAAGCATCGCTCAACAAAGGATCAACAACTAGCCTAACAAATACAAAGAGATATTTAACAATTTGACAATTCTGGAGAAATTGTTAAATAGTTTCTTAACAAATCACAAAAGATACCAAACCATACCGGAAAAACCATGGAGGCAACTCACGTTCAATAAGCCAATAGTTTGTTTAAACAACAAACTGTTATTTAAACAAAAGGCAATTTTAAATCTACAAAAGCATTGTATATAACATGGAAGTGCAAGGTTCGACCTCCCATGAACCTCCATGGAACCTCGATAGTCACGTGACAGTCACCAACGCCGATTCTACCCTCGTGGAGGGCCCCGAAACCGTACCGTTTCGCTGCCGCGTCCATCGAACGGCGATCGGGTATATAAGCGACTACCGCGGACGGCTCGAGGCTCTTCTTTTCGACAAACGGATAAGTTCGAGTCACGGGCTGCTGCTTCTCAGCACAGTCATATTTTCGTTTTGTTTTGTGAAATAAATGTAAAGTAGCGTCCAGATAGTGGTATTTTAAAGACCCGGTTCCCTGACATTGCGTTCTTGCTATCGAGTTTGAAGGTACATTTAGGAAATTCGGCGTATTACTGTCTCCCTCGCACGGCGCGTAGGCCGGCATAATACGTTTGCATTAGGGCCACTTGGCTATCCGTCTCGAAAAGTGAAAAATAAAAATTGGAATTATTGAACCTCGAGCACTGCGCATCGGCTTGCAACAGTTCCCGCAGATAGTTCGGTGTACGCAGTTCTCAGTTGGCAGATAATACAAACACAAGTGGGGGTGCTTCTCGCGCATACTTGAATGCCTGCGCGAATCGTGCTTAACACGAGCTTCGCAAAGTTAGGTGTGGGTGTGCAATCTGCGAACACTGAGCACACCGGTGCTTTACGCTACGGAGCCACCCGGTACACACAATCGCCAGTACAGACGGTACCATTAGTTCGTGCTCTTTTTAGAGGGCTAACTGAGGGCACAGGACGAGTGACTGCCCACCGCCAAAAACCAAGCACACAGGGTTGCAAAGCAACAAACACCTGACACTGGAATACATCTGTGATTAGTTTACACCAGATTAGAGATAGCTACGCTGGTTTCATCATTGGGTTATTAAGCAATTCATTACCATTTTTGCAAGTTGAGTGTAGAGCTCCGCACGGGAGCACCTCCGCCGTGCGAATTTAGCTTGTGTAATATTAAGTGCGCCCCGATAAACGCAGTCTTTGTAACCCTTTTTGCGAGTTGAGTGTAAAGCTCGGTACGGAAGTACTTCCGAACGTATGAATTTAGAGTCGGTAGATGTAATTTGTCCACAAATCTTCCTGCTTAAGATCTCAGGTTAGGGCTAGCGCAAGTAGAGGGTAACCCCATTGTAGCCCGGCTAACCTCGTACAAACCCCGACTTCCTCGACCAAACCGCCTTCACAACAATTCTCCTCGGAGAATCAGTGATAATTAAGGCACACTCTTGTCGACAGACACATGAGAGAATAAAAATGTTAACCTAATCTGAGGCATCAATAAAAAACCACCAAACCCTCCACCGCCGATTTCCCAGTAGATCGCTCGAGTCCAGCACCCGAATCCTGAATACCGCCGCCTGCGCGTTTTGGTATTAGGAAATTATAAAAACATCGCGATTTTCGTTTGAAATAATTTTAAGGCCAAAGACGAACGGCGTTTTCAAAGAACTCTCGTCCTCTCTTTAGATGCCACTGACGCCCATTTCAGGGTAAAATAAAAATAGTTTTATTATTCCAATCAACCGAAATCGCGAAACGTTTCAATATATCTTAGAAATACGCAAATATTTCCAGAATTCCATTTGAACTGCAATAAAGGTTCAACAACCATCTGAAAATATACAAACATTGCATTAAACATATTCCTGGAAAAATGTTATGAATATGTAACCTTAAAACCATCTGACACAACAGTGTCAGTAACCCTGGTAATAGACGTCCATAATTAGAACAATAATTTAATTATTATTTTTTAATCATTTAACTTCGAAACCGGGTGCATCTCATTTAGAAGACCTCGATATGAACGGTAAAGATTTTTTTTCAATTTCATAAAATATATCGCGTCTGTAAATAATAAGAAAGAGGAATGACGATTGAGAGATGTCGAGAATTGGACCATTTACATCACACATATAATAAGGATGATTTTTTTCCACAAATTTATGATTTTCGATTTGGGTTCACGCGCAAAGTAATTGGTCAATAACTGCATATATGCAAATCTGGTTATATGATAGATCCTCAACCTGCCCGGCTACCCTTAAATTGTCGAACCTTAGCCTTCAGCCTTGCCATTTCATCAACAAGAGGTTTTCATGACACGTTTTTATAATATTCCAGTGACCACAAATTAGTGTGCGTTTTCTAATTAGGATATTTTATACTAGCAGCAGGAGAGTACTTGGCGTAAGGATCTCACGGCGTAAACGCAGCATACTTTGCTGCTGCAGCTGTGAAGTACACAAGTTTACTTTACGACCCTTAAACTTGTATACTACGTGTTGGAACGAAGTATACCTCGTGAAACCGTTTTCCACAAAAGTCCCACGCGATCGCCCTTAGGGATTTTGCAACTCACTTCACTCCCACTTCAGTACTGTATGAGAAACTCGAGTTTTCTCGTCGCCATAGTCCGATCACGAGTCCGCCTCTGGTTATAATGAAGTTTCGACTGTATGAACAGAAAAGTTTCGGAGAATGGCTAGTGCGACAGCAGCAGGCACCAATAGAACCACCTGAAACTTTGTGGTCCCGAACAAATTTCTGCGAATGAGAGTTATTTTTCGACCAATCGAAAACTCGCAAAATTCTCTAAACATATATTTTGGAGTATTAAAGCTTATTAGAGGCGCTTACCGCACCCAGAGAAAATATTGATCAGACATTAATAAAATTTAGTCGAAATAAATAAATAGTCATATTTATCCGGGAGCCTATTAGCCCTTCATTTGAAATGAATCAGGGGTCCACAATAGCGATTTCTTCCTAAGGCTACTTTACATTTTATGAATTATGAGGGCTTCTTCAATATGATGCTGGGCTTAAACCGGATCGTCCGGATCGGGTCCTGGTGAAAGACACTCAATGGGTTCGTTTATATTTACTTAAAATAGGTTAAAGTGGTCGTCTATATTTTTTTATTGCATATCCTTCTTTTTTGATTCTTATATAGTCATAATATATAATTTGCGACATTGAGATTCACGTTTTGTTTGTAAATTAATAATTATTAAAAAATCACACTGTCAAACTTGGCGAAATAGAACGATATTTGGGTGAAACAATCGGTACCTGTTGCAACACTATAAATAATCTGCACGGAACTACAGAAATAGTTAAGACAACAATGCGGTAATTGTCTCAAATGAATGAAGTTGATGAAGTGGAGTCAATCTCTTTACCCGGTTCGCCGTATCTAACCTCCTGAAAAGATTGAGCTAACCTCAACTCCTTGACTGCATTTTCCGTTTCTCTCAGCGTAAAAAATGCTGATGATAATTTATTCATTTACTGTTTTACATTTATTCAAATAGACCAAAAACGTGTGTAATCAAATTATGTGAATGAACTTTTGAAGTTATTTAATAAATAAATGATTTAATATAGTCTGAAGGTTTTTGGGGATTCAACTCAAATTCGATACTCACCGATCTTTTACATTACCTCGTTTGGTAAGACCTATTTAGCTCATCAGCTAAAAAATTGAATCAATTAGAGAGAATATAGACTTATTTAAAAAAATGTAGTTTTATAAAATTGGACCAGATTGTTCGATTTTCAAAATCAATTTTCGTAAAGAAAGATGCTTTTCTACTGAAACTGCGTTATAAATTTCGGCTCAATCGTTAAAACCGTTCTTTAGACATCGACTCAGACATTTTCTTAACCACTTTTCTCGATGCTTGACAATATTTTGGGTAACTAGAATACGTTTTATTAATCGACTATTAGTGATCAATTTTACAAGTGACGGAAATTTTGCGAAGCACCTCGAATACGAAATCGTAATCGCCAAATTTAAAAGGCGCGAAACCGAAGCCCAATTCACATTTCATTAATCCGAATTCTGAAAAATATCGATTGTGGCTGTTTAATAAATTCAATAAATTGACAATTGACAAAGTTCAACTGAAACAAATTAAGAATAAATTTTGCCACAACCCCTTTTGAGTAACTTCAAATGAAAATATGGAATGCATTCGTTGTTGCCGAACCAAAGCTTTCTTTTAAGAAAGCAAAAAACAAAATACAGCGATAAACGAGTGAATAGAGAAAGGAAGGGATAAGGGCGTTTGTGACATGAATAAGTGATTGGGATTCGGGACACGCGCGATCAGAGTGCCGTGTACGATCGAGGACCGGGCCCTGGCAGTTGCTGCCTGGGAGCATACAACGCGCATTTTCTCGACAGGTTTAGTCGACCTGCAAAATTGACGTTGGGCAGTTGTGCGACAAATTTGCGAGACCAGCAGGAGAGTAGTATATTTGGGCTAACGTGCGACACAGTGACAGAGGCGTGAGAGAGGCTGTTATACATCTATACAAACCAGAGTTGACCATATATAGCGTAATAGAGCGACAGGGAGAGGAACTCTACCGGCAGCCTGCAGTCATTGCGCACATGAGAGTTAAAACAACGTTTACGACGAGAACATCGCACGGGATAATTGACTATAGTTGATGAATGTCAAATAGCTGTGCTCGTTGTATATCCCCCGAAAAAATATCACTCGTAGAGAAACTTGAAACTATTACACTTGTATTAGTGGTATCCTACATTTCCAAAACATAATAGCAAGCTAAAAACTTGAGCGGTACACAAAAACGCATGAAATGATGTGAATTAAACAGCTGTAATGTAATTCTTTAATTTTTTGTTTTTTCATTTCGGTGATCTATCGTATACCTCGTTGGGTTTTTACATTTTTCTCTCCCCTCTCTTTCTTCTATCACTTCCTACTGGCATTAGGTCGCTATAAGTTGACCTAACTTCCATTGTGTCCGAATGCGAACCAAATGTTGAATAGATAATGTTAGATAATGTTATTAAATATTTTCTCGGGATGTACGCTCATTTACTCCAAATCACTCTATAGCTGGACTAATCGATTCGAATTAGCGAAATTTGAATTACACTTCGGTTTTGCACGCTTAGAATCGACCGATCACGGTTTCCGGAATCCGAGAAGTACTACGCAAAAACTTCATCAACATAAAAACAGAGCACCAATGGTCGATGAACAATCAATTGTAAGTCATCTGATGTCGTGAGGAGAAAACTAGCTGAAGATTGACAAGTAGAAAAGTGACAAAGCCCATCGCATGTAACTATGCAAATTTGATTTCACGTTTCATTGTATCGAGAGTTTGCGGAGTATGGCTAGACTAGTTATCTGTATAGGCAAAGTTATAGCGAAGTAGATGAAAGTCTGTTGACTGAGGCGAAATGCACGGAAAATAAACGAGATACATATATCCTCTTTATCGGCGTTACAGGCGCGCGACGAGATGAGCGGCGAGCGACGCCGGCTTTATACGACGTCGTATCTCACGAATGCCACGTTATTTGCGTTATACTTCCATCAATAACGACTCTCTTGCTTTCATTCCACGCCTCTTTCGCATCCAAGTTTCAACCGCATATTGCACGCGGGCTTTAGCTACTCGGGCAACTCGCCCGTAATAATATTTCCACAAACGTGGCTCGCTTAATAAACCATCCAGCATCGGCCATTCTCGCCACAGTCACGATAACAGGTGTGAATATTAATATCGGTACACCGTCCAGGATTATGCCGACATTCAACGTCAATATTATGGGAGGGAAAATGATGAAAATTTAGGTATTACATTGATCGTGTATTTGGCATCCGATTTATCGTTATATCGATAATTTTCTATTGCAAGTAATGACGCATATCATGTAACGACTCACTGCATGAAATAACCATATTTAAAGTCGATCATGAAAAATTGCCCAAGGGTAATTTTTTTTACCAACTAAACAAAAGCATCACCAAAACCTGTAAGCAGTTATCTAATAATCAGTCACCCATCTAATTTCACCAACAGAGTCAGTCACAGTGCAGTAATATCATCCAGAGGGTCGAGGGTTTAAGTCCCATCAATGTAGAAAAATGTAGATATGTTTTTTCAGATTTATATATAGATTTTATTGAGGAAACTTATGAAGGCCCTATACTTTTAATTGTGACCAGACTAGTGGGGCTGTGATTAAATTTCCATTGTTGGATTCTTAGGGAAAAGAGAAAAGGCCAAATAGGAACCCCAACTAATTTTCAGCACGGATGTTCTTCTCTTTTAATTATTTTAACCTATT
The DNA here is from genome assembly GCA_947507545.1 of Clistopyga incitator. Taxonomy (NCBI): domain Eukaryota; kingdom Metazoa; phylum Arthropoda; class Insecta; order Hymenoptera; family Ichneumonidae; genus Clistopyga; species Clistopyga incitator. Next base: position 8,236,823 of record OX382176.1, read on the forward strand.
CGTTCCACGTATGTTTTTTTTGCTATCTGTTTATCCCCTTTATCTGTTATTTGTTTCATAGGCTTTTTTTACCACTAGCTCATCTTCCGCAGCTCTTTTCCCCACAGTCTTTTTTACGATTACGTGGGTGAGGCACTTGAAGTATTTCAGAACAATAGCACTCAAACTATTGTTCATATCGAAAAATTCAGCGATCGCCGAATTCGTCTTAAAATAGAATTGGTTAACATTTTTTGAAAATGTGGTCTTAACCTTGACGTAGCTTTAGCGCCTCCACCAATAAAAAAAATAGGGTGGTCCAGTATGACGGCCGTTTCAAACATTGAAACTTTTGCCTGAAACATTTTTGGATATGATGAATAATTTGAGTGGTATTGCTCTGTAATACTTTATATTCCTCACCCTGTATACTCTCCACTTTGCCATGGCCACCAAGCTTAAAGTACGTACATCGTATACCGGAGGGTGCAGCTTTCTGTTGCTTGGTAGCGCAATTTTCACGAGAATCTAACCGGCCGACCATCGGCAGCTGCTTGCTAGCGGCAAAACTCTTGCACATCCTCTCCCTAAATCGTCTTGACCTACATAATAGTGGGAATGCGAGGGATGGCAAAAGCTGGATGGTCTCTCAACGACGTCAGGAGGTATAACACGCGTGTGAGAGTGTATTCACCGTGCTCGTAAAACCTTAGTTGTGTTGAGCGCCATAATGCTAGCAGCGAAGCTTTCGTGCGAGACAGGACCTCTTACCTTTCTTGAGATACCGATGCAGTGACAAGTCTTCCGGCAGACACACCCTACATTCAGTTACTGTGGAATGTGTATTCTATATTCTTGTCGCGACCTTCCTCTTAGCCACTGCAATAAATCGCACGTATTTTTACGGTACGATGATAACGGTCATATGTAGGCATTCAGTGTTCTGCCCTGAAGTGGAAAGACAAGAGAAAAGGAAAGAAACCCTTAGTGCGAATAATAGTCAGGTAATGACTGTACTTGATATCGAAGGCTAATTTTGTTCATAAGCGCGTGCGACCAACGTTAACCCTGATAGGAAACACATGTTGAGCTAATTTATAATTTGCACTGATTTTCGGTACCATCTTAGTTTAGGTCGTGTTTAGGTTAGCTTAGTTTTGTCGAACATCCAACGCTTGGTCTACAAACTGAAAGACATTGAGTCAGAGTTTGAAACAGGTACTGGAGTCATATCTTGTTACTGGCTCTAAACCAGATCAATTTTCCATCGTATGGACTGTACTCGGTCAGGTTTAATGATGAATTTTGCGAAGTCAATTTCGGATATGAGGTGGTTATCGCTAAATTCAAAGCGTATGAAACCGAAGCCGAATTCAAATTTGATCAATGCGAACCATTTACAAATATGACAACTGTTTAATAAATGAATCAAGCAGCCACAATCGACGATGTCTTATCTCAAACTAAGTGTGAAAATAATCTGCCGCGACCCGAGTTCGAACGGTGAATACCCTGAACTTTGGCCTAGTATGTTACCGATTACACTGCCGTGGTCCCGGCAGAACCGTTCCGTAATCTGCTTTACGCGCTTTGAGCCTAACCTGTCTCGGACCCGAGATGTGCGTCACAAATTCCATCATCAAAATTGACGGGGTATAGTAGCATATGATGAAAACTTGATGTTTAATCTTATGATGAATTATGTCTATACCAGGTATAACAGCTAGTCTTGATTAACTACTTGGTTGGTATTGAAATTGACAGATCCTGGGTTTGTCTAAATATTGACACGGGAAATAATCCGACATAAATCAACCCTGGTAGCCAGCTATAACTACAGTAATAGTTTGTATAGAGACAAAGTTGCCATTGCATTTGCGACTAGCATAATTCCATTGCCGTCTTGTCGAGCCAAAATGTCTTCGCCAATTCATACTATGTGGCCAAGACTACATAGTGAAAATTACAATATCTCTGAAAAGTGTTAAATAAAAAAAATGGTTGAATTAATTTATATGCGGTTCTCGATAATTCAATTTGAAATGTCTCCTGGACGTGTTAGACAGTACATCATATTTGGCAACCCCGTTTGACCGAATGGATGCGGTCTAGTCTTCGATAATTCACAGCAAATCTATATGGTCGAGACCACCGGATGTCCCTCGACCTATACTGCACGCAACATTCTCTGGATCTATCCTATACATCGACTTCTAAGCTGGCACGTCGATGTACATTATCCGATGTGGTGGTACACACTAATACGTTCCTTCCGCTTTGTGTGGAGCAGTTAATTAATGTAAGGTGAGTTTAATGCGGCACATCTATAGATGAGCCCTGGTTCACTGTGCAGTATGCAAGTTGGTTATAACGAACGCCAAAGCTGGTCAGTATCGAGATGCACTTCAAACAATATAATTTTGATGCGATTACTCCATCATTGGCCTAATAATGATATTAATTTGATCGCATACTGGCCATGATCCATTTGCGAAAACTAGGAACTAGTATTAATCAGTACTAGTACTCAGGAAATAATATTAATCGTTGAAACGAAGATTAGTATTAATTGTTGAAACAAACTGTATAATACTAAAACGAAAATCTATCTGTATGAACGCGTTAAACTCAAGATCGGTTTACTTAATTTACATGCTGTTTTTGCTAAAATTCATAATATCCCAGGAAGGTTTTAGATTATCCACCTAGTTTTGCTTTCACATTCAAAGTTGTGGATACTGTCTAGTCTTCGATAATTCACAGCAAGTCTATAAGGCCGTCGCAACCGGATTTCCCTCAACCTAAACTGTACGCCACATTCTCCGGATCCATCCCAACAATGGTTCCAAAGCGTGCAGGTACATGTAAACGGTCGGATGTGCTGCTACACTATAATATATTCCTTCCTCTTTGTCTGTAGCAGTTAACTAATGTAAGCCGAGTTTAACGCAGCACATCTATAGACGACCTTTCGGTTCACTGCGGATTATTCAAGCCAGTCATAACGAACGCCAAAACTAGTTAGTATCGGGGTGAACTTGGAACCAAGAGAAGAACAGATGATTATATCATGGTAGTAAATCTGACTGCCATTTTTTAAATTCTTTATAGGAAACTGTATACTGCGAAAGACAAAACCTGTCTCTATGAGCGCGTTAAGCTAAAAAAATCATCAATCATTGAGCCTCCGGTTTTTTCCAGGATGTGGAATACGTCGGATTTCATCTATGGATCAAGATTAGTCAGCACTTTCAGAGTAACGGGTACGGTCTAGTCTTTGATAATTCACCGTAACTCTATAAGAACGTCGACACGGGATTTCCCTTAACCCATACTGTGAGCCACGTTCTCCGGATTCTTCGTGTACATCAGTTTCTAAGCTTATATGTAGAGACAACCGGTAGATCGTGTTATTACACTATTATACGCCCCTTCCTCTTTGTCCGTAGGAGTTAACCAATGTAAGCCGAGTTTAACCAAGCATACTTATAGACGACCTCTCGGTTCACTGCAGATTATTCAAGTCAGCAATAACGAACCTCGAGGCTAGAGACCGCGTTGCATAGAATCTGTACTGGTATCGAAGCGGAGCTCAGCAGAGAGAAGTGCTCAGCCTTCGTCGTACATCATCAGCCGCTACACACAGCCCGCAAGCTTGCTATAGACTATTAGATATATTCCGGACTTGCCTTCCCGCACCCTTCCGGCAGTATCGTTAGAACTATACATATATGTGGAGGAGCTCGACAACGAACCCCCATACGAAATTTAATTACTCCACATAAACCCTGTCTGCCTCAACCCATCTCCTCTTCGTCACCTACTAGCTCTAATATCTATCTCTCCCTTTCCCTGCATGCCCTTCACTCACCGATCCCGCAACAATTTCGTTGTCGAGTAGACGTTGTTAATGTCAACCTGACGTTTCATGGCGGAAGGCGACGGAAGTACCGCAAAGATACCACCAGCATTCTGGAAGATGGCACGTGTATGTGAGAAAACGTGTGGTTTATACTGCGATTACTTCCACCCCCTTTCTCTTTCACATCCTGCACGTCTTGGCCGTTCCGTCGAAGGGTGCCAAGTAGAGCCGCAGCAACTTGGTCAGATTATCCCCAGCCCCGATAATTCCACTCCCATGGGATGTAGTATCTCGAAGGGTAGCTTGTTCCAACGTCTCGTTCCGGAAGTAGGTTGGACCACAGAGCTACAACATCGACACTGGTGTAGCAGGTACGAGGGTGTCCACGAAAAATGAAGCAACTGGATAGTATGCGGCGTTGATAGAGTTGAGGGAATCCTGGGAAGTTTTACTTCTAGAGATAACGGGATAGCGGGCAAGCAGTGTGTGTATATTTGTACGTTTTTGGCGACGCATGAACCTCTCTATTGATGAAAGATTCTGAAAAAATCCTTATAATGTCTGTCAATTTGATTCCTTATAATGTCTGTCAATTCACTTACAAACAATAATAGAAATTAGATTAACCAAAATAAACTGAATCAAAATATAAGAATCCTAATTCAAGCGAGAACTATTCTATGTTATGTCTTTCTTCAAAGATTCAGGTTTATTGCCGTAAACAGAAGATCTTTCTTACGGATCTTCCAGATGAAACTTAAAATCTTTTTAGTTCTTCAGATTTTTTCAGAATTCACTTATCCTGAGGTACAGTTTCGGTTTTTTAATAGTTAATCGCTATCGATTTCTAACTGGAATTCCTTTTCAGAACATTTATCATATTTTGTTTTATGATAATTATCATAATTATAATGCTGGACTCAATATTTTACAATAAGATAATTTATTTTTTCGATTTCAAATGCACATTTAAGTTAAAATTATTTTTAATAAATTTTGAATCTAGAGATTTGACAAAAACGCTTTGTCATTGTTTTTATGACATATAGATAATTGCTTTTTATTTACTAGGTAATTCCTTTCCTTCGCATTCTATAGATAGAAATTATACAATTTGATTCAAAACTAACCACTTAAGTTATTATCCGCACAGTTATTTTGTTCGATAGCTCCAGAACTTCAGTGAATATGTTTGTTCGATCCATTGTTCTTGTCAGATCCCACGAAGTATGTGAGGACGGTTTGACCTACTAACCAGCGGCTTAACGAAGTTTCGCTAATGCAGCATGCGAGTTAGATCGAATTTATTTAATCTCCGGATGTGATAAACTTGCAAAAAGATACTTAACGGAACGTTGATATGTGCTCCATAAATTAGGCGAATTAATGAGTCGCAATAATGTGAGTTTACGAGGAGAAATTTAGTCCGAACGGTAAATTGAGACATTGCTCCATGTCTATAAGTCATAGCATACTAATAACCACTAAAAACTCGGAGGAGCCGCGTTAATTCTGTTGAAGTTACGAGAATACAACTCTTATAGTCGAGCCTTCATTCATACTCATTTCTGGTGTCAGAAGTATACCGAGGTACTCTGTGAAACATCCTGTACATCCGGGTGGTCGAGAGGCCGCACTCTCATTTCTCCCGACGTTTACTCGACTCTCCACTCTTTCATCTCTTTTAGCTCCAGCCGCACGTCGAGCTTTTATCCTCACCCGCCACTACCGACTCGTTCGCCACTTTTCTCTATCTTACCCCTCACCACTTTCCTCTCGCTTACTTTTCGTTCGCTTCCTATTTTTCTTGTCTCTCTCCCTCACTTTTGCTGTTTCCTGCGTACACAGGTCTCCATCGCTCTATTGCAAGAAATTCAAGCTCTCCTTCATTGGACACTTAATCTTCCTCACAGCAAGTTCCAGCTCATTTTTGTTCTCTATGCTCTCAACAATATGCTTGCTTCTCCACATTGCACTGTTTCCCTTTCATTGTATGGTTGCTTTTCTTCGCACGTGGGTTAACAGTACTCATGTGTGATTTTCATAGTAGTATTGGTATTCAAGACTTTGGCATTCAGCTTCTTACTATTATTTATTTATTTTTCTATCGATTTAGTTTGAGTTGCTACATGTGTGAGAGTTTTACTTTGATTCTTCTCTAACCAACATTTCCAGTACCTCGTCAACCTACTTGAAGCCAGGCTTTACTTAGAATTTCTGTCTCGCCATTCACGTATCTTGCGTGGTCTGCTTCGTTTGGCTACGGCCAACCGATAGGAATGAAATAGTATATTTTATAAAATAAAATTTTAATTAACGTATTTTGTTAATTGTTTTTTTGTAATACACCGCATTATTCGAAAATCACGAGACGTGCCCCAGCCGTCCCGTAACGTGCGAGAAAGAGAACTCCCACAATTTGACAGAAAGTTGGATATTACTTATTATTATTATTATTTATTTTATATAGAGGCAGTTTTGCCTACGAGCACGGGTTCCCACGCAGGGAGCCTCATTTTGTAAATACCTTTTGTGAAATATTAGAGGCTACGAACCTTCTATTGTATTCGCTTTGTTTTGTAAAACCGTACATTTTATTAATCGTTTAATTAAAGTGAGCAATACATGTTATAACAGTTTTCGGTCTTCATAATTATTTTCGAGACTCCCCTCCCATACCCCCACTACCTAGTCTCTTCATCTGAGTAAGCGGCGCGGGTAAAATCCCGTTGCAAAACCACCTCTTGGCTCTTCAGGTGCTAATTGAAAGGGCCTGGCGCCCTCGTATTTCGTTGGGAAATTGCAGCTTGCCTGATGTCGAGCCGTTTTCCGAGATAATTTTCCCGAGTTATCGCGAACGGACAAATCGTGTCACACTGTATGTATCAGACCGAAGCAGGATAACATTGATATCAGTATGGGGACCAAGATAAAACAAAACATTTACAAACAGATATAAGAGAATGCGCTTATGGAGATCCAGGCCACTCAAAACACGTATTTTAATGGAACATCGGATTTTTTTTGTATTGCTACACTTTTTCTGTTTCATACTTTGTATGCAATGAGAAAGTAATTATTAATTCATTCAAGGAACGTAAGTAATCGCTATGTAAACATTTTTTTTACAATCACTCTTGGAAAAATGCATATGCGATTTTATATTCTCTAATTAGTAAGTGGTACTAATTTGATTCGTGCAAATCCCGGTTAGCGCTGACATGGGGTTAGCGATGTACAACTGCAAGCCTCAGCCTAGAGCTTACACTCTGCTGTGGTTCCCACACCTGGCCTGTTCCCACGTCACCCGGATATCATAATGAGAAATTTTCCGAGGTTTACTCAGCGGTTCGCACCCGGGCGGTCCCGCTTAATTAGTTATGTGCGCGACTGCTTTTCGCGCGAGCTCCCCCTCCCACCTCATTTCTCCTCATGAAGCTGGTTTCAGCAAATGCGACCGCATAAATTCAACCACGCTCAGTCGCTTGTTCTTTTTGCAGTCGTCTGCGTACTAACACGTACACTTGCTGCGGATCTTTTGGATTACTCGCTATACAAAGTGACACGGAGGTGTTAGAGCCAGGCGCAAACATCTCCGACAACTTTCGGTTCAACGCTTATAATTTGCCCAGCAATGATAGATCGAGGTGTAAATGCACCCCAACAGAGGCAATACAAAGGCAGATTAAATTTTTCCACCCCTATAAATACATTTTTGCCATAACCCATATACCATTTTTGCTGTAAGATAAATTCCCTCCTTCTGTAAATTTTCACAGGCCTCCACGCCTCGGCCATTTGTACGAAATAATGTTTAGGCGCCATCCACGCACTTTTTCATGACCTGGTCAGAAAAGATGGAATTTTGAAAGAGTTGTCTTAGCTAGACAAGTAACTTTCGAAATGTCTCGAATTCACAAACGTGAACTATACACGGAGAAAAGAAATGCTTTGGGTATCCTGAAAAAGTGATTGCACGAGTTCACCTTTCGTTAGCCCATGCAACCACTAACTTTGTGAGATGAGGTGATCACTGTTTCGATGAATCAACCAACCCAACTCTTCAAATGGTAGATGAGTCAACTACCCTATTTGCCTGTACACAGAGGGAACAAAAGAAATCGACTAACAATGGTTCTCCGCAGCTACTCAGTTTAGCGTTTTCAATTTACGCACGAAATATAATTTGCAAAAAAGATTTACGCTACTATTTTCATGCAAACCAACTTGACAGTTTACCCGACGCAAATGCGTCGAGTCCAACCTCAGATACGGGCGAAATTTCTTTATTAACGAGACGCACACTCTGCGCATCAGGTCTTGACTTTCTCACTAATTTCTGACTAGTTAAATTTAATATATGGGGCACTCCATACCAATCCGACCTGGGTCTGACTCTTAACCTTTTGGATTCCTTCCCCGATTTTTTACGTTATTGTTCTATTTTTAAACAGCAACCACAATGTTAATTAATTTATTTTTAAACAATTTATACTCTAACTTATTCTATTGTTGAAGCTTTTTAAAAACAATATTCATAAGATAACTCAACATCACATTGAATACGATTAAGCAGACTGTTACGCGTATTGACGATTTGTATTTTGAATAATCGTAGACGCCTGGTCGTTCCATCTGCTGACTAACTATTTTTTCTCAGAGTGTCAGTTATTCCCGCGCGATATTAGGTTTTATCAGCTTAAACATAGTAAAATAGTCCGAATACAACAGATTTACTACATAGTATAATAAAAAATACGTTCTGCAATAAGGCGTTAATGCGAAGAAAGCCAAACTCATAATAAAAAAAGTTGTACTTCTGAAACTCATATACTCAGCTACCATGAAGCATTGCTCGGATCCACCTGCAATAAAGATACCGTTCAAAACCCGAAGCAATAAAAAATCTCATCTGCAGCTGTATTACCGTCCGAGGCGGGTTATGTCTCGTAGGATTGATAAAAAGAAATATAGGATGATTCAACGTTAACCAACAACAAAGAGGGCGCGTTGTGCTGCGAGAATTGCTGCGTATACTTACCGACAAATCGTAGAACTCATGCCGACAAGATAACAAAGGGAAGCGGTGCTGAGTGTGCGTAGCTATATGTATCGGGGTCAGGACAGCTAAGCTCGCTATACTCCCTCCTCAAACAGCAGCATATCTGTCTCGGTTTCTACCGTCCTCATTTGTTTTCCTAGCCTAGCACATGAACTGAAATAAGAGAGGAAAAAGCCGCGAAGCTAGGATGTTATCGGCGGTGATGTGAACACATTGCCATTAAACGATATGTTCGATGAAACTGGTGTACTACTCTCCAGTTGGGGGTAGCTGCGAAACAGCTGCAGCTACAGCGGAGAAGCTATGGGGCGCTCTACGGGAAGCAAGTTAGTTTTTGGCCGTACAAAATTTAGGGGTCCGTATTAACCAAAAGCGTAGGGCCCAATACAAATAGAATAAATAGAATAAAAAAAATAAATAAAAGGATGCAAAGTAGAACCTTGCACATTGCTTCCTCATTTAATTTTGCTCTCTACATAGCAACCTCTACGAGGAAGTATTGTAACTGATTTTGGCTTCCTCATAGAGGAAGCTGTGTGAAGAGCAAAATTAAATAAGGAAACAATGTGCAAGGTTCTACTTTGCATCCTTTTTTTGAGTGAATGAATAAATCACCGGCACATCTCATTTTTATTAGGCATAAACTTTTGTTTTATTTTATTAACGTTTGCGGAGGGTATAGCGAAAATCGCTATTTTTCCAAAAATTCAAAACGGTGTAATATTTGAACGACTTTACCGATCACCACCAAATTTGGTACACAGTAGGACTGTATGTTATTTTTCGTTTATAGAATATTTCAGTTAATTTGTTGAAATTCGACGCGATTTACAGCAAAATTTGGATTTTTTTACAAATATTCAAAATTCTATAAAATCCGAACCGCTTCACCGATTTTGTCGAAATTCAATACCAAACAGCATTTAATGCCTCTCTAGTTATAAAGAACGATTTAGCCATATCGGCGAACTTTTACGAAAGTTAGAGTGTATACATTTTTCAAAAAAATTAAAAATTCTATAAAATCGGTATACATACATATATTTTCTCAAAAATTACAGCAATTGAAGAGGAATTAATACTCTACTTGCGTGCCAAATTTGAGCTCGATCGATCGTGCCATTCGCGAGGTATCGATGATTGAATTTTCGGTCCTTGAAACATACATACACGCATACACACACACACACGGACACATTTTCTAAACCACTTTTCTCGACGTTTTAGGTGATTCTAAGCATACTGACATGAAAATCTCGAAAAAAAAAATTTCATGAAAACAAAGCTTCCTCTATGAGGAAGCAAAATAAATGCAATAAATAAAATAAATAAAATAAATAAAATAAATAAAATAAATAAAATAAATAAAATAAATAAAATAAATAAAATAAATAAAATAAATAAAATAAATAAAACGTTATTTAAAGAAATTTTCATTTGTTGTACATTTTGAATCTTTATTACATTTTTTATTAAAGTGGGATCGCAATTTTTCCACGGCCAAAACTTGCGCTACTGCCCGTGGAATATCCCTTATATAAGCTAGCCATTACCCTTCGTTCGTATACGTGCCTGGCGTATAACTTCCCTCTTTCCTCGACGAGCCAGAGGCCAAAGGCAAATCGGGGTGAAGCGCTTTACGAACGACGAGAAAAAGCGTTGTCTCTTCCTTTGCCCGAGCATAACCGGGAATCCGCACAGCCTAGTTGAGCAAGGGCGCTCTTTCGGTTTCAGGCCTTCGGGTGAGCGAACTCACGCTCACTGACATTACAATTGCCACGAGAGAGCTTCCTCCGTTCAAAGTAACGAGGCCTACGGCGAGATAGATATATAGTATGATAGACACGAAAGTGATGGAACAAGGCACACTCGCAGAACAAGAGACAGAGAGAGAGAGAGAGAGTGAGAGAGAGGAAGTGAAAGAGACAGAGAAGCTTCCTCTGATGTGAATCAGAAATTCTGAGACACTATGGGTGGCTCATAGAGCGCAGAAAAATGAAGATTTCGCCCACGACGACCTATTAAATTTACAAAAATACAAAAACGAATGATACAGAATGAATATAATTTTTTCAGAATCGATAGAATTTTATTTGGTACAATTTATTTGGTACTCGGTTGATGTAACAATGTTGTTGTTGCGTTTTACTGATTTTCACGTTCGCTGTCTATAATATTTTATTCTTAAAGATTCACTTAAAATGAACGATTGTGAATCATTTTTGCTAGGGTGTAATTGCTAACGCAAAAGGTAGAATCCTCGATGTTAACAGTTCGAACTTGGCTAGCAAAATTTTGTCACAATTCGTTTGGGATAAAAATTTGCTGATTGTTGTTGCTGAAATCTTGATTTCATAAATTGAATAGCTACAATCGTCATTTGAACCTAGCGATCACTATCTCAGGCCTGAGATAATATTTCATGTCCATAATTAAAATGGCCGATAGGAATGGCATATCAGGAAAAATTAATGTGTACTGAGTTCGTATACTTACATTCGAAAAATGATAATAAGACTTTTTAAATATAATAAATTCATAGACATTTTTTGTAGAAAAATTAAAGACAACGAAATAAATGTGGCATGAAAAGACAATATGTACGAAAAATTATACTTAATATTTTTTTTGTTAATCTACGAACTTACAAAAAATGTGTATATGAATAGCAGACATTCTTGGGGGATGTTTGCGGGCCTTTTTTTCATTATTCCCGACATTTAGTTATTGAGAAAATTAATTTTACAGGCCGATAAATATTAATGATCTGATTTTTTATGACATTTACTATTTTCGTATAATAAACATATAAGACATATCTTTAACAGTAACTATAACAAGATTCATTATCTCTGTACTTAAAAAAATCAAGTATAACCCCGTTTAGTTATTTTCGATAAAAAATAATTACGATAATAATTTTACCATAAATCGATAATTACAAGTGATGGGGTCTTACAACGCCGACCTATATGTGTTATTGGAGTTTTTACCCTGAGTATATTTATAACTTTTATATGATTAAACATTTATTTCTCCTCTTCCCAAAAAGACTGAATAATCATCAAAAGCAATATTTTACTTTTCGTCGAGAGTCGCAATCCGTCAATGAGAGTTCAGGTCAGGATTTTGATTGAAAATTGATGTTTGTTGTAAGTTTTTAAACGCTTCTTATGAACACTGCAATATTCAACGAATAATAATTACAATAATAATTTCACGATCATGAGTTTTTACGATTCCGATCAACATTTTGTTCTCGGATTTTTTGCTCAGCATATTTATTACTGTTATAGGTTAAACTCTCTCTACTAGTCTTCGTAGAGAGAATCATCGAAAGTACAAAAATCATATCGATTTCCTGAGCCTAGAGACAGATTTTATTTTTCGTTGAGTGTCGCAAGTAATTAACGAGATTCGAGTTCGGGAGGTTGATTATTAGAATTGCAGAGAGTGAAAGGATGATCGAGGGGAAGGGGTAGTTGCGGAGCATACCCAAGATGATGGGATTCCTGTAAACGAGCTTACGTATGGATCGACGAGCAGATGTTAACCCTGCAACGGATGCTGAAGCTTCTCGTTCTCTCCTCAGAGACGCAGCTCGCCGAGTGGCTTTCAGCCCCGATTAAAGCACTCGCCAAGTATTCCGGCAGCATCAGCCTCTCCACCTCTCTTGTGCTCTTGTTGCTCTTGCTCTTCTCTGGTTCGTTCGTATCCTTAATATTTCATAAACAAGATTTCCGTGCTCAGTTTTACCTCCTGCAAGACCCTCGTTTTATGAATTGATTCACTTTTCCTTCTCCCTCACTACTCCTGAACGATCTCCCGGGTTCAATAACCGTAATATCCATAATATTAAAGTTGGTGCTGGTGGTTGCTGCATAGAAAAGTGAATGAATAAATAAACTCAAAATGAGAACTTTGAATTGTTTGATACATAAGATAAATATAACCCTTTACAGGTAACTATTACTTTATTAGTAAGTGTTAAGAAGTTTTGGTCACTGAGTTCCATTGAATTTAAATACTGGGAAGACCGTGTCAGTGTGTTTGTGCACAAAGTTCACAAGACGCATTATTTTTTTAACAAAAATCAATTTCCGCAAGGAAATCTTGTTTGCGATCTTGAATTTGTTTCTTCCGTTTTCATTCAAGTAATATTATTTAATCCTCGTAACGCCGGCGCGAAATTAATTATTAGTTACAAATGATTTGTCATTGATTAACAATGAGTAATTTTTGCGACCATGTTGCAAGAGAGAAACGTGGTTATTATTTAGCAAAGTCGGAGACAAATTTGGTATCCTCGGGAGGGAGTGTGATTTTCACCTCGCGGGGATTTTTCATCCTTGGCAAAAATCACTCACTTCTTTCCCTTCTACCATAATATACTATTTTCGTTGTGCCAGCTGATGCTTTTATTTCCTGAAGATAATCATCCAACCGTGTCATAGCGCACTAATCGGATAATTTTGTATTCTGATCGAGTTACTTGTTGCAAAAGCCATCAATGGTAGTACAACAAATGCGTCATTAATGATGATGAATGAAAGTGAAATGAAAAATAATAGGGAAATAAAAAAGTCAATTTGAACCGTTGAATTCTGTGTTTTGAAATTAATTGTCTTGTGGTCAAGTTATAGTTATAGTATAATAAAGGTGCAACGTGTCAGCCATATTTTTCCAATTCACAAAGCTTGATATAAAATCCATGTTAAAATCGGTTAGAACATTTCAAAAATTGTTCGTCTCAACACTTCCCTCTTGCACTTCTAGAAATAAGTCAATTGATGATTACATGTTGACATTTTTTACGCAGATTTGTAAAAGCGTAAACTTGTATCAATGTTTGTAGAAATTTAGACAATCATATTTTGTTTGAAAAATTAATAGTAGTTATACCTACATTTTATTTTAGACATATATATATATCTTTTGAGGATTACTCATTTGAGATTTGCCATGAGTAATAGAACTGATTCGTTGTGGACTGCCTATTTTCACTTAGTGAAACACTTTGCCGCTGTAAACGCCCAGCTTTTTCGTCAATACGGTGGGTTAACTGCAGGAGAAACGAGCCCAAGCGAAATGGAGAAAATGAATTTTCGAAGAGCGTTGCAGCACAGTTCGCAGCAGTACCACGGTGGAAATAGCGGAAACTCGATGAGCTCCCGTGAGGGAGCAATTAGAGAATGGCGAAGTGGGATTACCAGGTCGTCCGGGTGTGAAGAAAAGCGGATCGTGGAAAAGGGCGAATGTAAGGCATAGGCGTGGGACGCAGGGGAGTTTTGAAGGGTCGCCAGGGTGAAAAAGGGTAGAACAGGCACCGATTATCCACAAAATGGAAGCGCGAAATGATGGATTTCCACAGAACCGGAGCCACGCCTCGCTCAGCGGAGATCGACAACGTCGCTGACGCCATTGCGGGCCTCTGGAACTGCGAAATTTCGGAACAGCATCGTTGCGCACCAGAAGGAATACGAATTTCGGGTTAGTCCGGGACATTCCTATCTGATATGAGAAATTTATGGCGCGTCACGCGCTCCGCCTCTTCACATCCCTACTTCTCCCTTAAATCCCAGCAAAATCTCGGATTTTTGCTGCTTTCCGTCCACCACTGCTATCTAAAAGTCCCGGATTACTTGTACGTGTGTTTCGCGACAGAAAAGCTATCTTTTCCGGTTCCTGTTCTGGATACAAGACCCAGAATCTGGCAACTCTGGCTCGCTATGTAGTATAGCATTGTTACGGTACTTTTCTTTGTTGATGCGTTCGCTTTTTTTGCTGCGAATGAGAATAATATGAAAGGAAATGTAAAGAATAATGTGAACGTAGTGAACAATGGGGGTCATGTTTACTTGAAAAGATCTGGACGAGATGGGTTTGTTACATTCTTCTCTGTATCATGAAACCAAAGCAATTCAACCTCGTTTTATCTTCACTACACAAAACAAAGGCTATATATGATAGTAGGAATACCATTATTAAAATCTACCAATTTGGGAATTAAATATTTGCATGGAGAAAAAAAAATAAGCACATACAAAAGGTGGTTGCACGAACTCACTTTTTGTTAGTTTGTATAATCAATAATTAAGTAAGTTGAAACAACCAACTCATTTGTTGTCTCAACTCGCAAAATAGTATTTTGTAACAATTTAATACTTTAGTAGCACTAAAGTATTAATATTGACACTTTCTATAAAATTCACGCGAAAGTTTTCGTTAATTTTATTCCGGTGTGAACTTCATCTATCAACACTGGAATTAAATTTTGTTTTCCGAGACCGACAGTGTTACCTTAACACGCCGTCGAGTCCAACGAACGCTGCCTGGTGTCAATAATTTGTACATCGTAGCATATCCGTTGACCATAAATCTCGAAAATTGCCGATATACGTCAAACGTTTTGATGCTGTTTCATTGTTCGTGTGCAGACTAATGGATTATTTATATATTGTTCTGAAAACGAAATCCAATCATGTGGTCGTAAACATTCTCCAACATACCCGTATATACACGGAGAAATGAGATAATTAGAAGAATTAAATAATTTCACAAGATGGACCGTCGTGACATATATGTTGTACTTAAGTAAGTTATGACATTAATAAAAGCAATTTCCAACACAACTGTCGTCGACCTAATTCACTTGACAAATTCTTAAAGGAAATGTGCCAATACTCAACGTTAGAGTAGAGATGCAACTCTTCACACCAATTGTATTCGTAGAAAAGCGATACCATAAAAGTGTTAATAGTAGTGGTATATCAGTGTCATTATAATTCAACACTATTTGTTTTACACCCCTCCTTAGAGTTGTAATTGGTGTAGTTTGATATCGACAATGATAACACCATACTTTTAACAGTGTACAAAGTTGGGAAGAAGCCAAGACTGGTGAACATAGTTCCTCGTAAGGGTACACTGAGACAAATTTATGGCGACAGCAACAAAACAAAGTATTGCTGCGTCCATATTTCTTTTTATAACCATAAATTTACTTACATAACCAATTGCTGTAGCAGCAATATCGTTTTGCTGGCATTGTATTCGTTACTATATCTATGCGAGAGAGTACTCAGAACCGTATGCTTTAGTTACTGGAGAAATTTTGTTAGTCGGGTACTGTAAGAATCCCAGTATAGCTGTGGGAGCAATACGCGCCGGTGCAGGAGCTACACGCTCAATTGGAAGAGCGATGCGCGTACGCTAGAACCGTGGGTGGCGACGACCGGCAAGACTCGCGCAGCTCGATCGTGACGCTGGCTATCCTTCGTAACCTCAACATTTTTTCGATCGTTGGAAGTTAGCCATCGTTCAGTTCCTACAGCTATACCGTTTCGCTACTGCAAGCGGACGACGTAAAGCGGAAGGATTCAGCTGTTGGAACTGGGCAGTTACACTGCTGTGCCGACAGATTTGAAAATAGCTCTAGCAGTCAGATATTCGGTCTGCAGAGCCGTAAATTTTTCTCAGTGTAGATTTGCAAGGAGTTACAAATAACGAGGAACCAACAGGCAAGGTTCTATTTTACATCATTTTTCAATATAAATCGTAGAATGATAGTACAACTATCATAGTTGAGCGTCAGCGGGCTGTATACGAGTTGTCGTGAATGATACTCACATCATGCCCATAAAGTGCGCATAGCGATCGAACGAGATTCGGAATCTATCGAAAATCCATATATCGTCCATTTAATCTCACCTGTAAATGTGCACGGATTTGAACGTACACATGAATGGCGCAGGCGTGTTTCGTGAATTCAAGGCCGCGAGGATTATTTAGGATTAACGTTCAACCGAGATCGGAAACAGTTAGGTTCACACTGCGCATAGAGAGTCACTTCGTTCTCATCCTCAACCTTAAGGAGAGCGACCAGTTGCATCTTGCATTCAATAGAGTTTTAAATTGGGCATATAACGTAATTTGTGTTTCACTTCGTGCTATCATAAAACATAAGCACCTTTTATCGAATATTTTTTTACACGAAATTTCGAATGAAAAGTCTGCAACTTTTTAATTAATCCTTCTAAGTCGTGTCAGTGATGAGCTATCAATACACTTTGATGCAGATGGTCACCCTCCTTAGAGTCACGAGAGCGAATACTGGGTAGATTGTGACCAATCGAGTTCTACTGGTTCAAGCGCGCAGCTTTAACTCGATGCCATGGTACTCTCTTATGAAATCTTTTTTTCATCGCACAATAATCCATTCTGCACCATTGGGTTTATTAAGATTCTTATTCGTATAGTAAAAGCGGCATTAATACAAAATTATCCAACTTAGATAATTTGATAGATGCTGTGTCACTGAAATCTCTACATGGCCCTTCATTTCCAGGCTCAAGATGCCTGACTTAATCGTAGTGCTTGATCGACAAAATCGAACTCATATAAACAGCCAGAGCATTTAAAAATGGAGAACTTTGCTGTAACGACAATTATCTGACATTAACAATATCCCTTTCTGGTTCTCCATTAAGGGGATGCTGGAGTAAATTTTTATAGGCCATTTGGTAATAAAAACTTTCATACTTCGGCGTCCGGTCTTATTTGATACATCGGAGCCCCAGAAATTTTTATATCTTATCTCAACAGGTATTTTAACATCTTTAGTGGCCATGTTGGTCTTTGAGCGGTTCAGTAATATAAATTTTTTTCACATTCGTTGTTTGTCTTAGAAGAAATATGTAAGAAATTATTTTAAAAAGTTTAGTATGCCCTTAAGAGGACTGCGATGTAAACGAGTTGTATAAACCAGGACGCTGGCTCAATCTCTTAAATAAGTCTACTCAGTCGCAACTAAGTACAGGTTTACAGGTTCATACAGGTTCTTATTTCTTTGATGCAGTGATATATCATGTTGTAGGTAATAACTGATTTTTAGAGTTGAGGACTCTTAGTGTAGTCGGTAGAGTCGGTTCATAGGCACCCATCTCGCGTAAGTAGGAAGGCAGTTCAAATCCGTCTAGTTAATCGTTAAAATACATTAAAATGCTCGTATATATATTTCATAATGTATATTCTTACCTTTTTATTCTTATATAGTCATAATATTTGATTTGCGATGTCGAGTTACCCTTTCTTGACATTTCACAATTATCAAAACATCACACTACCATGTTCAACGACATAGAACAACATTTGGGTGAAACAATTAGTGGCAGCTGGAACGCAATACATAATCTACACGAAACTACAAAAAATAGTTAAGATAACAATGAGGTAGTTGTCTCAACTTCACAAGATATTTGAATCAAGGAAGCCTCTGCAACCTATTGATGAGGTTAAGTCAACTCCATCACAGGTTTCGTCGTATCTAACCTCCCGATAAGGTTGAGCTAATCTAAATCCCGTTGGTTCCATTTTTCTTTTTTCTCCGTGTGCTACAGATCCCAATATGTCCGAAATCTCATCTTCCAGATCTGCAAAATCTTGTTGTCCTCTTGCAAACTCCGCGGTCGACATGTTTCAGCCAATTTACAAAACTGTTGTCCCAATGTTTTTTTCTTCTCACTTTTAAGCCACGATATCTTTATTTCTCTTACTTCCAAGCGTTTTAACGAAAAACCGCACCCCGTACATCCCTCATACTACCTGTGCAAACTCGTGGTCGTCTCCGCGCGAAAACTACCACCATCGAGCGTTGAATATTCTCAGGTATAATCCGACCATGCAAATGGCCAAGATTTACATTTCCCTTGATTTACACAATAATGGTGCATCCTGAAATCCCGAGATCCCTTGTGATCTCCGACGTAAACCGGTTACAACAAAACTTTTCCTTGACTTCTTTCCTTGCTCCGATCTCTTCTTTGTTCTTGTTTCCCTGTATACACTGCGTTTGGCCTGTAGGCTTCATCAGCCACTGCAGGCACGGCAAAAAAGTTCTCTACGTTTCTTCAGTGAAAATCCGAAGCAGACGGGGTAAAGAAATCTTTCGATTAATCAACGAGCCTTCTCCGCTTTCCTTTCTTCGACGAGGCCGGAAGTCACAAGTGAATGGAGCCCCGTTTCTCCTAGTCCTTACCACTTTGAGGATTCTCAATCGATCTTTCAAGTTCCCTGCGGTAAAATCGACGATCCTTGCAAACGAATTCTCTTCAAGAGGGACGAAAGCTACGCTTGTTATCCAAACTAAAAATATCACTCACCAGTCCCTCGGAAGAGTTAATTGTTTGGTAGTGCTTCTCTTGGGTAATCAATCATCAACCCAGTAAAACAAATTGGGAATTTAATAAGCAATAACAAACGTTTTTACACGTAAAAGCTTTTCGTTTATTTCAACATTCTTTGATATTGGGGTTTGTCCACTTGTATAAGTGATTTGTGCAATAGATGTAATTTATATTTTACGGGGTTTTATTTTATTGAGCTGACGCAAATGTAGGTCAATGTTGATAAGTGAAGTAGGCACTAAAGTAGGCTCTTCGAAAAAATGACTTATTGTCGTTTAATACTGATTTGAATGGGTATATTATTTCTAGGATTCTGCACGTACTGGAATATATTTAGCTAGAAATGTTTTTTGAGTCTTTACTCCATTTAATTTTTAACTACACTCAATATAAATGCTTCTATTGTGTACAAAATGTAGTATCATACTTTGATTGATTATGCACACGAATGCCGAGTTTGTATTCATCCAAATTGTGACATTGCAAGGAGTGATTTCATTTTATTCGTTACAATGTACTCGTTATAATTTAAAAGAACGTACTATGTTTATTGAAACTAGGTAATTTGGGAATATCGCTAGCCTATCGAACGTTACGACAGGTCAGGTTGAAATTTAGAGCACAAGTGTAAGGCTTTCTATGCAATGGTGATAGTGAACTCAATTAAAATCTATATTGTAACGAATTTTAATCACATTTCGATATGTTTTCATTAATGAAGAAATAGAAGCACACTTGGGTTGATAGGAAAACCAAGCTATCAATTAAAGATTGTTCATTGTACTTACGAACGTCATCAGCGCACTATGATTTGATGTGAGTTAATGAATGTATAGAATAAGGACTCTGTTAAGTTACTTCTTCTTCTTCTTCTTTTCCTCCTCCTATATCACTTCGAATGGGTTTGTAGAAGATAATCTTTCCTAGGCTCGAGTGGAAATTGTACCGACCAATTTTATTGTGGTTCATTTGACTCGTTACAGTTGTGCGTGTGTGAAATTCGGGATGTGTATTGTATTGCCGCCATGAATTTAGCTAGTGACAGTTGTGCCCGTGTCGAATATTGCCGTTGTGAATTTAATTTGGGACAGTTTCGCTGTGAGAGTTCCTGTCGTTGTACAGATGGGGTTGTATTGAATTTAGGTATGGACGAAATTGGTTATGTGTACAGTTGAGCATTCCAATAGTTGTTGTGTTAAATCTTACCATGTATAGAATCGGTTTTTGTAGAAATGTCGCATTGCCAACGTGGATCACTAAAGATCGTTATTAGTGCTTTGGCCGCAAATATGAGAAGGTGATGAGAGTTTACTCAGCTATTGGCGATCAAGTAAATTATAGAAATAACTTTTCCCTTATTTTAGAAGTTTCGGCATGATCGTGTTCCTCTTCAGTGATACTTTATTGTCTACAAAATAAAAATATATTGATTATATAATGTACAATAGTTTATGTGAATATTTCTAATTACTAACATATTTGATTATAAGTATTTTTATCGTAATATTTTGTTATCTGTTTCTTTAATGTTATTGTAATATGTTTGAACAATTTGTATCGCTACTTAGTTGCGTTTTGCTTGCATTAATAGTAGTAATGTATTTGTTTAAACTCGTACCCAAATTCAGAAATGTTCTGCGCATGCGCAATTGTTTTTCTACATCATATTTCTTTTTCTACACGCTTCTGTTGACATATCTTAACTGACAGATACTGTTTCTATCGCCGCGCCGTCTGGTGGGAAAAAATCGAATCGAAGTTGAGTTGAGTGAGAAGTTCTAACGTTGGCCAGCCTGCGTGAAAGACAGAGATAGGCAAAGATTGCTCTGAAGATTCCGGTCGAGCAATTATCTGTCGTCTATTCTGCGCTAAGTACCACCAACGAAGATACATAACTGTTCTTTGGTACAACACAAAATCACCAAAACTGCGAAAAATGTTCCTTAAATAAATGCATATATCAGATTTGTAAAACTTTTAAAAAGCTATGTTTTTGTAAGTCCCCCCACCGGGATCCCCGCCCCTGGAGCCGCCCGCGCCCTAAACGCGGGCCGTTCCATGACTTTGCTGATTAATTAGTATTTGCATGGCACTTTTTCGGCATCGGTTATAAAAAATAGTACGTGAAGGTGCGTGGACTAGCCACTTTTCTGCACTCGTATCACAATGTACTATACTGTGCCACGTTTGGCCTTTTTTTTTCTTTCTTGTGAGTGCGTCTGCATTCATGTGTCTGCGTATACAAGAGTCATAGGCCAACGATCGGATTCCTTTAGCCTTCATTAATAATTTGACTCTTTATTTGATCACTTTCTATTCCGTATTTTTCAATTCCGTTCCGGGTACTTTTTCCCTACCCTGCTATTTGCGTTTGAATTATGTGTCGTTGAATTTCATTAATCGTTCGACAAAGATTCTTGTATAATAACTTTGAAATGAGCCAATCATGTGGTTCAGAAGCCATGAACCATATTATTTAAAACGAAGGTAGTATGTAAAAACTTGCACATTGCTTTCGCATAATGTCGTATTACTCAGAAAGTTTTTTCCGTAAGCCATTTAAAAATAAACAGCTGTTCCCCATAGAGCTGGCACAGCGAAAGCTGAATAAAATGAGGAACCAAAGTTTCAGGTTTACGTTTGCTTACAGTGATACTATTACTCTTAATTCTATGACTTTTTATTCCTTCATCTTTAATTTTACCCGAGACATTCTGAGCCTGCCCAACAGGGGTTAAGAGGTTGACAGTGATATAATCTGGAAATTCGTACTCTTTTGGGTGTAATATGAAACGCGAGAAGTCAGAATGAGATGGTGATAGAAAACTGTCTGACAGTCGAAAACGTGGGAGCCGAAATGAGATGAGGGATACCTCTGGCTGGCCAGTCCGTGCACCACGTTGAGTCCTTGATTGTAATTAAATGCCATTGTGATTCCAAATCCGACGTGCCACCGAGATAGAGAAGCCACCCTTGCGGGCTTTTCCATTTTACCCGTTGAACGACTCTCTCCACACCATCACCCATCCATCCCTCCAGCTTCCCAGATACCCTCCAATATACTATAGCTACCCTCTGTGGAGCCCCAAAGTCTCGTGGGTCACCCCCTCACTCGCTATCGACCATGTCATCGTTTCCCCCTTCCGCTTCCACACTCTACACCCCCGCCAAGGACGCGCGCCACGCAGCCAACTTGGAAAAATATCTTATGTTCTGGTATGCGCCCTAAAAAGCTGCACGATAAATCGCTCTGATTTAGCCGATTAACTCGAAAGCTCGTCGTATGAAATAAAGAAAAACGAAAATATGGAAATTGCACCTCGCTAAAACGAATGAACCGACAATGTATGAACGCGAACTTCTGGTGTATTATGCAGCTCAAAAAATGTGTCATGTTTAATGGAAATTTATTCCACTAGATTTTTTCGAAGGCACTTCTCATGAATTTAATTAAAACGTATATTGTTCCAGTTTACCAAAAAATCTTGTTGATCCGGTCCGTTTTTAACCGACGTTTATGCATTACAGTTGTCTTCTGGCAATTAAACACATTTTTTGTGGATAATAAAAAGATTTGTTTCAAGCCATATGCATTAATTTGGATGGCTGTATCGTCAGCTTGTATTATTAAAGGATTTTCGGCAAAATGAACCTAACCGAGGAGTTTGGTGGTGAAATTACGCGCTTTATTACCCTGGCTGAAATTTAGTTGATCTAGTGAGTATTGAGGGTATTATTTAAGAATGTATTGATTTCAACAGTTTTGCCTCCACTCACAGTCATCATATATAGCATGATACAAATCCTGAACGTAGAGGATAATATATATATCATCTCCGTCTAATGGGATATTGTTAGAGAAAAATTTCCAGTGCCTCCGAAATGCAGAGTGATACTAAAAATATAAATGACTAGAGATATAATTTCACAACCGGAAATCTCTCTGGCAGCACTTTGCATGTATACAGCACAAGTACTCCGCATATGTATGGATACTTATATTGTATGCTGCACGGACAGTCGTTCGTATTTTGTGCACGGGCCTGGTACAAGGGAACTTGCCTCTTCACTCTAATATTCGCCACTACAATATACGTGAATGTAGTCGTAAAATGGGAACGAATGATGCTACCGCGAGAGACAGAGCGGTGGAGGACCAACTCAAGTAATAAAGCAGCGGGGGCAATTTGAGTCTACTGCTGAAATCCTATAGTTTAATAGCACATAGGCCAAGCCGCCTCTGCGTTCATTAAATCTCCTCCATCTCCGGAGTTCCAAAGTATCTTTTGAAACAAACTTGGTAGCCGTTATTGAAATTTGTGAATGTATCCCGCAGACTATTCCATAGTCGCATTAAATTCGGATTACGTCGTATCATAGGGAGACCAAGAATCGAAGCACCGTTAACATTCGTGAAATTATTGATTAGTAAGTTGTGTAGTCCTCTTTCGACGTAATTGAGGCTTCATCACTGATCAATTATTACAAATATGGAATGATTTCGATATCGTGACAAAGGGTATCGCCATCCAAATGTCTTCACCTAACGGCCAACGCTTCGCGGTTACAGAATTCGACCCAGTACTTCTCTGATTGAAACAATCGTTTGTCGTTAAACTGGAAGTTATTCAATGTCAGGCACAGAGGCCCAACCGTAGACCTGTTGAACATATTAAAACCAGGTAAACTAATACATAAATAAATGAATTGAAACTATACATTTATCGACTAATGTGTACTGCAGAATTCGGGGAATACCCTAAACTCGGTCTTCACTTGCATCAACTAGAATTCTCAATCAAATCTTGATTGTTATTACCGCTTTTTACGTTATTCAGAGTTAGTGAATGTAGCCACTACTACCAAACCGTAATTTGTAAAAAAAAAAGTACAGGAATCTTTAACCCTAAGAGGATCTTTTTTTCTACAAAGAAAAAAGAACCAGTTCTCTTAGAAGAACTCTGGAATTTTCAAAGTGACATATTGATCAATGATAAATTGTCTACCGTAAGCTTTGTTGAATTCTGATGAAGTAGCTATTTGTGTCGTTTGCTAAGTCTGCTAATCGTCTATTCGGGGTTTGTATTCCTCTAGCTAACCGAACTTCATCTAGATCAGAGCTTATTTGTTGTTTCCGCACTTCTGCAAGTTAGTCAATATCGAGTCCACCCTAAAACTATAATCCGGACGATCGAAGTAGTGGGGTCGATAATTGTAAAGGTCCGTTGCTTTATCCAGGTATCCAGAATGCTGACAAGAACTATCGATCAATTAGAATTTAATGCTGTTTACGCCGGGCTTGATCCGAATGGCGAGGAGACGAGAAATGCAGCGAGATAGGGCCGATCAGGAGCTTAGTTGAATACTGATATAGTGGCTATGTGTCGCTGTCCAACCATTGTATTCTATTGATCGCAGCTTTGGACCCCTATTAGTCAGACTTCACCTGCCTATCAAAACCTCACCTAGATCAAAACTTTTTTACCGCTCTCATCCTGGAAATTATTTGAAATCAATCAGTATGGTGCCGACTATAAGCCCGTAATCACAGGCATAAATAGTGGACTCGATAACTGTAAAGATCCATTGCTTTGGTGTGGTGCCCAGATAACTGAAAATGACTTGTAAATCATTCATACATTTAAACTGTCTACACATATAAATCATGCAAATAGTGAGGGTATTGGAAATGTTGCAAAGTAGGGTTGATCACAAGCGATGTTGACTTCTATTATAGTGGCTTTGTGTTACTACAGCCCACAGCCCTACCTGCCTTTCGGACTTGTTCTAAATGAAAGCTAGTTGTCATGATCGTCCAGGAAGTTAATCATACTTAAATAAAGAATGAACGTAGAGCCCATGATAAATCCTTTATCGGTCAGGTAAAAATTGAGTGGTCGATAATTCTGTGGGTCCATTGCTTTTAGGAGGAACCCGCAATGTTCACAATGACCTATCGATCAATTAGAAATAAAAACTTTATATGCATCACTTGACATGCGGACTCCTGGATGAGGGCGGTGGCTTATCGGTGGCTTCCTAGCAGTGATTTTCATTATTAAACCTGCTACAAGCCCGTAATTCATGGAGAGATCCATTGCTCAGTCAGGTGTCTCGAGTGCTCGCAATGACCTATCAATCAATAAGAAATTAAAGCTGTATATACACACCCGGATCAATGCAAACGTTGAGAGTGCTGGTGATGCGGCAGAGTAGGGTCGATCAGAACCGTTGTTGGCGTCTGGTGTAGGGGTTCTGTGTATCGACATCTAGGCGTCTGAATCTATTGTACTACGTTTTGCGGCTGCACCTGCTACCCGACTTTCTGCTGGGTAAAAAAATTGTTTATCGTTGTCTTACAATTAATCACCTTCAGGATGTCAATTATAGTTAGTTATTATAGTACCTACTTGCTTTTTTGAGTGTTACTTACAGTGAGTTAATCCAGTGCACCTACAACAAATCCATAATCCGTGAGCGAAAAGAAATGTAATCGATCATTTTGAAGGTTCGTTGCTTCATCCAAATGCCTGGAAAGCTCGCAATGATCTATCGATTAGAAACCAAAGCCGTACTGTGTATATGTCGGTATTGATGCAAACGGTAAGGGCTTTGGAGATGCGGCAAGGGCAGATTGTTCACAAAGGTTGTTGAGTTTTGATGAAGTGGCTATGTGTGTCGACGCCTAAGTGTCCGAACTATCGGACCGAGTTTCGTAGCTCCATCAGCGAACTGGACTCCTCCTCGATCAAAGCTCGTTTGCCGTTACAGCCCAGACGGTTACTCGCAGTCAGTCAACGTGGTACCTGGCACAAACGTGTAATCTGCGGAATCGAGGTAAACGGATCGATGCACCTGATGGTCCATTGCTTTCGTTAGGTGACTAGAATCCTCATAATGTCCGATTGATTATTTAGAAATTAAAGGGCTGTACTGTCTATACTATACTAAAAGGCTACGCCTAGATTAATGCAAACGATGGGGTGCTGGAGAAACAGTAAGGTACGGTCGTCCGAAATTCGATGATATTCATTAGGGACGATCGTACATTAGGATCAATGCGTAATCCCCGCTCGGGCCAACCTCCATTTACTTGGTCTATAGGTATTCCCTTCGTGTGTATATAGTATATATATCGTGATTTGGGCAGAATTCGGTTCTCAGGTGCTCCGATCGAGGTATGTCTGGCTCTCGAGCCACCGGCCACTGATAATGGAAAGCTCCCCTTCCGGCATGCATCGTCCTAACTCCATCCCTTCACTCCCCACAACAGCTACTTTGAATTCTATTCCATGTAGCTCGCTATAGTTCTCAGCCAACTGGATTGAACCAACGTTTCTGAACGCTTAGTTAATATACACGCACGTTCATAGAGCTTCGGGGTATTTCCGTCGCTGGATTAGCGATAGAAACTGATAACGGACGATAGGCTTGCGGTACCGCTGGAATTTGCAATCATTGCACCGCCCCGCTGCATGAGATTCCTTGGCATTGATTTCATCACTCGAGGAAATCCTACCGTGGGGCCAAGTGATTCTCGGTTCGTCATTGTTCATAGATTCCATTGAAATCTTCTAAGTTTCATACACGACAAACAAGGATGAAAAATTGTCATTGATCTTAATCTATTGGAGTTACCGACAAGTCTTTGAAAAATTCAAATAAGCAGAAGAGTATTTTATACTCTACTCAATGGATTTCTTTGACAAGGCGGTATTATCGTCTAGAAGCTTATGTTTAAAGTGATTTTTAAGAATTAATTTTGCGAAAACTATTACGCCTACAGTGCCGGGGTTTTTCGCATATAATAATACATGTTTCAAGTAACAACACAAATTTTTGTGAAATACTTTATTGAAATCTAAACGAGTTATGCGCTGTTATGCAGTTCGTGGCGTGAGATGCCCGTCCAATCAGGCGCACATGTTGTGGCGGTTTTAATCGGCTGAAACAGTAGACATTTTTTTTTTCAAATCTATATGAATGTAATTATCGTTTGAAGTAGAATTAAGCAAGTACGAAATTTTTCATCGCAATCGCAGCAGTTTAAAAATAAACATTTGAATTTCCCGATAAATTGTTAACTAAAACATGAGAGCCGAGCTAAAATATTAAAGCTACGGGTATCATCCTAGGTCATACTATAGGTGATAGTTCTCTCAAAGTGTGTGCAAAAACAGAAGTCAATCGGTCCAATAGTTTTTGAGAAAAACGCGCGCCCGACTTGAAAAATGTCGTTTTGAGAAAAACGCGTTCAAAGGCCTTTGAGACTCTGTTATTATGGGATTTCTACGAATTTCAACTTAATATTTTGGACATTCATTCTCAAAACCCCAAATGATGAGAAAATGCAAAAAAAAAAGATAGAATTTTTAAAGTTTCTAAACAGTAATAACGCCTTAAAAAGGTATTGACATCCTATTGCAAGCACAGGTTGGCATTCATTCTTTATAGGGTATTTTAATATAATATTTGACTCGTGGGAATACATCAGAAACCAATCCGAAGTTAGTAGATTTTTGGTAATACGAATTAATTGTTTGATATTGCACAATATTATCATCTTTACAAGTATGTTTAGGTATTGCCATTGACTGGAGGACTAAATTATTATTGAAAATTTTTAGAAGTTCGAGGCATAAAACAGACGGTATTGTAGGCCGTCAGACAGTGATTCTAAGCGAATGACAAAGATCCGCGTGGTTGTTCATTCTGCTATGGATGTGAAATTTTGTAACCTCCTGGCGTCTCAGTAACGACAAGATTCATTATGATTTCCGTCGGAGACCGTTCCGCAAGCTGGGCGATCCTTCTGGTCTCCGTTTCTCACCACTAGCGCCCATACTCTTCGTTTTATCTTCCTCTCTGTCTCTGTCACTTCTCAGCTTAAGATAAGGAAAGCAACAGCGATGCCACCTGCACGAAATCCGTCTTACCTCGAGCTTTACTTCATTCGCTCTCGCTCGCTCTTCCTTCCTCGACCTGCACCCTTAACGTGATTATCCCCCGAGAATTGACGAGGACAACGTCTTGGGAGTCACCGCCCGTCTTTTTATTTATCAAATAACGTCGCCCGGCGAAGGATTGCCTGTCGCAACTGCCAATTAGCGGATAGTGCTGAAGATGAACGTCGATCACGACCCGGCAGTCTCAAGTTTCAGTTAGGCGTTGGCCTTTCAGCTGTCTCATTAAATTAATACAGTTTGTCAAGCTACATTTGCAAAATTTTGATTTAATTTTATGCATTTTATCATCACTTTTATAAACAGTTATGAATTTTCTTCTAATCACGAACTGTGGATATAATGAATAAGTGAAATGGTAACTAGAAGCTAAAAACCAATTAATTGGCAGTCTTTAAAATGGACAACCGATACTAGGATCTCTATTCTTTTAACACTATCACTTTTATTAATTTAATAACAAGTATCTTTGTGAAAATAAATGTAGGAAATTTCTTTTCAATGGGAAAGGGATTTGTGACGAGAGAATCGGGCGTTAATTCGAAAAGGCTTATATTACGATGCTCTAACAATATTGGAAAATCGAGTGCATAGTATCACCAAAGGCGATTAATTAATTATTAACAGTAATTGACCTTCGTCATCGGTAAAGCCACTTCCTGATGCAAACAACGATAAAGTATATGGAGGGTTTCGAGATAACTTGCGAAAAAGGTATAGAACCTGGCAGACTTGAAATCTGTATTTTGGGCAATCCTGTACTTTCAGTATCAATGCAAACAGTAATCTAGTTTCTGTTTCATGAAAGTAAATTGGAAATGCATATAGCGCAATGCCCAATATAATGTTCTTTTGTAACGTATCTCGTCAAGGTCAGGTTCCGTAATTATTATTAATTATCACAACAGTTTGAAGTTTTGAGAGATCTTGAGAAATTTATTTGTATCGAACTTGGAAATTTGGAAGCGGTTGTTAAAATTTAAAGGCTTAAAAAATGGGGCTACCCAATTTATAAGTTCATTTTTTCCCTAATCTGAAAGTTCTTCATATGATTTAGTTCAGTACATTTCAATAAAAATCTGTCAATTCAACACGGTTTTTATATGCTTCTAAGGGGGTTAAATTACGCAAAAAACGTCATAATCAATATTCTGAGAATGATACTCTTGCTTTAAAAAAGCATACATATAAACCTCATTAAGTATATATTAATCAATATAATTCTGCTATTTCCTAGACACACAGAGCACCAAAATGGTGTGAGGAAAAAAAATTAAAAAGTTGGTATGTACTTACTAAGGTTTGAATATAAGATTTTTTTAAACCAAGGGGTATTTTGTTCGTATGAGTTTTTTTAGGTGACTCGGCCCTCTTTAATAGCTAGGTTCATAAAACTGCCACATATTCAGGAAGGACGAGAATTTGAATGGTAATTCTGTCGCACGAAGGCATGTATATATATATTGTGACGAGGCGCTAGTGCGCGCTCGCAGCAACGAGCTAGGCCCCGAGTGCTCGTGCACCGAGAGCCCGAGCCGCGCGGCAACAGAATCGCTCCTCGGCGTCAAACTCCCAATATGAACGTTTGACTGCCGTGAGTATTGTTCCACAGGATTCGAGGAATTAGAGCGACAGCCCGGGAAGACGCGCGAGGATGGACGGAGAGAAGGAAGGCGGAAGAACGCGACGATCGACGAAGTCGATCGATGTCAGGCCGTGACCCCCACCCCGGACGTCCGAGGCCCGCGTAACCCGGCCGAGCGTGCGAGACCCAATTACTCTAATTCCGGACCCCGTATCGAATAGTCAGATTAGTAAGATTGTCTTGAAGGACTCCAGTTCCAGACCCCGAGCCGATTAGTGAGATTTAGTTGTTGGTTTGACGCATAGAGATTGTTGTATTGAGAGGTGAATTAAGTAGCTGGCTAGAGAGTTCGTCCCGAAGTCGAGTATTCTGTCGTATCGACGAGACATCGAGTACTTCGCCGCGCGCGAACCGTTAACCACGAGAGTCTCGTGAGGATTAATTACGATAGACCCGTGCGTGCGTGTACCCGCCGTGAAGGGAGAATTCGCCAGCCAAAAAGAAAGCGAGACAGAGACCAGAGAAGGCAGCATCGAGAGACCGAGACAACCTGCACGTAGAAAAAGGTAGGCGCACGTGGTGCACCATTATTTAATAATTCCGTGTAGCGTAGTATCTTCCTCCGTCGCGACCGGCTTCTCCGGCCGCATCCGTAATAATTGAGAGCGATTCGGGTTAGGACCGCGATGGTTGTCGGACTCGAGTCGTGATTGTAAAGTTATTGTATTTGCGTGGAAACCGTTAATTCACGGTAATAAATTATTGTTATCATTTTTGAACTTAGAAAAGAGTATAGTTTCGAATATTTATTCTCGCGACAAGCCCCCGAACTGCACCCCTTCCAGCTAGCCGGACCCGAAATAGTATTGACCGTGGAAATAGCGAATGACCCTGGCTGTCGGGTCCAAAAAGTAGATAGCCTGGCGCCCAGCACACGACAGAAGAACAGGTAAGCGGGAAGAATTGTGGAAGCAAATAAATTAATAACAATTTGGGGCGTCGTTATATTTGGTCGTGGCTCCCCGTGTGAGTGGCCGAAATTACTTGCGCGAGGGGCTCGTCACAATTTTTGGCGCCCAACGTGGGGCAGTGGCTAAAATTTCGGACCTTGGCGGGCGAAATTAATATTCGAAAACGCGAAAGTATAGTGAAAATTCCTTTGTCTCGAGATACCGAGAAATAATATTCGTGCGTGAAGAATCTCGACGAGTTGACCTAGAGCCACTTGAGTGCCCGCGCGTCAACAAGTGTTAGAAAAAGTGTAAACACCGCGCGTCGACACTCAACGAGCCAGTTCGAAGTGCGTGAACGAGAAACCGTACGAAAAAAAATATTTCGAGGTGAATATTTCTCGGGTTTCGTCGGGTGAAGACGAGATTGAACGCGACTGTTCTCGAGAAGTAAGTGCGCGAGCCTGGATCGACCGCGTGTAAACAAACGGACAGAGAAGGACGTAAACATCACGCGATAACGATCGGCCGAGCCAACTCGAGTCCCGAGAATAACAAGAAGTGTCGAGACAAATATTTTCGGGAAGAAAATTTGAAGTTGTGTACCGTAAAATTATTAGAGACAATGGCAGAAGGACTTCAAAATAAATCGACATCGAACCCTAGTGAATCCGAGAGTGAGGATAGGATCAGTGTTGGTGTGCGCGAACGTAGCCAAAGAGTGTTAGATCGTGCGCCGTGGATCGACACACTCCCCAGACGTCACATGAGGCGGTTGTTGAAACAATCCCACGTGAGTGCCGAGGGAGATGATGACACCATCCGCGATCGACTCCGGAGATTAGAACTCCGCGAGTGTGGAATACCGGGTGTAGAGTGGAATAAAGAGGACGACACCTGTGAAATGGACGAACACACCAAAACCGAACTTTCGATAGTGGAGGAAATGGACGAGAACAAAGTGCGCGAGACTCTGCGTGCATTATTATTAAATCCATCGGGAGTGTCAGCTGTCGCGAGGAATCGCTTGAGGCAGTTCGTAAGTACCGCGCTGCGGGAACCGGGCAGCTCACGGCCAGAGAGTCCAGTCGAACCACCACGAGGCGCGCTCACGAGGAAGCGCGTGGGGATACGCGACATTCGGTCCAGCGGCAGAACACCCCCTCCCACTCCACAACCGAGAAGAGTAATACCGGCTGACTGGGATGGCACAGACGACCTGAGTGCGGAGCGCTTTAAATGCAGCAGCGCCAATGTGACCCTGCGCCGTGGCGAGACCTCGCGAAGAGTCCGAAAGGACGTGCCAGAGGAGACGCAGATCGGTGCAGAGGTTCACACGAGACTAGGTCATCCGAAGTGCCGAGACGCTGGAACTCAAACGGACAGCGAACCCGAAATCAGGCCGAGGAACCAACACAAGAGAACGGAACCATGGGAGTCGACAAGACGCTCGAGCAACCGCCGCCGCAGAGCGAGAAGAAATCGTCAAACGCACGAGCAGTCCGAAGACTCCATGAGTGCAACAACAATGACAGACGACAGCGCGACGACGTCGTACTCATCCTCTGGTAGTGAGACGGAGACAGACGAGAGCACGTGGCGAGTGGTGGAGCCCCGTAACGCGCGTCGTAGGAGACAGCGCTCGGAGCGGCCGATGACGCAATCGGCTCATCGACACCCCAGACGCCGCCGCGAACGTGACATCGGCGACATCGCAAGAAAATGGAGAGTAACCTTCACGGGGGAGGATGAATTTGGATGCGAGGAATTTTTAGAGCAAATCCGAGAAAAAATTGCCGCCTCCGACATCCAATACGACGATCGACTGCAGGTGCTCCCTGAGGTATTGAAAGGTCGAGCTATTCAATGGTACCGCGCAAACAAAAAATACTGGCAGTCGTGGAGGAACTTTGTCCGCGATTTTCGGGCATGGTTCAGCACAGACCGTGATCAACAGTGCCTGAAAGAAGACATCAGGAAAAGGACGCAGGGAGCCGACGAGTCTGCGACAGATTATTTGATCTGCGTTCAAGGACTATATAATCGGCTGAGGCGAAACAAGAGCGTACGGCATCAATTGGATCAAGCCTACGCCGGCCTCCGTCCTGAGTACTGGGATAGGATTGACAGAAGAGATTTCCGCTCGTACGCTGAACTAGTGCAGCAGACCTCGCGGGTGGAGCAGCGATGGGCGAGAGCACTGGCTCGACGTCCTCCTCCAAGCCGCAACGAGTCCCATGCCAAGGAGTTCGCATGGGTTGGAAAATCGGCAGTATCGAAAACGAATGACTATGCACCGAGACCGGCGACGCGCGCCCCGTATAGAGCGCCTGCGCCGAGAGTTAACGCCGTGGAGAGCGAGTCAGCTGAGGCAGGAGAGCCAGCAGCGCCGAAGCGCCGTCGACGAGCAAAGCGTAAGAGCGGGGGTAGCGAGGCAGCCGAAGTCGAGGCAGCCGCCCCACCACTCACGTACGCTCGAGCCGCCGCGCAGCAGCCACCGCGAGCCGCCGCGCCGCAGCCAGCGCGAAGAGCCGAGCAGCAGCAGCAACCAGCAAGACCGCCGCCGAGTGGGGGAGCCCCCAACAACGGACGCGAGCAAGCGGGCCGTGTGGAAAGGGCCGGAGAGAACCGACCGAGTTCCCCTCGAGGCCCACAGAGCTTCTATAGAAGACCCCCACCGTTCTGCATGAACTGCGGTGAAGCGGGCCACTTCGGGCGAGATTGCGAAAATCCTCGAGTGCTCCTGTGCACAGCGTGCGGCCGCCGAGATGTCAATCGTACGACATGCGGCTGTGCGTTGTCAAAAAACGCCAATCGGAACTGGCAGCCGCGGGACAGCCAGCGCACCGAGTAAGCCGAGACCCGCCAGACAGTAGAGAAAGAACCAGCGTAGTCCGGTCCCAAATCGACCCACTCCCTAATTCCTTCCAGGGTGCAGTTCGCGTAGAAACCTCGAGCGCAAATACTAGCCTAAATGTAAGAGCAGATACTTCGAGCGTTCCGTGTACTTTTCTTTCAGCACAGGTAGAGGAAGTCGAAACAGGTGAGTCCCCCTACAGGTCGACTGGCATTTGGACGCTGGATCAGCTCAGTTCCGATGAAACTGAGACTGAAGGAGAAAATGAGATTGAAAGTTATGGAATAAATCACGCGATCGACGACGCGTTAGAGACCGGTAGGGAGGTTGCCGCGACTCACGCGAACGACGAACGCGGCGCGATAGAAAACAATGGAAATTCGATAGAGCATCGCACGAGCGAGATCGGTCCCGAGACGAGTCTGCCCGAGCGCGCGGAGATCCTCGAGTCGTTTCCCCCACCACCACTAGAGTGGCAGCGCGAGAGGGGACGTATTCGAATTTTCGTAGAGCTGCTTATCGGGGATAGAGTACTCGAGGCACTGATCGACACCGGGGCGACGATTTCGGTTTTCGGTCGCGTGGGGGGAGAAATCGTGAGAGATTTAGCTTTGCCTCACCGAAATTATCCCGCGAGTAGGAATGATTTTGTAACTATGGCTAACGGTACGCCGGAACGAGTTCTCGGGGAAGCATTATTCCCGATCGAGCTCGACGGTGTACAAAAATGGTTTCCGTCAATAATGGTCCGCCAACTAAAGTCAAATTGCTTATTGGGAATGGACTTTATTGAAGCATTTGGGGTTAACGTGTACGGTAAGCGAGGCACGTGGTCGTTGGAAGAGGTAGGGATAGAACATCCGATCGTGCGCTCGAGCGATGAACTCGCGACACTTGGCGTTTGTTTTGGCCTACAGGGACCCGTAGCCAGCGAGACGGCACGCTTAGAAGAATTGAAAACGCGAATATTCCCGACTATGCCACAAGATTTCAATATTGCGGTGACTCTCACGCAGCATAGGATCGACGCGCCGAACGATAAAGCGGTGAAACAGCGGATGTACCGGCGCTCTCCAATAGTCGTTGAAAAATTGCATGCGGAAGTAGATCGAATGCTCGCCGCCAATATTATCGAAAATTCGCAGAGTGACTGGGCAAGTCCTCCAGTGATGGTGGCGAAACCAAACAATAAATGGAGGTTTTGTGTAGATTATCGGGAATTAAATAAAGTCACTCGGAAAGACGCGTATCCTCTCCCGCGCATGGATACCATATTAAGTAAATTGCAAGAGGCCGTGTACATAACGACATTGGACATGAGCGCTGCGTACCACCAAATTTTAATGGAAGAGAACAGCCGCCATTTCACTGCCTTTATCGTCGAAGGAAAGGGATTGTTCCAATTTCGAAGGATGCCCTACGGTTTATGCAACGCGCCCGCGACGTTCCAGAGGTTAATGGATCGACTCATCGGTCCCGAACTTGAGCCGCACGCGTTCGCGTATCTCGACGATATTATTATCGTTAATCGTACGTTCGAAGACCATCTTGAGTGGATTGAGAAAATCCTCGGGATTATTCGTGAGGCCGGACTGATATTGAATTTCGGAAAAAGCGAGTTTTGCCGAAGCGAGGTACGGTACCTCGGATTTTTAGTTAACCGAGACGGATTACGGCCGGATCCCGAGAAAATCAGACCGATAGTCGAGTATCCGCGACCGCGAAACGCCACCGAGATGCGGCGATTTAACGGCATGGTCAATTGGTACCATCGCCACTTGAAAAATATTTCGCGCGTAGCAGGTCCACTTAACCGTCTGACCGGCAAGACCGTACCGTGGCTATGGACAGAGATAGAAGAAGCCGCTTTTCGCGCAGTAAAAAAACGAAATAGTAAACGCCGCGATTCTCACTTTCCCCAATTTTGATATTCCCTTCATTGTGTACACCGACGCGAGCGACAAAGGTATCGGCGCCGTGTTAACGCAGCAGGGAGAGGAGGGGGAAAAGTTGATAGAATGCGCGAGCCGCGCGATGACGGGACCCGAGACTCGATACACCGTGACTGAGAAAGAATGCCTCGCCGTGTTATGGTCAGTCCGGAAATTTCGTCCGTATTTAGAGGGTTACGAATTTACTGTAGTGACAGATCATAGTAGCCTACGGTGGCTACATAATCTAGTCGACCCAATAGGACGATTGGCGAGATGGGCGTTTGAACTCTCCGGGTACCGAATGAAAATTGAATATCGTAAGGGTACGGAAAATGAAGCCGCCGACGCGTTATCTAGGATGTTCGAAAGTGTAGAACCGGACTGGGACGCGAAGGTCGATTCCTTGGGAGACGCGTTCGAGATCGACTGGTACCAAGAAAGGTTCGAAGCCGTCCGTCGCCATCCGCGCAGTTTTCCAGAATGGCTGATCGACGGGAAAGCGATGTATTTTTACCGGCCCGACGCGATTAAAGAAGCAATCGGTAATGATCTTGACGCGTGGAAACTCGTAGTACCGTCGGAGGAATGCGAAAATATGCTGATGCAGGCGCACGATAGCGAGCAAGCAGGACATCCCGGAGTAGAGCGAACGTACCGACGTCTCGCGACCAATTATTACTGGCCAGGGATGTATCGCGATGTTAAACGCTACGTAGGAAAATGCGTCACGTGTGCGCTGCATAAAGCTGATCAGGCACGACCGATGGGAATCATGGGACCGCGAGTAGTCGCACAACCGTGGGATATCGTAGCGTCGGACGTTATGGGCCCGTATCCGAGATCGAAACTTGGCAATAAGTATCTAATCGTGTTCGAGGATTTATTCACGCGATGGATCGAATGTGTACCGGCGCCGGCCGCCACCGGAAAAACCATTGTCGAAGCATTCCGCGCGCGCGTATTATGCCGATGGGGCACCCCGCGGGTGTTATTAACAGACAATGGGACTGAGTACGTGAATCAGACGGTCAAGCGACTGACGGACGAGTACGGAATCGAACGAAGGACGACCCCGCCGTACCACGCGCAGGCGAACCCCGTGGAACGCGTCAACCGAAACTTGAAAACCATGATATCGAGCTATGTTTCCGACGACCATGGCGAATGGGATTTGCACGTCGCGGAATTCCAGTTCGCGTACAACACTGCGGTTCACTCATCGCTTGGAGTGAGCCCGGCATTTCTAAATTTGGGACGGGAACCAAAAGCCGCGAAGCATTGGAAGAAGATGATAGTCGAGGAAGTCGCGCCGAACGCGCCCGACAGAGAAAAATGGATCGCGCGAATGAGCAGACTCGTCGAGATGCGCGATCTCGTGACCAATAGAATCCGCGAAGCATCACTGAAGCAGGCCGCGTATTATAATCGACGCAGGCGAGAGGTGCCGTTGCACGTCGGAGACCGAGTATACCGGAAATACCGCGTGTTGTCGAAAGCCGCAAACAATATGACCTCTAAGTTCGCGAAGAAATACGCCGGACCGTTCGAAGTCGTGAGAGTCGTGTCACCAAGCGTGGTAGAACTGACCAGCACCGACGGTCGACCGGCAGGGAGATGGCACGTGAAAGACTTGAAATTATTGAGTAATTCACAGGTCGCGGAACGCTCGACTGCTCAAGCCGGAAAATCATAGGATAAAGAATGTAAGATTGGAACGTAGCGAATGGATACGAAATATTATATAGAAGGATCGAGTTATACCATGAAAATTTTTCGTTGATTTTGTACTGCGAAAAGCGTAAATTTATTTTTTTGTACGTCGCGCCGATGGGCGAAGATCATTTTTATGTTATATTAGTTTTTATTTTTCTGGTTTGTTAAGAAGTAGCGCGGAAAAACACCGTAGCGAGTTACCCCGAAACCGGGAGGATTAGTTCTAAGATTTGAAGGAATAAAATCTTTTTTGTTGTATGAAAAAATTATTTGGTGTTGGTAATTGACTTTGGAATAATGACATTGCGGTGGTGGAAAACCGAGAGATGACGGAGGAGTGATTCTGCAGCATAGCACGTTGCGGTGGTGTATCGGCGTGAGCCTACCTAGCGTCAGAGCGGTAGTCTGGCCTAGTGGGGGGATGTGACGAGGCGCTAGTGCGCGCTCGCAGCAACGAGCTAGGCCCCGAGTGCTCGTGCACCGAGAGCCCGAGCCGCGCGGCAACAGAATCGCTCCTCGGCGTCAAACTCCCAATATGAACGTTTGACTGCCGTGAGTATTGTTCCACAGGATTCGAGGAATTAGAGCGACAGCCCGGGAAGACGCGCGAGGATGGACGGAGAGAAGGAAGGCGGAAGAACGCGACGATCGACGAAGTCGATCGATGTCAGGCCGTGACCCCCACCCCGGACGTCCGAGGCCCGCGTAACCCGGCC
This sequence comes from Clistopyga incitator, assembly GCA_947507545.1. Taxonomy (NCBI): domain Eukaryota; kingdom Metazoa; phylum Arthropoda; class Insecta; order Hymenoptera; family Ichneumonidae; genus Clistopyga; species Clistopyga incitator. Next base: position 8,274,628 of record OX382176.1, read on the forward strand.
GAGCGTGCGAGACCCAATTACTCTAATTCCGGACCCCGTATCGAATAGTCAGATTAGTAAGATTGTCTTGAAGGACTCCAGTTCCAGACCCCGAGCCGATTAGTGAGATTTAGTTGTTGGTTTGACGCATAGAGATTGTTGTATTGAGAGGTGAATTAAGTAGCTGGCTAGAGAGTTCGTCCCGAAGTCGAGTATTCTGTCGTATCGACGAGACATCGAGTACTTCGCCGCGCGCGAACCGTTAACCACGAGAGTCTCGTGAGGATTAATTACGATAGACCCGTGCGTGCGTGTACCCGCCGTGAAGGGAGAATTCGCCAGCCAAAAAGAAAGCGAGACAGAGACCAGAGAAGGCAGCATCGAGAGACCGAGACAACCTGCACGTAGAAAAAGGTAGGCGCACGTGGTGCACCATTATTTAATAATTCCGTGTAGCGTAGTATCTTCCTCCGTCGCGACCGGCTTCTCCGGCCGCATCCGTAATAATTGAGAGCGATTCGGGTTAGGACCGCGATGGTTGTCGGACTCGAGTCGTGATTGTAAAGTTATTGTATTTGCGTGGAAACCGTTAATTCACGGTAATAAATTATTGTTATCATTTTTGAACTTAGAAAAGAGTATAGTTTCGAATATTTATTCTCGCGACAAGCCCCCGAACTGCACCCCTTCCAGCTAGCCGGACCCGAAATAGTATTGACCGTGGAAATAGCGAATGACCCTGGCTGTCGGGTCCAAAAAGTAGATAGCCTGGCGCCCAGCACACGACAGAAGAACAGGTAAGCGGGAAGAATTGTGGAAGCAAATAAATTAATAACAATTTGGGGCGTCGTTATATTTGGTCGTGGCTCCCCGTGTGAGTGGCCGAAATTACTTGCGCGAGGGGCTCGTCACAATATATATATATAGACATTTTTTTGAAAATGGAAAGCTTTATTACTCTCATAAATCTGCACCGATTCGGTTCGGGGCAGGTACAAAAATGGAGCCTTCATATGGTGGTAAATTTATTTATTTATTATTTTCACTGTGGATAGATAAGAATGGGTTGGGTTAATCTTCTGCATATGCGTATGACAGAGGAGAATTTCCGTGGAAGCAGAGAGTTTGAACGAGTCGCAGTTGTTCGTTGGAAAGAGCAAAAGTAGTAGTCACCGTCACTTGACGACTTATGTTTGCTCTTCTGTACACTCCTCTTTCCGCAGAATATGTGCAATGTTTCGTTTAACGACGAAATTGGAGATAGAGCGACCCCGGATCAACGTGAGGAACTAACCTGCGCTTTGTTCCATGAAAGTGCACTCTACCTCCAATGATAGTGTCCCTTTAATCGGTCGATCCAACCCCGGTGCTCAGCGCGAACCCCGCACATACTCTCCTATAACTAGTAAAAGTCAACGTTCCATTCTGCCTCATGACACAGTAGAAATTTTCCGTATCACGCCTCATCTCATTGTCACGCATCGTATTAACTACATCCACAGTGACATCGTAAATGAAAAATCTAATCTATAAATGGATAATCGAAAGTCCATAAGCGAAACATTTAATGTGTCGCATCTATTTATATTCTTGGGGCTACTGATATTTTTTATCATAACAAGTAACCTTCTGGAAACATTTTTTGGAACACATAATCACACGATTTTTCCAAATGTATTTGCTTCTGTGTGAAATTACTATATTTCACGACACCTTGAAAATAATCCAACCATAATACTGACAAAAAACTGGCGTATGTGAACTTTCTGATCTCGTTTATTACTGGCGTGAAGTTTTTATCGTGAAGGTACTAGGCTGTAGTTACTAATTGAGCAGAAAGACATTTTGGAACACAGTATATTAATTTAAATCTACGTTTTCCAATACAATTTATCACCATCCTGTTTCAAAATTCGAAACATTGTGCGGTGGGATGTGGCGTAACCACGAGACGGCGTCGCATGAAATAGCAGTACTCTAACAACTCATGTATTTCTCCCGGTTCGCTCGATAGTTAGACAGGTTAAATTTGCATCAGTGATTTTCGTATCAGAGTTATGGAAGTCAAAGTAAAACGAGCGCTAGGCCTCCACAGAACAGAATCGTTTGGAATTTGTATGAAGTAGCGTACCACAGATGAAAACTGTGAGTTGTATTGATGGGTCCATATAACTTCAACTTCCAATCTGTTTTGACTATGCAATTTTTTACATTCCATGTGCAGTGATAAATTTTAGTTAATCCTGGTTGATGATAAAGTGACATCCAGTGTGGAACTGGAAATCTATCCGGGATTTATTTCGATTAAAAATTGGATAATACATATGGGGAAACCCGAGTCAATCTAGATTAGCCTAGACTGATTTCTACATGGGCTCTTGAATTTTCTTGAAAAGAATCCTGAAAGAAAATGGATGCTAAATAATTTAATAAATGTATCTTCTGGACAAGCATTAAACTTCTCTGTTTCTAATTAACTTTGCCATGCCCGAATTTAATATTTTTGTTATTTGTTACATACATAAGAAGAAGAGAAAAGAATTGAAGAGTGGAGTAAGCCGACGACCCCCATAGTTAAATATAAGTCCGGCAATTTTAACTGTTCAATTTTAGTACACCACTTTTCTGCAATACATTTTTTTCACCTACAATTTGCAAACTCGATAGTGAACACTAATAAATCTCCAGTGAAAATTCGAATGTTTCGTTTAACAGCTTTCGAAAATTTATTACCCATTCTCAGTAATTCTGTTTCTCCATAACCCGTCGCATAAATGTCAGCTATTTTTTTTTTAACGCATTTGTGCGACATCGAATTCAGCACAGAGGAAAGTTAATGGTGAACAGGTCGGACAGTTAAAAAGCCAGGCGATCGCTTAATTGCAATTTATTTGGCAACCTGTCAGAAATTGGACCAAGCCGACGAGGGTGTGAGCGGGAGCTGTTGCTGTTGAGGGAAATGAGTGAGCGAGCACGATCTCTCACCGTGGGCATTGGTCTCGCTCACATGTACACGTTTTCATCCTGAGTGGATTCCCGTGTACTATATATATATATATATATATATGCGTAGCGTATACTGCGGAGACATTTTGGTATATGCAACGTAGACTTCGAGGACTTCTGGCTCTTTTCGGGACTGTCCTTATAATTCTATCTACATAAAGTATATTCTGAGGACTGTCCTCAAACAAGTAGCCGTTAATGTAACGCATAATTTGAGGTCGGGGATAAAATCGTGTCAATTTGAGGACTGTCGTCAAAATAACAAGTTTGTGGAGCGCATTATTTAGGGACTGTCTTCAAAGTAACGACTATGTGTTCCGTATGATTTGAAGACAGCTGTAAAATTTGTTGTGTATGGACTGAATAAAAATCCGTACTATGAAATATAAAAATTACGCAGTGAATTTTAAAGGTTTAACAGTCATCAAACGATTGAGTATTTTTCTTAGAATTCTTTATTAGTGACTTGCAACAATATTTTATATATCACATAGTATGACAATACGTCACGCTCTTTACTACATTATTTATTCAGTCTTTATGAATATATTAAACAGTTCAAAGGAAGATCTACGTATAACAACGTAACGAATGCAAATATTAAGAAAACTTAAAAACTTTTCAGTAGGAACATTAACGTAATGATTAAAGTATTTTTCTCGAATCTAGTTCGAGTGCAGGAACTGAATTTTTTTAAAACAGAAACTTAACTTAAAGTTATGAATAACATTATTATTGCTATACTGCAAATGAAATAAGGCTTCGTCGTCGTTCAGGTCCCAATGGTTGCGACTTCCGAGTCACAACTAGATCAAGACAAATACTGGTTTCGCAGGTAAACGCGAGATTATCACTCGATGCGTATTTTCTTTTTTTGTTGCGAGATTTTAACGATGTCATTCTGGACGTCGGGTTGGCGATAAATTTGCTTATGAATTTTGTCGGCGTGACCTAGGAAATTCGCTAAATTGGACACTTCATTCTCCGACAAGTTCAGGGCAACGCATTTTGTCGCGACGTGCTTGCGGAGCTGTGTACCGCTAAGTATGTTCGGTACATCTGCACCGCACTGTTCAGCGAACTGTCGTAGTAGTTCACAGGCTCGCAGATATTTAACCCGGTCTCGATCTTTTGACGGCAGACCGAACAAATACGGATTAGCTTCCGGTACCCCAGCGTTTTCGCGGTATTTGCAAATCAGAACGAGACAATCTAATATGTTCGATGGGATTAAGACAGGCACTCCTCTTCCGAGTTTCCCACGAATTATAAATCTTACGTACTTCCTCGCCAATGCTTGTCCGTGCTTTGAGAGAGTCGCGTATATTTCTTTGTCGGCGACTTGGTCGTTTCCTTGGTATGAATTAAAATTTTCTATATAGACGCGCAGGCGGATCCAATATGACCTTGGAATTTAGAGTCCCGTTACAAGCTGGGATATTATCAGATCCGTCTTCAAATAGTTCTTCAACATTGACCTTGCTCTGACAATTCGATTTGAAAATATGGTCAAAAATCGAATTTTCATGAGGATCTACGTAGAGATTCTCGGAAATGGATTTCGTCATGCCGATCTCACTGAGAATCTTCTGAAATTCTTCTTGGACCTTTTCTTCGATGATTGCATCGTTAACAGTCGTAGGAATGTCTTCATTCGCGTTACTTATTACGGTAACATTGCAGTTTTCATCGACGCTCAAATTTTCGTTTCTTGACTGATCAGTACTCATGCGCCCAGCGTTCTCATTCAAGTTACTAACTACAGAACAGTTACAGTTTTCGTCGATGTGCGAGTCATCGTTAACGGGATTCCCCTCAACGCGCTTGCCGACATTTCTTGCGACAATGTTATGCATCTCAACTTCGCGTTTACTCGTATTGTTCTCGGTGGAAATATGTATTTTTGTCTCGTTCTGAACTTGATTTGCCGACCAGTGGGCCCTTTTGGGTGAACCCTTCTCATCGGGAATTTGACACGACGAATCATGTTCGATGGACATTTTTTCATGCGGAGTCGGACTCGTCGGTCTGAGCTTGATTGAGATTTTCTCGTTGTTTGCGTCGAAAACATCTTCTGAATGCTCCGCTCGATCATCTTCATGTACAGCTGTCTCATGATCGTTGCCACTCTAGACGTTCGAATTCGATCGCGCGTCCAGTCATGTGAATTTGCTTTCAACAAAATCGTTCTGTATCTCTGTTATAAATAATTTCGGTATAATTAACACAAATGTTCCGAATCGTTGTATTATAAGGAAGTACTGCGATTTAAAAATATATATTACGAAAAAAGTTCTTGTCTTCTTGTTCCGAAAGCGAAAAAGCGTTTTCATTGGAATTTGTGCCCCGCGAAGATACTAATGCCGAATCCAAGTATAACTTGCTCGAATCTATAAACGCAATGTTAACGTTACATACTAATATAGTTAAACTAATAAAAAAAACCTAAAAAAATAGTTCGTATTGTTAGTTTGACCAATATTGAAACGTCCTTTTAAAAAAATAGACAACAGAATTGGAAATTACCTCGGTGCTGCTCGTGCTTCTTAACAACGTTTTTGTACATGAACGTCTCGCCTGTAATTTCTAGATCTTTGAAAAAAACAGAGGTCTCCTCCTCTTCCAAGCTCCTCTGTAGTTTTTCTAATACCGCACGATCTTCTAAAAAGGAGGGAATAAAATTTCTCACGTTTCGTTAATTGGTTCACGACAAATTCATATATAAAAAAAGGGGTTAATCAATTGTGTATGTCCTCAAAATAGCTACAAGTCTTCGAAAGAGACTTTATATTGATAATTATGGCCTCGAAGACTACAATACAAAAACGTATCGTATTCTGAAGACAAAGAAAAGGCCGATATTATAGATATGTCCTCAAAAGACACATGTCCGTGAAATCGACTTTATCTATACAAACAAGTCCCCATAGAATACGAACCGTGAAAATATCTTATTCTGAAGACAAAGAAAAATTATATATACACCCGTATATATAAAGTCTGTTTTGAGATCATCTATAATTGGGGATCTGTAACATCCTCCGGGAATATCGTATACTGTAATGACAAAGTAATGACGAAGTACAATGTACCCGTTTTTTCCGAACAATCATATACTTAAACAATCCGACGCAACCGTTGTAAACATACTAAATTATATCTTTTGATCCTCGCTAAATATACATCCACAACATTTTGTGGAGCAATGAATATCAGTCTTAACTTACCGTGTAAAGCCAATACTCGTGCAGTGTACTTCTTTCCATCCGCAAACTTGACAGCAGGACATTTTTTCCTGAACGCACTCACATCACCCGGCTTACAAATATGAATTATATGATCGGTGAACAACACCAAAACGTCGATTTCGGTGGAGCGCGTAGCTCTCGATGTTTCCATTTTAGCGTCCGATTACACACTTGAATTAGAGAATTAAGTGCCACATGGGGCGTCTGTATATCAGTTTTCTTTGGATTATCTCGATTGGCAAAAGTTAGCGAATCGACCGTATCAGCCGTGTTTGGGCCCGATCAGTGCTTGACTAGGGCCAGATGTAACGCCACAGATTTTCTATCAGGATAAATGGCTCGCAACAGGAGGCCACAGCACTGTGCGGACGGCGTAAACGTTCGAGCATGTATGAACAAGATCAAGTCATCATACATAAATTTTAAGTTTACTTGTGATAACTTAAAATAACAAGATAAATTACTTTGATATTTTGACCTACACTGATGGATTTGTTGTTTTCTCTCAATCGGTACATTCTTTTAACGGGTTTGTGAATTTGTTGCGATTGATCTTTATTCACTTTTAAAAGGATAAAGATTGATGATTTCGCACCGAGTGCAATATTTGATGAGTTCGTTGTTTGACGTAACATAAAGATATATTGTAAGTGCGTATGCCATTGTACCGACTACTTTGAGGACATATATTCATTTCTGAATATCGTATGCTTTGGGGACATATATATATATATACATATATATACGAGACGTTATATGTGTCGGTACATGATTTAACGATATGTCCTCAAATAAGACAATGTACAAAAAAATCCTCAAAGCAGTCAGTTCTTACAAAAAATGAAATATCTCGGAAACTAAAGTACATGTTGAAATAAAAATCATTATATATCATGATTAATAACGAATAGAATCCGTTTTGATAAATGTATATTACATATATTTGAGTCCTCAAAGTATACGCTAGACATATATATATATACATATATACAATATATATGTGTATATGTATATTTAATTCGTCCGCTACTCCTTCTGGACTGCACACTCATTGGCTAGATCCTTCCAAAGCTAACCCTTCACGACCCATCATACCCATCCGCACCCCGGTTGCCCCTCGACTCATTGATCAAACATTATCTGTTTATCCCCTCTTCGGGATCCATGAGAGCCGGAGGCTCTCGCTCAGCCATCTCATACTACAGAGTATGCTATACTTTTTGCTGCCAGGCACCTGAACCACCCTCAACAATCCCTCAGAGGCTCTTGATCTATCTGGGCTTGATTCTCGCTGCCTCGACCTCGCTTCTGCCAACCTCTCCACGTCATTTTCTCGATGTACATCGAAACGGCCATGCTCGCCAGTGTTTATCGACGGCCATTGCAATTGTAGATGGTCTAAGATAAATGGGTCTGGACAATTAGCCCTCATGAACTTTGTGTTTTTCTTTCTGTTTTATCATTTTTCTGTTTGTTCATTCCATGGCTGGTTTCTATGGGCCAATTTTGCTAATTTTGTTAACGATTCTTCAGAGTGTCTTGCAAATTTGCATGTCGTCTTAATCTATTTATAATACATTCAGAGGCATGGGTTAAGTAGAAAATGCTCGACATTAAGTTTTTGACATCTAGTTTTGTATTAGAAAAAAACGGCGATGTTCATCCGATCATGAAGAGCAACATCTGACTTTGCTCCTTGAAATATACTCGATTGATTCCCCCGGCACACTCTTTGCTTGTATTTTGTTAAAAAATGACAACCACTGGTACATCTAATGTTAAGTTACGTTAGATAAACAAACGGTTTTAATTTTATTTTACAAAGAATACAAAAAAATATTTCCAATCAATCAATAAAGCATTGCTTAATGAATAAAATGAGCTGATGCTTGACATAATCAGACAATAATTGAGGTTCTTTTTAATAGAAAACTGGATGCCAAAAATATCTTGTGGGTTATTTGTACATGTCAGTGTATCACTTGTTCGTAGTAATGAAACCCACGTTGCCCAAATCACCTTTCAAAAACGTTAGTGAAACCACGAAAATTGTTACGATAAGTTGTTTTGTTTTATGTTTCACTGACCTTACTAACGCGCAGCGAAGTGACTATCTTGAGTCCGTATTAAGAAGTGACACCATAGCATAGGGTAAATTTGATGAAATTGTCAGATTAATAGAAATTTTTCTGATAAACGAGAAGTAACACCGTAACTGTGTGTTACTTCTGATAGTAACAAACAAAAAAAGGAGCAATTTTCTGGAAAATACACTCAGAGAAAAATATAGTGAAATAGTAGGTCCAACTATACCAATATAATTTCCAGAGGGGACGATTTTACCGATTGTAACGGATACTATGTTTTTGATTAGTTAAACTATATTTATGCTTGCACATATATTTTTTTTGCATTATCGCACTTTTTAAATACAAATGTTTCCCCTGGAATCTATACTATATGGGAAAAGTATTGTTGTTTCCACCATGTATTTTTCTCTCAGTGTGTACTTCTAATATAATGAATATAAAGCCTGGAGTTCCATAAATAATTCAATGATTTTTCATCGATGGCTCATCTACTTACCCTTACTTTCCTAACTTTCATCCACATGGGGTGCCGAATCGATTGTATTTGCAATGAGTGCCCATAATGCCCATGTGCCACACTCATTCCAACACTGTTGGACTGAGTGGATTATCGCGATAATTACAACCCATATTGGGTTCGCTTGAATGGCGAAGTCTATTTCAACGTAGATGACTGAGGGGTTTGATGAGATTGGTGATTAATTGGGCAAGCTCTCGACAGCTCGGTACGCACATGTGAAGTAGGTAGGAGATGAATCGAGATGAGAAACGGAAAAAAAAGGAAATCGTTATATGGTGGATGGTAGTCGAGGGTGTAGCAGTCACTTGGTCTTGTCTGGAAAAGAATGCCAAGAACGTGGAGAGTTCGTGAAAGTGGGTAGTATAACGTTACCCATCACCGGCACGAGAGCATGATGAGTGCCTTGGAATGCGAAACTCATGAAGAATACAGTAGGAAAATATCGACAATATGGCACAAAAGCCTATGTGCGGGAGAGAAAAAACTAAAAGCACTTCAGTGATACGCTTTGTCAGGCATTTTTTTAAATTGCTAGTGGCCTAACGTAACACGTGACTGTGTCATCACAATTATTACTGGCGTCACGTTAATGTTGTGAAGTTACCTTCCGTAATTGATGTTTACGAATGAGTGATGCAAAGTTAAACTAAAGAATTTATTTGTTACGTTTATCTTTTTAGTTATATAAATTTTTCAAATGGTATCTATTATTTTATTTGTTGATTATTATTTGCTGCGCTAATAATTTTTTTTAGTCGATTGAATTTTTTCTTTTATTTGTCAACAATTTTTATTTACGTTTCAGGCAATGCTACATGTATACTCAAATTAAGATCTCGAATAAAAATATTCACCATGTTTTGATATCAAAGATTGGCAGCCGTCTATTGGCCATATGTTGGTTATACAATTGCAAGAATAAAAAAATAGATAATGATGGTAAATAATTGGTAACCAAGCCCACGGTTAAAATCCTGTACTTGGCCAATCATTGGCGTTAGTACATCGGCCGAAGTCGGTTGAGTGATGGTAATTACAAAGAAATTATTGCTAATGCCGACCGATTGTAGTCCAATCACGGCCCAGGCACAGGCGAGTTACACTTGGTCGATTATTAATAGACATATATCTATAAGTTCGTGATATATAGACAAAAAAAATCGTCAAATGTTGTGTGACGACATGCACCGTGACTCATCAAAGTAAATTGAGGGACAGCTATGTTTACAGAACAAAATTTGTATAAATATTTTGTTTTAATGAATAAATATTTAGTATACATATTAAGCAACCTGTACTTTTCTTACGTCGAATTATTATAACCGAACCCTGCCTTTCACTTCTATTAATTTACGGATCATTTTCTATGCACGAATTTCCGGCGTTCACTGGTATTTGGTGCAGCAATAAGAAGTTAATCGGCCTAGCAATTGTCCGCACACTGCACATTGTAAAAACCATGCTGCATTTAATCAATACTATATCATTGGTAACCTATTTGTGAATTAAACAGACGTCATTGGTCAGTATGTGTTTGTAAAAACCATGCTGCATTTAATCAATACTATATCATTGGTAACCCATTTGTAAATTAAACAGACGTCGTTGGTCAGTATTTTGGGCATAAAAAATTCACGTTGAATGTACTGTATAGCGCCCAGAGAATACCATACAGTCCACTAGTAAGCTTTGAGCACATGGGGGGAGGGTCATTTTTATGCGTATGATGTCGAAAAAAGCATTCTAGTAATTCATTAACATAGTTAGAATAGCATAGTTTTAATTAAGAGTTATCAGAAAATGATTTTTGTATGTGGAAAGCTATGTACAAGCCATAAAAACTTTAAAAAATAGAAGCGAACTCCCGTTCACTTTGGGCTTAAGCTTAGAAATATTAATATCCAATACAGAATGTATCAGAATTTTTTCAGATTTCAAAAAAATGGCGTTTCAAATTTTCGTTATAAACAATCAGATGTATATATTGTTAAAAGAAGAAATCGAATAAAAATTGTGGTTCCTGTTCAGAGATAGAACACAATAACAATAACATACAAAATCGAGGATGAAATCCACGAGGTTGAGAGTCAAACCCAGGTCGAGTTGGGATGGAGTGCCCCATATATGTGGAGCCCCTGTATATTACAATAAACTTAGACAAAAATTAGTGCAGCGACAATAAAAATGTAAATTGAAATAAGCAAAATGATTTTGTTGATTATTGAGTAGGTCAAATGTGAAGAAAAATCCAATGATCATCCAATTCAGGGCATTTCATAAGTTACTTTGTATCAACCAATGCAATTTTTCGGCAAAATTTTAATGTTATTAACGAGAAAATCTTGTGCTTAACTTAAGAGTCACATTCGTTACCTATTATTAAAGTTTTATCGGTACCTAAAATCTCGCATCATTTTTATGAACATTAAAATATAAAAAAATAATTCTTTTCACGGCAATGGCGATCGTTGTTTATTTACAAGGCGGGTAAAAAAATAACGATATTAAAGGATAGCATCGTAGATTGCTTCCGAAGGTGTCAACGTCACGGCAAAGCTTTAAATTTAAACGTTGTCGTGGTGTCCTTAAAGTGCTGGATCGATCGACAATGATGTCGGTGCTGAAGCTCCGAGTGCGCTGCCAGGAATAACGGTTGTTACAGCACGATGGTTAGCGGGATGGCAGATTTTGCTTGCCCCGGGTATGCTCCCCTGCAGCGTGTGTGATAATGTACGTGGTAGAGAAAAGTAATGGTTATGGCGACGTCAATGAGCTTATCCGAGCTTCTGGTTATACGTGCACGATCACAATATATACTCACCGAAGAGCGCCAAGCTATGGGGTCATTAAACAATGTTATTCTAAATATTGTCTACAATATAAAACAAAAGATTTTGGTTTCCGCTATTTGCGGAATTTTCGGATGATACCTTCCGTATTATTCATAATCTTCTGGTATTAACATCGGCACCCGAAAACGTATCTTCGCCTCTACTACACATTTTGTTTATGTTAAAATATGTTATTTCGAGATCTGTATATCAGGACACTCAAAATCGTCTAAAACGGTGAGAAAAGTGATTTAGAAAAATTGTCCGGATGTATAATCTCATATAGCTCGTACACTTACGGTATTTTCAATACAGTATCACTCGATTTCTCTGATGCAGCGAATGAATTCATTCACTTTTTAACATCCCCAGTCAGTTAACCTCTCATCTCGCGGTTGGGCATCGGCGATTTTATTGCCCTCACACATAACACACGAGAGCGATAAAAGTCCTTCTCGACTCGAGCTTTCCGATCTCGCACTTGACGCAAAGATGCGGACCAAGATTTCTACATATACATGCAAACTGTGTACCGCTTTGTGAAGCTTTCATGAATGCAGATGCGATACAACTTCCCGATCCCCAACCTCAAGAAAGTTGAAAAACTTGGAGAAATATTTTCGAGATCCGATAATAAACATGTAAATTTTGTTGTAATGTATAAAAATATCGGGAAAAAGAAACTGAAAGAAGGGAATGAAAATAAATAAAATGACAAGTATATTCCCGCGGTAGTGGGAGCAGGAAAAATCTGTGCTCATGGTATGGTGGACAAATTTATTCTACAACGAACAAAGTAAAACTCTTGAGACGACGAGAGAATAAAGTATACGAGGGTAATAAGAATATAAGATTCTATAAAAGAGCGCCACTGACCTTACAATGATGATCCCAGATTTCGAGCTAAGATATCCTCACAGTGTGAGCATGCCGTCACCGTCTCGTCAAAGTAACGGCACATCAGTAGTTCGCATAATACCGCTAGATGGCAAATGGCTAAAGCTTTTCTCACAAGCGAATTGAACCTGAAGTGTATATAAAACTGAAAAGATATTTAAGTTTCAAGTGCACATGACGGAGCTATGCACCGAAGGTGTTAGGATTCGTAATCCTTCGATGTTGGAAAGAGAAACACCGGCAGGCTGTCTCTTTCTCTCAACTCGGAATTAAAGATTTCGAAGAATTAAGGTAAACGACCCAGTTTTTTAGTCCCGACGAACACGTTATATTATGAAACAGAAAAAAACCTCGTTCAACGCGTTCAGGCCTTTTGGATAATGTTCATCCGATTTGAAAGTTTAATCATTAATCAATAATATATTATATATTAAATAATTATCCTTTCAATTATAGTCGTCTACAGCCGGAGTCACTGATACTGTTGCTGTTGCTGAATCATGTCTCGGTTTTTGATATCAGTAATTTTCCTTCAAAGGTCATAGGAGTTCAGAACAACAATATGCATCGAGTTGTCAAAAGGCACCGTTTTTCAATCATTAAAGTCAAGGGGAACGAGTCAAAAAACAGTTTTTTGTTAAATTACAACGACAAGTCTCCCCCTCAATGGAGTAGATTTTGAAAGAATTCCATTTCCTCAGGATGGACTCAAAGAATTAATTTGTAACTTGACCAACCGGTTGGGTCAATTGGTTCCAGTGACATCAGATTCATGGGTTTAAGACACTTGCGCATGATCTAGAGAAAACTGCTCGAAGGATTCGCCTTCACTGAGACTCAATTTTTTCACAGTTACACTGCGCACCTTTCAATTCAACCGATTTTTAAGGTCCTTAATACAGCGCTATTGACAAACATATCAAATGTCATAATAATGTTAATACGTGAGACATACATATTTTTCAATTCGATCTAAAAAAAAATGATTGTCATGACTGCATATGTTTTGTTAAATATTTGACCAATTAAAGAGACTCGTCTCCACAAAATGTTTTATACTTAAGCTTAGTGTTTCAAACCGTTCTCAAGTTACGAGGTAAAATCTCGCACACAAATACACACATACAAACGCACAATTTTCAACAACGTGATCTTTCGACGTTTTGGAACATTTCGAACGCACGAAAATCTGAAAAAAGAATCACCCTAACAAAGCTTTTTGAGGAAGCAAAATGTGCAAAAGTATTCTCAGGTACAGTAGTAAATTCTGGCTCATTATGAACCATCGTATTTGAGAGGATCAGAGAAAAAAGTGGAAGATTTATCAGGGAATGTTATTTTTTTATGGTATTTCATGTTATCGAGCCCGATAAGACTTGTAAAATTTTTATCACATAATATATGTTATATTTTTCCAATTTACATACCCTTGTCACCTATGATATAGGTGTACGTGCGATCAAGCTCGCGAATACATTCGCGTATGGGGAGTTGTACTCTCGACATCGACTACTACACGGTTCTAGTTCACTCTGGTACTACATTATTCATGCGTGATGGTCGGGTTAGAGTCTTCCCTTGCCGTTCTGGTAGTGGCAACTCTCCGGTATCGTTCGTGTGCACGCTTCATTTGCAAGTGTAAAAGGCATCATCGCATTATGCATCCGCGCATGTATGCTCCTCAACTCCGTGGACATAGCACACTATACGTACACGGTATGTATGCATGGGGGGGTATATAGTTTCGCGATAGCTAGCACACTTTGTCTCTTCGGCATTGTAGATATACTTCTTCATGATGATAATGCCATAGCTTCAGTGTCCATCCACATTCGCGATTATTTCACAAATACGCGGACCCGATGTGGACATACGCGGTGCTTGAATTATAAGCGATATTGGTTACACGTGTAAATCATTCTGCCATGTTATGGATCTGTTCTATCGAGATATGTAACATCATATTGTTTCCCAATCACTGGCTCTTCCTCTCATCCTTCATTCATATGTCTTCTTGTATTATAAAAACATCTTGCAACCGTTTCCGCTGGTTGGATAATCTAGTATCTGGATTCTATGATACCTTCATAGAATTTCAAAGAAGTTTTCAAGGAAATGGGTAGATTGATTGTTTTTTTTTACTTGATGAGCATATAATAAGGGAATAGTTTACTCGATTCAAGGTTTTTTCACTTTTATTCTTATTTTGTAAAAGAATACTGGATCGAGTGGATTCATGGTACATTTTTAAAATGAATACTCAATCGATTTGTATTCATTAGTGGAAGAAAAAAATGTATACCGATTAGGCGTGTATTCCGTATTATTTTGGTACTCGAATAAGTCTAGTCCTAGAGACCAATTCGTGATATCCTTTGAGGGCCTTTTCAAGACATAGGGACTGTTACTAACAACCGTCGGTGCCATTTTGGAGGAATACTGACCTTGCTGTGAGATAAGGACCCCTCTGAAACATGGGGGCCATACCGAAGAAGCGTCCTGGGATTAGAGGCTCTTTCACGAGAGAGAGTCCGCCCGGAGGCATAGGGGCTGTTTGGGAGACAGCGGATCCTACAGAACTAAGCTGTCTCTATGATAGAGAGTTTTTGAGCAATAGAGGGGTTCCTAAGTTATGAAATGAGACGGTTATAAAGGGGTCCAGAGGAATATAGGGGCAGGGTTTTCGGAGTGGTTCGAAGGGGCCTAAAGGAATAGGAGGGTGAGGGAGGAATACTTTCGAGAATCCATTTTACTGAAGGACAGATGTGGCCCGAGTCATAGCGGGGGTTCCTATTTATAGAGGGGGACAAGGGCAGCATGGTAAAGATGCTGCGAGGGATAGCCGGTTATCCAACGGATATATCAAACATAAACATCAACAAAACTATTAGAAATATATATATTATCAAATTTTCTGTATTCGCAAATGCCGGGGATTGGAACATTTGTTCAGGAATAAAGTCGACCCCAATCAACAATATGCTATAAAAAATATGTCACTTGCGATGCAATTCAAGGTCACACAATCGAACTTAACTGATCACTTCCCCATTTTCCATCTCTCTCCAATATTTTCCTCTATACGGAAAGAAATAAGTCGTTGCCCAAACTAAGCGCTGTTAAGTACGCTCCAAGCGACAGAATTGGTTGGGAAATCAACTATTTGGTGTCAAAACCAACGAATTGAACATCACAAACAACCTATTGATTTGAGACATTCAATAGTTGATTGTGGCAACAAATTTTCTCATTTGAATTTAACCATGATGATCGATTACAGCAATCACTTATTTCTTTGCGTGTATGATATGCCAAAGTTCATCACGATAAGGTAACACCAACATTTCTCGTAATCTCTGTAGAGAATCGGAACCTAGAAAGTGGTTTTTAGACTGTCCCCCTTTTTCCTGCGAGATTATTCGGGTCTTGGCACATTCTGAGAACAGAATAAAAAATTCTCGAAAAAATCAATGTCCACGGAAACAAAGGTTCTCCTAGGCGGAACAAAAATATAAACACAATGTGACCGGAATTGGGTTCTATTGAGAAGAGGCTCTGCCGAATAAGCGACCAGGTATACCGGAGCGAGAATAGACTTGGCCCGAATAACAGAATTATCGACACCTCTCCAGCGCACGTCGTGACATCCTTCTGTCTGAAACATCGGCGTCCTCATTTGCTTGTTATAGCTGTATACTATGCACTGCGCATATATCTCTACACGTACAGATACGCTAAACCCACGACATCCTATCGTTCTTCATTCTGAATGCATATATGTAACATTTATTTTTCTCTTAGAAGTTGTCAGACTTATATATACATTCAAGATTCAAATATACATATATATAGTTATACGTTTTTCTACTGAGTTCTCAGCAGAGACACTGCAGCAAGCTAGTCATCATCGCCGTAGATATCTAGTATATATAACTCGTACCGAATTGCTACAGTATACATATATTCAACAAGCAAAAGAGCGGGGAAACGAGGTCGAGTACTAATAGAAGGCCGGCTGTACGCGACTAATGGGGTGCATCGCTCTGGCCTTTTGCTTCGGGTATAAAAATGTACTCGGTCCTTCCATACCTTTTTTCCTTGCCATTCTCCTCTCCCCATTTCCCCACAGCAATTCTCTCTATCCTCAATTCTTTTTACGTACCCCGTCTTGAGTTGTACCTTCTTAATTTTCCTTATAACCCCACCTCGTCCGCTATCCAATTCAACGGCAGTCAGAGGTTTTAGACTCCAGTCGCGTCATTCACACCCTCTCATGAGGCTCTAGAATTCAAATAAATGTGTAATTAGACGGACGAAAAAAAAGTGGCCGCTCGAGGACAGTCACGGCCGTGAGGCTTTACCGCCTCCAGCAGAATTAAAGAATTTTCAGCTTTCCGTACATTTTGCCTAACCATGTCGCGTATTTGCATGCACATAGGCAAAACAAAGCGACCAACTTTGAGCGCACGAAATGGAGTTTTGGTAGTCGTTACTATTCTCACGTACGCTTGCTTTCCCTTGAACTTTCGCTCTTTCCCTAATGAGAAACACGTGTAAATTAAAGTGATTTTATAAAAACTTGAAAAATTCCAACTCGAAACGTCGCTTGATTGATAAACGAATTGGGTGAACAAAAAATTGTGCAATTCTAGAATAACCGTTCGCATATCAAATGCGGGAGATTTTTTCGTCATTAGGTATGAAAATCTCCTGATTATCGCACGCAGATAGTTATTTTATTATTGCGCTATTTTTTCTTCACCCTAGTTTGTTCGATCAAACTGCTCTTTTTAGTCGGGAAATTTTTTATATTGAAATATTATATTGTGATACTAGTACGATAAAGCGGCCATTATCATGCGGAGGTTAAGAAGCCGCGCACGAGCCAAGTCGAGTGCTACAACGACACGAGGCGAAGCCGAGTGTTATTTGTAGCGGGAGAGGAGGCGATTTAGATAACTTTACGCACCAGATGGCGAAAGTTATCTAAAGAATTCTAGATAACTTTACGCACCAGATGGCGTACGTAAAATGATCTACCTTTATGTCAGCATAATGCGCCATCTTACGCACGCTTTGCAGGCACGTAATGTGCGACTTTATGAGCATGAGTTACAAAAAAATAATTATTATATCGTATCTTTTAAAATAATTCAAACACATTGCCATATGCACAATGAAGTAAGTTACAGAATATCCATCAATGGCAGGAATCTTGCAATATTGCGATATCTTCAAGTAGACTATTTGTCAAATTTATTTATGCGAGTCAACAATTTGGCACCGCAGTTTATACAAACGCCACTGGGCGCAATTTATAGATTCACCGTAAAAGACTTGGTTAAACAATTTTTTACCGTTTCGAAAACATGCCGAACAAAAAATCGGTCACTTTAGCTGATCAACGTGCAACACATAATTCCCGTCTTTTCAACCCGGAGAGGCCGTTGGAAATTGAACACAAGCTGCTGTAGATTCGACACTCGAAGCTCTGCGATACTTGCACATATGAACATTCATATAGCACTTTTTGCACATAAAGAGGGGCCGTGAAAGAAAGTGAATTGCCTGAGCAATCATTTTACGTTTGTGATTTAACCTGGTATCGACCTAGGAACTTGTAATAGCTGCTTCGTTGTTATTGAGCTTACTGCTGTATAGACTTGAATTGAATAAGATATTGATTGGTAATTCAGCGTCGTACTCTTTGTACCTCATTTCTATTAACCCATTTTCGATGCTTGAAGTATGTACACAAGGGGCTTTGCGTCAATGAAATCAATACTAAATATGATACTGCGTACACTAAACATTTATAATCTTTGGAAAGTTCATTGTTAGTGAGGTATTACTATTAGATTGTAATAATGAAGTCATGGTATCAATGGTGCCACTCTATTGAAAGTAAGATATATGATAACAGTAACATGTACGCAATTTGATCAAAGCGTTTTATGTTTAAAAAATGGAATATTTAGATACCCGGTCTCTATTTTGTGTGAGTGGTGCGTGTGCGTGTGTGTATTTGAAACATTTTCGATGAATTATGTCAGATTTTTTAGGCTACCCTCATGGTACCAAGATAAAATGGGCGCGGAGAAAAAGGCTGGGCAAAAATGGCCGGGAAAAAAAGGCTGATGAAAAAACAGACCGGTAGACAATAAGGTCGATAAAAAAAGGCCGATGAAAAGAGGTTGATTTATTAAATAGCCCGCATAAATGTAGCCACAGAGCACAATTTCACGTTCAATATTTAATAACTTGCATTTTATAATATCTTTCTTTTCGACGCACGCTCGAACTATCCTTGAGTAACCAAAACACACAGCAGAAACTCCCATACGCGATATAGTACTATGTGTTTTTTGAGCCATTCACCTCTGCTTTGAATAAAACAATATTCTGTCGCGTTGAAAAAATCTATAAAATATTTCGGAAGTCCGAGGCACATAGAAATGTTCAAGCGATAGCCTACGGTGAAAGGGTTCTTATACGCATAAAAATTTGTTAAATTTTCATTTTGTAAATAATTCGTAAAAATTGAAGCGAGCTTCGGCCCACTTTGAAAAAAATGGCTTCCAGCGTTTTCGTTATACATAATCATAAGTATCTACATTGTTTAAAAGTAATATATTAAACTACAAGGGCAGGAAGTTGGACATTTCTGCACTGCCCGTCATATATAATATCGCGCAGTTCAGGGCTTTCAAACGTCTGCCCATGTGGTGTAAACTATTGTTCTAAACTATACATGTTCTGCTATTAATAAGCGGTTACGACTGCAAAATTACATTCGTTTGTGGTGGCAAACGATATATAACAAGGGTTCGATTTTGTCTATCTTGGACAAAATAATTATATCTCAACGAATGCGTGGACGTTAGAACCGCATACAATTGTAGGTATATCGTTGAATCCTGATAGACTGTAATTAAACATTACTATTATTTTCCCAGTTCGCATTTGCATACCTCTAATGGATTAGATTATATGCATACTATTTAGCGAATGCTCGTAAATGAATTAATAGATCCTGCTAAATGCCATACGTAATGACGCTAATGTTGTCGATAATCTAGGTGATAATTGAGTTAATCACATTATTTACACAGCGTATCATAGAATTACTATATATACATACTAGGGTGTTATTGGGGTTCGCGCGCTCCCCCTTCTAGTATTGGGGGTTAATACTACTTTTTTAAGTAATACTAATTATAATATGCGAAGGTTACTAATGAATTGGGAAAACGATAATTCTTAACTTTTAGGAATAATTTTAATTTTTTGTATGCAGTTAAGTTGCAAAATTACATACATATATTTTATTTTTGTGAAATGTAGAGGCGTTATCCCGACTAATATTGAACACTTGCTTGCACTGCACTTTTAGTTTTTGTTGTTGTTGTGCTTTTTATATAAAATGTAATACATTTGAACGATAAAGTTTCGTTAAATTTCACTTCGTTTTTTCAATAAAATTTTTTCGTATTTCTCCGTAAACCTAGAAATGGCACTGGTCAAAAATACATTAAATCGAATACATAAGCGTAGAAAAATTAGAAATTACAATATTAAATTTTCTGAAATTTATAAAATTCAGTAGGAAGTGCTGTAATTCTAATTTCACTTGCATGCTAAATTTGATATACCAGTTTATGTGCAAGAGCGTTTTTCACTTGGAATAAAAGCTAATTAAAAATATCTTTCACAGTTTCGGCACTAAAATTCTGCCCGCGAGGCATTAGGAATTATGCCTGGGAAATTTCGCTCGTCAACGGCCACCTACACACGTCTTCCAAATAGAAGGCGCCAGGCCCTATAATTTTACGACCAGAAGGGCCAAGAGTCGTGTTTTATCCCGAACTCGCGTCGAAACAGTGGTTCGCAACGTCCAAGCGGAGTCTCGAGGCAATTAAACGCAAACAAAACTAAAATAAAACGTAATTTATATTGCACAAAAATAATTCGCTTGGAATGCAACCCAGAATATCGCTGATTGGTCCCCTGAAGGATGTCCATTGCATCATTGTTCAACCGACTCGAAACAAATTTAAATCACGAATGAATTCCTCCCCAAAATAATATATGCTTCGCCTGTATGGTGGCGAACGAACTGGAATCGCGAGATTTCGGATGACAAAAGGCAAATTCCTCTAATTTTATCGTCGGCAGAAGGCCAATCACGCGCTCGAGATAGTTTCCCAGAAAAATGTCATATAATGTACATTTTTCATAACCCATGGTTTCAGAAATCACAGTACTCACATCTGTTTGTATCAAAACGAAGCAGCATATCTTCTATATTAGACTGCAGATCAACAATTAATAAAACATTGGAGTTTATATTTTCATATTTCGAGTAAAGTACCAGCAGCAGTCAAGATTTTGAATGGAATTTCTATGCCAAAACGCCATTCTAAATGTAGAAGGCACACACAAAGTTCCACTGTGGCTTACAACTTTCTGCCAAAGTTATTGTGTTTTTGAACAATAGAGACAGTGGCACGTCACACGTCAGTGATACGTCAAAACGTGTATTTAGAACTGAATCCGGACGTCGAGTTTTTTAGATTGCAATACATTCTCTTTTTACATACTTTGTATGTGATGAGAGAATAAACAGCTAAAAATAATTGGGAAGCAATGTGCAAGCTTCTATTTTTTTTACCATGTGCTCGGCTTACCTATACTCAAAATTTTTCGACATTTCCACAGTAACTGATCCATTGATTGCAGCACCATATCGCGCTGGGAACCTTATCCTTCTGGTTCACATCCTCGACACCGGTAATTCCTAACTATGCAAGTAGTAGCCACATTGCTTTCACGGACAAGAGGAGCTTAGTCGAACGTCGAGGGCATGGAACCGTAGCAGAATTCGTGCTTCATCGATCTTATTCGTTTGCCCCGACGGATCGACCCTAATTTAGGTCCAGTGCACAGCTTCCGCGATTGGAGGCGTGAGCGCGTGAGTGATGAAAACCACCAGGGGAGACCACAAATCGACTATTCACCCGTGACCATGCTCCGAATCCATATTTTGGTAATCGTTCATGCGCATCGATCTGTAAAAATCCCGTCCTCGAAAAAAGCCTCCCGAAGGGTTTGTAACGACCGAGCGGAGAGTTTAAGGAAGTATAGATATTGTTATTGCGGATCGAAGACAGAAAATATATAGGTGATCGAACTCCGATTATTCTGGTATTGAGTAAGAGCGATAATCTCTGCGCTAATGTCGCCTATATATTTCTCTCATTTGAATCGCCTTCTTATATGGAATACTAATCTGTAACAGATTCACAAACACCATGAAAATATAACATATTGTATCTTTGTGCAACAAAATCAATTTCGCTTTCTAAGAGGGATTTCATCAAGCGTCAAATTCCTATTCTAGATTTTTCTGTCAGGCTATTCGAAAAAGATAATTTCAGGATAAGTGGATTAGTAAAAAGTGTGCGTTAAAAATCGAGATTTTGGTGTATGTGAGTCGTTCCAACGTCGAATATAAGAAAGATAGTTTCTTGAGAAAGAATGTTGCTTAGATAGGGGCCTTAAGCGTTTCTTAAGGATATTAAACTCTAATATCAAGAGCGGACAATGACGATACAAAGTGCAAGTCTGATCTTTTTTAAATGCACACTTATGAAATATTGTGGCAATGTCGAGAAATATGAACTAAAAGACCATTTTATCAGCCTAGCCAAGTCGACTCTTCCATTAAGAAGTTAATTTCGCAATTAGCAAAATCTAGTTACAATTCCAATCAGCAAATACTGAGAGTGGGGTTGCAAGGGCAATCGGCATTCATCGTTGGGTCGATTGCTCGTCAAACGGAACTACAGCTGGGTCGGGAGACTGCAGAGTTTCACAACGAAATCAGCAAACCCAGTGTTACGACTGGTTTACTCCGCGGCAGCGCCCGCATGCATAATCGAATCGCGGGGGCGTAAAATCCGGACATGGAATTTACCCGCCTAAAACTCGCGTACTTACGACAGGGCTTTTCCTCTACTATAGAATTAACAAAACTGCAGAGAATCAGAGAGGTAGTGAGAGAAAGAGAGTGACCGAACGGGCTGGTGGCGAAGCTCTGAACAAAACTCTAAGCCTGATTACGTTTGATATTAATTGAACGATATGGATTAGCTTGCAAAGATATTAAATGCATTTTTTTTAATTCATTTTTTCGAAATACAGGGTATTCATAGTCATTGAATTTATGAAATATCAAAATTAAAAGTTTGTTATAGAAAAATATGATAGTATGTTACATGGAACAAAACTTTGATTGTAATACATTGAAAATTGGTTTCTTCCACCAATTGCTATATGGTTACGTTTGCGATAGGCGATTTTCTGGTTACATAAACCAATAGCTCTTAGTTAGGTGAATTATAGTTCGAGTAACCAAGTTAGTAGTAGAACCAATCACAAGCATTTTATATCAATTAACTAGTGAGATTTTTCCGAATAACCCAATTTAAAAAAATAATAGACTCGTTCGCATGTGACTGTCCACAATTAGGTAGAACTTATGCTCATGTGAGTATTAATTTAAATCTCTATGAATAGGACGTATATAATAATATAAGGACCGTGAACAAAGAATAAAAATAAAACACAGACATTTCGGCCTCGTGTGCGTGGACCGCCCAAATTTTCGTTATATTTTTCCTGACCAAAACTTTGTTTTATTAAAGTTTGAAAAATTCGTGAAACGACCTAATATCGTAAGTACCATGATACGATCTACAATATGTAACGAGTTCTGTATATATAGAACGGGCTCAATGCAATTTATATTATTTTTCTCGCTTTTTTTGTGTCTCGCTTCGACAGCCGTTCATTTGAACCGCGATATTGCGCTCGGGCGGCGCCGCTCAAGCCGTACGCTCAGCCGTCTCGCGTAAAGAACGCTATCAAACTCGTTAAAACTTTCGTTATGCTACGAATTTCGAATTAACGCGGTACTAGTACGGGATAGAAGGCCGGAAACCGCTCTGGCATTGCATCCCTTCCCCCCCAACCGTCACTGCGACTTTTTCAAACATACTTTTTATAGTCTTCAATAGTACATGTACAATACAGCATCGATAAACATTGTAGTGAGTTCAGCGTGCACTTTTCAATGCAAAGCGAATCAGAGAGCAAGTTTTTACATCGTCTCCGCATAACGAAGTCGCACATTTTTACAATTTTTTTCACTGCGCTTTTGTTTATTTTATTTTTATTTTTTTATTACCACTCTGTGAAAAGCATCTCATCAAAAGAGGAGAAAAAGTAGTGAAGACCATTCATTTCCAACGTTTTTGATTGTTCACCATCTTTGTTGGCAGTTTCTTGAAGAAAACGATTTTATTTATAAATTGTATCGCCACACGGAAAACGCAATTTTGCCTTTACTATCAGTACATTTGATTGATTTATACGTACTTAATGGTAATTACAGTCTTTTCATTATAAGTAAATGCAGCACGAATATTTGTTTAGTGAATACAATTCGTTCGAAAGTCAATATAAATTTAATGCAAATAATATTTTCTTTCGAATGATATCGACAAAAGTTTTGCATACATTTATTGAAGCTTAATAATTAATATTATTAGTATATATGAAATACTGCTGACCAACTACAATGATACATAGTAGATTTGTATTAACCCGCCCAAAATATAGATCGATCGATACACGAGTGTCGACTGCAGATTCGTGTTTACTCGGCAAAGTCCGGAAAAGCACGAATTCGTAAATCGATGCTCACATGGATAACGAAAATTAGCACTGGCCTCTCGACCGGGGTACTGGACAGGTGTGCTCCTATAATTAAAGTTAGTGGACAATTGACTCGCGACCAAGGGAATTCAAGAGGCGCGAGCCCGCTTAACATAAAAGTTTTAAGATAAGTACTCCCCATCAAAAATGTATGTACTAATTCTAACCTGTTAACAATTAAAGTCTCTTCTATCATTTATATTGCTTTTTTGTGTTTAATTGTAATATACGTTCGGCAATTTTTGACATTGGAAGCGAAAATTATCTTGCGTTTGGCTGCTCCGGAAAATAAAAGGATATCTTTAACTGATTTCCAAAATATCTAAAGAGTAAAAGGTATTATTATTTGAATCAATGAAATTTTGACTTGAGTAAAAAATTAAAATAATACACAACTTGGTAAATATTTTAACCTGACCAACCTTAAACTACTCTATATTATTTTTCTTGTTATTGAACCTAATAAAAAAAAAAAAAAACACTCAATATTTTTCTCAAATACTTATGATTATTATTTATCTCATCGGAATTCCGACCAATAAAAGATATTTCTCATTTTTCAAATAAGAAGTTGTTAAGCAATAAAACCAATTTTTGAACAACTTTTAACCTAAGCAAACTATGGACTAAAATTCTGGTGGGAAAAATAATCCAGCAAATGCTCCTCGAGCTTTAAGATCAATCGAGTATTTCTCTCGAACTTGCCTGCATGCAAATGATCGTGTCAAGTTTTCCAAAAAATAGTTAACGTGCAAAAATTGACAGACTTGTTTGTATGCAACGAGCTTATCGGGGAATACCCGATAATTTTTCCAGCTCTTGGGGAAACTACTAAAATTAGCTGAACAAGTCAATTGTATTAGAAATTCTCATGATACATTGTAATATTATAAAAAAGATAACCTCAGCAATAGAAGAGGCGAATTTTTCAAAACTGTCATTATTCCATTTCTACGATTAGAAAAAAAAGTGTCGATAATTCGGAAAAAAATTATTTTGACAAAATAAAAGTTTCTTGTCCGTCGAAAATTCAGCTGCGAACCATAACTACGTGATTATTTTAATTCCTGGATTTTCGAATTATATAGGATTTCAGCATTCATTGTGCGAGTTACACAGCGTAACAAATTACGATTACAATAAAAATGGATTTCCCTCTGAAAATCCTCGAAAAAAAAGCAAAGAATATTCTATGATAGCCTTTAAATCATAATCATATTCGGTACATAAATTTTACGAACCAGGCTTTACATTGGCAACCTTTGTCGGCGTTCCAGAGTATTTAGCACCGTAATTTGCGTATAGTTGGTGATGTCACGCGCAACCAAATCGACAATAGACTCCATTCAGATTTATATATTATAACTGCTAAAGCTGAATACCATTTCCACGATAACTCATATATCTATCAAAGTCGTGGGACACTGCAAATCTCCGCGTGTGTGGTAATGGATTAATAAAGTCGTGGATGTATGGGAACGGCGGAATCCAGGGCACATACATGCATAACCCCGAATCCGGGCCATAACTCCAACTGGGTTCACGCCCCACGTTCGCAGGTTCGCGACTTGCCAGGCCGCAGCACCGCCGTCCAATTAGTCGCCGGTCTGTGCGGAGCGCCCGGTTCTACGTACACTGCGCCGCCGGAAATTACAATGCACTACTTTGGTTCTGGACATAGCGGCGAGAAAGGGTCGGGCGGACGACCGTATGAGTTTTGGTCTTTTTGTTTCATCTGTAAAATCTACTAATCCTCCAGTTTCAGGCTGAAACTCGAATTTCGCTGTATGTATGTTTTACAGTTGTCTCAAGTGAAGACTGCAATAAAAAAAAGTTCACTGATGGGTCATGATTTTTATATTTCTAGTCAGTAGTTCGAAGATTTAGCCTTTGTGCGTATATTTGATGGGGCTCGCTTCCTGAATACTCCATGTAACCGAGACATTTTTAGTTAGGTTTCTATATACACCAGTACTAAATTAGGATTTTTTGGGATTGGTTTTCTAGGGTAAATGGTTGTTAAGAAGCCACAAAGAAAGATTTACTGTATAGGTGATGTAATATCATTATGTAAAATATTGAATCGGAGAATTAATCTAATACAGACTTAACTAATCCGACTACATTATAATGATGCTAGTTTAGAAGATCCACCTTTTAGATGCCTTATAACTAAATCTGGGCTGTAAATGTACTGATATATTAAGAATGATATCTGTTATATGAGTAATATAATAGCTCGGAATTGTTAATAACAGGACCAGAAATTTATAAATCGCTTTTTAAAATCTACCACTCATTAGACTAGTGTGAAGCGCTCCAACCTCTGTAACTACCTAAGTGTACCTAGCGAGTGCGTTATCCGACTACTTTTATTTGACCTTTCTTGTAACTAAACATGATATTTGCATGTTTATACGATTCGTGATGCTACGTGATTCTATTTTTAGTTCAGAGTTTCGATGTAATCGACTTTCAATGTTGCCATGTGGTTTTTCTTCGAGAAGAAAAATATATTCCACAACTGCAGCAATCAGTGAATGTTGACTTTCGAAATGCCATGAGTTTTTTAAGACAGGAAAATAGCTGCGTCGAGTACAACAGTCACCGTCACGTCATCCTCTACACAAAAATAGTCTTTGTTATAATTCCCTTCCAAAGCACCACCGCTTTTACCGAGTGAAGATAATTGTCATGAATTACCCAAAACAATTCAGGTAGAATGAGACTTAGGTGGAATTAGCACTCACAATTCAGAAATTCATAGCACGGTAGGGAAATAGGAATACAAAGAGAGAATTAAAACTCAAAAAGCGGATTAAAATAGAAAAAAAATTGTTCTAAATGAGATCTCGACCTTGAAGATTATTAAAATCGCTGATTGCGAATCCAATAACACAATTCGGGCATTGAAAACAGTCGATCCAATAAGTATAGTTATATAATTACTTTTTTTTCGTATAAAAGAAGATCTTAGGAGAACCAAATATAACTTTTTTCTCAGAGAACGTTATCCTATGAAAATAAATTTGAATAAATCAATACGTTCGAAATCTGTACATTTTAATTAAATGCACACATGTTTCATAGGGAGCACATTTTAGTTGATACAATTAAAGACAAAGTAAAAAACATGATTTTAATACCGTTACCCCGTTTCTCTTCCGGGTGCATAATAATTCAACAAACTGAATTTTTAATTCGCTCCGTAGTAAACCGAAATGGTAATACCGTACGGATTTGGACAATGAATTGTTTACATTATTCCGTTAATGCACCATCGGCAGGGGAAACCACAAAAGTGATGCAAACTTGTGATATCGATGATATCCATATGAATGGAATCATAAAGTTTTTTATATGCGTTACTTACGTTAAAGCGTGTAAACAATTGTTACAATGTAAAAAATAGAAAACAACGTATTTGACAATACGATTGGTTTTTGCAATGGACAACATTATCGGAATTCTAATTATTCATAAAAACTTTTAAATTTACATTTACGACGTGAATTACTTTCGTTAATTGAGTTAATTTGTCATTGGTGTGGACATCAATATCAGCCGTAATAAGAACAAAACTTCCCGCGTGATATTTACCTTATATTTTTTCTCATTGATAGCCAAAACTTCAAATGTCACTAATTCCGTTATTTATATCAAATAAATGTAATAAAAATGTAACGTTTTTAATTTCTATGTTTCAGAACCTGAAGAATCAGATCATGACGACGAATCTTTGGGTAGAACAGGTGAGTTGAAATTGCGCTTTTTCAGTGGACAGAAAATAAAAATTAAGCCCAGAAGTGTGTTTGTATGATTGCACGTAAAATGGATCCAAGTTGAATAAAAGCTGGGCCCGATTGAAATCGCGATGCTTCTCGTTGATTTTCAAGTACGTCTGACAGGTCGGTGAACAAGTTAGTATTGCAGGGTAGAAAAGTCAAATTATTGTTCCTGTGAGGTGGATGTTATTTCGCGGCGGAGGTTCTGAGTGCCTGAACACAATGGGCATTGTATCGCCCCATTATGTCGGACCTTACTCGTTAAGTGCAGCTGCAGATTGCATTGCAGAGTAAATGCACTCGCGTGCATGCACTCGGCTGGGTTATACGAAGCTTTCTGTCTGTTCTACCTGTCTTTCGCTTTTTCTCGCTCATTTTTCCACCCGGCTTCTAGAGGTTCAAAGAACAAATGAATAAGGTCCGTACAGAGATACGGGATATGTGGGATACGGTAACGAAAGCGAGAAGGAAAGCGTACCACTAGTACGATTTAGAGGATAAATCGAGCCGTCTTCTTGCAAGAATAATTGACGTACAATTAGTGGAGCCCAATTAACGTACACAACTTCGAATTGAAGGCAATTAGAGGATACAACTGAACTAACAGTGCATTAGGATAGCGAATTACGATACAATTCAGGTACTTTCCGAGCCCTTCAACGAATTTTATGTGTTGACATGGTCATGACGTAGATTATGATCATCAAGTGGCTTTTATTCAGTTCAGTCCTTCGATGACACGTTAATATAATAACACGTTTCTATAAGTATGCAAACAGGAGTGAAAATTGATTCACTCACTGAAATAAATGTCAATAATTTTTTTAAAATCACGATAGATTCAATAAGACGTTCGCATCACGGGATGCCAACAAGTTATGTCATTACCAAAGTCCATCTTCATCTTACCTTGCGAAGTTGCAATTACATAACTTATAACTTACAACGCATAACTCGTGTGATTCCAACACTTGTTAGAGAAGGTTTTTTCGCCCTCGTTTCGAAATGTACCATATCTCCTGGATCTTGCCATCTCAATCCGACGTTTTGACATCAGATTCGCCAGTGTCGAACACTGACCGTTCTTGTTCTGTTATTTGAGTAAATTTGGAAAAGCTACTATTATAACTGGACTTCAGGTTGGCGGTTGGCTGCGCACGCACCGGTAATAGATACGACTATGCTTATTCTGCTGTTGACTGAAAATATATACTTCTCTGGGTCCTAAAGACAATACATGCAACTAGTTTAAATACCCACGCACTCGATTTTCCAAAAAACTTCTGGCAAAAATCGTAAATTGTACCGCTGTGTACATTTTTCGGGAAAGTGAGGTTAGGGCAACCCACGCCGAAACAATGACTGGCAGTGAACCAACAACCCGACCCAAAGGAATAAAGGACAACACAAAAATCACGGACATTTACAAAATAGATGGCAAGAAATCTAACCCTACTACAAACGGCAAATGCGACTCGCCGGGCTGAGAAACCGAATTCACACGAAGCCTCAACAAGTTAATCGACAAAGTAGACGTACTTACAACTGAGGTAAGAGAGTTTCGTAAGGAGAATACGACATTAAAAGAAGCCCTAAAAGAATCACAATGTGATAAGGAAGAGATGCGCACCAGGGCTACCCTATCGGATACAGATATAGCCTTACTGAAGTCTAAAATCCTAAACCTAGAAAGGAAAGAGGACCGAAGAGAACGTGAAGAGAAGCGAAGGAATGTTATCATTAGCGGGCTCGAACTCTCTGGAAAAAATCTTCGTCAGAAAACTGAACAATTTATTGAATTAAGGCTCAATGTACGGTGCGATGTTGAGAAGACCTCCCTTATCAACCAACGAGACAAACCAACCCTGATATTGGCAAAACTTGCTAGTCCTGAAGATAAGAAGGAAGTAATGATGAACAAAAACAAACTTAAAGGATCAAAAGTTTACATAAACAATGAGGAAACAGCAAAATAAATTTCGGGTACTACAGACATACATTTTAATAGTGGGTGGTGATTTCAATTCAAGAGTAGGTTTAGGAAACCAGCTAAGTGATGAAATATTTGATGAATCGCCATTTGTCGCCGATAGGTTCAACATCGACAAAACAGTCAATACAAACGATGCAATGCTGATGAGGAGGTTCGAGGATCTTGGGCTTGTACTCTTAAATGGCAGATCCAAATCTGATGCGAGAGGCAGATTGACTTCTATTGGAAATACAGGTGTCAGCACGATTGACTTAATTTGGACAAATATGCTTGGTCTCCATTATCTAAAGGATTTCGAAGTCAAAGAAGCGGGTTTCTCAGAGCACCTACCCATCATTATTACACTCCGTAACACAACTACAGTGGCAAACAAGACAGATATTAGTAACGGCCGAATAGAATTGGTTAAGTGGAACCTCGAACTACTAGAAAACTACGAACAAGCCCTTTGGGCTAGATCACCCATAATTTCGAACAATGTTAACCAAGTCAATCTAGACATAAGAAATAATATAAAACTAATAGCTAAAGAGCTTGGCATGATATGGAAAAAACGGTGACAGTTGACAGTAAACCTAACGCAAACAAACCTTGGTTTGACGACCAATGCTTCCAAATGCGAAAAAAGTTAAACGAGTTTTCAAAAATTGGTGCGACTCCAGACTATTAGAGATTAAAATAAATTACATAAAATATAGGAAGAAATACATCTCAACGATTAAAAGCAAAAAGAAAGAATTTAACAAGGTTACATTAGGCGCGATCTGTAAAGCAAAAAATCCGCAAACCTTTTAGATGCTGTTAAAAAACTATAGGAAAAAACCATTCCGTCCGTGCCCGAATCCGAAAGAAATTTGGGGAGAGTTTTACAAAGATATTTTCCCCCCTAGCGAACCAAGTAATCTCAATTTTTTAGACTCCAGGCACCCAACTCTTGACCTAGAAAAAACCGAACGGGAAGTTACAGTAGCCATTAAATCTGATAGCTTTAGATCGGATATAACATGAATACAGGCTTCGACGCTCCAACATACAAAAGCATTAAGCAAACTGACGAACTCAAATGCGAACAATATTTGCTAGAAACACAACCCTTAAACTTTATTAGAACCGTCGCCCAATGCAGATTGGCCGGTAGAAATACACTCATCCTTAAAATTAAGAACATCTCCTATAATATCGAAGATGACGAAATATGCCTAATCGGTAATGAAAATGTAGGCGAAACGTTGAGTCTTTTTTTATGTCAATGTCCAACGTACCTTCCGTACAGAAATCAAATTATTAGAGGTGCAACCTATCCGGAATTCCTTAGAATCAAAAACAACGATGCATCTCGCAAGTTATTTCTGTATATCAAAGCAAGTTGTATTCTGCGCGCGTTCGCACTAAACAAATAATATTACCGTCGCACTTCATATACATACTTTTGTAATAGGCACTTGTCTGCAATACAAAATAAATATTCTATTCTGTTCTATTCTATTCTACTATTATAACAGATCATTGCATGATTCGTGATTCACCTAACGTAGAATACACATAGTTTCCCGTTGTCTCGTATTGCTGGAATTTCCACTGTGCCTCTCGCAACAACACGTCATCCCTCAATGTCCGCTCCATCCTTTCGGTCTCGTGTGCTCTTGTACCCCTTAGCCATGCTATCTTATGCCATCTCGCTTCTGCACGCAGTTACAATTCGCAGTACTGCTCCCAGACTAGCGTGTGTACCTCGGGGTCGCGCTCGCTGTTGGCTGGTGCCTTGTTACTTGCCGGTTTATAGCGATTCGCAGCCCCAACATACGTACATAACGCAGTAGTGTTGAACACAGAACAGAACCAACAGAGTCGCCTTGCTTCCTGGCGAGCTGCACGTCTTGCTCCGCAGCTCTTGGCCTGTATACGCGCGCGACACCGAGTAATGACGAGGAGGTGGAATGGGAAGAGCGTGCAAGAGGTGGACGACGAGGGTGTGTCGGTTCTGGCAGACTACTCGCTGTTGAGGCTTCCATTTACTCTCTAGCGCACCCAGGCTGCCCCGACACAACTCGACGCCCGCGCTTCCGGGTGTCGGCGATATCTATGTATACAACAATCCGACGTATACAGGATCTGCCAAAACCGATGAGTTCAGATTTTCTTGAGGGGGCCGAGTGGACCAAACAAAGTCATAAGAAAAAAAAATTCTGTTGATGTACCCTTCTTTTCTAAAATCTTACATTCAAAGCTCTGTTTCGTCTGTAGGAATTTTTATTTCACGCCTTTGTGACAAAGCTTTGATTTCAAATGTGGCTAAAAATCTTTCCTTATTAGCAACTCACTAAATAATTGGCTACAGTAAAACGTTTCAAGAAAATGTTCACTACATCCAGAATTGTTATACTCATACTAGATTGCACTCTTCGACGAATAAAATAAGACATCGAACAATAAAATCTGTTCACCCGTTTGATTTTCTAAGTAATGGCAATGAAAAAATGAATTTTTATCTCGCACCATTTGGGTGCACTTTCCCGTTCATTTTTGGTTAACATTTTTATTTTCGTAGTTACTTCCTCGTAGAAGCTTTCTTTTCGTGAAAATTAATTTTTTCAGATTGCCATATTAGGTTAATCAAAGCGGTCTAAAGCAAGAACAAAAATGATTTGGAAAAAGTGTGTGTGGCTGGCTTGCAAAATTCAAACCGTTATATCCAAGGAGCGACTTAACAATTAAGCTCAAATTTCGTAAGTCGGTAGAGCAGCAACGCTCCTTTTTTTTAAATCACGAAAAACCTAAACCGCCCTGTGAAATCTAAAGAATTTGTATAAGACATAAGACAGATCAGATATTAAGAATTTCAATTTGTCGAGAAAGCTTGTACGCTCTGTAGCTGCCTTCATTTTTTAGCTAGTAAATTCAATAATTCGTAACAATGACAGTAATATAAGAAAACGCCCGATATTGAATTTAAGCTGAATCTATAAGGCAGTTTCGATTTCATGGAACTTCCGATTATCCAAAAGTTGATTCCAGTTTCACAAAAATTCTAATACAAATCGACTTTAACCAAATCAGCTCGAATTCTTTATGACGGTGAACTAATATCAAGCTGTAGTAAATATGAATTTTACTGAATAGTGGTAAAAAAGTTCGGATTTTATGGAATTTTCAATATTCGAAAAATTGACGCAGTTTTAATGGAAGTCAACTTTGACAAATCCACTATAAAATGTTCAGCAGTAATACTAGTTATTAAAATTACTCGATAAACGTAAATCAGATTTTATATCAATTTTGAGTTTACTTATTGACATCTCTTTTGCTTTTGATTCATTTGAATAGAATTCCAGTAAACACGATAATTTTACAGCAATTGAAACGCAATGTAATCCAATGTAACAAGTAACGTCACCTTACATCAAAATAATATCTTTGATGTAACTTATATGCAGGTTATTATTTCCCACTCAACAATGTTCCCATGTTATGTACATAAATGTAACGCAATGACGGCATAAAAGAATTACATAACATGCGTGTTCACGTTGTTACAGAACCACTGCAATATACATGTTAGGTAAATGTGACATTTCCTTACACTATTTTTGCAATGTTGACAGATTACATCACGGTAAAATTACCTGACTGTCACAAAAGTGACATCCTGATTGTTACTCGCCCGTTGCGTTGCAGGTTCATAGCTTTTGTTATGCAACTGCAACGAAAAAATGTCACATAATTACTTGCATATAACAAATGAAACATGACATGCTACTCCTACGTTACATAGCCGTAACATAATGCAAGCGTAACATTATTACAATCACATAAAACTTTCAGGTAACATTTCTGTTCAATAACGTGTTCATTGGGATGTGTCGGTATTTTTTTATTCATTTGGTGAGAATAGAAAGAAGAGTTCTTATTCTATGGAAGTTGTTGAAGAATTATTGGGCTTTGTTTAAAAATCCAATAATGTCCCGCCAGTTTCTATACATGACCCGTATTTTTCCACGTATATTCTTATTTTATAGAATTTGTAATTATTGGGCTTTGTTTGAAAATCCAATGATGTCCCGTCACTTCCCGTACATGACCCGTATGTTTGCACGTTGATCAAACAAGACCTTTGAAGGTTTGATACCAATGATGGCTAGATTATCACAAGTACATTTGCGATCGATGACAGACACTAACGTAAATGTATTTGTGTCAATTTGTTTACCCGCAAGGGTTTTTTTGGGAGATTACATTATTATTTTAGTATGTACATGATGCAAGAACCGAAATTTGTATCACGAACTACTGGACCTAATCGAAGCCCAAATTTCAAAGTACCTTTCGCACTACTTTATGCTAAAATTGACCACTTTTTTTTGCTGGCAACAACACAAAACCACCATTTGTTTATTGACGCTTTGGTGTAAATTTTAGATGTTTTGCAATGGAATAAAAATGTGAAAAAAAAATTTAATGCTAAAATACAAAAATGGTGATGAAGGAAAGAGAGGGGGTTCCACGGGTCTCGTAGCCCGAGTGGGGGTTTTTGGAGCGGAGCAGAAATATATTTTTTTAATATGTGCTTGCATACACATAATACATTCTTCGAGAAATAATCAAGTGAAACTTTATTTTGGACTTTTGAACAAATGTATTGATATTTTGGGACCTATATTTGTTTTATAATTTTCCGCATCCCATTTCTGCCCGCTGATCAATAATCGACAAATTTCGATCCGCTTTGCAAGCATGAAAGGTGGTCATTTTATGGTGGACGAAAACAAAAAAAAAACATATTTTTCGAGACATAGAAAAAAATCTGCAGAAACAATTGCAGTATTTGAGACAACCTGTATATACCGTCGACATTTATATATATATACATATACAGTACAGCACTGAATAGTCTACATAGGTGGTGTTGAACGATACTTCCCTCTACGCGTCCCTCGTTTAACCCAATCTCCACCGATTGGAAATCGATCGAGACGCAGCAGCAGTAGTCGCATGAGTGGCTGGGGTATAGCATACCAGCCACTATAACGTTGAGAATAATCGAGTGGCCGATACGCTGATCGAAACTTGAATCCAACTGTTGTACAAATGGTCAACGTCGCTGCAACATAATGCCACTACTTGCCAATATACTGGCAGAGGAGATTTGGTTCACAGACTAGATCAGTCTTACGATATACATTATAACGTACATAAAGTAGCAATGTCGGTTCTCAAAGCGTTGTTGGACGGCTTTCAACTCCCCTAATCCGATCAAACCAGGCAAATAAAATGTATTATTATGTATTGTAATAAAATGCCTTGGATGACAGCATTCTAGGGGTCTTTCACATGAAAGGATTATTTTCTATTTATTTTTATTGCTATCATTATTTTGCGCATTGTAGTTGATTAGAAACAATTGAAGTTGTCAAATACATAATTTGTTAAATATAATCAAATATGCTTTACCCCATACTTAACATTATGATTCGTTAACAGTTAACAAATTCCAGCCACAAATAAACTACCTTCCCAGTGTAGAAAGTCATACGTCAATACTGATAGTTCTATTCTATTTCCAGTCGACCTTTTTTATTATTGGATTCGGCTGTTCCGCTATTCGTCCCTCATTCTCTTCTACTTTTCTCGCTCGCTATGTCTCTGCCAAAGCTAACCGGTCATCCCAAAGTTGTGGAGCAACCCCGAAGGCCACGGCGTGGCTAGTTAATATTGAGTAACGGAGTTAGTGTGCTGAAGACACGTGTCACTGTGACTGAGTGATAACCTCTGAACCCTCACTCCTGCTGGTAGAGAATAATCACAAGTGTGGTGATTCTCTCTTGTCCCGTTCATATCTAGGCAAGCCAGTGGCTCGAGCATCACCGGTGCTTCTGTATAGTATACCGCCATCTCGTCTGCTCGACAGCGTTATTCTTGGTAAGCACTTTCAGAGCTGTATCCATTAAAGGTTCACGGAATTTTTTCTGCCGCTCTATTTTGGTTCTTTATTCGACGTTTGATGACAGTTTGAGGTTAGAGTGCACTCGAGTCACTTATTATGAGAAGTCGAATTGTCAGTGTTCAATAGACCGATAAACACACAAAAAAGACGTGGTTACATAGGCATGCGCCTACCGAGTTATTGGTTATTCAACCAATTAGTCAACGTCGTAATGTACTTAGAAATCTCCATTGTGATAAAATGGACAAGCAGTTTTTGAAACAGATCTCCTCCAAAACACTTTTCTTTCTTTAGTTTTTCATACAACTCAAACAAAACTTCGGCTGGTCTTGTCAAAAATTGAGAACACTCGATTACCGGTTGTCAAATTTTGCAGTGTTGATATTTTCAAAGTTAGACATATGACAGCGTGCCCGATTAGATATTTTCGGACCATTCTTGATTTGTTTTAAATCCGACATGGAAATCACAGGTCAATTCATACCGTGAGACGCCACTGCATCAAATGCCAAATTTTATATCGTAGGGAATATCTCATTTTTTAAAATCTTCATTTTGATGAAATGGACAAACAGTTTTCGAAAAAGAAAAAAAAATGACACTCAGATGACTTCTCCTCTCGGGAACATACTTCTTCTGTTTTTCAGCTAATTCACAGTTTTCAAATTACGGTAGTCGATTAAGACCGGTTTTAACTTCGTTTATTCATTATTTAATTTCCCATTCTCACCAATCCTGGGAAGTACCTTATTTTTATAGATCCCAACGCAATACAGACGTAACCCGACACAGCCAAGTGAACACACATTCGACTCAACACAGTAAAACTCGACCCGGACCCAGTGGTTGGTAAACGGCCTTTCCCGCGACTAAATAGTGAATAGAGACCAACTTCACAAGCATAGTATTGGGTATATAGGATAAAGTATACCAATTCGGTTGCCTTAAAGGCTGGTTACTAGCTACCAGCTAGTCAAGTTGAGACTTTGTTCCGTTGAGCCGTGGAACAGTCTTGTTGTGTCGAGTCGAGCTACAGTAAGGTTTTGGTGTGATCATTGTTCGTATCGAATTTAGTCACGGTACAGTCTTGTTGTGTGACGTTGAGTCCATGTTCAGATCGGTTTTGAAGAAATGAGGTATTGCTCTAAACCCAGCAGGCTGACTCGTTTAAAGAGTGTGTGCAAATCGATTCGAATCCAACCAAGATATAGTTGTGAGAACAGTTCTTTCTCACAATCATATAGATTGTAGAAAAGTTCAATCCTATTTTCGACTACACCTCTAGTTTTCAAATGGGTTCTCAAAATCCTGAACGTTTATTATTGAATGCTGGAGACCAGTATCACTATTTCTTCCTTAACATCGACACGGTTTACTTAAGTAATTCTGAATATGAGTTAAATTACGAACTATATCGATGTTGTTTTGCAAACTTTTGAAAATCCAATTTCATCGAAAGAAACAAACAGCTTACAAGAAACATGTGTTTTCCACTCCCCGAGTCGTTAATTAAAGTCCTCAGAAACTTAGTTTTTTTTCCTCTCGTTGGCATTGTAACTTTTGACCGAAGTCCGGAAGGATCGAATTTTTCATAGCTTTTGACAGATTATAGATGAGATGTATATACACATTTCTGCTACCACTGTACAGATGCTAGGAAGGTATTAGTGAAGAAACCTGTATCAACGTATATCAACGTTGACCCGATTGCACAGTTTCCGGAGTGGGCATGACCGGATTAAAGTTTTCCGGTCTGGTTCACTCGGCTAAAACCGTCGTGCGAAGCAGGACGAAGGGGATCGGGAGATCGCGCAGTTCTTGGCTCGCGATGCAAAGTGGGATGAACACCCTGTGCGCGGGCGCGCCGGGACTGGAGACACATCGGTTCTAGCGACGCAAAGTTAACTCGATCCGCACAGCAGATCGAGAGAGGAAAGCTATATAAAGTGTCATCCAACACCTCGTCCCAAACTATTCTTTCCTACTGGAAATTCCTTTCAGGTTCACATCGCGTTTATTCTCATTCGAAACTGTGTACGCTGGCTCGGCAAAAATCTCTTCCGACAAACACATAAATTTTCAACTTCATTTTTGCGTCCCTGATGTCGCCTCTACAAAAGGATAAAACCAAAACGAGGATAGAGACCCAGTTGAATCAGAGCTGAGTGCACGTGCAGATGAAATCTGTTTTCAACGGAAAGGACAAACAAGATCTGCCACGGAGCGGAATCTTGATAAAGTCTGCAGTATTTACCGACCAAGGAGATTTTGTGTACAGTAAACTCCACGGAAAGCTAAATAACTCATTGTGGTAGTTAAAAGCCCATAAATCGTGGTTCCCATTTGAAGAACCGCATCCAAGATCGTAGTTTATAAATTTTATCACCAAAAGTTGATATCACTGCAGAAAACAACTGTCGTAATTTTTTTACTTGATAGTGGCAATTGTGGTGGGTACATCGAGAAAAAAACATTTCACACCGTGAGAAATAATCCGTTTGTCCTAACTAACTTACGTGACTAAATAGGCACCAAGTGACTGGGTTGTAACTCTTATACCCAGTTTAAGAGTTACATTTCATGCTTTATCCATTACTCTCTGATCTATCAGTATACACAGATATCCCCTTAGTCATCCGGAATGATCAAGTCCTGCCCCGCCATTGATACGCTTACCTTAATAAGATGTTTGCAATCCTTGTTTTCGATTATTGAAACTTACCAAAATGACATTAATCCTTTGATGGATCAAAACCTTTTATACTGAAAATAGCTGCAAGCTTAATAGATATTCGCGGCGAGTATCGAATATCGATACATTCTCCAGTATTAACTAGTAATGATTATACGTTAACTAAATATCTACGGATTACGATTCTCGGTTGTAGAGCAATAATAGCTCAAATTCCAAATTAAATCAAGCAGATATGAAGTTGCATGTTTTTATGGAAATTATCGTAGTACTACTTAGTGCAATTGCAAACTACATCCGAAACCTTTTGCATTCAATATTTTTCCGTACTCCTTCACGTGTTGAACATTTTTGTGCGCTCAGATAAAAATTATGAAGACGCATGCAATTCTCATCATTGTAAAAAAAAAACTAAGTTCTTCAAGTACACATTCGAAGTGTTCTCTCAAGCTGATAAGCCACGTGTAATTCTACCGCGGAATTGAAATATCGAAGTATTACCAACAGCCCTCGATTTCAGGGAGCTGCGAATGGAAGTTCTCGGAAACTTGAAGAGCTTCTATGTAGCTCCGAAGGTCGTGAGTGTCGATAACCTGGCAAGTTCACGCCCTGTAAGCTCACTTAACTGTGTCTTTCCGCGAGCATTTCTCGCGATATATCCTTTCTACCTGCTCGTTAGCCGAAGATATATCGTCGTACAGATATATAGTCGATACTGTGTACAATACACATACGTATACGTTTTCTCGAGTGAGGTTTTTCATCCCCGGTGCCTGTTCTCATTTCCACCGTCTACACTCCCATAAAGTTGCTGCTGCTGACCTCTCTTCTCGTGCGAACATCCTCCCCAGCTCGGTTCACTGAACTATCTCGCACCCAACGTGATGAAATCTCGACAGCGCGAAACCTTCCTCGCGTAAACTACCTCGAGAACCGGAGCCAGGGAGAATTTTCCACCTCGATATTTTCCGGATTTTCGACGTATGTTTTTCCTTCCCCGTCGAATCCTCAGACCTGGATGTCACCTCCCTGTCCCACGAGTTCGGCTTGCGCATTCCGTTTATTTTCTTGCAGTGCTTTACAGGTACTACGCTCTATCTATATTTCGGATAGTATCGAATAATTCGAGATGAGGACTATACTAAATTTGGAGCTTGGTTTTGGTGAATGAATTTTGTTGTGTTTGTCATGATGGGAGACTCGGAATGGTCCAAAACATCGAGAAACCCGTGAAAAAAACTTATTAAGGTTTTATTAAGGTCCTGATTACTATTCCCTAATTCTCGTAGGGCCTTATTGGATGCCTCATAGGGTTTCCGAAATATCGGTTATGCTTTTTTTCTTCTGAACTTTTAACGGCTAAATGGTAGAGGATTTTATGGGTTTTCTCGTCAGAGCCCATAAACACTGCCTTATTAAGACTTTACTAAATTTTTTTCTAAAAATAAGGATGCAAAGTATAACTTTGTACTTTTTAGGATAAAAATTGTTTTTCTTAACCAACCAAAAGTACTTCTTGAAGTATACCGAGAATTACATTGAAATGGTATCATCCTACCGGATACCCATAGCTATTTCTCTGCGGCTACAAGGGATGTAAAATTTATTCTGAGTCACTCGGTATATACTAGATGGATGTGAAGCACGCCTGAATTACACGTTGCCGCCCGTGAAACACTTTACGCTCCAACGGATACGCGACTGCATGGGGGTTGCCGAGTTCCTGTCGATAGAGCAAATGTGAGAGGTCCACGAATTTATATTCTCTCGTACTTTATAAAAACACGTGAGGAATAGGACACGAACGGGTAGCCCACAGCAACGACTCGCTTTTTTCGCACGAGTCGTTTCCAAGTTGTGAGATCCGAAAAGAATTCTCTCGAATTCCCGTTACATTCGAGAAGCCCCTATCTATTGAGTATACTCGAACGGTTTCGCCAAACGATTCGTTCGTTCCCATTGCGCTTAGATGACGGATGAAAGAAGTGCACTGAAACACATGCAAGCGAAGTTTCTTTGAAATGTATACATCGTTTAAGTAATCCTTTGTGGAACACACTTCTTATTTGCTACCTAGTCTGACACACTGGGCAAACTAACCCCCTCCCCCCGACGAACTCACGAAATTCCCATTTTAGGTGAATGGAAGATTTAGAATTTCTGAAAATTTGACATCCGTTAGAATGAAAATAGTTGCATAGACCGGAAATTTCTTATAAGGAGTGTGAATTTCTAGCATGAGCCAAAAGCGAGTGTTGTAATCATACGAGATCAGTAAAAATTTCTCGCACGAGTTTAGTACTATATCACTTTATGCCGCTAGTACGAGAAGTGCGACTTCGCGAAGCGGAGCGGCATAAAAATTAATGGTTTTCTATAGCTGACCATACTACTAGAATTTCTGTGAGTGCAGTATAACTTGTATACATAATAATTTTTAATATATTTCTTTTTTTCTGTATTGGCTGTTTCAAGTCATGGTACGACTACAAGCTGCGCTGGGAGCCCAAGGAGTACGGAGGCGTTCAAATGCTACACGTTCCATCCGATCACATCTGGCGACCGGACATAGTGTTATACAATAAGTGAGTCCTGAATTACTGCTAAAAAAATGGCGTTCTTAAGTATTACATATGTCGATTGGCGTAGCGACACAGCATGTTGTCAACGGAAGCGTAAGAAATCGGATACTCTCTTACCATTCATCAGAATAATAGTAAAAAAATAAAATGAAAGTATTCAATTACTCCTCAATAACTGGAAAATTGCAGCAGTTATTAAAAAATATGCCGCTCGCGAGTACACAGTAAATAATTACGTAAATGAGTGTCCGATAAGCGCGAGCTGAGAAAACCGTCTATTTGTATTCGTATTATTGAGTATTGATTTAGCAACAATGTTCGAAGCGCGTACTCGCCTCTTTGTTATATATAAACGCAACAAGAGTTAAGCCCACATGCTTGCATAACTCTTGTCACGACGATACTGCGTCTTGCGCGTAGACGGTACATATAGACTATCGATTCATATCGCATGAAAAATGGGCGCTGCGGCGAGTATTGTTTCGTCGATTGACCGATATACCGTCTGACGTAAATTATGATTATTTCATTAGTCTAATTTATCGATGAATTGATAAGTCAGTGGGGATATTTTTAGAAACATCGAATCTCGAGTGTTACCATCAAATCCGTGATTTACCTTAATCAATGAAAACAAACAACATAAAAACCAATGCAGTCTAGCTCTACAGTAATTAATATGAATTTACGTTTTCAGTAGGATTTAAATAATTCCGAAAATCGATGGAATAAATGTCGGTGTATATTTATGGTTGACAGTGCGGAAGTCCTCGAACAAAGCAATCTGGGGTGATTTACTGAATGGTTTTGGAAAAAGAACGTTTTTTTTTAATGCGAGAAAATTCTTCTATGCGAACGATTGTTCTTACAATGCATCAAACAAATTATCTCGCAATTTCAAACTGGCATGATGATAGCCTAATACTTTCTTATAAACCTGAGTGGATTTAAGATCCTCAACCATGTTCCACTCTTTAACGACCAAGTTTTTTCCTCAAAATACGTTTTGTAAAATTAAAAACATTTTTTTTCCTTTGACAGGCCGAAAATAAATAGAAAGCATGGTCGGTATATTTCATCTCAATGACCAAAATGTTTTATTTTCGAATAAAGGTGTTCTAGAATTTTCATAATTTTTTCATTCTATGAATGACATGACTCATCTCAATGACCAAAATGTTTTATTTTCAAATAAAGGTGTTCTAGAATTTTCATAATTTTTCATTCTATGAAAAATTATCACTTAATTTTTTTCAAAAATTAAACTAAAAAAATCAAATCCTTTTTAAAGACATGTCAATGAAATAAGACATTGGGTTGGCCCCTCGACCCGATCAGAAGGGTCAAGGGTCAGATCCAGGTCTAATCGAGGTGAAATGGCCCATATATATCAAGTTATCACGCACGTTAATACCGAATGCATCGCTGATTGGACAACAAGGGATCGTGATGATTTTACTGTTCATGACTTTTACATGACAGCCGCAAAATGGAAAGGTTATGGCATTTCTATACGGTTCGATAGTGAAATTCCGATCCCGCAAAGTACCACTGCAGATACACTCACTTAATGAATCACTGCGGGTCACACTGACAGTTTATACTGGAAAATCAGAGCGACCACTTAATGCCAGTTTCTGGTTACGAGGCTCGACGAAATTATGTGATCGCTGCTTGGTTTAGCGTAGCAATCGAGCCACTGAAAAGAGAATTTTTTAGTTGAGTTCACTGCGTTACATGCGAAAATTTCGTGGATTTCCCACGATGTGCATATGTGCACGATTCCGTCGAGAATGTCCACGTATGTACCTAAGGACCGTGATAGAGTGAGTGGTGATGCGTTTACAGTCAGGACGTAGGTTTGCACATCGTTTGGGTGGCAGGTCCAACATCAGGTCCAGCACGTCATCGTCCACGTGTTGTTGACACGCGTACATCGTGCGTTGTGCTTCCGCCAATTGTAAACAAGCGAGCTCTTATTAAGCGTATGGACTGTGTGCGATGCGTCAGTGTGCGAGCTCGAGAACCCGCGAATCAGCCACGCAACTATCCCAATATGTTTGCAGAATGTGTACCGACAACAGACTACACGCTCAAGGCGCATGCAACGCTTGATTGCCAATAGTTACTTTCGTCCAGATACAGGCACCTATCGAGAATCGATCTCCAGAATATACAAACGCATCAGTTTACCTTCCCGCACCATATCTGCTGAGGGATTGCGCCCAACCTCATCACGACAACCAAGAAAATCGATATATTCATGACATACTACAATTATTTCACTCTAATTGATGATGGGAAACCTATCGATCGGCAAAAAACTGTACTAATCGCTAATTTCAATGTTCTCTTAACTTTGAGGACGATCTCTGTTAACTGAAATTTTGTTTTTGAATGATATGTAATTAAGAATTATTGCGCACCAATCAATTGTGCGAAGTACTTTTCAAATTAGTACGGAGAATTTTATTTTTTCAAAATCCGCGATTGCTTTGAAATCGTAGTCACTTCAAAATGATCGAAATAACTTTAGAACCCACTTTTATATCGTAGCAGGCACAAAAAAAAATATTTCATCTCAAGAGATCGTCTTCAAAGGTAGGAGAAAATCAAAATTTGCGACGGTTACAGTATTTGGTTAATCAAATATATGTGCTGCACGAAGGGTTAAAGTCAAATAATTATCGAATCTATTTTAATGTTTTCTTTATTATATTTATTTAGGAACATTTATTTTCTTTGCTTAGACCTCGGATGATTAGCAGTTTTATGTCTCTTGTTACTTTTTTTTTTTCCTGCAAGTGAATTTAGTATTTCATTGCCGTTTAAATAGTATACCAGAACAACGTAATAATGTCGTTGTGGTTTTCAGCGATGTATTTCATGGTGGTACCCGGTAACATTACGTATTTCTGACTACCCAACAACGTTTTTGTGTGCTACTGGGTCCACATCAGCGAGCTTTTTGTCTCAGGTTTCTTTTCTTCCATCCTTTTCAATGTCTCTTACACTTCGAGGGCGGAAACAGCTCGTATGTCCTATTTTTCCTTTAT
This sequence comes from Clistopyga incitator, assembly GCA_947507545.1. Taxonomy (NCBI): domain Eukaryota; kingdom Metazoa; phylum Arthropoda; class Insecta; order Hymenoptera; family Ichneumonidae; genus Clistopyga; species Clistopyga incitator. The sequence goes on from OX382176.1 coordinate 8,319,026, forward strand.
CTCACACTTCTTCATCGCTGTGTCGTTCGAATATCGCTCGGCCTACCCACATCCGCAGTTCACCAGACTTCACGTGAAGCAGAGCGAGTTGGGCGCTGAGATATAGACGGAGAAAGAGTATCAAAACCCCTTCCATTTACCCAAAGCTGGCAGGAGCTTCCGTCGCCACGCTAACTTGATTCCTGGAGGTTCCATTAGTTTCACGCTTTTGTTTCTCCCTTTGCACCACTCTCAGTCTTCGTGCTGGCTCGACCGCGATTCCGGAAACCTGGCGATCACGCTTTTCCTCTCTTTTCCTCTTCGGAGCATTCGTCGAGGACAAAAGCGATTCGTTCGAACGCCAAAATCACCCTTCGACGCCACAATAACTTTTTTCGGCCAGATTGATAACCTCAACAAAAAATAACTGGTGTACCTGGTGCTGGAACAATACGCGGGACAAAGACAAATCGGAAAACTTCTGCCAAGTCATTGTCGGTGATTAGTCCAAGCTCAATCATCGTTCAAATGCCTTTGACTCGAGGAAAGAAAAAGCTAGAGATAAAGATTCTAGTTCGAAATTGATGGCTGTTCTTATTGCTTTTTTTGCTCTATTTACTTTGTCTACGTCAACACGTTTTCTTTTGGAAACTTCGTTTATCGCTAGAAATAGCAGAGGTCCCCTATTTCGACCATTATCGTAATCCGTCAGTCAAAAGCTAAATACTCCGTCTCTTCCAGCAACTTCAATCTTAGCTTTCGGTCCATTTTTCATCGAAACGACCTCAAAAAAGTAAAATGAAAGTGCTTAACGGAATTTATAACGACAAAGCGCCACCCTCTTAATTTCTTTGATTCTTTTAAAGCCCTTTTAGGGAAATAGAAAAGTTCAGCTCTTCAAACTTCACGCTTTTCATGGTTCATGCTCCATGTAAGATTCTCACGCTGTTTTATATTCCACAGACCTTGTGATGGCAGTAAACCATATCTATTTGTTACAGTAATGATAAGGATCTTAACGATCAATGCTTTATTAATGGCGGGCCGTCTTTAGTCGGACCTATCACTGTAAGGACAACGGAGCAATTTTATTACAAACCATGCTTGGTACACGGCAACTTCATATTCAGGGGATCTCTTGGGATGTCACGCATCTTACGGGGTATGATGGATGGCTTGGGCTTATTGCGATATACTCAAGCGGATTTGATGGAACAGTGAGCTATTCTAGACTTTTACACTAGGATGAACCTCAGATTCATGATCGACCGCAAAGTCATGCTGAATCTCGGAGATGTGATTGATTTCAGAGGTATGATGGAACTCAGGAAAATCATTGACTCCAGAGTCGTGATGGGGCTCGGAAGTACAGTAGGCCTCTCGTTAATGATGGACTCCAGTATCTAGGGTATGATGGGCCTTAGAGGCGCGATTGTCCTCAAGAATATGATTGACCTCAGAGATATGCCCTCGGGATGTTAATGGATTCCAGAGTTACGATGGACCTTAGAGGCGCGATTGTCCTCAAGAATATGATTGACCTCAGAAATATGCCCTCGGGATGTTGATGGATTCCAGGGTTACGATGGACCTTAGAGGTGCGATAGACCTCAGAGAAATGATGGGCTCCAGGGGTAAGAAGGGCCTTAAAGATACGATTGACCTTAGGGGTATGTTAGCTTTCGGGGGTATGATGGATCTCAGAGAAATGATGAACACCGGATGAATTATAAGTCCTAGGGGCATAATGGACCACAGAAGAATGAGAAATGAGAGGCGTAACGAGTTCGACGAGCTTAGGGTTGACCACTGCTAGACTAGAAATCTATTTTGTGACAAAGCAATCTTCTTAACTCAGAGTGTCATATTGTCACCTAACTTACTTATCATTACATATTGAATATCATCAATGTAACCAGCCCTGGAAGACATTGGAATAAAATTATTATTACGTTCGTAAATTTGGAAAATAATTCAAACGTCGCTAGTCGTAAAACGGCGCAAATCTGTAGTTGGAAAACTAAAGTTTGCTATCGAAACAATAAGCAAATACGTGTACAACAATGCCAGTGAGTTTAATTGAATCGTTCACAAGCCTAGTCGAAATAATCAATTTTTTCAATCGATTCTCATCTCTTTTTAAGTACAAAAATTGGACCGTTAAATTGGACTATGTAAGTTATGAATTTTTATTTCATTGCAAATTTTTATACTAAGCATTATCCCACTACGTATCACTACTGCATTTTGAAACATACAATATTCGTTGACTGTTCGCGTAAAAATGGTAAATTTCGGTCATCCACCCGAGGAAGAATTTATTAGTCGGCATTTTTCAATGAGTTATCGACATCCCCGTATGACCCCGGTATTACTCAACTCGACGATTAATAAATCAAACCATTAACGAGCAAGCAAATGCCAAGAGACAGTTCGATCGCATCGACCCGAGTAATCATCGCTTTAATTCAATCAGTGAACGGCCCAGAGCTTTCACGTATGTTTTTGCTAGGAGTCCACATTTGTGTGCATGTGTATCTGTTCTGTTGTATGCGTATATTTACCAGCAATTTCATTAACGAATTGGCGCGCCTGAAATGAGAGAACGCAGCTAAAGCATTTGATCTATTCCTGAAAAACAATTCTCATTCACTGGACAACGGAGTCTTCTTTCTCCTCGTTCCATTTCGAACAATTGTTGAGAACGATTTTTTAATCAAAACCCAAAGTAATTCTGCGACAGTATTTACTGCAAAAATACGCTCAGTATCGGCCAGGGATATTTAACATGAACCATAAAACTTGTGATTCAGCGAAAATCTCACCGAGCCATCAAAATCCCATTAAAAATTCATTCCGTGCTCGCACATGTAAATAACGAAATTCCTTGCTAGTTATGTTTACATTACGCTATAAAAATATTGCAATACATACGGATTATACGGAAATGACGTGAAATTACGATACCCTTATACTGATTGATTTTTTTTTTTTTTTCACTTTTAATATTTTTTACGCTGGATAGACCGCACATTTGTATGGATATATAAATACAATACTGAAAATATAGACCCGAGGATTATAGGAGAATGATAAGAAGAATCTCTCGAGACTATATACGCCCACAAAAAGCACGTAAGAAGATTTTATGGCCAAGCATTCTCGGCGCCGAAGACGTTGTGTCGCGAAAACGCTATGTGGCTAGCGTGCAGGCACTCGTCTAACCTCCTTACCCCTGCACCGGGATAAAGACGTCTCCAGTATTATTGGAATTCCCAGATTCCGTGCGGCCACGAGAACCACGAACGGCCCGCATCTATCGGAATATTTCCTGTGGCTATACATCTATGTATTCATGTATATAGTATATGTACACAGTTATGTATAGAATTCAAGCTGCCTTCACCATTCGGCCTCTTTGCTTCCGCCAATTCGGTTCTTGGATATATATGGACATGCCCAGCGAGTCGGTCGTCTCGATTTAATATACACGTATACATGTAATGCCTATATGTCTCTATCAGAAGTTCGAGTCGGCTGAAATGCAAGATAATCATGTACCTCTACCGTGATATTGTGGATGGGTCATTTCGTGCACTAGCAATATTTGTGAACTTGTATTTGGCCTTTAAAAATGTTGGAATAATCAGGGCCTAAAGGTGGAAATTCACATAGGAACCTGGAATAGTCGGGCCTTGGAGGTGGGAGCTCATTTTATTCGATTTTGTTTATAAACGGCATTTCTGTCTTTCAAGTAGCACCGGTCTTCGCTATTCAGAATAATTAGAACCTGGAGAATCGTAGGGATACTGAAGATATTTACAGCCACAAGGGGCTCGTAGGGGACTCCGAATAATGAGGCTCTGGGGGTAGAGACTCATATGGGAATTTAATATAACGTGACGACTTGAACAGGATGCGCCTTCAGAAGAGCATTCAAATGAACACCGAATTTCCTGGAATGCTTTTAAACATATATATGGATATAAATAAAATATGACTTTCCTTCATTCGGTGTGTTCGCTTCAGATCTTGACGTATATGGGGCATTCTATACCACCTTTCATTCCCAATTTTTTATATTATTTTTCCATCTCTAAGAAGCAGCTACAATTTTTTTTTTCAGATCTCTCTCAGTGTCGTTTTTTGGTTATGAATTTTCAAAGCTTAACAAAAAACTCAATTTTTAACAATCTGAAATTTTATTTTTAACTTCCGCAGTGAACATCAAAATTTTTGGTTCACAAGTCAAAGTGAAGTGCGTAACGCCATAAAATTGCGGGTTACAATAAATGATATCGTCCTCCTCGCTCTTCGACTCCAGGGCGATCTCGCAGGGTCCAAACAGACATTTTAGGATATTTATGAATTATTTTATTTGTTTATTATTTTTTCATGTGCGACGATAAGAGAATGACCAATTGACGAATGAGGAAACGATTATACATTTTGGGGCACTTCGTTCGTCCTGACTTCCGATCCAGCCTCCACCTACGATCTGTCGTTATTTCCATGCCTGATGGGGAAGGCACTGCTTTTAAGAAAGATCTGCGCGGAAAATCCACTTCTTGCCATCCGAACTTTGTAGTTTTGAAGGGTCAGGAAGGGAAGGTTTCCAGCTTATGGTCGGTAGCGTCACCAACGGCCGAAACTTGATACGCAGTGATAATCGGTACGCTAAATTGCGAAATCGCCAAGCGAGGCGCCAGGTTCCTAAGTGCATGCGAGTGCTCTGGCGCTTACCCCCAATTAGAGCATTTTGAAAGATCGTTTAGTGGAGAGCAAAGTTCGTGAGGAAGATCGATCGCGATCTTTCGAGGCGCCCTGTTCTTTACGAACGAAAAATAAGGAAGAGAAGCAATACAATTGAGGTTGTAGCTGGGTTTTCCCGCGTTGGGTAAAATTCCTGTTACGGAAGAAACCATTTTTTTCAATTTTTTTTCCGTATTTCATGATGTTATTTTTATTAATACATCCACATAAAATTTAAAAACATATTTAAACCTTTAATGGAAAGACTTCTAGGAAAATTCCCAATGCTCATGCACCTGTACACGTCTGCGGTTAGGGAAACAGGTTTTGGCCCTGCAACACTTGAGACTCCATTTTAATTAATGACGACGACCGAATTAAAAATAACAAACACTTACTCATACATCATTATCATAAGTTGATAGAAAAAGAACCTTCTTGAATTCCACTTCAAGATTTTTAACGAAATAAAATGCCAAATTTTACAGGGTCAAACCACAAGTATAAATCAAATGAAGTACAAGGTTACCGTGTAAATCTAGTCGTATAGTCACATAAATGCAAGTATTTCTGCATGTACGGTTGGTTTAACCAGTTCGCTTGGGAAGTTGACTGAAGGGTCGATATACGATGCCACACAGTGGTGCCGTCGTTTCCCATCGAACAATCCCAACGCTTTGGCGATATTACGCGCAATCAGGCTTCAGCCTCCCGAGTGCCGAGTGCATTTATGTCTGAATTCGGAGGCTTATGCCAATGAACGCATTGACCCTCGATAATATCACTCGATATCGTTCTGCTGAACAAACAGTTGAGCGTTTGACGGATGTTTGTACCAACAAAGTCAAAGTGAGAGTGCGTTGAATTGACGTCGATTTATGCAGGTACGCTTGGTCTCCCTTGACAATTCCAGGACTGAATTCATGGACACTGGAACGTTACATCTGAAACTGAACGACTGTCATTCAACATGCTTGTGCCGTTTAGACTACGATGCAAATCGATGCTGATATGAAATTAAGCTAGCCAACCTTGAATTTGTCGGTGTATGTGCCAAATATTTCGTGAAAAAACTTTATTTACTGCAGATATAAATGTACCATTGGTGTCAGAAAGGGCATCAGTGTCAGATACTGAACTGTGAATGTTACATGGTGCAAACTTCTGTAAGCTTTTCTACATCCAGTGAAGTTGCAGCGTACATATCTATTACAGGAATCATCTATATTTTTGAAAGTACGCGACTCCACGAATGACTAAGTTACTTTATCATACCCGCGGGGCATAACGCAATGTCGCCACCGTGACATAGGATAGTCGTATGTTGGTAACGCTAGTATGAATTATAGGACAGTTACACTATGACTATGTGTGCAGACGTAACGTAACGCATCGAGGATTTATGCTACGTGTTTGCCCACAACCCTCGTGCGACATGGAGCCTCTGGCTTTCAGCCATCGACCTGTCCTCGGTAATGGCAGAGACGTAACTTTGCTAACAAGATATATATATATATATATATATATATATATATATATATATACGGATCAGTACATATGTACAACAAGTCTGAAAACACGAGCGACCAAAGTTCGCTCGTTTTCACATGCATACATCAATAGGCATGTAGTACAGGAACAGTAACAAAATAAATCTTACTCTACAAGTAATAGAACGCTTTTAAGCGAGACATTCTGCAGCCACTGGATTACGACGGTTACGTTGAATCTTTATTTTCATTGTAACAATAAAAGTAAGTTAACTGTCTTGAATATATGTTTTACACGTTTCCCATTGCGATTAACCAAAGTTTTCAGGTTTAGTTCATTCAGGAGCGCGGTAATAAAGAGTTGTTGCAAAATTTGGCAAACAGTATTATACAGATTTCAAACTATTTTACCTTGGTGCAATAAACAAAATCCATTTTATTGATATTTCTATAGGAAATGTCTCCCTTAAATGATGAGAAACACACTGATGATCGTCCTTTCATATGACTAGAACGTATGCTGGGGATTTTAGTAAGTAGAAAGCTTCTATAGATTCTCGTATCTCCGTTTCGAAACAATAAACCCGCACTTTGCTGAATGCGACGCCAAGGTCTTGCACAAAACGTATCGATGGCAACATTCGAATTTCTCTGGGTACACTATAGATGCAGAAGCTACGTCTGGTACATACGCCGAGACATGGGAGTGCAAGCTTGCGAACAACGACAGATGTACGAAGATTCCGCTTGAGACAATCTCGGGTCCGGAACTCCAAGTGAGCCATTGCAATGCAAAGCGTCGCAATCCTGTATTCTACGTATTCTCCCTGTCGACCGATGCTTCCACGAAATGCGATCTCCTGGTACCCCTCAATCACAGAATTACCCCCCTGGGTTGAGGGACGGGCATTTATATATCGCAAGATCTTCGCGTACCTAACATCAGTGTCTCCCGAATGCTTAACATTCTTAGAGCTGAGCCGAGGTCCAAGGTATCGATGAATCGTATGCGATGTATGCTGCGGTCCGAATGATCGACGCGCGTTGGATAACAGGAATGGGTTTGAAGCGCAACAATGAAATGATGGACACACATTCCATTTGTATTGCATTAGCTTTGTTATTGAATTGAGTGAAAGACTTTTTGCCACTGTTACGCAAAGTTTGATCATCTGGAACCTATTTGTGTACTAAACCGAAGTAGGACTGACGGCAGCTTCTAGGTGGCGAATCGGTAGATGGTTTCGCGTTATCGAAGTAGTATTTATGATAAATTCTGTGTATAGTTTAAAAACAGTGTTTTGAGGTCAATGTGTCTACTGAAAGAGGTAGAAGCTCCTTAAGAGTACCCAAACATCTAAATAATATAAAAAAATCATTTGTTTTTCATTTTCTTTTTCGATTTGAAAATTTGGATCGGAAATTGATCTTATATCGTGAAACGGGGGCAGCAATAGACTGCGAGGTCCTCGTATACCTTACATCAGTATCATCTGCACGTTTAACATTCTCAGAGTTGAACCCACGTTCCACATTTCAATAAAGAGTTATTTACTGTGGTTCGAACGATAGACGTGCTTTGAATAACTGAAATCGTATTCCATGCACTCATGAAACGGTAGACCCCAATACGGCATCGTCTTAGCTCTGTGATTGAATTGAGAGACAGCCTATTTATCGTTACTTTGCAGCTTTGATCAAGCAAACTTCATTCGCATTGTAACCTGAAGCAGTGCCGACGGCGGCCGCTAGGTGGCGAATTAACAGAGTGTTTCGCGTAAAGGAAACATCATTCATGAAGACATAAAACAATGTTTTCAATAATAGTCATCCCACAATAGAGGTCAATGTTTTTCTGTATTCATTGCACAATAGTGCCGATTAGTCAGAATTACTCAAACGTATTAAGTATAATATTATTACGAGTCGATTACAAATTATTCCTGCAATAAGTAGATATACTTCAAGACGTACCGTTTGAAAATTCATTGTTCATTGTTAAATGCATATAATATTGTTTCTCTCGCACCTAACCCCAGTTCTTTGCGTTCCGACTCCCTTGAACTAACCACTTATAAACCATCGAAATACTCATTCGCAGTCGACAACGACCCGGGCTAAGAAGCAGACTTTGAGCTTAGGGTTTTCTGTCATACAACAAAATGTTAAGAAGCTGACACACTCCTAATCAATGCCGTGCTCAACTTTTTCTTGAAATCGTACGTAATCAACTCATTCAGTTTCATTTCGGAAGATATTACCGGTCCTCATATAATAACTTCCAAAGCATATTAAAAAATTCACGGCCCATTAATCGAGTTTGATCTTGTTAAATTCGTGGTGCTTAAATGCTCCAACTGTCAATTAGATTTATTTTGATCAAGGAATGTGCACATTAGGGTGTGCCATTTTTGGGCAATTTTTTTTTTTCGACTCAGAAACAGGTTGTATACTTTCAGGAAGGTAAAATAAGAAGCCTGTAAAAATTTGAGCTCTTAATATTAATATTTAGATGCGCCTCATCGCGAATTTCTATTTCCCATTTAAATAACATGGGAAAAAAATTTTTTCATCTTTGGAATTTTATACGTTGGCAATGGCATATTGTTCGATGGAAAGCAAAACATATTTTATAGAGAATCGCACGCTCTACAAAAAAGATGTCTTGCATTTTTTCGATAGACATAGCCATTCTGATGGTATTTGAGTTCAAAGTTCAAAATATACGAAAATTCATCTTTTTGTTAATATTCTAGCGAAACTATTGACTCTGTCGAGAATCTTCGATCAACTTTTTTGTAGATTATTAAATTTACCATGAAAATTGTCTCATCCATGATTAAATTTGATTTGCCGTCTGATTTTCTCGAAGAAGATATACTTCTATGGCCGAATAACGAGAGCTATAGAGAAAATTTGGACTTTTTCACAAAATTGAAAGTAGTCAATGACGCTGCAGAACGTGGAGTGGCATTATTGGAACAATATAATGCATGTTTGACAAAGAATGAAGAGCAGTTCCAGTATTTATTACGAATAGTGAAGGAGCATCGTCGAAAATATCCGACTTGCAATAAAAAAATAATTGAATAATTATTAATGCATTGGCGAATTTTTTATACTCGGTATAGCAAGACTTACAATAATGGCAACAACAAATAAAAAAATGTTCATACTGTAATAAATTATTCAATATTTATAATTTTTCATTAATAAATTTACTTAAAAAGATTGAATGAAACATTTTTTTTTACTATTAATGGAAATAACGAAAGATATTTTTCGTGAGTATTTTGTCGATTTTTTTGTAACTATTTATGATAAGTACCAGCCCATTAGAACCAGTTTCGTGACAGAAGACAGGTCTCTACAGCATTGAACAATTAACAATAAATATTAATTAATCATGGATGAGACAATTTTCATGGTAAATTTAATAATCTACAAAAAAGTTGATCGAAGATTCTCAACAGAGTCAATAGTTTCGCTATAATATTAACAAAAAGATGAATTTTCGTATATTTTGAACTTTGAACTCAAATACCATCAGAATGGCTATGTCTATCGAAAAAATGCAAGACATCTTTTTTGTAGAGCGTGCGATTCTCTATAAAATATGTTTTGCGTTCCATCGAACAATATGCCATTGCCAACGTATAAAATTCCAAAGATGAAAAAATTTTTTTCCCATGTTATTTAAATGGGAAATAGAAATTCGCGATGAGGCGCATCTAAATATTAATATTAAGAGCTCAAATTTTTACAGGCTTCTTATTTTACCTTCCTGAAAGTATACAACCTGTTTCTGAGCCGAAAAAAAAAAATTGCCCAAAAATGGCACACCCTAGTGCACATCTGAAACGAAGGAGAACGAGATATACAACAGATTCGTACCTGTCTTTCTGTCGGTACGTATATGAGACTGGTATCTTCATTCTCATATGTTTGGCTCTTCGTTCCACTCACCCTTTTTTCAATTCTCGGCTGAATTCGAGATTCGTCGCCTGGCTACCCTTCGAAGTATTAGCGTTCGTTACACCATCGGAACTTCCTGCATGCATTACCCAAATGAAAATCCACCCTTCTCAACTCGGTCGTAGAGCATACCAGACCCGCTGTTATCCCCTCTGCAATGTAGAGTCGGCGATGGTGTGCACCACTCCTCCAGTCGATTAAACGGCTTCGAGAGTCGCTTACCTCGGCAGCCGTGCTCACGGCGTCTCGACGATGCGGTGACGAGAACGATTAAGCCAGCTCATTAGATTCTCGAGCCAATCGTGGGAGGCTCTTCCAAGAGGGAACTCTTACCGAGACTTTTCTAATTAATCGAGTGCTCAATATTTACGAGGGCACCACGCTGATATCGATCCTGAATAATCGTTGACTGCTCATACACTTTCCTCGAAATTGTATGTTTCGGAATCTCCGGAACACGAAGTTCGCAATATTATTATATTATACAATGAATCATTGAACAGATTTTTGTTTCATGAAGTCATAGAAGCCAAAACTTGGATTACAACACCTGGAATAGGAGGAAGTTCAAGTCCATAATTCAAATTCTTTCGAAGAACAACTTATGAAGATGGGTAAATTTAATTAAATTCTCTATATTTAGAGAAAGTATGGCTCGAAACCCATACTGCCGATTCCCAGTCAAGTTAACCTTGGAGCCATGTACTTTCAGCAAAACGTGTGCAACGTGTTATAGCTTCGCTTTTGCACTATGTATTCATGAACCGACGTTGCCGAGACTTCGGAAAATTTTCCCTTTGCCACACAACATCATAGTGAAGACCGCATTCAGCGAGTGGACTTTCGCAACATTTACAAACTAGCTTTTCGTATTTCTAGCTGTTGTGTACCTTACTTGTAGGTGGATCATGTTCTGCCTTGCCGTTGAAAACTGGAAAGCATAGTGTCACGAATAGAGGGTGACCTCGAAAACTCAATGGCTACCGAAAACTCCGTGGTCTACCGGACAACTCATCCCACTCAGGGTACCGTACAAACACGCACAGCTTGCAGCAGACTCTAGTCCATAATCCTGCAAGTTTCCGGTGGTTAACCAACACGCCAGCCTCTTGGTAATCTACTAGTGAAGTGCTGTGAAGCTGCAAACTTAGGTTACCTTCTCTCTAGTTCTTTCTCGAAAATATCATTGAAAACCGACCTTTGAATACTCTGTCAACTAGACATCGTCCTGCTCTGTATTTGAATCCTTCTTTGAAAGGCTTAATATCACGGACATTAACATGTGAGCTCATGATGAATTCGACATATGGGCCTACCTCACTCACAAACCTTCAACTTTCATGTACCTTGGTCAAAAATTTAGCTGCTACTATACAAAGTAGGACAAGCTATTCGCGAATAATGCTAAACAATTGCAGCATCTACGAAGAGTATCTCTCACGGATCGTTATGAGCTGCAAATTTGCTCGGGTTTATACTCTTTACACGGAAAAAGGGATTAGTTGCATATGATCAAGGCGCTTGGTTCCATATGCGCCAACTACGAAATTTGTTAGACCAATCAAGTTATTGTTTGGCCAACCAAGTTGTAGGTTACGCGAAACAAATTATCTTGGTTGGTTAGCCAATAACTTGGTTGGCCAACGAATAACTTGATTGGTCTAACCACTAGCTTTAGTTAATGCATATAACTAAGCGCCCTGATTGTTCCGAGTAAGCAATTTTTAGCGTCTAGATTCACGAATCATTTCTGAGAAACGTTTTGAGTCGTTAGCCATTCTTCCATGTTATTCCTACCTTACATATCCTCAACATAACGGAAGCGTTACATCGTTACGATTACATATAACGTCCACGTTATATGGCTGCTCAATAATGTGCTTATTGTGTTAAATTCTATTTCTTCTGGGGCTGTGGGAAATTACAACTGCGAGACGTGTTTCTTCTAGTAGAAAAGTGTAAATCAAACCTAGCATGTGCGGGTTATAAAATAAGTGTTACTCAAGAATGACGTTTTTCAAATTCTCCTACAGCAATTGGGTTGAGTACACTGAAATAGTAACCAGTGACTGAATTTTTTTTAATAACTCGCGTCTCATTAGTCATACCAAATATGTATTGTGCTAAGCCGATTTACTGCTTGTACTAATTTAAAATGAATGCGAAATGAATTTCTGTCCGCGCTTCAATGCCCGCTCTGATGCAGCCTCGTCACTTCAACAACTGCCGTTATTAGCGGCTCATTGTCCGTAAAAATATAGTACGAGATATTATCTGCTACTTCAGAATAACTCACTAGCTGCATGATACGCGCATTTTCCATTTTACCTGCATTGCCTTCAACTGCTAAACTGAAAAAGAAAACCAGAAAATGTAGGTTTCTATCTCTGCAGCCATTTTTTGAAACTAGTTCGTACTTTATACCTACATGTCGTCCCGGGTATTTATATCTTCGAAAACCCTCATACCGCAAGATATTAACACGTTGAAAAGCACATATCGAAGACGATATATGCAGTCGAAACCCAGTCGCATACTGGGCAGCGCAGGATGAGAAATAGCGCATAAAAACAGAGAGTATAAAAAAGAAAAAAATTCCAGCGCTCATCATACTGGCGTTGATACTGGCTCACCAGCTGCAACATTCACACCTCTTCATTTTGCCTGCAGTGCCTTCAACTGCGACACTCAATGCGAAAGAGCTGCACACTGCCGCACTCTGTGATAGTACTTCACGGGTAACACAAAAAAAAAACGTTGAGTGGAGAGGGATGCCGATAGATGAGTAAAACAGTTGCAGTAGGAGGGTTACTGGAAATTCGAGAATAAAATACATGAAAAATAGTAAAATTAGAATTCCCATAAAACATTCTCGGTACGCGTTGTTCGTACCGTCGGTGTCGACTGGAATGTGTATATGCGCTCAATGTGTTCACGTGCTGGACGCAAATTAAAAGAACATCTTGTTTCGATTACGGGACCGATTTTTTTCGACCACAGTTTTTTCCACGCCCCTTTTCGTTCATTTGTTCGAGTATATCGAACGTTAAAACAACGATGGGAGCTCGAAGCGATTTATGGTATTTGTGGGCGCAGGAATTAAATACTTCAAAGATGATGGATAATCTATTCAAGCGGTCAATTCAACTTAACTTATGTTCAAAAAGGTAAATACATGAAATGATGCTGACTAGGTTAAACAGGGTCTCATTAAACTTCTACCGTGCCCTAAATCGGTTACAAATGCATAAGAACTAATGTTGGAATTTTTCCAGATTACTCATTTTAACCTTAACCAAACCCCAAGAGAGTTGACGATTTCCATTCAAAATACATGGAATTGTCCGATATTTCCAGTCAATGTTTCAAGGCCCATTGTACAGGCTTACCCGAGTTAAAATTTACAATGTCTTCAAAACATAACTATAGAAGTCCCGCGGGGGAAATGGAGGTTCCTCCATTCCTTCGATCCTCCTTAAAATCTCCGAAAATGGCAGATTGCAGGAAATACTCAATTGCAGTAAACAGAGACTACTGTAGACTGAAATTCTTATGGACCCCCAATTAGGTTGTACAAGTTAAGATGAGCTACTTAAGCCCTTGTATAAACCTCCGAAAGGGGCATATTTTATCCATTCTGATCCTACGAAAGGTGTTTGAAGGATTTAAATATCAACTATTGTAGTCTCAAGGACACCACTGTGCGAGAGTCCATTCGCCTATGACAACAAAATTGATGTTGGTAATGAATGTCTCTTTCAATCATAAAATCAAAACGTCACAGTAATGATCTGTTTCCGGAGAATTTCAAGGGATCAGCTAATAACGATTGACGAATATATTCTTTGCCCATATGTGGAGACTTCCTTTCAGTCAAGCTGTAGAACTCAAATCCGATTCACTACAATATGGACCACATTGTGTTGGATCTAATACCTGAACTACACACTAACTACTCGCCCATCATACGTAGACTTTCGAGGAGTCACGTTTCTTCATTACCTATAATCAATAAGTCAGTTCAAGAATAGTGAGTAAAAGTTGAAGAGTGAAATAGAAGGGACGTTGTGCAAGCTTGGTCTCAGGGACATCTCGTTCACGTAGGAGTGCATTGGATTTGCCTGCTAAGCCTTTTCCGAGGGCTCACCAAGCGGCCCAGAAGGTGTCTGAGAGAGAAAGAGAGAGAGAGAGAGAGAGAAAACGAACCGCGGGAATAAAGAGTGAGAGACCTTCCAGCGGACAAAAGCGCTCGCTGAGACTGTCTTTTGGCAAAGAGCTGAGAATACGTTGGTGCAAAGTGTACACGGATATACGTACCTACGTGGAGGAACACTCGAATATCTTTGAAACCAACACAGAGACTGGCGACGACTATACTCTTCGAGCAGTTTAAAATATACCGCAATAGCAGGAAACTCTGGTGGCTGGTGTAGTTGGCGAGCGTAGGGCCTCAATGCTGAGGTCCATTGTGCTGCCTTGGAGTATACTCTCTGCTAAATCAGCCCCTGTACCCTCGCGCTACTTTTTTCTTCTCCTTCGCCTTCTGCTTTTTCTTCTTCTTCGTCTTCTTCATCATCTTCTTCTCACTCCACATCTTTGTTTTTCCACTTTCATTCAGAACACTAGGATACTTGAACGCTTGCGTGTACGTTGCCTATCCCAACAGCGGTTGTATAGACATTTCAATCAGCACCAACAGCATCAAAAAATAAGGCGACCCTTCCAACACACGCGAATCCCTCATAACCTTGACTTCATAATCAGCGGTGACGCCGAAGCTTGCTGGTATACAACACGCCCTTCTCTATTATTGGGACATGCTAACGAGATAACCTACCCCCACAACCCTCTGAGTCGACCCCTATTCCACACAATGGCGCGAGAATACGACGATACGTTGGGCAGAATGGTCGACCCGGGAAATAGAAAAATAATCTTATGTATGTGTGTGTATGTGTAAAATGGCGGTGGTAGTTTTTCCGTTTCGTCTGTCGTTCGGGGAAGAAGTACCTCCTTCTCGTGCCCCACTGAACTCACGTGATGGGTTATCGAAGACGCGAAGCGCTCTCAATCTCTCTATAGGTATAGGGAGTCAATGTAACAGTGTTGATATAGATATGACCCTACACAGTTGAACTCGAGAGAACTTGGTATATATTCAGTGGGCGTTAAGCGAATGCCCGGCTAGACGCAACCCCTTCGACCCTAGAATAATTGATGGAGTTCGTGGCTAGGTATTCGAAACGTCTTGGATATGGAATCACGCGATTTCTTCGATTATTATGGACTGCCGACGGGCTGGAGCAATATAACGCCTCAGCGAACTCTGATCCGTCCATAGAACTTGGCTTTATGATCCGAAGTGACATTACCATTTTATACATTCTTCTGAACTTTTGAAAAAAAAAAAAAAAAACGGGATTGATTTTAGTATTAGATATCAGTACACTGTAAAAAAATCATTCTTAAAATTAATATACTTTAATTGGCTGTACCATATGCATAAACTATATATTTTCATATAAATGGTAATGGCCAATATTGCGGTGAATAATATCATCAATTGTTTCTGATTTTTTCGTTGCTTCAAGATATTCTTCGACGAATATGTTTGGGAATTCATCGACGTTATTTTTGATATTTAATTACCTTGTATATTTATTTTCAAATATTTTTATCTTGAATTCTTATATAAACAGTATTAACACAAATAACATTCGATAGTATCACAGCACATTTTGTTGCAAATTATAATATTATGATCCGTTTCAAATTGAATGAAATAATTCATAAGATAAGTATTAATAATTCACTGCGCGATTTTTTTCGTAATGGAAAATGTGCATTAAACTTCAAATTGGGATCTAATATTCCCAAAATACATCTTCTCGATTTGCAATACGGAGTTTTTAATTTCCCATCACATACGAAGTACGTAGTCGTGAGTGTTGCAATAAGAGAAAAAAGAACACAATAACTAGACAAAACGGCGGTGAAATGGATTGAAATTTTATCTATGATTTCAATGTAAAAAATATGGCTTTGTTACCGAAAAATAATCCAAAACCGTCATCGCTTCTGATAATTTATTGGAAATGTAGAAAAGAGGATCAATCACAGAGAGGATTATGTACTTTGATTCAGTGTGCCGAATTAATGGCGGATTATATTTGGAACATCAAATACAATTCCAATGGTAATTACTTCAAACTCTGAATTCGAGTGTTCGAGCGGATTAAACGAAACAATGCTGGTTCGAATCTGAGTCAGTAGTCCGCGTGTCCGGAAAATTTAATGCAAGGGTAGAAATTTTAGGAGAATAATCGCAATTCACTATAGTTTAGGATGAAACTCGGAATAGGAACATTGGACTCGTCAATAGATTCGGGTACCCGTAAATTCAAATAGCTTATAATTGTTTTTTGAACACTAATCGTTTTACAAATTCGTTCTATTACTTGTAATTTAATAAATTACTTTTGTTGCTTTTTTATATCCACCTCCATTTTATCCTCTTAATCGACAACGAAACCTTTTATTTAAACATCTAGCCCTTCGTTCACAAAATTCGAAGTAGAATCTCGCTTCCTCACAATTTTCCACTTTGTACTCACCGATCTCTAGGAAATACCATGTTCATCAAATTGAACTTCCATAAGGTTCAATGCTGAGAATGAATATCCTTCATTCATACATTTATTTAACTCTAAATGAAATTGTAATCTCCATGAAAATTGTCATTACTCATTTAATAATAATATCTTGATAACCTGATGAAAAATACTAACCAAATAAAACTTTTGTTGAGGAATGTACATGTGATGGATCTTTGAGATATATGTTAAGAAATTTTTTGAAAATATTCGTCAATTTCGCAAACCAAACAATTTACAAATTAAATATACGAGCTTTATCGACATTTTACATTTTTCATTAAGTTAGTAGCAAGAAATGAAATTAATAAGTTTTCGAGTTGGTTCAATTGATTTTTTTCGAACATGACATATTGTGCATGGTAAATTGGACTGAGAGTTGATGCGAGTGGTTATTGACTGTGACTGGTTGATTTCACTTCTTACCCTCTTTTGCTCAATTTCTCGAGGAGAAACGAAGGGTGGAGGCCAAGATCTTAAAGCGAATCAATGAGAGGGCGCGAAGCCTATCACGGATCGCCGGAAGTGAATCAAATCGTGAGGCACAGAGTGAACGAACGTCCGACCGACTCAACCATCTAGTCTGACCTAACATGTACGTAACTACTATCTCGTGAAAATTGATCGCCCTCTTGCGCTCGCGCCTCATATAACTCTCTTTTTCCTTCCTCGAATCCTCACAGTAGGGGTCACCAGTAGTTAAGTGAAGGAGCTTTGCTTCACTCGCTTCTATGTGGTTCCTTCGTTGAGCTTCTGTGCCCTGCTGCTTCTTTCTACCCAACTGTCACGAAAATAAATAGACTCCAACAGAGAACGTCCGATCTAGCTATCACAAAACATACGATATCAAGAGAACGATCCGTCTTGAGTTGGAAAATAAATAAAAAATTGGAGTATTTTTGTAGCCATCTAAAATTTTCGGTGTTTCAAGTGATTTCACTAAGTTCTATTTCTACTTGATCATTCTACAAAAAGTAAAAAGTGGAAAGAATGCAAAGGCAGTTTAAACTTCTTACCACTAATATAATGATTGGTAAATTTTCCCCGAGAATTCAATGGTTTCGAAATGAACGATAAAAGATTTAATAACACTAATGAATTTATATCAATTTTAATAAAAAAATGTCTTAATATATGTATATGTCGAAATACACGAATTGTTTTATTAACGGGATACTGAAGTAGATTTGTTTTTACCGATATTGCTCTGTTCCGTAGCATCGACTATGGGTTGTAAAGCCTGTTGATCGACAAAAAATTTTTAAGTGTTGCTGGATCTCTTACCAATTTTTTACAGGCCCCTTCTTTTAAACAAAATTTCAACAAAACTTCATTTAGCGTCATTTCACAAAATAAAAAATAGTACTTTTTTGAAAAATCATTAGTTTAAGTTTTTTCTACCCTTTTTATTAGTTGCATATTCTTTTTTTTATATATTTTATCGTGAGTCCATGAAGAAATAGTTGAAAAATGATTCGCAAACGTACCGAACATTTTCTTTTACTGCGGAGCCAAAAAATGTGAAAAAGGTAGATTTTTATTGAAATTACATGTTTTGCTCTATTTCTATCCGACCTTAGGTACTAGCATCCTATCATTCCGCAGCGATTATCAAAAACTCAACGACCGATTTTTTGCAGAGGCACATGCAAAAAACGTAATTAACATTTTTTCCACATTCCTCTACGAGCGTTATTATACGAAACCACGTATTTCGATGACGAATCGTCCGTCGAGGCGTAGCCACTCGAGCGTGTCGTCACACAGCTGCTTTTATCGCGAATTTATCCCGCTAATTGCATTCATGTTTTAGCCGCCCGGCATTTTTGGGATCCCAATTTTAATTACGGGGAGTATTAACGACTGCTACACCCAAACTCAAAAGGGTTTAATTCGCAGTTGCTAACCGGAACGTACATTGAAATATTATTATTATTATTATTATTATTATTATTATTATTATTACTTTTTGTTCTAGCTTGAGAGCCTTATATTGGCGGTAACAAGATACTTTCCAGGAATGTCTGGAATGTCGATGCGTATTTCGAATGAATGTGTCATATCGTCTCAAGTGTTTCTCTATTAGCTGAGGGTTTCTTTTTTGTCCCCGTGTATATCAGGGTGGCCGTTATTTTGCCAAAGGCCTCAATTTTGCCATTTAAAAAGCTATACTCAGAAAGCTTACGAAATGTAAAAAAAATTTTGTTTGCCTCACACCATTTCGGTGTACTGTATGTTCTTGCAATATTGCTAAATACCTGAGGTTTAGAGGTGAGATTTTTTAGAGCAGGGTATCATCTACAAAATAATTTTTTTCGGTGTTTTTTTAAGTGGCTCGGCCCCCTTAACTTAGGTTTAATTTTGTTGATTTTGATAGGTTGGACGTAATTAGGTCAATTAAACTTCAAAAGAACATAACTTTATGTTACCTGGCGGTAACAAGGTACTGCAGGGATATCTATGGAGTGGATTATCTACAATGAAGGTGTTATATTGTGCCAAATGTTCGTTCATTAGCCAAGGGTTTTATTGTACCGCCGTAGATACGTATACATTTCGATGTACATTGCTCAACAGTGGATACCTCAATTCGCCAGAATTCAGCTTTCAATTCCTGTATCCAATGGAAACAATGGATCCAATTAGGGATCCTCGATGAATCGGGCAATAATGAAACGATACAGTGAAATACTGTGGCCACTGCAGTACTGCCCTCTTCAGACTCTTGTATTTCTCAGATTTTACCACTTAAAACTACTCCAGTTTCGTCCTCGACGCCAGCGACTTTGAGTTTCCTCGGAAAGCCACTGAGCCAACGATATTCGCTCTGCCAAAAGAGAAATAGGTATGGCTGACATGTATACGTAAGTGGCAACCGAGCGAGTCAAGGAGAGTTTCGAACTTTCGCCGTTTCGTACCAACTGAGCGAAATATCTTTAGAAAATTAGCGGTCCTGTTATTCCCCGAATAACGGAGGATTCGTGGTCCGGAGTAATCACCATGATTTCAGGAGGAGGAGCGCCCACTTCTCGTAAATTCAATTCTCACGGAAACTCGTTTTTCCGACAGCGTCGTGGCCTTTCCTGTCCCACGCACGGATATTCCTAGTTAAATATCAACACTCCAGGACAGACCCCGTAAGATTTACAAGGACAACGCCGAAATAATGCTGACATTATGAGGAAGGCGACTAACCGCATTCTAGTCCAATGGTGCCCCATGACTAACACGGTGTAGAACGATTAATTGAAAGCGGTAAGGTTTGGAAAATCTATACTATACGAAAAGAAATAAGCGATTGCCCTATCTAAGCGCTACGGTCAAATACGCCCCAAGCGACAAAATTGATTAGGAGAACCAACTATTGAGTGTTACAACCACTTGGGGGTCATACTTTCGTCGCTTCGAGCGTATTACCTACAGCGATTGGTTAGGACAACCACTTATTTCTACCCGTGTAGTCATGGAGCCTAGAGTAGAGGAGGCCGGACGTTTATGGCGAAAGCGCATATTTCATTAATGAAACGGACCATCGAACGGGTTGTAAATATCACCACGTGCGGTGCTGTCTTTGCTCTGCATTGGCGTGAAGTGAACAAGGTGAGCTTCAAGAATCGATTTGGAGCTTCCGCTGTAACATTCTTTTTTAAGACTTATTTTGAATATTATAAATTTCCAATGTATAATGTTTAGATTGTTCGTCCTAAAAATTTTTTTTTTCTACGTTTCGATAGAATTGGATGTCGACTGTGTAGTTTAGATTGACGAATAAGTCACTTTTGACGCAGACTTCTTGGTGTTAGAACACTGTGACAACGGTTCCAGGGTTTCGAGGCGACGAGTGTGTATCTAAAAGCATAAAAGGTTTGTGTTTTCCACAAATGCGTTGGATTTCTGACTTTCTGATGTACCTGCAATGACTTTGTTATTTACATTGTCTAATCTCAAACTGGGGTAATTCTTCGACTGGTATGTCAAGGATCCCGTTTAGTAATGAAACGCTGTGGCGACACCGCAACTTTTTATTTGAGATTTCTTGTTAAAAAATGCCATAACCAGGGCTTAGATTGTACAATAGCATGGACTGGCATATAAAGTACGTTAGATAAAAATGTTGAAGTCTAAAACTGGTCGCCTTCCTTAAAGACGTCAGCGTTCTTCACTTTGGAAGAAAAATATATATCGGAATGGTATATAGCTAAGTCGACTGAAAAGTTCTCAACGCCAGAACTCCCGAGATCTTATCGAAGTCACGACAGGAAATTGATTTTGAAGATATTACTTTTTTGGAAGTTCATTGCTACGAAATATAGACCAACAGCTTGAAGGATTTCACAGCTGTGGAGTTCTGTCATCTTCTTTGTTTTATACGGTTCTTCTTCAAAACGTATATTGGATCAATTTCGAATTCACGGTTTTCCTGAATTTAAATTCCTGTGATGATGGAATTTCTGAGACGTTTTTATAAAAAGTGCGAGATTTGGCCTTCTCTGGATTTCTTTAGCCACGGAATACCAACCAACGATTAAAATGATTTCGTAGCTGCGAATATCCGTAATTTTTGTTTGTTTCATACAGTTTTCATTGAAAAACGTACATTTAATTAACTCGAATACAATTTTTTTTCTTAATTACAACCCCTTTAATGATGTCATTTGAAAAACCTATTATTGAAAATTGGTAAATATTACTTTCTCACCGAAAGTGGCCCAATGTTTCAAGTGATTGTATTTCTGTTAAGATCTTCAGATTTTCTTGTTTCACACAATTTCCTCTGATAACGTATATTGAATAAAGTTGAAATCTTGTTTTTCTGAATTTGGCCTTTGGTACTGCAATTTTTTGCAAGATTTACTAGGTCCTAATTTTCATTTCTTGATGGTGATTTTTATGTAATTTTATCGTAGAATGCGAATCGTAAAATAATTATTTACATATGAATATTTACCAGTAAGTATTTATTCAACGTTCGTAATGATCACTACGATTTAAACCATACGACTTGTTATTATTCTGAAACGAGTAATTGCAAACTTCAATAAGTGGTCATCAAAAATAAATCTGGCTGTCGCCCTACAATTAATTTTTCTTATGTATTTTCCTACATGAAATTATATGGAAATCTGTGGTCTAGAGTCGCATTATT
Organism: Clistopyga incitator; assembly: GCA_947507545.1. Classification (NCBI taxonomy): domain Eukaryota; kingdom Metazoa; phylum Arthropoda; class Insecta; order Hymenoptera; family Ichneumonidae; genus Clistopyga; species Clistopyga incitator. The sequence continues at coordinate 8,341,021 of OX382176.1, forward strand.
TCCTATTCAAAAAAGTTTTATTCAAAAACACGTAAAAAGGTTTGTTTTTTAAACTGGATCTGTAACCTATATAATATAAATTGTCTCTTTACAACATCAGATCTTAATAGAAATATGATTTTTAATATGTCTAGTTTTCGACTTTATTTTAAAAGCTGTTATTCAAATATTGGAAATAATGAAGTCAAATTACGGTTACATTGAGGGGTTACGTTCGAAAGCAGCTCTGAATGTTCTCAATGCATGCAAAGAGAACGAAATCGTATTTATTTGAAAGCAGGAATAAACGGAAAATTGTATTATAATCGTTGGCCAATAAATTCAAAAACATCTTTGGCATTGTCGCAATGGATAACGTAACATTACCAAATACACAAGAGTTATGAAAAACTTGGATTGTAAATCTTCCAGAGTTTTTATGGAAACGAGCAAAATAAGAGTCTTTGTAACTCCCTCACCTCTCCATTTCTGTTCTTTTTTTGCATCGTATGCTATATCGCACCGGCTACCAGAATCTCGTGATAGAAACTTTCAAGGGTGTTGGAAAAACGAATACACGGAACTCTCCGTGAGAGGGAAAAAAAGGCTGAGCCGGTTCGGGGTCGTTTCCTCTCCCAATTTCGTGACTAAGTGAATGGCTGAGCAGAGAACGAAAGATGAGAAGGGTAAAAATGCTCGCAAATTTTTTTCAAACACTCGTTTCTCATTTGTTGTACATTCTATACATATACATCTAAATATACGAGGCGTTCCATACTAACTCGACCCGGGTCTGACCCTCGATCTCTCGGGTTTCATCCCCAATTTTTTATATATTTGTTCTATCTTTAACAGTCAGGACAATTTTATTAATTAAAAAAAAAAACAATTTATATACTTACAATTATTTATAACAAACATAATCATAAGTCCAAAAATTCTCATAAATCCTATATCAATATTTTTAAGCTTAGGCCCAAAGAGGACCGGACCTCCCTCAACGCTCAATATATTATATTACATATTATAAGTATTTAAGGAGTTAAAAAAAACCTTATAAAAATTCTAGTTGTCTTTTTGAGGTAGAGTAATAACATTAAAAATAGAGGATGAAATCCGAGAGGTCGAGGGTCAGACTCAGGTCGAGTTGGTATGGAATACCCCATATATACTTTTTTTTTTCTCTTTTGCGCTACTAAATCGCCGGGTCCTTAAAGGTTTTCTTGTAGAGAGGGTGTCGGTTACCCGGAGGGTTAGAATTTCAGATATAACGCGTACAATGACTCGCTAGGGACAGACAGGTGACAAGGGAAGGAAAAAAAAGAACCTAAGAAGGCGAGTGGTCTATGTTGGCTACTTGTGAGAGGAGTATAGGGAGCGCATTAAGTGAAATTGAAGTTCGTCTGGAGGTGGTTGAAAGCGCGGCCCTCCTTGCTAGTCATGGATCTACATTTTGACCCGGCGGTCGGAGGGCTCAATCGTTTCGTTTCCGCTTTTAATTTCGATGTGCTCGACCCCCGGAGAAGCGACTAAAATAAGATAGCTACGAGAGAATTCGCTTCCAAAGCTTCGTATATCGAGCTGCACATCACGTCTATATTTACTGGCACACTAAATAGCAGCTTCCACTATCGCTTCTAGTATTTCGCCGGTTTACTCGAGAACAATGAACCTCCCTTCGCTCTTTCAAAGTTTTTGTTTTAATCCATTTTACCCTCCAGCACTCAGTACCGTTCTGGAAAGAGGCCCAACGTATTTTGTTGTACTGTGATACAAAATGGTGGAAATAAATTAGTGAACTGAACTGCAGGAAAATTATTGACAAGTTAAGTATTTGTTAAACTTGCTTGAGGTTTGTTGAAAAAGTGCACAAAAATTGGTCATCTTCTTTGGAGCAAAATAGCAAAATGGCTGCTTGTCAAAAAATTGGTCAGGAACGAATTCATAATCAGGAGTAATTTACGAGATTTGTATCTTTTGTGTTAACGAATTAACAAAATAGAATGACTCAAGTTTTGCAAAAGTTAAATTTCTGTTAATTCATTGCTAAATTATATCTGTATCACGACTGTATATTATTTTATTCACATATTGAATTTCGGGTTGATATCTTCAGTTTTGACGTGTTTAATGTGCTACTGTTCATTTTTCCGATTATTCAATATTCCATAAAGTAAATTTTTTTAATATCGTTTGCCACTACATTATATATTTATCATCATTGAATATTACTTCGTTCACATACCAAATTTGGGCTTGAGCTCATTTTTCTAGAAGTTAGAGCGAACGCGCTCTATTTTAATTAATCAAAATAGCTACGAAATCTAATTTTTTTTGCATTCATTTAGTCAAACATTGTAGCGATTGAAATGAACCTGCTACTCTAGTCGTGTGCCAAGTTGTGCCCTACAGCTAAAGTGGTTCTTGAGTTATCGTCGTTCGAGTTTTCACAGTTGTATGCATGTATATTCGCGCACACATACGTGGATACGGACATTTATCTGGACGTTTTGGACCATGAGTGTCTGGGCATAAAAATCTCGAAACTATTTTTTTTTGTGGTAACAAAGCTTTCTCTCTGAGGAAGCAAAAAATCATTAGCTCAACTTTCAAACAAACAACAAAAGTATGGTCCATCCGCAAACTGCAAAGCTTTTCACAGTAGCTCCGAAAATGAATTCTCGTAGTTCTGCGATTTTTGCTAAATGTCGGAGAGTGACGAGATAGCGAATAAAAGTCTGTAAAGTAGGAAAGAGAAAGAGTTAAAACTTCGAAGTAGGGTGAAGAGTGAAGCGCGAAGATAGAGCAGGTTGAAGACCTGAAACGGAGGAAACGGTTGATGAAGAAGAGAAGGAACGAAAGAGCTCTCGGTCAGGCTATCGAAGAGATCCACTAAATAAATTGCGATCTCGGATAAAAGTTTTCTATTGGCCAGGATGATTTATCGTTCGCTCACCACACCATCTTTGCCGCTCGCTTTCGTGTACCACTACTTACACCCTTTTTCGGCTGGTTTTATAACTGAACGCGACTGATCGTGACGCGACAGAGTTTCGTCTTTGGAAAAAAGGTTATCAGACTTGGCACCATACTAAAGGCGAGTTCAGAGAACTATGACGAGGATTTGTACCTAAAAAAAACCTCTTTAACACGAGGAGAAAAACTGAAATGAGAAACCAAACTTTCCAATACTTAGGTGTTTGTCAGTTGCGACACACAATAAATCCACTACTGCATTAAATTACTATAGCAATTGAGTTATCATGAATTAGTTGGCTAGTACTTATCGACCAGTTAATCAGCATCACCGATCAGTATTCGTTTGTTGCCGCTTGTAAGTAAGTTGGTGTCGCAGATTGATTGCAAAGAGTCGCCATTCGGTTAGTGTTACTTACTAATGAATTGAAAGGTATCGTAATTCAACAAGTTGTTGACACCAATCAATTCGTTCAAGTAATCAATTAATTAACGACATCGATTAATTAGTTTACGACATGAATCGATCAATTTACGTCATCAATCAGTTAATTCAGGTAATTAATCGCTTTGCCATCATCGATCGGTGGATTAACTCCCTCAATCGAGTGCTTAAATTCATCGATCAATTGACTGAAGTTGCTATTTGGTAAATTGGCATCATCAATCGGTTGGTTGGAGTTACGACACGTTGATTGGAGTCATCCCAGTATAAACGGTAATATTTTTTAGAGAAACTCCCCGAACAAGTTTCTACTGAATTGAGCACTCAACCAAACCATTTTCCCCTGTTAAAATCCATTTATAGCGTTACACAGCTTTTTGGTATTCCGTTTGTGAAGCACTTTCCTATTTTCACATCTACTTCTTGAGTCGTGTCCATTCTTGTAGTTTCAAGCATTTTCCTCCGTCTTTTGTCAATAAATACCTTTTCGAAGAAACAAAGGCAGATGTTGTAAATTTTATTTGCGGGCTCAATTTTTCATTCCGAGTAATTGACGGCAATTCAATTTCTTCGACGTAAATTTTGCAATTCGTACTCTGCACTCCACACTGTGACGACGATGGTCTGGGGCATAAGAGAATATACAGTGACGCCCGCCCGCGTACTAGTCGTGAAATCAATGGTAATTCACGTGGTGGCAGGATATTGCGATTTCGCATTCGCGGCGTTATTCCCGAGCTACTCTCGTCGTTGCCTCGAGTCTCGCTCGGAGGAACCGGGAATATGGAGATCGCGAAAGGTACCCGAATGCATTGACGGGTCGTTGACACTACGTATTGAGTCTTCCTTGAAAGTGTTCCGGAAAATCAAGGATTGTGAATAAATAAATAATCCGAATCGAAATTCAGGATCACCTAGGACTTGTCGAAACCGTAACCGAATCAATGTTTTTTTTCAATACATTTTTATGAAACAGCTCGCAGTGGTGAGGTTCAGAGGTTAGCGAAACAATCGCAAGCCTTGATATACTTCTTCTTAGATCACCGCTACTTCCCCGGATACACCAAACTGAATGATAATATTAGGCGTATTAGCCTATAAAAGCTGGGCCGCTTATTTGACGCGTTCTTTTAGAGTCCTGTATTAAAGGTCGACATAACCTTTCGATTAATGGTTTTCTGGTCTTACGGCCAAAACATTTGCAACATTCGAGATTAGTATACACTAAATGAGTATTCATAGAATTCTTCCTTCAAGTCTGTGAATCTTTCGTTTTTTTCTGAATATACATGATGTTATTAAAATATCAAATATGTAGCCCCTTTGCAAGGGTATTAATCATTATAATTACTCTGATCCTTGCAAACATATTAGTCGAAGCGGCATGCTATGTGCGTACCTGGAACTTCTAACGAGTCAGGGTGATGGAGGCGACGGGAGCACTGAGTTTTTCTCTAATTTCTTCTGCATCGTGTACAGTGGTACGTACACATATTTTCAACATTCAGGAAATGAAAAGTCGTTCACGTGGGACGTACGCGAGCCTCGACTCCCATTACCACCGAGGGGGGCCTTTGGGAATGAGCAAAACTCGCAAGAAGACGCGTGTACCACCAGGAATATCTAGGTTAATGAATTGCTAGCTAGAGATGAGAGGAATACGAGAAAGCGGGAGAGAAACTGAGAAGAGTGAGTGAAAACGGGTGCGACGTGAAGAGCGAAGAGGTTGACTTAACTAGGGTTGACTCACTCAGATAGGACAATGCTTCGAAACCGGAAACGTGCGACCACCTCGATAGTTCCGTTATTACAACATTTCCGGCTTAACTCGGCTATTGTGTCGACATTAATGTTGGTGCCGCTCATTCGCTAAAGTCGTACTCTCCGAATACTCGATGGCAAGCACTGGAGCTTCATTGACAAATCACCTGCTGCTGATTGCAATCTTACATTATGTAATACAATGCGATGAATCATAATCAAAGGCTTTGCAAGTGGGCTTCATACAAATGATCAACGGCTTAGCACAATAAGGTAATCGCGACAATGAGCCAATGGGAATGTATGGTTAACATACAATTGTTGCAATGTGAATTGTATGAAACAGTCAATGAAATACATTGAGTGTTACTAAGATGACGAGGAATTCAATGACAAGATTCAATTGACGACTTTTCCCACAAAGGCTTAACAGAAGGTGCTTATGTTGCATGAAGGATACGCACAAACTTTTTCTGGCTTGCGCCAATTTCGATTTGGCCGAACGTCAATGAAAAATCATTAATCGTAATTATGGCAGTTTTTTTTCTTTGCATTTTGACAATGGACTTGATGCACTATTAGACTAACTAAAAGAACGTCAAAATCATGTAAATGTAATTTTTCAAATCACATTATTGGAGAAATTAGGTGACGCGAATGGCTCAAATTTATAAAATATATTTGTATGATACATCCTTAGGAACTCACTTCTTTCCCTCTTTGATATCACAAAATTGGTGGACGTTTGCTGTTTTTCTTACGTGTATGGATGCATACACATAAACATCGTACGAATATGTCAGTACCCGATGTTGACTTTTCAATAATTCAAGTATGTACATAGAATGTGTTTTGGACATTTATTTATGGATATACCTGCAGAACAAATATCCAGAGAATATAGTGGATATATTTATCACATTACGGACCTAAAATGGATATACACTGAATATCCGATGGTATATGGGCCAGTGCATTTGCACAGCTCAGCGGCCAACTCCGACTGTTGTGCTTACACAAATCCTCCCTCGTCTCTAGCTCATGCTCGAATCACGTCAGAATCTCTAATAGCTTAAAAAAATTAAGCAAATTTGTTAACAACGGTAAAACACTTTTGTCTTGTTTAAAGTCGAGATTGAGACTGTTAAGAAATGTATACGGTCATTGTCGAATGAAGCGATTGTTTGTTTCCAAATTGTCAACAGTACGCTAGAATAAACCTTTGCAAACTGGAAGCGATATCATTTCCACTGTACTTGAAGTACTCAGTACAATATTTAAGGAAATCAGCTATAACCATGCCACGACACTAATTAAAATAATCACTTTGATTACTAAATTTGAATATAACTCCCTTGATATACATCGTCCTTGAGATCGTTGGGCACTCTATACTCCAGCGATGACTACAACATAAGAGAAATTTTGATTACGTAAGGTAAACAAAAGTTTTTAGTCTATTTCCATAAAATTCACTACAGCGTAGTAGATCAATGACGAGTAGGAGAGAACTGTGTTAGTCACTCCGTGAAAAAAGGTTGCCTGAACAATTTTCTTAACGGCATTGTTTTTTTCAAAGCACTTTACCTGAATGAAATGAATAAGTGAATGGCAGATGAGAGTTTCAAGATTGCGGATGAGAATGATTAAAAAATGGATATCCATTTTGGAAATTGAGTCAACAGTTGGTAGACGTTGCTTTTTGCAGTAATGAATTTTGGTAGAAAGTAGTCACGGAAACATTTGATGATTGCAAGAATGGGATTACTTTGATCGGCATGGAATGTTACATTGATAATGCCACACCAAGATCTGAACATAACGTTTCTGTTGATGCATTCAGTCACTGAGTATAGAGTTCATTTCTTTTTCAACTTGTCTGAATCATAAATATATTTGGGAACATGCCAAACACTTAACATTGCATATGGAAACCAATGTGTCCGGAATGCTAGGATGCAATGTCCTGTAATAAATAATTCTTTGGTTCCCGAAACTCCGATACAAATTCATTCCTCTTAGGCCTTAGAAAGTCTATACCTTGTTGACTGGTACTGGAGTCGTTAGAATTGTAGACCCCAGTTTATTCTGCAAGATCAAAGTGTTCAAGGCAGTGTAATCATGCATAAGATTCCAACCCAGTACAAAGGTCGCTCACTCCTAGTATTTCAAATTTAGCTAGTTGTCACAGCGGTCACCTCGTGACTCGGTCAACATTAGGGATTTGAGGAACTACCTTCGTGAGTTCGTTCATTCTTTGCCGATGTGTAAACTGGAGAGAGCCCGAATGAAAACAAGCTATCATTTCTCTGATGGCTTGATTACCTTTCTCGAGATCTATAATGTATGGTGTCACTTCTGCTTCTCACGTGGTTTCATGATCTTGCAGGATTATTGCGATTGAAGAAAAAAAAGTAGTACTTATTTAACTGTTGTATGGTTATCATAAAATTGTTCATGACCTCATCAATTTATACTTCTTTGACTTACTAAAAGAGCGTGTAAGATGATTGAATTCGCTTTAAGATCAGGCTAAACCACTTCCGGAACCTGGTTATTTTGAATCCACTCGGAGATCATTAAAAATGCATTCGACTTGAATAATCCTGATTATAATTAATCCTCCGAAGGGTCATCTTCCAGACCCTTGTTGTTCTCAGTTAACTAAGTTAACTACAAAGATGAAAAACTCATTATTTTCTGCGGAAGAATTGTAAAACAACGTTCACTCCCAGCTTCAAAGAGTACCTGATATTGCGTACATTGAGTGAACTTATTAATAGATACATTTAGACATGTACGTAAGCTGAGTGACGTTATTTAACCGAACCAGTATAGCTGCCGAGGGTGCGCAAACATGGTATGAGAGGGACCAAAGGGAGTAACCAGAACCGTATCCTAAGCTCGAGGAAAGGAACTTCGAATGTCTGGGTCACACTTGTGTTCTGCTGGTTTCAGTGTACTACTTGTTCTGTGGTCTACAGTTAGCAGCGTATGCGGTCCATCCAATTGGGGAATTATAGCTCGCTCCTATAGATGCAGAAGGGGTCAGTTTGTTTGCGGTCTCGTGAGACGTCAGTACGTCTCTTTCGTAACACACGAAAACCCTCAGGCCATACCACATCCGTCGATAGTTTCGTCCCTCGAACAACTCGAAGACTATAGCTTCAAGGCCGAAGGGCAAAGGAAAAGAAATATAGCAACATCAATATCATCCCCCTCTAAACGAAGTCAATTAGCTTGAGTTATTAAGGGTCGACTAATGGGAATACATACTTGGATCTTCTGTAAACTGAATAGTACTCCTCTAATTTATCCACTCGGTATTTTCTAATATTTCGGACCTCTGCGATCCAAGGGATTTTATCCTTAGCGGGTTTCGACTTAAGGGTGTTTTGATGTCATGGTAATGTGATGATAGCAAATAACGATGAATCCTTAAGACCGTGTTCAGTTATTTTTCGACACTATGCTTCATGACATATTTTTTTACAATATCAATTCGCGAAAATCAGTGATGTGACCATTTCCTTCTGACATTGATTAATTGATTTCATCTATTTTTGAATGAAAATTATCATATGACGATATATAATGTTGTTGACCACAGTTACACTGAGAAAAAGGAAAAATTAAGCCGACGGAATTTATGTAGACTCAATCGCTTCAGGATAGAATAGAAAAATTGCGTGTGATTGCTAAATAAGTCATTTTGAAGTTGAAGAAATGAAAAAAAAATCGAAGAATTGCTCGTTAAGGTAATTTTTGACAGAAACGATAAATTGGAAGCTTTGGGGCACTAAGAAAAAAAACGGCAGTGCTTTGCAACTTTGAGGGTTTTTTTGGAGATACTTGAAGGTTCCAAAATTACCGACGATATCCTTCGTTCATTTTTTGCTTTGATAGGAGATTATTTCGCGCCAAATTATTGGACAGAGTTCTATAAGGGGTCAAAATGAAGCTGATTAAATTGTCGAAAAGAGCCTTATGGTCGTGTGATTTTTAAAAAAGTTCGAAATCCACAGACCATTTTAAAGACGAGAAAAAATTTAGAAAAAAAAATTTTTCATTGGTTTTTGGATGATTACTTGAAAACCACCCACGCTAAAAAAATTACAGTCCAAATTTGAAAACTAGACAGGTGTAGCCACATTGTCCTTTTTTTAAATTTTTTGTATGACCATTTTTGTCCGAGTCATCCTTTGTTGACAATCGCCCAGAAATTTTGCATTTTTTCAATATTTCTTAATTTTTGTGACTTGTGTAAGAGAATAAGAAAAAAAAGAATATGCATTTAAAAAAAATGTACAACCACTTTAACCTATTTTAACGATTAACTGGCGGGGACGGGATTTGAACTGCCTACAAGTTATGTCTACTTATCAATGTCTATGAGCCTAACACTCTACCGATTGCGTTATTACTAATGTGTGAATCACTTTTGTTTAAATACCCCATGAGCTACATTAGGTATTATTGATGAACCCTTATAGTTGTTTTAGTTATGATTACGGCAAATGGTCGTGTACTTTGTTTGTCGATGTAGTCTAAAGTATTGGCTTTTGTTTAATTAGATTAAACTACACCAAACATCCCTTAAGGGGAGGTTTCTCTATAATTGACCGAAAACTACACTAAGTTCAGAAATTAATTGTTGATGAACAACAAGACGTAATAAGGTGGTTTTTTTATAAAACCTTTATTGATGCTTGAATTGTAATACATTTTTTTTTTTTTTTCAATTTGTACGAAATGGCGTCCAAGTTGGCGGCTGATACATGAAGTCCTTTCCGGTTTCATGCTAAACTGCGTGCATTCCACACTCGTCAATTTTCAATCTAGAATCATGAAACAAGTTTCATTTTAAAACAGAATAAATACAGAATAGAATGAACCTAAGAAATTGAAAAATATTGAAAAATGAAAAAATGGCGGACATGTGAACGTGAAAGTTTGTTTTTTGGATGTTTTTTTTTTCACTCACATGTCCGCCATTTTGTAATTTTTCAATATTTTTTGATTTCTTAGGTTCATTCTATTCTGTACTTATTCAGTTTTAAAATGAAACTTGTTTCATGATTCTAGATTGAAAATGGTCGAGTGAGGAATGCACGCAGTTTTGCATGGAACCGGAGGACACTTTGTGTATCAGCCGCCATTTTGGACGTCATTTTGAAAAAAAAAAAAAATTATTGCAATTGAAGCATAAATGAAGGTTTAAAAAAAACCACCTTATTACGTCTTGTTGTTCAGCCACAATTAATTTCTGAACTTAGTGTAATTTGTCGGTCAGTTATAGAGGAACCTCCCCTTAACTGTAAAAATCTGTTATTATCTACAACAGCATATATCATTGTATCAAAGAAATAACAAATGTAAACCAGTACTTGCGACTGAGTAGACAAATTTAAGAAGTTCAGCCAGCCTCTTGGTTTAAACGACTCACTTACATCGCAGTCTTTTCCAGGACAGACTGTAGTTTTTTCAATGATTTAGATGTGGCTGTTTCATGAAAACTATTTCGATCATTGACGTATATCGCGGATTCCATTTATATACTATGGGCCCCGTATACACTACGGTTCGATTAGTAATTTTGGGGCTCATTGAAATAAATTTTCAGTCAATGCGCAAGTAGTCGCCGCACAAATATTGATTTCGTTGATTCAAAGGTCCAGTGGTTGTTTCAACTTAAATTCGTTGGAGTCAACGACCAATTTGTCAACCTCCCCCGTGAGATTGTCACAATTTTTTTCGTTTTCTCAATGCATGACAAAATTAATTTCAACATGAAACATAAGCAAACTCAAGTATAGTTTCACATAACAATTGAAAAGTACTGGAATTGAAGGGTCGAAATAAGTGCTCTTATACATGGGAGGGAAAAGGCTCTTGAGAGTCGAACAGTTCCTTCGTAACGTAGAACTCTCCCTGAGGAAAAATGACGATGTTTCTCTATTATGCAACAGTAGCAACTACCATATCCTCCGTTGATGCTGCTCGAAACGTACAACAGAAGCTGTGGGAGTTTTGGTGAATGAGCCAAAGTAGATGCACTTCGCCTTCAGATAATGGAGACGAAATACAGACTTCTGCTGGCGCTGTTTCTTCTCTGACATTCTGTACATATATCCAATAGATCTGCTTTAGTGCTCGCGTACTACTATTTTTACTGAACGCTCTTGGACTATCAGTTCAACGTGGCGTACTACGTAAATTCGATGTTTGAAAAGCTTTGCCTCTCGTTGAGGAAATATCCTCTGCCAAACGATAGCTAGGCTCTCTGCGTTACACGAGGCACAAGTCTATAGATATCTTCGGTTTATTCATGAACCTGACGATCATGGAATTCCATTATTGTAGCGCTATGTACTGGCATTGGTTTTATTGTCTTTGATAAATATATCCGTTTTTTAGTTCTATCGACTAAACACAAATAAAAACATATTAAGGGGGTTTCTTAAAAGATTATTAAGTAGCGCGACAAAACAAATCTCGTGGGCTTTTGGTATTGAATCGTAAGTACAAAGTAAGCTCGACCGCCGCAGCGCCCAGAACCACTAATGTGCTCGCTCGCAGCGCGGACGGAAACTTCGAGGTGACACTGGCCACGAAGGCCACGATCTACCACCAGGGCTTGGTCGAATGGAAGCCACCGGCGATATATAAGTCATCCTGTGAAATCGACGTCGAGTACTTCCCTTTCGACGAGCAGACCTGCGTACTCAAGTTCGGTTCGTGGACCTATGACGGCTTTAAGGTAAATGAGCATGGTAGCCGATAAGTTATCAACTGATTACAGATTCTCATGTCGACTTGAATCCTTGATCACGCGTCCATGATTGGGCGATCACTGAACGCGTGAATTCGGATGGCCCGCACACATACTGTACATTATCACACTATTTTAGTCGTACTTAGCTGTAAGTTGTAAAGAATATTGCTTCACTCGATTTTTCTCGATTCTCAACGAACATCCGTTCACTCCACAGTTCCACTTTCTCTCATGAAATACTGAAACGAAGAGGTGCTTCCACTTGGACTCCGTAAATTCACGACTGTGATGCTTATCACAAATCAAAAATGTATAGCTGCGTTCAACGTTCACGTGATAAGCTGGCTACCACACATTTGCAACAGCGGTTTTTCTTGACAAATCAGAAAATGTGTAGTCTCATTTTGTTCTACCTTAAAACGATAACACTAATGAACACATTGAATGAGTAACAAAATTTTAGTGTAATAAGTGTGAGACAACGTCAGAATAGAACATGATTAATTGATGATGATGGTTTTCACGCTTACTTAGGTACGGCGATATGAAGCAACCTTTGCCACTTTTTTTTCGTTTGTCTAAGATTCGAAATAAAATTGGTGATATCAAAGTAGCTAAGAAGCACTCGACAATGAATACATCTAGGAAATGTAGGGTTACTGAATAAATGTCTTTACATTAAATTTGTCAGTTTGTATTAATTTTTGAATGCAACATTTGAAATAATTTACACGTTCCGATAACAGCGAATTTTTTCCGAAAAACTGATTTTTTAATGAAAAAACGGATATTTCCATTTTAGCTGAGAAAATCATAGAGTATTTCTGCGTGACTGACGATATCGTGAAATCATCACGAGAGTGCCAGGGATCTGGGTTTTAGGACAAAAAAATAAAATAACCATACAACATCCGGAATCGACATTGTTTTAGAGTGATTTCTTTTTTTCATCCTAGAACTTCGATCCGTTCTACGCTGATGATTTTTTCACGCTATCAACCGTCATGGAGGAATAGTCTATAATTTTTTCAACTAAAACGGAAATATCCGTTTTTGAATAACAGAATAATGCCCCATTTTCGGTAATGAATCAATGTTACAAGAAGAGGCAAATAACTTCCAACATCCCATTCGAAACATAACATAAAACTACAACACTTAACTGGATACATTTTTTTCAGTAACTTCAAGTTTCTGAGATAAGGTCACTTGAATTCGAAGGGCGATTTTTTTAACATTGGATTAAAAAATCGTTACAAAATCACATGGAGTGTCTTTTAGTGGTACTTTGATACGACCAATTATGGGGCAGATCTGAGATGGTCGAATAAACAGACGGTGAATTGCTAGAAAATGCTTCATGTACAAGTTAAAAGGAAGTAAGATCAGTTAGACTTCGCTTTATCATCGCTTCAACTAGTACGATTGGATGGAAAAATTATGGAGTTTTCCCGAAAACCGCTGGCACGCTGTGTGCAATGTGAGGTTTCATATGCATGTAGATTTGAAAACCAGTCTTAAATTTAGTATATTCTTTTTAATTCCACCGCAACATTTCTGTATACAATCCATCAAACGAGATATGTGCTAACGTCTGAAATTCCTCCATTCAGAAATTGTTAAAATAGAATCGTTGAACCATTCAAGTAAGTTCACTTGTTGCATGTGTCCATTTTTGCCACCGTCCAAAATGTCGGTTTGTAGTTTGAGCCCCATGAGATAAAAAAACCCGCTAAAAATGTTCTGAACGCTTATTACACTATTATGCTGTAGTACTTTCTTATTTGCTACAAAATTCGTGCGTAAATTCGAGAACCAACAATTGAAGGCATCTCAAAAAAAATGTAATATGTTTCATAGAATTCTCTATGTGAAAGGATTTGCAATAGAGTACTTACATAAAAGTCGAGAGTATCGAGCTTGAAGCACGCCCAAAGGGGGTTGCTGCCTTCGATCAGACCCTGAAACCGTTGAATTTCTGGAGCTCAAGAATCCGGAATCCTTGCTCTTCCGCCTTTCCCTACCTCGCTCTACGCCAGGAGCATCGAAGGTGAAAAACATCTCAGTGGGCGAGTGGGACGGGGGAAAGAAGGCAGAGCACCAGGAGGGCGGCTGAAGAGCCCTTGATGCGCGTTTTCCGCTCGAAGTAAGAAAAAATGGCGCTCCGACGATCGAGAGTTCGCGAAAGCCATGAAAAAAGCGCGAAAAAAAAAAAAAAAAATTTCGCGAATACGGTATGGCGGATATGAGGCGAGGCAGCAGCTCTTTCCCCCACCTGGCTCGATTCGTTTCAGCAAACGAACCGAGAGATGACGCCTGGGGTTGTTTCTTCGGTGATTACAGCGCCGACGGAAACTACGAGGTGACACTGATGACCAAGGCGACGGTGTACTATTCGGGAATGGTCGTCTGGCAACCACCGGCTGTTTATAAATCCTCCTGCTCCATCGACGTTGAGTTCTTTCCCTACGACGTACAGACCTGTGTTTTGAAGTTAGGCTCGTGGACCTATGACGGTTTCAAGGTGCCAACAGCAAGAAATAAAAAAACGAAACTTATGGTTGATGAGAATCAACTGGGTTTCCCATGTGTTCACGTTGGATATTGGTCATGGATACAAATATTTCATTGATATACATATGCATATATATACATTATTATTATTATTATTGTTTTTGGCCGAATATTATTTAATTGACAATTGAGTCCTTAGGAATGCCATTCGTGACCGCCGTCTCGTTAAAAAGCTCGTGCGATGCGCTGTTGGACGTCACCTGATTTATACATATATACTCTTCAGATACGATACTATATATATTATGAAATAACAGGCATATAACATATAACTATATGCTGATATTGTACTTACCAATCTCGTTATTGTATATTATTACATTGCAGTTGGTTATTGAGCCAGTGCTTTATTGGACGCTCGTTCGTCTTACCTTATCACAAATTCATTATGATGATTATTTATTGCTATTATATACCATTGAATTGATTGATAATATACATATACGATTTGAACGATTTCCGTGATTGAAATCGTATGATTATGGATATATATATATATATATCGTGGATTTCTTATATTATGTTCATGTAGCTGTTTTTCATTCACGAAATTGTATTATGCAAATAGGGCGTCAATGCGTCTCGTAACACGTGGGAAAGGTATAAAATTGCGCGATATGCTAAGTTTGTTTTTTCCTTTTTTTTCTTTGCGTGTTGTTCTAATAATGTATTCATTGAATTGCCAGCGAAGAAATGCCTAGTAAGCAGATATGCTGGGCGGAAGCGGTAGCGGTGGGAGGTCTACGGATTCCAAAAGATCCTGTTTTGTCTTTGTATGAAGTTTTCGAGTGTCAGGGGTGACTGAAAAAAATATGATTCAATTTTCTTCTAACACAAACATAAGGTTGTATTTACCATTTGAAAATAACTGTGGTTGAAATTTTTTCAATTCTGTATAGAAACCCTAGAAATAAAATAAGAAAAAGGTAGAAACTATAACGTATGTTAGAGGTGTATCATAATTATGTTTTTATCGAATCGATGATGATTATCTCCTGTATAAATATACGCAAAGTTTTTTTGGCTGCGCCGTGAAAAGGTCCCTGAAATACGTAAAGGAAAAGGAGTAGCTCATTATTAAGGTATTGCAAATAAAAAAAAAAAAAACCATGGACATATGTCCATGGTCTGGTAGTGGCGGAAATTTTTAATGGTTATACCGAAATTTCGAAGAAGTATCATTTATATTTTTGTTTGTTTTTAGCCTTGACGAATTTATTCGACTGCTCCCAAAAAAGTCCCTTATTTTTTTTAATTTTACAGATCCCTATGATGTGTCATATATTAATATTTTTATCATATTCAGAATACACAATTCGGTCGTTAATTTTCGAATACTTAAAATTCCATTAGTTTCTTTCTTCACCGTTTTAAGCAGAGATTAAAAGAATTGGTATCAGAGCAAGTCACAATTTTTCTGGAGACGAAACATGTCGAGAATTTATCAGGAAACTGCATTATGATAAACATAGTGGAATTTAACAGGATCGATTTCATTTAAGCTTTGTAATTCCAAAATTCATGATTCATGAAAATCCAGATTTTCAAGTGGGTATTTTCTTCGAATTGAATAACTATTCGATGTATTAAAAAAAAAAAAACATTTTTTTTGCGATTTCACCGAAGCTATACATTCAAGTATTACTTTCATTCGTGATAAATAGATCATTTTGTCTACAGAAATTTAAAAATACAATAAAACGATGTTCATTTGACGTCCAATTTACACCGCATCCTACAAGTTATCAGCATCCCTGAACATTCGTGCATTTCAACATATATCGGCGTGCTTTGTTACACCCATTTATATTCGAATTGCGATTGATTCGTTCCAAGACATGGAAACTCAGATGTTCGTTATCAGTTTCTAGGGTGACTATAACCGTACCATAACTCATTTCATATAGTAATAGCAAGATTCTATTCGGGCGTATATTTCAGTAGGACCTTAACGTTAACGACAATCGGTTAGTTCCTTGAAACTATATAACAAGTTGTCCCCTCGATCACGGAATTTTAGCAAGTTCCCAAGGTTATTAAGATAGTCGTGGCAGAGCGTCGGCGATAATTAGGTGGCCCATTAAGGCTACCCTGTGGTGGGAGATGCGAACACACGTACGAGCTCCGTAGGTAATGCTACGTACAACTCCGGATACCAACGGAGCCAACGTAGTCGTTATTGTTCCCACGCGACTCACGGCGAGCACAGCACGCCGACCACCACCGAGATTCCGGCACGACTAAATTTGCATTTCGCCAATTCCCTCAGGTTCGTGACTGGTCTACGCACCACTACGTTTGAAAACCAAACCAACGACTACTACAATCTCGACCTGAACCCAGACTCTATTCTATCTTTTTTCTATCCTTACTAAACCAGACCGGAATACAAAGTTCAGAAAAGCGTCCTCGAGAACATACGGGCTCGATAAAAACAGAACCCTCTCGACAAGACCTTTCACGATATTCGCTTGGGAATCGCACAGGCCAGGATTATTTCGATGGAGATTTTTATTTTCATTTGTGTAACAATGTCCTGGATACATTGCATGAGATCGCATTCCTTATTTGTGTCATAGTTTTTTTAAGGGCAGCACTTTCTCTAAACTGATCCGTAGCGTAAATACGTATAAGAGGGTCTGGTCTTTTAGTAAACATTGAAAAATAAACTCCATCAACCAAATATGTGCTTTTTCAAGATTGGAGAACCAAACCAGCGACTAATCATCTTTGACCTAAAACTAGATACGATTCTACCATTTTTCTATCCTTTCTAACCCCGACAGCAACACAAGGTCTAGAAACTCGTCCTCGAGAACATACGAACTCGATAAATACAGAACTCTCTCGACAAGACCTTTCACGATATTTGCCTGGGAATCGCACAGGCCAGAATTATTTCGATGGAGATTTTTATTTTTGTAACAATGTCCTGCATACATTTTATAAGATAGCTTTCTTTATTTGTCGCGAAATTTTATTACTAAAAAATGTTGTCTGCTCTGACAGTTTAGCTGTATTCATCCATCAAAATTTGAAAACATGATTATCCCTAAGCAGCGACAAATCTATAAAGCGAAGCCATAAAACCTCATGACTATTTTTAAATGGGATTGACCTGCCACCCGAATAAAAATCCAGTCAAAATAGTGCCCATATAACTGAACATGGAACTGCGGAACAAAGTACTCGTGAAATTTTTAGTACGATTATGAGTTCTGACGTTCATTGAACACAGAACAATTTTCGTCGTCGAACGGAGGATATAATTCACAAAGAGTTTTGCTCGACACTCAATCTCGTTGAGTGCAAGGGAATAGAAATCGCGATCTTCAGAAGAAGCTGCAAATATAGCGAGAGACCCAGAAAACCGAAGAGAAAGAGAACCAAGTAAAGTTACGTAAATGTCTAACAAAAGAAAGCAAAAACCACCGATCGGGCTTCGATTGATTCGAGTTCTTCGAGAGGATGAAAGGACGAAAGATGGACGGAAAATTGGCGATGAAAGGTTCAACCCTCGATATAACTCGACTATGCTTTGCGCAGTTCACTCTGGTCAGACTTGCTAGGTTTCCGTCGTACGGTAAACGAGCTTTTCCAACCCGTCGAACTCCTCCCTCTCCATCGCCTAGCGTATCCTACATACACATCTATACATTCCTGGATAATTTTCTTTCTCTTTTCCTCTAGGTTGCATATCCGGCGAAAATCGTTGAGCACGAACGTCATTCCAGTCTTTGAATTATATTCAGTGAAACGTGTTCCCTTTTCTCACTATCGCCTTGGTCCCAACTCTTTCGGATCGGTGGAGTGGACTGAAAGACGCTTTTTCGTCGTCGTCGTCTCCTACGCGGTACGAGACATGAAAAATGTTCAATATGTAAGCAGAGGACAGAGGAGAAAGATGCGAGAGGGTTTCAAGGGATGTGAAGTGCAACAGAGATGCCGACTTAGCGCGGAGTCGGAAGGGAATGAAGAAGGATGGAGAAGAACGGGAGAAGCTCTCGTCCCACGGCGGCTCTAATGGAATATTGCGGTTGCGGATGGGTATTGGATGTCCCTGGGTCTCGTGCTGTTCCGCAATATGCATACCAATGTCACTCGTGCTCGCGAGCCCAAGCGTCTATCTATGGGCATATGCACATGTACATACACGGAGCTGCATGTATGATACATATAGTTCGTAATGCTCCTATTGACCGCGAACGCGATAGCCGGCCAGTGGAAGATGAGACCGTGTGTTTTGAATCACAGCTAGAATTCTCGATTAGCGGTTCAGGAACCTGTGTATCTATCGCCTCGGCGCAATTCCCGAAACAGGGCAATAAATCTCGTATCGATAATTCTGCACGGTATAAATAAATCAGTTTCTACCGTTTCTCGAAATGGGTTTGTCAGTGAGATTTTGCTTCATTCAATTTGTATTAGCGACTTTTAGTAATGGCGGTAAAGTAAAACAAAACTGAAACATATTTTTTCTAAATGGCATTATACAAATGCCTGCGAATGAACATAACATTTTCATTCTAAGTTTGCTTGTGCAGTTTAAGCATACGTTTAAACGAACTTTTATCATTGCTGGCTAAGCCACCATCGTCTTTAACATGATCTTCTTTTTTAACAAGGCACTAGCGTTACTCTTACTTTTTCTGAGCGGACTACTCCTACGGCCATTGTTAAATTGCTGCTTACATTATCTGCAGAAGAAATGTGGTGGGTAAAGACAAAGTGAGGCGCTAATAAGGCAAAGCAGAATTCTTTTATCTCACAGTACGCAATCAATATAGCGCGTATCCTGTTCAATTGAAGTTATAACGGTACCGCAACGAATCATCCGACGAGAAAAGAATCCACTCCGAATCGTCCGAAGCTCAAACATTCTGCATGAACAAACATCTCTGGCCAAAATCTCCGAGCAATATTCACGTAATATCGATTCACGCAAACAAATGTTGCTCCTGACTTGGCGACGTCACCAATAATCTCGCTCTATATACCATTACATCAGTTCAATGATCAATTAACAACAATTGATGATAAATGAAAAAAAAAAAAAAATGAAGCGAAGAAAAGAAATCTCTGAGTTAAAAGGAAAGAATAAAAACTCCAGTAGGCGTGCATTTTTTGCCTTGAACTCACCAGTGTTAGCCACTTAGAAACAAAAAAAACCCGAAAAACTCAGAATCCAAGCGGGGAAAAAATTAATGTTAAACTAATAATGTAATGCGTGTTAAAAATATAATAAGAGTATTAATTATTAATTGTGATACACGCATACACTTGCTACTATATGATCTTTACACATACAATATTTCACATGGATGTTTTGATCGCGCATGATGCGGATATTGTACGGATACTTTAGCAGCGGATCTATTGTGATGCGGGTAACTTGATTCCGGATATTTTATCACCTGAATATTTTGTCGTCGGATTTTCAGTCGTGAACATTATTTTTGCGGAACAATCCGGACCGCCAATTTTTGCCGACCGTCCAACTGTGACCAGTTGTGTCTCTGCATGGCCTCTGCATTAATTTTTAGCTACGAAACAGTTTTGCAGGATCATATTGCGTCTGATTTAGGCAGTCAAGTATCTGCTGTATTCAGTTGAATCACGCAAGAGTTTTGCTGTGTTCAATTGGTGATGTGCCGAGTTTTGTGTAGTGAACTTATTAATGTGTCAAGTTGGTATCAGGTGGAATTTCTCTTTATTGAAGTGAGGCTTGCTGGATTTTCAAAGTCTACTTTGAATACAATAGACATTACTGCTCATAAAAGATGCAACAGTATCATAAATCATTATTTCATCACCAACCTCATCACGCGAATACGTCGACCCAAATTTCTGCCACTTTCAACTGTCCCGGAATCCCGCCATTTCGTAATTGCGTATTAAACCTATGCAATTATTCGTACAATCTAGATATCATCATTATCGCGGATCACCTTTGCGCTATAGCTATTGGCAACACCATTCGATGCTCGGTGGACGGTAATGCGATCGGCAATTGCGATAATATCGATTTCGGAAACAACGATCGTTAGTTCCGCAGCGATTTAGGTATCTATGCACGTGGACGCCACATTCACTTCCAGACTATGGATATCAAGGGTGAAAATTTTCGATTAACGTCGACGTGTGCCTCCGCTTCACCCAAAACCATGGGGCTCATCGCATTAGTGTAATGTGTCGAGTTGGCTGGTAGGTTCACAGCGGAAGCCCCGCCTCGATAGTTTGTGCGAAATCCAGAGGTGCCACTGATTAAACATCGGGTTCACGCGTTTCTCTATATTCTCTCCTGTACAGCCTTCGTACACAGAATGCTACCGCACAGTCCTGTATAGACCGCACATACCCACTCCACCGAAGTCCAAAACTATAATCCAATTTGAGAGCAACCGTGCATTTCGTATGAACGAAATTGAATGGAATGACGTTTCTCTGGACGAATTAGTCTCACGTTATGGAATTTTGTATCGATATTTAATGCATCGCGCTGACCAATGCGAAACGTTAAATTTTTATAGATGTATGATACATTGTATGTGATGCTAAAAATGAAAGTGCCTTTGGTGGATGGTTATGAATATCGGATTCTGCAGGATGGACTATTCTTTAAAGGTTTTTTTGTTCATATCTGTAGATTTATTTTGCAAATAATTATAACCGGAAAAGTTTGCTTTTATGGGAACGGAAAAGATAATAAATATTTCCAATATGACAGGCACGGCTGTTGGTAACTGCTGACT
Source organism: Clistopyga incitator (assembly GCA_947507545.1). Classification (NCBI taxonomy): domain Eukaryota; kingdom Metazoa; phylum Arthropoda; class Insecta; order Hymenoptera; family Ichneumonidae; genus Clistopyga; species Clistopyga incitator. The sequence goes on from OX382176.1 coordinate 8,362,283, forward strand.
TTAAAATCGTCGAGTGGGCTCACGGATCGTCGTTTACCGAGTGAACGGATCATGTACAAATATTATCGACGTCAACGGAAATCCCCTGGTTCACCAATTTCACGATATATCGACAATTCGGACACTCATCGAATAACGCAAGTCAATCCGCTCACTCAAGTGAACCTACCAAATGTGAACTTGACATTTTTTTGTATGCAATTGAATGAATAACCGGAGCAGATTATGAAGATAAAGTGAGAAACGTTGAGAATTTTGATAACTTCACACTATTATTCACGATATTTTTACTTCAATGAGGTTTCAATTGATTGGTTCCTGCGACCAATTTTTTACCGCAAATATGGAAATATTTACATGAAATAAAAATTGATAGTTGCCACTTTATAATTGACTGGACTACTAGAATTTCTTCGAGTGTGACCGCAGCTTCATAGTTATCAACATCAATTCCCAAAATTAAGTTACTTCACCGCGTATAAAGTTACGTTTCGTTGTTATTTCGATCTCAGAGTTCAAAAACCGAGGGCCAACTGGCGGAGCACGATATTCTATTTACGTCATCCGTTTCTCTGTCGCGTTAAATGTCAAAGTTGAGCGGATAATCAACGGATAATGAATTGAGCGGTTTTCATAATCACGAGATTTATGAAAACCAGGCCCCCCAAATTATCGATATTCTTCATATGTAGAGTAGGCCATTAATTACCAAGGGTCTTGGCAAAAAATTATATGACAAATTATGTTTTCCAATCGAAAAAAAACTTTCGAGAGTGCCAAAATAAATGTGGTGGCACGTTTGCACAAACCTGAACCTCGTCTACACAGAAAGTGGAGATGACAATGCAAGCCACAGAAAACGTTATGTAGGAAGTGAAACGTGACTTCGTCGTTGCCGTCACCGCTCACCGTAAAGTTTGGATGAAAACAAAATAGTTGGTACTCGGTAGGAACCTGCAGATGAAAGCTGTGCAGGGTTTCTTCGCTCAGCAACGTTTTCTCAATCTGGAAATATGAAAGCGTATATTATACGTATGGTACAGTGTACTTCAGCATCAGAAACACAGTTGTACAACTGTCTTGAACGGGAGGATGAGTAATGGCCATCTCTCCTTGTTCAGATTTATCCTGGACTGGTGCTCAAATGCTATGCCCAAAACTTCTCGTTAAGAGCCCTGTATACACTTCACATTGTAAATGCCAGTGGGTCTCCTATCAAGGGTCATTATAGCGTCTGGTTCAACCATAAGATTTAGGGGCTTCTGATTACAATTATACTGGTACAAACATAGAGAAATGTCTATTCGCAAAATCTATTGGCTATCCTGCTCTTCAGCTGTAACTTTGACATATTCTGGAGCTTCCAGACGAAAACAACGTACATTTTGTTCGGCAACATTGATATTCACCAGGGCTACATCTTAACTGGTAGATTTGACGATATTTCCTAGTTTCGAAACTTTTTGTCAAGAGAGGGTTTGATCACTGCAAGTCTTGGGTTTAATCAATGATGAATGTTGTACGTTGGATATTATATTACGCGATTTATGGATCATATTCGTAATGATAATGAGACTTCAATCGATCGACATAAAAAGATTAATAACTAACTTATACGATAATGTCGTCTTCGGCGAACAGTTGTTTAAAAAGATGTTATCTCAGATGCTTGTTACAAATATACTATAGCTTAATACTTACGCTAAATCTGCGAATAGGGATGTATTTTGGCTATCTGCTCGCACAAGTAGTAGGGCGCAAAGGTTCCTAAGTGCACTGTATAATTCCGAGCAGGTGTATCAAGTTTTTGCGTCTTAATACCACGCTACTTCCGTGAAAGTCCCGTGACCTGGTCACATTGACACGAGATGTTCACTCAAGGAGTCACCGACTCTTGTCGCCTCTGGCATCACGACTATTAAAGCGACACAATCGTTAGAAGAATGCACAGTGAATGTTTTCTTTAGTTTCTGTAAATGTTTTTTTTAATGAGAGATATGATGTTAACTATTTTTCAAAAGTGAATACAATTATTAATATGAATTCGGAATAATCTGAAGTGTCATCGAATTTAGAATTCAATTCCACTTTTTACTTTCCTAAAATGGTCACGGTGTCTCAGTTTTTCACGTTTCTTAATGACAAAGTAGTATTTTTTTATCCACAATAATAGCTGTGGCACATTCAGTCTGAATGCAGCCGATATCAAATACATTAATCCAATCTACGCAGAACCTGTCAATATGTATTTCAGATAAAAGTAAATTTTGTTTACTTGCAGTGTAAATAGGTAAAGTTAAATCGAATTTGTTTCCCACTCCAAACTAATAGCTAGCTCTAAGTAGATTTAATTACAGTTTTTGATACCAGTTGCCGTTTCCGAAATAACCGCATTAGCTGAAGGCAGTATAATTCTACTCGGACGGTAAAGAAAACTGCAATCTAAATTTCGATGTCACTGTTAATTACAGTAGAACGTTGCTCTTCCCCTAATTCATTGTATTAAATCTTGGCCTTGGCCCATTCCAAACAATATGAGAACGTATTTATGCAGTATGTAAGAATATAACGTGAAATGTTCAGATTTAAAAAATGTGACATAATTGGAAAACAATGAAATCGTTTATTTTTAAGGATATCTCACGTCAATTTTGTCACGACAATATTGTATTTAAAGCTTATCTACATTTCTCTTACCCACGTGAAATAATTTTTTTTAACTTTAATTCGCTTGATATTTGATACTTACAGTTTTGAGGATGATGATTATATATTTGCGTCTAAATATTGGAATTCAAAACGGCGCGCAAAAATGCGGGTCATGTCATATCAAGCTAATAAATATCACTTATACCGATGCCGTCTAATGTATGTTTGTCTATAGTGTATACGATGTCCGTAGGAATCTATTTATTTTTAAACTTAATTTCCGAAACACTTTTTTTTCGATGCTAACTTGACTATTTTATATCTCACTTATTCTGTCGCTATTGTTACACCATCATTTTTTATAAACATCGACCAAGAGAAAAAATTTAGTTCAATCCCGCAGATCTTTACCAATGGAAAAAAATACTGATATTTTTTATATCATAATTTTTTTAAATAATCTCAAACTCAATGAAACGTATTGTCATTGAATCAACGAAATTTTTTTTAAACCTATGAACGGTCTTTCCATCATTTTCTAGTAGAATAAACCACGGCCACAATTTACACTGTTCATCATGTTGAAAATCACGGTGGAAATCACGGCTCGACGAAACTTTCAGTGCCGGCGTAGTTCGCAGAATCATAATTTAAATCAAGGCAGATTTCGCGTTTCTGAAATTTACCTTGTCATGATGTTTCCCTCAATCACGGCTATAAATTCCGTCATACAGTGATTGTTTCCACTAATTATGAGCGGAATTACGCCGAAATTGCTGTCCTTGCTGGGTATTTTTTCGTATCCTAGTATATCGTATACCACCGAAAAACGACAGTCAAAATAGCCCAGTGTATGGCCGGATGATAACTTACGATAGCCTGCACGTATATAATACATCGAACCGCATAATCTATTGCGAGAAACATTTCGGATCGTCCGCCACCTATCGGGCTAACTTGGAGTGCACGTGCGATGGCGATAATGCAGCGGTAGACTCCGTCGCATTTGCCACTCGGAAACCCAGCTTAGCTAAAAGACCAATGGCCTGAAACATTTCTCGCAAGCGATTGGTCACCTTTTGATGCATATAAACACGTGCTATCGCAAGTGAATGTACTCCCATAAACTGAAGGATCACGATTGGAAGATGTCCTAACCATTTAGAAAAGAGGAACCAAAAAAAAGCGATGTTCAGTTCTCTTCAGAGTTTCAAATGTTATACATTTTATATAACTACAAATTAAGGCTCGACGGTAATAGCGTTTAACTGGCATCAATGCAATGTGCTATTGGCCGTGACTTAAGTTGTGAGTCTACAAATTACCGCAGCATTGAAAATTCCGTCGAACTGTGATTTGGGTCGTGACTTCTGCCGTTATTATCACATTACGATTTGCAAGCTCAAAATCTTTAACGGTACAGGAGGGTCGGTCATTTTCGCCGTGATTCGACCGTGATTTTAACCGTCTAAGCTCACGGGTTGTCTTCCAGACAACGAAACAAAATATAACCTATAAAATAACTTGCGGCTAAAGCAATAAAAATACGGCAAAGATTACCTGAACGATATTTAACTCCATACCGTACTAGGTGTACAGAGATTACAGAGATTCTTCCACATCACTTATTTAAACAAACATCATCACCCGGATGTGCATTTTTGTCGTTTTTTTATTGTTAACGTCGCGCCTGATACGATCTCAATGGCCCGGGTCAGCCACGATGTCACCAAGTATATCGTTTCTTTGAATCAAAGAAACTCTTTTTTCATCATATGCTCATTAAGTAAAAGTTTCATTATAGACGATAAAATGTTTTCTTTGAAATGCAAATGCAACATTCCATTGAAAACAATGACTTTTTTCGTTGGAATTAACGAAAAAAAAAGACGATCCACCCATTTCTTTAGAGTCTATGAAAACTTTTCTCTTGTTTTAACACAAAATTCATTATACTGTGAAAATCTGAAAGAAGATCCGAATAAAATTGAATAACAGTCAACGAAAAGGACAATTCCTAGGGTACCACTTTCGCATTGCCGTTAATGACCTGCAGAGAGGCACCAACGTTTAACGACCAAGAAGACCAAAACACTATTATCATCACCGTCCAAACGACACCCAGTGTTCCGCAATAGTTTTGGTTCGTTGGTATTGCTTGAGAATCTCGAATTCCCTAAAGTGATTAATCTTAACTGTGCTTTGTGGCTCTCAGCCGGATAAAACCCGTTCCGCGTACTCTGCGGTTCTGCCATTAGAGGAAACTTAGCCCGCTCCATGTTCCAGTCGTATTCGAACCTGGTAGGTATTATATTCCCGCCGAGGTTTGTGCCTTTGACGTCGCGTTATGAGATGGGAACAAAAAAGGTCTTTTAACCTACAAGCTTTAGGTGAATGATTAATATCTCATCATAATCAATTAAAGCTAATACTTCTGTATACAATACATTTTCAAACATCACAAAAAAAAATTTTTAAAACGTCTCAACCAAAAAACTTTCAAAAATCTCCACAAAAACGCACAAAACTCTCGCTTTCTATCTCAACATTGTCTCCTCCCGAAAAAAAGCAAATGATATAATATGAAAAATTGGATCGGCAAGCGCTGATCAATTCTTTTCGCACATAATACTCACCGTCACGACTATCTTATATTATACGCGCTATTAAAAAAAAAACGCACACATTTTATACCTTTTCCATGGGGGACTCGACCTTACCACGGTAGCGTCGCGTCGTTTGATGTCGCTATATTTGCTTTTACTTTTCATTAACCTAAATAACTACGTTTTACGGTGTTCAGTTTATATTTGGGAATGTGTTTTGCTGCATCGTTACACGCCACAAAGATACGCAAGATAAACACAAAAACAACACGCATTTTTACACCATAACCCATGCATAAGCACAAAAAATAACACACGTCCTTGCACAGATCTTTATAAACACGTAACACACATGTATGTATTTTAAATTGATATATATATATATGGATTGGAATTATTGGATTGTATATCGTGTTTATAGTGAACGTGGTGCGATAGTGAAACGCAGACAAATTGGCTCGATGTTGTGACGCATACATATACATATATATAAATATATATATATATTATAGAAAGCATATTACAGTATTATACCATTTATATATATTAATGATGTTGCTGCGTGCTCGCAAGGCTTTTTGTCTAGAAAAGCAGATGCTGCAAGATATGCGCGTTTAATAGAATGTGATGAAAAAAACAAAACTGTGCGTTCGTTTGTCGTGGCTCAGCAGCTCCGAGGTGTTATTAGTTTCGAAACATCGACTGGCGAGGAAAGCGCTGGAGAAATGCTGAGGACCGATATTTCCTAAGAATATCTATCGATCAGCAGCAGCCGTAGCGGTCGCTATGTCTGCTGCAAAGCCTTCTCGGCGATCCGCCTCCCCACAAGTCTCAGGAGAGCAAGACGGAGTGGAGAAACTTCAGCGCTAGAGCCAACCGCCAAGTGGTTAAGGAACGCTATGGTCAGACCAGACTCCGTGCACTATACGCTGGCGATTGAAATTACATACTTCACGAAAGTACAAGAACTAGTAATAAATAGAAAATAAATGAAAAAAAAAAATTTAGACTTGTAGCTTTGTACTGCGATCGATCAAAATACGATCCCACGAAAGTGCCTCGGAGATCGGTTTAAAATGTTGTACCGGCTGCTGTGGCTGTGCATGTGTTACATATAAATGTGCCTTTTTCACTTTCATTGTTTTTTTTTTCTTTTTCTTACATACGACGTAACGGATGTTGCGTGTGTACTATTATTCGTTTTGATCGATCGACAGGTCAGATTTTTTAAAAGGAAAACATTGGTAGGTAAGTGACGTGTTTTTTCAGCCTTTTTTTCGATAGACCTCAGCTAACAGCTAAATCGAACGAGCGTACGGATTCATCGTTAATCACACATCATTATACTCACACCAACTCATCACTAGGAAATCATAACCAGCTGACAGACGATGTACATATATTATCGAAGTTTAAATGTTCCGAAAGCTTTGTGCCATATCCTTCCGCCCTTCGGGATTCAGGATTATCCAATGAGTCACTGCAAAATTCACGAAGCTTCGTATCAATCTCTCTTCCGTTCCACCACGGCTTTTCTTTCCCGTCGGGATCTCGACGCGCACATTATCGCCGACAACCGAGGCAGTGAAATTATTATGAAATTCCCGCATTTTCCAGAGTCCGACAGTTAAGAGAAAGAGAGAAGTATAGTGAAATTTATCATCGTGTACTATAGAAATGTCTCACGTCCGACGTTCTATACAGAAACTACACAGCCACTTCTCACGGAGAAAAAGGTTTCGTTGGCCGTTGGGAAAGCAATCGAAATCATCGATACATCCAGGTACTATATGAGACATTCCATACCATCTCAACTATGGTACGCCATTTTTTGGTTATCCTTCCACATAAAAAATGTACGTAAAATTTTGGAAGATTCTTTGTAACGTCGTTTTTTAACTATAAACGTTCACAGCTGAACTGAATAAAGGCTATTTGAAAAGACATGAAGACATCGTTCTTTCAATTATTTTTGTATCCTATAAAACTTATTTACAAATATCTTTGTAAATTGCTTTGAATATTTGTAATTTAAAAACTCCAATGAAAAAATCTGCAAAAATTCGACATGCATTTTTCAATGTGAAACAATAAAATAAAAAATCGCAAACCATATTGGGTTTAGCGAGGTTCAGCCTATTGTCAAGTGGTCATGACACGTGTACAACGTATTACAAATTCGTAATAGATGACTAATACAGCTCGAAGTAATATCAAGACCACTGGTAATTTACATAAGTCTTTCCATCGAAGTATTATACATTTTCAAAGATTTTGTGCAGATGTGTTAATTACAAAAAACTTTGGCTTGTAGACTAAAATTTTGTTATCCATCGCAATATTTTTCAACGATGTTTGACATTAAAGACAATGGCGTTTTTTGCTTGGCTTCAAATATTTGTAATTTAGAGACGATAGTAATAAAAAATATGAAAGAAATTCTACATGCATTATTTATGCGGAAGAATAACATAAGAAATCGCAATCGTGTTGGTATGCGAGGGCCCATGTACAAATACTGTCAAAAGTGTAACACACCAAGAAATCATGATAGTCCAGTCAACTATAAAGTAACACCATTTCATTTTTAGTCCATGCAACTATTTTCATAGTTACAGTTATTATGCAAATAGTTATAGTACATTCTCAACAGTGAAAATAATTGTACATAACCTAACTCAACCTAACTCCAAGATATTTGTTTATTTATAACATAAGCTAGAGTTCCGAACGCAAAAAGAAAAGTATTGAAAGAGAATTAAAAATTAATATCAAAAGTGCAGAACTTTCAGTATGATATAATATCGGGCTGAATGAAGTATTATTAGAGCAAACTTGATATCTTCATTGTTTTTGGGGTCCAGATTGGTCGATTGATAAGTTTAGCTGCACAGGTACATTATTTATTTATAGTTCTGGTTTTTTACGTTAATCGCACCTTAATTCGGATGTTCACGCCGTTCTACACATTTATAAAAAAATAGCGTAGTACATTCAGACTGTTCATTTATTGATACAGTTACTCTAGTATAACTGTCATAGTTAACAGATTACAATATCGTCCGATGTAATCAAGTTAACGTGATGAAGTAATTGGCAACGTTTTTCATATCGCTATTGACATTTACCTATAAATGAACAATACGCTGATATTGTTTGCCTGACTTTTCATCGCTCGGTTCTCATACCGATAAGGCAGCTGTCCGGCATTAGTAGAAGGTGAGTCAAAATTTTATGAAACTGAGGAATAAAATAGATAAAACCCGTAGGTACCACGGTTTATAGCTGAGTTGGACGTCTGCAGCCGACTGCAACGGCTTGCTGTCAGAATGATGGATCGCGTTGGAGCTTTTCCTGCCAAGTGTGGGAGGCTTTGAGTTTGAGTCTCGGTATAAAATTTTTTTCAAGAATGCTGTATGCACTAACAGCTATTCCCTTGCTTTACTCTTTCATTCATACTGTTCTCGCTCTGGCAGTTTTTCGTTCTAAAAATGGCCGACTAAATTCGAATGATAATTTCTTCAGCTAAGCTGAGAAAATATATAATTCAATCAACTGAATTTTTCAATGGAGAATTCATTAGAACATATTTCAATAAAACGTTTATTTGAACCAAATGTACATTTAATTGATGGTTGGACAGCTGATCGACATATTTAATATTTTTTACGATATTTAAGATTTTCAAATAAAGCATATACTCGATTTATATTTAAGTGTCTCATTCAATGAATTTTCTGCCTTGATTGTACTGTTTTCATCGTTTTCGTGTCTCAGTTTTTTGTTCATAAGAAGGAGAAGACAGCAAATATATTTGTTTGTAGTTAAAAGATAATTTAAGTCAAATATGTGATGGATATTTTGAAGATATCGCTATGTTTAAGACATCGGTCTCGTCTAAAAAAAGGTCGACGCTTAGATAAAAGTGCAAATAAAAAATGGCGTTCAAGAAAGTAACTCGCGTATAAAGTATTTTATAGATCACATTTAAGAGAAGACTGCAGTGTCTCTCAAGTCGACCAATAATATCACCAGGTTAGCATTATTTATGAAAAAAACATTAAAGAATTAAAAATACAAAACCTAGCTCACCCAAGGACGGTTTCAATTCCTTCGAAAAAATTAAATATGACCAAAATAGAAAAATGCTGGAGGCAAACGTGACAAACAAACTATAACTTGGACGCCTCGTCCTATTCTGTATATTCTCACGAACAATCTTTAACGATGGTAGAAATTTTCCCATATACACCGAAAGCAATTAAAACTCACGCACCCGTTTTGGTCCAGCGAGATTTGAAGCGCTGAAGCTCACCGTTATGGGCGGCGTAGCGGAAGTCCAGATGAGAATCGCGGAAGAGAAAAGAGTGGGTGGTTGGCGGAGAAGGTGGCTGGGTTATAAAAAAGGAGAATAGGTGGTTGACGAGGGAGAGAGAGAGAGTGAGAGAGAGGGAAACGATGTGATGTTGAAGAAGCGAAAAAGTGAAGAAGGAAGGAGAAAGAGGGAGTGAAGCCCCTGCGCCGGTAAAACTAGGCGGTGTGCGCCAGCAGTGACGCTAAAAGTGTATAAGTGTTTCCGGCTAGCCTGAGGGGACGGATAAGGTGCGAGCTCAACGTTACCAAGCGGTTTCTATCTTTTTCACCTCCTATCGCTTCTTTTTTTTTTCACCCCAAGACTTCCCCGGTTTTTCCAGAGGCTTGGGCCGGTCTGCGCCAGGATCCGGTTGGTGAGCCTTCATCCACGTCTCGTTAAAGCTCTACTTTTGCCTTCTTCCTTCTCTGTCTGCATAACCCCACGCCGGCTTCTCTGTCATTGCTTTTATGGCACGAGGTTTTTCGTGCGGCACAGTCTGGAATAGTTGCCACACGGCCTACCGTTTGTTGCCCTGCTTAACGTCACCCGGTTTAGCTAAGCGTCGCGTGGCGTTGGTAGGCGTGGGTTTACGATGGAGGACGCAGAAGAGGGGAACAACACTGAAAAAGTCGTTGCTGCTGGCACGAAACGAAGGGAAGCTAGTAGATGCCTTGTTGGGAAAGCTCTGCGTCCCATCGGCCTCCTTGACGCTACAACAACCACCAATAAACGCACAACCAGACCCGTACCCCCATTCAGCCTTGGGACAGAGCCCTTTTGCCGCTTTAACGATAATACAGCAACGACAAAGCTCGTTTTGTAACAGTCCTGATAACGAAAGGCGAAAGAGTGTAGTAGCGTTCCTGATGCGTCTCAGCGACGAGGAAAACGGGAACGACACGAACGACATCAGCGACAATGACGACGTAGACGACTGTGTCGTTCATGCCAGTTCTTGGGATGGTGAGAGGACAGAGGCTCTTTCCTCGTTCCTCTTCTTTCTTCTCAACCTCCTCATTTCGGCTTCGTGCAACCTTATCTCTCTAGCCGGAGGAACTCGGCACTATACCGCCTTCCAACCAGCGAAAAGCATTTGGCTAACCCACGTCCCTCTCTTTCTCATTCCAAACGTCCTCAATTTCTTTCTTTCTAATCCCGGATCTGGGGATTCCTTCCAGACGAAATAGAGGACCATGTTATATGTCCTTTTTATGGCACTTCTGGATAACATTTCATACACATCCACAAAGCTAAACGAAGACACGAAGTTTCTTTGGTAAATGTTCAATACCCAGATGCAATTTAAGAGTCGAGGCAGTGTCAAGACATTGTCGGTCGCGGTGCAAGTAACGTTGGCCCGACACTGGGTAACGTGGGGTCATTGTAGACAACGAAAGTTGTAATGACATCAATGGCTCGTTGTTTCTAAACAATGTTCAACAGTACTGGGTGCCAATGGTCAGCCGACAATGAATCAAATACATTGAAAACATATTTCCTTGAAATGATCGATCTGCGCAATCGCCGATTGCATTTTTACCATTTTAGCCTGCTTTTACCATTATTTTCTGGAAATAGCAGAAGAAATTCTTTCGAATCTGTATGCTTAGGATTAGTAGTCCACGAGTAAGACCATTCGGTTACCCGCATTTTGGTTAATTTGCTGTCAATTCATCAACAAATCATACGTCTGTAATTACTTCATTAATACCACATCCACTCTTGATAGCGTTATGATGACATAACACAGTTTTTTAAAGTTTATTCGTAAAATAATCTAATAAAGAAAACTATTGAAACGTCGTCTTTTTGTAATTAGACAGAACGGAATTATCTAATATTCTTTCATGAATTTCGAGAAATCGTGTAATTTTTATTACTTTATCAATTTGAGGTTATTGATATGAAAAGTACAAAAGGTTGATCCAGGTAATAACATTCGTTTTCGAGAAATTGACAGTCAAAGTTGACAGAGTCCACTCTGTACTCCCACCTGGATTGCCCGGATTCTATCCCGGATCCCATCCAGGACTTCATCCTGGACTCTTTCCTGGATTAATTTTTTCCACGCGGGCAGTTCAGGATAAAGAATGACGTCAAATTCTATTCACCATCCGGGAACCCGTCCAAGACTTATTTTTTCCTATGCAGATGCTCGATGGTCTTTGCCACTGGATCCGGAGATTACATGGGTCATATCAGAGTTTCTGATACCCTCTTCCACATATGGATGTCTTCCATATGAATAGTGAATGGGCGATTTAACATCCGCTCAACCAGCTGATATAATCGATAGTGTGGCTTCTGAATTCCGTTCACATATTCCCGGAGTTAGCGATACCTTCCAAAGGAATACCGAACTCTGTTGTGTGTCCAGTTCGCAGACCGTCCGGATAAAGTGTAGAGATAAAAGAAACTAAACGGGAAAATCACATTTGTTTGCCACGTTCAAACCGAAAATGCTTTTACTAAGGTTTTTCTAATATCTTTACGAGCTCGTTATGTTATGAAACTGAAAACCTTTCCGTTAACATGTACATCGAGGCCTTCAGAATTGTATTCATCAGGTTTCGAAGTTAAATCATTCAGAAATAATGATTTAATGATTATTTTAGTTATACTCGTCTACTACCGGGGTTACTAACACTGTTGAGCGATGCATGTCACGGTTCTTGACACCAACGGATATTTAGTTATCGACATATATGTCAGAGTTTGTGACACCCACCGATCCCCAGTTTTTGACACTTCAACATAACTTATACATATAGTGTCAAGAACTGCAACATAACTTGAATTAAGTCACGTACTTACTGATTCCGAGAATTTACAGGAAGAACCTTTTTACATCTAACTTCAAAAGCCAACTAAATTCAACTAACTACCTGACTAAGTTCCAAATACCTAAGTTTACCTGACCTTCAAATAAACTTTTACTCGTCAAATCACTAGTGCGGTGTATTCTGAAGGTATTCATATCATTTTTATAGCATTTAATATCTAATTGAGGGTACATTTCGATATGATAGATTTTATAAATACATTCGCAGCTTCACAATATAAGCCAGTGTAAGCGCTTTTCAATTTATCTGTAAACTTTTGTATATTTGACAAAACCCACGGATATAAATGTATCGTCGGTGTCCGAAAGCGTGGCAGCAGCAGTAACTGAGCTGCAGCTCATGAATTCATCTTATTCCCAGCAGAGATTGTCATTTCTATATGCCCGGTTGAATTTGCCACTGGATCTGGAAATTACTTGAATGATATCAGAAGTCCTGATACCCTCTTGTACACATGGATATGTTCCATATGGATTGTAAAAGCACGAGAGGCTTTATGCAAGCACAACTTTCAAGCCCACCCTCAAAGCGGTCTCCTCCCACTGCCACCATCGCTAATACCAGTGTACAACGGCAACGACGGCATGCATCCCTATCTAAATTCCCTGCAATTTGGCTGAGGGGTTACATCCTACCCAGCAAGGGGTGGGACAACTCGGCGATCTAATCTGATCCGTACACGCGGGTCGCGCGGTGCACTCGTGAGTGGGTTCGCCGACCCGAACCTCCAGCCACAATTGAGGAAACGAACGACAGCTACCAGAATACAGACAGAGAGAGAGAGAGAGAGAGTTCGTTGCACTCGTTCCACTGGTGATCCAGCTCTTTCCAGCCTCCAGTGCGCAATGGTTTCAACTATAGTCTCTAAGGCTAAGTTGTGTTGAGGACGTGTATAGACACAACGTTATACGTGCCGTCGGGGATGTTCTGGAGCTTTAGTTTTCGCTGAATCGATGAAACATATTCTCACCGTATATTGCTTACTACCTGGAATCCTGAAATCTGGACGATACATTCGCACTAGTAATTGGGTCGTATTATTATTATTAAAATATAGTCCAAAATTATTCACGGTGACTTGTCAGTAGAAATAGTCGTAACGATTCATTAAAAATGGAAGATTTCTCGGTTGAATAAGCATGAATGAATATTTTTGCGTTAAATTTATATACCACGCTCATAGTTTCTTAAGGGCAGTCTTCGTAGGCTTTGACTGGTGATCGTACTGTCGTAACATCGCAGAACAATGTGACAGGTCATCTAAAAAGAGATTGACTTTATTAAACCTGGCGGACAGAGGCTGTCAAATAAATGTTAACTCATTTGGAATGCAGCCCATCACCATTTTGTACCCACCACATATTAAATCACATGTGGATCGCTTGAACCGAATGTCGATGAAATAAAAAATGACTACTTCCATCTATCTACGAGTTCACGCCAGCCTGTTTTTAATTGACCAAACCAATCTCTTTTTCTAGTAGATGTATAACGTACATTCTGAAGGATGATCGAACCGGGTCCATTTCTCGAACTCAATGTCGATTTTTGGAATCTTCTTAAACATGAGACAGTAATGATTCAATCGTGAAATGTACTAAATTTAAATACAAATGAAGACAACTAGATCCCGGCTCCAATCTCACTTCATTGTCTTCCCATCCGTATACACGGTTTTCCGTAAATTAAGCGAATAAGACCTGCACTCGATGCAGGTGAAGTGGAAGACAAGATTCTCGGGATCCATGCAATCTGCACTCAAGTGCGAACGAGCACCGGAGCTTGCCTCCAAGCATCCTTCCTGTCTATCTCATTCGCTAGAAATTGCGATACTGCCATTCTAGCGCCAAGGGCCCTGCATAGTATCTACGCTCCCGATGCAGGTACAACACGATCTATACCAAGGTTGGTTGTGTCTCTTCCTCCACGCTCTTTCGCTGCTAGTACAGTGTTACTGGTAAAAGTAGGTCGCGTCGATACACCAGCGGAGAAATACGCGAGCATACACCGATCGGTTCGATGCTATTTCAAAGCGTTGAATTCATTAGCTCGATTTATCGTTCACATCTGGATTCTCCACTCTTTTCTTCCTCATTCCAGCTCGCACCTATACCCGCTATAAGGGTGCTATTTCCAGCCCCGGGGCCCTGGCGGCAACTTCCCAGAGCGAACAGTGTGCTATCCTATCGGGAAATATATATCCGACCTATGGAGGACACGGAGATAGAAACTCTCATCGATCGAGCACATTCCCCCAAAGGGCGATTGTGAGGGTAAGTTTCACGTGGGCAACTTCCTGCCTCTATCAAATATCACCGACAGTTCTCATGCTTGCAAGTAGAAAGATAAACCATCGCGATAAACTGCTCGTATTACAACCTCTGATCCCGTGAACCCGGAGCTCAGAAGTAACAGAAAGAAAGGCAGTATCCTTGGGGCTACAAAAACGAGACTATGTTCACATGTAAACTCGACAAGGTCAAGCCCCTTGGCTCCGTCCCTCAACAACGAATCTCTCTTGCATCTCCCGTTCCCGTCATTCTTTATTTCTCTCGACTCGTTTTCTCATTCGGGGAAAAGTGCCAGGTGGCTGGCTCTATAGCTTGAGGGAATAAGTGGCTCGAACACGTAAACCCAACACGCTCTGTGTATTTCTCTGTCTTTGTTATTCTCTCTGCTTTCACACGGGTTTTCCCTTTATTTCATACTGCTCAGGCCGATGGAAGTGCTCGTTCTGATGCCTGCACTGCGGGATCACTGTTGCCGGACAGCTGTAGCACGTTACTAGTCGAGAGTCGTTGCTCCGCCGAACGCTGGGTTCACCATCGATACCGGAGTTGGTCTCATTCTGTAGCGGATAGTGCTGCACTATGTATCTGTATATGGTATAGCGACTATGGCTTTGTGTATATATATGTATGCGACGATATATCCGGAAAAGCTCACAAGGGTACACTTTCCTGCCACGCCGCAGTTTCCAACAAACTTCCGGCTTTTCGGGAGTGAACTGGTCCCATGCACGATACTGATCTGTCCGACACACTCGTACTACTCCCAAAACCACACTTCCTCGCACGATTTGTCTGTATATATTCTGCCAGACTCGATATGCCACCGCCTTTCGGCTTTCCAAGCTTCCACGGTAGACACGAAAGCCGAACGACTTGCAGACCGACGCTTTTCGTGCTTTTGCACTCGGTGCACTTTTCTTCTATTCTTTCACTACTCTCCACTTTTTCACTTTATCTATTGTGTATGTTTATGCAGCCTCACGGAGATCTCGGGGGTTTAGGAAAACGGGTATGTGTCCTTCGGCGATAAAATAGAGCCACAAAAGTGGATTCTGTTTTGACAACCTTTCACCGGTTCTTATTTGTCTGAAGGAAGTCAGAGCCCTGATTTAAGAGCGGCGATGCATTCTATCAGAGATTAGGTAAATTTATTCGGTTTATACGAATAGAAATATTTATGCCTAATCTAAACTCAAATCCCACGTAGAACTAAATACGACGATTATTATTTATGTGTCAATGAGAATTCGTTTCTGGCACTTTGTTTGCTTTAACTGACCACAAATTCTGTGACAAATTTTTTATTCTTAACTGAAGTTCAAAAATTTTACTTAAAATCGGTTTGTCATGCCATTTTTCTTAAGGAGAGAATCTTAAATACAGAGAAATAATAAATAGTTTAAGAATACGCAGTTCAAATATCATGGTGCAAATCCAAAATTGACAAAGTAATGGAACCTTAACGTGGCTACTGTTTAGTGACAAAATGGTCGCTTGTGCCGCTTTTGGGGCGACCACGGTCTTTATCCTAGGTCAACAGAGACAATTTCCTAATAATTCAAAAGCGCTTTAAACTTTTTTTCAAAAGTTACGGAAATTCGACAGCGATAAAAGAATTATGATAAAGTACGCCGCGAAATTATTCCTCGAACTTTTAAAGCGTTTTTATCGTACCTACTTTTTTTAGAGTTGCTGTAAGACACAGTACGGGGAACCGATTATTCGATCGATTTCATATGTGAAATTTTCTATTCTACTTCATAAAAACTGAGATTAAACTGTTATCTCTTGTAGTAAGTGAAAACCCAACTTTCTTTTGTAAATAAAATGTTTTATGACAAAGTGAAATGAATAAACCATCCAAGTTTTAAAAAATGACTTAGTATTCAACCCAATAGTAGTATATTTCCCACCTTAAAAGTACTAAATGTGAAATGTTGCTTTAACCGTTGTGAAAATGGTTTATGTGGGAAAGCTTCGGCGAATAACGGCAAAGTACTGAGTCTGGTTTTCGCGGAGCCCCGAGTTTCGATGTAAAGAAAACTCGATTACATAGATAACTCAAAAACTCGATGAGTGAAAACAAAAGAACATTTTGTTGCAATTCCACTCGATAATTCCTTTAAATTATATATATTCTATCTACAATAGGAGATTTGATTCCAGGTGTGCTTAAAAACGAATTTGCATCATCGATGGCTGATAACCGAATTTTTGCTCGTTTTTGCACGAATGCGACAAATTGAGTGATCGCCTTTCGGTGAAAATATACGGGTTCGCAATTTCGCAAAGGGTGATTCACTACGAATGTATGTGGGGGTGTGCATGCGCGTGTATGTGTGTGATCGGGGATATGAGTTAAAAGTTGGCTGCAGTCGCAGCGTCCAAAGCCTCGGGGTCGGTTGAGATCAAACCTTTGCATACGACGCGGCAAAAGCACCATCGATGAAAAAGAACAAAAATATGGTGAAGCGCGATAACACGAGTGAGCTTTCACGTTTCAATGGGGGGAACACCGCATGCACTTGATTTGCACTTCGACTGCGAGCTTTCTATGATACCGAGGAATAATAGACATCGAATCGACTTGCAGTTCTGTATACTTCACAGTACATCGTATTTTTGTCATCAATACTTTAATACCCACCTCAGTTGTTTAATAAAAATGCAAACCGGATTACTCGCTTTTATTCTATAAAATCGAATCATCTATAATGATATCATCAAAGCATTCATACGTCAAAAAGTTTGTTTTTCCCCGATTTTTTTTTATGTTTACTTTTTACACACAGTTGAGTTCTTCAGTACCTGAAACGAATTTAAAAAATGACACGATCACTTAGAGCAAATATGAGCGCGTTTTTATGTATATCTAATGAATTGATCATAAAGGAATGAATTTTACAAAAATTTTCAACTGGGTTCATATATTCGTCTATAGTGATACCGCTTTATTCAGAATAAAGTAGCAGTCTATTTTTATGTTAGTTTCAATTGCTGTAACACTTAATATTAATCAATAATTTCGAAGGCTATAGAGTTGCTCCTAAATTTTAAAAAATATATTAATCTTTGAAAATCAAACAGGCGCGCACCAACTCTGCACATGCCTAAATTTAACAAAGCTGTACATTGAGAAAAAAATGCAGTAGAATAGAAGGTACAATTATATTAATGTAATTTGCACAAGGAATCATATTGAATTTACCGGATATTATATATTTGATTAATTTAGCTATAATTATTTTTTGTCATCATCGTAAGTATAAACACATTACATTCTACTGGAAGTTTTTATTCATAAACTGGTATATTAAATTTATTATAAAAGTGCAATGTAAAATTTATGTGAGGCACAGTAATTTCAACAATTTCCTTTAATTTCATTGTAAAAGTACCTTAATTTTATATCACAATTGTATATTAAATTTAATCATCGAGTTGATGAATAAAAACTTCCAGCCTGTTTTTACAGTGGATGTGTAATAAATCGAGCCATGTATAAAATTGTTCTGTACAATCGGCAGCGTGCATCATTAGAAAACAACACACGACCATTCTTGCCGACTGTCGCTCATGGTGGTAAGGCGTCGTCGCAAAAGTAAACCGGAAACGGTTGAGAGACGAGTGGAAGAAATAGGTTCGTCTAGAGAAGTAGCCGAGTGAAAAACAAGAGCGGGGTGAGATGCTCGTGTGAGTCCCTTGGGCTGGGGTATGTCGAGTAAACCCAGCAACTGGAAAGAAATCGGCAGAAAATAGAAACGACGATAGACGCCAACGAGAAAGAGTGAAGAGTTAGCTGACAAGTTCACCGAGCTTTGAAGATAGGATATAAAGTACAAAGTCTTTTCGGCTGTATGGATTTTTCCACTTGAACTGTGGAAACTCCTTGGCGCAGATCAATCGTGAAAATCTTGAAAATCTCTTCTAGTATGTACGTGGAAGTCGGTGAGAATACCAGAGAGGGTACAGGGCGATTTCCTTTGTACGGGAATGCTTCGTTTGTTGGCTGGGGTGTCGACCTGCACAGCATAGTTTCAATTCTATTTCGACGTGAGCACATCATCGTTAAGTTTTTCAATCGCACGGAAAAATTGTTGGAGCTTTGAAAAATAGACCAGCGTTAAAATATAATAGAAAAGATATTGGTGCGAGCCTCTCAGCGGTTCGCCTTGTTTTAACGAGCCGATCGAACTCACCGCAAGGATAAATACGTTGGGCCCGCAGAGAGAGAGCCTTGCGGGGTGAAAGGAATAACTTTGAGATAAAGTTTTCTCGATGGTATACTATCTTCTATGCGCATCTCTGTTTACTTTCCTCCTTGGCTCTCCAATCGTGTAACTCACTCTCCTGTACTTTCATTCCTCGTAACCGACCATCGACTCGCTTAGTCGGTGCAGTTATCGAATTTCTCTTCTTTTACACTTCCGGCCGGTCCAGTGGGTTTTCATTTCTCGTTTTTTTTACTTCGGGTGAATGAGAAAAAGAGCGATTCAGAGAACATCGAGGAACTTTGCAGCTGCTCATCCACGATTCAAAGACACCGCAGGGGAATCCTTTAATCCGGATTTGGACGGTTGCCGCGCTGGTTCTGGTACGTGCAAGAAAAAGCAACCAGCGAGGAGGATACAGAGGAAAATACACCGGTTGTGAATGTCGACCGTCATTCCTATCGTAAATGTTCTTTTCACTGCTCGGATATCATATGCCGAAAGCGAATTTTTAACTCAAATCCACACAAAATACATTCGATTACCTATTTGTTAGATCACATTATATCACATAATTACGCAATGGAAACCCAATATTTTCAACCTCACGTAACTCAATCGCTTGCATAACTATTCTTATTATCTCAGCACGCATATTGCTAAAATAAGGAAACGTGTATCGAAGTGAAAAGGAGAAGAAATGGAAGGACCGTCCTAAGCAATGGAGAAGTTCGGAACCCTCAGGACACTTCCGGGTTGGGGAATCTATCGCGATGGGAGAGAAATCCTAAAAGATTGAGCTTAAAGTGAATGGGTTGGGGGATCATCTCGGGGGATAAAGGATTCCTGAGAGATTAACAGTTCAGAGGGATAGGTTAATGCGCTAGAGAGATAGGGAGTTCCGAGGGACGGGGCATTCGGAGGGATAGCGAGTCCAGCTGTCCCAACGGTTTCGGGTCGTAAGGGTTATCGATCGCGGAGGGACAATGCTCTTCCTCGAGGGGAAAATTGAGATGTCATAACAATCGTTAGCATAACAAGCGACTCAATTTATTTAACTAATACACTGCACGTAAGTGAAGTATACATTACGTGATTATTATGATAATTTTTTTTAGTACCGACAGGCATTACAGTTTTATCAGATTCAATTTTTTTAAAGTGAAAAGCAAAGTAACCATACTGTCATGTAGATATCATTATTTAAAGTAGACATTCATACATAAACGAAGTTGAAGTTAAAGGTGGTCGATGTTAAGTTAGTCTGGGATCAGAAATCGGCTCCAAAGCTATAAAATTATTTGCCAGATTCGACAAAATCAAATCGATCGAAATAGTTCCTCAGAAACGAAAATTTGAGAACTTTTAATAATTGTGAAGAAGCAACGTACAAGATTCTTCTTTGCATCAGTTTAACATTTCTTTGTTAAGCATGTCGAAGTACAGAAATGAACAATCAGTTGTTAAAACATATATTATAATTATTTTTAATGCACATCGGCGACACTAGTAAATCCACGGTTTGCGTGTGGCTCCAGTGGTTCCCTCAGTTAAGTAGCATTTCATGCTGCACCATTACTCGCATGGCAGTCCACTTAACCGAGCATCGGCTGGTGTATTGAATCATGGAACAGGTCATTTTTCCGGAAGCTAGTACTCCCTGCAGAAACACTACTTTCTGTTTTGAAAAGGCTCATTGCGTATATATTGTAAAGGCTTTCCGCAGTTTCACAAGAGCCCGCCATACAAAAAGTAATAAACACAGGCGTGCAAATCGACTGCATAAGCTATTAAGAAGGTGGGCGACTTGTGTAGAGAAAACCCTGGCCGGTGAGTCGAATATTGGAAAATAAAAATCAAAACTTTATATTGCAGCTGTCAAGGATTTCCGATTCTTTTACCCTTGCCAGCATAGTATATTTTCTATATTGCGGCTTTTCCAACAAGTTTCACTAACTTTTTTTTTCATTTTGTTTTTTTTTTGTAAATCCATTTGCACGTGAAAAAATTAATTCTTCGAGAGTTCAATTGTTTCGATATTGCGGTTCATATGAAATTACAACATTTAGAAAATTCACAAATTAACGTATAGCAGCTTGATCGTTAAAGAGACGCACGAGAATGAACCGTATTCATTTCTAAACCATGTTTGTTTGTTAAATGTTTTATGTCACTAATGGTTAATTCAAAAGTAAATTTGACTCAATTTGTTCAGAGTGTAAGGCCAACGACGAACATTTCAGTGCTGAGAAGACTGAGAATATCAACTACGTAGAAAATTTTATCAAAGTTTTCTGCCACGTCCGTAAAAAATGCATAAAGATCGTAAAAGAAGTTTACTTATACTTTCAATAGTGAAGAGTCAACATTTGACTCAAGCTTGAGTAATAAAAACACAAGATTAAAAAAAAACTCTTGTTCGGAAGAAGATGCAATCGACTAGCTGATACGTCCAATCCGAAATAAGCTCGCAAATATAGGAATCCCTTCACAAAACTCAATTTGTTCTTGACGTTCATATACTTCCATTAGATTATAGACCACGACCATCGAATTACAGACCTCGGCTATTAAATCATATTGCGCGACGTTGGGAATTTGATACGTACGGCAAAGCGAATAAACCTCCGAGAAACCGAGATGTACTTTTCGCGTGTTGTTGCGAAATCAGTTGCAAAAACAGTAGCATCCCGGCATCATACCAAAAGTTTTCGTTCTTCACTTAAGGAAAAAATTTGCTCCGCAACCTTAAAATATTATATATCATATTTGTTGGCATCGCTGGAATAACCTTTTTTTTGCGTCTATTGCGGATGAGAAATTGCTAATTCGGCCTCCAACTCGTACGTATGCCCAAAATAGTCTCATTCTTCCCTAGAGAGAAAACCGGTTCGTGATTGTTTACAAATAAGCCATTTCTTCGGTGTTGTTGCAAATACGAAATGTGATTATTTTTTAGCGAAATCGGAAAAAAAGTATCGGATGCTATAAGAGAGGGAACGGGTTCTTCACTTTGAATGATTTCTAGCCTTGGTTTGCTCATGTATTATTCTTGGTATATAATACACTGTTGTATCTTATTATTACCCACTAAAAAGTGTAAACTCTCGACATTTTATACGCAGAAAGTTATAGGCTAGTAGAATCGCTACTATGAGCTTGCAAAATCTCTTGAGATGAGTTGTTTCAACGGGTTTCTCGAGATATCATCCCAAAGCTCAAGCGAAGCGAGTTTCGGGTGTGCCTTAGAAGAGGGCGCTAGTATTACTGTCTAGACTCAACACTCTGGCGCGCTTTAGAGAGGCTGCATTCGTAATGAGGGACACGTTGCACACTATTGTGCCGAGTTAAATTGCAGTTCGTTGTGAACAGAGCAGTACTCCATATATACTCCATACCCAGAACTATAGGCAGACTACTTGAAATTCTCAAACGTGCGAGCCTGTTGTGTATTCGCATCGTTCCGACCGCCCGGAAACTGCATCATCCCCTCTCCAACAATCTCTAATTGTGTGCAGTCACTGCTGCTTAACGTTGTATAGTTTTACCTGCGTAGGTATCGTGATGTTCAAAGAATTAAGCTTATTATTTATCCCCTCATGGGAGTCAAACAAAAAGGTTATGTTGGATATCATAAAAATGAAGTCCCAGCGATTGTACGAATTGTTTGACAAAATTTCAAAGTCAAAAGATAAACAAGAGCTCAAACTAGGAGTGCGTACATCGCTCCCTCATTATTCTTCATTTCTCACAAAGCCTTCATTTTTCCTCTATGAAAAAATATGTTGAGCATTTCTAGCATCATTCACAAAAAGCCACGGTAGCTTTCTCTTTGAGGACGGAAACATATTGGAAACATGACATATTAATTAGGGAATTATGTAATGAATATAGAAAATTATGCAACACGGATTTAGTTTTAATATAACTGTCAATCTGTGTATATAGAACAAGGCTATGTTTTCAAGCCTTTGTCTTTTGTAGTTGAACAACATTGAAATCAGGCATATTCCAAGATTATCAAAAAGCGGTATTCGTTCATGCTCACCTTTTGTTAAAAGAACATAACAAAAATTTAGTAAGTCTTCTACGTATAACCAATTTTAAATAAGAAATACTAATCTGTTAATAATCAACTAAATTCATAATCCTCCATATTGATTGTAATTTTTTTTTTTTCTAGCAACCGTGTTGGTTCATTACCCCTACCACCAATAACACATTTGCTTAGTATGTTATGCGTTTTTATAACACATTTCTTAACACGCTTTGGTTTGCAGTGTATGAACCATGTTGCATCATGGAGGTGGATATACAAATAAATGGGAATTGTGCTCGTAGTTATCGAGCCGATTAATCGATACATTTAATTTTCAAAGCAACCAATTGCCGGATGCTTGTGGGACAGTTACCAGAGCAGTTATTCGGTACGGTTAATCCTTAAAACAAACAACAATTGTTCGTTGGACAGTTATTGAAGTAGGTATTTGGTATGGTTAAAATGATACAAATTTCACAAAGTGGTTATTCTCAATCATGGATAATCGTTACTTTTTGGGGAAAATGAACCTGATTGATTTTACAGTTATTTTGGAAGGATTTTTACTAGCATTAACTGGTTGCTCAACCTGCTAGGGGCGTTATTTAGAAATATTCGGTTGAACTCATAACTCTTTGGCTTTTAAAGTTCATAATTATATATTGCATCAGAATCAAAGATTTGTGAGATACACTAGAAAAATTCTCGGAAAAAAATGCGAAAGTTTGTAGAACGTCGTAGGTGCTTGCAGTTGAGGCAAAATTATTAGTTTCGCTTCCGGTAATCCTGCAGTGATTGCCACCATGAAATGGAGGTGCCGAGCTTCCGCTACGACGGACTTATTCGTATACACTAGCTGCAGAACCGCTCGGGGTTGATGTGTACGTATGTATCTCTGAATGTGGGGGCGTTCCTCGGTTTCCTTTCATTTTTTTTCCATCCGACATATCAGCCTCGGTTTTTAAGCCGTAGGATTGTACTGCTCGTCCAAGCTTCATGAGATCCTCGACACTGTATGACCCACTTTCCTTGCCGAAATGAGAATCGGAATGTAAATCACAAGTTGATGAAGGTTTGAAGAGAAAAGTAAATTGCAAAGAGTAGGAATAACATTTTTCCATATCTAGTGGAGAAATTGGTGCTACTCGATACTCTGCAGTAGCATTTTTTTCTCTATTGAATACAAGCATTGCTATTTTATTGTTGAAAAATGCGCAATATTTGAATAAAAATATCATTTTGGTCTACAACTTTAAATAAAGTAACACTAGCTTAAAGGAACCCATTTATAGTGGAACACTGAACACAGTGAAAGGCCTACGTAAAAAATGACTTAATCACAAAAATCGATTATATTTCTATTATTTTTCACATGGAGACTCGATTCCAATAGTCAAATGTAAGCACCGGCCAAAATAATGTGAACCCAAGTGCAAAGGATAAAAACACTTTTCCTATTTCGGGAATGTCTGATTTATTGCTTTAAGTACTCAAAATAGTTTTAAAAGCGTTGTCTTTTAACTAATTCGGTTGAATTGTATTGTAAAAACGCGTTTTGAAAAAATATCGGATGAGTAAGACGGAAGGGGCAAAGACTTTTCCAAATTCTCTAATGTCCGATTTATCGCTTCAAGCACTCGAAATAGTTTAGTAAATATCCCACTTTACCGCACCTTAGCTCGTATAGAAATATTTGATAATTTGTGCTAAATGATTAGTAAATAAAATTTGGTTTTTGTTTAAAAAATTAGTCAAATGGTGTTGGTGAAGTAACTTGCTGGTCAAATGAAAATGTCAATGAAACGTAGTACACCCAATTCCAGTAGCTGCGATCCATCGCCCCTTCTCTATTAATTAACGTTAAATGGTGAACCCGTGCTCTTAATGAATAATATAGCAGTACCCTCTGCGTTAAACAACAAGCTTTAATTAAGATTCCAGTCGTGTCTGCACAAGAAGTACCTAGCCATGTCTAATTATTCGTGCTCTGGCCTTGTACTCTAACGCGTGCCTCCTATTCTTCCAACAGTAGCACCACACCCCTCGTATACTATCCACTTCCGGCTGTTAACCGGTTAACTTCACTAGTACTTTCGTGCGTAAAACGTTAATTACTCACCCAATCCAGAAATGTACCTTTGACCAATATTTCGGTACGACTTAAAGTTGCATCTCCACCAAGTGCTATTTTATGCATTTTATGCATTTTATGCATTTCCGGATGGTGAGAATTCCAACTGAGATGAAGTTGTAAGTTATCAGTTTAAAGAAAACACTTGTGAGAGTTATACGATGATTCGAGGGGTCTTAAACAATCAATGAAACACATTTCCATAACTTCTAAGTTAATGAAAACGACTTTTTGGTTTGTGCTTTATGAAAGCCTGGAGCAGATGCCGCTCGCAGATTCCCATTATATTTAAGAATGTCCGAGACACCCCCTCATTCGATATTTAAATTGCCGCCATTACAAATGCTTTGAGGAAGAAAAATTAAATGTGAAGCGGTAGAAAGTGGTGCAGACAATGAGAAGCAGATGCCATTGGCAGTTTTTTTATTTATAAAGTTGCTGACGCAACCCTCTTCTGCCCCACCAACTGGCTTACGAACTACTTTATTTATAACCGAGTTAGACGGAAAAGAATTATTTTGATTTCAACTTTACATTTCAAAAATTTGAACATTGTATTTTTTCATATAGAAAAATAAAAATAAAACCTCAAGATGTTGATTGCACTGATAACATGGAGTACTTGAGTTTTTAATACTATCTTTTCTTGGAACGATCTAAAACTCCACTGTAAAAACGTTTTCCGATACAAACATGTGTTTGCAAAACATGCTATGGAATATCGCAATTAGTACGTTTGTGAGATCAATGAATTTTAGTAATCTGATAACTGAACATTGCAACACATAATTATTAAATCAATGATTACTAAATTAGTACATGAACAACAACATACATTTTTGGAATTGCGGTCCACGATTTAAAATTTAATACCCATTGTTGCATTAAATGTGAGATCAAAGTTAACAACATTTTAGTTCCAAATATTAAAAAATACCCAGGAAAATATTTTCAATATTGATCCTAAAGGATATCTTCTTTCCGAAAAATTTTTGCGTTTTTCAGACAAAAGTGTGAGAAACTTATAAAACTTGCTATAGGAAATAAACGTTAATATACTGTAATGTGGGTCCGTGGATATTGCCAATCCGATGATATAAAATTATAATACACGGTTACTAAATCAATCATTACTTAATTGGTACATAAAAAACAGCTGGTATTTTTGGCATTTTAGTGCCTAATTTAAAATTGATCATTATAGTACTGTGTGATTGATAAATGTTATTGATATTCAATGTACAACGAAATAATTAACTATCAGATTGTAACGTATTGAAACAAATTCAGGTTTTCTCAAGAGTTGGGGAAACTAACAAATAGATGGAAGTATATAATGAGGGGATGGTATCGTGTACTAGACCCGAAGGAGAGGTTTTTGGATACAAGGAATAAACCTCAGATATCCGTTTTAAGCAGCAAGGCAGGATATTTAATTCATCATCGGTTTCATGTGTAAGGATGATGAGAGATAGTTATAAATAGAGAAATCGAGATATAAGCAATACGCTCTTGAATTCGAGTCGCTCACCTATAACAGGAGGTTTATGCAGGAGTATCGCGAGAATGTAAACAAATGACTCGAAAATTCACGCGAGAGGACTGGCGTCATCACGCGGAGCGTCTACGCTCATGTACAAGTGAATTTAATAAAAGGGTCCTCGCTCTGTTGGCACACTATTGATTTTGGTTCTGTTTGATGCGGATTTATTCCGAAGTAATTAATGATTGATTCGAAAATTCACGTGAGAGGACTGGCGTCGTCACGCGGAGCGTCTACGCTCATGTACAAGTGAATTTAATAAAAGGGTCTTCGCTCTGTTGGCACACTATTGATTTTGGTTCTGTTTGATGCGGATTTATTCCGAAGTAATTAATGATTGATTCGAAAATTCACGTGAGAGGACTGACGTCGTCACGCGGAGCGTCTACGCTCATGTACAAGTGAATTTAATAAAAGGGTCCTCGCTCTGTTGGCACACTCGCCTTATTTCAATGATCGTGGATTTTTAAGGGTTAGGAATATTACTATTGGTAATAGTAATAGTAATAGTAATATTAGATACTAGATTCATCACAGGAACATTTCTAGGATGTAATTTCACGGCTATTGCAATTCTTTATCGATATTTTTATCCGTCAGAACAAAAAAAAAGACTGTTCATGAGGGAAAGAGTGACGACAAGGATAGTTTACTTATGCAAATCTGGAATCTCAAGGATTGCTCAAAGTGAGACAGAAATAGACTAGCTTCCAATATGCGTTTTACTTGATTCTCTTGTGGTAATCATACTCGATATTATAATTGTGCGAGAGAGATAGAAAGCGTCTGTGTCTGTGAGTCTGGTAATTGTGTTGATAGTCGGTGAGCGGGACGGCCGCTAGACTTGTATATCTGAAAATGCGTGACGCGGGCAAGTGTTGGTGCGATACCAAGGCCTGCGCGCATATACGGATGAGGAGCAGTGTTTACACTAGTTTTTCTACAGGGACCGTCGATTAACGGAACCTGACGATTTGAAGATTTGCGAAGATGAGGCAAAGGAGAGACGGATATACCAGTGTCGTTGCAATAACGAGGCTGAGATATAAAAATAGTGGAGCTGTCGGTGCGGGTAGGTGTCGTCGCAATAACGAGGCCTACAGGAAGCGTGGAAAAATGCGGTTTTTTGGTAACGTTTAAAGGAATAGGTGTCAATGCAATATTGAGGCCTACGGGATTTTTAGAGGTGGTTTTTAGATGGACGATATTCTTATGAATATTTGAAGGAACATTAAGGATAGAAAAGTAGAGAAGGATACTGTGGGTGTTAGTGCAATACTAAGGCCACACAGGAGCTGGGCGAGCTCACGGGAAAAACCGAATGTGTTAGTGCGATACTAAAGCAATCGGGCGAGCTGGGCTGTGCTCAAGGAACTCTTACAAGTGTCGATGCGATATTGAGGCCTATTTGAGTCGGAGATTATTCTAAATGCTACTGGATAGGTCTTTCAGGTGCGAAAGGTAGATAAGTAATGAGTCAATTCGTGCGAGTGGTCGGCTTTTATATCGAATGCCCCACTACTCGGGAGGCTGTTTGGTACTGTCCGCTCGGTGCTTGAGCGATTCAAATTACTCGTCTTCGATGGGGCGAGGATCCTCGCTACCCGCTGCGGTTCGGTGCGCACGGTTGAGCGTTCGAATGAACGTTATCCGCGAGTTTCTCGTCGGGGGTAAGGCGTTCCGTTACAGTATATGAACTTTCAGTAGTAATACGCCCAAGAGCTACAAAATTATCGGGTATTTCCCGATAGCTTCGTTGTACATAAACAAGAGTGTCAAGTTTCGCAGATTTCATTTTTTTTTTTTGCAAAACTTGACACTTGACAGGTAGTGGATAAATTTCAATGCGATCAATACTTTCAGCATCGTAGTGGATGTCAGCTTAAAATTCATACTGGAAAAATTCTACTTGTGTAGAAATCAGAAAATATGTGCAATTTTTTCGCTCACCGGTTATCTCTGAAAAATGTAACAAATTTTAGAAACCCAGAAATATCCTACAACTCATTTAAAACAGTTATATGCTTTTGCTACATAGATGAAAGACTCATTGATTTCAGGTTCTAAAATAATATATATATATATATTATATATTTTTATAACAGCTATAACAGATCGAGCGAACCGAGACATCTGTCAGTGAATATGTGACACATCAGCGTCAGACCCTCCCATTAATTAAAACCATCGATATCCATAAAAATGATCGATTCACTGCATCCGCTATTCGTTGGTCAGCCCATAAAATTATTCGGATTTTCCGTCAACGTGTACGATAACACTAAAGTCACTAAACCACGTAGTAGTTACAGCGACCATCGCCAAGACTGCGAACGACCAAATCGACCAAAAGCCTCGAACGGACTCATCCCCGAAGCCGCACATACCTGTTGAGTGGCCTCGCAGGGCCTGTAAACTGTAACACGCCGTGTGGAAGGGTTGCTTCGGGTTTCGCGGTTCGCGGTTGAAAAGAGCCCGTTTAATTTTTGTTCGTGCAAAAGAGACGGGCAGACAGGTATGGTTCTACTTAAGCTTTCGGGGATGAGAGAGAAAAAAAATGATATACATGACGGAATATCAGAAATTCAGATGGGGGTGTAACACGTCCGGTTTATGTTTAAATCAATATGGTCATTCAGGCGGAGAGCATCAATGAAATAATTGTCGATTCGAGAGTTATTGAGCTTTTCAATCGGTGGTTCGACCGGAAAAAGCACTTCACTCCAGTGCCACATACATTTCATAATTGCAACCGACGTATCAGTGACATAAGTTCAGAGTTGAACATGCCGAAAATGGCGAATTGTGTATATTCATTCATGCAAGCATTGAAGAGTATGGAAACAGTCATTATATTTGATGCACCAATCCAAAAATATTCTGACACTCTGATCCGTGTTCACAATGATGGCCATTTATTTTCTTATTAATTGGGAGAAATCCAATAATATCTCACGAATATATAAAAAATTGATATAATCGGTATAATATGTGGTTAAAGCCCAAAAATTTCCTGTAAGTCACGCACATTCTACCCACATATTTATTTTCATGCGGGAAGAATATGCAATTTCGATTTGGGGAAACTGTGCAGCTGACACGGGATGTGGAATGGGAATGAGTCCTCTTTTTTCCTTCATATCTATCCTTTCAACTTTTTTATTCCTGCTACTACGTCGATCGTTCGATTGGCCTGTCGTATATATCAGTAGCTCGACATCGAAACGACGCCTACGTCCTTCCTCGCTCTCTTCCAGTCTCTGCGACATCCGCGGGAATAGAAATGCCCGCGACACGCGGACAATAGTCGACGGTATGGGAATCGAGCAAGAGGTGATATCGATGGAATAGCAAGAGATCGCGCATGTTTCAATATTTCGGTTCAAATATTCGAAAAATCACGATATGTAGGCTTTGGTTAAAAAACGTATTTATAACTCCTATCAATTTTCGTGCCATAGAATGACACTATCACGATCTAAGCACAGACATATACATTTCAACTTCACCATAATTTCATACCATTGCAATGGTAGTTTTGATAATGTTGATCGTTTGATAGTTCTGTGGCAATTTGAAAACTAACTACTATGATAGTTTTTCGGATTAAAACTGTATCATGCTACTGATAGTAATAAGTATGACAGTAAAAAATCCGAGGGTTGCACCCCTTGGATGAATTTTCATTCGCCAAGAGAATGAATGAGCTTTTCGAAAATTTTTACAAGACTCGTTTTAAAAAAAATGTACGAACAATAAAAAAAAATGTCCCACCCACTTTCGTATTCACAACTACATTTGTTTCTGTTGCAACAAGCGGTGCATCGTCAAGCAAACAAAAATCGATACCGTGTCTAGAGAACAATTTCACGTTTACGATTATATTCAATTGTGTGACAACAAAGTGGAGTACATAGGGAGAAGCAGCGATTCCAGTTGTATGCAGTAGGACACTCAGGGGTCGCTGGGAGTATGACACAGAGAACTGGTGAACGACAGAAAAGACAAGCAAGGCAGAAGCACTCGAAACGAAACGCCATTTCTATGTCAGCTTGCACTGTCGTCGTAGTCATAATCGCAACAGAGGGCGCGAAACACGTTGAAATATTGAAGCACGAGGAAACGTCCGGGTTGTAGTCGTCGTCGCTCTATATTCCTTGAAACAACAGCCTAGCGACGATTCTATATGCACTCCAAAGATAGTTTCTCTTTCTCTGTACGAGAGTAGAAAGATAATTGAATTCGACGTTGTTCAATCGTGCGGGGCGGCGACTATCTCCGGTCGTGAAGGAAATCGCTGAATCTGGGAATTGGATCGACGCGTTTTCGTCTGAACATATCACAGAATTGCAGGTCAGGGAATCCACTATCGCGAGAGTTATTCTGTTAGCTGTCGAAGGAAAAAGGAATTCGATGTATAGTCCAAGTCAATAACAAATTTCGAAGATTAGCAAAAATCTATTCAGATGGATTAAATTGAGCTGACGTGATTTAGTTGACTTGCTGTTACATGAAATTGGTTGTGGCAGTAAAATTAAGTCAACCGCAAATCGATTTTGACTTCTTCCATTGTCCATACATGCAACGGTCCATTGATGAATTTTCCGTGACACTCTTTGTACCCTCTATCGACAAACGATTGCCCAATTTATCTGAAAATCCCTGATTTCCCGTGAAGAATTGCTTTATATTTGTTTTTTGGGAAAGCATATTTAAGCGTGAACAGCCTCTGGCTTTTACGCGGTGGACATTGTTAAAAAAATGGTTTTGAAAGATGAGTCGCCAGAATTACAAAACATTTTTTCACCCAGGCTTCGACATATCTGGAAATCTCCTAAGTTATGCATTGAGGAGGCTATCATTTATTTGGTAAAAGGTAATATATGTTGAAAACAGCTGGAATGGTCAGGAAACATTAGAGGGCTTTGAACAGGAAAATGTCAGTAAAATAATGACAGTTTTATGTTTTGTCCATCGAAGCTCCTGTTAAATTTGATCGAAGAGAAGGTGATGCTTAGTTACTACAGATTATAATTGAAACCAAATTCAGATTCAAACTCATGCAAAAAGTCTCTCCATGTATAAGGATATAAAACTGCATACTAGCGGTCAACACTTGAATTTACAGTGTTGTTGCTACTTTTATAAACAATACCATAAAACAACAAGACGTATCATACTGTCAGGGGGCTTTTCTAGATGTCACTGTCATTACATCTATAAAGTTGCATTCCTAGCTAATACTTGTATATCATCAAGAATAATGTAATGTTCATATTTCGTATCAGTGATGATGAATTGAGCTGCATATAGCTAAATGACACAACAAATCCGTGCAATTAAGCGTGATTAGCGAATCCGATTGATTTAACCCCGAGATTAGGCACATCAGTCCCGCTCTGTCGCAGTCCCGATTGGATTATTTCATCATGCATTGCCCAGTGATAGGAGGAAATGCTGCATATAGGTAGAAACCCTCGGGTTCGTACCACAAAGGGTGTATGGCATATCATCTCGTTCTATTCAGCGTCCAGAGGATTGTAACATACCGGTCAATTTCCATTACATTTGGTCTGGTTAACCCGTCACTAGGACTCGGATATGGTTCGAATAATTTGGTCCGTATACGAAAGTTATATTCGATCCATTGACGAGCAGCTGCGAGGCTGCGTGACCGAATCTCGTAGTACCTTCAGGATTTACGTATCACACTGTATGACGGCATCGACGAACAATTCACCTGTGTTCGAGGGCTCTAGATACGTTTTATGCCTTGTGTGTTCACAGCCGTGCGTAGCCGGACGAATATACATGTGTATTATGTATACATGTATACATATGTACATCTACGTATATCCGGAGACAGTTTCCAGGATATTTTGTAGGAAAATCATTAATATACATTAAACGGTCTCAATTTTTCTTCTTACCTCTCCTATCAGAATTTCTACATTTCCAATTTGCAACATTTTTTCTTTCATTGGATGAGAGTGTGAATTCTTCGCACCATCTCTTGGACAAATTTCCAAGATGTTATCTTCTTATGAGGTTCAATATTACGGCGTATACTGCGTTTTTTTAATGTAAATAGTAGAAAAATAAATGGATAGACATTTTGAGAGTCAATTGTACGAAGTATAGTTTTTTCATGTACTTGAAAAATTTTACAAAATGTTTTATAATAGTTTCATCAAGGACATTTGCATTCTATTTTATGTAGCTGTTTTTTGGAAGAGCACAAACATTTTTGTCAACTCTAAACTAAATGTCTTGTACACTATGCCGTCTAGGATGTTTTACGATATACGGAATTGAAGGTAATCGTTCGAGCTATCAAATACCACCATAAATAGCATCATACATCGGGTAGAAAAATCGTGATATCTGTCCAAACGAACGACTTAATTTCGTACGGGTTTATCAAATGAGGAATGCAATTCAAACTCAATATCATAAAGAATTGACAAGGTTAAATTTCGTCATAAGAGCAAATATTTCGGTTGTTGGCAAAAAAATATCATTCACGGATTTCAAATACTTCCCAACAAGTTAAAAATTATATGTCCTTTGTCTGATGTCTTATTTTGTAGTCGCTACAGATTTTCTCTTGCCCAGAAAAGTTCGATTTGAATTCTAAAAATTCGAGGTTTTTGGCAGCCGAAAAAAAATTCGTCAATAGGTTTTTCGAGAGGAATAAAAAATTACGTAAATCTTCCTGCATTTATTCAAAGTACACGTATTGTCATTTCCATGTAAACCAAAACTAGGAAACTAAGAGATAGGAAGAATTTTTTCAAGACCAATACATTTTGAGTTATTTAAAACTATACAAATAGTTTTAATTGAGCCTGCGAATGGAATTTACGTCAGAATTGTCAAGGAAATGGTACATACATTTTATGAAATAAAAAAATAATCCAAAAGTTTCTCGCCTCTTGAATTCACTATAGAAATATGAGTTTTCTGATAACAAAATGTTTCAAAATTGCCTTTGCATAGAAGTTAATGTCCTGGAAACGACCCTGGAATATATACTGAGAAAGAAGATTGTTTTATTTAATTCAATTCGATAAACAATAGCCACAAACTGTTTGCAGCAAGGACAACGAATTTTGCAGTGCAGTGTAATATTGAATGCAAATAAAAATGCCGTTCTGGAACAAAAAGTTTTTTTTTACGGTCCCAGTTCACGAGCTTGAATCGATCTCTTTTCTCGGTGTAAAGACGCATACATATAGTATATTCATGTACATATATTATATTTTCGTTGTAATTTTCTTAGCGCCATGCTTCAAAAGAGTGTATTGACAACGTACGTTGTGCCTGCGGGAGCTGTGTGGACATCTCTGTGCCTTTACAAAAGCCTGTAATCGATGTTTTTGTTCGATAATTCATTATTGATCAATTTGTCGGTCTATGATGATGATGATTATTATTATTATTATGACAATGCGAGCGTATTTGGCATTGTTTAATTTGATGCATTATAGAGAGACATGACGCATATAGTGAACCGCATCAGATATTTATGCGTATTAATTACTGTATTTATTATTGTTATTGTTATTATTATTGGTATCATATATAATTAGATGAGAAATTGAAAAACTTACTGATAAATATCATTGCGTATTTTGACAATGTTTAACATTGCGGAGGCCACTGATTTTTATCTGTGAGTCTTTTAATGTCGAGTGTTATCTGACTATAATGTTCTTATCATGTAACACAGGTCGATCTGAGACACATGGATGAAAAATCGGGGAGCAACGTTGTCGACGTGGGCGTCGACCTATCCGAGTTCTACATGTCTGTGGAATGGGACATACTGGAAGTACCTGCCGTTAGGTGAGTACCTCATTTCCCAAGCAATTTTTCTCACACCCTTCAGCGCTCCCAGCGCCTTCTGCTTACTGTTTGTTCCTCTCCCTCACCGTCGGCAAACACAACACAACGTACACCCTGCAAAAATATAATCAGCTGCATTTATGTACAAGAAATTTCTTTCATCGCGTGTGTCTGGATTGTTATTTTTATTTCCGTACGGGAGTGCACGAGTCACTTGAATTGCACTGGCAGAAGGATTAACTGAGTCTACTTTTTCTCTTTCCAACCTGGTACAATGCACTCTTGTTATTTCAGATTATTTTTCATCCCTGTATAATCTTTTTCTCAAGTGCACTCACCTTAAGCTCTTACGTTTTCCTAAATAAGTTGAACGTACGATGGCCTGCTAGGAGACGAAGGAAAATCTGTTTTAATTTCATTTGATGGTGGTAGACGTGATTTTTTTTCCAGAAATACGTTAAATTCTGTAGAGAATCACACTTTCAAAAACATGTATAAAGTTAGTGATTACGTAATGGAATTTTGAATGTGCATATCGATGTACCATGTTACACCTTCGTAAATAAGTTAAATAGTAACAGCACGATTGACTTCCTCCATGTTAAACTTAATTACATAACTGTAAAAGTGACACCACGATTGACTCCCTCATAGAAAAAAAAATCATGTTGAATTTTCGTTTAATGAAAATGGAGTCTCATTTTTGTAATTTCATTAAGCCGACTTAAATAATGGCAGTGATATTTTTTGTAAGTTCACGTGCTTATGTCGGTTTTCCTTTTAGTGAGAAATTTGTTAAAATCAAGAAAAATACTGATTATGCATATCAATCTTAACAAAAATTTCCACCAATAAATAGACATTTGATTTATGAGTGTGCAATATTTCAAACCATTAATTTAAGTATTTCTCGAACTGTACGGAACTTACGAGAAAAAAAAAACTTGACGCCTACGCACACACGGCGAGAATTTTATTAGATTAGCTTTTTGGAGATTTAAAAATACAATAGATTTTTTGAAGTAAAGAATAAAGTAACATATTTGTCATGTTGTTTAATCACTTTACAGGTGACACTATATTTTGCTTCCTGATAGAAAAAAAGTCACGTCCAATATAAAAATATTTTGATATTACATCGTACTCGTGATCATATTTTATATAACAGTGTATGCATAAATAATTCAAGGGCCACTACATTAAATTTACATATATTTTAGCATGTACGCTAGTAGACAGTATAAGATATACTGGGTAATGAGTTCGAAGATTGTCAACGCGTTTCGCGTGCTGGCATGTGACAGTATAATTGGAAAAAGTCGATTTAGTTCTGTCGATATTCCCGTGCATCGATCCCACACAATTCCACAGCATCAGACATATTCTCCCCCTTTCCCATGTCCCCTCCCCGAGCCGCTTTTACTGACTCGCTAAAATCAGAATTCCAACCACCGACCATGGAATTTAATTTTGTTATCCTCAACCGCATCTCTGTAAAAACGACAGACTCGGACTTACATACGAATAAACATCGCCGAGGAACGCAAGTTCTAGCAGCTTAGTTGGAATAATGAGCGTGAAGCATGTCGTAAACGGAATTTATATAGTAATAATTAATCTCGAGCTTCGCATATGTGGTATTCTCATCCAACCCTTCTGTTTAGTATAACTAACTAAATTCGATTTTAAGTTTATTCAGTAGAATTTAAATATGCGCGTTTAAAGATACTTTATTCACTCGTTTTAAAGTTGATTTTTTATTTTCAAACCCACAAAAGCTTGAGGATGGAAAGACAAGCCAAAAAAAAAAATTTATGTTGATTTATATAAATCAAGGGCCGAACGTTAATTCCAATTGTTCTGAAGTTTTACACACGTCAAAATCGAAAGCTCAAAAGCGATTTAATAAAATAAAGTGGCAAAAACAGCAGACAGATTTTTATGGAAAAGAACAAATATTCGAGTCTGACAGAATGTTAAATAGTTGTTGGAGAAACGCCTTAGAATTCAATGGATTGAATCACGATACGTTAAGAATGTATTCCTAAGTTCAGCCTCTAAGCTTCTTGCATTATTCAGATTCTGTAATGAACCCACTATTGACTGAAATGCAGGGCTTCAATGGATTCACAATTTGCAATTCAAACTATTTATGTATCGTCGAAACTCCCTCAACACGAAGTCGTCCCGATATCCTTGGTTAGGACGATTGAGGTACACAGATAAAATAAAAGAAATAAAAGGAAACTCGATTGAGCCTCACGATCGTGTCGTTTATTGGCTCAGTTTTTTTGGTGAAAATTCCATTGACATGAAAAACCCCACACAATTTGTTTACACTTTTTCACAGCACTTGGAAGGTTTTCCGATGTCACCGGAACGAGGCTCGTTGCAGTGAGAGTCCTCCGATAATTCCCACGCTCGCTTTACGAGGGTTACCGGGACCGGACCAGGACCGGGTTGGGACCGGGCCCGTGTTTCCGCCCTTTAGTCGCCTCCAGAGGGTTTCTCCCTTACCGGGTCCGTGCCAACGTCAAGGGTCCTCTTTCTTTCCACCTGTCGCCACACTCAACACTTTCGCCTTAGACCACCAATTGACACGCTCTGCTCACAATACTCTATAGCACGTCTTCACAGCTCGAAATTTTAGACGCTTTCAATGAAGGAACCTTTTTGTTTCTTCTCGTCTCGGCACTCGGACTCTTTCCTCACCATCAACGCCGGGCCCAACGCTATCACTGTGACTATAGTCAGCACCACTACCAAGTCGACTGTGTTGCTACTATTAAGACTCTATGAACAATTATGCTTATTCTTACAAATGTGTTAGAAACAAATTGAAAAATGCTTTCTGAGCGCACAATTGCAGCTTAATGTCATCAATCGATGTGATTCGTCTGTTTCAGAAACGAAAAATTTTACACTTGCTGTGACGAGCCTTATCTGGACATCACATTCAACATAACGATGCGAAGGAAGACCTTGTTTTATACCGTCAACATCATAATTCCATGCATGGGAATATCATTCCTCACCGTTCTAACATTTTATCTCCCGAGTGACAGCGGCGAAAAGGTCAGTTCAAACACAAACTTATTGTTCCCTCGCTGTATAATTAATAGTAATTCCCGTGCTCCTCCAAGCGAGGATTTCATTTTCTCCCTGAAATGTTTCAACTGTAGAGCTTGTAACTTCTTAATTGTACTTTGAGTTCTTCAAGCTCATCGCGGACTCCGAAGTTCAACTATTTTCAGAGAAGAACCGCTAAGATTGAAGAAGTTACATCTGCGGTGATATCTTTCAGAAAATGACACAGCTAAATCACGTTTTAATCAAAGAATGTAATAATCCAAAGTAATTATCCTCAAACCCGCGATACTTGCACATTGAATCATCTAAAAATTTTTTTTAACGTCGGGTTTCAATCTATAAAGACAGAAAAAAATTGATATAAGGAAAGTAAACTATTTTTTTTTTCATTCTCATTATATCCCACTTGTCAAAAATCTAAGAAGAGGAAGTCCATTTATCAATTCTGACTTCCTTATAATAGAACCTTCACAAAAACAAATGTAGACGCGATATGCAAGGTTTTATTTTGCACCCATGGTTGATATAAATTTGAAAAACTATAGGTGAGTGAAATTTTTGTCGTCAATAACTATAAAGAATTAATTTTGTGAAAATGCATATTAGATTCTACGTATTGAAGGTGAGGTGTTGCTTCAGCCGTTGTAAGAATGGTGTATGTTGTTGGGTTGTATCGGCGAATGACGGCTTTTTAAGTTTTTTGTTTTAAAACTTTACGTTTCGCCCTGATCAGGGCCTCTTCAGAATTTTATTATAAATTTATTGTCTTAATATTATGGTTGTCATGGCTCTCCGGTCAAATAGGTTATGTTATACCGTTTATCTGTTTTGTTGTAGTTTGTTGTTTTATGTTATTAACATGGTTTTATTGTGTTTTTTGACCGGAGAGTTCGGTCTATGTGTTGTCACATTTTGATGTTTGTCAGTTTACATAACTGTTTACATAACTGTTTACATAACTGACAAACATCAAAATGTGACAACACATAGACCGAACTCTCCGGTCAAAAAACACAATAAAACCATGTTAATAACATAAAACAACAAACTACAACAAAACAGATAAACGGTATAACATAACCTATTTGACCGGAGAGCCATGACAACCATAATATTAAGACAATAAATTTATAATAAAATTCTGAAGAGGCCCTGATCAGGGCGAAACGTAAAGTTTTAAAACAAAAAACTTAAAAAGCCGTCATTCGCCGATACAACCCAACAACATCTACGTATTGAATTTCTGAATTCAGAATTGAGTTCTGTAATCAGTGGCTTTAAAAATATCCGTGTACCAAATTTTATCCAAATCCATCTAATGCCACTGTGATTGCTATCGTAGATGCAACAATTACGGACTTAAAGGATAAGAATCCACATAGTCGGTTTGGTCTAGTAATTAGTGTAATGGTAGTGTAGTAGTTTGGGCAAGTCGTGTAGGTCTTGGGTTCAAATTCCACTAACATTACTTTCGCGAAAGCTGTTGAAGAACTTGTTTCCGTTAACTGTTTCTTTTTTTTTATTATAAAAATAATATGATTACAGACAGTCCGTTAGGAGATATATTTTTCAATTAATTATTGATTAGAAAATTGATTACACTGAAGTTTTCGCGCGGTTATTTACCCGATACGTATGGACGTCAAAATAACGAAAGTTTATAATACAGAATGACTAAAATAGCGAATTAATAAATAACAAACATCTAAACCTAAAAAGACAAATATCAAAAATGTTCATAATATAGTACATAAATATTGAGAGCACAACATTGTCGAATTAAATTTGTATCAAAATCAAATAAAGTGAACGACCAATATTGCAAACGGCGGATAACTGAATTATCAAAAATTCGACATACAAAATTCCAATCCGTTCGTTTCTGGAATATTTAATATTTCGAATGCTATAAATTTCGAATTCCATAGAGCGAAAGGCCAACAATCCGAATGATGAAAATAGCGAAAGATCGAAATATCGTATGCATACAGCACACAGTTACCGGGATTTATCCCATCAAAGAGAGGTAACAGTAACCGAAAAAATTAAATCTCAATTAGGCCCCCGTCTAATAGACTTTAACGGATATAATAAAATTAATGTTGGCTTAAAAAGACCGTTGTAATTGTTACAAATCATCAAACATAATTAATATTAAAAATGCGATGAAAATCGGTTCAACCCCTCGTAAAAATTGGTTAAATAAAAAAAAATAATCGTTGAAACTCGATGAAACAGGGCTAGTCAGAATTAATTTCAACGATTGATTAAAATATCGGGTGCCGGCTTTTGCCGATTCACTATTTTGCCACTTCGTTTTATTGCGTATCTACGTTTCACTTTTTGAAATCGGTATTGTCGGCATTTTTTTGTTTCGGCTGTCATATATTTATTATTTGAGGCATTCCGTATCAACTCGACTCCCGTCTGACCCTCGTCCTCTTGGATTTCGTCTCCGATTTTTCACATTATTGCTCTATGTGTAACGGCAAGCACTTTTTTTATAAGATTTTTTTTAAACAATTTATATACTTATGATTATCGGTGACGAAAATACTAAACGACATTTTGTCAAAATCTGAAACACTTCTCATAAATTCAGGGTCAATATCGAGGGCCGGACCTATTATTAATTTATAAGCGATTGAACTTTAGCGGTAGGACACACACATACACAGACACTAAAACATTCTTTTTAGACCACTTTTTTCGATTTGTCTGTAGGGTAAATTTTTGTAATTATTTAATCTAACAGGGCAGTCTA
This sequence comes from Clistopyga incitator, assembly GCA_947507545.1. Taxonomy (NCBI): domain Eukaryota; kingdom Metazoa; phylum Arthropoda; class Insecta; order Hymenoptera; family Ichneumonidae; genus Clistopyga; species Clistopyga incitator. The sequence continues at coordinate 8,402,652 of OX382176.1, forward strand.
AAATTTTCAGCGATTCTCGTTGACACATAAGTCACGACTTTTTTTATACGCGAAACTCTGGCACCAACTTTGCGAACGAGGCAAACCATATTGATCTTTTGTTCGAGCAATATAACATTCCATAGAATTTTTTTATGGAACGTTTTTACCTTGAATTCCACCCGGAATACATTTAATGCTACCGGAGGTATCGATATAGGAATTTTTCCCGATTTCATACTTCCAAATAGGGAAGTGAGAACTCAACTTTATTGCTCCACTCGGCGGTATGATTCACTGTTAAAATCATTCAGCAACTTAATTCAGCTATACTGGAATTTTCTCGTACGACGATATAACATGAATCGACATTTATATTGAACACGTATTTCAACGAACTTTGTCGCACCGTTATCCGTTTTTAATTGCGCTTGTATATGAAAGTTAATACCCCACTTTATGCATTGAACCTTCCAGCGCCAGTAGATCAAATATCACATCGATTTTTTGCTACTCTGCAATGTTGGATCATCAGACACAACTACCATGACTGTCCCCATATGCATGAGTCTAGTGCTGAATTGCTGGCAAAGCTAAGCTAGAAAATGTAAAATTGTGCATTAGCACATATAATGACATGTAAAAACGTTTCAATGAAATAGTGCAAAAGTCCAAATCATTTTTGTTTCAACCCGGATTTCGCTTGCGGTAAATTTAATAGTAGCAAAGATATCGTTAGGATAGTCACCCGTGGTACTATACTGCCAGGCCGAACCCAGGGATGTAAATTTCATTGCGATTCTCGACAATACGATTGTGTTCCATGAACAAACAAAACCACGACCACTACTTCAGCTATGCTCGCAGCTCCGGTACTGAGTTCAAGGGTGAACGGAGCTGCAGACTGCACAAGTACGCGTTTGGCAACAAATGCAGCTCAATATCATTTAATCCGACCAACGCAACAATCGATAGGACCTTTTTCCAACTCCAATTATCGATACCTCTAGTATCGAATCACATTCGATATTAGAAGTATCGATAGCATGGGTTACTCCCGATATTACCCCGAGCAGAAATATGTTTAGGCTGCCGAATGGTGAATCCGGGGACTTTCAGGTATTAGTCGGTCACACCTTCTCAAGATATTGTAAATGGTTATGGGTGCTGTGGTAGTAGCTTGATATCAACCTAGCACTACCATCCGATTTACGACTTACAGTATCTCGAGAACGGCTATCGCGAGTTAACTGACTTTAGTCTCCCCCGAGGACTCTTGAAGAGCCTAAGATGATTTACATAATTTTAATAGATACTTGGTTCTAGCAGTATAGTTGTGTGTGTGCGTGTGTTTGCGTGGTGTTAATCGTGTGGTATCTAACATGGAATTTCTATCCCACGGCCAAAATTCAGCCATCAGATCCAATCCCAGTTCAAACCCCAGTCGGAACTGAGTTCTTTAGCGTTATGTCTTGTGTCTGCGATGCGATCCGATGCCTGACTGAAATCCGTCCATAATATGGGAATACTAGGCAAAATTGTACTAGATTCCGATCGAAATTTCTACATGGGCCCGAGCAAAAATGCTTCCGAATTGAGCTGGATAAAGCGTCGTTACCTCTTGAATTTTCAGGAGTGTCAAATTTCGGGCGTGTATCGATAAATTTGAGCATCCGTCTCTCTTTCTCTTAGTTGATCCGACGTTAGGTTTTAGTTGAAGCTAAACCACATTTCGTACCTACTTAAGGGGAGGTTCCTCTATAATTGACCGAAAACTACTTTAAGTTCAGGAATTAATTGTGGATGAACAACAAGACGTAATAAGGTGATGTTTTTTAAATCTTCATTTATCCTTTAATTGTAATAAAAAAAAAAATTTCTCCAGTTTATACGAAATGGCATCCAAGATGGCGGCTGATGCATAAAGTGCCCTCGGGTTTTATGCAAAACTGCGTGCATTCCTAACTCGTCAATTTTTAATCTAGAATCATGAAACAAGTTTAATTTTAAAACTGAATAAATACAGAATAGAATGAACCTAAGAAATCGAAAAAATATTGAAAAATGACAAAATGGTGTACATGTGAGGGAAAAAAAACATCCAAAAAACGAACTTTCAAGTTCACATGTACGCCATTTTGTCATTTTTTAATATTTTTTCGATCGTATTGTCGAAAATCGCAATAAAATTTACATCCCTGGAATTGGCCTGGCAGTATAGTACCATGGGTGACTATCCTATCGATATCTTTGCTACTATTAAATTTACCGTAAGCGAAATCCGGGTTGGAACAAAAATGATTTGGACTTTTGCTCTGTTTCATTGAAACGTTTTTACATGTCATTATATGTGCTAATGCACAATTTTACATTTTCTAGCTTAGCTTTGCCAGCAATTCAACACTAGACTCATGCATATGGGGACAGTCATGGTAGTTGTGTCTGATGATCCAGCATTGCAGAGTAGCAAAAAATCGATGTGATATTTGATCTACTGGCGCTGGAAGGTTCAATGCATAAAGTGGGGTATTAACTTTCGTATACAAGCGCAATTAAAAACGGATAACGGTGCGACAAAGTTCGTTGAAATACGTGTTCAATATAAATGTCGATTCATGTTATATCGTCGTACGAGAAAATTCCAGTATAGCTGAATTAAGTTGCTGAATGATTTTAACAGTGAATCATACCGCCAAGTGGCGCAATACAGTTGAGTTCTCAGGTCCCTATTTGGAAGTATGAAATCCGGAAAAATTCCTACATCGATACCTCCGGTAGCATTAAATGTATTCCGGGTGGAATTCAAGGTAAAAACGTTCCATAAAAAAATTCCATGGAATGTTATATTACTCGAACAAAAGATCCATATGGTTTGCCTCGTTCGCAAAGTTGGTGCCAGAGTTTTGCATATAACAAAAGTCGTGACTTATGTGTTAACGAGAATCGCTGAAAATTTTAGACTGCCCTGTTAGATTAAATAATTACAAAAATTTACCCTACAGTAAAATCGAAAAAAGTAGTCTAAAAAGAATGTTTCAGTGTCTGTTTATGTGTGTGTCCTACCGCAAAAGTTCAATCGCTTATAAATTAATAATAGGTCCGGCCCTCGATATTGACCCAGAATTTATGAGAAGTTTTTCAGATTTTGACAAAATGTCGTTCAGTATTTTCGTCACAGATAATCATAAGTATATAAATTGTTTAAAAAAAATCTTATAAAAAAAGTGCTTGCCGTTACACATAGAGCAATAAAGTGAAAAATCGGAGACGAAATCCAAGAGGTCGAGGGTCAGACGCGAGTCGAGTTGATACGGAATGCCTCAAATAATAAATATATGACAGCCGAAACAAAAAAATGCCGACAATACAGATTTCAAAAAGTGAAACGTAGATACGCAATAAAACCAAGTGGCAAAACAGTGAATCGGCAAAAGCCGGCACCCGATATTTTAATCAATCGTTGAAATTAATTCTGACTAGCCCTGTTTCATCGAGTTTCAACGATTATTTTTTTTATTTAACCAATTTTCACGAGGGGTTAAACCGATTTTGACCGCACTTTTAATATTTATTATGTTTGATGATTTGTAACAATTACAACGTGCGTGTAAAGTGCCCTCCGGTTCCATGCAAAACTGCATGCATTCCTCATTCGTCAATTTTCAATCTAAAATCATGAAACAAGTTTCATTTTAAAACTGAATAAATATAGAATAGAATGAACCTAAGGAATCGAAAAAATATTGAAAAATGACAAAATGGCGTACATGTGAACTTGAAAGTTCGTTTTTTGGATTTTTTTTTTTCACTCACATGTACGCCATTTTGTCATTTTTCAATATTTTTTCGATTCCTTAGGTTCATTCTATTCTGTATTTATTCAGTTTTAAAATGAAACTTGTTTCATGATTCTAGATTAAAAATTGACGAATGAGGAATGCATGCAGTTTTGCATAAAACCGGAGGGCACTTCATTTATCAACCGCTATCTTGTACGCCATTTTATATTATATTATAGATAAAGATTTCAAAAGAAAAACCAGCTTATTACGTCTTGTTGTTCATCCATAATTAATTCCTTAACTTACTGTAATTTGTCGATCAATTATAGAGGAACCTCCCCTTAATACCAAATGTGTTGAAGCTTTCGATGTGGAGGCGGAACATTTCCGGTTATCAATTGAATATGCCTTAGTAGGCTCTACAGATCTCAGCCGAATTTGAATGAGACCCGAGACTAATGTATCATTCTGGATTTGACTTTGGTTCCAACCGGTTCTGGACATGAACGAGTTCATTGTTTTTTGCGCAATTTGAATTATCCGTCTCCACCTGGATATGGCTATCTAGGGTATTGTTGGATAGAGTTACTCTCACTGTTGCTTGATTTAGCTCAATATATTTCAACTGGATCTACTTGAACTCGAATATTCCCAACAAGGCAGCCAAGACTTTGCTCGCATCCCGAGGGGAAATATATTCAGGCTCTCCGGTAACAAGTTAGAGAAACTTACTTGCTCATCAGTGTGTGGTCAGGGCCTTATCAAAACCAAGATATGGTCCAGTTCTGGATCGGGCCAAACTTCGAAAATGCAGATTACAATGCAAAATTGCAGTTCCAATCCGAGACTAATCGGCAATTTGAATCGAAGCCTGATTTACAGATAATTAAACCTTGATAAAGTCCCGATTCCATTATACTCGAAAGTCTGACCAAGATCCATTTACATAGAACCCAAGAACGTAAAATCCATTACAATTCTCAACGTGGTATTTCTCGAACAAAAAGAATAATCGGGACTTTCGGTGTTTGATCGGCAAATTGCAGATCTATTCACTCAACACGTTTCATGAAGTCTAAAGTGTTTTATGCACGAGATACGAGGAGCCGAAGAATTTTAGTTTGAACTCGAATTTCGCCTGGAATAAATTTAATGCTAGCAGAGATATCGATAGCAGAGTTACTCGTGATATCATATCGCCACACAGGACCCAGGGATGTAAATTTTATTGCCGTTCTCGGTAGTAGAATAGTGGTCCACGAACACAGACAATCACTACTACTTTTATTACACGCAAAGCTCAGGCTCAAGGTTCGTGGTTGGCCAGAGCCACGGGCTGCACAAGTGTGCATGGCATATATACATACACACCTATGTATATAGCACGAGTTCACCGACGCGAAGGCCAATTCCCCACGTTAGCTAATCCGTTTACGTCACTTCAGTTCTAGCTAAGCGAGTCAGGTGCCTCGTTAACTCCTGGAACCACCGGTACATGTATGTCGAGCCAGTCTCTGAGCGTGGCGAGAAGGTTTGACTTCGCTTTTCTCTATCTCGGCTCTGCGTTCTCCAACTTTCTCTTACATACTCAACCTTCAATTCACCCTGAAGTCACTCGCGAAATTCAACCCTCAAGTGTATACCGTTTCTATTTCCGAGGATAGAGAAACGATTAAACTTCACCGTGCCTGATAAATTCAACGTATACCTAACGTAACTCAATTCGAGGAATTATTGCAGACAGGATGGTGTGCCATGCCATGCATTCTCAGGCGAATAACACTTCCTGAATAGAATGAAAATTCTTACGGTATTTCCAAAATACAGGCTGTATTTTCAACAGTAATTCGAATTTTTGTTATTTTATATGAGGTCGCAACATTTTTTGTCAGGAGTACTAAAGTACTTAGTTAATATTACGTGGATTATTGATAATTGGAGGTACTGTTGAAATTACAACGAAAGTTTGTGGGTACGTATTCAGTATCGTTTGGTTTATATCGCAGCTTATGAATTTTGTAATTTTCATATTAAGGTTAGTGACGTAAGAGGCGGAAGGGTCGGGGGGCAGGAATGGACGATTGAGGTTGTACGACTAAATAATAGACATAAAATTATATCATATTCAAAATTGTTGATACTGAAGGAGTTAGTCCTATCGATTATTTGCACCTGTTTGAAAAAGTTATTTGAAATTTACTTCATATTTTTATGGCTCATATACATATTATAATGTATGTATTGTTATTGTTTCGCTTCCATGATAAGGCTTCGATCGCCGATGACCGCCGTTCTCGCCCTTCCTCCTATCACCCGCACTTCGCGAAGCTAACCTAACTTTCCATGGGTCCGGAGCCTACTTAGCTGACCCTATACCGCAATTCGCGATGGGCACGGGTAAACTGCCGAAAATCTGTACCGGTACATATGGTCGTATATTCTTCTAATTTATCCGGGTACATGAGAGGTACTTCACTTAAGTGTAAAAATCGAGGTCTCAGAAAAACTGACCTCCCACTCACCGATTGTTGTGCCACCCGGTGCACGGCTAAACGGTCACTCATCTAAATTATGGTCGCAAACAATGCAGCTAAATTCGGGGGACCGTCAGAGCCGCACACCGATTGTACCACCACCAGTGCTGGTTTATGCATTGCTAAAAAAGACTGGAAGTTTTTATTCACAAACTCGTCAATTACGTTTAATGTTCAATTGTGACATAAAGTTAAGGTACTGTTGTAATGAAACTAAATTCATCATAAGTGGTAATAAAATCCTATATATAAGGTAATTAACTACTAAACGTAGCATCTACGAATATACAAACAAAGTCATTGAACAATATTTTGTAGCAATAGAAAAACCAGAAACAATTGTGCCGTAATGTTATCAAATGCAATATTTGTTTCAATACTGTTCATATGAATCAATATAAATATTTATTACATTTAATGCATAATTTATGCATATGATACTTCTAATACAAGTATATCAATTTTTAATAATATTTTTCTTTCAGTGTCGTCCAGTTGAAACCTCCCATATATCGTTCAATTCCCCATATTTGCCAGTGGAATTTAATTGCTATCGATGATCAATAATACTCGATGCTGGAGATCAAACTTTCGTGGAGGATCTGGACTAAAGTTGAAGTCAGATGAACGCCCTATGTTTGGAAATGTGGAGAGACTGGAATTGGCGAGAGAATTAGCTGCCTTTCGTGATACGTCTGTCGGGCTCGTTATTTTCCTCTTATCTGGCCGGCGGGTTTTGTACTCGGTTTCTCTATACCATTCCCTCTCTCGCTCTCTCTTTCTCTCTGCCTGTGTGTGTCGGCTCGAACAATTTTTTATTTCCAGCCGGGCCTTTACCCCTATCACCTTTCGTTGGAAAGCCCCCCGGGCCTCTCGCTCCAACTACCTCTGAGTCTCGTTTTCTGACTCTTCCTACTGAAAACTCTCTGTGTTCTGTCGAGTTCTCTGATGTGAATACAAGGTACGCCCGCGCCATTGTTGTTGTGGATAAATATGAGAAAGTCTATCGTCGAAACCACGCGACTACTGGGAAAAAATAAATGAAAAAAATCTGTAGACAAAACGGACGGAGTGTTGCCGTTGGGTGTTATAACACCGAAAAACTTTGTTTGCAGAGGACCTCGGTTTACATGTCATTTATTTTTCCGTCTATTTTTTTTACTCGACATTTAAAGGGAGCGGTACTATTTTGTGGTTGGCAACAACGTAATAATCAGAAAATAACTAATTACGTAGATGCAACAGAGTTCAAGGGGCTACATCTACACTGAGACAAAAAAATCTTTGAATTCATTAAATCGGCGGACATCCTTTGTTCAAACGAATTTTTCATTCGAGCAATCAAATGATCCGTTTTATTAATAATTATTGGATTCAGTTGCGATAGCCAAAATATTTGTCACACACACTAGAAATTCATTTGGACGAGGGTGTACCCTGATTTTGTTAATTCAAACATTTCTTTTCTAAGTGTACCTAGATGCCCAAAAAATTGGTCGAAGCGAAACAATTTTAAAAAATTCATCGGTAGTACCAGAACGAGGCTTATTTAATTGAAAAAAAAAAAAATTGATGTTTTCTTTTTAATTTTAATGTTTTCTAAAAAATATGCTAAGAAACATTTAGAGGTCGTTGTCGACCATCGATCTTTGAAAATGAATTTTTTTTTACAAAATGACGACGAATTAGAACTGAAACATAAACTATCCGTAAAAAAACATGGAGTCGTTTTATAAATATGTTGAAATAAATATTTTTAACAAAATCTCGAATGCGAAGATAGTAAAAAACGAATTTCAATATAAGTCAGTATAATATAAGTCCGTACTGTCTTCAGTATCCGAGGCTATCAAGCTGAACTTCCCTCCAGAATATCACCTATATATCTCCAAGCTATAGAAAATCCAATCTCACCCTCTTTCCACCGTCAAATTCCCATCCGACCTCCTTTTGATTTTTTTTTTTCTTGCTGCCACGACGCTGACAGTCTCGACCATCCTCATTCTTCAGTCACGTCACGGAAGAATATTTTTACGTAGTTCAGCGACCGAGGGTCTTGGTCCAACGAGTTTTCAACAAACAGCTCATCGATAGTGTCCTCTACAGTTGCGGTAGTGAGTTTTTGTGAGTAACACCCTTATGGATAACGCTGGTGGATGGCCAACAGTAACTATTTAAATGCTAATAGTAACTATTGAATTGTAATAGTTATAAACGGTGATCACTATTGCAATTATTCCTAGATCACTATTCATAAGTAGTGTTAACCATTCAATCACGAATGATCCATTAGTGCGAATCTTTGGAATACAAAAGTCTAATGGGCATTAATAATTTTCAATAGTTATAATTCCAATAGAACTAGTATAGTTATTCTTCACAAGGAAAGTGTGACCGAGGCCGTTAAGGTCGTTCAAGCGCTCGTCCTAACGCTCTCTGTGCTTCCCCCAATCATCAGCGTAGGCGATGCAATCGATAAGTAATATTCCACAGTGTCACCACTTCCCCAACACAGTTGAGAACCATCCTGGAAAATCTTTCGTGGTTTATCGTTCGATACGTTTTCATGAATTTTGCCGTCCCGTCATAACGTCATAATTCCGGATGAAAAACCGTTTGAAATTTTCGACGGGCAACTTTCCGGTAGTTGATTTCCACCAAGTGGTCTTCCTTGTCTGGAGAGCAATCAAGTGCAGTCAACCATTTGATACCTTGACATTGAAGGGAATGCTCAAATGTCCTCAGATATTATTTCTCTCTCAAAAGTGATATTTCCAGCTTATTTACTGTTTTAAAATTACATAGTACATCGATTGTGATAGGTTGGTAAGAAGGAGAAGGTTAATTGTTAAATAAATAATTATTATAAATTTCAACCGAGCCATTTCCTTTCTTGCCAGGCATTTTGTATCCTGGCGTTATAAAGAATGCTCAAATTGCCTCAGTTGGTTTTTCTATTGACATTTTTAATCCAACTTGTTTAAAATTTACACCGTACAACGATTTTAATTATATCTTTAAAAAAGAACCGAAGAAAAGTGGCTACTGGCGTATTGGCAATACGTGACTTTCTCATCACAATATTTAATGGTGTAAAGTTTTTCTCGTAAATTTATTCAAGTATGTTAACGAACTGCAGGAATAAAACATTAAGAATTTCTTGCATTACATGCAATCTACGTTTTTGCTATAATTTGTTACAATCGCGTTTTTGAATGTCAGTTTAAGCTTTATAAAATTACGAAGCGAACAAATGAAATATTCTGTGATGTATATCATAATTTTTTATCTCTCTATCTTTCACTCAAATGCGATGAAATTATGTAATAATATTAACAATACATATCTCATTTATCGATAAACCAGATTATTTTCCTAAACACATAGATGAAAAAAATAAAATAAGATAAAATAAAATAAAATCGTGTAAAATAAAAATACCGAAGAGTTAAGCGAACAATATATTTTCTGGTGACTCTCGATCGTTCCGCGGATAAATTTCATCACACTGGCAGACGCCCTCGGGGTGGATGGATTTAATATGCTGATTCACGCTGCGTTCATCAATATTCAAGACCCACGCGATCGCGTCTCTCTGCCGCTCAGCGAAACACACAATATCAATTTTACATAGTGCCGTTTATCATTGTGATTGCAAATTTCGAGAGTCCCTCTCTCCAACGAGAACATTGTGCTTCACCGACGAGTACACTTTATTCATGATTCTTTCTTCTATACTCGCTTGATATACTAATGCAATAAATACGACTCTTTCATTTGCATACCAAGGATAAAGTGCATTGTGCATTTGTGCCGGTGATTCAAAATACCGAACACGTAGTGTCGTTCGCCAATTTCATTCTGACTTTAGGGAATCGTTAAGGTAGTAGATAAAACAAATAAATCAAGCGATGCATTATTATTTTGAAATGGTGGATAAATAATACATTTCAATATCGAGAATATACCCTTTGATTCGAGAAAATAATTTTAACGCACCTGTTTCAAGAATTTAATTTTTTTCAATATTTCACTCTGACACTGTTATTCATTATAAGCATAAAAATTCCGAGCAATACCTGTCGCTGTTCCAGAGTAAAAATATTATATTCTGTCCGAACAAAACTTTTAATTCAGTTTGCACACGAAATAACAATACTGAATATCTAAGTGTTCACCGAACGGATAATTAGTATTTCTAAGTATCTTTATACCTATACCCCAGGCAAGTGAAGCCTTTGCGTCGGGTCTCTGCAGGGTAGGTAAGTGGGCACTGCCGGTCTGACCGCATGCAGCAGTATCCCCTTTGCCGCTCGTTCTTCTGTAAACCGAAGCGTAGCAAAGAGAGGTTCGTGACTCATGACTCTCAGTGAGAGTCTTGCTTCTTAGCTTTCGTTCCTTTTGCTTATATAGCGAAAGAGAGAGTCGGATAGCACAGGATGAACGCTGAGCTTCATCATAGTGGTTCACGGAGAAGCCGGTCTTGTTGGCCACAGGGAAATATTGACCCATCCCCCATCGATCCGTGGCGTTGCGACACTTCGCATCAGGGGTAAGACGCGCGTTTAACGCTCCCTGCTGCGTACCATATTCTAGGGTGAAACAACCACTGACTGAACGGTTAAGTAGACAATAAAATCCAATGAATGAATATTTTTTATACACATCTTCCTATTGACAGCGTTTATTCAACGATTGTGTTCATCGTGCACGTCGCGTTCATTCAGTAGTCGTGTTTATTCAATTTTCGTGTTCATTCAATGGTCGTTTTACCCTACCTATGCGTCCTACTGCACATTAACCTTTGCTTATTGTCCATACGATGCCATTGTATCACGAATAACATGGCATATCAATAGAAGATAGACGCGATTCACGAGAAGAAGTGCGTGTGTGGATAACGAGGTTGAACGAAAAAGCTGGCCATTAATAACCAAGAAATGAGCCAGTCATCTCGACCGCCTATCTTTCAGATCTTTCCCGTGGAAAATAGATGAGGAGTACAGTAGAGAATTCAGGATGAAGTCAATCTAGGATTAAGTCTAGACAGTCGAAGTTCGAATCTGGGCAACCCAACATAGAGTCTAGATCTACTGAAGGACAAATTTCATTGTCACTAATGAAATGCGTGAATCGATTTTTTTATCGATGCCAACGGAGAATTTCTTTCTTTAAAAAAAATTTGAATAGCCTGTAATGAAACATTTAGTTAATGAGCATAAAAAAAACATTGTTTCAATGGTTTAAAAAAAGTTTCCTTAATTCAAAGCGCATGTGAAGTGCAATCGAGTAGATTTTGAGGAGGGGCGTGTGTAGTATGAGTGGGAGTTTGGGGGGGATCCTCCCGCCAATTGAAAGAAATACAATCCCTTGATGTTTCATATCTAAAACCTTCAAATAAAATGAATGTACAGATAATTCAACAGGCGAATGATCTGAATGATTCAATGTACTATTGCAATGGTTTAGAATTTTATATTCCGGAGAGACTGTACAAATGAACAATAGCATCGAAATATATAATCGGAAAGACTTTGCAAATCGAACATATGTCCGTGCTGAAACTTAACGAAAGGCAAAATATATTAAACCTGTTTTATAAACAGAAAATGACTTCGAAAAGGTTATTGCGTTTCAAAAAACCAGTGACTAATATAACCTGCCATTTTATTCGTTTTTAAATTAACCGCTGGTGCAACTAAAGCTCGTGCTTTTCAAAGAATAGCTTCAGTCGGGTTAATGTGTTCGACAGTTCTCGGGTGTGGGAGGATTGGAGATTTAAATTTAATCTTATCGTGTGCAACGCTGACAGTTGAGTTTTGTACAGTTCCCGTAGCATTATAAATGAAAATCATTGATACGAATTATGACGTCAATCAGCAAGGATTTTTCGCTTAGAAGTATGAAATCAACACCTGAAAAGTCTCTCATACCTAAAATGATAGTATTTTTGCGCATTTTATTGCAAAACCTATGTCATTCAATGTAATTTTATTATTCTTAAGTGAAACGTGTTAAAAATTGTGATTATAATGCAACTGAACATCAGATAAGTTGCATTAAACTTACACCCTCACATTTATACCAGGTACAATTGATTTCGACGTCTCTGGAATTTCGAATTGTTGCAGAACGTGAAATCTGCCTCTAAATAACTACTTTTCATCGGAAAATAATCATTCCTTGTAGCATTCATTCCCTCAGACATATGAATCTTTTACAAAAAAAATATCGACGAACATACTCCAATTTGAATAACACAAGTCCTCATAATGATTACCGGAAGCATCTCATCTGTCGCATTCTAATAGATCTCGTTAAAAGTAAAGTTATACAAAGTTTTAAAGGAGACACTGTTCTGGCCTTTTTCATCGCTGTTGCACTTTCTTTGATGCAAAGAAAAATACCACGACGTCTGCTCTGTAGATGCATCCCAAGAGACGTAGAAGAGCAGTACAAGTACCAGCAACGCTGAAATAGAAGAGGCGCACGGATAGTATGTATTTCCGAGACCATACTGTGTCGCTCAACTCAATTGAAAAATTCACAGCCCCATGACTCATGCCATATTCCCACCAGAGATATAAAATATTTGAAATAAGGCTATGAGAATGCATTTCACCGTCTGAGTGACCTTTGGATATTATTTTACTATCCCCTAAATTTGCGAAAATGCGAAGCAAAAATAGAAAATCGTTGGACGGTTGTTTCAATAATTCATTTTGCTAGGCTCGTTGCACGTTTGAATCTCAAATAACTCAGTCACTGCTACCGGAGACTGGGCTGATTTGGAAAGGTGGTCGCAAACGATTATATGTCCATCATGGCTTTAGATATAAATATATGTATGTGAATTACACTCGGTAAATCCTTCATCACTGCGACTTTATCTGCAATGCTACAAAACGTGACAAAAGGGGTTGAACATGGGAGAAGAATGATTAAATCGTAACTGAAAATATGGCAGGCGATGTTTTATCGTTTCCAATCTAAAATTCTGTGAACAGTCGATTTATGTTAACAAACATAATTATGAGTAAAATTGTTCCGCTAGATAAAACTTTTTTGCGAGATAGAAGTATCACAATTTAATTTTCAATGAAACGATACTTTGTACTCGTCACTGTTCGCAAACGTAAATCGCAGTAATTCAATTTAATGCCTAAAGTTCAAAGCGAAAATAAAATTGTATAAATATGTACTAATTGGTTCCCGCGAAATTCGTTAAAAACGTCATATTATAGAATTCCACGAAAATTGTTGAATATGAAAGAGAATCATTATTAGAAAAGAACCGAACATTTCAATTATAAAGAACTATTTAATAAAGTCGTCGAAATTTAACGAAAGTTTATTTGATTACTGTATTCATTTTTTTATGTTTAATTAGTGTAATACTATTTAATGAAATCGTGAAATTTTCACGGAAGTTCATTTGATTACCATATTCATTTTTTTAAATAGTGCAATACTATGCAGCAATATTATGGATAAGGAGTATATCCTCAAATTATCATCACTCAAAATGTAGCTGCGAGTGTTTTACGAGAACAATGGTGAGTGCGGAAGGTTCGCCTACAGGGGATACGGAGACGTGCATTCACAACGTGCATTCACGAGCCGGCAACTTCAACCTAGGCATACTCGAGCAATGAACTCTTTCGACGTTAATGAGTCCGTCCCGTTAAACTTACCCTCGAACCGTGGGCATTGCGCCGCTAAGGTTATTGCAATGATGGCTGTTGCGGGACGGCACGACTAATCGTTCGCCACAAAAAAAAAATTATAATTGCTACGTGAACCGCCAACGATACTTAGTTTAGCCGTAAAAAGGCGAGCAAAACTATTGCCTTGGCCCTCGTTACTATGAGCGTAAAACGGCCGGGTCCGGTTCGGGCATCGATTTCCCATGAATTCCGGGGCAGCCGCTCGTTTATTCAATGTCGAAGTATCGGTAACACTCGGTGTACCTTCTATCCAAGTCCTGTTACTACTGCCGTTATTTCAGTTCGACCGGCGAAAAAAGAAACGACAAATATACAAAAGTAGGTGGAGTTTCGTTCACGAATCGTTCCCGAAAACCGTGTTACGTGCTTCACTGGCACGTACGGTGAGCATAAAATAGGTGCATCAATTATTGGAATCAAACTACTGGGTATTACACCGAAATCTGTAATGTACTCAGTAAACACGGTAATATTACAGAAATGTAAAAAGAATATAACCCAATGTAACAAGTACCATCACATGCAATTTACATATATAACTTATATGTAATTTATTATTTCCCACTCAGCCATGTTGTCATTTTATGTAACGCGGTTTAAATAACCATTACAAATAAATAGTATATAAATGCCCGTAATTGCTCCAACACCCAATATACCCTTATTTCTTGTGAAATATTATCTCTAATGAATTACTGACAAAGAAAAATATTAACTCACCTTAATTTTATTCCCGGATTAGGCGTCACACTATTTGGCATATTTCACTCGCACCAGCTGACTGCTACCCCTCCCCTCTTTCTCAGGGGCTGCGCAAAGTTGCCCAAATAATGCTAAGAGTAGGTACTGTATTGAAAAACGTCTTTAGCTACGATCCCTTTGGAAATAAAATGAAATATCCAATGTTCCCTTTGAAAACTTCATCAAGACATTAAACGAAATTGAAAAAATATCCTCACAATGCTTTTCCATTTTTCAGGATCGTATTGATGTCGGAAATCCAAAAGTTAATTCCAAGGCTATCGCACTTTTCTTTAGTATAATCCCTTTGGTCAGAACAATACTTCACGAAATATTTTCACAAAATATATATCCTGAAATAAAGTTTGCGGCCAATGTGGTTCAAAATACTCGAAGTATCCCCGTTAAAAGCTTTAGTATCGTTTCGCTCTTTAGTGTTGAAGTCACTGAATAGAATAAAAAAACTAAAAAAGGAATTGACATCATTCAGCAATTAGAGTCCGATTATGAAAAGCGAATATCCCGATCAAAAGCGTCACACTCCTGTTCAAAATCCAAAAGTGACGACGAAAATAGTCCTGCCTTCGGTTTCAAAGAGAAACACATTGCCAAGCATATCGTATATCACTTGTATAAAACCCTTCTGACCCATAAACTACTCTGCAAGGCATTCTCTCATAAAACAAAGGATATAGAAGTGTGCTGATGATTAAAAACTAAGAGAATCGTCAACACGATAACTGAAAGATTGTTCCACTGTTGGTAAACCACCTCATCACCATGCCAACCGGACGCCCAGCAAATACCTCCATTCGTCCACACAATTGCATTCAATTTCTCCTCCTTCATTATCACTCGGTGAATGTCGCCATCCCGTGAAATCAGCGAATGAGAGGGAACGGAATTGCACGATATTACCGGATGTAATTGTGTCTCTCGTAGGATTATGGGATCCGTATCAGTGAATGTGCGAAATTATTGCCTACAGTGACGTGCAGTTCGCCTCTGAAGCTTTCTCTCGCGGATTTTCTCACCCCCACAAACCTGCCTACGCTCAGGACTTGAATCGTGACTGCAGAGGAGCTCGCTCTCTCGCCTTTTCTCTTTCTCTCATTCCTTCCCCTCACGAAGTTTACTCTGATCCTCATCTGTAGTATTTCCAGCTCCCTTCAGCAATAGCAGTCTCTTGGCCTGTTTTTTTTCTCTCCACGCCGGATGTTTTTCCTCGGCTAGAATGACAATCAAATATCGCTTTGCCATTAGCAGATAGAGGGAGGGAATCGCGCAACTCTAGAGTGCGATGGTGAGTCGGTAAAATGAAATAGAAGGAGAAAGAGAGGAACGTTTTTGCAAGCGTATACCTCATCGACGTGCCTTCCTCCCTTTATTGCATAGCAGCGCCCCCCCCCCCCCCTCCCCTCTCCTTTTCATCGGTCCTTTACTTACTCCACCACTTTCGATCAACACGCTGACTCGCCGACATATATATCAACGCAGGGAGACAGAACTCGACTACCTATTTGTCTCATTTATCAGAAAGAATGGATTTACCAGCCCTCGTGAAAGTGTACGTCCCCCTCCACTACCCCTCTGGACTGTATGGCTATTTTTCTCATTTATGTCCCTCTTTGTCTTTCCCATGCATGCTTTTCCTCTGCATTCCTTTTCCGGTTCCATATTCTTCTGTTTTCTTTAGCCTCGTTTCATGTTCCCCCGGCAGGTTTTCCGAAGAGCCTTCGTTGCTATACTTTTTCCGTGGTGCGTTTCTCATCCTGGCAATAAATACAAATTTTCTGGGTTTACCTGTACGCAACACGGCGACATCTTGTTGAGCAGCCCTTAAGCCTGCTCGACTCGTTCTTATCACATGACAACATGGGGAATGATGGAAAAAATTGTGAAGGCATGTCAAGAGATGCGCTCTTGCAACGTTGGAGGTTGCACACTTGAAGGGTGCACATAAGCGCAGAGTTAACTGGAATCAAAATAAGACTTGTCCTTATACACGATTCCTCACGCTGCAGATCCGCTAAGAGTCTGCTTGTCTCGCTTAGAAGTTCAATCATCATAAGATTTTCCGCGTCTCCATTCCCTTGAAGAGTCAATGTAAGGGCTCTGCCCTGAGCAGCCATGCACGCAGAAATTTTTTACTGCTTAAGAACTATGCGAGCATCTCTTTTGATAATTGCTTGTGTAGCTGCAGCCTTTAATTCAGGATTAAGTTTTAGAGGATGGATGAACAAACAGTTGTTCGATGGCGGATATTTTTTCAAAAATTCACTTTTCTCCTCCAAAGGAAGACCTTCTTTTAAGATTTCTTCCCAACGAATAGCCATGGGGTTCGATATTGGTGCTCCAAATACTCTGTCGGGAGCAATACGTTTGCCCAAAGCTTTTGAAACATCATCTGGGAGTCCTGATGTTTCATCAACTATCAGTACTTCCGGTTCTTTTCCAGGTAACACATTGTCAGTGACAATCGAAGTGTTCTGTGGAATTTCCGAGACTGTTCTTCCGAGTCTGCTGCATTCCCTTTCGAAGCATCATCTATCGTATGTTCAGGGGATGTTGATGGTGATATTGACATACCTAGATAAAAGAATTTCAACCGTATGGGTGTATAATTCGTTACAAAAATATGTTGGAATGGAAAAGAGCGAGAATTTTTTAAAATTCTTTTCGCTATCAGACGAATGTCACAGCTACAGCTGATCAAACCAGTTACAATTCCTCTAACGGTAGAGTGTTCTATTTCGCTACAGCAAAAATTCCTGGAAAGGCTGAGTTATAACTCCTCTAACAGGTACAACCCGAAGAGTGCCTTGTTCGCTACAGCGAACATATTACAAATGTTTTCTTCCTGAGTCATCAGAAATCTGAAACAGTCCTGGAAACTTGACATAATTGAAACTTACTATGCGTGGAAAATCTTCGTGATCCGAGATCGTCTCCATCACGTTGTCTAATTTCTGGGGGTTTTGAATAATCGTATAGTGTAATCTGTGACGCGTTCGTTTTGAGCGACTATCTATTTTTGATGACAAGGAATCTGAAGAAATTATGCTACCGTATCGATGACGACGTTTTTTCTTCGATTTCTTTTTCCCCATTTTTCGTTCAAGACGTTCCAATTTTTTACTTAAGTCTTCCTCGTTTTCTTTGTCGTTCCTGCTGCCTCCTTGATCCATTTTTTATTTTAGAAATCTTCTTTACTAATTAAAACGCTTGTGGCATGTCGGCACAAAGAAGAAGAATGACGTTAAATAAACAAAGTCCCTAGTTAAAGAACCCGCGAGCGGCACGTAAGCTACGACCGCGAAGCTCATATTTTTAGTTTTATAGCTTTAAAGCTTGTGGTGAAATCGGTATGAAGTAGGGGTACTACAATTGATCTCGAGGAAGAGGCGCGAAATACAATTACCTTAATCAATTAATTGATAATAATTTTTTCGTTTAGTCGAGACAATCCAGTCCTCGTGTCTTTTCCCTTCAAACACTTATATAGTTGCAATAGGAAAACGGTAGAAATGAATGATGATTTATCGAGGAATTTATCGAGGTGATATTACAATTTACAACGCAACACAAGATTGACGCCTTCCGTTTTAGCAACCTCATAGTGTTGACGTTTCGAAGAAATATAAGTAATAACACTAATTAACGTACGCAAGCATGTACTGAAACAGACGTCTATACAGTGTTGCACAATTTCGCCGCTTCGAACGCTGACTGTCTAAAATGGCCGCAAATAAAGGTCACGCGCGAAGCCAATACCAATCCATCTTATAAACCACGCCTCTCATAAAAAAAATACCTTCTATCGTTACAGGTTACGCTATCGATCTCCATTCTTATCAGTCTTCACGTCTTCTTCCTCCTCGTCGTGGAGATTATTCCACCGACATCTCTGGTCGTGCCGTTGCTAGGAAAATATCTCATATTCGCCATGATACTCGTTTCCATAAGGTAAGTCTAGTTTGTGTCTTAATCCAAATATATTTTTTGTTAGGTATATGTTTCATACGCTACTCCATTTCAGTTAAACTAATAAACAAAAAGGTATCATGTCATTTATTTTCCATATATTGTTTAAAACAAGACTTTATAAGCAAAAAAATGTCTGTGAAATAACAAAATTGTGCTATTGATTATATAAATCTCTTTAGTAATAAACTTGTACGTATTGACTGACGGGAATGTCCAGATACGCTGAATCCAGAGATTTATACAACGACATGTGATTCTTCTACGTTGCTCGGCAAAATGCCTATTGAAGAAGTTCAGTATTAAATTGAAATATGCATACAGTTTGGTGATACATTATATTATTCGGTAATTACATAATCTAGGGAACCGAGACACCCAAGAAACGACATAAGAAAACAATTCTATAGATGATACTCGTTTTGGTTTTGCTGTTTTTTCTGATATTCGAAAGATTCTTCTTTGAATACCCAAAAAAACAGCATTTGACAAAATGTCGGTTAGTTCTGCGGTACCTCCAGGTTTAATTTTGGGACAGTCTCTAGTTGAAAACTTTACAATTCTTTTATAGTCAAGTGACCGAAATGTAACCAAAATGGAACCACTAAATGACGGTCACTGTGGTTTGCTAGGGCCGCGTTTAGGTTGTGCATATTCTTGGATTTTCATTTACCATTAACCATATGGTTAATAACGTGTTCATGACCAAGCAACATCTTTGCCGAAGTGCGTTTTTTTTAGGTGGTCGGAGGGGCGGGAGGCACGTACCGCAAACAATGTTATGACCTACAGCAAACAATTGAAATACCCTCGTCAATATATTGACAGCATATTGATTAATATACATATATATGTATCTGAATCAATACATTTTCTGTTTCTTCAGCGTTTTCTTGAAAAGAATTAACGACAATGCCTTCATTTTTCCTGCTATTTCTGAGATTCGTTGCCTTAATACAGTTTCGGGTTTATCTCTGTTGAGTCGAGAGTTCTTGCTGAAATGATAAAAAATATAAATCAAATTGGACAGTTTATCTAATACTTGATGGAAGACGATGACCACTTTAAAGTAAGAAAGAAAATCCATAACTCTTGAAGAAAAGCGTAGAAGCGAGTGGGCGACATATCCCTTTGCTGTTCCCAGTGAACGTACTCCAGAGTCCTCTGGAGAGTTCTGCTATTGGACTCTCTTCGAGTCCTTTGCGAAATCAAGTGATTTACGATCAAAACTCTGCGAGAACCGCAGATATATGGCTTTGTGTTCTCCAGGGACAGAGTCGTACTCTTAGCTATCCGACCATTTTACCCTCGTTGCCTTGAACGTTAACGTTACTTATTTCTTCTCCGTCACGTACACGAACCGCGAGACACTCTCGACAATGCTTTTCACACAACCACGAGATTACTTCTTGACCGTCTACTCAAGACAGGTGTAAAGCCAAATAAACGAGAGACCAAAATGGACAGTTGGAGATAATAATTTTGATTCAACCACTTTATACAGCTGTAACAGATTGAAGAAAATAATGACTGACGCGATGACCCCCATTATTATCCAACAAAAATGTATTTCAAACATTTGATCACTGATTTCGAATTTCTTATAAATCGTTATCAGTATGGCTGAAATAAATTATTTTCATAGAAATTATTTAAATACGTGCACGCTAATCAGATTGATTATAAAAATCTTTTTAAATCTCATTTTAAAAAGTTAAAGAAGTTCGTATTTTCAAGAAACCAAAGAAACCAGTATATCCTTCATTTCATAGGATTTTCAAAGTACCGTTCATGATCAGAAACACTAGATATTTTTTCAGTTCATATACTCCAGACATCCAACCGGAAAATTTGCAGTGTTTTCTTTTTAGCTGTTTTAGTACTTTTCAATCCAATTCCAGCATCAGAAACTTCACGAGAACATTCCTTCCGTCACGAAAAAAATTAAGTGGCGCAAAAAAATCAGATAAAAATTTTTTTCCCTCCGCAGCAAAATGTAATTCCTTCTCATTCGGTTTTATTACGTTGGAAGAGCCAGAAAAAGCTAAATAGCTTTCTTCTCTTATGCAGTATTAGGCTAAGCCCCAAGCCAAGCTGTACGTTGCAAAAAAGTAAACCGGGAAATTGTGGCAGGTTGAAAGAAAAAGCAGGGGACGTCGACAAACGAAAGACTTCTCAAGAAGTAACACGAGTGAGGGAGGCAAAAATGGCAGACGCCTCCTTTCTACTTTAAGCCCTCGAGAGTTGTTGTCGTCGCCGAAGTTCACGACAAGCCACTATGCTATTCGCTGTGTGTAGTGCACTCGCTCAACGGAATTGTGTGGGTACCCTATATGGTCCCGTTCGGCAAAGTGCCCACAGGAAGTGACGATTCCCGATTCTAGCTTACGGATAAGCCACCAAGAGACGAGTAGAGCGACGCTGAGATATGGTAGACGTGAGGTGAAATCGTGTTGTCGCTGAGAAGTGTTCTCTAGCAGGTTTCATGAGTGCTCAGTGATTGTCGCCGTTGTCGTCAACCGCCGAGCGCACGGGTGTCATCCTGAACGACGCCTCAAAAGAGAAATGGCGTCGGTGATCCGGGCTTCGGACGACAATATTCCATATGGGACTCGAAATGCATGACACAAAGAAAAGGAGAGACAGAGAGAGAGATGACGAGAGTGAAAGCGTAGGCGGGTACAGTAAAGCAGTGTAAGTATGACTAGACGCAGAGGAATCTTGTATATCGGAGGTAATAGCGAAGCAGCGGGACCTTAATTGCATTCGAAATGTGGCAGCGCGGTTGGTTCCACATGCAGCCGTGTTATTATGCTATCTTCTCTGGAGTGTCGTGGTTTTAGCAATGCTTCACCTAGTCCTGCGCAAAAATCAACTCGAGCGTCCACATTTGAAACCCGGAACGGTCCTGACCGAAATTGGGTCGAGTTTCCCTAAATGGGTTGCCCAACTTGGAATCACAATGTATCCTGAAAATATTTCCGGCCCGGCACTGGACGCCAGTTAATCATGGATCAGGATTTGCTAGTATTATCCTGAAAACGACGGCCTATTTGAAATCGGAATTCTAAACGGCCATTAGTATTAGCCTGCTTCGGGATTAGTTAAGGTAGTTCGGTCTTGCGAGTAAAAATTTAAGAAATCTTCCAAACTTCGAATACCAGTATTTAAATACATAATAAATAAAACCAGTAAATAAATACATAATAAATAAATACACACGGTGATAAAATTTATAGACGATTCACCGCGTCAAACGATATTTACAATTAAATATCATGTTTTTTATACATGTAGCATGGGAGAAGCGTGGGAAAATGGCAAACATATTTTTTCTCATAGACAAAATTTTACGGTTTTGACAAAAAACTAGTATATTGAAGAAAAATTAATTTAGAAAATGTGTTTAAAAAATTAGAATCATTTACCGCGTAGTTTATATACATTTTTTTATGAATTACACATTTTGATGATTATTTTTAGTGGAGGGGATCGGAGAGATAGTCGCGAGTAAAGGAAGCGGCAACGTTGCAACGTTACAAAGCGCGAAAATACAAAACAGATAAATATGTATACTAAAATATTGCGCATAATATTAATTAATAAATCATAAAATATATTTTATTAATAGTTATGCATAGTTATTAATAACTATTATTAAATTATTATTACTTATTTACATCCATAAATAAAGGACTAAATGATTAATGAATTTAATAATTTTAAATCAACATTGAAAATGGTTATAAATATTTATAAACTTTCCTGTATGACGTAACAGGTCTTCCATAGTTAATTTATTTATTTAAATGACAAACAAAATATTTTAGTTCAATGTGTACGATTAGATCGTATACATAAACCATGAGTGAGTCTGGGCTATACAGAGCGAGTAAGAAAATGCGACGTTGCCAGATTTTCATTCAGGCTGATTTATGGTGGTGTGTGCGTATTTGTATAGACGTTACAGTAGTATGAGGAGTACAGTCCAGTAAAAAAAATGTGGACTATAAAGTTAGTTCCGCAGCTACACAACACAGCCCAATATGTATTTAGTAATCCAAAACTTTTTGACTGAATTGTAGGGAAAGAACTACCTTAACGTTACGCTATACGGTGTGACGTATTTTTCGGTAGCGGACCGATTAATCGGTCTTTTGGTCGAGAGCACAAAACATGAAAAGAAAATAAAAGATCGGGAACCGTCACCTTCGGCCGTCCACCCCCGCTCGCGCATCCGCAAACCCGGTGGGCGCCAGTTAATTTTTGTTTCACCGGAATGAACGAACCGGTATGTCCGAGGGATCGAGTGGGGCGGCTCAATCCCCAAACTCCAAATCGCAAGTCTGGGGTAAAACTCGCGATCGGGATCAAAACCGAAGGAATCGGTAGCTTAGTTGATTTTTGGGGTCGCGTAAAATCAACAAACGCAACTGGATGCACTCGCGGGAGCGAACGGTTGCGGAATAGCACGGCCGCTCAGTCTGCTAGGTTTGGTAGAGAGGGTCGCGGTAAGGTGCAATAAATAGCCACGAATCATGATCAAAATTAAATCAACGGAAACTAATGTCCCGCGAACAAAAAATCGAGAGCGAGCATCGGTAACGAATTCGCATTTTAGAATGCGCGAGAACTGACAAAGCGCATCGAGAGCGCCATCGTCACTACGAGAAAATCTGGTGCAATACCAAATTTAATGATTAAAATCACGGGAACGACTCACCGGAGCTGCCTGTAGCTGATCCATCCCATGGAGGGAGATCGAGGGATTGCGAGAGCTGTAGCACGAAGTGCAGGTATCCCACTGCACTTGAGAACCACCGAAAACTCGAGTTTTATTCCGTGGAATAAAACTCTCACCACACGGTCACTCAACGTATTCACTATACGGAGTTTGCCGGAGCGCGAGAACTACGCGAAGTCGCGCGCGCGAGCGACAGAAAAACTGTCAACACGGGAGCGTTTGCAAAACTCGAGGCACCTCGGCGGTGTCCCGAGGAAGACTGATTATTTCAAGTAATCATCGAGAACGATTCATAATCATTATTCCGATAGCTCAAAATCCCTTACCCGAGAACTACTGCCCTCTCCTTCGAATTAGTTCGTAGCGATAGCGGGAACGCAACTTGTGCCGGTAACATAGCAGAGATCTGTACGGTCGCCTCCCTTAGCTCATTGCGTGAAAACGGGCCTTTACTCAACAAAACAATTGCGCTAGGATACCCCATCCTAGGCCAGACCTAACTTAACTCCACCCGTTCTCCAACGCAATGCACTGTCACCGTAGGGCGCCGGATTTGCACCGGTCTACAACTAACCGCCAAAAACTCACATCGGTGACTCTCATCTGCCGGGCTGCTCGATTCGTTGAGCTCTCGTCCTCGCGACAGATTTGAGTGCACCAATCTCCCATCTTCTCTCAAAAACAACAACTAAAACAAAATCGCTAACAATTTTCCATATCCAAACGGTAGCATTCGAGGAGAGGAACGTCGAAATCGCTAGACATAGCTAACTCGGTAACATAAGACCTTGTGATCGTAATTTTGTAAAAAATCACGTCACAACGGATAAACGGCTTCTCTGCTCCAACTAATTATTCCTTAGCTTGGGTGAAAATTTGTTGCCACAACCACTAGGTTTATCGGTGCAACGACCTGGTATTAGTCACATTTACTATTTAGATATACTCACAGACTTAGCTCATTTGAATAGGTTAAGCAACAAATTTTATACGGATTCTATCTAAATAAGATAGTTGAGGCTTACGATAGTAGTTGGCCCAACTGACTATTTAGTTCGAGCAACGTTACAGAGGCACCTAACTGAGAATAGTTGATCTAACCAAGCAATTGTATGTTCCTCAGAACACTAAGTCATTTCGTTGAGGCCAAATTTTTTCGCTACGGCAACTAAGTAGCTTTTTTCTGTTTTAACGATTGTCGCACAATTTAATTCACTTTACACCTTGTGCAACAAAATTTAGTATAATAGAAATTGCAAAAGCTTGATTGCAATAGACATCGCAAAAAGTTTAACCGCACCTACGTCGTAATATATTATTATTCTAAGCATCCGGCGGAACAAATTTAGGGGAAATATATTTATCTATCCTAATTCATCTGACGAAATAAACATGTGGGAACTTCATTAGAATTTCGATTCGTATTTTGAAACAAACAGAAACATTTCAAGATTTCTGACCGACAACGAGAAACCAACGTCTTTCCGTTCACTCGCTTGTATTTCACAATCTCTTTCACGATCCGTTTCCCCCTCAGGCGCTCGTATTTTATTCCCAATACAAAGTCCTCGCAATTCCAGATACCAGGAAAATTCGATCTGCTGAGCTGCCAGCCAAGGCGGACAATTCAGCACTGCCGGCTTACGCCTGGACGAGAGCATATGTCTCTTCTTATTCACGTACCGTGCACACCAATACGAGTGTACATATGAGTAGCCAAGTACATACTGCAGAAACTTGAAACGGAAGATCGGCCCGCACCTTTTTATGGATAATCGTCCCGACTATCATCCGAGATTCTGAATCAATTTCTGGTCCATATATATCGCAGTACCTCCAAGGAATAGAAAAATAACAATATATTGACATTCGTAGAATGCAATTTTAAAAAGCCTCGTTTTATTCTTCACTCAGGGCTAGACGGGCACTGACGCTGCGAATTGGTCCTTTGATTCTGACAGAACTGTAATCCATGAAGCACGACTAATCACAGTATGAATAATGCGGTGACAATGGATACCGATTGATTACAAAGAAATGGGAGGAGGGAGGGAAGAAATTGCAATTTCATCCATTCATTCCATAATGGATATCTACTGGTTTCCTCGTAAACGAAACTCTGTAAATACCGAAAGATAATGAGGAAGCAATGTGCAAGATTTCACTTTCTACCCTTGTTACGAATGAATAGATAATAGATAACCATGGTATTTTGTTACATACTATACTTGGGATTGATATCTCAAATTAAAATTTTTAATTTTTCCAAAACGCCACAACATTGTTTTTTTTTTTTTTTTAATCAAGGAATCTTTTTTGTCTGTACTATCCGCGGAATACCCCATACAGATAACAAGTTAATCATATTTAAAAAAATAATTAGCACCAAAACTTTAGTCTTTAAAAAAATGTAAGGTTATATAGAAAATTTGTATTTGCGTTAATAATGAATATTTATCGTTTATTGTTCCTAGGTTTACAACCATTTTCCGACTGTGAGTCAGAGGAGTTTCTAATTTTCGTTAACAAGCGTTATAGGCAAACAATTCTTCATGCCATTGTCGGAAATAATGTCTACGCTGCCTTTTCCGCATCTACTGTAATATACAAAAATATAATAAATGTGATATAAAAAAATTCAATTGTTCGAAACTCCACAAAATCGATTGATTTTTTTTTTTAAATCAAGGAATCTTTTTTCTCTGTACTATCCGCGGAATACCCCATACAGATAACAGATTAATCATATTTAAAAAAATAATTAGCATCAAAACTTTAGTATTTAAAAAAATGTAAAGTTATTAAGAAAAATAGTATTTGTGTCAATAATAAATACTTATCGGTTATTGTTCCCAGGCTTACAACCATTTTCCGACTTTGAGTCAGAGAAGCTTCTAATTTTCGTTAACGAGCGTTATAGGCAAGCAATTCTTCATGCCATTGTCAGATATAATGTCTACACTGCCTTTTTTCGCATCTACTGTAATATACCCGCGTTTCCTCGTTTCCTCGATGGCATCATCATCATTTCTGTGTCTTTCGCTCTGTCGAATTTTCACCCTCTCAGAAGCATCTATTCACGGTGTGCTCACCGGTGCGTCCTTGATGAGTCGCTCGATATCTGGGGGTGAGGTGCGTCTCTCCCTCTTTCTCGCAGTCTCACACTACTCGTGCTATGTTAGGCGCGTTTTCGAACAAAGCCTTATTGTTTCTGGGATCTGGGTTATCACGCAAATGGACTGCGTCGTCCTTCTTACTGCGAGCAATTCACATCAATGCAGTGGTGTGTGCAAACGACGTTCGCAAATCTATACGTGCATGACGATTTATGAAAACTTGCCGAATAACGAAGACCGTAAATTTATGGAAATGATAGGAAGCTCACTTTTACTTTTCTCAATTCCATGAAAAATAAAACGAAAAGCTTTTAATCAAACTTATTAAATCCATTAAGGGGATGCTAGACTGGGCGATTTCGTATTGTATTGCGCGCCTCTTCCTCGAGATCACCTGGTAGTACCCCCTTCCCATGCCGAATGTAGCCACAAATTCAAAGTAAAGCTGCAACTTTTTCCGTTTCTATGGTAACGTTACACCGACGTTCTGTGCTTCATTCTTTTTCTTTGTGCCGAACCCGTCACACGCGTTTTGGTGAAAAACATTTTTATCGGACGAAGATGAGCAAGAAGAACAAATGTCATTCTTCTTCCGACGACGAGAAGGAAAATCGCTGGGAAAAACGTTTCAGGCGTTTAGAAAAACGCATACAAGAGCAGAACGATTTGATATTACGAAAATTTATTCGGAGTGAGTAAAACTATTAATCCTTCGTGTCCGATTAGATCGGCGCACGCCTCGCTAGGCGAGTTTAGTTTTGTTTCCACAAACCCATCCGTCTCAAGTCAGGCTTGAACGGAACGGATTTGATCCGGAGGTTTTCTCGATACTAAAGAACAAGAGTTCTTTTGAGTATTTTTTGTGGTAACCTGATTTTTGATCTGGTCTCAGGGACCAAATAGATAAAAAATCTGATCGCTGAGTCAGACTCAGTTCGATTATAAATCGGCTCTTCTGAGGATATTAGATATTCTCTCAGGTCATGACGATTCCGACACTCGCTCGCGAGTTTCGGCATTCACGGAATATGTTGAAACCGTTGAATCTGACAAGGAGGAGGGGGATATGATACCCGCAGCGACAGAGCCCGAAACGATTACTACTAATATCGAACCGGTAACTACTAATCAAGGAGATGAGCAGATCGAAGGACAAGCTAATGAAGGTCCATCATCTGTTGCCAATCCGGATGTCGTCAAAATTTCGAACCAATCGGTTTTATAAAGAAAAACTCGATGTAAAGATTCTCGAGGATCTCGGTCAGCGTGTGTCCTCGCAGAAGCCGCTTGGTGCACCGATCCACGACGACATCGTCCTGAGATGGACAGACTTATTCGAAAACGGTCTTCCTAAGGAGGAAAAAACGTTTCTACTGAATAAGTTTGGCACTCCCGAAAATTGCTCATTCTTAAACCCGCCAAAATTAAATTTGGAGATTAAAGCGTCTCTTCAGGAGCCTGTCTTAACAAGAGACAGTCGACTAGTGACCAAACAAGAAAAAATTGCGGTTTGTCTCTCAATTCTTGGGTCTACCTTATCGGATATGCTCAAAGGAGATTCAGTCGACAAACTGACGCTTCTGGGGAGATTGAGCGACATGGGCAGGCTTCTCGTCGACCTTCAGCGAGACGAAACCTTGACGAGAAGAACTTTAATTCTTCCAAATCTCAACTCTTCGGTAAAAGAAGCGCTCAAGGCGACCGCTGTCGATGAATGGCTCTTCGGGAAACAACTGGACGAAAATATCAAGATTGCCAAAAATTTGGAACGTTCAGCGAAGGATCTGGGAAAACCAGTTCCAAAAAATTCGAATTCCCAGAAGTCAAAAAACTTCAAGAATCCGCCCTTCAAACAGCCCTTCAAACAGCAATCTGCGACGATGGGCGGACAAAAGAAGTACAGTTACCAGAGCTCGGGGTACCGGAAGTCGGACCCGAAACAGGGATACTATCGCAAGAAAAAATATTAATTCCTGTGAGTATTCTGGCCGGACGACTACAATATTCTGTCAAGAAATGGGAATCACTGACCTCAGATGTCGTGATTTTGTATTGGGTAAAGGAAATAGAAATACCCTTCAGTGAAAAAGTCATTCAATCGTCGGCTCCTAGGGAACCTACTTGGTCGAGCTCTGAGTTGACACAGCTTTCGCTCGAGATTGATAAACTTCTATAAAAAAAAAAAAAAAAAAAAAAAGGAGCAATTCAGAAGTGCGAAAGAGTGGAGGGTGAATTTATTTCTCGAATTTTCCTGACACCTAAACCAGACGGATCTAGTCGTTTCATTTTGAATTTAAAAGATTTAAATGAATTTGTCGAAAAACAACATTTCAAACTCGAAGATATCCACACGGCCAGGGACTTACTCTCCCAAGATTCTTTCATGGTCACTATCGACTTGAAAGACGCGTACTATGCCCTCTCAATTGCAGAGTCGTACAGAAAATATTTACGATGAATGTGCAAATATTCGAGATGAAACGCGTTGTTTATTAGAAGAATTAGGCTTCATTATTAACGAAGAGAAAAATCAGTGGATACCTGCATAACAACGTCAATATCTTGGTTTTGTGCTAGACTCCCAAAAGATGGTGATTGAACTTCCAAAAATCAAAAGAACTAAAGTTTTATCAGAAATTTAAAAATTTGAAAGAATTACCTCTTACACGACACAGGATTTTGCTTCGTTTGTTGGAACACTTGGTTCTTGCTGTAAGGCAGTACGATACAGCTGGGTTTACATGAAAAATATGGAGAGTGAAAAAACCTCAGCCTTAAAAGCAAATAACAATGATTATGGGAAAATAATGTCCTTATCAAAACATATTAAAGACGATTTATCCTGATGGAGATCTCAGATTTAAATTGCCAATAATCCGATTTTAGAGGACAAATACTCCGTAGAAATATTCTCAGATGCCTCGGACACAGGATGGGGAGTTTGTTGTAACGGTGAAACATCGTACGGTCATTGGAATGTTAAAGATCGAAAATTTCATATTAATTATTTAGAGCTTCTTTCAGCTTTTTTTGGTTTAAAATGTTTCGCTGCAAATCTTAGAGATTGCGCAATTTTACTGAGAATCGATAATACTACTGCTATTGCGTATATTAATCGTTTCGGTGGTACTCGACAGAAAATTCTCAGCATACTCGCGAAAGATATTTGGAGATGGTGCGAACATCGCAATCTATGGATTTTCGCGTCGTATATTCGATCGAAGGTTAACACAATAGGGGATTCGAATTCGAGAAAGGTTGAGAAAGAAATGGAATTCGAATTATCGACATTTGCGTTTAACAAGATTTGTCGAATTTTTGGAACTCCAGAATTAGATCTTTTCGCAAGTAGAGCGAACGCTAAATGCAAGAAATATGTATCGTGGCTAAAAGACCCATACTCCATTGCAATAGACGCCTTTACTATCGATTGGGCTCCTTATCATTTTTATGCATTCCCTCCCTTTTCGGTCATTCTGAGAATTTTAAAGAAAATTAAGTTTGAAAGATCGAGAGGAATTCTCGTTGTTCCTCATTGGCCAACTCAAGCGTGGTTCCCACGCTACGTTTCTATGTTAGAATCGGAACCAATTACTTTTCAACCCGATGTTAACCTTATTCATTCTTCGAACAGGGAGTCGCACCCTCTGTGGAAGAACCTTACCCTGGTAGCCGGAATATTATCAGGAAGGCATTCTCAATAAAAGGAATGCCAGAGGAGTCTTTGGACATCTGTATTTCTTCTTTAAATAATTCATCCCTACGACAATATGAGACTGCTTACAAAAAGTTGTGGTATTTTTGTTAAAAAAAAAAAAAAAAAAAACGTCTGGATCCTTATAAGCTTTCGATTCCTGAAATCTTAACCTTTCTCACAGAAAATTTTCAAAAGGGAGCATCTTACGGAACTATTAATAGTTACAGATCGGCCATAGCATTTATCCTTGGTCCAAAAATTGGCTAGGACGATAGAGTTAAAAAAATTTTGCAGAGGAATCGCGAAACAGCGCCCACAAAAACCTAAATACAATGTCACTTGGGATCCCAAGGTTATCCTGGACAATTTATCTTCTTGGCATAAAAACACTGAAATTTCTCTGGAAAAATTATCTATGAAACTAGCTACTCTACTCGCGCTAATTACAGGTCATAGAATACAAACATTATCTTTAATAGATATCCAGAACATTTCAAAGACTGGCGAAATTATCGAGATAAAGATTCCGGCTCCAATTAAAACATCAGGTCCAGGTAGAAAACAACCAACCTTAATTTTGCCATTTTATTCGGCAAACAAAAATTTATGTGCAATGTCTGCTCTCGATATTTACATAGTCCGAACTCGGGAGTTACGAAATAATGTGTCGAGTCTGTTTATCTCGTTTAAAAGACCACATAAGGCCGTCACCACGCAAACGTTGAGCCGTTGGATAAAATCCACTTTATCTCAGAGCGGAGTGGACACCAGTATTTTTACGGCATACAGCACGAGACATGCTTCTACTTCTGCAGCAAAACGAAGTGGGGTCTCTATTGATATTATCAAAAATTCCGCAGGGTGGACTAAATCCTCGGAAACGTTTGCGAAATTTTATAATTTGCGTGTGTCTCAGGAAAAAGACACTTTTGCGAGATCCATTTTGAATATTAAAAAAAAAAAAAAAAAAAAAAAAGTATGTTTTCATTTAATATATGCATATCTTCCAAAACGCAAACCTGCCGTAATAGACTTTAAAAATCTACCAGGTGATCTCGAGGAAGAGGCGCGCTATACAATTGTACGATTAAACGAACTTACTTGTAAGTGAAGTTCTATCGTAATTGTATGAAGCGCCTCTTCCGAAGAGATCACTTCCCACCCAAGTCCCACAGCTAAGTTTTTTCTTAGCACCCAAAATATTACGGCAGAACTTTGAAGAAATGAAGCACAGAACGTCGGTGTAACGTTACCATAGCAACGGAAAAAGTTGCAGCTTTACTTTGAATTTGTGGCTACATTCGGCATGGGAAGGGGGTACTACCAGGTGATCTCTTCGGAAGAGGCGCTTCATACAATTACGATAGAACTTCACTTACAAGTAAGTTCGTTTAATCGTACAAATATACACTATTGATCGCAAATATGCTACAAATATACTTCAAATTTTGCAGGGATTTAATAAAAACCTTTGTGCTTCGGCGTCCGGTCTGATTTAACACATCTGAACCCCCGAAACGTTTATATCTTGCTTTAATCGAATTTTTTAACATCCCAAGCGGCCATATTGGCTTTTGAGAGGTTCAGTAATATACTTTTTTTTAAACATTTGCTCTATGTCTTGAACGGTAATTCGAGCGGTCGTTGAAGCATGAAGGTTTTTATTACTTCCGTGCAAAAGTTGATGTGTATTTGTAGCATATTTACGATAAATAGTGTATACTACGAATCGCCTAATCGACTCCAGCATCTCCTTAATCGGAAAGCAAATGATGTTGCGGAATATCTTAGGTGATGATAATATATAGTTCCAAACAGAAAATAGACTGAAAAACTTACCGATCCACATTAAGGGATCTGGCTAAATTTGAAGCCTGAAGAATGAGTCACTTCCGAGTTTTCGGATAGCAAGTGCAGGAATTTACACGCATAGTCTTGGCAAATCTCAATTTTTCTTTTCAACTCAAATATATTGATGAATACTGAAGTTATTATAATTTACACAATGTGTGGGTGAATAATCTGTTCGTCGGGTTCACTTTAAATCGAGGTAGAGCATTTTATATTTATCTGCTTAGATATCTGATAGTTTTTAAATATGATCATTCATTTGATAATAACATATTATTGAATTTTATTATTCCAAGATCGGTTTTGTTAATGAAGCTTATCATTTTTATATCGAAATTATATTTATAAAAAAACATAATTGCCCGCGTTTTATGTAAGCAATAACTTTGTTGTTTATTAATATCCGTCTATTAAATAAAACTGAAGCTTGACAAAACGATATATTAATTTTGGGTAAAGTTAAGATCACCCGTCAAAAAAAAATACTAAAAACCGACCTGCTTTTTGTTAGCCATGTTAGATGCTTGCTCGAGACCAATTGTGTTTATTGTAAGCAGTATATATCGTAAGGAACGATGTTCAATTATGTTGGCGGCTACATGTCGACTAATTCCCAAAGACGATCCTGAAAATTAAATATGTCTTCCGATTGACGTTTCGGTCGCTATGTGCGGACTATTTTCAACATAAACATTCTTGGAGTAGCATTAAATGGTTTAACTTCAACACGAAAGTGAACGTCCATACTTTTTTCAATCGATGTGATAGAAAATTGTATAAAAATTATATTTCCAGACATGAAGATGACATTTTACTGAATGTTATTTTGTAGCTGATTGTTTAGTTACTACATTTTATTGAGAAGAATTAACAGAATTACCATCCCGACAAACCCGAATTACCCCTCTCTTCTCTATTTCTCCCAAATTTCGACCGAAACTCTATTGAAAAGATAGGCTACATTCTCATATAATATCGTCCCTGGAATAGCACCACTCGCGATATTGCTATGATAAGGTAACCTTTTGGTGTATTCTTGGACCCCCAAGTTTCTTTACCCAGTCTATATTGCATGGACTGGGTAAAGAGTAAACCACATTGAGACACATGTAATAAGTGATCCTTGAGGCAGAGGCCAAGCACGAAACTAATCCTCCAACTTTTGCCAACCCAATAAGTCGGGGTCTTGTTTAACTTTAGCCATGTAATCCCGTACTATATGACCCTGTGTAATGGTGGTGGTTGGTTTTGGGGCACCGAGCAGTCGCCATTACAAATTTCTCTACGTATACCAAGTGTACCCAAGCACAACTATCTCTCGGTCAAACTCTGTACAAGGTGAAAGTCATTCGTGAAATTCATGAACTAGCAGTAAACATTAGGGTAATGTGGATCACTGGATAATCGAAGTCACAAACAAAAATCGTAAGAAAAATTGCCGTATTTCACTCTATTCGTTACAAGCTTGAATGTTAGCAGGCAAAACCTCGTTTGTTGTACTTGCTATTCACGTCGACTAACTTATCATAGTGAACGGAGCTAACGCAAAGTGGCTATATTGCTCAAGCCGATAGTTATGGTAACCAATTTATACCGAAGTAACCAACAATTGGTTGCCTCAACTAAGTTTTGTTATCCGTGCGAAGCTCTAGATGATCAATCGACGACTGCTGTACGTCTTACCCTGCTATTTATCGCCAGCTAACACATAGACTCGCTTCGGTACCAAGTGAAAGAACTTGAAGTGCAAGCAAGGACAAAGTATTGTGACTATCGGCACCCATTAACCAGAGGGCCGGGGTCAGTGTTTAAAAACATACATTCACACATGAACATATCACTTATTCCAATGCGTTTACCAACGTGGCAAAGGTTTAAAATATAGATGAAGAAGTGCAGTATTCTCCACGAATACGCATCGCGGTCAAGAAAACTGTCAGGATTTTCGCATCCGGCAAGCGAAGCTTTTGAAAAACCTCGAAGAAAATAAAGCTGCAGTGAAAAGAGCACAGCAAAGCGTTCCAAGGTCGTTAATAACACGCCGGTTTTATGCTCCTGAAGAGACTTTTTTCTTCGCTGTGGTCGGCGTTTACGACAAAACCGCCCTCCCGCCGCAGCTTTTACAATCTTGGTTTTGCACCCTTCTCTTCGGCATGATATGAACCTCTGTGGCCGGAAAGACCAATGTGGACACTGCAGGGTAAGTTTGGAGCGTGGCCAGGAATGCCTCACGTGAAATTCGCTTCGCACCACGCGAATTCGACTCGTCTTTTCATTCTCTATCTTCCGGTACGTAAAGCTAATGCCTTGCTTTACAGTTGGGTCCTTATATTTTTCGTTCTTACAACGAAAACGTCTCTTCGGTACCCCTGGGATGTCATCAACAGTTGCATTACAAAAGCTTCCAATTTATCGAAGGGACATTTTGGCACAATGCTCCTTTCAAGCAATGAGAGGTTTCTAGTTAAAACTAAGAACTGCAGTTGAAATTCCTTTGTACATTAAGCCTATTCAATTCGGACGTATATTCGGAATTAATAAATTGCAGATAATTAAAATAAATATCGCGCATATTTAATTAACCTAACTATGTTTGAAATAAACTTTTAGATCATTGTGAATCGTTGAACGTGGTTATCACCCAAGACTCAACCCGATTATCGACCAGTCGTATATGCCAATGTTGACAAACTAGACATCGGGCTATGGCCGATCATCGCCATATCCAATGACCCTTCATGAAAGTATCGTAAGCTCTCGTGCGCTCTGACAACTCCAATCGAATATTTGTTTTTGTCTTATAAGCATAACTGGACCCTTTTTGCTCCGCTACGATATCGAAATTAAGTCTCTCCGCCACTGCAATCCGCATAATTTTATATTCTACAATAAAATGAGATTTCCATGTATTAAGCGTAACGAAGCCTCAGAATATTGCAGAATGCGCAGGTTTGTATATCGAATAATCTTTGGACGTTCGACCTCGTTAGTCAAGGAGGGTAAGAGAACTCAGAAGATACAGAGCACGGATGAAAGCGTATACGAAGCTGCAAATTTCCCCATTAATATTAAACGCGAGAGAATACCGCAGTGGCCGGGAAAGCACGATGGTTTTGAAAGAGGACTGCTTCTCGTCCGGGAGACGGGCTAAAGCTAAGCCTGAAGAGAGGCGGTTTCAACGCCCTGAAAAGAAACCCCTTACCGCACATCGGCCAATGAACCTCCGCCGCAGTTTAAGTAGGTATGAGCTGAGGTGGAAGTTGAAGACGATACGAAGCAGCCGAAATGAGTCGAGACGTCAGCTGAAACTGGGCGACGTGAATAGAAACACTCGTGAAATTGATGTTTCCCATTGTCATTGACCCGGTGACCTCCATTGCCGCTTGGGAAGTATAAGGAGGGAAGACCGGATGAACAAAAATAATAACTAAATGGAAAAAAAATCGTTACTTTCCGGCACAAATCAATCTCACTAAAATAAAGTTCCGAAAATATGTGAAGCATTCTCTATCAATTCAGCGTTGTCTTTTGACGATCTCAGATTTGTCCCATAATTCGTCATATTTAAGTACCACTCGAATGCATTCAATTTTTTTTTCAAATTCTGTGATTCAATATTTCAAAAATCACAGTTCTTTTTGAACGGTCATATCTCGGAAACGTGTATTTATTGAAACAAATGTCTCCACATGAAAGTTGTTTTGTGTCAGTACTTGAATAGATTGTTTAAAATTATTTTCACGTTGTGGCAACACTAATTCGTTGCCAAAAACGGGGGATTATTCTTTATATTAATTTTTTTACCCTTCATCAATCCGAGCAAATCTGGTGATTATTTCGCGATACCGACAGTCATGCAGAAATTATTTGTAACTGTCTTAGCCACAAAGAAATATCCGTTTTTAAATAAAACATAACTCTCCCGTCTTCGATAAAAAATCACTGTTACCAGAACATAAAAATGATTTAAAATGTTCCATTCGAAAACTGTTACAAAACTGAAACTTTTATGTCGAGACATTTTTTGTTTCAGTCACTCCAAATTTTCGTGACATATTCATTTTTTTTAAATGGCGTTTTTTAATAATATGAGATTAAATATACTAAGAAAATTCACTTAAAGTGCTTTTTAGTAATACTTCGATACCAACAATTATGAGGCAGGTCTGAAACAGTAGAAAAAAATGAGTACATGAGAACTAATATTAACGCCGAAAAATGGGATAAATAAGGAATTGACGAACATTTTACGTTACCATTATGACAATTACGAAAGTTGCACAGCCAAAGTTGTTCTTTAATAACTAGTGGCTTAATTGCCAGTGAAAATAACTCTCAGTGTCCGAATGTCCCACATTACAACCTTCTTCTCGAGAGTTTGCATTACAACATAGAGCGACGTCGAAGTAACTCTCGACGCCAGCTGTCAGATTGCACTCGTAGAAAGGGGAAAGCAAAAAAGAAATGTAAGACGGAGGAAATAAAGGTAACGAGAAAAACCAAGGGAGACTGCAAGGACGGTGTTCGGCTTTGGCGAAATAGAGTTCACTCGAAAGTCGAGAGAAAGCCAACAGAATGCTGTTTCCACTTGTGGGCTAGCTTGTGCAGCCCTCGCAGTCGGCGAAATATACAGTTTCTCCGCATGTTCCTTAACCGAATAAAAGTAAGAAACAGGTAGTAGTCGGAAACCATGTACCTGCATCCTGTAGTTATACCGCAACAGCAACGAGATACGAATCAATTGTATCAAATTGTGCGGTACATGAAATAGCCATGAGAACCTATACTTTACAATTTGATCTAAAAGTGGGGTATTTTCGGTGAATTCAGCCACTTTATTCCTGAACCTAAAGTAAGATTATAATGAGTACTGCCTACACTGCGAAAAAAATATTATTGAATCGATGGAATTGTCAAATATCCTTCAAGTATTCCTCTGATTTCCCGGTGTGTCCACGAAAGTAGTATACTCAAGTCTATACACCGAGGCCTCGGAAAAATTGGCTGATCACTGGTTGATGAGCCAGTCGGTGAACAGATAAGCGGTCACCCATCCAAATGATGGCCACAAACAATGCTGCTGAACTCGGGATATCGCCAAAGCCATATACCGACCGCACAAACGCCAATGTCGGCTTACAGGGATGCTGCCGTCGATTTTCGTAGGCGATTTCACAGTACACACTAATTTAGTCCAGAATCCCCTTAATCAATTATATATTTAATGGGTTAAAATAATATCAAACATTGTATACATCATTTGGAAGAGTGATAAAGAAACAACTTCGGGATGATTGTACGTGTGTGCAAAATTAATGCTTTCTTATTTAAAAACAATCCTGTCATCGAAGTTCAACTTCGAATGCAAGAAGAACCGTTAATTCTTACTTGCTTGCAATAAATTATACAGTAATTAAACTACGTGTTCTGATTTCATTGGACTTAAACATATTCTCAAACCGAATAAAGAAAAAGTATCACCAAACTGGAAGTAATTTTAAAAAATCGAATTCGCACCTCTTCTTAAAAACATTTCACAAGGGTGAAATCACATGTTAAAAATCTAACCTGAGACTTTAAAAATAATTTAATCTAATCTAAAAGGAAGTTGTGTCAAATATTAACGCCTCAAAAATCATGAGAAATATCTGATATGTTGAAGAAAAGCGAAACTAAAATGACGGAGAATTATGTATGTCATTATTAAAAGTATATAGAACAGGTCTATATAAGTAGAAATTGTTTATCAAATTTTTTCATTAAAAAAGTATTCAGGCAATTTACAGAAAAGTAGGAGAAGACAATTTTTGGTGCGTTAGTGAAGGTACAAATTAGCTAGTTACGTGGATGGTTTGAGGTACATATTAGGGGTAAAATAGTGCCGAAGAGAGCATGTGGAGAATATGAGACGCGCTATCGCTTTAATACGAGGGTGGGCCAGCTTAAATATGGCGGTTTCCTGACTGGAGACGGTTAGATTGGAAATTCCAGACTCCGGGGTGTCGGTGGAAGTGCCAGGAGACGCCAACTTCCCGCAGTAGACCGCCGGGCTGTTAGCTCGCGCGCTCACTCTCAAGCTCTCCCCTCGGAAAGTAAAATCCAATTTAAACGTAGCACGATACTCGAATTGCGATCCTTGGAGCCATGAGAGACCTTCTATGTGAAGCAGTTATTATTCGGTAGAAGCCTTACGTTTTGCGTAATCATCGACTTATCACAATTTCATCGTATTTCTTCATGTCGTACTTAAGGCCTTAAGGTAGTCGTCTTGTTCTGTTTGGTATTAGATACATTGTCAAATATGAGATACATTCATGATAATGCGTATTGTTCCGGTCTGGTCAAATGACACCAGTCAATTCAGCTACAAATTTCAAGCCGATTACGTTAAGGACTCGGGGAGCAAAGAAAATTTTGCAAGTGATACATTTTTTTTTTTTAAATGTATATTTAAACCCCGACAAGTGCATACCAAGCATTAGAATTCTGCAATTTTGGAGAGACAGTGCACAAATGTTGGGAGCTAAAAAGCAAAATTTCGTCCTTATAGTAGTTTTCCGACCAAACTAGTGAACAAATTTTAGTGTTCCAATGTCTTATTTTATCGATCGAAGAGGGAATTCTAGAATGAGAGAAGAAATTTTTAGTCCAGAGCTTTTTGATAATTTTTTATGTAAAATGTAAGTAAGTCCGTTTTTATGAAAAATTCCCAATTGTAAATCAGTAAACAAGTCATTATAGAAAGTCCAATTTGCACTGCATCCAGGATTACTACGCTCATACTAGAATGCACTTTTCGACAGATAAAATAAGATACTGAGCACTAATATTTTAGTGAACTATATGTCATTACAAAATTGCAAAATTACAGTTCTCAACATGTACTCAATGATATTTAAGTGTAAGATTTATCAAATGAAGGGTATCGTCTACAGAACTTTTTCCTCATGACTTCTCATGATAGGTGACCGAGTCCACTTAGAGCATCGCAAACTTTGCAATTATTCGTTGAAGAAAATGTTTCGAATATTTTATTTATTTAAATTGAATTGGCACGAAATTTTGAAATTTTTCCACGTCGATTAAAGTGCAATGTTTGGGTTCATCAATCTGTTAATTTGTTCCGGCAATGAAATTGGGCAATATACTGCGTGTACATTGTCGCGTAATGTGTCTTTCATATCGAGATACAACCGTAGAGAACAATGGAGTTACACGCTTTGCAAAATTCGAGGTACGGTGTTCCCGAGTCATTAAAGGTGACGGAAACTCGGTGAAGGGAAGAGATTTAGACCGAAGAACGTGAGCGCATAGGCGGGACGACAGAAACCAACCCAAAGCAGCTAGCACATATATGGAGCAACTTCGTGCCACGGTGGAAAGACCTTCGTCGGGTTGTGGGAGTACACCGCGTCCGCACGCTTTCGCCTTGGCGAAATTCTATTCGTCGTGAAATTGAAGAGCCCTGGTGCCAAGGCCGGAAGTGAGACCTTAATGAATCGTCGCTCTCGCATAAATATTTAGCGCAAGCAGCCGCTGATTTACTTTACGTCGCTGCCACGAGCTTTCTCAACGCCTTTCTCTCTCTCTTTCCCTCATTTTCCACCAACCTCAAACCACCCGCTTTCAACTATCTCGGAGCAACGCCTGAGCACACATTCGCCAATGCATATACCGCGCATGAAAGTGTACACCACTCTTCCTAACGTCCCAACAAAATGGTCTGTTAAGCCCCTTGTAATGCACCATTTATAAAATATCTTAGGTAACGTGGGACGTCTAATTTAACAGTAGTCAAAAGAAAAAAATTATTTTGTCGAACATAGCCATAAAATCCGACTCATACTTCAAATTATAAGTCTTCGTTTTTGCTAGGACTTGGATATCAGAAAAATAAATGAGAGTTTTGAAATATAAAGTTCATGCAAACGCCGAAGGTTAAATATTATATTTACTAGGTCAACACTAATTGTTTTTAATAATAACCTATTCTTGGACTAAATTTATAATTGATAATCACTCGTAGATTTACGTTAAAAAATTCGATCTAATTAAAACAAAAAATTCAAATTGCAATAAAATTAGAAACACTTTATCGATTCCTACGAAATTTAGTATTGATACGGATTTATTGTTAGTCTATTTGTATGCCAAATTGCCGTTTGATATCTTCTCGTAACAACGGACATTTATTTAAACCACTTTTTAGCATATTTCGAACTATTCTGAACGCGATAATCTCGAATTAAAAAATATTCATGATAACGAGAAGGTTCCTCTACGAGAAATCTGAAATCGGTAAACTAAATTATCACAAGGTATTCCAATAAAGCTTGTGCCAATTAACTCGTCCACGAAATAAAAAAAATACATGTTTGGAATCTGGCAAAGAACTTAACTTTATAATACAAGGGACAATTTTTTTCTGATGTACGGGTAGAATAAAATACAAAATAAATTCGTACCGGTCTCTGAAATAATGTCCCGGTGAGTCCGTTACGCCGTCCACAGCCCGGAATAATTATTCGCGGTTCACTTTAATTTTATGAATAACTCCAGTACGCGTATGTAAAAAAGAAATTCTCTCCGGGCATCGCTTCCGGGGTGCACAAGCGGTTGCAGAGAACACCCCATATACAACGAGAAATCCATAGCCCAGAGCAACTACTCGAACTTCCGGCGTCGTGCCCGTCATTGCCCCTGCTCCACGGCCCCACCAGCCACGCCAGCCTCGTAATTCATGCATAAATTACCTTCGCACTGGGGGAATTTCGCTTTCCGAGCGACTCTGTCTGTAGACTATAGAATTTTATTGTAATGTCCGAGCCAAACACTGCATCGAGTGCAAGAGCGATTCGGTAGATACTCTCCAGGGAATTTTAATTACATTTCCATGGTTACCATGCAATATACGTGCTATTCTCTCCACCACATTTTTTTTTATCAGTTATAATATCCGTTACAAATTGAACATGCTTTTACAACTTATGAGTACCTTGTTCACTCGATCGATTGCAATCACCAGGTTCAAGTATTTTTAATTAATTAGATTTCAAGTGTAACATCGTTTTCGACTAAACTACCAGATAAAGCATACTACTACTACTACCAGATAGACCGGTTGTTTAATGGACTTCTTTATGACTCTCGTCGGGTTGTTAAATATTATCATATATATATACACGGAATGCGAACACGATTTTAAAAATTGTAGCTCAACAATTAAAGTTATTATTAATGGAAAATCAGATTTGAAAAATGGTAAAGGCTTTAAAGTATCCCTAAACATGTTGAGAATTTCCTCAATGAAATCTATTTTCTGATCGTATATGTGAATCGGAGTAACCAAAGAGTAAAAAAGTATACTAAAAAATGTATATGTATAACATATAAATTTCCAGAAACTTAGATCTAGTTGAATTACTTTTAGTACGGGATTAATGAATTCTATAATTCTTCCCAATTCAGTAGTTCCAGTTTTTCAAAGTGAGAATAAAAGTTAGCTTATACATTACAATTATAAACCCAGGGCCTGAATATCTGCATTTGATATTTGCTCAATTATGAAGATACAATATTGAAACACGATTTCACATGTTACAGCATTTTCTATAAATTCGTTTATAGAAAATTTTGTTCAGAAATACATTTTTCGCTTCATTTCCCGGTTTAACAATATCGCGATACTACTTGTTCATATGATTTTTATAAACTTTCGTTTATGCTTTAAATATTATTTTCTAGGCATCCTATTTTACACCCGGTCTTTCATTTCCATATTATAAAGGTACAAACATTGATCACAGCTGTTTGAATATCACCTGGAGAAACTGCAAAAATGTCAATTAACTGGACGTGTTCAGTTTTTTATCAATGTATTGTACTTTTTAATCGAATTTGTGGATTATATTTCCGAATTAAAATAACTATATGTAACAGAAAAATATAATCAGGATTTCTTTCCTCGACTTCAACGCTCATTTAGACCGTTGGTCCGTTATCAGAGGAATATATTATTGATTAATTATTTATCACTTACCGTCATAGTCGAAACCAGAAATTTATTATTGACAATAAATTTCGCGTCAAAGTAACAAATAACCGCTGTGTATTCATAGCAAGCTTACGATTTGCTGCCATTACAAGCCTTTTTTTTTGTTTCGCCAGCAAATCAAACGTGCAACGATAGCATATAGTTTGTTATGTCCGCAATGCTACTGTTACGTCCCGGTAAACCTTTACGAATTGCACTAGGGAGAACGTAACGGCGGTCTCACTTTCGGGTCAAGGCGTTAACCCTTTACACCAGGGACGGAGATCTACGCTACCTT
Organism: Clistopyga incitator; assembly: GCA_947507545.1. Taxonomy (NCBI): domain Eukaryota; kingdom Metazoa; phylum Arthropoda; class Insecta; order Hymenoptera; family Ichneumonidae; genus Clistopyga; species Clistopyga incitator. Next base: position 8,445,138 of record OX382176.1, read on the forward strand.
AATTCGGATGAGTGGGAACAGTGTTGGAGACTCAGAAAATAGTGGTTTGACGTCGATAGACCAGGCTCCAAAGCAGTAATTGAAGTCTTGATTCGTTTGCACTTACAATGTTCAATGAATTCGTTGTAACTTGCCGGAGATTATACAGTTATTAAATTTTCGTTACGTCCCGGTAAACCTTTACGAATTGCACTAGGGAGAACGTAACGGCGGTCTCACTTTCGGGTCAAGGCGTTAACCCTTTACACCAGGGACGGAGATCTACGCTACCTTAATTCGGATGAGTGGGAACAGTGTTGGAGACTCAGAAAATAGTGGTTTGACGTCGATAGACCAGGCTCCAAAGCAGTAATTGAAGTCTTGATTCGTTTGCACTTACACCGTTCAATGAATTCGTTGTAACTTGCCGGAGATTATACAGTTATTAAATTTTCGAAGACAGCCTCGCAGGGCTAAGGTACAGAGTTTCGCCGTCGGCGTGATCATCGTCGAGAGAATGACTAACTTTTCTATAAAATCTTGTCCTTATATACTTATTCGAGAGGTATGTTAAAGAATGTGGAAATTATAAATTTGTCAGTAAAGTGACCGGTGAAGACCTTTATGATGAAGGCGCTAATGAAAAATGCCTCTAAAGTAAACACTGTGGGTCAGCACGGAATTTGGGGACATAATTTGCTTCACATAAGATGCGCGCAGGGATTTTCTGACACACGTGATATATATGCGTCTAGTGCTTCGCGCTCTAGGCTAGTAGGGCTCCACTTGAGTTGAGAAGATGGTCCGAGACGGCGGTCGCTAGTGTTGCACGTGCGTTTCAACTAAGACGGGTGCGTGCAGTGGAGTTTCGGCTCGAGAAATATTAAAGGCTACGTAGGACGTAACACTACATCAGCAAAATATTGAAAATCTTAGCGTTCTGTCACTATAGCATAAATACTTTTGCTATCGGCACATAATTTTTGCTACAATAGCATTTTAAATTGCTACGGCAGCAGATAAAAGAGTAACAAATGAAGTTTACCTACAATGCCGGGCAAATTTCTTTCCGTGCAGCCGCAGAATTCTCAATGTATTCCTCTTTCAATTTTTCAAGGCATATGTGAGCTCCAGAGCATTTATGACATTTCAATCATTCCAACATAAATATCCTGAATTCCTCTTCCAGTTAGATTGACTCGTACAATTTCACGGATAAAGGGTTGGAGTATCTTTAAAATTAACATTTGTAGAACGTTCACTGCGATTTCGATTCCAGGAGAATTTCTGTAAACACCTATTCTCATCCCAATCTCATTTCCCGGCGTTTGTGTATCCTATGGGACAGATCAGGCGTGAGAGGTCCCTCGGGACTCAGCGACTCTCCAAGCTCACTTGACACATGACTTACGAGTATATATAGCGATCGACAGAGTCTAGCATTGAGGTTTATCCGGGATTGCGGCCGAGCTAACTCCAAATCGTGCCGCGTCCAACGCCGCACCTTCACCCGTGCTATTACATTTTTAGAACACGGCAATATCTCGAACTATCTTTTATGGCTCCACTTACAGTCAATCTCATTGTTACAGTCACGAGGGGCACGTGTCATCATACTGATGTCATTGAGTTAAGGCAATTTACTGACCTTACGTTTGTCCCCGCGCCGCGTGAGTATAAAAACTCAACGTGACACATTCATTCTCACATTTACATTTAAAATCTTAAAAAGGTCCATGAGTCTTATGGAAATACTCAATCAGAGAAACGAGTCAATCAAAAAAGTTTTTTCTTTATGGTGAGGACAACGCGCTCCGTCACCGAAAGAAAAATTTGAAAAAATGCCCTCCCTTCAAAATGAACCCGAAGGGTTTTTTTGAATAGACATATCGATTGGATCCACCGGTTGCTTCGAAACCAGATTCAAGAGTTTCACACTGTACCCATAATCCAGAAAATACTGGTTCAAGAAGTGGCCTTTGCTATAGGTTTTATTTTCTCTTCGCTGTAACCCTGCACACCATTTGAGCAGAGCAGTTTTTAATTAAGGTCCTTGAAGTTTTTGTCAGATTTTTAGATTCCGGTCCTCAAGACGTTTACTGTAAATAATCATAAGTGTTTAAATTGTGTTTTTTTTTTTTAATCAATTTGTGGTTGCCTCTTAGAGATGGAGCAATAACATAAAAAATGGGGGATGAAATCCGAGCGGTCGAGGGTCACGTCGAGATCGCGTTGCTATGGAATGCCACATATCCATATCCTTCACTGAACCCCCATAACAGTCCTGGTGCCTGCAGGTACTAATGGCACTAAGTCAATATAGCTTAATCGAACCCGGTATGATAGTTCCGTGGATAAAATGTAAAATACGTCGGCGGTAAAGTTGAGTTGAGTAATGCATTTGTGAAATGATCGATGTTCATCAACACTTTTTCACGATGAATAAACCTTTCTGTTTTGCAAAGGAATTATATAATTAAATGACTCTCCAACGAAGAATACGATTTTAAGAGAGGCGATTAATTGATTTCCCAAATCGTAAATCGTCCAATATTACGTCATCCACAAATCATAGTCTATATTCGAACCTTGGTACGGGTTTTCAGCTGCTTCCCCGTGCTCATGGCGAATGTAGTACGGCTAGGTCGGTTACGATCGTATTGTTTAGCAGAAATTTTCTGTCAATAACAATGTAGTATTTCATTTTTTGCTCCACCCAGCTCGAGTTTTCGATTGCATTCGATTGCAATCGAGAATGACATTATCGCTGCGTTGATCAGTGACCATGTTTTCATAAATTTAGGTCAATAAATTATTATTTTTCGTTCAAAACTTTGTTGACGACCAGTGCTATACGATGTGTCACTGGATTTTGGGATACAATAAGCCACTGAGCGTCGGAGGGAATGGGGTCCAATTTGTCACGGGGCCACGTATCTCGACGAAGGCCCGTGAAAAGAATTAAAAAATACCCTTGGAACAGAAATTTTTCCCTCGTTGGAATGAATAAAGATAATCCCACTTTTCCAAGCGGCCCAGATATTCGGTGATAATGGATGGTATTATCACCCGAGCGGCACTCTGTGCGCATGTTTTCTTTTTATTGCCTTAATGAATAATTGGTTTTTAAAGCAAAAGCTTCACGATCTCACCTTACCCCATGTTTTACATCACCTGACACATTATCTACATCCGACAGATTATACTCCATTAACCAATGTAGGTTTTGCCGATAAACTTGAAACGCCCAACAGACGGGTTAATGTTGGCATGACGATTATCGACTTTGTTACTATAGGACAATGATCGACCGAATATCGGCATGCCCATCGTTGATTTGCGGATTTAAAGCCAATGATCGGCTGGGAATCGATACGTCGATTGGTGGTTTGTTGATGTAAGATCAATGTTCGGCCATTTTTTGACTCGCCAATTATTGCTTTGTCAATACGAGACCAATGCTCGGCGAAGTATTGACTCGCCGATTGTTGGTTTGCCGATATGAGACCAATGCTCGGCCGATCATCAATCGGTGGTTGGTCGAGTTGGAGCCAATGCCCGAATGACAAATAGCATACGATTCTCAAGCATTCTGTTTATCAATTTTGGGTGTAAAATCGATAAAACCTACACCGTTTAAGAGATATCGATTATTTATTATTGACATCGACGAACGCGCGCCCGGGCGGAGAGTGGCTTCGGTGATCCCACGTTAAGGAATTCGATCCGCGGTCAGTGCTTGGATGGGAGACCGCTTAAGGGTTGAGAGAAAGGCAGTTTTTTTGAATTTCTGATGTATTTTCATTTACCAAAAACGCGAATTCATGTATCAGGCGTACGTAGGATTTGAACAATAATTGTTTATTGTTATTTTACATACGTGTTTCTCGTACACGATTCTCGATTAACATCAACTATTTGCTGCTAATAAGGAGCTTATCATCCAAGACTCGGCCCGATGTCGGCATCGGCGATGTCGATGGGGTACAATATGTCGGATAATGGTATACAATGTGTTATTCAGTGATTTAAGAGACATGTAATTATTAAATATCTACGATTTTTTTACAGTAATTTTTTCAGCTGCATTATATACCTAAGGGTCCATCATAATAGATTATGAATGGTATTTGTTTATCACACTAGTGCACTGATAGCATAAATTCACTGAAAATACAGTGACACATTGTCTCTGACCCTCCCCTAAAATGCGAGTAGAGACCTATAGGAGGTATCGTGGGAAAGGCCGTAAAATACATTTCAAGCCATAATATTGATGATTGAACAATATAAAAACACACGCTTTAAACTAAGTATACAAAAGTATTTTGTACGCTTATGCCAATTACGACCATCTCTCCATAACCTGGTACCGTGTTTTAGAAATAAATAAATTTCGAATTAACTATATTGCACATTGCTTTAAAAAATCTAAAGAATTTTGTACCTATCTGGATATCACACACACTGTATAATGAATACAGCGATATAAATCCTCATTTCACGTTATTCAGTCGGAAGCCTCAACTTTTTTAGAACTAGGGCGCGATCAGTGAAGTCGTGCGGCCGAAGCCGTGATAAAAAGAAAGGTAAGAAAACTTTTCATCGGGATTCGTGCGCGAACTAGTGGGATTTCCCGAATTCTTCTCATCGTACGCGAGAGCGAGAGACAGAAAAGAGAAAGTACGATAACGAGAATCGCCCTTTGTCCGCGGTGGCGGTTAAAAGAGGAAAAAAGGCACAAAGCACCGGCACAATGGAGTCCGGTTTCCGAAGTCATAGCACGAATGGTCCATCGCTTCGTGCACACGGCTCGAGAAGAATAATTTCGAGGTCGCGTGTGGAAAACCGGCATGGACGTTGCGTTCGGTAGACGTGCGATTCCGACATCTCTGCTGATGTATTAACATTCAATACCTGTGCTCAAATGAGGGATCACCGCATAGTGCAACAACATCCCATCAATTACTATAATAGACTTGCCCACACGATGAGAAATGTCTGTGTTAACAACATCAACAACAAAAAGGTGACGACAAAATGGTTTTGTTAGCCTAACAAAACAAGGATGCAAAGTAGAATCTTGCACATTGCTTCCTCATTAACTTTTGCTCTTTACAGTTTGAATTAACAGAAAATAAGGTGAAATTTATACACGAAGAATCACAGTTGGTCTATTTCCGGTAAAAGACACTGGGTCCACAAATATGAATAACGTTCTAATAAAATTTCGGACCTCTTCATGAATGAACGTGCATTCAAAATTAACATTAAATTCTAAGTCTCACATTCTAGACCAGAAGTTCCGTGAGCTTGATAGTATATGTGTAAATCTTAACTTTCTCATCGGCCATAAAGGTAAATATTACACTTTAGTGCAGAGTTGCTTTGGAAGTTTGTTTTGCTCTGCCAAACAAATTAAGCAAATATTAACGCAGGCACTTGATGAGGTGATGTGCAACGCCAATAGAGGTGAATTATGCAATAAGTGGTTTCCCATGTAAATAATGCTAACTCATAATAGGTTTTCTAATATTCTTGTTTATTGACTATAAGGAATTGGTTCTCGATAAGAGTTGATACAAATCAATATCCCCAGATGTTTTCACAGGTTCTATAAATATCGATATCATATAAACGACCTTCCATCTGAATAAAGTGTTTAATAACTTGACCAGGTATTGTCTAGACGAAAGAACAGATTTTGTATCGTGTTTAGTGATATCGGTAATCAACGTCACTGAAATCGTAATTAATCGAAATAAAACTTCTTTCAGTTCGGGATAGTTAAGGGGAGGTAAAATCTGTATCCAAAAGACAGTGAATAATTTTCGGAACAGTAACACTTGGAATCTTAAGACTTTTCGGAAAAACACTTATTTGTACTATTTGCGGTCATGACTTGGATGGGTGAACGCTTATTAGTTTTACTACTCAACGATTATATTATTTACCAATCAAAAAATTGATTCAAAAATTGCTTTAAGTAGATTTTATTGCGTGCACATTTGAGCGGATATGGAATTATCCAAACAACAACTTGTTGTTTGTTTTTCCATAATACGTCATCAAAATTCAACAAAAACTCATTACAGTGGACAGTGATGTCGTCTTAAGTAAATTCTTAGGATACGGTCAAGGAAGTGGTTCACGCTACTTTATCCACTACTCGACCGAGTCAACGCGAAGCTCACGTAGTGTATATACGTTATACGTCGTTGCCATCCTCGAAGCTTCTCTACTTTCCGTCGTTGACGTGTGCTTGGTTGCCCAGGCACTCCATTAAAAGTTCCGTCACTCCACCTCGCAAACTCATCTCTCTTGTCTGTGTGCTGAACACGCCATTTCAAGAGAAACCTTCGCTACATCACCGCTTCCGGCCTCGAACTTCCATTGACGTTGAGCGGTTACGCGTGAATCGCCGAGCCTCTTTCTTGTCCTTGTCATATTGTCGCTGCATTATCCAGACGAGGTACAAAAGAGAAGAACGAGTGCATTGTGACCTTGACTTTCGCAACTCTTCAAAACTCTTTTGAAATTTCCTGTATTGCAATCAACTCGAATCAAAATGGATGCGATATTCTCACCTGAGTCGACATTTTGCCGTAAACCGAAATCAAGCAAAGTGAACCTGAACTGAATTAGCTGTAGAAAATGACTCAGTGTTTTCAACTGAACAGTTGTCGAAAACGTCAACATCCATTAGAATCCAGTATCATTCATTAACGCTAAGTTTGCGTTTTTTTTTTTTTGTGTTTTTGTTTTGTTCGAAACAAGGATGAAGTAGACGTGAAATAAAATTCGAAAGGAGTAGAACTTTGCTCGTTGTCGCTTATTACAAAGCTTCCTCTATGATAAAGCCAGAATCGATTAACTTCTCTTCTCATAAAGGTAGATCAAAAGTTTTGTAAAAAGAATATCGAAACGATGTTCGAAGTTCTACTTTACGTTCTATTTTTAAACGAAGAGCTACCTGTTGTTAATTCGAATTCATGGCCTCTAAATAAAGTTCACAAGACCTGGCATGGACCCCATAGATCTAAAACTATGAGGAATGGTTGATTTTCAAAAAAATATACTTCACTGGTCCTGCCTCTTCCATTCAAGTTTCACTTGTCACATTAGTTTGAGGTAGAATAACTTTTTAAACGAACTTCATATTTCTTTTTTTTTTTAGAACGTCTTTGCCTATCAATGGGTAACCATAGAAACAGTTACATGGGGCGAAGTTCTACTTTATACTAGTATCTACGTACGTGTCGAAGATGAGAAAAACAAGGGGAGAGCGAGTCGGCGAGGCAAGATTGCAGGGTAAACCTAGACGAGAGAGGGTTTACTCAACCATCCCATTTTGTTGGCATTCGGGGCTTGGAAGAGTGAGCCGCAAGTGCGGAAAAACGCAAGTCGGGAGAAAAAAGGAATCAAAGGAATTTCACCGACCCTTCGCTGGCGAAAGGCCTCAGTGTTGCCTAGAAATAAGAGATTTGACCGAATCTGCTACCACGAGCCGGGCACGGAAGCCCGATGAGAAATAATATTGGAAGTAAAGAATACAATTTCCGCGGCTGCTTTTACGTTCGTGGCGAAACTTTTTTTTTCTATTTAAGGACGTTTACCTCCGAGTCGACTTCTATCTTAGGGCTTCCATTATTATTTTTTTAATTATTGAAATGAATACTTAAAACATCCAATTCCAAAGTGTGAGAGATATTGGCTGTCTAGTCTCGTTGAAATATGATTCAGAAGTTACCCAATTTGACTCGAATAATAAGCATTGAATCTTGGTCAAATTCGATTCAGAGAAAGCATTTGTCGATTATTCATATACAGGCATTCTGTACTATTTCGGCCACTCGACCCTCTCGCATCAGTTTGATAATTGGCCATATATAAGTACTACCCAAAAGTACCATTCCCGAATTTGTTCACATTCTTTAATCCACTCGGTTCGGACATGAGTTTTTTTTTAACTTCGTAAATCATGGAAGATCAAAGTCTGGCCAAATAAAATGTAAAAACAGTTATGTTTTACCATGAATTATTTAATTCAAAATATGTTAAATTTTTATGACCCTAATATTAATTTCACTGTAGATTTTAAACAGTATTTTCCGGGATATTCGGAGCGCATAAAAAAAGTGACATTGTGAAAGTCGAAAAAAATTTTTTTTTCGAGTTGATGGAGAATGCGCCATATGAAACATCCTCTGTCAATTCAGTCTCTTTTATTTCCGATCATCTTACATCTGCCCCATAATTGATTATATCAAAGTACCATTGAATGGCAATTTATGTGATTTTTATCAGATTTTTTTTTCTAATATTTAAAAAGTCGCCGTTTTTTTTTTTTTTTTAAGGTGACCCTATCTCGGAAAATTGAAATTACCGAAAAAAGACCCTTTTGTCATATCAAGATCACAAAGTACCATTACCATACGCTTGGGTTTTAACCAAATATCAAGGACATGCCCGTTTCTGAAGGGATTCGGCGAATAAAAACTCACGGAAAAAATAGTTGAAAATTATTCATCGGAAATATGATTAAAGAACTCATTATGAAAGACATTATTGTTTAAGAATGTTGAGCCCTCAAACCATATTTAAGCTCTTTAATTTTATAAAATCTACTAAAATCTTGTCTATCGTATTAAATTTTGTACTTTGTGTGTGGTAGTCCTTGGAATCTGAATGAAATTAATAAAAAAACTACCCTTAGACAGAAAAGCCCTGAAACAAAACCCGATAAATAGAAAATCATTTTTGTAGACTTTTTTTTTCGGGGTAAATCTTTCAAGGGATTTTTAACGATCTACCTGTGCAATCATGTTGACGGTTAAATAGGTCACAGACACAGTATGAGGCAGCAGAATTTGTAACGCATTATTTAAAAGACAAGACGTAGAAAATGACCGAATTGTTCGTAAGACTGTCTAGAACCAGATTTAGCATTCATGAGTTTTATCAAGGGTGAATCGTCTTATCGGACCACGTTGACGGGTTAGTTTCGCAAGACGATCTCCCAGACTTCGGCCAATCAAGATAGGAAGAAGCAGAGATTTGGTGAGCATCGTTGAGAAGACGAGCCGAGTGTAATGAAGGAAGTTCTAGCGGGGGCGGTCCTGCAGTAGCACAGAACGATTTGCAAGTTGATCGCGATTTAACTTCCAAATGACTCGCGCTGCTACCTTGTCACTCTTGCTCACTCGCTTTTTCTGCCTCCGTTATTACTTTTTTGCCTTCCACTTCCGTTTCAGTTTCATTCAACATTTTCAAGATCTGTCGGCCTCAATCTGGAGCAAACAGATTGTGTTTTCTGACTGGAGTATTTATTCAGCTAACGGCAACAGTGTTTATCAGTTCCCATTGACACAGTTGAATACTTTCATGAGATAAATAACATATTGATTAACTACTGAGACACCGTTAAAAAAAATTATTATTCACGAAACTACTAAACATCTTTCTTCAATTTCTTTCATACGACTTTCATTCAAATGTCTTAATCTATACATCCAAAGTTACAAGAATAATAATTATGTTAACGCAATAATCAGTGTCCAAATTTCCTTAAAAAGCTTTACACTATACACGTTTATCTGCCCGAGTAATAGTAAGTTAAAAAATTCATAGAGAATCGAGGGTTTACAATTTGACGAGAATATCGTTCAATATTGTTCTATATGAGTCTGTTTATATCAAAAATGTCAGCCTGAAATCTTTTAATTCGTGTGACTTAGAGCATTAAAAGTCACCTTACAAATAAAAAAATTAAAGCTTCACAAATTTTGAATCTATTGACAAACCTGTGCTAAATTGTATCGCGAACTGTGTGTTTTGATAGTCAACTTGTGTACCATGCTTAAGGGGAGGTTCCTCTATAATTGACCGACAAATTATACTAAGTTCAGGAATTAATTATGGATGAACAACAAGACGTAATAAGGTGTTTTTTTTAATCTTCATTTATCCTTCAATTGTAATGAATTTTTTTTTTCACAATGGCGTTCAAGCCCGCGCAAAAAAAAGTATTAAAAGAGTATTAAAAAAGTATTAAAAAAGTATTAAAAAAGTATTAAAAAAGAAGAGTATTAAAAGGCCGGCGTATTGGACTTTTTAATACTCAATTTAATACTTTTTTTCGAGACTTGAGTATTTAAAAAATACGTGCTTCTAAATATAATATATTTTGAAAACCTGTAGTCATTTAGAATTTTTAAAGAAAGACGAACTGATGAATTAAAATAATTTTTTAAAGTCAATAATTTTGCATGATGTTGGCAAGTTTGCATGCAACGAATATATCTTCTCAAAAAAAAAAAATTTGTTATTTACCCGAATGATTGAGTTTGGTCCAAAAAGTCATTATAGCAACTAAGAGCACAAAAATAATTATTTGACTCGATTACAGCACCCTTAAATGCGGTTGAAATAAATTTAAAAAATCATGATCTTTAGAGTTTTGAGATTGCATAACATTTTTTCAAGCACTATTACTTTCTATAATACGGAGAGGCTTAGAAAAAAATAACAGCATTGCCGGAACTAAGGAAGTCACCCTTATAGGATGTTGAAATAGAAAAAAATGTTATTGTGTGATGACCTTGAAAATTTCTGCATCTGCAAAATAGAATCTTTGGCAATTCGTAGCGCCTCAAAAATTCGCCGAGGACAAAAATCTCTAAAAACTTTTTTGTTCCTTTTTTGATTTTCTACAAACGGATTTTTTTTATTAATTTTTTCGGATTCATTAAGAGGGTGTTTTTGCATATTTCATACTTTAGCACGATGGTACGCCTTTTCTATTAGGTAGAAAAAAAAATGTCTAAGAACTTCTTTTATTCCTTTTTTAATTCTCTACAAACAGATTTTTTTGTCTATTAATAAAGAAATTAAGTAAAGGGATCTATAACCGTGATAGTCTCAGGAAGTATTATGAAACCTTTAACCATTAATTGCGAGATCCTAAGAGTAAAGATACCAAGTATGGATGTGGATCTGAGTATTTGTGATTGTTTTCCGCGCGCGGATGTCGTTGTCATTAGACCTTGCCCGTAAAATAGGGGGATATGGTAACGAATTTTATTAATTATATTAGGAATAACTTTCAAGTCGCCTCGAGCTATAATATAATGAAGAAGCAATGTGCAAGGTTCTTGTTCGCATTCTTGTTTAATTACGTCATCGAATAAATAAATAATTGAATCGATTCAATAAATGACTGAATGAAACAAATTTTTTTGTTTGAATTTAAATTTATTCAGTAATTTTTGAAAAAATATAACATGCGTGCAGCGGCAGCTTACTTATATTTTATAATTACTATCTGTAGTCCGCAATGTCGTTCTTAACTCGTGACTATGTAACTATTTCACGTAACCGTTTGTTATTTCGAGACGTTCAGTTGTCTATAACGTGACGTGACTGAAACCTCGCCATTTGAGGTTATCGTATTCGATGTAATCGCTGGTGAAAATATTTTATTCAAGAAAATTGTTTTCGGCATGAAAAACTTGGCCTCGACTAGCTGTGTCTATGGATTCTACAAAATGTACAGGACGCGCCGGATAATTTAACAGGTAATCATTCATAGTATTCAATCTATCAAATAATTACATCTATTCATTGGCATATTTCTCGATCTCTATTTTCGAATTTGCGACTGATTTTTTATATAAAATTATTCAATTGCTGAAAATATTTCTGACTCAATGGATAATACTTTTTTCATACTTCGAGTATTGAATAAGTATTTAATTGTTTGAATATTTAAAAAAGAATTACAATTTTTCAATGTCCCATACGATTAAATATTCTTTCAATAATCTTATAATACTTAATCGCTTTTATTGCGATTTGGAAACTTTTTGAATAACCAACACCATTCTATACTTTTTTTAATACCCGAAAATCACGGAGAAAAAGTATTAAATGCAGTATTAAAATCATCTGAAAATAATACGATTTAATACTGCATTTAATACCCATGTGATACTTTTTTTAATACCCGAAAATCACAGAGAAAAAGTATTAAATGCAGAATTAAAATCGTCTGAAAATAATACGATTTAATACTGCATTTAATACCCATGTGATACTTTTTTTAATACCCGAAAATCGCGGAGAAAAAGTATTAAATGCAATATTACAATCGTCTGAAAATAATACGATTTAATACTGCATTTAATACCCATGTGATACTTTTTTTAATACCCGAAAATCGCGAAGAAAAAGTATTAAATGCAGTATTAAAATCATCTGAAAATAATACGATTTAATACTGCATTTAATACCCATGTGATACTTTTTTTAATACCCGAAAATCACGGAGAAAAAGTATTAAATGCAGAATTAAAATCGTCTGAAAATAATACGATATAATACTGCATTTAATACCCATGTGATACTTTTTTCAATACCCGAAAATCACGGAGAAAAAGTATAAAATGCAGTATTAAAATCGTCTGAAAACAATACGATTTAATACTTTTTTTGATATTTAATACCATTTAATACTTTTTTTAATACTGAAGTCTCGAAAAAAAGTATTAAACTGAGTATTAAAAAGTCCAATACGCCGGCCTTTTAATACTTTTTTAATACTTTTCAAATACTTTTTTAATACTTCTTTTTGCGCGGGAGATACATGAAGTGCCCTCCGGTTCCATGCAAAACTGCGTGCATTCGTCACTCGTCGATTTTCAATCTAGAACCATGAAACAAGTTTCATTTTAAAACTGAATAAATACAGAATAGAATAAACCTGAGAAATCGAAAAAATATTTAAAAATGACAAAATGGCGGACATGTGAGTAAAAAAAACATCCAAAAAACGAACTTTCAAGTACGGTATTTTCAATAATTTTGGCACCTAGGGACTTAACAGTCAAAAAACCCTACACCTAAACGTAAACCTATAATTATCGATGGACATTTTTTCTGAACCATTTTCCTTTTCATTTTGTTAACAATGGACAGCCACGTAATCTTCAATTGACCGACTAAAAAAGGATGCAAAGTAGAACCTTGCACATTGCTTCCTCATTTAATTTTGCTCTTGACACAGCAACCTCTACGAGGAAGTATTGTAACTGATTTTGGCTTCCTCATAGAGGAAGCTTTGTGAAGAGTAAAATTAAATGAGGAAACAATGTGCAAAGTTCTACTTTGCATCCTTGTTTTGAGTAAATGAATAAATCACCGGCACATCTCATTTTTATTAGGCACAAACTTTTGTTTTACTTTAATAACTTTTGCGGAGGTTATAGCGAAAATCGCTATTTTTTCAAAAATTCAAAATGGTGTAATATTTGAACGACTTTACCGATCACCACCAAATTTGGTACACAGTAGGACTGCATGTTATTTTTCTTTTGTAGAACATTTCAGTTAATTTGCTGAAATTCGACGCGATTTATAGCAAAATGTTGATTTTTTACAAAAATTCATAATTCTATAAAATCCGAACCGCTTTACCGATTTTGTCGAAATTCAATACCAAACAGCATTTAATGTCTCTCTAGTTATAAAGAACTATTTAGCCATATCGGCAAACTTTTACGAAAGTTAGAGAGTATACGACATTTTTCAAAAAAAAAAAAAATTCTATAAAATCAGTATACATAGATATATTTTCACCAAAATTGCAGCAATTGAAGAGGAATTAATACTCTACTGGCATGCCAAATTTGAGCTCGATTGATCGTGCCCTTCGCGAATTATCGACGATTGAATTTTCGGTCCTTGAAACACACATACACACACACACACACATACGGACACATTTTCTAAACCACTTTTCTCGACGTTTTAGATGATTCTAATCATACTGACATGAAAATCTCGAAAACATTCTTTTTCGTGAAGACAAAGCTTCGTCTATGAGGAAGCAAAAATGTTCATATGTGACGATACGTGCCGTTAATTCCGAATACCTCCGCAAATTATAAATAATACTGTCAAAATTACTCATATCTATGACCAAAAATCAACCAGAAAGTAACCAAATAGTTTTGATGAGCCATAAAAGAAACATGTTGATCGATACCCAACTTGGAAGGTGTTTCGACCAAATGTGCAAACCAAATGTGCAGGTAAAAAAGTATATATTAAAAAAACATCATAGTCATTCTTGGTCATTTGGCGTTTGCAAAGGTTACCTCGACGGTACATCAGTTTTCATTTTAACATATGGAAGTAATCTTACCGGAGAAAGCGTCCACTATGATAAACGAGAATTTTCTGCGGTGCACCAAAAGCTGTATTTCTGTCACAATTCAAATACCACTCACACATAGCTATAGAAATTGCCTGGAAAATTTCCATCCGAAATTAGTGGAAGTGGCTTTTGTCTGATCTGGCTTTGGACTCGCATAAGACGTCTCATTTTCGCGTAGCAACATATAAGTGGATACACAAATCGTTAGTTGCGTGGCAAGAAAGCTCGTTTCGCATCGTCTGCCTGAATGTGCAGTAGGTACTTGAAGATTTTGAATATTTTATATGAATAAAATCCGAAGCACATATTCGACCGACGACGTCAAGACCATACTCTAGAATTTCTTGCGGATCGGGCGCGTTCAGACGTTCGTTTCTTCCATCCTCCCCCTCTATCGCCTTCTCTCTATGCGATCTCAACTCGAAGCTTTTGAATTTATAGCTTCTACGTGAACCGCGAGAAGAGTGCACGAAGAACTCCGGATACCCTACAGAATCTCAGAGTTCCACACACAAGAGTCTCGCGCCCCTTGCTTCCTCTTCTTCTCGCTCCCTCTCTCTCTATCTCTCTTTCCTATGCTCTTTCACCTTTTCACGTTGCAACGTTTCAGCGATGAAACCTTTGAGAGCCAAGCGCAGCTCCCGTCACGAGGTGTACTTACTCCTCTATATCCGTATCCGAGTTGAGCCCGCGACTCGAGATTGAACAAAAAAAGTAAAAACTAAACAGTACGTGCGAGGTAAAAGAACGATAAATCCATCGAGAGATATATATACGCAGGCTCTCGCTCAAGCAACTCAAACTTTTGCCCCGAAGATTGATAAGACCAAGCACCACAACTTGGAACAACTTGTCGAGAACTTGGAGTCCGCTTCAGCACATTGTCGTGGCGTGCATACGCCCCCTCCCCTGGGATCAAGGGGTGAAACGATCTGTCAAAGGAATTGCAACTTCTGGGTGAAATTTTAAGCTCCCGCTACGCTAGACCCAGTGACAGCAGGGGGGTAAATAAATTTTCAAAACACGTTGATCGTCGATCGCCTTTGTTGGTTTGGTGAAATAATCGGATAACAAAGTGTAAGTCATTCTCAAAATGGTCTAGAAGAACAGATCCAATAATACGATCAAAGACCGCGTTTTTGATTTGTAGGTAACAAACGAAAATCAATTTTGTGGACAAATCCAATGGTTGTGGCTACGATTCGAATCTTCGGCAGCAAAATATGAGATATAACCTATATAATCTTACTTTTTTCATATCACTGCAATTAATAATGATGTCCAAAATATTAATAACGGCATTTGCGATTAAGTGTAGCAACTGCTTCCAAAACTTGTTACAGTAGATCTCTGTTTTGTTAGTGTTCCATGTTGTATTTTATCTGTAGGTCCTAAAATGCACTCTTCGACAAGTACAGTCGAAGGAACATCAAATGCTAAATTTTGTTCACCGCTTTAATCTGAAACTGTGATAAGTGAAACATTTTACTTGCAATGGGAATTTTCATTTCAGGACCAGGCAGAATCTTCCTTCGAAGAAAATTAGATGCTTGCAAAAACTACTTGCTGCGTAGTGGTTGAAATGGAACTCTATGACGAGTTAAAAATGAAAAATATATTCGCACAGTTGACTAAACAAATATAAAACCCACTCAAGAAATCGTTTCACTTTTTATTCTTGCGTCAACAGTACTATATTGTAAATCAAATTTGATAAATCAAAGAATCGACACTTATGCTTGTTTTTTCTACATAACCTCCAAAAAGCATTATGCAAGTGAGCCGGTATTAGGGCCCTTAACCACTCGAATAGTTGTGTCAACCATTCAAATAGGTGTAGCCAATAGTCATTCAATAAGGCTTAGTTCGTGCAACTATTACTGTTTGGTTGTCATAAATAAGCCGAGTTATAGGGGAATTAGGAAATGTGGTTGGTTGTGTCAACCAATATCTTGGTAGGCCCAAAATTTTTTTTCTCAGTGTGGTTGATTGATATTCAACCAATTCTATGAATGTGATGATTTTCGGATAATTACATGTGTAATGGATATAGGTAATGCGAATAGCACTCTAGGATGGTTCAAGGAAAAAACGAGGAACAAAATGAGTAACATAAAAGCTTGATTAAAACATGCAAAGGAATAAGCCTAGTAAAAAATACTAATTTCCGTGTGACAAAAAAATTGGTTCCTATTTTTAAGGCATACAGCCACAAGGAAATTCCAAAGTATAATAGGAAATTCTTTCTTTGCACTCAATTTATACGTGTACCTTCTTCTGTAAACTCGTTTAATTCTGTACTGATCGACGTCTGTCTCCCTTTACGATCGTCTTTTGTGACTCCGCCCGCTCGCCGTTTACTTCCCCTTTCGACCTTTGTTTCCCCTTTCTATTGATCCTTGTTTCTCCCGCGTTCGACTTTTATTTTCCTTCATATCGTCTTCTGGTTTCACGACCACCCTCTTCTGCTTTGGCTTTCGTTCTTTATTTTCAGTCGCGCTCTATTTCTCCTCGAAAACGTGCACTACTTTCCTCACGGCTCGCCTTATTCTTCCTCTCATGATCATCTTTTTGTTTACTCGTGATCATCTGGACAAAGGTCCGGTGAAGTATCTGTAACCAGATCACTTCATTGCCCTTAACCTCCGCTTCCTGTACACTGAGAAAAATTTACGGCTCTGCCGACCGAATATCTGACTGCTAGCTATTTTCAAGTCTGTCGGCACAGCGGTGTAACTGCCCACTTCCAACAGCTGAACCCTTCCGCTTTACGTCGTCCACTTGCAGAAGCGAAATGGTACAGCTGTAGGAACTGAACGATGGCTAACTTCCAGCGATCAAAAAAATGTCGATGTTACGAAGGATAGCCAGCGTCACGATCGAGCTGCGCGAGTCTTGCCGGTCGTCGCCACCGACGTTTCTAGCGTACGCGCATCGCTCTTCCAATTGTGCGCGTAGCTCCTGCACCGGCGCGTATTGCTCCCACAGCTATACTGGGATTCTCACAGCACCCAACTAACAAAATTTCTCCAGTAACTAAAGCATACAGCTCTGAGTACTCTCTCGCATAGATATAGTAACGAATACAATGCCAGCAAAACGATATTGCTGCTAGAGCAATACGCATTGGTTATGTAAGTAAATTCATGGTTATAAAAAGAAATATGGACGCAGCAATACTTTGTTTTGTTGCTGTCGCACATAAATTTTTCTCAGTGTAGCCTCTCTTCTTGTCTTCTCGAGTACAATTGTCTTCACCTCCTGATTTCCCGTTACATTCACTTGATCAGATCAATGGATAATTCAAAATACTATTGCACATTTACTTGTTGACCAAGAAAATTGGCACCTAGCGCATCTATCGATATTTCATATAACCTATAGATTTGTTAGGTACATTTCCTTTTGCCGCACCGCCAAACCGGAGAACCGAGTAGCTCGTGGAAGTGATGTGCTATTCTCATCAAATAGAACTCTATTCTCGACAATTGTTATTATATTGATGCATTTATATTTATACGTCCGAGATATATATTTTCATTTTTTATATTTTAAGATCTTTATATATTTATTTTTACATCTCTACTACATGTTGAATCGTTCATTAACTTATGTCTGTTTCTATTCTTCATTGCTATTATCTACACATAGCGTTTTGTTTATTGATTGATTTTTTAAATATTAAACACAGTAATGTATATGTCGCTAATAAATATCGCTCTCTCTCTCTCTCTTTCTCATACTTTTAACTTATTTCTTCTTTCCGCATTTCTTTTCACACACGTCATGTGTTTTCTACTCCAATCGCCATTCACGTCCTCTCCTAATAGTCCCCATTTCCATAGCCCTTTCCTCTACTCTTACTATAATCCTCCTTATCATTTTCAATAATCTTTCCCCTCACGCATGATCATCCTTATTATTCCCTTGCTAAACGATCTTCGGCTTTCCTTTCTGATTATCATCTACTCCCACTGCTGATCTTCTACTTTCACTCTTCATCCGTTACCTACTCTCTCCATCAACCGTTACCTCCTCTCATGATGATTCGATACCTGCCACTCCCGATCTTTCTTTACCTCATCTTCCGACCGTCGGTTCTATCCTCTCTCGTTCATCCTTTATCTCCACTTCCACTCGTCCTTTACCTCCACTTCTGATTTTCTTCGATTACCTCGTCCCTTTCGTTTCCCTTCGCAAATGCCATCCGCTCCCACTCTTGATCATCCTTTACCTCTACTCTACGTCACCATTCCTTCTCCTGACGATCATCAATTACTTCCCCTGACGATTTCCTTTTGTGTCCCCGCTATTATGTGCCTGAAATATCGATGAGAGTATCTATGAAGTGCCTTCGTCAGGTTTCTATGTGGATCGTCTGCGAAAGCGATGAGATATTTTTATAAAACACACCCACATTTATGTACATATACATATGGGGTATTCCGTACCAACTCGACGACCAGCCGACCCTCACTTCCCAAATATGGTTCGCGATTATTCACGTTATTCTTCTATACACAAAATGCATGGTGAATTTTTTCCGGTCCACAACTATTGGTGATTATTATAACAGTCGTTCCATCAAAGTCTTAAATATTTCCATTGATTTTGTGTAGATTTATTTGTTTTAAAAAATCATAAATGACAAAGAAAATAAAATAGAAAAAATGATTTCTCCACTTTAGATTGTGGACCAAAAAATTCAGGTATAGAAAGGGCGTTTTTTCTTTAGCTTCAGATATTTGTGATTCAAAAACAGAGTTCAAAAATGTTGAACATAAATCTGAGTGCATTTTTTGTGTCGAAGGCTAAAAAATCACGAGCCACATTTAGAAAGTTGCCCGTCGGTCGTCTGTTGAATTGGTATGGAGTGCCCCATATTCGTGGATACACGTATATGATGTATAGTGATGGAGCTAAGAGGGTGTGTCATCTGAAATTACCCTATCAGTTACATAAAACAGAATATTGACTGTCATATTCCCTTGGCTACGCCCGAATTCTCGCCCAACGGTGAAAAAAATATCGTTCGTGAAATAGCAATAAGGTATAATGCTGGCGGATGAGTAATGAGCCCCAGTGTTCAATGCAGTACGTATTACTCCCACGGGTATTCGGTAACGGAAGAGAATACATTGCTGGTCCTCTGCGGCAATTTTTTTTCAACTGCCTGGTCGTGATTTAACTGACGGAATCTGAGTTATCGCTTCCCATAGGCACTATACTTCTCCAAATACCTTGCGAAAGATTTAACCTACGAACACGGAAAGACCACCAAAAGACAATACCATGTATCAGGGAGTGGAGGTAATGTGTAAATTATTGGCAGCATTTTCTTTCCGTTCAAGCCCGAAAAATCTCAGTCCATGGAACTCTTACATCAATTCTTATTGAATATTGTGTGACAAGGTTGCAAAAAAGTGATTATACATTCGTGAAACGTTTACGAAATGGTAATTTTGTTTTCCTATCCCATAAATCCGCACATTTCCAATTTTTTTTTGCGTTTGTTCAAATCTATTTTTGGAAATGTTATTTTTCATTCTGTGAAATAATTATGAATTGTAATGATATTTATATAGAAAGGTTTCATATTACACATACATACGAGATGTCAGCATCATTACACTTGCAGTTCATTATAATCAGTTTTAATAGGGCTGGATAATAAGCATTTAATTTCACAGAACGAATGATGACACGTTTGCACACTATTTAAGCGGGAAATCTTTTTAAAGGTCCTTAAAGCAGGGTATATAGACAAATGTATAAAATATAATAATAATTCTGGCATCTGAGACGTAGATCTTTTAAGGTATGTTGTATCTTGAAGTAAGTTCCTTTTTTAAAAATTACTCCGCTTAAATAGTATACACCGAATGAGATCTAGCGAAGGCCAATCTTGGGAGCAATGTTCTCTGGATCACGTGCAGGGTGGAAATAAAACTTAAGAATCCGGCTTCTAAGAAACCAGTTGACCCAATTAGTTGGCCCACTTACAAAAAATCCATCGGAGCCATCCTGCAGAGGGTAAATTATTTTACATACATTTTTGTTTGCTGTCTTTATAATTTATAGAAATACATTTTAACTAACTCATCCCCCTTAATTGTGCCTTCCGAAGACACAACATACATTACTCTTATACCCATATTACCCTTATTGGGCAATATGACAAAGTTATATGGATTTGTTAATTGTTTGGAGAACATTTAACCAAATTTAATGGATTTTTGTTTTAAATATGAAAAATCCCACTTGTCTTCATGCCGTATTTTGGTTCACATTTATTATATAATTTCAATAAATTAATATTGTAATACACATATCAAACCTTTTTTACATACGAATATAAAAAATATATGAACTTTACGTATATCGCCAGATATATGTTTCGACGAAATATTGGACATTGCTAGATACATAAAAAGTATATGAAAAATATATAAGAAATATGCCACGTGCATTATTTATATATTTTCCGATACATTGAAGAATATACTGTTTTAGCATATTTTTTATGCCAAGGGGAATCTCGCGTGCTAAAATGCTAATTTTCGTCCCACCCCAGAAAAGCGGCGAGGAGCGTTTAGAAAGCGTCTGCTTTTCCAGCTGAGTGTTGGCCCGTCAGAGACGTGAAAGTTTGGGAGAGAACAAAAATCGTGTCGGGGAGTAAAGCTGCGGATAAGTTCGACGCGGGGTGGGTGAGGGGGGTGCACGGGCTTGTTCAGGATCTAGGACCTCAGGCCTGGGGCAACTGAGCGAACGATGAGGAGGAGAGCAAAGGGTGTGGAAGAAGAGGGAGAAGGAGGATGCAGAAGCCGTGTGACACATTAATCAGAGGCAGCATCGACCCAACTCCCCTTTCGTCTCCTTCTCTCACTCCCACCCTCAGCTGAGCTAGCACTATATGCGCGTGCGTTTTCCACCCTTTGGACGCGCGAGATCGTCGCGCTTCCGCCGCCACTTCGGCTGGTGCGCGTGGCTCACCGCTGCGCCGTTCTACCCTCGTGCTGTCGCCCCTTCCATCGCCATTGCGATCTTCCTTCCTTGGGGAATTGGGCCAGCGGTTGCCACACCGCTAACACAGATATATATAGAGATATATATATATATGTATACATACGTACATACGTATATATTATATATATATATATATATATATATATATATATATATATATATACAGGTGGAGGAGAGAAAGATTGGGGTGTTCGCGTCTTTCCAACAACACCAGCAGGACTCTGTACGATGTACAAGAAAACTTTGTCCCTTCGCTTTCTTTACTCCACATGCACTTTCTTGTCCAAGGAGGACCACTATTCTTCATCGTCGTACCGAGAATGCCACTGTTGTTGCTATTTTCTACTTCCCTCTGACAGCGCCCTGCAAGGATCGAAGTGCACCGGGCGCGTACCCGGGGGAAGTGAAACGGAGTTAGTGGAAATAGACTCTGCGAGGAGGTGAGGAAGCATCTCGATAAATATCCTGAGAGCTTGTAATGTTCTCTGAGAATAGAACCTCCCTCTCCGAGTACCTTTAGCATTTACATACTTGATTTTGGGCAGAACTGTTTTGTCACTGATAAGAAGAATTGATTCTGAATGATCAACTACGTGTAGTATTTTCGTAGAAGATTATTGCCGGTCATTTCGATTTACAGAATTGAAGAGTATCATTGAATTTTTTTGCGAAATTAAGAAAACAAGCCCCATGGACATAAAATATATCGGACATAGAAAACCAGGCTGTTCCAACTGCTACTAACAACCAGAACCGGCCTATTATTGTTGAAATTTCTAATGACGCAGGGCCAAAGCCGGCAAAAAAGGCCTTAACAAGAGAGGCTGTCCTAGGTCTAGAATTTATTGGCAGCTATGAACTATGTCAGTATTGGTAACAATGGGACAGGTGTATTTTTGACAAATTATTGGTTTCAGATTACTGGCACACAAATTTTATAGGGAAGGTGCATCTATCGTAATTCTGAGCCGCACTGACAGCTCTGGACTTTGTCCAGTACTGGCAACCAGGATAGATCTGTTCTTCGTGAGGTTATCTAAGAATATTAGAACGGAGACCCAATTTTTGGTGATGTTATTTTCGCGTATTGGACCAACGCCAGCAATCGAAGCTTTGAGAACCAGGACTAATGTAATTCTGGGCCGCAGTCGCAACTTTAGACCTCGTTCAGTCCTAGCAAACTGCCCATTATTCGTAAGATTGTTTATCGGTAGTGAGACGGGGCCCAGTTTATTATTGACAGCCACACAATGACAATGACAATCCGTAAAGTTGCTTATCAATACTGGAACAGTGGTGATAAACGAGATTCTGGTAATCAAGAACCAAAACTGACCTATTTCTAGAAGGTACTGGCAGCTTTGAGCGTGGTCCAGTCTTAATAATGCATTTTTGCTAAAATTGATACTGGTATGGAGGAAGTGCCAGCGATAAAAAATATTGGCCATCAAGCTGTTAATAAGTAAAAAATCAAGAACTGTCTTAATTCCGGGCCTCTCTGGCAGTTCTGGGAGTTGCCCAGTACTGGCAACTGGGCCAGGCCTATTCTTTATCAAATTTTATACCGATATTGAAACACCGCTGGTAATGAAGGTTTTGGAAATCGGGCTGTCCCATTTCTGAAAGGTACTGGCCGATCTGGACCTTATCCAGTTCTGATAATCATAACACAGATCGATTTTTGGTACGATTTTTTACTAGTGTTCGGACAATGTTAGCAGTCGAAGGATTAGCCAATGTTGGGCTTTACTGGCAACTCGATACCTCGTCCTGTCAATCAAACTAGATTTTTTCTTCATCCGTTTGTTCACCGGTATTAGGACGTAGCCGCGTCTAGACAAATATTCGCACATGGAATATTTAATTGAAAAATATGGAAATTTTTATGAAACTGTTTCGAAAGTTCCCAAGTATTATGAAAATTTAAATTGTTTTTAGTGCAAATAATACTTTTTAGTACACCAAGCATAAGTTTTATCTCGCCCTCGGATATTTAACTTCAGATATCAGTTTATACATGAAAACTTTCAGTATTTTCACGTTTTCTAATTTTACCGACCCTGAAACATTTTCTCATTTCATTAAAAACTTGAAGGAAGTGGACGTGAAAATACTATAGATATGAGGAAATATGTTCGCTTCATTATTTTCAACCGTTGTTGGGATACGATTTCCGGTTGTCTCTCGAACTTCGTGTGTTCTTCGCTCTGAACACCAGGACTCTTTTAGTCTGCCCATTTTTTCTGAGTATTCAAGGTCCACGCAGTAGAAACTCAGTAAAATGAGATGACTGCATCCGGCAGATTGTCCCCAATTTATTCCTGAGCCTCCTGCAGTGTGATAAGTGTGATAAGTGCGATACGAAAGAATTGCTGAAGGAAACACCCTGGGGGTTTTCGAGAAAGGAATGAAAAGAGGTCAAAGGGAAGGATTACAATAATAACCTGAAGAAAGTCTGCAGTAAAAAAACCAAAGGTGTAAAGCAATATCTTTCATCATAGGAAACCCAAAAACAATGTTTTCATATTTAATGCTTTCTCATAGAAGGAGCTTTATTTTCATGAGAATTTTTTGTCCGAGATTTTCATGCCAAAATTCTCAAAATCGTCCAAAACATTGAGAAATGTGGTTTAGAAAAAATGGAATTTTCATTTTATACTAAAATTTTTTCTATTCACACATACAAACTCATTGTATACACAAAATAATATATTGATATACTCAATATATATTCTTCTTAACGATTTTGTTGGAAGATGTTACAAAATTGTGGAGTGTGAAATATTGAGGTCCTTAATATTTGATAATAAACAATTCTTGTTAAACAAAATCGAAACATATACAGATAATTTTCTAAATTACTCCCTCATCATGTATCGCTTTGTACAAAGCTTCCTGTACGAGGCAGCCAAAATCAATTTACATACTTTCTCATAGAGGTAGCTTTTTAAACGGCAAAAAATAATGAGGAAGCAAATTGCAAAGTTTTTACTTTTCTAGTAAATGAGCAGGAGCACGGCGTGCCAAGTCCTCGTTACTTTTAAAGCATATGTCATATATTTTGCCGGTTAAAGGGCTAAAGTCACTGGGAAAAATAGGATGAAGAAGTGCAACCGATTTAGAACCTCTTTATCTGGCCTCCCCGAGCGTTAACATCGGGGCGAGTGCTCGATGGCCTCGTCGACCTGGCGCTAAAATAATCGACGTTATAAATGACCGGGGAAGCATTTGCATTTCTCGTAACGCCCACCGCAGACGGTTTACGTTCATATGTCAGAGAGCGACTCCCGGAAGACTTTACTATCTATCTGACGCGTCTCGAGAATTACTGATAGCCATGCAACCATGAAGCCATTCTCTCGACCCAATCATTTATCAATTTTCACGTTTCTTTCTTCTTGTCTGCCCTCTTTAGTATATGCGTCACCGTGGTCGTTCTCAATGTCCATTTCCGTTCACCGCAGACCCACAAAATGGCACCCTGGGTCAAAAGGGTCTTCATACACATCCTGCCCCGACTGTTAGTCATGCGGAGGCCTCAGTACAAATTTGAGACGAATCGGTGAGTTTCTTTATTATTCAATACATCATTTTTTATCTACGATTATTATTTTTTATTATTATTATTAAAAAGTGCATGCTACTTTTAAAAAAATCATTTCCTTAAATTTATTAGAAGATTGAATATGTTGAAAGTTATGCCTTTCAAGATTTAGAAAATTGATTTTGTTTTAGTTATTGAGAAATGAAATCTCCCGAATAAATTGAATTCGGTGAATCTACAGAAAATTTTACTAATTAGCCCTGGATCTGAACTGCAGTCACTTATTCAGCCAAATGTAAACGGTCGACGAATTTGGTTGAAGTTCAAACAAATGCCGTAATTTTATATTAGTAATTGCAGAATTTGATATACTTGAACAACGTGGAAATTGACATTTTTATTTTATTTATGCGGAAATCAATTCGCCTCATTGCCAATTAGAAGAGTACATTTAATTTATCCTAAAATCGCAGAATGTTCTGAATTTAATTCACCATTGAGAAAATGCATTAAATTCATTCAGGCAATTGGAAGTCCTCAAATTTTTCTCACACTTCGAAGGATAAATAAATGTCGTCACTCTTAATGCAATGTAATTGATGTACCTAGAATTAATGATTGGACAAAATTGAATAAATTTGTCGTGAAATTGTAAGACATTATGAATTTATTTGACCATGCAGTAAATGCATCAAATTTATTCAAACAATTAAAAGTTCACTCGTTCAATTTACCATTTTAAACGTTCTACAAATTCATTATAAATTCAAAAAGTTCTGTGAATTTATTTAAAATTTATCAAAACATGAATAAATTTTGTCGCGCTCGAGGCAATGTAATTAATACTTCTGCGTTATATTTCCAACAGATATTCCTCGGGCAGGGTGCTCATGAGAACTGTAAGGGGTAAAGAAAAAACCTGCTACTATCCTTATCATCCATCGAATCAGGAGGAAAACGAAGAACACCTAACTCCAAAGAGGTTTCACAGTCGAGTTCCGTCGAAAGAGGACCTCTCGCCTTCGAGGTAACAATCTCTCTCATTACTGTCGAGGTTGCCTTTTCATCGCAGCTTCTCTTCTTCCTTTTCTCATAAACTCTATACATTCTTTGTATCAAAGAAGAACTTTACGTACCGACGAAGACTGCAATTAACAATTTGCCGTATAATTTCACGTTCATAATTAGGAGCTTCGGCACTAATTTCACTCTAAAAAATTTTTATTTTCACCGAACTTTTATAATTCTCTATTCACTACAGTTTAACGGACGGTGCGAGATTCGGAGGCAGTTGTCTCATACACGGACCACCTCTGCCGCCTTTACCTTTGCATCCTGACTGCGACGATATCACCGGTGCAGCTGCGTCTGAAGAGATCAAGAGTCCAGTTCTTCGCACCCCGGCAGTTTTTTCACACTCAAACTGTCCACCCGAAGTTCACAGATCGTGCATTTGCGTTCGATTTATTGCCGAACATACCAAAATGCTCGAGGATTCTACAAAGGTAATATAATTACCATTGAGCAATCAGCTTATCATACGCAACAGGATCAATTTTTTAAATAAATACAAGAATACTGAATCATAAATTCCAATTGCGATTTAAAATTTTTTAGGCTATTCAGAAAGCATAGATAATACTGAGAGTTCAACCGAGTAAATTTTACCGCTTGGTCGAACGTAAAGACTTACTCGAGGTTCATAGGGTTTACACCGACATTTCAACCTGAAGACTTTTATTGATACTTCAGCCCAAAGATTTGGGCCGACTGATAAAACCCGAACTAGATTGTTAACACTTATTTTATCCATTAACCCGTTTAATCTAAATTGAATATGACGTTACGATATGGCAAGGAAATTTTGTCGAATTATTATCGAAAGCTTTTTACAATGCCGGTCGAATTAAAATTCAACATGCAGGGTAATTAAATATCAAAACTAAAGTCTATAAGTATTCAAACATATCCATTAAAGAATATCTTGAAGCGACGGACAAGCCAGAAACAATCGTGCCGTAATTATTAGCGAACGTGACATTCTTTTTCGATAACATCCACATGAAAATTCAATATAAATATTTGTGAAATTTAATATATCGTTTATGAAAACGGTACTTTCCGTAACAATTTTAAATTTAGAAAATATCGTTTTTTTTTTCAGGAAGCTTATTCCGGTCTGTAAAACCCGTTAATTGAACATTTTATTGTTTCCAGGTGAAAGAGGACTGGAAATACGTGGCAATGGTGCTGGACAGGCTATTTCTCTGGATATTTACACTGGCAGTACTGGTGGGCACGGCCGGTATTATTCTCCAAGCGCCGACCCTCTACGACGACAGAGTTCCTATCGATAAGAAGTTCAGTGAATTCGCGACCACGACGGTAGTCCGATGTCCGCCCCAGTAGTCTCCGCCCGAGCCCTGCACCGTAGAAAAAGACTAACCCTAGGAATCCTTCCCTAGGTGTGTGTCCAAACCCTTTGCCCACCCTCTCCGAGTAAGTGAGCATCAACAAAGAAACAACAGCAACTTTCCTCCCCCCATGAGCGAAATTACGGTAAAAGGGCTCCGAAAAGTTATTAAGAAAAAAATTAAAAGAAAAATAAAAACAAGAAAGCAAAAATCTCACCAAGAGGTTCACAGAAGACGATACATAGCAGAAACTAAAAAAAAACGCTTATTTTCGATCGATCGGACTCCAGTTCGAGAGACATGTTTGTTTCACCAGGTGCGTCGCGAGAAATTTTTTTCATCGCAACGTTATTGTACTTACAAAAGGACGACGTGATGAATTACCGAGAATGAGATAAATAACAAAGTTAAAAATGGTATACCTACATAGTCTGTGCTCAAGTACTCGTAACGAAGCTGCCACTACTTAATTCGGTAACTTAACACTTAACGACAGCAACTGATTAACAGTACTGTTAAATAATTTACTGAATGAAGAAGAAAGAAAAATAAATGGAAATTTTAAAAAAATGCCGAGAGAGAAAGAGGAAAAACGCCCTAAGCGAGAGGCCGATGCTCGACGGACGGAGGAGTCTTGGACCGTTTTAATCGTATCGCAATTGGACGAGATTCCGCGCACGCCGAGCACTTCCCGATCCACTTTAGACGATATAGGATATATATAAATATATAAATATATATATATACTTATATATATATATATATATATATATATATATGAATTATAAATTATATACGTATGTTTTATATACCCGGTACCCAGTCAACAACAACAACAACAGAAATATGAATAATAAATATATATACATATATATATATATATTAGTAATCATCGAATAGATGAATGATTATAATTGTTCCACACAAGGATTAGATCTAATCACGTGACCTTAAGGAAATATATAGATATATATATATATATAAATACATATAAAAATTTATTTGCACATTTTAGAAGCGCTAACGTTTCGTACGCGTTCTATAAGCTGATGAGACGCGCGTTCGAAGAGCTGGTCTTTCGAATTTGTCTCGCGCGACCGAAGAGCTAACTCTTCGTCGCTCTATCGCATTTATAATATATTTCTTCTTCTTCTTATTCTTGTTATCGCATCTATATTCATTACCACTTGACAGTTTTGCTGCTGCTGATTGAGTTACGCTCAGGCATCTGTAACATGATGCCCATATACCAAAAATGTGATGATGAAGTAAAAGAAGGATCGCCAGTTTTCAAATTAAAATATGTATGATGGAACAAAATAAATAAAATTTTAAGTATTCGTTGTAATGGAATATTTTTGTTTTCAATAACGAAAAAATATTAACTCGTTTATTACGTCACCAGTGTCTCGTGCCAATTTAAAAGACAAGGTGATTGGAAAAAATGATAGCGTTCAATAGATTCTATCGAACAGTTTCTCAAAACCAATTAAATTATCGATACGTCGTAGCAGAATATTCGATTTTTCTACGACCGAAAATTTTCAAATGCTTTCATGATCTACATTGTCTGAATTGGCCACGAGTCACCGGTGACTCGTGGAGAATAGAATTCACGCTTGAGCAGTGAAACTGTTGCAGTCGAGTAAGTAAAATCGATTACACGATTGAACTATTAAAAAAAATACAGCCAAATGCGACGGATAAATTATATGGAATTAGATAAAATATTTGTAAATATTATAAAATAAACATGTGGTTGATAACGACGGGTCAAAGTATGTACAGTAAGGAGGAATGCGACGAATTCGAAGGACCTCTCGGTATCCTAGCACTTGTAACCGCCTGAGATCGATGTATTTTATAACAAGAAATGAACAACAACAAAAAAAGGAAAAAAAATTCTTATGATTGGCTATGAGAGCCACGATGTCGAGTATAAATATACGTTTTAAGCGATAGTAGGATAAGGTGAAGTAAAGCATACGAATTCTAAAGCTGATAGTTGTAGGGAGTTGAACAACCGACCCACGTTGTTCAATGACGTAGTCCATAGTCGATGTCACTGTCAGTCGTCTACGTTAATATTTTTCTAGCTAGACACACACACACACACACATACACACACATATATACACACACACACACACTCACAGACACGCAAATTGTACGAAATTTAATGTAATTACTGTTCACGGCGATATATTATAATATATATTTGCTCGCGTCCGGCCGTCTCAAATCCCGATAAGTAATCAATATTTTACGGCACAACCGTTGTAAGTTTAATACCAAAAGTACCATAGAAATTGCCACTTGACCTCGCGCAGAATTACACGTCACACTTTTAAAAAAGCCAACCGAGAGCACGAGTCGATCGACAAGTTTTTTTTTTTTTTTTTTTTTAATGCGACCCAGGCAGATTATTCAAAGACAATATAGTTCGATTTCCAATTGATAGTCTAATGAGAAACACATTTAATTTGCGCGAATATTGATATTAGAATAAATGAAAGAAAAAAGAAAGAAAAAAATGTTAGGAGTGCCTTCACGCTCAGCAGGGCGTCAGCGAGAGAATCGTTTAGTCACTGGTAACCCTACAGCAGTTCTGGACATAATTAAAATGAATATCAATTTAAATATGAAACAAAATTAATAACCAGGAAAAAAAAGATGGATCCAATTTTTTTATTGCTGAAAATACAATTATTAGGATATATTTATTTTGGTTCATTTGTGCAAATATTAAAAATCATTAATTTTACTTATCAATATGGGCTATGATTGAACAGTTTGTAACGATCCATATTCGGAAAATAAAAAATGTATAACTTGATCGGTGAGATAATTTAAGTGTTAATCCATAGTATGTTACGTGCCAATGAAATAAGTGAACATTTTTCAAAAACGTTTCTAACAATTTCAATGATTCGATTGACGTTTTTGCAGAGCCATTTGCGCCGTTTTTGCAGAGCCAACATTAAAATTATAAACTTTTCAACCAGACATTGTTGAGCAATTTAATTTCTGGAATGACCTTTCTTTTTCGAAATATTTCGAATGAAGTATTTACGAAAGAGATGTTTTTTCAAGTTAACGAGATAAATTGGAGATATTTTAAAATGAAGCACAGAAATAACTTATCGTATGTCAAATGTTGATTTGCCCAGCACTGCTCTGCGGGACCTTTGAGCCCCTGTTTGCTTCCGGTCGCACAAAAATTACTTGTCAATCGCCAACTTGTGCTCAAAGTCAATTATAGTATGCACGCACTCACGCCGTGATTATTCAACTCATTTACCGCAAACAACAAATTCTGCACAAAAATACGGAACTGCGAATAGATTCGGCAAGGGAATCGTGTATGATATAGTCGTGACGTATTTTAGCTGTGAATAAAAATGATGTAAAGCGATAAAGTTGCAAATACGCGGTGCATTATACGGTGCGAATTCGTGATGGGTTGTAAATATTGTAGTCTACGGATATACGTATGTCTGTAATTATAGCTGTAGATTGTATTATGAAAAAACCCACTCCTACTGCCAGTTGAAGAAAAAAACACACACACACACATCACCAAGGCACTACAGCAATAGTAAATTATAATTCAAAGTGGTAAAGCCCGAATTTTATTTAGAAACAAGGTCGATGATCCAGTTGGCTTTTTAATTATGTTATCATAATCATAATAACATGCAGAAATTCCAATATGATGTGTACATTTTTTTGAAGAGCTGAAAGAACAAAAATTTTTATTTCCCACAAAATTTAAAAATAGGCATTTTGAAAAAATTAACAAGAAAACACAATTAACAAATTGCGAAAGTAAAGGAATTGAAAATAAAATTGTTTTGCAGCTTTCCAATAATTTACACATCATTTTGTAGTGGCTAGACGTTATTATTAAGGAAAAATACCTGAAAAACGCACTTACTGTAAAATCTATTTCTTGCTGTAATAAGAATTTACGATACAATTATGATTCATAATTAATTATTATAATCATTTTTTAGCTGGGTAAATAGACCAGTCAACAGGTAATACTCATTGTAAAAAATGTCTCTAAGTTTCATAACGGAAGATTATTGTCTGGGGAGGCGTTCGATTTTTATAACTAATAGGTTGAATTAATCGCTACAAAGGTATATTCACAAAAACAAAGTAGAATAAAATTTTAATCATTTGCATATTAAGGATAATTCAAAATCATATTCTGACATGAAATGTCCTACTAAAATGTCCGGGTATGTAAATTGTCCCCAATTATGATTGCTAATTTCTCATAAACTGATAACGATTTTTACTTTGTGGTTTGAAAGTAATTTAATATTGTTACAACTTCACAGCAATACTGCAGTTCATGGTAATTTCTTCTCTGAAACAAAAAATCGTCATCAAAAGTAACTATGTTATTATTTCAAACTCACTTTATTGGTCTATTTATTTCATTGCTATATAAATAATAATTATTTTGACATATCACATCATACTCGGCAAAAAATGTATAATTACGTAATTTAAAACAATACTACAAAAATTCCATAAGAAAATATTTAAAAATTCCGCGGAAATTATAGTAATGACGGAAGTAATGAGCCGTTCTTTTTCCTGTTACTCATAATCCATTGTTTTTATTTGCATAGCATTTGCTTTCGAAACAATAAGAAACAATATTTTTATTAATTCTCAATCGTTGTTAATAACTTTTTTACATTTCTTTTCTATATCTACAGATTTTAATCCTCGTATGGTAAAATATTCTTGATCATCATTAACAGAAGTAATTATGAAAATAATGAAATGCTGACAACTTCGTTTCGATGGCAATACAAAAAATTGTAAATATTTTCCTGTTGACTGGTCTTCTTCAAAAGCGGAGAGTCTCTGATTTAAAGGATTTATTCCTCATCGGCAATAACTGAAAAACATCTGGGATCAAATTCTCCAACGTATCCGACGAAAGAGGTCCGAATTTCAAGATAGCTGGGAACGTGCCTTTGGTGCATGTACGATAGCCGATAAAATCACATCAAATGCAAAAGTAGATGCAGATTACCCAACAAGAAAACCCCCCACACTAGAGACACATTTAATATTGTTCTCCTGGCTGGTACTCTATCCTCGAAAACAACGCATTAGTGATAAACCTGCGAGCAAATCGGCAAACATTTTGCTCCGATCGAATAACGAAAAAGAAAAAAGAAAGAAAAAAAATTATTAACAAAAAAGAACGCACATCGTTTTGTATATCTTAGCGCACAGAATGCAAAGAAAACATGTAAGAACAATTTCGAACGGATGGAAAACGGCACCTGAAGAACTCATGCACTAGTCTAAATAGCGATTTAGCGTGAATTTATTAAGCTGTAAATAATGTGTATATAACTTATTAACAGTTATAATCAAGAGGGTATGTGATGGTCGTTGACATTTTTTTACAGTTACAACCCTGAAAGCACCTTGATAAAAAGAAAGAAAGAAAGAAACGGAAGCCAGAATAAGTGAAGAAAGCTTTGGAGCTTATTTCGTGTAACGGAAAAAAAATCAACGGGTAAATATTTGTATGTTTAAGCAAATATGCAGATAGAGGTTTGTTGCTCTCACCGATAAGTTTCGCTCATGTTCAACTTCCGCAGTTACCCACTCGCTCCAAATGTCGTAGTTTCTTTTTTTTTATTTCCTAGTATGTGAAGAAGTAAAAAAAAAAACATTATTTTTTTTACCGATTTGTTCTTCCGGTGGGCAGACCCATCCAAAGTATAGGAGTCTATAGAAGTGAAGAAACGCACAGAATTTACGACGGAAGTAGCGTTTTCACGAGGTCGTGTCAACGTTATCGGCCAGCCTCGCGAACCGACGCCAATCCGATTATCGTAAATATACTTTAGAGTGACTTTAGTAAAGTCCTGCCTGTAACGATCAAACCAACTTGTTTCACAAGCTGACGATAACACGAAGAACAGTTGACGCCCGGTGAGCGTTAACAGGTCGAACATTGAGGGACACAAGGCGACTTAACTTCTCACGCCCAAAACCCACTTTGAAGTTTAGTCGACAAGTAGTTTTATCGATCAAGGATATGGTATTGATAACGATAATAATAAATTATTATTATTATTGTGATTATTATTATTATTGTGGTTATTATGATTATTATAAACAATAAGCTAATAATTAAAATAGATGTATCATTGATGATGACGGTGAAGTTAACGAATACTTATATAAGTAATGAATATTATTATCGTTAGGTACACAGTTATTATGTATATCGTAAAAAAGATTTGTTAAATATGTACTATTATAAACAACCTGTCGTTCTAATGGTAATGACGAAGTAAATACGAGATTACTTGTTGCTTGGTTTTTGTAATCATGCTTGACGAAAGCATACGAAGAATAAAACTTGTTGTCGTAGAGAACTACTTTTTCCTGGGGGGTGGATGACGCGCTTTTATACACGTTCGAAAGAAATCCAATAGCATTTCCGACCTTGAAATTTTCATTCCTTCATTTGTTGCTTCGATTTATTATCGCAGACATCATTATCGTAATTATGTTTGTCAACTCTTTATTGCGTTCTTTCAAGAGTAAAGATTAGAGGAATTAAAATACCTTGCCGCGAATATAAATCTTACATATTTATATATAACAATTCAGCCACACAACTTTCAGGAATATATTCCACCTACTAATTTTTAACGAGCTTCAGGTAATAAGCGTATCGAAAAAAGCATATTTTTTTATAATTTACACTCATTATTAAATTAGGTTTGACATTCATTGTCTAATAATAATTTGTTTAATTGAAATTTATTGCCAAATAATTTTCATAATTGGCCAGATTTAAGTAGCGTTCGAAATTATAGATTGTTATTAATTATACATTTTTGAATTAATACTATTAAGAAATGCATTTTTGTTTTTCAATAAAACTTAAATTGATAAGTCGTTCAATGAAACCGTAAATCGAATAAAATGTTTTGCACTGAAATTCTCCATTCAATTACATTCGTATTCCTGAGTTTAAGTATATTTTCATCAGAAAAAAATTAAACACTTCCATTTCATCATTCAACTAATGAGCCCTTGATTTTTTTCTTAATTTTATTTAATGTACAGAAATATATACAAAGCCATAAAAATCAACGCAGTGGACATTAAATATTAAAGCGGTAAATAAAATATTTTTATCCGAAATCGTATAATATTTAGTCCATTTCTAAGATCATGGAAACATGTCGTTACACAGTTGGGTGCCTTGGTCATGTAAAGAAAAACGAAGTTTTATACTATTTTTCGGATAACACTAAAAAATCTCTTTCTAACATGCATTTATCCACAATTATTCTCATCGAAAATTTGATCAACAAAAAGAGTATTTATTTATATCATTTTTTTAAATCTTTGATCATCAGATATTGTTCATACATACACAATAGTGCTTATCAAAATTTCTCAATTACAGGATCATTACGATTAGTGTTGCAAATCCCCATTGTTTCAATAAATAAAATTAACGGTATCATTTGATTTATAGACAAAATTTCGTCCAATCAACCGCAATCAATCAACCGCAGCAATTACAAAATGTTACGTAAGTTTTTTGATGACTGTAAAACAAAACTCATTTTCTTTTAAATATTGTAAGAAATTGTGAAACAAATGGAAGAGGTCTTCCATTATTTTCATTATGCATCAACTGTATTCCTCCATTCTTTCAAATGTCTTACCATAAAAATTGATTGAAAACAAAGTTTTTTTGCTGCTATTCAAACGTTTATACATCATATCGTAAATGCCACATTTGCCATTAACTTTATTTTTGAAAAAAAATCAGGACTCACAACTCGGATTATGTGAATAGTGAATTCAAACTGGACAGAATCCAATAAATTGCGCTGAAAAAAGTATGCATAGAAAATGTCGGTTCTCTGCATGCAGTAAACCAAGTGTCGTATCGAGTTACTGAATATTGTATCTTATAGAGAACTCCATATATGGGATTATATAGAGCTATAAATTGCCAAACTGGGTTTATGAGGTTTCGTATGAACATGCACGAGAATATAATTCATTTTACGCACGCTTCTACTACAACGTAACATTACAACAAAGATAAGCACCGAAATTGAACGACTTTTTGATCGACAAAAGGTAAGTCTCAATTGTTCCCGTGTTTCGTCAACTTTAAACGCTATTTTGACCGATGTTTTTCTATTCTTTGGCCGTATGAGGAATTCCGGGAAAAAAAATTTAATATTTTTTACAATACATTGATTTTATAAATTTTATAATTTTATAAATTCATAATTTTAGACAATTCATTTTATGCACGCTCCTATTACAACGTAACATTACAACAAAGATAAGCACCGAAATTGATCGACTATTTGATCGCTAAAAGGTAAGTCTCAATTGTTCCCGTATTTCGTCAACTGTAACCGCTATTTTGACCGATGTTTTTCTATTCTTTGGCCGCATGAGGAATTCCGGAAAAAAATATTATATATTTTTGTTCGTAATGACATGAAAAATAAGGTTTAGCGAAAGTTTGTGAACATGCATTTTTTGTTAAAGTTTGAACAAAACTCAGTTTTATTTTTCGTGAAAAGGGGAACGGACCGCAAGATTTTGTGTAAACGATCAAAAATATTAACACTTATTATGTCAAATTGTTCTGACCTCCTAATTTTTTTCCTTCATTAGAAATTTTTAAAAAATAAAGTTAAAAAGTCAGTTAAGCTTGATAGAAGCCCAGTACTTTCTACTAAATTCTCTAAAAATTAGGAAATGTAATGTAACAGTTTGTTATATTACAATATTTTTCTATTAAATTAATAATATTTCCGATACTGTAAATTCGGTAACAGTTTTAACAGTGTAGTTCTCACTACAACGAACCAGTAAGTAGCCATTGTGAACAGTCCCAGTATCGCCCACAGCGAATACGATTTTCTGCTACGCACTTAAGTCCAAAGACTTCTTCAATGAACTTTCGATGAAGAACTTGAAACCACTCGTATCGAAAGCGCTGTACAATATTCCAAGGAGTATTCGATAGCAAAGCTTCAACGACATACGCAGAGAAATTGACAATCTCTTCGCTACTCAAGCATTCTCTAAAACGACGTTCTATTGGCAATTGTTGTATGGAATTCAGGAAGCGATGTTTGCAGGAACGATACAAACGCGTTTGCTTTAGCTTCCAAAAGTGCCGTGACGTAACCCACTTTCTTTAAACTTTCATAATTTTTATCCCTGAAACTCTGGAACTGATAAAACGATTGAAACCGTCGATTTAATTCAATATAGCAGTATACTTAAATAGAAACAGTAATTATTAGATTGGTTAAGAAGAGGACCACGTTTTTTTTTTTCCAGTTGCTCATTAGGTTTAAACAATTTCTCTCAAATGAGAAGCTCACGTGACACGAGCGACCTAGAAAGAAAAATGTACTACGGATGTAGAAATGTACACGGAGGTACCAACTTTTTAAATGTAAGAAGTGGATGCACAGTAGAACCTTTTCCATTGCCTTCTCATTATTGTTCATTTACAAAGGTACCTCTTTGAGAAAGTATGTTGATAGATTTTTACTTTCTCATAGCAAACGCTTTTTTAAATGGCGCAAATTATGAGGACATGATTTGCGAATTTCTACTTTGCATACCCGTTTTGAATTAATTAACTAAGAAATTCGAACAGCTGGACAAAAATGCGTGCTTAACTTAGTTTTGCGATATTTCCATTTTTCAAACAACATAACTGCACGTTTTCAGCATTAAAATAATATTCCACTTTCTGCGAGAAAAGAGGAAAATTTTGTCGACTTGTCACTCGGTTTTGAACGAGCTTCTCTGTTAAATCTAATCACTTGAATCCCAACGAGCATTATAATAAAACATATGGTCCTTTTTTCAATCGGTCTAGAGATTATCTGTGAACTTACGTCTTCAACATCTTTCTCGCTGTTGAAGCCAGTGGATGAAGCATCCAAAAAGGCACTCGTGATTTTACAGGACTTAGGATACCTATTAATAAAATATTCACATTGTTACTTTTTGAATCCCCGAAAATTAAACGAAATAAAAATGACATTAAGCGTAATACCTTCTGGTGATGTTTTTCCAATTACTCTCGATAAATTGGAGAGCCGTTTGCGAAGCTGCAGGATAATTCGAAAAGCTCTCGAGTATAATAAGAATGTCCCTTTCCTCAAAGCTCTCACTGTAAACTATATCGTTGAGAACCCTAAACAGAAAGAAAACACAACACTACGATCTCAATAGTGTTTTTCACCTACTCGGTCGCCGCTCTTTGCACCGGAAATTGCAATCGATCTCCGATATTGGGAGCGAGCTGCACTGTGCAAGTTTGTTGAACATTTTGAACTCACGCCTGAAGCATCCACGGCACTTGGAAGCACGCCAACGAAGAAAGCAGTGAAACTCTCTCTTCTCTGCTCGTTACGTTTGTAAACTTTTGCTGCCACCATTGCCAGCTGAGTTCATGCTCGAATTTAGCAAAAGCGCAGAGAAGATTCTCGTGAAGATAGGACGGTACGCTGTAGAATTGAAAATAAACAAGAGAGGTTACTTTCAGCAGTAATTACGAACAAGATTTCGACAGCGCCTAATTAAACTGAAGTAATTCAGGGTAATTATTTAAGCCGAGGTATCTCAGCGTCCATTTCCAAATCGACTGATCTCACGATTCAGAAACAAGCTAATTTCAAATATCATCGTTGAATTGACACGGAAGGCATTCTGAAAAGGCTAATTACCTACTGTCTAATTTTAAGTAATTAGAATAGGTTAAATCACGGTTTTGTGATCGAACATATGCGGGATAGAAAACTAAATAATTACGAAGAAGCCGATAGTGATCTTGACTTTTTTTTTTAAAATTATAAAATGTTTTTTATAATTGTAATAAATCAATAAAAATATAGCCGCGGACTCATAAAGAGAAGCGGGAGCAACATAGTTTTCATGAAAAGAAAGAGGTGAAAAAGCGTCACTTTATTAGAACTTTCTCTGAATTAATAATAAAAAAAAAAGACAACTGCAGTTGGGAAAAGACTCAACGGCCCCTCCGAGTACTGCGAAACCATAATTCCGATGTAGCATTAATGATAAATCTTTTTAGTTATAGAGTATTCTGATGAAGAAAAATATATATATAAAGGTTATCATATTTAATTGAATACTAATTAATCAGTCTTAGCGAGTTAAGTATTTTCAAATTGGCTTCCGAGTTACGTCACTTGAATACTGATATTTAAGAAAAAATAGGTTGTTTCTGAAACGTGAGATAAGTTTTTTGGATGTACGTGCTGAGATATTTCAGTTTAAATTATTACCGGACATTACTTCAGTTTTATTGGGAGCCACTGATTGATTTGCTGCGAAATCGCTAATGAGAATTTAAATGATTTCCGTACTCGTTGTTAATTGGCAGGCCTGGAGTTTTCTCGAAGTCAGCGTAGCTTTTCTTAGCCCAGGCGAGGAAGTCCGGATAGTCGAATATGCAGGCCAGTTCGTGAGCTATTCTGGTCAAACGCGTACCATCGGTAATTTGGGACCCTACTTTAACGTAGAGATCCGACACGAACTTTACCATATATTCCTAGGAATTTTAATAGTATATTATCAATACTGCCACTAATATCATTCAATAAACATGACAAGGTAAGCGGAAGTATTTATTTAATACACTGAGAGAATAAAAATGGGTAGAACCAACAAAACGTCGGCTGCGCGGCGGCGAAAGGAATATTTTGTTAATTGGACAAAATATTTGGGAACACTAATCGAAAAAATTTTGTTCCAATCACCAATCGCTTCGAGCAATTAAATATTTCTTTCGACCAAACGAATATGCTTTTCGCTGCCCGTAAATGCACGTTTCGTTGGTTCTAACGATTATTTTTCTCAATGCAATAAACATTGATTAGTCAATATACCTGCTAAATCGGTATCTCCGAATATAATTAATAAACAAATTGGGTGAACAAAAATTGTGAATTAACGATTACTCGCATATCAGGTTAGACCAGTAGTTCGTGGGCATATCGAAATACGTGGAGTTTGTGTAAGAATCAACAATCTGATTTATTATCGAACGTGAATTTATAGCGCGTTGCCCGCGTGGGCAGCAGTAAGGAGGAATAGTTGAGCTGATATGAATAGTTTTCGTGCAATGTAACGCCAATGTAACAAGTTGCATAGCACTTATATCACTGGTATCATTTATTAATAATTATTTACTTCTATTTAGTATTATTTGTATCCCCACTTGGGGCGGGGGGGGATCGTCTGGAGATGAAGCTCCTGTTAATTCTTGTATTCCTGAGATGAAAGGAAATACCTCGGCAGTCCCTCATTTTACGTCAAGTCAGCATTTCGGATCTCAACGAATTCATAAAACTAAAACGTTGTTTTCGATGCCAGGCTCAGCCGACAGACCAAGGCACAAACAATTTTCAATTTCCAGTGTGGCACGCCGTGACCGGATTATGAATTT
The DNA here is from genome assembly GCA_947507545.1 of Clistopyga incitator. NCBI lineage: Eukaryota > Metazoa > Arthropoda > Insecta > Hymenoptera > Ichneumonidae > Clistopyga > Clistopyga incitator. Next base: position 8,484,848 of record OX382176.1, read on the forward strand.
GAAAAACGCATTTATTGATCTGAGTATTATCTAAGTTGTATTTACATTGCTTACCTTACGAAAGCAGAATAAAATTGTTATCGTGTGAAATTTCGATAAAGCATTAAAAATGATTACTTGATAGGTTGAGTAGACGGGGCTGTCATAGAGAACAAGATTGAGCTTGATGACGTGATGCAACAAAATTGACCAAGGCTCCGGTGCCATTTCATTTTCCGGCAGGTAACCAATTACATCGAAGGCGATCGAATAAGGTACCAAGCCTACGAATGCAAGACTCAAGACGTCATCTACAAGGGAAGCTCTCGTTTCCGGTGAGAAGACTTCGTGATTTTGTCTCAGAGCTCCAGCGAGTAAGTTCCAATTTCCTTGGTCGTAATTGACGCGGAAATAGCCTTGAGATCATATGATTAGTTCAAAAATATTGCCATCGAATCATAGAATCGCGGTCGGCTTATTAACTAAGCAACACCTATAAATAAGCTCCACTCACCGGATTTAGTTGGATTGAAGACTACCCAGGATTGGTTGTCACTCGGTTTACTAACGAGCTCCAGTGTAGTTTCAACTTGTGGCTTGATCCATTTGAATGAAGGCTTAGAACTTTCTTGTGCGTCTTGATGACTGATCCAAGTTAATGGAATGTGCCACAGTTGTTGACTGACTTGCGTTGGTTTGTCATAACTAAAACGAGCCTATGAAAAATACCAAATAACAATTGTAATACCCACATATTGATGGCTTTTCAAAATTAATTTCCACGGTTTTATAGAAATTTTCCGAAAATTCAAGAGGTCAATTAATAACGTACATTTTTATAGCCTAAATCGCCCTCCGCGCGGCTTAACTACCGAATAGAAATCTTGATTGTCAAACCGCTGGTATTTATTTCGAATTTTATTTGTTCCAGGAAAGATAAATATCCAAACAGTAATCAGCTGTGCTTGCCAATAATTTCACAGAGTACTCGCCCTTCTAAGATCACGGACAGCTACTCCAATCCACCGCCCGGGATTTTTTATTCGCACGTCACAAGAAATAATACAATAAAGAAAAAATCTTAACCGCGTACACGAGCTAAAAGAAAAGTCCTACAAAAATCTTGCGCTAACAGTTGGTCTGATCAATCAACTGATTTACTTCAGAATAAAGTTGAATTAAAACCCCAAAAATCCATTTAAGGTTTTCTAAGTAAAAAAATGGCCTTTTTTTGTTCATTCATTTACACTTATATCGCATTATATTTCGATTGGATACTTTAATGGAAGCATACGACGCGTAATAATTAAAAATTTGCTGACTGACCTCTGAAAAATAACATTTGCTACGGTCGATAAGCTGCGTATTCATATTTTTATGGGGCCTGAATTCAAATTTGTATGGTATCAAAGTAATCTTTGTGTCTGTCGGCCTGGTGAGTGTAGGCTGGAAGATAAATGGCGCTATCGTAGCGCCTCTTGTCCCATGCGGCCTAATCTCGTACGTGGTACAATCGGCAAAGGATAATAAAGCCTTATCTCAAACGACACTTAGCCGCGTAATGGGAATGGGCGCACATAAACTGTATTGTTTGAAGCAATGGTAGCGCAGAGATTGAATAGTAATATTGGAGCACCTGCTGCACAACTGCCGATCCGGTCTCATAGTTTCTCGTAACAGTGACGACCGGATAGCCACTTTCCTCCGTCCAAAGTTTCATCACTTCCGGTAGACTGATTTCCCCCTCCGGATGCTCATCCTCGGTAGAATTTGACGCCATAGCATCCCAAAATGAGGCTACATTGGCATTTCCGCCAGCCCTGATTAGAAAAAATAAAATTTATACAGAGTGTATTAATAGATAAATGGGGAAAATTATATTTCAGCAAAATAAAGCACAGTTGTCAGGCTCCATTACTATATTTGTTTCAGATTCAGTATTTCATAATAATAACCTGCAATTATTATAAAAATTGTTTGAGCTTTTAAATGATTTCAAAGAAATTTGATATTTAATAAAAATGATTTAATATTATCGAAAGCTTAAAAACTGCTGTCACTAAATTACTTTTTAACAGGTCTGGTATATGGCGTTATTTTGTCTTATGAACAATACCGTGGAATTCTTAAAATAAATTATTTCCAAGCCTAGAATAAATTTAAGTACCGAGTATTGAAGCTTGACTACATAGATTTTTGCTTTACTATCAATAGAATACCCACCACCTCGATACGAAAGATCTGTATCCGGCACGAAATTCTGGTTGCCTTAAGACGCCATGCAACATGCGAATGATACATGCACCTACGAGCAAGCATTTTTAAATTGAATTATTGCCACTATGGTTATTTTTGTACAGACAACAACAAAATTATTTAAATCTCCTAGTAATTATAATTGAAGTCATCAATATTATTTTGTAGATGATCTTTGTGACTCATCATTTGGTTGTTCACTAACACAATAATTGATTGACGAAATCGAAATCATAAGTTAAATTATCATGGAAATTTTTGAATAGCCAGCTCATAAATGTTGAAAACACTTAAGGGGAGGTTCTTCTATAATTGACCGACAAATTACACTAAGTTCAGGAATTAATTGTGGATGAACAAGAAGACGTAATAAGGTGATTTTTTTTAAACCTTTATTGATGCTTCAATTGTAATTTTTTAAAAAAATTTCAATTTATACGAAATGGCGTCCAAGATGGCGGCTGATACATGAAGTGCCCTCCGGTTCCATGTAAAACTGCGTGCATTCCTTACTCGTCGATTTTCAATCTAGAATCATGAAACAAGTTTCATTTTAAAACTGAATAAATACATAATAGAATGAACCTAAGAAATCGAAAAAATATTGAAAAATTACAAAATGGCGGACATGTGAGTGGAAAAAAAACATCCAAATGACGAACTTTCAAGTTCACATGTACGGCACTTGGTCATTTTTCAATATTTTTTCGATTTCTTAGGTTCATTCTATTCTGTATTTATTCAGTTTTAAAATGAAACTTGTTTCATGATTCTAGATTGAAAATTGACGACTTAGGAATGCACGCAGTTTTGCATGGAACCGGAGGGCACTTCATGTATCAGCCGCCATCTTGGACGCCATTTCGTATAAATTGAAAAAAAAAAAATTTATTACAATTGAAGCATCAATAAAGGTTTAAAAAAAATCACCTCATTACGTCTTGTTGTTCATCCACAATTAATTCCTGAACTTCAGTGTAGTTTTCGGTCAATTATAGAGGAACCTCCCCTTAAATCGATCATTTTGACAAAATATATTAATAAATTTCTCATGAATAATTATTATATCTAGAAACATAATATTAGTTGTCAAGTAATGTTTGCTCCATTACCGTCGGTATCGGAATTATACTCTTGAAACAAGGGTAATTGTTATTATTTTACCAGAATTCGAATTTTTTTTTCTGCTTTTTTCTGAGCCTCATTTTTATGAACATGATGACACAAACAATTTCATTTAATAACGTTAAGAAAAAAACAAACAAATCAATTGCAACATGACATATGATTGGGGCTTCTAACTCCAAGTACCACCGTTCCCAGATTTGTAAAAAAGTATACAAAAGCAAAGTTTAGTGTGACCATAAAAAGAAGAACTTAGATGGTGATCATTGATATTAGTTAAGCCAACATTTTTTAGAAACTGGTAAATTGTGCAAAAGAATGATTTTTCCGACACGGTTGTATCGATTCTAGATAAAGTTATCTAGCAAAATAATGTACACTCGAGAGATAATTAAGAACATTATTTTTATTTAAATATTATTGAGATCACCCATTTTTACGAAAACCACATTTATACCAGAAGAGATCCTTTTATGTATAATTCAGTAATTCATTACGATTTTTGGCTTACCCGATATCCCAAGAAAGTGTGAGGAAGTTTAAAACCACACAAATCTACATCTCAATAGTTAGATACTTTTGTTACGGAGGAAAAAAATCATTGTTTCTGATTTTTAAAGAATCATAATTTTTTTAATGAAGTCAACATATAAAGAGTGACTATTAAGAGATAATAAATATCGGAAATTTGGATTTGACGACCTCCACTTAAACTTTCGTTATATCCTTATAAATAATTCATTTGTTAGTCCCGTCGATATTTATATCATAAGAAAATCAAAGTTTTTCGTAACTAGGACAAAGTTTTTGGTACTTGAAGGGTTCGATAGATAAAAGTTCAGAATTTTCTAGAAGGAAATAACCCGATCAATTTTCAAGCTTACCCATGGCATAAACTTCGTGAATATAAAATGAGTTTGAGTGCGTCGGATTGAGTTTCGATTGTAGTGATCTGGAGACGCTGTAACCGTCAACTTCCATGGCTTCCGGTTGAACATCCATGACGAAAGTCGAATGATTGAAACCCCGATTGACCTAAAAATAATAATTCGTCAACGTTTCGATAAATGAAGAAAAATAAAACAGTTTCTTTTGTTTCATGCCTGTTCTAAAAGGTGATGCTGAAGATACAGCAGTGAACTTTCGAGAGCCCAAGCGTCGGTCGAATTTCGCATGTTGACGAGACCACCAAGCCATTGTTGTCCAATTAATTTTATGAGGCTCATTAAAGTTTGCTCTTTTGTCACTTCCGGAAATTCGTCAGTGACATTGTAGACTGACTCTCTGCGAATGAAATATTAATATTCCATCAGAAAGATAATTAAATTCGTGTCAATGAATATTAGCAATAATTCAATGAAATTTACGTTATCATTGGCAATAATATTGTAATCTTACTGAATCATTATAAGGCCGAGATTTCCGGAGCTTTGCCCTATCTGATTAATTCCTATGATATCCAATTGCTCGATTGGCAGATTCACTGAGAAGAGATCAATAAGCTTTCGAAGAACAGGGTCAGCCATATCAATAAGGTACTTTGCCGTCCCTTGCTTCAATTTATCGCCCACGACGATAACCGGAGTTCCATTTATTTGTGGTTTACCTAGTATCACGGAGTTTCTCGTTTCAACGACAACGAGATTGTTGGGTGAAATAGGTGGTGACTCATGGAAAGTTACGAGAACCCATTCGTCCGATCTTCAACAGGATAGAATATTTGTAACATAAAAACAAATAATTTTAATTTTTTTAACTATAAAGTACATGACAGAATTTTTTCTTAATTTGGTAATATTCTCATTATTTGCCGGAAATGATAATAAATAAATTCCCAAAATGTAACTCACATTGCGGTGGTATTTTTAGTTTGCATGTTCGAAAAAATTTCCGTATTCTGCAGTCGCGGTATGGCCAATGAAAAACGAGCTTTCATTTTCACATCATCGAAGATGGGAAAGAAATTGCAAATGTTTATTGGGTTGGGATGAGCGGTGGGCAATTCCCTAAATAAAAATAAAATGATGAAAATGACACAATTATAAAATAACAATAATTATCAATAACGTTGTTAACAGGAATAACAAAAACATTTCTCACTTTCCGTCTCTAGTATCGCTGAGATTCGTCGTCAAAGGAATGTAACCATCCGCAGGAACTTCGTAATCGATTTCCAATAAATAATTTCCAGACTTCATGGGCGATTGTAGATGAAGAACGATAAATCCACCTTCGTCATCGATTTCGGTCTGACCTATCGCAATTTCCGTACTTTCGTTCTTATGCGTCGTTCCAGAAGTTAAAGATTCATCCAACGTTGACGTTGAAGGAAGTACTTTGGTGGTATGCGGAAAATCTTTGGCTGTCGGATCTTCTGGCCCGAGAGTTTTGATCCCATTGAAATTCGTAACATAGACGTCATCCGTGGCTGAAGTAGGAAGGGAATATTGAAGGTTTCCACTATCGTCCTGATTTGTGAAATTTCCCGGGAGATTTTCAGTGGCGTTTTCGTTGGTTATTGTACGATTTTCCAAAGTCACAGTCGTCGGAAGCGAAGCACCCAAAGCTGTAGAAATTTCACTGATGCCTGCAACATCGATTACGATATTATTATTCTTTTGCTTGCTCGTATAAAAACTTCGTTTTCGTAAAAAAACATTTTTCGAGATTTTCTATAGACCATTCTGAGTATTCTAACGACAGTCAGCAGCTGCTCTTTAAATTGCTACAATTTTCGAACAAATGGATACAAAAATTTAGTTTTCGCAGCTTCTTTAACTTTTTGAAACGAGTGCGTGGTCGCGCTAAATTCCACGACCATTCATCTATTTTGATAAATAGTTCTTCATAAGAGTATTTGCTATCGAATTTGGTTCGAATCGATAAAGTGGTTCAGATTTTATGGAATGTCGAATGTTAACAAAAATTATAGAATAATATTCAGACAAGATAAATATATAATTTATTGGCGGCCGATATAACAATAACACATACTTTATTGTATTAACTTGTGCAAAACTTGAAAAATCAAGCAATCATGCAAACAAAATAATACTTAGCCGCGTTAATTTATTTATTGAAAACAAGGATGCAAAGTAGAACCTTGCACAGCCAACATAATCTTAACATACTTCCTCACAGAGGTGGATTTGTGAAAAGAGTAAAATAATGCGGAAGCAATTATTTTTCTACTTTGCATCCTCTCTTGCTCCTATTATGGTGCCCCTATTTGCGTGAAAATGCAGCGACACGTGCTTGAAAAAACAACGAGTGTTTATCGAAGAAGTACTTGAGTTGAATTTAGTTTAAATATCATTGGAAAATGATTCACCTGAGTTCAAAGTTGCATTGCCTTCTCCCACTGCTTCCTCTTCTTCAGGACTTCTTCTTCTCCTTCTCGATTTACGGAAGTCATCAGGTATCGCAGATGCCAGAGAGATCAACTGGCTTCTTGTAACATCAATTTTCCTAGCGTTTAATACGATCTCCTCGAGCGCAGCGCTTCCGTTATATCGGAATTCTATGCGGACTCGACCCTGAAGCCTCTTGATCGGATCATCCTCGACGATGGGTGATAGTTCAACGCGATATCGGGAAGGACGAATCGCATCGGAGAGCGAGAACTTGGAGGACACAACTGGTTGATCGCAGCCGACATCACCGTCGATCAATGCCATCGTGTCGTAAGTCTGGCCAAACGCAATGATTGACAATGATTGAACGATCTATACGAATATACAGCGAAGTGCACACGTAGTTTTTCATGAATATAAGGCATAGCAGCATAACTGCTCAATGGGCGTTAAATTGCACTGACGCTGATTAATTGTGAACGATAAATGTCTTCGGTTACGCCATCGGCGACATTAGAGCAATTAGTCTAACGGTAAAACAGTTTACCGATCGTTCAATTCACAAAGATGAGACAAGGCATCCGTATTAGAGCAATTCCAGTCCAACTCGGTCATTAAATAGTTACTGGAAACTGACTAATTATTGCAATATATCGTAAATGCTTGAATGTGGACTAGTAAAAAGTTTTGGCCTGTGTCTTCTTTTTCCACGTGGCAAGAATAGTTTATGATGTAATACCATCAACGTCAGGCATTGAAATGTTTTGACGTGGTCCATTAGACTTGCTTTTTCCTTGAATTTCAATAAAATCGACATTTGCTGAAGTCAGCTAATATAGACCACCTAAAAATTACTGAAAAAAAAATTGCTCAGCATGTTCTGCGACCTTCGTACGTAAGGAAACAAATGTTCGATGATACTAAAGTTGTTGGAAAAAAATTCTGTACAGAAAATATTAATATTTTATGAAAAACCTTTCGAATTTGTTTTTCAGAAGAATCTATTTTTTCAGAATGTGTCATTAAATTGATTTTGTTTGTTTGTTGTTAGTTACTGTAAATTTTCACAAGTTTGCCACCACTGCACGGTCTCATATTTACCACTTTTACTCTAATAATAATATTACATCTGCGTTATTTATTTCCACAAACTATGCAACGCGATATATATATTGCATGCACTTTTGTCTGTAAAATATATTTTTGTTACTCGACGCAAATGTCGAATTCCATGATGCTAATTTTTCTGTATGTTTTTGAAACATTTGAACCTTGTAAAATCGACAGTGAATTTAAAGATGTCGCATTGGAAGAAAAAAATCTTATTTTTACGCTGAGAAAAGCATAACATTTTTATTTTTACCTTGTTTTTTACCCATTTCAATCTTCCATGGTATAATGGTTGTGAATGAAAAACTCATTTTCGAAACGAGTGAATTTGAAAAATGTTGAAAAAATCACAGGTTTAGGTAATACTACTGTAATTACCTTTTCTTTCGGAATGGAGCCAATATATGCACCAACAAAACCTGCAGCTATGACGATTACTACAACGGCGCTGATGACGAGGGCTGTTTTTTTGTGTGACATAAAAAATCCTCCCTTTCTCTCATACTCGATGTCGTTCAGATCACTTGTCATGAATTCCGATCTGTTGTTGGCAAACTGTGCCATGTTCGACGCTGAAAGCATGATTAAATTTTTTGATGCTTGCATCCTCATAGAGAAACCTGTGTTTGCATGGAAATTGATTTTCCCGAGATTGTCGGGTCAAAAAATCTACTTAAAATTTAATGTACATGTATTGGAAGTTTTCATTCATAAACTGATATACTAAATTTATTATTTAAATCTATGCAACCGCGACGTCAAATTTGTTTGTCGTACAGAAATTTTAATAATTTGCTTCAATTTTACGGCAAGACAATTTATTAAAAAATTTGCTCTAATTTCATTACAAAAATACCTTAAATCACAATTGCACGTTAAATTTACTTAACGAGTTTATAATTGAAGAATCCGGTCTTTTTTGCAATATAGTTCAAATAATTACACAAACTTTTGACAGCCTGTGAACCTCATTTTTTTTTCGAACCAATCATATTATCTTAACCTTAATTTTTTATGAATGAATAAAATTCCTTTTTCCCTGTATGCTTTATCATAAAGGTGGATTTTAACAGTTCGAAATAATGAGGAAGCAATATGCAAGATATTATTATTACAAGTGCATGTTACGAAATGCGTTCAGTTTCTCAAAAAAAAAATTGGTCAAGAGAATTTGTTTTGCAAAACAGACGTACGATAGTAAACGTACGAGTGTAACTTGCAAACAAGCGCACACAGCCGAGGCCGAGTTAATCACGTTCCGACAATCAAATATCTCGAGACTCGGACGTGACGGGGATCGTGCGAAATTCCATTGTTCGCAAGCACCGAAGATACGACGCTGATAGCGGCGGAAAACTTTAAGTAATTTAACTGAATCTCTGCTTAGTTAGCTAATTATCTCATGCCCTTTACTTAATGCGAAATCCATAATGGGCAGTTATGGAAGAATATCACTGCGATATTTCGAATATGAATTAATTTGAGCTGAAACAAATTATTCCCGCCTATTGGACATTTCTCGTTAGTTCAGTGACAAAAAATTTAACGTGACTTGACGTTCACGTTCATAGTTTAGGTTTTGCGTGTATTTCTTTTGTATAATTGACTTTTCGACACTCGTGGAATACTCGGAGAACACTAAAGAATGGACGTACATTCGAGTTTAACGTATAGAAGTTCCAGAATCTTTTATATCTTATCAAACAGGTGATGTCGTCAAACTCTGGTGGCCATTTTTATCCCGATTCCTGCATCCCCTTAAGTACATTATTTTGGCACGAATTACACGTACAATTTTTGAAAATAACACTACGAGATTTCCGTAAAGAGTGCGAAAATTCGACGGAGTACGTAAAACGTAACTTTACGGCCGATGTTCGGAAAACAAGTTCTTCCCGCCCGCTTTATGCCCCTTTTTTGGTTCTTATAATTCATCAAAAAGATCTACCATAATTGCTTCCAGTAGGATTTTTGAAAATGTTATCGAAATCCGGAAAGGGTCCCAAGGACGGCATCATTATCGCATCAAGAAGAGTCCCAGTAGTAGCACGAATAGAAAACAAAACGTGCTCTCATTCGCCTCCAGTCGCGAGGATCGTTTCCTTTAAAATCCGATTACCGTGCAGCACAACGAGGAGATTCTAAGATCGTTAACGTGAATCCTGTGCAGGAAAACTCGAGGCTCAAGGCTCTCGGTGCTCGAGCGCGATGCGCATTAGCATGAACACACGCGTAATCATTTCCGACTGGTGATAAAAGTCAACTCGACACGTTCCGCTAAGACACTCATCGAGTTGTTCCCGTTGTTGAGTTTTTTAAAATGAGACGTAAGGAAAAAAAATCACTCGTTTCGAAAAACTATCGCAATGCACAATTACACCAAGTGTGTGTTCGTTTTTGGACACACGGATGAAAATTTCGTAGGGCACGATTAACGTCGTACGACGTCTATACTCTACACTGACATCTCCAGCATGTGTACCCTATGCTTATAACGGGAACAATTACAATTGCCATTAATAATTTTCACGGGGCAATCCACGCACCCTCACAATACTATGACGTGGACGGATTTTAATTCCCTAGCTCCAATGACGCAGCCTATACGCAAATCGTTAAGATCCCGCGCGATAGTTATGACGTTGGCTGGTCACTACCTGAGCTGGCCTAGAAGAGCAACTTATCGACAGCCTTTGTTTGAGCCGAGCCTAACGTCTTTTCCGTACAAGCTTTGCATCTTCATAGAAAAATCAAATTTCGTGAACGCTAAAAAGCGATGTAAGGTTGAGATTGAACCGCACCCTAGTAAAATCGGTGGTAATTTTTTAAAAGCCTTTTCGACCATCTCGCGTGGCTTGCTACACTTTTCGGAAACGTCACTTACGTAGCAGCGATATGTAAATGCATGTACAACCATGAGGTGAAAAAACGACTGCGAATTTCCGATATCATGACTTTTCAACCGGTTTTTCAAGACGATATAATGTAATATAAATGCGATTATGACGAGCAGTGGCTCATTTTGTCTGTTAAAAGATCGTTCGTCGACTGGCTGACTAAATTTTTGTATAGCTTTAGTACACGGAGACTAATTATGAGTTGCCACAACCACAGTATTGGCTGCCAAAACCAATCATAATTTTCCTAATTCCCTTATAAACTAGCTCGGTCATGGCAATCAAACCGTTGCACGAACAAAATTTTACTTGTAGAAGCCCTGTCAGTTGAGGTAACCATTGATGATTATCACTTTACCTAAACGATTGATTGATACAACTGTTCAAGTGGGCAAGGGCTCAAATACCAATTTACTTGCATAATCCAAGTTGAATTATTGATTCATGTGTCAAAATGTGCATTTGTACTAATTACGCTGTTCAATATTATAAATCATGGCGAATTGCGGGTTGAGCATCTTAATGAAGACCTCAAAAACATCATTTTGGACATTACATAGAAGAAACATGCATCAGTGTCGATTTTTCACTTAACCGAGCTCGATTTGGAAAATAGTACTGTGGGACCAAGTATAGGAAAAGACATATTTTCTTGAGTGGATCTTCTCTTGTTGTAGCCAACTGTGTACAAATATATCCTCCATTTTGCACTTGTAGAGTTGTAGTTCAGTCACCAGAACAAACGGGTATCGCAGAGTCCAATTTTATTCGTAGATAAACTCTGCGTGGTTATGACAAATAATTCTGTTCGGTAGAATTGAAATCAAAATTCCAGCCAAGCGTTTTTGTTTTGCTATTTAAGTATTTTCTATAACCGTTTTAAAAAAAATATCCAATCTGTTAACACGCCTTTATGAAAAATTGAGAATCTCCGATTGTCATATCATCATTCAATTGATTTGAGTAACTAACGAACAGATTGATAACCATTGAATACTTTTTAAGAGAATTATAGTTTTTATCCAATAAATTTGAACCGAAATATGAAACAAATTGTTAAAACATTTCGTTAATTATTTAACGTGAATTCATGAGAAATTAAATTAATTTATTCATCATGCAATTGATCGATTCCAATCGTTACGTAAATCACAAACTCGTCATGATTTAACGAAACTTATTTATATATTAACTCTATCAGATTTCTCATTGTTTTCCATTCGTAATAAGAAACCATTTATTTTGATGATGCTTATTGTCACAAACAACAACAAAAACCTACCGCCAAATATTAAGCATTTCATATAAGACAAGAAGCGTATTTTTTTTGACATCATCACAAGTACTTTTGTAAGATTTATGCCCAGTAGAAAAATGGAAAAAAACCTCCCCTGATAGCATTGCTTAAATTTTACTATGTTCTTTTTTTCGTCGCTCTGTAACCCAATTAATTAATAAATCAAACTTAAATTTTCAAATTAAATTTTACTATGTTCTTTTTTTCGTCGCTCTGTAACCCAATTAATTAATAAATCAAACTTACAATGTCGACGAGCCAAAGACTCAAATGTTTGTATCGAGCCACGCCTCATCGTGATTGAATGTTGCGATTTTGATCGCTATGAGGCTTCTCAAAAACTCGAAATCCGCGCACCGTCTTCACCGGATACCGCGTAATTTTCGAAGTCCGCGAGGACGTTAACGCGAAAGACACACGACTGTCAGACTTTTAGACAGTATTCCGAGCAGGTGGAACGCAATTAGTACTTCTACCTATGCCGGTCAACACGTCGATGCTGTGTGCTTCACGATCGGCGATCCCCACCATTCCACGCGTCGCTCGCTGGGCAGTGATTACAGGCCGTTTGCAATATATCTTACTCCGCGTGCACGGATTGTATGATTGTTTGTGTTATTCGTCCCCTACCGAACTCGCACTCTTAAGACTTCGTGAAATACCAATGCAGTCACTGGGAGTAGAGGAAGTAAGCTTCAATTTTCCAAGTTTTCTTTTTTGCTCCCACCTGCCCGCGAAAAATCAAGAGTTATGTGTTTAGTGGTGATCAGGTGATGGATGCAGTTTTCTATGTCACGAATGTTCTCGAAAACGGCACAAATCAAATTAACCAAATTTAACACGCAGATTTAGAACATATGTGTACTGGTTTTAGGCTATATTTCAGTGCGATAAAATGTTAACTCGGTGAGACGCAGCGTCATTTAAAACCAGCCTGTTCAAATACATCAAACATCACAAAACCACCGCCATTAATCGCGTATTCTGTAATCTATTTCACGATGCTTATTACGAAGTGCTAAAATTACTTTAAATACACATGTAATAAAAATAATTGAACAAAAATAATAAAAAAACACTTCTGAATGGCAAATGGGGTTTTATTAATTAACAACAAAAACGAAAAATTGCGGAACAACGATAATTAGCATATTTCAGTCGAGAGTTTAATCTGTCGAGTACTTGAAAATCTAACGACTATAATGCGCCAATGATTATTATTTCACAATTGTTCATTTGCACAATGAGCTTATTAACGAAACTACTTTATTCGGATTTTTTTTGCATGATTCGTATTTCATTCACTTTTTATTTTTTTTTTTGCTTTCCACAAATTCACTATATCGATTTTGGCTTCTCCATAACGGAAGTTTTGGAAAATAATCGGTGATCTATATAGCAAGGTCTACTTTCTATTTTTGTTTTAAATCAATTTAAAAAAAGAAAATTTTAGTCATCGAAGAAATTTGTCGTTTGAATCATAAAGAAAATTTTGAATTTCTATATGATCCGGATTCTTTTGTCGATCGCTACCAAATTACATATCTAAGACAAGTAAATATTACTTCAGTGATGCACAAAATCTGCTCGGTAATTCAGGCCTTGCTAAAGTAAACGCAGAAACGTAAATGTTGCGAAAATCTCAGAACTCCATAAAATCTGAATTTCTGATTTCGACCAAATTCTATACGGAGCCCCATAAAATGTATCCGTACTTATGCAGAATTATTTACAAAAGTATCGTAAATTTTGCTGAAATTGAGGCGGTCCGGACATTTTTGATGGATTTCAAAAAGCTAGAAAATTCAAACTTCTCGCTACATTTTGTTTTAAAAAAATGCAGCAATCAAGGATTGACTACTGCTTTACTCGTGTGTCAAATTTCGGTTCAATCGGTTGATCGGATTTCTGAGTTATAGGTGATTGAAATTTTAAAACCCTGTGCACACACACCTGTGGACACACACCTGTACACATACATCTGTTCACACACACCTGTACACACACACATACACACGTATATACGGAATTTTTTTTCTAAATCACTTTTTTCGATATTATCGAACATTCTGAGTGTGCTGCCATGAAAATGTCGAAAATACATTTTCTTCAAAACAAAGCTTCCTATATAAGGAAGCCATAATATTATCAACGGTGAACATTTTGACGTGCTTTCCCAATTTTCTCAATTTCTCACCTGTGTATGCCTTTGAGTGGTACACTAGTAGTGAACGTCGACGCCAAAATGCAATCTCTACGACTTTAACGCGCCGACCCTAATGCGCCGTGACCCACCTGCAACCGATAGCCAGTCGTTTTAATCGTTATAAGTGCAACGATCGACGCGTACTCGCTAGTCGAACGCACTATAGATCAACGCGACTTAGACCGTGTCATGCTAACCAAGGTCAGAAATTATACTCTACCATCATGGAACTTTTCCATAAGTTGATAAAAATTCTATTTTTTTTTTTTTTTAACGACAAAAGTCTTTCTTATAAAGTGTGAAGAACTGGATATTGCTAAAACTTCTTTTAGTTCGCCGCCCTAATGTAACCAATTGAAAGTGGTCCATTTCTCACACAACAAACTCTCATTTACCTCAATTTTCTCGAGCCACGCTCCAGTCGTCAATGTGAGGGAAAAACCGTGTCTTTTGTCAATTTTCAGCGAAAGACAATTGAAAAAAATCACAGTCCTAAAATTAATGTTTTTGAATTCCTGCATTATTAAGAACAGAACGTCAAATAATTCGATATTCAAAAACAATAAACGAATTTTACAAACATGTTTATTTTGGGCTCGAGATTTTTTTTCGTCGCGACTATACCGATTACATTTAGGCGCTTTTCCAGCAATTCTACGAGAAAAAACGTGCTCTTTTGCATTTTTTGTGTAACAAATATACCGGATTGAAGCTGCTCAGCGATTAATTGTTAATCATTCTATTTTGATTATCTAAAAAGAATTCCAGTCTGGATAAGAATAAGTGGAGAACAAGTTTCATTGTTAGAAATCGAGAAACTTATGTTCATTCGGTAAAAATGATTATTAGCTGGTTTTGAAAATACATTTCATTTGTACAAGGTTAGAACGTTGTTTGCATCCCAATCAATCAATGATATCACGTTCATGTAAATCAATAAAATAAGCTCTAGTCCAAGAAACTAATGTTCCCCTTAATACTACAGGAATGCTGGGACCTGAAGCAAATCGGGTTTTTAGTATGATGTTATAAGCATCGCGACTATCTTGAAGAGTAACGCGTTATTGTCTACAATTCATTTCGATACAAAACTGGAACACGGTATAGTTCCATGAGGTTCTATTTTTCACAAGGCAGAGTCGCGGAAAAAAAACAAGTTTAATCCACTGCAAAAATTGAATCAAGAAAAAATGATGAAATAATAATCATTCGCATTTTATCGTCAGGTGATCTCCAACCCTTGACAAAGAACAAAGGACGAAGGGGAATCAATGCCAGGAACATCTTAACGAACGTGAACTACGTAAGATGGATAGTTAAAAAAATCATAGAAGACATTGTTTTCGACAATGAAAAATGGTCTACACACGAAATCTCTTGGGGAGAAAAATAAACGCGCTCTCCATTACTAGAAGAAACACATAGAAAATAGGGACCACTTCATCTTATTCACACGAACGTTTGTGGTCCATTGCACACCGAATAGTAAGATAAAGCTCGATGTGATATAAGATTTATCTGTGACTATTCTAGATGGTGTGAGATAAGGTTCCTGAAGAAAAAGAGTGATGTTTTTTGAACTTTCAAGAATCCCAAAGTTCTGGTAGAAAATGAAATGGAACGAAAAATTAAATATCTACAGTCAAATGACAACAACGAGTACTGAAATAATCAATTTGAGCCGCATTCCAGGCCAAAAATGATCATACGCCTTATATGAAAATACGCCTTACTGTGACTTGCACCCTGGAATAAAATGGAAACGTCGAACTGGTAGATGGTAGCTGGTATTTTGCAAATACAAATAAGCTAATTCGGCAAAAAAATGCTGAAACAATAATCATTCGCGTATTACCCAGCCAACAGAACCAAACGACTTTGGCTTGACTGTTGTATAACAATACTGTTATATAACAGTTACATTGCTAAGTAAGAAATTCCAACATAGAGTGATCTTCGTATAACTGGTTTTATCTGGGTATACTCAGGAATTGAAAAATGTTTGCCAAGGCTCCGACTGAAACAAATTTCCCGCTGTCACACTGAATCCTAGCATGAATCTTGGACAAAGTAATACGACTGTTGGCATTGTATTCCTGAAACAATGGTAAAGCCTTCATAGAGTTCCGAAGTTTTCGAAAAATAAATGTTATTGCATTAACCTTTGCAAACTCGTTGCAACAATCGCAAATTTTCTACATGAACGGAACATTAGTGATGTTAGATATCCGATTCAGCGACGATTAATTAAAGGGTTAGGATTTCATGCGAATGTGAATTTTCATTTGTTACTTCTCGACGACTAAAGTATGGAAGCCTGCAAAATGGAACCTTGCACATTGCTCCTCCCTTATTTTTGCTTTGTCTTTAAGCAAGTCTTCACCTATGAAACAACGAAAATCGACTAATATACTTTCTCATTCACAAGCGGTAGCCTTATAAAAGAAAGAGGAAGTAATGAGGAACGCCCGAGCTTCTACTGAGCATCCTTTATAATAGCATTCTTCACATATTACTCTTACTTTTATCCGCACACTACATCATCAGCATCATTATTCCTTGTGGACTAGTCCAAACATGGTGATCAGCATAACCTCAATACCCAAATCAGACAATTTTGACTGACACGATGACCCAGTTCCGTGTCTCTAAATCAAATTATCCATCAAGTAAATACCCGGGCGACAAAACAATTTAACGAGCCTGAAGGTTAAACGGACATTCAGACTGATGGGGATGAATGGTCTACCATCACACTAACCATAAGCAGAGAGCGAGTCGCCAGAGAGAAGGTTCATCAGAAGTGTGCATGAGGGAGCAAGAAACAAGATATACGTCGTATATTTCCCCGGAATCGCCAATATAATAGTTCTACACGTACCGACGTGTGCCACGAGACACGCGGGGCAATTTCAAATGGTCGCTCGGTGAGTATCCAGCAGAAGGGAAGAGCAGGTAACTATCGCGTTTCCGGTGACGTTGAAAGGGTCGCCCAGAGCGCATACATCATAGTAGTACCAAGATAGTCCAAGGATATATAAACGAGTGGATATATGACGCATATATAAAACGCCTAAGCGTGCATCCATTCACGCTCCAACGATTGGCCATTGACGTCGACGCGGTCCCTTCTTCGTAGCGCATCCGTCGCGTATCCAAACCGTCGCAGATTGAGCTTCTCTATCGCTGCACACGCAACTTATTGTGTGACGCGCAAATCGGAGAATTGGATAATGACGATCCACGCTACGGCGTGAGGGACATGGCCGTTTTAACGTTTCGTACTAAGTGGTTAAGAGGGAGTCCGTGCTACGACTTTAGACTAGAACTGTCCCTGCAGCGACCGCAAGTCCCCTGGTGGTCATAAGGCCAACTAATTTTGTTTTTTTTTTCCTATCCGTGCCCCGACCGGTCCATCAGGCGAAGGGAGCTTTGGTTGGGGAATTCTTTTGCGAACGAAGCCGATAACAACCATGAACCACCAGTGGTCCGAGGACTACGTTCCGTCGCGGTCGTTTATCGCGTTGAAGTCTCTAGTTCATTGGGAATTCGCAGTTTCTCGTTGGGAATTCGGTTGATCCAAGAACTTCAAGGTCACCTTCGAGACCCAGCGGAAATCTAAATTGTCCGCATATCATCGATTGATATATTACATTTTTTGTTTTTTACCTTTTGGGTTTGTATTTGGTACTTTGTCATTTTTTGGCGAAGGTGAATCCAAAATGCGGCTCGCCGCCTTCCTCGCTGGGCTCTTTCTTATCTTCCCCTTGGCCACTAACGCTGATGGGTACGATGGTTACACCAGTGGTGTAAGTTTTTAAATCTTGATTATGGAGTTTTATTTTTATTTTTTACATTTGCGAGGCAAAGGGTAAAGGTTTAGGGTAAAGTAAAAACTGGACGATGTCGTACTTTTGGTGAGTTTAGTTCAGGTTTTGTTTGTTTCTATTTTGTTATTTTTAATCCATTTATAAACTTTTATACATATTTATAATTTTGGTGATAAAGTAATACTGTTTTATTAAGTCAATTAGTGCCTGATTATGGCAATTAGAAACTGATTTGCTTTTCATTTGGAAGAAATTGTAACAGTGAAAAAAAAATTCCTCATGACCTAAAATAAATACATTTACCAGAAAACAAAGATCCACCAAACGCCACCGCACTAGTAGATATGGTAAATGAGCCCTTGAAATTTCCTCTAGTGTCACAACATAAAGGTATTTTTCGCAATTCTGCAATTTGATTATTTTACCGAAAGCTGCTACCTTCATCCATGTTGCTAATTCACATTTTATTATTCATTATGACCTGATGAAAAATCTTAATAAATACTTAACAGCTGTTAAATCATTTATCGTTTTATTGATTTGTTATTGGTTAGTAATTATTGATAATTAAGCTTATCTCATTAAAATAAATATTCAATCCAACTCACCTGTAATTTTAAATACTTTTTATTAATTGCATATTGCATTCCTAACTCATAAGCATTTTTTTTTCACATTTCTATATTATTTCAGAAATCTTGGTAATACTATTTTTATTAATTATATAATTTATGAGTTATAAGCAAATCGAGCAGTGGTTAGTTTGCATAGAGTCGAGTTTGCATGGAGAATTAAATGCCCTATGTACACGCAAGAAAAGCAATAAATGTAAAAAATATATACGGAAATATAATACAACAAAAAGAACTTAAAAATTTTGATATTCCGAATATATTTTCTGGATAAATATTTATTAATATATTCGGATATTTTCTACTATCTTAATTACATTCATTTCAGGGTAAAGATAGATTGAAACGAAGCATCGATTTAAATGACGCGCTAAAGATGCCGACTTATAGTAGACTACTCGGCGATATAAGGCCGATCAGTTATGAAATCGTGATAAAGCCAGACATCCCAAAAGCGAAATTTTCGGGTCAAGTGAACATCACTGCAATAAGGATGTTGGAGGGTTCAAAAATAAGACTGCACACCCATCCTGACCTCAATTTTGAAGAAGTAAACGTATATCTACTCAACGCCGAGGGACCGTGAGTGAAAGTTCATCCGTACGCGCAGCAAAATAATTAGTAACGATTCAACCGAAATTTATGAAATTATATTAGAGTTTGGATTGCTGGTTCTCCTCATAATGCAATTGGAAAAATATTAATGGAAATAATTATTATGACATTAGATCACATTAATACTTTTGAAAAACTTGATGTACCTATTTATTTTTATTTTCATGTTTTTTATTCATACGTATGCCTTAGCTTTTTAATTATTTTGAAAAAAGGACGTGAATCCTTGTACTTTCGTGAAATTTACTGTATTTTGCTAAATGGTTCTCCAAAAGTGCAGTGGATTGACATTGAATTTTCGTTACTGATACTTTTCCTGTGTGCATGATTACAAATAACGATTTAATTACGGCTCGAAGTTGTTTTAATAATATCCAATGTTAACTAAAGGGTTGAGGTACTTGATGTAGCTGATTTGAGATTCAATAAACCAAAATCCGAGTGTATCTTCTACCTTTCACGATATCTGAATCAGAATGACACTTTCACCTTATCTTTAAAATATTCTGGTAACATTACAACCAACGATACATCAGGATTCTTCAAGAGAGAATATATGACGTCGTCCGGCCAAACGCAGTGAGTGACTATGCTTTACACTTTGTTCAAATGTTTAATATACATTTTCTCACGTCCGGGCCGAAAGCGAAACTTTCGTCCCGCTCCGCGGAACGAAGTTTCCACTTTTCGGCTCCGTCTATGAGAAAAGTCGTATACACTCCTCGGGCAGTAAATAAGAAAACCTCAGATCACATGTAATTGTCGGCCGAGGCAAAGCTGAGGTCGATAAACATGTGATCTGAGACATTTTATTACTTGACTGTCCACGTGTGTAATATACTTTTTTTTTTCAATGTTTCAATTAACCACTCGGAGGAAATAATTTACTTGGAACCAACTAGATCTCTTTTTGTCAGTACGTGATTCGACAGTTTATTTTTATTCAGGGTAAACGTAGTTAATATGAGCTATTATACTAGCTCTATTTTCAATGTTTAGTTGTACGCAACATCATTGAGGTCAACGAATATGGACCATCTAAAAATGGCTGAAAAGTGGTTCGCTATGTTTTGCGGACTCAGTACTATAATTTAAAAAATATTCGACAGATTCTAGAACTCTCGGAAAAGTGTTCTTGAAATTTTTCCCATACAAATACTTTTGTAAAGGAATGTTTAAAAAATGTATTTTTTTGTAAATATTCTTGTGAACATTTTTCCGAAGTCTGAGACACATAGAAATGTTCAAGCGATAGCCTACGATGAAAAGGTTCTTATACGTATCGACGTTTTTTCAATTTTTGTTTGGAATAACATTCGTAAAAAATAGAAGCGTGGTCCGGCCGACTTTGAGCCTAAGCTTGAAAATATTAATATCTGATACAGCAATTATGAGAATTTTTTCAGATTAAAAGAGATGGCCTCCCGCGTTTCTGTTATAAATAATCATAAGTATAAAAATTGTTGAAATGAAAATTGAATCGAATAGGTCGAGGGTCAGACCCAGGTCGAGAAGTGCAACTTCTCGCACTAGTGACATAAAGTTGTATACGAAAATCGCGGCACAGATAAATAATATGAGCGTTTACAAATAAGCTGTGAATCTATGCGATTCGTCATATTTGCGTAAAATTAAATTTAATAATGTAATGTTAATGTTCAGTTATCAGAGCGAGCAAATTTCACGCCATTCGATATCGGAACCCCAAGCGAATCTTAGTACAGCCTAGAATATGTATTTAGAATACCCCAGTAACGACATATCACGCCTCGTTTAGTGTGAGTTTCAATAGAGTTCGATTAAATCGAAACGCGTTGGTGACAAGTAAATAAAATTTCGTAAATATAATTGGCTCTTTAATGGATAGTTTAACTATACTTTACTTTAGTATACTTGACATTAACTCTACTTTAACTATATATATATATTATATATATATATATATATAAAAAATTTCATGATTTAGCGCATTCCTAGCAACTCAATTGAGGCCAGAATATGCGCGGCGGATGTTTCCTTGCCTCGATGAGCCTGAATATAAAGCAACCTTCGAGCTGACGGTCTTTCGGCCAAAAAATATGGTAGCTCGATCAAATGTTCCCATCAAGTTCAGCGTTGAAACGTTAGTACCATTTTTTCTTGTATTTCGAGAATAACAGACCGTAATAGACCACCCGTTCGCAAACTCGGACACTCACAGTCACCCACAAGCACTCATAGAACTTAACAGACCATTACACAGGCACTTATAATTCTCTTGAGAGCGAGTGTCTGTGTGAGTGCGGCTGTGCAAACCTAAGTTGGAATGCCTGTGTGGTTTTATAAGTGTTCGTGTTAATGGTGTTCATGTGAACGGCTTTGTGAGCGAGTGTGAATTGATTTGTGCTTGTCTGCGTGCATTGCTCGGTGTTCCTGAGTATTTATGAATGCTTGTTTGATAATTAACATATTTTCAGAATTTGTACTTCATTATTGTGAATTTTCTTCGGTCTTCATTATATTCATTAGCTGAAAAATGTGCTTGAAGAAACATAAATCGAATAACTTGCTTCGAATCTCGATAATAGAGGTGAAATGGTGAACGGCCACTATTTTTAATATTGAGAATTTGCATTGTAACTTGATGTATTCTGTTGAAGGGACGAGTCCGATTACGTGATGGATTATTTCGGCAAGACACCTGAAATGTCCACTTATCAACTCGCCCTGATGATCTCCGATTTCGACAGCATTGTACCAACCATACCAGTTGACCGTATTGATAATAGTGAACTCGAAATTAGAGTGTGGGGTCGCAAGGAATATCTGGACTCTTTGTCTCACGTGCCCAACAAAATCGTGAGGATCGTCAATTACATTCAAAAGTACATGTCGAAATCGATTGGATTGCCGAAACTGGATATTGTGGCTATGCCAATGTACACGGCTACTAAAGCTTCCGACAGTTGGGGTCTCATGTTCTTCAGGTAATCCTCAATGAACTGCAATCTTTAATACCTCATGGCTCTTACATGGTTCTCACAATGGTCTACATTTTTGACATTCATTTTAGAAACCACTGCTAATCAAAAGCTGCTTTTCCGAAACGAATAAAGAACAAATGAAAAAATTAAGATTACTTAAAAAATTGCGGAATACATTTCCAGGACATAATAATGTAACAAGTCACAAATCACAACGAGTCAAAAAATAATTTGTTCTTATGAGAACGAAAAGTAACACCAAATAATTTGAACTGTGAAGTTACTTTTACATTCCTATCTAAAATCGGAAGTTAATAGTTAATGAGGACGTAAAAACTTCGGAAAAAATGCCTCTTTGTATTCGTTTGAAAAACAACTGTTCGAAGCAATGGTTAATAAATATACTATTGAGGGGAGAAATTCACACAATAGTCGCAGATAATCGTTTAAAAGTATCATTTTCTTGTAGCTACTAATATTTTAGTTTTAACACACTCTTTTGTTGCTACCCGAAAATGAAATTATGTTTTATGGACTTCAGCAACATTTACAAGCCAATCGATAGCCCGGAATTTATGGATAAATGTTTCCATAATTTTTATTTCCTTAATTATGAAAAAACGTTTCTATAATTTTGATCGCATCGCCATTACGCATCAAATATTTTCTTCCAGCTAAATGTCACGATTGGAGAGAGAGCGGTAAAATTATGTCGTATACAGTATATTTCGAGATACAGAAAAATTATTTTTCACACTAAAATTACACCCTTACCGCTTTAAAAAAACGACATCCAAATGATAATGACATATCTGCACAAATGACCAAATGAATATGATTTTACTGAAGACTACCTATAAACGATACATGCTTTTCCCGCAAGGCGAAATATATATTTTTTCTTTCTTGAACTCAACGGTATATTTTTTTTTATCGCGTCGATAGTTAAACCAGTAAGTATTTTTCATAGGATATTGTAGATTTTGGATTTCGATTTCTTCCCCTTAAGGAATGGCCTTAGAGAAAAATAGATTCTAATGTATGTTTCAAAAAACATAAAGGAATCTAGGGTAACATGTAAGGGTACATTTTTTCATTGGGCATCTGTATCATTCATTATTAAAAAAGGCCCAATCATTCAGCGTATGTATTTTTATTTTTTTCTGTTCTCAGAGAAAGCGAATTAAGCAGTTCTCTTGTTTGGAATACTGCCTATGAGCTTATCTACCAATGGATAGGACAGCAATACACTCCGTCCAAATGGAGCGGTGCTCAAGTCAACAAAGCACTCAATTCTTTCCTTGCCTCTGTAACTACCGTCGATGTAAGAATTTCTAATCAGCATAAAATACTGTGTGACACCGAATGCTGAAAGCGTTCGTCAGACTCTGTCACTTGCAAGGGTTACTCAATCATTTTTTCCATTATTATTGATATCTTATTTTCACTTTGTAGATTGAACCCGATGAGATGGAAGGCAAATGGCCTATGACAATGCTTTACTCGTTGTACTATGAATTCGGCAAGACTTTCCCGTTCTCCAGAGTCGCTGGAATCAGGGACGAAGCCACGTCTGCCAAAAGTACTCATTTTATTTTATCCCTACGATTTATTTATAAAATGCCACTTGGAAGTAATGTATAATTATTTCCAATGCACATTCGTACACTAATAAACATGACTGCTGTAATGTACTTTTTTCCCGTGCAGCTTCTGGGCATATCAATTTTTTTGTGTTTTGTGACCATGTGTCCACAGTGGATCCACAGTGTCTCTTATCCACTGTATTCTTTTCCCTCGGATTTTTTTGAATCTCTAAAACAGGGCCAATATTTAGCTTTACATAGAGGAATCTGTTAAAGAACATTTCAAAAAACATTTGACTTTTCTTGCAGTCAGGCAGAACTAAAAATGTCTTACATACCCGAAATTGTAGTCAGTTTATATAACTTTCGGCCAACTTTAATCCACGAACAATTTAAGTTTTAATATTAGTGTCGATAAAAATATAATTGCGCAAAATATATATATATATTTTTTTTTTATTTTCTTAAGTAATTTACTGGTTAACAAAGGGAAAAATAGATTATCAGCCCTACTATGCAGATATGCTCCTGAAGTGATAACAAACCTTCTTGTTGAAAGTTTATAGAAAAAATTAATAATGGCGGTAATATATATTTATCTATCAGACCATACTCCGATTATTTTTGCATATATTTTGTTCGATTGAAGTTCGCATCTCTGAATAAACATTTCTCATTTACAGTTGAACTGGTGTTTCGTATGTTCAACTATACGCTGGGGGCACAACGGTTTCAGGGAGGCGTCCGAAAGTTGATTGGACAAGGACAGCAGACACCGCAGTAATTGCATAATAATAAATCTTTTTTTAATTGCACAATGAAAAAATTCAGTTATGTCACGCGATAATGCCCGATAAAATATTGTGAAAATATAAATATTTGACGTGCGCAGACAGGACGAGACTGCGGAAAGCCATAGTGTTCGGAGTTTCTTCACTAACGACATATTCAAGTATCTTGACGACGTTGTGAACGAGACGGATTTTTCACTTCCGTCCGGTCTGACGATACAGAGTATCGCAGCACCTTGGATCCATAGAGACAGAGTACCTTTAGTCACGGTCAATCGAGATTACGACACTGGAAACATCACGTTCACACAGGTAAATCTCTCGAGTTACAACAGAACGTCTATTATGAAAATCACGACTTGTAAGGAAAAAGTGGGGTACAGTGTGAAACTATTTGCCTTACAATTATTGACATTTATCAGAATAATTTTACAAATAAAATCCATTCATAATTGATTTCTCTAAACGTCTGAGGCTTCGAATTTGCAATTAATAGTTTAAGGTATTCCGAGGGTAAGGCGATCAAAGCTAGAATTCAAACATTCTTTATTTTTGCAGACGGTCTACCTCAGAGAAGCTGCTCCACCAACCAACGACAAAATGTCTTATCAATGGGACATACCGATCGTTATGATAACTCAGGATAAATTGGATTTCAGCGAACACACGCCCCACACGTGGATGACGAAGGCGGGATCACCCACTTTGACAATAAAAGACATTGCCGAGCCAGAAAAATTCATTATCGTTAATCCTGAAGAAATAGGTGAGAAACGAATTAAGGGAAGCAAAAGCTACTTTTCATTCGATCTGCCGCTGCGACAATTACATATACTTCAAGATATATGATTCACCATCTACTCTTTATAGAATATCAAAATATTGTAACCGCTATATTCTATATGTTCGTTTATATACTTGGACTATGTTTTAACTCGATGACGGCATACTCGTTGCGCTCTCTCATTGATGCTTAAATTCTTCATGATCCAGAAACAAATTCATTATTTTGCTCATTATGATATTCTCATATGTAGTTAGGTTTATTTCTATTATATCCTTCGCTAAATTTTCATCTTTTATACATGAATGGATGCAGCGACGAATACTTGAACACTTTCACAGTTGCTCGTACAGCTGTTATTTCCATGGTAACTGTGCCTATGACATCCTTTGGAAACTCTCTAGAAAACTTTATTCCTGTAGCCCTCTATCCCTCGAAACGCCCCATTTTTCGTGACCATTTACCTCTTGAACCATTTTCATTCGGGGACCTCAGCTCTTAGTAATGCTCCATTCATCGTCACTCTTTGTTCTTACGGACTCTTCGTCCCTCGACAGCCCCTTATTATTCAAGAACTCTTCATCCTTCACAACTCTCTTCGCTTGTGAACGCCGTTCCCTTTGGGAGCTGTCGAGAGCCATTTTTGGGAACTCTCGATCTTTCAGAACTCCTTATCCCTCAGGAACTTCCATCCCACAGGAGCCCCATCCTCATGAACTTTCGATCCTCTGTGGACCTTATCCCTCAGAACCTCTCCATTCTTCTTGACTTCTCATCGGTTGAACACGTCCATCCCTCGGGAGACCTATCCTCAGAAAGTGATTCTTCGTGATCCCTTGTCCCTCAGAACCTCGTTGTATTGTGACCTCTTATACCTCAGAACATCCGTATCCTTCGTCGTAACCCTCGATCCTTCCGAAAACTTCCCCCCATCCGTAACCAATACTTACCCCTCGGGAAACCATAGCTCGAACACTCCTATCACTCAGCTGGCATCCATTGAGACCATCCACAGCCACAAGGTCCCTATGCATAGACCTCTTTGGCGGAATGCTTAAGGGGACGCTGGAGTCGATTAGAGAGTTCGTAGTGTACGCTATTTATCATAAATAGGCTACAAATATACTTGAATTTCAGCACGAGTTTAATAAAAACCTTCATGCTCCGGCGTCCAGTCAAATTACTGTTCAAGATATAGAATAAATATTTAAAAAATTGTATATTACTGAACCTCTCAAAAACCAATATGGCCGCTCAAGATGTCGAAATATCCTTGGAGGTAAAATATAAACGTTTCTGAGGGCCAGATTTGTCAAATCAGGCCGGATGCCGAAGCATGAAGGTTTTTATTACATCCCTGCAAGATTAAACGTATATTTGTAGTATATTGAAAATAAATAGTGTATACTACAAAATCGCCTATACAAATTTACTAAACATAAACGGTTTATGAGTGCTGTTGTACATTCCGAAATGTTCATAATCGGTTTAATTTAATACTACTGTAAATCTTCCTAAAACTGCGTCAAGATGTTTCGTAAATCTCTTTTTTTTTGTATAGGAATGTTCCCGGTAAGATATGACACGTGCAACTGGTTGATGCTTGGCGCATTCCTTGAGGGTCCAAACCGCGAAACAATCCCTGTGTTGACACGAGCAAAATTGGTCCATGATTCATGGAATCTGGCTTATGCTGGCAATCTCTGTTTCGAGGTCGCACTCAACATGACATTGTTCTTGAAATATGAAAGAAGTCACGTTGTCTGGGAACCCGTCTTCGCTATGTTCGATCACGTGGGAAGAAGAATCGAGGGTTCAGGAGTCCACACTAAATTCGAGGTATGTAAAAAACATCTACTCTTACTTCTTTTTACCATCGTTTTATCCATATAGTGCAATATAATATAAGTGTAAAAGGGAAATATCTTATTGAAATTACTGCGAAATATGAACAAAGAAACAGTTGCGCCTTTTTTCTATTATATTGCAAAATACAGTTACTATCGCTTTTCGTAGGCATACATTTGTAGTTTGCTGAGACCATTGTACACTGAACTCGGCGAAACGTCGGAACCTGGTGAACCCTCATGGAAAGTTCATATGCGAAGTCTCGTGAAAAATTTCTTGTGCCGAGCAGGTTACGAACCCTGCGTCACCGAAGCTCGCGAACAGTTTAAAAAATGGATGACTGATGAGGAACCCGATAAAGGAAATCCGTAAGAGAAATTGACTGAACAGAAAGTGTCAACTCTAGTTATTGTTCAATGAAATACCTTTCTTTAACAGACTTATATTATCATATTAATTTCTTAATATTACTCCACGTGCAATCTCAAAATTGCCTTCAAAAATACCGTTCGGATTCTCAATTAATTTATAGTTCTACAAAAGAATTTTAATACCAAGCAATTATAAAAATTACTTTGTAAACTTGTCACACAGTTGGCTGTTAAGAGAAAAACATTTTTGATAAAAGTATAAGCATTTCAATTCAGTTTTTACGGCGCAATTTACAAAAAATTTGCAGAAATCGTGAATACTCATATGATCATATTAATCCTGCAGTGTTGCCAACGAATACATCTGCCCGGTGTTCAGATGGGGAACCCAACAGGAATGGGAATTCGGCCTGCAAAGAGTCATCAATTTCCCACGTAATACTCCCGAGAGGAAACAAAGCGAACGGACCTATCTTTTGAAGACGTTAGCTGGTTGTCCTAAGGATAAATCTAAAATCGAGAGGTATTTTCAAGCTGAATTGTCGAAATTCGTTCTTGGAATTTGTTCTTGGAATAAAAGCATTGTTCTTAATAAAATTAACCTATTGAAAATTTCGATTTTCGTGAAAAAACAATAATTTTTTTTTAAACTTCGAATCATGGTTCATTGTCATTTGTGCATTGCTTGTTTTAAAGTCTACGCCTAGAAACAAAGATCAGATTCTAAAAATCCGTCCGATATATTGATTTTCAAAGAAGCAAATTCATAAGCAAAAAAAATTATACTAATACCCATGATTTTAAAAAATCTGATCTTTGTTTATTATAACAATGTATAATAAAATATCAGCGTCATGAATTACTAGTTTGAAAAATATTTGTTTTGATTCTCCATTTACATTTGTTCAAAGCTTCATCTCTAAGGAACCAAAAACGAGTATACGAAATAATTCAATATTTTTCTTGCAGGCTTCTGAACGTGACTATTCTAAGCCATTATGGAAACTTTACGGACTCGGATATTCACCTGATCTACAGTATGCTAACCGGTGGGGCGATAGGTCACTCAACGTTGTTCAATTTCTTAAAGGATCATTGGCAACTAGTAAAATCTAAATTCGAGAACAAAGTCCATCTATGGAACGGTATTCTCAACTCGGCAACATCCTCGTTCAACACCCAAGAGGGATACGACATGGTCTCCGAACTCTATGAGTTGAGAAAAGGCGAATCCGACACGGACGACGTAGTGCTTGCAAAAGCGTTGCAGAACATTCAGAAGGAAACAGAGTGGCACATGGAACATCTTCCGGTTATCAACCAGTGGTTAGATAAACATTTGACAAAAGAGGATTTAACTATCATTGAAACCACACCAGCGGCTATCACCACCACCACCTCCTCCTCCTCTTCTTCTTCCAACAGTCCCATCAGCACCGCTACCAGCAGCAGCTCAATTGCCCCAATTGCAGGATGAACTATTCGATATGCAGACCTGTAGACACGAGTCTGATGTAATTTGTACTGCAATAGATAAGGCGTGTTGCATACCTTCTCCATTAAGTATTTTAAACGTATATGTAGCTTTTTCGATTTAGCAATCAGAGAATAACACAGAAAATATGTTGATAAGTTATACTTTGTGTTTTGTTGTAAAATAAAACCTGACTTGTGCGTATTTTGACCTAAACTGAGGATATTTATCTTTCTTTTATTATGAGACGTCTAGTCAAATGTAGATAACGCATTATTTTTAAATCGCTCTAGAATTAAGTCAGAAATTTCTACGAATACAGGTAGTACAGCACTTACAGATCGAAGCTTGGCTTATAAATCATTTCTTTGTCGTCAATAAAAAGATATATTCAAATTAATATAATTTTTTTAATAAACTGAAATTAAATATAGTGTGACTGTTGAACTAATGAAAATTTTCTTTAAGAACCTACAACACAGTTCAAATCTTCTCGTTTTTAATTTCCTAAAGATGCATTGGCTAAGAATGCTCTCACAATTGTTTTTTCATTAATGCACCTGTAAAATTGATGGAGATATAGGATTTTCGGTGAAACAGTTCCAAACGAGCGGCAGATGTATGACCGCTATGCTGGTCTGTTATCTACCCACCCCTTGTTGCCCTTTAAAAATCCTTATTCTTGGAAGATATTACCGTTGAGCGATTGTATTACGTAGACCTTAGTAAGGACGAACTTCTTGAACGATATTTAGGCACTTTTAACCAGAATAACATCGTGTGTTTAAACACTCATACATGAAAATTAGCGCTAAGTATTAAAAAGGTGGAATCTGTAACGTATTCAAAGTTTCAGTTGACATTGCGACTTTTACCGCTTAGCACCTGCATGAGCTCTTCTAGACAGTCATTACTACGGCCGCCGCACCGACTAATCTACACAGAGAGAAAAAGAAATCGAACGAACTAAACGCATTCAGCCCCATGGAACAAAGAAAATCAGTTCTGTTCGATAATCGAACAAAAATAATGATTCATTACCAAACAGTCAAGGCTAGATGGAGATTGATGTTCACACGATAATAGGCAGGATCCAAGATGAACTTTCTGTAATAATTGAGTGTGAAAAACTATATGTATGTAGTGGGGGGAGATTAAGAGAGAGAGTGGATATTGTCATTGTTTACATGAAGGCTCAAACACATGAGCATGCACTGAGAAAAATGTATGGCGACATCAACAAAACAAAGTATGGCTGCGTCCATATTTCTTTTTATAACCATGAATTTACTTACATAACCAATGCGTATTGCTCTAGTAGCAATATCGTTTTGCTGGCATTGTATTCGTTACTATATCTATGCGAGAGGGTACTCAGAACCGTATGCTTTAGTTACTGGAGAAATTTTGTTAATCGGGTGCTGTAAGAATCCCAGTATAGCTGTGGGAGCAATTTGCGCTGGTGCGGGAGCTACAACGGTCAATTGGAAGAGCGATGCGCGTACGCTAGAAACGTCGGTGGCGACGACTGGCAAGACCCGCGTAGCTCGATCGTGACGCTGTCTATCCTTCATAACCTCAACATTTTTTCGATCGTTGGAAGCATGGAGGTTAGAGGTAAGGAGTGGAAACGCAATGCTAACGAAATGTTCCCGAAACGGTGTGAAATCTCGGTCGGATTGGTCACCACTGAGTGTCGGTGTGAACCGAGATGAAGTTAGCGCCGCTAGAAATGAATGAAACGCAGCCTAAAAGGGGCGTGCCATCCGCGGAGAGTCTCCGAAGCCAGGGCATCTTTTTAATTGGTCGAGATATTTCGAGGCATATCTGCGGGTAATTTGAACGCTCGAGAGAGCTGAGATTACGTTTGCGTTTACCGCGCGGCTATTAGAACGACGCTTTTTCGTTTCAGTCATCGTACAGTCGTTAGCGTACGATTTTAGAGCCTTGTTTGAGCTGAAAAGACTTAATTTGAAACTCTCAAGCCGCTCGAAAATACGTAAGGCAGATTATGGATTGACACATGCGCCAGACGATTCTTTTCCTTTTTTTTTCATTTATGCGATGCAAAAATGTGTCTTCTTACCATTCGTTGGTGGGATGATACATTTTTTGTTTGTAAATTTAGTGGATAGGTAAAGTATATTCAGGTTTCGAGTTTATCACCCCAGAAGCGCACGGAGGTCGTGTGGATACCGTCGTGGCTTCTCAAGCGGACGGACTCGGGTTCGCGCCCTCACATTCACTTTTTATGTTTAAACATTTTTTTTTTCACCGGAATCAGGTTCTTGTGTTTGACGCCACTGATTCTTCTTCTTCAGCGATGTGCGTCGCTTCTATTAATGCGCTTTCGTCCTCTTCGGTTGAAGTCTCAAAAAGCTGCGCATAAACTGTAAAATAAAATCAGAATATCACGAAATTACCCCGGGTAGCCCTAGGGTGAACTAACTATTAAGGATGACCGGTAAAATGGTTTTGAAACCCGTAATTTCTAGTATTAGATTTTAACTATTTGAATTTCGGATTTATTGAATTCTTGCATTTTTTTTAATATCTGAATTTATTGAAATTATAGAATTTGAAATTTTTGAATTGATGTAAATTATTAAAATTATAAAATTTTGAATTTTTTGAATTTATTGAAGTTGCAGAGTTTCGAATTTAGTGATTTTTTTTTGCGAACCTAAAGAACCTAAATTAGGACCTAAAGAACCTAAAGAACCTAAATTAGGACTTAAAGAACCCAAAGAACCCAAAGAACCTAAAGAACCTAAAGAACCTAAATTAGGACCTAAAGAACCCAAAGAACCCAAAGAACCTAAAAAACCTAAAGAACCCAAAGAACCTAAAGAACCCAAAGAACCTAAAGAACCTAAAGAACTCAAAGAACCTAAAGTCGGACCTAAAGAACCTCAAAATGCTTTATCTATCTACCGAATTTACAAAAGAAAAATAAATGTATCATCCCACCAATGAAGAGTGAGAACATACATATTTCATTTACAGACATGAAAAACCTTGCACCGCAGTGCAAGCAATGCAAGGTCGGGTCTTAAAAAAAAAAAAAAAATTCCAGAAAAAAAAAGTCAATGTGAGGGCGCGAACCCAAGTCCTCCGCTTGAGAAGCCACAACGGTATCCACACGACCACCGTGCGCTTCTGGGGTGATAAACTCGAAACCTGAATATACTTTACCTATCCACCAAATTTACAAACAAAAAATGTATCATCCCACCAACGAATGGTAAGAAGACACATTTTTGCATCGCATAAATAAAAAAAAAAGGAAAAGAATCGTCTGGCGCATGTGTCAATCCATAATCTGCCTTACGTATTTTCGAGCGGCTTGAGAGTTTCAAATTAAGTCTTTTCAGCTCAAACAAGGCTCTAAAATCGTACGCTAACGACCGTACGATGACTGAAACGAAAAAGCGTCGTTCTAATAGCCGCGCGGTAAACGCAAACGTAATCTCAGCTCTCTCGAGCGTTCAAATTACCCGCAGATATGCCTCGATATATCTCGACCAATTAAAAAGATGCCCTGGCTTCGGAGACTCTCCGCGGATGGCACGCCCCTTTTAGGCTGCGTTTCATTCATTTCTAGCGGCGCTAACTTCATCTCGGTTCACACTGAAAAAGATTTTCCATGATTCCGCGAACGTCTGAGAACCGCATTTCCCATAGTCGTTTCTACTCCTTACCTCTAGCCTCCATGGTTGGAAGTTAGCCATCGTTCAGTTCTTACAGCTATACCGTTTCGCTTCTGCAAGCGGACTACATAAAGCAAAAAGGTTCAGCTGTTGGAACTGGGCAGTTACACTGCTGTGCTGACAGACTTGAAAATAGTTCTATTAGTCAGATATTTGGTCGGCAGAGCCGTACATTTTTCTCAGTGTGGAACGGGCTAGCAATGGCACAAGGACTAAACGCTGAATCTGAACGACAATTTCGGGCGGGCGTTATGGGATGCAGGAGTAGATTTTGTTACCGACATTACAACTACGAACGTGGCCGTAGTTTAGGTTTTGTGTGTATTCCTTTTGTATAATTGACTTTTCGACACTCGTGGAATATTCGGAGGACATTAAAGAATGGACGTACATTCAAGTTTAACGCATGTAAGTTCCAGAATCTCTTATATCTTATCAAACAGGTGAAGTTGTCAAACTCTGGCGGCCATTTGAGTCCTGCATCCCCTTAAGGGTTGGTCGATTAGGCGATTCGTAGTATACACTATTCATCGTAAATATTAGACTGGGTCAAAAAAACGAATTATATATTTTTTTAATGGTACTCTGAAAATATTGTTGATGGCGACAAAAAAAATTATCCTGAAAGTTTGAGCCCTTAATATTAACCCCTTAACCTACAATGACGGGCATAGCCCGCGTACGATGGTTGGGCCAAACCCGAATTTTACGGGCATAGCCCGCGTACGGTGATTGGGCCAGAAGTAAATATTACGAACTTGTATACAATTTCGGCCCAACATCTTCGAATCTAAATCGTAGGTTAAGGGGTTAATATTAAGGGGTGTATCATTACGACTATCGATTTTCTTAAACCTACCGTATTTATTACCCAAAACTCGTAATTTTTCAAATTCATAATTTACAAGTTTTGGGTAATAAATACGGTAGATGTAAAAAAATCGATAGTTGTAATGATACACCCCTTAATATTAATATTAAGGGCTCAAACTTTCAGGATAATTTTTTTTTGTCATCATGAACAATATTTTCAGAGTACCATTAAAATAAAATTGTTCGTTTTTTTTGGCCCAGTCTAGTAAATATGCTACAAATATACTTCAACTTTTGCACGGAGGTAATAAAAACCTTCATGCTTCGGCGACCGGTCGAATAACCGTTCAAGACATATAGAACAAATGTTTTAAAAAACGTATATTAGTGACCCTCTCAAAAGCCAATATGGCCACTCGAGATGTCAAAAGATCCGTTGAAATAAGATATAAACGTTTCTGGAGCTCAGATGTGTCAAATCAGACTGGACGCCGAAGCACCAAGGTTTTTATTACATCCCTGCAAAATTTGAAGTATATTTGTGTCATATTTACGATGAATAGTGTATACTACGAAATCGACCAGCCCAATTTCTCCTTAAGGGGCCAGTGTACCAGTGTAACAGAGAGTGTAATACCGGTGTAAAGCTTGCGGAAAATTAAAGAATTTTACGTTCACAGAATATCATATGAAGATTTCAAGGGCTACACCTAAAAATTTTGAAAACGGTGGTCATCTGAGCTTGCACTTCCCAAACACGGTATTTTTATAATTTACTGCAGCTCTAACTCAAAAACAAATAATACGATTGACCTAACAATTTCACAACACGTTGTAACTCGGTGACTTCGCCGGTTACTGGACCCAGGGGGGGAAAACTCGCACACTGGGAATAAGGTTTGAGTTACGCCAGTCCCGTCCTCTTGGAGCGCTGCTGGGCTCGCTCTATCTCACTCGCGCACTATTGCCATCTCGCTCTTTCATTACTTCCCTTTGTTAGCACGAGAGGGCACTAATCTAAAGATCGAGGGTTCGATCCGAGAATTATTATTTTTTATTTAGTTGCGGGATGTTGTGGAAATACAAAATGAAAACAATCGAAATTGGAAAATATAATTTTTATTTCATAAATAAATCATAATATTTTTCAATAAATTACAAACATATATACAATACATTACAAACATATATAACAGCTTTGCTCGGAAACAAAATGATCTACCAAAATCTATCTCCTGCCTTTCGGTTTGATCTGAAATTTACGACAAATGGAAACAGTTACACTTGTTACCATAATCTTATGGTGTACCGCGGCACTCTGCAATTTTATTAACTACAATTTTGATAATATACGGAAATCTAATAACTACACACACAAAAACACACAATACAAAACGACTGAAAACGACGTTCTGGAAAAATGGCGGAGTCGGGCAAAGTCGGGTCCCGGGCATTGCCGAGGGCGACGCTAGAGCGAGATGGCGATAGTGTGCGAGTGAGATAGAACGAGCACAGCAGCGCACCAAGAGGACGGGCGCGGCGTAACTCAAACCTCACAGGCCCCATCTAAGCTTTTCCCCCCTGACTGGACCTTCTAGGTAAGCCCAGATAAGCCCATCAAACGAATGGTACGCCCTCCAAAGTTCCCTCGCTCAACTCTCTTTCTATCAAATTAATATATGTACGTACTTGCGAATAAAGCAGATATCTACACACGCACTGCGGATACCTTACCAACCTAGACACAGCAGATATTCGTCTCTTATTCGTAATTGATAAGACAGGTTGCTTGATCGAGATACCTTACCGACGGACACGCAGCAGATATTAGCCTTATTCGTTGTTGGTAAGGCAGTCCGTTAGGATTGACCGAGCAGTGCGTGTATATAACCCACATTGCTTTCACAATAATCGTCGTATCGTCGCATCAGTGTTAGCTGCTGCTGCTGCTGCTGCCTCATTCTCAGTCAGTTTGTTACTATTGCCGTTTATCGTAAGCCCCGAGAGAGCCCTTGATTTCTCATTTGTGATGAACAGTTTGCATGTGTACGAAGTGCAAAAAAGACGGGTGAGATGGCTGAAATTTGAGTTTGACTGGCGTAGGTCGTAGCATCGAAAGAACTCACGTCTGTTTCGGCCAACAATACATTCGTGAACGATTCGCGAACGTCGTCGTCGCTTCTTGCGTTCACGAGCTCAACACCGTGCGTGTATGTGTGTGTGTGTTTTTTTTTCCTTTTTTTTTCTCCTTTCCTCTCTTTCCTCGAAAAATTGAGAACGATGCTTGATGAATTTTCTCGAGGTCATCACGAGATTCTCGCACTGGCGTTTGCCGAGATAATATCGTCGCATACGCTAAACTGAGCTCCAATATTTTAACGCCAATTTGAAAAAGCGATTTTTAAAATACTTTACTGCCGCACGGAAAAACGGAACTTAAACGGTGAGTTTGTTGAATAGCTACTTGATTTTCGCACCTGGAACAATTGAAAAATTAGCAAGAAAACAAATAGAGACGAGGAAGAGACATAAGCTTACTGTTATCAGATTGTGTCTTGAAACGGAGCACGACTTTGCACAGAAATAGCAATGGTCGAGAGCGGCAAAGAATACGTCCTCCAGTGGTCGGGCCATGCAGCCCATGTCACGGAAAGATTCAGCGGACTTTTGGCCAGACAGGCACTGGTCGATGTCACGTTGATTTGTCAGGGCCAAAAGCTGAGGGTTCACAAACTTGTCCTTGCTTCATGCAGCCTCTACTTTGAGGTTTGTATATCATTCTTCACGCTTCTGTTTATTCACTTGTTTGTTTGGTAATATCTGAAGTGGCACTGAATAACGGAGTATCTATTTATTGGACAGGAAATGCTGGAACAGGATCTGGGACAGGAACCCATAATTTTGCTCAGAGACTTGGACTTTGATGTCCTCAAAGCCATGGTGGAATTTATGTACTGTGGGGAGACAACCATCTCACACTGCCATTTACAAACTCTTTTGGATGCTGCTCAAGTTTTTAAGGTAATATGTCTTGCTTTTTTTTATTCATTTCCTGAGATTAGATAAGCTATGTATAAACAAGAGGGTTTTGATAATGAGTTTTTGAGGGACTAGTGCAAAGATCATTAATGCATACTAGTAAGAGGAGCAGCAGCAGCCTTAAAAATTGAAATTTCTATTAATAGGGACTATAATTAAAAAATGTGTAAGACAAGTTTTTGATGTATATTAATACTTATGATGAACATTGAGGATTAAGCCATAGAAGCTTACAACTTTTATCTTTGGTGAGAATAATTCAGGAATAACACATTTTTATATGTGGTTGCAGATTAAAACATACCATTCTAGTAGGCAATGAATAGATTAAACATGAAACAGCAAACTAACTTTTGAGCATTTCTATTCTGGCATTTCTTGAGAATTGATGACGGATAATAAATGTTCAGATGAAAATTGATTGAAAATCTATTTTTGAGTGCTCAGTGCATCATTAATTTATCAGAAGCAAGAGAAGCTGCAGCCTAAGTTGGAATTCTATCAACCTAAGCTATCATTCTTAAATGTATAACTTAAGTTTTTGCGATGTGTTACCTTAACGGCACAAGTTAAATATTTGAGACTAAGGCAATAGGCCTTATCTAAATGTATGAAAATCGATGTTCACGAATTCAGAAACTGGTTTCTGTGAACTGAACATAAATAACCTTCGTAATAATAATAATAATAATATGTACTTTGAAATTAGAGTAACCGCATAATAATGAGCAGAAAGCAAAAATAAAATTCATACCTGAGTAAGAACTTTTTATGTGTCAGGTATTATCTTAGGGAAATATATTATT
Organism: Clistopyga incitator; assembly: GCA_947507545.1. Lineage (NCBI taxonomy): Eukaryota > Metazoa > Arthropoda > Insecta > Hymenoptera > Ichneumonidae > Clistopyga > Clistopyga incitator. Next base: position 8,522,333 of record OX382176.1, read on the forward strand.
CTAGCTTCGTTAGAAATCCTACAAAATAAAAACTTAGATATTTGGTAGTATTTAATGTACAATAGCAATAGTCGTTTATTTATGAATAAATCACAGATTTGATACTTTAAAACTCAAATTTTCAAGATAACAAGGTTTTGGGCTACCATGAAAGGTTTGCCATTTCTTAAGAATAATGAAGAACTCAAAACACCTCAACCAACTCACTAAAACTAAAAATGTAACTAATTTTATGTATGCAATTGCTATAACAATCAGACTTTAACACTGTTCATAATGGCATCTCTTTGATGGTGTCTTATCATAAAATTCGGCAAAAATACTTCCAAATAATGCAATTGATTTTTTAATAGTACTAAACATCAGATATTTAATTGCAAGTTTTTGTCAAATAAAAAAAAGTGGGATACATAATCAATATGCTTTTAAATATAAATATACTTATCCTTACTTCAAATTTAAAAAATAATGCTGAGATATTTTGAGCTGAATTCTTGAAATTCTACTGCTATGAAAGTTCACACTGATGTATTCAATGGCTTGCAAAGATAATCCATACAGTGTGGACCCTATTTTTGGAAGTACTAGTCACCAAATACAAATATACAGGGAAACACTGTCGACCTAGTTATATAATACTCTACTTTACATAATGTTTTATTATCTTAAGTATACTTAATAGTTGATTCAGAGATTTATTTTAAAGATAAATGTTACTCTAGAGCATACAATAAATTCAACGTTATGGTAACCGTCTGTTTATGTTATATTGTTTTAGTCATTTCTGTGCTTTCTGCATAAATCAATGACTCAGTTGATGCAATATTGAATTTGCTTTTCACAATTGGCTTATTGTTAGCATCAGAGCATTAAAATTGCATTTTTAATTGTTCGCACAACATGATTACAAAACTTCTTTGGTATAGTGAGACAAAAATATGGGACATGATTAACGTCTGAAGGTGAAGGAGAGATAAAGACTGAGAATGAACAAAAGAGGCCAAATTTACATTCCCACTGCACCAATAGTCTACTGTACAAGTTTATACATTACAGGGAGACAATATTACATTTTACTTCCGCTCTTTTTTAATAAACTTTTTTTCCGAATGATATTTATCTACTACAATTTATTTATAAATGGACGACCTATTTTATTTTTTTTGCAATGTGTATTAAAAGTTACCGAATTTTCAGAACCCAGTATAGAATATTGCAATTATGTTTTCATAATAATACCATGCTCCGATTATAATACGGAGTATTGTGATAATGTTCTTGAAAAAAATGTAGGGCCGCAGTTAATTCATGACGAGAGTAATGGAGGCTCGTGCTCTTTCATCATCGTAACAATTTCTCCGAAAAGTACACATACTTCTAATTGTATAATCGTTGCAAGTTATTATTATAGAACCATAACGAAAAAAGGAACAATAACGGAATCTTTGTCCGTTAAAGTAACACAGATTTCCAAAACTATTAAATACAAAGTATAACATCTGCAATTACGAAGACCCTCAATAACGATAAAATTGCAATTACAGGTGAAAGAGCTAGAATGCTTAGTGAATTCGATGCTGGGATCCGACAAAATCCCTGACAGTCCTTTATCAGAGCCAGAGGACAGCGAGGATTTCATCAGCAGTTCATCGGACAAAAAAAGATTTTGTTCGAAGCTGCGTCTAAGTGGTGAACGTTTCCACGACGCGTCCACGTCGTCAGAAATAGGAGACCACGTAATTGCCGAACGTAAAACCGATCAAACGTTGGAAATCGGTACGAAAAGTCCTTACGGTGAAGAGGATCTCGAGCATTCATTGTACGAGACAACCGATCTCGTGTCTGGAATGGCAGCCAATTACCCAGAAGAGGAGGAGCACGAATCATCGGACAACGGTTCTGACGCGACTGCGGATATGAGCGACAGTGAAACCTCCAAGATGTGCACATCATCAGACGACGAGGAAACGTTGCCAGAAGACGATCGTGAATTCGTAAGTCCAACAGGAGAAAACGATATAGAATCGACATTCGATGAGCGCCGTTGCGATAATCCGGCATCCGTTGACGATAAAAATTTGCTGCACAGTCAATTCGATTATCAAGATGTTCCAAGCGGCGTTGGCGAGTGTTCCAAGGTCTACACTCACAAAAAACGTAAATATAGGGAAAGAGACGATTATTGTCACGAAAGTCTTAGCGATTCCCCGACGGAATCATCCAGCGTCGAGGATAACCTCGTTGACGATTCAAACGAACGTCTTCGTGGCGGAAGTAGACGCGAAAAGTGTTTAAAAGTCTACACGCACAAGCGGCGCAAATCCTTGGACGATAAAAAGCATTTTTCGATGAATAGCGTCTCGGATTCTATTAAAAAACCTGCCAGCACCTCGTGCATCGATCTTTCCGACGAGGCTTCGCGTAATAATCCACCAGTTACTCTTCCAGCTACTCTTGACATGGAAACATCCGAGTATATATGGAACATGAGCTCGGAGAGCATTCAGTATGTAGTAGGTTGCACGATGTATCAAACTAACGGTTTAATTAGCGGTAAGGAAGGTACGTTTAGCGAGGGCAGCGTTGGCGCCGATTTGGAACGTGCCAATAACGCCTCCGCGAATAACAAAAGAGTCAGAAATATTAAGGAATTATTTTCAGTTGGTAATGGAAGTCTAGATATGACGACGCCGCCAGTATTGAGAAGAAGCGTGCGAATTAATCAGCTCGAGAATGACGATTCTATCAACAATAACAACAGCAACAACAACAACAATAACAATGTAACTTTAACAACGTCGAAGGCTCGCGACAAAAATGCGGATATAAGGAACGACGATTATTCTGGTAACAACGTCACGACTAAAACAAAACGTAAAATTAACAAGGATACGGATTCTAGAGTCTCTGATGAAAATAAAGTCACAACGACAACGATAGCGCAATCGTCATTACGTAAAATTACGAATAATTCTCGTTCCCTTCGCAGTAGTTCCAAGATAACATCCGGAAAATCGAGGGGCAAAACTCGCTGCGGATTGGCCAGAAACGATAAAGAGGAACAAAAGACGAAAAGTAACGGGAAGGTGAAGAAAATTGAAAATACGGAATGCGATGTTTCGACTCCTACGAGACTCAATACTATCGCAAGCGTTGATCGCGCTCTTTGGGGCGATATGTCGGATGTTTTGGAAAATCGTGATTACGGCGCTAGTCTCGTAGCTGACTATTCGCCGAGCAAGGAAATTCCCTTTGCCGTTGGTCTTTTGCCGCTTCGCGCTGCGCTTGAGAGAATGCAAGCTACGCTCGATCATCAGCCAAGAAAGACTCGATCTTCGGTCGCGCCTTTCAGGCAGGATCTTCATTGTTTTAAGAGGAAAGACGCGGAGGTTATTTCTGCGAGCAGGAAACATGTCGGCAGTGATAGCGATGTCGATGGTGCCTCGAATACTGTTTGCCATATACAAATACGAACCTCTTCCCAATGCACGCAAAATCGGAGAACCTCGCCATCTGATCAGATGGTTGCCGTCGGTTCGACTTCTGAAAGTAACAGACGATGACAGACGAATTACATATATTGCAAATGGTACTACTTACGAATACAATTCTAGCGCGATATACGGTAACTACTTATTTTTTCTTGTTTTTTTTTGGCTTTTGAGTATCTATGGATAATTTGAGGAAAATCTGCGAAATTTAGTTTAAAAAAAACATACAAAATTTCGTAGGCAGGAATAGGCATCATTTGAATAAGTATTTGAAATACTTTTCGTACCAATGATTATCAATTTGCACAATTACCAAATAGTATTCGGCACGAAAAAAAAAGTGAAATCGATAATTTGCATGTTACGTATATTTTACCATGGGTACCTTTCAATGCTTTTAAATATTATCTCGAAATCAGCGCACGTTTTGTTTATTTATTCTGTCGTTGTTTAATCATGAAATATTAAATATATTTAACATGTACAGTGTACTACTGTATATTTCAAGTTTACATTAGGTTCTTGCAAATCATTGCTTCGCAGTGAACATTTTTTATGATAAATAAATAACAGCATGAATAAACAAATATTCCGCATACGGAAGCTAAGAAAGGTGCATTTTTTGCGGATAATTTGATTTGGAAGCACATCATTTTTACCGTAAACGAAAAATATATACTTTATTTCACTTTTTTCGAGAATATACTCCGAATTTTAAGCGTATTCGCTTATGAGATTTAATCTTCTGTATGTCGTTCATGAACATTTGCACGAGTGTGAAAGTTTTGATCTACAAAAGAACCGGTTAAAATGATGTGTTCATAAATATTTATTATGCTTATGCATTCGAATGATGCCGTTTTGGGAAATCTCCGCTGTTTAACTTTGCAGTTATCGCTATTCTGTTTCGATTAAATTCGAGTTGTGAAATAGTGCTGTAAAACGGGACAATCGATTTTTCAAAATGAACCTGAATCTTTGATACCATCGTTAAAATCTGTTTAGATTATTTAAATTCATATTAGTTATAAGCGACGACGTAGACATTACTAGCAGAATAGCGATTACTAGCACGAAAAATGAACGAATTCAGCGATGAGATTTTCCGAAAATACCAAGAACACTTCCTTGAAAACTCAAGATGCTTGTCAATGATACTGAAAGACCTTAAGAAGGCACGTGCGTTGGAAATCTTGAAAAGTGAAGATTTTGTCATCGTGATTGTTCAAAGTCTCGTATTTTGACGAATACATCGCACAAATTAATTTTGCATATCTCAAATCTAAAAACCACAAACTGACTGTCACAGAACGAGTACATTTACAAATGCTGTATATACAAGATAATTTTCTATTGAAAGGAAGACCCAAATGAATTTTCAAGAAAAATGTAGTCTTTCGGAAGTTGTTTTTCCTTCGAAAATCTTTGGGAGCTTTGTAAGATAATTCCCTGAAAAGTTATGCAAACACATAAAAAAATATCGGGAGGAGAGGATCAGTCCAAAATTAGTTATATTTTTTGTTGTGGATCTCGGTTATTGGGTTAGTAATATTATGTAAAAAAACATATGCTGTTGATCTCTTGAACAAGTAATTGTTCTAAAAGGATTTACTAGGATTTACCTAGAATATTTTGTTTTGGTACACTTTTATAACAGAATCTGTATGCGAATAATTCTCAAAATATTCTTTAGTTGTGGATAAGTTATATGCTTCTAGTTTCAATTAAGCTTTTTTATCTTCTAAAAGTTGGCGGATTTTTATAACTTATTTACGAATTACAAAATTGGTCAGTGTTGCAAACCATCGCATTTTCTTGATTATAAACAGATCAACACATACCGGAAAAAAATCAGTCTTTCACACAAATAAACATCATGCCAGAATATTTCATCTACCATTTTTATTAATTCGGGAATAAATTTAAAGAATTGTATTTGTAGAAGAGGCGAACAATTTTTTCACCGGAAAAAAAAATATTTCTTTACAAGATTAACAGCATCTATTTTTTTATGTAAAACAAGCAGCCAAAATGGAAAATGTTCAGGAAACAATGTCACAAATTTTTACCTTTCCCTTATCAATAATTCCATATATTGAGTGCATTTGTACATAAACTAGTATTCCGAATGAAATACACAATTATCAATTGCATTAACTTGCTTACAAAAATTTTCTACGCTGTAATTAAAAACATTTGCCTCGAATTTTTGGGAATTGACATTATTTGTTTAGGTGCTTTCGGAAAAAGACGCCTACAAAGCACTAAATCATTGTATTAGTTCGTATATACAGCTAATATTCACCAAATTTGTCAACTAAATTTCATGGAGCTGAAATTGCAATTTCCAGGGAAAAATCATCAAGTCTTCATTTGGATCTTTCCACAAGAGATGACTTAACACAATTTACTAACACGACCTCGAAATATTACGACCTCGTATGCCATTTTGCTATATATCAGAACGTATTCAAAATATACGCAAATGTTTCTTCGCAAAAACATTCATCCGTAGGATGCGGCGTTTAAATATAGGTGACACAGATCAATTTGTTCAATTACAAACGGCGGCGTCTGAAATCAATGACTTTTTTTCTCGAAATTAATAACCGCGCACATGTTTACTTTGCCAATATCGAATTGGGAACCATGGTTTTACTTGGTGGTCACTGAAAAATTATACATGCAAATATATTATATACATTATACATATATACGATGTTTGTCGTTTGAAAAAAAAAAAACTATCGCGAAAACTGTACAATTTCTTAAGTTTAAGAATCATCGGATTATCGTATATACTTGTGCGAATGTTATATACTGTAAATAACGTATGGTTGTGAGAATTGTAATTGCTTCCTATTTCGTCTCTGTAAGAAGCGAAATGAAAATATTATTCAGTTAGTAACTAGAAGTGCGACCTTAGTATTAGTCGAATTTTCATTCGTAAAATTTCGAAAAATTAAGCTTGCAACGAATTCGAAGTTAAAGGCTGCTCCGTTTCTTGAATTTTTCATTGTCGAACGCTAACTGACTTGTAGTTAAACAGTGCTTTGGCTTTGCCTCCTCCAGTTCACAATGTTTCATTGTAAATTGTCTGTTATACTAATGAGAAGAAAATGTGATCAATATAGATTATTATACGAGTAATTTAATCCTTTTCAACGTGCAAGCAATAATTATATATAGCGTCACTTGCATCGTCTATCGAAAATCAATTAATTAAAGAGAGAGCGAGAGAGAGAAATTGATGGTACATCTACAAAACTGTCTTATAAGTATTTTTTCAAATAAAATTTATATATATATATATATATATGCACTCGAGTCTTACTATCTTTTTCCAAATTGTTTTTTTTTGTAACTTACACAATTATTTTCAGGAAAGCTGCTGACTGATAGTAAGCTTGTACAATTGATATTCTGCAGGAAAATGGTTGATCAAAGTAATTGATTGAGCAATGAGAAGAAGAGAGAATGAAATTTATCGTAAATTCGTTTTTTTGTTTTCTATTTTTTTGATTTACTTACAAACGAATATAATATTGATTTTTAATGATGCAATACCTCGAAGAGGGGGGAAAGAGAAAATAAAAGAGGTGAAACAAATTTCGATGAGTCTACGAATCTGACTCACAACAAATTTTTTTCAATCAGCTAGTTATTTTTACCGTGAAGGCATAAACTTACAACTTTTCAGGCAACTGACAGTTTGAAGAATAAAGGGGAAAGAAAAATCAACAGGCGATCTGCAAATCCTTCTTATAATTATTTTCCCAAAATGCAAGGTATACGAAAAAAAATTAAGTCTTCATATCCTTTTTTAAATTATTACTGAAATGATAAATAATTCGAATTTTTTCAAACTTGTGCGATTAATTCTCATCAATTAATTAGTTACAGGAAAGACAACGCCGCATACTCGAACTGGAAAGCGTGAACTTGACACTTGCGGCAGACGATAGTTCGAAAGAAGGAAAAGGGGAGAGGAACAGAGAAGGAGAGCACTAGGCTACAGACTGGATCTATTTATAACTACTTGTTCGATTGGCCGTAGCAATGCACACGGGAAAACATTGGAATCGATGTGAGAGCGATATTAAAATACGAGTAATACGATTGCAGTAAATCGGGCAGCACGATTCTAGATGCACGGATAGTACAATCGCATGCGTCTCGCGACCTTGATACTATCAAGAAGCACTATTTATTAATATAGCTTTTGGTAACTTGGGCTACTCTCTTATCAGATCGATTCGGTATATTCGATCATTGAAATTTACATCGTATGAAATTTGCAACACGTTTACCACACATAACAGTATGAAGTATATAAACCAAGCATATTCAATTTAATTAATATATGTTGAAAGATATTCCTGCATAATTGTCGAGATTGCAAAAATCAACAGTGTGTATGAATCGAGATTGTGGAGTTAAAAAAATGCAATAATAATACTATAATAAACTCGATGTTATATTGTATGATAACGTTATGTTATATAATTTTTTAAAAATATTCCATAGTTATCTCAGGCGAAAAAAAAATTGGTTCTTAAATGTTTTTAATTATACTCCCATTTTTCGGTAATAAATCAATATTACCAGGACATGAAAATTATTTTCAACGCCCTATTCAAATACTGATATGAAAATACAACTTTTATGTGAAGATCATTTTTTGCAGTAACTTCAAGTTTGAGAGATATGTCCATTTAAAAAAAAGGTTTTTTCAAATATTGGATTAAAAAATCTGAAAAAAATCTCATAGACTGCCTTCCACTGGTACTTTAATAAACTGTAAAAAAACAGTGTCAAAATTAACACTATTCCAACACCAACTGTATTTCCATAAGTCCCATAGGTTTGATGTAAACGACGGAGTAAAAGAGCGTTGTAAGGATATCAAAGTTATTGATTAACACTGAAATTGATTACACACGACACTGTAAGCATCATTCGGTACAGTTTTTACACCGTTAAAAAAAAATCGAAATAATAGATGATGGCTAAATGATCGACTTCATGGATATACACTACCATTGGTCACCAAACTGTGACGATTTCTACAAAAAAAAAAACACCACTGAGGGTCAATAGAGTGCATCACACCATTTGGTGTTAATTCCTGCCAAAGCGCACCACATTATCTGTATACCACAGGATGGATGTACTTTTAACAACAAAATTTTGAAAAACTGTCTGAATTGGCAGAAACTTTTTCATCTATATGTTAATCAATAAAAGCATTTACTTGAACTTATACTCTGTCAAAAATATTTGGATAATCCATATACTATATATTCATGTATACTAATCATCCAATGTATGAAATTCAATTTAATATACGAATGAAAATAAAAACCAAAATTCAATATATGTGTGGCAAAATTTAAGTTAATTTATATTAAAAACACGACTTGCATGATGTATTTAGTATACTGAATATTAATGAAATATTATTTATTTAAAATTCATTAAAATTAAGAAATGCACATAAATTTTACGTTATACCCGTGTAGTAAGTTTTCTATAATATAAGATTGCACTTATATATAATTGAGTATACAAGTTTATCAATAAAAATTTCGAGTACCTTTGCATTAAATTTCAAGTTTGAATATATAATTGACGATTAGTTCATAACATACGTTAAATATGTGACGATATTTTTGTGAATGAATAGTTTAATAGAATTATTTGCTTGATTATCATTATAATGTAATTACGAAAAATAGTAGATTTCGAGTTTGCCGTTAATCACTAATGGAGAATGGAAAATACGAACGAGTCGACGCATCGTCGTAGTTATAGTGTAATCAATGAGCGCATATTGATCTCAACCCTTCATGTACATTCTATTTTCTTTCAGGGACGGATTCACTCTCGGCTCTACGCTACATCGAGATACACGCGAGTCTCTCCTTGCAGTGCTGTAAATTTATGAACGACTTATCGTGCTCCACGTTGGTTTTAACTCAAAGTTTTCAATACATAAACCTTGAATAAATGTACTATCAAATAAGAGGATTTGTAGGGTGTTTCGTTTGAAAATCATGTTGGCTTCTAACGAACTCTATTTCTATACTAATCTCACGCAGTTCGCCTTACTATCTCTGCTCACATCTTATCGCCGGCAGTGCCGTATTTACAGAATCGTAAAGGCCCCGCGCCAAAAAAACGCAGTCCATTTAAAAACATCAGAACATGGTTTATAATTAGCAAACAAATATTCAATGACAATAAACCGGTGAATGTTGGAGCTCCCATTTCCATAATAATTGATCAAATAAATCAATCACTATCGCTCTAATCGACATGACGATTATTTTTATTTCTTTCGCTACATCGCGACATACGTAATCGAATAATCGAAGCATCGAGTGAAGCGGCGGAAAGAATGGTCATACACGTTCGAGTGTCAGTTCCGTCGCTCAACTACTGAATTACGGAGGATTTTGAGTTAAATCCGCGTTACGTAAAACGTGAGGTGTCGGCGTAATAATGCTCGGCCCTACGAGCGAGAGAGTCGGAAGAGGGAAGCTCGCTCACGTCCATTACCGACGAATATCGAACCAATCTCTAACGAGAATTACGCGCTCGTCGACAGTTCCATCTTCAGTGAAACCGGCTGCACCAATTTATGTCTCAACCTATTATTCATATCCTCACAATTGAATATTTCAATATCCCGGAGACAATACAATGACGATTTCAATTAATATGCCCGAAATAAAATCATAATTGCATTGTAGAATTGAAATATAGTTTGAGTAGTTATTAAATTAATATATTACGATACGAGTGCGGTAAAAGTTTATCCGACGGGTATGAGATCGAAGCACGAACCGAAGCATTCACACGAGTTATGAAACATTTTTGTCAACGAGTATTCCATTAAATTTTGCTTTACCAAGTGTGAAAATACGGGCCGAACTTATATGCTCTGCGTATACATAGAATGTCCATTATCGCATTGAGTGTAGTATTAGTATATTACGGTACGAGTACGATCGATGCATAAGTTTCTCGCACAAGTTTCGTATAAAACTTTATTTTACGAGTGCGAGAAGCACAAGAGATATTTCAATATAGCCAAATAGAATTTCGAAGAAACGTCATAGAAAATTGAAGTTATATATTTCATTTTTCGTCGCAAAGCACACTATTTTCATATGTAGATCATGAAATTTTCAATAGTAAACATATTCACTTCAGTATCAAAAAATAGAATTTCAAGACGAATCATTAATATTACATCGCAAAATGTTTAAATATCAGATCCGCACACAGAATTTACGGATTCCATAAAAATGTCCCAGATTCATGGGAAAATTAAATTCCCATGAGAAATCATTGTTGCTATTCGCAAGGCATTTAAATATAAGATCGGTATATAGCATTTGCAGATTCAATAAAAATGTTGCAGGTAGACAAAAATTTTACCGCACGTCGTGTTGGCAAAAATGGGGTATGTGCTGCATCATTTTATTGTACTGTTGACGGCAGAGCTCGCAAATGCCGGCACTATACGTCTACACAGTTTCGACAATCGGAACTGTGTTGCCACGATGCTGGCATTCGCACGCTGTGCTGTCGATACCGCAGCACATGTCACAATTCTGTCGACATAAAGTATTCTGTTTTTCAAAATTCATCATCAGTTGATTTTTGTTATTACAAATACATAAAAATTAAATTATATTCAAGGGACGAAAAGTTTAATTGATTTTCTTTCCTCTTCCGAAGCATATAACTTTAATATATGAATCTATAACATGTTCGTATTGTCAGAAAGCTGCTCAAATGTCCCATAAAGTCGAATTAACATCCAGTTGCAGTAGACATTGAACTTGGTGAAGATTGGTAAAGTGGTACAGATTTCGTAAGATATTGAATTTTTCAAAAAATGTCTGTATGTTTTTAGCTGCTGTAATTTTTTAGCTAATGACCATAAATAGTTCTTAAAAAATAAAGCAATGAAAAACGACGCTCGCTATTGAATTTGCGCGAAATTTATAAACAGTTTAGATTTTAGACAATTTTGAATTTCCAAAAAATTGAGGTGGATATCGATGCTTCCGCGTTACTTTTCACAAAGCTTTCGTGAGGAAGCCAAATTTATTCCACACACTGGCTTACAGCGGTAGCTTTGTAAAAAACCATAAGTAATGAGGAAGCAACACACAAGCTTCGTATTTGCAAATAATAACTTGCAAAATAACATTCTGAGCTTACAACTAAAGTTTACCCCGACATACGTATGCCATTTGGCTAATTTTTCCTTAAAACACACAAAAATTATTAGTCGGGTTGCAATACGCAAGCTTCTACTTTGCATTATTTTTTCGTGTTGTTACGAAAAAGTTATGGAAACAAGTTAAATATGTCCGCGAGAATGTAATCACAAAGATGTCACAAAATAACATTCTGAGCTTTCAAATAAAGTTTACTCCGACATACGCATGCCGTTTAATGAATTTTTTCTGAAAACACACAAAAATTGCTAGTCGAGTTGCACTACCTTGACGTTATATAGACGTTCGTTTTACCCGCGCTCACGATAACTTTGAGAAAAGCTCCGGCAGAGGTCACTGCCACAACACCGGGAAGCGTTATACGATCGTCCATTGGTCGCTTCGAAAGTAGTGCCAGACATGTGTTTTGTTTCCCGCCTCGCGGCTTGTTATTGTGTAGGGGAGGGGAGGGGCGGGGGAGAGGTGCTGCCGCCAGTACGGTGAGTCGAGAGAGCGGGTATAGCGTAGGGCCTAGGCCAGAATCGAACCGCGGTTGGGTTGGCTCTTCGGTACGGTGGTGGCTCTGTCCGACTTGTGTGACCGACCGTCCGTCCGTCATATTCCCCCGGTTTGAAAGCAAGGTTGCCGACTAGTTGTTGCGACGCAGCAAGCTTCCAGTGCACGGTGTACCGGAGTCTTGAACAAGTCTGGAGGACATGGAGAAGCGGATAGAGCTCGAGAAACGGGGAAGAAACCCCAGCGAAGTAAGCTAAAAACACCCTTTCAACACCCTCAATCGTTTCGGCTTGGCTATCGCTTTTTTTTCTTTTAACATTTATTCACTCTCTCTCTCTCACTCACTCACTCACTCACTCACTCACTCTCATACTCTCATATATATCGTCGTTTCCCACTCGTGAGGTGCGTGCAATCGTCGTCCTGCAATACTCGTCGTAATCAAACGATAGACAACAACCCACTACGCACTCGATAATTCGCGTATGCCCGACGTGTGTGTGCGTGTGTTTTTTCCAATTCGTTGTGTGTGTTTTTTTTTCTTTCCATTTTTCGTTTTTTCGTTCCTTCTAAATACTTCGGTAATTTTCGGTGGTCGACTCGCAGAGCGAAGCTCCGACGAGAAAAAAACACGACGTTTTCTTGGCTCGCGATACCGCGTGGCTTCCACAAATCGCGTTGCCCTCACGGCACCCGCGGCCGCCGCGAAACGCCGATGCCGACACGAGAGAAGAAGCAGCTCCGTTCTCTCGGCTACGACACAACAGCAGGCATGGCGTGTTGCCGCTGCCTCTCGCTTCACGAGGAATCAAGTGTAATTCGTTCCCTCGGTCACTCGTTGCCCAACTGCTAACCGTCGAATCTTATCAATCGACGTACGAGTTGGAGCATTTAATACAAGATATTTCTCTCAACGTCCGACAATCGTGCTTCGCTCGTTGCTTTTATTTATTTGCTGTTTCTCGTTTTTTTCTCTCTCTCTCTCTCGCCGCGTCCACAACGTGTCTCTACGATACATGGGACGTTGCACGTAAGTGCGTGATTGCCAGCGCAATGCCGGGCAACGTAAGAGTGCGACGACGTTGCCTCGCGTACGTCGCTGATGCAGAATAGCATTCGAGACGAATATTTGTCTCTGCACAATTTTGGCCTCGTGGGTTACTTTTTTTTCACTCTCTCTCTCTCTCTCCCTCTTTCTCTCTCTCTCTTTCATCCTGTAAGTTTTGCAACGTGTCCTCGGTGAAGTTTGGCCGAGTTTTCGTGGACTGCTTTGCACGGCAGGTACACATTTTTTTGTCTTCAACGTTCGTGATTTACTGTTTTTGTTTTTCTTTCGCGATTTTTCGCTTATCGTCTTCATCGAACATTGGATTGGTTTGCGTAATTGAACGATTGTGCGTTTATTGGAAAACGCAAAACCGCTGCTTCGGATTCGGCGACACGACCGCGCTTCGCCGTAAAAGTTACGGACAAGTGCAACGAGATCAGCGTCGTTTTTGGAGCGTCTCTCGTGCTTCACTCGATACTTTTATTCACCGGAATTTCTTTATAATTTTTTTTTTTTCTTTCGTTCGCAATTTCTCCGCGATACCTTAAACGTTGCACGCAAGTGCAGCACAAATCCTGGGCACGTAAGATTCCTTTTGTGTTGACGATGCAGGAAAACCGGTGTGAAAAGTTTCTCGTCTGTTTGTCGAAAAGAAAATATCTCGGGGCTTTTGTTTCCGGTAAATATTGCAATGCGCACGAATTTTTGTGGATTCGCATTTGTAGTGTCGAGTTGGAACTCAAGATGAAATTGGGTTTTGCATTTTTAAGTTGGAACTTAAGTTCGAACTCGGGTATTTGAGCTTGCGGATAATTGCCAGATATTTTTTGTGAAGGATTTGTCTGTTTTTTTTTCTCATTGGGTATTCCTAGCTTTCGGATGGGTTTTTAGAAAAAAAAAGCCGTTGCCTACGTCTCGAAGACATGATCGCGCTTCGCTGCAAAACCAACGGGCAGGTGCAACGCGATCAGCGTCAGCTCGGTCGCGTTCAACTGCACCTTTGCTGCCCTCTCTTATACACGTTCACGAAACTCCGTCTTTCTCTGCCTCTCTCTCTCTCTCCCTCCCCCCTCGCTCTTAGGTCTCGTATATAGCCGGCGTAAAGTCTTTCTTCGAGGTTCACATATGAGCGCGTTTGCCACTCTCAAAATGGTGCAGAGAGACAAAAAGTCACGAAAGTTCCCGCGAGTGGAGCTTATGCAAAGTTTTGTGTCCGATGGAAAGTGGCACTTGCTATGAGATTATGCATATTTTCAATTAGTACGTTAGAACTGGCTGTCGAGCCGAACGTTCTAATTTAATCCGCGACGAGTCGTCGCACCGAAATCGCATGCTCCCGACGTTTTGGCATAAATAAAGCGGCGTCAAAGCGTTTTGTTCTCCTCTGGGTCGACGCAGTGTCCTGTATATACTTATAATTGCACTAGACCGAGAGTTAGAACTGCAATGGCGACGTCACAACTTGTCAAACCCAAGAATCGTTGCCAGTCAACAATTAGTTTCAACCGGTTAATTTACGTGAAGTTACTGTTACGAAATTCAATTTTGCCTATGACTGCTCACTGCCGGGCGGCATCAACACAATGGCGTGTGGCGTGGCACACTCGCTGTACAGGCTCAAACTTTCTCCTCGGAAAATTATGCTGAGTTTTCTTTTTTTTCTGCGTTTAATTGAATATAATTTTTTTTTTGCGGCATGTGAATTAAGAAATATCATTGATTTTCGCGATTAAGCCAAGGATTGAGATGTTTGGATAATGAAAAATTGTTTTTCAAGTGCAATAAGTGTTATTTCTTGAGTTTTTTGGATTATTTTGTTTTTGTTTTTTTTTTTCTTCCGGAAACTAATACATGTTTTGTATCAGGGACATTAGTCCGGACTTCGGAAAATCTATGAATTTTCGCTATTATTTTGGTAAAGATAGGAAAGAAATATGAAATGTGTATTCGTTTATTATTCGAATCACCAAATCTTTTGAAAACCTTTTATTGGAACAAATGTCTTGAAAAAGATAAAATATATCCGTTAATTAACTACGAATGAATAATATTCAAATAAATTTCTATTCGACATACTTTTAATTGGAGTAATTAAGAAAACAATGATAATGGAAATTCCTAAGATTTGTTGACTTGCGAATGAAACATTGATATTTGAATCGAAAATTATTTTGTTCCGAAAAGTAAAAAAAAAAATTATCAACTATTGGATAATAAGGAAAATTGTATTTAAGTTTGGTTATGATGAAGCGCTTATCACGTTTTTTTAAACCCGATGTTGTGCACTTTTGTAAGAAAACCATTGTTTATTTTGTATTTTTTAAAATAACTTTCAATTGTGCTTTCAATTACAAAAAATTGTAAACAGATAAGAATTTCCCGGATTCACAGAAGCAAACGAGGAAACACGTAAACACATTTCAGAAATTTGTTACGCACAAGTGATAATAATTCATGAATTTTTGGCTTATCGCTTTAAAAAAACCGCGTCAATAAAAAACAAAAACAAAATATTGTCAATAACCCAGAGCGGCCAATTACCGCCTAGCAAAAAACATTATGTACAAGAGGTCGTCAGCACACAGATTTTTTAATAAGATCATCAGCCGAACGTATCCATCAATGAAAATCACAAATTTTGTGCTTTTCTTCAAAAACAATGACCTATAAATAATCTTTCCCAGAGCAATACTATTAACTTCGTTATTGTGTAGAAAAAAATTGCTAACTGTTAGAACAAATAAAAATGTAAATAAGGCCCTATTGAAAAATTGTTCGTCGCTGCGTTAAATTCCTCACTTGCCTCAAGCCGCGAACGTATCAAATGCAACAAAATACATATCGAGAGTTCAACGAACGCACGATCTTCCCGTTTTGTGAATCAATGACGATATTTCGCGAAGGGAATGCAGTTACGCATTAAATAGATGCGCATAATCGTCATAGAGGCGTTGCGGGAGTTTGATTCACGTGCTTACAGAAGTAACGACCTTCCTACGGTGACAATTATATTCCCCTCGACTGTTGCACAAAGCCATTAATTTATTTTTCATTTTGTTTTTTTGTTTTTTTCCGCTTTATCTCCATTATTCGATAATAGCCGGTGGAGTAGCCGAGTGTAATAGTCGAAAGCCCCAAACTCGGTCAAACAGTTGCTCTTCTATTCTTAACGTTGTAGTGATGCATTATATGCCCCTTCCAGTCCCGACCTACGATCTGCATCGTTTGCCCACGCGACATCGTTATTACACCGAGTGCGAGAATACGTATGTACATACGCGTACGTAAGTACGCCGGAACATTAAGGCGTATGCACAATAACACACACTATGTATATAAGATGTTTCCTAAATGCGCCATTATACGCCTAATTACCCGCTACACGTTAGTCAATAGTGAGAAGAAAAAATTAGCGTTCGAGCCCTGAGCGCTTTTACTTCACCTCTGATATATTATGTAAATGAATTTGTGCGAGGAGCGGCGCGCGGTGAACGCGGCGTGTTGTGTTGATTATGAGAGGAGAGCAGCGTGAGGTTGCCGCGCGGCGCGCGTGTGAAAACGGTGGTCGCCGCCATTGTTAGCCGCCCGGCAAACGCGCGCAACGCCGACATTTTGGATCCAACGAAAAGCAAACGATCTTACGCTTAGTTCGGGAATCCTGTGAATCACGGATACCAAACGAATCTCTCTATTATTTGAGTTAAAGCGTTTTTACTTGATCGTTAATGCGAAGCGATTGGTGAATACGAACGCGCGTCGAGTGGCGCGCAAGTCGAATTAATCGCGACGCCATGTTGGACGAGTCCAATACTCTGTTGCCAAGTGGCAAGTGGTCGGAGTAAAAGTTCGCGGGTACATATCCACTTGTCAAGATTTTCATCGTCAACTCGATTCGTCTTTACGACACTCGTGCACGCTCTCACGATCCTTGCGGTATTGTCCTTGAACGAGGTGAATCTTAGTTCGGCGTGTAACGCAGTCGACGCGTGGGCGTCAGCCCGACGCACAGTTTGCCCTCCTGCGCAACCCACTGACGTACACAGTGCGACGGGCGCCCCGTGCAATTTGCGAAACATTGCAAACTCTCGTTTTGCTCGATTGCTTTCTCCATTCCCACCTTTCTCGCAGCTACGAGGAAGCACGATGACCAAATTTTAATTCTTCGTAAAGGAAATTTCGGAATAATGCACAAGAGGGTAGAAAGTGCAAAGACCAAATGCAATGTAAAAAGCCGACGATTGAAATTGTCACGTTGCTTCCGGGCAATTTTCGACTTTCTTGAAAATTCGTATTTGCAAAAAAATGTTTACCGTGTGATTAAATTACGCTTACTGATTTCTGGCTAACGCGAATTTTTAACTCATTTTACTAGACGAATATTTGATACCTAAACTTGTCCTATATCGGGAATACTAATTTTTCGGAATACAATCGAGTCTATAATGGTCCATTCGTGGGCCAATTTTCAGCCCAATAATTCTAGACAAAAAAAATTCAAAATATCATACATTTATAACCACTTAACGGATTGACGCCGAATTTGAACTCTTTGGTTTTGTCTACCAAATATGAAGCCTGTATTTATGATCCTACATATCTTCACATTTGTTTCTCTATTTTTATACTTAACGCGGTTTTTTCAACGCTTACGATATAACTACTAATGGTACAGCTCATTTATTCATTAAATTTAATGAACTGGTGGAAGCATAAATATTTTATAGCAAAGTATATAAAGATACTTTAAACGACAAAATTTGTAAACGAAATTCATACAGTGCACTACAAGAAGGGACTAAAAACTTGAAGGTTAAGGGAATTTCGTCACGTAGAAGACCCGCACATTCGTTTAGACGCGTCGAGGTGACGTGACCTTATCAGTCAACGAACTTGTTCTAACGACAAATTAGAAATTTTACTTTTTACCTCACACCATTTTGGTTCACTGTGGACCTTCAGAAAACTCGCAGTATTATAATGCTTGCTACGTACTTAATGGAGTTTAAATGTACGATTTTTTCATTGGGTCCCCTTATTATATAAACACCTACAAGTTTGTTAGTTTCAGCCAGTCAGCAAGATATCTGAACAAAAGAGAATAAAGCGATGTATTTCATTATTATAAGACAATGCTGATAATTTTTCTGAGATAATTATGATTATAATCATGATAATTCGTGATTGATATATGAAAACAAACATATTTGTCCTGTGGGATGACGGGATATTGTAAGCTATCTGGGAAAGGAATTTGGGCGTAGTTCCAGTGTGTCGTTGCATTGGATTCATTAAATATTTGGACAGCGACCTTGCGCCTCCTGCACCAGAAACGAAGCTGGCGCCCCTCGGCTATCCGTAGCTGGTGCCATTGATCCGCTCCTATATGCCACGACAAGTTCCCACTGCCACTTCCACTTCCACCTTGATGAGTGCGACACGCGCTGCGGCCAAACCGGCAGCGCTCTATGTCGTATCGAAAATCTAAGATTAGGACGCTCGGCGAGTCGTGCGACGTCCGCGAGATCGCCCCGCGAGACCGTTGCTTTCGTTCTTGCTTAAGCATACTCTTTCTTTCTTTCTTTCTTTCTCTTCCTCTGTAGTAACACTTAAGGCCGACAACCGTGGCGCGTCGGCGGTTTTTTTTTTTTTTTTTTTTTCATACGGCTCAACAAAACGCAGCTTGTAACACTCTGTTACCACCTCCTCGCATTCTCCGTCTCTGTTTCTACGTACCTTCCTCATCAACCGCCTTATACCACCCGACTCCTGCAACCCTTGCACCCTCGCGCTTTTCTCTTTCACCGATCAATAAAACAGCCCATCTGCCGCTAACGCTTATCGCTCATTTACATTTTTTTCATTTACCGGAGAAACAATGCGTTTCAACCGCCACAACCGATAATTCAAATATAAATATCTGCACCATTCACCGACCCTTGATAGCTCTTTATCAGTGATATCGGGAAAACGCTGCAGGTGTTTTATGCGCCAGTGGTAATTCACGAAATACTCTCAGTTTCTCATTTTTATTTCAAATTTATGCAGATTAATTGTATTCATAGATATGATTTTTCTCACGTGATGGCTTAAGCGATTACATGCATTTAGCGAGTGGACGTTCGTGTCAAAAATTGGGGCTATGGACGAAAATTGATTTTTTTTTTCTGAATGTTTGAAGGACAACTTTATTACTGAATTTTGTATTTCGAAAATTTAGAGACTTCGGCGTTATTTTCATGAGACAATTGAATAATGTCGGGTATACAGATCTCTACATATTGGTGCACTAAAACTAAATTTCGTTTTGGTTGTATTTCAGATCACAGAATTCGTACTGGACAATTGTCGAAGTACGAATATCGTAGGCCTGACCGATGAATTTGTGGCTCTGGAATCATTGAGTCTCATCAATGTCGGCCTTACCAGTCTCAAAGGTTTTCCCAAACTACCAAATCTTAGGAAGGTTTGTCAATGTTTCTACAATGTTTTGATAACTCCCTACAGATAAGTATCTCACTAGTTTGGCTGTATGTAAAAATATACACTTCAACCCCCCGCGAAGGATTTTTCAAAATGTAGCAAAAGCACCGTACTATTATTAAGCCTACAACATTTTTTTGTTTGTCGTTCTGCGACGTTTGAGAAAATTGGTAGGCCAAATATTCTCAAATAATTTCCGGTTCCGTGGAAGATGTATTTTTCTGGCATGAGTGTTGCAACGTGAAAAAATTATTGTAGATTATCTATATAAACTAAATGGCCATCTTGCTATTTTGCATTTGATCGGCCAAGAGTAAATACTTTTCCTATAATACCAGCAGCCAGACAAGTGAATTATTTATTAATAAATGTTACTCATTTTCATCTAACTCCCTCTACTTAGTGAACAATAATTACGATCATCATCAATTGAATTACAGTTGGAGTTGAGCGATAACCGGATCTCGGGAGGGTTAAACCTTCTGCACACGAGCCCAAAGTTAACGCATCTCAATCTCAGTGGAAACAAAATCAAAGATCTTGATACGTTGCAACCATTGGTAAGTCGATGCACATTATGACAATGATTATACACCATAACATTAATTTATTTGTCATTTAAAACATCTCTTTTTCATGAAATTTTCAGAAGGAGTTCAAGAACCTGAAGAACTTAGATCTGTTTAACAATGAAGCAACAAACATGGACAGTTATAGGGAGAAAGTCTTCAATCTTATCCCTAGCTTACGATATCTTGACGGGTAATAATTTATTTTTTTAATTACTCGAAAAATCCGGCATCGATAAAAATAAAATCACAGCTCAATAGCTTATTTTACATCCATGCCATTATTGTGTTTTTATAGTGACGGTAGCATATAATATAGTCGCATTAACTGTAGAAATATAGTTTCAACTATTTTATAGCTGTGTTAATGTATTTAAAATCTCGCATTAAAAAGTAAATGGTTGTCCATTCATAGATATGAGAACGTTTAAGGATTGTTTTTCGATCAAGCTAAATTCCTGGTTTAATCAAATGTTATATCATAAGAATTTTTTTCCCGTAGATTTGACATTGATGACTGTGAGGTAGAAGACAGCGAAGGCGAGGATGACGAGGTTAATGGAAATGATGATGGAGACGGCGATGCTAACGAAGAAGATAGCGAAGAAGGTAAATGAAAAAAACTACAATGTTATTTTTATTCAGCTACTTCAAGTATGTTTTTATACTATTATATATTTTTAAACGTAATAATAGACACAATAAAAAAATATATTTTCGGAAATCGTGTTTAGAGCATTACTTAAAAATGACCATATATATTTGAGAATGGAAAGAAATTTGTAAATTTGGTTGTTTTGTAAAAATTATTTTGTTGAATAAGGAACAAATTTGCTCGTTACTCCAATAGAAACGTGTTCATCAAGTTCGAATATATTCGCAAACTAGTAGAGTGATTAAAGACTGAGAATTCAACGAATTTATTTCCAAAATGCGTATTTTCCGGTCGTCGTATCATTAATAATTTTCGTTTGTACTTTTATTTATCTCATGACCAAAATGCATTTTGTACATCGGTGTAAAAGGTTTAATCCGTTGTTCTGTGTGCGAGCGATATTTAAAATTTTAATTAAATTCTCTGTTAAATGAGATTTTTCTTTTTGTATTCAGTTAATTTAATAATCCTTTTTAATTAATCAACGTTAGGATGTGTTCGATATAAAAATGAAAAATAAATATAGATTGATGTTCACAAAATAATAATACTCGCAACGAAAACGAAGAATTTCATTTGAAAATGAAATTACATTATCACAGCAGAGACGTAAATTTATTTTTTGTCGTCTTTTCAGAGAATTGCCGTTTCCCGAAGTCGTACTAAGAACTAGTGCCAAAATGTACTATTTCAGTTCTCCGTCCTGAAAACTAAACTTTTTGAAAGCTGACGTTCATTTCATGCGTTTTTTTAACCCAAGATATACACGATTTTTTAAATAGCATAACGGTTACTAACTTTTCTGACAATTATATATATATATATATTAGGGTGTGTCATTTTTGGGCAATTTTTTTTTTTCGACTCAGAAACAGGTTGTATACTTTCAGGAAGGTAAAATAAGAAGCCTGTAAAAATTTGAGCTCTTAATATTAATATTTAGATGCGCCTCATCGCGAATTTCTATTTCCCATTTAAATAACATGGGAAAAAATTTTTTTCATGTTTGGAATTTTATACGTTGGCAATGGCATATTGTTCGATGGAACGCAACACATATTTTATAGAAAATCGCACGCTCTACAAAAAAGATGTCTTGCATTTTTTCGATAGACATAGTCATTCTGATGATATTTGAGTTCAAAGTTCAAAATATACGAAAATTCATCTTTTTGTTAATTTTTAACATAAACATAAACATTTTTTTTTTACTATTAATGGAAATAACGAAAGATATTTTTCGTGAGTATTTTGTCGATTTTTTTTGTAACTATTTATGATAAGTATCAGCCCATTAGAACCAGTTTCGTGACAGAAGACAGGTCTCTACAGCATTGAACAATTCACCAATAAATATTAATTAATCATGGATGAGACAATTTTCATGGTAAATTTAATAATTTACATAAAAGTTGATTGAAGATTCTCAATAGAGTCAATAGTTTCGCTATAATATTAACAAAAAGATGAATTTTCGTATATTTTGAACTTTGAACTCAAATATTATCAGAATGGCTATGTCTATCGAAAAAATGCAAGACATCTTTTTTGTAGAGCGTGCGATTCTCTATAAAATATGTTATGCGTTCCATCGAACAATATGCCATTGCCAACGTATAAAATTCCAAACATGAAAAATTTTTTTTCCCATGTTATTTAAATGGGAAATAGAAATTCGCGATGAGGCGCATCTAAATATTAATATTAAGAGCTAAAATTTTTACAGGCTTCTTATTTTACCTTCCTGAAAGTATACAACCTGTTTCTGAGTCGAAAAAAAAAAATTGCCCAAAAATGACACACCCTAATATATATATACTCAGATAAGAATTTCGAAAAAAATAACGTGCTCGCAAAATGTAAGATTTTGACGTGTGAACTAAATTCTCGTCCATCTAATCGAATTATTTATGTATTTATTTCAGTGTCCGAAGAAGAAGACGATCTCGGTGATGGTGTCGGATTAGAAGCTGTTTACAAAAATGATCTTGAGGTGAGTTTGTCACTAACTTTTCGAACAATTAAAACATTGATTTATTATGCAGTTTCTAATATGAATATAAATGATTTTGGTTCCTTCGGTATTCGAAAGATGAATACTTTATCCCAGATTCTTATTTGCGAAAACATAGATTACCATTGAAGGAAAAATGTAATATATTGTAGTACTTGTTAAAACATAAAAATCCATATTGTTCAATTGATGTCCTAAAGTTTCAAGCGTATTGACTAAGATAGTCATTGACACTGCGATTTTTTTGTTCAGAATGACAGTGACGAAGAAGATTATGTGGGCGAAGAAGAAGAAGAGGATGACGACGATGATAACGATGACGATGATGATGAGCAGGATGAAGAAGATGGTGAGTGCACCACAGGTACGTCGTAAAATTTTGATTTTTCATTTGAGGAGAGTGTAAGCGTTCCTCGAAAATATCCCTCAACAATAACTCAACCATAATTTCATTTTAAAACAATGTAGAATTTATTAAGGGGCTACATCTATCTGAATTGTCGAAAAAACTTTTGGTTCGGTTTTAAAGAAAGTATTGATCGCACTAAAACAAATTTTTTTATCGATCGATAGAACTAAAGCTTTTTATATTTTTTATTAACCTGACTATCTTCTCTCAAATAGATCGATTCACCAAAAAAAACACACAAGATAATTTTTGTTATCGATGACATTATTGCTTGAAATAAAATGCCATTGAATCCTCACAACATTTTTGTTGTATATAGTGCTATAAATTCGTAATCTGTATATTTTATATAGCTGTTTATCATGCCAGATGTCCTATACATGTTACAGTAATAAATAGCGAACCTTTTACTCCTCCCAACTTCCAGATTTAGGCCATAAATCGATTTTAGTTTTCAAACCTTCGTTACGTTTCAATGAAGAACAAAATACGGCCCCGACGGTTAAACTTTGCTTATAAGTTCGCGCTCAATGACGAATGAAAAGTATGATATTTATTCTCAAGGTATTGCAATATGTTAAGAAGCTCGGTTTGTTTCAAATTAATCATATCAGTGCCAATTTCTCAAAAGCATTTGTAAAGCAAATGCATTGAAGTTCCAAAATCTTATATCGCATTTTTCACTCAATTTCTTGAAAAAATTAAACTGCAATATCAGTCTGGTTATAATCAGCGACAACTAGTTTTGTTTATTCAAAGATACTTCATTGTAGTACGATTGATGGTGTAGATTTCTGGTAGTAT
Source organism: Clistopyga incitator (assembly GCA_947507545.1). Lineage (NCBI taxonomy): Eukaryota > Metazoa > Arthropoda > Insecta > Hymenoptera > Ichneumonidae > Clistopyga > Clistopyga incitator. The sequence continues at coordinate 8,546,556 of OX382176.1, forward strand.
TGTGCAATAATTACAACAGGTGTATAAACCTATAGAGTACGTTTTCATTTATTTTTAATTCGACCTTTGATTTTTCTTTTGAATTTAACATTTTTTTACCTATCTTTTTCCTGGCTTCACCTCATTCATTTATTTCAACTATATGTTTATATGTTTTCGAACTATAGAAATTATCCTCACGTGTCAAAACGACGTTTTGAAAAATTCTTGATATTAACTGAGTATGTGATAAACGAGAAAGATGACATTATCTGCACATCAACTTGAATAGCTATACCAAATAGTCTGTTTCTAGCACGTTAGAATTAAAGGAAGGGCTTTTGTCCCAAATTCTGTTCGAAATAAAGTTGATGTTACATTTGGCTATGTCATATGAATTCATACTGACATTTGCGTTACTATTCATTCTCAGAAACGATTGTGAAGTAATATTTTCGAAAAAAAGAGAAATACAGTTCATACATGACGAATGTAAAATTTCAGGCCATATTTGAGGAAAGAGAGGTTTTATTTAGCAGCTATTCGAAAGCTTCCATATAATTATATAACCACTACACATCATGGCAATGAGGCCATTGTTACGAAATGATCTGTTTTCTAAATTTCATTTCCAAAAGTAATGCAAATTTTTTAATATATATTTAATATAACATTAACGATAAACTCTTATTTCTAATACCCTTTTTCAGGCGATGATCCTCTCCGAGGAACTTTTTATAAATTGTATTATAATATTTGCAAACTCTGTGACTCACATTTACCAGAAAATCTTTTAGTTCAACACTTCGCAAGTTTTGTACCATATTAAATATCACGAATGCTATTCATGATATATTCACTGTACTATAAAACACTCTCGTGTGTGCAAGATTCGTGACATTTAAAGAGATGATAAAGGTTTCCTCCCCCTGACTAACGAAATATATTACACGTATATAAGGTAATGAGGGTGAAGCGCTTCACAATTGTGAAATCATTGTGAAATCTTTATAATCTTTTCTACAATTTTTGGTGGTTTAATTAACAGTTGCGATGGGTTACTCACGTCATAGAATTAGTTCTTAATATATAAGTACATTTCCAATCGTAATTCGAATAAAAAATTAGTTACATTTACAAATGTGCAACTTCATGTTTTTGGTTTATGTAGCTCCTTACAAAAATGAATCATATTAGTGGTCCAATTATGACGAGCAATATTTAATTTCATTTATTGAAAGATAACGAATTGACCGCCCGGACATTTGAATAGTAAGTATTTTCCAAAAGCTACAGCCACTTGCATGCCTCATGCTATAGGTGAGAGTAGGATAATCAAATGGTTGTAACTTTTAAACTATTGGGACTATCAAGAATAAAAATGAGCAATCAATACAACGTCGTTTACTAAACAAAATGAGCATTGCTCATTAGAACTGAACTGGTATTATAAATATTGTAATACCTAAATAACTAAAAAATCTCCCATCATTTACGAACACCGGCACTTAAGGTTTACTCTTTTTACAAAATAGGTGAAAAAATATAACATCAGAAAATTGCAATTATCGATCAATTTACTTTTCTTATCACAGCTGTGAATGTATTTGTATGTTAAGAACTAATTCTACTCCATGATGAACACCTCGGAATAATTAATTAAACCACCGGAAATTTTTAAAACGTTTTTAAAAATGGAGCACTTACTTGATTCGTATCAAGCAATCGAAACTCTGCAAATTACAAAATCAAATATCCACGATCGTTGTAATGAAATAAGTTTCTCTTGTTTTTCCCGCAGAATCGTCTCCTGCACGAGGAAAGAAGAGAAAACACGAGGACGGAGGTGAATCGGGGAACTAGAACTCTCCGAGCGTGATTTTCGCTGCTGTTGAATGAGTGTAAAATTCGTATAAATAATAACAATAATTGCGCCGCCGAGTGAGAAAAAAAAACCAAGCTGGGAATCAAACTAATTGACCGACCAATGACAGACTACAGTTAGTGGTGTGAATTTGTCAGTAAAAGGAAAATCATTGACTGAAAAAGAAAAATGGAAAATTGTTTGTAGAACAACAACAACAACAAAAAACGATTAAGTATACAAGGAAGAAGCGAGTAATAAACAAATGAAAAAACGACGAAAGAAAAGAAATATACAAATGGATTTAAACGAAAAAAGGATAAGAATGGCATAAATAGGGCCGCATTCCAGCTAGACCCAACACGTTTTAGTTATACTAACAATATTTTATATAGAGTATATAGTTAGAGAATTAGAGGTGTTGCATAGTAAAAAAAATAAGCGGTGAGGAACGGATATTTGAAGACTCAGTGCGAAGGAAATTTGTAAGGACGAATGAGGGAAGGAGTAGCGGGATTTTACACTCGAAGGAGCGTATTTGTCTGTTAGCTCCAGTCGGCCAAAGGCTGGTCATGCTGGAATGCAGCCGTCGTTAATCAGTACTAAGATTACATAAGTTACATTTTAAATACATTATTATTGTACCATTTAATAAGTATAAAGTAAACGAGGAACAACTTTTGTACAGGTTTACACCATACATTGAGGTGCACTGTGCCATCGTCGAGTTTTGGGACAGAAAATAAAGTAGAACGCGATTAACAAAATCTTATCTTGCGGTTCGCGAATCGGTAGACTTATGGATTCCTTGTTTCTTTCATTTTTGTTTTTTTTTTTTCGCTCGGCGGGATAATTCGTCGTTCGACTGTGTCACGATCAATCTCGGTCAATCGAGCCATTAAGGAGGTTGAAAAACCCCTCAAACTAGTAAGACCAATGCTTGATGATTAAAGCTTCTTCGCACTTTCTTGTTTCTTCAATTGATTCTTCTAACGATTGGCTTGTGCAGTGGTTTGTGTCCTTAAGGTGATATGAAATATGCTCGTCGATATTGAAAACTCTCCAAATTAACATTGTGAAACCCGAATATTTACGGAGAACAAAAAATGTCGGTTCCCGCAAAATTGATAGAAACAGGGAACATTCTTTTTTCTTCAAACGTTACGGTTTAAAAATGACACGCAGGGCAGGATTTTGATACCGATTGAATGGACGGGAAGGAGGTATTGCATATCACCTTAATATTCGAATACATTCGCAACGTTTCCACAAGAACTTCGACTAATATGATTTTATATTCTAGAAGATGTTTGTGTGTTCAGTATTTTCAAGGTTTAAGTCGCAACATTAGACCAATCGTGACGAGTAATAACTGACTGTTTACTAGAAGATGCTTCGTCTATTTGACTCTGACATCTTTCATATTGTCAGCCATTCAAATGTTATGATCGTTTGTTTATTCTTACGTAGCCTAATATCGCGCATCCTAACGGACATATTTTGAACGATTAATGTAGCATCTTCCAATTGACAAAATGCGTTTTACCTCATTAAAATCGTAGCAAAAATATCGTTTATTCTTTTAATAAACGATAACGAAAAAATATCTTTTTGGAGAATCGCGTTATTCCGTCGATTTTATCTCCCTTACGTTGCTACGGACGTTTCTTTGTGTTCCGAACATGTAAGTGCAAATAATTTTTCAAAATCAGTACAACAAACAACCAAAAATTGGCGAAGTTATTTGAGATACTTGGCACTGTTTCAACCTTCTCAATTGAAACTTTTCACTTTAATTAACTGTATTTTATTCCTCCGAATGTCTTCGAAACGCGACTCTGCATTCGCAGCCAAAAAATGGAACAGAATAATACGTCACCTGACAATTGAATATTCCAACGTCAATCTCGAATTGTTAGTTTCTGTCCCAAAAATTAGCAACCGCGCTCACCCACCGCTTGATGTATTATGCGTGAGGTTCATCAACGATTGATGTTCGTTACTCAAATACAATTTATTATTATCGTTTTCAACAAAGAAATGAAAAGAAATAAATGAATAAATAAAACACCTCAAAAATAAAGGGAATAAAATTGAGCAGATGGTAACGCAAAGAGCTTTGCCGTCGCGCAGCGATACAAAAGAACTATTGGCAGAAATAAAAAACTATGTAGACTTGATCAGAAATGAAGAGTGCGGCAACCGGGGCAAAATGTGAAAGCAAAAAAAAACACACACACACACTTAGAGATGAAGCAGATGATTAGATGACTTATTTAATGGTAAGACTACGACGATTGGACGGGACGGACTACAAAATTGATTGACTACGTGACCATAAGAATGGATGGGAGTGAAATAGAGCGTGAGAATGTAACAGAGGATTGGTTTTATAAATAAATAATGAAAAAAAAAAGAAAAAAGAAAATGAAGAAGAAAAGAAAACAATTGTGGTAGAGTCGAGGACCTGGCGCGACCTTGCTGCCAGATTGGTTATATGGCCTTATCCAATTTTTCCAAGAATTTGAAGAAGAAGAGAGAAAAAAAAGGAACAAAGAAGCAAATTTATATTAGGTAATCTTCATGAGTAAGTGACGTGTACAGGTCCAAATCTGTAAATTTTTCCGATCAGCCATTTGTAATTGCGGTTCGCGCGGAAGTGACGCATAAAGATGACTAATCGAAATAATTAAGAAATAAAGAATTCCGCGCGCTCCGCGACAATGCACTTTTGTCAATTGTCATTTTTGGGAGGTAAAGAAAGGAAAAAGTAAAAAAAAAAGACGAACAAATTAAAGGAAACCAATTTTATTAAGACGATTTTGTCCATCTTGTATTATCGAGTACATCCGTGTAATTGTCCGTCTGTTTCTGTTGTTAAAGTGGATTTTTATCGTAAAGTTTGTTTATTTTGAGCAATCCTCATCACAAAATAAGAAGAAATAATTTATTAATAAAACCATTTACAAATCTATAACCTGGTGTCTGTCGTCAGTATATTTCAATCCACGCGCCGACTCGTGCCGCGCGATGCTATTTATGTAACTATTGCGTGTTGCATTAATATTAATTAATTAATTAATTAATATTACAAGTTATTGATCTATGAAAATGTAGTTGTACCGTGCCGTACATATTTCACTTTTTTTTTTGTAGCACTATATCGTTGGACCTTTTCTTACTCTGAATAAATTTACATCTACGAATGAAAATACACACAAGTATTTATTGTTAGTTTCGTAGCACAATTATGATATTACAGACATTCTTATCTCCGCATTACATTGAACAGGTAGGTACTATTTATCATATTAAACTCCACTACATAGAAAGGAAAACGAAGACATGATTTGTTCTTTTTAATAGGAACTGTTTTGTAAGTAAGCTTCAACTAACTTGAAAATGTAAAACGAGGAATAGGTCAGATTACTGAGCTTTAATGAAAAAGTCTATTAACTACTTATGTTATTAGGGTGTAGGTGAGAGATAGAAAATCAGAGATGCAAAAGCGGACCTCTAAAATCTTTGGATAGTTCAAAATCTTCTCTTAAAAAAAACATTGCACATCAAAAGTCGATTATATAGAATCACTGAGGCAGAAGTAGTCACATACATTTACGAACAGTATAAAAATGCAAATATCACGTTCTGCCACAAGTGGAGATGAATAAAAAAAAAAGCGAGCAAGTTGTTGCTAATTTTATTCGAAATAAGATTATCTAATAAGTATATCAATTCTTTCAGAGTAGAAATGTTTATAGATATTTACGACAAATGACCTATAATGAGTTTACACACGGTAGTTATCACCACGAAAAACTAGTCATAAAAGATTTATTTTTAATTCTCCCCAACGTTCATAGTTCGTATTTAATTAATTTTTTATATTTTGGATTTTAACAATGTGATCAGATTTTTAACACAAAACATGGAACAGCATTCACTAATGAGTTTAGAAGTTTTCGCTGCGCTTATGAAATAATTACCCAATCTATAGTTATGTAGAAGTAATCGGCAATGTCTGCCTTGAGTAGGAAAAACGACAGTCAGCACACAATTCATGAAATCACTGATGTTTGGCTAATGATTAGGACGTCTAATACATAGTCTCACAATTACAAATAGTTAGTAGCGTTCCGCCTCTTTCAGTAATGAAGGATTCCTTCTTAATTCATGAGGTATTTTTCTCTGCCCAATCAAAACACCTAGGGCAGTACATTTAAAAAAAATTTAACTGTTAAGTGGATGCTGGAGTCGATTCTTTAACTGACGGTGGTCGGTAAAAATCGGCTGTTTCGTAGAATCGTCTATTTGTCGTAAACACATTACGTACCTGCTTCAAATTTGACCGAGACGTTATTTGAATATAAATGGTTTGTTGCCTCGTTGAATTAGAGTCAAAAACTTGTAGGAAATAGTAATCATATATTTCTGAACCTCTCAAAAATCAATATTTTCGTTCGAAATGTCAACAGCACCTTCAGAAATATGAAATTCTTTCTATTTCCTGTAACTTTTCAACGGTAATCCCCCCCATAAGAAACAATTTGTATGCATATAACGTTGTATTAACGTATAACGTGTATTGACAACGAATAGCCAATACTTCGACCAATGTCGGTAAAAAAATCGACTCCAGCAGCCTTTTAAGATGATGTGTTACTTCTCGATCGGTAACAAAAATTGCAACGCGTTGTTCTTCGTCGCAATTGATGTTCCGGACAAAACTAAGAGAAACTGACTGTGTCTTAGCGCTCTGCAGTCAGGACTTTTCGATTTTTACTTTAAAAATCAATCGTGACGAAGCACTACACTTCGGGAATATTCAGCTATCTGGCACTTATGCCGGCGCGGTCACCACCTTAAGGTGATGTGAAACTACTCGGTTGATAAGAATCTCAATTTCTCTGCCACGGTCGATCGCTTGGATGAGAGCTCAGAATCTTACCTTCGGTCCAAAAATTCTGCAGGGCGACGGTTTCGTCTCTTAATTTTCAAGCCAAGAGCTGCAAGGAAATTGGAGATCGCAAGATCTGCCTCCCTCGGACTTATACACGTTTCACATCACCTTAACGCTCAGTGATACACCGGCGAAAATTTCTTCGCCCAATGTTAAACGCCTATAGGGCTGTCTCAAACGGCTTCGAATATCGAAAAGCCCGAAGCTTAGCCCAATTGTGCAATACTTCCGCACATTCTATCAAAATTTCAGCTATTTCTGCCGAGTATTTTACGAGAAAATAGGTTTGGAAGATTTTGAAAGTGGTGGGAGAAGTATCACTGCCTCTTAATACGACCGAGCGATCTACCTTACCTTAAACTTTGTAAAGTGCTTTCCACAAGGGGTCAAGCTGGTGCTGCCGTCGGTGGTAGCGGCGTGAAATCAGTGTCAAGATGGCCATAACGCCGAGAGCTTGACTTCCAGTATCTCTCCGCACTTCCGTCGGTGCACTTGGTCCGCGCGTCTGGTGTAGTGCAATAAGCCGCCCAAGGTTTGAGTTAAGTGTACTCCTGTAGGAGGGTTTATATCTTGAGTTCGACGCGCGCTGCTCAATATGGCTGAGAGTAAAGGCGCGTTAATCGCCAAGACAGTGCAAAAACATGCTGGCAGAGCCAAGGAAAAGGTGAGTCGAGTTTTCCGGGTGCTTTGTGTGTTTTGGATTACAAGTGTTTTCGCTATATTCTCACATTGCTGCGTGCCGGCCTCTCATCGACTCGCCGCTGTCTCGCTGGTGTGCTGCGACCCATACCACCTGATTTTAAGATCCGCGCACCGCATACTACAATACTACGTACCCCGTGACGCTTCTTTAATCATCCCCGCCACTCGAGAGCTCGCCTTCAGAGGGTAGCTTTCGTACTCACGCGCGCCAAACATTCCACTTTCAAAGACAAACAATATTTCGAGCACTTTTTTGTCATTGGCGCGTCAACGTCTGACATTTGACCTACGGCTTAGTGAACATGCGCGCCGGAGTGTCTACTTTACGTCTTTTTCTCTGTTGATACCCGTTTGTCAAACAATCGGAGATGCACAATTTCAAAAAGTCTCCAACGTCTCCTACTTGCTAATTGCTTGCTCATTTTTGTTTTTGTTTTTTTTTTGCTTTTCACAAAGTTCAATGAGAAATTATGTAGATCAATTTTGAGTTCCTCATAGATGAAACTATGTGAAAGTGAAGAATATTTAGGAAGCAACTTGGGAGGCTCTACTTTGCAGGTTTTTGGGCTCGGAGGAATTGTTTTTTCTCTCTTCAAGGTTTCATTAAATTTGAACCACTCGATCGATTGGCGCCAAATTTATACCTACATCGTATTCGATGTTAATTTATATGCGAGATATTCCGCGATTTATATAAACAAGCGCGCGAACGAGATAATGCTAATTTTTCGACGATTTAAAATCCTCTAAAGCATGAATCTTTTCATCGATTTTTGCAAAATTTAATATCCATCACAGCTCGATATTAATTCGTGCTTGTAAAAAATGTCGGTAAAGTTGGCTGAAGTTGAGTTCGTTTAAAGGGAAACAACAATTTTTCGGAAATCTTAAATTTTGAATAAAATCTTTATTTCTATAGTATTCGTTAATAAGTATTTAGTGCATTATATAAAAAATTACGGAAACTAGAAAAAGTACAATTGTTTTTTCGAAAAATTCACTCAGATTCACCCGAGGCCGGACCAAAGCATTCAATTTCGGAGAATCGTTAAGTCTGTTAATTACATTATACAGAAAGACCGAATTTTTTAACGGGTTTGATATATTACTATTACACAGGGGTTTGTAAAAGCATATGGATTTTTACAAATATGTTTTTGCAATTTATTGAGGAAGTTTCGTTTTCGTGACTGACATTTTTATCGGTTTTCGGCTCAAATTTTCTATAAGGAGAAACTAATATCCAGCTGTATTAGATATGAAATTGGATGTCTATTGGTAAATATTTATTTTTATAATTTATGGTTTATATTTAAAAGACATCGTAAAACATTCTTATTCGATATTATTAGGAAACCAAAACACATTTCTCTGATGCAAGGAAATAAATTTTTCAATAAAATTTGTGTGTTTTTGTGTCCGAACTGGCCTTTTCATGTTCACGAAATTCAAATTGCATTCAAACCATTATTATCTTATATAAAAGAAATATGTTTCGGCAAATAATAAAAAGCCTAAGTCATTAATTCATATTTTACCAATGAACACTTTTGTTACGCTATTGGTAAAATAGGCTTTGAGAAATTTTTGTTGTAGCGAATTTTATGACGAATCCAAATCTTTTTTTGAAAATTTTGAAGTCTTATGTTCCGAAAGGCCTCAAATTATGTATAAAACCAGAGAAACTCTTAAATTCGTTTAAAGGGGCCGATTTGCCTAAAAAAAGTCATGAGAAAAAATATTCTGTGGCTGATATCCTTCTTTCAAATTAATCTTACATTTAAACCTCTCTAAGTACATATCAATCATTATGATTCTGCAATTAAGTGCAGACACACAGTGCACGAAAATACTGTCAGGCAAAAAGACATTTTTTCAACTTGTCATAGCTTTCAGTCCAAACCGGTGAACAAATTTTAGTGTTCGATGTCTTATTTTATTCGTCGAAGAGTGCATTTTGCTATGAGTGTAACAATCCGGGATGCAGTGGAAATTGGATTCACTGCTATCAACTATTTTGTGAATTTTTAGTTAAAACAATTTTGTTTATCCATTTAGAATCATAGCTTTGCCATGAAAGCCTGAAATAAAAATGTCTACACTCCAATTAGAATGCATTCTTCGACAACAAAAAACATTGAACACGGAAATTCATTCAGCTGTTTGATCTGAAAGCTACAAGCTTAAAATGTTACTGTTTACCTCACCTAATTTTGGTCCACTGTATGTCTTTACAAAATCACAAAATTGTAATACTTCGTGTCTACTCGATGGGGTTCGAATGCAAGATTTGTATGAAAAAGGGTTTTATTTGACGAATTTTTTTCTTACGACGTTTTTCCAGCTGACCCGGTCCCCTCAAAGGGGCAACTGATTGACGATGATTCGATGCTGATCTCGATTCCGCCATATGTTTACTTGGGTTCATCTTACATAATCCAGCAGCAGCCGTCGCAGCGTTGCGCGGAGGATCGAACGACAGGCGCGCACCTATTATGCGCCAGAGTTTCATTTAAAATGACAATTACTTATGCAACCTGCGAGGAGCGTCAAAGCGAGAACTCGTATAGCGACGCGGGGATCGGGAGAGCGCAATTTATGTATTACGAGTTTTAGCTCTTGGTCTCACTTGTACGTTGATATATATATGGCGTCGGTATGTGTCATCCTTCAATTCAAATATATATATATATATATATATATATATATATATCTTGGTCGTGGTTAATTAATTAGCGTGCCGGTACTTACGATCACGTGACTTTAACTTGTATGTATATGTATCCAAATATGTACTCGCTTATTGTCTATCGCGCCGTGCACAATAGATGTAAACGTGGATATCCCGTGTGCCGAGAGCTAAGGAGTACCGGGATCATCCCGTTGACACCGAAATAACTCGACACCCTCGCACCGGGCCAGCTATTCTATTTTTTGCTTGGACTCGGAAAGCCTCCGACGATTCTTGATGCGAAGAGTTCCTCGCGGTACAACAATTTTACCAGGTTGACGAAAAAAAATTTGTCAGGTCGGGTGAATCATCTAGAAGCTTAGGATCCTGTTGTGATCGTCCTTTGCTCGTTACACGAGCTGTTCAGCGCGGCTTGCGCGCTCCTTGCAACATCGAATATGACGAAAATGTGACGCTTGGATTATACTTCGGTGCCGGAAGTGGGTTAAATCTCGGAGTGCCTTAAGTGCCATTTTCGAGACTGGATACACCGAACTTTAGATTTTTTATTTTCGATTAAAATTTTTTGGGGTTTTCTAAATATTTTATGGACTGAATTTCGAATTTTCTGAATTAAAAGAAAAATTCAAATTGTTGGATTCTACAAATTTTGGAATTCCTCTATTTCCGATTTTTCATATTTTGAATTCTCTGCATTTTTAATTTTCGAATCTCTGTATATTTAGTTTGAGGAAAAATAAAAATAATTGCTGAATTTTTAAAAATAACAATTTTACAAAGGAAAATATAGAAAATCCGTTTGATCAATCTTGAAATTTTACCATGATATGCCAGGTTCCAACGACGCAAAACCGTATGTAAATGAATCGAGTCGTTCTCAGTTTACAGCATATAGACAAACGCTGGATTTTATAAATCTAGATATTTTTTCGTATTCGAAGTAATTCGTTGTGTGAGTACTTTCTGTATATGTCAAGCTGTATATGAGCTGATGCACTTTTTACTTCACGGCTTATGTTATAAAATTACCGTACCGTATTTTTTGCTTTCATATACTTCGTCAGAAATAAGTGAGAATAAGAAATTGAGGAAACTCTTGAATATACGGGATCATCGTAAACTGAACGATATTCTCCCGTTTGTAACCGGTTTCTTGAAGCTAAGAGCGTTTATTATGAATGAGTGACGTGCATATACATAAATATATACTAAAGTCAACGATTTTCAACTGCAACATCATGTTCATTTCTGGTTTGCAACCTACATTCACAAATGATAGAACTATAATATTGGATTCTCAAAGTACCGCAAAATAACCTGTTTTTATTTACCATTTTTACATACATTTGTCACAAAACTAAAACATACCGCACCAATTATTATGATAATTATATATGTCAATAAATTTTCTCATATATTAAATAAATATATGAATTAAAAAAAAAATTCCGTATTTTTTAAATTAATTTTTTTAATATTTTCACTACTTTGATGAAACCTTACAATTGTTCAATGACACCGAAAAAGATAACGCATTCCACTGCAAGAATCAAAAGTTCGATAAGAAAGTGAAGCTATCAACAAAACATTTATTTGGAAATATTTCATAGTACATTTTTTATCATAAGAAACAAAAATTTTGCAGTAAGAAGAAGCAAATTATGAATAATTTAATTACGGAATTATTATCATCAATACATTCATCATTTTTTAGCATGGAATGATTGTCCTTGCAAATAGTTGAAGAGTCGCCACAATTGGTACCATATTTTCTTGAAATAAATTCAAGGGCTATCGCAAAATAATTTAATTTCGTGAGTATATCCACTATCGAGGGGTTTTGTGGGCGAATGTAATTGTGATGTACCTGCCGGAATTCTCGTGTGAGAAAGCAACAGGACTAACCGGTGTCCCATTGACCCGCGATCGAGTGGCCCGCTACGTGACTGGAATTCGAGAGCTAATCGTTTCTGTTAACATCAGCGGTACACGCGAAAAATAAACGGCGTGTGTAGGGAACCCGGTACCAAAGAGCTGATTATTCGGTATGCAAATATTGCGGAAACATCCTTTCAACTTTCGAAGCCTTGCACTGTTCAATTTCTGAAGAGTCCTGTAGAGTCTTGTTTTATTTTAAATAACATAAACCGTAACGAAAAATCGGATATGACAAGGATGTTATATAGTATATTAAGGGGCTATACTAGTGTGAATGCTTTTTTTAAACCGTGAATTTAAAAAAAAGGAAAGAAACAGAAAAATTGTCGAATGTTTCTAAACTTAATGAATGGATTGTATAAAATCTTTTTCCCATACATAAATAATTGAGATGCTTAAAAGTATATTAGACAAAAACCAAATGAAAAATATTGGCTCGAAAATTATTAAAACGAGTTTATAAGTTTGCGATTAGGTTTATAGAAAATACTTTGCGATTAATATAGTGTTCTATTAGATAGTGAGTTATGAAAAAATCAATAAAAAGTTGTCCATTAAAAAACGTTTGAAAGAAGTATCTAGTTTTTCTAAACTGACAATTTATTCAATAATTAATGATGTTGCATCAAATTTCAAATTCAGAGTGCATTAGAAAAAATGCATACATTTTATAAGAATGGATAACGAGAGCCTCAAAGCAGCATAGTGAAGCTCATGATTTGCGTACTAGCTATATGTATCACTAACCTCGGAAATCTAATGCATGCGGAGTTACGAAATAAATCCTGTACAATCACTGGCAAAAGTTTTGCGATGCGCTGGATTACAGACAAAGTAACGTGACTTTACGATTGTAAAGTTGTATTAAAGTTTGCTAATCTATGTTATTTCCTTTCTGCAGATAAAATGAGTGAATCTTTTAAGTAAAATTATTTATCAACAAGTATTTATCTTATTTTGAAACGAGTTGATGAACAGCCTGATAAGTTACCTCCGCGTTTCTTCGCACCGAAACCTCATCGATCGAGTTCTGCGAACTAAGTGACAATCTTGTTTGAAAAAATGTCACTGCAGCGCGGACGAGCCTTCAATATCAGCTCAAATGCTTCACATAGGGATTCCTTCAACGTCATTATATCTATATATGCAAGTTATCGGAAAATAAAAAAAAATACTTGCATATATTTGCAGCAATTTGTTTATATTTATATTGAGATAAACCAAATTGTACTTAGCAGTTCATGATAACGAGTTTTGAAATTTTCGAAAAACCATCTACAAATCGTTAGAATTGGTCTTTTTTCTAAACAAAAAATTAATTTCTTATTAAATGTTTGAATAGCATCAAAACGACAGTTCAGGTACTTATTTCGGACACGCACTATATTTCAGATTCCTCTGAAATTTTTTAAATTTGGTATTTTATTACAAGCAAGTGTTATTTATAATCTGCAGTGTTAAATTGTTTATTTTAGGGTCGAAATTCTCAATCAGAGACTTCAAAAACCCCCGAGTACCAAATTTCAAGTGAATCGTGCGACGGAAAAAATGCATGACTCAAAAGGTGAAGTCATTAGGTGCAGCGCCATCTATCGTACCACTTTAATACCACTTTCAAAGCGATCAAAAAAAATGTGGGTTTTTTTAAAAATTACATTGTCCATGAAATTGTTTGAAAAATCAGTGTAACCTTTTGACCCTTTGTACACGTGGACTGTTCGGATAAAATTCGTCAACGGAAGTGCGTGGGGTCAGATAGATAGAGTGACCAGCGGTACGTCGTAAGCGTACACGTCCCACGTCCTCGGCTCTTATTCTATTAATGGTAATCCGGTAAACGAAAACACGCGCTCGTATATGCGCGCGTGTGATTAGCTGACGCTCGGTATACAGTCGTACAGGTAGGTAGGCAGTGAGGCTTACCTACATTCTTACCTACGATCGCACACATACGCGCTCGGAAAGTCAGTCAACAACAACGACATCGACGATGGAGCAGGAGTCACTCCGCGGCTGACTCGTAATTCGTAGGTGTCTCGAGTCTGCGAGGCTCGTGCCACGCTCTCGGTTCTGTATACGCGCAAGCTTATCTCGTCGAACCGGTCGACGGTATTGCCTTTGCCGGCGTCGCTCGTATGCGCTTCCCTCCAACCTCTAACTCACGGCATTGGCAGAGCAAATGAGAAAGACACAGGAAAGGTTCGCCAGCTAGTAAAGGCATTAAAAAATGCAGTCTCATTTTTTTCTCTTTTTTTCTGTTAGTTTCAACACGAATACTGCGTTCCGTCCTTGCTCCGGCTAAAGCAAACAGGAAAATTCCCGTAAATCGGAAACCGCTTATTCTACGTATAAAATGTATATGTGCATACATATAGTGTATATATATATATATATATATATAAAACATATAAAACACATTGTATTTGTTTATATACAGAATAAATAAACAAATAGATACAGTCAACGCGGGAACTGTTTAAACGAGATTCCTGTGACCATCGTGTTATATCCAGAACGTGCCACTATAAAAAACCGGCGGTACAAAATGCCCGTGCTGTGGTAATACAGGCAATACGATGTGCGCTGACAGAAATTAAGACCAAATGGTCCTAATTTCATTTTATTTAAAGTAACTTCATTCCATGGAAGTTCTCGTAAGAGTAAGAAGTTGATTTCCATTAATTTATTGGCGAAATCCTAAAGCCTATAATTATATCTTATTTAACAAATAAACGATCCGGCGTCACTGTGACGTAACATGATTTTGTGTGATGCCTTATGTTGACTCTCAACATAGTGCATCACGTGTGGTGACGTTTTTCGCAGAAGCCAACACAGTTCGGTGACAAATGCTAGTGTATACCTGTGAAGTTTTTCGTTCAGCCACCATTAATGTTTCGATTATGCTTTCAACGCTGTCACAACTGCAACGGATGGTGTCGATGGTTACAGTGTCCGGTGTAATCAATTTCAGTAATAATCAGTGACTCTGATTTCCTTATACCGCTCGTTTACACCCTAGTTTACACCAAATGGTGTCTACCTATTAGGACTACAATTGATGTTGAAATGGTGGTAATTTCAACGCCACATTTTTGACAGTGCGTTACTGCGGTTTAAGCATATGTACAGCAATGTAAAAATTGATATCAATGTAACACGATGTACACTCATCCCCGTGTAAATGGGCAGCATCATATATATTTACAATAAATACAAAAATATATATCCCTATATGTATATATATATATATATATATATATAGGTGATTGCATTAACACAATCACACACTTATGAAAGCTATGTACGCGTGCCAGGGCGAGTAACCAGCGATAAAATGATTTGTCCGTTATAGAAGGCGCAATCGGGTCGAGTGGCATACTTCGAACCGGTTTTACGGTTGCTTTACGCCACGCCACCGGACCAATACTCGTTTACATCGTCTTGGCTCGGAGATATCGGCCCGGAATACGTTTTATACGAGATCTCAACTTTGTTCCAATGCGCTAATGCCCGGAGGATCTGTATTAGAGTGGCTATGGGGCATTTAGTCTCGATTGATTCAATTATCGTTCGGACTTTAGAGACTAAATATCTGCAATATTGTGGAAATTATGTTGAAAGGTTAAAAAGTTAGGTTTTAGATTCCAAAAAACACATTGATTCATTTCGGTCTATGAAATTTGGTACGTGCTTTCTCATTCAAATCCTAGTTTTGGTATTAAAATACAATCCAAAATTTACTACTGACCTCGTCACTACAAACTAAACACTAAACGTCACTACACCTGACATTTAACCTGAAATAGTTAAAAAAAAATTCATTCTTGAACATTCTTGAAGCTAGTATAAAAGTTATTATGCTTCGTTTATACTCTACTAAATTCACGATAAAAACTTGACACTTCTTTTTTTTGTTATAAAATGTTTATAAATCAAGATAGTCATACATCATTCGCACCACATTATTTACGGAATATATAAACAAATAGACGAGTAACAAAGTCTGATCTTTTCGAAACATCATTTCGATTCTTTTTCTGTCTTTCCCTTCCGCACAAAGAAATATTCGGCTATCTATTTACCTTCTCTCCACATTTTTCCATTTGCATTCAAAGCCGGCATAGAAAATTGAAACGGAATGCGCCATATAGCCGTGAATTGTTTCGTCTTTCGTGATCGTGAGAGTTGTGGATAGGATGGTGTAATATTCTTTTTGCGGCGCTCGTGTAAACGTAATTACTTATCCAATACGTAGGATGCGTGCGCGAATGCTGCATTACAAAGTGCAAGGAGCGAAACGGAACTGTCTCGCGCTTGCCTACAGTTAGAAAAATAAGAAACTCAGCGCAGATGTGGAGGAATAATATCTGCGTCTTTGAGGTCTCGACGATATAATAAAAGAGTGCGCTAAGATGTGTGAAAGGTTGTCGGACTGCAGGAAATAGCGTTGTAGCTTTTCCTCATTCCCTCATAACGTGTAAATATATATAGATATACATGCGCGGTGCGGACAGAAACGACGGAACGCGAGCCGCACTCGCAGAGACAGAGCGGGTTCCGAGCGCACACGTAAAAGCTGCTGCCGCGACGCGTTGCCACTGCATTTATACTCTCGGGGCGAAGAAAGCCGGTGGCCGGTGCCAGCAGCACGGCCACGGCACCGGACCTCGTATCGAGCATTAACACAGCCGTCCGAGACGGAGCTTCACCGCAGCTTGCGGTGCACCGGCCCGTTTGCGACCCCCTCGGACACTCGGCGGTGTCTGCGGTATCGTGAATTATATCGGTATTCAGATCAGCCTTTTCGTTGGGCGTCGTCACGTGCTTCGCGATGCAAGACAATGCGTCGCTGACCTAAAAACGACGTTTTTCGTTCCTTCTTTCTCGAATTGTTTTCCAGAAAAAAATATAAAAATGTTCATAGATTTTTAATGTCGGGAATAATATTCTACCACTTTTCTCGCTGTACATTTTGTTGGAAGTGAATGTGAGGCTCGTCAGGCTTTTTATCGCAGTTTTGCGGTCGAATTGGTTTCCTTTTGTCTTGACAATACGATGCTACACGAATTCTGAGATATTCCAAATATTTTTATATACATCTTGGAATTATCCTTCTCACAAGGAAATTAATGTTGTAATGTCCCAGCTCCAAATTCCTTCTTTATCAATGCATATAGAATAACCAAACCTTCCCTTATCACCCGAAACCCTCAGCTGCCTAAACAGAGCTTAAGATATTGAAGCGAGGAATGAATGACGAGGACCCAAAATATCGCTGCGTGGACCCAACGATAACGTGCCCTTTCCACTAGTCCCCACTCCAGAACATCCCTTACGAATAAGAATAAAATGCGCTTAGGATTTAGTAATAAGTTAGTTCTTTTCGAGACTTCACGACGACCACAACAACTCTGAATCCCAGAGTCCGATCCGAGTCGCGAGTTATTTGTACTTTAATATTTTAAATAAAAACCAAAGTTATTTTGCTCCATACGTGCCTACGTGACCCCCTCCCATTACAAATTGGTGTCAGAAGTGGGATTCCACCAAACAACGTTGAAGGAAATTCATCAAGAATTTTATTTGCCTTAACGGTGGTCGCTAGACCTTTGAAATTGGTAAGGATCCAAAAACGGGAGAAATTTCACGCGCCAGGAGAACTTTGAAAATTTAAGTACATCGCCGCACTCGATCGGACAATCTAACAACCTCTAAATCAAGAAGAAAAATTCCAAGTCATAAAAAGAAACTCTGTGTCGAAGAAAAACATTCTAAGTCGTGAAAAGAAACTCTGTGTCGAAGCGAATTCCAAGTCGTGAAAAACAACTCTGTGTCGAAGAAAAACATTCTAAGTCGTGAAAAGAAACTCTGTGTCGAAGCGAATTCCAAGTCGTGAAAAACAACTCTGTGTCGAAGAAAAACATTCTAAGTCGTGAAAAGAAACTGTGTCGAAGCAAATTCCAAGTCGTGAAAAACAACTCTGTGTCGGAAAAAAAAAAATATTCTAAGTCGTGAAAAGAAACTCTAAGTCGTGAAAATTCAAAATCAAAATAAAAGAACTTAAAAAAAAAAAAAAGAAACATAAATAAAAAAATTCTACGTCGTGACGAATTCTAAATCGAAAAGAAAATCGTACCGCCGCATCTCAACACCACCATCGCAGCATCTCCAGAACTCCACACCACCATCAGAACATCACCGCAGCTCACCACCACCATCGCAGCATCGCCGCAGCTTGCCACCACCATTGCAGCATCGCCGCAGCTCACCACCACCGTCGTAACACCGCCGCAACTTATCATCATCGCGACAAATCATCTATCTCCACGCCAGATTACGATGTTCATCGTTCTGCTGATCGTACTGTAAGCCACGATACGCTATAAATTATTAAAAAATCTACATTTAAATTATCAATTATCATCAAATAACATCAACATGGCAGATCTACCAATCACTCTCGCGGAAAAGATGATTATTTCGTTTGACGGAGACAAATCGCGATTGCACGAATTTTGCGATAACTGTGACAAAGCGATGTCACTCTTAAATGAAGCAAATAAAATTATCCTGTTTGCAATTATCGAAACACGAATAACGGGAAACGCACGTGCATTAATTAGGAATAGAAACTTTGCTAGTTGGCCGGTACTCAAAAGCCATTTATTAGAAATTTATTCAGAAACGCGATCTCACGGTCAATGGCAGTTGGAATTGTCATCGTGTAAGCAAGCTCCAGGCGAAGGAGTTCTTACATACTCCCAAAAAGTAGAAAACTGTCTCATTCGCCTAACGAATAGTTTAGATACAAATTTAAGCGCGGTCGAAAGAGCCGCATGTGTTAAACTTTTGCGCAAACAAGCACTCGACGTCTTTGTGATGGGCTTGATAAAAGATATTGCCCTAATTGTCAAGTCCCTCAGACCAGACACTCTCGAGGAAGCCACTCAAATTGCGTTGGAAGAAGAGAGTTCACAAAAATCACAATTAGAAATCGCGAAATTCCAGAACCTTAGCTTAAAAGAAACTAGATATTGCGAAATCTGCAACATCCCAGGTCACATCACACAGCGTTGCTTCTACAACGCTAATCGAAGGCCTAATCAGCAAAACATACGTCATGTACAATCGAGCCCACAATTTGATTCAAGGCAAAATGCTCAAACCTACCCAAAATTTTGTAGGTATTGCAAAAACACGGGTCATTTAATCGAAGAATGTCGTAAACGCCAGTACAATAACAATCTGCGACGCCGATCGCAATACGGAAATCAGGGACACGAAAACACCTTCGCACCGCAACATAATCCAAATTTTCACAATTCCAATTTTCAACGAATGCCCGCCAGACAAAACAACACTTCACACACACAAAACAGGGAAAATATGAATCTTCAACCAAATCCCGGCGACTGCCGCATCGAAGACTATCCAAGTACGTCAAACAGAACGCTAAGAATCTTAAACGTCACAGTAAAGCCTAACCGCGGAGTATCAACTTTCGTAGATTTATCAATACGCGAATCAACCGATAAAAATACCCGAATGCTCGTAGACTCAGGAGCCGATATTTCGATTATCAAACTTTCAAATCTACAAGGAGACGTACTCTGCTACGAGGATGTTAAAGTAAAAATAGAAGGCCTAACTCCAGAACCATTCTATACACTCGGATATTGTATAGCAACGATCGACGTAGCAAACGAATCTTATCCAACCGCACTTCATATCGTTAGAGACGACTTTCCACTAAACTACCCTGGAATTCTTGGGAACGATCTCCAAGTAGAGTTACAATTGACAATAGACAACAAAACCGGAATCTTAAAATTTCCTCGCGCATCCATTCCATTAATTTACATCGAAAAATCGATAAAGAGCGACGTACTCACGACAAAAATAGTACAAGAATGTAAAAATAGAAACAAAAATCGTGATAACGACAGACAAGAAACAAAAATCACAGAAATGTTAATGCGGAGAATAAAAGTAGCTGCACATTCAGAAACGGTAGTGCAAACCCACATAAACGACTCATTTAATGTCAAAGAAGAAATAATTGAATCAAAAGAGTTTCAGCAAGGACGGTATCTCTGTCAAAGTCTAGAAAATATAGATGAGAATTCTAACGTGACCACATCCACAATTAATACGACGGACGACATTTCTATAGAAATACCGAAGGTAGCTATCGAAGTTTTTAAAGAAAATACTGTACATATCTTTAACCTTGAAACTGAAACAACCACTCCACCTGATAAAATCCCCAAAATCTTACGCGAATATCACGGCTCCCCAACTGCAGGACACTCAGGATTCCACCGAATGTATAAAAGAATCAAAGCATACTATAAATGGCCTTCAATGAAAAAAGATATCGCGAACTACGTTAAGAGCTGTGAATCATGTCAAACAAATAAGCTCGTTCAGAAAAAGAATCACGCACCCATGCAAATAACGACTACTTCATCAAAAGCTTTTGAACGGGTTGCTCTAGATATTGTCGGACCATTTGCGAGACCGAACTCCTATTTACAAACGCTAAAATCCCAAAATCATGCGAAACGCGTTCGATTCAAATGAACCACGACATCTGGCATAAGCTATTAAATAAAAATCAATGGGCTTACGTTTTGCCACGAATAGGCGATATAACAATTAATTGCAAAAACGAACATCAACCTTTCAATATCAAGCTTTCAGGTTCTGGAATATTCGAATTGTCAGTTCAATTCAAAGCATACACTACATCAACGATCTTGATTGCGCAGAGCTCCTACGTGAGCAATATCTCATCGATCGTGCCTAAATTCAATATCTCTGACGACGACTGTTGCATCAATATAAATAATAACGAAATCTTCGTCCCCAGCTTGCGACAAATTCCACTTTCAAATGTAAATATAGAAAACCTAGATGTAGCTAGTCATAAGTTAAACACCGTATCAAACACCCTTGATAAAAGATTCAGAAACCGAAACCGGATCGGACGAGAGCGAAAATACTCCAATAAATAAATCAACAATAGTTACAAAACCCACTCGTGCTTATAACACAAACGCCGGTAGTAGCCTTAAGGATAAATACTAATTACAATATTTCTATACGATTATTCATAAGAAATTAAGCTGTAAGCCTTAACTGTAAGCCTGTTAACATTTGTATTAAAAACAAAAAAAAAAGAGAAAAACAAAACTAGAAATTAAGAACAATTGTGAAATCATGTATAAATGTACTTACTTTAAGATTCCTAAGAACGATTCGCCTACCATACACTTAACTATACATTTAATTCATAAAGATATATCATTTCCTATATATCTTTAATCTAAGGGGGGAGGTGTAATGTCCCAGCTCCAAATTCCTTCTTTATCAATGCATATAGAATAACCAAACCTTCCCTTATCACCCGAAACCCTCAGCTGCCTAAACAGAGCTTAAGATATTGAAGCGAGGAATGAATGACGAGGACCCAAAATATCGCTGCGTGGACCCAACGATAACGTGCCCTTTCCACTAGTCCCCACTCCAGAACATCCCTTACGAATAAGAATAAAATGCGCTTAGGATTTAGTAATAAGTTAGTTCTTTTCGAGACTTCACGACGACCACAACAACTCTGAATCCCAGAGTCCGATCCGAGTCGCGAGTTATTTGTACTTTAATATTTTAAATAAAAACCAAAGTTATTTTGCTCCATACGTGCCTACGTGACCCCCTCCCATTACAATGTCATACGTATATTTTCAAAGTATTTACTTTTTTTTCATTCTAACTTACTCGAGTGATGAATTTGGATGGACGTACATTTCAAGTTCAACCGTTCTTTATTTTTTGCTTAATGTGCATAATTTTGGCGAAGCAATTTTTCTTAAAAAGCGATTGTAAAAAATTCCCGAACACTTAAAATATTTTTAACAATATCTTGTTTATGTAGTAACGGGTAAATTAAAGAAATAGCAGAAACATTTGCAGAGCAGTGATATTCCATTACCAATGCATCGTATAATTTCATAGAATTACGAAAAACCGAATTTTCCAGAAAGACAATTTTTTTTCTTTTTCACCAACAAAGTCCCTTGTTTGTTAAAGCATTAAAAACACATTGATAATAATAATAATGCCGTTTTTCCATTAATTCTGTGAAAAAAATTTGTTTTCAAACATATTTTACTTTCAGATATATCATTTTTAAATATGAACCAGTGAAAACTTTGATATCGTCGTTTCGAATTGAAGAAATATCGATTGTTGGCTGTCGCTATTTCTTCCGGTCGCTGCAGAGCAGACACCCGGCTCTTCATAGCAATTCAACAGACAGAGATCTTCATGCTAAGCCTCCACACCGTGCGTCCACTCTCAATCTTGGTCCACCTCGGCTTCCCGTTACTATTCTCGTCCGGAGTCCCGGCGACTGCCGGGCGTAGTCAGCTCTTCGTCGTTCCCCGCGACACTCTCGGCAAATATATCTTGACGGTTTTGCTGCTTGCTCAGCGAGAAAGAGCGTCGAATAGTCGTTTGGTGCACACGAGCTCCCAGTCTTTAGAATCTCCGGGTTCGTGTTGTCTTCTTCCTCTTTTACCACCACATCGCTCCACGAACTGGTGTGGAAGACAGTCCATGCACTGAGACGCCTTGGCCCACTAAACGATAGTACAAACCGTTTAAATCTAGTTGAGGCGATGTCGTGCGCGAGACCTCTGGAATGCAGAAGAAAAAAATACTAACTGTCGCCAAAATCGCGGATTATACGTAATGGATAATGAACAAATACTACACAAAATGATGAATAGCCATTAATCACTTTGTGTTGTAATAATACTAACATTTCGTTATACGTAAATTAACAGACTAACAGGCTTAGATAAACATTGATAATAAAATATTGGCGCCAGTATTTTTCGATTACACTGTAAAAAAAATTGCATATTCAATGTACATGAAGTTTACAAATTTTCTGCCCGAAACAGACCTCCGAGAACCGAGTACGGTAAATTTCCAACTCTTCTGCGAAATTAATGCACTTCAATGTAGATTTAAGCAATAATTGTTGGTGATTCTTCAAATGAATTCCGAGTACCGAGTTGAAAGTAAAAAAAAAATTTGTTGAATTTAATGCTATGTTATACCTTAGGTTTCAAACGATTTAGTTTGAAAAGTAAAAGACGGAATTAACTGCAATATTTTTCATACTGCTAATTACAAAATATCTGTAATTTTCAATAACATGATTGAAAAGCCAAGCAATATTTATATATTTTTAAATGCTTGGCTTCAATATTATTAAAATGATTTCTATTCGTACTAATTTTGAATTTTTAACACATTTGCGCTTGGAAATTTAAGGGACTGTTTGCGAATAGAAATTTCTGGTACCGGAACGTTAATTTTGAAGCTTATTTTTTTACAGTGTATTGTTCTGAAAGGTCAAGTATATAATAATCTCATTCATTTCTCATTAATTTATGCAAAAAAGACGAAAATAACATTTACGACATATGCAAGAAATATAAGTTGAGTACAATGGGCATCCAATCTTTCTCAAATGCGAATTAAATGCAATAAAACAGAATTTAAACGGCGGTGATTAACAAAATATAAAAATTTTTATTCTGCAATGTATAGTAAATAAACCACTTTACTGTTAGTATTCACAGACCCGCCAAATTTAAGATTTATGCCTTATCAAGCTTAACTTCAGATCCAAAAAAAAAATCACAATATTTGAAAATTGACGATTTTGTTGCTCTTTGAATTTTTCAGACAATTATTTTTTACTAATACTAAAAACCCACTAGTACATTTTATTTAAAAATAGGGAATCAATCATGTCACATTAATTAACTTGCGGACTCTCTGGGCGATTATTAAAGACCGTGTTGCACCTGGCGAAGGACGGATTAGTGCCGGGACTTTAATTGGACGACGCATTCCGTTGTTACTTTGTGCTGGGTTATAACGTCTAGGCGATACAGTGGTTGCATTTCTCATATGTTCTTATAGAGAACTTCGCAAAGTGCATGAAGATGCTTCGCTTCGCAACGAAAGGAAAACTTGATAAGAATTTAAGTAAAGTCAGAGAAACAAAAATTCCAAATGAAAAAAAAAAAACTTTCTTCAATCGTAAAATTTTTTAAATGTCACGTTTATGCAATTTAATAGAAAACATTTTTTTATACACCGAGAATACACCGAGAAATAACATAAAATTTCGCACTTGCCGGAATTTTCTTGATCAAGAAACCGATTTGAGCTTTCAAAGTTGCATTTAGTCTGGAAATGTCAGATTACAAAATATTCATGTGAATCAATTTCAATTTCGTCACTTTTTGTATCACGTACATTTATTTGAAACCCAATCGAGGAAAATGTCAAGTTAAAGATAATGTAAATTTTTATATCACACTATCAGTTTAAATTGACAATGACAATAATAATTTAAATGCTTGAAGGTCAAACAATGGAAAAAAAAGTTTTCAATACCCATTATAATTACTTTAAGGGTGAAAACAACAAAATTATCATTTGTCCAGTTATTGTTGTTATTGTCACAAAAAAATCCCAGGTTGCGAATGATAAAGTTCGAGTACTTAAGAGGTCTAACAAGGTATCATTTTGCAACCACATATATATCGGGGTCCAGACCTTAAGACATCTTTTAATGCATAATGCTTTCACAGGACTGCAGCATGAACATGTTAACATAACGAAAAGACGAATTTATCACCCCTCCACTTATTGCTATTATAACTAACAAAAATCGAAAAGTTTAGCAGGCAATGACATAATTAAAAGGGACGAGGCAGTTAAAAAGTGTTTAAAAAAATTATAACGACTACTCTCCCCCTCACAAACGCAAAAATTTGAAACAATTCCCTCTTTTCAGGATGACCCCGAAGGATCTATTTGTAACTTGACCAACTGATTACACCGAAACCAGACTCATGGATTTTGCACTCTGCACGTGATCCACGAAACATTTCTCAAAAAATTCGACATCGTTAGGTCTCATTACCTTCGCGCTTACACCACACACGATTTAAGCCAAGCATTTTTTGAAAGCTCATTAAAACAGAGTCAAAGACAAATGTGTAAAACGTCACAATAATGTAGGCATCTGGGACATGGATCTTTTGAAGTACGACTTTAAAAACTTCCCTTAACTGCGAAAAGAATGAGACCTAAGAAGATTAATCTTCGGACCAGCGATCTTCGGATAATCGGCCGATTGCTAAACTCACGAATCCGCTTTCAAAGCAATCGGTCAGTCCATTTACCTCGAAAATCGTACGGGGTCATTGTGAAGGGAGAGATTTTATTTTTCACTTTTTCTTCCCTAAGGTCTCCTTATAATAAAATAAAAACTCTTTCACTAACTGGTCACTCTTAAAGGTGTCGCAAAACTTTGAAAACGAAATGAGAACAAAATATGCCGAAAAACTGCCTTGTAATCTGGCTTAGTCAACAAATCGAACGGGACACAATACATGTATAACCAAAAACCTCAAGGTTGTTCTTAGCAAGCGCAAAGTTCCGGCACTTGAGAGTTTAGTAAAGTATACTACGACAGACATATATATATACGTTATCCTCTCACGGGACTGCAGCACGAGGTCGACCTAGATTGAACTGGTCTCTCGGCATCTACCCGGCATTGTATTCGCGTAACTGCATCTCGGGGATCGCGCGAGTGCACAGGACGCACAGGATTATTTTCCACCTCGAGCGTTTTGTATAGTTGAGTGCAATATATATACATATGCATGTACATACATTCACATGGGTGTGTGTGTTTGTGGGTGTGTGTGTGCAAAGTGCCTTAGAAGTTGCATGAGCATCAAGTCTACAGAGATTGGAGAGTCGCGACTCTTGTTAGTCCAGCAGCAGAAACGGTAGAGTTATGTATAGCATTCGTTGTCGTTGCGGATGAGAAAGGTCGTGACTGTTTATTCAAATGGCCTCGTGTTGTCTCGCACACTCAACTCGCTCGAATAGAATCATCGAACAAGTAGTCCGAGGCTTCCGAATACCCTCCTGCTTAATTAACTCGCGTAAACAGGTATAATAAGCATTGCGATTCCCAGCAAAACGCTTCCACAGGGTATAAATTATTTTATTACCGAGCAAAGTGGAACATTGGACTATAAATTGAATGGGCTATGAATTCCGTAGTCCACAAAGGGCGAAATAGTGAAAGAGCACCAGAAATACTTGCAACCGATCACGAAGTCTCTCACGTTCGAATTTATTCCTGCAATACCAGCAATATTATTATTTAATCCAATAATAATAATACTCTCGTTTTCGTCCTTTGTTACTTTTTTTCTCATACTTCGTTCGTTGCAACGCGAGGCTCACGATGTTTTTGCGGTGACGCAAGGATTTTATGGGAAATGATATGGATGTACATATGTATATGTATATATATGTGGCGTGACCACCCAGTGTCTCCAAACGTACACAGACTGCGTTCTTCAGCAAGCAAATAGAAAGGATATAAATGCATTCTAATGCTCCGCCAGGCGTAATTAACGCGGAGCACGCGTGTATTCGTACAATGCTCGGTAAGTTGCGAACAACGAGGTCGGAACTGGTGCAGACAGGTATTCCCACTTTACCGAGATCAAAGACACGTTCGAGTACTTAGCAGCTGGTAGTTCTTTTTTTTTTTTAAGTTTCTATGCTAGAATTTCTAGGACAGGACAAAGCGTGGAACAAATAATGAGACTGCATCGAGTACAAAAAAGTATGTTATTGGAACTCGCAGAGGAACATAGATTAGAACACAGGGGAATTTTCAATGTCTTCTGGACCACAAAACAAATGTCCACTATTTACAATAATATTGTAATTTTTACAAGGGGATTCGGAATAGAGTTATGAAAAAGGGCAGCAAAGTATGGAACTGGAGGACATCAGATGACCAAGGAATTTGATTGAGGAAGGATATCTCAGGGATTATTGATGGAGCCCATCTAAGTGGAGAAAATAACTACAGGTGGTTTTGAATGGAATTGGGGAGAGAGATATGTAAGAGAAAATTAGGAACAGAATCAAGGAGGAATTTGGCAGAAAGATAAAGACAAGCCAGGAAATACAATACGGCTATAAATTGAAACTCGAGATAGAAAAATACTGCGACGACAAGGAGATAAGGGGGAAGGCCAAGAAAATGTGGATAGGAATGAGGTGTGGAAGTGTGGAGAGGAAGAGAAACCAGGGATTCGTGGACACTAAGTGCGGAGAATGCAAGGTAAAGCCGGAAACTTTGGCGAACATAGGCCAGTGCAACGAAATCCAGAAAGTCATGAGGCAAATTTCGATTGGCGGTCTGAAAGAGTGAACAGCAGCAGAGGAGAGGGAAGGCAATAAAATAAAGAATTCGCTAAGAACACGGAAATCTGTCATGGCTCTGTGCGACCATGTAGCGGAATGCGAAAGGTTGGCAGAGAATGTGAGCAAAAAAGAGTGAGTGAGAATGGAAATGAATGAAGCAGAAAAATGTGAAAGAGCTGTTGGTGTGGAAAATCTCAAATGTAAATATATATCTCCGGTATTGATTTATGGGGCACAAATAAAAACTCACAAGTGTTTGCTATGAAATAAAACGATGCTATTTGCAATCACTTATGAGACGTGAAATATTTGGTACTTTTGCTTAGCTTAAGATATGGTTGACATTAGCAATGAGTGGCTAGATGCATACACTGTCTCCACCAATGTGTTAACTCACTCACATTCATTCGCTGAACATCATAAATGGGTTAACTAACACACTGTGTTTCCTTTAACATGGTATGTTATTGCTAAAGCGTGTGTTAAATCAATAAACTCGGTATTGAATATCAGATTAAACGGGTTGAGCTAACGCACTGGCCTTGAATATCACAATTGTGTTAAACTAAGACACTCGACATTGACAGTGTTCTAAAAAACCACACCCAGTGTTAACCCCATTTAATTGTGTGTAAGAACAACACATGCTAATTTTGATCAGCGGTATCAAGTCGACATTTCGGGTTCAAAATTACAACAAAATACCGACAAATTTTTTGACGGTGTGTAAAAAAGTATATACGAAGTTATGTTAAAATAACAGTGTTTCGTTTCTCCACGAGAAAGTAGAGAAAGCTAATTGAAACCAGAAAAAATGCTCTGTTTGCTAGGACCTAACATCGTGTTTCGCTCTACTGAGTCTCTTTAGTCACTTATTTGCCTGCTTTTTACTTTACACCGCCTGCCGAGCAAAAGGCGGGAGTCGTGCGTTTAGTTGTGATCGGCTGGTCAATGCAGTTTTCTATGTCACGAATGTTCACGGAAACGGCACAAATTTACGTAATCGAAATTGACACTCATCTTTTGGATTATACAGTGTGTCGGTTTTAGACTATATTTCAGTGCGATGGAATGGCTTCTCGATATTAGCCCAATGATTGGCCACGTGTTGACTCGCCTATTTAAAAAATGTTACTATCTTACCACCATACCGCTTGTTGTGTATTATTTTGTGATGTAAAATGTTCATTTACTGTGGCTAGTGGTCCTTGGGCGCTGCCATAGTCGACTAATATGGCCAAATCAATAATGACAATAATAATAATAATCTTGTGTAGCCATTCGCTTTTGTATCCCCGGCATGAAAACGTGAACGCATTGGAGAGTTTGACCGCGCCTACGGTCCAAAGCAAGTAAAACGTGCAAACGTGCAGTAAAGTCCGGCGAGTATCCTGGCCCAGGTCCAGCGAGCCACCGGTAACGCGCGTATAAATACGCGAACGGCTCACGACAAATGTAGAACCCGCGCGCTCTTGGTCGACGTGGTCGTCTCGTACTCCCGTCACTCCATCCTCAATGTGCTGCTGCTGCTGCTGCTGCTGCTTTTGCCGGTGCGTTTAGTTCTCCACTTCTAGCTCTAGCATCTCTCCCAATGGCTAGCAGCTTATTCCACAGCCAGACTTATCTTTCCCCGTCAATCAACGCTCGAACCTCTCTAACGTTGCCTCGTCGTTCTTATTATAAATAGACAGGCTCCGTCGCGAAATAATTGACGTTAAATGACTACCCGCTTGGCAATACACCATCATCATTTGTTCTTTGAACAATGTTAATACTATGTACCGAGTAGTTAATTGAATTACCATTCGGATAAAACATGGGAATTGGGGCAGTAGAAATGTGAATATTTCGTTTGGTTTTTTACAGTTTGCAAACAATAGTCAATAGTCGTGCAATATTTGTCATATTTGAAAAATAATTTTTTTTTAATCCTCGGAAAATCCTGCAAAAATTAGACAAATAGGAAAGCACAGGTTTTTTTTTTTACTTGAGGAAAAATCCTTCATGAGCTAAAGTTTAAATATTTTATTTATCGAAAATCCCATCTTCCATTATTGTAATTCAGAAAAGTGTCCAACATTGAAGAAAGGAAAGGAAATTAGTAATTTTTATATGCAGAAATGAGTATTCAATTAACATTACCAAAGTTCGTACGCAAAGTAAGTCAAGTTTCTCGGCTAAGCCGTCATTCGCCGAAGCACCTCCTATTAGTCCTATTGATAAACGGCTGAAGCAATTTATAATATTCAAGTTTCTCGAGGTCGTTTAAATTTTTTATGGTCTTCACCCATTCATTCTCCATGTAAAAAGTCAAGAGGCTTATTAAGATGGAGAATACAAATGGTTTAACAAACGCCAAGTCAAATGACTGCAGACAAAAAAATTTATTAGAGTGATATACTAATGAACAAAGTTTTCTTTTAATAACAAGAATGAAGAATACGAACTTATTTATAATCAAAATCTGATAGTCGAACCCCATAACGCTCAAGATCAGTGTCCATTGTAAAAAAAAAACTGTATGAAAGCAATCAATATAGTACCCAAATGACATTCTAGAAAAAAAATTCTTTTAAATTTTTACGTGAAACCACTTTCTTTTTTGAACAATCAAGAAAGACAATCTATTTCAAATATAATTCCAGACGTTGAGAAATTTTTCCAAAATTTTCATGTTGTTGAAGATTGCATCGTTGGAACGCAACGACTTAAAAATTAAATTTAAAAAACCAAACATTAGTGCGCTATTAGGAGCGCTATGATATAGAGATTCTTTTAGACGATAGTGATTGCCTTACCATCCAATGTGTACCATATACAATAATTTGGGATCGTCCAAATTTTACAAAATTTATTTCGTTGCAACCCAACGATCCAAACTTCAGCATTATAAATTTTCTTATTAAACTCAAGAATGATATCCTTAAACAGACCTCTTCCCCCAATGAGGAAAATGCCCTACGTTGGCAGTGAAACCGTGAAACACTAAAGCAAAGGTAATTATAATATTTAATTGACCAGCAATTTAAAAAAAAAATGGTAAAATTCAAAGTATAGAATGAGTTTCCCAAATTAAGAAAATATGCTGCATTGGCACTTGAAAAAGTAAAGCAAAGATAATTGTAATATTTAATAGCTCAGCAAAAGAAAGGTAGATACAAAACATCGTTGAAGCGTTGCAAAGTCGAAACGAAACGTAAATGGTAAAATACAGATTCTAGAAGGAATTCGGATTTATCTAGTGAGTCGGAGAACGGTGCGTAGGCTAACGGTATATATTAGTTAGACGATGGGCTCTCGAGTCCCTGAGAGAGTTGGCGTCAAACTAAGGAGTCCGCGGTCTAAAGCGAATAGGCCTCCTTCATACATCTCTATCTATACCCAAAGGCCTCCGTGTCCAGCGCAACGCGCCGGTGCAACACCCGTTGCATACTGAATGCACCCGGCAAAGGCAGGAAGTGACAGATACATGCGCTGCGGCAGTTTCGTATGCGAGAGCAAGCGGCAGGCCAGGACGACGGAAATGAAACGAATCATCATCGCGCGGAGATCGCGGTCCGTCCTCTCGGTGCACACGAGCACTCCTCCGCTTTTATTGCTCTTGTCGCTGCGACGTTCGTTCTGGCTGTCCTCGCCAATTGAATTGGGTCGCCTATTCGGGTCGTGCGTACCCTTTTTAAACACCTGTTTCATCAGCACCGAATCCTAATATTCTTTTTGATTCTTGATCATCGATATCTCATTGATTAATCGAAGATTCCCTGCATGGAAAAATTTTTTTCCAAGTGTAAAACTTTTTTTTTCGAATTAGATGGAGAAATATATTTTCAACTTGACTGAATTTATTTTCCAGCTTGACTGGAAATTGGGCCTGTTTAATCGATTCTCGATCGTCGCATCTCATTCATTTATCCGATGTTTTATGTATATCAGCATTCTCGATTACGTGGAAATAATTTTTGTCGAATTTTATATAGAAATATATTTTTATTTAGCTTTACTCGATGGTGTCGCTATTGTCTCGATCTTTTGTCATCGATATCTCAATCATTGATCCTGTGTTCTATGCATATCAGCTTTTCTAATTAGGTCAAAATAATTTTTGCCACAGCTTATGGTCAAATATATATATATATATATATCTATATATTTTCTGTAAATTATAGGAAAACGTGGAATCGAGGAATAAACTACTTAATATTAAAAATTTATATTTATATCATCTTGTTTTGGGGTTATGTGACTATTTTTAATATGCTGTTCGAAATTCAAAAAGAAAGAAAAATTCTAAACTCTAATCACCTCATGTCTGGTGTATAGGAGTCCATCATTTGAGAATAGACAAATGGAATCTGAGAAATATGAATAGCTACTTAATTTCATTAGATACGATATGAAATTTGGGCAAATGAAGCCGGTGAATCCCAACGATTCACCGGTAACTTTCTCAAACTCGCGATTCACTCGATTATCTGAAATTTATTGATCTGAGTAGTGATATTCGCTGGATGCAGCAACGAAAATAAAATTCGCGGTAGCAGTTATGAATAGCAGCATTTTCACTGACTGCGAATCGCGGAAAGCTTGACCTCACCGACATTCACCTGCAGCTTCTTGTACCCTGTACCATTGAGGGCACGACCCAATTCCTCGTTGTCGTCATCGTCACTTCATTCTTCTCTGTTTCTTTATTCTTCGTTGAAACCATTCAGCGGAGATGAATATTTTTGTACGTGTAAATTAGGTCTATGATTAAATCATTTTATATTTCCAGATGTTACGGAAAATCCGAATCACGTGGAATATAAAAAAACTCGTAAAGGTCGGTTCCAGATACAGTTCAGCTTTCAATAATATAGCTGAACTAACGTTCACCTATTTTACTCACAAGGTTTCTCGGAATACTATTCAAAAATTGATTTGTCCTGTTTCACTTTGAAAACCAGAAACCGTACGTATTCGCGAACCAAGAAAACGGTTCGTCGTTTGAGATTCATTTAGAACGGAACTACCGGTTAGTCTTACAATTTAGTATCTTACATAAGAGCGCAGGTTTTTTACTTGCAACTTCCGCAATCGAGATTTCTTTAGAGCTTTAAAATTAATTTTTTCTATTATCAATTTAGTAATCAACTATTAATTAAAAGAAATATATTTCCTAACGGACGGCCTTCAATAATTTTAATAATGCTATTCTATTATTATTAAAGAAAAGAAGAAACCTATTGTCTCCGAAATTCATGCAACTAGTTTTTTAAAACAAAATATACAAATACTACGCGCTAGTGTAGAAATACAAAAATTAACGCCAATTCTGATGATTCACAACTGATACCAATATGTCAGTGTCATTTATCATTTAACATGATTTGTTTTACACCGCTCGTGTTATCCCTACTATTGGTGTGGACTTATATAGATACTGTTTTCATGTCGATTTTAACACCGCATTTTTAACAGTGTACGTCAAACGCGTGGCGATATAGATCTTCATGTAACAGCTAATAAATACAGGCTCAGCGATACAAAACACGTATACAAATCCATGTGCGAGTGGAACAGACTACAGTTGGAAACTTTGCACGTCGTCTACGCTCAACCATGACGCTCATTCAGTCTTTGCACTCATTATTATTCAAGCAATTTGCTTTTTGCTTCATCAATCATTAATCACAGAAGAAAACTTAATGTTGGGTTTCTCGAGATTATAATTATTCTCTAAATTGGACAAACCACGTTCGTGATTATATCAATTTCTTGTCTGCCACTTGAAGACCCTTTTTTTTGCATAGATATGCTTGCGTTATAAGTCATATAATCTTAAGCTAATCGCATCGAAAAATCATGAAAGTTAAATGCCCCGATTTTTCAAATTATTTCCAGAACAAAAGTCACATCAAAGTATTGAGAGCAATTACTTTTTTTTTAGCAATTAAATTCCGATGTATGTGATCTATGATCCAGTAAAGCCAAATCTCGAAAATTGCAAAAATCGTCAATTTGAACAACGTATGACTTTTTCATTGAAAAGATTTATTAGAAATTGTCAATTTCAAGAAAATAAACATGGAATTATTTTTTAAATACTTTTTAATTTCCTAAGTAACTACTACATAGAAAAAGAAAGTTGATTTAACTATCCTTTCTTTCTCGGTATAATAAAAAAATAACAATCGTTTCTTCGACAATAATAATTGCATGTGTCAAGTACTAATAATTCGTCGTGGAAAACTGGTGGATTTACCTCAATTCACCACTTAGAATTACTGCTGAAGCGAATGGCCGACTTGGAATTTCGGCGTTCCCAAACGATTCGCCTGGCCTCGCCGAATTCGATGCGGTTTATTCTGAGCTTTCGTTCATTACGATTGTGCATCACCAGCGATTCGGGTGAGAGTGTTTCGCCTAGATTTCTGGTTTTAAATATAATACGTGGTCTTTAGACATAAGTAGAAGCAATTCGAGTAGACCTACAAGTATTTACTGCAAGACGAAGAAAAAATCAATATGTTCATAAGAAGTTACCGACGAATCTGAAGCTAGACGACGACTATGCGACGCGCAACTCAGACAGGCGCGGAGGGTTAATTGCATCCAATTAAGGAAAATCGGGGCACACTTCAATGCCTCTCGACGTCATCAACTATCTCAGCTTGGACTCAGTCTTTTCGATCGACTCGACGCAATTGGAACACGGAAATTTTGCGCGAACATCGACCAACGAATTTCCTCAAAGACTCTTGTGAAATTCCCGAGGTGTATTCTCAAGAAAATCACCAATTTTACAGCAATTACTAATCACGTTGATAGCGCGCCATTTCCGCGACGTGTCGAGATATAAATATAGCGTAATTATATGGCAGTCTCTGCGCGAATGCAACCGCGTCAACCTTCGCTCCTGCAGTCATGTATTTATGGCGTAATAATCTGTAATCGTGATAACTGCCACCGCAGCACAATCGTATTTTTCTGCACACACCAAAATCTTTGTAGACCTGACAACTATTGAGTGATCAGGCCATGCAACCATTTTGATATTCATATCGTCTTTTTTCGCGCTCACCTAACCATTGACTAGTTGTTGCAACAAAAAACTCGCTTGAAATTTTGAATATTCATATAGCTTCCTTATCTTCTTCACTTTTTACAATGCTAAACTGTATTTATGAAGGAACACGTTCGTCGATTTTAGCTTCCTCGTAGAATAAGCTTTGACAAGTGTGAAAAGCATTGAGACAAAGACATACCAAGGTTCTACTTTGCATCCTTGTTTTATATAAATTTGAAAAACTGATGTTTAGCAAAATTTGAGTCACCAAGAAATAAGAGAGGACAAGTACCTCTGTGATCTGAGCACTGTTATTGATACATTTAAATCGATCGATTAAAATTTCTTAATACACATTTTTTGACTTTCTTTTCATCGGCCAATATTTGAGCACTGTAAACAAATGATTGAAAATGTATGGGGTCTAGAGTATATTAATGCATTGCATTTGTACTAAATCCCGGGGAGGGTATTTAATGCAAATAAATTTTACTAAAGAAAATGAAATTTCAATGTGCGTGACATAAAATTAAAGTTAACTGATATTAAAAATACGCCTTTGCTAATGAATTTAGCAGAATTGCACATGAATTTAACGTTATTATCGTGTAGTAAATTTTATATACCCGATTCTGTGAAAGAGCTAACCTAAAATATGTAGTAATTTTATCGTAAATGTTTTAAACAGTGAATGTACTGATATAAATTATAAACAAATATAGGACTTTTCTTCAAACCTTTTTTTTTTTTTGTTTTTGTTATCGATGCCGCGTGTTTAGCTTTTACGTCGCTGAATCAACGAA
Source organism: Clistopyga incitator (assembly GCA_947507545.1). Taxonomy (NCBI): domain Eukaryota; kingdom Metazoa; phylum Arthropoda; class Insecta; order Hymenoptera; family Ichneumonidae; genus Clistopyga; species Clistopyga incitator. The sequence goes on from OX382176.1 coordinate 8,581,881, forward strand.
GTGCTAGATCGAACGACAAGCTAGTGGTTTTGTTTCTCGTCGTTTCGCAAACTGTGTTGGGAATTGAAGCGCGGTAATTGAATTAGAGCTCGGAGCTCTCGAGGCTGCGGCAACTCACCGGATCCCGTGGCGTGTCACCGACTCATCACGCTCGGGCTTGTCCTGTGGTTTTCGCGCACTCCTCTGGGTCACTTCAACTCGAAATGCATGCCTCTCCCTTAATCGCGGTGCTCTGTGAGTACGATTTCCATTTTTTATGACCACATCCATCCAATTGGAACTCGTCTAATGAACTAATTTCACGCGCACCGTTGACACCGTTACCACTTCATGGTGTGTCAGTACACGAAGTTGTTATACATGAATTAATAATTGCGGTGAACTGTAGACAGGGTCGAGTTCCATGTGCCTGAGTAAATTGCAACCTTCACGGGGCATTACAGCACCACTATAAATTTAATTTCGACTCAATATGACAGTTATGAGGTGTGGATGTATAGTAGTAATCTTCAGCGATTTATGTAATCACTGTAACCGAAGTGGACCAGCCTCTTTTTAAAAAAGCACGACGCTTTTTCCTTTGGAAAATAATGAAAACCACGTTGCTGCCGAGCATCATTAGTGTAATTCATATGATAAAGTTGGAATATTTGATAAAGGCTAGGATTAGTCTAGATTTTTATATTCTACTAAAAATTATTGGTTGCAGTGGCAGCGACCAGTTTCTGCAACAATAACAAAAGGAAAATGATTTATATTGTTTTTTGCAAAAACTCGTCGAATACATACTATGAAAAACTATGTCCTGATTCAAACTGATTCAATTCTCTTTTTAGTTAATTTGCAAATATATGCAATATGTAGTATATTATTTTTTAACATTCAAAATATTAGTGAGATTTTCTGAATAATGATGCGATTTTAGTTGCAACATTACAAGAATTTAATTGTAAAAGAACAACCATGATTACCTTAGAATTGCTATTTCAGGAAACTCGTTATCGATTTTTATTCCTAAAAATTTCAATTACTGCAACTCTTCTAGGAAATATTTATTATCGTCGTTTTTCTAAATTCGTGATTAATTTTAGAGACAGGACCAAAAGGCGGGATTGTTTTGAAAGTTGCGACTATCAATATTCTTTTAGATGCTTGAGAGCTTCAAGAATTCTTTAAAAACCCTTAAACTCAACGTTTCGAAAATGAAACGTCGAAAAAAATACAGGTCAATCTTTTCCTTGCAATTTACAAAAAAAAAAAAAAACCTGGAGATCGACATTTTTTTACTACAATAAAAGAAATTCAGGTTTCAAGAATCGGCGGCTAAAATTTGTTTTGCCTGAGTACGGCCACGGTTTCGACCATGACCATGTATTTCAGGTTGAATAAGTCTCGTGACAATCGACAAGCTTCTAAGTAGAAAAACAATAAAAATTCACTCCAAACGTGTATCTAAAAAGATGAAGCTTCCAGCTTTAAGAATTCCGCATCCGTGTCGCTGGAGCACCGTTCTCCTCATTCTAACCTTATACGGTAGCCAGCTAATGTCACAAGGCTAATCAGCATATGTTGGTTCGTGGGCGGCGGAAAATCTATACGCGTACGTCTGTAGATTCACTTTATAACAACACGGTCCTCGGTTTCAAATTCCAGCACTATTACCGACCCTGTATATCGACATGTCGACATGTCGACACTCACTCGAAAACAATCTCGAGGGTCTCTCTCAAGTGCCGTTAAATAGTAAAATACATCCGTAAAAAGAAACATAGATTGTTGTGTGTTCTGGTGCAACGTGTCTAGAAAGAATTTACGCTAATGATAACGAAAAGTGCAACTGTGAGTACGAGAGACCGAGCACGCGATTACAACTTGATCTTCAACCTGTTCATAGGGTGGCTCCACGTGCGATCCATTATCCAAGCGTCCCGAGGCTACGCATTGCTTGCAGTGTAGCGGAGACCGGGGCTAATTGCGTCAAAGGTAAAACCGATCGATAATCGAATTTTTTTTCGGATCGCAAGTGCAATTTTCGCTTTGCGAAGTGAAATCTTCCATCCGTTCACTACGCAGAATAAAAACAGGACATTTTTTTCATGGTCATTTCGGCTCCTACGTTTTTTATTGTATTAAACCGACACATTTTGCACGGCCAAAACCTGTCCCTGTACGGATGGAATACCCCATGGGGAGGCTGTAAGGGCCAAGGTTCCTCATGCAAGCGCCAATCTTCAAATGGGCTTAACTAATCTTGCCCCTGACTCGATTAGCCCCGGTCTCCCCAGTGCCTCGCCTTCTTGTCTCTCGCGCCCGTAGCTACTTAGATACATATCTATAGAAACAGAGGTGGGGCACGTGACTCTTGAATGCACCGAGTATATATCGGTGTGGTCACCAGAGTGCGCAGGTGCATTATCGTAGTATTAGTGGGTGCAATGGTTATTGCACATTGCCACGGTGTAAACGAAGAGCCGCTCCTTCCTTTCTTCTGTTCCTTCTATTCTATCCATAAGACTATTATATTTCACCCTATTTCGTGCTATATTGTATTGTGCTAAGTATAGTATGGGCACAGAAATAACTGAGCCATATGGAGGTATGGAGTTAATAGCACGAAGAATTCCGCAGACTGTTTAATTATAAGCTGTGGTAATCGATGTAACTATTAAGCAGAATCGCACTCATTTCGTTACCTTTAAACTCAATCTATTTATATCATGAATAATCTGAAAACGATTACTGTTTTTAAGAATAATATGCCATATTCATTAATAAAAAACAAGAACCATAGTTTCCTTCGATAATACACTGACGCGTGCAAAAATAAACCACAAAATTTCAATGGGTGCATCTATGTTTGTGCTCACTGCTGAGGGTTCTGAGGAGATAGAGTACCCGAGTGTACCGAGGGTTAGGGAGTACCAAGGACTGAAGAATTAGGAGTTAGGGGTACCGAGAAATAGTGGGCACAAACGGTAATGGGGTATCAAGAATGAAATGATACCGAAGGTTAGAGTGTAACCAAGAGCGTCCCTAATAGACCTTGGTACTCCCGAACTCGTACCGAAGGTTAGAGGGTATCGAGGGATAGGCGTTAAGGATAAGGGGTCAACTTACGTTAGGGAATAATGAGGGATTCTGAATCTCGAGGAACATTGGAATCCCGGAAGACAAAGTTCTTCTAGTAATACTGTTTGTTATAAATAGATTAATAATTGCCTGATGGCGTTTTTTTAAACAGTATTTTTCATTTTATCGTGCACCAACATTTCTACTCCGATTACATTTCAATGTGACCTAATGTTTTCGTTATTTATCGATGATTTTTCCAAATTTCTCCAAATGCATATCCAGCATCAATATAAATAAGGCTTCTACAAGTTCGTAAATACCCCGGGTACCGGGGCTATTACGACGCAAACATTGAGCATGCATTGCCTATAAAGTTCGAAGTACATCTGGCTGACACTGAGAGTGTATGTGCAATGTACATGCTTTGAATAGACTGTACGTCACTATGGAGAGCCGAGAAGACATACAGACTCTAGTTTCCACGATAGTTCTCTATGCTCTCCGGCTCTTCATATACAATTATATGATGACGATGCTCCGAGTATTACAACAGAATGTGCAGTAGGGCAGCAACAGCAACAGGCATGGATGCTCTCGACGTTTTATTGTACCTGCGTCCGTGTATGTACTTGAGGCCTCGGCTCTTACAACAAGAGTCTCTCTCTCGCTCTCTCTCTCTCTCTTTTTATGGATGGCTTCCATTCACAAAGGTGCTGTGCCCACCCCACCTTGGTACGTGTAACAAGAGACACTAACCAACACGTTTCCACTGGAGCAACCGCATTCCTTTATAGCCGTGCAGTAGCACTTCGATACTATATTCCAGTATCTGTGCGATGCGTATCGCACCGATTACCACAATAGATCTTTGGTCAAGTTCACTTTATAACGGGACAGATTATTGTTTTAATTATTCATTTGCCAGCGACGGGAAATCGCATCGCTGTATTTAAACAAAAAAATAATGGTCTGATTAAAATGAATGTGACTGCAATGAGTTGTGCTCAGATCATAGTTGTAAATCCTCATTAATTCATAAAATCTCGTTTACAGTACTGTTTGTTTTATCAATATTATTTGATAACAATAATATGTAGTGATTATAAAATAAAGTGCAAACATTTTAATAGCTGCAAAAAATACTAATTTTCGAGTAAATATTAGAAGAAATATTTCAATTCAACATTTGTGAACAGTGATATAATGATTCTGATGTTAATTAAAATCGGTGTTTAAAATAGAGAAATTTTTTTCTTAAAACTTATAACCAATGAATTAGCGAAGAAATAATTTATCAAAAAAGAGAGAAAGGTTCTTTTTAAAATATGTTATTACATGGAGCTTGAACTAACCGAAATACATTTTTTATTGAATAATAACGATAAATAGTAATATTGAGAACCGTACAGCTGTTGCAATAATGTATACGAATATTCATTTGAATGAAAAATTATTTGTTTTGATTAATTAATTGCTAAAAATATATAAATGTATTTTTTTAACTTCCAAGTTCATGCAAAGGAGACTAAGTTGAAATTTTGGGTTTCAAAAAATGGAGTTTGTGTTTGAAAAAAAAATCTGGCAGTGTACGGAAAATATTTCAATTTCGAAAGAACATTTTCAAAACTTGTTACTTGTTTGTTTATGAAACTGGATTTTGTAAACAAACAAGGTCAACACTTTTTTTTACTTACTTGATACTTGAAGCTCCCTTCTAAAAGGCAGGGAAAAAATATATCTCTGAGTCTTATGGGATGGGATACATGGTTGTAATCAGCATCGAAGCTTAGATGCGGTGAGAGTAACAGAGAAAAAGGCTACCATACTTCCGCGTATCGTCCTTGAAAAAGAAGAGGCACCTGTCTCGCTCCAGTGAGCTCGTTGGCGAGCTTCGTATCAGCCTCTTGAGATCAGCTCACGCGCTCAATGTGCCCTCATCAACTCTTGGTGGGGGTTACGTTCTCACGAACTTTGCTTCGTTTTATTATCAGCACCGGCGACGACAGTCGAGTGCGGATATGAAGAAGAGCACGTGGTGAGAAGTTGCTGGTGAAGTGCTCAGTCTTATACTCGATTGTATATTGCTCTTGTTCTAAACGTCTGATTGTGCCCTACACTGTCTTATTCCATGGTACACTGCAAAAATTATTTGGGAAATTCAAATACCTTATCGTAATTTATACTAAACCTGTGTATAATATTTTTACTAAACCCGTGTATGAAACCTAATTTAATATACGAAATAAAATGAAATTCAATGTCTCTACGTGTGGCTAAAATAAAGTGGCGTCGAGTCGCTACCGCGATTCTTGATTAACTTATATTAAAAACATGACTTTATTAACGAATATAGGAGTCTGTGCATCAACTAATACGACTTTTGTAACGAATTAACTAGAATTGTACATCAATTTTACGTTATATTCGAGCAGTCAATTTTTTAAGCATTTTATCGGATTAAGTTTTGCAAAATTTGAGATCTTGAAAGAAGTTTCATCGATTAAAAAAAAATTGCTTCCTAGGGCTCCTTCTGGATAAGAACAATTGGTTACCTTAATAATAGTTGCAGGCTCTCGCAGCTATTTAAACCTTAAGATTATCAATTAAGTAGTAAGCACTTAATATTTGCCAAGCTTGCCAAAATTTCTCTGATTGCAATTTACTTGATTGATATTTCATCCGCTATTTTTAAACTTCCACGTAACCGCATACATTTTTTTTTCTTCTTCTCGAACGATCCGAAAATTATCCACGAGATTCGAAAACGGTACTAGACGGTGTTTCACGACGGAATATATATAGTTTCGGGCATTCCTGCTCCCGGGTCGAGCTGAAACGGGACATCTTCCCGTGCAGGCCCTCGTCTCTCCTCTCTCTCTCTCTCTCTCTCTGTACGAACTGCCGAGCTTACAGCAGCTATAGCTTAGTATCTCGTATATGCGTAGTGCATGTTATGTATATGGTATCTGCGATGGACGAACGTGGACGGCGATGTTCCGTTAGCTGGGCCAGAGAGATAGTAGCATCGCATTGAGCAGCAAGCCGCACGAGAGGTAAAGAGGTGTAGGGAAAAGTAACGCGAAAGATACGGCGCCCGAAGCCTCGCGGTTTATAAGAGAAAGACGAGATAACGTGAGAAAAAGAAGAAGTAGAAAGTAGTAAGTCATGACGAAAACGAAACACAAGCATGGAAAATGCATGTGAGATAGGCCACCTTAAATTTTGGGACATTATACCGAACGATTGTAGACAGTTTACCTGTTTCTGAAATTAATCACATTAAACAGTGTCTGGGAATTGTTGAATATTAAATGAATGCCCGATTTATAAGGTGTTCCTCGAAAATTCATTTTGAAAGGTGGTAAATGGAAACTCTGGCCAATTTGTAAATGTTAAATATCGAAGAGATTTTTACTGTTTCCGAGGTAAATAACATATTCATAAAATGGGAGGGAGAAATGTAGATTTTTTATTTTACGAATATGTGATTGACTTTAGAAAAATTTTAATTCTCTTCGATTATTCGTAATTGCATACGGCAAACGATTTCTTCAAATTCACATTCAAAAAATACATTTTTTGAACATTGTAAAAAAATTCAATAACCAAGGAAAATCAGTAGAATTTTGTGGTCCGTTTACACCTACGTAATTTTGTTGAGCAATTCGACAAACACCTGGCACCTTTTAAAATTCTCTTCTTTGCGCTTTATCTTATTTTGGTTAATAATCATGGTGAAAATTGTACCTTCTCTTTAAAAGCATTATGGAGGGCGCCTAAAATGCCGTTTGCTTTTTTTAAATCAAGTAATAATTGGATGTTCGTTGGCAAAACATGGTCAATATAAATTCCGTAGTATGCAATTGCTACCTGTTTAAAAAAAAAACAGCAAGTAAGATTTTTTTTCACCCTGCATGTAACATAATGCAGGGAGTATCATTTTTATTATAACTTATCGATAGCTCCAAGATAGAACGCCAAGAAGAGGATCTTCAGTTTTGCCTCGCGATGCGTTAAAACTTCGCGTTCCTCCTCGGCATTCGGGCATACCGTAGCACTCTGAAATCCTGTTCCCGGGACCGAACTTCACCGTTGCGGCTCGCAATGGGCTCTCTCCCTCTTTCTCTCAATTTCGTTCCATTCGTTTCGCTTCATCGTCTTTGTGCTCGCGCGCGTGGCTCATCGCTTTCCTTACGGTACCACCTCGTGAGAATGGGAGAGCGCGTTGGAGAGAGCAAAAGTATCTTCGGCATACGGGTCTTATAACTTTAGGTTCAGACTTGACGCTTTTCTATTGCCGTGCACTCCACTAGTTGTACCTAAGTTTATGTCTTTCTTTTTCAACAGTTTCTACCTCGATGCCTTTTTCGTTCGGTTTTCTGTCAATTAAAAGATAATTGTTACATAAATCAAAAAGGTACATAGTAAAATTATTGCACAAATGTTTTGCAATGCACGATCAAAAAATGGTGACGTCCTCAATATAAAATAATGTTGCATTGAAACGAAAGTTCATTTGGTAATAAATGTTCAATGATACCTAAATAACTGTAGAGATGGACATGTACAATTATATCTTCTTTGTTTGTTAATTCACGCAAGCTAATAAGTTTGATACTGCAAGGGAACATAATAATAACAACAACAACAACAACAACAACAATAATAATAATAATAATAGTGGATTAGATTATGGTATGATTGAAAAAAATTCTGGAATGATTAACATTGTGCATTTTTTGCGCACTTCAAGTAAACAAATATATATGTTAAGGCTTAAAAATAGCATGCACAATTTGTGTGTCGTTCAAGTTATGATTCACCTTCATAACGCACATTCACTTGCTCTCCCACGCTCTATAAAATAGAGCAAATTTTTCAATTGCTAATCTAAATGGTATCAAGTTCACTGACGTCTCGTTGTGTGGAGTAACAAGTTACGTTTATCACGAAGACAGATAAATCTTGCGTACCGATATCTCGGATACATGCAGGTATTTCTACTAGATCTCATATTCATTATTTATACTAAGGTATGACGATTAATTCCCCACCTTCTATGAAAATAATAATTTTTATTAAACCTCGACAAATTTCCATGCAAAAATTACATATTCCATTAGTACAAAACATTGTCCAAAAAAACAACATATTTATACTCAATTACGCGAATAGTATTTTTAAAGATATTTTTTTCTACTTCAAATTACAACATTTTAGAACAATTACGCAAACGGCGGAGGTCCATTAGGAACGCCCCCTACATTTTTATTTCAAACTTATTTACATATAAAATCAATTAAAATGCTATCGTTTCGACTATTTCGATTCGGAAAAGTGTTTAACATGCAAAAATAACTTTGATCGTTTGACTTTTATCTAGATTCAATGATTTACGAAAATTGTTGTATTTCAATCCCATTTATAGACTGGTGATTATATCCTGTGATAATTATCATTCTAATCAATTGAGCTTGCAAATGAGGTTGGTAAAATTTAATCAATTTAAATTTTACCACACTTGCATTGAATTTCCATTCTCATTCGTATTAAATTGAATTTCATACACAGGCTAAGTATAAGTCTATATATATATTATATGAATTTTCGAAATACTTTTTACAGCGATGTTGGAACAAATTAATTTCTATAAGTAGAACATTTTACTTCTTACCTCGCCCCACTTTGGCGCACTGTATTCCATTACAAAATTTCCCGAATACAGAATTATAATGCTTGGTATGTACACTTGAAGTTTTTTTAATAACCATATTTTTTCCTATAACCATACTTTTTTTTTAAGTGCCTCGTAAAGTCGTGGAGAAGAAACGAATACACACTCAAAGGACCACCAGGATGAAAACGAGAGAATCGGAATGTTGCCACGAGGTTCGGACATCAACCTCGCGGCGTCTGAGAAAACGAGTATAAGCCAAGCCGTCCAAACGGCCAATAGCGATGCGCTCACGGACCGCAATTCGTGTACAGTTTATATCACAGCGCACAACAGTCCAAAATTTGCTTTTCGACCTGTGCAAGCACATCGAACTTGTCCAAGCCGAGCTCTTGAAATAAGCAGAACCTGCGTCTCGATTTGCACTTCATGCATACTCCTCATTTGGCTTCCTGATCGACGAAACTCTGTTTTGCATTTTTTTCATCACGATACAGAAATGTCAATATAATGAACATATCGCTTCCTCATTATTTTTCACCTTTTTCAATGCAACCTCTGTGAGAAAGATGTTCATCAATAAATATTGCAAATTGTTTAAAGTAATTCGATAAAGTAAGCATTTTTCCTCTGTGTTTTCTCATATTTTGCTGCAGTTAATGCAATAACGACATTATTTGTAAAATATGAAAATTTGGCTAAGTTAAATATATATATGGGGCATTCCACGTCAAATCAGCAGGCCATGACCCTCACCCTCATCGATTTTGTTCATTCTTTAATATGATGTTATTACCGACTCATAAAGGCCTCCAATTTTTTTTCAGATTTTTTCACCACCAGTAACATTTTTAAATCTTCGAAAAAAACCAATTTCAAAAACGTCGTTTTTAATAATCTGAAAAAATTCACACTGATTCTATGATTTAAAATATGATTTTTGAGTGCCATGCGATAATGGGATCTCAATATTTACTATTTTAACCACATTTTGCTTCCTCATAAACGAAGCTTTGTGAAGAGCAAAATTAAATGAGGAAGCAATGTGCAAGGTTCTACTTTGCATCCTTGTTTTGAATAAATGAATAACTCACTGGCACATCTCATTTTTATTAGGCACAAACATTTGTTTTACTATTAACTTTTGCGGAGGTTATAGTGAAAATCGCTATTTTTTTCAAATATTCAAAATGGTGTAAAATTTGAACGACTTTACCGATCACCACCAAATTTGATACACAGTAGGACTGTATGTTATTTTTCGTTTGTAGAACATTTTAATTAATTTGCTGAGATTCGACGTGACTGATAGCAAAATTTTTATTTTTATAAAAATTCAAAATTCTATAAAATCCGAACCGCTGTACCGAGTTTGTCAAAATTCGATACCAAACAGCATTTAGCGTGTCTCTAGTTATGAAGAACTATTTAGCCATATCGGCGAACTTTTACGAAAGTTAGAAAGTACACGACATTTTTCAAAAAAAATAAAAATTTTATAAAATCAGTATACATAGATATATTTTCTTCAAAATCACAGCAATTAAAGAGGAGTTATTACTCTACTTGCACGCCAAATTTGAGCTCGATCGATCGTGCCATTCGCGAGTTATCGACGATTGAATTTTCACTCCCTGCAACACACACACACACACATACACACATCGGACACATTTTCTAAACCACTTTTCTCGACGTTTTAGGTGATTCTAAGCATACTGACATGAAAATGTCGAAAAAAAAATTTGCATGAAAACAAAGCTTCCTCTATGAGGAAGCAAAATGAATAAAATCGATGAGGGTAAGGGTCATGGTTGCTGATTTGACGTGGAATGCCCCATATATATATATCTATATAATTTATCTGCACTTATAAAAAAGACCTATTTCGTTTCTTTAAAACAAAATTCGTGAATCTTGCGAAAGTTAGAGCTATAAAATCTAAACTTTTGTATACATTTTGGAAAAACTGCAAAAATCAAAGTCAAGTAGCTGTTGCTTCACTTGTGGGCTAAATTTCAACTCAACCGGTTAAATGATCCTGAGTTATAAATGACTGAAATTTCGAAACCCTACACACTCACACAGACATACGGCTATTTTTTAAACCACTTTTTTCGATGTTTTGGACCATTCTGAGTGTCCTAATATGACGATTTCGAAAAAGATGTTTTCCGCGAAAACAAAGTTTACTTTATAAGAAAGAAAAAACGAAAATCGTATTTTTGACAAACGCATGCAACGTTTTCTCGATCTCACAATAAAAAGTAGCTAAATCCCGACAGACTTACTTCGCCTTTAGCAAATGACGTGAAAGACCCCTTTGTGTGCGTTCATATTGCTCATCATCGTCAGCAAAGGAAAAAACAAAAAGCACATAGCGCGTTATCTTATCTGCTCTCAGACACATACGACGAGCGCATAAGTCATTCAGACCGATTGAATTTCGCATAGGTCGTCGACATTCTCTATACCCTAAACATCAGATCTTGTTTCGTCGTTGCGTTGCTTAAGCAAAGATTGAATTCAGGTGTCCGCAGATCTATATATTATTTAATCTCCGTTAAGCAGACCGAATCACCTAAAAAAATCACAAGAAAAAAAGTTATCTGGATCATTTTTCTCGTTGGACAACTCCGACCAATGGAAACAGCGCATTTGGCCTCATGTGGAGAACCTAGTCGATTTTATTTCGGATATTTTTACGATATTTCCTAAAAAGTTGCTAAGCAATAGAAACAATTTTTGAACAACTTTTAACCTGTGCAAACTATTGGCCGGAATTTTGATGGGAAAAATAATCCGACAAATACCCATCGAGCTTCAAAGTTAATTGGATATTTCCCTCAAACTTCTCTGCATACAAAATTTGTATGCAACGAAGTTATCGAAATATTCCTCCAATCACAACGTCAGAATTTACTTAGTACATCGCTCAAAATGGGAAATTAAAATGGAACACCAACTGGATATCGACATAATAGAGATGTTTGTAACTACGTTAATGTAAAACAAAATCGTGTAGCCAATGAAAACCATTTTTTTATTATTTGTTAGTCCTATTCGCGGTCAATTTTTCAGGCGACGAAATTTTTGCGAAGCACTTTTCGGATCTGAGATCGTGATTACTCGATTCTAAGCGCGCGAAATTGAAGCCTAATTGAAATTTCACTAATTCGAATTTTTAATAATATCGACTGTGGCTGCATAACAAATTTAATTAATTAATCAAGCAGCCACAAGCGACGATTTTTTAGTAATCAAAACCGTTAACTATCGCTTTTGCTCAAAGGATGGAAAGGAGGTAAAAACTGAATCGCGAAGGATGCACTTGTTTGTTGACAAGAGCAAGTGAAATATGAAAGTGGGACGTGCGATTGCACAATAATAGCAATGGAGTACGGGCCGGTATTTCGTTCTGTAAATGCACGCGTGGTAGCAATCCGGTCTATTTTTAGAAGCGAGGATGCTGGGATCATCTATTTGAGAAACTATAACTAGCCCTCGGGACCAGAGGTTACACACCTCGCGAGCAAACCTTCGCACTCTCAACTTGCACTCGGTGCACAAAGCGCATTGCACAGAGTCTGCAAAGTGTTCCGAGTACTCCGGAAATAGCAAGGGACACGTGTGGTTGGATCCTCGGACTTGTTTGCCATACTCTGACGCGCGAATGACGTGAACTGTGCGTGCCGTAAGCCCCGAACTCTGTTGAGCGTTCGTGGCACCATAAACGTGTAACATCAGCAAATTTACCCCATTTTCGAGGTGTTAAAATAAAACGCTGACTATTATTGTGAGCGTACAGCTTGCAAACTAAAACAATTTGATTTCGTGCTTATTTTCGCATTCTCAAAATAATTGCAATTAAATCTAAATGAGAAACATTGTTCTTCGTCGTCGGCGTTGTTTTCCTTTTTTTTTTACGAAGGCAATGACCTTAAAAATGGAAAAGCATGACATGGCACTAAAAAAAAGTAAGACAAACTTCGCATGGGAAAATACATTATTCTCGACAAGATATAATTACGAGGGAGATGTGAACACATTAAATCATTTTATTCAACCTCTTACGGGAAAGCGAAGACATAATCTTGAGTACACAATATAACCCGATTATGTGATGATTTAATGTGCACTTTTATTTATGATTAGCGGGCTATTGTAGCTCGAGGACTTCCCGAGCTTATAGGTCACTGTAAACAAGACTGAACATTTTTATTCATAAACACGTGAATTAAATTCCATGTATTCTGCTTATCCCTCGGAACACCCTCTTCCTCGCGGAATCCTCCCTGTCCTTCCAGACTCGATGTCTCTCAAGATGCTCCATGTTTTCGAACCTCCTCTCCAGTAGGTGCAAGCAAACATACAAACTTTCTTTTTTATTTATTTATATTGTTGGGTAAAAAAAGAAAACGAAAAAAAGATTGAAGTTATCGAGTACAACCATGAATTTACAATTTTATTCAGCACTTTTCTTGAATACCATTCACTTCTAGAAAAACGACACACTTCTTTACTCTCAAACTCCCACAATTTGTTTATTTATACTGGAAATAATCGAATATGAGAAAGGAAAAACAAATCCACACTAACTTTTTGTTGAAATTTAAAAAAAAAGGATTTCTTATAACTAGATTGATAATCTTTAACCCTATAGGGAATGCAATCAAAATGTTCTCTATGTGATGATTTCGTTTGATATTTTAATTCTAAGAGCGCCCAAATCACTCGAGCCCGGTCTTGTGGGTTCGTATGGTTTCGGCAATTTCCGTGAACTATATATTCAACATCGAAGATCGATACTGATCGTCGAGGAAAATTCGATCGCTCTCTCTTCTTCCGTGCGTAGCGGTGAGCAGACGTGCTCTAGTTAAAGTATTCTTCGCCTCAATTTGACTATTTTCTTTTAAAATTGTTTAATTAATGTTTGATCGATCCGTCTTACTTGGGATATACGGAATAATATAATAAGTATTCATTTCGGCTAATGACCATAGTAGTAGACGCCGTAATAAAAAAAAAAAAAAAGTATTCATTTGATTGGAAGTTTAGATGTGTATACTATTTTGTATGAGCTCATTTAAATAGTTTGAAGACAAATTATTAAAAGTAATATACCAATATATCCTTAAATTTATTGATTGAAATTTATCATTGTGAAATAAATGTTTTCGGTTAAAATCTCTACGTTTATTTGTGTTATATTTGTTTTCTTATTTATCATTTATATACAAGAATATTTAACGATCGAAGCTGTTATTTTTATCAATTTAAAGGCTCCTCAAAAGTAAAGCAAGAAAAATTCTAACATTATCCAAATATTACATCTATAACTAAGTATTCAAAATCAAAAATTGTAATTTCTGTGTCATTAAGTACACTTTAAAGCAAAACAAAAATCAATAACAAGGCTGACATTTTGAACCCGTCTGTGGGCATAATATTTACTCAACTTAGACCACGAATACGATTATTTAATACCACATATACAATTGTGAAATAACACAATGTTAGGTATGGTAACTCTTCAGACTCGCGAGAACTTTCACGGGTATTAGAATTGTCTGTAAATGGGTTCCGAGCGATGTAAGAGTAACTTGCAACGAACGTATAATTTCACCCCGCAGCCGGTAAAGAGAGAAATAAAGAAACGGAACATTAAAATTTTTTTTGTTCACTGTGCGGGCGCACGCGTGTCAAAAGCCATAAATTCACATTACTTAAAGCGCCGGCACCGCGCACGATGGAACTTCAATGGCATATCATAGTATATATACGAGAAGCCGAGCCAGCCAAGCATTCTATACAAGCTACGTAACCTTTTTGCCACGGGAACACCTCTTCCTATTCCTCGGCGAGCAGCTAGCCGGTAAAATCTACCGTTAAATACTCGGCGTACTCGACAACCGGAGACAAACCGAAATTAAAAGGTGCTTGACTCGCATGAAATGCCCTGTAGATTGAATCTTGCAATATCTTAAGCGACATGGTTAAGGTAAAGGATTGCGTTATCTACTCACCGCATCGCACCTACACACGAATATGTACAAAGTATATGGGGTAAAATGGACACACCTGAACTGGAAATAAAAATTAGGGGCGAAACGGATACCATCGTAACTTTTTTTAAAACTACTATTTTTGGTTTTCTGTCATTCTTACATAAGGAAAATTTGGAATATAACAGTGATGAAAATGAAACAAGCGGAAAGACAAACAAAGGATGGTCGCTGAATATACCAATTTGCCTACGGTTAAAAAAAATAAAAATGTTTTCATACAAAAAGTTCTGAAAGTATTCACTTTCTCCAGAAGCTTTCAAAAAAAGTTCAAAATATTTTTTGGTCTGTTTTGCATTTTTTATTATTTTTTATGAACAATTTGACTCATTTTTGGGCACTTCCCGCATGCAGGGGACCTAAAAAATGAGACAGATTGTTTTTAAGATAATAATTGCGAAGTCATTTTTTAATCATGTTGTTAGTCGCAGCGTCAATTTTACTCTTCCGTATATTATATGCAAAGTATCTAGTGTATTAAGTATATCTCCATAGATACATATGTGTCATCTAAATGTTCTAATCTTAGAGTTCAACGGTCTTCACCAAGTCATTCGCTGATACGAAGTTATTCATTTATGGAATCAAGTAATAAACTTCATAAAGGTCTTTTTAAGATTTCCGGTCGACCAGAAAATAGATTCATTCATTAGTCATAAATAAATGTATCGAATAAAATATATAGTACCTAGATAAGCTGGAACTGTTGAGGACATTTAAACGTTAATCACCATAGTTGTGAGAAGCACAAAGAATTTTACGCCCATACCATTTTGTTGAGTCAAATAATTTTTTTTCTCACATTTAATTTTCCGTAACTGTGCAATCAGAAAAACTGCCACACTACAAAAAAAATCTACTTGAGATTTAATGTACTTGTACCGGAGGTTTTTATGCATAAAGACACTTACTGAATTTACGACACAAAACCAATGTCACATTTATTTTTCGTACGGTAGATTTAATAATTCGCTTTTATTTCATTGCAAATTATTTTATTTTTATTTATTAAATTTAATTGACGGGAGTATGCATAAAAACTTCCCGTCTTTTCTGACAGTGCACATCAGTTACAGTTGAATTCAATAAGTGTATTCAATGATACTGAGAACTTGGTCGATACGGGCCTTACAACTTTCCCTATGTAATATACCCAGGACGAGCATGCGGACGGAATAACGTATTTTCGTATGTATCAACATCTAGCAAGGATTTCACAATGATTCCTCCTCCGCCTCTCCTAATCAGTGTTTTTCGGCCCGTATAGGATTTTTTAGATACGTCAAGCCGAATCGCTGAGTCAAAGGGCTCTGTAAAGTGATTTCTCATTACTGTTTTTCATTTCATTCCTGTAATACAAAGTATTGTCACATTATAAAGTATGTTTGGTGAAGTCAAAAATTCATTTCGGTCTACTAAATAAATGTGCATTTGCAAATAAAATTTTCATGATTGCCACACGCAGCTGATATTGTGGCAAACCTAAAAAATATTAAATGAAAACCTTCAATTAGTTGTAAACCACCATCATATCATTTTATGAAATGCGCGCATCGTATAATTGGGTTAATGATAATTATTATTCAACTTTTATATTCAAATGTTCTTATTCTTTAATCCTCTTATCTCACGAATTTTTTCGTTCAATTTCAATTTGATCAGAATATTATAATTTACAAAAAAATTGTGCCGCAATATTGTCAAAGTTTACATTTTACTTCATTGCCGTTTCTATGAAAATTGAAAGTTTACGAAATTCGATACGAAGTTTATGCAAATAGTACTTTCGATAAAAGTATATTCATTTTTTTTTAAATTTTATCGTGGCGTTACAAATTTGTAATTGCAAGAAAGTTGCTGAATATTACGCGAAAGTCTTATTCTCAAATTACACCATAGAAAAAGCAATTTCTAAAAGTAAAAGTCATCATCTTCATAAACCGGTGAGGAAGTTTTCTTAGAACGCTCTGATACTATTCGCAATTTCTCTATCATTGTGTGAACCGAAACGAAGCTAATTCTCCGGATACGATTTACCCTCGTTGAGACCTTACGCCGCTCGTCGTCGTCGTCGTCGGGATTTATTTTTGGATTTTGCACCGGGACAAGGAAGCAAATAGTAGATGTGGTGCTCTATGCGCTGTGATTTATCGCGTGCTCGCTCGTCGTCCTCGTTACACTCCTCGTGCGCATTCGAGCGTGCAAAGGAAATTCGAGAGGAAAATTATCGTGCTCAAACGCTTTAGGGCTACTGTAATATCGTTTGTAATCCTATGGACACCTTAACAGTTTTACCAATTGGATAACAATGAGATTTTAATCATCTTCAGCTTCATTAGCTGCTACTTCGGGCAAGAAGTGGTCCATTCACTTCAGCATTCATAATTCGTTTGCTGCTACAACTTCATGCTACGTTGTACTTTCCATCATCACGAACATGGCAATTTTTTTCATGCGATTTGCAGCAAATAAGTGGTAAAAAAAAAACCTAACTAATTCGCTTTGCATTACGTGGTGAAATATCTTTATTTTCTTGAGCGAATAAGTAATCAAATTATTCTAGCAAAAAATGTACCTTTAAGATGAAACTTAATACAAATTTTTAGCTGGTTAAAAACTGATACTTTTTTGTAATTGGCATGATTTTTTTCCAGCCCAGTTCATTGTCGCAAATGTTGTCTCATTTCTTCCCGATTCCTTTTTTTGATCAATGTAAAAAAAATGGGAATCCTACACTCTAATACGAGTGTACATTAATTTAAAATAACTTAATATAAGTGTAAATTGTTTTTTAATGGACAAGTACGCGATAGAAAATAGGAAGCAAAGAAAAGTGGTGCAGAAGGTCAGCTGCAGCTCTCCGTTCCTGTCTGTTGGATTTTGCCGCTGAGCGTTTCGCAAAGAGCGTGGCGACTGAGAGATCGACTTGTGTAACAGCTGATATCTCCACAACAAGTAAGCTAATGCCGAGGGCCACTATTTAACAGATTTCACGTCATCATATTGTACGCCGGGCATAAAGAAGGTGTTTACCCACGTTTGATGAAAAACTATTTGTTTCGCGCTACAGTTAACTACAAAATGACAACTATTAATTTTTACTATTTTCATAGTTACGGCAACTGTGACAATACTTATGGCAACTGTAATGATAGTTATGGTAACTGTGACGATACTTATGGCAACTATTAAAAAATTGGTTGTACGAACTAAAAACGATTAGTTGTCATTTCATAATTACTAGTACCATCATTTTTTCTCAGTGTATGTGAAGGACTACGAATTTTTCACGAGAAAGCGAAACCGGATATCGAAATCAGCTCCGTGACCGCTAAATGAGCAAGTGTATACGGCAAGGACAAATCGAGGAAAATAAGTTTCCGCTAAAACCCGGCCAACAACGTCGTATATAGTCTGAGCGCAGCGGCCGAGGAACCGAGAAAATTTCTGGCATATTTCCCGATGTGGAAAAT
This sequence comes from Clistopyga incitator, assembly GCA_947507545.1. Lineage (NCBI taxonomy): Eukaryota > Metazoa > Arthropoda > Insecta > Hymenoptera > Ichneumonidae > Clistopyga > Clistopyga incitator. The sequence continues at coordinate 8,600,165 of OX382176.1, forward strand.
TTCCCGGTGCAACGACCCGTCGCACCGCGACGATTCGCTCTAGGCGGGTGCACACAGAGCCGATTTCCTTTCAACGACTATAGAAGGAGAAAGGCCAAACGCCAGCGGCGTCTACTATGCATTGATCACTCCAATTATTTCTCTCTTTCTTTTTTCATTCTTCTGTTGTATCGATTTGTTATGACTGTAATATTTTTACTGCTCTTATCGGTAACCCTGCTCCCGGTAATCGAGGCGGTTTGAAACTTTCATTATATCACCAGCAACTAGTTTACCTAAAGTGGACGCAATATGGGAGACACATTTGTTAGGTGCAGTTGTGGGTAATGTACAAAAGCACGATGCCCCTACACGCGCAGCTATTTGCGGAGTCTATATCAGACTCTCACACAGACTCTCGCAGAAATGCATACAGAATCTCTTACAGAGACTCACGGAGATTCTCAAATAATTCTTACCGAGATTTTCAAATAATTCTTACTGAGATTCTCAAATAATTCTTACCGAGATTTTCAAATAATTCTTACTGAGATTCTCAAATAATTCTTACGGAGATTCTGAAATAATTCTTATGGAGATTCTCAAAAAATTCTGACGGAGACTCTCACAAAATTCTTACGGAGATTCTCACCGGACTCTTGCGAAAATTCTCGCAGAGACTCTTATGGAGACTCTCACAAAGGCTCCCACAGAGATCCTCATGAAGTTTCTTGCAGAAACTCTCATTGAGATTCTTGCCGATACTCTCGTAGAGATTCATGCGGAATCTTATCTAGATCGTCACAAATACTCTTCCGAAGATTTTTCCAGCGATCCTTACGAAGATTCTTCCAGAGACTTTTACGGAGTTTTCCACAGAAACCCTCGATAAAATTCACACGAATGTTTGCACTAAACTGAAAATATTGGAAAGTAGCAGGTGATACGAGCTCGTGCGAAATCATTTATTAGTAAAATGAGCGATACCATATCGTATAAGTATAGTAACTAATATTTACATCCTATTAATAACTAGTTATTGGCCTTGGTGACGGATAACTTGAAAGGCCTGCTGTAATCCCTATTTTGCAATACTATTTTTCACGAATCATAATTTTACGATTTAATGTTACTGATTAAGGACTTAAGAAAATAATTTCATGCTCAAACGAATTAATGTGACATCGACGCTTATCATTAAGAACTGCATGCCGCCAAATAACATTTAAATCAAGGTTCAATCTTACTTCATTATTCCTGCAACCATCATAAATGTTGAATGAATTATAATGGACATTTTTATAATTACCTTACAACGATAAATTATATAATGCCCCTAATCAATCAATACTCCGAGGGTTCAATAGTTCTATCGTGTCATCCTATTATTGTTTTTTCATTCCTCGGGGCTAAGTGGCCAAATCAATGACAAAGTACCTTGGAACTTATGACCATTTGGTGGTTTCTTTAGGACCCACAGAAAGTGCTCGAGAGGAACGTATCAGTGCTTATAAGGCGATAGAGAGAGGAGAACGACGACGACGACGACGACGAGTATGCGGATCTCCGTTGTTGCCCACGCACTAAGCAGTTTGACTCTCTTCGAGCCACCCACACAAACACCTTCAGGGTTTCAGGGTTCACCCAATTCGTTTCTTCTCACCGGCAATTACAAAAGACTTATTGATTCAGAAATTCTACAACTTTCCCAAATCATATATTGTGATATTTCCTTAACAATCTGTGTAATTGGACTTTGTTTTTTTATTTTTACAGTTCCTCCAAAATCTGGGAAAGGTTGACAGGACCGCCGACGACATATTCGATGAACACCTGCAAAATTTCACTAGACAACAGAATTCCGCAAATAGGCTTCAGAAGGAATTCAACAATTACATCAGGTGTGTTCGAGGTAAGTTTTCGTCGAGTTTATTCAGTGTTTTAAACATACATGTATTCCGATTAAATTATTCATTAATGAATTATTGGTTCATTTCAGGTATTATAGAACCAGTTATTATTATGAATAGGATTTCTTGATGCATATCCTGGAATTATCGCAGATTGTTTTTCTATCACTGAAGGCTACTGGACATTGTACGATTGAAAAATGGAATCAAACTTATGTATTATATTTTCCCAACAAACAAAAAACTTTTAATCTCTAACGTAACACAGAGTGACTGATACTTGATCTTAGGAAAATTTGGTCCTTACTTAAATTAGTATTAGTATTAGTATTTATTGAGATCCTGGAATTTTTAATTCCCTAAGGACCAAGGCAGAAAAACAGATTACATAAAGACAAAAAAAAAGCATAAGGGTAAAGAAAGTAATCTAAACTAAATGGGGCGAGACAAGAGAGTAGATGAGAGGTGAGCATATAACAAATAAAGAAGAAAAGTTAGAAGAATAAGAATAAGAAGGGACGTGCGCCGAATAAAAAAGGCAGGCTTGGCTCACTCGGCAGGCTCAACTGACAGCTGCTCCTGCAACATGAGATACCGCAACGAGCCTTTTTTAAAAGCGGCCAACGATTAATTATTATTGTGGATACTAGTAACTTCAGAATCTCCCAATAGATGAAATATCGTTCGTCTAACGTCTAACTCTTATAACATCAAAATCGATTAACGTTGAAAAATACTTCTTCTTGACTGATCCAAAAAAAAAAAACACCTCACATCGTAAACCCTGAATAACAAGCCTAAAAATCATTATTAAAATAATCAAGACGAACCTCTGAACCCGCATTAAAACTCTTCATTTTTGTTTCTCATTGACAAATATATATATATATAACTCCATTGTCAAAACGCCTTGAAATTTAGCAAAATAAGAATTTATGAATTTGAAAAATAATAATCCGTACAAATAGTCCTCCTTGTAATGGCTCGTTGAAATCACGACATGGCTCGTTGGTTACGTAGATTCAACGTTTTTTTATCGTATATGGTCGTCGTATAATGTCCAGTGGCCTCCACTGATCGGAAAGAAAAAAGCTCCGATAATACCCGCATATGCAGAAGCAATCGCTTCGAGACAAAATGAACATTTATAGGGATGCTCGTATTTATAGAGCGAGACATAAATTAACATGTTCCCGTGAAACACAAGTCGTCATCGTAGTGGTGGTTGTTGACGCAGTCCCTCACGGCGTGTAAAAAGGTGGGCGCAACCTTGTGTCACCATGACCCCGTTCTCTCTTCCTCTCTACGTGAAACATCGAGATAGCTACTATATACGATTGAGTCGCAACTCAGTGTATCAACTACCGTTCGTCGTCACAGTTGAATTGTCCGGAGAGGTGCTCTATACATATATATATTCTCTATATGAGCTACAGCTAAAGTTCTGATACATTCGATATTTCCCACTATTTTCATCATTGTCGGTTCTCCAGAAAAAATGATGTTAAAGACAATTCAAATGAAGCAATTAAGGTATAGTCTTAATTGACGCACATCGATATTTGTGATCTTTGAGGATTAACCATTTATTATATTGAAATTAAAATAACGGCAGTTGCAGGAACGCATTTGAAAAATAAAAAAATCGGTAATAAACTTGAGCTAACCATTGAAAAAGTAAACAGGTTTCAATGGAGAACTAAATAATTCATTTTAGAGATTTTGCAAATGTTTCGTCGAAGCGCAATCAATGAATCGAGGCCGATACACAGCTGGTGTCTTAAAACTGCTTTCTATGCATTGATGCGATATAAAAATAGCGACTTTATCAACGTTGTGTATCGTTAGCTCGATTTGACTACGAGAATTTTCTTGCAGGGTAAACGGAAATTATTATAGATATTGCACGTAGATATAGATATTACGTGGTTATGTGAGAAACTTCGCGGTTTTGCGCAGTTAATCGACGATCAAATACTGGAGAAAGGTAAAAATTCCATGGTTTGTGCGCAGCAAGTCACGCTACTTACAAACTCACGCGCGTACGTACGCCCCCGCGGGGCAAAAAGGGCACCCCGTAAGGTTAAAATAAAACCTCTTATTTTTTCTACTACTGAAAATTTTGTTTCATCAATCAGTTGTTGTTTTTCTCATTTTTTCTTTGAGATTTAGATATTTTCATGACAATCAAATTGGTCCATAAAGTTTACAACACACATGTAAGATAGCGTGTATGTGCAGGGCTTCGAAATTTCAATTACTTGTAGTTCAAGAATCACTAAACTGATTGAGGTAGAATTTTGCACGTATGGGGATGGGCAGCTTTGATTATTACGATTTCTTACGGAAATTTTTTTATTTAAAAAATCTAAATTTTGTAATTAAGAATGTCTACTTTTTGATTTTGAAATAAAACTATAATCTAATTTTCATGGACTAGTTTTCGTAAAAATGTAGGATGTTTCAGTAAATAGTTGAAACAATCAAATTTTACAACATTTTGATAATTTCTAATATATATCGGAATTTATATATTGTACAATATATAATTTCCGTAAATTACAAAATATCAAGCTGAAATTTAGTAGAGTGGAATTGAAAATACCGTTAACCATTCGCTATTTGTAACCCCCACCCATTTGGTACACAAATAAACTACCATTGATTTATAATCGATGCTAAATTTGATGAGAATCGACAAAAAATGTCTGTAAACATTTCGTACACGTATAAATTCTGAGACATCTGGCCACAATACTCTACGTGATTTCTCGGTGAGTTTAGTCCAAGAAACGCTCGCTACGTGAGAAAATTGTACTTCTGTATTAACAAACAAAGAAAAAATTGATACCATGAAAACCAGAACTAAATTGTTTTTTTCAAATCCAATTTAAATTCACTGCACATATGAACCACCATAATACAAAGTTTAAATACTCTCTCAAGCGCTGAAAAAGCTACGACATTCTGAATTTATCAAAAACTGTAAGCTACGAGCAAAGAAAAATGACTCTTTACCTCACACTATTCTGGTACAGTGTTTCTAAAAAATTGCAAAACTGTATTGCTTGCATGTACTTACTGAAATGTAGGATAAAAATAAATGTAGTAATGTATAATTATTAACAAAATATTACTTAGTGAATCGTGTTTCTTTGAAAAATGTAGTATTTTCGAGATTTTTCAAACGGTGTAATTCTATAATTACATCAAAGACGAGGAGGAAAACGAGTCGATGAAGCAGGAGGTCGAGTACCTTGGTTAAACCGCGTGGAAGCCTCTTGCTTTCCCCTTCGATACGTACCCGCATAATGCCTTCATAATTCCTGTGGTACGTGTGCGGTGTGCCCGGCTCCTGCGTTCTTGCCGGGTCAACGCGAACCATCGCTATCCACACACCAGACATGCAGACAATCTATCCATTGTGAAAGCTGACGGTATCTACTTAAGCGCCACCGTACTACACATCATACGAAACGAATACAAAAGTGTTTTATAACAGTGTATTACGATTCTCTTGATTCGCCTTCTTTGAACGAAACGGCCTTCGCTAGCTAGGCAATGGTGCAAGAGCACCGCTTATATGCACTTTGGAAACTGCCGCTGATACGGTTCGCTCCGAATTAAAGGTCTACTTCACAAGCTAGGCCGAGGATACCTTCTTCACTAAAGACACAAACAAAACAAACCATTTAAAGACGTTGCGTCACACGTGTCTGCACTTGTGGCTCAAGGAAAGTGTTCCAGTTTCAGGAACACGTTTTTCTTTACGTCTTCATTTCGTGGCTTGCGAATTCTGTGTCACACAGTAAGAAGTCAAATTATGTTTCTGTGCTTTTGACAAATTTTTCAGCCAGAAATGTCCACAGACTTTTTCTGTGATCATTAGTCTAAAAGTACAGAAATAATGTGTTAATGTTCTGAATTGTGCTCTGCTTTGATACTGTATCTGTCATTTTTATATTTTGACATCATGTTATTTTCAAAGGAAACAGGTAAATAATACCATTTATATCACTCCGTGTGTAAAATGCGAATTTACGAACGCGAAGCGTGTGAACCTCACACTCGCCAGAAAAAGTCTTATCGCACTAGTATCGTAATGTACTATTTTTAATCCTTCCATGCGCTGTATTACTTTGATATGCGAATGTATTACTTTGCGACGTGATATTTGTCACAAATCAATATTTATAACGTGTTATTTAAGCATCTTGATAGTCTGACGTTTATCTTGCGCCAATATCGTAACGACTTTATGACTCGTCTAAAATCTATATGAGTTAGTACACCAAAGTCCTAAGTATGAAGACCAAAAATTCAATGAGCCTCCGATGAGATCATCATTGATAAGAATTCGTATTTTTTTTTTTTGTATTCTGTAAACCATGTAGTGAAATGCACTACATTCAACTTGAAATTATCCCAAAATTGCATTACACACTTTTCTCGATGAATGGTTAAGACCATTCTAATTGTCGTGACACGAAAATTTCGAAAAAAAAAAAATTCATGAAAAAAAGCTTTTCTATCAAAGAGCAAAAATAACAACATGCTTTTGTCGGTGTTCCCAAGATTTTTTTTTTGTAACTATTTCATCCGAGGTGTTTTATGTAAATAATAATTGAGTCGTGGAGACAAAGCCTATCTCTTGTTTTGCGATTGTACGGTACCTTGCATCAAAGTGGAAAGCTCGATTCCCTGTCGGATGCGGTAGAACGCCGAAGAAACGAGGAACAATCGCCACAAGACTCACTATCATTTGCGCAAGAGAAATCGCGCGTTAGGTGATGGGGTGGACGCGAGAGTAGACGCGAATAAATGGCATTAGCGCGGCCTGCATTCTGCTATAACGACTCGACTGTGGCTCTCTTGCGAACGCAACGGTGGTGGTCGTTGCAGCGTCGCGGCGTTATCACGTCAGGTGAATGCACTCTCGGGGACGAGTGGAAGTAGGCCAGGAAAGTAGTTGCTTCTCTTCGATTGCATATTGCCGCTCGACCGTTGAGGGATAGAGAGACAACTCGTCTCGCGCGCTCAACGCGAAGCGTCGATGCCTTCGACGGTGTAAATATATTGGCTCTTTAACGCAGGAGCTTTTTTTTTCTGTTTTTTTTTTTTTAAAGAGCGAAGAAAGAAAAATTCTCTCTTAAGAAAGAAATGGCACATCAAAAGTCGAAATATCGAAAACTACCCCGTTTTCAAACATCCTGTTTGATTGATGACGTCGACGTAAAGTCAACAAGAGACTGTTATGATCGCTCGTTTTTTTTTTAATACCGAATTAATCGTAAAAATACATCAAAAGTCGAAATATCGAAAACTACCCCGTTTTCAAACATCCTGTTTGATTGATGACGTCGACGTAAAGTCAACAAGAGATTGTTATGATCGCGCGTTTTTTTTTAATACCGAATTAATCGTAAAAATAACAATAAATCGTCAAAATAGCGCATCTCTAAAATAGCGAATTAAAATATAATGGAGGTCTGAACCGAGAAAGGCTCTTATTACCAAATTCGCTATTTAATCCTCCGCCTTTATCGCAGTTGTGGAATAGAACATATTATTCTTCTTATAAACAAAAAATTCTATAGCATACCGGAAGTCCATTATATCGAAATGTTCGAGCAAAAATAGTCACGTCGGGTTATCAATTGCATAAACATGCAAATATCATGTTTAGGCACAAAAAAGACAAAGAAGAAAAGAAACGAAGGCGAGAATATTGTTGCTATTTATTAAATAATTTTGAACTCCATTTGCTTTTCCTATTCATCTTGAGTCCATAGGTGACATTTTTCTATAGTAACTATAAAAATATAATTACAACTATTTTCCAGTTGCCGTTAATAATTGCATGTATTTAAAATGAACGATTGCCACTTTATAATTATTGACACCAGATTTCCCCTCAATGTATGAGCCAGTGAATCAATATGTAATTGAATGTATAGATAAATGGAGCGCACCCCGAAGACCACGAATTATTATTTTTTTTAAACTTTACTATAAAAATAAATAAATTAATATCAGAAATAGTTAATAAATAAATATCCTTATCTACAAAAAAACCAATAAACATAATTTTTATCACTTTTCATATACTTTATTATGTTCATAACGTATTTAGGTGCAATTTGTACTCATTATGAATTTGCCAACATAAAATTAGTTTCGGATTCCAAATTTTCAAAAAATGTGTGTGTGTTTTTTTTCCATCTATATTTGATGTAGAATCGCCCATGTATCGTACCTTAGAAAGTATCACTCTGTGCAGCATAAAAGATTTACGGGAATCCTCCTGCGTCCCGATTTCCCACACGACGTGCATAGTCACGAATGTCCAAGCGACGAGTTCCTCGTTCGGTATAAATTTCTCAAGAAAATCGTGGGCTTGTGGACATTTGTTACTTTTTTTCCTCATTCAAACCATTCGCGTCTACTAGCCTGACTTGCTTATTTGCAGGCTACAGCTGCGCATAATTGAGTGATATTAGAATAAAAACATCGCATTGAATGGTGAACACATATCTCATTACATGTAACGCCTCATTGACGTGCCAATTCGTGACATTTTACTCGGTAAAACGATCAAAGGCCAAGCTGTTAAGCAATTATTCTCGATCTTACGTGTGTTAACAGCCGTACAAACAGCCTCGAAGACTCTGATGGACTCGCTCAATGAGATCTACGAGAGCCAATGGACCGGCCACGATCTCTTGTACGTACAGGCACAGAATTTGGATATGCTGTGGCAGGACTTCACCCACAAACTTGCCGACCAAGTTCTCGTACCTCTAAATACATATCAGAGCCAATTTCCTGAGATGAGGGTAAGAAATTGTTTCCATTGCTTAAATCTACTCATTCCTAAAGTCAAATTAAAAATAGACATTTATTAACAATTTTATGATTTAGCTTACTATAATTTCTGTATTGAAATTAGTAGAGTCGATGAAGAAAGTAAAGTTGAACTTAACATCGGTGTAAATTCAATAATCGCTTTTTGTAAATTTTGGTTATTGAATTTTATAAGCATTCGGGGTATTATTATATAATTTTTGTCAGTGCAATAATTATCTGCAGTTTTTGTAAAAAGGTCTTTTCATTTGTTAATAAATGCTAAGGCAAAACGTGCGGATGAAAATTGATCTGCGAAAATAATATATTGGTAGTGCATTGATAAATAGATCCGAGTCCGCTGTCATCAATTTTTACCTAACAATTTTTCATGAAATTTTATTGCGGGAGATAATTTTCTTGTGAGTAATTCGAAATAATTCACGTTTTCTCACGAACACTATAGGCTATTATTATAAACTGATAATTGGGCTAAAAATCAACATCAAGTTTTTAATTAAATTTAAGTTTTTTTAAAATTTTAATTAGGAATTAAAAAAGCGTATATAAATTTGAAAAAATTTAAATTATGGTTGCTAACCTTATGAAGCCTTGCCATTAAACTATTTTTTTGTTTTTAAGAGGTCAATTATTTTTTGTCAGTGATTCTTGAATTGCATACACAACAACGTACGCTAATCATTTGTATAAATTAAATGAATTAATATCTTTCTTTTTTTGCAGAAAAAAATTGATAAGCGGGGCCGAAAATTGGTCGATTACGACGGTCAAAGGCACAGCTTCCAATCGTTACAGTGTAATCCAAAGAAGAGGGACGAGCTCAAGGTAACAAGGGGCAAGGAATTGCTAGAGGAAGCTAAACGAACCTACGAGCAACTCAACTCGGAATTACACGACGATTTACCAGCACTCTACGACTCCCGCGTTCTCTTCCTCGTCACCAATCTACAGACCCTATTCTCCGCCGAACAAGTTTTCCATGCCGAAAGTGCCAAGGTATGATTTGCTGTCATTAAATATTTATGAGTGCAAATTATTAAATTTAATTCTGAATACTCGTAGTACCTTTTTCAAAATTGAATGAAACTGTCAAAAACAGTTTCTACAGTTTCACAAATCTGCCAATGATTTGTCAAAGTTATAAATCACTACAAAATTTAGGTAATTGCGAGTAAAATGCTCTCGTTCATGCTCATTAGTTATATTTTGGAAAAAAATAAAAATGAAAAATCGTCTGATATATTCTAATTTTTTAAAAGAACTCTTCGCCCAGTTTTAAGAAAGGCACAGCCTAACAACTTATAGACAATTACCTTTCAAAGAGCGGATAAATGTAAACGTTCAATCGATTATTGAAAAAAATCGTAAACCAGCACAAGATGGTCATTTTTCCATATTATTAACTATGGATGTTTTGCTATAAACGAATTTTCCAAACGAGGCTAAGAATCTTCAAAAAGCTGTTTTTTCTCTTTTAAACACTCATTTGACGTATCGTTTCGTCGATTGTCATTTAATAATAATTGCTCACTCGTATCGATGGCATATAAATATTGTAAACGTTTATTTTAACCAGGTTTACTCTGAACTTGAAGCGATAGTCGACAAACTGACTAACGAAAGCCAGAGGTGCCCGTACACACTGAAAAAGAACTCGGATCAACAATCGCCTAAATCACCGAACGCCAACTCTTCGTAAGTTTTCTGGTGTCTATTTAACGGAATAGAGTTCGATAAAAATCAGTGATATTCATCGATGAAGTTCGCGATTGTTTCAATGTTAGTATTACATAGATGTCAAATATATTATCATTCTAAATCAAATTCTTGCCAATGACATGAATAATGTCAACGGGTTGATGATAACATAGGAATATTGCAAATTCATTGAGAATTTGCTGATCCAACTGGTTGCACAGCCAATCAGAAAACATAGAAGTGAGTCAAAGCCAAATTACTGATATTCATTGTCAGATATCTCTCTTGCTTATCTGTCGATATCATAAGAAACATACATGTTCTATTGAACTGCGAATCAACGGTGTCTTTTGCTCTATGTTGATTCTGTACAATTACTAAGAGACCGTTGCTCCAAACGCACTAAAGACACTCTAAGTATACTCTATTCGGAGGGATTGGAAACAGGTCTAAATTGAATGTTACACTTGGAAAAAGCGCATTAGTCTATTCGATTTCTACTAAACGACTTTTCAGTTCCACGAGCAAAGAAACAACAATAAAGTTTTTCAATATTACGAAATACTATTGGAGTGAAACTTCTAAAAAAATCGGGTGCAGCAGCAAAGTTGAGTTAAATATTGGCGAATATCACTGATTTTTAATTGATTAAATTCTCTTAAAGATTACCGAAGGGATGACTCTGTTCAAGTTTGAATCTTATAAATACATCGTCCGAATAACTGATGATACGAAATTTCATTTCAGACTGATAATAAATACGCAACCGCCGCCGCAGAACAACATTTCAGCCGGTAAAGAGCTACCTCTGTGGCTTTCATTATTATTTGCAATTGATTTCTACTGTCAATAATTTTACAATTTGTGATAAAATCTATTTAATCCACTAACTTTAATACGCCGCATGCTTTTTTTCTGTTCGCTAATCCTACGTGGAAATCACGTTTGTTGAGGGTGGGGTCGGTAAACGTCTGCGAGGCTTTGGTTTGAGAGTGGTTTTGTTGCGTTGTGTTACAGCTTTAGACAGCGAATCGACAGCAGCGGCTGGTGACTCCTCACCCACGACGCAACTCAACGGCAATGCCAATAGCAATGCTAACAGCAATGATAATTCCCTCAATAACCAAGATGCGTCCCCGCAAAACGATGTAGCGCCCACCAAGCGAGTCGAGGAGTTATACGATATACCAGTCGGTGAGTATCGATCCGCACTTCCCTACGCAACGTGTGAGACTCGATTATTATTATTAGTACCACTTGTCACTGCATTACATATCGTTGCTACTTTGCCTCTTATAACTTACATGCCGAAAACTCTTTGTCACAAAATAAACTGAAAATGACCTTGTCCTCGTCTATCATTCGGATCATTGATGAGAATTCGTTCGTTAGTGTGAATAAGTTCATATGTTGACAAGAATGTTATCTTAAATGTGCTTACAATCCAATGCTAATTGGAGTCTCTCTCAGTAACGCTGTTGGAAAAGTGAACTTCAAAACAGTAATTTTATGCAATTACATACTATTACATTTTAAAATAAGAAAATGCAGCAGAGGGGCTTAATAGTTTTGCATAAATTGCCAGCATCTGTGAAATTCGTTATTGTGAAAAAAAAAATGATCGAGACTCGTACGTTTTTTGTGGCTACTCCTTTTAAGTTTTGCTGATCTTATCAGAGTGTGCTAATCGACCTCGGCGAAAAAATAATAAATTACGCCAAGGAGCATATTAAAACGATGATCTCGGTATGCAGACTGACTCACACCTATTTTTATTGATTCTTAATACATCTTGCTTTGTTTATTAGTAACTAGTTCTTCGTACGAGTTTGAAGTGCACATCGAAAAATACTATCCGAGAGTACGTGACGAATGGTCTTGGATATTTCATAACTCGCGTAGCGATAGCATGCATCTTCGTGACTTTTATTTAAGACGATTCGAACACTTCACCCTAGACAAATCAGTGTTACATTTTTTCCAACGTCTGTCAAGTTTATGCAGCCGATAACAGCAGATCAATTTATTTAACAGGATATGTCCTGGAACTGGTAGATACAATGAATAGTACTGTAAAGAATTTTGACTAACTCTAATTTTCGAAACATACGTTTTAGCCGGGTTTTTGTCAAGAATAATTCGTAATTATTCATAATTTTTTATGTGAGACAACTAATTTTCTTCCTTCAACAAATTCAAATTCACTTCTTGGATATTTTTTGGCGTTGATCATTCAAAATTAATCGCCATTTTTTCGCGATGAAGTTTTCCTTTTCTCGTTAACAGCCTACGATTTCTAACGGATCACGAGTATGCAATACTTAACTGATCGTTTTAGAAAGCATTTTTCATGGAAGATATTCAGTCATTCCCTATTCAAATCGATACTGACTTACAGATTATTTTTTGAAAAAACGCAACAAGAATTTGACTCTTCAGAAATTAACGTTCGTTAACTTATATTTTGTAAGTCCATTATATTTTCATTACTGTTATTTTATTTCCGAAAATTTTATAAAATCGATTACAAAAATGGAGCACCGATTGAAAACGTTTGAAACTTTCCAACCTCCTTGAGAGGAGGAAGTCAGACTTAAATTTCCAATAATCATTGATAGATATTTCACTTATTTATCTGATGACGTCATTTGGATAAAAGCACATTCTTTTACACCCTAAAACAAAGATTTTTCGCCCCACGCCAAAAATATCTAACTATCGCAATGAGCTGTAGGAAATTTATGCGGTTTAAGCTTCTTCCTAATTTCCTGAGATAATCAGTAAGCCAACAATTTCTAAAAATCGCCATAAGAAAAATTCTTCTGCCAATGTAGCTTTCTTCTTAATTTAATTATTGCTAATATAGAATATGGATCAGTTTTTGTTATATTACAGACTTAACTCGTATATATACATGATAATTGGCCATCGGTTCAAGTCCGTCCGCTATCGGTTTTCTTAATTTTTAAACGTATTTTACAATTTGTACCGTGGGTGTTACATAAAATTTATTCATCAGTTTATGTCTTCATTTATTATTCTTCCAAGTTGTTAGTAACGTTAAAATTGTTTTGTGAAAATAATTTTTTTGATTGAAAACGAATTCTTCTTATGTACAATAGAGTAATTAGCAAAGTACGCTGTACGATATATCTAAGACTATATGTAAAACAACATATATTTTGATGCCCTAAAGTGCGAGAATGGCTAAATAAAACTTACTTACTTACAATTGAAACTAATTTTTAGACATTTTTGGATTACTAGTTATCTCATAAAAGTAAGAAGACGGTTAAATAACCATAAATTTATTGAAACTGATTTGCAATAGCCTTTGCTATAGGGTAAAAAAATCTTCGTTTCCGGATTAAAAAAATATATATTCTTTTAATTGAAAGTAGCATGTAAAAAAGTCAGATATCTCTTGACGAATATTGGCAATATGGATCTGAATCCTTCTCGAGAGCAATTACTTTAGATGACCGATATTTAGGTGATTTTTGACATTTTTTAAATGTACAAAAACCAATTATAATGTCCCAAACTCTTAAAATAATTTATTTACGTTACCATACGTTCCTTTTTTTGAACTTATTATATATATTAATTAAAGTATAATCCACTGTATCCCTTGCCATGTCCATATCTCTGTTTCGATTTGCGAAAACGCGATGTGTAGCACACAATTTTAACAACATAAACGGCTAATGTTTTCAAAGAACATCTCCATAATGTCGACATTTTTTAGATGATTCTGAATACGAATTGTGAACAGCACAATTTCCGCAAATTAAAAACAAGGATGTGGACAGACCAAGAAACACAACTTTACACTTTGATTAATGCATGAAATAAATTGAAAAAATTACCCGAGATGTATAGAAACATGAATCAATTATTCTTGGAGTTTAGAAAATTTCCATTTTCGTTTGTTACACTTAACGAATCCCAAAAATCATATAATTTTCCGTTTTCTAAAGTAGTTGCTTCCCTTGATTACATGAAATATTGTGATAGTAGTATAGCGCCGCTGCTTGTGCATATGGACATAAGCGTATAGCCACGTAAAAATTATGAAGAACATGCAAAATTCCACAAATATCAGATAATAGGTTCATCGCTAACGGCCAAAAAACTTGCATTATTCTAGACGTGGAATATGAAAATGGTACCAATTTGTCTCTAGGAGCGACAACCGAAAACTTGCCACCAGGCGTTTTGTACAGGGTGAAAGCAACGTACAAGTACAGTCGCGAAGACGTGGACGAACTATCGTTTGACGTTGGGGAGATTATACGAGTTGTGGAATACGATGATCCGGAGGAGCAGGTTTGTTTAAATAATTAATGATATTCTATTTCGTGCTTCGACTAGTCGTTCATATATTACTTATCGAAGTCCATATCTGTTGGCGAGTCAGTCATGATCGATAAACGACCTTCATTGATTTTTTAACATTTAAAGAAGACTCAAGGACAAATTCAGCCCAATTGCATTGAATTTTCTATTATCATTCGATTTGTCCAAGACAATTTAATTTATTAATATTGCAGACCCATTGAAGTTGATTAATTTGCTTTCGATGTTTATGCATATATCTTGAAATATTTGGTAATTTAAAATCACCCTATTTTTAATTTTTTTTGTACAATTTATGAACGAATAGGTCGCTCTTGATTTGCTACAGATCATTGGGAATAACTGTAAAAATTTTACAGATTTTTATTCTATAAATTATTTTTCAATTCATATTAAATTACACATTACACGGAATCCATTTCTATATCACAGTTTCGTTTTTATTTCGAAAATAATGGTTTTACGATTTCTGTGCGATTGAAATTTGTGTAAAGATTACTCGACTAAAGAGAGAGAAAAAATATCGTAATCTTGTCCAATTTGGTATATTTTTTACCTTAACTTCCACTGAACAAACCGAACACTTAGTGTTGATTTAGAAAAAAATGCACTGTATGTCTTTCCAAAATTGCAAAATTTTGATGCTTGGGATGTACTTAATGACGTTTAAATGTAAGATTTTTAAAAAGAAAGGTGTCATCTACAGAATCCTTTTTGATGACTTGTATTAGGTGACTTACCTCCCATATAAGCACATAACATAACCACTCGATATTAGCAAATACTTTTAACATAATCATTGTGTGCATGTTGACCTTGAGCCTGACAGAGATATTCTTAAAAATTTTCTGATTGCGGCAGGAGGAGGGCTGGTTAATGGGCATAAAGGAGGGGACCAACGAGAAGGGTATGTTCCCGGCAAACTTCACGAAGACGCTGTGAGGTCGAAGCTCAAAATCGCCACGTACACTCCAATGCTCACAATAACAGCGTATTTTACTGTAAGTTCCGTAGTTAAACGAGTCCGTAAATACGGAAAGAGAAAGAGGGCGATGTGACAAGTGCAAGAGTCACACAACTTGACGTATTGCATGGAAAAAGGAAGTGAAAAAAAAATAAAAATAAAAGAAATTCGCTAGGAGTATCGAAACACGGAAATGGGGAAAAGGGGATGGATGAGAATGGGCTATGGGAGGAAGAGGGGAATTTTGATGGATACGCTGGAGGGTGCTGCGGAGAATCAATCAGCCCAAAGTGCCTTAACCCAGCCACTGTCTGTGCCAACCAACATTCACTGCTTGTAATATGGGATTGTCCTCTCATATCGAATATACGAATACACATCATTAATAATCAAATGAAATATTTAATATCGATTAAATAATATATTGTAATACAAAGGGAAACAAACAAACAAAAAAATAGAAAAAAAATGAAGAAAAAAAAACCCCAACAACAACACGCAATATAATAATGTAAAATTGTTGCTATGGGTAAGCCAATATGGTTGTCCTCTCGCAATTTAGACGAGTTTCAACTACGAGAATCAAGTGAATTTGTGTCTCTCACAACTGATTAAAATAATCTGTCGCCAACATGAAATACTCAAACGATTATTCAACTACAACAACGACGAATTAGTCGCGAAAAGTGAAAGTTTTTGGTTTTTTAATTTATTCGATTATTGAAAAAATCATTTTGTTTTATTTATCATCTTGGAATTATTGTTATTGATGATTTGAATAATTATTCACATTTGATTCGTCAGAATAGTAACTCTAATTTACCTGTCGCGTTGTTAATCTAAAGCGTGAAAATTGTCGAGTGGAGCAGACGTTACAACAAAAATAATAATAATAATAATAAAGGGAATTGCAATGAGCGCCTACGTGTGACTCGATAATTCACTCACGCTACTCAATCAGCTGTGAGAGAGCAGCCAGCCAGCCAAAACGTTACAATACATATATACTATACATATAAATATATATATATATATATATATTTAATTAATATTATTTTATGAGATTGTACATAAATTTATAATGTTTAAGGCTATTCTACGGAATAACGTTGTGGCCCACTGAATTTGTCGATCGAAAAAAGAAAAAAAAACGAAAAAGAAAGAAAGAAAGGTGACGATGATATCGCTTACGATATTACACATAAGATACGATATTCATTGTGAACCCGTCAACTGAACGGGTCGTCAAATTCTGAAGGTCTAACTCTTAGATCGCATTTTTCTCTTAAATATCCGGCTGAAAAATGCGCGTTTCTTAGCCGGAGATTTGTAGGGTGTCATTAAGCAGTAACACTTCTAACAAAAATAAGGAACAAAAACTACAATTAATTGCATATATGAATTGATTACGCGTATATTCGACCGTCGGTGCCAATATTATCCGGAATACGGTCCAAACAAGCAACTCGAACTTCTTATACGATCACAAACATGCAAAATCTATATTTCTAATTGTGCAAAAACGGAAAAACGCATTCTAAATGAAAAATAACGATCATAAAATAAGCAATGTAACGTTATGTTATTAATTAATCGGCAGTGAAAACTGTAATCGCAGTTAGTTTTAATTTACAAATTCAGTTTCGGTTCAACAATGGTTAAAATTCGAATAGAAATTATTTCACGATACTTCCATGTTTTATAATCATGAATAATTGAATACAAAGGATCATCAAAAATGATGATCCCTTTTTTTTGCACAAAATTTCTCTAAGATTTACCATTTTGGCGCCCTCATAATTATTCACAATTATTCACCGTGAAGTTTGCATTTTTATTCGAATATTCACTGTTAAAAATATTTCGAAAATTGACTTGTGAAGAAAGTTTTTATGCAGAAACACCTCTACTAAATTTAAGATACAAAGCTACATTAAGGTAAATGCAGATTCAACACGACTTTTCAACATGCTTAACATATCATCCATTAATTTTACATCAGGCTTGTATATTGAATTTAATATACGTGATATGTGTGTAAAAGTTTTTCTTACAAGTACATTTATTTAGATTTTCCGTACAAGGTTTTAAATTACTGCTATTCATTCTAAAATAGAATTAATTTTGCTTATTCCTAAAACATTTATATTTGTGAGTAAATTTTATTGAGTTGTAAACTTCCGTTACTTTCAAAATAAACATTTAGGTTATGATTCATTTCGTAATCACTATTATTTATGGATTCGTCAAAATACATCTAAAAGAGATTTAAACTTTAAAATAACTGCAGAAAAAGTCCATTTCCATCTAACTACCACCGAAACAGGTGTAAAAAAACAGGAGGTCTTGTAATCCATTTTTTTTCTCAATACATTACGTATAATTCCACAATTTTCAAAGAACATTTCTGTAATATATTTTTTGTTAAGTTGTTGTTTACTAATTAAAACAAATTTAATCCTTTTCTTAAATAAGCTGCAAATAATGTATGCAAAATAAGAGCTGGTACATCAATTATACAATAAATATTCGTCCGAAAAAATACTGAATTCTTAAAATTCTGGATTTTATCGAAAGGGCGTCAAAGTAAAGAACGAAATAAGATTAAAATAATTCTTTTATAAAATAATGTACACATTCTTTGAAAATAAGGAGATATTCGTACTGTATTAAAATACCGTTGATAGACCGTATTTTAACATTACTGCTTACAATTATTCGTGAATTATTGTAAATCAATTTTCTTAGCAGTCATTCAATAGTTTCAACATCTTTTTCAGGCACTGCAGGTTGTTAATTGTCGAATAATAATTGCAACATAGATCATACCATAAATAGTTCATTTTATGAAGCAATGAAAACTCACAACGCTGATTGTCTTGCAGTGTTTAGAACTCTCTCGTTGTGGCGTAGCGTTTAGCAATAATTTCTTAGCCGTAATGAGATCCGAAGAGTAATTAGAAAAGTAGATTTTGCAAATAAAAATTGACGATTGACAGTCGCATGTGATTGCAAGGCCTTCGAGAAAAGTAAAAGCAGCGGTAACGGGCCAAAACCCAGAAGATGAGCGTCTTTGCCACTGGATTATTTTGCAGATATACAAATAGTCATACTTCAGACAACAGTGGTCATAAATAATGAGAACTTTTGTAAAATCGACGAATACTCCGTTGTATCGATATTTTGTGCCGGAACCCGTTATCGGGCCGTGCGTTACGTAAGAACATTTATGTTTACAATATAAAAGAGAAGAAATAAACTATACCGATATCGAATAATAATAAAAATTAGGATTTAGAAAAACTGATACGAGCTTCGCTGTAGACGCGTGTCTCTTAATTTTATTACGTTGATCTGAGAAGACCGAATGTAGGGAAGTTGGATTGTTCTTTTTTTTTTTAATAAACATGTTTATAGTTGAAGTATTGTTCCATTGGTTGCACTACCTTGAGGAGACTCGATATAGCAGAATTTTGCTTTTATCACTAGTGACCAAGATTCTTTTATTATCAGCTCACTCTGGAAACTTTTTCCGAGACATTCGATACTTGTATCACAAAGTTGCATATTAGACTGGTCATAAAAAGTACGGTGTTTTTTGTATTGGGTTGCTCATCAGGATTCGAATGTATTTACTAAAAAGACAAGTTTGCGCGAAAAAAGCTGTCTGTCAACAAAATTATATTTATCCATCTCAGACTAAAATTAAGAAAATGTTTATTTCGATATTGATAATATGTCGATATGGCAAAACCGGTCGGTATTCTCTGTCAATTCAGCCATTATTTTTTGACCATCTCAGTTCTGCTCATAATTGATCATATCAAAGTACCACTAAAAAACAATTATATGAGTTTTGTTTGCAGATTTCTTAATCGAATATTGAAATTACTGCAAAAAATGGTGCGCCTAAAAAATCGCGTGAACTTTCCTTCTAAGTAAAATTACTCAAATGTCGATAAGCAATTCAATATTACAATATCGAGCTTCTTCTAGCCGATCTATTGCATATACATTCCTTCGAATGAGGTGCACGAAAGCGTGCATTTAAAAGAAAGCAATAATATATTATTTTCACACTCATTTGGTAGTTGAAAGCCTTTCGAAGTCGTTGACACCATAAATAAGCAATAATCAAACAAAATTTTTGTTCAGGAAATGTGCTTCGATTCGAATAACAATTAGGTCTTGAACAAATATGCTGAATTAATAAATGTTCTCTTGAACAAAGAAAGAGTAATTTGAGACAATTGAACGTTTACAATCATATCATCAGTGAAAATCAGTGATATTTATTTCCGAATATTTCCCTTAATTGGCTGCTAATATCAGCACATGTGGTTTTCACCTTTAAACAATTTTTTTTCTGCATTGTAAATATATTTTACTGTTTTTGATCCTTTCAAACAAAAATATATATTTATTAACAATAATGTTTACAGATTTTTTGTGAGAAACGAAACGAGACTCAAAGTAGAAAGATGTTCCATGTACACAACGAAGAATTATTTAGGATTCCTTTGCTTGCGAGTTCTTTTATAAAAATATACAAAGTATAAACCCCAAAATGAATGTACTGAATGTCAGGATTTACCACTTAGTGTAAAGATTTTGAAAAGGAAAACAACACATATTTTCAAATATAATACTAGCAACCAAACAAAATATCCGTCAATAAATCGCGCTGATTTTTACTTTACTTTTACTTCTTTGAAAAATTAATCAAAGTTATTCAAACTGAAATACATTTCTCACCTTATGTCGAATTTCGAACATTACGCTATTTCGAAGAAAAGAGTGCTGCAGATCTAGTCATTATAAAAAGATTAACGCCAGTCTTCGAATTTCTTCATTTTTCTTTTTTCATAACGCATAAAAGCAAACGAAGCTAAAATCGACTAAACAATAAAACGACGTTATTTCCCTGGCCACGATAAAACGTGACTGTCACGAAGACTGAGCCGTGTTTGCCAGGGATTTAAAATATAGTTATAATTTTCATTATCGCGATCTTATAAAGGAAACAAATAAAATTATTTAAAAAAAGTGAAACGAAAATGACACGGTTTCCTCGCGACGAGATTGGTAATCTCTTTATTTTCTGTTATACAAAATTGGAAAAACCTCTCGAGCTTGTAGTGTATCCATGGAGCAATCCGTTGTTATGTCATTTGTCATTTTTATGTCATGTTGTTTAATTTTACTGGAGCCATAAGTCGTATCTTCATAACCTTTAACATTTAATTTAAGGAGAAAAAAAACAACACGTAACGTTATTATATTATTAATTATTATCATGCGTCTGTCATTTTGATTGCCTGTCTCGATTGAATTTATATATAACAATAATAAAATAGCTAGTGGTTTGTACACTGGATTTACGTCATTAGGATTTGAGCCTTCACATACTGACCACCTGTATGAAAAATACAGGCCAACATTTAATCTAACATGAGATTATGGCACGAGCTATGAACGCAGTGAGTTGGAGTTGGCCATTGATGCCTTAGAATGTTGTTATTTTCATCTGGATCTTCAAACCCGTGTTGAGAATCGTTGCAGAATGTAGCGCCGAAGATCGAGTGGGAATGTCGAGATCCTTGAACAGAAGGTCGTATTACACGCGTTGGAGTGAACCGATTTTACGAAAACGTCCCGTATACTTCGCTCCGACATCCGAAGAAGAAGTTTCCTCTGTTCGACGCTCACGCTCTTCCTCACCGGTGCTTACCACTCAACTATCCACGAATCAGTGTTGCACGTGTTGTGGCCACTGTACCAAGAAAAAGGCTTCGAAGATTCGTACAGCTAGTGAATCAAAGGCAGGCTTTGATCAGATTTATTGGGGTGGGGTGTAGTTAGAGCCAAATTAATGATATCCCTTGGCCATTTATTTCTATATTTTATTCTATATGAATTTCGGAACACAACAAGATATCTAAAAACCCGTTTTGTGGTATCAATGGATTTTTTTATAAAAAAATATTGATCTGTACACAGAAAACAACTGATATTGCCGATGAGGAGTGTCCTGACCTGAGCTATACAGTACTTTTGGTCCTCTTGCAAAGTACAAAGTGCAGGTGCATTTGCAAATATCGTTAAAAATACGTCAGGACTTCATGTTAAACTACTAATGTACTTTTGCAATTGGGACCGAATTATGTCGACACTAAACAAATCGGCACAATAATATCTCTGCACAAAATCAACATAGCAGATTAAAAGCAGACACAACAATGTCTCGGCTATACACTAGAAAAATTTAACACAATATAATCTAAGCACCGCAACGATATTAAAAAGGATAAGTAATGATTATATCGAAAGTATTTCATGAAGAAAATTCATCAAGGTAAAGCACGAGCTAAGCTCGTTCATTGTTACACAGTAGCTATTATCGGTATAATTTTTATAATTCTCGAACCATGATGATTTCTATACGTGATCTGAATAGTACAGCTCAATAATACAGCTCAATACGTTGACGAAAAACCTAGTAGAGATCAAGATAGACGGCGGTGCTTTTTTCTTTAGTTCAGCTGCTCGAAAATCAAGCAAATAATTGATAATTCACATTGCAATCAGAAATCAAATGGAACCAGAAGTAAAACGCAAAGGATCCGCGAATCCTTAGAGTTGCAGTTGATCGGGACTCAGGTCGAAGAAGCTTTAGCGGGTGACCGACAAGCGGCATTAATACAACATTTGGATCTCGCCACGAATACTCTCGAAGCTCTGATTCAACATATTCAGTCTCTGCAAGTCTCTCATCTGGCGGTGTACAGAGTCCTTAATTTTTCCCATCAACTTATTCACCCCTATTCCACATCCGCTGACTTCTGCAGCTCAATAACCGCCGATTTAACGAACGCCATCCAGCAGGTATTTAAGAGTTAATTTTTTCCCTGCCTTCTTCATTTAATTTTATTTCAGGATAATTGTGTCGACATCAACAAAACTCTGTACTCTGTAAAATTTCAAAGTTTTCGAAAAACCGAGTGTACAACATGTAATTGAGATAGCGAGCAATTTTTTTTGTCATATCATAATATAATCGCTGTATTCAATAAGTAGGAAATCATAATTATAACGTGTACACTACACTGTGAACTCCATTACTAGGGGTATTAGAAGTTTCTCCCTCTGAGTAGATGTACAAAAATTGCCCGAGAACATTGGCCAGGTTCTAAAAATATAAAGTATCACGAATAAAAAATATTTTTCGTCACAGCCAGTTGAAAAGTGCTCGTTTTGCGAAGGCCGTGCGTAAAGTTATCACGTTATGTGTGCGCGCATTCGGAAAACGAGCACTTTCACCATCCCCAAAAAACCGTACTCAACTCACGGCTATTACAAAAAACTGTATATGCATCTCGTGGAGAAATCCGCTACTTTACGCACTCGGAGCACAGTATATTAATTCATACCTTTTTTTAGAGATCTCGATCCCTATCGAAGGGAACGCTGTTTATTTTTTTACTCTGGGATGATAAAAAAAAGTCTATTTCTGTATAGGCAGAAATTCTGAAGGACGACAGACTACAGCATTTAAAAAGCATAATGGATATTTGCTCGAGTAACGTATCTGCCTCCGACCGACTTCAAACAATAATCGATGAGCACAGGATGAGAAGAAACGATTTTTCAATGGCTACAACGAATTTCAAGAATTTGCTCGACAACTCCAAGCTCTCAGTATCACAAATGGAAAAATTGCACAGGCAATATGAATCGATTTTGATCGATTATCAACAAAGTAAACGTGCATTAGACTTAGAGTTGCCGAAGATTGTGAGAACGTAGGTTATTGACAATTTATTTTTCTTCAACAACGTGAAAAGTGCATAAACATATATTGCAGAAGGCTCGCGGCGATCAGACAAAGTTTTCAACTAATCAACGAATTTTACAATGATTACGAGTACAACAAAGAAACCGCAAATGTGTTCAAATTGATAGGAGATAATCTGTGCCGAGAAGAATCAGGTAGAGATTTTTGTACATAACAGAGGCAAAGTCTTAGTTTTCAACTATTTTAAAATTTGTCGAACAATGCAGGTGGCCTTGTTAAAAATTGGATGTTCAAAGTTTTGTATTAAAGAGTAATTGTTCACAGAATTTTGATTTGTAATCAGGAAATGTTATACATTTTGGTAATAACTATAATTTCAACTGTTTATAGTACAAGAAAAACTAAAATAAAAAGTATATTTGAATAAATGTCAAGGGCGAATTCATATTGTTAAATTTAATTATTGGATTTTTTATTGGCTGTTATAATTTTGATTGGATTTTAGAGTTTTATTATCGGGCCTGAAATTAGAATTACTGAAATTTTCGTTTCCAATGTTTATTTAATTTTTGTTGAGTAATACAAATTATGAAGTCAAGTAACTCATAGCATATCTCAGCGCTGTGCAGGATTAATCGATTGTCGCATAGTCATAGCAACTTTCTCTGTAGACAATCTAGTGTCAACTCACAAATGCAATTAAATGTAAAGTAATTAGAGAACAAGATTTAGCCCAATTCTGTATCGTAATAGGACTTAAAACCTTAGTTACCAGACTTTTTGCTGACAGCGAAGAAATAGTCCTATTTTTTTAATACTAACTACTCAGATTAGTGTAATTCACTTTTACCCCATCGCAGCAATGCCACGTCATGGTCATTTTACGATTTCTTTGCAATCGTTTGATCACGCAAAATGATGTAACATATGGTAAATACGACGTATATATGAGGTAGTCCATAGCAGCTCGACCTGGGTCTAACCCTTGACCTCATCCCTTAGATCTCATCTCCGATTATTTATGTTATCATTCTATCTTTAATTAGCAATCACAATTCTTATTCAATTTAAAGAAAAATTGGACTTAGACCCAAAATGGGCCCAACCTTCCTTCTGTTTTTTGGATCAGCATTCTTTTTTCAAGAATTTCAAGCATCTGTGTATTAGAAATCACCTACAAGTTTTTATTATTTAACTCTGTGCACTGTTATAAAAAAATTGGCAGGCCAAATATGAATTTTCAAATCATTTCGAGTCATATAATGATAGTCATACAATATTTTTAGAAAAATATCATCAGCATTGTAACCATCCCATTCTTTTAAAATTGGCCTATTTGTTTATTAGTTCCATATGTAATGTGCAAATAACTGTTTGTTCGGTAATCTCCACCATACCGTAAACAATGCACACTAACTATATTAAAAAAATGGGTTTTCCCTAAACGTTGATGAAAAAAATACAACAAATTCATAGAAATTTAGAAACTAATGGATTTTAATTTTCCCTGCCGGCCATTAATCATTGTTCTTCTATTTATAGTACTCATCAAAATTCCGTCTGAGAAAATCCAATTTACTTGTTTCAAATAAATTTTAATATATTTCTATACTCAAATGTTAAATTAAATAAAAATGAATAAGATTAATTATGAAACAAGTAAATGGCGTGTATTCCAAAGTAATAGAATCGTTACGATTTTGAATATGCCTAATTTTTACCTGGCTTACTGCTGTTTAAATAAGATTGCACCAATTAAATTAAAACTAACAACGATCCATACTTACAGCTGTAAATCATGCGTCGTTTAAGAAGTCGGAGCATCAACCACCGGAAATGTGTCAGAAGTGCAAGGTAAATCGGACGGATAAGCAGTGAAAATGTTTAGTGTATCCGACGTCCTTGGTCGGGACGATCGGTAATCGAGGATTGATGCGAAGCCGAGGCTTACGAATCTTTGAAAGAACGAGAGGGAAGCCCTATTGCGTTGAGAATGCTGATCCTCTTAAACAAACGATGCCAAGGGCTCTGTTAAGCCATATGGTCACGCCAGAAATCACGTTCGTGGCGAACATCGCGAAGTCCGTGACCACGGCATTTCTTTCAATCCTCGGAAGCAACGTTCATAAAGCGTTCTGAAAAAGGAAAAAAAATATGGTTCTGCTTTTGCTTACAGGGTCGCAGCAATGATGATTAAGGAGAATTTTATCGGTCAATGCAATTCCTGTGCTTCTGGAAAATAAAGCTTTACTTTATGGTAGTGGTAGTAAATACTCTTCAATTAGCCTTAGATGTAGTGTTATGATCGGTCTATAAACATTTTTATATGGTGTTGATTTTTTTTTTTCCAAGGTCGTCGACCGAGGTCCTTCAACCAGTACTGTCGCTATTTTCGTTATAATACTAAAATAAGAATGACCCTCAAAATTTCTGCATCTTCAAAAAAAAAAACTTTAGCACGCTGTAGCGCCGTGACATTAGTTCTGAAAGGAAAATGTTTACCACCTTTTTGTTCCTCTTTAAATTCCCCGATGGCGGATATTTTTGAAAAAAAAAAAAAATTATTTGAAATTAAGACGATTACTGCGAGTTGAAAACTTTGGCACGCTGCATCTTTTTCATTTTGACTCGGAGAGAAAAGTTGGTAGGAGACATTTTCTTTCTTTTCTAATTTTGAGGTGGCGGTTATTCGTACTTTTCGGGTGACGGTTATGCGTGGGTAGTTATTTGGACTTTTGTCTTTGACAGCGGTTCCTGAATAGAATATTGATCATAGGCAAAAATGCCGAAGGACTTTTTTGTAGTACTCTCGATTATCTAGTGGCGGGTTCCGCCGGATTTTTTTTAAGGGCGAAGAAATATATTTTTTTGTCATTTCAAAATTTTGGATCGCGATATCTTGGCCAGATCACTTTCTAGAGAAAAAAAAAAATGTGTCGTTTCTGTTCCTTTTTCGATTATCTAGTGGCGGGTTCTGCCAGATTTTTTTTAGGGGCGAAAACATTTTTTTTTTGCCATTTCAAAATTTTGGATCGCGATATCTTGGCCGGATTACCTTCTAGAGAACAAAACCATATTTGTCTTTTCTGTTCCTTTTTCGATTAACTAGTGGCGGGTTCCGCCGGATTTTTTTTTAAGGGCGAAAAAAAAATTTTTTTTGTCATTTCAAAAGTTTGGATCGCGATATTCTGGCCAGATCACCTCCTAGAGAAAAAAACATATGTGCCTTTTCTGTTCCTTTTTCGATTATCTAGTAGCGGGTTCCGCCGGATTTTTTTTGAAGTGCGAAAAAACATTTTTTTTTGCCATTATAAAACTTTTGGACCAAAACATATAAGCATTTTCTGTGCCTTTTTTGATTATCTAGTGGCGGGTTCCGTCAGATTTCCTTTTAAGAGCAAAGAAATTTCTTTTTTGCTATTTCAAAACTTTGGACTGCGATATCTTGGTCAGATCACCTCCTAGAGGAGTCTAGGAGGCCTAGATTCGGCCGAATTTTTTTTAAGAGCAAAGACATTTTTTCCGATGTTTTAAAGTGGCAAAAAAATTTTACTTCGCCCTTAAAAAAAATTCGGCCAATCCCGCCACGAGATAATCAAAAAAGAACAGAAAAGGCATATAGGCTAAAGTTTTATTTTGAAGATGCAGAAATTTTGAGAGTCATGGCTGAAATATGTAAAAGTCTGGTCACTTTGGTCCCGTGTGACCATGAAGAGTTCAATAAATTTCGACACTCTGAATTTCATTCGTATTTGCGATTCGATCAATAGTGGCGTTCAATCGTGAATCGATGGGGTCCTTGTAAATTATACTCCCTTGATGCAAAAAAAAGTCCCGCTCGTCGCAGATCGTTCACTTGTACGCTGCGTGGTCAACAAGCGGATTTTTTTCATTTTCACGAAATTGTGAGAGTA
The DNA here is from genome assembly GCA_947507545.1 of Clistopyga incitator. Lineage (NCBI taxonomy): Eukaryota > Metazoa > Arthropoda > Insecta > Hymenoptera > Ichneumonidae > Clistopyga > Clistopyga incitator. Next base: position 8,627,648 of record OX382176.1, read on the forward strand.
CGTGAGGGCTTACGCTTTCACGAAAAAGTGAACCCTGGAAGTGAAGCCCAAATGCGATTACACATGAGCGACGATAACAGCAAATCAAATGCATCAGAGAACAGCTACCTTTAATTCAATTGAATTGTCCGACACCAACCGAGTCCAAAACACTTGTCTCTGCTGATGCGTTACAAGTGGGTGCAATATCCCCATGGACACGTTGCAATATGTCACGACTTTTATCTCCGGTACTTAGATTTTAACGAGCCGTAACTGGTATGTGATGCAATTAAATCTTCGACTTCGGTACATCGTCGTGCTGCGACAAATTGCTTTTTACCGGCTTTACGTCTGTTCATCCATCGCGACTATATGACCCTCAAAATTTCTGCATCTTCAAAAAAAAAAAACTTTAGCACGCTGTAGCGCCGTGACATTAGTTCTGAAAGGAAAATGTTTACCACCTTTTTGTTCCTCTTTAAATTCCCCAAACGCCCGCCGCTCCTTCTGATTACGTGGTTCGAGTAATGATAAGGCTACATTTTCGTTATGACCATAAAAAGTTTTCCGAATTACCTCCGAACGTAAAATATTTATATATCCGGTGATAATAAGTCTAAATCTAAAACATTTATTTAATATTTAACGGGCCATAGCTTGTGAATTTTAATTATAATATTACTTGTGTCATTCCTTGCGTAAAGTGCCTACTTCACGCACACTTTGCTTCGCGTGCGAGAAATCACACTTCTTGCACTAATGCTATAAAGCTTTATACGAAACTTTTGCGAGAAACGCTTTCATCGCACTAGTATCGTAAAGTACTATTTTTATCATACTTTAATACTTGCTTTCTCCGCCGGACACACCCCACATAGCACATAATATTTCCAAAATATTGCAGGAATATTTCGAATAGTTCATTACCATAGACATATTATCGATACCACCTGGTTAAATATTCAGAAAGATTCCATTGCAATATTCCAAATTTGATTTTCTGAAATATTGCTGAATGCAAAAGAAGTTTTTGAAAGGACCGAAAATATTACACAATATTACGCGTGAAATATTGTGTTTGTCATTTTCAACAACATTTCACAAAGTTTCAAATAAACTGTTCCCGACGTAGTTACAGAAATGTTCAAATGTGATATTTCTGAAAATATTCAATACGAACGATTTATACGATATTGTATAAACGATTCTATCATATTTCTAGACGTTTCTCATGGCGGATTTTAGCAAATTCGCCTCAATTCTTCAAGTTCATATGTCTTTAGACTAAACGAATTATCATAATCTATCAAAATCTGACATAAAACTCTGATGTAAATGAAACAGTTTCATTTTAATTACACAATAGTTCATGTTTATTCACGCGTTTCTCTTCTCATCATTTCATAGCTACAGGAAATAGCTACAGTTTATCATAGTAAAACTTGAATAGGATGAATATTTCAATCTAACCATTTTTGGTTAATACTTTTTTTTTAATGAAAAATGTAATATTAATAATATCCTGGAAAAATTATTGTATATAATTATATCCAATGGTATTAGTAGATTGTTCTGTTATCGTAAACTATTTAAATACGGAAAAAATAAAGCTTTCGGTAAGGAATGTATACGTGCAGTATTCTTTAAGAGTTAACACACACACATATAAATAAATTAGTAAGAAAGATACTAAAAAACCATTCAATTTACTGTTACACATAAGTACGTGAAGCGGCTTATATATCATTGATATGTATAATCTTACAAGAACATGGTTGGAAGGAAAAGTTAGGCGGTCAATCAGAGAAAATAAAAGTTAAGCAGCTTGAGCTGCGGTCACTACAAAGATTGGTGATCGGGTAAAAATACCAATTAGCGGTCTATTTCGTTTTTTCTTTCTTTTTTTTTGCTTGGAATAGTACATTATGGGTGTATAGTAGAATCGTATATTTTGATTATCAAATTTCATTGATTTTTACTAGGGAATATAACGATCGAATGGAAGCAAATGTAACATTTAAAAAATATTGCTTAGCATCTTTTCAAGAATATTACACGGGAATGTTACAGCAATGTTACATGTGCCACGTTTAAAGCGGAAATGGCAAGATTGCTGCAATATTTAAACAATATTTAATACACATTCCACAATATTTCTGTAACATTACAATATTGCAAGGAAATATTGTAGCAATATTTTAAAAATATTTCGGTGCTAATATAAATAATAATATATTTCGGTGAGACATAAGCGTGCAAATGCGCACGCCCTGACCATAAATACTCATCCGGTTTAAAAGTATTTTCTTTTGCGTTTTTCCTGAAAAATAATTTCTATTTTTTATTCTTTCCAACAACTGGATATCAGTACCGAGAGTAATTCTCTTACACTACTGCGATAAATTTACAATCAAAGTCCTACAGGTTCCTTCCGTATCTTTAAATAATTTTATAAATAACAGAATTTTTGGATTACATTTAATAAGAAAACTATAAGATTCTACGCATACACCCAGGATGTACTATTCTAAGCAAAAAAGTGAAAAAGAAAGAAAGGAACCGACTGATAATTACAATTTTGCTTTCGGTCACCCGTCATCTTTGTAGTAACTGCGGCCCAAGCTACTTAACATTTATATCGAAACCAGTTGAATCTTTGAGATACGTAAAAGTTTTTCACCAAGCGGTTGCAGAATAAGGTACTTGTAGAACCCATGGCATCGAAAGAATAACATAGCATCCGCGAATCAAAATCTGCCTTTCGTGAACCAATGGTGTTATAGCGTCCTCTGATTGGTCGCTGTCCGTTTCCGTGAAAATGCAGCATAAGCTAGTTTCTACAATCACGCAAAAAGTACTGCTTGCCTCATTCCTCAAGGCAGATGCACTGTGTACCGTGCATGGGTACAGTGTTGTAAAGTAACCGGTTATTTATGTTAGCCTCATCGAATAGAACACAAGTTATCACATTGATAATCACAAAAAGTGAACGCAAATGTGTATTACGGACTTAGAAAATTAAAATCCACGAGGACAAAATGGCCACGCGCAATGATGTCAACCGGAAAATAAGTAGAATCCGGTAAAATATCACAAATATCCGCGATTATCAACCGGTTAAATATCCAGTTACTCAGCCGGTTATTTACCGACCTCGCGTCACTGCACAGGCAGCGAGCGGAGTCAGCCTCAACTACATAACTAACTAGAGTGCGTAAGGTCGATACGACAAACAAGTTCAAAAAAAGAGAATTCAGCTGTGGAGGAAAATCCTCCAATTTACAAACAGCGAGCTCGATCGAGCTTTAACATTAAGAGGAAGGAAGACAGCTGGTCGGTGTGTAAGCGCGTGTGAGAGTGACAGTGTGAGGATTACTCGAAGATACTCGATATACACGATATACACGAGTAACAGAGATTCCAGCTAGCATAAATCGAGTTGACAAACCGGCGGCCATCTTGCAATCGGCGATTACCTCGCGGAGCCATATCTAGAAACATAAACAAACACGCAACACTATACATAAGCGGTAAAGGCAGCATACAAATTTCACATCACACAAACATAAAAACATTTACAATTACATAAAAGTAACACAGTCATATGACAGTTCAATTCGTTCGATGGACGGAAAAGTCCTCGAGGCAGTCGCAACCGGATGCCGGGCAGTAGTAACTTCGAGCGGGTTCACTTTGTGAGAGAGAGAGAGAAAGATAGCGAAAACCGCCCGGCTAAGAGCGGAGGACAAAGAAAACGATAGAAGTAGGTAGCGGAAGAGAATGAATATACGAGCTCGAGCAGTTAACACCGAACAAGCCGAAGACGGAGGGAGCGCAGGCGAAGCAGAAAAAAGGGAGGGTGGGGAAGCCGATTGAAGAAGATGCTGCACTGAGAGACAGAGACGGAAAACTGCGCGCGCTCGAATAGTAGTAGCGAAAGAGAAAAGGACAGATATACACGTAGATAGGGAATGACAACGAAGAAACGAGCACAAGCAGCTTCCAGCAAACCGAAGACAGAGGGCGCGCAAGAGCGAGACACCGGAAAACGGGTGACGAGAAGTGCAACTGAGAAGAATGCCGAGCGAGGACTAAGAGACAAAGACAGAGCTAAGAGATAGGCATATTATAGACATAGATAGCGAAGGTGAGCGAAGAAACGAACCCGAGCAGCTTCCACCGAACCGAAAACAGAGGACGCGCAGGAGAAACCGAAAAACAGGGCGAGCGGAGGGCGTGACTGAGAAAGATCCACGCGAGGGGTAAGAGACAGAGACAGGGAACTGTGCGCGAAGGAATCGTCGTAGCGAAAGAGCGAGCAGCGACGACAACGGGCAACGTCGAGTTCACGAAACGTTAGAGCGCGCTCGGTGGTACACACGGGACCGTCTCATCGGTCGGGACAGTTTAACCTAAAGGCCGAAACGCCGCTGGGTCGCTGATAGCTTGAGCCAGAGAGAGAGAGGGAGAGAGAAAGAGAGAGAAAAAAGAGCGCGCGCGCGCGCGCCCGAGAGAGCAGCCGCCGGGCCGTTACGTTCTCCGTGCCTCATCCCCAAAGGCGGGTGGCGGCCGCTACTTGCCGATTTTAATCTCGTTAGCGGACACGTGCGCGCCCCGCGGAAACTCCTCTCTCCTCCTGTCGGGCTTCGCCAATCTAGTTTGTCTAACAGGATTCGCTTGGCCACCACCGCGCTTGATAAAAAGCCGACGCGAGGTACGGGCGCGACGCGATTACTGAGGCGACGAGCGCCCCGGGTGAAACCGCGATCCTACGGAATACGGAATAAAACAAAAAAACGACAACGAGAAGTAGGATATACAGACGTTACAAACAGAGAAAGAAAAAAATCTAAAAAATAAAAAACGAGCTGCTGCTGCTGCTGCTGCTGCTGCTGCTGATGCTGATGCGGCTTTATCGATACGAGAGACTGAGAGTAGTGAGTGAGTGAAACGATACTCGTCGTCGGAATTGCTCATATTTCCCCTTCCCACCCCCCGCCCGAAGCAGACGATCTCTCGACACTCCCGCGCCGCTCGAGCGCCTAAACGCGCATTAAAACGCTCATACATCCAATATACTACCTCCGGACGTGTGCAACAAACATACTACGCGGTGTTAACAACCTGTGTGTCACGTTCGTTTAAACATTGCTAACGAATATACAGAATCATTGCAGTAGCGAGGCTCCACTGCCCCCACTGGTTAGAACGTGTGTACGTGTTTCGGGGTTTCGCCGCTACCACCTCCTTTTCTCTCTCTCTCTCTCTCTCTTTCTCTTTCTCGCTCGCTCGCGCATTCTCTGTGTTGTACACACACACACACACACACACATTTCGAGATAGACATACACGGTGAAGATCGCCGAGTATCAAGAGAGTAGTGCGAACCGGAAAACGCTTCACTGTTAACTAACCAAGAGGAATACAAGTGCGAAGGAGAGTCGCGAGAAAACAAACGAATACGAGACAAGTGCCGAGGAAGGAGAGAAGAAAAGTTCATGTGTGCGTGTGTGTGCGCGTACGAGGATAAGAGAGGGAGAAGATAGTCGGAGACAAGGACAGACAGTGTCAAAGTGAACGAGCGGAGAGCAGCGCGCGGTGGGTTACCACACCCAACCGTGCCGGGGGCCGAGTGAACGAGGCGCGGAGCCGAGCTTACCGAGTGAAGAGAGTTGTACACGCGAGGGTGAGGGACCCAAGGACCACCGGGTGGTCGGGTTCGCCGGAGTTCTCGTTGAACCACGAATTGAACGCGTCGCTGCCTACGCCGCCTACGTTTTAGCCTACGAGGCTCTTCTCTCTCTCTCTCTCTCTCTCTCTTTCTCTCTCTCTCCTTCTTCCTATCTTCCTCTATACACGCTCGCTCTCTAGCCGTCGGATCTTCCGCCACACGAGAGCCTCTCAGTGAAAGAAGGAACGCGATATTGTATATCGCGAGTGCGGTCAAGTCCAGCAGTCAAGAGAAGAGAATCTCTCGGGCCGTCCGCGCTACGGAGGAAAGAGGAAGTGAGAAGGCTAGGTGAGAAATCACTCGCAGCCGGCCGATATACAACATAACACATAAGAAAGAGAAGAAGAAAAGAAGGTTAAAAACGTTATAACCCAGCCACGGAATACCGAGCGAACTGCTAAAATATGCGCGCGCGTGACTGACTCTCCACCCTCGTGTGTCCGTGTGTGTGTGTGTGCGCCTGTGTCTCCGAGTGCGTCAAGTGCGTGTGTGCATGTGTTTGTACCTCGCATTTTTAGTCGACTGACGAAAAGTCTGCGAGAGGAACCAGAGGAGCAGGAATTGAATATACATACGTATATATACATACATACATATATATTTGAGAGAAGATTATACGAGAGATTGTGAAGAGAAAGACGGTGATATACTGGTAGAGAGAGAGAGAAGGTGCGTGTGGGTGCGTGTAACGCAGCGTCGCCACCCGAGCACGTCGACGGACGGATAATAGCAACGTTCTCTCACTCTCTCTTTCCATTCGTTCTCTTCACGACGTCGCTCTTTTACATCATCAATAAAAGTCGTTATTTCAGTGAGAAAATACGGTTAAGTTGTCGAGGGAATTTCATCTCCCGGTATATCGGCGAATTCGTGAAATCGCGCGGAGCGTTTCCCACTTCGTCCAAGTCACACACACACTAACGTGCGTGGAAGCGAACGGGCGAGCGAGCGAGAGCGCTGCTGGGTTGATGTGTCGCTGGCGTCGAGCCCTGTCAGGAGTGCCGCCGCAGCCGCAGCCGCTGCTACTGCTACTGCTGCCTGCTCTCGTACCGCGTGTAGTGCGCCTTCGTTGAACGACGAACAACGACCACGACGACGACGGCGGCGACAACCACGACCACGACGACGACGACGACGTCGACGACGACGACGACGTGCCGTGTGTGTCCTCGCGTCGTGGCAAACGCGAAATACTCCCGAGTATCTTAAATTTCACGGGTTTCTTGTGCGCGTATGTCGTGTGTGTGTTTTATGTTTACCGTCACCCGTGTGGATGAAATATACGGATGATAGTACGACAATTGGCGAAGATAATACTGGTGAAAGTGAAGGATTTCAGAAAGAGGAGCGGTCGTTAGTTTTAGTTACACACACATGCATATATACATATATATTTAACATATATATATGTATATATTTTGTTGAGAGATACCACCGGGAAGAGAAGCATTGAAAGGTCGCTTAAGGCGGTGACGAAAAAGAAGAAGGAAAAAAGCAAAAAAGGTGGTGCACAGTGATTTTTTGTTGGTTTTGTGCGGTGATAAAGAAGAGTGAAGAAATACGTGCGTGTGGAACAAGGAGATATATAATATAATATAATATTATATATATACGTACACATATACATCAATACATATATATTGGGAGGGAACGTTGTGGTTTAAACGGCTACGAGACGGCGACGAAGTACCGTCACCGTGGCAAGATAATATCGGGGGAAACGAGCCGAGCGGAGTAGCAGAGCAGCCGCCGCCTGCCTGCAGTAAGCAGCGCTTGGGCAGCAGGCACTCTCCGCGCCGCTAACTCGCTCTTCCCTCTCTTTTCCTTTCCATCATTTTATCTCTCTTCCCCTTTTTCTCTCTTCCTCTATCTATCCTCCCTACCGAGGATCCTCTGCCCTGAATCATGGCGTGCTGCCTGTCGGAAGAGGCCAAGGAACAGAAGCGCATTAACCAGGAGATCGAGCGACAACTGCGGAGGGACAAACGCGATGCCAGACGAGAACTCAAACTACTGCTTTTGGGTTAGTATTGCGATTGTGCGTAGGGCTGCCAAGAAAATGCCGGTCGGAGGAGCCGCGAGGATTTTTCGATTCGCGTATGGCTTTATTCCCGTTACACCTTAGGTTACTCGCCTGGAACTACTGTTATGTGTTTAGCTACCACGTGAACGACGAATTATTGCGAGTTTAGCTTTTATTGTGTATTCTGTTTATTCTGTTTATGTTTGCGGGGAGGTCAGCAAGCTACAGACAGATATTGACAGGAGACAAATTAGCCTCGTGAAAATGGAGAGTTTTGAAACTTTGAGTTAAATGCCCATTTTCATACAAATATAATAGACTGGAGCTAATAGGAGCTTCTCAAGTAATATTGTGTTTCGAGATCTTGAGATTTCGAAAATTGCTTATTCATTTATTAAATCTGACAATGATTGTGCAAACGTTAATATTCTTGGAACTTCATGTAGATTCGTCAATTGTGTTAACGACAATATAATAAAGCGTGGAACTTGGTGTGAGGAACAAACCAATAATGTCCTCTCTGAACATTGGACAATTTCAAGAATCCAGTACAAATTTAGCTTATTGAAAGCGGAAGAGGTTGAATTTCCAAGCGTGAAAACGTTGGGTTTCAGACTGGTTACCAATTGTTTATGATAAGCCGGGAATAAGCTGTGAGCAGTGAGTAATTATGTTCGGCGTTTGAAATTTTACAAAATTTGATCAGGAACAATATGACGCAGAAACTGGTAAACAGACGTAAAGCTAACGGTAAGCGGTGTCTGCAAACTCTACGGCTACCGGTTTCATCGTTATGAAACGATGTTATCTTGTGTTGTTTACCACCTCCAGTCTCGTGAAAGTATAATTGAAACGTTTAATTTGGAACATAAACATTCATGAAATTTTCTAAGTTCTGAAACCGTTTCTCAAATTATGCCACATTCATTTAATAAAATGGTTTCTATATTGAAATATTAGATGCATGGCAATTATAAAAGTATTGTAGGTAAGCTTAAACAACATAAAATACGTTGTCTTTTATAACAAAAACTTCGATCAGGAATTAGTTATTGTTAGTTGCGAATTATTAAAATACAATAAATTTGTCGAAGCTCTAGGATTATTATGCTGATGAAACAGAATTATACGAGAAATTGCTCCAAAAAATGTTCGATACTTTTTCAATAACGACAAGGTTCTTAGGTACAAATTCTGATGAATAGCTTGAATGAATTTTTGGGAATGGCTAAACATAGGCGAGTAACAATAGGGTAACACGCGAAATAATTTTGTTGAAAAAATTGTTTATTAATGATTAGTGAGTATTGTATTTTCACGTTAATTACACGACCGGCATTTCTTGCGAATCCCGATTGATGTTGAATTATGGTATTAGTGTTATTTACGAATATTGAGATTTTTTTAACTTTGCACTATTTGTATCAAGAAACGGTAAAAAGTTTGCTAAGTGAATTCCGAATCCAGCTGAGCAGATTCTTTCCCACAAAAGAAGAAAAATCATTCTCGTTTAGCTCCTTAGCCAATGATGATTACAAGAGAACCCCAATGAAGATCGGCAACGTGGAGAATGACCTTTGATCCGCCACATCTCGCTAACTCGAAAATATGACTTATGATTTTACAGTCACCAGCAGATATAAGTAATTACTTATAATGTTAGCGTTCTTTCGATAAAGAACTGTTCGACTACGCTTCATTACTACTTTTTTCGCAGCTGATAGAAAAATGCAAGCATCACTTATCATACAATGCTTGATTCCTGTTCCTAAATTCATCACAATTGACAAGTGATACATTCTGTATTTTGCGCGGCGATTGCAAATTGAAAAAAAAAAAAATCATAAAATATAAATAAATAATTCGTTCGCGGGCTGCTAAGAACAAATGTTTTCACATTAACTCTAGTTTTTATCCTTGCAATTTCATTTAACGTTGAAGCAACTAATTTTTTTGCCTAATTTGGAGCGATTGATTCCATAACATTTGAAATTGTATGAATTAAAAGCAAAGTTAAGTTGACAACGTTCATACAGAGATAATCCATTTGGATTTGCGTGCTGATCACATTACAGAAAAAGAAATTACACTTTTCCCTCTACGTCCGTCGACATCAGCAAGTGGGTCGATATAATGTTCATGTGCTTCCCTAAACATGTATTTGTCGATTTATACTTGCTCGAGGCTCAAACATTGGGGTGATTTGTGAATTTACAAGCAAGGCTACCATCAGTGAGCTATTCCTAGTCGATTGTAGATGAAAAGATATCTCGTATTATGTTTGAAACTATTTTCGTTACCTGAATGATGGTATCGTTCGCAAATATTCACGCCATTCTATGGCCCATTGTGTCGTGACAAAGTAATGAATATCTTCACCACATGCAAAAGGGAAACGATTGAATATCTGCACAAACCATATTTCTTTTGTAGACACGTTAGCAATGACTTTTTTGTTACAAATTCATTCTCACTTACAAAGTAAGTACATGTAAGTAATTGGTCTAATAATATCTAGTAACCTACTTTCCAACCTAATCTCTTGGATAAATTTTTATTTCACGAATAAACATCAATTTTAATTCGAACATATACACTTTATAAATTTTTTAATCGCATTACCACCTGATTCGTTAATATGTTTATGCATTTGGACATAATAAATCGTGAAGTGTATTTCAAAATTGAAAATGGAACATTTATGTTGCATTTTTGTAATAAAACATTTTTAAGACATGTATGATCATTAAATAGTCGCTAATAATTTGGACATTGAACCGAATCGACCGAACCAAAAACAAAAATGAATGGCACACTTTAAATATCGCGATAGTTACCACTAACAATTTATTGACCCTGACCTAGATTCAATGCTGATTTATTGTTAATGAAGTGGTAACTTTTGTCATACTTTTAGTATTTAATTTATTTCTATCTTTTATTAGTAGCTTTGAGATAAATGTCGATTTAAGTCTTTTTCTTCCAACTAAGCTAATAAAATGTTACCGTTTACTGCTTTGGAAGAAATTGTGTAATCTTCTGTTCGGATACCCGCTAAATATTGAAAACAATTGTTTTGTTCTTGAAACGTGGCTGCTGCTTAGACGTTGCGCCAGTCAAACAGTTCACTTGCACGCGTCTCACTCTTACGCTATGGCTACGTGGGCACTCCGTTCCTCCATTAGTCGTTTCTATTCGTTTGTTCGTTCATTCATGCGCCTAGAGTACTCGCGGTTTGCTCTGGTCAACGAGAGGCCTCTACTACTCTGCACTCTAGACTTTATATTCTTTTGTGTCATTCAACGTGCATACACACACACACACACACACACACACACACATATATATATATATACATATGTATATATACATTTATTCGTAGGTATGTCGAGGCGAACGAAGGAGAGTAAGATGGAGAGTTTATTTCTTTGAGAAGGAACGAGATGGACATAGGAATCGAGCACAGGCTAGAGATAGAGATAAGGCGTGTGCGAGTGGGCCGGCGTATAACCGGCTTGCACTTGACAGCCCGACGACTGGCCTGCTCGCTCGACTCGACCGAGTGAGCGAGCGTCCAACCGAACGATTGACCATTGCCACGACAATTTTACGCTCTGTCTTTCTTTACCGGGTATTCCCGCATTGATTACAACACCACTTGTTACATATCACTGAAATCTGCTTCAAATGTCTATAAATTAAACACGCTAAAAATACACAAGCAAAAGCTACTCCACGATATTTTTGGTAGTTTCAAAAAAACGTCTTCTACACAAAATCATATTTTTAATCTTTCATTGACGGTAAGAATAATAATAAAATTCGGTGGGCTTGAGGGACAACAAATTTTTTTTAAAAAGAATCAAGAATTCCATTTCTGCTTTCATTATGATCAAGGAATCTCGTCACCTGAAAAATGGAGAAGACTTTTTCAAAGATAGAAAAAAAATTGGTATGCTATAAATGTAGAATAAAAAATTTACTAAATTTTTTTTACGAATATGTCGAAATATTTGTGTGAACCTTTATTCAAAAAATCATAACCATTAAAAAAATTAGAGATAATGTAAATAATTGAAAATTCCTTCCATATATGATTTTCAAGTTTCTATAAATCTTATTTTTTGAATATTTGAAAAAACTAAAACAGCGAAATGTTAGTCGTCGAGCAATTATATTGAAATCTTCAGATTTCTGTAGAATCCGAACCCTTGTAACGACTTTCAGTTAATTATGTATCTACCATAATTGAACATTATTCCGTTATGTGCAAAATTTGGGCTCGCTAATTTATATTTTCCGAAACAATAACATCAATTTTTTGAAGAAACTCCATAGAGTTGAATTGTTTTTGCGATTCCAGGGAAATACAAATTTCAAACTTCTTAGAAAAATATTGTGCATCTTATGAAAATTGGAGATTCCTTTTTTGAAAAATTTAAAAAGCTATGGAATCTTCATTTCCGCATATACTTTGGCAAAAACTGCAACGATAAAAAAAATTCGCTTCATTCGTACGCCAAACTAACAGATATACGAACATTTTTTTTTTTTTTTTTCAAAACATATTTACCGATGATTCGAACCAGTCTGAGTATTCGGACATAAAAATCGCGGAAAAAATTTGTTCAACGAAAAAAAGATGCCTCTGTGGGGGGAAGAAAGATTTTTATCTCAATCTTCAAAATAAAGATACAATAGTTATTTTTGGAGATTGCAACCCCATTCACTCAAACGCATTCGTAATGCACTCTGACTCAAGGATTTGGAAAGTATTCACCGAAACAAATATTGTGGTTCTATTATGATATTATCATGATGCTAGACTGGCCGCCTTAACGCGCTCTTTATTTACCTCTCTCAGGCTCGGTGTGCCCTTGAGATTATACATGATTCACGCAACTCCTCGTGGCGGCGTTGTGGGCTGAAAAGGAAATGGGAGTTTTGAGTATTTCGCGAAACGTCTACGGTATTGGCGGCGCAAAGCATATAACCTACTGATGCACCACGAGAACAGCCTTAAAACTGCCTCGAATATTTTTCGTCGTTCTTGTATCGTGAGGTATTAAATTTTTGCATAGCGACAGTGACACACCCAGCGAGCTAATACTGATACAAGATAAACCCAGCTTGTTTACTCTTGGCTTTTAATGAAGACGAAAAGACTCATTGAGAGCGAAGAGTAGGGGGAAGACAGAGATTGTTACATTGGACAATTTTCCAATTCTCCGCAGAGCTCTCGGAGGCTCAAGTCCTCGCAGCACTGCATCTACAATCTCGACCACTGAGATCGGCCACTATCACCACGTGCATAATGACTTAAGGGCACTGAGTTACCTAAGGAGTGATTAAGAAAATTTCTGCAGATGATACCCTTCTTTTAGAAAATCTTCATTGTAAACGTCATTGAGTACACATCAAGCATAATAATTCTGCAATTTTGTAAAAATGTTGTACAGAGCACCAAAATGGTGTGAGGTAAAAAATATATTTTTTAACTTGTCGCAGCTTTCAGACCAAACTGGTGAACCAATTTTAGTGTTCAATGTCTTGTTTTATCTGTCAGAGTGCAGAAATCCTGGATACAGTGAAAATTGGGTTCACCGTAACCTATTATTCAATGCGTTTTCAATGAAAAAATATTTATTTACATATTTAAAATCATAGCTTTGTCATAAAAGCCTGAAATAAAAATTTCTGCACTCATACTAGAATGCCCTCTTCGACAAATGAAATAAGACGTTAAATACTAAAATTCGTTTGCCAGTTGGGCCTGGTAACTGCAATAAGTTAAAACTTTGACTTGTTACCTCTCACTATTTTGGTGCTTATAAACTTGAGGAAATAAAATGCTTGGTATGTACTTGATGAGGTTTTAATGCACGATTTTTTGAAAAAACGAATCATCTACAAACATTTTTTTCTTATCATTTCTTTTTCGGTGACTTGGCCTCTTTAACACTATTTTGTGCATGGCAATTTTTTTCTTTAACGAGTTATCTCCGAAAAACACGTGAATAAATACAATTGCTAATTTCCGTCAGATACAGAAGATATAAATGATAAATTATCTCCAGGCCTTATTGGGCCAGTTATTGAACATGTGATAGTACAGTAGAACCTCGTTTATCCGGTTTGCGATTAACCAAGATTCCGCGTGATCCAAGCCTTCGGGACTTCCGAACATTCTGCATTGAACAAATTCTATGTTCGGATAATAAGAAAAAAATCGGATAAATCGGATGGCGGATCGTATGAAGCCGTATATTTATACGTTTTTACTAATCTGAGGAATACTCTCCCCTCATTACCTCGAATAAACGAGCTTCTACTGTATTGAATTAATTTATTTCCTCGCTGACCCTGATAATTTCCTATATACGACACACATATCATGATATTTTACATAATCATGTAACATAACATATTTTATCCTATATACGTTTTAAAAATGTTTATTCCATTGATAACGAATTATGGACTGCATTCGAATGGAAGGAATGTCACTTGAAACATGGTTTTTGTTTATTATTCAGAAAAAAATACGAATGCGATTGCAGGAATTATGAATAAGTTGGACTACACTGGATGATAATTTTTTTTTTTCGGAGTAATCATTCTAAATCATTCCTTCAGAGAATTATTCAGACACATATACATACACACACACAAAATAATGTATTATTGAAAATATGTCCGTGGTTCATTATGCGAATGTCATTCAAATTCATCGTCTCCCAAAATATTGGTCATCAATGGTATTATTACATTTCAAATTCGTCAAAGCGGAATTAATAAAATTTTTAGACGCTAAATATTACTAATTTTCGACTAAAGATTTGGAATTTTTGCGATATTTTGAAAATATTCTTTTACCCTATGCGCAAATTGGCAGACAGAATTCAACAGACAATAATTCAGCAGTGCCAATAACATGCAGCGTCTGTGAACTCCGTCTCGCGGAACTAGCTTGATTTTTTTTCACGATAAATCGAGTCATTACGAAAAATTACAAAGTAAAACCGTAAAGTCTCTCAACCCAATATCTAATGACCTCCGGGTTGTCATATCGCGTTTCATAACGTCAACTCATATATTCTTATTATTATTATTGCAATCCTCGTAATAACTGGCCGGTGAGGTTCATCGTTTCACTTAATGCACAATCGGAGAGTGGAGCATAAGACGCGATTAAAGCTCTGCTGGCCAGAAAGCACGTTCGGTTTGCAAATTTCATGTTACGATGCTCGTGCACTGTACAATATTCAAGACGAAGAGAAAGAGAGAGAGAGAGTAGTTCGAGATTGTCGTTATGAGCATTGTCAGAGGCATTGTGCGAGAATAAAAAATTCAACGGTAACTTGCCATATTCATTAATCAAGTTTAAATAATAAAAACTCAATAAAAATATTTCCAAATATATATTTATTTAAACGAACGTCCATTTTCTCCTCGATGTCTAATTTGACTGAAAACATACATAAACAATGTTTTGTTAAAAGTATCAAAAGTTCTCAAATATTTTTCCGCATGATTATTTAAATATCTAATACAGATGAAAAACGTCCAGTACGGTATTGCAGTAGTAATTTTTATTCCATTGTATGGCTTCAATTGCCTTATACATCCCATCTCAGTAAATATTGCCCCTTCTATACATTGTCATTTTTAATATAATTATCCAAACATCCATAATAGGCAACTTAGAACTTAAATTTATGAATTGAGATTACACTTATGTGGCAACACCTTGAAGGCTATTATCAGTTGTTTGTTCCCACGTCTTTTCTAGTTATTTTTTACATTAATTCTTATTTCTTACTGATTGTATTCAATACGGTGTTATAATTTTTCAGTAAAACTTTTCTAACAGTGTTGAAGAATAAAGTCACAGGATATCAGATAGAAAGAGACAGAGACACACACACACACACGCGCGCATCCACACAGCGTTGAGACTAGTCGTTGTGGGGGTTGTGAGTGCCATTGTGTGAGTATTGTCAAATGGGTCGAAGATGGGTTCACGGGGTTGACTTGAACCACGTAGGTACACCAATTAAACCGAACAACGAATCTTTGCATTATCCAGTTGGTCCCGACGGTCACGACCCTGACACCGTTCAAAGATTAGTCACTTCACTCCTTGTCTCACCCTTGTCACTCTAAATCCACTGCATTCATTACGGTAGTTGAGCTGTAATTGAGTTAAAATAATCATTGAATAATTTTTTACCTTATTTACAATTTTTATATAGAAGTGCATATGAAAATTATGTGGAAGGTGTAAAATATGTCTGGGTAAACTTTCCGTGCGCTGTTCCTCTTGATGTTACATTATTTTATTACATTTTAGTGCATCTAAACATTTTCTTCTAAAACGAATTATCGGTCGACGGAAATATGATCAAAGCTTCATAAATAAGGAGGCAAATAATGAACTGCTCCTCTGCATGTCTGCCAACATCGCAGCCTCTACTTTGCCACTACCTATCGGGCTTTATTGTAAAAGCTTTCTGTCACATTTGTGCGATACGTTGAAAATACCAATTTGTACATAAAACCTTTCAATCTCAATAATGAGCTTACATTTTTTTTACCAAGGCGTTTTTCCTTACAGCTCTTGTTCGCTGCCTTCCTCACGTCTCTGCATCTTTTTTTTTAGACTCTAAGATCTTTTCGTTCAATTACTTCTGTAGTCTGTAATTTTGTTCCTGCGCGGCAAATAGTCCGACTGATGTACGATCCTCTTTTCTCACGCATTACATTTCAACTTAATTTGCGTTGGCGGGCTTTTACAATTTTTTTAAACCGGTCTTACAACACAGTTCACTTCTCGAAATAACCTGAAGAAAACTTCGAACCTCGCACACCCGAAGATTGTCAAAATATAATAACTGAAGCTGCTCATCGGTTAGCGCGAGTTCCGGTTTATCCGACCGACAATCAGAGAATGAATAAACCGACAACTAATTTTATCGAAAATACAAGACGTTTCACCTACCGATTTTTAATGAAAAAAAAAAAAAAAGCGGAAAGTCATGTTCGAAATATGTTTGGAACGGAATAAATACCATTCTATTTGCCTACTTGTTCGCCGAATACCCAGAAAAGAAGATTTAGTAACATTAATTAAAATTATCGGGTCAACTTTTAATTATTTTTTGTATATTCTTTTTCTTGCTACCACATACAAAACACTTTTCTTTTTTTCTCATGCACACAGTGGAAGTAAATTTCAGAAAAGGGTCCAACCATTGGACTAAATCGTCAAAACTGAATCGTTATCAATTATTCCCTAGCACCGTACAAATTGGCCGAGCTATAGCCGCATAAAAATCGTACAGTACATATTTTTTAGGTTTTTGAAACTACTGACTGAGTATATTACTTACAAATAAAAACATTTCCCTGAGGCGAACAAAAGTCCATTAGGTCGAGGTTCAAATAAGAAAACTGATTTCTAGTTCCGTTAATTACAATTTCTTTCGCGGTGTAGTGATAGAAAATTATAAATTTCACACTTCTTCGACATCGTCAATAAAATATTCATTTTATTGAAGATCCATTACTTTTCTCTATACTGTAGTATACCGTAGTCAGTCGTTATTCCCGTAAAATCAAATTCTATATCTTTATCTATGTCTGTTAAAACGCGGTGCCGTAAAACGTGAGTTTATGCAGACGATCGATCGAGCACACGAAGACGTGGTTTGTCGTTCGGAGGTGGGCCCATATCGAACCCGAAGGAGAGGACCATTACCGGACAGAATCGCGTGACTTTCGAGCAACGACCACGGCACAACTTGGGCTAGAACGTTTTGTAAGCAGGCAATTGCACCGGCCGGTTCGCCCGGGTCGATAAACCTTCCTCCTTGCGACGTTCTCTTCTCTTTTCTCCATACTTCTCTCATAATATATACGCCCCAATCCAGTACATAAGTATCGCATCGACGCCGCTCACATTTACACACACGCGAAATCCTCGTGATCAAGGAATCCACGTGCAGAAGCGATGCAACAATGTTATGTCCGTGCATTGGCGAAACGCGATTATATCTCTGAGTCATTGTTGCGCACTGTCACGATGAATCGAACTTTCTCATTTGCATGAAAAACTATCTGCAACAAATATCGTTTCCAGTAAGCGGGATCGATTAGCATGTCATTAAATAATTCCCGGAATAATTTAGGTGTACATTGCCCACGATAAAATCGCAACATGACATTTCGTAGCATAACATTACCCGCTGTTAAGGTTCTTGTGGGGCCAAGTAAAAATTCTATCGTGAACATTTCTCGCGAATGTACATTGTTTTTTGCAAATAGTCTGGTAATATTTTAGAATGATCAACAGTATCGTATGTGAGAAAAAGAAATTGCAAATCTTGCACTGGATTGCGGTTATCGGAGTACCTGACAATTGCGCCGTATTTTCGTTATAACATCTAAGAAAATGCTACATTGAAAAAAGAACTATCAATGCATTGTAAAAAATGTGGTGTCAAATTTAACACCATTTCAACACCACTGTGTAGTCCCAACAGATCCACACCATTTGGTGCAAGCGACGATGTAAACGAGCGGTGTGAGTAATTCCGTGTTGTTAATTCTCACTTTTGATACACCTGGCAGTGTATTTAACACAGCCACACGATTTGGTCTAGTTTTGACACCGTCAAAAGCATATTCGAAACGTTTTATGGTGGCTAAATATAAGGCTTCATAGATACACATTTAGATTTGTCACCAAGCGGGGTCACTTTCTACGAACAAAAACACCATCGAGTTCCGTGTTGTTAATTCTCACTTTTGATACACCTGGCAGTGTATTTAACACAGCCACACGATTTGGTCTAGTTTTGACACCGTCAAAAGCATATTCGAAACATTTTATGGTGGCTAAATATAAGGCTTTATAGATACACACTTAGATTTGTCACCAAGCGGGGTCACTTTCTACGAACAAAAACACCATCGAGGGTCGACGTAGTGAATGCCACCATTTGGTGTTAATATCGGCCAGAGTGCACCGCATCACCTGTTCACCACAGGGCGGGTGTACTTTTAACAACGACAAGGGGTTGAATCCAATAGTGTTTTTTTTTTCTACCACTCACACCATTGCAGTTTATACACCGCTGATTTTGTACAGTGTAGTTCAAATGATAATCACTTCAACGTTTGGTACCTCTTGAAGACGATTGATACTCGGGAACTCAATACGCTTTCTCATTCTCATACCGACTTATCCCGCAGGTCCAGATCCGACAACAACCTTAAGTGGACAACTAGATGCAAAATAAATATTGTTACGTCAAAGAAAATTAGGTAGTATTAGTTTTTAAATGAAGCAACCAGTACATATATTATTATAGAAGCTTATGCTTCAATGGGAAGGATGGGAAGTGCATGGAGTGAAAAAAGCAGTTCTTGCGACGACTTCCAGCATATGCCGTATGTTGGTTATTGAAACTAAATCCTAATCGTGGTTTCAACCTTTTGTCGATTGGTAGCACAGAAATAGTACGCACGATCACCGACTACAAACCGGCGAGTTGAGGTTATGATCTCAGCTGGTCAATGTTACTATCAGTAACTCCACCACCAAGGTTATCGTTTCTTTCACCGACCGAGTAGTTGGCGCTATTCTAAGTATTTCAATTGGTTATCGGAACTGATAGATCGGTTTGTACAACTATTTTTTTCTTTCCTTGTATATTAAAAATTCGGCTCTCGTAGTTTCTAATGCAATTAGACACCTGATGCCGAAAATTGATAATTTTGGGGTACATGCATAAAACGTGATTTTATACATGATGGTTATGTGGAAAGAAAGTGACCAATTTTGCAGCAATTTCGCATAGACAGTCAATCCTTTTTTACTGGTTTAAGTCTTATGAGTAAAAAACATATAAATTTCTACTTTCAAAAATGAGAATAGCAGAATTATGTTCCGCAAAAATCTACCGTACAATCCCCTCAACACCATTTTACATGAAATAGCAGGGATTACCCCAATCACAATTCGTATTTGTCATTTATTTGTGTGGGCAAACATGCTTGTTTTGATCTTAACTTAACATTTAAAGAAATATAATTGGTAATATAGCAAGATATTTTAAATGAAAGCATGTATACCTAATTATTTATGCAACAAATGACAAAACTTAGTCAATTCACTAATAATGAGTGGTCTCGACTTTGATACGGAGTAATCGCATACTTTGATAATCTAGTCGGTTTGAACCTCGATTATAAATTCACGTGTAAGGAAAATTATGCGACTTCCGCAGAATATTGCTTGTCGTTGGCATGCTACTATTATATTAGTCATTCGCTCGAGGGCCACGCGATTGTCGGGCGTGATCTAACGCTCCTCGAGTTGTGTTTATAAAAAAGATGCACTATTAGTCATCGTTGTCTGACTGACTGCCCGGTTTGCTGTGACACCATGATTTGTCTTACAGATTATTTAGTTGTGCCTAATAATATATTTTTTTCGTTATACGCCATTATTTGACTCGATTTTAACCCTACTCCGTCTTTTGAAAACCCACATCCATGTATTTTTTTATAACACCGTTACTCGTGTTTCATATAACTAATGGTATTTACTGTTTTTATGAGAAATAAATTTCATTGTCATATTTTATCCTCATATTTCGATAAAAATCTTTTTCTTCTTTAAATAATCAGTAGCTCAATCATATTAAAACTTGAAGGAGTTCTGTCCATTCTTTAATACTTGAACCTGAGTCGAAATTTTTAGACTCCAACTTAACGGTAGCTTCGAGAATTGACCGAGTCGCTTTGTACAAGGAGAAAAAAAATGGATTGTTACAAAAAGATTCTTACTGCCACAGCAAAAACGATTAGCAAATATAGCAATACCGAACTTGTTTCCTCTAACAGCGAATCAAATTTCTTGTCTTAGATTTCCTAGCCGAGTAAATGGTACTTATTGGCGAAACAAATGCCATTCGCTTGCAGTGTTTTTATGATCATTCATTATTAATTTCAGGCAATAGTTTTCACAGCACCGCGTTATGCGGTAATATTGAACATTATAACATCAATGAATATTGCAAATTATCTGAAAATACGGTTTTTGGTGGTAACACCAGTCGAGGAGTGATGTATCCGGGATTCGAACCAAAGACCTACGGGACCTACCTATTTACCTAACCGCCTAACTGAACACGCTAACCACTAGATCAAACCAGTTATGCAAATGTCTTTTGCTTTATAGTAGCAGGGATTCATGCGAACAATTCAAAATGGCTTACCTTGTGAGACATCTTTCTGGCATACAAGTGACTTTATTTGGATGGAATTCGGTACTCCGAGGTTTTTAAGGTAGCTCGAATTCGTTGCGAATTCGAACTGAAGATTCGTAAAATAAAAATGGCGGAATTTATGTGCGGACGCAAAAACAAAAAGTGATGTGATTTGGCTACAATCTGTTATTTGGCGGTCTTCGCAGGCGCTGATTACGCTCGATTACCGAATTGTTCCCAAAATGTATGAAATCAGTACAGGCCGACATGCGGAGAGTGCCTTGATTTGCATGTTGTGATTTGATATGACAGCAATCGCCGAAATTGAAACGGGTTACCATTGCAACGCTGCTGTAGATAAATGGCCAATTTTCTTTCGCTACACAAATCCGATCGCTGGTATTGCTGACTATTTGCTGTAGTAGCAAAGTAAATTTTATCACGGTACACGGAAAAAATTTGGTGTATAGAACAACAAAAAATTGACTATCTCCAACCAATTATCTGGGTTATATGCGCACCAGAAAATCTTCTGGTTGTATCAATCAGTGGACATATTCAGATTATATTAATTTAAGAAATCAAAGTATTCGTCGGGCCAGCTACGATTAAGTAATTTGTATAACCAATGTACTTGGTTGGAGGAACCATTTCACTGGGCTGGTATAACCAATTTCCTTGGATGAGTCGACCAATGGACTTAGCTAGCGTAACTAATTTTCGTGGATGGATAAACAATTATCTCAACCATTGATAAAACGGACTACTAATTCGCATGCGAACAAGAAAAATGACGTATTGACAACTGTTGACAACAAGATTGCTCTTTGTTTACATTATATTATAATATATTATAAACACGAAAGGAAGTTGCACCAGAAGTATATACGTCGATACCGGTGAGTACCAGATGAAACCAGGACATACATGCAAGATGTATACAATAGTACTTACCGTGAGCTATACACTTTATTTTCAAATAAAGTAAGAACCGATAGAAGGAACGCGCCCAGCTTATAAGGTCATGCTCTGAGGTTCTTCCTGTTTTACGTGACCAATGATCGTCGATGTACCAACCAAAATACCTACTAACACAATTGGTACTCTTCAATTCTACTAAAAGCCATTTCCACCATGTAACAAATAATTAGTTAGACTAGCAAAGCAAACGAAATGTGTGTTGCTTGTTTCTACAGAAAATGCCTGTCTGTTAAGACTGCAAATTCGGTGCCACACGAACAAAATAAATGGCTGGTGCAGCAAAAAATGGCCTACCAAATTAACTTTTGCTGTCTCACTAATATCATTTTTCTTCGTGTAACCCTGGGGTATGATGTTCAAGACATACCCTCTGTAGAACATAAAAAATGACAAGATTCGAGTCTTCGATTGGACTCTTCAACTCTAGACCCTCCGTTCAACGTAATGTCGTGATACCGACTCTTGAAATCACGTATATCGCCTATTCTGCAAGTGGTACTTCAAATGCGCCTTGCAACGGCACACCATTCACGTTTCCGGAGGTTCTATACAGGTTTCCTCGAATTCTGACTGAGTTCGGATCAAATGCCGGGTACGTAGGATGAGATCAGTTACAGCGGAGTTCAAGAGCAGGTTTTGATAACTCACGTTAACGAAGCCTGTCTGCGAACGCAGGCTTAGTACGTCAAATGGAGGGCGACCAAGTCGCACATAGGTTTCTCAATACCACGTACTCCTACTAATACCGTGTAATGTTCTTAGCGAAGGGTGGCAGCTACTGCGTCTCAAAGGAAATTGGTTCTAAGTGCATTCTGAGGAGGTTACAAATTGCAATTCGGGAACCGCTAGTATACTAATATAGTTATTTGCTACATTAATAGATAATCATTTTACAATATATCTTTGGATATATTGATCTAACCCCTTTGGAAAATTTAATAAGTAATAAGAGAAAACCTAATTTTTGCGTATAAAATTGTAATACTACAAATGATACTCTAACTTCATTCAATTTTTGAATACAGAAATTGATATTTTCATGAAGTGTATTACTAAAAACTATAAAACCTTCAAAATTTCTCTCGTCTTTTCCAATGTTGTTTGCAATATAAACGAAAAAAAATATACAGGGACGTGTTTTTAATATCGAGCTCTTCAAATCTGTTTATACGTAGAAATAGAGTGGGTGCAAAGAAATGCTTTTATTCCACATCATCCCCTATCATCGAAAAGGGTAATTGGGTATGGGGAGCAGGTCGAGAGTATAATAACGTGAAAGCGAATTCTGATCCCGTTTCGATGGTTGCGGAGGATCACGTATGATGCTCTCGATGCAGCCCAAACAAACGAGAGGAAAGGGTACTTACAGCATCGTCCGAGCTCGGACTGCGGTACCGTTCAGCACATCACCATGCGTGTTCATATCTAGGCCTTGTTTCGTTCCGGCATGCCGCTATACAACGATACAACCCCGAACTGCATATCATTCAGGACTGCCAATGCACGATCTCATATACAGACATTGTCACGTTGTAAGCGCCTCGCACGCGGCCGTTTGCGATACGCCGCAAGTTTACTTCTTGGAGCAATGAACGCTGAATCAAACATTGGAAATAAATATGCGTGACGAAACCCGCGAAAAAAATATTTGCAAAAACTAAAAATCGAAAAACTCTTTGGAAAAAAAGAAGACGAATAAAATAACCGACAATGCAACCACTGGACGCCGAGCCTTGCCAATTCTGACTTCTGAGACTTGTACTAAGGACTAAAGTTTTAATGCTACGGGAAAAATCGGGATTCAATAACTCACAATTGTTCATGCGGCTGACATTTGCACAAGAAAGATTAAAAGGTATACAAAAAGACAGCATCGTCAATGACAACGGTTTGTACCTCCACGTACCCATCAGTGGGGTTTTTTCCAACTTCCCAGAAGAAGCTCGGCGTCTTCAACCCCTGGGAGCTCTGCCCCTGCACCCCACGGGGGGGCTGCCCCTTCACTCTTCGATAGATCTGCCCCGGTACCCCACACGGGCACGGCACCTTCACGCTCTGGGAACTCTACTCCTGTACCCCACTCGATGACGGTCCCTGCACCCCACAGGGGCACGGCCCCCTCCAATCTGTGGGGGCTCTCTGCCACGTGGCCCCAGAATCAGACCCGCGGGAGGTTCGCACATGCCCATTCAGTTCTCGGATTAGAATCTATGTTTCAATCGAAAATTAAAAGTTTATCTGCGGTTTTTATTTCTGTCATTTCTTATTTACGCATATATTGCATCGGATTTTTGTTGCTCGATATTTCTTCACAGAGTATATTTTATCTCCGACTTTTCTGCAAGTTTTTGTCGAATTTTTCTCGGATACCTTTTCGTGATACCTGGATTATGAGGAGTTAAATATAGCGTAACGTTATTTTTACTTTAGCAAGCATTATTATGGTACAGAATAAAGCGAACTCGCTGGACCCCTTTAAATTTTGTATAATTTGAAGGTACTAAAAATCGCTGGCCTCAACACATTAAATTCATTTCGTAAGTGATTACTAAGGAAATTAAGTAAAATTAAGAACTCAACACGATGTACCCAAGCACAAATTTCCCATCCATACTACATATGAAACCATAGAACGATTATATAACGAAAACACTTAATTGACACAACCCCATCTTTATAAAAACCATTTACTCTCCACACAAATACCCTAAACCACACACCACATACAGAATACTGAGCTGAAGGACATCGATCGATGGCTCGTTGGCAATTTATGCAACATATAGTTCTCATCTGTAAATAGTAACCCATTATGCTTCGCCAATATATGTACTAATTGCCAATAAATTTCATATACTACTACTACTAAGTAAAATATAGAGCGTACTCTGCGTGAAAAAGACTTTCGTAGTTTCGATTTTTCGTCAGTACCTTGGATGTTGATAAATTGAAACCTCGAATTCCTAAATCCGGAAATATTCTATTTTCAGTAGCACATATAAAATTGATTTACCTGTTACGGAATTGTAGATAACAATATAATATACTCAACAGAAATCAGCGGCTAATAGCATAAATTGTAGGGGCACCAAGAATCAACAATTCCGAAATTGAACTTTCCGAACGAATGATTATAAATTCTTAGCGCTCGAGCGGAAGAAGCGATGTACACATAAATAGTAGCTCTATCGTTTCATAATGCATTTTATTAATGCAGCGCCGCTTGGACGTCGTCGTGAGCTCGGAAGTGTAAGCAGCAACGAGGCAGTCGGAGATTCGAACATTGACGAGCCGGACTTTGTTCCTCCGGTCGCAATACACGTGCACACCACGCCCGGAACAATGCTCTTGATTATTTTTTTTTTCTCTCGCTCGTTCGCTCTCTTCCGCCTCGACATCTATAGCAGTTGTTAAATCACGAATTTTCACTTGTACGCGCTCATTCGTCCCCTCGGTGGACGCACTTTTTACGGCAAAAGCGATTAAAATCCTCGGAGAAGACAAATTCATACACGCCGAGCGTTATTACGCTCTATGAGGCGTTAATTTTTAATTCAACGCATGCACGAGCATATAAACTGAAGATTGGCAGAATGATTGATTATTTGCAATTCATTAATGTTGCTATCACTTTTTTTATTTATAATAGCTTCTTCATTGATTTTCAACTTAAGTAATTGAGAATAAACTAAATTGAAACATAATAGCAGCCACAGTGAGTTTATTGACGAAATCATCCCACCAGTTCAAAATCCTAATTCAAACTTTTCTTTAGACATACAATATTCGTAATTTGTAAATTATGAAATCTCATTCTGTCCATTTAGATAATACCAGAATTCCACATTTTATGAGCGCTCTAATAAAAGTCAACTCGAATTTCACGAAATACCTCCGAATACTCGTTTATTTTTATTTTATCAGGCGTCAATACCAAATATTTGAAGGAGCGATCGGTTTACCCCCGAAGTCGGGAGAGAAGCACGGAGAAAAGAGATTATTTGGGCCAACCAAGATATTGGTTGACACAATCAACAAAATTTCCTAATTCCCCTATAAATCAGCTTAGTTATGACAACAAAACAGTAATGGTTGCACGAACCAAGCCTTATCAGTAGAAGCCCTGACAGTTGCGGCAACCATCTACGATTGCCACCCTACCTATTTGAATGGTTGATACAACTATTCGAGTCGGCATAATGCATTTTGGAGGTTATATGGAAAAAACACGCATTAGTGTTGATCATTCACATTATCAAATGTGATTATAAGCAAGTCTTCCTTCGAAGGGAATTCAATCTTTTAAATCTAATAAAGTCGAGCACAACCTAAACTATAGAAAAAGTGCAAAAATATACATATATATTAACATGGATGCATTTGTCTACAGCAAAAAATGTCCACTTGGAAAGTGCTTCAGTTTTTGTGATTGCCTAGTAGTATCAAGATGAAAAATTATATATGTGCAATTGCAGTATTGTTAAATTTGCATAATTTTTAGTTATTTTGACCTTCTCAGTGACGCCATACACATGCATTCCCAATCAGAAATTACAAAATTAAATGATCGTAATACGATTTGTCGTATATACTGTATAATGACAACTAATCGTGAATAGTTGAGGCTATCATTCGAAGTGGTTGGGTCAATGAATATATGAGTTGTTCCAACTTATGTGAAAAAACTCGTTGGCCCAACTAATCTTGTTTCTCCGTGAGGGACCCAGGTTCGGTCTATGAAGAATCCGGCGTACTGACTTGTATCATTTCGTCAAAACTCTCGTATAATTGAGATCGATAGTAGATGATCTGCATCGACTCATCTAATATCGATCCCATATTATCCAGCAATCCGCGAGTTTTGACCAAATTTAAACCGAATATTCTTACATATTTCGTATTTTCTACAAAGTGCCTGTGCCAGAGTCAATTTTCTGGCAAAAATTATTTCTTTATTAACGTGTATTCACTGTATATATTGAATTCAGGTATCCGATCTGGAAAATCTTTAAAATGTGACACTCTTCACATTTTCCGTTGAATTAATTTTTCATGAATCGAATATACTTTTCGGCTGATCGTTATACGAATCATCCTTCACTATTCGCATGTAGACACTCATTGGTATAATTTGTAGAAAATGTGGCTGAACGATAAAGATGAATGGGTCAGGGTAAAAAAGTGTCACAAGGTTGCCGACGCTCCCCTGCGCAAAATCTTTATCTTCCAAGTTTCTTTCCTTCCTTTCAGCTACTTCCGCCTTTCTCGTTCATCGGCGTTTCTTTTTTCTTCTGGGTAGGCACGTCTGTAAGTCACGTAACGTCTGGAAGTCGCGCGGCGAAACAAACCAATGGCGTGAACTTGGCTTACAGCGTTGCAGAGCAGCGCGAAAGCAGCGCTGAGAAAGACGGAAATAAGCGGAAGAGAGAAGGAGCATCAACGCGGCCGAGATAAAACTCCACAGCTCGGTCGGAGTTATTTTCGTTGTAGCTGGTGCGCGATTTTTGCCGATCGTTCATACGCGGCTCGTCGAGAGCGCGCGTGCAAAAGCTGGTGAACTGCTCTTCGTTCCCCTCGTGTGTTCTGGTTTAACGCGCCTCCACCGCATACGAGTACTCTAATCGATTGGATATTTCGAAAGCGGCTAAAACCGCACGTGCGACAACGGAACCTTCCTTGCCCCCCTCCCCATCAACCGAAAAGCAACCATCGAGAACTTTATATCCTATTGGTGGTGATCGCTTCGAGAAACAAATAACACCTTTCGTTACTGTATGCGTATGTGCAATCGATGTTTCGAAATAAATTCGGCTGGCCGACGGTTCCGAAACGATAGCACATCGACTTTCCGCCACTCTTCGCTGAGACCATTCACTCCAGAGTTATATTAATCCAAATTCAGACGCATTCGATTATGCTTTTATTGAATAATTCAATGTATATTTTTATATGTAAGTTGATATGAGAATGTGAAAATGAGTTTTGGGAGAAAAAGTTTGATTTCTCGTAGAGGAGACTTTGAAGTGTTTCCTTTTTTTAAAAAATGAAATCCATGAGGTTCTTTGGCAAAAAGCAAAACCCAATAATGTCTGATGATATAATATGTCTGAAAAAAAAAAAGAATCCCGGAGCAATATCAATATATTTTTTTAATGTTTTTAAGCCCATTTGACGTTTCCAGCACATGTATGCTTGAATTAAAAAATATTCGACCTTAACATTTAACGTATGTACAGCAAGTTTCAAGTACAGAGCTACTGCTATTCCAATCACATTGAAAGTATTTCCACTTGTACTAATTTCGATTTTTCATCATGTTTGTGCTTGAAATTTAAGAGATGGTTTGCGGACAAGAACTTCCGGTACCGGTACCCGTAATTTTCAACCGGATTTTTCAAAAAGTGAATGGTGCACAGACGGGACGATAGATGTACCATTTATGGTCATCTCCGGTTCGGTTTTAGTCATTAACTATCAGAAGAATACACTTATAAATATTAGCGAAACAAAATATAATCGAGTGGGAAACATTCATGAATAATTAATTAATTAATTAATTCCACGAATACTGTCAAAGGATCAACATGGAAATACGGGTAAAGGATGATTTGCAATAAATTATTGTGGAGATAGCCTCATTTTGTACAGTAACCGAAATCGGTGCATTTATCCAAACTTTTTGACCACTTTGTCAAATCTGTAGTCTTGGTCTCAAGTGCAAGTGTGTAAAAATTTTCAGATCGTTAGGTTGGCATACGCATGAGTTGGAGCGATTGCACATTTTATTTTAGAAAATGATATATTGTGCGCCGAAGGCTCAAACTAGGTGATCCGGGATGAGTTGAAATTTTTTTCGCCTGAGCGAAGCGAGGGAGGCAATTACACGAGTCGAGAATCACGTATGGTACCCACTTTAATACACTTGTTGTGTAACACAGTTTATTTTTTTTACATACCTGTGTCAGAAGTTTCGCCTTCGAGGTTTATTTTCCCTTTATTTTCAATAATCCTTTTGTACATCACCAAGCTGATAGCAAGACCAGTATACAGATTTACATACCTTGAAAGCGGCCCTATGTATTTTGCACACGATGAACAACTAATCACATTAAATGTGAGAATCTAGGACATCGTTCGAACTACGCAGACTTTTTTCGATTAAAATTACAACGATGAACGGGAAATGGTCCTTCGTTTATGCATCAAGTTTGAATCAGATAGTTCTACCTTTTCTCGAGTTACAACCATTAGTAAAAAAACCGCTTTCTTATTGATTAAGGCGGACGAGTCAGTCATCATTTTTTTTTTCAATTGAAAGCTCAACTCTCCCACTCACCAATGAAAAAATACAAACTAACTGCCTCCCTTCAGAACGAACCCGAAGGGTTTGTTCTTACAAATGGACCAACCGCTCACTTCGAAACCAAATTCATGAGTTTTACACTCTGGGCGTGATTCAGAGAAGAGCTCTAAAAAAATTAGCCTTCGCTTAGTCTGATTTTCTTCACATGAAAAACGAAGGCTTCGTCGGGCCAACTATTTATTTGTTAAGTGAAAATTTGTTGCCATATCGGATTTGTCGGTGTAACACGATCTAATATCAGTCACATTTACTATTCAGACTTAGTTGATTCCAATCAGTAGCATAACGAATTTTATTTGTATTATAATTAAGTAAAATAGTCAGCGCTTTCACTAGTAGTTGGCCTAACTACCGACTTATTTTGACCACGACACAGAGCCAACCAACTGAAAATAGTTGATCCAACTACGTAATTGTCTGTCCCTAAGAGCACTAAGACACTTCATTGGGTCCAACTATTTCATTCGTTACCGCAACTAAGTAATTATTTCCATGCACAGTTACACTACACACCATTTAAGCAAAGCCATTTATTTTAAAGGTCTTTAAAGCAAATGTATAGAACACTCTACTTTATAACTGTACTGACATTGAGCCATTTTTAGACCGATTCAAAAATCTCAGCATCAAGTTCGCAAATACCACACTTACTACCATCTCTCCACTATGTAGAACCCGACGAACAGGTACCACTCTTAAACACAAATTTCCCACACAAACAATACAACAAATATTATCAGCATTACAAGAGCGTTAGACTCAACATTTAACCGATAAGATCGCTGGCACTAACCATAACGGATAATTCTTAAAAAACCATATATTTATGCAGGTTCTTATCTTTACTTTTTAGATTAAGACATATTAATTTTTGTTTTAAGCACCTATTAAACAAATATGTAAGAACCAAATCATAGGACATCCGACGCTAAAGGACTTCGGTCAATGGCCTATTGGCCTCCATAATAAACATGCACTTGATTTGATACGCTGTAATGATGTTTTTACGCCTGGAGACCAATAAAACACTACTACTACCACCAATGTATAGAATGTCTGAGAATTCTGGCATAGGAGACGTGGGTCTTTAAAAGTATGACATTCAAAACAAAAATTGCTCCGCTTAAATGATGGGCAGTGTGAAGAGAATTAAACCTAGCGAAAGGTAAAATTTTGAGCACTGATCTCTGGATCAGGCACAGAGTGTATATAAATCATGAAATCGGTTTCGAAACAACTAGTTGACTCGATTGGTTGCTCCAGTCACAATAAATTCTTCGGGGCCATCCTGAAGAGAGGAAATTATTTTATATTTTTCCTTGACTGAGGGGGAGAGATGCCCTTATGATAACATTTTTTTTTCACCGTTTCGTGCTCCTTAAAGAAAAACGTTGGTGAATTTTGCAATCATTTCTGCTAACTATAAATAAAATGAGAGTCTGAGAGCTATAAGGTAAACCATTATTCCAATACATCGTTCGTGGCTGCGGGTAGAATGTATGTCATTCTAGGCTTAAGGTCTATCTCATCAACTACATCCTTTGTAATGAGGGAAAAATATTTCCGACAAGATATTGTTTTGTTTCTCATTTCAGGATATTCTAGTATGATTGTTAATTAAATTTATCGAATTTAGCCCTGGAATATAATTGTCATCAATATCTTGAAGGACATTTTTCTCTTAGCTCAAAAATCATCTCAAAACGGAATAAAATTAATTGGCTCCGTTGAAATCATTCATCGATTTAGTGCGATAATGATAAAACGATCATCGTAAAAGGGCGCCACTTCTGTTGAGTTGAACAGAGAAGTTTAAAACAGACCTTGGAAAACAAAACAAATTTTGATGGAAGGGGTTAGGAAATAGACAAAATAAAAATAAAAAAACAGATTCTGGAAAACAAAACAAATTTTGATGGAAGGGGTTAGGAAATAGACAAAATAAAAATAAAAAAACAGATTCTGGAAAACAAAACAAATTTTGATGGAAGGGGTTAGGAAGTAGCCAAAATAAAAATAAAAAACAGATTCTGGAAAACAAAACTAATTTTGATGGAAGGGGTTAGGAAATAGCCAAAATAAAAATAAAAAACAGATTCTGGAAATCAAAACTAATTTTGATGGAAGGGGTTAGGAAATAGCCAAAATAAAAATAAAAAACAGATTCTGGAAAACAAAACAAATTTTGATGGAAAGGGTTAGGAAAGAACGAAAATAAAATAAAGATTGGAACTAAAGTTACAGTAGCATGAAATAAGCCATCTGCTAATGTTAGTGAGAGTAAATAATTATTTGCTAGCCTTTGCGAATCTTTTCGTTGGGCTAACAAAATATTTGTAAACCTTGGAACATTCTGTTGCTAGGCTAGCAAATTTTTCCTGGCCTAGGTAATTTTGTTTTTTGCGAATTAGTGGATAACAAATTGGAGATGAAATTGCCGACGTTTAAAATTAGTTCGCCAAAAATCGATGCACAAGGGGGCGATTCCAGCAATTATGGCAGGTTGTCCAGTACTCGAAGTCGTGCGAGCACTCGGGATCAATTCCTCGGTGACCTCTCGCGTACAGTCACTTCTTTGAAAGAGCAAGAGCTAGCGTACCATATAGAGCTAGCACAAGCGACGGCGGTATGACGATCCCAAATTGCCAAATTAGCCAACTTCCGCTCGACATAATTAATGAAAACCTGCCGCGCGCTGTTCTATCTCTTACTTGCTTGATGCTTGTGGATGCTCCATGAGTCTCTGCCTGAGTCACGAGGCCACAAGAATCATCGATTGTACGTGCAAACAACTTGTACTCCTAGACTTTTCGCTTGTACCATCTCGAGAGCTTCTGATATTATCGATACTCGTCTCCGGTAATCATTATCCTCAAGTACGGTTGGAGTGGATGCAACTGGTCTGAAGTCCTTTTGAATGGCGTAATATAGGAACTCTTGTTTCTCGTCTCCTCGTTCTAGTTCCTCCTTTCTCAAATTAATTACTAAATATAATAACACAGATAGCCATATCCATAAATAATAAAACTTTTATTCAAGTATCACGAACGACGTCCCGCCTCGGTGCGTGGGCTTCGGTATCCGTTGAAACAATAAAATGGAAAATGATGTAATTTATTAAATGATAAATGACTGAAAATAATTAAAGAGTACACTGAGAAAAAAAATTATTTGGGCTAACCAAGATATTGGTTGACACAACCAACAGCATTTCCTAATTACCCTATAACTAGGCGTATTTATGACAACCAAACAGTAATAGTTGCACGAACTAAGCCCTATTAGTAGGAGCCCTATCAGTTGCGGCAACCATGTACGATTGCCACCTCACCTATTTGAATGGTTGATACAACTATTCGAGTGATTAAGGGCTCTAATACCGGCTGACTTGCATAATGCATTTTGGAGGTTACGTAGAAAAAACACGCATAAGTGTCGATTCTTTGATTTATCAAATTTGATTTAAAATATAGTACTGTTGACGCAATAATAAAACGTATAACGATTTCTTAAGTGAGTTTTATATTTGTTTACTCAACTGTGCGAATATATTTTTCATTTTTAACTTGTCGTTGAGTTCCAGTTCAACCACTATGCAGCAAGCAGTTTTTGCAAGCATCTAATTTTCTTCGAAGGAAGATTCTGCTCGGTCCTGAAATGAAAATTCCTATTGCAAGTAAAATGCTTCACTTATCACAGTTTCAGATTAAAGCAGTGAACAAATTTTAGCATCTGATGTTCATTCAACAGTACTTGTCGCAGAGTGCATTTTAGGACCGACAGACAAAATTCAACATCGAACACTAAAAAACCAGAGATCTACTGTAACAAGTTTTGGAAGCAGTTACTACACTTAATCGCAAATGCCATTATTAATATTTTGAACATCATTATTAATTGCAGTGGTATGAAAAAAGTAAGGGTATACCGTCAAAAGTACGGTTATACCGGTTATATCTCATATTGTGCTGCCGAAGATTCGAATAGTAGCCACAATCATTGGATAGTTGAGGCTATTATTCGAAGTGGTTGGATCAATGAATACATGAGTTGTTCCAACTTATTCGAAAAAACTCCGGCACAATAATTCGAGAATGTAGTCGGCCCAACTATTTTTTTTTCTCAGTGTAAAAATACCATTGAACAATCGCCGTTTTTACGTGCAAACGCTTCGTACTTCAAGACATTTTCTCTTGTACCGTCTCGAGAGCTTTTGATATCATCGATATTCGTCTTTGGTAATCGTTATCCTTAAGTACGTCAGAGTGGATGCAACTGGTATGAAGCCCTTTCGAATTATGCGATATAAGAATTCTTCTTCCTCGTCTTCTTGTCCTAGTTTCTCCTTTCTGCCATTAACTACTGAAGATAATTAGACAAATTGTAATATCCATAAATAATACAGCTTTTATTCAAATAACCAAACTCCATCCCGTCCCGTTGCGTGCCCTCGTTGTGGCTGTCTTACCATATGTGACCATCAACTTGATCCATTTGTGTCCATACTAGTTGCATGTAAATGACAGTGATGGTCACAAATGGCGCAAAGAGTTTGGAACATAATTTATTAAATAATTAGAAATTTATAAAATCACATATTCAATGGAAAATTTGCTCTGATTCATGTAAGATAATCTCATTTAGCAATTTAAATAATGATGATAAATTGATATATACATTTTTTATGTTTTTACTATAATAATACGCCATTGAGGGTCAGACCCAGTTCGAAATCAGTTCTGGAATCCCCCACGTATAACCTGCAGGCATAAGTGAAATTATCATAAATTTTTAAGGCGAAAAAAAAAATATAGTATAATTTTTATGTATTTACCACATGGTTACGTTACAAGACTTTCTGGCTTCTGAAGGTTCGTTGACACCATGGCAGCTTGTTCACTAGCTTAATTTTCGACCGGTTCTCATTGCTTGCATTATCCGCTCAGGCACGTGTTTGTCCTCCTTTCTTGCTTTCGCTGCGCGAGAATCCCTGGAGTTCCTCATATCGCAGTACAAACGTCTTCGAGTATTTGTGATTGTGGAATTAGTCTAGGAGATTGTTATAAATAATACAAATTGCAAACATCTTTATTTGCTTCAGATAACTGCTGTTAAATCATAACAATAAAATATATAATCGCTTCTGAAGTTTTAATTAAGAAAAAATGAAGTACCTAGTATGTTGATAATACATTCGAACGTATTTAATTTTTAGGAAAATGAAAAATTTCCTCCGTGTTATTAAAATGATTTAAGTTAACTTTGGTACAATGTAATCGCCTTTATCGTTCCACAATATGTTTTATATCGTAATAAATAAAACTTCTACAAAAGTGAAAGTCGATTATTACTTTAAACAACATAATAAAACATTATAGTTCCTCATAAAGCTCCAACGAAAAATAACTATTGTTTGAATCAATCGTGTACAATTTTTAGAATGATGAACAAATTATGTCTAAAGTTTTCAAAACGGTTTGACCCTGACATGGGCTGACCCACTTTCTGACTTCTTCGATATGTTTTTTATCGCAATAAATAAAACTTCTATAAAACCAAATATCGATAGGGCTCTTCGCTTCAACGACGCAAAAGTTTTTCAGAACTTCAACTAGAGACTGATACTTTTTAAAACCCTTTATAATCAACTATTTATATATATATGTGCCTTATAAATTTATTTTTTGGGTACAAAATACTGAGTTCATGTCAAGTTTGGGATGAATGAAATTTCCTTTATTACAATTGTTAAATACTTCTCGATGTTGTTAAAGGGATAAGAAGGGCTTTTCAATAAAAAAAAAAAGACAACAATGTTCGGTGATAAAATTCATTGACAAAATGTACTGCAAAAAAAATTAAGTTTCATGTAATTTGCACAACAAGAGAAAGAATCACATCAACAAATCGACGTATAATTAATCAAATATTCAGAATAGGAATAATATTTTATTATTTGCGTCAATTCCATGACAAATTTGATGTTTAAAAATAAAAGGAGTACAAGAAATAATACATTGCATAAATGAAAAAATGAAATAAATGATCTCAGCACATACTAGTTACACAAGAACTTTCCGGTCTACAGTTTCCAGGGTACTTACGTTACAGATTGTGCACATTTCCTTTGAAGTGAGATAGTGTGTGATTCCGTTCCACGAAAATGGGTAATTGCAATCATTGACTGAACGGATTCGGGCTTTCAGCTTAGAGCTTCATAAATAAGGAGGCAAATAATGAACTGCTCCTCTGCATGTCTGCCAACATCGCAGCCTCTACTTTGCCACTACCTATCGGGCTTTATTGTAAAAGCTTTCTGTCACATTTGTGCGATACGTTGAAAATACCAATTTGTGCATAAAACCTTTCAATCACAATAATGAGCTTACATTTTTTTTTACCAAGGCTTTTTTCCTTACAGCTCTTGTTCGCTGCCTTTCTCACGTCTCTGCATCTTTTTTTTTTTTTAGACTCTAAGATCTTTTCGTTCAATTACTTCTGTAGTCTGTAATTTTGTTCCTGCGCGGCAAATAGTCCGACTGATGTACGATCCTCTTTTCTCACGCATTACATTTCAACTTAATTTGCTTTCAGCCTAGAGATTGTGATGGGCCATCGCTGTATAAGATGCTTTTCTGGCATGGTTTCCAAGCTTCTCGGTACGGGTACTTTACGACTTAGGTTACTCCAATCTTCCAGATTTTTCATTTTGTAATAACTTTCAAACGTTGACATAATTTCGCTCGAACGGCTTTACCATGAATCGGTGAAACTCCATCGGTATGACCGCACATCCAATTTCGTTTCGTAACTTTCGCAATTGTACTATTGTATTAAACTTACAGTTATGGTTTTGCTCGTTTGCTAGTTGTAGTAGTTGCTTTAGGCAAATCTTATCCGAGCTATCCTCTCTCTTTTTCAAAACTCTGACAAAAAGATTCCAAGCGCTTTTCGGAGCGGCGGCTGCGATTTTCGAGCGCCCAAGTGCCACCCTGACAGCACAGTACGGTGTGTGTCTGAGCAATAGCGATATCTTCTTGAAAAAATTTCTTTGTATTTTTTCGATGAGGTCTAGCTATCGGAGCCCCCATGTTGGGGCTGCATATTAAACAGTTGCATTGATAATACAGCCGTACACTAAAACAAAAGAATATAAACCTAGAAGTCAATGAATAAAGCCTTTTTTCCAATACACATATTCCCTTTCATCAGTCACAAATAAAAGACAAGAATAGTACTTCAATACACAACAAATTACTAAATAATAATAATACTGAATAAATTCTTTTTCGAAGCAACTAAACGCTAGCCTACTATTCTCCAGTATCAGTCTCGAATTACGAAAAAAAAGGGGGGGAATTCAAGTAATTTATACATTCTCCAGACTCAGGGATGCCGGTTTCGCATGGATGGTGCTTTCACAGCACTGTATATGGCACGATATGATGCGAGTGCTGGCAGAGCATCAGCAGTGCTCTAGAGGAGCGATGCTAGCAGAGCAGCAGCAGCAGCATTAGCGGTGCACGAGGGGTGGGTACACGGTGATGGTGTTCGCGCGGGGTGGACTGTAGGGTGTTCTCGAGAAGGGTGAGTTAGAGAGACAGAGAGAGAGAGAGAGAGCGCAGAGCGCAGAGCATGAGTATCGGGGCGGTGGTGCTGCTGTGGCTGGGGTGGCGAGGCGCTCGTCGGCATCTATCGACCCGCACACCACCACCCGGCGGGTTTTGCCGGCGCGCTCTGAGCCCACCGCCCTGTTAGGTTACGCTCCGAACTCTCATCGTTTGTTCGCGCGTATTTTTTACTATTTGCTTTCAATAAGTACAATCCTCCGATAAATAAATCCAGCAGTCACAAATTACCAAAACAAACTGCAATAATTTTTTCCACAAATATTGCTAGTTATAAAAGCTTTTTCAAGTATATTCGTCACGAGTAGAATATTCGGATATATTGTGATTCGAAAATTAATTGTGAATATCAATGAATATTTCTATTGGCCATTGTTGTATACGTTATAGAGTTTTTGTCCAAATTTTGGTGAATAGTCAGAATATACAATTAATAAAAAATTAATAATCGCTGGGCGTTAATACAAGTAAACAGTAAAGCTATAAAGTTACAAATATTTCCAAATAAGTTCGACATGGATTCTAAAACGATTCTTAGCCGAAAATTTGTTGCGAATTAATATGTATTGTTGTGTAATACATTTTTTTTTCTGGAAGACGCGAACCGTAGATTTTGATGTAATACAACATCACGTAAATTATATTTTCGTCTTTTAAATCAAATTGTGATAAAATGGAAACAATGCACACAGCATTTTGTCTTGTATACTTAAGTTTCGTTGTTATTTCTCTCGTTTTCGCGACATAATGCATTTTTGCTAATAGCTTTCATTTTGCTTGTACCGTGCAGCTACATTATCGATTGCAGATGGTACTTTTACAATTTACAACTGTTAGAATTGTAACGTGATTTCTTGAAATCGTGATCACAAGGGTTTGCGCTATCGTTTATTGTTATTTTCAAACGCTTTAGGGATGTCTCTTCTCGAGTCAACACCCTCCCTTTGGTTATTCATTTTGTGTTTTTGTTTTGTGGAATTACAGGAGATCAGTATATTCAAATCTGTATATCGGTGTAAATGCGGCGAGAATAACGGGTGGAATTTTATTAGTTTTTGCCGAGGATAAAGCATTCTGGTCCCATATGATTGTGCAGTGAAGGCTCATTTTTGCGCAATGCACTGATGGAGGCATACATTTCGGAAATGTAACCGCCATGATTAACGATGCCGATATAATTCCGAGATAAGTCGAGTGAGAGGGCAGTAGTTCTCGAATAAGACATTTTGGGTAGCATTAGATAATAATAATGTTGAGTTTTTGATGATCACTCGAAATAGCCACTCTTGCTCGAAAAACCGCCGAAGTTTCCTTAGTTTCGACTCGAGCTTGGCGTACGTCGTGCAAAACGCATGCCAAAAGTTCTGCTTAACTGTGAATTTTATGTTTGAAATAAAATCGGTGTTTTCCTAAATTATTAAATGCAGTTTAAGGCATTATGCTCTAGCTAATTCTTGTGAATTACAGTTATCGCATCTCGGATTTATTCGGAATATTTTTAGTGAATCGTTCTCGTTTAATCAATTACTCAATTCATTATGACGATTAAAGATTTCACGCTACTGAATTTTCGCTCAGCTACCGTGGAGTTTGGGATATTCGCGCATTGTCTTGCAACTCGCCGTTACCATTAACGTTTTCGATGCTTCACACTGGCTCTCACAAATTAATTCAACAAGCAGCCTGAGCGGCCGTGCATTTTCGCAACCCTTGACTGCTGCAGGTGCGTTTGTTAATTTTATGCGACCCCAAAAATTGACAAACCTCCGTTTTTTTTTTTAATTCTCTTTTGTCAGCTCTGTTTCTCGCTTTCGATTTTATTGGCGTCGAACCCGCTTAACTGCCGATTCCTCGGGCATACCGGTTTGTTAATATTCGTGGAACAAAAATTCGGCAACGCGTATCAGGTTTGCAGGTGCGCGAATGAAGGTGGACGACCGAAGGCTGATTTCTCGACTATAATTTCGATTTGCGATCACGTTCACGAAAAATTCGTCGTACACTATACAAAAGTAAATAAAATAGAATAGTAATTTCTAGAAGTTATCAAACCGCAAATCAACTAGATTTTTTCAATAGATAAGTACTTCCGTACAATGAAAAAAACGTTCTGCCACAGTGGCCATTTTTTGCAAAGCCTCCGCAAACTTTAACATTACGGTCTCCACCAAAGCACAATTGTGAGTCGAGCCAATTCGTATCGGCCCACGAGCTACATTTTAGTTTGCTGACGGTGGGCAGCCGTGATTTGCGCACGGTCGTCAACCGGCATGCTTATGGTAGATAAACAATATATCTGGATGGAAAGTATATCTCGTTTTCTTATCCCAACTAAGTATATGCCGGATAATCACCGTATGTGAACAATATATATTTCAAACTTTATGCATTTCAAACTTTAAGGTTATGCCGGCCGGTCTAATGTGAGCTAGGGAGTAACAGAATTGTTCTGACTTACCTTCGAATATCTTTTGGAATTTTTCCAAGCCCCATTCAGCCAGTTTCTCCTTCACCCACTCGTCCATTGTTTAAATTGAATAACATGCGTTAATTATATTGTCACTGATCGCAACAGATAAAATGAATGGCGGCGTTGTTTGCATAAAATGGCGCGTTCCACGTTAGACCGCAAGTCAGCAACGCTCCCATGCAAATTACAGCGCCGATTTACCGCTATCGGCAAGACAGCTATATGAAAAAACGCTCTAGTGCCGGTTTTAGTAGTTGGAACGGCATTATCATTGTATCGTTACTGTGAAGTATTAAAATTTGGCGATCGAGGCAGCCGACAGCTAAAAAAAATATCGTTACTGCGTCGGACTAGTACTTTTCAGTGTACTTGTAATACAAATTTTTTGTTCTAAGATGGTCGAAACGAAATCTTTGTCAGTTTTGCACAAAACGTATTCTCATTTTCTGTAACATTTGCGACAAAAAATCGGTAAATTCTACAAAGTTCTTCTTACCTATCTGATGTTACATAATACATTTTTGGCGATGCAGGGGATTTACCAGAATTTTTTTTGTCCGCTTTTACATTTATCATGAGATCTTGAAAATGTATCACAAATTTTGGCAAATTAACCGAATTGCTACTTAAGGGGAGGTTCCTCTATAATTGACCGACAAATTACACTAAGTTCAGGAATTAATTGTGGATGAACAACAAGACGTAATAAGGTGGTTTTTTTTAACCTTCATTTATGCTTCAATTGTAAAAAAAATATATTTTTTTTTCAAAATGGCATCCAAGATGGCGCCTGATACATGAAGTGCTCTCCGGTTCCATGCAAAACTGCGTGCATTCCTCACTCGTCGATTTTCAATCTAGAATCATGAAACAAGTTTCATTTTAAAACTGAATAAGTACATAATAGAATGAATCTAAGAAATCGAATAAATATTGACAAATGACAAAATGGCGGACATGTGAGTGAAAACAAACACATCCAAAAAACGAACTTTCAAGTTCACATGTCCGCCATTTTTTCATTTTTCAATATTTTTTCGATTTCTTAGATTCATTCTATTCTGTAGTTATTCAGTTTTAAAATGAAACTTGTTTCTTGATTCTAGATGGAAAATTGACGAGTGAGGAATGCACGCAGTTTTGCATGGAACTGGAGGGCACTTTATGCATCAGCCGCCATCTTAGACGCCATTTCGTGTAAATTAAAAAAAAAAAACAAATTTTATTACAATTGAAGCATAAATAACGGTTTACAAAAAAAACCACCTTATTACGTCTTGTATGTTCATCCACAATTAATTCCTGAACTTAGTGTATTTTTCGGTCAATTATAGAGGAACCTCCCCTTAAGAAAACTATTAACTACGTAATCACTTCTTATTATGCACGAACAAAATTTCATTTAAAAATCTTGCTAAAAATCGCTTCACTGATAATTTTTGTTATAAATTGAATGTGCCCCGCTGAGATCGATAATTTTTTGAAAAACAGAAATTTATAGCCTCGAATAAAAGATACGTTGATAATAAGATATTGTATTTTTACGTAGAGCTCGGCCGTTCGCAGTATTGGTATTATGTGCTCTAAGTGGCTCTCTTCCTCT
Source organism: Clistopyga incitator (assembly GCA_947507545.1). NCBI lineage: Eukaryota > Metazoa > Arthropoda > Insecta > Hymenoptera > Ichneumonidae > Clistopyga > Clistopyga incitator. The sequence goes on from OX382176.1 coordinate 8,668,706, forward strand.
CGATAAGAATCTATTATCGTCACGTGTCTATTAACCCTCGACGTTCCCGTTGGCACGATAATGCGCTCTTCTGTTTTTTCTTCTATAAAATAGCCTTAAACGCGCGTCATCATTATGAGTATCTCATGGAAGCACATCCGTTCGCAACATTGCGAATTTGCCCACTGAACAGCTCATAATTACACATTTTATTAATAAATGAGGTGATAAGAGTTGTACCCTCGAATACCACAGGTATACGCACATATACATAAAATTTACTCGAAAAAATATTTGGAATCTTAATGTTTTGCATACCGGAATTGATACTGCATATATTAAATCACATTCGATATGTTTTAAAATTCAATTTTGCTAAAGATTTGTGCTGGTACTTTCTATGGTCAGCCTTCTGTCTTCTTTTCTGCTATCACTTCCGGCCTGCACTTCACTAAGCTAACCTAACTTTCCAAGTGTCCGAGGCCGACTTAGCTACACAGCGAAATTCCATTAACAATCAATTCTACTTTACAATTCTATTAGAAAGCAAACAATGCAAGTATAATGTACCTATGAAAATAAAATTTATACGTCGACTCTATAAAATAGCTTTTTTCCAAAAAAATATTAACTTTTATTCTAACAATAATATTAATACTCTAGGAATTTGGTAAAACGTGGAGTTCCATAAAAAATAAATCCTACTTTGTAACTTAATTAGAGAGAGCAAAGAATGTACGTACGCAGTCAAACTCGAACCTTATGCGTTTATGAAAGAGCGATTTATTTGTACAGAAATCATTGTGAATTCTAATTTAAGGACGCTGAAGAAAATTTGCGAGGACTGAAATTCCATTAGGGATGGATTCTAGATTACAACTTCGTTAGAAAGAAAAAACTGTAAGTACAGTGTGCCGACGCCATGGGCACGTGGGAAATGCGAAAAACGAGTATACCGGTATATACTTTTGATTTTTCGATATATATTTGACAGTAACTTATTTGAATACATACACCGAGGTCTCAAAAAACCTGACCTGTCGCTCGCGGACTGATGTGTCAGCCTGTGCACAGCTAAACTTTCATAGATGCATTACATAAATTCCATATTAATGGGTACACTGATAATATTACCTTCTCGTTGCGTTCTAATTCAATTGTAATCTAGGATTTTTTCCAAGCGGAATACAAACGGAATTACACTAATTGTTTTTCACACAGCATTGTTAAACGAAAATTTAAAATGATTTCTTCGAAAATAGCTCTTTGATAAATGCATAATATAAGTTTCATATTCACGTGAATATTATATTTACATTATTTACTTTCTAAGTAAGTTATAATGTAGGATTAATGTAAGAATAGTACAATTCCACTGTCTGCTAAATGACCACAGTTTCCTTCCTGGAAAGAACTTAAAAAGTCTCTTGAAAAATAGTGATTACACAGAAGCATCATGTAAATTCCATTTTCGTGGGTACGTTATAAAAGTATTCACACAGCAGGTGAATACTTTTTCAGCACAAAAAAGCGCATGACCTTAGAAAAGCTCCACTCACGAGCACATCTAGCGTTGCTGGCTCCTTGCCTCTCGCACTTTTCTCAGAGTGTTTCTTGATGAGTATGCGCTTTCGTTCATTCATTAAGTCTCGGGTGTTTGGGCTCGCCTTCGACGTCGTGTCGGGCTTTCACGGCGGTGGGCCACTTCGCGTTCCGGTTAAGGTCGATGAGACGAAAGAGAGAGACACATATATATGCGGAGAGAGACCAAGAGAGCGGGAGAGAGAGATAGAGAGAGAGAGAGAGAGGAGGAGGAGGTAAAATGAGGACAGCAGCGTGTACTACGCTTATTGTAGTAAGTTTGCTCGAGGCGTGTGTCATTCACCGAATATCGGGAAAAGACGTGCGTGGTCGGGTGGGCCAAGGGGTAGGGGGCCGAAGTCGCGGGCTCACTGCTCTGCCCTCCCTTTACCCTTGGCAGCGTGGTGCACGGCGCGTGAGCTTTCAGCGTTGCAAGCTTCCAGTTTTAAGCGGCGACGTCATCGTCATCGTCCCGCCGCATAATTTCACTCCATGCAGGCTTCTGCCTTTGCTTCTGCTCCTGCTCGCTGCTAGTAGATACTTTACACAACGTGAGCGTCGTAGCAGTGGCGAGCGAAGCGGAAAGGGTGACGCGAGCTCGCGCGCTGTGCATACTCATATAGGATATATAGTGTATGCTGCAGTAGTAGAGGTAGTAGCGTATACGGTTGAAGGGGTTCACCGTGCGCGCCGCGAACCGCGACCGTGGCGAGGGGCCGCGTAACTGGGGAGCAAAGAGAGAGAGAGAGAGAGAGAGAGAGGAGAAAAAAGGGAAAAAATAGCTGCGTTAACCCACTGACACAGACAGGTCAGGCAAACGGGATGGCGGGTAGATGCACTGTTAGCTTCTGTCTCTCTATTTTCTTTTTTTTTTTTTTCGTTCTCTCTCGCTCTCGATGGATCGATGGATTCTTCGAAAAGGAGATATGGGGCTTCAGGTTCAACAGCATTTGTCGCTGAGAAAAATTCGATTGCAGGCGTATTCTTCATGGATCTACGAATTACTTCTATAAAATAAGGTGATTTTTAGTTATGTAGGGATTGAGAGTGAGTGTAGCGTACCTTGTGGAGGACCGACAACGATAGTTTAAAAAGCAGTGGAACACACCTGATGTACTGTGGCATATACTGAGTACTGGCGTCATATTATCTCCACACTTGTGTTCCGTACTATCCGTACAACAGAGCCAACGCGCGCCCGACAGTTGTCTGAATACTGAGCGTGTCTTGGGATAAGACTTCTCATGCTGTAACCGTCTATCCATTTAATTCACGCCAGTTCTTGCATTTTAGTACGTCTTTTTGATTTTTCGAAATTTCATATTTCAATTCGTACAAAGCACCATCGAAATCGTTTAGGTATCCAGTCTGTGATTGAATTTTAGTTGCGGTCTGTCAGCATTTATGGATTTCTCGTGAAAACTGTTTTGTATGACTATGTGGTATAAGTACTCAATGAAATAATCACATTTTCACGAGAACACAGTTTCCTCCACGAGAAACATTGATGAGGGTCGACATAAACTCAAGCCGCATTCCGTTTATAAACTATATGTAAATACATTGCGTTTGACTGATGCGTCAAAGGCGATTAGTCGGCAATACAACTGTAATAGCGTTCACTTGGGCTTAAATTGCGATTTTAACGAATACACACGGTTTATACGGATAGCCGTGTCAATCGTGTTGTTTGGCGTGTTAGTTGTGCCAACTAACCCCGGTGAGTCGCATACAACCGTAAAAGGTGATCACCGCGACCCAAGCTATGCGTCTAACAAAAAGTACTTGTCTCGACTCACAAAATTTATGACTGTATGGACTTGCGAAAAGTGAGTCCGTACATCCACTTCTTGGGTGTGCCCGACTACGTCTTTTTTTCTCCGCGTATGCGGCGGTACACGTGCCCTCTATCAGCGACAAGCTGAAAGCTGATAGAGGGCACGTGTACCGTAAATAGTAAATCACCGAGTATGTATACATGGAGCAGTGCAACAGACGTCGTCACCACATATAATCCCTCTGGCCTAGCAATCGGTTACCATTAGAGAGCATAATTCACGCTAGAACCTTGCTCAGAAATGTTTTAATTACAATTACCGGTTAATTCTCAGAATTGGTCTCACAAGCTTTGGCCAATTAATTTTTCGCCTTACTAGAAGTCTACGTTTCAGTCTTCTTTTTTTCTTCTCTCTCTCTCTTTCTCTCTCATTTCTCCGGTCTCGATGTAAGAGGTAAAAAAAAAGCGCGAGGATGAGTATCGCGTCGCAGTGGATATATAGAGAATGTTACAGAGGATGGGCTTCTGGCTAAGAGAGGAGGGCGCGGCAAATTCTTTTTCAGGCTATTTTATTTCGCGTCTCTAGCGAGAGAGACCCGAGCGCGAAACGCCACGTTATATTCAACCGGCGCGCGTCCGTTGCCATTCACTCTTATCGGGTAGGCCGCACTGGCGGCGGCGACTTGCGGTTCCTCTCGCCTCTCACTCCCTTTCGCTATTTCCCAGGGTCTCTATATATTTCTATTCGAGCTCTCACTCGCTGCCACTTGGAGACTCCTTACTCTTTCTACTGTCCGAGTATCGCGTCCATCCGAGAAGGATCTCGACCTTTTTTAAACTTGGTCCCGGCGACTCTACATCACGAATAGACTAGGGGGAGGTGACGAGATCGTCTCGTCTACACACACACAAGTATACACACACACATGTATATATATATATATATATATATATATATATATATAGGAAGCATTTCTTGTCATTTTGCACTGGTTTATTTTGTTCCCTTTTTTTCACACTATTTCATCTTTCCATATTTAAAAAAAATTGATGACAAACTAATCAATCGTTATTAAATTAAGATAAAGTTTCGAGGTATAAAGTTTAAAAAACGACGCAGAGCATAATTCAAATGTTTTTTATGATAGTGTATACCGACATTAAAAGTACATACTTTTCCACCGTAAATTGTTATGTTCATCAATATGAAACCAATTGGTTTGACTTATCGAAGTCAACTACTACCGTGGACTAACTCTGATATTTTATTTATTATATGGAAATGGTGATTTATAGGGACGCACCACCATTTTTCAGTGATAGTTGAACGTCGACTTATTTTTTATTTTTTTGTGGTAAGTTTGTACAATTGCCGTGACTAAAATGGTTACCGCAATTTGAAAACATGGTTAAGATTTTGTGAACTGCTAGTGTAATGTTAAATATTAGATATTGCTTTGAATGCAAGAAGGAAAATATCTCAGCACAAATTCATTTTTCACCGCCGAATCATCGGTTTATCGCATTTATTTATTTTAGACATTATGAATATCCTATACAATTAATATTAGATATTATCAAATTCTTGTGAATAGTGGCGATACCAATTTTATGTTTTCAGAATATGAACTGCTCAAACCGTTGCAATAGCCATTTTAATAATAAACAAATTAAAGAGATATAATTCATCCAACCGGTTAAAATGTTGTAAGAAAATAATATCAAATATTGATATGTTACTCGATAGCTTGTGAAAATATCTAGTTGACTATAATAATTGATGCCTTCCCCCTTAAGAAAAAATATATACGTTCATTTTTTAATAGAAAGTAGATTCCTAATAATTATAACATCTGAATAAATTTCCTTCTTCTCGAACATGAAAAGTCGGCAAATTCTTTTTTTATTCACACTTCACAATGAAAATTAAAAACTGGATTGTAACGTAAAAAATTGATTAACATTTTTTTTATGTTGTGAATTTGTAAGACACTTTAACCTGACTTTTAGACATTTTTAGGAATCTTTTTTATATACGTATATTGATATGCGTACGTAATGATTGTTGAATATATGTACACATATATCTTGAAGTGTGTGCCACGAGTCAACAGCAGCGTGACAGGGAATATGCTCGCTTCCGGTTGCGCCTTTCTTCTTCTTATACTTCATTTTCTTATTCTCCCCGACACTCTTTTCAAAACTGTTTACTAGGTCACTCTCATTAGTATGATATTTCCTGGGGCATGGATAAGAACGAAAATAACATTTGCGTCGTCTATGCAGTCGAACAGCTGACAAATTCAATTGAAGACGACAAATTGAACAGACATTTTCTTCCCATTGTTAGGCTTCCGGTGTAGCGATGGTACATCTTTACTTACATCCGCTCCAGTTCCAGGAAACGCGTAGGCGATTTTATTTCGCTACTTCGTTATTCGGTTTATGCTACCATAGCTTTTACTTATGCCTGGTCGTCGGTTTACTTCATGGCACACACAATCCATTACTTTCAAGAATAAGAATTGATGAACGGATTATTTTCATATTACCATTGATTTGAGCTGCTTATGAAAAGTTATTTAAACCTTGCAGCAAATGCTTAGAAAATCAATTATCAATTAAATTTTGCCAGAAATTATTATCCAATATTTAGGATTACGAGCATTTATTTTTGAATACATCATATATAAGTCTCGCATGTTTAAAAAAAAATTAGTCAACAATACGATTAATGTTTATTAAATTTACTTATTATGATATACTTTTTCGTAAGTTTATATACTTTTTATGTAATCATTTATGCAGAAACTGCTGTACTGCATATAATATACAAGTGGAACTTTGATTAATGAATGATGTAGCAAAAAGTCTGCAAATATTTCGGTTCTAATAATTCACAGTAAATTTGTATTGTACATTGATTAAAATCTCGAGTGAACTTAAAAAAAATGCAAACGGTTTCAATAGTAATTATTTTTATATCCTGAAGTAAATTTTACGCAAATTCAGTTCATTTCGAGACTGGAACATTTTTTGGCATAAGCCAATGATTACTTGAATCATCACAAAAAATAATGAAGGTAATCATTGAATTAAAAAATATATATCATTACATGTTATGACACTAATATTCGAAAATGGATAAAAACACTTATGGGATTGTAGCATGGTCACCCAACTTCACAATCTGAGTGACAGTGTTTTAGAATTTGTTGATAATAATTGCTTACAACATCACAAGTTAAGAATACAGTGCAATTTAGGAGCCTTTTTCCCGCTGCTTCCGAAATGTAATATTCTTGTAGAGTTTTCTCTCAACTATTGTCATATCTAGGTTGCAGTTAACAAAGGCACGTAAGCACTAAACAAATATGCAAAAAAATGGGCTTTTAACTACACAACTTTGAAGTTTGCTCGAATCACTAGTTTTCACAGTAGACATTCTCGAAAATTTGCATTCAGAATAGGAAATATTATCGCGAGTGGTAAAATAATGAATGCACTATTTGACACAACAGTTTTTAAGCCTGTTGTTTTGTTGACTCAATCACCATCGCCATATATCACTCGTTATCGTTTTTAAATCTGGCGTTCTTTCACTCCGTACAAAGATATATGCGAGGTATCTAACGTAATAAAATTTTACGAGATGAAATGCATATTAGCATTTAAAAAAATTATAATATCTCACATATGAATTCTGCTTTCAAGATTGAGTGTAATTATCAATTTTCTTACCTCACTTCTGAAGTATTTGCGAAGTTGCAGGTAGAATAAAAAATATTTATATGTATATTATTTAGAGTCGTTTAAACTGCAGGCATAGAACATGAATTATGTATTGACATCTTATTGCATACATCTACGAGCATTCAATAATTTGTAGCTGATTATGAATACAGGTGTTCCATTTAAAATTTAACGGCGTGACTTTTGAATTTTTATGAAAACTCTCGGTTTAGTTACTGCAGAGCTCAAATATGACATAGGAAGAGAAGTATTTAAAAATTAAGAGCTATAATCAATCAAATTAATAAAATTATTTTATTATACAAACATAACTGCGTGCAATAATTTGTAGTTAATTATGAAGACTGATGTTTTAAATAATAATTAACGGCGTAGCTTTTGAATTTATATAAAAACTGTAAGTTTAGTTGCTGCAGATTCAAATATGACATAATAAAAACGGTCCCTTAAAATTGAACGATATAATCAATCGAATTAATAAAATGATCTTAAATCAATTAATTTTGCAATTGAAACAGTGAAAATTTTATTAATTCGTAACATATACTTTGACATAGCATATTTTTCTTCTACTTGCAATACCTAATAAGAATACGAATAATTGATTGTTTTCCTGACTGTAAAAAAAAGTTTATTCAATGATTTACGGAGTTCTTATCATTGAGAATGATAATTAAAAAGAGAATATTAAAGAACCGTGGTTTTTGCCGATTCGAGTAAAGCAGAACATGATATCTTGCATTTTACTTACGAACGATTTTAGTATACATTGCTCATATCATAATTATTTATGGATTTTTTGTTGTACCGTAAATCCCTTACGTTTTTTCATCTTAAATAGTTTATTTTGTGGCAGAGACATATGCACGTGTAGTTGCAGCCGTAAATTTCATGTATAATGCGACGCATTACTCATGGCAAAACGTGGAATGGCCTGAGGATTCAGGTATTAGGGAAAGTAAACGAGTATATAACACTGGAAGACTTAAAAAAAACTGTTAAGTTGGTGTCAAATAAATTGTATCTAAGAAAACTTTATTTTTCTCAAATTAAGTTTCAGCTGCCGGAAGTAGAGACCAAGCGACGTTACGCATTTTAATCAATCTATTTAGATAACACAACTCAACTTAGTTTGAGTTGAAGGAATTTAGTTTGCTGAATAGTATTTGCCTTGAGACAATTGAACTCTGTTAACTCAATTGAATTAACTTTGAGCGAGCTGCACCCAATTAGCTTCATTGTACGAGTCAACTGCATTTCAATGAACCCACCCCCATGTAGTTTGAGTTAAATGAATTTAGTTAACGCACCTTAATTTACTTTCCGTCACCTGAATCCAGTTCATTCACTTAAATTTACTTTAAGGCGCCTGAATTTCGTTATTAAAGTTACATTCACTTCGAGCCGACCGATTTTCGATAACTGACCTGTATTTACTTTGATTCAACTAAATCCATTGAGCTTGATGAAATTTACTCTGAACCAACTCAATCCAGCTACCTTAATTACGTTTAATTTCAGTTAACTGCATCCCTACTGGAAAACTGCACTTTGTATGAACAAACTGGATGCAATTAATTCGGATTCAATTAACTTTGGGCCAACTGAATTAAGTAATTTGACTTGCAGTTGTTTAAACTCATTTAGTTGAATGAAATTTACGTTGAGTCAACTGAACTTATTAATTGCCTAAATCATTTAGATTGGGTAACTTAAAGTCATTGATTACTTGAATCAAGTTGACTTTAAATCATCCGAACCCATTCAGTCGAATCAAATTCACTTGCGTCAACTAAACTCATGTAATTGAATCGAATTCACTTTAGTCAACTGAACGTATGTAATTGAATTAAATTGACTTAGTGCGAATTGAAGTGACGTAATGCAATCGAATTCACTTCAAGTAAACTCAACTCGTTTAGTTTAGTCACGTTGACTTAGAGTCAACTAAACTGAGTGAGCAATTATACTTTCAGTCAACTGGAGTCAAAGTACTCTCTGTCAAATGCTACTCAAATTCAGTTGCTTACAACTTAATAGCTTTTTCTCTTTCTGTCTCAATATGTAACAAGCAGCCATCCACTTGTAAGAGCAACGCGATGTTTACACGCGAAGAACGCGTTAGCAACGCGCCTGATCCCAAGTACTTTATCGCTGAATATCGCCCCTCTATGTTCGGTTAGTGTGCGGTAAATTCCCAGAAAAATGTAGCGAGAGGTGCTTGTGGAGCCGGGCAGGCCCATTTCTCGCGCACTCGTGCACTCACCGCTCTGCCAACGTTCCGCGCGCTCGTATAGCTTGTAAAGGATTGCAGAATGCTAATTGCTGTTTTTACGGCGACCTCGTTTGTAGAATTTAGTGTTCCCTCCGGTGTAGCACGCCTGGCGAGTGGTAACGAACGAGTAGGATAAAGAGGAGGAGGCAGAGCCACCAGCAGAACCGCGATGGACCCAAGTTTTTCGTACGGTGAATTTATCGTGTCGGACTCAACTCACCACTGTTTGCTACCAAACCATCCATTTCGTCATTCGGAAAATATTCTCCGATACGCTACGACAATTTTATTCTTCTACCACGTGCCGCTCACGTTCTTTTTAAGGCGAGCCGAAATCAACTTAGTCGGTAAAAAAATTGTAAACCGTTGTATGGAGAAACCAGAGACATTTCGAAAAAAATTGATATGTCACCGGAAGCACATTTTAATTCTCCGGCCGGTGACATATTAACGCTTTTCCACAATAACGGTAAACTGGGAAACAAAAAATTGTAAGAACTAAATAATTCCTGTGAATTCTGTACAATTGGTTCAAGAAAAAAGATTTTTTAACCAATTGTACAGAATTCGAAGAAATCATTTAGGTCTTCCAGTTTTTTTTTTTTTTTCCTCAGTGTTGCCGTGGACTGATGGTGACCGAAAAATCACATCTATCTCTCTTGCACTTATATGTCACGTGGTACATGTTTCACCTGAAAAGACAGTCACACTTCCCTCGTCACACCTCAAAATTTTGGAACCCATTTTTTTCCAAACTACTCGGCAGTTAGAGCTCAAAATTTAAAAGAGTGTGCGCAAGGATGGCAGAAATGGGCTAAGTCTTTGACTCCTCAAAACTCAAAGTCGTTTGTTCGGGAGAGCCGAAAAACTAAACAGTAAGGTTATGTGCAAGAGACAACCCTATAGGCGCTTAACATTGGGCAATGAAATGACTGTAAACGTGACAATATTAAAAATATTAAAAATTATTCTGAATAGGCACATGATGTTTCAGTGATTAATAACTACACTAAAAAAAATGTCATTGATTCAATAAATACATCGTTTGCGGGCAACCAAAAGCAAGTGTTATCAAGTTAATTTGAAATCTAATTCCTCCAATACCCATGCAAGATCGAAACAATAACTCTAATATAAGCAAAATGATATTTTATTATTTCAATGTTAAATGGGATTGAACAAATAAGAACTAGAATCAATTAAAAACTATTTCTTTCGGCAGCCCGCAAACAATGGATTTAATAAATCAATGACTTTTTTTCAGGGTATCTCTTATTGTATAAAGATCACTTTATAATTGCGCCTAATTGAAATTAATTTTACTAAAAATTGTTTAACGTAATTTCTGCCTACAGATTTTTTCCTCGTACAACAGTGCGTCAAGAAATTTCCTTTGCGTCGTTTTGTTTCCCGTCCATTTCTTTTCTTAGCGAGTAATTTTCCCGTGAATCATCGTCTACCAAGTTGACAGACGAATCAGCGATGAGTGCATTTTTGCATGCATCGCGGTCATCGCCCATCGTGTATCGTTCGCAAGGTGAGGAAAGGGGGAAGAAAAAAAGTTAGAGCGAGTCGAACGAGAAATAATCAAAGTATGCCTCGATGCGCGGTTTTGGACGTCGATCGGTTAACGGATCTTTAGCAGACGGCCCGTGCCAGCACACTCTGCACATTATCGTCAGCTATATTAATGCAAAAATTTATAAACCGCGAGAGTGGAATTCGAAGGGTGAGTGCATCTTGTGCTCACCTTTTTCTTTTTGCGTAGACCTTTTTCTCTTTGCCTTTTCTACTCCCGTCAAGGCTGCCGGCCGGTTTTGCCGATTTTCTTAGTTCTTCTTTCCATATGGAAACATATTTGTTCTCGTGAAATTTTTTTTTTCCGAGACTTTTGTCAATATAAGATAAAGTCACCAGTGAATGAACAGTTAAGCAAAATGATTTGTTGATCATGGGCTTCTATAAAACGTAATATTTCCAATCTGACGTAAACATTTTTTAAGTACAACGAGTATATCGAATTACCTGTTGCAACTAAATAAATGTTGGTTCTTGCATCGCAAAATACCAACAACCGTTCAGATCATTTTCGGTGTACTGATCTCAAAATCACGAATTTTTTATTTATTTATTCATGAAAACGAAGCTTTTCCTGTGCGGAAAGAAAAATATTGCGAATGACGTAGAAGAGGTGGATAATTTTGTCACAAAATTATAAAATTAATGCAATAATGAAGACGTGAGAGTGGAATTTGAAGGGTGAACGCATCTTGGACTCCCCCACGGGGATTTTTTGTGTCTCCTCTCTTTACTTTTTCGACGCCCAGCCAAGGCAGTCAAGTTTAGCGGAGTGGCCTGAGCGAAAAGCGCAGCGGAGTTCCCCTGTCACACATTTGCTCTCTCGTGCGCCGCATGTCCTTCTACACGGCGCCTCCTTTATTTTTAAACCCGGTCTGGCAATGCACGTGCTGTGGCTCCGCGAGTGCGAGACGTTCATCGGTCTTCGGCTCGTGCCCCGTGGCCTCGCACCGGTCGCCTTCCTAAGTTCACTATTCACGATCTCTGAATTCCCCATTGCGGAATCTCGTCCCATCCATCATCAGCGATTCAATTAACCCAAACCGGGACAACAACATCGGATAATTTCTTTTTTCAGACTCCGACAATTTTTTCAGCATAATTCTGTGATTTATTGCTGAATACTTTATTCCACGATGCTCGAGGATGAGTCAGATTATTATTGTATGAACATTTGCATTTTTATGCCCTCGTAATATATCGAGACTCGGATCTCAGTTTATCGTGAAAATATAAGGAAATCCGATTGTTTTAATACTGTATTTACTCGATATTGGTTCAGTAATTTTTTATTTTGATCATTTCATTCCTGTACGGTTTTAATGGTCTTAGGGGTCTTATTTCCTTTTAAATAGCCTAATATTTGAATGAAACAAAAGCGTTTGAATTAGCCCAGGGATCATAATTATTTGTAATGATTACCATCCGGGAACAAGACGACAAAATCAGAAAAACAAATTATGTGATTGTCCATTTTGTAAACAAAATTCTGTGACTTATCTTTGAATCCAGGATGCACAAGCATGAGTCAGTCTATTATTGTACGGAGATGCGCAGTTTTTAATCTTTGTAATAGATTACACGCAACGGATTGAGTCTTTTCGTGGAGATAAAGGGTTTTATTAAAAAATTGTACCAGATTAAGTACTGACAAAGTGGAGAGTAAGTAGGGCAAAAATGATATCACAATTTATATAATTATATTAAGACCTGTAGATATTTTATTTACGTACAGCTTAAAGAACGTTTACTTCCGGTACGAATGATTCCGACAGTGAAATTTATTCTTAATGACTAAAACTTTCGAGAAAAAAAAATTGAATACAATAAATAGCGAAGAGCTTAATATTCTACTTTGTGAAAACTGCAAATTGAACCTATTGATTAAATCGTCTTCACAAAGTTCAATTTTCTTCCGTATACAAAAATTGCTAGAAACATATTTCTTGAAATAAGACACAAGTTATGCTAGAATCTATGTATGCATTTAATTGAAGATCGCAACTTTCTGCCACTCGAGAATGCATTTTTGATAATGTACATTGCCTCCTAATTATGTTGAAACCGAATTTTTGAATATTATTTTGTTAAATTTATTTAGAAAATTGTTCAAAGATTTAAGGTCTAATCGCTTGTCATTACAAGAATGTAGCACGTATTCAGTAAAATAGCATCATATTTCAAACTTAAAGATTCTTCTCACGCCTGCAAACAGCACTAAATTTTATTTTGCTTGTCAAACCGAAGTCCAAAATTTAATATCGACGGAAACCAATTATAAACTCGCAGGCTCATGTGATATAGCCAGCCTAGAGTCAATTGCAATTTCAGTAATATCAATATCAATTTGTCATTCATCAAATTTCATCCACTTTTCGAATGATGAAATTTTGCGAAGCACATTTTGGGTCTGGGATAATGATTGCTAGGTACAAATTGCTCCAAACTGAAGCCCAATTTAAATGTCAAAAATGCGATTCTGTCCAATATTGGCTGTAGCTAAGTTAATCATTTAAATTAATTGATCAAGCAGCAACAATCGACAATTTTTTATTGAACAATCTAAATAGATATCTACTTATCAATAGTTTAATAATCTAGGAAGAAAAGAAAATCGGTGTGGTTCACTCACATTCAGATATGTAAGACTAATATTTCATTGAAAATAACAATCACTTTTTCCCATTCTTTAATCTAGCTTAAAGAATTCATTTTCATGTGCAGGACTGTTTAAAATTCATAGAAAAAATTTGTGCTCAGAATTTCGAAAATTCCATATTTGTGTAAACAAAATAATTCTTTAATTGTTAGATATCTTCACAACGACCAAGATTCGTACAATGTTTTTCATATATTTCACATACACTAAGCCACACGAGTATTTGCAATTTTACTTTGTCTTCTCTTGATTTCCATGAAAATTTATATGAAAACAATCCCCATCGAAGCCCAAAAATGAATCCGGACTTCAATTCTGATCCAATATTGCGAGAAAAAAAATCCTCGCTTCCATGAAATCCATGAGGCTTCTTTTAACATGGAATGCCTTATAGATGCTACGGCGAGATATTTTTATAACACATACATGCACATCCACATCCACACACACATATATATAGGGCGAGGGTTTGGACATCAGAGAGTAGAAGCTCGTCGTCGATCTTTCTGGTGAAGCGAGGGGCGGTGACGTTAAAGATGGCGCGCCGCAGGGTGCGCGACGTTAGAGGGGTATATATATATATATATATACACATACATATATATACATATACATATATAAACTATCGTGCATCGTATATATTGCGGCCGTGTATAGAGCACAGCTACGGAAAAGTCGAAGGATTGCGCGTGGCCGAAGCGCGCGCTCTGTGCTATGGCAGGCACGCAGCCAGCGGCATCGGCGCCGGCCGCACACAGCTTCTCATTCATGATTTTCGAGAGCGCGACTGAAGCGCTACGCCCTGACGGCGCCGACAGCGGCGACGCCGCCAACCACGCGCGGATTTGTCCGCTGGCCGGCCGATGTCTGCGTCGCGACTTGGACAGATCCCTCGCGGCCTCGACAACGACGCCTCTTCTCGGCGGCGTATCGCTCGGCCTCGTGCGACACCGGCATTTCGATACGTACTACTAGCGCTGCTCTTTAAGCGGCGAAAACAGAGATGAAAATATTCCGGCGAGCCGGTCCCGAGCGGCTTCGCAAAATTCGCATCGAAAATATCCTTCATCGTTCCGCTATGACTGACGAAAACAGGAAATATTCATTTCGCCGTTTATGCAAAAATAAAATGGAAAAAAGGCAGCTAACAGCGAAAGGGAAATGCGGAAATCGGGATTTTTATATGGACGGCGTTTTAGCTGATGAAAATAATTGGATTACCAGTACGAAAGTCCGGAAAAGTTTCCGGCCGTCCGCCGCGCCAACGGGGATATTGATTTCCGCTTTTCCGGGCAATAGCACCGACGTTTTGTTGTTCTATCATTTTGGGCGGTGAGGAATGTTGCGGGAATCGAAGAACGCGGAGACTTCACTCAGGCTCTATCTTTCGCTACTATGCTTTACTCTCCTATGCCGTACTATCCGCTCATCTGACCCTGCTCTGCTCTTCGAACACGGCGAGCCAGTGCGCATACGATGATCTCGGAAACACGTGGAGCGCCGACGCCTTGCGCCGGCCAAGCATTGGGTGTGTGAGAGGCGATGCCATTTGCCTCTCGACTCATGGTCGAAATCGACGGGTCTGCGAAAAAACCTACCCACTGTTTTCCAGCTTAAATTGCAACGTTTTTTAATGCTTCCCCACGCAACAATTGAAAATTTCACTGTTACGCAAAACAGAAGGACTCCATTATTATCTATGATTGTTGTAATTTTTCGTTGGGCAGCTTAGATATTGTGACTTTTTAAAAATTTTGTTTTCTCCAATTTCAAGATGCCGATATAAATGCTTCGTTATACGGAAAATAATATTCATGGAAATCGGTATTGGGTTTGTGCCGAATCCATAAACAGATTTACACCTTATGGGAATTGAGCTGTTTGAATTTTTCTCCATCTACATTTTCTAGAGAATCGTCGTGAATAATGTTCAGTATTAGTAAATTTTTTAGCATTAGTATTTTTTTTTTGTCAATTAATATACCGGTTATCAAAGCTCAGATGCATATACCGTATATTAATTTTCAGATGCACTCGTTATTGACGATTGCAATATTGGTATTTAAAACTGAAATTTACAATACTCACGTACTGTGATTTCAAATACCAGTACCGTAGAATTTTTATACTGTTCTTAAATTTACAATAAGAGTATATTAATATGAAATTTATGTACCCAATTCGCAAATCTCATATCGTTCTATATATTAAATATTTTTGCATGATTAATAGTGTTGCCAAATTTGACTCATGAGTTGTTACGATACTTACAGGTACTGGTGAGTCTGGCAAATCAACGTTCATCAAACAGATGAGAATTATCCATGGATCGGGATACTCGGACGACGACAAGAGAGGCTTCATCAAGCTGGTCTACCAAAATATATTCATGGCCATGCAGTCGATGATTAGAGCGATGGACCTCCTAAAAATTCAGTATGGGGAATCTTCGAATGTAGTCAGTATCCTTGGCCATTTTTTCAACGACACTACTTTAACATTTATGCCGATGGAATTCAAATACTCATATTCTCTTCGTTTTTTTTTACCCGTCGTTTAGGAAAAAGCGGAATTGGTGAGAAGTATAGACTTTGAAACAGTAACGACGTTCGAAAGTCCATATGTGGAAGCCATTAAGGATTTGTGGGCAGATGCCGGTATTCAGGAGTGTTACGACCGTCGACGAGAATACCAACTTACAGATTCTGCTAAATAGTAAGCATTACTAAATTTCTATTCGGAGGTCGATCGGTACATGCCGTAATGTACGTTTCTACGACGTGAGATCACGCGAAATTCTTACGGCTAAAAATACACACGCGTGCTACACTCGGAAAAGTTACCTGAAAGAAAAAAAAAATACGGCCGCGCGATATACCAACGATACAATCGATTTTCATTTGATCTTGCGACTGAGAATGTTGATAACGTATTAAATGTGTGAAAGTTTGACACCAACTTTTTTTTTTTTCATTGCAGAAAGAAAAATGATAACGAAGCTAAATTTAAGTCGTTTTCACGTTTATAGGAAATATTTATTGTCGCCATTGAAAATTTGTTTAATTAGATACAAATTACTTTACTGATATTCACGATGCAAAATTTAGGGTTCAATTTACTATAAGAACAATTTGGAAGTATTAGAAGCTCGTATCTGTATGGGAGGAGAATTTCGAGATCAAAAATATAACAGGAAAGGTGTTTTATTTGATTAATATCGATATATGGTAAATGTTAAAAATCATTTTGTGGGCGTGTAGTCTAATTAAAATCGGTGACGTTCCCTCATTAATATCGTCCTCTTTGATCTGCTGGTATTTTTTGAAAAATAGGTACATTTGATTTGGTTATCCAAGCAATTTTTGTAAAATTGCAAAAACATCAGCTAGCGTTGTCTTAATTGTTTGTTTTTTATTTAATACTTTTTAAAATGATTTTATATACGCTTTTATAAAAGGACGGTTAAGTAAAACAAATTCCTTCATTTAGAATTCTGAGGTACACCCGTGAGGGTTTTACCTTGTTTAACCCCCCCCCCCCCCCCCCCCCCCCAGCCTCTCCCTCCTATCACTCCCTGACCGCACTTTGCTAAGCTTACCTAACTTCCAATGCGTCCGAAGCCGACTTAGCTACACTTTACCGCATTCACCATGGGCACGGGGAAACTACGGAAAACCCATACCGGTACAGACGGCCATATATTCTTCTGACTTCCTAGTGTATACACGAAAGAAGCTTAATTAAGTACATACACCTAGGCCTCAGGAAAACTGACCGCCCGCTCACTGGATCATGAGCCAACCGGTGCACGGCTAAGTGGTCACCCATCCAAGTTGTGGTAGCAAACAATGATACTTAATTCGGGAGATCGCCAAAAGCCGTGCACCGACTGCTCAACAGCCAGTCTCCGTTCCCGTTAGGTAAAATATTTGAGACATTATCCGACTCTGTAATTTATGCAGCTTCTTATTTTACCTTTTCCTGAAGTCATAATATCAAATATTTACCTAATTTTGCCTCTATCTCAAATCAAAACAAAGGTTAAACGAATTCATTTTCCGTAGAACGGGTTTATTATAACACTTTTCATAGAAAAATAAAATATTGGACACCTAAATATTAACGACTAAAATATTAACCGGCTTTGAGAAATTGGACTGAAGTTTCTGAGAATTTACTCACATGAAAAATAAGTATATTGAAAAATATATAGGAGATTAAGATTGTTTTGTCACAAAATATGACCGAAAGATGTACAAAAAAATAGAGGACAAACGTTTTTGACAGTTGTCCATAAATCGTGACATATTCCAATATAGATTTTAATTGCATTTTATGGTTATTGTTTTTTTGTACATAACTGTAAGGCCTCATTATCAAAAAAAAGGATGCTTGAACTATTTAAATAATTAAAACCTGCAGCGCTAAGAAAAAGATGTTTAACCATTTGAATCATTTGAAAATCGTTTCCAAAAAAATTCGTTGATAATTTGTCAAAAATAAACGACACACTTAATTCATATTTTAATCCATTGTTTGATCCATTATTTTTTAATCTAGTATGCTTAACTTCCAGAAAATGTCGGTGGATTGACATGTACACATTTTTTTTAAAAGCTGTAGACAATTGTTGCAAAACAGTAACCATTAAGTAATGCACAAAATACATTTCACAAGAATAAATAAATGAGGCTTGACAAAACTGTGTTTATGTAACTGTGCTATTCCGTGATTAATCAAACAGGTATCGAATTTCCAGCCTTGAGAATTTCAAATATTAAGAACCCTGATGTTACAGCTACCTAATGGAAATAGACCGAGTTGCGGCACCAAACTACCTGCCCACAGAACAGGACATTCTTCGCGTGAGAGTGCCCACAACCGGTATAATTGAATATCCATTTGACTTGGAAGAAATTCGGTTTAGGTATGTCTGACCACCCCCGCCGAGAGAGTGGGGAGAAAGGAAGATAAGGAGCGAGGAGAAAAGAAGCCTGTCTGCCTGCGCCTGTGTTCTACTTGCATCGGGACTTTGCGCAACATTTTTCCAGTGTTTTCAATGTCTTTTTCTTTTAATCGTGTTTTTTTTCTGCTTGTAATTAATTTTGCAACCTTGTTACTGACATTAGTATTGTGTGTTCATATATTGTTTTATAGTAACCGGATCCATCGATTTTTAACGTCACCGAGATTTCCATAAGATTGAAATAAAATACTTTCTTGCGTGAGCGTTTTTCACGTCGCTTACGAGACGCTTTTGCAGCCGTGCGCTTTCGGTCATTGCCACAACGTCGAGATTTGACTTTTTTTTTCTTTATCATTTTATCTTTGGATCCGATTACGCATGGTGATCTTTGCAGAACGTTGGAATGCCGGAGCTCCTGCATGTTTCTTCATATAAACATCTTTATACATATTAGTGTGTGTACTGGTTTTTTAAATCGCAACGTGCGTGCGAATAATTCTCAAACATCAGAACATTTGCATGGCATGGACTATCAAGATCGTTTCGCTTGGTTTGTTTTCCAGTTATCTTAGTGACCTACCGCGTATCGAAGCGTCTGACTACCTCCCCACTGAACAAGACATTCTTCGGGCTCGAGCTCCCACAACGGGCATTATAGAATACCCGTTCGATCTGGATTCCATCATATTTAGGTATTAATTGACGTGAATGTCGTAGCTACGCTTTCTTATACGATTATCCTGTCGGCGGGCTCAATTTTTGAAGCGTCTACAGTTCAATGCAAGAAAACCTCGAGCTACAGATTATAGACCTACAAAGCGAGTAAAACTCAAGTCAAGGTAGTTGAGCAATAATTGGCCAAAGTACAGAAAATTGTAAAATGGAGTTTATCGATATCTTGCTAAAGTTACCAATACATTTGGGGAAAAAATGTTACTCAAGTTGCATTTTCTACCTAGTACTCCATAGCAGAAATATCGTGAAGTTCATATTGGAAAAGCAGGAATACATTTGACGAATTTTTGTCTAAACCTTTTCATTCGGAAATCCTCCATTTGATATGGTAAACGAAACTGTTAAGAAAGTATGAAAATCTCTTGTACTAAGGCTTCTGAAGTTTGATAGGAGAAAACGCAAAGTTACAGATTATGATTCGACAATGCGTGAAGAACTTCAGTTGAAGGAACTTGAAAAGAAATTTATTATAGTGCAAGAAAACTGTAAAATAGATTCCGAGTTTATTGAAATCTGGCATATAAAGCCAATCAAATTAGAAGATGTATGAAAAACTCACTTAAGTTGCATTTTCTATGTAGTACTTAACAGTAAAAATATCATGGAGTCAAAGGTTTATTATTATTATTATAATCGATTCGGGAGAAATTTTGAAAAATACTATTTGAGAAAGAAACTGAGTCATCATTTATTAAGATCAGATTAAATTACATAGTTATCGAATAACTGCGAATAATTTAGTCTATTGGATACCAGCATAAATCAAATTATTGTTTTGAGATTATACATAAAGCTAGATTTATTTAATTCAGGTTTGCCACTCTGCACAACTTTCTTTTTGATGATGTGAATACACAATTAATTATATCTAAATCGCGATAAACTTAATTTTACGACGCTGACTTACCCTCCACGACACAATTTCAATATTTTGAATGAAATGTTGACAGTTAATTTTTTTCCATTAATTTGTACAAAGTTATAGCATGTCGTAGTGGTTTTCTTTAGCTTTACAATACATTCGCGATGCACGTACTTTATTTTGACTTTGTTCTGTTTGTTGCATTATTTCACGTATGGCAGCAATCACTTTGGTTGCGTTATCTTTAATGGTTACGTTAAATACAGAATTTTTGTAAAAAAATATTCGTATCAGGTCTGCGATTTTATCGGCTTTCATGAATAGGACTTTTGCACACTGTCCAAAATCACATAGAGGTGTCTCAAAAAGTGCAAGGTAAACGGGAAAAATTGGAATTAAAAAAATATTTTGATGCCTGAATATTGACACTAAAACATTCATAAAATTAGATATTCTTGGGCAAAAATACAAAAGGTAAAAATTAATTTGGAATTACCTCTGCCAAAAGCATTATTTTATTTAATAACGGCTTGCAAAAAAGTCTGCTATGAGTTTGAATTTAGACAATAAATCTGCACAATTGAGAAGTGATAGTGCCTAGAATATCGTTGAATAAAAAATCCCAAATATAACGTATATTTGCTGAAAATGATCATTATCCTTTTTTTACTTGCATCGATTATTTGAGTTGTAATACTACCAATGGTTTGCACGATTAATGTGGCAGGGATTGCAACATTAGCTTCGTATAATTAAATTGAAGATACGTTGTAGAGGAAACGAAGGGTATTTGTATGTAATTAATCAAGACAAAATATTTAGTATGGATAAATTAACGGAATGCTTTGGTTCGTGATAATACTTCTTTATTTTCAATCTACATAACTCTTGCTTCCCGATAAATGTGCTTGCTTTATTTTTTGTCGGGTATTTACTGAATAACTTGTATTTCTATGTACATCATATAGGACCAAAATATTTCAATTTTTACAGGATGGTGGATGTCGGCGGACAGAGATCTGAAAGAAGAAAATGGATCCATTGTTTTGAGAACGTCACCTCGATTATATTTTTAGTAGCTTTAAGTGAATATGATCAAATTCTGTTCGAATCGGAAAATGAGGTGAGTTAAAAATGATGACAAATTTTTTTTATTGCCAAGCGTTTTTTAACGTCACTGACATTCGTTTTTTCTGGGTACCTTTTTCAGAACCGAATGGAGGAAAGCAAGGCGCTATTCAAAACGATCATAACATATCCCTGGTTTCAGCACTCCTCTGTTATTCTGTTCCTAAATAAGAAAGATCTGCTGGAGGAGAAGATAATGTACTCCCATCTCGTCGACTACTTTCCAGAATACGACGGTAAGTTTACGATCTTTCGAAAATTCTCGAGGAACTCATGAACATCCATTCGATTTTTTAGCATCCACCATTAATTTATCTTGGGTGGCATCACATTTCTCGCCCGAGAATAATTTAAGGGGATGAATAATTGAATCAAGTCAACATCGGGCAAATTCGTTGGTGCATGAGAGGCATTCTTTGCCAGTGCAACCACTTTTCCCACTAGATACATTTAATTCCTTCATTGGGATACTTTGTATTTTGTTTTTAATTTTACATGATCGCCCATAGTCCAGACAAAATCTGAGAGAAATATTAATTAGTAAAAAAAATTATCTTTGAAGTGGTCAACAATGCTTTTTCTCACTTCCGGGCCGAAAGCGAAACTTTCGTCCCGCTGCGCGGAACGAAGTTTCCGCTTTTCGGCTCCGTCTATGAGAAAAATCGTATACACTCCTCGGGCAGTAAATAAGAAAGCCTCAGATCACATGTTTGTCAACCTCGGCTTCGTCTCGGCCGACAATTACATGTGATCTGAGACATTTCTTACTTGACTGCCCTACGTGTGTAATATACTATTCCGAAGATATAATTGTTGAATGGCCACAGAATGCCTGATATATCACTTATTTCGTTGCCGGTGATATATGAACCTTTAAACAAATAATTGTTTGTTCAATGAAAAAAGCACCTGGCTGTTCTGGTTTACCTACAATATTCCTTTTCTGTTTATTTTTTAACTTGGCACAGTGTTATAAGAAAATCATTCTTGAACTATCTTCATATGTGTGAAATATGAAATCGTTCGACATCAGTTTATCGATTTAAGATAGTTTTGCCATTTAGCAAAAAAATTATTTTTCTTCGCACAAACAACTCTACGTATTATCCAAAAAAAGAATGTGGGTCAATATGACCTATTTGCCAATAATTTTGCAATTGAAGATTTCACATTACCAAGATTTTAAAAAATGGGTTTTTCTTTTCTATTACGGGACTTTGCAGAGAAATTTGTTTAAAGCCTTAGAACTTGGACCTTAATTATTTTCAGAGCAATTGTGGAACATGACTAAATATTGGTGGCTGCTGAAATTTCGTTGGATATTATCATTGTCCTTTGCAGTATCTAAGATGTACTTACTTCATAAAATCAATGACCTTATCCTCAAATTTATCATTTTGTGAGCCCAAAATTCTTCACACCGGTAAAGCAATAAGTTTTGTGGTATAGGCCCTAAGCAGGACGATAAACCGGCCCGAGAATTCATCTTAAAGGTGTACCTCAGTTCGAATCCTGATCCTGACCGCATGTGCTACTCGCACTTCACTGCTGCGACAGGTCTGATAAATAATGTCTTCAGCTAAATTGTAGCTGGCTAGCAACACTGTTTAATCCACTTACAGAGATATATAACTCAAGAGTCGAACCCCTATCCAATATTTGTGAAAAAGTATCGCACTCGTGTACAATGTTTTCATTCCCAGCTGCTAAAAACGACCTTCGCTTATCGTACCTTACAAAAAACCGGATTGATATCTCGGTGCCATCACCACGGAGTTATCGGATCTAGATTAAGGGCTTTTCCCAGCAACGCTGCACAAAATCAACGATGCAAAGCTGACCTTGTAATCTCCATCCTCATTATTACAGCAACAAAAAAAGAACTATTGTTACTTTTGTTGATCCTTGAGTCGCTGCAGCGATGTTATTAATTTTCATATCTTTTTATTTGAGTTAAGCAATAATTTATTAACTAATATAAGTTATCACATTGTAGAATATGATTTGGTGAGAAACATCTCATTTACAAAAAAATTTTGTCCTTTTTGTGCAAGTGAAGAAATTGGATGTGAACGTTTGTTAATAATCAATTAAACAGAACCGTAAATTAATTGCCAGTAAATATTTCGCTGTTCTGCTCTTAAATGTTAATTTCGAATCATTAAGAGAAAATAAAGCTTGTCATTTTTTACAGTCCACTAAAATTATGATACTTGGAATTAATTTTGTCTCTGTTACAAACGCAATTCCGATAACAATTTATTGAATTGAGACTACTATTCATAAAAGACTTACATTTGACAGTTGATTCGTAGAATTTCAATTGTCAACAATAATTTATTTTGGAAGGATTATTTGTTTCTTTTTTGCAATTGAACGTATTATTTAAGATAATTCTTATGATCCATCAAATCGAATGGAGAATAAAATACTACAAAACATTTTGATTTATTGTAGTTGAACATTGATTTCGAAATATTCGAAAAGAAAATTCACGTTCTATGCCAAGAATATTTTCGGATTAAAAAAAAGTGCACTTCCAAAATTACCAAAACTTTGAACTAGGAACCCTTAAAAATAATGCATTGCGCCAGGGGCAGAAATCAATTGCATCGTGAAGCTGCAATGTCGCGTAACTGTTCACGTCATGAATCCCAAACGTAATTTCAACCTTGCCAGACATTAGTCCGAAAATTCTGGTCACAGTTCGATCTCTCGATTGTGTAATCGGTAGCAGCTTCTTAACTATACTCTTAAGAGGCTTCATTGACTTGCGCCGAAGCTAATTCAATAAACTGTCCTTCGAAAGCATATTGAGTTATCGTGAATTATTGGATTAACTCGAATTACGACGCTCTTCCAGTAACACCGCTGAGATGACTCACCACCCATTCCCTCATGTACATCGTGTTTTCTTGACTTATGCTGCAAGTACATATGGTCTTGTAGTTGCCCGTAAAATAATTTAAAAAAAAATGATTCGTGATCATATCCGCCGCGATTGTAGAAGTATTTTCCAGTACATTTAAATCCACGCACAGTGTGTTCCTTTAGTACGGCTTGTCGTGTATATTTTCAGGGCCACAAAGAGAGGCCACAGCAGCTAGAGAATTCATACTGAGGATGTTTGTCGACTTGAATCCGGATAGCGAGAAAATAATTTATTCTCACTTCACATGCGCCACAGGTAGGCTTGCTGTTAATTTCCAGAAGTAGAGCGCTTCACAAATCGTAAGGCTGATGTTGCATGTTCTGGCTTTTTTGTTGTTGCTTATCCTCCTCAGTGACACTTAACGTTTGATAAATGTTTGCTTTTATCGAATCTGCAGATTCCACGGTAAGTGACTAATCGAATGACGGGAATACCAATTAGCACACGCAACCGAACTCTCGTAACGGGGCAAAAAAGTTAAATGAATAAATTGTCATTTGTTAAATGGCGCAATTGCATTAGCTCAAGAACTGCGGGGCCAATTGGTATTCGTGTATGTCTTCGTAGTCGGCGATATTCTAATAATGTCTTTTTTTTCTCCCTGATAATTTTGCATGCCGCACACGTGGATTCAATTATCAGACACGGAGAACATCAAGCTTGTGTTCTGTGCCGTTAAGGACACTATTATGCAAAGTGCTCTCAAGGAATTCAATCTCGCTTAGAACGTGTTGACGAACTTTTATGCTTCGATTTTTTTGTGAAATTTCGTGTCGGATTTTGGAACGTCGACACGACTATGTTTTTTTTTTATATATGTAAACGATGCGACGAGGAATCGTTAAAATTCCGTGTTTGAGTATCGACTGCCAATTGTGAGTTTTCTGCAGAATTCTGAGAGAATTTGTCAAAGCGAAACTCTTCGTCACTTCTACTCTATTGTTTTGATAGTCTTATCATTGCTGCGATTATAATAATGTGAAGCAATCTACGTCTTAAGATCACTAAGGATATTATCATGCTTTGCACAAATGTTTGTCAGGTATGCCGATGCATCTGGATACTGGGATTATTTAATATCGTTAAGATCGACACAAAAAAATGTACTTTTCGTCTGTTCTTATAGCGAACTCCTTTTACGTGCACTACTAATATTATTCCAATAGCATCTTCAAATCATAGATTGGAGGTAATTTTAACGATGCTATCTCAGCAAATAAATACAAGGATTCGAACCGATAGAAAATAATTCTATTTTACGAATAACCAACACAGTCACGTGAATTTACTGGCAATTTACGTAAATTATACTTGCAAAACAGTGGAATGAAATAAATGACCTTTCAGATTCCTTACATTCTTTTGTAATTCAGAGTTACTTATGGATTTATTTGAAAATGTAGAGCCAATAAATGCTGTAAGCCGAGTGTCTGATAATTCTTAGCAATTCCTTGAAGTTTTGAATTTTCATTGATGAGCAACGATGTTTACATAATTAAAATAAAACTTTTCGTTTTGTAATAGTCAATAGTGGTATTTTCAATGAATTGTTGCAGTCGCCAGTGCAAAACATGTAAATAAATTCTCGACGAACAAAAATTCGATAAATAAAAATGAAAAATACCAGATCCAATCCGACTTGGATGTTTCATCGGCTCGAATCAATGTATTTTTTTGGATAACATACGGGTATTCGAAAAGTCATTTTCTCTTACGCTGAATCTTTTCATACGCAAAATCTATAGCACACTAAGGCCTTAAATTTGCAAATGTTTATCACAAACTTGGGAACGACGATTAAAGGAGACCACTGTACAAGGATCCCTAACATGAATACTTTAATGTATATCATCAATAAGTAGTGCATAAATGTCAGCGAATATAAGTTTCATTCTCTCTACTTCGAAGCTCTCTATATCAAATGTCAAAAACAACTAAAATTAGAATGACTAGAATGTGACTCTCAAATAACTAGAGTTAAGTGGGAATCGTTATCGAGCTGTGCTGGTCAATTATAGATACAGCATTCCACTAGATTATCTCAGTGTAACAAAATGCAGTATCTATGATTAAACAGTGCAAGTTTCAATTAACTCACGAGTTTCACAGAATATCTTATCGTATTTATTGAGAGAGAGTATTCCTTGAACATGAATTCCACTCAATCGTAGTTATTCGGCAGTAATTCGAAGATTTTCAGCATTCGATATAAAGAGCTACAAGAAAGAGAGAATAAAACTTTTATTCGTCGACATTTATACTGTTAAAATGCAAGCAAATGTAATGTACAAAGTGATATGAGATTTTTGAATCGGATATGTGAATTCCATATTAATATACTTTTACTGTAAATTTGAGAATAACATAAGTATTATATGATACCGCCATTTAAAAATTACAGTAGATTCCTATTATAATCTTAATATTAATAGACTAATTTTATATTTTTTAATGACAAACTCGTTTGAAATTTAATAGACGGTATATGCAAAAAATTGTTTACAGTAAAATATTATCGATAACCTACATTGCAATGTTTGCATTATTATCTAAAATAGACATTTTATTAGAGGACTTAGCCTAAAAATTTTATTGAATTTTCGTCATCAAGTCTGTGATATACTAACGATTTCAGGGACGTAGGGTGCTGAACTTTGCGTATGGAGAACCTTGAGAGAAATTAATTTTGTGCACTTGTATGTCACCCATTATTGTCACTGAGTAATCAGCTCGAATGAGCTCAGAATTTAGCACTATTAAATACCAAATTCATTTGCTACTCATCTGAGTTGCTCCGAAGGCGACTCGCGCTTCTCTATGTAAAATCGACAACTACAGAACCGGAAATGATTTTTGTATCGATAATAAAAATAAAGGGTTGCATGCTTTGACATAGGTGTTCGGTTCATTCATCGCAAAATTGCATTTACCCCTAAGCAATCCGAGGCGCATGACCTTTTATTTATTGTATTTTACATTTCGTCTGTTTCTATATCCCTTTACGTGCGCTGTTAATATTATTTTTACAGTATATTTAAAAGGTAAATATGTGGTTAATTTAGCAATACTAACTCAGTAAATAAATACAATGATCCGAAGCGATCGAAAAGAATTGTATTTTACGATTAATCAACACCGTCTTGTAAAATTATTGCTGATTTTAGTAAATTATATTTGGTCGAATGAAAATACAAGCCCTTTCGGATTCCCTATATTTTTTTGTTAGTTCAGAATTACTTATGAATTCATTTTGAAATCACTGTTAAGAAATATTACCAATTAAGTGGCTGATAATTCTTGACAATTTGTGAAAGTTCTAAATTTCCACTAAAGACAACAATATTCTTAGAAATCAAATGAAAGTTATCGTTTTAAACAGCAAATGATGAAATTCTTAATAAATGTTTTCAATCTCGAGTGACAATCTTGTGAATTTATTGCTAGTAAACAAAATGTAAATATTCAGTAAATGAGAATAAACAAAAACAGCTCCAAATTCGATTCCACCATACAATTGTTGCCAACCGGTGTAAATAGATGTATTTTTTTTGCTGAATAATCGATCAGAATTGAGCATTACCGAATTTCAATTTATTTGCTTATCCGAGTTGCTTCGAAAATGACGCATTCACGTTAAAACAACAAACAATTACAAAGTCGGAATCGATATTTATATTGTTAATAAATGTAAAACTGCAAGCTTTGGAGGCGCATTTGGTTCAGTCATCGCAAACCCATTTGTACTTTTTTCTAACGAATGCGAGACGCATGATTTTTTCTTTATTGCATCCCACGTTAACAAGTTCACGAAGCTCGCCTTTGGTAAGTTTTCGCCGCAAAGCTTCCAATTCATTTAACAATTACTCTTCACACGTGGTATTCTCGTTGCAAATTAATGGACTAACGATTATGTGTGTGATTGACAGATACGGAGAACATTAGATTTGTCTTCGCGGCGGTGAAGGACACCATCCTCCAATCCAATTTGAAAGAATACAATCTGGTGTAGACGACATCGATGTGATAAACCAGAGTGGATTCAGCTGTATCTACAGACCTCACAGACCAGAGTACCCAGTTTACGGACTTTGTTTGAGAGCTCCAAGAAGTGAGAGAAGAGAAAGAGCGAAGAAGAAAATACAAAGAAAAACAAAAAGATGAAAGAAAGCAAAAAACGACAGGAGTGCCCAAAAGAGAATTGAAACAAAGTACGAACAACAAAGCTGGAAAACAGTTTAAAAGACTCGTGGGGTGCTGTCTGCATAAAATGTCGCTGCACGAGTGTAAACAACTTTTTAGCTAGAAAAAAAAAAGAAATATGTACGATTGGGAGGACAAAAGGGTGTAATTTCCAGCGACAAAACAAAAAAAAAACACAAGGACCTAAATCTGAGCGTTATACGTTCTTTCCTAAAACTTTTCACTATCGATACCAACAAACTGATTTAGTTTCGTACACTATTTGTTGAATTTGTTACCTTTTTATAGCTTAGCTTAGTCGATCGAGCCCGGCTGACTGCGACATCGCCTGATTTTTATAATAACGAATATTAAGGGGGAAAAATAACAAAAAATGACGAATAAAAAAAATGATAAGGATTAATAATAATACAAATATACAAAGGAGAATGAGGGCGCGAGTGCGTCGCGTGTCACACACTACATCTGTCCCGAGCAGAGAGATCTCAGCTAGAGAAGGATTAGATAAAACGAAGATTAAGATGGTGGGAGTGAGGCTCGATTAAGAAAACGAGAGACAGATATAAAAGGGGTGGAGGTGGTAACGAGGAGGACGAAAAAGCTTTTTAAATCACGAGTAGTCGGTGACACAAGTGAGAGCGATTCTAGTGCCATTTACTAGTGTGGTGTTTTTATTGAAGTCCTTCGTTAGATGCAAAGCCAAAGTGTTTTTTTTTATCTGTGCAAGAAACGACTAAGTTTTTTCTGCATGTGACTCAAATTCACGATTCATCGTATAAATATTGTTATATATAATATATAAAGAAAAAAAAAATGAAACATAGAATAGGGTCGAGGATTTAAAAAAGCAGCAGCGTCAGCAAGAACAACAAAACAATCCAACAAACCATCAATATTTCAACGTCAAGACAACACAACAGCAGCAGCAGCAGCACCAACAACAAACAACAATAATTATTAAAAAACAACTAAGGAATATTGAAAGAGAATTAAAGAAACTGACTAAACTTCGGACCTGAGCTCCTTAAATATTACAAATATTAGGAAACTGCATCTGTTTGATGTCACTTTAGGTAATTAGGAGGAGGGAGCGAGCAGCAGAGCACTGTCTGCTCTCTTGTTCCTCTCGTTGTCGTCGTAGGCTGCCCTGGAGCGCGAGGGCTGCGAAAACAAACAAAAATGCACACTTTACGAGCGACATAAAATCCCACTACCTTCGCGCTGATTAAAGAGCAAACGTCATGCAAAAGTGAGAACAAAACCACTATTGTAGAAGACGTAACCGTAGGATGATAAATCGGAGTTTTTGTATCGGCTTTTTCGCCAGTTTTCCATATCATTTTTTTTACCCTTTTCTTATTCACCATCTTTTCGTCGCTAATTTTTTCCACGCGCCGAATCAGCGACATTCTTGACCTTTTTCGTTGTTGTATGTCTCTCTCGCGTGCAGCTCTCGTCTCCCCGGACCACGACGTCACTGCGTAGCAAGAGACATGAGTTGCCTCCAAAAAATCTTGTACGCACACAAAACATGAGACCTGAAATGATTGGAGGAAAAAAACAAACGAAATCGCAGAAACAGAATAAACACACTCGGGGCGCATGTCTCTCGCTCGCTTTGTATCCACTTTACAGTGTACGTATGTATGAACTGCTCACTGCCTGCGCTCGCTCATGCTGGGCTAGCGCACTGCCCAAATGCCGGTATTCTCTCGTTCGATAAAAAAACACACACACACACACACTCACACGTATACACAAAAAAATAAATAAATAATAAACAAACCAAAAAATACAATTGCCGTCTGCACCACCTCGAAATTCACGGTTCCTCCTAGTCGAGTTAGCGAGAGACGAAATACAGTAAACGATGAAGAAAATGGAAAAAAAAATTAAATAAAAAAGAAAAATAAGAAAGAGAGAAAAGGTAATGAAGAAACTGAGGTGGTGTTGAACTGCTACACAACGCGTGACCTAGAGAATACTCGCACGATAAAACATTACGGCGTTGAGCGAAAAAAAAACTTGTTGCGCGAAGACGTGCGTTCGTCGCCGAGAAATCGGGAGATCCAACAAATACGACAAAATAAACACCTTATTATATATAACATACTTGTATTATTGCATCGATGGACTCTCGCGAGCGCAGCACCTCTTCGCGCCGTCAATGCCGCACGCACACACCGGGCAGCATACGTCATACCTACTTCGGTTGAAAACACTGAGTTTATATGGAAGAAACAAAAATATATATATAAATACATTGGATAAAGTATATTAAGAGATAATAACAAAAAAAATACTATTGAATAATAAATAATACTGCTTGGTTTTCAGTGCGAGTGAGTGAGAATCGTAAATTGATCATAATATGGGAAAATGATAAAATGTATGAATCCTGTGT
Source organism: Clistopyga incitator (assembly GCA_947507545.1). Lineage (NCBI taxonomy): Eukaryota > Metazoa > Arthropoda > Insecta > Hymenoptera > Ichneumonidae > Clistopyga > Clistopyga incitator. The sequence continues at coordinate 8,699,535 of OX382176.1, forward strand.
GAATGTGATGATGATTATGATGTCGCGTGTCAAAAGTCCGAGTGTTGAACGATTGGAAAGGAATGTATCGAAACGATACTGCGAGCGAATGAGCACGGCTGAGGGTGTCAAAAGGGAGAAAGAGAAAACAAACGAAAAGAAAATAAATAACACGGATAAACGATATCGTGAGTATAGTTATACGTACGATGAGTATGATTAAGTGTAAACACTGCGTTAGGCGTTTCGAAAGCGGTGAAGCATCTATCGCGGTAGAAACGCACAGGTGTTTATAAACTTAATGCCCGTGACACGAGGACGAGCGAGTGAATAAAAAAAAAAAAAAGAAGAAAAAAAAAACGCAAATTTGTGGCTATAGTTCATTTGTAAATCATTTCTTGTCAAAACAACAACAAAAAAGTACACATTTTTCTGAAAGCATAATATGTTGGGTATTCTTTCTGTGTGTATAAAATGTAAACACCTACCAAACCCAAAATGAAATCAATGTTTCTAACTTATTTATAATAAATAATATACATTAATGATAAAAATAAATGCAGTTTGTGACAGTAGTATGGAGCCCACCAGCATTCACACGCCTATCCTTTTTCCTCACATTCATTGACCGTACAGCGAAATATTTTTCCGTTCCGGAAACGACCCCAGCAATTTCGATAACCACCGTTTTACTGTAAAAACGACCGGGTGGTTTTTTGCAAAAAAACCCCGGAAAGTTGGTCGTAACGATCGTAAGAACGATTGCCGTAAAAAATGTTATGCGGTCGTTTTTTTCGACTTACCATGGACAACCAAAAAATCATCCGAATAATATTTTTAGGGCGGTTGTTTTCGCGATCGTTACGACCGATTTTCGGTTTATTTTTTCCACCCGGTTTTTACGGTGAATCAACTGAAAACGACGATGGTCAAAATTGCTAGGGGAGTAATTACAATTACATGAAATACCGCTGCAGGATAAAAAACTCCCCTGAACGACGGTTTTAAACCGCCAATATCGGTGGAAAAAGAAAAATATCTTCTTCTATCGTCGATTGTTTCCGCGGGGAAAGAATTAATCCTTTGTTCTCAGACATTTGCGGTGTCAGAATGGCATGTAAGAAGGGACGTATTTTGATACCGACTGAGCATCGGATGGGGGAAAGAGAAGTGTTCATTACCGTATCCTCATGTGCTGCACGTTGTGTCGTTCTCTGTCGTTTCTTTACGACGGCCAAAAGCGCTTTCTCACTCGAACTCACAGCAACTCGGTCGGTATAGCACCTCACGCTCAGTGATACACCGGTGAAAATTTTTTCGCCCAATCTAAAACGCTTATAGGATTGTCTCTCTCGCACCGCACCCCACTTTCTGGTTTATCGATTCTCCTAAACAAAAGCTTCGTATATCAAAAAGTCTGAACCTTAGCCCAATTCCGCAATACTTCTGCACATTCTCTCAAAACTTGAGCTCTTTCTGCCGAGTATTTTGGGAGAAAGTATACTTCAAAATGTTTGAAAGTGGTGATGGAAGTATCACTGCCTTTCAAGGAAAGGCGAAACATGCACGAGTAAGTACACTACGTACCTGTTTTAAACTTGACATAGACGTTGTATGGATATAAATGGTTTGTTGCCTGGTCGAATTATGGTTGAAATCTTATGGGAAATTGGAAGGATCGTATATTTGAAAATGGTGCTACCAAAGTTTCAAGCCACCACATTGGTTTTTAGGAGGTTCAGAAGTATTCGATTATTTTAATTTCATGTAAGATTTTGACCGTACTTCAACCAGACATTACACCAATTCCATGCACATAACGTCTCTGACGAATTGGAACGACGTACATAGTGTGTTTACGACGAATCATCAATTTTACGGAACAGAACAATGTCGGTAAAAATAGCCGATGTCGTAGTATATTTGACAACCATTTTGGTTTTTGAGAGGTTCCGTAATGTGCTTTTTTTTCAAATTTTTTGAATGTCTTGAACATGGAGGCTAGAGGTAAGGAGTGGAAACGCAATGCTAGCGAAATGTTCCCGAAACAGTGTAAAATCTCGGTCGGATTGGTCACCACTGAGTGTCGGTGTGAACCGAGATGAAGTTAGTGCCGCTAGAAATGAATGAAACGCAGCCTAAAAGGGGCGTGCCATCCGCGGAGTCTACGAAGCCAGGGCATCTTTTTAATTCGTCGAGATATTTCGAGGCATATCTGCGGGTAATTTGAACGCTCGAGAGAGCTGAGATTACGTTTGCGTCTACCGCGCGGCTATTAGAACGACGCTTTTTCGTTTCAGTCATCGTACGGTCGTTAGCGTACCATTTTAGAGCCTTGTTTGAGCTGAAAAGTCTTAATTTGAAACTCTCAAGCCGCTCGAAAATACGTAAGGCAGATTATGGATTGACACATGCGCCAGACGATTCTTTTCCTTTTTTTTTTCATTTATGCGATGCAAAAATGTGTCTTCTTACCATTCGTTGGTGGGATGATACATTTTTTTTTTTTTTGTAAATTTGGTGGATAGGTAAAGTATATTCAGGTTTCGAGTTTATCACTCCAGAAGCGCACGGTGGTCGTGTGGATACCGTTGTGGCTTCTCAAGCGGAGGACTTGGGTTCGCGTCCTCACATTCACTTTTTTTGTTTAAACATTTTCTTTTTTCACCAGAATCAGGTTCTTGTGTTTGACGCCACTGATCTTCTTCTTCAGCGGTGTGCGTCGCTTCTATTAATGCGCTTTCGTCTTCTTCGGTTGAAGTCTCAAAAAGCTGCGCATAAACTGTGAAATAAAATCAGAATATCACGAAATTACCCCGGGTAGCTCTAGGGTGAACTAACCATTAGGGATGACCGGTAAAATGGTTTTGAAACCCTTAATTTCTAGTATTAGATTTTAACTATTTGAATTTCGGATTTATTGAATTCTTGCATTTTTTTGAATATCTGAATTTATTGAAATTATAGAATTTATGTAAATTATTGAAATTATAAAATTTTGAATTTATTGAAGTTGCAGAGTTTCGAATTTAGTGATTTTATTGCGAACCTAAAGTCGGACCTAAAGAACCTAAATTCGAACCTAAAGAACCTAAAGAACCTAAAGAACCTAAAGAACCTAAATTCGGACCTAAAGAACCTAAAGAACCTAAATTCGAACCTAAAGAACCCAAAGAACCTAAAGAACCCAAAGAACCTAAAGAACCTAAAGAACCTAAAGAACCAAAGTCGAACCTAAAGAACCTCAAAATGCTTTATATCTATCTACCGAATTTACAAAAGAAATATAAATGTATCATCCCACCAATGAATAGTGAGAACATACATATTTCATTTACAGACATGAAAAACCTTGCACCGCAGTGCAAGCAATGCAAGGTCGGGTCTTAAAAAATAAAAAATTCCAGAAAAAAAAAAGTCAATGTGAGGGCGCGAACCCAAGTCCCCTCCGCTTGAGAAGCCACAACGGTATCCACACGACCACCGTGCGCTTCTGGGGTGATATACTCGAAACCTGAATATACTTTACCTATCCACCAAATTTACAAAAAAAAAAAAATGTATCATCCCACCAACGAATGGTAATAAGACACATTTTTGCATGGCATAAATAAAATAAAATAAAACGGCAAAAAACTTGATACGCCAATGACCGTATGATGACTGAAACGAAAAAAAGAAAAAGCGTGGTTCTAATGGCCGCACGGTAGACGCAAACGTAATCTGAGCTCTCTTGAGCGTTCAAATTACTCTCCGCGGATGGCACGTCTGAAAATCAAAAGTGGAAACAGGAAAATCGCCGCATTGGGAATCTCTCTGCTCATTTCTGTATTGAGCGGGAACAACAAACCGCAGGGCTGCGTTCAGAAACTTCAGTCCCCGCCAACGTCAGTTCGGTCCGCACCGACTTGTCGCTCACTTTACTTCGGTTCACACCGATTTGTCGCTCACTTCATCTCGGTTCACACTGAAAAAGATTTTCCACGATTTCGGGAACACTTGAGAACCGCATTTCCCATAGTCGTTTCCACTCCTTACCTCTAGCCTCCATGGTCTTGAATAGCGAAGTCAGCAAAAAGATCTACTGCAGCATACCCTTAACGTGGTACGCGATTTAGCCATTTTCCTTGTCACACTGTGACCGCTAAAGGCGCTATCCTTGTTCCACTCATGGTAACGCGGTCGGTATAGCACATCGTCTTAGGCGCGGTGAAATTTTCTCGGTCGGTACCAAAAACTGTAATCAGTTTTTTCTAGGCCGCTCAACGTTTCCGGACAAAAGGCCAGTCTTCGACGATTTGTCTCTTAGTTTTTCATAATTCAAAGCTTTTCTTTACCTCCAAATCAAGTTTCCGAAAATTTACGATCCGAAAGTTATCTGCCATGTTTCTTGAATGGACATTCTATCTCCCCTTAAGCCGATGCCGGGAATACAGAGACTCTCCCATCGACTGCAGGAATTTTCGCCGTGGGATTCTTGCAGTTTCCGGTAGGTAAGTACTGTTCTGAAATGGAGACAACTATTAACGTTTTGAGTATAGTTTTAGGCACAGTAGCGATGTCTGGGAAAGTAGGCGTTTTCATTAATTTTTTTTCACAAAGAAATTTGATTGATTATTTTTGAAAAAAAAAAAAAAGAAAAAAACAGCAACTGAAGAAAGCCTTCAATTTAGGAGACTTTTTGTACTATTTACGACTTTGCCAATGCAAATTACATTTTTATGTTTTTGTTCATTTCTCGAACCTGTTATTACGTTGAAATATGGAGTTTGTAATAACAACGGGTCCAAAGATCGCTACCAGTGCGTAGGCGCCTTGAAACGGTTTCACAGAAAATACTTTATCTTAGTTAATTTTAGGCATTTAAGCATAAAATTTGGAGAACACTTCAAAAACGTGCATTTTTTTTAAAATGAATGAAAATCATTCGTCTTTTTACCTTGTTGAAACGTCTTAATGTGGCGAGTATTCCTGTGCACAAATTATGCCTAATTAATTAGTGACCATTGGATGGAGAATATGATGATACTTACGTGGGGTTATAATGAATTTTCTTACAGCCGTTTCCTAAATCGGCTTCGAATATATTTTTAGAATACTCTGAAAATTTCGTACCTCCATTTAACCCCTTAAACTCCTGACTGGGGTGTGAACACACCCCACGCGGATTTTGGAATCGACAATGTTTGCCAGCGCTTATATCTATCGAACATTAAAAATTTTATAACGTTCGTAATTTAAGTTTTATGTCTATTCCTTTTGTATAATTGACTTTTCAACACTCGTGGAATATTCGGAGAACGCTAACGAATGGACGTACGTAAATGATTTTATCAAACAAGTCGGTATCGAAATCGACTCCTGCATCCCCTTAATACTATTAAAACTCTACTAATACATGTTATAAGTACCCTAAGTTCTTTATCTTCTTTCAACGCAGTTTGTAAAAGAGCTTTCGAATATTTGTTTATTTGGACATATTGAAGACTAAATGGCCCATAATTTCGTGTTCATGAAATTGGGTGCAAAAATACCTCGGCCTTTTGCGATTACATAAAACCCTTCATTTTCTCGCAAACAACATAGATAACGAACGGCTTTGTCGTATGTCAACGCGCAAAAGGCGCGGCAGTGAATCTGTGGTTAACAATTCGCTCGTTTCGGATGACCTTCTCTGTTGGCTGAATCTACTCAACCGACATAGTATATATTACTTCATGTCCATCTCAACGAAAACACGAAATATTCTTTGTTCCCGGTTATATAAAACTCCGCCTCATAAGAATCACCTTCCGAACAACCTTCAAAAGCCATAATAGTCCTTCTCATTAACCTACTCCACTCACTCATCTGCGACCAAAAAATCCTTTCCAATTTCATTTTTTTTTTCCTTCAATTCCCATAATCACATATTTTTCCGAAAGAGAAAAAAAACTGCGTGCGCCCATCGATCGATTCTTCGAATAGCAGATGCCTAGCCTAGGGAGGTGTGTGGCTCGAATGTGCAAGAGTCCTTGAAATTTTGGCCGAGTATACCGAGTATACAGAGTCCTTTCGCGCGGAATTCGGTCTCCTCCCCTCCCTCCGCCACTTCCTCACGGGCACCTCCCCACTTACCCCTCTACCACTCTTAATAGCCGCGTGTCTTGTAAGGTCGAGCAGCCCTCGCTGCTTGGGCTGGGCCTGCGCGAGCGAGCGAGGGACAGCAGAGGTCGTTTGGGGGAAAGCTACGCACAGTAGCTTCCACAGCGCTGACCGAAAGGAATCTTTACTCCGGTAATAGGGTGGGGGAGTGTCGGAGCGCACGCGCGGCCCAATTTTACGTAGCTTCGCCACACGGGGACGTCCGACGACGCGGGCGGCTATCGAATGTTAGCGCAATCGCTAAAAGCGCGTCATACCTGCAGGACTTCTGTAGCTTTTCTGCCCTTCCACGATAACGTGGAGATCCTCAGTGCGGCAACACCCTCGAGGAACTGAGTTTTGGAATCTTCCCTCGGTTTTAATCGTGCCGTCGCCTCACCCGGCACGAAGCCTCAAAACCCGGCCAATTTCTTCGTCCAAGCAGAGAAAATGAGTCTACTACTCGAGGAAGACGAAGTCGACGAGTGAGCATTATTTATTAACTGTCATCCGTAGTTTAGAAATATTTATCCGAGGATCACTGAGATGTGAGCTTCGGGCTATTAGGGCGGAATATGTAAGGCGGACTTTCTTGGGAATGGTTCGAAAGTTAATACTATATTTTTTGGGCCTTTATTGATTTTGGTGTTACTTTGTTTATAAAGAATGTAGAAGAAACTTGCGGAGTCTCGATTTTCTGTGAAGAGTTATGAATTTTGTTGAAATCTTTGAATTTCGCTTCTGGTTTCATAAAATAAATCTAGAATTTTTGTAATAGCGAACTATGATTTAGTGAAGCTATTCTGAAGTTTTTTATAAGCGATGATAAATCTTGTTCTGTTGTTATTATTATTGAATTTGATCGAGTGCACACAGTATCCAGTGAACATTTTGATATTGTTTATTTTGACGACTATTATAATGTCCTAATTATTGGTTATTTTCTCGATCAAATATGTGTTGATTTAAATTTACCATTGGGATGCCATGAAAACTTGTAGCTTATTTCCATATGCAACTTATCATAAAGTTGGTTAACAATTTGCCTTTTTCAAGTTTTTTTTTCTTCTTATTATCATTTCTTTTTATCATCGGTAACCCCCTCCCTCCCCTCGCCATCGCAAAATTGAGATGAATCTCATTGCGACCTTGAAATCATTAAGTGTAAAATTGTTTTTGGCATTTTGTGTGATTGCCAAAATGACCAGATTTTTTTTTCGGCGCGTATCATTTTTGACGTCAGTGGGAGTGTATCTTTCATGGTAAATCGGTTAAGCCCACCGAGTTCATGTGTTACCCTCGTGGAACTGAGAAGTCGTTCAGTGGACCTCGAACAGACTAGTGCACTTTTTGCACGTTTTAGACTCAATTGAGACTTACCTGCAACCCCCCGAATAGAGTTCATTTGGAGTCATTTTTATATACAACTATAGTAACGGTCAATTAATGTTTCATGGTAAATCGGTTAAGCCCACCGAGTTCATGTGTTACCCTCGTGGAACTGAGAAGTCGTTCAGTGGACCTCGAAAAGACTAATGCACTTTTTGCACGTTTTAGACTCAATTCAGAGTTACCTGCAACCCTCCGAATAGAGTTCATTTGGAGTCATTTTTATATACAACTAAAGTAACGGTCGATTAATGTTAGCACATAAGTAATCCGGTTATAGGTTATAAAAATGGCGACTTTAACACGATCCGTTAGGTTATTAATGTCGTTTCATAGTCGTTAGTAGTACGTCATTCGTCAACGTCAAACGAGAGTCTCCCGAGAATCGAAACATTGCAAAAAGAGATACGTCGCTCTTTAGCTTATTTTCATTCTCAATGTAGTTGCGTAACTATCATTTGATCTTCAAGTAACGTTGGTGTGACGGTGTGACTTCTAAATGAGTATTCGCATCGGTTTCACGAGGGTTATCACTCTTAACAAACTTACTCATTCATGTTCCGATTACTCTGAGAAATCCCCTTAGCCATTCACAAGTACTTGTTTTATCTGATCAATTGGAAACGTCCTTCAAATTGTTTTGAATATTTCGGACAATAACAACAAAATGTCTATCTTTGCTCGTACATCAGATGTAAGCTTCGTATGACATAGCTCGTATATCAGCTGGATGACGATCATGTTTCTACGTCGGCGATGACGTATTTCGGTGATTCTGTTGTAAGCTTGTCATGTTTCCTGCATTTATAACGGTCCAATTCCTGTGACAAGAGGAAAGCCCCAAATTGTTGCAATTGTTTCTGTATCGGTGTATAGCGCTGATTACGCGAAAGTTCCTGTCACGTGGTCATTGAGATATAACAAAAGCCTTTAACTCTGAACTAACCGCATTCGTAATCAAAAACTTACCAACAACAAATAAGAAGTTCGAGCGTACCATAGAAAAGTGCATAAATAAATGGAAAATATAATTTCTTCCTCTCTAAATCTGATTTACATTTAACCACTCAATTTATAAATTCATTAAATTATAAAACTTATAAAGTTTGATATATTTATATATTATAAAGTTGAAGCCCCAATCCTATAAAGTTTTATAATTTATAGCTCCTTAAGTAATATATCATTTTTCAAGGACCGTGTTCGGTTGTATAAAGAATTGTTGAATTATGAATACATCTCTAAATAAAAATAGCGAAAGCGATTATGGATTTTTGTTTCGAGAAATAATAACAATGTGAACAGCATAGAAGAAAGGGTGAAGATTTGAATGGAAGCGGTTTTGGGGTACCTTTGCCCTAACATTATTTCCAGATGAATATGAATATCCAAATTATATTTAATATTCATATGGCATATAACATATTTTAGTGAAGATTGGTGCAAAATCTCGGATTATTATACACTGGGAAAAAAGAAAAATGGAGCCAACGGAGTTCAGGTTGGCTCAACCTCTTCAGGAGGTCAGATACGCGGAATCGGGTAAAGCGTTTGACTCAACCTCATCAATAGTTTGCCGCGGTTTCCTTGATTCAAAAATCTTGTGCAGTTGAGACAACTACCGTATTGTTATCTTAATGATTTTTGTAATTTCGTGCGGATTATCTATATCGTTGCAATGATTCAACCCCAATGCCCTTTTCTATCTCGCTCAACATGTTTGGTAGTGTGATCTTTTAATAATTATAAACTTAAGAAAAACGTCAAGATCGATGTCGCAAATTATATATTATGACTACATAAGAATAAGAAAAGGAGAGAATGCATTATAAACGAATATACGATCACTTCAACCTATTTTGACGATTAACTCACGGGGATGGAATTTAAATTGACTACCTACGAGTTATGTGTACTTACCGATGCCTATGAACCTAACACTCTAGCGACTACTTACTAAGTTGTGAATTTCTTGTGTTCAAATTGCCAATAAGCTATATCAGGGATTATAGGTGAGCTCTGATAGTTATTTTCGTAATTATTACGGCGCATGGTCATGCACTTTTTTATCGATGTAGTCTAAAGTATTGGTTACCTGTAAAAGTTCATATTTAATTACACTAAACTGGCCCAAAGTTTCCTTAACTGCAAAAATCAGTTATCACCTGCAACATTATATATCCCTGCATCAGAGAAACAACAAATATAAACGAGTACTTAGTTGGGACTGAGCAGATTAATTTGGGCGGTTGGATCAGCCTCCTGGTTCAAGCGATTTATTTACATTGCAATCCTTTCAGGAGCATACTATATTCTTTTCAACGATTTTTATGAGGTTGCTTTATGAAAATCATTTCGATCATTGCAGTAAAACGTAAACTTCACTCCATCATTCGAGGTACTTCAATCAAGTACTGGCTATGTCTTATTTCAATCTTATATTTCACTAGCACAGTATAAACTACCGTTCGATTAGTAGTTTTGGCTGCCATTGAAGTAAATTTTCAGTCGTAGGGCAACATGAAGAAGTAGTTGACGCAAAAAATTGATTCCACTGGTTCAAAGGGTTTATAGTTATTTCAATCTAAATTCTTTTGAGTCACCAATTTGCCAATCGCCCCGCGAGATTGCCACCATTTCTTCTTTTTTCTCATTGTAGGAATCTGAACTTTTTTCATATTATTTTGGATTTCTAAAAACTTCAGTTTTCTGAAGTCAAGTTGAAACCCGTGTGCCAACGAGAGCCTTGCACAGTGTTGCCTTATTATTTTTAACTTTTCACAAATTTTGCCGTATGATGAAATCAACATTGATGAATATATTTTCTCACAGAGGGAAAACAGTAAAAATTTAAATAATGGAAAAATATTATGCAAAGTTCTACTTTTAACTCTTCGGATTTACATTTTTCTAAATATTTTCATTTTTCTTAAGTCAATTTATTCATTTATTTGAATGCGGTTACGCTAATGTTTTCGAAGTGATACATTGACCCGGAAAACATTATTGTGGGAATCTGGAAATCTTATCAGCACTGATAAAGAATTCCAATGTGCTCATAACGTGGATAACTGGAATTGCTTTTAAGGTGAACGACTCCGTTTCTGACATCTTTACAACTGCGGCCCCAATTTTATATTTAACTACTTTTATTTTATTTACGAATGCTGTTATGTATATTATGAAACTGCTAAAAACTCTCTTAACATGAACATTGAGCTCTTCTGAATTGAATTCACCTGGCCTGAAAGTTGACTTATTAAAAAATAGTAATCCAATTGTTGCTATAATTATGATCGTTGTCTGTCGCGGTTACTGATAGTCGGTTTCTGTTACATTCGTTTTTCTGCAACGTTCGGCAGTAATAAACGCTCTTTAAATTGCTTGAAATAAATTTAAAAAATGTATCCAGTGGAAATTTTACTTACTACGTATTGAAATGTAACGTCGAGATCAGAAAGTGTGAGAGTATCTTAGTTTCGAACACCACGTTTACGTTATGGTGTTTCGCAATGGGTCGAATCGATGACACCGCGCGGTTCCCTTTTTATTCTTTTTTTTCGTTGCTCGTCGAGAGTACGATAAACCGCGAGTCGTTGCGGAAGCACGTTCAGGACCGACAAAGAGACCGAGCAACACGTGCAATAGCTTTTCAGGTACATTGTGTGTACCACGTATAAGTCACACTCACACACAACTGCTCTTATTTCCCGTCAGCAACGGGGGCCTTCGATCGATTTTGCTCTATTAATAAGGGCTTTATACTGGCCGTGTACAACACGCAACTTGCCGCGAGACCTAACTCAACCCTACCCAAGTACCATTTTCCTACATATACGTATTCTGAAAAAAAAAAAAAAAAAAAAAAAAAAAAAACGTTACAATCGTTCAATATCGCTGACCAGATTTTTTGGCCACATAAATATGTGACATTCTTCGTCAGTCCACACTGTAAAAATAAAATAATTGTTATCGAAATTGTACCAGAAAATTTCACACAAAGTATGAGAAGAATGTCTACCAATTTTGTATACTCAATACTTCATTCAGAGGTCTACCTGTTACGTTCATTTTGCGTTACATAGTTTATAAAACTCATTCTTCTGGAAACTAACACAACTAGATTTACTTTTCTACCTAATTTTTTATTGAGACTGTTATTATTTATTTTCGGCTACAAAATGAGAGATGAAAAAGCTACTATGCTTTTTAAGGTTGAAGTTTCATTTTTACTTTTCAATATGTAAATTTATTTATTATGTTATTATTTTAAAATGTCAGACTTGAAAAATGTGTATTTGTTCAATTCGACTTAATGTGATATCAGCGACGCGAAATTCTCTCGAACCTCTGATAACCGAGGGTGAATTACTCGTGTCAAATAAACGTAAACTCGGTCACACATCCGTTGACCTCAATTTAAAAAAAATGGAATAGTAATTCCTGAACTTTTCTCGAAGGACGACTACATCTAAATTGATATTCCTGTGGTGGATAATCAAATCGTAATTGTTATAACCAATGAAGAAGTAAACCAGCATAATTCCATGTAATTTATTTCGTAAGTGTCTACGTTTTGAAAAATTGAATTTATTTTTGTATGACCCAGCAGCTTATCAACTTCAATGAAATACTGGGAGAACTTTCGACAAGACAGAGCTAGTCATAAAAAATATTCGTTGAACCATTCGAGTGAAATATCTCTATGAACTCTCGCTCGGTGAACTTGAACTGATAATAAAAACAGTATATAGGGCAGTAAATAAAGGCACTGAAAAAATCGTAAAGCATTGTCACGAGAATCGGGACGGAACTGGTCGCTCCGTGGAAATTTCGATATCAAGATGAACCCAGTTTCGCGCAGTTCGTTTCCAGACCACCGAGTTGAACTATTGCAGTGGAATGCAACAGCATAATGAATACTGTAGGGCTTTTGTATACACCTTTAAAAATCATAAAATTTCAATAGCTAATTCACAAGCTCCAAGGCTCTTTTACGTTCGGATCAAAATGTTCTTATCATCTGATGATTCGAAAATGACTATTTAACTGAAAATACCGTCATACAGCACCGCAATATTCCTAAAACATGCTCAAAATATTCCTTTGCAATAATACAGTATTGCGGAAATATTGTGCAAGGTGTTTGAAATGACTGCTTGATTAATTAATTCAATTCATTAACATTCGGATTAGTCAAATTTGAATTAGGCTTCGGTTTCGCGCGTTTTGGATCTAGCGATCGCGATCTCAGATTCGAGAGGTGCTTCGCAAAAATTCCATCACCTGTAAAATTGACCGCCGATAATCGATTGGCAATCAATACGAATATTTTGGGAATAGTACATTTGCTGCCGGTGGCTGATTGGTACTAAATTCTTCCATTATGAATATGCTTTTTACTTACTGCGAGCTCTACACGCAAAAGTTTTACACCGCAATAGTTTGACAAAAAAAGTTCTGCATGCAACTTCGATGAGAAAAAGTTCTACATGACATTGAAGAAGTTCGAACTATGATGTGTCGAACTTCTGCGCTCTCATACTTTTGCGTAGCGGGTTAGCGGCGTGTACACCTTCTGTCGTGCTAATTTGTTGCGTGTAGTAAAATTTGTGTAGAAATGGGGTTGAATTAAAATGATGAGCATAAGGGTGGGAAATTGCGTTTCAACAAATTTTCAAGTCTTAATGTACGTCGTAAAATTTTCTTTATGAAAATACATGTGTAGGAAACACGGAGACCCGAAATACTTCTATATTCAATTTCATATACGAATATTATGTAAATATAATCAACGAAATATTAAACTTGATAAAAAAGTAGTATTCAAATATGATGCTTCAATCCAATTCAGTATATGACAGACCCTGACCGACTAAAAACAACGCAGAACATTAAAAAAAAAAATTTTTTTTAATGAATCACTTTTTTTCAAATGATTTTGAAAAAATCAACTCTTTGGCCGCAATAAAAAATATTAAAAGTGCTCAAATATCAAGTGCCAGATAATATTCGTGACTACAAGGTTGACATACGTCACTATACAGAATTTCCGGGCCATTGGTTGCATGCGTTTTTCGGACGTCTATGCGAAAATACGATAATTCAATAAAAGTGCCTTTAAAATTCTGCAAAAGGAACTTTTCTTCCAATCTGCATGTTTTCCTGCAACTTCTACCCTATGAGTCGGATTAATAAATCGAGCCACAAAAATGTACCCTCGAAAATTTGCACTTGGCATGGCAACGGTGATACCTCGGGGCATGAAAATTTTTCTAATCCCCGTTGGCAGCACACATTGAAGGATCGCTGAAGTCGTTCAGAGAGGGAGGGAAATACCTACAGAGCAACGAGGGCGCTGTGAGCTCATCCGGCTTTTGATCTAGCTGCCTACACTCCCAGTGGTGGTGTAATCGTGTAAAGCTCGGTGGCAATGACGAGCGACACCCTCATATTGTTTACGGGAATTCGATTACGCCAACTGATCGAACCCTCCGGTACACCCCTTCGCACTCCCGTCGTATGTGCTTCTATCAGTACACCCAGGCTCTACCGTGAATTCCACGCGCGTCTCAGCTGCAATACCGTTATTAACGTCACCATCAGTACAGTAAAGTCAATTGCATACCAAGATCAAAACGTTGTAGATATTTTAAAAGGTTAATTAGTGTAATCAAAGATGAATTTGAATTGGTGAGATCCTACTTGAACGTGATAAACACGCACTTATATCAATGAATTTACATGAAATTTTTGTTTTTTCGAAACTTACACATCGGCATGCTCAGAATCATTTAAGACATCGAAAAAAATTATTTCGAAAATGTGTCCGTATGTCTGTGCGTGGGTGTGTGTGTTCCAGGAACCGAAAATTCTATCGTCCATAACTTGCGAATAACTGGCATCAATCGAGCTCAAATTTGGCACGCAAGTAGAGTACTCCTTTTTAACTGTTCCGATTTTTAAGAAAATATATCTATGTATACTGATTACATGGAGTTATTAATTTTTTTAAAGTCGTATTCTCTCTAACTTTTGTAAAAGTCGACGATATGACTAAATAGTTCTTCATAACTAGAGACACGTTAAATGCTGTTTGGTATTGAATTTCGACGAAATTGCTAAAGCGGTTCGGATTTTATAGAATTTTGAATATTTGTTAAAAATTATGATTTTGCTATAAATTACGTCCAATCTCAATAAATAAACTGAAATGTTCTACAAACATAAAATAACATACAGCTCTGCTACGTATCAAATTTGGTGCTGATCGATAAAGTCGTTCAAATTTTATATCATTTAAAATATTTAAAAAAATACTTAATAGATAGTTAAGTTAAAAGAGTAAGACAAAAGTTTGTGCCTAATAAAAATTAGATGTACCGGTGTTCTATTTATTTATTCAAAACAAGGATGCAAAGTAGAACCTTGTACATTGCTTCCTTATTAAATTTTGCTCTTTACAAAGCTTCCTCTACGAGGAAGCCAAAATTAGTTACAATACTTCCTCGTGGAGGTTGCTATATAAAGAGCAAAATTTAATAAGGAAGCAATGTACAAGGTTCTACTTTGCATTCTTTTTATTTTATTATCGTGCGAATGAATTGTCTTTATCGACATAAAAAAAATGCGATGCGTTTTTTATGAACTGTTATTCGAAATCCCTCGGACTCATCTTCAAATGAAAATTGATAGAGAGGATTTGAAAGAATAGCTGTTCCTCCAATGTTGCGAATTCGCTACGTTAAATAAAGAGCTTTGAAAAATATGCACTTTAATCTCGGCTCTAAAAGTTGGATTATATTCTGAGACCTGAAGGCAGAAAATATTTATCGGGTTTCATGCAGTTTCATTCATCTGCCCACTGTGTACGAAGTGTCGACGTGCCTTTTTATTCAGATATATAATAACTTAAACCGCTTATTTTCATCGGGTAACGATTTAAAAAATTACGAAAAATCCAACAAAATGTTTATCCGCGCACGTGTCAAAGCACAAATGTTATTTCAACACTACGTTGAGCGACTTTATGGAATAGAAAAAAGTCAAAAGCAATTAAATTTATTAATTGATATTTCACTCGTTTGGCGGTGTGAAATAATTCATCTTATTTTGTTCATATGAATGAACGAAGATGTATTCTTGATGTTTGGATTTAAAAAATTCTTCCACCACAGCGATTGAAAAAAATGTTTGCAGAAGCAGTAGGGAGAGATAATCTCTAAGAGATTTCTCGTTTAGTTGTGATGAGAAGGTCTCATTACATACGAAATGGGGAAAAATGTATCCAGGCATAATATGTCCAAATGATTGATGTAGGAAAGCTGTGGGGTCGGTCTGTA
Source organism: Clistopyga incitator (assembly GCA_947507545.1). Lineage (NCBI taxonomy): Eukaryota > Metazoa > Arthropoda > Insecta > Hymenoptera > Ichneumonidae > Clistopyga > Clistopyga incitator. The sequence goes on from OX382176.1 coordinate 8,715,368, forward strand.
ATTTATCGCTTCGTGTAGCCTGCTATCATCAATTTTTTCAGAATTGTGACGACGTAGAACCACGTCAAGACCATATTGTTATTTCGGGAAAGGTGAGACTCGACGTTCAGCGGAAACGTGTCAGCATCTAATCCAGGAGCAAAAAGGCTCGCAGACAATGACGAGTTCTGCTTAAAGGTCCCTTATGAATTGGTTTATCGATCAGTTTGGGTAAACATAGGACTGAGGGCTGAAATTCACACTTTCATTATCGATTCCGTTCAGGCGCTAACGTTCATTTTTTGGGTAAATATGGCACTCGTATACTTTCAATTGAAAGTAGGTAAACTTAATTAGGACCCGACTGAATGAAAACAATGATCTTCGTGTTATTAAGATACCAGAATGCCAGAATTTTAACTACGACGTATTCGACATCGTCCGAAGAACTTCGGTTCAGATTATTCTGAGCCTCTGAATGCCGTCGTCGTCGTTCGACACCAAGACAAACGACGGCATCGAAAATGTGGACATGGCATCGCCATAGTAACCAATGTCATGGATAACGTCGCAATAGTGGACGTTGCCATAGTAAACCATGCCATAGCAAATGCCACCGTAGCAAACCCCGCAACAGCAAATAGCGCCATAATGAACGTAATCCAAGTTGTCAACGCTAATAGTGTAATCCAAGTTGTCAAAGCTAATAGCAAACGACGCTATGGCGAACTTCATTGTGACAGATGTCTTTGTGGTGAAGATCGCTACGGCAATCGTCGTCATGGCAAACGTTACCATAGCCATTGTCCCTATGGTAAATACTGTCATGATTATCGGCACATAACAACCATCACCATGGTAATCATCACCGCAGTAACCGTCATCACAAGCAAACTCTAAAGGTGTACTATGACACGTTGCCCCTTGTAATTAGAAAAAGATCAATTAAAGAGGAAAAACCGGAATATAAAATTGATATTTTCCTGAACCGATATATGCCAGGATCCAACAACGAAGAAATTAGATTGGCGATCACTGCTTCTCTATTTTCGCTAATGAACGCAGCATGTAGCACGCGCATGTGCATCAAATTGGATGCCATTAATCGGATCAAGCTCCGAGTAATTAGACTGGAGATGCGGTTAATTCTATTTGTCCATTTCGAACCGCTGTCCGCGTCCAGTTCCTCGATTTGGGACCGAATGTCATTGCTGAACTTGGCGCGTCCCATTCGGAAATTTAATTGGGGCACCGTGAACGAATATCAACGAAGAAAGCTGGTTAGTTGAGAGAACCAACCTCTCGATGCTTGGAGCGTTAGATGTCATTTGTTTGGCACTACCAATCAGTTGGTTCTGACGCACAATGACTTGCTAATGCCATACCCCACTATGCCGATTGTTTGGCATCTATCAATTCCGCATTTCCAACAACTACACTCTTTTCGACACATCCAATTTCGGAGTAACTATTGTTGTCACCTTACGCTAGAAGGTTGCACTGGCTAAGACGGAGATGGGTTAACACGAGAGATTCGAGAGAGACCACAAGAACTTTTCACGGTGGAGTGAGATCGACAGACCCGACTGATAAGGCGGAAACGCGTAGGATGATCATCAATGGATTGATTCTCGATCATAATTTTATGAAGACTTCGACGCGAGTATTTAAGCCAAGTATATATGCTGCACGGGAAAAAGCATTGTATTCACATACCCGAAAGCACAAGACTGACGAGCCGTAACACCGAATATGCTACGGCGCCGCAATATCGAGAATGCATGAGATGTCATTTGTTTGGCACTACCAATCGGTTGGTTCTGATGCACAATGACTTGCTAATGCCATACCCCACTATGCCGATTGTTTGGCATCTATCAATTCTGCATTGCCAACAACTACACTCTTTTCGACACATCCAATTTCGGAGTAACTATTGTTGTCACCTTACGCTAGAAGGTTGCACTGGCAAAGACGGAGATGGGTTAACAGAGAGATTCGAGAGAGACCACAAGAACTTTTCACGGTGGAGTGAGATCGAGAGACCCGACTGATAAGGCGGAAACGCGTAGGATGATCATCAATGGATTGATTCTCGATCATAATTTCATTAGGACTTCGACGCGAGTATATAAGCCAAGTATATATGCTGCACGGGAAAAAGCGTTGTATTCATATACCCGAAAGCACAAGACTGACGAGCTGTAACACCGAATATGCTACGGCGCCGCAATATCGAGAATGCATGAAAAAGCAACGTAAATAATCCGTTTTCGTTGGAAATAAAAGCCTCCGTAACGAAAAGTGTGCGGTTTTGATATTCAGAAAAGCTGCAACTCGCCAATGAGATGGAGACCTTTGACGCTCACGTCGGAAGCGAATTGAGCATATGTTTTGGCATACTATGAATGACTGCCGTTTGACAATCACGACATGACGGACTAAGGTCGCGACCCGAGTCTGCACTATTTTGCACAGCTGCACAGTGAAACTTTACACATTGTTTCCTCATTATTTTTTGATGAAGCTACGTCTATGAAGAATTGTGTTACTGTGAACATTGTGACTGCATCACAGAAGATGCTTTGTAACGAGAACCAAGACCATGAAGAACCATTTTGCACAGTTCTACTATGCAGCTTTTTCAAAAATGAAATTTACAATTCTGTCTTCGTTACGGTCCAAAATACGGACCGACTGAACACCAAAGTATCCAAGGAGGACATCGGCTTTTTGAGTCTTGCTGCCCTGCGAATATCGGTAAATACCGTAATAATTACCCGGCGAGAACTCCAAGACAAAGAAAAATCGATCATTTTTTTCCCAAGTGGATAGTTAGAAGTTGAAGGGAGGGGAGTAATGTTATGAATATTCAAGCGATGGTCACCTTGCAGGATCGCATTAACCTTATTGACAACGACAAACAGTCACGCTTGCGACTTGAGAGCGGTTAGACGTATATGCTATTGTACGACGTGTCTCAACGGAATAAATCATCGGTTAACGTGAGGTTGAGTGCATTTGTAATCCGTCCCAACTCATTACGGTATAATATTACATTGATATGCAATCAGATTCTCGGATCCTCAAGTCAGACTTTTAGTCTGGTAAAATTTTGTGAGGAGTGGTCGGCTAAGGTGAGAAACGCAAACATTTTATTTGGATACATAAGCGCTAATATTTAGATCGATTCAGTACTAACCGCTACCGATTGCCAAAGAAACAAAAGTTTCGATATTTTTCTCTAATATCAGTTACAAAGTGATGTCGATGATGGAAGACTGCGGTAGAAAAATGATTTAGGAGTGAATACGATAATATATATCTCGTGTAACACAAAAAACACACACACGCAACAAATATTTCTCTAATGGTTTACAATGAAACGTCTTCAAGATATTCCAAACTTAAATTGCAGGTATTCATCAGATAAATGTATCTTATGTACGACAATAGGAGAGGCCTATGGGACACGCCCTACAGTTCCGAGTTTCAAACTTACTGCAATTTCGATTATCGACACCGTTGCCGCAATCGTCATCGCCATCTAGATCGTCCAAGACAACATCGCGACAGATCGCGAAAGTGTTACATCCCCAGCATTCCCGACGATTATTGGAACGATCGTTATGGTAAGGGAGACCTCCTGGAACGAGAACGTGCTCGTGAAAAAGACCGAGATTGGTCAGGTCACGACAGAGACAGAGATCGATCGTGTCACGGCAGAAACAGACACCGATCATGTCACGACCAAGACAGAGAGCGATCGTGTCACGGCAGAAACAGAGATCGATCATGTCACGACAGAGATGGAAATAGATCATGTCATGACAGAAACAAAGATCGATCATGTCATGACAGGAACAGAGATCGGTTATGTCACGGCTTGGTCTTTGTGGGTGCATATGTCTGGTATGAAGGATACATACCTATGGAATACAGATCTTATCATACGGCCTTATAAACGGGCGGTATGCACGGGTAACAGTGTGCTTCGACTGAAGCAAATATGACAGTCAGGTCAGGCCTATCTCAATGTATGCGCAATTTACACTCATTACGCGATTTAAACATTACGAACAAATTTGTTGTAATATTGATGTGTTATGCATTAAAGAATCGTTAGCAACTGAAACAGAAGTCCGGCATTGTTTATTGCAATTTTTTACAAAATATATGCAGAAATGTGGACTTATAGCTTTTTGAATAAAAAAAACGGGATGGTTGCTCTGACTTTGTGTAAATGGTGATATTTCAGTGAACAATTAATTATTAGCGCACCTACACTGAATATTATTTAATATTGAATTTTGTCGGGATCTGAAAAGCGGTTCAAATTTTATGTAGTTTTAAAATTTTCGATAAAAAATTGGGTTTTTGCATTCACCTGAGTAAAAGATGGACTAACGAGCCTTAATTTTTCACATTGACGAAATAATATACAGTGATGGTACTTACATACTTTAATAAAGATTGGTAGAAATTTTCATTATATAGGATTTATTATTAGATGACGATTGAAATGTCACTAAATTTTCTTTTCGCTAAATTAGTTAAAACAAAGTTGCAAAGTTTTGCTTTGTTTGTTGTTCCGTCTGAAAATAGATTTAATTAATTAATTAAGCACACGCTTTTCGTTTGTGTCAAATTTCTCTCCATGACTTTGGTGGTCAGCTTTCAGTTTTATTGCAACTCACTTGTGGCACATACAGATAAAATAAACCATTTATTCAGGAATATAGATTTGCGATCGATTATTATAAACAAATTTTGGGAAATTAATATTTTAAGTATCGGATACAATAAGAAATTTTCTTCTACTTATTTGTACTGGTTTTTAATAATTCAATCAATGTTTTATATATATTTTTTGTCTAATCTGTTTTATATCATCATGTTAATTAATGTTATGTTAATCAATGTTTTATATAATCTTTTGTCTAAATAGAAAACTGCACAGCATTATTCTGTGCACTAATTTTTCCAATGACTTATTATCACAAAAACTCAACTTTGTTTCAATATATCGACCTAATTTTGCTGCACAAAATTGTAAAGATGTAATATATTGTTAATGAAAATAATGTTTTTTATCACTTTAGCAAAGTTGTTGGAATCAGTAGGCAAATCGATCGCCATTAACGAGTCTTGATTTAGATTAAATAATCACATGTATTATAATCGAATCTACCTTGTGGTATCGTTATTAAAGGTATTTGTACTCATGAGCGCTTTAAAAATGTTCGAAAAGACATTTCATCAAGATTTCTTGCAAGATCGTGGAGATTCATTCATGTTTACGGAACAGTATACGTAAAAACATATTCATGATTGATGCATGAAATTGTGCACAGAGAAATCGTGAGATACTCTTGATGTACACAGATAAAGCGAAATTGGTATGTATCAAAGTTCTTGATGTCTACCGATTTCACATTATGTTTTTCAATACCATTGATATCTAAAATGATATCGTGTAAAATATCCAACAAGATGTCAAATGAGATATTGAGTCTTCGAACGTTCTCACTTACTTAAATCGTCAACCTAAAATCTGACATTCTCTCATTGAATTTACAAATACCAAGACAGAGTCTATTGAATTCTTCAAGATCGATACTTCCTTAAATAATTAAATGAGAATTTATTTACTTGCTTTTGCATTTCACAAAATAAACATACCGAATCTGAAAAAAAAGGATAACGCGTTTTGTGGTTCGAGACTTTGGATTGTATTTATTTTTAGTAATATCCATGATTCTGGCTCTATAATTTTTATATGAAGTAAAACGAAAAACTATAATGAGAACTATTATTTCACCTTTTTTAACAATTATATCCAGGCGACTAAAAACGGGCATTATTGCGATTTTATATTTTTATCCAAGTTTGTTATTTCTAAATCAAACATGTTATGTAAACTAAATATAATTATAATAGCGTTTTTTTAAATTACGGTTTCAAATGCGGTGACCACAATGTTTAAAAAATCACTGCTCCAATCAACTTCGAATTTTATAACGTTCTTTGACATCTCAAAAAGCTAAGCTTGGACAAAGGATTTTTTAATGCAAAGATTTTGTTATCAACAAAAATAGAGCGTTTTTTTCACCGTATAACGATACTTTTATTTTAGATTGCGGACATTTTTTTAAAAACCAATACTTTATTTAATTTTTCGTCCAAGCACTAGTTGATTTCATAAAAAAATTATGTGCGATAGATTTTTTATTTGGGATGTTTTTTTTTTCCCGAGCAACAACGATTAAAGCGAGGAACGGTGTTTGAACAGCACAAGCCATTGTATCCGCCACATTGATAAATAATTTTCAACAAAAAAATATCTAATCCATACTTGAAGCCCTACTCTTTAATAAATAAAATAAATAAAAACCTTAACGCACTTCCCAATTTAAAATACGATACTCGGAGGATTATCTCGTCTCTGATTGCGAATCTGAACTCCAAAAAAAACAAAATAATCAAATATGACCGATAAAAGTGCAAAAATTAACTGGATTTCGATGAAACTTGAAACTCCGAAGTTTTTGAGTTTTTGAATCCGTATATCAAAAATTCAAAATTGATCGAAAATAAAATTCCAATGGACCAGAATGTTTTTAAATAATTCTGAAATATGGTTTAAGTTTAGTAGAAAATTGTTTTTTTATTTGCACATACAGACATTTTTCTGAGCCACTTTTCTTGATGTTTTGTACTTGATTTTGAGTGTTCTGACATGAAAATCTAGAAAATAAATGTTTTGCGGAAATAAAGTTAACTTTGTGAGGAAGCGAAAGGAACAATTTTCACTATTCGTTTATTCGCAGTATTTTTGTAAATAAATATAAATGATTACCAATATTTGCGCATTGCGAAATTATATGAATGCGCGTACAATTTTTTTTTCGTTATTATACTGACCATTGAAAAATACATAAAGGTCTTGGTCAATCTATCATATATATCAAGATTATTATTTGTCTTGCGTTCAGTAACGATCATACGATAAATACATTGCGCAATAGCAATATATATAAGTTTCAAGATGCGTGCGATGTTTTGTATTTTTTTTTTATTTCCCCAAATCTCATATCTACAAATATATACATTATCGTATTATGTTCTTTGATAATAAGATACGCTGGTCATTAACAAAAATATTTATGACCTTTGTATACAAAACGCACATGGAAAATTCCGAATACATGGGGACACGCACTCGTGACTTATTTCGTGTGAAAATTGAGTACATAATTGGAAATTCTGACTGTAAAAACTTTGTATTCGATTCAAGAGAAATGTTTCTTTCGACCATGTATAAAATTCAGGATTCATAAGATCTAAAATTTCAAATTGCCAGCTCCATTGATACGTTTTTTTTTAAAATTAGATATCACGTAAAATCCTTACAAACATATGTTTTTTAGCTTTAAGGTTCCAATAAAAAGATTGACGCTTAATAAACATCATTAAATAATGTCATTGTAAATATAACTAATTGCAATAAACTTAATATCAATACCTATAGAAAGTAAGTTATTTAACAATCGGTGCCATATTTAAATCAGATTTTATATTAACGAGAGTAATTGGAAAATCTTTTAATTAATGAATTTCAATTGCGAACAAAAACTAGTTAACAAAACAAATAATAATTAACAAATGAATCGACGAAATGAATCTTTGAGAACTAATGTCACTAAAAAGATTGACTTTAAGTAACAATCGTGATGAAAAAGTCACGTGTTGCATTGCGTCAGTAGCAATATTTGTTAAAAGCCATTTTTTTAAATTTATTGATCTTTGTAACTTTCTCAATAATCATGATATTTTTTAAATAGTTTTTTTTTCACACATGCAGGTACATCCAATGTTGTTTGATATGAAAGTTGGTGGAAATTGAAAAAGCAGTTAGTATTTTCTCAACTTTCAGAACATGAGCTAGCAAACCCAAATTTTGTAGATAAACAGTATAATATTCAGTGACACGATATACGTAATTCAATGAAGACAGAAAGAAGTGGTCGAATTATACGACGATTAAAAATGGGCTATACTTAATTTATTAATTTTATTTAAAACAAGGATTCAATATGGACGCTGGCATCCCCGTTTTCATATTACTTTTAGCTTCTTAGAAAGCTTCTTATATGAGAAAACTAAAATTGATGAACATACTTTTTTATAGAACTAGATTTGAAAAACGAAAGTGAACAATAATGAGAAAGTACAATGTAAGATTCAACCTAACTCGGAGTCCTCAAATTCTAATCGGATATAACTTTTGATTGAAAATGTACACATGATATACACTTTGAGCACCCAATAAGCTTTTCAAGTGCCTAGGTCAATTTGGCAAAGTACCACATCAAGTTGGCTCGCCTAGAATTCTCTAAATTTTGGCAGATTTCCAAGACAGAGCAAAAACCGATATTCCTCTGAGTCTCTGTGATATTTTCGATCAGTCGAGTCCTCGTGGTCGCGCGAATCGGACCTCTCCACTTTCACTGCACTTCGCAACCAGCAATTTTTTTGTAATAGTAACATTTATCGTCTCTCGTCAGTTCCACGGAATCTCTCGCAAGAAGATTGAGCAAGTGAAACGTTCGCGCACGGAAAAAGCCCATAACGATTCCTCTAGACGCTGAAGAATTTCAGCAATGCTGCTGCAGCTACGAAAACAGCAGCACGAAAGCAAAAGACGAATCTCGGATGACCTTGGTACAACTGCAGCCCATTACGTGACTTATGAAGAAAGTGATGAACAGTTTCATTGTCAAAATCGACACGAAATCGCGTATTTTACGTAACTCTTGTTCATCCCGGAATTCAATGGGATGTTGAACTATGAACGAATCGAATATTGAAGTGGTACTTGTGACTCTAATCCGGGTGTCGAAGAACATCAACGTGGGACTCTAAGTCACTTTAAAAAATTCATAAGAAAAAAAAAAAAATCTGTAGATGACACGCTTTTGTTTTGAAATCAATCACTTAAACATCAGTATGTACATGTTGAGTATTATAATTCGTTTGTCGTAGCTTTCAGACCAAACCGGTGAACAAGTATTAGTGTTTGAATTTTTATTCTATCAGTTGAAGAGTGGATTCTAGTATGAGGGTAGGAATTTCTGTTTCAGGCCTTCATGACGAGGCTGTGATTTAAAATGTGTAAATAAATCTTCCTTTATTGAAAGCTCACGAAGTAATTCGTCACAGTAAATCAAATTTCCACGACATCTAGGATTACTAAATTCATACACGAATGCACACTTGGAGAGGTAAAATAAGATATTTAATACTAAAATTTATTCACCGGTTTGGTCAGAAACCTACGACAAATGAAATTGTTTACTTTTTATCCCGCATCTTTTGAGGGCACTGTGTGTCTTTAGAAAATTGCAGAATTCTCATATCTAATATGTATTTACTGAAGTTTGAATGTAAGATTTAAAAAAAGAATGCCATCCGCAGAATTTTCTTTCTTATGAATTTTTTTAGGTGAATCAAGGACCCCTTAACGGCCGCTTTTGGCACTCGTGAGGCGTTTGTGAAAGATATTCAGTTTTGCAATTAGACCATTTTTTTTATCTCTTCTTCGCTCTTCGGATCGTGCTTCGTACCTCGGACTGCGTTAATGAGAAAAGTTGTCGAGTGCAGGAGCATTACTCGGAGCTAACGAATCGACCCTGCTCACCTTTTTTGCTGACTAGAATTTTATAAAAATTGTACGACTTTTTGATAGTCGTGATAATAAGAGAATTGGAAGGATTATTTAATCAGGAATTTTAATATGGACATTAACTTAATAAATGAAAGTTCAGAAAAAAAGATCGTTACTTGATCGTAACAACTGCATAATATAATTTGTCAATATGATCAAGTAGATTTATTTCAATTTCAATACTTACTCAAAGTAAGTGATTTACCAAGTATTGATATATTAAAATTATACTGATAAAAAGAATGAAACATATTTAATCAGAATATTGATAATAACGTGAAATTCAGCAACAAATATATAGATAAATAATAAGAACGATTGCAGGATATAATCACCTGCATTATTAATATTACTTAAATTAATTTGGATAATTTTCATGTAAATTCTCCTTCCTTTAGTGGTCGTGATAATGAGAGGAATTGACAATTTGAATGTGGGAAATAATTAAAAGACCACAAAAAAATAGGTAGGTACTCAAACAAACTAGTATAATCATTTTCAAATACAATTGATAGAAATAATATAAGATTGTCGAATAATGATGAATTCATTCAAAAAATTAATCGAATTGAAAATTGTGAATATTAGGGTCCAAGCTATAATTTTTTATGTGACAATAATAATAATGTATGCAGTCTTTTATGTGCGTTAAAACGGTTGAAACAGTGCCTTATATTTTAGCAGATTGATCATCAAGGCATTATAGGCATTACCATATTCAATCAAACGCCATGGCGTATTTCTTAGTGAATATAAAAAATATTATGAATGAGCTGTCGAAATCCGTGGAAGGGTTCGAATTATATGAAAATATGTAGTTTTTAATATTACGTCTTGACGGCTAAAATTGTGGTAAATGTTAGTTTTCAAAATCTATGAGGAAGCCAAAATTGATAAACATATTTCTTCATGGAGGTAGATTTATAAAAATAAGTTGCAAATAAGAAGGATGCAATATACAAGTTTCTACCTTCCATCGTCCTTTTAACATTTAATAAAAATGGCACCTTTTGAGCGGGAGAAATCAAGTTTTTTCAACAGCTTCTTTCTTGAGGTTTTTTAAATTAATTTTTTAAATAAAGTTACCTGCCTCTTACGAGGACGATAAAACATTTTTTAACGAGTGTAAGTTTTCAACGCGGTTTTTCGAACGAGTATTGAACTAAATTTTATTTTACAAGGAGCGAAGAGCGAGTTCTGCGTAGACAAAGCGTGTACACAAACCGCTTATCTTACACCACGCGAAATAAAACAAAATTATGGCACTTTTTTGAACTGATATAATATACACGGGGCATTCCATACCAAGTCGAAGTGGATTTGGCCCTCGGAATCTCGAATTTCATCCCCCATTTTTTATGTTATTCTTCGATCTCCAGAAAGCAACTACAAAATTTATTACATTTTTTTAAAACAATTTATACACTTATGATTATTTATGCCAAAGTGAAAGCGGAAATTAAAAAATCTGATCTAAGACCTAAAGCATTTTGGGCTTGGCCTACATTTTTTTTGGCACCTAACTTTTAAAAACGGAAATTGAAAAAGTTAGGTGCCAAAAAAAAATCCTTAGACTGCAGGCTATTGCTCAAATATTTTTATGCATATCAGGACTTCGGAAAATTACACCAGATTCCTTCTAAACATTAAAAAAAATTCTTTATTTTAATTTTTTCATTGAAATACAAAAACATGTTTGAAAAAAGAGCGAAAATTCTCTAAAGTCCTGACATATATATAAATATTTAAACAATAGCCTGTAGCGCAAGGATCTTTTCACATCCAACTTCTTCAATTTCTATTTTGAAAAAAATTTATAAAAGAATGGAGGCCAGGTCGACTTAGGTCTAAGCTTAATGACATTGATATCTAATGCAGGACTTAAGAGAATTTTGTCAGATTTAAAAAAATTTCGGCCCTCAATATATTTAAAGAAATTATAGTCAATTAATTGAGCCTGTAAATGATTTTTGCACATTAAATTTCTTTCAATTCTCACTTTTTAAAAAATGTATAAAAAATAGAAGGACTTCTCCAGGAACTGATCATAAAAATATTTATTTTTAGTACAGCATTTATAAGAACTTGGTCAAATTTTTAAAAAATTCGGCCTTCAACGTGCTATAAAATATTTTCGTATCCAAAGTGTTAAAAAAAATCCTGACAAAAAGTTTGGTTGTCTCTTCGAGATGGAGGAATAACATTAAAATTAGGGGATGAAATCCGAGAGGTCGAGGGTCAGACCCAGGTTGAGTTGGTATGGAATGCTCCACATGCATCGCATACTGCGTCTGTATGCGACTGCATCACGAGTGGTAAACGCACGTAGCCTTGTATTGGCAGCCCGTAGAAGCCTGTGCCTGAGAATCTGGTGGGGTGTCCACCACTTGGTCTTGACTATAAAGGTCTCGACGCATAAGCAACCGGATCTATTCCAAGAGCGACTTTCGTAGAGTTTTGCTCGGAGTCATTTAATAAACGGTCAATTTTCATCGTTAAAATTACAACACCACGTCCAAATCTCATACAGAAAAATACGCGAGTTTCATCGTCGAATTCACATCTCGTAAAAAACCCCAAGAATAATTGAAAAATATATATCAAAAACAAAAAAAAGTGAAGTTTCACAGTTGGGTCATACCAATTAGCGAATATTGTTCAAAATAATTTCGTGAAAAAAATTGAAAATTACAATAAAGCAAAAATGCCAACGTGCGAGACGTGCGAGCGCCAAGAGGAACTCGAGGTCGACAGCAATCACGACTGCCAGCTGAAACTTCCGGCGGAACGAACCTCAAAGTGCTGCTGCTCTCACAAAGACGAGAGTGAAGTCAGGTACACGCGACTATAGATATACACTACATAATTCTATATGTATATATATATTTATAGAATATAATAGGCGCGAAGGTATTTTGTAACTCTACAAGGTATAACAGCTGTAAAGGTGTACCCAGTTTCCTCAGGTACAGCGAACTTGAAGTTCCAGCATGCAGCTTACGCTGTTACGAATCTTCAAGTTTACTTTCTAAATGCCACGTTTTCGCGATAGAGGAATTGCGTATGCAATGTTTTGAATGTTCAAGGTTCCTCTTCGCGTCAATCTCAGTCATGATCGCAGTATGAGATCTCGACATGAATCCGTCGTATCTGCGGAATTAAAATATAATCAGTGATATAATGAGATTGGATTTTTCATCAATTTTTCGTCACAGAAAAACAATAAATCTTGTCACTCATTATTGATTATAATTAACCAGGGTTACTGACTCCCAGGGGGAAAAACGCACACAGGGAGAAAAAAAACTTGTGTTGCTAAAACATGACCCATTCTATTGCGGCACAACTTGTTTGCTGGAATAGAGATAACATGATTTTTCGGTGCCGTAAGAAATAGGGTTGGCCACGCTTTAATTTGCTGTGTCAACGTTTATTGATTTGTTGACGTAGCATTAAATTATTTGCTTCAATAGCAAACCAATATGTAATAGTAATGAATAGTTTGTGACCATGAATGTCTTGTTTAATAACATAACTTAACCTCTGCAATCCGTACGTTATTGGTTTTCGCATAAGCCAAGGCATGAAATCGTACTTTACGACACTAGTGCGATAAAACTGTTTCTGCCGAGTGTGAGTTCGCAATATGAGCCAACACGAGGTAAGGAAACGTTAATCGCACGAGTATCCTACAAAATTTTATTTCGCAAGGTGTGAAAACGAGGATTTATACACACGAAGCGTGCGTAAATCTGCGTTTCTCGCATCGAGCGAAATGAGTGAATAAATGTACTCGTAGAATCAAAAATGAAAATGAAAATAAATATTTATCGTCTTGAGGATTATTTATCGAGACATTTTCAGCGAAAATGAATTGGGGGGCAACGGTTCCTGTCGAAGAAAAAATGTTCAGGCTTATACCGAGATTTGACCCTACGACTTGCCTGCTTGCCTTCCTAACAGCGCTACTGCACAGAGGGAACGTTTTTGATGGGCCAGCAAAGCTGTTGCTAAAATGGTCATATCATTGGGTTTATTTGCTGGCTCAGCAAAAGATATTGTTAGCCCAGAAAAGGATTTGTTAGCTGAGCGAAGAGATTTGTTAAGCTAACAAGTTTTTTAGTTAGTTTAGCAAATGACACAATGTCGTGATTATTTTACCAAAAGATTTGCTGATCCAGCAAAATTGTTTCCTCCGTGGAAAAGCCCTATTTGTAGATTAGGCAGGCAAAGGTCTTAGGATCGGGCATATAGGCAGGAATTTATCATAACATATGAGATCTCGTCTTAAAAAGACATATCTGTGGTAATGAAATGGTATAGAATGGTATTAAGTTTTGTCGCCCATTCTTGATTATAATTGCCTTTTCAAATGGTTTAAAACATTAATCCTCTGAAAATCGAATACAAAGTAATCACCAAGAGTGACATTTAGCCGAAATTTTGTGGAGAGAATGTCTTATGCCTTAATCCATTTTTTTTCTAATCAAATTTCGTACACATTTTTATAACATTTTCAAGTTATTGTTATAAAAATCACCACAATTCATTATTCCTGACAGTAATCCAGCCTTACAGTTCTTATCATCGATAACGTTTTATTTCGTAAGTTAGACGTAAAAGGTTTGGCTTCTTCCGCAGTTTTAAATTTTATTATCAACATTATATTATTGAAGTTCTTTTTCTGAAATAAAATAACGAATTCTGTTTTAATTATACCCGAGGACGGACGACAATTTCGTTTTTTGTTCTCTCTTCTTTCTGAATGAATTGATTAATATTGATTAAATTAGAATTACAAAATTATCATGATTATTCATAAACTTTTTAATACCTAAGGCCAATGATTATGTCACGCATGGTGCACAGATTTGAAGTCCTACCCATAAAGCAAAAAAGATGAATAATCGCCTCGTGTCAAATGGCATCTATCGCGTTCGAGGAAATTACCATAATTGTCAATTATGATGGTAAAGTTGATAGAGCTTGTGAATGGAATCAATGATTTTATGCATTGGATCTCGTGCGCGTCAGAAACATGAAAGAACATCATTTCTCCTTCCAATATCGATGGATCTCGTAAAACCACTTCATGAATGAATTGTTACGACCCACTGCATATTTTTGCCACAAATTCACATGGCGTTCGTATACCTCGTTCCATTGTGCAGAGACATTGAAGGAATAATGGATTCCACTAAAGTACACGAGGAAAGTCAGTTGATAAATTCAGCCATCTCCATTTCATTGATGAGAAAAGTTTCCTCTAATTTCATTTCGATTAAATCGGGTCGCTTAGTTTATTACGAACATTGGCACCCCACATTTACCGAGTCACGAGCACGAAAATTATGACAGGTTTTAAAAATGAATTTTTTGTCATTTCGCTAATTATAGATATTCAGTCATTTTGAGGTAATCCTGAATAATCCTTTAATTTGTGTAGCAGTATTACAGCTGCCGGGGACAAATAAAATTTCCTCGAATAATTTTTTTTTTTTACATTTCCGGAAAGCTCCCTCGTATTATGTGATACGACATAGTAGAATTTTCTGCTCAGTCTCGACTTCGAGCATCTATCCCGTGAGACGTGGAAACCTCGGGCTGAGTCTATAGGAAATGCCGTGGGGCTGCTCTTCTCGATTCCATGTATCATTCTCGTTCGTCTCGACGTGTCACGCTAGCCCGCACCACTCTTCAGGTACGGCATTGTGCAGGTACAACGAATGGAAGCGAACTCGCTGGCAAGCGATGTATACGTAGAGCTATTCCGTTGAGACTCCTTTCTTCCATCTCTGGCAGAATGATCGAAGAGTGGTGCGGTTGTGAACGGCAAACACCTGCCTATGTTGGGCACACGCTGCCTTATCGGGTATCCTCCATTTTTCCTCCACCATGAAAAAAAAAAAAAAACTGGAAGTTTTTATTAATAAAATGGTAAATTTCATTGTAATGATCAATCGTAATATAAATTTACGCTAATTTTGCAATGAAATTACAGCCAATAAAAAAAGTATTTTTACAGTAAAATTAAAACAAATTATTAAAATCACCGTGCCAGAAACAAATCGCACTTGTACAATAAATTTAGTACATCAGTTTATGAATAAAAAATGCCAGTATATGTACATTAAATTTCGAATAGATTTTTTTCACAGTGTCGGCTGCTTTCCAATCTCCCTTGATACCGTCTCGCCTAGTGATAATGAACCGCATGATAAAAGCGTGGATTCTTAATTTTTTTCTTTGGTCATTTGACAACATTTTCTAACTCGGATCTTAAGTGTCCTCGCTTCTAATTCCCCCAAAGACGTGAACTGTCTAACTCCAATCACAATGAAGATATTTTTTAACAGTTCTTCGTGAGTGCAGGTACATTTAATGTTCCTTGGTATTGAATTTGGCTAAAATCGAAAAATGTTTTGGATCTTACGGATCTTTGAAATATTGGAGAAGTTGACGTTGTTGCATTCGTTTTGGATCAAACTTTTTGGGAATCGTAGATCTTTATTTCTTTGTTTAGAAAAATAATAGAAATAAAGAAGCATTATGCAAGGGTCCACTCATTTTAAGATCAGGTCGCTTGTGATTCTGATTTTTCATAATATCTGTATGTTCTTATTATTCACGTGCATTCGCGTCGTGTATTTCATTAAGAGTCATTTGATCTTCTAATTTGTTCTAATTGGAAGTGAGTCATACGATGTTTGACGTGTTTGTCCTTAAGACGCGGTTATTTGGCAACATTTCACTAAACGTTATACACATACTATTCTTAAACCTATATATATATATAATTCAGTTGAAAATATATACCATTCGATTGCATCTTATTTAGTAACTATTTTCAGATATAGAGATGGCTCCGTTCGTCTGAGGAATCCCAACATCGAATTGATGGACCAGGACATCCTGTACCATCTCGCGCTCGGCAGTGGATCTCATGATCTCGTCGAGATGTTTGGCGACGTCAAGGTAAATTTTCTTCATAAATACAATAGCAAAAAGTACAAAAATATAGAAGGAGTTTTCGTGTAAAATATTCCGCCGGTGGCTAGCAATATTTGAAATGAAAAATGTTTTTTTTTTGTGTATAAGCCAATACCATGTTGTGGGCTGAAAGGTCCACTTTTGGCCTTTGTTACACACTATATTTTTTTGCATCATATACATGAATAGTGGTACTTCTAATGGTAATTTTGAGGGATGAAAAATGAGGGTACAAACAATTGTCCCTCGGGTCAAAAGTAAAGACAATTTTTTTTTTTTGAATTTCATATACGTAAATTTCATATATGTAAACCCGGGTAAAAAATTAAAATTAATATACGAAAGAAAATGAAAATTCTATGTACGTGGGGTAAAATCAAAGTTACTTTATTAACGAATTCAGAAGATTGTGCATTAACTGATACAACTTTTGTAACGAATTTACCAAAACTGTACATTCATTTTACGTTACAGTGGTGTAGTAAATTTTTTATACCTGTTTCCGTAACCGAGCTTCTTACACTGTCCAGTAATTTCATCTAACATTTTTTAACAGTGCAGCCATTTTCGTTCCGCAAAATTGTAGTAAAGAACCGCTGCTCATGCACGTGTTCCAAAAAAAAATCTTGCACATTGGCTTCTCCTTACTTTTCGCCTTTTACTGCCATGAGGAAGTAAGGTCCAATAAACGGCCCAGTTTCGGTTATCCAACTCATATTTATATTGGTGGTAAATATAATATCGGTGCAATTAAAAAAAAAATTAAGGCCATTTTTACTCGTCATTATTTTTGAAAGACGAAAAAGTTCATGAAATTTTTCATCTAAAAATGTTAAAGCGGGTGGCGTTACGTATGTTTCGTTAGTTTCGAACAATTAGCTCAATCTGAGACTTGTTGCACAAACCTCGACTTCAGTCCTTTTCATCTTCAATTAAGCGTATTTTAATAATAAAATATCGGCAAATTGGAGAACAACTTTTCTACATTTTTATTAACGATTAGTAATAAATCGTATTTTAATAACTGTTAATATCAATCGCTTTTCCCTTTTTGTGCAATCTTAAAATAAATTAAATGAACATAAATAAACATAAATAACATAGATAACTCGTATATTATACTTTTTTCGCAGTAATCCATATTCATGGAAACGATGAACGTTGTTAAAACTGGGTAGTCGATGATAATATAATGTACGCTATGTGTGACTGAAACTCGGGTCCGGAAGGTAACCAAAACGCGGACATGTTTGACTGAATCGAATGATTGGTGAGATGGTTGAAACTGCGATATAGTCATTGGAAAATAATTTGGATATTGTAATCCAATAATGCAAAGTAAATATTTATAGGATCATATTCCGGAGGGCATATTGCATGCATTAAAATTATTTGTTGTCAAAATTTCGATAGAACCGGTTCATGAATAACAGAAAACTGGAATCTAAAGATTTAAATAAATTAATAAATATATTTTAGTAAAATCTGTTCTTTCTAACGATCTGAACATTATTTTGCTTTTTGTTGTTCAACTGCCACTAAATGGTTCTCGGTGTATTATGTGTAAGTTTGAAAACGATCTACGATCTTGGGATGAGGTGTGCGGCGGTAAAAGAATTGTAACTTCGGCCGGTGGCCATATCTTTGTTTTTCAATATTTCTGGATGATTCATTTATTTTTTATTTTCTTCAATAAACAAACATCGCTTATCTAGTCGCAAAAATGAAAAACAAATTGTTCTTGTTCGAGCAATACTTTACGGAGGCAAATGTCTGTGTTGTGGTGAAAACATAAAACGGTGACAATAAAAATCGTAACGTCAGGCTGACGAATTTGTTGTGCGGCTGATAAATCAGTTTTGCTATGCTAAAATACTTTTTATTCGCCTAGCAACGCGATTTTTGTTGTCACCGTTTTATGTCGTCGCAGCATAAAAGTTTCTTTCCATGTTTGCGAAAAAAAAAAACAAACGTCAACTACTATTCGCGACTCTACGTAAATTCAGCCCCTTAAGACTGTTCCAACAGTTTGCAAATATCGAGCTCAGATACTCACGGAGCTTTGGAGTGATCTCTCATCTCAATTCTACGAGGAATCGCGGAGCACGACCCGGTTAGAGAGTCAAAGTCAGCGAACACGTTAAGGGCTAAAAACTTAGTCTCGGTTTGCTCAAGCCCCGGTATAATGCTTGAATGAGATGGTCCGCTTGCTCCAAGAGCCAAGAGGAAAATAAGGAAGAAAGTGGAGAAGCTCCGAGTTTCTCTGCTAAAACTAACGAAACTTGTGCTTTAACCTTGCAGTTTGTATGCATGGGCGGCACGCCGAAACGAATGGAACAGTTCGCCTACTACATCATGGAAGAAATAGGTCATAAGTTGCCGGCTGGCACGACGCTGCTCGACATCAGCCAGTACTCCTATCGCTATTCCATGTATAAAGTCGGGCCGGTGCTCTCTATCAGTGTAAGTGTATATGTGCAATACTCCATTACCTTGGAAAAGTTGTGTTGCTCTGCGGTACAATGGTACTCAGAGCAACAGCTTGTATTCTCAGAATTCCAATTTTACATTATGCAATAAGTAAAATTAATTGCCATAAAAATGTCCGTAATGAAATGTGCTATCATTGTCCATTTTTTTAAATTTAATAACGGGATGAGAGTAAAAATAGTGAATTTCAAAATGACAAACAGAGAATCTGAACCTGGAATGGCCGTCATTATGAAATTCGCTATTGTGACCCCCCATCCAATTAATGGATGTTAAGATATGGAGGCGAACCAGGGCGAGATTAGTTCTATAGAAAACTTAATATAAATGTGACGTAAACCAAGGAGGCACAGTACGTTAAATTTTGCTTGTTCATAATTTGTTATCTTTCACCAATTTATGTCCATGAGAAAGTACGTTTGTAATTTCTCATGGTGGGAGCTTCTCAAAAATTGAAGAGTAATGAGAAAGCAATATCCAAGATTTCGCCTTGTTTTGGATATTTGCAGCCCCTTAAATAAATTTAAAAAAGTGGTTTAATCGAATTTCAGCCGCCAGGAAGTAACGAAAAATGGAAATTTCCGAAAGAATCCGAACCCTCTTACTGAATCTAATATTATTGAATATTATTTCATTTATGTACAAAATTTGAAATCGTTAATTAATGTTTTGCAAAATTTAATGCAATAACGTAAATTTTTTGCAATTATTGAAAATCGATAAAATCCAAACCGCTTTTGCTATTTTGGGCGAGGCTATTAAATATTCGATGCACCTGCACGCGTGAAAAATTATTGAGAATAACATCTAACGTTAAAAACTATGAAAACAACGTTTCCTCTATGAAGTAGCAAAATAATGGACAATAATGAATTTTAAATAAATTATTTGCAAAAGTAAACTCGAAAAAATTATTGTGAAAAACGAATTTCAATGTGACTGTTTCAACATTTATAAGTTTCTACATATTCTTCTTATCGATTACTTCTCTCCAATACAATTGTCTGTATACACCTTCAACGAATTAATTAAATCGCAACTATTACGAAGGATCCCTCAGTCGAAGCTCTCCAATTGAGCACGAAGCGAAAGGAGAGTTGCAAACGACGGTATTTACTTGCCGAGGGCCTCACCTTTCGCGAGATGTAATTAATGATCTGTCGAAAGGTCAATCCATTCTGGTGTAACGACTAACGAAACGCTAAAATCCAGGGACTGATTGCATTTGCCATCGATAGGTTTTCGCTTACACGCTTCAGTCCATCCCTTTGCTAAAAACGCTCCCGCATACGATATACGTAAGCGTGAGCCATTATCTCATTTTACATGAAAAATAACACGAAAGACAGATAGCAAGTGTAATCCGAGCGTGAATATGCTATAAAGCGCGACCGTGACGAAGAGTATACAAATTTTAAACAGACGCAATTGGTCGTTACATCATTCTCCTTATCAATATCGCACAGTAATCGGTACTATATTTCCGCTGCGGCCGTGGACGTCGGCGGAACAATAAAACAGGACCTATGGTTCATATGTACATGGGGCATTCCACACTAACTCGATATGGATTTCGAAACCCTCCACCTGATTTCATCCCTCATTTTTAACGTCGTTGTGCTACCTCCAAGAAACAATGACAATTTTTTTTTTCTTTCTGAACAATTCATATAGTTGTAATAATTTGTAATGGACATTTTTTTTTCATGGACTATTTTTTGTCAAAAAGAAAATTTATAAAAATGCGTATAAATCATGTTACTGCAGACTAATGTGTGAACATTTCTATGCATGTCAGTACTTGAAAGAATTTTCTCAGCTTTTTCTTCCTCACAACGAAAATTTTGTGTCAATGAAAAAAAAAAAAAAAATCGAGAAAATCGTGTGTCCTCTTTCGGCTAAATACGTTGATATTCGGAAGTACTCGTTTGGTGTGATCGACAACCCCAAATGAATCTTCAATTCAAGCCAAACTGTCCCTACGAAAAATTGAGTGCGAGTATTCCTAGGGAGGTAAAATTGTGGTTTTTGCTTCGACTCTCGTGGCTGGAAGGGCGTTCGATCAGTCGTGCCGAGTGTTTTTGTGTGTGCTGAATTTTGGTTCGGTATCTTAGCTAATTTCTTTTGGCGAAAATAAAGTTTCGAGTTTAGGAAAAATGTCAAAACTAATTAAATATTCGCTCATGGGAAAGAGTAGGCATTAACATCCCCGAATGGTCCGCACGCATCGTTCGTGACCCTTTGTTGCTTTTTTCGGTTTTGTCTTTTGTAAAGTTCATTTATTCGTACGGTCTCATTTACGGCGACGGTCGAGACGCGAATTTATGTCAACAAATGCCAGTCGTGTCCGGGTTTTTCGTGCCTGGCCGCGTGGCAATTGGCAGAAATGCCGCGTAATCGGTTTTTAAGATAGTAGGTAGACTTTCGGGTACTTTTTTAATTCATAGCTTTTATTGTAATACTTCTTACCTCGTGCGGATATTTCATCGCACGAGGCAACTCACTGATGACTTTATAAAATTATTAAGCGAGGATCTAATAACTTTTACCTTACAACGTTAAGCTTTTATTGAGCGGCGTAGAAAATTGATTTTTTTGTGGTTCTTCAGCACGGAATGGGAATTCCATCGGTGGGCATTCTGCTGCACGAGGTCATAAAGCTGATGTATCACGCCAAAGTTAGAGATCCAATATTCTTCAGAATCGGAACGTGCGGAGGGATTGGTCTCGAGGGAGGTACTGTCGTTATTTCCGAAGAGGCTGTCGACGGAATGCTCAAATCGTACCTCGAGACGGTAAGTTGTACTCCGAGCTCGGAACTATTGTAACATTACATAACATTTGGTTAAAGAAGAAAAATCATTTCATTAAAATTGATGGGATGCTTTACTACCCAGAAAATAATGGCAAAAAATGAACAGAAAGTGCTTCAAAATATTATTTTCCTCTGATTTGCATTTACATGAATTCAAATAATAATCATAATAATATTAACAATTGACACTGAATATTTTTGTAAATAAATCATGTAATATATAATATTGTATGCAATGCCGAAAAAACGGTGACCATGACGTCACTTAATCTCTATACTATAATATTTTGCGAAATGAATAACAATTTTTGAAAATATGTCTGTTTAATCACAAACATATCACTTACATCCCGAAGTTGCAGATTTTTTGGCAAATATGTAGGAGCCTAACAAACAATTGACGCCTTTAATGTGAGGGTTAAATATAAAAATATAAATGTTATATTCTAAGACGGTATTCATCTATTAATTTGCAAACCATGCAAGAGGTGTCAATCTCCAAATTCGTCCGGACCCCAAATGACAACCACCCTTATATATACTAGGGTGTGTCATTTTTGGGCAATTTTTTTTTTCGACTCACAAACAGGTTGTATACTTTCAGGAAGGTAAAATAAGAAGCCTGTAAAAATTTTAGCTCTTAATATTAATATTTAGATGCGCCTCATCGCGAATTTCTATTTCCCATTTAAATAACATGGGAAAAAAATTTTTTCATGTTTAGAATTTTATACGTTGGCAATGGCATATTGTTCGATGGAACGCATAACATATTTTATAGAGAATCGCACGCTCTACAAAAGAGATGTCTTGCATTTTTTCGATAGACATAGCCATTCTGATGATATTTGAGTTCAAAATTCAAAATATACGAAAATTCATCTTTTTGTTAATATTATAGCGAAACTATTGACTCTATTGAGAATCTTTTTATTACTATTAATGGAAATAACGAAAGATATTATTCGTGAGTATTTTGTCGATTTTTTTTGTAACTATTTATGATAAGTACCAGCCCATTAGAACCAGTTTCGTGACAGAAGACAGGTCTCTACAGCATTGAACAATTAACAATAAATATTAATTAATCATGGATGAGACAATTTTCATGGTAAATTTAATAATCTACAAAAAAGTTGATCGAAGATTCTCGACAGAGTCAATAGTTTCGCTATAATATTAACAAAAAGATGAATTTTCGTATATTTTGAACTTTGAACTCAAATATAATCAGAATGGCTATGTCTATCGAAAAAATGCAAGACATCTTTTTTGTAGAGCATGCGATTCTCTATAAAATATGTTTTGCGTTCCATCGAACAATATGCCATTGCCAACGTATAAAATTCCAAACATGAAAAAATTTTTTTCCCATGTTATTTAAATGGGAAATAGAAATTCGCGATGAGGCGCATCTAAATATTAATATTAAGAGCTAAAATTTTTACAGGCTTCTTATTTTACCTTCCTGAAAGTATACAACCTGTTTGTGAGTCGAAAAAAAAAAATTGCCCAAAAATGACACACCCTAATATATACACATGTAAAAAATTCATGTTATATTTTTTTGTTAAGCTACGAGCTCCTCGTAACCTCATTGCACCTTGTACAATTACTCACAGGCAGTATGTCGTCCATTGTAAAAGTGTACAGGGGTCTTACTTACACTGTAATAAAAGACTGAAGATTTTTATTCATAAACTCGTCAATTGAATTTAATGTACAATTGTAATATAAAGTTAAGGTACTTTTGCAATCAACCTAAAGATATATATTTTTTTTAAGTACTCTTACAGTTGAATTACAGCAGTTTATTAAAATGACTATACCAAAAATGAATTTAACATTGCACGTGTATAGTAAATTTAGTATGCTAGATTTTTTTTTAAAGTTCTGGTACATATACTTTAAATTGCAAGTAAATTTTTTTCACGGTGTAAACATTCACTCATTCATTGCTTTCACAGCCAGTACTGGGCAAGCTCGTCCGCAGACCAGCGAAGCTGGATCGTCAGTTGACGAGGGACCTCAAAGCTTTGGCGCATCCAGAGGATCCGTACGATACGGTGGTAGGCAAGACCATGTGCACCCACGATTTTTATGAGGGGCAAGGTCGTCTCGACGGTGCATTCTGCGATTTCACTGAGAACGAGAAAATGGATTATCTCAGCAAGATTCACAAATACGGCGTCGTGAACATCGAAATGGAGAGCCTGGCGTTCGGTGCACTAACGCATCATGCTGGCATTACTTCAGCTGTAGTCTGTGTGGCTCTCCTCGATAGACTCAAGGGTGACCAGGTACGTTACAATTAACTTAATTTGCACTCAGCTAATCACCAGTCAGAACGAATAACTTCCTGTAGATTCATAATTTAAGTAAATATTAACTCAAGGTTCGATTATGAGTTGTTTAAGGGGATCTCGTTACTTAGAAATAGTGTGAAAATATTGATTATTGGTGATCTTATTGCCTCCATTAAATTCGGAAGAATTACCCGTAATAATAAATGCTCACACTCAGCGGAAAAAGGAAATGTAGATATATAAAATTGGACGATTCAATTAAAAACCTTTCAATAAGTTCCAACGATCTTTATTTGAAAATCTATCAAGTAAAGGGAGCCAAATGAATGTTATGATTTAGGTTCAATTCCCAACCATTTGCTCTATATGGTTCACGCTTTGAAATAGATATAATTAATTTCATTATATGCATGAAGATGGAGACAAATTTTTCATGTAAAATATTCAATGAGTCAATGGTTGTCCGACGGTAGTCAAAATAAATCATCAATTCGTGTTTGTATACAAAAAAAGTAGCAAAAGCAATCTGATTATACAAAGAAAATTATGAAACTCATAAAAATTAAGTGTGGATTTTGATGTACAATATTCCATAAGTCACTCGCGGTATTTACAATGAAAAACGATTATGTTTTTACGAAAAAAAAAAAGCAAAATTACTTGAGTTACTTGCAGAAACTGACGTCTTGGTATGGAAAAACATTTTCAATATCCCATGAGTCACCGGTGACTCGTGTATTAACAGACTCATCAATTAAGCGTGTAGATGACTGTAAGTGTTGTAACTAATCTCTGTGTCGTAGGTGATGGCCCCCAAGGAAGTTCTGAACGAGTGGCAGATGAGACCGCAGCAACTGGTTGCTCGTTACATCACGAGGTATCTTCAGCGAAAAGGTCGTCTCTCGCTCGAGGGTCACGGCTCAATGTGCGTCAAGAGCCCGCGACGATTCAAGCTCGTGCAGCAGGAATCCGAGAATTACGATTAAATCCGCTCGTCGCTTCGATATTTATTTATTCTATCCGCTATTTATTTGTTTATGTTGCCGAACCGAGGTGGATTTTCTTCAGAACCCTCGGACTGGAGAAATTGCGAAATTTCGAAAAAAAAAAAAAAAAAAAAAAACGTGACAGAGAGCGAGAGAGTAGTCATAGGCAAAAAGGCGCTGCTAAAATATTTTGCCTACGTCGATGTTAAATTTTGTTGCATCAGTAAACGCGACGTCTTGTAAACGAGGCTCTCTCGTTAAAATGAAGAGAAATAATGCCATCATTGAATCGAGTCTTCCTCAGTTCCGTTTGATGGATAGACGACTTTTGGTGATTGAAAATTTTCCGTATCCAGTTTAAAAGGAAACTGACTTAAAAAAAAAAAAAAAAAAACTGAAAGAAAAAAATAGTAGCATAGTTGTTATCTAGCACGCACCGGTCATTTTTTTTAAGTCTTGCCGCCTCGATCTGTGCAATATGCTCAAGTACAAAAAACAAAAACTAAAAAAGACAAGTGCCGACCACCCCGAATTTCGGACACAAACAAAAATCTTGAAATATTAACCGCGACCAGTTTCGGCAAAACAACATATCCACACGGTTATATTTTACCAAAAGTATCGGCAGTGTTGAAGTTATCTCATTAATGTCAAATTTTATCCATTTTTTAAATTGGGCTCAATAACTGGATAATAATTTTTATCGCCAGAATATTTGACATGAGAGCAATATATTTTCAAACGGATTAACGAAGAATTCGATAAAACGAAAGTTAATGGTTAATGCAATAATCGATGTTCCTTAATGTTGTTTATTACTCTGATTTTTTTTTTCATCTTACTTTCATCAGACAACTTGTTTTTATACTCTAATGAAAAACCAATTTAATGTTTGCTGATAAAATGGGGAATCTAACGATTTCCAAATCGTAATTCTTTGGAAATCTTTTACGAAATTTATTTGTGAATCGGGTGAGTTCGAAAATAATGGGATGCTTACAACGCTGAGATCAGATACATGTATTTCTAAGGCTAATTCTGTCGAGCACAATCGTTCGATCATCGTTCGACGACGACCAAACACCTAAATACATATGCGAGTCAATCGCTTTTCAAATTTTTCCGTCTCCGTCGGTTTAAAATCAGATTAAAAACATTCAAGTAACGCGGAAGATAATATTGGGAGCGCGTAGCATTTCGCGGAGGCCTATGCGAATTTTTGACGCAGACCGCGTTTACTATTCGTTATTGTATTTGTTCGATCGATGAGGTTATTATATTATATCGTTACGATCCATTCAGTGATAAATATGAAAAAACAAAAAATATATATGCGATAAGCCTTGATATCAGCTTCGGCGAGTTAGTAACGATCACTGGCTACATAATAAATAGAAGGAAACGAAAACGGCACGCATCGAGATTACTCGGACCGTTATTGTATTCACATTCCAAAAGTAATTCAGGGAGCGTCTGTTCGTTGGTGCTAATGGCACTCGAATCGCACACATAATTTAACCGCAGTAGTTTAATGAAGATTTCACAAATTACTGACGAATTACTTGTCGAAAATGTTGTCTCAAATCGACGAAACAACGTCTCTTCTGATTTCAGTATTAGTTATTCTTTCTTTCAACAATCGAGAATCCTTTTGAAAAATGTATTTACATTTTTGGAGTAATTTTATTATACTTTTGGGTTTTATGAAACCATTTTGATATTTTCTTTTCAATGAGAACTCTTCAGAATATCAGGTTCTTATTTTCTACGGGAAAGGCTTACAAAAGCGATCTAAAGTCGGTGGGTTTTGTATTTGTACCTTAAGAAATTATTTGGCATATCAAAGATGATAATTTAGTTAAAAAAAAATGGAGTAACCGCGTAAGAAGCTTATTTAAAATGTCAAGCACGTTAAAAATAGAAGTCTAAATAGAGTGGCAAATTAAAAAAAAAAAAGTCGAATAATTTTACATTTAATTAAAAACAAAAGTTAACTCTCGTTTAGTCTTTAGTATGTTCGTAAAATATCAGTTTAGTGTCGATTTTGGACCGCATTTTTCGCGAAATGAAATGAAAAAAATATTTTGAAAAAAAAAAACAGACGTAGCAAACAATTCATGTTGTCAAAATTGCTCGTTGTGGAACACCGTGTTTAAATAATAAAAATAAAGCTACACACATGTTGTTAATATTAAAAAGAACTTTTCGAGTTGTATTCTGGAGTCAGCTTTTTACAATATCAAACATATGAATATTCAGTCGATAAAGAATGTGTTGGTGGAGTAAACTTGAGTGAGTAATTATTGACAATTTTGCAGATGAATTCGTGAAGAATTCTCGTAGCTATCGTTCCTATTATTACTTCCTGCTCCAATCTTCAAAACGTGGCTTATTTTTTTCTGAAATATAAATTGCTTATCAAATCAATTTGTGTGCGTTTTTTGTTTAGTCATTTTTCAATTTTGGGTACATCTATGTTAATAGTTACCTTTCGATCAATAGGACAGAATGACAGCTTATCGACCAAAATTTGATATGTAAATATATGTTTTGAAAAAATTTGATTCAACATTTTAATTCGTTTGCAAATTTTAAGTTGTTATTATTCGTTTGTTCATCTTTAAGACACCAATAATCTGTTAGATCTTATGATGCACATTAAGGATGTTCACGTAATAAAAAAAGGTTTTGGAATGAATCATTTGCTCATTCAAATCCGGACAGGGTCAAAAATTGTTCTCGCGATATTAATGAATTATGCAATAATATTTAGTAACGTCTCAACAATTGTAAAGATTCCACCAAAAAGCTTTTTTCATGTATTATCACGTTAAACGCAGTGCTCCTCGAGTTGTTCGTTTTTTTACGGGTTAATAACATTTTGCTTTGGCTTTTGGTTATTGGTTAATAACATTGGCTTTGATAACGTATATCTTGATAAGCGATTTCTGTATTATCCCATAATATAACTCACGTTTTGATTATTAAGATCTTTTGAGCGCAGTAAAGCTCGAGTTATTGACGATAACTAATCAGCAAATTTACTTAAAATCCTCCCAATTAATCTTATCGATTTTTACCTGCTGCCACGAGAATTTCACTCAAGTTCACGACCATCGATCGACTGCTTCGTTCTATTTAAACGCAAGCCGATTACCAATGACGTTATCGATGAATTAAAAAAAAAAAATGATAAGGGTCATGGAAATTGGTGTTTGTCGAGTAATGTTTATGTTTCTTCATTACGACACCGCAAACTCGCACTATATCGTGTTTGTTATCATAGTTAGCAATGTTGTATGACTGTATATATATATATATATTATGTATATGTATATACGATTGCAGTTGTTCGAAGTCGTTCCTCCGACATGCAATGATCGTCCCTCAGCGGCGTCAGGTGCACGTCGTATGTAAATGATATATATATATATATATATTGTTAAATATATATACATAAAAATAAATATATCGGAGAGCGAAACGGTTCTAAGATTGCTGTGAAACCTATATTCCAAATTATTAACCGCATTTTGTTCATGTCGTAAAAACCATAATGATAATAATAATAATTCTTATTATTATATTTAAACATAAATTGATCTGTGAAAAATAATCTGAAAATTCAATTGATATAATTTCATATTATGATAAATTCACAAGTCAATGTGAACTCAATTTATAAAGTTTACAAGCACGTTTTACTTCGTTAAAAGTTAAAACTACCGATTACTGTTTGATTTCCTGTATTTGCTTATTTGTTCCACAAATTATTCAATAAGATCATTTTAAAAAATAGATATTCTACCATATTAGTGAGAACATGTATAAACAATGTATTCATGCAAAAAAAAAAATTTCAGGTGTTCAATAACTTGACTTTGCAAGTTAGAAAAAAATATAACCATACAATTAAAAATATGAGTTTGAATTTTAGGCCATTTATCGATGATTTATACAAATAAAATATTTTCATTTCATTTTTAATCAAATTTTCATGGTTTTCTCGACAGATATAGTAGAATAGCATTGACAAAAATTGATAACTAATTATTTACGAAGCAAATGAATTAATAGATCGAACTCACAGCTGACGAAACAACTGTGGATTTTTTTATAGAATTATCGGCACATCTTTTTTTTAAATATTAACTTTTATCTTGAATATTGTTTTGTAAGACAGTAACAAATTTGCGGTATGTTTAATGCACAAATATCTTACGATTATACTTATCTTTTGCTACGAAAAAATAGTTCACAGCGTAATCGACGAACATTTAGAGGATTCATAGTGCAGAAAATATAATCGCGATTGAGGATCGTGTTCGCAATTGTTGTAACAATTTATAGAGCCGCGACAACCCGAGGGTGTATTTTAAAAAACCAATATCAATGTTTATTCACGATGGAAAAATATTTTTCAATCCCCCACAGCACCCACCGCCCCTAAAACTCAATATAATAATAATAATAATATCAACAATAATAATAACGCCCCGGTAAATTTGTTTTATTTTATCCCGTGAACAACGACATATCTGTGATGCGTACTGTTAAATTAGGACGAGTATTAAAACGAGAGAATTCTATTAATGCTATTAAAACCGATCGTCGAATGACTGTAAAAAAAGAGTATTAAAAAAAGAAGAAAAAAATGCTAAATTTCGACTCTACACGCCTATCGTAAGTCGTCGTTTCACGCCATCGAAAGTGACGAAGTAACAACAACAAAATTATCTTCTCTTTGTGTACAACTGTAATTATTAAATTTCGCTATAAACTCGTAGCTATCAATTTACCTGTCGAATTAAACTTCAAACTATTGTAATCATATGTCTATAACTACTGTGCAACCCGACTGTTGTCATCGATGTCATGTGACATTCGCTCGAAATTTCAAGCGGTTGCCGTAGTCTTCTGCCGTAGTCTTCGTATGTAAGTTCGTTAGAAAGAGAAACGGCGAAAAAAAGGGGGAAGAATATAAAATCGAAAAGAAGCTATTTGCACCCACGCGGCCATTGTGGGCTAATTTCTTTGTACTTACGTGATGTTGAACTTGTCCTTTTAGAATCCGTTGCTGGCATAAAGGTTACATATGACATTGTTGATTGTACGTTATGTTATAAAAGGACAATAAAGGGAGCTAACCAATACACCAAAAATTGCATTCAATGTCGATTAATTTTTTGATGTTTCATACTACGTTTTTTAAAAATTATCTTCTTAAGACAAGAAACGTATGCTTTATTAATTATTGTTCTGCATGTAATAAATGTTACTTATAAATAAATTGAGAATTTTACGTACGTCTCTTGATCTCCGCAACCCACTTTACTCACAAATGTTGAGAAAAATTTTGACAATATGAACCCTTCGAAATTTCGGTTGGGAAGTATAGATCAAATAATTGTTTACGCTGCTATTAAAATTCGAAAAGGAATAAGATGATTTTGAATTGCTCTAAAATGTAGTATTCTTCTTTGAATCAATTACAAAACGGATTACTGCCTCATTAATCGGGTGGATGTGCTTCTCAAATATTTTTGGTCATCAATCAACAGGATGATTAAAAGTAATTGATTCGTGCATGCAACTTTGCGGCATTCACACCAGTTTTCAACGTCTGTTGGACAATTATCGTGTCGAGAGGATTCATCTGAGGAGCAATAATGGTCCAGCGCTGCTATTACAGCATCTTTCATTTCTTGGAGAGCATCGATACTTCTCATTATTGCCAATCATTTAATTCATTTTCCATCAGCAGTTTTAACCACCAAGCTTCTTTTTTTTCTCATTTTTCCATATATTTTGGAGTCACGTACCCATACGTTTTTACACTTGTTCCACGCATGCATTTTTTTTACAGAGTAATCTCCACCGTGTGAGGTTTTTTTATCAAAATACTTGCAAAGTCGTGGAATTTAGTTTTAGATGAGATATTTTATGCCGAATTTAATTTTCACGAAGAGAATCCTCACATATTTTTGACAAAGTGTAATGCCAAAAATGTTTGCATTACCGAACAATTTCAAGAGTAATTTGCCATTAAGAGTAATTATCGTCATCAGACTGTCGAGAAATTTTGATTTGCCAGACAATATTAAGTTATTAAGGTAATTGGAAGCTACTACTGTCGAGAAAATGTATTTCCAGCACTGGTGTAACGTATTTATAAATACCGATTTATTTTCGAATTCATTAATTGAATGCAGTTTGGAGTTTGAAGGTCGCAATTTACAAACATTTTCGATCAGCTCGCTATTCCACTAATATGGGTCGCTAGGACCACCTTCATCAACATACATTAATTGTACTATTAATTCTATGATTACTTTAAAAAAAAAAAATGAAAATTCTTCTTAGTAAAAAATTGAAGTTTATCGACTTAACTCGAATGTAAGGACCTTCAGGATAAGAGAAGTAAAAAAGAGCGAGTGAACGACGTCGTAAATTTTAGGACGCAGAGAATTTGCATTTATTCGCCAGGGTCAATATACAAAGAAATATACTATTGAGGAGTAAACATGGCAATTGTTTTCGGTCGATATCACCGCTTACCGCTATAATGCGAGTGATTGTTTTGTTAATTCTGTATAGCGTGAACGATGAGAAGTTTCATTTTGTAATGGTGCCCCGTAAATGTTATAGTCAAAAGTCTCTACGGGAGCTCTACGAAGCTCGACTCCGTACTCGTTGTATCGAGCTATTTTCATTATACGTTAATTACAAAATTCGTCGAAAAGACGGTGGGCGGATAGGGCGATGGAGACTGTATTTGCGAGGACCGTTAGGTGAGTATTAATTGCAATCATATCGATTCGATCAGCAGACAGCTGTCGATTAATTCTACGGATATAATCTCTTGTCCCGTTCATTTCTAATCGTATATCTTTTGGTTACACGCAATAATATATAACTTATAGAAAATGCGCACTGGAATTAGGATTTTGTCCCGAGGATATTGACGATAAATATCCCCGAATGACAAACTGCATGCGCATTTTTTCCTGCACTGTCAAATAATCGTAATAATGGTAGTTTCATAACTGTTTCTGTGTTATTAATCTTTCGTCGTTTTCATTAAAACGTGGAATCGAGTACTTCAATAATATCGTTGGTCGCGGGCATTTATGCACTAACCGCCAGCTGACAAATTCGTTCAACGATAATTATGTAATAATAATAATAATAATAATAATAATATTAAGAATAGGAATAATATCGCTTTAATCGTACCAGCGGCGTCGCTAAAAGCTAATTTATCTTTCAAATCTTCGTTACTTTTCTTCTTCTGTCGAGGAGATGATCGTTTATAGAAAAAATGCTAAAGATATTCTATTTTTCACCCCGCAAAAAGCGCCGAGGGAGACTCGACATTTCTATTGGGGGGAGGCCTTGAGATTATCTGTATCCTCCGAATTACTCAATTTTTTCCTCACAGACGAACAAAGGAGAGAGATTTTACGCGTTATCACTAATTTACAAACGTTTTACGGACTGTCTCGTTATTTCGTGTTTTATTTCAATGTTAATATATATATGTATATATATATATATATATATACGTTATTCATATATTTATTGAGGGTTCGAGGTGTTCCTTGACTCGCCGCCAGCTCGTCGTAGTCGTTTTCGTCGTTTGTTTCATATCAAATGGCGAAATACATCGGTATCGTATCTAAACTTAATCAGCCTCTTTTAATCGACAACTATATAAAAAAGTGATGCAATCTTAGTCTTCTTCTTCTTTTTCTTTTCCTTTAACACCCTAAATGTATACACGTAATATGTATAGCTCTCCTTTGATACGCCTTTCACACACGCTTCGTATCACCTTCTCCTTTATTTTCTGTGGTCTTCCATCACGCACGATGCCAAGACTCCACGGACATGCCTTTTTTGCAGCGCGCATTGATCACGCGCTTTTTTCTCCCTTTTGTCAATTTTTTCTTGGCTCGCGCCGTCGTTTGGACATTTTTTCAATTTTTTACTCCTTCACGGGCAAAAGGGAGGGATACCTTAACTTGTACTGTCTTGAAAACATAACTCTTAAACTCTTAACACCTATAAACGTACTAAACTTACTATCACAAACTCGTCTAAACTGAACCGACAATAAAAATGCCTTTAAAATCTTTCGATCGGTTTTCAGCGCAAGGTTTTTTAATTTCTTTAAAATTCATGTTGCTGTTGTTGTGTGTGTCTGTGTGTGTCTGTGTGTGCATTTAGCCGTGAGGGTTCGCAAGGATATTGGAAAACGAGATTACGGTTATTATTACCGGTGAAATTCAAGCTTTTTACGGCAACGTGCGACTAGCTTTACTGAGAATATGCAAAGAACTTTTGTTCAAAGGCCAATCCGTAAAACTGAAGCTTAGCGAAAAAAATGTAATCCATTGTTCGTTTTAGTTATTTTTCTTTGATAATGGAGGATCGAGAAAAGAGATCGATCTCCTTTGGACCTTTCGTAGGCTCGATATTCTCGGTATTTTCGTAATTTCGATAATCCACAAGTGAATAAAAACGGAATTTCATCACTGCTCTCGTGACTCTCTAATGAATATCCAACGATATTCTCTTTTGGCACACACTTCAATCACGGCCAACAATTTATCGTCGACGAAACGAATCGTTACATTTTTTTTTTTTCAAAACTTTTCGCGGGGCTGTTGCTCG
This sequence comes from Clistopyga incitator, assembly GCA_947507545.1. Lineage (NCBI taxonomy): Eukaryota > Metazoa > Arthropoda > Insecta > Hymenoptera > Ichneumonidae > Clistopyga > Clistopyga incitator. The sequence continues at coordinate 8,749,337 of OX382176.1, forward strand.
TAAACCTTTCATGGAGGGATTCAAATATTTCCAAATATTTACGATCCAACCTCATCTTGATTCCTTTCGGCGCTTAATTTATCACTACTGATTGAGCTACATACGTGTATGTTACGAATACTAGACGATTATAACTCGTATAATATATATTGTCCAATATGCCGGAACCAACGATTCTAAACAGCGCCAAAAATCATTATATCCTGACTATGATCTCGCGAGGCCGACGGTATCAATTTTTCCAGTGATTTTAAACACTTTTTTTCTCACGTAGAACAAAAAAAAATACTGAACCCAACAGAGAAAAGATTAAACGATAAAATTATAGTGTTTTGATAAATTTTATATCGGTGCTTTTTCGCAGGAAGAAATTTACTCTCTGCATTTGCACTTAATCCTTGGACTATCACTTTGGAGAAAAGATTGAATTGAGCAAAGAAAAAATCATACGATGTAATGATAGTATCTTGATAAATTTTATGTCAGAGCTTCTTTGCAGGGAATAAATTATGAGGGCTAGGAATTCGTTACTTCGGAAAAAAGGTTACATCCTGAGGTTAGATTGAAGAAATGTATGGTGATTTTTCACCGATATATAGAAAGTGACTACTCAATTATTTGATAAGTTAGTAAAAGAGAATTCAACACTGTATTTTAAATGAACTGCTCGATGATTTCAGTAATGTTTGCATCCAAAAAAACGTAAGAATTGATGCAGTTATTATCCGAGTTTCATCTTCAGTCTGAAACTTCTCATTCTAAGAGCTTGAAAAATCTTTTTTCATGCCCATCAGGAACGGGTAAATAAATTTGCCAAATAAAGTTCATCGGACGATTATAATTAGATGATGGAGGAGAAAAAAATTTCATACTTAAAAGGTTGTCGTTGCATTTCGAAAAAAATGGAAGAAACTCGTGAGGTTATTCTTTCCGACAGTGCATTGTTCTATTATTAAGGTGATGTGAATCATATATGAATGCGCGAGGCAAAATGAATGGCCCCTGCGACGGGGTGAAAGAGAAAGGCTGAGAATTTGTTTTGCCTTGTTTTAAATTAGTCGTGCTAGTCAAGTTAATACTTCATTTAAAGGTTGCAAAGAAAAAAACTTACGAAATTTTGCTTTATAAATATTCAATAATTATGATTGTTGATTTTTACCACTTTGAAAGAAAATTTGATCGACAAGAGGATTTTTTTCTAATCCTGTTCAAACCAAATTTCGTCGTGAATTATTGATTTTACCATTTTTAACTGAATAACTTTGTCGGTGTAAAGCGGCAGGCACCAAAAAAATAATTAACTTGGATATGACAGTTATTCAACAGCATTTGCAGGAAGATGATAACTTTACAACTACTTTTAATTGTCTCAATAGCAAATGAAAAAAAAAATTGTTATTGCACATTTCCCACACATCACAAAGTCACTTCAAAAAGAGGCTATATGGATAGCTTTTAGCTTTCTTGACAAGGAGTCTTTGCGAAAGATCTAAAATCCTAAGTTTGCAAGTACATGTTGCATTTTTTTTCAGAGCTTATTAAATTTCTTCTGATCGGACCGAACAGCTCCGAATCAAGACGAACACCTTAAATCTGATTTTATAGAATTATACAAATTTATAATATTATAAGTCCTCATTTAAAGGAATCGGTACTTTGAGTAAAAAATATTAATGAAGCAATGATTAATGCCGAAACCTATTCCGAATAAACGAAACTTTGCGACCGTCCTGAATTCGCGAGATCATAGTTTCAATATTTCGGTGCAATCTCACCGGTAATCCTCGATTCTCCAAATCGTAGCGTTTCGGCACCCGAGTAATTCGCATTGTCGTCACACTCACATTTTCTCGCCTACCTAATTGTATGTACAGGACTAGGAGTCTTAACGATAAAAAAAAGTCTCGTGGCATTGAAGACGCGTGACCCCGAACCGTTGAAGCCCGAAGCGTGCGTGGCTTCGATAAGCATTCCGGAAGCTTTACAATCGGGCGCGTGTTCTTCTGTAGTTCGTGGCCGATGCGACGCATCGTCGTATTCAATAACCTGCCAATTATGGTAATCGTTGTCGTGTAATTAAGCTAGAACAGTCGCGCCACTCATGGACGATATTCGCTCACGTTAATCCGATTAAAACGGCGGGCTTAAGGTTGGGGGTCATCGCGTTTGGGCCTCGATGACCGATGAGCATAATACGAAACATGGAGTACCTTAAAAACCTAACTTAAGCCTATAGCTATATGCAATTAGCGCCCACGCGTTCCTTTTCCCTTGATAAGATGCGTGAATTAATCCTCGTGGCGAATTTCCTCCCGCGAAACTCCAATGGGCGGTATTAGCAGTTTGTTCGCTCGGCATTTACGTTTTCGCGAGTTACTCATTTTCTGCGCTTTCGTCCCGACGCAAATTCGTTCCACAAATCGCGTTCTTCGTTTAAATGCCATTTTTTTCCCTACATTATTTTTAGCTCTTTTGAACCGCTGCTTTCGTAGTTTAGAGCTTTACTTTAGAACGATACCTCGGCTTCGGCTCTTTTATTCCAATCCATTAGTCACTCTATGTTCCCCTTCATGTAATTTTCGTCTTTTCATTCGCTCATCCAAATTCCAAGCGTTATACGTCCACCGCATGGAAAATCCGTGGCTCACGTAGCGCGAATGATTAACGACGGTTCTCTCGTATCGATCGAACGATCGTTATTTCAGAGTATTTCTCATGTTTTCGTCTCGACAAACACACGGTGTGTATTTCGTTGCGCCAACAGCATACCCGTCGGCTGAGCTTTTAGAGAGTGAATTATAGATGAGAATTTGTTGCTCTAAACTCGTCCGGAAAAATAGACTCGACAGATTTGATGTTATATCTATTCGGTCACTGTTATAAGTTTCTCTCGTCGGAAACCACCAACGGTCATGTCATCATCAGTCTCTCAAGGTCCGCGAAAACTTCTGAGATCGTAAATTTGTTGCCCGAAAATTCGCTGGATTTATTGGAAGCAAACTTTATGACTGCTGCTGGTTGACTGTCGCAAAATGTCTATGTTTGCGTGTGCTTTTGCGTTGTGTGCTTGTGGAATGTCTCGAGCATTCTATCTTCCTGTTCGCGCGACGCGTCCGTTTCTTCAAGGCCTTGCGGAAAGGATTAGTCGAGAGAGCTTTCCAGACGCCGAGGTAAAAGCCGGCGAATTTTTTTCCGGTATCTATTGTTTACTTTGTCGCTGGGGTACGAGGATTTTTGTTGATTTTTCGAAGCGAATCTACGGATATCACGAGGGTTGACTGAACTTTCACTGCTTCTGCTCTCCTCCCGTAGATTGTCTTGAAATATATATTCGGTTCTCTTCTCTTTTCATCGATTCGCTGGCGTTTTTTGTCTCGTATTGCACAACCTAAATATTCGTTCCTCTGCTCTCTTTCTCTCGCTTCTCTAATTTGTTTCTCCCTCTTTTTCTACTCGCTATTCTACGAAAATAAGGAAAGAACAGAAAAACAACGTTCCCTGTATCCCGAACACTCAATAGCCTCGATCTCGAGTCGCGCGAGTGCTCATCGCGATTGATTGCCCGACGTATCCAAGAAGAATCGTAGCGTGGCAAAGAACCGATCGCTTTTTCAATGCGATACCGCTCTCTTTTAATTAAGCAAGTGATTATTAATTAGCCATCGATATCCAGGTTTTGAATATCGTAGGATTTATCCTCGAATGATTAAATTCGAGCATTCATTCCGGATCTCAACGAGAAGTGCGGCTTCTCCGCTTCTCTGTCACTCTCTCTCTCTTTCATTTCATCGCCTGGAAATTATCGATTACCCCAATTAGAAGCCTTCGCTTCAATAATTCATCCGCACTCTGTGCTTGGTTCTGTCGAAGAGTAGAAAAAGAGCAAAAGAGAGAGAGAGAGAGAGAGAGAGAACGCGACATAAAGTGACGAGGAATCGCTGACTAACGAGCATATATTTTTTTCAGCTCCGAAATCTAGGTCATCGACGAATTCAATGTCCTTCCGAAAATCGTCCACTTAGCAGAAGCCGTGTCGCACGTTAACTGCGACGTGAGCGGAACTCGATACTTTTTGTCTTTCCAGGGGCGGCGATAATTTTGCGGTAGTTAGTCGATTGCTAACCGCCGGTCCGAAATTAGTTTTGCTGCTTATTCTTCTTCTTCGAAACGTCGTTCTTCAGCTTCTTGCTGTTCGCAAAGTTTCGTGAGTAGAGTAATGCGAAATAAACGGTATTTGTGGGGTTTTCAATTGTTACATCGTTCGGGCGCAATCTTCTCTGGCCAATATGTTTGGATATCGACGTTTTCATCTACTGTGTTGGATTTTAGCCAGAGAATTGGGAGTGCGTCAGTGGAATCACCGCCGATTCATCGACGGGTCGTCGTGTTGTTGGGGTTTTTTTTTTTTTTTTTTTTTTTTTGTTATCGTCGTCGGCAAGGTGACTTGGCCGGCATTGATTTTCAGGGAAACGGGGAAACAACGTTTACGTTGAGGGTACGAGGACGACCGGCTAATTTTTACCGGAGTTACGAGGCTCACATGGAGAGCGGAGCCTCGTCGCAACGGTGGACGAATCCGTGCTGGGGTCATCCGATTGAATGCTCCGGTAGCAGTATGCTGACAGATTTGCGATTCGCTTGCGTCGCTCCCGAGGCACTCAGACCGGAAGTCGCGAGGGCTGATGGTGGTCGATGGGACGGCGCTATAACTCGGACCTCTGGACGCGGCGATGCCTCTCTTAGAGGACTTCCTATGGCGACCAGGTCCTCTGTATTCGTTGATACTTGTGGCCTGAAATCAATACAAGCAACTTGTTATTATAAAGCGATTCGGAAATTTATTTATTCAGGAATAGACGTAATTGGCACGTTAAGAAAGTTTTTACTGCACTTAAAAAAAAAAGCTCATAAACGCGTTTTTCTATTTTGAGACCAATATTGTAAATATGGAGGCTGGACGAAAAGAGACATTGAAAAAAAAAGAATGGATAATCGGAAACCATTTTTAGAGTCTAACGTGCAATTTTAAATTAAGGCTAAATTCTAACTTGGATAGAATTTAATAATACGATTTTATCAAGAATAAAAGTTTTCAGTATCGTTTTATTTAAATCTTGTAATTTTTCTTTATAAACATTTTTTAAGTGAAAAATCGATAACTTCGAATGTCTCGATGTCGTCGTTACCTTTTTAATTCGCAAACCTAATTATCTCATTTATCCAATATATTAGCGTTTGCATTTATATCCATGAACGCGATGCTGATAATAATAACGTGCATAATTAATATTTGTGCTCACCGATCGTCATGCACTCAGAGAAAAACAGTAACTTAAGACCCGACTGCATTAATTCAGAATGATTCTTTGTAATTATTCTTCACGCTGATATTCTAGTTAAAAAAATATGAACGATAAATGTTAAATATCAGTAACCTTTCATTTCGAGAAAATTTTACTGTCTATTTTCGCTTCAGATTTTCTATAGAAAAAATTATATATAATATGGCATGTATTTAAAATTACAGTTTCATTGTGTATGAAAATGAAATTTCACGAAAATGTTTAATGTCGCATCATTTTTACGATTCTAGGAAAATAAATTTCACGAAAATGTTTAATGTCGCATTATTTTGACGCTTCTTAGAATAATCATTTTATGTATGATAAATTATGAAGAACTTGAGCGATTGTAATATAAATAATTATTTTGCATGTACACACTCCAAAACGGCGGGCGCGACACTAAACATCATGAAAATCAATACAGCATTTCATGTTTGTTGGAATTTTCAATGACTTTTTATTAAACGTACTGCAAGACCTTGAGAGAAAAGTGCACAGAGCGGAAAAGTTTTGTGAACAAGAACTTGCTGCTCGGTGCTGTGAGTTTTTCTTAGTCGCGAGTGGAGAAGCTTGATGCACCGGTATTAATATCAGTAATGGTGTTTCGTTGAGCGCGCATATCGTAATCGTGAAATATAATGCCAGAGTAAGCTGTGCACGTGCCGACTGATGAGTTCTAGGCTCGAGAAGATGGGAAGGCTCTCAGGTAAATTGGAAACCTCGCTTGTTTTTTTTTTTTTTTTTTTTTTTTCAATTCATACACTTAGCATCAAAGCAAGTGTGCATTACTTTAACGTACTCCGGAAGCTTTCTTCCGAACCGCAAAACATAAATTAAGGTAATATGGACATGAACTTGATGTTTTGCTACATTTCCGATTTTTTTTTTTAATAAGCTACACTCTTAAAAATTTTTTGGTGAAATTTCGAACAAGTTCACCGAATATTTACGATAAGTAAATAAATTCAGAAAGATTTCCAAATCTGGGCTTATGGACGTTACGGTTCCAGCGTAATTCCAGGGTATTTGTGTTTTACGACCAGATGCACGTAAAAAAAGTCTCACATGTTCCGGAGATTCGAAATATTAAAATGCCGGTCGGAAGAGATTAAGTTACCATAAATTCAACATATCTTATATATTCGCGTTACAATTTTTTTTTCCTGTAAACGATTGAAAATCAATTTTGACTTAATTTTTTATGCTTTCAATAGTTTTTAAAAACTGTATACATGACATCTAATGCACGATGAAAATCCTAGTTAACAAAATAAATTCGATATCGATACGTTCTCAAGTGAAAATGGCAAAAATTAAAAAATTTCCGTATTTAACTATAGTTGCTCTGAAGATACTATCTTAATTGTAAACTGCTCCTTATCATAGTTTTTAGGGGTGTGCGGATATTCGAAAACATCGAATCGGATATTCGGTAAATTCGTTTATTAAAGTCCGAATAAACTTAGAAATTGAATAATCAATTGGGATATGCGATAAATGTTAACGTTTATAAATAGTGTTTTGTAATATTTGAGTACACCGCCAAGCGGTACGTGACCAATTCATGTATTTCATTCGGTACGAGAAACGCGATTTCGTCAAACTTCATTTTCATTTTCACACCTTGCCAAATTAAATGTTATACGATACTATTTTTTATAGAATGAGTTATACTATCACAAACACTAGCACAACCCCTTTCGAAAATTACGAATAGTCGAATTCGATTTAATAATCGATCGAATCGAATTTTACTATTCGGTTCGGGTCGATTCGATCATTATTTATATACCTCTACAAGTTTCCATTTGTTTATGGTTACATGCAGGTTCATTATTTTTCCCTACAGCGAAAGTAGGTTAATCTTTCAACGTGGCAAATCTATGCAGCGTGAATTCATCGTCGAGACAAAAATTAATTGGCACGAAGCACCTCGCGCTATAATTATAATTCGAGTTGTCTACCACACTTCACTTGGGTGCCTCGTGCCTTGAAAACGTACACGCAGAGAAATCATTGTAGGCTTGGTAAATATTGATAAGGGAGTCGGGTGAAAAAAACTTTTTTTTTCCATATTGCATAGGTTCACCGTTAAATATTGAAATGAATTTAATATACAAAGCAATACGAGATTCACGAATCGGATATACGAATTCCATATTGATATGCTTTTATCGTAAATTTGACAATAGTATAAGAATTCTACGATACTGGGGTTTGAAAATTACAGTGAGTATTTACTACACGTTTTGGATTTTTCAATGACGAATGCATCTTACATTTAATATATGGTATATGCATCGGAGTGTATTAATTGACAAAAATAATGTGCAGTATTAGGGGAACCAGCAGATCAAATAATTAAAATAAATGGTCAATTGTGCGAATGACTGTCTGAAATTGGTGTAACAATTTTAGATAGAAACAAGTTTGATATAACGCCATAGATCGGAAATCAGATCTTGAGAAATAGTTTTTTTGTTTTTAATTATAACTTTTTTATGCTTGTAGCGTTTGAAAACCTGCGGGTACGTAATTAGAGTGCTTGAAAACAATATACTGCTAGTATAAGCTAGGAATTCAATGAGAACAAGACTAAATGAATCCTTCAATTATTAGAAAGAATTTTTACAAAAACGGTTATCGGGATATCGTTGACATAAAGAATCAACCAAATGTGAATTTTCAGGTGATCCAGATTGGGTAAGTTCGCAAGAGGCCAAATTTTAACGACAGTTATGAATTTCAACAAAAAGTGAAAGACATTCGACCGCTTTTGATAAACCTCAATTTATTCTCTATGGTAACAAAATTACTAATTTGTCTCGATATGCTTGAAAAAAGAATTGCGCTCCTTGATTTCATATTTTCTCGGTGAAAGGGCATCTGGATATGTTTCTCTGGAACCATTAGGAAATACATTTCTGACTCAGTGAAATAAAATGAAAAAGCATCGAAGCTACTCCGTATAATACGATAATAAATGTGCACGCAAATGGAAGTGTTTTCTAATAAAATACATTTTATTTTGTAAATCCAATTTACAATCTCACCTGTGTTGTGGTGGCGGTGTAGGCGTTCGCGAGAGTGGAAAACTCGCGACTTCCCGAGTCACCGAGAGCGATCTAATCGAGCCAAACGTTTGATCCGGCGATAGATTCGCTCCTACACTTTGCACCATCCCGCTGCTGGAACATAATTTGAGATAATCAATCAACAAGCGTTCTAGGTAACTTGGAGGGGCGAGAGTCAAGTCAATTTATTATAATGGGAGCAATATCGTGAAAGGTCGCACGAGGGAGGGCGTATGTCTGGTACTCTGATGATCTCGTGTAATACGTACGCATGTATAGGACAAAAAGTTCTTACGCCAAATGAGTAAGCTCTGCAGAGCATTTGAAGGACGGGGGACGAGCAATAAAATTGTAAAACACGAAGATTTTCTTCTTAAGGGCTCCACTCTTCTAAAAAAAAGTCGTAAGAAACAAAAACAAGGGTAGAGGATCCCCTTTATTTAAATAATCTTATATTTGAAGCTCATTAAGTACATTGCAAGGATTATAATTCTGCGATTTTGTAAAGACAAACAACCCGAACAGCTCGTGGTAAAAAGTACAGATCTTGAACGTGCAGCTTTCAGACTGAGCAGGTGAACAAATTTTAGCATTCACAGGAATGTATTTATTTTTTAATTACATCGGCAGATAAATCAGTGAAATATGTATCAATGAATATCAGCGATTGCGGTCTGATAGCCTCCCCTTAATAAAATTATATGTTCGACGCACATTTCCAAGATTATATTTATCATTTCATTCGGTAAACGTTCATTGTATAATCGATTTAATACTTCCCGTTTTGCAAGAATTATCGGCTGCTATTAGGTAAAGCCGCTGAAATTTGTGGATGATCGTAAAACGGAACCCACGCAATTTAACGAGATTAAAAATAATTATCGCGTTAATGGAGTATTTTAAGAATGAAAAATTTGATGGATGACAGAAAATCACATTTTTTTAGCAATTTATTTGAAAGTTAGTCTTTCTTGCACTCACTCAAAAGTTATGAAATTTCATAATAATAACGCAGGTTATAGTTTTGGAAAATTATTGTAACTATATAATTTACTAATTTTTTCATTTCATTTTTTTTTTTACTTTCATACCACTCAAAAATTTGAAAAATATTTCATTAAGAGTTCTAACATTGCTGGCATTAAATATATATTTTTTTAAATGGTTCCATATTGGAAATGAAAAGTTTTAGCATAATTGAACTCTAAATGTTCAAAGCAGCTTTTGAAGAAAGCCCAAAAATTATACTTTTATGAAAAAAAGTAGGAAAAACTTCAGAAACATGTCGAAGAATCGCGAGCTTAGTTAATAAAAATAAAATGCGTATGGCCCTGGACATATATAATACCAATAGGTATATCAATAGCATTTGCATAGTTATTCTAGTGGTATGCATTGAATTATCTGTCATTCCCAGTGTTTCATTATTACGAATGCTCATCGCAGATACGTTTCTGCACACGCATCAGAGATAGTGTTGGTACTTAACCGATTGAAAAATTCAGCATTATCGATCGTACGAATGGAGTAAGCATGCTGCAAAAATATTGCAAGAAAAATTTCCCGGTCGATACTCGGAGCAGCGCCTAACGCTGTGAACGATACTACATGTGCAAAGGTACACACATAACTATCACTCAGTCATCGCGTGTCTTGTACTTATCTGCTACCCTCATTTCCGATAATACTAGAGTAATCTTCCCGTTTTTTTAAACATCGATCGACGCTTTTTGCTGTCAGATGCTTCAGTGTGAATATTCGAGGCATAATGAAAGCGCAAAAGGCATAGTATAGTGCTACTGGAGCCAAATCAATGCTACGCTCCTTTACACAAGTGGAAAATCTATTTGTAGAAATCTGAAACGGCCCCGGAAGAAATTGAGTTGCAATCTCCACTTTTCTTTTACTTAAATGCTGCGTTTAATAAAACTACACTTAGAGAACCCTCAGCTAGTTCTGGTAATAAGACAATGATTTTCTATCAGACCCTGATAACCTTTCTTCAATATTTTTTACTATTCTCATTGCTCGGTCATTTAATAATTTTTTAAAATTTAATTTATCTTGCAACGTTAATGATTTTATTTGCATAGTGACTTTTTAAGTTATAAGATAATTATTCTTGGTTGATATTGACTGTGGATCATTTTATGTGCAGCAGCAACAAATAAATCATACATTCATGTATGTAGATTAATTCTGCGATTGGTGCTGTTTGGGCATTTTTGCGTGGGCCATGTAATGTATGCACAATGATAAACGCAATAGGCTTCTGATAATACATTTATAAGTGTACCATCTGCTTGTGTGCCAAATATCATTGCGCGAATGCATTAGAACAGATTCGCCACCTGGCGGCTGTCGTCAAAACTACAGTACCTGAAAATCCTCAAAAATCAGTTTTCCATCGAATCTACGCATTTATCTGGGAGTATGGATTTATACAATGAGGCGGAAGTTTCTTTGAGCTGTATTGACTATCCTTTTATTTTAGATAGTGAATCGCTTCATTTCTCAAGTACATTTACATGTGTTCAATAACCGGTGGAGCGAAACGAATGTTACTGCGATAGGAATGAAGCCAAGCCCAGAGTCGTTTCGAGTCATGAGCCAGCCTGGCTACGACCTCTTCTAAGACGAACTTTAATTAGATTCGTCGGTAGACAGCAGTCTACGCCACGAAGACGATCATGAAGAGCGACGATTGTCGCCAATATTCACTCCCTGCCCTCTATTCCCTAGCCAAAACGCGCACTCGTTGAGAATTGATACATCTATAACACCGGTCATTTGACTTTTTGAACGCCTTTCGACGCGAATGCCTCCACACAGTAATGATGGGAATGAGAGCTGGCCACGTTTATCCTGTACATCGCCAAGTGCTTGCTTAGTTCGTGTCGTCGACTGTTCAGGTAAGCTCCGAAGTCGTTGTATCGTGAGACAAAATCAGCGATACTGTGGACAGTTCAAAGGAACGTACAACAAGTATTCTCTGTCACTTCCGTCACTTTTTTTCAGTCATCTCTGATCTGCCCCATAATTGATGGTATCAAAGTAGCCCGAAAAAGCACTCTATGCGAATTTTTTTCGATTTTTCAATCGAATATTTCAACGAAAAACACAGCTTTTATACAGTAAATATATCTCGAAAACTTGATGTTATACTAATAAAAATGTCACCGCATAAAAGTTGCAGTTTCATGCCAGTCTTCGAATGGAACACATAAAATAATTTTTACTTTCTGGTAACAGTGATTTTTTACCGAAAAACTGGGGTGTAATTTTTTTATTCAAAAGTGGATGTATTTATTGTCTGGTAAAATTACAGAGTTTTTCTGGATGACACTTGGTGTCGCGAAAAAATCATCACAGTAATTAAAAAATAATACCCCGCCGGGTAATTGCGTCAGTGTTACCAGAACGTGAAAATTACTTTACATATCTCAATCAAAAGCTAAGAGAAAACTACAACTTTGATCTTTTCTTAAGATATCTGTAAAATAAAATAAAATAGAGCGCCTTTTAGTGGCACGATGGAATGACCTATTATAAGGCTCTGAGATAAAATCCGAGATGGTCGAAAAAACGTGATTGGAGTGACAGAGAACACCTCATATACGATAATGGAACGGAGGGCACAACGACAGGGTACCGAAGGGATATCGGAAGACGAAAGCGATGAGAAGGAAGACAAGAGTAATTCGGTCCTCCGACCACGTAGGTACCATGAATTATTCAGTACATGGCACAGCACGGGTCCGGATGGTCGCGAGTGCTCGCGCTTCGCCGACAAACGTCGCTTCACCCGCACGTTGAACTTTGAGAAGGACTCGACGTGGAAACTTGAGTTTACTTCGACACTGATCGGAGAGACTGATCTCTTGGGACGATGCACCAACTCGCGCTTTGAAAAAACCAATATTAAGCCACGTAGAACGGCTGAAATTTCAAACTTAGTTTTAAGCTCGAGGAAAGCTTACTTTCTGCCTCTTTCGATAATCGTTGAATTAATTGCAATCCTCAAAGACGTAGAATTTTCTTGGAAATGATGCATACATTCTTTCTTACATGACTAACCTCTGTTTTTACCTTAAGAGGGAAATGACACGTACTTGATGAGGTTTTAATCTAAAATTAAAAAAAAGGCTATTGTTAATACATTTTTTTATATATATATTTTTTAAATTTATTCCTCCTTAAGCATATCAGAAATATGATATTAATTCCGACGACAACTTTTTATATTATTGTAGATGAGCGTCGGAATCGAACCGAGTGTTAAAAATATAAACGCGTTTTTCTCAAAACTGCAAGCATGATTTCGCAGTAACTATTTGAAAAATTTTTGTTCAATTTTGTTCATACATCTTGGTTCTACTACCGGTTTATCGGTGAACCGATAAAACGCGCGGGATTTAAATAATAACTTATATATTTTTCCGCAAAACATTCGCTGGTATTTCATTAACAAATTATAACATTGACTTCCTTAAGTTGTCATCTTGCAAATTCTTCATGTATTTTGATTCTTCTAATTCGGTTATAACGTATAAAAACGTAAACGTTTGGTTTATCTTTTCCGGCTCATGACAGCCCGTGACAAGATGCCAGCATTTTTAAAACGCTCAATGCGACCTTGCAAAAAAGACCGAACTGGCCATTCGCCATGTTTTATTTAAAGTAGCAATATCCATTAGTCAAAATACAAACCAAAAGTGTGAAAACTTCTAGTAATAACAGTCAAACTATTTTCTTTTGAATTTAACATGTCGCAAATACATACTTTTTCTCGCTACAATTGTTTACTTGATTTTGTAAAATATACGTAAACAATGAAATAGTTATTAATTAAACAGTGTACCGCCAAATAATATTTACGTCTGTTTTATCTCAAATTTGGACACAGCGTAGTTTGTAACAATTCTCACCATATTGTAAAAAAATAATTGCAGTTTCCGAGTGACCATTGAATTGTTTGTTCTTCAGAAAAAGTATCGGAATTTCAGATAATTTGTAACTAATGACCCTACGTTAAAAGTAATTTTTCAATGAGCATAAACGAAAGATTGAATGTTGATGGTTGGATGGTTTATGTGCTGAATGAAAATCACTATTCTTGTGGCGGTTTAAAGAGTCAGCTCGTAAAAAGTGGGAAAACATAAAAGATCTACTTCCGCAAGCGTCGAGCGTACACCACGTCATACACGTCGAGTAGAACGTATAAACCATAGATCCGGCAATGACGTAGCAGTCTTGCCTAGCTCAAGGGGAATAAAACGGGGGACGGACTCTGTGTAACGACCGCTACGACTTCAGCCAGATATAGACTTGCCGCAGTGAAATATGAATGAGCCATACACTGTATATTTTTAGTAAGTTTCTCTCGCCGGCTTTTGTCAGCTCCACGTGTTTGGCCTCTGTCAATTACCCTTAAAAGTACATTTGACATTGTCTTCCGATCTATTTATATACTTCCATCTTGTAGTTCTAAGTTAAGAAAAATGGGGACACAAAAAATGAATCGATTGCAAAAAAAACGATTCAGCTTGTGTGAATTATTTATTCACCGACTTCACTTGCGAATATTTCAAAACCTTTTACCTGTGAACATTTCTTAAACGTCAAGAGACAGATTTATTTTGTTCATGTCACATGATTCCAATTGAAATTCACGAAACAAGCAACGAATAACATCTTTCCAACATTTGCCTGTGTTTACATATTCGGCCAATGCAATAGGAAAAATATACACGTTTAATCCCAGCGCTATTAAAAATTCCACAGGGGAAAAAGGGACTGCCTATTTGGGTAGAAAAATGACTGGTATAACAGTAAAATTTACATTCTGCGTGATGATGAAATATCGGGCATGCATGCACTTATTAATGTGCTACATTCTGGACAATAAATTGCTGCCCATATTGCTCTCTTGTATTTCTGACGAAAAATTCCGGCATGGGTCCAATGACTTCCATTCACAGATTCAAAAAATACTGCGTCTGCGTTTGTGGGTCATATGGGAATACCGGTACAATCTATTGGGGCTACATTATTACTTTTTCATCTCCATGTACGCGTGTGATTTTTTGCCTGCTTCAATATCGCTCTTCTAGTGTCATTTTATGCTTACAACATAACTGACACTAGGAACTGCAAACTGACACGCAAACTGATGGAATTGAAAATGAAATAAAGTGTCTAGACCCTGCCTCAAGGCTTTCCCGAAGGTATATACTTCCAGAATTACCTATTTTACTTTATTGTTATATCAAAAGATGAAATGTATTTTAAGACGTGATTTTAGGCAGAAAACATTGTTTTAGATAATAAAAGTTTGCTTTCGAATCTTTTCATGCACGTTGCAAATGGTAAATTACTTTTGACAACCTTCCAATAATGCTGAATATGATCACAATTTGGTTGTGACAAAATTTGTAACTATTCCTAAACACAGATTTGAAAGAGTTTACTTTTTGGAAAAGTTGCAGCTATCTCTATAGTATTCTAACTGGTGAGAAAAATGGCACAATTTAATATATTGCAATTATTATATTTTGGATAATGCCCCCCTCTACATTATAAAAAGGTCTTGCCACCGCCGCCATGTAAGATATATAGCGTATTCCATGTCCGAGAGATCGTTCAGGTTCGATACTCTCGAAGTTCCTCGTAGCGCGTCTAAGATGACGTAGTGTTGAAGACGACGGTGCGTTTGAAGTCAGGGAATATATATATGAATTCGCGGATTGTCTAAAATCAAGAAATACCTAACATCACAGGGTGGCTAGAGTAAAGAGGTGGCTAACATTACGGAGTGCCTCAAGTGACGGGGTAGCTAAAGCCATGGAGTGGCCTACCTCACCCTGCGAATATACACAACAAACCCTAGTATTATAATGCAATCCAATTAACTGCGGCAAAACATGAAATATCGATCCCACATTCGATGTGTAAACAAAATAATATGCAGCCATGATAGCTCAAAAATGTTGATTTTACGGAATTTCGGGTAATTAAAAATTAACTATATCGCATTGATTTTTGTAAAAATAAAAATATCAACCCCATCTAAACAAAATAATACTCAGCCACGTTCATCTGTTTATTTAAAACAAGGATGCAAAGTAGAACCTTGCACTTCGCTTCCTCATCATTCTTCGCTTTTTACAAAGCTTTCCCTATGACGAATCCAACATCAATTGACATAAGTGAGGTTTGTAAGAAACGAAAAATAATCAGACAGCAATGTGCAAAATTCAAAGGTAATTTTTTTTTCTTCATGAAAACAAATCTTTCCCCGTAAGGAAGCCAAACTAATGGAACAATCTGTCCAGGAACGAACCGGTCGAAAAAAACATTTCTGACTTTTACGTTCTAGTGAATAATCCAAACGACGGAAATGTGCTTGATCCTCACCTGACGGAGTTGGACGTCACGAGGAACGGCATCGGCGTGGGACAAGGGCTGAGAGGTGAGCTGCTCACGGAGCTCCGGGTGCTGCTAAGCACTGAGTGTGGACACTGGGGTGGACCCATGTGGGAGCTCATCGTACCGTTAACACCGCCCTTACCGGTCGAACGCCCTTTAAGGCAGGGGATCTTCGGCCATCGACCCACGTCTTTGCCCGACACGCCTGAAACAAACAAAAATACGATAAGGCATCATTATTGCGTCACAACTTTGCGGAGACACGCGTCATAAATGTGCTATTTCGATTTATGCAATGCATTGTGACGTAGTTGAAAAAAAAAAAAAAATGTACGTCGCATTGCTTTCGAGATATCTCTCGAAGTATTGGAAAATGGTTTGTCCGGTTTTCACTCGGTGACTGCCACCAGGAAACCTGTGTCGGTGAATGAAATAGTCACGACGAGGAAATTTCCACCATATACGCATTTGTACTCTGCTGCTTCGAACACTGGCCTTGTCTCATGCCAGTCTGACTGAAAAAAATGGCTAGCATTACGAGACGCATTCAAGAACTTGGGTACGTTCCGCTCGACGACGTACTTCTATTTCAGGATTCAACCGGAAGAATAGTCTACTCGAATTCTAAAGTTCATTCACAATATATATGTACATATATATTTGTGACAACAATATATATATACTATATTATTGTCTCCGCTACTCGAGAAAAGTATATGCACTGTCTGCTGTCCATGAATGGACCGCAGTGCATATGTACAGTTTTTTTCCATTGAACATATTAGAACGTATTGGATAAAGATAAAGCAACTGGGCTTTTTGTTGATTTTTTGTTCGTTTCAGTAACAGATATTTTATGTTGATAAAAAATGCCTGTAAAGCTTGGAATGGAAAGCAGACAATACACGTTTTTATGGATTATAAAAGGGTGATTTTGCCTTTCGCATAATTTATACTTAAACTATAAAATATGTGAACATGTTTTTCTCAACGAATTTTTGTCGGGCACATATGTGTGCAAGCACACATGGGCAAAGGTGAAATTTATTTCTATTTGCTTTTTGTTGAATATCAAAAACTGCTCCTACTACTTTTTGGCTTTTATAATAAGAAAAAAAATGTTGTGGGGTAGTCACTTCTTATGTTTTGGAATTTTGAAAAAATGTTATCCTTTTCAGATGAATTTTTGTTCGAAAGAGGGTTAAAATTACAGACTTCTCTACCCGAAAATAGTATACACCGGCTAGTCATGAATAAACCGCAGTGAATAGAGGTTTTTTTTTCTATTGAACCTTTTGAAAAAATATTAATATTTTTCATATAAGTTCATATAATAATATGAACCGCATTGAATCGAGAAGAAGAATAAATCCTACTGGGTTTTTAATAACTTTTTTTTTCATTTGCCAATGAATATCTTATGGTGAATTAAGAGTACTGATAAACCTGTGAATGGGCCCCACGGAATATAATTTTCTTTCGAATTCATAAATACTCCTTTTGACCTTTTTTTATATTTAAAAAATATGTGAAGTTATAATGAGATTGTAAATTCTTGTTTTTTTAGTTAAAGTGTAATTGAAAAAGAGGAGTAAAAACCGGGATCCGTTATAAGGAAGCAAAACAACAATAGTCCCAAGATCTACTGTTAAGCCTGTCAGACTGTTGACAAGCTACACTTTTTAAATAATTTAAACGCGAATCAACCCAGATCTTACCAGAATTTACCGTACTTCATAAAAAAGCAAAACTGCAATTGGCGCGAGATCTACCGTTAAGCCTGTCAGACTGATGATAAACTATATTCTTTAAATAATTCAAACCTGAAGCAACTCGCTACCACACCAGAATTTTTTTCTATGATTAAATCTTATATTCAAATTATTGTCAAGACATTATAAATTGATAGTAATATCAATTGCGGCAAATCGTCGATAATTTGTATTGTACTAACACAAAAATGGAGAAAAAGAAAGTTCATAAAAAATGTATCGTACTTTGTAAGAAAGAAAAATGGCAATTCATGCAAAAACTAGGTTTAAGCCGGTCAGATTGTGGATAAACTACACTTTTTAAATAATTTAAGCGTGAATCAAGCGCACATCGGACCAGAATGTTTTTTTTTTACTACGAATAAATCTGATATTTAAATGATTGGCAAGGCATTCCCAATAGACGGTATTCTCGAGTGTGGTAAATCGTCTCTGACCCACTTTCCACAATACCCCCAGATTAATCCTCCCGCCTCGCACTATCCTTCTCTCTGTCTCTCTCGGCGTGGTTGTGGTGCGGTAGACCATGTTATATTAATCACCCCCTTATCCGCGACGCGGCTCCCTGGTCGCCGGACTCCTAGTGTGCGCAACCCTCTACATCGCCGCGGCACCTCCACTCAACATGACCTTTTCCACTACAGGCTGAGAGCTACCGCATGTGTTATATACTTTTATCCTCGTAAGACGGTCAACATACTGCACTACCTATACGTATCACGTACACACTCTGATTTAGCACTGAAAATCTTTCAGTCTCTCTTTCACTCTCGGTATTGAGTCTAAGCCCCTTAAGGGCATGCAGTAAAATGCAATTGTAATATGAGAGCCGAGCGGATATTGCGAATGCTCTTTAATGATGTCGTCGAAGCCGGATATTTACACGAGGATGGATATTTACTCCCTTCTTCAAATAAATCTGTGTTGAAATGGGTCGTGGATACACTGGTTTACAAGCACTAAGAAAAAAAAATGTAATCCATCTAATTAATTATTTGCAATATATATAATTGAGTCAATTAGCTTTGTATTTGAATTAACTGTGAGTAACTACTTCTCGCACCCTCCGATCCCCGGGCGGTGCCTTTCCGCCTCAAAACGGAAAAACGTAATAAAAATTTGACTCTGTTCCGTAATCTTCAAAAATCCATGACATAACAGGGTCCAAATTTTTATTTATTTTTCAAGAATCTTCAAAAAAATGTAATTAAACTTAAAATTTCAACAAAATATCGGGTTCTTTGTTATCGATACAATAATATTGGCAAAAATTGAACAGATTAGAAGAAGACAAGGAAAAATTGTTATAACGAGCCGACCTGGGTAATACCACAGTAAACAGCGCACATTTCGTGTAAAAGCCGGAAAACCAGGAGGTGAAGAAACGAGAGATGTGAATAGAAGTGTGTTGCAGAGCAACGTAAAGACAAAGAGAGTCACGTCCTGCGAATACCTCGTTTTCTCACTGTAGCTACATTGTTAACATTGCATCCGGATTCGCAGATACGCAGCATTGAAACGCAGCTTGAAACATGAGATCGACGCAAAAAAGAGGCAGGAGAGCAGCGAACTCAGCACATTCGCAGAAATGGGTACATGCATGCACTTTGAAATATGTAGTTTGAGGCTGTGGAACGTTGCACGCGGCTAACGAGGGTAGCAAGGGAAAATAGGAAAGGTAGCATGGAAAAATAAGTAATACGCCGTCCGTGCACCGATGCCATTGCCCGTTGGTGCACCGTCCACGAGAAATCTGCGTCGCTCATGAATATGAGTAACAACAGAATATAGACGGCAAAAATAACGAACTGATAAACGAAAACACCTCCGGCTTTATTCCATTGAAATGAATAAAGTTTTTATAGTAAAATATGTATAGCAAAGGAAAATTTATTTATAGAAAATCATTAGTATGCCCATTTATTTTTGGATTGAGTTGAATTCAACATTTAATTCGACGTATATATAAGCCACCACTTGGGATTTTTGCTTAGCATGAATTATATCCACAGCAAAGAACCGCCTTAAATTTCTATGTTGCCGAAGGAATTTGAAGCGTAGAATCGGATGATAATTTGGCCCGACAATTTTTTGAGATTTCGATGGTAAGCGAATGTTAAAACAAAAAAGGTGTTCGACCATTAGGCGGCAGTAAAATGAGACGAAAATTGTTTCGAGAAACTTATTGGTATACTTTACCTTTTTTTCGTTCAATTCGTAATAGTAAAATAATTAAAAGTTTCTGCAAGTTTGACGAATTACCATTGCAAAAGCTATTGTTGTTCCGGCAATTTTTACTTCCTCATAGAGGAAGCTTTGTTTTCATGAAATTTTTTTGTTTTTCGAGATTTTTATGTCAGTATGCTTAGAATCACCTAAAACGTCGAGAAAAATGGTTTAGAAAATGTGTCCATATGTGTGTATGTGTGTGTATGTGTGTGTTCCAGAGATCGAAAATTCAATCGTCGATAACTCGCGAATGGCACGATCGATCGAGCTCAAATTTGGCACGCAAGTACAGTATTAATTCCTCTTCAATTGCTGTAATTTTTGAGAAAATATATCTATGTATACTGATTTTATAGAACTTTGAACTTTTGTAAAAAATCAATATTTTGGTATAAATCGCATCGAATTTCAGCAAATTAACTGAAATGTTCTATAAACGAAAAATAACATACAGTCCTACTGTGTACCAAATTTGGTGATGATCGGTAAAGTCGTTCAAATATTAGACCCTTTTGAATATTTGAAAAAATAGCGATTTTTGCTATATCCTTCGCGGAAGTTACTAAAGTAAAACTAAAGTTTGTGCCTAATAAAAATGAGATGTGCCGGTGATTTGTTCCTTTAGTCAAAACAAGGATGCAAAGTAGAACTTTGCACATTGCTTCCTCACAAAATTTTGCTTTTGACAAAGCTTCCTCTATGAGGAAGCCAAAATCACTTACAATACTTCCTCGTAGAGATTGCTATGTAAAGAGCAAAATTTAATGAGGAAGCAATGTGCAAATTTCTACTTTGCATCCTTTTTATTTACATCATCATTAGAATGTGGAGAACAATTAATTTGTATAAGAAATTCAATTTTCAGCAGTTTCGGTTGATTTATCGGTTAATTATTCCTAATTATGGTAAATACGGTGAAAAATGCCCTGAGGTGTTATTAGAAGTTAGGGATTGATTGGAGATGTCTACGGGGGTTTCGAGTTTAACCATGGAGTCAATGGCGGATTTTCCAGCCCGGCTGTGGTAAGCGAAGCCATTGGAAAAGGAGATCGCGTTTCAGGGGTTGAAACCGAAGAGAAGCGTTGCATCGTCGTTCTCACACAGTGAAGTAGTAGCTCGCTCATTCGCCGTTCCAGCAACGCCCGAGAGGGCAACAGATGTCATAGACCCCGTGTGTTGAGCACCACCACTGGCTCGCACGTCCTAGTTACCTAAAAGCCACCCGCTACGAGTAACGCCAACTGAACAGGAACACGAGCTACGAGGGCACAAACTGGCTGACCTATCGCACTGCCAAGCGTGCGTCTGTTTCGATTAAGGGGGTCGGAGCGTTTCACGCTAATCAAATGAGTGATAAGTTCTGAAAAACGTTCTTGACGTGTCTGATAGTTCAAGTAACACTTCCAAAGA
Source organism: Clistopyga incitator (assembly GCA_947507545.1). Classification (NCBI taxonomy): domain Eukaryota; kingdom Metazoa; phylum Arthropoda; class Insecta; order Hymenoptera; family Ichneumonidae; genus Clistopyga; species Clistopyga incitator. The sequence goes on from OX382176.1 coordinate 8,770,595, forward strand.
GTTACTCATGTTGCAGATATGATTCTTGACATACAAGTACATTTGTAACCAAGATTCGATTAAGAAGATGGACTGATATATGCAAATGATTAATGTCGTGTTTTTTCAATGCAGTTTTTAAAAAGAATAAACCATATTAATACGCTAATTATGGCAAACCATAGTTCATTTTCATCAGCGGAAGATCGTTAATCGAGTGACCGCTCACATTTTGTTTTAGCATCAGTGGTTCAAATGTTACCACCATTTGTATAGCTGATATTGGGCATGTGATACTCAGACGATTGTATTTCCTGAACTTCCAATACGATTGAAAACCTCGACGGTCAATCGATAGAGCTTTTTTTTTAACAAACAAAACAAACTATCGCTCGCCATAATCGGACTGTTATAACGGTTTACACTTTATAAAAAGGGTTGAAGAAACATGTCATCGGACACTTGCAAGTATCGATCGATTTACCGTTCGTATCACAGCTGTGAATTTATTTGTATATCAAGAACTAATGTTGCTACTTGATTAACACCTTGGAATACATTTTTGTCCCATCGGAAAGTGACCAATATTCTCACTAAATCATGATTAAACAAATTGCGCTGTTGCCCCGTTGCAGGCATAACACATGGTCAATTTTAACATAGACGGAAATTACACATAGAGTTCCACCGGTTAAGTGCTATGAAATATGAACTGTTGTACATGCATTCCGTCGATAATAGCAACATTCAAAATCCGGCTGCTGCTCCACTCGTATGCAAAATTCCAACTCGATCGATTGAGCCGTTCCTCATTTAGAGGTGATTGAAATTTCGAAGCCCTAGACACGCACATAGATTCACATACGAATGGATATTTTTTCTAAACCACTTTTCTCGATATTTTAGACCATTCCGATTATCTCGACATGAAATTTTTTGTAACATGTAAATCAGGCTTCCTCTACGATACGATGTGAAATTACGACTATTATTGGGAATTTCTATAACAACCTTTCCATCGGATTTCTAAACGGGTTTTAAGATTTTTTGTGGGTGTACTTATTACTACAAAAAAAGGTGCGAAAAATTATCTCTCCGGCGTTAGCCCCAAATACTTATAATGACAAAAACGTCATCAAGAAAGTCTCAAACAAATTCTACATGCATTTTTTACGTCCCAGAATAAAATAAAAATCGTGAGCCATATTGGCAAAGGTGAATTTGGAGCGTCGGTTGTACTGGCACGGAATGTCCCATATATAAAGTATTATGTGTAAGAGTGTCGCTATCCTCTGTGCGCGTGTAATGCTGGCACCGAACAGAGGGGATGTGAAAAGACCATGTTTTCTATTTGCAGTACGTAGGAAATTCTAAAGAATTCAGAGCGGAAGCGCATTGGCGAGCTCGGGAAGCCGTCAACGTCGGCAATAGTTGGTACATGGAACTGCCGCTACCCCAGTATATACAGGAACTGGAAAAGACCCTTGCAATTCACTTATCCGTCTGGGAATGAAATATTTAAGGTCTCGTAACGGCGAATATTGCATGCGGCGTGAAGAAAAAGGTTTTTGCACCAAGAGGAGTGAAGGATACTTTACAATGTTGCGGAGTAACTAGAATTTTTACGAAAGCGCAACAACAACGAGTAAAACCGCAAATAGACGTTATATATGTATATATATATACAGGCAAATAGAGAACATACGTAAATGTGGTTTATATACTGTTGCTTGGAAACAACGCGACCTTTGCGCAGACAGAACCGAGTACTTCGCCTCCTACGAGTTGTCCTCGTAGAATTTTAAGAATTCATGATATATGTGCAGCGCCAGACGAGAACAGACACGCCGGATGAGTGAGCTGGATGATGTATGTAGGAAGTGCAGTCTGACGAGCTCCTGAAGTGGAAGCTACAGTCATTGACGTGATCATCACAGTGTGGGATTTGATCAAGTTCGTTTTTCCAAAAGTCTCTCGCATGCATTTGGTTTAATTTATTGTAGATTTCCATGAATTGATAAATAATTTGGTGACGAATGTTTGGGAAATCATCAAGTTCATTCTTCCAAAAGTCACTCTCATGAATTTGCTTTAATTTATTTTATATTTATATTAATCAGAAATTCACTTGGTCAACAAAGTCAGCCATATTCGTGAAATATTTTACGTATGTACATCCACGAACTTTAAAAGACATGAAGGAATGTTTATATTTTTAAAATTTTAAAATGCGTTTTTTACAGTGTAGATAAGGGGCATATACTTTGTATATACTCATGAATGTCCAGTACATCCGATGTGAGCGTCTCTTTCCCCGATATGTATACTCATATTTATGTAATATGTTGTGGGTATACAAACTATTTTCGTTACAAACCGCTCGTATCTTATAAGTCGGATCAATATACGAATAGTAATAGAACAGAGTTGTATTGTCTTGTATAATTACACCTACATATGGTTAGTATGAAATACACATGTTCTCTTAAGAAAACACACCATAAGGTTCAATTTATTTCTTTCGATTTATCAACGAGGCCTATTCACGAGTACTCACGGGTAATAAACATTCTATTCCATCGAATAGAACAAGACCGAGCGATATCTCAATAGAGTATTGAGCGAAACGCCAATACGATCTAAGACGGGACTGTCTGCTTGGGTAGCGATATAATTTGATAGACTGCACATGGCATTAGCCTGAATCTAGACAATTCAGTTACAGTAGCTCTCGGTAATAATCCAAGCAACAGCCTCGTCCCAAATTCAAGTCAATTGTTTGAGTTCTCTATCTCTCGGTACCAGTCGTAGTGAAACATCTCAATCTATAAACTTCTCTGCGCCACGAGTCGACCTTTTTGGCCCATCGCATGCCACTCTCATTTTTATTAAACCCATGAACCAGTAGCAGTCCTTCAAGATCACCACGCGATATACGTCTATTACAGTGAACGATCCCGCTAATAACTACTTACATACACACGATACTTCATTTATTCATCATCCGTTGCATGCTTCAATTACGATAAGCTGCATAATAAAATGCATTGGACAGGACATCGAAGAGGAGTAAAAGAGAGGCCACATAAATGCAGTTTCTTCTTGCTACCTTGAAAAAAATGGACCCGCATCGACATGGTCGAATAACAATTCCGGACATAATTGAACTATAATTGTCAGAATTCAAAAGAGTATACAGATTTTTTCGGTGTTGATGTCTAGCATGTAAAATTAATAATATTTTGAAAATATGTAATTAATCGTATTCAGGTTGCAGATTTTATTTATAAAAGCGAACGCTTTTTTGTTTGATTGTGTCTCCGCTGGGACTACATTCGTTATAATCATTTAGCTGCAAACGTAGCATATTAGGATAACATGGTAGGGAATGCTATTCTTTCGAAACACCTTATTTTTTATTTATATCTAAAATATCTGGAAAAATTATAGCCAAGTTGTAGAGTTTCATTAGTCCTGTTAAGAATGCATTATACATTTTTCTACCATGAAAGAGAAATGCGTTTGCGCATATACATTAAAAACGTGGATTTTTTATAGTAGATTTGTATCCAAAGAGATGTCTGCCATTTATAAATAATTATATATTTTTTTTACCAAGTCAATATATAACTAATATTATTATCTTTGAAATCGAATGTCTAAAAGAAAGCGAACTCTTGAGATGAAAAATAAAGAAAAGTAGGATGATATTACTGGGTGTTTACTGCTCAACTACCTTAATGACTCGTTTGTTATTTTCGTTTTTGCATGTCGACGTCTCGTGACCCTTGTTGAAGATGTTGAGAGATTCAGGCACAATTGTAGAGGAGGACTTTGAAGAAGAGATCAACATTTCGTGACGGTGGCGCCTGAATCCAATTCAATCTTATTCACCTTATCTCCGCGAAAGTCTCTTGACTCGCCCAGCATTCATTATCCAGAGCCGAGGTAATAATGGGTATCATTATGCTCACTTCGTTCGCCCCTTTGTCGCCTCACAGTTTCAGCTCGTCCGCATTTTTTGTTGCGCTCTATGTGCGACGTACGACGAAGGGGAGACACCTAAGTACAGGCTACGATATCCATCCCATCCTCTGTTCTTATGCCGGACATGCTCTTCTGTTTCCCCCTCGTAATTCGCAATTGTGCCAACACTACCAACGCCGGATACATGGTCTACAGATCGCTCGCTTCCTCTCTTACTTTTCACGCAATGTCATGTTCTGCTCTCATTAAATTTTCATCCTTGTGTAGGAATGATGACAGTGGGTTGTTATTATTATTATTATTATTATTATTATTGGCAATGACATAGTCGAATTTTGGTTGGAACGCTCACGTAAAGATCGATCTTTGTGTGCTATCCTAATGTTGAACAAAAAGGAACCGAACAACTTAAAAATCATGATGATTAAATGTGATGAGTGACGATGGTCAATGGAACAATTCTCTATTATCTCTCTGCTATTATGACTTTCCATTCATGAGGAAACTTTGTTTTGCATTCTGAAACTTGTTTCTCTGCTGGCATCAGTGAAATACAATAATTTAGTTATTGTGGTGTGCGGTTATTACGAAATAGTTTGTGTTTGTTGCAGTAATGTGAATTTTAATTAAATTTACTCCCATTAAAGTTTCATTCTTGTGTAAGAATGATGATAGTGTGTTATCATTGGCAGTCTCTTCGTGGTCGAATTTCCGTTGGAACTTTCATGAACAGGTTGAACTTAGTGTTTCACCGGAACATGAGGAAACCGCGTTCCGTCACAAATTGTTTTCCATTTTGGGGTGATCGTGAAATTGATGGCGTTTGATATAACTTCAAGCTCAATGAATAGTAGTGACGTTGAATAATGAAAACATTTCTTTACACCATTTGGCATTGATTTCAATGAAATCATATTCAGGATGCTGAAGCAAAACGCAACTCATAAAATCACTTGCCACTAAAGGAATCGAAGCACAGCACAGGTTTCTTTGAAAATATCATCCATTTTTTCAACCCGCGGGAAATGAAACAAAGATAAAGCAAAAAATATGACTAGAAAATACATTTTCGATTTCCAAGCAAACTTCAATGTTAAGCCATTGTTTTTTTTATAAACTCGCTATATATTAGTTGCTTCTTTTTATCTTTAATGTATAATACTTTTATTACAGTTTCCAAAATCCTTTTTTCTTTCCGTAATTGCAAGATTTGCACGGTATTACTGAGGAACTTTTCTACGGTAAACAGTCGGCGACTCGAGAAAAAGGAAAAAGGAATAATCGAAGCAAACACTTACCGAGCATCTTAATACCCTGAACGGGACTCAGGGGATAAAAATCACCGTGGAGTGGACAATGAAAACCGACTCGTCGTTCCCTTCGTCTCGCGCGTCTCGTCAGCATACAGAGTAGAACGCCGAGGCCAAGCATCAATGCGCCTACGACGATGCAAATGGGACCCAGGATTCGCGAGTTTCCCGTGAACGCTATTCTCGCCGCGTACGAATCTTTGTCCTCGTCCTCGCCGGGTCCTCGGTAGGATGCAGCTGTAAAATGAGAACAAACAGTGATAGGATTAAATGTCAACATCGTATTTGAATTTGTCTTCGCATAGTAGATATCTACACTATAAATGAAGTCTACTTTACTAAATTTAATGTACATGTATTGGAAGTTTGTATTTATAAACGGGTATACTAAATTTACAATACAAGTGCAATGTCAAATTTATTTTCGTTACAGTAATTTCAATAATGTGATTCAATTTTACCGTAAAATTACATTATTAAAACGAATAAAAAGTTGCTTTATTTACATTGCAAAAGTACCTTAATTTTATATCACAATTCTATATTTAATTTAACTGGCGAGTTTGTGAATAAAAACTTCCCGTCTTTTTTTTACATTGTATACTTATAACATTGAGAGGTGAGTGAAACTCTTCACTTTTCTTCTCACATTTGTAAAAATTTCTGTACAAATAAATTTTATTGCTTTTGCTCAGAAACTCAAGGATATTTTTATTCGAAATCGATTATAGCATAGAATTTATGTTTTATAAAGGAACATGGGCTCGCAATTCTGGACAATGAAATTAAGTATACAGATATACAACGACATCGACTTTTACAACTATACCATGGCCCTTTTTAGGCCATTTAGGGTCCTTGAGGGGATAAAATGAGAACAAACAGAGATAGGATTAAATGTCAACATCGTATTTGAATTTGTCTTCGCATAGTAGATATCTACACTATAAATGAAGTCTACTTTACTAAATTTAATGTACATGTATTGGAAGTTTGTATTTATAAACGGGTATACTAAATTTACAATACAAGTGCAATGTCAAATTTATTTTCGTTACAGTAATTTCAATAATGTGATTCAATTTTACCGTAAAATTACATTATTAAAACGAATAAAAAGTTGCTTTATTTACATTGCAAAAGTACCTTAATTTTATATCACAATTCTATATTTAATTTAACTGGCGAGTTTGTGAATAAAAACTTCCCGTCTTTTTTTTACATTGTATACTTATAACATTGAGAGGTGAGTGAAACTCTTCACTTTTCTTCTCACATTTGTAAAAATTTCTGTACAAATAAATTTTATTGCTTTTGCTCAGAAACTCAAGGATATTTTTATTCGAAATGGATTATAGCATAGAATTTATGTTTTATAAAGGAACATGGGCTCGCAATTCTGGACAATGAAATGAAGTATACAGATATACAACGACATCGACTTTTACAACTATACAATGGCCCTTTTTAGGCCATTTAGGGTCCTTGAGGATCGTCTAATGGCCACAATATGGAAAGATACATCGCGATAGCTAGACTATCGCATTCCTCCTTTTAAAAAACGATGTTAAGGATATCTAAAATATAATATATGTTTGGAGTCGATTTTTTGTTGTTGTTGTAAAAAAGCATTTTGGTTCTTTGGACATATATCATTTTAAAGGACGAGCATAAAAAAATTTAATAAAAAGAGAAATAGCGTCGAAGATCGGCAGATATCGAGGAAAATCGGTGTCTACGTCTTCATAGTGAGTGTGTTTTTAGGCCACTTGGGGTTCTCGACGTCCTCAATTCGACATAATACAAAATATATATCTTAATAGCACTCATATCGAGTTTCTTGTCCACAGCTGAAAGGATGTGAAGGATACACAATATCTAATGCCGAGTGGTTGGACAATTCAACCGAAAATGCTTTTAGAGACTATCTAGAACAAACAAAATGTCTCCGGTGATCGAAAAGGTTTTTTATACTGCATAGCAAAAAAATACAAAAATTCACTTTCTCGTTTGTTGTTGTTGATTTTCCTACACATGGATAAAAAGTTGTGGAGATAAACGAAGACAATCTGTAATCATCTTCACATTTGCAGGCAAAAATAGCTTAAGAACTTGCATATTTTTTCGTTATATCGATACGTATATAGTTACAGCGAAAAAATTCTTTGCTGGGCTAATAAACATTTTTCCTAACTCTGCAGCCCATACTTTAGTTGCGCTAACATGTATTTATACTGGATTAATTAACATTCTTTCAAAAATATTTGTGTGTTACAATTAATTATTTCTCTTATTTCAATAAAGTTTTTCTGTCTAAAAATCTCAAATTACTTCCAGTTGACTCAAAGTTTATTTTTCCGAGTCCTTCTAGCAATTAGAACTACCCGTAAGTTAATTTTGAGGTAAAATACATATACAGTTTATTAAATCATACACATGAACATGGATTTTTTTTCATATTCTAAAAATATTGATAACTCCTAATATTATTTGCACTATAAATGCCACGAGCCTTAAGTTTCATAAATTCGCAAGTCGAGAATCTTGTTCAGATATAACAGCTCGTTGAATTATTACAGACTAGACTAACGGCTGAGCGAAGTGCAATTCTTTGCCGTTGACTCTATCCACTTGTTCCTCTTCTTCAATAAATTATTAGGTACTCGCAGAGCTTACACTCGGAAGAGAGACATCCCCACAGACAGAAGAGACACGGAAAGAGGAATAAGGTTTTTTCCCGAGTTTTCGTCCCAGCGGAGAATCGAGGGAATCAGAAACGACGAGTTATGAGCGTTGTGTGTGAGTTACTCGGGAATCTCTGGTGGTATAAGTACAGAGCGAAGCGCTAATGACTACCATTTGAACCTCGAAGAGCGAACTCGGAAGTCTATGGAAATACCAGGGTAAAAGGGTCTCGCGATGATTACTCATTAAGGTCCTTTTCATTGTCTTCCGTGTTTTAATGGGGAGAGGAAGAGATAGGAGGCACGAAGAGTGATGGAACACGGCGCTGGAAATGGAATATGCTATTATCGCTATCCATCCTTGAGGAAACTTTGCTTTGAATTCTGAAACTTGTTTTTCTCTGCTGCCATCAGCGAAATGAAATAATTTAATTAGTGCGTTGCGCAATTATTACGAAACCGTTTGTTTTAGTCCCAGTAATTTCAATTTCAATCAAGTTTTAACATGGATAAAACAATAGTCCAAGATTTTTTGCAATACTTCTTTGTTCAACGGGTCAACGGTACATATTTTGCATATAATACTCGCAGGCATGAATATCAATAATTATTATCCATTTGCAATAGTCCATTAAAAATAATCGACCTGATCTCCATTTCAAATCTTCTAATAGAACCAATCAACATGATCCTCATTTAAAATAGTCCATATAAAATAATCGCCCTGACCTCGGATTTAAAATAGTCCATTCGAAATAATCGACCTGGCCTCCATTTAAAATAGTCCATTAAAAAAAATCAACCGAACTTCCATTTAAAATAGTCAATTTAAAGTAATTGAGCTTATCTACATTTCAAATAATCGTTGCATCAATGTTTTTTTTTTCAGTGGCTGAATTTGCAACGTACTGTACAAAATATTTGAGATTTAATCCATAATGTGTATGCTAATAGCAAAGCTTCGACAATTACCCCTCGGAGCTCTCGGTAATACAATACAGTATTTATCCCAGCTTTAACCCTGGCTTACCGCTGCAGCGAACGGTGTCATTTTACCGTAGCGTCAATCGCACGTAACCCGCGCGATCCTGGCACATAACATAGCGCAGTAAATATGTGTATGGATCCGCACGAACGTGTGGACACTGCGCACAAACGTCTCGATACTCCGGTAACGAGCGTAGTCGCGCGGTGAAATTGAAGCCAGGTCAGACAGCGGCAAGTCCCACGCGCGTTGCAGCACCGCAGCTGCAAGTGGGTTTACCGTGCCCTGGAGACATGGGCTCTGGTACAATGCGCTTATGACAATACCCAAAGGATGAATAACAGCGCTATGCACATCCACTCGAGTCACCTTATTTTACAGCCCTCTAAATTTCTATTATTTTACGAGCAACATTATCACGTATTTCTTTGACGTATGACACGAATGCTTCGTTAAAAATATTTTATGGAATATGTACGAAATGTACTACAGACCAATCAAACAAAAACGACCATTTTAATAAGTGAAAAGTCATTTTCCTTCGATAGTGTCATTATAAAAAGATTGTATCGAAGCATTTTATTTTGAGGAATAGATTCGATTTGACTTGTCATTTAAAGTCTTAGCTAAGACGTCCAATTTCGAGGGCATTTGGTATTTTCTAAATTAGACCAAGTTAGTGATATTCAAAGGTACCCGCTAAAGTATTCGAAATTTTGGCCACGTGGATATATTCATTTTTGACAAATTATTGGGTTTTTCTGACACAGAAGGATGAAAAATTTATAAATTCGCTATGATATATATATATTTCGTTGCACAGTCAATTTAATATGCGTCTATTACAACACGTGGTTAGTAAATCAATCGTTACTTAATTAGTGCATGAAAATCATCGTGGATTTTTAGAATCTTAGTGCCTGATCATGGCAAACTGGGTACCACAAAATGTTTCATTTCCTTGAATCAAGAAAACTACTTCTTTATAATATGCTCATTCGGTAAATGGTTCGCTGCAGGCATTAAAAGCAGAATTTTTTCGTTGGAACAAATCAATGAAAAGTAATAATCAATCGACCGATTTCTTTCAAACGAGCACAGAAATTGGGCTAAAACATCAGTAGCGGAGATTTTTCTCACTGCTTCCGGAAAACTTAAATAAAGTAACGAAAAAATGTATTATTATTGATTTATTTCTTTCGAGTCAATGAAATATTTTCTCCGTGCGCATTTGCGTTGGGAAGAGAGAGAAGAACTTGTGCTGAGACATTAACAATGAAGATTTTTCGGACAGTTTCAAAAAAACAAAAATAAAATAACGAAAATCTTATTTCTTTCGCGTAGATAAAATCTTTTCTCTCTCTACATTTAGTTTGGTAAAGGAGCCAAGAATCTGTGCTGAGACGTTAGCGACGGAGATTTTTCGGACTGCTGCAGAAAAAAATACATATAAGGCCGAAAAACGTGAAACAAAAAGCAAGAAAAAAAAAAAACAAAACAAAATGTGGAAGTGGAAGAAGGCAAAAGATTGGGCAGACCGGTTAAGATTAATCGGTTGGCAACAACGGGGTCCGCATGGTCGGTGAGGCCTGTCCGTATCTGGATGCGCTTCGCGGTCTGGATGTCGGTGCAACGACCAGCTGTTGCCTGGCGAATGCGTCGGCGAGTTTATGCCACTCGAAGGCCCTTCCTTCTCCACTATACTACTCTCCTCTGCTACTTCGGCTCTCATGACTGTTTCGTGGACGTAGCTGCTTCTGCCTCGTCGAGGTCGTTACGGAGGTCAGTAGCCCCGCACCATAGCGGTTCTCAAATTGATTCACACCCAGATCTTATGGCTCAGGTCAGTAAGATGCAACGATGCACTTTTTTTTGTAAATGTAAAGTTAATGTAAATTAACCAGGATTCGGCTCAATTGAGACGTCGTTACTCACATGCAAAACATTTTTCACGGCCTTATAGTAGATTTTATATATTTCCATTATCATTAATGAAATCAAATTGAAAAACTGTTTCATCAAATATAAAGTGAATACATTTTTTGCCACGAAAAGAATGATGTAGAATAATAACAGAGATATTACGTTTTTACACACTAAAGGTGTGTCAAGACTAATTTGGCCACCAGAATCGTCCAACCAAAATGGTTAACACTAACCACCTACTCGGATAAATAAATTATAAACTCGTTGGTCGGGTAACGATAGTAACGATAACCAGCTGAGATCATGAAATAAAAAAGGAGGCTGCACTGATGATCGATTGCCAATTTAATTCTGGAATCTCAGGCGTGAATTGAAAATGATGTTTTGAAAAATAGCTGTTCCTTGAATTCAGCTTAATCCACAATTAGAACATTAGTCTGAATTAGGCAGACTTATAACAGCAACAAAATTGAAGATAAACGACCTGCTACGTCGATTTTTTTTTTGTTCATGCAATATTTAAGTGACTATTCAATCGTGTATATTATAAACCAAAATTAGTATAAATGAAAGTGATTATAAATATTTCAAACAGTTTTCAACGTCAAGTTTTAGTCCACAAACAATTACAGATTTTTTTTCTACCGCAATTCGAATCTCGTTATCAGCGTGTGACGTAACAACGCCAACAATTAATCCACAATTAGAACATTAGTCTGAATTAGGCAGACTTATAACAGCAACAAAATTGAAGATAAACGACCTGCTACGTCGATTTTTTTTTGTTCATGCAATATTTAAGTGACTATTCAATCGTGTATATTATAAACCAAAATTAGTATAAATGAAAGTGATTATAAATATTTCAAATAGTTTTCAACGTCAAGTTTTAGTCCACAAACATTTACAGATTTTCTTTCTACCGCAATTTGAATCTCGTTATCAGCGGGTGACGTAACAACGCCGCATTAAAGTAATAACAATTACAGCAACAGAAAAACTAATGGATGTGCCAAGGTGAAAAGTGTTTGTGGATTCCTCAAGTTCACGTTCCTCGTTCAAGAGCGTCGATGTTAAGCATGTTGTTGGAGGAAGAAAAGTCTCCGCGTTGCACAGCGGTAAGGCTTCGCATTCGATATGCATAATCGAGTTGCAGAGGCACGCGAGAGGCTTCGTCTGATCAGCACGTAACTCTCGCAGGTCTTACATCGTATGTGCACGGTGTGGATCGGTGCTTCATGCTCCACGTTAACACACTCATCCACACTTCGTGCCAGCAGCTTAGCCAGTCCACACTCGCGAGCTTTTCGCTACAAGTCCTATCAGCTCAATCACGTGGCGGCTAATGCGAGATTTTCATGTGGAACACGTAACTCTTCTGTTTGCGCGTGCCATCCGAGGCTACACCAGTTCGACATTGCCGATCCTATCACTGCAAAATCTACAAAATCACACGCTTTTTTGCTTCCGCATACACGGGAAAAGCAATATCATTCGTTCATAAAAATTTATTTTTGCTTCCGCACACAAGAAGCTTTGTTTTCAGGATTTTTGCTCCCCATTACGATTCACAGATCAGGACATTCATAATGCGTCAAAACGGCGAGAAAAAGAGTTTAGAAAAAAATTTATGGATGGATGCGTGGGTGCGGGCAGATTTCCTTGTAAGCACGATAACTGTCGTGATTTCAAATGTAGATTCGTTAATTTTGACACGCAACCGAGCTGTCATATAACATTGTTTGGGACTGTAGTTGAAGCAAATGAGTTGATAAATGTCGATTTTATGACATTTCCAAAATTTGGAAACAATCGTTCTTGCGGCATGAGCACTAAGGGATATTGAGCTGAAATTTTGTACGTAAATGGACTACCATTTGTAGATTATGTGTATTGAATTTGTCGAAAATCGGTGGAGTGGATTTAATTTTATTGCAATTTCAACTTTTTTTCAACGTCTGCAAATACTTCACCTTGTGTATATTCTCAGATATCCGGCTGCAATTTGCAACATGATTTCATGATTATCGATTATCAATTATGAATTTAGTCAAATGAATGTCGATATGCCGACAAATTTTTATTTTGTTGGATAAAAATTTTGAGAAACACCGACACGAAAAAATTTAAATTTGGAAATTTTTCACAGATTTTTCATAAATATTGGACACAGATGGGCCATCGTCGAAAAAGATTTGAGTACGCAGTTCTATCGAGCGATTTAAGTTTTAAGGCAAATTACCAGATACCGAGTTCAAATTTGGTTTATATATGAACTATCATCAAACAATGATTGTTTAAAAATTTAACACAAATTGTTCGAGCAGTACAAAATTTATAAGACTTTGAATATTTAAAAAAATAGCTTTGAGGAATACACAAGCCTGCAAAGTACAACCTTGCAAATTGCTTCCTCATTAATTTCTGCTCCTTATAAAGGTTTCCTCTACGTGGAAGCCAAAATCGATCAACATACTTCCTCTTGGAGATAGCTTTGTAGAAAGCAATTTGTAAGATTCTAATTTGCAATCATTTGAGAATTACATTAATTTCTCCGGCTATATATATCACATATATAATGCATATATATTTTATTTATGAAAAATCTTTATTAGTTTTACTGGCAATTTTAGTCAAATGTTGATTTATAATATGAAGAAAGAAAAAAAATAGAAATTTAAGACTACGAAGTTACCATCTATTCTCCTTCCTTACAAAGGTTTCCTCTACGTGGAAGCCAAAATCGATCAACATACTTCCTCTTGGAGATAGCTTTGTAAAAAGCAAAAAATAACGGGGAAGCAATTTGTAAGATTCTACTTTGCAATCATTTGAACATTACATTAATTTGTCCGGCTGTGTATATCACATATATAATGCATATATATCTTACTTAGAAAAGATCTTTATTAGTTTTACTGGCAATATTAGTCAAATGTTGATTTATAACATAAAGAAAAAAAAATAGATATGTAGACCACGGAATTACCATCTTTTCTCTGGAAATTACAAGACAAATCTGCGATCATTTGCGCACAATTTTTTTTTTTTTTTTCGAAATTAAAAAATGCCAAGTTGATTTTTTTTAATTTTCAGCTCCTATAAATTTATGGGTAGCGGAATGATTTGTTTGTCACTAAAATTAGCGGGCTTATATTACAAGTCGGAAAATAACTCGCTACTGTTCTGCCACCGTTTGGTCGCTAAATTCAGGGTATCGAATTTTCATTGCTTTACGCCCCGCAAAATACGAAGCTGGAACCTCAAGGAGGACACTCAGCGACGTCGACGGAAGTCTCGGGTGTGACGTCGAGCGAAATTATTTCGCGTCACATTTTTAACGGAAGAACGCGGCGTGTACCTCGTCACGTCCGTTTATTGAAAATCGAAGTCGAGAGATAGAGTGACGATAGACTATCTTTTATCTTGTCAACGCCACGCTTTACTGTCGTGGTAATGTCCCAAATATCTTTCCTAGCCTTTCGAGATACTCGGATACATTTCCATTTCAAGATACTTATCTTGGTCAATGAATACAGAGTTCAAAATGTTTATTTTAAAAGTTATAACATTAAATAAACGTATTTCTGAAATAAAAAAAAAAACAAATAATAATGTAACGGAACATTTTAACATGCGAGGCATCACATTTTGAATAATTTATGAAAAATTATTTAATGGGAGAGAAGCGGACTCAAATTACTAATATTCATTGACAAATATGTTACTTGTTTATCTGACATCATTAGAATAATATGTTGTTTTAAATCCTTTAGTAAAAATACAGTTTCGATGATTCCCTCGAATGTAAATGATTAAACTTCATTTCAAAAAACCTTCTCTTGGTCATGGACAAAGCCACATGTTGATTCATCAAATCTTCAAATCAACTGTCTACAAATTTTAGAGTGAATCAAAGAATTTTATTGCCTCCTCATGATCCTATTTGGATTCTAACAAGGAACTTCATTCAATGAACACTGAAGTCTGTTGATCAAGAACTAAGACTAGACATATTGAATCAATTGATTAATTACAGGAAGCAACAAACACCACAAGTTCAAATATTGCAATGAAATCTGCATCAAACATCAGTAGGAAATAATTTCCTCAAGAAAATGGGGTTTTTCACCAACATCCAAGATCAATTGCCGTCAGTTTACTTTTTAATCTCGTTCAATCTCTCAATGAGCTTGATAATGGATATTCTGTGATTAGAAAATCGAGGGCCTTTTTGCATCATCACAATCTTCCCTTGTTTATCTTATAAAAATGCAAATTTTTTAAGCGTTATAGTTTTCTAATCTGCAATTGTCAATTTCATTTTAAGGTGATTTGAATAACAAAATCCTTAGCGATGTATTAATAAACAAACCGTTGACTTGCAAATGTTGGCATTTCCGCTTTATCAAACTCACTTATGAACTGCGTCTTTTTGAAAGCTTCAAAACCTGACCCGAGTTGCTTTGTCTAGTGAACGCAATGACGCACGTTATTGTATGCATTATTTTTTAATCGACGCTTCCAAGCACTCGATGTCTGATCATCGATGTAACTCGACCGACGATTTGCGATTGTGTGGACGTTAAGTATTTTATCAGTCATTGCGCATTCGCTGGGTGCACGGATATGGACTTGACTAACCTATCCAGTGTATTATGTTTATTCGCCAATGATAGAGAGACCAACTTGCGGGCATTTAACCCGTTGAACCCCCCAAGGGATTATCATCCTCATATGACGGTCGAGGCCAATGACTCATTGATTAATCCCATTCAGTTGACGAAACTGTTTTATATTTCCCTTTTTTGCAGACCTATACAGAATTCTTTGAGGCGATGAGTCGCCGTTTACCATTAGTATCACTCATTGTAAACAAGATCATCGATTTTGCCGGCATCTCATAAAAAATGAGATAATCGAACAAATGTTTGAAATTTATTTCACAAATTGCAAGATTTGACATGCCGATAAATGGTCGTTTTCTGGTACGCAAAATAAAAATAAAAATAAAATGTACTCGGATACGAGCAAATTATATTTGTAACGCAGAAAATGATTTAACGTTATTGATGACCATTTTTATCGCCGTAAATGAGAGAATGAAGAACGTTTTACGCCACAGACTTCATCAGGTGTAGAGGTTTTTTTTTATGTGCTGGCAAATCTTTTCTGTGCTTGCAAAATTTTTGTTCAAACGTCTTCATAAATAAGGCTTAATTTTTAAGAGGAAGTGCGGAATTCTGGTAATTATGGTAAAGAAAGTCCCTTTATGAAGAAGCAATAATTTTGAAGAATGTGATGTAAATTGCGCAGTCCTATGTCGGATGCAAATAAAACCACGTTATTTATTTAATAAGAGTTTAACAATTGATGTGCTACGTTCAAATAGATTTAGGTTTTCATGGTTCGTAGTCCATCACGTCCCAAAATCGATAAGTCTCGCTGTTCAAGAGCGATGCAACGAGATAACGACGCTACCTGTCTGCATGGCAGAATGGTGAAGCGCAAAGAAAAGTCTCAAATATTCCAAGAGACGTCGCCATGAATATTCAGGAGGTCTTCGAGCACCGTAAGCGTAGCAACACAGGCGACGCATAATGTATCGTCCGTGCTCCACGGAAAAATGGCCGGGGCGCACAACAGCCTCGGACCAGATAATGGTTGAATACAATGGTAGGCAAAATATATTTGAAGAAAAAAAAATTGATGGTTTTCCACTTATTATTTTTTTTTTGCTTAAAATAACGAGTAGATCCACTCATAATATTTTCGAGTCTAAATCATCAGTTTTTCATTCATTGTTTTTTCAAGTATAAGGTAAACGTACCAATGGCGGGACGTTTAAGGCAATGTCTGTTTTGTATACCAATTTTCGCATCCATATATTTATTATTTTAGCAAATGGTGGTAAAAAATCGTAAGCTTAGAGTTTCTAGTTTCCGAAATGCATACAATAAATATATTTTTGATTGTGTAAAAAACAGTTATTAATTAAAACGCTGAAAAATGTAGAATGTACCAATGCTGGGACGGGTATTTTTCTACATGTCCCGATCTCGGGACGTGAAATGTGCGTATCGGTGGACACATAAGAGTATTTGTAAGAGTTATTTTTTATATTTTCTTAATTGAATTCTTGATATATACAAATATTCATATAGAGTCCCTCAATTGGGACCTGTCCCACCATTGGTACGTTTACCTTACTTGAAAAAAATTTACGGCTCTGCCGATCGAATATCTGACTGCTAGAGCTATTTTCAAGTCCGTCGGCACAGCAGTGTGACTGCCCAGTTCCAACAGCTGAACCCTTCCGCTTTACGTCGTCCACTTGCAGAAGCGAAACGGTATAGCTGTAATAACTGAACGATGGCTAACTTCCAGCGATCGAAAAAATGTTGAGGTTACGAAGGACAGCGTCACGATCGAGCTGCGCGAGTATTGCCGATCGTCGCCACCGACGTTTCTAGCGTACGCGCATCGCTCTTCCAATTGTGCGCGTAGCTCCTGCACCGGCGCGTATTGCTTCCACAGCTATACTGGGATTCTTACAGCACCCGACTAACAAAATTTCTCCAATAACTAAAGCATACGGTTCTGAGTATTCTCTCGCATAGATATAGTAACGAATACAATGCCAGCAAAACGATATTGCTGCTAGAGCAATACGCATTGGTTATGTAAGTAAATTCATGGTTATAAAAAAAAATATGGACGCAGCAATACTTTGTTTTGTTGCTGTCGCCATAAATTTTTCTCAGTGTATAAATAATGAGTGGTTTTTCGAAACGAGAAAAACGCCACTAATAACTAAAAATTAATTCATGATAATTGTGAATAATTGATAATAATTAATAATAATTAGTTGAGAATGGATCAT
This sequence comes from Clistopyga incitator, assembly GCA_947507545.1. NCBI lineage: Eukaryota > Metazoa > Arthropoda > Insecta > Hymenoptera > Ichneumonidae > Clistopyga > Clistopyga incitator. The sequence continues at coordinate 8,788,349 of OX382176.1, forward strand.
TGACAGATTTCCTCTCGTTCTGGAAAATCACTTGTCATTTAAACTGGAAATAAATAATAAGTGATTTTCCTCTCATCATTTGAAATCAAAATATTATGAGTGGATAAAAATCGCTGGTTTAAGTCAAAATAATACTCAGTGGAAAACCACTCATTATTTATACCTGAAAAGATAATAAATGAAAAACCACTCGAGTGCAAAATCATTCAGTATTTAAATAGTGTACTCGAATATGTTTCCATTCGGATTCGCCCTTTCCTGTTTGAATGATGCAATGATGAATTGATGCATTTGTTCAAAAACTTTCTTACTCGTTCAACCACTCTCTTTTTCTCATCTTATGTCTCTTCCTGTCCCACGACCTTTAGCACTTTATGAAAGATTTACATGTTAAATCCATGGCGGTAATTCCACTGCATCGAAAACACGATGCATCTCGAAATTGTCGAGCTTAAATTATCAAGGGACCAAGAGAGTAGAGAACAGTGGGTGCAACTTTGTAAAGTGTACGTAACAAACATAACATATAGGTATATGTATACCCGGGTGTACCATTCCGAAAGCGCTTCAGATGTCGCACCCCGAGTAGTTTGTATAATTTTACATGAGATATGGAGACTTTATGCATTCAATGATCTCCGCTAGTTGGCATAACTTCGCTGAGAAAAATCTACTTCGATTATCTATGTCGCTATTTGCTGACGTTGGATTGTATTCGTACGTAACAAATAAAAATATTGAATGTGACAAGAAAGTTTCGATCGACAGCAGCAGTTTTTCAATTTGTGTAAACGTCTGTTTTCTCAATTTTCAACAGTGTTGAAAGGCGTGTTTTTTGGGATCGATTTGTTCGGGATCTTTATCGGCCCGAATCGATTCGGTTTAGGTTCTGTTTGTTGGGGTCATTTTTACAGGGATCAATTGACGGAGATCATTTTTTCGGGATATCATCACATGGACCCATACTTTTGGTATGAAAATTCAATGAAAATTCTCCACTCCCTACGATACTTTACCTGAAATATGAAGATAATTCGAATAAATTATGAAACGTTTGATAAGGTTTTACGAGAGGTTTCGGAATTCAAATGGGCAACATACCGGTTAGAACAGCACCGACGAGCATGAAGAGAAAACCGAAAGCCGGCAGGGCTATTTGACAGTTTGCAGCGATGACGACACCGGCAACCATCAGTCCACCCTCGATCTTTTCGACCCTCAACCGTGATATTGGGGTCGGACATTTCAATTTAGATCCAAGTCCTCCGGTCAACATTCCTTCCTCCGCAGACACGGTGTTGGGCCTGTAACGATAAGTTCAATATTTGATTATTCGACGGACATGCAAGTGTACATAACATTATATGCTCGTGATACCATTTACGATTTCACTATTTACTTTTCTACCAAAATAGAACTTTACCACTCTCACATTACAACCGAATTTAATTATAGCTTTGCAACGAGATAACCCTTTATTCTCTTCTGTTGTAGAGTTGTAATAAGTTAGCATCGATTTTTCCTCAATAAATTAATGGTAGATTCAATTCTCTATTTAGTAATAGATAACCGATCAAAATAATTGTGAGAAACGAATACAATTCCAGTTAATTCATTATCGTCATAACTATTGGTTCTTTTTGTAACTGGAAAACGCAATTGGAGATCATTTTGTAGCAACCCTTCCGCAAAAGGTTCATCCCGCAAAGTTAATGAACGAGGCGTGGTTAAATACGCTTGCGGCAACTAAATTGTCAAGGTTAACCCATTTTTTTGTTTCACCTCATAATTCGGTGCTTCCTAATTCGTTGGTTGCCCATTCATTCATAAGTTGACCCAATAAACACATTTTCCGCTATAGCCAACTGATTTGATTCCGTAATCAAATTGTTTATTGGCCCAACCAATTTTACCGGTTGGTGCATATCCAACCAATTCTTTATTCCCCGTGGAGAATACAACTTGAACAAAAACATCTTCAAACATCCAGTGGGCTACAACATGAAACGTCCTATGTGGAAGATGGATCATTATGAATGCTGTACGTGCATTTTAAATGACTCGTTGCCTCTATTAAGGTCTCAGTTCTCACAACTGAGGCTTTTCGCCTTTGTCGTGTACTGCCTAGAGCAACACTTCCGCAAAAGGTTCATCGCGCAAGGCTAATGAAAGAATTCAATATGGTTGTTAGCAACGAAGACAGGAAGAGCGCCTAACGAAGTCGTCGAGTCGGCATAGAAAGAGTCGTAGATCTCGTTAAAAACATAATGTGAGATTTGTCGATGAAGGCGTCTCGCACATAGGACAACAGCAACTCGTCCAACGTCCGAACGGTAAACGACGAGAAAGTCATTACGCAATTAACCTAAGCAGTTCAGTGTGTGGGATTAATCGCAGAGTCAGCGACCCCACGTTGTAAGCATCACTGCTATATATCCTCAGAACGCTCGCTCGTTCACCTTGGCTGACGAAGCCTCGACATTCATCGCCGTTGTATCAGTACCGGTACCGCACGGAAATCAACGCGAAAACATCAATGCTTGTCAAAAACCGTAAGAGATATCGCGACTAAAATTTTGCTCTTCGTTAGATGCTTATTAAAAAAGAAAAAAAAAAAATTGGGCTCAGCCGGGATTTGAACCCGGGACCTCTCGCACCCAAAGCGAGAATCATACCCCTAGACCACTGAGCCGCTTTTTTGGTTTATTAAGCTATCGTTATTCTTGTTACATTTTTGTCACATGTTAACCTGTTTGGTCAGATTCGAAGGAAAATTTGTTTTCGAAAATTTGCCTTAAAAACTACTTAGAATTGCCGAAAATATTGGTCCGGAAAAAAATATACGTATTTCTGTGTATTTTAACGGCTTGAAAATTCAATCTGCAACTTAAGAATCGTTCCAGTGATTGAACTGGAATTTCGTACTTACATAAAGCAGCGGGTTTTCTTTGGTTCTTGTAATTTGTAACAAAATTACTAAAAAGCGAATAGCCAATTCTTATTAGTTTGTATAAAATAGTTAGAACCTAACTTTTATAACATTTAATGTTTGGGATTGAATTCTCTTGAAATGGGTGAAGCGATATGGAATTTGTCGGGTCCGTGAATTTTCGAAAAATTTCAGGTGAGGGCAAATGTATGTATGTATTTCTGGTATTCAATATTTTTTTTAATAATCGCATTTGATGTATTCATTAATATTATCATTTGCAATATTGCTTGTATTTATATTTTGCTTTATTATTGTATCATCGCGTGATGAAGATTCGAATGACGTATTTGCTGATATACTTATCAAAAATACGTCCTTGTAACTTGTCACGCGACCTGTTGTACGACTGTTGCTACTTTCATCACTGTAATAATAAATAATTGAACTCGGTGGTTAATGTAGTTATTTAATTGCATACCAGTGTCCTTAATTTAATTACTATTGCATCGTTTTAAGTGATCCGGACCCGATTTAAAAAGTTTTTAATTGCAAATCGTTATTATGTCAAATTCAACTGACAGTTTAAACAACAGTTTCGAAATTATTACATTTTTCAAAAAAGTGTCCTTAAATTTATTCTCGATAAAATCCCAGATGCAATTTTTTTTTCGAAAACACAGAAAATGTTTTTCTTTCCTAAGAAGATAACTGAAATGAATCCAGCTAATGAAAACTGTTGACGAGAAGAAGTTACATAGGAATTGGAAAACCAGGTCACAATCGTAACGATTGCACACTTAAGCATTTAGTAAATTGGTTACTCTTTTCATTAATTTCAATTCTTTTGGAGTAGTTTCTTACGTAATACGGAAATAGATATTCGTTCCGACTCATCAATTAAAGTAATTTATTGCAAATCCGAAAGTTGATAAGCCAACATTTTTTAATTTTCGTATATATTTTTTAAAGACACTATCATATTTTTATTTTTTATGCCGTTTCACCCTATTTTACTCTTATTTAGCGACCCGAATAGTTATTGCCATTGTCATGATAAAATATTTCCGTTCATAAGTCCAGAAGTCCACTGAAATGAATATAGCTGATTCAAGCACGTTTGGGTATGATAAAGGACGCATCTATCATATATTAGTTAATATATAATATGGAAATGAATTTTTGTTTTTACCTACAAAAAAAAAACTTCATTGTAAATCCGAAATACGACCGACATTTTTGTTTTCTATTTTTCATGAAACAATTGTGATTTTTATTTTTCATGAAATTGCACGGTATTTCTGTCCTGTTAAATACAGTGGTATTAATAGTTACTCTCGCCTAAGAATATTTTCTTTTCAAAGCATCAACCGACCGAATTGGATCCAGCAGACTGAAGCACTTGGCGAGAAGAAGTTGCATCAGGACTGAAGCACCAGGTCAACGCTTCGACTATTGCGCAGTTAGCATTTAGTGATTCAAGGCACAGCCTCGGTGGTGCAGTGTATAGCAGATATCGCGGACTAGACAAGTACACAGTGTGACTCGTTGAAGAGTTCATTGACCGATGTGCCGGGACGGCAGTGAGTGTTTACGTACTCGAAATTGAATCAGTCCTGGCCAGAAAGCTTCACTCCCCTCCTGTATATACATACGTTTCGTACAGTATTCACTGTGCGATAGCTCGTTCGGTACACAGGAAGTCATGGCAATTAGAGCGTTCCGCTCAAACCGGTCCAGACCCATCAGTACACACAGGTACTCTAAACAACTGTCTGCACGTTGTATATACACGTTTCAAGGATTCCCAGTCGCTATTATCTTTCCTGCGGATAATTGTCCAAGCCATTTTTATCTTGTTGCAATTAAACAGTAATACTGTAGCATTGGGCCTTGTTCATAAAAATGTGACTTCCCACAGCTTGTGAAGTAATTATCAAAAGGCTTAGTAGTGACTTTGTATATTTTTTTAAATGTGGTGCTGAAATTGACACCAACACAGGGTTAGATAAGTGCAGACCGTAGTGCTAATCCCCATAGAAAAATGTATATGGAAAAATACATCATTTATATCGGCAATATATAACGATCAAAAGTATATATATATATTTTTTTTTACGTATGAATGTGCAACTAGATGTGGCATATGGGTATATTTTCAATATGAACTCACTATATAATATGCATATTTAAGATACATGTTTATTTATATGATTACACGTATTTCTCGATGTAAACTTGAAAAATGTTTCTAAAAGAAAAATATTAATGTGATATATAAGGCGTTACAAAGTATCAGACTCAAACATCGTATCCAAAAATGTTTCAGTGTTCAAGAAAACTGTCAGACTGGAGCACCCTATTTTTATTTTTATTTTTTGTTCAATGGCATTATTACCGATCGAATAATTCGTCTTAAAATCTGCGTCCGCGTGCGAACAATGAAGTAGCACCGGGTCGAGTCGCTACGAATCGCTACGCAAATCGGCAATTTTCCAGATTTACGGTCAACTGATACCCCACAATGTGCGAGTTACTGGCACCAAACTTTCTATCGATACCATCGGAGATTCAACGTCGTAATGCTCAGCTCAAAAAAGTCGATTTCGTCGATTCACAATCGAAAGCTTCCTAATTTTTTTTTTCACCTTTTTCACAACTCCGGAAAGCTCTAGTTGAATTACCTTGACCTTTCGTCTGCAGCTTTCTCGAAACTGGAAACTAAGTTAAAAGGCCTCTCAAGTCTGACATTTAAGGGCTGTTGCACGGGAGGTTCGATTTTTCGCCCTCGACGAAAGTCCTCTTTTTCGGCATTGCTCCGCGTCCAATTAGTGAACAGGCTCCGTGGGGTGCGCCCGGTTCTCCAGTGCCGAGCTTTCAGCGCCTCGTTAAATTGGAATTCACAGTGCGAACAGAACATTCTTGATGCTTTATTTTTTTAATTTTTTTCTTTCAACCAGCGTACGCGATAGTTGAACGGGTAAAAAATGGATTTTTCCCGCAGTTCACCCGCTGCAAGTCTAGAAATAATGACAAAAGCGTAAAACGCGCTACATGCAATTCTACTAGGCCGAGTGCGGAGTTAACGCTGGAAGGTCAAGAACCAGTCGTGAAAAAATAAATGCAATTTCAGGTGAACTTGCTGCTGCAGTCCTATCGGGTATCAACGATATTTTACGCGACACCAGGAAAGTACGTGTTATTTTCCAGCGAAACGAGCATTTTTATTGGGACTAACATGATGTGGGAATGGCAGTTGAGCTGATAGTAAAGTGAGGAAAACAACACTGGGCTAAAGGATTTAAATTTCACGTTATGGGCAGCAGAAACGAAAACCATTTGGACACGACAACATTTTGTGGCGTTGTTATAATCTTATTTAAAAAAAGTTACACTTTAAAATGGGTTGAGAAGATAAATGGTTGTTCGCAATTTATCAACTTTGAATTTCTAATTAATATGCGTACAGATTTTCCATTTTTTTTCTTAAGCGGGAAGAAGGTAAGAGCGCTGAAATATTTATCGCATTTACAAAATTAGGACAAATATAATCTACGATTATTTTGTTGCGTAATTAAAATTTAAGAAAAAATATGAATGTTATAATTAATAAATGCTTCGCTCAAGAATATGTATATAAAGTCGGGCTTTGTTACGTTGCGGGAAACAATAAATTTTACCATGACAGAATTTTTATTTTGCGAGTTGTATTTGAAGTTTTGTGTATTATAGGGATATAGGTTATTGTTCTCCGATTATCAGTTTTTAATTCATGATCGAAACACTTATCACTTAAAGGTTTAAATTTTATGTAATTTATGTATAACCTATTTTAATATTGAGATTTTAACCAATCGTGTAAAACATAATAATCATACTTGATTTTATATATTTAGTTTTTACTTCAACTTATTATTAAAATATTTAAACGAAGCTCTTAGTTGAAACGGATAAAAGAAACAATGTAAAAATAGAAAAATTGTCTTCATACTTCACGGTTATTTCTTTATTTTTTGGCACAAAACAAATGTCATGAGTACATCTCTACATACACTGTCAAAAATATTTGAAAAATTCATATACTATGTAGTAATTTATGCTAAGCCCGTATAATGTATTTTTATCAAACCCGAGTAGGAATTCTAATGTGACATACGACAGAAAATGAAAATTTACTGTGCGTGTGGTAAAATTAAAGTGGACTTATATTGAAAATACGACTTTTGTAACGAATTTAACACAATGGTACATCGATTTTGCGTTACACTCTTGCAATAAATTTTTTACACCTGTTTCTGTAAAAGAGCTTCCTGCATATGTGTAGTGATTGTACCTTAAATACATTTAACAGTGAACGACGTGAGGAAGTTGCAAAATTAAAGTTAACTCATACCACACGATTCGTAAAGCATATTTAATATATTGCGCATTAATTAATACGTCTGTAACGAATTTAGTAGAATTGTACATCAATTTTACATTATACTCCCGTAACCTTTCTGTAGCAATTTCACCTCAAAGTTTTTTAACAGAGTAGTCATTTTTAGGTAACCATTTTCATCTCAGTATAAAAAAAAATTATTCCTGAGTCTAACAATACCGTCCTCCAAATTCATTAATTTTTTTGTTTACCTTGGCATACCCTTTTTGATATGTTCTCGGGATTTTTGTTATACGTAGTCTCGAAGTAGGTGATACTTTTTCGTTATACATAAGTGTACATAAACAGTTATACCAGGAGTGCAGAAATTTCCAGGGGAAGAATTGTGAGATGGAAGACAATTTTTCGCGTTTCCGAGTACTATTTATACCACTACGGTAGTTACCACACACTGGTATATAAACCTTAGCTCTCACTGCTCGCATTTCAGTTCTCATATACGTAATTTTGCTCGGCTTATCCTCGCCATTTTTACGACAACGTCGAGTTTACAAAACTCACCCTCGCAATGGCTGTTGCAAAAGACTCGTATCTTCGTGTTCTGATTTTTCCTCGATTTTCAGGACAGCTGAGCTGTCCCAGTTCGACGCGTACATCAAGTTTAGTAAGCGCATTTTCCTTCCACAACTCACAGTACAACAAGAGTTTCACCATTCGAGACACGACAAGTAAACTATATCGGAAAAACTTTTTACTCTTTACAAAAAATAAATAAATAAATCCGTTTCCGGTCGCTCGGATATGGTTGCAATAAGTTAGAAAAGTGAAAAGCAAAAAAACACTCTGCGAATACGGTACACGACCGTTTCCCGTTAATCGTTGAACTGAGACATTTCGGAGATACGAAATGGCTTTTGACTTTTTTCCACGCCTCATTACATAGTATGTGTGTCGTCCCAACGGCGCCGCACTTGCAAATTTATCTCGCGATACGTTTTTTTGTTTTGCGCGAAAAGAAATAATCCGACTCGTGCATACGTTTCAGTGCTCATTCGGGGATCGTAAATTAGGCTATAAATGTGGTCCCAGAAGCTTGGAAGATTGAAGGATACATATTAGCGAGAAAGGAATATTTTACGGAAGTCGAGATCGTGAAATATTCCGCTTGGCCTATTCTCCGATTTTTGGGATGGTTTCATTGGTCAGGAAACATGGCATTACGATATTCTAATCTCTAAATTCTTTCATATATTACATAGCAATAATAATTGAGTTCGTCATTTTTTGGCTCGTTTTTAGAAGCACTTTTCTCTGTTTTTGGTGCCGGAATTTTTAGTTACTAATAAATTTAGTAAAAGTCGCAAAATTAGTCCCAACACTTGAGTCTACGTTTCTATTTGTGGATTATGGAAGATTTTGTGCAATAAAAGTGTCATAACACAATAATGTCATAACCAATAATTACATTTCCTTTGGATGATTTTCGTTGTCATTATCCCGCAAATACATTTTTCGTGCTGCGTCAAAGTTGAAGACAAAATTGATATTTTCATTTGTACATTATACCCAGTCATTTTCTTCGCTTGACTCCTCAGTATTACCGAATCGTCTTTTGCGTGAGCGTTAAAACTAGGATCGCCATGGATGTTCGTTACCATGGATAAAAGCGAAACTTACAGACAGGCGATAGGATCTCGTTGAGTGTTGCGTGTCGGTCGTTCCCGTCTATGAAACAGTAGGTCTATTTGATGATAGGACAGTGCAAAGTCGCTTCATAGAAGGCGTCGGTGGAGGGAGGGCAAAGGGGTTAACAATTGGCGGTGTCTAACAAGAATGAGTGTCATTCTCGGCCGAACTCGTTTCTATAAATAGATCACGAGCGTTCGGTCGAAGGGGATAACCTTTGGGACACGACATTATGTTGTTAACTCATCGAAATGTCGTTTCCTCGTCAGTCGGTTGCCCGTATAATTATCAGTGTCAATTCAATTGGGAATTGGTCTGAAGTGCGCTGAGAGAATTCGTCGCTGTGAATTTAATGGGCCTGATTATCCTCTAGGTGCGCTGTCTTATGCATACAATTCGCACAATTCGCTGACTCTCGCCTGGCGATGCACATAATTTCCGCATGCGAGAAGCTAAGCATGTATCGCATGGTGCAGCAATGCCACTGATACTCTCGCGTCCTAGATCCAATTTAGAAAGCGTCAAGGCCAGCACCCAACGAGCAGCTATGGCTCACTTCTGACTAGCGAGCATTTGTTGACGGAAATTGCGCGTGCGATAATTCTGAGCATACATATAAGCGTAGAATAGATGTACACACATATCTATTACGGATCACACCGAGTGGACGTGCGCGGTACATTCGTCAACAAACCGTTGGGAATTAAATAGACGCACCTACTGTATACACGTAATTAATCACTACTGTCACGCGTATAAATGTCTATTTCTAATTAAGAGAAACCACCGTGTTATTAGGATGTTACCGAGTCGGATTTTCCGCGTATCGCTGGATGTATAGCATCGCTAGATCAGTACACAAGAAAAATTACAATTGTCACGAATTCGCACAATTGGTTATTAATTCTTGTTGAAAAAAAAAAAATTATTATGTTTTATGCAGGTAATAACGTTTTTCTAGTGCTCGTACTATTAAGTCTCTCTCGTACGTTTTTCTAATGCTCGTACACTCTTTCCCGTGGAGGGTGATCGGACTTGGCCAATCGTCGGCCCAATCTCGGCGCCGAGACTACCAACATTGGCATACGCTATTGGCCCGATTATCGGCCCGAGTCTTGGATGATAAGTCCGGCTCGATATTGGCGGACATTAGTTGGTCGAGTATCGCGGGCAAGGAACGGCCGAGTATCGCATACGAGCAACGGCCGAGCATCTCATTCGATAAACTCAAACGATAAATCAATTTAGTAATTAATGATTAATTAAAAAAATATATATTTCCTAACGAATCGCCTCCAATTATTTTAATAACGCTATTCTATTATTATTAAAGAAAAAAAATGGAAATCGTCGACGGATAGCATCTTTTCGATAGTTTTCTGGAAAGTGATGTGAGTGGGATTTGAACCAAGGACCTACACGACCTACCTAAACTATCTAACTACCTAACAAGCACACTAACCGCTCGGCGAAACCTACTATATGGATGTCTCATACTTTAAGTCCAGAATGATTGCATGTAGAATAACAATCACAAGGACATCAGATGGATTTGGATAAAAATTGGTACACGGATGTTTTTAAAGGCACTGATTATAGAACTCGTCTGAATTCAGAAATTCAAAATAGTGGATCCAATATGGCTGTCCAAAAGACAATAAGTTGTATAATTGGTATGAAACACGAAACAGATAGCCTTTTCGAATCGAATATGACGACTTACTTGGCCGAGCATTAGACTGACATCGATAAACCAACAACTGGTGAAACAATAATTGTCTGAGTATTGGCTTACAATCGGCAAACCAACAATAGACGAGTCAACTCTTGGCCAATCATTGGGCTAATATCGAGAAGCCAACCATTGGCATGTTAATACTTGGCCGAGCACTGGCCTAATGTCGACAAGCCAACAATTGGCAAGTCAATACTTAGCCGAGCATTGGCCTAATGTTGTATAGTCGATAATCGTCATCCCAACATTGGCCCGAGTATTGGCCGTTTCAGCTATATCGGCACACCCTACATGGGTTGTATGCATTACAATTCTCTTTATCATTCAGGACACTATCCTCGCTTATCCTGTAGCTCTTTAAATAAACGAATACCTCAGGTATATTATTTTTCCTCAGGTATCTCACTATCCCTCAGGTATCTTACTATCCCTCCGGTGTTCCTCAGATACCCCACGATCTCTCGGACTTCGCCTATTTCTCCCTCCTTCTATCCCTCACGAACCCTTCTCTTCCTAAGAAACCTTCTTATGCATTGGGAAATCTTTTTGGATAAAAAGTCGTAGCAAAATGATTTTTTTCATTGCACAATTAATATTGGCATTAGAAATTTCAAGTTTCCACCTTTCAAAATAAAATTGTACATTGGTCACCGTTAGTCAATTGCAGTAGCAAAGTTTAAAAAATGTTATCGAAAAAGTTATAGGAATCCCATATATGTATATCGGTAACAACATCGACATCGAATATACACAGCAAATGATTCCTACGTAACATACATACGTAGAAATCGTGTGATGTATGCATGCAAACTACGTCAGATTGTTTAATCTCACGCTCCAGTGGACGAAATGAGTTGAAGTTTGGAAAACCATGTTTTCACCGCTAAATTCACACTTTCGCGGTTTCCCTGAGCATCTCGAGAATTTGTTTGCAGCGAAGAAAACAGCGAGGGAAACGCAGATAGGAAAAAAGTTATAAGAACAGAGTGTTATCGTGTTCCGCAGAGTTGAACGAGAAAGTGGAGCAGAAGTTTGAAACTCATGACACGCACAGGCACCAGAACATGTGTGCAAAATCCAATTTCACATGTTTATGCCTTTTTTCGCAGTTTATGGTAATAATACACTCAAAACGGGGTGAACAATCAATCGCGCATAAATTCCCGATTCAATTCGGTCCGAAAATCAAAATTCGCCTTTTTTCAGTAATTTTGCCGTGACACTTTTTGGAATTTCAGAATCGTCATTGATTGCACGCGCTTCTAGATTGGCAAATCGTACTGCGTGATATTACACGGCGCCACTGCGGCTAAATGATATCAGTGCAACCTTCATATCTATGTTTTCATCCGAATACGCACTTTTCGCTGCTTTTCAATATAAAATAGTCGAATTCGACCAAAACTACGCTTGTTCGAGGTTTCCGTATAATTCTCGTCTCGATAAATAGTTCAGGACGAATTATTTTCCAGGGCTTTGCTATTAAAGCCCGAAGCCACAACATTCAATACGGCACTGAGCACAATTTATGGCGACAGCAACAAAACAAAGTATTGCTGCGTCCATATTTCTTTTTACAACCATGAATTTACTTACATAACCAATGCGTATTGCTCTAGCAGCAATATCGTTTTGCTGGCATTGTATTCGTTACTATATCTATGCGAGAGAGTACTCAGAACCGTATGTTTTAGTTACTGGAGAAATTTTGTTAGTCGGGTGCTGTAAGAATCCCAGTATAGCTGTGGGAGCAATGCGCGCCGGTGCAGGAGCTACACGCTCAATTGGAAGAGCGATGCGCGTACGCTAGAAACGTGGGTGGCGACGATCGGCAAGACTCGCGCAGCTCGATTGTGACGCTGGCTATCCTTCGTAACCTCAACATTTTTTCGATCGCTGGAAGTTAGGCATCGTTCAGTTCCTACAGCTATACCGTTTCACTTCTGCAAGCGGACGACGTAAAGCGGAAGGGTTCAGCTGTTGGAAGTGGGCAGTTACACTGCTGTGCCGACAGACTTGAAAATAGCTCTAGCAGTCAGATATTCGGTCGGCAGAGCCGTAAATTTTTCTCAGTGGGCATTTAATTTTGCAGGTTGATATTTAAATTTAGAGCAATATTGTAATTACATTATAATTAATCGGTCGAACTACGACGGAAACAGACCCTATTGGTTGATGATCAACGTCAAGCCATTCATAGACCTCTTCACTATCAGCGAAATATATTTCAGTTGAAACTCGGCTGTTAATAACGAAACACGGCGTAAATTGAATAAATTTCGTCTCGGGTAGATTTTGCACCAGCCTTTCACTTCCCCCGTATCCGGGATATTGGCAATCGTCTGGCGGTCGGGTCTAATTGAATTTTTGGGGCAGCATCAGGTACGGGTACAAACATCGATAATCGAGTAAGGTTAAAAACGTGACCTTACTCAATTATGGTGGTAGACGCACTCGAGCGTTAGGCAGATTAAAATTTAATTTTCGGAAAGCCGTTTTCGAGGCGTCTGGCCGTACAATCTGTGATAAGGACTTAATCCTCTTCTAAAATCGAGAATGGCGGCCAACAAAACTTTGCTACCTGAACGCAAAAAAATCCTGAAATCCATCCACCTAGGAATCCAAGTTTTCAGGTAGAATCCGATTGGTTGAAATTGAGTGAAGTTCTACTTTGATTTGGAAATTGGGTAGTATTACGAAGAGCGAAGTTGTGTTGGAACTTCTTCAGGACTTTTGTGGGATGACATCTGCTTCGAAATTACTTCCGGTTTCTACCGACACTGCTGGTCGTGCGGTCGGTGTACGACTTTGGCTGTTTCCCCAGTTAAGCAGCATTGTCTGCGGCCAAAACTTAGATGGGTGACCTTCTGCGGCCTCGGTGTAAATACTTAAGTAAGCTACTTTCGTGCATACACTGGCAAGTCTGACGAATATACGGCCGTCTGTACTGGCATGGGTTTCCGCAGTTTCCCTGTGCCCACGGAAAATGCGGTACGGTGTAACTAAGTCAGCTGCGGACGCATTGAAAGGTAGTTTAGCTTAGCGAAGTGCGGGTAGTGAGTGATAGGAGAGAAAGTCTAGGAGGGGAGAAAGGTAAAAACCCTCACGGGTGTATCTCGGAGTTGAAACTAAACAAATCTAGATCTACTTTCGATTTCTATGGGATTAAAGTAGTTTCGTATTACACCGAGAGAAAAGATTCCATTGATTCCAAAGAAAAGGGTGGATTGAATTTTTTCTTTGCTTTCAGCGAACAATTTCTTTGATTACATTGAAATTTTGCATTCGAGCTTCAAAGCAAACATTTCATTGGCTGTAATGAAACATTTACTTGTCGAGCATGTAATGAAGAAATGGTTTCCCGGATTCAAAGAAACAATATATATTGGGTGGCACTCAGTCTGCCGATGGTCCGTTGCGTGGCTAAAAGCGAAAAACCGGCAAAAATGCAGAACCGGGCGACAATGTGTGTACAACGATATTTTATGGGAAAAATATGAAACAGCGCCCGATCGATCAGATTTTCGACTCTTAATAATCAAATCATCTTGAAGAGATTGATAAATCCAAATGACAAATTTCGGTCAAATTAGATGATAAAAACATCTCAAAAATGGCACTTTTTGATATTCTCATTTGTGATCTCAATTTGACGTATTCATTTTCACGCAAAAAGTGAAGAGACAACGGGAAAACAAAAATAGATAGGTCAAGTGACTCCGTAAACAGATGCTCTGTGACAATATGTAGACAAAGGTCCATAACCGAGAGTCTCGTGCATCATCTCGTGCACGGGACATCAGAAGAAAAAGAAAAAGGCCGAGAGACTCGTCTTTCTACAGCCTTGACTACAGCCTCGACTCCGTTCCTACACTGTCATGTTCTAGAGTCTCCAGCGCTTGAGCGTATCATCTCTTTTTCTGCTGTCGTGCGTTCATACGTGAGCCGAATGAAGGAATCTTCATTCCCCTTTGTGCTCGCCATGTCTTGGCCAGGCGACGTCCACGAATTCCGCGACGAAACCCAAGACCAAAGGAAAAGATGATGGAAAGATCTTTCGTTTGTTCGTCACACGTAAAGACAATGAGAATTTTCAACGGAGGCGTCTTTCAACGCCGTTGAGAAATTAAATTTCCTTGAGCGCTGGTGGTGCTCTTCGAGTGACGTGAATCAATTGGAATTCGTCCTCTGCGATGAAAAATGGAGGCTTTTGTTATGAGGTATCATGAGTTCTGTCTTTGCCATTCCGAAGGGATAAGATCTCATTATATTCCAACTCTGCAGCTCTTAGAAACTGATTCGGTGGAAAATTTCTTTCCATTATAGACGTTCCAACGATTTACTTTTTATTAAATGTGATGCATTCGTTTCTTGTGATCGAGCCGTTTAAGCGAATTAGAGTAACTACATATAGCGATGGTCGATTCCACTTCATGGCTTGGTGACTCCAACCAAGTAATTAGTGGTCGTCGACTAATAAGGTACTTCACACTTCAGACTTTGCGGCTTTCAAATGGTTCGTTTCGCTTGTTTGTATCTTGTGGAATGATGGGCAGGAGAGGAAGTCAACTTCAATTCATGGAGAAAAAGTAATCAGATTGACTAAATAAAATAAAATATCAGTCAGGTAGAATTAAATCGGTACTCAGTATGATAAAGCAACTTCGTATTTCAATTAATCGTAATTTGAATCCGGTAAGGCAAGTGAATTCATCACTGGTTCGAATTTTGATCATTTGTCTAAATAAATACTAATAACTAGTCCTCTTTGACTTCATGAATAACTTGTATTTTAATTGCGAGCCTTTACGTTTTCATTTCTCTTACTTGCAAGTATCTTTGCATTCATTCAGGACTCTCAATTGTCCACCACACATATTCAAAGCTACGAATCTTTTTCCTCAACGCCAAATGGTTAAAAACGGCATCGGCCGCTAAACTTATTTTTATCCTGCCACCGAATAACAGGAAAGGTACACAAGAGGCCTAATTCCGAACTACCGTAGATTCGCTAATTCGACACGGTCTGACGTCCAAAACATTTCACGCCGGATGTCATTTCGCGGAGCGTTCTAAATTATCCGATTGTTCATACGATCATTGCAAACTTAACTCACGTTTGTCTATTTGATAAAAGTGAACATTTCATTGTCCCCTGTTACTAAAATCTCATCGTCACCAACCGGACATAAATGGGAAAGCATAAATACCGAACATAGAAGCTTCTACCACGTCCTAAAGCTGAATGACTGTGTTTATGTAGATGTTTTATGACTTATCCGGCTCGCGACAGTTCCACATGTCACGGTTGCGTAATGACAACGACATCGCTAACTATCGCGTCGCGATGCCTCGTCGTAACTGTGAATTAATCAAAAGAACCATATTGCGTTTACACCTCAGATCAAATTAGTAGCAAGTTCAACGACCTTCTTCACTCGACACTTTTTTTGCTCTTCGATTGTCCACGGTTATTCCTTGTCTTCATCCACTTCGGCTCATTCATCTTCAGCAGCTTGTTTCTCATATTGATCATGTAACTAAGGCGGGGAAAATATATGGCGTTACTCGAGGGAATATATGTGTGCGTGCCCGAGTGTTTAGGGAGGACATCGAAACGAAGTGCTTGTCTACAGAGGAAACGCGCCGGTATAGTTGGTATATAACTCAACGAGAAGACAAGAGTGTGTAAAGCAGTATCAGTGCGCTCGTGTGACGTCGACGGATGTCGCTCGGAATTGACCGAATGACCATCGTAACCAACGAACCGTCCCCGTCGTCGACGATAACCACCAACATCCACATGATAGATGTGCGACCTTTTCGATTTAGATATTGAACTGAGAACTAGCAAAATTAGTGTGGAACTGGTGAAAATTCATCATTCCCATCGCACGAAGTTACACGCACCAAAATAGTGCAGCGAAATTTTGGTACTGCAATAAAATGTCTTGGTAATGACGAATAATTGATTTGGTATGTTACATAGTAAATCGTTAAGTTGATTAATATAAGGACGTTTTAGTTATAGACAAAAATATGTACAAATAAACTTTCGTCCTACTTGTAAATATTTGTACACAGATTTCATGATTACAAAGAATTTGTAAGACTGCAAACGATTATAGTGAGGTTGACATGGAGATAGTGAAGCTTGATGACTCATGCGTTGATTGTAAACGTTTTGAGCACGATTAAGTGACTGCGGTAAAAATAACATTTTTTTGAAACGAGTAATTTTTCGAATCCACGTTTTTCTAATAAAACTGGTACATTTGTGTTCACGGTATCACCACGAACACAATAAAAAAATAATCGAATATGTTGTCAGTATTGTCGAGACAACAATTTGATGTGCGGTTCAACATTTGATTAGGTCTAAACGAAATCGCTGCTTCAATTAATCGATAGAGTCGAGTAGAATACCGAATACAATGTGTTTGTTAGTGGAATGAACCTTTTTTTGCTTTATATTAAATTGTTTGTTCTCCGTGATGAACTGAAATGTGGTCTCTTCAAGGTTTAGTACGGTCAATTTAACCAAACAATTTGATTATGAATCCCATATTGGATACGATTGAAACGAAATATTTTGTCAATAATATCGTCCAATCGGTGGAGTCAAAGAAACATTGAGTTATAAAAATAAAATCCAGTCTTTAATATCGACGATCAGACGATCATCTTCAGTCAACTCAACCAAATATTTCCATCGCCATCCGCAATCGTCGGGTTCGGTTGCCTCAAACCGAGTGCGTTTAATGTTTCAAAATTTTTTTCTCGGTGCACATCGAAGCTTCGGTTTAGTTGGGTGAGCTTCTTGCTACGTCATCTGATTAATTGTCAGTGGTTACATTAGGTTGCATTAGTCCTCATTAGTCGAGCAGGCTTTAGTTCATCTTTTTGCCAATTTGGCAACTGACCCTCAAGCTGTATTAGAACTTGTAGTGCAAGATTTAGTTCTCCAGTCCCACGTTCCATTTCGCCCACGGATATTAACTTGTTAGATCGTCCCTTATCATTATTTTTCGTTGTCTCTTCGCAAATGAAGGTTCCAGACGTCGAGACTGAAAGGGGACAATGAACAAATGGCACGACAAACCCGCAGACCAGAATAGCGGATGTGATGTCCAAGAGACTTGATAGATCATTGCTAGGAGACCTTCGCTATCGAGATTAGTGGGTCGAAACAAGGAACAAAAAAAATATCACAAACTCTTACAACACACTTATTCCCAGACAGCGGCACATAGCGTGTGAGCTCCATGCCACACTGGCGGTGCTGCTGCGCTGCTGCTGTTGCTGTTGTTGCTGATGACTTTTTAATGAGCTCTGGCGCTTGGCCAGCAGACGTGAATGGAAGTCTCGATGTACCAGTTGTCATTTCCCATTGAAATGCAAATGTGTTGCAGAAGAGATAAAAAAGAGAAGGAAGGAGAAAAGAGAAGCCAACAGCGACGGCGAGTGAGAAAAATGAATGCAAGGGCTCGATTCCACGAATATTGAATTTCACACCTTGCAAGATAAAAGTTTTGTCGAATGAATCGAAATCCAGAGTAATTCATGCTCGGATATTGTACGTCCAGGTATTTATACGACAATGGGTTTATCTCACGACAGTGAATTCAAAATGGTGCACCCAAATGCAGCAGGCGATGAATCGATATGCGTTGGCGAATGACAATTGAACCGCATCTTCAGATTACTCGCAGTGTGCGACATTCTCAACGGAACAATGAAGATCCACGCGCCAACTCCGAAGCTTTGTTGCATCGAGTTTACTACCTCATTTTCAGGCGTTATTGCTGAACACATCCAACGCAGTATCGACGTTCACTGCCAATACGCACTTCATTTTCTGTTTATTGACTTTACGTAATTGCAACTGTGTAAATTTCGCCTCTTTGAAGATTTGTGCTTTGATTCGAAGTTATGGAGCTCTTTGAGCGCAATACTATCCTGCGTACCACATTAACGTAATTGTGCATTTTTTTCCCCGCTGTTCATTTTATTTGCACAGAAATTGTACACAGAGGAGCTTTTGTAGTGGAGTCGAGTGAATGAATATTTTTTCAGTACGTAAATGATTGCACTAATTCTCCAGACAGTATCAATATTGACTTCTACGTCTCTAAATTACGGACTTTTGTTTCAAGGTAAAGAAAAAATGATGGATTTTGAAATAATAATTGCTCGGCTCATTCCGCGTGTTACTATACGCTTTGCGAATTTGTATAATAAAAATGTTTAAACTTCAACTCGAGACTTTTTTGTTTCCTCATAGAGGAAGCTTTGTTTTCATGAAAAAATTTTTTTAGAGATTTTCATGTCAGTATGCTTAGAATCACCTAAAACGTCGAGAGAAATGGTTTAGAAAATGTGTCCGTATGTGTGTATGTGTGCGTGTGCGTGTGCGTGTGTGTGTTCCAGGGACCGAAAATTCAATCGTCGATAACTCGCGAATGGCACGATCAATCGAGCTGAAATTTGGCACGCAAGTAGAGTATTAATTCATCTTCAATTGCTGTAATTTTGAAGAAAATATATCTATGCATACTGATTTTATAGAATTTTGAATTTTTTTGAAAAATGTCGTATACTCTCTAAGTTTCGTAAAAGTTCACCGATATGGCTAAATAGTTCTTTACAACTAGAGAGACGTTAAATGCTGTTTGGTATTGAATTTCGACAAAATCGATAAACCGGTTCGGATTTTATCGAATTTTGAATTTTTGTAAAAAATAAAAATTTAGCTATAAATCACGTGGAATTTCAGCAAATTAACTGAAATGTTCTACAAACAAAAAATAACATACAGCCATACTGTGTACCAAATTTGGTGGTGATCGGTAAAGTCGTTAAAATTTCACACCATTTTGAATATTTGAAAAAATAGCGATTTTCGCTATAACCTCCGCAAAAGTTACTAAAGTAAAAAAAAGTTTGTGCCTAATAAAAATGAGGTGTGCTGGAGATTTATTCATTTACTCAAAACAAGGATGCAAAGTAGAACCTTGCACATTGCTTCCTCATTTAATTTTGCTCTTCACAAAGCTTCCTCTATGAGGAACCCAAAATCAGTTACAATACTTCCTCGTAGAGGTTGCTATGTAAAAAGCAAAATTAAATGAGGAAGCAATGTGCAAGGTTCTACTTTGCATCCTTTTTTAAGTATATAAAGTCTTAATCAAAAATTTAGAGAAAAATGTTGGTGTCGATGAAATCGCCATTTTGTATCTTGAAGTGAATTTGTGTGAAGTTGAATATTTCTTTGCACAAAATTGAAAATTTTGTATTAGCCGACTAATAGGACTACGAATTAAACATGCCATCAGGTTGCAATTTGTTTGTCAAAAAAAATGCGGCAAAGGGAATTTTGTAATGAATATGGAGTGCCTTTTATCTTCTTCAAAATTAGCAGATACTTGAGATATGAACGGAATCAAATGACAAGTCAATTTGAAAAATGAAACAATTTTCATTTTCGCAGGAAATAGTATAGAACACCAAAGTCGATTGATTTTTTCAGTTAAAATCAACTAATGCATAGAACATCAAGGTGAATATGCCTGAAATCAGGTCTTGCAATCATATAGTCTGCACTTGATTCCCGAGGCACGAAATGCACGAAACACAGTTCGTGGCATATTTAAGCAAGGCCGTCTTTTTGTAAATATGCGAATTATAATGATTGTGTATGTTAAGGACATTAAGTTTAATCCGGGCTTACCTTCACCACGTTTGCCGCGGATTATACTTCAGTTAAGCTCTTCAAAAGTATGTCTTAGGGACAATGTATGCTAGCCAGCTTTTGTTCACACACATGGGTGTTAACTTTTATGTCTTCCTATGCTCATTCGTGAATCGTAATCCCCCCGAAAATTAAATGACCTTCCTCTTTGCCAGAATTGTTGCGAAGACATTTTTCAACGCTTTTGGACGAGACTGTACCGCAGTCCTTTTAAGTGGCAAGAATATTGGAAACCCTTGCGGCTCGTCCTATACAAAAACTAGGTACCTACGTTAAATAGCATTTGTAGGTCTATCCGTAACGGATATTCGCGTGCCAGGTCGCGATTAGCAGGCTCCTAGTTAGCGACGGTAGCGGAAAGGAGTTTAGTCGAGTTTTTGATTCCACGTCCGGTCTCCCCGTTGTTATATACACGTATTCTCATATATACATACATACAACATCGTGTAGCGGACAGAATATAGCGTCTCGGTAGTCTGATATTAAGGTCGAATTATATAGCTCTAGTTTCGTTGCTGTCTGCTGCAACATGACACAGAACGAGATCTCCTCGTGTGCCGCAACCAAATATATAAGTTGTGCTGAACAGCACGATACGGTACCACTGCGTTTTTTTCTTTTGTTCATTTTTTGCTTCCTCATAGAGGAAGCTTTCTTTTCATGAAAAATTTTTTTTTCGAGATTTTCATGTCAGTATGCTTAGAATCACCTAAAACGTCGAGAAAAGTGGTTTAAAAAATGTGTCCGCGTCCGTGTCCGTGTGTGTGTGTTTCAGGGACCGAAAATTCAATCGTCGATAACTCACGAATGGCACGATCGATCGAGCTCAAATTTGGCATGCAAGTAGAGTATTAATTCCTTTTCAATTGCTGTAATTTTTGAGAAAATATATCTATGTATATTGATTTTATAGAATTTTTAGTTTTTTTGAAAAATGTCGTATACTCTCTAACTTTCGTAAAAATTCGCCGATAGACCTGAATAATTCTTCATAACTAAGGATACGTTAAATGCTGTTTGGAATTGAATTTCAATAAAATCGGTAAAGCGGTTCGAATTTTATAGAATTTTGAATTTTTGTTAAAAATTAACTGAAATGTTCTATAAACGAAAAATAACATACAGTCCTACTGTGTACCAAATTTGGTGATGATTGGTAAAGTCGTTCAAATATTAGACCATTTTGAATATTTGAAAAAATAGCGATTTTCGCTATATCCTTCACGGAAGTTACTAAAGCAAAACTAAAGTTTGTGCCTAATAAAAATGAGATGTGCCGGTGATTTATTCAATTATTCGAAACAAGGATGCAAATTAGAACTTTGCACATTGCTTCCTCTTTAAATTTTGCTTTTGACAAAGCTTTCTCTATGAGGAAGCCAAAATCAGTTACAATACTTCCTCGTAGAGGTTGCTATGTAAAGAGCAAAATTTAATGAGGAAGCAATGTGCAAAGTTCTACTTTGCATCCTTTTTTTTTAAATAGCTTAAGCCCTTGCCATCTTTCTTGTGAAGGGGCATTACCGATAGGCCTACCGAAAGTAGCCCTCAACCACAGTCGATTCTCGATTATCTACTAATTCATTTCTTTATTTCTTAAATATAACCGTAATGCCAAGTACAGTCGAATTATGAGCAACGCGAAAATCGACTGCCAACAAATTGAATGTCCGAAAAATGACCGCAGGCGAATTTGCCACCGGAAAAGTTGGGACCACAAAAAGTAATTGAAGGTTAAAGATAAAACAGCCAAAAATCTGATAATAGTAAAAACCCGGACAGCTTATATGGGGGCCATTTTTTCAAGATCGTTAATTAACTTCAATTTTACCACGCGTACTTTGAATTTTCATTCGTATATGAATTGAATTGGATTTCCTACACTGGTTTGATAAAAATACCTCCATTATACAGGTTGAGTATAAATTACTATATGGTATATGACTTTTCCAAATATTCTTTGCATAAAATGTTATATAACATATTGGCGAAATCCCCTACTGTAGATTGTACGATACTTCCGGTGTTCACGTGGCGTACAGAAGAAGTGGAAGGAGCGTCCGGACACAAACAGCGGGAGGAGGTTGGGGTGAGGTGCCCGAACCGCAGTATAAATATAACATGAAAATAAAAATAGAAGCAAACAGAAAATGGCATGACGTGTGGGCTTTGAAGTTGTCTATTCGGTGACGCGACGGTTTCGTACGCCGATCACGGAAAACTCGTTGTCGCCAACGCGTGCGTTTTCCGATTATGGTAGTCGATACGCAGATAACGTGTATCGCATATATACGGCACTACAAAGGCAAGGGCGACGCGTTTGTTCAAGAGTCATATTATATACATACATATATATATACGCATGAGTGTATACAGAATTGATTAACCGGTGGCACCTGCATTTTACCCTCCGACTATGTTTACAGCGTGTACGTCATAGCCGCGTGTATGCGACGCAAGTTCAACAAACAAAAGATTCGCGACTTCCCAAAAATAATTCTCACGTTAAACTCGGGTATTTAATAACAGGACGGCAAGTGAATTAGCGAGTTCGGCTTATGCGTAAGTCCGGAGATTGCAAGATAAGTCACGCGTGACGAAACTTTTTCGATACCGGAAGTGCTGCTGACAAAACATTTTTTTAATTAGTATTGCCATTTGTTCGAATCATTCGTTTTCTTGCAACGCATTTTCCATGCCGCTTAAGGCTATCTCTCCGCACATGTTTCATCAATGAGTCAACAAGATTTGTTTAATTTTTCACGCTTTCTTGATGAACGAAGAAAAGGTTCTGCGTTGATATGTTAAAATTTAATTTTAATTTAGTTACGAAATTGCTTCACGGATAAACTGACATGAAGCAGTTTAAGCAATTAAAAATCAGATTCCCAAAATATTGTTAGAAGCTTCGACAAATAAAGTAATTCCATTTCTTTCATCGATTCTATTTACGGAGAGTTTTCGGTGTGCGAATAAAAGTCAGAGGAACGAAAATTATGCATTTCATCCACAAAGTCGATATGCCAGCTTTGAAATGGAAAACCACGCCAAAGAATAAATATTTTTACCAGCAAAATGTTTTGTTTGGCGGTAGGCTCATGAACCAAGTGAGATTTTAGGTACAGATAATGTAATCGTATTTGAGTACATGGAACGCTCATTCACGGTACCAAAGATTGCATGCGGTCCTAATGATGTTTACACGTTGAATCCTTGTACTGATTAGGTAATCCTCGACTGTCAAATACGATAAGTCACAACAACTTCAATCGTGAAAAATATGATGACTGTTAAGAGTCATTCCAAAGTCGAATAAAAAAAAAGCTACTGATAGTAAGAGTTGACCCAAGTGACATTATTTGGACAATGAACGCGGCATACTGAATAATTCATCGAAAGTGTTAATGTTTTCGTAACTTTGGGGCGACCCACACAATATCAATTTTGTCAAGATAAATGCATGGATTTTTTTATTAATTACGACTCGTCATGAATTTTTCAATGATTATTATATTATTTTAGCGACAAAACAAACGAACTTTAGTCGTGGCGAAAATCTTGCACTTTCCTCTCTTTTGGTATCATGTTTTACAAAACTGCCGTAGAATTTGTCTCTTTCGTGGGGCAAAACTGTCATATAAAGTATCACGTTTCATGTACGTGTTACAGGAACGTCATTGAATTCAATTACGCTGATACGAGCATCTGAAAATATTGCTCAATATGTTTTTTCAGTAATAACATATCAAACGACAATATTTTTAAACGAACTGCATTTCGAAGACGTTGGGAGATGCACTAATGAATCTTCTTATTGTCTTTAAACTCATTCATTCAATTTTTTGTTGTTGTTAATACTCCTGAGGGAAACGTAAAGCGAATTTTTTCAAATAAACCGTGTAATTGTTATAAATATATTATCACAACAAAATTATTTATGCATAGCTTCAAGAATTTTTTTTTTCAATTTTTTATCGGCATAAAAAATCCACAAATTTCGATAATAATTTGCTTTTCTAAGAAAAACATTTCTAAAAAAACTTTATATACAATTAAATGATTTTAGTTGTATTACCTTTTTCGGAATCAACTCACTTTTTATTTATTTACTTATATAAATGAGTTTTTGTAGATAAAAATAATGTTACTCTTTTAAATGCTGACCTACGTTAGGCTTTTTTGTTTTGTTGTGTTAATCACCAAAAACCTTGATGAGGATATTGACAAAAATTCAACAAGAAGAAAGAACACTCGTTCCACTCGTGCCATCGAATATTTCCGTACATTGAAAAAAATCACAAAACCTACCGATTAGCTGTCTCGTTAGCAAACTGCGACTTGTCGGTGTGAAACGAAGTGCTGAACGTCATGACCGAGCAGGTAGGCTGCCGTTTCGGATCCTTGGACTTGTCGACGCGGTCGCGTTGAGCATTTAAAATGCTGCCGGACCGTCCGCCGAATAGCTCTACTAGTCAGCTGATCGCTCTGGTTTTCACGAATTCAGTGACTCTACGCATATTCAACGAAATCTCCAAAGCAGTTCGCGTTGATTTGGCGCGGAGTTGCGCGGAGCGAGGCTTTGTATCCTCTTCAATCACTCCAAAATATTATTTTCCCGCTATGCTTTCCTTCCTCGAAGGAAACAAGAACAACAAAAAATCACTCTTCACTGCACACCTCGGTGTCAGAGTATCGCAATCGATAGCTGATAATCCTCAGCTGTTCTTTCAAACTAATGTTAAATCCACTGCGAACTTATCATAAAAACGATAATCAGAAAAATCTGCTTCGATACGTCGAAAACTTCGAGTGCACCAAACGCGATACGTTTTCAGTTTCCCGACACCGAACTGCTCCGAACCTGTTTCGAGCGAACCGATCTCACGCCGGAAGCCTCTGAGGCCCGCTTGGCTGCCGCTGCTTCGTTCCTGTACGCAATTACACTGCACTAGCGATCTCTCTCTTTGTTTGTCTCTCTCTCTCTCTCTCTCTCTCTCTCTCTCTCTCTCTCTTTCTCCTTTCTGGGCTCTTTGCCTCTTTACCGAACTAACACTACGGCTTTCGTTGCCACGCTTCACCAAGATATACGCCTTTGTTCCTGGGCACCGTATCGTTACCGATATACCTATATACCGCGCAGCATTCTGTATCTATGCAGAAAAATCTGCTTCGAAACGTCGAAAACTTAAAGTGCACCAAACGCTACACGATATCAGCTTGTCCGAACCTGTTCTGAGCCAACAGGTCTCGCGTCGGAAGCCTCGGAGGTCCGCTCGGCTGCCGCAGTTTCGTTCCTACACACAATTACACTGCACTAGCGATCTCAACAATCTCTCTTTCTCTCTCCTTTCCAGACTCTTTGCCAGGGGCAACTAACACTGCGGCTTTCGCTGCCACGCTTCACCAAGATATTCGCCTTTGTTCCTCGGCTCTCTATCGTCACCGATATATCTATATACCGCCCAGTATTCTGTATCTATGCAAACTAGTCCGTAAATGTTAAGGTTTTGTCTTCTGTAGCCTCAACTCGCGAGCACTGCACCCCGTGCACTGAATCTTGGCAAACCGAAAGATTCCTTCTTTCAGAAGCACCAGAAAACGTATTCGTAACTGCGCTTGAGTTTGAGATTTCGAGCACGTTTTTTTTTTTTTTCTCACAAGTTCTACGCACCCTCGAGTTAGTTTATAGGCCACTAGCGTTCGCAGTGTGCGTTTTGAGGCTTAAACGACGAGTTGCTGTTTGGATCTTCACGCGGCTTCGACCACTGAGCAGATTGTGGCTCAGTGCGGTATTTAAGTAAAACGTGTACGTGGATTTTATTAGCGCCGCTGACTGTGTACAACAGTCGCGTGTTTCTCGACGATAGTGAACTGAAGTTTACTGGCGTTGGATGCGGGCACAGGGAAAAAAACCTCGACCGGGTCGTCACGGGCGTGAATTTGTGGCGTACGGTTATTTTCAACCAGCGACGAGTACGTTGTGTGAAGCAGCAGGTGCAACGACCGTCTCTCGGTTATCAAGTGTTTGCACAGTCCACGGTGCACTTGTCGTTCGTTTTTTTATTTTTTAAAATTTCTTTTGCCAATTGATTTGTATCCGAAACTTTTTATCTGTTCACTGAGAATTTTAGTTTCCGTTTTGTTCTGAGCACCGTTGTGTGTTTGTTTTTTTTTAGCACCTTTTTTTAGTGATTTTATTAATGTACAATAATATGTTTAGGAAAATCGTGGAGATGTGAAGTCGTTAACCGACGCCTCGTGGGAGGCGCAGTCACGGTGGAGTTCCTGCTCGTGCAAAGTCTGCCAGCCGACTGACTGCTGCAGCCGAGCAGGACCAAGCGATGGATGTCGGCCGCTCTGACGCCATCCCCCGACCCTCCGCCCGCCCGCGACGCCCTCGCGCACCCGCGACGACGACGACGACCGCGACACTGCATTCTCACCCTACGTCTGCTAGCTGCTCGGCTTACCCCTTCGGATTACTTGTACTCATGGCCTTACGCTGCTGTTTTGGGCAAGTAGCAGGAATCGACAGAATAGTAATTAGAAATTGATATTATTTTGTAGCTCGATATTATAAAATAATATCAATTTCTTATTACTATTATCTTACTGCTCGATCAATTATGTATTTGGGAGAGGAATATGCTTATCAATTGGATATTCTCATAGATTAATTTGTGGTAATTGGCATTTCTCATGAATCAATATTTAAGGAATCGACGGAATGGTAATTAGAAATTAATATTGTTTTATTGCTTAATGAGTCATGTAGGAGAGAAATATTTCGATTAATTGAATATTCAGTAATCTGAATAATTAATTACTGAATAGTTGACCAATCGGTTATTAAAATTTCTCATAAATCAATTTTTGAGCAAGAAGTAATCATTGGTGAATTCTCATTCATTGCGTAATTAATTGTCAATAAAAATCCGCAATTCGCTAATTACGGACTTGGGTTAATTTTTAATCGGAGTAGAATCTTACTTGATAACTTGATTAATTTATTATGAAAATCCGAGATTTTCCGTTGTTTCCGTCAACAATCTTATGTGTAATCGAATAATTTTTAGTACTGATTGACGACAAATTTAATGAACAAACCTCTGTCAGTAATAACCGACCATTTGACCGAAAATCAAGTAATTCCTCGGCATGACTGATGATTTATCTGTTAAGCAGATAATGTCGAGTTTCGATTGCCAAATCAATTAATGTCCAGTACTGGCGACTAATTATCCGATTAATCAATTGTTGGATAAATCTCTGTTGTGATTATCAATTATTATCAATTAATAGAATCACAATAATTTTTCGTTAACGAATATCGATCACGCAAAATTGCTTCTTCTTTGGCCCTCAATTAACCCTCCGTGGGACACGGGGTCAGAATGATCCCGCCACACGTGTGAGTCGGACAGTGTGACCATGGAGAGGTGCGTGGCTGACATTTATACTGAATTTAATTAACTACCAGTTATTAGTAAAATATATGTTATAAAGTGGCTCAAATGAGAAATATATACATCATTTTAATCAGTATTGTTTAATCATCACTCGTTACGTCTCCGTGACTGATATTTTGAGTCATCTTCAATGATCAATATCGACTAACGATATAAATTTTCTAACGTGGTTGGAATGAGACAATATGCTATTTTGATCATCGCTACACACATAAACTCAAGGTTATGTGAACTGTGTACTCTCTCTTTCTCATAGTCTCAAGTATGAGATAGATATTAATATTTACCTATCTATTTTATCAATACGCGGAATTTCTCCGATATACCTAAAATTTAAATTGATAATTAAAAACAGAAAACTATACCATTTTTTATACAACAATAATCTCTGAAATAAACACCTTATTCTGCAGGTATTCTCAATGAATTGTCAAATATTTGCATGGTTGAGGGTTGATACCAGAGCGCTTCTAATTAATTATTATTTCGGAAAAATTTAATAGAGAGGATTTCCTTCATATTTTTAATCTCGTTTAAGCTATAAATACAGCCTCTCGTTTCTGGGAAATACACGCCAATAAACGGAAACGATGAGCGTCAGTAAGAATGAATGAAAACAAAACTGTTGCTGGAAAATGCAGATCGGAATACTTTGATACACTTTTCAAAAATAATGATTATCTGTATACTTTTCAATAATAATTATTATTTATTTATTACTTTTGTCTAGGAATTGTACGATAATGATATCTATATTGCTTTGTAGTAAAATTCCATATAATAATATATAAATATATTTTAAAAAATTTAATTTAAAGCGACAAGAATTCTGAAAAAAATATCGTAACTGAAAAGCAAAAATCGACAGCTCCTAATGAAACTTAAGTAACTTTCGAAAATTATAGAAGCTGACTTTTCTCGGCATTTAATTCCAAACTGACTTTTCGGTAAAAAAATTATACTCCCCGGAATGTGAAAATTAGTCCAAACGTTCCGCTCGAAATCGATCAAAAAATCACAACCTTAATATGCGCAGACATTTGTGTACAGCAATGTAAATTTTCTGATATATTTGCACTCGAAAAAGCCGGCGTTTTTTGTGGAAAGTGAAAAATGGACTGCTTTGTGTATGTGTGTGCAGCTCCGAAAATTCAAACGTCGATAACTAAAGAACCATTTCAGCTATCGAGCTCAAATTTAGCATACGACTGGGTTCTTTTGAATTGCTACAATTGCCGACTAAATGTATGTCAAAATTTAGGTTTCATGGCTATTTCAATTTTTCCAAAAAGGGCGTGGTCGCTCTACTTACGTAAAATTGATTTTATTGTGCTAAATAGTTTTTTAGAAGAGCATGTGCACGCGATGTTGTTTGGTATTTGTTGAACTTCAGTTTTTATTAAATTTGGAATTTACAAAAAAAGAAAAATGGTATTATGAAATTAACCTTGTTAAAACCTTAACTGAGACATCAATTCCGAATTCAGTATGGGAAAAAAATAATATGCAGCCATAATAGATATATAATTTAGTGAGAAGGCGTAAATAATTTTGATTTTATAGATTTTTTAATTATTCAAAAAATTAACGTTACCATATTAACTTTTGCAAAACGATGTTTTATCAAACCCCAATTTAGTGTGTTAGTAAAATAATACTCAGCCACGTTCACCTATTTATTCAAGCCTAGGATCCAAAGTAGATCCTTGTACATTGCTTTCTCATTATCTTTCACCTATTACAAAGCTTTCTCTATGAGGAAGCCAACATCGGTTAATATATTTCCTCAATATTCAAGGAAATGTATTACTCTATTATTAAAGTGCCTGTGGTGTTTATTGAATTAACTTTGTTTTACTCAGATAAGTTTTGTATTAAAGGAACATTCGTCATCATAAATGACCCTATGTGACTCTCGATTTAATATAAATCAATTCCGACGATACTGTCGACGGAGAGTGACGTGCCTAACTCATAAAGCACGCAATATAGTTAAGGGGCCAAGTGATCTACTGGTTTAGCGTGTCATCGAGCACTTTACGACCCGACGTCGACATTGCTTTCGATTCTCACTTACCCACCTCTGCTCGTTAACTCGTTCAACAAAATGCTCTCCTCTTATCTCAGTGAGATTTTATTTTTGTACCAATAAATGAAACACAATAATAATTTATTTGACACTGGAGCCAAGGTAATTAAAAAGATATTTTAACACTTTCCCGATGGAAATCACAACGCAACTCTTTTTTTTTTTTTTCAACAAATTGTCCTATAAACCGCGTGGTCCACGCATAAAATTTTTTTATAAAATAAATCCACTTTTTTTTGTTAATCACCCACAATTCGTGGAATTTTTTCTGTAGATTGCACTTCGGTTTTCACTCTTGATTGCTTAAGTTCAGTGAGCTGTTATATCGATACGCCCACAATTTATTTCACCACTTTTTATCTACCGGAAAACAATTTTTTCTTCTTGTATTTATTGAACTGTAAACCATGCGAAAGATTGTAGAATAAATGAAATGAAATTGAAACAGTACGGTAACGAATTTTTTTTAACGCGAAGGATTGCGCTACTTTTTATCTATGAGAACTGAACTGAACGCTATTCTTCTTCCATAAATTACATTTTATTCGTCGTTTTTCACAGTCGAATACTGAGTAAGTCAAAATCGGCACTGACAGTCACGCGTGGAGCATAAAACTTGAAAAAGAAATTTTAAACATGAATTCACCACAACTCAGCATTTTTTATTTTTCTACAAACAGTATTTTCTTCATAACATTATATAATCGAAAGCTCAATGACCTAGAATCGATACTTCAGCTCTCAGTGTAGTCCCAAAATACTAACTAAAATCATTTCACCACTTTTCACCTTCCGCAACTTTGCTGCTTTTTTAAAAAATAAATTGAACTTATATCGACATGGCGCACAAATCACAAAAAATAAAATGAAAAAATGAATTCACCATAACTTAGAATTTTCCTGTTTTGTATAAATCACTTTTTGTTCAGTGCTTTTGGTGGAAACTTAGTGACCCGGAATCGATAATAGCTCAGCTATCAGTAGCCAATAATCATTTTACAGTCGAACAATCACGACGGAGTTACGACAATACGAACTGGAAAAAAAAAAAAACAAAAAAAACCATACACGTTCTCTTTTTTCGCGACGTTATTTGCGATTCCTTTCAATCCACAACCCTTTCTGTTGTTGCACCGCCGACGACTTCCGTGCTCTGTTGACTCTTACTCTTTGCTCGCTACCAGTATCTCCGGGAGTTTTAGTCGTTGTAACGTGGCACATTTACCTATTTTGAAAGGTTTCCCTCGTCGACCGAGTTGTCACTCGTTATAAATAGGGTCACTACTGCGCTTGTGGGTGGCTGTTGGCTGTGCTTTTGTCGCAGCTGATGCTGTCACAAGCTCGTTCACCTAAGAACTTCCCAAGAGAAGTTTTCCGCGCATTTTCGACGAATTATATTTCTGTCAACTTTGCTTCTCCCTGATTCGCTTTTTCAGCGAAATCCAACGAGATATCCAACTTTTTACGCTAATAAATATATGTCGCGCTCAAGATGTTCATACGCGAATGTTCTGCGAAAGAGAAAACATTCAGCAGAAATTATTAAGGGCGTTTTTCTTTTTCATGGAATAGCAACAAATATTCAAGCAATAATGGTTTTCCTATGTCAAAAATTAACAGACGAGCCTGTGGTAAGAGTCTGAGTGGAGAACATATTTTATATCACTCCGTGTGTAAAATGCAAATTTACGAACGCGAAGCGCCTTCGGCCCGTGCTGCAACCTCACACTCGTCAGACAAAGTTTTATCGCACTAGTATCGTAATGTACTATTATTTTGGACAATATGCCACGGAAAATGTCGAACTTGACGTGGACGACACACGTTGTATTATAAATTTTCAGGTACAGGAACGAAATTGTGGTTTTTCAAAAAAAAAAAAAAGGCAAGAAATTCTTTAAATGATACCCTTCCTTTGAAAAATCCTACATTTGAACCTCATTAACTACAGGCCAAGCATTATACGAAAATCTGAACGGATTCATCGAGCGTATATTTACGCTTTACCTTTGTCGATTTGTAAAGAAAATTTGATAGGGTAGCAAAAAAAAAAGTCGCAGAGTTGATTGAGAAGACCCCATATGCGATAGATGAAGAGACACAACAAGATCGCATCTGTGACAAAGTCATTTCGGCGCATATATACATAAACTTTTTCCTAGTGGGGGATCGATCCATGAACAGCTGCGTAGCAGCCACGTAACGTAACCTTCACAAAAGTTCTCGAGAGAGTCAAATATTCCGTCGCCTTAACTGCGGAATTCACGACGGGATTTTACGTTCCTCTTGTGCTAGTATTATCCGGCCCCCAACCCTTTAACTCTTATCCGGGCAAGGAATAAGTAGGTCACCGATTCGAGCACGGGTTATTTTCCTCTCCCTGCGGGAAAAAACGTCAGTAAGACAAAACCGACAGTGACTTCGAAAATTAAATTTCATCTCAAAACGATTTATTAATTGGGAAAATGTCCTTCATTCTGAATTAGTGCGGAAAATCATTGAAGATTAATGATAAGAAAAACTCGGTTTTTTACTCATTCAATCAGTCATATGTCAACAAATAAACCAATAAAATGAAAGCACACGAAGCATGTAATTTAAAAAAAAATGAAAACGTCTTATGAAAAATCAATTTGTAGTACAATGATTTCCGAAAAGTCGCAAAGGATCCAAAATGATAAATTTTTTTTAGAATAAATACTCGATTCTAACGCATATCACCTCCACCTGGCGGTATTCCTTTTTCTTTCTTTTTTAAAACAAATATAAATGTTTGCATTGTTTGATTACTGGGTGATAATAATAATAATAATCGAACAGGTATTGTGGTTTTATCTAAAATATCTATATGCCTCGGACGATTTCAGTTTCCATAAATCGGACTGTAACCAAAATTGCATCATATACGCAGAACATTAAAAAAAAATGGTAATCCGAGTGCATTAGGTTTTAAATAAAATGTTAATTATCATTGTACAAATAGTACCGAAAAACCAATTTTTATTTACATAACATAAAACAGTTAAGTCGTTGACAAAGTCAGTGTGATCAGTCTTAACATTTTTTACAATGTATTTCGCATATGTGTCTTCGAATCGAACGATTGAATCTGATTCAATTTTAATTAATGAACAATAAAAAAATGGAAAACTTTCTGTCTATAAATTTCGTATACGATAAACCATTTTCGAGATATTATTTTTTTTAAATAATCGGATTTCTTCTACTATCGTTTTTGCCGGATTGCACTTGTTATGTTTTAAAAGGTTACGAAACTGTTAAAGGCATGTTTTTTAATAAAATTTTTATTATGATTAATTATCGCCGTGCATTTTGCCCCGCCTTGCCAGTAATACGACTCAGAAAATGCGACACACAAATGCTGCAAGATGAAAGCATAAAGTTTACCCGCTCCTTTTCTGTGGTCGTTTATCTCTTAGACGACATAACAGAACGCATCGGATTTCGATGGTGTAAGGTCCACACCATATGCTGTATACGAGATGGTAGATATCGAGACGAGGGTACTCGATTACGGAGCATTTTTCCAGAATCGGTGGCAATTTTCCGAGTCATAAGAGTTGAACTGTGGACTTCGCTTTCGCGTAGGTTGGAGCATATTCGCTTGATGTCGTATGGAAAAGTAGCTTCTTCCTGAATCGTGGCATTCCGAGATTTTTATGCATTCCGGGGCAGCTTGAGTGACTAGGGGTTCTTACTTGGTCTTACAAAACGACTGAAACTTAGAAGAAATGAAAATTGGATGGTGCTTTTTAATGTTTGAGCTCACATGTAGAAATTGCCAACCGGAAGAGGCTTAGAGGCTACTGGCTTAGCTCAATACCGATGTTGATGGTTAGTCAGCTATTGGCGACCAGGTTAAATAAATAAAATCCCCCTTGTTCAGACGTTTCGGGCGAAATCTGGCTTCTCTTCATGGTGTTCTCTGTGATTATGTATTCTGCTTGCTAAATTCCCTGGCCCAACCAACCAAAATGTTGGGTCATCAAATAAGTAGAAAAAAAACGTTGTCTAGGCAATCTATATGACTTACAAAGAACAAACCACATGGCTAGTGAATCCGGGGACCAAAATCTAAATATCAACTATGAACAACAGAACATAACACGAACATATCACTCCATAAACACAAAAGTTAGAAACCAACTTGTTTATCATATAATAAATTATTTATTTAAGTGGTGATTTGGTAATTCATTATTAGTTTTAAGAAATACCTTTTTTAACCGGCCGCTTTGCAGTAATGTTAATAATACTATTGTATGATTATTCATGAGGGAAAAAAGAAAACCATCCGCAGATACGATTTTTTTCAATGGCTCCTCGCAAAGTGATGTTGCTGAAATTCAACCTGAGACCTACACTGTAAAGGAATCTACTTGAAATTTAATGTACATGTACTGGAAGTTTTTATTCACAAACTGGTACAATAAAATTACTGTACAGGAGTGATGTCAAATTTATCTTTGGCACAGTAATTTGAATAATTTGTTTTAATTTTACGATAAAAGTACCTATTCATTTTTTATTCTAATTTACTTTAATTTCATTGCAAAGGTACCTTAATTTTTTATAACAATTTTATATCACCAAAACTTACAGCCTTTTTTTACAGTGTGGACTCAAGTCAATGCACAGTAAGATAAACAAATAGTAATTTTCATGTCAAGAAAATAACAACTGGAATAACAATTTCACATTTAAGAACATTGACTCAAGTAAATTTACAGACAAAATTAACAGAATTTTCAAATGAAGCTAAGAATGCCTTAATATGGAGTTCATGCGATAATGTCAGGCTATGTATCTTTGGAGGATATTCGATTGCAATGCCATCGACTTGCAGACACGAGGGAGAAGATACGACGAAAATAAAAGGGAACAATTTCTTACAAACGGATAGCCATCTATATGTTCTGATTCCAGACCTGTTCTCTGATGTTGCCGCCAATGTTATCTGTCGCCCATTGCACGAGGCAAATATCTTCTAGTACGGACACGTCCGCAATTTCGAAGAGACCAGGCGTGTTGGTTTCATCCTGTTCTGCAGAACGTCTTACTGTTCTATCGGAACTTCCACACAATTCGAATCGAAATGGATTCTCGATTGGAACGGCGCGAAGTTCTCGTCTACATTTATATGGGCTCCACGTTCGTGAAACTTGGACTCGCAACTACATTGGGAAGTTTATTGAAAATATATTAACTCGCGGGTTAATACGGAAATTAAATTTAACGCTAAACTGCTCGGAGTAAAATTTACACTCTTATTAAATGTGGTTTACAGGACCGGAAATTAAATCAACCCTCGACAAGAAAATACCTTCGGGCCCTCACATTCATTGCACATAATTTGTAGATCTGGTAACGCAATTTGAGTCATACCAAATTCAAAAAAATATTCCAACAACGTAATTTATATTTTAACAGCAATGGCAATGTTTTCAAATTTATTTCAAGACACTTGAAATATTTTTTGAATATCGCGTGCTGAGTAGGTATAATTATATAATGGTAAGATTCTTCAATCCCTTCAATATTTTTTCTAATTTTACAATAACACGTTATTAGTTTTGTGACGTGATTTTTTGGAAATCACGATCACAAGAGTTTTTGTTATCGGTTATTACTGTGTTTAAGCGTTTCGAAATGCTTCTCCCCGAATTTACCGTTTTGTTTCCGTTAAGAATTTTTGCTCACATTTATTGCACATAATTTGTAGATCTGGTAACGCAATTTGAGTCATACCAAATTCAAAAAAATATTCCAACAACGTAATTTATATTTTAACAGCAATGGCAATGTTTTCAAATTTATTTCAATACACTTGAAATATTTTTTGAATATCGCGTGCTGAGTAGGTATAATTATATAATGGTAAGATTCTTCAATCCCTTCAATATTTTTTCTAATTTTACAATAACACGTTATTAGTTTTGTGACGTGATTTTTTGGAAACCACGATCACAAGGGTTTTTGTTACCGGTTATTACTGTGTTTAAGCGTTTCGAGATGCTTCTCCCCGAATTTACCGTTTTATTTCCGTTAAGAATTTTTATGTTTGAGATTTTTTTCTTGTTTTGGGAAGTTAAAGGCGATCGGTGCACTCCAATCTGTCGCGAGGACGAGAGCTCAAGGAAACGAGCAGCCCTACAGAGGGGAGTCGCCGATGCGAGTTCTTGCAATTAGTTGTAGATCGGCGCAAATCAGGCGCCCTATAGTAAAAGTGCATCGCGCTGGAGAACGGGTGGAGTTTTGTTGTTAAGTTTGGTATAGAATAGAGCATTCTGATGCATTATTGATGTGAAGTATAGGCCCGTTTTCGCGTGAAACACTGAGGGAGGCGATTGTGTAGATTTCGAAGATTGTCACCGGCATGATTTGCGCTCTCTATACAGTAACGAAATAATTCGAGGGAGAGGGCAGTTGTTATCGGGTAGGGGATTTTGGGAGACATTGAATAGTAATAATGTTGAGCTATCGGAGATTACTCGAAATAATTAGTCTTGCTCGGACCACCGCCGAGGTAACTGAGTTCCGACTCGAGTTCCCGTGTTGACGGTTTTTCTGCCGATCTCGCCGCGTCTATTGTTCGGCTTTCGCGCTTGGCATACGCAGTGTCTAGCGTCTGCTACAAGTTCTCGTGTGCTGTGAATTTTATTCGAAAAATAAAATCAGTGGTTTCGGAAATCATTCAGTGCAGTGCAGTGCCTGATGGTTTCGATATTCCTTGTTGGAATATAGTTCTCGCTCTTCGAGTTGTTAGGGATAATTCTGGTGAATCGTTTCCGTTTAATAAATTATTTGATCGATTATTTCGATTAAAGATCCCGAACTGCCGGATATTCGTGCAGCTATTGATGAATTGAGGATGCGCGCGCGTTGCTCTGCAACTCGCCGCTGTCGTTCACGATTTCGATGCGTTGCGCTGGCTCTCGTGCAATAATTCAATAATTAAATTTATTATAATGGCTCCCGGCTATTTTGCAGAATATTAACGTTCTCCTTTTTGCGAGTTCTCGTCAAGAATAAAAGCTATTTACTGGGCCATACCTCGACCGTCTCTATCCCAACCTAGCAGCCTGAGCGGCCGTGCATTTCCGCAACCGTTTGCTCCCGCGAGTGCATCCAGTTGCGTTTGTTAATTTTACGCGACCTCAAAAATTAACTAACCTACCGTTTCGTTTTGTTTTGTTCTCCATCGTCAGTTTTACCCCGAGCTTTCGATCTTTATGGGAATCGAGCCAGCTCAACTCGATTCCCAGGGCATACCTGTTCATTAAAACCGATGAAACAAAAATTAGCTGGCGCCCACCGGGTTTGCGGATGCGCGAACGAGGATGGACGGCCGAAGGTGACGGTTCCCGATTGTTCTCTTGTTTTCCGTTTCGGACGAAAAGACCGAATAACGGGTCGCTACCGAAAAATAAGTCACAGTTTTAAAAACGGGAACTATTTTTAATTAACAAATGATACGGATTTTACTAAATTCCTTATTTTCTGGGGGCCGCTCTGTTAATTTATCGGTAATTAAAAAAATTCTAGATAAAATCAATATGAGGAGTTCTAAGGAGGAAGAAATATATCTCGGATTTCCCAAACTCTTAATCCATTTAATTAGAAACGTGGGTATAACTGATTTCACATTTATTTCATCACTATCATAGACATCGACATCATGGACCTGGGAATGACGAGCAATGGATTTTATTTTTTAATGTGGTAATGCAGGCCTGTGAAAAGAATCAATTTTAAAATATGCGGTAAATGAAAGTAACGAACGAACTGATGGGCCATTGCTTTTTCCAGCACTCACTAGCCGTAATTTTAATTATTAAATAATTTTTCACGGGAGGGATGTAAAAAAATGTGTCTTTTTTTAATATAAGAAATGAATTCTACACTTTTTTTCCAATATGTTGGAATATTTTATTCACAATGATTAACAAATTATCTGTAGGAAAAGAAGAAACCCAATAATAAACGGACTGATTTCGTTACTATATTTAATTGATTAAAACCGATCAATCATAGATCCAGATAAAATCTAGTCGACGTAAAGCCAAGGTTACAATTATGGAATAAAATACTGTCTTGAGATACGTCATGAATATATATATTTTTTATTTTATGACCGTATTTCCGGAATTTTTTCCTGTCATTAAATGGACATTCCAATGTCTATTCACAGCTCTACATGATAAGGGGTCAACGCGCGTTGACCAAAACTAGAATAAATAACTGTGTATCGCTACACCTGTCGTGCTATATTTTGCAGTATTCAGTAAACAAACCTGGTCAAATATTAGATGGGCGAAGAGTGTGCTGGTTTCGACCTCTCACCTCTTGGCTCTAGCTAGCGGCGAAACGTTCCAAACACACACACACACACACAAACAGGTACAGAAATGTAGTGCAACTTGCATGTAGTGCACTACGTATTCGCTATGTGCTTCTGTACTGAGTCGCCAAACAAACAGTAAGCCAAGGGCCGAGAAGAGAGAGGAGAGGGGAGTCATAGAGATTGCGGGGGGAGAGACAAATTCAGTGTGTTCGTGTTCGGGAACACGATGGAGAGTTCCCCAAGCGCTTTGCATAGTTCATGCTTGCATCGATGAAGCTCCGCATAGCAAGAACGCATAGCGCTGAACATCGAGCTTCTTTGCCTATACTAGAAGCTGAAGCTATAGGTCTTCGACACGATTGTCGAGAATCCTTTCGCGTGTCGGATTTTAGCATTCAAAGCGGAGTTCCGCAAGGAGCTTGCTTGAGTTATTTTCAATTTCCGATTTCTCACGATTACGAACCCACTTAAGTGGCTTTTTAAACGCTTTACTGGGAAATAACGAGCTCAAATAGAATTTTACCAAATCCAGCATGTGTTCGTCATATTCCGGGTTGAAGAATGATTCCCGCTTTAGATAAGCTGAGATATTTTTTAAAATGACTTTTGATAATGAAAGTACCGTGTTTTGTTCAGCCCGTAAAAAGCTCGATGGCATTTCGAGCTTCCCACGTGTCACACAAGAGCAGCATCAGATAGTCAAAGGCACATTCGAGCGCTCAAATTACTATTGATGTTCGCGCGATTGGTGTCCTGTACGTTACGAGTGTAAGCGATATTGCTACCTGTGGTATCACGAAATTAGATAACCTAATGAAAAGTGATTAAAAAAATGCCTATCCATTCATGTACGACTATCGATAAAATACCGATATTGTCAAAATTACGTGGAACTGTATCAACCATGGTTTCTGAGTCTTCTTCGTCTCCTCTGTCTCAGTAATGATCAACATCTTTACGAGGAATAGAAATATCCTGTTTGCCAATATAGGGCAAAGTATAGGATTGCCAATAGGGCTCATGACAATCTCGGTTGTCAAGTCGCGTGGAATAGATGCGGTATCCAGGATGGAACCCAGGCAGAATCCCGGATATAGTCTGGACTGTCCAGAATGGATTCATCATGTTATTGACCAGAATTGGGCAAAGATAAGAACTGTCAATACCGCCCGTAATTGAGATAGCCTCAGTTGTCAAATCTTATTTAGTGACTTCATCCTTGTACTGATAAAAATCCGGTAATAGATCTCAGAACTGGAAGTCATGGTTGTCGATACTGGGCACAATCCAGATCTGTTAATGCAACCAAGAACTGCAGTTGCCAATTCTAGTAAGGTAAACGTACCAATGGCGGGACGTTTAAGGCAATGTCTGTTTTGTATACCAATTTTCGCATCCATATATTTATTATTTTAGCAAATGGTGGTAAAACATCGTAAGCTTAGAGTTTCTAGTTTCCGAAAAGCATACAATAAAAATATTTTTGATTGTGTGAAAAACAGTTATTAATTAAAACGCTGAAAAATGTAGAATGTACCAATGCTGGGACGGGTATTTTTCTACATGTCCCGATCTCGGGACGTGAAATGTGCGTATCGGTGCACACATAAGAGTATTTGTAAGAGTTATTTTTTATATTTTCTTAATTGAATTCTTGATATATACAAATATTCATATAGAGTCCCTCAATTGGGACCTGTCCCGCCATTGGTACGTTTACCTTATAGCGAATGTGCCGTATGGACGAGGAGTTACCGTACAATGATTAAAGCATAGAATTACCAACGGGAAGTTGTTTCCAATTTGTATTTGTCCGTTTGGGGGTAAGATTTCAGGACGTCACATTTTTTTATCATGGTATATTTTGTCTTTCGAATTTTTCATCCTAGGATTTTTTAGCAGTGTCATTTGAGTTGGTAATCCACAAAAATTCTGCTCCCAAGTCCCATTTTTCTATTGCGAGGGTGCGAAGAACCCTAGCCATTAAATGATGCAAATAAAGTCCCCCCAACATGCCATAGACGTAAATCACTTTAAAAAGTATTTTTCTATCATAACCAAACGACCGAAAAAAATGAACACCCGCACATTAAGAAACTGGAGAAAATAATTCTCTTCTCTTGTACTCATACGGAGCATCGACGAATTAGCTGCGTTCATATTCCCATCAACTACGTAAACCGGAAAACCCTCAATTCGTTCTTGATAAATGATCCAAAGAATAATCGATTCCTCGTTAAGGGTGTCTTTATGCAAACATATCGCAACAAGTCGCGTACAAGAACAAAGTCTCGAAGTGCAATCGGAATATCTTATCAACCTTGAAATTTATCGCGCTGAACGCTTCTTCCCACCGACGAACCTCACGCTTTTGTACATTACGTAACAACCAAATCGCTTTGCAATTTTTAAGTTCCCGCGCGCGGCTAAGTATTCGCAGCGCCCCGGTGGTCCGGCGCGTGCTATGCGGTCGAAGTTTTCAGAGAGCAGATATCCCTACATCCGCAGCGGCCTTGAACCATCGATTGGAGGAGAGACGAGGGCGATGAAGCTCGCCTAGGAATATGCCTCGTTGTACCTATACATAATACGTAAAATCGAGTTTGCGGCTACTACATATATCCCCAAACTCGAAATATCGAGTCACGCGAGGCACGAAATGTCCCGATGATAGCATTGTACGTGTTGTACTACCGTTAGTTAAGCTGAGAACAAACTGTTCCCATAATAAGCGCAACAGTCGATGAGTTATGTCTTGTCTTCTGCTTGTTCACGAGTAGCACTCGTTCTTCACTGTTGTATCGTCGTTCGCAGCCTTTCCCGTAGTCCACGATACACTCCATGTTATGTGCACCTAATGTAGATCCAACGATGTGAATATGCAATACATCAAAGCCAATAATCAACTATTCAGTGTTGTGTACTTCGAGCGGACAGCATTTCGACGACGACTCTTTGAACTTAGAACCGGAACTCTACTTTAGGATGAGCCGACACGCAGACGTTGAACGGAAAAGTAAATGTTTTCGGATATTTTTAGCTGGGACTAAACACACAAGACTGGATTATGCTATACTATGTCAACTGGCCCTATAGTACCATTACAGTGTTACAGATTATAACTTCAATTCGATGTATTGACGGTGACCATTGTTTCGTAATTTATCATAGTACTAGCAAAAGTAGCGTTGATAAAAGCTTGACGTAAAAAATATTAATTTTACGAGGCTTCGGAAAATCGCGGGGCCGATTTTCCAAATGTCCCTTTTCATGTACTCCTTCATTGTTCATTAGAATTACCGAACTTTACTCAGTACACGCTTTTCATTAATCAGAAGTAAATACCGTGTTATCGGAAGCTAACGAAAAATGTAAGCCCCGCGGTATGTAAGAAATACTGTTCGATCTGCACTTTGCTTGTGTCGAATAAGGCTAGCGCAGATTTCATTTCACCTGATGTGGCGCCAGTGAATTGGATATTATTCCCCGATTAATAATGTTCGTATGGCCGTAGGGCAAATGAGACCAAGATCAATGTGTGGAGAAATTCATATTAATATTTCGCGCTCGATCCAAGCGTCTATCGCTGCGAGCCTGACTCGATAAATTTGAAGCATAGGCGAATATCGGCCGAAGGACCCCCGAAATCTACGCGATTTTCATTAGATCGTCCGACCGTCACCGGAGACACATGTGTATACATTTATAGTATTATTAAAATTTGTAATTGAGGAAGTACGCCGATAATATATATTTCTGACGACTCATCGATGCGGCCACGGATAAAAAGGAATTCTCATATAAAACATAAATGAGTATTAACATTATAACAATATTAATCATATTATCAGATACAAAGGAAAAACGTACTGAAATATATATGTATCGTGAGATCGCCATAAAACTATATATATGAAATAATTAATGATCGTTCATGGTATGTGTGTGTGTATGTGTGTATTAACAAGATTTTCACAATTTATTTATAATTTCTGTAAAATCAAAATCCCGAATTATTTGGAAATATCGAGACTTATGTTACGAAATTAAACGAAGAATATATATTTATTCATTCACGTATATTCATTTATTTAATAATGTTGCTCTTAACAATGTCGGTTTTTGGTCTGATTCTTTTATACTTTATATTCATAATTTATTTGCGTCACTGTGTTTCATTTTCCGTTCAGTTGTCAATGTCCGTCAATTCTACACCGACATAAAATCTTCATTTATACATCTACAACATTCATATTTTAAAAAGAAATTTAGAATCATTACAAATACTGTCTCTCCCAAAGCGACAATCACTGCCACTGAGATTCAGAAGATCGTCAATGTAGTACAGCAGATTTATTATTCTTATTATTATTATTATTAATTTTTTATTGTGGCAGGAATATAGGAAAAATCTTTTAAAGATCATAGGCGTCTTCGTTAAACCCGGGGTTTACGAATTAACCCCACAGGGGACGTCAAAGTTTGTGTACTGAACTCTCATCCTGCTTCATTAAGTCAAGCGGGGGCGGATAGTC
Source organism: Clistopyga incitator (assembly GCA_947507545.1). Taxonomy (NCBI): domain Eukaryota; kingdom Metazoa; phylum Arthropoda; class Insecta; order Hymenoptera; family Ichneumonidae; genus Clistopyga; species Clistopyga incitator. The sequence goes on from OX382176.1 coordinate 8,831,289, forward strand.
CCTCTCAGCAGATTTCCATGAGATGCATACCAGCTAAATCCCTCCTCCTCCTCTCTCCTCCTCTGGACCGTGAGGGAAAGCCACTTTTGTTCATTGCCCAGCCGAAACTGTCCTCTTTCATTTGCTCATTATTATTATTATCATTATCATTATTGTTGTTGTTGTTGTTGTTGTTATCATCCACAGTGCCATCAACTTGGTAAAAAATGTTTCCCTTTTTTGATAAGGGAATGTTACACGATTGTATATAACGCTTATTTTAAAAAAATGTTTTCGAGTCTGAAGTACATTAATCTACTGTTTGAGCGTTAATCGAAAAGTGGGTTGAGGAATTGTAAGCATGACTTTGATCATAAAATAATATTTTGATACTAATACAAGAAACCAGTATTTTCCATGGAGGTTAGGAAGTTGGCCACGTGATGAGGATCGAGAGCTACAAGGGCATGAGGCGAAGCTACAGTTGTAGCTCACGAGACATTTCCACGACGTGTCGATATTTTCCATTTTCCTATTTCTTAAAATATAAAACAGCTACGGCATGAAAATAACCGCGAGGCATTAGTAGGAATCGCATCAGCACAGCCTTCGAATTAAACATGTGTTTGAGTATTGAACAGCCGAGGTAATCCAGTAGGGTGTAGGGATCGATCGATCATCCGGATTTGAAGGCTTTGACTGTTAAATCCAGAGTTTCCAGAAGCTCATTCGGCAACATACAAAAAAAACTTTCAGTGTGACATTGGCAACGGGTCACTGCTGTGAATGTAGCAATAAAGGCCATCACTTCTATATTTCGTTATTCACCATCAGACATTTGGATGGTTTTTAAGCCAGGCTTTGCGTTTCAATCTTTGTCACCCTATCCGATTAATTTTTTGTTATTGGATAGAGAAAATCGTTCTCATCGTAATGGGCAGTTTAAAAAATTGGTTACTGACTAATTTGCTAGATCGATTAATAGACTATAAAGACTATACACGAACTCTTAAGTAATTCAACTCACACATCAAAATAAAAATTAACGTGACAAACTTCCAAAGAGCGCATACTTGCAACTTGTCTGAAATTTTATATCATACCGAACTTAGCCCAGTAATTAGAAATATGATAATGGTAGCTGGTACAAATGCCATTTTCCAAATGCAAATTGGAAAAACCACCGTAGTACCTGTAGAACCTGAAAAAAAAAAACAAAAAAAAAGGGCCAGGCGAATCTGTACAAAATGAGCCAACAAAACCATACAAAACTTCAGATTCACTGCAAAGTGCACGCCAATTGGCACCGACACATTAATTAAATTTAAAACGGAAATGTGTATAATATAAATTAGCTAGAAATTCGCTAAAAATAGTCAGGAACGAAATCAATGATATTATGAATGAGAGAGCTGCAATGTCTCTTTTTCACAGTTAACAATGGAATGAACTCGCCGTGCTAAATTAGCTGAAGACCGACGCCGTGAATGAGTAAAGAAAAAGTCTTTCGTTCCGTTTTACCAGCAGACTTTTGACGATATCTGCGATGATGAACACACTCGTAACCCCACGTCCTGTAGGAGGTTACGATGGATATCGAAAAATTTGCAAGTAAGGCCTGTCACGATTCATCTGAGATATTTCACACGATAGGACGTTCCTCTCGTGAAAAATGGCAGACACTCAAGTTCGATGGCCTCGTAACACGTTTCCCGATAGCAAAATCTGTCTCCGTCCCTCCTCCCATTGAGCTTCAGCTCATGCGAGGGCGTTTCGTGAATTCTTGTCATGTTTTCGGTAAGCAGGAGGACTTCCGGCACAGGTAAAACGCGGATCCACATCAAAACCCAGTATCTGTAGCATCGAGATCAGTGCTAGCTGTCAGACCTTCACCCACTGTTGCGGTAAACCTCCCAATAGCCAAAGAGAATCCACGATGAGAGAAAACTTCAAATTCTGACAACTCTCGCGATATTTGACGAATATTACTTTGGCTTATTGGAATAAAGGTTCGAGACAAACTTCCTTTTGCCTAGGGAATAAAATGCATTTATTTGAGAGAACTAATCCAACATAACAATGTTTTGGCTGTTGACCGACTGGTTGTGCATGTTGACTTTATCCCGTGTGAGCTTCTTGCAAGAATTTGTTCGGTGATTAATACGCGTGTCACGTGTGGATGAGCTGATCACGAGTGTCATTACAATCAGGAAAATAATTTCTACAAAGCACAGTGTGAAAAAACCTGCAAGGTTAATGTATATTGTAGGTAATTGTAATATAAAATTAAGGTATTTTTACAATGGAATGAAAGACATTTTTTAAAGTACTTTTGCAGTACATTTTTTTTTTTTTTTTCATTATTAAAATTGCTGTATCAAAAATAAACTTGACATCTCACTAGTCTAGTAAAATTGTTATATCAGTTTATGGGTAAAAACTTTTGATGCATGTACATTAAATTTCAAGTTGATTTTTTTCACAGTGTAGTTCGAGCTTCTCTAAAGCGTGGCCACAACGAGTGATGAGCTCCCCTGGATTGAAATGCTAACTCCGACCTCCTGCAACGGTCTCGATCGCGGAGTGCACTTCAGCATATAACTCCAATCTCAGTATAATAATGAGAAGATTTCTCCACCGCATCACAACATTGTGAGATGCTTGTATGTTTCAAAACTTTCGAATTTTCGTAATCGGAGAAAGCGTAATTAGCGAAAAGCAGTATTTGTTAGATTAAAGGCGTTGAAAAAATTCGAGACATTGTTATTGTAAACTTTGTTGAAGTACACGAATACACAACCGGTCAATTTTTTGTCAGTATGATTGTTCTACTCGACGTTAGATTTCGTTGTAATTTTTTCTTTTCTTATTTCCTAAACTGATCACACCTACCACTTAAATTGTAAAATAATTGTCAGATGCTCCATTCGATGTTGGTCAGTAACATATAAAAGTTAGAAAAAAATTGGAGTTACCTATATCGACTTACATATTTTCTTAATCATAATTTCGAGTGTGCAGATTAATTAAAAATTCATATTGAAATTTTTGCGAAAATATGTGTCCCTATAAAAAAAATGGATTCGCGTGTGAGCCGATGATTTATTACACAACGTTTGAAAGAGCAATAATGTTAATTCACATGTCTGCGTATTCGTGGCGACACGAACCATGCGGTTTGCGTTTAAAAAATTGAGATTCGGGTGGGATTTATTATTGAACGTTGAGCAGAGTCACTGAGGGAGGACATAGTTTGTTGTATAAAGTGTCGCACAGTGTTAAGGGAGACTAATACTTGAGAGTGTCGCAAGGCAAGCCTAATTTTACTCGATGTCTGGGCCCAACGTCAAGTTCCCTCTTTAGTAAATCTACAATCCGGCGCAACGCATACGCCGTTCGCTCCACAGCTTCTCCACAGAGATGGAGCAACGTCTACGTGGCACTTGAGTTCTCTGCGACTTTACAACACGTCGAGTGTGCCACCATGCCCAGGGAGGTTTGCATCTGCTGTCCTGTCAGAAACTCGACAAAGCGCGAGACACAAAACGACGTCGTTCTAACCCGAGAATATAGCCTCGAGGCTACACGGAGGCTACATTTCCTCTTGCTCACATAGTACAAGTGCATTGCACTCCGCATCATATTCAGCGATCTCTGGGAAATCTTAAGCGTCACTAACGCTTCCCAAAGCTTTTATTCTACACAGCATCTTCCATCTCGAGCTTCTCTGCTGATGAATCCCCATAGGGATTTGAGATTCAAAGAGGTTCTTCAAGATTTCCTAGAATTGCATCTTTGACATTTGTGCGTCTTACTAACGTTGACTTTATACCGTATGCTGTAAAAAATGTAATATTCGTTGTGTTAAATTGACATAGAATGAGTTTTTAACAGATTATCTGTCGAGATTGAATAATAGATTATAGGGGTTTTACAGATTGTTAAATCGGAAGTGATACAAGAATGGGTCTACACACTGTTATGTTTTGAAAGGGCAACAATGACTGGGTCAAATAATGAAAATTAATTGTGTCGAAACGCAAGTGATACTACGTTGCTAAGAAAAATTTGGTGAAATTACTACACAGTATAGGAAGTTCGTTTACAGAAACGGGTATGGAAAATATATAGGGTATTAATTAATTAATGCACGGTATACTAAATATGCTATACGAAGCGTGTTTTTAATCTAAATTGACTTTAATTTTACCACACATACATCGAACTTTGCAACAGCCTCGTCCACTGATAAATATATTTAAGGTCAGATTACCGCACATGTGGAGGAAGCTTTTTTACAGAAACGGTGTAAAGTAAAAGTGATGTAAAATTTGGGTAAATTCGTTACTACAGTCGTGTTTTTAATGTAATCTTACTTTAATTTTAGCACACATACACTGAACTTCCATTTTCTTTCCTATATTAAATTGGATTTCCTATACAAGTTTAGTATAAATTACTATGCGGTATATGAATTTTCCAAATATTTTTTATAATACACATAATTGTCTTTAATTCTACTTTGCTTTGTGTCAAAAATATTAATCGTAATGATCATTCAAATCTATAAAATGGACAGTTACAGAAAAAAAAATCGTCACTGCGGTATCTAATCGGTTATTTAAATTTGTAACATTACCGTTAATTAAAAATAATAGAATTATAATAGGATTATGATAGAATATGAAATAATAAAATAATAGATTAGCAATTTAGACATCAAAAGATTGAATAGAAGTCTTTTTTCAATTTATTATTCCTGCGACTAGAAAGGCAAATAATACGATGAGGATTTCTAAGCCGCGGATTAAAGCTTAAGGTTTCCAGAAATCACGTGCGGGAAACATGGCCCGAGAGTAAAAACAAAAAAGAAGGGAGCGAAGAGGGAAACCCTTGCTGAGTCGAAAGCCGGATGATCCGAAATAGAATTCATCGAGGCGTTAGACTACTCAGAACGTGAGCAAGAGTTTTCGACAGAACAGGGGCTCTTATTCGCAGCGAACAGTCAGTCGTTACGATAGAGCAAATGTCATCATTAGCAAATGCAAATAGTCAGCTCTAAAGTCACAACTTTGATGCTCCCGTCGAAGGGTGCATCCCAAGCGGAGATTCTCATCTCAAATTTTAAGGTGATTGAAGAATGAATGATCGACGAACTCGACTTTTCAATCTGTTCGCAAAGATTCAAGATTTGACGATGGTTAGTTCATTAAGGGGAGGTTCCTCTATAATTGACCGAAAACGATACTAAGTTCAGGAATTAATTAAGGATGAACAACAAGACGTAATAAGGTGGTTTTTTTAAATCTTTATTTATGCTTTAATTGTAATAAAATTTTTTTTTTTATTTATACGAAATGGCGTCCAAGATGGCGACTGATACACGAAGTGCCCTACGGTTCCATGCAAAACTGCGTGCATTCCTCACTCGTCAATTTTCAATCTAGAGTCATGAAATAAGTTTCATTTTATAACTGAATAAATACAGAATAGAATGAACCTAAGGAATTGCAAAAATATTGAAAAATGAAAAAATGGCGGACATGTGAACTTGAAAGTTCGTTTTTTGGATGTTTTTTTTTCACTCACATGTCCGCCATTTTGTCATTTTTCAATATTTTTTCGATTTCTTAGGTTCATTCTATTTTGTACTTATTCAGTTTTAAAATGAAACTTGTTTCATGATTCTAGATTGAAAATCGACGAGTGAGGAATGCACGCAGTTTTGCATGGAACCGTAGGGCACTTCATGTATCAGTCGCCATCTTGGACGCCATTTCGTATAAGTTGAAATTTTTTTTTTATTACAATTGAAGCATAAATAAAGATAAAAACCAGCTTATTACGTCTTGTTGTTCATCCACAATTAATAGTTAGTTCATACAGATCAGCCGGTAAATGTGCAAAAGTGCACATTTAAATAAAAATAGATGCTCATTTGAAATAAAATACTAATAAGCTTTCAGACAAATACGAAAATTCACTTATTTCAACAAAATTTGGCTGTTTTTTTATGGGTGTACTTTATTTCATTTCTGCTGCACTGAATATTCTTATCTGTTATATATTCTTATCGTCTGGGCGTATGCCTTGAACTGGGCAAGACCAGCCGCTAACCATACATTCTTTATCTTACACTGTAATTCTTAGGTCAATATACACAAATGTGGACATAGATGTGAGGCTGATGCTTATCATATGTATTTACATCCTCCTTACATTTTCCTTTCCGGTCTCCGAGTTTGGTTTCTTCCTTTTACTTATATCCGTTTCGCTGTTACTCGTCCTCGCCGTCTCTGAAATCTTGTTTTCTTCTTCCTTCTGGGATACTGGTCCTTTAAGCTTCATCTCTCTATAGCTGTTAGTCTATCTTTGCTTCCCTCTGAACTAGTTCCTCTAAAAATATAGCCCTACAACTTCCCTAGGGCTCCTCTTTTATATTGTAAACTCTCTAGGCCCTCCAAGACCGGCAAACCTTTCCATTGCGTCCCTTGAAAATATTGAAGATATCGAGGATTCATCCTATTCCCTCACCCAGAGTTTCCTATTGTTGCAATTCACTCTGCGTTTTATCCTTCTTTTCATTCTGTCTCTACATCTCGTCAATCACTAATTTGCTCAACCACTCAAGGATTCGCAAAATGTACTTAAAGAAAAAGAAAAGCTTCCACTCATTGTCTATTCGACTTCAAATCATGAGTGTTCTTTCATCCATTATCTTTTCAGCTATGAATCATGCGTGATTTCCCACTCGCAATTCATTTTAATTATGATTAATGTTTGTTTTTTTTTATCCACTCATCGGTCGTTTTTAGTTTAAATGATGGAGAAATAAACACTAATTACTAATAACGAATTTAAATAACGAGTGGTTTTCGTGGATAAAATATGATTATTCAAAATTTTTCTTTTTTACGAGAGCGGAAATTCATTCGTTACGGAAACCAGGAATTAATTGTGAGTGAAAAAAACCATTATTTGAGGTTAAAGTAATACTGCGTTGAAAGCCACTCATTAGTTTAAACAAAAATAAATAATGAGTGAAAAATCATTCATTATTTAAATGATGTGTTTAAGTACTTTTTCATCCCAACGTGACGATCCCTGATATCAACTCGTTGTATGTGGTTTTGCTTTTCTTTTTTCTTGCTCCCTTCCCCGTTATAACAATAAATATCCAAGGTAATGTTCTGTTCGAGTTGCATCCTTTCATTGAATTTTTACCACTTCTGCTCGAAATTTCCGTGTGAAAATACGTGAATATTCCTCAATTCTTGGAAAATTCAAAAGTTTTATGTATTCCGACAGCCTTTCTGAGAAGAATTTTCAACTCTATAAAACTTTCTCTAAAGGAAATAAATTCATCTGATGTTTTCCGTACTAGTATTTGCAGTTTCTCATCTCGTTCCGACATCTCAAGTTTCCCATTCGTGCATTACTCTCCGCACTCTATGGATCTGTCCCTCTTCATTTTCCGGTTCCTGCACTGTACAGCGAAATGTATTACGAAGTGCGTTATAAAAACGCCCAACAGTCTTAACAAATGTGTTATTGGTGGTCGGCGTATTGAACGAACCCGGAAACAACGAGTCGTTCACAAGAAGTACAAGAAGTGCATTACTTACAAACGTGTGAGCCGCGTTATACATTTAACGTCAGACATCAGACACATTTGTATGCGCCTTCAAATTGTGACACTTCTAATGCACTGCACTTAAAAAGTATCGAATCAATGCGTTTGGCAACGAATAACATACTTCAGAGTGAAAAACACACATTCCTTTTAAGGTAGTCTTTGCGACCCATACTAATCAATTGACGCGCACTGTTCCGAAAATTCTGTAAATGCTAACATTTTTATATATCTACCCATTCAATTAATCACAGTGATAATAAAAAATTATTTGTGGGTGCTTCATAAACGTAAAACACATAAATTGTATTAACTACAATATCGCATCAAAGTACGAAATCAATTAGTTTCCCACGAGACTCCATGCATAATTTTTTTTTTCTCGGTAATGTAGTCTATAGCTCAGCTTGAAACTTTGGAATCGCATTTCGACGGGATTCAACCATTATATATAAAAATGTTAAGTCGTAAAGTTCAAAAAGATTAATGCGCAAGGACTACCTTAATATATACGATAAAAGTACACAGTAGCAGTAACGAATTTTTGTGCGTCGTAATATGAAATCATTTTAAACGTGAACGTGCGAGGCCAGGTACCGATTATTAGAAATGTTTTGATGTTCCCATGAGTTACACTTTTTCGAAATACATGACAAATTTTGCAGGAATGTATGAAAATAATGACCTTCCGGTTTTTGGCACCCGCCGCAACAAAATTAAGCTGACTTTGTTCCAAATTTGGAGATAAGCTAAGATGATAAGCTGAACTAGATCGTGTCGAATTGCAAAGACAGCACATTCGGACGGTTAAGATTCTGAAGAAGTAGAAGTTTATTTTTGAAGCTTGGCATCGACTTCGGTATTCGGACGATGCACTCACAACGCTTATATACCGACCGCTCTTACACGAACGTCAATGGGTACGAGTGTCCACACGTTTTATCGTTCGCAGCGCATTCCCACATTTTTGTATAACTGTTACGTTTATAATAGTTTATTTGAGCAACCTAATATTTTATTTAGCAAAAATGTGTGAATCGAATAGAAAAATATCCATAATACATTTTGCTGCCAAAGATTCTATTATCATGCATTTTACTGTATTACTGATTGACGAACCCACATTTTCACGTTTTCTTATCAAATGGCTAATTAAAAAAGGGTTCCTCATTATAAAATAGGGACGCGCTTTTGATTTGAAAATGTTTGTACATAAATCATATAATTTTAATGCCTCAATTTTCCGAGCATGCAATCATACAAATATCCATTATCCAGATATTGAGACTTCAAGTAAAACACTTTAATTTTACGATGCAAGTAAAACAAATGAACAAACGTTACGCGCTGCGATATACTCGAGTTTACTGCTCCGCTGAATTGTGTGGAATCGTTTCAAAAATAGCGTAACACTCAACTTCCGTGCTTGTTCCAAGAATCACGAGGTTTTTCGAACGAAGAGCTTTTTATGAGATGCGTAATATCTCTGATCTCGATTCTTCGATACTTCACGTAACAGAGATTCTTGAAAATCGACTATGAGACCGTGTTTTATTTGTGAAACTGAATAAGTATCGTTGACACGTATTATTTTTATTTTTAAGAAATTATTTTTACATGTTATGCGGGCTTACATTGCCAACTTTTTTGAATTTTGACTTTTCATTAAGGGGCTATAGCAGTGTAAAGATCCTAAAAAAAAATGTTTTGCACCTATTGAAAATTTATACTTTCTAGAATATCATATAAAAATTTCAAGGTCGAATCTCAAATAGCTTGAGAATGGTAGTCTTCTAAAGAGCAGCTGCTCGCAGGTCAGAAGTGCGTGATTTTTCTGATTTGCTGCAACTCTAAATCAAAAACAAATTATCCGATTAACTTGAAATTTCACTGCGGATTAAATATGGTTTGTTATACAATGATTCAGGATTTTTTTGGATTGTCTCAAAATGTCAGTTTGTCACTGAAAGGACGACAATTTTTAAAAGGTGAAATTAACATGCATTCTTCGAAACTTTGCCGTTTTATCAGATTTAAATATCTTTACCAAAATGCTAGACTTTGGTACAACGAATACCAGCTAGTTCAACAACATTTTTTTAAAGGTTGTTTTGAGCACTCTAGTGGGCGCAATCACTGCATAGGAGGATATGCGCAAAAATTCTTTGCATTTAATTATTTCTGTACCGAAAAATTGTTATTCATAGTAAATTTATGAATGAATACATCCCTCAATTTCGAAAACATTGGATGTAACAATTTCCATTATTTTAATTTCCAAAAATCATAAAATTTTAATGCGTTTACACTGTTCGCCCCTTAAGATGGTATGTATACGTAAATAATTTGACCGCTGGTTACATTCGTACGCGAGATTTTCTATTTTGTAGCACTCAGATATATACACTTATGTACAAATCGCTTGATTCCGGCGCCAGAATATTTTAGTCAACAGTCCAAACAGATACGAGTGACTCAGCGAAACGTGCGTTCGTACAGATTCCGGTAGTTTCTTCGAGGTAAGATCTCCACTTCCGGTTGCTCCACTTATTCTTCCTATCTCCCAATCCTTTTTCCGAGGGACTGCCGCACCCTTCCTGTGTTTTCACCATCTCTGCTGGATTTTAAGCCTGCTGAGAATCCTCCCTCGCATCCACCACACGTGTATCATGTCAGCCCGACGACAGGAGATACAAGCCTGGTGTTTGGAGGCGTGAGATTTGTGACCGCATTCCCAAACGTCTTTCTCTTCTCTTCAGGATCCCCTGAAGTTTCAAATGATTATTGTTGACAGCCGAATCCCCGAAGAGGGCCAGGGACGTCATTCTAAATGAACCCTTCGAAGGCCGTGCGCGGAAGCAATTTATACCGATTACTTACCTAATTGTGTATCTAAGAAAGCCATAGTGTATAAAACGCTAGCTTCATGTAATACAATTTTGTGTCTTTTATCAACCTAAAATTCATATATGAATATGAAAAATCAAAATTACCGAATCCCATGAATTGTTACCATCACTCAATAAGAAATGGATAAAACTAAAAACGCAAATCGGCTTGACCGAAAAAAGATTTTTTTTTAAATGTCTAGGGCCATAAAGTGAAACAATTACACAGCGGAAAAAATTTGTTTTATAAGATCAATTATCTTCAAAGGCTATATAATAGAAATGAAGTAGTTTTCAATCACGAAATACGAATAAAATGGAATGAATTCAAGATTTCTTTAGGAAAATACGCACTTTCTGTTTTCCCTGCTTTTTCCCGCGTCAAAATAAGTATACCTAATTGTGATCATAAATGTGCATATCGCAAAAAATGCCATTTTCGAGATGCATTCAGACGAAAAATCTTGAAAAGTAATTTGTGACTCCGTACTAGCAACGTTTTACCTCAAACAGCATTCAAATTAGTCGAATCATAAGATTATCAGTACACCATAAAAAGTTCAAAACAATAACCAATATCAAGCCGCAAATTTTGTTGAAATTCGTGAGTAAACCTGATATCAAATCGATCTCAAAATCGCTTTGGAATTTTCAAAGATATTTCATCTTGCATCTCGAAAACCCCACTTTTGCCATATGACAATTTATGATCTCAATTTGACATAATTATTTTTACGCGGGTTGGTAAACCTTACGAATAGACAGCACTGTATTATAAATATACTCATACATTTGTTAACGGATCCCCCTCGATATTTGTTTCTCCAATCAAGGCAGTTTCAATAATTCAGTCAATAGGGACAGCCACCGATGTACCACCAAACTTCAAAGTTTATCCACTTTACAATAACATAATAAAAGATCAATCGGTTTATCATGCACGCCACGTCGATGGGATTGTCTTCTTTCGGAATTCCACACAGCAGGTTACGAAGCTTCGGTTCGTCGACTAGAAATGTTCTTTCCTCCCGTTCATCCCCATTACTCGAATGCTTGAAGTTCTTCGCATTGTTCACTTCCGAGACTTCAACGGGCTTTGTGCTCTGGCAGTTTTCGGTTGGTCGGTCATCAAGCAAGAGTTTCGCCTCCATGCCTCGTCGAGTTCAAAGCACTTCGAATGAAGATCAGGCAAAACGCACATCGAGATAATGGCAAGACTTCTCGTGAAGAAGTCTGAATGTGGCTTCCTCTCTAGCCGAACTGTTGGCGAGCATTAGTTCTAACTGCACGAAAAGCATCCAAACGGTTACCTAACTCTGCACGTATGCGTAGCAGGTCGTCATCGGTTAAAACGGCGCCGTCCACATTGCGTACCATTCGAACTCTCGATTGTGCAACTATTCGACTACGGGTTGCGACTAATGGCTGTTCGAGCTTTATTACAGCACCGGGGTTGAAAGACTTGGTCTTAAGCTTTTGATATTAGTCTCTGACGTATTTAAGTCGTTAACCGTTCGAAACTGCCAACCAAGGCTTGAAATTCGTGTTGGATTTTACACCGAGAGAAAAGATTTCATTGACACCAAAAAATTGGTCGATTGATGCTTTTTTTTTTTTCATTGATCTCAACAAAATATTTCGACGATTTCTATGAAATGGTCCATTTTGATTATGAAGGGGATATTTCATTTGTTGTAAAGAAACATTTACTTAGTGGCTAAGTATTAGATAAACAGTTTCATTGGTCGAAAGAAAGTACATACTTGATTGCAGCAAGCACTTTTTTGTTTTCCCGTTCTGCTAAACAAATGGCTTCGAGTTTCGAGGACTCAGAAGCTTACCCCATTTCTGCGGTACTTCCGCATTTTATCTAAATTTGAGCTTTATCTGCCAAGTACTTTAGGAAAAAATAAGTTTCGAAATTTTGAGCTGAAGTTGGGAAAGTGCCACTGCCTGAAGTCAATGACAGGAACATACTTGGCTTAAATGCATATTTTTCAAAGTTAAAGAAGGTTTCATTACATCAGTGACGATTTCTTTATAATCAATGAAAAAGGTTCATTGGTTTAAAGAGTTGTTTCTTTGGTTCAATGTTACAACTTCTGATTGAGTTTTGGGTCATTCAAAGAAAAGATTGTATTGAAACCGAAGTGTTTTATTTCATTGGCAACTAAATTAAAAAAATAAGGTGGTCCAGTATGACGGCCTTCTCGAACACTGAAACTTTTGTCTGAAACATTTTTGGATACGATCAATAGTTTGAGTGCTATTGCTCTGTAACGCTTTATGTGCCTCACCCTGTACAGATAAAATTTAAGTTGTTACAGAAGTAATCGCCGCACCAATCTAAGAAGAACTGTTGAGATTAACAATTCTGAAGTTTCCAAATGCCCTTTGACACTTTCGAACAAAGTCCCATGGTATATACTGAGATGAGAGGCAAGTGCTACTGATGCAAAATTTCAGGTCAAAACGGCCACATTTCAAAATGCTTAATAATTACCGAAACCGTCACCAGGTTGCCTAGTGAGATTATCGGTACCTGAAACTTCGCAGATTTGCAGCACTCACTTGCGCATAGGTGCTATAAACTTTGGTATACGCGCCGCTACTTACTTAATGACCTAAGAGTACGGTACCGAAACGTTCCACACCGTCGCTTACCGCCATCCTTGCGCGTAATAACGTTGATGGCCCGTTAGATTCACCGTTAGCCGCAACTTCGAAACTGTTCCACGTGTACGCATACATCGCACTCTGCACGCTACTAGACAACATTATGTTTAGTATAGTTCATCTTTATGTTGATACGAAACGTGAAATGTGTATAATGGACGCAGTTTTGAAAGAAACTCATAAAATCATTGCTCCAAGAATAGAAAGGATTTAAATATACGTGTTTGCAAGGTAATTGGCGTAGTGCACGGTATTTTAAATGAATAATAACTTACGGGGCATTTCATGCCACGCAAGCGTTTGAAAAATGTCTACAAATGCATGGTAATAGCAAATCCGTCGTGTTTTAACATCACCATTTCATATAATGTGCTTAGAATTTTTTCTATTTTGCGTATGATGTTTTGTAGATTACTCATGATGATATCACTCTATATTATGAAAATATCTTGCCGTTGCTGCTGTGTAAGATATATAGAACATCTAATGTTAAAAGAGCCTTCCAGGCTCGGTATTTTTCTAAGTTTCTCATGAGCCCCCAACTCCGAATTGCCTTATAGGAATTGTCAACAAACTTAGTACTGACTTAGTACTGTTACCAGAAATACCAATATTGGCAAACATGTCGAGGCCAATATGCGGTCATATCTAAATCTGTACCGGATCAATACCGATTTGTTTACACCGTGCCGTGGCGACAACTTCGAACCGGTACTGGCCATTAAATATTGGCCCAATACTGAGAGCCAATGCTAGTCAGGAATGATTGATACCATTATTGTGTGACTATTGGTGAGGATGAAAATACAATCATCCACAAATACCATTTTTTTAGAAGCTCCCGCCAAAGCGATGTCGCCAAAACTTGAACCGAAGACTTATACAGCCTATCTAAGTACCTAACTATCTAACAGGCACGCTAACCACTAGACCAAACCGACTATGTGAATATCTGATACTTTAAGTCAATGATAGTTTCGGCTCGGATAAAAAAGTCACAGGGACATCAGATGGATTTGGATAAAATTAGATACACGGCAGCTTGTAAAGCCTCTGATTACAAAACTGAATTGAGAATTCAGAAAAAAAATTGAAGTGCCTGAAGTCAATAAAAGGAACGTACTTGGCTGAAATACACGGATGTTGAATCCGATCTGGCGATCAAAACACAAAAAGTGAGTCGCCCAATCCAATACCATTATGACTCTTAGCAATCGGTCAAAAATATCATTTCATCTGATATCCTTTCCCGAGCCAAACCCAACAATGTTTGCCAGTACCAAGTCAGAACTATTTGCTGAAATAGGACATATATATCGTCCAATACTGAGCCAATGTTAACGTCAAAAATAGATAACGTGCGAATAGACAATTCTCAGAAAAGCCAACTATAAAGTGACAACTATGAATTTTCAGTCTTTACAACGCTTTACATAGTTACGGTAACTATGAAAGTAGTTATGGTTACTGATATCATAATTTTCTCCCAGTGCAATATTGATAGGGCACTAACTTTGATTGGGGCGCGTGCCTGCACCGTACAGGTAGATTGGGGCTAGTTAACTACTGGCATAAACTTTAGGCCACGATACGGGCGTATTCGCAGTTCCAACGGAGTACTGCCAATTTCTACATGAGTTGTTCCCAAGTCCCTCATGAGCTTCAAATTCTGAATTTTCCTCGAGTTTCTTCCCACCTGTCTTATCGACAACGTTTCAAAATGTTGCCTCAAATATTTAAAATATCTTCATAAAAATATGGACGGTTTTTCAACATTTAGTTTAATATCCAGTTTTTTGTCGTATCCAAACCTCATTTCATGCGTTGCATATTTGACTGCAGAATGTTGATTTTTTACATCTGTTATATTTTTTTGGATGGGGGGCAAAATAGCGAATGATCAGAATAGAGAATGGCTAAAATAGCGAATTTCGGAATAAGGAACGTCTGAATATAGAATGGCTATCGTTATAAAATTCGCAATTTTTACGCCTACCCTATCTTTTGTATCTACATCACGATATCGTACGACGGGTATGATACTTTTGTTTTAAAGGAAACATTTCCTCGTACAAACTTACGTATCGATATTTTTCTTGACATTGGGGACATTTTCACTCTACCACAACTTTGATCCTATTATAATATTTAATAAATTCATAGACATTATCCAGTCAACTTTTCTTCCCGGACTTCAAAAGTACCAACCAGAAATGCACGGCGGTATCAATATTTGAATATAAAGTGTTACCATGTTACCTTTCGATATCGATTTCGGTTGCAGTATTCTGCTATCCACAATGTGAAATCCGCAATGAATAACAATATCTGGAGCCCTTATACTGTTTATGGTTTTCGATATTAGTCGGGTATAGAGAGATACCGCTCGAAACGCTGACTCCGGGACACAAGGGAATCAAACGGGCGGAATATCGTCTAACCAAGCGCGTTTCATCAGTAAATTACTACAGTTCAGTTTATTTAAGAGATACTAATCAGCCTTAAAAATTTTACTAACCAGGTATGAATAACATTCTAATAAAAATAGATTCAAAATGTTTCACAATTTGGATAGCCGTCAATAGTTTTTAACAACGACAAAAAATACGAGTTTAAACTACTGGTTCAGTTAATTTGCCATCTATTATTCAAGAAAAGTACAATAATCACACAATATTTGATAATTACTTAGTCTTACAGACCCAAATATATTTTGAATTCAGTTTTATTGGAATATTGTCAATAAACCTTGCTAGACTTTGCATTCGCCGGTACTACCGATTGATAATACTTTGAAAAAAAAAAAAAAACTACGCCACGTGAAAAAGAAATAGTTTATGTCTGAAAAGTTTTTAAAAAAAGTTCGTAGAACCCTCGAAATCTCAGATGTACATACTTGGCCTAGCCAAAACCTTTCATATCCGAGTAATGAGTATGCAACTCATATTACTTTTACGATATGAGGCTCTTCAGCTACAGATATTAGTTTCTTCTACTACAAGAGTTTTCGCGCAAACAGAATAGTTTAGCATCCTAGTTTTGTTGCTGTCGTCGTAGATGTTTGAACCTCAATTCCAGGACGTTGACTTCATACCCCGTAGGACTCGCACAGGAGTTAGTCACTATAAATAAAGGGCAGTCTCCACCTCCAGCCGAAATGCGTCTCGTACATTCGAACTACGAAATTAGCAAGTTTGCCGTTTAACTAGACTGCAAACTCACACCTTCCTCTTTCGAAATGCATGCACAGAGCATACACATCCATCCCAAAGGGCGCCGAGAAAAAAAATTTCGTTCAATTACGGAAATCTTGGGTAATGAAATAAAGTACTTGAATATCAATACTATCTTTTCTTTGAATTTCCTGAAACTCGATGAAAAGTAGTGTCATTGGATCAAGGAAACGTTTCATTAAACCAATGAACCATTTTTTATTAATTAGAAAAAAAATCAATTTCGAAACGCTGAAGCAAAATATAAGTTATAAAATAAATTACTCTGTAAAAATATTTAGAAAATTTGGAAAAATCATATAGTATATATTAATTAATGCTGAACGCGTGTGCATAAATTCATTCGTAATTGTAACAGCATTCACACGCAAAACATCAACATTTCGGAAATTTCTATCGCCAAGTATTTGTTATAACATTTTATGAAATATCAACCTCTTTGTTGTCAACCAGGAAAAAAACCAGAATTTTCAAGATATGAAAATCGGCATAAGTGAGTTTCATAAGGCATATTTATAATACGAAATCGACCTTTTTTTAAAAGTCTTTTGAAAAATCAAGCTGTAGTTGCTAGATCCCCTACAGAGTATTTCCCAGCAGACATTCACGAGGTTTTCATGCTTCTCCGAGAAAACTTTGTCACTGACAGTAATATCCAATATCTCTCTTCCTTGATTAAAAAGTCCGTCGGTAACGAAGAAAAAACGACTGCAAAGTCCTACAGAAATTCGATAAACTATGATGGAAAACCAATAACCAATCAAGTGGCCTGATAGCGTTCTGCAGTTGTCTGTACAACTTACTTGCAGAAAGGACTGTCTTTCGCTCAACCCACATCTCTTATCGACAATATTATTGGTACCGCGCAGCATTTCTGCCAACTACGTCAGTCCCGTAATTTAATAAGCTCGGGCCGTCGGGTCCGTGGTAAACCATGAAGAATTCGACAACTTGTAGTTAGAACTCTATGAGTTTTAAAACCTTCCTTAATAAAACACTGAAATCCAATGTGCAAAACGAATACGCATCTATTCTGCGATATACAAACGGTATATTTTGGTGCGTTTCATCAAACAATTTGTTATCTGCTGGAAAATTGATTTCCAGGGCAGTTCACAGCATTTCTCCAACCGACATGATAATTATTCTCACTCCTCTCCTAACCCACATCTCATATCAACTTATTGATATAGTAGCATTTCTGCGAACAGCACAAGTCATGTGGTTTCATGAACTCACACGATCGTAATTCGTGTAACAAGATCGAGGGTTCAGATACTTGTAGTTCTAAGAAATGTTGGACCATAATCAGTAAAGTATCGACCTTGAATAGGGTGAACATGTCAGTGAGTGAACATTAAAAATTTCAGCCATCCGTAACTCTGTAATATCTGTTCAGATTTCAAAGTACTTTGAGACCATCGGCATGGTCATAATTTTCTATTCATATAACTGTAAACTACATTTAATTCATGATCTAGTTTATATCAAAGTTTAAACAGGATAAAGCTAAATAACCCCAGTTTTTGCCCACAAAGGATGACTCCAACCCAGTGAATGGTCGCTATTTTTTTCCCAGTCAGTGAACGAGATTCCGGCCAATGAATAGACGGTACAAAAGGTAACATATGTTAAAAAATAATGTAACAGGCGCGGAACAACTCATGTGTAAAACAAAAAATGTACATGAGTTAAAATGTTAGATGGGTGAAACCAAAAATCGTAGCGACAACGTAAATTGCAGATATTGAAACCGCAAATAGTGAAAGATATCTTTCGTTTATTGCTCCCATAATTAGTGACATATGATGTAATATACAATACCTCACCTATTTTGCAAGGTGACCAAAGTATTATTGTGTTGAGTTTGTATGACCAAAGTTCAGTAGACTCTACAATCGTGTACATCAAAAAGGTCGCGGACTCTGGTAACCGTTACTAACACGTGTTGATGAACCGAGTAAATTTCCTTAGAGACGATAAGTTTAGTGATTGAATTTGTAACCCGCAATTTGCGAAGCGCTGCTTTAAACGTCTTCGGGATTCAAGCCTAGAGCAATTTCCCAGGATGTAGATTTTACGTGGGAAGGAAACTCTGAATGATCTGAGAAGACGTCGATAGTAAAGTTGTCTTTTGGCCTACCTCCTATAAATGGGCCTTATCTTTATGCACGTAACTCCAACCTCAAATATCGATGAAATACACTATTCCAGATTTACAAAAGACAATTAAAAACATGTGACTTTTTGAACTACTCTAATTCCGGTTATTAATTTGGTGTACACGTAATCCATATTATATAGAATTGCAATAAAAAACAATACATTTTAAAAAATGTATTCAGATGACCGGAACTCCTTAATTTGAACTGTCAGCAAAAACGATCCAATTTGGACTGTCAGTAAAAGTCTTAAGATTGAAGTCTCGTTTAAAATCTCCAGATTCGACAATCGGTAAAGTGGAATTTGGCATGGCCTGGAATAGACACAACGCTTCTACATATATATATATATATATGTGTGTGTACATTGTATAAAATCCCCTCCCCTTTCTGACCGATCGAAAACTAATCATTACACCTTCAACAACAGGTTCAAGTTTAAATCTACCCCTGCAAGATTATAAAAACAATAATTAGCAATCACTATACTACTGCAAAGCGCTTCCACCGTATTCGGGATCAAGGTCATGTGACCTTGCGCCTGATAACTTTGAAACACTCATTTACGTTCAACACCTCGCGCATACCCTCTTGGAAAAAGTGACTGTATGTTGAGATCCGAGTTCGCCGTCGAGCCCAAAGAAGGGCGGACATACAGGCCTTTACGTTTCGCGAGTGTATGCATAACCTCTCGCCTTTTCGCATGAATAGGAAGCCACCCCCGATGAATACAACTCTTGCCCTCTTATTCGCCCTCTTACCCCTGTTTTTGCTCTCTCTCTCTCCCTTCCCAAGCTCCCCTTTAATAGTGTACACCTGAAACACGGA
Source organism: Clistopyga incitator (assembly GCA_947507545.1). Lineage (NCBI taxonomy): Eukaryota > Metazoa > Arthropoda > Insecta > Hymenoptera > Ichneumonidae > Clistopyga > Clistopyga incitator. The sequence continues at coordinate 8,850,688 of OX382176.1, forward strand.
GTTATCTCTAGGCCCCAACATCCAAGAACGGACAAGGGCACTGCGAGAGCAAAGCAAAGCCATACAGAGCGGAGGGAGAAAATATAGCGCTACGCTTTCGCAGGACAAGGTCAGGGCTAAAACGGCCGGGCGGCCGGAACGAGTTTGAAAGAAAAGATAATGACGAAACGTGTTTCTAGCGACTATATAACGCTACTACGAATATACGCACGTAAAAGATGCAATGTCCATGCAATGTTTACAAAGTCATTGCGTCCAACGTTCCAAAAACTTTCTCGTAAGCTAAATTCACCGCTAGTCTAGATTTTCCATCCCATTCAATTCTCGATCGTAACGGTACACTGTAAAAAAATATTAGGAAAATCCACATAATGTGGAGTAATTTGTATGAATCCTACATAATGTATTTTTGATGAACTCCAATTTAATACGCAATAAATCCAATTTAATACGTCAAAAAAAGTGAAAATTCAATACCCATGTGGTTAAATTTATGTTAACTTATTTTAAAAACACGTCTTTATTAACGAATTTAGGAAACCGATGCATCAATTAATACGACTTTTGTAACGAATTTACCAAATTTGCACATCAAGGTTACGTTGCACTCGTAGTAATTTTACCTATATTTTTACAGGCTATTATTGGGAATAGTTAACGCAATAGGTATTCAGAATTCTACTGAACCTCTATATAACGTATGGAACACTTTATTATATGAAGCGTTAAGAAGATGTGACACAGATGTGAAAGTACCTCCTTTGCTCCGTGACAGTGTCGGATCACTATTGCACGCGTGGGTGTCTCACATAACCTTAAGCCGATGTGCTGTATGTTGATTGTCTCTCTTAAATTGCTGAAATTGCAGGAGAGCCTACCGAGTCTTCCTACCGCAATTTCTCCGCCATAGCTCACTTCCTCAATGATAGATGAGACACACACACACACAGCCTTACAAGGAACGTCACTTAAGTGTCCCTCTCCGATTTCAATGAAACTCAACTATGTTGTAGCCCTTGAAAAACTACAAGACACATATTTTTTTTATCTGCGGAAAAACGGTTTTAGGGGGTGAAATCAACACCCAAAGTTCGGCATTTAGAGAGGTGATAATACAATTTCACCTAGAAGGGATCGACCGATTTCAATGAAACAAAAACTAATATGTTTCTCATCGTGAGTAATGAAAAGTTCACCTTAAAAAAATAAATAAATTCTCTCTTGTGGGGGTGAACTACCCCTAAATTATCTTTTTTCACCCTATTTAAAATACTTACCGATGGAATTTCATGAAACTGGTATCATTTGAGAGGGCTAGTAAAATAAAAGTTTACGTGTTTTTGCGGGAAACCATGTTTGAGAGGGTAAACTACCCCCTTCATATCAACGTATGAATTTCTATATAGAACCTCATCTCGCGCAATTTTCAAGCGCATATAGGTTTGAAATATTCTCATTAGTGAAAATGAATAACCAGTAAATGAAAATTGACGTATTACCGCTAATTAAGGGGGTAAACTGTCTACTCGATTCGATCGCTTTTCGGATCTATTAACAATTCGCCAAGTAACTTCAATCAAACTTGCCTAACATGAAGGATGGCGACGAAAGATGAAATGATTTACCCTTTGAGATTAACGAAGAGCATTCTTAAGGGGTTAATCTGACTATAACACAAGAATACTTTATTTCTTGCATAGATTTTCTATCCTCGCAATTCATTCGCATTTGTAAATCCGAAATGTATATTTTCAGTAAAATTTCAAAATTGATACTTTGAATATCCATTATTTACCTTAAGGGGGTAAACGACCTGCTCGTGTTGATTATTTTTTTATGGATTTTGAATAAAAATATTAATTTGAATGGAATTTGTAACGCTTAAGTGAATTTTCTAAATTTAAGGCAAGGTTGTTTTTCCTCGGCTGTTGGATATTACAGAAAATATATTACAGCGGCTATACGTATCATTGACACACCAATATAAAATTTTTTCGGTAACCGATAGTTTTAACCGGTAATTTTATATTGGTGTGTCAATGATAAGTATAGCCCCTGTAATAATTTTCCGAATCGATAAATTCCATGAATGACGCCCTTTACCGAATGCCATGTTTTCTAAATCTTACTGCTATGAATTGGATCTGATTTCGGTCATCAGATTGCGCAACCCACCCATCGGCGTTGCAGCACTTTCAACCCTCGTATCCAGACAAAGTTATGTCCGATGTTGAAGGTTTAGTGAGTGAAACGTGAAACGCTGACGATCATATTATAAAACACGTGGGCGAAAGTGTAAAGCGGCAAAAAGCGAACCGCATCTCCATCGCACATAGCACAGGGGATCTCGGTTTTGTCATGAGGATGTTGCACAACGTTTGAGCGTCGAATAGTAACATAAGCTACATCTAGTGTCTATATAGTGAAGGGGTTGTCGTCGAGGGTTAGGGACGAGACAGAGAAAAAACCAGAGACAGCAACAACGATAGGAATCATCTTGTCCTTTCGGTGCTGCACCGGATATTGTGCAGGATGATGGAGCTACATGAGAGCGTGGATGAACGGAGAGAACACGATTCGACTTTTATATATCTACATTGTGTTATATACCCTGTGGCCACACGCGGTGCTCCAAGAGTTGTGATGCTGTGGAAGCTGCGGGGAAGATAGCGGGTTTCAGGCGCGGTCCATACTCCCTCACCCTCTCTTCGTCTACCTATCTTCCTCTCTTCCTCTCTCCTTCGTTCTCTCTCTCTCTCTCTCTTTCTCTCTCGTTCTACGTATAGGAGTGCGGAGATCGATAGAACGGAGCTGCGTGATAGTCTGTTTTCGACACGCGACCAGCAACGATACCCACGTCTGAACACTGACACTATAACTCACTCACTCTCTCTCTCTCTCTCTCTCTCTCTTTCTCTCTCTCTCTCTCTGTCTCGCTTTCTCTGTACCGCGTATGCCATATTATGTGAGCACGAATGGAATCACAGATTATATTGGTTGTACTATATTTGGCTGTAATGAAACTGTGTGCCGGCGACGTTATCACGTGCACGGGATCAGCCTGCACTGTCATTCATTGTTTGTCATCTTTATAGCATTTTTTTTGTCTTCCTCGCACACTACAGCTGAATGTTATGAACGGAATTCATAGTTCGAGGGACTTCCGTGATTTTTTAACTGACAGAAAACATTGAGAATTTAGGTAATTTATTTTCTTACTGCATTGAAAATATATCACTTTATAGGTCTGATGTTCCGTGGGTTTTGTTCGAGAATATACTTTTATTTAGTTAGTGTATTGGGTTTCTTATAACTTGTACACCAGTTATTTACTATTGCACTAAATTAACTTCAATGTGAATTTTCAAATTTATGAGGTTCGATGTTGCGAAGCTTTTGAATCCATTCTTATTCACTCACTCACTCGTAGTTTTGTATTTTTTTAGGCACTAATGCTATGTTTCAATATATATCTGGTACATAATGCGATAGCTACAACCTCTATCACAATTCGCAGCCATGATTCCATCCCCTATTTTCCCTATTGATTTTTATCCCATATTCCTCGTATTGCTCTGGTTCTTTCCATAGTTCTGTTTTCAGGAGCAACAATCTATTTTACCATTTCCACACCCAATTGTATCCATGAAAATTTGAGAGATGCGCAGCTTGATAGCAATCTGAAAATCATATGTTACGGTACGAGTGCGTTAAAACTTTTTTGGACGTATGTAAGTTTGCAAAATGAGAGTGCATCATACGAAATTTTAATTCGCAAGATGTGAAACTGCACTCTACGCACCAAGTGATATAAAATAAATAAATGTCATCAAAATCGCTCAGTAGATTGTCGTTGGTTAATAGTACGAGTAATATAAAAATGGTCATTTGTGAAAGAAATGCAAAAAGGCGAATTTTCGCAGGATATATCCAGAGATATGACTCAATTCAAAATTATTACTCTATATATGTTAATGAAAAACTGATTATAACGACAGGTTCTAAAAACAAAAGTTCATCGTTATTTTCGTTGGTAATTTCTTTTCAGCATTTTCGTCCTACAAGGAACAATACATTTAGTTTTATTGTAAAAATTTTGTTCGTCATTGCCACTATAAAAAAAATCAAGTTCATCGTGATTAAGGATGCAGGGGTCAGAACTTCAGAATATACACACCAAAGAATCCAGCTAACCTCTATATTCAACTGCATCGAAACAACATGGGTGAAGAAAAGCTTTTACGGTGACGCGGTGAAGTTTTATGATCGTGGCCTCCGCTCAGCTGCTGGCAAGGCCTAGTACGGGGTCACTTAGCTGCACGCAATTTGAAGATACATTACAAACTTCCATTGCATGTTCTACTGTCAATCCATGATTGCACGGTGTACATGTGGAATTACACTAACCGAAAATTACGATAAGAATTAGGACACTGGGTTATACGATGCTTATACGACGTGTGGAACACCATAGCACACTGTACATTACTCTATAGGGAAATATAAGAATAGGCGCCAATAGCGCCGTATAAACCGAGTTTACTATACTAAATTGAGTAATGATTACCAGATTCTTTTCTCCATGTGTGGCATATTTCTCTTGAACTGTTGCTTTTGGACTCTTTTTTTGCAAAAAAACTACCACTTTCAAGGGACATCATAATAACTTTGCATAGCATATCCACAGGGGACTCTATAACTGCTCCTCGGAGAGCACCGGCAGAATTATATCTCGCACAAATTAGCATACGGTAAATGTAATTGGATGACTCGCGAAAGCGGCTCAAAAAAAGCGTCAAATTCACCGTGGTACCTACGGTCGACTTACTTTAACATTTCATTTCTGACGCTATTCAAGTACAACAATAGTGTATAATAATAATAATTTTAAAGATTATTTTATAATTAAACAAAATATATACTAGAATATGTAGATGTATCATTAGTCATCGTCTCTAGTATTCCATAGCATTGCACATTTTAATAAAACTTGTAATTTGCCCTTTTTCACACTATCACGGGCTTCGAAATTATTCTATTATTTCGTAATCCTTCGAAAAAACTTTGACTATTGGATTTTAGGGCTTAGTATAACTGATTACAAGATCATCTACAAATGAAGGGGTTAAATATTTAAAAATTAATTTTTATCATGATATATTTTCAAAGGAATATGTCTCAGACATAGTTTATAGTATCTTCATCCTACAATTTTTCATATTGTAGAGCAAAAAACAAAGGGCTCTGCGTATATGAGCTTTACATAGGAAATGAAAAGCTCTGAGCGCCCACTTGCTAAGAACGATATTACAATTTAAAGTGGGAGGAAAATTCATGTCTATACATATACATAGCTACAATTATATCAACGAACCAACTTACATATTCCAGAAAAATACAGTACAACTTTTTATTATGAACTTAATCATTAATGGCATTTCGACAATCATTTAGGTATGTTGTAATAAAATAAACACATTCAAAATTCGAACTTACTGCATTTTGTGTTTTTCATCTCCTTAAATTCTTGTCGGAAAAGTTATACATCAAATTAATAATCAAATTACCAATAGACAGTCGGAAAATAATTACCATTTGTTATCAATTAATTCCAATTTTGAACAGATCATTATTGTTAAATATGAAACCGTGTAATGACGAACTCCTAAGCAGAAGTTGCAATTAAACACACAAAAACAAGTAATTCACAACTTAAGGCTTCATTTTGACGTGTCTTCTTTGCCATAGTGATATTACGTATTTACATATACTAACGAAATATTAAAGCTTTTCGCGGATATAAGAAAACATGACATTATAGGACATTACAGTACCATCATAATGGTGCACAAGACGTGGGCAAACAATTCTTTCACTGATTGAAAAAGTGAGTTCTGACGCAAGGCTGTAAAGGAAAACTATCATAATAATCATATATTAAACTTCGTATTAAATATTTAACACAAATATTATTCAACCATATTATTAACACGCTGTGGGTGTTGTGGTGTTCGGCATTACCCGTGAGCACTTTCACGGCTTGATTTTTATCTTCCGTCTGTGATGTTCATAAAATAATATAAGAATTAAAATAATAACAAACACAAGAGAACATTTTTATTAAAACATCAATGAATATTCATAGGAAAAAAATCCTTATTTCCTATGTGGCGAATTTTATTTCGTGAATTCACAAAACATATCAGACCACTTTTCAGATGTTTTAATAATTATTTAATAATAAAACCTACGATTTAGTTACAGTTCATGTACTTGAATAAATCAAACAAATTGTAATCCAATATTATCAGCACATTGTGAATTATCATGGTGTTCGGTATGCTGGACATACTTGCTGGACACCATTACCCCTTTCTCCCCTGCCACTTTTAGCAAAACGCGGCAGACGTTGTCCTGTTTATAGCGCCACCTAGTGGCAAGTTACAAAAAAGTAGATAGCATAAAAACTTCCAGGAAAAAAAAACATACGTGAAAACATTCATGGTGATCGGTCCAACGATGTCGAAGTCTGTTAAGCTCAAACAGATATATCAACATCCATTTACATATATATATATATATATAGAAATTCTCTTTGTGTATCAGCATATTTTTCTAAGCACATACGCGCAAAAAATAAAAGAAAACCCCTTTTTCGAAGAAGCTGGATAAAATTTTTCTCGTAGAGCATCTCGAAGGGGATGCACACGAGTCGAGCGAGGCCGCGACCCCGTCGTCATGGGGTTCTACGTACGCGCGGATGCGCCGGCTCGTATCTATTTATAGACTTCGGAGTGAAAATACGCGCGTGTACGCCCAGCGATATACGTGCGCTTAATCCAAGCGGAAAAACGGAAATGCGGTCGCAACCCCTGAGCACCAATAATGTTAAGTTTTCATAATACTATCGTTAAAAATTCGTTATCACGAGCTTGAGATAGCAAAGCCGCTTGAATAATTAGAATGTCGAGTAGAAATTTTCATTGTGTAGTGATCCTAAGAGCGCGACTACAACGGCGGATTCATACGTATAAGGCATTCCACGTCAAATTTCCGAGCTGTGATCTTTACCCTCTACGAACGATAATTTGTTACGATAATGTTGTTTCTGAAGAGGCGGATTTTTTAAAAATCTTTTCATCACTATTTAAATTTTTGAGGGCTGACAAGGCGGATTTTCAAAGTGTCATGTTTTTCAAATCATTTTTTTATGCAGATGTATCGAGAATATGGTGTGGTTATTGTTATTTAAAATCTACAATCTCACTATCAATTATTTCACACCAATATCTTTAATGTCGTTGATTTTTTTTAAGTCTATGCATAGACTGCAGTATGAAAAAATCCTGAAAATAGAAATAAAATTTCACTTCTGGCTGGAAATGTATACATCCTTGACTATAAGAGGGCACAGTTCGACGATAGCGAGAGAGCTCCTCGATATCCTATTACACTATACACACGTGAAACAATTGACCATACATCTAAAGCCAATTCTCAAGAGGGGCGAGGTATCATAACGTAATAGCTTGAGCAGAAATAGATAAAAGCTATAGTTGAACGTACTCGGGGTGGTGGCAGGATCGATAACGTCATTACGGGGACAGAAACCTGGCGGAAAGGTTATTGGCCGATGAACTCTATATCTTGTGGCTAAAGTGCTCAGGACACTTTAGATACCGATCAAGCTCAATATAACAAAGATTGATCACCACCAAAGATATAAACAATAATGCAATTTCATAGTTTTTCAATTAGTTTTTTTCTATAATCAATAATGATGGTAATAATAATGAGTAATTATTATTGATAAATTGATATGTATGATTATACGGATTAGTTGGCACAATTTATGAATATTTAGATTGATGACTGTGAAATGTGTTCTTGATTGATGAAGGATTGTTACTATGAATAAGTCTTTAATTAGTTTTCGATAATAATGTCCAATGTATAGAATTTTTTAAATAAAAAGTTGCTAGTGGCATATTCGTACAACGCGACTTTCTCATCACATTTGTTACTAGCATGAAGTTTCTATCACGACGAAATAACAATACGAATGAACATTTCGTGCATTCATTGTAATTCCGATTCTCGGTATAATTTTTTTACCGCGCCTGTGAAATTGGCGCGCGCATGTTTATACGAAACGTCGCCGTAAGGTGGCGCCGCGTAAACAGGACTTTATCTCACATCTTTTTTTTTTTTTCATTTTGTGGTGATATTATTGTCGTCACAGCGAGTTTAACAAGGATTTACGTTTCGGTAATTTATGTATCAATGATTTCAAATCTTATAGTTTATATAAAGTCTCGCAGGATTTGAAATGTTTTTGAAAATAAATTGAACATCTTAGTTTTTTATCTATAACAATAGTTTTCTTACTTACGACCGTGAGTAAACAGTATAATGTGTATCGAGTGCAAGAAGTGGATTATTTTCGCTCGAGATTTGTCTAATACGAGTTGAAAATAACCTACTCGCACAGGTTACACATGCAATTTTTTGTAATAGCCGCGAGACAAGTAAGGTTTTCTTTGTTTAACGTTTATTAAAGTTTAACTGATCTATAGTTGCAAATAAATCACTTTACGCTTACTCTTCACTTTGGGAATGGCGTTAGCAGAACGAGAACTTTAGCCCCTCTAACACCCCAACCTCTGTTTCCGAGCAATTAACACAAAAAATGATTAACTCACCCCAACTAAGAATGGCATGTACTATTTACCAAGCACATGACTTCGATGCGACACAAAATTTGTAGGAAAAAAATAGCGCGAAGTGCAGTATTTTCACGGATTATACACGAAAAAACACCGATGTTTTCACGGTTAATTTACGGGAATAAATACCGGTATTTTCACGGTTAATTTGCTGGAATAAATACCGGTATTTTTACGGTTAATTTGCTGGAATAAATACCGGTATATTCACGGTTGATTTGCGGTAAAAATACCGGTATTTTCACGATTAATTTATCGGAAAAACACGGTATTTTCACTATTAATTTATCGGAAAAACACAGGGATTTTCACATGCATAATTGACTTGGGATTCAATAGCCAACTTTAATTAATAATGGGCGGTCATTAAGAAAGTTTGCTGTTAATTGCATTGAATGGGTAAGTAAATTCTGTAGCCGTAATTCGTGGATAAAGACCTTTAGATCAGAACTGCCAAGCACGCTGTTAACCTTTCATCAGGTGCGTGGGAACTGTGGTCATCCAACACTTTTCATTTTCTCCGCTAGTACTACAATAATTTATTTTCTTATAAGGCAATCTTCATAACGTGACAAAAAAACTTCCCTTAAAACCTTCAACCAGTTTTCTTCATTTATTCTACAGACTTCGTCTTCTCTTACGCTTGATACCACTCTGAAATTTCCAGACTGACCACTAAATTAATCGCGGCAGCGAATGTTTTTATTTGATTTGATCGTAAGTTGACATCATTTAGATCCTCACGAATCCCACGCGCCTTTTAGCGTGAATGATCACGCGCTCTAGTAAAAAAGTATCGAAATTGGTATGAACCAATGTCAAAACATTCATATATACACATATGATTGTTTATGTATAACAATAATTTTGGTTTCAATAGCATCACAAATCAATCATTTTTCAACAAATGCAAAAAGTCGACTCACACAAAATATATGCAATTCCTCCCTTCATGACAACCCATGTTTTGCTGACGCCCAAAATAATTCCACGCAAACGAAGAAACTTCCGATCGAAGATAGGAATGTAATTAATAAACAAATAAGGTAAACAAAATAAAATGCTGCGAACTACATTGGCATATTGCTTCCTCTCTTCTTTTTGTCGCAGTGTATCCTACTCGGATTGTATCAAATTAGATTTATCACTTTTGGCTTCCTCAGGAAGCTTTGTTTTGTGATACATAGTTTGGTTCATGAATCGATTCAATCGATCGCTCAATCGAACAAATTTGCGCTACATATAATTTATCACCTTTTTGAAAAAACTTTTGTCGTGTCGCGTCGAGTTGCAAAACGAAAACCTACATTTGGTCCGAATTTCAACTGGATATTTCAATATTTACGGACTTTGCAGCAATAACAAATTTTTTTCGAAAAATTGAAAATGTCATAAAATTTGAACGGTTCGACGGATTGACACCAAATTCAATCCCAAACTTTGTCCAATTATAAACAATGTTTGCTCTAAATTTAAGGTTAATATCTCAAAAAATGTGACAGAGAGCGTACAGAGAATTTTGAAAAAATAGACAATTGCATAAAATTTGAACCGCTCTACCGATTTTCCTCAAATTCAATACCGATCTTTGGATCACGATAGTTCAACTTTTTACAAAATTTCAGCCCGTTATCTCAAAAAATATGACAATTAGAGAGCGTACAGAAAATTTCGGGGAAATTCAAAATGCTGTAAAAAACAAACGACTGTATAGATTTTGCTACAAAATTGAACCAAATGAGGGAATTCAATCCTTCAACATGTGGTATAAATTTCAGTTTGATATCTCAAACGGTTTTCGAGTTATGAAGGATTAATGATCTGTACACACACACACACACACACACACGCACGCACACACGCACACACATACGGACAGACATTTTTTCTAAATGTGTTTTCTCGACGTTTTGGAATATTCTGAACACAATGACATGAAAATCTCGAAAAAAAAAAAATTCTTACTATCACAGAGCTTCCTGAGGAAGCAAAATCGTGGAAAAATCAGCACTTGCCTATTATATTTGCATGTACAGTTGTGACATTTCGCCACTCTTCATAAATTAAACTCCCTTCTATTATACGCAACTCAAAAGTATTCCCAACTTTTTTGTTATCCAACGTCGTTTGTTTATCAATTAAATTTCTAATTCAGTGGGGAGTTCTTTAATCCCTATAAAATAATTTCTATACCCCCGGTTGCATTTTCCGTCACCATAAGCGTCATGAAGAGGGATACAGAATAATCAATAACGACATCGAACCCAAAATCGATTAACCTCACGTAGAAAACTTTGAAAAAAACGAAAGCTCGTAATGACAAAGCAACTTGCACGGGTCTTCTTTGCATCCTTCTTATAACGAAGGTCCTAAAGCCAGACCTGAAGTGTAGTACTCTCATTACACTAACCACTTTATTAATCGACCACCGCACCATCAATGAATATTCTCGGTCATGCACGTGGTTGCATATATACTCGTTTATTGACAAAAACAATACGTGTGCAGGAGCGTGCGCGTTGGAGGGCGCCAAATTGCTAGTACAGTCACGTTCCTCTTCCTTTGTCACAGAAAGCTCGTTAACCTTCGTTATTCTAAGAAAAAATGGTGACGAAAATTCGTTTTCGTCCAGTAATAAATATACTTACATGTTATTGGCTGCCCTTAACTGACAAGAGGACTCGTCACTCTCATTGTTATCGGACTCCATCGGTGATTGCGCAGCATGATTCCTAGCCGGCAGCCTCTCGGCAACTCGCACCACTCCCGTCTTATAACGCCCCGTATTTTTTTGACATTTCCGGCCTCCTACCTCCCGATCGCAGTGACAATCCACGATTACCTCCGGATTATTTATTTGTCGCAGCACACGAATAATCACCGATTAATTCGGCGATATTCGCTGCGAGGGGGGGGCTACTCTGTCTCGCGAGCAACCCCAACGTTCGCCCGGCGGTCACGAAACGGCGACCTCTGCGCCTCAGGAAATACGACAGGGACGTCACAATGCGCCATCACAAGGAACGCAGGTGGCGCCACCGGCTGGCAACGGATTAGTACAAAGAAAGAGAGAGAGAGCAACAACGGGTTCATGCACTGTTAAAAAAGTTTTAGGTGAAATTACTACAGAATGTTGGACGCTCGCTTCCTAAACACGAAATGGGTATTAAAAAATTTAATACACGAGTATAACGTAAAATTGATGTGCAGTTCTGCTGGATTTGTTTCAGAAGACGTAATGCGCTATACGAATCGTGTTTTTAATAGATGTTTACTTTAACTTTACCTCACGTACATTGAATTTCAGAACAACCTCCTTCACTGTTAAATATATTTCAGGTTAAATTACTACACGTGTGCAGTAAGCTCTTTTAAAGAAACAGGTATAAAAAATTTACTGCACGAGTGTAACGTAAAAGTGATGCACAATTCTGGGTAATTCGTCAGAAAAGTCGTATTACTTGGTTCACAGTCTCCTAAAATCGTTAATAAGGTCGTGTACATAAATTAACTTTCATTTTATCACACGTACATTGAATTTTCTTTTTCTTTAGTATGTTATTTGGTATATTGGATTTCCTACACGGGTTTAGTATAAATTACTATACAGTACATGAATTTTCCAAATATTTTTTACAGTGCATGCATGCTCTTTACATACATATATGTAAAGAGCAAAATTAAGTGAGGAAGCAATGTGCAAGGTTCTACTTTGCATCCTTTTTTTTGTTTTTTTTTTTATGGTATAACTGACATGAAATACCGCATATATGCGAGATGGTTTTATTTGCCAAATATTTATAAGTTAACGATTAATCTAGCGGTAGGGTATGAAAAATAATGCTGATATTATTTTTATCACGAGAAGAATTAACTCTGTCGCTCGTACACGTAATTATCATGATGACGAATATCCGTGAAAACAAAGCTTCCTCTACGAGGAAGCAAAACGTTTTACGAATTCTAAATATCAATTCTTTATCAATTTATTTGTCCTGTATATTTTGTGAATTCTTGGAAACAAAATTTGTTACTTCCTGTGACAATAGTTTTTTCGTAGATTTGACAAATATTACAATTTACATATACCACTTATAATTTACAAAAAAATCAATTCTACATTTACCAAACTGATAATTTTTATTTTAGTATTTTTCTTTTACTCAACTAAAGAATCCCGTCCAATTTTGTTTTTTCGATTTAACTACGGGAAAAAGAGATGGCGAAACAAGGGAAGATAGAAATACATGGTTTTATTATAAAATGATGAATTTATCTTCGTAGAACAATTACCAAACTGCTCGAAAATAGCAATTATAGAATTGTCTCGTATCAGTGATTATCAAAAACAGCTAAATTTATTTATTAATCTATTCTGCTATGTTAATGCATTCATATACTCCTTTTTTCACTTTAATGATCAATTGTTTTTCCCGCTCTTTTATCTTTCGTAGAATGCATAAAAAACATCAACAATAAATAATAGTATCCAATTCATTGTTTCCCTTATAGTTTTTGTTCATTTTTATTTCATCATTTTGATAAATAATGTCTATTTGCTCCCGTTTAAGGTGATGTTTTATGTTATGTTTATGTTACCGACCGAGCAGTAACAGATCATTTTAATAAAAATTTAACGAGGATATTCAGTAACGAAATATTGCATTGTATCATGCATTGTATCTCCACTACAATCGATAACAATAGTGGAAGTGCATGCGCGCATTTTTTGCAGTGAGCTAAACACTCTCGACTGTGATTTAAGTTATCAACTGTTGGGTTTCACCAACAAAAGCTTTAAGTGGATACATTCGATCTAGTCCGCTGAAGGTATATTACCAACCTTCGGTTACCCTATTTATTTATTTAAATCCGTCAACCAAATTCAATTTTTATTCATTCTGCAATTTGCAATTGTAACAATCTATTATTATTATTAAATTGCAAAATATTTTGCACGTAAAAAATTTCGCACTTCATTTGAAACTAATGAGTTATTAATGTTCTATCGATTAAAATCGACAAATTTGAAATACTAACATCTATTACGCGCCGTAAAATGAAGGAAAATGCCACTCTGATATTTTTTGCATTCAGGTGTATTTTTTTTTAACAAATATTACGAATACGTCAGTAATAAAAATATCATCCAAACTGTAGATAGTTTATTCATAATATTTTTAACTAAATTCATGGTACACATTATTTTACAAGTAAAGCGCTTCACTAATGACAAACCCACTAGCGAAAACACCTTCGATTATTCGTACATCGCGTATTAAAATACAACAATTCGATATGTATGTTACACTTAATAAATCATTGAGCACGCATATTACGATTATTACAAGTACTGTGAGGCAATTCCTAGTGTCGTAATACTGTTATGTTATATCTCGAATATATGCGATTTATAGACTATGCAATTGGTAACAGATCCAATGTGTTAAAAAATATATTATCGTTGATCCTGTCAAAGGCCAACGGCTTCAACTGCGCCTTCAGATTGCAATTCGTTTGCAGGTACGCAATCGACTGGACGGAATTATCATCACTTTTAGTGTAGAAAAAAACGTGCTATGTGAGCAGAAATTCGTAAGTTTCAAGGCACTTGTTTCGAAACCGTACGAATATCACAATTCGAACAAACATGTACGTATTTATAATTTTGATAGTTGCGCCAATTCACACGTTACATATGCGATCACTGAAGACTTTTTATAGTCACGGGTAGACTCAATACCGACGTACAAATTTATAATCAAAAACATTCACACTTTTTCGCAAACCCAAATTTTTTCCAATCGTTTTTCGGAGAACCTGGTCAAGACAAAAAGGCTTTACAATTTTTTTTCCGGTCTTTTGCACTTGTAATGACTTCCGGTTAATAATAAGAATTAATGCACTAAAAAACAAACATTTCTTTCTATGGTTTTTCAAATATAACATCGTTTTTTAAAATTACCTGGTTGAATGTTAATTTTTTTTTTTTTCGAAATATCATACTTTTATAAAACTATTCCTGAAGCTCTGACGAATTAATGTCATTAATTTAAAGTAGAAAAATTCAATAGCGAAATAATTTCCGATTTTTATAAAACATGATACAATTCTTGTTTTCGGCTTTATATTAATTAAATGAAACTGCCAGAGTATCAGAAGCCCTTTATCAAAACTAATGGGTTATTAAACACCGAATCTAGATTACGGCCTCAAAAAATATGATCCTCAACGTAAAATTGATCATTCTCAACCAGGCGTAAGATTTTTATTAACAAGCTTGGCGTTTTTTGTCCTGCCAGGTTTGCCGTCGGTATTTAGCGTCGCTTTAATACTATTTTTCAACCTGAGGTCAGATTACTTTTCTTTCTTATTCTCGTTGTCTTCCTCGTTTGTCTTCATATCTTCCGGAACTTCACAGTCAACATCAGAGATGTTGACGCTTGGTGTAACGATATCGTTCTTCTTCTTGTTCAAGTCGTCAATTTCGCCGTCTGCGTTAGTCGCATTTTCGTCTTCAGGTTTGTCGTCTTCCTCGAGAAGATAATCCCAGTCGTAGATGTCACCACCATCACGAACTCTCTTCAACTCGCGCTTCAGCATCTCCAGACACTCTCTTCGCTCCTTCCACTTCTCCTCGTTGGTCCGACCGTCGCATTTTTCATTTGGCTCCTTCTTCAGCAGCTCATCAGCTTCTCCGGGTTCACCCGTTTCGTTCGTTTTCTCCGTTTCCCCGGCTTTTTCTTTCTCTTCGCACTCCAACAGATATTTTTCGTAACTGTCGACCTGATGGAAAAAAGTCAACATTACTCTTTCAGAGTTAATCGTAAAATGACGATATTTTCATTATTATTGAATATTTATTCGCATTTGCCAATTTCAACAAAATTAATTATAAAAAAATTAAAATTTCGATGAAATGACATCTAAACCGATGCATTTCCAATTATTATTGTGGAAGAGTGTCAAAATTGTGGAGGCAGACGGGATAATTGTTGAAACTTCAAACGCGTTTTTCTCAATACCGTATTTTTTTCCAAATTGTTAAGATGATTTCGTCACAACTATTCAAGAGGTCGTGATAAAATTTGAGACTCATGTTCCTTGTACTATCAGTTTATGGGTTAAACTATTAAATATGTGAAATTCTGATGAATAACATTGTGCTCATGAATTTGGTATACCAGTTTATGAATAAAAACCTTCAGTACTCATGCTTGATTAAATTTCAAGTATATTCTTCTTATAGTGTTCCTTTAAGATGCAACAAAATATACCGTATGATATTTCTTTGAAAAAAAGGCAAATAAAAAAATTGTAACTCAACGCACCTTTTCTTGGAGCATCGCTTGCACGTCATTCTGTTTCCTCAAATGACGAGGCAGCCAGAAGCAAGCTTGAAGAAGCCGCAAGAAGATCCAAGCCGCACCGGCGAGGGCCAAGTAAGAACAAGCGGTAAAAACCATGTTGACAAAATCTACTGAGACCTGTTGGTACTTCATAGTTAGTCTCTTTTTGTTCTCTGGAAATAAAAAAGGTGTTTTATTGAATACAGTACTGCTTACATCACTGAAAATTCCGAAACTTCATGTCTGAATATTCATATGCGAATACATAAAAAAAGTTTCCAATCTCTGGCCCTTTAAGACCCTTAATGACAACATACAAAATACAAGCAAAATATATGGAATAAAAATATATTTTCTTGATTACAGCGCTTAAGAAAACTTATTTTTAAATCTTCGGAAATGCAATATCGAGCATTTTGAATCAGCGTTTTTCGGGCTAACATATATTGCGTAAAAATACTGTGAATTGTTATATACGATTTTTCGTTTACCAAAAATTATACTTAAAATTACCAAACTGGTTGCTAGAACCTAATTGCAAACAAAATAAAACCACGAAACTGGCCTTATTTTCTTCACGACAAAATATTTTCGGCTCTGACTGTAAAATTTTTCATTTCATATTTTAATTGTTTATAATAAATAAGACTTTAGATATCGGTACTTTTTTTACGTAATATAATAAACTTAAAATACATGGTTTCATTACGATATACAATTACAGATAAAAGAGATCTGTAGATGCAAGAAATAAAATCGATTATCAAATAAAAAAATTAATCAGCATAGGGGACACTCATATTTATTACAAAATAGTACGAAGGTGCTCAGGCCCGAGTTTCTGACAGTCCAGCAAGCAACCATTGATCGATTGTGTCTTTCACAGCCCCGTTTACGTGGTGCCTCATCATTAAGTACTAACATCGAGTTAACAGCGAATATTTTTATTTATTTACTCACCACGACGAGTTAGCACGACGTTAAATGTACAATTGCAGAGAAAATCATTGGCGATCGTTGCTCGTTAATTATGCAAATGAAATTGAAAGTTAATTATAGATTAATATAATCTATAATATAATAACTTAAATAGTAAATAGCATATTAAATAACACAAATAATTAATTTACGCAAATCACATCAGAACGGCAAAGGTAAACTGTCCATTTTTCAGAGCCTTAGGAAAATGTTAATTATAACAAACGATATATTTAATAACATTAAAATTAATTTCTATAAAAATGTATTTTCGTAGTAATAAAATTAAACAATTATTAATGAGAAAAAATACAATGAAAGAAAATTGTTTGTAGACAAATTAGCGATCTGCTCCATTTAGAATACAGACACAGCATGTGTCAAACCACTCTATAGCAATTACTGATAAAATTGCGAGGCACATTGTAAGTGAAAGCTTTGGCACTTCGGGTCACTCACCTTATTTGTTAATTAGCCAATGATTTCATTTCTAGCTTGAGACGAATTATTGACGGACAAGCGTCAAAATGTGAATGTCAACCGACTGGAAGTAGAGGAGACTACGATGTGTCAGACTGACGGATACAACGCAACTCCACCACTGACCCCTATCGCATTAATCGATATATGGATGTTGCCACGTATGATTGACCACCGGACACCATAACGAGTTTTTCGCCGTCCACAACGATTTACGCCAGGTATTTAAGCGTGATTCTAAGCACACGTACAATGCTATTCAAAAAAGATAACATAGTTCTTAATTATGAGCCGAAAAAAATGTAGATTGCAGTTTTTTTTATTTATAATTATTTTCAAGGCCTTTAGATTTTATTCCACAATAACGAGTCCACAACGATTTACGCCAGGTATTTAAGCGTGATTCTAAGCACACGTACAATGCTATTCAAAAAAAATAACACAGTTCTTAATTATGATCCGACAAAAAATTTGGAGTCCAGTTTTTTTATTTATAATTATTTTCAAGGCCTTTAGATTTTATACGACAATAACGAGTCCACAACGATTTACGCCAGATATTTAAGGGTAATTCTAAGCACACGTATAATGCTATTCAAAAAAGATAACATAGTTTTAAATTATGAGCCGAAAAAAATGTGGAGTGCAGTTTTTTTTTTAAATATTTTCGAGGCCTTTAGATTTTATTCGACAATAACGAGTCCACAACGATTTACGCCAGGTATTTAAGCGTAATTCTAAGCACACGTACAATGCTATTCAAAAAAGATAACAAAGTTTTAAATTATGACCCGAAAAAAATGTGGAGTGCAGTTTTTTTTTATATTTTCGAGGCCTTTAGATTTTATTCCATAATAACGAGACCACAACGATTTACAACAGGTATCTAAGCGTGGTTCTAATTACCCATACGATATTATTTAAAAAAATATTACCCTGTTTTTTTAATATAAACGGAAATGAAAAACAAAATTTCGAACGCCGTTCTTACTTTATTTACAACTATTTCCATGCCCTTATAGACTTTCTTCCACGATAACGAGTACTCCGCTGTCCACGACAATTTAAAACTGAATGATTGAACAAAATAATGTACACATTTTAAAAAATATAAACAGGATTGAAAAACAAAATTTAGAGCGGTGTTTGTATCTTATTTATTATTATTTTCGAGGCCTTTTAGACTTTCTTTCACAATAACGATTTCTCCGCCGTCCGCAACGAGTTGCAACTGGTTCCTAAGCGTGCGAGTCTAAGTACACGTACTATATTACTCAGAAAAATATTACACGGTTTTTTAAAAGTAAAGAAAAAAGTGTTAACAAACTATAGAGCGCTGTTTTTCTAAATTTATACTTATTTTCCGAGGCCTTTTAAACTTTATTGCCTAAGTACACGTACTATATTATTCAGAAAAATATTACACGGTTTTTTAAAAGTAAAGAAAAAAAGTGTAAACAAAATATAGGGCGCTGTTTTTCTAAATTTATACTTATTTTCCGAGGCCTTTTAAACTTTATTGCACAATAATGAGTTCTTCACAGTCCACAACAATTTGCAAAAGCGTGACTCTAAGTACACGTACTGTTTGATTTAAAAATAATACAAATTTTCAAATTAATTTGATAATTTCAAAACTTTGCGCACTATTTTTTTACTTATTATTATTCTTGAGGTCTTTGAGACTTTCTTCCGCAGTAAAACCTCCTGGAAGAATACCAAAAGTTCGACGAGCGCTATAAGTTTTGTTTTGTGTCCCCTTCCAACACTCCTAGGCTGTTTTATTATGCGATTTCTCATTGTCGTCATACGTGCGAAGAAAAAGTGGGGCGAGTTCCCGTGGACGACTAGTGAATCGATTAATTCAATTCGAACGGAAACTTGGTAGTGTAGTACACGGCCAAATGCGCTTCAGTGACACGGCGTGCCAGCCTCAGAATTAGAAGGGCGTAAGCGGCGTGTTAAGTGATGGAACTTACATCCTTCTTACTTTTAGCGTTCCACATACTGTGTGGTATCAGTGTTTGAAGGTACTGCGGTGAAAGATGTCATTTTCTATCGTACAGCATTGGAAAAACCTTGGTCCGAGTTCGGGAAACTTGTTATAGCTATTATTACACGTGATACCAGCAAAAGTTGTAACTTTTGATCCTACTTTGTTTATATACTCTATAGATAATTTTGTGTAATCCTCCTTTCTAGGATATTGGTACATTGGTAAGAAATAGTAAAATAATTTTAACAAAGACGAACATGTTATATACATGGAGCCGCTTAAAAGGTCATTTAAACAAAGCATAAATAATGTCTGTAAAAATAATGTACTGCTACTTTCATTTTCGTGACATTTGTAATTGTTGCCGAAAGTTTCATTTTTCTGAAAAAAAATGTAGACTATTTTTTAATTATTACAGTTAAATGTTATGAAAAAATATATATATTCAATGAATTACTGAATAAAGTTAATAGGAATGAAAATTTTGGCTGTGTTGGGATATTCCTTTTAGCTATTATTGTACAGAAATAAAGTTAATTTATTGTTTATATTATTTATTATATATATTGTATAACACAAAAAAAACTAGATAATGCGTAATAGGAAAAACAAAAATATTCTCTCTACTGTTTAAAAAAATATGAAGATGTTTATTGTCAAAACGTTGGTAGATATTGTGAAAAAATTATTAACATAATAAGCAAACACATTAAGTGAGTTACAAAAAAATTTTTTTAGCTCTAAGTCGAATTACATGGTATGAAATCCCCTCCTAAAATTTTTATTAAAATAAATAATGCAAATGTCGGTCAAATAACGTGTACATTTTTCACATTAGAGGCAATGAATATTATGATAGTTCGAATTATGGAAAGATACACTATATAAGTACGATGTAGCTGTGTATTTTGTCCAACTTGTATTTATGTAGGAAGGCACTTGGACGGGCTTTATGAATTATAAAGATCCAAAACTGTAGGTTGTGTTCTGAAATTGTCGGAGAACGCGAGCGTGACCATAAAAACAATTCAGAAAATCGATTGTAGCTCGGAAGTAGATGTTACTTTTCCGAGAAACACTAGTTTCGATTGCTATGAACCTGACGAAGGGCTCTTAAACCGTTCAATACTATGTAATAGACAGTCATCGACTAAAATACCGAAAGTTCGAAAAAATTTATTTAAAAAATACGGCCCCGGTACTGAAATTTCTATTCATAACTTCAAAAGATTTCTTGATCAAAAGGAACATACTTTACATGACCTTTTTATGCAGATAGAGTGTATGACGTCATCTCCCAAACCTTTAACTTTTGCAGCCTCAAAAAATCAAAATCTACTTTGAGAATTACAGGTTCACCAATTTTTTGGGTTTACTTCATATATTTTTGAACCAGGACTACTTTTAAAGTGACTCATCAATAATTCGACGTGGGCAACATTAATATTATAATTTCCACACTTGAACTGGAATAAAACAATCTATTGGTGCATTATAGAATTGAGTTTTTTTTTTAAGGTCGATTATGCTTCGTATATTTCAAAAAAAGTATGGTACTGGGTTAATTCATTCTGTACACATTACTATCGCATTCGGCAGTCAAGTTCTATGAATATCCAAAGTTGCGATATGCAGTATCATCCATTCGTGAATCCCATGCCAAACACGTTGATTCATCAAATTCTAGTTTAATGAAATTACATCAAATTGATCGATAACGCTATATTTTCCCACTTTTTCTTTCACTAAGTTTTGCTCACCTTTCGATTTATTGTGATTCAACGAATATTGAAGGTATGTATCCATCATTCCTTAGAAACAATGTAGAGTTCGAAAATAGCAACAACAAAAAACTCCTCGAGTTGTGAGTGAACGTCCTTTAATTAGTCATTAACGAACTAAAAGAACGCAGTAATAATGATACAATGTGGTTTCATTGCAGGACTTGCACAAATTGTCTTCTTTATCGGTTACATCTATTTTTGTTATCTATTTGGGCTATCGATATTATTGATTGGAACTTGGAAACCTTTCCTCTCAGCAACTTTGTACAAATTCATGTAAAGCACCTGTGATAACAATTGGTGCATTAATAAATTTCTGTTTTTTTCTTCTTTTCTGCATTTTCTTATCTTATTAAGCTTCAGAAAAAAAATTCTAGCCAAAATCACTCTCGAGGAGAATCAGCTTTAAGTTCACCTGTTCTACTTCTTTATTTGAGCACCGATGCTGCTTCTATTGGAACGCGCTACAGAAATAGCTTGCGCGGTAGCACGGCAACTGATCCCAACAAAAATATCCTCACGAATAAAAATCTTCACGACAATATATCGCCGTAATTGGTGCCGAAAGAAGATTATTTCTGCCCCTGTGAAAGTCTCTGCGTCTATTGATAATTATAACATTGCTTTCAAAAAATCAAAAAAAATTTTTGCATTTGTATATAGCTTACACCTTCTAGAATATAACTAAAAAATTTCAAAGCCGAATGTAAAATAGTTTGAGAATGGTAGACTTCTAAAGAGCAGCTGCTTGCAGACCAAAAGCGCGGTATTCTTCATGCGAGGCAGGCGTCATATAATGTAGAAAAGACGGTGTAAAAATGCTCGAAGTGTCCAAAGTACGATGTGCATGCGGACACTTGTCCATTTTTTCTTTACGCATGATTTTACGACCCGATCGCATTGGAAAGGGTATACCGACATTTTTCGACGTTTTGGCAGTACCTACTCCTTGTTCTATTTTAAATAATTTTGCGTTAATTTAGCGTTTAATAAACAAAATAAAACTTTGAAAGATAGTGTTTCCTTCTTTAGGGGATGTTTTAAAAACATTACGATTTCGAGAACAATTAAACTTTTACAAACAAGTGTTGCAATAACACGAGTTGAGAAAAAGTTTTTCGCACCCGTATTGTAAAAAATTTCATTCTACAAGGTGCAAGGGCGTTTTTATGCGCGTAAAGTGTGCGAAAAACTTTCTATTCTAGCAGCGAGTTAAATAAAATAACAATAGATATTTCAATTGACGAGAATCGATCGACGGTTTAAAATTTAACGTGATTCAAAATTTTCGTTAAATATCAGAAAATCATTTTGGTGCAGTAAATAAGCAACGATGCAAATTTAGACCTTCGTAATTGTTACTTATTATTTTATACCTCGGATAAAAGTTTTCTACTAGATTTGCTAAAGGTTTGAAATAATGAGGAAATCATTTGTAAGGTTCTACTTGGCAGTCTTTTGTAACAATAAAAAACAAGAATAAATTAATATCTAATCACGCGAGATAACTAACTGCAGCTTTATTACAGTCGGATCGCGCCAAGAGTAATGATTAATGGATGGGAACCGCATCGACGATGAAAAGAAAAAACTTTATGACGTTTCGATGCTTTTTGTGGATCCTCTTCGGGAAATGTATAATCTGTGAAAATCATACAAGAACTCAATATAAATTAATACTCTAGACTACTATGTGAATAAATAACGTAATTGAAAAAAAGTTAAGTATAAAAATACAATATTGTCTGAATTCCTACACATCTCATTGTCTTGTACAAAATATACTGAATGGTGTTTTACTTTGCAGAGATTTATTACACTGTGAAAAATGTTTGCGCTGTTCTGATACAACCGTGTATGAATTTTGTAAATACGAGATGAAAATTATGAAAATTTCAGTCACTGACATTGAAAAATACCCAATAAAGTTTTTGAAGTTTTGTCCAGAATTTTTATGGGCGTATCAATTTTTTTTACCTGTTTGCATTATTCCTCTGAAGTGTAAGAAATTTACAAAACTCGCTTTAAATGAACATTAATTTACTTGCAAAATAAATTTAATATGCATTCATGGAATTCACCAATTCTGTGATATAAAATTACAACACATGGTTACCAAATCAATCATTATTAAGTAAATACATGAAAATCATCATGTAGTTTTGGAATTTTAGTGCCCGATTTGAAATTTAATATACATTTTTCCAATAACAAAAAATCTCGCAATAGATCGTTGCCACTTATCTTACCAATTATTTTGTTTAATTAAAAGCCGTTCATAATGTTACATTTTGCGCAGCAATCGTGCCGTAATGTTCTAGAATGCTACATTTAAAAAAGTACCATTCATATGAAAATGTAACATAAATGTTTATGAGTTCAAGAGAACTAGATATCAAAAGTAATATCTATGAATTTTCAATCATATTATCGAAAAATGTCTATCGACGATTAAAAAACCAGAAACATTTGTGTTGTAATATTATCAAACGCTACATTTTTTCCGATACCGTTCATATGCAAATTCAATGTTAATGTTTATAAAATTTAATACACCGTTTATGCATATAGTGCTTCCAATACAAGCATATTCATTTTAAGAAAGATATTATTTACATTGCAGTTGTGGAATAACCTGGCATCTGATCAATTGTCATAAAAGTAAAATGCACAGATTTTTACTGATTCTCGATTAAATAACAACAACGAAAAACGTCTAGGTACAGAAATAACAACGCACTTTGCCTGTGGGTATTTCGAGGTTTTAATTAACGAAGACATTTGATACATTTGTGGTAGAAGGATGCAGGGAAGGGGAGGCAAGGAGTAGGAAAGGATGAGAAAGGAATGCTTACGTCGTGGATCTCACGTAGAAGAGAAGATACGGTGTCGCCGAGTGTCGTGGATTTGGCGCAAGTTTGTCCTCAAGTTCACGTTCCGGAATCGCCCGTACGGCCTCATCGTCGCATTCGAGCCACGTGCCTGAGTGTTTGCCGCGGCGAACGCCGCAGCATTCCATGCTCCGACAACCGACCCTCATAAGCTGCTCCTTGCTCTCGCTAATGTTAGGTTTACTCCTGAATATCTTGAGGATACTCGAGGACTTGTCGGACGACGGATTATTCGTATTGCTGCTGCTGCCACCTTGCGACATATTCTGACGCTTGCAGTCACGATCGCATCTGTAGTATTCCATGAACATTGACTCGTCCGGTACTTTAGTATAGGCGATATAATGGCCAGCCGTCATCGTTGCTCCTTGATGCATTATTACAGAGTACAGTTTGTAGACGTGCCGCGTTTCTGGCGCTCGTCCGGGACCGCCTCGCTGTTGCGACTGGTCGACGTTGCACTCTTCGCAAAAGCACTGAAGCGTCAGAGGCGTTGGCATGTGATTGTTGATTTTTTCCATCGAACTACAAAGAATAATCATCGTGTTGAGATATTTTTTTAAAATCAATGTCGCAAAACAGCTTGCTTTATTTTTCATTTTAAGGGTTTCATACCAGTGTAAAGTTTTTTTTACATTGTTCAAAAGTTTCTACGTTCTAGAATATAATATTAAGATTTCAAGGTCGAATCACAAATCGTTCGACACCTTCAGATACGAGTGACATTTTGTTCGTTCGTTGAAAAGCTGAGATTTTTTTTCACGCAGGAATATGGCTTGGCTTTTTTTAGCAATCATCAATCCCGTATTGAAATAATTTTAACTAGGAAATAAAAAAATCCAAGCAACTATCTTTCACGGTGCATTCAACCGGTGTATATCAAAGTTACAGCTAAATTGATGAGGTGAGATACAACCGAAAATCAATATTGGCGAAATCACATATACATACATTAATTACACATACTCCTGCAAAAGCGAACCTTTTAAACAGTCAATCAGACCGCAAAGTTGGTAAAATCGTTTGTAAAAATTGAAAACTGATTTGATTATATATGAATAATACCTCTGAACACATAAGTACGTAATATCTAAAGGCATTATGCCGAAGTTTAGTACTGAAAGGACTAGATTTGCGATAACAATTTGAATTTGGGTTAAGAGACATTTATAACTTCGTATGCACCAGTAAGTCAAAGAGTCGCGGGCTAAAAATAAATTGATATAGAAAACGACCTCGATAATTGATGTAATGCAATAATCCTGAATATCTTGAAAACTTATTAGTTCAATTCATGACTACGAGTTAAGGCAGTTTAGTTTTATCTTACCCCGCAGCGGAATAGAATCTCTTTAACTGGAGAACGAGAAGTCGCGGTAGGGATGGAAAGCAGACCTCGCGGCGTGCTTCGTTGTATCTGAGACAGCTCGCGCACCAGTATTTATCTCTGCCGCATAGAAGTTCGCTGGTGACTACCGCTCGTCTGTACACTTCGCTGTCCATCGCCTTGCCATCCTCGTCTGAAACATCGTCTTTATTTTTATTAAACTTTTGTTTCTTACTGAAAAAACGTTTGGTATCATACTGATATTTAAAATGAATAATAAAGCTCACGATTAATTCGTGAAAAAAAAACTTTTGTCCTGGCAATGGACAAATCCGATAGAAATTAAGGATATTAAATGTTCAAGAATGTTTATTTTAAATATCTAATAAAAAAAAAATTAGCTCAATAAAAATACACAAACTATTTACAACGCCCCAGTTAATTGTCAGTAGATTTGCGTATATACCTTTTTCATTCGATCGACCGGTCTCGATCGGGACGCAAATGTCGCAAAAAGTCTCCTTGCGTTCAGTAACGTGCTCGCACTCGAGGCACGTTGTGCGCAGCAAACTGACGCCCTCGAAGTCCTCGGAGATGAAACACTTTTTGCTCTCGGGACGATGCGAAAATAGCTCACCGTTGCTCCCATTGAAATCAGCGTGACCGTTCTCGAAGGGTCTGGAAGGTACCGCGACTCCGTTTACGTTCGTTTGTATTAGAGACGTTGTACTTCCTCGGGCGGATACTTTTTTCTTCTTCCAAGACTTGCGTAGAGCCCGCTTACCGGTACCACTGGCCTCTGATTGTACATCGGCCATACGGTCAGCGGAAAAATCCGCTAGGCCACCGTTACTCTGACCGAATTGGCTTTCCCTGTGCCTCACCAGCAATTGAAACGTTTCCCTAATATTGTCCAGCAAGCAGACCAGCAGCTCATGCGCATCCTGCTGCTGATTTCCTTCGAATATCGGATTCACTTCCCTACAAATAAAACACACAATATTATTCAATGAATCGTCGGCATTGGCGTCACGCGTGAATTTCAGTCGCGGCCAATTTCAAAAACGACGTTCGACGGAATTCCATGCTAGCATACGTTAGTTAACGTGATTACTTATTACTCATATTTTTAAGACAAATCTACAGTATTAGTTTGCATCGAAACGAAAGGCATCAAAATCGTGTAGCGTCGTAAATTGTAAGAAATTCTACAAGTAGCGCGGCAAGTCCCGACCATGAAAAAATTCCAAACCACGATAATCAAAAACGTCGGGCACATAATAAAAAATAACACGAGTTTCCGAAAACGATGTTTTAAAAATATTGTCGTTGACCTAGAGTAGCCAGATACTTTTGCAGTTTAGCGTAAAATTTAGTTTTTAAGAGGTCAGCGGTATATATTTTTAAAATCTAATACTAGCAGTCCATTCTATTTCGATTAATCAATAGCACTTATTTTTACCTGATTCTCGTCGCTTAAAATATAATTTATAATGAAATTTATGTGGATCTCACCTTAGAGCCTGTAAAAATGCGTCCGGTTGGTAAGGTTCGCTGCTTTCGCGGGCCTCCGAGACTCTTAGAGCCATGAACAAATCGTGCAATTTTTCTGTGGCAACTTGTATGCGCGGCTTATTGAGCTCTCCCACACCAGCTAAAGCCAAGAGGTCTTTACTGCTGTAACTGCGACTTCCGCTTGCCGTTAACGAGACTCCTGTTCTCCCGAGGGACGACGACTTTACCTGAAAACAAATTATTACAAATAACTCACGAATAGTATAAGGAGCTAGTAAAAAAATCATCAAAAGTTACCTTTGTCTGCAGTTGTTTTTCATTCAAATTGGAGAGATCGGTCGCTAGATGATGTAAGTTGTGCAAGAAAGACGGAGCAAATCGTAGCGTGTAAATAACGCTGTTGAGGAAGCAAGTATTGCCGAGATTGCATAGAGTAGCTATTCTCAATCCGTCGGAGCCAGCTCCAATAAAATCGTATGTGGGATCTTGGTGATGGCCCAGTTGACTCCGGTATCCATTCAACATCCTGCTTGAGCCTTTTAAGGTGATAAAAAATTGTGTAAAAAACGGTTCTGAGGCTGCACGAGTTAAATATTGTCGGTCCCTAGTGAAAGACTTGTTCAGAATTCCAATAGCTAAGAATCAGATACTACAGCTTTAAATGCTTGAATATTAATAGATTCCTACCCAGAATGGGCAATATTTAAATAAAATTGTATCCAAAATAGAGTGAGTAATTGTAATAATAGTGTATTATTAATATTCATTTATTGGATAAAATAATTTGATTAAATTAATTTATAATTAAAGATTGTATTATTGTCCTTAGTTGACAATCAATGACATTTATTGGAATGAGAAAGTATTTTAAATCCATTTTGTTTAAATATTGGCCATCCTTGGTTCCTAAAATGATATCAACTTTCTTTTCTCACAAATGGGAATTTAAACTTTTGTAGGGAAGCAGACATACAATTGTGAAATAAACAGTTTGTTTGCAATCATGATGAGTTTAAAGTGAACTATGAATTTTTGAGATGGAAAAGTTTTCAGTTGTGTGTAAAATATAATAATTTCAGCCAAGATAATTATTTCTCATTAATTTTTGCATTAATTACTTTGTAAAACTAGGTAAATCATCAGTAAAAACAACATTAGGAATTGTTTTAATAAAATTATATTCTCCGAATCGTAAAAAAAAGAACTCTCTGTATTTACTATACTTTGAATAAGACTCAAAACTTCTGTGTTATTTTAAGCTCATTTTAAAATACATGGGAAGGTCAAAAATACATCTTGTGTCTGTGGACAAAAGATTATTTCCCTACAAAAAGTCTCAATAACACAGTTCTAGAATTCGAAACAAATACGATTAACTGTTCAAACTCTGCAACTGTGCATCACACAATTTTCAATAAGCTGCATACTAATCGAACCATAAATCAAATCATAAATTTGTGTTTCAGCTGAGTAATAATATTTGAATTTAAACGTCAAGTGCTGAAAATGTTGCATATACTAATGGCCGATTTTCTAAATTTCAGAGCACTGCTCGTCTAATTTATCCATCCGCCGTCATTTTTTAACTTTACTTTCAAATCACAGAAGCTCAATCCATCATCATAACTGCAAAAGGTTGTCTTCCAATTTCATCCAGGGAAAGAAGAGTTTCAGGCTAATATGTTAGTAACATCGGTAGTTGTAATTGTTGATAGCATAGTCACAGATCCTTTATCTGCACTCCAACTGAAAATCTGTTTTCTAATTCTATAAGAAATGGATAACAAAAAAAAAAGAGCAATCTAAGGGTAAATTTTCTATTGGTCTTTCACTCATCTTACAGGAAGTATCAAATTCTTTTCAATACACTAACCATTTTTCACAATACGCAATTAATTCCATAGTCTATTCCTAAATGGAAGTCCCCGTTAAGAAATTAATTTTTTTTTGGCAAACAATGAATTGTATTTTCAATTTTATAAAATGTAAATATACCTGTATTAAATTTATGAATTAACACAGAAATGGCTCTTATAAAAACTGTCTTGAATTAATTATGTTTATATTTACTTTTTGATATCTCATTCAAGTCCAATAATTTGATAATTTAAGGACTAATAGAATATTTGTTGTTATTGATACAATAGTCTAATAAAAAATGAATTTAAGTTTTCCAGAGCACATTGTATTTGAGGAAAAACACTTTTTAGCACATGTTAGAAGATTTTTATTTAAAGCCTTTCCAACTAAGTAATTGTCACTTGAAAAATTTGTGGCATTTTGTTTTGTAATGAAAATCCTTTAGTAAAAAAAAACTCCAATCTAATTCTCAAAAAATCCCATATTCCTCTTCCAAGAGACTGTGTTTTTTATGCATCTATACAACAAATACATTCTATTCAAAAACATGATCGCAATGAATTTCTCCCTCGTAATTTATACTTACAACATTCTGCTCTAACATCTCAGTAATTTATTCTATTAAATTTGCCATTGGTAAAAAACAAAATGTATTTTGTTCATATTCAAATATCTCACCTTCTGTTAAGGATTTGCCCATATAGTGCAACACTTGTAAATGAAAACAATTGTAATTAGCACTATTTGTGCCTATGATCATTTGGGTTTATCAGAAGTTTTTGTAAATTTTCTTTGTTGTATTCCAACAATGCAAACTTTAATATCAATATTTACTTTGAACATCTTGTGCTAACATCTCTTTCGCATTTGTTTTTTTCATTTAAGTGGAAGTTTTGTAATGTTTGGCATTTAACAACTTGCACTATGATCGTTATAATTTTCTATTCTCGTCATCCTAACACTGTTGTAATTTTTTCTTTCAAATTCCTTTGCGAACATTATTTTCATTCTTACATTCAAATTCCTGCACTAAAATTGAAGTACCTTCACGAACGCGATAGTGAATCTTTTTTAAAAATTCATACACCCACATTGTTGTCATCTTTCCTTCAATTTACTGAGTCGATGTTTGAGTTGTTCTTTTTTATTCCGGAACTAATGTTACTGTAACGTTTTATTCTAATGTGTACCATGTCCGCAGGGGGGACTGGCTACTGAACTGGGCTGACTCTGTAATACGCGAAAATGCCTGAAGACGGGGGAAATGCAAAAAAAAAAAACGTTTTGTTTTGATTTACCACACTAGTATCAGCGGAATCAATATTTTGATAACCCAAAGTTAAAAGTATTGTGAATATTGCTGCCAAATAGCCACGTGAACATTATTGTCAGTTTTAATTTGTTTTCAAAACACCACAATGAAATTATTGTTATATTAAATTCAACCGACGTAACATGATATCAATTGGTACGTTTAAGTTCTGTACTAACATTATTGTTATCTCTACTTTAAAACTTCCGTGCTAACATCACTGTAATTTCCACTCTAAAAATTCTGTGCTAATATTTTCAAACATTTTGCTTTGAGATAACTGCAACATTGTTACTATTATTTATATTTCTTCAATTCTGGGCGATTTATGTATTTTTAACATAAAATCCATTTACAGAATCTGAGTACAGTCGCTGGTATTCGGGCGTTTGGAAATTACTAGGGCTAATATTCGTCGTAAAAGTGTATCTTATTACATATTACTTTATTACCCCTCCGTATAAGCTGTTATCCTCGTATCAAAATGTTCGTTATCAGTGATATTGCCATAAACATTCCTTTCGAGCGACTACGCTAAGATCATTGAAACCAAACGTCGTCGAGCGACTGGAGCTTCCATGGAACTGACAGAGCGTCGTAAGATGGGGACGAGTAAGCTTACCGTACGGAAGATCCTGACCCACGAAGAAGCCCCCTCGAGTAGATGTGTGAGGGGGCTGTGAAATGGTCCTGTTAATGGTGTGCTCGCGCCGTGGGAGGGAGAGGCAAAACTTTTTCCTGGGGGGAACGGATCGTTCATCCGAGTCTTCTTCTGCTTCTAATACTGTCATTTTTCGCTAACCTAAAATCGAAAGATCGTCATTGATGTTGAATGAAAGGTGATGGAGGAAAAAAAAAAAAAAAGAAAAACAACAACAAGGGGCAGACACGTCAACTCGGGTAAAAGTGTCAGCAACGATTGGGATTTGCGATGCGTATGCGGCGGTGTATCAACAAGTTCGCGTGTAGAGGCAACGACTACGAAATTGGTAGATAGATAGCGAAAGAGACGATATTGGATCTGGCCGATGAGAATACGTGGGACAACGACGAGCCGTGCGAGCCACTGCTCGACATAAATATTAAAGGAAGGTCTGCGTGTGTGTGTGTGTGTGTATGCGTGTGCGTGCATGTGTTTTTTTTCGAGTTTCGCTCAGTCTTACTTACGTATTATCGGGTGGAGGAGTCATGGAATAAATAAGTTAACTGTTGAAGCGTCACTCTATCCGATTATAAATCGCGCAACGTTGTATTAACACGGTGTTTTTGAGTGTCCTCACGACGACACCGCGACTACATCTTACAATTTACGTTGCACGGAGTTTCAAGCGTTCGACAATTTTCATCAATGGCCATTGCCCGTTTCACCTATTATAGAGAGTGTGTTTCTCGGCACGGTTTCGCGTTCACACCCCGTACCGTTTCCTCCTGCCGGTTTTCAACGACCTTTTGGGCTTTCGCGTTTGAGCAACACAACATTCTACTGTTGCCGACGACAAGAGTCGGACGTCTTGAGGATTGATACGGTGCCTCATCGACCGCTCGGCCAATAACAGCGCGCATTATGCGCCTGCACTGCTGCGGACGGTTTACATGTGCGCGAAAACGTCCGGCGATAGAAGGTGGAGTATATGGTGCATCGAATAAAACACCGTGCACATTCCTTTCCGATTATATTGCCAAAGGGCTCATAGGACGACTCGGTTGCAGCGATAATGCAATGTTTTTGCAGAATCGAATTCTAAATCACGCACTCTACACATCACCAAGTCTCGGGTACATCACCGACTCTACACCACGAACTCTACGTTACCGACCATACACCACCGAATTTACACGGCGAACTCTACATCTCGGAATTTACACAACAGCAACTCTACACTGTCCAAGAACCTCTTGCGTGGGCCGTTTGGGCAATTCGACACTGTCATTGGACGCGAATTGGTGACCATGTAGCATCGGTGCGGTGTATGATGTGTTTGATGTAGAATATGGCCAACGGAAGTTTAACTCGTAATGGTACCATGAATATCCCTTGCCTTTTATGATTAGGACACTTTATGATTAAGTCCCAATCGTCGGACATAGACGAAAATTTAATTTCTTTCTTCCTTGCACTCAAGGTGCGTCCGACCAATGGAACATGTGCGGTCATTGGGTCTAAAGGGTCTCTCGTCAGCACGAGTGATCGACGAAAAGCAGACCCCGTTCAGCGATATTGACCACGCCCGTGCACAGATGCTGCACCGGTCTCTGCACACTTGAGTGTTGTTACTAGAAAATCCTGGGAACAATGCTTTATTTTTTGGGTCGTTTATAAAGAACGTTTTCGTGCATAAATACAATGTTTTACAGAAAGTTGTGCGTTTAATTTAATGATCTGAGGAGAAAGTCGTAGTCGGGCTATAAGTTGCGCTTGATTGATCAGTGATTAGTCGTTGAGATGATGTGTTACTCAGTCGGTAACAAAAGTACTGACTGCGTTTTAGCACTCTGAAGTCATTACTTCTCGATTTTTATTTTTTAAATCAACCGTGGCGAAGAATAACGCTTCGGGAAGATTTAGCTATCTCACTCGCACTTACGGTGGCTCGGTAAGTATAACCAGAGCTGGTATAACCTGGTATAACCATCTCTGGTATAACACATTACCTTGATAGCAACGTTCTACTATACCGATGACTCATCGGTAATGTAGCTTGTGGCAAAATTGAACAGTAGTGATGAAGCTCATATTTTAGCGGTGGGAATTTGCTATTCTATGCTTCACTGTCACACCATCTACGCCACCTTGTTTACGTTTTGTTCATGGAGGTTACCTCTATCCTATCTACCTCTAGCCTCCATGGTTTTGTTGACGGACGCATCGAGGACATATAATATATTCTGTTTTTTATTTCGCCTGAAAATTTAATAACTATGGCTGCAGAGGAAGGTTTTGAACAGGTCAGATATTGATTTTAATGAAAATTGTTATTTCTTGTTTTGCAGATGAGTTTCGTTAGTACTTAACCTTCCTTTGTCATACATATTCAAAAACCGTGTTCAGTTGTCTTTTCATTTCACTGAAAATCATTTTCCATGGGTAGACACAAATGAGAAGCTATTAAATGACAGTGTTTGTCATGAGAAGCTATTAAATGATTCATTTAATATCTTCTCATTACTATTTCTCAATCTACTTTATGTTGCACTATTGGAGCGTTATACCATACATCAAGTATTTTCCCCCATATATACCCTTTCATGAACAAGATGGAAGCATCGATAAACAATGTGGAGCATTCCTATCACATTCAAAATACATTTGACCGGTCCAAAAGGACAAGCTGCCGTCCAAATTGAGCAAAAAGTTGCAGAAGTTCTTTTATTATTTTTCTTTGGGCTGCAAGTAACATGGCTTTGCTCCAAAGGATTCATTAATTTATATATGATTAAGGATAAGAGATAGGGTTTGATTTGAAAGGATCCAGTAATTTAAAAAATTCTGTACATCTTCAATTTTCTAAAAATTGTTTTGTACATTGATCACGGTCTTCCTTGCGCAATCCTTAAATTTTAAGGTCAACAATTTGCTAAAAAAATTAAAATAAGTATTAAAAAACTTGTAATTTTGCAAAAGCCTTAATTCTAAATATTTATCCATATATAATTATACTGTAATCTTGACTCATCTGTGTGTCTAACAACAAAAGTGAAAAAAATTGTCATTCACCCCCTTTCGGAGACAGAATAGAAGTCATCATTAACGTAGCGTTTCATTCAGTTTGAGGATGAAGAGACCGAAATCCCAATCGGCGGCACCTTGCCCAGTGGTCGTAAGCGTCTTTTTTCCAAGGAACTGCGTTGCATGATGTACGGTTTCGGAGATGACCAGAATCCCTACACGGAGAGCGTGGATCTCCTCGAAGATCTGGTCATCGAGTTTGTCACAGAAATGACTCACAGAGCCATGGAAATCGGTAGAACGGGAAGAGTTCAAGTGGAGGATATTATATTTTTAGGTAAAGAGTTTGCATAAAAGCTGCATCACATGAAACCCATCACGTTGATAATCCTATCATCTAAATAATCACAAATAACTGTTTATTTGAATAAACTTATTTTTCCAGTGCGAAAGGATGCAAGGAAATTTGCCAGAGTAAGAGATCTTCTTTTGATGAACGAGGAGCTCAAGAAAGCTCGAAAGGCTTTCGACGAAGTTAAATACGCAGGTACAGTCACTCAGTAGAAATCTGTTCTGTACTTTAACTTCGACTCTAGCTAATAGCGGTGGGAGTGACATTTTTTTTTCTCACTCATACCATAGGCAATTTTTTTTAGTAGCACCGTCACGTTTTAAAAGTTACATTGTTTTACTGTTTTTTATGGGTTGGTTAGCTGATTGTATTGTTTTGGGTTCGTGCAATGCCATTATGGAATGAAACACGTTCAAATTGAAGTTTTCGAGCGAAAAGAGAAAAAAAATCGTATGCAAGTGAATGAATGTAATTTCTTAGTAAGTAAAAAGGAGAAGAAAAACAAGCAGTCTCGTTTGTATAAAATCAGCATATTTTTTATTCCAACTTTAAGAAAACCTTCATTGTATGAAATTATACGCCATAGAATTATTTCACTCTAACAAATGTGCAACAGCCTCCAATGCAATCGTTTAAATGTCTGTACACTTACGTATATTACAATCCGTTTAAGAAAATGTCGAAGTAATAAATATAACGAAGATGTGCATGTGAAAGGCGTATTGCTCACGATATTTCACAGCCTAATTCCCAACTCCACCTAGAATAATATTTGTAGTGATGTGTGCATGAACGCATGATCTCAATGCGCAGTTTGTGACACTTTTATGCATTTGCGTAACATGGTGGCCATGGTGGTCAGGGCAACCTAACATTGCTGGAAATTTTAGGGAATCGCGAAAGGGTCTCATCAAAATTAGAATGTACTTCGTATAGCCAGAAAATATAACTCATAATACAGAAGTAAAGAGAACGTTCTCCGAAGTGAGGTAGAAATAAATTTTCTTTTTTCTACACTGGAAAAAAAATCCAAAGAAAAATATACTGAAAATTGTTATGTATAAACTACTATTCAATTAAACAATTTATTCAATTTATCGTTGAAAAATATTAAACATTTCCACAGTATCTACTAGGAATTCTTCATCAATCGAATCTTTTTCTTTTAAACCTACATCTATATCAATGTAAAAAATGCAGGTACTACACTTTTTTTTTCGTTAAAATCTTGAAAAATTCTTGAAAAACTTCTTCGGTGTACTGATTTTTTCTTATACTTTCCAGACAAAGTAGAAGTTTTGACTAAATTTTACAATTCTCTTCAGTATTTATTCTGAAAAGATCTTATTTCCTTCGGCATATTAGTTTTCGGAAGTTTTAGTAATACGTTTTTCTCTGAGTTTCTGATCACAGTAAAGTATATCAGACATAGTGTTATAATGGTGAACTGCATATACTAAGAAAGAGTATAGAGACTTATGAACCAATTTCGTAAAAAAGAAAAGTACTCCAGCATCACTTTCGTCAGAATTATGCGCATATGTTCAACGAAAAATTGTAATTTTTTACCCTCTGTTTTTTATGGCCACCATGTGTAAATTGCATAAAAAAGGCACCGAATTGATATATTACTTTACCTACAAAGCCAGCAGCCGTTTGAATATCGATAGCTACGTTGAGAAAATTCATTGGGCTTTATTGCGTTGGGTGATGTCATATACGGCTTGTTTTGCCGACAGAATAACGTCGTTCAGGCCAACACCTTGATACGAGGATCCGCACAGCGCCAGAGGAAGCTTGTGAGCTGATATGTAATTTTGGATTCTTGTGAGTCGCTGTCTATGACCGACTACGTGTTGTGGGATGCAGTCCTTCAGAATAGCGACATTTTGTGCCGTGGGTTCGGCTTTTATTCGCAGAATCTTCTTCACATGATCCAGCGCCACCGACAACAAGTATTC
Organism: Clistopyga incitator; assembly: GCA_947507545.1. Taxonomy (NCBI): domain Eukaryota; kingdom Metazoa; phylum Arthropoda; class Insecta; order Hymenoptera; family Ichneumonidae; genus Clistopyga; species Clistopyga incitator. The sequence continues at coordinate 8,886,886 of OX382176.1, forward strand.
TTTTTTCGGCGAGGAACCAAAGTATTCGTTAAACCACGCACCACCCATCATTACTGTCAGTACCTGTTGATTAGGAAATAATTAATATTGTCGGATCTCTTAGTAGTAACTTAACTCTTATTGTTATTAATTATTCGTTTTTGTTGTGAAAGATTTCGAACAATTGTGTGACTGCGTAGCGCCGATGAATGAACACCGCTTAACAAATCAACAGCGATAAAATGCAGACGAAAAGTTTCATTTGTAAATATTATAAAGTTCACTTTCTATCGATAAGTGAATTAGCAAGATTGATAATTTGCTCTTTTCTTCGAAGTCTTCAGGCCGCAATCGTGACCTAAATTTACTCGAATTAGCGCTAATCGCAAACTATCGATGAGAGGCTTAGAGTCTATTTAAAGAAGTTAGAGCACTTCAGTTAAAACTCAATATTTGTGAGCGATTCTGTAAACTTTTGTTTATCGAATAACAGTAATTGAGTGCAATTTTAAATGCCGTATCCTTAATCCTAAGAAACATCAATTAATCAAGTCATGGATTAATAAAAACTATAGATATACGGTTTCTTTTTGTTTGGGTCTCAAGAGTAATACTTACTTACCTAATGTCGATTTCAACGTAAGATGGTTCGTTCTTTTCATTGTAAGTTGCGCTTTTATTTGACCGCCTGGATATTTTATATTTACAATCCTTAAAAAATTACATACAGTTTTTCAGCGACGCAAAAAAAGTCCTTAGTAAGAAAATGGCTATAATTGTAAATGGTTTTCACTGGAAAAGTTCAGATGGTCAATTCGTAAAGTAACATTAAAAATAGAGCATTCATCGTCCCACTTGATGAATAAGCACGATTTTTTTTTAAACTCAATGAAAACGTTCCCTCGAGAAAAATAATTGAAGTTTTTGCAAATCCATGACTATAAACATGACAATCATTAATCATTGCCGAAAACTGTGCAGGAACTTGGAAGAATTTTGCGCTGACACGAAGACTATTTATTTGTCTAATTTTTTCAATATACCTATAATTTTATATAGCCACATATTTTCTTATGCATTGATTGAAAAATATCATTATATTAATTTAGTTGAATGACGAAATTCTGCTGAGGCATTGATAAAAATTTCAGCATTTTACACCTGGAAACCAATACAAAATTGGCAACGTGTACTATTTTTTCACAGTATTATTCACCGCATTTGTACTTACTCATTAATCATTGGTCAATATTTACAATTTATTTCGCATTTTTATTGTTTAGTGCGAGTGTTCAGTCATTGGAGCTATTTGGAAGAACTAACATCTTTTCTTAAATTTTCTCTCTAATTGTCAAGCAATTATTGTACCCCATGTGCCATTGAACCTGATTTGAAATACTCGATTGAATGAAATATATGAGTTTTATTAATTCACGTGCTTGTTAGCTAAACAAACTTTCCGCAAAGTTTTTACTCGTTTTTGTGTGCACTTGAAAATTCATGACCCAAAAACTTGCAGATAAAATGAAGCCTTTCATTTTAAAAAATGGAAAATATAAAACGGAGATTAGTCTAGACAATCTAAAGTTAAAGATAATGAACAGAAAAATATGTATATGTATATATTTTTCAAAAATGAATGAAAAATTCTGACGACACTAAACTGCTTAATTACTACAATTTTACGGAGTTGAAACGATCGGCAGAAGTTAATGTACTTTTGTTAAGTCCAATGTTTTTCTATAATTGAATCAATCTGTGGTAAATAAATCACCGAAGCCAATACATACTGTGGAAGTTTTATTTGGGAAGACGCAGGAGTCGAAGATAACACCGAGGATCGGAACTTTTTCCTTCGGAGGAACAAGAAATCCAAAGGCTTCCATAGGCAAGCATTTTCCAGGAAACTCAAGATTAACAACGGCCACCGTGACAACAGGTATCGCCGAAAGTTCTCTGGCAAGCTGAGGATGCTGTCTTTCCAAGAGCGGCGCTAAATTTTTTGCGGACAGGGCGGAAATGACTTGAGGAAAAGTCTGTGATTTCTCATTAAAACCCAGCTCTACATGATCGTCCCTAAAAGTGATTTTTTCGCATCTTTCGTTCAATCGAATCACAACTCCAGATGATTTCAAGTTCTCCGTTAAACGTAAAGGAAGTTGCTCCAATCCACCTTTTAATCCCCAAACGGACCATCGCTCTTTCTCCGCTCTTTCGGCTGAACCAAATTCGTTTTTGGCGTTCTCACCATTCTCAACATCATTCTGCTCGGTTTTAGATTTTTTTGAGAATATTTTCTTCATCTGATTCATGAACAAACCTTTGGCAATCGATCCGTGCTTCTGCTCGGCTTCGAAGAGGGAAGTCATCAGGAAGTTAACGCTTATTTTTTTAGCATCTCCGGCGCAAATTCCGCAGAGCATAGCACTGATTAGATAATCGGCCACGTCCTTGCCAAATCGTCTCTCGACGAAGCTGTACATACTTTCGTCTTCTTTTGCTACTTTTCGAGCTCGCAAATCGTTCATTAGCAATTTTATGAGCGGTTGGTCAAATGGCGTAAGCGTTTTGAACAAACTTGCCAAAGAATTTGGTAAAAGATGTAAACTGCCGTTCACATAGATCATTCTATTTGTGGCTGATGGGTGAGACATAGAAACGGAAACGAGTTTGTCTGTGAGATTGAGCTTGTCGATCATACGCAAAGTATTTTTGCCCGGTGGACCTTTTGGTCTCACAGTTCTTGGGCCCATCTCAAATATCGTGCCGTTCGATTTTTCTACACTCCGCACCCATCCTCCTAATCTTTCGGAAGCTTCTATGAGCACCAGCGAACCCAGTCGCTTTTCCGATGCATAAAAAGCGGCTGAGAGGCCTGATATGCCTCCACCGAGTATTGCACTCATCGTGCCTTTAATTTGCTGCAGAAAAATAGAATTTGTGTCTGTACATATCTTTTTTCTCTACTAATTACCTAAATAAATGACATAACGGATACTGTGTGTGTTGCGTTAGTGTAACTGAGACAGTATTTGTCAAGGATTAGACTTTATGGAATTAGCATTTATTCAAAATACTTCAATGTTCGCATCATTATCAATTACTGTGCCTTTTGAATATTGCAATTCATTACACAACAATAATATATATAAATTGATCTTAAATGTTATGTTTTGGATAATTGTTAATGATAGTTTTCATTAGGAAAAGTATTCTCAAATGTTTCAACATAAAAATGACAACATTTTTTTTTTTGACTAATGACATTGTAACTTTAACACAACATTGGCAAAATAGCTATTGAAAACAAACCTTCTTGCATAAGTTTAATTTTAAGCTGATTTATAAATGTGGAGAATTATATTTTCATTTTATTATATATTGTAATTATGCACATTTACATTGTTTATCTGTGCATAAATGGAGCCTTAATACATTACAATGCAAACTCAAAAGTTCAAACACGTTTCATTGGAATTTTGTGAAAGTTGTCCAGATGTTTTTTTCCATGCATTGATAATTTTTCAAAGTCTTTTGGGCATGAATAGACCTCAGACCAGAGTCAAAATGTCTTAAATATTGTGTAATCATTTTGCCATATTAAACCAATATGACTAATGCCCAGCCACCACAGTAAAAATTAATATCATTGGTGACCCATAACAGTAAGCCAGTTTGCCACCTTGTAAAAAATTCTTCCCTTAAGGAAGCTGAGTGATTTGAAAAAATCGAATTTTGTAACGCTACTGTTCTTTCAAAAAATATTACATTTAAGCCCCATTAAGTAAATACCAAGTATTATAATTCTGCTACTTTTTAAAAACCAGAGTACCAAGATGGTGCAAGGTAGAAAAGAAATATTTTTTATTTTTTATAGTTTTCACACCAAGCTGGTACAGAACCTTCATTGTGGATTTATTTTATGTAACAAACAGAGCATTCCAGTATAAGTGTTGGAAGTTTTATTTCAGCTCTTAATGGCAAAACTATGAATTTAAATGTGTAAATAAATCTTTTAATTATTAAAAGCTCACTAAGTAATTGGATACAGTAAATCCAATTTTTACTGTATCTAGGATAGCCACACTTACGCTAGCATCCAATTTTCTGCAGATAAAATAGGACATTGAACAGTAAAATTTTTTCACCGATTTGGTCTAAAAGTTGCGACAAATTAAAAGTTTTACGTTGCACCTCACACTATTTTGGTGCACAATATGTCTTTACAAAATTACACAGAATTATAATGCTTGATGTGTACTTAGTTAGGATTAAATATAAGATTTTTTAAACCAAGCGTATGATCTCCAACATTTTTTTTCTTATGACTTTTATTAGATGATTCAAACAAGTGAGATATTTGCTGATGAATTAACCGCAAATGTATACTTGCTACATTAGATGAATCAGGTAAAAACAATGTCATGTTAAAATTCTGGAATAATTTCATGATCAGTACAATATTATTCAGGCTGTATCCAATATGTTTATTTGATGTTAAAAAAACAAGTAATAAAGTAAATTCAAAATACTGCAAATCCTCTGTTACATTGATAAGTTTTTTGATGAATTTTCATTGTCAAATATTGCAACAACCGATTAAGAAAAATCTAAATTTTTCATAGTTGAAAGCTCTTGGCTATCGAAAAGTAAATGACTATGACTAACAGAAGCATCAATACAATTTAATTGATTTAATGGATATACAAAAAACGAACCTTTTCTTTTTTTTACAATTGCAATCAATCTGATACAATTCACAAGGTATTTGCAACAATGGTTGAAATTCAATAAATATGTTTAAACAATTGTACCAATGGTGCACTTTTTATCTGATGAACAATCGTTCAGTTGTTTGTATAGAAGTTGATTGTTGCTGATTTGGAATTAAAGACTATTAGTCTAAGATTCGCTCTCACCAGTACAAAAATATTGATGCCACGGTTTGTACAATCTGCTCGTCACGCTTCACTGGTATATTAATTATATTCTGTTATATACATTTGCTATCGGAAATATACGGCCGGCTGTTCAGGATAGGTTACAACGATTGCCAGTCGGGGTTAGGTCGTTGACTGAGTATACCTCAAGGAAGATGGTAAAGGCTGGCAAAATTGGCACTTAACAGCGACACAAACGTCTTTTTGTACGATACTTCGTATCGGCATATCGCGAATTGTCATTCAAGAGGGTGGCAATTTTACAAAGTATGTAATTCGATCAGTTCCGAGGTTCATAAGCTTTAATTACAGGGCCGATAAGGCGTTGACGCTAGCGCCCCAATTTTTCAATGTGTACGTGTACAGTAGAACCTCGTTTATCTGAGGATCTTCCCGCAACCCGCGGGGAGATCCTCAGACTACTTAGAACTGGTTAGAACTCGGATAACACGAAAGACACAATAGGCATACGGCCTCATACGATCCGCCATCTCTTTTATCCGAGCTGCACCTCAATTATCACGGAGTCTTGGTCAATCGCAAGCCGGATAAACGAGGTTCTACTGTATTTCGGGCATTTCGCACTAATTCGACCACTAGCCCCAACTCTGACAATTAAATAACGAGAATTTCTTTATCATTGTGATAAAAACACTTTTATTTGAGACCTCAAATAGGCATAAGGCTTATCCCGACACTGTGTCGTCACCGTGTCATCACGTGCTGTCACCGTCACGACATGGTCCCATATCGAAAAATTTTAAACGCACGGAGTGACTGCACGGTGACGTAATTTTGACGGCACAGGGTGCAAATTGAAAAATTTTTAACGCACAGCGTGCCTACACCGTGCAGTCACGCTTCGGTCACGGTGACGGCAAAATTGAATGTGCAATTTAGATTTAAATTCAACTTGAAAACAGATCTTCCTCGTCAGAGCCTGCCATAGAAAATAACGTTTTAATTTTATTAATTCTTTGAGATCCAAAATTCCGAGTGGAGGAAAAACAGCAGAATGCAAAAGAAAAGGCAGGAATACAAAAATTAACCCCAAAGAGCAGCTCCCTCAAGTGCAGTCGAATCCTAAATGTCAGCGCAGTTCTGTAAACACTGCGGCTTCAAATCGCTCGCGAGAAACGCTTCAGCCATTTGCCATCAAGCGGCATTATGCGAAACACCGATGGACGATGCGAGTGACGGCACATCACTCTTTCGCGTAATGTCGCTAGATGGCAAATGGCTACAGCGAAGATATTGAAAAAATGTAACCGGCGGCATGGTGCCGGCACGACATGCAGACGTATATGACGGCACGGTGCCGGTATGCAAAAAAAAAGCAGGTTTTTCTATCTGGGCCTGCCGCCTCGTCCCATTCTCTCTCTCTCTCCTTCGTTGTTCGGCCAACAGGAGAGTGAGAAGAAATAAAAAAAAGTTTTGTCTGATGATCCGCGGTACCGTGGGAGGGGTAGGGGTGAGGCGATCGCGGTACGCAGCAGTGAGTGCGCGCGGGGCGCCTGAAGGGGGTGGGGGGGTATTCGAAGTTAAAATTGCCCCCACCGCGAAGCGAGCGATGGGATTCGGGCATTTTCGCCGTTCGGCGTGCAGGCACCGTGGAAGGGGGCCGATGGGTATGGGGATGGGGATGGGTCGCGAGGCTCAGGAGCGGAGAAAAAATAGTTAAGAGGTTGGCACAGTAGAGGGCGGATGGTGGGGTGGGGGAGAGCCCGGACTTGAGAGACAGGTGTCAACGGCACGCCGGGGCCTATACGTACCCTCGCGCTTTTTAACTTTAAACCTAAAGCTCTTCGCGCTTAAGCACAAGACATAACTATATCCCCCAGTGAGAAAAAAACAATAACAACAACAACAGCGAAAATCGTAACGACGCTCGTGCACCGATTGAGGGATAAACACGGGATAACTGTGGAAATACGAGACGGTGGCTGAGGCACTGCACACGAGGACAGCAGAGGGTCACCGGAAGTGGATAGAATAACGCATAAATGGTAAGCACTGCCGACGACGTTGCACGCTGCCAGTTACGCCACGAGACTAGCGAAGGGATAGGGACCGTGAGAGAAGGGACGAGCGAGCGAGAGCGGAGGATGCCGAATGACGCGTGTGGGGGTGGGAGAGAGTCAGTTTTCACTCTATATATGTATATGTAGATGCGTATATATATATATATATATATATATAGTGTGTAATGTAACTATATAGAGGACTGGTACGCTGGTTCTCTGCGACGCCGAGCGTCGTCGCGTTCGATCCGGTTAGCGTCGCCGGTACACCGCCGACCGCCATTTTACCCTGGCGAATCTCGTGCGAATTCGGCGCACGGTATCGACTGGCCCTGGCGGCGTCGCCTGCCGGAGGGTGGGGGACCCTCGGTTCTCTTCCCCTCCTCTCCCGCCTCCTCCTCTTCTCTTTTTTCCCTTCCCTTCCCTTCCGCGCCTCGCGACTCGTCGCTAATTCTCATCCCATGCTTACCACCAGCGCGGTTCAATTTTTTTCGTGAATATACGCCTATCTATCCCTAAACCACAATTATTTCTCTGGGAAATGGGTGAAAGAACAATTGGCTACAGGATATTGATGCACGGAAATCATTGTTTGTGAATTTTTTATCGTTTTTTTTTTGGTACACTGAAAATATGATTTTATGATTATGAACAGAAGACTGCGATATCTGGCGGGATTATGGAAAGGAATTTTTTTCGTCGGTTTTTTCTTCGTAATACGTAATTTCGAATCACTTGTAATATTGCGTAAAATGGAAGCAACATTGATGCTGATCAGCGATTCTGTATTACTATATTGTATGTTTACTATCTGACGCTACGTTCTCGTTCCGTTGTTATCGATTGATTTTAACCAATGTTTTGTCGCTATTGTGTCTCCACCTCCATCGCAACACCCTTTCCGCGCGGCTACTCCTTCATATTAATTTTCGTTTTCGCATCAATTTTCATCATTGGAATTGGTTTTCACAATTGGATTGCTGCTGTGTTTGTAAATGTTCAGAATTGCAATTCGACGACCAAATTGAGAGGTAACCCTGCGATGCAGCGGCCGACCAGCAGTGAGGGTAGATGCAGCAGTGCGCAGAGGTTTATTCGGTAGATTGAAGCGCCCTCTGCTTCATTCCTCTTCAACTCGCAATATCTCGAAAAATTGATAGCAAAAAATTCTCCATTTTTCTAAACACCTTCGCGCTTACACTCGTTTTTTGCTCACTTTTAACATCGAGTTTAGTCGGTAGAATGAAAATTTCGGAAATTATTTTATTCTAGGCTCCTACTGCCTTAAAGAGGGTTTTTTCGACGACGGTCTACCGCACCGCGGTAGATGGAGAATATAAATTTTTTTTTTCCGAAAAACTTAATCTTTTTGAGCCACCTTCCATTTTCAGTAATCTGACGTGGAAAACTCGGTTTTTTTTGTTACGAAAATAAATTGTCCACTACGAGGAAGCAAAAATTCGAACTAAATAGGTCACGTCTAAAAAAATATTTATTAGAAGCTTTTATTTATCTTGTTATTATAGGAACGGAAGGAAAACCCAAACATTTGAAAACTTTATTTTGGACGGAAAAGCATAGATTTTTGTTTATTATTGTATGTACATGCAGTTGAGCTGCTTTCAGTCGTAAGAATCGTTATGAGGAAAATAATTGGGAAGCGAAAGGATTTGCGGCTTATGCGACGCGCTTAAGTACCTCTGATACTCGCAATAGCAAGATGTAAGCTGAGACCTGTAATGAACAAAAACCAATAAGGGAGGGAAAACGGTATTTTTGTACTTGTACAATCAATATACAATCTCCCTCGACCTGTGCATCCAGCAATAGATACGAAAAACATAAATTAATGTAATCCGCTCGGGATAGTGCGATTACACGAAATGATTAATAATATAAAATTCTATTGAAAAATCTTAATCAAATAATAGAAAATTTGCGATGAAACAAAATGTTCTATTTTGTAGCGGTAAATGCCTTAAATTCTTGAACCTTTCGAAAATTTTCACTGCTTTTACTTTAAATATATAATGACAAAAAACAGAGATTGTGAATAAAAACTTTCATTACTGTAATTTTTTGAACAGTGCTACAGAGATGACAAATCCCTAATGACAAATGTCTCATTTCACTCTCGTCATTGCTCCTCTCTCTCTCTCTGACGCCTCCACCTCTCGCGCGCGCGTCACCCAACCACCCTTCCCTTCCCCCAGCACCCTTTCTCCCTCTCTCTTCCTCTCTCTCTTTGCCGCCGAGTCTCTTCCCTCCCCTCTTACGCTGTCGTGGCTGGTGGCGGCCCTGCCCATCCCCCGACGTCGGCGCCGCGGCACTACGCGCCGCTTCACGGGGTCTCCTCCCGGCCGTTCAGAGCCACACACAGTGTGCCCCCTTATCACCGAATTTTCGCCAGCAATAATGAAGTGTGCGGCTTTGTCAGAGTCTAGATAGAAAATCATTTTTTTAAAACCATTCCACCGATAACGGCACGAAACAAAAATAACAAAGACACCAAAACGAAACAAATCAAAACACTAAGAAATATCATTCGTAAGCGTTTGAACCGTATTCGTCCCGTCGAGTTCGGGGGACGGGAATAATAACGTGCTTTTCGAGAAGCTCTCGGTTGTCGGGAAACGAAGGGTTGCCAGTTCATAGGAAGCCCCAAAGAAATAATAGAGAGAAACACTTTAATACATATATTATATATAGATATATATAAATATATATATGTACATGTATGTGTATATATATATATGCATATATATATATATATATATATATCATCTTACTGTGTAACACGGGGTGGACGTCGCGACGCTGTCTGACCGCGTGTGTAGTACACATCGTGTCTGCTATACGAACGAGTAATTGGGATTCTGCGAAGGAGGAGAGATAAGTGAAAGAGCGAAATAAAGAGAGGAGTGAAAAATAAAAAAGAAAACATAAAAAGTGGTGACGAGTGCCGGGTCTGCCATTGTGACGGACCGAAAGCACGGTGCGTGGGCGTCGAGGCGTCGCGACGCCGCGTGCGTGTTACCTAAAGAAGGTGGTTAATCGACGTACCCACGGGACGAACAGACGAAACTACGTAACGAGACTAAAGCGTGGACTTCCTCCCCCTCCTCGTTTGTGGGTGTGTTATATATATATATATATATGTATATGACACATATGTATATACACATATTCAGCCGTAATGCAGAGACTATAGTTTATGCACTGCAGAATCAACTATAGAAGGGCAGACGACGTTTTGGCTGAGAGCCGGCGATATTACAGGGAGTTTTGTAAAAAAGAAAAACAAAGAGGACGTCAGCTTCGATTTCTTACCGTTGCGGGCTGTATTATCGGTGGGATTTAATTGCTCGCCTGGAATCGAGCGGGCGACGCTCTCGAAAAGGGAGAGCGAAAATAAAAGGGGATTGGCGCAAAAACATGGAGAGTGGGACGTTTCTGTGAGTAAATTGTTGATGCTCTCACATGGTTATTTGATTTCGAAGCCGGGATAGAGGGAAAAAGAGGCTTAAGGGCTGCAGGGTTAATGGCCCTTTTCTTTCTTTCTTAAGGTCAATGTTTAGGACATTTATGCGATTTTGGATTATCATTTATTTGATAGTGCACGTGTAATAACGATGAGACTTTATTTTTTATTCAATTTCGTTGGACATATTTTTTATTTCCAATATTACAGGCCATGTTCGTTTACCCAAATTTACTATACATTTATTTTTATTTGTTTAATTGGTTGACCTGATGTGAACTTTATTTTCTACTTTGTTTTTCATTCTCTGGTTTTTTTTCTTCTATATTGTGCATTTTGTAACAGAGGATAGTTCAGGGCTTAATGTACTAATAATCTACATTCATATGAAAAGAGGTGAAATTAGTCAGGAAAGATTTTTTCAGACGTGCCATTTTGCATAACCTACAAAACTCATTATTTGCTTTAGTATTCTGCAAGCTTTTGTAACTGAATTGTCAAGCAAAATACTTCCAAATAAGTCACAGCTGCATATAACATGTATCGCTTTAGAATGAGTACATTTTTTTCCTGACACGGAAGAAATTAGCAAAGTTACAATTTATTTAAAATGTTATTTTGAACAACTTCAAATCTTATTTTGAAATTCTGTACCTTTGAAATTTATGTAAGAATAATTTGTGCTCAAAATAAGAAGAGCGAAATTATAATTCAGGTGAATTACAATATATAACTTTTATCAATTTGAAATAGATGAAAACAAAAAAAATTGTACTAGCAGCGTAACAAGTGAAATATTTCTTAATAAATATTAGTGATTTTTATACAATCGCTCAAAAATTGTATGTGAGTATTCAATCCGTTGAAATGTAGAAAAATTTCTATTTGGAAAGTTTTTTTTGAAAAAATGAATTTATCATAATTCAAGTGAATTATTTAGATAACTTATATGCAGCAATTGGAGTGAAGAGATAAAAAAAAGCACACAACACTTTTACCAAGATACAATTGATAAGACAATTGAAGATTCAAGTATTGTTTTTTTTTTTTTTTTTTTCATGGTGCTCAAAACTTAAGGTTAATATAATTATGGGGCAACTTTTTCTTTGGATTCTGCAGAAAAATATTGTGTTCCATATAAAAAACCGTCCAACCAAAAATGTATTACGAATTTATGCAAACATCTTTATTGGCATCGTTTCATTTTTTATTACCAATAGAGCAATATTGTTGCATTTATTTGAGGGAAACAATGTAAAGGTATCGATTCGTTATGACAATCACATTACTCCGGGTGTGAGAAATAATAATTAATACATTTTTCTTTTTTGTAGGTATTCGATTGACCATCTGCAATGAATTTCCCGCCGTTTGGAGGCCACTTTCCTGGTACGATACCGAGTATCCATCAGTTCGCGACCGACGGAACGGGCGCTGCGGGAGCTCGTTACGCCAATCATTTTCCCAACCAGCCTCCGATAGGAGTGCCGGTTATGGGAAAGTATCGTCCCGAGGCGAATGGAGTACAAAGCACCCAGTCCCAAGTTATGATGAACAATAAGTCGGCCTATCCGAACAGCAACGTACATCACTATCCAAATGTGCCGTATTCGCAGGCTCAGGGGGTTCAACAGCGACCTGCTAATTCCCCTGGAATGCAAGAGAAGCGTTCCTACCATCAGGTAATATGAAAAAGAAGGTCCACGACGAGCAACGACGAAAAAACCGTATTCTTGCGATTTTTTGTTGTTGAAGAAACTTATTAACATGGATAATTTCGTAAATTATTGACCAACGGTTGTATCTTCCTTCGTTGATATTCAAGTATTCTTGAAACGAGCTCGAGAAATAATAAAAATACCCAACATCGTTGTTGATGCAGTAATGATCTTCAAATAATTCAAGATAGCTACGGCGCTTCACAGTGATTAAATTATTGCTACATTTGTACAATTGCTCAGGCTTAGTTCATTAAATGGTTATGTTAAAAAATAATTCATTAACTAAATAACGATCAGCATTATTTTGAATGAACTGTAGTCAAGCTGTTTGAAAAATGTGCTTCTCATTTGTCAGTAAAGAGCATCGGAGCTTAAAAAATAGTATCGGAAAAAACAGAGTGCCATACGCTTGACAATGGTCGCGTAACGCCTCGGTTCTTTCATAACAGGCGATCGAAAGATTAAATCAACGGGACGTGTGTGCCTTGCTGCAGGAGAAGGACAAATCAGCAAAGGACAAGAAGACGGAGGAGCAGCAGCAACAGCAGCAGAGAAACGGCGACGCCTCGACGAACGGCGCTCAGCAGGATTACTCGATGCATCAGCATCATCAACAGCACGCTCATACCCAAACGCCAGCTTCTATGCCTGCGACATGGCAATCCCTCGCGACTCCGGGCTCAACAGTCGCGGATTACCTCAGTCATCTTCCAGCGAGTACTTTGCCTTTGTCCTTGCATCATTTTTTGAAATACTCAGCGGAGAGTATAAAAAAGGAGTCGGAAATGGCGCAAACAACTTCGGTCGCCGCGGCCACGACGACGACCCCGAACATCATGATGTCGCCGACAAACAAGAAGAAGAAAAAGAAGAAGGCGCCGAAGGAGAAAAAACCACGGCCGAAACCCGGAGAAATACGCTTGACGACAGCACTCGACGGCTCGACGTTGTACTGTTGCCCGGAGTGTCACATGGCTTATCCTGAACGCGAACTTCTCGAACAGCATCTCCTTGGTCACACGCTCGAGCGACGATTCGTTTGCGATATTTGCGGAGCCGGACTCAAGCGTAAAGATCATCTGACGCGTCACAAGCAGAGCCACAATCCCGAACGTCCTTACGTGTGCACCGTTTGCCTCAAAGCTTTCAAGAGAAAGGAACAACTGACTTTGCATTTTGTTATACACTCTGGTGAGAAACGTCACGTCTGCACAGAATGCGGAAAGGGATTCTACCGCAAGGATCATCTCAGGAAGCACACGAGGAGCCACATCGCGAGAAGAGTTAAAGCAGAGCTTAGCCAAAATTCCGGTAAATTTACAGTTCCTTATTCCTTCATTGCTTAACTACCAACAGCACATATGCTATATTTCTCTGTTCAATTACGGGTTTGAAAAAAATTACTAGAAAATTGCAGACTGGTCGGACATAAAGATCGCGCGGAGGTTGCTATTCCTCTTCATTTTTTGTTTTTATAAAATACTTGACGCAATAAATATCTAAAGTAACAGTACTGAACAAGATTTGAGAAGTTTGCAGATTTAAAGAATTACATGGTTCTAGGAATTTAAACACACTCGGTAATATCGCTAAAAAAAAGTATTTTCTTTCTAGTGTTGAAACGTACTATTTTAATGCACATAGGAACAATAGTTACATTTCATTATATCCAACAGAACCGAGTATTCGTACAAGCCATTCGATCAAGTACGTTGTTAATTTTTCAGGCACTCAACAAAATCAGCAGCAAAACAACGTAACGAATATGCAAACGACGACGGTATCAGCGTCGTCCGTTCTTCCGGGTGGGCATCCGGGACCTCTCCTATCCTGAGCCCCGCCACCAGGGAACTTTCAAGTTCCCCATCCGAACAACATAATTCACCCGCACACGAGTCACCCATCGCTCCATCATCATCACTTAGCGGCTGTTAACGCGGCTCACCAGTCGAGCGTGCCACAACTCGCGACGACGAGTCACTATCAGCCTCACGAGCTTGGTTTTCTGAGCCACGTTAAGGATTTCTGAGAGCAGGTTAACGCCCCGGCCGAGAGACAGCGAGACGTCGGCTGAGTCGGCGAAAAAAACATCATCCGTACTACAAAAGCATCTCTAGATTATCTCCAGAGAAAAAGGACGAAAAAAAAAGAAACAAACGAACAAACAAAAACGAAACTCGCTAAAACGGTTTGTGGCTTAAATCTCTTTAACGTGGCTTGAAACGCACGCATAACGATATGTCTATACAGCAGCTGCACTGGGAGCGCAGCTGCGAGGAGACTGATTGAAATTATTCGACTCTCGAACTTCTGTTATTTGTTGGGAGCTTTGAGAAAATCGCGAACGTAATCGGGCGGATTTCTCGATGTTTGCGGCTAGTGAAACAGAGTTTTAATCAATCTATTTTCAACTATTTCTATTTAATTGCATGAATTGCTATTTTTGTTATCATTATTTTTTGAAAGATATACTTTGAGACGTCTGCCATTTTCCGTTCGATAAAATTACAGTTACAATGATGATAGTTTTTGCAGAATACATTCTCATGGATTATACATTCGATAGATCACATGCTTAGTATATTCACGAAGGAAAATTAATTTGAAATTCTTTATCGAATAAATTATGAAAATAGAGTGATTTCAATAATACGTTCATAACTCTGCATTGAAGACCGCATAATACCCGAGAAAGTAGATAACGCGCAATTCACGAAAATATTTTTCACGCCGTGAATTAAAAACCAGTTGAACAAAAGTTTGAGAGTCGGAATTGGAAATTTTCCACGGAAAATAAAGAACGCGCTGCGGAGAGGAAAAAATTGAGGCGCCGTATCAGATAAAGGAGAGAGAGAGAGAGAGAGAGAAAGAGAGGATAGATTTTAAGAGCCTTGACGAAAGAGTCTTGCCATAATGAGAGACAAAGCATATTTTTATGGTAGCTTCGTGTACGTGCGACTAAAACTTGAGGCGTGTCAAGTTGTCAAGTTGTCAAGACTGCAGAGAGAGAAAGAGAAAGATGATGAGAGGGTTGAAGGGAGAAACGCGGTACGTGTTTAGCCCCTTATTTTCCAGAGGTCAACACAACTCCGTTGGACCTAAAATTTTTGTTTCTCTTAAAAGATCTGCATAAGTTTGGAGCCCAAAAAAGAATAGATTGACTTTTAACACTTTGGTCTGATGAAATTATTGGGACGAAGTCGGGATTACATACAATTAATACATATGCTTGGGAAGATTGATGTATCATTGTTAGGGCTCCAAGTTTATGCTTGATCCCAGAATCGTGTCGAATCAGCGCGCTAGTTCGTCGTGATTGCTGAATTCATCGAGAAGCGAGAGAAAAATTTTCGTGGCAATATTTACGAGGAACAGAAGTTTCAGTTAAACTTGAGATTCCAATAGCATTATTCGCTTCCGCGTCATTTAAACTATTTTTTTTTTGCTCTCGAATATGTTTTTCTTATAGTTTTAAAAAGCAAAGTTGACAGTATTTTATATATTTTTTTACGAACAAAGTTCGAAAAAATTCTTATTCGCCGCCGCGATGTGCGCTTTTTCCCATATAATTGAAAGAAACAATGCCGCGGCGGCTCAAAATATTTATGTATATGTTGCGATTTCCTTCCAGATAGAATAGCGAAAAGAAAATTGAAGAAAAATTATATCTTCCCCCGATCTTCGTGATAAAAAATTTTTTATATTGTTTCTTTTTTATGCTTTGTTTTTACTTTTTTTTTAAAATACGTTTATTCTTTCCCTAGATCTCTTTAACACTCGTTGAGAACTGATTACGTTCGTAAGTTCGTACTTTAGATATTTTTTTAATTTTTTTTATTCGTTCTTATCGGGCTACGCAGATATTTGCCTTAGCCCGGAGACATTTACGTATCCTCTTGTCGATGACTGGTTGTGATCGTTTGTGATCGTTTCGGGCCGCTGGAACAATTTAATCTTACGATTGTGTAATCCTCAAGTATAAAACGCGATCTACGTTACGTTATAAGCGTGAAAAATTGCGTTTACATATATATTTGGGTTTATTGTCTAGCTATTGATACGACTAGCCGTGCCATCAACGTTTTTTTTACTTGTTTGTTTATTTTGTTCGTTTACGTTGTTTAAATACCCACCGTGCCGTTTTATACCCTTGCCATACCTACGAGTATTCATTCAATTGCTCTCTCTTTTTTATACTATCAATGTGGTGTTGAACAATTTTTTTAAATTGCTATTACGTCGCCACGTAACCGCGTACTGAAGTAATGATTAGGATGTTATAGGTGATACGTTGATGTCTATTTTTGTTTCAAATAGTCTCACTCAAGAATTGTATACTTCGTTGTCGGAGAAATTACTTTTGATAAGCTTGAAAGATTTCAAAAATATTTTAAGAGTAAAGTCTTGAAAATTTTTATTGTTCGCTAGAAATTGTTTTTTTTTTTGCTTTTTTTTTCATTAAATTTTCGGAGTGCAACGTTCGACGTGTCTTCATATTTCGAAACTCAATTTTAGTAATGCTTCAAGATTTTTATTTAAAATCTTTCTCGATTCAAAATCGACGTTTTGAAGGCACTAAATATTTTTTTACTGGTCCAAGCTCTTTTGATGGCAATTTTACCAGAAAGAAGGATCGAATTTTTGGAGACTACAGATTAAAAAATAGAAATCAAACTATTGTCACGCTATGATGCTATGAACTGGAGAGAAACGAAAAAAAAAAAAGAGAAAAGCATAAACGTGTGTATTCGCGCAGTACACACGAAAATTCAGGTTTCGTCAGACCTCAAGTTATAAGTAATTAACAATAAGAATACTATAATGCATAGTACGTACTAAGCGACAGAAGCGACAGAAGTATATATTAAAGTATACTTATATATAAAACACAGAATATATAAGTATAAGAGGAGATGAGCTGTATCGAAATACTCCACCGCCACCGTACTTGTAATCGTAAAAAAAAAAAAACAGAAGAAAAATTAACAGATAAAGTGAATAAAAGATAAGCTAAAGGAGAGTGAAGAGTACACCCTAGGATATATCGTAGCTTGTAAGTTTGTATACAAGAAGAACAACAAAAAACACACACATTAGTAAGACGTAAGTTTGCGAGAGGAACGAAAGTGTGTGAGAATGACGAGAAGATTGTGTGCGCGTAGCAAAGAACAAAATTCCAAGAGCGAAGTCGACACGTGCGTATAGTTAGATCGTGAAAGGAGACGTTTCTTTCCCCTTCTAAGGTGAGATAATAGCTTTACGATTTATATGAAAACAAATAAATAAAAATAAAAAACAGAGGAGCGATCGACGAAGATCTATTTTGTTGTAAAATTTGGCTCACGCTAACGCGAGCGAATTTTTGTCAAGGGGGAAGAAATGTAATCCCGGTGCCTTTGATGTCGCTGGTTATTCGCATGCGAACGCAGTTTACAAAAAAAAAAATAACAGACGTCTCCAATTCTACTGGCGAAAAAAACTATGATAATATCGTGTACGACTCCGTTTTTTTTGTTTCGTTCTGTCCCGGATAAGCCGTGTATTATTGTTCTTGCTAGAGCCGGAAGGGGACGCGAAAATAAAGATGAAATATTTTTAGTAACGCGGATTTGCACGAGTGAGGGAGAGGAAATGATGGGAAATATTATGTTATCGAGGTAACAGCGATTCTCGAACGGGCGGCAAGCAATAAAATGGAAAAAGGAAATGTTGGAGCATTTTTAAAAAAGGCAAACGGCATTGATAGCAACGGAGAGTATGATGAAAAAACAATATTTTTCTACGCAGTGTCGAAAAAAAAAGATGATGAAGACGAAAACCCTTTAATCGTATACTAATTGCGAATAATGCGCGAAAGTTTTTAACTCCGAGATTATTCCCGACGAGAGTTTTCTCCGTCGATGCAATATTAATATCTGTACTAAAACAGAATTCCGATTTTTTCATTACCATTCAATTCTTATGATTCATTTAATTCGCACATTTATTTTTTAGTAAAATCGGTCAATTCTTTCTCTGAATTTCAATTAAACGAAATAAACAGTATTCTTTTACAGAATGTTACTGGATTATTATTGTATTGTGGTTAAAGATCGCACCGATTAACATTTTTAAAAAAAGTTTACAAAATGTTTTCTAATTTTTTTTCGGATATTTTACTGCCAATAATGATGAATAATTCGAAGGATAATATCAAATTATTTATGGAAGAAATGAACAAAGTGAATTGAAGAGTAATGCATTTTTTGGATTTCTGTTAAATACTGAACGAAAAGTTGTGAAGCCAAAATTCAATTTCCGTACCGTTTTATTTATCGAGTTATTTTATACTATTTCGTACCCGGATTGACGACACGGTGAGCCTGAGCGGGTGTATGCTTGGAATGAATGAAAAAGGGAAAACAAAAAATTGTGCGGTTGCGCGACTTCCGGTTTTGCGTGAAAAACAAAAGTAAAAATAAAATATAACAAAGATACGAAATGGATATACAAAACTCCTCGACCATAGTACAAAGACATTTAACTCTTCTTCAATAGTTAGCGTTTAAATATGGGAAGCCGATTGAAAAAAAAAAAAATAGCGTTCAAGATAGGAAAAATGTGTGACGAGGAGCTCACGAAGACTATGACGAAGAGTCTTAAAATTTTCTTCGCCATCCTCTGAAACGCACGGAATAAGATGAAAAAAAAATGTAATAGCCATTCCTGAGTAGATCCGTAACGAATAATCAGCGAGTCGCGCGTCGTTTACACGACGAAAATACCTCGCGTCTCTGGCACTTATATTTTTATTTCGGATTACGCGCTTCGGTTACTTTGATTGTACAGCGTTGTAAACATTTCATTACTTCCAAACTTATTCTACTTATTTACTGATTGCGTGAATAACTTGTAAACAACAGATATTTTTCGAATTTCGCGAAAATTAACGTGAAAAAACTAAGAATGTCAAAACGAAAAAATAATGGGACTTCAACTTCTCCATCAGCCATTATGTTAATTCTTGTACCGGATTTTTAAATTCATTCATCTGGAAAAAACTTGGTTACTCTTATTCAATAAAATTTGCATCAATTGTTTTACCGAAACATCGAATACAGAAAAAATTGTTATCCAATCGCTTATAGTGTAATTAACTAAGTAGAATAAATTCGACAGTCATGAGATGATTACAACTCCTATTCTGAAGTATGAAAATGAATAAAAAAGGAAATACAAAAATGGAAATAAATACGATTGTACCGCAGTCTTCCAGGGTACAAAATATAGGCCGTTCGTGCGTTCAACGTCGTGCGCTAATCAAAAAAAAAAAAAGAAACAGAAGAAAGAAAGCGAGAAATGAAAGAAGAGTGTGAGAGAACGAAAAA
The DNA here is from genome assembly GCA_947507545.1 of Clistopyga incitator. NCBI lineage: Eukaryota > Metazoa > Arthropoda > Insecta > Hymenoptera > Ichneumonidae > Clistopyga > Clistopyga incitator. Next base: position 8,906,395 of record OX382176.1, read on the forward strand.
AGGTGAATGGATAATATACAAATGACAGATTTGTATAGATAAGCGAACCCTCTGATGATCTCAGCGTTTTATTTTTGTATAGAGTGCATAAAACGTAATTTTGTGAGAACGAGTCGAAAAGGTAAGAGAAAAATGAAAAAAAGATGGAAAAAGAAAGGAGAACGCACGAAGTGATACATCACACCGTGAAAAAATGTTTGAAAAATTTATATACAGGATACGAATTGTTCAAATATTTTTTACCGGTTAAGGATATGAGTCAAGAATTTAGAACGAAGAGAATACGAATAGCTTCACTAATTGTTGGCGTTGGGAGAGAGAGAGCGAAAGAGAAAAGAGAATACGATTTTCTGACATTTCCCAAGCTGCTTTATGTAATATCCCTACATAATATATCTATATAATAAAAATTGTAAGAAAAGACAGATAATGTTTACCGATTATGTCCCATTTAATATGCCCTTACTTTGCAGAGCACGTGTGAGTTTACAGATTAGGTAAAGTTTTTTTTTACCATCATTTTTCCGGATCTGGACAAAATCTTTAGATTATCTCAACTACGTTAGAGAAGCTAATTTTTTAAAAAATTTGTTATAATTTTGTAGTAAAATTTATTCTTTTAGAAAATTGAATGAACCATTTCTTTTTTTAATTGGATGATGACTGATCATGAATTTAAAGCAGACAATTCGTCTACACAAATAAATATTGTTGCTCTGGCTTTTTAGAGTAAAAAGTCAAACTCGAAAAACTCCATTTCACGTTGATAGCGGAAACGGTGAGAAAATATTACTTTTATTCTTGACAATTGTCTGTTTACTCTAATCTCTTCACAGACGAAATAAAAGCAAAAAATCTCGTTGAATAATAAAAAAGGATTATACGTTTTATGTTAGTCATTTTTCTAATCTGACTTGGATTGTAAGTTGTGCTTTGTAGGTTCACCAAATATCCAATGAAGAATACTCCAAATCCTTGCCAGGAACTATCTAAAATAATCACGTAGAAGTACGGAAAGTCGTAAAAAAAGATTTCGATGCATCATTCGTGAGTGGTTAAAAATGCTAAATCTTAAATTTACAGGAATTTGGTACAAAAATGTGTAGTCGTACGCCCGAAAAAAATAAAACGTTGAGGAGTAATTAGCCCTTAAAAATAAATTTCAGTACTCCGTCGTTTTCCGTTTCATGAATGGATTTATTCCTAAAAATAAAAATAAAACTTAATGCAATAAGCAAATATATAAATGGTCGATTATTCTTAATAAATATCCGTAATGTACAATATTTCGCGGCTTCGACGTAACAATTTACATATATATATATTTTGTATAATATATATATAATAATAATAATAATAGCAATAATCAATGTTTATGTATACAATCGATATACGCACGGTGTAAACTTTAATCGCTAGTTAAATTGATTATTCCGCACAGCTCGTAATTCAGGGTTACGTGTCACTCAAAGCCTTTGCTTTTCTTTTTCTTTTTTAGAATCCTTGAAACTCACTATTAATCGTACGTATTTCTTGCACGTTTTCTGAGTTGTGGGTTACAATCAGGGGTGCAAAATATTCAGATAAATACCCGAAATACTTTTGAGTTCGAATAAACGTGTATAATTTGCGATTAAAAAAATGGCTGCTTAGCTTATCAACTTATAAATTTTAAAAAATTCCTTCAATCAAAACCATTACTAATTTTATTATTTTCCAAATTATTTGCAGTTATTCAAACCAAAAAGTATTGCGAATACGTTTTTATTCAAATATTCTTCATTAAGACGGTCAGAGAAAATTCTATCTATCGAGCTGCATATAAAGATTTTTTTCTTCAATTCGTACAAAACACAGATTTACCCATATTTTTAAAAAATCATTTCATCGATAATGAAAAAGGTACCGGCTGCTCGTTTAAAGAATAATCACGATAGTGAAAGAGATATTTAAGGCTGATGATTTTGCGTAAAAATGTCTTTCGTGACAACAAATTAAAAACTTGTGCAGCTCAATCAAATAGTTTTTTTAAAAACCGCTATACATAGTCCATCACTGGTTCCGACGCAGCAATTGGTTTCACCTTAATCATCTTAATCTATTTATGCCGTTAATATTCGCCTCCGAAAAACAAAGATTTTTTCTCTCTCTTTTTTTAAAAATTTTCCCGGTTACTTCTAAGTAAGTAACAAATGCCGGTTACTTAATCGAGAGTCTAACTCTCTTCATTTTCTCGTTTCGTGCGCTTAAATAGCGCTCATCACAGCCGAGGATATCCAACTTGAGCTCGTGTTGCTTTCGTCGCTCGAGGTACGCGAAGAAGACGGTGAATAAGATTCCATTTTTGTTTGTCCCGCACGAGATTAATAATGTAACTGGTTTTCTCGGTTATTATTCGATGAGTGTGTGTGTGTGTTTTAAGTCCTTATAATGGAAAATGGCGGAGGCCCCGAAGGCCTCATCATCATTGAATAATTGCTGAGAGGCTCTTCCCCCGAATTTTGGCCGCTCTGTGTACTCTGCGAACTTCCGGGACTTTTTCGCGCCCCGCTGTGACTCTGGAGATGCTTCTTCAGATGATCCTTTCTGTAAAAGGCTTTTCCGCACTCCGTGCATATTTGATTTTTGCTGCCGGAGTGAATAATCATATGGCGCGCGAGATGCTCGTTCCTTTTGAAGGCCTTGCAACACATTGAACACTGATAAGGCCGGTCCTTGTTGTGACCCTGTTTATGACGATCCAGATGCTCTTTTCGCTTCAAACTTGCCCCGCATATGTCACATATGTGCGGTCGCTGTCTGTGATCCTCAAGGTGCTCGTGTAAGGCCTCGCGATCCTCGAATCTATAGGCGCATTCTGGACAGTTGTAGATCAGCACGCCTTCGGAAAAATAACAGCAAGACAATGTCACTTCGGTAAAAATGAAATGTACAAATTTGATATATGAAATAATGATACGCTTCGATTAATCGAAAATCGATATTCTTGACCTTTGCAATTGATACATTTAATCATCGTAAACTGATATTTGTCATTCGTTACATCGATTAAACGAATCTCTTTTTTCTCGACTATTCAAAAACATAACTTTCATTTGCAATTTCAAACCAAGGTCAGCGAGGGCGTATTTCATAACATTTTTAAACAAGATCCAATTGCTTAAGAATTATTTACCTGCAGCCTAATATTTATAAAATGATGAAATTTATCTCAAATTTATGTTGAAATTATCGATGAAAATAAATAAATCTGAATCTTGGAAACCATTTTTTGCCATTTGCCATTTTAGAAAGTTTACCATTGATATGCTGAGGCACAATATCGAACTCCATCTTGGCTCGGCTTTCCGGACAATTTTGGGAAGACGCGTTACTGCTTTCCTCATATTTGGAAACATAAGGAAGACCCAAAGTGCTCGAACAGCGAGCCAAATATTCGGAAGTCAGTCTGAAATCGATCTGCAGAGGATCGGTCATCGTAGCTGCGTCCACTTTCTGTATTGTCTGGGTTCCCAGTGACTGACGCGTTTCCTTATTTCCGCAGTTATTCTCGTTTCTGTTTTCATCTGTTTGCGTATGATGTGCCGAATATGGATAATTCGCAGGATGCGGTGGAACCTCGGGCGGGTATTTTACGTTTCGTGGATCGTAAGCCATTTTTTGAAACGCACAACCTTAGCCCAAAAATCCGCACTTCTGTAAAATAATTTGTAGTTATTAATTTACCTTTTTTTCCATATATACTTTTATGTATATAAGAGAAAGCGGATCTCCAAAAATGTTATATTTTTTGGAACAAGATTCCAAGGTAATAATAAATGGAAGTAGAGGGAAAAATTAAGCGAATTTGCTGAAAGTGCTGAATTAAATCTTTAATTTAAAAAAAGATTCTGATATTTAAGTGGAAATTTATTTTACTATGTACAAGCGGAGGTTCAGTTCATTTAGCTAAATTTTTTTTTGTACTGTACAACTGGTGAAACATTTAATATACTCCAAGTTTTAAGTATATAGAAAAATATTTAAAAAATGTAAATGTTGGATTATCGTATTATAAATAAAAACTACCCAGTTAGAAACATATTTACATGTCAACTAATTTTTGGAAGTTTTCGGAAGTTTCTAGGAAGCAAGTTGCTGGATTGTAGAGTATGTAGGAATTATTACATTCATATTTTTCTGAAGGAATAAATATTACAGTACAATTAATTATGAAAATTTACAAAAAAATTTGCTAGAATCACAGAAACAAACTAAGACGATACTCATATGAGTATCTGCATAAAATGTAGGCTATCATAAAAATAAAAATAAAAATACTATGAACGAACAATCATTTATCAACTCTCTTTATACAATACGAAAAGGAATATTAAATATTTGTAGACTGGCAAAAAAAAAGGTAAACTTACTATTTTCCATTTAAAGCTCAAATTCATAAATTTTTTTATTTTAACATTTTTCCATGAATGCGCAACTCCGAAATTTGAAAATCAACAACAATATTGATGAAAAGAAAATATAACTTTTACGATTGCCATTTATTTTCTGAGAAGCAGAAAGAAATGGTCAAAAAGATCTCTTAGTTTTGTTTCATACATCCAGAAATGAATTACAGCGCATTTGCAAATGTACTATTTTCAATATGTGAATTGATAAGGGAGAAAAAACCAAAATTGCTCCTCAATCAAAATTCATCAATTTTTCATTTCCAAGCTTGGCAACAATGCGCTTAGCCTAAATTCCCAAAGCACAGGAAAAGCAAAAACAAAAAAACAATAAAATTGCAAATGAACGTTTTCATTTCCGTGCGATAGCCAGACGGTCGAAAAAAGGCTTATTTCAGTAGCGTATTCGAAATTCTCGTTGCAGCGAATTAGCGAAACACAAAAGGATGAATGCCTGGCAAGGCGCTGAGGGACAGAGGTAATGCACTTCTCGGTGCATCTCGCTACGTGAGAGGGACCATTTTTATTGAGCAGGTCAGGACGACTTGTGTGTGGTGTATTTTGGACGCAAGCGAAATCGTCGCAAGTCCGCTCAAGCGATGACTAAATTGGTTAGTGTGCGAGTTAGCGTGTCTGCGTGTGTCGAGGCTTAGGTGTTAAATTTGCCTTACCATTTTAGTTGCTCCGTTATTTTATTTGCTCGGGAGTCGAGTGCCCACCGCTGGCCACTATTTGTTTGTATCAGTACCGGCCATCTTTGAAAATCAGCTGCTGCTCGCACAACTCGCGCAGTGCGCTCAATGTAAACGCTACTACGTTCTGCACTCGCTTGGATTACGCTACCTGCTCGTTCGCTGTTGGCGAGAAAATCGCTCGGCGTTTTAGCGCGACACTTTCGTCGTCGTCTTGAGGAGGTCTCTTCCCCTCGCGCCGCTTCATCTCCGCCAATGGAACGCTTCGTAATGCCACACGCATTTCAGCCTTCTTCAGCCTTTTCTCGCAAACTTCTAAGCGTTATTTGATTCACAACTTTTTCTTACTCGTCGTTCAATTTATGAATGAAACCATCGAGCTTCTATGATAAATGTCTGCAGACCTTGTACTATTATTGTGGCAATATTCCTATGATCTAATGAGAGAATCAGTTTTAAATAATAGAGATGGTGTAAATATTTTCGGGGCTTCATATGCAGAAACGAAATACTCATAATAACGCGTAACCTGAGTCACTGTTTTTTTGTCACTCGCTATCAATTTTCGAATGAAAGCTCCCAGCTTTCGAATTATTTTTTCGTGTACGTATAGTAATGCCTATTATTATTAGTAGAGTTGTTAATTAAATATTATTGAGCCTTCGTATGTACCGAAAACTATTTATTATGCTTATCTACCGAAAAAACGTTTTTAAGATTCCATTAATTCAACCAGAGCGGGCGTAATAATGATAATAATAATAATAATAATAATAATAATGTGATTTTTGTTGTGTTAAAAGTGAATTGGAAAACAAGGTTCACAATGCTGCTTAAATTTCTATTATATGTTATGTAAAAATCGCTCATGTTTTTTTTTTTTTTAGTCATTTTACGGATATCTATTAGCCTCAATTTTAGGTGTGAAGTGCGGGTTGACTTGATAATAAGTAATGATAATAATAATGCTGTCAGATGCAGTATTTGACAGTTCCAGCGGACGGTAATTCGTTGTCAAAATGTCGCGGAGTTTCGTCGAAATAGGCTAAGTTATTTTCGTTAATATTTCTTCACAAAAATATCATTGATGTGCTGCTGTATAATAAATTAGGAATCATGGCAAAATGTCCCGATAACGGGTTCAGGAGAAGTGCGAAGAAAAATCCGAAGAACGGAATGCAATGCTGTCCGAGAGAAGGTCAAACAGCGATTAGCAATTTCATGGATTGGAAAAATATCATTTAATGGTAATCGTAATTGGGTCACTCTGCAGATCGCAAAACTGTCGCTGGATGGATAAGGCAAACCCGCGACGAGGTGCAAACCAACGACGACCGCTACGAGCCAAATCAATATGCTCGATATCAACATCACTATGACGACGCACTCGACGAAGAGTTATCCGAAGAGTCCCTCGATCGGCCACTATGCACAAAAGATCTTCACGTTAATTTTGGATCTTCCACAACCGTACGACATTACTTATTTTTGGGGATTTTACTTGTCCTCGAAATCTTAATAAACTCGATCATTTCTTGACGCAAAATCTTTTACAATGTTTGAAGAAGGATTTCTAATTCACTACGAAAAAATACTACAAAAAGGATATGTGAAATTTCAATGAAATAAATTTTCTGGAATAACCCTGCGCCTAAATGCTACAAGTTCACCACTTCCGGATTTTTCCTTTTTAACAAATTGTACGAAGATTTGAAATTGTTATAAAAGTCTACACGAAAATGTTAGAATTCGAGAAGTCTTGTAGATTTTTGAAATGTTTTTTTGGTGCTTCTCAAGTAATTGTAAAACCATAATTTCTAATAACATATTTTAGCACTCTTCTTGAACAACTGCCATTATCTTTCAATTCTGTATAGATTAAACAAATGATCTGCAGATTTACGAGAAAGTGGTTAAGAAAAATTGCAATTAAAAATGGGTATTACAGGAACATCAAATTTATTGTGAAGATAGTGTAATTTCTTTAATGGAGCATGTAAATTATTGGTAATCAATTACAGAGAGGAGCCTGTCCAAGAAAAGACGTAATAGCGAAATTGGCAGCGACGGTTAGTTGAGCATAATCTTTAAATAACAGAAAACTCCAAAAAAATCGACTTATCATTCTACTTAAAAAGACTGACGAGTCGGGAATCAGAGAAGTGATCGAGCAAGTAGAAAACGAGGAAATAACCACAGCAGCAGAATTCATCTTCAGTTTAACGCCCTACGTGCGTGATAAAGGGCTTTTATTTCGTGAGACTCTGGAAAAGGAATTAAAATATTTTCGTGAGATCGTTAACGATACCGTGGATCGTCGGGTACGATAAAAAAAATATCGCATCAAATTTGCAAATAATTTCTCGCGTTATTGTTATCTTTACAGGTCCAAGACGAGGCTGACGTTATGATGCATACCCAGAACAAAATAAAAAATAAATTCAAATCTCTGACCCACGAGATGACACAAAGAACCATGAGAATTCGACAACGACTCTACGAAATTTCACCGAAATTCAACTGGGCTGTCGATGGCAGAGATAAGGCGAAGATATGGAAAACAATTGGAAGACCTTCGACTAAAAAAGATGTTTGCATTGTTTCATTAGTTTTATTGCATTTACATAGCATTTTGCGCTCCTATATTGAAATTCGTTTCGGAACATCATTTCAAAAGTTTTTTTTTTGTAAATATTATGCAAACTACTTTTCTGCTATTTCAGCCCCATTTTAAGCAACCATGGGGAAATTCTAAAAATTGAAACCTCTCGAGAAATTCGTGTCATTTTTGTACCTACACTTTATTTCATGCTCTTGATATTTTAAACCGTTTTGAGTAATTTCACATGACAAACTGATATTTTTTTTAAGGAAATCAAAACTTTATGAGTCCGAAATTTTAGTTTTCACGCCAGTTTTAAAAATAAAACTTTCGTTTTTCTCAAAAGATGAGCTCAAAAGAAGAGAGTCCGGCGAATACTATGGACAAGCAGATGCATCAAGTATTTATGCGCGGTCGTTGGCTCAAAAAGGAGCTGAATCGTCTCCAAGAGGAAAACAAAAATCTTGAAATATTTTTAGCCAAGTTTCGAAAATTGGCTTCAGAACGTAAAGAACAAGCGTCGTACGTGCCGCAAATGTTATCGCGACAGAAGGAAGAATTAGAGCGAGAACTCAACGACTTACGAAAAACGTATAAGAGAAATTTTGAGATAATAAATGCGCTCTACGTGGAGCTTCATCGCTGCATTAAACCGGCAGCTGAAAATTCGGTTCACAATGGGAGATAAATAAATGAAAAAGCCTTTGAAAGTTCGATGTCACTTTTATCTCTTTTTATATAATGGTAACAGTATATATTATATATTTATATTAATAATATTATTATTTATATTATATACAGTTATATAATTATTGGACGTTTATACATTGGACGTTTATCCGGAGCCTTTCAATTTTCGCGCAAAAACAAGAAATATATACAGTAGCTTCTAAGTACGCGCTTTTTTGAGCATCGACAATTAACAAGATTGTCAAATAAAAATGAGATGAAAATACATTTTCATTTGAAAATCGAAAATAGTTCAATAAAATTTATTTTCCATAAAAATCAACAACAAAATTTGTCGCCTATTTACTTTTTTATCGCATAAAATATAAGTACCCACTTTCTTCTAAAAAGATATCCGTAAATTTTGAACATTTCTTTCGTATCAACTATTTAAAAAGCTGTATTATTTCGTTTTAAATCTACAGGTCATTGATTTTAGAAACTATCTATTGTCAATTTTTCCATAAGCACTAGTCATTCAAAAATAAACTACTTTTAATTAATTTTTATTCGGATATTCCTCATCTCGATAAATAATTGTAGGTATTAATTCTGCGATTTAATGTTTCTCCGAAAAAAATGAACGAAAACCTAAGCGAGTGCTTCAAAAAGCTCGCACTTATAGAGAGGCTAATGTACTGAGAAAACACACGATACGAGGCGGAAAATATGAAAGACGAAAGAGAGTTATATTAACGTTTGGTAAAAAAGAACAGGACATTCGGCTTGAGCAAGCTTTCTCGAAGAGATATTTCTCGTTGTGTATTTCTCGGACTGATTCCACGATCGCGAACAATCGTCGGACGCGTTCAACCGAAGAATATCGATGTAGAGTTTGTGCATGCTTCGCAAGAAACTCGATTTTGTTCAGCCGGGCCGTTGCATGCCAGCGCCGATCTCGCTGCCGTGATGGCTCGACGCCTTCGATTTTCTGTCGGGATCCATGGCGATTGATATAAATTCCTCGGAAATTCTCTTGTCTAGGCCCGTGTAAGTTTGCGCGAGATCCACTTGATCCTCGCCAATCGAAGCCATTCTTTTCGATGAGGAATCGATGCTCTTCGCTTCCCCGTTACTATTACTATGACGTCTGGTTCTTTCGATCGCCTCTTCCTGATCCGATTGCAGGTAACGTTTGTGAGGCCTCGTGCGCATCTATGAGTGAAAAAAAAAAAAAAAAAACCAAAGAACATTATTCAATTATCCTTCACTTCATGAAAATAAGGAAAAAGCAGATAAATCGAAAAAAAAAAAAAAAATCAAAGAAAATGTCGTTTGAATAATTTCCGAACTAAATAATGATCAATTATCCAGCCAATTTAATGTTACAATCTTCACCATTAAAAAAAATGGAAAAAAATCTCGTGCATTTCATCACGATAAACAGAAGAAGTTAAATCTGGATAGGTTTCATCGAAAATGGCGTTGAGATAATTTCTAAACATAATAATTATAGATCACTCAGATATCAGACTCTCTCATGAACTCCCAAAAAACTGTACATCATTCACTGGCGACTATTCGATTTCTAGTGCATTCGCCGTGCAAAAGGAACGTTCCAAATATGGGAAATCATGTACTGAGACATCAATATTTCGAAGTAACCATCAAGATCGAGCTTACCATTTGCGAGGGCGGTCTACTAGCGTGAATAATGTGCGGCATGACCGGAACGGGTCCGTAGCCAGGTGCGGGGATGGGCATGGCTCCCGCGGGAACAAAACCAGCTGGATATTTGCCGTGAGGACCAGTTGGGATTCCATAAGGTGCCTGGAGGGACAAAAAGAAGTAAATAAGCTTAGACATTCACATACACACACATACATATATATATATGTAATCATAGCGTATATTTGTAAGACGCTGAGTAATGATCGCGGTCGCGCAATTATAAGAAATACGAATCCCTTTCTCTCATCGCGCCACTTCCAGTGCGCGACGATGACTAGGCCCGAGAGAGCCTCGAGGTTCGCTGTTAGCCGAGCAATATCGTACACAAGGGACCACCTCGTGTGCAATTCTCAGCCTCGTATGTTTTGCCCCGCGGCAACAACCGCTGAAGATCCACGGAGGCTCTTTCACGCGAGAGTTTCTCCAGCTTAGATGACTTCTCTCGAGTCAACATCAAAGATTCTCTCATGGAGGCTGTGAACTCGAGTACCACGCTCAAGATTCCACCGACCAACGATAATCCTACGAACGGTGAACTTTCTATCGTTCACAACACAGACTGTGTCACTGACCTATCCCTACTCTGTTGGGTCAGGAGGTCGAGGCTCCGCAGTAGATTCAATAGCGCGCACGTGCGCTCCTGAGGTCACCAATAGCGAATTGTACGTGCCGTTTGACGAAGAAAATGGCACTTTTTGAAAAACAATTTCCATGCGATTTCACTCGTACACAAAATCAAATCACATTGAAAGACACTTCACAGGAGCTCGAAATAAATGGAAAGAGTCGAGAGATTTTATCGCAATTTCGTTATACAGACCAAAGTTATCGCGGCATGTGAAATTCTCGGTTGTAATATCGAATAAATAATGTCGGATATTTCCCAATTGTTTCGTTGCGTAGCAAAATTGATCTCAATCGATGCTACGCAGGGAAACAAGAGGGAAATATCAGATTGATTTTCAACCTCGAGGGGTATTCGCTTGATTATTTTTTTAACCTGACTTTCCACTAATAACATTGCGATATTTAACATTTGTATTAGCTGTATTAGCTGTATTAGCCGGGACGTTTTGGTTAATTTTTTTTAGAGATATTCTCAAGAGATTCATCACCGAATCGCTCCCCTTGCTCACAAATATCGTCGATCGTGAATAGCACTTTGACGTTTTAAATATTTGCATAGATTACAAGTAACAGAAAAATTATTGTTTATCGCCTAGCAACCTTGCCGGGAATTTTTCGTAAAATTATCGATATAATTTCGACCTAGTTGTATCACGTGATGTTAAGTGCCGCGCTCTTGTTGGTCGAAATTGAGGTTGAAAAAATAATCGCAATTATTCATGTAGCTTGCGATGAGAAAAAGGATCTTGGTGAAAAATAAAAACTTCATCAATACTCGTTAAGTGACTCTGAAGAAAATCAATATTCTTATTATCGTCGAAATTGGTGATTGTTTTTCGACTGTATTCTCATTGAACTTTGTTACTTTTTATTGGAAAGTCACTTTGTTAGAAATGATTTCGTTGTCTCGTTGAAACAAAAAATTACTTCGTTTAAATACTTCCATAAAGGATGATTAAATCGTGTAAAAGTTACACTTTTGCCTCATGTGAATTGCTTTGTGAGGGTAACTTTCATCTGCCGTAAAAGTAACTTTGGTACTTTTATTTGTGAGTATGAAGATAAAGTAATATTGAGGAAATATACAATTTGTTGCCGGGAAATTTTCGAAAAATTATCGATATAATTTCGACCTAGTTGTATCACGTGATGTTACATGCCGCGCTCTTGTTGGTCGAAATTGAGGTTGAAAAAATAATCGCAATTATTCATGTAGCTTGCGATGAGAAAAAGGATCTTGGTGAAAAATAAAAACTTCATCAATACTCTTTAAGTGACTCTGAAGAAAATCAATATTCTTATTATCGTCGAAATTGGTGATTGTTTTTCGACTGTATTCTCATTGAACTTTGTTACTTTTTATTGGAAAGTCACTTTGTTAGAAATGATTTCGTTGTCTCGTTGAAACAAAAAATTACTTCGTTTAAATACTTTCATAAAGGATGACTAAATCGTGTAAAAGTTACACTTTTGCCTCTTGTGAATTGCTTTGTGAGGGTAACTTTCATCTGGCGTAAAAGTAACTTTGGTACTTTTATTTGTGAGTATGAAGATAAAGTAATATTGAGGAGATATACAATTAGTTTACCTGCATCATTGGATGCATAGACATCACAGGCTGTACGACGTAAATCGGCTGATTCTTCGGTACGTGATTTTGCGCAACGACCCATTGATGTACCATGTTTCTTGTCTTCAGTCTGCCGTCGGGTGTGTCATCGTTGCTCGATCTTAAACAACCGCATAGTTTGGGTGTCAGAGCGACGCAACTGTAGCCAGCGACGAGAAGTTCAGCGATACTCGCGATCAAAAGTCCGATGCTGGCCAGCAGACCGGCCCATCCGTTTTCCACCTCGACCAGATTTCCATCTTCACCCTGGATAAGCAAACGAAGCAACAGTCAGCAATTTGGCGAACGAAATACTCTCTCGGTTTCATTAACGAGATCATTTGGCATTTTATTTATGCTTAGCTCGTTTGCTTCGCGATTTATTTGAACTGTCGATAATATGGGCTAAAAAAATGAGGTCCCTTTCAATGACAATTTTCTCCTGTTAAAATTCCTGATTTACGATTGATCCAATCAACAATATAATCTTGCGCTTTAAACTTGAACGAAAATTATGAAAATTGTGCTTTTGAATTGAGTGTAAAAATTTCGCAGCCCTACACAAATAATAAGTGCTTGAGGATTCGAAGATTATTTTATTTTATTAAAAATAGACTTTGCCCAAAGTATTTTTTTTTAAATCGAAAGTGAAGAATTGAAAAAAAAAAAGAGATGTAGTGACTTGCGGCACCGATATTGCTAATGTCCCAGACATCGACGCGCTTGTATCGGAGATGGGAGCATAAAAATTTCACGTCGCGCACGTAACATACCGCGAGTGACCGCGTTTAGCCTTGGCATTGAGACTTTCTCCGTGAGCAAAGAGGCGCAAGGCGGTCCGGATTTGTTTGACCGTCGGGCCATACGCGCCGCGGACACCTGACTCGCCAAAAACGCCCATTCGAAAAGGTGCCATGCCATAAACAATTCGGTATCCAATTCGATTCAACATTTTTTGTTATCAAATATCTTGCGATATTTTAATAAAAATAAGTACATGTCGTATTCAAAAGAAACAAAAAATCTTTGTATTTTTTCATGTCATGAAAAAGTCGATTACTTTCCACTTTTTTTTTTGTTTAAGTGTTTATCAGGAAAACCGCAATTTTCGTTTAAAAAGAGTTAATTCATTTTGTTAACGATATGTTAGCGTATTGGTTGAAAAATTTATGAAATAAATTGTCATTATCGTAATTTTTTTCAAGGGAAATGTATTATAATAAATTTAACGAGTCACTGAATAAAACGAAATTAATCGAATTAATTTATCAATTATTTTGCCAGTATACTCAACATGGACTATTCCATCTTGCTAAGAATTTACGTCGAGCCAAACTTCTTACAGTATTTTTAGCATCTGCGCACTTTTTACCGTTGCAATTTCAGATTCAGCGATTCGGAGGCAATTTTTGCAATTCATATATTAATATATGTGGAGACTCAGCTCGGGGGAGCTACGATATACAATCTCTTAGTTTCTATAGCTCTCATCTCGAAACCAGGTCACCCGTTGTCTATGCCTGCTGGCTTCGTTAATTAGCCTCGGATGAGGCTTCAATTAATTAGGAACGCGGCAACCAATGCACTCTCGATCTTGATTCGACTTCACGTTTTGCTATAGTGCCCCCTACGAATGGCCATAAAGATATGTAAGCATAGTGATTTTCTAAATTTCGCTATGTGCTCTCCTTCGATGGGAGAGCTCGAAATTCTGATGGATTGCAATGAGAGAGATCTTAGGTCGTCGATTTATTCGGTCAGCGTGAAACAAAAGATACTAAAGGCCCACTAATAAATTCCGACGTAGAGGCATTCCATGTCACGCCGTTAATTTCCAAATGGACTCTGTAAGATCCAAAAGATGTTCGGAGGTTTTTAGAAAGCTGCTCCGATGACCAAGATATCATCGAATTATTGCACATTTTCAAGGCTTATTCAACTGTAAAAACAAAAATTATCAGTTATTTCTGCATCACGCATGATAAAAATAAAGTAAAAATGATATAACGAAATATAATTGCACTAAATCCATCGAAAACATATTTTACTTAGATTACCCCTGCGAAATATTAAACATATATAAACGTACGAAATTTTTCCAAGTCTCACCAAACGTGAACGATCCCCCCCCCTTTTTTTTATTTCGAGTCTTCCACTTGAAATTTGAAGAAAAAAAAGAAAATAACGTTAGGAAAATACCTCTTAACTTGTAACAGGGTCAGGAATGCGAACGAAGCTAACAGTATCAATAACGTTTGGGAGGTGTTAAAAACAGAATAGAGGCCGAATGGAAGAAATAAAACGGGAGCCGGATAGGAACGAACGACGGAAGAGAGAAAAAAGTGGCAGTATCGGTGCTAGAGTGTGCATCGAACCCGTAAGAAGTCACCGGTTTGCCCGCCGCGAAATCGACTTGACTGTCGCATTTTGCCGTTGGTAGGGAGAGAATATGTAGGCCAAACGTCCGAGAGGCACACGTAACGAAGCGAAAAGCCACGGGCACGAATCGCGGTGAAAATAAGACGGAAAAATAAGAAGACACCAGTGGTAACTATAAGCGAATGAGAAGAAGGGAAGTCAGCGAAGAATGCCGCGAATTGCCTACGAGACACGCTTTATATGAATTTCCAAATTAACTTTGCGCGATAAGATGTCAGCACGATTTGTGACGTTCTTTGGCAGCCGTGTATCAACAAAAAGAATTGATTTTTATGTACAATCTATTTTAAAGAAAATATTCCAGACTATAATAAATAAACAACTGAAAAGTATTATTTAAAATGGCAAAACAGGATGTCCAGCTTACTTTTCAAAATTCTGTACTGTGCAGATAATGCTGATACACTGTGAGGAAGGTTTTTCAAAGTAAATAATATATCACCCGGTCAAGCATCGCTATCTACTTAATAGAGACGCTCGAGAATCAGCCGAGACGTCAGTGAGAAAAAAAAAATTTATAATCATGTAGGACGTGGCATTCCGCGTAGGTGGCCGCGAGGTAAATTCCCGAAGCGTTTAACACGACGTCTGGTTCTCCGCAAGTAGCAATAAATGGCTTGAAAAAGAAGAGCAAAGTGATTCCCCGGTTTTACGAGTTTTACGAGAGGAAAGAATTGTAGGGACGTACGTGAAACGACAAAAAATCAATGCAGCCGACGTGAGTGAAGTGAAGTGTGAAGCTAAGAAGTGCAAAAACAAGAGAAGTATCCTTTTTATTTTTATTTTTTCAAAAAAAGGGTACAAAGTAGAATGTTGCATATTGCTTCCTCATTATTTTCTGCTTCTACAACGATATCTCAATAAGGAAGACTGTCAATCGTCTTCGGTTTCCTCACAGAGGAAGCTTTTCCATTGCCAAAATAATAAGAACGCAATACCTCAACTTTGCACACTCGTTTTGAGTGAATATATAAAAAATGTATTTTCTAGCAAAATTTCAGTTGCCAGGAATGAATAAACGAAAGATGGAGTTCTTATAAAATCCTCTCAATGTTTTAGACCATTTTTAGTATTCCGTCATGAAAATGCGGGACCATTTTTTGCCGCGAAAACAAAGCTTCGTCTATGAGAAAGCAAAAGAAATGCATCAAGCGTTAATTTTAAAAAATGTTATCAAGTAAAGATTAACAAAATTTGAGCTGATTCGATCGAGTAGTTCACGAGTATGGATTTTTTGCCCTTCATCATAAATAATACGGATAATTTTTCTATAAACGTGAATTTGCGCGGCGCTTCAAACCATTTTGTGGGTGTGAAGAGGAAATTCTTGATAACTTAAGGATAATATGAGGAAAATGAAGGTTCTTCCGTGAGAAAGTAAAGCTGAAGGAAAATAAACGTACGGGAACGAGAAGAATGCTCGTCTCGGTCGAACGTTGAGAGTCCCGAACTACCGCCGTCAACGCGGTGATTGCCGACATGTTCGATAACGCTAACGCCACCAGACTCGAAGCCAGATGAGCTGTTGCAAATCCGGAAGTGCCTGGCGACCTTTGTTGTGGCGATTTGCTGCTAGAGGAAGTTGCTAACGTCGCCACGACTCCCAGAGCTCCTGCGACTAACGCTCCTGCTCCAGCCCATAATCCGGCACCTGAACCTCCCAGTGATGCTCCATGTACAAGTACCAGAACTCCAAAGACCACCAGGACGATTCCTAAAAATAAACAATCATTTTAATTGCTGATTTTCGAAATAAAATAGAATTATGATTTCAAGTTCAACGTGGTCTTAAGATTTTATCAGAGCTTTTCTGCTGATTATTGCTAATACAGAAGAATGTTTATGAGTAACGTAATGAGATTTAGTTTTTACAAAACTAGTGCTTGGTTCTATTTCCTTCTGACTTGTACATTTTATATATTGATTTGGATCGAATTGTCTTTTCAGCATCCATAATTCCCGGGGAATAAGGAAGTTCCTTTTTCAAGAGTGAAATCGCAAATCCAATTACAGGGAAATATTTTATAACGAAGTCTTAATAAAAAATATGTATTCGAATTTGTGAATATCGATAAATTGGTTATCACACTTTTTCGCAATCAACTATTTAAAAAAGAATATAATTTATGGCGGTATTGAATTTGCAACGTTTTTTAAATAATGAGAAAAAATTCTAACGTCACTGACGTTTGCCACTAAAATCACTGAAATCGGCACGAAATGCTAATACACGTTTATATATTACGCACGTGTCTAAAGTTTCAGCCAGTTTCGTCCAAGGTGTCGAAAGCAGAAGAGGTACACACTTGTAAACTTAAAATTGCTATGACTCCTAAAGGATAAATCCCTTATCCAAATTTCTGCCAAATTTGATATATACATTACGACTGAATATTAGTTTTCGGTTTTCCGTGCAGAAAACTTGTCGGAAAAACGTAGTTTTCCGACGTCGTACTAAATTTCGCCCAACATAAACTACAAGAAAATATTTTATTCATTTTTTCAGAGTTTTTTTTCCCTATTCTTGGAAAGTCGTATTATTTTTTCTTCAATTCTCAATAATATTTTGGTTGTTTTTAACCGCGGACTCGCCCGCATGTGCATTACCCCCGCCGGACCGAAATGAATCCTTTTCCTCCCTAGGCAGTAATAAAAGTGAATCGCACGTGTGTACAATTGAAAAGATCAAGATGATCGATTTTCCGCCGCCGTTACACGGCTCCAAAATTCCCCCTTGTTGAACGAAACATTTAAATACGCATCGGAAAGCGTGTTTTTCGCAAAAGGTCAATTTTTCCGCAGGGGGGCGCTGAAAGTTTGTTTGTCAAGTGACGAATCTCACCTAAAAGAAGCTGTCCACAGGAGGTAAACATAAGAATATTCGTATCATCCCGAGCCTGGGCCCTCTGGAGTTTCTGTCTCTGTTCTTGGTCCCTAATCTGCTGTTGTTGTTGTTGTTGTTGATGCGCTTGATGCTGTTGATGTTTCTGCTGGCGCTCGGAGATAAGAATCTCTTTCGAGTGTTTGGACTCTTGGCAGCTATCGGGTTTCGAGTCCTTCGAATTCGTGGAGTCTTTGGAGTTGTCGGTGTTTCCGGAGTCCTGACTCCTCACGGTTGAGTCGGGAGCTATCGTCTCGCTGTTTTCCATCGTTGGAGGTCACACGCGTACGTCCAATGTATCAATCACTTTATCGCATCTCCGGAAAACCAAAAAATCTCTAAACAAGACACTTCGTTGTACTATTTTCAGATACACTTTCTTTCCTCTTGAGTGGCGGGGCTCACCAATTCTCCGCTCAATCTCTGGAAATAATCCGGCGAACTATAGGAAAGATAGAGAGGCGGTTCAATGTTCCGTCGGGTCGTAATAACTCATCAGATTCGCACACTCGGCCGCGCCGAGCAACGAGCAGCAAAGTAAATGGACCGTAAATGAGCTAATAAGAGAAGCTGGGAATAGCGGAAATGGCGCTTCGTCGCTTGAGCTCGACGATCATTCGCATTCCAAATTAAATAGCCTCCGAAAGCACTAATCGCGCTGCCAAGTTGATTGTTTGAAAATAATAACAATAATGGTGATGGTTACGACGGTGGCAACTTTTCTCGTGCTTCGCGTTGATTTCGCGCGCGCGACACTTCACTGTTAACGAGGAGAGCAATTAACAATATTGTCGGGGTCGTCGGTGGTCCCGAAGTTGCTGAAGAAATCGCGGGTGGATGAGAGTGTAGAAAATCGTCGAGTAGCCCGCAGTGCGTCTGGTCAGTGACTGGCTTCGCGCTGGCACAGGTTGCACCGGCTCTCCCTCTCTCTAATGTCTTCCTTTCTTTCACGCACACAAACACCGACTTTCCTCTCCCCCTCCCGCAGCTCGTAGCCTTTTAGCTGTGTCTACCTCGCTATACATTCATAATTGCGAACTTGTGCGCATTAATCTTCGATGTGGTTCACCTAATCGCGTTTTTTTCGCTCGTGGCTTTCGCGCCCAGTCGCATCGAGGTCTTTTCTGCATGTGAGCTTATCGTTCCGAGCTTATCCCATTGACGTAAGCCCGCGTTAATGATTCAGTCCTATATCATAAATATTATACGTAATTACTGGTTTTTGAGAATAATTGCTACAGCATTTTTTAGCTACATTCGTAAGCTATCACATTTTCAAAATCATTTTTGACCCAAAGCGTTTTTCCAGGTGGTGCAAACATTTCACGCACTTTTTTCTAATGATACACGCAAAAAAAGTCGCCGTGCAAAGGTTTCACGTTTTTGTTTTTCATTGTTATTAAATTTCTGCTGTTTTTCAGGATCTATTCGCTACTTCATGTTTCTCGAATATTCCTCGGTGGATATATAGTCTTCCATTCGACGCTATCCCGTTCTCCGGGACGTAGGCGCTGCTATTATAATAGTGTATGTGTACGTGAGATACCTGACCTGCGTTCCTCCGCACGCGAGACTTTTCATGCAGTTTCATGGCCCGTACACACATGTGCTCGGTATACCTTGTAATCTCCTTCCTTTCTCGCGTCTCTCACCCTTTTACATACATTCTTCTGTACTCGTGCTCGCGGGTACATTTAAGGAGGTTTTAGCACTTCGCACTAGCGGAATATCAGTGTCGAATGTTCTTGCTTCCCCTCGCAGCTTTGAACTTTTGTTCTATGAAACATCAGAAACCTCCTCTTCGGTAAAAAAAATACAATCGGCAAATTCAAAGTCGGAAAATGGAACAGTGAAGCCAGTTTTCCGACTTCAAATTTTGTATGCTCGCTGCAGAGTCAATTGAAACTAAATCAGTCGTTTCTGATTTCGAAGATCCAGTTAGAATTCATTTTTCTTCAACTTGTAATTGTCTCGGATCTCGTAAGCAATCTCAAGTTTGTGAATACAATGCAGAGATACTTTAGTGCATTCGTAACAATGGCACATATTTGACTTAGCACCATTCATGATTATATATATATATATATATGTATGTATACACACATTTTGTTCTCGTGTCTATGGCCGCTGATGTCTTCACTTTTTCGCTCCTTCTCTATTATATCTTTCTCCACGTACTACTCTACCGCATCGAGGTTGAAGACGAAGAAATTTCTCTGCGGTCACGATAGTTTCTCGCATCGCATCGCATCCACGGTGTGTATTAGTGGTAAACTCTCCACCTCGCGAGTATATCGCGAGAAGCGTATACGACGGCCAGAGAGGATGATGAGTCGAGTTTCCAAGCGATCATTGTACTCTCTTGTACTTATACTTGCCTCCGTGTAAGAGCTACAGCCCCGCGAATTCTTACTGTAAATCGATGCGGTTCGACACACAGCGAAAAGTTAATCGTGCTCGGCTCTTCGTTCTCGCTTCTACCCTCGACTCACCGCGTCTCACTCGTAATAGACTTTTCTCTCTCTCTCTCTCTGTTGATCTTTAGGGCTGTTAATTAGAGTTCATTTCTATTGTTTTATTTTAACATTTATCGTACATTTTCCGCGCGAGGAACCTTCAATCCATCGATGTTCCTGAATTTTGAATCAAGGTCGAAGCTGAAGTAAAAGAAAATTTACTTTCATGTTCTTAAGAGGCTGTGGCACTATCCTCACCACTTTCAAAAATTTTGAAACCTGTTTTCTCCCGAAATACTCGGCAGAAAGAGCTCCAATTTAGGATAGAATGTGCGGAAGTATTGCATAATTGGGCTAAGCTTCTGCAGACTCCTTGATACTTAAAGCCGTTTTCTTGGAAAATCGATAAACCAAAAGGTGTGGTGAGGTGCGAGAGAGACAGCCCTATTGGCGTTTAACATTGGGCGAAGAAATTTTCACCGGTGTAGCGTTGATGAGGAGGAAGGAAAATTCGGGTAGGGTTGAATAGCCGATGACTGTAGTAGTTAATGTCATAATGATGGATGGATATTTATAGCCATTCGCTGTTTCTCACCCTAAATTTCTTTTGAAAAGGGTCGCTGAAATGTTTTATTTCTTTTAGTGCGAGAAACGCGCTTTTACGCACGCCTCTTGTGCGTACACCTCCGTTTTTATAGCTTGTAAAATAAAATTTTGTACGATACTCGTGCGAATAACGTTTTATTATCTCGTGTGATTGCAACACACGCCTTTGGTTTGTGCTGAAAACGCACATTCGTCAGAAAAAACTTTTTATCGCACTAGTATCATAAAGTGGTATTTAATAACCGCGACGATGTATTTTTTTAACTACATTATCTTGAATTCTCATTTCATTTTTGCGTCTTCGGACGACAACGGAACTTATCAATATAATTCCTTCGAGGGAAAAAAATTCAAGGGGATCCCTCCGATTAATCTCGCACAAATTGATGCAACACTCATCTTCGGCTTGTGCTGCAAACTCACACTCGTCAGAAAAAAACGTTTAATCGCACTAGTATCATAAAGTACTATTTAATAAATGCGTTAATGTACTTTTTTTTTTTCACTAAATTATCTTGAATTCTCATTTTATTTTTGCACCTTAGGATAACATCGAAACTTATGATATAATTCCTCCGAGGGAGAAAAATTCAAGGGGATCCTTCCGATTGATCTCGCACAGAGCTAATCGTATGGTAAACATATCTCACAGCGATATGTGCGACGGGATATCCGTGTCAGAGGAGTACGCATCAAGTGTGTTTGTGGAGGGGAATTGGTTCGGCGAGAGAACTCGCTCTTCGAACTTCGAGAGGTTTCTCCGACGCGGCCGGCGGGCTCGCGAGGCTCCGAGCCGCGCAAGCCGCTTGCCTTTCTACCGAAGCATTCACGAGAGAAGAGAAATGCTCGGCCGCGAGCTCGCTGAGCGTATTACACGAAACGATACACCGGAGGCGTTCGTGTTCACCTCCGGGACTATTCTGTAAGCCGCGTCTCCGGTTCTTCTCTTATCCGAGCTCTCGAGCGCTCCTCTTTCGCTTCCACAAGACTCTCTTCTCTCTGTGCACTTGAGAATAAGTGCCTATCGCTACCACAGATTCGCCGTGGTGCTCTTCGGGTTCCCTTTTTTTATTTTCTATTTTTTTTTTTCAACGCAACAGCACTTCTTCGCAATTTTATGCAACTTCGGCAGCACCGGCGCATCTTAACTTTCTTCCTCGATTGTTGACGTTTTTAGTGCCATAGCCTAGAGGTTTTTGAGCCGAAGAAATTCGCAAAGTTTCTATCCAAAGGTTGAAGATCAATGTTCGGACGATAATGTAATAATTCACTCTTCAGCGTGAATCACTACGATTTATAGTCCACCTTTATTTCGGACTTTTCGTGAATTTCGTTGAAAATCAAAGTTTTCAAAAATTGGACAAGCTAAGAAAATGATAACGAGAAGAAAAGTATATTCTACATTTGCTTCCACAAGACTCTCTTCTCTCTGTGCACTTGAGAATAAGTGCCTATCGCTACCACAGATTCGCCGTGGTGCTCTTCGGGTTCCCTTTTTTTATTCTCTATTTTTTTTTTTTCAACGCAACAGCACTTCTTCGCAATTTTATGCAACTTCGGCAGCACCGGCGCATCTTAACTTTCTTCCTCGATTGTTGACGTTTTTAGTGCCATAGCCTAGAGGTTTTTGAGTCGAAGAAATTCGCAAAGTTTCTATTCAAAGGTTGAAGATCAATGTTCGGACGATATAATGTGATAATTCACTCTTCAGCGTGAATCACTACAATTTATAGTCCACCTTTATTTCGGACCTTACGTGAATTTCGTTGAAAATCAAAGTTTTCAAAAATTGGACAAGCTAAGAAAATGATAATGAGAACAAAATTATACTCTACATTTGCTTCCACAAGACTCTCTTCTCTCTGTGCACTTGAGAATAAGTGCCTATCGCTACCACAGATTCGCGGTGCTCTTCGGGTTATTCTCTATTTTTTTTTAACGCAACAACACTTCTTCGCAATTTTATGCAACTTCGGCATCACCGGCGCATCTTAACTTTCTTCCTCGATTGTTGACGATTTTAGTGCCATATCTAGAGGTTTTTGAGTCGAAGAAATTCGCAGTTTCTATCCAAAGGTTGAAGGTTAATATTCGGACGATAATGTATTCACTCTTCAGCGCGAATCACTACGACTTATAGAGTTCGTCTTTTTTCGGACTTTTCGTGAATTTCAGTTGAAAATCAGAGTTCAAAAAAAATTCCACAAGTTAAGAAAATGAAAACTAAATTATAGCGATGTTTTTTGAATTACAGGACATTCACATTTTGTTAAGAAAGCAATAAATTCTCAAGTCCCCATAAAAATGCACTAAAAAATGACACGAAAATTCAGGTAGTGGAGAAAGTGATCGACCGTCACTTTCTTTTTTAACCTTTTTAAATAAACCTGCATAAAAAAACTTCGCTTGCTGTTTTTAGTCAAATGCTTATAAATTTTCTTTCTATCAACACAAATACTTTGAAAAGTTATTCACATCGAACAGCAGGTGGCCAAATAAGCAAATAGACTAGTTTTGAAAGTAACTGGTGGTTACAACTCTCTTCTCCGCACAGTGTATTAATAGTTTGGTCAGACGGGAAAAGGAAACGGACGTGTTTCCTCGGAATTATCAATGCGGAAGAAAGAATGTCGAGTAGTTCGTAGGAAAGCCGTAGACACGCCATCTACCGAGTGAGTATCAATTGGCCGTGGGCCGAATGATCGAGAGAATGAAACAAACCAACTAACATACCCGCCACCAGTCGACGTTTTGGTTAATTAACCCAAAGAAATCGCATAAATAAACCTCAAAGGTCGTTAAAAAGAAATGTACGGGTTTTTAAACTAAGAATGCAGTTTTTGTCAATGCACAAAAAATAGTTAAGTGTTTGCTTTACATAGAAAAAGAGAGAGATGAGAGAAAGATGGATCGTAACTTTAATGTGCACTGTTGTGTTGGCAACACGTGACGAGAATTGCATCGATGGCCCCCGAGTGGCTACTCGAGGAAGCAATTAATCCGGATAACATAAGAAGCCTCGAATGAAGAAGAGAAAGAAAGATGCATTAGCATGTGCTAATAAGCTGAAGAGGAAATGTCTGCTGGCGACTGCACGATGCTTTCTCCGCATACAAGACGAAGATAAATGAAGAAATTGCAAGGATATGATTCGCGGCTGTGCGCAATCCGAGCGTTGATCACATTTGTCTCGTTCGTTGCCGCTTAGCGCGCGTTTTAAAAAAAATTTTTTTGCTCGTATAGCACTTGAGATAGTCCAACGACACCGGACATCTCGAATTAGCATTAAGTACAGCTGGAAGGCATGTTGGGTGCTCGCCTCTGCGATGAAAGTAACATTAAGTGTTAATGAACTCTTATTGCGTGGACGAAAAATAAATGAGAAGACGAAAAAACCGCGGCTTTTATTAACGGCGATAGGGGGCGCTGCGGATGTTTTGGATTCCGCGAAGCGGATAGTTCGTTCACGGGCAGGTATTTAACGAAAGAGGATATGTGGCGCGTTAGCTGCATAACATCCGGGAAAAGTACAAGGTGAAAAGTGGTTGGCTCGGCGGTGCCTTAGGAATTATGGTTGTGCTCGAGCTATTACCGATTTTTGTTTGATTACAAAAACGGTTGTGTGTTCACTGATTAGATAGTTGGATCAGCCGATTGACAAGATGAGTCTAGTTAACGGGTTAGCTCAATAAATGAGGCGGTTGCGCTCTGATTAACCCATTGGGTCAACAGATCGGTAGATGGTGATTTGATTGTAGGGTTAACTAATTAGTGATTTGTGCCCTAATTGATTCGCTGGGTCAACGAGTTATTCGATTATGCTTAAAATCAACTGGCTATTTTCACTCTTTAGCTAATTATGCTGAAATCAACTTCTTTTTTTTTTCACTAATCAGTTAATATCGTGCCAATAGCAACTAGTCTTTTCACTCAATCAACCGATTGTGCTTACAGTCAATTTATTTCAATGCGATGAATGAGACGTCCTTGTTACTTAGTTTTTTGTTCTTGCATTTTGGTGACTATACATTTTCAATAAATGAAATGTGGAAAGTCAAGCTTTTTTTTTGTTGCTCGAGCAATTCAGTTGCAATCTCGAGCTGAAAGAAGCTGCGATACTCGTTGGAAATAATCGCCTGGCTTTAGGGGCCCAACATTTCTTCCTTTGTGTCGCTGGAACGTTCGAGAATAATTGGCTAGCAATGGCCAAGTTGAACGTCGAGTAACAGACTCTTACCCGGTAGATCTGGAGCTGCAGAATGTGTTGTACACTCTCGTCGGGAGGGTTTGCGAGGTGCCCGCGATTACTCGCCTTTTACCGCTCGTAATAATCCTGTCGTTACGTACTGCTCTGACTCCTGCACTGCTCGCGTTTAAAACTAGGAAAGCCATTAGCCAGACGATGCTGATTTCCACGCTTGGACTTATACCGCCTACCAATGATTTTCCAATCGGGCCATGCCGACTATTTACAACCTCCAGCAATATACGCTCACGATTTTGTGGTTAATTTGCAGGGGCTCGCGCACGTTTCGCTGAACTGATATGAAAGAGGGACGATCATTAAACCCGTGAATCAAATATGCGTTTTAAATAAAACTGAATGCTGCTATTTCGAATTGGCATGGACGTTAGCAATTAAAAAAAAAATTATGGAATTTAACCATCATTCTCTAATTTATCGTATTTATTATTTTATTTAATGATTATTTGATCGAATATGCTTGAGGATCGCCAATGGAAAGATATTAAATACTGGTAAAAATGTATTCTGCATCGCACTGTGTGTTCCAAATATTCCCCTGGTATTTTCGCAATTTGAACAATGCAACAGGGATCGGCCATTTTGTGTTGACCGCTAACACCCATAAAATGGCCACGTACCACAAGAACTGCGGCTTCGCCAAGTTCTCGATGAAACCGAAATCCAATAGCAATTAATTGTTGTTTTTTACTTGCAAATAAAGTATCTGACTCGTGGCGAGAAAGTATGCGAAGCCTTCGGAACTAGAAAAGTTGAAACGGCGCCGCTGCGGCACGAATCGACAAGTCAAGTAGATGAACAAAAAAAAAACACAAGAAAAATAATTTTTTAAATGAGAACTTCCGGTAGTACTTTTATTTAACGATAGAGGCTCTAGCGTCGCAAGAATAAAGGAAGAGAAATGTAGAGGGAAATAAATAAATAAAATAATGCAACCCGCAATTAATAAATTATTCATGAAAGCAGTGATATTACTGCGGTAGCTCGTTCACTCGAGAATAGAGATCGTATAACAGGTGGAATTTATGCCGAGTGTGCTATACCGTGTATCTATCTATATCGAGATCTCTGTGCAACCCCATATAATCGATAGCCAGCCCGGAAGCATTCCATTCCTTCGGACACGAGAACTCGATATCGTTCTTTAAATAATTCATTCATTCGTCGGTAATAATAAGAGCGGTGAAAGTACGCGAACAACTATATGGATGCGAGCGAAAAAAAAGAGGATGCGACGTACGTGCCGAATGATAAATATTGCTGGCCATTTAACGAAATTGTCACCCCGTGGCGAAAATAATTTTTGACACTTCGTGACATATTCTTTAGAATTGAGAAGTAAATTTTTAAAAACCATCTTGATGTTCATGAATTCGATATTATTAGCTTATAATAAGTTTCACCTCGCAATGATTAACAAAAAATAAAACAAAATTATAAAGAATAACGTATAATGATTTTCTAAAATAAGTAAACTTAAAAAATTCACAACTACTTAGATTCGTTGGATTTTCAGAGAAATATTCGGCACCAAAATCTCTTATGTTCTAAAGCGATTTAAGAATTTCTCAAAATTGAAATAACAATAACTTCCGACATATAAAAATAACAATACAATTAATGACAAAAATATATATATATATTTTTTTTTAATTCGCAATCGGAATGAACAATGTACGGTGCCATAAAAAAATTACGAAATTAAATTAATTAATAGTCATGCGGTACGACCGTCGCGCTGATTCGAGCGACACAAGCGCGTGAATGTCGTGCGTGCGTTCGTGGGCTGCTTTCTCGTGAGCCGATCGTGAGCGCGCGTGCCATCGATCGCATCATCTTGGTAATCCGCTTTCCCAATGTCCCGACACTCGACGGCTCATTAATACAATCATGCATAGCTTGTAATTTCAACGTTCAAAGAACTGCAATTCGTTCCGAGCTCATCGGTATTATTATTATTATTGAAAACCATAAAAGTTTTCACACATTGTGCGTATCTATACAATTGTTTTTTTAAAGTTGTCAAGAAAGATGATGAAACTAAACAGCGAAAAATAATTGCTTGTCAAAATTATGCAATATTTTGATATAGTCATTAGATTATAGATTATTAAGACCATACAATTAGTTCGTAAGTCCAAAAACGCGATAATAATATATTCAGTTGGCTGTTTAAGTTTGGTAATCCAACTCGTAATTTTACTGGATCTTTGATGAAAATGATCAGTTTGTGGGTTTCATAAATTGTTCGCTCGTTTTACTAACCACATTAGACTTATAAATCAACGTCCACTGAGTTATAACAGAGCAACCATTTACTGACTTATATTTAACTATAATATATTCAGTTGGCTGTATAAATGAGAAATTGTTCGACGAGTATAGTGAATTACCGTAGCGCCGGTGTGAGGCATAAAGTGCGGCTACTGTAAAGACAATTATCTTGAGACTCAACGTATTTTGTAATGCACGCGTCTATGAAAATATTTCAGAAGAAAACTCGGCGCTCAAGTAGAAGGACAAGTCGCGTTACTGAGAACGCCCGTAATACGATTACAGTACACAGAATTTTGTGATATCGCGTGCGCGAGGCCACGCCGACGTAAAATCCCCTGCGTTCACCGTGTTGCTCTTGCACTTACAGTAATAATAAAGCGTATGCTCATTATACGTATGCCGCACGACATACGGCGTACAAAACACAAGCATGTGCGTCCGCGAAACGCGAAACCACAAGTCTCGGGTTGGCGGCATATAATATATGTGTGTGTACATATTACACTTTTATAACGAAGCGCAATCCGTAGCCCGAGACACATCTGCGTGTGCAGGAGGATTTAATACAGTTACGACGTGCCGTTAAGTAATTAACATATGCAACGAATAAACGATGCGACTTCTGGCAGACCATAGACGAGAGTTCGTTTTTTTTTTTTTCTTTCTGTGGGATTACTTGTACAATCGCTGCTTCATTAATGGGTCAAAAAAGGCGAGGAGGAAGAAAGGAAAGACGACTTATAACTTGGAAAAAAAATCGTGGGGCTTGTAATAGCTGACAGAAAGGGAAAAAATGATTATCCATTCATTATAATCATGGACATAATTAATTTGTAGATTTTCGTGTAGAAAAATTGTAGCAGAATTATTTTTATGGATGATTGTTTGAAACAAGTGAATTAGAAACTTATAACTTTTTCATTTTTTTGGATTTCCTCTGGTGGAATTATCAAAATAACAGAATTATAATAACTAATCGCGTAAAACTCTTCATCACCGTTATAAATATGAAAAATAAAAAATAAAAATTCTGAGACACTATGAATTGTGGTATTCCGATATGATAACTTATTTAGTTAATGGAGTAATACGAAACATTTTTTTGTATGGCAAAAAACGAACTTAACTTTGTAATAATGAATACAATGAACCACGAGAGTAACAGCACCATTCGACGCTAATTACGGAAAAAGTATTACAGCCCTCACCTCGAGAACCAGGAACATGCAATTGCCGCATCGCATGTACGATTCTTTCCTCTTCTGATACGAATCTCACTCGCTATAGGGTCAAGATCTAAGGCCAAGAACTGCACCAGGAGTTGCCAATTCATTTTCACGATTCTCAGGCTTTCAGCGCTCGAATAATCTAAGCTTAAGGGGCCTGCAATAAGTTTATATTACAAAAAACAAGTAAATTTTCAATATTATTTTCCGATAAGTATATTCGGTTGACGAGATCCTGATTTTGTATACAATATAAAACATAGTATTGCTGCGTTTGAGTGTTTTTTAAATAAAAAATATTGACAAACAATGAAATTACTATTATTCAAAGAAGATATCAAGGTATTATCTAGAAATCTTCCGGCCAATGGTCTATTCAACGGACTCAATTAAAATTCGGAGATAGTCCATAACATTTCCTACTCAGTGACCAGAATTCTGCGAAATTAAAAAAAAAAATTGATTTTCGAGCAATAACAAAAATTTGCGATAGCAAACATTATCAACTAAGGTCTGTCCAAATTTGAAGTAAATCGGACGAGTAGATTCAGTTGTTCAATGACACCTTGTTTAAACATTGCAGCAGCACTTTTCTTCATTGTTTTTCAATATTTATGAATAATGAAGAAAAGTCGTACTGGCAGCAATATGCATTACTTTTGTTTAAAGTCTAGACCTCATGAACCCATTAATCACATCAGAAAAAAATATTGTGAATTGGCCTCAAGCTCATGCAGGCCTCTTAATGTTCTTAGTGCGTTAGGAGGGGAGGAACATTATGGGTTCAGTAATAAGGATTTATCGTCGTGAACACCGTTTCTCCTCCTTCTCTTTCCCTTGATAATATAGCATAACTTACGCTGGAGAATATACTGTATTATAACTAGTATATATATATAATTATAGAAATCTCTCGTCGACAGATTCGCTTTCATCATCAATTTCCCACGAGAGTAATGTAAGATCGAGGGAAAAGCGTGTCGCCGACGCTCGTAGGTACCACTTGAGAGAGAAAATGCTTTTCCAACGCAGGAATAGAAATTAGAAGCCATTGTAAAGTCATAAGGCAGTTTTATTGCAATAAAACATTTAGTATAATTCGACATTTTCGTACTTTGCGTACTTTTAACGCGTGCTTTTTTTTTCTAATTCCATTCGACACAAAATCGTCGAAACTTCATTTGCTATAAAATCGAGCAGAAAGCAATACAATTTTTATTATTAATAAAAATAATAATTCGTAAGAACATCAGTAAAATATCTCAAAAGGAGACAATAGTGAATAAAATTGTTTTTATAAGAGTATAACAAAATGTGCAATTGGCTGGGAAACATTTCATAAAGATAGATTGCTTCAAATGCACTGTCACTTCCTTTCAAATTGCAAATTAAACTTATTAAGTATAGATATGCGCGTCAGTAGCGGATAAAATATTGCTAAATATTTTTTCTGCTACTCGCCTCTTTTTTGTAACTGAAATATTTATTTTGAAACTGCCTCAGCATGAGTAATGTATTTTGTACTATTTTCTTTTGTTTCTGTATTCTTCAATAATTACTTCATTGCTAGACTCTCTCTCTTATTATCATCAACGTCGGTCATCGCATTACAATAAGCTAATTTATTCGTAACGTCGGAGAGGCTGCGTTGAACATTGCCCACTTTCCTCTCGTCCGGTCGCAGTTGTCTTCGCAATTTCTCCGCACCTGCCGCGGTAAGGTAAGGGGCATTAGCCTCTCTTCTCGGTAATGACGAATTGAGTGAGCACCAGAGATAATAGCACCGACGAGCCGCGGTCTGAGGAGTCGTCGTCGTCGTCTCTGCCGATCACGTTTTACTTTCGCGACTGTTCGCGAGACTAACTCTCCCGAGCTTGGCGAGGAAGTAGCAGCGAGGAATGCAAAATTGCAATCGAGCTCCGAGATGAGAGATCTCGTTGGCTAGGGATAAGATCGAAGAAAAAAGGCAAGAAGAAGAGAGAATAGAAAATAGAGAGGCTGAACAAATGCAGGATATTGCACTTTCTCATTATTTTCCAATTTTTACGAAATTCCACATGCTACATTTAAACTAGAAAATTCGAATTAATGCACAATCAATCTTTGTCGTAAGTGCAGTAAATGGAAATTTTTTCGGATTATTAGTTTGAAAATTTCACAGGTCAGCGTTGCGCCATTAAAAAAACAGACAAAAATGGGAATAAAAAAATTGCCAGAGCAAATTTCAATATAAAATTACTACGGAGAAAGAGTAGTACTTGCTTCACTTTCGCGCAAAATTTCAGCTGGACAGTCGTTCTCCAGTTATAGTAGATTTTTTTGTTATTTTTTATCTGTGTACACACATCCCATTTTTTCTGAAGCACTTTCCCAACCGTTTTTCTCGATCTCGACAAAAAATATACCTTGAAACCAAAACGTCCTGTATGCGGAAGCAAAAAGGAAAATGAGAGGAAACAGTGAATAGAGAAGCTTGGAAAAAAATCGACGTAAAAGGTTTTCTCCACTTTTGCGTCTGGTGTTTACGCTATTATGTCGACGGGTAGTTGTCCGTGTGAGATTATACCGGTTCGCCTTGGCCGACCAGGAAAGACTGATCTCATCTGGCAAATATGATCGCTATTGCGAGGGAGCGTCGTTATAGAGCACGAGAATTTTGCATGCCTCACTTAGGTGGAATACGAATTAATTAAATACTAAATCCGCAAATTAATTAAATACTTCTTTCTCTTGATTTATCATTGATTCGGCGAATACTCGGACATCAGATTTCTAGCTGAAGATTGTCCTGCAACAGAAGAAAAAATAGCCATAATTATAAATTATGTTCATACGTTTTATGAGACACCTGTGATGTTAAAAAATGTAATTATTAGGTGTCAAGTGACGGAGTTTGCAGGGTCGTTTATACGCGCCAACGCAACATTCCGGTAGGTGCGAGTTAGCATAAATCCTAGTTGTTCTACGGCCAACACTTGTGCCCCATTGCTGCCATCAGAGACTGAGGTCTTTGGCCCCTGAAGCATTACTTCACCGAGTATTACATTCCTAACACGCATTTAGTGTCGTATGTATGTAGATTGTTTTATTTATTTTTGCTCATTCTTCCATTTTTATGGCCTTTATTGCGAGGGAATGATAAAATCAAGAAGATGTGTGAATCTCCTTGTAGGGACTTGCGAATTTGCATATTTACAATTCAGTGTTTATTAAAAATAGTTTGAGCTCTTGAATACCTACGAAAACCTTATTTCTCAACGAAATTTCACAAACAATTATTGAAGTTAGTAGAAACGTAGTGCTAACTATTCCTTTTTCGATACATCAAGTATATTTCTGTGTTAAAAACAGAAGCCGTGATGTTATAAAAATCTTATTTTTGTGTATGATATTCGAAAAAGATCTTTTAAAAAAATGAATATTTTTGTACATAGGCTGCAAATAATTATTGCAAAATGTTTGACAGCTTTCATTTTACCTTTCGACTAATTATCATATCTGCGAATTGCACAAAAAAAACATAATGCTAAATTACGTTTGTCGGTAGCGTACGGATATTATTTTCCATCAATTTGCAATTCAGAAATGATTTTAGTTAGATATTTGGTTGCGTTATCTACAAGAGGCTGAGGTTTTTGGTTCCTCGGGCATTATTTCATGAGACACTTAATTCCCAACCCGTTTTTAATGTCCCTATGTAAATTATTTAACCTTTTTCTCTCTCATTAATTCGTTTATATGGCGTTTATAGCAGAGGCTTGATAAAATCAAGGCGTTGGAGAATTTTCTTGTTAGGGTCTTGCGAATTGGCATGTTTGCAGCGCGCGGCTGTCTAGGATAATGGGAGAGAAAAAAAGGAGTCCCTGCGTAGCGCACTCGACCCGATAACCGCGGGAATATCAACGAGCACCTGTTCGTCCACTCTGGAATTACAAATGTTGCATTACGACACGCTCGTGGAACGCAACGATAATTTGGGTCGTTCGTGAGCTCCGATCGAACTTCCATTGCCTCTCTATTTTTCTCTATCGTGTTCCAGTGAAGATAAAAAAAATTTACCTGAAAAGAAAAAAATTCAAATTACAATGTTTTATAGTAGGTTCGCTATTCTATTCCTGTCGCAATTATAACGATCAATCAATTAATTGGCTTCCGGTGGAGCGGAGGATTCGTCAATAAGAGACTTACACCATCGGCTCGGCGCTTGTTGAGAATATTATAGCGTAGCGTGACGAAAGGAGAATGCCGCGGCTAGCGACTATTTTTCTTTTTTCCCTCTTCTCTTTTCCTTCTTTCTTCGAGTATTACGCTGCGAGTTGCGTGTCGCCGTAACGTCCCGTTGTATTTTTTTTTCTTCTTCTTTCATTCAATGCTGCGCCTACGTGTGCGAATAATTTGTTGTACCACGCGCGTGTCCTCCTTACGGCAAATACCGTTCGATTCCACGTGGGAGTCGGTTAGAAGAAAAATATGAGAAAATAGAAAAACTGTAACGTATTCCGGAGTTAGATGCTTCGGAATATTTTTGTGGAAGATCGGATTGTCGGTTAGGTCGGATTACTAGAGAAACTATGAGAACTGAGGTTTTCCGACTAGAAATTTTAGAATGTTGGCTGCCTAGTTTGAAAATTTTAGGCGTCTGGATTTTTTTACCAGAACATTTTAGAAGTCTCGTTGTACAATTTTTTGGATGTCTGGTTTTCATACCAGAAAATTATAGTCTACTAAAATACAAATATTTTTTGCGAAAAATAATCGATTAGCAGACAACGATAAAATTGTATTTACTCTGAACAAATTTTTTTAATTTTAGATCAAACATTGACTTTCAATTTCATTACTTTATCTGAATTGATCAATGTGTTGTTCGTTTGCAATGCAAAAAATTCTACCAAAGTCAAAGTCAATTAAATGAAACATAATATTAGGGATAGCCATTGAATGCTATGAGTTCAAATTACCAACTACATTCATTTGATTCAAATAAACTTTTCTACTCAGTGTGCAGCCAATAAGCGGCTCGTTGCAGCATCGAATCGTTGGTACATCTAATAAATAACCAATTAAAAGTTTTTTCGCTTCTTGGAGCTACAGAACAGGTTGAAGGTACAGTGCGGAATGGTTTCGAGCTGAACGCTCCATCGGTGATACTTCCAATAACAACAACTATACAGAACTAGAAGTTTCCACGTTTATTCGGTGAAAATTCGTGTTTCAACGACTTTTCAAGAGTCAACAAATTGTATTCACCGTCGAATCAGAATGTAAATAAATACTCAACTGAAAATGAGGGCCTCGAAATAGGTTCAATTTTTATTATTGAATGAATTCATTAAATTCAATTCATTCCATCAATTAAATTTTGTGAAATATTAAAAAATCTCTCCGATCAAACAATTGAAACAATAATTTGTATACAATTTTCTCTTTCACCTTAAAAAAAAAAGAATGATTCTCATTTATAATAAAACTCGATTGTTTGTTACTTTTTTCTAGAATTGGAAAATGAACATTCGAGAGATATGACAAATATAAAATGATTAACCCTCCGATATTGATGAACCGTATTGTCTTCTATGTTTCAAAATCAGAGATGAACTGAGTACTAAAGATATTTTGTTTCCAAGTAAACTTAACGAGACCGATCGCACAACGTGTCAATAATGGTATATGACAAAGAATACATAATTAAAAACAAACGATAGAAGATAGTGATCGTATAACAAAATTAATAAATTGTATGAAGCGGGATCTTGATATCCACGAATTTCTTTCTTAACTAAAACAAAACATGCGCTCATGAATGGTATCTAACTTGAAATCTTCAGTAGATATATTGAATGCTGTAAGTTTGCTGTTATTATTCAAACTAAGTTGAACAGAATATCAAATGTGAAAGAACAGTAGACAATCGGATCAAATGCAAAGTTGTGGATAAACTTGGCTCATTAAAACCTAAGGAATGTCTTGTTACGAATAGTAAATGTGTCTCTCGTGTAATAAAAGGAAACCTTCAAGGCGTAGTTGTGGAGGTGAACATGTCGAATCGATCTCAAGTCAGTGCAAATCGGCCAATGCTGCTCCCTTTTTTCCCTTCCGTCTCTCTTCGGGTATGCAGCATAAATAAATAAATAAAACAACAGAAGTTATGGTGTCGCGGCCTCCTTACGACACGATTCTCCAGCTACCACGTTCCTCCTTCTTTTCTCTTGCTGTCGTTGCCACTGCCAACATCCAGCACATCGGACTTTTCGTCCTTTCGGTCGAGTGAAATTACGTGCTCGGAATGCGGGTACCCTTGAAGTACTCGTCGCTCGTTGTCGTCGTCGTCGTCGTCGTCGTCACCGTCATCAAGCGAGAGCTAGCGCATTAATCACATCAATTTATAGCACGAATAATAGTAAAAAGTTTTGTTTATATCTCTTCGAGTTATTTAAACTCCGATTAAATGTTCTGAAGGCTCGAAAAATTATGGCTGAAAAAACACTTTTTTTTTTTTTTCATACCTTCATTCCAAGGTTTTATCTGCCATTAAGTTATTCTGAAAAAATTCTCTGGATTATGTACTAAAATTGTTGGAGTTATCTACTGAAAATTTGTAGTATCATAGTCAAGGATACTGAACATCATAAAAATATAGGACATAAGAAAATCGACCGAAAGTCATAACTTAGATTTTTTAACTCAGAAACGATGCAAAATCAGTTCTTAATAAATACAATTAAAATATTTAAAACGGGTATTCTTACGTGATAAAATATGTAACTAGAGAACAACAGCCAAAATTCGATAAGTTGAAGAAAAATGAAAAAAAAAGTTGATGTCTGGAGCTTCAGTGAATGATGGCTTGTTGGGTATTTTTTCCTTTATTATCCTATGTGAATTTTTGGAAAGGAAGACGGAAAAATTCCTTTTTTTTTAACGTTTCACCCTGATTAGGGCCTCTTCAGAAATTTATTAAACTATAAAAAAAATATATAAAAATATATAAAAAATATAACAATATTAAACTATACATACATATCAAAACACATTTTTTTAAATATAATAGTTGAATTGAAATTGAAATGTGTAGTTGCTATTTTATTGGAAAAGGAAACATTTTTTGAAAATTGTTGGTTTTAGTTGATACCTTATATTAATTCTTCTTGTGAGTTTGAAATTTAATGGTGTTTCTGGATCTCCAGTGATAAAGGTTATGTCTGTGAATGTTTAAAGAATTTTAAATTAAATGTGTAAGTTATATTGTTGAAATTGATATAAGTTATGGTAAATTACTTTAAAATACCTGTGGTGGTCATTGTGGTTATTTTTGTCAATGTAATAAGAGATAACTATTAACCAATAATCACGGAGAGTCCATTAGCACATGCGGTCACATTTTTCAATGCTAGTTCGTTAAATTTCAAAGTTGGGTTGAGCGTTATTCAGAAGCGTTTATAATGGGGGGGTTTTATTTCTTGTGTTTTGTGATTGATTATGGATAGTGGTCTATGGGGCGTTGTTTGATTTGTATTATGATTTGCTGTGAATGGATTTTGTTTTTTTTTTGTTTTTTTTTTTATATACTATGTTCAATTATTATGGAGATTTCTTGGTGTATTGGCTTTATAATTCTTATGGTATGAAAATATTAAATTATTGCACTATAAATTATGCTTAAATTTGTTATGTCTGCTCGGTAATTAATGGAATTTTTGTCAGATTTAATTTTAATCATTTCTTGTAGTAATCGTTTGTAGTGAGAAGGTTTTATTGTTAAGATCTTTGTGTTGTCGAAGTTAAAAGTGTGTTGTCTTTGTTTTATGTGTTCTGTTAATGCTGTGTGTGCTGTTTGTAGGTGACATGTGTTGTTTTTGTGTTTCTGGATTCTGGTTTTTAGTTGTCTTTTAGTTTGTCCAATATAAGTGCGAGCACAATCATTGCAAGGAATTTTGTATACTGCGTTAGATTTTAGTAATGGTGAGATTTTATCTTTTGTAGATCCTATGAGTAATTGTATGTTGTGTTTATTATTATTTACTAGATTTATTTCGTATGGTTGAAGCATTTTAATTAATTGGTGATGTATTTGTTCTATGCATGGTAAGTTTATGAGTCTGTTTTTATCAAATTCAGGTGTGTTGTGTTTGGAAATGGTATTTAATCTCTTTATGAAGTTTTTTTTTTGTATGAATTTTTCCGGGTAACAGTTTAGTTTCAAGATTCTTTTGATTAAATTTAAATTTTCTGTGTGAAATTGTTTTTCTGATAATTTGATTGCTCTGTCAACTAGCATGTAAATTATGCCAATCTTTTGTTGCTTTGGATGATTTGAGAAAAAATTTACGTATCTACCTGATCAAGTTGGTTTTCTATATCAATTCGTGATGATTCTGTTATTATTTCTAATGAGTGAGATGTCTAAAAAGGGGATCATGTTGTTATTTTCATATTCTATTGTAAATTGTAGTTTGGAGTTGTAAGAATGAAAAAAAAAGTTCTGTATGAGGAAACAAAAATAATTCAGAATTCATTTTTGCTTATATTTTGCCGTCGTAAATTTTCATGACAGCAACAGCTCCAATTGTCGATATAACAGTACTTCCTAGAATCATTAACGTTAAAAACTCAATAATTTCATCGGAGCTCGTGCAGTAGACAATTACAATAATAGGTGGGTTTGCAGTCGTGGAAGTGGAAAACGCGGCGCCAACGCATACAACATGTAATGTACAATTGATGTATTGACAAAGAATCATCTCCTGCATTAGCCAGCACGTAAACACCTTGCCGATTGCTCAAGTATTGAGGCATCCCGGTGCGTTGCACGCGCTTTCGCAAAAGCCAATAACACTACTTTCAAATATTCCATAACTTTACCCACGACAAAAATATCCCAAGTAGTATACAATACCAAAAGTACTTCATCGAAAATTTGGACATTTCTACCTTTAATGATGAATCGTAAGACACAAATATAGACAAATGTTTAATTTTGCATTTTTTAATCTTCTTATAAGTAATTGTAGATTTTTTATGTTCTCAACACATTATTGTTTCGGATATTGATCTGGGGATATTTATCTCAGGATATTTTCGTGGAACCATTTTCACGTGTAACCGATTGCTCAACCCTCGAGGCATCCCGATGCATTGCACGCGCTTTCACAAAATACGTCTCCGAGGGGTCACACATTTACGTCATGGGAATGCGTTAAATTGCTTATACGTGTCATTCTTGCTATGTACATACTTGCCATTGTGTACAAAGTGCCAACCTATCGATCCTCTTTTTGCCATTAAACTACAGCGTCACACCGTAAAAATATCTTACTTTTTTCTGACACATAAGAATAAGAGATTTACAAATTTTGCTATAGAAAATAAATGTTAATATAGTTGGATAATCAATTTCATACATGCCTACAAATTTCATCTTTGCAACATAAAAAACCTCGCATTAGTTAATCTCTATCATAAGTCTTCAAAAAATTGCACAATAACTACTACTAATTTAGCTTAATTTTTTTCAATCCCATTCATATGAAAAATCAATATAAATGTTTATGAAATTTAATACACAATTTATATATAGGTTACCCCCCCCCCCCCCCCCCCCCCCTCTATGCAAGTACTTTAATTTTGAGAAAGATTTTCTTTATAGTAAGTATGTTGTAATCTTCATTTTAATATACCAATAATGTATTTGTGAATCACGAATCCATCGGGAAATTAATATACGTTGTATCCATCCGAGGTTTAGAATCGGTATATTAATTTTTAATAACAAAAAACAAATTTTTACAGTGTATAACGAGCATACGAGGATTAACGGTTCACCAGAGCATAAGTTGGTCCAGCGCAACACCTGGCGCGCTGACGTAATTTACCTGCGGCTTGATCTGGGACCTCGCCCACCGCAACCGACAACCCCAAGACGACAATTGTGTCACGTCGGGCGTTCGCACGGAGTAAATAAATTAAAGTGTAATGCACGAGGCGTATAGAGTACATCGCCTAGGCAAATTGAGCTGCATAATTCATTTGAGATAATCGAGCCGATTTAATACCGAACCACCAGGAAGTGTAGATGGATATATAAAGCGTTTTAATAATGACGAGAAGGCGTTCGTGGTTCGTTGCATCGGCGTTACTTCATCATGGTGTTAATGAAGAGATGTACGTGTATATATATACATAGTGTGTATAACGTACATAGGAGTGAATGAGCATAGCCATACCGACTTTATTGCCTTAGGTATCGAAGGGTTTTCAGCTTGAGAGACGAGTGTTTTATAAAAATGCATTTGAAATGATTTTATGACTGAATGACTAATTATTACGTCGATTTATAACAGAATTTATTGTCGAGGACTGATCTATCTTAATTATTCGTAAACATTTCAAAAAAAGGAATATTGTAAATCTTACACAGTAATCAATGATATTTTTTGTGTTAATGTTCATTTCTGGTGTGCATAAGCTTGAGACCAAAAAATGGATCCCCTTTCAATATTATTTTTCTGACATGACCCTCAAAATTTCTGCATCTTCAAAAAAAAACTTTAGCACGCTGTAGCGCCGTGACATTAGTTCTGAGAGGAAAATGTTTACCACGTTTTTGTTCCTCTTTAAATTCCCCGATGGCGGATATTTGTGAAAAAAATATATATATTTGAAATTAAAACGATCACTGCGAGTTGAAAACTTTGGCACGCTGCATCTTTTTCATTTTGACTCGGGGAGAAAAGTTTGTAGGAGACATCTTCTTTCTTTTCTAATTTTGAGGTGGCGGTTATTCGTACTTTTCGGGTGGCGGTTATGTGTGGGTAGTTATTTGGATTTTTGTCTTTGACAGCGGTTCCTAACTAGAATATTGATCATAGGCAAAAATGCCGAAGGACTTTTTTGTAGTACTCTCGATTATTTAGTGGCGGGTTCCGCCGGTTTTTTTTTTAAGGGCGAAGAAGTATTTTTTATTGCCATTTAAAAACTTTGGTTCGCGATATCTTGGCCAGATCACCTCGTAGAGAAAAAAACATATGTCCCGTTTCTGTTCCTTTTTCGATTATCTAGTGGCGGGTTCCGCCGGATTTTCTTTTAAGGGCGAAAAAAAATTTTTTTTTGCCATTTCAAAACTTTGGACCGCGATATCCCGGCTAGATCACCTCCTAGACAAAAAACAAATCTGCCTTTTATGTTCCTTTTTTGATTATCTAGCAGCCGGTTCCGCTGGATTTTTTTAAGAGCAAAGACATTTTTTCCGATGTTTTAAAGTGGCAAACAAAATTTTCTTCGCCCTTAAAAAAAATTCGGCCAATCCCGCCACTAGATAATCAAAAAAGGAACAGAAACGGGACATATGTTTTTTTCTCTACGAGGTGATCTGGCCAAGATATCGCGAACCAAAGTTTTTAAATGGCAATAAAAAATACTTCTTCGCCCTTAAAAAAAATCCGGCGGAATCCGCCACTAGATAATCGAGAGTACTACAAAAAAGTCCTTCGGCATTTTTGCCTATGATCAATATTCTAGTCAGGAACCGCTGTCAAAGACAAAAATCCAAATAACTACCCACACATAACCGCCACCCGAAAAGTACGAATAACCGCCACCTCAAAATTAGAAAAGAAAGAAGATGTCTCCTACAAACTTTTCTCTCCGAGTCAAAATGAAAAAGATGCAGCGTGCCAAAGTTTTCAACTCGCAGTGATCGTCTTAATTTCAAATAATTTTTTTTTTTTTTTTCAAAATATCTGCCATCGGGGAATTTAAAGAGGAACAAAAAGGTGGTAAACATTTTTCTTTCAGAACTAATGTCACGGCGCTACAGCGTGCTAAAGTTTTTTTTTGAAGATGCAGAAATTTTGAGGGTCATTTTTCTGACGAGTTTATTGAAATTAGGGGGGGAAATTACACATATACCATGCATAGTTTGTGCCAGTTTGAAAATATTGGCAAATAATAGGATTATTATTCAAATAAAATGACGATGTATTATTTTATGGAAGTGAGATTTCATATTTCACTAATTCTACTCACCGAATCTCTGCTGTTTTGGCTCGATAACAAGTTCTCCAAGGCAGCAACTTCCGGTCCGTGAGAAGATGACGCCAATTTCGTTGACCGTCCGCAAGTTAGTTAAATAAATACTAAAATTATAAATAACAATAATTTTTAGTTTTCTATTTTTCATTAAGAAGAAAATTCACTAGGTCTTTATTGTTAGAAAATCCAATTCTCACCTTTTCCGCCATTGCGAAATAAGTTCCAGAGTCTCAAAGGATCGAATCCTCTGCAATACACCGTTGTTTCCAAGAATCAACTCCGGGCCATCGTTGAAAGGATTCGTTGACTCAAAACGGTCTTCCGTTGTCTTATAAACAAGACTTGCCTGAATCTCTTGACCGAAATCAATGTGAACGAGAAAAAGTCTGCAATTTAAAAACAAACGATTCGCAAGAACGTTTTTTAAAATCAATTATCGGCGGTTAAGAAAATTGTTTACTTGCCGATGATATAGCGCCGTATTTTCGGTAATTACTTTCAGACAACTTCCACCGTTGTACGAGTATTCATTGCAGAAATCCATGTAATTCAACGGGGTGCTCGGATTTTTCGCAAGAAAAGTGATTCGCTTTCCTTTTACTTTCATCACCTCAAGAGGCGTCTCAAAAGTGCATTCTGGTCGCTCTTTCGGTGCATTCTTCTCCTTCGGCTCGACATAAGGTGGAATATCTATGGACGTGAATTTCGAGTGCAATCCGGGAGCCAAAATCTGTGGCTTTTGCATGGATAAGTTGTAAAACGAGTTGGTCGTGGAAATTCCGTTCTCCGTTGACATTTCCGAGTCCAGCTACTCGTGACATAGATGTGATTCAA
This sequence comes from Clistopyga incitator, assembly GCA_947507545.1. NCBI lineage: Eukaryota > Metazoa > Arthropoda > Insecta > Hymenoptera > Ichneumonidae > Clistopyga > Clistopyga incitator. The sequence continues at coordinate 8,947,786 of OX382176.1, forward strand.
GTTGTGAGACCAGTTTAACATAATAACTCAGAATTCCTTACGAAGACTGGTTTTCTTCGCATTAAAGTGTCTGTATTAACTTGAGGTCCAAAAATTAGGCCGACTTTCAATACTTTTTTTCTGATGAATATTCGCAAGGTCACGTTTTGACACACAATCAATATATTTTCGTGTCACGTCCGAGTCTTTTTCAATCGATCAATTAGGTCGTTATCGTTCAAATTAACGTACGATCGGATGATTTTGTTTATACGTTTATTCATTTGTTGATAACAAATTATTGAAAGCTTGTCATTGCTCAAAAATAATTTATTTTTCTACACTTCAAAATTTAGTATAACAATAATTGCATCGTTTATCGACATTTTTCGATAAAAAAAAACTCGTTCATGACAAGATCATGTAGACATCGTATGTACAATTCTGACCCGTCGATCCAAGATTCTGATTAAAAAAAAATATTGAGAATCGATTGCGATTGATCGAAATGTTTACAGTTGCTTAATTTTTTGTGTACCTGGCCATAGCGATAATAATTCGTTCCCGAGCCGCGACAGAACGACGTGACGAAGACTTCTTTATCGTAAATCGGTACGTGAATATACAGATAAGGAATCAATTGAGCCCAAAATATATTCTCGATTCTGTGGAATGTATCGGGACCGAAATACTCGTGAGTCCAGCCCGGAGCGAATATCGCCGCAGAGAGATCTTGCTTTCGTATTCTCTCGAGGGCCTAAAAGTAGATGCCATTTTTCTTTAACTCCGCGATCTGATTAGGCGAGAGTTTGATTACAAAAGAAAATTTTACGTGAGCAGAATTGAAGCCACCGCCTCCGGGGCAGCCTCGACCCCAAACGTCCAAGCCGACGTAAACGTCGTGAATTCTGCTGCTTCGTCGGGCGACAATGCGACTTTTTGCCAGGCTAGAGTCCGACCAGTTGTAGTTTAAAAATATACCATCGCAGTTGTTGAAAAAGTGTCTGAAAGACGAAAAATGAGATGGGTAAAAAACATTGCAGGCCAAGAGTTTCGAGGAGCTTTGTTAATAAATTAATAATCCGGTCACCAAAGATGTTCTTAAAGTTAAAAAATAAAGACTTACTCGTTGTGAGAGTTGAGTTCGTTTTGCCAATTCAATTCGCCTTCATGAGTTACGCTGTCGTACCAAATTATTTCGGAGCCCTCGATAGTCGCGTGAATCTCATCAGTGAGATATTTCACGAAATAAATCAGGTCCTCGACGTCGGTGGGTTTTATTTTGTTCTCGACGTTTAGAAGCCATCCTTCGAATTTGTAAAATGTTGCTATCTTGACTAAAGCGTTGGCGAATTTTCGCGTTTCCTCGCGACTGGATAGCACTTGTTGCCAGATACGTTCGCCGTCCGTACGTTCGGTGATTACCGTACCGAGGACTTTTACTCCATGTGCGTGAGCAGCGTTTATCCAACCGTACGGCGGTACTGTTACCATTTTGTGACTGAAGTACACAAAAGTGTCCACGACATTCCAGTGGTAGAATAGATAAGAGTCGTGAACCGTGGATCCATTGATAAATCTTGCAAAATTAATATTTTCTTGTCAATTCTGTAGTCAATATTTTTTGTGAATTTGCCAAATTAATATGTTGGAATAATTTTAATTTAGAGTGAAAATAATTTTCATTGATATTTAATATTTTTTTGTAGATAGGATGTCATTTGTAAATGTTCTATCCATCGAAGGAACTACAAAATATATTGATTGTGTTAGTATTATTCCAGTTATTGTGTTTCAAAAATAGTTTATCTTCAGACTTCGTTTGACATTATGATCAAATTTTTTCTAATTCTACAAAAATTTGAAATTATAAATCATTGAGCAGTAAATATTTCTATTGTTTCATAAAATATTGTAACATATTTTTGGGAAGCCACAAGTGTTCTTATGTTAGATATTGTTTTCTTTATTGTCCGTAGTTGTTTTATTATGAAAACACTCTAAATTTCTTGCAGCGTATACCTGTCTTCAAGGTATCCCCCTTTCATGTCGTGGCAGACGATAGTTTTTGGCTGACTGTCTCTATCGACTCTGGTGAGCTGTCCAGCTCCGACGGAAGCTTGATTGCCGTTGTAGACGTATTCCGCAGCTTCCCTGAGATCTTTTACCTCCGGCCATGGCGTCAGGCCGTCTAATTTGGAGTATAAATCTTCCAGATCCCTGAAAGGCTCCGTTACAAAAGCCTCAGTCTCCATAGTAGCTATTTAATAAACGGCGGCCTACCGGACTTGACTATCTCGTACAAATGGACGCAGCAAACTAGCGTCAAAGTGGCTAGTGCAGCTTGTTTTTATTAATTACGATGACAAAGCCTAGCGTGGCTTCGGCAGACAACAAAGTAAAGCGGAAACATTGATATCATGGAAATGCGGCGCGTGTCGAGCCCACTAATCTCTCCATGTGGTTTTTATCTGTGGAATGCGTTCGGAGCTTATCGCGGTCGTCGAAATCGTCGTCAGGAAGGATAGTGCAAGAAAAAACTCGGGATTGTGGTTCAGTGGAATACAGATAAGAAGAATGTCACAGAGATTGAGGTTATGTCGTTCTGACCGCAAAACGGCATTATGCAATTAGATTGTAATATCGTAGTTTCCGAGATAATCGTTTATTTGTGTCTCTGCGTTTTGTGAATGAAGAGGATTTCCTGCACGTGCGTAACCCGCGTCCTACGTATTGTTGTGACACTCTTCGAAATTTCGATTTATCGACTTACCGTCAACGGAAGGGGCGTCCAATGTTTTGCATTTATTAAGGGGATACTTTTCATTCCGTGGAATATAATGATCACGAATTTATTGAGCCACGGCCGGCGGTTTAATGACTTTTGCTTATAATAAGCTATGAGAAGTCGATATCACGATCTTTTGACGGCAAAGTAGCTACGCTCTATCGACTGAAGAGGGCGTCGCGATCGGCTGAAACACCTCTGCGTCTGCGCACTTTTGGGCTGTTGCGTTTGAATTTCCTTAGTTAATCAAGTTGCGCATGATTTTAATTAGTGCTCAGTGATGCACCGGTGACAAATTTCTTCGCTCAATGTTAAACGCCTATAGGGCTGTCTCTCTCGCACTGAACCTCACTTTTTTGTTTTTCGATTCTCCTAAACAAACGGCTTTTAGTATCGAGAAAGCAGAAGCTTAACCCAATTCTGCAATGCTTCTGCACATTCTATCAAAATTTGAGCTCTTTCTGCCGAGTATTTTGGCAGAAAATAGGTTTCAATATTTTTTTTAAGGGGTTACGCCGGTGAATATTTTGTCGCTCAATATTAATCGCCTATAGAGCTGTCTCTCTCGCACTTCACCCCACTTTCAGTTTTCTGTTCCTCCTGAATAAGGCTTTGAGTTTGGGCAAACCAAAAGGAACCTCCCGCGCATTCCGTCAAAATTCGAGCCCAATGGGTACAACTATTTGGGAGATAATAGGTTTTGAAATTTCGAAAGTGGTAGGGAAAATATCACTGCCTCTTAGCGCTCAGTGATACACTGGCGAAAATTTCTTCGCCCACTGTTAAACGCCTATAGGGCTATCTCTCTCGCACCTCACTCCACTTTGGGGTTTATCGATTCTCCTAAACAAACGGATTTGAATACCAAAAAGCCCGAAGCTTGGCCTAATTCTGCAATACTTCTGCACATTCTATCAAAATTTGAGCTATTTTTGCCGAGTTTTTTGTGAGAATATAGGTTTGAAAATGTTTGAAAGTGGTGGGGGAAGTATCACTGCCTCTTAAGTCTATGCAGTAGACAAAGGGGAATAGATTTAAAAAAAGGTAATAAACGAGTGGAACGTGAGCTCATTCTTTATTCTGATTACATCGTGTCTTGTCGAAATAAAAGACAGCGAGACCCCTGGTGTGTGATTTACGCAAACAGAATAGCCAATAATGTTTTCGCAGTGACTGGAAGACGTACGAGATCGTAACACACGAAGAAATGTTACGATAACGAAACGAGTCGACGTCGTTTCCGATTCTTGCAGCCAGGATGGTCCCGTGGAGAAGCACCACATATTCTTTACTTTTTTTCTTTTTTTTTTTTCGATTAATCGTCTTCTTTTTTCATTTACGTAGAGACATATCTTCAATGTAACCACGTGGATCGCACGTGTTTACTTGCGGGCTCAATAACTTTTTAGACAAAATTATCTCTCGGGTGTACAATAATATATATCACATTCGAGTCTACCATGAAAATTCTAAGTACGCCTTATCAGCTGGATGATTCGCAAACAATTCCCATGTCTATGCAAGAATTCATTTTTTTTCCTCCAAGATATATGCGCGCGACAGATATGAAACATATTGTTTTTCTTCCAAATTTATTCACCGAAGATGACCCCATAAAATTGTAATTATAGTTTTTGTTATCGACCGAGCTCACATATCCTCATAGGCGTACATGTATGTACCAAGTGACCGACCAATGAGTACGAGAGAGGATTTCAAACATTCTTTTCGTGAAATACATGCATAGACATCAGGTTTGTACACTTACATACAGCGAACATAGTGTTTTTGAGACGTTTTCACACTTAATCGTACGGTGCTTTCTCTACATCCTTACGAACATTTTATTCTAGTCTTCGTCGATTTTTTCGTTCCCAAATCCATTTCTACTAGAAAGGGAAAAAGAATTTTTATTAATTATCTACCCTTAACGCAATTTTTTATTCAATATTTTCTACTTCTATGTAGGTCTTATTGATTATGTTCAATAATATATCAGCTCCAGCGTACAACAAGTACATAGGTACATCGCGTACGCACATCATATCCTTCGATATTTGGTTCTTCATATTAATTACATATATATATATATTTATATTAATTTATATACGTCGTGTATACTTGGTAGTGTATATAGTATATATGTATATCATTTATGTGTATATATCTATAGTATAGTATATTGTGCATGCCGATTCGGTTACCCATTTACGTATTCTCTGAAATTCACGCATTTATATAGAATCCAAGGTATTTTGTAATAAGGTCGGTGTTTTAATCGCTATTTTCACGTAGTTTTTTCTTTTGCTTATGAAAACTCTCGAGATCTTCTATAATCTTTCGTATGTCGTATGCTTATTTTTTCTCATGGTCAGCAACGATATTCGTATTTAAGGCATTCCGCATTAATTCAGCCATAACAACAATAAAAATCTTTTTTTTAAATGCTTGATGTAAAGCTGTTTGTATAATAGGACAAATGCACAAGTGTGAAATTTAAGAAAATTGAGTGAAATTTCAGTTTTTAAATCATTTTTACTTAAATATTATCGGTATATTATTATTTGAATTACTAAAAGTGTGTGTGTGTGTTTTAAAATTTGTGTATTATTTCGGATCGTAGAACCTGATTTTTACAAAGGCCGAAAAAAAATTGCTTTTGAGTGGCTAATTTGATGTGGAATGCCTGATTAATATACGTCTATACCAAACAACTAGGGATATAAGTACGCTCTAAAACGCGGTGCGTTAAAAGCTCCGCCGATTATGTGAAATTTTTCGAGGCCGCGTGGTAGTGATATATTTATTTGCGTTAACAAATCATTTTGCGGCCACCGGGATATGCTTTTGTCTTTCGTTAGTTATCGCTCTCGTAATAGGCCGTTACGATTAGGTTCTTCTACGCAAAACAATCGTGGGTCATGAATTTCTACGGCGATGTTCAGATTCATTAAAATTTTTTAAAATTTCATCTGATCAGGGCTTAGTGCGCTTTTTTAATGGCATGTCATAAAAAAACTAGACTAATAAACTTGTTGCTATCGACCAGTTACGGGCAAAATTCGAATTAAAAATGTCATAAAAATATTTTCTGGTTTACAAAATAAAAATATTATACCAACATAATACTGGCAGTCCGAAGTCTTCTTAATTGTCATTCCACGTTAGTATTCAAGCTTGCGGCCCAAAAAAACTGGTCGATTATTTATCGATATTATTTTCTGATGAAAGTATCCTATGACAAGCTCGAAAGAGTCCACAAATTTAATACGTAATCTCGACAAGTTTAACGTTTTTTTAAAATCGGAAAATATTGGCAAACATTGAAGCTACCACTTCAACAAAATTCTCAGTCGTTAATAAATATACAACTATGTAATAATTATTCGTCTTTTCCCTCCAAAGAAAACTAATTAAAAATAAATGATTCTGAAGAATCTGCGACCGTTCTTAAAAATCATCCACATTTATGAAACTATAAATATTTTCAGTACATTTTAATTCGAATATTGTCCTGCTGTGTTCTAAATATTCTTTGCTTTTTCAAATGCGGACACGCGTTGATTGTCGCCAATGAAAAAAAAAAAAAAAAAAAAATGCAAATGAGATGATTTCGAGGATTTTCGGATTGGAAATTAAATAATAACGAAGGCACGTTATTTAAGGATTATGTTACGGCCCGACGCGTGTCCGTCTCTGGTAGCGTTTTTTTTTTCCCAAAGTTTCGCCTCCTGTAATACCTACAACCTCTCCTTGCTAATACTTTTATATACTTTTTATCGAGGAAATAAAATCCCTGTCGATATGTCTCTTTTCCCGTTGCAGTTACAATTACTATAGTCCGTTAACGGATCTCGGGATCCTCGTTAGTTCGATTTCCCATCGGATTCGGGTTTTTAGAAGTTCTCGTCGATGCCGCGCAGATCTCCGGCCACCGGAATCTGAAAACTCTCCTCTCTGTAGTCCCGGTGGGGTACGATCGAAACGCAGTCGTGCGGCGCACAAACTACGTGACCTTCCGGACCGCAGCTGCACTCTACGCAGTTTCCGGTGTTGTGTGGTAGCACTTCTCCTACGCGATACGTTCTATCTGCAGCAGTAACAGATAAATTATACATTTTTCTTTTAGTTGCAAAATGAAGGTTAAATTGAAAATAGACCGGAAATTCCCCAACACCCTAATAAAAACGTTTCATAACGCCAATATAACATGCCAGTTGTATTTTATAACATTATAGTAACGAGCAATGTAATAGTTGTTATATACGGCTAATGCAACTGTTAAACGGGATTTTTGTGTTACAGTCATGTAACAAAAATTATGTCGTCGTTACATTGCATGCTTGTCACAATTTAAATATAACATTAGTGATATTCAGTTAATGTCGATGAGGTATTACGTAGAAAAATTACAACGTGAAACAAAGATATATATATATATATATATATATTCGTATGGGGATTTAAATTTATGTCCGCTAGATGGCCAACAGCGCGAACGCATCTCTCGCAATCGATTCGTGACCGCAAGTTTGTTTTACTTTTAATTATTTGTGTAAGAATCAACCCTTGGGAGAAGCTATTTCGGTGAAGCGAAACCTAATGAGTAATGCTGATATTTCTAAACAATGATACAATTAAGTCGTTTGAAAAACGTACCCAGTACTACACACGTGATCGGTGTTGTCGGTGGATTGTTTCTTACTGTTGTCGTAGTGCTTTCCGTGCTTTCGTTAGAGATGGCGTCGAGCTCTTCGCTCTCGCTTGTCATGTCGCTGTCATTATCATCATCTTCGTCGGACTTTTCCCTGTCAATATTCCTGTAAATATCCGTCATGTCTCCACTAATAGCAGGCGCAAGGGGTGGAGACTGATCGACGCTTTCCGTGGGCAGACTGGAATTTCTGCATTCCGGTTCCGTGGGTAAACTCGCGTCAAAATTTTTCTCATCACTTTGATCGTCTGGCTGGGCCGGTGAATCGGTGCTGGGCGGTAATCCATGCCAAAAGCAGTACACATTTCCGGCTACGCATATACAACGCGAATTGGCGTCGTATGAAACCTGAATGATAATCACAGCAACAAGAATGAATAATTGATTAAAAATTCAATGAGAATGGCAATACAGAGCTTCCTCATTATTGTACATCTTATTATTAACAATATATTTCCTGGAATAATGTACGAAAATTTTTATTTTACTGCAAACTCGTCCGGAATTTTTGAATTAAAGAATTTCTTAATCCTAGAATTTTATTAGATAATATGACTATTTTTTTCATCATCAATGCTCAATACAATTTTTTTTTTCGTTAATCTGAAAAACTGAACGTCGAAAAAATTAATTCTTCTAATTGTTTACGTTCTAAAAGCAGATGCATTTACCTATTGTTTTTTCGTTCAAATATTCATACAACTTCTTATCAACACGATACAATGTTCAGAAATAGATATCGTCCGGAATGAAATCACAATAGGAGTATTAAAGTGCTATTTGAACTAATGAAAAAAATGTCAATATCGAATCACGTTCAATAAAGCTTTTCCAAAGTGTCTTTTCTATCTTCCAAACAAAGGAAAGAGGTCACCTACATCACCATCCGGAATCCAACACCTCGTAATTCAGTACGGGTGTAATAATAATGCGATAATGAGGGTAAAGTGAAATAAAACTTAATCTGGAGGGTTAAAAAAATCACGTGCCCTTTTCACGACTCGGTTGCTTCTCGTTTCATTTTCTCGTCCTTCATATAGACTTTCACATGTATTCCCGCGCTTCGTACTGCTTCGAGCCTCATTCCGGGTTTTTCATTGCCATTGAGAACCGAATATATATATATAAAAGCAAAAGCCCTCACGCCACATTTGCTCAATGCGAAGAGTTCACGCTCTTCGTGTACGTGTATAAAAATTCATCCCTTTTATCATAACGTGTGCATATATCGTCGGTACAGCGTGTACACCCGAAAGACTGGATTAAGTTTGGTCGTGGGTAGTGAAGACATTGAGAGCCTTTAAAGTTGCCACGAAGTGACGATACTTTATCTGCTCGTACTCTGGTGGATTGAGAGCTCAATAGTGTGCGTGGGAGGCGCCCCCGAGGCGCGACGGGTCTCGAATAAAAAGCTCTGGAATTGCACTTCCTATACATTTACATATATCTATATATTGCTAGATTTTAAAAAAATCGTCGATGTTTGACTGCAGGATATATACGTATATATATGTCTATATACACAGAGCTGTCGTTTCTCTTCTATATCCAAACTATACCTTGCCAAGAGCTCACATATGTGAATTCAGTACGTGGAGATTTGCAAGCTTCTCATGCCACATGAGAATAACTTATGTCTTTTCAGATTATTTTTGAAATTGAACAGAAGTGCATTGTGCTCGGTTCAGAGATCCGCTTACATTTCGTGTTTTCATAACGCTGGAAATGTATAGCTCGGGCCGAGGGACTTTTCGTTGTAATTAAAATGAGTGAGGAAAACGGCGCTGCGAATATCCCGGGCATTTTATAATTCTATCTCTCTTACCGCTTGGGCGTGAGAATACGTCTTTCCGTCCACCACACACTTCTTCTCGAAGGGCTTTATCGTCACTTCGTTGGAATCATCGTCACGCACCGCTATATCCACTTCCCCGAGCAGCACCTCGTCCGTCGTCCTTGCAGGCGCTGAAAGCATTGAAATTTAACACACATTGGTACCATCGACTGTGCTAACCTTTAGCGTTTCGAATTTCAACATTTTTTAATTTTCGAGTTTTACGACTTTCGAATTTTTGAATTTTTGAATTTTTGAATCTTGGAACCTAAAAATTTTAGGATATCAATGGACTAGGATTTAAGAGTATTTTGGAATCATAGAAGAATTTGAGAATTTGAAAATTTTGGAATTAGGATATGAATAAGATTCCAAAAAGATTTATTTCCAGTATAAATAGAGGAAGTGGAAATTGTTGAGAATATCAGACGTTACTACTGATGAGCAGACAATCGAATGAACAAAAAGAAGGTTGTTTAAACGATGCGCAATTTGATATTATCACGGTGGCGGTCACCAATTTGTCACCACTGTTAAGCATAAAACAGTTGGTTAGTGGCTATCGTAGCATCCGACGCTCTGAGTGAGGCTGTAAATGAAAGGAAATGGGGTTTACCAACAAGGGGATGATTTATTTCACGCTGTGCGAGGCTCGTTTTGAAAATGAGTCGAGTACATGAGTCGAATTAGCACTCAGCATCCTCCACCATTGCTCTTGTTTTTGTTACATTCCTTTTTTTTTTTTCCTCTGTTAACTCTATTCAATTAGTGGAGCGAAAGAAAAAGAGGTGCACGTTCTTTTTGCTGCTGATGAACGAACAACCGTAAGTCTCGAGTTTGCACCGCTGTTTACAGTAATACTGTAGTGCTTTCTGCTGCTGATGCAAAACACCGCGTGAAACACGGCGGAGAAAACCAAGCGAGGCAAGAGGAAGAGTTAGGGGCATCGATTCTTGCTTGGTTCCTTCCTCCTGCTTCCGGCAGGGCGCACGCAGGGTCACTACAGGCTGCAGTACGGTCTCTCGTAATTCAGCCAACGTTGCGCATATTCTGTGCAGTCGGAGAACAGACGTCTCAACGAGCGACGAACGGCGTCATGACGTTGCATCTGTTATTGTTATATTCACATTACCATGCTATTGTAGTCGGTACTGTGCTCCAATCGAATATATTAGTCAATGAGTTGTAAATTATTAGAGGTTCATACAAAATTTAATGAATTAATTGACAAGACAAGAATAAATAAATAAATAGATCAGTTCTGGGAATTTTGTGTAATAGTTTCGATGCCATTATAAATAATAATGTCTATTAAATATTAGTCTGAGATTACGAGATATAATAATAATAATGTTAATACTGTAATATGAAAACCCAGCATGGGGGTTTATGGAATTTAATACACAAAACTTTGGTTGAAGAATTTTGAGAAACTTTTGGTGATTAATTTTCAGTTGAATAACTTTCAATATGTTGGTAATGCAATGTATGGAGATAATAATGAAAATTGGAGCGCACGAAGCAACCGCCGCTTTGCCGAAGCACCGAACAATGGCAATAAAGCGAAAAGCTTTCACGCTCGTTGAGCTGTCATTTTAATATAACATCGCGAATGAAATTTGTGGAATTTCCAGGTAGATTTCGTTTTTATTAATTTCTCTATTATTATGTTCCAGAACTTTGCGTTGCTCTTCTCGGTTCTTCCGAATCTTTGATCCTCCAATTTTTATCTTGATGACAATTACAGTGATTCCAAATTAATTAATAATAACTCGAACTCGAGGGTCGTTAATCAACTTGTTGGCTTGGGGAGATAACGGTGAAGAAAATGGAAACAGGTGCTCCGAACCTCGAGCCTACAAATATAGATATCTTTGGGTGCGAATAACGATATGCCAGAGGCGTTTTATGCCTACTCTCGCATAGCGTTATCGACAGTTTAATCGCTACGATGACAATCGAAGGTTCCCCACCCTCTAATTTCAGCCTCCTCGATTTTTTTGGTTCTGTACACTGCATAGGTCGTCGAATGACATGCTTCACACACACACACACACACACATTTATATATGGGCCATTCCGTATCAACTCGACCTGCGTGTGGCCCTCGAACATGAGTTCACAATTTTTTTTTTAATCTAACAAAAATTGTGGTTGCTTCTCAGATAATAGGACAATAACATAAAAAATCGGGGATCAAATTCTCGATGTCGGGGGTCGGAGCCAGGTCGAGTTGGTATGGAATTCCCTATAAATGGAGGGATAGATTTGACCGCAAACTGGCCTCGAATTGTTTGCCAATATCGGTAGTTCTGGCAACGGTAATAAGCCAGTTGACAAATTTCTGCATTGGAATCTGGGCCAGGTGATTTTTCTAAGTCTCCATTTATGTGGGAGCTTAGAAAAATCGGACCAGAATCTGGACCACTTGACGAAAGGTGAGTTATATACGAGAGCTGTGTACGGATTATCGAATGTCATGTAGTTGTTCGCTGTCGGAAATTACTATCGGCAGGCACAGGCTGATGAGCGAAAAAAAGTATGAATGAAGCAGAAAGTGATACAAATATTTGTGACGGGTCGGAAAGAATGAGCCAAGTAAATACAGCAGAGAAGAATTTGTGGAAACAAAAATATTGCACTCAGCGTTTACTTATAACATGCACAGTTGCAGCTCTGCTGATTCGCCTGGAAAACGAGATTTCTTTATCTCTTTCGCTCTCTCTCTCCCTCGCTCCTATCTCCTAATTATCCGGCTTTGGCTGCATTTGCAACTCCGGATTCTCGTTTGCTATAGTCGGTTCAACGGATTAATTCGACTTATTAGCAGACTAATTAGAACCCTCGACATTTATTTCATCCTTTTTTTTTACTTTTTTTTGTATATGTCGCGGATTTCTTGCGAATGAAAACTTCAATTACCTTTGGGACGTTGTTATTATTTTTAGCATTATTCTAATGACTATGTTAACTATAGTTAGACACTGCGTGAATCTGAGATAGTTATTATGTGCACTGGAATATTACTCTGTTTTCGGTTGTGTCGCCAACGTTCCAACAGTTTCCTAACACTAATTTTTTATTTTCTGCCCGAACAAAATAAAATCATCGTTCAACTTACGTGCCAGCTTCGTGTTCGATACTTCGAGTCGTTCTCGAGTTACAAAGTTTTCAATCGATGGCAACAAACTTTGAAAAAAAAAAAAGCATAACTTTCTGAACGTCTTATCGATTCTTCCAAAATGCAGTGCCAATCAACTTTGGCCTTAGTTTCGAAACACATTCCGAAATTTCTATAGTTTAGTCACTGGAAATTCTTTTTTTAATAGAAATGTAAAGCACACATAAAAAGTTCAGTGCAAAACGAATTATGATTGAATTTTTCGGTCGATAAATTACGGAAAGCGTTTCGGTATGTAACGTTTAATTCCGTGATTAAATATGATTAAATAAAATATATTCGTTTGCAGACCGAAATTACTGTATCTCCCGAGGCGATTGTTTCATTCGCTCAAATTCAGATACAAGTTACCGTGTCAATTATCCGTAGAACAAAAAATAGAGCGAATAGTGGAAAGAGTCAATGTGCGATCAGCCAACCACAGTCCGCAAATATGCAGCGAAGCGAGGGGTGCATATTTCACATTGCTGGTGATGGAATATTGCAACGGCGACGGAAAGTTCAGGGAAAATTTTGACGTGCGGTCGAGAGATTGATTGACCTGGTGGTAACGACAAATTTTCCGGGGACGATATTCTCGGCGCTCGGCGCGACTCTGCCACGTATGACAACGCGCGGGTCCATGGAATTGATGTGGATGTTCGTGGGACTACAAAAGTGATTGACATGAGCATAGCGGCCGATGGTCATGTTGTCGGGCTTTCTAGTTCAAGCGTAGTAAAATGGAGGACCTCGATCGGAGCTGTCAAGTGATAGGAGACTAACATGATCAGCCATATTCGCTCGGGCTTCTCTGAAATCTCCTGTAACTGCGCCCCGCACGAGGAACCAGTTGTATCTCGGCACTACAACCCTCACCACGAAAGCCGCACGCTCCGTCGAGTAGCTAACCACGAGAAACCAATTCGGTGGTTACTCCAGCGGCAGGTTTAGTTACACCGGCTGCAATTTAGCGGAGAAATTTCACTTGAATTCCGATGGGTTATTAATATTATTCAGGCTGTTAACATCGGAGAACAGACACCTTTCCGAGTTGATCAGCGTTCATACTGCAAAGGAAAAATATATTGTCAGATACACGTAAATGAATACAATGAATTTTTTATTGTTGAATGAATATTATATAATGCAATCCGTCTTTCAAATGTCATACTGTCTGCGTATATTGTTTCCTCATAGAGGAAGCTGTGTTTTCTGGACATTTTTTTTTTATTTTTCGAGAAAAATCGTTTTGAATATATGTGTGTGTGTGTGTGTTCGAGGAACCGAAAATTCAATCGTCCATAATTCGCGATTGGTACGCAAGTAGAGTAGTAACTCCTCTTTAATTGCTGTAATTTAAAAGAAGATATATCTATGTATAATGATTATATAGAATTTTCAATTTTTTTGCATTATAAAGAGCAAAATTTATTGAGGAAGCAATGTGCAAGGTTGTAGTTTGCATCCTTGGTGTTTTATGTTTTTCGCTAAAAATCCATCAACTTAAAAAAAAGGATGCAAAGTGGAACTTTACACATGGCTTCCTCATTTAATTTTGCTCTTTACATAGCAACCTTTACAAGGAAGTATTGTCACTGATTTTGGCTTCCTCATAGAGGAAGCTTTGTGAAGAGAAAAATTAAATGAGAAAGCAATGTGCAAAGTTCTACTTTGCATTCTTGTTTTGAATAAATGAATAAATCACCGGCACTTCTCATTTTTATTAGGCACAAACTTTTGTTTTACTTTATTTACTTTTGCGGAGGTTATAGCGAAAATCGTTATTTTTTCAAATATTCAAAATGGTGTAAAATTTGAACGACTCTACCGATCACCACCAAATTTGGTACACAGTAGGACTGTATGTTATTTTTCGTTTTTATAACATTTCAGTTAATTTGCTGAAATTCTATGCGATTTATAGCAACATTTAGATTTTTCACAAAAATTCAAAATTCTATAAAATCCGAACCGCTTTACCGATTTTGTCGAAATTCAATACCAAACAGCATTTAACATGTCTCTAGTTATGAAGAACTATTTTATTAAAAATTACAGCAATTGAAGAGCAATTAATACTCTACTTGCGTGCCAAATTTGAGCTCGATCGATCGTGCCATTCGCGAGTTATCGACGATTGAATTTTCGGTCCCTGGAACACACACACACACACACACACACACACACATACACATACGGACACATTTTCTAAACCATTTTTCTCGACGTTTTAGGCGATTAGCATACTGACATGAAAATCTCGAAAAAAAAAAAATTTCCATGAAAACAAAGCTTCCTCTATGAGGAAGCAAAAACAAACAACAGACCACCATAGTCGACAAACTATCAATAATAAGTCATACCGTCTGTCATATTCATACAATAAAAATAGAAAATCGTTGAAAAATGAAGATTGTCGGGTGAAATGCACTTTTGTAACACACTTGAGTTACTGGTAAATGGTTGTGAAAGCTTGATTATGACTGCAGACAGCCAATTCTCGAATCCCGTGTATAAATTGCTGCTAATCGAATGATCGAGTAATGATACGATATTACGAGAGTTATCGGGAAATTATAGTGGCTGTTATGCATCCGGGGCTTAGAGCACGGGTATGGAAGGAGTATTAGTCGTGGTTTAGTCAGACCTGCCTCAAGCCACCCATGAGAGTTCGTGATTGACTCAGGGGAGCCCCTTATATTGACTCTGCATAAGCCTTATTACCCACGTTCACGCCATCGGTTCTAGCCTCCATCCCTCGAGTCCCTGGATCCTATAGGACGTCGCTAAGTGAGTAGATACTACGTGTAATGTTCTACGTGTATACTGCATGGGTTTGTGGCTAATCGCGAGGCACTTGCACATATTTCTTACTGCCATTGCCAGTCGCAATTGCTAGAAGTTCTGCCTCTAGGCTGTCTACTGTCCGACACAACTGTGACCGAGTGACCCAAATGCGTGCATTAAATTCACGTCTACGTGCACGGTCTGCTCGGCGCTGCTGCTACTACTAGCGCAGACCGGGGTCAGTGTTATCAATTTTTGCTTTTTTATTTTCGCATGAAATTTTCGTGAAATTAGCTACTGCAAAACATAAACTACGAAGCTCAAATTTTGTACCTAAACGCAATAATATTGAATACATAATTTAGTGGGGTTTGGTAGAAGGATTCGGATTATATAGGAATTTTTATTTTTCGATATTATGCAAGGGAGAATTTTGCATATCGCTTCGTCATTATTTTAAACTTTTTATTGTATTGACGCCTGATGCATTTGACGATTTTTAAATGGCCTCAGCTCGTCTGTGTCCCTTGACCCAAGTGGCCCCGGTTTCCCTCACAAATGTTGCGGTTGTTACTGCCAGCTTCGTTCTTCATAATTATACGTCTTTAGCTTTCACGCGAGAACTAGATCAACGATGATAAAAAGTGTGATGCTGCATGCTCGGAAATCGGGCAGTCAAATCATGCAAACCTTTCCATACTTTGTGTGGCGTCTCAATAAAACAAGTTGTTTCTTATCACAAATACGTAGACACGTTCGTGAGAAAGGCTGAGTTCGAAGGAGTGTGGAAACAGTGTCGCGAATACGTGGTAAGGGTTATTATTGTTACGACCCGCTGGTCTAGCCAACAGAGGACTCTAATTAAGGATAAGAGAGACAAATGAGAGTGCATGAAATTGTGAAAAGAACACTCGACTCAGTCACCCTTGAAACCATTCTTTTATATTGCATCACTTTCTTTCTTTCACCTTCAATTTGTTGGCAAGAAAAAAATATATCAATATTCCTTCAACTTCCTGACGAGCAGTGTTTAATTTTAATGCCCTCTACAAAAAGCGATCGATTATATACTGTTTGTTATATCAGTGATTTTTTTAAAAGGCAAAGTCGATCATTTGAGTTTGAGAACTGAATATATCATCAATATTTTTTTTATTAATTTAGTAATAGTTACTCGAGTGACAATTAAACTGTCGTCTGGTTTTTTTAAAATTCAGATAACCGGAAGTGAAAAAATCGTTCACCCAATTTGGAGAATTCAGCAAAAAATCACAAATTTTGTGATCAGGTGAAAATGCGTGGTGTCAACGTTCTTCATGGTCACTCGATCCAAGAAAAGCAAAGTCAGGTCGAAGTTAACATATTTGGCGATGGCTCGAGATAGTTCGAAATGCTTAAGGGTGCTTTACATTACGCAGTCCCCACTTCTGAAATGAAACGAGAAAGCAGCTGGCTCATTTCAGCCCACGTACTTTACGTTTCCCGAATTATTTATGCGAACTGGTGGAAGGGATGAAAAGAAGCGAAAGGTATAGCAGGCGGTGGGTACATCGCTTTGGCAGGGGTGAATTTATTATGAGCTATCGGAGACTCTTAGGCAACTCTCGACGGAAGTATCTTGAATTTCATCGTGGAAACTCAGGAGCCAACCAGCGACTTTTCCCCGCAAGAGATGCTCGGATGACTGAGGATATTCGAGACATAATATGAAAGCCATCCGTTATCATCGCCCCTTTCTATTTATTGTGGAGGAGCGTGGTTGTGTATTTTATCCCCTGGAATGATTTCCGTGATATTTTAAGTACCGATTTCCGGGGAATAATATCGTGTTGAACTTTTAAGGGGGCAATCGAGAGAATACTGGAAGTCTGCAGCTCTTGTCTGCACTCGCCGAGTTCAGTGGCTGCGCTTTCCCAATCCTTCAGAGTGTCAGATTCCTTTTGCCTTCTACGGGCTTTTTGCAGACGTCGAGTTATTATTTTCAAGGAGCCCGAATTTCGAGAGTCACTTCACATACTTTCATCGCTACTCAGTGTACACTGTCTAGTTTAAGAAGGCTTTTTACATTTGCTATTAATTCTGAAGGAAATGTTGCTGCATCATCGATTTTTTTAATGTGAAAATAAAATATCTGCATAATTTCTTGTGGAAGGATAATTTTTTTGTTGCAATTTTCTGGGCCCAGAGAATAGTCGTAAAGCAAAACGAATTTTTATTGTTTTGAATTTACTCTGATTACTTGATGTATAATTGGAATTTTCATGATATATACGAATGGATTGGTCCATTGTTATGCGAAAACGTTATTAGACTTCCGGCCATTATTCGGCCAAATTTAATTAAGGCTGGGCATTCGCTCTTCCTCCAGTAGATCTGGTGCAAACGGCGCTGGATCTAGTGAACCGAAATCGCTTCAATATATATTCTCGCATAACCCACGAGTATGCACTACGTACATATTGTACTTCCAGTTGCACATCGTCCTCGCGTTCTGTCAAATAACGAATTCACTCTCTCGTTTCTTCGTCTCCTACGAAAAACAAGGAAAATAATGTTTATGGAATGAAAAAAAAAAATTGCGAATTTAAAAACAGACGAACAATCTTATGTGAATATAATTTATTACATTTATGTAATATTATTCAATTATTTTTTTCTTAGCTAGATTTTAAAAAATTTGCTCTTAGATTGGTAAGATTTATTTTTGATTCTGTGAATAATATTTCGTAACGAGAAAGCTTAATTAATTTACTAACATATTGAATCGGGACTTTGTATCAAATTTTTGCCTCGCTCTAGTTGTTTGATAAACAATGAAATATTGATTTTTGGGCGCATGGTGAATTTCCTCAGGCGCGGCTTTGGAGACCAATTACCATAAATCATCGATTGGCGCTCGTAATTAATTACTGGTTATTATGTCCATCAACTTCAAACACATTCGGTGTGTTAATATCGCAGCGGGTATAATTGGCGCATTATACGAGCGAAATTGTTAAATAATTTCAATTGTATTTTCGAGTTATTGAATTCCAATTAAATTTTGTAATGTCTTTCGTTACTCATTGAAAAATAGTAACATTGCTTCTTGCAGCTTTTCGCGTAAATTAGATTTTTGATTTTTCCATTTCCTAGTTCATAATTGAGGGAATATTGAGAAAATATATTCCTGCAGGAACACGAAAGATTTTCCACCTATTTTCACTCGGGAAATATTGCGAAGAAAATGTATAGTGAAATGCGGTATGCAATTATATTCACAACTTCGATTTTCCAGGCGGTGAACGGGAATTTACGCTGAGGAATACGTTTATTTATTATGAAAAATAGACAGACCATTCAAAATTTCCGTACTATGTCGGGAATTCCTATCGCTCGTTACATATTCGTATAAACCTACGACTATTAAATTTTGTCTAATTGATTCCGATTAATTTAAGATATTCACGCATTATTTCATTAACTAGTGTAGTACGTCATTACAAAGACAATGAGTCATCAAAGAGGTACAAGTCATTGACAGAAAAATCTACTATGTATTCTTGTTTTTTTTTATCAGCCCTTAATCGGCCATCGGTCAAGCGTAGAATTTTTTTTTAACGTTTCCAGAATATTTTATATGTCAGTATTTGCAAATACATTAAACTTTGTTTACTGGAGAGTACGCGATAGTTTTTTTTTAAATTCACGAGAGTTGTAAATTCGCGTGCGCTGTTGCAACGATTTCTAGTTATACGTGTTGCATGTCCGTGTATCCGTGTTGCAGTGAAAATTAATAGGCTGCAAATCTAGTTTCGCATAACTAAAAGATTTAGCATCTAGAATATGGCTTAACAAATTTAGGAAACTATTAACGCTAAATTTTACAGTTAAGTGTAGTTAATGAGTGCGTCAAAGATAATTGGAATATTTTGTCTGAAAGTTACACTGTAAAAAAATCTACTTGAAATGTAATGTACATATATTGGATTTTTTACCCATAAACTCTTGTACTAAATTTACTATACAAGTGCAAAGTCAAATTCATTCTTCCTATAGTAATTGTAGTAATTCGCTTTAATTTTACTGTATAAAAGTACATTATTTTTAAAAACTTGTGTTAATCACATTGCAAAAGTACCTTTATTTTATGTCATAATTGTGAATAGAATTTAATTGAATAAATTTTATGAATAAAAACTTCCTTTCTGTTTTTACAATGTGAGTCGACAACTAGTAGCTGAAGACTGATTAGAATTGAACGAAAAATTAGCTTCGAGTCTTTTCTCCCTCCCTCCGACCAAGGAGGAGGGAATAAAAGGTAAAGAAGACTTCAAGACTTTGCCTCGCGTATTCTCATTGGCTGTTTTAAGGGTTCGCGTGTACGTACGTGCCAGGCGGATAAATTCGATCTCGCGGGAAAACCTTCACGGTTAACCGACAATAAAACATTTCGTCACGGGGGATTGACGCGTTGATTGTTTTTCCCACGACAATAAAACATCTATGTGCAAAACTCCATTTTTTTTTTTTTTTCATTAATAAAACAGCTGAAAATACGCGGTCGTCCATGTTTCTGTATTAGATCATTTGACATTTGTCTGTGTTTAAAAGGTGTCTCTATGTGTGCTTATTCTGAAAAAAACCTTTTTGCTTCATATGTACAATCGGATATCGTCGTTGTCGATCAATGATCAAAAGGGCACTTGCGGTCAAAGCTTAATATGAAAACCGGATATCAGTACGAAAACGTGATCGGATAAATCGTCGTCAACTTGTCGACGACAGAGTTATAAATGACGGGAGTATTATTCACCGTCGTCGAAAGGCCGCGCGGTGCTGGACGTGAAGGGCGAGCGAGAGTTGATATCCCGAAGTGAAATGTGAGAGTGTGAGTAGAAGGGTAAAAAAGCTGGGGCTACATTACTCGGGGGGAGGTATCATGTGCCGACAGCAAACGCGCAACGTCCCATTGATTTATGTCCCACAAGCTCTTGGCCGGTTAAATATATATATATATATATATATACTCATACATATATACGAGAAAAAAACACATAAAGACAACTAGGAAACACGTAAAGGTAAACGGATGGACGAGCTTGCGAGCGACCTTCGCTAAACTGCGAGAAAGCCTCTCGAATTTATTATCTGTTAATGGAAAGCAATTTGTTCGGTGCGCTCGAGAGGAGACGCTCGAAGTACTAACTTTTGCGAATGGGAAGGACCGAAAGGATTGGTCGGTGCACGAGAAAGCTTTTTTGCCTCTCTCTACTCCGATTCTCGCCTCGCACCATCGTCCGGCAATATATTTCGAGGCTCGGCACCGAGAGAGTTGTTAAAATTCCGATCTTTCTACCCTTTGCCCATTACTCTTTCACTCACTCTGCTCATTCGTTTCGTCAATCGTTGGGGAGTGCAAAGTGGGTGGGCCTGGTAAGTATCGAAATAATCGAAGTGCTGTGGTTGGTTACCAGAAGAGAGTTTAAAGACGAATCTATCAGTGTTTTCAGCTCGTTACATTATGTGTGACACCGAAGTTGAGCTCTGTTTTTTTTGTCTCGAATGGTAATGGTAATGACCATTATACCATCAATGGGTCGACATTTTTTTTCGAAGTGTACACTTCTTTCGGGGCTCGTGGACATGTAGTGCAACAAAATGACGAGAACTTCACGCTGCTGCGGTCAGGAATTTCCTGTTATCATCAACTGGTGATAATTATAATACAACGCTTCTTCTATGAATTGAACGGATGCGATTAGTCATTTGGAAGTCGCACTCAAACAAGAGTTACTTGAAAATCGAATGATAGTTGCGGAATTACATTGAGCCTGAGAGTAAACGACAAAGCATACTATTTTTTTGCAACGTTGTAGATCCTGACCTCCGGGTGACTATAAAATTACATTAATAACTTAATGGATCGAATTGAAGTCGCAATTTTTATGACCCATGAGAGAAGTTACTTCTGTGGAACATTACGCGACTGTTGCTATAGTTGGACAAAGGTAAATGAACTTCAGTTGGAAGATTGTGAAACAGGTCCAAATTGAGTCTAAAATATTCACGTCGCAGCGGTCAGGAGTTTGCTCTCATCATTAACTAGCGATAATGATAATGAAACGCTTCGTCTATGAGCTGAACCAATGCGACTAGTCATTTGGAAGTCGCAGTCACTCAAGAGTTACTTAAAAATTGAATGATAGTTGCGCATAATGATAATGAAATGCTTCATCTATGAACTGAACCAGTGCGACTAGTCATTTGGAAGTCGCAGTCACACAAGAGTTATTTGAAAATTGAATGACAGTTGGGCAATTGCATTAACACTGAAAGTTCGCGACTAAGCATATCATTTTTTTCTGCAATGTTGTGGACCCTGACTTCCAGATGACTACGAAATTACATTAATAACCTCACGAATCGAAGTAAAAGTCGCAATTTTTACAAACTATAAGAGGAGTTATTTCTGTGGAACATTACGTGACCGTTGCTCTAGTTGGAAAAAGCTAAATGGACTTCATTTGGAAGGTTGCGAAACAGCTCGAAATTGAGTCTAAAACTTGCAAAAACCGCATTAGTCCATTCGAGGTGTACTGAACGACGTCTCAGTTTCATGAGGGAGCTGCACCATGGTAATTCCGGCAGAAACTATTGTGGTGTAATCCAGTCGCTCGGCTTTACGCTGCGCAAGGCACCAGTGTAACCAGCTGAAAGCTTTCCAAAATTAGTTCCGGCGACTAATCAATTTATCGCCGCACTCAGGTCGAGTGAGAGGCTCAACCACTCACGCGAGATATTCAGCAAAGGTAGCCTCACCAATAATGCTTGAGACTACCACGCAAGGTGCACAGCTATAATCTCTAAAATGATGATTCCAACCCGTCAATCTTGCCTTTGGGAAGCTGATTTGCCGCGCTGAGTAATACCGACTAGCTCAATATGTGGTACATTTAATTATTTTATTATGACAAACAGTATCACGATTAATAACAACATGTGGTTTGATATTCAAGCCCATATAACGGTTGTGCCAAGCAATTGAAAAGGAAAGATTGCGGTATAATTAGTTACCGCAACTGATAGTTTATGGATTATGGATGGATATATTGATTCGTGCAACCAACTTTTCTTGCTCTCGTAGCCGAGCGAAGTTGCAGGAGAATTAGAATAATTATCTGTCAATCAATAGTTTGATTGTATTCAATACTTCAAGTACTACTCACAAACGTATACTTCAAGTTCTTCGTCCAGCTGTGTTCGAGAAACTACAAAATCGACCAGGTAAGGTTGCGATATAATTGGTTACGCAACTGATGGCTTATCTACCGATGAATCTTGATTCGTGCAATCAATTTTTCTTGCTCTCATAGTCAAGCTAAGTTGCGGGGAAATTCGAATAATTATTTGTCGATGAATAGTTTGCTTGTACTCAATAATTCAAGTACTTCGCTAATAATCAAGAAACTAAAATAGCGTTCCAGTTGTTCAATTCCGAGATTGTATAACCTTGCAGACTCGACTGAGCAAAAAGCCATCGAAATGAAAGACATAAATACATTCCTCTCGTCGTGCATTAGAGCACTCCGAATGTTTGTGTGTCACGTGAGCACGAAAATTTAATATTCCTATCAGTGAGACCGTGAGTGAAGTTGCGAGACAGTCTCGCGTGCGGATATTCGTTGAGGATTAACATAAGCTGGGCGTTAAGATCCTGTTCCGCTACGTCGTAGTCGTCGTTATAGCAAAAACGTCGCCGTTGTCGTCGGACTTCCCGAGCTTTGGGAAGCTTCCATTATTCCAGATAAGGCACGCCGTCTAGGGCGAGAAATGCGCGGTACACACAACACCGTAAAGCTCCAGCACTCCGAGCTCAAAATGCTCCTTGAGTTTCTACCTCGCAGCCTGGCAAATATCACGCTATATGGTAGAACACAACACCGAGGCTTTTGGCTGAAAGTTAAAAATCCTGTGTATTAATTTATGCCATGTGGCATTTCCGGGAAGCTATACGAGCTCGCAAATTAAGGGACGACACCTGTGTTACCCCAAAACCGCGCACACCTGCTACTCTCTGTGTAGCTTTCGAAGCTGAGGTTATGAAATAAGCTCAAGGTCTCAAGTCCGATTTACGCCAAAATGCCTTCCTGTAAAGAGTCCTTTATTTATAATGGTTCAATGAAATATAGAATGAAAACAAATATATATGTAGGTTTTCCTAAAGGTGTTATAATTTTTACATTTAGTTATGTATAAGATGGAATAATGTTTCGTCATTAAGGGTGCCGTCATTAAATTGATTAAAGTCGTCAATTTAAAAAAAGATTTTAACTGATTTTCATGATAATCGCGTTTTTCCAAGTTCACATGATTGAGAGGTAAATAAACAAGCCGGTTAGTAGAGAACTCATGGATTGTTAAAAATGTAAAATTTCTCGAAGGCGTTATAATAAAAAAATGAAAATTGTGTACCGTAGATAAAACAATGTTTTGTCACTGCCCCCATTCGATTGGTTAATGTCGTCGATTTAAAAAACGTTTAAAGTGATTTTCATGATAATCATATTTTTCCAAATTAATACGGTTGGAAGGTAAATAAACAAGCGGGTCAGTAAAGAACTTATGGGTTGTTACAAATGTACTGGTGAATAAACAGTGGGGAAATTTACGACTTGCGATACGAAGGTATAAAATAATGCGAAACTATTAATAATAATACAAGTTTAGTTGAGCTGTGCTAAGGCACAACAGTGAAACTTGATTAGTGCGCTAACTAAACCCGTACTTCCTCGTATTCCGCGAAAACACTGAGGTAAATTGGGTGTGTGTGTGTGTGTGTGTGTGTTGGCGATATCACACGAATGAGAGCGTCTGACCTGTATCGCCTTTTACTACTAGTCGCACGGTGTCTGCCATTTAGTACCTTAGCTTGTAACGTGTGTTATACGATAACTGCATTACCCACTTCGGTGGCGTCGTTGTGCCAAGGTGTTTGCTAACAATGACCGTTGTTTGCCGCGGTGATAAACAAGCTACGATGAAACTTTCAAAGCTAGTAAATAGTCATGATGAGGTAAATGTCCCAGTCATCGTCCATGAACCAGTGATCGTCGGTCGTGCGATTTAACTGTAAATGTAACTACATTCGAAGTGCACTCTGCCGATTGCTGTTACATGGCCGATGACTGAGACGTCAACCTTATATACAGTTAACGATACTGGACATACGCAGAACTATTTAGCGCTACGGATATAAACTCGATGCACTGTATGTGTTTGACTGGGCGTCCCCATATAAATTCAATCTCATGAAAACTCGTGCTCAGAAAGATTCTACCTCATGAAAATTCGCCTCACAAAACATAGACCTCATTAAAATTTGTCCTTATTACAATTGGGCCTCATAAAAAATTGTCCCTGTTGAAGTTCGACCATATGAAAATTCGAACTTATAAAACATAGACCTCATGAAACTTTGGACTCGTAAAAAATGGACCTCATAAAAATTTTTTCTTATTACAATTCGGCCTCGTAAAAAATTGTCCCTATTGAAGTTCGACCATATGAAAATTCGAATTCAGTGTCCAATGCTTCCTCTATCGCGAAGCCAGATTTGCCAGCCTAGCGGGATCCTGTGATAGACGAAAAATGAGGAAGTGATGTCAAAGCCTCAACCTTAAAACCTTCAACCCTTCCCGGACGTTTCGACCCGTGATAAGCTCGTTTGATCGACTCGTGTCGCGTAGTACTTCATTATGTAGGTCTTTACCCACTGCAGTACGTAGCTATACACGTTACTCTTTTACCGTCTCCAAATAATCGTCTTGTTTGATTTTGGTATACTCCCGTATAGTCAGCCCAATGCTACGCTGATGTATATTATATCGTAACCGTAGAATCGCGGCGCACCCTGCATCCTGGCAAAACCGCGGCCCCGATTGGTTAATATCCCTTGGTATCGTTCGCTGCCTGATAGCCAATCACGATCCGGCCGCGACGTTCATTTGTTTTGCGGCTCGTGTTCGGCTGGCGCCGAGCGTGCCGTGCTCGGTATACACCGGTACTCTCTCGCTGTCGCTATCCAATTTTCTTCGGCGACGATCGATTTCGCCGCTCGCTCTCTGTATGTGTGTGTGCCCGGCTGCCACTATTGGGCATCACTACACACCGTCCATCGACTCTGTTAAATTTTACCCTGTGCCAAACTCCGGAATTTCGTTCTCGCCTGCTTGGCTCGCGAAGCGATAATGGAATATCGGCGCGATAATGAACGTCACTGATGTTACCAAGTATTAGATCGCTAGGATTATGCCATGGTCCGTTATGGTACATGAAACGTTTTACACCTGACAAAATCGATGCTAACTTTTCATTCGCCGCTTTCACAATTTTTTATAACTTCATTCAGTAATTTTCATGGTAATTTCCATGGGACCGTATCTGTTTTAAATAGAGGACATTTTATTGTCATAATTGAAGAACAAAAATTGATTAATAATCGTTAATATTTTTTGAATAATATTCAAGATTCATGATCAATTGTATTTTTTATTTTCCCGCTGATTACGGAAATGCAATGTTTTTTGGTTTGCCGATTAGAAAACAATGTATGGAGAAATATCGATGCTCATTGATTTTCTCATGTTTTATCCATAAAATGAAAACAGAAAATAATAGAACTTTTTTTCTTCGCAAAATTTAACTCTTTTTTGGTTGGTAAGAGTTGTTTGTGGTTTTTAACACTCGTAACACAATACAACAGTGGCTTGTAACACTTCGCTCTCCCTTAAAGTCATGCGTATAATTCTCACAGTATTGAACGTTACTCACGCAGTAACAGTAGTTGTGCTGGACGTTATGTCAGGCGAAAAGCGTGTCGTGCAGTGGGTTAGTGCCCCAGACGCTTGATAACCGACACAGCACTACAGTATATGGTTATCGCATCGCGTTATGTTGGACCGTTGTCTGCTATAGTACGAGTACATAGACTGCGGGATATCGTTGTTACTTCGGTGCACCGTATAGCTGCATAATGATCGTTTCATGTGATACATTGGCTAACGGCAAATAATTGTCGGAAGATTTCGCTATTTTCAAAATGTGTGAAGTTTGGGATAGAGTTTACACATAAATTAACAATAAAAATTTGATTGAATTTTCAATCGAGGGTCGATGAGTTTTTAAATTATGATACAAATTTAACGATGAACTGGTTTAAACGAAAAGTGTACAATATATTTTCGATAACTCAATTATTTTCTTAGTTATGAGTATAATTCCCTCAGACTTTGGAAAATAAACGATTTTTTGAAGAATGCTTTTTACTATTTACTTTGTTCCACCAAGCCAAAGTTAAAACCAAAACAGTTAAGTGAATCAACTGATTTTGACTGCGTTAACTGAGTGATTGATTGTGATGAACAAATGCGAGACAAAATATTTTACCTGGCACATATATTTTGTACATAACTTTATTATTCTCTTCGGACAAAAACTCCCCATGAATTGGCTGAAAGATGCCATTTGTGCAAATTGATTGGAAAAAATGCCACGTAAATTCCCAATAAAAATTCGATTGAATCAATAACTGACAGCACCGGGTCAAGGGTCGATGGATTTTTTAAATTCTAATAACAATGCCCAAAATTTATCGGTGGATCAGCTTGAACGAAAATTGTTAAATATATTAGCAATAAATATTTTTTAAAGAATGTTATTTACAATGTACTTTATGTCAACACGACAAAACTAAAACCAAATCAGTTAAGGGGATATAGTTTTAATATATCTTCGTAAATACGCTACACACATGCTTCAAATTGCACACAATTGTAATATCAACCTATAAGCGCGTGGACGTACATTCGAATATTGAGTGATAACCTACAATACATGAAATGAATCGTATATTACTAAACTTTCCGAATTCAAGATGGCCGCCAGAGTTTGACAGCATCACCAGTTTGATAAGATATAAACGATTCTGGAACTTACATACGTTGAACTCAAATGTACGTTCATTCTTTAGTGTTCTCCGAATATTCCACGAGTGTCAAAAAGTCAATTATAGAAAAGAAATACACACAAAACCTAAACTACGTTCCCATTCGTAGTTTAGGTTTTGTGTGCATTCCTTTTATAACTACGAACGTGAACGTAGTTTAGGTTTTGTGTGTATTCCTTTTGTACAATTGACTTTTCGACACTCATGGAATATTCGGAGAACACTAAAGAATGGACGTACATTCGAGTTTAACGTATGTCAGTTCCAGAATCTTTTATATCTTATCAAACAGGTGATGTTGTCGAACTGTGGCGGCCATTTTGATTCCGAGTTCTGCACCCCCTTAAGCGAATCAACTAATTTTGACAGCTTTAACTAAGTGATTGATCATGACGACCAAATGCGTGATAATATGTTATATGTGGCACATCTATTTTATACGTAACTTTATTTTTCTGTTGGAACGAAAACGTCACATGAATTGGCTGAAAGATGCCATTGGCGCCAGTTGATTGGACTTCTTTTTATCATAGCGCCGTTGGACAATACACACTCGCAATGTTGCCGACTCGAACAGGAGAGAGGCTCATGGGTATCAGATCTAGACGCGTGCTCAACGGATAAGCTTCGGGATTTCACGGAACGTCGAATATCACTGCGCCAGCCAATATCTTCGTGGCAGCCTTCGTCTTCTTGTAAATATCTATCTCTTTTCTCGCTCTTGTCGGTTTCGAAGTCTCAGGGGATTGAAAGTCTACGTCCTATTCACGGGAGCGGCTATGTATTGAATATCACACTCACGAGTTTCGTTTCCCTTTTTTTTTTTTCAAGATTGGAAGCTTCTTTCGATCATTCCCTACAATTGGCTGAAAGATATCACGGAGAGAAAGTTTTATTCATCGACCGGAAAAAAAACTGACGATCTTATTTTTTTTTTATGTTGAATATCACAAAAATTTCAAGCAGTAGGAAAAAAAACCATCCATTTCCGACAATAACGAATTGAACAATTTATCACTCACAATTTAACAATAAACCTTTGATAAATAATTCCGTTGTACAAAAGACATTGTTGTTAAAAAAAATCGTCGGACGCTTTCACTTAAATTTTTTTTTCTTTTTTTAAAATTCATTTGTTTACAGCGTCTACTGCTGTGATCATTAGCCGAGACCTACCGTTTATAGTGAAATCTGAACCAATTGCAGTTCACAAAGCCTCCGAAAAAATGTTTGGCCCTGACCGGGGATCGAACCCCGACCTACCGCGTGTGCGTCGCGCTCTGATCATATACTCGGCCACGCTTACCTTTTTATTCATTCATTTTTTAATGGAAAAAGAAATTTAAACAACGACAGTCTACGTGTGCGAATATATATTTTTTGTCCTCTAAGCGGATGCCTTAAGATTTTTTTGCGCTTTCAGGAAAGGGCTTGATATACTGTTAAAGGGTCAAAGCTCTTTAACTGCAGCACGTGTCGTTTTTGGTTTTAACATTTTCTCGCAATGTCCTCTCGGAGTTACGGTTATTTTCCTGCTGAGAGCATTTCCAGCGAGGAACGCTTCTGCTATGCCGGGGCGAGCGCAAAAGCGGAACCACTGGAGGGTGTGCGCCCTCCACGAGTGGAGAGTGGACGTTTACGTGCGAGAAACACAGTGCTCTGTGTGTCGTAGGTCGTTAAGCAACGGGGCTTTAAATGAAAGCTTGGAAATCTGTCGCTAGCCGAGCGATTGTCGTGTTTCCCCCTATAATCCTCCCCCTCCCTTAGCCATTTTCTTATCTTTCCCTTCGGCTTCTTTTGCCCCGCTCATATAGCCACTATCGTGCTCGTTCGAAGGGAAATCTAGAGGCTGCCGCTCGAAGAAGGACGTCGCATAATTACCGAGAGTATATATACCGCATCGTCCTGGGTACCGGCGCATCTGTAGAGGCGGCTCTTTGTTGAAGGATGCTGCAGGCGATGCTACGACCTCGACTTCCACCAACCGGAAATACGGCGGCGAAGCTCTGAAGAATTTTTTAATTATAAAATATCAAGGCCTGCATCTGCATATAATTCATAAAATTGTGTATGCTATTTGTTATTCACATCCCCTCCCCCCCCCCCCCCTTCGCAAACCTCATGGAAGAAAGATTATGGAAATGGAAGATTGGATAAATGTTTTCAAATAAATAAGTTGCGGAAATGAATTTATTGTTAAATCAGAAAATTGTTTTTTTTTTTTGTTTTCTAATTTTATGCACTTCGAAGTATTGAGGAGACTTCTATTATTCATTATTTTGGCTTCTCATCAAAAAAGCTTTATGTTCGTGCATCTTTTTTTCAGATGAAAAATTATGTAAATCGTTTTTCAAGAAGTAACTTCGTGAACTTTTTCTTCAGGTGAAAAATGATCTAAGTTTTTTTTTTAAAGTTGTTGTTTGATAGGAGGGTTGATTTTTCGGGGGGATTAGACTTTTTTTTTAAGTAGAAAAATTGAACTTTCTTATTGCTTGATCAACTTATTTGGATTAATCTTTTGAATTTTTTAAATTATTACGTTGGCCAGATCCACCATAAAATTAATGTCCTGGTTGCCTTAATTAATTTCCAAGTCGTCTAGCTCAGTGTTTATTTCCGTGTTCAATAAAAGTTTGGAAAAAGTGAGAAATTGCCGGAAGTGCTTACGAAACAGTAAACGTTAACGGGGCTGATCGCGAGGGTGGGGGAAGCTTAAACGACCGGTTTAATTACGAAAATTAGGTCGTGTATTGGCCGTGCGTCGTTTGGTAGTACACGCGACGGGAACGAGGATCGAGGCTTTGGATATAACCAAGGCCTTCGCACGGAGCCATTCATTTCCACGGGGCAAATTCAATTAAAATACCTGGCACTGAATGACGGGGCACGCGATTGGCACGGAATTAACTGTCGTTTGCCAAAATGCTTCGAGCAAACGATCACGAAACAGCGAAGATGAGGAAAAAAAGAAGTTTCGCGTCTGGTCGTTTGTCACCCTCCAAAAGAGTCTTGATCTTCGCTCCGCTGTGAGCCAAGAGATTGAAATGTAATGAAGAATTGACAAAGACGTCAACAGGATTCAGGATGTTTCAACAATTACGGAGTCGGAACTTCCACATTACTTTGCCTTTATTTTTTAACTTTCAGAAAGCCAAAGTCGAAGCACTTAAGGAGATGCTGGAGTGGGTTATTTCGTAGTATACACTATTCATCGTAAATATGCTACAGATATAATTGCAATTTTGCAGACATGTAATAAAAACCTTCGCGCTTCGGCGTCCGGTTTGATTTGACATATCTGTGCCCCAGAAACGTCTATATTTTACTTCAACGGATCTTTTGACATCTCGAGCGGCCATATTGGCTTTTGAGAGGTTCAATAATATACTTTTTTTTTACCGGTCGCCAAAACATGAAGGTTTTTATTACCTCCCCGCAAAAGTTGAAGTATATTTGTAGCATATTTACGATAAATAGTGTATACTACGAATCGCCTAATGGAATCAATTAATTTTGAGAACGTCAACTAACCAATTGATTTTGACGAGCAAACGCGTGGAAAAATTTTATGTGTGACACATATATTTTGTACATAACTTAATTTTTCTGTTGAAACGAAAATCCCCCGTTTCAATTAAAATACCCAGCCGTGAGTGACGGGGCATGGGATTGGCGCGGAATTAAACGTCATTTGCCAAGATGCTTCAGGCAAACGGTCGCGAAACAGTAAAGATGAGACAAAAAAAAGTTTCGCGTTGGGTAATTTGTCGCTCTCCAAAAGAGTCTTGATCTTTGCTCCGCTGTGAGCCAAGAGATTGGGATTTAATAAATAATTGACAAAGACATTAGCAGGATTAAGAGTTTTTCAACATTTACAAAGTGTTTCCACATTACTTTGTCATTATTCTGCAACTTTCAGAGAGCCACTTTTGTGGAAAAGTCGATCAATTCCCAGCTTATTTATAATGCATGTCTTG
Organism: Clistopyga incitator; assembly: GCA_947507545.1. Classification (NCBI taxonomy): domain Eukaryota; kingdom Metazoa; phylum Arthropoda; class Insecta; order Hymenoptera; family Ichneumonidae; genus Clistopyga; species Clistopyga incitator. Next base: position 8,979,014 of record OX382176.1, read on the forward strand.
CGGAACAAATAATTACTAGAAAAAATAATAATTACTAGTTTCGACTTCGAAAAATTCTTGACCAAAATAATTGTATAATAATGGAAAAAAAAAAATTATAAACACAGGGATACATTGAGACAGCAATATAAAATTAATAATCGACGTATCAAAGATCGATTGTTATATGGTGAAAATTGATGTCCCGCTGTCTGTTAAAATTATTCAATTCGAATTTCATAAATTTTTTTATTAAAACATTTGAAATGTCGTGTCTTTCACATTATTTTCTCATTATTTTTACCGTTCACAAAGCCACCTTTATGAACAAGTATTTTGATGAACTTCAATTTTTCTCATAAAACAAGATTCTCGGAAGAAAATAATGAGAATTTGTCAGGCAGGTCTTTAAAAAATCGTTGTGAAGAAATTTTTGTTCAATCAACGATAACTCCAAAGCTTATTAATATTTAATAATTTAAAAAAGCTCAAATTTAGCAGGACAATGTATCCATTGTGTTTAAAATCTCGATGTGGTCAATACTTTGGTCGAATTAAAATATTGAAAAACGACATGTTGTTTTGAGCAGATTTATGCAGGTAACTAAAACAAATATAAAAATAATGGGTCGTTAAAATAAGGGTAAGATTATCTTTGATTTCGTAACCACGATAACTTCGTTGGTGTATGAAATCCTCTTTACATTTCAACTTTAGCAAAGTGCAATTTTGTTATAGACTATAAATAAATTAAGTTGTTAATTATTAACATCACACGATTACCAACTTGTAAACTAAATTGATTATGGTGAAAAGTTTTCGCAACGAGAAGTGAGTTAATTCTGTTTTCGCGTGGATATGGTTTCCACGTTATCGATTAGGTAGTACACGAATGCCGGTCTGCATATCGTCGTAGTATAGTACAGTACAGTACACGAAAAGTGTGATGTATACTTTACGCCAGGTACGAGCTTACACCGCGTTTCAATACAAACCGAAGCCTACCAACGAGAGTGGAATAGTGGCAAGCGAATATCTGTGTTTGGGTACCCAGAGAGTATTTCTTATCAATCCGCACCAGTAGCGACCATTTTTATTTTTATTTCAGCTATGCCCTCGAAAATGTATATTTTCTATTTATTCGATATTCGTATTAAACGAATGTGCATTAAATAAAAAAGAAATATAATTTTTGATCTCCGTATAAATTCTCTATAAATAGTTGTAAAAAAATATTATTATTTAATAAAAATATTCAAAAACAAAAATGAGAAGAATAAACAAATTTTGAAAAATTGGTGAATGTTAACCAACTGCGAATCATAGGTACCAAAATAATTCATGATTTTTTTTAAATAAAAAAATGAAATCCATCCCTTACCCTTGAATCAGTGTACCCTTTTAAGAGTGATCATGTACTGCTATTCGTATTAAATAAATTTACATAAAATAGAATTTTTTATTTTTGCACAATCTTTATATAAATTTTCTGTCAAAAAATATTTTTACATATTTCTTATAGATAAATATTAAAAAATTCAGGATTTTAGGACACCCTAAAGAAGTGAGACCAATAATGATTTTTTTAAATCCCTAAATGCTAACCAACTTCGAATCACACGTATAACATTATTCACGATTTTTTAAATCCATTACTTTTTGACTTTGAGTCAATGTATCGTCTCCGGATCAGTGATGCAACGAGCTGAGGAAAATTCGCTTCGATTGTTATAATCGGCTTCGTTAAACTGACGTAATGACTGAAATGTTCGGAGAACTTGATGAGAGCGAAGAGCTCGTATATCGACAGCCGATTTTCTAGAGGAGTCGAGTGTGCAGCCGGGGGCAATATTATAGGCGAAGCTCGGGTACATGTGCCACGGCACTGACTCGAGTGCAGCGCGCGGCACATTGTCAGGGCTGCTAGTACCATCGGGTAAGCTTGAACGAGCTTCCAACACGGATATCGTGAACGCGTGCATATGCATCACACGCACACGAGAGAGCAGCGACACGCTAACTCACTGACGAGGAGGGGACCTCGTACAACGCATTCCATGTCAAGTAGCGAGGTTCCCTGTTTGCACAGACACATTCAGAGAGTCTTCCTACCACTCGCCGCGTACAAAGATCGGGTACACGAGTACTCCATTACAATTACCACTCGAGCGAAGCTCGTGCGATCGTTGGCTGTCTCTTATCCTCTCCCCCTCCTGCCAGTTTCTCATCCTAATCGGCTATACACTACGCAAGAGGACGGTGAACAATTACATCAAATTTCCACAACAAATCCCTGTTATTACGAGAAACTAGAACAAGCATATAAATTAGAAAAACGTTTGCATTGCTTTGTAATTATTTTACCCTTTTTACAACGGTAGTTATGTGAGAAATTATTTTCATCGATTTCGGCGTATCGAAGGACCTTGATAGAGCGTCAATACGTGTTTTTGCTTTTTTAGATTTGAAAAAGAAAGCTTTTTAGGATTTACGTCTGTCCGTCCGGGTGTCCGTGCCCCACAAAAATCGATGTAACTTTGGCAAATGACTTCGGATCGCGACGAAATTTCGTCTGTGACTTCTGTGTTAAGAATGTCATTTAGGTACGAAAATTGGTTTGAATGTCTTTACTTCTTCCGATACTTAACCTGAAATGTAGTAAATGAGCCAAGGTGAAAAATACATTTTTTCGACTTCACTGAAATATCATAATTTGATTATAAAATTATTATTAATAATCTACGTGCTTAGCGTCTTTAGTGTCCGCATTATTTCCTGAAATTCATTTTATTACGCCTCTTCAGAAATTCTTACGGTACGAAATCTTTTCCTGAATATTTTCGACCAATTTCACTGGAATATTTCAATTTTTAGAAACAATGTAATCGTTATATTATTTTTCGTGTTCCAAACACCATTTATTAATATTGTATATTCTATCTGCAGGAAGTTGCGGAGCGTCGAGTCCAGACAAATGCGCCTGGGTATGAGTTGTGTCCGGTCAGTTGTGCCCAGCGAAAAATATATAAGCGATACAGCTTTCAGCCCCGAAAAGACATACATCCGGGGCGAAGTACCGAGAGTACAGAGAGGAAAAAGAAATAATCGTGAAAGCCGACAGTGTCAGTGCCGGGCAATGCAAGGGTGCAGAAAATTTCGTACTCGAGCGTTTTATATACGCGTTACATATATATATATATCATCTCATCTCATGTCATCTGTATATATCTCCCAGGGACGCGTACCTCTCTACTCAACTATTGCACATGGTACATTTGCATATGTGTGAGAGCTGTACTCTTCCACCTGTCTCTGGCGGCGAGGGGCGGAGGGGGGGGGGGGGGAGCGGTTAACGTTGCTGCTAGAGCTTTCTCACTAAAAGCGGCGTGCCGCAGAAACATTTAGAGGATGTCTGTAGAGTCCGCCCCCCCCCCCTCCCCCCACGGAGGTCCTCCTTTTACTCACCCATACTGCCATCTGCAACCTTACCCCTTCTCGGTTACTCCGACCACCACCCACGCCTCGGGACATTTCCGTCTACTAAGGGGCTTTTAATATTTCACTTTTGCTTGATTACTTTTCTCTCTCGTCTTTCTCCGTCTCTTTGTTTCTCTCCTGCCGCTCGTTCCACTTCCTCCCGCCCCGCTACTTTCCTTTGCCATTTATTTGTTTTGTTTTTCTTCTTCTGGCACATGCTCACATGTCATCTCCTTTACTCGGGATATTCGGTTTTCCTTTCTTTCACCTGGATTTTATCCACGACATTTTATCTTCCTCTTTCACCATTTCACTGACCCCCTGGGACCCCTCACTACAGATATATATATATGTATATATAGTGTCTCTTCCTTGCTCACACTTTTTTTTTCCCAAGTGTCTCTGCACTTCTCTTCGCCAGGCCGCTGCCGGCAAAACCGTCGGGCAGCCTCGATGTCTCTCAGGCCTCAGCAATTTGCAGCATTCGCGAGAGATAGAAGTACGTAACTAAGTCTATCTATATATCTGCCTTTTGTGTGAGCGACAACTCCAGAAACTGCGCTGCACGTGTCTTGTGCGTGACGACTATGTAGACTCGCAGTCAGATGTAGCTCCATTTTTCTTTCTCTCTCTCTCGCTCTCCCGCTCCCTCTTTGCAATATCGATTCTTCTGTCACACCGTTTCACTACCCTTAAGAGTGGCTGGGTGAAATTTACTGCTCGTTTACTGCACCTTTTTATGTGCAATAATGGTGTTGATGTAACTTATGCAATTTGAAGGATCTTCGCAGACATGGGACTTAATTGTGGAAGCATGTTTCCGGGAAATCGTATTTTTTATTTCGAAATAACGTCGAATTTAAAGGCATTTTTTTTTTTGCAAACTTAGTTGACAAAACCAAATGTTTTTGGCGTGACGCTGACATATCTTCGATATGACTTCACTCCTTAAAATCTCCGGAGCGTGTTAGACATTTTTTTTTCACTTATCTTAGCGCGAAATTCAAATAAAAAATGTTTATAAGGTTATCGTAAAAATCTTTTATACGAACTCGTGCTAAAACTTACGTCTTTGGATTTATTTCCTTAGTGTGAGTAGGCCCTTGTCTGAGATTTTGCACACAGATTCTTTTATGCATTGCTTGTAGTAAGATTGAAAAAATGCAATCGTGCGTTAATAATTGAGATCGTCAACATACCGCCTTAATACTTGAATGGAATTGAAGCTATCGATGGCTTTTGTTTTTCAATGTTTAGATAAAACAAGTAATAACGAATGATATATGAAGTCCCCTTTCAAAAAACAGTGATTCATTTTTTTTGTCACTTCAGTTTTTTTCAGGACTTTGGCTTTGATGAAGTAGTATCCAATTTCCGGGAAGTTCCGCAAGAATAAATCCAGTCGGATAGAATGATGGACGGACACAGGAGGCTCGTTGGAGTGAGAATCCATATCCACCATCCGCATTCACTGTATCTCCTACCTCAATTTTTGTATTCCAATAAAATGATATTCGACAGTTTATCGCGAACGTTGTTATTGCTTACCGGAGGCAATGAATGAATTCAATCATTGGCAATTGGGCACAAAACGTTTTGTTTTTTTTTTTCTTACGGAGTGAAGCTGATTTTTTATTTATGGACGCCATCGCTGAGCTTCCTTGCAGCTCACGAAACAAGCGCTTTCCCTGGGATTCTGAGTATAACTTGGCGTCGAGTCGCTACCATGACTCTTGATATCATTCAAGGGGAAACAACAGAGCTTGCTTGAACGTTGGTTGGAAAACGTTATCGAAAATCGTATGCGAGACAAGGGTAGTTCAGAGAAGAACGTAGGAACATGGCTTTGAAAAAACCGGGTGAACACGTTATCCCGGGGAATCGATCAGGGCCTGCGAAGCCGTAATCTTCTAAAGCGATGTGTCACGCCTATAGATGAAATAGCCCACTACCATCGGAATCGTAGAGGGCGTTACAAATTTTGAAGAAATTGCAGGAGAAGTTTGAGACGAAAATTGTAAGAGAAATCTGGACGAAATTTTGGGAGAACCTCTCGGAGACACTTTCAAAGGCCGATATTTTTACGAAATTTATTTTATTCAATTAAATTGATTCTATCTATATACATTAAGATCATAATAATAATACTCAAAAATATCTATTCACCTTATCTCGCAAATACAAGTCGAGAACCGCACCCTCCGTTTAACAATACTGTTGGCAACCATTCTCGACTTTTAACCGACAGAAGATCTGTACGAAAATCCGGATAGGAACATTCATTCGCTTATCTCCCTCTCGCACTTATGGCCCTTGGAGAAAAGTAGAAGTCGGGTATCACATTAAGACGATGCGAAACATATTCTCAGTTTTTTTTCGCACACTGTAACGTGGGCGTCGTTTATTCCATCTCTTTCCCGCCCATCGAAGTTTGACATTGTTTCAGGGTGAAATGCGGCACACGATGAAAAATTTTTCCTCCCCGCTGAGAACGGTCGAAAGAGAAAAACCTTGTCAAGCGATGCTTTTCTCTTTCCCTTACTTCCCTCGAATATTTACATTTTTGTACGCCAGCAAGCATCATATTTTTTATCCTCCGTTATCATTTGTAACGAGAAAAGGATTTTATAGAGTGGAAAATAATTTCTCTCGAACAATAAAAAAATGGTACTAACATAAAAGTTGTATTTTGAAAGAGAAAGACATAAAAAAAGAGTTCCAAACCGCAGAAATATTATTATTATTATTATTATTGTTACAAAAAATAAGTTGTAACATAATAATACTGAACATTGCGATGCGAGTTTGTGGTTTTCAATAAACCCTTTTTTCTCAAACTTTTCAAAACCAACTTTTCATCCACATTTTTGAAGAAAAAAAATTTTTTGCTCTACGTTTATTTCGCGCATTAACAATGCCTACAAAAAAGTGTGTATTCGAGTTAAATAAAAAAAGGGATATTGAAGTTGAATGCGAAAAATAAATATTCGAAACAAAGCTCACATAATTTTTCTTTCTGCCATCACGTTTTGGTCAGAAACCTGAGTTGGCACTTTTGGCACCGCTCAAAAAGCAATCGAGTCTGGTATCGTGTGTGACGTTTCGCTTGAAACTCTGTGCAATGAAAAAAAAAAAAAAACAGCGTGAGGAAGGATTTTTATGAAACGAAAATATTCGGGGAGCGATATTAAGGGAAAGAGAAATTTGAGACCCTCGTCTGCGTCAAAACTGTGCGGAGAAAACTCGACTTTTCCCCGGTACTTTTATTTTCATTAAAATACAAAAGAAGGGGCGAAGGAAATCAAGAAAAGAAAAAGGAGAAAGTAGGCGCGCCACGGAAATAAATGGAGAGAGGGTCTGTCAGCCGCGAGGGCCAATGACGTTAGGAAATGTGGATCCAATGGTAAATACCTACGGCTATTTCTCTCACTGTACTTTTCTTTCTGTGAATTCTATACACATTTGTACCCGCATAGCATAAATAACGATAGCACAGCTGTCGTTTCAAGTTGGCAAGCCTTCCGGCTCAGGTTCGCCTATTCTTCAGTATATTTGCGAGCAGCTATCGGGTAATTAATTATTAAAGTCTAGAGAATAAAAAGTGCTGGAGGCAAACATTTATCCGAGCGCTTACGGTTTATACTCGGTCCACGTGAGAGACTTTAATTTCTCGGACAATAACCAGGGCTGAATAAACCGCTTTTTTAGTTTGAATTTTTTTTTCCTATTTGTTTACTTCCAGTCGCTTTCCACGTTCGCCCGTTCGTCCAACCAGCGCTCGCGTAGCGCTGTACAACAGCGGACAAAAATAGAAACAATCGAGAGTCGACAGTTGCAGCGTAGAAAGCTCTTCTACTTGTTTTTTCTTTCTTTCTTTGGCTCAGTTTTGTTTTCTAGAACTTCTCTCGCTCGTATTTGAAAGGATCGTTCATTGCAAGCTGATTACCAACGATCACGTTTCTCGGCCGCCGGTTTCTTTTCCTCTTACTCTTTGTTCTCCGTTCGTCTTCGTCGTTCGCTTTCTTTCTCGGGTTTATGGCTCGGCAATGCAATGGAGTGAATCGAGGTTCCGTTGAGAGATAAATTATTACCAGGCCATTGATTTTTGGGCCATTAAATTACCCTTACACACCGAGTTTCCTTCCATTCTTTCGCCCGGGCGTCTTCTGTCGACTAGCTTTCTCTCTTTCTCTCTGGTAAGCCTTCTATAGTCTCATCGACAAGCCGGAAGAGCGCTCTCCGCGCAGAACGTCGGAAATCCTTAGTTCTCTGATGCGCTCAGGCATTTCTTCGACCTAACCTAGAAGTAATCGGACTATGTTTTCTCGAGCGCACTGTAACTTAGTCTTGAGTCCCACTCGGGCGGTGGTCACGTACTACATCTCTCTCCGATTCAGTACGAGGTCGGCGAGAAGACTCTGTCGTCTTTAATAAATTTTAGATCTCTCGACACGAGTTTTCAAAGAGATTTCATTTGACTGAAAAGCCGAGGTTGACGTTAGTTTGTGAATAGCTTTAAGTCGAATGCTCTTAGGCGTGGAGAATGAAAGTGCATATAGCAAAAGTTGTGGGTTCATGCATATTATATATAATGGACATTTTTACAAATTTTTATGCACCCGCTTCAATTTATACATAAAGTATAGTTCGATTTTCATGACAAAATGGAAATCAAATTTGAAAATCAATTATAATGTGCGATAGAATAAAGAGATTAAAAAAAAAAAACATAATGACGCTGTGTTTTTCGGTGGTACGTCATGCGTCTGTGTAGATACCAGCTTTCGGCCGCTAGGTGGCTAATTCACAAGCCGTTTCGCGAAAGAGAGTCGTTGTGTATAGAGTCGTTCTATCCTGATAGCCCTTATTTCTATGTCTACCAAAATTAATCACGAATCTTTGGCATAAGACATCGCAGAATGGGATATCGTATAATTTTTACTTAATTTTAGAATACATTCCTGGACGCAAAATGACTTTGCCACAGAGACCGTTCTCTGTTCCTTCCGAAAGGAAGAGGACGATCTAAAAAGTGGTGAGTTCGATAATTTAATACATTAAACCTTATGAAATGATTGTACCATCTCAATGGTTTATACAAAGTACAATCAAAAACATTTGTATACCTTCATCTGTTGATGTTTGAAAAATATTTTTATTTCCAAGATTGTAGTCACAGGTCCAAGATCCAATCAAAAAACCTATTTTCATTAATGGTATTGGAAGTTTCTTCCAAGTGTTCTCAAACGAGTAGCGGGAAGAACCTTCGTCAAAGACACACGAGGGACACAATTTTCCAACTATATGTGCCACACAATATCCAACAAGTTTTCAATTTATAGAGGAATCTGCGGAGTTGCTTCAGCATAGAGCGAAACCGGGTGAGAGAGTTTTGCAATACTTGTGCTATCTTTCTGGGCCGCATTTTTCACGATAGTTTGGATCATTATCGTGGGGCGTTTTCAACGCGTGTCGCTCGAGCAAATCTTTTCTGAAGTCCTCGGTAAACTACGAGGCTCCACAAGTCCACCCTCTCATTTTCCTTCTTCAGGACTGTACGCCGTTGGATGAAAAGACAAAGTTTTGCCGCAACGTTCCTCCTCCACAGTGATATACCTATGAATTATTTTCCCCGTTCCTTTTTTCTTCTTCTCTTCGTCTTTTTCTCTGCTGGCGGAGATGAAGTCGCTTGGCGAGCATCGAGAACGGGTTGGCCCTCTGCCTCGCTCCCTTATCATTTTCATGCCTTTGTCTCACATTCACCTCTCCGGGCTTCCCGAATAAACTCCGGAACAACGATATCGATGTCGTTTTTGGGAGACGTAAATCGGACTCTGGAATTCCGGATAGGGATTTCCCTCGCTTCAATCCAGAAATCCATGTTCTTGACCGTTCGCCCGGAATCTGTTGTATAGTCCGTACCTACATATATATATACATATATATGTCTACATGTAAATATATATACATATATAAATCCGCTTTAGAGTGAGACAACTGATACAGAAATGGAGTTAGCTGAGAAGTCACGTTCTCGGTATAGCCGCTCGTACATTTGGGCTTTACTGCTGCTTAAATAATCCCTCGAAGGTGGTCCAATGGTAAGCGCCAGGGGAAAATCCCGGGTTGGGTTAGTAAGCCAGCGGTGCGCCAGGCGATGAGCGAAGAGAATTGGGGAAAAAGCGCGGGAAAAGGTGGCGAAGGCGAGTGGGAAGGAAATTCCTGGAGTTTCCTTTCAATTTTACGGCGTGTCCGTGTCCCCGACCTAACCCTCCACTTCCACCGCTAATACTACCAGCGCTAGGGATGTAACCTGGCATTTCACCTCGAGGCAACGAAGCACTGAAAGCTCCGAGCTTTCCCAACTTTTCTATGTATCTAGCTTTCAGAGATATATAGCTTGTGCCGTAACCATGTGGAATATACGTGGAACACGCGGAGAGCGATATCATGTATGTAAAATTACATCGCATGAGTAATCGATGAGTCGGGAAGAGCCCTAGAGGCTTTTTCCGAAGGTACATAAATTCTAGTTACTTTCTGCACTATGTAAGAAAATATACGCCTGCAAAGTAGAACTTTATTTCTCTTTGTTTTCCAAACTTTTAAAAAATCGTGCATATCCAACCATAATTATCAACTTTCATTTCCCTGAGGGAGATCTTTAAGATATACAGAAAATATAAAAAATTAAACATGCATGCTAGTCCATTTCTGTAGAAAAAAATTGTCTATGGAGAGGGGACGAAATAACGATCAATAATCAAGATACTTACGATAAAAATATAAATTAACTTTGATCCTAGCCTTATTACTTATTGTACCACAAAAATTAAGCAGTACTTAAAAGTGAATTCAATCATAATTAGGTAGCCTGTTTACGTTTCTTATTAGCGCCAGTTTTCTTTAATTGAAAGAATGGAATTGAGAGTGAAAAACGTTTGAATTACCAACAAAGCATAATTCAATTATCACGGTATGGAAATATTACTTTCCTACAATTTGCGATCTGTACAAAGTATCTGTAAATTTCCATTACTATCGAACAAGTTTTTTCTCACAGGGAAAAATTCATTGATGTTGGAGTGAACGGAATGAGAAGTTGTAAGGAAAAAGAGAAGGAATTTTACATTGCACCGTTCCTTTATGGGAAAATGTAAGAGGTATGTAATTTTATCTGAAGTTCAATAATTCATATTCATGTGAATTATTGGAAATAGTATTCTGGTAAGGAGGGAAGATGAGATTGAATTTATGGCGCTTCAACGTTTTACATCACATACTCGAGCACAATGCGAAAGCTATGGGTTTTGTCCCGTGAATTTTATGGAATTTCACTGTGATTCGATGTGATGTTATGAGTGGCGTATCGGTAAAGTTTGCTTTCGAGAGAAATATATATTGCCGTGGGGTAAATCGAGAAAAATTTTATTTCATGCTTGACGATTGTACATACATACAGTGGCTTCGTCCTCTATCGAATATAACTTCTTATTTCTTTTTTCTCTTACGAAACTGCTCAATGTAATTTATAGGGAAATTTCCGAAGGAACAGAAAACATGTACAGTAGTGAGTATTTGAAGTGGACCATTAAGTTTCCGTTTTAAGATCACTGATACATATTCTTTTCATTCTTTCTGTTAGGAAGGAATCCTTGCGATATCACTAATATCCTTAGGATATCATGGACATTTCCGGGTGGTCACGGTCCTCTCTATCATCGATATCTTATCATTACTGTCTATTGTGGAAAATATCCTTGGGATATTCCAAATACATCTTTCGATGAGAACTGATGGACAGCCCAAGGGCTAACTAAATTTGCTCTTTATATAATTCAACATTAATCCGTCCCAGAAAAATGCCTAGTGCATATACATTCAACGAGCCGGAAACAAGTGAAAAAGGAGAAGGAATAAAGCAGTTCCAAAAACTCGATACCGATACATGGAGAAGCTTTCCGTGATAACTGATGGAGATAGCCCTAGGGCCAACTAAATTTGCCCTTTATATAATTCAACATTAATCCGTCCCAGAAAAATGCCTAGTGACCATAAATTCAGCCCACCGGAAACGAGTGGAAAGGAAGAAGAAATAAAGTAGTTCCAAAAACCCGAAATCGATACATGGTGGAAATATCATGAATGGGACTATGCCCATGAATGCTAATTTTTTTCTTGCTCAAGGAAACGGAAAATCAGCAGGGCAATGACGAGAGACGAGAAAGAGGTACTTTCGAGCGGTGTCTTTTTGCTCCTTTTTCAACTCCTCGCTTCTTGGCGCATTGAACTTAATTGCAGTTCGTTCGGCGTTGAGTAGTCGAGTGCCGCTGCACCTCAGCTTTTGCCCGAACACTCGCCTTCAGAAGGATGGAGAGGCTTCAACTCGGTGTAAAGTTGGAGGTGTGGAAAGAGGACTCGCGTACAGTGCAGAGGATGAGTGAAACGGATGAAGAAGGCGGACGTCGAGTGAAGTAGCAGAAATGTTCGGTGAGAACTGAATTCCTTGGATCACAGCGGAGCCCTCGGAGACTTGAGGTCAGGCTATCGGAAATGCCGACGGAGATACTTATTCAATAGAATTGTATATTATGCTGCAGTCAAAGTAGAATCGATGTATATAAGTCAAATCGTACAGGGGATGTCCTGTCATGGGAATAACCACTTGGAAATTGCATCCAGTCCATCCACTAGAAGTTGTATGCATCACTTTCATGTATCTAAACTTTCAAACGTCGATAAATGGACTGAAAGCTTTTATTTTGCCGCCATTTTTGTCAGACCCGTAAATCGCTAGAATAAATTTGGTTATACAGATGATGTCGCTTAATCGCGTATTTTGTTTATCAAAAACAGTTCCACCAATTCGCTGTGCTTTTTTAAATTTCCAATTCTTCAAAAGATATAATCGATTGCTTATCCGGATGTAAACTAAAATTAGGCATAGGAATGTCTTTAACTCTGCAACAATCAATGCTACAATAAATATTGAACAGCGAATCGATTGAGCAACTTTCAATGAACAAAATGAGCTATCACTCATCATAATCGGGTCACAATCACGTTTAAAAAAAAACATCTTTTTAGCGTTCAACGCTAATTGAAAATTGTTCAACTAATTTTTATGACCCCATGTGTTGGTTGTAATTATTTTGCAGTATAAAGACGAGATATCCGGGATAGAGGCCAAAATAGAGAATGGCTAAAATAATAGGTTTCGTAACGATGGCCATTCTCGATTCGGACATCTGTTAGTTGAAAATTTGCTGTTTTATTCATTTACTATTTTTTAACCTCCACCGATATTCAAACCGTTAATCTGCATTGATAGAGAGACAAAAGCTTGCGGTAGTTGGCCCCCGGTCCGAATGGTAATCGCCTTATCGCAAGGTGACAGCGAAACCGCAAGACCATAATAGTCCCTCTTGTGTCCTATCATCTCTTTATACCATCGTATTAAAACCTACCGAAAGGCAAAATTACTGCAACAGGATTGATGGCTCGTTGATAATTACTATTCACCACTGACCGGCAATCGACAAAGTGCTCGATACGCACTGCTACGCTATACGTATACGCGAGCGGAACTGTCCGTTACGATTTCAATCCCACTCGATGTGAAATACCGCTGCGGTAAACTCTCGATATAAAAGCATTGCTTTGATGAATTACCATTGGCAACAGGTGTTAATCATTGTATTTGCTAACTTCTCTGTGCAACGATTATTGAATGAAAAATATTGGAAAATGCATTGTAAGACAATTGCGCGATTAAAAACTTCTTGAGTGCAAATGTCATTCGAATATATGCGAGCAAATAGAAATGAACCGATCTACCGATCTTTTTGGGCGACAACATGGTCAATAGAAACTTTTGCGAATTACCTTTCTTGATAAAATATAACAAAAGTTGCAAAAGATTAATGATCGTTAAAGTCTCGTGCGAATTACCATTTCGGCAAAAAATCGCATGCAATTGCGTATAATTAAACTCCAGTTTTAATAAAAATGCAGTAAATACATCTACCGATCTTTCAATTGGGCAGATTTCTGGACGAACGTATTTTTGCAGTCAATTGTTGGAGAGAATTGTGTAAATGAAATTTCATTGATTTATAACAGAACCAAAAATGCAACACATAAACATACCGATCTGCCGATCGATCGGATCGATGGCAACTGACAACCGATCGGGCAAGACCAATGTCTTTTTTGTAAAATGATCGGATCACCACAGTTCTTGCAAAAAAAAAAGCTCGATTCAAGATTCTCAAATAAAACAAATACGTATAAAACTAATTCACCAATATGACGATCGGTTTGATGTAAACAAACCGATCAAACAAATATGCTCATCAAAATCTCATGGAAACAGGAGTACTTAAAATAAAATCACCCTGCATTGAATCGGCCCGCAGCACGATGAAAAATCGCAACGATCTTTACCGATCTCCCGGTCGCTCTTGCCGATATTCACAGGAAAAAATCGACTCACCAGCTCTCGTGCATCCGAAATGATGGTGCAGACACGCGGCGAGAGTCACAAGGGTGGTCGGTGCTCTCATTGTCTCTGCTTTTCCGTGTGGACACCCCCTCTGCTCTCCTTCAACCCTATTAATCTTCCGTGCTCGTATCACAAGACTGTTAACCCTTAAGCCACAGAGGTCGAGGACTTTCGTTGCGCTGTTTGCGCTTTCAAGATTGATTGGCCAAAAAAAGTCACGTTTTACCCGAAACACCGATTAATCCAACCCCTGACCCCAGCCTTAGCTTTGTTTACTCCTTTGTTTTCCTCCTCCTACGCAACTAAATGGACTTTGACCCGGCACTGTCCTCCCGATAATGTAGACGTCGTTTACGAAATTATTTTAGCGATTGACCATTTAATCTTTTAATCCTGTTATTGTTGTAGTAATTATTTGTTATATTTTTCGACTAACCCTTCGGACGAGTTAAGCGTTAGAGATAAATGAAAAAACAAAATGGGATATCGCAGGGTCAAGGTTCCTTCGTCGAAAGAGTCTCCGAAGCCGACTGAGGCAAACGAACAGGAGCACTCTCGTCCCTCCAGCACCGACGAGAGCCATGCTCTCGTGATCTCACCCCCTTGTATTTCGCTTACGCTTGCGCGCCGCTCCTCCGCCACCCACTCGCGATTTCTCGTGCAGCAGAGCAGCAAGAGCGCTCCTGACTCGCCGCAGAACGCGAGCGGAATATACGCGGTTCGTTTCGAGTTTCGTTCGGTATCCGACCCAACCCACATTTTTTTTTTTTCATTTTTTTCTTTTCTTTTTTTTTAATTCGCTCTCATCTTCACTTTCCCATTCCACGACGGTCCGATCTTTATCAGTCATCGGGGATTATGTCTCTACGTGTAAGAACTACTGCGGGATTGTGAGAAAAGTACCGGAGATCGAATCTTCTCTTCTATACGATACTATAATGCTCTTATCACTGGCCTCGTCGCTGCGAAGATGATGCTAAATGCGATGAAATATTCATAGCGGGCTTTACATTTGCTGAGGGATACCTTAGCTTATTTTAGTTTGGAATGAAATTATAAATTCCTTTTTTCCTACCCAATCTATTTTCATGGAGAAAAAATTTTTAATCTGAATCAGCAAATCTGATTGTGATTGACATCGGCGGAGATTTGCAGATTCCGTAATAAAAACTGTCGACTCGTCGCGGAAAACAAATTCAATTCATATTATTTCTTTATTTCCATACTTACTAGGTTTTTTTTATTACTCAAATTTCAACGTTTATAATACAACATGAGAGATTTTGAAATCAATCATTTTTATTACCTACCTTAATGATTTTTTATACGTGTATCCATTAGTCAATAATCAATTATCAAGGCTTGGTCGAAAGTTAAAATTTTTCTTACGCAGCTTGCCAATTTGGCAATTCAAATAATTTCGAAAAAAAGTCCTGTCCAAATTCGGAAAGACTTTCATTTGAAAAAAATGAAAATCGACCTGTTTATAAGGTCGCAAGTCCATGTAGAACCCTCAAATATACGCATACCATTTCCGATAAATATTTTTTCTCACCTCCGGGCCGAAAGCGACAATTTTCGTCCTGCTGCGCGGAACGAAGTTCCCGCTTTTCGGCTCCGTCTATGAGAAAAATCGTATACACTCCTCGGGCAGTAAATCAGAAAGATATTTCTTACTTTACTGCCCTAGGTGTGTATTATACTATTTCTTTATACCTCGGTCGAAAGTACACATCTTTTGCACCTTTTTCGAGGCAGAAAGCTGAAGATTTGTACATTGGTAGAGCTACGTCTTTTGTTACAGCGGAGCAAAAACTTTTTCATTCGCACTGATACGCGAGTTTGCTGTCATTACGTGTTTTGTTTACGCTAGTTGTGTACGCTTTATGTTACCAAGATATAACTTCGAAGTGACGGGCATAAAAAAATCGATTATATTTAATTAAGTAATAAGTAATAAATCAATAAAATCATCTCAACTGACGAATCTACAGACGAGGAAGAAATGTTGAGAGATGTCGATGCAGAAGCGAAACATTGGTTTCTTTTATTTGATGCCTGCCCCCCCCCCCCCCCCCCCCCCCCCCCCCAACCAGCAGCACTCGCTTCGCTTGTGCCGCAAATGTCGGGGGCAGGCAACACCTTCTTTCAATGTAATATATACGATATTTTTCGTGCTTTCGACCGGCTATAAAGAAAAATAGTATACACTACACGGGCAGAAGTTTGAAAGCCTTGATAGTGTAATATACTATATAATTTACGTAGGTGGCGACGACAAATTATTTCGAACCAGCGTCATTGGAAAAATGAAAACATCGATTTTTATGAATAATCAAGGGCCACCATTCAAATAATAATAACTGCATTGCTTATCAATATTTACCAATGAAAAAAAAATCAATCTCCGCTAGACTATTAAGAAAATGCTTTGAAAATACGGACCTCGTTGTTCGAACACGAAAAAAAAGGAAATTAATTCTTCATGGAATGAAGAATGTAATTTATTAAAATACTAAATATTATTATGGATTTACTTTTAAAAATGTACTTGGAAGAGGGGAATTTTTTAAACGACAAAATGAAAAATTAAAGTAACACGCTTCCGCCCACCGGCATTTTTTTTTTTGCACATTTCCTATGCCAAGTATACGCGATTCATTTTCATTTCTTTTTCGTCTCTACACTGCGGCGCTTTTTCCTAGCTTCTGCCTCGCATCCATACGTGCTGCTATGGCGATAACGCAATATCGCAGGGCTTTAAATGACAAAGCACGGAACGGATGGATTTTCCTTGGTGTACGGGTAATGGTTTTCTACGTGTGGGACTGGTCTGGCATATGCACCCAGACTTGCCTGTGGGAATAGACGTGAAAACGCATTAGATGCCGGGTGAGCATTGAAATTGCTGTCGAGGTGTGTGAGAGAAAGCGATTTTCCCGCCATTCTGCGATTAATGGAAAGCTCAATCATCGTAGAGGCAGATTGTTCCATTGTCGTTCATGTTTTCGATCGGCAAAGCTTCATCCAAATCAACACTTATATTTCTGAAATCAATAAATAAAAATGACAATAGAAGAGAAAAAAAGGTGAAACTGAAAGAAATAAAATAAAAACGGCAATAAAGACAATATTAAAGACAATAAATTTTTATCGGGAGAGAAACAAAAATATGGGAACCGTGGAAAAGTCGATTTTTCTGTGATTTTCATCTCAGCCTTAACTGCGTTGAGCGAATTGTTATTTAGAGAGACTGAAGTGCCAATTTTATGCAGCACACGCGAAGCGAAATGAAAAAAATTAACAGAAAAGTAAAGAGATCTGGATTATGACATTTTTCTACGATTTTATGCTCCAGGCTTCTTTGTCTTTGCCTAATACGCTGCATTCATTCGGACTCGACGACTTTTAATTGCGCGTTGGCCGCACGTGTAAACTCGACGTCGAGAAATGCTCTCGAAAAAGACAAAATTTTTAACTTAATTGCAAACGGCTAATTAACATTCATTAAATTGAATGCGGAATCTATAACGAGGGCAAGTGCGCACACTGCCTTATCTACATTACGGGCACCATCATAAACTACCTGACCTCAAACACAGAATAAATGTTATTAAAATGACGTCGACATGAAATAAATTGCTGCAAAGTACAAACATTAGAAAGTGTAAAAGCCCGAAAGAGTATACAGAGGGAAAAATATTATTATATTACAAACATTAGAAACAAGAAGAAAAAGTAAACGCACACACGCGAAATCGTAAGAATTCAATTCCTTCATAAGTTAAGGGAGCTTACTTACCTAAAAAAGGTCGTAGGAAAAAAAAATTCTGTAAATGAATCCCTTCTTTTAAAAAATCTTACATTAAAACCTCATTACATACATGCCAAGCACTATAATTGTGCAATTTTGTAAAGTAAATAATAAATATAGTGCATCAAAATGGCGTTAGTATAAAAGTAACATTTTTCCCTTTCTCACTGCCTTCAGGTGCACAAATTTTAGTGTCCGATGTCTTGTTTCACCTGTCGAAGAATGCATTCTAGTGTGAGTGCAGCAATCCTGGATGCAAGAAATTGTATTTACCGTAACCGATTATTTAATAAGAAAGGAATTTTAATAAAGAAAGATTTCGTCCTGAAGGGCCGAAATAAAAATCCCTACGTTATCTATCGGTCGAATAAATAATGAAGGCAAGCAAGAAATCTGCCCGATCTGCATTACCATCGATTTATCGATTACGCGTGGAGAAAACCAATTTGCACTTTTTTATCAATCAAATAAATAAATAATTTTCAATAATACTCGAGTGAGTATTTTCGTCAATTATTCATAGTCTAATGTAAAAAATAAAATAAAAAAAAGTCACTTGCCGAAACCCGGGATTGAACCGGGGACATTTAGATCTTCAGTCTAACGCTCTCCCAACTGAGCTATTTCGGCGTTGTGTTAATATTTTTACCGGCATGTTGAGATGCCGACGCTTCCGGGCGATTCGTTATCACTGCTGACCCAATACTTTATTCTAATCTGCAAGACGAATTAGCCCTCGCGTATCGTGCTTTCGATCCTTTAGGGCCTTTACTTTCACGCAAATTCCTCGCCATCCTGTTAGGACCACCATAGCCGAGTAATTTATCCAACGAATTGCCCGCATTCCCCGACCCTTTAACCCTTGTAATTTACAACCGGCCGTAATTTACCACCCTGACTCTCGGAATGAAGAGCATCTCTCACGGAACTCCATCGACGTCGTCCTAATTCCCCTCCAAAATTCAAATTAGAGAGGCCCCCCTCTCCCTAGAGCATAGAACCTCGTGCCCTATTCACTTGTACTGCATACGTTAATACATTTTTGCAAAATTCCCACACGAATGCTAGATATCCAAATACTCTGGTATATGTCGTTATGACATTTTTAAAAAGTCGATATTCACAGACCATTTTACAAACCTCAAAAATTTAATTAAATCTCCTTGAGCGATTCTCATGATATTTATAACCAATTAACACTTACCAGTATATTATATGGAATTAAGATTTGAGCCGTGTGAATTTTGGCCCCTTCGTCGCACGAAAAAAAAAAAAAAAAAAAGAAAACATGAAACAAAAAATCGAACTTATCTCTGAAACATTTTGTTTTGGGCTTTCGAAATATTTTGTTTATACTGACATGAAAATCTCGGGAAAAAATCATATAAGCATTTTTATCGTATTTGGTTTTTGTTTTTTTTTTAAATGTAAATAAAAATATCGGTATCGCCGATTTTATTTTATTTCTAAAAAAATGCAGTCAGATATGGAGAGTGATAAAAAAAATCAATTCCGGCTTCTTTTAATCCTCGAGTCGAGCGTCTTAACGACGTGAGTACCGATCGCAGAATCCGATAAAAATGTCTCGAATAACAACGAGTTTCAAGAGCCTCGGTACACACGCAACCATAAAGCTTTAAGGTTATATACCGGAGAGAAGGGAATCGTTGAATTCATGGTCGCAGGCATGTGGGAAATTTCATCGAGTCACACGTCCATATATATATATATTGTGTGTACGTATGTCACAAAATAGACTACAAAAGACTCAAAAAAATGTTTGCATGTAATTCCGAACTCCATAGAAAAAACGCAATATCTCACTTAAAAATCAATAATACACTACTTTTGACAAATCTGCTTCTCTATGAGGGGGTTTATCGCTTTCTCCTTCAACGAGATGTTCTCATGGAAGTCAATTTTCTAACTCAGTTTTCTCGAAATTTTGAAAAATCCTGAGTATTGTAAAATGCAGATCTAGAAATAAAAATTGACAACAAACCTTCATATCCGAGCAGTAAAAACATTAGGAATATCAGAATAACATCAAACATTTTAAACTTAATAAAAATTCAGGGCCCTTAGAAAACATCGCCTATAAAAAAGCGTAGATACCAGATTATAAAATATCACCATTAAAAAAATGTCAATAAAACAAAAAATCAATCTCGTAAGCAGTGAAATATTTTCTAACCCACGTTCCTCAAAATTTTGGAAAATTCTGAGTAATCTAACATGAAAATGTCGACCAAAAAAAAATGATAACAAACCTTCATACCTGAGCAATAAGAACATTAGAAATATGAATATAACATTAAAAATTGACAAAAATTTCGGAGCCATTAAAAAACATCACGAAAAATCCCGTGAATATGAGATTACAAAAAATATCACCAGAAAAAAAATGTAAATAAAATAAAAGATTAATCACGTAAGCAGGGGAATAAAGAGTGGAGAGTGGGATACAAGCGAGCGCCGCGGTGCGAACTCGAGGCCGTCGAACGTAGTTGCTTCCTGCCTGTCCAACGGTTCGCGGGCAAAATATATCTCGTGTCTGGCGAGGAGTGCGCTGCCTTCGCCACCGTGTTGTGCTCGCCAATAGCTTTTCTCGCGTTATCGAGTCGGGACGCTCTTTTGTCACGTTGTCAAGCGATTTATACATATACATATACATATTATTTTAGTTACGCGAGTTTTCGTCGCAACGTTGTCTGCTAATAATCGACAGCATTGCCCTTTTTTCGTAGCGAGCGTCGTCGACTTTTTCCGGTTTATCGCGACAACTCGAAGAAGTGAATAAAAAATAAAGACATTGAAAAAAATTGGCAACCGGAAGTGTCGCTATAGTCTCCCTGTTGCCCATCAATTCGTAATTGTGCTGCCGGTGCCATAGCGCTATTTCTCTCTGTGCTCCAGCGACCAAATTAACGTACTAACGTAAGGCTAATCGTTACTAATGGCGAACCTCCGACAAACGCCGCTAACGTGCAGCGGACATACGCGTCCCGTTGTGCATCTCGCCTTCTCGGATGTCACAGAATCGGGCTATTACCTAATTTCTGCTTGCAAAGGTGAGTTTACCGAAAATGTAAATCGTCATGTTAGTTGGTATGAATTAATGAATGCCGAGGATAAATAATTAGCGATGGTTACAAGAGAACGTAACGACATTTTGGGCTTTGCTCGTGCGAGTCTCCCGAAAAATCGAGTTATCGGCTTCTTTTTTTTTTTCTTCGTTGGATCTCCTTCTGACACTGTTAGGATCGTTGCTAGCATCGATCACGATCGGCGCTCTCTCGATCGCCTTGGCCCAGTTCCGGGAGTCTTCAAGGCTTCCCTTGACGCGCTCTCCGGTCTCCGGAGGTCACCAGTCGATCGGCATACGATGCTGGACGTATCTCCAGGAAATTTGCTGCTGCTAAATCCTTTATTTAGCCTCTGAAGGTCTCCTACCGATCATTCCACGAATGCGGATGTTTTATTAGTTTGTTAGGTTAGGCTTGCGGATGCAGAAGGTTGTGAATAACGTTTTTTTTTTCAAAAAGGTTTCTGATGTGGCAATAGTTAAGATTGACAAAATTATGAAAATTAAATTGCAGGTAAAATTCAAGTACAATTGGAATCATGAAATGCGAATGTTTTATTAGTTTGTTAGGTTAAGCTTGCGGATACAGACGTTTATGAATAAGGTTTTTTTGAAAGAAAGGTTTCTGATGTGAGAATAGTTAGCATTGATAAAATTATGAAAATTAAATTGCAGGTAAAATTCAAGTAAAATTGTAATAGTAAAATGCGGATGTTTTATTAGTTTGTTAGGTTAGGCTTGAGGATACAGACGTTTGTGAATAAGATTTTTTTTCAAAAAGGTTTCTGATATGGGAATAGTTAGCATTGATGAAATTATTAAAATTAGATTGCAGGTAAAATTCAAGTAAAATTTACACTTTCGAGGTACAAATTTTCTTAATTCAAATAAAATTTGCATTTTCAAGATCACAAATCATTTGGTATACGATCCCGAAAGTATTATTTTAGGAAATTTGCTACTACTAAATCCTTCATTCACACTTTGAAGGTTTCCTGTTGATTATTCCACCAATGCCGTTGTTTTATTGATTCGTTACGTTAAGTTTGTACCTACAAACACATTTATGAATAGAACATTTTTTTTAATGGTTTTGAAAGGATTAGAATAAATTTGCAGGATGTAAACTCAACTTTCGCTATTTTAATAGACTCGGTTGAAAATAATATTCGAAGGAAAAAATATGGCAGTTGCAGAATTACCGAAGATGCAATTTTTCAGATGGCAAACCGATGCTGCGTCAGGGTGACACAGGAGATTGGATTGGCACTTTTGAGGGTCATAAGGGTGCTGTTTGGGGGGTAGCGTTGAATCCGCAGGCGACAAAAGCTGCGAGCGGAGCAGCTGACTTCAATGCCAAGGTGTGGGATGCGATAAAGGGAGAGGAGCTTCACTCTTTCCAACACAATCACATTGTCAAGTCTGTGAACTTCAGTACTGACTCTAACCATCTCTGCACGGGTTCGAATGAGAAGCTCATTCGTATTTTTGATCTCAACAAGCCGGAGGCTGCACCACAAGTAAATTTGCTTGCCACAGATAATAATGAATAATTTGCACTTCATACATTTCATTGACCAAAGTCACATATTTTTGAGGTCATTCAATGAGTGGTTTTTGCAAGACAATAATTTTATTCAAATTTCAATTTCAATTTTAGATTTTCTTTATTTCTGTACAGATTTAGTTGATGAATACAAAAGCTAACTGATTTAGCAAACATTTGGGAACTCTGTATAAAAAAACATCTATAGTTTCTAGATTTTCAAATGTACATTTATGCAAGGAAGATGTATAAGTTTTTTTCTTTATTGGGAATTAAGAATTATATCGATATCATTATTGATTGTATTTATTTTTTATTTTTCATTATTGTTATTAATGACTTTATAGCAAAGACATAATTATATCCTATTCACAATATTACTGTTCATTTCCAATGGATTTGCTAATACTTTTATACGTAAGTTCACCAAAACTCGCATCTTGTGACTGAAAGGTCTGTAAGAATAATTTTTTCTTGCACAAATTAATGAATGAAAGAATTGTCAAAACCAAGCACGTAGAATAATTAGGAAAATGATAAATTGTCGTCTTTTTTATTTCTCACCAATCGCAGATATTTTCTGGTCACACTGGTGGAATAAGGCACGTTTCGTTCTTCCAAGATAACACAACTCTCGTGAGTTGCGCAGACGATAAGAGTCTCCGAGTCTGGGACAGGACCAGCGGTCAAGAGACAAGAAGACTCGATTTTCCGGCAATACCGAGCTCAATGGAAGTTTCCAAAGACGGCAACATAATTACCACGACTCACGCGAACATAGTTACATTCTGGAACAGCAAAGAGTGAGTTTATCTCTATTTTCGCGATGGGTATTGTCGTAATTCGTTAAAATCTCGAGGACATCGCTCGCTCATTTCACTCTGTGGTCCATTCGTCCTTCGCCTAACGGGAAGTCGTTCTGTTTACTTCCCCGGCATCCTAATTACTTTTCCTTCGTCCGAGAGTGCGCAGCCTTGGCACTTCGGATACACTTCCTTGTAACAAAGTGCATGTGCTGTTCTGTTGTTTCTCCATCACGTTTTACCGTCCATTCCTGTTCCGTAGCCTCGCTAGCAACACCCTCTCTATTTTTTCTCCGCGTTTCGTCTCACAGACGCTTTCTCAATACTCGATTTGATGTTTAGCTTGACGAAGATTCGCGAATTCACGATTCCAACTCAAGTGAACAGCGTGAGCCTCCATCCTGACTGCACTATGTTTGTATGCGGTGGCGAGGACTTCAAGATGTACAAGTTCGATTATGTCTCTGGCGCGGAAATAGGTGCGTACATTTATTAGACTTTCGTTGAAAATTCGCATTTTCGTGGAAAAAAAATGAGCTGCAATTTTTTATTTAAATGTTAGATGCATCCTAACAATTTTCTAAATCGGTCTATTTATTCTTTAATTAACTTGAAATTGATGATTGTATTCAGAGGATTTCTGCTGTCTAATAAAACGATATAAATATTCTATTAAAAAAGAAAAGAAAAAATCACGAACTTTTATTGGAAAATTTAATTAAAATCAAAGTTATTTTCCGATAGATTTTAGTCCATATTTTGGCTTAGGCCATTTTGAAGAATGCGTCGAATCGATGTTATTCATCGATGGTCAATCAAGTTTTCTACGAGGACTCTACGTTTGCACTGTTCTATAATTTCAGCACAATTAATCTCTGACACTCAAAAATAATATGGCTCTCCTCACATTCGCAGAATCCTTCAAGGGACATTTTGGCCCCGTGCACTGCGTCTGCTTTTCTCCTGATGGTGAATTATACGCGAGCGGTTCCGAGGACGGAACCCTGAGACTCTGGCAAACGACTGTGGGCAAGACTTACGGTCTTTGGCGTTGCACCGAGCAGCCGCAAGCGATTCAGGACAACAGCACTGCGGTTGTAAACAATAAACAAGAAGTTCCTGCGAGCTAAATGAGTGTCGCGCCTGAACGCGAAGCAAAGCGCGCCCGTTAAGTAACATTTTAACGTACTACGAGTGGATCTATCTGGCGTGACGCTGAGGCACCGAGATTTTACTTTTTCTATCCACGACAATTCGAGGACGCGAAGAGGAGAGGAGCACGACCGAGAGAGCAAACCCGAAGTCTACTGTTGTACCTTTTTTTCATTAGTTTCGCCTTTTTTTTTTTTACTTGGACATCCGGCTAATCTCGATTAATTCTTGCCCCGTCCGTCCGCGACTCCGTCTCTTTTCCGGTTGAGCCGACAGAACGCGATCGCCGTGCGAAATCCTCTGTAAATAATCGATCTCAAGAGAGAAGAACGAAAGGGTGAATGAGCAGCAACAGACACCGATAAAAGATAAAAGCTCCCAGCGGAATGTCCGGTCTCGCGGGTCCAAATCGCCATTTTCACTGATAAGTTGGAGAAAAATAAAAAAATCAAACAGATCACGAAAAGCTGCGATTTGTCGCGACGCTTGAGCGAGTTGATCCGATAACTGAAGCGCGATTCCGACACGTATTTATTGTGTAAGACGATGGTCAGTTTAGAAGAACGATGAGATTATGGTAAGAGATTGGAATGAGCATTTATCTAATTTATACCTACCTCGTTATTGTGTTTTACTTGAAGTAATCGAGGTCTTGTGATGAATGAGTGAATAAAGAACATATTGAACCCACAAACGCAATTCCCTTGTTCATTGACAGGCTCGTACATTAATATACACTGAATCTACACTCATAAACTTCTGCATCGAAGTACAGTGTACATAACAGTTGATTCAATCGATCAGCTGAAAGTTCGTGATAAACAATTAGCAATTCTTATTGGCATTCGTTATGACAAAACTTTTATTTAGAGTACGTAGAAAATTTTTTGATTTTCGGCCTTTAAAATGTCTTTAACTGTAAAAAAAAAGAAGACATAGCTGCGAGAAACAAGCAAAGCACTCAATGTATAAAGAAACATAAACATTTATTAATGTTACACAAGTCACGTATATGAAAAATAAAATACAGGTATATAGATAATATACTACAGAATTAAGTACGTAACATAAAGTGGCATGAGAATTCGAGGAAAAGTATCTTGTCCCTTCCATTGTCAACGATTTATATTATGGTACAATTGGAAGTCTCCCGTAGAACGTCCCGACGACGTTTTCGAATACATTGGCAGTATCGTAGCGTTAACAGCGTTTCTATTACGCGGGCAGTAGTTTACAAGTCTAGTTACAAATTTACCGGCGCGATGACTATGTAATTGCAGCACAGCGTCGTTATGTACTACGGCACGTGCCGTAATTCTAGTATATGGGCACCTTTCTGTACAAAGCTCAACGTCTGAAGTCGAACGTTCTCATTACTCTTGGCCAATTTTCCTTCGTTTCGCTTTGGAACGTCTTCAAGATTTTTTTGTTCCATCTGTGGCAGCTGAAAATTCCCTGTGAGATCTAGCGAAGCCGGAGCTTGAGAAACCTAAATAGTTTCCGAGCTGTTGATCTATTAAAAAAAGAAAAACTAAAAAAAAAATTAGCACTCGTCTCTATTTCTGTATTTGGTAAACGTAATTACCGGGACGCGCTGTAATTAGTAAACTGTCAAGTCCGAATGCCTCTCCACTTCCTTTCATCGTGATAGTCACGGTCAACATTTAACTCCTCCCGTCTCATTAAGATTCGAGGTGCAACTACAATGAGTTTTTCGTTTGTTGGTATGCCTTAAGCTTTTACACGTGTGTATGCATATATTTCTATGGTATGTAGATAAATACGCGCGCGTAGATTAATCGAACACCGTGTACTCAACGTCTCGCGTGTTTTACACACTGGTATTAAGTGTGTAAACCGGTGTGCCGACAGCAACTATACATCCACTTTCTCCCCGCGGAAACGCGACGAAGGCGGTTGTTGTTGCGGTCATTACCGCGACGCGTGCTTCGATGAACTTTCTCGTGCGAATTCCGCGGTACCACGAATTTCTTTCTCTTTCTCTCGCTCTCTTTCCGTAACTTCACACGTTTCTCGTCTTTCTCTTTATTTTTCCTCCTTATCTCATTTCCCACAATACAACTAAATACACACATGCAACTTAAAATCTATATTTACACGCCTGCATTAGCCAGCAACATAATCCTCATGGAAATTTATGTAGGTGAAACAAACGCAAAATGTGTGCCTGCGATTTCAAAGATTACGCTTAAAATGTGGTACATAATTCATTTTTGTGAATATTTATCATACGAAATACGTCGAAATTCTGTAATAAATATTTTCCATCAATTAAAAATGTATGTAACACATTTTCATGGCAAAGTCTTCGATTTATGCACATACGTTTTTGCAATACGTTCGCATCCATAAATTTCCATGGGGGCAAGTCGCCATTTCTCTCTCGTTCTCTGTGGGAACTCATTTCCCAAATAAAAATATATATTTATAGTGTAGAAAAAAAAATTAGGAGTTCACTTTGGACTCTGTCGTCTCTCCTCGAAAAACAAAAACAAACAATAAGCGAAGAGAAAAACTGTACAGACTTGGATGGTCGGTTATTTATGCTCTTGGCGATTCGCATATTTGGAAATCGGACGAGTTTTCTTCCCATCCTCGAGCTCGACCTTCTTTCAATTGGGTAAAAAAATATATACGACGACGAGATGTGAATAAGACAATCAATAAAACTGTACAGATTAGATCGGATCGATGCCACTTCGTCAATGACGACGATAATGATAAAAACAAAAACGATTGCAGTTAATCAACCGATGAACTGAGAGAGATCGGGCAACTTGAAGCCGTTGAAACTCGAGGGAGTTGTTGGTCCTCTGAGGCTGTCTCTGTGCGATGGGAAACCTGGGAAGCCGTTGTTCGGTGTTGTGAATTGAAGCCTCGCCGTAGCTTCGGATGCTGCGAGGGCAAATCCACACTGAGCTGTGCACACGTCGTCGCGTAAAATAGCTTCGCGTGATGCTTCACGCAACAATTGATTGCAGTCGGTTATTCTCAACGAGGCGCATTGAGTCTGAAAACAAAAATATGCAATATTACTATAACCGTACTATTGTAAAATAAATGAAATTTAAAAAAAATCATTGGTCTTATTCGAAATTGAATTGCAAAGACATTTCGAGAAGTCGGCAGAAGTGATAATTAATTGTACACGAAATAGGAGAAAAATATTTGAAATACAGATTTGTCACTTGTCATGAAAAAAAGGGAGAAATCCAAATTCTTTAAGATAATGATTCGAGATTCGTCAATTAAAATTCGCCCCCTTAAGCAGAACAAAATGTATAATACTTACGCCTTCGGCGGTGCAAACGCAGCTGGTGCACGGCGACGGGAATCCAGATTCCCCGACAGCGACATTTCGGCCGCCAATCTGGCATCCGTGTCTAGTTTCCCTCCAGGCAGAAAAGTCCATGTGTGGCATGGAAGAGCAAGGCACTCTGGGATTCAAGAAATTGCTAGGCAGATCAAAAGCAGCTCTCTGCATCTCCACATGAGAGTCCATATTCTCGCAGATTACTTTGGCCAAGGTGTTTTTCCTAATTTCTGCTAACTGGTGCTCGGTAAATCTAATATTAGGATCATCAGTCTCGTACCAGAAGCGATCGCACTTTCTGGACTGTCTGAACTGTATGGCAATGATGCAAGCAAACGTTGGCCCGACGAGGCCACCTTGAAGAGGTCTTTCGCTCATTCCTCCAGGGAAGAGATCAATGTCATCAACGGAAGCATATATCCTCTTCATCCTGGCGATAACTTCCGGCGCCATTTCCCTCGAGAGATCCTCGAAGGTCGTGGCCCTTTTCAAATTACAGAGAGCTCGATAATTGTTGTAAGAAGGAATTCCGTGATCCCTAGCACGATGAATATTGAGGGCGATAAGGTCAATGCCGGAATGTGGAATTTTGTGGACCTCGAAGAGATGATTCGTCACTTCGCCAGTGATGAATTGATCCATGGTCTCCATGGGCGTCGCGACGAGTCCACGGATCATCTCGTCGATCATCGACTGCTGATAGAGCATGTCGGGGTTGAAGAAACCGTCGCGCAGCAAAATCGGAGGATCCACAGGCTGATAATTGGAATCCATGCGTGGCAAATGTGGTCTGAGCAGTGAATGTCCTATTCTGTAAGCCGCTGTAGCAAATTCGTTGAGCACACTTGGGTTGCAAGTCGGCGAGTACTCCTTATAATATCCCTGAGGAAGAAGCTTAAGCCCGTAGAGACTAACGGCGTTCCAGCCCAAAATCCTAGGCAAAAACTCGTTGTACGTTATGTGCTGAAGCATAGCACTGACTACTCTTCGTGTCTGCTGGTAGAGCTTCTCCGCGTCCCAATGAGGATTCACCTGTCTGAGTCCTTCCATTATCCTGTTGTGCTCACGTACCCACATCGTGTGCATAACCGTGAGTCCAGGTTGTTCGGAGGCTCTTCCATCGCCTCCAATGAAGCAGTAACCGGAAGCCGCTTTGCATTCCGGATGCGTAGCTGATTGGGGCAAGAGATCTTTGCCTCTGTTCGGATGAGTGGTGATGTTCATTCTTCCAGTGAAGCCACGAAGGACGTTAGCGATGCAAATGTTCTCCCCGTAGACGACAGAACCGTCCAGGAAACCCGTGTTCTGATTAACTTGCTCACGGGGACCCAAATGTTGCTGTCCCGGCAAAGATCTCATTGACGGGAAGCACAATCTCGCCCCGGTTGTCTCATTGATGGTCGGATAAAAGTGATCGCCCGGCGGCACTGGGAAAGGATTGCATTCCGGATGAACTGTCCTGGAAGCGTCGCAGGGCCTGCAACTGGGAATCGATTCAGCGAAGCCTTTGTGAATGGGAGTCATCGTGAGGTCGTGATCAAGAAATTGGGCAAACTGCATCACCATGAGAGTGTAACGATTGTGGAGATTCGAAATGTCGGGGTGAATTACGGTGGAAACTACTCTGGGATTGGGAAGAGGAGATCCGGTTACCGATGTCATTCTAGGCTTTGACACGCCGTCCTCGTAAACTGGAGGCAAGAGACGAGCGAATGTCGTCAAGGATTGACCGAGGGTGGGATTCCGGAGGTTGTTGCAATGACCAGTCAAAGTTCTGTAAGGAGTCGTGGGATCACAGGGACCATCCTCAACCGGACAGTCGATTTCTTCGTGATTGGTCGCTTTGTTATTGGGCAGGAAACCGGAAATGTCAACGTTCTGGAGGATGTCGGAAAAGTCACTCGTGGGAAAGCCTAAAATGTTGTCTCCCGAGTCGAAGACTTGACGTTTGCGTCTCCTGAGACCGTGGATACCATTGACGATCTCGTTTGTCGCGAGTTCGTAGAGGATCGACGAGTTTGCAAGGAGAAGAGCGTCCTTGTTGGCTTTGGAAAAGCTCGCGGCCGTACCCGCTGGAGATTTTGGGTCTGCTATCCTCTGATTCAGCCAAGCGTTGTATTCCAACTGTTTTCGCTCAATCAAAT
This sequence comes from Clistopyga incitator, assembly GCA_947507545.1. Taxonomy (NCBI): domain Eukaryota; kingdom Metazoa; phylum Arthropoda; class Insecta; order Hymenoptera; family Ichneumonidae; genus Clistopyga; species Clistopyga incitator. The sequence continues at coordinate 9,008,852 of OX382176.1, forward strand.
CCTGTTCTGCTTTTTTCACAGCAGCTGCTATGACCTCGGGGCTGAGATCGGATGCGAAATCGGACGTCGGCGTGGTTGTCATATCGTTTTCCAGGATTGGGACCGTTACTGGTACCTGCTCTTCTTTCCAGGCTGTCAGGTCAAGAAGATTCGATCTGTCGCAACTGATCTTGGCATTTAAGTAAGGATCACGTTGGATAAAGGCTTTTGGTTGAATTCTTGGGATGTTGTTGTGGGCGCAGATTATTCCACTCAGGGAAACGCGTCTCACAGCTGAAACTTGTTCGAGAGTTAGACTCGACGGTGGCAGATCGTTTTCGTACCAAAACCGATCGGAATTTCGCAACCTGACCAATTGCTTTTTGAGGAGACAGGCGAAAGTGGGTCCTACGGCTGCACCGCCTCTGGGTATTTCCAAGGAACCGGCGATCATGAGATCAATGTCTTCGACTCTTCCGTAGGCCCTTTCGAGAATCCTAGCGTCTTTCATCGACATAAATCGCTCGAGATCGGTAAAATTCTTTATGACAAAACCGTCGTTGCAGAAGGACAAGAATTCGGCGTATCCGGGAATGCCATGATCCCGAGCTTCGTGGACGAGGAGAGCGCTGGCAGACCATTGGGGATCAACTGCCGATTCCCCAAGATTGAGATTCACGTTTTTCGCCGGTTTCGTCAGATGGTCCTCGAGTTCGGTGAATCCGTCGAGACGCTCGCGTCTCAAGGAGGTCAGAGCCGGAAGAGCCGCGAGGGCGATCGCGTCGTAAGCTCCAGCCCGATTTTCCGATGAGTATCCAGTGTAGAAACCACGATTTACCGGTCGGACTTCAGAATCGGCGATCGCAGCCTCGCCCAAAATACTCGGTACGAACTCGTTGATGGTCACGTGCTGCAATTGGGCAACTACCGCTCTCCGGGCCTCCAGAAAAATTCTCGAATCGTCCCAGTGACTATTCGCTTCGGCCAAAGTCGTCGCTATTCGGTTATGCTCGCGTAAAATCGCCTGATACACTTGACTGAGTGGAGAAGTCGTTCGGTTGCAGATTTCGCAAGCTGCGGGATCGACTCTGCCTTCCGTGTAGCTTCTTAGACGGTGAAGCTTCTCATCGGTATTTCCATAGATGTCGGAACCGTCCAGATAACCGGAAGCGCCGTTCATCTGCTCGCGGCTCTCAAATTTGCAGCTGTGAGCGCTGAGAGTCGGTACCGTTCGGTAATAAGATCGGCAGACGCCGTTTTGATCGGTACTGGAGTAACATTCTTGATGCTTGAAGGTCCCATCGCAACAACGATTGCTACGCATCGACGGATGCACCGGGGAGGCAATGTCGCGAAGCAAAAGTTCCGACCATAAACCGGTAAAACTCGTGAGGCCCTCGTGATGCTCCGATGCCGATTTCCTCGACAAAATCGCATCGATCACTTCGCTCGGCGTAGGCAACGAATGGCTGCTCACTGACTGCCTCGGACTGGAAATACCTGTCGGATAAGAGAGTGAAACGTTGAGATGTGATCGTCATATAGTCGAAATCGATTTACATTTTTAGTGGGCATATGTTCGTGAAAGAATTTTAAGGCGATTCCAATGGAGGATTGCGAAATCGGTACACGAATTGTGTATAAAGGTTAGCCCGAGTTTTGAAAGCGCGACATGGGAAATGTTCTCAAGATGGAATTATTCTTTTATATCTGTTTTTTTTTCTCTCAAGATAATATGTAAATAATTAAGGATATGGACTAAGATATCATGAATTATTTATAGCTTGGAATTGAAAAAAGCAGGTCGATTTTTAATTTATTTTTTTTGCACACAATTTGCAATGCAGTCTCGTGGAATTTAACACTTAACGATGTTATCCCAAATGATTTCTATAAAATAGACTTCAACACTTGTTTGTCATTATACCAATTGCTTATTGTTTCATGAAGTATACATTAAGTATTCGAACTGCATTTTTATAGACACCGATTGAGTCTCGAAAGTTTCTACAATAATTTATTTTTATTGCCCATTTCACCGGACTTCCTTTCAACGAGGTGAAATTCGGAGCCAATAAATTTGGCGTAAATAATTCGGCGTTTGCTTATAAATTTTTGTGTCACTCTCACGCCTTTCTAGAATAAATTTATTCCGTTTATTAATTTTGGGGTTAGTCGATTAAAAGGGAAAGAGAAATGAGAACCCCTGGAGAGAACGGCCTCACTTTCTTCGCTACTTGATCTTCTCACTTTCATATTTTTCGTTCGTATATATATCTTTACATCTATATAGATATACTGACTGTACTATCACTGCTTACTACCGTTGTAAGTGGTGTCCGAGACGTTAGTCTGTCCTAAAAATTTTCGATACAGCCCAGAGCCTCATAAACAGTGCCCGAAAAATTCTCGTATGTTCATTTATTTGTTATTTTAATCGAATCTTCGTTTGACTCTTTTGGCGGGTTTCTCTTTTCATGCAACTGGCAAAGTAAGTTGTATCACGACTTATGCTGTCAGTGATCTTTATGGTCGAGTGGGTGGAGAAGTTCCGTCGGAAATTAAATGCAAATAAACGATTGGAAAACATAATTTTATCGGCTGGTGATTTAATTATAACTAAATGAAAGCAAAACATTCACTAAATCGATTATTTATGCCATCCATAATTTACTAATTTTTTTCAATTCCTGATTATTGGAGAAAAATTGAATAAACATTTTCTTAAGATGAAAATAGTTTGGAATTCCGTTAAAAAAATGCACTGTTCGTATATTAAGAAATGGCTTTTTTTTAAACATCTTTTTCAATTGTAATTTGCGAGCCCAAGAAAAAATTAACGACCAATGGTTTTTATTATTAAGAATGAATCCTACATCTTCATTGGAGATTTAAAAAAAAATGAATTTCCTACGGGTACCATTTTTTTTACAAACTTTTGTGGTAATTTTTTTTGTTACAAGATACCAGCAAAAATTGTTATATAATTATGTACTGAATAAGTCATCAAAAGGAGTTTAATAATAAAAATAGGAATATTAATGAGAGCGGCACTTTACAACCCTAGTTACGCGCGCTAATCAACGCACGTAACATCTATATCAGTGGTTAAGTGTTACTGTAATAACGAGGAGAATCTTTTGCCCGCCTACGGGCGGCAAATGATCACCTGGGTGGCCGGCCTCAACCGTTCTAGAAACATTTTATTATTTACTAGAGTTTACGGACGGGCGAGGTACTATGGCGCAATCGTTTGCCTTGCCGGCCACTCGGTGTCTACTCTCTATTTCAACGTGGCTCTCCGCCGAGTCTCCTTCTGCATGCTAATCCCTATTTTCTAATCGCTCGGCAACGCCGTGGCACTTCGCGGGGTCTCCGTTGGCATGCACACTCGAATATCTGCTGGTACGTAGAGTGAAGTATCGGTTGCTTTAATCGCAGAGAAAATTGTTTAATCGTACACGCTAGCAGAGAAAGTGAACTCGAGAGGATTCGTCCTCATAACTTTTCGTCGTACCAAAAATTTTCACTGCTCATTATTAAGCAATGTTCGATAGGATTTTGAAATGAAAAAAAAAAAAATTAATCATCACTTAGAATCGATTTCGAATCAATAATCTATGTGACGATTTTTCACTGCGGTTTTTCTTGTGGTCAATTTTGTTTATTTATTTTTATTTTTTTGAAATATGCGCTTATTAATTGGAATTATTTATTTAAAGTTTACTTTTCGTATGTTTATGAATTTATTTAAATAAGTGATGAAGAAAGAGATGACGACGTAATTAATAGAAATGTTAATAGATGATTTATTCATTTTTTAAAGCAAAGTATGCACTTATTAATTGAAATTATTTATTCAAAGTGTACTTTTCGTATGTTTATCAATTTATTTAAATAAGTGATGATGAAACGAGATGACGATGTAATTAATAGAAATGTTAATAGATAATATTAGCATCTGCATAATTGTTTAAATTGTTTAATAGTATACACACTAGCAGAGAAAGTGAACTCGAGAGGATTCGTCCTCATAACTTTTCGTCGTACCAAACATTTTCATTGCTCATAATCAAGCAATGTTCGATAGGATTTTGAAAAAAATAATGTAATTAATCATTACTTAGAATCGATTCCAAATCAATAATCTATGTGACGATTTTTCCGATTCACTGTGGATTTTCTTGTGGTCAATTTTGTTGATTTATTTTTATTGTTTTAAAATATGCGCTTATTAATTGAAATTATTTATTTAAAATTTACTTTTCGCATGTTTATGAATTTATTTAAATAAGTGATGATGAAACGAGACGACGATGTAATTAATAGAAATGTTAATAGATGATATTACCATCTGCGTAAGCAGGAGCCAGAAATCTGAGGAAAGGTGATCCTCTGGCACCCCAAGCAGCATGTCTTATGTTGTTACAGGCACCGGAAGGCGTTCTGTACTTGCTGGGAGGGCAAGGCCGTTCCGGGATAGGTCTGCACTGTACGCTCTCAGTACCAAGTCTGTTCTGCAGCCTGAAAAAATTGAGCAGATTGTGAGAAAAAAACAAATTATTAAACCACAATGAAACAAGTTCTTAATTATCGCCGAGGTAAAAAGAGGTACATTATATTCAGTTTTTTTTTTTAAGGACGTGTATGTAATCGGTGTTATTGCGAAAAATTTTATTCGTCTTTCAAAAATATATTCAATGTATGAAATAACGTATGTGGGTCAATCCTTTTGTTGTTGTTATTGTTTCAACTCAGAAGCTAATGAAAGTTGTGGATTGTCTTTACGAAATAATTAATATTAGATTAATTATATGAAAAATATTAATAAAATGAAATGGCGGAGTTTCGCATTCTCGTTTTGTTGACACTAAAAAGCAAATATTATGTTGCAACGAAGCGACCTCCACGAAATAACAAGACCCAGGGCGCGTTTCGTCTGAAATTGACGCTTTGGCCTCGCAACCAATGAGTAGCTTTCTCAAAATTACTACACATATCGATGGGCAACTCGGTTACAATTTATAGCACTTTATAGCAGTGTATACGTTCAGCAAAATCAGTAGCTGTTGCAATTCATTCGCATTTTCTCAGCAGATCTCTTTGGGGCGTGATGAGCCAATATATTCGCCCCGACTGGAATCCGAGATGACTTCCGCATATTCTTTATAACTTTCCCTACTTTGACCGCTCCTACTATAGTTTCCAACATTTTTTTTTCGCCTTCGTCATGTTTCCTGTTTTCAGGTCGGCTCCCAAACCTTTCCCTCCTGAAGCCAAGCCTCCTTTTTAGTGGCATTGTTACATGGGGCGTTCTATGTCAATATAAACACAATTGTTCAGTTCAAATATTTGTCATAATTAATTCATAATTATTGTCGTATTTGGCGAATAGTTTGCCGGTTGAATTTTTTTTACCGGTTCATTTGTATTTCTATTTTATCTTAAAAGCAAAAAAAAATTTTGATAAAGGCGTAAAATCTCATAAACGTTATTTTTTGAGCCCTCGATTATCGGAAATAAAAAAAAAATCGCAGAAGACACTTTCATGGAAAATATTTTCTCATTGGAGCAAATAAAAAAAAAAATTGATAGAGAATGGCCCATACGCGGATCTCGTCTTCCCAATTCGAGCATAAAAAATTCGCTGGAGTATTAAAGAGCCAATAAATCGCCAGGTTGTCGTCGTCGAGTTTTCTGTATATATTCCTACCGCGTTCCCGGAGAACCCGTGATTACTTTTACTTTCACGGTCTCGCCGCTAGAAGTGCGGAAAGATTCCTCGCGGTTATAGTAGTCTAGCCGGTATGTTCGTTGCGATTGGCGATTCGCGTGGCAGGGAACACTCGCCGAGTGTGTTTATCGAGGAGCTCGAGTTAGCGGGTAAAACATCGAATGAGTGTTTCTCGCTCGATTGGAAATTCTGATTAGTGGCGATGAGCAGTTCAGGCCAGTCACGGGTAGAAATAGGAGCAGGAGAGAGAGGCGAGAGGTCTCGACGACAACTCATCGGGTGAACGGCGCGTTCAACAGGTGCGTTCGTGCTCAACGTTCACCGCACGAAAACCCATGATTGTCTACGACGCGCTTCCTCCTTCCTGGTCGCTATATATTTACACTTACTACCGCTCAACCACTGCGGTCACCCTTGAAAGGGAAAATTCTCGTCTCAAGTTGCACGGTCAACCGAAGGTGTATATAATCAAGGTATATTTATATATATATGGTCGTGCGTGTGTGGGGTTGTGGGGAGGGGGGGAGGGGGGATTGTATATATATATTTGTGCACTCAGTTGATCGGACCATAATAATAGTATAGTTTCTTTAACGGCGTTATATATGAGGCGTTTTATGTCAACTTGACCTGGTTCTGACCCTTGATCCCTTGGATTTCATTTTTTTTAAATGTTATAGTTACATCTTTAAGGGGTTACCATAATTTTTATGAAATACATAAAAATATGGTTATGCTTACGATGATTATGATTATAACAATGTGGCCTTGAAAATCTTGAATATCGCATAAAAACGGATTGCGTCGGGGGATTTCGATCAAATTAATACTAAGTTGAAATTGACCAATATTCTACGTGATATTCAAATTTACAGTGGTTCGGTCAAGTAATTTACGAGTTTCGGTAGAATGAATCTTAGGCCCTTCATACATGTACTCACTGTACGGACTATTCTTCTTAACCATTTTTCTCAATGATTTGGACCGTTTCCGAGTGCTCTCGCATGAAAATCTCGAAAAATATGTTTCGAAAACATGTATCGATTTTATGGGTTGAGGATTTTTTAAATTGTCATGACTTCTTTAAAATGGAATAAATTCATTAGATAATTAATCGAATTACCTTATAATGTTAAATCTATCGTATGTTTACGATGCTTCGATTAATGACTTCTCTGTGAGTAAAAGGATTTAAAAGCGGATCATAAAAATTTTATGCAATTTTTATAACTTTTTCATTACGGGGGATATTTATAGTAGGTAATACGAGACATTCACTCAGCAAAACAAAAACGTTCGGTATTGTGAGAAGAAGGTTTTTTGATTTTTATTATTCCTCCCAATTGTATTAAAATCTATTGGATTTTATGATGAAAGGGTTTTTAATGGGTTTCGACCAGATTATTTTATGCGAAATACAATTAAATTTTACGATAATTGAGGTAGTACGCGAAATGGTAAGGTGAAAGTAATGGGGGTGAAAATCATTCTCTATTTTATGAGAAAAAAAGTTTGAAAAGTTTTTTTTTAATTTTGTCGAAGTTTTACTCATTGTATATTCGAGTGCCTGAAACTTTCGAGAGTATCTATTTCCTTGGAATCCGAAATTTAATCACTGATTTTGAAAGAATTGGAAATATTTATTGAAAAACGTGGCCAACGACTGTATCGGTAAATCGTCTATATATTAAAACCGGGTGAACGAGCTTCGGGCATTGAACTCGCACCACTCGTGAGAAATTACAAATAATAGAGATCGATTATGATGATTCGATTACGAGTCTATTTTAAAAAAAGATAAGATCACGCTCATTTAATTTCAATTATTCTAACGAACTCACCAGGACTTTGATTGAATTGCGTATCTCTCCGACTCGACAGCAGCGCGTGCTCTTGCCTGAAGATCATGATCAACGCCATACACATAATCTAAAAAAACATGAAAAAAATGGTAATGAAAAATTGTGAGAATAAGAAGAATTAAATATGTAAAAACGTGGAATCTCCTATACATATGGATATATATATATTGATAGATGTTGAAGCGTGAGCAATAATTCGAATTTATCAACTGTGTCGATGCTAATGGACCCTTAAACGAAACGGGAAAAATTTAACGCACTGTTACAACCATATCATCGAAATTATTATTATTATTATCATCACTTTTGTTAGTAAAATAGTCACTCGATGTGCTGCGGGTTTGGAAACGCGTAAATGCGTAACGAGCCGTGAATAATGAGTGGTCATTAAAATGAGGCTTAAACCCGCATTATGAGGAAGAAAATATTTTCATCAACGATTTAGTCAAATCATTTTTTTTTAAATATACAATGTAGAAAATACCGATTAGGAGTAGACAAAGGTGAACTGAAGTCTTGTCAAAGGCATTTGGCTGAGATTACACATTCATTACCGTTGTTTTTGGTTTTGAGGGTGTTGCAAAAATGTTCACTAATTTCATTATAATTTTTCGTATTTTTGCTATAAATTTGTATTCCCACTGCAAAATAAAAATGTTGGTAGTGGTCCACATGCAATTCCACCGCTGAAAATTATTTTGAGAATTTTTGTTCGCAAATTTGAATTTTAAGCATTCCAGCAATATAACAAGTGCGCTATGTTGAAAAGTAAAAAAACACCATGAATTTTTGACTGTGTGAAAGTAAACAGGGAAAAACGAAAAATCGAGGATTTAAAAAAAAATTAAAGAGCTTGTTATAAAAGAATCTACTGGTAGAATATATTGTTGCGCATGATATTATTGCCTGAGTTGTTGCGATTGAAAAATAAAATAGAAAATCCTATGCGCAATTCAGGAGCCAGTCCGCGTAACCATAGCGTAACGCATGTAAGCGCGAGTTCCTGTTATACGTTTCGCACGTACGCGGCCCATTTATTCAATCGTGGAGTAACGTAATGTAATTCAACATGCAACGATTATGAAAGCGAAGCTTTAATGGATTTGTAACTAGGAGAAGCGTGAGCTGAGTCAAGAGGAAGTTGTTTAGGTAAAGTGGAGTGCCTGTGCGGTTTCGTGCGAATGATTTAACAGCGCTGCGTATGACGTCTGATCACACCCACTTTGCACTACTGGCGATGTGTCTGACCCACGGCTACTTGTTGTACTTGAGCGCCTCCCGCTTCCAGAATATAAATAGACTCATCATCCACTAGTTTGACAATTTTTTTCAATTATTATTTATTAATATTGGGGATAATAATTTCAGTGTAAAACACTCAGGCAAATTTCATATTCGAATGATTTTTAATATTTTTTTGAACGTTATGGAAGGAACATTTTTTGGGATCGACGAAATAAATTCCATGAAAAGTGAGCATTTTTAAACAATTTAAAATTAGAATAAATAATTTTGAGCATTGCTTTTTTTATAATATTGATGTAAAAAAATCTGTCAAGATTTAATTGTAAACAAAAAAGATATTTTTCCTTCTAAAAATTTATTGAAGAAATCATTTTGTAGAATGTGTTTGAACTTTTTCAAAATGAAACTATAGATGAACCTAATTTTTTCTGTGTGTGTTACGAAAAGTGTGATTTCTGAACAATTTTTTTTTTTTGTAGTACAAAACTTTTGATTGGTTTAGTAAAGGTTAAAATGGTTAATGTAGCTATAAAAATTGAAGGTTAGATCGATTTTATGCTTATCTTTAATAAAATCGTAATTTGGAAGGACCCTTCCAAAATATTTTCTCCGCGCACTCACCTGACAAGTCGAAGTGTTGGATCGTCGGGGAAAGTGCAGTCGCAACGAGAAATGTGGACAACAAGCATACGCCCGTTCTGAAACAAAAAAATATATATATATAATATAATTAGTAATTAATAAATCGTTGAATAATATTACGTGCTATAATTTTCATCTACTAAATAGCTGTATTGTTGAAAATAGAATGTGGAAAATAGACTATTCTAACAGTAAATATTCCCGTTTCGTTATGGCTCATCGACGCGTGTTTTTTCTTTGTTTTTTTAAATCGATTTACCGGTTTTCACCGGAAAGCGCGAGACTCATTTCTCTCACGATTCTAGCTCGACGTTTAAGGGACCGAGGAAGGGAATTGAACAAAAAAAATCTTTGAAAACAACATGCAAACCAGACAGAATGAAAGTTGTCGCTACAAGACCGGTAAAACGTCGATAGCGAGGCAGTAATTTATGGAAGTGAAACATATGCAAGGAAATTTGTGAAACATTGCACATTGGATTTTTTTTTAAACTCTTCTTGTCATAACATTGTTATTTTGCAATTTAGAAAATTTAATTGGTATATCTTCTTCATCGAAATGTGAATATGTAGAAAGAAAAGCTACAAAATCAAAATAAACAATAATTTATTCGAATTAACAAATGCGAAAGTTCTGGGGGAGTCGAAAAAAGGGTCTCAACAGTCTCTCAATATTCTGTACATTTTTTTTAAAAAGTGTCTCGAAATTTAGGACCTGACACTTTTATCATAAGCGCAAAAAAAATAATTAAATTTTTCAGTGAGGCAAATCAATCATTAATATTCTAGCACAAATTCATAATTAATACTTGCTGTTAATGGCTCTTATGTTATGTGATACGTGCGATTTTCCGACGAACCGATTTTTTGAGACCGCCAAGTGAAAAGCCCGTCAGACTTATTTCCGTGATACTTTATACATAGCATAACCCACAAAATCGGTCGGTATGCGGCATCAACGAACCTGGTCATCGGGCCTTAATACTTTCTCCGAAAGCGACGGTGCCGATGAGCGAAACGAAAAAGTGAGAGGGAGAATCTCATAAACGGCTGTACGAGAGAGAGTAAAGGGTAAAAGAGGAGATAACGGGTAAGGAAACTCTCCGCAAGTGAGAAATGAAATGAAATAAAATAAAATAATAAAATGAGATCTTCGAAGCCAAGCCCAAATATTGTTCAGTATAAGGAGCCAAAAAAAGGTCAATTTCCAATTTTTTTCGTCCAAGTATACATATATATATGTATATAGTTATACTTGAGAGTAAAAGTTTTACATCCGCGCCATTAGAAACGCAAATATTTCGGCCAGTGGGTCATCGAAGAGAAGAGAACATGAAGAGTGACTCCACTTTTATCTCAAGTTAAAAAAAGATCGCGAAAAAAATATTGAGGACGGTATTGACCTTGAACCTTGAACGACATCATTTTCAAGGCGTCTTCAAAGTTTGGCGCAATTCGCGACGAGTCATGGTCCTGAAGAGGTGACGACCAAATTACACTCAAGCGATGTTCCTTTTTTTTAAGGTTTTACTCAAGCCGCTGGGCAATTTTGCACTTTTTGACCTGGGCTCAGTGGCGATTATCTGCCCCCTGAGATATCCCCCCTGATTCCTCCAGACAATCGAGGACAACTCGACAAGAGTTCATTGACAATATACAGCATCCGTTTACTTTTTTATTTCTTTGAATTCTCCATTGAGCAACTTCTATTGTAGTATTGTCAATCGGCAGAAGATTAATGACGACGATAATGATTTTACGATGAGGAATGTCTTGAAGGCGCGAAACGTTCAATTATCGGCTTTGTTTATTTTTTTGCGAATTTTTTAATGCCCTTTGGGATAAGTATGGCTTATATAATTTGTCAAATAAATCTTGACACATTAAGTGCGGCCTTGAAGAATTATTTTTTTAAGTATAGTAATTCTTATTACGTTGAAGGAAGAAGAGAAAAAAATTGACTAATATTTTATTCCTGGTATTTTTTTTTCCGGCATTAGGAAATTATTGCGGTGAGAATTATATGATGTAAGTTTTATTTTATTGTGTGTAGAGTGCTTCCTCATTTTTTTATTATCATTGACATCAGACTAACAATTTTTTTATTTATTTTTAGTGTTATAGATAAATCCTACAGTAACGTTATAAATTAGTCCTTATAACTAAAAATATTTGATACAAAGTCAAAAATTTATTTTAAAAAAATACAATTTCGCCAACAGATAACATAAATACCTAAGCCGAAAAAGATTGAAAATACTTTTTTTTTCGTCGCTACATAACTTCACTTAAAAAAAAAATATATCATTACTCCTCTATTAAAATAACTTTAAGAAGCAAGTCGAAATATCGTAGTAATGCAAAACTCCTAGGAAACCGTCAAAACCCAAAAAATAAAAAATAACTTAATAAATTGAAGCAAGAATTTGACGATGCGTTCAACATTAGCAAGACAAATCGATAATAATTGCCAATTATTAATTATGCAATGGAGAAATCACCTAAAAATTCAACAGAAAAGCAGTAATGCCCCTTTTTCTTCACTCATTTTTATGAATTACGTGAGATCCACTGTTTCGAACGGAAGCCCCAACTTTCAACGATAATACGTAGGTGGTTTGGGCTTAGCCGAACGAGAGGCAAAGGTGCCGGTCTTTGTCTTCGTCGCTCCGAAGACCGCGCGAGCCTGAGGCGAGTCGAAACTTACGCGCGAGTATCACAGGTGAGTGAGAAACGAGGTAAAATCGGGTGAGCCGCGTGGAGACCAAGTCCAGGGACTCGGGTTCGCCGAAGGCCCGGCAAGTTCGCTCTCTCTTTCCTTTCTTGCTCCGTTGGGACCTCAGGCGAGCTCGACACGCAATTTCCGAAGTTTCTTCGTGCCGGATCTCTCTCTAAACCGTAATACGCGACGATGTTGGGCGAAATTCACCGGGGACCGTAAATTAAGGCCAACCTTGGCGTCCTTGCTCTCCATTTATTTTCGTATACGCAAATTCGCAATTTTAATTAATTATTCGTGTGAGCTCTAAAAGTAGGATAATTAACCGCTGACGATTATCGCACTATTTAACAGTGAAAATAATGGTAACGAGATTTTGACACATCCGGCGAAATTACGGGAATTATTACGAAAAAAAAAATTCTCATTCATAAATTAATTAGGTAACCATAATTACGGATGCCTTTTTTAAAAATCATTCCTCGCTTTTTTACACTTTTGCGAAGAACCTTTTCCGCTTAAAATTTGTTCATATCAACTTTTAGTATTATGTAAATACATCGGGAGTAAACATAGAAAATAGACACACGTTAAAGTACATAACTAGCGATCAGCGTCGTGGAATAAAAATTAGACGAATTGTGGTAGACACTAAATCACGTGCTTGTTATCTTAAAAATCAAATTTTAATTAGCTGGAAAACGTGAAAGGATATGCTTCCACGTATCGGTGTGAAAGAAGGTACAGGAATTACTGTGAAAGTGCAATGATCTTTTTAATTTCATAGTACCGAGAGATTGTAAAGAGAATCAATAATTTCATAGAGCATAAAAAAATGAAAAATTAAAAGCAACAATCTTATCCTTAATAAAATGGGAAAACGCAAGCAATTCGAGATCGCGAGCCTCTCATCGCTGTATGAAGAAAAGACGTTCGAGGAAATAGCCATAATAAATAAAGGCCCATGGGGACAGAAATAATGGAAGTCATTGTAAAGAAATTTGCATGCGTATTTCCTGAAAGCCTTTGAAATGACTATGTGCGGCTGCATTTTAAAATGTATGAGTGTATGTATTATTAAATATTATAGTCGTGGCCCGTGGAAAAAAAAATCGCGGGCCTCTTGTCGTTATATTTTATTTCTCTTTCTCTTCGCTGCTACGTGTAAACACCAATGACCCTGTGTGATAGTGAGATAGACACGCTTAGTGTATTTGAGAATACTAAACACACCGGCCATTACAATACCACGTATTTTTTGTCAATATTTCTATGCAAATTGATAGTCCACACTCGAGAATTTTTCTTCTCTCAAGGTATATAATTCAGTGTCAGTGGGTCAACCCGCGTGTACAACTGTCGGCTCGCTCAGGCAAAGAGAAATCTTTCTCTCCCTCTTCTTGGCCGCCGGATCGTCGGACCTCGTGCGCTCTTCTTTCACGAAACACTCGATTCCGGTGCTCGCGGAATTCGTGATACCGCTACCGGTTCTGAAGGTCAAACGCAGTTCCGGTATCGGAATCACCAATTCCAAAAACGATCTTCAAATGCCGTGTACTTAAAATCACCAAATTTTCATGTCGTTTCCTACAACAAATTCGTTATTTAACTAAAGTCCTTTAATTCCGATTCAACTCAAATCGTTGATGAACTATTGTTTCAATTGTAATCGGTAGCTTTAATTTTTCACTTTCACATCGATTTACAATTCTTCGCACGAGAAAATTTCAAGGAAGTTTTCGTATTACCACCTACAAAGTCCTTAAATGAAAAGTACCATTTCAAGAACAAATTTCGGCTTATGATGGTTAAGGTGATACAATTTACAATTCTTCGCACGAAACAATTTCAATAAAGTTTTCGTATTATCACCTACCAAGTCCTAAAATGAAAAGTACTATTTCAAGTACAAATTTAGGTTTATGATGGTTAAGGTGATACAGCGAAAGTGAATGGCTATTCAAATCCATTTAATATTTGTGCTCCGAGGACTTTTTAGCTCTGCTTTTGTCACATTCGTTCGAACCAAAGGCATCCAAAGCGGTTTAATATTATTCAAATTGAATAGAGGTTGGTAACGCTATCCAAAGTGGTTCTAACGGTCTGCTAACCCCAAAGTATAAATTGACATGTAAACCTACGAAAGAAAAGCAAATGAGCATCAACGGGCATGAATGAACGACGTGTGGACGCGACGTCGTAGGTATGTGTGATGGCAATCGGATTCCTGAGGGCAAACGAGCTGTAGAGTAAAGACCGCGTGCGCTATTCATTCCAGTAGAAGGTTTGTGTACGAGACTCGTGGCTCGCCACTCGAGGAAGTGACTCGCGAGCGCGCGCCTCTCGCGGGTGAAAGTGCTCCTATCTCCCGGTTTCGTGTGTGCTACTGCAAACGCGCCGAGACTCACGACCACTTTTGCTCACCGAGAATCCTCTGTAATGTATGGGGCATTCCGTGCGAAGTGTTTCGTGAGTTCCTAATGCTTTTAATAATGCTGTAGAATATTTAGGATACGTACAAATGATTTAAAAAAATGTAATCTTGCATTTCCACCGAAATTAAACATTGATTTTTATAATTTATCTGTTCGATACTTTGAACATAAAAAAAAACGATCTATTGTACGAACATAATGTTGTCGCATATAGAATGTGACAATTTCGTGCGTTTTTGGGAAGAACGAAGTACAATTAATATTTTGCTTCGTTTGACTTTTTTTATTTTGCCGACAATTTCACAGGATTTTTGAAATTATTTATTGAAACTATAAATAACTTGACAGGATGGCAAATACGTGTTTTCAAAGGGTTTTGTTGGGTTACATGCTGAAAAAATTTAATTGATTTGAAGAGGGAGAGGTGAATTTCGCGCCGAGAAAATTTGACAAGGTTTTGAAAATTATTTGTTAAAACTACAAATAAATTAGTACGATGACAAATACGTATTTTTTACGCGTTTTTTTGGGTTACACGATAAAAAAATTTAATCGATCTGAACAGGGAGGGGTGAATTTCACGCGGAGGACCTCGTATGCATCTCTGCTTGTCTCACAGCGCGCACCGCTATGTTTGAACCTCTCGGCTCTTTTCCATCGTCGAACCACTTTTCTTCTTGGTCAATCGAAGGTCATTACGGGAGAAGGAGAGAGTTACAACCCTGACCTCTCACGATTCGATACCAATAAAAGACTCTTATGATCAATTTGTTTGTATTTATTTAGTGAGGTTAATTAGTAATTTTGCCTTCTCATAGATGAAGCCTCGACTTCGTGAGAAAAAATTATGTGAAAACATCTTTAGCGAGAGTTTTCCTAACAAAATGTCCTCAAAAAGCATCGCATTCGGGGAAAAAAATAAAATTTTCAAATTTGGCCAATGTTGGCCATTTCGAAAAAAACGTAAATTTTGACAAATTTTGGTCATTCCGAAAAAAGTGAATTTTTACAAACTTTGGCCACTCCGAAAAAAGTGAATTTTATACAATGTTGGCCATTCTGAAAAAAGTGAATTTTATACAATGTTGGCCATTCTGAAAAAAGTGAATTTTATACAATGTTGGCCATTCTGAAAAAAGTGAATTTTATACAATGTTGGCCATTCTGAAAAAAGTGAATTTTGACAAATGTTGGCCATTCCGAAAAAAGTAAAATTTATACGACGTTGGCCATTCGGGAACTACTTTTTTTCGAGGTTGTTATGTTAATACAGTGAACATAGTTTGCATTGGGTAATTTTTTTTTTCCAAATTTCGATGACGGACCTCGTTGTCATAAAAAACCAAACATTTCAGATTTCAGATTTTATATAATTTTTTCAAAAATCGTGCCTTCCGTAAAATCACGAAATTAACTTCAACTGATTTATTTGTAAACTGTTGTGATGATCATCATTGGAAATCTATATTCTCAGTATTGTCAATAACATTGATTTTTTTGCTGCCACGACGAAATCGAATTCTAATCGAATTAGATTTTTTGTACTTTAAGTATCAAATTTTTTAAATCCTCTCCTTTCACTCGATTTTTTATATACACGTTGGAGATACACAATGCGATTTAGAGGAACACTACGTGGAACCTCTTACGTGGCTGGATAAAAAAAACGATTTAAGATTTTAAAAAAATGAACTTAAGCAATATATATAATTTTGTATAATTTTGTTAAGTATTAAGGATGAAGGATTATTGGGAAGTACTTCATAATTGACGGACTACGAGAGGAGGATGAGCTTGTAAGTACAGAAGAAGAGAAGAAGATGATAATGTATCGTGAATGTGGTTCTCCTTGACTGGAATATAATCCCGCGTGACTGCGTGCGTGTCTCCAGGTCAGATTGTTACCAGGCAATGTGACGCCGAGGATCGTGAAAGCGAGAGGCTTGTATGTATATGTATGCTTGGTCGAATTGATGCTAAACGAGGCGTACGACTCATTGAAAGCAAATACCGAAGTGTATTCGTTTTGTGTCGCAAAAATTAGTCACACTGACCTAAGACAACCCGAAGAATTTTTCCTCGATTCCTATTACGAGTTAAGCAATGCGAAGTATATTTAGAAATTAAAAAATAAAATGCCTGACGTCTTGAATATTTTTTCACCTAATATACATTCTTCGAAATTCAAATAACTTTCAATTCTTCTTCCAGATTCTAACTATGTGTGATTTTTTCTTTTATTCCAAGTTACCTGGATTATTTATTCGCATTACTTTCATTTTTTCTCATTGCAACTAATTTAATTTCCGACTGAATTATGAATTATTTAAAAATTATAAGTTCACAGATACAAATCTCAAATTGACTAGCTCCAAAAATTGCAAAATAATTACAAATTTTCAATTATCAATTTTTTTTTTAAATGGGAAAAATAATTGTGTCGAAAAATGTAAAATTGTTATATAAATTTGTAAAATTATTGATATAAGAATAGATAAATCGCGAGTATATTAATTTTTTGAGCGGTATGAACATTTTGCAATTTTGCAGTGACTCAATATTGAGTATTTGCTTATTAAGTGCCGGAACTCTGCGACAATAGGCTCGAGATTCACGAGAGACATCGAATGCCAGCAGAGCTATAAATCATAAACGAATAACCTATTCGACTTCCCCGGAAACTTGAATAAATTTCCGTGTAGTTTTGTGATTTTTAGAAAAAGTCATGCATATTCTACGATCAATGATTTTCCGTATACGGATTCAGAGATGTTATTATTTATGAGAACATCAGTGAGAGAGTCTGGTATGGGCGCATATACGCGAATCGAGTATGTAAATCTCAAGCTATCGATTCTTGATCTTTTTTTTTCGATTTCACTCGCTCATCTCGAATCGTTTAATGCAAGAGTTATTCAACAGATTTCACTTAAGCGAGTGGACGAAGAGTTCACTGGTCTGGTTCAAGCATTACCAAAAGAAAAAAAAAAGGATTGTAATGATATAATTATAATCGTCAACGTAGCATATTTACTAAATTAAATTAGCCATTTGCTGCAATAACTTTTCCAACATAATTTATTTTATTCTGCAAAAATATTAGGAATTATCAAATTGTAACATTTTCATTTTTTTACACAACTTATTTTCGACATCAAAAATCGTGTTTTTCAAAATGGCGTTATTCAACAATTATCTTTCATCGCAAAAAAGTATAGCTTAATCAGTATATGGGGCATTCCACATCAACTCGACTTGGGTCTGGCCCTTGACCTCTTGGATTTCATTCCCGATTTTTATGAAATATTTACGAATTTTTTAAAAATCATATATATCAAAAAGTATATCCGATATATCAAAATCATGGGAATATAGAAGATATATATAATCTTTCGTGACGAATCGTGCTGATGTACATATAAATATATATTCCAGCATTACTTGTTCCCTTAGGGGTTTCCTTGTCTGCTCAGCTGATATAATTTATGCAGTACTTATTCTCTTTCAAAGTAATACACCAAGAGGCAAAGTACGACAGATTTATCACGACATAATGGTACCTCGAGGTGACACAGTTCTCCTTGCATGGTTTACCTACGTCGAGAAAATTTTTTCAAATTTTCCTCACTTAATATACCGGCTAACTCGTGACGTGCTATATTACGTAGGTCTGCGGGCAGGCGCGAGCGAGCAGCACGACAGCCGTGAAACGTTTTTGTTGTGAGGGCGACAAGTTTCCGTGTCGCAACTGAATTACCGTATCGACTAATTCGATTATTGCCAACTAACGGGTCTGAGAAAATAAATCACATCGAAATAGCCCGATGGGGGTTCAAACTGTGACTAAACGCTTCGGGCCAAGAAAATGATATCGCTCTCGTTAATAAGTTTTCCAATCACTGATAACCGATTTTAAAAAATGATTTTTCATAATGAAAATTTATTGCAAAAGTTTGTGCGTATGACATTGATGTTTCATGAATGAAAATTCAGATGTGAGAGTATATTACTATTTTGAAATAAATATAATTTCGGTATATCAATGTAATTGAATATAATTAGAGCATTTCAAAAGATTCGATTTGCGAATTACTTTATTTAATTTTTTACACGCATTTGATTATCGACGATTTTTTAAACAAATTATCGATTATCTTTTTTTTAACCTAAAATTCTTTTTTTTAGTACCATATTTTTATTTGTGGTTCGTTATTTTAATGACATTAATATAATATGTATATTTTTGTAAACATTTTTTTTCCTGTTGAGTTAAGTAATAGTACTCATATATATAATTATTGACAAAATCTATATATATAATTTTGAAAAAGTTACAACAAAATATATTCCTGCATGTAAATTACTCGTTTAAGTTTCTAATTCAGGTGCAAACTGTGCGATGAGAATTAAGCATGTAAGACAAAAAGCAGGAAGTGCGTCTGACCAAAATGGAACAGTTTCACTGACTGCTCCGATTCCAGTCTCGCTCTTACCAAGCACACGTCGCGATTCTCGCATAGTTATTCCACTCTCGTTCGACTTCCGTTTTTCCCACGTTTTTCACGCACGTGGCGATCGCCTCTCTCACCGTTAGTAAGCAACCGATGCAATCGCCGAGGATGCGCGGCGCTCGAAAAAATTCTACTTTCATTTTCTCGTCACATTTCACGTGTCCACAAATTTAATCAACGCACCGAAATAAAAATTGAAAAAAAAAAAAATTCACGTCATTAATAAAATCGACATAAAAATTATTGTACAAATAAAACTCACACGAACAATAATTTCACAAATAACACGCGATCAACAAAATCGGTATAAAAATAATTATAAGAATAAAACTCACACGAACAATAATTTCACAAAATGTCACGTGACTAATAAAATCGGTATTAAAAAAAACTCGTAAAAATAAAATTCACACAAACGAAAAATTCACAAAAACTCACAATTCACGTGGCGAATAAAAATCGGTATGAAAAAACTCGAAAAAATCAATTTCACGCCAATAAAATTTCCCAGAAATCCAGGTGATCGATAAAAAACGATATACGATAAATAATGAAAATTTAACTCACCGGAATAAACCGATCTTCTTCATTCTCGTTCAGTCGTTTATCTCTTCTGTCTCGGCGATGTAACTTTTTCGATTGAAATCGAAATTAATGAATGATACCAAAAAAAAAAAACAAACAAAACTTCTTGGCGAAAATTTCTTTCACGAAGTCCCTTATCTCAGTCTTTTTATCTATCCACACCTGTCGTGCCTCGCGCGCAACGACAACATCGAACCTCGTGCCTCCCGCGATCGGTACTGAACTCGCGAAAGGAGCTCGGCCTCTCCTTCTGCTCCTGATGGTTGGTCAACTGCTGGGGGCACGTTGCGAGAATGTATAGACGTGTCTCCGCCGCCGTCGGCTTCTCGTATACACCGTGGCTATCAGTCCCCCATAGAGTGGGACAGTTTTACGGATGCCAAGAGTGGGGCTGTGGATATATGGCCAATAACAGCAGCACTAAAAATCCTCTCTCTTTCTCTACCACGTTGAGGCCCCGATTAACCGCATATTAGTATGCTCAGGACTCTCGTGGCCGAATCTCCTGCAGTAGTTCAAGCGTCAAATGAAATTGAGAGTACAAATCGAAGAAAAAAAAATCCTTCAATTTATATAACTGACTAAATTTTTGTTAATATGTATAGAGTTTTTATTGATTTTATTTATTTATTTATTTGAGCATTTGTTTTTTGTATTCGTTTTTTATTTATTTTTTTATCGTAGTTCACGAAAAAGTTAAAAAAAGGAAAAGAAAAGCACCGTGAAAAATTCGGCACGAAGCGCCCGAAGACTTGGTCGACTTTGCGCTTCCCGCGTTCTCGTCTCTCTTATTTACCAGCGAGCGAGAAGCCACCTTCTCCAGCGGTTCGGCGTCGCGCCGTTTCTCGAATAGGTTGGACGTTGCGGGGGAGAAGAGCAGCAGGACTTCTCCTTCTCCAACAGCAACAGCAGCAGCACAACGAAGCATGTGAACTGCCGAGTGCTGCTACAAATTATTTCAACGTTTTCGTTCCTCACTTCCCGTATTCATGAAAATAAAAAAAAAATAAAAAAAAATAATAATATTGAGAAAGTGAAAAAAAAAAAACAATAATATGAAATTGAAAAATCATTTAATTCTTTCAAAACATGTTAAGCCGGCTTATGAAAGAACCGGAAATTCCGGACGTAAATTCAGACTATTTAATCATTGACACTTATGCCAGGAATCCTCTTCGAATGAAATGTGGTAAATCGGTTTTCCAGCAGAGGTTCGAATTATTTTACAATGTTTATTTATAGATGCATTACGTTGAGTTACGCGTGGGACCGAATTAGCATGTACCGGTGGAGAGTCCGATACTGTCGATGACTATGTTCATTCAAGATTTCCTTCCGGTAGCTGCGTCGACAAGCAAATGGTTATTTTTCGATTGTTACGCGCACGATCAGTTGCGATAAGACGTTACCTTCGTCGCGTGATTATCAGTCGTGAAGAATGTAAATAAGTTAACGTGATTAAAAAGACAATGGGTCGGATATTAAATGTAGAATGAAAGATTTGAAATATAGGATTTGTTAAGTGAGACCACTGAGTATTGAGCTGCTTAGTATCTCTCGACTAAATAAAAATTCACGTGGCTAAGAAAAATGCTCTCGACTAAAATTCAATTTACGTGGCTAAAAAAAACACTTGGCTTAAAAATATTATTCAGTTGGTTCCAACTGATTTAATTTAACTCACATTGAATCCTATTATCTTGAATGAACTACATTTTTCTGAGCGTTGCATACTTAATTAGCATTCAATCGTTGAGAATCCTATACTGTGGATGACTATGCTAATGCTTTTGTTTCAGTAGCTAATATCGCTTTCAAGCTAATTGAATGTTTTTAATTGTTACATCGCTGAAACAAGATGTCATGACGATAATACAACTTTTTTTTATGCTGAAGAGAATGGAGAAGATACTGAACAAAGCAAACATAATTCAGTACCAACTGAATACCGTTCATATATCGAAAAGCCATCGCAAGTCATGTTAGCTATTGAACGAAAAATAAAAACGAGAGAGACACGGATATAATTGTACTTGCAAGAACGACGAGAGTTCTAAGACCAAGGTAAGTGGCCGCCTCAGGGGCCCCAACTGAACACAACTATAGTCACTGCATATAGTGTATCGTCAGTACAACTTAAACACATTAACCACTTCCTGTTCCTTGGGAGAGCTTTGAACTCCCCACGAGACTGGGTTCGTAGCTGATGGCTTAGCGCGTGACCCGATCGACATTTATATCGTTTCACCGACTGTTCGCTCCCAGGGAAATTCTCCAGGTGATCGATTCGCTCAGATTGTCAAACAATCGGTGGACAACGAAACATTAAACCTTTTAAAAGTGACACAATCTTTTAAAATGTCCAACTATAGTTAACGACAATTAAAAATAATTATTCTTTCGATTTATCGCGATTCTCGATCGATTTTATTGCCCGATGAACAAAATTACCTATTCATATTTAGTTATAGCGTTTTTTTATATACTATTTTGGAAATTCGAATAAAAAATAAATAAAAAATCTTGTCACTTGGAATATGCAAGATAATGTATAGAAAAATCATTGCGATGGGAATAATTTTTTTTGATCGGTAAGAAAAGAAACTTTCTTTTTATCTGAATTATTAGAGATTCTTGAAAATATGGGTTAACACTTGGTATTTTTCTGTCTCGCAAATGCGTCTAACAGTTAGTGCAGGGGCGACAATTTTTTTTGTTTCCGGAAATTGGTAAAAGTAAGCACGAGACGTGAAGATTATGTACGCATCAAAACAATGAAGAAGAAAGAGTGAAGCAGCAGTCTCGATGACCCAATTAAGGGAGATAAGAGTCCCGGAAGTTGTGCGGGCGGTTGGCAGCCCAGCGCAAGTAGTCACGGCTTGTTTGGTCAGACCCGACCAGGATTCACCTGGCTGCTGGCGTAATAACGCGAGGCACAAACACGACTATGTTCTGTACATTCAATTGCATAAATACAGTGTAAAACACCGTGCATAAGCGTTAGGCGCACGTAACTACCTCCTCGGATGATAATCGGTGGTAAAATTTCCTGGAATAATTTGCACTCGTGCAGTGAGCGAAAGAGGGGAAAAAAAAAGATTGTGAGTATCGAGGAAAAAGTGGAAGAGGAATATTTAAGAAATATTAAAATCTTGGTGGATGGAAAGTTCGAAATCTCAGATTTCAGCTTGACTTTTGAATTATTAATACACTGGAACGCTGGAATTGGCTCCGCACGTTCAGAACGCCCACGCCACTTGCAAATTTAGTATGTACGAAAATATTGGCCTTTCAATATTTCGAAAATATCCGAAATCCATTAAAATTGTTTTTTTTTTTTTCGCCAAAATTCAGTAGCCTGGTTGTTTGCAATATTGAAAGAGAATTACTGTAAATCAAGAAATATTCGCGTTCTTTACCTATCACTAATTGCCTATGAACATTTTCGAGCCTCATACGATTTCTCTGAGTGAGAGTGCAACGAGCGAATGATTGTCTCGATGATTAGCATGAACATCGTACGTAATTATCAATTTCCCCAATTACAATTTTTCTAATTTCTCATTTTCTTAATTTCTTCATTTCACCATAGCTTTTCTCTATGCATACAATTGACTACATGCTGGTTATTGATTCCCAGGTAAACATGGAGGAAGCGAGCTCTCAACCTCCTTTCCGCAGAGTGAAAAGAGCGACGAAATGCGTCCGCATTTCTATGAGGAAAATATAAACAACAAAGTGTTGCACTTAAGTTTATTGGCAAGAGTCGTTTATCCGAGTGTAGCGCAGTTGAAAAATTACAGCAACGCGAATAGTCGCACGGGTCTCGTGATCTTGAAAAGGACGGGACTCATCGCAATTTTTCCTCATTCCGCAATGACGATTGGTTTATTATTGAAGCCGCTATCACTGCTGTTACCGGCCACTTGTAGCGTCTGTAACAGACAATACTTTCACGAGCAGACGCCGCGATTGTGGAAGTTAGGGGGTCAGTGGTGAGGCGTGCCGAAGAGGGGGAAACGAGTCACGGGACTCAGTGAAAGTGTCGAAAAGAGACGGAGGAAGGCCAGGCCTTCTTCTCTTCCTTCCACCGTCGCTGACGGCAGCCGCAGCCGCTCATCATCAGCACGCCGTTAGTTCGGCCCCCAGCCGCAGCGACAGCAGCGCCAGTAGCGCGATCCTCGCAATCATAGCCCTTCTGTTGATCGCTGCCTTTCCGTTCAGCGTCATTGCATATGCAACGACGCACGCTTGTTTCGGTGGTGCATCTCTCTGAACGGAACAATAGCCATGAGCCACAAGGTGGTTAATGATAATATTTGGAAATGCGTAATCGACAAGTACTATACTACTGAATACTAAGTTCGCAGAAGGACCGATCGGCGAATTTATCCAACATCAACGACATAAACGATCATATATATGACATAAAATTTCCACTTATTTTAGCTACTCTTGCATTCAAAATTTAACCGATACATGATTTGTTTGTGGTTCAGAACATTTAAGATGATGCGAAAAAATTCCGAGCTCAGATTTTTGTAGATTTTCGCACGAATTATGTAAAGAAAATTCATTACAGTCATAACTGTACATAGGTTTTTTTATTCATTTACTAATCGATACTTTCACCTGCACTAAATCGATTTTTTATGACTTATTCTTATAGATATCGATCTGTACATGGCTTCTTATATAAGTTATTCAGTAAGATTATCGATGCATTAGTAACTTACGGTACTATGCATCTTTAGAGAGAGAGAGAGAGAGAGGGAGAGATAGCCGTAACAATACAGCATAATTGCTCGCTATAAATCATGTGATGAAAACCAACATATTCTCGTATTTCGTCTGGAAATTAAAAGAAGGAAATTTTTATGAGATCTTCTGTAATTATTTTCTATCGGATTAAAAAAATGATATTGATTGATTGAAGTAGGGACACATATTTATCACACTGTGAATGGAACATTTTTATGGAGAACACCGCAAATTAAAAAAATTGGTGTTAGGTTCTTCAAATGCAATCTTAATAGGCGATTGTCTGCAGACGAAAGGAAATGCAACTAAAATATTTCTTTCGTTGATTTTATGCAGAACTTTCCTGTTGATTTTTGTGGTTTGACATTGATAAGCTGTATTATCTCTGACAAGTAGCACTGATTTCTTAAAGCTATTCATCAATCCATACCGGAAATATATTTTTTAGAATTCCCGTTAAATAAAAATGTATTGCTTCATGACCAATAAATGCTTCGATTCGTTGCAGCGATGTTACCAATGCGTGTAAGTGTAAAATTCACATATTTGTCGTGCAAACGTCGAATCGCAGCATAACTCTTATCACGGAAAGTTCACGGCGAAGGTCAATCAATGTCGGAACGTCTTTATCCTCGTACAATATAAAACTCTGCGGAAATCCAATGATTATGATAAAATACTCTCATCGGTGCACATCTATTAGAAACACTGCAACGAAAAATTACTATATAAACAGGAAAGCTTAATTTCTATGTTCTCATTGTTACGTGAAAGTGCTTCCGGATAGTGTAACAATGTTGCCTCCTAAGAGGTCGAGATGTTTCACACCTATCCTCTTAATTATCATAGTGTTATTTCACATTCGTAAGTCTTGAAATGCTGTATTAAAAGTGTGAAAATCGGATTCCATTTTATGACAAACATTCTCATTTCTGGTACTGACAAAAAAATTAGTTTTTTAAAGAAAAAAAAATCGTGTCTTTCATGTTGCGAACTTAAAATACGATAAACGATCTAAAAATCCGACAAAAATAAAGTGTACTATGTGTGTATCAAAATAACAACCGCTTCAACCTGATGTTATTTATTGTGTAATGAAAAGAGTGATAATTCGGACTTTGAAGAATATTTGGTTATATCTGTACAATTATGTACAAACATTTTATCGAAATAAACAGTACACATATGTGTATAAATTGTTCACTTCAATTTGTGGGGTTTGACATATATATTTACGAAAAACCATTTCTTTGTACTTTTGATAAAAATTCATCCATGTTTTCACAAATATTTTTGCAACACAATTATTAATATGAATATTCACGAAAAATGTATATGAATACGAAAATTAGTTTGGAATAATAAGTCAAAAATTGGTTGATTTCTAGTACATTTTTGAGATCGTTGTGAATTACGGTTGAATTTTATGAGAAAATTGGAAGATATCAATTTATAGCAGTTCCAAAAAAAGGTTAATTTTTTTTTAAACATTGAAAGTTATTATAGTGAAATTATAACTACGAAAATAATGACGCCACATCAAATTGCCGCTCAACTAAATAACGCCGGACATTTCTGATTGCTTCGGCATTACTTTTAATTTTTCAAAGCTCAAAGTGCTTTTTCAATTGTTTAAGTAATATGCGTTGATGCGGGATGGAAATTCAAATCATTCGGAGGTAGCCGACGTCCACCTGTGCGGGGGACGAGCCGAATAACCGTAAGGAAACCAATCGTACGTCCACCAGTGATTTCACCAAGTGTGTTTCGACCAGGAATGCCCCGACCAGGTCTGGGCAGACAACCCCTAAAACCATCGCCACTGAAAGGGCCAGTGGTACATCAACCGTTTAGTCCACCGATTAATCGACCACCAATATTAAAAATACGCCCCCAACGTCCAAGTAAGCCATCGTTTTCGTCATTGAAATTTTATTAACATTTATTCCATGTGGCAACGACGAAGTTATCGATTAAAATACTGTACCATTTTTACACGTGTTGGTTGAACATGTTCGATTATTTGATTTTAATATCGTTGTGACTGAAATCTTATACTAATGATATTTTTTATATTAACGGTATTGCGACTTTACTACGCTAGTTCAGCTTATATCGCTGGGTGATTTAATACAAATAAATAAATAAATAAATATCGATATTGAATAGAGTTCTTAAATTCTGATATCGGAATTTCTAAATTGTTCGAGTATTAATTTTCTTCTGCAGTATCCAATGTTGAAAAAATTAGCAGCCCTAATATCTTGTACCCTGAGGGTGGGGGAAATTTGAGTCCGAGTTGATCTAATTTTTTTCTTAACTTTTTATGCGTGAGGAATTGATGGGTTTATTTATTGACCGTGATTTTTTTTCTCAGTCGCCAATCCGAACACGAAACTACACCAACCTCCCCCGCCGAAACCAGCGCCAAGTAAGATATACAAATAACATATTCTCAAAAAGCTCGGTATTGTTATTATTTTAAGTTTCCTGTATATGACTTTATTACGTATGTTGGGTGACGTCAATAATTTTTTTGGTAATCCTTGAATGTACTATTTTGAAGCCTTGAGAAGCTTTAAGGAGAATAACCAGAATAGAGAATCGCACCCTGAGGGTGGAAGTTTTTTTAGACCGAGTCAATCTAATATTTCTCTTAATTTTTTATGGGTCACAAATCGATGGTCTTATTTATCGTTGATTTTTTTTTCTCAGTCGCCAATCCGAACACGAAACTACCCCAACCTCCCCCGCCGAAACCAGTTCCAAGTAAGATATACAAATAACATTTTCTCAAAAAGTTTGGTATTACTTACCAAGTATGAACAATCAGTAAATTTTTCGTTAATCTTTGACAGTGTTATTTTGAAGCCTTGAGAAACTTTGAAGAGAATAAACTCTTTTTTTTTCAGTTAAATCGACAGTTCCATTAAAAACCACATCGACTACAATGGTACTGTACAAGCGTCCTTCAACGTCACAAGTGGTAAAGGTCCAAGGTTCTTCAAGTAAGCATTGAATCTGTCACTTTCAGCACCATAATAATTGGAAAAATATTCATTGAAAAAAAAGAAGAAATATTGTACTTTTTAAACAATCCGAGTTCAATGATATTTGGATACATTTTTTAGTTAAACCAAGTAGTTCGAGTGCTGGCAGTTCTTCTTCGCACTTGCCAAGCTCTGCCGCTCACCAAATAACAATTTCGAAACCGATGGTTCCATTGAAAACCCCATCATCTATAGCAACACCATATAAGCCGCCGCAGACGTCGCAAGTGAAACTGATCGGAGGTCAAGGTAACTCGATAACGATTCATTCGTAATAAAGGTCTGCAAATAACAAAAATCCATTTTGTAAAATGAACAATGTTCTTTTTTAAATTCATTTTGGATATGATTCTGAGTGATGAAATTGTTGATATGGAATTAGGAGAGAATCAATAAAACGGTTTGGGATTAATGAAGTTGTTTAATATTGAAAAAATATAAGTGGTTGCGTCAACAATGTTCAGTGGTGAGATATATATTTTTATTGGATTAAAATTTTGTTTTTTTTTATTTCTTGACAACCAAAATTTTGCTAAATACAATTTTTTATTATTTATTTATTTATTTATTTAAGGCAAGGAGATCTACTTTGTTTCCCTTTGATTTTGGATGGCAATAATTCGTTTGGTTTGCAGGCACCAGACTAAACCGTCCCAATCAGCTATTAATTACTAACAAACCAACTGCACCAGAACAGTCGATCTCCAAAATCACCACTACAAATCTCCAGAGCCAAAGTAAGAATTGCCAATCATACTGATCCCAAAGTTATACATTCTACTAACAATTGCGCTTTCAGGTAAACCACTCAGTGCAGCTGCGGGTAGCAATTATCCAACATGGGCCAATCCTCATTTGAAGCCCCAACCATCTGGCACAGGAAGTATTCATTCTTCATCATCATCGTCCTCGGTGACAAAACCATTGACCTCAAGTTCATCTTTAACGCCGTATAAGTTGGCTCAAAATAAACCAAGTCAAGGGCCTACAAGTGAGTTGAAATGAATTGGTATGATGTATTCAAAGTCAAATAACAGATGTTCATATTTTAATTGGAAATCATTTTTATTCATCAAGTTCTTGGGACTGTGTAATTGGTTAGTTAGTTAAGTTATTTAGTTAACGTTATCCTTTCTCTTAATTTGATTTGGCTTGAAGAAATATTTGTGGAAATGTGCATTTATTGTTAACTCGAATTATTTTTCATGTTCATTATGGATTATATTACAATTAATTTTACTCGATACTCTTACTCAGTTAGTTCATCTTCGCACGTGACCTCTGCTGCCAAGCCACAAATAACTTCGAAGCCTCACATGCCTCATGAAGAAACCTCACATTCAACTTCCGGCTCGTCGAGCCTCGTACAACCTTCGAAGACGAATGGCATAAAACCAGGTCAGTGAAATAATTCATAAAATTGTATCTATGGGCTCGAACATTTTGCAAGATACCTTTTTGTGTGCAGGAAATACAGGAAGTTCAACAACTAGCCATGGACATCCTGATCATAAACCACTACCCCAAACCCCATCGACCGGAAGTCAAGGTAATTACACCGAAGTTTTTCATTGAACGTTAAGATCCGCATTTAGGACAAGTGCCAAAAATCCAAAATAAAAAGGATGCAAAATAGGAAATTGTACATTATCTTTCAATTTTCATAAGCATTGGTAAACACTGCGCAAGGTTCTGCTTTGTATACTATTTTTAAATAAACAAATCAAAAATTGAATTTTAATGAAATAGTTTGGCATTCCATTCAACATTTTATTTAATTAATACAAAACTAATTCAATTTATTTGGTATGGAACGAAAAACTTAATTGCGAAAACCTAAATTTGCTTACCCCTTTATCATCAAAACGCATAAAAAATACAACATAAATTTCCAGGGACGATCTCAACTTCGTCACAACATCACGTATCACCGATAAATGAGCCAGCAATTTCCAACTCGCATGCATCGTCGGTAATGAGCAGTTCCAATTCTCATCCGCACCATGAAATACTATCGACGCCGATAACGTCGACATCACAAATTCAGTCGTCTTATCCAGGCGCAAGCCATCCGATGAACTTAGCCAATAACGCTCCTCAAAATCCTCATACGCCAGTTCAAATAGTCAACATGATTTCAAACGGGAATCCGGCCCAAAGCGGCGTTCCACAAATGGGCCACTACGGCGGTCCAGGAATGGGACAATACGGCTTAGGTTCAGGAATGGGCGGAATGGTTGCAGAAGCCGTCGTCCATAATCTGGTTCACGCAGGTGTCCAGAAACTTCTTACGCCCTCAGAACCAAGTAATTTCAACTACGCGACGGTGCCCATCAATCCGGATCTGTATCAACAGCCTCAAGTACCTGTAGTAGCTCCTGCAATGCCCGTTGAAGGAACTTACCCAATTCACAATAATTACAACGTTGACGCCAATGTGGCCAATGGTCAAGGTCAAGTTCAAGCAGCAAGTAGTCAAACATCGGAATCTGACTCTTTTCCTATTAATGATGGTTCCTACCAAAGCCCAATTGGCACCGGTACGCAACCGTCGAATGCAGATTCCAGCAATTTTGCGGCAACGGATGTTCAACAACCAATTGGGCAAGGCTTCGCTGAAGAAAATGGAAATCTGCCGGTATCGAATGAATATAATGAAAATCTGCCACTATCGGATGAAGAAAATGGAAATGTGTCGCCATCAGATGACGAAAATGGAAAATTGCCGGTATCGGATGACGAAAATGGAAATCTGCCGGCATCGGATGACGGAAATGAAAATGTGCCGGCATTGGATGAAGAAAATGGAAATGTGCCGCCATCGGATGAAGAAAATGGAAATCTGCCGCGATCGGATGACGGAAAAGGAAATGTGCCGGCATCGGATGAAGAAAATGAAAATGTGCCGTCATCGGATCAAGAAAATGGAAATCTGTCGCCATCGGATGATGAAAATGGAACTGAACAAACATTTGTTGAAGTAGTTCCAGTTGATAATAACGAATTGTGGGACCTTACGGAGACGATATTCAGTTATGAAGTAAATATCAGTCAGTACATCGACCTGGATCTCCAAGCCTCGGAATTCGATTCCGTCGCGGTAATTGAGGCAGCTAAACCGTAAGTTTTGTTTATATTACATTATTTTGATCCGGATTAAGTAATTTTATTAAATAGTTACGTTTTGTGATTAACCGAACAATGGATTCAATTTTTTTTAGGCTCATCAACGTACAGGAGGAAGCCATGTTGTTTCCGACGATAAAAGCCTTGAGCGATCTTTTCGATAATTACGAGGACGATCCCACAAAAACTGAAAGCATGGATAACGAAGAAGAAGATACTTTGCTCGACGAGTTCCTTAAAACGGATGCCATGATCACGGTGATGGAATTTCTCGAGGACAGGAACTACATCGCGCCTAACCAGTGGAAGGAAACACTTCAACAGCTCTGGATGCGAAGATATGAAAATTCCATGTCAGGCTTTGAAAGAATATTCTTGGCGGAAAAAAGCTCGGATCCCGTGATATTCGGTGGACAGAATTGGATATATTTCGATCATCAAGAAAAGTCGGGGCGTATCAAGTACACGAACTACCAGAATTTCTTGAACCTTGCTGACGTGAGTTAAAATTAATTATTTTTTCTCATTGATTCAAAATGGGAACTTTGTACTTGTCTTTAAATAAAATATCTTCAGATATTCAGGGCCTTAAAGATAGCCCTTTGTGGGCCCTGAAATAATCAAGGCTTATGGATTGGCCCTTTGTACAACTTGAAATAATAATTTTAAAATATTTTATTTCAGGTTGCCCAACTTATCAAAGTAAATTACCAATTCGAGAATGTGGATCAAAAGGGCAAGGCTATGCTAGTCGGTACATCCCCCCATCTTGAAATGGCACTTTACACCGTCTGCCATTACGTCAGAATGAACAACTGGTGCACCGTTTCACTCGCGGACACAAAGTTTGGTATTAACACTCATTCCTGGCCCTACGAAGGCAACGAAATGTTGGACGTGGGTCTTATCGATTTTTAATAGTTTCACAATGACTTCCGGAAATCGGTTACAGTAGTTTGGCCAAAAAATGATATCGAAGCCCTATGAAAGAACTTGAGTGAATTGCAATTAGCACAATTTGCGACGTTGAAAACGATATTTCATTCAGTATTGAACAATATCGGGTTATAACAATAAATCGTCGTCTGGGAAAATACCGAACGTTCGATAATGATCCTTCCGTATTCGGTTCGTGTGTGCATGACGTCATCGTTTACGATCACTGCAATTATCCCTCTCCATCGCTCGGCGCCCGTGAGCGGAATACCTCGAAAACTTTCTTCGATCTCTACAAATTCCTTACGTGCCAATCGATGCCAGGAACTTCTCTTGACCATCGATTTGAGGCATACAACCGAATGATGATAACTTTTTTGAACATTGGAAAATCTTAGCCCCTGATTTGAGCGATATAATATTCTTCGTAGGTCCATACGAATTTCAAATACATTGAATCGCGACGTAGTATCGTTTTGCACCGGAAGTGAAACCAGAGAACGGCACAGCAATCAAAATTTTTTTAAAATCAGAATCGCATTGTTTAACTTGCGTGTACTTAAGTAAAAATAATAATTTATGTTCTACGAAATACAAAAACCTCATCAAAGCCATTAGGCGAAGTGTTGTGCTTCTTATTGTTTTTTTTTTTTCTTCACAACTAGTACAAAATGACAGAACAACAGATTGGAGCATTCAACTCATAGAAAGCAGTGTACATAGTTCCAAGTAATTACTAGTAATTACTCGGTTTAAATGTTTTATTACATAAACCTAATAATATCCAGTGCCATATACTCAAGCCATTATTAATTAGCAATGAAACATCGAGTAAGTCGTTTCGGTTTGGAGTTTTCGTTGATCTAAATATACGAGTGGCCAAAAACTTTTTAAAAAGTGATAGCCCATTACTTTCTACATAAATTTAGCTGGCACGATTCTTGAAAAATTATTTTGACGAAAAAAATAAATAAAATCCATGAAATATTCGGGTAATTTAGGAGAAACAATTAATATGCAAATAATGTATGGAACTAATGAATAAGCTAAATGAGTGAGAAAAAAAGTAATAGAAAAAGTGTTATTCCAATTTTCAGATCGATAACGAGTGTCGATTTCATAAATTTATTTCTCGATCGGTAGTTTTCGGTGAAAGTTACACGTCCGTTCGTCGGCTCCGCCTCGGATCGATGGGGAATCTCTTGTCAGGCAGTCCAAAGAGATTTCTACGGTCCAAGAAAATTCGGAAAGCATTGAGAAAAGGAAAAACGGAGAAAGACAGAAGGAGAGATGGACTATCGATCGATGTTAATCGATACAAATATGTGTCAGTGTGTCGAGTATGCCCGTAAGTTGCAGCGAGAGTCGCGTGCTCGTCACCGTAGTTGTAGTCAACGATTACTCAACAGAATGAATGTGTATAGATATACTTTCTTCGTTAGCTTGTATGTAACCATATATTCTATGTGTACTGACGTAGTGAAGCGTAGTGAACCGTCCTTACTTCGAGCACCTATTGCTCGAAGAATCTGCGGGTCGACAAGATTCACCAGCGAAGCGTAACGCACAATAAAACTGCGCCGTTGCCGACACCTTTATCCTCAAAGTAACGTGAATTACGCTTATCTGTTACATATATTATGCAACGTTCAGTAAAGGAGACCAATTTTTATATTAAAAGTACCAAGTACCGATAAATAGACGAACTTTATGAAATGCAAAGTACGAATATTTTTACTCAGCAGATAATGCAAAGTACAATTTTTTACTCAATAGAAAATGCAAAATACGCATTTTTTACACAGCTGAAAATGCAAAGTACGCATTGTTTACTCAGCAGAAAATGCAAAGTACGAATTTTTTACTCAGCAGAAAATGCAAAGTACGATTTTTTTACTCAGCAGAAAATGCAGAGTACGCATTTTTTACTCAGCGGAAAATCCAAAGTAGTGAGGGAAAATTTATTTACTTTGCGAAAAGAGAGCAGAAATTCAGGGAGATTGATGAAGTAAGTGGGAAAGATACAAAGTAGCACTAGGCTCTGAAAAAGGATATTGGAATTGGACATGCACGCAGTGATCCGCATCGGACGAGTAATTATATATAGTGTGACAACATGCATTAGCTTCAGTCATATGCGAGCGTGGCTCGTTACGTAGAATTCAGCTAGTATTGCGAGGACACGAAAGAGGAGGATGCGCGAATACGGAGTCACCCACTTATTGGCGACGAGTCATGAGTTTGATCGAAATCGGTTCAAGGCCTACGCCGCTGATTGACTCTTACGCACCTTCTCGTTTTCATTGACTTCTTTCGGAAGCACTCGCCGTTCTACCGGTCAGCTAATCGAATTATTTAGTTAATTCCACAATTAAAACGCATTGAAAAAATATTTGCAGCTTTATGAATAAACATGAGCATAATAAATGAACATAATTTATATATTCCGCACATCATCACCTATCATAATATTTAATCGATTCTATAATAAAATATTATATTTTACAACACTCTCATGTAATAAACAATCTTTCCTTGATTTTGCACATTGGCTGCCAAATATATTAAATTAATACTGTGATCAAATAACAATATTTTGCAATCCATCCACTCATCGAAAAGCTCAATGAATTCTATACTAAAAGCTCTGAATGTCAGCGCCACATGAACGAATATAATTAATCTCTACGTTAAATTTATCCTATCGATAAAAAAATATCTAATCAATTCTGCAATAAAAACAATATTTAATAGCCCGCTCGATGCTTTTCATCAAGACACGTTTTTTAAATTAAAAAAATTTATGCTAAACATCTTCTCGCCTTTCCCCGTTACGTAATATAAATCAGTTATACTCCCACACTTAGTGCAACTATCTACGTTACAACTACGAACGAGAAATTAGCCAAGAATGAAATCGCTCACGTTGGGCACTCCAGCAAATGTAGACGCTGCAATTAACGCGCTCGAAAATATAAGGTACGACTGCTCTTATAACTCAAACATTTCCTTCGTGAATAAATGGCAGAGCCACTTGGATATGAGGCATTCTCTAAATTCTGTCACTTGAGACACTTTGCTTCTAAATCTCTTCGATATTTCTCACAACTGTTCAGATTTTACGACTAGGTGAAAATTCTACTTCAAAAAGTTATCTTCTATTGAAGAAAAAAAATGTACAGAATTTTTATTTCATTCTCACTGTTCATAAATCGTTTTTTATTCAAAAACTCAATGAATAAAATAATTTTTCAAAAACTCAAATATTACATATTTACATCGCTAAGTTTTCTGTAAACTTATAAATGTAAATTCCGACTAATTTAAATTAGGTTTGACACCAACCAATTCGGCGGGAAGAAAATATTCATCCGATTATTTTATTCATTTATTTATAATGCAACGTTAAATATACACGCAATTTTTTTTTATTGTGGTTTTCATTTTCTAGTTTTCTTGTGCGATTTTTCGGTTTCAATATAAAGAGGGAAAAAATGTCAGGCAACAAATAGAAAATCATGACGAATAGTTATAATTGTGAAGACTTTTAGTTGATCGTGAAAAATGCCGGTGAGCTTAAGAGAAAAGTTGTTGAACTGAAAGAGAATGCCTCATGTGTGATGTGGTACATCAGGCCGTGTTAAACAGGAAGGAGCATGAAGAGGGAACGCGAGTCGAAGGAGCGAGAGGATCGGTGGTTGTAGAAACCGATCCAGGAACACCGCGTACACCGCTTGGCTCTCGGTTCTTGGCTCTCTCGCGGTGCATAGGAGATAAACGAGCCGTACACTGACCCGCTTTCCGCCTTCAGACATCCTTGTTTCATAACGCAACCGGGCTCACACAACCGGCGCGGTACTCGGGCACGTGATGTGCTGCTGTTGCTCCTCTCCATCGAAGCAGCGTCAGCAGTCTGCTGCATCTCTAGTGCTCCGCACATTCATTTATTAAAAAATATTGTTCGGCGTCCAGTCTTTGTCGTTTGAAAAATGCAAAGTACAGAAGTATGGGTCGTACATATTTTTGCTGAGTTGAATGCAAAGTATTTTTGCTGAGTAAAATGCAAAGCACCAATTTTTTTTCTGAGTAGAATGCAAAGAAGACATTTGTGCTGAGTAAAATACAAACAAAAAATGTTCATACAATTTCTAGTAACAATTTCTCTGTAAAATGAATTTAGAGTATTTCAAACAGCTTTTGTATTTTTCTTGTTCAACAATTTTATTACGTACAAAAAAAAATTTAACATTTTCATTAAAAAATGCTGCAAAAAGTGAAATATTCGAATATAACAAGTATATTTTGAGCAATTCTTTATTTTTTAATTGCTTACCATATAATTTACCCATGTAAACTTTAGACATGATTATAAGTCTAATATGTTACGAACACTCATTTAAAAAATCAAGTTATTAATCGAACAAATAATCAAAAAAATATTTTGTGTAATAAGATACAGAGGCCATAATCTCTCGCTTTTTGCTGATTCATTGTCGACGAACAAATTGTTTTTCCGCCGCCACGTGAACAACATAAAAGGTTAAGATGCTGTTGAAAGGAGATAAAAAACGACCGAAGAATAATGAGAGGCTACGCGTGTAGTACACGAGCATCATTGTTTTCTCAAGGATCGGATTCAATTTTATATTCCCCGACTCGCAGCAAAATATGTGTATATAGTGGACGAGGTCATCGGCCATTTTTGTCCCGCTTATTCCCTGCTCAGCTGGCGTGGATGCGGCGGTCATTCCGCTTCCGGTCTCTCCCTCTCCTCCTCGCAAGACTCTACGCTACTCGTATTCCCGCGCAAAGCACTATCCGCCGCTAAGTCTGCGGTGCGGTATATCATCGCGGTTAATATTTATCTCCCGGCAATTACACTGTACGTACAAATCCCTTAGAATATGACAGCGATCTTCTGTCAGCTATCGTGATATTACACAAATAAGTTATGCATTTCGAGAGGTTGACCTCCAGCATCGCTATCCAATGTACAGTCCGTCGCACGTTTCGTCTCTGCCAATTTCGTCTCACTTCCATTTTTATTTTCTCATCCATCAATAATATAGTAGCCTCGATCTTACGATTTTAGTTAATTTCTTCATTTGGTTCGTTTAATTTTATTACTCTGATCATCGTTAATTGGGGAATTTTTCCGTTGTTCAAGCATTTTGGAATTATTTTTGTTGTTGGTATAAAAATTTGTTATGTAAAAACCATTCGAGACCGAAGATGCAGTTTTCGGGTTGTAGTGGCTCCGACCAGCGAGCCAATCACGGCGCAGTCGTTTCCCGCCTCTGTACTTTTGAATTTCCTTCCGTTCGGCGGTAAGACGAGTTTACGATCGGTGAGAGTGGTGGGAAAAACTAACGCGAGTGACTGGTATTGTCGATTAGTTGCAGTTTTTGGGGTTACCATACGTGAGTGCCTCAAGAATCTGACGTGGTTTTTACAAAATACACTGTAACCCCGCAAACAGCAACCGTTCCAAACCGAAGTTGCGGTTTTCGGGGTCACAGTGGATCCCACCGGCGAGCCAATCACGGCGCAGCCGTTACCCACCTCTACGCTTTCTAATTTCTGGCCATTTGACAGTAAAACAAATTTGCGATCCGTGATGATGGTGGAAAAAACTAATACGAGCGACTGGTAGTGGGGATTGGTTACAGTTTACAGTGTTCCAGTGTAACACGCATTTCGCATTTTCAAATATCGATCTAGTACACGAATACATGAGCGCTTCAAAAATCTGACGTGGTTCTTACAAAATACACTGTAACTCCGCAAACTACAACCGTTCCGTGCAAAGTTGCAGTTTTCGGGGTTGCAGTGCATCCGACCGGCGAGCCAATCACGGTGCAGCTGTTACCCACCTCTGCACATACGAAATTCCGACCGTTCGGCAGTAAGACAAGTTTACGATCGGTAAGAGTGGTGGGGGAAACTAACAAGGGCAGGGGGGGGGTCGTTGCAGTTTTCGGGGTTCCAGTGTGTGACGCATTTCGCATTTTCAGATATCGTTGCAGTACACGAATGCGTGAGTGCCTCAAGAATCTGACCTTGACGATTTCTATCCAAGAGGATAAACACGAGGTCTATCTGTTGCATTTATTCGGCGCCTCGAGGTCTTCGCCAATTTCGTTCTCTTTCGATTTTCTTTCCTGCAATAATGGTAACCTCGTTTCTGCTATTTCTGATGATTCCCTCCGGATCGTTTGCTTTTTTGTTGTTGTTGTTGTTGTTTATTTTTATTGCCGTTCTCTCATTCCAATCGGTGACTGTGAGGCCTTAAGACGGCACTGATGACTCGTGCAATTGCAGAGCTATTCGCTTAAAAGCAAATGCGCTTTGTGACCTGCGGCGGAACGCAGACGACTCTTGTTATTGTTTTTTTAACAGTAGCTAAAGAGGACACCATTCTTTCCCTAACAAGCTCAAATATTTCTCATTGATAATCGAGTGTATAAGTGTTCTGTTAATTTCGAAACACTCAGTTTTTGTCGACAGTTTTTGCGAACTGTTAACCAGACCAAGTTTTTATATGCATCCGCCTGATGAATTATGAAACCGAAGATCGATGAGACTTCAGCTATCGAACCTGAAGAAAATAAAATGCTTACACTAATCCATCGAGATATTTGCATCCCAAATTTCGAGTGACTTATTCCATCGAAAATTTAATTTTAAAAAACGTTTATCGATTTTGTATCGTTGTTTTTTGTCGTCGGAAATCGTATTTTCTGAAAAAAAATACCAAACAAATGCCATTTTTAATCATCAATAGCGTAATATCATTTACATAATCTTCCCAAAAATTGCTGGAGATTTTTAAGAATGTCACTTTAAAAAAAAAGCATTTCAATCGAACTCTCATCGCTACTGTTTAACGAAGTTCGTTGTCGAAAAGAGTGAGAGCGGAATTATTTTGCCTTCACTATACTCATCAAACCTCTTCTGAACGATTTGTTTTTAAAAAGTTATCTTTCCTGATTTATGTCCAAGCCCCATAAGTTTTTGCCGCAATATCATTATACGCTGCTCTTGATTTTTTTACTATCATCATTATCAAGACCAAAAGGGAAGTGACATGAGGTTGATGATCAGTCCAGCAGGTGCAACATTTCAAAGCCTTCGTATACCGCGACTGTGTTGTAAATTGTTGAGAGACGCTCGAGAGAGGAAATCGTTAAAGAAGTCGCTCTGCAGTTGCAAACGCGTGCGTCATCGAGGTGCCCGCGAGAGTAAACCGGATCACTCGTCCGGCTAATCACACTATTTCCTGACACTCGTGACACCAGTCCTGTCACGAGGTCGTTCTCCTATTTTTCTTCTTCCAGTTTTCCGTCAGCCTTATATTCACCGGCTGTTCATCTAGTTTTTCACATCTTTTTCTGGTCTATTACCGCGGCGTGTAACTCTCGCTCGGTCGCACGCCGTGTACTTCAAGTTGAACGAAGAACCGACGCATGCTTTCTCCGAATGGAGAATCCTGTTGATCGGCCAGCGAACGACTTTTACTCGTGCCATTTTTCTCCGCCGGTGGCGTTTCGATCGTCCGGAAGATCGGCTATCCTTTATCGACAGATTGTCTTTTTTTCTCGCTATTTGCTTCAGACAAATTAGTCATTTCGTTGCAGTCTTTTGACTCTGGAACTTATGAATGAGGGCTGAAGTAAATGGGGCCCAATTTTTATGAATACGAGGACTTGTTCTTTTTTTTCGGATACGAGTCTTAAGCGGAGGTACAGAAGAAAGACAGCTGATTTGTTTCGCAGTCAGAACTGATAGAGCGCGTATACTGTTTTTTTCTCGAGTTTATTGTATTCAATTCAACTCTCAAGGACACTGCAGTTGAACATAGTGCACGTTTTTTGAAACGCTATTATAAAGAAATGAAAGCAAGTTACGGTGTACATTATTTTGTTCACTGCTTGTAGCGATCGTACTGGTCGAAAAAATATGTCATTAGGTATGAACACTTTTTGAATGCTGTTTTGCAACATAGAATATTATCAGAAATCGCACGAACTAATTACAACGATTAAATCTTCAGAGTTGTTGCGATTATTATTTTCACTATAAGTGTCGAAAAAAACGTTAAATTGAATCTTCAGTTATCTATAAATTTCGTATTCACAATTGTTATAAAACAAACGAAGCAAACAAAACAAACAAAACAAATAACACAAGAAAGACAAACGAAAGAGACAAAACAAACACAACCCACAAGTCACAAAGTATACATATTGTACGAAGTGTACATTTTAGCGTTAATTTAAACATCGTCGTCGTCGGCACCTCAGTAATCACGTGGGGGAAGATACGCCGCGGCGAGAATCTTCAGCAAGGACAAACTCGACAGGATACCCGCAAAAAGAAAGATAACTTAAGTAACAGTAGTGACGAGAGACCCGTAGCATAACTCTCATCTATCGCGCACCTCTCTGCGCGTTCTAGCGCAAACCATTCCTCGAGGTGGGTCATGGTCTTGAGTGTGTCAATTTAATGCGCTTACTCGTCGTCGTCGTCGTCGATGTCGTCGTGGTCGTCGTGGTCGTCGTCGTCAGCGTCGTCCTACGTGGCATCGACTCTTCGACTCCAAAACAACGTCCTCGACGCTATACAACCGACTAAGGCACACGAAAGTACGATACGAGCATCGTGCGCGCTGCTGTTTCTGATGCCACCGCGCGATTCTCCGCCACATCCGTGTGGGCGATCACGAGGCGCGGAGATTTCGTCATATACCGAACCGAGAAAGAGCGAAGCGAACTCGTGAGCGCGTGACACCGAGCATGACACTCTGTCCATCTCTTGGCGAGATTTCTCGCGCGTAAATTACCCGGCCGATCGGCGATAGTATCATTGCACCGATAGCCA
Source organism: Clistopyga incitator (assembly GCA_947507545.1). Classification (NCBI taxonomy): domain Eukaryota; kingdom Metazoa; phylum Arthropoda; class Insecta; order Hymenoptera; family Ichneumonidae; genus Clistopyga; species Clistopyga incitator. Next base: position 9,049,317 of record OX382176.1, read on the forward strand.
AGCAAAACAGAGAAAATAGTTCATGTGTACATTTGATTATCAGCTGGTTACCCGGAAAATTATGGAATCAAGCGTCGTTGCGGAATTTAAAGCACTACCGTTGACGTTTCATCCAAAATACACGTCGATTTTCAACCCTTATTTTTAACGCGGGTATGAAAAGGGCATATTTAGACAAAGTCGTTGAAGAATGTGGTAAAAAAGGAAAATTAATTTTTCCGACAATTTATCAGAACAAAACAGTGCCTTTATGTCATTTTTATGGATTTTACTGTAGTATGAACGTTTATCGAAAATGATTACAATTCCTAGCGAATTTTAAAGCACTATCGTTGACATTTCATCCAAAGTCCACATCGGTTTGTAACCCTTCATTTTAAGGCGGGTTCCAAAGGTACATACTCTGACAAAGTTGTTGAAGAATGTGGTAACAAACGTCATTGTTGTGGACTTTACTTTAGTACGAGCATTTATCGAATTTTCGCTCAGTTGACGAGACAATTCGTGACTGTTTTATTCGATTGTTCGATGGGTAGAAAATGATTAAAACATTGGAGATTGAATTCTGGTCGCATCGGCCACGTCGCGACGAATTGACAAGTGACTGTGTCGCTGTATTAAAAAATGTTTAGTCACACGGAATTTTTTTTCCAACGGATCCTTATTAACCAGTTTATTCTAGATTTCTTTTATTGCGGTCGTGTCGAATGCGGTACAATAGATGGAACATCAGATGCGGATGCAATTCGTCTGGGAGGGTATGAAAATGACGAGTAGAAAAGTAAGCCAAGTTCAAAAGTCTGTAATGGACATATACATATGAGGTATTGGCCAACGCGGTGAATATCTGACCCTCACCTCTTAAGATTATTTCTGTTGTGCCCGAAACAGAGACGAGCGACCAATTCGTCTCGTTTTGGGCTCGTTTTTTTTATTAATTGAGATCGAGCCGATTTAAGAACTGGAGTTCACGCGATTCCTGAATATAATGTAGATATTTATTGCAAAAGAAAGTAATAATATTTGGTGTAAAGCAAATATTTAAAATCACAGAAATTAATTCTCAGTTTCGATATTAAATCTATTCTGTCAAGACTGACTAAATCGATAGTCGATTTCGTCCATTCGCACCATAATTAGTGCGTAAGTGTCATTGCTTATTTTCATGCAGACTCAGCTTCGAGTCAGCGAAATAGTGTCCGAAGACAACTCGAGCGCTCGAAGCTGATAGCGGAAATAATTATCGTTGGAATTATTTTTACGATGGCAATAAAGTAATCCAACGAAAGAATAGAATTTAATTAATTGATAATTCGGGCTACAACATGCCTCCGCTCTTGAAAAAGAAAAAAAAATGTAATAAAAAACTTTTTACTTTGGCGATTCGATTGAGTTCGTTCCGGTCGTCTTTAGCTTATCATCTGCTACTTGTCGTAGTCTCAGCTCCAAGCCTTGGCCTGGTATGATAGGCGTACGTGGCTATCTTTATCCGAGAAGGCTCGCTGGAGTTCAGCGTGCAAGCTGGTTGGTTGAATTTATTTATTACCATTGTGAAAATAAAACAGTATCAATATCAATTATTGTCTATTTTTTAAATATTTTTTCGCTGAGAAATATTGCTGTTTTGAATTCAATAAATATTATCGTTATTTTCGAGAAGCGCGTGAAGTCTCGTTTTTCAATCGGCCCGATCCCAATTAATTAAACATACCGCTCCAAAACGAGACGAATTGATCGCTCGTCTCTATTTCGGGCACAATATTTCCATGCTTTTTTATATTATTGTAATTGCCTAAAAAACAATGCAAATTATTCTTGCACATCTTTGCAACAGCCACTGTTCGTTTTTCCTTTTTTTAAGATTCCAAATTTTTGTACCCATATAAAATACTCATTTTGGGACAGCAAATTTTTTTCATTTTCATACTATTGGAATTATTCTGCTGTCGCTGAGTAGTGAAATTCTAATCCAATTGATTGTCCAGTTACGAATGTATGCGATGATGCCTTGAGAAAATGCAAAACTGAAAAGACCAAATCATAATTTGAAACGAACAAAAAAGTCGCAAAGGATTCCGCATCCGGTGCCGGGTGCGAATCACATATTTCTTCACGGCTACCTGCGCTGCATATACTCAAAAGTAGCATAATAGAACTACAGTTGGAAATTCCACGTAATCCTCCCAACCCGCAAATAAAAGACTGAAATTCCGGAATTGTTTATCATCTCCCACCGATAGATGCTTATTTGCTTCGAGCGGTGGAATTTTTTCAGATAACCCTGTTGATCAATCGCTGTTTAATATATCGTTTTTCCTTTGCTATCGGTTCGTGGTATCCACGAAGAGAGTCAGCGTCATGAACAATAAAAATTAATGAAGTGACGCGAGTTGTTTTGTTGAGGAGAACTTCCCTAATCCGGTATTTTTGCTTTCTGGGCGGAAACTTCGTTTAAAAAAAAAAAAGAAATTGTGATTTTTGTGTCAGGATATTCAGAATGGTAAAAAATGAAGACAGCTTTTTGAATTTACAAAAAGAGCGTTATTTTTGTAAAATCTGCGATACTTTGCTCAACAGTTTTTGATAAATAACGGGAATAATATATATTATATAATACTCGATGATACATATTTCAGTGGAAGTCCGTAAAAGTTGTGGATTGTGAAGAAATTTCAATTTTTCTTGAATGCTAAAATTTCGTTCGATTGCAGTTTTTCAAATTGATTTAAAACAGAGATGCATAGTGAAACCTTTCATATTGATTCGGAATTATTTAAAACTTCTGACTACCGTGCAGAAGTTCTGAGAAAAAACGGTCGTTTTGAAAAAGATGGTAATGACGAGGAAGCAATATGCAAGATTCCACTTCGTTATATTATAATAAGGTGTATAATACCCACACGTGTCTGATATTCTGAGTTACGAAATTCTCTGTCGTCATCGCGTGCGCAAGAAAAACGACGCTAGTACAGCTCATTCATACGGGGAATACAAAAACTAAAAATAAACCAATGGAAACGCCAGATATCCTCTTCAAGTGATACATAATTGTACGTTTTAATGGCTTACGTGTTGCCGGTTGATTGATCGTTCAATTTACAAATTGAATAAGTTGTTCGAGTGTCAATCGATCGATCAGTCGAGTCGGGAGGATGAAAAAAAAATTGTTGCGTGGAGTATTGAAAATAAATCGACTAATTTTCGCAGCCAACAACTTGTATTCATTGCCGGAGAGTGGTTACTTAATAATTACTGAAAGCGACGGTAATTGAGTTAGCTAATGCGGTGAATCACAAGCGGAGATGAAAATAATGGAAAAGAGAGTTTTGCGGTGATTATTGAGATAAATAAGTGGATCCAATTAAATTCCGAATGAGAAGATGCGGATTCTGGCCGCAATTTATTAATGGAAATCTTATTTCTTGAATGTTTAATGTAAACTGCCACATTGTTCATTCAGCGCGTCTTTTCGAAATTGCTATGGAAAATTTCGAATAAATTTGAGAAACGATGGGATCCTATCAAAAGTACATCCATTGTTTTTATGTTATAAGAGAAGTATTTATTTGGAGCCAAAAAATTAAAAAGTAAAATTTTCAAGTGCTTTTTTTTCGCTTTTTTAATTCAGAAAAGTGTCCATTATATGAAATGTTTTTTTTTTGCAACGGGAATGGGCTTGATTTTTTAAAGTAACGCAGTGACAGACTAACATCGACAAAAATCATTTCTTGAAAAATGTGTGGAGATATTCATATTCATATTTCGCGCTTGAACCAAACGTCGATCGATGCGAGCATGATTCGATAGATTTGAAGCGCAGGCGAATATCAGCCAAAGGACCCCCGAGATCTACGCGATTTTCAATAGATCGTCCGACCGTCACTGGAGACACATGTATATATGTTTAGTGTACTATTAAAAATTTGTAATTGACGAAGTACACCGATAATATATCTTTCTGACGACTCATCGATACGGCCATGGATAAAAGGGAATTCCCAATATAAAAACAGATGAATATTATAAAAATATTAATTATATTATCGAATCATATATAAAGGAAAATGTACTGAAAATTATATAGATATAGATAGACAAATTGTAACGGTGACGTGATCGTGAGATCGCCATAAAACTACATATAGAAATAATTAATTATCGTTCATGGTATGTGTGTGTGTGTGTGTATTAATAATATTGTCTCAATTTATTTATAATTTGTGTATAATTAAAATCCCGGATTATTTGAGAAATATCAAGATTTGTGTTATAAAATAAAACGAAGAATATATATTTATTCATTCGCTTGTATTTATTTATTTAATAATGTTTCTTTTAACAATGCCGGTTTTTAGTCTGATTTTTATATATTTTATATTCATAATTTATTTTCGTCACTGTGTTTCATTTTCCGTTCATTTGTCAATGTTCGTCAATTCTACCGGTATAAATCTTAAATTATACATTGGCATGCTTCATTTCATGTTATCAAAAAGGTATACGCGCATATAAGAGTCTATCAACCTTATTTTACAATATTCATATTGCAAAAGAAATTTCGAATGATTACAAATGTTTCAACATAACAACGGTGCTATATTTAATTTAATATTATTTTTTATGTCATTGAGGTAGTATTTAAGCGTTTATATCGATCCACAGTTAATTCAACGACGTTAATATTCTATTGAGGTTTTGGAAGAAAAGCAGAGAAAATAAATATAATATTCAAAGGAAGAATTGGTTTTTATTAAACGTGCATTTTAATTAACTAAAGAACGATATGCATCTGTTCTGTTGCGTACACAAAATTAATAAGCATATGACAATAGTTGAGAAACACTCTTGAATATAGTTAGTTATCATAGGGTGTACTATAAAAACTTCAATATATTCAATAACCGAATTATGAATGAAAAGAAAATAGTCTCACGATTAGTTTCCAGTGAAAAAGTTAGTCCTCTATGAAGACCGATAATTAATTTCCGAGGAAATTTGATGCTATGTCGTGCGGTCGGGCGCTACTTTTTTTCCAACGAAATTAATTCACGTTTCTGAAGCACCAATCAATATCGTTTAAAAATCACGCATACGAACAGGTATTTAAAATAGTTTCTTTTTACTACACATTATGATTCAATAATCCAATTATTAACGTCTGTGTAAGAAATGTCCACGCCTTTCCGATGCTTAAGCAAAATAAAAAATAATTTATCGCTTTCACCAGGCACTTTTCAACCCCAAACTTCGACTGCAAATGTGTTAATAAATTCACAAATAAAAAAATATTTCAAAAAGTCAAAAAATCGTTGAATTTCGTATTCTGGGTGTGCGTTAAAATTTTGGAAAATTCTCCATCGTTTGCCGCAAGTGTCCTCTTTTCCCCTTCAAAACTTCTGACACCATAAACTAAAGAAGAAACAAAAATGAGGCATCAACATTTTGTGTAATCGAAAACTGCCCCGTTACCGAAGTAATTTTTTTATTGTGCCAATGGAGAACATGAACCGGCGGACATTTATGGGATATGAGACAATTTCATGCGTATAAAATGATATCCAGGAAAATCCGCAGCCACTTTGAACGCTGAAATATTTCTCGTCTGAATTATTGAGAATTCGTATATATATATTTATATAAAGACGCGGATCACGGGGTCCACGAAAGCGTAATCATGTTGCGCCAATGAGTAGGGATATATAACGTAAGTACGTTGATATAATGTTCGCGTTTAGCTTCGTTCACGAGAGTTGCTGTTGAGTGAGGCAGAATAAGCGTGCGATCGTAGATAATATGCCTAATGCACGTATACACCTATATACATACCCTATAATGCCCGGTTTACGCTACACGTACGAATAGTCGAGAGACTACATATCGAGATGCGCATACGGTGACGACCTTTTCTCAGGACATTCACCGCATCGTGGATCGGTAAAGAGATAGGCGAGCTCTATGAGTCTATGCGCATCTTCCTTGAGACATTGGGACTTTCAGCTGATGAGAATATTATTGTTTCCTCGAAGGATCCCAAGGCATCGATTACGCGGCTTCGAGAACGCGCTGAGGAAATTTCCCGGACATGGGGTAAAGCGGGTCGGTATTCCTTGAAAAACAAAAGATATTTGATAAAAATGTTCAGCACATTTTTTTAAATTCGTGGGATTAAAATTTATTCGGGGTTTCATTAAATCTCAAGCTTGTGGTTCGAAGAGCCAATATAATTATTGACTATTATTGATCAAATCGAAATCTCGATTTGATCGTTTTCCGAAACATTACTATACGTCTTATCTATTTATACCGGAAACTATTTTTGCAAAAAAGGCCCGTAAGATAAATCGGTTTTGAAAAAAGCGTTGGTAATATTTCAGCCTCCGAAATAATCTGTACACGAATTGACATTTTTCAAATTTATCGTATCTCGAAACAGGCTTCGAGTGATCCTCATTACCCGCGAAGAAGTGTCGCTTCTGCGCCTCTGCTCACACTCACCTTTGCTCTTTGTACATTGTAATGTAATTCATCGAATCGATTGATCATTGCGTCACGCAATTAGCGGATAAACCTATTACGAAGAGAGTATACGGGACGTTCCAGCTGATGTATGTATAAACACCTTAATTTCCCATTCCCAATCCCCGTGGCCCTCAGGCTCGCGATCGCAATCGATTACAACGAACAAACTGTTATGCGAAATGAATAAAAATAAGAGTCATCCACTCTGCGGCCGGCAGATGGAGCCTCATTGTCGAGTGGATTCTTATCTCAATACATAAATTAGACAAAGGAGAGAATCTCGTCTCTGTCGAGTCTGTTTGTTCGCTTCTTACCGATCAATATGTACCGTAGGCATTCATAATGAATTTGCTCGCGTCGAAATAGCATCGCTTGATTATGCTCATGCCTCTTGTGGTATTAGCTACGACTCGGAGGATATTGTTGTCGAGTGGTGGGGGAAAGGATCGGTCATTTCTCGAGGATCGAAACGAGCAGAAGGCACGGTGAGCCTATCGATGACGCAAGCCACAAGAACTCGTGACGCCACGAGCTTATTTTGCATCTCTCTCTTTCTCACAGCTTGGATATTGTGGAATCCGCACGTGACGATGAGCCTCATCGTTTTAGCGAGAAGCAGAAACGAGGAACGTCGAAGAAGGGGAGGGTTGTGTGTATATGGATGCATGTACGTATGTATATATGTGCATCACTTCGGAGAAGCGAGCTTCCCTTTTGCGGAACGTTCGCCGAGTCTTCACTGCAGGTCACGTGATGTTTCCTTGAGATTCTGGGACTCGTTCCGCGAAGTTACCAACGACTTTATTCCGGCATATTAAGAATTATATAACTTTTTCAATCACTGTCTTTTCGTATTATTATTTAAACATTGAAAAGCTAGAATTGCTTTTTTTTTTTCAAAAAACAATAACATTGAGTTTTTTTCGTTAACAATTTTGTCTTCGTTAGAACAACAATTATGATCTGATATAATCACGAACATTCATTGAATTCTGTGAATAATTTGGTAGTAGATCGCGCACCATGAAGTAAGAAACGAATTCTGTTACTTAGTGGCAAATTTATCATTTGTTTATATTCCATTTATCAACTTGAGTTGAAAATTGGGACTATGAAATTTCACCCTTGATGCAAATGACCGGCAAAGGCGCTTGATGCCGTTTTACGCCCATTCACATCTAAACATTATTTCTTATCGATACAAAAGTTAGCAAGCGCATCTATATTCGAATACACTACGTACGCATGTAGTACCTTAAGTCTCACATCATGAATTTCAATCGCTCAGCTGAAATGTATTTCAGCGCAAAAAAAACTAAGAATATATAATACAATGTCTATACCAACGTGAACTTCCCCGGTATTTATCAGTCGTCACGTATATAAACTACTGCAAGCATTCGCATAACGTTGCTACCTCTAATCAAAAATCCATCAGTGCAGAAGCATCACCGAAATGCAACGTTTTCCGTGTAAACACACATAATATATTTCACCAAAGTGCACACTCGCGCGAATTGAGTCGTGTTATCTATGCGCAGTGTTCACCACGAATGCGTGAAAACGAGCCAGTGTTAGTTTTCATTATATACATGGTAAAGTAACGGTGTCCATTCTCACGATCGTAAATTCGTGAGGCGAGAGGCAATCCAGAGCCCAGCGTCACCTCGTCACGAATACCGATAAGAGGGTCTTGTTTCAATCTGCGAAGGGAAACAAAGAGAGAGAGAGAGAGAGAGAGAAAGGCAGAGGACAGAAAGACAACGTAATAATTCAACCGATTGGCACTCAAGATCGTCGCTAGGAATTCCGTCGGCCTTGAAGGTCCGAACCAATCGTTAACCAGCAATTAACATTATTTCAGAACGGCTCCGAGCAATACTTACGTTCTGTCGTTTTTTTTTCTTCTTCTTCTAAATCTCTTCGTCTCTTTGCCCCTTGCAAAACTCGTCGAGATTATTACTGCAATGCAGGGAATTTCGTGGGGATGCGAGCCACCGGAGCGTAAACGGCGTAATCGCAGCATTCGAATAACGCGAGATTATTCGATTTAATCGAGAATCGATCCGCGAGTAATCGCGATTATTGGGCGCCATTGGTGGGGGAAGAAAAAAACTGTCATGGCCGCGGCGTTAAACTGAAAATCGGCACAGTGCACACGAACTTCCAAATAACTTCGTTATTTTATTTTAAACTGGAAGTAGAAAGGTCCAGTTAACTATAATGAACTTTTTCGGAAGGCAATTCGTGAAGATTTTCAAAAATGAGGTTGTCAACACCAGCCATGTCCGCGGCTTGGGAAGAAACTATTCCTTCAAAAGCGCCTACGCTCTTGACAATTTGTATCCAAAGAGCAGCTTAAAACTCTTCACGCCGACTTTCGTGAGTTATTTTCTACTTGAAACACCTTTCCAACCATTTACCGGCTGTTGTCACTTTCCCGAGCGTTTCTCTTAACCCTTTTTTTGAGGTAAACACGCGACATAACCTCAAAATTTGTACATTGAACTAACTCGATTGCGTGTGTTATGACTAGGAAATAACAATAACTTTTTTTAGTGCTTCCCAATGTTCGCTAAAAACTGTAATAAAAAAAAAGTATTTTTTTATTATTCTGCTTGAAAGAACGTGAAAAATGAATAAAACGCTTATCGGATATATGCATAACCTCCTGAGGTTTTCAATTTCTTTTGAGCTTTGATTTGTCTGGAAACTAGAAATTCGTTCTATTTCTTGGCCTCTGTTGTTTTGGCATTTTATTTTCACATTTTACTTTATTTTATCTTTTTTAAATTTCGTAATATACTCATGTTTGACTTTGACGCTATGTTATTTGGACTTCTGATTCTCACGACTTATGTTCATTGTTCACTGTTATCTACTTTGGATTGAGACATATTATCTATCCGTGTGCTCGAGAGAATATTTTAGGTAAATGCAGCATGTGGAATACATTCTCCTCGTAGAATCTGAAACGAATATATGTTGTAAAAAAATAACAAAAAAAAGATAAAAGGAATTATTTCTGCACTATTGGTGTAAATAAAAAATGTTGTTGTTTATGGCCAAACTTTTCTGGTTTTTAAATCTAGGCATTTTTTCTTTAGCTTTAAATATTTCTCATCTGAAAGCGTTACTAGAATGAATTTGAGGCAAATTTTATATGTATGTTTTATGATGAAGGATATTTACTGTAACTTCAAGATCATTGTTACTATAATCGTCCCTTCATAATGTATGCAAATACAATGTTAATATTTGTTTGTTACTTGTAAAATCCTTGACTTTAAAGTAAATACCATGCAGAGTTGAGATGTAAAAGCCAAAGGGTTTCTCGGTTGAAAACTTTTTTACTATTCCTATTTCTCGAATTTCAGGATTACAATTCATTATTTATTTACAGGTTCCCGAAGATCCAAAGTCCAAGTTTAGTGGTTTTATACCGATGGACAAGCTGGATGTTACGTATAGTAGAAGCAGCGGTCCAGGAGGTCAACACGTCAACACTGTAAACACCAAAGTGGATTTACGATTCAATATTGAAAAAGCGACTTGGCTCGATGATGAAATAAAACCAAAATTGCGGGAGCAGGTGGGAGACACGTGAATTTTGTCTTTGTTTGATATTAACGTTTATTGACTGCTCTATTGTCGGCTTTTTAAAATTTTCATTGCAGGAAAAAAATAGAATAAACAAGGAAGGTTTTTTGATCATAAAATCAGACCTGACAAGATCACAACAACTCAACCTTGCCGATGCCTTGCAAAGGCTCAGAAACATGATTAGAAAAGCCATGGAACCCGAACCAACGCCCAGTCCGGAAACAGAGGAAGTTATAAGGAAGAGGCAAATTAAAGCGGCGAGACAACGACTCTACGTCAAAAGAATAAGATCGCAAATCAAACAGGACAGACAAATGGGCGATATTGAGCATCAATAGAGAATTATAAATAAATGTATATTGTTTTAAAAAATAAATGCATTCGATAGCAATGCGGTAAAAATATCATTTGCGACGCGTGCTCAGCCGATCAACAAGATTTCGAAATGACAAATCTAAAACGATATTAAACAACGGCAGTGTGATTGCAGGCTTAATTATATTGAATTCTATTAATTCACGAAACATAGTAAAAAATTCTTGCTGAAAATCAACAGACTATATGTAGAAAGTTCTTTTGAGCAGATTGCGCGTACATTAAATTTGATATAACGGTACGGTGGGAAAATTTAACGTATGTATTAAAAATGTCCACCTCATCATACAGATAACTTTATTTTACAACATTTTTCTATATTAAACTCGATGCAAAATAATGAAAACGTACGACAAAAATTAAAAACGACTCTCACTCGATAATTTTCCTTTTAATTCAAGCACGGATTCTCAAAACGAAAATTATGTTTTTTTCTCACCTAAAACAAGTACTTCAGTCATAATCTACACGTAAAAAAATAATAAACATATATTCGTTACTTGTTCAAAACAAAATAAATTTTATTTCAAATAATATTGGAAAAATCGGACATCAACGATTGCTCAAATAACTAAAATCAATCTGCCGCACGACAGATCGATAACTGAAACGTTACTGTTGTAAAGTACCGGCTTCCGTTGCTATGACGACATCGCACCTCGTGGAGTAAAACAAACTGGGAAGCATCCACGAGTCAGACGAGTTTTAATAGCCATCCAGTTAATTCCATCGGTAAAAAGGTCAAAGATGTCGTTTCGCGACCTGAGAAGTACGTATATATCGTTAATATAATTATAAATAAATGTCAATCTATCTCAACTCACCAATGTCGAAATATCTGTCTCCAGACTTTACAGAAATGATGAGAGTCCTCGGCTATCCACGTCTCATATCCTTGTCAAATTTCCGGGTGCCAAACTTTCCCCTTGTCGCCGAAATTTTAATCTGGCTCGTGCAAAGATTCGAGCCGGACGCCGATATTCCTAGCGATCACGAAAATGAGCAAGATCGAGTTCGTCTGATTCGCAGAGTCGCCGAATTTATGGTAAGTAAAAGAAACTTTCTTCGGAACGGCAATAAAATTCACTGGAATCATTTTACAATCACGTTTCTTTTTTTTTCAGGCGATTAAAACGAATGTCAGACTCAATACGAGAAAGCTTTATCAAGCAGATGGTTACGCGGTTCAGGAAATGCTGAAAATTACAAACTTGCTTTATGAAGCGCAAACAACGAGCATAGAGGAAAATTCGCTGGGAGGAGACTCGAGACAACACAGAAATTTTGATATTTCTGATAAAATAAACGATTTGAAAACCACGAGACAAATGGCGAGCCAGTTGACCGTGATCGGTGCTGAGCTCTTCGATCTGCTGGGTCGTGAGGTTGAACTTCGCGAAATTCGAAATTCCAAGGTCGCCCGGCAATACGATACGGCGGAAATCGAAGTAGCTCTTAAGGAGGTCATCGAGGCTACGAGAAGGGAGGTTGAGGATACCAAAAAGCAGATTGATAATGTCAAGGTGATTTGCCTCCTCGCACGTGTCTTTTTTATTTCCTGCTCGTAAAGATCGTACAACCTGTTCGGAATCCTTGGGGGATGTTGAAGAGTCATATATTATAGACAGCTACCGTGTATTGTGGACATTAATGTTTCATCGTATGTGACTGATATCGGCCAATTTTTATTGTTGTTTTGTTTTTTTTTGTTATAGAGGAAACTTTGTTGTTATGGGGAAAAAATCACCCATAGTAATGTCAGATTACTCAAAGTGATCCAAAACACAAAGAAAAGTGGTTTAAAAATAATTTGTATGTGTGTGTGCGTGTGTGTGAGGGTGTGGAAGACTTGCAAAATTTGAACATGCAGCGCTAGCTAAAAACAAATCAACCAGAAAAACTTGATTTTCATAATAATAGCTGAATTGCTGTTTTTCAATTGAAAAATAACGCAAACCAAGCAATAATGTCTATTAATTGTGTGCAAAATCCAGACCTCATTGTTCCAATACTCATTAGAAAAAAAGACTTTAATGATCTTGAACAATGTGACTTATTATTTTATTATTGTTATACTGTAAAGGATAACGAGCAGAATCTCGAGGTGAGAATTGAGAGGCGTAAGACTGAACTTGATAGAAATCAGAAGAGACTGCAAACGCTAAAAAAAGTTCGACCAGCTTTTATGGAGGAGTTCGAGAAGCTCGAAGTTGAACTTCGATTGGTATACGACGATTATCTGCAGAAGTGTCGATACCTCGCGTATCTAGAACATCTCTATGAGGATGCAGCTAAAGCTGAACAAGAAAGATTCGAAAGAAGGCAAGAATCAAATGCATCTTTTATTATAAGTATTTCAATTTTCGATTTTTTTAAATTTCAATTTGTCCCTGATTTATTATTAAGAACATGCATTTTAAATTCGAATATTTCCAAGAATTGAGTTTGAACAGAATTAATTGATTAGTTCGTTAATTTTTAATTTATCCATTCACTTCAATTGAATTTCTATTTAATTTGTTAATGCATCAACTGAAACAAAATTTAATTTTTATTCTTTACAACAGACAAGCTGCCACAAGGAAACAATTGGAACAACTCCGCGCCGAGGATGCAAGTTTCGAGAGTATCATGGAAGGAAATGATTCAATTTTTGCCACGAATCTGCAGGATCCATTGGCTCTTGGCGAGATGGAGAAGAGAGCGAGTGAGAAGGCAGGTGTTCAAGCTTCTAGGCAAAAACCAGGTAATAATTGCAAATACTAACAGTGAACATTTATGATTTAACGGTATTTTTGGTTATCAAAAAAACTTCACTTTATCGCATTAACTTCTGCAAAAGTCCAAATTTAGTATGCAAATAAAATAAAACTCACCCATGTTTATTTATATTTATTTAAAAAAAGGATGTAAAGTAGAACCTCCCACATTTCTTTCGAATCGTTTTCGCCCTTTACAAAGTTTCTTCTATAAAGAAGTGATTATCGAGAAAAATCTTGCCTATAGAGATAGCTTGATAAAAGCGAAAAATGATTAGCAAGCAAGCTGCAAGTTTCTGCTTATTTCAAATGGCGTCCGAATATCGATTTATTTTTATTTCACTTATGACTATCGTTAATTTGGGGCATTGTAGAAACTGCTGGCAGATCTTCAAGGGCCCAAATCTCGAATCAGAGAAGAATTTACGGCAGCATGTCGGGCAGACAAAGAGGAATTATTCGCGAGTCAAACGACAGCGTCGGTTCCTTGGACAGCGATAGCGACTTGTTGATAGACGGAGATTTGGACGACGACGATGATGAGGACGATGAAGACGGAATGGAAGAAAATCTTATGCATCCAGTTGCTCCCCATGAAATTGCAGCTTTCGATATTAAAGCCAACCCTGAAAAACGTTCGGTCAGTAAAATCGAACATTCCGACGAAGATTTTTGAAAATATATGAGTCTGGATCATTAACGTTATCAAATGCATTATTGTGTTAATATCATGTTTATTATATCCCATTGTCGCGTTTACACGCGACTCAGCTTCCACATCAGCACCAGATCTTCATTTCTTATATCTAATATAATATCAAACAGCGTTTTTGGTATGTGCTGATTTGATACGCCTCGAAGCGCGTTTATAGCTTGAGTTGAATATTTGCTTCCTGGATACACGAGCACCTACGATATACGAAATATACGAAGTCATTCAGAGCCAAGTTTGCAAAAAAAAAAAATCATAAAGGGGATTTTTCATTTTCTTCGGTTAATTTTTGCTCTACAAAGAAAGCACTTGACTCTGAATTACTGCGTACAACAGATATGTCGAGTATATCAGTGCCTCGCACGAGAAAGTGCTTTAAGGAAATCGAAAGGTCGCAAAATGGTAAAAACAGAGCTAAATATTTCTTATCGTTGCAGAATTTGGATGTTTTTGAAATTCAGGTATTAATTTACATCATAAATGTCAGTTCACATGTGCGAAGTCGAAACTTGAGAGATTCGCGTTATGAAAAAACGAAAAGCGTTGTCTGGCAATGGAGTTTACAAAAAAATAACATTCATTAGTTAACGTTCTGAAGAATTCATCCACATTATTGCTTTTCTCGAATAAATACACACGCTACAATACAAATCATTTTTTGCTCTTGATAATTCATGGATAACATGTAACAAAAACGATAACAAAAATTTAGCACTGTTTTGACTAATAAAACGTTACGAGCTTCTTAAAAATAATCGGGTTCGGTCAAAATTTATGACATTTCGTGAGGGATCTTCCCCCCTATATATTGTCGATGGTCCTTTTAAAAAAATCGCTCTCGATACCTGTAAAATTAGGAATTACTTGCTTGGGACAATTTTCAACAAGCTTCTAACAAATCACAACATTTATACCAGTTTTCAGATTTGACACATTAGATGATGCATTTTTTTAAAAATTGTACATGAGAATGCGTAACCTTAGAACATAATTCAATTATAGAAGACACATTGCATGAAATTATAAAAATTTTATACTGAAAATGTCAGTTTTATCTGAATTATTCCATATATTCATCACTCAGCTGCATTTTTTTAAATTCCCACTTTCGTGCATTGTCTTTCTGAGCCCAGCGTGAAAATTTTGTAATTGTAATCTTGACGTAATTGTTATTAAAGCGTCTGCGAATTTTGAAGACTAATACTTTTTTAGTTTTCTCTTTTGACAGTGAACAAATACGATTTTTTTGAAAGATACCATCATCAATGTCTTGATAAATATTCCCCAATAAATATCAATAATTTTTACCAAACTTTTTTTCTTGTTGTTGTTGCCTCAACAGAAATTATTGCTCGCGTCGCACGGAAGATCGTGACTGTCGGTAACTCACTTTTTCGCCTACATTTTATTAGTTTTCTTCAAATTCTTTTTAATATCAAATGCTCGGCCTTTCCATTGCCTCTCCGTTTACATATCTTTTGAGCAGCTTATGAATCTTAAACTCTACGTTACATCGTAATATGTTTACAGTTGTCTGTCTTTTTCTTCGTTTACAATTAATTATGCGTATTTTCTTATACGGTTTAAAATATACATTCAATTCTTGATGAGACGATGACGGGCGACATTCTATTCATGCAATTCTCGATCAAATGGGACGATTTGGTTCAATCGAAGTCGTGGCTGCTAAGCTTTTTCTTTTCATGCGTAAAAATAAATCGTTCGCTCGATTCGTTTGCACGACTGATATTCTGTGCCTCGCTGAGCATTGTTTGTATTATTTACAGACTGGAGGAATCGCCGACGAAATTAGATCGACTTGTTCGATAAACTATCGTGTGTTTAATGACAATTCGATGACTAATCGCTTTTTAGTGCCTTCTTCTCCTGCTCTTGACTTCGAACATGTGGTTATTATACAAAGTTACGTCGTCTTCGCCGCGTTATCAATCGACTGTCTAATACATTAGCGGCGCACCTGCTAAAATGTGCCTATTACAATTATATCGCAAATACACGTCTACCTTTAACTTTGTGTTTTTTTTTAAAGGACGTATTGCGTATAAATCGACGATAAAAAATTGAATCGCTAAACAATTTTAGTAGATGTCGACGAAGATTAAAATATCAAAAAAATTGACTTCACTAAATATAAATATTAGGGCAGTGAATTTTTTTTTAAATTACGTCGTTCAGTAAAAACTGAAAGTGAAACTTTTTAACCGCCCCAATAAATGCCAATTTTGGAAAGTAGCTCGAATTATTGAAATTACGGCAGAATTAAAACAATAAAATTGTAAAAGAAAAATTCTATCAAGTCTATTTTTAAAAAATACATGATAAATTCTCATGTGGACTTAATAGAATCTTTGAATTCACTTCGTCTTGAGTAAAAAAAAATTTCTTCGAAATCAATTTCTACTTTTAGTCATGATTATTACTATTCAAAAGCTACCTTTTTAGCAGTATCATTTACTTTTATTTTTACTTTCTCCCGTCACAAGTTACTGAAAGTTTTACCGAATCCAACTTTGGCTCGTCAATGTATACGCGACAAGTTCTCAAAAATCTTGCTACCAACAATGCCTTAGTTTTTATTTGTCTTCCATATTACATCGCAATGTGTGAGCTCTCGAAGTCTACCGATATGCGTGTAGATTTGTGTTTATGCAGGTGTCCCGAAAAAAAGAATTTCTACGCTCTGAAAAAAAGTAAAAATTCGTTTACCGCTCGGCGGTAAAGTCCGACCGAGTAAATAACAATCGTTTCGAAAAGTTGCTGTATTCTCGCTGTCTCCTGCACCTTTCTAGGCTTTTAGGCGCTCTTCGAATAAATTAGGCTCTCGTTAATCACGAGTTATAATTAAATATTATACATATATAAAAAATTTGAAGGAGCACCGTTTGTGAGATTTGTGAATAAAATGCTTGTTTTCCATTTTTTTTTTTTTTTTTTTTCGTGAGACATCATCCGCCGAGGCGATAACTTCAGGCGGGACGATCCATCGCGGTGCTCTCGTAGAAAAATAACGTCTCGTTTGGCTTTTCCATGAAATGTTAATCGAGACATAATTTGCAATCGTCGTTGTGGCTCATCGACGATTTATTGTAATCGCGGAGACAGGACTTTCCATGATTCGTGTCTCGTGTGTATATTGTAGGTCAAGGATTCAAAGAACTTTTTTTTTCCTGCTGTAGGTTTTTTAAAATTCTTCTAGAGATGCAGAATAGTAGTCAATTGTATCCGGAAACGGCAATCAATTGAAAAAAAAGTTAAGCACAATTGACGGATCAATCGATTTTTCCGCATACTTCCAGCAAAATGCTAAAGGAAATTATGGTTGTTTAATGATATCGCTCGAATAGCTGATTAAATTCAAGGTGGTAAATCCGTTATTCTCATAGAAATACAATCGATACAAAAATAGACAAAAAAGAAACATAAATGGAAAAAAGTGGCACAATTTGTAAAGTTTTTTAAAAAACGTTTTGGTGAATTAAAAAAAAAAGTTGTGCGCATTAGAATTACCATGTTGTTTTTTCCCACATTAATACAACTGTCATTTAAAACCCAAGTTAAAAGAAAGATCACGATTTTAAGTTGCATCTCTAGTTAGTTTCTCGATAAATTGGCTCTCAATATATTCGAAATTTGTGGCCCATAAGCAGCGTTAAAACTTGGCCTACACTCGCTTAGGGATCTGCAAAATTCCACTGGAGTCGACTATGTCAATTCTCGCGATTGCAGACGCGATACCAGCGAAAGTTTCGAGATCCTAATTTCCAAGTTTCTTGATAAAAAGACCTGCCCAATTCCCGACATTTGTGATCCATAAGTGACAATTAAACGTAGCCTAAACTCGCTTGGAGCTCTGCGAAGTTTCACTGGAGTTATAGAATTGTATTCTCGCGATTGTGGTTGTTCCAGTGACATTTCCGAGATTCCAGAGCGTCGAGCTCGAGATTTTCTGCTACCTGTGTGTCTTGGGGGGCGAGTTTGGAGCTGTCGCAGCTTTTGGAGGACTCACGGGAATCGGATCGAGTTCCGGAAGCGTGCATTCCTCGCCAAGTTCGGCCCACGTGCGATCGACGTTGTCGCCGATTCTGTCGCGATATTTGTAGGCCGTTCTATCGACGACTGACTGCGTTTTCACGCAATCATCGCCGCCGAACTCGCAGACCCTGTAATGATGAAGTATCGCAGCATCCGAGGGTACGTTTAGCGTACCGTGACCGGGAATAAACTCCCACACAAAGTGATTTCCCGCTTCCACGACGTCGCGAGGTTTGCAAACGTATTTTGAGCGTTGTTTGTGAGGATGAAGTTTCGCCCTTCGGCGCGTTTTTTTCAGCGTTATGAGGCCAGCCTCCGCTTGGGTTTTGCTCTTTCTCACCAATGAATCGTCCGACCACTGGAGATAGAAAAATGCATTCTGAAAGGAGAAAGCTCCTGTCGTTTTTGTGTTCAGTCGACGCTCCATCCATCTGCAAATTAGGTTTTTATTTTTACTTATTTAGTTATTTTTCAGAGGATGCACAGGTCTAATGAAAATATATATATTTAAAGCATCGCATGATTTCCAGAATTTAAAATGCTCAAAAGTCCTAGGATTCCCAATATTTTTGAAACTTCGCTATCATTTAATGTTGCCTGGAATATATGTATGAAATAAATCCAATTTGTTTGAAATCTTAAAAATCTGATGAAAACGGCATTTAGTAATTAGTAATTTTGCAAAATTAATACTGAATAAACATTTAACGATAATCTGCGTGACAACAAAATTGAAGTTACTCAAGCCGAGTAGTTTACGAGTTATAATAGAATTATTTATCATAAAATAAATCTCCACCAAGACAAAACAGTACAAAGATTGTCATACTTTCACGTCAGCAACTTTAGCCATTAAAGTTAGAGTCAATTTTGTTCTATTGCATGAATATGTCTTCGCTGAATTACACAAGTTTTAATGGACTTTAGGTGTTAGATGGGAAAATTACCGTATAAGATCGAGTATGGAGTCGTTGTGCCGAGGAATAATGTATTCGTCGAGATCCAACAGCGCTACGTAGTCGTACTTATACATCGAGCGGTATAGGCAATCATTGAGAGCAGCGAAGAGACCCTCAGTGCGGATTTCCCGCTGGGAAATCATATCGAGATGATGCCACGGTAACAAACTCACGAGGCCACGATTCTCGTAATATTTTAGAGCGCATCCAGCTTCCGGACCCACGGTATCGTTATACAGTGTCACGTGACTCGCTCCCAGAAGCCTGTGCAGTTCGATAAATTCTACAAGCTGCAGTACCTGAGAAAACGATAACAGATATTTTCAATATCTAGTAAAATGAATAGTTGCTACAATTTTCAATATCCAGTAAAACAGATATTCGCGGCACATTAAATATCGAGTGAACATCAAATCAAATTCACCGGAAATAAAGATTTGTAATAATTATAAGGACACTGGCGAACGCCGATAGATTGATATAGTTTGAATCAAAACGAAGTAAAGGACGTATAAAGAAGACAAAAATTGAGTACTGAGCGGATTAAGTAGAGACTTTGAGTGGGTAACGAAGGCGGCGATAAAAAAGCATTCAAAAATGTTTTGCGGGGAAAATAACGAAAAAATGAAGCATATTGAAGAATGTAAAATAGCAAAAGGAAGAGAGAATGAGGAACGGGTTAAACGATTTGAGAATCGGGAAAACAAAGTAAAATGTAAGTGTAAACAAATATATAAACCCGAAAGGGTATATATGGGAAATTAAATAATAATAATAATAATAATAATAATATGAGGATACCGAATTAAAAAAGGATCTTTCTAAATTATGACCATAATGATTATTTTTTAATAATAATTTGTAGTATTTACAAAAAGATACTTGTAACTTTTATGTAACTGCGAAAAACATCAGTAATTATAATTGCATTTTGAAAAAAAAATGAAAAAAAAATAGAAGTGAAAAACGAATCCCTATCTGTTTTTTTTGTAAGTTGAGAAAATAATTTACAGATTTTTAGTATCAGATTGATCGATTAATGATTTCCATTCGATTTACCCTGTTGTAATCATAGTGTAGAGGCTTTACACACACAGCGAGAGGTTTGCGTTCCTTCAGTCTGTCCTCTGGACGATTTTGCACGAGTATTCGATTGGCGGGTGGTGCCCTCAGCCTGGCGACGATGCTCACGGTGTCGGGAACCCTATTCGCATTAGGAGCCTCCTTAAGAAGTGGACAAATCACGAAGCAGGCGCTGTACTTGAGATTCCAATTCTCTCTTATCACCTGAAACGGTAATCAGCTACACATTAAATACATTTTAAGGCGATGTGAAAGCTTGATGCCCGCGACACAAGTGCGAGAGAAGTAGAAAAGAGCAATTCACTCAAAAATGCTTACGATTCTCGATTAGAAATCAAAAAATATTTTTCAGCCTCAAGATCCGCATTTTGTATTTTCTGCAGTGAAACAGAGATTATACATAAACCCTTATAACCCAATATTGGTTAAACTTTTTTCCTCATTTCCGCGTCGCTTTTATATCACAATCACATAATTGAAATATAAATAATTCTGAAATATTCAGTTTTCAAAATTACGCATTCATATAAAATAGTAATTTAAAAAAGGATGCGAAGTAGAATAACGGACAATGCTCTTATAATTTTTCATGCTTTTTGCAGAGCTTCCTTTATGAAGAAGCAATGTTCGAGGTTCGAGTTCCCATCCTTTTTCATAACTAAGTCACTTGTTCAATTAATAATGTTAATAAAACATACTTTTACTTTGGCAGCTACGGTTACCGATGCAGTCACATTACCAGGATTTATTTGGCGGTACCAGAGTCTGCACCAAACGCGCTCGGGAGCTCTAGTCTTGGTAGCTCCGATTACCCTAACCAGACCGTGATTACCGGCGTTAGCGGTGCCGCCGACTCTGTCATCGTAATATGCGGAGTACACGAAGAACTTGAACCTGGAAAAGTACAGAAGCACAAGAGACGTTCAGATCAAATCAACAATCAATGGTCAACATTCGAGTGCTTCATATGAAGCATTCTCCGTAATTCAATTAAGCCACTTTTATTCCATCATCTCTGATCTCTCTTATAATTGGTCATATCGAAGTACCACTTACCGGCACTCTATGCAATTTTATCCAGGTTTTTTTAATCCAATATTTTTAAAGTTGCAATGTTTTTTATTCAAATGATTTATAAAAAATAATTTTTAAAAAGTATATTTTAAATCATTTTTACATTCCATAACACCGATTTATTACCGAAAGACATAGGAATCATTTTTAAAAAAATTCAAAAACAGATATTTTGTCTTGATTCAGAAGTTTACAAATGTTGCAGTTAAAAGATAACGCAAAACTACAACTTTTATGTGGCGAATTTTCTTTCCATCACTCCAAGTTTCCGAGATGTGAAGAGGAAAAAAGAGCAACGACGTTTTTTAAAATATTGGAATCATAAATCTGAGAAAAAATCGTATAGTCCAAAAAAAGGGGCTTAATTAACAGAAAATGCTTTTGCCATAATCGTTACACTGGCAACGTAACGAACCTCGTATTCGTGACTGGTAACCATTCGGCGTGCGTGACCCGAAGAGCACGATCGAGCGGGGGCAGACGCGCCTCCAGACTCGGAGGAAGGCTTGGTAATCCCCTAGGATCCACTGGTAAAGCGGCCTTTGCACTCTCATCGCCACCGCGTATTAACAGACCAACTTGGACATCGAAGCCACCTTTCAGACCGGCGTAATCTTCGGGCTGAAAGCATCAGATCAACAGATTTATTTGGAATATCTTCTCGTGGAACGTGATTAATTTCTTTCGTTTAAACAAAGTGATTATTACGCAATGAGAAATTTTGTTCTGTCAGAACTGTGTAGTTCCGTTCACCTACAGAACTATTTTTGTAGATAAATATCAAAACATTTCTCAGCCGCTCTGTTCAAAGCTAAAGGGTTCTTATCGGACACTTTATTAAGTTTTTATATTTTTGATGAAATTTCCCAATGAGTTCCGCACGATTTTTCAGTCGCATATTTTTCGAATTTACTCACGTGCAGATTTTTGAGAGATTCGTGAGTTTTGTGAGTGATGCACAATATTTTTTGTCATTTTGGCAGATACCAAGTTCATGACTTTTTGGAAAACATTAAAAATTCCCTAGCCCTCGAATCTTGTGTGTTCCGAATTTCATAGAATGCATCACATGGGATGGAAATAACGTTTTCTTGAAGCTTGTTTAACCATTTTTAGTAACTCACTTATTACTCTTTACAATGATTCGGAATTAATTCTCCCGGTATTTTCAATGGTGTCAATATTTTTTTAAGTGTAATCAGCTTTTCGAATGCAATTTTATTTTATCTATATATCGATGCATCATAAGAATATCGTAGAACAAAAATTTCTTAGAATTCGGGCCCGCAGAAATGTATGTATGTGTAATATACAAAAAATTTCAGCATAAACAGAATGTTACATACATTTTGATACGATGACTATTTCCGCATATATCTCAAGGAAAATTTGTCTGTAAGTTAAATTTCATCCCCATCCATTACTTACTATCGCTCTCCCAATTTAATCAATAAATTTTATCGGCCAATTATTCCGAACAACAATGCCAAACGTGGAACAAAAAGAATACTCAGTCTGAATGAGCGTTTATTCCCATGGTATTTAATTAACCAGCGCAAAAAAAAACTAAAAATGCTGTTATATAGCCACGAATACGTGAATGAAAACAGACTTCATGAAAAATCGACACGTGACGAATCGCCGATTATTGGCGGAGGCAATGGCGAGAGATGTTATCAATCTCGAATGATATTCATATCTACAAAATCTCATTTTTCTCACGTTCAAATATCCTCGAGGAGGAGCGTTGATTGGAAAATTTATTCAGTACCAAAAATGTGAACGAGCTTTAATTGCTTTCATTATCAATAATAATGTATTAGAATTATTATGACCATTGATACTAATATTACTGTTATCGTCACGTGAACGCTTGGCACGATTATTTCATTCGAGGGCAAGGAATAAAAGTGTTAATTGCCGAAATCGCGCGTTCTATGGAGGAAGCTCTTGTTCAGTAGACTGCAGTAGACTGCATTTCAAAGCTCGAGCGCGAGTAATTTGCAGAGTTTGATTTCCATAGATCGTCCGCTTTTGTGACTTCGTGTCGTTGATTTTTTTTACTATTCATTAATATTCGCTTCTCGCCTAATGTAGGGAAAAGGGGGTTATCAGAGTTAATGGGGGATGTAAGTCATTGGGAGTATTAAGAATCTTGCCGGTATTGAAATAGGTAAAGTCATCTCAAGTAATATTGAAATAAATGAAAAAATGTTGAATAATCAATAGCTCTTTATCAACTACAGTTCATATAACTCTGACGCTATTATTGTTTTTAATTTTAAGAAAACCATGAAATTCTCAGACTTCACGTGATAACCCGTGCTTTTTTTCGCAATAATTAATCGAAGCTTATAAAAAACACTTTAAATAAAAAAGGTTTCAGAGTAAGTGTCGAAAATTTTTCAGGCAAATAGGAGCTTTATTCATCACAAAATAAATTCTCACCAGAAATGTATCGAAAATTATTCTTAATAATCACAGCCAAAAGTAATAAACGTTCCCATAAGAACTACAGATTATAATGGTACAAGAATTTTTAAAATATCTTGGCTCTGAATATGTATTTTTAAAACTAACAGGACTTTACATATGTATGTAAATATGAGTGTATCTTGCAAACATTCTTTACCTTAGAATCTTCGTATTATGTCGAAATCAATCGATCTATTTTCTTACGCGACCCTCATAACCCCAACGTTGATTACGCGCAATCTATCTATCCACTTTGGTCGTAGTCACGTTCCGTCGTTCTCGAATTTCCGCTCTTCCGAGTTTCCATTAACTCCCGTGGTTCGGATAGTCGATCTCGTTCGTTCGTTACGCGATATTGCGAAGACTTCAATGCTGAAGAAGATGGAACGGGAAGTTCGTGTAATCTGTTTGTATAGCTATATACATATATATGAAGCATTCCAAACCAACTCGTTCAGGGTCTGACCCTCGACCTCTTGAATTTCATGCCCGATTTTTCAGGTTATTGTTCTATCACTAAACAACAATCACAATTTTCATTAGATAAAAAAAGGCAATTTATATACTTACGATCATTTATGACGAAAATACTGGAGGCCATTTAAAAAAATCTGAAACAAATTCTCTTAAATCGTGTATTAGAAATCAATATTTTTGAACTTAGGCCTAAAGTAGGCCGGACCTTGTTTCTATTTTGTTATTAATTTTTTTTCAATTATTGTTTTTGAAAAAAAAAATGATAAAAAATAGAAGCAAGGTCCGACCCAGTTTAGGCCCAAGGTTTAAAATATTGATATGTAATACAGATATTATGAGAATTTTTTCAGATTGGAAAAAAATTGCCTTTCGTATTTTCGTTATAAAGAATCGTACGTATATAAATTGTTTAAAAAAAAAGAATAAAAATTGTGGTTGCTCTTTAGAGACGGAAGAATAACATAAAAAATTAGGGATGAAATCCAAAAGGTTGAAGGTCACACCGAGGGCGACTTAGTATGGAATGCCCCATATATATACCCACAGTATATAACTGAAACAGTTCTCGTCGTGGTGTCCCGGATTAATTAACATCTACGAAGGCAGAAATTACGTATCGAGGCGAGGGAAAGATGTCTGCCCATGGGAACGCTGCGGCAGATTGATACACTCGTTAGCAGATGTTCTGTAGCTTGTTTTTTCGTTTCGCCTTTCACCGCCGTTCTGCTTTTATTTCTTTTCTTTCGAATACACGTCGACAGTTGACTGCGTATGTAATATCTGAGGATTTTATAGACAGGTCCTTCATAACATTTTCTTTCATTCCTTTTTCCCATGTCTCGTTATCTCTAATTAGGAAGCGTAAATATACAAATGCGAGCATCCAAGAGTCTACAGTCTGGCTCGACAGTATGCACGCACCAATTTTCTCGAATGAGTCGTCGAGCAAAAAACGGACTATTACAATCTGTCGCAAAAACCTAACTAGACTGTTGGCGGCATTACCGAATTTATGAATTTATGAATTTGGAATTTATGAATTTGGAATTTATGAATTTGGAATTTATGAATTTGAAATTTATGAATTTGGAATTTATGAATTTGGAATTTGTGAATTTGGAATTTATGAATTTGGAATTTATGAATTTGGAATTTGTGAATATGGAACTTATGAATTTGGAGTTTATTAATTTGGACTTTATGAATTTGGAACTTATGAATTTGAGTCTTATGAATTTAGAACTCATAAATATATAGATGTCAGATTTTTCGTCAATAACCTCTAAAACCAGAAAGAGCTCAACATAATCCAAATCAAATAATCATTCATCATCAATTAACCCCGCCATGTTGAATCGACTATGACGAATTTCCGGGGTTAAGTTAAGGTTGTCAGTGAGCAACCTTAAAAATAGCCAAGAGCCGACTTTCATCCAGACGAACGAACAACAATCGCTTTATCCGCCACCATTTTGAATGTCCAAAAATCGAGAAACGTCAAAAATGGAGGCATACTTTCGGGACTCGAACACCTTCTTGATACCTTGGCAAAAGTAACGTTCCGTTATGTACTAAACATCGCATGCACTGGAAAAAAAGCTACATAAATTATGGCGTTCAATACAACTTACACCGACTTCCTCGTAGTCCGGACGATCCGGTGCAGCAGCCAATCGATGACCGTTCCTGTGTCCACCGAGAGCTCCCGTGCCACCGACGCCCGATCGTCTCTCGTCGATTAGAAATATCTCCGTGAGAACGATGACGCCGAAAACCGCGAAGAACATGACGACGAGCATGAACGACATGTTCGCACGTTCCTTGAGGACGCCGGCATTGTTCCGGCTCCCGCCGGAACCGGTTCTTCGTACACCCATGCCTGTGAGGCTCTACAATGGGCATTGAAAAAAAAAACCGAAAGTTAACACCTAACTTAAATATATCCTTCGTGACTCCTCAAGATAACGTTAATTCCACGTAGACATCGGGTGTTTAAAACATTTTTACGTTCCTTCGATTGGAAATAATCACGGCTGTTTTACTCGAAACCGAGTATACGCGAATTACTCGAAATAATAACGTTCCACGGCGTAAAACGTACGTTAGAAGAAATTCTACGCCACCTCGGATGAAAACAACTACTCGAAGTTTTACTCGGAAACGAATATCGTAGGGGAAACGTGTTCGAAACCCGACGCAACTCAGCGTCGAATATCGTCCTTCCGATTCAACGATGAACAACTCAAATCAGGCGAAACTGGTTCCGATAAAGCACGATAGTAAAACTAAACCGAAACTCGAATCCGGTATATTGCAATATCCGAAATTTATAAGGTATTCGGATACTTTTCACAGTTTTGGGTTTCTTTATTTTTGCCACTAGGCAGTAAAATACGGATAAACGCGACTTACCTAATAAATTGGACGAGAAAACGCTGCCAAGCATGAGGACGGTGGTTGATTCTGCAAACAATCCAAAAAGATGGAATTTCGTGTAAAGCTGATTTTATCCTCAATTTTATTGACGAAAATACAATTTTCGTGTATCGAGAAAATGTGAAAATTGAAGAAAAATTTGTTTATTAGACAGTTCGCTGGAAAAAACCATATTATTATGTCCAAAAAAAAAAAGAATCGAGGTTGAGGTTGAAATGTTGACACTGAATCATAGAACAGTCTCTTGCATTTTTCGATTCATGAATTCCGTGAGAAACAAAAGAAATGAAGAGCATCATATCGAGTGCGAAATTTTTGTGCGTAAGAACGTCGCAATCAATGGCATGCTTTGACATTGGGTGTCCGGTGTTTGTAAACATGGCAAAATTATCGAGCTGAGGTTAAGACATACGATAAGAAACAATGACAGGACATATGTTTTCGTTATCTTTATTACGGTGACTCATCGTGGCTAACATTGCATGACACAAAAAACCCCTGCGAAATTAGTTTTCCGTTACGTTTTTATCTTCGTTTTCATACTACGTTAATATTTACATTTCATATATAAAACGTACGAAAATAATATGCAAATTATTTTCAATGTAAAGCATATCTAAAAAATATCGTATATTTGTATTTATATGGTAGACATTCTCTGCACGGTTACAATAGTAATTCTATAAGTGCGATCGTCAATTTGGTTAAAAGTAGCGAATAAAGAATTTGCGCGTTTGCTGAAGTCGATTGGGCAATTCGTAGCATACACTAGTTATCGTAAATATGCTACAAATATACTTCAAATTCTGCAGGGATGTAATGAAAACGTTGATGCTTCAGCGCCCGGTTGGATTATCGTTCAAGACAAATGTCAAAAAAAGGAATATTAATGAACCATCTCAAAAACCAATACGACCGCTCAAGAAGTCAAAATATTCTTTGAGGTGAGATATAAACGTCTCTGGGGCTGAAATGTCTTAAATCAGACAGGACGCCGAAGCACGAAGGTTTATATTACATCTCTGCAGAATTTAAAGTATATTTGTAGCATATTCACGATGAATAGTGTATACCATGAAATCGCTTATAAAAATTTACTCCAGCACCCACTTAAGACATCCAATGTATATCAATGATGATGAAAACAAAGTAATATAACGATAATCGATCTCGTTACCACCATCGGTTTTTACTGTGATTCGACGTGAGGTCTCAGCGTAACTCTGATTGGCTCGCCAATCACGTCGCTGTTCTCACGCTATTGGCGCGCCGGTCGACTCCTTTGTGTTATAAGGCAAGGTCTCAGAGTACGAGAGAATCAGTACTAATGGGATATTCTGTCAATTTTTACCTCAACTAATAATTTATCTGCGAACCACCAACTTATAAACCTTTTTATGTGTAATTAAAACCACGTTAGTAAAGTTCCTTCAAGAACAGATATAACTATGGTCAAGCCACAAACACAATATAATGAAACCAAAAAAACGGAAAAATCAGTATCCCTGCACTCCTCGCTTCGAGCGGTCGGCGTGGACGACAAGTAAAGGTAAAACTAGCAAATAATGAACAGTACAGTTTAGTGCAGTGAAGTAAAAAATTCACCGCTGTCAACGGGCATCCACTTATCAATCAAGAGTCTTAACTACAAACTGTTTTGTATAGGTAGGCTTTGCCATATGAACAAACCCTTTGTCGCCAATATGAAAACATTCCTAATTTAGGGTAATCGCGATCGCAATATAAGTAAGGAGGAAGGAGGCGCGTAATTTGAACCCGCAAATCGATCCATGAATGACTTAATTCTATTCCAATCCCAGAGTGAAAGAACTTCACAGTTTCAGAATCACCGAACTCTCGACGTAGAGAGCAATCTCTGTTTGCAAATATGAGAACAGTGCTCTCCTCAGTGCATCCCCAATTTAGAGCAATTGCGATCGAATAATAGGATTGAGGGAAGGAGGCAGGTAGGGACATTGAATCCACAAATCGATCTATGACTCGATTCCATTCCAATCCATGAATCGAAGGAGTGCTTCGCAGACCCACTGTCAACGACACGCCTAACTTTTAATGTAGAGAGCAATCTCTATTCGCAAATATGAATACTCCTCTATTCAGAACATTTCTAATTCAGGGTAATCCAATTGTAAGAAAGAGAGAAAGAAAGAAAGTAGGATGGATGAATGTATGTAATTTCAATCTACAAATCGATTCATGACTGACTCCATTCCATTGCAATCTCCGGGTCAAAGAGGTGCTATGCAGATGAACGGAAGCTCTTCAATGATCGCTACGTCTGGCATGTATGAACATAAGGGCTCTTTGACAACCCGCGAAAATCTCTAACGTCGACCACTCGGAATTACGTTAATTCTCAAAGTCATATTGACTCTGCAAAATTATCCACGTTTGACATTATCCATTTTAGCGGATACGCATTCTCGCGATCAAGGTTAGGACACGTTCCTTTGTCCTCTACGTTCAACGCTCATGCCTCCTGTTTACAACCTCCCCTTCTTTCCCTCTGGCTAGTAACAAGCTTATGGCATGCTTTCACGAAAACGCGCATTTCGTGGAATTTCGTGTTACATGAAACTCATGTACTTTCCTACGTATAATATGTATCCATCGACTTATTAAAAGATTTGTCATGGAATCAGTAATTTTTTAAAACTCAACACAATGTAGTCTTCTAAAAGAGAATGTATGTGTATAAGATATATATATTTATCTCTCTATATTATAAAAAGATTTCGCTGCGCCGCCGCCGCCGCCGTGTACAAGAATCGAGCATAGCAACCGTTGCCATGACAACGGTCATGATTGCTATATCTTTCTATATTAGCCCCTAATGGGAGCGCGTGAACTCCAATAACATCCTAGTTTATATATACATGTATTCGTATTCCAAAACGTTTCATGTTTCGATTATATTACTCACACATCTTAGCGAAAATCTAAAACAAATGTATGGGAAATATATGGAAAATCTGTGTTAATGGTATTATACGCAGTTACAACGCAAAAATATCGTATATGTCACGCGTATTTTGCACATATATTCTCATGTGGGTCATGTGTAGATTGAAATAAACAGAACAAACATTTCGCTGTCCAATTTCATAGAATAACCGTCAGCAGCAATATTGCTTGTCCCAGGATTCAAATTTATCGTTCTATTTACGTAACAAATTACGTTTGGGTCAATTAGTTAATCGGGGTCGCGCTGCAATTTTTGTTTGACTTTTCATACGCCGTAGCATATTCGTCTCGTTAACAACTAATTGCATCTCCCACGGTCCATAATCCCACGGAAAATTCGCTAACGCCGGAAGTTTGATGATCCACTAACTCTATAACGGTAACACGTTATTTCCGTGCTTAGCATTAATCTTGCTCGGTGATGAAACTATGTAGCACATACGTTCAAAGCGATCGTTTTATTCCTACAAATTATTAATCAATCAATAACTCGACTGATAACTATTGATTATTCTTTAAGCGGCGCTTGTCATGTTTATGTTATTGGATTTCATTGTTGTGTCATAAATTTATACACTGAAAAAAAATGTCATTGATTCAATAAATCCATCGTTTGCGGGCTACCAAAAACAAGCCAAATTATCAAGTTAATTTGAATTCTAATTCCTCCAATTTCCATACGAGATCGAAACAATAACTCTAAAATAAGCAAAATAATATTTTATTATTTCAATGTTAAATGGGATTGAATGAGAACTAGAGTTAATTTGAAACTACTTCTTTTGGCAACCCGCAAACGATTGATTTATTGGATCAATGATATTTGTTTTTCATTCAGTGAAGAAAATTTATGTGAATATAGAAATGGTAAAATTGTTCTTTTAATATACTGAATATTAAAATTTTACATTTAATTCTTGTCACGAATCACAAACATCATGATTTTTTCAAATGAATGCCTGATTAAATTTCTATAATATTTTTGTCGATTTTACGTCGCTCAATATTGACAAATAACAAGCAAAAAAAACTTGAAGAAACAGCTTCGAGTAGACACTTAATGCGTTCTTAAACCCTCGAGAATTGTTCAATCTCGTTGAAGCACCGTCGACGCTCGGGCCCTAATACTCGACCTTTTTCTTATCGAATTGGAACTATTCCAACGGGATTTAAAAGGGCACTACGATTAATTCCCTCGGATTTTCGAGATAATCGTGAGAGAGCTCTATTTCCACTAGAAAATGTTTTACTTTTGCATCGCAATGATGGTGGAATTAGCACAAGCAAAGTTTCGGAAAAACTAAAATCAAAGTCGTGCAAATGCCGTTTAATAATAAGTTCATACGAATATTAACACAATTAATAACACTATCTCACCGATTGACACTGAAAATATAGTCGTAACCGAAAATAACTTGATCTCCGTAAATAAACTGTAACCACATGATAGTATTTATTAACTTCAGTAACGAACGAGGTCGTAAACGTTTGCCAATTTTTTTTACATTAGTCATAACTTCAATTCCGAATAAAACAGAAGATAGTTCCAACTTTAACTTGTCATTCAATAATTTCCGCGACCGCGACGACTTTCCTCGTTGCGGTGAGTGCATTGAGCGTCAGAAAAAAGATGCCTCTGTATTTGTATCCTGGTGTCAGGTTGAAACTACACGGACCTTTTGATACTATTTCTGCTGAAGGTGTCAGAGAATCTCTCAGAGACAGGCAGAGACAAGGAGAAGGATTTTCATTCCGTAGCTTGGCATTTCCTTGTGTCGCTCGGGACACCACAGAAGGAAAAGAAATGACACGGGACGGGCAGCATGAAGAATTAGATGGTCGAC
Source organism: Clistopyga incitator (assembly GCA_947507545.1). NCBI lineage: Eukaryota > Metazoa > Arthropoda > Insecta > Hymenoptera > Ichneumonidae > Clistopyga > Clistopyga incitator. Next base: position 9,080,671 of record OX382176.1, read on the forward strand.
CCACAGCCGGAAAGTCTCTCGGGTCTCGTAATTACAAGCACAGTATTCGGTATTTATTTTTGTCAAGACTCTATTGCAGATGTGCAGAGCAACGAGGGAAGAGTACAATGATGAAAAAGTGTTGTTAAACGGTAAAGGCTCTGGCGACTGGAAAATAAGGAAGGGAAAGAAGAGAAAAAAAGGTCGCGAGATTGAAAAAGACGCAAGTAAATTGCGTTTTCTTCAGCTCGCGGAGATAGGCGACTCCGTTGTAATGGTTGAACTTTGCCCTCTGCTGAAAGCATTTTTCCGGGCACTCGCTGCTCGTACAGACTCTTTGAAATTCCGTTATTACGGTAACGAAATTCTTGTAATTTTCATGCATGCTGCGCTGAGCACCGAAATAGCATTCCTCCAGCGATAAAAGGGAGTACCTGATATAGCCAGTGCTAGGGCCACGGTGGTCAAAAATCATTTTTAAAAACAACAAGATTTTACTTCTCTAAAAGGATGTTAATCGACTCTAGACGAAAACGAATTATTACACCGTCCACTAATTCATTAAAAGTGAAAGATAATTTTTTTCTTCGTATCGTCTGAGAGATAAATTGCAGCTGGATTACTGTGTATTATCAGTTTCAGTTTTGCGCTATTATCTCCATAACATTACCCATGCAAACTATCATGAAAAGTATTTTAAAAAGTTCTCGCAATCGAGATTTTGTAATACCAGTAAAAAAGAGAAAGAAAACGATTAAAGACCATTTAATTTTTTTTAATCAACCCCTTTCAGCATCGTGAAAAATTAATTGATTCCATTAAATTCATTCCTTTTTTTATAAACTACTAATCGGAACACTATTCGGTTGATACATTAAATTTAATAGTATACATTGGTTTTTTATATGTTCAAAATAAATTTAACAACTTTTCGTTTTCATGCGGCATTTGGAACTTGACTAACACGTAGTAGGACGACTACCTTAAGAAACAGAGGAGCTTCATGCCAACTATGCAGCTACCAATTCCAGGTCGTTACTCTTTATTATTTCCCGTATACATAGTTCGACGTTGCAGTAAAAAAAGTAAGTTGAGAATTTTCTTCCGCCTGTTGCGCAAAAAAAATCGATATTCTATCTCCGCTTCTGTTCCAAAGCCGACGAGGAAAGTCTACGAGATTTTCGAGGTAAAATTTCTTCGCAGCGAGAACGGAAGTTGAATATCCAGCGCCATTTCCGGCATTGCTGAGTGCTTCGTACCTCACGCTTCGGCCTTTCCCTCCGATTTTCCTTCCTTCAGCTGCTCGCCAACTTCTCGAAAGCCACGGTATTAAAAATAAGAATATTTCAGGGACATTTCCATTCAGGCAAACAAAAAAAAAGAAATCCAAAATGATTGAAAACACGAAAATGTGCCGACATGAGAACTTATGGAATGTTATTGGGCAATTCGAGACTAAACTGCCCAAGTAAAAAAAATGTTGAGTTGAAAACCACGCGACGTAAGTGCATAAATTCCGTTTTATTTTTTAATAGACGAGAATATCGCATGTCGCCCGGATTAAGAAGAAATTGCTTCAAAGTTGTTAACTTTTAGTTTAATTAGAGACCGAAAAAACTTTTCCATTTTCTTATGAGTGACGCTGAATTGAAAATTTGTTTTTAAACAATGATGGACAATTTCAGACTTGGCGGGTTGGAATTATATAAACTGATCTTGAGAAATTGTTTCACTTTTTTTTTTTTTCTTTTCGAACTGGCATGGAATGCCTCGTATGTGCCTATACATAAATGCATGTGTATATCAGCGTGTCGAGCCAACACGACACCCTGAAGGAAGGATGTAAACGACCTCTGGCACGCGAGCGAAATGCATGAACTCTGCGGGTTTTCCTGTCACGTTAAAAGGCGATAAGATAAGAAGGAAAAACCACTTTCCATGGCTTGAAACCTCGCAGACTTTTGCGCCCAGCTTGCCATGTCTCATTTGCTTTTTTTTTTAATTTTATTTAGCTCCACGTCTGTTAGTGACGTATGTAAAGTGGCCCTGAACTCGCTTTATATTCAAGCTTTATCATCCACGCACACAATAAGGTTACACATAACATAATAGTGTGTGATAAGAACGTAATACCAGCGTCAACAGAAGCAGCAGCACCGGGGCGCAACGATGAAATTCAGTCGTAAACGTTACGAAGCACTTTGGTTTCAAGGCAAAACTTGCTAAGATTAGGAACGATAATCACAAATTTTAACGTCCGTTTTACATCCTCGAAATGCGTTATAATCTCGACTCGCCATGAACTAAATTACCGCAATAGTCGATAATGTATACGGCGAACGGCTGTTTTAAAATGGCCGGCAAGTTTTTAGGGTAATTGGCTGATGATTTCGATTAGTTTTAATGGAACGATGATTTTTTAGAGCATGCACTTAGATTGCAGGCTTTTTTTCTGACGAATCGTTTTTATGACAGTTAAGTAGTGCTTGTGAAAACACGCCCCTTGATTTGTCATGAATTTGTAGGTCGATAAAAATTCAGCGTTGGACGCGCTCATTTCAAGATTAAGTTTGTTGAGTTAATCCTCGAATGTGTGCTCGTGGAAGTTCCTTAATCATCAAGTGCCTTTTAGAGAGACGTACAGAGCCCCAAAGCTACTGGCGAAAATGGCAAACAGCGAAAAACACGCGAAAAGCGAATCATCGAGTACGTGCGTAAAAAATGGGGTCGAGAAGCGACGCCTGACGAGAAAAGTGAGACCCCTTTTCGCTTACTGACCGTGGGCACTTATACCGTAGCCTGAAATCCTTGACTCGAAGTTCCATTTGCGCGGTAAACTAGCACGTTTTATCAAAGTTTTTTTCCCTCCAAATACAGAAAAAATAGCCAAGAAATTTATGCATATCTCTGAATACCACCCAATAAATTCAATTTCGTAAAATCGGTTTCGACTGACGCAAGGTAAATGCGTGCTGTAATCTGTAATTTATTATCATATTTTCAAAATGTACTCAACATTTGTTTGTTCGGTTTATTTTTCATTGGAAATTCCTCAACAAAAAACTAGAAACATGTTTTTAAACAATAATTAATCAAGAATAATTAAACAATAATTAATAAAGAGATATAGCAACCATATCAAACGTTGCTATGGCAAGCATTGTCATAGCAACCGTTGCCATGGCGAGCGTTGTCATAGCAACCGTTGCCATGGCGAGCGTTGTCATAGTAACCGTTGTCATGGCAACGGTTGCTATGCTCGATTCTTGTGCATGGCGGCGGCAGCGGCGACAGCGAAATCTTTTTATAACATCGTAGGATACGTCGTCATATATGCACGTTGCTCGACGATCCTTTGTGTCGAGCCCAAAAACTAATATGGAGAAGATAGTAAACGGCGAAAAACACACGAGAAGAGGATCATCGAGTACGTGCGTAAAAAACAGTGTCGTGAAGCACGCCTGACGAGAAAAGTGAAAACCCTTTTCGCTTTCGGCCCCTGGGCACTCATAACGTAGCCTTAGATCCTTGACTCGAAGTTGTGGGTGTCTCCCCGCGAGTTACCCAAGGGCTTCGAGTGACTTAACCCGGTGTGCTGCACTCGAGATTCAGCCGGTGGGAATTTGCCTCGTCGTTGTCATGAGAAAGGGCCACACTGTGGGGCTTATCTTCCCTCCCATTTTCGAGAGACAAAATTATATCCCTCCGCCTTTATCCTCGAGCCCCTCAGCGTATCGTCTACCTTGCAGTCTGTCGGTACTGCATTTAGAGCCGCAATTCTCATGACAGCCATCCTCTCTACTTGAAACTCGAGGGAACGTCGGCTCGAAAACTCTTCGTTAACGGACCATTCTTCTTTATGTATTATACACCTTTTCCGTGTTCAGTACCGAGGGCGCTTTAGGCGAAGAATCGTTGAAGCTTTGTGCGTAAGAGGAAAATCCAAGCTTTGATCGAATCGAGTATCAGGAAAGCTCTTATCTTTAATATCTTGGACTCAATTTTAAAAAAAAACGTTGAAACACCAATAAAGTATTAAAAAAAAGCTTCGTGTGGCCCGAAGAGTGACAAGTTGCTCAAGTTGCTATTCCCACCAATGCATAGGTAAATTCTTAATGACGGAAGGTTGGTCATTTTGCTGTCAAGAGCAGTACGTGAACGCTTTTGATATTACCACAATCGTCGTCAATCGTGTGATCTCCTAGTCATTTAGAATGTCTCAAAAACGCGATAAATTTGCGAGAATATGTGACGGTTATGTTACCGACAGCATTATGACTGCATGACGGAAATTTACTACTTTTCAACCGGAATTTCAAAACTCAATACCTACATTTTATATATATGTATGTTAAATTGCTGGCATCGACATAAACAGACTTCCGTACAGAGCTTTATAAAAAGCGAAGAATACAGGACGCAGTGTGACAGTTTCTGCTTTTCTCTATGCGGAAGCAAAAGCAAAGCCTTCTCCAGTCTGCATTTAAGACCCTCTTAATTTACTCTTTGACCTCTGCACTGGCAAATATTAGTCTTCAATCACATTGAGCGTCGATTTATCACTCGGCATGTGATGTCTCCACCGTGCACGTCGAAATGTCCACTCGTTCGATATTGCGAGTAGTGAGCAATGCGACTACGAATACGTCTTTTTAGCGAGCACCGCCTGTGTGTGTGTGTGCGTCTGTGACTACCTGTGTTTGGATAACCTCTATGCTTTGTCGTGCTTTATGTACATCCGCCATGCGACACAAACTCCTGCAGTTAAGGTTTTGTGCAGAGATAAAAGTCATCGATGTACCGAATTATCGTGAAGGGATTCGCAAAATAGTGTTGATCGATTCTGGGTGAAAACGAATTATTACGCCGTCCACTAACCTATTAAAATTGAAAGATAATTTTTTCTTCGTAGCGCCTGAGAGATTCAAAATTGCTGGTGGATCAGTGAGCAATGTGACCACGAATAGTTTTTTCAGCAAGCGCCACCTGTGCGTGTACGTCGGTGACTACTTGTGTTTGGATAACCTCTATGCTTTGACGTGTTTTATGTACGTTCGCTGTGCGACACAAACTCCGATCGTTTAGGTTTTGTGCGGAGGGAAAAGTCATCGATGCACCGAACTATCGTAGAGGTATTCGCACACATTGGCGGGATGCTCACAATCCTCCAGCAAAGCCTCGCGCTCGTCGATTAATTAGGGCGGCCGAGGCAATTTATTGTCCCTCGAAACAATGACGCCAGAAACGAAACCATCGAACTGCCATGTAGTTCGCTAGTTCTCTCGATCTCTCCACTACACAGCAAATCTGCGCGTCTGTATGCACAGCCCAGTAGATGCAAATGGCATGAATACGGTTTTCGTACACGTACAAACGCCGTTCTGTGTATCCAAGCCCTAGATTGGATGTTCGACAACCTCGTTCCGCGATTCTCATTCACTTCGTCATATTGATCTTCTATTTTATTTTATTTCTGTTAGCTTTGTGCCCATGTGGCGTTTTTATATTTCGCTTCCAATGCTTTTTACATCAGCGAGTCGAATGAAAGAATGGAAAAAAATATAAACAAAGTGAGTTCGAAATTCGCTTTGCTTATTTCTCTTGCATTGATAATCTGATATTGAACCTATCGGTCGAAGTAAAATGAAAAAAAGCGTTACGTTGAAATGTATTGAACTATTTGTATATTGAATTGTATTCAATAAAAATTCAAGGCTTGAGGAAGGTAATTGGCCCTTATTTTTTGCCGATGACAGGCTATCGATTATTTGTATTGAAAGTATTTTTAATACTTATTGTAGTTAAAGTGATCATGTTTATGTCTAAAAATCATTATGATTTACTTTCAAATAATTCTGTCAGAGCTCGAAATGTTTATTTTTCCACGGTAGTTAGTTACGACCATATTTTTTAGTATTCTTAAAGCTTTTTCATTAAAATGTTTATACTTCTTTCCTAGATTTGAAAAAATGGCAAAATAGGCATCTTCCAGTCGTTGCAAATTGCATGAATGCGGTTTTCACGCTCGTGCAAACACCGTTATGTGTATCCAAGTACTCGAACGGATGTCCGACGAGTTCGTTTAACGATTCTCATCACTGTGTCATGTTCATCTACGGCCTTTTTGTCAGCTTTTTATCCATACAATAGTTTGACATTTTCTCTTCAACGCTTTTCACTTTAGGGAAATGCGTAGTTTGCAGTAACATTTTGAAGCTCCCTTTATTAATTCGTTTCCCGGCAATAATTGAATTTAAAAAAGCGTTTTTATATGAAAATGAAAAAATAGTACAACAATTCAGGTCTGGGTGAACCAAATGGACCGTTATTTTTCCTCCTGACGAGTGGTACGTTTTTTTAATTGAAGCTATTTACCATTTTCATTGCAGTAATAGTATATTACACTACAAGGACTGAAAGCTTGCAATTTCTACACTCGGCTTCGCCTCGGGCATCATAGCGCACAGTTCAGGGCTTTCAAACCTCTGCTCGTTTGATGTTTACTATTTTTCTTTATAGCCGGTCGAAAGTACGGAAAAATAAAAAATAAAAGAAATTGCATGTACTGATGCCTGCCCGCCATTTACGGCATGAGCGAAGCGCGTGTTGCTAGTCGGGGACCAGGCATCAAATAAAGAAGAAGAGGAAATATAATTATAGTTTTGAAAAAATATTTCTTCAAGCTTATTGACATTCTAAAAGCGTTCGGTACCAAATGTTAATCCCGCCTCTGCATCTAAATCTCTTAATACTTCTCCCTCGTCCAGTGATTCTTCTGATGAGGATGTTTCGTTCATTTTTCTGTCTTACCAATTATTTCTCACTCAGAGGTTATGGATAACTTCCTATTCGTAAAAACAACAAAATCAATTGAGTGAGCGACCACGATCGCTGACTGGCGGCCTCCTCGTCTATCGGTTAAGCTATTATTTAGGGAGGTATGGACAGCCAATCCAGGAAACCCAGAATACACTATGCGGCTCCAGTAGTGGCAACGTTCACGGCGCACAAAACAAAGATGTGGGCTCTTATCCTGGGCCGTTGCTGATGGGAGCGCACGTACCGTGAACGTTGCCACTATTGGAGCCACGCAATGCATTCTGGATTTCCTGAACCGGCTGTCCATACCTCCTTAAATAATAGCTTACTATCGGTGTCAGTGCATTAGCAATTTCTTTTTCTGTAGCAGACTGCACGCGTGTCCCTAGCAACGTATAAATATTAGGCTTTCGGCTTCACAGTCGAAGCCAAAAGTACGTAATTTTGACCGGACACGAAGAAAAATGAATTATGTTTGTCTCTAAATATCGTTACTTATTTTTAATGTTGTTGATTATAAACGCTCGAAATGTTCATTTCTGCTCAACCATTACTTACGATTATTGTTCATTCAATTTTACGATTTTTTTTTCATTTCAATGCGTACATTTTTATCGTCGATAAAAAAAGGAGGAAACATGCGTTGAAGTTTGAAATTGCCAATGTGTTGCTGATACTGTTGAGTGGTTCGATGGCTTCTATTGCATTACATCGCATGTGGTATCGATAGAAATATACATGGACGAACTGGTGGAGCATAGAGAGTGTGTTGGCTGTGCTGGCTGCGACGTACTACAGTGCCATCATATTTCATGGTAATCGAAGCTCAACACACGTCAAGGAACGCCGATATCACAGCGACCCACGCGAGCTCATACTTTACAGTAATATTGTGATTCGTGGCTCGATATGGCTGCGTCACATCGGTCATGAAAATCGAGCGTCGCTCGTGTTCCGATTCGCAGCTGTAATAACAAGAGATTGCCCGCAATTTGAAATATATAGATTGCAGACATAATCCGCATAATAGAAATCGACTTAAATTTATATCTGAAGAAGGCATAGATATGTGAGGTAATAAAAAAAAAAAAAACATTTTGTTTAATCGTTCTTTAAAACGTGAATCCCACGTTAAATCATTTTTTTCATAGAAAAACATTTACATTGTAAAAATGCAGAGCAATTTCACATGTTCTTGTTAAAATGTATTTAAAGTCATTTTCAAACGGAAAATATCGATATTTCCAATTATCAATCCGATACGCGGGGAATCCCTGTTGCAAATGAACAATCGGTCTATAATTGAGCTTCGGAATTGAGAAATTGTCCAACCGGCGACTCGGAGGAATGGCAAATCGTGATTGGTCGCAGCGTCACGAGCAATCAAAAAATAAAATCTAGGCCAGTTTGGTCTCAAGATAGTAACAGCAATAAAACCTTTGAAATATGAATAGAATCGATTGGGTAAGGTAGTATTCCGGGGTAAGCGAGAGCAACGAAGTGACGTAATTCGAGGTTGAAGATTTGGGGAAGTAACGCAAAGACGTCCTGATTTAATACTCTCTAACCGCCTTCGCCGTTCGTCGGTGTTACGAACAACAAGGAAGAAGAACGTGCGGTCGATATAACGCCGCCAAGACGTCAACGCGTAGCTGAAAGGTCAGTGAAGAGAATTGATTTCTCGGTTCTTCGAGGAAAGTGTGAGTGCACCAACAACCGGGACACCTGACACGTTTATAGATTTTTTTGTGTGCTTTTGTGTCAGCGCTATCAATGCGACCTCTCGCGGCCATCACATCTGCGTTTTTCTTTCCTCTCTTTTTATTTCCGTCTTCATTTATCGTTATGCCAAACAAGCCAGTAAACCTGAGTTCGAAACTGTCTCGTTCTTTGTTTGCTTACCACATACTTAAACATCTAAGCGCGTCTGTATGTAGTATTTAAGGACTTTATGGCCGACTTTTCTATTGCTGAGCTTGCTAGTTGGGCTCGCAAGTGGTTCACTCTTGACAAATAAATACATTGATTTTTATGAAGGTCGGCGTTTACTTCAAAATGCCGGCGAGGGGCGGGGGTTAATTTAATACATTTAATAAATGCATCGAAATATAGTAACTATTAATCGCATATAGACTGAATAAAAGTTCTGATAAAAAAATTTTTAAATATGCATCCACTGTTAGAAAAGGCCATGCCACATCGACAGTCGATTATATCGAAACACAGGAGCGGAAATAGAGTCGCGAATTGTATAAACTTGTAAATATCGTGTTTAGCCATGAGAAAAGACAAATTAGGAAAAAGAAATGCAAACGCATCGAGTACATTGTTACTAGTATATACAGGGTGAGGCACATTAAATGTTACGGAGCAATATCACTCAAAAGCTATTGATCATATCCAAAAATGTTTCAGACAAGAGTTTCAGTGTTCAAGAAAGCCGTAATACTGGACCGCCCAATTTTCTTATCGGCGAAGGCCCTGAAGCTACGTCAAGGTCAACGAATCCAGCGATCGCTGAATGCGTCTTAAAATCAGTAATATTGCCGTCGAAAAAAAAAAAAAAAATACATGCTTCCATTTAAATAAATTGAGTTGACCTTGACGTAGCTTCAGCGCCTCGATTGATGAAAAAAAAAAAAATAGGGCTGTCCCGCGTAACGGCCTTCTCGAACACTGAAACTTTTGTCTGAAACATTTTTGGATATGATCAATAGATTGCGTGTTATTGGCCTATAAACCTTTATGTGCCTGACCCTGTATGAATACAGTGAATGTACGAGAGATTATTAGTTTCCTCAAAACGAACTAGTGCCCACAATTCAATATAAAAGAATGAATAATCGACTAAAGAGAAGTGAAAAGTTCTCGTGCTGGACACATTAATGAATCGTTAATGAACGATAAAGGACACCGAGGTTCATCGACGCGCACGTGGAAGATGTCGACACTCTCGGTAACCTTTCACAGCGAATTTATTCTTCCACGTACATAAAAATAATTGAGCGGAACGCAGTGCAATGACTGGCAACGTCGAGTGCGTCAATGAACCGTAACGGGTCGCGCTCACCCTGCGCTCGTAACCCGGTCACATTTTTTTCCTTTTTGTTTATTATTACCCCAGGAAGAGGACAGAGGGAGGCACGGGTAGATCGGAGCCACGATTGGCCAGAGAGGAGGGCTCATCGGTTGCCTTTAACTGGTAGGGAGAGAGCGTGTAATGAAAGCGAGATAAATTGTTGTCAGAGCTGACCGCGAGCGCGAGATCCGATCAACACGCGACGAGGAACTCCCCAACTCTGGCCAGTTGACCCACCACTCGTCGACCGACTCTCGCGATATATTCTCCGCTTGATTTACTTTCACTGCCTTTCAATCCATTTATTTTTTGTATCTCCGTGATTACGCGTTTTGCTTGCACCCTTAAGAGACAATTTTCTGCAATTTCTGTCCTTTTTATTTATAACGTTTTCACTGAATCATGAATTTCAGGAGCAGAAAAAATGCTGAGATCGCTTTGGACGTCCTCGGTACGTTGCTGACGATGGTGATTCGAGTGACCCAGATGGGATTTGTTCAAGCGGGCCCTAGGGTTTAAATCTGATGGGAGTGTCCTGAGGATCCCAAGGATGCAAATTGCAAATCGAAGCAGCACGCACGAGCAACGCACAAACGCCGACATACTCGTGAATGACTCTCATAATGTTCGGTGTATTGTATAAAAATTCGTTTTAGAGAAAAATGTTCAGATACAAAAAAATGTAACGTAATAATATAACATTAAGTGGGAAAGCGGGCGGAGCGCGTGTATGAAAAATTAGTGAGGGTAAAAAAATATGCGTACTTGTCTGGGGTTAAAATCAATTTTGTTGATGATGATTCGTTCAAGGAGAAATTAATCTCCTGTCTGATAGCCTCTGGTTTATCTAATTTTAAGTGGATCCCATTAAACTTCATGTCAACAATAGTACTTTTTTTAAAACCCGCACCAAGCTCTGCGGGTTAGAGAATAACAGCATTGTTATGTTTAAACGAAATTAGCCTCTTGTCTCAGAACTTGTATTATCGGTATTAAATAAATAGCAAAAGTGGCTGTTCGTTTATCACGTGACTAATTAAATACTAGTTTATTAATCCCCCATGGGTAATCTTTGTTAAAATCATCATAGAGAATTCTTTGTAATTATTAGTCAAATTGCGGGTTTGGTATTATTTAAATTTCATTTATATCGAGTACAAATTTTGTATTCTTATTGTAAAAATATGATATTGTATTTCTTGAGCTCATAAATAATTCAGGACACGTCAATATATATTTTCAAAATAAAAAGCCTATAAAGCTAAAAATGTCAAAGGGCTTTTCCACAACTGCATTGAAAGAACTTAACTGTCAAATCTCCAAATATTCATAATAAAATCATCAGTTTCCCCTAACAGACCCAAAGGAACAGCGATAACATCGCGTAGCCCATAAATAATTTATTCACGATTTTATTTCAACCCTAAATTGAATTAAGTGAGTAATAATTCACCAAAAAAAATGAAAACAGAAGATTCCAAAATTCCTATTTCTTGGAAGTACGTAATGTCCTCGCATATTTTGTTGACACACCTCTAGGATCATTAATAATTCATGCTTTATTACCAAGTCTTCATACCTGCCATTCGCAAAAGCAACAAACTCCCAACATCTCCAGAGAAAAAAAATCAAGCTTTTGCTGCCCCCTAAGAGATTCCAAAGAAACGACAAAGAGATTCCAAATCTTAGACCAAAAATACTCACGATTAGGATAAGATGTCCTCCGCAATGAGATTCGGCATTTGGTCGGTTGCCAGGTGGCGTACCGGTGTCTCCTCGATAGCAGGTGTCCCGTATTCGCATAGTGTCATCTTCCCCTTAAGCTCCATCTTAACAATTTTCGCTCAATTACATTTTTTCAGTAATCGCCTGAATGGTAGCGGTCGTTTCCCATCCCTCCCTCCTCCTCTCTTCCCCTCTCTCTCTCTCTCTCTGTCGCTCTTTCTTTCTCTTTCAATCACAATGTTGCACCTTAACACCTCCGGAAGTGTGAATCCAAAGCGCGTCAAAGTCTTGGAGCGAATGGCCGAACGGCTTTAAGGAACGATTTTTCCCTACATCCTTCTTCACATCTGCAATCTCTGTTATCTTCAGTTCAGTGGGTCATTGAGGGACGTTTTGGGTTTTGTTGTTCTTTTTTTAACCTAATTAATTTATTATTAATTATTTATTATTTTTGTTTTAGCACACGGATGGAGAACGTGCCGTTGATGCCGACAGTTCACCGTGTCCGGTGACACTGAACGTCCGAACGTCGACTCGATTTTGCTATCCGCTCGGTCGTATCTCTGTGCTGCTGCTGCTGCTGCTGTGCACCACTGTTCCCAAGCGTGGGGTTAGCCAAGCTGTGATAGTGCGAGCGTGCGCACCCTCGACACTGGAGCGATCGATGAGCCGCCCAGTCACTGTATGTACAGTCCAATCTCACCTATCTGAGGTTATAAAAAGTCGTGTACGCTATTTGAAGATGCAATAATATACCCGGCGTTTTCCGTCGGATGAATCCATTTTTTTTCGGACTTCGTCAGATCTGATCGAAAATTGGCCCATTTTTGCTACGATTCGAGAACAGTCTTTGAGAAATGATTCAGATTAAAAAATCATTCTTCTGAAAAATGCTTTAATTTCGTTTACAGTCTCAGATTTTTATCTAACGTATAATCTAATATCTAATATCTTACTGAATAGCTATTTAGCATTTCCTGTTGACCAGGCGAGTTTTTTTTTTTTTTTTTGCGCTGTCAGATTTTACTTATGATAAGCTATTTTTTTAATCTTTGGAAGGCGTTGTTTGAAACTTTTTTTAAATTGTGAAATCAGACTTTGGGTAAGTGAAATTTTTTTGATTATTTTTTCAACCTCAATTTCGACCAATAAGAGCACGGTATTTAACATCACGTGGTACAACTAGGTCTAAATAATATCGATGATTTTTCGAAAATTTCCCGGCACGGTTGCTAGGCGATAAACAATAAATTTTTTGTCACTTGTAACTTATGCAAATGTTTGAAACATCAGAGTGCTATTTACGATCGTCGATATGAGTGATCAAGAAAAGCGATTCGATGATGAATCTCTTGAGACCATCTCTAAAAAAATTAAACAAAATGTCCCGGCTAATACAGCTAATACAAATGTTTAATGTCCCAATCTTATTAGTCGAAAACGAGGTTGAAAAAGGATGCAAAGTAGAAAGTTGCACATTGCTTCCTCATTAAATGTTGCTCTTTACATAGCAACCTCTACGAGGAAGTATTGTAGCTGATTTTGGCTTCCTCATAGAGGAAGCTTTGTGAAGAGCAACATTTAATGAGGAAGGAATGTGCAACGTTCTACTTTGCATCCTTGTTTTGGCACAATTTTTATTATGCACAAACTTTTGTTTTACTTTATTGACTTTTGCGGAGGTTATAGCGAAAGTCGATATTTTTTTCAAATATTCAAAATGGTGTAAAATTTGAACGACTTTACCGATCACCGCCAAATTTGGTACACAGTAGGGCTGTATGTTATTTTTCGTTTGTAGAACATTTCAGTTAATTTGCTGAGATTCGACGTGATTTATAGCAAAATTCTAATTTTGCTGCGCGCTCATGATTTTTATAAGCAAAACTTATCTCAATCGTTGCCACGCAACGAAACAATCGGGAAATGTCCGATAATTTTCAAGCTCCCGGGGTATTACAACCGAATATTTTACGTAATACGAAACGGAAATTGAACTGGCCGATATAAAATCACGCGTTTGACGGAGAATGACCCATATCACAAACGCGCGCTTCTCGCTACCGCAACTCTGATAAATAAAAACATTAGGACGCGCAACTGTACGGATGCGCCGTACCAGAACGACAGTTAGACAACGTTTTACTGTAGTTACTAATACTAGCGAACAGATCGCGGCCGGTAGTGATAGCGCCACGGGCAAAACCGAATATATACACAAATTCGCGTAGCGTGAACGTGCAAGGGTGTGCCGAGGCCCGCGATAGAATCTACCGCATTGAGACTTTTTGTTCACATAAAAAATACAAACACACACACGAGCAATTCCACATCACTTCAGTAACTCAAAAAGGGAAAAAATCTTGCACTGACTCCTAAAAACCCGATTATAGAATTTCCGTAAATGCACCAAGTGCGAAATCAACAAAAAAAATTTTAGCGGATTTCGAATTTGTTAAACGAATTTCCTAAAATGAAAAACGAGATTTCGGTAGTATCCCTGAGATATGAACGAATGTCAAAAATATCGGTAATCGTCAAAATTGGCTTTTTCTAAGAAAAAAACAATTTTACCTCAATTTCGAAAAAACTGAAAACAATTTAGGTACTTACTCACGACCCCCTAAAGTGTATTTCAGAATTTTTTAATTTGTGGTATTTCATAATAAATTTTATTTTGTTTATAACCCCCCATATTAAATTTTCAGTTTTAGAGGACAGATTCGTAAACAGCAACCTCAAATACTTGAACACGAATTCATTTATTTCGGTGTATCTGTTGATTGAACTTTACTGTTCTTTTTCAGAGCAACTATTCTTTATCGGTCTAACCGATATGAAATATCTCATATAGAAAAGTCAATCTGCCTTGTACCCGCAATTCATAAAAGTACCGCCCAATACCATTGCAAGAATTATCGTACAGTACGTATCGTAACTTCGAGTCCGACGTCACGTCATCAGGAACTTGGTAGTATAACAATTTTATAGTAATGCGGTGAAAGCTTCGCGGCAGAATAAAACGCCGAATTCTGGGGTGGAGCTTAGGTTTGGGATCTTCGGGAAGGTAAATCGATAGGAAAGGCGTATGTGTGCGGCGCTTATTTCGTGAGCAGTACTCAACGCTAGCGTATTGAGCTCCGTCGGTCTTTATCCGCGATTTAACCGAAACTGTACATAATGCCTACTGTCTGTGGTACATAAAGGTACGAAGTTGGTGTATATAGAAGCAATGGCGAGGGCAAAAGCATTCGCTATTTCAGTTCTTCAAGTTATACCTACACACCCCGAATCCTCCACCTCTCTGCGCTTCGGTAGGCTCCAATTCCACAAGCGTCGCGATCGGAAGAAGCGAAGCGCTCGTGGAGGGAGCAAATGGAAGTTATCGATACTTCAGTCGGGGTTATTAAAGGCCAACTGAATCGGAATACGAAAGGAATGGATATAAAATATTCTTTTATAATCGGGAAGGAAAGAACCTCCGCTAGCTTGGTGCAGTACTAGAATTTTCATTGAAACTAATGGGTTCTATTGGATTTCACAACGAGTTTCCAGCCCCTTTAAATAGCTCTGTAGTTGAACGCAAAATGAATCCACTCAGAGCTTTTTGTTGTATTCGGTTTTTAAATATATGTATGCACAAATTGTTTTGAGTGGAGTAATAGACATTCCTCAACTCTGCCAACAGCGAGGAAAAGTTTGTATTGTTGAAATAGTTGAAATTGCTTTAAGTGAGCTAACATTATTTTTATTCAATGGAGTAATGGAAACAGTAGCGAAAAATTAGATTTGGAGTTAGAGAAAAAATTAATTGAATTAGTATACAAATGAAAGTTGGTCCAATTTTATTCCGGCAGACTCGACATTCGTCTGAAGGTGCAATTAAATATTATTAGATGCCGAATATATCAAAAATTTCAATCACACATATGTACAAATTTATTGCTATGGAAATAATACATTTATCATATGGAATGTCGAGCAAGCGCTGTTATAATTAACATTTTACAAAGCAGTTCTTGGCAGTTCAACGTTCGCAGTAAGCTTTTTCTGTTTCGTTTATAAATTATCGCGTTTATGATTTAATCAATAATCAATTTCGCAAAATCTTTCTCCAAATCCAGAGCATCACCAGAGCATCCAGGGCAATTTTATTCCATCCCAGAATAACCACATCAATGTCAAAACGGTTCATCATCTCGACAACGGAGAAAGATTTACGAATATTTAATCTCCTGATGCTCTAATAAAAATGTACAAATAGCCAAAAATATTAATCTATAAATATCACTAATTTCGTCCACTCAGCCTCCTCTTAAAAATACATTTCTCTAATTATTTCTTCAGATTTGCATGAAGCATATGTGAGTCGATGCTGAATCGTCGATGAATCGATGCCGAAAAAGAATTCTTCAAGCTGATTGAATCTCTCGGATCTCGCTGGCTCGTCTGTTTTCATCTGAAACTTAAAAAAGGAATCGCTCATTAGTGTCGAGTGCGAATATTCGGCTACTGGGGCTTTGTAGCGTGGAGAATAAATAATCTGCTCTGGGACAAATATTCATGAGAGCTCGTCGAGGCTCCACGGCCCGGAAAAACCTAGCCCAAAAGCCAGAGTTCGTATTCGAAATTCTGCAGAATATTCCAGCATCCTGTGGCTGCTTGGTAGCTCCTCTGCTGTGAGTATCAATTTT
This sequence comes from Clistopyga incitator, assembly GCA_947507545.1. Lineage (NCBI taxonomy): Eukaryota > Metazoa > Arthropoda > Insecta > Hymenoptera > Ichneumonidae > Clistopyga > Clistopyga incitator. The sequence goes on from OX382176.1 coordinate 9,096,967, forward strand.
AAGCACTGCGCAGGAGATCTAGAAAGCGACGAGAAGCACGTTTGAATATTGAATCCCTTCGGGGACCCGCTGGTTGGGATGCGGGACGTGAACATTGCTCCAGAGCTCTGGGCGCTTTTCGAATTTAAGTAGTCGAAGCCGATTCCACAGAGGCTTCGTATGGACGCGGCCTGACGCTTAACGTTTATCTTCGCCAATACAGGCGGCATAAACGATTTCCACGTGTGGGAGTTGCACAGGCTCCGCCGATGTTACCGCGCTTCACTCTCATTTCCTAGTCTGACGCAAACTGCGTGAGGAATAAAGTGCATGTGCACGTAAAAATGGATTTTATGGGTTTTTCGTAAATTGTATTGAAAGTGGTTATATAAAATTGTTATAAATATTGATTTATACCCCCCGCGAACGTTCCCATATTATTATTATTTCAATATCGCTTTTGGAGTACGCTTTCGGACGATCCAATTAATTAATTCATTTGAAAATATTTTTCATTGGTTTTAATTTAGTATCACTCCTGAATTTCCACCGTATATCCATTATCTCCTCTAATTATACAAGTGACAACGTCTTTTGTTATAAATGTCGAGCGGAAATGGTGCACGTTGGTCATAATTATTTTATATCCCAACTAAAATGAAATTTTTATTTTAATAACAGCTTTTAAAAATATTGTTTCGTTTATTTTATGGTAATGAATATGACGTAGTTAATTCCGTCTTTGCGTATACTCCCGGGGATGCATTTTTCATGGATTTTCGTATAAAACTTTTTTCCATTTATGATATGCTACGAGAGAACAACTTTTGTTTAGCAAATCCAGTTTTCCAACGTTAGCAAGAGAAACTTGTCATTTTTTCCTGTCTGTTGGAATGAATCGGCAGCAAATTTCTTTTACTACAAATACAACAGCTAGACAAGTAAAATTTTCTCCAAAAAATGTAATAAAATTTACTGTGCCTCCTATCTCACGTCGTTTGTACTTAAATAGTAGTAAACGTAATAACGCTCACTCGCAAATTTATTGCTCTTCGCAGAGTTAGTTCACTACCAGAAGATCCTAATTCCATCTTCAGTATCCTCATAGCTCAATCCTGCGATACCTAGCAACAAGAGCCTGGAGGAAATTACATTACTTTGGTCTTCATGTAAGCACCCCTGAAGTTGCAAGTGAACTGTTGTTGCCGGTGGTTCGGCAATTGATAGCTGTCTGTGTAATACGATTACGGTTTCTTAGCACCGGAAAACTTGCAGATTATGCAGCGACGTGAATTCTGTAATAGCAATTACGGTGCCGAACGGATTTCACGGAAGCTGACCCCTCGTGAACTTCAACCGATGTTGCACGCCGTAGCTTAATATTTAAGAGGGCTCGTCTGACCACCGATGGTCGTAACTATTGCCCAGAATGCGGTACCGTGTTTACCCACCCTTTTCTTCGGCTATATCGCTGCCGCTGCTCTATGAATACTTCGTTGAATTCTTAGTTACCGAAAATTGTTGAGTTCCAAGAGATTTTTATTTCATTAGGGAAAATCGATAAATGTAAGACCATTGTAATTTTGTTAGGGAAAACCGCCAAATACCAGGGCATTTTTATTTGGTAAAAAAAAAACCAGTAAATATCGAAGCATTTGTGTTGAGTCAGGGAAAATGGATAAAAGTTTTCGTACTGTCAAGGAAAATTGGTAAATTTCACAGTTTTTGTTGTTGTGAGAAAAAATCGGTTAATCTAGGGCATCAACCGGTGGAATGGAAAAATCAATAAACAGTTAAATAAGCGATTTGGTCGCTAGAACCGGTTGCTTAATATTTAAGAGCGCTCATCTGACCACCGGTGGTCGTAAGTACTGCTCATAATGCGGTGCGCGCGCTGCCACGTTTTCCCTTTCCCTCCCCCTCGTTTTCCCACCCCTTTCCTTCCCTTCCTCTATACCGACCGCTACTCTGTTAATACTTCGTTGCATCCGTCGCCGCCACTTGCATACATCGGTGCAGCCCCCGATTCCGTCGGCTGACCCGCGCGCACCGTATCGACTTCGAAACACCGCTGGTCCGTGAAAGTTACGAACCACCGCCAGACCGCACATACCTGATAATTGCGGCTAGGATTAACAGTCACGACGGCGCAACAGCGCACACGCTACAATGAATATTTCCACGATTTTTACATTTTAAATATTCAAAATGCGAGATTATTCAAAAGTTGGAGTTATCGGTATTTGATCGTTGTGCATTTTCTTTCGGCAATGTTATGGGATTTATGTTTTATGTATTAAAAACTTTTTCTTTCCATAAAGGCTTTTTGTTTGTGTTCCAGCTAAACAATGCAGATTAATTTTTTCGCTTTCTCGTAGAGAATCTCGCTTTATTTATATTTTTTATATCATAAAATCTGAACTGCTTTTTTCAGTTTTAAACGAAACTCAATAAAAAAAAACACAACATTATATCTATGTGCACTTGTGAAAAACTGCTTTGTAACATACTGGGAATTTCATAAAAGTCGGGACGACCCTGCACTTTTTTTAAATACAAAAAGCTATAAAATCTAAATTTTTGCATACTCTTCTTCAAATGTTTAACCTTCGAAGACAGGCTAGTGCTTCACTTGTGTACCAAATTGCAAGTGAATAAGTTGAAGGGTTCTACAGTTATGGATGATTGAAATTTCGAAGCTACGTTTTGAGTGTCAACAGGGAAAACTCGAGGAAATTTATAGAATTAATGAAAACGATGTATCCGCTATGGGGACGCGAAATTTTCCATTTTCGTTACTCCGATTAAAATAAAATCTGTAGAGAACTAAAAACTCGATCAATCCTCATTGGTTTTGTACCGTTCTACATCTTGACTAATTACGGAGCAATTTTGAAAATCATCGGAGCTTAAATACTTGCATTAATATTTAATTATTAAATTGGAGAAGTTTCAGATATATTTACCACGGAACAATTCGTTCAGCGTTTCGGATGACATGAAAAATATGTCGAGAGAACGGTCGTAACTCGTGAGAGTGGATCGTGCACTTTCGCCCCAATTCCAGAATATTAACTTTTGGTTCCTTGATTCCAAATCCAATTGGAGTAATCGTAGATTCTTCGCGACTGTCGCGTCTATTCTGTGAACGTGGCCGCCTTCCACGACCACTGGAATTGCGTCTGAACGACCGTCACACCTGGAGAATAAAAATGATACGTTTTTAATTAAATGTATAATTAAAAAAGTTAACACGAAAAATATCTGAATATTAAAAGATTCCTTTAAATACATTTTTTTTGTATAATATCTGCAACATCAGAAATGTTATTTTTTCAATTGACTTCGACCTTTAAGTATTAAATATTACGAGGAAATGAAATTAAAGAGTCGAGAGAGAAAAGTATTGGGGAAATAAAGAAATTCTCGGCTTGGTCAAGCTTAAGGGCCGGGAATATTGGGAAAGTGAGGAAAACGGTTAGCGTGGAAGGAAATGTAGAGTCAGCGAAAAGGAAGAGCAGAGTATAGAACACATCTGGAATTGCGAACGAGCAAAAAAGACATTTAACTAGATTGGGTAAAAGGGGTCGACGCTTGAAAATGCAACAGGCCAACGAAAGTCCGTTCTGAACTGACCTCACTAATTGAGTTGTGCGAATATATGAGCGCTTTCGAAATTATTGCCCGATTAAGCACAAGTGTACGGGAAATGGGATAACTTATCAAAGTTTTAAGGGTACAATGAGTTCAAAGTAACCTCTACCATATAACAGTAAAAAATGAATTTATGGGGTGAAATGAACTACAAAGTACAACAAATGTAACAAATGTAATGTGGTAAAAAAAATTAGCTTGAAGTGTTGTATATAAAAATTTATGTCATATGAATATTTGATATGTACTTAATTTAATGACAAAGTTACATGAATTATAGCTCGAATTACAATTAATGTAAAAGCCAGCAGAAAAATTGTTGTGATTTAATCAAATATTGACAAAAATTATTTTTTCACATCCGCTTGCAAATTCATTAAACTTTTACATCAGATACTTTTATGTCGTCGTTCAGTATTTCATTCTTACCAGGACATTACACTTTCTCTGAGGTATTCGGCAGCAGGAAAGCTCAAAGATTGCTTGGGCGAAACGAATAATACGTTCGAACCGTCGACATTTCGCTCCTCTATTGTCAAACCTGGCCTCGCCGTAAAGTAGAGCAGAAGCAGAAGATTTAACGTGATGCCAATTGCCATGCCATAGTCGAGGCTCCACACGAGGCAAGTTAAAAGAGTTACCGTCAGAGGCAGCAGATCAATTTCTTAAAATAAAGAGAATGAAAAATTCAACTAGGCATTTATAGAAATTCAAATAAATTCTTATCAATTTGAAAAGAAATTTCATTTTTATAAATTAAGAGAGAAATTTAAAAAATTAGTATAAGATGAAATTTTGATAAATTTGAAGAAAATTTATATTTCATAAATTAGAATGTTAATTGAAGGCCACTTGAATAAATTAAAATCGGCAAAATAACTCACTTTTGGTCCGCCATAAAATGATGAATGTGTGGAATTCGAGCATGTAATACATGGCGACAATAATAACAGCAGCTAGGGTGGCTTTGGGGATGAACTTGAACGTCGAAGTGAGGAGCCCACAGGCAAGAAGAACAAGCGAACCCGTCACAATTCCTCCCATAGGCGTCTGCACACCGGATGCGTGATTCACCGCCGTTCGCGTGAAACTTCCGGTCGTCGGCATCGACCTCACGAAACTTCCTAACAAATTGCAAAGACCAAGCGCGAACATCTCCTGGTTTGCATCCAACGATCTTCCCTTTGCTGAAATTGTGCATTAACGCAATGACAAATATTCGAAAGTAGAGAGGAAAACATTGTAACTTTAACGTCCTCGAAAAATGTCTATTACTTTTTTTTTCTCTTCGAGATGTGAAAGGATCATTTGCATATTGAATATTTGTAACTCGAAATCTGTAAAAGGAACTTTCCTCAGATTGATCGTCAGAATAATCTATTGATTTTTCAATGCAGATTGATTATCATTCAATAAATTCAAGGTAAATAGCAAATCATCAGAAGCACGAAAAGGCACACAGACTGTTTTTATTTTTATTATTATGTCATTTTTACCGAACGCTTTTGCGATGGCTATGCTCTCCAAAATTGCAATGAGGGGAACAGTGCCTAAACTTGCACCGAGGGATCCAACCATGTCTTTGAAGTCATAGGTGTCATTGCCCCGAACAGTGGAAAAGGGCGGAAGCGCAAAGGGTGGCAGTCCTTCCGTTATATTTCCCGTCACGTGGAACGGCTCGTGACCATAAATTGACAATACGTAGGCCAAAATTATTCCAGCAACGACAACGATAGCATTTCTTCCTAGGGACGCGAGCCACATGCATTTTTGAGCTATGCTACCTGTTCGACTACCAGGAAGATACTGAAAAAACGGAGAAAAACAAAACGTTCTTTTACATTCATGAAAATAAACTTCTTCAATTAAATAATTTATGAACTATGATTTTTTAATGACACCGGTTCCACTATCAAGAAGATAACGAAAAAAAAGAAACAAAAAAAAACGGAAAAAAACTTTCTTTTATATTCATCAAAATAAGCGGTTTTGATTTTATAAAAATTAGGTTCTCCTTTTTTTTGTCGACTGATGGAAATTGAGACTTTTTGTTGATCTCACAATCAAGTTCTTCTATGAAATAGTTTATGAATTATAATTTTTTTAATGCGTACCTTCAAGCCTACGAGAATAATTATGCAGCACAAACCAAGAACACTGTCCCACAATTGCACTTCCGTAATTTTTTCTATCAATTTTTCTATCGCGTCCACGAACGTTTCGCTTCTTCCGGTTATTCCCAAAAGCGTGCTGATCTGCGACGAGGCAATGATTATCGCAGCAGCGTTGGTGAATCCACAGATAACCGGCATGCTAATGAAGTCGACTAGAAAACCCAGGTGCAAAATCCCCATGGCGGTGATTATGCAGCCGCTGAGAAAGCACAGGAGTACCTGAACATACACAATTATAATTGAGCATTTTTATGAGCGTGTAAACAGATTAATGAAGAAATTAACAATACAAATGTTTCATGAAAAGCAAACTAATTGGTTCCTGTTTCATTATACGATTTAAACGATTTTTCAGAGAGATTAATAATTAAAAAATTTATTTAAAGTAAAAGTGGAACATTCTATTGCAACATGAAAATCGATAAGTGGCAGGGCATTTTTAAATAATCAGGGAAAACGGGTAAATTGTTCTTTTTTAACATTCTGTTCTTATCAGGAAAAACTGGCGAATCTCGGACATTAATCGAGGCGATAGATAAACGACAAACAAATAAATAAGTACTTTGATCGCTCGAATCGATATTACATAACACCGTTATGTAAAGAGGAGGAGAAATTTCGAATGATTCAAATTATGTAATCTTGAAATCAAAAATCAGGATCGAAATGAAGTGTAAGATCATACCAAGACAAAATCTGCAAAGAATCAAAAACAACTCATCCTCATATAATCGGTGTTATAGATTTTGTCAATCTCGAGCTGACAACTTAATGCAAAACGTGATAATTGTTGCCAATCGATCAGAATCAATATCATTAAGACATCGGAAGAGATAAACTCGAGAACTGCACGAGCATTATCTCGAACGATCGCATTAACGGATTCGACTTAAGCTATGGTTGCCTATACTTTTTTGCCTGATATGATTTTCAGTCAATTTAATCGTGACATTTCATCGATCGCGATGAATTATTAAATTACCGCAAAATCCGCCCCCAGATCCACGACGTAAGGTTGCACAAGCAACGCCATTATAGCCGTCGGCCCAACGGTGATATCTTTAGCGCTGCCAAATACCAGGTAGACAAAGCAGCCCATGAATCCACTATAGAGTCCATACTGAAAAAGTGCCATGAAATAATTATCCATTTATGTATCAATCGTCGAATAAATCGTTTCGTGTTTCCCAATTTTCAAGTACACACATTTTTTGTTCTTTATTAGAAGAGACACTAAAATCTAAAATACTTGATTGCATAAAGAATGACGAATACTTTCAGGTAAAAATTAAACAAACGAAAAATTTCGCAGGAAATTACGATTTTTTTTTTTTATTACGAAAAATTTATAGTACAACATTATTTAATTATTTCAGTCAGGATCTTTTTCTCTGTTTAAAAAAAAAGGCTTGAAATAATGATAAATTATGCGACTTACACATAGAATGAGTTGAAAAAATACTCAAAGTGAAGTTGTTATTTATGTATCTTAAATGCAAATTTCTTTACTTGTTCTCACCTGAGGCGGCAGCCCAGCGACAGCTGCGTAAGCGATACCCTGAGGAATCGCTGTAAAACCGACGGTCAGTCCTGCAAGTGCATCCTGAAAACCTATGCTCCATGTGTAATGCGGTAGCCAGGCAAGAATTGGTATTCTTCGTCGAAGGAGGTCAATTTTCGAATTTCCTCTGACGACCGTCATGATGGCGTCTGAAAAACGAATTGATATTCATTTTTTTCATCAATCCAAATTTTTTTCAAACATCAAAAGAACCCGTAGAAGTCTATTCATTCAAAGTCTACTTATTTTTTAGACTAATCTTGGAAATTATTATAACTACACAATTATTTCCGCAACTAAAAAAAATATTTTTCGAAGAATATAAACACGCACAGTTGAAATTAATTCAAAATTGCGCACACTAAAAAAAAAGCAAAAAAATTAATGAGGAAGCCATTTGCAAGGCTTTATACATAGCCAATTCCGGTTATCTTGCTAACAAGGAAATCTGCATATGCACACGTGTATGTACATATAGACATTTTCTTCTAAACCACTCTTCTCAACCTTTTGTACCACTCTGACTATCCTGACATGAACAACTCTATTTTTAAAATTTCACAAAAATGAAGGTTCCTCTGTGAAGAAGCAAAATGGTGAAATGGTCTTAAAATTAATATTTATCACTTTGGTCACCGACACTATTTTTCTCCTTGGTTGTAGAGTCACTTTTTAAAGTGACTTATTAAGTTTAATTGTAGAGTCAAAATTACGTACCCTTCGGAACCGGCGAGTAAGTTACGCTCATCTTAGTCATTTTTTTTAGTTAACTAATCGAAGTATTAGCAAGTTATTTTCGATTCGCAGTTTGAGAATTATGAGACTACAAAGTCCGTGTGATAGAGTAACGAGCTCAATGCACAATTGACATGCGGAAAGAATATCTTATTCCAGCTGTCACTGCAAAACCTCGTTGCAGCCGCAACGTCGAACCTGCGATTATCCTTCGTGTAATTCGTAGCATCAAGTTTTTTTCTTTACGTAACGGTTACTTAGTGGTAGATACATTGTAATTTTGAACGAGGACGCAAAATTCAACGACTGGATTTACGATGTCCTTTAAAAATTATATTCTGCAGACTGTGTATATGGGTATTCTCTGTCACAGTATCTTTTTTTTTAGGGTCTTTAAGAATCATTATACTTTGCCAGATGTTGTTAATATTTGATAGGACTTGGTGAATATCGTGAATATTTCAATTAAGATAACAAAAATGTAATATTGTAGTTTATTGTTCTTTTTTAAGCAAATAAATTAATATTTTCAAAATAACTCCTATATTCCTAGAATATTCGTGGAAAATCCACCTAAATAACAAGAGAATCTTGGAAATTATCAGAAAATTCTATGGTGGTCGAAAAAAAGTGAGGATGCCTTATACGAATACAACTGCAAAAAAGTTATTGGATCGTTAGCCTGTCAAAAGAGATTCCCAAAGATCGAGATGTCAAACGTGACAGTTTCACTTAGTACACAATTTGTAGAATAAAAATTACAAATCTGTTGCATAAATCCAAATGAACAATCAGTTGAATTAATATCTACGCGTAGAATATCCTGACACTATTAAGAATCATTAAACATCTATTCAAAAATATGCATATTATTCTGCGAAAATAATAAGTATCGAGTCCATTATTAGACTGTCACAATTGACACAAAGAGATTTACGACCCCGTAAAAAGCGCGTTGTACCAAAGATTTTTGATGACTGTCATCGAATCAGGAATTGGCAATTTCGCTCATCGTGGGCCGTTGATTCAGCGAGTGCGAATAATCGATGGTGAAATTCGTCGTCAGTACGTCAATCGAAAATTATTAAATTATCGGGCGATGCTTGAAATTCACTCGATGAATTATTTCGCGTGCTCGTAAAAGCCCGAATTATCGTCGGCGCAAAAAAACAAAAATTCGAATTACCGATTCGTGCACTGATTTTATAAAACGCCGTAGCGACGACTTCACGAGGCTCGGCTCAAAGCGAGCGAAGAAAATCTCCGAGCAAACGTTTTCATTCTGATCATGTAATTCGCAGGTAAGGCGACCGGAAGTTACGAGTCGTTTTCTTATAAGCTGTTAGCGCGGTCGTCGACGATCCGGGACTGTTCGTTACGTCAACTAAAAGTGGATAAGCACGCCAATAAAGAAACGCCGAGATATTTCAAGTGAGCGATTAAGCGACACGATAAAAGCTTTTAAACTCGTCGGTCAGATAACAAGATCATGTGTCCGGTAACGGCGAATCATCGCCTTTTGGCAAATTTTCGTTGTATCTACTTTTTTCCCCTGTTTCTTTATATCGCTTTATTTTCATTTAAAGACAATTCATTCTTAAATCCATTAGCATAAGTGAACAAGATTAGTCGCTATCGTTACACGAGGCAAAAACTCGTTATAACTGGGTTTACGGGTGGCTGCAGACCAAAATATAAATATTCAGGTCGATGGCGAGAAAAAGTGGTTTATTGGGGGTAATGGAAAGATTACATTCTCCGCGATAATCGCGATATCATTGGGATTTCGAAGGACTTTGGAGATGCAGTAAAGTCACATGGGTCGTCACGAGGTGGTAGCAAATGAGTCAGCATTGTCTACCGCTCCACTAAATCAACGGCGGTTATCTGTAAATAAATACGGTGGACGAAGACGAAATGAAGCACGAGTGAAAAATCTCCCGGTTAATTCAGTGGCGTCAGCATTGTTACGAGAGGCAACAACGTCGGTGTGGGTGGCGGAAGTTCATCTTCGGATGATATCGTTTGTCTGCCCTCGAATTTTTGTTTCGCTGCTGCAATGTGCAGATTATTTTGACGTCTTGCCTCATACGCTTGGAGTGGTCGTTATTTGACCCTAAATATTATCTTGCCAAATAAACTTTGTATTTATTTCAGTTTTGACGCATTTCACATATTAAATCGAATCGAAGAGGGGAAAATAATGTGGCAAAATTTCCGTTAATAAATTGCCGTGTTCGGGGTTTCAACACGCAGAAATTCCATCGTGAGTGATAGCGATGTTTTGATAATGGCCATTCATCTTATGTTGCATTCTTATGTCATGTTGTACCATGTAGACTGTTTTAATGAATTATTGACGAGTAAAACATTTTGTATTTTTGTACAATTTGTAATCAAGGAGAAAATGGAAAACGCAGTATCGCTCCGCATACACGATTACAAATGCATTGCTGATTTACTATTCGGCCAATAGTAAAACTTCAGTGTCCAATTCACACAAAGGATCGCAACACGGGATTCGGCTTCCACCTCAAAACTTTGAACGCTCGTTTGTCCGAAACCAGTGGATGGAAATGAATAATTTATTAGCAATCAACGTTGGGTTGTGGAACAAACAAAATCCCAAAGCGTCATTGAATTTCGTTCAGTCATTTTTGAGTGAAGCACGTTCAAAGTTTTCGAGGTTATGGTGCTAATTGATATATAGATGTAATCTACCGAAATTAAAAGTATTAGAGATGAATGCTGTGCTGGAAAAATACGTAACTACGTAAATACGTACGTAACGTATTTTGGCTTATAATATAGATTCGAATATAAATTGAAGCTTATTGGATGTACAAATGTGACTTAAAGATATATCTTTAGACGAAAATTATGCAATGACAAAACAAAACTTATCCAAGGTGATAAAGAATATTAAACTTACGCATTAAAAAAGTATGAATTTACTACGGCAAAAAAGCGAATAACTAAAAAAAAAATGGCTCACGCAGTCGGTAGGACTCGAACCTACGCTCCCAGAGGGAATCTGATTTCTAGTCAGACGCCTTAACCACTCGGCCACGACTGCCTCGAGGTCAGTTAAGGCGCAGACGAAACAAAGTCTCCGAAGGCAAAGAGGCAAAATGACAGTCAACACCGGATCACGTGGTACGCTCGATTAACATGTTTCTATTGTAAGCGATATGTGGTCTTCGAAATGGTGAAAAATAAATACAAGCTTACTCGTAAGTAGAGGCATTTGTTCCGAAGATTCTCCATCTTGATCGGACATGTCGATCGCTCACATAACTACGTCGACTACGTCTCCATTTGCACGCAAAACGAGAACTGCATTTGTAGTTGTAGTTCGCTACACAGTTGTGCGTTTTTTATTCATCGCATATCCGCAGTGAAATCCTAGATGAAGAGCCGCGTTCTCTCGGCCGGTAAGACAGAAATCGGCGCGCTCTGTCTTACCGACCGGCGCTGTGATAGGAAATCGTTAATAACTTCAATTTTGCTTGTGAAAAACGTCGCTGGGGCGCTCATGAACATACCGCAGCCTCTTTTAAATGCAAATTCTTATCCCTTTGACCACAATTGATGCTTTTTCGGTTATCTTTCTCAGCGGGATAATTATAGGAGACCAGTTTACACGAAGGCACGATAATTTTTTATTCAAACGTCGCGTTACGTGGAAGCCATTCGTTCTAGGCAAAATTACGTTGATTGTAATGATAAGAATTCTTTGTCTGCAGCATGGACGGTGGATTCTTAATCTTCATTAAAAGCGCTTACCGAAGCTGATTGAACGATACCAGGTTGGAGTAAAAAATCGACGATACTTTGTGTCTCACTCTTCGTCGTCCTTGAATACTTGGATTAAATGTATGTGTATATAGACGATCGAAACAAAAAAGAAAATATTTTAACGGGCATTTGTTGGATCTAAGGTCTTGTGGTGACAGGACATAGCGCTATTCTAATAATAGCGCGACAAACGGTGAAGGGTTGCTGCGGGATTGCAGTTAGACTTTTTTGTTTATCACAGTCAAGATCTTTGTTCGCCTGTCACTGCGATTTCATCGCGAGCAATAAATATTGCTTGCAGATCACGAGGGAGATACGATTCCTTTGGTTTGTACAATTACTGTCATCGTTATCAGAAGGTGATCAAGTAGATTAATTCTTGACATTTAAAATGTTAAGTAGATAAATAAAAGTGTAGAGTACAAAAGGCTAAGCTTTTATTGATATTACGATTTATGAAAAATTGATGCCGTCTATTTTTCATGAATTTATAATATCCAATATAAGTTAAAACGTAATAAATCAAATTGGAATATGTTATTATGATAATAACAAAAATGCATTGACGTCGAAATTTAAGTTTTATAAAATGAAAAATTAAAATATCCGCATAAGATTATTATAATGATACAAATGTGAATCGTAATTAAATCCGTTGGTGAATTATTTGTTGGTGAAATTGTGAAAATGAAAAGATTTTATCGCGGAATTGTTTATAAATCGTTGAATTTATTTTCGAAAAATCCATCCGCTTTGGATGAAAATTCATATCCCTGCTAAATCACCGTAGCAATTAACATCTCGCAATCATTCTGCATTCCACAGTTGTCAGAAAAGATAAAGCATGTATGTGCCGTCACAAATTGTGTGGGATTGAAAAAAGGAAGAAAAAAACGCGAATGATGCAGAGAACACGAAAAAAGAAGTCTCGGTCTCGCACGATAGGCATGCATTCCCGGTAGCTCTTGCGCAACTTCCACGCCGGCAACGCTTGCATAGTCGACGGAGAGTGCGAATGCTGGGCGCAACCGGTAAATCATTGAAAACCGATTTGCGTTGATGGTCTTTTTTGTAGTCATGGAAATTTTATTTCGCTCCCTCATAGAACGCTCTTTTCGTCGTACTTTTTGTTTCACGATTTTTCACATATTCAAAATCGTCTAAATCATCGGAAAAAGTGGTTTGAAAAAAATTGATGAGAGCAAAATTCAAATCTGTATACCTCGAAATCGGCTCAACCAATCAAGCTACAATTTGGCGCGCAGGTAAAGCAATGAAGCTCCTTTCTTCGTGAAAATTTACTGAATAATTGAATCACCTTGTCAAATTTTATACATTTTTTAATCTAAAAATAAAATAGATGTCGTTTCAACTGAAAATCAACTTCGACGAATTCGGTTTAAATTTACTACAGATTTGAACAAATATCTATCAATACTAAGAAAAAATATTGGTGAAGATCAATAGAGGATTTGAGATTTTATGGCAATTTTACGACGTTCTACCACTTTCACTTTTGACGAATGTGATAAAACGCGCCAAAAATTAAGACACTTGATAACGTACTAGGATATTTGTTACCCAATTTGACAAAAACAAGTGAGGCGTTATAATTTCCCAGAAAAATGAATAAAATTACTTTGTCAAAAAATGTGCAAATTCGGCGTTACAAATCTCTTCCGCGCTTTTCACCATTTTCCGAGCAGCCGCTTGTAGAAAGCCCGCTTTGGTCAATTTATAAGGAGTACTTTGAAAATCGTGGTAAATGGGGAGGAAATGTGTAAGGCCCAGTTTTTGCATTTTCGAATATAAAAAATGCATTCGACGAGGATGGGATTCGAACCCACGCGTGCAGAGCACATTGGATTAGCAGTCCAACGCCTTAACCACTCGGCCACCTCGTCCTACGGTGGATCCCGCTTTTAGTGCCCCTCTTTCCCTGGAGGCTCCCGGCGCGCGCGCGCGCGCACTCCTCTGTTCTCACGCATATCATCCGTAACCGCTATTTTTCTTATCGCTGTCAAGTAGCGAGAGACGCATAATGATACCCGCGATCTTATCTGTGGGTACAAAACGCATTCGCCTCGTCTGTAATGTTGTCAGATCGAGAAATTAGCGAGCATTTTGTGCGAAAGATGATCCGACATGTGTTGTGCGAAATTGCCTCGCATTCGCGCGACGTATCGATGCATCTGTGGCAACTGTTATTAAAAATGTTTTATTTAAGTGACTAATCAACGTGTCTTTATTCATAACAGAGTTTGAAATTTTGTTTCATTTCATTTCTTTTTTTCATTGTGTCTACAACCTTTCTAAACATTGAGGAAATATTTACACGAGTACGAGAAACACATTCCATGAAATAGCAAAAATAGTTGATTAATTTTTTTGTCGAAATTTGAATAAAATGTTAAATAATTAAAAACGACAATTTATACGGTATCACTTTTTCGAACTCTGAGATGTCAAAGAGCCTAACGACCTCGAACTTACACAACTCGAGCAGCGCCGATGAGAGAATGAGAGAAGAGCAACCATGGATATTCGGATATTCGTCTCGTTTGAATGGTCACGAATAATCGAAAAGAGCTCCATCGCTGATCACGTTTGTATTATAAACGGCGCAGCTCTATGGGTCCTCTCGATACACTCGCCCACCAAACTCTCAGCTCCATCTACATTAATGGCAAATTCACAGCTCTATAAATATATATGGGGCATTCCATGTCAACCAACGGCCGAGCCTCACCTCGCCAAATACGGTACGTATTTTTTTTATGTTATTCTTCCACATGGAAAATGCATCCAGAGTTTATTTGCCCTCTTTTTTTGAATGACGTTTTTTTTATTGAAAATATTTAAAGCTGAAAAATAAGTAGATCCGAAAAAATCTAAAAAATACTACAATAAACGCCGAAATTTTTTGTCCCCAAGGGAAAGTACAAATGATTTTTTCGACTTTCTTATGTGCTCTATGATTTTTATAGGCACAATATTGAAAAAATCACAAACCAGAGCCGAGAGGCTCAGGCCCAGGTCGAATTGACGTGGACTGCCCCATATATACATTGAATAGGAGTAGTCGATAGTATATAAATATATAAACGTATATTTGCATCCACTGTAGCGTTACATAAGTCGATCATTGTTCGCGTGACCTCTTTGTTTATGACAACGGAACGATTTTGTTGGTTTAATTAGTTTAATTGGATTATCGGTTTATTTTATTCGCGTATACGTTACGGAGTGAGGAAACGATGTTGGGTGAATTTGCGCTTGTTCGCAGAATCGTTGTCGTTGTAGCATCCTTCGATTTTCATCATATTTTTTATTGTCATCACGTACATTGTTTGACTTTCTAACGATCGTTCGTGCGTTTTGTAATTTACCGTCAAGATTGAACCAATTGTTATCGAGCGGACGGTACGAGGATGTCGACAGATTTATTGCACGTGTCTGGGAATCGAAATTCGCTGGGGTAATCCGAAGCTATATTGAATCACGTTCCAATGTGACACGTGGGAAGGACACGAATTGCAGAAGAGAGACGCCATGTAATAATATTTGTGGTTGATACGAAGTTTGATAATTTTCAACTTATCGGGCTTTCGATTTATCAGCAACATTCCGAGCCTGTGAGTCCAACGGCGCCGTGGCTTAGTTGGTTAAAGCGCCTGTCTAGTAAACAGGAGATCGGGGGTTCGAATCCCCCCGGGGCCTCTCCAGGGGAAGTTGGAGTTTTTTTTATCCAAAAAACATCCAAGTCCTTTTTTCCATACCGATTTATTTGAGGGAGAATGAAAAAATTGAATGTTGCACTAAAGAAGCCTGTTTATGCACCGCTTGTCACTGTTTCGAGATGAGTCATTAACGCTCCAGCGCACGCTATGATTTGGAGTGGCATGTAATCTGCGCCAACCTCGAGAATTTGAGTTTGGATAAATTCCATGAAACGAAGATTAGGAAAATGGTGGGAAAAAAATTCCAACTGGTGGATTTTAATTGGGTAATTACAAACATGGCTTAACGCGATAAAACATGAGAGTTATTAGTTACAGGCAACAAAGAGACTCAACGTGGAATTATCGATTTTGCGCTGGAATTTATAATCTCGGAATTTTGCGGCTTCGCGTCAAAACGTCGAGAGCGCAATTTGAGCGGAAATTTTGCAAACGTAAATTGCAAACTGTTCCGCAAAAACTCAACGATCAAACATAGTTTATCGGAAAAATCAAAAGCTGATTCACGAAACTGCCGGCTAAATTTTATTCCTTGATAAACATTAGCGGGAAGCGACGAATGTACCAATGGCGATTAAATAGCGCTTTATCGGCCTCTAGGTGAAATAGACGCTCGCCTGCCGATTACGTATTCGGTCAGGAATTACACCCACTGCTATGCAACAGCTGTTGTGGCAACCACAATAGCCGCAATTGTGGTAATTCAGAGAAAGACGGTATTTCTCGTGCGCTTCTTAATGAAGATAGTAAATTTGAAAATTTTTAAAGTCAACCCTAACATTTTTCGTGATTGCAAAAGTATTTTGAAAACACTTTTCGAATCACGTTTTTGTGGTAATTCAAGGGAAACTGATATTTCTAATGCACTTTTCAAAAGAGAGATTAAATTTCACTGAATCAATTTAGTTGAACATTAAATTCCGTGCATAAAAAAAAATTTGAACATTTGTGCGATAGTAGAAATTGACCTTGAAGATTCACAAAGTGGTTTTAAAAAAGCAGTAGCTAACCCGGAATCACCTGCAATAGAATACATCGCAGATCAACGAAGCCGGAATTCTCTTTACACTCAGTGCCTTCCACAATTGGTAAATGCATGCGCTGTGGAGCTCTACGGGCTTACGAACATCAAAAAAGTTTCAGCGCAGTGGCCCGCAAAGTGGGGGCGGGGGAGGGGCGAATGGGAAAGAATATCGCTGCGAACGGTGGGAATTGTGCACGTTTTCCCGGCCAATATATGTTCCGTGTCGGCGTGCAGTGGATCGGTGTACATTCCAGGAGTTTATCGTTCGATCCTCATCTATCGTTGCCAACATAGACAGTAAAGAGGGGGAGGGCATGACGCAAGTAAGCGGCGGAAGTTAACAACGGCCAACAGCAAAGGAGAAGAGAGAGAAAAAAATAGGAAATAGCACAGAGGTACTCGGTGTATTCGCCTTCTTCTTATTCCGGCCCCGACTTGGAATCCTAGCTTATCGCTAACGATGCATGTCGACTAGCACCGTGAATTCCCAATTGCATAACGCTAATGGTCGAGAGTAACATACCACCGAGCTACAACATTTTTTCCCGTGTGGCTTAAAACTGTCGCGGACATTTCTTGAAAGCCACTGAGGATCATAACTATTTCCAACATCTTTTGTTTTTCCGAGCAATCACCTTCGCGTGCAACGGACGGCCAAGGTCACGAGAAAAAAAAACCTAAAGAAAGACGTAAACTCAGAGCGCTGCGCGAATGAAAGTCAAGGTTGGCACCCGCTCAGTCGAAAAGTGCGAAACAATGATGTGCAATGTTCGAATTAAATTATGTTCGGAATATTTTTCTCTTCGAATAAATTATGAGTACTTATTTTTTAAAAACTATTATAATTATGACATTTTCTGTCGATAATGGATTTCGATTGTAAATAATAAATAACGAAGAATCGTATTTTCGGTCTCGGTTGAAGAATTATTGATGTATAATAAATTTCTTTTAATTGCTTGTACGTAGGTTATAATTAGTAATAATGTATTCATCGACACTCGGGTTTTTTATAAATTATATGTCGGTTTTAGTGTAACCAAACGTCTTTAATCATCTCCTTGTTTTTCGTCGCAAATGCCTACACGTGCAGGCTTACGGCCAAGGCCGTTTAAAAATGCTAAAGAAAGCCGTTGCAGTCGCAGGGCGCTGCGCAAATGAAAGTCAAGGTTAAAAGGAACTCTGGAGGGACGCAGAGCCACGTGTAAACGCGCATTCTGTTCTTTTTGTAGGGCCCCTTACAAAACATCCAGTTACGACAGAATGCGAACACGAAACCGATCGGAGACGCGCAATAAATTTACCTGCGTTCGAATGGAACACGACACGCGTTATCTTCTCTTCGCTTCTCATTTTCCTCGCTTCTTGCACCTATAGTTGCAATAATATACGTACACTCGAGGCGGAGCCTTTATCGCCTCTTCCAGTGAAAACCGAGAAGTAACCTGTTTCGGAATTCCCGAATTCCTCATTTCTAATTTACCGTAATTAAACTTTACAATGATCAATATCAAAAATATTCTACATTCGCTTTATAACGTTTAATATTTCTTTTTTATTCAATTTTTTCAATTTCTTTACACTTCATTTCTTATAATACGAAAAAACATAATATACAAAAAATCGAATTCTGATCTTCGCTAAATCATATCCATGCATCTGCACAAGTTTTATAAACCACTTTTTTCGATTTTTTAGACCTTTTCACGTGGTCGGACATGGAAATGTGAAAACAAAAAAGACATTTTACAAGAACGAAGCTTTTTTTAGGCAAAAGCAATGCAAAAAAATGTTCTACTTCGCATTCTTGTCTATCGACATCGCTTGGCCCTTTTTGTCCAGTGGCAGGGAACGTTCCAGAAATGATGGGGACGGCGAAAGGGGTGCCAAAAGAGGGGGGAAACCCGTCTCGCCGAGTCACGGGACCCGCAGGATATCACGTGACGTAAATATAACGCTGAAGCGTCTCTTACATCGACGCAGTGAATGCGCTCAACACTCTTTTCGCAGGACACGCTCTACGCATTTACGATGCGGGAATTCTAGGTACTCACGCGCGCGGGGAAAGAAACTTTTACCACCCAAGCGTCTGAAGTCACGCGCTAAAGTATACGACCCAGTCGCGAGTGTTTGCGGTCCTTTCTTTTCGGCGCCCGGCAACGCAACTTCGCCAAACGGGTTTTCGTAGTGCGTCATAGATTTAACGTTATTACAGCGCGATACATGAAATTATTAACCCTTGCCAGAATTTTCGTGGCGCTCCTCGTTTTTTTGCCTGTAGCTTTTAGAGATGCTCGTTTTCCTCAAACATAAATCATTAAGAAACTTGACGCGATGTGCGTATTCAAAAGGTAGCAAAAAATGTATAAATTTATTGTAATAGTAATGTGTAATATTATCTACAGAATGTCTGCAGAATTCGATAAAATTTTTGTATACGTGATTACATTTTTATGTACAATAGGAATCGCTTCGATAAAAAATTGAGATTATTATGATCGAAGGATTCATTATTACTTACATGATGCATGTACGTCACCCATTTTTTGTTTAACTGGCCAAAGGATATTTTAGTATTGTAAGAGGATAAAAACGAGGATATCTTAGAGAATGACGGAAATATTATTTAAAAAATGCTGCCAACTACTACATTGGCATATTGCTTCGTTGCTTCCTTTTGTCGCAGTCTATCCTACTCGGATTGTATCAAATTACATTTATCACTTTTGGCATCCTCAAGAAGCTTTGTCTTGTGATTCATTAGTTTGGTTCGTGAATCGACTCAATCGACCGCTCAATCGGTCAATTGAACGAATTTACGCTACATATAATCTATCGCCTTTTAAAAAAAAACTTTTTGTCGTGTGGCGTTGAGTTGCAAAACGAAAACCTATGTTTGGTCCAAATTTCAACTCGATATGTCAATATTTACGGACTTTGGAGCAAAAACGAAGTTTTTTCGAAAAATGTAAAATGACATAAAATTTGAACGGCTCAACCGATTGACGCCAAATTCAATACCAACATTTTTTAAATGATAATCAATTTTTGCTCTAAATTTAAGGTTGATATCTCAAAAAATATAAAAGTTACAGAGCGTACTATCACAAAGTTTGCTGAGGAAGCAAAAATGGGTAATCGGCTTTCAATTAATTTCTTAAATTTGATTTCGCAATGAAAAAATTGAGCGACGTTAAAAATACCGTTAATATTGATTCGTTTCTAAGTAATAATAATAATGTCTAACATTTGCATGTGTGTAATAATGGTTGAAAAAAACATACACAAAATTACGAAATTTCACGTCGACATTTAAGCGCCTGTCTTTTAAGAGTGTTTACAAATTCGAAATGAATAAAAATGTATGGGTAGTTAGTCTTTCAACGAATGACGGCTTTATCATTTTTAACTTGTTTAAAAAAATCACACGATACAATAGAGAGAAAAAAATGAAATTAATATATTTCTGAAGAGGCACTTCCTATCTCTTCTACGCTAACGGCTAAAACAACTTTAAACGAGTAAATAAAAATTGATTTCCAAATATGTGATATTCGAAACGAAATAACCAAAAACGGGAAAGAGGAAACCGGAAAACTCGTGTATTTCTAATAGCGCGTGATACGAACAAACTAGCGTATTATCGACTGTTCAATGTCATGGAACACGCCAGTCATTAACTCGACATAAAATAGCATCAGATATTAATCGAAAAAAAGATTGTACATAATTGCACATCGCTGTTAGTATTACTATTTGTTCTGGACGTTTTTTCACGTGCCAACTCGTGACGCAATCTGAGAGGAAACAAAAAAGCAAGAGGGAGAGAAAGGAGACACCTGTTGATCCTGTAGCTGCGCTGCTGGCATTTGTCGTCAACGACCTGGTGCTGCCCGAGTAGAAAGAGCACGTGGCGATGTTTTGGAACGTTGCATTACATGCACCTTAGAGGCGGAGAGGATCTACGGCGCATGCGCAGAACGATCCCTGCGCGAACGTGAAGGATCTGTCAGAGCAAAGTTGCCCGAACACCTGAAGTCGCCTGAAACCGCCGGTTACTTTGGTCGTGAGTGGACGTGCGCTCTCGACATTTGAGATTAGTTCGTACTCGATTACGCGAAGACGTACTTATTCCCATTTACCTCACATATATAAAAACCAAAACTATACTTAATTGTTTAATAAAAAAATGAAAAATCAGCATCGTTAAAAAAAGTGCCAGGTACTTTAAACTCCATAACTATAATAATGCGACAGTGGTGAAAAAAAAAAACGAAATAAAAAAATTCTTCTATCAATGTTTGTGGCAATTAAGAGGACGACGATGGAACGGACTGTAGACTATTAATATTAATATCGTGAAATCTGCAGTCACTTATGAACGAGTTTTGCATTCGTAAATAAAGAAAAGGGATAGGTACGCATATTGAATTATGTATTTTAGAGTGGATAAGATAATCTATGGAACAGTGGCTATTGTTATATTGCATTGTATGTGTCTCATGTATGTCCTTTCGGATTTTTACATTTATTCACATTTACATTTTATATTGTTTTATAAAGCAGTCGGTTAAAAAGAGGGTTTTTAGCATTTGTCATAATTTTGAATGACTTTTATGTTTATTATTATTATTCGAGGATTTTTGTGGCTCTTATGATAATTTTGTCCCAGAAACCTAATTTCTACTACACATGCAGTAGAAGCAGATTTTCGAAAAAATTTTATTCACTTGAAATTTGAGTATCTTGCGTTAAAAGGAAAATATTTTTGAAAAGTTTTCTGGAATAATTTTCTAAATTTGTCTTTCACTATTTTCTTTTTTGCTTATTTTCTATTCAACTTTAGTCAATGAATTATGAAATTCGATGTGTAATATTGAACGTTTATATGGAAGATGCATCTAAAATTATTAATTCTATCAAATAAAAACGCATTTACTCGTGAAAATAAAAACACCAATTTATTCAAAGCGTCAGTTTTCCATCACTCGAATACTTTTTTTTCATCCGGAAATGTTTTTGGCCACTGGAAACTATTATGCTAGATTTAATAGCTAAATGAATAAACTGGTAAATTTTTCCTTGAGTTAACTTACTGAAACTAGGCGGACTAATCGGGTTAGTAGGTGCGTAACTTTGTAGATAGTTCGTGCATACGTAATGCCTCCATTCACACACGTGGTTAATCCCATCGCTGTGATTTGCATTTTACTCTCTATTTAAGTTGTTGGTTGTCGTTTACGTGCGAAAACCCGAAAGAGCATCGAGACTATCATTAAAATTGTACGCTGCTCTGACGCACTTAAAATAGCGAATGGTTGATTAACTTTCGAAGGAGATTCTCGCACGAAGAGAAGGAAAGAAAAGCCATGCGACTATATAACGGTGCGTCAATGTGATTCACTGTCGAAGAATCCGTAACATTAACTCTGGGGCAATTCTTGCGATTGTCGCTTCGCAGATTGTGCCACGTGCTAATGCAATTCGCAAACTAAAAGGTATTCGGGCACTTTACGCTGGCAGGAGAGTCCGAACAATCGATAGCCTTTTTTACCAACGACTATTAAGAGGTTCGCATAAGTTCACAACTCAAAAAAAAAAGTAATTTTGCAAACATTTTTTTTCTGCTGAGAGTATGAAGATAATGTGGTCGAGATTTAACACATAATTGCAACCCAGGCTTGCTAAGTTTAATTTTTTTCAATGTTATTGATTAACGATGAAGTCGTTATTATTTAAACTAAACACAGATCATAGATTCGTCCGATTTACTTCGAATTCAAAAAGAGCATAGTTTACAACTTTTTCTATCGCATACCTCGATGATTTTTTAATATGGCTATTCATTTGTTAATAATAAACTGTTGAAGCCATTTTTCTCGATAATCGAAATTAATTTTTTTACCGATTGTCATTTTCATAATTTGCGAAGTTTCAAAACAACGTTTGGTCGTATGGTAGAAAATGTTACAAACTATATTTTGTATTCCTTCGTATGCCTTCTTTCGGTTTTTACGATTTCCCCACTCCCCTTCATCCCCTTCCATTTGTTGAGTTCCCCTATCCCTTTCCATTTTTATTCAGTTCCCCCCAGAGTGTTACCCGCAGCCACTCTTTCCTAATGCACTACTGTATCGCATTTGCACGAGGGCACAGGGCAACTGCGGAAAACCTGCGCCGATACAGGCGGCTATGTTTTACTGACTTTCTGCTGTATGAGAATACATCAGAAAGTTAGAAAAACTGCCTCCCGCTCAACAGTTAACGCGTAAGTTGGTGCATAGCTAAACGGTCATCCATCCAAGTACTGCCCGCGAGAGAAACTGCTTAACCTGGGAGACCGCCGAAGCCATACACCGACCGCCCACCCACTGCTGTCGGTTGTTATAATCTTTACTCCATCCGAATATAAAGTTGATCATTTTCAATGCTTCTAAATGAAAAAAAAAAAAAAACTCAAAATTGTGTTGTCAATAAAAACGCTAAATTTTGACGGTAATTTATACAAATTACTAGTAATGATGCAGTAATGATTTATATAATGCATTTACGAAAATTTTAACAGACTCATGTAAATTTCCATAGAGACTTATAATTGCTTTTTCTCAAGTATATTGTGGAATTTTTGTACAAATGTTGTTATTTTTTTATGATGATATTTCTTGACATGTCGATGAGATATGATCTCATTTTTCTTTCTCGAGATTTGCGTTTTGAAAACTACACGGGTATCTTCTATGAGATGGGCATTTAGAAAATAATTGCTTAACAGGCAAAAAAATTCGTTCTCACGCAAATTGCTGTAATTTTGAAGAGGCAAGTACAAAAACAATGGTCCGTGAAGAATTCATGGAACAATTCTTCAGGCCAGATGAGTGCATGAAACTCGGAAAAGAATTACGGATTATTCTTGGGAATAACTCAAAGAACATTTCCTTGGAAATCTGCATTTATTACTCAAGCATTACTGCATTTGACTTTAAGCATAACTTTTTTTTAATATCACAATCAAAATTCTTCTTATTATATATAGTATTCCTTCTACGATATAGTATTCCAATATATTATATATTATATATATGGGGCATTCCACGTCAAATCAGCAGGCCATGACCCTCACCCTCATCGATTTTGTTCATTTTGCTTCCTCATAGAGAAAGCTTTGTTTTCATGAAAAAAAAATTTTTCGAGATTTTCATGTCAGTATGCTTAGAATCACCTAAAATGTCGAGGAAAATGGTTTAGAAAATGTGTCCGCATGTGTGTATGTTTGTTCCAGGGACCGAAAATTCATTCAATTCCTCGATAACTCGTGAATGGCACGATCGATCGAGCTCAAATTTGGCACGCAAGTAGAGTATTAATTCCTCTTCAATTGCTGTAATTTTTGAGAAAATATATCAATGTATACTGATTTTATAGAATTTTTAATTAAAATTTTTTTTTATTAAAAAAAAATTTCATGAAAACAAAGCTTCCTCTATGAGGAAGCAAAACGTGGTTAAAATAGTAAATATTGAGATCCCATTATCGCATGGCATTCAAAAATCATATTTTTAATCATAGAATCAGTGTGATTTTTTTCAGATTTTTAAAAACGGCGTTTTTGAAATTTGTTTTTTTCGAAGATTTAAAAATGTTGCTGGTGGTGAAAAAATCTGAAAAAAAATTCGAGGCTTTTATGAGTCGGTAATAACAACAGATTAAAAAAGGATGCAAAGTAGAACTTTGCACATTGCTTCCTCATTAAATTTTGCTCTTTATAAAGAACCTTTACGAGGAAGTATTGTGATTGATTTTGGCTTTCTCATAGAGGACGCTTTGTAAAGAGAAAAATCTAATGAGGAAGCAATGTGCAAGGTTCTACTTTGCATCTTTGTTTTGAATAAATGAATAAATCATCAGCACATCTTATTTTTATTAGGCACAAACTTTTGTTTTACTTTAATAACTTCCGCGAAGGTTATAGCGAAAATCTCTATTTTTTCAAAAATTCAAACTATGTCAAATTTGAGCGACTTTACCGATCACCACCAAATTTGGTACACAGCAGGGCTGTATGTTATTTTTCGTTTATAGAACATTTCAGGTAATTTGCTCAAATTCGACTCAAATCTCCAAAAAAAAACATTTCATGAAAATAAAGCTCTATGAGGAAGCAAAATTAACAAAATCGATGACGGTGAGGGTCATGGCCTGCTGATTTGACATAAAATGCCCCATATATATAAAAAATATTGAAATTTTGAGATAAGTTACCTGCAAATTTGTCCAAATGTTATGAATATTCGAAAGTAATTATTTCTTCCGGCTATTAAAAAAAGTAGTGAATTCAGATATGATATATATGTGTAATGATCAATTGTCCAAACCCTAATTGAGTAACTTTAAATTCAATGTCCATTTTCATAGCGTTTGTTTGTTCAATAGATAATTGGTGATAAATTATCAATTCCACTGCAGCCTAGCATAACTTTTTTCTCGAAAGACGTTTGCCAAATTGGCTGTCCAGATGTTTAATAAAGTCGACAAGTAAGACATTACAATCTTTTCTTTACTAAGAGAAAAAGAAAACTCCTACATGAACAGACGACGGCAATTAATTGCATGTTTCAAATAACAGTGTATAAAATTGTAAGCTTGAAATTCGAAGGTTTAAAAACCATTTAAATTCAATAAATCGAAGAACGTGAGTACGACACTTTTAGCGAAGTATGCATCAATTCACGAAAATTTCGTGGAGCCAATTTTCAATGGGACTGATCAACTGAGGCAAATCTGAATTTTCATTGAAAGCGCTTTCGGATTTCGTGAAATTCGCCGAAGCATCCAAGACCGAACGTCGCGAAATCTCTTCAGCTTAGCTGGTGACTCTCAAGGTCACAGAAGTGTGACAATCGTAATTTCGTGACTGAAGGAAGACTCGCCCGAAATAATCTACACGTCGCATTTCTTTCGAGCACGTTTGTCCTTCGGCACGACCTTTGAAGTTCGCGCGAGAAGGGGAATATGATACCTCAGTATTTAGCGTACTGCGTACTTACTCGAGTGCAGCTGGTTCGGTTAAAGCGGCTTTACTTTCCTGGTCGAGCCACGCACTTTCTCCGGACTTGCGAGTGTTAGGCGTTCGCACCGAATCTCACGGTTGGCATTGGGCCCGACGCGGAAGGAGATTGTTGTTCGTTACTCCAGTAGAGTGTTTGATGAATTGTTCGCAGGGTCGCGACCCACTCGTCGACGACAACAATGGCATCTACCTGCTTCGAGACCTCGTGAAAAAGAAAGTCTCTGCACATCGAGGGAATCGTCTTCCGGTGGGGAAAGGGACGCGTCAGCCATTCCCGGCCCCTCCACCCCCTCCCTCTCCCGCTACAGTCGAGTCTCCTTAGAAGTCTTTTTTTTTGGTGGATAGGGAATAAATGCATAAAATGTCCAAGTACGAAATAAACAACGAGTACGACCTTGACAATAGACGAGAGGTCAGACTGACCGGATACAGCGTTCATGATGATGTGTTGCGCAACGGCTTTGCGAAAAATGGCGATCCCGAAGGAACTTCCGCCAAAAGGAATGTCGAAGACAGACTGGGAAACAGTGAGGCTCCGGAGACGGGAGGAAAAACCGCCAATGGCAATGGTGAGTTGAAAAAAAAGCAAAACGATTTATTATTATTGATATTATTTCTTTGTTTTTTTTTTTCAAAGGGTTCAGGAATCAGTTTTTAATTATACCAGCAGCGCGTAAAGTATTAGTTAGTAGATAATTACAGAGTATTCATTATGATTACTTTGAGCGGTTGTAGATAATTTTTGAATTACGAGAATTAAAAGGCCGCCGATCGCGAAAAGTCATTAAATCAATGAACAAATTGGATAACTTGTTTCCGACCGAGCAGCACATCATTCTAAATCTAATATAATTGAAAATACCTTTGAATTTTTTTCTTGGCGAAGCGCCCTCTGTGAGAAATATTGTTGCACTATTTTTAGTTCCTTGTAGAGGGAGCTTACTAAATTCCCCATTTGGGAGGCCCGAAAGTAATCATTTATATTTATTATTAATAATTTTTGTAAAAGTATTGACGAATATACAGATTAAGTTGTTAGATAGTCTTTGAAAAAATGGAAGAAGACGCAATGCATTAGTTCTTACAAACGGATACCTATTAATGTTTCTTTAGGTTAAGGACGCAGATTTTATTACAAATCGCGTTCCATTATTGTCATTGAATGTATCCGACTTTGCATAAACGATTGCAAAAAAATGAGTGCTCATTTGACGAGTGCAAAACGCAATAACTATATGAAAAGCGAAATTCTTGACACGCACATTCACGGAGCCAAACAATCTGATCCTTCAGTCCATTTTAAGTATCCTGACATTGAAATGAAAAAAAAAACAAAACCATTATAATTTTCATAAAAACAAAACTTCCTCTATGAGATATAGGAAAAATGCTATAAATACATCTGTACGAGTTGTGCGAAGCAATTTCCTTATTTTTGTTTGATCCTTCGTTAAAGGAAACGATAATAAAATCGCCTTGGGGACGCCCCTGGAAATACGTGCTTTCAGGACTACCTTTTTTTGCAAACTGCTATTCCCTCTTGCAGCAAGATTTTTTCCCGGTGATTTTATCAGCACAATAAATCAAATATGTGCAATTAAGTAAATATAATCAAAATCATACGTTTAATAGATGTAATGAATAAAAGGGACAACAGATAATAGATTCGCTCTTATGAATTTAAATGCGAATTTTCTCACCGCTGAAATATAATCGATTTTTGACACGCGTCGACGTAAAAATAACAACATACTAAATGATAAGTTATATTGTCTCAAGTACTGTTTTAGTTGTTCTATGATCGATCACACGATTGAAGAACAAAAACAAGTTTCAACCTCGGCATTGCACTAGATGTTACAGTAAATGCCATGATAAGCGATCGGCTTCGACTAACGACGTGTCGGACGAGATGCATAATCACTAACGCTGTAATAGAGGTAATTTCGAGTGGTGCCGGACGCGAGACTAATTGCACCAATAGTAATTTTCTACGATCATCAGCGTCGCCTGGGTATATCGCAGTAATATCGTTATTCCGCCTTCCAGAAGATTTTTCAATATCTTGGTATGAATATTCGTCCAATTAGCACTAAAGCGATCTCTTTTTACAGATACGAAACCGCAACGTCAGCGCGAATTATTTTCGATGAGTTTTCCATGCTGCAATATAATCTCCACAAATCACGAGAGGCTCGCCGATGGGCTATTACGGCCGTCTTCCGGTCCGAAGTTTGTACGGATTTGATGAAAAACAAAACACAACAAAATTCTACATGAATCCGCTTGTAAATACCACAAAAGAACGCACGTAATGGATGTTCTAAAGAACAGTGCCAATTTCATAAATTTGAATAGATATTTTTGTAAACTTTGTTACTGTAATTTCAATACCCTTTGTTGTAATTGTGCCGTTAATATGCCACTTGCTAATCTTGCTCATTGCACTAATAATTTAGGCTGGATAACTTATACTAAGTACTTTGCAGTATTGGTAAGGAAATTAGTTTTCTCTAAGCATTCGTTTGAAAATACCCCGGAAATTGGAAGATCGAACAATGATCCATTATTTCTCCTATTTACAATGTACATGGGCTACCCTTTTTCGTTTTAATCTTAGCAATTGACCTGACAACCGTCGATGCCTCTTTAATACTCAGTGATACACCCGGGAAAAATTCTGTGCCCAATATTAAACGCCTATAAGACTCTCTCTCCCTCTCGCACCTTTTTGGTTTCGATTCTTTTGAACAAACGGCTTTGAGTGTGAAAGAGCCCGAAACTTAGGACGATTCTGCAAACACTTCCGCACGTTCTCTCAAAATTTGAACACTCTGTGCAAGGTGGTATCAAAATAGCGAATGGCTAAAATAGCGAATTTCTTAATGACGACTATTGCAGATTCGCACGGTTATTATTTTGGAATTCGCTATTTTAGCCATTCACTGTTTTGACCCCCACCCCCGCCTCTTCGCCGCGCAGAAGATTCCCTAAACAACTTGTCTATGAATATTCTTCCAATCACCACAAAAACGTTCTACCACACCATTTCCGAGATCGCGCGCCGTCGGCGCCGGCTTATTTTCGATGAGTTCCTCGAACAGCAAATGCTGTCCTCAAATCGCAAGAAAGGCTCGCCGATTTGCTGTTATGCCAGGCGTTCGGTGTGCGGCAAAGTACTAGTGCCCTGTTTCTTCGAAGGTCATGGAACAAATGAATAATATGCGAAGCCCGACATAGAGAGAGAGATATCTATATACATATACACGTACATTCACAGACACACACACACACACACACACAGAGCAGATCATTTACAACGCGTGAACAGAGCCCGAGACCGAAGTGTTTCGATTTCCGCTCGACGCAAACGATCCACGGTTGCATGAAATACTCGGAAGCATGGAAGACGAGAGATCGCGTGACTCTTTGTCACGTGGTTCAAAAGTGAGCAGCGTTGTTGTTTGCAGGAGGCGCACGCTTTTTGCCTGCGGCTGTAGAGGCTCTCGCCGTCGGTGACTGACCCAGAGGAAAATATACCGCGACCGGAATGGCCGAGAGATCGTTCAATAACTCATCCAATTAGAGTTCGATTAAATAATTAATTGATACGAGGGATCAACGTCCTTACGATTTATATATTTACAGTTGCTATTGCCAATAGTCGCGATGCATGCATACGTAGTTAATATAAATAGCTGAGTAACGGAGGCTATTACGAAAAAATAATGATTATTTAAAAATGATAATTCTCGTATATGCGGGGTTTTGTCGATGTAGAGAACTGACACGTCATCGATAGCATAATTTATGAATTGGTCAAGGCATTATATACCAGGAGCAGTCACCTGCGCCTGAGACTGACCTAGAGACGAGGAGTTATACTTACTTGCTTGCTTACTTAGATATTTACTTATTACCACTCGATTCGAGAATGAATAGACGAATACGAGGCAATCTTTCAATCAGCTCTGGAACAGTCCCTCTCGACGCGTGACCAACACGTGCTGCACGTCAATTCGACGCTAATAACATCAAACTGTATCTGTACTATGAATGTGTACTCTCGGCAGAGAAAATATCGCCGCGCGGTTTATGCATGGACACCTGCGACGATGAATGATAAATATTGGCGAATATTTTTGTTTGGCTATTCGCACCTGCAAAGAATTTTCATAGTGCACTTAAATAATTGTTCTATTTACAGAGTGTAAACACACCCAGAGAAAAAGTTTTCTTGACTCACCGAAAGCTTTGCCAACGAAATTATATACTTGAGTTCTAATGCTATCTGTTCTTTGGAGTATCTTGAATTCAATTGTTGAGCTAAAAAATGTTTTTGAAAAATATATAAGCGGAATTTGTCCCTCTTAGATGTTGCTAGGGGATTGCTATTCAGCATTGTTATCGTTATTTAATTACATTTTCTCAACAGCCCAATTGTTAGAAGGCTATAAATCATTTATATTTCAAACCTTGCAAGTTAAAAATGAAGGATGAATAATTCTTATCATGATTCATGTGAGGGATATTTGCTACAGCACTTAAAAATTGCTTAATACAAGTGACACCATTGGATTACTAATTAGAACGATTACCTTACATCATATGGCATTGCTGAGCCTCGATGATAACTCATTTGACCAAACACCGGGTTTCCAAATTTTCCAATAATTTAGCCAAATTTAAATTCGAGAAATTAGTATACGAAAACAAGACGTTACCTATTTACCGGAACTCTTATACGTAACGGGATTACAAAATTGCGTAATTGACCGTACGTTCGGAAATTACAAAGTGGTACGCCGCAGAATTATTTTATGGCATTGCCTAAACTGGCTGGCGACCCACTTTGCCAAAGGTCATCGATGAAAAATAATTAATAGACTCCCTAAATAGGAGTGTACTTTTTTAAATCTAAAAAAGTACACTCCTATTTTTTTTTATCAATATTCATGGTTAAATTATGCCCATAATAATTACCTGAACTGCTTAAGTAAACTTTCTTCATAAATAAATTTTTTTAACGTACACTTGACATTCTTTTTCCTATTAAAATATCGTAAAATCCTTTAATGAAATCTGCAGATCGTTTTGAAAAATAATAATAGTAGTTAAAGGTAAGGCAATGATAGAGATTTACAACCCTGAAGACTAAAACTTTCTACATGATTAAGACATTTTTTTTACCTCGCGTCACAAAATTTACTATTATACGACTACCAGACACACTGGCCTATATTTATCTAGCAGTTACTTCGTCATACCATCTGCTGTCATAAATGGCTGCTCATAAATATTTCTCCCAGTAACGAACGTTTTTTCATCTTCAGAAAAGTAAAATGAAAAAATGTTTAATTTTTCTGGCGTCCTCTTTTTTTCAATCTTTGTATTCCTTCTTCTCTATTGTCTTCGCACCGGTTAAACCGAAGCGGCGTATTTCTGCGGAATTACTACATCAGCAGTTTCTATTTTAATTGATTTTCCCTAGCGTCGCGCTGATTACGAACAGTCTGGTTGACTGCTGGCTAGGAATTCTGGCATCTGGCACTCGTATCTTCGCCCCTCTTTGCATATTAAAGCTTTCTAAAATAATTAGTACAGCACTTCATACATAAATGCAGCAGCCCATTTCAGTTTATCAGAAATTAAAGAACCTGCAGATGACTCGACGAAAATACGTTTTATGACAGTTTTTTGAAAGTTTATTCGAGCTTAACTTCATGCTTAACAATGTATTGATTGATTTTTTAATTTCTTATATATATTTTTTTCACCCAACTGAACAATCAAATAATACACACATACATAGATTTATTACCTTATTGATTTTGTTTTTTATCGAAGAAAATAATCAGTATTGAAGTGAAATTTGAGAATTTATTGATGAGTTTATGAAAATATGTATTATTAAACATACATTTTTTTCTTTATGGATTTCAGCTCAATTCGATGTGGAAAAAGGAACGACAACATCGAGGACCGTGAGATGGCTCAGTCGCAAGATCAAAAGATCCTGTCAGATGAAACTGCTGTACAAGCGAATACCGATACTCGATTGGTTGCCAAAGTATCGGAGAGACTATATAGCCAACGATTTGGTTGCTGGTCTCACCGTCGGCCTAACGGTCATTCCCCAAGCGATTGCCTATGCGAACGTTGCGGGACTTCCTCTACAGGTACACGCGTGCATAATAATTAACCGATCCGAGGATCACAAAATAATCGTTAATTCTCACTATTGATTGACTGAAAAAATTGCCAGCGGACCGAGCATACCTTATAACATTTTCTATCGCATAACCGACTAATTATTTTCCATGCTTATTAATTAAATTTAATATTACATTTTTTTCTTGATGAAAAATCCATTTTTTTTTTCACATATTGCCATTTTTTGTGATTTTCAAAATTTCAAAAAAATATGCGGTCAAACGATAGAAAATATTATAAACCATGCCGTTCATGTAAAAAAACTTTGTAAACAAATTTTTGAAAAAGTTGTGCAAATAAAACTCATACTACTATAAACCATGCCGTGTCCGAACTTGGAATTAATCGGACACTTGGATTATTTATAAATAATTATATCCTTATTGATATAGATATAATATTATTGATAAATAACAATAACTCCATCGGTTATCGATATTTTTCAATAAAAAAAAATTTACTTGACATGACTGTGTACTATGTGTAAAATCACGACTTTGTTATCGAATACTCTCTTCAGAAAACAATACTGAATGTTTGCAATTAATTGATCGACTTGTTTTTTAAATTTTTGATAGAAACAGTATTATTATTTTTGTTTATAGTATGGTTTATACTCTTCCTTCATGGCGTGCTTCGTTTACACTGTGTTCGGTTCCTGCAAAGATGTACCCGTTGGTCCGACCGCAATAGCGGCAATTCTCACTCGAGAAACTTTGACGAAGTCTCATCTCGGTCCCGACTTCGCGGTGCTTTTGACCTTCGTTTCCGGCTGCGTCTCGTTACTCATGGGAGTCTTGCAATTAGGTAATATTCTGAATGTTCCGAATTGTTTTGTGGAAATCGTATTCTATTTGTATGAATAATCCAAAAAAATATCGATGGTATTGCAAATTTTGTCAATCGCCTTTCAATATTTTAGCGGCTATTTCATTCACGTGCTTAAGGTATTGAAAATAATTTGCTTTCATTTACTAAACGCCAAAAAATTGAATTTATTATTGATTTAATTACGGTGAATACATTTAATTTCACGATATTTTAAATTTGGTAATTAAGTAAATGAAAAAGAAACAGTGTCTAACCAAATCAATTAAAAAAATCCTTTTTGCACATTCTTATTCAAACATTTGGCCATTCTTGAATTGTGATTAGTGACTCGATGCGAAAGGAATGTTATTTAAGTACAGGCAACTACTAATTGGTATAAGAAAAATCGTTTGTATCAACTTGGTGTGTAAATTCTAATTCTCTGGCTGTTAATTGGCTTGACGTAAGGCGAAAGTTTGTGGAGAAAAAGATTTTTCGCCATTCACCCTCTGCGCTTGAGCGTGTCCAGTCAAAGCTGTACATAAATAAGCCACGTTTATTCTACAAGCAAGTACTGTAACTGGAGGATCGATAAAAAAATCGCGTCCAGGGTCAGAACTCCAATATAAAATTCAAAAAATGCTCCAGCGTCACTCGATGCATTTCACTTGAAAAAGTGTCCGATCTCTCGTCGGATTTAGTACCGTTAACGAGCCTCAGATGACTAAACACAAGAGCGACGGTATAATAAGCCAGATAGTATTTTCCCGGTAACGCAATCTCCACCATTTCGCACTTCTTTACATTCATTACTAGCAATAAGACTAAAGAATTACATAATTTATGAGAATTGTCCATTATCTTTTCATTTATTTATTAAGCAATGAAACCGGATTTGGCCTACAAGCTGAGATGCAAATTCCCTTTGATTATTGTAGCTTTTAAAAAGTATATGCACAGATTTATATTTCATCTTTCTGTTTTTAATTTCTTAAGGCATGTCGAAATTCAATGTTCGATAATTGAAGGTGGGAAAGCTTGATAATCGAAATTCGGAAATCGTTGACTTTGACTTTGAATATCGACGTGAAGATACCCCAAATTTGAGGTCTTTTACATACACATATATAAATATTTTGTATATATTTATTCACATTCCTTTACATGTAGTTATATATTCATTTATTAATCTGTGTATTGTCTGTTATCAAGGTTTCCTGATAGACTTCATCTCAGGACCTGTCTCGGTCGGTTTCACGTCAGCGGCAGCGATCATCATAGCAACCAGTCAGATGAAGGACATTCTGGGCATCAGTTTCTCAGCAGGAAAATTCGTCCAAGTCTGGCAGATGATATTCGAGCACATAGGCGAGACTAGACTGTGGGACGCCGTTCTCGGCATTCTATGTATGATCATCCTGCTCGTCCTCAGGGTCGGTATTTAATTTTCAACTTCCGCAATCCTGAAAATTAATTTCTATTGGACTGAAGTTGAATTGTTGTTTTCTTGCTGGTTGGCCTTGCGGTGAATGCGTTATACCAAGTGACGTCGATCACCTTCTTCATTGATTATTAATTCATTTATACACAATAATTATGTATTTAACTCCTTGGATATTTCTTTTTTGCAGAAAGTCAAGGACATTCCTGTGGTATCGAAAGACACGAAAGTTCCGTCAACTCTCCAGATCATAGTCGTGAAATTATTGTGGCTTCTGTCGACCGCTCGCAATATAATCGTCGTCATTGTTTGCGCTGTAGTATGTTGGCTGCTTGAGGATCATCTTGGAGCTTCTCCTGTTATTCTCACTGGTCATGTTAAGGAAGGCCTTCCAAGTTTGAAACTTCCTCCGTTCGAAGCTCAAATGCGCAATCAGACTTACGGGTTCTTCGACATGGTCTCGACAATGGGATCCGGTTGTGTCGTCATACCATTGCTCAGTCTTCTGGAAAGCATTGCCCTTGCTAAAGTGTTTTGTAAGCTTTTTTTCATACTCGTTTCTCTGCACTTTTTCCTCGATCCACGTTTATTTTCTCAGGTCCCAAATAATGCGTTTTTGAGATTTTTATTTTTTTGTGAAACGCTTTTTGAGAATTTTGCGTGGAATACGGTGGAGATTTTTCATAGCTTTTGAAGATATCTCATTATTTTTTACTAATAATGAACCATATAATTTTTTTGTCAGGCATAATAATTAATGATCGAATCTTTTACAAAGATAAATGAATATTCATATCAAATAATTCTCCCAATACCTGCATAAATAAAAATTGACTAAAATCAACATGTTTTTAACAAACCTTAAAGTATAAGGCGCAATTATTTATTTCAGCTGATGGGAAACCAGTTGATGCGACTCAGGAGATGCTAGCGATCGGTGCTTGCAACATCGTCTCGTCTTTTGTATCTTCAATGCCTGTGAGCGGAGGGTTAAGCAGAGGAGCGGTTAATCACTCATCAGGGGTTAAAACTACCCTTGGCGGCGTGTACACGGGGCTACTTGTCCTCGTGTCTCTTCAATTTCTTACACCTTATCTCTACTACATTCCGAAGGCCGCCCTTGCAGCGGTAATTATCGCTGCGGTTGTGTTCATGGTAGAACTTCACGTAGTCAAACCGATGTGGAGGACGAAGAGTAAGTGGCTATTTAAAAAATTGAGTTATAACAGGCAGTTATCGATTCTAAGAGCATAAATTGCAGTGGAAAAGAGTCTCTAAATTACTTTACACTTCGGACGCTAAAGCTTTTTAGTACTTGTGAATGGCTTTTCAGCACTTATATAAAAAGTGACAGTAAGAGTATTCACTCCTTTAACGGCTGAACGTACCATTTTTGCTATAATACATGAAGGAATAACTCATTTTCCTATTATTTTCGAAATTTTATTTTGGCCTAAAAGTTTAGAACAGCAGAATGAAATAATGAATGGTACTTTTTTATTTCGTAACAGAAATTTTTTTAAAAGTAATTCGCTAAAAGGCATATTGTAAAAAACTGGAATAAAAACCAAAATTTTAATCATATTTTGTACTTAAATGATTAAGACCTACGCCGAAAAATTAGAAAAACAATACTTTAGATGAATTGTGGCGAATCTCGGCAATTCAACCGTCGATATCACTCATTTCAGAGGCTCTATTTCTATATAATTTCAATAGCATTTTTTTTTTCAATCTTTTTTACAGAAATCGATTTGGTGCCAGCGATCGCAACGTTTCTTTGCTGTTTATTCGTGAGGCTGGAGCTCGGCATTGTAATTGGAATCGGCATTAATCTTTTGTTCCTTTTGTACGCCTCTGCGAGACCTTCGCTTCGAGTGAGCAAAGTGATGGTGAGTTAAGAATATAAAATGAAATATGTAATTAATGCTTATTTATTTTACCAGATTTTTACTTTATTATCGTCGGTTTTTTTGCAAAATTCCGTAAATTCTTCCCGATTATTATTTTTTATTTCCATCATTGTTGAGATATAGAATGTTTATATTGGTCGTAAAAATTGCGGTTGCAAAAATAATTAATCTACAAAGTAGAACTTTGCCAGGTCCTTCTAAGGTATTCTTAACTTTTTATAAAGCCTCCTCTACGAGGGAATGAAAATCGATAATCATACTTCTCGTTGACGGTAGATTTGTAGAGTTCTACTTCGTTTTGGACTTTATTAAATTCGACATGTTTGATTGTTAGAGCGCTGGTGGCTGCCAGTATCTCATGATAACTCCGGATAGAAGTCTTACATTTCCGAGCGTTGAATACGTTCGAGCGATTATCAGTAAACAAGGAACAAAACAGGGGACAGCAGTACCGGTTGTAATCGACTCGACTCACATACAAGCTGCCGATTTTACGGCTGCTAAGGTAAATCGACCGTTTATTCAATTATATTGTTCTAGATGTTTAACGCTCGAACGTCTTTTACAGGGCGTTAAGAGTCTCATCGAGGATTTTGCGAGGCGAGGACAGCCCCTAATTTTTTACAACCTCAAGCCGAGCGTAGTCGCAATATTCAAGGGCGTAAAACCAGCAGATTTGCGATATTGCTCTAGCGAGGTCGAACTCAACGATTTCCTTAAAGGTATTTTTTCAGGACACCTTTTCTATCGCAACTTAAGAGACGATCGAATTTTAAAGAATGCGCTCATGTTAATTGCATTTGCATCCCCCATCTTTTTGTCGCTCGCTCGTTTGATGGACGTTTAATACGTTTGACGCTAATTGATATTATTTATCCGCAGAATTTTCCACCGTCGCGACAATAACCGTGAGCAGACACTGAATGAGCAATTGCAAGATAAACTTCTGATATTCTTACGCGGCACAAGCAGTATTAGAGAAGAATGCGATGGTATTTCGCGGGACTCGAATTGCCGAAGCACCTCAAAGCGATAACGATAAACGTCGACGAAGAATAACAAGGAAGTTGCGGCATAAATGAGACAATAATTAGTAATTATTGGATGAGCGCTTCCGAAAAATAAGCGCTAATAATTGTATATATTGTATTATTAACTGAATAAAGGAAAAAAAGAGAAAGAAGAGAAAAAAAACACAAAAGTGTTGTAATCATTTGAAAAGAGCGATTTTTATTGCAGGATTGTAATGGTGTTTTGTTCGAGAGCTACAATTTTGAGTGATTTAACGCTCAGATATTGATTCCCAACTTCCTGGCGCCGTTTGCAGGTTTTGCTATGTAAAAATTCGGTTTTCCATCATATCTGCAACAGAAACAATAAAACAACTTGAAACCTCATACCTCATACAAATGAAAGCAGTTTAAGCTGCTCAAGAATTGTAGTTGAGTATGTTATTGAACTGAACTGAAGAAAGAACTGAAAAACATTTGTAAAATGAGTAGATAAGTCCCGATGATTTACAGACTTACTGAACTGAAAAAAAATTTGTAAAACTAGTAGATAAGTCCCGATGATTTACAGACAGTGATCTTCACAAGCGAGGTCATAAATCGTCAGTAGTTTTATGTTATCACGTACTTTTCTTTGATACGGCGAACGACCTCATCGACGGAATTCTCTCGCAAGAGAGTAACAGTACAACCGCCGAAACCAGCGCCGGTTAACCGACTGCCCAATACGCCATCGACTTCTCGCGCCGCCGAAACTAGGGTGTCGAGTTCTTTGGAGGAAACTTCGTAATCGTCGCGCAATGAATTGTGACTCTCGTTCATCAGAGCTCCGAACTTTTCAAAGTCGCCGGCTTGCAAAGCCGCCGCTGCTGATTTGGTCCGTTCTATTTCACCGATAACGTGACGTACTCGCTTAATCATCGTTTCCGATGCATTCAGCGACTTGAGAACTGAAATTCGATCAAGGATTCATTCATAAGTAAACTAAAATCACGATCGATTTTTGGTAAACACATATCAACGGTTAATTAACTAAAATCTGTTGACTGTTGAAATCTGAAGTTCGCAATGAGGATAATAGACATTATTTTGTTTTTCTTTTTAGGTCGAGCTCAATACGCTCAATAGAAATAGGAGAAAATGTAGAGAACCTTCGAGATCCTGCAAAGTTGCTTCTCTCAGACTTTTCTTCCCGAGTTTTTTGACCGCATCGTAACAAGCATCACGTCGCTCACAATACGCGCTCGAACTCAATTTGTGAGGGGCGTTTGAATTCGTTATAAGAAATACGTGACTTCCAATGTCCATTGGTATCTGAACGGTACTGAGATCTCGACAATCCAAGAGTAGCGCGTGACCTTCCTGGCCCATTACCGAGATGAACTGGTCCATTATACCGCAGGGAACGCCGGCGAATTCGTGCTCAGCTCGCTGGCATGCGATAGCCTAAATAGGAAACAAAAGTTTAACTTCTATGATGGCAAAACCATATACGTAATAAAAATAATTTTATTTGCGTGATTTTATACTCATCATATCCACAGTTAAAACGAATGACAATCCGATACCTTTATTTTCTTCCAATTAAATTCAAAGACTTTTGATTTTTGCCAGTTAAATATTAAGATTAATATTTTTCCTTTGGTTGACGTTAAGACTTTTCTCGGCAGTCGAACATAATTTTTTTCTGATTAACTTTCATTACGACTTTAACAAAAAAAGACAGAATAGTATACATTTCAATACTAGGAAAAAATACTTTCTTAGCGATTGTGGAAAAGGTTTTTCTCTCCGGCGTTGAACGAAACTTTTCAGCACGACGTCTGCAAAAAGCCGTTTTCGCAAGCTTGCCAAAAATGCACTTTACCGGATGGTCGGCTAAAAAAAATTTTTCACCGACTATTTCAATTCACCTTGTCACGAGGATCTTTCGCAACGTTGCCGGTGAGAGTTTCAAGAAATGTGTAGGTAGCGACTTCAAGTGCAGCGGAACTGCTAAGCCCGGCACCAACAGGAACCGTGGAAACGACAACTGCATCGAATCCTGGTGGAAGACCTAGAAAAAAGGAAAAATTTTAGCCAAATATATGGGACAATTCACACCCACTCGATCTGAGTCTGACCTTGATCTTATTGGCCCATATGTTTTTATAGAGCGGAGGAAATATAAAAAGTAAAAAAGCAAAACTCACTAGTGAAATTAGCTATGCATCCCTTCATATAATTAGCCCACTTCGGTTCACCGGGTGTGATTACGTCTCGGCTTTCGACGCTGAATTCCGCTTTGCTCGTAGCAACAGCATCGCTCGCTGAAACAATTACGCAGTTTTTCCGCTCGTTAGCCTTCCCCGCTATTACCGTGACCATTGGAAGAGCCTGTAAATGGGCACAATTGCATTATTCCCATTATTATGGGCAATCATTAATTAAGATACCACCACTATTTAAAAATTTCATCTGGCGACATATCGAAAATATATATTAAAAAATATTTAACAATTTTATTTCACGTTTGATAAAATTTGTAAAATTTTGCAGATATTACCAAGTATTGTCTGGAAATTTTCGAAATATCAGATAAATATTTTGTTATATCATTTCGTACGAAACTTTATCTGAAAATGTGAAGAAGAAAAAGTGTTTTTAAATAAATATTCTTTTTTTGAATATTCAGAATATGAAAATATATCGAGTACGTTCTTAAGACATTTTATGAATGTGTTTAATGTCTTATG
This sequence comes from Clistopyga incitator, assembly GCA_947507545.1. Taxonomy (NCBI): domain Eukaryota; kingdom Metazoa; phylum Arthropoda; class Insecta; order Hymenoptera; family Ichneumonidae; genus Clistopyga; species Clistopyga incitator. The sequence goes on from OX382176.1 coordinate 9,136,821, forward strand.
TTATTTACAACAATATGTTTTCAGTACTTGAAATGAGAAAACATTGCGCATTAGTTGAGACATGAACCTCGTTAAGCGCCGCCGTTAAGGTAGAGATCGTTCGACAGGCCGGTAAATAAGAACGACAACAAAAAACGTAGAGGCCAAGCCATTGGCCTCTGAAAGTCATTCGAATGACCGTCAAACATTATCAGTCATTGCGTAGGATGCAAGAGTTCATTGCATAAACATCTCTATGTCGAACGTAGCGGTGCAAGTTTATGGATTTATGAAAACAGCGGAAAATTTACCATCGGCAGTACGAAACCTTCGTTGTAGTCTGTGTGCTCGCCGATGAGGTTCACGCGGCCCGGGGCACAGACGCAGATCGTCGCGTCCGCACCAAATTCTCGAGCGAACGTTTCCAACGCTTTTACTCGCACATCATTAACATTCACCGTTTTTTCTGCCATTATTTAGAATATTCTCGGCGATAGTAAATAATCGTACGATGTTTTGCAGTCCTTAAGCGAATAAAATATATAAAACGAATTTGTCGTGGATTCGAGTGAAGAGAGAAAAAAAATGTTCATTGGTCGTCCAAGTACGAATTGTTTCGGCAATGTTACCCACTCGGCGTTATGGCCGATACTGCACATGACTTTGCCTAAGCTGTTGCAGTCAGTGATTAAAGTATCAAACGCTTCGCACATGTGTGTGTGTGTGTGCGTTTGTCGGTCTTAACTGTCACAAAGATAACACGATTGGGTGTCTTGGTCTCTTCTTAACAGCGATGGACTGACGCCGGTAATTCGCGTCGTTACGTAACTCATTGATTTTATTTCGAAATTTATTTCATTCGAAAATCCGTGGGTTTTTAAATTTTATTTGAAAACGTATTCAGATTGAAATTTATTTATTAGAAAGTGTGTTTAATTCAAAATTTGCTTAGTTGAAAATGTATTCGGTTAAAATTTGTTAATGAACAATTTATTTGGTTTCAATGTAGCTCTTCATCGTAGAAAACTTAGATCTGAAACTTGCAAAAGTATATATGCGCAAATAAAAATCCGTTAACTTTTTTTAGGGAATAAAAAAATACTTGTGAAATGACCGGATAAGGTGGGAATTTTTCGGACATTTCAAGCGTAATTAACCAAGAAAATACTTTTTTTATATTTTTAAATACTTAGAAATCTCTAGATTTTGATTCCACGTACGAAAACGTTGAGAATTACCGTACTTGCAAACGTTAATAGGAACAAGAAAAATACAATTCATTTCAGAAAAACCAATAATTAAATGTTTTTTATCCGGATGTTTTGTAATCCATTAGATTCACGGCAAATACAAACTTTCTTTAATAAATACGAGGAACCAACATTTTTTTCTTAATTAGTTTGTTTTATAAAAGATTTTTCATGAACTATCAGACAAAAATGTTCACCAGGGTCGAATATTAATTATATTCACATCTTTTTATATTAAATGTACGTTTTTATTTTAGTTTCATCTTTTTTTCCAATATTTATGTAAGTAACAATGAAAATGGCTTACAGACTATCCGTACGGACTACGATAATAGCTATATAATTAATAATAATAATAATAATAATAAAATAATTATCATATTTCTCATACAGCTATACCCACTGCCTTAAATTGTGAATCTTACAATAAAAAAATGATTTTGTTGTTGTTGTTGTTGTTATAGTGTCTCCTTGTATAAATTCTCGCAAGTCGCATATTATGCGACGTGTAGAGTTTGATGAAGTATATCGATAATTCCCGATCTCATCGTTATGATTAATCGCTTTTTTTAAGCGTTTCATGCCTGTTTCAGCGTCACAACGCCGGTGTGTCTTCGTTATTTATACTTTTTTTCATCTTTTTCGTTCTTTTTTTCTCGTCATTACCACCTATTAACAATTTCCGTTGCGAATATTTATATCTCTCCCGAGTTTGATTAGACACGGGACACAGGATTGCATTATTTGTGTAAGTGTGTCTGTGTTAATTCCATAAAATCCTAAAGTCGCGTTTAATAGTAAAAAAAAAGATAGAGTGAAGTAGTAGAATTAGAGTTACAAAAAAACGGAAGGATATAAATGTGCGCGAAATATAGGATAATCGCATGGTTAAGAAACACGCGATTGGTGCAAAATATTGTTTCTTACTTCGTTTCATTTTCATCATAAACGTAGCTATTATTCATCGTCCTTCTGGATTAGATAGTCCATGTCTTTTATAATTAATTTAATCAGAACTATGATGACAACAACAACATCTTGAAGCTTTTTTTAAGAACGCCTCCAGTGTTTTAAATTCCATTACTCTCGAACTCAGTTTTTTGTTATTTATACCAAAAATAATACGATTTCAATTGTTCTTGTTCGACTATATTGACCGAAATAAAGTAATAAGTTTTATTCTCTTGAAATCCGCATTCTTCGGTAGAGTGATTTATAAACGCCACGAAAAATGAAGATTCTATTCACTGTCTTTTTTTGTGGCGTTTATGAAGAGTCTTTCTAATTGGCTTTTCATGAAATAGTTCAAACAAATATAGAAGAATATTCGAAATCAAATATTAATATTAAATTTCCATATTTGCGAAATCTATAAAAGTTTATTGTTTAACCCATATTTTTCGGTTCAATTTTGAATGTCATAAAAATTCCGAATTATTTGTGACATAAATTAAAAAATTCAGCGAGTTCGACAGAAATGGAAAAACTCCGTTTGCGATTATCCTATATTCGCTGTCAAGATGTGTGTGAACGATATAAACGAGTAGTTATCGTATACGCGTTATTAGAATCTTTCTAACCGTATCTGGGCCTCTCCACACGGATAATCACGCGTTCTTGTAAAAATATACATTGGATCCGTTTGCGTTCTTTTTCTCTGTGTCTTTCCCTCGCCTTCTTAAGCCACGCATTTTTTGCCTTGTAAAAAAATCCTGATTCTCATATCGCAATTAATTTTTGCTGCATTGGGAAATAGCGAGAACAGTAATAATAAATAAAGAATAAATCAACTATCGAGGACTCGTAAGAGGAGCGAAAGACACCGAGGCTATATGGAAAAAAAAAATACCAAAAAAAAAACATAAAATCGCCCGTTATTTGCACAAAACAATCTCCCATGCGTAGATTTTTACAATTTTTTCATTCCTCTGTATTTACAAAACGCGATCTTGTTATTTTTTTACTTTTCATTCACCCTCTCTCGTTTACATTACTTTTTATATATATTTTTTTATTGTTAAATTCAATATATTCTCAATTACGTATCTTTCCGAGTTTGATTCGTCTTTGCGATCTCGATAAAAACGCATCCCTCATCACGGGATGAAGTGTTTTTTTTCGCCGTTCCTCACGCGGCGAATCCAGTTCGCGTTCTCCGAAAGAAAAAAATATATTCATATATATTTAAATATATTTTAATATATTTATATATATATACATATATATATATATGTGTGTGTGTATATATATATATATATGTTTTATTTAATGCCGCGCGCCTCTGTTTAGAGACCCGTGACGCCTCGGGCGTGCCGGAAAAATGCTCGAAGAATTTTACAATTTGTTTTTTATTTGTTGTTTTTTTTTCGACTTGGCCGAAGACGCGCAAAGAGACGCACGCTACAACGCGTACGCGATTGTGTAATTAACTTGTGTGTCTACTAAAAAAGGAGAGCAGAGCGCCTTAGTAAAATAAGGGAACTTTTTGGGAGAAAAAACAAGATTGTTTTTCTTCTCGAGAATCACCTATGAGGGATTTGCTAATGATCGGTAATTTCTGAATATGTTTCGATTTACTCAGGTATGTGAAATTTTCTTGAAAACTTTTCTCTGTAAGAAAAAAAAATGGAAAAAAGTGTACATCTTTTTTCAAATATTTCGTATCCCAAATTAGTACTTCGGAGATGTGTGGTATATACCGGCATAATTGAAATAGAATTTACCGAAATACGCAAAGATGTTTTTTCGTCACCGGTTTTCAAGCATGAAACCGAACGTGGGTGTCTAATTATTATTCTTGACCACTCATTTTGTTTATTTGCTTTGTCGTTCCATCGGCTAGATTTTCATACACTATTGAAAATAGCCAAATCCAAAAAAAAAAAACTATTGTAGAAACTCTTTAAAAACTTATGATTCCCTTAATTGTCCCGTTCTGCTCCCTTAATTTTTTGCTCTTAATCCCTGGTTCCCCTTAATTCGTAGAACCGCGCGGTCAGCCATTGCCCTCTTTAATCTCGGCCCCGTCGCCGATCAAACCGGAAATAGCGCTCAACTTAATCCCTCGTAAATTTGAGGTGTTCGCTAATGTTGCTGTTGCTGATGATGGAGCATCGCCATCGCTCCGGTTTCCGCGGCAGTTGGAAGCACGACCGTCGATTGTTCGCTCACAGCAATTTGGTGAATTTGCGCCTGCGAACCTTGGCCCACTTGTATTTGTATTTGCTGCATTTCAGGGACTGCAGTTTGTTGCTGAAGTTCCTGTTGCTGTTGCTGCTGTTGTTGCTGTTGCTGCTGCTGCTGCTGCTGTTGCTGTTGCTGCTGTTGCTGCTGCTGTTGTTGCTGTTGCTGATCCTGTTGACCTTGAGAACTGTCTCCGGTAGCCAAAGGATCTTCCTTCGCTCTTTTAGCAAGATGCGACTTGGCGTGCTTCCTCAAGTGATCCTTGCGATAAAATGCCTTTCCGCATTCCGTGCAAACCTCTGTTTTCTGTCCGGAGTGTATAACGAAGTGAAGGTTGAGATGCTCTTTCCGTTTGAAGCCCTTCATACAAACCGTGCATATGAAAGGCCTGTCGGGATTGTGTCCGAGTTTGTGACGCTCCAGATGCTCTTTGCGTTTGAGGCCAGCACCGCAGATGTCGCAGATAAACCTCCTCTCGATTTTGTGACCTATCAGATGTTGCTCGAGTAACTCTTTTTGGGGATAAGCCATGTTACACTGAGGACAGCAGAAGAGAGTCGTGCCGTCTAAGGCGGAAACAATCGAGACTTGGCCGGGTTTTGGCTTCTTGGGCTTCGGGGGCTTCTTCTTGTACTTCTTCTTGCGCTTTGGCTTTACGCCCGGTTCTTGCTCTTCAGGAACGTCAGGCATTATTTCTGTGTCGCCTCCTGCGACGGTTATTTGCACCGCTTGATCGCCGGATCCGGCGCTGCCGGAAGCGTCGAGACCATCGGCACCGAGAGGACTCGATTCTATCGTTGCCTCACGTTTTATCGTCTCAGCGGAGAATTTCAGAAAATGGTGGAGACTCAGAGGCAACGTACTCGCTGGTAACCTCGAGAGATAATCCGCTACCGTTGAACCGGGCGCTGCGAGACTCTGCCACGTTGCTGGCATCGATGTTATGAACTCCTCGGTACTCTGATTACCTTGACTTTTAACCGTACCACGCTTTATCAACGCCACTGGCGTCGTACCCTCCTTCACGTCCTCCTTCGAATCCTCCATACTCTCGCGCAGAATTAGGTCCTGCGGAATTTGTGCCACTACTGTTAGACCCTCTGGCGCACCTGGTAATTGGACTGTTTGCTGAATTGTTTGCTGGGATGTTGTTGTTACCGCTGTTGAGGTACTTTGTGTCGTTTGGTCGGACCTAAGGGGAGAAAACATGTGATTTAGGTTTTCAAATTTATTTGTGTAATAACGAACAAGACATTTGGGAATTCCACGACAAATTCACAGGGGTACTCCCTGAATTTCATAATTTGTTATACAATAATAATCATTCCGACCTAAAACAGTCTCGGAATTTTTTTTCAAATTTTTTCATCACTAGTTGAATATTTTTCGGATAACGGACTCTCGATATTTACGATTTTTTTTTTCGTAATTTTTTTGAAATAATGCAAATCACGTAAAATTCGAAGAGGGCACGGAATTTCGAAATTCGGGATTTAGTGGCGCTAAATTTTATTTGGTATCTGTAGAAAATTTCTGTTGATTTGGTAAGGTTTGACGAGAGTAAAAGTAAAAGGAAATTCTTTCTAGAAATCCAAAATTTCACGAAAACCGAACTTTTTAATAGGATCATCCCAAATTTAATGACGATCTTCTTTTGGTACAGTTTTAATTATTAGAAAATTATTTAGCTCCATAGCTAGAAATTTGCGAAGGAAATTTCATGAAGCAGAATCTTGACGTCCACAAAGATTCTTCTTTACTTAAAGCAAAACATTCACGCATGACGATGTCAAGCTCGAGAACTTCAATATTTTTATTCTGTAATTTTCAGACCTAAAAATTGTGTATTTGAAAAAAGTATACTCACGTTTGTGTGGTGGCAACCGTGTTTTGTGGTTGCACCTGAATCTGAACGCCATCGGCGCCCTGTTGACTGTACGCAACGGTGAGAACCGTCGCACCACCCTGAGGAAATTGGCCGAGGGATATCGGCGCCAACTGATATTTCGGCTGATCAGCGCTATTTCCGCTCTGCGTAACGTTGGGATTTACCACCTGAATCTGGACGGTTTGCTGCTGCTGCGTGCCATCCTTTCCAGGAACCGTGATGGGCAGGGTGATTATCTGATGCTGTTGGTTGTTGCCACTCTGGGCAACGGTGAAACCATTTGGATCGACCGGCCTCAGATAATGAACGCCACCTTCACCGCCAGAAAGTACGCCGACAACTTGGCCTCCCGTTGTCAAATTTTGCGCAAATTTCGCCGTGGCAAACTGGTGCACCGTGCCCGTGGGCAACGAGCCCGTCGTAAAGCCGGGAAACGGCGTGAAATTCATCTTTACCTAAGCCTGGAAAAAAATTAAAAATCGTCATTAGATAACATAAAACCAATTGTCAACGTTTAAAAAATATATTAACATGCTTGAGAGAAAGATTGTTGAATGTATTTTCAGCCACTTTTTCTAATACGATGTTTCTGTAAATTCATTTCGGCCGATCAAAAATGTTGGAGCCCCGTTTCTCATTTCTCTTACTTATAACTTGGAAGGAAAAATGGGGACGTGAAGCAATGATTATTTTATGAGCGTTTCAGTTCAGTGATTTTTCATCCTATTTGCAATTTTTCATTTCAGATTTAATTTTCGTATACATTAAACGATGAAATAATTTTTTAAAAGAAATAAAGCGAGTTTGAGTTCGCGAGTGAGAGAAAAGTATTTCTGTTGAGAACTTTTTCAAATTTCTACATTACCGCTGAAACTATTTTTTAGACAAGTTAGCAGTACAAAAAAACTTGAAAAATTCTCCTTTCCTTTGAAGTTGGAACAACATAAAAAATCACCGACCGGTCAGGCCCACGTTTTATTGCCGTGGATTGGCTTGTTTCCTTTTGCATATGTTAACTTTCAATTTCAAGTGCCGAACAACACACCCAGATGAGTTGAATCATAATTCACAAGGTCAGTGATGCGAGTTTGTAGCCAAGCGTGAGGGAAAACCATTTCTCCCTCCCTGCCCCAACCCTCGGAGCGCGCGCGCGCCCCTTTCCCTTTCCCGGAGCTTTTAATCCGCGCGCGAGTCGAAGAGTGGAGTCCGCCACCACCACTACGACCCGCGGGGATTTCATAGTGGCACAACGGGGGTTCCCCCCGGTGGTGGGCCTCCGCAGCACCGGCAGCGGAGTTCACCCACCACCGCGGTGGGTCGGGAACGGTGGCGGTGAGTGCCAAGAAGTAGAGGGAGGAAGGAAGGAAGGGAGAGAAACGAAAGAACGAGAGAGGGAGGCTTGGCGAAAACAGCTCGCATTCGTACGTAGGAAGGAAGGAAGGAAGGAAGAAAGAAAGAAAGAAAGAAAGAAAGATAGAAAGAAAGAAAGATAGAAAGAAAGAAAGAAAGGGAATCGAATTCTCAGAGAAGAGGGATCGGTGGTGTGAGTGCGCACGTGTTGGAAAAGCCTTGAGAGGCTCTCCCGCTTTTATCCCTCTTAGCCAAGCGCCAAAGCAAAGCTATAATTGAGAAGACCAGATCTACAAATAAACCTGCCAAATTGCTGAATCAGAATGTCTTGATAACAAGTGCAGTAACAACGAGGGACAGTTGCCTCTGTTTTGGTTATTTGTCAGTGTGTCTGACTTTCTGCCATTCATAAGCATTTATCTTTATTTATTAATTGCTTGATTGATCTAGGGTGTGAAAAAGTATGAAAAAATTCATTTAGATTGACTAATTCGCATCTGCAATGGCGTTTAAATTGCCAGTAGCAAGGGGCAGTTTGGTCATTATCAAGCTCATTACCGACCTTTTGGTAAACTTTTACGCGGGGAAAAGTATTTTTTGAAAAACATTGAACAACGAGACGTTTCTTGAAATAAACTAATAATAGATTTCGATAGTGGAAGGGAAGTTGGAATATTAAGTCCAATCAATTTGTCCCTTCCCTTCCTGTCCCTTCCCTTGGCTTCCCTTCCCCTTTTGGAACAGCACGTTGCGGGAAGTGTATCCCCACGAATTCCCGGTGAGGCGTAATGCGTGACACCCACCATAGTTTGCGTTGACGGTGACGAAGAGGGAGGAAGAACGTAGAGAATGAGAGGGAGTGGAGACAAAGAGAGAGCGAGAGGATACTTGACTGTCAGGAAGGGCAGGAGAGAAACTCCGTCGGGTGGTGGTTGCCGTCGCGGTGGTGGAGTGAGGACAGCGCGTGGAGGAACTAAACTCTCTCCCACCCGCGTATGGGCTCCCTCTCCTCGGGTTCCCGGAACATTTGAACCGCCACCACCGCTGGCTTGTTCCGGGAGCAGGGAGGATGTGCCAAGCTACAAAGCTGCGGCACGCCGACGGCAACGCATCAGCCTCAGCCCGAAGTGAGCTGAGCCAGCGGGCATCGCGAATATAGGCTGCCTGGCTGACTGGCTGGCTGGCAGTCAGCGAGTGAGCGAGTAGATCAACGAATCAACCCCACTCCCCACATCAGAATTAACCGTAACATGAGAGAGGGAGAGCGCGTTTTCTGCCACCACCGGGAGCCGCATTTAGTCGCTTGTCCGGGGAGCGAGAAATACTCTTCGGGGGTAGGAGTCGCAGCGTCGACAGCTACCACGTGGGGACGAAGAGGTAGAGGTAGAGGCGGAGGAGGAGGAGGAGGAGGACGAGGAGGAGGAGGAAGAGGAGACAGAGGTGCTGCTGCTGTGTCGGTGGTGTGTATGCCACCACTGGGGCAAATGTGCTTTGGGTGGGAAAAGCGAGTAAACCATCAGGGGGGGGCAAAGGAGACGAGCAGCAGTGGCACCAGCGAAGGTAGCCCCGCTCAACGGCTGACGAGGGGTCCTCTCAAGTGTAGCAGTACACGCGGGTTTACCCGGCGACGACTCTCGAGTCTCTTGGGGGTCGCGCGTGCCGTCAGACTTTCGCTGCATCGTTCCCGGGGTTGCTCGTCCTCTTGGTCCCATGTGGACGAGATAGAAAGTGACAGAGTTAAAAAGCACGGGGACTCAGAGCTCGGGTTACGCTTCGGGATTATTCTGGGCTGAGCCGAGCTTTATTGTTATTCAATTTTCCAATTATTTGGGTAAACAAGTGAGAATATGTACAACGTGGATGGAAAATGAATCTACTGAAAATACAGGGATAATAAAATGAAATTACATAACATGACGTAATTCATTAAATGGGAATTAAGCATTTTATTATTTTAATGAGATTTTATTCGGGTTTAAAAAATGAAAACCTGAACACAGACGATCCTTGTCCGTGATCAGTGGTGGGACTTTCGTGCAACTGTGCATTGTTGATTATTTTATTGGCCACTGTTGAAGTTTCATTTTGTCGGATGATTTTGGACTCATTTTGAAAGCAACTTTTTTGCGCCAAACGGAATAATTTATTTTATTTTTTGCTAGGACTTGATTAGATTTGTCTAGCAAAAAAGTAAACATTTCACAGAGGTTTTTAAACACGTGATAAAAAATGAGCGATCAAATTATGTGAATACAATTGCCACTGATTATCGTCAAAATTAGTACACTGAGAAAAAAAATTATTTGGGCCAATCAAGATATTGGTTGACACAACCAACCACATTTCCTAATTCCCCTATAACTCGGCTTATTAATGACAACCAAACAGTAATGGTTGCACGAATTAAGCCTTATTAGAAGGAGCCCTATCAGTTGCGGCAACCATGTACGATTGCCACCTCACGTATTTGAATGGTTAATACACTTGCATAATGCATTTTGGAGGTAGAAAAAATACGCATAAGTGTCGATTCTCTGATTTATCAAATTTGATTTTCAATATAGTACTCTTGACGCAAGAATAAAAAGTAAAACAATTGCTTAAGTGGGTTTTATATTTGTTTAGTCAACTGTGCGAATATATTTTTCATTTTCAACTTGTCGTAGAGTTTCAGTTCAACCAATATGCAGCAAGCATTTTTGCAAGCATCTAATTTTCTTCGAAGGAAGATTCTGCCTGGTCCTGAAATGAAAATTCCTATTGCAAATAAAATGCTTTACTTATCACAGTTTCAGATTAAAGCGGTGAACAAATTTTAGCATTTGATGTTCATTCGACAGTACTTGTCGAAGAGTGCATTTTAGGATCGACAGATAAAATTCAATATCGAACACTAAAAAAACAGAGATCTACTGTATCAAGTTTTTGAAGCAGTTACTACACTTAATCGCAAATGCCATTATTAATATTTTGGACATGATTATTAATTGCAGTGGTATGAAAAAAGTAAGGGGATACCAACAAAAGTAAGGTTATACCGGTTATATCTCATATTGTGCTGCCGAAGATTCAAATAGTAGCCACAATCATTGGATAGTTGAGGCTATTATTCGAAGTGGTTGGGTCAATGAATATATGAGTTGTTCCAACTTATTCGAAAAAACTCCGGCAAAATAAGTCGAGAATGTAGTTGGCCCAACTATTTTTTTTTTCTCAGTGTATAATGAATTGTGGATGTATCGTTTATAAATTTCTAGTTTACACGCTATGAATGAATATATACAGAAGTATAAAAGCCGAAAAAACCGCACGTCGTTATCAGATACGTATTGTTTATCATTATGAAAAACAAAATATGACGAATGTTGGACAAATCCTTTACGAGCTATTATCGAAAAAATACTAGCCTCAAAATAATAAGTAAATTAGAGTTTTGGCCCTGGGGTGGTAAATCTTCAAGATAATATGTTGCATCCCGCAAACCGAGCACAGCCGCCACGAACGTGTCAGCTGTTTCGAAAATCGAAACGGAACGTTTTCGAATCCCCATACACAATGTGACCACAAAACTCCTCAAACCTATCGTGCCAAAAAAATTCAACGCTATAATTTCCATGTAACAACCAATATAAGTTTTAATAACAACCAAATACAATTTCGCCGATATTATCATATCTAAAAGAGTAGTGTTCCTATCGAAAACTTTGATGAACAAACAAGCCCAACCATCGCAAAGCTTGCAAATCGGAACTTTTTCTCGCCTCGCGCGAAAAGTGCTTAAATCTCTCAACCCCATCAATAACAACCCCAACAATCCTCAGGGATAAAGGGGTTACTCGTAAGCGAAAGTTGCTTCTGTCAGAACTCCTGCTCCCCCCCCCCTCACTCTCTCTCTCTCTCACTCAACATTTCGCGAAGGGGGAAAGCAGCACACACGAATAAGAGAGAGAAAGAGAGAAAACTAAAAGGGGGACGAATAATATCCACCAGTGCCCGACGTCGAGGCTTTTCCCACCGCTACCGGTCGAGCGCCGTCGACGTCGTCGGAGGAACCCGCCGACGCGTCGACGGTGCCTGCTTGGAAGGGTGTACGGTCGTACCCAACGGCGGAACTCGGGCAGCTCGGCGTGTTGCTCTCCGAGAGAGAGAAAGGGAGAGAGAGAGCGGGAGAGACTGGGAAGCCCGTTTGTGCTGCGAGGGGTAGGGGCACAACGCCAAGAAAGAAGGGAGAGTGCAGCAACGTCGCGTCTCTACGTTCGCTTCGTCCCTCTTCTTGCATTCCTTGTCTCACCCTTCTCTCACTTTACTCTCACTCTCGCACAAAATCGCTCTATCTAGTATCTATATCAGTGTATATATATATATATATATATACGTGTATCTCTTTCGCACACACTCGCACACTTTGGTGGCTGGGAGTGAACCCGGGGAGGGGGAGTTCCAACCGGGAGAGGATACACCGTAGGAGCCACGCGGGGGGAGCGAGAAATTCTGCGAGTGGGACTCGCGCGACGACGACAACGACGGGGCAGCCGCCCTTGGTCGTCGTGGCCGTCGGAGTCAGGGAGTCCGAAGGCGTAGAGTCGTCACCGTCGCCAGGATCACATCGTCGATTTAAGCAACAAAAAAACGTAAAACAAAGTAACAGTTCACCTCGTCACCGATGTCGCGAAAGTGTGATAGTAATTCTCGCATATACGGAACTTAGTTTCAATTTATCACTAAACGTAAACACGGTGAACTTTGAGCGAAAACTTACGAGGAATGTACTAGTGGATTATTGTTTCGTCGCTTTTTTTTGCTGTTATCTATCTAATGGCAGCATGTTTATTTTTCTTTCCTTTTTTGTTGTTGTTACTTTGCTGTATTTTCGGTTATTTCGAAGCTGGTTATGATATTTGTGAAGTTAACACGAGGAATGCTGTTGTACGATGAAAAACGACGCGTTAACCGAGGAGAGTCTTCTGTGCACAATGCCGCGCCACGTAGTTACCCGAATAACTGAGGGAGCGTCGAGAGAGAGCGTCACGGGCCTTCGCCACGGCAAGACGCGCATGTCGTAATGGCGGGCGACGCCGTTCGCTGCTACTGCTGCTGCTTTGTTGCTCGACTACTAGCGACGCTGACTCGTGACTAGAGTTACTCTCGACGCTCATTCACTCGTCCCGTACTTTGGATTAATCGTGAATTTTTCAAAGCCTTCAAGCCCGGACTTACAATTACCAAATATATTTCGCTTATATAGTACGACTATTCGATATTCGTGTGCGACTGCAGCACCGTTAGCTGAACTCCATTAGGAGCTCCGGTGGAAAAGCGAAACGAGTATCGAGGCGTTGTTGTCTGAATTCACGGCGTGACGTCATCGAGAGAATAAACTGCGCAGTACGCGCGTCGATCGTACGAAACAAAGAATTTTACATTCTCTCGGGCGTTTGTCGCCAACAATCTACGCTCAGGGCGTCAGATTTCACTTTTTACAAATTAGAGGAGATTCGATGGTTCAGATTTAGGATATTGTAGGTTCTTACGGGAGAAAGGTTGTCAAGCGGAACACTAGGCTGGGCGTTGGCTAAGATATTGAAAAAAAAAAAAAGTCTTGGACACGTCAGCGTTAAGTAAAGCCGCCGCGGCCATGATGATTCGATGAATCGTAATGCGAACCGCGTCACAGCCAAGCCTGCGGCACGGCAACAGTCTCGCATCGACGAACTAGTCCCACTGCGAAATCGTCACGAGCCGTTGGCGAAGCGACTTCCTCGAGAGGTTCGAGGCATCTCCGAAAAATAAGCTCTCGGAATTTCTGTAAACGGCTTATATATTATCGCGACTCCCACCCTCGTTCTCTCCCTCTAGCCACTGTTTCTCCCAAGTTTCACCCGCTTGTGGAGCGACTCAACTAGGGAGAGACTGAGAGAGCGGGAGAGAAGCGCTGTTGGAGCGGGCGGTCGTGACTGAGGAAGGAACGCGCCGTGGCGGACATTTTGCTTTTTCCAACAAGCCGGAATAAAGGCACGACGATAAGAAAAAAATTGTACGGTTATTGGAAATGGTTTGTAGAGGGGCAGAGTTGATTGTGCTTACGACAGCAGAGTTTTCGTTTTTTTTTTTCTTTCTTAGTTTGATTTCCAATAGAGGAAGCATTGTTATCATGCTTTCTTTTGTTGTTGCAATTTTTATGTTATCAGAATCGTATATACCGTCGAGAAAAATGGTTAAAAAAATGTGCGTATGCATGTCTGTATTTCCGCAGGATTTGGAAATTTGAATGGCCTATTACTTAAGAACCGTTTAATCGATCGAGTTGCAATTTAACACACGAGTGGAGCATCAGCTTGTCCTCGGTTGTTGCAATTTTTGGCAGAATATATTGAACATTGAGCTGAAGGACCTCGATTATCAATATCCGGAAATTGTGGATTTCGTGAAATATCAATTTCAGCCTAAATGCCGTAGTGTAAATAAAACCCCGGTGAAAGCATTACTTGAATTGTTAATTTTCGGAGTTACCCTTCAGCCGTACCCTCTTATTATCATTATCATTCATTCCGCGGCCAGACACTCGCAGCCTCGTTCCCAAAACCAAACTTAAAAAAAAAATCACAGGCATCCGCCGCACTTTGCCCGTCGTAGGGCAAAAGCTGAATGAATGCAACATCGTGTCCGCAAGCAGAAGAGGCTTGTTTACAGCCCCCCTCTCATTTCGGCATTAGATGAGAAGTGCAGAGAGAGAGAGAGAAAGAGAGAGAGATGGAGAGGAACAGGCACAGATTACGGGGGTGGGCGCGACGATTCGCGGTAGGAAGAAGAGCAGCAGGAAGGAGCAGCGAACAAACAGAGACACACACGGGGATAAAGCACATTGCGATCGAGAGAGAAATCTCAGGGATAGCGTAGTCGTAGAAGCATCATGCCAAAGCCCAGCAGCAGCAGAGAGATGGCCACGGAGGGGCCTCTCGGCGGCGGCCTGGCACAAACCGAGAGAGAGAGAGAGACCTCAGCACCCACCACCACGCAATTTCCAACCCCACCAGACCCTCAACCACTGTCCGCACCTCCAACCACCCCACCAAAAGCCCGTCGGATGCCCGAGCCAGGCCGTGTACCAGAGCACCAGCCCGTCGAGAGCCCCGCGACGATTTTAGTGTCTTGGGGTGGGTGCTCTGTGGCCACCGTTTCGCGGTTAATACCTCGCGGTGAGGATGCCCCGCCGAGAGAGCGTCGCGATCACCGGAGGAACGACGATCACCGACGCTTCAGCGTCTTCCGGAGTCTCAAGCTCGCACTAGTGTTTCGCTACGAAATAAACGCACCTTCAATAGTAACGCGCACGCACTTTGGAACGAAAAAAAGGCAAGAAAGGCCAACACCTGGTGAAGAGACGCGCGTGACGTATAGACGACGAGGAGAGGACGTGATAGCAGTTTTCGAGCCGTGATCCGAGCTCAACGAGAAGTTACTACGGATATATATATATATATATATATATATATATATATATACACGTATAAAACTATGTTATATATACGTATGCACACAACACGTACACTCAGCTTCGGCGTCAGGACGAACGGTGTCTCTCGGTTACCGCAGTGTAATCCTCAATGGTTGTTGATACGAGCATCGAATGCTTTACGATGTATTTATCAATAGTGCTGAAATAATAACTAACGTGGAATAAAGTTAAAACGTCCTACTTACCGGAGGCTTTCCGTAGCTCCGTGGACTCCGTCTGTTCGAGTACTACTGCCGCGAACTCTCTCGTGTGTCTGCCGCCTCGTTGTCTCTCTTTCTCTCTCTATCTCTCTCTGTTTCACTGAGCAGCGGGGCTTCCGCGTCTGTCTCTCTCGCACTCGCGGTAACTTCGGTTCCGACCGAGCAACAGCATAGGAAAAAACGCACGGTTACGAAGCTAGCATTTTTCGCGTTGTACGTAAATAATAATAACAATAATAACAACGATGATAATAGTAGCAGTAATAGTAATAATAATGAAAGCAAATCATAAAAATGTTTATGTATGTTTGTGATAAACTGTCGAATTGGTATTTCCACACTAGGAAGTGTTTTTTGGATGATAACTCTTTTGTAACGAAGTTTCGGTGGTCGTCGTCGTCGTCGTCGTCGTGGCGGCGAAGCACGTTCTGGGTTGCCGCGCGGTTGCTCTCAATAATCTCAGTCGTTGACGAGAGCCGCAAACGCGGCTACGACTTTCTCATTTCTACGGAGCGTATATACCAGAGACGCCTCGTTGGAGTGCGTGGTTCTCGGGTGTTTTTGCTCGTGTGTGCGTACGCACGCTGTTCCTTCTTGTGTCTCTTGCTTTCTCGAATGATTTTCGGATCTGTGATCGTCGCTGCTGTGCAATGCTGCTCTCCCCTCTCCCGTCTCTCTCTCTCTCTCTCTCTCTCTCTCTCCCTCTCGGCGTGTAGCTACAAAACTGTATAGACACTCTGCACGCACGTCACGCGTCGCACTGACTTCCTCTCGCTGCTTCAACAGCGGGAGTAACGTTTCAGTTTCCCCGCGTCTCCACGACGAAAGACGTGCCGATGACACTGATTCAATTTCACTGGTGTACGATGAACTCAGAGAAATTTTCGTTATTCTTTTGTTTCAACACATTACAGCTTGGTACTTGATTGTTTTCTTCGGTAAAGACGAAAATGGGAAATAAAGATTAATAATAATAACTGGGTGGAAAGATGTGTACGTGTGCGCGTGCGTGTGTGTCTGTGTGTGCGGGGGGACGAGGAGTCGAAAACGCGTGTATGTCGTGCGTCCCGACGCCTGTAGACTCTGGCGGCGCACTCATCCAGTCTCGCCGACAACGGCGAATGAATTCACCTAACGGTACATGGCCACCGGGCACGTTATACACGCGCGCGTCTTCAGGTAACCTGGCGCGCTCGGTTCTCTCTCTCTCTCTTTCTTGGTCGGATCTTCTCTCTCTTTCTCATTCGCTTAACCGTTCGCCAGGCTTGGGAATGAGAGCGAAGGAGACGGAGAACGAGAGAGGAAGCGATGCAGTGTCGACGATAAACTGCAAGTGTGGACTGCTAATTTGTACCGATAACATTTTTAAGGAAGCGACTTCTTCATTACTCGGCCTGTGGAAAATATGCATTACCAAAAATGAATCACGCTCGTTAAAATGAATCATGAGCTTCCATGGGTAAATTTTGACTGAAGGAATGTATAGTAACGGTTCCGTAAATCGTTTATTACATTTTGTATATATTTCCGTTGCACTCGCGTAGCTTCAGTACATAATGCGCATGCGTGAGATTTTCATCTTTGTACTTTATTCATTTTTGCTGCGCAGCAAAGATACCAAACTTGCTAGAAGTTGTTTTGAAAACTTAGACAAATTGTCGCGTCAAATTCTACGATAAATTTTGCATGTACGGTATTGCGGGTGTAATGGAAATAAGAGCAGAGTGAATGAGGGTCATGAGAGTTTTGGAAAGTTGAGAACGCCGCGCTAGAACATCTGTCTCTATTCTTGTCTCTTTCTCAACCCGTCCATTCGTTCGAAGCGACCAATTAAATTGCGCTGTTGAGGTTGCACTGACGAACAGTGGCCTCCCATTGGCTGCTTCAGATCACGTGCTTTCGTTACGTAGAGTCGTGACAATTGCTCCAACTTTTCGTTACTACTTTCGCTTGATTCATTCGTTGTTGTAATTCGTGGGTTTACGTTTAGATTGGGATTCGAAGCGTAAATTTTTCAGTTTGTTAAATTTAATTTTAGGACCATAGGAGGAATAATAGGTTATTCCATTAATTTGATTGGCGCTTGCGCTCATCGCTAGAAAAATAGTCTTCGTTGTCGTAGCTTTTAGTAGGTGGTGCTGCTGTCGCTGTCGGCTCTCGACCAATGGCATGAGAGCAACGGTAAATTCATCGGAAATGAGGGAATCGCTTGGCCGCGAATATTCAAACGTGTATTTTAGGTAATTTTCATGAACTCATAAACGAATGTACGTAAAAAAAAAAAATAATCGATAATCGGTGCCTAAATTTCATTCATTGAAGCGTCAAGCGCGCCACCGTCGAGACTGACCAAAAGTTGACTGTTCAATCGCTTCCCCGCGAATATTCAAACATGTCTTTCATCTAGTTTTTTAGAAATCTGTAGAAAAAAGAACAATAAAATTTTGATCGGAAGATGGACATAAAATCTTACTTGCGAATATCCAAACATCAATTGCATCCAGTTTTCCGCAACTTGTAAGAAAAGATAACAAGAAAAATTAGCCAATCAAGTCGTGGCTCTTTCCATTTTTTGTAAACCACTTTTCTCGATATTTTTGACCATTCCGAATAATCCGACGCAAAAAGCTTGGAAAGAAAAATCAATGATGACTTGTTTTCATTTATTCAAACGTTATCGTCACGAAAAGTACCGACGAGACGCCAAAAATCGCCGAATATATACGTATAATAATAATAATTAATCGGAAAGACAAGACTAAGTATAAGTAAAAATAACTATAATATATAAACATATGTATTTACTTTCTGAGTGAAAGAGCATATTATTTCATGATCGTACGACGAATTTTTCTCGTGATTCGTCGGAAGGATAATTTATAAATAAATTTTAGCGATATTTCATCGGAAGGATTTTGGAATTCATCGGGGCGAGTATATATAAATAAATTGTAGGTATATTTTATCGAAACAATCGGTCTCGAGCCTAACGCTTATGTACAAAATAATACACGCAAAAAGGCAAAATGAGGATTTTTTTTTCTAAATAAAAGCACCGCAAACAAAAACAAAACGCTAAATTAAATCATCAAGTTGAAAATTCGATAACCGCTGCAGTGACGAAATTTTCAGAGTTCTATAAACGCGCAGGAACCAAATTTGAGCATTCCAAAAAGCTCAAAAATACAAAAGCCTTACAAAAAAGAAAATCAAAGCTGGCTGAAGTTAACGTGTCTCTGCATTCGCTCCATATACAGTGAATACAGAAGCTTGTTATTTTCATAGTAGAAAGGATTATCATTGGCATCTAAATCTGGTCTATATTCTGCGCTGAAATTGGAACCACTGGAGGACCCACATCCATCGCACGAGGACGAGCCCTGCGAAGGCTCTGAATGATTGGGCGATGGCATGAAATTTCTGTTTCCCCAATCGGTCTTTCCATTTTCAGGATTCGCCGTCTCGCGCAATCCGTTTAGACCATTTATGTGGAGATTGTTTATCCTCTTGCTTAATGGAGTAAATTCGCTGGTCTCTTCTTCTACGCTACGTCCACGTTTCCTGCGGAAGTAAAATAGTTTTTCTTTAATTTGCCTTGATTGTTTTAAGTCCCATATGACGGAAAATCTGTTTATTAATTTTGCCAAACAGTTTAAGTAAGTATGAAATAGCATTTTGCTTCATGGAAGTACAGTGCAAATTTTTTGACAACAGTATTAATTAGGAAAAATGTTATTAGAAAAATAGATGTTCTTACAATTTTACAAAAGTCATTTGTCATTTGACTTGTATCTTTGTAATACTTAGTATCAAAGATTGATAAACGACACAAGATTATATCAATCGAAAGGAATATAAACAAAAACAGAGCTATCATTTTAAGATCAGGTATCATTAAGAATAATTGTATTTTTATTGTTGAATGAATATATTTTTGTGAGCCATTTGACATAATTGCCTGAATAAAAAAAAACAAAGTAAATAAGTTAAAATCAATAAGTTCGCTAGTTTGGTTAAATTCAATTGCAGAAAGTGACAAATTGTGTTTCTTTTTCTCACAGCATTACAATACAAAAAACAGCCTCTTGTATCATCAGTCTACAACACAATAACACACATTTTTTTGACATCAGTGTCAACAAAAAAATTGTCTCTGGATTAACTTAAAAGTGCTTTGATGATAACACAAAATATGTATATTTTTTAACGATTTTACAGAAGACATTTGTCATTAAGGTGAATGACTTGTGTCTTCGTGATACTTAGTTTCAACCATAAATCAACGACAAAAGATTATATTGCTCCAGAGAAATGTAAACAAGAAACTGACCTGTTGGCTTGTGTCATATTCGCGTTTGGCTTTCGCCCGAAGCGCTTTTCGCCGTCAATTATTCCTTCTCGGCATTCTTGTTTTCAGTCCCATGCCTTCTTGTCGTGCAACGAGAGACAAAGTAAAATTGCAGTCTCTGACGATTTTTATTTATCCCCGCGTTGTGCTTTTATCGTTCGGAGAATAAGTTATACTTGAAAGATTATTGTGGTGCTGTAAATGATGTCTGGGTGATGTGATGTTGCTTCCCTTGGGTCGAGCTCCAGTCACGCACAGAGCCAATCACTATTGGTTACTCATTCGTACGCGAGAGCGCGAGAGTTGAAACTCTCGCTAACTGATCGGCAGAACTTTCAATTCTGATATTTACTCAGTGAGCTGCTTTGCACGCCCTATACTTTCGCTTCGATCCTAACTCGCTCCCGACACGTTAGAGGGCGGCAGCTGTAGCTAATTTTATTTCTGGAAAAGTGAGTTTAATGCGGTAAAATTGCATCGTTTCATTGCATAATCTCAAGAAATTTTAATGTGAGCGGATATGCGGATTTCGCATTTTTGTTGTGTTTATTGTACGTTACACTAACACTAATCAAGTTAATCTTTAGTTAAGTTCGAGTTCCATCACCCTTCGATTTTGTATAGTTTCCACTTTACCGACTGATGGTAACGACGAGTTTTCTTTTTTGCGCAGTTGATTAAAATGGTTTCTAGCTTATTTGCGAAATTGAGATATTTTAGAGCATCGGTTTTATCGACAGGTTAAAATAACGATGATTTAATAAAGATCGAAGCTTCATGCAGAGGGCGTGCGTTTAATAAATTTTTTACTACGATTATGAGTAAAATGTAAGATAGAACCTGGTGAGAATCGTTTATTTCCATGGCTCTTATGCTTTGTATTTTTATCTGAATAAAGAAATAAATTGTCATTATGAGAATTAAAAACAACGAAACAGTCAGTAAAATTGTAAACTGGAATAACTGCAGTTTTATTTTCTCATGTAGGAAGTTATGTTTTCAGGAATTTTTTTTAGACTTGAAAGTCATGCCATTTTGGCATTGGAAACGATTTTTTTGTTAATGATATTGACAATTGATTTTACGGGTGATTTTTTTGTGCCCAACTTCTTTTGGTACAGATAAATTGAATGTGAGGTCGTTTAATTAACTCATGACTAATTAGCGATATTGAAAACATTTTTCAACATTTAAAAAATGTAATGGTATCGAATCTACTTTTTTTTTTGCTGCATCAGCGACCTCAAGAAGATTAGCTACAACCAACGGAAAGCAAAAGACATATAAGCCTCCAGTCTGGTTCTGCTTACAGCTTATTTACAAATCGACGTATCTTTCGTGTGAAAACTTGGTTCTCGCAACGCCCGATTACCAGCGAGCGCCGTTTATTCCAATATGACCATATATGGCAAGAAGAGGTACATACACGTATCGTGCTATGTTTTTTCATCGACCGATTAGACTTATCGACGTCGCTTGCTTCGAAGCGACGATAAAATTCACTGGTCGTATCGTGTGGTCCGCGAACAGAAAATGGCTAAAATCGAGAAAATAAAAAACATCTGAAATTGAAAAAAAAAAATTCGACATAAAGTACGAATCAAGAAACAAAAAAAAATGTACGTCCTTATGAAAGAAGCTTTATTTCCTTGAAAAATCTTTTCTGACCTTTTCAAATCAGGATCCTCAAAATGCTCTAAAACGTCGAGAAAAAGGTTTCAGAATAAAAATGTATAGATTTTAATATAATATTAGTATCAACATTTTAGTAGTTTCAGGGTTTCAGAAAAAAATTGTATGGATTTTCATAATATTATTATTAATATTTTACTGGTTTTGAATTAAAATTGGTGAATTTCTCATATAATTACACAATGTGAAGATTTCGAATCAATTGAAAATAATCGAAATCAATCTTAACGTTAATTCTACGTTACGATGTCACAATCACGTAGTTTTCCGGTGTTATCATGTACTGTAGGATGCAGATATCCAGTTCGTCGATTTTCTCAATCTAAATATTTTCTCTCGTTTGTTTTGAACTTTATTTAGCGGACGTGAATTTTTGTTGGTGGTCGTAAAGTAACGCAACTCCCGTGGCAATAGCAACCATTGAAATTATAGCTGTAACTGGGCTTTGCTTGGCAACTGTATCGTCCCGGTAATTCGATAGGAAACGTGAATCATAGGGGAGCTCTATACGCGGTGATACTATGCTTGCTGCTAAGTAGTTATGAGCGGTACGAAATAATCGTGTGTAGCTCAGTGAAGCGGCGTCGCCCGATCACGCCGATGCGCCTTCATGCAGTGATTCATTCGTGCGTAAAACTCGTACTACACTATGGGAGGTGGTACGTGAGGCTGGGCAAGGCAGAGTGCACGGTACATGCCTACTACATATATATATATAAACATATAGATATAGATGAGGCATTTCATATCAGACTAGACGTGAAAAAAAAAGTTTTTTCAAGAGATTTCTTAAAATCATGTTATAAAATTTCCAAAAACTGCATCAAGTGCGAATTTTAAATATATATATGTATATATTAGACTGGGCCAAAAAAAACGAACAATATACTTTTTTAATGGTACTCTGAAAATATGGTTCATAACGACAAAAAAAAATTATCCTGAAAGTTTGAGCCCTTAATATCAATATTAAGGGGTGTATCATTCCAACTATAGATTTTTTTACATCTACCGTATTTATTACCCAAAACTCGTAAATTATGAATCTGAAAAATTTGATCTATTGATATTTTCAACGGAAATTAAATTTTCTACAAAAAAGCTCTCTTAGTAAATTTACGTAGAACGAGCCATTTCCTTGTAATCGCGCTTCAAACATTGATTTGTTTTTTCAAATTTTTGTATGATTTTTTATTTAATGTCGAATAACTCTTGAAGGAGTGAATTTTCTGAAAAATGTTAAGACACCTTTTTTGTAGAGCATTAAATTTCCCACAAAAAAATAATTTGATCTTTGAAAATGGTAATTTGTCTGGTAGTTACAAAAATAAAAAGTTCATACAACAATTTGAAAAAACAAATCAATGTTTGAGGCACGATTACAAGGAAACGGCTCGTTCTACGTAAATTTACTAAGAGAACTTTTTTGTAGGAAATTTAATTTCCGTTAAAAATATCAATAGAATTTTTCAGATTCATAATTTACGAGTTTTGAGTAATAAATACAGTAGATGTAAAAAAATCGATTATTGTAACGATACTCCCCTTAATATTAATATTAAGGGCTCAAACTTTCAGGATAATTTTTTTTTGTCGTCATGAACAATATTTTCAGAATTTTGAAAAAAATAAATTTTTTCAAGTGATTTCTTAAAATCACGTGATATATATTTCCAACAAATGCGCCGAATGTGAAATTTAAGAAAAATCATGGATCGAATTTTGGTTTTTGTTCGGAAAAAACGGTGTTAAATGATTCCTAGAATAAATAGGGTAACAATTTCAAATGATGAAAGATCCTCAATTTTTCTTAACGATTAAAGCGGTGTGGAATGCCTCGTATATATGTATATATATATATACTAACTGATGTGCAGACATACAACTATAAATTCCTGGTAACGCTCGTGAAATACGTAGAGGAATCATTGCTGATGACTCACTCACGTGTATCCGTAGTTCATTAATCGCCAGAGATCGCTCATCCGGAAGTGCAACGATGTTCTTTCTTATTTTCGATTCTAACAATTGACAGTAAATCGAGATTCTTGGGTTTTTTTATATTCAAAGCTTGTCAGTTCTATGTTACGTTCAACTGGAGTCAACATTTATCGTTTTCAAGCTTGAGTGGAGTCGCGGTTTCGAGCTAAAGGATATTCAGCTGCGGTCACTATCCGGGAAGTGCGGTCTCGAAATTCCTCGTCGCAGTACATTTCCGATGAATCACACCGGAGACATTGGGCTCCCCGAAAAAAACCCCACAAATGACGAAATTTATTGCAAAGAATATTTTGAACGAGCCTAAAATTTGGCGAATATTTGCATTGGTAAATCGATATAGTTGTCATAACAATTGTAAATTATATCTTTACGACGAAATGTGTTTAAATATATTTTCAAGCCCATCTAAATTGCAATATTTTTTTAAGAGGCAGTGGTACTTCTCCCACCACTTTCTACTACTGCTTAAACATTTGAAACCTATTTTTTCAGATTCAACTCGGCAGAAAGAGCTCGAATTTTGATAGAATGTACGGAAGTATTGCAGAATTGGGGTAAGCTTCGGGGTTTTCGATACTCAAAGCCGTTTATTCAGGAGAACGAAAGTCAAAAAGATGCGAGAGAGATAGCATTAGGTGCGAGAGAAGGCGTTTAACATGAGCGAAGAAATGTTCACCGAGCCATGCACAGCTGAAGCCATTTCATAATTTTGGAAATAGCGCTGTGCGCTAATATATTCCATAAGAATTTCAATACTGACAATTTTCACGGATATTTCACGGCAGTGACAAAAAACGTGAATTTTGTAAAAATGTAAATCATAAAATTTTAAAAGTTCTTCCATTGACAATTATCGAACAATTGATTAAAAATATACCGCGCACCATTGTTACGAGACCATGTCAATGGACACGTGACAACGATAACCCAAAACGTAATAATCCCAACGTCCCGAGCGGAGAAGTCGCTCCAGCAGGATATAATATCTCGTAGCCCCTGACACGCATTCGCGAAAGGCAATATTCTCACGCGCCATCTATATTTGGCTACGCACGGTCGTTCAGCGCAGCGACACGTGAGAGAGAGCGAGAGAGTACAACGCTACAATATATATTATGTGGCGCTAGAAATACTGGCAAACGCGTGACCATGGACGACTTTTTTTTCGAGGTGTACTTCGCATGTTTCGAATTTGTACATATATATATACAAATGCTAGTCCTACTAACAGGCAATAAAAAAATACTGGGTTCGCGGGTGCGGACATAATAAAACCGGAAGTAACAAAGGAGAGGTTAGGAATATAAAAAAATAGTACTAAGCGAAGCTGACATCGTTTACACGGTGGGCGCGATTATTTTGCATATCAAAGCGTATTTATCTCTCTCTCTCTCTCGCTCTTGCAGTTACAGAATTTACGCACGACTGCAATACTCTCATTGATAAACCTTAAAAGGCTGGACCCCGAACGTTTTAAAGACTCGTACGACGCGACGTTACTACCATATTCGGTGCTATCCCGCACCTATACTCTTTCTGTTATTCTCTGCTCTGCTCTGCTCGCCACTATGAGCGCTTCGTTGATGGCATTTATTTTTTTGTCTCCTCGTCAACGAAATGGGAACGTGGGTGTGCATATGTGCGATCATCCTACTACTATTAGCTCTCTCTCTCTCTCTCTCTCTCTCTCTCTCTCTCTCTCTCTCTCTCTCTCTCTCTCTCTCTCTCTTTCTCTCGCGCGCTCTCGCTCTCTCCAGTGTATTTATATTATATGTAGTACAGCACATATAAAACGAGTACGCACCCCTCTGTGACACTAAACAGCGACGCTCCAGTTACGTCAATTCAAAGGGCCGCGACTGAGAGACATCGATCAACCGGACCGGAAGGACCTGCTTGCTAGAATAAAAAAAGGCCGATCACTTGACCATTGGCGATTATTTTGAGCATAGTAGCAAAGAACAATCAATGCAAAGAAGTGAGAAGTTCGTTTTGGGTTTTTCGAAATTTGAAGTCAATTTTGTGAATTTTTATATTCAAAGAAAGTCGCTTTTTCTCACTTCACGGTACAAAGGTTCGAAACAGGTGTTTTCCATTATGTTGGTCACACATTCAGGAAAATGCGATTTACAAAATGATGACAAACTTCGAAAAAAATTACATTTTTAATAATCGCTGTGGATATATTTTTAACGAGAATTTGCTGCGATAAAGTATACCGGAAATGAATTCAAAGTCCACACCTAGTATTCCGGAAGTGCACTGTGTTTTTATTCTTTTTTTAACATGAATTATGGATTCTGTCAATGGAGTGGAGTGCATCAACACAGTGGGACGAAGCAACTTGTTTTATCTTCAGGGATTTTATCTCATAGGATATGCCAGCATCCGGCCGAGAGGATAACGCGCCGAGTTCGCTTTTAGCCGTGTAAGGAAAATCGAAGGAGGCAGGAAGTCGACGCCCATTCAGCGATTTTCGGGCGACGCCCTGAGAGGATCGTACGCACTACGAAATCCAAATAAGCAGAACGCGTAGCTTTACCATCCTGTTTTTTTTTCCGATGCCTCTAAAGATAATAAGCGATAGATGAAAATTTGTCCTGCTAATTTTTTACGCTAAGTCGAATTCCTTTGGCCGAATGTATTATCGGGTGGACGGCAAAGAGAGGGCGCCACTGGCGCTGTATTTAGCGAGTTGCGAGTTGAACGGCAAACGCAGCGAAGACGACTTGCACGCTGGAACTTTGATTCCCGTTGTCGAAACGCCGAGCTAAGAAATGTGTTATGTTCCTCGAGTGGCAATGGCAACGTAAGAGAGATTCTCGTGGCCTTGATTTGCAGCGAGCGCGTAGTTCCCTGTATGAAAAGATCTCGCGAACGGTTAGAAGCCCTCTACAGTCAATTAAACCAAGCCACGAAGTCAATGACTTTGGGACACAGACAATTTCGCTCGCCTTTCCCTCTCTCTCGCTCTCTCCGCACCAGCAGCAGAAACGCTTCGTCTCCCTCACTTTTTTTTTCTCTCGCAGCGGTGGTTAGCCCGGCAAACACGCTGACGCGGTTCTGCTCACGACGTTGAGCTCGTTTAGAGACAGAAGAACTACGAGAGGATTTTACCAGACAGGCAGAAGATTTTTTCCATTGTACCTTGTATTTTTTTGTTATTTAATTAATTAGTATTCAATGTTCTGGCTGGAAATAATGACGTTCCTCAAATTTTAGATATTAAAAAAAATTGCACCAGCTACATTTTTGCAAATAAATGCGTTTTTTTTCTAACGAAATATAGTGTATACCGAATAAAATTTAACTTTTAATTTTTTTGGTTTTTAAATTATAGTTTCAAAAAACGATGTTTTGAAAAATACATATTCTATATAGTCCGTTAAGGGGCACAGTTAATCGTAGGTTTTTCTTGCAATACATAAATAAACATTCGGCTTTTTGTGTATTAGTCGCGTGAATATGAAAGAAAAAACGTAGTATAAAATCTTGAAAATTTCTTGTGCATTGCTCTTATTACACTGACTCGAGTCTCGCCGAGCAAAATTTCACGTAAAAATTGATATTGCAATTTTTTGTTCGAGTTAAAAGAAAAATCGATCGTAATACCGAAATTTTGTTTGTCAATTTAGGATTTTCAGTAAATTACCGTCTAGGATTAAAGTAATTACCGTTCGAATCGATGTATTTTCATGTCGAGGAGCGGTGTAATAATTTCTATAAAAATATATGTAATATAATACGATTACTGGAGCGAATAAATCGAGTTAGAAAATAATTAAACGTTCGCAACTCCACTTAGAATTCTCTTGGGGCAGTGGAATTTTTTTTTTTGAAACGCTAGAACGTCATAGTAAATGAAATCGCGATGAACAAATGTAATTATCCAGCGGGCGATAATAAACGGCGGTGGAGAGACGAAGTATCGAGAATGAGCGGATAAACCGGAAGTGGAACACGTCAGCAGAGGGGCGTGTGCTCTCGCACAAACCAATGAGATAGACATGCGTTTGTGTTTCATAATGGGCTTATTTTCCTTATGAACATTTATACTGCAGTCGGTATAACTCCGTCAGTAGAGCGTAAACCGACGAAGCAGCGACGAAGGACGATTTTGTCGATGGATTATCATATCGCAAGAGTCAAATTGGCCTAGGTCGTTGGGCTAGGTCCAGTCACGTGATAGCCCATATGATGCATATGCGTGTGCGTGTCTATATATAGAGCTACGTTGGGCAGCATAGATATCATGGTATAACACCCGGTGACTATTATTGCGAGAGCGAGCATGGGACGACTTATTGGTTCGCACCCCACGCACAACTCTCGGCTATTCACTTCTACTGCTTTCTCACTCCCTTTCGTTCCGAGTGTGAAGTCGGCGCGCGAGAACCGGGGCAATACGGGTCACTTTCATTGTTCAAAATTGTTACAATTAAAAAAAAAAAGATTATTATATTACCTTGTTTCAGAGGAAATTTTGTATTTATGAAAAAAAAAAAAATATATATATATATATATAAGATAATTTCGAGATTTTCATGTCAGAACACTCAAGATAACAAAATAGATCGACTAAAGTGACTTAGTAAAATTGTCGATACGTGTTCAAGAGTTTTGAAAAATTACGTTTTTTGTAAACTATTATTTCTACTGCAATTTAGCAGGATCGTAAAAAATTTGTTCTAAAACGCTTAAACGGGTTTCGTCAAATATTTTTTACCCGGTATAATATGAAAAATACCAATGCGTGACACAATCTTCCAAATGGAATTTCAAAAATGTTATATGGCTTCGGAGATTGACGTTTATTGCTTTGAATGATTTTTTAGGCGACCCGCATTGCCCGCATCTTTTGAATACTACATGGTGTAGCCCTTGGTCGGTTGTTGCCACGCCGAACTCTCTCCATGGGGGTTTCGCAGGCACAATACATATGTACTGGAGAATATATACAGCCTCGACATGGGGTGAGTCATGGTGGTGGGCCATGAGAGCACCCCCAACTTGGGCGTGGTGTACAGACTCTATGCGGACGTCTCTCATCGATCCCCGCGTGTGCGCCATGGCCCACGTACAAGCGACTACTGCCCAGACCCCATCGTCGGGTTGCATGCAGCCGGATAACCGAAAGTGCAGTCGTGGCAACAAATGCCCTCCTAAATCACTCCTTGCTGTCCTTCCAGTCACGCGAATTCTGCAAATTCTTCATAAAAATGATATCAGCATACCTCTTGGAAAACTAAGCCCTAACTAACTAAATAAGTTTTTATTTATTTTTGTATTTTATTTCTTCCATTTCGTCATATAAATTATAATAGCACCCCCTTAAGATAGGTAGTTAGGCCACCAAACAAAAAATATTACTTCCCTGTACCTAAAGAAAATCATTATTTCAACAATTGAATATGAAATAACGCATCAATTATTGATTTTTGTTGTTTTTACAATTTCTTTATATATGTTATTATAAGAGAGTTAAGGGAGTAAATTCGTCAGTGTTTTAGGAATTCCATCAAAATTAACTCAGATGTTCCGGAGTTTGTTAATCCACCAATTGTTGATATAAAAAGTATCAAAAGTCACGTTAAGATTAAGAGGATTTACAAAAGTTACGAATTACGGGAATTTAAGGATATTTTGTATTGTTTTATTATCTTTTACTCGGTAAGATTAGCGGTTGTATCGAATGTCACGAGAATCCTCGGTTATTCGATAAAGTATCCGAGAGATAAGACGATTATTGGGATTATATCGAATCAGCTGAGAAATATGTGCTACTTAGAGTGTTTCCAACGTTTTTCGTTTTTTTTTTTTTTTTCATTCCGAAGGCAACAATCAACTAAGTTTTCTGTGATGATCGAGATAAGATCGAGTGCTTACATGTGATTACAGTCTGCAAATGATTGAATTGGGTCAATTATGCTGCTCAGCTACTATTCAATTCTCCGTACTGTTTTCAAGAATTTTATCATCACCGTGCTTCTCGACGGAGTCGATCTACGAAGAGCCGAATAGTGCTGACTAATGACTTCGTATATTCCAAGGTCTCGAGCCCACCTTATCAGTACTCCTCGCTCTTCAACGATAAACACACAAGTTTCCATCAGGCAGCAGGAAATCCGCGTACCAAACACGAGGCACGTTGATCGACGACAGCTGAATTATTAAAATCCATTTGAGCGAAAATCAAATCCGCAAAACATAAAAATAAAAAGGAGCTACAAATCTTTCTCTCCCATCTGAAAACAAAAATGATTTAATTATATTCAAGGAGCTACGTGCAACGATTGCATTTTTTTTAATGTTGCAATCTATTTACAGCACAATTGAATTGAATTCAGAGTTAAACGCGCATTGGAAAAAATAGAAAACGAATTGCAAGACGATGGTTAATTACTATCAATATCCAGTAATCATTTTTTACCAATTCAAATCGTACCCATTTATTAAACTGGTCTATAAGACAAACCAGAAAATTTCTGCGTAACCAACGATGAAAAACTCGATCGTATATTTTATACTGATTCATGCGCGGGGAACGAACGTAACCGCTGAATTTTTTTTTAAAGTTTTGCAATCTATTTACAGCACAATTAAATTGAATTCAGAGTTGAACGCGCATTGGAAAAAATATAAAACGAATTGTAAGACGATGGTTAATTACTATCAATATCCAGTAATCATTTTTTACCAATTCAAATCGTACCCATTTATTAAACTGGTCATGAGATAAACCAGAAAATTTCTGCGTAACCAACGATGAAAAACTCGATCGTATATTTTATACTGATTCATGCGCGGGGAACGAACGTAACCGCTGAATATTCTTCTAACAAATGCGTCGTTCAACAGAATAATTAGTCGAATTTAATTCGCACGACGATAGACGGACGTTAGAGAGACCCTGCCTGAAATTCCGTGCGAATGTATACACGATTAAGGCACGTAATGTAAACGCCGAATGGAAGATAGGTCCGAACACAAACAACAGATGCGAGAGCCCGAGCTGCAGCCTACGCTTTCAGGGACAATACTCGCCAGCGTCGCAGCGTCTGTTCCGTAGATGTCTAGCTTAGCTATACTAACTATACTAACTATATATATATATATATATGCACGTTGCACGTACACTGAAAAGCTTAAATTCTATGCAGAGGGAGCAGCTGTGCTTCCCTTAACACAGAATATCGTTTATAACCCAGAGGAGAAACAGAACTTTCATATATTTTGTGACGAGGCTTTTGTGTGTTGGTGAATTAGTCCTGGCTCAGAGACTCATTTGGTATGAGTCATCGAACGCACGCAGTTCCGTGAGCCACGCATTATCATAGAAACGTATACCTTCGTAATACATTTTCTCCACGTGGCGACGTACGAAACCCGATATACTCGAAGATACGGAATGTGTTTATTCACACCTTGATCAGCAGTCGCAATTTTTATGCACCGCAAAAGTTTTTTTTTATCACTAAAATTGCTTGCTCTTGGTTGATGGGTTCTGGAGAAAAATTATTCCGAAAAAATATTGATTCGCCGCACTCGGCGCATGGAGACTCGTGAATCATGCATCTACTCTGCGGGTGACTAATTGCGGAAATGCGATATAGAAAGCTGAAATTGAGTAATCGAGAACTCTGCCTCCGAAGCGTCGGAGGGGGAGGGGAAATTAACTTGGGCTTCCATCGATGATTAAAATTGTTGAAAATTGATATTGTTCGATCAATCCGTGGAAACGATGTTTTTAATATTGACATTGATCATTGGTAATTCTGATAAGATCCCATCTTTCATTTCAGTATAATATTTTTGAGATCTTTTCGACTTTCTACTTTGAGAGAAAAAAGAAGTTGGTCGTGGTGACAAATTTGACTAACACGTAGAAAACCTTACGGATTTTAACATTTTTGAGATAGTTAACAATAACGTTTCCTTGTAGTCGCAATGGCTTTTTGGAAATATAAAAAGCCTATAAAAGAAGAAGGAATAAAATGAAAAAGACACGAAACACCGAGGCGCCAGGATTTCCGAGCACATCCCTGGCACGGAGCCAACATGTCGTCATGCAATGCCCTCGAGAATGTTAACCAGCGCGTACGTAAGACGGCACAGTATCGAAACGACATATACACGTCGTCTGGGGGCGACAGAATCGACGCGTGTTCCTCCGTCTTGTATGTAGCTTGGCGCATCGAAGGCAGAGCCGCTCTTCGTCGCGAGGCTGGACGTAAGAAAAGCAAAGCAGAGTTATTCGAACGCCGAGTTATAACGGGCCGACAGGTGGCAGACTGAGAGAGCAGGTTCTTTTCTGTTGGTTCGAGCGCTCGCCGGGTTCTGCACGCTCGAGGAACGAGCTCCTCGGCTTATCGCGTCGAGAAACTCAGTATAGTGTGCGTAGGACCTGTTTTCAAGGGTTTTCGCCACTACGGGCAATATTCATTTCGCGGATTAAAAAGTCCAACGCACTCTGCAAGCGACAATTATTCAACGAACGATTGGCAATTTATTTACCAAGGAAATGAAGTTCCCCATAAATTCGCATTTGTTTACGCAGTAAACAATAGCAACGTTTTTTTTTTTCTCAAGATTCGATTATTGGGTAGGCGGTACGTGTTGAAAAAATAAGAGTAAATATAGAATACAGACTATGAACTTAAAAACAATAATTGTGGAGATTTGAGGCACACGCGAACATACATTTGCTATTTTTTCTAATGAGGGTTTTTGGCGTTTACGTTAGTTGTTAGCGATGCAGTTTGGAAACATGTTAATGTCCATCGGGATAGAAATTTTATGTTTTTTTGTTTGTTTGTCTTTTTGTCCGTTCAACAATCACAAAATCTTCACTATGGATAATTCCATTGGAGTAGGAATTGTCGATGTTCTGCTAATTGGATATACCAATGACATAATCACCCAAATGTAATTTAAAAAATATTGTATTGCACAGAATAATCGAAAATTAACCTTTTTGGGCACTACGTTCATGTTTCAACAAAGAATTTTTTATACGGTGGTAAAAACATAAAATATTAGTCACCTTAATTGCAAAACCCAGCATATTAGATCGAAACGCGAGTCTCCGATGAATCGCGTGAAAGTGCACCAGGGTTTATTGAAATTTTCTCAGGAAAAAAGAAATGAGAAAAATTCCTCAATGCACAGCGCACGGTTTTAATGGACTCTTACGTGATGCGGTCTTGAATGAAATTGGAATATCAATTTCGTTCACAAAAAAGTCCAAGGCACTCTGCAAGTTACATTTATCCAATAATGTACTGCGAATTTAGTTGGTAAGGAAATGAAGCTCCACATAAATTCGGATTTGTCTACGCAGCAAAAAATTGCAAAATCTTTACCATGATTAATTCCATTGGAGTAAGAATTATCAATGTTCTGTAATCAATTGAATATACCAATAGCTGAGATATTCAAGCGAATGTAATAAGAAAATTATTATATACGTAGAATGATCGAAAATCAACATTTTTGGGCACTAAATTCATGTTCCAACAAAGAATTTTTTCTACGGTGGTAAAATTAAAAAAGTATCAGCAAGTTAATTGTGAGACCGAGCATATTATATCGAAACGCGAGACGCCGATGAATCGTGAAAGTGCAACAGGGTTTATTGGAATTTTCTCCGGGAACAAGGAACAAGAAAAATTCCTCAATGCACGGCGCATGGTTTCAATGGAGTTTTACGTGACGCGGTATTGAATGGAATGAAAGGCATTCGTAAAAGTAACTCTACGTAAAAGCTTGATTTCTTCGCTGTCTCCTTATATTGTTGTGACAATTAGACTCCTTTCTCGCGGCTCTGTTGGCCTTTGTAAGGGGGCGAGAAGAAATTTTGTAATTTAAATTGCAAATCGGTTAATTACGGTATGCATATCCGCCCTTTGAGCTCCCGTGCGAGTTACACACGTCCGTAAGAACTCCCGGTGAAACCGGCCAACTATTCTCTCAGGCCTCGTACCCCCCACCATTTCCCTCCCATATATCGGAGATCCCATGACTTCGCGGCGTTCCACGTATGCATTCGCTGCACTATAAGCTATAGGAGGCGAACGTCTCCTGTGCCACTGCTACACTGCACTTCCACTCAGACAGCATCGCAACGGTGACCTCTAAATGAACTTGAACTTGGAAAAATGTGGAACGCGACACGCATGCCTGCAAAACGCTGGCGATCGACACGCGTGCATGACTCCCCCAAGACGTTCTCCGAGTCTGTTCCCTCGGAGGTAACTCGCCGACTCTCGAAAACTCGCAGTGGAAACATTAAAAACAAAAAACACACACGAACAATCAACCCTGAAGAGGTTTTTATGATATTGGTAATGATTGTCAACTATTTATTGCTCTTTCAGTTGACATTATCATCCATATTTAATAAGCTGAAATGAAATATGTTTATTAACTGATTTAAATATTTTAATTATTCGAATTAAAAACTCGTCTGCAAGGGTACATCTTTCATGTTTCTTTTTCTTTTATACTTCATTTGCACAAAAAACGTTTGAAAGCGACGGTAACACGATGACTGTATTCGAAAGAGCAATTTAAAATCATTTTAAGCTTGTTTTGCATTGCAATAAGAAGACGACGAATAAGATACGTACTACGAATATTTAACAACGGAAATATAATAGATAAAGTATAAAAGGCTCTTGGGATTGCGAGCCGGATAATTTTCGATTGTCAATTCCTCGAGCGTCACCGACGTCGCTGTCGCACACTTCCCGAGGTTCCCTGGCGACTCGGCTATTCTTCTTCTTCCTCTTTTTGTCGTTTCTCCTTCTTTCATTCCTCTCTAGCTCTGTCGCACTGCTTCGAGTTCCCGTCAACGCACACATAGTTCTGCAAGACCTCCTGCACTTCGAGCCCATTCAGTAATGCCTCCCGTTTTTTTGTCTCGAAACTCAACTAACCATCCCGCGCGACGATCCCTCTACTTACTCGTTTCATTCAAGGTTTTTTCATCGACTCTTCGGCTCGTCTTAGTCGTCGTTCTTCGAACGCACCCGCGGAGACTCGATTCCCGATCGGAAGACGCACGTTCGTCGAGACTTTCAAGGGAATTCGTGACACGGTAACACCGATCGTAACGCACGATACTGCGCCCGTTATTTCTCTGAGATATTTTTATGATTCACGAAAAAATTATGTTTGCATCGATCACAGGCAGTTCATAATTAATCGGCGAAGTTTCGGGAGAACGAAAATTTGATAATTCACGTGTTTATTGAGACACCCTCCAAGCATGATGATTTTGTCTGAAAATATCGGTATTTTTTTCTCAAAAATGTCGACCTATTGTGTCGATATTTCATTTAATAATAATATGGCCTTTCCGTACCGATTTTTTATCGAAAAATGTCGAATTTGTGTATTGACACTTGACGCTCACTCGAACACACCGGATCGATACTTTTATAGCGATATCGATACTGAAAACAGATTTTTACGTTGTTGGCAGCCGTGTAAATATAAAAGCCATGTCCGCAATTTCCGGCGAGGCTTCGTGCGCCAATGTCCTTGAGGATGCGAGCGCGGAGAGAATTCCACGAGTAATTCGTCCCTTTATTTAACGTGGTGTGATATAAATTTCTGTGTGTCTTGCTTCTTCGTGACCCTGCCGATCTCGCTACTTCACTCGCACTCACGGCTGAGTCGGTACAGCGAATAACCTTAAACTTCGGTCGAACGGAAACGGCCATTGTGCATCTTGAATATAAATCATTATATCGAGACGTTTACTGTCTCCTCCTCTTCTCTTTTCTCCTCCAAGGAAAGAGTGTATTATAAATACGGAGAGTTAAATATACGCGTGAATCGGTTTCTCGAAGAATCGCCAAGTCGGTGGGCGCTGCGCGCGCGTGTGTGTTAAAAGTACTTCTATATCGATGCGTAATTTTTCGTTCTCACAGAGTCTAAACGACCCACATAACATTCACGCGGCTCGCTCGGTGCGTCTTCCGATTGGCTAAATGAGCGCGAAACTCGGCCAGTGACAGTAGCACCGGGAGTTTCGTTGCTAATTTTATGCGGGCCCATGAGTCCCTCGACTCAACGAGTCGGCAGTGTGTCGATATCACGAGAGCGCGGCTGCTTTTACTATGTTGTATGTATTCAGTTCGTAGGTACGCGATATAGTAAGTTTTTTTTTCTCTTTTCTTTTCGTATTGTGCGGGCCGAGGGAACCTCGGTTTCCCATTTCCGAGTCTCTTTCTCTTTCTCTTCCCTTCTCGACTCTTGGGTGGCCTACTTTCATATACCGTGTGAGCACCTCGCGAGAGCACTGCACTCGCAACTACCGGCCAGACTGCAACCGTAGCTGCAGGAAATGCAGAATAATATACGGTGGCCTAGTCATTGACCGCGTATAGATACTCAGTACGGATGCGGTATAATCTGATTTTTTGTTGTTGTTGTTTTTTTCTCCAAAATATCATTTTGACGATGGACATAGATTCGGGTATTTTCACATTGTTGGTCGTTGGTACGACTGACTCGGAGAAGGGTTAGATGACAGTGGGGGTTCCCCGGAATCCTGGGTAGCGATCCTGTTACCATCAGCTAGGTTATCGTATTAATCAATCTTGTTGCCATGGAAACCTGCGCCTCGACGTTGCCTCAGCAACGAGGTAGGTTACCGTAACAACTGGTTTGTTGCCATGGCAACGCCGGCGCTTAAAGAGACTAAAGAAATTGGAAATCGAGCGGACCTAAGAATTATCACTTTTTCGTTCCTCCTTCTGTCCACCAGGAGCAGCACGAGCGTTATCGCTCTATCGCCCTTTTCGTCGGTTGCACTCGAAACCTCGGAAGTCCCCTCTATCTTTTTTCACAGTCATGATAAATTTAAAAACAATTGTGCTTGTAAACCGAAGGGCATAGCGCAAAGTCACGTAGTGCAATGCTAGCCGTAGTCGCGCATACCCTCCGTCTTTCACGGTCGATCAACTTCTCGAGCAGGCTGAAGGCAACCGCGAGCGGTCGTTCAACTATCGCGTGGGTTCACGACATTGAACTTCGCGAATCGATTCACCCTGTTTATTTTTAACGAGTGAAAGAAAAGCGTTACTTAGGCGCACACCAGAGGATCCGCGGCTTCGCTTGTGTACGATACCGAGAATGTGAAATTTCTTTGTTGTGAAATCGTTGTTCCTCTCCCGCTTGCCTTATCCTCCTTAATTAACTGTTAAGTCGTGCACTCGAGTTAGACATTTCGAGCGCATAGAGGGCGCTGCGGTCTGAAATTCTTGCTAGACTTCTTTACCAATGGTTTTGTTTTTTTTTTTTCTTCCATTCTTTTCTTCTGGTGTGAACGAGTTTTATTGCGGTAAACGCCAACGATAAAGAGTAGTCGCAAAACCCGATACGACTTTGCGGATTCGCATAAGAAGATGATAGGCGAAAAAATTGAAAAATAAATATTTATTCGTTTGCTTTAGACTGCGTATTCCAAAGCGTAGTTGGTGAACGTGTCGGATTCCAACTTCGGGTGATATATATGTATATTGTATATATATATATGTATTTTTTGGTTGTCATTCGCAACGACAAATTGAAAACCGGTAAGATTACAAAAATGTATGAGAAAGTTGTCGTTCTTTTCGTCGGTATCGTAACGGGAACTCGGGCCAATTCGATATCATCATTATGGATTCGTGATTGGAGGAAAGCGGCCCGACTTCTTCGGCACGCTCTTCGACTTCCGGGAATTCAGTAAACTCGCAGCCAACTTCGTGCGTTACGTCGGAAAGTGCAGTAATTCAGTTTATTGAATTTTATTCAATGCAATGAATGTATTCGGATGCAAATCATCAAATTTATTCGGATAAATATTTATAGAATAATTTACATGTCAGTTCTTATCCAGCAACTTTAATCCGCGATGACAAAAAGCTTCACAGCCATTTTCTTTTACACATTCGGAAATATTCTTAGTTTATTAATAAAATTAACGGATGACCGCCGAATTCTTCGAGAAAAAAAATAAAAATGTACTTTTTGGCAATCGCGTAAAACTCGTTTTTAATAGTTGATGGAACTTTTCGTTCCGACGACAACAAAAAATATGAGTAGAATTTAATTCCTGATGAAGGTGAATTACAATCTTCGTTATCGATCATGAAATTTCTTTTTTGGGAAATGGAATCGTTACATCAGTTTCCGAACATGGACGCTTCAATGACGGCCCATCAGGTGCATGTCGGATAGGAAGATGCAGTATATTTTTAGAGCGAGAAACGGAAGTTCATGCGGACTCGAGGATAACGTCAGATTGTTTTTTTTTTTGAGAGTCTTTCCGAATGACCGTGTTCCAAATCCTTGACACGCACACGTATAGCGCTTACACACACGCGCACACGTCGTCTCGACTATCGAAGAAACGGAGTCAAGAGCGCGCAAAGTATGACCGGTAAGGCGGACGAGCTTCGCACTCCACGCGTTTACAGGCTCATTCACGGGAGCATTAAAAATTGACAAATTTTACTATCACTAGTATTTTGTACTATTCCTTTGCGTGTAAACGAGCTAACAATTGTACTAAGCGTGATCGTCAGCGATAAATAAAAAGGATCATGTCTATAGTCCATAATGCAAATAGTCTCGACGTCACTATAAATTGCAGAAAATAATCTCATTCCGTGGCTGGAGCTCATAGACTCGGTACACGATTACACGCACTGCTGTCGATGGCCACTCCAGCGTCGCTGCTGCTTGCGTACATATCTAGGAATGTCGTACGGGTATCGATGTATTGGTTCAAGAATATTGATTTTGCGAGCGATATTGATTCTTGTTGTCCAGCAATTCGTTGGATCAACCTTTTCACAACAATATCAATACTGTAAAAAAAGCGTTGGCATGAACGAAATACATGAAACAATAATGTCAATGAATCATTAAAACGCGGCAGCCCTCTTCGTGTGCCCCAGTAGCTTATAACCGACCGGAATTACCTTCGTATGTACAGATATGACATAACATACTTTGGTTCGCCGAGTTAACACTTTTTAATAGCTGATGAAGTTAGATTGTACTTGCAAATTGCTCATTAACGCGCAACGTGGAAATTGTTTCAGATGTCCCAGAATGTGACGTAATTTGAGTGAAATATCGAAACCAAAACAGACTCAACAGCGGTTACGTAATGTTGCGATAACAATAAAGCCGCCGTTATCCTGGGAATAGAATGTTTTCTGCATCATCTCCTTCGAATAATTCTGATTTAAACATTTGTATGACAATGATGAAATGATAAACGATTTTTTGTGGACCGATTTTTTCATATAGAATTTTTTGCAGTATCGTTGTATCGAAGAACTATCGAATACAATCTGAGCATCGGTACTTCGTCGTTAATTGGGCCGCCTTTGAATGCCAGGGAGTTGTTCGCTGCTGCGGTACGGATCTGCGGCGAAGACTAGACGCACAGTGACCTCACCCAATGACGACAGACGTCCGAGAATTTCTTCCGTGCCTCGAGCCTTCGGGTTACTTACGTTGAGAATAAAAAGAGATGCCGAGTTAAATCATCGAATCAGCGACGATTTTCTGACGTGTGCTCCCTCGGCGAACAGCCGATCGTGAAGCCACTGCGGCATCGACGTTATATCTCCTCGTCACGATCATCGTTTCCAGCGTCATAATTGCCTCTGACTTAAACCGACTGCCCAAGCGTTCGCGAGAGCGATCCAACAGCATAAGTCAACACTAAATATAGCTATGTTGATTCTGTTATCGGAGACTTTGCCAAATACCATTCGCATACTGCAGCGTATTCGAACAGTCGTGATTAAAAGTTGCAAACTTTTCTACAAGATACAAAGCTTCATTGAAATGCAAGCATTACCTTTTCCCTTATTTCCTACGACGAATCCAATCGCAAAGTACGAATGAAACCGAATAAAAAAGCGACCATAAAGTCTTCCCCATAAAAGCCCACGTTAAATCTCCCGAATTTGGATTTATTTATCCGCAGTAAATAAGCGGTAACCTCGCTTGAAATTTTGTACATCAGTTTCTACATAAATTATTTAATCAAGGTCACGGCATTATTCAAGAAAAATAAACTTAAGTCAGTTAGTTACAACTTACCTGGAAAAACATGTTTTCTTCCAGTTTCAATCCATTTTTTTCGACACTATTCCGTTATCGAACGTTTTAATGCCATTCTCATATCTTAAGGTTGTCGAACGTGTACTTTGATTATTCAAGGTCAACTGAGATATTTCGATTGTCGATTCGTTCAACGAGTTGCCGTCGACTGAATGGTCAGAATTAGATTAGGAACGAGGTCTCCTACATTGTGACTCATTTATATGTATATATATATATACATATATGTACACGTATATTGTAAATAATAGAGGGCAGCAGGAAAGTGTTTGGTAAGATGGCTGCAGACAAAAAAAACTCGTTTTTACAAATTTGTCTCGACGCGCTATAA
Source organism: Clistopyga incitator (assembly GCA_947507545.1). NCBI lineage: Eukaryota > Metazoa > Arthropoda > Insecta > Hymenoptera > Ichneumonidae > Clistopyga > Clistopyga incitator. The sequence continues at coordinate 9,176,696 of OX382176.1, forward strand.
ATTAGCTCTGTATAAGGAACCTCGTGCAATTGTGTACTAATAGTCGCGGTCACAAGTATAATACACAGTAGGATATGTAAGCGTATATAGTGTCGCAGCGCTATTGCCGACTGACTGGCTGGCTCGAATGCAATCAACCTGTCCTGAAAACCCAATGGCCCGCGAGCTGCTGCCGAGTATAGTAGAGCTCCCGCCTCGACCTTGACGTTCGAATAAGGACTTGTCAAGGTCTCAACGGCCTTGCGTAAGGCCCCGCGTAGTGCCATTGGCATAACGATTAACCGATTACATGTACGGGAATCTGTGCGGGCTTTGGCGCGTGTCGTCTTCGTTTCCTTTGGCCGTCCATATATCTATATATCGTATTACATATTCGACACAACACTGCCCCCTTAAAATATTAATGGATGCAGAAAGTACTTTCGATACAATGAAATGGCTTCGAAATACTTTGAATCGGATTGTCTGTAAACGATATATTCAGAAATATATCTGAGGTGCAGAAGTGTCATACATATTTTGAATAACTTTATCTATTTTATTTTGTTTTACGCAAAAACGATTTTAAATAAAGTGCAATTGTTTCTAAATGCCTTAGATCGGATTGCCTGTCAATAATATATTCAGAAATGTATGAGAGATATGGAAGTTTCGTATTCGTTTTGAATAATTTTGTCTATTCTTATTCTATTTTCGTATACAGTTAGTATACACAATGTGACCACATAATTGCACTGTCCTTTTTATGAAATTCGGATATATTTTTTATTTGTACACACTTTTAATGTATTTGTGTTAGTAATATAGAACGCTATACGAATATATTTATATAGAATGTCCGATTTTATTAAAAAATTCTCGTCGACGAGAACCAAGAGTTAATCAAAAACTCCCATAATCCATCCACATTCTTTAATTTGTCGTGAAGACAAATTTTCATACGAATATTCGAGGAGCGCAGGAGAAAAAATGTTTCACATTGAAAGCATATTCGTCGTACGTCCCAAGTATCATTTATTTTCGTTGGGCAGCATCCTAAGAACGTTTTAGCATCGACAGCCTCACTTTTCGCTCGTCGTAAAATAGCCCGAAGTTCGATACAATTTTATTGCCGATACGCGGCCTACTCGATGGCTCCCGTTTAATAATTTACATATCCCATTTTTATTAATACCACCGATGCGACAAGGGCGTGTCTATGCGCCGACCTCCGGTTTCTGAGCAGCACGTGGTACTATATACGATGGTAATAGACTAGTACTACGTGTTGGTTACGTCTGGCAGAGATCCTGCTGCCGCTGCTGCTGCTGCTGCTCGCCAGTACCGTTGAAATCAATACGGAATACGCGCCGGTAAGTTCAACGCACTGACGGCAGCCGCACCGCCAGGAGAAGAGAGACGGAAAGAAGAATGAAAAAGGAACGAAGCTCTTCCGCGACTCTTCGTCCGGGAAGAGCTCTCCCAGACTATCCCGGAGATACAACTATACGAAAAATCAACTTCGTACAGACGCAACATTGTCACCCGACGTGTAACATTTGCAGATCATAAATTTTCGGCTCTCGTACTTCCTCGTGTCAGAAGCTTCGCTTCTATCAATTTTTCTTAAACACTTATGTGTTGTTATAGATTTTTTAAACGCAAAGTAAAATCTTATACGTGGTTTCTTATCGTTTTCGGCTTTTTATGCAATTACCTCTATGAGGAAGGATGTCGATCGGTTTTAGAAATATAAATATCTAAAAAACAATTATTCTATAAATCGATTTTGTTATTATTACGATTATTTTAATCGGCACTGTTCAGAGGTGTGCACTCCATTATTATTTTTTTAACTAATTTATATTTATGATTTTATTACATTTTTTATTTTTCTAATTCTTTGCGATAAAAAAATTAGTATGCTTTAGATGTTTTTTATTTATTTAAAACACGGATGCAAAGTAGAACTTTGCACAATGATTACTCATTATGTTTCTCGTATTTATTTTTTAAGCAATGTATAGAGTTCTACTTTTTAGTCTTCATCATTATTACTATTGTTATTATTTTTCTTATTTCGCATAAGCAGTATTGTAAATTATGAAAGATAACTCTGTTGATAATATACCAAATTACATACTTTGTTTAAAATTCGACGAGAGGTACACAATAAAAAAGGTTGGCGATTGTGAAGATGTTGCGATGGTTTAAACGGAAATATTGTGAAGCCTGCAAATATTTTGGACTACTTCCAAGAATCGATAGCGACACTCTCGTGTATAATGATTGTGACACCGACGTGGAAGAGCAAACGAACACGATGTCGTATCGAGTGTGACTCATGATCAGGGAAACACATGATGGAGCCATCGTACTTTTCGTAGGGGATCTCGTCACTCGAGTGTTTATTGTTTTTTTTTTTTCAATTCGTTTGTTACGCACTACTGTGCGTCACGTAATTAATTTTCTGTCGTTCTTGTTATTTGAATGTCTTTGGAATGACAGATATTCGGAATATACTAATGGGGCAAATATTTAGCCCACGAGTTTTGAGCCTCGCATTTTATTTTTCCTATCGATAATCATTTTTATTTTACGTGTAATGTTCTACCTCAATTAATAAAGCTTTTAATTGTCATCAAAATTTTTTCCCGTACGATCCATTTAAGGACTTAAGGACTGATTTAGTGGACGAAAAAAATTAACCGTAATCTTGAAATCTACCTATCAGCAACGATATCAAATTTATATTTTTGCTTTTTTATTAATCTTAATTTAGTGCTGATTTCAAGAAGTACCCAGAATAAATTTTTTTTTTAAAACTTGAAAATCGATTTAAATTCTTGGCAATATCGGGACAATGTGTCCACGCTCAACATTTACCATAAATATCGGATCTCAGAGAGCGATTTCGGTGTTGTTAATTAAACATTTGCCAAGTTATTCTTGTGCCGAAACCGTGCTGAAATATTGACGAAAAACGGGTGGTTTAAGCGTGGGCGGTACGAGGAGGGGGAGAAATATATTCGTAGACCAGACAGCGGAGACAACTCGATATCTGGTAATATTGATCGAGTTTCTGCTGGGGCGCGAGACTGGCTGCTTTACCTAGCAGTGAACGCCCTTTAAAATCTCTCTCTCTCTCACACACACACAGACACAGCTCGGCACGTAGTCCTCCGCGTTTCGACGTTTCCGTCGCCACGTGGTGAGTTCTATTCGCCGGGCGTGTGCCGCAGACTGCGCACGAAAAATCGATTCGCCGGTGCTGCACTCTCTGGCAGTCTTGGCTCTCCGAGCCTCGCTCGTCGCTCGGTGACTGCCGACTACTCTACAACTCCTATATCTGTATATAGTATATAGTATAGTATATATATATATATTTTTTAAAAAGTCCATGGCACATAACACTACGATTTTGCTGCAGGTTGCACAACGTCGTTTTTTATTTTTCATTTTTGTTCGCAAGAAGAAAATTGAACATTTTGTTTAAACGCACGTAATTATTTTTCTACACAATGAACAATATTATAGCATTTGATGACTTGACTAATTAGCTTCCATTCCTTGCATCCTCGAAAATTTTCAACTGTTTAAAATGCGCGGTACTACCTTTCGCGTAGATATTTTTTAGTTTTCGAAAAAATAAAAATAAACTGCTATTTAAGACAAACCGCAATTTTTCTTTGTCGTATCATTGGAAAAAAAATGGAAAGGGATTCATTACCATCGTCGTCTTAAAATAATGGAGCTATGAAAATGTCCCATAATTTTTGTGTTTCCACCAGAAATGACAACATTTCGTAAAATTTTCCAAGTGGTAGCGTGTAGAATTCTTTTTGTCATCCGATGTACGGCTAATTATTGCAGATGGAAAACGGAAAAATTATTATATTTATTCAATGAATTCTTTGTTTTATAGAAATTCATCTGTAGCTGCGACTGAAGGGAAAAGTGCAGAAGTACAGCGGGGGAGAAAACTGATTAAGATCATTTCCACCCCCGAGCATGACCACTCCCCAAACTCACAACCACCGATGCATCCTGCGACTACCACTCGACTAATCCCAGCGGTTAGGCCCTATGTGATGCAGCACCAGCGGATAGCCCACTGTCGTAGCCTCCGCGCCCTTGAATCTATTTTTAGGCCGACTACCCAGTCTCTCGTCCAACTCGGCGAGCACTCGACACACTGAGAAATCATTCTTCTTTATGTGCCGGCCGAAGCAAGATCTGTAATGATCACGGTTGCACAAAGGGCTTCCTTATTCCCAATAATTAACAAAAAAAATTAAATAAAACAATTCATGCAATTTTCTTCTCAGTCAAGCGGTAAAGACAGATATATCGTGTCTAAAATCGACGCAGACATGCAGAACGCTACATTTTTTTGCTTCGCCATTGAGAAAGTTCCGATTTCATTGTCCATTCATTTTCGACTAAAAACTTCAGTTGCAGTAAAAAGAAACTGTGACAAAATAATGTAACATCAATTGGGAAAGCGCCCGCAGCACGTGTATATTGTAATATTTATAAAAACGTAAATAATGTAACGCTGGTGGGTTTGGGAGGAGAGAGAGAGAGAGAGAGAGAGAGAAAGAGAGCACAAATTTTGAGCAATTTCGTTATTTATCCCTTATTTTATGGCGCCTTGGTCTTGAATTTGTGATTTATTCGTAATAAGTGAACAACGAATAGCTTCCGAGTGGCCTAGACCCTTCGGGTCTCTTCTGCAACATATACGTATATATACATATATACATATTGCACCGGTTTATGCTGCGATGTACTTTAGTGCAGTGGATGCGCGTCGTAGCGTTGCGACCGCAGTGACGAGCGTCGTAAAAGTGCTTTAGGTATATCCTCTTGAAGCCGTCGAGTGTCTTCTCGAGGCCCCAGACCCGCACTCCGGGTGCCCGTAGCAGCAGTTGATGCTGCTGCTGCTGCTGCTGCTACACCCAAGGAGGACCCGAGAAACTCTTTCTCTCCACGGCACAATCTCCCTGTGCGGAGAGTAGACGAAATTCCGAGAATTATTTCGGCCTCGTTGCAGCACCAGCGACCAAACGCTGCTCCCTCTATACCTGTGTGCCTTATTCTGTTTGTACTATAACCGAGTATACTTTGTAGTTTGCCTGTTGATATACGCCAAGGGGTCGAGAGTCAGCAGCGCGAGCTGCTAAAATATCCGAACGCAAAGTTCGATGCCTTTCGAAAATTAGTTACATATATGAGAACATTAAAATTATGGAAATTTAATAAACTAAAATGGAAAAATGAGATAAAACATTTTGGTTATATCTTTCATTTTTAGTGTAGTTTTGTTTGTGATTGATTCTTTGAACTGTTGACACGAAATCCCAATTAAGATTTATCGAAAAATTTGAGATAATTTTATGAAAAATGAAACTTCGATGAATGAGTTGGCTTCGAAAAATTCCCGAAGAGTTTCTGAGAGCTGTGACGACGCACGTGGTGCGCGAGCCAATCGAATGATTCACGTGCTTCAATCTTCACGTTAGTAAGCACGAACTGATAGCACATATCACTAGCGCGAAGCCGTCCAGACGCTTGACATTAGAGTGGCGGGTTGGCGAGCTTGAAAGTTGAATTGCGCTACTATTAAGTCGCATCCCGGCTTTCTACTTTCTACACATGTTATGTTACCGTGTACTACGCTAATACTAAAACCGGACATCCTTTCTTTAAGCGCTGTCGTTTTTTCGTTACCTCTTTTCCTCACATTCTCGTTTAATTATGCGTTTAACAAAGCTCAGATGAAAATTACTTGAGTAAAGTGGGTTTATGCTATTCAAACTTCTTCTTTTTCCTTTCTCTTGCAAGCAAACCATTTGAATTTTGTAGCCATGTATAACCCACGACCTCTTTACTATTATTTTTATAAAAATTCATACAGGGCTTCAAATGACAAGACATTCGGAATTTTTCTATAAGCGTCTGTAAATTCTTCACACATTATCAGACATCAAGTTGAATATGTAATTACAATCACAATATAATCCTTGAAACCAATAGACATCGAATTTACGCCGAATCCATGCAGACTTCCAGATCTTACGGGATTTACGATATTCAGAAGAATAAGTTGGCGGACTTAATTTTTGATAATTTCGATGAGTCTCGCAATTTTTACTATACCAAATGAGTCGCGATGATTGGAAAAACGCCATTGGTGATCGCGCAGTGTAACGCGTAAGGTAAAAGCGATAAAAATTTATCGCATATCATTTTAACGAGAAATGATTCACTGCATAAGCTTCCCTTATTCATTCGGCTTTTTTTTCGTTTTTCCGCAATGAAATATTCGTAAACTCGGTGACGACTCAGTTATTTTATTCTTTCTTTCTTTCTCCTTCGTTTCATTAGTTGCTTCACAAAGCCAAGATGTAAATGAGTTATGATTAAAGAGTGATGCTGTGGGAATGACGAATTCGTGTACCGTGCAAAGAGGGCTATAGTAGTAGTAGCAGCAGTAACCGGGGCCTCATCGTGCCGCGGTATCGCTTGACTCTTACTATACACCGTGTACCGTATACCAAGAGCGGCCGGTTAGCTGGTCGCACGGCTGGCTGTAAGAGCTCATCGTAGTGAGTGACCCGGTATTGGTAAACCGGGTCCTCGTGTACGTGCACGTTGACGCTGACTACACACGTACGTACCGGCTCCGACGGTTAGTCAGGGCTCCCCTCGCAACGACGCTTCGTATACGCTCGCAGAAGGGCGCATTATGCCTCGGTGTCTCGCTCTTTCCGCTGGTTTCGCGCAATCGTTTGGCCTCGCTCCCTCTTATCGTGCAGTTTGAAGCGGCATTTGGAGAATCTAGCCGGCAGCCGGCCGGCCGACCAATGGGAGCTCGGCTTTCGTTTTATGCCCATATATGGCAAGAGCCGTGGTGGCCGTTGGTGGGGGAAGAGACCGGCCTGGACGATTCCATTCGACGATCTCCGTAGGGGAGTCAGTTGGCTAGCAACATAAAAATCCATTATTAATAAACATTTAAAAGCGTTTAAGCCTCGCTAAACGTTATTTCCAATGATATACGCGAGGATCTATGACAATTATGATCTCGTAGCTGTAAGATTTAAGGGCCAAATCGTCTTGTGGATAGTCGATGGGTTGGTTGGGTGATGGAACTGCCTGCCATACCCACGGGAAAGTCCAATGGTCACGGTGCCGGGCTGCGATTTCGCTCACAGTGCTCGCAACTCGCGTCCCATCTCGACTTGACGAGAGAGTCTCCCTCGCAACGTTTCGTTGTCGATCCTCACGCAGCGTTGACGCACCGAGAGTTCGCGCTAACTCGCACGATTTCAATAACTCAAAACTCGTGCATCACTCTTGTATTCCACGGTCGTTGAGCCGAGGTCGTATTCTTCGTTTTTTCGTGAAGAGGTGAGTCAGATATTAAGCTTTTGTCATTTTCGTTTCGTCGTTATAATCGAAGAAGACGTTGAATGGGCGCGATAATTCGCGGATTAACGAGATATTCGCCCGTGGGGACTGACGGAAGGCTTTCGAGAAGCAGAATAGCGAGATTGTTGAGTTATTTCGAATAAACTGGATTTAGCGATTAATCAAAGTGCCGGGTTAACCTGAATGCCGGCTATGGCAGCCATGATGGCAGGGCGTTGCTCTCCTCGTGGCTTTGTCACTTATCGTCGCTATTAGAGTCGTCGATAACAATTTTGTACATCGTTTCGAACGCAGTCCTAATTACGTACTGAATCTCCGTTTTATTTTTCGCGACCTTGGGAAACTGTTTCGTGGGGCAATATCGCGTTTAAGGAGCTTGCGTGCGCATCGGAAAAGCCGGCTTCGTCATCGTGGGCAAACCGGCGGGGCTGTTTTTTTGGTTTTTTTAGATATATGGGAAATTCGGGAGCAAGAGAACTTGAAGATTTTTGCGTAGTGACTATTGAGCCGGCTACTCCAAAGCATACGCCATGATGGCAGGGCGTTGCTCCGTCCGTCTCCGTTGACCCTCGTGGCATCCTCGCATCTCGTACAAAAAGCTAGGGAGGCTCCGAATAATAGCCATTCCCTGTAAAATAATTCGTCTTACCTCAAACGGAATTGTTACTCCGCTAATTTCGTCCTGAATAATGTCGGCGTCAAAAGGATTCCGCTTGTCGCAAGCTGAATCATTTTTATACTAATAGACTATTGCTTCTATTGGATATTATTTGGGATATTAATTCGGATATTATTTAATACATTTATCCGGGATTTCGGATTTAATAACGTCTATTTGCGCCTATCGGAATCTGCTTGATGTTACTTGGGGAGGATATTTGTTTAATTCAGGGTATGAAGTAGATAATTGGAAAAATGTCTCGTAGTTTGACAGAAGCTTCCGTCACTCCGTCAGGTTGTCGCGAAGGTCAGCAGGTGGTCAGTAGTGGCAAGGAGTCGCGGTGCAAGGTGGTCGAAGACGTGGCAGACTATAATTAGAGTCTCTCTCGGTCTTCGTCTCACCGGCGCTCGAAGCTTCTCCGAAAGTTCACACGTAACCAACACTAACCTACCGTCCATAGTACGCAAGCCGATCCATTTATAAATTTAACGAAAACTATGCGTGCGCTTGAACTTGAAGAGCCAGGGTACGGAATTAGTTCATTCAAGAGATTCCCGTTATTTGTGGACGCTCGGGATTTTCCGCAGCGTCTTAAGGAGATTGTGGAGCGCCTTGTGCCAATGAAATCCGTGCCGAATGTTTTAAAAACGCTTCTAGAATTTGTTGGTCTTTCCAATCGGCTAATCCGATTGGTTACTCAGGCAGCAGCATCGATTATTGATAAATAACTTTTCACTTTTGAAATTTGTTAATAAAATGTATGGATATTTGCAAATGTCCGATGTCATGGATTGTTATTAAGTTTTTAAATTAATTACACCGTCTTAATAGTCCGATCATGACCAGCAATAGCTCATTTTGATTATAGAAAGACGTTCTATCGATTGGTCGTCGAATTTTCAAAATAGTATTTGTGGTTCCGAAGTTACAAGCTTTTGGGCACTCGGTCCTAACCTAACATCACGTTTCAAAATGGCTGCAACTTTTGAAAACGAAATACTGCAAAAAATCTGGACGGTCAATCAATGGAGCATCATTCGATAAACAAAATAAGCCTTTACACATCATAAGGCGATGAATATTATGGTTTTTTGTTGAAAAAAGCCTCACCAAACAATCATTTCGCAGCACATTTGCAAATATCTGTTGATTTTCTTTTCAAATTATGACTCTGAACGGTAGCGAAACCTCGAACCTTATGATTGAACCCTAAAAAATAGGAGAAAGATCAAAAAACATATAACAATAATTTAACTAGTATCGAGCACAAGAACCTCCTTAATCGCGTTTTGGATCTTCGCCAAACTTTTGGAAAGTGATTGGTGCGCTGCTGTCGGACGCTCGATGAGAATTTCTCGGAAGGTCGTTGTTCCCGTTAGGCTTATCTACCTGAACTCGTGAATTCCCTGACTAAAGTACAAAAACGGGTATTTCTTGAAAGTCCGTTTCCTCTTGGAGTTCCAATATCTTTGAGACACGAGTGCGGAGCCGCATGCAAGATATGTCAGAAGGTCTTGCGATCCTTCGACTATCCACGTGAGTTGTGTCATACGATGACGTGTGCGAGATTCCATTCTCGGAAGATTTTAATTTGTAATCATTCCCTCGCTAATAGTCGACTAATTCGAATTTCGAATAATTTTACGTTCCATTTAATGCCTAAATTATTATCAGTCAGCCCACGAATTCTTATCTTTTGGGATGATACCACAAGGTATTTATAGTTCTTGCGAAAACGTTATATATTGCCATAGATATTGTGAATTGGAATAAAATTCTATTGGCAATTCACTCTTGAGCGTATCAATCATGGTTTCTTGCGTCTATAGAATTTTGTCATTTATTCCAAGATAATTCGCGAGGTTATTCATAATTACAACAAATATTTTTCCTGCTGTCATAATTATGAATTTTTACGACAAATTCCGTTTAAACGTCCTGATTATTGAATTTTTATTTCTCTGAAATGGCGAGAAAAAATGTTTTTCTTTCATCAATAATAAAACGTCCAACGTTCTTATCGCCAATTTTATCTCGACGTTTCAATCGTTTTTTACACTCAAGTGTTATTTCGTAAAACCGGGAATCCTAAAAATTTCGTTCGCAATACTTGCAAACCGGAAGTGATATTTCTCTGCTATTCCTGGACAATGTAAAAAAGAAAGATTCAATGAAATTGGCAGCGGGCATTTTCAAACCCGCGGGGGTGACGTGTGCCGAAGGGGCGACGGTCATTTTGGCCGCGATGCACTCAGTCGTGCTATCTGACGGTCGCGGAGAGCGAGACGGAGGGGAACTGGCCGCGGCCGCATCGGCGGCGGGGGACACGCGGGGAAGTGGTGGGGCTTCCCCTCCGTGACAGTGTGCTACCATATATGGTAAAGAAAGCCGGGATTGGTCGAGGGTGTGCTGCCCTTATTGGCCGAGGCCTCAGAGTGGGGGAAGGGAGCCCAACCGCCGCCACCACTTTCGTATAATACACTCGTCGGAGCTCCGCAAAGCTACACTCTGTGTTTGGTGCTAACCAAAGCTAGTACGGTGCGGCAGTCTGTAGTGTTACGTCCTAACTTGTACATATTTTTTACCCGAGTTTAAAGAAAAACGTAAGTTCTTTACGATCGGAAATAGTCAAAGCCATATATCTAAACTATTTTAAAGGATAAAAGAAAAAAAGAAAGCCCATCGAGCGAGAGGATTACTGCCGCGTTAAGTTCGAAAAAAAAGGAAGGAAGGAAAAGTGTTGCCGATTTCGGATTTTTGCGTAACCATGCGAACGTGTGTGAAAATCGGCGATCAGTGCGGGGGCGAAAGTTGCTCCCGAAATATAACGCTTTTCGTCGTGAATAGTTTTTAGTTAGTGTGGGTGTCGAGCTAAAATGGGATTCACAGGGAGAGGCATTTTATTTCATTGATGTGTGCCTTATGAGGAGTGTTTTATGTGACGTACTCGGCACACACCCACTTATGCGGTGTTATATTTGGTCACGGGAGTTTCGATGCCTCTCCTGGATATATCAATTATTCTTGTGAAATTTCGCGAGCGAGATTTTCCATGAGTGGAATATAGAGCTTCCTCTACTTTCTCCGTCGTTCCGATATTCGCGAAATTCATAATCGCCGACAGAGGGCGGAGGGGAAGGGTTCGGATAGTATCGACCGTTGAACGCGCCGGGGTTGGGCGGGGCAGAGCAGGGTGCGGTCCCGGTCGGCGACGACCTTTGCCGATGTCCTAGCGACGTTCGTGTATTCTCTAATTTCCAACAATTGCTTGAAAATCACGTGATCAATAACAAAACAGTTTTTTCTGAAAAAGAAAAAAAAGTAGCACTTGTACTTAAGAAATAATAATTTATCCGCGACATTTCGTAACCGTCGAATATTCGAAGCATCGCGTGGCGTCACGATCGCCATCTTGAAACGTTGGAGCGTCACGTGGCTCACCACCGGCTACACGGATCTGAGCGAAAAAAAAAAAATTATACGCGATTCTTTTGTTAGACGAAATCCTCCCTAAATGTACTTAACATTAATAGGCGCGATATATGAGAAATTCATTTATTACTAACCGCATTATATGTAGCGTTAGGTGCGATGTATAGACATTAATTGTACGTGCGAAATATGTTAAATATATTTCTAATCAGTTGCTCAAAAAAATTTATCGTCATAATATGTTTCGCGCAGATTGCGCTTAACGGCAAACATATATGAAACGCTTATGCAAATGAGAATAAATTCTGGTCGTCTTGAAACATGCTAACAATCTCTGTTATTCGTTTTTACAGATAAAATCACCACAGACCAAACATGTGTGACGAAGAAGTTGCCGCACTCGTCGTTGACAATGGATCCGGTATGTGCAAGGCCGGTTTCGCCGGTGACGACGCGCCTCGTGCCGTCTTCCCGTCGATCGTCGGCAGGCCGCGTCATCAGGGTGTGATGGTAGGTATGGGCCAGAAGGACAGCTACGTCGGTGACGAGGCCCAGTCCAAGAGAGGAATCCTCACCCTTAAATACCCGATCGAGCACGGAATCGTCACCAACTGGGATGACATGGAGAAGATCTGGCATCACACTTTCTACAACGAGCTCCGTGTCGCCCCTGAAGAGCACCCCGTTCTCCTGACCGAGGCGCCCTTGAACCCGAAAGCCAATCGCGAGAAGATGACCCAGATTATGTTCGAGACGTTCAACACCCCAGCGATGTACGTCGCCATCCAGGCCGTCCTCTCGCTGTACGCTTCCGGTCGTACGACCGGTATCGTTCTCGACTCCGGTGACGGTGTCTCTCACACTGTTCCAATCTACGAGGGATACGCCCTTCCCCACGCTATTCTTCGTCTCGATTTGGCCGGTCGCGATCTCACCGATTACCTCATGAAGATCCTCACCGAGAGAGGATACTCCTTCACCACCACTGCCGAGCGCGAAATTGTTCGCGACATCAAGGAGAAGCTCTGCTACGTCGCCCTGGACTTCGAGCAGGAAATGGCCACCGCCGCCTCCTCCTCGAGCCTCGAGAAGAGCTACGAACTTCCGGACGGTCAAGTTATCACCATCGGCAACGAGAGATTCCGCTGCCCCGAGGCTCTTTTCCAACCATCGTTCCTGGGTATGGAAGCATGCGGCATCCACGAGACGACTTACAACTCCATCATGAAGTGCGACGTCGACATCCGTAAGGATCTCTACGCGAACACCGTTCTCTCCGGAGGTACCACCATGTATCCTGGAATCGCTGACAGAATGCAGAAGGAAATCACCGCCCTCGCGCCCTCAACCATGAAGATCAAGATCATCGCGCCACCCGAGAGGAAATACTCCGTATGGATCGGAGGATCTATCCTTGCTTCCCTCTCGACCTTCCAACAGATGTGGATCTCCAAGCAGGAGTACGACGAGTCCGGCCCATCCATCGTCCACAGGAAGTGCTTCTAAGCTCTCTTTCACTCTCTATCTCTCCTCTCCTACTCTTTTACGATTCGTAATATTCATCTCCGTGATGGTCAGCTCGCCGATTATCGATTAAAACCGATTGTTAAACGGGGGGAGATTCACGCAACGAGCGCTCACGAGAAAAAAGAAAAACAAAAAACAAAAATCACACACGAAACAACAAACACATATGCCCGTCGATCCTATTTACTTTTTACTCTTTGCCCGTCGTCGTCACATCTAATTATTATCCTGCGAGCGATAAACGCATTTTCTTATTATTACCTTTCTTCAATTCTTCATCACATTCAACGACTACGGACCGGACCGACAGTCTGTGATTGTACATCACGCCGCATTATTTCTTTTCACAGGCGGACGTAACATCAACTTCCGCGTTCCTTTCCGCTGCCGCTTGCGTCTTTGATAATTTTTATTCTTTGGCTAAATGCGGAGGAACTTGATACGCGGCGCTTTGTATCGCGGAGATTCGGACGAGTAATTAAAGGCAAAAAACAAATAAACAAGGAGAAACAAACATCGGGACTTACCTCGCTCCGCGCGCGCATTTTTATCATTCTACTTCATCGTTCACATTTCGAGAACACGCGACGATTTTCAATACCAACTTATATCGTACAGCCAACGAACAACGCGGTTCTATCATTGTATTATTATTATTATTATTATATACTTTATTATTCCAAAAAAAAATAATGAAAGACAAAAACACAACAAGACAACATGAAGGAAAAAAAAACACGAACGATTATCTTCGATTTGTACTCGCAAAGCTCGAGAGCCAGTTTGTATTATATTGGAGTAACAATGTCAGTTCACGGTGTGAACTAATCTATTTCTATGAATGTATTATCTAATTTCTGTTTCCCGCCTTCGTTTTCACTCCTCGGAGAGACTTCATCGCGATGTCAGGGAATATCATTCACGATATACTTCATACGGTTCATCATCGTCCTTTTAGTGTTTCGTCCTCATCCTCGCGAATATCACCAAGTTTGTCATATTATCGTTTTTTCTTTTCTTTTTTTTCTTCTTGAAATCGCTCGAGCCGCGTTTGCGACTTTTTCGTTTTTGGTTTTTTTGTTGTTTTTTTTTCGTGAAAAGTTTAAAGGACGGCGACGAGGGTGCCACCGGAACTACCTCCTTATAATAATCACTTATAGGAGGTCGATCCGGTCTTGCGTCCCTTGGTGCGCAGGTTTAATAACCAAAACCATGCATTCCGCTATCGTAACCATAAAACGAAAGTTCGCACTCGGATGCAACTATTTTCCATGTTAAACCGAGTGCGAGGAACTCTCCAATCGCGTCGCCTCGCCTCTAAGGGCTTAACGATGCGTACATTCCGGGCGAAGATAGGCCTCCATTTGTCGATATGATGCGTTTTTTTTGTTTCCTATTTTATATACCGTTACCGAAACGTCGAAGGATAAATAAGCTAAGGAGAAAAGCAGGTATAATTAATATACTACTCTGGGTAATAAACGAAAAAACGGCAAAAAGACGAACCGAGGCTCGGAAAGAGAAGCAACAGCGGAAAAGTACCCATCCTCTTATTCTATACACACGCAATGGGGTATTTTTCGATCGGAAAAGGGCAGTTATTGTCATGATTCAATAAAAAAAAAAAAATTCAAAAACGCTCGCTCAAACGATTGATACGATGCTGGAGAACAAAACGTGGAAAGCAATTAACACGAATCAATGATAAGGATAAAATGTGAACGTGCATTGAAAACACACGGTTTCGACCCCGCAAGCGTAGCCAAAGTATTATAATTTATTCCCATTGTATTGTGCAAGACCATTCTCACGTACACGAACTTTAAAGACTACTCTAGACTTATGGGATTAATAAAATAAAAACTCTTTGAAAAAAACATACAACCGAAAGGAAAACCAGCTTATCAATTATCGACTCTACGATCTTGTCGCGAATTAGTTATTAGTGTCTTTAGAGTTAACACGCGTATGCGAGAGCCTTCAAACATCAAATAACATGGAACAACCTGCACCCTCGTATTTATTCTTCATCGAAGAGCAAAAGATCCTTCTTCAACAACTTTTCTTCGGACGTGGAGGAAATCGTACATCTGAACGCGGTTCCGTAGCTGGCATCGATTTTTTTTCGCGCGTTCCTTAATCGTAAAACAAAAACCTAAAAACTAAAAGAATGAAACAGAATTCCGTAGCTTTTGTACCGTTCAATGTCATTGAATATTGTAACCTAAGATTTGTGGTAACACCTACGAATAATTATTCTAAGAATTAGGTTTATATTTTCAATTCAATAATAAAAATTATTTTCAATGAACGATGAACAACGGAGCGCGCTAATCTTTACATCCATCAAAAGTCTTTCGCTTTAGTTTCGTTCGTTGCATCGCGATATAGCGATTTGTGGGTTTTTCTTTCCGCCCGTAACCGAGGTATTTCAATCGTCGACCGCGTTATCCGCTGAACCGCGAAGCCTCGTTTGTCTTCGGAACTCTTCGGATTTGTCTTCCTGTCGGTCTGAGCTTAACAAATTATTCGCAAGTCTCTTCACAGCCGATGCGACGTTTGAATGAGCATTTGCGCGGCAAGATCGAGCAGCGCTCGTCTCGCCTCCTCAGCATCATCGCCGATGAAATTCCAACTCGATTTCTATCGCAACATTCCAACCATTCACTAGAAAATATTTTGCATAGTGTTAGTCGGGCTTTGCCAACGTCCGCAGATTATCTTTTCTTCGACGATGGTCAAAGTAATTCACGTAACAAATGTCGAAATTGTTCGGCGTTACCAGGCGGACAGAAACTACCAGGAACTCTTCGCCGATGAACATTGCGCGCTACGGTTGCGCGCGCAGCTTTTTCAACGCAGACGATTTACCTTCGACGTCGGGAGTTTAGCACAATATGATTTTAGTAAATCTTGTATTTTCTCATTTGTTCATATATTCCACGGGATATATGAGGCACTCAGATGAGCTATTAAAAAAACGGTTTTCTCGAATAAATGATACAAATCGGATTGTATAATCACAATTAATATACAGACTTTTAATACATTAAAAACATTATTTTTTCTTACACTATGTTACCATTGGTTCAAATAATAATAATTGGTTTGAATATTTTAGGTAGCATGTTACGCAAAACGTAGGTAGGTTCTTTTGAGTTATCACTATGTGAGTTGCAATTTTTTCAAAATTAGCTGTAGACGGTACTTTTCATTTTTTAAGTTTGCAATTACATTTCTTTTCTCCAAAATAATTTCATTCGAAAATATTATAGGTACCTCTAGTGTTGGTTTTATTTTACACATATACGAAATATGGGCTTTGGGAAAAGCATGTTTATTAAGCTCAACGTTTCATCTTCAACGAATATTAGCTCGGAATTTCATCTTTGCGTGCAAAGATAATTATATAAATTATATACGTTTATTCAAAACTGTTGCTCTTATTTTCTCTTTATTACTTGAACCAAAAAACAAAATAAGGACTTGGGTATAAATGTGTCCATTGAAACCAGAGTTACCTTTTGAATGACTAAGATAAAAATATCATTTTTGAATGCTGAAATCTAGTATTTAGCGAGTTCTTTCTCGACGCCGTTTATCTGTCAACGTATAATTTTTCCTACTCCTTCCCGCGTCATAATCTCCTGACCCGAAGAGCAGATTTCGACATTGGCCACGGTAGTCGCGCAGTCCGCCTTCGGAAAGTTACTGTGCGATGGCCGCCGAACGGAACAACAGATAAAGAAAAGCGCATTGATAGTTTGACATGTAAACGCGAGTTCGGAGATCGATGACACGTGTCGTCATTCATCACTCGCGGGCTTCGATTCCGTGAATTTTCGAGAGACTTTCATTTTCGTTAAATTAGCACGTCGCAATGCCCGAGCAAATTGCAGCTGATCAGTACTCCACTTCGGTGAGTTAATAGCGTCAACCGAAAGGTCCATTCTGACAGATAGCGAACGTAACCTCAAACCTTTGTCAACAAGTAAATATCCGAACGTTAACTTGACGTTTCATCTGACGTTTGGCAGTGCGTTTTTCCGTCCGGACTTGAATCTTGTAACTCGAATATCATTTTAACAAACTTTTATTATCATTATTATAACATCTGGATAAACAAAAGTTGTACCAAATCTGCATGTCGAAATTTGTGTCATTTTGGAAATCACAATTTTTTAAAATTAGACTGAGTTAAAAGCTCTCTGAGTATTATAACAATTTGATTAATTGTTTATGAAAAATTCATCTTTAAAGGTATTTTATCATGGGATTTTAGAATTTCATATATTTGTAAGTTGAAATATTATGCAAAGTAGTATGAAGTTTATTTGCATAATATTCTGGGATTGAACAATTAGCGATGTACGCATTGTTATTGTTTCAATATTTGCCTAGGTCGGACTGATTTATATCTTCAATCTTATTGTCGGAACTGGTGCTCTTACGCTACCGGCAGTATTCAGCAGAGCAGGATGGGCGCTGGGTCTTACCATTATTTTGATCCTGGCGTTTATAAGGTTTTTATCACAATTATAATAAATGAATTAGCTTCATACTTTTATCATTCATTTGCAAAATTATTTTTATCTTGCCATTCGCAAAGGTTTATATCACTGCCCTATTAATTATATTGGCCTTGCAATCTTGTACTCGATTTACATAATTACTTTTCTTTCAGTTTCATGACAGTTACCTTTGTAATAGAATCCATGGCCTCTGCAAATGCTATTCTCACTTGGCGCAAGATTCAGCACAGAAAAAGGGTAAGTTCAACTTAAATTGACTTAATAACTTGAAAAAAAAAGTAAGTCAAGGATTTCCTATGCAAAACACGAAAAAATGGTTCTAAATAATTGTAGAGTCTGTAATGTCCAGGTTCTCTTCTGAAAGACGATGAATAAACGAAAATATTTGTTTTTTTAGAAAAATTCTTCGAATATCACAGAAATCGGCAAAAACTTATGTTTCAACTACAGTATTTCTATATTGTTCTTGATTTGTCCAAAAAGTAAAATAACTGATTAAAAAAAAAAAAACAAACCATAATTATTCCAAGTGAACTATTTAGCTATTAATTACACTAGAAATCCCGAAGATTAATCGGAAATTATTCAACAGATGTTGCATGCGTCCGGCGAATCCGGACCTTCAAACTCCGATTCTGAAGATACGCCATTAGTCGCGCCAATGGCCACAAGTCCAGAAAAGGCCGACACGTCCTACCGATATTACATGATAAACGATAAAATTGAAATGGGAGAAATGGCATCGATATTTTTCGACAAAAAAGGAACAACCCTCTTTTACGCATGTCTCGCGATTTACTTGTACGGTGATTTGAGTATTTATGGTGCGGCTGTTGCGAAATCGTTGGCCGACGTTGCCTGCACCTATCAATCAGCCAATTTGACCTGCAACGATACGATACCAGATACCGAAGTCTGTTGGGAAGGCTCGCAGTTTAATCGCCTAGACGCTTACAGGATATTCCTCGTAAGTAAACCGATTTTCATGGGATTTTCGTGATTTTCATCAACTACCAAGTACTCGAATTCATGTTCCATTCTTATTCGCGCTGAAGCATTTATGCTTCTTATTTTAACATGGCTCCTGCATGTTTTCAGACCATTTTTGTGATGACTCTCGGTCCTTTCGTCTTCTTCAATGTTCAAAAAACAAAATACCTGCAGCTGTTGACCTCGGCGATGCGCTGGCTCGCATTTACCATAATGATTGTCTATGCTTCGAGAATTCTTATCGTCGAAGGCCCTCAAGGTTCTCCTCCCGCTGCAAGCGTAGTCGGTAAGCACAGTTCACATGACAAAGCATATCTATTTATTCGTTATCGTTATTTTGTCTTATGTCATTTTGAGAACGCCACATTGAATATCGACAAATGCGTGTTTTGACTTTTCAGTGAATCTATAGCAAATTTCATTCAATAAAAAATGCAATCAAAGTAAAGAAAATCGATTTTTCGGTGGAATAGATGGAAAATTTGCGCCCAATGTAACGAAATTCATTGTCGAGACGTCGAACAATCAAAAAATGAATTTTATTTCTCATTGCGGCGAAAAATTCACGATTTTGGCTAGGAAATTGGTATAACGTTGAAACAAAATTCGGAGGCGTCTCTGCCGAGCAATTCTTTTTTTTTTTTTCATAGTAAAGATTTCAATCGCGCTTATGGTAAACGTTTCAATGGTGAAAAAGAGTTCATTAAGTTTCAAATTTCTCGCAGATTTTTAGAATCTCATCAGTGACAGTTGATTTTTTTGTGTGCGGCAAATTCTTATTGCGCTACAAGATAAATAATAAATCTTCATTTGAATCCACTCGCGATTATTTGCTGTAATGCGTGAGACATACATTTCCGTCCCATTGTTTCAAAGCATTATTTAAAACTCGAATCTTTGAATTCCACAGGAATACCAGCATTGTTCGGTGCCTGCGTCTACTCTTTTATGTGTCATCATTCACTGCCAGCTCTGGTAGCTCCGATCGCCAACAAATCGACTTTGAACCGAGCTCTTTCCCTCGATTACCTTCTAATAGCTATTTTTTACCTTCTACTCGCTCTAACAGGCGCGTTCGCATTTAAGCACTTGGACGATCTTTACACCCTTGACTTTGGTCCTCGTGGTTCGGGCGATTGTTCTGAAAACGCCAATTTTTTCCTTACCGTAATAGAATACTTTTTAGCGCTCTTTCCAGTGTTTACGTTATCAACAAGCTTTCCAATAATCGCCATAACCCTTCGAAACAATTTGCAATCGTTGTTCCTCGACAAGGAAAAAACTTACAATTTTTTTTTGCGCCGAATCGCGTTTCCCATTTTGGCTGTTGTGCCGCCTTTCGCGATTGCAATGGCAACGAAAGATCTCTCAATTTTAATCGGAGTAACTGGCTCTTATGCCGGCGCAGGTATCCAGTACTTGATACCAACGTGTCTCGTTTATTACGCGAGAAAAAAGACCGATCGCGTAATCGGTCTCGGTGTGACGAATAGATTTGCCAGCCCATTTTCCAGCAGCTTCTGGCTCATATTTGTGGTCGTTTGGGCGATAACTTGCATGATTCTCGTGACTGTTAATTTTTTGGAAACTTATTTCGGTAAATTAAACGCCGATGTTAGTATTTAATTGCCGGTTCGTGAAATACGAAATTTTCGCTTCAACGTGCGATAGAAGACTGAAGGTTGACATGAATCGCAGCATATTTGAGGTTTTGTGGCGATTAACCCAAAGAGCGAACTACTCTGTAAATCTCCTAAGACTTTCCAGTTCCTTTGCAACAGGATGAAAAATCTCGTGATCGACAATATATGTATTATACTTACATTATCATTGAGCCTCGCGTTCTCGAAATACGTCTTATATCTCCAAATCGATGCGAATCTGATCGATATTTCAATCGTAACCTACCCTTTCGTGGCCAGTGCAACGAATACGTTCTAAAAACTCTGAACGTCCATAAATTCAACAACGAAAAGTAATAAGTGAAGAAGAGAGCTCATTCGGGAAATTTGATTGGCATAATTCCATATTCGTCAAACGATTCTGTAATTTGGGGTTTACTTTTCATCTCAAAAATCCACATATTGAGTTTGAATTTTGAAAAATCTCCGAAGTCATATTTTCATCCAAGTCAACGGAATTTTTTTTTGTATACTTTTTAAATCAATCATTGTCTATTCAAGGCCTAAATTCAAAGCGAATTGTAGATAAAAAATAATAGAGCTAGTAATGAAAGAGAGGCCATGAAAGGGTCAAATATAACGTGGATTGTTTCGACGTAACGAAGTAATGTTTACTATTACAATACCTTTTTTTGCGTGAAGATCGAGGCTCTCTTGATAGCCAAAATGTAATCCCGGTTTTTGTATCTCGTGTAATAAGTGTAATTACTAATCCCACCGTTCGACCGTTTCCTTAGTCGGCAGTTTTCCCAGTTTAAGGAGAATTAGTGCTAAGTTTTGTAATCGTTTCTGTTAAGTTTAATACAGCAAATACGTATATGTGCAAGATCCGCCAGAAAAATCTGAAAATACCTTAAAATTTCATGCAATTTAAACGACAAGTACCATAAAAATTGCTTATGTATGCGGATTATTTGTTTCTAAGTTGACAAACGTTCGAATTGATAAGATTCAAATTCATCGATTAATTCGCAAAACTTTGTGAAAACGATTGAAACAATGTAGCACTGACTTCTGAAGTCAAATTTTCCAACCTTCTTAATTTCTTCATTCCAAGCTCAGTTATCCTGCCTTCAGAGATTTATCATTTTCACGTAATCGTTAGTCAATAGCGCAAGTGCGCGAAGAAAAAAGCATAAGTACTCAGATTTTAGTTGTGTGTGATGTATGAAACGTACAAAAAAAATGAAATAAGTGTATATATTATATGTATGCTATAAAAGAGCCAGAAAATCTGTATATTTTTCAAAGGAAAACAATGAATCGAATAAAGCTGAATGTTTGATCATATAATTTCTTTTTAATTCCATATTTATAATATCTATATATATATATATATATGTGTGTATATATATATATCATTTTCTTATACTTTTCTATAATCTTATTTCCGTAAACTGATAGACTCGACACCGTGAATGATCTTAACACGTATAGATTTCTCTCCAAGTTTCAACAACTCAAGGTAGCACAGTAAAAGCACGTCGATCCGTAGTTCGTCTTTTTTTGTTTATCACATCGGAGCTCAGCAGCAAATCATATAACTCGATTTTGCAAACCTCAAGCTTGCCAATCAATCATCTTCATCTTTTCATATTTTCGAGGGTTTAAGCGCACGATTTGACAGATCGTATTTTAAAAATAATTCACACGCTACTTAGACCATATGTTCGCAATACAACACAAACGACGTGCATAAATCACATGGAACATCGACGTAATCGTATCAATCAATCGCTGAGAAACAAGCGAGTGATTTTCTAAATTTATTTTACTTAAATTCAATTAATCATAGTATTATCATTAGTAAAATGCGATGATCGGTGGAATCACAAAGATTCGGCAAAAGTTAACGAGGGTAAACGGCTTCAAACTCAAAGAAATCAGTGTTTATTTTTTTAAATATAATCTGTATGGCAGCTCATGTTTAGAAATAATGTGTAAATTCGTGTAAATTAAATAAAAATTGGCAATGCACACCAATTTTCAAAAAACCCTAGTATGGGCCGATTAAAATTTGTAAATTTACTTTTTGTTCATTGGAAAAGATTTTAACATTTCAATGCCTGGGATTTTTATAATATGAGATATCCAAGTTTTAGGACCTTTTGCTTGTCTAACGTTGCCCATATAAAAGGTTTTAACTTTTGGACAGCTAAGAATATACAACATCTTATCGATGAATTAACAGCACATCTTTCAATGAATAAAATAAGTCATTACACGATATATAACGACTAATTTTATGGTTGACTCATTTTCGAAAGTGGCTCAAAAAAATATCATAATACTTTTAGGAATATTGCACTGATTCACATAGTTCGAAGCGCTATACCCTTTTTAAGGAGAAAATTTCTGTAAAAATCAGTGATATTAATTATATTTGGCTGTTGGAGTTATTTGTTTTCAAACCACTTAAAAGATCGTATAAAAAATTTTATACGCTTAATCAGTTGTAATGGGTTTCAGATCACGAAAAAAATTCTGGGCTTGAATTTGAAGAAATTATAGGAGTAGTTTCATTCTTTTAATAAAATATTGGTCAATTTTCATATTTAAAAAAGAATTGATTTTCTTCTAAAATTAATTAAATTCGGATCTGGGAATTTTTTACTATCGTTAGAATATAATTGGGAATCACGGAAGGTATGGAAATTGTCCTATTATTATTTTTACGAGGGGAAAAAATTGTTCATATGAAAAAAGTTGACGGTTTTTCGTATTTTGTGAAAGGTTATTCGGTTTTCGTGTCAAAAAATTTCCTAGAATACCAACAGCAAAATATCATTGATTTTTATCCAAATTCGTTCCCTTAATTAGTAACCGAATGTGTAAAAAGTGTATTGGCAGGCACGTGCACATATTAGAAAATCAATCGATTTGTCTGTGTATATATATTTGTCGCTATCCTGCGATTATCTTGTTATTTCACGGATTTTCATAAAACGTTTCATAATTTATATTACTTCATTTCCTTCAGAGAGCGAGAGTGCGTATCGTTAATTGACCAAGCTATTGGAAATAATTGAACGATTAATTAGTAGTGTTTCCTTTTTTTTTCGAGATATTGATTCCCAGACGAATTTGATTTCACTCCAATCACCTTTATTCCTACTATATTATGTATAATAATCGTCGTTAGTAATATTATCTTTATACTTCAATAGATCTTGGTGATTTTTGGGGGCCTTCGATGCCGAATCGATTGGCACTTTTTTTTGCAAATTTTCGTCCCGCGATCGACGATGTTTCGCGTTCTTTGATAAATCGGCGTGCATTCATTCTTTCCACTTCCCCCTTAGAACAACCTGAATACATTTAAAAAATCGACAATAGATCATCGTCGAGTTATGACTTGAGTGTTCTTGGGTTGCTCTTCTTGGAGCTTCAGTCTTATCTTTTTCTAAATCGCGGATCGATCGACTTTCATTTAATGAACTATGGTGGCTTTTGTATTTATGTATTTTCCGCCGTCCTCGGACTTTTTTTTTCTTCCTTGGGCTGATTATATGTGCTAGCGAGGTATAAAATCGGCTAGCTCGATATGTGTTTCGGGGCTTCGTTGATATTCCTTTCTATGATTGTGAAGCAGCGATCATTAATGACGATTTTGTATTTAAAAATTTTTTTTACAATAAACTATCTTTGTTTATGCATTTTCTTGAAGTTACATCTATTTTTTCTTGTTCTTTCGCTGCATTTTATGAATTGTTCAGTATTTCGAGTTCACATATTTTTCTGCTTCTTTTTTTGCTGTAGTTTGCAACCTTTTAATACATAACGTTCGCATATTTTTCGGCTTTTTCTTTCGTGTTTTTTGCAATCTCTCAATATTTCGAGGACTCGTAATTTTCTGTATACGGACACGGAGAATCCTCGTGACCGATACACTCAATTACAGGGTCGTGACTGCTGTCCCACATTCCTGGACCGCATTGACGACACAAGCCTGCTAATGTACAAGGTAGTCGGTCTAGTAATCGAAAATGGTACAGTAGACCACGAGCCTTACGAATAATAACGTTTCCGTCCATGTACATAGCCAGGGAACTAAAGTGTAGCAGCATCTCGTCTGTTCTCAGATCTTGAGCTATTACATCGTCTGCGTAAACGCACATTATCGCCAGACAGAGAAATAGGTGAAAGTAATCTGTGAGATAATTGACCCAGCAAGCTTCCCACATAACAAGTGCGACTTCCGTTGGAAACTCTCGTTTCAGGCATCTGAAAAATGAAATAAACTTTAATACAGAGCACCGAACTCTTAAATGTCACGAACATTTAAAAAAATTCTGTAGGTAACGAGTAAACTCGAGTTTTTATGGTCATAACAAAAATACGGATAGGCAAAAGAAAAGTTCTTTGAAATTAAAAATTCCATCTTTTTATCTAAGTGAAAATTGGTAAAAATTGTACCCTCAAATTATGTTGCAATTTTTTTTGTACTTCTATAATGTTACCATGTTTTTTACCTAGTTCTAAAAATTCATTTTGAACGTTTCTTTCACAGTAGTGTAAAGAGGCTAATTTTGCGCTTCAATTTTTCGGATTGTATTTGAGTTTCGCTGCAGTTTTTTGGTCGTATATTTCACCACAGAAAAAATAGAATATTTAAAAATAATTCATTTAAAAAAAATATATTTTTAGGAGTTTCTGTGCTCCGTTCAGTAAATAAAATGCAACTTCGCTATTGATATAATTGACCATTAAAAGGTCAAGATCCTTGGAAATGCTCACAGAAGTATCCACCGATGGCAAAAAAGAAGCTCAAGCGCATCGGCGTGTTTCTCGAGATGTTCGTAAAAATCCGGCACCATGACTCTTATCAATTCCCTGAGATAACAAAGATTTCTGTCCATATCGGTATCCGTAGGTGTACAAACTGCTACCGATCTCTGCATAAGTCCAGCGAAACACCAGAAGGCATCGATTTCCGAATTCAGCTCAGCTAAAAGCGGAGCTAGAAGGTCCGACATGCCTTGTGTATATCCAAGGCGGCAATTGTACACCGCATAATTGAGCAGTATGTTCCTAAGAAGAAAAAAAAACCCATATAGTGAAAGAAATTCTGTCCTCAAAACAAAAATAACATTTTCTCGATAAATTTTGTTTGGAGCTCCGTTACAGTTTGCCAATGGCACAAAAAAAGGTCTTTACACGACCTCTAAATTATTAACTTCAGTAGAAAATAAATTGTAATCAAACAATAAATATGTCTATTTTTTAAGTTTTTGCGCAAAAAAAATCATACGCCGACTTTGAGATTTATATTTTCTTTCCGGTAGTTTAATTAATAATTAATTATGATAAAAATATAATTTTTTTGTAACATTATTTTAAATAAGAGTGTATCATTTTTTAATAACGCGAAATTTGGTGTGTTATTTGCAAAAAAAAAATGTTTATCATTTTTACTTCATAATTTCGATGTTAGGATTATCCTCTCCAGCGTAGTAAGGATTTCCACGATCTGTGCGAACAACATCCTTCTCCACAATGCAGACAACGTTTCTCCAAAATCGTTCCGCCTGCTCAGAATTCATGCTGCTCCTTCGCCTTTCAATTTCGTCATATTCCTGTCTTCTTATTGCATCAATTTGCTCCCGATCGTCGTACGTACTTTGGTATGAATAGCAATGGAGCAAAAAAGGCCAGACAATTTTTCTTAATGCCGGTTCCAAGCCCCCAAAAAAAACTCCTTTTCGAAGAGCCAAATCATCCTCAACTTGGCCACGTTCGTTTAGCAAATCTTTCCAGGCAAGCGACGTGATCATCGGTACCTGCCCTTCTTCAGGATGCAGCTCATCCCTGCCGACTTCTGGTCTGCAGACCATGAAATGCCTGCAACAAAAATAGTAAATATAATTACTAATAATTTGCTGCAATCTAAAAAATAAACTACAAATTGGAAAACCTTTGGAATTTTGTATTTCGACTATGGAAATTTATATTACAAATTATTTTTCATATGATGAAATATCGTATTTTCCATGAATAATTACGAATACAAAATAAAAATTGAATAATCCGAAATAATTTTTAAAAAATTATTTTTAATACAAAATATCAAGAAGAAAAATATACATTTTCCAACACTGCTTGAATGTTAAAATATGCATAAAAGTGAACCGAAATAGAATCACAAACCTGTATGGCAATGTTTCTTCAGGATCCGTGTCTTGTCGGGGATAAAGAAGCTGATGCCATTGATGAAGAGTTGCAGCGAGTCTGTCGAGTCCACCATGATGAAAGTGAAGAATCTTGTACTGGCTCTCGCGACTGGCAACCACAAGTTGGCCACTGGTGCAAGCAGGATCCGCGAAGAAGAGTCTCAACGAACGCATCTGGCTGAGATCGACAGAAAATCTTCGACACCGATGCGCTCTTCGGAGAGTAACTGGCGAAGCTGTTGCGCTCTCTGGGAATGTGAGATTGTGCTGAAGAGCCAGTAACTCAGGAGATCTCATCCATGTAGGGAACTCCTCGGCTGAATTTAACAAATAGAACAAGGCGATAAGTATAAATTTTTTCCTCTAAATAATTTTTGAACAGAGGTTTGAACACCATTTGAGTGAAAAGTATTTCAAATTATTTGGTGCCTAAATTTATGCTCTAGAGTTTATTGATAAAAAGTTGTTTCAATCAGAATATTTATTGTTGCAATAACAATTTAGAGAATAATTTTGTTAATTTTAAGAAAAAAAAGAATCAAAGAAAAGTAAGATTGTTCGCAAGAAAAATGTTTTTTAAAATCGTTTTTTATCAAAATTTTGCCCATCTTTTTTGCAGTATAAATATGTTTGTTGAAAATTCCATTTACAGTTATTACCATTCGTCGGAGCCCCGACAGTGAGACTGCAAGTAGAAGTCAACGACATGCTTCGACTTTTAACGCTAAGATCATCCCTCAGCGAGTTCTTCATCTCCGCATCATCCAATAATTTTTTTTCCGCCGAAGCTCCATTCTCCAGAATTCTGGAGTCCAAAGAATCGGACCTTAGCCGGAGAATCTTCGTTTCTTTAGCGTTTTCTTCATTTCCAGCAATTCCATCATGCTCTTCTTTTCCTAAATTCGTTTTTCCATTGGTCTCATTATCACTCGATTCTTCATGTTTCTTGGCTTCATCGATTCCTTTTTCCTTCTCTATTTCCTCGGCCTCTTCCTTCCCTGAAGAGCTCGCAGAAAAATTATTGTCTTTCGCTTCCCTGGAAGTTCCTCCAGAACAAACTCTTTCACAATCGCTGCAATTTATTGGCTCTTTAACTTCCAAGCAAACGTCGACTCTTTCGTTGTCATTGTCGAATTTACCGCCGTTGCTTTCCTCAGGAATATCTCCATGAGTTTTTGTGACGTTGGCGTGTTTTTTCGGAGTGAGATTCTCCAGAGTTGTTGGATGTTTTCTTAGCGTTGTGTTGGGAATCCAACTAAGATGAAGTGTGGGAGCGTTTGTATTCTTATCCAACTTGCAGGTGAGGGTCATATAACCAGGATGATGAACGACGTCGCAATGTTGACGTAGCAAAGTCGGCGGATGAACGCAAACATTGTTCTTGCAAAAAAGTGCCTCGCCATCTTGATACATGGTACGACGATTGTCTTGACTTCCATCGCCTAGAATATAACTGCTCGCCTTCTTCAGGATACTTGGCAGAGGCATCTTAAGAGCCTCGAGGTTTGAGCTTTGAGCCCTGAGCTCGTTTTCGCTTTATCAACTTTGTTAATTCATTATAGTTGCGATATTTCTTCTCGCACACCTTGTGCTGTCGTTAAGTTATCCATCGATTTTTTTGCTGTTGATCTTCCGCTGTCGAGGTCATTTTTTTTAGGGAAGTTCGTGAGAGAAACTTTCCATCTGAAAATTAAAAAATCAACCATTAGTCGGGTGCAAAAAATTATGAATGCAACTGACTATTTTTTGTAAATAAACAAAAATCTATAAACATTTAATTCAAGAAATTAAAAATTGGATGTACCGCGACGTCAATTTCGCATTCTTTTCGTCGCGTTCCTGAACTCTTCGTACGGAAAATGATTTTTTACTTTCACTTCAATAAAATTTATATGAATTTATAAGAAAGTTATTAATTTATAAATTATTATAATTATCCAATAATTAACCGTATGAATAAATTAAATAATTTTTTTAGGAGTAGAAGTTAAAAATCTGTTATCAAATAGCACAAAAACTTTATCATCTAACACTGTTTTTTAATTTGTTTCCATTGTTTCCACTCACAGTGCTCAAGAAATTTGTTTTCCAAGTAAATTAACAAAAAATGCCTCATTTACTCAATCAAGTAAAACGCACGTTCGTTTCGAGCGGAGACACCGCAGAACTGCCGCAATTTTTTTCACTGCTTGCACGAGGCCTCAATAATCATATACGTACAGCAGAGCGTGACATGTGAGCGTATGTTATCAGCATCAATTAACCGCTTTGCATATGCAAAGCTGATAGGCTTTGTCAGCAAGTTCCCAAAAGCCTCTGTACGTTGGCCTCTTGGTTCCCAAAGCGATTGCCGAACTTTTCTGTAGATAGTACCTTACCCTTTTTGAGAAAACCGGAAGTAGAAACCCCACGAACTGCTTCAAGGTACTCCAAAAAATGGGGCAGTCTTATCGAGCCTCTTATCTCCTTTTGTTCATTCAGAAATCTTCGCCAATGATATGAAAAAAATTTTACTCGATCGGAGCCACTGACAGTTAATCAGAAAAATGAAGAAAAAAATAAAATACGTAAACTGATCACGTTAAACTGCACACATCACTGTTTGATAATCTGGCGGAAATGAGCCAACGACTTCCGCATGCAGCTGACAATTCAAGGAGATATGAGCCATGCTCGACCTTATGTCTGCTAGCGATCATCTTTTTTTAATTAAATGGCATTAATACTGTTGTCATTATTATTAATATTATTATTATTGTGCTCAATTTTGCTTAGGATGGTTTTTTTTATTTATTTATATATTTGTATTTATTATTTATGATATAGTTTTGAGCATTTATTAATATTGTTTATGTTACGTGGGAGCAGCAACTGCTTGCATAATGGTCGTGAGCGCACTGACGCTCCGCTCTGCGCGTTTGACAACAGACGAGCTCTCTTCACAGTCGCCACCGACTATCCAGGATCAATATTTCCATCTGATTCCGAGGGTTCTCTACGTGTTGCCCTACTACTTGAGCCGACTACTACGTTTCGCCACAACTGCGCGCCGCTTCCTCTTTTTATTGATCCTCTGATACTCAATTCCTATTCCAATCACTTTCACTCGTTAAATCTTCATCGGTGATTACTCGTGCGATTTTCACGAGTCACTTCCGGTTCGTAGGATTTTCGCCAATTGCACTATATTCATAATAATTCACATACCAAAATTACCGAATGAAATGAATTTTGGTATCTGAATTACATATGTCATAATGTCATAAAAAATGTTATTATGAATTGAGCTTCAAGTGTATAATGAAACTTAAATTTATTCGATATCAATAATAATAACGTGAATTTTAATATTCTATTAGATTTCGAAGAGCTTTTGATTTTCCTTTTTTTACAATTTTTTGAAACAATGTAAATGGTTGAGAACGATGAAAAATTATTAATATGGAGCTAATTGCACGATGGATGGTTATGAAATAAATTATGGGGACTCGGTACCATGTTTATATACCCTGCGACTTTAACATTGAAGATATTTTTTATAAAACGTTTTCTATGTTCTCAGCAGGAACTTTGGGGGGTAAAACGCTTTTTGTGGGTCTTCTCATTGGGGGAGTGCTACGTTCGATTATTTTGGCCGGTGAACAAGAAAATGCTCTTGTCAGATCGAGGAAATTTTTGGAAGTTCAAAAACTAACTGCCCTTAAGGTTTGCTGCGATAAGCTGAATACCGATTGATTTGCGACCTCGCACTATCAGGAACGTTTGAACGAGAGGATAAGAAAATTTCGTTTTCAACAACTGCAACTTTATCTATAAAATCGTTATAACATAATTTTTTTGATTAGATATTTGGTCAAATGATGAAATTATTATTATCTGTACTATATTTGTACTAACTTAGAAAAGCAAATCAAAATTTTGTTCTAGCCATTTAATCCTAACTACTCTACAAATAAACAACGATGGCACAAAGTTTAAAAAATGTATTTACATTAAGTTATAATACTGAAAATAGCAAATGTTCCACACATTGCTAAGGTGATTTAATTCACCTTTTACAAAATCATCATTCATCACGCGTTCTGGACGTAACTTTTTGTTAAAAAGTCCACTCAAAGTTCAACACTCGCGTCGCAATCAAAGGCAATTTTGTGGCTATTGTCTAACGCAAGTCCAGCTTTTGGTCCCCGTTTTAAGTAAGTAATAGTCGAGTATGCAGCAAAGTGAAAATCTTCTTGCAGATATCCATTGATAAGAAGATGTCCTACGATAGCTTCGCCAGTTTCACGCGCAAATTTCGGAACGGGAACTGCAGAAACTCTCAGAGTAGGAGCGCCTTTATTGTACCAAGCATCGATGAGCTTCAGCGGCGTAAGTCTAGTTTCGCTCTGAACCGCTTTGGTCATAATTTGATACAATTGGCGACAATAAGGGCCAACATCGACTGTTTTTTTCTTGCCGGGTTTTCTGCAATGATCGCACATCTCTGCGCAATCGCTCGAGCTCCATTTTTCCTCAAAATGCGTAGCTATAAGACTTCTCCTGCAGGAAATCGGATCTAGACAATATTCCAGCACTTTGTAGAGATTCTGAAGACCGACTTTGTCCTGAAAAACCATTGTACTGAGCCTGAAGATATCAGGCAAACGAAAGAGAACAACGCAAGCAGCTTTTCTTCCATCTCTTCCGGCGCGTCCGCTTTCCTGATAAAAATTCTCCATTGATTTCGAAATGCAATGATGAATTACAAAACGAACATCCGGTTTGTCGATTCCAAGACCAAAAGCGATAGTGGCGACAATAGCTTGATACTCTCCCTTGATCCATCTCATATAAACCTTCGATCTAACATCAGCCTCCAAAATCGCGTGATAACATCCTAATTTCAAGCCCTTTGCTCTAAGATCCGCAGTCAACTGTTCAGCCTCTTTGATAGTCGTCGTATAAATTATTCCCGACTTTCCCTCGAATCTCGTCTTGAGAAGATTCTCGATCATAGAGAGGCAAGCGTTTTTGTCTGCGGGTTTTCGTCTGACTTCGTAAAAAAGATTGGGCCTGTTGAAGGAAGCACGCAGAACGAGACAGCCTTGAATATCAAGCATCTTCTGAACGTCCACGATTATCTTAGCTGGCGCTGTCGCTGTGAGTCCTAAAATTGGAACTCCGGGAAACATTGACTTAAGGATACCCAAGAATTTGTAATCTGGCCGGAAATCGTGGCCCCATTGGCTGCAACAATGAACTTCGTCGATTGCGAATCTATCCAAGCGTTTAATCTCAAATGCTTTTTGCAATTTGCCCATAAAACGGTTCGACTTTGCCATGTATTCCGGGGTTACGTATACGAGTTTTAGGCTCGAATTCTTGTCGATCAGACTCGTCATTATTGTTTTGACGTTTTCTTTTCCCGCTTTCGAGCTCAACATCATCGCGTTTACATTCAAGCGGTGCAAACCGTGAAGCTGATCTTCCATAAGAGCAACTAAAGGCGAAACTACGATCGTTATTCCTTTGCCCACAACGGCTGGCAACTGATAGCACAGACTTTTTCCTCCTCCCGTAGGCATCACGAGAATTACGTCCTCGCCTGACATCGTTGCGTTCATCGTTGGTAATTGCAGCTCCCGGAAATCTTTAATTTTGAAGACGTCGTTCAGAGCTTTTTTGAGGGATTTTGACCACGTGAAGTCCGAGGTGTTCCAGTTTTTTTTGGAGAGCGATAGACTCTTTTTTAAGAGCGCGTTGTCGTGGAGCTTTTGCTTTCGTTGAGTAAGAACTTTTTTACGGTCCTCTAACTTCTGCTGCTCTTGTTCGATCTGACGAAGTTCGAAATCAATCGCGTTGATTTCGTCCTCTTCCGTAGCTGTCGGGTAATGCGATTTTATGAATAAAAGCATTTTTTTTAATGTTTTTTTTTTCCAACTAAATACTCAAAGGGAGAAAGTCAAAAGAAAATTGAGGATATTTGTCCATGGATTTTTTTGCATACTGGTATTATAGTTTTTAAATACGAACAATTTCTTAGTCCACTTGGAAAATGTTTCAACCTGACATTTTTTTATTTGTCTCGTGATTTTTTGATATTACTATAGATATGAAAAATACACTGTGTTTTATCCAGATTATTGTTTTAATTGCTTAGTCCATAAAAATAGAAAGAAATATTTTCCTGAATAAAAGAATAATTAAGATTGTGGCAAAAGTGAAAAGAATTTTGAAAACTAGCAACCAAGTGAAATATTCCTCAATAAATATCAACAATTTTTTCCTGACTTTTCCTAAAGGGAGCCTAAAAATATCATAAGAAAAAAAAAGGATTGATTACCTCATATCATTTCAGTACACTGGGTACTTTTAAACAATTTCAGAATCATGGTGTTTAATATGCACTGGATAAGGTTTAAATCTAAGATTTTTAGAAGAAGGCAGACGTTTTTTTTCTCACGATACTTTTTAGTAACTGCATCCCCTCAAAGTTTTTAGTTTTATGAAAGGTACGCACCATGATATTCATTGTCATCGTCATCAATCGATATAACGTCCCTCGAAGAACCTGCCATCCTACAAACTTTTCTCTATGGTATGCTGCGTGAACCTAACATTTCATTTATTTATAATAAACATATAACCATCGTGCTTAATGAGAGAAATATTTCTGCACAAACAAAGAGAACTAAAAATTTGTTATTATCGCCCTAAACAGCTTTACGAGTTGCAAAAAAAAAATGCAATTCTAAGTAACAACAATAATAAACCAAGTGGTTTCATCCTCCTGGTTGCTCCGATTGTTCTCCAATGAAATTCTTACATTGCGGTGTAAAAAAATGTGAACAAGCCTTGTGACGTTAGGTTAAAATGAATCTAACCTATCACGATAAATAAAAACTCGTCATAATGATAAACAATATATTATATTCTTTTGGCTGTTCGAAGCGTTCACCACTTTAATCTCTAAATTGCACTATAGAATGTAATCATGTACTTTAACCAAATGTAAATATCAGACCTAACCTAACATTTCAATTTAAATATTCAATCCTACAATCACTAAAATATATCGAATCTCAAAATCAAACAATTTCTCCCCAAAAAAACGCGCACAATTTAACAATAAGTCAATAAAAATAATACCTCGAATTGCAATCAATCGCCGAACCGGCGAAATTATTCTACCGAATAATCATAACAAACTCATCTCTGTATGTACTATATACCAGATACATTGTATTATCAGAGGTATTATATCCCGAGAAAGAAGAAGTGCAGCGGAATTGCAAAAACGAGAGCAGCAGACGACACAGCAGCTCATAACCTATATATACAACCGGAAACTCCCGATCAGCTGTTGGTGTTTTTCCTCCTGGTAAAAAAGTTCCCCCTTTGCGTCAGTAAAGAGGCTGCTCAGCGTGGGTTATCAGGAGAAACGGAGTGTAAGTACTAGTCCGTTCTCCAACGGCCGACAAATAGCAACGAAGTGTCCGAAGCATTTTCTCGAGTCCAAATCGTGCGCAATCATTGTATTATTATCTGCAATAATCTATAGCTGCACTCATCGCTCATCTTACACTCCACACATTGTCAGACTCGCGAAAAAATCAGTTGGCCATCGTTCGATAGTAAAGAAGCACTCTCATTTTGACAGTAGAATGTTTGTTAACGCTGCACTTCGGGCCTGTCCGACTTGGCTCGAGAAACGACTCATTTGTGCATACTTCAAGGGTACATTGATAATCGTGCTTTCGCTAGTTTGCTCCTTTCGAGTTATCATGGACTGTTATTATTGTTACAGCCAAGAGTTTCAGCACAAACGGCATTGGCAGAATGCACAGTCAACCGGCGAGGGTAGAGACGAAAGACGCGACGGTTCACGTTCTTGCGGCGCTTCAGGACAATTTTATGTACCTGGTAAGTCGGAATTCAGAGGTCATTGACCTTCCACTTTACCGGGGGTCATAATGACCGACGTCCCACCTTCAACGCATTTCCAGTATGACTTACGTACTGCTGTTTTGTAGTCGCTGCAACTCAATGAGTTTACGATATTAAATAATATATATTTTACTCAAGGGGATGCTGGAGTAGATTTTTACCGACATTGGTCTCTGGTAGAATCGACTATTCGTCGTACAACACTGCGTACCTGCCTCAAATTTGACAGAGGTGTTATACATAAATGGTTTGTTGCCTGCTCGAATTGTGGTCAAATACTTACTGAAATCGAAATAATTGTATGTTTCTCAACGTCACGAAAACGAATACGGCCGCCAGAAACTTCAATCGCACCTTCGGAAATATACGATCGTTATAAGTGTATTAAAAGTTATTGCTCATAAAAATAATAGCCTTTTAAAAGACTTGCTCTTAAGACAAACTCTGCCGGATGGAAGAAAATGTAATTTCTATACACATTAGGAAATGGACGGTATTGTCAACTATTACGACCTGACTTAAGGAAGATTAATGAAGGGGTCGATTTTAGCTACACAGAATATGGCCAATCATTCGTCTCATCGACCGCTGAGAAGATGTACTTTATATTGATCTTTATCTTCAGATCGTCGATCCGAAAACGAAGGAAGCAGCAGTCGTGGATCCAGTGGATCCGAACGTTATAGCTTCGATGGTAAAGGAGCAGGAGGTGAAGCTCACGAAAATTCTAACTACCCATCACCATTGGGACCATGCAGGTGGAAACGAAAATATGTGCAAGCAGTTTAAGAACCTCAACGTTTACGGCGGAGATGATAGAATCGAGGCCGTAAATTGCAAAGTGAAACACGGAGATATCATTAATATTGGAGAACTCACGGTCAAGTGCCTGGAAACTCCTTGCCATACGACCAGTCACATATGTTATTACCTTACGGGGCCCGAAAATGACACACCTTCGGTATTCACAGGTAGCCAATTGAAAGAATCCCACGCAGGATATTTGACGATTTTTTTCACCAAAATGCATTTTTTTAATCTTCCCCGAAAACCATTGTTTGCTAATTATTATTATACATGTTATTTCAATCTTAATGTGGTGAAATATCTCGAATTATTTTTGACTGGTATTGGTAAAGAATCGGAAAGTCGAATTTTTGTTCTTTTTTATTTCACAGTTGTTTTAATCTTTTTTTAAGGACAAATATATATTTTTTTGATACGCAGTTAATCGATCTTCCTGAAAGTATAGATTCTTCATCGAGAAAAAAAAACGCTTCTCTAAATATTAATGCATTTCGAATTTTAAGGTGATACGCTTTTCATCGGTGGATGCGGCCGATTTTTCGAGGGCACTCCAGAGCAGATGCACAAGGCACTTAATGACACGCTTGCTTCCCTGCCCGACGAAACGGTGAGAAACAACTTGCTTTTTTTTCTCCGTTTTCTCAACAATCGCTTTTTACTACCCAAAATATCTATTGGTCCCAAGTCTTTTTTTTACTATAACCAAATCTATCGGTACCAAATAATCTTTTTTTTCACCACAAAAAAAAACTATTGGTAGTCGTTGATCGCAAAGAAATCCATCGAATCAATAATCTTTGTTTAACCAGCAAAAAATCTATTGGCAACCAATAATTCTTGTTTTCCATTGCAGAGAGTTTTTTGCGGTCACGAATACACGTGCGCAAACCTCAAATTCGGTCTCGTAGTCGAGCCAAACAACGAGGCGATAAAGAAAAAGCTCGAGTGGGCAAAGAAGGAGCGCGAAAGTCAAACACCAACCGTTCCCAGTTCAATCGCTAACGAAAAGCTTACGAATCCATTTATGAGAGTCACCGAGAAAAGCGTGATGGATTACGTGGGTCAAACCGAACCCATTGAAACTATGCGAGCTCTGCGCAAGGAAAAAGATGGTTTCAAAGCGTAACTCGCCGCAAGATAATCGATTTATCTTCACTTGTTTCTTTTCTTCCTTACGCACATATTTTATACAACTTACAACGTACACGACAGAAATAACGAGCCGGTTGTTGTTGCTCTAAGAAAAACATGTTGACCTGTAGCACAGCAATGCGCTTGGATCGTAGATCGCGCGAATAAACTGATACGCGATGGTCGGTAAAACAAAGTTGTTGAATTTCGTATTTACACGTTAATTCTTTACTAAGTTACATTTAACGGCGGTTGAGGAGGCGCATCTTCTGCCTTTTTGTTGTAGATTTGCATCTCGGCTACATACTTCTCTTTGGAACGTTCGTACATGTCGTAATAGACCTGAAAATAAATAAATAAATCATTCAGGCACTCAAAAGGCTTGATTGGAGAAACCCAGGCCTAAATAATTGAGTTTAAAAGTTCATTATCATCCATATCATTGTGTTTATAATAATTACCGACAAACTTTTTTGCTGGCACTCAGTCAAAGCATTTTTTCCTTTTGACAGAGTACACATGTCTTTTCATTTTGGCTTGAGCACAGTTTTTACTTTTCTTCATGGTATGCAAAGTAATTATTAATTAAATTCTTTTTTTCTTTTGAAATGGTTCAAATTGGTTTTCAATGACATTCGCCTTAAATTTGAATTTGAATTCCAGGTAATTACCTTCTTGTCTTCGGAGGTCAGCGATTTCCAAGTCGTTGCGAGTTGCCTCGTTAACTCTTGTTTACTAGGTTCCGGTTCTCCAGCGAGTCTTTCCATAACTCGTGGCCGCTGTTCCTGGCAGAACTGGAAGAAGGGATTCGCCGGTCGTTTAGGGGCATTCGGATCTGCCTTGGCACCTTTTCTCTTTGTTCCCTTTTTCGGCTTTTCCTCCTTAGGGCATTGCGCACCAGATTTTGCGCCTTTCTCAGGTTTCAGCGTCGTCTGGAAAACACTATTTTCTTCAAGAACTCCCATCGGAGCTTCTCGCCATTTATCTCCATGTTGATCTAGCCGATCGATGAGAAATCTGCCAAATTTACAAATGCAAAATGAGAAAAATTGTATTTATCACATTAAGATGGTTGAAAAATATTGCTCAATTATTATTTATTGAATTGCTCATCAAGATTTTTGTATTGGATTTTCGTCTGATTGATCGGAGCCAAATAAATAAATGAATAAACACTAAAAATCCATTTGTGAGAAAAACCGTGCAATTAAAATTTCTTCAGCACTTTAACTTGAACCGCTTTTATGTGTCAAAAATCAAAAATATCAATGAGCACTTCGAAAAACCAAAACCTCTATTTTACAACCGCCATAACATAACCTCAAAACCAAACGTAGAGGAACATAACCTATAAAAATTTACTTTTTTTCCTTTCTTGTTCGTTTCAGAAGTTTCCTGACTCTTTGTATGCGATAAACGAGACGTTCGTTGTCCTGTCACATTAAAATGTGCCAATTAGACTTATCATTAGATACATTCGAGTGAATAATAATCGTGTGAATAAGTGATTATTTTATTGTGTTCTAGCAAACCTGTTGCAAAACTTCGCATCTATCTAGTAGAAGTTGATATTTTCTTTTATAAATGTCGAATTCTTCGGGTTCGGCGTCGTATTCCGATTCGTCGGACATTTCACTCTTCACTTGTGGCGAAATATAAATATTGTTTTCCGTCATTTTTCGTCGCTACGAGCTTTTCGGGGAACGCAGGTACTTATATATAGATACATACGGTCCAT
Organism: Clistopyga incitator; assembly: GCA_947507545.1. Taxonomy (NCBI): domain Eukaryota; kingdom Metazoa; phylum Arthropoda; class Insecta; order Hymenoptera; family Ichneumonidae; genus Clistopyga; species Clistopyga incitator. The sequence goes on from OX382176.1 coordinate 9,214,711, forward strand.
TCCATGCCAGCTCGACCGAAAGCCCAACTTTAGCTTGCCAAATACGGGTCCCAATTTTTTATTCATATTCTCCCACACACAAAGTGCAGCTAGAAGTTTTTTCAGATTATTTTTGACGAGTATCCCTACTAAATGTATGATAAACAGGAGTCATTCCACGTTAAATCAGAAACGCATTTTTTTCGTACGGAATGACATATTCTCGAGCCAGAAGGGTTTATTTCTTTTCAAATTTTTTCCAGCCCAGGGAAATTTCGACAACACGTACAATTTTTTTTTTCGCTATTCATTATTCTTATCTCGTAATCGAAATTATAATTTTTTATATCGGTCATAACTTCCTTAAATATCCGCTGTATTCAGACTCGGCATTTCTATAAATTTCTGAGCAGTTCAAATCTACTCGTATTTGAGATCTGTAATATTCATAACAGTCTCTGCATCGAAGATTTCACCATTTCGAAAGCATTTAAACATTTTCTCCACTTTCGCTTGTAAACCAAATATGTCGTGAATTGGATTATTTTTCCGATCATTTGGAGTTTTTTCATTCGTTCGTTTTTTGTTTAGCTTTGAATATTTATAATTTCTAAATGTCGGTAAAAAAAGAGCTATAATACCTTCAAAATGCATTTTTTATGTGAAAGCATAACATAAAAAAATTACAAAATAGATTTGGCAAGATGAGGTTCGGACGCTGCTCGCGTCGGCAGGGAATGCCCCATATATAGGTGAAATCTTTGCTCTCGAGTAAAGTGCAACAGATAACGCTAGGTCGTCGTGTGTCGTTGATGCTGCTGCTGCTGCTGCTGCTGCGTTGCGGCGTCTCCTCGTCCGTGCTGTAGACGATTGGAAAGATCTATAGATCATTCGGACCTGCAGAAACGGAGGTATGTATACAGTGGCAGGATCGGTGCCCTCTTCCGGTGATTAACAATGGAGCGAGGCATTACGTTGTTAGTTTATTATTCAGTGATTAGGCGACTTAATCTTGCGGGAACTGAATTCGCAGCCTGGAAGATGTGATGCAGTCAACACGTGCGTGGTCGTTGTATTTTCTGGGAAGGTTTCAAGTTACGCATGGTGTCGGAGTATAGAATTTCGAAGTTGAATACTTTGAAATTTCTCTTTTTGGAAATATACATATATATTTTTTATGAATTCCTATACGACGAAATATACAGACTCTGGGTTCTTCATGGAGAAATTTTGATAAAGGTGAAAAATGCGGGAGAAATGCGCAAGATCAGACTTAGCAAAAAAAGAAAAAAAAAAAATTAAACATTTTTCAATAAATGCACTGTTTTATTTTCAATTTTTCTACGTTATTCAACTAACCTTTTTTTATTTTTATTTTGATATATATATTTACTGATTCCTTTTTGATTTTGGAATTTTCGTACGATTTATAAATTACTTTTGTTCGTGCTAAGATTATTGTAGGATTGCAAATTTTTTTACGATTTCCAAAATTATTGTGTTATTTTTCATTTATGTATTCTGTCATTTCGTAATTTTTTAATTGTTGTTAGATGACTTAATCTTGCGCGAGTCAAAGACGCAGTCTGGAGAATAAGGAAGCTTTGGTGAACACATGCGCGCTCGTCGAATTTTCTAATGACGTTCGGAGTGACGTACGTCGTCGACATGTGAGACTGATAAGTTGAGATGACGAGAGGAGCACGCTCTGTGATTATTGATAATTCATTCAGTCATAGTTGACATTAATAGTTTCAGAAATTCTAGGGAGATAAAAAATAATATATACATTCCCCCAGGAGAAGAATTTAAAAATGCAAAAAAATGCGGTCTTGCAACATTGTTTATACATGTGTGAGGGATGAGCAGAATTATATAAATACGTTAATAAACAATTGCTTCTTAATTGCAGTTCTTAGGCTGCGTAAGGATTTATACCAAACAGTACATCTGAGATAATGGTAATATTAGCAAACGTGTCTTGAAATAATTGTTTTTTTATTTCCATTCTCTCACGGAATTAATTTATTATTTGTGACTGTTGTAGAGGATAAGATGAAGAATTCTTGGAAAGAATGTTCTCACATGTATTAATCAATCATTGACGTAGACTTTGTGATCGGTGTAAAAACATTCGATTAAATGCACTTTTGAAAAGTCGGAAAAAACCGAAAATGTTCTTAAAAAAATGAATCTTGTTTTTTGTGCAGATGTGTATAAAAAACATTTAAAAAAATGACGTATGCAAAAATAGTGAATTTCTAATGAATTAAAAAATGTTCAATGCGCACTCGTGATCGGAGTATACTTATAGCATCACGTCGCGTCACCTGATTTCATAACCGGAAGTGGGAGCTTCTGACTAGAGTTTCGTGCCGATGTAGGCCACTAAACTGGGCGTTATTCATGAATATTATGCCTAGAAATCGCATTAGAGGTTGATCCGAAAGCCGAGCGATCGATTCCGAGCAATTCTGTCACGCGATTGTTGCGCAATGCGTTTTACGACCGCCCTAGAAAATTCCTCCATCTTCGACATTTAAATTTTCGCGCCCTCGCCGCGGGGTGACAGTGTCGTGCGGCGATTGGCGCCCGGCGGCCGCGTTTGGGGGTGGCGCGACTGCGCCGGCGCGTCACCGGAAGAAGCACCCCCTGGCGATGTGACACTACAAAAATACGTATTCCGCTAAAAGCGCTCGGTCGTGGAAGGTTTCGTGCGTCGCGCATTTGCTCATCCATCGAATTCCTCGTTTCGCTCACAGCTACGCGCTCATTTATTTCGGCAATAGCGTAACACCGAAAGTCACGAAAATAAATCGATGAACAAGAAACGTTGAGTCACCGATTTTCGTGCGGTGCCTGTTGGTCAATTAAGTTCCGGAAACGTTACCAAAACAAACGAAAATCGTGAGAGCTCTATGCAGCGCAGTTGATTGGACGGCGCGATTCGTCTTTCCTCCATTGTACGAAAAATTCCTCGCTCTTCAATTTTTTATCAATAATTTCGTTTAAAATCGGCATTGCTAAACGTTATAATGCAGTGCGTGGTAGTTTTTTAGCATCAGCTGAGGAGTGGGTGAGTCCTTCGGTAAGTTTTACTTTCCTCTCTATATTTAGTGTCTCCGTGAATTGTACGTACAAGCGGAAGGCAAAACGTGAGCCGGAAACGTGAAGATGCGGAGAGAAATACAAAATACCGTTGCTTCTTGTTTCGACAGTGTCACTGGCTATTGAGACATTTGTTAGATTCGCTTGTAACGCGAATATCGTGCGTTGGATTATTCCAAGGTGCGTGGGGATCGATAAGACGTGAGACACGTCCCGGCTTTTGTGCCGGACGTCAGCTGATCCTCCTTCCACGCTTAGTGTTTTGTTTACATAATGTATTCCGACGTCCCCTGACTCTGTTTTTCCTCGTGAGATTGAAAGAACAAACGATTTAGTATACTTTAGCGTTTGTTATTAGACGCGGTTGTTTTTTATCAATAATGGACTGTACAGGCACCGGCGGGGGGGGCATAAATTAATAAATAAATTACTCTTTGAGCGCTCTACTCACATATTTAAGGACTCGTCAATGTTTTAAAGCAGGTATTAAGGGCTTATATGAGAAACTTTATATAGTACAATAAAGGATGATGTGCAAAAAAAGCTTAACCCTTACAGCCTTTTCATACAATTTTTAAGGGCTTATCGCCAATATTTTTGTACAGGTTTTGAGGGCTCATATGGGACAATTATACTACAATAAATAAGAATAGTGTATAAAAAATTAGTCCTTATAGCAGTTTTGCACTATTGTCGATGTTTTTATGCGTGCTGTGTGGGCTTGGGTAGGAAATTTGTTTTGGAATAAAATAAATGATGTATTTAAAAAATTGCTCTTTCCTAGTATTTCAAGGGATTGCATAATCGTTAATGTGCATAATGGGTAAGACAAGAATAATTTAGCCCTTTGCTGACATTTTGATGTCGAGCTAGCAAATGATTTAATGGGTTTACATTATTTTATTAAATCTTGTTAAATAATCTGGATAGATGATCAGAATGTTCCTTTTCGCCATTCATAATTAATTTTCTGAATCAGTAGTTGTGCAGTATGAAGCAAATACTTCATAGGAAATGTTGTAAATATACATAACACGGTCAATAACAAAATTAGAAGCAATGAAACTATAATGGGGGAAATATAGACAGAAATACTACATCTCGCATTCACAGTCTACCATGAATGTAACGACAATGGTACCTTTTCATTCATCATAATGTAGTCATTCGTCCTTCAGCTTTTTATGGTTTTTTGTTTGTTTTCGTCATTCATAGTCAATTTTCTCAATCACCGGTTGTGTAGTACGAAGCAAATCCTTCATGGGAAATGCTGTAAATATGCATAACACGGTTAATAACAAAACTAAAAGCAGGGAAACTATAACGAGGAAAATATAGACAGGAATACTGCATCTCACATTCACGCGTTTTGATGAATGTGATGAAAATGGTGCCCCCTCGCAGTCCCTTATCTTCCAGTGATTTATACCCTCTCCGTTAGTTCCCGTGTCTCACGAATAGAAACCTCGCGGACGCTTCGCCGAGTATCTGATTACGTAACAGTTGCGACTTTATCGAATTAACGATCGCGTTGGAATGGGATCTTCGCTATGACGTGACTAAAGTAAACACATTTATGAGGCATCCTCCATCGGTTCAACCACGTTAAAAAAAAAAAAACAAAAATCTGTATTTATACCGAATCCGTTAAAAAATTAATGTAAGGTATTTTTTTTCTTCACTTTTATAAAGAATGAATTTTAGGTGCAGTTATGCAAAAGCTTAAACATTTTTTTTTCATGAGTACTGCAGATTATTAAAACATAACAGCAACCAACATAATTTTAGCTCATATTTTTATGTACAATAATAATGTACATTAATAAGAAGTGTTGTTAATTCCGCTAGCTTTGATTTACATTATTTTTTTATTACTTATCTCGACGCGTTCTATTTTATTTTAATTTTATATAATATTAAGTGCATATAAGTACACACACCATAAAAAGAACGTTCATCGTTGACAAAAGATAATTGTTTAAAAAATATTTAAATACTATATTGAATTAAATGCTCATTTTTCACCCTTTCAACAAATTTTTGCCCACGATGACAATTTCGTTTTATAATGTGGCTGTAAAAATTCTTGGGGATTCATCGAAGTTGGGGGTGAGAAACATCCAAAAACAAAACTTCACGCTCCAAATATTTTTCGCTCACGGCGACAATTCTTTTTATTGCTCATTTTGAGTGCTATAGAAAGTGGAACGTTTCGCTTTTATCACTTCTTTGCATTGTCTTCCTATGCTGAGGACATATGTACACTCGTGTCATATGTGAAGATGTGTATTTACGGGCGTGCAAGCAAATATAATATGGGAAGCGAATGTCCGCAATGCAGAGGTCGTCGTGAGTTGCTATTCCTCGCAATCTTCTCCGCACTCCCTGAATCAGCCTCCCCTTCTTCTCTCCCGCCGTTTGCGCACACACAAACCGCTGCAAAATCCTCGGCCTCGTCGGCGGGTTTCTCAAGGTCGCCCGCGCGAGACTGCGATACCATAATCGGCCGGGGTTGAAATCGATGCCCCATGCAGCTATTTGCCCGGTTATTCTCCTTGCCAAACTTTCGCCCAGCTGTAGTTTTTATTGGAATTTTTTAATCATACTCAAGTGTTATGTGATTTAATAAAATTTCCGTTTTCGTGATTTCAGGGCTTAGATAACTATAAAACTTTTCTACCTTGATGATAGTACCGTTATTAAGGGCATTCAAAAAAACAATCGATTTAGAAAAAAAAATACTGGCAACCCCTGCGAGACTTTATTTCGATGGAAGATGAAACTTAACGATATTTTTTATAGAATTTTGAACAAATATTTGGAGGTATTCCGAAGCGATTTAACAGTTAAAATCGTTATCACAGGTTAGTGGTTTTCTTAGGAATACGTTGCATTTGATTTTTATTCATTAAACATTGCTTCTTGGAAATATCTGAAAATTTTGAGAATTGTTGACCGTCCAAAACCGGAGAAACACATGAAGAAAAAGCGTGATTTGCTATGAAATATTAAATTTAGCATACATTTCCGATCACCGTAAATAATCTCTTCTTACCACTTTTATGCATTTTTTTTAAGAAATATATATTTACAGGAAATACACTTCAAAAAAATTAAAGTATTTACTGGAACACATTTATTTGTAGTCTTTCTCATTCAGAACTTGAAAGAATTTTTTTCTTAATTCGCTAGGGAAGTAATGAACGACTGAAATGACTGAAAATCGTGTTATGTATGAGGCATTCCATGCCAACTCGACCTGGGTCTGACCCTCGACCTCTTGGATTTCATCGCCGATTTTTCGTGTTATTGTTCTATCTTTTTTATCTTTGAACAGCAACCACAATTTTTATTGGATTTTCTTACAAACAATTTATGTACTTAAGATTATTTGTAACGAAAATGCTGAAGGCCATTTTTTTTTTATTTGAAAAAATTCTCATAGATCCTGTGTCAGATTTCAATATTTTTCGGTTCAAGTTCAAAGTGAGCCGGACAACGCTTTTATTCTTCACGAATTTCTTTTAAAAAAAAGTTGAAAAAATTTCGATCCGTATAAGAACCCTTTCACCGCAGGTTATTGTTTGAACGCTTCTATGAATGAAATATCAGATTAGGAGAATATTTTTAGATTTTTTTACAGCGTTTTTTATGCATTAACAATTGTTTCAATCTTTCATTTTCAAAGGTATGATTATTTATAACAAACATACTGAAGGACATGATTTAAAAATCTGAAAAAATGCACAGAAATCGTGTATTCAAAATAAAGATATTGAGCCTAAGTTTAAAAATATTCCGGGCGTTTTTTATGTATTAACATTTGTTTCAATCTATGACCATCAAAATTTCTGCATCTTCAGAAAAAAACTTTAGCACGCTGTAGCGCCGTGACATTAGTTCTGAGAAGAAAATGTTTACCACCTTTTTGTTCCTCTTTAAATTTCCCGATGGCGGATATTTTAGAAAAAAAAAAAATTATTTGAAATTAAGACGATCACTGCGAATTGAAAACTTTGGCACGCTGCATCTTTTTCATTTTGATTCGGAGAGAAAAGTTTGTAGGAGACATTTTCTTCCTTTTCTAATTTAGAGGTGGCGGTTATTCGTACTTTTCAAAAAATCTTTCTTCGCCCTTAAAAAAAAATCCGGCGGAATCCGCCACTAGATAATCGAGGGTACTACAAAAAAGTCCTTTGGCATTTTTGCCTATGATCAATATTCTAGTCAGGAAACGCTGTCAAAGACAAAAGTCCAAATAACTACCCACAAATAACCGCCACTCGAAAAGTACGAATAACCGCCACCTCAAGATTAGAAAAGGAAGAAAATGTCTCCTACAAACTTTTCAGACCGAGTCAAAATGAAAAAGATGGAGCGTGCCAAAGTTTTCAATTCGCAGTGATCGTCTTAATTTCAAATAATTTTTTTTTTTTAATATCCGCTATCGGGGAATTTAAAGAAGAACAAAAAGATGGTAAACATTTTCCTCTCAGAGCTAATGTCACGGCGCTACAGCGTGCTAAAGTTTTCTTCTGAAGATGCAGAAATTTTGATGGTCATTTCAATCTTTCATTTTCAAAGTTATGATTATTTATAATAAACATACTGAAAGGCACAATTAAAAAATCTGAAGAAATTCACAAAAATCGTGTATTCAAAATAAAGATATTGAGCCTAAGTTTGAAAATATTGATGCCTGGTACAAAATTTATGAGAATTTTTTTCAGATTTTCAAGAAATGGCCTTCAGTATTTTCGTTGTAAACAATCGTAAGTGTATAAATTGTGAAAAAAAAAAATTCACGAAAATTGAGGTTGCTGTTTGGAAACAGAACAATAACAAAAAATCGGGGATAAAATCGAAGAGGTCAAGGGTCATACCCCGGTCGAATTGGTATGGAATTCCCCGTATACGGAAAAGCTGTTGCAGCCATCGAGCTCATTCAACAATTAAGTCTATGGCGCGAAGCAATTAAATTGTTGTATTAGCATTGTTCGGTCATTTTGTGGAAATTATTGATTAAAACTAACTTCCCGTGAGTTTGCATAGTTGAATTTAAAAAAACATTCGTAATTCCACAAGTGCCATCATTGTACTCTTTTTGCGGAAATTTTCTATCCACTGAATGGAAACATTCATAGAAGCGCTTTTATCCTCTACAATAAATGCACTGGTATTAATGGATTTTTCCTATATGTTTCTGGGAAACTCTGAAGAGGTATTGGCATTATTTATTCAGTGAATTCACTCGGTGACGTAAATACTTTCAATCAAGTAGTAATTGGTAGTTCATTGTTAGAGGAAACCTGCGCGGAATGAAAATTATAGTTGTACAAACTGCTTTATCGGTCCCGATAACGAACCGGAATAGTTAGGATAGCGCCAACTACTCGGTCGGTTGAAGAAACTATAACCTCGTTGGTAGAGTACTGACATTTGACACTGACCAGCTAAGATAATAACCTCAACTCACTGGTTGGTTGGTGTAACGAATCATTTGGATCGAATAGCAACCGCAATAGTTGTAGGAACTGCACCTCGTTGGTTTTATGAATTATTATTTGGACTTGGTTTCAATGAATGACACGTGGCTGAGGATATGCTGGAAGTTTCCAAAACTACGTTTTTGGTTCCATGTGGTTTATTGACAGCAGACTACGCTGTTGGTATTTCACGTGTAAGGAATCAATTGGATTGAAATGCAACCGTGATAGTTGCAGGACCTGCAATTCATTGGTTGTATATACTATTATTTGATATTAATCGAAAAAAGTCGAGACTACCATAATGGCTTAGTTTCAATGAACAATTCGCGATCCAGGATATGCTGGAAATTTCCAGAATTACGTTTTTCTTTCCATGTGGTTTATTGACAGCAGACTACGCTGTTGGTATTTCACGTGTAAGGAATCATTTGGATTGAATAGCAACCGTGATAGTTGCAGGACCTGCCATTCATTGGTTGTATATACTATTATTTGATACTAATCGAAAAAAGTCGAGACTACCATAATGGCTTAGTTTCAATGAACAATTCGCGATCCAGGATATGCTGGAAATTTCCAAAACTACGTTTTTCTTTCCATGTGGTTTATTGACAGCAGACTACGCTGTTGGTATTTCACGTGTAACAAATCTTTTGGATCAAATAGTAACCTTGATAGTGTCAGGACCTGCAATTCATTGGTTGTATATACTATTATTTGATACTAATCGAAAAAAGTCGAGACTACCATAATGGCTTAGTTTCAATGAACAATTCGCGATCCAGGATATGCTGGAAATTTCCAAAACTACGTTTTTCTTTCCATGTGGTTTATTGACAGCAGACTACGCTGTTGGTATTTCACGTGTAAGGAATCATTTGGATTGAATAGCAACCGTGATAGTTGCAGGACCTGCCATTCATTGGTTGTATATACTATTATTTGATACTAATCGAAAAAAGTCGAGACTACCATAATGGCTTAGTTTCAATGAACAATTCGCGATCCAGGATATGCTGGAAATTTCCAAAACTACGTTTTTCTTTCCATGTGGTTTATTGACAGCAGACTACGCTGTTGGTATTTCACGTGTAAGGAATCATTTGGATTGAATAGCAACCGTGATAGTTGCAGGACCTGCCATTCATTGGTTGTATATACTATTATTTGATACTAATCGAAAAAAGTCGAGACTACCATAATGGCTTAGTTTCAATGAACAATTCGCGATCCAGGATATGCTGGAAATTTCCAAAACTACGTTTTTCTTTCCATGTGGTTTATTGACAGCAGACTACGCTGTTGGTATTTCACGTGTAACAAATCTTTTGGATCAAATAGTAACCTTGATAGTGTCAGGACCTGCAATTCATTGGTTGTATATACTATTATTTGATACTAATCGAAAAAAGTCGAGACTACCATAATGGCTTAGTTTCAATGAACAATTCGCGATCCAGGATATGCTGGAAATTTCCAAAACTACGTTTTTCTTTCCATGTGGTTTATTGACAGCAGACTACGCTGTTGGTATTTCACGTGTAAGGAATCATTTGGATTGAATAGCAACCGTGATAGTTGCAGGACCTGCCATTCATTGGTTGTATATACTATTATTTGATACTAATCGAAAAAAGTCGAGACTACCATAATGGCTTAGTTTCAATGAACAATTCGCGATCCAGGATATGCTGGAAATTTCCAAAACTACGTTTTTCTTTCCATGTGGTTTATTGACAGCAGACTACGCTGTTGGTATTTCACGTGTAACAAATCTTTTGGATCAAATAGTAACCTTGATAGTGTCAGGACCTGCAATTCATTGGTTGTATATACTATTATTTGATACTAATCGAAAAAAGTCGAGACTACCATAATGGCTTAGTTTCAATGAACAATTCGCGATCCAGGATATGCTGGAAATTTCCAAAACTACGTTTTTCTTTCCATGTGGTTTATTGACAGCAGACTACGCTGTTGGTATTTCACGTGTAAGGAATCATTTGGATTGAATAGCAACCGTGATAGTTGCAGGACCTGCCATTCATTGGTTGTATATACTATTATTTGATACTAATCGAAAAAAGTCGAGACTACCATAATGGCTTAGTTTCAATGAACAATTCGCGATCCAGGATATGCTGGAAATTTCCAAAACTACGTTTTTCTTTCCATGTGGTTTATTGACAGCAGACTACGCTGTTGGTATTTCACGTGTAACAAATCTTTTGGATCAAATAGTAACCTTGATAGTGTCAGGACCTGCAATTCATTGGTTGTATATACTATTATTTGATACTAATCGAAAAAAGTCGAGACTACCATAATGGCTTAGTTTCAATGAACAATTCGCGATCCAGGATATGCTGGAAATTTCCAAAACTACGTTTTTCTTTCCATGTGGTTTATTGACAGCAGACTACGCTGTTGGTATTTCACGTGTAAGGAATCATTTGGATTGAATAGCAACCGTGATAGTTTCAGGACCTGCAATTCATTGGTTGTATATACTATTATTTGATACTAATCGAAAAAAGTCGAGACTACCATAATGGCTTAGTTTCAATGAACAATTCGCGATCCAGGATATGCTGAAAATTTCCAGAACTACGTTTTTCTTTCCATGTGGTTTATTGACAGCAGACTACGCTGTTGGTATTTCACGTGTAAGGAATCATTTGGATTGAATAGCAACCGTGATAGTTGCAGGACCTGCCATTCATTGGTTATATATACTATTATTTGATATTAATCGAAAAAAGTCGAGACTACCATAATGGCTTAGTTTCAATGAACAATTCGCGATCCAGGATATGCTGGAAATTTCCAGAATTACGTTTTTCTTTCCATGTGGTTTATTGACAGCAGACTACGCTGTTGGTATTTCACGTGTAAGGAATCATTTGGATTGAATAGCAACCGTGATAGTTGCAGGACCTGCCATTCATTGGTTGTATATACTATTATTTGATACTAATCGAAAAAAGTCGAGACTACCATAATGGCTTAGTTTCAATGAACAATTCGCGATCCAGGATATGCTGGAAATTTCCAAAACTACGTTTTTCTTTCCATGTGGTTTATTGACAGCAGACTACGCTGTTGGTATTTCACGTGTAAGGAATCATTTGGATTGAATAGCAACCATGATAGTTGCAGGACCTGCAATTCATTGGTTGTATATACTATTATTTGATACTAATCGAAAAAAGTCGAGACTACCATAATGGCTTAGTTTCAATGAACAATTCGCGACCCAGCATATACTGGAAGTTTCCAGGACTACGCTTTCCTTTCCATGTAGTTTATTGTTAGCTGGCTTCGCTGTTGGTACTTCATAAGATCATTCATATGCAAGCGGGAAAAAAATCATTGACTTTCTGCGGTCGTTGAAAAATTACGAGGAATTATGCTAATGATTTTTGTTCACGTGTGGAAATTTCCCTGGGGAGTCCCGGACAATCCATCAATTAGATGATCGGTAAGCAGGCACTGCGCAGTTTCGGCCACTCTGACGTTTCCTCGGAACGAAAAGGTCGTTAGGAAAACATAGAGAGAGAGAGAGAGAGCGAGAAATAAAAAGACAGAAATTTAACGATTCTCATGGTAATTCGTTTATGCGAGGATCGCGTGATTTTTAACGATTTAATATTCTACAACTATCAACAACACGGACGAAATTCGCCCGGAATAATAATTCTTTCTACATTATTCTCGTAATCCCTAACATTGTAGTAGACTTTTCGAAGATTCTGAAACCTTCGTCGTCATTATCACTCGAAACGATGTTACAGGATCAATTATAAATTAAGTGATGCTCAAACTATTTTTTGTTCCAATGTGAACCGATTTTTCGTCCGGAATATCAATTGCAGTAGAAAATTCATTTTGAAAAACGTTAGTTTGCAATCTTTCAAATTTTTCGAAACAATGCCCATGTTTAAACAAATTTCCATTCATTCAAATGTCATTACGCCAAAAAAGTGTTTCACTGGTTGCCCAATTTCTTAAATTTAACGTATTAAACGTACAATTTAAATAGAAAAACGTATACATTTTTTTACACAATTTAGATTTCGTAACATATTTATTAGGGTGTGTCATTTTTGGGCAATTTTTTTTTTTTGACTCAGAAACAGGTTGTATACTTTCAGGAAGGTAAAATAAGAAGCCTGTAAAAATTTTAGCTCTTAATATTAATATTTAGATGCGCCTCATCGCGAATTTCTATTTCCCATTTAAATAACATGGGAAAAAAATTTTTTCATGTTTGGAATTTTATACGTTGGCAATGGCATATTGTTCGATGGAACGCATAACATATTTTATAGAGAATCGCACGCTCTACAAAAAAGATGTCTTGCATTTTTTCGATAGACATAGCCATTCTGATAATATTTGAGTTCAAAGTTCAAAATATACGAAAATTCATCTTTTTGTTAATATTATAGCGAAACTATTGACTCTATTGAGAATCTTCAATCAACTTTTATGTAAATTATTAAATTTACCATGAAAATTGTCTCATCCATGATTAATTAATATTTATTGGTGAATTGTTCAATGCTGTAGAGACCTGTCTTCTGTCACGAAACTGGTTCTAATGGGCTGATACTTATCATAAATAGTTACAAAAAAAATTGACAAAATACTCACGAAAAATATCTTTCGTTATTTCCATTAATAGTAAAAAAAAAATGTTTATGTTTATGTTAAAAATTAACAAAAAGATGAATTTTCGTATATTTTGAACTTTGAACTCAAATATCATCAGAATGACTATGTCTATCGAAAAAATGCAAGACATCTTTTTTGTAGAGCGTGCGATTCTCTATAAAATATGTGTTGCGTTCCATCGAACAATATGCCATTGCCAACGTATAAAATTCCAAAAATGAAAAAAATTTTTTCCCATGTTATTTAAATGGGAAATAGAAATTCGCGATGAGGCGCATCTAAATATTAATATTAAGAGCTAAAATTTTTACAGGCTTCTTATTTTACCTTCCTGAAAGTATACAACCTGTTTCTGAGTCGAAAAAAAAAAATTGCCCAAAAATGACACACCCTAATATTTATATGAGTTAGAGTTGATTGAAAAGAAAAATTCAAAAGACCATGCAATAACATTATTGACTGTTATCGTGAGTGACTTGATCGATACCAATCTCAGGTGATCACCATTGACAAAAAAAGCAGTCAGACGAGGAGAGGAATAAAAGTAAGTGAGGCTAATGTTTACTTGGAGCTTCCCTACTGCCTTTATTTTTGTGCACAGCTACAAATGTACTTAAATGACTACTGTAATGCACATTAGTCAAATAAGTGTAAAGATTAAAAAACTAAAAAGTTTTGTCTAATTACTACCGGTGTATTTAACAGTAACTTACGTAGCAGAACTAGGTCTTATCAAATAAGTACATTCGCAGCCGTGAATCGAATCGCAAATCGTCTGAGATACAAATGTCCTGATTTTCCTGCCGTTTTTTCAAAGAATAAACCGTAATAATAGTCCAATTATAATGAGTCAAAGCTCATATTGATTATTGAAAGAACTTTGATCGATTGATCGTCGAGACTATCTTATAGTACCCGTCGTTCAAAAGTTATAACCCTTTCTGTGCCAGATTGTGTGTTAGATTAGGATAGTATGGTCAAACAGCTGTATCTTCTCATCTATTGATGCTATCGAAAATTCATGTAGCAGATCGATCGAGGATCTTCAAATAATCAAAATGAGATATGGATCAGTATAATTCGTCTATTATTGTGGTTTATTCCTTTGTAAAACTGCACGAAAAAACATGCAATCGGATATTCGCTTAGAGCATCCGATTTTTTATTCGAATCACAGTTGTGAATGTACTCATATATATGAATAACTAATATGTGAGTAACTTCGTGGAACTGTTGATGAAACACCGGAAATTGTAAAAATGTTTACAACAATTAAGCGCTAATTTAATGAGTGTGAAGGACAGTGGCTTAACGCCACTTTAATACCGGTAAATTGTTCGCTGACGCAACTCAAATATTCAAATCATTCATCGTCGCTGCATGTTGTTGAAACATGTGTGCTTCGTCAACTACATATGTATAATCAAACAACATAACTTATAGTTTTGTATTTCAATCGATTGACAGTTCTCCATGAAACATTGTACGAGTATCGGGTATTAATTATTCTTAAAATAAAACTTGCGACAGAAAAAACTCGGATTTCTCGAATAATTTATTCTGCGCTAACACATGCACTGCAAAAAAAGACTGGAAGTTTTTATTCATAAACTCGTCGATTAAATTTATGTACAATTGTGATATAAAATGAAGGTACTTTTTGCAATTGAATTGAAGCAAAGTTAAAAAAATAAAGTACTTTTACAGTAAAATTAAAGCAAATTGCTAAAAATACAGTACCAAGAAATTAATTTGACATCACACTTGTAAAGTAAATTTAGTGCACCAGTTTATGAATAAATAATTTTATCATATGTACATTAAATTTCAAGCAGATTTTTTTTTCTCAGTGTGTGTGTATAGTAGAAGTACAATCTCTAGTATGAACTCTGACTGAAATCTGAATGCTATCGATTGCTCATACAGATACACAAGTTGTCAGAGAAACAGAGTGCATTAAGGGAGTGAGAGAGGCCGAAGCCTCTGATTATGTCTAATCGACCTCGATAAGCTCGAACAATTAAATGAACTGTGCATGCTTGCAGGGGCTCGAATTCCATGGCTATTCATACACAACCAGATAATACTCAGAGCACGTTGTCCGATAACGAATCACAGCACTCACAATTTTATCGAAATGAAACAGCGAACGTAAGCAAAAGTCAATAATAGTAACACAAGATACTTTACTACAAAGTATTTATTTGGCATTTCATTGCAATGCACACATTTTTCAATTTGCATCTCAGCATATTCGCAGCTTTGGAAAAATAACTCAAATAAGTTAATAAACAATACATAAAACCTTTTAGAATTGTAATTGAAAAATTCTCAACACAACAAAGATTTTTTCTGATCTCATTTTTTCCAAATAAATTTTTTCGAATAAATATGAAAGCAATTTATTGGGTTGAAGTAACCAATAACGTGATTGGTCAACCAAGTCTTTTTACGAACATACCTACATCCAGAATATTTTTCCAAAACCCATTTTCCCACATATTAAATGATTTAAACGCCTATGAGAATTTTAAAAAAATTGAAAAATGATTTCAAAACTACGAGGAAAAAACTAGCTTGAAAAGGG
Source organism: Clistopyga incitator (assembly GCA_947507545.1). Classification (NCBI taxonomy): domain Eukaryota; kingdom Metazoa; phylum Arthropoda; class Insecta; order Hymenoptera; family Ichneumonidae; genus Clistopyga; species Clistopyga incitator. Next base: position 9,230,551 of record OX382176.1, read on the forward strand.
TTCCGGTAAATCACAGAGTATCTTACAGTTTCGTGGTAAAACACAATACCCCATAATGCACAATAAATTAGCTATGATTTATAGTGTATAGATAAAAGCTCTGACTTATAGTAGTCGATCGATAATTCACCACAGACTAATTGCTCCCCATGGTGCTTCAAACGAAGCGAAGAACAAAAAACGTGTAAGACGCATGTTTCCCTGTAATATAATGTTCCAATGGCATCGAAAATTACCGAGTGATTACCGAAGCGAGAAGATGAAAACAATCTGATACATGGAAGCGGACAATGGGTCACGAGATGCATCCAGCTGCAGCCGAGATACCGCGGCGCTGTGCATCCCATTTCGTCTATCGAAATTCGATTTTATCGATAATCTTCGTGGCAGAGACTTTTAATTAATTAGCAGTTCCCTGGATGACGCACGCCGTTCGGGCTCGCGCATGTGCACCACGCTTGAGGAAGCTTTAACTTTACAGACACAACGGAGGCTCTGTGTCTGTAAAGTCGTGTGCATTCCCGCGCAAAAAAAAAAGTATTAAAAGAGTATTAAAAAAGTATTAAAAAAGTATTAAAAAAAAAGTATTAAAAGTCTGTCATTTCGGACTGTTTAATACTCAGTTTAATACTTTTTTTCGAGACTTGAGTATTAAAAATGGTATTAAGTATCAAAAAGAGTATTAACTCGCCTTATTTTGAGACGATTTTAATACTTGATTTAATACTTTTTTTTCCGCGATTTTCGGGTATTAAAAAAGTATCACATGGGTATTAAATGCAGTATTAAATCGCCTTATTTTGAGACGATTTTAATACTTGATTTAATACTTTTTTTTCCGCGATTTTCGGGTATTAAAAAAGTATCACATGGGTATTAAATGCAGTATTAAATCGCCTTATTTTGAGACGATTTTAATACTTGATTTAATACTTTTTTTTCCGCGATTTTCGGGTATTAAAAAAGTATCACATGGGTATTAAATGCAGTATTAAATCGCCTTATTTTGAGACGATTTTAATACTTGATTTAATACTTTTTTTCCGCGATTTTCGGGTATTAAAAAAGTATCACATGGGTATTAAATGCAGTATTAAATCGCCTTATTTTGAGACGATTTTAATATTTGATTTAATACTTTTTTTTCCGCGATTTTCGGGTATTAAAAAAGTATCACATGGGTATTAAATGCAGTATTAAATCGCCTTATTTTGAGACGATTTTGATACTTGATTTAATACTTTTTTTTCCGCGATTTTCGGGTATTAAAAAAGTATCACATGGGTATTAAATGCAGTATTAAATCGCCTTATTTTGAGACGATTTTAATACTTGATTTAATACTTTTTTTTCCGCGATTTTCGGGTATTAAAAAAGTATCACATGGGTATTAAATGCAGTATTAAATCGCCTTATTTTGAGACGATTTTGATACTTGATTTAATACTTTTTTTTCCGCGATTTTCGGGTATTAAAAAAGTATCACATGGGTATTAAATGCAGTATTAAATCGCCTTATTTTGAGACGATTTTGATACTTGATTTAATACTTTTTTTTCCGCGATTTTCGGGTATTAAAAAAGTATCACATGGGTATTAAATGCAGTATTAAATCGCCTTATTTTGAGACGATTTTGATACTTGATTTAATACTTTTTTTTCCGCGATTTTCGGGTATTAAAAAAGTATCACATGGGTATTAAATGCAGTATTAAATCGCCTTATTTTGAGACGATTTTAATACTTGATTTAATACTTTTTTTTCCGCGATTTTCGGGTATTAAAAAAGTATCACATGGGTATTAAATGCAGTATTAAATCGCCTTATTTTGAGACGATTTTGATACTTGATTTAATACTTTTTTTTCCGCGATTTTCGGGTATTAAAAAAGTATCACATGGGTATTAAATGCAGTATTAAATCGCCTTATTTTGAGACGATTTTGATACTTGATTTAATACTTTTTTTTCCGCGATTTTCGGGTATTAAAAAAGTATCACATGGGTATTAAATGCAGTATTAAATCGCCTTATTTTGAGACGATTTTGATACTTGATTTAATACTTTTTTTTCCGCGATTTTCGGGTATTAAAAAAGTATCACATGGGTATTAAATGCAGTATTTAATCGCCTTATTTTGAGACGATTTTAATACTTGATTTAATACTTTTTTTTCCGCGATTTTCGGGTATTAAAAAAGTATCACATGGGTATTAAATGCAGTATTAAATCGCCTTATTTTGAGACGATTTTGATACTTGATTTAATACTTTTTTTTCCGCGATTTTCGGGTATTAAAAAAGTATCACATGGGTATTAAATGCAGTATTAAATCGCCTTATTTTGAGACGATTTTAATACTTGATTTAATACTTTTTTTTCCGCGATTTTCGGGTATTAAAAAAGTATCACATGGGTATTAAATGCAGTATTAAATCGCCTTATTTTGAGACGATTTTGATACTTGATTTAATACTTTTTTTTCCGCGATTTTCGGGTATTAAAAAAGTATCACATGGGTATTAAATGCAGTATTAAATCGCCTTATTTTGAGACGATTTTGATACTTGATTTAATACTTTTTTTTCCGCGATTTTCGGGTATTAAAAAAGTATCACATGGGTATTAAATGCAGTATTAAATCGCCTTATTTTGAGACGATTTTGATACTTGATTTAATACTTTTTTTTCCGCGATTTTCGGGTATTAAAAAAGTATCACATGGGTATTAAATGCAGTATTTAATCGCCTTATTTTGAGACGATTTTAATACTTGATTTAATACTTTTTTTTCCGCGATTTTCGGGTATTAAAAAAGTATCACATGGGTATTAAATGCAGTATTAAATCGCCTTATTTTGAGACGATTTTGATACTTGATTTAATACTTTTTTTTCCGCGATTTTCGGGTATTAAAAAAGTATCACATGGGTATTAAATGCAGTATTAAATCGCCTTATTTTGAGACGATTTTAATACTTGATTTAATACTTTTTTTTCCGCGATTTTCGGGTATTAAAAAAGTATCACATGGGTATTAAATGCAGTATTAAATCGCCTTATTTTGAGACGATTTTGATACTTGATTTAATACTTTTTTTTCCGCGATTTTCGGGTATTAAAAAAGTATCACATGGGTATTAAATGCAGTATTAAATCGCCTTATTTTGAGACGATTTTGATACTTGATTTAATACTTTTTTTTCCGCGATTTTCGGGTATTAAAAAAGTATCACATGGGTATTAAATGCAGTATTAAATCGCCTTATTTTGAGACGATTTTGATACTTGATTTAATACTTTTTTTTCCGCGATTTTCGGGTATTAAAAAAGTATCACATGGGTATTAAATGCAGTATTTAATCGCCTTATTTTGAGACGATTTTAATACTTGATTTAATACTTTTTTTTCCGCGATTTTCGGGTATTAAAAAAGTATCACATGGGTATTGAATGCAGTATTAAATCGCCTTATTTTGAGACGATTTTAATACTTGATTTAATACTTTTTTTTCCGCGATTTTCGGGTATTAAAAAAGTATCACATGGGTATTAAATGCAGTATTAAATCGCCTTATTTTGAGACGATTTTAATACTTGATTTAATACTTTTTTTTCCGCGATTTTCGGGTATTAAAAAAGTATCACATGGGTATTAAATGCAGTATTAAATCGCCTTATTTTGAGACGATTTTGATACTTGATTTAATACTTTTTTTCCGCGATTTTCGGGTATTAAAAAAGTATCACATGGGTATTAAATGCAGTATTAAATCGCCTTATTTTGAGACGATTTTGATACTTGATTTAATACTTTTTTTCCGCGATTTTCGGGTATTAAAAAAGTATCACATGGGTATTAAATGCAGTATTAAATCGCCTTATTTTGAGACGATTTTGATACTTGATTTAATACTTTTTTTCCGCGATTTTCGGGTATTAAAAAAGTATCACATGGGTATTAAATGCAGTATTAAATCGCCTTATTTTGAGACGATTTTGATACTTGATTTAATACTTTTTTTCCGCGATTTTCGGGTATTAAAAAAGTATCACATGGGTATTAAATGCAGTATTAAATCGCCTTATTTTGAGACGATTTTGATACTTGATTTAATACTTTTTTTCCGCGATTTTCGGGTATTAAAAAAGTATCACATGGGTATTAAATGCAGTATTAAATCGCCTTATTTTGAGACGATTTTGATACTTGATTTAATACTTTTTTTCCGCGATTTTCGGGTATTAAAAAAGTATCACATGGGTATTAAATGCAGTATTAAATCGCCTTATTTTGAGACGATTTTAATACTTGATTTAATACTTTTTCTCAGTGATTTTCGGGTATTAAAAAAAGTATAGAATGGTGTTGGTTATTATAAAATTTTCCAAGTCGCAATAAAAGCGATTAAGTATTATAAGATTATTGAGAGAATATTAAATCGTATGGAAAATTAAAAAAGTGTAATTCTTTTTTAAATATTTAAACATTTAAATACTTATTCAATACTCGAAGTATGAAAAAAGTATTATCCATTGAGTCAGAAATATTTTCAGCAATTGAATAATATTATATGAAGAATAAGTCGTAAATTCTAAAATAGAGATCGAGAAATATGCCAATGAATAGAAGTAATTATTTGATAGATTGAATACTATGAATGATTACCTGTTAAATTATCCGGCGCGTCCTGTACATTTTGTAGACTCCATAGACACAGCTAGTCGACACCAAGTTTTTCATGCAGAACACAATTTTCTTCAATAAAATATTTTCACCAGCGATTACATCAAATCCGATAACCTCAAATGGCGATGTTTCAGTCACATCACGTTATAGACAACTGAACGTCTCGAAATAACAAACGGTTGGTTACGTGAAATAGTTACATAGTCACGAGTTAAGAACGACATTGCGGACTATAGATGGCGTAGTATATATACTTATATGCAGCACGCATGTTACATTTTTTCAAAAATTACTGTATAAATTTAAATTCAAACAAAACAAATTTGTTTCATTCAGTCATTTATCTAGACCGATAATGAATCTACGATAAGTTTTTTCGCCAACAATCTTCTCGATTCGAAAAATTGAAGATTTTCTCGTAATTCAGGGATTCGCAAAATGGAATGTGCACAATTATCGCAGAAGGCATTCTTTATAATAGCGTAAACATTGCTCAATATATACGAAAATCGTGGGTTGGTGGGGTACCGTGAAACACGAGTTCTGCGATAATCAACCGATAATAATTTGTGCTTATAATTTTAGAGAAAAATTTTAATTGCCCTGAACTGGATTTCATAGATACTTATTTTCGTGTATATTGATCAATGTACTAACCTCTGTAGGCTCTATGCGAGAAACAAAAGCGTGGGTTGATGGGGTACCGCAGAACTCGTGTTTCACGGTACCCCACCAACCCACGATTTTCGTATATATTGAGCAATGTTTACGCTATTATGGAGAATGCCTTCTGCGATACTTGTGCACATTCCATTTTGCGAATCCCTGAATTACGAGAAAATCTTCAAATTTTCGAATTGAGAAGATTATTGGTGAAAAAACTTACCGTAGATTCATTATCGGTTTAGATGCATCGTATACGTGATGGAGAATCAACCGATAATAATTTGTGCTTATAATTTTAGAGAAAAATTTCAATTTCCCTCAACTGGATTTCATATATACTTATTTTCGTGTATATTGATCAATGTACTAACCTCCGTAGGCTCTATGCGAGAAACAAAAGCGTGGGTTGATGGGGTACCGCAGAACTCGTGTTTCACGGTACCCCACCAACCCACGATTTTCGTATATATTGAGCAATGTTTACGCTATTATAAAGAATGCCTTCTGCGATAATTGTGCACATTCCATTTTGCGAATCCCTGAATTACGAGAAAATCTTCAATTTTTCGAATTGAGAAGATTATTGGTGAAAAAGCTTACCGTAGATTCATTATCGGTCTAGATGCATCGTATACGTGATGGAGAATCAACCGATAATAATTTGTGCTTATAATTTTAGAGAAAAATTTCAATTTCCCTCAACTGGATTTCATATATACTTATTTTCGTGTATATTGATCAATGTACTAACCTCCGTAGGCTCTATGCGAGAAACAAAAGCGTGGGTTGATGGGGTACCGCAGAACTCGTGTTTCACGGTACCCCACCAACCCACGATTTTCGTATATATTGAGCAATGTTTACGCTATTATAAAGAATGCCTTCTGCGATAATTGTGCACATTCCATTTTGCGAATCCCTGAATTACGAGAAAATCTTCAATTTTTCGAATTGAGAAGATTATTGGTGAAAAAGCTTACCGTAGATTCATTATCGGTCTAGATGCATCGTATACGTGATGGAGAATCAACCGATAATAATTTGTGCTTATAATTTTAGAGAAAAATTTCAATTTCCCTCAACTGGATTTCATATATACTTATTTTCGTGTATATTGATCAATGTACTAACCTCCGTAGGCTCTATGCGAGAAACAAAAGCGTGGGTTGATGGGGTACCGCAGAACTCGTGTTTCACGGTACCCCACCAACCCACGATTTTCGTATATATTGAGCAATGTTTACGCTATTATAAAGAATGCCTTCTGCGATAATTGTGCACATTCCATTTTGCGAATCCCTGAATTACGAGAAAATCTTCAATTTTTCGAATCGAGAAGATTGTTGGCGAAAAAACTTATCGTAGATTCATTATCGGTCTAGATAAATGACTGAATGAAACAAATTTGTTTTGTTTGAATTTAAATTTATACAGTAATTTTTGAAAAAATGTAACATGCGTGCTGCATATAAGTATATATACTACGCCATCTATAGTCCGCAATGTCGTTCTTAACTCGTGACTATGTAACTATTTCACGTAACCAACCGTTTGTTATTTCGAGACGTTCAGTTGTCTATAACGTGATGTGACTGAAACATCGCCATTTGAGGTTATCGGATTTGATGTAATCGCTGGTGAAAATATTTTATTGAAGAAAATTGTGTTCTGCATGAAAAACTTGGTGTCGACTAGCTGTGTCTATGGAGTCTACAAAATGTACAGGACGCGCCGGATAATTTAACAGGTAATCATTCATAGTATTCAATCTATCATATAATTACTTCTATTCATTGGCATATTTCTCGATCTCTATTTTAGAATTTACGACTTATTCTTCATATAATATTATTCAATTGCTGAAAATATTTCTGACTCAATGGATAATACTTTTTTCATCCTTCGAGTATTGAATAAGTATTTAAATGTTTAAATATTAAAAAAAGAATTACAATTTTTTAATTTTTCATACGATTTAATATTCTCTCAATAATCTTATAATACTTAATCGCTTTTATTGCGATTTGGAAAATTTTTTAATAACCAACACCATTCTATACTTTTTTTAATACCCGAAAATCACTGAGAAAAAGTATTAAATGCGGTATGAAAATCGTCTCAAAATAAGGCGAATTAATACTCTTTTTGATACCCATGTGATACTTTTTTAATACCCGAAAATCGCGGAAAAAAAAGTATTAAATTAAGTATTAAAATCGTCTCAAAATAAGGCGATTTAATACTGCATTTAATACCCATGTGATACTTTTTTAATACCCGAAAATCGCGGAAAAAAAAGTATTAAATTAAGTATTAAAATCGTCTTAAAATAAGGCGATTTAATACTGCATTTAATACCCATGTGATACTTTTTTAATACCCGAAAATCGCGGAAAAAAAAGTATTAAATCAAGTATTAAAATCGTCTCAAAATAAGGCGAGTTAATACTGCATTTAATACCCATGTGATACTTTTTTAATACCCGAAAATCGCGGAAAAAAAAGTATTAAATCAAGTATTAAAATCGTCTCAAAATAAGGCGATTTAATACTGCATTTAATACCCATGTGATACTTTTTTAATACCCGAAAATCGCGGAAAAAAAGTATTAAATCAAGTATTAAAATCGTCTCAAAATAAGGCGATTTAATACTGCATTTAATACCCATGTGATACTTTTTTAATACCCGAAAATCGCGGAAAAAAAAGTACTAAATCAAGTATTAAAATCGTCTCAAAATAAGGCGATTTAATACTGCATTTAATACCCATGTGATACTTTTTTAATACCCGAAAATCGCGGAAAAAAAAGTACTAAATCAAGTATTAAAATCGTCTCAAAATAAGGCGATTTAATACTGCATTTAATACCCATGTGATACTTTTTTAATACCCGAAAATCGCGGGAAAAAAAGTATTAAATCAAGTATTAAAATCGTCTCAAAATAAGGCGATTTAATACTGCATTTAATACCCATGTGATACTTCTTTAATACCCGAAAATCGCGGAAAAAAAGTATTAAATCAAGTATTAAAATCGTCTCAAAATAAGGCCATTTAATACTGCATTTAATACCCATGTGATACTTTTTTAATACCCGAAAATCGCGGAAAAAAAAGTATTAAATCAAGTATTAAAATCGTCTCAAAATAAGGCGATTTAATACTGCATTTAATACCCATGTGATACTTTTTTAATACCCGAAAATCGCGGAGAAAAAAGTATTAAATCAAGTATTAAAATCGTCTCAAAATAAGGCGATTTAATACTGCATTTAATACCCATGTGATACTTTTTTAATACCCGAAAATCGCGGAAAAAAAAGTATTAAATCAAGTATTAAAATCGTCTCAAAATAAGGCGATTTAATACTGCATTTAATACCCATGTGATACTTTTTTAATACCCGAAAATCGCGGAAAAAAAAGTATTAAATCAAGTATTAAAATCGTCTCAAAATAAGGCGAGTTAATACTGCATTTAATACCCATGTGATACTTTTTTAATACCCGAAAATCGCGGAAAAAAAAGTATTAAATCAAGTATTAAAATCGTCTCAAAATAAGGCGATTTAATACTGCATTTAATACCCATGTGATACTTTTTTAATACCCGAAAATCGCGGAAAAAAAGTATTAAATCAAGTATTAAAATCGTCTCAAAATAAGGCGATTTAATACTGCATTTAATACCCATGTGATACTTTTTTAATACCCGAAAATCGCGGAAAAAAAAGTACTAAATCAAGTATTAAAATCGTCTCAAAATAAGGCGATTTAATACTGCATTTAATACCCATGTGATACTTTTTTAATACCCGAAAATCGCGGAAAAAAAAGTATTAAATCAAGTATTAAAATCGTCTCAAAATAAGGCGATTTAATACTGCATTTAATACCCATGTGATACTTTTTTAATACCCGAAAATCGCGGAAAAAAAAGTATTAAATCAAGTATTAAAATCGTCTCAAAATAAGGCGATTTAATACTGCATTTAATACCCATGTGATACTTTTTTAATACCCGAAAATCGCGGAAAAAAAAGTATTAAATCAAGTATTAAAATCGTCTCAAAATAAGGCGAGTTAATACTCTTTTTGATACTTAATACCATTTTTAATACTCAAGTCTCGAAAAAAAGTATTAAACTGAGTATTAAACAGTCCGAAATGACAGACTTTTAATACTTTTTTTTTAATACTTTTTTAATACTTTTTTAATACTCTTTTAATACTTTTTTTTTTGCGCGGGTTGCAGAGATGCAATGTGATTGTGATCGGGGCGCTCGAGCGTAAGTGCACCTGCTTCGCTTGACGACCCGCGATTCCGTATATCGTACATAAATATTCGATAATATACCAGGCATTCCACATAATCTCAGTCACTAACATTTAAAAGGTTTTCGCAAACTGTATTTCAAAATAAAAATCAGGTTACGTTATTTCGACAAATGCACTAATATTATACACGAAACAAGAAAGGTTTTCATTGATTTAAAAAAAATTAATATTCGACAATAATTAGATCGCACTGAATTGACTGTTTGTAAATGTGGAAAAAAGAATTCTTGTTCTCCGAAAAAAAGGCAGAATAAAGAAGGAAGATAAATTATGGGTTTATAAAAAGAAGTGTAATGAAAATTATGGCATTATTAACTATAAAATGGCAACTGTTTATTTTTGTACTATTAATTTATTTACTAATCGATATGTATATATTTTTGAAAGTTGTTTTATTTATTCATTTTTTTAGTGGCCTCAACCATCAAATAGTTCCTGCAACTATCCTCTGGTTATCAACATTATTTTTATAGTTACCGTAACTACTAAAATAATTTCGCTAAGTATCAAAAGATGTCATTTTATACCCAGTTAAAATTATGAAAATGGATTACACGTGGTGACCAATGAATGCTTAAGCGAGCGATGGGTCAGAAGTTCAATGAACCACGTTGCGTCCAAGCGAATGAAAAAAAAAAATGTGTTGAATAATTTTCAAGTCATATTTTGTCTATTTTGAAACACAACTATTATTTCAATATTGCTTTGCTTTTAAAGTTGGATTTTCTGTACGTCAGTCCTACTGATTTTGACATTCGAATATAAAAGCGTAGATAGTGCTCGTTTATTGTCTCTCACGAGACGCTGAACGTCAGCTATCTCACTGTATTTCTGTTTCACTGAATCACATTCAACAATAGTCCACAAACTGTAGCGTGCAATGCCCGAGTTCATTCCCCGAGGGCATAGAGTGGATATGACAATAAATGGACAGTTCTGTGATGCACCGACGGCCTCACCTCTTTCCAAAGAGAGGCCACTTTATCGACATTATTATTGATTTCAATATCTCTTTCACTGCATAGATTTGCAACTACACAAGTGAAATATTATCAATAGCAATTCAATCGCCGTAGGTTTAAGGTAGTCAGTCTATACTTGTCTCACTATTTAAATTAAAATGTACAACGATTCTGTTGAATAGACAAACTTTAATTACGACTTATCAAAATCTTTTCAATTCTCTGATTATTCACCACAAGTATCCTTAGTGTTTCCAACAACGATGACCCTCAAAATTTCTGCATCTTCAGAAAAAAAACTTTAGCACGCTGTAGCGCCGTGACATTAGTTCTGAGAGGAAAATGTTTACCACCTTTTTGTTCCTCTTCAAATTCCCCGATGGCGGATATTTTTGAAAAAAAAACAAAAATTATTTGAAATTAAGACGATCACGGCGAATTGAAAACTTTGGCACGCTGTATCTTTTTCATTTTGACTCGGAGAGAAAAGTTTGTAGGAGACATTTTCTTCCTTTTCTAATTTTGTGGTAGCGGTTATTCGTACTTTTCGAATGGCGCTTATTTGTGGGTAGTTATTTGGACTTTTGTATTTGACAGTGTTTCCTGACTAGAATATTGATCATAGGCAAAAATACCGAAGGACTTTTTTGTAGTACTCTCGAGTATCTAGTAGCGGGTTCCGCCGAATTTTTTTTTAAGGGCGAAGAAATACTTTTTTTTGCCTTTTTTTCTGAAGATGCAGAAATTTTGAGGGTCATTTGAGAAAATAACAATTAGCTAAGTAATTTTTTTAAAAATGTTCACATCGTCGTATGGTTCTTCAGTAATTTATGTAATTTGTCCAATAATTTAGCTTAACGGTCGTTTAATTGAAAGAATTCGAACCAGTATCGATTCGCACAATTGCAGTTTTGAAAAATCCGCATCATTGCAGTTTTTAAAATAATTATCTCTAGAATGGTCATTATGTGTATTTCAGGTTGGGTTTGAAGGTGATCGCATGAAACGCGACATTTAAGAAATATTCCATGTGTATATACAATGGAAGATACGAGCCGGAAGGTAGAATGAATGGTGGAGCAGTATTCCAACCAGTCATTCTCAGTGATACTTATTGGAGCAGACGGTATTGTGGCTTCTCGGGTTCTCAGCTCGTCGTACATACTGATGTAAACATCGCAGGTTCTCTTCGCTTCGTAATGACAATATAAGTCAATATAAATACGTCTTCATGAAAGTGAATAGATCGTATACAATTCTCAGTGGATATTCATTTTATCCACTCGGTGCTTGGCATAAATTAAAAAAGAATTAATGAATAGAGATGTGGGTTAATGGGTACTCTCTGCATATTAACGATTTTTATTTTTTTTTCGCGATATTCAAGGAAACTCCGAATGGAAAATAATCAGGAAAATGCCATTTGTAGATTTTCATGAATACCAAAGGATCCTCAAAACTCGACAAAATGTAGCTTTCATTATGAATGTTAAATTTGACATTGAGTTCGAGCAAAATCAACAAAAATCCTGTTTTTTCATGTAGAAATTAATTCAATTAGATTTTCTTAATTTTCCAATTTTAACAAAAATATTAATTCCTTTTTCTTTTTTTTTTTCATTTGGACTCGATGTGCTGTTGGATGGTCAGCTGATTATTTTTTCCACTAGTCTTAAAATTTTATCTATGAGGAGGCCAAAATCGGTCAACGTACTTCCTTGTAGAAATGGTTTTTTGAGGAACGTGAAAAAAATAATAAGGACGTGTTGGGGACATATTAGTTCTGAGGGCGGAGATGTGAACGTATATTTAAGCGGGTGTCCTTCGGACGGCCCTGATAGCGATGACCATTCGTGACTAAAGTTTCCTTATTGTTTGATATATCGAAACATATGCTTTTTCACATTTATTTTTTTCCATGGGGGCACGTGCCACTTTAGCAATATTCCCCAGCAGCGATAAGAAATCCGTCGCCGTAAGATTATCAGAGTTATATAAATATATATGTATACGATACATTATTGCGAGGCTGGAAGTGATGTTAGGATTGAAATGTTGAAAAGTGCAACGAAATTGCTTGTCTAGCTGATCCGATAATCAATTGTAAATACTGTTCACGTTGACCTTCTTCTGCACGCGTCTTACGTTTTCTTCTGTCGCAAATCCGTCGCTATTTTACTCCGCTTGTATATTTCTCCGCTTATCGGTGTACGAGAATCTCCTGCGTGCGATAAGACAAACGAAAATCCGACGATTGAGCGGCGAGAAAGATTTTCCCCCTTCTATCCTCTTTGGCTTATCACTCGGTTTTCTAATCTTTCGTTCTACTTAACTCGAATAAGATTTACTAAAATAGGTATAGCAAAGTTGACTGGCACCAAATTTTTTTTCGTCTTAAAAGTCTTATCTAGTTTAAAGAAAATTATGTATTTTGCGATTCGATCGAGAGTTAATGGCAGGATAAGTTTTGAAAAATGATTAGTACCGATCGCTGAAAGAAAATCTGGATTATTCGAGCCAATAAGAAACGCATCAACAACAAAGGCTTTCGTGAGTTAATATCCACTCTGGAAGACACGTATTGGTCTTTAAACTCTGCGAAACGCACGTTTCCTCAGTTATATCGTTGATGGTGACATGCGTTGTCCGCAGATGAGATTATGTCACGGCGCCAATTACTTGCGCCGGAATCGTTGGACAAAAAAAGTTTAAGTGATGTGAACACTGCGGCATAGAAGTGAACTTAGGAAGCATTACATTATTGCCTCAATCAACGAGAGTTATTATTATCTCAAAACTCGCGTCTTTTTGTCGGCGATTACAGAAATTACGGAAAATCATTTACAAATAAGCGTTAAATCATTATAATTTAATATTCATTTGAGTCGATTGATGACAGTTGATTTAAGAACAAGTTCAATCAATCGATGATATGGGAATTTGTGATTTTTTTCTTTCACTTAACGCACTTCGATTTGGAAACTACAGAATAATGTTCGCGGAAGAAGAGTAGAAATATATTCGCAGAAAAAACCGGAAGAAAAAATCTTCGCGAAATTGCCCGCAGGGGAAAACCTCGAAGCAAATTAATTTTAGAGGAAATATGCTTGAAAAAAGACGACGGACCAATTAGAACTTCAACTCAGAAATTAAAGCCACAGCATCTAACTTCGATAAGAAATTTTCAAAATATCGGACACAAGTTTGCGAAAAAAAAAATTGATTCGCAAACTGAATAATCAAGTTTTGTCTTCATTAAAAAAAAAAATTCGCAGGTTCAGATACATGAGAAAAGTGAATATTTTAAGATAATTCCATTTCATTCAAGAAATTGAAAAAATATTGAAAAATGAAAAAATGGCGGACATGTGAACTTGAAAGTTCGTTTTTTTGATGTTTTTTTTTCACACACATGTCCGCCATTTTCTCATTTTTCAATATTTTTTCGATTTCTTAGGTTCATTCTATTCTGTACTTATTCAGTTTTAAAATGAAACTTGTTTCATGATTCTAGATTGAAAATTGATAAGTGAGGAATGCATGCAGTTTTACATGGAACCGGAGGGCACTTGTATCAACCGCCATCTTGGACTTCATTTTGAGAATTTTTTTTTTTTTATAATTGAAGCATAAATGAATGTTTAAAAAAATCACCTTATTACGTCTTGTTGTTCATCCATAATTAATTCCTGAACTTAATGTAATTTGTCAGTCAATTATAGAGGAACCTCCCCTTAAGAGAAATTTTTGCCAAAAGGAGTAAAATGCTTTGATCGAGTATCAACGATGTAGTTTGCTGGTAATTTTTATGTACATCTGGTCTGATGAGTTGAATTTCTAAATTCCTCCAGATTCTCCCTCCTTTTAATTTGATTGGATGCAATCGATGCAACAGTCTAACAAACTCTTCGACGACTTATTATAAATAGTTCTATCATTCGACGTTGTTGATATAAGTGCAATCGGTCGTGGCAAGATTTTTCGATGTAACACGAGGCATACACTTTCACGATTGAAAATCGTTTGAGAGACGCGATCGTGAACACGCGCCACATACTCACATACTCTGATAGTTCGCGTGGATCGAGAAGAGAGTGATAGAAACAGTCATATGCTAACGTCCGAGCGACGCCGGCTATCAGTATTAACCCGGCCATCCTCTCGTGCAGTCGCCAAAGACTCTCCCGTCGTTGTCTCGTGCCTCGCGTTGTTGCATCTCTTGCAATCAATCACGAGAGTCTTCAGCATCGAGCACAATTAGCCCGAGAATCGATAATTATTTCCCTGCGTAACCTTTAAAAAAAATCGGTCATTCTACCACCCTAAGTCTTTTCCCAAAAACGCCAGTTTTCTCTGCCCTAGATTACAGGAAAAAAAAAACAATAACTAGAAAGTATTATTCTCACCGCTGTAAAAGTAAGAAATCCGCTCCAAAGATTCGTGCTTTGTCATCGGAAGTGCCGATATAAGAAAGTATGTTGATTAACGTTCGCTTTCTCGGAAGAGGAAGCGGTGTGAAAAATTGATGATGACTGGGATCCTAAAAAAAAAAAAAAATGCGGCAAGCCTCGCCAATATCAAGTGACAGCTATTTGTAGAACCGACGGCTATTTTCATTGTTGCATCGATTATTGTTTACACAAATAAGTTTGGGAGTTGAAACTATTTATTAGTTGAAACTGTGAGAACAGCGATTTAATATTTTTTAACGGGCAGTGACTACTCGAGTCCCTTAATTGTCGCTAAATCTTGCACAATTTGTCCGGATGAAACAATTTTAAAAATACTAAGAATAAAGTAAAATAAAATTTACGAAAAAATGCAATTCAATCCAGAATCAACGTGAACTTCAGGAAGCCAAAATAAACGTATGTTAAAGGTGAATTACTGAAGACTAAACTGTATCAATGGGATTGAATTTCCTTCATCCAATCCTAATACAAACAAGACATTTATTCCAAACCCAATGGGAGTTTTACTATTTTAAGTAAAGTCAAATGAGGTATACGGAAATAATTTTTGGATTAACACAAAGCGTGTTTAAAGAAGAAGCAAAAATGAATTAGTGCCGAGAAAAGTGGAGGGAGGGTCAAAGTTCGAGAATCCGTCGGTGCTCTCGTTATTCTCCTACTCGAGGCTCTTTATTCGACGAATCTAATCGCGCTAACGCGTCGTCTCGATAAGGTCGAGGAATCCTCCCTGCTGGGCCATTCGTTCTCGGGGCTCGTGAGCTCGGCGATCACTCGGCAGCGCTCGAGTGTGAGTTTTGCCTCGACTACCGTCTGCTGGTCAAGCTAACCAAAAAGAATCTCCGATTAAACTCGTGATACCAGTGACCGGCGCATTGAATTTACGTTTTTTACTTCAATCACGTTGAGAGTTACTTCAAAACGACGACGCCCGTGAAAGAGTCGTCGAATTTCGAATGCAGGACGTACAAACATGTTTGAAGTGGTACGATACAAATTTGAAACAACTATCGTGGAAAGGAAGATCGAAAACAAAATTGATCGAGAGCAACAAGAAACTTGCATATAATTCGTATTAACGTTTAAAAACGACGTTGTTAGTGAGAGCGTTGAAGAATTTCGGAAGCAGGAAGTTCAAACGTGTTTGAAAATGTTCAAATACAACTTTAAAAAATTCTAAACTATCGATAGTGAAACAGAGAAAAGCTCTCTTACTTTAGTTATTTGGCTAAGTGAATTAAACAAATGATGTCAGTGAGAGTGCCGAAAGAAAAATCGAAAGCAGGACGTTAAAACGTGTTTGAAGAAGTTCAATAGTATTGTATAGGGTTTGATATGTGTTTGAAAACTATCATACAAAGGAACGGATTATAAACAACAACGAAATCTTGTGCGGGTTTTTGAGAATTTCGAAACCAGGATGTTCAAACCTGTTTGAAGTGATTCAAAACTTGTTTGTCGAGATTTAAGACCCGTTTGAGGAGCGCTACGCTATCATAAAAAGCAACCAATTACAAAAAGTTGGATCATAAGGAACAAATCTTATGAGTTCGTAAAGGAATTTCGAAAGTTTTACATTAAAACGTGTTTGAAGAAGTTCAGAACCTGTTCGAAGAGCACTAACGATTATAAAAACTAATTTAAAAAAGTGGATTACATGAGAACAAAAATCTTGTGAAAGTGTTGAAAAATTTCAAAAGCAGGAAGTTCAAACGTGTTTGAGGCGGTTTAAATACATGTTTGAAGAACATCGAAGTACTGCCGAATCGAACGGCTGAAATAGAACTGATCAGAAGCAATAAAATCACCAGTGGATGCGCAAGACTCGTCTCCGTTGAAATAATTTATCATTTATTCAACTTGCAAAGGAGAAACGTTTGAAATCTTCTAATTCATCGCTTGAAACATATTGGAACTGGTGCGTTTGTGTGCGACGGAGTTCGAGGAGATTGTTCGTCATTGCTGACGTGAAACGGCTGTCCACTTGAAAACGTTGGAGGCTGTTAAGCTTATAGCTTGAGCCCGAAGAAAAATTGTCTCGCGCTCGGAGTGTCGAGTGATTCCATTAATTGTCGTTACGCCCGATAAATCGATACAGCGATGCGAATAAATTCCTGAGATTTTTCTCTCTTGATCTTGTGATTGAAAACGATATATCGAGTCGCACATCACAGTCGTTGAGAATCGAGTCTGAAGCTGAATCCATTACCCACTAAAGTATTGTACTTTACTCGTATTATACTCAAGTTGTTAATCAAAGTCGCGAGTGAAAATGAAAAACTTTTTTTGTTGTTGGCAAGAGTAGAAAATTCATTAGTTTTTAATGGAAATCTGTACCTAAATTTTGAGAAAACCGTGGATCGTGAGTGAAAATTATTTTTCATGTCTAAAATACTAAATTGATCAGCGCAAAGCGATTGATGATCACATGTACCTGAACTCAGTAGAAATTTAAGATGGCTCAGGAAAATTGAATCTATAATTTTTTTTTCGACCTAAAATAATAAATTCTGTGGGCGCAAAGTGTTTAATGGAAGATTCAAGAATAGGAACTGACGAAAGTAACAAACGATAAAATACAATCCTCGGTGGCTGAAGTGAAAAATTGATTAATGCCAAGTGTTTCATGTACCTGGACGTGAATTACGCAATTTGCAGTGGGAATAGAAAAGCAAATATATATTTTTTCATCTACCCGTTCAATTCGCAACGAGGTGTCTAGTGGCGCGAGATTAAATAACACCGTAAACGAGACGATAATACAGTGACGATTAAATAGTGAATGAAAGTGAATCGAGGGTGAAGGACACGATCGTACAGCGATGTCGGGGTCGAGGCATTCAGCATCCGGAAGTTCGCAGGTGGCTCGCGGCGGTTTATCAATGGTTCGTTCATATCTGCGTTAACCTTATTGGTCACTTATAAGGAAGTTGATGCGTCTTACGTAACTAGTCAAATCAGTGGTCAATTTTTCAAATGCGTTTCTAATCAAACCAAAATATCATCTTAAAATCGTTGTTACAATTTTTCGTACTTTACTGATAATTTTCAAGAGTTCACAGCACGAATCGTCTATCAACTATAAATGCGTACTTATACCAGTGACGTTATCAAAAAAGAAACACCGATAAGAGATAAGATGCTAATAATCAATGAACTTTATAGTTCAGTATTTGTTAAGAATAAACCATAATGTTAGTCAGATTATGATTATGAGAAATTGCTCATTTCGTTTATTAGAAAAATTTTAAAAAAAGGGAAAACCAAAAATTAAAATTTTCAAAATCATTGTACGTACTGCTCTTGAAACGGCAGTTTTTTCCGCAATAGCACAACCGTGAAACACTTGACCACGTGCTAATTCGTTCTTTCGTTTGATAGTACTTTTTTCATATAATTCCCCTTGGCTGTTTGCGAAGCGATAATAACTCCATGATAAGAGCTCCACGATTATTACACGCTCTTGTACACGAGGCTTGTCACTTACTCGGATATAACGTTGTGGCACAAGTAAGCTGAGCTCGTGGGAGAGACGAAGACGTAGGAGGACGAGAAAGAGGAAGTTGCTAAGAGTTAATGATCCGACTGACTCGAAGATCTCCGATAAAACTCTCAAATACAAATCGCCGTTGGGCAAATAAGAGTTGAAAAATTAATAAACCATCTTAAAATAATCACTAATATAGTGATAATAGTGCAAAGTGAGGGAATGCACATAAAATGTTCTTAAAAAATTAATATAATGAAATGATAAAAATAATTTTTTTATTGAAGTCAAAATTTCTCTAAATTTGATATATCACTGAATATTATTTCGGTTACGTATAAAATTTGGCCTCGACAGTTCATCGATGGCAAAAGTTGAAGCAATAACGCAGGGGGAGTGGGGTACAATGTGTTATGGGGCACAGGAACCCACATGGAATTTGTCGCAAGTTTGATGTGCACAAATAATTTTTTTTCTTTACCGTGTTGTACATACTCCAAGTGCTCAACATCGTACACACGCCATTAACTACGCTATCGACGACTTAGTGATTTCGGATATCTAAATGACATAAGACTTGTCGAATTACTTTTTTCACTTTTCCTCACGAATTTTTTTCACAGCCTGTGAACGTCCCGAGCATAAATTTAGCGCAGCAGAAGCGTGAGATGCGCAATCATTTTCGAGAAACGAGTTCAAATGCTTAATAATTATCGACGATTCGAGTGATCGAGCACGTAACACACTTCACTCCTAATCTTTAAATTGCCGGTTCAAGTTCTGCAGTCAGCATTTTTTTTCAAATTCATTTTAGCATCTACACCAATTTTGCAAATTTCATCAAATCTGCGCCAATTAACAGGTATTAATTTTTACTGTTGTTGTTATGTCTTGGCCCAAAAATGATAAATCCACCGTCAAATCCTGGCGCACCGAAAATCTTAATACTCCATGTCCATTTTTTCATACCATATTAAAATCTTAAAAATTGAATATCTCGAAAACTAAGATAGTTAGGCATATAGTTGATATGCTAGTTGTCCTTTTTTGTTCCCCATGAAAAGTACAATCAGAAACGAGCATCAAATATTGCGGCCAAACTTATCCCAATACTGCCAAGTGTTCTGACATGAAAATCGCGTTTACTGTCGCGTAGACAGTAAAATCACATTTTACTGTCGATCATATTTCAGCGAATGTCAGACTAATCATTATTTCGCACTTTCGCACAGTTTTGCAAATTTCCTGTGATCTGCTACAGAAAATTTCGAGTATTTTTGTCTAACTCGATGAGAAGCTAAACAATGTTTTACTTTCGATTTGTTTGTTTCCTCGAGGTTAGAAAGGGTGTCGAGACGCTAGTAAACACAAATGTGGAAGCGAAGAGCAGCGATAGAAAAAAGGGGGTCGTGGCGTCTCGTTGGCGTCTGCTCGAAACCCTCCACCAACCCTCAACTTTCTCTCGAGACTTTTGCCCCCTTTTTCGCTTTCTCTCGCGGTTGTTTCTGCTCCGCCTCACGGAGACACGTCGTTCTTCGCTTTCGAGCAGCGGTAGCTTTCGGCTGAACTTCGAGAAAATACGGAGGGCGCCACTGAGATGAAGATATAGCGAATTTTTCATGCCCCCGACTACGAGTCCGAAGACAGAGTGGCTGAACCCTCCAATTTAGTTTGCTCTGGCGCCTTTCTTTTCTGGTCTTGCTTACTCACTCACCTTTTCCTTCGTTTTTCGCCTCTCTGTGCCTCGTCAGCTTCTGCTTTTCAGCCTCCACTTAAGAATGCTTTATACGTACACTTAGAACCAAAAGTTTGACACAATTAGATTACAGGGTTTCAAGGCGCCATAACTACATTTTAAATTGTGTATAAATATTATTATCGTACAATAATTCTCTTTTCCATTAGCTTGAACAATTAATTAATCACCATTCTACGGTCATTATTTTCTGCTGTTATAAAAGGGGTAATTTGGTTAAAGTGACGATTGAGAAGAATGGAATTTATAATGGTTGTGGAAAATTTACTTGAAAGGAAATATTGTCTATTCTTATCGTAAGTTATTGTTGAGAAAATAATATCTCGAATAAGTCAGCGTTAATATTAATTTTTCAATATAAATAATGCACAGAAGTTATTGATAACTCGATAATAAAATCGTTCTGAAAATTTGATACAAAAATTATTTTTTAATCAAATACATTTTTTTTTGTTTCGTACACATGGTTCTTAAAAAATGTCTAACAATTAAAAATCAGAGTTTATTCTTACAAATATAGGAACAAATTAAATAGCCGACATTTTTATTATACGAAATTAATGTTTTTGGTGTTCTAAATGATATGATGCATTTTTATGAGGTTTCATTCTTGTCATGAAGTACTCCTGATAAACTCTTGGTTGGGAATGTACGTAAAGAACATCCTTAACGGCAAAGGACTCATGGGCCCCAGCACATTATCGTGTGCCCTCGCTCCGGTCCTAATTTCTCTGACTCCGTCAAGTGCACTCGAGCTCTGGGCTCTGCTAATGAGGGTTTGTTAGTAAGCTTTGGCAAGGCAAAATCGTCCAGCGTGTTCAAAAGCACATGTATAATGATAAGAGCGAGCTCGATAGTTTCGTCGGTCGTTATTGGGTCCCGAGTTACCGAGACGGGGTGAACGATACATCGTCCAGCCGCAGAGCTGTCAATACAAATTTTTAACGGCAAAATAAGAAACACATACTCATTTAAAATTCTGCAATTAATTACCAATAAGGAAAGAGTTCAATCACTATAAAAAATCTATACTTACACTGAGAGAACATTTTGGTATCAATAACTATCAAGTGACAACTATTAATTTTTAGTTTATACAATTAATTTTTTTTATTCAAAGCGCTTGATTCCAATTTTTAACAGCGAAATAAAAAACACATACGCGTATCAAATTCTGTAAATAATTACCAATAAGAAAAGAGTTTAATCGCTATAACAAAATATATTTACACTGAGAGAAAATGATGGTATTAGTAACTATAAAGTGACAGCTATTCACTTTTAGTTTGTGCAATCAATTTTTTAAAAGTTGCCACAACTCTTGAAATAAATGGAAGTTAATAAATGAGTCTCCAGCCTTCGATAAAAATCCTTTTAAAATAAAATCATTCGATTTTTTACCGTCGGATTGTCGAATGTTGAGTTACGGCTATTCCGCTCAGTGGACGTTCAAAATAATGCGAAGAAAACGCGCGCATTTCTCTCGCCACGAGGAGAAGTCTCGGGCACGTTTCTATTCGGGGATAGTGCGATGGTTAAGGTGGTACAGCGAGTAGAAAATCGTCTTTACCACACTACCACAGCGCTCGAGGAAGCGCGCGAGGCTCTCACACACTATAATAGCCTTGCGCTCTGTTAGTATGACTGCGCGGCTTCGCTGTGGCTAATTCGGCACGAAGACTTTCCGACAATCGATGGCCACGTGCCAATGTTGCGTAAAAATTACTCGAATTAAGACTGCCATTACAAGTACAGTGATATCGGCAATAACCGTATTATCTTCATTTATAATTATCATCATTATCGTGAGTACATGTTTATCGGGTTTTTTTCCATTTTTAACAACGAGGAAGAGAGTCAGGTTAAAATCATTGATACTCATTGAGAAAGTTCTCACGCGTTTGGCCGCTGATATTATATGAATAAAATCAGTAATTTTGGTCTGCTGAACAAACAATTTTTTTTACAAGGCGGAAACAGTATTTAGCTATTTTGGGTTACCGATAAATTAGCTTTTTTCTTTTTGCACAATCTTATAAAAGAAGGCCCATCATTATTGAATAACTCTCAGTTCTGAGGAGAATTAATCTGTTTGAAGTGATTGTTGTTGATGCTGTGGCCGCAAGTGTGACATGTGATGTAGGTTAATACTAGAGTTGTGATTTTCAGATGAAGACGAAATTAAAGGGATACCGTAAATTCGAATAATTGTTTCATTAATGATTCAGCAAAAAATAACTCCTATTATGGTTTGTATATGGGATATTCCACCATCGGGTTTCCGCCTCGGTCTGACCCTTGACCCATTCGATTCAATTTGCAATTTTTTATTCGACTGTGCTTTAAAAACAAATTTGTTTTATTGTATTTTTTTTTCACACATCTTAATTATCCACGATTTTTGTAAACAAATTATCGAATGACACACTTTTTAAATTTGAAAGTACGCTGAAATTTTTTAAGGGTTGCAAAAACTATACCGGCGGTTCCGTCTATTTTTCGGCCTGTTTTCAACATTAAAACAATTGAAGAAAAAAAAAAAACAAACATAATTTTCTCACCTTGCAACAAAAGTTTTGGTCAATGCATTTCCATTTTTTGAAAGTACAACATTAGTAATCCAACAAGTGGATCCTCAAATGTATCAGTGTAAAATAAATAAGGATATGCTTTTTTAATGACTTTTTGAAATTAAAATTTGTAATGACTTCATCGAATTTTACAAAATTTATTCGTTTGACCTGAATTCGTCGTCGGCGCTAAGCCTCCAATTACTTTCATAAATTAGCTCTCTGGCAGAGCGAAAGAGCCGCCCCCGCACCCGCGACAACTTCAGCCTTGCAAACGCTCAGACTCTACGCTCTCTTCCTTCCCGTCGTCCTCGTCGTCGTCGTCTTCGTCGTCGGAGAGTCTCTACCCGGTCGAGCCGGCTACGTCATCGGTCGAGAGGTCGGCGGATCGATATCTACAGTGACTTCATTCTGGCGATATATTTTGAGAGTTCATTGGTGCTCTCGTGGCTTTGCATTGTGAGAAAACTTTGATAACCGAGGGATTATAACCAGTAGATAAGGGAACTGAATTCAGGGGCAGAAAGAAAGCATTGAATGCAAGAAAATGTTGTCGACTAATCACATTATTGATTCAATGAAAAAGAATACATTTCTGAATATTTTTTTATGTTACAAATACATTTAACTTTATAATAAAAAAAAAAAATTCTTAAGGTCTTTGAGAAGGCGAATAATTTTTTAAAAATTCAGCTTATCCGCAAAAACTTTTTTACGATTATGAAATTTTTATAAATCATAAAAATGAAAATCGATATTTTGTTATTGAGAAAACCAATGAGAACTGCTATTTTATAATTCATTGCGAATAAAAGAATAGTTATTAATTTGGATTACTTGGATTCAGTAATTACGCGGCACAAATTATTTCGGAATTGATTATCTTTGATAATAATTAATGCGTCGGAGCTACAGAACCTTATGATCGAGTCTGGATGTTTCAATTTACATCCGATCATTAACGAATAATTTAGCAATAAATACTAGATTGGAATTACCCGGACCTCTCAATAATCTTACCCCTCGTATTTCCATTATCAAACATATATTTATATCACTAATTGACAATTCGATATGTCATAATTCATTTCAACATTTAACATTACAAGAATAAACAGAAATTATTAAATGACAAATCAAATCCTTGAGACCTTGACCTTGACAAATTAAATCCCAAAATTATATCTGCAATTAAAGCGAATAATGAATGTGGTTAGCAATAATATCTCCCTCCAATTTCATGTGTTATAATTATTGCTAAAAATATATGAAAAATGTATAAGTTTTTTTGGCTTTTATAATACTGATGATAATATATTGATTTCTATAAAAAATAGTTCTACAACGATTACAAAAATCAGATGTGCAAATAAAAGTAGAACATTTTGTTTGCAAGCCCGTCACTGGTTTTTCAATTGGTGCCATTATTTGGGTAAGCAATGCAGATATTGCGAATGAGAAAGAAAAGGTCATTAATTTGGCCCGGCGTGAAAATTCACTGTGTATATTCAGGGACTAAAATACGAGGGAAGCTGACCCGCGCGAAAAAAATACAGAGAGAGAGAGAGAGAGAGGGAAGTAATGCGTCTTGCGATCGTGTATAGCGACAGTTAAATTCTTAAATTGCTAGCAACTCATACACAATGAAGTCCATTTATAATCGCCAGGCGTACTAACTCGAGGCGTCTCACTGCGCCGGTTATGAACTACGTGTACGTAGATCTCGTGAGTCTATGATGCTGCAGTGGCATCAACATTCGTGGTGGTCGCTCGTTACACTCTTGCTAGCGTGCGACCAAAAAAAAAAAAAAAAAAATCAAGTAAATAAAAGTAAACAAGCATCTAAAAGCTCTTCCACCTTTTCTTCAGCATCTCCACCAAATTCTCAGCCTAAAATAAAGATGCATTTGAAAATTTTTAAAACCTATTTGATGCAACGAAAACATACAAGTAAAACAACCCTAAAACAAAGTTGAATAGTTCTTCTACCACTTTTGCAGCATCTCCGCCGAAATTCTAGCATGAAATTATTATAAATAATTCTTTTTCAATGGTCTTTTCAAATGCAATTTATAGTAATACAATTGTTTGTTGTTTTTTTTTTTCTATGTTCCTGCCAGTGTCAACCGCAGGATCTGAAGAAGTACCGTTCGCCGCATGGGTGCCTGGGTTAACGATCGTTACGTGGAGGCGGGAGCGGTCCTGAGGAAGCGTTACTCGAGGAGGACGAAGATAAAGCCGTGGTGTAAAGACTGCGATGGTGGTGGCAGTGAGCAGATCCCGGCAGCGTGCTCCTCTTCATCGTCCCTTTTGCCGCTGCGCCGTCAGTTCACCAGGCAGCTTTATGAGTGGCCGGTTTTACCGTTGTTCAAATCAAGGACGAAACCAATAAAAAGTGCGTGGGTGGCTTTAGAATACTGAATTTGTTATTGCCGCGCGCATACTTTACGCAATATATAAAGAAAGAAAAAGAAAGCGAACTACCAGCAGGGGAAAAGTGAAAATTATAAAACGTTCAATTTCTTTTCATTAAAAACCTAGAAATAATTTTGTAAAAGCTTCTCTTTGTCGAATTTTAGAGACGCAAGTGCGCGAGTGAATCTTAAAGAGCGTCCTTGCAGGGATCTTGAAGAGAAGCTAAAACGCGTCTTCGACTCGCGTTTGGCCTCCCGTATTTAATTATGGCGAGCTGGGCCAAATTCAACGGCGAGGACAGAGTGACGCAGAGTTCCGCAGCTGCTGTCGATAACGACGAAGAGTGGCTGAAGAAGCCAATCGGGAAAACTGCACAGCAGCAACGTTCGTTGGAACCCGAAGAATTATCGGTCAACGATAGCAACAGCGTTGAACGTTCGAGCGAAGGAAAATCGGTAGCCCTTCGAGATCCCCGCGATGCTCCCAAGTCGGATCGAAAAGATGCTGAAGAAACCACCGACGAAATCTCTAAAAACGTCGGTTATCGTGATGATCGCGTTGCGATAACCGACAACGATACCGACAAAAGTAAAAGCCATAGCTTCGGTTACGAAAATGGCTTCGTCGTTGCAGCAAATTCCGCTGAAGAAGCTGAAACCGAAGAAGCTAATAACGAAGAAAGTAGAATTTTTGAAGTGCATGGGGAGCACTTGCTTCGCCGGAATTCCTCGGAATCCGGGAGCCGAATACGACGGGAGGCTCGTCAGGATTTGAATCGCGAGTCCTCGCAGCAGGGAACACCAAAAAGGCCGGAAAGTCTGTACAGAGACGACGCGCCGAGTCCTCAAAGACTTAAGACACATTATCCCGACAAAAATTCTCAATTCGGCTCAACGAGCAAAATCCCCGCTGCGAATACCAAGAAACTCGCTATCGTCACACCCACAAACTCTGCAGAGACGGAAAAAAGCACGGAAAAACTTGTAAACGGTAAATCCCCCATGGAATCAAACAGCAAACACGTGCATCACGTGCAGTTCAACAAAGACTCGCGAAAAAAGCAGTCCTCCTCGAACCCCGAAGACAAACCCCATCCTAGTCCCTCGATATCGACTTCAAGCTCCAGCAGCTCCGAGGACAACTCCAGCCTCGGATATTCGGAGGCAAGACCTCCGGACGGTGGCTGGGGCTGGGTAGTCGTGGCAGCTTCTTTCATGGTCAATCTTATAGCCGACGGTATAACTTTTTCCTTCGGCGTGATATATGTAGAGTTTTTGAATTACTTCGGTGAGGGTAAGTCGAAAACCGCGTGGATCGGCAGCCTCTTCATGGCGATGCCTCTCCTCTCCGGTCCGGTGGCCAGTTTTCTCACCGACAGGTACGGCTGTCGTAGGGTTTCAATAGCCGGAAGCATCTTGGCGACCGCCGGCTTCGTCATAAGTTCGTTCGCCAGTTCAATGGAACTGTTGATATTCACTTTTGGCGTTGTGGCAGGTTTCGGTCTGTCCCTCTGTTTTGTTGCGGCGGTCGTTATCGTTGCTTATTATTTCGATAAAAAACGCTCATTCGCCACGGGATTGTCGGTTTGCGGTAGCGGAATTGGCACCTTTATCTTCGCCCCAGTAACGCAGTATCTTTTGGCGGAATATGGCTGGAGGGGAACGACCTTGATACTCGCTGGCCTCTTCTTCAATCTCGCTGTGTGCGGATGTTTGATGCGGGATCTCGAGTGGACGACGATCAGGGCGAAGGCCAAAACTGCGGAAAGACGCGCTAATCGGGAGAGAAAACGAACCAGGATTCAAAGTTCCAGCGCCGATTCCTTTTCGGCTAGCAGCTCGGCAAACACCACCACTCAAACTCCTCATGGCGATGCCAAGAAAAGTTTCGCCTCGGCCAATGCCATGATCATCGAGAGCCTCAGACAACAGGACGAGGAAGAAGGTGGAAAACTGTTCTCCAGCCTCGTTAGCTTGCCGACTTTTGTGAAAAATGGAGAGAAGGTTCCGCTCGAGGTGCTGGAGCTTTTGAGCACCAGGAAAAATGTTTACAATGTTCTGTTGCAGAATTATCCTAGTTTGTTGATCTCCTCCAGAAGTTTTAGCGACTCTGGAGCGCTCAATGAAGCCCTCGCTGGAAATCAGGCTAACAACGCCAATGTTTCCACTTCTAGTCCTGTTGACGGAAGACATATAGCCCATGCCAATGAAACGCAAACTCTCGGCGAGGACAAAGATAAACAAATTGAAATTTTGCAACAGCTCACGCAGACGGAGAATCAAGAGAAAAATTGGCAACACCAAGACGCTGCTTATCTCTGGTGGCTCAAGAAGATCAATCCCGACAGTCCGTTGAGAAGATCAGCGACTTTGGAACCACACAGAAGACTACCAACCGCCTATCTCAAAGATATACGAGTTCACAGGCACAGCTTGACTTATCGAGGGGCGATGCTCAACATCAACAGATACAGACTCAGGGCTTCTAGCTGTCCGGATATCTACAGAAATTCTATGACCACTATCGCGAAATCTAAGCTCGTATCGTATTCCGGTCTCTGGGAATTCTGGGATCTTCTCGTCGATATGCTTGACTTTTCACACTTTGCCGATTCGAGATTTTTGCTTTTTTCCATCAGCAATTTTCTACTACACACTTGGTACGACGTGCCTTACGTTTATCTCACCGACAACGCTATCGAAGTCGGATTCAGCGAGACCGACGCTTCCATACTCATTTCCGTCATCGGAATCATGAATATGATTGGTGAGGTACGTATTTTATTCGTGGCGATCAAAGAAATCATAATAAATCTGGTAACTATTGATTTCTCAAGGGGAAAATATTGTTTTTTTGCGCCGGTCTTTGCACAGCGTACAAGCCTAATTCGACCGAAATAAACATAATCACAAGAACTAACAATTTATAGTTGAATATTAACGGTTGCCAGTGTTATTAGGATTTCTCTACCTGCGAATGTGCTAATCTTAAAATTCCTGTTCTTTGTGGAACTGCGATCCAATTATACTCCAAGTAACCAACAATTATTTCTTATCTTTTGTAGATATGTCTGGGATGGGCGGGTGACAGAGCGTGGGTAAACGCATCCTTCGTCTACGCTGTCTGCATGATATTCTGTGGCGGGGTAACCGGTCTCATACCAATGGTTATAAACGACTACTGGGGTCTCTGCACGGTCGCAGGTGCCTTTGGCCTCTTCATAGCAGCGAATTACAGTCTGACAAGCATCATACTCGTGGAAGTGATAACCCTGGACAGGTTCACGAACGCGTATGGTCTTCTTCTTCTTGTCCAGGGCATCGCGAATCTCATGGGGCCTCCTTTGGCTGGTTGGTATAATAATCACAACCTATCGTAGCTCTAGATGGGGAGAATCGAAGATGCAAAGTAGAACCTTGCAAATTACTTCCTCATTATTTTTTCTTTTTACAAATTGTATCTCGATGTCGGCTTTTATATGAGTTAGAGAAAAAGTTAATTTTTCTAACGAATTTTAAATCCCATAAAAACCAATCTTTCTCATAGATGCGTCCCAAATTCAATATCGATCTTCCTTTAACATAGTTTTATTTATGAACAATTATTTAGCTCCGTAGCTAAAAATTCACGGGAGTTAGAGCGCGTCCAAAGATTTTTCGAAAAAGGCACCTTTGAATAAAAATTTAGCGTATTTTTGAATTTTTTTCGAAAACTGAAATGAAGCTTGCTTTATAAGGAAGCAAAAGAACGATTAATGCTTATATCGATTTTTATACATATTCTCGAAACTTCTGAGGCGAATGTTATGTTCTCGTGGTTATCGTCGGGGGTTCTATGCACATTTCGGTTTTCATTCAACACAATGTCGCTGGCATAAAGCCGGAGGATACTAGAGGTCACAAGTAGCAAGATCAATTAGCGGTTGCACCACCCACCGAATCACTTGGGACCGCATTCAGTTATATGAGACCACAATGCATTCCATTGAATTCCAGGGTACGGAGAAGCGAATCTGTGGTAGGCGTAACTTTGACGCTCTCCATTCACGTCTTCGTATTGTCCGATCTTGACCTACAATTCAATTCACGTGACCCGCGGAAACTATTATGATTGTCATGAATAATCTGCCAAAACAAGGTTCTGATTAACCGCGTTGTTACTCTGCTAGTTTCGAACAAAAGCTCGCCGATGTAAAAATAGCATTATCAAAATAATCAAAGTGTATTTTTACTACACCTTTCACCCTAAAACTCGGTTTTAATTATTAATTTCGATCGACGGTACAACAAAAAATAGTATCTTATATGATTTTACTTCACAGGATGTGGAAAGATAGTTTTCAACATTTAAAAAATCCGTCAGATTCTGTAAATAAGCCCAAATTTTACCATAAGATATTAACGCAATTTCAAATATTTTAGGATGGCTGTACGATATCACGGGAACCTACGATCTGTCCTTCTACCTGGCAGGCTTTTTCATCGCGCTCAGCGGTTTCCTCATGATGGTGATGCCCCTCATGGAGTTTTACAGAAAATGCAAATCGCCATCGGAGGTAGAAAAATCATCGCCGAGCAAGCAATTCGCCGAAATCAATAGCGTCTGAATATTTTCTTTCGAGGACAATAATCCCGTATAAACTTGCCTTTGGCACTGTGGCTGAAGAACAAATGACGATAAAATACGAAGGAAAAGAAACCGACACACGTTTATCTCGTAACGACAATTCGCCGTTTCAATGGAATTAAAATAAAACCCAACGAGTGCGACACATTTGTAAAAACGATGTCTTCATTGAGGAATTGTTGAATCTCGTTTCGCGCTTTCGCGATATAGTTTTTGGCGTTCTACGATAGATTCAGTTGTCGTGTTTACGCCTTAATTGAAGCGGAAAAAAGATATTACAGAAATCGTTATTTGTAGCTGCGTCGGCGTTTGAATCACGCATTTATTCGAATAGTTTGTTCTTACTGATATACAATTTCATTATCGAGATTAATTACTAAAAAAAAAAGAAGAAGCAAAAAAACTAATAGACTACGAAGCCTTCAGCGTTTTGCATGGAATTGTCACCGATAATATTATACTACAATATCATAGATGACCAATTATTATCGTTCTTAAGAAGATTAAATCTCGATAATTCGACAAGACAATTACATCGTATTGTACATCATAGATTAAATAGCGAAATCTCGCACTTTCTTTATTCGCCCGCGTGCAGAAAGAAAGCTGCGTAAAAATTTTCAGGCGGGTCACTAAGAGCGATCACCGTCTTGATTTTTTCCAACGTCCTTAACGGAGGACGATAATTATCACCAAAAAAAAAAAAAACGAATCATTTAAGGTTTATGATTTAGTATTAGTCTATAATTATAATATTATGTACAAAGTAGGACGAAAAACAATTGGGTTCGAGGAGACTTCGAGTGCCTCATTAAATATTTCTTTGCTTACACTCCACATAAAAATCGAACAAAAAATGCCACTCGAAAATTCATCGAATACCATTAAATTTCGAATCTCAGGATATTAATTGCTATATGAAAACTGAAAATTCGTTGTATGAACGCCGTCAACATTACGTAAATATTTAGAGAGATACTGAGGTGAAATTTGAGGTGGAACTCAATTTTTGTCGTAGCTCCTCAACAAAAATCATCCCCGATATTTTGTTTCTCAATCTTATTTTTTAAGGATCGTTCTCGACAAATTATCTCACGATAATGCGCGTTTATTCGTAATTCATGTATATCCTGTGTAAATAAGCAATTCAAATAATGTTTCGGTGATGAAACGGATGATGAAAATTCCTTTCTCGTGTAATTATACGAAATAAGCTCTTTATGTCTCGATTTTGTTTTTCATTCTTATTTTTTTGCGTTTAGTTGTCATTATTTCATAATAGCTGCTCGTGGCTATGGAATTTTCTGGAGCTCAATAAGCGCGATTTTTCTCATCCGTTAAAATCTTCTTCAGCTGAACAAAATTGATTTTTGTTCGATTGTCTTGTTATATGCAGCATTTTCTTCGATTTCCGATGACTTTCAAGATATTCACAACGCTTTATAGAATTTCCTTCCGTAAAAACAATTCAATCAGTGAATTGACGACGTTTTTCGAGAAAATCACAAATCTTTTAACAAGAAATTGTTTAAAAGCATTCATTCGCTGGTGAGTTGGTCTGCTTGATCGAAAAAACACTCAAAGTGATACATAGGAGTAGAACAAGATCAATTTAACGTATATCTTCATACAAAGACGCAAACATGCAAAAACACCCACCTACACACACACACACGCATACACTTACATGTAAATAGGCATATGTGTATATATAGCTTTTCTGTGATGATACAAGATATAAAAAAACCGTATATAAATTTATAAACCTTGCAAATGCTGATAGAATGTATCACCGCTGCCGTAGCGTTTGCGTGCGTGCTGTTTATTTTACTTTAGCCGTATAAATAATGGAGGCGTGAAAAAAAAATGCTCACAAAAAGCGTCATTGATTAAGAGGTCTACATATAAAATCTGAAAAAAAGTCAATTTTC
The DNA here is from genome assembly GCA_947507545.1 of Clistopyga incitator. NCBI lineage: Eukaryota > Metazoa > Arthropoda > Insecta > Hymenoptera > Ichneumonidae > Clistopyga > Clistopyga incitator. The sequence continues at coordinate 9,262,466 of OX382176.1, forward strand.
AATCGTTTTTTGTGATGACAGTATTAAGTTGAAGAAGTCGGGATTTAACAGACGAAGAATACATGCTCTCGTTCAGTTAAACAGTTTTTTTTTTACTGAAAAATGTTGATAAACAATGACGTGTTTATCATTACAACAATGCGTCGCCGTATTATTTAAACAACATACTACCGAAAAATCTGTTGGTTTGATCTAACTCAAATTCGAACAGAGCCTAATTAGTAACATTTTCTATCCAATGACTGGATGACTTCATGACATATATGTCCAATTCTCAATAACAAATAATGAAAAAAAAATTTCTTCTCGAGCATCGAACTTCTTTCTACAGTTTGTTATTTTGGAAATTTTCACAAATTCGAAAAGCTATACGTGCATATAATAATAAATAGTATAAACTATGTTCCGACCGAATTTAACATGAATCGAACGAATAAATTATTCCCAGCACTTTGTGCAAATAATGCGGCGCTACTGCGTTTAAATAATAATAACTTTATGATTTATCAATATATTTCAATTTTCAAAGGACCCAAACTTAGCACGACTAAATATTACCCGTGTGTAGAATCTCGGGTTCGTTATGCTCGTTTGGAAAAAAATTAAAAATCGATTTGTTTTTCGAACCTGAAACTAATGCAGATCCCTTCATTGAAAAATTTAGTATTCTTCGATTTTTTAAAAAGTAATGCAATGTTCGGTGTTATGTAGAAAGGCACGCGGTTTCTATGGCGGCGGAAGATATGTAAGTGCGGCCTTACTGGCGTCATTGAAACGTACGAAGCAATATTTTATTATAAAATCAACAGAGAAGAAAAACACTAATACAAACGAAATAATAAACAATCGTAAAATGTGCATTTCTTTTTTCGGGTATACGAATGCTAGAATCTTTTTTCGATCAATTTGTGATCAATATTTATCTACAATATCGTGCATAGTATTTACTGAAAATAAAGGTGAGATTTGATGTGCATAGAGAGAAAGAAGAGTGTGGGATGATCTGTGAGGAAGAAATGCTGGTCGTCTCTTTAATCCTTGAAGGGACCGAAAAAACAACGATGTGAGGAAATATTTTTTATTCGCGATATTATTAACAAAAAACAACTGCATTGTAATCGTATTATAAAAAAGTGCAACAGAATGCTGCTAATCGGAATAACACGCTTTTTTTAAGTTTCTGCAACTTTTAAGAAAAAAAAATCATCGAATTCCAATTTTCAAGGTCTTGTTTTATTCGTCAGGTAACGCTTTTCATTTCAAGTATAGACTTTCGAACTGCAATGATAATTAAATCAGTAGCAATTGATTATTTAGACCTGTTTTAATAATTGAACACTCATTGGCATTTTAATCAGTAACTTTGGAGTAAAATCAAAATAAACATTTGCGTGTACCCGACATGTAAAGCACTTTGGGCCGAATAAATGAAGTGCTCAAAAGCTGAAATCCATTGTTTAATTTGATCTTAAAGTTGCGATAAGGGAAAAATGTATTATTTTTTATAGCAGCATTTCGATGCGCTTAAGTGCTTTGAAAAATTGCACATTCATAGTGATTAACGTGCACGATATAAGGTTTGAATGCAGATTTTTTCGAAAGTAATAGTTTGAAGAATAAAAAATATTTCATGAACCCGTTATCTGATAACTCTGTTCCCTTAAGACTCTATACGATAGAGCAATAGAATTACGATCGCTCGAATCTGACAAAAGTGGATTAATATCTTGGATAATGAGATATGTACTAGAAGTATTGTCGAGTAGATACACACATAATAGCGACATACACACGTATATATACGAAAGACTTTGATTGCAAAATTCACCATTAATTCAGTAAGTCAAGGCTAATTCCTCATTGAGGCAGATTTTAGTGAGAGAAAAAAAAGTAATACAAAAACCAACCATTTTCGAATTGTATACATACATAAATGTAGCTATAGACGAAATATATATAACAAAAAGAATTTCTATTTCAAGTAAAATATAGAATAAATCGTGAGTGTTTTTATTAATTACTTCCCCATCGTATAAATTTTTTAAAACCCGGTAAAAGAAAAAGTAGATTTTTAATCAAACCTTTGTTTTACCATCTTAAACACAATTTTTTGTTTGAAAAGTTTTCGAAATGCGTAACAACCGTTTTGAAAATATTCAAGAATACAGTAAAATGTTCAACAGAAAGCGACATGACATTGCTGAAAAGTTAAGCAATTTTTTTTAAAAAGTGCCCTTCGGGATTTTTTTAAAACTGAGCAGTGAAAATAGCTAAAATGGACCAAATGTCGTACACGCCGTAAATTTATTTTTGGGCACACAAAAAAATTGGTTGCAACGTTTTTTTGCATGAAATATGAGTAATTCCTTTTTTTAGCTGTAATCAAATGTCCGAAATTGTAAAATAAAATTCCTATTCAATTTTGTCTTTTCCAGTAATTTATGTACACGGAATACAAGTAACAGAGTCGTGCAACAATTGTATCACTGAAATCTCGATTTTCCACAAAATAAGATCTTATCTTCGAGCTCTGCAAGTATTCAGCGGCTTTGCTGAGAATGCGTGATTTTTTTGAGTACAATAAATCAGTCTCCCGGCTTCTGGTTGGGATCGCTCTCAGTGGCCACGACGAACCAGGGGAATATCAAGTGCGCAAGACCAAGTAAGATACGAGACATGCGCTTAAGGTTCAGGTGTTTTACCAGCACGACATCCCGGAGGGATTCAGTGTGCTTCTCGTACTCTCTCGTGGTGGTTACGCTTGCAATGAAAAAAAAATTATAATTCTCAAGTCGATCACAAAAAATTAATAAATAAAATTGAAAATCATTTTTTTAAAAGCCCCTTAAGGTCTATAAAAAAACTACCCTTGCAATTAAATTTTTAATAATATTGGAATTAACGATAAATTAATAAATCATTTATTGCAAGTGGTTCAGGGTCGTAGAAGTCAGACAAAAAAGTGATTATTACTCGTTAGTTACTCCAAACAATTTTGAGCATCATTTGTGAATGACTTGAGAAGAAAAGTCCTGCCTCGAGGACTCGAGACGAGAGATCATCGCCGAGGACTTGGTTTTCCGGTGGTGAGTCTGAAGATTCATCCCTCTGTGGACCGCTCCTTTTCCATTTTATTCAATGTGACATAATAAATGAATCCGGTGCTGAAAAAGGCGTAATTAATTAATAAATGAGATAACACTTAACACGACACACGCTTGCACGATTATTTCGTATAGATACTCTTTCTGTCTTCCAGTTGGCACTGACTTTTAGTCCTCCCTTCCCTCACCCTCGTAGTGGCACACCCACTGACAATGAAGAGGTGATTATTTGTTTATACTTTGATTTACTTTCGCCTCTCTGACATATCTACCATTTATCATTCTGCGTTTTTCTTCATTTATTATTGTGTTTGCTGTGGCATTGCGTGGATTGCAATTGTTTTCGTACCGCACCGGCCACCGGAAAATTTTGCCGGCTCGAGATTTAACCCTCCAACAATTTTGCAACGAAACAAAAATAATTTTTTTTTTTTCTGAATTTAAATTGTAAATCTAGTTATTCATTAAACAAAAATGTAGAATCCCTTTCTGATAAAATTTTATTGTAGGGTAATTTTTTTCAATTTTTTAACGAGTAATTGATCGTAAAAATGTTAAGCTGACTCTAAGGAGGTCAATGACCCATGCTCACGAGTTTTTGTTGAACAAAGTCCACCCAATTTCGAAATAAGGGGGCAATTATCTCTTTCATATTTTTGTTTTTAGTGTTCTATTTTTATCGCTCCTCTTTGAAGCCACGGAGGTTTTCGAATTTTAAGAGGGCACTAATTGTCCACGATTGCATGACGAGGTGACTTGAATTTCACGAATCGATTTGTGGGAGCTCACGAATGGGCGGCTGTTCTCTCATTTTTTAATGTTTATTAACAAAGTGTTTGCGAAAAGTGCAGCGGCAAAAAAAATTTGGAAATAGAGTATGATTGCGAACACATTGCGAATTTTTAATTATTGCTCGAAATATTACTTAAGAAGAGTAAAAATAGTTTGTTAAAAAACGAACATCTTTGAATGTTATGCAGTGAGGAAAAAAAATGGGTAGAACCAACTAAACGTGCGCTTGCGGGCGGCGAAATGAACATTTTGTTAATTGGGCAAAACATTTGGGAATGCTAGCCGAAATATTTTTGTTTCAATCACCAATCGTTTCGACCAATTAAATATTTTTTTCCGTCCACCGAATATGCTTTTCGCTGCCCGCAAACGCACGTTTTTTGGTTCTAACTATTATTTTTATGGATGTGTTTTTATTACTCTTTTTTGAGGCAAATGCGGTTTTCAAATTTTTATAGGACCGTGAGCTACATTTCAAAAATTAGGAAATCCCTTTTTCAGATTTTTCTATTATTGTTTCCATAAATTAGTAATTTTAATGAATATAAAAGTAATTATTTTGCATACCTGCTCTCTTCATGTGTACATTTTTTTTGTCATGTTATTGTCTGGTGTTGAAGCAAAGGAAATTTCTGAATTTTGGTAGGATACTAAGCCAAGTACGTACCAATTTTTCGCGGGTGGATGTCAAGATGACAAGAAATTCGCGAATCGATTTATGGGCGCTCACGAACTGACGGCGCTGCACTGATTTACGAATGTTTTTCTCTTCGCTCGTTTTTCCCAAGCCGAGAGAGATAACGATGAGTGAGTGAACGAGAAAGAGAGATGAAGATAGTAGCTTCGATCGCAGCAGTAAACTTGACTCAAGGTTTCAAGGCAATTGCCTCGAGCCCACCCCATTATAATAGCTTCGTTGATAGCCTCGAGATGGTTTTTTTAGGATGAAGCAAAAGTGAGTGAATTGGGTATTTTTTTCTCATCAGTAAAGGAACTCGGTATTTAATGGGTCAAATAGTAGAAGGGTTGCATGTTTCTATTCCTCGTTGAAATTTTCCCACCGGAGCCATTGACTTTCAGTGATTTACGAGCCTATCGCGATTACAAGGCGAGACTTATCGCACTGACATTTGCCCATCGATGTTTGAAGGTTGATAAGATGGTTATAGATCATAAAGCACCGACGCAACCATCGCGGACCCAACAAACCGTTTCTCTCTCGGTGTGTCAACAGCGACGTCTCTGTATCGATTGCTAATCGTAGAAAGATTAAATCGGTGACCCTGACGGGGTAGAAATGTCTCACGGCTCCGCGTGGTCGTACCTCGAAGACTAATGAGATTTGCCTCGGTGAGTGACGCGCGCGTGTCTTTCATTGATTAGTCAGTAAAGGCCGTTGGTCTTCACGAAAATATATATTTACGTTATATAAGAAAATGGTAGTGGGAGTCACTTATTACCAAGGTGCATTTTTTATTAATTTTTTTCTTAATTAAAAAAAAAAAAAACAAAAATTACGTCGCAAAAATATAATAGTATGCTTATTTTGTGTATATTCCATGATGGAATACAACAGGCACTGTAGAAATGCGCGACGCGAGAGAGCAGCTCGTAAATCACACTCACGAGCTTTGAAGGAAACTCGCTTTGTGTGGAATTTTTATTGTCGGACCGTGGCGTGGGTTTCGCTACTTAATTCCCCCGTCTTATTCCCGACGAAGGCCCTGCTTACACCACAAGCACTCGTGTGTTCCGTACAATAGCACGAAATGTGTAGCCATAAAACCGGTTACTTCCGGATCATCGATATCTCTATCACAGGATATTCCCAGATTTTTCTGCCGCTTTTATTCTTAAATGTTCGACTATGGAATAGTACGTAACGAATATATACGAGTATATAAAACATTTTTATATTACATAATAATAATAATAATAATAATGTACCAGATATTTTTATGGAAAATATTAATTTATATTTTCCATAAATAAATCTGTGATGATGAAAATTTGCCTTATCAATAAGAACTTTTTTTTTTAAATCTAGAAAAGTGATCTTTAGTTTATATTTAAATAGAACAAATATACTATACATTTTTTTTTTCAGAATATTCCGTTGAATATTATAAAATTTGATTTTCGTGAAAATTATCGAAAAACTTAAGTGTTTTTGTTGAAGTTGCAGCTGATTGTTGCTAAATGATAACTACTGAGGCAATTATGCGATAAATGTTTGAAATTCTTATCACTACGCTTTGAGATTCCAGACTTTTCCCTTCATTTGCTATTTTTTCATCTCTGAAAGTTAAGCACCGAGTAAATGATGAGTTCGTGATTGTGAAATAATGGAAATTTCATCGGTGATTGATACAGCAATACGAAATTACCTCGAAACGATGAGTAACGATGCACTTATTATGAGTGTTGCGCACGAGGCTCGCGAGTATATGCACTCTAAAAAGCTCAGCAATCGACGCTCGCTGCGTCTGCCATATCGATTACCGTTACTACTTAAGTAGTAGCGACGAGTGTCGGCGGTCCTTTCGAGCGATTCGTCATCCCTCATCCTATGCGTTATTTCTGGCAGGAGAGTCTGATAAGCATTGCTTTATAATTGAAAGCTTGGGATGAATTTTTTCGAGCAATGGAAAAATTCAATTATGTTGAAAAGTCAGTCAGTCAAAATTATTTCTGTTTTTTGGGCTACCGACTAGTAAAGATCTCTGCAGATGACGTTTGCTTATGGGCTAGAAATAATTTTGCACATGGACGGAAAAATAACGATGAAAATGCTTTCGAAACCTTCTTTCCGCAAAAAATGTCAAATCCATATTGTAATAACCACTAATATCGAAACGAAAGACATTTTTTATTTTTAATAAATCGTTTCTGGAACACTATGAAATACACTAAGATTTCCATTGGAAATTAGTCCGATTTTTATATTTAGAAAAAAAGGAATTGTCATGTGGAAAATAAGAAGAGCTTTTTTAGTGCCATGTTTTTATATTCTTTTCAATTGGAAAAGTGCTTCAAAAATTTTTCGTTGCTCTGAGAAAGCTATAAAAGGGCTAATGATTTTTTAAATTCGAAAATATAAAAATATTGTATTATAGATAAAATTGGTAATAGCTGAGATAAATGCTATAATGAAATTATTTAAAAACTATTATAATGGATACATTTTCTTCTGCTTGTTAAAAAAGTATATCGATTAGTTAACAAATGTTATATAGTTTTGTATTGTACCATTCTTTGACAGGACCCTTTTCGAAACTAAGTACAGAATTGACACCTGTTGATTTTCACAAAATACGAGTTAGAAGGACTATTCTTTGGAATGCCGTAATAGCACCTGATAAAACTCGCTACAGTTATTACCCTAATGCTACAAAACGTGTACCATTAACTAGGAGCTTGCGCGCCAAAGCAATCGAGTAAACGACGTCCCTGTTGACTTTTTCTGTTAGAGTTGCGTCTGGTCACAAAATGAATAATGGACTTCACTTTCGCTACTCCGATTGTAATAAACGTTAAAAATAGACCGAAGCTTATTTTCTCGTCACTTTCAGGCTCGTGACGAAAATTAATAATCCTAATTTCACCGAGATTTCACACAATTTGCGTTGAAACTGTTTAAGACCATTTAAAAAAACGAGTTGCCTTAAAATTCTTAATTATTTCCCATATTTTATCTTTTGAAATTAAATATTATGATAAATCGCTACATTTTAATATCAAAGACAACAATTTCTATTTTTTATTTCCTCTCGCAGCAGAATGAAATTCCAATTAAATAATAACGGTTAACGTGTGGGGTTTCCTATTGTACACCAAATATTCCGTAATGAGAGTGTCAGAAAACAAGTATTCTTACTTGCAGTCGAATTAATATGTGGACGCAGTTAACGAGTATAAATTCACGGCAATTAGATAAAATATGGGGATTCCTACTATATGTACATTAGACTGGGCCAAAAGAAACGAAAAATTTTCTTTTTTAATGGTACTCTAAAAATATTGTTCATGATGACAAAAAAAATTATCCTGAAAGTTTGAGCCCTTAATATTAATATTAAGGGGTGTATCATTACAACTATCGATTTTTTTACATCTACCGAATTTATTACCCAAAACTCGTAAATTATGAATCTGAAAAATTTAATCTATTATAATAATCGATAGTTGTAATGATACACCCCTTAATATTAATATTAAGGGCTCAAACTTTCGGGATAATTTTTTTTTACATCATGAACAATATTTTCAGAGCACCATTAAAAAAGAAAATTGTTCGTTTTTTTTGGCCCAGTCTAATGTACACCCAAGTTTTAATTACTAGGTCTAGAACACAATATTTTAACTAACTTACTTGCACATTTATCATGTCTAGGCAGACAAGAAGTTACAAATCATAATCGCAAAAATAAATAAAAATTTGGGGAGTCCTACTGTAGATGCAAGGTTACTTTGCGAGAAGGACAAGATAGAAAGGGACATGACCTGATTGGTTGGTGTTTTCCTTACCGCCACCCACGTTTTTTCCTTTTCTATTTATCATTTGTTATTTCTCGTTCTTATGACCAGAAGAGCTAACCAGAGACTCGGAAATCGACCGGTCTGTGGTCATGGCAACTCCCTTTACCCACCCATTCACCCTCCAACCCTCCTATCTTTCCATTCTCTCGCTCTCTCCTCTTACTCCACCCGCCAATGCGTATACGTCACGACGAACTCACGAGTCAGTGGTATTATGTGCCGAGGGGCATATAATAACAAGCAACATAACATTAATAACATCAAGTATGCTGCCGTCTGCAAAAACCACCATCCCCCGAAGTCCTATTGAAAAATGTCATTAATCAGACGTTATAATTTTTGTTCAAGTAAAATTTTTCTTCTGATAAAGAATTTTGAAACGATTATAGAAAATTTTTCAGCTTATTTAACTTTTACTGGTGACACATAGTTGATTACATTTTTTGTAGTCATCGCTATATTATTTTCTTGTATTCCATCTACTTGCAAAACAAATTCAAGCCTTTTGGGAATGAAAAAGCGTTTTTGCTGTAGGGTGAAATAATAATAATAGTAATCAATAATTGTTACAGAATAATTATTTCTCTATAATAAATATCGTGAAAAATCGTTTTCAAAATAAAATATTCTTCATTTGTAATAAAATAAATAGAAAAAATAAGAATGTTCTTATGCCGGCGAATAAAAGCGTTGAAAATATTTTATTTCAAGGAAATAACTGTGGCAATAACAGTCATGTTATTTCAACAGCTTCGTCGTTAAACTAAGCTCAAGTTGCTAATCAAGGTCGTCGTGGTGGATAGCGTGTCACAGAACAATCGTCGAAATGACTCTGAACTTAAACTTAAAGACGTGCCGGTCGAGTCGTCGGTAGATCGATGACCCACTGGCACGAATCAACTCAATCTGCGTCCGGTTTGTGTACCACACGTACACAGTCGCATCTACGCATGTGTACACATTCATTGCCCGTAAAAAGGTCTTCTTAAGCGCATGACAGGGCATTTACTTCCGGCGTGTAATTGATTACATCGTGATCAGCTTATTTACCGCGAACTTGGAATGTCATTCCTTTAAACACTTAAAAAATGTTGATCAACTAACGTCCGAGAGAATGATTACTATGATATTCAACATTAACAATAGCAGATTAAAATTTTATACGTGAAAATTATTTGTTGAAAATGTTCGTGTCAAAATATTTTTAAAAGTCTATAGTGATCCAGTTATGACAAGAAATTATGACAATAAAATTACGAAAAAACTGCACTGTAGGAAATCGACCTTATTGTAGTGTTAGCAAGAAAGTGTATTAAATTTTCGGAATTTGTTGAATATAATGTAATTAAAGAAATCTTATAAACTGTGCTTTGCATGCCTTTTTCTTCCACTGATTTCTTTAGGTAAATGTTTGGTATTGGATTAATAATGACGCACGCGAAATGACAGAATCATTAAGAGAAACGAAACGTGAAGTTCTTGTTTAGTCAGTAAGCTCTCGAAATTGTGAGGTGTCGTAAATCGAATGTTGCTTCTTAGTCTAGCAGCGAAAAATACACATCACGATTCACGCAATTTGCATGACATTTTTGTTTCACCTTTTGACGCAATTGTAATGAATATATTTTTTTTCTTCCATTTTTTCAGCTACTAATGCTACTATTTTATTTACAGTTATTCGCTTTTCTTTTCAGGATTTATCATATATATTTCAGCATAGTATTTTTTTCTGTTTTCCGCTTTTATTTTAAGGATACATAATTTTTTAACATTCTTTTTCTCTTACTTAATCTGTTTTGTAGTGATATTGGCTTCGTTATGATTTTTTAAATATTGTTTGAAAAATTTGCTCACGTCCAGTGTCGCACGCACTTTCCTACGCTCAATCTGCACGCACGCCCGAAAAAGTTATTTAACATTGCCTCGATGGTAAGTTGAAAGAAATACTTTTACACAATACGCTAGACACATGATTTACTTCGTCACGCTCGAAGGCAAGCTCAGTTCCATATTCAGATAGCGTGACAATATTTCAGAGTTTGCAAGCCTTTATTCTTTTTTTTTACAAACACCTTTATCACGTAATTTATGTAATTGCTAGAAAAATATTTTGCATCAAAAAATAAATAAAGGCTCAAACAATTGCTTGCAATGTTTCTCTTGAAGTTTGAAGAATAAACGTTATGGTTCGCTTTAACGACGTTATTCTATTTTTTCAAATACATTTTTCGTTAATGTACAATTATTTTGAAGTTGATTATATCACAGATGTCAATTTTATGTAATGATGACAAGAACTTATAAATTATGCTTTATTTGCTCATTTGTATAAAATTATCTGAAAGGATTAAATAAATTACAAAAGTATATATTTTGCTTACGGCATAACTTTTTTTTTGTATTTCCAACTTTTAATGATTTATTTCCTATAATTACCGAACCATCAATTTTTCCTGTTGAATCAATATATTTTTTTTTATTTCAAATTTTTGTAATTATGACTTTGGTATTAAACTATAAATCTCTTCAAAATTACCCCATTCCGCAAACTCATTTTCCCGTCCATATGTGGCCGAAGAACGTAACAACAACAAAAAATCCAATTACAATTTGAAAGTCACGAGAACTCAAGAAGCGTACTCGTCTTTTATTTATGGTACCAAGTAAATGACGAAAACATAAATGGTTTAAAAAAATAGCTATTTAATTTTTATTTGGAAAAAAATGATTCTGGTAATTATCGAATTATAAATTAAAAATAATGCAATTTCCCTGAAAATAACGCATTTTTGTGTATCCAGGCCACGAGACCTCAAGGAGCGTGTATGCTGAGGCATCCGACAATCAAGGACCCGTCAACGACCGGTTGGGAGGTCCTTATGGTAGCTGGATCATCATCGCGTGGCGTCAAGTGCAAGAATCAAGGGCTGAAGGGCTGGCCGCGTCGTTGGAGTCACACGTCAGCCAGCAATACTTACATTTAGAAGAGATTCGACGAGAATGTCGGACAGGAACAAGAACTTGATAAGTGAAAAGAGCACAACGACGAGCCCAGGTTCATCGGATGTGTCGAAACTGACGACGGGAGCGACGTCGAAGTCACCGAGCAAGTATCAGCCAGGTGTTAGGCAGAATACGCCAAACCACAACAATAACACTAACGCCAGCAACAAAAACACCACCAACAACAACAGAGGTCCGTCAGCGAACAATGGAGTCACAAGTCCAACAAGAAAAGAAGGTCTTTACGCAAAGAAAGATAGCGTTGGTTACCAGAGGCCAAACATATATGTCACAAGCAAAGATTTCTTCGCCATAAAGAAAGAAGATTCCTCAAACACCATAAGCAATGAGGCGCGAGATCAGTTGAGAAAAGGTCCAGCCCCGATTTTGGGCTGGAAAAACGGAAGTCCAACATTGTTCCCAAGTTCTCCGACGAAGACACCAGACACGTTGGACTCGGGTTCAAGAATAAATCACTATGACGACTTGGCGAGTGGTGGCTCTTCGTCAAAGAGCTCGGGGATAGGTCAGGACAGCGGAAACACTGAAGACCTCAGTAGTTTGGCTGACGAACGTCTTTTGCCATCAACTCCAGCGCTCACCATAGACAGAAGCGTTGAATCCCTGTCTCCGGACAAGGAAACTTACCTGGACACGAGTCCGGACTTAGCCGGCTGCAGGGATCTCAGTCTCGGCGACGATCTCAGAGACAGAATTGGACTTCTGAGTCCTGGTACCGATTGCACGGACGACAGGATCCCAGCGACGCCGGGGGACAGTTATCTGACGTCTCCGAATCTTACTGTCGGTCAAAGTCCCACTAGCAAAAGTGGCTTCGACTGTGGCAGGTCTTCGGCAGAGTCCACAAGGCCCTTGAGTCCTGAAAAGACTCACGGGATCCTGGTACACCGAAAATATTCCGATCCCGAGCCAACGATCACTGCCAATTACAACTACAACGATGTACATCAAGAAGTTAGGTACAAGGACTCTATCGATGGTTCCGAGAGCGTTCTCAATGGTTATGACGACGAGGACGACCTTGACGATAGTTTGAATCCTGGGGGAAGAAAGAAACCCAAGATCCCAGACGGAGGCTGGGGCTGGATGGTCGTGTTGGCCTCTCTCGTCATCTCCATGATCGCCGATGGGGTTTCCTTCAGCTTTGGGCTTTTGTATATCGAGTTTCTTCATGAATTCGGCGCGTCCAAGTCCAAGACCGCATGGATCGGGTCCCTCTTCATGGCTGTGCCACTTCTCTCTGGTCCGGTTATGTCCGCTTTGGTCGATAGATACGGATGTCGAAATATGACCATTTTAGGGGGCCTGGTCTCTGGGCTGGGTTTTGTTTTGAGCTCTTTCAGCGGTACCATCGAGGTAATGTACCTGACCTTTGGGGTGCTTGCTGGACTGGGCCTGGGTCTGTGTTACGTCACTGCGGTCGTGAGCATCGCCTATTGGTTCGACAAAAAAAGAACCCTAGCTGTAGGTTTAGGAGCCTGTGGTACCGGAGTTGGTACCTTTCTTTACGCACCCATGACCACCTTCTTCATCAACGAATACGGATGGCGAGGCACTTGTCTTCTTCTGGCTGGTACCTTTTTTAATCTCATCGTTTGCGGTACCGTCATGAGGGACCCTGAGTGGTGGGTTCTTGAACAGGAAAAACAGAGCGATGGTTCGCCCAGGAAGTCCATGGCCAGGTCTGAGGGTGGCAGGTCTTCCGTTAGTCAATTGGAGGATTTTCCCGGGGTCGAGGAACTTCGGCGGTTGCTGAAGAGCGGAAAAGCGCCGCAATACTTGCTGCAGAGCCTCAGGACTAGCACTGAAGCCCCCAGCAAGGTTGAAGGCGGCACGGCCTTTAGGAGCGTTGTCAATTTGCCAACTTTTGTTCGGCAGAGCGAAAAGGTTCGTACTCTTCAGGGTCTTGGAACTTAGTTTTCCATTCAAGGGGGTTAATTGACATTTTTGATGAGGTCATTCGGTTTTTCCTTTTGGTTAAGGAACACTTTTCGATTCAGCTATTTTTTTGTCCTCGGGTAGATCTTTTATTTGTTATTTTTGTGAGATTATGGATTGATTAATTTTTTTATCGTTATTTGTATTATTTAAAAACAATAATTTCATGTTTTTCGACCCTCTCAAAATTTCTTAATATTCTCCAAGCTCCTGGTGATTAACAAAAACCCGGTGTTAAAAAAGTTAAAATAGTACTTTGTCTAATTAAATTTGATATTGATAAGCAAAAAAATAATCTTATAATGTCTGATGGATATCTTTCCATCGATAGGTTCCGCTGGAGGTCCTCGAATCGCTGTCAGGAAATTCGCGACTCTACAACGTGATTCTGGAGAATTATCCGAGTTTGTTGCTCTGCCGAAGTTCGTCGGACAAGAAACTCGATGACTCGACCGCGGAAGTCTGCAACAAGAGTGGCGTCACTATGTCCATGAGGTTACACAACTGGTCTGCTATCTGCATCCTGCACTTTTTTCGTTCGTTTTATAGTACTATTTATTATTTTTAATTAACAAATTAAATTATAATTACTATACGGCAATACGCAACAAAAAGGTTGAGAAGAGGTGAGACCCTGCCATTGCAATTAGAGTTATGCACTAACAAATCTGTTATTTTAAGTTAAAGAAAAAAATTCTTTTGTATACTTAATTATAATTATATTTATTATTGACACTAGTTATTTTAGGTAAATATATTTTCCATTATTGATTATTGATTTCATGCAAATGTATATATTTTTAGTTACAAAGATTTATTTATTTTTCTGCACGTGGCTATTGCTGCATGAATGTAAAAAAATTCGCTTTCTTTCAATTTTCACGTCACTAAAAAAAAGATTTATCCAGGATCAAGCAAGCTACGGAAAAAGCAAAACCATCCAATGCACCTACTAAGGATTCTCGTCCAGGGTCGACTCACGCATCGACAAAAGTTCTTGCTACAAGGAGAATGTCGAAAAATAAGGATCTGGAACAAGTAAATCCACTTTTGGCCAAAGAAGTAGCTCAGGCAGTGAGTTACAAAAATTTGTATTTTTTGTTTTTTTTTTTTCCACAATAAAAAATACGATTTTCGTACGATTTCGGACGATTTTATACGCGAAAATATATATTTTATATTCTGTTCGGAATTGAAACAAATGCGTATTTTCACTATCGTAATTAAATATTTTCGCATATTACTTTATCAATATTAATTTTTTAGTCATAAAAATTGTTGTTTTTTTCAGGTTGCAGAGGCAGAAAAAGCAAAATCTCACTCCAGACATCATCTGCCTGGATTTGGTGGTGGCGTAGTTAGAACCGACTCACTTCCTTGGCTTCGAAGGCAATTCAACACCAATACTCACTATTTCAAAGACATCAGGGTTCACAGAAATTCCGTGATGTACAGGGGTGCAGTGCTTAATTTACACAAGTACAGATTGCGCGCCAGTAGTTGTCCTGATATTTACAGAAATAGTATGACTACCCTAGCAAAAGAAAATGAAGAGGTTAGCCCCGAAACTACAATAATTTCTTTTACTAGTGATTTGAATTTGACTTCAAGTCTTTTCTACTGCACGTGAAAATTATTTTTCATGATAATAATATGTTTTTCAAATTAGCAATTCCAACAATTTATTACAATTTTTATCATACGATAAAAATAATTAATTGTTCAGAAAAAAAGTATTAATTTGATAATCCAAAAAATTTGGTAATCCTTTTATTTGTTTGTGGAATGGTATCATTTTTGAATTATCCAATTTGAGTGTTTCATCAATTTCAAAGAATGCGACAAAAAATGTTGTCACCTTTATTTTCCCCTAAAAACTATTAATATTTCTGTTATCTTTTTCAACAGAAATGGTACAGCGAATTGGTGGACCTTCTCAAGGGCATGATGGACTTCTCGATGTTCCTCGAACTTCATTTCCTTTTGCTCTCACTGTCGACAATTCTTCTCTTCACCTGGTTCATCGTGCCTTACTTTTATCTCGCTGAACACTTGACGCGAAACGGTTATTCCGAATCGGACGGTGCTAATTTGCTGAGCATTATCGGCATTACGAATACGATTGGAATGGTAAGTGGCACACTTGTGAAAATATTTCTCTGACAACTTAACGGGCTGTAGATGAAAAAAGTTTTTTGCCGAAATTTTAAATATTTTCTTATATTTCTTATGTTTTTTTTCGATTTCTTAAAATTGTTTTAGATTACTCTAAAAATACCGATGATTGTCGATGACAAAAATCATGCGAGTTCATTCTGATGGGAGGAAACCATTTTTTATTTTGATTCGATGGGCGGGAGGTTGTCCTTGTGATAAAAAAAAAAAACTTTTTTTGACTTACTCGTCCCTCTAATAATAGTACAATTAAAAATAAATTGAAAAATTGTAAAGCAACGCTTTTTTAAAAGTCGTTTCTATTTTTTCCACAGATCGGTCTCGGCTGGGCAGGTGATCAGCCCTGGATGAACGTCAGCAAGACTTACACATGGTGTCTAATAGCCTGCGGTATAGCGACAATTCTCATGTCGGTATTTACTCATTACTACATATTGTTGATGATAACATCAGCAGCGTTTGGTCTCTTCTTCGCGAGCAACTTCAGCTTCACTCCAGTGATCCTCGTGGAGTTGATACCCCTGGAAAGATTCACCACAGCTTACGGTCTTAGTTTGCTGTGCCAGGGAATCGGTAATTTGCTGGGGCCCCCTTTAGCCGGATGGATATTCGATGTCACCGGTTCCTGGGACCTGTCTTTTCTCATGGCCGGCGGTTGGATAGTTTTGTCCGGTTTACTTATGGGAATAATTCCCTACACGAAGAATCGAAAGATCTGGGGCTCTGGACCTGTTGAAATGGAACGCGACAGAGATTGCGAGGCGTAATTTTAATTAGCAACCAAATGAAGAGGCGACGATTTGTTCGTCAAGTTGCCAGCGCCTCCATTGGCGAAATTTCGCACTTTTGTAAGTCGCAGAGAAAGTTGTATGGAAGATTTTTGCGTTGGTTTGTCTAGTGCGCAGCACTCTAATTTCCCTAAATGTGGCGATTCAGTCGCCTATTCACAAGTCCGCTATATAAACGCCCGTAAACGCTCGACATGTACAAAACTTCCAAATTGCACCGCTGCGAGCGCTGGCTGTAAATTCTAGCTATGTAAATAGCCGCGTAAATACTCGACCGTAAACAATTATTTCCTTGAGCGAATTTAAACAGAATAGGAGAATAGCGAATATGAATTGTTTTATGAATGAATTATTTCGTTTTCGTTTTTTATAGTGATATATATTGTCGTTATGTTTTATTCGATGAATATTCTCACGTTACTAGCCCACGTCGCTGGAATCTCTTAGGTAAATACTAATCGTAACGTGATTATTCGGAAGTTGATGATGATGAGAAAAAGTAATAATATCGTGTGCGCCGTTCGTTTAATTGCCATGGAATTAAAACGAGGAATTTTAATGCACGGAAACGATGCAATAGCCGGTCGAAGAAAAATATTACTATACGCTTATAATGATATAAACAATAAGGAAATATGCATTAAACTGTCCGTATATGCGTAGTAAATACATATATATTTACAATAACATGAAACAATCATGATACAAGCGCGTTTACGTATCCATCTAAACCGTGGGAGAATTTTTCCATCCTCCGCACTTTTTGGATTGCATTTTTTCTGCGCTAGACAAGGAATTTGAAATGAGTGATATCTGGATAAAAATTATAATTTCTCGATCAATTTTATCGTAGGGCTGTTCTGAAGTGTTCCGAAAAAAAATCTCACGATTAGCAAAAAGAGAATTTAACGGAGGCTGAAAAATCGGTACTTTATAAGTGCTATGATATTTGGAGTAATGCAATTTTCTTAGAGAAAGCAAATTTTTCCTATTATGCAGACACGGACCAAAAAACTTTACGAATATCCCGAATAAAATTAAACGAGGCACTATAATTTTATCCTGGGACGAAGATACGAGCGAAAACGGAGAATAAGATAAACCAGTCTTTTGGAAGTTTTACAACCGACCATATGCCTTCGAATAAATAAGAGTAATAAAATAAAAGAAAAACAGAACATTTTTCATTTCACAGACTAAGATGATTTAGTCAATGTACTATACAGCGATAAAGTGTAATATCGTGTATATATACATATGTATAACGATAAAAAGGTTAAAGCGCTTCAATATAATCAAATCAATGGAAAATGTTTTTGATCGTTTTTACACATTTTTGCGGATTAACTGACAACAATGAAGCCCAATTTGTACCACAATGTGTGTTTACTATACAGGGATTTAATTATAGAGATCGATTTACGAAAATAGGAACCAATCATTGGCAATTTGCACATTTTTTGTTAATTAACAAAGTCGTGTAATTAAGTGTCAAATTTCATGCGATTTGCCCGGTTTAAAAATGAATGCAGGATTTAATCGCCTAGATATTTAATATTGATAACCAGTTAATAATCATAGCCGATTTAATGTGAATGATATTAGTTTCTGAGTTGTAATTTTTGAATACTAAAGAGTCTCGAACATTCGGTCAGTTATTTTGTGAACTGTCTTCCGATGAACAAAAAAACGTTCCATATGTATTCCTAAAATTCACATTCCTGAAAATGACTTTCGATTAGTTAATATTATTAAAATTCCATTCGTCTTAATGTTTCTCTATATTAAGTACACAGCAGTAATTAAAATAATCCGTCGGTACTGACATTCTTCACCATTTGTTTATTCAGAGAGATTTTTGATGAATAAACTGTAATTGTTTAATTATGAATAATTTTAAATATTTGAATGATTAAAATGAAGAACACTTTTTTGAGAACACACAATTTCCGTCCCATACTAAAACCGGCGAAAAACTGCAAATTCATAGTGCAAAAACACGTGATTATAATTCACTTTTGTTATTTAATGCATAAAAATTTACAAAAGTGCTTACAAAAAATAGCTCTGATTTGACTAGTAAATGGAGCGCTCGAACTTAAGCTTTCAGCGTTAGATAAATGAATACAAGTCGCATCTGTGATTAACGCTCGTCGACTATGAACACTTAAAAGACTGCCACGTTTAGTACTGGCCTGCAACTCAGTCCTAAGATAGAAAAGAGAAAATTACAAAGAAAGTGGATTTAAAAAAAATCATTTTCTCACATACTTCGTATGTAAAATATTCCAAAGATATGTCATGAACATTAGCAACAAATGTGCATTAGCATAATTCAAACGAAAAAATTAATATCCACGAAAACGATTCAAGCGAAATGATTTCAGTGCCTGCTTAATATTGCAGCAAGTACAAAAATTATAAGACGATATGTTCAAATTACTTGTTTTCTCCGGAAGTTGAAGTCGTAAATTTCGTTTTTCTAACAACGTTATTAACTTTTACCCCATGAAAAAATATTGAGCGTGTTCCTTGGGCAGTTGAATGAATAAAAAAAAACTCTTCCGAACTCCGGCAATGGATTTTATACGAGAACAAACGGAAAGTATACAAATAGTATTAGCATGCTATAAAATGAAAAGTATGAGCAACATGTGACACTGGATTAAATTATACTCAAATTATACTCAATCAATTCTTTGGCAAAGCGTATAAAATATGAAAGTGCTATAAAAACGAATATAATTATGTACTATTTAAGTGTAACGCCAGTATAATTTGGATATGATTTCGACCAACACCATATACATCTCATATTTTACATTTTATATCATTGTAACACACTTTTTATACTTTTTTTTTCGCGAATACGTCGTTGTGCATAAAACGATGGAGTCGCGAGTACTAAGCCATACATTCCGAAATATATTATACACTATACATATATATTATATATTTGATGTACTATTGCATCGGAAAAATAAAACAATCGGCATTGTGAAGAAGTCGAGTCTCCATTGATTGCTTTGGGTCTATCTTAAGGGGACGGGTTGACTATTGATTTAAATAATTCAAAGGAAGTGAACGTTAAAGGCTCTCAATAACCGGGTGAAGTTGTTGGGCTTTCTGGTCCAGGATTTGGACTCGATCTGGGTGTGTCTGGGACTCCCAGTGTCGTCGCTAGCCTTTGAATATTCCTGGGAAAGCTTTTCGCGATTATCGAATGTTCGGGACTTAAAATTGCATCGGTCATAACACCCAAACGCACGGCTGTCCCATGTCTGTGCAGAGTCATTGACATGTCTGTAAAAAAAAAATAATGATCATTGTGATAAACGATTGAATAATTACCAAAAGAAAAAGAGGTGATTTTTTGAGATTTTTTCAATATGCAAAAAATCATTTACTGTTTTTATGTTTCTGTGCAATGACTCAGACAAACTTACTGCAATTCCCCTGTGGTGGACTCCAATAAACTGCGGCATCTACTCCTTCCACCGGCAAATCGCCATCAACGTGAGTCAGCGCCAACGAATATCGACTTGTTAAGTGCCTCAGGATTATTTTTAGAAAAATCCAAGGCAGACACGAAGTCAACAATCGTCTTGACTTTTCTGCAGCGGTTATAGCATAAATTGCACTTTGTCTCGCTCTGGCTTTTTGTAAATTTCTTTGTGTTACCTAAAAGATTGAAAAAAAAAAAAACCGTAATATCAATCGTATAATTAGCATAACTATGAAAATAGTTGCATGGACCAAAAATTCATAGTTGGGATTTTATAGCTAATCGTACTAATGCCATTTCTCTTGCTTCAATTCCTAACGATGATTTCTCACCTGCAATATCTCAACCAGATCATCTTGAAAAAGTGGAGTCCTTGTCGGCAGAGCCAAGCAAAGAATTCCTCTAAATTCGTGGCTCTTAACGAAGAGAGCTCGCTGACTTACAAATCTCGCTGTGGCAAGAACATCTTCGGGAATTTCGACTCCCGATGCTTTAAAGTATTCCTTGAGGGATCTCACCATTGCAGTCACCATTATTTCCGTTTCCGTAGCTCCAGTTACGCAGGATATTTTCCTGAGTATCTCCATGTCTATTTCATCCGACCAGGCGACGACTTTTCGACCGCACGGAGATATTGTTTGCAGCTGATTGGACTGAGCGTGCTTAAGAAAAAGTTCATCGATTATTGATCTCGGTGCTCCGATCGCGATCCAACTTATCGATAGAACTTCGATGGTTGCCTGGATTATCAATGGCACGTAGCAAAAAAGTGCCGAAGTCATAGTCTCGGGATAATAATGTTTTTGGTTGGAATTCAATGCTCTGAGCTCCCGGACCATGAGAATTGGCGTTTTCATCGTTAAGGTCACCGCGAGGTACCAAATCCAACTGATTATCGAGTAAATCATCTCCACTGGATTCAAGGACCTCACGAGAGCATAGAACAGCATCCCCACGCTGAGGTTTCTCTTCAGAGCTTCACGATGAAAAATCGGCACGATTTGGGACAAACCGAAACCATTTGATTTCCTGTAATTTCTAAATCGTCAGACTCATTACTCGTCAGATTATACTTGTATTGTATCAATTGATAATCAGCAAATTTAGTCCTTTCACTCGAGTAATGGCGAAAAAAATCGTTGCCTAGAAAAGCACTCCAGAGTTTTGCACAGCCCTTGGAGAAAAAAAGAACAACTATTGGAATTGCCGATAAACTATCGAGTTCAAAAAGTGACAATTTGTTTTTTATAGTTCTAACAATTTTGTGTTGAAATTTTTTGCGCCTCAATGTTTTTTCGTATTATGAACTTTAAATGTTGGGTTAATTTCTAACAAAATTCTTGTATTCGTAATATTTTTCAGCATTTTTCAATTAAAACGGTACCAAAGCAACATGAAAAAATCTTGAATGCAGAAATCCTGCTGAATTGCCATTTAAAGGGTTGATAATCAAATAAACTGATAAATAAATAACTCGCCTCGTTAATTCTTTGATAGTCGATACGATGACGATAATGAAAATCTTGAAACACTGGAAGAAGCCTACAGTCTCTTTGAGGATTTTGGGACGTTCGGTGGGATCGTTATTACAGAGAAATTCGTTCCAGTAATTGCTGAAACTCTCGGTGAGTTTCTGATGAAGTTTCGGGAGGGCTGACGGTTCTGTGTACAAGTTTGTGAAGGGGGAGTCGCTCTCCTGGCAAGCCCAATTACCGGGCGAGTACTTGAGCGGCAAAAAGTCGGCAAGCGTCAAGTGCTCTTGTTCAAGAAGCAAGTGATGAGCGCGTACCAAACAAACTTTGCTCTCCTGGCCACCGATGAGATAATTTATCACGTGAACTTGCCAAGGTGAGTGGGCCGGAGGCAGGAACTTTGAAGTCACGTCACTAACGACATCCTGTTGCGAAAAATAATTTATCATGATTTTTAAGCTGTTGAAAATTTACCGAACGTACATAAATATAATTATAATTTACACATGAAAAATGGGAAAGACAAATCAGTGTCACATTTTTTCGTAAGCGATTCTGCACATTTTCTAACTATTTTTTGTGACGGCGCTTTGGCAAGAAATTTTGCCCAATTCTTCCGCATTTAAGCTATGATTTTTTTAATGCTTGCGTAATGGCCAAAAACTTCGAAGTCACGCCACTAACAACGTTCTGATACGATCAATAATTTCTTATCAATTGTATGTTTTTAAAAATGTACAGAGCAATGGGAAAATTGAATCGGTGCAAAATTTTTAGCAAACCTATTAAAATTCATTTTTCATGTCATACGAAGAATGTAAAACCGAAAGTATTACATTCGAAAAAAAAAGACTCATGTTTTTCTCTATAAATCCTTCGAGGTAAAATTATATTTACCTGTATATTCGAGTCTGTAATCGGTCTTCCCTTGAAGGAGCAAGGTGAATTTATCAAGTGGTTATCCATGGAAAATTCAACATGATTTTTCCATGCGTACAGACCATATTTACTGCCCAAGCCCATTCCCATAAAGGGCCTCGTTGAAACTAGGTGAGTCAAATGAGGCCTGAGATTCTCGTCGATTGTCCTTCCCTGCACCATCAATGTGTATATACCCTTAGAAAAAACGATACTTTATTTTAAAATCATACATTGTTATTTTACATACCACATTGAAAATTTGATTTAATCCGTTTTTCGATTCAATTTCTGTAATTCGTCAAATGCGAAAAATAAAAATCCCAAGGGCATCAATTTCAACAACAATAATAATAATAATCGCATAAAGTTATTGGCGCAAAAACATTTTTTAAATAGATTTTGATAAATACGTATTTTATTTATTTAAAAATAGAAATGTTCTAAATTATATATCGAGTTTGAACATCAGCTCTATTCAATTTTCATTGATTTTTCAAAATTAATTTTTCATTCGTTCAACTTCACGAACATTGGAAATAGAATTTCAAGAAAGAACGTTTAAAAAAATGTAATTTGATAATCCAAACAATGAAATTTCTAAAAAAAAGGTTACATTTTTTAAATCAGTGAGGCAATTACTTTTTAGCGTTATTATTGGAATTATTTTGTCATATCTCGATCTACAAATAAACTCTCCTTTCTGAGTGGGAGTTTAGTAAAAATTCATTTTTTAAATTACAAAAGTGGAATAATCACCTGATTTCGTCCGTGGTCGAGAATACTCTGAATACTGTTTGCCTCCACGATAATGTATCGTGGATATCGCCACTTGACAAAACGCGTCCAACATTGTCTCAATAATTTGACAACTGCAATTATTTTTTTAAAACATAAAAAAAATACAATGCGATTATTATTGGTTTGAGAAAATTGGGTAACCGTGTCTTCTTTGCCTTCTAATCGAAATAATAATGCTAATTACTCTATCGCTCCAACACTAACAACAGACCAAGATAGTGCAAGAATTTTAGTAACGCGGCTATAACTCCGATGTACAAAGCGCTGTTTCGTTTATTTTTACCATTTTAACAGTAATACAATTTTTTTCAAACGCTACAAAAAATATTGTCAGAATAATATCATTACATTTTGAATTAAAAATGAAAACTTAACTGCAATATTTTACTTTGCATACTTAGTTTAAATCAATTTAAAGAGCAAAAATTAAGCGGGATTTTAGTCGTTAATAAATAATAACGAAAAATTCAAATCCCTTTATAATCCGAACCCTTCAGCCGATCATGACTAAATTATATATATATATAGCATCGCTGAATATTATTCGTTTATATACGAAATTTGTGCTCGCCACATGTATTATAAAATGTAGAAATTAAAATGCCTTAAAATACCAACCACTTATCCGATTACGGCCAGATTCAATACTAAGCAACAATAAATGCATGAAAACTACACCATTCCCACTCTATTCGAAAGAGTTTTGAAAACCTCGATAACAAAACCTCAATTTCTGCATAAATATTCGCAAAAATTTCAGCAATCAAAGACGAGCCGCTGCTTCACTCGCGTCCCAAATTTCAGCCGAATCGGTCGAACGGTTCTCGAACTTACAGGTCATTGAAAGCTCCACATACATACATTTTTGTCTAAGCCACTTTTATCGATATTTTGCACCAATCCGAATGTCGTCACTTAGAAATGTTGCAAAAAGAAAGTCCTTAAAACTAAGTTGTCTCTATGAGAAAGCAAGACAATAGAAAATAAACTCGTACGGCGCTCAGAAACCCCTTCGAATTACCTGAGTAGCTAATCAAGAGCACTGGCACGCAGAAGAGCGCAAGGAGAACCGTGAATCCCAGATCGAAGATAAAATTCAAGCCAAGGACGTTTATCATTTCGAATTGTGTACATATGTATACATATATACTTATATAAACAAGGCGGGCGTAGCAATTTATAGTAAATCCAGTGTCCACGCCCGACGTATCACAAAATTGATTTAATTCACAACTTCCGGTCTGTGTTCCCGTGCGGTTAAGACTTGTTACCGCAGCCCCGATATATAAATAATACGAGACACTCTGAGAGAGCCCGCTCAGCGCGAGATAATTACGTAATTGTACAATGCGTCTTTGGCGCTCGTTGCTGGAACACGCGAGTGCGAAGAATTGCGACTGAGCGCATCACCAAAGTTCAGCCAGAACGGATCTCGTTTTGAATCGTGTATACGAGTGTGGCGGTGACCTCTGAACCTGCAAAAGAAAGAGCGGGACGGAGAGTCTCTTCGTCGGCGACAAACCACATAAGCTGTGCGAACAAGTTGCTGGGAGCTCTTTCGCATTCTTTCCCCCTCTTCGTGTGTTTGTTTGTTTTTTTTTTGTCTTTGCAGAAGATTGCAAGTCTCTGAGCGCCTCAATCGGCTAGTCGATACTTTATCATCGCGTATTTAGTACACGGAGCGTGTAGACGCGCGCTGCGTTACTTACTCACTCTCCCTTGCTGAAGAAATTTCGATTGTGGCAATCGACGAGCTTCGTGACTTATGCTCGCCTGCTATACGCTCTTACTTATAGATGATCAGTTCTGCTGGGCGATCGTACGCTTCATGCAAGGCCTTTGGTCACCCGAGCTACGGAGAAAATCGTCTGGGATTTTTTTTTTTTTTTTTTTCATTTAAATCCGGTATGAGTAAGTTTTTTTTCTGTTGGCCTTTTATGTTGGCAGGTGATAAGGAGATTGGGTTTTGTTTGTTGTGGAATTCCGGGAGTCTTCCCGTTAGGTCTTCACTAATTGGCTATTGCTTATGTACGAACTGCACTGTGTACAAAGTACGGGACATAGATATCGATGTGATAAGTTCGCTGCTTTTTTTACACTTTTGTTTTGGTCAAATGCGGATGGTTCGCGATAGTCACGCGTATCGTGACCGCAATGAATATAGCGGGTAATATTAGGTGGGGGGGGGGGGGGGGGGGGGAGGTTACATTTGCGAAGCGTGTTAATTTCAATTTTACGAAGTACCGACTTATATAAATGACCATCAAAATTAGTCAGGAAACGCTGTCAAACACAAAAGTCCAAATAACTACTCACAAATAACTACTCACAAATAACTACTCACAAATAACCGCCACTCGAAAAGTACGAATAACCGCCACCTCAAAATTAGAAAAGGAAGAAAATGTCTCCTACAAACTTTTCTCTCCGAGTCAAAATGAAAAAGATGCAGCGTGCCAAAGTTTTCAATTCGCAGTGATCGTCTTAATTTCAAATAATTTTTTTTTTTCAAAAATATCCGCCATCGGGGAATTTAAAGAGGAACAAAAATGTGGTAAACATTTTCCTCTCAGAACTAATGTCACGGCGCTACAGCGTGCTAAAGTTTTTTTCTGAAGATGCAGAAATTTTGATGGTCATCTTATATAAAGGTAGCCGAAAAACTTTGACTTTTGAGCTTTTTATTGGCGCCGATCAATTGGTAATCGATTGGTGGTCAATGGCGGCCTAATTAAAACATTTGGTGGTCTCGACTTTTTCAGAAAAACTAAGAAAATTAAGTTTCAGTTGTTAGAACCGAAAGTAAGAATACATATAGACATTTATGCTCGGCAAAATAGAAAAATTGCACTCAGGTTACAACTAATAGACTAAAATAGAGTAATAATATAATTAATCTAGTCATGTGGAAAAATTGAATCTGATATTGTTCAATTTTTGCAACATAGAGCGCTATCGACATTTCTCAAAGCATGCAAAATGTTATCTATTTTCAACCGACTGACCGATTCCTTATCAAATTCATGATTCAATGATAGTTTATTTGTATATCACAATTTTAGTTAAATATATTCATACATATTCATACCTCGAAAAATTATAGCATGAATAGAGGTTTTACATTTTCTTTTACGCCACAAAATTTGACTCTCTGCACCAATTTGCGCCGTATTTAATCTTAAGAATTGTTAAATGAAAGTCAACTTGCGTATCGAATTTGAGCCTGATATCTGAAAGTGTACGAAGAATATCGTGAAAATAACAAAGTGGTACGTTTATACACACATTTTGTAACCGACTTTCCTCAATGTTTTTAGTCCATTTTGAGTATCCTAACATCAAATTCTCGAAAAAAAAAAATCAAGACAAAGCCTTGTCTACTATTAAGTGAAAGATTGATTACTACCAACGAAGCCGAGTTGCGACGTTCTTCAACAGCCCGTTTTCGAAAAACGTCGTAATTACTGTAATAATTGCTACAAGTCCAAATATTATTGCTAATACTTTTGACTTCCGCATCCTGCGTTGGTTATAAGTTGGGAGTTTTTTTCTGTCGCTGACTAACCAGTATGAAATATATGTTAGATTCAATTTATTTTGTCTTTGGTATTTTCTGATTGTCATAAGTGATAAAACGTAATTTTATACAAAAATATTTGAACGAATTAAAGAAAATATAAACTAAAAAATCTCTGAAAATGATACTGCGCCTTTAATTCACAATTTTATTGTATCAAAGATTTGTGGGGATTTTTAACGCATCAAATCAATAACTTCACTCCAAAGTCGAACGCAGAAAATTTCTACTTTCCAGTCGATTGAAAAAATGACAAATAAGGAGATTCTTTATTCGTGTACATAGAAATGGTAAGATTCACAGTTTCACAGTGGGTCGACGTCCTATATCTTTTCTTTTCCATTAAAATTTACTGTACAGTGTCTTACAATCTAGGAACTTATAAATATATTATCACACGCCTCTTCGTGTATTGCTCAAAGGAGATTCGCATCTCAACAAATCGGTACAAAAATGACAAATATTAAATAAAAGTGACTATACCTAACTATTTTACGAGAGTAACATTAATATTTGGTTTTTTTTTTCATTTCTAAGTTACATCACCTTGTCTTAGGTTTAAGATATGCGTGTGACAACAAAGTGTCTGTGAAATTAAATGAGCTTGAATGAATATACGAGTTTGTACTTTGTCTTCGCGATTCCGTCTAATTTTCGTCAGCATGTGCAATTCATGGTAACGAAAAAGAAGAGTATTTATTACAAACGTTAGTTCCGTCGATTATTGGCTTTTGGCAACGACCGCGTTTCGGTTCAACACATTTATTTATTTTCTTTCGATCTAAGCCAAATCTTTGGCAGTCTTTTATTTACGAGAGAACACTTTTTGTACCATAAAACTTTCATAAACAAAAACACAATCGCCAGTCCTGCTGACATACCCTTTTTTTTGGTCTCTTTCTTTCATTCTTTTTCATCTTATTACTATTCAAAATGTTGTTCCACAGTTATTGTACACTTTGGGACAATATTTGCTCGATACAATGCCATACGGCACCTGACTGCCTACTATAATACTTTCCGCACTGCTTAGTTTGTTCCACACGTGAATAGCTCGCGCGTTGACGAGCAATTTCATCGTCTCGTTTAACTTGTCGGGTTCGAAATATTGCCTCCACTTTTTGTAGTGAATTGGGTAAAAGGCTGATGGTGGAAAAACGTTGAAACCGTGACAGCGTGATTTCGTCATGTCTCTCGCCTGTAAAAAAAGCAATGTGTCAAGAAAAAAATTCCAGGCTGTTATAATCCAGAGCAAAAATAATTTAAGACTACTGGACTTGTTCATCGAATTTCTAAAAATTGCCAGAGAACACCGCCGTTCTTTTTCACTTTATGGCGAGGATTATTATCGAAAGTTTTGGACAGCTTAATTCTGTCATTCTGTTTCCAGCTTAATTATTACATCAATTACTTCCCGGTTATAATACAGAATTGTTCTATCTGCTGCACATTCTACAGTTATTGTTTTTCATATTTTGTTTGTACTGAAAGAAGGCCGAAAAAAAAGTTACTGGCGTATTCGCAACACGTAACTTTCTCATCACATTTGTTATGGGCGTGAAGTTTTTATCGCGAATTTCCTGGGGTATAGTAGCGAACTGCACGAATAAACATTTGAGAATTTCGGACATTAATTCTAATCTACGTTTTTCGCAATGATTTAGTGAGAACGCGTTTTTTAATTTGAATCCAAACTACGAGCCGCGCTCGCGAGGAGGCGCGCGCGATTTTCGCGCCTTCAGTTCAAGTCTTTTGATTTGGTCGTGTTACTGTCGGCACTGCGGTAGTTTAACAAGTCGGATTAACATTGTAATTATTCGAATAACAAATGTTACGAATTCTATTGCGTATACGAGGCCTCTGCAGAAGTAGCAATTCATATAAAATGCTATGCGAATGATAAAAACTCTAAATACGATGCAGGTATGGGTGTATGTATTTTGACATCATGAGTGTTGAATGCCTCAGATCTGTTTTGTCCATGCATTTTGGAAATAATCTGACAATTATGGTATATTTCTTATTGAAAACTCCTCAAAATTATTGATAGCAATTCTTTTTTTAAACGCCTTGTGACAATTTAACGAGTTTACTACTCAAATGAGTATACTATGAATTAAAATGAGTTTACTATTCATAGGCTGATACTAGTATCAATATGTATCAGAATGAGGCAGAATAACTTCTATATTAGCTTGCGTCTCACAACTGAATAAAAATGTCAATTCTTTCATATTTTCGGTGGAATATCAAAAGGAGTTGAGATACTTGATCGAATTTCAGTACCAAAACTAGGATTTGAATACAATTTCATCTAAAGTTATTGTACTTTTGGTACCAAGGTATTTTATATCAGGAAAAAGGATTTCAGACTTACTTGAAATTTCGAAATCGTGTCGTTTGATCATTCGGACTTAAAAATCGTAGAAAATTGAAAATTGCTCAAAATAATTGAAATAACGTAAGAAGAAGAAAAAATGACATAAAATGATCTGTCTCTTACGTATTTAGTGGCACAAATATTTTGCAGAGTCCTGGTTATCACTCCAGGACCATTGTTGCCCCACACGTCGCCCCTAAAGTTAGTTTTCAGGTCACGAAGGCACGCATCAGCAAGTTGTCGTCCCAGTCCAGTGGCGGCGAAGCCCATAACACCAGCAGCAACATCCTCCCAGTCCTCCGCACCCGCAAAGTTCGTTAGGCCATCTAGTGATCTGCAAACGAGTGAATGTTAATCGGTCGTTAATCATGAATTCCTAGAAGCATAAAATTATTTAACTGCGAGACGTTCAATAGTAATTTACATAATTTCTTCAAATAATCACTGAAACAATAGTAGGAAGACATTATCATTATTATGGCTATTCTCCCGATCGCAAATTTATCTCTTTGAAAAGCGACAGTCAGCGAAGCGTTTAAACGATTTCCGGTTATCCACAAATATTTCCGGTTACGCCCAAAATATTTATTTTACGGTGTTCATGTAGAAAACTCACGTGGTCACGACAACGTCGAGGTCCAAATAAATTCCTCCGAATTTCCAGAGGGTCAAATATCTCAGAATATCAGACATGTGACTTCTGGGCCATCTGCTTGCCTTTAATACGCCACTCGCATACCAATCCTCCAAGGGCGTGTTCCTAACGTAATCGTCCATGAATACTCTTCGTATTCGGACGTTCTTGTAGCTCATCAATTGTTTAACGATATGTTTTGAGGCGTTCGAAAGCCTGGCGGGACTCAGAATCAATAGATATATTGTCATTCTTGGATTCATCATCGCTGCTGACTCAACGGCGCAAGCCTGACGCGCTGTTATCACGATACCTTCCTCTCCGAAGCAAGACGTCTCATGGAAAAAAATACTCCTTCCTGGTACCGGCATGTCGAGCTCTGAAATAATAAATGCATTATTAGCTGTTTATTTTCTGAACGTTTTTTCCGCTGTCCGTCGTAAATTGTATTTTATACTGCATCTGACAGAAATTGCATCGGGCTGAAGTTTTGGACATAACTGGAATAACGTGAAACCATGATTGTTATTGAATTTTCAGAGAGTCCATCGAGGGGTTATTATTCAACGATAATTTCAATTTTTCGATAAATGTCATAATCGTAAAAAAATAGGTCTATGTTCAAAGTTTTTTTTCCTGATGAGAATGTTGGGTAATGTCGGACAATGTCGGAATCTCACATGCTATTAAACGTCGTCTTGTCAAGTTTGAGAGTTTTTTTTAATTGCAACATTTTCGGAGACGGTTGAGCTATCGTTGTTTTAACACAGAGCCACTGAGTGAAGAATTTGGCGAGAGTATATAGCTTATCAAAATTTTTGTCTTAGGGGCACATGATTTTTTCAATCTGTTTATCCCTTTGTTAATCAAACCTTATTACATTTTTTCCTGGTCAAAATTTGAATCTTCTTTCAAAACTCCAAAAATGTATTTGGTATAATATTAAATACATTATATGGGACATTCCAGACGAAACTCGACCTGGGTTTGACCCTCGATCGTTTTGGATTTTATCCCCGATTTTTTATCTTATTGTTCTTTCTCTCTCTCTTTCTCTCTCTAAACAGCACATTAAAAAATTATATACTTATGATTATTTATATCGGAAATACTAAAGGCTATTTTCTTTAAATCCGAAAAAATTCACATGAATTCTGTATTAGATATCAATATTTTTAACCTTAGATCGAAAGTGGGTTGGACCTCGCTCCTATTTTTTACGAACTTCTTTGAAAACAAAAAAGGAAAAAATTTCAATGCGTATGAGAACCTTTTCACCCCAGGCTACGTTTGTACATTTTCATGTACCTGAGACTTTGGAGAATATTTTTTAATTCTTTCGACCATCCGACCGCGGTTCAGTTGATATGGAATTGCTCATATATAAATATAATAAGAGTGACCGAGTTGATGGAGAATGGCTCAAATACAAGTTGCATCTCCATAGTCTATATAACCCATTACGATTACATTTTCATGTACCTCAGACTTTGAAGAATATTTTTCAATTCTTTCGACGATCAGACCGCGATTCAGTTGATATGGAATTGCTCGTATATAAATATAATAAGAGTGACCGAGTTGATGGAGAGTGCCTCAAATACAAGTTGCATCTCCATAGTCTATATAACTCATTACGATAGCATTGACATCAGCACAGAGCATTTTAATCACTGTTAGCAAGCTTCTCAAAAGTCTGCTCCCAACAAGCAACATCGACGACATTATTTATATTCAATCTCATCAAAACGTCTACTAAAAAGGAATACGCAACGTTGAATGAGCAATATCAACTTGACGACGTCAGCACACGAGGACATTACCATATTGCATAATCGAAGGTCACGAAGACCATATGGAGAACACAGCTTGCCATAACATTTACAAACGACTCAGAACTCTCACTCGTTCCATTTGTGTCAGGTTCTATGGTCGTCTACATTTCTACATTTTATGAAAAATAAATCTGCTATGTTTTTGTTAATTACTTCAAAATTTCACCGTATACTTTCGTATAGAAATTCCTTTCCATGTACTATTAGTACATTTTTTAAATAAAACACTTTTCGCACACTTTCGTAACATCACTTTATGTGCCGTCGATCAGCGGCAATTCCATAACAATAATGCTGCACCGTTAAAAATGCAAGTGAATTTAATATACCAAATAATATGAGATTTACAAATCAGGTATATGAATTCCTTCCTATTGTAAATTGAAGAATACCTATGCACACTTTTGTAACATGACTTTATGTGCCGTCGATCAGTGACAATTCCATAACAATAATCCTACACCGTTATAAATGCAAGTGAATTTAATATACAAAATAATAGGAGATTTACAAATCAGGTATATGAATTCCTTATGAATATAATTTTGTCGTAAATTGAAGAATACCTATAAAAATCCTACGACACTGGGTCATAAAAATTGAAGTACGCGAGTATCGTAATTTTCGTTATAACACACACAGCGTACGGTGGCCGTTTGCACGGAAAAAGTGTCTCTAATAGAGTCAGGCAAGCGACACGCCAAAAATTTGAGTGTCTGGAGTGTCTGTAGCGACATTCTGAAACTCGAAGGGTACGTACGATTTTTTAATTGAATCTTACTACTTTTCTTTTATTACAAAAATACCAGATTTAGCAGAGAATTGGAACTACTCGATACCGAGACGTACTGGCCATTCTAAGAATAGTGTCTCTGATACGGAAACGCAAAAGACACCCAAAACATTACATCTCCCGGAAACATCGACATAAAAATATGTTAATCATTCGATCTTCATCGTTATGACTTTCAATAATTATCGAAGTATCATAAACGATAAACCGGGTGTACATGTCTCGTTTCTTTTATTAAAAAAAAAAACGAATGAGCAGAGAATTGCAACGTTAGGACACACAACGGCCACTCCAAAAATAGCGTGTCTCTGATAATGTAATGATTACTCCAAAAATGACATTACCCTAGAGTGTCGAGGCATAAGTATTAGTTAACATATTAATGAGGAATAATCGTAGCGCATTAAGTGTGTACTTAAGCGTTTGCTTAAATATGCGCCAGCCGATTTATTAGTTGGACCAATCACATTGTTGGGTACAGCAATCAAGTTATTGGTTGTGTTGCCAGGAGCTTGGTGCTGCTAACCAATAACTCGGATGGTCTAATCAATTAATCGGCTGGCCTATATATAACCAAACTTTTTTTCCGTCCACTTGCGTGACTCTATTAAAGACACTCTGTGCGAATAGCTACAGCGTTTAAGATGTTGAACTTGTCACTGACGAATGCATCTGAAGATTAATATACGGTACATGAATCCGAGCTTCATAAATGGTATATTAATTTTCTAAAGATAGACAATAAAAATGTATAGTGTAAAAAGACCAAATTCGGTTTTTTTGGCAACTAAATGGTGAATCTATCAAAAATTTGCATGTACCGATTATTACATATATATATATAATTTCTTATGCACGCTGGAATATTTAAAGTGCTCCAGCGCTTCAACCTCCTTAAAGCCGCGACCGCTGCTACGAACGCATCGAGACGGCGCGCATTCATCACATGCGGGCAAATAATGTATGTATGTAACGGACGCCACGCACAGTTACGCTACGCCGACTGCCGTTCCTATAAGTAAGTTCTTCGATGGGTGGGGTGAGACAAGAGAAACATGATAGAGAGAAGCATAGCGAGTAACGGAGGTCAGAATCGTAGCACGTGCATACATGTGTGTTGCCCGAAAACAATAGGCACCACGCTGAATCGATAAAACGTCTCATAAAATATATAGCAGGAGGGAAGAAGTACAGCGGCTGTGTAGACACTAAAACTATAATGATAGTCTCTGCGCGTAGTAACCTTCCTTACTCAGTATTGATTTAGTAACCGATAGTGCATTCACAGAAACTTTGTTCTGAGAGAAACCATTTTTACGGCCAAATGCAATCTTTTTGTTAAATAATAATGACAGATTTCCGATTGCTCTTCCAATTTTTACTTCCTCATAGAATAAAGCTTTGTTTTAAAAAAAACGTATTCAACGAAGTTTTCATGTTGGAACGGTCCGAGATGATAAAAAATGTCGCGAAGTGATTTAGAAAAAAAAAAATTCAAAAATTTCATTCAGTAATTTATTTTTTACCATCTTAAATCCGCCCCACAATTATTAATGTTAAAGTGTTACTAAAAAATGACCTCTATGTGAATTCTTTTCTTCAGACTTTTGTAATAATGATTTTTTCACAGTAAAAATCGATAGAAGTGATTTACTGGAATTTGATTTTTTTGTATATTATTTATCGGCGACTAAAAATTTCGCTAAAATTTAGTTGTGTAAACGTTGCACGTTGCTTCCTTAGTATTTTTCGATCGACACACTTCCTCGTAGAGGTAATTTTGTAGACTTAATTGATTTTTTCTGTGTCTAGGGAATACAGTTCAACATCGCGACACTTTAATCTTCCTCTTTATGAAAATTGAGTATTTTTCGACTGACATACTTCTTCATAGAGGTAATTTTGTAGACTCAATTGATTTTAAAAAGCGATACGTTAGAAAATGCTACGAGCTCAGTTCGAATTTGAAATAAATCGGCCACATGTAATATTCGACGGGACTTCGTTTGCCTAGCATCAACTACCTCATTTATCAATATTATAAAATAGAAAATAAAAATAAAAATGGGCAGCTATTAATTGTGTGAAATTCCGACCTCATCATTCCGACATTCTTATGAGAACAAAATATTGCTATTTCCCTTTCTCTTACCGCGTTTGTCCAAACTCAATACCAAAAAACGTTTCGCTTTATCGAATTTCAATTCATTCCCAAAATTGGGGGTGTCCCGTTATGTCCAAACCTTATTGTTTATCCGACGCTCAAAATCAATGATTGAATTCGAGCGTTTGGACGAGAGGCAGTAAAAAATACACTTTGGGTATCGTGATAAATTTTTCGTCGAAAGTGACTTTCGTTCGTTTCCAAGTATTTGAAGCGGACAAAAGTGGCGGAAAAAAAAATCGTCACGATTCTTCACGATGGAAAACACAGGCACAACGTCCACTCACGTTCTTTCGAATCGTCGGAATAAAAATTCTGGATGCCATGCCGGGTGGAAGGTTCGATGTAGCAGGAGATGTCTTCGGCGAAGCCGAGAAAGGGTGCGACCCTCATGAGTATTATCTCATTGTTAGTAACGAAGACAAATACGAAGAGAAGGGTCGCACAGACGAATCCGAGTACCAGTCGCTTTCTCATCGTTTTTTCTCTCTCTACCTTCTTCAACACACGAGGTCGCGCACTGCAGTGGCAACTGTTGCCGTCTTTCTCATAGTCACGATGTGTAGCCGACGTTTTTTTCACGCAATCTTTGAGTCTTGACTATTGACACATTTTCACCTTTTAGTGAACCAAGTGTTGGGTCATTTAGTTATGTATATACATACATACATACAAAGTGAGATATGTTTATGTGTATGTATATATATATATATATATATACAGACATAAAAGCTTTCGTTTCCTAGAACCGATCAAACATGATTGATAAACTCTACTCCACTGACATTCATTCCGTTATTCACTTTAATTCGTAAAATGCCCGCCGAGGTCGCTTGGCTAATTTCATTAATTAAACATCTATCAGCTATTCTAGCGTTCCGAATCGATAGTTATAAACACCGAGCATGATTTCGATTCCATATTACAACGAGACGTTGAATCGTTTTACGCTTGTTCAGTGACAGAACGGCGTGCAGGCCGTTACAGAAATACATTGTGGCTGAAGCGCTCGTCGTTGCCGCCCGACGACTAGGAATCCCTGATTATTTTTCGACCTCTGACACGAGACACATTTCAATCACGGAAAAGGCCTTTATCGAGCCTCAAGGTGTGCCGTATAATCGTCTTGACCCTCGAACTTTGACGGTCGATAAACGGTTGTTTCGCTTCATGTCAGGGATTCAATCGCCACACAGGACTTGAAAGTAACGTTGTGTCATTGAGATACATAAGGACGTAAACAATTTAGTATGAAATGAAAAGAAGAATCGATTTTCCTTTTGCATGGGAGGAAAATTGTTTATTGCTTTTCTTGTTGCTTTACACTGTTCACTGGCATTTTTTAAACACGATGTTCGTTTTTTGTTTTTTTTTTTTTTAAATCTTCATAACTTGAAGAGTGATGACGCTTAGGACATCCACCGGAGATGATTAATTATTTCGCCGCTTCGATTTTATGACGTTGCGAAGCACAAACTAGTCACAATCCGTGCCGCTCTCTTCCGTCGTTGCTGCTGCGTCTCCTGTGCGGCCCAGCCACCGAATGCTTCGTTTCTCTCGGTTTCCTTAGCGCTATTCGTCGGTCTATCTCGTCGCTCTCTCGCGTTGAGCTGCTGCCGCTCTATCCCTTCCGCTGTAAGCGTGCACAGCGGTCGAACTTACAGCCAGCGCATGCGTCGCGAGATGCGCGATTTGCCGGAGGCCGGCTACGTTTTTTCTTTCCTTTTTTTTCGTTGCAGAACGATCGTTGTTATTGATAAAAAAAAAAAAGAGACATCGTATCTCCTGAAGGGGTAATATGATAATTATCACGATAATGGATTTTTAATATATCGGGACGTTTGCTGTCACGACTGTTAATAACTTCGAGAACGTCTTTCTTAAATTTATAACAATTCCGATAAATTTTATAACCCATTTAATCAGATGTAGAAGCAACATTTTTTTGAAATTTCATTTACTTAACTTCAAATCAGCAATTTGTTCTTGATCTCATGAATACTGATCGTCACCTTATTTCATTGGTAATACGGAAGTTATTTGTACAGTAAATATGGTAGAATTCCGAAAATTGAATGACAAGCTAATTTGTAAATAAAAATGAAATGCATTATTTAATGACGAAACTGAGTTTATATGTCCTGAATTAATTTCCATATATATGGGTGATACTATCCGCGATATGGCGAAGGCCAGTGTGCATTTCACTGGAAAAATATCGTTTTTATTAACAAAAATGACAGTGTAACGCTTAGGAAGCGCGACATGGTAATTACAAAGATATTAACACTTCAATACATGGGAATACTCGCAATTATTATCGCAGTCATTCGACAGCTTCCAGCCTATATTACTTAATTTATGGAATATTTCTGTTAAAATAAGCAAGTATTTCAATAAATGAACGTGTAATTGACTTATCCTTTCATTTTTGTAATTTTGATTATATGATATATATATAGAAAACCGTAATGTAATATGAGAGGACCGGATGCGAAGAGTGCGTCGATAAGGACTCGACACAGCAGCAACTGTTTACTTTCTGGTTTCACTTTTGTAGTGCTTCTGCGCTTGTTCTTTGGGACAAATTTTACGTAACGAAGCGCACGAGCTGCCCTTATATGTATACGCAGTGGATTCTGCGCATGGGTAGAAGCGAGAAACGATTTAGGAGGTCTTTGGAAGAATGAAAATTGGAGGAGGGGGGTCAGTGGCTATGCTTAAAAACGGGCCCCAACCGTAAAATGCTTGAATGAAATTCTAACCATACAAATCTATGGGTTCAAAAATGTGAGGTCTATTTCAAGGAATGAAAACGAAAAATGAATGGCGAAGGAATATTGTGCTATCGAAATACTTTAAACCCCACGATATTGTGTGATTTCTCAAAGATAAATCGGTACGTGTAAATTTCAGTAAATAATGGAATGTTGTAAAAATTTGTACGAATTTTCAGTCAAGTCGGAAAAAAAAATTCAAAACCTTTCGGAACAACATCGTACCACATCGTACGAACATATACCGGGAAATATATATTTTAATCTAGTTAATGTACAAAATAATATGTTGTCCTTACAGTTGCAAATATATTTATTTACTGTTGTTAAAAGTGTTAATATATAATTGTAGGAAAAAAATTATTTGATGGTTGTTTATTGACAAAGAAAAAAAGCTCTGTTACAACAATTGAATACGATCAAAGATGATACGATGTATCAAGGATATTTGATAATATGAGTAATGTACAAATATTGTTTTTTCGGTGTTGTAACAAGGACTGCGATTCAGAGGTCGAGTTGGGCTCACATTAAAAAATCGATATTCTACGACGCTACGAAGGGTTTCCTATTCGCGCAGCTGGTGTAGTATTTCCTAGTAAACACTCACCGAATTGTGTTTGCTTCGGTACGAGGTAAATTGTATGTAGGACACTACGAAAACTACGGTTGGTCAGAACCGGTTACCTTTCATGCCACCGCGTACACCAATTTCATCCCATACATAGCTCCCAATTGAAACTTCTTTCATGAGAAAGCCTGTTCGTCTAGCTCATAGTCAGAGTATTCATCTGGCAGAAGGGAAGGGCACAGTCCCAAGTACAAGCGTCGAGTTTTATTATTCCCATTCCTCTGCCCACTATTTCAATTATTAAATTCCCTAAAACCTATTATAAGACCGTTGAAAAATCGAAATTTCATTTTTTTTTTTCAACATTCCTCTGCAAGGTGAGTTTCAACATCTTCGGTGTTTTCGAAGACATCAACGGGATTCAGTTGTGCATGAATTCTATATATTTTTCGTACTTGAAATAAATTGTGTTAAAAATGTATCTTATGCGCGGAGTTATCTAATAGTGTATGTTTATTCGATATTTAGGTTGAAAAAAAGTGTTCAATAGAATAACGTTGCAATTAATTAATTGAACCGTTGCTGGAAATCCCGTGGAGGACGGCGACTATTAAAAAATATTTTGGATTATCAAAAACTATGTGTTTTCAGAAACTCTTTGGAATTTGGATGCCTTCGAATTTCTTAATTAGCTTTATACCATGATATTGTAAATATGAAACATCGTGCGGATTTTTTCATGTGACGGCCATCGATATCACATATCATAGTGGGTGTTATTCCGAGTATATGGGCATATCGCTTTATATTCCGACTATAGGCTTGTATCGCTTTATATTCCGGGTACACTTTCATATCGTTTGATATTGCGAGTGTACATTGATATGAACATGTGGTGATTGTATTAACGTGAGTGACGATAAAAAATATTTATCAGCCAAACGTCGTTCGACATTGCGCAGTAGTGCAATGCAAAATCGGTTGAGGTCTTCAGTGAGTCGGGCGCGGCACACGTTCACGTCTCCTATTGTCATTGACAAGACGGTCGAGATAACTGTATGCGCCAGACGTGTTTCTACTAGCTCAGCGAAAGATAAGAACACGCATGGCATGCAATGGACTAGCGCTTTTTAAGGAAGCACTCAATTTGTCGAGAAAACCACATTACTGAAGATAAAACTAGAAAATCCAAGGTCTCACAGGCACTTTATTAAGACACGAGAAAAGAGTAGAACGTTGAAACGCGCATATTGCTTGCGATTTTTTTGCCTTTGGTATTGTTTATTTCCATGACAAAGTATAATAACTCCGGTTTTAATAGAAATTATAGTAAAATTTAGAGCGTTCCCTTTTGCACTTTTATGTTAAATAATCAATTTTATAAAGTTGAATGCAGTGCAGAAAAATTCACTTCAAGAGCGAAACCTTTTATAATGAAGTTAATAAAGTTTTCGCGGAATTCAATTGAAATAGATTTTTTTTTTTTTTGTTAATTCAGTTTCCGGTTTTCGCAAAATTCTATACATCGATTTCAAAAAGTCTTTCGAAAAAATAAATTTCGATCGCTCGAAAATCGGTTTTCGAATTCACTAAAAATCGATCTACCGATTTTGCGAAGTTCGATTTTTCGATCTATCGAAAATCGCTTTGTCGATTACTTTCAATTCGATTTATCGATGTGTTAACATATTCGTTTTCTTAAAGTTCGATTCTTCGATATCTCGAAAAGCGCGGATTTAGCAAGATTTTATTGTGGCGTAAGGGGCGAAAGAATTATGGCGCGTCTATATCATTTAGCGATGG
Organism: Clistopyga incitator; assembly: GCA_947507545.1. Taxonomy (NCBI): domain Eukaryota; kingdom Metazoa; phylum Arthropoda; class Insecta; order Hymenoptera; family Ichneumonidae; genus Clistopyga; species Clistopyga incitator. The sequence continues at coordinate 9,302,056 of OX382176.1, forward strand.
AAAGCCAACGATTGTGTTGTCATCCGCAGTCGCGATTACAGGAAACCGTTTGTCGTGACACGGTGTCATACCGCCCGTCGCCGCCCCATGTTGAACTGATGAAGAGCGTAATTACTGGGTAGTGCAAGCAATAAAAATTGCCACCTTTGTTGTACCCGATAAAATCATTATATATGATCATACGTAACCACATATGATGATACACAGTTGCACGTGATTATAAACGGTTATGTACGACCACATGTACTGATTTTATTCCCGGGTATATCAAGACATTATAAATCTTCGTAATATCTCCTTCGCTCGTGACATGACGAAACGGAAGGTGAAATTGGAGACAACGTAAAAACAGTTATCGCCGTTTTTCTCATTCGCATCGTAAGCGCTGTTAAGAGGCAGTGATACTTCTCCCACCACTTTCGAAATTTCAAAACCTATTCTATCTCAAATAACTGCACCGATTGGGCTTGCATTTTGCCAGAATGTGCGGGAGGTTCGTAACAATGGGCTAAGTTTTTGGTTTGCCGAAACTCGAGGCCGTTTCTTCAGGAGTAGCAAAAAACCGAAAGTGAGGTGAGGTGCGGAAGAGACAGCCCTATAAAAGCGCTTAGCATCGAGAGAAGAAATTTTCACCGGTGTATCATTGAGCTTTAAGGTGATGTGAAAGCTCAATGAGTGCGAAAGAGATACACCTGATCTTGCAATCCCGAATTTCTCCGCTATCGTTGATCTTTTCGATAAAAGACGAGAAAGTGGTTCTGCAAAATTGTAAGACAGAGAACGGCTTTCTCATCTTTTGTTCGAAAAAATAACCGTAGCAGAGAAAAGCGGATTACAGTTATCGATACCGACCGAGTAGTTTCACATCACTTTAAGAGGCAGTGGTGAACTTTCTTACCGACGACCAACGTCAATAATAAATATGATCCAGCAGCCCTTTGACTTCACCTGTCGCGCACTATCTCATATTCTAAATCACCTCGATAGATATAAAAACTTTTTCTCCAAGAGCATTATATATTTCAATTAATCTAAAACGCTCACAATTATCAAATTACAATGTTCAGGAAAAAAGTATTAAAGAATTGAAACTTTTCGGTGCGCGCTCCTTCTCAACTTTTCCAATAAAACTTCGATAAAACGGAGACACTATTTTATTGACGCTCATGAAGAGTTTTATATTATCATCGACTAATCTACAGTTCCAATTGTTAAACCTTCAGTCGGTATGCCAAAATTCTACATTATCGACTGTGCGCCGAAAGGTGTGTTTTCTGTTCCTCTGTCTTACCGAACGGACCCGAAAATATTTTCAACGTGGTTGCCATGGGTAACGGGGCTTGTGCGATGAATGGCGCTTGCTCCGTCGAATTCCGAACGGTCATCAGGTACACAGAGTGAAAATGGCGCCGCTCGAGTGAGGTGTCGTTCGGTGAGCGTGCGAGGTTCCCGGAAAAGCGTGATTTCTCGGATATGTGGCAGGACCTGGACGGCCTTGGCGGTTCGGCTGTGAACTCCGGGGCACAACAGGTCGATCAGTTTGGCACGACGGGTGAGTCTCTCCGGAAATTCCATTAAATTCGTATTACCATAATCCTTAAATATCGGGTGAGAGAAAACGATTTTTATATCGAGGATAGAGAGCCTGTGTGTACGAGAATAGAGGGACAGCCTGCCAAGGGCTTTTCCCTGCTTTGGCGCGTGCGCTCAACGGTTCGACAGTCCTACAACAAAATATACACTAACGTAACTGTCTACTCCCATTCTCGTGGCTATCGGGAATCGTAAACAAAACACACGCGTATCCTTTCAATAAAATGCATTACCCGATCTTTTCCTGTGACATTGTTGGAAATGCTCAAATAATCGTGCGATGCAACCTATTTTCGAGCATTGCAGCACTGTGAATACATATATATGAATATATACAAGATAACACACATACACACAGACAAAAAATGTTGTGGGCATGCTTCCTTACCTTATACTTTTCTCGGAATTGCGAGGAAATATGCACAAGACATTGAGGAAAAAAAATGAGGAAGCAACTTTAGAAATTTTGTTGATGAGGTTTAATGATTCAATGCTTTATAAAATCCTGGTGCCTCAATTGTTTTTATTTAAATCCGGTAGCAAACATAATTGCAAGTTATCGCATGTGCATTATCTAAGTTTTTAGACTTATTTGTTACGTTATTTGGGATAAGGGGGGAAGGGCTTTATCAACTTTCACGAAATTTGATATCTGCCATCGCTGAATATTTATTTTCATTGATTCATTTGTTTTACAATGGTAACGTCGAATTTCACAAAATTAGAAATGAAGGTTTAACGATTGTTTGTAGGCTGTTGAAAACATCGTTTTGTTTCCATGGGAAATATTGAAAATTGTATATGTCAGTAGTTCGAGTTTAGCACTTTTATTGAGAGAGAAATTAAGGTCGTGCATAAGTGGGAGAGCACATTTGACGCAGTGGCTCTCGATTCAAATTGGGGACGTTTGTATATCGCGAAAAATCGGTATTGGTGAGGATTCGGTAAAAGTAGGGCTTGGCAGAGTTCCACTATGAGTATCGAACCGGACGCCGAGGTTGAAGTCCATGTAGTCGAGATAAATATTTTCGTTGCACGTTCAGGATTTATCTCGCGTAATCTTCGGTTTCCGGAAAGAACTTAGCTATGGAAATCGGCTTATGACGCCGTAATCGTTAGTCAACAAGTTGTGCTCGAGATTCGATAGAGAAATTTCATTATCTTAGGAGCTGCTGATTTAGAGATAAAAAATGATTAGAAGTTTTCACCCATGAACTTCATTTAATGTCAAATTTTCATGGACAATTGACTTTAATAGGTATTTACTTACATAAGTACGGAATTTTTTAATGAATTACCTGATATCACAAATTCTATACAAGTGCCGTGGTAAAATTATTTTTTATACTAATCACAAAAACTAAAGTACTTACCGTTCTCTCAATTGCGTCATTTTACGGTAAAAGCACTTTAAATTTTATGATTTTTATCTGCTTTTACCTTAAAGCGAATTGTCCATGAAAATTTAACATAAAATGAAATTTCTGTATCGAAACTCGAGCACAACGCTGACTTTTCGAAGAGCGATTATCCGTTTTTCTTTCCCTCAAGATTTAGCGTTCTTTTATCGGACTTTTTGAGCAGGGTTGGCATAAATGGAGATGACGTATGAAAGCAAACGTTTCAAGAGAGCCTGAAGCACTCACGGATCTTATATTTATTTATTTTATAATGAATGAGATAACCGCTTGAAACTGATGATTTGTAGAGGCTCAAGAGTTGGCTAAAAAGCATAACAAAACAAAACAAAATAAGAACCAAACCCTTTTAATCGCTTGATTCAATTGAATTACTTACAACATGAATAAAATATTAACCATTATAACTATCTGTGCAACGATTGAATGTAACCAAAACAAATACGTTTTTAATGGTTTTTTATACTTGGAGTTGATATCCTATTTTTAAGCTGTCTAATAAAAAAAAAACATTGCACATCATAAATCTTTCTAAAATCCCAAAACGCAAAGAGTCATGAGAAATAAAAACGCGATACACGTAACCGTGAAAGGAGGCTTAATAAACGTCCATACAAAAACTTGAGGCATTCGTGACATTTCACAAGCGCACAAAGCATTTTATGGTTGTGAAGTAGTCGGTTACTGTCGGGAACTAGGACACACATAATACCCGAAATATCCCGTGGAATTCAGGGCTCGATGCGAGCCCGGGAGTCGTTGGGTTCTGATATCGTGCGGCGGTTGCTCAGTGCTATTAATCGGGCACGTCTCGTCGACCCCGTTAGTGCTTGCGCGCTCTGCGAACTCTATACGGCTTTACGTCCATAGTGTAGCCGCAATATACACAGTCGAGAGCTCCTTACACGTCGAGCAACAGTTTCTAATTGTTCGGCTTCCCAGCCGCGCGTGGTTCACTCAGCCAAGCCTGCCATTGGCTGAGAAACGTACCTACATAAGACGCGGTTCGTCAGATTATCCACCATGACCTTCGAAAACTTTTTTTTACTCCTCTAATTATTTTTCTTCGATCCTGAAATTTTTATTATGATTTCTGTAGCTATCACTTTAAGAAATAAAAAATTAAGAGCCAAATTTGGGGATTCTGAAAGAGCGAAAAAAGAAATTAATAAAAAAAAATCACTAAACGTCTACTGGAATACTATACATTTTGAAAAACTTTTTTCGCCTTTTATGTCAGTCAAGGTTATTCAAAATTAAGAGCAGAATTGAAAAATTTCGAATGATCGAAGGAAAATAGTTGAAAAGACAGTGAATAAAGATATGAGATTATCCCCTACAATTTTTGATAAACTTTTTTCATCGTTCTTGATGTTAGCACTGCACCTCGAAAAATTTTCTATAAGCCCTGGACGTACGATTTTACTTTTATAACATTAACAGTCAAACAAACGCTTTCTGAATGCGCGAAAAAAATTAAATAAACATACAAGTCACTCATCCTCACTCCAGTCACTGTAATTTTTGGAAACCTTTTTCCTTCTCCTGCAAATGTTTGGAGCCCACGTTGCATTTTTTTCTGTAGATTCTGCACTTACCACTTGAGGTTATATTAAATTAAGAGAAAAATGAAGGGCTTTCGACTGTGCGGAAGAAAAATCTGATTGAAAAAGTAGCTGAACTAACGGAAAGTGCTTCGTATAAGGCGCTGCTCGTCCACACAGCTGCAGTCGGAGTGCGTACTGATGAAGGAAGCGCTGTTTACACGTTGGGGTTAGCGTTCTCGCTCTACACACCGTTCTCAAAGTATCATTGCGTAACTTCCGCGCAGACAGGTGCCGCTGTGCAGGGCGCGAAGCCGAGGAAGGAGATGTGTGAAGGAGAGAGAGAGAGAGAGAGAGGGAGAGAGAGAGAGAGAGGAAAAAAATATTACGGTACCCACTGTCGCGGTACGTAATAATGCGGGCTCTCTACGGTATATCTACGGGGGATCGGTCACTCGCACTTGCACCGCTCCCTCAAGCGTGTATATAGTCCATTCATACATTGCATCAAATAACACAGTACGTAGTGTATACGCATTGCGTGTAAACACTGTTGGCTTTGATATAATATACATCTGCGCAATATCGTGATGAATTCCGATTTAATTCGACAATTATCGAATTAATTATGTTGCAATAAATTCTTAATTTGCGGAATAACACAACGAAAAAAAAAGTTAAATATTTTTCGTTATTTTCGATTGTCTTTCGTCCTTAGTTAGAAATGTGGGATCACAAAAATTGAAATTTTCAATTCCCAAAAATTGAAACCTAAAACCGCAATAGTTCGGAATGAAATTGAATTTTTTCATCTCGTTATTGTCATGGAGAATGCAGGTTTTTTCATTGGCAAAAAAAATCATTTGCCTCTTCATATTTTTCAATGTCACTAAGCGTTATCCGATGCATTATTCGTCAATTCTACTGAGTCCCAATAATTAAATCCCGAGGCGACAATGGTCCTGAATTAAATTACATTTTTTTCATCGTAGGAATTTTTTCATCTCTTTGTTGTTATGTAAAATGAAGTTTTTTTTATTGGCTACCGAGCGTAGAACGTCCACTCCACGTACCTACGTTCTGACGTAATTTCGAGGGGAATCTGTAATAAAATTCCTGTGCCCCTTCTCTCGAGCTCTGGTGCATTGTAGGTATGACTTTATCTCCTGCCGAGCTCGAGTCAATTGGACGTACCTTCGTATACGTCTGCAATATAGTAGCTAGGCAAACTGCGTAGACTCTGCACAGAGCGACGAGCGTCAATGCAGCCTTAATTTCAAAGGGCTATTTTTAGAAGTTTCGCTAAATTGACTCTAATGAGTGGCGACCATCACCGCGGCCACGAGAGTCAAAGATTCCTCTTGTTCCTTTACCTTTACGTATATACACAGAGTACATACATATCCCTATCCTCGGTGTCTCTTGTCTTCATTTCCGCAGCCTACCCTCCGTCATTTCCGAACACCGAGGATGCCCGCCATTGTTTCTAAATGCCTTTTCAACTGCTCCCCACTTGCGTCTTAATTACCGAGGCTGATTGGCCTCAACGTGCTTCAAGGAGAGCGACTGGATCATTTATTAATCTACCATTTTTTTACTCTCTTTCTGTTTACTTCTTTATCTCAGACTTTACTAATTACCGGGCTCATCACAAATGAGAATCGTGAGCACTCATTACTTCATTAAATAAAAAGGATCGAAAGGAAAAGTTGGGATATTGTTTCCTTCTTATTTTCGACTTTTTACAAATCTACCTCTGTCTAAAATTTGTACATCAATTTTTGCTTCTTTACAGAGGACCCTTTGTAAAATTTTGAGAATAATGAGGAAGCAATGTGCAAGATTCCACTTTGGATTTTTGTTTTGGATAAATTTGTAGAGCGGAGTTTGGCGCGATTTTAATGGTCAGCTGCATATTCATTGCATTTAATGATGGAGATTTATAAATGTGCAAGAAATAGAATTGACTATTGTTGATTAACTCTTGTCCTTATAATTACAGAATTGACGCCCGAGCAGCAGAAAATCCTGATCGACATACGTCGGCAGAAGAGTGAATTGCTCCTGGAAATCCAGGTTGGTGGCATCATTTGAAGAAACGTTATTAAGGCGAAATGATACGTGAAGAGACCGTCAGGAAGGCTTCTCGAGAAATGCGACCCTGAAATGTGTCCTTAATTTCACAAGACCGTCTACGAATATCACTAAACGAACGCCCATTTTTTAAAAACAAGCATATTAATATAAGATACCTTCTCTGCATAAATTACTGCCTTAAGCCTTAAGAACTTGATATCAATTTCATAATTTCAGTCATGCAATAACTAAATTGCTACAGGCTTTTATTAATTTTTATAGAAAAAAATTCAATTAACGTCATCATTAATTCTCACACTAATTTTGTAAATTTCATATCACTTGTCATAGTAAATTTCAAATGTTTGTTGCCATACGTAATAAAATGTGAGATGTCAAAGAGAATTTTAAATCATTGCGACGATTGACTTAAAAAAAAAAAAAGTTGATTTATAGTAAATATTTTGATATTAAGGAATGGCTAGAAACAATGCAATGATGAATAACTTTGGCGCGACTTGGTTTCATTGTCGCACTGCGATGAGTGATCTCACGCGTCTTAGATTCTCCGTGAGTCACTCACTCGCGTACACGCAGCGATACGAAGCGAGATAAATAATTGAGGCACTTCAGGGCGTCACAGGCGCTCAGTGGAATTCATCGTAAATTTATAGCCAACGAGCGGAAGGCGAATGAGTGATCGTTCGGCGTTCAGTGTCTCTGCATTATTAACGAGAACATATTCGATGAGGGTGAAAAATGCATCGTCGTTGCACTGACCGCGTCGACGAGAACCTCGTGCGCCTTGACTTCCTGCTACGTTGGCCACTTTTAATTCTTACCTGAGCAGGTGCTCGGAACAGCGTCCTCGAGGTCTGACTCGAGACCCGCAGACGTTTCGGCCCTTTTATAATCGGGAACTCTGAATAGCTGGCCAAGAAGCCTGGGAAATTTTCAGATAGTTTGACTGTCCGTGCTGTTGCAACTCACAGCGATTAGAGGCACTAAATTTGTATGCGAAGTTGAGAAAAAAAATAGAAGGCTTGATTTTACAAAATTTATCTCCGGATACACTATTAAAGTCGTTTGGCAATTTTCCACTCATAAACTGAAATATAAAATGCTAACAAGAAATGCAATTGAAGTGTTTTTCGATGAAATAAGTTATTTGATAAAATTTGACGGCAATCGGGCAAGAAATACAAATTTTTAATCACTTTTATGGGTTTATTAATTTTCAACTGGTGAGCTAAATAATTTTTTACTATCGTAAACACGGTTAGGGTTATTTATTCTATTTTTCCTTCCGTTTATATATTGATATTCATACGTTTTCAGACAAAGCTTCCTGTTTCAAAAGAAAGGAAGGAAGTCCTTGTTAAGGACATAAAATTATGAGACAGCAATGTGCAACGTTCTACATCTTTTTTCTTTGAAACACTAACCGTCTCTTAGTTGATTGGATTACAGTTTTTGATACGAACTGGGCTCGCCATAAATGAGAATCTGCATATATGGAATATGCATAACGCTCCTTTAACGTTGACTGGATGGATACAGCAATTTTTTAAAGCTGGGTCGGGTAATAAAGTCTCGCGTAAAGTACGTGTTGCTATTTCATTTGATTATTATTTTTGAAGCCAATCAATACCATCGAAAGCATCGAGTGTAGGCGATGTCAATTTTTATCCTACGTCTAAAAGTTAAAAAAAAATTAAAAGATCTAAACAATTTTTATTCCAAATTATTAATAATAAAATTGTTTATTTTTATCTGCAATTTACATCCATTTTTTGAATTACACACATTATACACATGCTAAAATCGACATTGGTAATTATGCAGATGTTGAAATCCATTTACAAAAAATATAGCAATATCCCTTACTCATCCTCAATACTCATTCAAGAATCAAGCACTAGTGCTTGCATTTTTTTTCTCACGTCACGCAAAGATTTCTTGCATCTTTCCAAGCGAGTTCACCGTCCGTCTTTTTTTCCCTACTTTCGTTCCGCGCAGTGACGGAAAAGAGGGTCTCTGTCTCTCCAATTTTCCAGCTTTTTTCCTTGCCCTCACATTCGTTGAAGGAAAGGAGACTCTCGTGTCGACTCTCATCCAATAGGCTCCGCGCTATCTCGCTTTATATTTTTTTTCTTTGGTACGTCGCTTCCATTGTCATTTTTCGAGGCTCAGACCGAGAGAGCTGCAGCGAATCGAGAGCTCTTTGCCTCAGTTCGTCGTCTCCGGCTAGTCTGGCTGCGACGAGTTTTTTTTCCTCCCTCGCACGGTGGAAACTGGAATTTCCATGTAGGGCGTGAGTGCCACGACTCGATTCTCGACTCGTGAACGCAGTCGTGTTTTTCTGTCTCGTTGCTACGTACTTTTTACTCTGTGCAGTAAAAATCAGGTCTGGAAACCTCTTGAATCAATTTAGCAAACGATTAAGCTCAATAACCATTATTTTGTGGTAATTAAATGCAGCTTTGTTGAGGTTAAAAGTTAAAAAATTGTATATGCAGTATATAAGAAATATGTATAGTTTTAACATACAATTGGCCATATACAAACTGTATATACTCCACATACAATCTATATATAAACCTAACTTGATTTTTGGTTTCTATGTAAATTTTTGATAGATTGTCTATAGAATTTATGCAGACTATATAAGCTCAATTCCACACATTAGATTAGACACATTTTTTTAATTTGGGGTGATGTAGTGATGGCCTTAATTATTAGAAACATTGTTGAATTTTTTATACGTTACAAATAATGCTACGGAATTGATGTTCAAAAATTCGAGCAAGATAAACGGGCATTTATAGAAATAAAATTCTAACTTGCTTTCGAGATTGAAGCGATTGAAGTGGTATTGAAAATTCCGCTTTCCGGAAAGGGAAACTTCCGAGTCCGTCGACCCCAAAAACACATCCGACTCTTTTTTCGCGAGCTCATTCACAGTGACGTTCCCTCTTTCGTTTGTTTACGTCGCGCTTTTTTTACACTTTGGCTCACCACAGGCTAGTGAACTGCAATTCAAAAATAGCTCGACGACACATAACCATGGAATGATGCACATTGCCTTTTTCTTTTTTTCTTTTTCTTCCTGGAGTTCCACATGGGCTGTGTTGTTAACGACCCACGCGTGTGGCTGACTGCGCCGAGCTGAAGAAAAAAAAAAGATTACAAGAGGAAGCTCTGAAAAAAGCACTGAAGTATTTGGGGTTTATTAGCTCGCCGGATTACGACACGGCCACTAATCACTCGAGCTTACAGAGCTTTCGGATTTATTTTTGCTCAGGAATCTTAAGGATTACCCTCGAATTTGGAATATTCCTAAACGAGTTGTGAAAGCTACTTTTAAAAAATATATATATTTCCAGAAAAGTTAATGTTACAATTATCATCCATTAAAAATAACGGACCGCGTATTTTGCATTAATAAACAAATGCCTGTAACTGTGAAAGTGTACGCTGTAAAATATTCAGGTGGAAAATGTGTGAAGAACTTCCTAAGAAATAAATTGAACCATTGTGTTTCTACAAAATTGTAGATTCGCATTTTATGAATTCTGCTATTCAAATAATCGGTCACTGCGACTAATTGATTGAATAAACTTGGAAAAATGATTTAAAAATATATTTAGCTCTGATTTGACTGGTGCAAAGTCTTTCAACTTCCTCAGGAAGAACATGGCCCAGAAATTTTTCGCCATTTATGGTCTCGAGTGACATTACCTTGATGAAAGTGGGCTTTCGATGTTCGACTGAGTAACTTCTCTTCAGTGGCACGAGAGAGTCTGAATCGATGTTACCGAATTTCCCAAGTGATTTTTCCACCCACTCGTTGATCCATTGAGATGATTAATGCGAGTTTGAGTTGGTTTTTTTTCAATCTCGACGGAAGCTCCGCCGACCTCAATAATTTGCTGTTTTCTCGCAGGAAAAATTCAATTTTTTTTCCTTAACTATCGTTTTCCCTCTCTGCGTTTCTATGTACCACTTCTGAGCCATCCAGGCGAATTCAGTGCTTCTGCTACTCGCTACTGGAGATTAGCGGAAGCAGTGTTGAACTTAAGCCAGCGAGTGGTTTTTTCGTGCAGAGGGGGATCCAAGGATTGAGAGAGAAAAAAATTCCATTTTCTTAAGTGCTTGTAATGAAAGTTGCAACCATTTCATTACTGCAACATTTTTTTTCTACTCACTTATTTAGGTTATAAACAACTGCATAATAATTTTTTCCAATGCACCTTTCACATTTTAGTAGAAAAATGTATACAGATTCAATGGAATACATTTTTTCCCAGGTGCAATAATGAAAAATACGATCATGAAATAAACGTCAACGAGTGAAATTTGAATTTATTGGATCTTTAATTTGAATCTTCTGAAATTTTTTTACTCTGTTGCTACCATGAAAAGCTAATTCATTTTTTACAAATATCTGAAATCGGAGAAAGCCCATTGCTTCCAAATAATTCGTGAAATTTTGTTTTCTTTATTTTTCAATAAAAACTTATTGCTTTTCTACTAATTTCCTGGGAAAATAAAGAAAGCTAATTACGAATTATTTATAAATAGTATGAGATTTAAGATAATGAGAAAATTAGCTGTAATATTTCCAACGATGGACGGAGTATCGAATCACGAAAGAACTGTCGAAAATGAAGAGTTCGTCGGTAGAAAATTCTTTTTTAATCACATTCGAAGCAGCGGCGGTGTTCATCCTGAGATAAGAAAGGAGCAAGAAATCTTCTTAACCGGTCACCGAATCCGGCGTTGTTGTCACTGCGAGCGTCAGGTGGCGCTGCTTTCCGTTCTCCAGCAATCTCCAGTAATTCTCCGCATTGATATATCTCATTCATAAAAAAATAATGGCAAGGAAATGAAGAAAATCGAAGGCTTAATATTTCAATTTTATTGGTTGGATTTTTACCTTTGGAGCAATTATCAGTGGAAAGTTTCCAAGGGTTTGTCGTGCATTTTTCATTAGAGGCCCAATCGATAACCTCCAGCAATTAATATTGCCGCCGCGGTCGGTCAATGAACCCGACCGTGCATACCTTACAAAATATACAAAGCCTGGCGGGACCTTGATTATTAAAAATTGGAAAAAGTTTCGCCCCCCAGCGACTGGAACTTCATAGATTACCTACAAGTATTTGTCAGGGAGAATTATGATTGTTTTTATTGGATGAATCCCACTAATGATTTTTTTTTGTAATTATATACGAAACAACTTTAATAATCTCTTATTGACAAACGGATGAATACAAAAAAGTTATTTGCTTAGAAGATTCTAATAATAAGAGAGTATTGTAATCTATGCTCCGCCGGAATTCAAATTCAATCGGTTGAATAAATTATTGAACAGCCCTTCTTTTAAATAATACTGATTTCAGCGTTTATTAATTCATTAGTAAATAAAAAAACTACAACTTGATTATAGCTCGATTATGGGAAAAATCACTATCTCATCATGCTAATAATCTTATCAGTTTTTTGGGCTCAAATCTTGAACTCCTTAAGAGTGATTTTTTAATAACCTATATTATGAATAGAATTTTTTTCAAAAATCCTGCTCATAATCAGTGGATGGAAAATTTTGCTTACATATTATGGGCATATATTTTTTTTTACTGTACATTTTTTACAGCATTCCAATTGATATTAAAAAACAATATCATAAAAAAATGTCATTTAAATTTTTTTTTAAATTCAGTCTTGCATTGTACATTTTTTAAAAAACAACATTTTGTTGTAAAAGGTTGTGTATCTCTGCGATGAAGCAGCAACACATCTTTAATGTCGAGTTTGGAATTTAGAACGCCCCCTTAGATATTCCATTTGCATTCTTTTCTTTTCAAGATTACGTTTTATCACCAGTTCCGCACGTGTTTTTACATCTATCGTAACAAAATAACCAGGAACAGCGGACGGCGTCGTGTCGACGTCGTTGGAAGATAAGACAGCGCCGCTTCCGTAGGACGTTGATAATAGCGACTCGTGCTGTGCTTACTCATCGTAGCATCATTCTCCGGAACTCTAAATAGTGGAGGAAAAGCGAACCTTCGAAATATCCTGTATAACGGAAACTTATCTCTCTATTTTACTTTCTCAATTATTTAATTCATCCTTGCTCGCCCTTTCTGGACTCGCAGCACTATCCTATCTTGAGAAAAGTTTGCGCAGCTCGGTGGGATTCACTCTTCTATGCATAACGAAGATTTTTACTTGGGATACTCTGAAAACTGACGATAGGCTTTTTAAGGATAGGAGAGGGAGAGAGAAAAAGAGAGGCAGAGGCAGGAAAAAATTGGCACTGATCATTGTGGGACAGAAAAGTAGAAAAATATGTTTCACATAACTGATTGGATATTAACTTTCTTAGGGAATTGAAAATCATGATTTTCTTCTCTCGGCCATCATTTCTATGATGAGATTATGTAGTTTTTAAATATTTTGAAAAATCAATATTGTACTTTAATTAAAAATGCAATGATATGCAATATATGCAATTGGATTAAGAAGAAATAAACAATATTGTATTTTCACTTTTGTATATAGTTTGTAAAACCGAAATTTATTTAGTTTTTAGTAGTTTACCTTTGTTCGCTCTTGCTGAGCTTTTACGTTTTGGTATCTTGAAAAAGTTTGCGCAGCTTAGCGGGATTTCAATCTTCAATGCATTATGAAGATTTTGACCTGAAACGCTCTGAAGAATTACGTGAGAGGCTCTGTTAGACTTTCCACTGTCGTCTTTATGCGTACCTAGTAGAATTACAACACGTGACTCAACGTAAATTCGTCGTAAATACTTTGTGTACATTTTGCGAACTCGACCCTCTTTCCATTGCCTTCTCTCCTTCTTCTTTGCCTCGTAGCTTCAAGTCCATTCATCGTCGAGTGTTTCACGGTCAGTTTTGTTGGTACTTTGATGTAAGTAGCTGGTCTACTCGGATGACTGTCGTGCTAGTGAATTACATAATATTACACATTCGAATATGAAAAAACAAAATGTATCTAATTATAAACGTGGATAAAAAAACGTAATTTATTTAACTGTAAACATGAATGAAAACAATAATTTATTTGATTATAAGCGTGGATAAAAAGCGTAATTTATTTAATTATAAACATGAATGAAGAAAAAACATTTAATTCAGTTGTAAACGTGGATTTTTCATTTATTAATTTTTCCGAAAATTTGTAAAAATATTTTTGGTGGTGCATTTGATGGTTAATTGTTTGCCTCATGTGTTATACGCTGTTTGTGTGTTTCTGCAAGAAATTTGGCAAACGGAAGGTAATTAAATGTCATAGTTTCAATTGAATTCATAATTAAACATTATAATTAAATAGCGTGTGGTTGTGAATCGGTTGCGAATTGAATTATGAGAAGATTGGATCATGAAAATATTATTGCACGTGCTTTTGTTGGTCATTTTTAAATACGTGTGCAGAGTACATTTTTTTGCAATGTTTATTTATCTACTTATGCAGCTATGACAAAAACGATATGAATATTTAACGGAACAAAAATTATTTGCCTTCGAAAATTTAATTCCTTTCCAACCAACGGAATCAATAATAACATTGCTTGTAAACGACTTATTCAGTGTCGCAGTGATATTGTTGATGAATATTTATGGGAATTACCCGAAGAGGTGCTTGAGAATTCCCACGAACTCAGAGCAAGACGAATTATGCATAATTATGGAAACCTTGAAGAGATAGCAAAAGAAAAAAAATGCTGAAGAGAATAATTCCAATGGGAATCGTGCCAGTAGGTCTCGCTACTTTGACGTCCCTTCCCGAAACTTCAGCAATATTATTATAGACATTCGAGCCTTTTAAAAATTTAACATGGAGGACTCGTAATTAAAAAAAATTATTTAGGTGATTTAAGGTCGTTAGAAAAGGTGTCTAAACGCTTGTAATAAAAATTGAGTCCTTATTTTGCTAGCTCTCATTAGTTGCAACAAATAAAAAGAAATATTTGACTCATAGAAAAAAACTTTGTAAAGTGCGAAATATAACGAGGAAGTTTTATGCAACGTTCTACTTCGCATTCTTTTGAAATAAATAAATAAATAAGTTAATTAAACTGAGTCGTCGAGAAGTATAATAAATGAAAAATCAATTCCAAAATCTCAGCACAGACATTCGAACAATTTTCCTAAACCACTTTTCTCGATGTTTTCGATCATTTTTAGTATTCTGATATGAAAATAAAAAATTCTCCCCGACAAAAACCAGGCTTCCTCTGTGAAGCTTAACTTGACTCTAATTTGGTCAGTGTCAAGCGCTTCAACTTCTTTAATTGCGATTCTGCGCTCGGGAGAATCACTGTTTTATTTTCACCCAACCATGAGCTCTCACTGGTCGTAACAACGGGTTTCGTACGCTCTGCCAAATAATTAATTACCTGGCTCTGCAAATTTCACCAGTGCAACGAATTTTTTTTTGTTGCATACATACACACATCCGAACAATTTTTAGACCATTTTGAGTGTTCCAAGATGAAAATCGCGAAAATAAAAAATGTCATGAAAACTAAGCTTCCTCTAAACCACTTTTTTTTTATGTTTTCACATGAAATCCTAAATAATATATATATATATTTTTTTCATAAAAACCCACCTTCTCCTACGGGGTTAAACTTGGCTCTAATTTTGGTAGTGTCAAGCGCTTCAACCTCCTTAATTGCTCTTGTGGCTCTGCGCTCGAGAGAATCGCTATTTTATTTTCGCCCAACGAAGAGCTCTCATTGGTCGAAACAATCGGTTTCGTACGCTCTGCCAAATAATCAATTACTCGGCTCTGCAATCTTCACTAGTGCAACGAATTTTTCTTTTATGCCCCTATCGCTCGTATTCTGGCCGGGAAACGTGAATCCGAAAGCACCACTCAATAGACTCGTTTCGTGAACTCTGCAGATACCAGTAGCGCCGCCGCCATGCTCTGGTTCATCCTAGAAAAACGAGAGGAGAACACGACGAATGTTTTTCAAGTGGCTCGACTAGTCGTAGACGCACTCACAGCAGGTGGATACTGTCCAGACTCTCCGCAGAGCGACCAGCAGCCGAGATATGCCGAGGCTTTGTTTTCTTCACAAAAGGGAAGCCTCTGTGTGCTTCTCCTTTGCCCCATTCTTCGCTCTCTTCTCCTTTCTTTTTCCTTCTTGTTATTATTTCTCTACTATGGTATCCGGATGTTCGAAGCCTGTAACGCACTATGTATGTACAATGTTTTTGTCATCCATTCGGCTGCGAAGAAAGAATAAGAAATGAAAATCTGGCGTTACTTTGAAGCATGCACGGCATATATTTCAAGCGGAGAAATGTGGGACGAGAGTGAGAGAAAGGAAAAAATAATGACGCTCACAGTGGAAGTCGGAAAAAATTGAAAATAACGTTTGCATCATCTCAGAGAGGATAGTACATTTTTTCTAGAGGATTCAAAATTTTTTTATAATCTCCGATGTTTGCGACGCAAAATTATCGTCCATTTTTTCTTTTTTTTATATGAACAATGCGTTTTTTTTAAATTTTTGTATCCGACCTATGGAAAAAAAACACACGAAGCCAGATTTTTTCTTGTCAGATGAAATTTTCGGAGCTTTCTTTGTTTTCTAAATATCAATATAAGCTCACGAAACATCGATTTTAGAATCGTGCAACTGATTCCTCAGTTTTGGTAGTAATTAGTTTTTTTCAATCAGTGAAAAATTTTCGTTCTTAGTCAATCATAGGCAAAAATGCCGAAGGACTTTTTTGTAGTATTCTCGATTATCTAGTGGCGGAATCCGCCGGATTTAAAAATAGCAAACAAGAAATTTCTTTGCTCTTAAAAGGAAATCTGGCGGAATCTGCCACTAGATAATCGAGAATACTACAAAAAAGTCCTTCGGTATTTTTGTCTAGATCAATATTCTAGTCAGGAAACGCTGTCAAAGACAACAGTCCAAATAACTACCCACAAATAACCGCCACTCGAAAAGTACGAATAACCGCCACCTCAAAATTAGAAAAGGAAGAAAATGTCTCCTACAAACTTTTCTCTCAGAGTCAAAATGAAAAAGATGCAGCGTGTCAAAGTTTTCAATTCGCAATGATCGTCTTAATTTCAAATAATTTTTTTTTTTTTTTCAAAATATCCGCCATCGGGGAATTTAAAGAGGAACAAAAAGGTGGTAAACATTTTCCTCTCAGAGCTAATGACACGGCGCTATAGCGTATTAAAGTTTTTTTCTGAAGATGAAGAAATTTTGAGGGTTATAAAAAAATGTACAAAAATGTACATTTTACCAAAGAAGGAAATAGAAAAATTAGTTTTCGTTAGTACAAATTTTGTGATGACGGGAAATAAAATTTGTGACCCTTAAAACACTTTTATTAAATAGTGTAAAAATTCATTTAACTTTCTGCCAAGAGCGTTGCAATAATGGGCAACATTTTGTAGTGGCAATGATCGTTATTATCACTTTTGAAATAATTTGGAGTCATGAACCCAAAAAAAATTATTTCGCTACATTCCAATGACGTAACACCATTAAAAATGTCCATATTCGAAAGTAGAGACGGAAGTCGAACTCTGTCGCAGATTGATGAACAAAAAAGTGTGGACGTGCTGTAAGAATTTTCTTGTCCCCAGTCATTAAATTCATTAAGTGCTTTTTTCCTCTCTATCGTAATGACATATTACAATTAGAGGAATCGTTTTACCGTTAGCAGTAATTATTCTCGTGGGAGCTGGAACGAGATGCTCGCGGATATATATATGAGTTTTTGTGATCTCGAGCGTACATCAATTGCGGAGGCGAATAGTAGTACACCGTTCTTTTAATCCCACAATTAGCGAGTGGCAAAGTCGAGAAGAGGGCGACTGTATCTCACGTTGCTTCTGTTTGCTGTTATTATTCAAAATAATTTTCAACCAAAATAATTTATTCCTAGATTTCATTATGTGAAAAATGTATTCCAGGATCAGATACAGCAAAAAAAGTTGGTCATTTATCAAATAAAAAAAGAGTATATCTTTTTTTCCATTCGTATCGTTTTTTAAAATAGAGGAATCTTGGATGAAGATAAAAATGCATCATATTTTTTTTCGCGAATACGTAAGGTAAAATTAATTAACAAAAATTAGATTTGAGAAATCACTACAATTCAATGATGTCGATCAGCTCGGGTCATCGATCTGAGATGGATCGCCTCATATATTGATTTTTATGATCTCGAGCGTACATCGATTCCTAAGAGGAATATACATCGTTATTTTAATCCAACAATTAGCGAATCGTAGAAGTTGAGAGGAGCCCGACTGTAATCCACCTACGCCTTTTCATCTCTCACGACTCCATTTGTCCGCAATGCTCGCTATCCTCGCGCATTGTCGGTCGCATGCCAGCGAGGTCCATTCATCCTCTTGAGCAATAATCGTTTGTGCAAATTCCTGAAAGAGGAAAAAAAAAACGCGACCGTAGTGGGAATGTTGACTATATTAATTTTATCAACCGTATAAAGTATTTCTAAAATTAAAAACGAATCCAGACTCACTTTAAATGTTTGGAAAAGTGTTAAAGAATTTATACGATTTAAAACAAAATTTATGCATTCCAAAATTTGTGCTCTCTCTTTAGAGCTGATAGAAGGAGATAAAAAATCACACCGACCACATCCAAGAGGTCGAGGGTCAGAATCAGGTCGAATTCGCGTGGACCGCCTCATATATGAATTTATAATAACAACAAGCACTGCTTTCTCTGGCTGCATTGTCGGATGATTACAGTCTCGCGGTCTCCGCGAATCGACTCGTGGAGTCGACCCGTCGCGGCTGACGACATTGCAAGGTGAGCGGCTTTTGGAAACGTGTCGTGGAAATTCATTCGCTCGGGCGCACTCATAGCGACAGAGAAGAGGAGGCGCTGTGCCAGGGCGAAGAATATTTCGCGTGCTCCTTTCGCCTCGCGCTACTCCACAACTCGAACTCGGCTCGACGAAGCCGCGCCTTTGCTTTACAAGACACAATCTCATACTTTCGTATGCGAAATAGCGAACCCTCGATTCACCCACTGAACGCATTGACATTTGTCGCAAGCAAAACAAAACAGATGGGTATTTCTCTTTTCCTTCAGGGCGGCGCGAAAAAAAATTGAGAGATCTACCTGTTGACTCATTATCTAAAAAAAAAAAGAGTTGAAAATATTTAAATTCAAAACGGGAAAATAATTTTACCAAAAATCTTACATCTACACCTCACTAAGCACGGATCATTGTAATTCTACAACTCTGTAAAGACTTCCAGTGCACCAATTATTATTATTTTTTTTTATGTTAATTTTATTTATTTTATCTGTCAAAGACTGAATTTTTTTATAAAGATTTATTGCCACATTGAAAGTATAACGTAGTTTTATTAATATCGTGTGATTGTAGTACAATAATAATTATCAGTCTCGCGTTTCCTGTCATGAATGAAAACTCGAGAGTCCATTGGGAGTAAAGAAATTGCAGTGCGTGCAGTTATATCTTATCGCAAGGATGCAGTCGCTACTTTGACGGCGTACAGCAAAAGCTGCACACGCAACGCGTACGCTATATATAACGCATCGCCAGTCAATCACCTCTTGGTACCTGCTTTTTTGTAGTGGCAGCCGCGGCAACGACGGCAGCTGGAGCAATCGACCTTCGCGATTGCACCTTGTTGACGTCCCTGAGTCGAGGCGAAAGTTATTCGCAACATCCGAATTCGTCTGTGCTCATTAACGTCGTTGATAAATATCAGCGTCATCAAATTTTACAGTCGAAAATAGAATAACATTCGTCATTTGACGTAACAAATATTTTCCTGACGAGGGGCAAACAAAATTCCGCTAGAAGATGATATGTCTTTACGCCTGTATTTGTAAATAAGAAGACACTGACAACAGACAAGAATTTTGTAACGTATTTAGTGTGAATACAGCGTCGAATTGTGGATTCGAAAAATAAAGTCAAATTCATCATTTAACGTAACAAATATTTTGTCGACAAGTGGCAAAAAATTTCTGCTTAAAGATCAAATGTTTTCGTGTCACATTTGTAGATAAGGAGACACCGATAACAGACAAAGATTTTGTGTGGAATTTATTAGGAATGCAGCATCCACTTTTACATTCGAAAAATAAAACAAACTATCATCTGACGTAAAAAATATTTTGCTGACGAGTGGGAAAAATAAGATTCTGCTAAAAGATGAGATGTTTTATGTCTGCATTTGTAGATAAGGACACATTGATAACCGAGACGTGTGATGTGTGATGTATATAGTATAAATAATAACGGATAATCACGTGAGATGTTACCTCATTAGTCATTGATTTTCTCACGTGGTTCAAGTTATGAAAATTTATATAACGACAGGTCTTGAGGAAGACTCGAGGAAGTATTGCCTTTCGTGGTGGTTAATATCAGCAGCGAGTTGTGCAACGGAAAGCCCTTGTTGAGCTTATCCGCACCGTCTACCGATCTCTGGACGTGGCATCTTATTTTCCGTTTCTTTTTTCTCTTCGTCCCGTGGCTTTCGCGGTTTTATCCAAGTTCATCGGTCCGTGCCAATCCCAGGAGTGTTGGGATTAAAGTGGATCGGTCGAGAGATAATCACTGTGCCGTGTACATTATTTTTTGTAATCTAAGTCTGAAGGAAATAAACAAATTTAATAGACCCTTTGAGTGACCTGCGATTCTATTTGTGATGCTGATGAGCATCACAAATAGAAGGCTTTGAGTTATCTTGTCCATGCATCTTTAAATATACCTAAAATATCG
This sequence comes from Clistopyga incitator, assembly GCA_947507545.1. Taxonomy (NCBI): domain Eukaryota; kingdom Metazoa; phylum Arthropoda; class Insecta; order Hymenoptera; family Ichneumonidae; genus Clistopyga; species Clistopyga incitator. The sequence goes on from OX382176.1 coordinate 9,322,501, forward strand.
AACACCTTTTTTCTAAATAATGATATGCCAAGTAAAGAACATTTGCACTTGTCTATATTCGGAATTTCAGTTTCTGTTGCATTGAAATTATGTTCAACCAACCCACGTTGCATTTCATGCTCAACTTTTCAGGATCATTTCGTCTCTCAAAAACACTTTTCCGTCGATAAGAGGAAAATCCGTGTGTCTTAGGTTTCGAAGCCTATTTATGATCTTCATCGAAATCGGCGGGAAATACCAAAGCAACAGAGACATTCCTGACGAGTTGCAGAGACGCAAATCGTCGGTACGGTAGCTGCGCGGCTTTTCCGCGCCGGGGCGTTATCCCCGTTCTCTTCTCCAACGAGTTCCAACGACCCGTTGGAAGGGGAAACGACTACGAGCGTGAAAGCTAGAGAGAGAGAAAGAGAGGGAAACCTTAGCGTTCGACGTCCGACATCGGGAGTTGCGCGCCGGCCGCAGACTCGTGCGGATACGTTACGGCTCTTGTTCGTAAATGTGTCCGACGTCCGCATGATTTTATATATCTAAAGGAAAAAAAGAACACACACATAAAAAGTATAGAAATATAACCAAAGAAAGTGACAATAATGATAAAGGACACGAGAATCAAAAGTAATCAAAGTTTGAGAATAAAGAAAAGAACTTTTTTACTCCGCAATTTTTGCAATAACATTGCGCTATAGGGAATAGAAAAAAAAATCATTCAAACCGTTCTATTAAAACGACGTCAACACCGATCGAAGCCGCTATACACGATCACGACGAGAAAACCGTTTTGCAACAGTTTTATCGTCATAAAAACACGAGCGGCGAGCGTGATTTTTGTCATATAGTGTTATTGAGTGCAAAGCCTGTGATCTGTGATAGGAGAACTGCGTCAACCTTTGAAGAGTCGAGGCTACGTCGGTATTCGTTTCCCAGTGATAGACGTACCGATTTTCTTCAGTGCTAAGAGCCTGTCATCAAAGCGGAAGTTGCTTCGGAGCTTTTCGGCGTAAAGTCCACGTCGATTTTCATCTACCGATTGATGGACAGTTTCGTAATGCACGTCAGTGCGTACGTTGTGAATTATTAGCTTTGACGCTTATCGGTGACGAAGATTGAGGCGCGGGAAATTCTCTTCGGGGCTGTGGACATCGACGCTCGAGAGTCATTTGCGTCGATAAAGATTAATTAAAATTTTAATTGACATTCGAAAACGTGTGACTTGCGGATTTTTATGCGGGTTCGTTAGCATTAATTAACAGGTGTTGATTTGTGATACAGTGGGATTAAAATTAGTGCGAAGCTGTGAAAAAGGGAATTTATGCTCTGAGAAGTGTTGATGTTTTTTGTTACTTCACTTTCTCGAGAGCAAAAATACAATGATTTTCACCGGGAGATCCGTCGATGCCCTCGACGAGGTGAGGGCTGTTCAGGGAGAAGTTGAACGCAGGGATGTTAGTGCTATCGCTATCGCCGCTGGTTGGTTCTCCAGTCTTCGCAGGCCTGGAAGAAAGAACAAGAAGGGCTATCAGAAACAGGCTAAGAGCGCTTGGGATCTCAGCACATTGTCCACGGTTAGTGAAACGTTAAGCGGACGGATAAGGAAACTGCTTCCGGGTCGTGAACCGCAATGAAGTTGATTATTTGCTTTATTGTTTGCCTGTTATCACGCAGCTGAATTGAAGGTCGGCTAGGATATTCCTAGCCTGCGGATATATGATTTTGTCGTTATAAAAATAGGATCGGCACTTGGAAGTATCAGGCATTTATTATGTCGGCAGGATTTTTTTAAAGTTTAAAGTAAATTGATAATAAAATCCACAAAATTCTTATGCGAAAAAGGGACGAAAAATTAATGTTCCGTGTCTGTCCGATAATAGGGACTGAATCGCAAGTGGGCATTTGTACATTTACCTTAATATTTGGTCATTCTTTTCGTAATCGATGCAATCAAGTTTGTCGCTAATTGCATAATGCCTCAGTAGGTTATCGGATTTTTATCTAATCTGCGAATCCAGTGATGCGATGGTAATTTTATCGCTGCGTATTGGTATCTTTGAACGCAGAAACATCGATATTGGTTAATTTTTTTAAGTGTCGCAATAAGTCGTATCTATGACACTAAGTCATTATTTTCCTATCGAAAGAACACATGTTTCTGCATTATGACTCAATGTAGGTTATCACAAATTTTCCGGTCTCACAATTCACAAAAGATGATAAAAACGATTTCCCAAGTTTATCAATTCTCTCCCTCTCTACCCACTGATAATATCAGTATTCTCCACATTTTCTCACTACCGCATAGGAATTAAATTACCACCACAGGGAATCCCCTGAACGAAATTAGTCGTGCTCAACCTAGTAGTAGAATTATTGACCGCAAATTTACTTACCAAACTACAATGTGCCCTTACTGAAAATAAATAAATAAATAAATAACCAAATTCTCCAATTTCCCACAAGGCGTCAAGGAAATCAATATCGAACAATATATTTTTTTCAAACAAAAAAATGTAATCACAATACAACGTTTTTTATCACAATGATTAATAAGATTTCCTAAAATCGGTTGAAAAAATCTGTAAATATTTGTCGTTTCTTTTTGTTGATTAATGCCATGGGAAATTGGACTTTGATGAATAAGTCTCACTCTTATCCCAATAGCCCAACTATGACTGAATTATGCAGTGAATGAAGACCCAAAATAGAATTTTCGAAGTTTCTCACGAAATGACCGCAAATTTGCCGAAGGAATTTAACGGGGTTTGGGTCGGTAGACTCAACCTTAATGCATACCACAGAGAGAAAGAGAGAGTGGAATCGAATAAACTGAGTTGCCTCGCGCTACCGAGTCTCGGTTCGCTCGCAGTCTTGTTATCTCTTACTAGATCTTTCTCTCGTTATCGTTGACAAATAAGAGGGGGCTGTTTGCCAGTTGGAAATACTCCCACCCTCTTGTCAAGCGTGACGGAGAAATTATTCGGGAGTTCTTCGGCACATATCGCCAATAAAGGCGAAAAGAGGTAGAGAAAAAAAAAAATGCGAAAATTTATTTCGTTTACCATTGACGTCAGACTGAGATTTAAAATGTTTGGACCGTCTATAGCCATCGCTTCACTGCGTCGTCTCTATTCTCGACGCTTATTCACAGCCACGCACAAGGCAGGAAGAAATCGTTTTGCGTTTCTATTCCGACGAATCACGGGTGTGTTTTGTTATTAGCGATTTTCTTTCCTTTTCCACCCTCAACGTCTTTCTTACTCGTGAATCTATTTATATAGCAACCCTGACCGTGTCCACGCTTCAGCAATGATTCCGACTCTTCATCTGCTTGCGGTGATATTCGTTTTTCTTATCCATTGCTAAACACCATAAATTTTTTTTTTTTCATATACGCTTTTTATGTTCAGATTAATAAAATTGTAAATTTTTATTTATTCGGCATTTTGATATTTATTTATCTGCCCATGTATAAAAATATAGATTTTTTTTCCTAGTTCTTGAAATTCTTTGTGCGTAAAATTATTGTTTTTTGTTTATCTTCATAAATAAAAAATTTCGATATTTCAAAATATCATTTTTTTTTGTCCATGATGGTTTTTAAATTCTGTCTGCTGTTTTTTCAGGACAAATAACACTCGATAATATACCACGATTTTGTTTAAGATCAACTTTTTGTGAAATATTTCATCATTTTTATGGTGTTTATGTGCCTAAATCGAGCTCAGATCAACGTGCATGCGACGTTGACGTCATTTATACCTGCAATATTCATCACAACGAGTCACGATTGCTTATTTTGCTCACCTCTGAGAAATACTATAGCAACTAATGCATTGCAGTGGCGCATAGGTGCAACTGTGGCGAGTAATTGATGTGTAATGGTACGTGGCGGTTGTGCGGTGATAAATCGAGCATGCATCACTTCCCACCGCAAGTGAATCGATTCCAGGAAAGAAAATGAAAAAATAAAAAAAAAATTGATATCAATGTGCGAGCATCTACATAGCAACTAATATTTTCGCGATTTTGTTCACCCGTTTGCTTTTATTTCCGGTCCGTTTGCTAAAAGATTTATCACCATTTTATTATTTTTTTCTTTGTTGCATCGATAATTGGGTAATGGGATGTGAGAAAGAAAATTGCTTGTAAGGGTAAAAACGAAATATAGTGTAAATACCAATTTTGCATGAATTTATGAATAAACGCATCGGAAAATATTTGTTATAAATAGATAACTAATTTATTTTCACGATGACCTAATGCTTAAAAAACAAACAATGTTGTTTTTATAAATGCACAAGCAACCATTTTTTTCGCGGCGTTGTTTATCTGTTCGTATTGCTTAAAGATGGTATTTTTAAGTTTTAATTACTTCCTCTTAGTTTGAGCGCTTTTTGATGATAGAAGATTGGATACTTGGATGGGCTAAAAAAATTAAATGTTGTATGACTTAATAAATAAACTCGTTGGGAAATCAATTCGACAAATAAATGACTAATAATGTTGTTTTTCTATAATTTGTAGTTAGAAATGTGGAGGCTCATTAGTCGCGATAAGGCAGCGTTATCAGTCGCTGGACGCGTTATCAGTCGACTCCAAGTAGTAACGAGCTGTAAATTATCTCAGGAAATACATTAAGAGGTCCATGCCGTACCCGTAATCAGGTATCGAGACCGCCACTGATATTCCTGTATTCTGATTGGTTGCCTTTATTATTTACAAAAAACAAACCAGAAATTTTCATAAAAAACAAAAGTAAACATATAAATGTTTACGTCTCTCCGATATTTATTTCCATAGTAAACAAAAGAAAAGCCAATAATCTGTCCCAAGATTTATTCAATTAAGAAATGAAAATCCATCGTTTGGTAAATTTAATTAGAACAGAAAAAAAAATAAGTCGTGTTTGATAGGTCATAAATTGATCAAAAAATTATCATTCAGAACAACGAAACATTTTTTGAAAAGAACACCATTTGAAGTCCGATCAACATGCCAACCGTACTACGAATGGTTTGATAATAAATAAATAAACAATAATCTGACCATCGTTGCACGTTTATAGACGAGTTGATGTCACGCTCCATTTACTCTGACACACGAACACTACTTTACTCGTGGGTGGACATTAGAATCAGCAATGGCACAAAAAAAAAAGAAAAAAAAAAAAATCGCGGCGATGGGCAAGCGTCACGGATTCTTGAGTAAATGGGTCGATTGCTGACGTAATCCCACGACAAGTGTAAAATATAGCACGTATATTATTTATAATCGGCAGCGACGCGCGTAAATGCTCGACGATCGAGTCTAAACACAAAAGATCGTCGCGTAATCCAACGCCTGACGTCGAGCGTAAATATAACGTTGTTGGGTATACGACACGCAGCTACTTCTAACGCTGAAGAAGAGTCGACCGGTAAAGAGGTGTCGCTGACCGGATAAATGTGTCGATCACCTCCCTCAGCTCTCATGTGCCGGTCCAGTATCAGCCACACATCGATCACTCACACTCGATTTCCATTTTTTCTTCTCTTTCTCTCTTTCCCTCCCTGATCGAGATAACGTTAACAGGTAATTATCTCGGTACGCTGCACTTCTGCCGTAAATCCGCCGAGTACGTACTCGAGAAGCAAACTGGTCGGATAAACTTTGAATGTGCATTCCCGATGCACAAATGGGCCGGTAATTGAACGCACTCGACTACCTTCTGCTATAGCCACTTGACCCCCTTAAACTGGAAATAAAAGCATGCTCAATTTTCTAAAAAACACACGGAAATTGTTCCACTTACGCAATGTTTTTATCCAAAACTATGAAAAATAGATGCTTAGGTACTTAGCCACAAAAAATGATATTTTCTTCAAAATCAAAAGGAAAGGGCTGAAGGACTTCGAACGATCGCCCTTTGGCAATATTTGGTCACCGTTAATTGTATTACAATGATCTATATGTATGCAAATCTACGTCACCGTGTAGTGTCAATAAATATTCATTTGCTAGAACTCGAAAGGAGAATTTTTTGGTACAGAAATAAGAAAGCCTTTTAAATTAGTTAAATTCACACACAAAATAAAAATAATAAAAATGTCAAGTGATACTTTTTTTTTTCGAAATTAGTAAAATATTTCTCCGACTGAAAAATTGAGAAAGTCCGAGGTCTAATAGTTGCCGTTGAATCCGTGAAATTCTTATCGACAAAAGAACTTCACATGCAAATATTAACAATACCTTTTTAATCACTTGGCAAATTGTTCTAAATAATTAACCTAATTTCATAGCTCTTTTTTGCTTAAAATGCTACATTAAATTTAATATTCAATTATGTAGTAATATTAAACATGACTTTCCGACGTCTTTGATGTAAAGCTTATTAATTTCGCGTTAATCTTGTATATTAATTTTCATATAAATTATTCTCTTCATATTTTGCAAAAAATTCAAGAAGACTATTTAACGAACTTAATTTAAAAAAGATAAATATCTTGATAGATGAATGTAAAAAAATTCAACGATAACAGACAAATTTATATACAAGAAATAATGTCTACAAATTTATACAGAGAAGTTGAAACTGAAAAAACAAATTCACTGCATCCGCTCTGATGCATCAGAGATGTAAACACGGAAAATTTGGAGACAGGATATACGCCTCTATTATTCAAAACACCAGACGCGTCCAGCTGTGTCGTCCGGCGTGGGATTTACTTCAGCATATATTATACATTACTATATTACTACTGGCTGCCTACACGTGTTGTCAACTACGGGTGACCATGTCGTAGCTGCTGCTACTGCTGCTGTTGCGGTTTCGATTACGATTACGTTTACTCCGAAGGAGCTTCTCTCATCGATTCTCGCTTGATGACGTACACATCTATTTAGAATTGAGGCGTTGCTGTAAATCTTTGATTCTATTTTTTCTGTATAGAAGCGGGATTCCGCATATCGATTCGACCTGGAGATGAAATCCGAGAGTGATCGAGGGTCAGACCTCATTTTTTATTTCATTTTTCCATCTACAAAAGACAACCACAATTTTTATTAGATTTCACTAAAACAATTTATAGACTTATGATTACTGATAAGGAACATATTGAGTGCCGGAATTAAAAAATCCGACAAAATCCTCAAATCCTGTATCAGTTATCAATATTTTTAACCTTAGACCCAAAGTTTCCTGGTCCTTGCTTGTGTTTTTTTTTTTTTTTTTTTTTTTTCAAGGAGGAAATTGTCGGGAGATTAAATACGTAGGAATATTGTACTTTCCGATACAACAAATTCTGACAATTTTGTCAAATTTCTTCAAAGCGTCTCTTATTTGTTTAAGTTAAAAAATAATAAGACAAAACGTACGCGTGCATAAACACTTCCATACGTTTTCAACAGAAAATGTTTATGTACAACGGGGGAAAAAATGTTGGGTTCATCAACAGATCTGCACATCATGTTTCTCTACTTCCTGCTCAATTTTTCAATATTCGTTTTACAAATAAACATTGTGCGAGTTGCAGGAACTAGAGAATGACGAACGTTTACACGCGACTGGCGAGAATCCAAAATCGGGCCGTCGGCCTTGACAAAATCCGCACGAGTCAAAAGATTTTTCAGTGGAGGCGTTGGAATGTATCGATGGAGGAAAGCTTCGCACATCAAGGGAAATACGTCTTCCAGTTCGCAAGAAGTAGGGAAGAAAATTGCGTAAACAGACGAGGATAAGCGAAGAAAAGAAGAGAGGAAAAGTTCGAGCCGGAGATGAAATGTGTAGGAAACGAAACTACGAGGGACTAGCGTAAAAATGCGTCAGCGTTTGGCCTGTCCATTCACTAAACTGGGTCGAGAACGGAACGAGATGTGAATAAAGCCAGAGCTCGACCTTGCGAGCTTTTCGCAGTGAATTTCGCCAACGAGGAGAGAACATTCATCGTTCGTGGAGCTTTTGACTATTCGAGACGAGGTTAAAAGTCGTTTTCTACTCTCACATATTGCAGCAACGAATCCACTGCTCGTTCCCATAATTCAAAGTTGTTATTTCCAAACGACCTCATATATTTTTGAGCCTTAAGACCCACTGGAAAATCCGTAGTTTTGAAACTGAGCGAGGAAACGTGACTTTGAAAGCTAATCGACAAATTTGCGTAGGTGGATAATCACTTAGCGAACTTTGAACAACTTTGCATTCAAGTTAAATCAACGACTAATTTTTAGAATCTTTTCTGTAGAATCTTTTGTACTACTCCTGCAAATACTTTTTCCTGTAAAAATTTTTTTCCGCTAAGTCTTAAAAATTTCCTGTATCAAAATAGTGAAAATATTGAGCTTTTTGAAAAATTTATCTTCTTTACTTTTAAATTGATTGATACATAATATATAAAATGCTGGACGAGTCCTACAGCTCACAATATGCAAAAATTATACTTAAATTGTGAAGAGTTTTTCTTAACTTATGAGCACACGTCTAAATTTCGCCGATGAATATTTCTGAATAGTTGTTAATTGCACACGCCGCGAATACATCACTTTTTATGCATAAAGGCTTGCAACCTCGTTGAAGTCCTTCGACAAACCTTCAGTCTATTGTAAGTCTCGCATGCAATTCACTTTTAACTTCCTCCGTCACGAGAGGCTCTCAATTTAATAAAAGACATATTGAATCCCCGTAGAATGTGGGTATGCAATCTCGCCAAGGTCTCCGTCTCGGTACTTTACACGGCAAATATTGTCATTGTGAAAATTAATACACTTTTGCCGGAAGATTTAATCTAATAGAACTGTTTGATTAAATTCAATATACAAGTACGATGTGAAGTTAATAAACGGTATATTAAACGCGTTGGAAAAAATTATACTTGATATTCAAATTCTGTAACATTACCATACATAATTGCATATAAAATTCGATATACCGTTTTATATGCATAAAAAATTCCGGCAAATGGATATTCATTCTCGAAACATTTGTGACGGTGTACGTACATAAGACGATGCTAAAATTCAAGTTTTTCTGGACACCGATAAGAGCCCTTCATTTTTTTCCCCGAAAAAGGATTTATCGTTGGCTGCCGGTTCTCCGAATTTGGGAAAGTATGTGGCAACGCTATAATGCGTAAATAAAAATGCAGATCTCGAGCTTCGAGGAATAAAATGATATAAAAAAATCATGAGAAGGAAAGAGGAAAGCGAGATGTAGAAAAAACGCGATATTTACATGGGACGGGCTCACCTGGCGCTGAGTCATAATTTTCGAAGCGACTATCGCAAATTCTCGGCTCAGGTTGGCGCCCGTCGCACCTTCGAGAGAAGCAGACGGGATATTTATCCGCGTGACGTTGGTTAGCGACACGACTTACGTCGCTCACACTCTTGCAGAGGGAAGGCGAACGTGACTCTGCGTTATCTCCTTACCTCAGGCCAGACTCTTCTCCTATCTAAGAATGCTCGGGAAGGATATTTTTAACAGTGGAAAACGATAACTGCACATCGGAACTTGATAAGTTATAAACGTGTGAATGCACTTTGAGAAATCATTTATTAGATTCAATTAAAACACTACACTAGAATTCCGTTCATTTGAATGAACAACAATTTTATTTGCGAATCAAAAATGTTTAGTACATCATAGCCATGACCGTTATTGATTACAACTAAACGATTATATTTATATTTAAATTCAATGTTTTAGTTAAATATTGCTTGAAATCACATATTTATGATTCCTGAATCAAAGATACCGTGCAAAAGAAATGGGCATTTAAATAAACATATATACTCACTTCAAATAAAACGCTAATGGGCTTCCGGACAAATTTTCCAAAAAAAATTTATTATTTCAACTAAATTTTCTTTGAAATCAAAAGAATCTTTGCTCTGTGCCAACACCTGATTTTGCAACCTTTCTTTCACTGTGTTTGATCAACTGGAAACGAACGAAATGCTTGATTTTTTTGTTGTCCAAAAATTTTTTATTCAATTGTTATTGGAATACTGCACAAAGCGGGGAAGCGTTTTTTTGCTGGTTATAGAATAGAGATGCATATTTGGCGCCAACTGGGTTCATGATCATTTAACCTGTCGATCTCAATGGAAGGAAATTATATCGATAGGATCGTGAACTCTGATCTCGTTGCTCTGGTGCCCTTGGAAAGCACTCGACAACTGTTATTGTTGCAAAGTTGCACGATCTTCAAACGAAGTGTTTGAAGATCATTGCACAAAAAATCATGCACCTGTAACCCAAAAAAAAAAAAATTGAATGCACTTGGTGATAATTCATATAATTCTCTAAAATTCGAACCATTCTATGGATTTAGTTCACACTCAACACCGACTGTCTTTTTGTGTCCTTTGATTTGTTGCAAATTATTCAGCTTATTAGCTAAAAAATTGCGGCGATCAGAGAGCGTACAGTAATTTTTAATTATTCCAAATTGCATTAAAATTGACCACGTCGTTCAATTACTGTTATCAGTACAACCAAAGAAGCATAAATACTCTACTTGGGTGGAAAATTTCACCTAGATCACTAATCCCATTCTTGAAATATCCGAAATGCAAATATTTTCATTATTATAATAATTCTCATATAGAAATCACATTGCTGATTAATTTCGCAGCATAACAAAAACAAAGCAAATTATGCGATTAATGACTCTAAAAATATCTCGAGTTCCATTCCCCGTTGTTTATCACTCTACCATAAAGCAGCGAACATAAGATTCTATTATAGCTAAACGCGCAATATATTATTCCTGTGCACTGAATATTCGTTCAGTGCTCTTGTCATGAGTTCGAACCGAGAGTTTGCGTTGCTCTGAGTGCACTTTGCACCCTCTCCTCTCTCTCTTACACACACATACACATACACGTATGTGAACACTTAGGAATGATTTGCACATAAAATATACACGCAGGTCGTCGAGTTCCTTGGACTAGACGCGGAGAGCACTTTCCACCTCTCCTATATACGTAACAACACTACGTACTTCGACAAAAGTATGCTATACACTTAATATATATTGCAATAGATTTTGTAATACAACATTTTAAAAAATGCCGTTTTTTTGTGATGAACAACAAACTATTATAATTGTCAACGTTAGTGCATCAATATTCAAAGTGTAACTTTAATTGCTCAAAATCTTAATTGTCAGATTCTTGGTTTTTTGGGGGATTTTTCAAAATTTATCAATTCGATACAATATTTTGATTTTTCAAAAAATCATTTATAACAAATGGATCATCAAGAAAATCTGAAAAAAAATCTCGAGTGTTTTTTTGGGTACGTACAGTGATATAAAAAATAATGGAACATGTTGGGAGGGGTTAAATGCTTGCGGGGCTGACAGGGAATACCCCATATGTATTGTGTCGTTAGCGCAAAGAGAATCCCCGCGGAAGAACTCGGGTAACTGGGAAAACTCGATAAATCACGTGGGGCTCCTCTTGAATCTTGCTTTATCTCACTTGCTCCTCTTTACGACTCAACCCTTTTACACTCTCTTCGCACAATCCATTCCTCTACGTTTATGTACATAACTAGTGCTGTACATCCATTCATACGTCACCAAAGCAGTCAGACCCAAGTACTGCACTTCACTAGTAGTTCTGCTGCTGCTTCTGCTGTTGTATATAAGTTGCCTAGTCGGGTCGAGGATAAATCGTGCCGTTCGTGACCGAGATAAAAGAGTTCCACTTTCTTCCTCCTTCTGGTGGTGTCTTATTGTTTTTTTTTGCTCTCCGATGCGTAAAAATCGCTCGACGGCCTTCGGAAGGTCGAATTCACTGCATGTCGCCGCTTCTCCGACGACGATCCAACTTCATTATAATCCATAACTCAACCGAGAATCTCTTGGATGCTGCGCTGGATGCTAAACTGTGAATTGTCACTTTGACATATGTTCGAAAATATTTCCGATGAAATGTCACACAAGGCATTTAAAAAATTGCCGCTCTTCTCTAAATGTCTGAAAATATTTTCGAGAATTTCTAGATAATAATAAGAATTATTGATGCCGATCTGTTTACAAAAAACCAAGAATTATATTTTTAATAAATAAAAAATCAGAAGAAATTCTCCGAAGTTCTGCAGAGAAGGGAAATTTGGGCACATAACTTTATTTTTTATTTTTGCTAAAAAAAAACTCGTTAAAAAATCGAAATGAGATTGGCTTTGGATCTAAGCTCAAAAATATTGATATTTAAATTCGGGTCCTCGATATGTTCGTTATAAGTAGTCGTAAGTTTATAGTGTTTAAAAAAATTTAATAAAAATTGTAGTTGCTTCTTGGAGATGATAACATAAAAAATCTGACCGAGGTCGAGTTGTTGTATGGAATGCTGCATATTGAATTCAATTATTCAATACAGATTGTTTTTTTTTTTTAACGATTTATCTCATGATTTATTGATCTTGATGTAATTATGTCGCCTACTGATCGATAAATTCGATATGCCATTCGCTGCTGGTTGCCAACCACTGCACAGATTAGCCTATATATTCAGCCAGACGTTTCTAACGAGAGTCCCGGGATAACTCGGTCGTCGTTCTCCCGCGGGTCACACCAACTGCTTGCATCTCTGCTCTCTCAAGTCTCGCGGTGGTTGCTGCGCTGGTTAGCACACATCCGTTCGCACATAACGCGCATAACTTTGGTATGCGCGTGTGGACAACTCCATTCTCTCTCCTGCAGAGACCATGGAGTAGGTATACATATATAAGGTGTTCTCTGTCAACTCACCTACTTTTTCCGAGTCTCAGGTGTGCTTTCCTAATTAGTCAGATGTTCCAACACAGCGTAAAGATTCCCTTTGTAATTTTTTTGTCCGTCGATGCAGAGCCTTGTATTTCCTTGATTTCTTGAAAGTAAAAATACTGAAATTATGTATTTCAAATAATGCAAATACATTATGCGATAAAATGTGTTTCAGAAAATTAATCGAATTAACATTTGTTTGACCATCTTGGGCCAATTGATTCCACGTAAAATTTCAAAGACTGCACAAGATTGTTCGTAGGATCCTCAGAAAAATTGACAACGTATGGAAATCGAATTTTCGGGTGAAACGAAATTCGAATATCAGTTCTATCGAAAATGACATTTTATCAAGACTTTGGTTTGTGTCGCCGGCTGCAATTTTCCATATTACGCTGTCGCCTTTTTTAAATAGACGCTGCTCACATGTTCGTAAAATCAAAAAGTTTCGTTGTTTTACAAAAATTGAAATATTATTGAAAATTTATGATACAGTTAGATGTCTAAAAAGTACAAATTATTTGGCATTTATTTTTGTTGCGTGGATTTTTACCTCAGACATATTCGTAGAAAAGAAAACAAACATACATGAAAAGTTGATTTTTTTAATAGGCATGTAAAAAACATAAAATAAAAGTTTAGAAGCTGTTTCGAACGATCTAAATATTCACACAAGTGCTCGAGAAACTCTGGATATTTGCGCCTAAGTCGTAAATACGTAAAATAACGTTGTACTCCTAATAGGAGGCTCGGAAGTAACTGGAGAAAATAAGAAGGAGCTTTATGTCGTCTGTGCTTTGCACAAAAAACACCTGTGAGCTGCTTCGCGCTCCGGGAGTGCAATCGAGACTCTCCCGTGTTCAGGAATTCCTAACAGACCTTCAGCACAATAACCATACGCGTATTTAACATATTCTTGTGGAGATACAACGTTGAGCAAAAATGTGGTTTACAACCGACAATTTCGAAACAATTTCATCATCTTCTCGGCATTTTATCGACCCGCTCGGCTGTAATTATTTACTATGTAATACTTGGTAATAATTGCAATTCATGTTGAGATAATTGTGCGACCGGTTCTTGGGATTTTAGTGTCGGTTGGAAATAATGCCAATGGAGGAATAATAACGTTTTCGTCAGAAATCTTGAGCTTCAATTTAATTAATTAGGAAATAATCCGGCGAAGGAAATATTAAGTACGGGGGAGATAATATTTCATTTATTTAGTTTTATTATTCAAATTAGCAAGTGTATGATTGAGATGTTCCCAAAAATGTTGCAATTCTCATTTAGAAAAACAAGTTTCGTTTAGTCGAACGTTATTTTAACGTCGAACGATTGAATGAACAATTGAAATTAGAAGGGGCAATTTTTATGTTATAAATAAAACCATTGTTTCCACCTAAAAATGAGAATTTTTTTTTTCGTCTCTTCTTCTTTCGTCTTCTTTCAACAACATTAATTCACAGAACTATTTGAGATAATCATTATTTCAAACGAAAAAGAGTTAAAGTCGTTTCAGCAAATTTACCGAAGAGTTAAGATATTTTTCGTACTTGTTAGAATTGTTGAGAGAATTTTTTTGCTTGTAAGAATTATCGTAAGAATTTGTTCCCGCTTACAAGAATTCTTGTAAGAATTTATTCATGCGTGTAAGAATTTTTGTACGAGTTCTTGCAAGAATTCTTGTAAAATTGTATTCGTTCTTGTATTTATTTATTCTTGCGAGAATTGTCTTTCCTCTAAACCCAATAAGCATATACCAAATTTTTAATTAAATTACAAACAAACAATTCCTGCAGCGCCTATATGCAGATTGTCGCATTGCGCGTTATCCCGCGTGGCAACCGGGCGCCTGCTCTGCACGCGTGCTCCGGCTGCGTAAACATGCGTGAGTCAAAGTACATACACGCACACGCGATGCGAAGGCGCACGCGGAAGGCGAAGTGACTGGTGCCCTACGCAGTCCCTGCAGAGTGGCAGCAATTCCTGCAGCCCTCTGCGGTACGTGTGTTTGCGATTGGGGGGCTAACGATTATCGGCGTCTGTGTCCCATGTACGTTGTAGCTTGAAGAATAATCGGAGAGCGCGCGGAGCGCACGTACGTTGCATAGCCGTGCGCGCGGCCATCGAACTGACCGATTGAGCGCATACAAAGCATTCTCTGTCAATACAGTATTTTTTTTTTTTTTTTTTTTTTCGATTATCTTAGATTGGCACTATGAGTAGACATATCGTCTATTAAAAGCCACTTTGTGTGTTTGTTCAACATTTTTAAACCTGTATTTCAAAAACTGTAGGTTTTTTTTTTCAAGTGCAAATATCTCGGAAGATTGGAGTCACTGAAAAAGATTGTCTGGACATAATAGTTATAGTTCTATGTTAACTTTCGAACGAAAAATTTGAAATAATATTTACGTTCCGGTAACACCGATTTTTTAGCCGCGCGCACGGCTATCAAATTGACCGAATGAACGCGTATGAAGCATTCTTTGTCAATTCAGTCATTTTTTTTTCGATCATCTTAGATCGGCACTATGAGTAGACATATCAACTATTAAAAGCCACTTTGTGTGTTTGTTCAAAAAATTTTAACCTGTAACCTGTCCCGGCAAATCCGGGATGTTTAAAAAATAAAAAGTGAGCGAATTGACGGGGAATGCTTCATATAACGCTAGACGCTATGCGCAATAGTCGCACACAGGAGCAGCGCGTAAGTCCGGTCATCGAGAGTGCAGGGAACCGGCGCATTCCGAAGACTCTTAACGACCGCGACGTCCACCCGTTCACCCGGGGTTAAGCCTCCTTTCCTCGCTCGTTCGTCCGCTCATTTCTGGGCTCGTCGATGTCGAGACTTTCAATAGTTTCTGCTACTTGTCACAAGAAAGCCGTTCGCAACTTCGATTTTCAGAAGCTTAACGACCTCATTATTTTCCAGACTCCTTCAGGCAGCTCCTAAATAATTTAATAACAGCTATTAATATTAATAGCTCGGTCTGAGAAATTTCAAAAAATTTGTTTTTATTATTGTTAAGTTTCAGTCTGTTTTTGAAGTGCCATTGATTACGATAGAAATTGTGGTTGTTAGAAATTTATTTTTATTTATCTTAAATTTCGCTCTTTTTTTAAAAATGCATTTGATGACAGGTTGAAGGCCAATGACCATTAGCGATTAGGCGTAGAATGAAGAGCAGAAAGAGAAAATGAAAAAAATGATTTATTCAAAATTGTACATGTCTCAGGGTAAAAATGCGTATTTACTACCGAAATTGCGACTAGGTATACCTCAGCATATTAGTGAGGAAAGGGCTTAACGTTTTTATTGGGCAAAGAAAAAAAAAATATTTCCATAAAAATGCATTAAAAAGTAAGCTCCCCCATGAGAAAGCAAAAATGAAATGCAAATTAGGGTAAAGGCGAGAGTAATGGGAGCAATTATCCATTACCGTTTTTACAGCATGATTAAACGAACTTGTGTGAAAAAAACCTAATTTTTCTGTTTTTCAAATAAATCTAAAAGTCACATATTTTCAACCTTCGGTCAAAAATAAACAACAAAATGTAATGAAAACAGTAGTCATACGAATGAATCTGAAAAATATTTTCCAAAGTGCTTTTCCAATTCTGAAACTACGCCAAACTATAGAAATTTAAAAAAAAAAACTCTTTGTCACGTTTTTTTCAGTCCTGAAGTCTTAAAATTCCAATCGCCGCAAACGTCTCGAAAATTTATAAGTGAAACCTCCTTAGGTTGCAATTGGGACATCGGAGCTACGTGCAATAGTGTATATGAAGTCGATTTCACCGCTACAACTGACGATAATTAAATTCGTTCGTCGGCGTCTCTCAATCGAATCTCGGGCGTTCGGGGCTCGCTCCGCTATTTTGGGGTTCCTCTGCACTCGTGTCGGTGGACCGAACGGCTGCGCTGCTGCAAACCCTCCCGCCCCTCTTAGGTACATGGCATTCTACCAGAATATCTGGATTTGGCACCAATGCTTCTAACACGTAGGCTCTCGATTATTCTCGTCAAAGTCTCGTACTCAAACTGAAGTGCACAGGTCATTCTCATTTTTTCCCCCTCTCTGGGCTTTCCAGTTTTACCTTGGCAAAATAGAATGATTTTGCGACCAGCTCTCGGAGGACCTAAAAAATTCTCAACTTGAAGAACTTAAAAAATAACCGGAGCCTCAGATTTTCGAAAATCGTTCATGCATATTAGCGGAACAAAATTGTTATAAATTAAAATATAAATTAATTACAAGGATCCTTATCAATGGAGAAAAAATGTATGGCCATGAATTCGCAAAAAAATTATTTAATTCACGGAAATAATTATTGGGATGTGTCTTGCGTTGTTTTTTTAAAGCCAAATATCTAATTTTCGATTGATGTTGATGAATGATAGCTCATTTTGTTTCTCGATCGATACTCTATTAATCTGTCGATTATAGTTTGCGATGGTATTCATCGTTTGGGAATAATATTCATTGTTTTATAAAAAAAAAGTTACGATACAAGGTAAATCCTGCTCGAAATGTAAACCAAAGAAAATGACGGTGAATCAGTGAAAAATCTTTCAGCGAACGGAATGAGCTTCCGCTCGTCACGATCGAATCAAAATTATGAATTCAACTTTCAATAAACTGCGGTTAATATGTCTCATTAGTTGTTGGCATAAACTGTGTTATTTTTCTCGTTAATTGTTGCTCCACTTTTTTTTTTTAAATAAAGTAAAATCTTTTCGATTCATAGATACCTGCTTTTAGAACAGTTTCCGTTTTAAAATATGCACAAACGTCTTTTTATTGTATTTTTTTCCAAAAAATAAAAACGAATTGACGAGCTGTCGCAAAAATTCGCCGCTTGAACAACAATATTTAATCTCACGCTTATATGGAGCAACGGTTTTTCTCCGCTCGTCAAAACCATCCTCGTGTACGGAGATATGAATATAAAGCTGCATACGCGAGAGAATAACGAGGGGGAAAACAACGGACGCGGTTTCATATCAATTCCCAACCGGATACAACGGTGCCTTGCATTCATATACCGGCATCAAAGTGCATCCCAGCGCTAGGGTTACGCGCTAATTATAATAGCAGTGATAAGGAACTTTGTACTCGCATATATGCATATTTTCTTATTTTGTCTCTTCTCTGTCTTTGTCTCTCCTTATTCTCCCGTTCGAGTTAATTAAGCCTCAAACGCTATAGACTATGACCTCGTCATAGTCGCGACTACTCGACGAGAACTTCCTTCGATGACTACACGAAGGAAATGAGACATACTTTAGACTCGCGAGTAATGATAAATTATTCATTAAAATATCAATTTAATAAATTTAACCATTCGGTGTATGCTGTATTATTTTTAAAAATTTGAATTATTCATTACCACGTTGGATGAATAAATGAAAAAAAAAAAATTCTTGCTATTCGTAAAAAGGATTTTTCGATTATGGGCATTTTCTATATATGGAATTTCGTAAATTAAATCGCATATTATTTGATTGGGCTTCATTAATGAAAAAAATATTGTTGATTGTAATTATCGATGTATTGACTCAATTGATAAATCTGTACATTGTAGAGTGTCGTTACAAAAATGTTTCGAACATCAAGTTTAATTACTCATTGAGATATTATTTACATCAATTATAAATTCATACACTTGGATAAAACAAAATGTTGCGAAAATATGTTCCTACATAAATACAGAATCTCCACACTTCTCATTAATTAATGATTATAAAAAACTGACAGAACTTCATAAATTGAGCGATATTGGAAATTTACGCTGGTAAACCCCAATTCTTGTTTTCGTCATTATTTTCATCCGATTATCCTTTCTTTAATTATAATCATCCACCAACACATTATTGAAGTAAATAGAATAAAAAATTCCATACTGATTGCGAAACGTTGGATGCTTCGTTATTAATACCTTCATTGTAAAAAATCGACAAAATTTCTGAAATTCCTCGAACTACAGACATGTGGAATTTCCATCAGGAAATTCCCACTCGTGTTTTCGAAACATCGCTATTTTTAAAAATAGTTGGAAACAATAAGCTAGCGATAATGAGGTGAATATATATGAGCAGGAAAAATAGAATTCTCCCGACAAATGTAACGAATGATTTTCGGCTAAATAAACGAAACGTCATACAATTTGATTGATGGATGAATTTTAGAAATTCAAAAAAATGTATATTTTTGCCGGTTAGTAAACTTTTCATCGCTTGTCATTATTTTCTGAATTATAAAAAACCAGATTAATGTTTTTAACTACTTTGAAAAAAAAAAAAAAATGTTTAAACAACTAACTTAGCGCGATGAACTGAGCAAAGAATGTCACTGATAAGTCGAAGTTTTCATGCATAGTTTCGTGGATAAAATTAAATGCACAATTGTGATTAAAAATCAACGTGATTCAACAGAATAACTGAAACGAATTATTTTTGAAAAACATACACTGCATTATGTCTTTAGTTTTAGATATCAGTTTGTGCATGAATACGCTTTCGGTACTTGTACTTGTTTGTTTTAGATTGTATTTCGATAGTCAGGAGTTAAAGAGTGCAAGTGAAACAGCAGAGATTTTCTGAGGTGCTGCAGGCCGGTATATCGAAACGATGCAAATAGCCCGGTTAATTATGCCGGTGGTCCGATTAGGCGCTTGGTTTCTTGCTGTACAGCAGGTCACTTGTGCTATTATACAGAGCCAATGCTGCCACAAGTACACTACACTCTATCACCGCGAACATCGTCGTCGTCGTCGTTGCGTTTGGAGCTGTTCGGCAAGCAAGCAAGCCACGTTAATGTCGTGCCAGCTGGCTCGCTGCTCGAGACTTTAGAACGCTCCGTAAAATCTCGTTGTGAAACAGAGGACGGATCATTGTCGAGTTACTATAGCGGCGGAAAAAGCTTGGAGCGTTTAAAAGAAAGAAACTAAAAGAGAAGACGAAAAGTGTAATAGCGATTGAGTATATGTTGGTACAACGGACAAGTATTTTTCTGTACCCTTAGATCTGGTAATAATAGTTTATAATAAATGCGATGAATGATTCATGACAAAATCATGTTCTTTTAATTTTAAAAGAAAAATTCTTCTTACTTCAGTCAAGTTTTTGTCTTTATTTAAAAAAATGTTGTAATTTTTTTCATTGCTTATCTCCTCATGGAAAAAAATAAGAACTCAACGCGCGAAATGAAGCTCAAATTTAAATGCAACATTTTATTAAAATCAATTTAAAAACTGAGTACACCTTTTTTTTTTGAGTCAATGAAATCTTTTCTCTTGTTGCAAAGATTTTAAATACCGTGAGAATAAAATTTTTCAAATTTCGCATTTGTTATACGATTATTACAGAGAACGAAGAAAAATGCTCCCACAGAAAAAGGAATATAGAAAAATGGTGAATGGAACAGGATTCGCTCGTCTACCAGCGGAAGTTGTCCTTCCTCGTTAGGATGCGAATATAGGTATTTCTCCTTTTCGCAAGAGCGCCAAAAGAGGACGGCGATAACGGGCACTACGAGGAGAGCAGCCACTTCAGGCTTTCCTCGCGACGCGAAGACGAGGGGAGAGAATAAGAGAGGACCGACAACGACACGGTCGGTGGTCGGTGTTCATTCGCGCCTTGTGCCATTGTCCGCACGTATATGGGGCATTCCACACCAACTAGAGCTGGGTCTGACCATCGACCTCTCCGATTTTGCCCCCCATTTTTTATTTTCTTATTTCACCTCTAGGAAATAACAATAATTTTTATTAGATTTTTTTCTTTAACAATTAATATGCTTATGATTATTTATAACGAAATTCTCACAAGTCCTGTACCGGATATCGATATTTTTATAAATTTAAAGAAAAAGTGTTTATTTAGAGAAAAATATTCGCATTGATTAAATTTTGAATATAAATCAGGTCGGAAGTTCTTTTTTTAATTTTTTTGGAACATTTTGGGTCTAAGCTTAAAAGTATTAATATTTGATACAGGATTTATGAGAGTTTTGTCAGATTTTTAAATCCTTCCTCAGTATGTTCGTTGTAAATACTCATAAGCATATGAATTGTTTTTCGAAAAATCTAATGAAAATTATAGTTCCTTTTGGAAATTGAATTTCCATGTGAAAATTTTCATCTCCTATTTTTGAAATCTCCTGCAGGTAGAGGGGCCCAAGGTCAGACCCAGTTCGTGTTGGTATGGAATGCCCCATATATATATATATATATGCATACATCTACTCCCTACATAATTCGATATATTCCATGTAGTACATAATATGAATTGCAGTACATAAGTACACCACAAGAATGAGCCTTGAAGAGTGTTATGTGCCACCTATGAACTATACGTGTGGAGTAGCGACGAAGAAGAAGACGACGACGTCTCGTGGTTGGTTCCTTTATTCTTCGGTCTACCACATCCGGTCGGTCTTAGTCGTTCCTCTCTCTCTCTCTCTCTCTCTCTCTCTCTCTCTCTCTCTCTCTCTCTCTCTCTCTCTCCCTCTCTCTCCCTCTCTCTGACACACACTTTCTGTCTTTATCGTTTATGTCTTTCTCTCTTTCTTTTTCTTACTTATTTTTTAAACTGGCTATATTTTTATTTTTGGTCTTTATTTTAATTCATACTTTCACTATGATCCTGTGTTATTTCCATAACTTTATTCTGTACTCCAGAATTTATTTAATACTCATTCTTACCTCACTTTTCTCTGTCTCTCCTTCCCCCCCCCCCCCCTCCCTCTCTCTCTCTCTCTCTCTTCGCGTTAAGCTCCACGTTCTGTACATACAAGCGACCAACTGTGACAGCGAGTTCAGTACATGAATACGAAATGTTTGTCGCGTGAGAAAACCGCAGCGCATGATTCACTCTTACAAAATTGTTAGGCGTCCGCGTATGTACGGTCAGTGAGAAAATTCTCGCTACCGATTTCGTACATGACGCCGGTGACGGTCACCGCCAATTCTCGATAAGTGCCGTAAAGTGGAGCTGCAGTTGCGTGAATTAAGACAGAACGAGTCGAAACCTTTATACTAAGTTTTCTGAGAGCTCATTTTAATTGGTAAACATTGCCCAGGCAAATATTTTAATAATGATTGGATATGAGAATTCATTTATTCCAATCTTATAATTTAATTTGTTTAAATTTGTCAACAGTACGTCTACGAGTTATTTCATTCAACTTAAAGCAAACATCGAAAATGAAGATTTTGTTTTTCACACATACGGCCACTTTTCTTGCTCTTCATTTTAAATGACCAACAATGTCCAGAATCGATAGAAAAAAATGTCACGCTAAGCAAAAAAAAATATTAGTTCTCCACAAGAAAAATACAAAAGTTACGGTGACTCAACTGATGATTAGCAACTTTCTCAATTGTATTTTTTCTTTCTTATTTTGTTACTTTTTTTCGATTTTCATAAGTTATAAACAATAATGGGGCTTGTCCAGAACCTATAGAAAATTTACCATGGACTTGAAGAGCTAAATTTGTTTTTACAAATTTATGGTTGCTTCACTGACACGGAATGCCTCGTATAAAATGTGTTATACCTTCTCGCCTTCGTTTCTATAAAGGTGGCAGCGATTCAATCCTCCAGGATCACTGATGGCCTCCTCGTCGACGTCGGAACAGCGAATAGCGAGGAAAATGCTAGCCCGTAGAGCCGCACCCCTTTTCTTTATCGTGATTATCATCCCTCTCTCGCCCTCACCTCGTAATATTCCTACAACCGCGACGAAAATCGCTTTCCAAGAGCCACGATGTTTGCTCTCGACTTACCACTCCCAGTAGCCGCTTCCGTGTATATTCTCCGCCAGAAAATATCCTCTATCCCAGATAATATCGAGGGGCACCCTTTTTAATAAACCCCTATGTGTTATATATCTTTTTTATCCGAGGATCCTCGATAATCGAAATGCTAAGCGTTCGTCGACCTTCCAAAAAATATCCCACCCTAATCTGAGCGTTTTAGGTAGTTGAATAATTTTTGCCCGCATGTTTTCCGGTTCCTACATTTGATCAGACATTATTTGACACTCTGTCGCTCATAGGGGCTTGAAATTTCCCATAGCACGACCGCCTTTTCGATTCTCACTTCGGTCCTTGTTAAATTATTATTATTATTAGAATGATAGATGAACAAAAAAAAATAATTGTACGATTGTCGAATTTTTAGATACCAAGTAGTTTTGCAATTTATGCTATTACTATAAACTGTGTGTAGTATTTTTTAAAAATATGGATGTTTTTTATTTTTAAAAAAAGTGAGAAAAAGAGATTTTTGTGATTTACACACGAAATTTTTGAATTGTCAACTAAAAATATTGACAATTTCGATTCTTTTTTTTTATTCCGACCTCGGAGCCCCTGAAAAGTCAGTCTAATCGATGTCCGAAATTTTTAAACCGGGGCCATCGCTATTTTTTTAGTTCAACATTTTCAGTTTAGTTCAGCATTTCCAATCCTCTTTTTTTCGTTCGAAAGCGAAAATAACGGCGTAAATGTTATCGCAAAAATCCAACTTTTTGTAGAATCATTCTTTTGTTTTAATTATTTAATTCACCACAACTATAGTAATAAAATAAAGATAGTTTCCTTTTTCCGAACCCCCTATCAACAGTCAACCATATATCAGACCTTTTTCTCGTTCGTAATATGGAAAAAAAAGCAAGAAATAGAGCAAGGCTTGCCATCGCTCACCATACATTTTTCCCGTAATCGTCGATGACCGGAACAAAAAAAAAGCCTGTCCTTCTCTGTTATCAGACGTCATCGACCCCTCGTCGGAGAGCTCATTTTTTTTTCTCTCCAATACCATTTACATTCGCTCCAATAATTTTTATCAAGCTACTGGCATCATCAGTTGCTACCTGGCGGAATATTCTCCACGTTTTTGTGTAAAACATGTCATGAATAACGACATCCACGTAGCCGGAAAAAGCTGCAATTGCATTTTGCAATTATCGGATTGTACAAGGGTGGAATACGATGTTAGGGTGATTATAATGGTGGCCCATTTATAATACACGTCTCTTTCCCCTGAAAGCGATACCTTCATTTTGCTCACCCCTCGTCCTGGCCAGTTTCTAGTTATCCGCCATTTTCCACGTAAGTTTTATTCCCAACTTTGCTATGCCGCTGTACAGTAAGCGAACATTGAGCGATACCTTAGCAACGTACAAAACATTGCAAGTCTCACGTAAATTAAAGCTCTCATTAATCGAAATCCGTTCGATCCATCGCTCGGTTTGACAAATTAATCAGTTGGACGAAGTTGTTTATTACAATATATATAACAGTTCCATCATATCGCCAAATGGTTTATATAGCCAGTTGGTTAAAATAAACCAATTGGTTTAAATAGCTAATCGATTTGTATTTGCAATTGGTTGAAATAACCAATTGGTTCAAATAGCCAATTGGTTTGGATGACGTAGAAAATAACATATTCGTGACCGGAAACGGCTGCAATTCAATTTTGCAAATATCCTCCACCGGTATCAGAGTGGAATATGAGGCCAGGGGTGTGCAAGCTTGTCCTTCCCCTGACAATGATACCATCGGATTGCACACCCCTCGTGCTGGCCAGTTCCCAACTGAGCTCCCTCTTCCAGGTAAACTTCATCCCCAACTTTGCTATTATTCTGCACAGTAAGCGAACATCGAGTGATACCTCAGCGAAGTAGAAAACGTTCGCAGTTCCACCTAAATTACAGCTGTTCAGCCCTAGACACTGTTCTACTGCTGTATAGTCCGTATCTTCCCTTCTATCATCGTTCATTTTCTTTATTATGAATAAATAATGCTTGCGTGCACGGAGCCTCACGCAAAGGGGAGCATTCAAAGGGTTAACCCTGACGATCGTCCCGCAAGCTATATACACTGCATCACTGCCCTGAAAAAAAAATCTACTTTGATTTTTATTTATTTATTCATTTGTTTATTAATTTATTTATTGAACGGCTACGTGCGCTTGAAAACGACTATTTTGAATGTACAAATGTCGTGTAAACGAAAAAATTAAAAATAGACATTTTCTTGAATGTACAAAAATAACTCGTCAGCATATTTTTTATGAAAATTTGTGGCTAATTTTAAAAAAATATTTGATTTTTTTACATATTATATTTGTGAATTTGTATAGTCGACTAAAATTGTGGCCCCTAATTTTGCTCGAAAATATTTTCCGTTTTGCTGAATTAACAAAATAAAAATTCGTACGCAAAATTTTATTTCTCATACGAATGGCACCCCTTAACCTTGATCCCATTTGATTGCTGCTTTTCATTTTGTGAGGAAAGACCATTTTTATTTTGGATAGAATTATTTTCAATGTTACTCAAACCCAAAGTCCTCAATTTACGTCTTTATTTTTTCCAACATCATTTGAATTTCATTTTTTTTTTCAATACCCCAAGAAAGTCCAAGAACTTATCGAAATATGTGTACAGTTTTCTCTCGCTACGTTTACCCGCATAATAAAACATGCAATAATTAAGTGGTCGCCGACAGGCAATTTAGTAAAAAGTAATCCAACCTCGTCCACCGCAAATCGTAACAACCCCCAATTAGAAAGTACTAATTGAAAAAAATATTCATGCGTTTACTTGCGAAACGGAAACAATTTTCTTGTCTCGATATATATGTATATCCCTGTAACATTGTATTACAGAAATATCGTGAGAGAGTTCTTGCCCAGCCAACGCACATAATTTTCATGTCTGCAATAAACCCATGTTAAAACGCATATACACTCGCCGTTCTCTCTTGAGTAATTCGCGCGTGAATTTTCAACGTGTGTGTCGTGCAGAGACATATGGAAATCATCCAAGTTTATCCTCTATCTCGTTGGGGAAATGCGAGGGATTCCATCGTAATTGGCCCGGATATCCTGCGCCACCCTCTGGCGATATTAAACCATCTAGTTTCGGCAATTAGACGATATACGGGCCCTGAAGTGTCGTACAACACGAACCATATTTCGAGATACATGGTACAATGGTTTATGGATTCATAAATTTATATCTGAAGCCCCCGTCCCTTAATTATTAATCGATTATCCATTAAGCGACGCTTAATCCAATAAACCACCAGTACAATTCGTCTAACTTCAATTTTCTTCTTCTTTTTTGTTGCAGCAATTGAAGGATGAGCTCGGAGAAGTTGTCGCGGAGATGGAGGCGATGGAGGGTGGAGGTTTGGCAGCGGACGAGTCAAAGCCAACGAACAAGGCGAAGCAGACGTCGATCGGCCGTAAAAAGTTCAACATGGATCCAAAGAAGGGAATCGAGTACCTGATAGATCACAATCTGCTGGCAGCGACGCCCGAGGACGTCGCGCAATTTCTGTACAAAGGCGAGGGTCTCAACAAAACGGCGATCGGCGATTACCTGGGGGAGCGTCACGACTTCAACGAGCGTGTGTTACGAGCTTTCGTCGAGCTCCACGATTTCACGGATCTCATTCTCGTTCAGGCGCTGCGACAATTTCTGTGGTCATTCCGATTGCCGGGAGAAGCCCAGAAGATCGATCGTATGATGGAGTGTTTCGCCCAGCGTTACTGCCAATTGAATCCGAACATATTCACCAACACGGACACGTGTTACGTATTGAGCTTTGCAATAATAATGCTCAATACCTCGTTGCACAATCCGAGTGTTAAGGATAAGCCGAGTGTCGAGCAGTTTATCACGATGAATCGCGGTATCAATAACGGCGGTGATCTTCCGCGGGAACTCTTGGTGGTGAGCATTACCAGTTATTTCCAGCTCCTCAACACTTGCATCAAAAACACCGTCTCTCTACAGTTATCATCCAATTCCGATTTTTCCCGGGGGAACTTGTTTCGTTCAATCGAATTTCGACCGGTCGTGATCAGTCCATTGAATACATTAATCGGTTGATTCGACTAATCCATTCGATACATCAATCATTTTAAATAATCAGCTGGTTGACATAACAAGACAAAATACTTGAACTGCGAATGTGTTAGAAGAGAAAATAGCCGAAAATAGAAAAATTTGGTAAAACAGGAAATTCGTTCGAGTAGTTGATTGGTTAAAATAGCTAGTTACATTAAGTAGACGGTTAGTTTATATAGTTTGTTGTTCAGAACATCTAGTTGGTTCCTGTTATCAACTGGTTAAACCGAATGGCTTAATGACTTCGTTAAATCAGTCCGTGGAGCGTATAAATTTGTTCGTATCGTCAGTTACCAGTGAGAACCAACTCTTCTTCTTCGTGTATGGTAGTCACGTTTTTCGAACCTGAATTGTTCTGCAGTCGGCTTTG
Organism: Clistopyga incitator; assembly: GCA_947507545.1. Classification (NCBI taxonomy): domain Eukaryota; kingdom Metazoa; phylum Arthropoda; class Insecta; order Hymenoptera; family Ichneumonidae; genus Clistopyga; species Clistopyga incitator. Next base: position 9,349,551 of record OX382176.1, read on the forward strand.
GGCAGCGAAATTTCGTGTAGAGTTATGAATGCTCCATTATTTGTATTTTGTCTGACCGGTACACGTACACTATTTACCCTCTCTGAGTAAATTGCCCAGTAGCCATGCAAATTTGCACTCCGCCCAGTCATGAAGCATTCGGCTTCACGTTAGATTTATATCATGTTTGCCCTGGGCCACTGTCGTCATGTATATATCGTACCCAGACACACTTATCCTCTCCTTCTCTCTCTCTCTCTCTCTCTCTCTCTCTCTTTCTACCCAGTAGATATAAACTCGAATCGATTCAACGCGAGTTCGACCACGGGCGACACACGGGCCGCACTTTTCAACGCTCACCAACGCCAATCGCTTGATCCGCTGACGCTGATCTTTGATCAAACTCAACAACGCTGTTACTCATCGATACGCGTTGTCTGCAATTTACCCAGAGGCTATCTATCTCGCAACACGGCTACGAATTTAAAGGTCGCACGCCTTCCAAACTCACATATATTTCCTGGAACTCTTACGTTCGAATTGTGCCAAACAAAACTAGGAAATCCGAAATAGGTGACGCACGCTTCCTGGTCTTTACTCAAAGTCTCAGTTTCTGTTGTAAGCTTCGCTGAATGAAGGCAAAAAGATTTGGAAACGTGTGAGGCAAACATTCTTCTTATGCACAGAACCAGATTGTTTAATCTGGGAAGCAAAGACTAGAGATTCCGAACACGCTTTCGCGTGTGCACGTTTTTCACAGCGCATCCGACACTCCCGGCGCCCCAACAACGTCCCGCATTAAGTATAATTGACGAGGCTTATGCAAGCCATCCGATGTCGCTCACTCAACCGAGACACTTGCACTCGGTATGAGCCTTGCAATAACACATGGGCCTAGCTTTGCTACAACACATCATGCGAGGGAGTCGAGACGATTTCGCCACTCTGTTTCAATGATTCGCTAATGACAGATTTATGCAAGCGCTAACATTCTCGTTGGGAATTGCGTGGAAGCCTCGGCCCGTGAAATTGACTCTATTAAAGAGTTACATCCCGCATTACCAGACGTAGCGCCATTGGCGACGGAATCTGGTGAACTGAAATGCACATCAAAAAGAAAAGGTGGTGAAAAACAAAACTACTTTTCTCCTAAAGTGTGAGCCATATGCTAGTCGATCAATATGGGGCGTGAAACTAATTTTGTTTGGCCCTTCGAGATATCAACAATTTACAAACATTAACTATACAATATTACACCATTGTTTTTTTCACACCTCTTACAAAACGAAAATTTGAAAACTTAAATTTGAGGTGTTAAAGAAAGTCTCAAAGTCGAACGCATTGCATCTCATTTTGCACCTTTCTCAAAGCTTACCTTAGTTTTTTTTCCCACTCCCTACCGGCACTTTACTAAGCTAACCAACCTTTCTCTCTGAAAGTTATTTATCTTTCGTTATTTCAGAGTTTGTACGAGAGCATAAAAACGGAACCGTTCAAAATCCCAGAGGACGATGGAAACGATCTGATGCACACGTTCTTCAATCCTGACAAAGAAGGCTGGCTCTGGAAGCAAGGTAACATTCGCTTATTAGACGATCTTGACTCTCCTGCGGATATTACGCAATCAATCGTGTCTGTTGCGACGTTCAGTAAAATATAGAGGAAAAGATTAGCTCCGAAGGAGAGTTATTGACGAGACTTCGGACGACCGTTCAAGGTGCATCCCGAGTTCAATGAGAACAAAGTGTAATTTTGCTAAGACTTTGCCGTTCATAGCATCGTAGCTATTTTGTCCTTGTTAAAGAAACGCGACTGTACATACTAAATGCCAACGCACAATATCGATATAAAACTGTACTCACCGAGTGTGTGTGCCTCTTTGTCCCTCACTGCTGCCCTGACGGAGACAGCAGGTAAATAATTATTACCACCTCCCTGACCGCGAATAACGAGGAGTAGACGAGAGTGAAGCACGATAAGCCACTTTCAATAAAACTTACATTTTCGACGAAAAATTAATTTACATATATTTAATTGTACTTAATGAGCCACTTTTTCTTTAAAACTAAATTTAGATATTCATAAATTCAGACATCTAAGAGTATATCTTAAATCGTAATCTAGAAATTGGGGGAGATGTTAAAGAACAGAGTATCTTAAAGAGAGTTTTTTTTTAAATGAAAGCAGTTAAATATTTATTTTTCATTTGGTAATTTTTTTTCATGGAAAGTAACATTGCTTAAATATTTGACACATAAAAATTTCGATCACTTTACAAACAAAAAAAAACAGCAGGAAATATAATTCATGACTCTTACACAATCTGATTTTTATAAATTACCGAAGAAAAACTTTTAAATCACATTAATAAAATTTTCATAACCGTTTAGTAGTATCGAAACTTTATTGGGGAATGAAAAAAAATAACGGAGATAAATAAATAATGATTAATCACAATAATATCGTTAAATGATTTTTTGCTCCAAAATCACAAAATTGTGAAAAATTATTAGCAACCAATTTAGCGAAAAGCGCCGCTGTCTTTGACCCGTGACTTATTCGTGTTCCACTCTCTCCTACGAAGGCGCCGAATGAATTAAAATTTTCATTAGTTGCTGTTATTGTTGTTACTGTTGCTGTTGTTGTTTTTTCGTTGTTTCTCATACAAATTACGTGGGAATTGTTGCAGGCGGACGCTACAAGAGCTGGAAGCGACGGTGGTTCATCCTGAACGATAATTGCCTCTATTATTTCGAGTATACGACGGACAAGGAACCGCGAGGCATCATACCATTGGAAAACATTCAGGTCAGAGAGGTGCAGGACAGACACAAACCGCATTGCTTCGAACTCTACGCTGCTGGCTCCGAGTTCATCAAAGCGTGCAAAACGGACAGCGAGGGAAAGGTCGTTGAAGGTACGCACCGTTGCTTTACCAACTACTATTATAAATGCGTGCCCACTACTGCAGCGCCTGATACACAGGTGTTTTTTCCAAGTGATGTTCGTAGCTACGTAAATTAAATTCTCGTGTTTTTTGTATTCTCAAACGATCCCGTGTTTTTTAATCATCGCAGGTAAACACACGGTGTACAGAATGTCGGCAGCGACGGATGAGGAGAAGGACGAGTGGATAAAATGCGTCAGGTAATTAAACGATATTTACAAACTATTCGTTTATCCAGTTTTCCAGTAAACCAAATTATCCTCCATGCGGAATCAAACATGCATAATTAATATTGGATATTAAATTCACGCTTCTTTTATATATTTTTTATCTTGGCTATGTCAATGATGGATGAGAAAATATATATTCCGCCCCTCATATAAATATTAGGTGTAGATATTTGTTACAAAATATTTTGTGCCCCGCTTAATAAATGGAACTAAACCCGATGGAATGCTCAGTAAATTTATTCATAATAATCTGTAAAAATCATGTTGGAAAAAATATGATTCAAGTTTATTATCCACAATCAGTTTTAGTAATCGCCTTTTTCTTTTTTTGATATTTTACAGGCAAAGTATATCGCACAATCCATTCTACGACATGTTAGCAGCGCGAAAGAAGAAGGCACAGAAAACGAATGTTCATTCGAAGAGTTAAACCGCTCCGGGAACGGAACAACGGGCTTTTTTCGAAACTAAACCACTGAAGCTCCGTAGTGGGCAAGACTGACTCTAGTCTCGATGGATTCCTTTTTGAGATTCTCCTGCTCCGAGGGAAATGTCCGCGAGGAAATCTGGAACGAGCCAACGGATCGCTTCCCCTCATTTCGATGATTTCGAAGCGAATCGGGAGAGCGAAGGAATAAACAGAAAGAGAAGAAATCTGACAGAAACGCGTCGTTTCCTGGGAGGTAAACTTTAAGAAGATGTCCCGCGACGCGTAGATAGAAATCTCCTGAGCACATGCTAAACGTAGCCTCAAGAAAATCAAACAACAAACAGACGATAAAGTGTTCACGTCGAGAATTTTCAACGAATGTGTATATTTTCCGAGTCGACGATGTGTAAATAGTTGAATCAATCGAAAGAACTAAACGGACCCTTTTTTCCTCCAAAAATGCTGTCCGACCTTTCGCTAAAAAAACTTCGAGACGAAAACTCGAGAGAAATATTCATACGAAAATAAAAAGCAACGTATCACCGTTAAAAACAAAAAATTCAACGTGTCCCGCGCATGTATGCTTATTTCCTGCGAGTATGTCGTGTTTAATCGTCTCTGTAACTCGCTTCGAATATATAACAAACTTTCGGGAGTGCGCGGAGCTCTAAATGACAGAACACCGGAAATACTGTGAGAAAAAATGACTTGAAATTTAAAATACCGAAAATTCGGAGGCCCAAACTGATGTCATAATTTTTGTAAATAAATGTGATGTAAAATTAATTGACCGTATACTAAAAAACTTAGGAGATGTTCATTGTAAGAAGTGCTGTAGTTTTACACCACATTTTGATATTGAAATTAATTGGAAAGTTCGTGCTCTAAACGCTCGGTGTATTAAATCTCGTAATATTTTTATCACAGTGCAGATAATCGAATAGATGAAAAAAAAAGATATAACGTCGGCTTTGCTCTATCGAAGAGAACCGCAAAGTTATCGTGGCACAAAAATTTGTAATTTTGCTGCAATTTCCATTTGAGACAAATAATTTCCTAACTGATAAAATGTTATTGCAATATGAAAAAATAAGACATTGAACAGCAATAGATACGACGGTCAATTTATAAAAATAGATCTTAATTTTTTTGTGTAGTAAAATTGAAAAGGAAAACAAATTAAAAAATAGTGGTCTCGATTTTTTGCAGCTGCAGCAAAATTGCAGATTACTGTGTTAAAAATTCACCCCGTGTCGAGCGAGTGTTGTTAATGTGATAGCCGTGTATTTATTTGAACAAATGTGTATAATAGAAGTAAGATTGCGTGAGCCGAAAAAAATCGAAAGAGTATTTCGAGTCTGAGAAGCTCTCCGGAATAACGACTAATTTCATCGCTGTACGTTGTATGTACAGCTTGCAAATATGGCCCAATTTTGGCAAAGAAAATGCAGAAAGTGAAAGAGAGAAAAAATGAAGAAAGTGAAATTTAAAGTAAAAACGCCGTTACTCCTTTCCTTTTCTCGCTTTTGTCTTCAATCGCGTCTCCAACAATGACGTCAAGTTATCGCGAATGTAACTTAGCTTTTTTGCAATGTTTTCATTCGCGTTTATTTGCTAAATAACGAGGCAATAGATTTAGATGAGATTCCATTAGAATGAAACAAAACAAAAATTAAACTCCTTCCGCGAGCAAAGGGAACGTCAGACATCGAAGAAGCCTTACTACACTTTATACGATACAAAACAGAGGAAAATGTAAATGAAGAAAGAGAAAGAAATAAAAAAAGTTTACGCCAAATAGCAAGAATTAACGAAAGAGTAGAGAAAAAGTAAAATGCAATTTTGAACGAATTTCGGAGTGTCTACATTTTTTAACGCAAATGACCATCCGTGTGTTAACGAGGATATAAGACATAATAAATTATTGGAGCGCGTTTCGGTGTCGCTACTATATACATGCTGAACTCATTTTTTAGCGGCGTTTGATGCTAGAGTCAAAGAAGTTGACGCATTTCGTGGTACTGAAAAATAGTGGCTAAATATTTGTAACTGTTATTGTACGATTGTTTTTCGCAGTAGAGCAAAAAGACGTTAGTATCGGAAGATTTACGATAATATCAACTAATAAACGTGAATTTTCAGTTTTATCAAACTATAGGTCAGCTCTTAGTCGATTCTAATGCAGGATAGTTTATTTTGTTTGTCTTTAGACGCTCTAAAAACTGAACACGCAGATATTTTATAGGTTCGCTCGTTAAGAAATTGCAGCCTATCAACTTGTAAAAGAAAAAAAAAATCACAAACGGCTACAGTTATTAAACGGTCAACCCTATCACATATCTAAATGGAAAAATCTTGAAGGATTTTTTAGTGAGCCAAACAAATCAAGCAGCATTAGAATCGGCAAAAAATTGCGAACTTTTCATGAGAAAAACTAAAACGAAATATTACATTTCTCTACAGAATTTTGTAAAAATGATATGAAAGATGTTCGATACTTATACGACAATCACGAAACGTGCCAACCTCTTAATGGCTTTCAGACGACCGCGATTTTCGCGCTTTGATCTTCGACCAACCGTCCACGAAAGCGACTTCCCGAATTCGTACAGCTTTTTTCATTCAAGCTACTCGAGCGATTGAAAATGGGCGTCGATCTCTCCCTTAGACAATTTAAATGATTAGTTAGAATTTAGAGCACGCCAATCGAGCGAAGCGCCGTCGATCTTCGTTCCCGCGCTCTTCGCTACTTTGTAGAGAATTTTTTTTTCTACCCGATGTAAAATAACGAGTTTTCTACTGAAACTTGTTCGGGCAGGTCGCGTCAATAAATCTCCGAAAAAAAAAATCGGAGACTGCGACGCGTCCCGATCAATTGTATAAAATGATAAAGACACGATGACGAAAAAATAAAAATAAGAAAGTTAAGGTGTAATCACTTTGCAGAAGAGTATTTGTATATTTCCGTTGTATATTGTTTCCATTGATAATTGTTATCTATGCATAATGAAACTGTGTAGCAAACTCAAAACCCTGTATGTATTAATTTAAATACGATTAATAAACGACTTTATTTCCTAATCCTTCGACTCAGTTCTCTTTTTGTTCCAACTCTACAAAGAAAACAGCTTTATAAAACTTTTTTTTCAAATGTTTTGATTAATCACTTCAAAAATAAAATAAAAACGATATTGGCTATAATTTTCTAAATTTTCACTGTTTCTAAATTTTTAAATCTAGACCCAGCAATTGTTAATCCAATCTTTCGTTGTATTTTAGATACTCTATAAACTTCTTGAAACACGTTTCAATAGTTTCTGTTATGATGCGTTTATTATTCTGTTAATTTTAAGATTATGGGCCTGTGATCACCTTAAGAGACAGCGATACTTCGCTCACCACTTTCAAAAATGTTGAAACTTATTTTCTCGCAAAATACTTGACAGAAATAGCTCAAATTCTGATAGAATGTGCGGAAGTATTGCAGAATTGAGCTAAATTTTGGGCTTTTTGATACTGAAACGCATTTGCTCAGGAGAATCGATAAACCAAAAAGTGGGGTGAGGTGCGAGAGAGACAGCCCTATAGGCGTTTAACATTGGACCAAGAAATTTTCATCGATGTATCACTGAGCGTTAAACGAGATGATTTTTCATTTTTGCCGCCAAATGTACCAGATAAAAAATGCACATCCAACCATCGGCAAAGTAGGAGCCCTTTAAATTTCCGGTTGCCTAGGCGACAATAATCCTCAACCCATCGTAACTCACCGGAGCATATAAAACTTCAACAGTGCAAGAAGTGTCAAGCCCAATGTTGACTTCGTAACATCAGTGTTGATCGCAATGACGAATGAGAATGACGTTTGGGAGGAATTATCGGCTATTCCTGCCGATCCTCCGGAGATGCGTGACAAATGTGGTCAATGCAAGTGAGTAATATATAAAATTGCTTCAAAACCAACATAACCTAGAAAGCGTATTATTTATTTAATTAATCATGTTTTAGGCGACCCGTCGGCGTTTGCTGGTGTCCCGGTCTCCCGAAAATTCCTTTATGTCCAGAATCCCGTATAATAATACTTCAACATCCGGCGGAAGTGAAACGATGTTTGCGCACGGCACCGATGCTCGCGCTGGCCCTTGAACCGGGCAAGTGCCTCACTTTCAGGTACTGTATAAACAAAAATAAGCGTCACGATAGGTTTTCCAAATTAATTTTTGTTTATTCCATTCATGATAATTGAAAAAAGTACATCGCGTCTCTCATAAATATAGTAAATTCATCTTTTATCAATTTTTTGTATTCATAGTAATTTGTTTACAGTGAGAAGAAATTCCCGACGTCGAGACATTCTATACGGTTTTGTTTTTAAAGGCTCCAATATCGTAATAATTAAAAATGAAAAATAAGGGGAGCAACAGGCTTTTTCAATTAATTTGTATTATAAAAGTTTCTATTTTCTATCTTGTTCCCATCTGTTACTAGTTTTTCTAATAGTAATTTGTTTACAGGGGAAAGAAATTTCCGTCGCCGAGACACGAAGGTTTAACAAAGATTCTCGAAGACAGAGATACTATATTGCTCTATCCATCCCCGAATGCCGTGAATATCAGTGATCTTCCGGTTGTCGGAGAAAATGGTCAACGACCGTACAACCTCGTGCTGCTGGACGGCACGTGGCCTCAAGCTAAAGTATGATTCGAGCTCTAATAATTGAATAATGAGATCCGATCAAATGACAGTCATAAGTTATCAAATTTGTGTTTTTTCCCAAAGGATTCCTGAAATCATAACGATCGTGTATTTTTTTTACAGATAATGACGAAAATTCGAATAATTCCAATTTTCCCTTTCTTTTCTCCTTTATAAAGAAAGCTTTGTGTCATGGGAAAAAAATTAGACCTTTCTTCTGGATATTTGGAGCATTAGCAATTTTTTTTCACGCGAATATCACGAGAAAAAGAACTTTCACGAAAACTTCCTGTAGGAAGTAGCAGAGCAGTAAATACACAATCGGAAATGTTTATTTTTACCCTTTCTTTTACAGGCAATGTATCATTCCAGCCCGTCGCTCTGTTTCCTACGTGCCTGCAAGCTTGTCGGCGTGCCCGCGAGTGAGTACGTGATAAGAACTCAACCCACTGAAGGTTGCCTTTCAACTTTAGAATCCGGCGCACTGTCGTTGTCGCTTCTGGAGAATAAACCGTGGCTGAGGGACGCGATGCTTGGTCCACTGCATCATCTCTGCAAATTTCAGCTTGAGAACGGAGCAGTGACTCATCAAAGCAAGGAATACCTTATAAAGCAAAAAACTTATCCCAAATTGATAGGAAAAAGATTAGCGAAACAATTGCGTATTTTGCCGGAGGCGCCGTCGTAACGCTCACCGATTTTTATAATTTCTCGTCCATTTATATCCTACATACAATTAAACAATAAAAACCAATGGTTTATTGCTCCAATTAGTTTATGTTATTTGGATTTCACCGCAAAATCGAAGGTACATTGCCAGGTTTTTTCGGCCCGATGGGAAAACGTCCAATCAAGGAAATTTGCTTCTGTCACTTCGGCGATATTTCGTAATAAAAAGACGCCTTGGCGTGTATGGAAATCCCAGGATATTCTTTTCCCGGGTTGAATTACTTCTGTGGGTCCGGTGGAAACAATTGTCTCAGCATCGAGACACCAGTCGACCCAAATTGCAACACCGTTGCAGAAACCCGGTCTGCAGAATTGAATCTCGCCGGAAAAGTTTGTCACTCGATCTTCCGCGAGATCAGCGGCAAAATCGAAATGCGCAATTTCGAATGGCAAACTGAGGGCGACCGCTGGATACTCCCAGAGGGGATGAGCCTCCACCGGATTGTCGCTAATTTCACTGGATGCCTGTTCCATACACAATAAAATTAAGTTACACGACTATGGAGAATAATTCGCGGATTTGTTTTTGCAAAATTTTATTTTCATTATCGAAAATTTGTATGAGTAAGTAAAAGTCACAGTCTACAAAACTACGATGAAAATAAAAGCTTACCTGCACAAGTTTGTCGAAAGTCGTGAGATCAAAGCCTTCGCAGATTCCGAGCGGCGAGCGAATCTTGTGAAGATCCTTAAATTCAACAGCAACAGCCCGAATTCTCGCAGCCATTGGAATTCTTGGTACGCCAGGTGCGCATTGTGTAGCGAGGTACCAAAATCTAAGATTATCCCAAGGAAGTATAGAAGTAACGTAATACGGATCTCCGAAAACAATATCAGCTTTCTCGTTTTTAGGCAGCTCTTCCAACGATTCTACGACCGAAATTCTCTCTTCAAGTCGATTCGCCGCGATAAAATTTTCCAACGTTCTTCGCGATAGATAACTGGGTTCAAGAACAACGACTTTTTTCGCTCCCATCGAAGCAGCTGCGAGTCCCAAAAGCGATCCATCGGAGAGACACAAACACACGGTGTCTTTGCTGATTTTCTTTCGTAAAGCTCGGACATATTTAGCGTTTCTCTTATCGTCATTAAGTTGACCAATCCGCGTTCTTGAATAAGCCAAATGAAGTGAACAATCGCAAACGGGCACTGCGTTAGTTTCGACATTTCCATTTAAAAATTCTTGCTCCTTTTTCACGCTGAAGGAAAAGGAATATTCGTCATGAGAGCCAATGAGGCTCAAGTCTTTATCTGCTTCCACGGAACATTCTTCTGGTAAATAATAAACAGCCTGCATCCAATGATCTCTCCAGGGAATTTTATCAGAAGCTTCTTCCAGACTGGCACCTTTTTTCATCAATTCTTTGGCGTCCGGATGTTCCCATGCGGGGGCGCAACTTAGTTCAACTTTCCCTTCAAAATCCATCACTAAATCCCACCACATAAAAACTGCGTGAGCTGTGCCCGTTGCTATTGCTTTCGCTTTGATGGAAGCGGTTTCATTGAACACGAGAGGCTCTTTTCCTGTCCAATCGAAAGTGAAGAGCGGCTGTGGCGGCAGTAAAGGTACAAAAGAGCTTCTCGGCAATTGTGTGAGCTGAATATCGTGAACTGCTGAAGCGCCCGGGCAATCTGTTGTCTTTTTTGGGGGAATTACGAGAGGAGTACCAGTATCTGGATCCTGAAGAGGGTTTATTCTGTTCCAGGCTCTCACATGCTTACTTTCTACCAGCTGAGCCCAAACAGTTCCGCTGCTTGGCACTACGAGACTGTCTTTCTATGAAAGGATTAAATATACATTGTTAAACGCTGTGTTTAAGTTAGTCCTAACTGCAATCCATGGATTCCCGTTGAATCTTGCATCACACAAGTTCATATATGGATAAAATTTAAGTTAACATTGAAACAAATTCATAATTTCTTTTTTTTATGACATCACCTTTTTTTTCTCAATGCAATATTTTATAAATGCTGAAAGTACTTTAATTCAACTGTAAAAGTACTTCAGAAGTATTTACTTCTAAATACATATATACTTCTAAAAGTATTCAGTCTGTTAAAAAATTTCCAATCCAAGAAATCAAATTAAATTTACAAATTTCTTTAAAAACTCAACAAAATCGTATCCAAGTGACCACTGTGAAAACTTTCACTACTGTTGTAACACTAATAAAAATGTATGGTATTGCTTAATATAAGCAAATTTAACTTTCCACCTAAATCCATTAAAAAAAGCCATATCAAACATCTCCCATAATATATTCCAAGTAGCCAGGATTCAAAGTAAGACTCTATGTTTTTTACCTCAAGAAGAACTTGCTGTGCATGTTGGAAGGTAGAAAGTGCTCCTTCACCGATAAGTTCAGTGTCGAAGACTTCCGTGACCAATATATTGGCTCTAACAGGCATATCTCCATTTTCGCCCACAGTCATTTCCGTGGAGCGCTTCCTGACAAGTTTGATCATCGAACCAAAGCCATTTTCCTCCATAATCTTGAAGGCACAATCGGCCATCGGTCTGAAAGCCTGCAGCATCAGAAAAATCAGAAATGGCCAAAAAAATAGAAATTAAATTCTGCCGCTGGCAACGAATCAGAGTTTTGCATGATTTACCTCACAGGCAGTTATTGTATCGGCTCCACACTTGGCAGCCATCATCGAAAGCAGGCCGGTGCCTGTGCCGATATCCAAAACATTGGCTTTGCGTCCATCTCTATGAGTTTTGTCAATCGCAGCTTTCAGAGCTGTGTAATACTTTTCGTTCTGTCGAAAGCGAATAAAGAGTCATGTTGACGTTGTGAAAATTGGAGAATCGCCAGGATTTTGCAAAATTACCCGCTCGTGGTCGTGAAGCATATCGGCGAATGCTGACCTCGCGACTTCCTGGTGATAGTCATAATCGGGATCCTGGATTTCCCAGGCCGTGGATCCCGTTATGGGATCGAACTTCTGCGTGAATATGCTCATCTTACGGAATGTGTTGTAACAACGCGTCGAAATGGAACGAAACATAAACCTCCGGTGACAAATAAACGCGCGCGCACTTCTGCTGGAAGAACGACCATGTGCTCTTGAAAATTGAAGAGGGGGAAACAGGGAATCGATCTACAGCACAGGATTTCCACACAGTTGAAACATCGACAGTCGGCAAGGAAAACTGTGAGGGATTTCTTGCCTATAAGGAATTATTTTTTTGTTCCCCCGAGATTTTTATGTCAGTAGAAAGAAATGTCTTCATCGTGATACCCAAAATGCATTTTTATTGCTTTTCACCCATAAACTCTTGATTTTAATAATTGTTTTGAGCGACAGAAGGATAAAAACGGGAATGATTTTGGGGATAAAATGAAGCGCTGGATTGTTATGGGATCGAACTCTTACCGGAATATACTCATCTCATGGAATGTGTTACGATAACGTGTTCACAGTGCATCAAAGGATAGACTTCCGGTGACAATGAGACAATAAGACTCATGAAAATAGGAGAGGTGGAAATTCTACGAGTTTCCAAAAAAATAGTTAGTCTGGATAACAGCCGAAGACAACATTTACGCACGGTATTTATTTCAACATTTAACTGACAACAATATATATGTACAGTCTTGCGTATATACGTAATATTGTATATATTTGTTTTTAATAATTATAGCATATTTCAATGTTTTTTTTTCTTTCATAATGTATAAGTATAATTTATAATCTATCCCATGGTGTATATTATATATATATATATTAGGGTGTGTCATTTTTGGGCAATTTTTTTTTTTCGACTCAGAAACAGGTTGTATACTTTCAGGAAGGTAAAATAAGAAGCCTGTAAAAATTTTAGCTCTTAATATTAATATTTAGATGCGCCTCATCGCGAATTTCTATTTCCCATTTAAATAACATGGGAAAAAAATTTTTTCATGTTTGGAATTTTATACGTTGGCAATGGCACATTGTTCGATGGAACGCATAACATATTTTATAGAGAATCGCACGCTCTACAAAAAAGATGTCTTGCATTTTTTCGATAGACATAGCCATTCTGATAATATTTGAGTTCAAAGTTCAAAATATACGAAAATTCATCTTTTTGTTAATATTATAGCGAAACTATTGACTCTATTGAGAATCTTCAATCAACTTTTATGTAAATTATTAAATTTACCATGAAAATTGTCTCATCCATGATTAATTAATATTTATTGGTGAATTGTTCAATGCTGTAGAGACCTGTCTTCTGTCACGAAACTGGTTCTAATGGGCTGATACTTATCATAAATAGTTACAAAAAAAATCGACAAAATACTCACGAAAAATATCTTTCGTTATTTCCATTAATAGTAAAAAAAAATGTTTATGTTTATGTTAAAAATTAACAAAAAGATGAATTTTCGTATATTTTGAACTTTGAACTCAAATATCATCAGAATGACTATGTCTATCGAAAAACTGCAAGACATCTTTTTTGTAGAGCGTGCGATTCTCTATAAAATATGTGTTGCGTTCCATCGAACAATATGCCATTGCCAACGTATAAAATTCCAAACATGAAAAATTTTTTTTCCCATGTTATTTAAATGGGAAATAGAAATTCGCGATGAGGCACATCTAAATATTAATATTAAGAGCTAAAATTTTTACAGGCTTCTTATTTTACCTTCCTGAAAGTATACAACCTGTTTCTGAGTCGAAAAAAAAAAATTGCCCAAAAATGACACACCCTAATATATATATATATATAATGTGTTTTTTCGATCGTATCGCAACTCGCAGTTTTAATCCTTTTTTTTTGTTCTTCATTCCAGATATTTATCAATTTTTCTCGACCCCTTGTGTGTCTATCTCATATGTCTTCTACAGTATCTACGTGATTTGATTTATGATTTTGTTACAAATTTATTTACTGGATGGGCACAGTCGAGACGAGAATATCTATAAAATAGCTGTGAATTAAGAGTTGGAACGAGAGCGTCGATATAGTTGCACAATGATATGAAACAAAGGTTGCATTAATTGAATTTTGCACTTTTCGTTTTTCTCGCCTTTACATTTGACAAATTCGATATGTCGCGACTATTATTGAAAAAAGTCGCGTTACTTGATTTTATGAAAAATTGGCAATTGTCGAGATCACAAAGATGAACATTTCTATATCGTTTAACTATTGTTCCAGCCAGTGGATGTATAATTGATTGAGTTTTAAGCCTCCATTACTTTACGAAATAAAAATAAATGCTATACTTTATTTTATATTTAATGTCATACATTGATAATCTGCAGTGTTCAAAACCGGATATGTAATTCTGTTAATGCCTACACAAACAATTCGTGTTTAACAATATTGTAAATCTGTGATAAAGTCTGTTCAATTTTATGGTATTATAAAATAGTTCTTAAAATGATGCAAGACCTTTTACTATACCACGAATTATGAAATTAAATAATGGAGATTTACAATCCTCGCGATGAAAAGTATAGATTCATGGGGTTTATTATGTTTTAATAGGCAATTCAACCATTTTTCTTCCAAGGCCAGTTTTCTCGACGTACACTACGACTTAATACAATTTGCGGACTGAAATACACACTTATCAATCAATTACAATCTGTCTGTGCGCATAAATCTTACCTCTATTTACAACTCACTCGTCACTTAACTTAGCTGATAGCCCTAACGATAACTGTAGACTGCCTCAAGCAACAGAACATATTTATTTACTTATTGTCATACAAGTAATCTGTAGGTCGTCACAAGATTCTCGTATTTTCCATCTTCTCTTTCATTTCATTCTCTTTCAAATTATTCACACGTGATTTACACGCTTAGCACCTGTTTTATTTTTTTTTATTTTTTAAAAGAGTTTCGGAACCATATTAGGATGGTTAAAAAAACTCCTTTCGGCGCTAATGATTTGCTAACACAAATCAAATGATTTTTATTGAACTGTTGAAAACCAACATTTTTCAGTTCTAATGTTCAGGACAAAATAGTGAGCGGAAATTTTTATATTCGATGCGGCAGAACTAAATATCGTCGCAGACTTCGAAGTTTACACGAACATCTTTTTCCCCTCTACAATTGTTAATTAAATAAACACCTCATTATGACCAAACGGAGTTTTTTTAGCCATCCTAATTTATCATCTGTGTATCGTTTTTTTTACAAGCTTCCGGGTTTTTTTTGGCATCGGTAACTGTGGCTCTTTGTATTTTCGACGATTTACTCTGGGTGTTAACTTTCTGTTTTTTTTTACAGCTGTCGTACGTGTACGTATATAGTGGTATAACGATAACAGGAAATATAATGTTTTCTACTGTTTAAAACGTCTCCGTTAGACAGACAGTAATAAATGGAGATCTGACTGGAAATAGATTAAACTATATCCAAAGTTTTGCACATATAAAATAGAAGAATCCAAACACCTTATCCCTCGATACATCGATAATGATTTCTTCACTTCGTAGAGGCCTCTGTGAATGTGCGAGAAGTGCAGTGCTATTTAAAACGACTTTATTGTCCAGTTTTCTTCAATAAACGCTTTTCTCCCTCATTCGTCATTATTGTCCACGACAGGAAATTCTTTTATTTTTATTTTTTATTGTCACCTTTATCTCGACCCCCTTAAACACTCTATCATCAACTTCAATTAATTATTGTCTTATTCTTATAGTGAAAATAAAATGTCGCGTTGATTGGAAATTTTTCAATTAATTTCCTAATCCATACCCACTTTATCCCATCCTTCATTATTCTTGTACTCTTTACAGTAGAACCTCGATCAAGAAAATTCAAGTGGCAATTTTTGTAAATTTACAGAACTTAATGTTCACGGCCAAAAAAACAATATCACTTTAATAATTTTGTAGGTGAAAGATGAATTTATAAAAAAAAATGTTTCTTTTCTGAAGATTTTGTATAATTTGGGCACGAATTTGTACTCTTTCTCGATTTTCAGATTTCAGGGAAAATTTTTAAAAAAATTCCTGCCACTCATATTAGGAAAAAAATTCGAAAAATTACAGTGGCTCGCTATAATTTTTATCTGAATTAAAAAAAACAACCCTCCCCCTCCTCTCCAAAGCTATGCGAGGTCTTACTGTACTTTTATATGTTCGAATTTGACACATATTGAAGTGTAAAAAGAATCATTTGACAATTTCGGACAAGAGCCAATGTCTATTGAGGAAATTCCTATGAAATTTGCGACGTTAACAAGATACAGTCGGGAATTTAATGACTTTTTTTGCGGGCCCAATGGACGGCTCCTTCCCTATTACAATTATTCCCAGTATTTATCTTTCTCTCTTTCTTTAACAGCAAATTATTAAGCCGTTTAATTCTTCGACACTCGATTATATATATTCACGCGATTATTATTTGATATGCCAGAATGATTCTGATATGCCAAATGTCTTTGCACTGGGCTGATATATTGCAAACGCTTAAACGACTGAGGTTTCTTATCCTTATAATTGATATATTGACGAAACATTCGCGACTTAACGTGACAAACGATTCTCGGACTGCAAAAAATAATAATAATATTGGCGATAGGCGGCTGAAAAATATAATATCTGTATATATATATATACATATATATACATATACATATATATGTGTTTTGTTCGCAGTGATGGCAGGCATCGCTAATTTCTCATTGCAGAATAATTGACACTGTTGTCCCTACTAGCTTTGATAAGAACGAACTAACTGAACAGTGAGAATATTTTTTTGAAATCTGATTTATGGTGTACCAAATATTTTCGTAGAATTTATCTAAAAAATTGGTATGATTTTAACGAATATTTCATTCGAGTAATTCATCTTGTTAAAATTATTCGAAAGAATTGCTTGAATGTAACGCATGTTTTATTTGACTCGTATTGTCTTCAAATTTATATAAAAAATGTAGATCAAATAAAGGGCGAATATAAATTTTAAGACATTTTTTTGTATTTATATTCGTGTGAATTAAACGAAAAGAAGATAAATTCAATGAAAGTTTGGAAAACATACTAGGAGAAGAAAATTGAAAGTCAACTTTACCAACTGAATTGGAATTTCTGCAGGCCGAGAATCGCTCGATGCGCATATCCTAGTCCGGCGTCAATAGGCCAGATTCTCCGAGGTATTTCTAGGTGAGATCGTCGTCGTCATCACTCGGTCCTCCCGTCGGACAGCAGAAACCCTCGGAACCATCGCTTCTTATGCAAAACAGCATTGTCTCCGCAGCTGTGACTTCGTGAGGCACTATACCGTGAAACTCCTTGAGATCCGTCGCCGGGAACCAAGCTTTCTCGTTGTCGTCAATAATTAAAATTCCAAAATATCTGTAACCAATAATAACAAAATTACTCAACATTTGTAATAATTAAAAAAACATATTTACATATACTAATATTAATATCTGTGGCATAATAATAAAATACAATGCTAATTTAGTATAAATCAAACTGGTAAATGATTGTTTTTATCAAAAATAATAATAATAATAAGAAATTATTATTATTATTATTATTACTATTATTTTTAAAAAGAGTATTATCAAAGGAACTTAAATTTTCAGTATGTATTGCATAAAAATCGCAGAAATGATAATTAATGAAAAAAATCGATGAGATAATTATCAGTACTAATATATTTCAATTATATACCTAAATATAGCGACCGCTGGGATCCAAAGAACCGAGGCGAGTATAAGAATGGCTATGAGCACAATAGCCCACACTGGCCACTCCTGTCGCTCGGTTATTCCTTTATTAGCGACCCAAGCCTGATATCCGCTTCCTTCGATCACAATCTCGAAGAATGAGGCAACCAATATGCTCAGCATTGCGAGCGGACTGAGATACTTCCAGCATATCAGCCAATATAGTCCTGGACGATTTCCAGTCATCAATTCAATGTCATCGGCGAACCTGATAACAAAATATCATTTCTAAAGTGCCCTTCATCCTTGCTGGCCGAAAATTGACATTTCTTCCATAATTTACCTTTTCAAACCGTACACGTATGATACACCGATGCACTCGAATAATGCAATTATGAGCAACGGAAAATTGCCACTAAAATTGTCGAATAGAACAAATACGTAGCTACCAGCTCCGTGAGCAAAAGCCATCGAAATTATACAACACACCAGACAAATGCCACCTAGACATAATTATAATAATTATCACTGAGAAAAAATATAATAATTATAATAATACGTTCGGTATTTTTGAAAAAACTGTTTATCGAAAATAGAAAAATAATCCAGTGTTGTAAATTCAAAGACCGATTGAGGTCATAATAACATTCATAAAATTATTAAATTCAATTATTTTTCCTACCCGTTAGAATTTCCTTTCGCAAATTTGGAAATAGCTTCATATCGACGATACTTGTAACGACACCTTCCAGCGTTCCAAATTGCGAATCTATGCCGAGTGTAAAGAGCATGAGAAAGAAGAGAATCGACCAGAATTGGGCGCCCGGAAATTGATTGATAGCTTCGGTGAAGATGATGAAAGCCAAACCAGTTCCAGAGGCTGACTGGAATTTAAAAGATTACATTTCACTTTTTGGAGAAACTTTGAAGAGTTTTTCTATTTTTATTTATAAATTGCATCCAATACTGTTTTTATAAAAAGTACAAGAAATCTTAAAAAAATATCAGGAAAATCTGTTTTCATTTTAGAATTAGAAAAACAACATAACAATTCACCGGCGATATCTAGACCAAATTAGGAGATTAAAATCCGTGTTGTTGTTAACAAAAGAAGAGTGAAAATAAAATTTGAATTTATAAATGCTTGTAACAGCTGTAGATAATTATTGCAAAATAAAACCTACTCAATTCGACAATAGATGTTTATTAAATTAAGTTGAGCAAGAGGAAAAATACAAATATTTTTAGGCGAGAAAATATTTTTATTTTTATTTTTATTTTTTGCTTCATTGGAAATTAATCGACTACCATATTGAGCTCGGCAAACAATACGATATTTTATAAGAAACTGGAAGGACACTCGCTCTGTTATTAGAATTGCAAATATCATCGATCCATTAACTCACGTTGTCAAGTTCCTTCTCGAGGTCGCACTCAGCCAGTTCGGGCATAATTAAGTTGTCCAGGCCCTCGTTTCCACTGGTGAAGTTGAGCAAAGTTCCTGGAGCTGGTATCTCGTGCGGAATTTTATCCGCATGGCCAAATATCGTGAGCAATGTCGCATTTCGGTCCGCCAGACATTGCTCGTAAACCATCGTTGCCTTAAAACCTTAAATTTGGCAAAGAGAGCAAGAAAACATTATTAAAAAAAAAAACAACTGACGTTAAATAATCGAACCATGAAACTTCCAAAATAATAAGGCAATGTAAGCGATCGCATTATCTCAAAATTGAAACCTTCACTTGCAAATTCAAAAGAATTAAAAAATAAACTTACACAATATTTCTGACATGATCGAACCATACATAAGTTTAAAATATGAAATGCCATAAAAGCAAAACTTTTATTATAAAAAAGAATCAAATAATTGAATCATAACTTGAAAAAAGGTAACGAAAAAATAAAATATCTCACCGATTATGGAGAATACAACGATTCCAGCGAACATCGACGTGAAGCAATTCGTCAGGCTGACCATTATTGCGTCTCTGTAGCAATTATTGTTGACTGGATTGTACGAAGAAAAGGCAATTAGGCCACCGAACGCTAGGCCCAGAGAAAAAAATATCTGAGTCCCCGCTTCGAGCCAAACTACTGGATCTGTCAAAGTCCACCACTAGAAAGTAAATTGATAAATAATCAATAGTATTAATATTTTCCGTTAAAAAATGAACGCAACAACATTTATATTTCCCCTCAAATCATTAATGTAAAAATTAAACATGTTTAATCGAAAATGATCTGGCGTGTGCTAATACTTTTTCTCAAATAATCGGGGTAATAATATTAACAGTTATTCAAAAATACTTTTATTTATATTTTGGGTTCTCTTTGGGGTATCAAAGAAATTAAAAATATTGACAGATTTTTTCCTTTTCTCACCTTCGGAGTAAAAAGATGACGAAGTCCATCCGACATCCCAGGTAAAGTGACACCGCGAAAGAAGAAAATAATTAGAACGATGTACGGAAATGTGGCGGTGACGTAGACCACCTGAAAAAAAACAGTCATGAAATAGTGATTAAAAAATAATTTCCAGGTAATTATAGCGATGAAGATAAATCGTACCTTTCCGGAAGACGCTATTCCCTTGATCATACACATATAAACGAGGATCCATGCGATCACGAGCGCCAGAGCGATTTTCCAATTGAAGACTTCCGGTGTGTCAATATCCTTCGAGATCATGAGCGTCGTTCGATACCAAAAGTACTGAGTTGGGCTGCTCTCCTAGTACCAAAATTTTTTTTTCTCTTTAACTTTTGAATTTAATGCCACGGAGAATAAACAGGGAGGAAAATAATTTTTGAGAATTTTTACCGCACATTCCGGCTCCGGCGCATACGATCCATTCTGAAAATACTTGTTGGGACATTCCGCCCATGGTAACTGCGACTGAAAACTCTGCAGAAAAATCGAGGCAATTTCATTCCATCGGTACATTAATCTCTAAAAGACTTATAATGTTTTTTTTTTTTCAGATTTTCCAATCCAACACTTGAAAAATAGCCGTTTTTTGCAAGTGACCATATCTCGGAAATATGAAGTTACGGAAAAAAAATGTCTTCACATGAAACTCGTAGTTTTGTGTTAGCTTATGAGAGCATATTTTTCAAAAGTGCCATTCTTACATTATTTTTATTGAGAAAAGTGTCCAATATTCAAGACATTACTTTTTTAACTAAATATAATAGAAAAATAAAAATACTCGAGTATGGTAATAACAAACTTTGAAAAATTAGCCATAAGAAAAAAATCGCCCTCATTATTTTTCTATCATTAATCAATGTTTTTTTTTTAATTACCTCTAAAAACGTCACTGTCATTTTTTAAATAAATTTGAATGCTCTAAAAAGTCCTTATTATCTACTCATCAAGCTCAGACTATTTATTTAAGTGTAACTAAATGTAAAACTTGCCTGAACAAAGTAAAATAGGCACCAGGCAATAATGGTGTTATAGTAGAGAGCAACATTGAAGGAAACGACAGCGCTGCTAATTCCGATTCCGCCTAAATAGGGCGACACTTGATTCCAAACGCCTATCGCACCTTTTCGAAGTCGCTGACCGATCGCCAGTTCCAGATAGAAGATCGGTATACCCTCGATAGCGAGCATCACGAAGTAAGGGATGAGAAAAGCCCCTGTGAATACAACGGTAATTAAAAAAAAAAAATAGTCAAACTTTTCCAATTAACGTAACAGCCTGATGCGCTTTCGTGTGATGAGCTGAGAACCAAGAAGTGAAAAAGTGCTTCTGACTCACCCCCTCCGTTTTTTTGTGCCAGATATGGAAATCTCCAGACATTACCGAGGCCGACTGCGTAACCGACTGTTGCTAGTAGAAACGTCAGTTTGCTGTCCCAATTTTCACGCTCATCCTCGCCTGCCTCTGGTCGAAATATACCTTTACCCTCGTTACTACCAAGCTTGCTGCCCCCGCTCACGCCCCCGCTTTCACCCCCGCCAACAGTTTTGCTCTGCAAGCACACATTTGGCATTGAAAAATGTAATTGGGTTTTAAGGGGGTTGTAGGACATTTTATTGCTGAAGATCGGTATTGTATTTTTTCAATCGCATCTACAAATTTATGCGGTCTTAGGTATAATGTGGTCATGATCTGAATTATTAGAAGCTTACAGAAATTTTTGTATGTCAATGTTTCACGTGTCAAATGAAGCATAAAGAGAACTGTGTATAAAGATTTAAAAACGGGTACCGGA
Source organism: Clistopyga incitator (assembly GCA_947507545.1). Lineage (NCBI taxonomy): Eukaryota > Metazoa > Arthropoda > Insecta > Hymenoptera > Ichneumonidae > Clistopyga > Clistopyga incitator. Next base: position 9,371,423 of record OX382176.1, read on the forward strand.
ATTTTATGGTGAATGAATAAATTCAAAGTCGGAGAATTTAGCATGGGTTCTTATGGAAAATATCGTTAGATTCGGCTTTTTTTTAGTTTTGTTTGAACGTTGCTGTCCGATGGGCGTCGAAAAAATATTTCAACTCTTAACTTTTCTCGATTTTAGTAATATGAATTTTTAAAGATTAATTAATGTCGCCGATTTTTTCCCCCTAAAACCATTCTTGAATAATCAAATTTTCTTTTGAGATTTTCTTGATTTTAGAATTAGTGTTACCGAAGAAATGGTATTAATTGTGATGATTTATTTCTCAAATTGGTCCGTTTAAATAATAAAATTAAAATTGATTCTACATTTGCAATTACCTTGTTGTTAGGACTGGAGTCGTCAAAGCCCGCGTTTGTTGCCCCATAATTTGCAGAAGGGACGTTCTTTCGACTCTCGCTAACGAGTCTTCCTCGCATTTCCTTCATCTCGAGTCGATCGACACTTTTCTGGGGCTTAAGGTCCCGTGAGCTCTGACGTCTCACCAGATGAGCCGTGTTCGCCATTTCACTTTCGTACTTTTTTCAGTGATTTTAATTTATTTTTCTCCTCGTTTGACTTTATCCTCTTCGCAAGACACGAATCACTGAGGCTCTGGCTGCGAATGCTATCCAATATATACCCAGATGCTTTCGCCCTTTTCACCACGTCACTGGGATCAAGCATACGGGCGACATTCGCCTTTAGACTCCATCCTGCCAATGAGATGTATTCTCCATTTCAATTCAATATCCGCTGTGAAAAATCTGCATCCAATCTCATCATGAAATTCAACTCATGTGTGAAAATCGAATAATATTTCTCTCATGAACAAGCAACAACTGATCGACAAATTTACGCAAATATTCCAGTCTTTCGCGTTAACAATGTTCAAATTATTATAACAAAAAACATTAATTTTATAACATGAAAAAAAAAATCCTATCGTACAATTGTCCCTGAATTGATAAAAATTCATGTGTAAAAATCAAGCAACATTGCTCTGACTTTATAGAAATAAATAAGTCATTAACATGTACCATTGTGATATCATTATACCAAAATGCATTCAAATTTATGACATGATAAAAGTCGTCAAAACGATATTGCAGAAAATCGAAATATGAATAAATGCAATTATTTTAAAAAATTTAATTGTCTGAAGAGATGCGAAATTCTCGCAGTACATGTATCGAGTGTTATGAAAATTAGATAATCGCTTGAAAAATCGACGCCGTTCTGCATTCTATTGAACTAAGGACCTCATGTTCTCATCAGATATTATATTTAATGAATAAAAACAACATTTTTTATCACGCCGAAGTAATCCATTCAGGCAATAAGTATGCATCATTTTTTAATCACCAGATCTAATTATGAAAGAAAATTATAAAAAAATGGATTGGGAACTATACGAAAATTCTGAAGATTTTTGTTTACTTTGAAAAAAAAATTAATTATGTCGAATTTTTCCAAAATTTCTCTGTTTATTTATTGACATATTTCACTGACGTCTTTAAATTTAGCAGACACAATTGGGAAGGTACGTCAGTAGGATATTCTGTACCCTGAATGTACTAATTTCACTGATTACTAATGGAGTTGGGATGTAATGGGCCAAAGTCGGTACGTTCGTTCGGCATTTCGTATACAAACTGAGAAAGTTCTCTAAACGTAGTAGTTCAAAGTTTGGTGCACTATAAATATATACATACAAACTACGACGAAGGAGGAGGAAATTAAGTTCAGAGTAGTGTGGTAAATTAAATCCGGACGAGCTCGTGCGCTTATTCCTAGTATTTTGTTCTATACAGCAAGTGTCTGACGTGTAAAGGGTTGAACTACTTGAACCCAACGTGACGTACGTGTCTGCGGCTTATATTTACCTCGACAGTTTAAAAGAAAAAATCTAATGAGACCTCAACCAAATATTCTTGACACGCCTACATGTTTCGTCCTCCTCTCATTTTACACCCTGTGTACCATCGACTTTTTTATTCTCCCACTTTAAATTCACTTTTTCCAGAAGGTACCAGCAATTGGGACCAAGAAAATGACTGCAAGGCAATGAACTTAAAGGTACCTTAGAGGGATACTTTAGTCACGTTAAGGGAGACAGTTAACATTTTTTAAATTTATATTGCTAATGCATAAAAATGGATGCGTTAGTTTTTTTTCAAATAAAAAATCAATCTATTTGATTCGAAAAATAAAATTGATTTCTATTAAACAAATTTAGTATTTTAAATGGAATTTTTTAAACAAGGTATATTCAATAATATAATATATATTTTGGATTTATATTATATTTATATTTATATTTATATTTATTATAAAAATCAATACATATTTTTAGAGAAAAATTTATCTTTAGTTTTGCACATGGCTGCGGAAAAGTATTTAGAATACGTATATTCGTCGCTCGTAGAGTATTATTAAAGCCCTCGTGTCTCGTATGTAAATTTAATAGTGCGATATTCCGATCAGGGACAAAAGGAACGAAGTCTTTGGAAGGGTGAATGTACAGGGGGAGGAAGTGATGGTATAGACGATAGGGAGAATGAAACGTGAAGGCGTGCCAAGAATATTTGAAATGTCTTCTTCTTTAAGTCAGAGCAAATATTGTGTTACCCGCTAATGAAATATATCAGGTAGTCAAGTCTCTTGTGTGTCGGAATCCCCAGATTATACGATGAAGCCCATGCAGATTTAATCACATTGTTAACCAAGTTAGCTGTAACTTTGATACCCCCATTAGAACATTGTGAGGATATTAAATTTAATGTAAAACAGTCTGGGCGAGATTAATTAAATTTTATGGCAAAACTTAATAGGAGTCATTTTAGATTTTTCAAAAAATGCCACGAAAACATATTTATTACATCCGTGAAACTTTGTCAAATAAACAATTTGAATTTCATTGCAGTTAACAAAAAAACGTGGGGCAAACAAAAATATTTTCAAGCATGGATGCTTACAAAATAAATTCCATAGAAAAGAAATTACAGAAAAAAATCAACAATTTCATAAGAAAACAATCCTTGTTGAATTTTTTCAACGAATGTCATTAAACTGATCGAATACATATTACAGCTCGAAGTAAAATAAAAATCTATGTAAATTTGTGTGCAATCAAGATAAATATCTCAAGTATGCGCAAGAAAATAAAATCAGGCCGCAAAATTAAATATAAAATATCTTTAATAGCGAAAGCTCGACATATTAAAAGCTCGCAAATTTCGAAACTCAGCCTCATAAACAGACACGCGGAGAGAACAAACTAAATAGTGAAATTCAAATGAACTTTCTGATTTTCACGATTGGGTTTCGATCATGGGAGCCAAGTGAACTTTGAACGAGACCCTTTTTGTCAATGGCAATATAGTCCTGACTACAATGCTTGCGGGTGTGTGTGCATCGGTATGAATACGCATTGAGCTGATCTATCGGTTCGTTTAACGATTGTCGGAAGCTTTCGTCGCCGCCGGATACCAAAGAGCGGTTGCTTAGCAAAAAAGCTCGTTTTTTACACCGATTCACAGAGGATCTGAAGGAGGGGATGGAAAAATGTTTGCCTTTGAGATTTCTTGCAGCCCTGACCTCATAACATTTTTGATATACATCGCGAAGGGTCGTGATTGAAATATAGGCCGATGAAGGAACGAAAAAATATTCGAAAAAGGGTCCAATCATTTATTGGGCATCGTACAACATTCGAATTAAATTTGTTCCTTACTATTACTACACGAGTAAAAATAAAATGTGTAACTTTCAAAAAATCTTTTGGAAAAGTTGTATAGAATAAGCAGATTTTTACAAAAATATTGTTTACAGAAAGTACAGAAAAATGTAATCAATTTCTTGCGCAAACTGAATTCATTTTTACGCATGTTTCATATTCCCTGATATTTTCAATTTGATTATAAATGCGAAAAATATTGGCAAAATTGTCAACATAGCACATTTACTACATGAGCGTAAAGTCTATTTTCAAAAGTTTATCAAAAAAAGTTGATGCAAAAATACCGAAAAAAAAATATTCCTATCAGCATAATTCCACAAGGAAAAAAATCCTGAGTCCAAATTCCGCGAAACAAAAACGCAATCACATGTAAGAATTGAAAAGTCGAGTTTGCCAAAAGTGCAATTCTTTCACTACATTTGATTACAAAAACCATTTGATTTTTTATTTATTTTTTCAACAGTGAAGGTGCCATTGTAATGTAATAATTCATTTCTGAATTAACTACATAAATTATTTGTCACAATTGGCAAATGTAACAAATTACAAATACCCATCAAATTCACAGGCGTTATTCCTCGACGAACCAATGAGCATAATCGGAAACTCATTAACTCACTCGTAGACATAAACGATAGTTGCGAAGTGAATGAATATCGTGATTCAGCAGCGTACAATACATTGTAAAGTGGTTTACGTTAGCCGAGTTTATTTCTGTCGCGGATATATCCAAGAGTGTTATCGACGAGTGACGTAAGCATAATAGTGGTCATAGTCGATTTGTCAATGAAAATACACGTCCCCTTTAGGCTCAACTGTCCGATTCACGCTCAGGGTTACCATCGATTGTTGGATCGGTTTATTAAGTATTTTCCATTCACTCGCGCATGGAAAAAAAATCGACTGTACAGAAAAGTCATTCAAAAAAAGTTCGTCGCTGAAAAAAAAAATCCCATTATTTTCTGTTATTTTTTCCGCGATATTCCAGAAGAAATTCGCACTACTTTTATGTCCAAACTGAACATAGGATTGTGGACCAGTTAATGATGTGGTGGATACGATTTTTTCTTTGGTTTTGAAGATAAAAAATGAAATATAACAAATTGAAAATGTACAGCAAACGATGTATGAATTATACACGGGACTGACCTGCGGGGGTAAAGCGAAGAATCGCGCGAGGGTTATTCCTTGGGGTACAAGGAGCAGTGGGCTACTGTGGCACCCTCTACCACGCGTTGTAACTTTCCCATCTCGTGTGCCACCTCCGTGGGGCGGTGGGGGGTAGGGGGTGGTAGTGATGCCTTCCGTTTTGGGGATGCGCGACTGTGAACGCCGGAATCAATAGCGAGCGCCGGCGCCCCGACGTTTCCTGTGACCGCGCGCGGTTCTCCCATCGTGGGGTCGAAACTTGAAAATGGTCAATGATCGGGTTTTCGGGTAGCGTGAACCCCAATAACCCTCATGTGCAACGGCTAACGTTCATTTTCCGCTGAATTACTGATTGTTCGACCCTTATTAGGGCCGTCGACTTTCAGTTCCCTCGGAATCAAAGTATAGATGTTTTAGACCCTATTTTGCAAATGGAATATTTCCCCCGTTACAGAAATACATATTAACAGCATTTTTTTTTTTCAAATTTTTCGTCTTTTAAAGAGGATTAACGATTCTAACATCATGAAAAAACAATAGAGAATAGCGAACGATAAGGAAATTTCGAATATTGGGGAAAAAATATGTGTATCGTGTAATGCAATGGAATAGAACGGGATACAATGGAGCACAATGAAATGCAATGGGATACAATGAGATGCAGGAGAGCGTAGGAGAATGCAATGGGATAGCCTATGTCGAAGTGAGACGGAATGGGCTACATGGAACAGTGCCCACAATAAGCCACAGAGCAAATTGAGTAATGTCAATTTTTAATTGAAATACTCATTGCTCACAACTGCTCTTGCTGATATGGGCACGTAACGACTTCGTCATTAACGGAACCCGGTGCCGGATTGACTTGGATCAGCCGCAAGGAAATGAAGTAGTTCGGGTTATTGTATTGTCAGACAAAGCACGTACGGGAAGAGCAGTCGATGTTCGACGACCCAATATCGCAAATACCCTCTTCTATTGTTTTCTCGATGGCACTTTAATTCCCGTCTTTCTCTATCGATAGTAAACAGACAAAAACCAGCACACTTCACGACTATTTAAGAGGAATCACTGTTCATTTCTATTGCGATGGTATCATTATTTTACAATCATTTACCTTTTCATTGACTTTATAATTATATCATTTTCGGTTTTGGAATTTCTATGAAAACCGGTATTGCGAAAATCTCTGACCAATGAGTATATTTTTATGATAATATGTATAGGGGATTTTCTACAAAAAGATTGTAATGTCAGAAGAAATCGAACAGACAAATACCTAGACATGCTATAGAATTAATTTGTTGGCTATTATCGTTAATTAGTCTTAATTAGTTGGCAATAACTTCAGGACGTTACATCGCGATAAACGATCAGTAAAATTGATTTTCAGCTGGCAAACCGTTGAGTCTCGATGCGTTGCTCCGTCGAAGTGGAAGAGGTCGTTATGTGGTCAGACGCGCCGCAAATTGAATGCTCCAAGCGATAGCGGTCTTGACGTCCAGTAGATAAAAATCTGCGCCACCAGATATTCGATACCAATCGACTGTTATCAATTTTTTAAGCTTATTTACTATTTATTACCTAGAAATAAGTATGCCGCGAAATATCATTTTTGTTATGAAAAATAATTTATTGTGTATAAAAACAAGGTCCTTTGGATTAATATTCAATATACCCAACGCAGTGATTTACTTCACCGTTTCCTTAATGAGAAATTGTGTGAAGCCCAATATTTCTGTAAAAGAAATTAAATCAGAATTATATATAGTTCTGTTATATTCAATGTATATCTTTTCATTGTTTATTTAACATTTTCTATATATATTTTGAAATACATGAAATGTGTTTTTCATGACATGATTAATTTTTTTTCCGTGCTGATAATATATAAAGGAGGGTAATTTACTTTCTATTTTGGCACGTCCTTGTCGATTCTGTTCGAACGTCTTGATCCAACTATTCACGCTCTCCTCGTTCTTGTAGTCGAGTGTTTTGAAATTCTCAAATATACTTTCAGCAAATTTACTGTAGTATCTTGAACTGTCAATGGCCCATTCAAGCAAAAGATCCAGTCGAGGTCTGAGAGGTGTGCCATCAACAAGTTCCTTGAAGCTTGGCTCTCGTACAAAAGCGTCGCTTCTTACCATCTCCAAGCGCTCCAATTTTATTTTCAAGTCCTGAATATTTACATAGTTAAAAAAAAATCAACGTTCATAAACGATTTAGTAAATTAATCAGAAAGTAGTACTGGATGTCATTATTTGAATTGAGAAGCATTTGAAGTATTTTTCAAAATAATTCTTATAGTGTAGATATGGAAAATAGCAAACAATTGTAATTATTTATTATACATAATAAATATAAGATTGATCATATGAAAAAAATCACCAAATTCCAGTATACAAAAAGGGTAAGCGCATTTGAAAAAAAAAAAAAACCAAAAGTAATTGATGTAATTTGTTCTATTCGCATTATCGAAAAATCGAATTTTTCATGGCTTGATTCTAAAAAAAAATAACAGCAGCAATCAATCAAAGCTATTTGCAAAGCTCAATCTTGCATCCTTTTTTATAAGAATATTTTTTGCCAAAAATGTTTGCCAACAAAACTGTTGTACCTTAAGATGATACAAAAATTCTTGTGAATCCCGTACAGATAACTATCTGAATGAATTGAAAAATACAAATTTTTCATATTCACAAGAAGCCAAATAATAATAATGGACTTTCGCGACGTCACAAACCTCCACGTGATTTTTCACTCTTCGAAGCTCGCCGAGAATCTCACGTATTTCATTTTCAATTCCCACATTTATTTTGAAAATGAGTTTATCTCGTACTCCTTCCATGCGGCAGATTTCTGCATTATCGACTTCGTGGCTAAAACAAATTCAGGGTTTATCTTACGTCGATAACGTAGATTTCTAGAAATAAATTTTTAAGTTCGTCGGTAACGTAGATTTTCACGTTGCTGACGGAACTTTTCGAAACGTGGAGACGAACGATGTTTTCGCCAGGCAGAATGTATCGCTAAACTAACCTGATTACGTGACGCAATTGTTCCGATTGATTTTTCAGAGCCTGGAGCGGTCTCTCAACACTTTTTGTGAATTCTTTCCACTTTACATCCGTCTTCACCAGCTGAACGAAGTAATTGATCAATGATTCCTTCAATGCCTTCTCCATGACGTTCTAACTTTTTAGGTTATGAGTTCGTTTGACTCCACCCCCACTCTTCGTCTCGAACGAATTATTTGAAAGCAGATACTCTCGAAATAAACATAAATAATAATGATAGTTTATATTATTTAGAAGTGCACTTAAATAAGGTCAAAAATAGACTGAACAAATTTTTTACGTTCATTGTACGAATATCGTCCAATATTTTTTCCACAAATTGACATAATTGTTGATTCCCATGAATGAAAGAATTCAAAAGCAACGAAATGAAAATAATTCAAAAACTCGATTGAAAAAAAGAGTTTGCCAAATGAAGAAATCAGGCCAAATCGTAATCTCTTCTCATCAAATTAAAAACATAAAAATCGCCAATTGTGACAATTATCATTACAATCGGCAAAAACTTGTCTAAATCGTTTTAAGTGATTATTTTTTATGTCTAATGATTTCACATAGAAATGAATCTGATCGAAGAAGTCGACATAGTTTGACTTTCCTCTTAAGTATGACCATGAAATGTGGTAAAAAAATGACGAAAAATTCAATTTGAATCGGTCTGTTGTCACTAGGTACTAAAATTTTGGTGTGTGCTTGAATTCCTTAATTGTTTTTACGTCCACCGAGAAAAATGCTACTTTTGCGAATGACCTTTTGCACCGCGGTGGTCGGTAATAGGAGCGCGATCGGGAATGGGGACATTTACCTCGGCGGCTGGACCGGCGACCTCGGGCGTGGGGGTTGCGAGGTTTCGGTGGTGGAAAGTCGAGAAGAGGGGAGGGGATGTCGAGAGGCGCTGCGATGTGCGCGCACTAGCCTCAAATGCTGCAGCGCGGCGAGACAAGTACACGAGAGTCCGTACGCCGACGTACGAGAGCCTCGAATTTCTCTCGCGGAACCTTCGCACGCACGTAAACAGCCTCTTATTTCACGAGTATCAATGACAAGTCATTGAAACCCAAGTGCCACTCATTTTCCATCGTATTTTATACCAGTGACAGCAAAAAGAAAAAGTGACTAGCCCTACAGTATCAAAGGAGTTCCCGGCACCGATAAGCCTTATCAGTGACATCACAAACGAGTTTCCCCTTCCTGAATAACAACACTCAATAATATAGCGAAGCGTCGCGAAAACTGTGAGAATATTGAACTGCACCGGCGAACCGGAAGTGGGGTACCGGCAAATATTCTCCAACTAGTTTTTTACTTCCGGTTTATCATTCCGTACGCAATTCGTAAGGACTTCGTCGAAAATCGCGGAGGTTGCATCACTCCTCGAGTTTAGACGGAGACGACGTTTCATTCGATTTCTTTTTTTGCTTTTACGTAAATTTTCACGCCTTTAGGCAACAGGGACGGTGAAATAGTGGGGGAGGTACGCTGATATAGGAACAGTAAGAGTGAAAGATTTTGTTTTGTTTCGGTTCTGTGTGTATTTTTGTTTGGAAATTGAGAAACGAAAAATTGCTGAAAGCCTTTTTTTAAAGAGGGGAAATGCAGTGAAAGGAGAGTGCAAAGCAGTTGCTGCTGCCATATTGATTTCGCGGGGACCTATACCTTTTGGCTAGGCTTGTGAGGAAAGGCGATAAATACGAAGGTCCGGTGGACGCCGGCCAATGGAGGATATTATCATGAACGGGAAGATGCAGGAGGAAAAGGAAGATATCGACACTGCGTCGATTGACTCGGATATTCTTAATCCCTTCGTTCATAGACTCGAACTCGACACGACCTACGATAAGCTCAAGGTCAGCTTTCTCTTTACGTTATAATAAATACCTGAGTGATGAAAATAATCGTTCACCTATTTCGTGTAAAAAAAAAAAAGGAATTGAACAGAAAACTGTAACATTAAAATGATGGATTGATCCTATGAGTGTTGAATTTGTACAATAAAAAAGTATTAAAAATATCCATTTTTTTCAATGTATATGTACACTATAAAAATTCATTATAAACATTTATTTAGTCGGAATTTTTTATGGACAAACCGGTATATTGAACACGTTTGAAATGTCATGTCTAATGGCGGTAATTGCTGTAATATTATTATATGATTGTGCATTGAATATAATACAGCGGCTTATTCGTTACACTTCCGGTAAATGTATATATCAATTTTCTGAACGATTTTTACGGTCACGATGACTTTTCTCGTTTTTGTTTTAAAACGAGAATTGCGCGTGCCAAAATCAATTTTAAACACGTATGAAAAATCATACCTATGATAATTGCTGTAATATTATTATATGATTGTGCATTGAATATAATACAGCGGCTTATTCGTTACACTTCCGGTAAATGTATATATTAATTTCCTGAACGATTTTTACGGTCACGATGACGTTTCTCGTTTTCGTTTTAGAACGAAAATTGCGCGTGCCAAAATCAATTTTAAACACTTATGAAAAATCATACCTACGATAATTGCTGTAATATTATTATATGATTGTGCATTGAATATAATACAGCGGCTTATTCGTTACACTTCCGGTAAATGTATATATTAATTTCCTGAACGATTTTTACGGTCACGATGACGTTTCTCGTTTTCGTTTTAGAACGAAAATTGCGCGTGCCAAAATCAATTTTAAACACTTATGAAAAATCATACCTACGATAATTGCTGTAATATTATTATATAATTGAGCATTGAATATAATATAGCGGCTTATTCGTTACACTTCCGGTAAATGTATATATTAACTTCCTGAACGATTTTTACGGTCATGATGACTTTTCGCGTTTTCGTTTCAGAACAAATATTGTGTGTGTGTGTGTGGCAAAGTCAATGTTGCTTAAGTTAATTCGCCAAAAAAAAAATCGGTTTGGAAGCAAAAAATGATGAAAAATCGTGAGAAAAATATTTGCTGCATAAAAACTTTTTTTTCCGTCTAATGTACCGAAATTTTTCGATTTTTCGAAAAATTCGGGGCTGCACTTCGGAGTATTGAAAATGTCTCAACTCAACTGATTACTTCATTCGAACCCGGCGAATTGCTGGATTGCATTGGATTTGATTTCCATGCAGATGCACGTACCGATCTAAATATGTGCAAGCGGAATTTGATTCAAGTTTCATTATCGCCAGACTCTCTGGGTTTGATTATTTCGCAACCGATGTCGCATTAATTACTGTTCATAATTTTTTAAATATCATCCGTAATAGCAAACACTAAGAAATTGTGATGGAATTTTAGAATTCAGATTAGAATTCACCCGAGCAAAATAAATATTGCATGGCTCAAAAAAATATATTCCAATAATATTTATTTTTAATTATTTGATTACATTTTTTTGAAAATCGTGTATTCGTTGATATTGTCAAAGATAAAAAGTCTACCAAAACTGTATTTTTAACAAAAACACGATGTTTTGACATGCGAAACAAAGAAGACTCGAGTATCTATATTCGCGTCGCACGCGATGATTCGCGCGTGCTACTTGTCAAGCTCAAGGTGTCGAGATCCGTAAATAGCATCGGAAATTTCGCGCCCAGGTACAGCACCGAAGCATCGCGTCGTACTGCACGTATTGCAGTATATACAGTCGGTAGACCGCACGCTTTCCATCAGCGAAAGGCCTCAATCGATGTCACTGCCACGTGCCTGTAGTCAGAAGAAAGTATTTAGTGAAAATACCCATTATAAAAAAAAAAAAATTGCATGGATTTGGGGATTATAATACATTTGGTGAAAATACCCGCGTATTTACTTTTGTCACAATCATTTTTAGCAAATTAATCATAATCAATTGCGAGACTCTACAAATGTCTGTGAATGTTTGTGTGTATTTCTGAGAGTTTGCAAGTGTCTGAAAGTGTTTGTGTATGTTTGTGTGAATGTAGAAGCGTTCGACATAGTTTAACTTCTCTTTTGAGGATGATCAGGAAGTGCGGTAAATATGTGACGAAAAATTCAGTTTGAATCAATCTAATGACACTTGACGTTAATAGTTAAAAGATAAAAGCATTTTTTGTAAATTAATTACTATCAATTGTGAGACTCTGCAAGTGTATGGAAGTGTTTTTGAATGTATGAGCGTTAGTAAGTGTCTGTATGTGTGTTTTTTAGTATCGACTGTTCGGTGATTTCGTGAATATCGCTATGATTGTCCAATGTATTTTTCAAATAATTCCTTCTCTATTACGATCTAAAATCCGGTCGGGCCAATGGTTATTTTCACAAATTTATTATAAATCCTCGCGTTGCGTGACGCCTCGACAGACTTACGCATATGAAGGTGAATGTAATGTATATTTTGCATTTCGTGGCTGATACTGGTCGACTGATAAGTTCGTGGATATTTTGAATTTTATTGCGAGCGACGAAGCGTCAATGCGGATAACCCAATCTATGTTCAATCGACAGTGCGCACCGACCGGAGTACCAAAGCAGACAAGGTGGGCGAGAGAAAATAAATATCCATCGGTGAACTGCGATGAATCGATTCCAGAAGCGCGCTCTTTCCGCGGTTCGGCTTTTTCCACTACTTCTCATTCCCCTCGAAATATGCCTTGCTATATTATAGCGGCCGCGTTATGTATATGTATGTATATATATACCGAGTGACCACGTATATAGGATTTCTCATGCACCATGGAATGCGATAATCGGGTAACGGTGGAAAAGGCTAATATGTAATTATTCGAAGCGCATTTACAAAAACGAGGTCTTACTTCGACGATGATTTAGCTCACGTGCGGTCTGACCGGAATTGGCCGCTATCACTTTCGCCACCAATGGCCTTTATCGTGGCGTTCGATTTTTTCTAAAACGCATTTTCAATCGGCAAGTCATAATGAGAAATTCTCGAGACAGTTTTTCTCAGAGAATCTTTTTTTTCTCCATGATAATGCACCAGGTCTGATGGATATAAACCATGATCACTTTCGGTAATATGATGTTACGTTCTGATGATGTTTTTGAAATTTTTGTGTAAGTACAATGCCACTTTTTAATCACTGAGTCGTAAAGAGAAAATCCTCAGTAAGTTTTATTTATTTTTATCGGTAATTATTTATTTATTTAGAGACTAAACCAACTCATAAGTTTTGCTTGGCCGGAGTTAATTTATCAAAATACACACTTTCGATTCGTTATTCGAGTGGAATTATTGTTTTAACAATTTAATAATAATTATTAATAATTGAGAATAATTGCTTCATTATCGCATGAAGGTTAGGAAAAAATATAATCTTGCAGAATAATAAGTCACGATTATTCCTATTGTAAAATGTATTAATGATAAGTGATGGTTTGAATTATTCATTCTGGTAAAGCATTTTCGCTTCTTTTGAAATTATGTGGAATTCACCAAAAATGGCTATGATATTTTGGGACATAAAAAAATAACATATTCCTTGACTTTCGCCAAACGATGAGCAAGGAAGTTGTTATCTGAGAATTCTTGTTCGAAACTACGTCCTTGTTGACTTGACCTCATGTAAAGTTAGGAGCAAACGAGTGAGGGAAGGAAACGGCCCCGGGATCCATACAATCGCACGGCTCTTCTCGAATGTGGGACAAAAATGTGGGACGAAAGACGTTGAACGCTCGCGAGTCGCTCCTTACGTATATCCAGGTGTATATACTGTTATGCCTGGCTGCCCAGAATGAAATTGCGGTTATTTAATTCGTTCTTGTGGCTCATAGCTTGGACTTATGTTTTACAAGCGATTTTTTTGCACCTATGATGCGAAAAAAAATTGAGGCCATTTTAAGTGGTTCCTGAAGTAGACTTTTGACAAGAAATAATGTAAAAAAAATTATTACACCTGATTTGCAATGTGACTTATAAAAAATTTGTTTAATAAAAAAGTGTAAAAATAAAAAGAAGATGGGAATCATTAGAATGTTATATTACATTTCGCTTACTACCCAACTTGTAAATTAATTAAAAAATGATTATCTAAATTAACTATATTGAATATAGTAATTTTTAGCCTTTAGTAATCAGAAAAATCATTAACTCGATTAGAATGAAACGATGAAAAAATAGTCATCTTCAAGTCGGACAGAAATCAACATTTTTATGAATATTCCCTCAAAGTACGAAAAAATGATTATTCACATTTGAACAATACATCCTTAAGGGGTTTATTCTATTATTAACTTTCTCTCCATTTTTTTTTACTATCAATCGTGTAACGATAATGTTAGAAATCGAAGAGAGTGCTAATGAAGTACTAATGAACTCTTGCGATGAATAATCATTTTTCGATGCAACAGAAGTCGGGTTCGTGTGTGCCAATCTCCCACTAATGTTTGCTGATTTCTTGCTGCAACTTCCGTCAGCATCGAAGTAAATATTGCAATCGGTATCTCTTACCCGTTGCAGACTTCCGGTAGATTCCTTTTGCGAAAAGGCAATAAAACAATGTTGGTTGCAAAAAAAATGGCCAATATGTTATAAATATCGTCGTAGTTATAAGATTAGTGATACTAATTCTTATACATTCCCTCGCGATACATTTTTATCCTAGAGGTTGCGAAGCAAAAGTTTTGCATTAATAATAATATATAATAAATAATTTTTCTCTCGATATTATGATGATTTTCGAGTTTGGAAAGATCAAAGTAGGTCTGGCTCACCGTGAACTATATTTCAAGTTCATAAATCTTGCAAGATAATCTCAAGTGTCCAAAAAATGGCACTTCAAGTTGTGTTCTAAAGATCTTTTATCTCGAGTACGCTATCGTAGCGGGATTTTCATTGCGCGGCTCCGTTATGCAATTTATGTGGTCACGAAAAAGTTGGTTTTATGGTAACCGTGAACGTTAAGGAATTGTCGAAAAAAGTTATTATTTGCGGGCTTTGAAGCGAGTCGAACGAGCCGCTCGAAGGTTTCGCTATAGACGGTGACACATGACATTGATTACGTAACGGGAAAGGGGTGAAATGCGCGGCGAGATATACGAGAATGTAGACGCTTACGAATGCATTGGAAATGCTGTTTATTTCACGGATCAATAGAATCAATAATATCTTTGATATGAAAAAGAATCATTTGTCATAATCAAACCTTGGAAATATTATTATTATTGTTATTATTATTATTATTATTATTATTGCTTCAAGCATTATTCAATTTATTCCATTCCAAAGGAATTCTGAATATATTTTTATTTTTGATTGTATCTGTAATAAAATGAGTATTGTAGATAATTTATAATATCATCAAAAATGAATTCTTCAATGAATTAGACTTTTTTTTTAAATTCAGTGTCAGTAATGTAAATACAAATACTCAAAACACCTACTGTAATAATTACTGACTTTAATGGATTAAAATTCAACTAATTAACTTCATGAGTTAATAATTTCAATTCATAATTTTATACCCCCTGCGAAAATGAGACGGTATATAGACGAATCATATTTTTTTACCAATAGCTCAATATTTCCTCTGGAAAATAAGCCATCATTAACTGTTGTATTTTTATGTTCACCCAATTTATCATTTTCTGAGCGGAAACTTTCTTTTCCGCGTTTCCGATTTCCTAAAACTCGTGCGAAATATTGCTCATATTTTTGTATCTCGTGTTTTATACCTTTCTTTCCGCGACTTTTTTCCCAGTTTGTGTTCCCCTTCTTGCCCTCTTAAACCTCTTACCCAACGAAAGCATACAACTCCAATGACGAAATTTCTCAGAACGTACGACAGACAACAACAACAAATACTTAATTGATTTCTGAAGCCCGACAATGTCGTCTGAATTGCAGTCAAATGGCAAATTAGTTTAGTGACTATAGTGCACGTTTTGTGCATTAAATTCCGCTATATAGGTGGTATTATTACCAAAGTAGATTTGGCCAACTCTCGCCACATTATTATACATCACCGGACGTACTATACACATGTACGGAAAAGATCAACTTTACTTGTATACATTCCGGTTACTTTACTGCCCGTATAGAAAGTACGTGTTGGCTGTGACCTAATGGCAAAGCGGTATACTATCGTCGGTCGCGCATTCTCCGTTCGAGAGGCCTTAAAACTATAGCCACCGGTTCGTTCGATTTTCTCTCCTTTGAAAATCCGCGCGAAAGTTTCGCTGTTACGTTCTGATGCATGCATAATTTTGTTTTAATGTTTTTTTTTTTAAATTCTTAATTCTATTGTTTTTCTACACATTTATTAATTTACTTATGTGTCTCGTTTTTTTACATATTTATTTAATTATTCATTTATTTATTTATCGTTTTTCAACTTTTGTCCTCGACCCTCATAAATAATGATATTTACGTCATTGGACGTACGAGAGAGTTGAAGTGCAATGCCGGAGATTCGCAATGCTGCAGAACGCTCGCAACAACTCGAAGCTTTACAGTTACGTTGAACCGAGGGAAAACTTTCTACGTAAAAAATTGGCGCGTGACGAACGACCGGGCGACCCACGAATGCGAACACTTATATATTGTTGTCCTTCAAATTTGTAGTAGACAAGAAAAAACATGATGAAATTGAACTATTTGACAAAACGTTGTCTTGGATTTTAACACAAACATAAAACATAAACAAATATGCTGGAAGTTTCGAGGAAATGTTTGTTCAAACAGATTGAGAAAAGATTGCTAGTTAATAGATTTATATAGATTTTATCATTTCTTAAATCGAAATGTAAATAAAATGAGGCCATAAGCGATTTTTCCTCAATATGAGGCCTTGCTTCACTTGCGAGAAGCGATTGACCATTGATGGCCACCTAGCGGCGCTCCGCGAACTACTGTGGCAATTCGAGGGTTTAACAGTTTTCTTACATCTTTGAATTGTTAACATAAGTGCTTGAATATTTCTGTACGTTCTACCATAACAGATAAAATTATTAAGTTTTTTAATGCAATACGCAAATTAAAAAATATTATTCATTATATGTTAGTGCCATTGGAATCACAAAAAATCATGAATTTCACTCTTAGAAAGCAAATTATTTTAATCTACGAGCTTATTCAATTTCCACACCATCCGTAAATAGTAACAATAAAAAAACCAATATATAACAAGCGTAGATTGACTATTCCTATATCTTGCCATTTTCTAATAACTTAAAATTAGAAATTGACAGCATTAGAGACATAACCATGTATTTCCAAAGTAACAAAGAAACAAAAATCTTCCAGATCGCATTTAATAAAAAGGGATTGTTGAAATTTTTGATAAAATATTTATCGATAATAATTGTTGTAGAAAAGTATTTTCTATAATATTATATTCATAATTATTTATCGACGTCGCTCCCGATTTCTTGCGTATCTAAATATCTATAGAATAACTCACTTTCAATACTCTCGTGTAATCCGTAATTAACATTTTCTCATAGATAAGCTCGACCTCTTTACAGTGAATAGGAAGCGGCGGCGAATGAAAACTTCCTGCACGAAATAATCGAAAGTCTCCGAAGAATTTCTTCGAGTAGTTAAAGCGAGTCCCTGCAAAAATCATTTTTGCAATTTTTTACGAACTGTCTGATTTGTATATTTGCGGATGTTAAACACCGAAATTCTCGGCGGTACTGACGCTGTCGCTGTCTGGTAAATACAAACTTATCCGGCAGGCCAAACATAAATGAGAAGATTTTTATTTAACTCATGGAGGAACCAACTTTTTTACGCATCAGTAGCGTTGGATTAACTCCTTAAACTAAAACTCAAAAGAAATTAACCCCCCCCCCCCCCCCCCCCGCCACTCGTTGATCTCAGCCATTTTTCTTGACCAAATAACATTAATTTTTTTTGTCTGTTCATGAAACGAAAACAAAACAATATTAGGATTATCTTTTATAGGTAAAAATAAATGTTTCCAAATTATTAAGAGGTTTGCAGTACAATGAAAATATTATTTTCGTTGGGATATTGAAAATAAAAAAATTGTATAAAAAAAAATCATAATAATAATAATTAAAAACTGACAAGATTAACTTTGAGAATTTTTTTTTTTCGAATTGAATATTTAAGCTGCTTACTCAAAACAGTTACGAATCTCATGGTTCAATGACCCTGCAGACTTTACAAATCTTGCCGACTATTCTGTCAAAATTACAACAAAATAAACAGTATTTTTTTTTTCGAAACAACTTTATTGGTCAAATAAAAAATATAACACCCACTGCAATGAACATTTCATGAAAAAAAGGTTTTTTTTAACACACTTGTGAAGTACACACATACTTTTTTCGAAATCTTATCGAAAAAGGTTAAGTAAAGATTTGCTAAAAGTTAGTGTGATATTAGAAGGATCTGCAAAGCTCGAGAAAAAAAAAGTGGCTCGCGTCCCGGAAAATGCCACACATCTGAATATAAATATACTTTGCCATTGAATTCTTTGGTCTCGGGTGGACGACCTACTTCAATCTAAAATTGTTTGGCTTCCGCTTTGTTCTTCCGTGAACCGGAATTTCGATCCTTGACCCAATTTCACCTCACGCCTCGCGGTAAAGGGACTCACACGTGGCTTAATTGCAAAGCATATATAGTACCGGTTGGCCATTATTTCGAATCTATTTTTGCACTCTTCAGCATACCTCTAATTTCGTAATTATTTTATTCAAAGAATAATCGTCAATATTGCCAAAATTATGGTGAGACATTTTACTTATTGACAGCTACTTTGTTCATTCGTTGCTCAAATTTGTTATAATTCCAATGCGTCCAAAGTACCAACTATTTGAATTCCCAATGATAGGGTAAATTAATGATTTGGATATAAACTAATTAGTCGATTAATCAAGATTAATTGAAAGAGAAAACTTGTAATACACTAAAAACATTAAAATAATCGCATAATAATTAAATTTTTTTTTCGTCATAATCATATTATTGTAACATATGAATCACTTCAACACTTTAACCGATATTATTAGAAAAATAACAAAAGCTATTAAAAAAAAAAAAAAGAAATTCGCTTGGCAAGTAGATATTTCCAATTCATTTTTAGTTTTATGCACAGAAACAACGATGTTACATGAATGGCTATTGTAAGAAATTATCTAATGGATATTAATTGAAAATTTAAAAAAAATAATAGTCGAACGTGTAAGTATTGAAGAGTTTTGTATTGACAGCCGAGTTTAATGCTCTCGAGATGAAATACATTGAGGCTGTGTTTGTAGGTCTCTTTCTTTTTGTCTGTATACACTCTTACTCAGTTGGAGAGCAATGCTCGGACTACGACTACTTTGCGGCTCTGTCGGTACATCGCAAAACGTGTGTTCCCGTTCACCTTCGATAAACCTGCGAGAGGAGAGGAGCATCGATGAATTCATTCGTGAAAGTTGAACGGGTTCGAGAGTTTTTTTTTTTTCTCGTTTGGGATCATCGCTCGTACGTCGGTTTTTTAGCTCACGATGCCCACTTTAATATCAACAAAAGGATCGACGCACCAGTT
The DNA here is from genome assembly GCA_947507545.1 of Clistopyga incitator. Lineage (NCBI taxonomy): Eukaryota > Metazoa > Arthropoda > Insecta > Hymenoptera > Ichneumonidae > Clistopyga > Clistopyga incitator. The sequence goes on from OX382176.1 coordinate 9,390,891, forward strand.
TTAATTTTCACTCTAGTTTTGAGGTCGCTCACCTCCGGAAAATCCTCATTTTTAATTTAAGGAGTCTGCGTGAGCCCGAAATAACTATCGATCTTCAATATTCTTGTCTGATGGAAGTATTGCGTTGACCTGGATGGGATTTCATACACCAATAAATACATAATCTTGGCATCGGCGAATCAATGTATAATGTAAATGTGAACAAATGTAAAAATCCGACAGAGTGTACATGAAAAATGTACGATGATACTACTACGTAATCTTGGCAATTTTTTTTTCTGACGACAAATATCGATAAACAACGCCGTTATTAATATTCTGACAAAAAGCCACCGTATTGTTTAAACAAAATGCAAGTAAATGAGGTATTTGTGCGATCAGCATAAAATTCGGGCACAGCACAGTTAAAAACATTTCCTATCGTATGACCGGATGTTTTATCAATATTTTTATGCATTTGTTAATTCAAAATTATTAAAGGTTTTTTTTTGTCGGAAATCGAAATTTTTTCCATAGCCTGGCATTCTTGTAAATGTCAGAATTTCAAATAAGTATCCAGTCATACGATAGAAAATAGTATAAGGTTTGCTCTATCCGAATTTCAAGTGAATCAAACGAATAGATCAATTAGCAGCACTTTGATTAAATTATACAACGTCACTTCGTTTTGAATAACACCAATTTTATTTGTTATTAATATTTCTTAGTTTAAAAAAAAACTCAAATTTGGCAAAGATATGGACCAACTGTGTGGAAAATCCTGACCTCGATGATCTGATACTTTCATTAGAAAAAAATTATTAAAATTTCACTTTTTTTCGTCACTTAGAATTTATTCAATTTATTCTTGAGCCAGTAAACTCATTTCTATGAATGACATAGAGATATATTGAGAGCTATAGCCTTCAAGGTGTTTTATGTCTTTCCGGTCTCGTTACTGAGGCGTACTTCGAGGACTTTTTAGCTCTGACAAAAGAGACTCTTCGCGTAAACTTTGTCGACGCGGTTTATCGCAACCTAGCTCGTATCTCGTAAACCAAGTATTCTTGAATGGTTATAGCCTGAGATAGAAGAAATGCTACTATACGTGCGTTAGCCTCGTGCTACACCGAGTGGCTTTCTATATTTCTCTCTATTACGCACGGAACTTCTCACATACATTGTATAGGTACTAATACCTTCAATGTTATAAAACGTAACGTGAAAATCCGTATATGAGGCATTCCCTGTCAACACACTCACTTTTCTCGCTCATCTCTGATCTGCCCCATAATTATATCAAAGTACCATTAAAAAAAACGGTCTATCCACATTTTTTCGGATCAACATTTTTTTTCTTGAGAAGCCGTTCTTTCACGAAATTTGAAATTACTGCACGAATGTGTGTACATAAAAGTTCAAACGGAATATTTTAAATAATAATTTTTTAAACATCGGTATTTGAATTTAGAAATCTAAAAAATTTTACCTAGAGTGTCTTTTTCTTAAAAAAGTAATTACTTTGTAATGATATCTTACAATTATTTTCTGTTAAAATTGAAAAACATTTTATCCAATTTTTTTTTTTTCAATTCAATGAAAATTGTGAAAAAATAATATAAACACAATATCACATTTTTTAAAACTCCATAAGAAATCCCACGAAATTTTTCAATAGTTTTTCACAGAAACTCATTAAATATATGAATTTATGAAAATAACAGATGCAAGTAATAGCTTTAGAGTAATTGTTGCTATGCTTTTATACGATAAATAATTGTATAATTGAATAATAATAGATGATTACAAACCAGAACACGTGGTGCTAAAAGCGCCTGCGCCGTCATTGAGTTCCGCTGCTGGATATGCATAGCTGAATCGATGCTGCGAACAGGTGAGAGAGGATAACGGAACGAGCGAACGGTACCTGCTTGCCAGCCGGTGTCTCGTCTTCCTTCTCTCTTCGCTCTGCTGTCTATAAGGCATTCCATATCAATTCCACCGCTCAAAAAAAAAATTTTTTCCGAATGATTTTTAAAACCGCGCTTACATACTTTCAGAAATATTAACTAATCATCACATTCCTGAAATTCGGTTTAAAAACGACATGCAATTTTTTATTTTATATTCTAAAAAAAATTTTACAATGAAAATTAGAGAAATTCAAGAAAAAAAAATGGAGTGTTATCATCGAAGATATTTTAGGAAAATTTTTATATAATTCAATCAGTGACATTGTTGATTATTTTTCGTCGTGTTGTACCTATTTAATTAAATTTTAGCGTATGCAACTTTGAAAACTGGTTTTTTCATATTTTGTGTTTCAGATATGTTCACTTGTGGTTTAATTGATATGGAACGCCTTATATATGTATGGGCTTCTCTTTCTTGTCTCTCGTTTGAGAATTTATACGTCGGCGCCACTCGTTCACTGCTTTTGTCTCTCTTCTTCTGCATCTCTGCCGCATTGTCGGTCACGAAAAGGGTGTCAGTGACACTGCAGAGACCGAATTTGTGTTCACATGCGTTGGACCGGTTATTGTAATTCATTACGAGGAGCCCCGAGTCATTGGTTCGGCATTTATGAGCCTCGGTGATGCAGTATGTCTGTAGGTAAATAGGTCATCGGATGAGAGATCATCCGTGTCCATCATTCGAGTAATTTATATTCGCAAATTACCTTCCTAGCGATATATGCATTTTGCGGCTACTTTGCTATTTATTGCAAGCAGAGAGATCGTTGCGAAGCTGGAAATAACTCAGTAATAATAATTAATAAAAATCCATGCAGAGATTCTTATCGTGGACTGATTAATAATTACGAAGTTGGAAATGGTAACAAAAGTTTATTGCAGTCGGAGAAAATATTGCCGTCCTAGAGATAACTTAGTAATAATTGTATTAATGAAAATCCATTCAAGGATTTTTATTGTTAACTAATCAATAATTGCGTAATTAGGGATGTCAACGATGCAGTCATTAATGTAACTATAAAAGACATCAATTTATTTCAACAACTAAAATTATTTCAATTTCAAAGTTATATTTCAACGAATACTGAATAATAAATTACGCTTGTTATTGAAACAAATATTAATTAGGCAGCTACATACATACGGTTTCTTGCTGTAATTATCCCTAATTAATTTATAAAATACATGTGATTACAGACAGCATTTCTGACGGTGGCACTTTTACCATTCAGACTGGCAGCAATCACAGCTCTAGTGATAATGGCTTGGTTACTAGCCTGTTTAGGACTTCACGGGCTGTCCGAGGAGGATTTACGTCGCGCGCCTCTCACAGGATGGAGACGGTAAGTGCGATTATAAGCCACCATATAATATGCATGAATATTATTAATAACAGCTATTTCTCGCTTCGCTTTTACTAACAAATCTGGCAATACACAAATACACGTCATAATGTAAAAAGTCTTTACAAATTTCACAAATTATTTATTATCCTTGTTACCAGTGACGAAAAGTTAATTAGTGTTTATTAATCTGTACTGCAAAGGAAAATCCGCAGGTATTAATAGAACCGAGAAGAAAGTCCCACGTGTTATTTAGACGCTCTTCATCACTTGACGTTTTCACGCGCTGCTCGTTAACTGCGTCCTCAGTCCGTTTTTTTGTTTTCTTCTAAATAACCGGAGTACCCGAAAACCAGGTCAATTATGATTCTGCACTTTACTCTAATCGAAAGAGTACAATATTTTTCGTTCTGATAGAAGTATTTTTTACAATCAATATTGATTTCGAGATCATCATTACGTTGTTAGGATAAAATGTGTGATTGTGTTTTTGTGCGTGTGTGTGTGTGTATGTGGACCAGATTTGAAGAATCGTTAAAAACCTGAATTGCAAGGTTGACATTTACCACGAAGACAGATTTTTATTTTTCAAGTGTTCGAGTATCGGGTTAAATATTTTCACTTCCAAAATCCCACGAGAATTCGGCGAAATTTCCAACTTTTATAAAGTTCTAATTTTTTGTAAAAATTAATTTTTTTTTGCAAAATTTTGTATTTATTGAGAAATAAGAATTGACGAATTTTTACCTAGAACGAACTGTTATTCAATGATGCTGGAGTTTCAGTTGGATGCAGATTAGCAGAAGAGATCGGATCTTATGGCATTTGGAATACCCAAATTTATAACCACCTTTACTTTCGAAAGATATGATGAAATCAGCTGAAATTTCAGGCACTCACGTAACACAAAATTCATCGAAATCGACAGAAGCGTTCGAACTTACTATAACATTACACGTTTTTATTGATGATCGCCGGATTTCGCGAAGACATTCAACTGATGGTTGATATAAATTTGCAAATCTACATTTCGCCATTTTCTGCCACCAAAGTTTCGATAAATTTCATAAATTATATAAATTTATTTTTATGATCATTATTATTGTAATTAATATTACTATTATGAATCGAAGTATATTTTACATATCGTTTCATTTTTATGTTTCTCTTTTTGAGTAATTTTCTTTATAAGGAAGCCAAAATCGTTGATCATGTATCCTCTTAAAATGAGAATCGTAAAAAAAAGGAAAATGAGAAAATAATATACAAGGCTTTACTGTGCTTCCGGTTTGTTTTTTAAATAATCTTTTATGCAAATTAAGATTCAATGCTTCAATCGACAGCAGTGAAGGTCGATTTATATAACAGCAATGTGTCCTTAACCTGAATAAATATCAATCGTTATGAATTTGCTAAAAAATAAACTAATTAACGTACGACGTATGTTAATTTTTGTCTGGTGTTATTTACGTTCCTTGTTTTAAATTTGAGCCTTTATAAGATGACAACGTATTGAATAAGCGTCAGAAATTTTGTAAAATTAAAATGTTAAACGATAAATAATTGTTAATAAAAATATTGATCGATGTCTTGCAACTCAGTCTATATCTTTGATCTGGGAATAGAAAAAAAAATCCTCGTATTAATTCGCTGTAATATGTTGTTACAAAGAAAATGGGACGTCACGCAGTGGAATTCTTCGACCGGTTTCGTCTGAATCAAGCGCAGAGTTCGAAACGGTTAAACCTAATTTCCAAGCGAACCGGTTGACGAAATTGGTTTTGGTACTGACAAAAAGATTCTTCATTCTGTTCCTCGTTTTACAAATTTTATTATTCCCACAAAATGGTTATAAACAAATTCTGCCAACATTGTCAATATTCGGCCAACTCAAGTCCCTTAATCTATTATTCCTTCTACATTAATCGCACAATACAGTTTTTGATTGTTCTAATTTTGATGTAACGCTAGTCTGTTATAGAATTTTATTATGTCATTTTTTCATAATTTCATAACAAAATTATTTCATCCACCGTCGCCGTTTTTAGCGAACTCGATCTCCTTAAGGTATTCCGAGCGTAAGGTGATAGTCTCCAGAATTTAATAATATTCGGCTATATTAAAGTTTAATTACGTAAAACGACATTAAAAATCAGGCCCAGTAACCGGGAATTAATTGATGACTTTAGCATTTCAAAAAGCGTCATATTAGCAGAGAAATATGTGCGAAAAGCTGCGCTCCGCTGGTCAATTGCAGAGTTCATTACTGAAAAATCTCGACATCGGAAAGGTAAAATATGCAATGGACACAGCGAATTTCGAAGATCAACTATCGTGCTTAAAAAATGACCTCACCGAAGCTTTTCGCGCGAAAATGTTATCTAATGGTATGAGAAAAAGTCTATTATGGAATAAGTGAGCATTAGATTCTTGATAATATTAGGCGCCCCTCCCGGGCACCCACAAAACCCGCACCTTCGGGCTCGGAATACCTTAAAATTCCAGGCCTTCAACCTCAATTTCAATATACAATTTTTCCCTTTTAAAATTCAAAATAAATGCTCATCCGTTACACCCGTTTATTATTATGTTCAAAAATGATTTTAATATTTCGTAACAAAATGAATGTCAAATAAAATATCTTGTACAGAAGTTTAATGCATGGATGCTGAATTTCGGAATTGAGAATGAATGTCTGTTGCATAAATTCTGTACATTTTTCATGAATTTGCATTTTTAGATTAACAGTTACTGAATATTAAAAACCATTTTTCCATAAATCACTATAAACGTGACGCCCCTTTTAATAGTCCAAAGTTGAGCTACCTTAAAGATGATCGTGCCCCTTTCCCTTTTTCTGCCTTGTCATCTTTTTTTTAAACCAAACCTAATGAACCATTTGCCGGCCGTCTGACCGCACACTGTCCTTTACTACTTAGCAAGCGTTGCGCGCAAAATAGAGACGTGAATGTATGCGTGGGGAGAGAGTGGACGCGTCGAGGCATCGAGAGAAGAAGAGAAAGTAAATTACCGATGATACGCGATACATGCTGCTCAACATCGATTCGTAGAGACTGAATGCAAAAATCTTTAATGAACAAACTAACATAAAGTACTAAAATGTATTTTATCAATTTACCTGAACGATTTCTACTATAAAAATAATTAAGCGTTCCGTTAGCTACACATTTTTCATGTACTTTCGACTCAGTAGCAAAATGAGGCACCAACCGATGCAGAAAGATGAAGAGAAAGTAAATTGCAACATTGTGGTACTGGATTTATAGATCACCAGTCTGAATTTTATCGTCGTCTTCATCACTGCTCGCTGCATATTTTCCTTGAATTCTTTTAGGATTGCAAATGTGCATTATAAAATTTTACAACTATTCGTTGTACAATGAAATTATTTTTTCTTTTGCAACATTTATCTGTAATTTTTATTTTAAAAAATATAAATTATTTTTTTTCTAACAAATTTTCATGAGATTACACAGAAATTTTTCATCTAAATCTGAGGATGTGTGAATTGATGCAGAGAATTTGAAAAAAAAAAACGTAATCGAAAAAACGAAAAGAACTACTTTAAATTTTTGAAAAACTATCATGCTTTAATTATTCATTATTTTTTAAAATGTTGTCGCTTATTTTTGCTGCTAATGCTATCGCTGACAATTAGCTAATGATAACATTAACTACTTCTATTTTTATCGGTTCTGATAGTGCATGAAGCGTACATACTAGAATAGATTGCAAATATGTGGGACGCGCAGATAGAGGCTCTTTTAATTTGTAGTCTTAACAGCGAATGTCATGCACTCATACTTATGCCTGTCGCACCTCACCAAGGTCTACGACAATGGAATATCGATCACCACTTTCGATACTACATACGAGGCTATGCTATTTTCACTCTCGCTACATCAATTTATGTAAAAATTTCCGATTCCCTGCAAACGATGAATAATTATAATTGAGCGAGAATGAGTCCAAGGGAAAGCGATGATAACATTTCATCTGTATCAGAAGATCAAATAAAAACAGTATTAACCTTAGATTTTTCATTTTATGAAACGAAATTTAGCGGTTATTTTTAGTGTCATGGAAGCGAAATTTTTTGCATATCATATTATACATAATATTATTGAAACGAAGTTTTCCCCTTTTCTTTAAATTTCATGTCAAGAAAATTTTTCTTATGGTTTAATTGAACTTTAATCGGCGTAATTTCAAACGATTCTCGAAGTCGATGAAATTAACTACAAAAGAAAATTTTCCCTTAATGCAACATTGAACTTTTTGTGCCCGCTGTTGTAGCACCGTTGAATTTTCATGAAATTTTGGGTATCGCTCTCTAATTTTTTGGTGTAGCATGCTTTTCATAAATAATTCATAAATAAGACAATCAACAGGAAAAGTAAACCAAGTATTGCACGAGTCTTATTATAGATATCGTCTTATGGTATTTTTATTCTGGTGAAACTAACTACAAAAGAGAAATTGCATTTATTGCAACATTGAACTTTTTGTGCGCGCTGCTGTAGCACCGTTGAATTTTCATGAAATTTTGGGTGTTTCTCTCCAATTTTTTGGTGTAGCATGTTGTTCGTAAATAACTCTTGACAATCAACGGAAAAAGTAAACCAAGAATTGCACGAATCTTATTATTGATATCGTTTTATGGTAATTTTATTCCTTAATAACTTTCACAAACCAGGTTAATTATAATAGGAATTGTCTAAGTTAATTCTAAATTGTTAGGCACTTAATATATGCTCCGGTTGTTTCTTCGTTAACAAAAGCATCTGGAATTTTTTTTATCATTCTGTTTTCTATAATAAAAATAGGAGTTCATGCCGAATGGGAACATTTAGTGACTCGTTCGAGCTAACATTTTAAAATGATATAACGTCCTCGAGCAATAATTTACAGAACTAGAGACGCGACTATACGGCTACTTCATAATTTTCGCGGTCGTGACCTCGCAGTCCTTGAATGAATTCAAGTACCATTTGAAATTTATGAATAATTAATAAATCTGCAAAAGCGATCGATTGTTACCAATGTCGTTGTTCACACATTTTACCATATTCCTCTTGTGCATATTCAGCTACGCATGCTTAAGTTTGGGTCCGTAACACTGCACTGCAAAATTATATGATTACAGTAAAAACTCTCGTAATTGACGATTGAAAAAATAAAAATAAATAACAATTTAACGCTTGTTTTGTATTCAAAAATTATATTGGTCTAATGTTGAATATTTATCCGAATCCAAATAACGGAAAAATAAAATCTTTAAAAACTTGTTTTCATTTTTTTTTACACCCGAATACGTTTTCATTCTATCATAAAATGAAAATGTAGGATACACTTATAATTGAATCTGAGGATTTGTCAAATTTTTTATTACGATCTCAAATTCTAATTTTAATCCAAATATTCTCTTACAAATGCATCGTATATTTTTTTTCATGATTAAAAAATGTATACAGGTGTAAAGATAAATAATGTAATTGCCAAATTACAATTATTATTACAAAATGTGTTCTTCTTTTTTTTTTAAGGTACTATCTTTGCTGCATTTTTGAAGAGAAAGTGAAAAACAACTGTATTTCATAGTAATTTTCTTATCCTTCATTTATGGGGGATTTTACTGTACGAAGCTTATCATTCCCATTTAAAACATTTTCTGTCAGTTCAGTCACTTTTTTTCGATCATCTCAGATTTTCGCCGTAATTGGCGATATCAAAGTGCCAGTAAAAATCAGCTTATGTAATTTTTTTCAGGTTTTGAAAGTTGTTATTGCAAAAAAAAAAAGGTTCACATAAAATTTGTCGTTTTTTCATACCTTCGAATGAAACGTTAAAAATAATTTTTACGTGTCGGTGAAACTGATTGTTTTTTTCTAAAAAATTATTTTTTCATTGACAATCGGATATTTTTTTATCGGGAAAAATTGGGTTTGAATATTGGATTAAAAAATCTGAAAAAAAAAATTCACAGAGAGTGGCTTTTAGTGGTACTTCGATATAGCCAATTATGAAGCAGCTTTACTCGAGAAAAAAGAGCTGAATTGAAAGAGAATGCTCCATATGCGGATATGATGATGAAAGGCTTGACTAATAAAAACAGGGACATGCGGGTGTTGGTGTGCTGGGTGATGAAAGCAGTGTTCCTCTGCGGTGGATTTCATCATATGAAGATCAAGGGCCAAAAGGCGGCGCCGAAGGACGCGCCAGTATTGGCCTTGGCCCCGCACTCCAGCTTCTTTGATGCGCTTCCGGTCGTCTACCTCGGCGGTCCTAGTATCGTTGCCAAGGCTGAGGTCGGGCGAATTCCATTCTTCGGAAGTACGTTCTACTTTTCGTACTTCATTTCATCCGCCAATTTCCTCAAAGATAAAGGGTGTCCTTAAAAACGTTCCTGAAATGAAAACTTTTCTGAGCCAGGGCTGTAAATAATTCCGTTGTCTGAGTGATTTAAAAAAAAAACGATTTTGTCACTTTTTACATCATTTTTACATTCTTTATAAATGCATTGCAATATCATTGGTACTTGATAATTACATTTGAAAAAAAAAAGATCCGCACATATGAAAAAACTAAGAATTTCATGATATTCAATAAACAAATTAAATAGAGTAAATTTCTAAATATTAAGTCCGAATTGGTAATCGGCGACCTTAAAACCCCCAAGTACCGATTTTCATTCGAATTACGGATGAAAATCGCCACTCGAGATTTTTAAGCTCGCAAGTGAGGATTTACATCGCTGATTCTAAAAAAATGGCATTCCTCCATTTTAGTTCGCCCTCTCGGCGCCACCATTTTGAATTTCAGCGTCCTTGAACAGTCCTGGAAGTAGCGTTTTTCGTCCGACTCACCTAGTATTTCGGTTCGCCATATTTAATTTCTGAATTTTAAGGTGAAATTCAAAACCAGCATTACGTTGAGTTAAAAAAGTAATGAAAAACTAGATAAAAATGGGCGCTCGATCGCGTGGAAGCTCCGAGACGTCACCGGAAGTAGATATCTGAGCAATCGCTAGGATCTTACAAAAATGTTGTTATTTATATGGTGGATGGGATTTGGTGTAACAATTAATATTTCATTTGGTGTAACATTAACAGTGTAAATTTAAATCCTCACAATATGCAAATAAGAATGCTGTCCATGAGCACACGAAAAATCGATTGATATCCAGGGGTGAAAGGTGGTGGAGGGTTTTTATTCTTCAAATGACAATGGCAGTAAAAAATTATTGATTATCGGTCAGTAAGAAGAAAAAAAATGTAGAAGAGCTTTGTCATTGAAATCTGCAGAAAAATAGTGCCCTGGTTGTGCTTTGTCGGACGACTGACCTATCAAGCAGGTGGCATGAAAATTGTGGTCCGAGGAAAGCAGGCCTCGAGATCGGAAGCCCCGATACTCGTTGTAGCCCCACATTCGACTTTCATCGACGGTGGGATCGTCTACGTCACAGGATTTCCATCGATCATCGTTAGAAGAGAATCAGGCCTGAATCCATTCATCGGAAGTACGTTACCCTCATTGGCGCTTCTGTTTCTTGAACGAAATCAGGAGACCTAAAAATTGGGAAAAATTATTGTGCTTTAAAAACAATATTACCTTTCCCATTCACCGTGTAAAGTTTTTTTTTCTGCATATTCGTTGAGTCTGCTTGGGATATTTGATGCTTCATAATAAGCCTTGGAAGATTGATATTTGTATACAATAGTCTATTACGATACAAGTGCGGTAAAACGGTTTTTTTTCGTGACGAGTGTGTGCAATCACACGAGAGAAGGCAAAGTTTTTCCAACGAGTCTAAAATTTGATTGAGGAGGTGAGAAAGTGGGATTTATATGCAAAGCGTGCGTAAAACTTCTATTATCGCACCAGGTGAAATAAAACATTTTGCAATGGTTCCAATGATTAAATTAAAATAGTAACTAGTACATATTTTAGGACAGAAGAATTACAACTTTTGCAGCCTTTTACGTCTGCACTATTGCTGAACATTTTTTGTTTCAAGGTCTAACGAGGGATGATAAAATAACGTTCAATAAAAAATTTTGATTTAAGTTTAACCACAAATGAGATTAAAAATATATTTTTTAAGAAATACCTACCAATATAGAAAATTAATAATACAGAATGGTCGTAGCATTTAAAATAATTGTGTGCTGAATTAGAAGTTTTTGACAGAATTTAAATGGCATATGTTTTTTCTAATTGTTAAATGGCACATTAGCGAAAACAGTTCAGCAGACACAACAGATTCAACAAATCGCCCGTCTCCTAATAACATTATTAATAATCTAAATGTCCATGTACCTCAAAAAGCTAATTTAAAAATCAATAAATAACTCTGACTAATATTTATATTTTGTCCTCTGCTATTATTACTCGTCGCATTATACAAATTTTAATAACTGTCTTTAAATCTTGAATACAGAGCTGATAAATTACACACAACCGGTGTACGTCTGGCGTGATGATCCAAATTCCAGGCAAAATACGATCAAAGAAATAATTGAACGTGCAACGTCGAAAGAGGATTGGCCTCAGGTAATAATGAAAATTATCTCGTAATGTCTCGAAAGAGGATTTGTCTGCTAACTCAATATTCACCATCAGGTAATGATTTTCCCGGAAGGCACGTGTACGAACCGTTCCTGCTTGATTACCTTCAAGTGCGGAGCCTTTTATCCTGGTGTTCCGGTCCAGCCGGTGTGCATTCGTTATCCGAATAAACTGGACACCGTAACATGGACCTGGGAAGGTCCTGGAGCGTAAGGATCATTTTTGGAAATTCTATTTGTATTTAAAAACAATTTATTGCTGTTAATAATATTAATAATTTCCAATGATTCATTTTTTCAAAACGGTATTTTAAGCATGTTCAAAAATGCATGAGGCTGAATATTCAGAAATTTAGAATGAATTACATTTCCAAGAAATTATTTATTGCTTAACGAAAGTCGGCTAATTGCTCTATACAATTAAAACGCGGTAACGAATCGGTTTTTTCAATTCGAATCAGAGATTTTCAGACAATTATTTCAGCATTTCAATTCAATTGAATGACCTTTTTTGGAAAACGTACATTTTTTTTGGTTCTGCTTCACAACAAAATTTTCTGTTTTTGTAATGAGTCAAAAGAATCGTTTAAAAAAGCCTCTTATTCATTGTTCGTAACAGTGAAAAATGTGAAACGATATTCAAATGGGAATCTACAAAAATTGTGGAGAACGTTTTTGCACGATTTTTTAACCACTGAAAGTATTTGAAAAGACGTTTTAAAAAAATAAAATTGATAGATCCGTCCACGAAATTATTAATGAATTTTGTAAACTTACCACGATTTTTTGTGCCTTTAGGCTGAAGCTACTGTGGTTGACGTTGACCCAGTTGAACAGCAGCTGCGAAATAGAATTCCTGCCAGTTTATAAACCCAGTGAGGCGGAGAAAACAGATCCCAAGTTGTACGCCAGTAACGTTCGACGTCTGATGGCTGAGTAAGTTTGAAGAACTTATTCCAAATTAAGTACAAAGTTAGCGAATCGTTTTTTTACGATTTCTCTTTTAATTTCAGAGCTCTGCAAATTCCAGTCTCGGATTATACGTATGACGACTGCAGGATCATCAGCAAAGCTCACACGTTGCATTTGCCTCACGCTTGCGGTATCGTCGAAGCTCACAAGCTTCGTTACAAATTGGGGTAAGAATTAGGAGAATTTTTCTGCCGATTTTTTTGTATGAGTTCAGTTTTTTCAGCCTGTTATATCGATTAAAACATTTTTCCGTCGATTTTTAGTCTTCAGAAAGCGAAGACCGAGGATGATCTTTTGCAAAGAAAAATTGCCAAGTTTGGTGATGCGGTTGATCTTCACGAATTCGCAAGGATATTGAGGCTCGATGTGAAAGATCCATCGACCCACTTACTTTTCCGAATTCACGACAGAGTGAGCATTCAATTGTTACATATAAACACATTATTACATACAAAATCTATTTAAATTATCACTCTGGAAAAATACACGAGATTAATTGAATTCTGTAATTCCAGCAAAATCGCGGAAGCGTCGATATGGAAGAGTATATATTTACAGTGCAAGCGATAGCAAACGCTGAGACGGAGTTGGACCTCATAGACATTGCGTTCGAGGCAAGTGTCCAAGTTGAAAATGATTTTACTTTAAGGTCTTACATCCAAACAAAACGGAGAAAAAACGATGCATGCTTTATGAATTTTTTCTCAATAAATATCGTCGATATTGACGTTATTTTTTATATACATAACGAGGATATAAAGGAATTTGTTTCAAAAATTGTTATCATTATTAAGCAATATTTTCACTCGTCAATGCGAAATACTCTTAGTATTCTTAACAGTATAAATGATTAGAAAATTGAAAAAGAAGAAAATAGATTCCTCAAAATTTAGATGTAAGCGCTTAATTTTCAACAAACGTTGGTTAAAATTTCCAGTGGATCCGAAAAACCATTGAAGATGCTAATTAATTTGGTCGTTGCCAGGTTTGTGACTCGAATGGTGCAAAGTGCCTGAATGCAAAGGAATTGAGGAAAGCACTAAGGCTTTCGTTGCAGTTGGAGGCTGAAGAGTCGGACAGAATTTTCCTTCAGGCGCATCGAGAAGCTGGCGGCGGAGATTCCGTAAATCTAGGTGAGTTCTGCAGAAGTATTGTCTTAATTAAGTTGCTGATTAAAGTCATTTCCACCTTACGACTTTCTCTTACAAAATGAATTTTTAACGAGATTCATTCTAACGAAATACCTTTCGCAGAGGATATTCTTGCAGTCCTGAGTTCACGACCGGATTTCGCTCACCTATTTAGTGGAGAGACCTCCGGAGCAAAGAGAAAAAAGACCATTTGAGAGTGCCTCTTCAGCTCGTCGGAAGTTCCGTTGACGCCCAGCAGGAAGAGCCGGGATTCGGACAAACCGCTTCTAACGGAGATATGTTCCAGTCCGGTCTGAGAAGAAGCGCTTTAGACGTTAATTTTCCAGATCCAAACCGTATCGCTGGTAGAACTTCCAAATAGAAAAGACGAGCTGCAAAAGTCTACGATTAAGATTTTCATTAAAAAGAGCCACTAGTAATGTACGCCAAGTTGTTTTGACTAAGCTGCGAATGAGATTGAAGATTTGAGCTTGAAAAAAAAAGAAGTTAATCTTGCCCGTTCGTAGCTCGTCGGATCAAAACGCGTTTCGTTCTTCCTTCCCGTACTTTCGTCTGTTTAAAAATGAAAAAACCCCATGTAAAAACATGGCGCAATCTTGTAAATACTAGCCACAAAGTTTCCTTAGCGTCGGTGTCAAGTCAGCTGCCTAATGAGCATTTTTTACGCTCCACAATGAAAAGAAAGAAAAAAAAAATAGAGGGAAACTCGGCTCGATAAACGCAAACAACAAATAGAATGTAATGTAGATTGCTCAGGAGTCGCGATTACGCGCTAGTATCTCGCGGTTTAACGATTCACGAGTCTACACAGTTATTCTCCAAATCTCAAGCGACTTTTTCTTGAATCGCGAAAGCAAATTAATAAATTAAAATGGATAATGGCCAAAGGCCGACTCGTTTCTCCTGCAACGCGTCTCGTTAATCTAACACTAATAGAAACAATGTAATAAAACAATATTAGGACGCGTATTTAGAATAAATATACTATAAAATTTATTCATCTCTCGGTAACATTACATTATATTCGATATATTTAATATTTAATTATTGTGTACAAAGAAGGACGAGAATAATAAGAGAGAGAGAGAGAGAGAGAGAGAAAGATGGATGGTGAAGCATTGAGGTTAAAATTACTGAAATCTAATCGATGTATGAACGCTTTATCCGTAATCGGCATGAAAAATTATTCGGAGTCGAGAATTTTCGGGCAAAACAGTCAATTTTACATTAAAAAAAGAAACGTCTGCGGCGCTGAAATTATCTCGATTCTAAATAACTACGTATGGTTTACTGTATAGTTAAACCATGCGACATATATATCTGTATATATATATATATATTATATATATTTATGTAACTGTATATAATAGGTAAAATAAAATATTCTTACAAGACGCATCAAACGACGTTCCCAAAAACGCCTCGGTTCACTAAAACTTTTATTTAAAATACAATTATCATTTCACTGCCGCAACGATAGCGGAGACGAGCGATTAAACGATTAATCTTTGTTCTTAACAATTTACGACGTATACATTTCCTTAATAAAAGTTCAATAGCTATGCATATATTTAAAAAATACATATACTTAAAAAATATATGCATAGCTCAATCAATGCATTGTTCGAGACTTCGATTACCTTCATAAATTGGTGAAAAGAAAATAGTTTGGCAAATGTCGAAAGCAATATTATAGTATGGAGTTAATTGGCCTTAAATAAGAATTGAGCGTTTCGGTTTTTTTTACGGTCATCAAACAAAAGTATCGTTTGCCAAAATTCTTTGGGGAAATCTATAGAGATTAGAACAACGAAAAAAGATAACAATAACCACTCATCACTTTCTATACCTTTTTCCCATCTCATCGATTTTCTTCCCATACAATTTCGCCAATTTCCGAAATATATTCGGGATCTCGAAATCAAATTTATATGGCTTTTTTTATCGGGAATGTATACGCGATTCATCTTTAAATAACGGACGGGTCTCTTGCTGCTTAAATTGTAAGTACAGAGGGCTCAAGATTGGCTCACAGCGTCGACCCTTCGATTCTTGATTTGTGAATATCAGACGATAAAAATACAACGAGAATCGATGGATCATAAAACGATTATCGGAATCTCTGGCATCACTCTACATTAACGTTCACAACCGACTTTTCTTGGGTGAGACTCTTTTTTCCTTTTTTTTTGTTCCTACATCGAGTTTTCGTACACTAAGACACTTTGAAGAGTAACTTGATGAAATATTGGCTTCTCACGTGATCTTCATCCACGGCCACTTTCGGTAACCAGCGGTCGAACCGGCGAAATTAAGCAACAGTGTATCTACGTTTGCCAGTGTATCTATGTCATGATAGCGTATGTTAATTAACGTTATTACTCACATTTCTCGAATAAATCAACATAAACATTGGCACAAAGTGCAGACGAGAATATAACCTTTTTACAGAATAAATCAAATACCAGAATGTATTGCAAATTAAAAAAAATTAACATTATGTATTTTCATTTGTACTTTTCAATTCTTCATTTACCATAATCGAAAAATCTTTTTTATTATAGATTTTACCATAAGAATCAATGTACTTTATTGATACACTGTTGCCAAAGAACGCCACAAGCGGCGCTGGTGCCATCTTAACGATCAAAACCAATATTAGAGAGTAAATACCTTACAGGTGACTTTCTTCTCAAAAACATGTTTTAGTAGATTTTTTCAGTTTTTTTTTCTTCGTACTCGATGCTCTCCCTATTAATTATCGAACACGAAGGACTTGCTTCTGAGATTCAAGCTCATTTGGGGAAAAGGACGGGAAAGACATCGAGTAGCTGCTCGATCGAAATACTGACAAAATGGAATAATAAAAACGTCCTTCGATCTCTATGAGATTCAAACATTCCGACCAATCAACAGAGCTGAGCAAGTCTCAAAATTTGTTGTTTTACCCCACGGTTTCACTAATTCGCATAAGAAAAAAGTATTAATAACTTCGCTTACAATTCATTGTTCTTAACAAAGTTTTCTGGTCGTGTGGAAAAAATAACGCGGTTAAAAACGTAAGCATTTTGCAGCGAAGTTCTGAAAAAACTCGGGGTATTTGTAGCGCCTATTCTTTTTACGGTGAATTAGAAAACAAAAACACTACTCATGAACTGAAATTACCAGATTTTACGTTAATGTTAATTACTTGTCAAAATAATTTATATCATTCTGTACGACGAAATAATTATATCAATACTTTTCCCCACAACATTTGATAACAACAATAATAAACAGAAATGTAACATCTGCAATTCAACATTGACAACAAAAGCTGTGAACCAAATATATAAATAAATCCATATTGAAAAATTCAAACAAAAACGAGATTTGCACAACTCTGTTGTTGTGACGTGAAAATAAAAACGAAAGCACGTCGTTATCGGTCGAAAAATAAAGCAATTACGCATGGAAAACTAAAATCACACATTGTGCGCGGTAACTCCTTTTCGTCGGCAAAATAAAATTAATTTGAAGGAGAAAATCGTCTCTTGCGAAACGATCATGACCCGAAACATTCGGAGTCTTGAATCCAAATTACTGATTTTCATTCACAGATATCTCACTCGTTTATCTGAAAATTATCTATTTTTTTCGAAAAATACTCGACATACTAGGCATGCTAGGCGAGCTTGTTTTTTGAATAAAGATCTTAGACATTCTCTGTCGCATGTCTTCGACTCCCTGGCCAACATTAGCGGTAGCCAGCGACAGAGATAGGCCGGAATTGCTGGAGGCTGATCTTTCCATAGGCTTTGGAACGTCTTGTCGTGACTCCGCCTCTCGCAGCAACGAGCGAACGGTTTCCTTCTGCTGCGGCAAAATTTGATTAACGAGATTGTCGAGGTGCCTTAATCCTGGCACGATTACGCCGGTGACGCACTGATTGCTCAGAGAACAGTAAACGAGGATCGAGTAAGCCTCGACAAGCGCATTCGCGAGTTCGACTTTGCGACTTTGGTGTAGCGCCGAGGCTGTTATTCCTGTCAGTTGAGTGGCAATTACTGGAAATCAAATTATTTCAGAAACTCAGAGAATTGTTTAACGGTCTCGTAACTACATAAAAATGATTTTTTTGTACAAAAAAGAAGTCAAGGTGTCAAGTCATTATTCCGTTGTTATTAAAATCCACAATTAATAAGAAAGTCAGTGATGTTACAGTTTCATCATAAATATGTCATAATCTTGTCATAAATATGTCTAGTCTTTCGTCGATTCTAAAAGCATAGCAATTTTTTCGTTTTATTCTGCAACCTCGAAAAAATTGGTATTCCGGAGCATTTGTCAACTTTGTGTTATCTTAAGATGATCGTTCGCAGGCATGAAGATACGTAAACTTCGGAAGTTATTATTTTTTATTCAAAATAAATACTTTTAGAAATGCATTTTAATGTATTTTATTCTTTTGGCAATGGAGAGCAAATTGCACTTTAATTCATTTAAAAAATACATTTCTTTATATTAAAAGAATACGCGAAGTTCGTGGATTTTCATGCCGCTGAACGGTAACCTCCCATTAATACAATTATAAATAAAATACCATACTAACATAGTAACAAAATTACGATTTTTTTTTTGTGAGACGATAAACTCACCATCTTCGATGTAATGCTGAGGACAATTCGGCGCGATTGAGGCCAATGTTCTGACAAGAGGAACTGCAAGAGCAGAAGGAACGCCTTGAGGCTCCCGGGCAATCGTTTCTAGAGTCAAACGTCCTTTATCACGGGCTTCGCGAGCTCCGCACTCCGTTACGAGACGTCCAAGCGCCGGAATAGCAGCAGCTCTGACAATCCTAATTTGAACATAAACATTGGAATATAAAAGAGT
The DNA here is from genome assembly GCA_947507545.1 of Clistopyga incitator. Lineage (NCBI taxonomy): Eukaryota > Metazoa > Arthropoda > Insecta > Hymenoptera > Ichneumonidae > Clistopyga > Clistopyga incitator. The sequence continues at coordinate 9,409,769 of OX382176.1, forward strand.
TTTATAAATTCAATAAGACGGCCGAGAAAAAATTCTCTTACACGTCCGAATCACTAGCGAGGGTAACGATGGCTGGCGCTATTCTTGCGGTCGCTAATCGCTCGGAAACTCCGACAATTGCGCAACTGAAGAGTTCGGCAGCAGAGCATCTCACACAGGATCTTTGATGTACGACACCTGTTGAGAAATGTAAATTGTGATGTAATTACGTAATTTTAGCTATCATTATTTTATCAGAATGAATATTTCTTTTCGCTTTCTCACAGATCAATCTTTGTTTTCACAAAATAATAGGTTTCCGAGATTTTCTTGTCAGCATATTCGAGATTTTTAGAACATATAATGATTTTGATTTTCTATTTTTTTGTCACCTATCCTTGCATTTTTTTCATCGTGTTTATTACGTTGAATTGTACCAATATTTGATTTTAGGTGAGTTAAGTATGTTTTAATTAGCAATGTTTGATAATTTTACGAACCGTCCCAAAGAGCACCGAGAATATGTTCGGCCACTTGCGTTTCCTTGCAGAGTCGCGACACCGAGATTTTGAGACACGCTATACTAGCACCGCTTATCGAAAGAACGATGAGAAATTGTCTCAGAGTTTTCCCAACTTCCGTGAGGTCCAGAGTAGAAAGAACGGTGAGGTAAGCGGGAATTAGGGCGAGACTACCGATGGGTTGGTCTGATGTTAGGGCCATCAATTGTTTCTCCAGTTCGTTAACCGCGACTTCGAAATTTCGTTGAATCTAAAACCATAAATCAAAAAGTATATGGAAATACAATGAATCGTCGAGTTAATTTATTCGATAAATAATTCTTTAGAAGTAACATTAGGAAAACCTCCACTGAGGTCAAGCATAAAAATGTGTTTTTATTTTTTTAATTTTTCTTCACAAAACATCGTTAGATCTTAATTTATTTAAAAAAAAAGGTACTTTGCCGGAAATTCATGAGCTTGTCAATTAAATTGAATTAATAAATTTAGTTACCTTGGAACGTGCTATGTATTGTCCAAATGCAACGCAAAGCGCTTCTACGTACGATAAATGAGCCTTCAGAATTGATTCCTGCGCTACGTCGACGGTTTTGAAGATATCCAGTAAGTCGGGAACTCTAAAAAGAGAAATCGTCTCGTGTTAATCTTTTTTAAATTATCGGTCCAACTGTCGAGGCCTAAAGTTTCCCGCAAAACTCACAATCTGTTTGTCAACCACTCGAGTTCAGGCCATGTTTCAGAGTCCCAAGCATTCGCAAAGAAAGTGTTTAACAAAATTGCAGTGCTCGGAATATCATCGCAGAAAACTTCAGGATTGCCGATACCCGGTCGACACACGCTCATAAATTCTTCGGCTAGAGGAAAAAACGGTTTATTACATTTTTCTAGTAGAAAAAAAAATGTTGATTCAATGACAAATACTCTTACGCAAATCCGAAGCAGCTCCTTCCAAGACGAATGCCTGAACCGTTGGAGTATCGACAATGGAAACTACAGTATGAGGCAGTAATTGCTGCAGAACGTCGATAAGGACGACGATTCTTTCGCTCTCTTTATGATCCTTGCTTGGGGAGTGATGACTCGATGGCTTCACGAGGCTTTTTATCTTAAGAGTAATTCGCGGTAAAAGGTGAGACTGCAATCGCTTTAGAGACAAAGCCCACTGTGCAAGAATTGGGACGAGAAACGATGAAGCTGCGTCGACGACATCGGAAGCTCCGTCGTCTAACGCGGTAAGCGCGAGTTCCTCACACTAAAGCAAAAACAAAAAATTCAATTGATACATCTACATATTGTTTCGTTCAACCGTCAACCTTTCACTTTTAACTTCCGATTCAGACTAACTTCGTAACCAATAACAAGACAATCCCGCGAAATATAGGGAGAGAAAAAATTGATCAGATGTTAAAACTGGGACATAGATATCGTCAAGAGTATAACTGGTAATGTTAAAAGTTTTTTATCGGGATACTCGACTAAAAGTTTCAATGAAATCTTGTAAAATGTGATTCGAATACTATAAGTTATACTGTATTACTGTTAATTAAGCGGTATAAATTTTACAATAAGAAATAGGAATTGTATAGCCATTTACAATTTTACATAGAAATATAATAGAAAATGGCATTTTAGCGTTCAAATTTATAATTCCCGTTCTACATTTATAATTTATAGCTAATACAAACGAAATTTTGAAATCATCAAACTTACTTGGAAATATTTATCGGGATCGTCCATAAGTGCGACGAGTAAACCGAGACTTCGCACGACTGTAGCGCGAACCGTAGATTCTTTATCATCCAGCAACATCTGTTGAAGCATCGGTAGCATCAACGAATTTCTCACTCCGCTTGAAGTGTAAGGAGCTAAGGCTAGGCAACATTCGGCTGCCAGCAGCCTTCGTTCCGGATGCTTGTGTTGGCTATGCTCCCAACAGACGCCTAAAATTTCTTCGGATTCCAAAGCACCTTCCTCGAGCTTTGCCATAGCGATCAAACCTATCGGTACAATAATTTTCAGGGTCTCGAGGTTAACTTACGATTTTGTCAGATCAATTTTTGCTACTGTTGTCACTTTTCAAACATCAATTAGAATTGAAAATAACAAAAAATAATAGCAATTCGTAAGTTTCCTTTTTTTAATATTATTCCCCAACTTTTATCATTTTAATCCTATTTTCTTTTCAAATAGCGATGACCGAACCATTAACGTAAAAATATTTGCTCTCAACCAGGTAATAATTAGTATTGAATAAAATAAGTATAAAATTGTACCAACCAGCGAGTAGCATCGAACGTTCCTCGTCGTTTGGCCTCTTTTTCAGATTAAACAAAAGCTGGTACAATTTTTCCCTCTCGCTGGATTCGGACTGCAAGCGTATTGTGCTCAGTATAAGCGGAACAAGTTCTTCCCGCTTATTGAGAATAACATTGGGCACGATTTTCGGCAAAGAACGCGCTAATATCGTTGGCAAAGTTTCCCGTGAAACGCCAGATTTAAGAGAATCTTCAATAGAAGCGGAAGCTGGACAGGCTATGCAGGCCATGGAATTAATCAGCACGTCGCGCTTAAATCCCGGCGGCAAATTTCTCGACACAGAATTAGACAAGGTTGTCGATCCTTCGGTAACGTCAATTCTCGGCAATTGTAATCGCGTCCAATCTTTGTCGCCGGGATCAGTATCGACGAGGCTAACCACAGCAGACGCGCTGTCATCCTCCTCAATTTCCTGAGTCACTGCGAAAGGGTCACGCGATGGCGTGTCCAACAGTTCGAATTTATCTGGCGTTGTGGAATTCGAGTTTAACGTCTGAACCGTGTGATCAGGATTTTGTATCTCCACCGAAAGTGGTGTTGATTCGGCAGCAGTGAGAAGCCGCTGAATTTCCGATTTTTCTTCCTCCAGACATAAATTCTGCTGCTTCAATCGCTCGATTTCTTCGTGCTGGGAAAATAAACATCTTCTCTTAAAAACTGTGCATTTTTATCGCAACATATTAACCGTCGAGTCAATCGAAGGACAGATTTTTTATAATACCATGTAATCAAGAATGCTAATCAATGATACTTACCAATCTATTGATCTCTTCTTTGCTTTCCTCGCTTGGGGAATCTTCAAAATCCGTTTGCACAGCGATATTCGCTGACGGAGGCTTATCATAACCATTGCCACGCGAAAATTCTCGATAAACTTGAAGCAAGTCAGGAGGTTTTGGAATATTCAGTCCCACGTCTTCCCAATCCTCGAAATCTTGATCCTCGTTCTCGTCGCTGAACGTTATCGACGTTAGTTTGTAAGATCGAGCCAGCAGATACTCGTAGACCAGAAAATTGAGAGCTCGTTGCTCATGCGGCTTTATCGGGGAATCGCCCAACGAGCTTCGGTCAGAATTTTTATCAGGCACGCAACTCTCCGATTCTGGACAACAAAATATTAAAATCATCATACGTAGATTGGTATAAACGTTTTTGTAAATTGATGAAAGTGTAAATAACAACGAACCAGCGACCACAGTTAGATTTGCCCTCAAAGCCGATATGTTTTCTCGTGCCTTTCGCAGCTCGAACTCCAAAACCGCTACCCGTTCGTCGACGCCTCCGCCGTCCTCGGAATATCGCGTCATATCAAGGGAATCCAGCGTAGCTTGACTAGAAGACCTGGCTGATAATTGAACGACTCTTAAATAACGTTCTCCAATTTAAATCCACGCAAAGCAAACAATTTCAAATATTCAATCTATTTTATCAACATAACAATCATTCTTTTGACTAAATTCATGATTGGTGATTAATAACCGTGATTTTACGTTGAAAATTGCAGCCGGGTATCAAAGTTTATGTGAGTTGAAGTGAAGAACAGGTATAAAAATAACAAAATTTAATTGCAATGAAATTTTAACCAGTCTACGGATTCCTGTCAAATTTGGCACAAATCTTACCGTAATTTACAAAAGTTGTAGGGTAAAAAGATTTTGTTAGAATCTTTAAAACTTCTATAAAACACAAATTTTTATATCGATTCGCGTCATATACGCGCTTAATATTTCTCATGACTTTCTACATGAAAATCGTGAATATCTCTTACAATTTTCTTTGGAATCTAGCCGATCCCTGATCAAACTTCATTAAACGCAAAACAAAAAACATAGAATGCATACGCATGGGTGTATAAGGCTCAGGCTTGATGTTCTGAGATTCAAAGTTGTTGGGATTGGCAAAAAAATCCCTCAAGACGGGAAGTTCCTTTCCAGCCTCCGACAGTTCGGCGTGAAGCTCCAAAGCTGTGAGAAGTAGTTTTTCGCTAAGTAATTTACTAGCGATTTCATTGTAGGACATGGATTTGCCGGATTCTCCATCACCTGAGGAATAATAATGCATAAACAAAAGAAAAACCTTTTATCGAGGTAAATTCATTCTCTTTTAGAAGGAAAAGTGAATTTTATCGAGAAGAGAATGTCACGAGATTTAAAGGAAATTTAAAAAAAACTGAATTGTCACGTAATTACCGTTATCTCTTGTGATGTTTGATAACGGTTCTCTAACCTCGTCCGCGGAAATGGCCATTTCGTATTTGTTATTCTTTTTCTTTTTTTTACTTAGCCACGCGAACAAACGGAAGTGTCATGACCCGGTTTTTCGCGGATCTTACGTGTGATCGAAATCACACGCGAATTGGTATTGCTACAGCCATGACGTTTTTCGTCCCAACAATTACTCAATTTGTTAAATGTTTCAACATCTGTGATGATAACAACGTCATGTCACATCGTCGACTGCATTCACGACTTGCTGTACCAGCTTCCCAAAAATACCGCCTCCCGCGCTTTGCGCTGCGATCGTTTGAAAAGCGCGCCAAAAACGTGGCTTCGCATTCGCATTTACAAACTTAATTCGCTATTCCATTATTCATTTGAAATTCTTATTTTTTATGTTTTTTTTACCTTATTAGAAAAGAAAAATGTTTTATTATAAACAAAAAAGTGGGTTTTTCGGATGAATTCTTTATTTTAAAACTTGTTTATGAAGAAACTCGATAAATAAAAATCATAGAGAAAGAATGGTTTACTTTGAAAGTACTCGAGGAAACATTCGATCCGAATGTGATTTGTCGATTTTTAAAAATCGTTTACAGTCGGCCTAGAAACCCGTTTTTTTGTGTGTCAAATCTGATCTTTTTCTGTTTGAGGAAAAATAATTATTGCATACATCTAGAATTTGAATGTACTTACCGTAATGTTATTGTGCCTTGTCAATTCGCAATGAACATAAAATAAGTATAATAAAATTCTTTAAAAAAAAACTTCACAATATATTTTTCAAGAAAGTTATTGCATTGATAAATTAATTAAAAAAAAACGAGATTATTGCAATTTTTAATTTTAGTAAAACACATACTATCGTAAAAATAAAAGCTAAAGCAAAAGTGTTGATCTTCAATTTCTTCATGAAGACATATTGGTCGATATAATCAATTGAATTCGATGGTCCCTTGTAGTTTCCGACCGTCCATCAATACCGGAAGTCGTCGTCGGAAAATGACGAAAATTTAATCCAAGCCGCGCTGAAAAGTCTTTTTAAATGCTATGCTACCTATAAAATTAGCAAAATTATATATAAATATATAAATATATAAAAATATTGCGAGGTAGAGTAATAAATAAATAAGTAAATAAAACAAGCAAGACTTTCGATCCTCCAAATTCTTTATAATTTTCGAAGTACAGAAACTGTATTGTGGCTCGGATGGTTTAAGACCTTCTTAGAAACAAAAACAAACAAAAACATAAGACGTACAAACAATATATTTGGCCTATAATTTTACACAATGGAATTAAAGATAAAGTATAAAAAAGAAAATTTTGACGCTTAAAACGATGAAAAAAAATAAACTCGAGCGACGATCAGAGAAATAACGAAAAATTACAGTCTCCACATTAATATATATACGTATTTAATATCTTTCTAAAAAAAAAGAGAAGATAAGAAGTTCCTAAACGATATTACATGAGCAATTCTCCTTTGCTTCTCTTCTTTGCTTGTTGCCATTCTTTTTTTTTTCTTTAACATCATTGTGCCGCAAATGATTTTTTTTCCTTCTTTTTTCGTTTAATTTATTACAAAGTCACATTTATTACGCTCGGCTCAGCTATCTCAGCGTCATCAATAATATGAACCATGGTGTTCTATATACATCGTACCGCTCCATTCCTTCGTGAAGGAAACTTGAAATTCGTATCTCATACATTCTTTCGATCGACGTTACAAATAATCGTTGATCATTTAATACGTGATTCGTAAATCACCGTCGGGTGATTTTAGCATTCGTAAAAAAAAACAACAACAGAAAAACATCGCTTGTCCCTCTCACAATAATCTTCAGCTTGGTGTTTTTTTCCCCAACTTTGCCGCAATTTTACGTCGTCTCGTTGATATTTTTAATAAGTGTGCTGAAAAATCGGTATAAATGTAACCTACTTGAGGGGGGGCGAGGGGCGGAAGGGTTTGTAATTAATTACTTTAATCGTAAGAAGTCAACTTTCGGACTTTTTTCATTTACTTAAGATTTTTTTTGCTTTTTTTGTTTTATTTTTTTGTTTGTTGTTGGAAGACCTGTAACGTCGCCCCGTTGTAATCGCGTCTACGAATATATTGCCAGTGGCTAAACCGGAAAAGAGTACGATTTATTAGCTTATCGTACGCGCAGTCTCGTCAAATCGATACAATGATACTTTTTAATCTTTATTCTATGTTACCTTTATTTTTATTTTTTTTTCTTTTCTTTGTTATTTAGAGACGATTCTCCCGACAAACTACTCTACGCTTTGCCACGAGATCGGGCAACTATTTTGAAACTACATCAATGCTCACTTTCATTGAGGAAGGAGATTTGAATGCTTCCCAGTAGTCGAGTCTGTGATCAATGTTATGTTTCGCTGTTGCAAAGTTTTACGGATTTGTTGACAGCAGTAATTGTACATTTGTATTTATAGATAAAAATAGAAATATTTTAGCGACCAATTTGAACAAATGTTAGGCATATAATTTTTTAAAGCCAATCTCGTTCGTATTACCGACGCGTAATCCTTCATTTTCAGGGCAATTTTAAGGCGACATATCGCATTCTCTTCCATTAAAGAATTTTGACGGAAACTCGCTATTAATAATTCTCTCATTCAAATACCCAGTATGTAAGATAAATATTTTTCAATCACTGCTATTCAATGCATAAAACTTTCCTCAAACAATTGCGAACATTTTGCATTGTGACTACCTTAAAGCGCTTCAATCTCAAGCATCCTTTTTTGTTTCCTTTTTATTTGTTTGCTTTTTTCGCTCTTGAACTACTTTATCGAACGCTGAATCAAATCCCAAATTGGCGAAAAAATTCCTACGAGTAGTAGAAAATTTTTCGCTTAATACATTGTTCCTCGGAATCCTCTACTAATTACCATTGACACTATATTCTTTGGCGATCACGCTAGACGCCTAAAGTTGCCTAAAATCGTTAACGAGTCTCTTAAAAACTAGACTAAACTTCGTTGGCGATTGAAATCAAGAAGATTAGAGCGCTTCAAACTAGTAAAATTATTCCTAAATGTTCAAATTCGTCTACAATCCCTGGTCGCTTAATCGACCGCTCCGAAAATTTAAGGCGATGTGTTAGTACTCGCTCGATGAGAGAAACTGTAAAACGTTGTTTTTAGCCCCGTTTGATCTTTCGGGCGAAAAGCGAGAAGATTATTTAATGTTGCTTTAGTGGTTTATGTACAATGTGAGTGAGGTGCTTCGACGAATGACGGCTTTTCGTTGAAGTCTTTATGTTTTTACGTTTCATTCTGATCAGTGCCTCTTCATAAATATATTTATTTCGCATCAGAGTTGAGTTTGTGACCTCATAATTTTGTGTTATGGATTATTAATTGTGAGTTGTTGTATTGTTTGACTTTTGCACTGTCGATTGTCCTCTCCGATGTTATAGGTCAAGTCTGTATTTAATGTTTTCTTATTTTTTATTATTATGTTAATCTATTTTAATTATTTGTATGTATTTCTGTAGCACCGGAGAGTCCGGCTATCATAAGGTCACATTTTAAACTGACTGCATATGAAAAATGTACATTCGGTACTTCTCGCGGTACATCACCTTAATCATCTAGTTGCATTAGTTCCCAATATACAAATGCATTCACAACCGCGATTCAAGAAAGAACCAATCATTTATGCAAAATTTCCATGTCAAGTTTTTTCATTAGATTTTTTAAAGAATAAACGATATCAGTCGAATTATGACACGCAATAGCTTATTTTGTTTGTCGAAAGATGCTTCAACGATTGACTACTAAAGTGACTAAATAAATAACGCCAATGATAAACTCTTTTCCGCAGCAACGAAACTTCCGGAAATAATGAAAATGAGCTTCGAAGTAATAAAATTAAGAAAATGCAAGCTGCTACGCTATGAAGTCCTTCGAAACAGTTCATTAAACCACCAGAAATTAGAGAGAGGGATTTGAAAGTTTTGCCCACATCCAACTAGTGAAAAGCCCTCGAATCTCCTTTATTCATTTTTCGCCTTGTATTTTTTTGTTTCCTCACATTTTCCTAAATTAATTAATACGTCCCCCGCCACCGGAAATCCGGAAAACGTGAAAAATCCGGGAGTTTGCCGCCGTGTTAGCGACTCACTTAACATTCTACAATTATTCGCTATCATCACCGTTACGCTATTAACTAATTTAATTCGAATAAGGTTTTCGTCGGCGCGACTCGGCGACACTTCGGCCTAAAGACGTTCTTCTGGACTTCCGGTGAACGCGGACGAAGTGACGGCGCCCAAGAAATTAGACGTGGAAACGTTACTTTATTTCTTCGTCCTCGTTCTTGTAAACGCTACAGATCTTCCACGATTCTGCCTAAGTTCGATTTGTTTTACTCATTTAAATCGTTTCGTTTGCTATTTTTCACATTCAATCATTCGCGTATTTCATTGTTTTTTTTTTTTGTTAATTACTTCACTTAGTTAATAATTTGAATCTATCAAACCAAGCGCCGTTTCTCTCTTCCACTTTGGCTGCTCGAGGAAAATTTCTAAGAACGGCTCATGACGGCGGCACTTAATTAATTCTTACGCCTCTTCAGCCTCGACTTTTCTTCCTTTTTTTAACTTCTTCTTCTTCTTTTCGTTACTTAAGTTGATTTTTCTTTTTGATTGGTATCAGTCTAAAGCTAATATTTGGACGAAGTGCGAGGATGGGACGTGCGTGCTTTTAATCTTTCTTTTCTTTTTCTTTCGTTTTTTAATTCCTAGAAAAAAAAATCACCGTGCCACTTGGAACGTTTTTTACTTGTCGCTCTCTGTTCTTCGATGCCGTAAATTGCTTTGTTTCTTTCCGTTTTAGCTTACGAGAAACCTTAACGAGGGCAATTTAATTAATTTTTTCATTTCGTGCAGGTTTATTGCGATCCTTTAGGTGATTTGCTATACGAAATAAGCCGTCATGAGTGCTTTGCGATGCCTGTGGCTATCAAGCAGGAGCGAGAGAATTAGAAAAATTATTATCAAGTTACGTTAAGCGGGTTCGTACTCTTTAAATTAGTAATACATTTTTTAAATCCTTTTTGCTTGCTCATAGAGAAAGCTTTGTATCTATGCATTTTTACCTCGAAATTTTTATGTCATTACACTCAGAATAATCCAAAATGTCGATAAAAGTGACCTCAAAAAATGCCTAAAAATGTTTAACTGCTCTATTTTTATCGCTAGAATTTATTTATATTCATTGAATGTCAGACAAAAAGTTCTAGAAGCTCGAGAAAGGACCGCCTAATGTTACTTTTAAACAAAATCCCAAATATCACTTTGTTTCATTCTTTGAAAGTCCGAGTCGCCTAAAGAAAAAAGGCATAGGAAAACAATTCTATAAATAACAGCCTTCTTTTGAAAAATCTTACATTACAACCTCATTGAGTGCACACCAAGCATTATAATTCTGCATTTTTGTAAAGTCGTACGTTGCACAAAAATACTGCGAGGTAAAAAGTAAAATTTTAATGTTTGATATCCTATTATATCTGTCGAAAAGTGGATTCTAGTGTAGGAACTTTGTTTCAGGCTTTCATGAAAAAACTATGATTTAAAATGTGCAAACACATTTTCATCCATTCAAAACCCACCAAATAATGGGTTACAGTGAATCCAATTTCCACTGCATTGATGATTGCTACACTCATACTAAAATGCACTCTATGACAAATAAAATGAAACTTTGAACACTCAAATTTGTTCACCAGTTTAGAGCGAAAGCTACGACAAGTTAAACATTTTATTTTCTGTTTTACACTATTAATGAGGCTTAAATGTAAGATTAAAAAAAAAGCTATCATCGACAGCATTTTTTTTTCTGATGAGACTATTCTTAAATAACTCGGCCCACTTAAGCTTACCTTATCTGCTTAATTCAACCTACTCGGATTATTTCTCTCGCTCCTTAAAAGGCGCCAATGATCGTTTCTCTCTCGCGCTCGCGCGTAAATTAGTCTTACTACAAGCAAAACTTTCAATCGAGTTATATTTTACCGCAAGCCGGAAAAGTCAAAGCATGTTAAAGGTGAGCAATAAATATATAAATAGATATCTATTTATATATTTATTTATATATTCGCATCTAAATGTGGATCAACGTAATATGAGAGTATGTCGAAGCCCAGAAGAGAGAGAGAGAGAGAGAGAGAGAGAGAGAGAGAGAGAGAGAGAGAGAACAGATCGAGAAAGCGAACAATGCGTTTTCCTGCAGCTTTCAATACTCGTGAAATTCTCATGATCGTGTTTTTGTGTATATGTGAAAATGTATGTGTGAATATTTATGTCCTGCATGTATGCATTACTTTACGAGCGCGCGCGCGCCTGTAAAATGTCGTGGGCGGTCGGATAGTGTACAATAATAATACATACGTATTATTCGCATTTTAGCGTTGCGCTCTCGATTGACTTTACGGAAATTAAACAAGTCGCTCGATGAACGCGTGGTCTCGAGCTTTTTAAACTTTTCTTTTTCTTCTTTCGGACTTTGCTCGGTTTCGGAGCATTATCATTATTATTTTCTATTCTCTTTTTATAAACTTGTTCTTTTTTGTTTCGGTTAAGCCCGGCCTCATGTCTTGAGCGCTGAATGACGCGAATCCGCGTATGTTTGTCGCGACTCCGTGAACAGATGACAACCCTCCACGCTGAATATCGATACCTCTGCGAACAGGAATATTGAAAAGAAAGAAATTAGTGGTTTTCGGAGAGGAACTTTATTCACGTGAGATTGACTAAAAAAAACTCAATTTTCGATAAATCGAAACCGAATTTCGCTTCAATAACGAGTTACGTTATATTTTCTCCGTGTTCTCACCGGTTATTCAAATAGCGTTTCCTTTTGAAAACATGCATTAACAATATTTGAAATCTTAACACCTCGTTATCGCAATCCAATGAACAAAAAATCGATATTCGATAAATCTAATGAGAATTTCGCATCGCTAATGAGTCATATTGTGTGGATTCGGGTCCTCGCCAATTTGTTTAATGGTACTCACCGTCCGGTAGCTCGTAGAGCTTTCTGGGTAGCGATGCGAAGTACGGATGCCGTAGAGCCGCGTCGGCGCTTATCCGCTCATCCGGATTGAGCTGAAGTAACGAGGAAGCCATGCTGTCGCCCTCGGCGATGTCGTACAGTCGCGGAAAGGAGAGCCCGAGCTTTCTCATTGGATAAAAGGCGAGTCGGTGAGGACTGTAGCCCGGCAAATGAGTTACACCGGGCCACGTGTCTTCCGTCGGTGTCCCGAGTATCTTGAATATTTTGTCGAGCTGATCGTACGTGCAACGCACACCCGGAAAGGTCGGAACGCCCGTGAGCATCTCGACGAATATACAACCGACGCCCCACATATCGAGCGAACCCGAATATTCCGTCGAACCGAGCAACACGTCCGGTGGCCTGTACCACAGGGTGACAACTTCGTGGGAATATGTGTGCGACGGCACTGACTTTGCTCTCGCCAAACCGAAATCCGCAAGCTTCAGCTCACCGATTTCGCTGATCAGCAGGTTCTGTGGCTTCACGTCACGATGAAGCACTCTCCTGGAATTATTCGATTAATTCGTTAGTACTGCTCGGTTATTCTCAATAAATGACAGTCCAATGAACATAGTGTTCAGATTTAGTACTCCGACTTAATAATTTCAAGTTTCAATAACGAAACCTTTATTTTGTAGGGTTGTTTTTTTTCGGATTTTTTTGTATCAGGGTAATTCAAATTGCCGAAAAGTATGTTATATCATGAAATATTGTCGATTTTTGTAGCACAAAACTTAATGACGAAAACCTCTTTTCAGATATATTAAAAACTGCTGCTGATTAATTTTTATTTGATAACTTTGGACATGTAGCAACTGGTTTGCTGCAGGCGTTTTATTTTTATTTTCATGGAATATAAAGAATTAATCTTCGCGTATATTAATTTACGCTACTGTTGTTAATTGTACAGTGAATGCCATAGAATTAATTATTTCACTCACGAGTTTTGAAAATTTCATATCACAGTAAATTTCGAATATTTTTTAACAGTATACCTGTGGTGACAGTAAGCGAGACCCCGTAGAAGCTGGAAAAGGAAGAGCTTGACGTTTCGCGGATCGAGGCCTCCTCCGCCGCTTCCATACCTCTCCATGTATTGCGAGAGATCCGTGTGAACGAACTCAAAGACGAAGGTAAGAGTCTCGCGGGTGTGAATGATGTCGTGAAGAGTGACGATGTTGCTGTGCTTGAGTTCCTTGAGTAGACTCGCCTCGCGAATGGCAGTAAACGGGGCGCCCTCCTCCTCCTGCAGTCTGATCTCCTTCAGCGCTACGACTTGGTTGGTCAGGTGGCTGAAGCCCTTGAACACTGTGGCGTACGAGCCTTCGCCGAGTTGTTCCAGCTTTATGTAAGCCTCGGACTTGCCGAATGGCGAGTCACCCTTAACATGTCAAAAACGACGAAATATTAATATTCCAGTCTCAAAAAATAACGATAAAAAGTCACTAAAACGAGCGTGTAACCGAAAATATGTGTACTGATATTCTCCCTGCGAACTCCGTTTCGCATGAATGTCGTAATCGGATGAGACATGAATTTCATTGATTTTTAGAATACCTTACCATATTCTATATTTTTTGGAATATTTTACCATATTAGTGATTCCAAAAATATCACGGAATAAATATATAAATGTTCAAGAAAGAACAAAACGTCGAAATAGAATCGCTTACGTTAAGAATTTGTAATTCTTCAATTTTAAAATTTTTTAAATTCATTAAATTCTGAAATTAAATAAAATCTCGGCGTAAATAATGGTTTTCGTTTGTGCAAGATTTTGAACGTATTGAAATGCTCACCCCGAAGGCGGAAAATCTTTTTGTTCTCCGAGGCGGTGGATCCGGACCCAGGAAAACCTCAGACTTTGGTCGTGGTGGACGTCGAGGTCTTAGAATGACCCTCGCCTCTTCCCTTATGTCTTCGTCTAAGAGTTTCGAGTCACTTGAAACCGAAAGCTGCCGATGGACTCTGTCGTGATCCCCGACACCTGTCCATTCTGTAAACGTAATGTTTTATTGACAACGAGCAAGCAAAACAGTGGCAGGAGCAATCTTATTGACTCTCGAATGGAGCCACCGAGCAACGATAAGCGATGAGCGCCAGTTTAGGCCTCGTGAATCATTCACAAGTTTGCTCGAAGAATAAGATCGTGAGCCGGGTTTTAAAAATTAATCGATAGTCTCGGTTCGTGTACACTCTTGGACTACTGATAAGCATTGATAAAGTAGACAAGGCAACGATCGATGTAAGAATTCTAACAGGCTGATCGATACACTAAAGAAAGAAAAATAAAGAAAAGTTGATCCTCACTTTCTGGCATTCTCAGAGCTTTCTACACGAAAGTATGTTGCTCAAATTTGGGTCGCTCATGGAGAAAGCTTTGAGAAAGGTGAAAAGTGAGAAAGTAATCTGCAAAACCCAATTTTGATAAGGTTGTCAAAATAATATTTTACAAATACTTGTAGTTGTTTAAAATTGGAACGTCCGTGTCGTTTTTCATCAAATTTAGTCCCTTCTACTTGCAAATAATTATTTATAGCTCATTAGCTGAAAAATTGCGACAGATGAAAATCGTGGGCATTTTGTATTTCGAAAAATGCAAAGAAAATCAGGACCGGTAGTTCGATTATCGCGTACGTTTGTGCAAAGAAAGAAGCATAAATGCTCCACTTGTGTGCCAAATTCCAGCTGGAGTGATAAAACCGTTCAGGAAATATTGAAGTTTAGATTTTGTAATCTATAACACACAAGCAAACATATTTGTTTCTCTCTGCAACTCTTATCTCGACCACTCTTCATTTTAAGCCCATTTACAGTATCCTGGAATAAAAATCTCGCAAAAAAAGTGTTATTCGTCAAAGCTCTCTTTATACAGGTACAAAAATATAAAATCAATATGTGACTCACCGTAACGACGATCTTTATCCGCAGGTATGTTGCCGTTTGGTTCCAAACGGTCTAGGAACTCCTCGGAATAGCCATTATACGGCAAAGGTCCTCTATTCGCGACATCGTCAGCCTCCTCCTTCGATATTGCTGCGAATAAAAGAAAATAATTGGTCTTTTAGTGGCTCTAACGAGCAGAGTATAAATTCCTTAACCACCTGTGCACGTGTGTGCCAAACGATTCCAAAAATTTTCCAGGCGAAACTCTGTTTTCACGTTATACGACTGGCAAAGTCCACGTGCAAATACAAATAGCACGGCGTGATTAGTGGCCGCAAATACGAGCCGGCAAATGCGAATAAATGTTATATATAGATACGTATATCTTGTGCCTTGCGAAAATTTTTACAACCTCGTTGCAAACAATACCAACGAGGAAGATCCCAATACACGATAAGATATATCGGAATTACATAAAGCTTTTGAATGAATTACCGTCGCGTTCGTAGAAAAACAAATGGAGTATCAGCCAACAAAATATCCTGCCTTCCAAGCGGAAGGAATTGTATAAGGTTTTGGATGTTCAGCACCAAAATTCATAGATTTGAGAAAAAATCAAGTTCTCTGATGTGCGTGAATTGTAAAACAAAATTTGATACGGTGAAAATAATGAGAACATTGATTTTTAATAATGAAAAGTCATTAATGTTAGTTAAAAAAAGGCAAGTCATATAATTTTTTACAAATAAATTGAATATTGCTTGTAACCAATTTATTATCAAGGTTTCGGTGTTATTATTATTATTTAAAATTGACGTTTTGGATATTTTCAACACTGCAAATTACAACAAAAATTCGTCGTGTCACAATCTATTAAAAATTCTAATTCAATATAACTCGTGACTATGAATCATTTGAATCACACGTGAAGAATTTTTAAGATTGCTCAATTACGAAACAGGATTACTCACAAAGTCTCCCAAAACTGTGACTGAGTCGTTTCTTGAGTTTCTGCACTCGGCTCAGAGCGCCTCCCTTTTTGTCTCGCATCGTCACGGTCCCTGAAATGAGATAAACATTGTTGAATGAACCAAGGTCGAATGATTAAGTGAAGAGGAAATGAAATAGGTGAATGTGCATCTGAGTCATGACAGTCCAGGAATTGTAATTCTCGATTCATTGAACGAAGCGTCAATGGAAATGACTTCGGCATCGTTATTGTTCAGTATTAAGGGGTCTCAATATTTTTTGACCCCTTGAGGAGTATTCAATGCTTTATTTTCTTAAAAAAATACTAGAACGACGATTGAGAAAAATGTATAAACAATAGTTATCACCTAAACAAAATGCCGCTAAATAATCTATTCAATCGACTCACTTGAAATTGGAAGAGAGGTTTAAAACATTTTCTATCGCACAACCGGATGATTGAAAAAATATATGTTTTTCTATATTTGTAATAACGAAATATCTTTTTTTTTATGTCGACAATAGAACTTTTTTCTCTAGCTTGCCATTTTCACAATTTTACGAATTAAAATAATTAATTTGATCTTAAGATAAAAAATGTTATAAACTATTTAGTTTCCCGATCGCAAGTGAATATGAAGAATAAATTGTTAGACAACACTTTGTTTAATTAAAACGGCAGGATTCTGTTTCACCAACATTAACTCCATTGTTTATCAATATTTTTTAATAAAAAAAAGCTCAAAGTTCGCTAAAATATTTATTAATTGTGGTAAAATCCCGAAATCGGAATTCTGATAACTTTATCAAAAAAAAAAAAACTGTTCGTCGCCGGACTTTTTTGGGCACCCAAGTTTATGCAGAGCCCTTTATCAATTAGTTGTAAAGTAACAACTGGAGCACCAAAGAAATCTAAGGAATTTCTAACGTCACCGATACATAAGTGATGACATCACCGGCCAGTGGCAAGCCGAGCCATACGCCAGTGTTCCTCAATCTTATTATTAATTCCAAGGCGAGTTATGTGCAAGCACCGCAGACGTTGTTGTCGGCCGCCCTCGGCAAACCTCACCAGTAGCAGCAGCAGCAGCAGCTTCCCGTCGCCAATAAAAATATATCAACCGCAGTGGCGACAAATTGGAAGCCGGAAACCCGGGACAGTGATACGTGAGCCGAAAACGAGAGTCTTTTCTTACGTTCAACGAAACAAATTATGCTTTGCCTAGTGAATTTACTTATGCTTGGCGAGGTCTGCAAGGATTACAACCCGTTCGTTGCAACTGTATAATTATTTTTATAATGGTTTCAATAGAATGTGTAAATAGATTTAATTTTTATTATATTTATAATTTTCATTATAATTATATAGTATTATTGTTGTTATTATTATTATTAAGAATTATTATTATTAGTAAGATGGAGATCCGAGGCTTGCGGGATTCATTTTTCTATGTTTTAATTAAAATATTTTATATTCATATCTTCAGGGGTTTACATTTGGGTAATGAAATAATGCTCTACCTAGTGAATTTAATTGTGTTCTGCGAAACCTGCACGGATTACAACCCGCAACAGCAAACCTCCGCGATTATATTTATAATTCATATGCCCTATGTTCTGTACAATGTATTATTCTCTGTCCCAAAGATTTTTAAAGGTGCTTTAGATGGTCAATGCGGGTGAACTAACAGGAAGGGTCAATATACGTTTATATGAGTGGTTGTAAAAAAATTGTACGGTTAATATATATTTTTTAATAACAAAAACTAAATGAAATTAATTGCAGATTCACAATCGTATTATTGGTCTTACTACATTATTGACAATTATTCAAATCGAAAATTATTTAGAATAGAGTTTTATCCGAATATCGCATATTCCTACAACAAAAATAATTAAATAATTCTATAAGCGAAAAATTATTGTATTCCCATGATAGTAATAAAAATGTACAGGCTGATATTAATCATTATCATTATCATTATTCTATGATACTATTCAGCATTGAATATAAAAAATTGTTAATATAAAATATCAGGGAAAAACAAAATGATCGATAAGAATTTTATGAGATCTATTGTTACTTAACAATTATGTAAAGAAATATTACCTTAAAATATTTAATGCTTTTTGGTTAACCCTCTTCGTTAGGGGATAAATTTTAATAAACGGTGAAGAATTTTTTTGTATATAAATTAACACTTCTTGTGCAATCGACAAATATTATCGAGAATTCGCATCAGTCAACTGGTGAAATGTCTTTAAATTGAGGAAAAACGGTATTAAACATACAAATCGGATGAGCGCTGTGACTTTATCTTTGATAAGGAGACGCGATACTACAGACGATTGTTATTCCTTATCTTCCGATATTTTTATCGCTGTAATTATTGAAAATATTTGACTTGTCATTTTACCAGACTGTGTCGAATTATCTTGAAGCTCATCAATTTCTTCACGAACGTACTATTCTTGCAAAAATGTAAGAAAAAAAATAAATAAATAATGCCGAGAAAAAATATTCACGAGTTACCGAGTTGCGGAATCATTTGAATAGTCCCGGTCATTCTTTCAGAGCGATTCGTCGAGATACTGATATAATTTTTCCGGGAACTTCAGGAATATAAATTCCCAACAAACGAAATATTAAAATGTATTGCTTTGGATTCAAAGGCCTTGTGAATGAAAATTCTTTAAAACTCCTACGTCAACAATATCATTTCGGTTGTACGAATTCGTTAAGATCTACAATTAAAAAAATAAAATTTGTGTATCACAATTTTACTGAAAACTAGAATCTGAAAAATGAAATTTGAGTACTTTTTTTTTTCAATGGACTCGTGAGAGATAAAATGAATATTATAAAAATTCGGAATTTGTGTATTAAAATTTTGTTAAAAATTTAGATTTGGCTGATAAAAAGGGCTTAGAAAATAATTCGAATTTATCGCTTCTACCCCAAAAACCTTGGAAATAAACGTTGCGTAACAAAAATGTAAAGTAACTATTGAAATCCATGGAATTTGTTCCCAAGACCTTGACAATGAATTTTTCAGTAATTGGCGCTGAGCATCCCGGTTCGATAATTGCTAAAGCCTGTATCGTCTAAGTGAAGCCACTCGTGCAAGTGTTTCGCCGCAAATTGAATATTCGTCGAAAGTGCTTTGCCACCAGTGTCGATAATTAAGCTGCGCAGAACTGTACCGTCGAAAATGTGTAAAAAACGAAATCAAACATAGACAATTTTTATGTAAAAAAACGTTGCATACACTAATTTGCAAGATGATTATGTTTTTTTACCCTTACTTCGAGCGAAAAAGAAAGACAGACGACAAACAATTTCGGTCAATTTTTAATTTTGTAACACCCAAATAAAATTAACCAAACGATAAATTACAAAACTGAAAATTGGTCGAAAACTTTCTGTAAAATAAAATAAAAATTTGCCTTACATTTTTGGGCAAAAACTAAAGAGTTGTAAAAAATGTCAATTTCCTTCTTCCAACGTACATTACAAAATTGCGGATAACTTCAATTTTCCATGCGCCAAAATCTTCACTGATTCAAAAATCATTGCATTACTTCACCGCCACAAATTCACTCGAGGGGATAATTGTCTCTTTTGTTAAACTTGAGAAGTATCGGAATATTAGAAAAGTCGTAGAAGTTCCGAGCACGAATTTCGACCCTCGTGCACTTGCAAGTTGTGCAGTATTGTCACCGGAGTTAACGAGCCAATGCAATCAAATTATCCGGGTCGAATAATTCCTCTTCTTGTATAGGATATAATCTCACTCCAGCACTCGACTCACGGTCTAAAAAAATCAGTGGTAATTAAAGCGAATAATAATTATAACATTGAAATTTCGTACTCGTTATAATCCATTGGATTCACACACGAGAGTCGCTTCCCACGCTCGGTTCAGACGAACTGTAAACAAAAACTCACAAGGCTGTGCACTTCGTCCGAGTCAAGACGTTGATACAAGTGACGAATATAAGAGAGATACGCGCAAGAAGATTATCAATATAAATAAAAACAAGGACTTGCCGTTTGAATTATCCTCAAACTCACTTGAGCAAGAGAGTTTTATTGTTCGAGCTAGAAATATCGTTGATGAACTAATGTAATTGTGGAGAAACTGTTGGCCTGCTTTTTTTAAATCTTCTCTTGCTCTCTCGAACGTAAAATCCAGAGGAAATCGACTGGAAGTTGAGAACGCCTCTCCCCTACCTTCGCAGCCTCGTTACACGCAAAGACACAAAGTGGATGGGAACAAAACGGAAGAGTAAAGAGAATATTGCTCTTTAAAAAAGAAAAAAAAATCAGTCACAACTTTTTACACAGTAAGAAATTAATGATATTTTTGACAATGTAAACGCTTCTCAATTAAAAAACCAATAATAATAATTAAAGAGAAACGAAAGATTATATTAATTTGCTGCAGTTAAATATTTTGAATAGAATAATTTGTGATTTCTAATCGATAATTTTTGTTCGTATAATTCTCCAGTTTATCATAATTACCGTGAGCATTTAATAATTTGAGAAAGTTGATAAAAACAGTCGCATGAATTACAATTAATAATTGTCACTCAATGTAATAACAAGAACGTTAATTACGTTAACATTCTGGTGGATGTTTGGAAAAACGTAAGGGATGATTTATGCTCTCGAAACTACTTAATAAGTGGGAGGAAAAATTTGAAAACACTCGGTGAACCCCCGCACTGAACGACTTCACTTTTCAATCACTCATTGCCTGCATCTACCTTTCCTTTTTTCTCATTCCCTGCGTTCGTTCTCTCCCCTCTTTCGTTACTCGATTTATCGGCGTCTCACTCGCTTCAGCCCGAACGGTGAGTGAACAAGTTCGCCCCCACGAGTGCACCGAACACTTGACACAGTCAGCCAACGTCCCTCCGGTCGACTCGTGGCCTGATCTTATCTCAAGTCGTAGAAAGAGAAGATTCGATAAGTGAATTCACCGAAGCAATCTCTCGTCTCTGTTAAATCAATTCCAACAGCAAGGGGATGTCAAAATTAAACAAACAAAAATGAGATTTGGATTGAAAAATTGGTCGTTCAAATAAAACCGTATAATTTCACCGAGTATTGTTCTAGTCTGCAAAGATATAATTGTTTTATTTATTTATTTCTTCATAATTCCAATGATGCATTTGATATTAATATTTTCTGGACCAAAAATTTCCTTTGACCCTCATATCTTATAACGGCAATATCCAATAAGTGAATTCACCGAAGCAAACCTTGAAGTCCTCGACCCCGAGAAATCAATTTTAATACCAAGGAGATGTAAAAAAAATTTTAAATATGAAAAATAAATTCTTGTCTGAAAAACAGTTCATTGAAAAAAACGAGTAAAATTTCTCGTAAAAATATATCCTTCATATTGAAAATATATCTTTTATGTAGCTTCCATATAGTTTATTTTCGTGGTGGAACTGCCCCAGAATAAATGTCTCCGGGTAATGGACTTTCTCGCCTAACATTCAAAGAGTTGTAGTCCGCTAGACATATAATATGCTTTTGTATTATGTCAGAGATATTCTGAGACTCCTGTAAAGGGGTAAAGTTGAATCTGTATATATATATGTCTATTATATAGTTGCAATGCTACCCTATTACATTTATATCCCATTATGAAATATATATATATATTTAAGAGCTGTCTCACGATGGGATCGAGAGTCGGTTTCAAGAGAGGGAATTAGGTCGAATCCAGTATCAAGCAGATTCTATATGAAAATAAAAGTTCTATCGATTCTTTAAACGAAAAATTTGTTAGAAGCTGGCCCAAATGTCCGGTATATACAAATATTCTTAACCAATTTTCAGTTGGTTGGAAAAGTCACGTGAACCTGGCGCTTAATTTTGAAGAATCTTTTTTTTTTGTTAATCGTATAGATTTTGGTTTGTAGTTGATTGGGGTAATGATTTTTTCGGCTGTAGTGAAATACAAACAAAATTATGAAACTTGAAGAAAAAAACCATTCAAAGGAACCAAAATCTGACGGTCAATTCCTATAGATAATCGTTTGTATTTTGATTGTAGCGGTAGAATTTGGGTTTATGGTAGAAAAAAAACGACAAAAACGATTCCAAATATAATACCAGACAATGCTAATGCCATAAGCTTGTCGCTTGCTTCTATTTTCACTAGAAAATTCGACGTGATTTCGACAAAGTTGATTTAAATTAGAAGGACGACATAAATTTATCGAAAATTCACAATTCCGTGAAAGCCGAAATGTTTTATTTCACTGAAATTCAATACCGGCCGTCCCTCTGAATGACTTTATTCCCTCAGAACAATTAGTCTCATGAAAAAATTTGGGCAAGTGCAGAGCGTCGACGTTTCTCAAAAAATATAGTCTCACAAAACCCGACGATTCTCTATTTTTTCAAGCATCACATGTATCCCCATATTTTTTCTAATCCACTGTTCCCGACTATTCTCGCCGGACCACTTTGATTGGACGCGAAAATAAGCAAAAGAATTATTATTTCAATTTTGCGCAAAAACAAAAAGTTCCCTTTATGAGGAAGGAAAGAGGCGAAAAAAATAAATAAAACGTGCCCAAGAACCGGCGATTGACACAAGGACGAGGAAAAGTAGTGGTAAGGACGATGAGTGAAAGGAAGAAATAAAAAAGAGAGCTAAAAAAATGTCGAGAGGTATTAAGTGTATTAAGTCGTGGTTGTCGAAGAGAGATGGAAGTAGGTGGCATGCTATTGGCCGAGAGACTCACCCTCTTTGCTCTTGGAGGCCGCCGAGCCCTTGTCCTGACAGTACATTATTACTCATTCGCTCGCACGCACGTTACACATCACATATGGGCGGCGACGCCGGACACCGCGATCTCCACTGTATATATATATGTGTATATATATATAAAACACTCCTTCCTACTTTTTCCTTTAATTTCGCTATCGCTCGCGCTCTCTCTCTCTCTCTCTCTCCCTCTTTCTCCTAAATTCACTCTATACG
Source organism: Clistopyga incitator (assembly GCA_947507545.1). Lineage (NCBI taxonomy): Eukaryota > Metazoa > Arthropoda > Insecta > Hymenoptera > Ichneumonidae > Clistopyga > Clistopyga incitator. The sequence continues at coordinate 9,432,758 of OX382176.1, forward strand.
TTTGGCACACTAGCGTCGTGACAGCTCCAAGTACACATGCACTCAGTACACCCACACGATGTTGGTATTTGTGCTCGACAACGCCGGACGAAGAGATCGTTGAACGTGTGGAGTAACCTGGAGGGCCTTCACCGCCGTGTCTCCGTCCGAGGTGGCGACGCACGACAGCGCCAGTAGTTCCAGTAGGAGCAGCACGTTCTCGCGCCACTGATCGCCATAGAACAGCCCCTCCTGAATTTTCCAATTTCTTCGCGATATTTAAAAAAGAGAAAAAAACTATATAGATATATATATATATATTTATGTATATATATATATTTGGATGTCTTAGTTGGGAGCTTTAATACCACCTTAACAGGCTACGCGAACACTAAAGTGTATTTCCTCTCTCCTATCGTTCTTTCTCCGGAGATTCAATCGTTGCTCTGTCTCTCTCTCTTTCTCTCTTAGTTCTTAGTTCTGTGTATGTTGTGTCTCACTCTTGACTCATATGGCTCTTTCTCTATCTTTCTCTCTCTCTCTCTCTTTCTATCTCGACCTCTCTTTCTCTCTTTTACTTTTCTCTCTTTCTTGTTGGTATCCTACAGTTGGCAAAAGTATGTCGTTCTCTGTCAGTCACATAAACGCGTACGGAAGCTCCGGGTGAGAGAATTTAACCCCGTAAATTTGATGTGTTGTGGCGTTCGAGAGACGAGAGAGTATTCATTCCCGTCAACTCGAGCGCGCGATATCTTGTTATGCTTATGTACATCCGGTTGTTGGTCTAACTCACAGACACACGAGGAGAGAGGATAAACGGTCAATGTATTTTCCCGAGCAGAGAGACAGAGAGACGATGCACCAACGCTCGCGACTTGGCGGATCTCGACACACGCGCCGCAACAAAAGTACAAAACTGGCCGTGGCCACTGGCGTAACGCGGAGTCGTTGCTTCGCGACAGATGCGAATGCCTGCTTTACATTCTCTCTCTCTCGTGAAACTACTACTGCGGCTCACGACTATTGGCAGCACCGGCTGGCCGAGAAACGAGCCAGAGGGAGGGGCGAGATTGATCGAGCGCACTTTCGATAGCAAAGGAAAAGAGCTTCTTTTTTTTTATTTTACTTTTTCACCCGTTGCCGAGTGATACATAGGTTTGGCTTACGCGACGCTCTGATTCAATTACAATCGTAAGCTTGTATCACTAATGGCATTATCAATGAGAAATAACGACTGGCTGCGGTACGAGGAACTCACGGAAGGGGATTCATATGAATCATAAACTCGCCGCCGGCGGCGCCACTGAAGCTAGTAGCGAAGATTACTTGGCGGTCCCTTGTGTCGATAAGGTAGAGCGTAAAGTGAACTCTGTTATGAACTCTGATATAATTGTTTGGCAGTAAAAATATTTAATAAACATTTGGGTGGCAAGGTTTTGCGATTTTGTAGGTATTATTGAAGCTATGGTCATAGCGCTTTTTTAATTCAAACCTGGACAGTAAGATGATAGTAATTGTAGAGGGATAGTAAAAAACGTAGATCGTGTAAGAAGATAAATTAAGGGAATATTTTGAAAAATAGAAAAAGAGTATCGTTCACTGGGTGAACGATTGAATTCCGCATCCGGTGGTATATTTCTTTTCCCCAAAGTGTCTACGATTTCCCCGTACTATTGCTTACAGTTTTAATTACCAACTGAGTAGGTTTCGCCTCTCGCGTGGTAAGTCGAAAAATAATCGACTTTGCGATTTTCAGATAGATAATCGAGTCAACAGAATCGATATTTTAGCCCATATCACAGCCCTGCGCACATTCCGCTTCGAAATAATACTCGCAACCGGTTAAAAATGTAATTGCGCACCTCTTATCGCCGAGAGTGATGCAACTTGGTGCGAGTAGGTGATTGCCATAATTTTCCTTGATTTTGTCGTCGCCGCGACGATTCTCTATTATTATCAGAGAGATATTTTCGCTACTCGCGTTATTCGCTCTCTCTCTCTCTCTCTCTCTCTCCCTCTCTCTCTCTCTCTCTCTCTCTGATCGACGTGTTGTATATATATCGTTTTGCGGCGTTTTAATTTCGCTGTGGCTGGGGCTGGCTGAGCGTCGGAGCGCGCGCAGCACAAATCTCAACGATATAATGCTGCTTTCGCGCACCTTTCTACGCGTTGGTGTACAGCACAGTCGCAACGTGAGTCGGCACAAAGCGATACGTGTTAGTAGTTCACAAACGCAGCTGTTCTCTTCGTGGCAGTCGAGTTGGACACTCAGTCGTGGTCGCTCGTTAAGCAAAATAATTTCGATTCACGCTAATTTAACGACGAATAGTACTGAAAAATTGGAGCTAGTCACTGCCGAGGATAAGTACAACAACAGAAACATGACGTCTGTCGAGAAAAAAACCTTTCGCCGGCTACCCATCGAAGTGATACCTTATCACTACGAGATCTCGTTGACGCCCGATCTCAAAAATTTTACCTTCGAGGGCACCGAAGACATTCACATTGACGTGAGTGTTGTTATTATTATTATTGTTATTATTGTTATTATTATTATTTCGTTTCATTTGATTTTTTTTGCTCGTGAACATGGACGACGAAAATTTTTTCAATTTTCAACACCTTTCACTCGCTACCGGCTCACGGAGTGGGGGCCATATGGTCAACATAACCAAAATCTTGATTCGCCATTCCATTTCAATCAATGTCTTTGACACTTCGCGTTGCGGCTTCGAGGGGTGGGAGATTTTTCATAATTACGATTTTTATCCATCAGTCGAGATTTTTTGTATTTTGCTTATGTAGCAATATTTCTCTGTAATTTTGTGAAGTTACAATGATTTTGAGATTACAGTGAAATTTTGAATATTTCTTATGCTTGTGTTGGCAAAGATTTTTAAACATTTTTTTGACCGGAGGATTTAAAGGAATCGATGATGTTTGAAAACTTAGTTTTTTAATGAAAATTTTGAATTGGCGAATATCGTATTTTTGTTGGGAATTTCAATGTTAAAAAAACTAGAAGATATATTTATAATTTTTTGACAACATTTTGAATATTTTGAGAATGGTGGAGAATATTTATAAAATTATTTGTTTTGCTAGAAAATTACATTTATCCCTTACATGTATATTCCCATTTCCGCTTTTACATACATCAATTTTCCACAAGAATTTGCCTATTTACAGTGGCACGAAATTAAGACGATTAATTTTTAACACAACTTTTTGTTTTGTTTAGAAGTAACTTGTATTTAATTTGAGCAAAAGTCTTTGCATTTTGGTTGTGTTGTTAACAGCCTAAAAAACTGTCAACTTCTATGATCAAAATATAATTTTTTGTAGCATACATTATATTCTGAATAAACCATTGTGGTACAGGTAAAAACTTCCACGGACGCCGTTGTCCTTAACTGCTTGGATATAGACATCATGAGCGTAACTTTCAAGAATGCTGGAGATGGAAAGGAGCTGCCAGCAAAAAAAATTGAATTTTCTCACGAGGAAGAGATTGTCAGGTTCATTTTCCCTGAAAAACTTCCGGTCGGTAAAGTTGGCAGACTGAGCCTCGACTTTGTTGGAGAGATCAACGACAAGATGAAGGGTTTCTATCGCAGTAAATACACGGCGTAAGTTTCAAATTTTTTTAAATACTGATATACTTGATTTTATGCAAAAAAAACAGTTTGTTCTGAAAAATCGTATTAAATTCTTACGAGTTTCAATATTATTTTTCTATTTCTCGAAAATCGTTCTGCTTCTCCGCAATCTACTGACTATCCAATTTTTCCTAATTGAATTTGTGTGTATTAGTAAAAAAAATAAGATGTGCAGCAAGATTCCGGAGAAACGGTAGAATCTATTGGAAAAAAATATCGATATAACAATTATTTTTCTTAGCAATTAATTCTATAAAATTTATTTTCTGTGACCATATAACATTCCGCATAGACTAACCGAATTATTATTATGCAATTAACAAGCGTATTTTCTTTGCCGAAGTCGCGAATATGTACTAGCAAAGGGATAAAAGCTCAATTTTGTTCCTAGTGCAGTGGGAAATAAAAAAAGTTGGTGCGCAGTCACATTTCTCTGCCCGATTTCGGCGAGAAAATTATTTCCCTGCTTTGACGAGCCTAACATGAAATCGATGTTCACCATCGAAATTGTGCTGAGCGAAAATCTCATGGCTCTTTCCAATATGGTGAGCTGATCGTCATAAGCACATTAATAATAACATAATAATTAAACGTTCGCAGGACGGACGGAACCGTCGATCATGCCGCGGTGACGCAATTCGAGCCGACGGACGCGAGGCGTTGCTTCCCCTGCTGGGATGAACCCGCTCACAAGGCCACCTTCGACATTACCCTCAAAGTAACGGCCGGTCTTACAGCTCTCTCAAACATGGTGAGCAACGCCGCGCGTTCGTTTTCTATTCCTTCAAATACACAATTTTCCAATAAGACAAGCGACACAATCTCGCAAATTGTTTCCTCATGATTTCTCATCTCCGATAGAAGCCATTTTTATGAGAAGCTATGCGGTATCCGGTATGTAAGGTCCTTATTGATCAACTTAAAACGAAGTTTTCAAACCTTGTGTAAAACATTTTAGCTTAATATCTCGCCATTTACAAAAGTAGCACCGCAAGTCCATTATTTTTATAAAACTGAAAATTCTATAAAATTCGACTCCTACCAGTTTAATTCCAGAGAACGTTGAATGATATTCAACCTCATCCTAAATTTGCTGCAGATATCTGAAAAATTATGAGAGCTAGTGCTTGAACAACGGAAATTTCACTCACACACGCACCCAGACATTTCATACTCTCTTCTCAACAGAAAAATCTAAAAAACAATTTTCTCTTTCACCAAAACTTTGTTTTACCCTCCCGCAAAGAAAAACTTGCATAAAAAAAGCCAATAACCCGATATTTTCAGCCGATCGAGAGCACGAAGAAGACCGACGACCACGAAATCCTGAAGTTCCAGCGAACCCCAATAATGTCAACTTATTTGGTAGCGGTCGTAGTTGGGGAATTCGACTATGTCGAGGACAAAACGACAGACGGAGTGTTGGTTCGCGTGTACACCCCAAAATCGAAGAAAGAGCAAGGCCGTTTTGCGCTTGAGGTGGCGACCAAAGTCTTGCCTTATTACAACCAATATTTCGGCATCTCTTATCCCCTTCCGAAAATGGATCTCATAGCGATAGCAGATTTCTCAGCGGGTGCGATGGAAAACTGGGGTCTCGTGACGTACCGCGAGACTTGTTTGCTCGTCGATCCGCAGAATACATCGGCTGTACAGAAGCAGTGGATAGCTTTGGTAGTGGCTCACGAATTGGCCCATCAATGGTTCGGAAATCTCGTGACCATGGAATGGTGGACCCATCTTTGGTTGAACGAGGGCTACGCTTCTTTCGTTGAATTTCTGTGCGTCGCTCATCTCTTTCCCGAATACGATATTTGGACGCAATTCGTAACCGACACGTACATAAGAGCTTTAGAACTCGACGGGCTTAAGAACAGCCACCCAATCGAGGTGCCAGTCGGTCATCCCTCGGAAATAGATGAGATTTTCGACGACATTTCGTACAACAAAGGTGCGAGCGTAATCCGCATGTTGCATTCTTACATCAGCGACGATGATTTCCGAAAGGGAATGAATCTCTATCTAAAACGTCACAGTTACGCAAACGCGGAAACCGAAGATTTGTGGGCGGCTCTGGAGGAGGCGAGCAACAAGCCAGTAAGAGCAGTTATGACGACCTGGACGAAACAGCAAGGATTTCCGGTAGTTAAAGTCGATCAGCGCCAAGATGGCAACGATCGCGTGCTCTCCTTGTCACAGGAAAGATTTTTGGCTGACGGCTCTGCCGATTCCGAAGAAAGTTTGTGGATGATACCCGTGAGCGTAAGCACAGCACGCGCGCCTACCGAAATCGCTATCAGCACAGTTATGAGCGAAAAAACAAAGGAAATCGTCGTTAAAGACGCTCCCGAAGGTTCCTGGGTGAAGATTAATCCTGGAACCATTGGATTTTATCGCACTCGTTACAGTCCCGAGGCTCTTTCGCTTCTCATGCCCGCTATTAAAGATCGCAGCATTCCGCCGCTCGATCGGCTCGGACTTTTGGACGATCTCTCGGCGATGGTTCAAGCGGGTCACGCTTCGACTGTAGAGGTTCTTCGACTTATGCAGGCCTTTCAACACGAAGATAACTACACGGTTTGGTCGAGCATCGCCAATAATCTTGGAAAAATCGGTGTGGTCGTCGATCATCTCGACATTGAGGATCGTTTTAAGTCCTTCGGAAGATCGCTGCTTAAGAACGTAGCTAATAGACTCGGCTGGGATCCTAAATCCAATGAGAGTCATTTAGACACGCTCTTAAGGTCCCTCGTACTTGGAAGAATGACTGCCTATGGAGACAAAGATACAGTCGCCGAAGCGAGAAAACGATTCGATCTTCATATTAGCGGGAAATCCGCGCTTTCCGCCGATCTCAGAAGTCCCGTTTATAGAGCTGTGCTTTCTAGCAGCGAACCGGAAGTCTATGAGGCTTTGCTCAAACTTTATCGCCAGACGGATCTCCACGAGGAGAAAGATAGGATATTGAGAGCCTTCGGCGCGATCAGAGACGAAGAATTGCTCGGTAAAGTGTTGGATTTCGCGATGAGCGACGAAGTCCGTGCTCAGGACACAGTTTTTGCTGTTATGTCAGTCGCTATGAGCTATAAAGGGCGGATTCTTGCTTGGGACTTTTTCAAGAAGAACTGGAAGACTTTTGTCACTCGTTACGAGGGAGGATTCCTTCTCACGCGACTTGTTAAGTACACCACCGAGAATTTTGTCACTGAGGAAAAGGCCAGAGATGTTGAGAACTTCTTCAAGGAACATCCGACTCCGGGAACTGAAAGAACTGTACAGCAGAGCATCGAAACCATCAGACTGAATGCTGCTTGGCTCGCCAGGGATAAGGAATCTATCGAACAGTATCTCAAAGCCTTCGGCAATTAATTACTGCCCGAAGTTTTCGTACTTAACGACAGAACATACGTAACAAAAAAATATAATGCTCGAGGAGTTTTTTTTCGTCTGACACGGAAGTTGAAACAGCGTAGAAAAATGAAAGCTTGCGATTGAATTGGTGTCCTCGAATCAAGTTTATGGCCTTTTTTTTAAGTCGTTCCTAATGGAATATAAGGTGTCCTCAAAAAATGTATAACAAACTAATACGAACATTAAAGTAACGCAAAAAGTGATGTGCTATTACGTATGGGTATTAAGTCCTTATATACGCAATTTCGCCAATTTTCTAAGGTACTAGATGCGGTTAAAAGGAAATGATGCATGTATTCACAACATTTTGCTTACAAATCATTTATGCACATGGTTAAATGAATTAGAAATATCAACAAATGGCGGAAATATGTCATAATAAAGCAATGTCTTTTTTTGCGTTCGCATTGATGGTGAAAATTTGCGGCATGAATGTGGGTGTTTGAAAAAAAATTAACATATTTATAACTGCATAATGAACGTATCTTCAGTGTGAACCGACAATTTATATATTGTTTAATTATTATAATGAAAGTTCGACATTAACCTTTTTTTTTACTCAATTTTCTTTCGGAATTGAAGAATTTTTTTTGTTTGTATCATTGACATTTTTGTTTCTGTGCTATAGATGACGATAATAAGAATATGTTATCGAAATTTCCAAGCGATCTAAGCTTTCGTTCAAGAGTTAGAACTTTAACAAGGTTCAAAAAATGAATCGTTGGAAAAACGGTTTTGAAGATGGCGGAAGGGCACACCGCTATAAATATGATTTAAAAAAATGAAAAATTTCGAAATTTCGCGCGTATATAAGGCCTTAATGCCCTTTTCAAGTAATCTTTGTGGAGAATTTCAACTCCTTTCGTTCTGATAAAATCGTTTGTACATTTTATCTTTGTTTATGGGATAGATAAACAATTAGAGTGCAGTCAAAGGTTCCTTTGCTGCTAATTTTGTTTAAAGTATTCACGTTTTTAATATTCATGCAGAAAGTTTCTGCAAAAGGATTAAAGACTGTATACTGGAGAGATTGAAGATTTGAATCAGTTATTAAATAGATTCATATTGCACTCCCAATTCTGTTGCAAAATTAGATCGAAAGATGAAATTTCAATACCATTTTGAGATTTTTTTTTTTCGTGTCGAAAAAAATCATTAGAAACGGAATATTTAAAAGATGCCGAATGTACTTACAAAATCGTTGAAAATTAATCCGAGGATTACAATTAAATTCTGGCATGTTTATTGTTTTTTATTATTATTAAGCTTCGTTTATAATTGTGATCGCGTTCGGTCTCAGCGTACCACTAGCCATACACACGTCGAACATCTTCGAGGAAATTTGTTTTCAAAACTATGTTTCCTGTTCAGTACGTGCACTCAACATCCACATTCTTTATACATTAATACTATATAAATCTGGTAAAAATATTGTATACTTCTTACTTGATGGATTGATGGAAAAAAAAACCACGTTGTAACACGTATTTTTGTTACATTTCTTTCATCCTGATTACCTATTTTACAAGGATTATAAATCTGCCATAATTATTTATTCTCCAATCGACTTGACAGCTATTATTTCAACACCATTACAAACAAGAAAAAATTCCACGTAATACTCATTGTAAAATAGGGAGATAGAATATTTAATCGCTTGAAAAAAAACAATGTTCCTCTTAATTTCACAAATTTATTAATTCTTTCAAATGGTCACTGAATTTTTCCTTTTCTTTTTTTAGAGCATTCACAAATATATAGTTTCATGAAATTAGGAACAGCAGAAAAAATGGTTGAATTTGTCGTATTTGCAAATCAAAAATTAAACAAATAAGAGAAGGATTTGGTCATAATAACTATAAAATATTATGAGTAAAACAAGCAAATATTTTCTACATATTCCTTCATCACAACAGAATGAAAAAAAAAAAGACAAATCGAATTTTTCTCGTTAGAAATTTCGTATTGTCGTCGCAAACATCGATAAGAGTGGTTTCGAAAAATTGTCCGTCTTGGTCAACGTTCTGCCTAATAGACGTAGCTCTGAGAAAGGTGAAAAAAAATGAGGAGGCAATCTATTTTCGTTAATAGTACAAAATAACAGTATTTATCGTTCTCATCTTTAAAAAAAAACTAAAAAAAGGCTTTCAACGAAATTGAGACGCGTTAGTGCGTAATTGAAAAGCCATGTGCAGTCTATTTCTATGACCGAATTTAATTAGTAGAAACATATGTTTGCTCTGACTAGACAAACATTCGTAAAACTTTGATGGTATTTCGAACAGCAACTGTGGCACTTCTATTAATGAATTCAATTGATCCTAATGCCTAATAGGGCTGCGATCGTATTAGGTACCTTTTACATCGATACAGCGATAAGCGGAGGGATGGAGGAAAAGAGGTTCTTCATCGAGGTTAAAAGAAGAAATTCGCCCCGCTAAAGGGGCACCGTCATCACCTCTCAGGAAACTCCCCATCCAGGCGATCGATCCGAGGGTTGCAAGCTGCTCGCGAGTCGTGAGTCAGTCTCCACTGCTATTATTAGCGACACGGCAGACCACCAGCACAGTCTGTGCTTCGCATCAGCTGAAAAGGACAGAAAGGACTGAGGGGTGTTGAAGGAAAATCGAAGAGAAGACAATACTCTTGTCTAAAAGGAAAATATGGATGGGAACGATTGCACGTAAACCTGTATGCCTACCTCCTGTGGATCTTCGTGACGTTAAACGGGAAGATAGCGTTACTGGCTTTGAAGAATCGCGGATTTTTTTATTGCATAAAATGTTAGTTAAACTTTTTTTTTTATTTAAATTCAACATCCTTCTGATATAAAAAGGTACGGATGCGCCGCATTTACAATATTACTTTTTAACACTTTAATCACATTTTCAAAAGAAGGATATCATATACGAAATTTTTATTCTTGTGACTTTTCTAGATGGCTCGGTCCCCTCAATATTTGCCGTGAGTCAAAGGAAAACGCAACTTTTCGAAAAAATTCTTTTCAAATCCAGCGCGATATCTGAAAATTTGTTCGAGTTACAAACTTTCCAGATCGATTGAAAACTCAAAATAAGAGGAATGCATGGAGCGATTTTTATAAAATTAATACCACGTACAAATACCACGTACCAGTTCGCTAGACGGTATTAAAATTTGAATTACTTCGGCCGAGCAATTTACGAGTTATGATGGAATGTAGGCCCTCCCTCAGACCCTAAAATTTCGGACTAACTTAAATGTCGTGTCACGAAAATATTGAAAACTAAATTTTCTTCTTTTTTTTTTGCTTTCTTTACGAGGAAGCAAGATGCAATTCTCCGATGTTTCTTATGCGAAGGAAAAATACGAATAAGGGCGCGACCGTCGCGACATTGTAAAAAAGCAAAAGAGAGAGAGAGAGAGAAAGGGTGAGAGGGAAGGATAGTTCTAGGAGGGTCCTCGAGTCCCGTAGTTTTGCTCTTGCGGCTCGTGAATGCGAAGTGGATATGCACGAGTGGGCAGCAGGCGCAAGCTTTGCGGGAGAGCAGGAGAGTAGTAGGTGCGCCGATAGTAGATTCTAGTGGAGTGTTGGTTGTCGGGGGGTCGGCGGAGGGTTGCTTGGATCAGTTCCCGTGGGTATAACGCGGGCCTGGAGTTCCCAGGATCGCGCACGCGACCCGGGATGCCGGCTGGCCGATCAATACGGCCTTGCGAACTCCTACACCCTGATAATACTGAAAAGAGATATGTGCACAAGTCCTCCAGCGTCTCTCTAACTGTAGGTAGGGGTATGTGCATCGACTGTGTGTCGCAGTCGCTCGCGATGTATACGTGCAATGTGCTTATACAATGTGCACATACGGAGAACGGTCGAAAGCAAAAACACCGATAACTGTATATTGCTATGTCTAAAACACCGAATGCTACAAATTTCATGAGCTTTCAGGGATAAAATTATTCAGTTTTTTAAATATTAAATCTACCTATTTACACCACCGTACCAAAAATACGTTTGTGCGTTTTTAAATTGCGAACTGTCGTAGAAATGCGCGGTAGGATTTTTTTTGTTTTAAACATTACTCATCGCCAATTAGTTTTATTTGAAGAGATTAAAAAAAGGAACGATTATAAATAAATCGTAATCGAAAACTAATTACTGAGTATTTTGAGTACTATTAGAATTTAAGAATTTTGTCCATTCCCTAACATGCATTAATCGACGTTAATGGTCTCACGAAAGAAGAACAAACTTATAATAAGTGAAACGATAATAGCGACACAATCGTAGAGGTCCTTAAGAAATATTTGAGAAATGAAATCTTCCGTCCATTTCTCGTCCCTAACACACATAAATCGATGATAGCGACACAATCTTAGAGGCCCTGCAGAAATATTTTAGAAAAGAAATCTTGACTTTATTATCTTGTTATGGTTGTTACGTCACGATTCGCCGGTCTGCTGTTGATAGACTTCTATAGTGTCGCCTTCCTCCATTTCTAGCGTCGTCGGTGTGTCCTGCTCGTTGATTGGCTGTCCGTCGAACCTGAATCTCACCGCAGCTATCGCCAGGCCCTGACAATTTCCACTTCCGTTAATATCCACGTAACTTAACTCGCCCGGCTCGAAATCACAAACAAAACCCAAAACCGCAATCGTCTTTATTTTTTCAACGTTCCCCAGTCTCAAAAAAGCAGCGTAACATTAATTTCTCTCGTCAAGCACGGAACATTACAAAAACCCCATGAAAAATTGAATTCCACCCCGTTATTAATCGCAATTATTGAAAACCCTTTTCCCCAAGGCACAAAACAAATTTCCTGCGTAATAATTTCAAAAAAACCCCAAAACTTAACGGAACCCCGTCAAAAATCGGCGTCGACGATACGCGTTTCCCCGAAACACCATAAACTTTGTTTCCCCGTGCGAAATTTGAAAAATATCGTATCAACGACGAATTCTAGCGTAATTTTACCATCTACCGTTATTTTTGTATTCGACGGTTTGACCGTCGTCTTGTAAATGGGCTCTGCCCGTCAACGCATAAATGGATAAATAAATAAATAAATAAATTTTAGTTTCAGCATGCGTAGGAGTACGGAGAGCTTGTAAAAGAGGGTTAAAACTCGCCTCTCTGTCGCAGTAAGCATTCATAAGCTTACAGAGGGGTGTGTGTTTCTTAATCTTGAACTGGACAACGGCGCTGTCCTGTCCCAACACCTTAAGATTAATGTGTTCGGATTCCGTCTTGGCCTCCTGCAAAAAAGTGAGATATTGTTAAAAACACTGACCTGTCCGACGCGCGCGTCAATAACGAGCGCAAAACGTGACAGAGACGTGTCCGGGTTCGCCGGATTTGGAGGTTACGCTCGCTCGTACCTTTTTCTCGTTTGACATGTTAATCAATCAATCGAACTCTCACGGGTTTCATAAACAACGAGGAATTATCGTGCTCCCGACGATTTTCGATCGCGCCAGTTCAACAAGCGCACCGATACCGAATGCGTTTCAACGCCTTTCCTCTTCACTGTTTAACGAAATCCCGCTCTTTGTCCGCCGCCAAACGCATATTGTTATTTGTTGGTTTCTATCGAACGCCGATATGAGAAACAAAGCTGCGAGCGCACATGTTACCTATATATAATTAATTATATAATTATATAATTAATTATATAATTATATAATTAATATATATATATATATAGGGTATATTTCATTATACCCTATATTTCATTAATATTTCCAAGTTAAATGCATCATGCTATATTTTGTTCGCATAGAAAAAATTGTGATTCCATGAAATATTTTTTTCTTTCTGATTCAAACTTTTTAATCAATGGAGTTTGGAAAAATTGCGCGTATGTATGTATTTGGGGCCCGGGATAATTTTGATGTTGACGCCCATCACATCGTTCGGAAATTAATTTTAAAAAAACATCTTAAGATATAAAATTTGTATTGTAACATTTGACCCATTTAAAAGAAAATGTTCTCAATAACTTTTTTTAAATAAATATAATAAAAGATAGATTTTTCATAGTGCCTTTTAAAAATTGACTTACATTGGAAAAAGTGTTCAAAATTTGAATCATTTTTGAAAAATTTCAAATATTCACATTAACGATAGTTTATGAAAGCGTAATTTCGGGTTTTTTTTTGTCACAGCATCAATTTTTATGTAATTTCATCATTTTAACAGACTCTGTAGAAAATGCTGCAATTTAATAAATCCATGAGTTCAGGTCTTCAGACACCCTGTACATAGCATATAATATGACCACACGAATGGAAGACTCGACTGTGTCATTTCGAGGCTGCTGACATCCCCACATTCCTTTCCGGACGATCCCCCTTAATCCCCCTATACCCCTCCGCCTTTTCCGTCTCGACAGGGGTTGATATGAACACCCACACGTGTCGTGCGCAATCTACCCCCACTGAATTCTGATCTCTCTATCTATCTTCTTTTCCGGCATCTCTTCTTCTTCCTTTTTTTCTCGATTCGCGAAACTTTTCGAGATTGCGAGCCCTCGACCATATCAAATGGTTTGGAAAAAAGGATGACGTTAATAGTGTTTCCAAATGGACATGAATACGTGAACGTCGTCTGACGGGGTCTTTGATCATCGTGACGACATCGTACATTGTACTACTCGGTGATGACTCGGAAAATGCATTGGAATAATGGCCTGGAAAGAAGATAATAAATGTGGGGATTGTGGGGGAGACGGAAGAGAATAGAGTTTCCAAGTTGATGCAAAAGTTCGTACGAATATTACGACAGCTACGAATATTACACTACTTTTTGCTTCTAGTCATTTCAATACTTAATATTTTGCTCAAAATTTAATATGACCTAAGGTGTAAAAACTATTGAAACATTTGGCAGCGTCAGCGAAAAATATTTTGAGGGGTGAATGAAAAATGTCCTAGTTTTTTGGTCATTCGACAACTTTTGTACTTTTTATTTCGTGTTTAATCTAATATAACTTGAAACGGTAAATAAGGAAATAATGAAAAAAATTCCAAAGTGAGGAAAAACATATTTGGAGGAGAGAAGTAAAATAGAAATGTCGCCTTGGCGGACACTTTTTTTTTTCAATTACATTTTCCTCACTCATCTGAAATTTTTCTTTGTATATTACAAAAAAGTGAATTGGTGTGCCAATATACTTTCCATGCAGGAGAATTGGTAGAGAGGACTGCAAATATTTCAACTAAATTCTATAAATTTTTAGTAACCGAATCGACGATGAATGCCTCGTATATTAAAATAATAACAATAATAATAATAGGATATATGCCGCGCACAGGGACGAGACCACGACTGGTGGCTTCGACATCTCCCCCACTAAAATGCTGTGAGAGAGCCCGAGAGGGAGGGTCCGATGGGAACCCACGCGTGCCAGATAATCACCCCTACAGAATCCTGATCCCTGCGGATTTGCCGTTTTAATGAGAGCTCAACCGTTGGAATAGAACTGCTGTGTATAGCGAAACCGGGGCTTCGTTTTGGCGATCAATATCACAGTACGATTGTAGATAATTAAAAAAAAAAAAATTTACAATCGATCAAGCTGAGACACACGTTCTTCTTTGCACCTGATGTGCGGGGGTGTCTACTACGAACCATTTCAAAAAATTAATCATCAACCCTTCAGCTACTAACATTCGCTACATAATTTTTCAAAATGTCTTTAATTTTTATGAAACCTTTTTTTTTTTTAAACTTACAAAAGCGTAGAGTTTTATTAAAAACCGTTCATGTTCGTGCAGAAAAAAAGAAAGAATATTTGCAATGAGAGCGGCAGAGCCCTTGAAAATAATTGGACGGCTTTGTTAGGGGTTCAGATGAGAGCGCTCGAGAATACGAGGCTAGAAACCACCCCCAACGAGTATGTGTCCCTACGGATCCGGCGAATGTCGAGTATACGCGACTGGTATCGAAGGGGAAAGACGGTCGCGTTTCGTAGCGAGGTACAGTTACAAAATCGATTGAGTTTCGAATTCATTCTCTATTTTCCTTCAGTCACATTTTGCTACGTCCAGCGATAAGCACTTCGGAAAACTCGAAGTACGAGCTTTTTGTCGCGCAGTCGTTCATCGTATTTACGAACCGCCACAGCGATTTCCCCATTTCCCCTCATGTTACCTAGTAACCGGCTACAACTCGCTTCACCTGCCGATATAATTGCCAGACTACTTTCTAGGCGCGCGAAAAACATCGTCCACTTTAGTCTGAACCGGAGAAGAAGTTTTTTCACGCTCAAGTCGAAGAAAGAACGAGAAATTGACGTTCAAACAGCGACGTTTAAAAAAAATCGGTTTTACGATTTCCTGACTACTACAATGTGAAAGAGGGTATTTATTCAAAAAATAGAGACACTGGTTATTTCTTCTCTTACGGACACATTTTTTTTTTTTCCATTTTATTTTCACCATTTATCGCGCGTAAGACGCGACACATAAAAGCCTTCGGCCCGCACGATTTAATGTATTTACAGCCTTTCAGTCTTCGCAAATATACAATAGTTACGGGTTTGTGATTTCTAAAAATAATAATAAGATAATAATAATAATAAGAGCAATAACAACAATAATCATAATCCACGTAATAATAATAAATCAGGTGTGGGCGTCGTTATGTGATAAATTTCAGTTATATAATAATACAAATATCTTCTTTTTTATATCTACAGTGGTCAAATCATGGTAATAATAATAATAATAATAATAATAATAATGTTTCTCTCGAATAAAATATAATATAACGCGACGATAAAGAAATTTCTCATCCCGTGCTTTTCATTTTCTCCGCAATTTCCTGTTTCACAAAATCTTAGATTCGAAGCCTAAACATTGTATTGTGAAAATTGGAAATATTCTGGAAGATCTCTATATATGGTATTAAAAGTTATAAGTTCACGGGGAGTCACAGATTCGTAGATGGGGTGAAAAGACAAAATAAAAACCAGAGAACACAAAGAAAATCGATACAATTCTAGTACAAATGGGATGTGTTTTTCTGACGAATTTTTCAGGTATAACAGTAGATCGTAGTGGTCAGAAGAGTTTGAGAATGGGAAGGAAACAAAGGATAAGGATATGCGATAAGGTCGTGCGAGGAATGCGATGAGTCTATTTACAATATTTACAATAATAATGTTCGCGAGGCGGGAATATTCGCCAGTCGGTGCTGACGAAGTCTCGAATATTTTTGCGGGTCAGCCAATTTCGGTTATCCGGACGACCTCGAAAAGTTCATAAGCACTTTTTTCTTCTTCTGCTTTCTCGTCGTCGTTTATTCCGAATCCTCGTGTTGATCCGTACGTACTGGCATTGTCGTCACCATCGTTCAGTCATCCTGCGTCTGGCTTTGGGGTCACGCGTGGGCGGCGATTCAGGTGGCACCGGAAGTCGATGATTCCCATGAATTTGTAGTCCTCGGTTAAGGCTGATTATTGCAAGTCGAAATGTTCGTCGTCCATTGAGGTTGTTATGTTGGTATCCGTTGAGCTCTGACCGATTGTTCTCTCTTTTAATAACATTTCAACGGCGACTATTGATATTTATATTATTCCGAGTTTAACGAGAATTCAGAGTAAAAAGAGTTGCGCGAAATTTTCTAGCAGCTTCGGAAAACGGCGTATTCCAGCCGTTCTTTGCTTTTGATGTAGTTCGGGGTTAAAAGACGCGGTTTGGACACCTTTCATCGCCTTTTAACGGCAGGTATAACTCCTTTTTGTATTCAAGCGGCGACCCTTTGACCTCATAAAATTGTGATTGCTTATGACTCAGGAGAAAATTCCGAGTTTATGAAGTATTTGGAGTCTCTGAAACCGTGGCTTTCTACCGATTTCAATCTCGGATGAACCGAGAGAACAAAATTTCATTTCAGGATGCGAACCTCTCACTATTCGCTCCAGCAATAGATTCGGCAGCCCGCATCGGGATTGCTTCGGTCTCAATGCGTCTCCTTCCCCGTTAGATTTTATCCGCCGAACGTTTCGATGACCACTACGACGACCAGCAGCCGATCGGCAAACTGACCTCGGCGCGACGCCCTCTATTTTCATATCGTCTCGCGGTTTCACAATAATTCAGTGTTCGACCTTAGGCGGTCACCGTTCAGCGATCGCAGCGGTTGTGGCGCCGGCGGTGCTCATGGTTATCGACGTCGTGGCGGCGTTCAAAAGGGGTTGAAGGGGTTGCCTGGTATTGCTGTTGGGGCTCATGCTCGTAGCGGTTTTATTAACACCCGGCGAGCCGCTCGGATCTTGATGGATGTTGGTCTCTTCGAGGGTCGTTTGGAGATCGCAAATATATTCGATAACTCTTTGTATGACCTCGAGTTTCGAGAGCTTTCGCTTTCTCGGCATATCGGGGACAAGTGACCTGAGTTTGGTGAGGTAAGCGGCGACCTCTTCGGCCTCGAGGTCACGCCTCGTTCCATTGATGCTCAGACTGTGCTGAAGAACGCCTCTCGTTGGAGGAACTCTTCCTCCCACAGGACTCACAACCATTGCCTTCATTTTTACTGTTGTCTTGAGCCTTCACTTGCTTTCTATCGCGAGGCTATAGCAGTTGGATGTTTTTTACGAAAGAAGGAAGAGGAAATGAAAAAGCGAAAAGTACTTTTTGTTATGCTTTTTATAATTCCTTCGGTTTCAGTCCTTGGCGACGACCACAGCGCACGTTCCAACGAGAGTACCACACCGGTCTCTTTCTCTCCCTCGGTTTTATCGATCGTCACTGCACCGCGGGCTCCGGTCTGCAAGTCGGTTTACCGTGAGAACGGGACACGGTGTAAATTTCCTTTTTTTTTTTTAACGCTTTCGGCGATTTCACACGCTCAGGGACACGGGTAATCTTGCAATGGCAAAGAGTTTCGAGCAGTATCCTTTTGTTCGATGGGCTTTGGTGTTTGTGTTTCGTAGCAAAAAGTGGGAAACGAAAGTTGCGGATTTCGTAAGTCACTCTTATGTAGGCACTCACAACGACAAAAATCAACTGAGGTCACTGCAATATCCGGGTTAACAAAATGTGTATTAGTTAGTTTTTACAAACTTTTGTATTGCTGATTTATTTTTGTTTAGAATAAATTATATCGACGACGGTCTGATTTTTGAGCGGTGGTCGTCGGTGACACGCAATGCAAAATTTTGCCTTTGCGTGGACGATGCGTCACATTCAGCGGATCGAAGTCAACTGGCCTCCGCCCCTCACCTGCAGCTCTTTTATAGCTAACCCCTCCCGACCCGCGCTTGGCGCTGTTGTCCCCTCTGCGGAGAGCGCAATCGCTGCTGCGGCTGCTGCTGCTGCTGCTGCTATTGCTGCTACGGCGAGAACCTTGCATAGCGATGGGTTCGAGGACGCATAATTTTGTACAAAAGAAATTGAGGCGTGTGTACACAGTGAAAAGTGTCGTGCAAACGCTTGGAAACAACTGTCAACTATTCTGCAGCTTTCAAGCATTTAACGATCGGGGATGCATAATCTTGTGCAAAAGAAATTGCGACTGCTTTGCGCATGCGTACAACAACAAAAAGTCCTGCGAACCCTCGTAAATTACTCTCACAGATCCTGCAACGTTTTGTGCATTAAACAGTCACAAAAATTCTGCGAAACAAATTGACGCGGTTTTGCGCGTACATAGAGTAGGAAAAATCCTGCAACCGTAAATCCTCCAAACGAGTTCCGATAATACTTGGAAATATGATATACCAATATTGCAATATTTAATGCATAATTTAGTGTATCAAATTCTATGAGCGAGCATTGAGCAAAGTAGACGTAATTTCCATCAAATAAGTCAAACAATTTTAGTTAGTGTAACACGAAATTTTTGCAACTTTCTTGAATTTCCATAGAGCTTATATTGAAATTAATGTTAAAGTTTTTGAAGAAGCTTCCAATCTTTCACATAAATGCATCTTTTGCAATGGCGACTTTTGGAGATTTCACTTTTGTTCGATCCAGACGCCGCTCGAATCCAATGCTATATGGGGGTGTTTGACGGCCATGGGAGTCTCGACGAGGCGCGGGCGGTCTACTGGCCGTACAGACGGGGGGGTCGCGCAGTATAGCCATTGTTAAACGTCCGGCGGCGCCAGCCACTAGCCATCACTGCTGCTGTTGGCTTCCACCACTACCACCATCACACGCCACTTGTGCTATCGTGACACTCCGCGACCTCCTCGGATACGTACTTGGCGTAGACATCGCCATGCCACTACCATTGTATATACCAAATAAAAAGACACTACAGAATTAATGAACCTTTACGGAGGTCTCCTTGCGATCTGCACAACACCCCGCAAAACAATTACTTAAAGCAAACAAGAACAGCAACGAATGGTGTATCATTGTATTTACAGGTCCGAATGAATTTTTTGTATTTCCTACATTTCTGCTTTTTCATAATGATATCTGCAAATACAATATAAATATCCTACACTCTGCCCAGACATGAATACTTCAAAAAATTTCAATATTTCCTAAATTCTTCAAGGTTCATAAGTTGCGCTCATTTACCGAAATCTCAAGTAATATGATACGTGTATAACAAAAGTAGAAATCGGTCAAACAAATAAACTGCATTTATTCTAAGCCCGCTAATTAGAAGGCATATTTTTATCGTCGGTGAGCTGACTGCGGCCGTATGCGTGGCCGCCGCGTGTTTGTTTTTCTTTCCGTTGGATTTCTGCACGGAACGACGGGAAGCAGAAAATTTTGAGCTCACGACTTTAGGTGCAAGCCGAGTAGGCGAAACTCCTTTGACGTGGATATGCGCTGAACCACTGAGATCCCCAGTACGTGGGAGTGTGTATAAAGGTAATTTAGCTTGCGCATGTACATACATATGCACAGAGTGGCTCGTGAAAATTCTTCGCGAATGCTAATGACTCCGGTGGCGGCGCGCACGGCGCTCGTGCGTTACAAGCTCAGCAGGGGGCGCGCGGGGTGCGAGAGGCTCTCACTGCGCGCACCAAACGCCGACGATTCCAGCGCAAACGAACGTTTACGCCACAGCACGTTCCGGCTACCTGCTCGATCGCCGTATCTCTCTTTTTGTTTCCTCTCCCATGGTTTTAGCCTCGGTGAACACTTACGAGCATATGTATATATACTCTCGGCGACTACCGGATCTCGGCCTCGCCACTGACTCCTCTCATGACCCGAGGAATTAAGATTCGTGAACGAGTCGGTCCGCAACCGAATATGTATATTCAGGTACGTATACATCGTTCTTCCAACGCGGTGACTTAATTCCCTGGCGAAATATACCATGCATACTTTATATACTTGCTATACATGGTTTATAAGGTCGGACAGGGCAAGTGCGATAATAAAGTTGCTATTGCAGACTGCACGTGTTTTTCTAGGACGAATAAATTGTTTTGCCTTCTCTTTCATTAGAAACGCTAAGAACCGCCGCTTAAGTCGTGCAGCTAAACAATTTGTTTGGTATGATACATTTTATTCAATAGCGAATACGCTCGGAATACAAAAGCAAAAATTGGATAAAAATGAGAAGCGAAGCGGTAGCCCCGATGTCGAGAGAGGGACGAGCGCGAGTTCGTACGGCTCGCGGATATCGAAGTCAGCTGTTGACGAATGCGTCCGTGCGCGAGCTTGGCTACTCCTCCGCGTCGTGGTCGCTATTATCTCATGACTTTATGAATGATTCATGAGCGGCGTGAGGGACGAACGGGGGCGGCTTCTCTACGCGCTTATGCGCTTCTCGATGAAATAAAAAGCGTTTCAAAAAGAACGTATTCACAAAACATCTCCGGTTTCCTTAGCCGCTTGAAACATTCCGTAAATAACAGTCCTGAGTGTTACCTGCCGCAGTGCCGTCACTCAGAATCTCTTACCGCATATGTCCCATCGACACTCCGTTGATTATATCCAAAAACCCGACGTTTGTGCCCTTGTCTACTCGCTGTCGAGCAGCGACAGCGCTGAACACGTAACGGGTTTCTGTGCTAGGCGCCGCTCAAACTTTCCACAGATAATTTCCAAAGCCTGCATCGTATTACTATTCTTTGAAACTAAATGGCTTGCCAAGTGTATTGATTGATTTCGACCGTTGTGAGAATGGTATAGATAAGGTAGGCATCGACGTTGGCGGTCAGTACTTTGTAGATGGAATTTATAGCGAAAATATCTCGGGGTCTGGGACTTATGATCGCTTTATTTAGATCTGAATTATTATATATCGATTGTAGCTGCTTAATAAATTTTTATTAAAATTAAATGGCTTGCGTAAGACCGAGACGCTTTACGTTAAAATGGAAAACGGCGTTCGTAAGATAATCGGTAACGAAAAAAGCAAACTCAAAATATATCCATTAGCTTCATAAATTAGCAGCGGTCTTTGTGTTGGAAAAGGAGGAAATAATCGACTTTCCATCGTCGGAGAATACAATTGAATTTCACTAATTTCACCAATTTTGTCGCGTCACTTATACAGGATCAATGTGAATTCGATAAGCGATTAAAATGAAAAATGCAAAGCTTGCGCTTTTTGACAAAATACGAGAATAAAAGAAAGAAACAAAAAACTTATTACAGAAAATGTAAGAAATTTAAAAAAAAGGATGCAAAGTAGAACTTTACACATTACTTCCTCATTAAATTTCGCTCTTGACATAGCAACCTCTTCGAGGAAGTATTGTAACTGATTTTGGCTTCCTCATAGAGGAAGCTTTCTCAAGAGCAAAATTTATTGAGGAAGCAATGTGCAAGGTTCTACTTTGCATCCTTGATTTGAATAAATGAATAAATCACCGGCACATCGCATTTTTATTAGGCACAAACTTTTGTTTTACTTTATTAACTTTTGCGGAGGTTATAGCGAAAATCGCTATTTTTTCAAATATTCAAAATGGTGGAAAATTTGAACGACTTTACCGATCACCACCAACTTTGGTACACAGTAGGGCTGTATGTTATTTTTCGTTTGTAGAACATTTCAGGTAATTTGCTGAGATTCGACGTGATTTATAGCAAAATTTTTATTTTTTGCAAAAATTCAAAATTCTATAAACTCCGAACCGCTTTACCGATTTGGTCGAAATTCAATACCAAACAGCATTTACCGTGTTTATAAAATGTAAATTAAAAATTCTATAGAATAGAGATATATAGATATATTTTCTTCAAAATCACAGCAATTAAAGAGGAGTTACTACTCTACTTGCACGCCAAATTTGAGCTCGATCGATCGTGCCATTCGCGAGTTATCGACGATTGACTTTGCGGTCCCTGCAACACACACGCACGCACGCACGCATACAGACACATTTTCTAAACCACTTTTCTCGACGTTTTAGATGACCCTCAAAATTTCTGCATCTTAAAAAACTTTAGCACGCTGTAGCGCCGTGACATTAGTTCTGAAAGGAAAATGTTTACCACCTTTTTGTTCCTCTTTAAATTCCCCGATGGCGGATATTTTTTTTCGCCCTTAAAAAAAAAATCCGGGGGAACCCGCCACTAGATAATTGAAAAAGGAACAGAAAAGGCACTTATGTTTTTTTCTCTAGGAGGTGATCTGGCCAAAATATCGCGATCCAAAATTTTGAAATGACAAAAAAAAATATTTTTTCGCCCTTAAAAAAAAATCCGGCGGAACCCGCCACTAGATAATCGAAAAAGGAACAGAAACGACACATATGTTTTTTTCTCTAGGAGGTGATCTGGCCAAGATATCGCGAACCAAAGTTTTAAAATGGCAAAAAAATATATTTCTTCGCCCTTAAAAAAAATCCGGCGGAACCCGCCACTATACAATCGAGAGTACTACAAAAAAGTCCTTCGGCATTTTTGCCTATGATCAATATTCTAGTCAGGAACCTCTGTCAAAGACAAAAGTCCAAATAACTACCCACACATAACCGCCACCTCAAAATTAGAAAAGAAAGAAGATGTCTCGTACAAACTTTTCTCTCCGAGTCAAAATGAAAAAGATGCAGCGTGCCAAAGTTTTCAACTCGCAGTGATCGTCTTAATTTCAAATAATTTAGTTTTTTCAAAAATATCCGCCATCGGGGAATTTAAAGAGGAACAAAAAGGTGGTAAACATTTTCCTCTCAGAACTAATGTCACGGCGCTACAGCGTGCTAAAGTTTTTTTTTGAAGATGCAGAAATATTGAGGGTCATCGTTTTAGGTGATTCTAAGCATACTGACGTGAAAATCTCGAAAAAAAATTTTTTCATGACAACAAAGCTTTCTCTGTGAGGAAGCAAAAAATTAATTATCGAAAAATATCTGCGCATCCTGCTTTTAAATTTTGAGCGCCTGAAAATTCAATAATCGATCGAAGGAAAAAAAATCAATGAATCATCAAACTTAAAGAGCAGCTTATAAAAATAATGATGATACATACACAGCCGTCGATATGACGATAAGCGCCCAGGTGTTCGGTATCGTGTTGTTGTTTCGTCTATACGCGTATAATACACTCGCGACGACTCGAGAAGTCGTACAAGCGCACCCTTCGATCGAGCGCAACGTGTTGACTCTCTTCTCGTACGTCGAACCGTCTTGGCTTCTTATCTTCAAGGCGAAATGCGTGGATTGTGTTCTGATAATAATCGAATTACACCTCAGCCGGTACACAATTGTATTTCAACGCTGATTATCGTGTGGCACACAAGATAATCTTTTGTTCACGATATGATGAGCGAAATGCGAAGAGTTTGGTGCTCGTGCACTGTACGTGCCAATGCTTTTGTTTTAAAGTATCTTTACTGCACTTTTAATGTTTCTATCAGTGTGATAAATTTGTTTCTTTTCACAGGAAGATAATTTATGCCTTGTCAATAAATTCACTATATATTATCGTTTATCCCAAAAATTTGACGTGACAAAGATTTTTTTGATCGTCCTCGTAATCAGCGGGATAGATCAGACAGATTTAAAAAATCTAAAAAAGCCATTTTTTTCAACTGCGAAGCCTGCATAAACTTCGTGTGGCACACCACATAATGTTTTGTTCGTGAAGTGATGAGCAAAATGAGGCGAATTCGGTGCTCGTGCACAGTACGTGCCAATGCTTTTTTATCTTAGTATGTTTACTGCATTGTTAATGTTTCTATCGGCGTGGTAAAATTGTTTTTCTTTTACAGAAAGATAATTTATGCCGAGTCAATAAATTCATCATATATTATTATTTTTCTAAAAAATTTCACGTGACAAAAGTTTGTTTTTTCACATTGAAGCCCCCATAAATAAAATATTACGATTTTTGATCTACGACACGGTAAATAATATCGTCAATTTACAAAACTAAAATCTGGGGTTTTTAAAATGATCTGCAAGAATTACAGATTCACTATTTAATCAATTAATTTTTAATCACATATTATTTTTAAAATTAAACATTTCTTTATCTAAAGAAAAAGATGCAGCAGTGCAAACTGCGGACAGTTCGGTGCATGTGCACTCAATGTGTCGGCACTTATCGAACTGTATTTGTGCTGTACTTTAAGTATGTTTGAAGTGCGTGTTATCGGGGGGGAAAAATTACTTGGAAATAAACTGGAACAAGGGAAATATTGCCGATAACGATCTCGAGTCACGAAATCCCGTATCGATTTACTCATTTTTAACTCAATAAAACTGTCAACAGAGGAGAATACAAAAGTCGGAAGTTTTGGGAATATCACCGTATTTTAACGATTATTTGGCAAAGGATCTTACGAGTAAATGCGACGATTATTGAAAAATATTTTATTACTTTCCAAATGGCAATATTTTCTGAGACCATTTAAAAAATGATTATAAGCATCTTATTCTACATTCAAAAAATATATTATTTAGTTAAATTTGTTACAATCCCATTTTTCCGAAGAAAGAATTACTTCCATTCGCAGAATTTTCTAGTGCACATCAGAGAAATCAGGAAAAAAAGGATGCAAAGTAGAACCTTGCACATTGCTTCGTCATTAAATTTTGCTCTTTACATAGCTACCTCTATGAGGAAGTATTGTAACTGATTTTGGCTTCCCCATAGAGGAAGCTTTGTCAAGAGCAAAATTTAATGAGGAAGCAATGTGGAAGGTTCTACTTTGCATCCTTATTTTCAATAAATATATAAATCCCTGACACATCTTTTTATTGGCACAAACTTTTATTTTATTTTAATAACGTTTGCGGAGGTTATAGCGAAAATCGCTATTTTTTCAAATATTCAAAATGGTACACAGTAGCCAAATACCACCAAATTTGGTACACAGTAGAACCGTATGTTATTTTTCGTTTGTAGAACATTTCAGTTGATTTGCTGAAATTCGACGGGAGATATAGCAAAATTTTTATTTTTTACAAAAATTCAAAATTCTATAAAATCCGAACCGTTTTACCGATTCTGTCGAAATTCAATACCAAAAAGCATTTAACGTCTCTCTAGTTATAAAGAACTATTTAGCCATATCGGCGAACTTTTACGAAAGTTAGAGAGTATACGACATTTTTCAAAAAAGTTTAAAATTCTATAAAATCTGTATACATGGATATAGTTTCTCAAAAATTACAACAATTGAAGAGGAATTAATACTCTACTTGCGTGCCAAATTTGAGCTCGATTGATCGTGCCATTCGCGAGTTATCGACGATTGAATTTTCAGTTCCTGGAACACACACGCACACACACACACACACACACACACACACACACACACACACACACACGCACACACACACACACACACACACACACACATATACGGACACATTTTCTAAATCTTTTTTCTCGACGTTTTAGGTAATTCTAAGCATACTGACATGAAAATCTCGAAAAAAAAAAAATGTTTCATGAAAACAAAGCTTCCTCTATGAGGAAGCAAAAATGATGCAAAAATTACACCCGACTGCAAAAATTAGTGAAACGCGTCAGGAAACGTTTATCGGCACGTGAAATTTGTGATGAAATTAGACCTGGCGAAGTGTCAAACCCATCAATGTCAAATTCAATGAATAAATTCCCGTTTTGGATCCGTATTGTGCACAGTCCTGTGAATGATTTCATAACAGAAAGCGCAGTAAACAAAGACTGTTTGGCCGAACTGCGAGAAACAGAGAACGAGGAGATACTCAGTTCGTTTCAAAAGATTCGAGGAGCGGAGAATCATGTAACGCGCGTGAGTGCAACGGGGAGGATAAAGAGAATAATAACAGTATCGTTACGAACGCACACAGGTGTATCCTATATATAGTATAACAGAGACGCACGTCCGCCTATTTACAGCCTTACAATTGCATTAGTGGCGAAGCAAAAACTGCAACATACATTACTGACGATTCATCAAAGCATGTTTGCCGAAGCGTTCGCAGTGGGCATTGTGAAAGGAATATCAGAGGAGAAAAAAGTGGGGTCGTAGGTTGAAATGTTGTGCAAAATCTCGACGCGGCGTCTTCCGTCGCGTTTGTTTATCTAAATTACTATTATGTTTCTTAGTCGCCCCCCCCCCCCCCTCCTTACATTCGATCTCCCCAAACTCGATCTCACGAAATTCGACTTCATCAAAATTGACCTCACCAAATTCGATCTTACTAATTTCGGCCTCACCAAATTTAGCCTTACCAATGTCTACCTAACTGATCCAAACGTTTTTTGTTGACAAACATTGATGAAATTCAACGACTATTTATTACTGCTCGATGTTCGGATTACCGGTGAAGCAAAGGCTTGAAAGTAAATTAACGAAGGACGTGTGAATTGTCGAAGTGTTCGTAGCAGTCATAGTGAAATGGATTACGAGGAAAAGAGGGGAAAAAGGAGGTCGTAGGTCGAGATTACGTGTTGGCGCGCGTTTGCTGTAAGTGTCGCGCGAAGTATACATGCGGTGTGTTCCACTATAATTAGCGTCGTCGCGGCGACAGCGACGCGAGCGAACGCTTGTGGCGTTACGTTTTCGTCTTCGTCCCCGGCGTACGAGCCGTGAGTTCGGGGTCGTCGTCGTCGCGGCTCTGATATGCTGCTCTCGTCAAGTACGCTGAGCCAGTAGCGCTCGTTCGCTTTCTGGCTTTCGCTGATGATCGCCTGTGGCGCACACGTGCGCCTCTTTCTCTTTCTCTCTCTCCCTCTATTCTCTAGATTTCGTTCCCTTTTACCTTCTCGAAATCATGCTCGCAGATGGACGCGTTTCGTGCGTGTTTGCATATGTTGTATGCGTGCTTATTGATGTATGTACATCCACGGTGCGTGCGCTTTTGCGCGTATGCGTGAGACGTCACACGATCGTACAGTACGTCGAGCAGCGACGAGCAGCAGAAATGCAGCTGCCAGCGGAGATGCGAAGCAGTAAAAGCCGCGCGCACTTACGAGAGGAAAAAGGAAAGACGGACAGAGAGAGAGAGAAAGAGGGAGTGAAGCTCGCAAACTATAATCGTGTGCTTCCTGCCGCGCGCGTCCATCGTCCGTGTCGCCGATAGCCTGCCTGAGCAGCCACCTCGCTGCACAACGGAGAAGACCAGTTGGCCGTGCGTAGTACTATTGCTGGACATCTCGCTCTCTCTTTCATCCAACTACTCACGTAGTCACGATCTTCTCTCCCGGCCCACGTGTTCCAATCCTATGATCATTCGCGGCTGGTACACTCGACGGAAAAAATCGACTCGCCAAAGCGCAAACCCAAATAAACAAAACAATGAATGCACTGTTTTATGGCTCATATGCAAGATTAAATACTGTATAGAAAAAATAAATGAAAAAAAAAAACTCTTGGAAAAGTATTTAATTTGATGAGACGTAAGAAATGCACATGTACTACTTTTCAGGACAAATGGAGTCGAATTAAATTGAATAGATAAAATTTTGGGATGTGGATTTTTTTTTGTAACTTGATATTCAAAATAGACATTTTTTGGCAAGTTCGCTTCATTGGTTTTGCTTTATTGGTTCTGCAGCGAATTTTTATTTGAATACAGGCATGAGCGATTAAATTTTTTTATTACCGTTGTGGATAATGTGGCCTTTTTAGAACGTAAAATGTTGTGTGCATTAAGTGAGTTTGCAGTCTGAGAAAACGAAATTTGGGGAGGCTAAAACTGACACAAACGACCAGGAAGCAGATGCCCGCGAGAAGAATACCTCCAAAAACGTCCGCGTTACCCTTCTAGACGATTTTTTAACCCCTATGTGACTGCAACCCTTCTGAGATACAAACTTACCCTTCGTCTGTACATGTGAAAAAGCACCGTCGAAATTTTCATCTTGATTCTCCTCTTGTCGAAAGCAAGTTTTGAAAAATCATTGGTTCTAAACATTCGAGTCGAACAAAATCTCGAACAACAAATGACATAAATTTTTTGTTTTATTTGAAAAGACGGAAATTTTATTGCGTACTAAAATAAATATAATTGACCTACTTTCACCTAAATTTATTTACTATGTTGCATTCGATTACATGCCGAATTCACGAAGTTCCTCTATTTTCATCGCGATGATTCTCATCGAGCGCTGTTCTTGTCTCAGCTGCGCCGTGATTTAAATGACTCGCCGTTCTTATTGCCGAGCGAGTTTGAGGAATTTTGGGAATTCGAGGGCCTCTAGCGACAACGACGAGAAAAATGCACGTAGCGTGGGCGAGACGATCCCGGTTGTGTAGAGCGTCACGGCTATGCGAGCACAGTCGTTCAACATACGTCTTCTGGGTTCGGTGACACAGATACTCGAAAACAAAAATATGTTCACAGTCTGAAATCACTGTAAAAAAACTTTCCCATTATTTCCTCGTTTAATTTTATATTTAAACGAATGCACTTGAATTTCCGAATTACACTCGATTCGGTTATACATTTTGCTATGTATTGATCATACACAGAATGAATTTACTAAATTCGAATATATTATTTGTAATGTATTTTTGTCGATTAAACCGGTTAAGTTTTCTGATGTTGAAATTTGCTTGACAAATTTCAACTATACATTCGTTTAAAACTAATCAAATATTTAGGAATTAAATTTCGGTGGAAAAAAAGACAAAATTACAATCGCAGTGTAAATTTGTCTTTTCCCTCTTAACGCAATGAACAAACTAAAATTTTATAGTAAAATTAATTTTTTTCTTGGTATTTGAGAAACATAAAAATAATATCCAAGATAATGTAATTTAGGACAACGATTATTACGCGAATTGTGGAAACAACTCTGCGGTATAGATATTCATCGTTCCACGAATTTTTTAAAATTCGGGATGTTTCACAAAAAATTGCAAACAAAAATAGGGAATAGTCACCAGATTGCCGATGAAAAAAGGAGATACGGTTAGTTTACATTTTAACGCCTACCATATATGCCCGCAAAGTATAATTTAAAAACCTTCAGTAAATTTAGCACAATTCAGGTTTCTTGAACAATGTAAAAAGAGTGAAAATTGAAAAATGATCCACAGATCATCCATAAAATAATAATTTCTTCGTCAACTGTACGAAAAGTGTTTACCAAACCAAAATACTCGTTCGACATCGGAAATTTTTTCATTCCACACCCAAAAATATGACTGACCTGCACACGATACATGCATATGAATATATCTTTGAACGTGATATATTTCCCATCAGTTCCTCGTTAAATGAAATATCGACTCTCATGACGAATGCTCTTCGCATCGATTGGTTTCGCCTCTAGAGTTACACATCCCGCGTGCATAATTTCCGCCGCGCATCCGATTCTTTCTGTCCCGCCGGATACTTTCTATATCCGTCTCGCTCCGCTTCTTCTCATCTCGCTCCCTCTCTCTCCGAAGTCTATCACTCTCGAATGTACAAACGGAACTTTTTCGTCACGGCTCGAGTTCGAGGAAGCGAAAAAGCAGCGCTCATCCGCACGGAGAATACACTCAGCAGTGTGTTGTATATAGTCTGTACTCGGGTGGGCAACGAAAATTATTCCGTGGAGTGTATCTTGGCATCCAATGATTGCGCGCCAGAGGCTAGAGTGGACGAGCGAACGAACGGGCGAGCAGTGCACGTGCGGCCTGCACGTGTTAGCTGTTGGGGCGACCCTCCCGATTCCTGTGCGCGTTCGCTCTCCGCCCGCCCGTACCATAGTATACCATTGCTGCTGCTGCTATAGCTGCTGTCCATGGTACTCGACGGCGCAGACTGTAACATCGTATCAGGGCCAACACGCACACGGAACACAAGCACGGCGTGCTAAACGAGTCTCGGCTCTCACACTCAGTCAGCTGTGAGTGTTGCTCGCCGGGTGCAGTCCGCACAGATCCCCGGCACTCTATATATGTTATATACATGTACATGAATACACGCGGTGTATGTGACTACGCCATACGGCGACCAACACGCAGGAAAAGCCCTGCTACTACACAAGACTAAATTGCGTTGAAGCAACTAGAGGATATAGAGTGAAACTCGGTGCTAAGTACAGTCATCGAAGTGCTCTTCCGGCCTGCTTGTTAGTTAGGCGAAATCTCCGCAAATTGACCATCGTTTACGACTATGATGAGCCTTTTCTCAAATAGAATTTTCGGTTCGATAAATGAGGAGGCGGGATAATGATTGCGGTTTTTTTTATTCGGCTTCCGAGAAGATTTCGTAGGTTCCGATAATTTTAACATTTCAATCCAATAACCTATTTTTCTTCGCACACTTTGAACAAATATTTCTTAATAGGAAATTAATTGTAATGCTGAAAGAGAAAAACGAAAATGAAAAAATCGCGGTATTTAAATTTCTTCGGCAATGAATAAAAATGTTGCCAAAATAATCGTTTTTTTTTTCGATCGATCTTAAAGGGTTCACAGAAAAATGAATACCATGCTGAAAAATGGACAGTTATTATAGGCTGCAATTTTCTCTGGCCGAGAAGTGACGGGGTCCTCGTGACCCGTGACCCACACACAGCGCCACACTGGCACAGCACTAGCAGCAAAGCACACGAGTGCGTTGCCCTTCACTCCTTATTTCCTTTGCCCGCTGTGTGCCACGTCTAAAGTATACACGAAAGCCAAGCGATTGAAAAGATTTGTCTACTCCGGCACATCGTGATTTCACATTCATCGCTCGGATGAATAATTGACGAATAAATATTAACATCAATCTCAAGCATCAATGGAGAGTTCTGCGGTCGAGTAAATGCCGGTTAGAATTTATCCAGTGTCAACGTAAAGATAACGAGACGTAAAATAGACGGAGACAAAAACTGACTGAGAAAGCAGAGGACGAGGACGGAGAAAAAGAAAAATCTCGGCAAGATAGAGCGAGAACCTCGCACCGAGTGAGATCCGGTATTTGCGCAGCTGTTCAAATTGCTCTACCGCGAAAATAGCGCGTCATCCGTTTTTAAAATATCCGTTTGGTTGTCGCGCGCCGCTGAGACTCGCGCGAATCGCTCTACCGAGGTGATAGTAAAAATGTTAATTACTATCGTTGGTATCTGTGAAAAAACGAAGCGATATGTCATCAGCAAAAGTCTGATTAAAAAAACGGTGAATCCCGTAGAGTGCCCGAAAATTATTTATTATTTTATTATCATTATTATCATCACTTACAAATATTTCACACAATCCCAATACTAACAATTATTGAAGCAGTTATTATTTGTTTGAAAATGACAAATACCGTTGCCGAAGATTCGATGTGTTATCGGAAAAAGCATAATTAATAACATGTAATCATCATAAATATATATGTTAGACACAGATGCTTAGGCTAATTATGTGTACACCTGCAAAGTCCTCCATAATAACGAATGCCTGGGAGAAATTTAACAATTCTAAAATATTCGCACGGCTGTTTCACGGTCTTCATGGAGTCGCTATAGATGAGTCTTTTGTCGCATTTTTAGTTTCTCTAATCCGTCTCGTTTCGACGAACTTCTCGGGCCGGGCATTCCAAGGGCAAGGGAGAGCAAGGTCTTCTTTGGTGAAGCTGCATCGCGCAGTTCCCAGCGGCGTTACTACAGTAGCTTCGTGTCAAGACGTATTCAGGTATCCCAACAGTGAAGTAAAATACAAGCCCACCGAACTGCGGCCCCTGCCCGAGATACGCATAGACGTAGTATTGTATATATAGTGTATACTGTACTACCTGTTAGCGCTCAACTCTCCTCGGACATTGTCGTGCGACTCCCGTTCTCATTGTGTCTCGTTGGGTCTGCACTTTGTGTTATGTGGCGGCGGCGAATCTCGTTTTGTTCGCTTTGGGAGTCGAGCTGCGTCTTTCCTTCGTTCGACGCACAATGAAAGCCCATAGCGGCCTCTGAAAGCACTGAGAGCCTTCTCAAAAACGAAAAATACTATATCGGCGTTTCTCGGGCAGGTTGAGACTCGAGAAACGCGTTCGAACGTGCCAGGCGATCGTTTGAGTGGCCGGCCGCAGGGGGCGCTCGATAGTTTCTATTCCCGCCTGACCGCCGAGCCAATGAGAGAGCGGCATACGTTTAGTGGTTATCGATGCAGATTTCTGTGTCGCGAATGTTCTTGAAAACGGAACTAATTACCTCAACCAAATTCGATACACGAATTGTGGATGTATGTGCGCTGGTTTTAGGCTATATTTCAGTGCGATAAACTGTCAACTCATTGAGATAAATCCGCGTTGGACGATATACTTGAGTTTTATTACAAAATTACAGCAGCGTTGTGCTCGAGAGCCAAAATCTTATCGCTGTTTCCTCTGGCTGATTAAGGAGTAGAGAATTTCGTGGTAAGAAAATAGGGGGAAGGGGTAAGCTCGCATTAGAGGGCGGTGACTGTGGCAATAAATTCTGGCTCAGAATTTTCAAAGTTTTCTTCGATAACGGGATAGGAAAAATCTAGAGTTAAGAGGCTGCATGTATATATACGCGCACACATATATACAGTCCTAAAGTAAATAGTGGGTTGAGTGCCGAGAAAAATTTTACTAGTCCACTCGTCACTTGTACTTTTGTGTGCAGTGTCTATTTGGTATTTGTCTTGAACTCTGCTTGGAGTATAAACGAAGAAAGGGAATATGCGAGAATGCTCGGTCGGTGGAGGCCACGACCCGACTCGTAAATTCCCCAGCGAGAACGATAGTTATCATTGAGAGAGTGACTGCCTTAAGCCGTGAAAATGAACCGAGAGTGCCACACCCACGCTAGCCGTGATCTCGTTCACACATATCGACAGTGAAGCCGCGCACTATATACAAAAACATCGTGATAGTCGGTGGCATAAATGACAACTATTATTTTTTGCTTCACGCGGATTTTTCTTAGCTGAAGTAATTTTTTCAAAATATTTTCGTGGTTGCAATAACTTCATATATCTGTTTTTATCCAGTTCACAGTTGCAGTAATTTTATCTAAGCATTGCACTAATAACAGGTTACTTTTTCTAACTATGACTATATTTATGAGTGTTTATCGACACGATATACTGTCGATAAGTAAAGCCAATCGTCTGAATTCACGTTGAGATTATAATTATTTCATTAATGCAAAAAATGAAGTCAACTATAATAACACAACATGCACCCCAATTAATAGTTGTAACTACACAGCTACGAGTAATACCAGAATTTCCTTAAGTGCATATAACATCCTTCTCGTTATGATCATGAGTTAATATAACAAAGAAAAAAAAAATAAACACTTAAGGTCATTCGTATTCTCGACGGGCGCGGATGTAAAATATACAAACGACATGATAACCGTGACGCCGGCAAATATCTTGAATAATGTTTTGCTTGAAGTGTGTACGGTAAATTCTGTTTATTTAATTTCGTCCGACTCTAATCGATCTAATTCACATTCCACTTGCATTCAACTTTACCTCGGGTTACCTTGATCCTCCTTTTAGGCTTAAGGAAAAAAGAATTCTTGTAAAATCCCAGAGTGTATCGCCGGAAGCCAGAGTGAAATCTTCCCATGCGGTATCCCACGTTCCGACGATGCTTCGTGGGCACCGAACTTGTTCGTACCTGCGATCACCGATCCCCACCCCCGGAATTTACGACACAGAGTCGGTGCGACTTGCCAGCCACTTCGACGAAAGAATCAACCAAGAAGAAGAACATGATGACGAAAGCGGGAGTGGAATATGAAAAGAAAGGAAAAAGAAAAAAGAAAACTGCCCCGAGTACTCGGATGAGGGGATTTCAGAGGAGTCCAGGCAAGAGGAAGATAAAAACCAAGAAGAGCACCACAAAGTTACCTCGATTTTTATTCCTGTTCATTATTTCTTCTACTTTTTCAAATCATTACTACACGATTTTCGTTCTCCACACCGTCGACATATTCTTGTTTCGCAACATTTCATTTTCTTTCTCTTTCTTCTATACCATCGTACGGTAACACAAAACCCAGATTTTAACATAATCACTGTTTTCTCGCGAGTGGGTTAGTAATAAAAGATGTAAAGGAAAAACAGAGAATTCTGTTTTGCTTTTAGAGTTGGGACAACAAGATGAAAAATCCCCGACCAGAATCGAGAGGTCAAGGGTCAGACTCAGGTCGAATTGGTGTGGATTGGCTCATATATATTGCTCAGTGAAAATCCACTCGCCGAGCCGATCTTCCTGTGCCAGCAACTTTTGCCGCGACGTACAAACCAGCGCTAAAATAAAAAGAACGAAGCAAAATAAACAAAAACAAAAAAGAGAAAACAGGTAAAGCGAAGGGAGGAGCAAGAGAGAGAGAGAGAGCGACACGCAGAGGGCGTATTGGCAGGGGGCAAGGGGGCTTTGCTTTCTCGCGTTCGGCATCTCCTCCGGTGCCCCGTGGGAACGCGTTGGTGGCCAGCTGCACTGATTGCCGCGCGGCGTTGAGCTCCATAGCAGAACAGAAACGCGCGTCACGTCCTCGCGGTCGCGGACTCGCCGCTCTGCCGCCTCCGCGCCCTCTCCCGGCGCTGTTTCGGACACGAACACGCTATACTTATTCACAAATACTTGGCCATAATGCTTCTCAAATCTCGCGTATAAAACCTGAACGGTAATCGAGCAGAGATGGGAGTGGTAATGTAACTCGTCATTTTACCTATTTCTTTACCAACAATTTTCGTGCAATTCGGTTTTTTTTCAAGTTTTTTGTTTTGGAATACTTAGAAATGAGAAAAGCAGTTGAGACAAAAACTGCATGTGTGTGTGTGTAGATTTCGTTGTCGAGTCTCTAGTTCTCTCGATTTTCCTCTCATCTGCTTCCAATTTGGCACACAAGTGGATTATCATTAAACACTGTTTGGGGTTAGGCGTAAACCGGTTGATAGGCTCAATGTGACGGCATTGTCTGACTTTTGGGGAAAATCTTTTGGCTCTCTGACATTTTTGAATTTTGGGATATGCAGCTGAAATTTTTCGCACATGCGAACTAACAATTTAACCATTATTCTGTTAATTTTTGTGAGTATCGATCGGGAAGTTCAATCTTTATCGCAATTTCGTTTCTTTTTACGAAAATTCTTGCAATTAATTTACCGCAAAACAATTTTTTTTTGTTGCTATTTAACCTGTGTAGAGTTTTTACGGTATTTTTACAAGTGTATGCTTCTCGCGGCGCTCTACCAACACTCGCTCGGTCTTCGTGTTGCACGAGCGCCGCGATTGGACGTCCGCGGGACTAGCGACGCGTCGCGGGGAAGCAAAAAGGATACTCGACGCTAGCGCAGCGGCAGAAGAAAGAAGGAAAACTCGCGGAGACAGGAGAGCCAGAAAGAGGGAGATGCGCGAGAAAGAGAGAGAGAGAGTGAGAGAGAGCGCGACGAGAGGAGGGAGAAGCACGCATTCCAGAGAGGCGCCGGCCAGTCTGCGGCACACCTGCGCATTCGGTTGAATCACGGCGCCTCCGACATAACCCGAACCCTCCCCTCTTGCACTCGCCGCTACGTCGCTGGCTCGACGTTCTCTTCTTCGTGCAGAGCTTCGAAAGCCTCAGCGGCGTATTGCGCGCGAGAGCGAGCGAGACGAGGTTACGCGTGGCGCTGGTGTGGAGTGAGAGAGTCGGGAAGTAGCGTAGGCAGTGTTATCGCGTATTCACTCACTCTGTCCCCGGTTGCACGTGTTCTTTTCGACGCGTTTTCTCGGATATAGTATATTCTTATTCTATAGCTCTTCGCCGAGCCTCTTCTTTTTAACTTGTTCTCTTTCCCAGACGTCTATCTATCTGTAACTCAGTCGCTCCTTTTTCACCTCTCACGATTAGCCTCACTGAGACCCCTCTTTTTTTGTCGGCTTTTTTTTGTCCCTATAAATCATGAATTTTATTTAAATTTTTTGTAATCACGTTTCACGCTGTTTTTTTAAATTTTGTGTGCATTGGCGTGTTTCGTTTTTGATTAATAATCAAGCTTCTTTTTTAGGCGAGCGTTTTTTTCTTTGCGACTTATTGTTTTCTGACAACACAGATATATTTATTTCATTGCTTTTTTTTGCGACTTCTTGTATATTCTTGTATATCTGGACCAAGTTGCCTCGAATTTCCTTCTCGACTTTGTATCCGCTTGTATATATGTCTATCGCTCGTTCTTTATTTTTCTCTCTCTCTCTCTCGCTGCCTTTACGTGCCGTGCTGCTTCTTCGTGCAGAGCAGCCGCGCTGCGGAACCGTGAGGGGCATCGCAGGGGAGAGTCGCAGCGCTCCGGTCCCGACGATCTTACGTACAATCGGAGGCGTGCAGGTGTCCGTCCATCCGTCCGTGTATATACCGAGCCGACGGCGTGTACCGCGCGCTGCTGCTGCTGCTGCTGCTTCACGGCACTGTCCGTCAGTGCCGCAATACGCCTGTTCTTTTCCTCGTAGCAAAGGATTCGAGCGGTCATCTGTTTTGGACATCAAGGCACCTGTTAAAATCCTGCTAATTCACATTGACCTGCAACGACTTATGGCTTGATCTTTTAACACATTAAAAAATGTTATAAGCATCCATCTCCCTGGATTTTCGTTCATTTCTTTTCCATGAAAAATGTGTAAACCCATAATTAGATTGTAAGCGAATTTTTCAGTTTAAAAAATTGATTTATTTTACATATTCCGAATAGTGTTTGAAAAAAATGGAAGTCAACACTTTTTGGCGCTCTTCATTCAAACTTCTTATTTGTATTTTTTAATTGAATTAACTTCAACGACACCCGAGTTATTCATATCTCGTGTATTGACGGATACCTCATAACAAAAAAATAATAATAATAATATTCGAGGATAGTGGAAAATGTCTGATTGAATATGAAATATTCGCTATTTAATTATCGGTGAGATTGGAATTTTATTAGTAATTTTATTGGAGCTCTTATTTGTTGCAATTGACGAAGGCATTGGAATGCAGAGGCGAAACGATGTAAAACGAGAATCGCACGTTTCACGTGTCCGACGATGTGACGCGGTAATCTCGGCAGACGCGCGGGACCCACGGGATTCATTCAGTGACGTGGGAACCCGAGCAGATGCCATTCATAAATTCGTGTTCGATGCGGGGACGACAAACGCCCTTGTATGTGTGTTTATTCGGCCTTGCGCTGCGGGTTGGGCTCACACAC
The DNA here is from genome assembly GCA_947507545.1 of Clistopyga incitator. Taxonomy (NCBI): domain Eukaryota; kingdom Metazoa; phylum Arthropoda; class Insecta; order Hymenoptera; family Ichneumonidae; genus Clistopyga; species Clistopyga incitator. The sequence continues at coordinate 9,470,252 of OX382176.1, forward strand.
TCCCATCGTACAACGTATAGCTCATGTTGTAATTGTGTTCCTCAGCAGAGTTGCGTTCTCAGAAATTGAACTCTCGGTAAGGGAAAAAAAAACACACGTTAGGTCGCTGCTCTGAAACACGTATTAAATAAAACCATACTCATATTACCGTCAGATTAATTATCGCACGTATACTTAAAGCATAAAAAAATAAAAATAACGTTCTCAACTTTAGCTCTTTACAATTAAACAAATATTATTTCCTTATTATTAATTTATTCATGCCTGCCGCGCTTACACAGCAACGCGTTTCTCCACGAATCTAATTAAAGTTAAATATTTACTTTCTTTCAAATATATTTCGAGAATATTAACTTTGAGATTAAGCAAAAGGTTCGGTAAATTTCGTTCGACGATTATACAACATTACATGACATTGATAAATAACAATACGTTATATATTAACGTGGTTACAAATGGAAATACGTTATCCCTTGTTATGTCGATGAATAACATTGTGGGCACACGTTGTTATTTATTAATGTCGTCTCGTTCAGATTTGAGGATAGTTCTTAGCCATCGCTTGTGGCGAGACCGGAGAGTGGCCCCGCCGCACTCTTTCCTTCACGGCTCGGCAACGAGTATCGTGGGACTCGTGGGAGCCTGTTTTCCGTTCTTGCGCACCGTTCCATCGCGAACCCGCACTGCCCGGACAGCAGCTCGGTCAAGATAGAGAGACGCAGAAGACAAGACTCCTCACCGTCTTTTTCCTCTCTCGTACCATCTTTCTTTACATTTTTTTTTTTTTTTTTTTCGTCTTGTTGCGAGCAAACGCCCGCGCTGAACGAGGCTCGAATTTCTGCCGAGACTCCCCGGTACAGGCTCTGGCGTCTTTGCCTATCGCGAAGCGTCACGATTCTGCCGCCTGGCAGCCACAACTTTCAGCGAGATACGAGAACGAGAGTCCGTAACCCGAGAGCCGATCGAGTAAATAAAATAAATAAGCTAACTATGGTCCATCGAACACCTGCTAATCCGACGGCGGACAAAAAATCGTTACCTTTATATTTCCAAGGCAACTATCGACAAGGATTTACGGTTTCCAAAGCCCAATTGAAATTAACGCAATCAATGTTCGTCGTTATTTATACCGGGCAATTTACCTTTCAAATTTACTTCGATCCATTTTAATTGCATATTATTGTTTGTTTAGTTTCGGAATTTCGGTACATTTAGTGAATGCTTATTTTATGGCATATCGACTACAGGATTTATTTGGGTTTTAACCGCGACATTTTTTTCTCTACTGGCGATAATTATAGTTTTACCGTTGTTTGCAAAAAAAAAACCCAAAAATGCGCTGCGAAATATTAGTCTTAATTTTGGATAATATAACACACTTACAAAATGTACAAATTTTCAAATGATCAAATTTTTCTTCGTAAAATTTATGAATTTATAGATTTTAAGAAATACGATTAAAAAAAAGATAAAAAAACATTTAATGTACAAATATTTAAATGATGCATTTGGGAGTTGTGAAACTCAAACGATAGTGTCCACAGTTAAATGGACGCTTCAATCTTCACGCTTCAATATTACATTGATTTCCCAAATTGCCGTAAAATTGTCGCCGATTTGTGTCGTTAAACCGCACAAAGCAGATTTTATCCAATATAACGCGGTGGTCGGAAATCTTTTTCAACCCTTTTGGAATCAGACACGCCGTGAGCTCGCAGAGTCTAAAAACGTCCCATTAGTAGTCCATGTACTTCGATGGGCGTCGAGGACAGTAAGAAAATCCGACGAGCGGAGGTTCGTGCCGGTGCGCTCTCGAGTCTCTTCGCAACGTCCTAGGCTCTGACAGAAAGCTAACACCTGTACATATATATCCGCGCAAAAATCTATTTTCCAAATTCCATCCAATGCAACGCGGTATTCGGAAATCTTGGGGTCGGAATAATTTTGGAGTCAGACACGCCGTAAGCAGAGTCTGAAAACGTTCCATTAGTAGTCCATGTACTTCGATGGGAGTCGAGGTCAGTAAGAAAATCCGACGAGCGGAGGTTCGCGCAGGTGCGCTCTCGAGTCTCTTCGCAACGTCCTAGGCTCTGACAGAAAGCTAACACCTGTACATATATATCCGCGCAAAAATCTATTTTCCAAATTCCATCCAATGCAACGCGGTATTCGGAAATCTTGGGGTCGGAATAATTTTGGAGTCAGACACGCCGTAAGCAGAGTCTGAAAACGTCCCATTAGTATTCCATGTACTTCGATGGGGGTCGAGGTCAGTAAGAAAATCCGACGAGCGGAGGTTCGCGCAGGTGCGCCCTCGAGTCTCTTCGCAACGTCCTAGGCTCTGACAGAAAGCTAACACCTGTACATATATATCCGCGCAAAAATCTATTTTCCAAATTCCATCCAATGCAACGCGGTATTCGGAAATCTTAGAGTCGGAATAATTTTGGAGTCAGACACGCCGTAAGCAAAGTCTGAAAACGTCCCATTAGTAGTCCATGTACTTCGATGGGGGTCGAGGTCAGTAAAAAAATCCGACGAGCGGAGGTTCGCGCAGGTGCGCCCTCGAGTCTCTTCGCAACGTCCTAGGCTCTGGCAGAAAGCTAACACCTGTACATATATATCCGAGCAAAAATCTATTTTCCAAATTCCATTCAATGTACCGCGTTTATCGGAAATCTTAGAGTCGGGATCACTTTGGACGCCGCAAGTAGTAGTCGATGTACTTCGATGGGAGTCGAGGCCAATAAGAAAATCTAACGAGAGGAGGTTCCCGCAGGTGCGCTCTCGAGTCTCTTCGCAACGTCCTAGGCTCTGACAGAAAGCTAACACCTGTAGATGTATATCCGAGCAAAAATCTATTTTCCAAATTCCATCCAATGTAACGCGGTAGACGGAAATCTTAGTGTCGGGATCATTTTGGACGCCGCAAGTACGCAGAGTCTGAAAACGGCCGGTTAGTGTACTTCGATGGGGGTCGAGGACAGTAAGAAAATCCGACGTTCGCATCAGCGGCGGAGGTTCGTGCAGGTGCGCCCTCGAATCTCTTTGCGTACTAGACTCTGGCAAGAGAGCTAACAGCTGTAAATATATATATACAGTTGAAGTGACAAGTGGGACCGAGACGGAGATATACCATTTCGAGAACGAAACACGCGGGTTTCCCATTCGTGTAATTAATGAAAACGCTTGTGCGAGACACCTGTGCGACCAACTCCGCCGCACAGGTGGGCTGTCAACAGCCGACGAGGCATATAGAAGCAAAGGGAACTGCGCTATAGTTCTGCTGTACTACTAAACGCGACGCGGCTCAGCCAGAACTCTCTGCTGTGGCTGGCGGTGTGGGGAGGACGATAAACCCCGGCACAGAAAGCGACGGAACGTTGCGTGTAAAGCCTATAACTACATACGCGCCATTCCATGTCACGCGGTGTAAAAAAAATATTGCAACCTTGCCGTGAGAAGTGATACGAAATTTACAAAATCGGTATGTGAAATAATGTATAGGAGCCGCAATTAGTGTGACATTTACTATAGAATTAATAAAAAGGAGAGTTTTATTATTATTTTCTATCAGCAAATCTGCCAGATTTGGCAAATTTTTTTTCCAACCAACAGTACTGTTGGTTTATTATCTATTAAATACCAGTTCTGAATTAAAACTCCCAATTAGTATTGTACATTTTGTTTAAATTTTGTTAAATCAAAAAATTGTGCGAATGATTCTAAAAAAATCGCATTATGTAATTCCGACGAATAGTTATGAGAGGAAAGATTTTCACTAAATTTTAGAGCGAATTATTAAATCTTTTGTAATTCTCCCTCAAATAGGAATATTCCAGAAACGATCCATTCTATGTAAAGTTTTAAATGACGAAAATTAAATGGCGAAAATTTGTTCAGATTTCATTAATTGATTCTAAAGCAACGTTTAATTCGCAAACTCTGATATTGCATTTTTTTACAATCTCGAAAAAAAGTGTATTTTACAATTTTAATATTGTTTTTAATAATTTCATTAAATACGAATAAATTTTATTGTTGGCAGTAATTGTTAGTATGGCAATGTTCTTATTGCGCAAATAAATTAAGAGTAACGATAAATGTGCTTAAAAGTTTATTTATTAACAAGAGATGAGACTAGCACAAAATGGTCCGTACGTCAAGACATTTTTTAGATGAACAAAAGACAGACCGACATACATGAACATATAAACAGACAGATGAATATATTAATCAACCGCGTGTCGCTTTAATATCTTCAAGCATATTCCAAGAGTAATAAAACGCGTTTTTCCGACATTTTGGAATCTGAGAAATACAGATTGTCCTCTGTTCATGTTTTTATCGATTAAAAAAAAATCTATTGCGATGATATGATCTGGTTTTTATTAATGACTTGAGAATTACTTTTTTTTTTTATTGAAACTGATATGGAATGCCTCATATATACATACATATATATATATATATATATGTATAACTACAGTACACACAGGTGTGCGCACTCAGCTCGTCTCTCCTTCCCATTAAGTGCGTTCGCACTTGTGCACAGGTGTATGACACCCGCGAATTCGTACAGATTATTTGAGGTTATATCGAGCAAGAAGACGGACGATTTTGTCCGATAACAATCGTACAGTAAATCATGACGGATGACTGAAAACCCGCGAAGATAACAAATTTTTTTCTTTCGATATCGGAAAGGAAATCCATAAGATTGGGGATTTCGAGTGGCTTAGTCAGTCAGTTTCATATTAAGCTGCGGTCAAAGCTATCGATTATTGTTGTGCAGGTCGATAACGAGGACAAATATCTTAAGCCAGTGTTGCTGAATAAAAATTAGAGTTTTATGTCTTTGCCATTTTTTTGTAACAGTGCTAGTTATAATTGTATAATAATTCAGCAAAAAATGGTAAAAATGGAAATTAAAAAAGATGTTTCGAAACTGATTTTATTTCAAACGCTCCTCGATAGGGAAGTGGCCGATGAGGCTAGACTAGGCTAAATTAGATTAGAATAGTTTAACTAAAATAAATAATGGCTGATATAAAATAAATCAATAACACTAATAATTATAAATAATTATCGTTTATCGCAATTTTTTTTTCAATTTTAAATCTATATTGTAAAGTATTACCAAAAATTGGCATAAAATATAAATTTCAAACATCCATAAAATCATTTAAAATAATGGCTATTATTTTCAAGTTTTTCTTTTTAATCAAATTTCAAATTCTTACTTAGCAAAAATTCGCATATAATGTGGTCTGAAAAAAAAAAGATTTTGTCGATAACGATCCAAGTTGTCGTAAATCAAACAGCCCGTGAAGAAGGCTATGAGAATTTAGTGAGGATCATTGAAAAATCCGTGACGAGTAGTATAATGTTTCCCTTTCTCTTGCGCTATTGTTCGAGAACAAGCGTTTCTTTTGTTTCTCTTTGTATTCTCGTTTTCTCGAAGGCTCTTCGCGCGACGTTGTGTAAGTATATATTTTCAGGGTCCTGAAGAGCGCGCAGTGGTCTGAGGTCCCTCTTTCTTCTACGGTGACCCACGGCGGGCGTTCTCGAAGGGCGTCGGGTTTCCACTCGACGAAAGGAGCTGAAGTGAAGCTCCGAGAAGGCATGAGAGAGGGAAATAGACGCTGGAGCGATTTTTACAGGCTCCAGGGTGCGAGAATGACACAAGTCACGTTTCCTCGAGAATCGCCTAAGCGAGGAAATTTTTTCGTGAGTCGGCGTATCCAAATCGAGATGTTAAGAGTGTCAAACAGTCGACTCTTGTTTTCCGCGTCAATTATTCACAGCCACTAAAATAATCCCCAGAGACTATTAACGATTTTTTTAAATCGACCGTCAATCTTTTGAGCCTCACAGATATAGCTCATATTTAAGTATATTTTCAAAGGCCCCTTTAAATAATTTTCAATGATTTTTCGAAAGATTTTTCAATACAAAATTGTTGAAAGATTTATTTGCAATAAATTATTTATAATTGACAGTACGTTCAAAAATTCAAATGACAGGGAGTCTAGCGGACACTAAAATAAATTAATTATTGGTCAATATCTCAATCTAAAATTTCGAAATGACAATACTCCCTATTTTTGTTATGAATATTAACAAACAGTGTATTATTGAATATTTGAAAAAATTCATGTTTTATGTAAAAGTACTGTAATACAGCTATGCAATTGCATATCAAATCTAATAAAATAAGAGTCCCTGGATAAAAACTTGCAATATCCATCTTTAAAAAAATTCGAAAAATCAAGTTTGACACTTTTTGCAATTTTTTTGCTCGATTAGAACTTTGAAAACTTGAATTTTACGAGACCTCTGTGACACAAGTTGTAACCTCGAGTTAAAGCGCAGCAAAAGGAGCATGAATATATTAAACGAGATTTAATAAAAAATTCTTTAACGATCTTGACTCGTCTTGCGACACGTTTATTGGATAATTCGTGTAATAAGGCGCGTCACGCGTGACAAGCCTTCGTGCCATGCAGTTCTCTATATAATTATGTAACGAGTTCCGATAAAGTATTGGAAGTTGATCGCTGGAGTGCTAAATGACCGGCACTTAGCGAGGTTCGTCCTGTGGCCTCGTTGAACGCTCTCTGGAGTATTATCTCCTCCGATCGCCTTATAAACGTCGTAGGAGAGTTTCGCATGTGAATTCAGGGATCTTGCGTGTACGTACGCTCCGTAAACCACTTTCCTACCTGTTGCGGAGTGGGCGGACGAGGTTCATCCGTTCATCGTCCAGGAGGAGTGAGAAAAGCATCTAAAGGGGCAAACACGCCACACCATAATAACGGAAAGACACGACAAAATCGACGAAAATCGTTAGCAGTAACCAAACAAATTATTTTCTTGACTTAATATTTTTGTAATTTCTTTTATCCCTTCATAGAGGATTCAATATTTTTATTTCAGAATAGCCGGAATCGTTGAGAATATCGAGAAAAAAAGTGGAGCCTTATGTGTGCAAAAATTTGGATCGTATAGAGATTATTGGTTTAAAAAAAAATCATGGTCATTGGAATTTCGTAAAAATTGGGGTAGAGTGGCATTTTCCTTTTGTTTTATTAGAACGATTATAAATAATGTCAATCAAAAGTGCCTAGAGTTCCGAAATTTTACTCAGCAATTAGTGCACCACCAATTACAACAAAAATGTAACTGCCCAAAACTCGCATAGTTCTTACAGGCCATATAGCATAAAACCTTGGCAAGAGCCTCGTTTCGAATCTAAAAAAAAAAAAAAAAGAAAGCGAGAAAGAAACGTTGGAGAGGAGCAAGATCAAGCAAAGAAGTAAAAAAGGGAAACGGAGCAAGACGAAGTAGCCAGGAGCAGCACCGAGACGTGAGATCGGTGAGAAACAGAGCGAGCGAACGAGGATCGCGTAAGGGAAGGAATTGTGGTGGGGGTAAGACACGCGGAAAGATATAGGAAAGAGTGACTGAGAAGGAGAAGAAGAATGAGAAAGAGTGGAGAGCATATAGCGAGGGGGTATAAGCGGTCAGAGGGGACCACAGCAGAGTTGTCTGTGGGACTGGTCGGTGGGCCAGAGGCAGCGACTGGCCAGCCGCGGGGGTGTCGGAGGGGCACGGGAGGGGGAGCCTGGCGACAGACTGGCGGGCGCGCACCTGCACTCGCAGTCGAGTCGAGTCGAGTGCCGCCACCATCGCCTCTCTCCCCACTCTCCGCCGTTCTTCGGCCACTCGCATAGCCTGCGAACTGAGAGTTACAGCGAGAGCCGACAGTCAGGGGCGCACCTAGCGCGCCTCGACTCTCCTTCAGTAACCCCCCTCGGTTTTCTTCCCGTTTGGCTTCTCAACTCGGCCTATATATGGGCCAATCCGCCCCAATGCGCCCCAATTTCGCCTGGCTCTGACCCTCGACCTCTCCGTCATTGATTTTTTTATCTTCTTGCGCCAAAACAGTCTAAAAAAAGAAAGCAAGTTTTATTTCTTTTTTTTTTTTTTAATGAGTTACAAACACATTGTTGGCTGTAATAAAAAATTTGCATAAAATGGAAAAGATGCCTCTTCAAAAATGTTCATCCTTTGATAGAAAAAAAAAACAAAAATTACAAAGATCGAAACAGCTAATTACGACTTTCATCGTCACCACGTATCAGACTCCGGGCGCAGCTTTAAGCTGGAATTACTACAAGCTTTCAAGAGCCAAAGGCACTTTTTGAAAATTTATCGTGATGTCTCGGATAAGATGCCTTAAAATTTTAAGCACTTAAGTAGTTGGTTTTTTTTTTTCATAAAGGCTTATGAGGGTAAGATTTTCTTACATTTCATTGCATTATTAAAAAACAATGCTATAGTAAAATGATGATAATTTCAACAAGTTCTAATAATTTTTTTTTAAATCCAACAAATTTTCAATATAATTTCATTGATGGGTTTTAAAATGACTCGAGTGGTAATTTTTTTCTCATTGTACCGATCCTTGATTTAAATAGGCAAAGCACTTAACGTTGAAGAGCCATTTTTTTTAATTTCCAGTGTAGAACCAAAACTCATGTGCTTTGGGGAAAGTTATAAAAAAACGTTTTCTTTTCTTTTTCGTTGAGCTGATATGGAATGCCACATATACTATATTATTCCCTGTGAAATGTACACTGATCACTGAGCCTTTCTTCCTTCTCTTCTTTCTCTCCTTCTTGACCGTGTTTTTCCCTCTCCGACTTTCACGGCCCTCGTTCACTGAAGTAAAGTTATACACTAACACACACTTTTTCTCTCTCCCTCTTTCTCTTTCGCTCATACACATACGCACACAGGTAAAAGTAGCATCGCACCGGACACAAATCAAATGGTTGCATTCCTCGCCCTTATCTCTTCTCCACGCTGCTGACGCGATGAGCCAAAGGAAGCACCGTGTCTGTGCTTGTGCTTGCTCTTGTTTGTTGTCTTTTATTTTCTTCGATATTCGGGCCTCACTATGTTTTCTTACCGTAGCCTCTTCTGAGTCTTCTTTCTGGGGATTTAATTGTGGGAGGTCTCGTGAGTGCACGTGAGAGAGCTAGGGGAGGGGGTAGGTGGGAGGGAGGGTCCGCAGACTTGAAGATCCTGTATATTCCTTGTGATTTTTTTTTCGGCTGTATCCGCAGAATGTGATTCAGAGAATTATAATGCTTGGTATGTACTTAATGCAGTTTAAATGTAAGATTTGGAAAAAAAATAGGATATCATCGACAGAATTTTTTTAATGACTTTTTTCGGGTGACTCTGTCCCCTTAACTGGATGAGTAAATAAATAAATAAATAAGTAAATGAAAAATAAAATAAATAAATAAATAAATAAATAAATATGTATATACGCGTACGTAAACCAATATATTATAATGCAATGGAGAAACAAGTCTGCAAAGCAGAATTGAAAAGAAGAGGAGCATAAGGGGACGGAAGTGGCGAGTGCGGAAACAAGCCACTCACGTAGACTTTTTTGCATTGCATTAGATACAGTCCTAGACACTTTTCCATGCTCGCGCGCACCTATTGCGGTTGTAATATCAGTCACGTATCTATTTTGCGACTCGACTTGCGGTCTCGGCGATAGGACGTCAGCTCCGACGAGAACTGTAAGGTTTATTTCTGATTTTATTGTTCCGTTTATTGCCGCAGGACATCCAACACTCAATGAATAATAATAAGAAGAGAAAAAAATTGATCTAGGATGTAGTCACCGTACAGTGCGTGGAGTATAATAATAGAATGTTGATTGCTATGCAGAATACACTGTCGCCATGACTATTTTGGTCGATCCAGAACTCAACACCTACGCACTTAATGTAAATTTATATTTATAACATTTCTGAATGTGTCGAATTAATTATTGACAATAATTTTACTAGCAAAACATTATTTTGAAATTTATTCTTGAATTATTTATGATGTTAAGTATTGTGGGGTTAAAATTTTTTAAATACATACTTTTTGGGTGATGAGGAACGCGAAAATATTTTTGTGGAAACCAGTCGTGAAATTTCGAATTCTTCAAAATAGAATTAGTTTATTGTTAATCAGTCAGTGTCAATTTAATATCATACTTGTCATTTATTTCATAAAAAACTTTTGATACTGAAAGCAATTCATTTTTCTTGAAATGAATATCAATTTAATTTTCGAAAATATACATTTACGATTTTTATACAGTTACGAAACGGCATTAGCGATAAGAAGCTTAGAAGGCCGAGAAATGAATATTATTCAATAATTTTAACGTCGAGAAAATTTGCATCATAATAGTGCACTGAGAAAAATTTATGGCGACAGCAACAAAACAAAGTATTGCTGCGTCCATATTTCTTTTTATAACCATGAATTTACTTACATAACCAATGCGTATTGCTCTAGCAGCAATGTCGTTTTGCTGGCATTGTATTCGTTACTATATCCATGCGAGAGAGTACTCAGAACCGTATGCTTTAGTTACTGGAGAAATTTAGTTAGTCGGGTGCTGTAAGAATGCCAGTATAGCTGTGGGAGCAATACGCGCCGGTGCAGGAGCTACACGCTCAATTGGAAGAGCGATGCGCGTACGCTAGAAACTTGGGTGGCGACGATCGGTAATACTCGCGCAGCTCGATCGTGACGCTGGCTATCCTTCGTAACCTCAACATTTTTTCAATCGCTGGAAGTTAGCCATCGTTCAGTTCCTATAGCTATACCGTTTCGCTTCTGCAAGCGGACGACGTAAAGCGGAAGGGTCAGCTGTTGGAACTAGGCAGTTACACTGCTGTGCCGACAGACTTGAAAATAGCTCTAGCAGTCAGATATTCGGTCGGCAGAGCCGTAAATTTTTCACGGTGTGGAAAAGTTTTATCAACAAAAGACATTTTATAAAAATTGTCGGACGATTCCTCGGGTAATTTTTGGTTTTTTGAATTCAATCCATTTTCAAAAATTGTCGGCATTATTATTGTTCAAATAGAATTTTCATTGTACGTTCGATGCGCGGAATTTTGGCACATTTTTTTCGCCGTTAATCTCGCCGTTAACCAATGCGAATGCATTGCGCGATGCATCTTTTTGTTGGATCCGTTGCAAAATTAATTATATTCCGCTGAGCAGTCTTTCTGAAATGGCGTGAAAAAGCGTGTCAAGGATAAAATAATCGACGTCAATCGACGAGACAGTGGAAGGTCATGATTTTATTACGAGATTCATAGAGGCAACGATTCGTTTTTTTTTTTTTTCCTCTTCGTATTTTTGCGCTTTTTATTACCTTCTGACAATCACTGTTGTAATGTATTCGCCCGAAACACTTTCGCGCGGGTCTCCCGTAAATCTTTATTTTTTTTGTCTCGCTCTGCTCGCTCTACCGATCAAGCGACCGAGAGCACGTGCACGGCAGAGAGATAAGGGAAATAGTCGTCGTAAATGTCAGCGAAGACGGAACGTGGAATGGAGTCACCGCGACTTTACGATTTCGTTTCTTATATTACTATTTCGCCCGGACGATGATGTTCGGCTCCACTGCAAACCGTGCGCGTCGACACATCGCGACACCAACAGACAATAGAAACGCCACGGCGCTGGAGAAAGTTGACGTTGATTTCTCATCCCCTTCCACAAACGCTTCAGAGAAATGTTTTTTCGCTTCACTCATATTTGTTTATTTTCGATTTTATATATATATATTTTTTCATAAGATTTATTTCCTGCCATAAACTGAGATAAGAATGCAATTAGAATTTCGATGCGAATTATAATGAGAGCAGACATATTTTTCATTTCTTTCAAATTAAATCATACATTTTTTCGAAAATGTGCTTTTCTTGTTGAATTTATTTTGCCAAGATTTATTATAAATTGTAGTAAATTTGAAAATTTCATTCTTTCACCATTGTTGACCAAATTTGTTTGGAAGGATAATTTTTCATAACCTTTTTCCATTATTATTGTTTTCTACCAATTTTTTTTCGGTAATTAAAATATATGTTGTTGCCATTTGATAAAATGCGAATGAATAGAATTTCGATTTCTAATCTGCGGAACGTACTCTGAAGTCCGTTGGCTGACTCTGATCTTCGGAACACTTTTTTTTTTGTTGGAAAGATTAGCTATTGTATCGAAGCAACAATTTTGCAGCTGCATTGTTTGATCGATAATATAAGTGCCGCATAATTAAAGAAGAAAAGAAACGAAATGAACCGAAAGATCTTGGAATCTACGATCGCATGATATTTGGCGGGCGCCTTTCAGACTGATAAAGTTCTCCGAATGTGTTGAATAGACGTAGATGCGATAAGAGCATGTGTACATTGCATATATACGTATATATATATATATGGGACATTCCATACGGATTCGTCGGACCCTCACTCTCTCGGATTTGTTCAAAAAATGTTTATATTATCAATTTCAAAAAGTACTTAAAATTTGTTCAGATATAATTAAAATTTGTTTTTTTTTGCGTTTTTTCAAAGCTAACATATTGTGAACCCAAATTTGAAAATCTAACGGAATTCTAAAAAAATCGGCATGAAATAACAATATTTTCACCATATTTGAGAGGTGGAGGGTCTGACCCACGTCCAACCGGTATGGAATGCCCCATACAGGTATATATATGTATGTATATAGTGTCATGAATAGAACGATCGTTTGAGAACTAAAATTGCGGCCTTTCTTCGTTATCGGTTCTGCTGTTTGTCGTGATAAAGAAATGCACCTATTATCGGTGGTACACTTCTTGAAAATCCGACAATTCCTTAAGGGGTCTGCATAAGTTTGGTCGATTATTGATTTTTTATCTGAAATAAGTATTGCGATATGGAGGTGGGAATTTTGCACACAATTAGTACATTGTCTTGCCAAATCTAAGTTTAAAAAAAGTCTAAACAATGAAGTTATCATTGTTGAAACAAAGTTCAGCAGTATCATTTGAACATAAATGTGCAGAATATTCTATTATTCGGATTCACTTTAAATTTACACAGAACATATTTCACAATGTTTTTCACATCGTATGTCCGGAAGTTTGAATATTTATTAAGAACAAACCATTTTTAAAAAGAGTTAAAAATAGTATTCTTTAAAATTTCGTAAAAATATTTGGTCATACAATAAAAAGTTGAATAAACTATGCTCTGAGCAAATTCAGAGTAAATCGGAGGAATAGATTAATTAATAGAAACTTATTCACCTAATTTTAGGTGATTTCGACACAACCTCATTGTTTAACAATATATTTCAATTAAAAAAAAAAAAACTCACGGTTGGTAAGACTATGTATCGATTGTGTCTGGACCTCATCATTTTAATACTATAAACAGATAAAAATATTGGAAACCAATCATTTGTTCTGGAACCAAACTCAAATGAAGACCCCTTAAATTCTGATAATAACTTTGGCGATGAAAGTGTTATAGATGGTATCACATGCTAGATACCTCAGTACAATATACTTGTTAAGTAGCATGAGTTCTCCTGCACCGAACGGTTTTGAAAACTCGAGTCTATTTATCTGCACGACGTCCCCAAGCTTCGAGGTTACGAGTACGTGCGTTTCTTTCGCACAGTCGTCGTCGTCGTCGTCGTCGCCGCCTCTCGGAACACGTGTGCCCTTATCTCCCGAGCTATTTTTCTTTCTCTTTTGCGCGAACGCCTGTGCGATAACGCGACGAGGAGTCGCGTAATTTCCGCTGGTCCGCAAGATATCCGAGTGCAAGCGTGAAAAAACAACTTTTGCCTTGGGACTCTTGAAAATAATCCTCACAACGAAGGAAATTCTTGTGTCAATACGAGTACAATAACTGCAATGACGCAAGAAAATAAATAATTTTTCATGATTAATAATATTTACAATATTAAAATAATATTGATGATATTAATTAATAATATGTATAATATTACAATAATATTTAATAAGTCATTATTGGTATAATGACGAATTTAACGGACCGTTATCCGGAAATGTGGTAATTGCAATTGCATTGCATTGGTCGAAAATGAAATGATCACTTAAGGGGAGGTTCCTCTATAATTGACCGACAAATTACACTAAGTTAAGGAATTATTTGTGGATGAACAACAAGACGTAATAAGCTGGTTTTTTTAAATCTCTATTTATGCTTCAATTGTAATAAAATTTGTTTTTTCAAAATGGCGTCCAAGATGGCGGCTGATACATGAAGTGCTCTCGGGTTCCATGCAAAACTGCGTGCATTCCTCACTCGTCGATTTTCAATCTAGAATCATGAAACAAATTTCATTTTTAAATTGAATAAATACAGAATAGAATGAACCTAAGAAATCGAAAAAATATTGAAAAATGACAAAATGGCGGACATGTGAGTGAAAAAAAAACATCCAAAAAACGAACTTTTCAGTTCGTCATCCACAATTAATTCCTTAACTTAGTGTAGTTTTCGGTCAATTATAGAGGAACCTCCCCTTAAGCAAGCTATTAAATAAATTTTCAAGTTTTTCTATCAGAAAGAAACTCCCATGCCCGATTTTTCGGTCTCCTTATCACGATACGTTTCCGCGGAGACATTCAAAAGAAAAGCAAAGCAAAAATTGTGTTTTCATTTTTATATAGCTTCAAGATTAATATCCCATCGGCGTTAATTGAACATGCACAAAAATTGACTTTTACCGAAACTATTTTGCATTGCTTACTATAAAAACAAAATAAACAACGATATGTAGGTTTTTGTGTAAGCTCTACGAATTTCTTGTTATTCCTAGTTCCGATAATGCTCCAAGAAACTTTTTAATTCTTTAATCATAACACTTTTTTCTTATCTCCTTAAGTACAAGTTTTTGGTACAGTTAAAAGGTGAAGCGTGTACTGAACACCTGGGGATTTGGTTTAGCAATCGCGTTATCGGCCTTCCAGTAAACTAATCGTAGCGTTTTCTATTTCTTTTTTTTTTTCTTTTGGCGATCTTGAGTCTTACGCAATTGCAGCAGGTGACGAGTGAATTGACCATAGTCATTACGTAATATCGTTTTCCGGTGTCATAGAAGAAAAAGGTTTTGCCATTTTTATGCAAATTGGCTGAATTGACAAAATGATTAAGGAGGCTTCTTTGATCATTGCGAATGCCGTCTATTGAAGAGCACAAACGAAAATAATTTCGAACTGCATAAGTCGTGCCGATGCCATTAGGACCCGCGAAGATTCCCATGAAACGAGCACGAACTCTAGTCACCGTATTTACCGGTAGTTACGACTCTATGCAGCACTTCTTTCTCGGCACTTAAGATCATAGCAGTATCTTTGACGGCATGGGAAACTAGCGACCGCTGACCAGAATCTTTGGCTGTCGATATAATGCGATTCTCGCTGAAAACGCCGGACATCAGACGATAATTAGGTGGCGCCATCTGTGAGGAATTGCTTCTACCAGTAAATTAGCTACTGATGGTAAAACTGATTTTGACACCGGCCGTCAAGGACACATTCTGTAGTCGTAAAGAAACTAGTGCTGCAATCTGGAGACCAAATTAGTTGAATTTTAGATTTTGCCACTGGAATCAGCAGATGCCAAAACAGGAACAATGATATTTTTATTTTAATCTAAATTTCTTCATTTCAATTACGTATTGTGTGAATATATATCGAAGAATTTATTTCTCTGGTTTCACGACATTTTTTCGAAGACGAATCTCTTCCAATGCATTCAAATTTAGGCAAGTTACATTATCTGCAGTTGGTAACGAAAAGTAGACGCATATTTTTTATTTAAAAAATAAATTGCCGTTGCAAAACAGGCCTTCACTATTTTTTTACACTCTTTTTACCGGCTCTAGATAAAAGGTGTTTTGAAAAATATAAAAGCTATTTCATCAATTCAGCGAATTCAATTATTTCCTAAATGCTGAAGACTATCCTAAATAAAAATAGTGAAGAAAATAGAACTTTAAAAATATGATCTAAATTTTTTTTTACATTGCTAATAAAATTCTAATATTAGTAAAATCGCAGTTTTAGAAGACAAAAAAATGCATTCTCTCTTAATAAACTTTCTTTGTCTCATTACTTTTCACACTCTTAGGCCTACCCCTAAAATCATTCTACCATGAACTCAAGTCAGTCTTAAATTTCTACTCATTTCCTTATTAGTAAAGAATTTCACTCCCATTATCAGTCATCTGCGCAGCACTAAACGAAAAGTATTCCACAGGTTACAAGTGGGAAAATTAAAAAACTTTGGTGATTAATTGAATGAATAATTAGACGAGTTTACGTAATACCCACCGAGACCGTCGCCAGGGTCAACAATCTCGTGACCAAAGTTTGGAACTTTGTGTGCGTAAAATCCCTCGGGTAACGTCGAGCTGAATTGGAGCGATAAAAGTAGGGGCACTCAATGGTGGGAGATATTATGGGACCCCGTCGGAAGAGCCCAAGGAGAGAAAGCGAAAATCTCGCTCGACCTCGCACAAGTGCCGACAAGTGCCATAACGGCGTACCGCACTACGTGTACTTGTCTCTATGTATGTATATGTCCACTACTAGTATATACAAGGCATTCCATATCACTGGGAATAAAAATATAAAAATTAATAAAAGTCTCTGACCGAATTTGATAAAAAACGGCAATTTCGAGGGAATTAAAATAAACAATTTTTTTCCAAATATGATCGCTTGATTCGAAACCACTTTTCATTGGAAAAATTTTTCATTTTCGAGATTTTCAAAAAAAATTTCATCATTCGAGAATATGTATTATTGTCGAAAATTCATTCATTATTTAGTATAATTACTATTTGACATAATTTTTTTAGAGTCTTTAAAACATTTTTTTCGTGATTAGAATAAAAAATATTTTATGATAAAATAGATACCATATTGTACTGCAAAATCAACTTTTCTTCAAGTAGGAAAAGTAGCTTAAAATCCCATCGAATCGATGTCCCCGAAAATCCATGTACAACGAATTTGTAGCATTCATTTTTAACAAGATCAAATATAATTTTTGCTTTGCAAGTCTTGAGGCGTAGATTTGTATATTTTATATCTGCAGATTTTTTGGAATCAGTGTAACCTGATTTTTATAAATCAATTGAACGTTTTTATTGTTCTCATGACACGGAATGCCTGATACATATAGTACTATTTTACTATTGTCCTTAAGAGGGACTGCTTTCGCCGTTTCCGCTAGCCTAGAAAAGACTCGGAGTCCTCTCGACGTGCTCTAACATTATTTCTCACTCTCCTCAACAGGAATCGGTGCGAGCAATTGAACCGAGTGGAAGCACGATAGGCATCAGAAGACGGAAGGGAAAAAAGTGACAAGCGGGTAGGTTTGAGAAAACAGGAACATCTCGCCTGTGTGGAAGCGATGAGGAAGAAGACAATTTGTCCCAGAGGCGTCAGACTCGTTCTTTGGTCGCGAGCACAAAGTGCAGTAAAAAATATGTCGTTCCTGCCTCGATTTGTGCGAGTGTTCGTAATTCGCATGAGAAATACTGAAACTTTGGGCCAGCAATGGCAATTCGGTAAAAATGAATTTAAAACATTTTCTGTGACAACCAATTTCAACATATGCAAAACTGAGAAAGTAAAAGTAAAAACGACAGACAAATTTATTGAAACAATAACAAATTTGTTGACTTCAGTCATTTTTAAAGGCGAAAAATAAAAGGGATAATTTGAGCATAACTCGTTATGTAATTAGGTATTTTAATCGCATATTAAATGCAAAGCTTGCTTTGATTCGTGTAAAATTATTTCACTTGGCAATTTGAATAGATTGAATTAATGATGAATTAATATATACATTTTTTTGAATGGCCACAAATGGTACATTTACTTTGCAAGAAAAAGAAGTTGAGTGCCAAAAATTATTATGGTGATTCACACAATTTAAATTCTATTTAATTAAAAATCGTCGTATCTCTGAGAATTGCCTCTTAACTTATGGTTTTTTATGGACTGCAGGTATAAAAAGATTTGCTTGGTCTCAACGCGCTTGAAAAAGACAAGAAAAAAAAAATGTCTCAGCCGTTGCGGATATCCAGACGGATGCACTCAGTGACTCATCAGATGAAAAACGTGACGAGGCTCCTGAATTCATCATGTTCTTCGCTATCGATTTTATATACATGGGATTATATATACGCATATATATGAGACAATCCACACCAATTCTACATAAGATCGATCTCTCGAATCTGGAAGGTGATGATTTAACATTTTTTACGTTATTCCAACTCTAAAATGAAAGCAGAATTTTTATAGACGTCGCTTTCACCGCGAATTCGATAACGAAATTTGTCCATTCGTTATTGCACAAGCATCACTCTTCAAAAGTCGAACAACTGGGTAGTTTCACTGCACGAGACATTTTTTTGGATAATTTTTGTCGTTGATTTATTGGAAATGAACGCACGTTTACTTTGGGTCCACGCTTCAAAATTTTTTAACGTCGCAAAGGATTTTTGACATTCTTTTCAAATTTCTATACATACATATAGACAAAATGGAGAATGCCAAAATTAAAAAAAAAAATTCAATAGCGAATTTTTAGAATCTACCATTTTGCGTCCTACGGTTTCAATTAAAATGCACTTCATTGCATATACATAAACATATATATATATATATATATATAGTTATCCCGCGGACAAAATTTAGTTTTTACATGCAGATTTTTCCTCGTA
Source organism: Clistopyga incitator (assembly GCA_947507545.1). NCBI lineage: Eukaryota > Metazoa > Arthropoda > Insecta > Hymenoptera > Ichneumonidae > Clistopyga > Clistopyga incitator. The sequence continues at coordinate 9,488,897 of OX382176.1, forward strand.
ATTATAATAATTACCTAGAAGTGAGCTTCGACGATTTATTTTCCAGCGTTAAAGTCTCCGATTTTCTTTAGCAGTTCACCGGGATATAAACCACTGTAGTACTTAATTTAGACGTTGCATAACGACGCGCGGGCGATTGCGAAAATTCTCGTTGGGCGCGCGCATTTCTGTTGCGCATTGCACAGAGTGTGTTTGTTGCACTGAGTTTCACGGTGGAGAAGAAAAAGAAAAAAAAAAAAAAGGATGACGCCGAGTTCTTCTACACGGCATTGTATATGAACTTTATCGGCGATCCGTGCTTGCATGGGTTTCCACTCGTAATAATAATTAGACGGGAGAACATACTGCTCAGTTGAGTCATAGCTCTTCTGTTCTCTCACTGGATACAGGCATTATCTCGCAGTGCAGACATGAAGAGCAACATTTCCTATAATACAATTCTTGCTAAAAGCATCTTCTACGCTCAGCAATTAAAAGCAAAAAAAAAGTATTGTATAGTTCGAGTTTTTATTACGCTTCGTGTTCTTTTGCAGCACCGACTACTGTTAAAATGATAATTAAAAAAAAATTTAATAAAGAAAACGGAGAATGTTCAAAGTAAAGGGTTTCCAAGATTTTTTTTATTACCGTGAATACTTCGAATAATTTGACATCGTTCACATTCAAGGGAAATATTTTCCCTCTTTATTGTTTCCATAAAATTTTCATACAATTTTTCAACTAGGTTAATAAAATTTTAAAAAAATAGAAAATGTAATAAATATCAAATAATTGAAATTGCACGATTCATCAGTGCCTCGACTTTATTAAATTATCGTTTTTCGTGGAAAGTCTTTTTTATCTTTTTATTTAATATTTATGTTATTTCTCTCGTTGTGCTGATGTATTGTCTCGCATTTCAGATGTACAGGACAAAAATGTGCAAAGATTTTCGTAAGTTAGAAAGCAATTGATCGAATATTGAAAAGAAATAAAAAAATTGTGGAAATCGATGAAAATACTTCGTTCTGACATTTTTCTGAATGAAATATTGACTCTGATTTCAATTAATCGTTTTCCTATAATTACTTCGATTATCGCTTATGCGATCTGTTAATCTACGTTGCGTCTTGTTAATCGATTATAATTGATTTATCGAAGAAAAATATTGATTAGCTTTAGGTGGAAATGTCGATTGCCCCGTTGGCTTGCATTGCAGCACCAGGAGAGTCCTCATCGACTTTAAAAGGCTGTGCTACAGCTGAACGGTAAGAAAATACCGGATGCCGGACGCATGCGTGACTCACCATCGAAGGAAGCGCTTGGGCGACTGAATCTTTATAGCTTCTCTTTGCCGCAAGGTACTTCTCCTTTACAGTTTTCTGCACCACCAGGACAGCATCTGCATATTTATGTTAATTACAATTTTTTTTTTCCTCGATAGCTTCGTAATATTCCCATTCTTTATTACGTAATGACGAATACGTAATGATGAAAAACGTTCACATAACAAACCACGGGAAATCAAGATCAACGAGTCGTCTGAAGATGCTATGAGAAAAATATTGCATTTTCTAATAATAACGATGCATAACACACACGGAAACGAAGATATAGTTAAAATTACCATAAATCTGAGAAAACGTGCCATAATCATCGTTGGTACACCATAAGAAAGACTTTCTAACATATTTGGTACACCATAAAAAAGACTTTCTAACATATCTTGTGGGTAATCATATTTCAAGAAATAAGTGAAAAAATTCGCCTGTTTTGAAATCTTATTTTTAGCTTTTCATCAAGTAAATTGACAGAGGAGATACAAAAATTTTCAAATTAATGGTAAACATTATTAGTTACTGATCATTGAATAAATTCCCTGCAAATATGACAAAAATTATTGTTGATTAGATATCGAATTAATTTCCGTAACCGTGGTAGACACTATTAAATCAATTATCAAGAATATTATACACAAAGGAAAATTAATTATTTTAAAAAAATGATAATATAAATTCGTAGCGCCTCTTAAGTTTTTCCAGATGGACAAGAAATTCATGGTCCAGGTTATGGATAAAAACTTTCAATCCGGTACTGCAATTTTCCGGTAAATTTTTTGAACGGTGTTTCTCAATTCATTTCACCTGACGCTAAAAAATATGTTTCATAACACGGAAAAGTGTATATAGCATCCCCTCTTGTTTTCTTTTTGCCTTCCTGCATCCTCAGTTCATTTTTCTTCTCTCTCCTTTTCTTTTGTCTGTCTCACTTTATCTGCGGCTATAGAAGCTGTGCGATTACCAGGTGGAAATTGAAGTTGTAGTGCGAACGGGGTCAGTTGCGCAAGAAAAGAGGCGAGTGCACATAGCAGCAAAAGGTGTACCACCTCGAGGTTCTCGTTCAGCGTTCGCCGCGCTTGTACAGTCACAATAGAAGCATCGGAACTTGCCCGAGTTGAGATTTTGTGCGTTGCACGCGCTGAAAAGTAATTTCCTTTCTTTTTTTACCGCGGACGTAGTATTTTATTTGGCCGGGGCGCCAGCGCATAAAAATCGAAGGTGTTGGCCTTGACCTTGGCAAATGTCACCGGGAAATGAATAACTGAAAAAATACGCTCATTTCCGACGCATCTAAAAATGACACGAGTTTCGAACTATAAGTCTTATCGCTTAGACAAAACGTGGTAATCCTGATGACTACACGAAAAAAAAAGGATTGGTTGGATAGGTTCCAACCGGTAAAATTGGTTGAAGCATTGAATTAGTTTATTGCGCAAACAAATGAATTGGTTCGGCGAACAGATCAATTAGTTGGCAGCCAATGAATTCGGTGTAAGAGACAACTAGTTTTTCAGGCGAACCAAAACAATTGTCTAACCTAGCCTATTCAATGGCTCGGAGCGCATTTAGACGTGACTGTTGTTTGGGGTAACCAATGATTTATTTGCGTGTGACTTGTAACAATTTTTAGTACATGTGGTTATTAAATTAGTGTTTTTGCGTTGCTCTCACCTTGTACTCACCTTATTCTCACCTTGCTCTCACCTTGGCTTCAACCCGACTTTGAAAGTATTACAAAAGTCGAGAATTTCGTGTTCACTGATAATTGGCATGTACCTAATGAGGTTTAAATGTAAGATTTTCTAAAAGACGGCTATCACCTACAGAATATCTTTTTTTTCATGACTTCTTTAAGGTTACTCGGCCTCCTCCATTGCGGGGAATGCCAGAACCGCAGGTTAACCACACAACCACCAGTGTCGGTGCAAATCCTTTTATAAATTCACAACATATGAAATAAACGTGTAAGCGACCACGACTCGGTTGTGTAACTTTTTGAGGAGTCGCATGGATTAACAATGAATAGTTATCACTTTGCTGTAACCACGGGAGTATCATCGCGATTGAACGTAATAAAAATTCTCTTGGTGTTAAAAAATAAATGCAGTGGCTACACGAAGCTCGTTCTTGCCGAGACAAAGATATCTTAACGACTATATAATTAGAGTCCCGAGTCGGTTGGCAAACTACCGGTCTATGGTCTTGAGGGAATTTCCACGGGTATGTCTAGCAAAGGGTTATTAATGTCGGGCCAGCGTGTATATCATCTGTCTCGAGAATTCTCTAGGGCATTGGACAGAGCCGTGAATTGGTCCAGCACGTATAATTAATGGAATTAACCTCAAGATCCATCCAAACCTCAGCGAGGAACGCCAGGACCGACACCCAAGCGTCAAGTTGATTCAATGACGTTGTGATTTGCACCATTCATCACTGTCACGCCTTCCACATTTTTTAAAGATTTTTTCATATATATGAGAATCAATTTTTTTTTCGATATCGAAAAATCGTTTTTTTTTACGATGCGCATTTTCCAATACATTTTTGGAATTCAAAAAATGCTTTTTTCAAAATATTTTATAATTCAAAACTTTTTGAATTCCCTCCTGATCTTCTGAATTCTTTCCATTTTTACTTTAAGTCTGAAATTTATCGAATGTCTAATACTTGATTTTATTCGCGGCTAAATACGATTTCCAAGTTTGCAGTTCTTTTTTTTTTAACTAGTGAAAATCGAAATTATTTGATAACAAATTTAAACACAGATTTTATATAGAAATCGGATATGTAGTTACGGCTTATGCAATTTATCAGCTTATCATCATGAAAAATTATTTATCCCGACTAATCACTTATATCTCCGATCAGACTAAAAACAATTACCGGATTTTTTTTTTTTTTTTCGTACCGATAAAAATTTAGAGTGAACGAAAATTGGGCCACCTTTTGCGTTGCTTCATTCTAATTTTTTTTTCTTTTCATGATCCCGGATGTTTAGAAATTACAACATACATAAATTATGCTTGATATCACCTACATTGAACAAAGTATGTTAAACCCCATATACGTATAAGAAAAAATTTGAAACTTTCATACTTACGTAGATTCGGAGAGTATATATGTCGGTAGGTGTAGAGGCAAAGCGTAGAAACTGTAAGAGGCTTTCTCCGGGTGTGGAATGCCGTAACTCCATACTCCGCCTTATCCCTACACAAGCAACTATTTACTATGTAGTATCGAGCTACGGCTACTGCGCCCAACGCGAGTTGATACCTTCGATCTGCAGCTCCGAGTCTCTCCTTCACTTTGTGTCATACATATTCTGTATTTCGGCTGGAAACCAGATCTACTCTAAACCGAGATTTATCGCATCCTCATCTCTACCGTCACTGCTGAGAAGTTTAAAAATATTTGAAAATATATTTACCTTATAGACAGAATAACATATTAACAAAATTATAAATGAAAATCGGTAAAGTGTCAAAATCATAAATTTGTTTAAATTTGAAATAAATTTGGAACAAGGAAAAATGTCCATAAAAAATTGATTGAATTACGTGAATACAATTTCATTGTCTATAATAAATGACGTTGATAAACCGCGGTTTCTTTTAATTAATAATAAAATTATTCAATCTCATTGGGGTCAACGTAAAAAAATTTTTTGTTCATACTGTCGATAAACAGTTTTATAGCTCGAACTCTGTTTTGCATTTTGTGTCATATATATTCTGTATTTCGGCATAAAACCAGATCTACTCAAAACCGAGGTTTATCGCACCGTCATCTCTACCGTCACTGCTGAGAAGTTTGGAAATATTTGAAAATATATTTACCTTACAAACAGAACACCATATTGACAATATTATAAATGAAAATTGATAAAAGTGTAAAAACAAATTTGCAAAATCATAAATTAGTTTAAATTGTAAATGTAAAACCAAATAAAATTGAAACAAGGAAAAATGTCCACAAAACTAATTGAACCATGAGAATACAATTTCATTGTCTATAATAAATGGCGTTGATAAGCCGCGGTTTCTTTTAATTAATAATAAAATTGTTCAATCTCATTGGGGTCAACGTAAGAATTTTTTTTTGTTCGTACTTTCGATAAACAGTTTTATAGCTCGAAGTCTCTTTTGTACTTCCTGTCATATATATTCTGTATTTCGGCATAAAACCAAATCTACTCAAAACCGAGATTTATAGCACCCTCATCTCTACTGTCACTGCGGAAAAGTTTGGAAATATTTGAAAATATATCTTATAGACAAAAAAACATATTAACAAAATTATAAATGAAAATTGATAAAAATGTAAAAATAAATTTGCGAAATCGTATGTAGCAATTTCGAAAAATTATAAATAAATAAATAGAATTTACAAAATCATACGTTTGATAGTTTATAAATGGATATTTTCAAAAGCCTTTGATTATTCGAAAAAGTAAGAAATCAATCGTTAGAATCAAAGCGATGATTCCATGCAATCAAATTGTTGGGTGACGTAGAAAAATATTTACGTTCGCGATATCGCGAGCGAACCGTAACTCTCAGGCCGTATCGGCCCTCAATAGAGTGTAGTCTTATTCTCCAGACTAAGGGATCGAGAGGCATATGGGACCGTGTGAGTCAGTTGTCGTCGAGCGACCCACAGTGACACATTGAGACGAAACAGTTCTCATTCGACCAATCTAACGAGGTTCACAAGAAAGAATACGCGAGGTTAAGGAAATTGCGAGAACGGCAACGGCTCTAGATTCTCCGATCCTTAACTATCCTTATTTTACCAAAAGGGCGGCAACGGCTCTAGATCCTTACTGGTGTGAATTACAAAGTCGAAATCATAGCTCGTACACATTATGCGCGTTAGTGAATAACGTAAAAAATCAAATTTTGTAATAATTACCGTATGCGATACTTGTTAACGTGGGTTTTTATGCCGCAACGCTTTTCCCACTGGAGCCAATAAAGATATCGTATTTTTATGGCTCAATTCATGTGTTTTATTTTATATTATGTGAATTAACCCTGATCCATTAAAAAATCTTAACATTTAAAAGCGAAAATACGAAGGAACTTCATTTTGACGGACTTTCAACCGTACACAAATACTAATTACAGTAAATGATTATGGCAGTTTTGTTGTAATCATTATTTATAACCCCATTCAAACTGTACTAAATGGATTGCAAGCTGATCGAATTTATTGAAGAAGAGTCCGAGGTTGCAAACTAGAATCATTACGTGTATTTGGCAGGAACCCGACCGGATTTTACGAGCATTTTGGTCAGCCCAGCTAGTGCATTCACAACGCCACTCAGTTTGAATTCTCGGCCCTTGAAGGTTCCAAAGTTCTCGTAACCGAAATACATTTCCCTTTTCCGGCCACCAGGGAATATCCGCGGTGTCCAAACTTTGAGCTGCTGAGCTAATTACTTTATTGCTTTAATCAATTTCCGATATTTCATCAACTATTGTTACGTCCCGAGGTAACGAGACGTTGGAAAATGAATATAGTTTTTGGGAGTTCTTGTTCGATTAAGAGTTGAAACTCAAATTTCGGATTGATATACGCGTTTATTCTTTATTCGAAGAACCAAATTTAACACTTTGAATTAATTAACTGAATAGGGAAAAAACTTCTTAATTATCGCCGTTTGTGATAATTACTAAATACTATAAATTAAGTTTATAATTAAAAGTTAGGCTCTTGAGCCTCCAATAATTTGGTTTTATTCCATGTTTCTTGTTTGACGATTGATTAAAGACTATTAAAATAAAAGTTTGATAGCATGAAGAAGGTGTGAATAAGATTTTAAGTGAGGGTTTTGGGAATCGTGGGACTGCTAACCATGCACTGCACGTTCGGACAGCGGAACTGCACAAAAGTGAAAACGGGATAAAAAGGTAGAGTAGCGGATACAATTTGGCAGAAATTTGATATACATCCGGCGCGACTGGATAGTCAGCGTCTGAAGATGTTCTTAATATAAAGAAACAAAATTAGAATATTGTGGGAATATGTAGTTTAGAAAAGGCATTAGGAATTGGAGAATTAATTGTAATGATAGGATAAAATGGGTATTAATTATATTCGGAAAAATAGCCAGGACGTAACACTATAATTGCCCAATAGCATGTTAAGTATCCCTTGATTTCGGCAGAATAACTTTTTCATTCGTCTCATAGCGGGAATCGGTGAAATTAATTTTGTCGTAATAAATTGGGAAGCTGGAAAAAAGCATAATTCAAAAGTAAATTTCAAGAATAAAAAAAAGATGCGTGTTGCAAAAACCGGTTGATGGATATTGATAGAATTTACAAATTTGTTTCTTCGCAGAAAATGTGTATCTGTATGTAATGATAGAACATCGAATTTTTTCAATATTATGAATAAATAAGGAATAAACTTATTTAATTAATAATTAATATTTGAACATAATTTTCGGTTTGAAGGATATAAAGAAAGTTGGCCCCGAATTTAATCAATACGTCGCCCACTTTAAATCGTGTTACGTAAAAAGTATACGTGCAAATAATTAAATTGTAGGTGACATTCGATGTATATTAATAACATTGAGATATAATGAAATATGGTAAATAAACATTATCAAACTAATGAAATAAACATTATTCGTTGAATAAAGTATTCGATTAATCGACACTTTGATCTGCAAAGTTAATTAAATTATTGTCTTCATCAATTGCTAATAGCTTATTAATTACAATTCATCAACGGAAAAGTGAATATTATTTGATTTCGGCGTAACGAATTTTCCGTTTATCTCATGCGTAGGTTTTCGATAATAAGTTTTGTCATGAAAAGTTGAAGGCACACAGAGAGAGAGTTCTTTCAATTAATTTCCGGCACGCTTTAGATTGCATTACTCAATGAGTGCGCATGGTAAACATAATTCGTGAAAACCGACTTATCAATATATCAATATTATAAATTTTCATAAAAAATCAGTTCATTTTTACCATAACGAAAAAATTATTTTACATGTGCCATTTAATAGCTAACACACATCTACTACCTTCATGTAGAGGTATATATTTATATTTATAAAGTACCTTTCAATGGTACTTTGATATGATCAATTACGGGCGGATTTCACATGCTCGAAGAAAAAGGGCTGAACTTACAGAGAATACTTTACATAATCACGTACATTACACATATGTGAACATCTATGGAGGACACACGTACGCGAGCGGAGAACACATATTCTCCCAACTCGAGAAGAATTTGCGTTGGAGGTATTAAAACGTCGAGTGCAAACCACCGGAGGAACTTACCGTAGGCGAGCAATCGACGAGGACCAAGTCGAGTGGAAAACTCAAGAGAGGAAAATCGACAAGAGTGCAATTCTCGTTTGCCTCTAACGCTTAGCACTCACGCGTATACGTTCTTGTCATACTGGTATTCACTGGTACAGTTACTGCTATTAAAATTGTTATGATTATATAGGTAGAGGACGTTCGCCAGGGGCGGCGGTCTTCTCCAGATTTGTGTCGACACCCACAAGAAATTTCCACACACACACACACACACATATATGCCCACGGGGCATTCTACGTCAAGTCTGCTTCATTCGTATTCGCTTATTTTTATTTATTCATTCGAACACGCTCACAGTAGTTAAATCTGAATAATTGAATTTCGAAATTCACTATCATCCGTATTAAAATGTATATAAAAATTATTAAACTGCATTGTTGATACTCACTCAAAGAATTTATTTCCTCTTGACGGGTTCACTTTTTTTTAGTTGTACTAATATAGTTTACAAATTACCGTATTTTATTGATATTTCGGACAACAGAATCTAGGAAAAAAAAATTCAATGTGGGCAAGAAATATTTGGAGGTGTAAAAAGGAGGTGTAGGCATTAGTACTACTGGCAAACGCATTATCGAGATGCCACGACCACTGCACTGTTTACAGTGTCTTTTGCCGTTATTAGGTATCAGTAATGGTAATGTAAGTTAAATATCAGCTTCTCCATTACATAGTAGGCGTAACAAGGATTGGCGTATATATGGTAAGAATTTTTCAAAATCTCATTACATTATTGCATCAATACTTACGGCGAAATTATATGCATCATTGTGAACTTTGTCACTAATAGAAATATGTACTAACTCTTGAATTAAGGAAGTAAATAATTGAATTGAAAAAAATTAACTGAATGTCAACCATTTTCAGAATTTGAAATAATTTTTTCAAAAATTCTATACTCTTTGTATAACTTAAAGCCAAATTTATAATTTAAGTGAGGCCAAATAAAATTCGAACAAACCAATATTTTTACTAACCTAATGACATTTGATCGGGTGTGGCTCAAAATATCGAAAAATCAAAAATCAGAACGACTCAAATTCCGAAATTTCAAAATCGCGAAGTTTAAAATAGTGGACAGATCGATATTCGAATGTTTTATTGTCGACAATAACATAATTAACAAGTCAACATTTCCTATTCGATTTAATTGAATACACTAAAGCTTTATTGATAAGCCAATAGTTGTATTAATCTCATTAGATATTCAACGAAACTGAAAAAAAAAAAAAAGAAAAAAAGGCCGCACCATGTAAACAACAGTGTGACATAATATCTCTCAAAGTTATGATCATTTTTGTAGATTATAGTAGTGTTAGTAGTAGTACTCTATCGAATTTCGCAGCTACTATGCCGTAAATATCGACAACTCTATACAGTAAGTGGTTTATCGACTACCTGTCAGTGTCTTTTTCTCTCAGCCTCCCCACCAATATACGATTACACCCCACGACCACTCTATTCCAATCTCGGTAATTCACGGTGGCGCAACGACAGCCGCACATACGGACACCCAGGTATGCCGTCTGGCATAGGTACGCAATGGTGTAGCACGCCGTATTCCCCGTATGCAAGTGCAGTCGTCCAATATCCATGAGCACGTGTGAGAGCTCGATGTGGACAATTTTCATTCCAGCTCTTCGATTCTCTTACTCAACCTCATTGGCGGCCGCACGAACACCCGCCACACAAACGCCGTTTCGAATTTTCATATACGAGTCATTTACTATCAAGCAGACCACTTTTTTTATCAACTTCACGAATGCTTTCGAAAATTTGCCGACAAATTGTAAACTGCTTTTGAGAAGCTTTGATAATTTATTCTATTTTGTAAAAAATTACTGGACATTTTTTTCCATTTGGCGAATTTGTCTTGTTTTAAAAGGGGTACAATTTTTTTTTTTTTCATAGCATGTAAATTATTTCACAGAGAGTTTGGAATTTTATGCAGTGAGGAAAAAAAAGTATGGATGGGAGTCGAAAAGTTTACGTAGTTAAAAACAAAACGCATAAAGTTTAAATATTTTCTCATTTTTTTGGATCTTGATTTTTGGACGAAATAAATTTGTAGATGCGGTTATGTCTATTTTAGCGCGGGGTTATTATACAAGAGAAATTCTATCAATTGTGTCTGTCATTACTAATCATATCTAGGAGAATTTTATTTTTGCGTATTTGTAAATTTAAAAAAAAGGAAGAGGTGAATCAATGAAACTAGCCCAGTTGACAAGAAATGCCCGATACATTTTGTTGCCAATGTGAGGGAGTCCTGGCAATGTTACACGAATATGTGCCGATTACCGTTTCAATTTCACTCTTCTAACACTATTATACGAATTGCGCGATGTCGCACGATGATTTCGCAAATGTAAATTTTCGAATTTGTTATCTGAAAGGGAATGTGCAAATATTTATTCGCCGTTTTTTCTTTCTTCCGTTTGTCTGTTTATTGAAAATTTATTTACGAGGGGAATAATCATGTCGGTGGAGCTTTGATTTTAATTAACAGAGACGGCTCTCGACACGGTCCAATTAAATTAAACTCGTTGGAGTTGCACACAGGTTAGAATCAGAAGGATGTATTTTTTGTGCGGACGAACTTTGAAGTTACGTCGTTCTGTCTTTGGTCGTGCCGGTATTTTCCGCGGTAACGCATTGATCGAGTATCGAGTGCGACTGAGATAATTATCGAGTTTGCTCTGGTGGCATCAAGGTCTCATTAACTCGGCAATACTTTCCGACAGAGCAACGGCAGGTGTCTGTGTAGTCGTGTCCAATAATCGTTGATTTAGTAATTATGACACGACTGAATCTCGACAGTTACGAGCTATAGGAATATAACAGAGAAGATGAAAAAAAAAATTTGTGGCGTGTTGCCTCGAGATAAAAATGTCATTCAAATAAAAAATAACCTCCGTTGACTCGCATCGAATTGGTTTAATCTAACGTGTATATAATTTCTGAAAATTTTTATTTATAAAACGTTCCCGGAGAATTCACGTTCAATTCTATTAAATACATTCTGTTAAATTCATTCAAAGATTTCCATTGGCTGTTAGAATTAAATTTTTATTGAGTTTCATTATAATTCAAATAATTTGTTTCAAGGGATTTTATTTTAAGTGATGCTGCGAGTTTAAATCGATTTGTCTAATTGATTTTAACATTGAGTCCGTTTAAATTAATTGATTCAATTGATTTCAACGTTGAGCCAGTTCAAATCGATTGGTGCAATTTTTGTAACCAATTGAAATTAGATTGTTTTGTGTAAATCGATATTTTGTGTCAGTGTGCAGGTGTTTTCTCAACCGCAGTTTTCCGTGTGTTTGAAATTTCGTCGCCTTGCGAGGCAGATCTCTCGTCGCAGAGATGCGCGACTAGTTTGCTGCGTTCCTCGCAAGAACGTCCGACTTTCCATTCCGATCTCGAAGCGGCGATCTGTGCCAACGTACCGCGCGCGGTACGTACTGGTTCTATCGTGATGTCAGTGCCACGATCGCGCGTAACATCATTCTCGACGTTGGAAATTTTCATTCATTCCAATCCGAAGGTCGTTGATGCTCATCCGTTTCCAATCAGCGGACTCAATTTCTGCCATTTTTTTTACTGCGTCACTTATTTAGTATTCTCTGTAATTTCAATCACGTTTTTCTTTTTACTATCTTAGATCTGCTCTATATTTGGTATTATTACCACTAAAAAGCATTCTATGTCTTTTTTTTAGATTTTTAAATTCAATACTCAAAAAATCGCTATTTTTTTCTTACCTGAGCGTATCTCGGAAACTTGAAGTTACGAAAAAAAATAAAATGCACATAAAAGCTGCAGCCTTGTGTTAGTTTTTAACCCAGGCATTTAAAATCATTTTCACGACCTGGTAACACTGATTTTTTATTTTTTTAAATTCAATACTCTAAAAATCGCTATTTTTTTTTTCAAGTGATCGTATCTCGGAAACTTGAAGTTACTGAAAAAAAAATGCACATAAAAGCTGCAGTCTTGCGTTAGCTTTCAAACCAGACATTTAAAATCATTTTGACGTCCTGGTAACACTGAGTTTTTACTGAAAAACGAAAAAATTCGAAAAAACGGATACTCTTCTGCGATATCAACTGTAATGGATGTCAGGATCAGGATACTCTGGATTCTTTTCAGCCAAACATAAAAAATCAGTTTATGAATGCGAAAAAAAATTTTTTCATTTTCAGTAAAAATTCAGTGTTACCAGGACGTGAAAATTACTTCACATGTCCCATTGAAGAGTGAATACATAACTACAAATTTTATGTATGGACTTTTCACTTCACTAACTTCAATTTTCCGAGATATTGTGACCATGAAGTAAGAAAAGCGGCGATTGTTTGAATATTGGGATAAAGAATAAAAAAAAAATGATGAATTTTGGTGGTACCAAAAAAGAAAATAGCTCAACTGACGGCGAATGCTTTGGATAGAAAACGTTCGGGCTTGGCAATTTTAATTGACCGGCCGGTTAAGAGATTGTGCACCGCGTAAACTGTTGCTTCTGCGTAGTATCTCGGATGCTGGGATGAAAAAACGTATTGCACTGACGTTTGTAAGTACGCAGGAGTAAAAGAAGCTTCGTGGACGATTAACGATCGGTGTTGGAACGTCGTGAGTTCTCGTTCGCACCTCCTTCTCACCCGGTCCTCGTTAAACACCTTCGTCGCTTCTTGCACGTGTACGTGACTGCAGTACGATTTTACCATTACACCTGGCGCATGGATTCGCCGTCTGTCCATGTGTCGTTGATCCGCTAAATCCCACCGTAAATTGTGTTCGCTACGTTAGCCACATATAAAATTTGCAGAATTAGTAATATTGAAGACAATTCCTTGAGGAACTCTGTTGAAACCAATTTTTATGGAAGAATCGATAGGGGATGTAGGAGGATATTCTAAATACATTATCAGTAAAATGCTTCTGACATGAAAATGCATATGCATATGTATAAACGTGATCTGGTAAGTGATCGTAAAACGAAACCCGGAACATTATACTTAAGCATACATGAAAAGATATTTATTCAATCGAGATACTGATTATAATTGACCGAATCTTAAAAGATTTTAAAAGCTCGGGAATTTTCAATCAAATTTTCACTCGTATGTTTATTTTTAAATTACACTATCGTTATGCAAATCTTCAGTGAGGAAAAAAAAATAGATCGGCGGATTGGATGAATGTAATTCGCGGGATTCATTAATCAATTAATAAATATGAAAGCCTTTGACATTTGCAATTGCAAATATCATCGACGAGACAATCGCAATTTACGCGCTGCTAATTCACGACGCAAATGGGCGTTGTTACATTAGCTGTACGAAGTTTAATCGAATAGAGTATACCGCAGAATCGGTATAAAAGCCGAGGCAATTTTCCGATCAACTCTGTTGCGCTTCATTTTTTATGAGGAAATTGATTGCCTTTAAGAAGAGATTGCGCGCGCTTGTAGATAAATTAGCGGGACAATTGCTTTGATGTCATGTATTTTCACGACCCGGTAACTAATCAGGAATCATAACTCGAATGAAATGATATGTACGACGTATTTTCCGTCTCAGACATTTTTATTAAGTCTTTCCAATATTGATCATAACTGGTCACATTTAAATACACATCGAAAGTACGGTTCGCATATTTCATTTTTATTTCTTCGTCAGTCTGTTGCATTACGCTTTTTTATTTTTAACATCGTTAAGCGAATCTTTTTGAATAAGTAAAAACAAAATTGCAAGTGAAATGTGTGAAATTAATTCGCGAGTAATGCATCAATTAAAAATTAAATTACGTTGAGCTATTCCACCGTCGTTTTGCTGTTTAATTAATTAATCATACGACGCGGCGATAAAAATAAAAACGTCACGTGTTAAAAATCCTCTGGTACCCAACATCTACACGTGTATTTAAATTCCAGTTAGCGCATCAGTGTTAACAAGGCGCTGATTAGAGCGCGTGTAGCGAAGAATCGTCGTTGGCGATGTAAAACAAAAAAAGGAACACGAAGTGGGTCAGAACGACAACTGTCCGAACTTGTGTTTTATTTGCATAGAACACAGATCGAAAGGTGAGAAAGAAAAGTGACAAATCTGACTAATTCGCAGATGTATGTATTTTCGTATGCATAGGAATCGGCGAATGTATGTCGAGTGTCTTCGAGAGATCATCGAATTTTTTTTTAACCGTCGCGTTAAGAGGCACTAATACGCGGCTGGAAATTTCTTCGCCCAATATCAAACGCTTATAGGGCTGACTTTCTCGCACTTTTGTGTTTCCGTTTGAACGAAAGTTTCTCTGAATTTCAAAAAGCTCGAAGCTCAGTCCAATTCCGCGATACTTCCGCACATTCTATCAAAATTTTGAGCTCTATCTGCCGAGTATTTTGGGAGAAGATAATTTTCAAAATTTAGAACTGTGGTGGAAAGTGGTGGGGAAAAGTATCACTGCCTCTTTATTTATGCAAGTGAAATATATGAAAAAAACAGACGCGGAATGTAGAAAATTATGGTGCATAAAATACATGTTAAATGTATTTTAGAGTGGTCAATTATGACATACTATCCCTCGGAATCCTCCCTACCCTTCGGACGCTCTTTTTCTGTGACTGAATTTCACACTAACCCTCGGGAACCTCAGCCTATCCCTCGGCAATGCTACCGACATAGAAAAATATATTAGGTCCGTAACATACATGCTCAATGTCTGAAGGGTTCTATATGGTTCTAAGGGTGTGTAACATACATGTTCAATATCTGAAGGGTTCTATATGGTTCTTAGGGTGTGTAACATACGTGTTCAATGTCTGAAGGGTTCTGTACGTCCCATATAATTTACATATATGTGTGCCAAAAAATTTTACATATATCTTTGCCCACATATATGCAAAATATATGAGATATATACGTGAAATCCATGTGAAATATATTTCATAAACGTTCAGTGTCAAAAAGTGTTATACCTATACCAAATATGTTCCGCATATATTTTCATTTCCTATCGGGACATCGTTTCCTTAGGTCCCCCGCCCTCTTGCCTCTGGATTGTTGCAAAGGGGGACTACATTTTTCCACAATACAAAAAATAGACAACGCCTCCAAAAACAGCGCGACCCGAATAATTCTTGAGAGTCGCGACGGCGAATTTTATCCGAAACCTGGGGTCAGTAATAAATAACGAAGATAAACAAACAACAGTAGTTCAGCAAATGATAAAAAAATCTGTGTCAGCATAAAAACAGCTTATATTCAATAAACATCCATTTTCTGGGGAGTCCCGATGTAAAGGAAAAAGTGACGGAATCGGCAATATCCTGATGAGACGAGCGATGAAGAGGGACCAACCCGAAGAAGCTGCATGAGAAGCCGAGGAGATGAAGAAGCGGAAAATAGTGGGGACAAAACGCGCAGGTGAGACTGCGAAGGTCCGTCAAGGAGGGGGAAAACGTGGAGTGCAGCAACAACCGCGCGCTCCTTCTCCTTTCCTCAGGTAGGCACTTCACCGGCTTTACTAGTAACAGCATTGGATAGGCCTGAACGGGGGCGACTTTTCAACGGCGAACGAAGCTACAAACCGAGAGTCTCAGAGTCGTGGCGAGAAATGAACAGCCAGTCCGAGACTTGACTCCGTCACGTCATCGTCTTTCTCGTGAGCTGGTGTGTAACGTAGAAAGCCACGCGGATAATATAACGCGGTACGCTTGTGAGGCAGCAGCTGCTACCAAAATGGCCGCGTCCTGATACCAGTGCCGAAACCACTGGTTGGACTCTGCCGTTCTCGGGCTCTTCACATTTTTCAAATCCTTCGTTGAAACGTCTCTATTAATTTTTTTAAAGCCACATGCAAAAACCGACAATTAACAAAAACCGATTTTATCGATTTTTGTGGGATCGTTATATTGTGGAGAAATTCCTTTTGTGTTTGGGTGATGTTTTATTTATGTGCGCGGTATTAGACACCCTTTAAGCCGAGGATTAAAAACATTTATCCAAATCGTCTCCGGTTAAAGGTAATTTTTCAGCAGATCATTCAAATAGGCTTCGGAGTCTTACCGAAAAAAAATTCATTACCGTCACTCGGGAAGGGAGAATAAACGTACCACGTGGGATACTTTTATTCTTCGCCTACGTCTTTGAAATTCAATTTCGTTGCGCAAATAACATTCGCGAGTTTACTCGAATATAAATCATTTTTCTATTCATTCAGTCAATGCCATGTTTGGTCTGAATTTAGTTCGCTCCAGAAAAATGGAATTTTTTTCAAATTACATAAATTGTATCTTTTCCGGGTGCAATTCCATTAAGCTGATGTTTTAATAACAACATTTGTTTGATGTTGCCTGTAGAACTTATCTAGTTTGAATAAATTAATTTCGATATGATCTACATTTTTAATAATTGAAAAAAAAAATATTGGTCACTTGTTTTAAAAAAATAAACACGTTATGCCGATTTCACTGGGAGTGATAATGGATGTTTCAATATATAGAACGTCCGTTTACGATGCGGATTATGGTTACGTGCTCTCAGTGAGCATCGGCTACTTCTGCTTGCGGTGTATCGTGACAGTCAGCAGTAGCGATTGGAAAGTAAACTCCTCGCAAATGCCTCACCCATACCGATTTGGATTCCCAGCGGTTTTGTTCCCGGTTCGCACGGAGAACTGTCGTCCTTGGCATTCGTACCCACGACTGTTTATCGCTATGCAGTTAAAAGCGAACTTCAGATTTTTTTGGTTTCAAAAGAAAGGAAAATCGGTTGAGACCGGGAAATTGTATCCGATTTATAATTCCGAACTGGCATAATTCTTTTGTGCCTTTGCGATTGTATTATCCGTTACGATTCTATTAGGGATTAGCTTTCTTTGCAAGGTCTTCATTAAAGAATGTACATTTTATTTAAGCAAAACGAATTTGTATAAGGAAATAAACATCTTCGAAGTAGATCGGATCGGTTTGAAACGGGTTTGATAAAAAAAAGTCTGTTCTTTCGGAACAAAATTGTATTACGATTACAGAAATTCCCCTAAACCGGAAATTAAATGTAGAAAATATTTTTCCGAATGCGAGAAATAAATGGTGAAAAACACCTTCGCGATCCGAGAATTTATTATAAGACACCGAAGAGTCGAATTGTATTGGAAATCGAAGAAAAAAAATGGCTGAAAGATCAATCGTGTCTGTTGATAAAATTTTTCAAATTTTTCACCAAAGTAATTGAATTAACGACAATTAAAAAGTGTTATTGACAACAATCAATAAAAACCGCGAAGAACAATGTTATTTTCGATTTCATTTAAATTCGAACGGCGTCAAAATCCAGGCAAAGATATAAATTTTTCGTTATTACGAGCGAACCGGTTTTCTCTCATAAATAGAATAAAATTTGAATTACAAAAATGTCGATGAGTGAAAAAAAAATCGAAACAATTTTTTAGGTCGGATAAAAAAGCGACCTTTAGTCGAACACGTGGTTTAGAAATCCGCCATTCAAATTGCAGTGGAATGAATAATAGTGAAAACGATCGAGCCGTCCTTGACGCTATTTATCGATCGTTATATTTTATATTATTATTATATCCAGCGGTGAATTCCAGTGGACTCCCAAAGCGGTCGCATTCTTATGCAGAAAAATGCCAGAGGAACGTTGAATTTTTATGATCACCTCGAGCAATGCGATTCACCTCGTGGCCGTGATAAAAATAGTTACCGATCTCATCATCTCGTGTTGAGAAAGGAATACTTTTGCAGTGTTGCGATCGTTGGCGGAAATCGAGTGCTCGCCGCAGCTTGACCAATTGCGGAGTCCAGTCTCTGGCTTCGGTTATGACCGGCATGCGAACCTTAATGACGGTGCGTGATACGTATCAGCAATAACGCACCTACACTGTCTTGCTTCGATATCGTGAAATGTTTATTTCTTGCTCGTGATAGTGATCTCCGGTATTTCGTTAACTATGTAAATGTTTATCCAAAATGAATACCACATATATATAAGGTAATTTTCATCTTTAATGTAGGTCAAACGCTGTTATCGTGCGTCGTGGTTATATTGAATTTTCTGTGACGATTTACTCGCTAATTAAGGATCTATAGATCGATAAGTTTCATTTCATTACAATTTGAGTACTTTGCGGTACTCAATTGGAGATTTTTTTTCAAACCTGCCGAACAGGATATTTATTTCAGTGTTATTAATGAATACAAATGTAAATTATCAAAAAATTGATATCAATTTATTAGTCAATAGGAATTAACGACAAAGAAATTCACCTCCAACTTTCCTCCAACGCTCGAGGAAAAAAATGATAATAATAATAAAAACACGTCGCCATGAAATTCCATGACGGCTATGAGAACGCCGAAAATTTTTCATGTCGTTTCTGCTTGAGAAACAGTCCCGAGTCTCTATTAACTAGCCAGCTAATTTCGGAAAGCCTATTCGCCAGGTATTTCAACCATCTACTAAACAGGTTTTCCTTTTTTTGTTGTTTAGGATCCACGAAACTTAGCATCTGAATTCGAGGATTTCGTGGCACTCCTTCTTCTTCGTTAACGGAAGATAAGACGAAGAATAAAAAGTAACGAAGAGGTGTAACTCATGCGGTGGTCAGCAGCAAGGTTATCGGCATTTATCGAGTGTGGAATCTTAACATTTTAACCGAGTCTGTGCTGTTGCTGAAAAAAAAAAATTAATAATAACTGAGGAAAGGAGACTCACCGGAGAGTGCGGCGATAACGATTCAACACCGACGACAAATTCAGAGCTTCCTTCGTTGTGTGCATGTGTAATAAGTGCGTGGTTGTGTTGGTGGAACGATCGGCACGCGGCCTGTGGTTTGCGTTTAACGGTATCGTGTAAAGGCGGTGGCTCTGCGAAACCCGCAAACACGATCGAATTCCAACGGACACGATGATTCAACGAGGAAAGTTGCTTCGCCTCTTGGCGTTTGCAGCGCTGCTATTAATCGAACAAACCCTTGGACATGTGGCCCTAACTTTTCCACCAGCGAGAAAATACGATTTGGACTTTTTGGACAGTGCCAGAACACCGGGACCCTGTGGAATGCCACGAGGTGAGTTTCTTACTTATTTTTAAATTAATCAATTAGGGGGGGGGGGGGGGGCGACAAGTAAGTCATTATATTATTGTTATAAGGACGATTTTCTGCTTGACCGAAGAAATAAAAAAATAATAAATGGTCCCCTCTTAGAATGAAGCCGAAGGATTTATTTGTGAATGAACTGACCGACTGGGTCAGTATTGCGGTTATTGGAATTTCGAGGAGGCCCTTTGAAATCCGTTGCTTTATTTCGGCAATTGAATTCTTTCGTTTCATTGTCACGATTTTTATTTTCGAGATACATGAAAAACGCCCGTCGGCGTTATTGAATTCCGATGTTTCACAACACCGCGGGCAATTCTACGTAGTTTTTGTTTCCTCATAGAGGAAGCTTTGTTTTTTTTTTTTTGTTTTCGCACATAAAACCTCAACATTTATGACCTCAAGCGCATTTTTTTTTCGTTCTACCCCGTCATCGGATTAATTTGATCGAGTAATATTTACACGAGTCTTCTTCAGCTGTAACTGCGTTTTATATTGGGATTTTGAGGGGCCAAATTCCAACTCCGGACCGGTTCGCTACATTACTTGATTACAACCAGTCCATCGTTTTTTTTTCTCTCTGCTCGCTCTTAACGTTAGGTATCATCAATATTCCGAAAAAATTCATTGCTGCGTTATAATTAAACTATCCATTCATTCCATAAATAATTTGATATCCGATCTTTGTTATTTACAAAATTTTTACATACGTATTAGTAGAAAAATGCATACATGTTTGATAGAGAATGAATATTTTTACTTCAACAATTGAAACAAAATATCATGAAAAGAGGAATAATGGATGATGTGGAAAGCAATTATATTTTTACTCGCTTTAAAAGTTCGTATTCAAATTTTTCGGCATCATGGGTATACGTTTTTTTTATAAACGATGCAGGATATTCGAATAATACGTTTTATGCTTTATGCTTATGGAATAAATAAACGAATAGTGAGGTGGAGGGTCATGGTGGTTGCATCTCTGTTTCAATGGAAAGCATAAAAATGAAGAAGAAAAATTTAATGTGTGTTCGTTGCGTTTTATGCCGTACCGCCATAAAAACTCTGTATAATATTTAGATATGCGGGACAAATATTACTGAAGCGTAGGAAAATACATGTAATAATAAAAGCAAAGAAAAAAAAGAAATCACGTTACTTCATGGCTGAGCTCATTCGAGTGAAAATTATGAGAGGTCCTCTTTCTTTTTATTTTATACTTTTTTTTTTTTATCGACCCGAAGGTAGCATGAATGAGAGATACTCTAGTGTGTAGTATACTATAGAATAGACGAAAAACCGGTTGGTCGGCTTAACGCCGAAAGCGCTTGTCTGTGGAATTCGTCGATTTAGGTAAAACCCAGTGCCTTGCTGAGAATTTCCGAAGAATCGATGCCGAGAAGACCATGTTTGAGATTGAGCTTCTGAGCCTCTGATGCAAACTGCCATTATTGCTTGCTTACAAAGTAAGAAATCGGTTCGTTAAGTATTTATCGAAATAAGCGCAGTGTCGTTAGGGTTGGATTTGAGATAAACCTTTGTCTGATGGAAACTATCCGAAAGTATTGAAGTATATGTTTAAATTTTCATTATTAGTTGTTCAAAAAGTGAAAAATCGTTATTCGTATCGTCTATCGGTATCGTGTTAAGAATTGCTAAGAAAAAATCGCTTTCGACAACGCCAGTTTTCAGAAAAATCTTGCTCTGATAAGAACTGCAAAAGGATATTGAGCATTCAGATATAATCTTATTTCTGTCGATTCTAAAACTGGAAAATCGGGATCGTCTCACTTGCACGACGTAAACATCATTCCCAGTAGAGTGAAAAAGAGAAATATGTGAATAGTGCCTTCCCGAACGAAGCATCAAAGATGTTGTGTCACAAGCAAAACATGTTTCACGGTTTGGAGGCCTCTCGTATCTCCAGAAACTGATCAATACATCCTACGCACATTAGCGGCTGTCAAATAGAGGTAAGATTTCATGATGAATGGTACAAAGAGCAGAATAACGTCTCTGTCAGTGGTATTTCAAATTTTTAACGAGCTTCCATCAAAATATTTCCTTGCTGAAAAAAAATGATGATCATTCAAAAGTTAAGATTAAATTATGCAACTAAAAGTTTGTTAGAATTAAGTTGAACTAAATTATATATATATTCGAATAATTTTTAATAATCGAGGTCATCTTCTCGTGCTTGCCCACATAATTAAATATGTATATAAAATATGTGTGTTGCAAAAAGTTGCACATTTTGTACGTATATCTGATCTATCCTTGTAAAAATCGATGACAGATATATGGAAAAATATTAAAAAATGTATATATATATATGTACATGCACCTTTTTGTATGTGAGTGCAAACAAATGTAGCGTCTTTGATAATTTTTATCTGTGTGACAAAAGTAGAAAGTTCAAAAGTCACATATACTCTCCGACAGGTATAAACTCGCTTTCTAAAATTTTTCTGAATCAAGGACATGTCTCAGAGGTAGCAAAAAGGTGATAACAAGTATACGAGTTCCTCTTGATAAAACGCCAGTTGAATGCATTCAACACATTTTTCTTGTGCTATCCATGTGAAGCCCTCCGCTTACCGTTTGCTCGGTAAAAAGTACGTCGGCCTTTCGCCACGGAAATTCTCGCGCGCGCCATAGCGAATAAGAAATAACAGAGAGGCGAGAAGAAACGTCAGAGAGGAAAATTGCCACAAGTTTATTATTTCCTGAGTGAAGTCGATGGATGCGATGACGAGGATGCCCGGAGTGAGCGAAGATAGACATTTTCTTTGGGTATACACACATACCTGCTGGTGAACTTCGTTCTCGCGGTAAGGTTCCAACTCGTGGCTGAAGGAGGTAGAACGGCGAACGTCCGCCACGAGTTGTTTTCGAGAGAGCGTTGGCTCGGTTGCTGGTTGTATGAAAGCTCGAGTCTGCTTCGTAGTGCTGGCTTATATACTATGGGAAAACGACATTAAAACACGGTAACTCTGTCTCTCTTCGTCGTTGCGCCGTTACCGTGGCTGTTGCTCTCGCAGTGATATGTACAGGGTGATGCAGAATTATTTACATTTTTTATTGTTTCATATTATAGATCGTTAAAGGTTCTTGAGTAAAGTTACTTAGCCGTTTTTCAAAATACCCCATGGTTATTTAATTATAGGCATTATAAATTTGAATAAGTGGACCAATTAGAGGAATCCATTTTCCCGCGCTATGAGTGGTAAGGGAGGGGTGGGGCCTGGAGACAGCCATAGAGCGATCAGCCCGCCTCTCCGACTCTTGACCCGGCAAAATGGTTCGCTCTGATTGGTTCATTTATTCAAATTACCGTTGTTACCGTAACTTTTTATCTCGCAGTGATATATACAATGTGTTTGAAAATTCTTCATAAACTCTTTGTAGAGTTTGAAGAGTTGAACAAAAAACTTATTTACCCGTTTTTCGAAATTCGTAATGGTTACTTAATTATAAGCATTACAAATTGGAATAATTGAACCAATCGGAATATCCTATGCCCACGTCGACTCCTGGCGCGGGAAAATGGCTCGCTGCGATTGGTTTATTTCGATTCAACTTTTAAATGCTTCTAATTTGAGAACTATTGGGCATTTCGAAAAACGGTTAAGTAACTTTTTTCAGGGAATGATTAGCTACATCATTCACTAAAAAGTTTTTAATTATTCTGTACCACCCTGTATAGTGGTTGTAGTAAAATAGATATAAGCAAGTATTCCACGGGGATATGCAGCAGCAACTCGCACCGTCCGATTCACGACGAAGTCAACAAGAGACTTTCACCGTTGTGGAGTGTACCAAGTATGTGCGCCGGGAACTCGTGCGCCAACCTCTAAGGAGGCACTTGCATCGTAGCTTCTATTGGGTATTTTGCCCCGTAAGCCAAGTACATTCCTAGTAATGGTTACTTTGTCTTGCTCCAATTCAACCCTTTCAACGTGGGTTGAAAGTCTCACATTCGTTATGTACATTGCATAGTATTCGGTTTATTTGAAATACGTGGATATTTTTCCAAAGTCGAAACAGAAACCATTATTTCAAAAATATGCTCATTTAATTAAGGACATGCGCATGAAACAAAGAGTTTCATTGCATTGAATGAGAACATTCCGATAAAAGAAAAAATTCGAAAAAATAAATCCTGTAGAAAAATGTTATCTGCATTTTTTATATTTATTAATAACTTTACGATTTTTATTTTCATTCCCTCAGAATTTGAACCAACGATAGAAATTAATTAAAATTCCCTTCGATGAAGGGGTTAAGGGTATAAAAACGAAGATGGGAAGGGAAAAAAATCTGCGCTTCGATTACGATGATTATTCAATGCAAAACGGTAACCCGATGCTCCGGAACGATGCGGCGGATATCGCGTTCGCCCAGGTGAATGCACCTGAGTCCCTAGAGTCGCGTCGCAGAGCGAGTACTACCTGATTATGTGCCTCCTGGGTTAGCGTGCGCTGCGCACTCGAGGGTCGTATACTTCGGGACATACCTACGTATGTATGTGCACTATATAACATCATGGATAATATACACTAGTAGGTATGTAGCCGAGGTGCATAAAGTCGTTTCGATACGTAGGTAGATACGTGAATTCCCTTGCACGCGAGCATAGAGACTATAGAAGCTATAGTAGAAGCGCAAGAGTGGTGTGGAATAAGACGATGGTGGAGGACGAGGAGTGGGAGCAGTTTCTAGAGGCTTTGATATTTCCTTGAGAGGTCAGCCGCACCTGACTCTGGAATTTCGTACAGGAGCGACCCTATTATCCGTGTTTTCGCATAACTCGCCGAGCAGGTGCACAGGAAACCCGGCATATTAATAACGAATATTCAAGCCAGCACCAAATTTTGATTTATCAGCTGGAAATCCGTAAATTGTGATCATAGCTTTAGAAAAAAAAAAAAACAATTATTCCCTCTTTTGGTAATCGATAAGGCCCTATTCTGACCCTTATGGGCTACCACATTCCTTGATTATTTCAAGACCTCCGGCTAAAAGACTCTTCCATGATTATTCCAAATTCCTGTGGGATTCAATGAGAATAATTTGAATATTTGATATTAGATTAGGATAGGGTGATCAAACGATCGCATCCTTCGAACTATTGA
The DNA here is from genome assembly GCA_947507545.1 of Clistopyga incitator. Classification (NCBI taxonomy): domain Eukaryota; kingdom Metazoa; phylum Arthropoda; class Insecta; order Hymenoptera; family Ichneumonidae; genus Clistopyga; species Clistopyga incitator. The sequence goes on from OX382176.1 coordinate 9,513,819, forward strand.
TCCTGTAAATAAATCTGTACGGTCAATCGGTAAAGTACTTTTCAACAGACAAAATGGATTATTGCTCGTCGCAATCGGATTGATATTAGGGCTGACTCTTTTTGAAAAATGGATAAAAAAATGACCTCGGACATTTGCAGATATCAATTGGTTTTATTATAGTATCAAAGCAGTGAATTAATTGTTCTATGAAGACCTGATGCTGCTTCCTGAGTAACAACTCGGAAAAGTTTATTAAATCACCATAGAATTGTGGAAACGTGTTTGAAAAATGTAGCGCTCATTTGACTAGCGCTCCAACCGCCTTAAATTTCGCTTCATAGAATCGGTGTGCGTGTAGAATAAATTTTACCTGGCCTCACGTAGTTGTCCGGGGTCAGGATGCCCGCGAGAGGAATTCTCGTAGCTCTCGGGCCTACAGGTTTATATAGGGGGCAAAAAAAAAAAACTGTTCCATGTGGGGCTCGGATGGTTTCGCAGGTCAGCGCATCGTAGTTGAGAGGTTGGAGAGAATTACGTCCGCAGGCAGATACGGATGCGGTAATAGCTCTTCGCCATCAGCGAACGAGTGGGAAATAGCAGCACGAGCGAACTATACTAGCACAGCTACTGTTTCCTGACACGAGATTGCGCACCGAGGCCTGAGAGGATAAGAAAGAAAAAGGAAAAGGAAAAATATGACGCCGCAAAAATACGCAAGAAAGGGAAAAAAGGCTGCGGAGAAGCTTTTTAATGAGGCTCTTGGGATTCTCCGGACTCACGTGCTATTCGAATATTCTTGCACTTGCGATTCGCCCTCATATCGTGACTTGCTGATCCTTTGCGTGCCTGCACCTATAATATGTTTTAAAATTACTATATGCGAGAGTCACGCTGCAAGTTTATTTATTACGACTCAGTCATTAGCAAGAATATGCGCGGAAGCCACTAATTAATTAATTAGTCAGTGTAAATATATTTTTATTCGTTTTGCTTGCATTTCTGGACATTGCGGGGACGCATCGTGATAAACGGGCTCGCATTATTGGCAGCGTCATGTCAAAAGTGACGCACACATTTTTAGGCCCTCGCTTTAATTGTTAAGAACATTGACAAATTATTTGAGAATTTTTTGTTTTAGATTTTGGTTGAAAATAAGTACGCAATGTGATCATGCAAGTTGTAAATGTGAAGAAACATGGAATAACCTATATAAGCCATGAATCGATGCTATTGCTGCTATTTATTGCAAAGTCACGATGCAGACAAAAAATATCAGCGCGGAAAAACAGATTCAAGGATTTCGTAAGCTCTGTTAGTTTATTCAGGCGTTTGCCAAGTCCAGAAAAGAAAGACGAGGCAAATTTACATTTTTTTTGCTAGTCACGATGATTCTCATTCCCCGAGGTCTCTGCGACTGGGAATCTTTTTTGAGTGTCTGAGTATTGAGTTCTGCGAAATGTTTTGCAATCAACTGGCGCATTAATCATTTTGTAGAATAACAACAACAAAAATGGTAAAAAATATAATGCACGTTTGGTAAAGTTACCTTTATGAGGAAGTATGTTGTTTTCAAATTCGGCTTTCTCATGGAGAAAGCTTTGCATAAGTTATGGAAAAAGCTCGTATGGAATGTGCAAAAAACCTGGAACATATTACCTCATTCATTTTTATGGTACGATATTTTGCGCAATAAATAACAGTATTACAATTAGATGCGGTACCGTGGGTTAATTATTTCGTAGAAGCTTCAACATTTTTTCTAAACTCTGTCACATATTTGTCGCTTACATCTGAAAGTTACATATTTTTTTTGCAAATACGTAGAAGCCCGACAAAAAATTGAATGGAGGTATAGTAAATTTCCATGAATTTTAAATGGCAGAATTGAGGCCTTTAACGGAAGGGTTGCATGTTAAAATAAAAATCTCATATTTTATCAAGAATTATTAATATACTTGCAAACGATGCGAGGGTGAATATTGGGATTCGTGCGGACCCCAAATAACGACCCTTATAACACACACACACACATAGATACAGACGTAAAAAACATTTCTTTCTCGACAACTTTTTTTTACCTTTTCAACCATTAAAAATCACGAAACAAGATATTTATGGAAACAAAGCTTTTTCTCCGTAGAAGCCAAAGCTGTAAATCCTCTCACTCTTATTCCAAAGGAAATTCGTTTTCACGGCGGACCGAGCGAGACGGTGAGAGTATAGCGATTATAGGAGCCGCGCTAGGCCGGAGCACGGAAACCGTGAAGGTGGCTTCCCGGCTCACTTTTCTCATCGCTATTAGTATTGTTGCATCGTACGCTGTACTTTGGAATACGAGGTGGAGGAGGAGAAGGCCTGAGAGCAAAACTCGGCTCACCAGCGCGAGTGCAGAAAGTGTAAAGAACAGCCGAACGGAACGATCGTCGATCGCGCGATCTCGAGTCCGTTGCCGCGCTTTGACTTCCGGATTTTGTGCGTTGTATTCTCGGTAACTCTTGGAGGAGCCGTTTTCCTTATGGCACGACTGCTTCCGATGGCTTTCGAAGATAAATCACCGTCGGATTGCGATTTACGCTAATCACAATCTGCAATGCAAGAGGATTTATCTTAAGGTGGTGAGAGTGTGTCGCAATAGTCGAGCAGCACTGAATTTAATTGTATTAGTTATTAGGAGTCTGACGGCATTAATTTTGGGTCGTATGATGAAATCAATTCGTACGGATTTATTTTCGGTTCCGAGCATAAGCTCAATTTGTTTTTTTTTTTTTTTTTTCATGAGTCGATACGAACTCGGACTTTCAAAAAGGCCTCTTAAGCATAGTTCATTAAAAATTATTTTCCACTGGTATGAATGAATTTATGCTTTTCCAGACTTTTACATATATATATATATATATATATATATATATATATGTAAATTAAAATTAAATATGAATCCACAACTTTACTGCAGAAGGAAACTTTCATTGTAGTCAAATTTTTACGGTCAATAAAAGCATTTGTGTTTCGGAGCGATAAACTTCGAAACGATCGACCGCGTAGAATCTCAAACAGTATCGTGAAAGACCATGACACGATTTCACACAGCGGTGAACGAGATCGCGATCTGAAGAACTTGGGTGTGTCACTGTGAAGAGCAATGAGAGGAGGAGAATAAAAACGAGAGGCTGCACTATGAGAAATGAGATTCGTTTTGATTGACAATCCATATGAAATTCAATAAATTGTATGAACTGGAAAAAAAATTAAGTTAGTTAAGTAAATTACGATCTTGAGTGAATTTTTAATTATTCGAGGGACTAAATTCATTGAAGTTCCTTAAAATAAAAGTGCGGAAATAAAATTGAAATGTCATGTAGGGCCTTATGCTGATATTTTTTCTACCCGATGGTTACTGCAAATTCGAAATAGAGTCGATTTTCGTTAGATAAGTAAATAACAAGATTCACAAATGCAATAGAGAGTCGACACCTCGTTAAACCTCTTCCGCGATGGTGCAAGAAAATTTCATAAAAAATTCAATCGCGTCTATGTCGGTAATGCACAAAACCCGACCATTTAACAATTTTCCGAAATTCTTTTCTGCCATGCAGAACGAATTTTTTTCGATCCAATTGAACTCACTGAAGCACCATTCAATTACAATTTATTAAAACAGCTGCATAATTCTTAGAATAAAAAATTATATAATGTCAAGAAAAAATTAAGTTAATTAAATAGCAAACTCGAGTCAATTTTTAATTATTCAAGGAACTGAATTCTTTGAACTCCCTTAGAGTAAAATTGAATTACCATGTAGGGCTTCATGTTAATATCTTTTCTACCCGATAGCTACTTCAAATTTAAAATGGCGTCGATTTTCGGTAGGGAAGTAAATAACAAGAGTTCTAAATGAAATAGAGAGTCGAGATCTCATTAAACCTCTTCCATGATGGTGCAAGAAAATTTCATAAAAAATACAATCGCGTCTATGTTTCTAATGCACAAAACAAGACCATTTAACAATTTAGCGAAATTCTTTCCTGCCATGCGGAACAAATTTTTCTCGATTAAACTGAACTCAACGAGGTAATATTCAATTACATAATTCGTTAGTATCGCCTATCGTAACACACTCGTTGTTATTGCGTGAAGAAATGTGAATTGTATTAAGATGATACGTGGCTAGTGAAAAAAAAGAGAAAGATCTCGTCGCGTGCTTCAGAGAGGTTAACTAAATAAAAGAAAAGAGATAAGTATATTACACGTAATATCTATAGACGTAACCGAGTGTATATTATTCGAGATACACTTATATATATATATATTACTTTGATATATCTGTACATGTAATACAAGACTGAAGATCTCAGAGAGAATGGAGGTGAATTTCAAGCAAGAGTGTAATTATGATCTAAAGAGAGATAGAAGAGGGAAAGGGAGCGAGAGGGAGAGAGAGAAAAGCGTGAAACTCCTTGAAAGCTATATCACGAAGAGTTCTCTTCGCGGCAGCGTTAATCTCGTGTCTCGAGGGAAGTTGGATTCTCCTTCTTGCCGCTGCCATTCCACTCGAGAGACTCTATTCAATTTTCAAACTATATCTCGCTTAATATCGCTCTTCTGGGTTGAAGGCTGCGTCGGTTATTTCATACTCGTGGAACTATTCGTTGTGTGAGAAAAAAGAAAGTGAATGAGGATATCGAGGAGGAGCCGGAGGAGGAGGAGGAGGAGGAGGAGGAAATGGGATTACTCGTGCAGCGCGTACGCGCACAAATACTTTCTTCTCACTCGTGAAAATGATTCAACACACAGTTGAAGGCGTAATAATGTTTTATCATTTGCCAACGTAACGACGTTTGACGATTTTACAGATGATAAGGATAATTATGTGCCACTTTAATAATGACTGAAATTCAATTGAATTTAATTGTATGGTGGAAATAATTATACTGAGAAAAAAAAAATACTGGCATCTGTGTGGAATATTCAAGACTCGACTAACACTAAGAATCTCAGTTTTGTTTTTTCACTGTTTGCCATTAAATATTTATTTTCAATGATTCGTGGTTATCTGTATCGAATATCAAATACGATATTTATACTGGTTCTCGTTCGGTTAATAATTGAATTATTAATTATTTGTCATTGAGATGATAAGAATGATAAGGTGATTATAGAACGATAGTTCAAGTGATTCCATAAGTCAATTAATTTCAGAAACAATTTTAACTGGCATTTTATTGATATATTCTTTAAAAATGTTTCAGGTGACAAGAAGACGTCGTTTCTGTCAGGCAGTAAATTCAACGCTTCCTGGCATTTGGCTTATCCCCACAGGGTGAGTCCTGATGAATATCATAGACTGTTTATGTGTGACAATAATATAATATATTATCAAATGTATGTGTTAGGGGCTTGCAGCCGGGGGCCATTTATGCTTAAATCATAAACTAGGACGTGTCTCTAACTGCTAAGAGAAAAGGGCTTGAATTGCCTGTAGGATGACCGGTCCAGGTGCCATTGAAACTGCAGTTGCCACCTGTTGCTCCTCGTGCCGATCTTGTTTATCCACTTTAAATGAAAAGCATCTCATTGACGGTCCACCTGTTGACTCCCACTTTGTCGGAACCTAGTCGTTTCAGTCTTTGCACTGCTGGAAATTGCGAATCATTATTCAACAGGCATTGAGGCGCACTCGAATAGGCCTTAAGTGCAAAAGCAACTCGATGCTCTCCAGACATTTGGAGTTTCCCGTACTTTTGTGGATCAGAAATGCTTAGATGTGGTTTATTAAGAATTCTAACTTGTTACAGCGGCAGAAGACATCAAATTTAAGGCTTTAATTGCCAACGAGTTGATTTAGGGCGAGGATACATTTTCTCAATAATTTTTATCCAAAGATCTCTGTTAATAAATGTCATATCAATCGTTAAATATGAATTTTCAAAAGAGCAATTTTTCTATCATTGTGATTTAGAAAAATGTGAAAAAATGCATTTCTTCAGCAAAAATATTGCTTCGCCGTTAAAGGATCGAGATTTCATTTTTAATACACTATCAAAATCTTTATAATTCCCTTATTCTTCCATAAACTGTCACGTGTATGGAAAATTAAATTGCTTGACCATATTTGTGGGCACGTACTAAAAGAGATTGTGTCGAATATACCGGTCCATAATGTTCTCCAGGCGATTTCATTGATGATGAATGAAGATTCGAATTTGTTGCTCTCTTAAGATCTTGAGTCAATTGTGAGTGAAAGTTGGGGTCACTTTTAACTGGCTCTCGGGTGAATCTCGTGTTATTCCCGAGTTCGTGTTTAACTTTGAAAAATTTGAAATTGGTCAAACCCCCTCAGAATCAAACTGCAAATGAATAAAGTGCTATTTTTCCTCTATGTAGTTTTTAATTATGTCCAACATTCAACAAAAATTCAAACGTGACTTGGCCCTTTGAATAATTCAATCTCCCAATATTTATGAAACCCATTGTTATTTTTTCTTTGTAATCTTACAAATTGTCGCTTTTGTGAAAAATCTGAATGCTCGAGCTTTTATGCGCTCGCGTTGAAAGAGACTGTGATTTATACACGCACATATTTTTCTACTGGAGATTCCTGAGCTCGCAACTAGTTGCGACACACTGATAGTCACTGAGAGACTGAGATAGGCCAACTAAAAGAGAGAGAAAGAGAGGAAAAGGAAGGACGACGAAGAAGAACGAAGAGTGAAAGAGAGACGCACGGAGTGGGCAGCGAAACGCGCACAGAAACCGGACGGCCTACACGCGTTTTCTTCCCAAGGCAACGCGCGTTGAATTATTCACGAAAGAAGCCTTCGGTATTTGGCAAACGTATACGGCGTCTCTGGCTAGGGTCGGTATCTAGTTTGTGCCTCAACGTTTATGTGTGTAGTCAACGTTGTACACAATCGTGTCCAAAAACGTACATGCGTGCCCATTGTGGACTCTTTCTCTCTAGTTCTGTACATACGCATATCGTATATTTATATGTGCATACATATAAGCGCACCGATACTCTCTTCTTACAATGATGTACGTATTGAACGTACCGGCAGTGTGTAAATCATCAATTACGACCACCGAGGCGACAAGTGCCAATAGGTTTCGAAATCCATCATATCGAGGTCATCCCATAGGACGACCTCGGTCAATTCTGAATTAATTGATTAAAAAACGATATTTGGCAATACAGAAATCGAACTCACTTGGTCAAAACAGAATTTCAATGGCTGAAAATGTTGGCAAATAACAAAATTGTGTTCTCAACACATGGAGGGTTTTTATAAATTTCTGAAAAATATTTATTGCTATTTTGTTATATTCAATAAAAAATAACATTATTTTCGTCTGACAATAAGGATGGTGAAAATAATTCGGTTAATACCATTAACCGTTTTAGTTTCAAAGCCTGTATTTATGGAAAAATGAAAAAAATATTTTCCAACAGCTGGACAATTTTTAGAATAAAAATAGTTGGAAATTACAGTTTTGGAAAAATCATTTTTTTACACCTACTTGAATACACTTTGAGGGATACGACTTGTTTGCAATTATGTAACTGTTGAACGTACCATCGATTACGACCACTGAAGCGACAAATTCCAATAGCTTTCGAAATACACTATATCGAGGTCATCCCATGAGATGACCTCTGTCGATTCTGCATTAATTGATTTAACAACGGTATTTGGCAATCTAGAAATCGTGACCTTAACTGAGCTGGATGAAATAGTGTTTGAATAATTAAAAATGATCATCAATGGAAGAAATATCATTTACAATACGAATATTACCTATTATTGTAATTGTTGCAAATTCTTTTGCAATATTTTGATATCCGATACCAAATTTGGTTTATTGAGAATTATTCAATTAAACAATTAATCCTACGACTGTCAAGACCGATACGTGGTAGAAAACCAAAAAAATCCTCTTAATAGCTGTAATTTTTAACAAACAATTTGTTCGAATAAGAGAGAAAATCGGTAACTGAACGGTTTATTATAATCTGAAATGTTGATTATTCTATTAATGATATTTCCTAAGCAGCAGATCGGTAATAACTCTTTGAACCCTGAAAAAATACTTGTGACCAATCGCAAAATAAAGTCTAAAGAACTTGACTCGAAAAACCTTCCGGTCCAGTCGTAAACTCGTATTTCTAAAAATAGTAAGAGGCGGAAAATGAAAGCAGTAGTAAATAAACATGTTTTTTTGCACACAACCAGATCAGGTTAGTGAGAGGTGGAAGGACTTACAGTCTGTAAATTCTCTCTGGTAAATCTTGAATCGCGTTTGACGTTTTCCATGATTCTGTGTCGAAACATAAATCCCTAATTTTCCAGCTTCTTCGATGTTTATAAAAATTGACTAATCATAAAAGACATTAAAAAAAAAAAACATTGCTGAGTCGCCAGAAAATGCCTCTAATCCTTCAGTTTTTGATTAAATGAATTGCAAATTAGTTTTTTAATTAATGCAATTCCTTCTCGATTAATTACTAATTTTCTCTCGGTAATTAAGAAAACTTCACGCTACAATTGACGCTCGAATACTGCACAAGAATAATCAAAAGTCGAGATATGGAAAATGTAGTGTGTTGGAAATTATGATATTAATATTTCACAGTTGTGTGTGTTTAGCCTGTAAATTAACACGAGGTCAATAATATCCTTGGCGAGATTCGTGTAATAATCCACCTGCGAGATCTCTCCTCGTTTCAGCAGGTACATTCGTGGCATGCGAGAGAAAATAAAAAATTGAAGAATAATGATTCAGCGTCTAAGAGACCACAGCGATGACGACACTAAGTAATCACTACCCTCTTCTTTCTATCCACAGTTCAGTGGCTCCTTCTCTCATCGTCGACGCTTGCATTCATCGTTTCAGTCTCTATCACTCTCGGCACCTCATTCCACTCTTCATCGTCCCTTTGCCGCGCTCTTCGTCACGCCGTGCGTGTCGTCAGGTGCGGCACCACTCGAACCGTCGCAGGAATTTTAATGCCAATCGAAGACGCCGACGATATGATGTGTCTAAGTGGTATTATTCGCTTCACGAGCATAGCGAACGGCAAGAAAATAATTTTCGAGGCGCCATAAGTATTCTTTTCAACCTTAAGGGGGTACAAGCTTAATAAATTGTTTGGATGGACTCCAACTGGTAAAATTGGCCGGCCCAATAAAGTAGTTGGTTGCAAAAACAAATCAATTGGCTGATTCCGATATTGCAAATGATTCTCGTGGCCAATCAGAACTAAAATTCGTTAGACTAATAATCTAGTTTGTCCGATAAGCCAAAAAAATTCGTTAACCTCGCTAATTCGGTCGCCTGGAGGGTGTTAATTCACGCCAGTTGGTCACGGTTACTCCTGAACTAGTTATTGCTATTTCACAGAGAAAAATGTTTGTCGAATGGGTTCCAATCGATAACATTTTTTGGACCAATAATCTCGTTAGCTCGAGTGGCAAACGCGGTAGATTTAGTGAGAACGAAATTTTTCCTGAATTTACGTTTTTGCACTACTGCGATTTGAAAAATTGGCAGTCATTCGAGTCTCTTTTTTTGTATGCTGAAATATCAAAATTTCGCGCCCTTCCATTTTCAATTGCGCTACATTTTTATTGAATAATCAGGGCCTTCGCGATTTTTGCTATTCCAGCCCCGAGCACCGATGTCCAGTTAGCTTAATTGAAACTCAGCAAAAACTCTATCTTAATCCTCGCTTCCTAGAGGCAGCCGTTGATTGCGCACGACGTTGTAACCTCGCGATCCATTTTAACTGACAAATAACTACTTTATCGTTCGATTAAACGCTGTTCCGTTGCTCGAGAAAAAAGGGAAAAAAAAAAGAAAATGTATGCAGCCAGGCGTCGATGACACGTGGACACTTAACGCAGTCGTGCTTGGGCGCTTCGACGAGCGAGATCCGTTATGACCTCGAATGAGGAGGGCCGCCCGCCAGGAGTCCACCACTTCTTCGCCTTCATCGCTGGGCGTCGCGGTTCGAATCTTAAAATTTTTTTTTTTTTTTTTTTTTTTTTCAGCACATTCGCTACATAACTTCGAAGCCGCAACATCATGAACAGGACTTGTTCCTTGTAAACTATAAATATGCCGTACGTGTTTAAAAACCCGATCCCGGAATGAGCAAAGAAAATGTGCAAAAGCATATTGGAGATTTTTTTTATTTACGCCTGACTTGGCCTGCCGTGATGTTCGGTCCTCAGGAATGCAGAGGTCCGTGGCGATGATCGCCTCGCGGATCTCTCCGTTATTCGAGCGCACCTCGTGTTATTCACTGTACACCATGTTCCGGGGTCTCCTCGAGAGGTTTTGCTTCTGACACGCTTCTGACACCTGTTTTATGGTTCTCCACGATGGTTCGATGATTGATATCACTCGATTTGGTTCCTTTGCTCTTTAACTCTATGACTGGGACTCGTAGCAATCATGGTTGTCCAGGAAACTATGGGCAACGACTATTAATTTGTGGTCCATGTAACTAATTCAATAGTAGGGAATATTTTTTTCTTGGGTTACTGCTTTTCTGCAGAGAAGGCATTTCATGAAAAAGAGGATCAAGATCGCTGTGTCAGAACACTGAAAATACTCGATCGAATCAGCGAAAATTTGAATGCCTTTCAATGCCCAAAAGTGAAATCATCATTCATTCAGAGTACACAAAAATGAAATCATCCTATGCCGCACGAAATCGACCTTGTTCTCGTGTTGTTTCATTTTTTAACCGTAGAATCTCAATACCTACGCCTCTGGCGATTGTTTTGCGATATCGACAGTCAAAGAGGATTACTCTATAATTTTTCCAGCCATAAAAAAATATCCGCTTTCCAATGAAGAAAAAAAAAAAAAAAACAATATTCCTCCGTTTCTCCGGTAATAAATCAGTGTAACCGGGACGTGAAAATTCTTTGGCATGTCCCATTGAACAAATGCCAAAAATTACCATTTTTATGTAGAATCATTTGTTTTTCAGTATCTTGAATTAACCGAGATATGGTAATTTGAGAAAAAAACGGCGATTTCTGAATTAATGCATTAAAAAATCTGGAGAAAATCACCAAGTGGTAGATATAACCAATTATAGGGCAGATCTAAGATGTTCGAAAAAAATGTGGCTGCTTTGACAGGGAATGCTTCGTATGTATGGCGTCTTAAGATTTATATCGAGTTGCCAAGATTCACGCGCAAGTCCCGACGAGAGCCTCTCTCGGGGTTTATATGACGCACCTGTTTTGTTGAGAGATGTATACCCGCTGCGATGTGTACCTGCAGCTCTCGGGATTATAGTCACGTTGTAAGCGACAAGGGGTCCGGTGTACAAGAGATTCGTCTCTGCCGATGTGCTTTCTCTGAGCCGGAACCTTCGGCTACCATTTCGACGTCAAAGAAGCTGGGACATCCACATTCGATTTTTTAAATAAAAACTATACTCAAATTATCGGCTAATTATCGGCTATTTATCGGCGCAAAAAGATATTTTCCAGCTCCATCCCTTATACCGGAAACGTGTGGATGTCCTAGCTTCGCTGGAAGCTAGGACATCTACAACTCAAAAAAAAAAAGAACCAAAAGGTGCACCGACAAAAACTTTATACGAGAATGATCGGCTATTTATCGGCTCTCGAAAAAACTTAGGTTCGAACAAATCGCACGAGCCGTTCAGGAGAAACCACCCCCTGAGCTTCTATACAGTCATTGCCGAATATCTCGGCTAAAAACAAAGCTAGGACATCCTAAATCATCTTAAAATTCATCTTGATTTATCGGCTCGACATATTCATAAAGACCGATTTTCCAGCTCAACCCCTTGTTATTATAGAAACCACCCCCTTAAGCTATATGCTTATAACTTCGCGTACAATGTCATCCACATGAAACTTTTTCGATAAAAACTATACCAAAATTATCGGCGAATTACAAGCTATTTATAGGTGCAAAAAGATATTTTCCAGCTCCACCCCTTATACTGGAAACATCCCTTATACCGGTGTCAACAACTGAACAAAAAAAATTATAGGCGCGCCGGAAAAAAAAGTACATGTGATTTATCGGCTATTTATCGGCTCTCGATTAAAATTAATTTCGATAAAATCGTACGATTCCGACAGCAGAAACCACCCCCTGCTTGAAATAACGGATTTCACTAAACCCAGCGGGTGGATTTCTGCGAAGGGGTTGGTCGATTCGATCGAAACTAGGTTCATTTGAGAGCCGATAAATAGCCGATAAATCACATGTACTTTTTTTTCCAGTGCTCCTTTTTGTTCCATTTTTAGTCACTTGTGGATGTACGTAGCAAGTACTTGGTACCCATCAAGTACTTGGTACCCATCAAGTACTTGGTACCCATCAAGTACTTGGTACCCATCAAGTACTTGGTACCCATCAAGTACTTGGTACCCATCAAGTACTTGGTACCCATCAAGTACTTGGTACCCATCAAGTACTTGGTACCCATCAAGTACTTGGTACCCATCAAGTACTTGGTACTCATCAAGTACTTGGTACCCATCAAGTACTTGGTACCCATCAAGTACTTGGTACCCATCAAGTACTTGGTACCCATCAAGTACTTGGTACCCATCAAGTACTTGGTGCCCATCAAGCACCATTTTTTTTTGAGTTTTTTGAGTTGTGGATGTCCTAGCTTCGCTGGAAGCGTATAACATATATATATACATACATATAACATATATATAACAATATATATATATATATATATATATATATATATATATATATATATATATATAACGCACCAGAACGAGTAATTCGAGATTTCCTGAAAATCCCATTGAGGCGAAACGTATCGAAGATCCCCGCGTGGAACTTAACGTCGTGTGCGTGCGAAATATCAACTTTTTCTTCAATTTATCTGTGCCCAAGTATGCACAGAGTTCATGATAAAGTTAGAATTTGAAGAAAAAAAGACTCTGTTGTGGTACTTCCTTTCTGGCTGATGACTGAATTCTTTTCCATTCATGATCTCGGTTTGATCGATCTACTACTTCAGCATCAGGGTCAGCCGAGTGGATGTGCTTAGGATGACGCAAGGAGAAAAATATTTTTTTAGTGTTTCCGAAATAATAATTAAAAAATGTTAAATCCCATTTAATGTAAGAAGAGAAAAACAAAAGATTGCAAAAAATTTGGCACGTTGTCAGGTGAGAGATTAAACCGGAAAAAGCACTTTTTCATCCTACCAGAAGATGAGAGAAAAATAATCAGCGTGCTCGATGCTCGTAGACATTACAATAAAAATATATTTCTCTTCGTCCTCTCAAATTTCGCAGGCACGTTTTTAACCCCAGGAGAGGTAAATCATTTTTTTTTTTTTTTTTTTTCCGTCGACACAAGTTTCTCGAGGGTAGACAAAAAAGGTACCTCCGCTGCCTTTTGAATTATACTTTTTTCACGCCCCTGTTTTGGTATTCCATGCGTGTCGAGGACGCGATCTAATGTCTCCATGTCAACCGGCTCACGCGATCATCACACGGTGCAAAGGTATGCGCGACGTGGTTCGTGCCATGGCGACCGTCGAGCGTTGGGAGACTTTGTGCGAAAGCCCCATGGATGGAAGGAGCGAGGGAGATTCTCGCGCACTTACTCATAGATAGGCATACGGCAATGGTTACCAGTGTGTGTGTGTGTGTCTTTCTAGCTTCAACATAGCGGTGCGACAGGTATGCGAATACACCTGAAGAGGTGTACAAGAATCCGGGAGAAAGCAGCATTGCTCCTTCCCTCCACGTATATACCAACGCTATCTATTATTATGTTGTTAAATAGGAGGAATTGCACCGAGCAATCTAAGCACTCAACTGTGCCTCATGATTTTAACTAAAAAAAAAGCAATTACTAGGGTGACAATATGATATTTTAGTATATAGAAGGGGAAATATGGAGGGAGCTTTATATACATGATTTTTTTCTTCGCGTTTTTGATTAAATTTAAATTTTTGGAAATTTAGAACTCGGAGCATATAACATTTTTCCACAAAAATAGGCGAATGATTCAGCTTTCGTAATAAGTAAGATATTCTGATAAATAGTTCTTCACAAGTGCAGGTACATTTGAATTTTTTTGAAAATTTTGCAAAGCAAGTTATTTTAAGCTATGACTCCTGCAAATTACGACTTATCAGGTTCCAATTTCGTCCAAAAGTGGACTAACATAAATTCGTGATCAGTGCTGAACGCGATGAAAGTCGATGAATTTTTATTTTTAATAAAACTAATTTTATTGTCATTTCCACTGTTCGAAAATTTGTAAACATTTTAATTACATTCTGAGCATGTTCAACATTTGATCAATTTACGAAACATGTCGATCACAAAAAATTACCACCCAACAATAATCGAAACCAACTTAACCTCTTAACAACAACTCAATTTTTTCAGGTTCGATAGTCGACCCCTTTTTACATATAAAAGCTCTACAAGTAAAAGCGTAAAGAAGTAGAAAAACCTACTAATCGTCCGATTCCAAAAATCGGATCCCTCGCAAAGAGCAGAAAAAAAATTATTATTCTTATTATTTTTTATGTTCAGGGAGGATTCAGGCTTCAAATATTGGACGCTCTCGACAGGCCATTGGTCGATCTCACACCGGTGACTAAGCAAAGCGAATTTGTGGAAGATGACGCCACGTGAGTACATTATTATTCCTTATTATTATTATTATTATTATTATTATTAAATTATATTAATGAATTTTCACGACGTTCACCGATTCCCGAAGTAGAATCCGGATAAAAAATTAACAATTAACATTGAGTGAAGTGTTTATCTAATAATTGAGTCACCCCATTTGACCTTGCAAACAGGGCGCAGAATTATCCGGTCGAGCTACCGCAGAATTTCACTTGTACCGATTGCACTGTGCGGTTATTACGCGAGGCCGAGGAATGGGGTTCGAGCTACAGGTTTTGGTCGTGCGCTGATATCGACGTGAGTTAATGAAAAACAATAGCTATGATAATACAGTGGCTGATATGCGGTTTCGTCGATTCGCTTCGTGTTATTTGTTACTTGTTATTCTTCCTTTTTCATTTTAATATTCATGCTCACAGATATTGGAGAGAAAAGCGTACAGAGAAGATTGCAGCGGTCACGGTCGTTACCTGCTCGGCAGGTGCAGGTGCGACAGGTTTTATCACGGCGCGAGATGCGAATTTCGAGAAGATTGCCTCGATGATTCGGACTGCGGTAATCAAGGGGTCTGCGTTGATAATCACGGCACTACCGCCCCCACCAAACATTGTTACTGTAATGTCGGATGGTTCGGACCTGGATGTAACAGAAGTGAGCAACCAAAAATATAATATAGTGATTTATGAAATAATGTGCTCCGTGAATTACAATTTCCGATCAGAAATTACACATTCTGGACATTTTTAAAAAATGTCATGAAGAAATTCCATTATTCTATGAATATTAACATTTCTGTACACTCGGAATAGTTCTGTCCAAATTTTACAGCATAATGGGAATATTTTGAAAGATGTATTTTTTGCATAAAAAAATGAATCCTCAATTTTTACGGAAGAATGTCGGAGGTTAAATATCGGAAATTATCATTTTTTTCCAGGATTTCGATTAGAAAAGACAGAATATTCAGAAATTTGTTGATGTTTGATTAGTTTTTATGGTTATATGATTAAAAACATGCGTTCTGTCGAATCGGTCTCTTAGTGTAAAATTTGTATTATTTCTGTATCATTAAAAGAAAATTAGTGAAATGGGCGTTCTGAAAACAGAACCACTCGAAATAAAAGAAACACAAATTTAAATACACTGTGACACAAATAATACTAATAATAATTTGATTTTTGATTTTTCCAGGATCTACTGTGAAGACCATGGACATTGATTTTGACGGGTATACGATGAAGCGATTCTCCGACGACTTCTCGTTCTACTGGAGAATTCTCAAGGACACGAGGGAGCTGGAAGGCGTGATGGTCGTGAATGGAACGTCGTGGGTGGGCCTCGGTTGGCGTCCAACGAGTTTGACTCCAGCTTGTCGGGCCTTCCCCGAGATACAAGATCGTTTGGATGGCGAACCCTTGCCAAGGCCGGAGCCCAAATCGGAGCCTACCCCGGAAGTCAATTCCAGACGTTCGGGAGCCAAAGAGCCAGCTCCGGAACCTGAACCGGAAGCGGCAGGTTCAGCCCCCGAGCCATCGTCCAGAACATCATTTAAGAAACACGGAGGCGAGGCACATCCCGAGCCTGAGCCTGAAGGTTCAGCCAAACCCGAACCTGAACCCGCCTCAGAACCTTTCAAGTCTTCAGGAGCCAAAAGACGATCAGCAAAGCCTGATGCTAATGCTGCAGTCACTCACCGACCTGACACGGACGTCACTGTACAAACCAGTGTCACGTATCAAGTCAGCGCTAAGCAAGGTTAATAAGAATTTTTCAAAAATATTTTCTTTCGAACATGCAAAACATAATTTTTCCAAAATTGATTTCATTCATTTTACGATGGACATGTTCGATTGCATTCCTGAAAATCGAAATAGAAAGTAAAATTGTTGATTACGGTATTAATAGAAATGAAAAAATATTTTGTGCATGAAAAATCAATGTTGACATATTTTATTTGTTCAATTTTATGATTGAGACGTTAGGCTGCAATCTTGGAAGTAAAAATACGTAGTGAAATTTTTGTTTACGTGACAAACAGAAAGTAAAGATGGCAGAGAAAATTCATGACTTTCACGTATTTTTGTTGTCGCCGAATTTGTTTAATGGATAATTTTGAAAAAAAAAAAAAAGTCTAGTAATTCTTGAATCAAATTTTTGGTTGGAAATTTACGAGCGATGCATCCTCACAATAATTATAATTAGTTGCTGATTTTCTAAAATTAATTATGAATATATGTGACATCAAAATTCAATTATTTCGTGAGAAAAAATACTTTTGTGTTGTGTGATATTTAATTCACGTGTTTTTATGTGTGAGTAGGTCGCAAGCGAAGATCACCTGGGCCGGCGACACCAAAACCTACGGGTAAGTTTATCAAACTTTCTTAACTCGTCGCGCGTTAACTTCCACGTGGTTCGCGGGCTGTAAAAAATCTTATAGGTGGCTGTAGAGTTGCTACGAGATAAAAATATAAAATACTTAATGTGTGGGACGTGGTGTAGGCCAATTTGGTGAGTCTCGGTGTGTCTCAAAATTCACATTTAACGGACCGTCCGTTTTGCAATTAAGCATTTTGTCATCCCGTTAAAAATCCTACATGTTGAAAACGATTGATATGAACTTTTCACCAGTGGTTAAGATTTTTCGGAACTTCCAAGTTGCTTGGCATTTTTCATATTGATGTTATTCTAAAAATGCCCAAATTATTGGTAATTTTCCAAAAATGAAGTCTGGAGGCGGTTGAAACAATTTGAAATCTTTTTTTTTGCTCTCATAATTATTATTATCATACAAAATCAATAATTAAGTATTTCCAATGTTGTCACTTTAGCCACTATGTGTATTTTCCAAAATACAAAATTTCTTAAGTCCCAAAATTTTTTGTTAAAAATGTGTATATGAATTCTCCTGAATTCCATGGGGAATCTCTGTTATTATTGCAGAATAACAATTTCTCAGAAAAAATATCATTGTATGTATAATACACAGACGAGAGAAATGAGTTTTTGTGTCCGCCTGTACATTTGCGAGATTCCCTCTCACTTGCCTCGTGCGATCAGTTGTCTGCAGAATTACGGTGTTATTGTTCCAAGTACAGTGTGTACGGAGAATAAAAGAGAACGCCGAGAGTTAAAAAAAAGACAGAATGATTTTACCTCGTGCCTGAGCCGTTCAAGAATTCCTGGAGAGTTTCTTATAGGATATAATCGCGCTTTGTCTATCTCCATGTCCTTAAGGCTAGTTTTCATTGTCGTGACGTCTGCCTGAAATGAAGAAAAATGGATATACGAATGTTTCTCACGGGTGTCCGCAATTGCATTATTTAGTCATTTTGATAATATTGCCTCTCGAGTTTCCATAAATGCTATTTTAATTGAATTCTCACAATACTTAATTATTGCGAGTGCATCATAATCATCGATAGCGAACGTCTCGCCGCTATTTACCAATAACGAGTTTGTAACGAGCAGGCATATCAAAGATTTTTATGCCGTTTAATAAAATTTTCTATCCGTAGACCTTGGAATTATATATAAAGATTTATATGGCTATTTGAAGTTGCAATTTTGTACAGTAGAGTCAGTAGATTAATATTTATAAGCATCTATAAATATATAAATAATGTAGAACCTTAATTTAAGTAATGTAAAATAGTAACAAACCTTGGGTTGCGCTGCAAACAAAAAAAAAAGTAGTGTAATATAATTTGGCAATAGATATGCCTCATTTATATCCCACGCCGTAAAAACCTGGCCGCTTAATTCTTAAGTAAAATTGAGTGAAGATATTAAAAATTGGAATAATCCCCGCGCCCCTTTGAGAATTACCCAAGCAATGTAATATTAATTAAGAATCCTGGTAATACGCACAAGGTGTTGGTTTAAAAATAGTTGCATGTCGTCGTTGCTTTGTTGCACAGGAGAGCCCACCAGCGAGCCTGAGCCAAAATCTGAGCCGGAACCAAGTTCCGAGCCTGAGCCAAAATCCCAACAAAAATCCGCATCCCTTACTAAAAATAAACCTGAACCAAAATCTGAACCTGAACCAAAATCCGAGCCTGAGCCAAAATCCGAGCCTGAGCCAAAATCCGAACCTGAGCCAAAATCCGAACCTGAGCCAAAATCCGAACCTGAGCCAAAATCCGAACCTGAGCCAAAATCCGAACCTGAGCCAAAGTCTGAACCTGAACCAAAATCTGAACCGGAGCCAAAGTCCGAACCTGAACCAAAATCTGAACCTGAGCCAAAGTCCGAACCTGAACCAAAATCGGAACCTGAACCAAACTCAGAACCTGAACCACACTCCGAACCTGAACCGAAATCTGAAGCTGAACCAAAATCCGAACCTGAACCACATTCCGAACCTGAACCAAAATCGGAACCTGAACCAAAATCCGAACCTGAGCCAAAATCCGAACCTGAGCCAAAATCCGAGCCTGAACCAAAATCTGAACCTGAACCAAAATCCGAACCTGAACCAAAATCTGAGCCTGAGCCAAAGTCTGAACCGGAACCTTCTTCCAACCACGCAATCGGGGAAGCAGAGCCTAGCACCAAGTCGGGAGCTACGAAAGGTAACAATTTAATAAATGTAGAAAGAGAGAGAGAGAGAGATAGAGAAAGAGAGAGTCAGAACACCGCATTGCGGAATGTTCACTATGACGCTCTTCATTAGAAAGTGCATGACAATCAGTGGTAAAAAGTAGTTGGTAGAGAAACATACAGTATACGAGCTCAGCGCTACAACAAGTACTGGCGTACTGTCGTTGTTGTAACATTATTATTCAGCCATATATCTTCACAAACCATTAGCATCGTCAAACAGCCACGTAGTGTATCATACTCGTGTACAATTTTACTCACCTACCATGAACGTCACAACTGTAACACAGAAAAGTAGTTCATATCACCGCCGTCATCGCACAGACAACAGATCATAGCAAAAATCCTCCATTTCACCTCGTAAAAAAAGCACTAACACTTAAGAGACATTCTCCATCAGTTCGGTCATTACTTTTTCAATTGTCTTTAGAAATTTCTTAAATTGACACTCATGCAGACTTTCTTAACACCTACTCATATAAATTGTGACTCAGTGAACACGAAGTTGCTGTTAAACCGGCTTATGTTTCTTTTTTTTAGATTTAAAGTTTCGAGAGGAATAATTCATTGTAATTTTTTAGTGAAATAATAAAGTTTTCGAGTGAAAAAGGCTTTTCAAATGCCAGTGGTTGACGGAGAATGTCTCGTATATTAATCGCCAAGCACCAATTGAGGTGATAAACTTTTTGTTTTTCCTCCTTAACACAATTGTCGTCAATGCTAATTTTATGATTTTTCTTTACCCAAATTTTCCAATCCGATATAAAAAAAAACGAAAACGTCAGCACCTGTGAGACCAGAGGTTCACAAATATACACCCAAGCACGATTTCAACCCCATGGACTGTACGGACATGGTGATTGGCATGGCGAGAGGCAATACTCACAGAATCGGTGACTACTACACGAGGGATCGCTCCACTCCTCGGGTCGACTCATTCTGGGGAGGAAAGGATAGCCTTACTGCCGCTATGGGATTCGAGAAGGACGGCGTCACGACAATTGTCTTCAGGAAGAAACTCGAGTCGAATGAACTGACCGATCACGAGATAATGGACGGTGACATGCAGGTGATCTGGGCTAAAGGACAGGAGCCAGGAAAATATGTTCACGAGCCACCGAGCGGCGTCGAAAAGAGCAAAGTCAGCGTGAAAGATTTTTACAAGGTCGATGAGCTGAAATATCACGGCCACAGATCGCAGAGAGGAGTTGCTTCCTTCAATTTCTTCGGTACGCATTTCAAAACGAATTTTAGTGCATTAATCCAAGGTCTCTGTGTTTTTTTTTTAGTCGAGATTATAGGTGTGAATAAAGAAAGTGAAACAGTGAGAGAAATATGAGAACCGTTTCAGAAAAAATATTTTCACCACGAATTTTCCATTGTTCCAATATCGTTTTCTAGTTGTTAATTCACTGTATGAATTAGAGTTGGATCATTTTTTTTACTTCTTAATTGCGTTTTATCAATTGTCTTCTAATTACTCTAATTAACTATATAATATTGGAGTACTTTCAAGGTACGAATTTTTTTATTACAATCACACGAGCAAAAAAGACACGAGCTAGCTGATGGGGTTTTTGTGTAAATGAAGAAGATAGTGAATGAGAAATTTGTTGCAGATGAGAAGAACAAGGAGGAATACGGTGGGCACACGATTTTGGAGGGCGGCGGATGCGGCGGTGAGTGGAGACATCCAAGGCACTGTTCAACGGAAAACGGTACCTGCGAGTACTACATCAAGTGGACCTACAAGACGAAGAAGGTAAATATAAGGCCTCACCGTTCTCTCGCTTTCTCTTAACTCGATTGCGCTGAACCACCTGCGGGTAAACTTTCATCCGCGAACCAAGCAAATCGAAGCTCCGTACAACGTTTACGGCTATAATCGAGCAAAACATGCTTAACTCAAAGACGCAATAACCATTATAATTAAAATTATTTTTTTTTTTTTCAGGACCAAATGTCCTTCACTATCATCTCGAAGAACACAACAGCTTGGACCGGTGTGGGATTTTCCGACAACGAGAAAATGGCAAGCTAATGAAATTTTATTATCATTGAATGTATGGAAATTAAACGAAATTTCATTTCCTATTGAATTTGGGTAAAATCAGTAGAGCGATTTGCGACTTTATGGGCTCTTCAAATTTTTGCAAGCGCAATGAAACGTAAATCGAACAATATTCAATCATATCGGACATCTAATTCAGTGTCAATGAGCACGAGAGTTCAGAATTTCGTAGAAATTAAATTTTCAATTTAATGTTTAATGAAATTTCGTCGAAATTCGATTTTCTAATTACTGATTTAAAACAAAATAGTAAAATGGATATTTGATAAACACTCTCACTCGTTAGGAGCTAAAATAGTGGGAAAGTAATGCGCAAGTTTCATCCTTCCATGAACTTGCAGATTCAATAACAAAGTTGGAAATCAATTTATAGAAAATTGAATAAAAATTTCAAATTTCTTCAGACACAAACGGACGCCGTTCTCGGATGGGTCGACAAGAACAACGGTAGAGCCTTCGTTATGGACACGTGGATGAGCGGTTATAACTCTCCGCTGTTGGATCCTTCGCAGGATATTTATGACGAAAGTGGAAAAATCGAAGATGGCACTACGACGCTTAGGTTCTCCAGGAAAAGAGTTACCAAGGACAGCAGAGATCTTTCTTTCACCGACGATCATTGTTTGTATATGATGTTCCCTGTAAAGGGAGGCGAATTCAATCCTGTAAATAAGAAGATAAGAAAACATGCGGCTACGCCTATAGTGTCTTCTGAAAGGATTTGCATAAAATCCTGCGGCGATGAAGGTACGACATTGATTTGCAAATTTGTTTGCACTCCTTAAATTACAGTCGCGTCATATATATTTTTTTTCAATCTATGAACTACTTCTTATTAATTGTCAAATAATTGCAATCCTTTAAGAGTATCCTCATAAAATATTTAACAGTCATCGTTAATTAATTTCATTAATTGTCGTTAATTAATTTGGTGACTTTGCAGAGGAAGACGATGACGCTCCATCAACCCCATCACCTGCCAGGCTCTATTATGACGTAGAAGTGAAATTGGTGAACCTAGGCGATGGTTTCCAAGCTCCAAAACCGGGCACGCCAGATTTCGACATAATATCCAACCGCATTTCTGACAACTTTGGGCCAACGTTGGAGAGGCTGCCTGGTTATTACAGTCTTAAATTAAACGAGTTGGAGAGAAACGGTGACGACGGCGTCATCGCTAAGATGAATTTGATATTGGACAAGAACGAGGTAAAGGGAAGAGCTCTCAGACCAGCTGACACTGTTGCTGTTGCCGAAGGTGCTTTAAAGGAAGCCCTCCTCACCGGCCGAGTTGGATCTTTGACAGTCGATCCACAGTATCTCGTTGTCAGAGCTCCATTATGTAAGAATCAATCGAAATATATTGGGCAATCGACACCTCACTTATTCACATGCTGGAAAAATATATATACATATCATCGACCAACTACAACATTTTCAAAAAATTGACATTGAAATTGTCCATAAAAGAATTTGAGTCAAATAGTTATAAATTATTCTGAATTATGTAGAAGCTGAATCTTCCTGTCATGAGCATAGTAATTTAAGTTCAAGAAATAATGAGTAGAGATATTTAACACGTCGGAAGAATCCGGCTTATGAACGACTGATAATTATTCAATAACACATGTCCTATAAATTTGTAAGTTTTTCTAAAAAATTCTAAATGAATTTTCTTTTGTGAATAGCGAACGATATAACAACCGATGAGGTCGACGAAAGTGGCCCTAATTCCATGGATCTATTTTTTGGATCAACGAAGGTGTACATTCTGATTGGTTGCGTAGCCGCGCTAGTGGCCCTCGCTCTTCTTCAAGCAACTTGCACAGTTTACAGAGCCACGAGAAAACGGACAACTAAGGTAATAGAAAAATGCCAATTAAATTATCTTAATTATCGTAGCATTGATAACATCTATTAATAAAAGCGTCAACCGAGGGATAGTAGTGCAAAATCGTATGTTACACGTAATAATTCTTTGAAAAATATTTTCACAAGTGATAACGACACCTTTCTACCTTTTATCTTTTCTACAACTTTGCTATTTCTCTCATTCTCATTTTATTCTATCTGTGTTTGTTCTTCTGTGCGTTTTCGTCCGCATCCCCACCCGCGCTCCTCACAACCGAAGAATGTAGTCTCGTTTAATTGTTTTCCCCTCGAATCGAATCCACCGGATCCTACGAAAATCCTGTAGGAAAAACCATACCCAAAAAAAAATAGTGTTTAACGTTTTCTCATCTTGTTACAAAGAAAAATTCGAGTTGTTTCTGGAAATTATAAATGTTAGGTATTAATTGTTGGTCAACGTGACTACATTAATTTTTTTTTCTAATTATTAAATAGTTGCGTTACATTTTGACCAACTATTACATTTTTTTAAAATATAAATTTGGAAAATGAGTCAATTTCTATTATCTGTGTCACCTTTAAACGGTCCTGTCACAAAAAAATTCGAGCTGTAGAAAAATAACCATTCGTGTGAGACTATACGCAAAACTACCTTTTATTGCTTTGCTTGTGTTGCATGACCCGCGCGCCTCTCCTCGACTACTGTCCAATGGTGTGTGCGTATAGAGGGTATACTCGCTGCCTTTGGTATCTTCTCCCGCCTCGGCCAATCCGATTCATCGCACGAACGCGACGCGGTATCATCGTCAAAACGATCATCACAATCACCACAATCATCACAACCACCACCATCATCAACAGCAACAGCAGCAGCCACAGATGCAGTATCAGCCTCAGCAGCAACAATATCAGCCTCAGCTTCAGCATCATCGACCTCATCATCAGCACCTTCCGCCAAATATGCACCGCCCCTCCCCAAACTGGTAGTCGTTATGACTTCCTGTCACCCTCTCGCTTCATTAGAGAACATTTACTCGCCGAATGGTTGCTCGAATTTATCGAGGTACTCACTCTTCTCTCCGCTTTCTCTGTCTCTAACAAAATAAGTTTAACAATTTTCCTCCAACAAAAAAGAAAAAAATTTTTCACACACTTGATTTCTTTTTGCTACGCTTTTGTAGATTGAATTTCAGTTTTTCTCAACAAGTTTTGCACTCTATCCCTCGTTGGTGCTTAGAAAAATAAGATTATCAATTAACATGAAATTCTTCCGGAAATTCAGGATTCAATTGATTATAATATTTTTTGAATTAGATACTTAAGAAGGTGGATACGCTCCACACTCATTCTTTTTTATTTAACAGGTTGTACTCCTGTCCTCGCGGATTACGAGAAACAGAAAAATTGTTGATGAACATGAAAATTATTTGCATTGCAGACTTTCAATTAGTGTAAATGAAGAAAATTGTATACTTGACGCAGCTGAATTGCAGCATCTAAAGTGGCCTAAATTTAGTTTTCTAGACAAAATATATTCTCCTACATAAATTAGTTTAAAAATACTATAAAATGAAGAATATTTGACGGAAAGTATTTGTGGCATTTTGGGATGAATGTTTATGGAGACATTCTCATTTTCATTTTTTTCAAACAATAAGTTATACATTTTCTTACAATTATATTGGAATTTAGGAGAGTAACTGAAATTTCCAATCCAATCTTTTGAATACACAGAAGCCGTTTTTTTTCAACCCTCTTTGAAAATATATTGATAATCAATTTTTTCTCTCGAGTTTCTTGCCTGTAAATTTTCACAATATCTTTTTGTATTTACAGCAGGAGAGATTAATAGCGAACAACGCATGGCGCGACTATTCTTCCGGTGCAAATACTAATTTCGCCTTCGAGGCGTTCGAAACGGAGGAGAAAGCACCACCTCCGCCTGTCTCGAGTCTTCCCCGATCCAGAGACGTGACTGATAATGGTGCTGCACCTCGTTCCTCGGCAGGTGCTGCGGCTGTCGCCCTAGCTGCTAATCCCGTCGAGTCGCACAGATTTAATCAGCATCACCACAACGGAAATGGTAATCAGAGCCATCAGATGACATCCCCGAGAGCGACGTACAGTTTGCCACGTGCGCCAGGATCGAGGCAACCTCCGCCGCCTCCGCAGCCTAGTTACTATACCCAGGATCGTCGAAACAATCGATTTAAGTCGCCTGGTAACGGAAGTGCAAATGCAGGCAGCCAATCGGCCTCTCAACAGCCAGATTTCTACTTTATGCCCAGTCAGAGGAAATACAGCGGTGAAGTTGTCCGCGTTTACGTGGATTACGGTAATCAAAAGCCCAAATAGACGAGTCCTCATTGAATAATTCGTTCTCTGCTACATAACGAGAACGCAGACTCCGAAATCACGAAAAACAAAATCGTCCGGATGCTCGCATGAAAAAAAGGTCAAATGAAATAAGATTTTTACATTAAACATACAAAAAATTGTGTTTTCGAAATATATTTTCGGACACCTCCGTTGCAAAAGTTGAGAAAAAACAACTGAATTCATTCTTTGGTATAAAGATATAATTTATTGGAAGAAAATTGAATATATTGATGTCACAATGAGTTCAACACTCTTTCGATTGAATTACGGCTTTGTAAAGAGATGGAGTTCAAACTTTTGGATAAAATATTGAATTGATGAATCAGTAATTTCTTTTCTAACCGATATAAGATATATGTTTGTGGAAATTCAATAATCTATGTAAAAAATATGACATGTATCCAAAACGATACTTTTGCGGGAACCACTTTTGCAAAATTAAATATTTTTTACTTCTCGAATGTTCTTTTTTTTTGTGCGAGTAGAACGCTGACATTTTTCCTCGCGGGGCTCGTGAGCAAAAGAAGATCTCGATGATTTCCTTAAAACGAACGCGAGGTTTTATAAAATGCACGGCAAATTCAATTCATGCTAAAAGTGTAAATAAGGATGGAGTTTTTGAAGAAGAAAAAAAGGAAGAGAAAAAACAAAGCTTGCATTTTGCCGCAACGAAGTTTGATGCTCGCTGTCTATAATCAAAGTGTCGATTTGTCGATGTTCTCTTCATGTTGGCGCCTTTGTACGTTGTCCGGAGTTGCAATTTGTAAAGCCACAATTTGTAAAACTAATATACGAATTTTCGTCAAGAGCCTCGCGGAGGAAAGACAAACGGTGCTAAGCTTTGTGGGATTTTTTTATTTTTTCTAATTGCCCTTGTGCAGAAATTCCTACAAAGGTTTCGAGGGCCGAAGAGGAAATGAGGCTCATTGCGTCGCTCATTTATTACCAAACACAAAACACAACAATTGACACGTCCCTTGGCCAAATTTGGAATTTCAAAGATTTTCTTGTTTATGCTTAGTCACACTAAAAAAATATTCATGATGTGGCAGCTTAAAATACTTTTGTGACAAGTGAAGGTTTTGCTGATTTTTTGGGGCAGCAAAAAAAAACTGTTGTACAGAAAAATTAGCTAATACAGCAATAGACTCGTGGTCACGCCATGATTTTTTTTCTTCGGAATGGACGTCCATTGTCAAAAAAGGCTTTGAAATGACAAATTTTGCTAAGAGGTAATCGCTCGTAGGGGCCGCACCAACGATCGTTAGTTATTCGTAGTTGTAAATAAATAAAGAAAAAATGAAATCGAGGCGATCGACCAGTATGAGCGCTATTATCATTATATTATTAATTATTATTGGGGAGAAGAGCGAACACTCCATTTCGCGAGTCATCGTGCCTAAAACTCCGAACGAATTGCAATCATCTTACCACAAGCTTTCTGTAAATGAATTTTAAATATATATATATTATATATATATATAAATGTATTTATATATTTTTTTCACACCGAATCAAGTCGCGCCAAGCGCTCACGACCAAAGAAACTATTACATGCTTTTTTTAATCTACTTTTCTTCGAGGCACGAAGACACACGATT
Source organism: Clistopyga incitator (assembly GCA_947507545.1). Taxonomy (NCBI): domain Eukaryota; kingdom Metazoa; phylum Arthropoda; class Insecta; order Hymenoptera; family Ichneumonidae; genus Clistopyga; species Clistopyga incitator. The sequence continues at coordinate 9,540,981 of OX382176.1, forward strand.
GGCCCAACGCATATTATGTATATTTTTGCGAGAGAAAAAAAAAAATAGCTACTGCATTCGCTCGTCTCTCTAAATACACGCTCTTCGCCAACAAACGTACCAAGTACCTACACGTTATACTCTAAGATATCGAATATTGTTGTTCGCGTAAAGTGCTATTTATGTAAGTTACCTTTTTATTTTAGTATATCATATATAACTCGTCCCTGGTTTTTTTAATATGTAGATAAGTGAGACTAAAAGATTACAAGTCGAAAGTGTACGAAGTTCAGAAGAGACAGATGACAGTATACGAATTCTCGGCGCCTGAAGCGCTAAACGACAACGCGCGTTTTCACAACAAAATTGTTACGAAAGACGTTGAAAGAGCGTCGAGCACGTAAGTGCAACAAAATAAAACTGTTTGTATAATTTTCTTCTTTGATTTGAATCAATTTTATAATCTATTTTCTCTCGCGATTTTCAGTGGACACGTGTCTTTTTATGGAGAATGCATCACACATAAATGTGAAACGAGCATTCTGTTCGCGGAGGATTTTTTAAAAATTCTGCACTCCATATTTCAGGCTTTATATATATATATACTCATTTGGTTACTATTTGATTTGAAAGTAATAATTTCATAAGCATACTTACCTATTAAAAAACTGCCATAACATTTTATTGAGAAATGGTAAATCAAAGTAATGGGGAAAGTAGAAGTTCATTACTTTCCTGATAATTATTTTATTATTAAGTATTATTTTCCTTTTCGTGGCTTTTTTCTAACGAATCTGCATCATTTTTCGGTAGAAAAATTCACGGTGGAGGTAAAAATTTGTCTACAAGATATGAAACTCACTTTTGTTAGCAAATATTTGACGTGTGGGCCAACGATGTTGAGCGAGTCTTCTCAAGGAGGAACACGTTTCAACTACAAGCTGAAGAGAATACCCTCGTCAACTTGTCAATATCGTTTATTCTTGAACCACGATTTTTTTGAAACGTGAGCTTTTCACTGAGCGACATGTACTCGCAAACTTTTCTCCTCCACACCCGGGAGCAATAGCCGATTGATTCTTCTTCAGAATATATGACGAAGTAAATTTCCCTAAGGCGGCTTCTCGCACAGTCTAAGTGATTATTGAGAATCGAGGATTATCATAGTTTTTATCGGGCAATCCAAATTTATTTGCAAATCATGTATGTAATTTTTGATTAAAATTAGAAATTAACCATAATGTATAATGAAAGAAAAAAAGTTTCTACAGATATTTATAGACAAAATCTTCATGTTACAAGTACAAAAAATTCGATATATATATTTTTTTGTATGACTACCAACAAAATATTCAAATTCAACTTTCACTTAAAACTATTGAAGGGTAAGGAAATAAGTTTTCTACTATACTTTGAAAGGGAGCAGAATGAAGGGATTCCGCTTCCGCGACAAGAAGGTAAACGCGATTAATATACTCCTTAACGTGTCAATATCGTTTATTCTTAAGTACCGATCTTGAAGGCATGCGAGTTTCTCAGAGAATCTCGACTATCGTCACCGATAGATCGTCAACGCTTTAAAACGCTTTTTAAATCTAGTTTCTTTATGTTTATCTTCCGTTACATGTATATTATACATATATGCAAGTATTTGTGTCGGTGTGTGTATGTTTCATGTCTTTGTGTGTTTATCTCGCGTGTAGAGATCACAAGCGGCAAAAAACGTATTCTCTCTCTCTCTCTCATCGTCACTAAATCAATAAGTTTCATTTAAATCATAAAGTTCTCTAATCAGTCATTCAGTTTATGTGTTGTTAGTGTACGTCGCCTGTTCGTCCGTCAGTCTGTGCGCTCCTCGTGTTTCACCGTCACTATTTTCATCTTAACTATTTCATTTTTATTATATTTATATCCACCCCGTTTACCATAATTTTATCGTTTCATAATTTCCTGCTTATATACTGAGTTAATTGTGTCTCGGAATAAAATTATAATCTACCGGTAAATTTTTTTTATGGCTGTCTAGAAACCTCCTACGGTTTTTCTGTTGACATTAAGGGAAACCTCGTTTGGACTCGGAATGAACAAATCAATGAGAAGTCAGAAAATGTCTGCCCTTGTTTTAATGTGAAACAATTTCTGAATCAACATTTTATTCCGCACGGAATTTAATGAAAGTTCGATGCACGAAGCACAACTTTCTAGTAACTCAGTATAAGCATAGAGACCAGAATTAATAATTCCTCTATTTTATGAAAGCATAGCGAAAATAATATTTTATTCTATATGGAATTAATTAAAAATTATACCAAGGTGAGGCAAACATTTGTTCCGTTGTAATATTCATTTTTCTCACCTGGTAATGTTTAAACAAGTTTTCAGTGTATCTCCGTACAAATATGGGAAACGTTTATTTATTTTTTCAGCCGACGTCATAGCGAATTGCTGGGTTCTGCAGTTACTGGTTCTCAATACCTTTAAAGTCCTCCTCGCTTTGAATGGATGAAATTTCGTAGGATTTGAGAAAAGCCTCAATGCAAAATATATCGAGAGACTGTAATTTTATTTCGAGATCGTTACCAATAATCGGATAAATTGTGGCAGCGCAAACAGCCTTATTCATAGACACCAGAAAATGCTATGTAAATGTCGAGCACTCGCTCGTTGTCTCACGCACACGATCATACTCGTCCCATAATAGTATTTTTCATTTTTAATCTCTTAATCGTAGAATTGTTGTTCGATTTTTTTTTCCTGCTGCTCTTGCGATAATCCCCGTTTGTTGTTCACCAACACTTCCGCTTTTCTATAACGAACGAAATGCTATCCTAGGTATAATTTCATAACGTGATAGCCTATGAAAACGCCTTCATTTTTGTTGTTGTTGTTGTTGTTTCTTCCAGTAAGTATAGTACATAATAATATTAAAACACGGGACGATCCGTCCGTGTCGGAATCTCGAGATAGAAAAGGCTGACATTCGTCGCCGGACGTTTCCACATGAAAACAAAGTATATCAGAAAAAATATACGAGGTACAGAATTTTTAGACGCAGGAAATATTGGGTATTCCGTCAATTCACCCTTTGTCCTAAGCATTTTTTCCCCCTTTTGAACAATTCATATTTTGATCATAAATAATGATGTGCGTATCACTAAACGTTATATAAATTTTATACAACGTTTGGTGGTACGCACAGAGCCTATGGAAAAAATTGAAAAAGTGGACAAAAAACATTGAAATGAGTAAAAAAAGATTTTCCACAGTTATGGTGATTGAACTGACGGAGCAACTATATTTCTTGGATTATTCATAAATGATAGAAAATATATATGCCATATATCTAAAATATATCTTTTTAGGATATATAAAAGATATACACGAAAGATGCATAAAAGATATATAAGCTTTTGGCGCTTTACATAGCGCATAAAAATTAGATATCCCTATATAATCTCAAGGGTTCTTCATTTTTATGTTGGAAATAGCCCCGACAATGACGGCGTATTTATTAATGCGCAGAGTCACCGGTGTCATTAGGAGCAAAAAGAGGTATCCGTGAAAATAAATAACGTGCAATTGTCGTGATGATAATCACCACAAAACGTGCACTCAATTTTTCGAGAGCGTCGCACGGTCCTGTCAATTAATAAGATCGCGATCGTCGGGAGGCACCATGAATAAGGCCATAGGCGTTGTTAATTTTTTTTTCACGACTCCTTTTTTCATCCCCGGTGACATAACCGATGACAGGGCCGTAATCGTTCGCCGATCGTGCCCGTAAACACGTTTAACTCTTCTTACGTTATATATATATATATATTTCTTTTTTTTCCTCCCACACACACATATATATATATGTTGGTATCCTGCAATAATCGAATTTTCTTTTTTTCATCAACATTCGTCGTTTACGTGAGTAATAATTGTAACAGCAATGAGTGGTCAATAATAATACTAATATGAATAATAATAATGGTAATAATAATAATAATAATAATAACAACAGTGATATTAATAATAGTTATTTCGTAGTAATTCGTAATAATATTAGTAATAATAATTATGGTGACAGTATTAGCGATGGTAGTAATTCATTTAATAGGTATCGATGACGATATTTATGTAATAACGACAAGGGCGTCGTACACGGTCGTACCTTGGTCTTCGTAATTCATCGGGAAGAGTTCCCTGAGGATCCGAAATGTGGGCAGCGTATGTGAAAAAAGAAAGTAATGACTCCCGTGTGATTTTTTTTAACCTCGTGTGATGAATTTCTTTCGTTGCCGCGTGCAACTCGCGGATGCGTCGAGGTATTTTTTCGCTGCGTCCACATTTTCTAATCCATCTCCTTCATTTTTTTAATGGCCTCGTATTGTTATTATGGTTTATAATTTTTTGTTGTTGTTGTAAATTCTAACTCGGTGTCGGCTCGGTTTTCTGGGGTCGGGCTGTTTTTTTTTTTTTTTTTTTTTTTTCATTTTGAGAACCGACGCCGCGTCGAGCTTTTAACGATGATGAGAAGCAACATGCAAACTTTTGAACGCGAGCAAAGCTTCCACCATTTTTCGCTATTTTTGAGAATGTTATTTTTTTTACAAAAATGCGGACTGCTTTGAGGCTGGTAGATGCTCTTGCTGATGCTTCTGTTGGCAATGCTGGTGCTGCTGCTTCATCATCGCGGCACCTCGCACCTCGTCCTCCAATTTAATAGACATCGACGACTCACTTTCTCTGCCTCACGTCCGAATCCTTGTTGGGTGTTGGCTTGCTACATTTGGAGATAAATAGATATTCGTCATGTGGTACTACTCTGTATGATGCCTTATTTTCGTATGTTAAATTGAGAGAATTTTGTTACGTGCTGGAGTGATCAGTGCTTTGGAGACTCGTGCGGCAGATCAACAATGGAGCGGGATTTATGTGTAGTTTCAAACACCGTGATGGAATTCCTTTCAGGATTATCGGTTCAAGGAAATGCCAGGCAAAGGTACAATTGTCAAAGCAGGGCAATTTAATTGCATTAATCCAATTAACACCTCTGAACCTTATTGATTATGCGGATGGTATCTGCATTGTATTTATTTTAATTGGCATGGTGTTATATTTTGATAAAGGAAATATTCATACCTATTCCAACAGAAAATTATTAACAGAGAATCTTTCGAACAATTAATGAAAATCCAGTTTCCAGTTAACAGAAACATTAAACAATTGGAATATAAAAAATGGCCATTTTTTTAGTCAACAAAAATATCCAAGAGTAAATCAAAGTATGGAGTACATAAAGTAATGAGAAAAAAAAAAAAACAAATTGGGGTCTCAGATGCTGATTTATCGAAGAGAATTCGCTCGATCATGCTCGAATCAACGACTTAAGCTAGTCAATGGAAAACTAGAGGGGAAGAGAAAATTGGGCTTAGAGGAAGAGAGAGAAAGAGAGAAATCAGAGAGGCTCATCATTTAAGGAAGGCTCTTGTAGGCCTCTGAACCCCTCGACACGCAGTCTCTTCTATCTTCCGCTCCTTCTCCGCCATTTACTCTTCACTCATGCTTTTTTCTTTTAACGAACTAAAATATTATGCCAAAAAGGTGGAAAAGGCGTCGAGGACATGAGTGCAATACATTTTTTAAGTTTGTACGATTACTTGGTTTATTCCCAATTAAATTAATCAACCTCAGTTTTCTTATATTCATTGATAGATATCTCACATGTTTGTCTAATTATGTGATTAAACATAATATGTTCTTTTTAACTATATACTGAAATAAAAAATAAAAAAGGTGGCATTTGAAGTGCGTCGTCAACAGGAACACGTAAATGCACTTGTTTTGCCAGCCCGCAAGCGTATCGTTTTTAAATCAATACATTTTTTATTCCAGAATACATGCATTAGACAGTTTGAATAAGTTTTATACTTTCAGAATTTGACGTAACTCGCGGCAAGAAAATCATTTGAAACAAAAGTTAAACCACCGAATGGAGTGAGTGAGAGAGTGAGATGGAGAGAGAGAGAGAATCTGGCTTAGAGCGAGAGAAATCAGAGGCCGAGGCGAGGCTCGTCGGTCGCAGAAGGCTCTTCCAGGCCTCTGCATCCCCTCGGAACGCGGCCTCTTCTATCTTCCGCTCCTTCTCCGTCGTCTACTCTTCACTCGAAGCCGAGCGCGTCTACCCTACTTTGGCGTAAACGACCGGAGCATTATCTTCCAAAGAGAATACTGCGGCGTTGGTATCCTCTCGGTAGTCATGAGGTAACGTGCGGATGGCATTTCAGGCGAACGCGGACGACGAGGACTACGTCGTCAACGTTGCTCGACGGGTCTCATCAATATTCAGTACCGACGGTTATTTTCTTCAATCCCGAGAGCGGGACGAATAGGGAAACCGACCAAAGAGAAGGTAATGAGTACCTCTTTTCTTCTAATTGCCTTTCGAGTCACGCTCGAATGGGCTCGAATTGCGACTGTGCAGTGATATAATTTCGTTTCTGGTATATAGCCAAATGCGGATTTTTAAATCATGGTGTTAAAGAGAAACGCAAGTGAAATTGCCAGGAGTGGCTTTTTTTAATGGAACTAAATGACAATCCGGTCACTTTTTGTTACTTGAAACCGAAATGAATTTTACAATTTTTATTTAAACTTGTATCCATTCGGATATTGTTATTCGCAGTAACACGTCAGAGTGTAATTAAATTCATTGCAGTCATATCCGTACACCAATATCAAGTTGCACATGAAGACTCGATTTGTTTTTATTTACGTAGTTATTTTGAAAAAGAATATTGTATTTCTTTTCTCCGCATTATTTAATTTGTATTATCAGCGCAGAGTGTAATAAAATATTTTGTTTAATAATTTCCGGTTATACGAACAGCGGATGTTGAAACCAATATGTTCCGGATGGTTTCTATTTTCAGGAAGAATTTTTTTCACTGGTATTTATTTGTTCGTATCAGCTGTTGGATTGTAATACAGTATTTTATAGAGTTCCGGTAATACGAATAACGGATATTGAAACTAATAATTTCTTGGTGGTGGTGATTCTCAGGAAAAGAACGTCATCTTTTATATAACGGTTGTTGAAGTTTCTGATATCCATTCGAGGATCGCCAAGAAACGGTCGGTTCTTTTTCCAACCTTAAGATACACCTTTTTTTTTTCTTCAGTTTGCAATCTTTTATTTTTCCCAAGATGTCGCACTGTCGGACAATTTTTTTATGGTTTTTACTTTTCACGATTTATACGAAGAGCGCTTTCTATTAAAATCGTATTTTCAAGAGAAAACTTATTGTGACTTATTTCTGTGCTTAAAGACTCGACTTGCATCGTGAGGAAGGTGGGACTATGGGAATTACTGTGCAATAACAGTCCGTATTTTTTCATCATCTCAGTATTATTGTGACACACTTATTGAGCTTTATTTAATTTATTTGAAAAATTGATGTGGAAGGATAAATAACTTTAGCTTGTTTTCATTCAAATTACGCTTTTATGATTATCTGATTGTCAAGTAACCGAAAGGCAGCGAATTTAGGAAGGCCACAAGCTGTTTGCGAATGCAGGGTACAAAACCGTTTACACAGCGCCCCAGAGAGGTTGACCCTTACCGAATCGAGAGGGTTATTTAGCAGAGCAAAGGAACTGTCCCGGTCTCTGTAGAATTCTGTCATGGGGGTCATTGCGACACTGGGAATTCTGTTGGTTCAAGATGAAGCAACGCAACGTACAGTATTGCGATTGTACGATAATAATGTGCAGTAATGCCATATATATATATATATATATATATATATAGTAATGCCATATGTATAGTACATAGCATATAGGTCCCCCTTATCTTATCGGGTTGTCTCGTCGTGTTGGTTGCTGGACGGCGAAGGTGGCGCCGATCTAAGGAGAGAATTGCGTCGTGGTTCCCTCGAGGGTGACCGAAATTGCATGCTCTTGTAAATGGGACTGAAGGATCGGGGCGGAGTCACAGGCGGATAGACTGGAAGCTTGGAGGGTGGAAGAGGACCACGAAGCGCTACCATCGAACACTCTGAGTTTTGCTTCGTGAATTGATGATCTCTGTCGTCCGAACCACACAAATAGATATTCTATATCATTTTATATCGAACGATTGTGTCACTCGAGTATTAAATATCTTAGCGATAAAACAAACTTCGTATTTTATAGAGATTGTCACAGCAAGTTACACGCTTGCGATTATTTTTTCAAAGTCGAATTCAGAAAAAAATTGATACCTTCATTCCCAAGTAAATATTTTATTCTGATAGAATGAGAAATGCGCGTCAAAAGAAAAGTCTTCAGAAAATTATCTACGCCTGATTGGCCAAGAACGTGGATTTTTATTAACGATGATAATAATAATAATAATTTATTGAAAATCGGTATTAAAAATGGATTTATCGAATTCGATAGAAAAAAAAAATTCAACCGCATTCGATACAAATAAAGCCACAAAGCCCTGCCAACAAACATCCCGAGATTGCTTTGTGAATTAATAATATACGTCATCCGAGTCAGAAACATATTCCGTTTCATTTCATATCGAACGTTCGTCTCGCTGTACTACGGAATATGATATTGAAGAACTTTTTGTGTTCGACATTCCCATTTTTAGGCAAATTATGCTTCACAATTTTTTTGTGTTCCATTAAAAAAATATTTGATCCTATATTCTGAACTAATTTTTATTATTTTATTAGAATTTGATAATTTCGGGTTGATAAGAACTCAGATGGTATAAGGTCCTTCATTTTTTTGGAATAGAATTTTTATACTGTGAATTAAAAGTGCGTATCGTTTACCCGAAATGAGAAATCAATAAGGGAAATTAGTAGTCAGATCATGCTTATTTTCGCAGGGAAATCGCAGCGCGCGTGTCTCGGTGCTTTAAATTCCTAGAGTGTTAAATTCAGCCTCAACTCCCACCTCAAGACTCTCGTAGAATCTAATTAATCTCTCATTAACCGATAATACGCTCGAGGGCTTAACTTCATAAAACTATCCGCGTGGATAAAATTTTCGTCACGGGCTTCTCTCGTTGACCTTTTAGCCTCAAAAATTAATTTCACGAGCCTTTCAAGCGAATTCCCCCATTTTAAATATGAAGAGGCGAATGAGTCATAAAAAATGCATCGAATAAACGTATAGGAACTGGACGAGAAAATGAAACGAAAACGTGAGCAAAAGCCGGAAATATATGAGGCATTTCACCTCGTTTCGATCTGGTTCGGACCCTTGACCCTTTCGATTGGGGCCATAATTTTTTGCATGATTGACATAACTCCAAAAAGCTCAAATTAAGTTTTTTTCATTTATTTCTTTACATTTCGCATTATCGACAATTCGTTTAAACATATTATTTAAAGACACCTGTTAAAAATCTATTAAAAAATTCGAGAATACTAATTTGTGGTTACCAAGCAGAACTTATTTGCCGATGATTCCATTTATTTTTTTCGGCTTGGTAACCAAAACTTTTTATTTTCGACAAAACGTATTTTAGACATTTTCCAGATTTCTAAGATGTGTCTTTTAATAAATTGTTTAAACAAATTGCAGATAATTTGAAATGTACAATTCTTTGGTTTTTACTTAGTTAGGTGTTTACGGTTATGTCAAACATATAAAAAAATTGGGCACGAATCTAAAGGGGCGCGAATCAGAAACAAATTGAAATCTGATGGAATACTGCATATGCAGGAAATTGGTGAAGAGCAGGAGCAATGTTGAGGAAATGTGAATTTTTGTTCAACTCACGTGTCGGGGCTTTGGTCGGTGTCGGACTCTTCGAGTTCAGCCTTGTTGCGTTTCTTCTCATAGATTAGAATAATGGCACAGAGTACAAGAACCTCAGCGCAGATTCCGAGGAATGGCCATAGTGCAGCGAGCTTATCCTTGACCCTAAGGGTCGAGGTTGCCTCGTCACCGTGATCTTCCACAGTATCTGCCCAATCGTAAGAAACGTGGCACGTTACGTTGCCACGGTCTTCCATTTCGATGTTCTCGACATTGAGTACCGCACGATTGATGCCCCTCTCATCATCTCGGCTCAGCCTGACGCGACCCTCGCTCGAGTTGTAACTCTTGCCGGCGAATGTCCAGCTAATCTTTATTCCGGGTGTTTGCTTGCCAGTGCAGATCAAATGGAGCTTCTCTCCCTCAACAACACTCACCGATTTCACCAGGATTGCAGTTGGCTTCGCTGCAATTATCAAACGTCGGCGTTAATTAGTTTCCATTGTAATGACGATGATTTATTGCATTCGTAAAGAGGAGGAAGAGCCAGATTTATGTAATTTTAATCCATCATCAATTGACTGGAAATTGACCGCCTTTTTAGAGAACCTTATAAAGAATATTTTTCATTTTTTAATTTGTGACTCAAATAGTCATATCCCGGGTACAGGGTATTTAAAATTTTCGAATACTTTGGTTTTTCACACTTGATGCATTTATTGGATTCCTATAACAGATTTTTAATAATCATTTCAAGAAATCTGAAAAAGATGATCAATATTTTTCATTACATCAACCTCGAACCTTAGAGCTTTAGTGAAAAGAGCGCAAATAAGGCAATGATCTGTAATACGTGCTGAGAATCGAGAGACGTGATGGGATGTTAAATGCAGCTCGTTATTGCCTTGGGAAGAAGATTTTGCAAAGGAGGGGATGGCACGGAATACTCTAACGAGAAACCCGGTTTAAGGTGCCAAAAGATAAAAGGGCCACTTGAAGATAAGGAAAGATCGAAGAACTTACGGACGATCCTGTATGAAGCCGAAGCTTTTCCTGAAGACGTGGTGTTGCAGGTGTAATTTCCAAAGACGGATTCATGTTCCTGAAGGATGACAAGAGTACCATTTTCGCTGAAGACTTTCACGATATCCTCTTTATCGAATGCAGTGCGTACGTTGACTCCTTCCTTTTGCCAGTCGACAGATTGATTGCTGGAGGTGCGGTTTTCGCATTCGATTGTCAGCGGCAGGTCCTTGGCAGTAAGAACCTTGATTTTCGTCTCTGTTTATCAGAAAACAATACAAAAACAAAATTCATCATTAGTTTCATGAAAATGAGAGCTTAAAATCATAAATTGCTTTTTAATTTCCTACAAACGTTTCCTAATAAATGTGAAGAAAAATCCACGCAACAAAATACTTAATTATGTCGCAATCGTCCTTCCAACTCTTCGCACCATAACGTCGAGTGGCAAGAAATTCTTTCACGCCAATTTGCACAAACAGGCAACATTGAAAAACTACAAAAGGGCACAGGACAATTACAAGGTGATTTCACTCGGAAAGTCTGCGTTTTAATTGTGTATACAATTCCAACCTTGTTTTTCAATCCCACATTTCCGCAGACCCCTCAATTATCACTAAACCTTCCTTCCAATTTTCCATCCCATAACTCAGAGTGACAAGAATTCGTTCCCTTAAATTGGAAGCAACAGATTGTAAAGGTGCAAAAAAGCGCAGGACAATCATCAGATTTTCATTACTTCCCGCTGGGCCGAAGGACATTGTCGCTCTTCAGGACAGCGAGTCACGAACGCAATTCTCCATTTAATCATTCCAACTAACGCTCCGAGAAGGAACGAAACGCGAGTGACGTGCAATGAGGAGGAAAACAATTTTTATGCTGTCTCATCGCTGCCACCAGATGAGAACAAAGGAAAAGAGAGAGAACGGCTTGGAGAATGAAGAAAGGCCACGAAGTATCTCTTCTAGGCTTTTGTAGGGGGGGCTCAAGGCGGCCTTTGACTTTCAGTCTTCACTCCATGCTTTTTTCTATTCCTCGTTGCCACTTTTTCCAACTTTCTTTGGGTCGCTGAAAAAGAGTTCGCTGGAGTCGAGACGCTTCTTCTGCGCTCCTCGAGACTTCCTCGAGCCTCTTGTCCTCATCGTCGTAGCAGTCGTTGTCTTCCCTTGAGCTCCTCTGGCCTCGGAAGAGACTCGACGATACGAGCTGGTTACTCTGGGCAATTAAACGAAAACTCCCGGTAAATTACGGCTAGTAATTACCAGGCCGAGGGTTTAGTCGTTCATGGAGGTTGGTCCAGTTTTTCCTCGAGAAGAGACGAGCCAGAAGAGGCCGAAGTTGGGACGACAAGAATAAGAGAGTGGACTGAAAAACAGTGCAAGCGTCTGAGAGAATAAGGGGATGGACTTGCTGGAAAGGGACCGAAGTTAGTGAAGCTGCACTTTCAGGTGCAAACCTTGAAGATACTGCCCATATCTTTTTGCCATTGAATCTGTCGAGCGATTCTTCTTCTCTTTTTTGTTTTAGCATCCGCTTCTCGTTATCAACGAAATGCACGCTGGAATAGCAAGCAAAGATTTCATCCATGTGCGGGATGGAAAAACATTGAATTCAAATCTTAACTATATCATTCTCACGAGTTTAACATTGCTCCTATTTTGCTTTATTGCTAGAGGAATGAAAGCATTATTATTAAACTTTCAGCCTCAAACTGATGCCCACTCCTTAAGCCTTCGCTCTCCATTAACAACGAATTGCGAGCTAAAGTAGTGCTTATTTTTTGTACATTTTACCCGGAAAATTATGTACGAGATGGAAAAAAAATTTATCCTTAACCACATCATTCTCACGAGTTTATCATTCTGCTTTTAGAAAAACGGAAAGTCTTGTTGCCCACCCTCACGTTTCAAAAGTTTTTGTAACTTGACGGTTAAATGTGCAAAGCCATGGTGCCGAAGAAAGTGTGGAAAGAGAGAAAACCGAAAAATATTGTGATAGCTGTAGACACAGCCTGCAGCAAATATGCTTCTGCTATTATGTTTAACGTGTAGAATATTTCCCAAGCAGGTGAGAGAAACACATTCGCTCCTCGTCGCCGGATGTGCATTTTAACCGCGTGAAAATATTTCCAGTTGACACGGAAATTACGGAGGACAAATGTGTTGGTTGCACGTAAAATGTGCATTCATTTTCTTCCACAACGAAAATACAAGTGAGGCTCTTCTGCAACAAATTAAAAGTGGATGGTTAGGTAAAACTGTTAAGCCGAGCTGAGAAATTCTCTTCAAAAAAAGGAAATTAAAGTCATCACCGACATTTCAGGAGGTAGATCCTCTGGTTTTCCACATTATTAATTTACTAGAAGAGAGACAGAGAGAGAGATTGCTTTATTTTTCACTTTGCGAAGCGTCACTCTCCGTTCCGTGCGATTTTTTCAATTAAAGTTGGAGCTTAGCGAAAAAGAGGTAGGATGAAGCGACGAGATGATAATCACCGACTAGACTTCAATTTGTTTCTGCTTTATTCTGCTCGTAGATTTTGCCGGATGCACTCAAACAACGTTGTTAAACAAAGAAGAGGAAGCTAAAAAAAAAGGGTATTTTTACGTCGCTATTTTAATCTCTCACGTTCCGCTTTGTCAGTTTGCCCGGGAAATTTGTACGGATAGAAATGTCGGAAAAATGCGGCAGATCGTGAACGACGCTCACACTGTACTAGCTGTGCAAACAGTTGCGAGCGACCTGCGAAACAAATTTCACGTCGTCCTCCCGACGCCAAAGGAAACACAGAAAATACTCATCGTGCACAATGTGCACAATGTGACGAACCGGCTTTCCCTGAGAGAAAAGAATTTATCTATTTTCCTTTACCTATAAGGGAATGGTCGTAAAAAATTCAGAAAATGTTTGAAAAAAAAAAAGAAAAAATTACCAAAAAAACAATTTAGCAAAGTGTTTTTCTCAGGGTACTCAATGGGATTTCTAAACATCTTAAGAGAAAAATAATTTTCATAATTTCCCTTTATTACATAGCAAGATTTTTTTAGAAAAGTACACAGCAAAATGCAATTTTTCGCTCAATGTAAATATAGAATTTTTTATATGTACAGCAGGCTTGTTCAATTTATTTATTTATTAATACTGTAACTCGCGTATAAAAACGCATGAAACAAATCCGTACTGTCCTACATTACAACTGAAAATTATTAACCGTTGTGGAGCTCGAAAACATGATTCGGACAATAAAGAAGAAGGGATGTACAAAAAGGTGATTTTTCCGGGCACTTCTTGAACCCACCTGATAATGAGTTTTAAAACATGTTACAACCCTCTGGATTCCATTTTTGTCTCGAGACATTGGTCCTTTTCCGCATGTATTAAACATTTTTTTTTCATATTTTCCACACAGTGATGAAGATTTAGGCCATTAAAATATTGTACAATCTCAATTTTTCAGAATGGATACTGCGGTGCCTTCAAAAAGGGCGGTCTCACTCTTTTGCATTATAGATTCGCCCATTAGGGACCATGGAAGCTTGGCAACGCAGACACACACACCTAGATGGCGCTGCTTCTCCCACAGTCTCCTTCCAGTGGACTAAGCTTTGCCTGTAAAGGTATATATTATACTACAGGTGAGCATGAAAATGTGATAAATCGCAGCAAGCCCGAAGAACCGCTTGTCACGACGTTGGGTATATTAGCAAAAGCAGCCATCTAGTGAAGTAGAAGTTCCCTACTCTTCCTTCTATCAGCGAAGCGGGCGAGGAATTCGTGGGCGGGTTCCAGCGCCTCCCGTGCTTAGTTACGCTATGACAACCTGTCTCGTATGTCTCTTATACTGTATTACGATACATACAGGTATAGTTATATCACGATAGAGGGCGCCCTTGTTCGAACGAAGAAAGTGAACTTCGGCCGTGCGTCACCAGGTGGCAGCTCCGTCAAAGAGTGTGTGTAAGAGAGGGAGAGACCGGGAAAGTTCGAGTTACTGAGGCATTGGGGAATTATAGTGATCCCGTGATGCATTGAGAAACGTGTAAGCCGCATGCATAAGACACTAGGTTAGAGGTTGGTGCGAACGGTATGAGAAGAGACTTGGTACAGAAGAAAAGGAGGAGTGGCCACGGGCAAAAACGATGAGCCATTTTCCCTCTCTCTCTCTTACACAGCGGGAAAATGTTTTTTATCACTGTGGGAAGCCAGTGTTGGCGGTGGTGAGCGGGAGAGGGCGCAGCGCAGGGGCTCATAACTCAGCGGAGTCGTTTGCGAGCTTCCAGCGCATAGGAAGAAGAATGAACTGGAACGAAGGTGGAGAGGGAAGAGGCTGAGGGTTGGAGGAGGAGAGCTCGAATAAAAGATGATAATACACCGAGGATATTTTAATATACTACGAGCTGCCAGAGGAAACTTTTCAGGGACGATGAACGAGGGCTTGATTATGCTCGAGCGCTAAATAATGAATTTCAAATATGACCTCTTAATGTATTCGTGGTGGTAGATTGCGACTATACCGAAGAGCGTATCGGGAATATTAACGGAAGTAAAAAGGAAGAGTGGCTGCGGCGGATACTTAAAGTTTGTTGACTGAACATTGTGTAAATTTGTTGAAGGAACTCGGGGTTTTATTGACAGGAACACTCCGAATTGACTCAAGTACTTATGATTGAAAATTGGGGATGGTAAGCACCTCTTAAGAGCTGAAGTCAACAGCCCAATCGGTGTTTGAAGCGACTATTGATTTTTGTCATGAAAGTTTATGGCTGAATTGTTTGTCCTATAAAAATGTGCAGCCGTAAGAAGCCTCGGAATACCGGCAATAGAATATGAATTCAATAATATTTAATGATAAATTGGGTGGGGAATAGTCGGAGTATATAGTACCGAATTTTCTTTTCATGATTGCATTACTGGGAAGTGTTATAAGCGAATTAGCATAATGGATTAATTGTTCCAGTTCATTTTAGCGGTGCCGTTAGCTCATTATTTTTTCTATCTACAGCAGATTAAAGCTATGTGCGTTATGTATTCCAAGAAATCTAAAAATTGACAAAATGTTATGACGGAACGAATTTCACTTAAATTGCCACGATTGATTGCATAGACTCCAAGCAGTGAAATTGGTCGGGCCAATGAACCAACTGGTACGGAAACAAATTGTTTGAGACGAAAAATAAGTTAGTTGGGTGAACGAATTAATCGCAGCGAAAGAATTGGTTATCAAAACCAAATAGTTTTTTGACCGAACAACAAAATCGGTTAACCTAGCAAGCTTAGTCGCTTGGAGATTATTTAACCGTGCCAGTCAATTAGGGCAACCAATTAGTTTTTGCCGCCTTTCTCCTCCAGAAAGGAAAAATCAGTTTGCTGCATAGTCTGCCGACAAAAAGTCTTCCATACCGTGAAGGGTTAAGAGGACCAACTTGTCCAAACCGCAAAAAAAATTGAGACCTCACCCGTGGAATAGCTCCAAGTGGATATATGTCCAAGAAGGCGACACACTGGCCGGAATCGGTGGTAAAGCCTCGGCCAATTTGTTTCATTCTTGGCAATGGCGCAGAAAAGGGTAGTTTGAATGGGAAGTCGAGGGTACAAGAGCGAAGGATCAGGAAACACAAAAGGGAAACGTGAAAGGAGAGCGAACGAAGGATATAAAGGTAATGGAGGGAAGGAGAAGAGGAAGGAGCGGCAAGCGAGTGTCCATGTAGTAGTTGTGTCGAATAGACGGGAAAGCGAGCGCCCCTTACTGAGGATAAAACACAAGGGAGTGGCAGAGGACAGGATAGCGCAGAACCAGCGAGAGGAGCGAACGAAGGCGCCGTGAGGTCGCGGTCATGGAAACCCGATCGATATCAAAGCAGGGCTCTGCATTCGATTTCATCCCGACAGTAGGAAAACAATTCACAAGGATTCTCGGCGTGTTCGCGTACACCTTCTAAGTCACGCTCCCTAGGGTCCTCCCCTTAACGTAATACCGCCGGAATAGTCAACAAAAGAGAATGCTAAAATTCTTTAAAATCGTTTAAACCGTTTTAAAAGAGTAATTAATATAAATGAAAATATGCATGGCTTGAAAAGCTGCTTCTAAATGTAAAAGAATTTGGATCTTGTCGACTAATCGTTTATTTTGTTGTCCGATAACTACTCTACGAAGACACCGTAAAATGTTTATGATAATATCCATCGTTTCGTAATTGTAACTATTAGTTTTCAAAAACGGCACAGAAATAATAATCAAGCTATCACATTAACGAGACTTTTCGTCAGAAATAAAATAAAGTAAGTTACTCTGTAATCTTGCGATACTTAAAAAACAATGAACTACAAATTTATCTCATTAACACGGTTGAAACTGTTCTCCAGATCTTAGTATTCGATGTACGTGAACTGTACCGACCGCTGCCTTAAAAATCCACCTTCCGGCGGTTCTATTCGACGTGAAGCGAGGGAACGAACTGTTCGAGCACCATTCTAACATCGCGCACGTACGCCCATATGCAAATTTTGTTTCTCACTCGTCTTCGAGATTCAGAAGCGGATTACCAACATTGGTGGTTATGGGTGTGCTCATCAGTTTGCTTACGTTTCCCAGATTCGTAGCTGACTATCGGGTTCTCAGGAAATAGGAAGGTTGAAACTACCGGAGCACATTCACCGGTAGTTTCATGCAGGATCGTCGAATAATATGATCGTGAGTAGAATCTCCTCTGGATTACAACGACAAACGTGTATTGTTTCATAGACAGCGCCTAGAGGCATGAACCACATCATATTCGTTCATTGGAGAGATGGGATCAGATGTCTTGTGAGTATTTGGATTTAGGGTTGGATCAATGGATTATTTCGAG
This sequence comes from Clistopyga incitator, assembly GCA_947507545.1. Lineage (NCBI taxonomy): Eukaryota > Metazoa > Arthropoda > Insecta > Hymenoptera > Ichneumonidae > Clistopyga > Clistopyga incitator. Next base: position 9,558,580 of record OX382176.1, read on the forward strand.
CGATCTGAAAATAGAATACATTTTGAGAATTAGTTATGGAAATCTGCAAGTGCGACGTTATTCGATTTTTGGATATCTGCCAGCGTACACCTTTTCTTTTCCTTGGATTTGAGGAAGAAAATGTAATTTTTCTTTCTTCCAGTTATGATTAAAAAACCGCATTAACCATATTATCGAAAGAAAAAAAATGTTATCGATCGCTTCTTAGTTTCCGCAGTTCCTTAGTTTTCCTTATTCCCAATTTCCTTTTTTTCCATCAGCACCACTAATACCGAGCTCATTCGTACCATATCCAGAAGCTAGATCTGCGGATGTTTGTGAACAAACATTTCCTGCATATCGTACAACAAAAATATTAACCGCGGTATTCATGTGTGCATTGTACGTGTAGCTGGCATGGCTATCGGAAGCGATAACTCGGACAACATACACGCCGGGTTGGATACGAAGAGAAAATGCGATGGACAGTGGCGATAGGAAAGTCCCGGCTCATGAAGTTTGTACGAGGATGTCGAGGGTGAGTGCCGAGGGATGTCGATAAACGCGTTTGGTCCCAGAGGCACTATCGACGAGGGTATCGAAGAGCACGACAACAGCCAGAAGGCCATTGGACGACCCAGGATTGGACAAAAAAACGCAAACAAACAAACAACGGAAAAAAAGAAATTTTATTGCGATTTGCATTTGAGATTTTTGAGCCTGGAGTTGCAGGTCAACCTCGTAAACAAGACAGGGGGCGTTGCTGTTGCAGTGATCCCAACTTACAGGCTTTACCCGTAGGACAGAAATCGTAGGAGATAGAAGCGCCGGAGGCTTGGCGCTAATATATAGGCGCAAGCTTTTCCATCCCACCAATTGAATGCCGCGAGATTGGCTGATGCGAAAATCGGCCGGTGTAAAATGGGTACTAGCGCATTGACGGTGCACGAGGCTCGCAGGATTATGGGGAAAACTGCGCCACGAGGACCGCAGCGGTAACTGGAGGGCGTCGAAATCCTGCACATGCGGGTTTTACGAGCAAACGATAAACTTTAGCGCACCGTTCTCGCACGGCCTATATATAAAGTGAAATAAAATGGAGAGTCGGTCGGATATAGAGATCGGAAAACAATTCAATGCGGTCAATTGGTCCACGCGGCCTAGGCGGAAAGTGAGTGTATTGGCTATTGTATGTCGTGAAAAATCGCTGGAAAATGAGTTTATAGTGAAGCGCTTGAAGGTTAATGCTGCATTAAATGTCTATTATGCTTCCTTTTCGCTTCTGACGTACAAAATTAACCTGGATACCCGGGGTTTTATTTTAAACCCTCTTGCGTTACGTGTATATCAATTTATTAAAAGCAGTTTATGAAAATGAATACGTGACAGAAAATTCCTGTGACTTCGGTTAATTAGTATTGTATTTTTTTATTTGCCGATTTTAAATCAATATTTACACCACTTTAGTTCTGGTTTATTTATTTAACCTATTTTGAACCGCTTCCTTGGCGTACCGACCCTTGAGGCCCTAATAAGTACAAGTCACTTTCCGGGTCCTGATTCTTCTTAGTTTTCTTGAAAACTTCACTTTCAGGCCCGCCTTAAGGGAGTTATGATAAAATTCAGGTCTTCATTATTCCAATTGCCCTTAGGGATTCCCGTTCCATATACTGATTATTCGAAGGCCTTTTAGAGGCCCCGTTTCAGGCAGTGATTATTTTTAGTCCCTTTTGCAGTTCCTCTTCCAGATCGTCGTTATTTTATGCTCCCTCAAGGAGCTAACTTTGAAGGCCCCCATTATTCCAGGTCCACATGATTCTAATTGTCCTTGCCAACTCAACCCCACTCCCTCATGTTCAAACTTTCTTCCACACCATAAACCTTTCCAAGGACACTTCACTTACCCGTTTCTCTAGAGATCTTTTCTCATAAAAAAACCAGTATTTGGTTTACCGAAATCCTGCGCAAACGGACCATCAAACATTCATCTGGATCAACGCAACTTCCGGTTCCTCCACGACTTATCTGCTTTCGCAAACTCCACATTTTTTATTATGAACATCCATTTCATGGTGTTGGTGGTCAACGGCTCCAGTGGAACCAGAAAATTTATTTCGTCGGCATCCATGAATGCTCAAACAATTAATCTGCAATAAAAATTTTCCAGTTTAAAGTTATAAATCCTCGCGGTCCAGAGTTTGTGTTCGCTAGTCATTGCAGGCCGTTTATGGTCGGCAGAATCACATTAGGTTGGCCTGGAGAATTTGTGAGGGATTTCAACGTGAGAAAATGGAGAGTAGAAGCACCGAGTGGACGCGGACGAAGGGGCGAGAATCTACTAATGAATTTCGGGGGCGTTGACGCGACGGTGCATAGTACGTAACCACCTAACTGGCCGTCTATCACCTATAGCTTCGAGTCGACGAGAACGTACGGTAGGAATTTGCATTCAACGTGTATAACTCAACTGGTCCAGGTGGAGTCGCGAGGATACCCAGCAAGCCACTCTCTGCCCGTGGCAGGAACATCAGTCCAGCGAACCCAGTTAGCTCCTCGTCGAATTTCTGCCCCTAGAACTCACGTTTCACAGGCCATTTGCCACCCGGTGGACGGCACTAACCTCGCCTAACCCTGCGAGGAAACCATCGCATCCGCCAAGCCGAGCTTCCTACTGGACTCTCCCACGTATTATCCATAAACGTCACGCCCAGTCTGCACTCCGGACCCAGTCTCAGATATTCCGGGGCGGGTACTATCACCATTTAGGATCACCGATAGTTACAATCTTGGTGATATCAAACTACATGCATATTTCAACGATACAATTGAATTTGGACCTTGATCGTCCACGCGTGAACTACCCAAACGACAATTTTACTTTAGACTTTTTCTAGACCGACACTTATTTTCCATTACTGATTATTTTTGGTCCGTGACGAAAGTACCGCAAAAAGAAAGGAGAAACCATCAAGAAACAAACGAGGTTTCTGATGTTGTAATTAAATTGTTTTTGTACCAATCTTCAAAGTGATATTTATTGAACAAACGAGACAATAGAATTACTTGGACATTCAAACAGAAATTTACGGTACGATCTTATTTTTCGACATTCGAACATGGTTGCGAAAGGAAAAAAAGGGAAACACGAGTTTGGATTAATTCGGAAGTTCAGAGAAGATCAGGGAAGACGATGACGATACCCGGAACACTTTGTCTAGTCTGATGAAGTAAGAAAATTACGCAGCAAGAAGAAACGAGCCAACTTGGGATGCAGGTCGAGTCAAAAGTTTAAGACTAACTTCCAGGTATACCAAAGGAAGAGATAATTAACTTTGCGAAAAAGAGTTGTGTCGTTATCAGATGAACTCTTGATGCGGAGACAGACTCATGCGCTAGGGCAATCGGTCCAATTTATATACACACTTTGCTTCGGCTTACTTCGCTTGGAAGAAAGTTTCTTAGGTTTCGGGCAGCCAGTGGTCGAATGGTGGGTGTAAATGGAAGTCCCCGAGAGAGATGTCGAGGGTGAGGGTACACAGTATCGCTAAGTTAGATTTCCACACTCTCTGAGTGAGTAGCGAAGGCTGCTTTACATTTTAATGCACCTCAATGCGTTTTACGTTCATTTTATGCTTCGCTACCTCTCGCTTGATGCTATAAACCACCACTTTGTGAATTTTCCAAGCCCACGAAAACGAAATTCAATTAAATTCGTTCCTTTGAAAATGAAACTCAAGCGAAACATGATTTTTCCAAGTAAATACCGTGAAAATGATGGAGGTAAAAACGCATTTCAATTTAAAAAATGTTTACCATTTGTATTCGCACAACCATCAATCGCAGCTATTTCCTTTGACTGTTTCTGCAGATAGACAATGTTATTCCTACCCGTGCAGACTTGAGCATTTGGTTATGTAATACGTAATTTCCGACAATCCTGAACTACACGTTGATTTGACCCCGAAACTCAACATCTGCAGATATAACAACCATGAATATCACGAGTTATGTACCTGCGGTATGTGGATGCGTGCATTGTGCGGTATTCCATCTAACCTCCATATAGACGCGCGGTTATACGAAACCGCAGGAACATTTCCATATATATTATTATCCTCGTTGCCGGGAATCTCTTGGCGCGCGCGTTCCTGCTGTTCCTGCTGCTGGGTCCAACCCTAGCCGAGCCAACTTCTGGAGGAAAATCTTGCAGCTGGACGGTCAGCCATTCGTAAAATCGGGCCGACCACCAACGACCCCCAAGCCACTGCACCCGTTACGTATTATTCTTCGTTCCGGTTAAAATATAAATGTAAAACCTGGTCGGCCTCTGCGTTTTCCTCATTTTGCTTTTATTCTTCGGTTTCACCGTTTGAATTATAGCGTTTGTTCACAGGAATTCCCAATATTGTTCCAATCTGCCTCGGCTTTCTTTTTTCTTTTAACCGGATGAAACGATGTAAATAGCACCAATATCACGCCAATATGTAAATCATTTTTTGAACTTCCGAAAATGTTTTCAAAATTAACGAAGAAACGGACTGAAGTGTTTGCAACATTTTTTTGAATCGTCAAGGATCTGGGAAGAATTAAAAGCTCCACGAATCTTGATGCGTAATTGGACATTTGAAAGCTTGATACTCCAAAAAAATGGCATGAGTCGGCATCGCTATTCCATATTTTAGTGAAACTCATTTTTGGTCGGTATTTCAACAAGAAAAAATGCTACATTCGTTATGTATTGTTCTTCATCCCGGCTAAAATATAAATGTAAATTCGCATTGGCCGCTGCGTTTTCCTCGTTCGAATCTTTTCCCTTGGGTTCGCCCTTTGAGTTATGGCATTCGTTCACCGGAATTCCCAATATCTTTGTCCAGATACCAAAACCCTCGAGAATTCCAGGCTGTGATACTAGTACGTGGTTATGGTCGTCTACTCCCTAAATTTATCGTCAATATACTTTGTACGGCCGTTGTCAGACGGGATGACGAGGAAGATTCACGGTCTATTATCGACCACTTAGTCCCCAAAATCTCAGAGAGCTTGTCGCAGTTTATTCTACTTAGAAATTCAACCCTCTTCCCCTGTGAGACAAAATGTCAATACAGACCCCCTTTTGTGAATATCACGGATATTCATATCAATCAGGCAAATATGACTACTATTTGAGCACATTTTTTATACTATTTTCACTAGATTTCTTAGTGCAGAAATAAGACAATGAAATTCTTTTGTTCAAATATTTATATAACCAAAATGTGAATTAACTTCAGCTTTTATATGCAAGTTTGATGTATTATTTTTTCAACCAATGTATTATAAAAAATTCCAAATACTTTTTAATACACAATTTTTTGTGCATTCTAAAAACCAACTTTTAATTTTTTTTTGTAGGCTATCAATTACAGAATTGACTCCTAAACTGCACGTTACATTTAGACCCTGTGAAGATTTCAGGCAAACACGATTTATTGACGATTTCAACTTTTGTTATAAAGCCGGTAATAAAATCTTTGACCCGAATTATCTTTTAAAGGGCCCGATAAGGAAACGTTTGATTAGTTCCTGTTGATGCAAAAAAGTGTAGCCCAAAAAAAGTAGTTAGCTCAAGTTACGAAGTGTTTACTGCTCTACTTTAATGATCCCCATTCTAGAGACATCACTTGCTGGATATCCGGCATTTCGTATTCCAGTCTCAAAGTTTAGAAGGTCAAATGACGGGCCGAGTGATGGAGGAAATAAGTTGTAAAAAGTCGAAGTTTTTTCCGATACCCGTGTTATGTGCTGGACGAGCGATTGCACACGTAACTGATGTATACTGTAGCCCCTCTTGGATATACTTGGAAAGCCCAAGTGCAATAGAAAACTTTGCTGAATCGGCAATCAAGCAAATCGATACGAGGATCACAAGGAGAACGAAACCGAAGAGGTAAACATGTCGGTTATGTGTTCAGTGGGCTGAGTGTGAGTCGAGGAGGATTTGCTCCTCTGTGTAGATGAAAAGTTGTCCTTGGCGGCCTTGTATTTCTGCTTTATTCAACTTAGAGTTGGACTCTATAGAGAGAAAGTCCTCAATCCCTGGAGTTTCGAGTTATCGGGGCTCGTTGCTGCGAGGACAACTACTCCTTGAAGCTGAACTGTCTGCGTTTCACTCTCATCGAATTGTATACACTGAAAACAAGATATGGGGAAAAATAATGTCATCGTTGAACCTTGAGAGCATTAAACTACAATGAGGATATAACTGCAAGGATTGAGTATGTGACTTGTGTCAATAGGAGTTCCATTCAATGAATGGAAAAAACTTTTAGTTCTTCGGCTAAGAGTGAGATCAGGAAAAATAAGAAAAAAATAGAGTAGACGGTAGACGTTGAAAAATTGCTTGAAATTGCAAATCTTGAAAGGGAAAAAAGTAACCGTGCAGGAGGCTTATCAGTTTCGCCTCCTTCTTCCGGGTGCGGATGCAACACTTGCTGAAATACGCCGGTAGAAAATACGAAAAAGTACATCGATACAAGAATCGATGTTCAAAAATCGATAATCTACGATCAGAAAATGGTGATGGAAAATTAAGGCTCGAAAATTGAAAATGATGAACGATGAAGTTATTGTTAAATAAAGTTACGGCCGAAGATGAAAAACGAGAATATCGAACGAACACGACACTCTGAGAGGAGAACCAACGTCAGTGGGAACTATTATGCCATTCAACGAATGGAAAAAAACTTTGAGTCCTTCTGCTGGGAATGAGAATAGGCAAAGCAGAGTGAATCGGTAGGCATTGAAAAATCGCATAAGAAGAAAAAGCGCAGGAGGATTGCGGGCTTCGAGTATGGCGCCCTCTTACCACGGATGCAGCCGCGGAACTTTTCCTGAATCGGCAATTACGCCGCTCGGGGATACGAGGAGGAAAACAAGTCGGTTCCGGGTACTGCTGCAACGATAAGTATATATACGTATGTATATATAATGTAGCGTTCTACTCGACGAGCCGGAAAGACTGAAGGAGTTGGGAAAAATAGTAGAAAGAGTGCAACGGAATACATGAGAGCGCGAAAAGAACTCGCGAGGATCTCTAAATTAAGAGGGTACGGAGCACGTCGAGGTCTTGAAAAAGTTTGCAAGCTCGTAGTGCAGTAGAGCCTCTCTCTCTCTCTCTCTCTCTCTCTCTCTCTCTCTCTCTCTCTCTCTCTCTCTCTCTCTCTCTCTCTCTCTCCCTCCCTAGACCCTGAGGGAATTTTTCCATTGCCGGTAATGGCCAAGAAGCATGTTGGGAAAGCAAGACAAGCCCGCGCGAAAGATTGTATTGCTAATGCCGGAATACTCGAGAAGAGGCTAATGCCAGCATCTTCAACTGGAATAATGCAAAACTTTTTTTTCCACTTTCTTTTCGTTCGCAGTACAGAAGACAACGTACAACGTTATATACTGTTTATGGACTTATGTCCGAAGGCTCTTAAGGTTTTCCTTTTTTCCCCCTAGAACTATACACTTGACGTAAGTACGGAATAAAAGAAATTTCCATTAGAAATGAGCTCCAAGATAAAGTGATGGCCCACCAACGTTATGCAGAGACTTCATTATTACAATTCGCAGCAATCTCCAAAAAAAATTTCCATGTTTTCCCCAAAGATTATACAAACGCATACAATTGCTTGGAAATTTATCTTGCTGCTATTTGAAGGTTAACAATTTTTTTAAAATAAACACTCTAGGTTATTCTAAAGTAATAATAATAATAGATTTATCATAAGTGATAGTAAAAACATGATAGCGATCTACAATTATTATTGATAGAGAGTCCACGACTTTACAATAGAGATTCTCTAACGCACTTATTTTTCGAAAAGTTTGCGACTATAGGAGTATTTATAAACCATCCAACAAAAAATATCGTTGAGAAAAGCTCATATAATAGGTTGTGAAAAATAAAACTCACGCATAAACGACGATGTCAAATCTCAGTATTAAAACGACAAGATTTTTTAGCGACAGCACTCAATGGAAAGAGAAAAAATAAATAAAAAATATTGGCCACCTCACATTTTTCGATTTCGACGTGTGAGCGGAGATATTCTCCTATTCGAAAAACTTGTTATTCTCGTGACGTCACACGCTACATCATTTTGTATATGTGAAAGGGACATTTAAAGGTATGGCGAAATTACGAAGTCAGATATATCAACATTAAAACGACAGATTTTTTAGCGACAGCACTCATTGGAAAGAGAAAAAATAATAAAAAAATATTGGCTGTGATACATTTTTCGTTTGCGAAGTGTGGTCAAATACCTAGCCACGTACGTGCGAGGAGACGTCTAAAGTTGTGTGAATTCCCGAAACGCAAGATTTTCGTCGACTCTAAATTTCGAAAACTCGAAATATCAGCATTAAAGCGACAGATTTCCTTGTGGGATGGCTTATTGAAAAGAGAAAAATAAATAAAAAATATTGAACCTGACGTCAGGAGTAGAGCCCGGTATATCAGACGGATCAGACAGGAATGGTTATGTGGATACTTGGGGGTCTGTAGGCAACATAATCTTTTTATTTAACTTGGCATCGAGTCGCCACCGCGACTCTTGATAAATCATTTTATCATTTTTATAGTTCACTGTTTTTTCCACAAATCTTTCATTCGTATTTATGCAGATTATATTCCTGTGGGTAGCCGGCTAGAAAACTTGGAATCGTGTGATCAAACACATTTTCTTTTTCTCCAAAGGATTTTAAAAACCCAAAATTTGAAGGTATACCTTCGGAGTGCTTTTATAAATCTCTGAAATAAAGTATATTGGCAGATTGCAATTCTATCTACGAGCAAGAATATTTATATCACCTCGTCCCTGAGGCCTGGAGATGTAATTTAAAGTTTTGAGGCGTTCGGGAGCTTACGCGAGTTCACGCAAACGGATTTTCAGGCAATCCCCGTTACGAAGAACGAATCTCGTTGTGTACTCAGCGGGTAGTAATCGCGGATCCGTCTCTGATCGGAGGTACGATTCCAAAAGGGGTGTAGATGCTCCAGAATATCCGGTATCGAGTTTGTGCGAAGTGAGGGAGCACATGGGAGTACCTGATTTGACCTCCGACCGCACGTACAACGTGACTATCGATCTCGGTGCGGTCGAGGTTGCTGCTGGCTTTGCCTGGTCGCTGTGGTCCTACTATCGAGATCTGGCAACGGGTCAGCCACTGCGTATATGCCACAAGCTCTCGTACTACATCCAGTAGAAAAAAAGGGGTGACTTGGCACCATTATACTTGAAGCTCTCGCTCTAAAAAAAATGTCATGTCTGTTTCTTTTTACCGATAATAAGTGCAACAGAACAATGAAAATGAAGAAACCCATTTTTCTTAAAACTCGAGAAGTGAAGCTGTTCACAGACTTTCATTATACTAAATGAAACCGGTATTCGTTTTGTCCTTATGTCGCAGTTAAATAATTTGATTTATTGAGAAAGGACGGGATTACGAGTACTCGTGCAAATTTCACCCTAACGATCTGAAAATTACTCCTCGGCGGCACTCACGATTAAGACTATTGGTAAAGATTTGGGAGCAAACGACAAGAACGCAATAGTACAAATCCACGTACAAATTATAGTAGAAAAAAGGTATGACTCGGCAGCTCGGTACTTCAAGCTCTCGTTCAACAGCTCCACTCTCGTAAAATGCGATATAGATCCGACACTTGCTTTGTCCGCATGATTCATTCAACAGACTGAAGCAAATAAAGGAACTCTTTAAAAAAGCATTTCGAAAGGCACCGATTCGTTAAATTCAATTTTCGGTTTACTCGAAGAGTGACTTTTAGTGGCGTCAAAGTTTTCGTTTCGTCGTATTCACTCACATGAATCAAAATTATTCGTAATACAGAAAAAGGGAATCGAGTGAATGAAAAACAATGAAACTGAAATTCGCTTTAACTTTGATGTGGGGAACATGTTGCAAACTAGTTCTCCAATAGGAAAAACGAGTGATTTGGCACTTCGAGTTCTTGTTAAAGAGCTTCACTCCCGTGAAACACGAATAAAAAACCTGGTTTCTCTTTTGTGCCCGGTAATTCATTCAATAGAGTAAAGGATTTCCGGAACCCTTCAAAAGAGCTTCACGAACACCATTGATTGGATTTTATTTGCCGTTTAGAACAGAAGGTATCAAAATCCCGGATTTTCTTTCAGACGGTTTTGTCATCAATCCGCTTATGTTGAGTAAACTATTCGGATTAAGTATACACGCCCCAAGTCTTCCATTTCGTTTTCCTTTTCGCCTCTCGTGTAGAGAAAACTATGTGACCTGTCTCGCGTGCCAAGAATAACTGGACAGTTGATATACCCGCGGAAAGCGTGACCGAGGAATCGAAATTCGCCGCAAAGTACACTAGTGCCCGCCCAGAAGATGTTCGTGTTGATGGTGCACAGTAGACTATCTAGCTACTGAGACTTACGTGTTTCGGCTACAGTTGAGGTCATACATCACTGTCGTTCGATTGGGAAACGACGTGCAGTACAAGGTTCGTGTGAAGTAGCTTGCAGCAAAGGAAAAGAAGGAGGAGAAGAAGAAGAAGAAGACCAAGTCCCATGACCTCTTAATCTTACTTTTGAAAGAAGCCCGGAGAAAGACGGTCCCATTTGGCAGTTCTTTGAAGTAAGATCTTTTTGGTATTTGTGCCTACGCTTTTCCACCCACGGACTGTGTAAAAGAGCAAGTAAAACGAAAGCTCGGATATACCGTTCTGTAGGAGAATCCAATTAATCTTAAGACCTTTCAATCCGTCATTACCGTAAAAATTTGTTTCATTCACGGTAATTAGTTTCCTCGGTTTTTGGATCCAGCCGAGAGGTTGCGAATGGAGAGAAACTGAGAGAAAAGAAAGTAAGAAGATAGGATGTATGAATCAGGCGGCCACATGAATCATTGGCCTATGGTAGAAGCTTTTATCCTGTGAATGATGGCCTTTTGGATATCGGCTACCAAGCTGGCTCGTTCCAGACATAGGAAGATCTTGTGGTGCTCCTAACAGCACCAGCACGAACCGCCAGAAGTCCGTATTCAGTGCGGGTTGCCAGGCATCGGAGTGGAATGGAATTTGTTCCGCTTTTGTACATTTTCGGGATCGCATGCTTCTGCACAATGTAAGTAACTGTCAAATAAAACATAAAACAAATATTCGATAAACGGAGAGCTGAGATTAATCTTGGCGGTACAAAATATTTTTTTGGGGGGTTAACAGCCTCTTTGCAGAGCTTTTGTCGAAGCTTCCCTTGCCTTTTTGTTTTTCTAGAATAGAATAAACAGTTGAAATACTAAATAATATGTGTTCAGTAAGGGTTGCGAGATTAAATGGTATATAAGTAAAAGGTTTTTTCGCTTTTCTACATTTTAGAATTTAGAATAAAAATTAGAATATTAAATTAGCAAATTAAACGGTATTTGATGACTGGAGAACTGAGATTAATTCTGATGGCAGTAGATTCCTTCTCCTGGGAGTTAACAACATTTTTGCGGGCAAAGCATGAGGTTGTTCGTCGCCGAAGCCTTTCGCAAAAACAGAATCAGCGTAATCGGATGAGCTTTTAATTGAGCAGTGAAGGCGGTCATCTAAATTCTGTTCTCTTTTCTCTCCGCAGATGATTAAATCAAATACGCTGTGCGATGACAGTAAAGCAAATGGAAAGGGGGAAGAAAGTTCCCTTTACATTTGAGCTTCATTGCAATTAGGTCGACTGATTAATTAAATCGAGCTCTTCATCAATTAATCAATAATTGAGTAGCCGCGCGCTTGACTTTGGTTGCCTCTCATTTTCCCGTACTTCGCCTTTCTGCGTTCCTCACTCCGAACTCAGAATCGGTTTTGACGTTCCCTTTGACCTCGCCGACTCATTGGCTTGTGGCAATTTAGCCTCATCTACTAATTAACGATATATACGCGAAATAGAATGATCGACGAATCGAATAAACCATTAGATGAAACGAGATGAAGAACGACGAGGTTCACTCGGTAAGTAAACTTCTAACCAAAGTTGTGAACCCTCATTACTTAGAGACATTAACATTTATGGCGCAATCCATTCAGTAATCATAACCAACAGTACTTCTGTAATGAAGTTGTAAGCTTGGGTTACTATTGGGGTTCTAAATTTAAGGAATTAATCACTTTATTACTCCGCGACAATGGTCAGCAGTTTTTGTTTAAACTTTGCAACATTTTTGTAATACAAAAATGTTCCAAAAAATAAGAAAAATTATAAATACACACAAAAACATTCTTAAAGCAAAAAATGAGCTCGCATTAGTACATAATCCATTGGAAAAACAAAATATGAAGAACGGATGTCTCAATATTTCGGTCAAAGTGACGCAAGCTGACAAACTATTAAAAAATCATGTTTGTAAGTTTAAATAACTGTGAAAAATGAATTTACTATAAAATCACGCGAAATGAAGTTCTTATTAATTCAATGACCCAATGAACATGCAAAAAATGTTTCTATGTCTCTTGGTTTGGTATAATAATGAACTCTAGTATAATAATCACTGCCATTTGTTGCCAGATTTGTGGGTGAATCTTCTTCAATTTTTCGGGGGCTATGGCCGAATGTACTTTGGAAATATTTGTGCGACGAGTGTGCAACTCAAGAACACATTTTGTAGATATACAACGGCAGCCGTTTGTATTTACTCGTCGTTTGCACGAGCTTCTCTTTGCCGCTCGCTCTTTTCGTATTTAAGCTAAACCCACCTCGCAGAATTTAATTTTGCCACGGCAATTTACAGCCACGCGGGGCTTCGCAGCGCGAGCGATACGGACGAGGCCAGGCAAGAGTGTGTATGCTGCTGCTGTTGCTGAAAGCAGCTGCACAGAAACGTGCATGCTACCCGCGCGAAAATCGTGGTTTACTCGTGGTGCACTATGCCTTATACAGCAGTGACCACATCACTTCACACCAGCCTCTGGCCTGCAGTTTTAACGAAACCGCCGTTTCCTTCCACTTCTTCTTCCTCTTTTTTTTGCCCATAGCCTCTGTACTTGTTTTCATACAGTATTATTCTCTTCTTTTTGCCGTTTTCCGCGGTCTGTTGTTCTTGCTTTGTTTTGGAACGTCAACTTTGGTGAAGCTACCTTTCGCGTAAGCCTGAAGGGTTCTCTGATGTTTAATAGCTTAACAATTTTCTTCTCTCTTCGCTTCTGAAACTGCAGCTTTGAAACAAAGAACTGAGTATAATACACGCTTTAAGAAAATATGGCTGAAGTAGTGAATGGTTAGAGATTAAAAATGAAATTTCTTTGGAGGAAGCGTTAGTTGACTGAAAAATCAAGACCGCTTAAATTAACCATGAATTATGTTTCATTTGTGTATCCGGATGCAAAATGATGATCATTTGCAGCCCGGTCATAAACTCCCGTCATTTTTTGTAACATTAGTTATTACTTTATCATAATTCACAACGCGATTGAAGAATTATTTCTGAAATACATTCTGTCGCACAGTGAGTGTTCTGCAGCTTTTCGGAGAGGAATTATTGCGATAGATGATGAATAAACGGCTTCAATTTTCTCCAATAATTTATAACTCGCGGCATTTTCCCAGGAGAGAATAACAGGGATTTTCAGCGAATCGGCATAAACAATTTACTGAATTATTACAAATATTAGGAAATGCCATATTCTTTTCCTCGTAATTTTAATTTAATTGTTTCAACTTAATAAAAATATAAAGCAGAGCTTATCTGGCCAGGGCTTCCAGCTTTTCCGGATAAATCCCATCAAAATATTTGCTTTGTTGTAATAATTATGACAGATACAGCGCACAGCTTCCATTTTATTATCGTTACTAACGTCGATGGAAAATAGTTTTTAAAAATGTATTCTGTCGTACAGTGAATGCTCTGCAGCTTTTCACGGTTGAAATATTGCAGTAGATGAACATTTTAACTGTCCAACTAATCGCAAGAAACAAGCGGAGAAACAATCCTCTAAATTGTACTGAATATTTGTCTTGTTACAATAATTACGACAGACTGCAGCTCAAAGTTACGTTACTAAGGCACTTATTTATTATTACCGTCGGTAATCAAAAATAGTTTTTGAAGATAGTCCAACTACAGATTTCGACTACGAAAAGTTGCACAATATCCACTGTTGTGCAGTGAATGCTGTGCAGCTTTTCGTAGTCGAAATATTGCGGTAGATGATGAATTTAACGGCTTTAATTTTCTCCAATAATTTGTAGCTGGCGGCGTTGCAGTAGAAAAAGAGATCGTGGCTCTATAGCGAATCGGTGTAAACAATTCGCTTCCTGCTGCTGCTGTTCTCGAAGTTCAAACTCCATACTAGCTGAGCGCCCACGCCGCCCCAATATTTTCTCATGTTTTTACTTCTCCCTTCGCTGCTCGAGCTTTTCATCCCTCTTCACTCTCAGCTATTCCCATGTTTTTGGCGTTGCAAAACTTTTCGACGTACCTGACTGCAACGCCGTGTCAGTGAGTAAGCTGAACCGGATAAATAACAGTTGCGACGAGTGAGGCAAAAGGGTATGAAATACCAGCCCATTTAAATGCGGGAATTATAAGCTTCTGAAAGAGCTATTGGAAAATCCTCGAGAGCGATTCGGGATATAACTTTCGAGAGAGCAAGTATCGATTTAAAAAAAATATTTAAAAACTATTTCCCATTATAATCTCTGAAAACAATAGCACTAACAGGTCCATGCTACTACATTTAACCTGGGCCAAAGATATGACTTCTAAGTTTGAAATTCCAATTTTTTTATCTTTATATATTGGTAAATGCATGTATATACATTTTTATAAAAAAAATTTGGATGTATTTATTTGATTGATCAAAAAATTCTGATATTGAAATGATGTAGAAAAGGAAAAGAATTTTTTACAGCAATGAAATAATTCTCTTTGTTAAAATATGTACACCAATATTGTGAAGAAAAAGTAGTATAAAATTATTCATGGCACAAGTAAACAAGGATATTGAGTCTGGAAGTAATGTCAAGTTTACGAGTCTCATTTGCAGTATGTAAAAAAAAATTTCTGACAGACTGACACGCAAACAGCAACGACTATCGTTTTACGATTTGTCTACCAATATCAATATCGTAACTTCCTTTCAACGCTGTAAAGGCAGCCGGGAAATATAGTAATCACGAGAAACGAGATTGCCTTCAGCCAGCTCCTCACCGACGCCTCTAGTTATTCCTGATGTTCTAGCACCTCGACGAGCTCAGATCCCATGAACTCACAAGTGGCAGTAGAATGTGACTAGCGCACGTTCTATAACTTCTGCGTACCTAGATTGCACAAGCTCGCGCGATAGTGAATTCTAGTGAACGCTTGATTTCCAGCACTTTGCACGTAGACGTAAAGTTACAGTATGTTCTTCGCAGTGCAAATAATACGGTTGCCCATAAGATAGAAGCAAAACGGTCCGTAAGATTACAAATCCCGGATTCTAAAACAACCCTAACCCTTCAAATGATCCTAAAAAATCTAATAATTATGTTGATGTATCAAATTTCTGAGCCGTACATTTTCCATGAATATTAATAATGACGTGCTGACGTTCACGGATTTTAAAAGATTCTAATATTTCGTTTTTAAGGTCATCGAACTACTTAAGCTTGCTTTGGTACTAGTGTGTATGGAAACCTAACTAAATATTTTCCTGGTATAATTTGGGACTAACAATTCTTGTACTTTTTGTTTATATGCAACTAAACAAAACATAGGTTCACGTAGATTGGTGTTGAATTATTGTAACCCAACCTCTCGATTAGAATTTTGAAAGTTCAAATTCGTGAAAATGCCAACTGAGCAAATATGGCTTTGGTCGATGCCTGATAACTGTAGTCATGGGTTATATGGTACGCTTTTCGTAAGGGCATACAGAATATGTCATACTTTTCTCGTGTACGAAGAATCTTTTTCAACTGTGCTAATATTTATTCCATATGAATATCGTGCTATTTTCTACGTTACAAATTAAACGTCTCGAGGTCGCTTTATTGATGAATAAAAATAATTCTGAAATGCGACGTTGTCAAGTTCTTTTCTTATCCTCAAGGTTTGCCAGCGTGAGCTCGGATTCACAGCTGCCGAAAATCGAGTCAAATGCAAAATATAATTGAATTAATATTAATTCTATTAATTTTTTGTTAGCAGTTAGATGATTTTTATACACGTAAACTTTAACGCCGTTTTAAATAAAACTATTTTTCACATAATGAAATTTGTAACAATGTTTTCCTAAACGTGATTACCAACAAGCAGTCATGTGACTATTACTTAGCAGAGAGACTAACTTATCCGCTATTTCCCTAATTACGATGTTTTCCCTAACTTCCTTTTTTCGTCGTGCTATCCGTTTAGCTTCCTCATAGAAAAAGGTTTGTTATCGTGGATTTTTTTGATATACCCCAGTTGCTATATTATTGAAAAAATGGTACCAAGGGAATGTAATTTTCTAATCCGTTTTCCGATTCTTAGCGCTTCAATAGCCATTTTTAATCCTTTTTATTTCTTTACTTCCCTCTCTACCGTAAGCAGAGCGGAAAATGCTTCACTAAAATTTATCGCCCGTTCAAGTTTTAAGTATATACTCAAGGTACACGAACGTCAATGTTTCTGCTAACAAATCTGATCTTCCACTTCAGTCACTGTGAAAAAATATAAGATTTGTTACAGCGGAAAAAAATCGCAATTTTAATCACAAAAATTCCTTTTCATATTTCTTACTTTCTCGTCTCTCTCTCTCTCTCTCCCCTTTTGTCGTTCCCGATCGACACCCTCTATTCAATGGCATGTGCCACTCACTTCTTTAATAGGGTCATCCTTAGCAGTAGAATAAGGATAAGCGAATGAGAACGACTTCACTAGATTTCTTAGTACCTCGTAACTCATTTAGATTCTTATGACCTTCTGTGAGCTCCCTTATCCATAAGCGTCATGCAAGAAGTGCGCATTCAAGGGAGTAAAATGATCTCTTTCTATCCTTTTCAGCCCCTTAACGCTTTACTAGCCACTCGTACCTTTTCTGTTCCTTTCCTTTCTTTCCTTTTCTTTCCTCTCGACCATCAACGAAGTGAAAAACGCTTTGCTTCATTTTATCACCAGCTCCAGTTCCAAGTGCATAGTCAAGGTACACGTGTGAGAATATTGCTACTAGCAAGTTCGATCTACCTCTATAGTTATTTGAGTGAACATGAAGAGAGAGAGAGAGAGAGACAGGAAAGAGTAACAGCGAGGCCACGAAGCCGTTCGACTCTAGCCCATCATATCCAACAAGATAACGAGATAATAGTCGTTGGCTGACGACGCGTACGACGAGGTGGTATTTTGTCTTCTTCTACCTTCTCACGCCTCTTCGTCTCTGCCACAAGGTTAAGAGCTTGCGCTGCTTGCCAGGAACCATAAGAGACGACCGCAATGAGAATGCAAAGGAGAAAAAGGCAGAGCGGAACGGAGTAACACCCGCGCTCTCCACCTGATCCACCATAAATCTCGCTAATCCTTCCATTTTCGAGTAAAATATGAGCCCCTTGCTATGCACACATAGACGAGGGTACGTACAAGTTTCCCTGCACGTTTAGAGGTATATACATATACCCAATGTATATATATATATATATATATGTTTGTAGAGCTGGAGGCTGCTAGAAGAGGCGGTTATCGTGACCTCCCTTCGGATATCTCCACATATATATGTTTTGGTGAGCCTCCACGACTCTTCCACATTTTCCTCCTTATCCACACTTCATTTCCGGCGAGGTCTGGTACCCGGTGAAATTGTAGTTCATCCTCGTCACGATTTAACCCGTTAAAAGGAATAATTGAAGACTGCGGTTATGCCGGTAATTTCTGGGGTGTTGGATAAGTTGTGCCTGTGGAATTTGACGATTTTTTAATTATTATTGTCAACATGAGCATCGGATGAGAGTCCACTAAAGAAGTCGGTTTTTTGTTCTACTCACATTATCACTTTACTTGCTTATGAGTTTCTTTAATATTCAAATAATTTTCGTCGAATTCTCTGGAATGTTAGAAAACAAAAACCATGGGCTTCTTATTACAGAATGAATAAAGATTTTTGTAAAAACGTTAATGTATAAATCGATAGTTAAAATAACGGGCACCATAATTTATTATTTTTCATTTTGTAAGATATATTTCGACTATTATATTTGGAAAAAATTGTTTACTCGTGTTCAATAAAATATTATACATTTTCTTATAGAAATGTATAGGATTTTGATGAAAATAATCGATTTCAAATTGTTTGTGGCACAAACAAACGAAAAACTAAAATATCAATTAAGAGTTTTGTTAAAAATATATTCCATTTAACTACTTTTTTATCGCGTATATAATTGAGAAGAATTTCCTTCGAACCATTACCTAATCAAATCTATATTTACCTCGTGCACTCAAGTATACGAGATAAGAGAAATACATTCCAAAACAAATCGATTCTCTCGATAAAACTTTCTCATTTATTTTACCGAAAGATTTCGAGACTACCCGAGCTAAATTCGAGGCAAAATATACAGTCTTACCAATCTTATCATGGTTGACCGATAAGAAGCCTCGGCTACAATCGGAGCGATACATGCGTGTAATCGCAGCGATAACAAACTAGACAACATCGTTGTGCGAAAAAAAAAGAACCACTGACCTGAATGGCAATTGGAATTGCAAAATACATACGCAAAATATAAGTACTGGAGTTGAAAGTCGAAGAAATTAAAAATATTATCTAAAAACGTGTTCACAATCTTTTTTTTTGTGTGTTTGTCAAAATTTTCTTCGGAAGACCATTATTTTAGTATCTAAATTATATGAAATTCCCAGTGAATAGAAAAGTAATTTCGACAATCCATGCACAAAGATTTTTCCACAGTGGTAATTTCTGCCACTGGAGAAATTTGTAATCGGTATGAAGAGTCATTTAGTGAATAGAAGTAAAGAAAAAATGGTATTAAATGTGTATCTCATGTTTCATGCGCATTTGAACGAGCACATCTACAAGTCACATCTAAAATACCTAGAGTAGGAAAAATGGCCCGGTACCAACGATAAAAGGAACCACCAGTCACATGCAGCAAAGGGAAAAAGAGATAAAATCGGAATAACATTGAACAATTTTCTCGTATACTATCTAACTTTTTTTTCGTGTAAGCATTATTCGACTATCTATGTTCTTATGCATTTATGTTGGGGTAGGGATAATTGGCGGTGTTGTTGCTTAGGTAATTATGTACCGATGGAATATTTGAAAGATGAAAATTTGGGTGACTGCTTGGAGTTTCGTGTAGCAAAATCTATTATGTATTGTGCACACGGTACTGATGCACTCTCTGTACGTTCCAGTGGCGGTGGGTAACCAGAAGTTGCAAGCTCGAGACTTGAACATCGGAATTGCCCCATGATTGCCTGAAACTACTTTATATATATATATATATCTATAGAGTTTTAGCCAATACGTATATATATATATATATATATATTTGCAGAAGTATAGACGGGCTCTATGTACATTGCGATAATATATACACGTTGCATATATACATTATACATGTATAACCAGGGGTTTAGTATGCAGAGAAAACTGCTGTTTGCGAACATGAACATATTTGTGGATAATAATGCTGGGTGCCTACGCATAAAATCCCAGGTTTCAATTTCGGCACATATGGGATATTCCATGACATAGCGATGAAGGTATGCACTGAGAACAAAAAAAAGACTGTTGAATCAATGACATATTTTTGACAATTTTCCATTTTTTGCAATTCTGAAATTCTTATTCTGTAATGCCAAAAAGAAAATGGCTATTTTCTATAAGATGTTTAGAACTTTCTGTAGATTTTAGAAAATTGTGATTATTTATTTTCTTCGTAAATTTGTGTGTAATATTATTACACAAAATGATGGGAAGGATCTCAGCCATTATCGGTGTACCAAACAAAAAACAATGATAAGTTACTGACATATTTTATTCTGTTGTTTTCATTTCTCAACAAATTAATGTTGCAGAATATTCTACAGAATATTTTCAGTCTTTGAACAAGAGGTAATTTATGTATCTCTTGTCGTTTTTGGTTTTTTCGAAAAATGGTGTCTTAAAAACGAAGCGTTTAAAAATCGCAAGTAATATAGTAAGTGATTTTTTATCGAGTAATTTGATATTGAAAAATAGTACGAGTCTGAGAGACAAAAAATTTATGGAAATTTTATGGGATGGTACGTGTCTGTGACACAGAAGTCGGTAGGTATGCAATCCAGGAAACTGGAACAAGGGTGGACTCGAGGGTGAACGATAGAAAATGAATAATGTCGGACGAAATGTGCATGTGTAGTTACGTACAGTGATAAGCTCTACAAGGGTCGGGTATGACTAAGGGTTCCATCGAGAAACGGAGAAATAGAGCGAGTAAAGTTGCTACAGTCGCTGATAAAACTGCGACATTGCTCGCGTTGTTACAATGAAAATATTTGTGAATATTGAGGGAGAGAGAGGCAAGAAAAAATTTGAGGATGCTGCTCATCTCTCATTACGTGCTTCGATAAACATTTAGTCTTTTACATTACCGCATGGGTAGACCAAAGCTATTCTAAGGGAAAAATAGAAGAGCGCGTACAAAAGTTGCACCAGAGTTGCCAGCGCAGTTATAATGAGGGAAAATGTATTATCAAGAGTCGCGGCAGCGACTCGACGCCAAGTTAAAAAATTGCTGTCTGTCTGCGAGTGGAAATGTGCAATTGTAAATTCAGAGTGAAATAAAAATTATATTTTTGTTCGGTTGTCATTTTTGTATTTTTTAAAAATAGTTTACTCGCTGGCAAATCTGTCATCGACCATGTGGCCTATTTATGGAAATTGTGACTTCACGTCAGTCAAATCATTGTAATTCTTAAAAAAGCATTTCTATATTTTTTGTGGTTCAGATAAATACTCGCAAAAGTTATAGTCGATTTTTCAGCTCATTTTGGTTATTATGCTCTACCGATCCACCGTCTAGATATTTTTATAGTATAAGTATATGGGAAATTTACAACTATTCATATGTCTAATGTCAGAGAAGCATGACCAAATGATTATAAATTTTTAACATCTAAAAATACCATAAATTCTCTATGATGATACGGTGAATAAATTTCAGTAGACAAAATGAGCCAATTACTCGTGACATTCAGATTATTACGATTAATTTCCTTGTAAACCGGATGAAAAATATTATCTATCACATTATATCAGACGATTTTTTTCAGCTGGTTACTTTTCAAACCACTTTTCATGATTATCATAAAATTATATGGAAATTCCATTGAAAAATCCAATAAAAATTGTAGAATTTTTGGACAAAAATTTAACACTGAATTGACTTTTGTGAAGCACCGAAAAATATACTTTGGGATAATGCTGTTTCGACATTCGAGATCAATAACTAGAGACAAAACTAATGGAATATTTTCGACGTCTAAGCCAACGACCTATTTACGTTAAAAAATTTTTTTTGTGATTTTTTGTCTACTACGAACCGCTTTTAACCGTAAGATGGAATGACTCGTTGCCGCTCGGGGTGCATCTGTAGTTTCCCTCGTGCAAGTCCGTCGCGTGCTCGGCAATGATTTCGCTAGTGCCTTGGTCTAGCTTCGTCAGAACGGAAAGATCGCCGGACGAAAGTTCCTCGAGTGGCTGACCGTTTCTCGTCCAGTTGAATTTTTCGCCGGGCTTGTGGCCGGTACATTTGATGCTCCAATGTTGGCCCTCATTCACCGTTGACGGTCCCTCGTAACGCACTTGACGATTAAGAACAAGGTTTTGTTTTTTGTGGCATTTTTACTTTCGTATTATTTGAAACAATATATGAATAAAGAGATTTTTATTTGCTGTCTCGCTGGCGTTGTATTACATTTACACAAGCAGAGAGAATACAGAATAGTTGGAAAGCGAAAGAGAAAAAAATAGAGAAAAGGGTAAGAGCTGAGCTTTAGGTGAGCCAGATAAATAGAAATAGAAAGCAAAGGAGACGTCGACATTTTTTTTTCGCATCAATAATGCATCATTCATTTATTATTATTATTATTTATGTTATCCATAGGCAAGTTATAACCAAGTATCACCAAAGGTAATGTTGAAAAAAAAAAATCATTACCATTAGATTAAAAAAAAAAAACAATTATTCCGAACGAGATTGTACCACTAATTTTGTGAGTTTTTGGTAGTTCTTGTTTTCGTAAATAATACATGTATAAAATCGTTTTTAATAACCTATAAAATTTTTTAGTAATTGTATATATATATTTGCCGATTCATCTAAATATGCCTAATAATCAAGCTACTTATTCAACTTTACGGGGCTGAGGTTGGGTTGTAGGATGATTTAAGAGAAAAAGAAATAATAATTACCAAAAAAAAAACGAAAAGGAAATATAAATTATTTCGCTAATTTAAGGGTTGGAGGTAAATACTGAGGCAAGAAAAGAAGGGCGGAACCTCCCACGCGCAAAGCTTCGTCGAACTGTAAAAATCGATCGATCCGAAGTCGTGGAACGTTTAAAGGATGGCCTCGCGTGACGCGACGTTCTAAAAGTCCGTCATGAGTGAAACCCGTGCAACTTTGGCAATCTCAGAAAACGGACGAATCAATAAATCGACTTCCTGAGGCTTTTTAACAACGTTACCAATTATTATGAGCTTGATGAGAAAATCTCAGGTTGAAACCCTATAAGGTGAGCCCTTGCCTCAATACTAACATATATCGCACACATTCTCAGGACAATCACAAAGAATAACTCCACTAACCGAAATATACTTGAAAGACCATAGAACCAGACGAAAAACCTTTATGGCATTGCACAATTTGAATTGTATATTATTTTGCAAAAATGATGTGCTACTCTTTTAAAAAGATGTTCAATGTTTTAAATAATTGGTACAAAATGAAATTTCCACAAAATTTCATCAACAAAAGTGACTACAATTTTTGCACTGGAAAATAAATAGAGGAAGGAATTCCTTATAGTTTACCTGGCTGTTAAGTTGAATTAGAATAAAGGGTATGAAGTGATTCTGAATATCATTTTATATTTTATAAATTTCCATTGATATTATATTATTTAATGGAGTGATCTCTGTCTTGCAGTACTCATTATAAATATTTTTGATCTTTTGGATTACTATTTTTTCAAATTCACGAAAAATAGTGATGAGAAATGTCTTCAAATTCATCTTTCAATGTCTCAATCAAATGGGCAATTTTTTTGAGAACTTTTTTGCAAAAATCATAAATTTTGTTTTTTCTTTGTTAATTATTATAAAATTTGAACATGTTTTCGTAGAAGTTGCAGATAATTGCTGCGAAATAATGGTAATATATTATCTGCAATGATACACCCATTAACGATCTCGTTGACTAAAAAAATTTATGACATTTTTTGTAGGCGCTCTGACGAAATTTCATAAAACCAGAAACTTTTATCGTTTTTCCTATGTCCGTTTTGTGGTGGGGGACGGAAAACTCATAACGAGCCGTTGGCAATGCTAAAGTGTAAAGTATGTTTGATAAAGGTCAAGGAGACTTTGAGATTTTGGGTTTAATATGGGCAATAAGTGAACATTTATTAAAGTGATATTTAAATTGAGAAACTGTAAATAATTAGAATTCATTAATTTTCGATATTTGAGCTGTAGTTGCCGTAAGGTTAAAAAAATGAAATAACACTAAACGATTTCAATCGATTCCGTACCGTGTAGAGTTACTTCACTTTCTAATTCAAGATCACTTTGGATATCAAAATAATTCTGCAATTTGCCGTGAAAAATCAGCGTAACCAGAAAGTGAAAATTATTCCAAATATTCCATTGAAAAGTTAATACAAAACTACATCTTTCGCAGACGTTTTTTGTTTGAAGTAACTTCAAGCTTCCGAGAGATGGTCACTTAAAAAAAATCAAAGAATGCTTTTTAGTTATAGGATATTTGATATGACCGATTATCGGGCAGATTTGAGACGATCGAAAAAAAAGTGTCTGAGTTTACGAGAGAATGCTTCATCATGTGTGTGATAAAAAAATTCGTAAGGGTGAATTAGGACAATGCGATTATCTGTGGTTATCTGAACTCGTCAAATGCACCACGTGAACGTGAATGGGTGGTCGTCTGGTACAGACTCCGTATGTACTTGTTTATTTCTGTGCAGTGCCATTCCGATGCACATGATTACAGCAAACAAATGGGCTCAATGACGCAGCTCACACACACGCGCACACACACACACATTTATTCCCCAGAAACACGCCATACAGCTTTGCGGTATTCGAGATCGGCGATGACGGCTGAAACGCGTTCGCGGCCACGTGATTCATCGCTGACGACGACTTTGTACTCCGCCCGAGTATTCCATCTGCTCGTGATCACAACGCCCGGGGGAAAACAATGATCATTATTCGCCGCGCGCTACAACAATGAAGAAATTGGGTCGCCCGATGTTCCATCCTCAAACAAGCGAATATTATTCGCAAAAAACAGTGTTTTTAAAGAATGTTTTACGGTTAATAAGAAGGCAAAGAATATTAAACGTAAGTGTAAATGAAAAATTTTTAATAGCTGAATGGTTACGTCAAAAACACGTGACTTTGCCCATAATTCATGGTAAAGAATATTAAGTTATCAATAAAACCTGATATTACCGCCAACAAAGCAAATATATTTTGTGAAGAGTTGCGTTTTGTACGATCAATGAGTAATTAGGCTAAGATTAGTAAATTAGCAGTATTTTTTGTAGCTGAATAGGTCATGAATTTTTATAAATGATTGCATCGAGAATACGATTAGTAAATATCGAAATATCGATTTAATGATTTTACAATCAGGATTGTGGTTACGTTCGAACTCACTTGATTAGTTCATTTTTCATGTACGTTACTTGATCTTCAGAATTTTTATTTTTTCACAACATTGAGCCGTATAGGAAAGCAAGTGTGTAATAATTTGTTTTAAAAGTATGCATTGTTTAATCAAAATTGGATACCGAATGGCATAAAAATTCAATTAACAGGCCAATACTTTTCCTATTTTTTCTATTAATGAAATTTCCCAGCGGATGTACACAACAATTTCTTTTCTCTCTTACACAATGCTCAATTTCTCGGCAATATGTTTGAATACTCGAAGAAGTAATTGAAAATTAACCCGATAATAAATAAATACGTAGAGTCACTTCAAAACGTAATTAATTGAAATTTGAAACGCTTCCGACGTTTTACTTATTAATATTGTGAAGACATTTTTTAAAAAGTTTTACGTTGTTGAAATCTTACACAGTTAGAAAATTCATGAAACATTATCAAATAAAAAAAAAGACGAACTTTGTGTTGTCGATTCGTTCCTAAATCCGCCAAGAAAACGCGGGATTAAAAAATGTTGAACAATACCTAGAGAAATTAGGTCTTAAATAAATCTTTTACCTAATTAAACTTTTTCCATCCCGGCACGAAATAACACTTTTTAAAAAATCTACCATTTCTTTGTGATGATTAGATAACGAATACAAAAATGCCACTAGACAAAAAGTACGGCAATCGAATTCTCCGGCCACACGAAATGATTCCAAATATCTTTTAAAGTCACAAAACAAAATGTGCATCGCGAGTATTAAATGAAACGTGATAAACGACGTATTTTTTTTCCTCTCATACGTAAATAGACCTCAGCTGTTTGCTTGCGTATCAAGCGTTGGCATCTTGTTATACAAAGTGAATATGGGACGTGCTCTTGCTTATACTCGCGAAAAAATGTCTGCATGTAAAATAAAGTGAAGAAGAAAAAAAAAAGAATTAAAGCCAGATGACTTTTTGCTCGCTCATAGGAGTGGCTTAATTGGTAATGTAATGTAATTAACGGAAAGACATTAGTGACTCGGTCGATCGCGCTCTTGGGGCGTGCTACTATCGACCTCGAAATCGCAACGTTGCACATCGACCCGAAGGGGCCATACATACATACATATATAGAAGAGTAAGCGAAGGAAGCTTAGCTACGCAGGCCACGTGGTATTTGGGAGCGCGATGCACACCACGTTTCCCGTGCCTTTCCCCATCGTGAAAATGAAGGTCGTTCCCGTCGTCGTTGGGCTTTGACGATTAAAAGAAAAAGATACTTCGAGGCACGAAAAGCCCACAAGCTCAAAATTCTCCACTTAACATTCCGATAAAACGTGACAGTCGTGATAACCATTAAGTGATAACTAGAAACTGTTTTCATAGTTACCAGCTTTTCGAATATTCTAAAGTTAAATTCACTCCTTCCAAATGGAAATATGTAATTCTTGTCTTCTAAACCTCATTTTTGTAGTCCTTATTGTGACCCCTCATGAAAAAAAATTTATGTTTTATTACATAAATTATATTTGTCTCGAAATGTTTTTCACATATTCGATATATTCTGCAATAAATTCAATACATTTTCCCGGAAAATATGTTGAAAAATATATTCATGTCGTTGCCATATACGATGTATAAAAATTTTTTTTTTTCGAACATATTTATTTTCAGTACGAACAGATTTTTTTCTCAATTCGCCGATTTTTATCGAGAATAGTGAAACGACAAACGCCCCGCATGAGATAAACCTCGTATGCGTCGACCTGAATATCTAGGATCGCAGAGTTTTTTCCTAACCCTTGAACTTTCGACATTGGAAAAATCGGGATAACACATAAATGACAAACAAACGTGCAACAAAACGTTTGAAAAACACATATAATAATAAACAGCGTATTAATACTAAAGCAAAAATTGGAGCCGGATCATTTGTATAATACAATATTTATACAGGTTAAAAATACAGTGTGCACGGTAAATGAACAACCTTAACCAAATCATACGTAATTAAAAGCAGCACAAAGTGCAGCATTAGAGCAATAACGAACCGACGAAACGAAACCGCATAGAAGTTAATATTTTCTTAATCGTGGCGTTCGCGTCAGAATGAAAGTAAAATATTGGTAGAGCTTGATGTGTGTGCATAACGGTGGATGAAAATTTCACGAGCATGCTCGGAAGACGCGCTTTTCTCGAGCTTATGTTATCAATCATGACTAACTCTAAATTGCACAATTTTCTATCTATTAAGAAGATTGGAACGCTATACACTAATTAAGTCAGTGTTAAATTTTTTTAAGTGTACAATTTCTGGCGATTTAATTAAAAACTCCGACCACTTGGTTCCGTAGCAGAATTAATTTTTCATACATAAGAACATTCACAATCAACGTCCAAATAGAAAATCGACTTATGTATGCAAATGTATGATGTTATGTTTTTTCGTGAAGTTTTATTTAAGAATAAACCATAATAATAATGCCGTTATATCGCGAAATAACTCATTTGGATCATTAAAGATTGCTTGATCGATTGATCGTCCAGATCGAATACACTATTAGTTGTTGAAATGTTACAGCCATTTGTGTGCCTGATGTTAGATTAGCATAGGATAATCAAACAGTTGTATCTTTTGAACACTCAATATAATAAAAAATCTAGATGGACAATCGATAATACATATTTCAATTAACAGAATGCACGATTTAGTCGTTATAATCGGACTGATATTAAGTGTGCCCTTTTGAAAAATGGGATGAAAACCATGATTTCGAACGTTCACAAATATCAATTGATTTGCTTTTGAAATTGCATTTGCGAATTAATTTGTATATTAAGAAATAATACTGCCACGTAAGTAATATCTCGGAATTAAATTTTCAGTCACCAGAAGTAGTAGAAACGCTTTTAAAATTTTGCACTGATTTTAGTGCAAGGCGCTCTAACTTTCGCAATTCGGTCAGTATCAAAATATTTTTAAATACCCATTGCTATAAATTTCAGATTTCTTTTAATTCCACATTTGATAATAATTTAATTAAAGCCATTTAGTTAGGAAAATCGATAAACCAAAAAAAGGGATGAGGTGCGAGAGAGACAGCTCTATAGGCGTTTAACATTAGGCGAAGAAATTTTCGCCGGTATATCACTGTGCGTTAAGGAGATGCCGGAGTAGCTTTTTTGACCGACATTTGGCTGTTCCGTAGAATAGACTATTCGTCATAAATACACTACATAACGGCTTCAAATTTCAGAGAGACGTAATATTAATATAATCATTTTCATGTAAGTGAAAAACTTACAGGAAATAGAAGTAATCGTGTATCTGAGAGCTTTCCAAAAATCCAATATGGCCGCTTGAAAAGTCGATTCTTTCTACTTCCCGTAAATTTTTCCCGTAATTTGACCAGGAAGCAAACCATTTATATTCATTATACGGTCTCTGTCGAATGTTAGGCAGGTACGTAGTCTATTAACGACGAATAGTCGATTCAACGGGACAGCCTATTATTACCAGCCAATGTCGGTATAAAAATCTACTTCAGCATCCCCTTGACATGAAGCGCTACTGCTCAGTCGGTAACAAAAACTGTAAAGCCCTTATTCTCGGTCACAAACGATGTTTCAGGCGAAAGACGAGAAGTACTCACTGCGTCTTAGTGCTCCGAAGTGAGTACTTCCCGACTTTTATTCGAAATCGACTTCGGGAAGATTGAGTTATCTCATTCGCACTCACATAGGCTCGGTCGGTATAGCACATGACCTTAAAAACTGTATAACGTCGTCCGAGCACGAGCCACTAGTTCGTCCATTGCTCGTAAGCCGCGTTATGTTATTTTTTTTCCTTCTTTTCTCACCACGAACGAACCGAAATAAAAGCAGAATAAACATCGCACGTACAGCTTAACGTCGTACACAAATACGTACATACAATATGTACGAAAACCAAAAAGGACGGCATATTTCGGGCAGTAAATTAAGCGGCGGGAGAAGCCAAGAGAGAAGCAGCGATTTTCGTCTTCGTTGGTTAGACTCACCTGCCTGTACAGTGGCTAGGGGGCTCGCTAAATATAGAAAAGCGAGTAGCACGAATGCGGCCTGGCTCTCCATCTCGGCGGCTTCGTTGTCTCGAAGGTCTTTTCCTTGCGCGCACTTTTTATTATCTCCGAAAACCCGTATTTCTCTCCTCTGCGCTTCTTTCTTTTCGCAGTATACACCTATATATAAAGATATCGTTATATATCGATCTCGTCGTGAACTGTTTTCGTCGAACTCAATTTATTCCTCGAAACCTCACTTTTATTTTGCTTCCGGGCGTACGACGAGTCGCAGAAATAAGAACAACTAGAACTGCGGAGAGAAAACGTCTCGAAAATGCACAAATCGCGAACTCGATAGCGCGACGTTCTTCACTGCCTCTCTATACTCTCTGCTACACTGCTACTCTGCTGCCGCTGGTGCTTCGACACGAGCGCGCACACACACACACTCTCTCTTCGCCTGAGTCTCTCTGCGTCATTCACTTCGTTCCTTCTCGCTCTGTCGCTTGCGCTCCGTGGCTTCGTAGGAAGAGAGAAAAGCAACAGCGCTGTTTGTCGGTATGTATTTATTAATTCTCTTACTCGACAGTGGCCTTGCCCCTTCCTCTTCAGTGGCTCAGCTACGAGAGATAATTGATGACAAGTTAGTACGAGATATACTCGTTATCGTCTCGTGACACCGAATTAATATTATCGCGTCGAGAAGGATGTCGGCGCTGAGGCGGTTACACTTCGATCGTTATCTGCCTCATTCGATTGGATGAATTTTGGTCGTTGGAAGGAAAAAGACTTATCGTGATTTTACAGCTTCGGTGAGCCTTGGGTTTAATTCTTGTTATTTTCTACCTTTTTTTCTCTCTCTCTCTCTCTCTCTCTCTCTCGGTTGGTGGTATCACAACAGGATGAGAAACAACACTCGGGCTCGCACAAACGCGAACAGCAACGCCACGTTAAAATGGCCGACGTCTTCTGCTCGACTTTGGCGTGCGCGCAAGAGCAGATATTGCTTCTCGCTTGCGTAAACGCCGTTTTTTCCGTTGGGCTGTCTCGCTCTCGCGCTTTATCAGTGATAGCGGAGAGCCAGCGGCAGATCGGGGCAACATTCGCGCATGTCGCCAGGGGCGTACCTAGAAATTGAAAATTTTCCGCGCAGACGCGCCGCGATCTTTTCTGCTATAGAATGCTAATTTCTTCATCTCGCGCACACGCTTTGTCAGTGACAGCGAGAAAGCAGCATGATAGAGCCCCGCGCATGCCGCCAGGGGCGTAGCTAGCCATTCTGGAGTTTTGCGCGCAGACGCGGCAATCGTTGCTATAATTGAATGCTGGCATTTAATTAAGCTCCGAAATCCGTGCGTCTAACAGTTTCTGGATTTATCGTGAAAGATTGTCAACCGAAAGAATTGCATGTAGTCATTGAACTATTTACTCATTCCCTAAATTTTATTTTTTTGTTCTCTGTTTTTAGGATATCCATATTATTTTTGTCAAAAACAACTAGAATTAATAGAAGTCGAAAGTTTTACTTTGTTTTCTTTCCGTGAGATTTTTTATTGCGATTTGACCGTAAGCTCATGTCATTAAAAAAAAAAATAAACAATTAGTTTTTTACTTTTTCAGTATATGTAACCGAAGGTGTAAACATTTTATCCAAAATAAAAGCGCAGAGAAAAATTTCACATGGATTTTCTTAGTCACTTAAAGATCTTCGTAATGACAGATTTATTCGTCGTCGGTTTTTCTGAAATTTTGTTACAAATTTGTATATTAATTTCGTTACCCATAACATTTCTACATCCTTTTAATCAACACGTATCAACATAAAAATTAAAAACTCTGTAAATGGAACTTGTTGTTTGAATTACCATAACAACATTATAAAAAATCGCAAATTTGTGGAACTATAATACGATAATACATCCAAATTTTTGATAGAAATACGTTATTGCAATAACCGAGGCAAAAATCCAAGCAGGGAGTCACGTTACGTAAGCAAAAGCAGCATTGCGAATTGAAGCAGTGCGTTTGAGGCGCTAGAAGCGTTGGACATGCGCAGAGGATAACACGAACTGCGCTTTTCGCACACGAGTTGCTTTCGTTTTCGTCGTTCTCGTTGCCACTAGGTGTGGAATTGATTTCGAAGTGATGACTGCAGTTCAACGAGAGATCGACGATGATACTTTCATTAGCATAATAGACCTACGATCGGTTAAACACAGTTACGCTTTAAAGTAATTGCTAATCCTCGATATAAAAAGCTTCGAACATTGTGACATTGTCGTCGATTGGCTACTTCAATTTCCATGTTTTTATTGAGTTCTTCATACAATTCATTCATTCTTCCTGCACTTATTCAAAGAAATAGTAGCACGGTACATAGCAGTGATCGATGCATCTCGTTATGCCACATAATCGTGATTCGAGGGACGTTCCCTGCAGGTTGGTATTTCCTCTTTTCCCTCTTTAGACCAACAGCCCAAGCTGCTCAGTCGTACCAACAGATGGCGTTAGGTGTCTGTTTGTATCCGATAAACAGCTGAGAATTCGTTTTGCGCTTCAGTCATAGATTTGAACCAATTGTTTTGCCGTTAGCAACTTCTGTCGGGATGCTTTTTAAAATAACTGCCTAAAATAATAAGTTAAAAGATAAGTTCTTCGTCTTCTAAGTTTTATTGGAGAAAAACTCTTTAATAAAGTTGGTAGCCACTGGCAATGTAATAGCGAATCGGACACCACGTTTCAGCGAAAATGGTAAAAATGATAAATTAGTCGTCAAAAGAAAGCTCTGTGCATAGTTTGATTTAACATGCGCACCGGTATTGACTGTATTTAGGGGAGGTGAAACATGTATCACGTGACACATGAATGGAAGATAGATAGCTGTAATTTTCCGAACACCGCCAGCTCGTAACTACCGTTATTGTGGAAAAAAGCCATATGTCACCGGACGGAAAATTAAAATGCGCTTCCGGTGACTGTTTTTTTTTTTTTTCTCTCAAAATGTCTACGGTTTCTCGATACTATTGTTTATAGTATTTCATACACGATTGAGTTGAAGGTGCTGAAAAGGTTGACTTGCATCAATAATGATACTGACATTTTATTGACATATTGATGAAAACAAAGTTATTCAATGAATCACTGGTCAATATAACTTTTGTTTGAAATGAAAATAATTTGCTTATTTCTTTTCGAATAAGCAAACTAAAAGTATTTTAGAATTTTACATAATATTCTAAATCCAGAATGGACTCTCAAACTAACTAAAATAGAAACAATAATAAAAAGGATGCAAAGTAGAACCTTGCACATTGCTTCCTCATTTAATTTTGCTCTTTACATAGCAACCTCTACGAGGAAGTATTGTAACTGATTTTGGCTTCCTCATAGAGGAAGCTTTGTGAAGAGCAAAATTAAATGAGGAAACAATGTGCAAGGTTCTACTTTGCATCCTTGTTTTGAGTAAATGAATAAATCACCAGCACATCTCATTTTTATTAGGCACAAACTTTTGTTTTACTTTATTAACTTTTGCGGAGGTTATAGCGAAAATCGCTATTTTTTCAAAAATTCAAAATGGTGTAATATTTGAACGACTTTACCAATCACCACCAAATTTGGTACACAGTAGAACTGTATGTTACTTTTCGTTTATAGAACATTTCAGTTAATCTGCTGAAATTCGACCTGATTTATAGCAAAATTTCGATTTTTTACAAAAATTCAAAATTCTATAAAATCCGAACCGCTTTACCGATTTTGTCGAAATTCAATACCAAACAGCATTTAATGTCTCTCTAGTTATAAAGAACTGTTTAGCCATATCGGCGAACTCTTACATATTTTATAAAATCAATATACATAGATATATTTTCTCAAAAATTACAGCAATTGAAGAGGAATTAATACTCTACTTGCGTGCCAAATTTGAGCTCGATCGATCGTGCCATTCGCGAGTTATTGACGATTGAATTTTCGGTCCTTGAAACACACACACACGCCCCATGCACACACACACACACGCACGCACACGCACGCACGCATACGGACACAAGGTAAATGTAATGCTGGCTTTGATGCTATTAAAATATGTACATAAATTAGCAATAGCAATATTCTTAGTTACATTAATAATAATCAGAAAGTGGAAGACGTCGGCTCGGGCTTGCCAACTTGAATTTTCCGACAAATCACTTAATGACTGAAGCGTAATAAACTATAGTATATTATAGCAGAGTCATAGTATTCCTTGCCTATTATGTGCAGCCATATATAAACTCTTACGAACTGAAAGCTTATCACAGAAGACGAGGGTGCTACGGTTCGCTCGTTGCTGAGGAATCAATTTGTCAAAGTGTCCGATAGAATGACGTCTGACGTCGGAGCATCGGAAATTCAAAGAGACGGCGTTTTGATAGCATTTCCACTAAAAGAGGAAAATAGATTTTTCTGCTCATCCTGTGATGGATAATTTATGTAAATCGCGTGATTTCTTCAAAAATTACCGGTTCGTCCTGGAAATGTCACAGGTTTAAATTATTGGCTTCGTGAAAGTAGTGAAAAGTCGGCGAGTTTAAGGGTGGTTGGGAAAAACCGAGAAAACTCAGGTAAAAGTTGGAAAATAATAAAAAATTTACGAAAGGCGAGGAATGGAAAATTGGTTAGAGTAATGCAGAAATATAAATATTAATAAAATTATTGTGAACACTCAGAGTAAAAAAATATAAAGGAAAAAAAAACCTTGCAAATGTCCTCTTAATTATTTGACATGCTTTTTTATATTGCAACGATACAAAGTCGAAGCGTTGAGTTCTTAAAAATCGTCGAGAAAATCAGGTCAACGTCAAAGTAAAAGAAAATAATCATGTACGAGGGAAAACTGTGAGATAAAAGAATAGGTTCGGGAATCCGAAGGAAAATTGCGAATTAAAAGAGGAGCTTGAGAAAGATAAACTCTTAGCAATGAATCCGGAAAAAAGGATTTACGTTAAAGGACGATATAAAAACTTTCTACCATGATGAAACAAATTTCAAAGGCGTCTTTATTTTCGATACTACAAATTCTTGAAGGGTCGAAAAAGAAAAAAAAATCCTAACATATATTACATTTACGTTAAGAATTTTTGTACTATGCACTAATGAGACGTTTTTTATGTGACACCATTATTTCAAACTTTGAGCAGGGACAAATTATAATTTTGCCAGAGAGAATTTTTAAAACTTCTTTTTTGGTGGATGAATGAAAAGGTCACGATATTGTGGCGACTTTGAAATGGCAAAAGGTGTGGGAAAACGAATAGAAATGTATTTACACCACTCATAAACTTTGCTAATCATGAAGCGTAATCCTTTAGCTCGTCCGGTACACCTGCCAAGTTTGCTTTGATTTTGGGATAGCATTTATCATCGAAGCGCGCTGCTGTCGGTGGATCGTAAGTGCAGCAACCACCAAAGGTGTAGGTAGGTCGAGCGGAGCTTTGCTGTGGCTGTGTAGTGAAGTGCGTGCGTTTGGCTCACCTACGGCTCTGAATTCCCAGCCAGCTTTTGGGTTAATTGCAATCGCAGAGCATCCGCGCTAGCTAATTAAAACAAACTTTACCACAGTCTCTAAACATTTCATGGGTGTTCCGTCGAGTAACGGGTGCGAGAGGACACCCGTTTTCCCACATTTATAACAAACTACGTTTCGCGTTGCCTTATATTTTGCTGGGCTACAAGACTGACGCAAGTTAATGAACTTCTTGTGACAGACCTTTGCCTCTGCCCCGCGCACACG
This sequence comes from Clistopyga incitator, assembly GCA_947507545.1. Classification (NCBI taxonomy): domain Eukaryota; kingdom Metazoa; phylum Arthropoda; class Insecta; order Hymenoptera; family Ichneumonidae; genus Clistopyga; species Clistopyga incitator. Next base: position 9,593,273 of record OX382176.1, read on the forward strand.
AAACTATAATCAGTATTATTTTTTTTATCAACTTTTCTCACGCGAAATTTCAACTTTTTTTTCTAAATAATTTTCTGGCTTTATTTTCCGACACATTGATAAAATAAACTTGGTTAATCATGCATCTGCTCCACGCACACGAAACTCATATTCTTTGAATATATTTTTAAGCCCGCAATTTTTAAAATTTATTTTTTGTATAATTTTTTTCAGCTTCACTTACCGACGCATTACGCATATTGTGAAAGCAACGTTTTATTACACAGATACAGAAACAGTTCGTACTTGCTAGTAATTAAACTTACTCAATAAATTAATTTTATTAAATAGTTTTCATTATAAACATTCATTTTGGATAATTCGGTTCGTTATAATCAGCGAGCCGAAATTTCCCAATAAATTGCAATATCCAGTTACACGCGGGGTAACACATTTGAGTTTGACGTGAAATTGTTTTTGGCGCCTCCTAATTATTAAACGGTGAAATGAAAATCATAATTTAATACGTACTCTCGACAATTACAGGTGTTTCTTGTCTACCTGGGTTTGAATAATTAGGAATTTAATTATTGTTAATATGTCACTCTTTATTGCAGAAATTGAGGAATAGGGGAAAAAATAAAATGAAAGGTACTTTCTCGACGGTAACAAATTCAGGATAATTGATTTATTAAAAACTTGTTAAACTTATTAAAAAATGTGGGTAAAGGAAATTTGATTGCATTTGAATATAATGAGTTTATTACATTGAAAAATTTGGGGGCGCTACTGCTGCTTGGCAACGGGTAGACGGGTCGAAGGAACTATGGAGGTTAGAGTACAGGAGGCCGAACGCAATGCTTTGGAAGTGGTCGACAAAACGGACACATTTTGTGCCGTTTTGAAACAGCCGATAGAGGCGCGGCGGGCATTCAGAGCCGAAAGAGAGATTGTTTTTTGTTATTAACATGATTTTATTGTGTGTTTTTGACCGGAGAGTTCGGTCTATGTGTTGTCACATTTTGATGTTTGTCAGTTATATCTATATCTATATCTTTCAGTGCTTAGGTGTAATATTGGACGACTAGATATGCTTTAACAGTTTTGATTTTACAATACATTTTTTCTCGATTTATTCTATATAAATAGATACAGTATCGATGTTTTTTTTTTTTTTTTGGATAATTTTGCAAGGTGTTTCACACCGATACAAGGAAGTGCAACGCGCAATTTGCTAATGGAAGTACCTGGTTTTCCTCGTGTACGGCTTACCTGCCACGATCACAATTTAAAGCACTCTACTATGAAAGCAAATTCGTCCGCTTTTTTATGACGGCAGAATTGCGATACGTGTTTTTCATCGCGGAAAATAGTTAGCTATGCAGACCGCAGAATATTTATTGAGACGGATACCTAAAATAAATGTATATCTTAAAAAAACGAAGAAAAAAACAACCTCCTATTATATCCGCTTTTCGTAGTCCGTAAATAGAGTAGAAAAAAATTATTTCAGATAAACCAGATTTTTGATATTATTGTCATTATTTCATTTTAGTAACAAAAATTTCAATGATTAGTGCAATGAAAAAAAAATCAAACGACTTTTAATCGTCCTAAGGCTTATTCATTTTTTAAAAAATTATTTAAAGTTTGGGTAAAGAGAGAGAATTTTTTAAAGATCGTATTTCAGAACCGACAAGAGATGTATTTTCATAGTTATGAAAATAAAAAAATCTAACTTGTCTAGGGTGGTAAAATCTTGAAAAAGAGAAATTTGCTGCAGTTGGTGTAAAATATGATGCTTTTTATAAGTTCATACATCGCCAAACGTTGACCGTGTGCTGTGCCATAAAGTCGGTATTCTGATTTAATAACTTCGAAAAAATATAATATATCAAATACGAACAGTAACTGGAATAACGGAATAAATTTGATCAGCTGTTAAGCTGCAGTTATCGATTTGCATTACGCACTCTGTTAATGTCGTCACAAATTATTTTAATTTGTTTGAATTATTTATTGACAACCTGGACTATCAAATAGGTATTTCTAATCTATTTAATTAACGATTTTCTTAGACGTCGCATAATTGTGTGCATATTAATTTTTTAAATTTCCATTATATTGTGGATTCATTGCCCTTTACTGCTCTTCTCACCGCTACTCCTATCACCTACTATCCGCATTTCCCTAGCATCAAAAAAGCGTGTACACTGAATTTGTCGAGTATTAAGCGCCACGTATGGTAAATTCAATGTAGCAGATTATGCAAAAACGTTTGTAAATTTAATGTCCCGATAATGGAAGATTTAAGGCATGAAGTGATTTACTGTGTTTAAATTAATCCCAAGCTTGATGTGTAACTCAACTTATTGTTGACTAAACATGGCTCGTAACGTTTTTAATATATTTCACAAGAATTTTACATCACATTTCACAGATATACATTTTCTGCACATATTTCACCCCTCCCTCCCCCCAACGTTACATTTCCTTGGAGCTACATATATATGATTAGTAAGAACAATAATTTGCAACGTGTAGAATAACAAAGCGAAGAAGCAGAGAGGACCGGGGTAGCGAAATGAAAAGACAGGGGCTAATCGATATACCGAGGGGGAGGAGAGCAGAAGCTCGAAGCGGCGACGAGCGACGCCCGGATGCTGTGCTGAGCAGCGGCGGTGCGGCGCCACGACGCCCGGCACGGCGTCACGATGTCCCGCGTAGCCTCCAGTGCTCCTCCAGCTCTCTTCCTCTTGTGCTCAGTCGTTCCCTCTCGGCCATCGTCCCAGCGAACGTCGTAGGACGCGTTTTGCCGCCCTCGCACCAATGAGCCAAAGAGAGTGGCGGACAAATCTGCCGTCGCCAAACCACGTTGGAATAAGCGAAGTTGTACCATACCTCCCTCTTCCCCACACCCATTTTACCTTTTTTTTCCTTCTCCTCTTTTCCCCTCTTCCCCAGAATCCGTAGAATATTATGCGTCTTCGAGGAAATTGTTTGCCGATACGAGCAAATGGGTTGACTGACATCACATCGTGTTGGAGAAATATATATTAGATTCTGTCGAATATGTATTCCTTTACATGATAGTAGCAGACTTGGCAAACGTTCTCCTGCCCAAATACGTAGGTATATCAATTTTCATGGTGATCGGTTGAACGTTATAGAAGTGATGTACCGCAGCACCTTCTAGTGGGGATTTACAATAAAGTGGATAGCATAAACACTTTCACCATGCAAAAATGCATGTAATTGCCAATTTTAATGTTGATCGGTCAAATGGTGTCGAAGTCTATTAACTTTACATATATATACCAATTTCCATTTTTGTATACGTATATATGTAGAATAGATCCCACCGTCATCGGGTAGGATAGGTTCTCACCTCTGCATCATTGCAAGTTCCTCATGAATCCTGAGGCCAAATTATTTCAGATCTAAGTTTTAAGTTACCCTATTAAAGAAACCCCAATTATTCACCTCCATTTTTTTTACAGATTTTTTTTCAAGATACAATATCTGGCATAATCGGAAAATCCCGGAAAAAACGTGAGTGAAAATTTTCTCCCTATTATAAGATAGTTTGTTATTTCTATATAAACTGACAAAAATTAGTTTAGGTAACAAAATTATTGCTGCCCCGATCTTTTTTTTTTCGTAATGATAAAGTGTCCGTCGCTCAAAGTCTAATTAGCAGCCTTATTATTTAACAATTAAGCCGCAAAATGGCGTCCCGACTCGGGTTTTAAGAATTAAGAATTTTATCAGCAAGAGGTTCTTTGACATAACCAGCGCTCCTTGATGACGACGTCCCGAGCGCGCATCGGATGCATCGCATTTCATGGGAGTTTACAAGTCAAAGGACCTGGAGGAAGTACGATAGCAATTATGTACGACCCAACTACTCCAGTGGCGCCCGTTTAAAGCGTAAACTTCGTGTCGTCTTCCTTCTCATTCTTCTGCGCCCTCTGCACATGTTTCGCTCCAACCCGGGTATCGCTTTGGTGCCTTTAATACCCGCGGCGCTACATACGATGCAAGCCATTGCTAATATATGAAAACGGATTTATCCTTAATTGGAGTTGAAAATTAAAATTGTAAATGCATCTCAACCGCAAGTATATTGGCTGACAAAATGATGTTAAGTTCAAGGCTTTGAAACATGAAGAACGGTAAATGGACGTGAGGGTAAACCCTGATAAAAGTTAAAACGACTCGCTTCATTCTCCGTTCGCTACAAGGCAAATTTTCATTTCATTTCGCACGAGTGCACAAAGTGCTCTCTTTCGTTGCTGCCCCCGAAGCATAATATGTCCCTGAACGTTTTCACTCATAAGTGTTAGATATTCCAACCTCACATGATTTATTTCCTACAAATCCTCTCGAGACCATACAAAATCATTCAGCAATTAATATAGGACAAACTTTTTGTAGTCGTTAAATTTGTGCATTGATGCGTGAAGCTCTTAAGTAAATAATATTATGCGTGTTCAACCAACTACAATGTAGCGTTGGTAGTACAAAGCATATTTCGCAGTGCACTGTGTATTCACTCGTGTATGTACAGCTCTGGCCGAATCATGTTACATGTACGGTACCCGCAACAGCTAACATTTATGTTAATGCATATATAAGCTGTTCTGGACATTGTCAAGAATACAGAGTCCCAACAGAGTAACTGAAATACTATACCTGCGCGTGCAAACCTTTTACCACCAATACTATATTGTAATCCCCATGTGCGCTATTGTGTCATTGCTCTGCACTCCCCGACGGAATCACATTCTGCACACCTGCCGAACTCCTGCTATTAATTACCACGAGATCTGCATACGTAACGTACATTGGTACGGTTTCGGCTATTATATCCGTAGGTATAAATATCATGGAAGTGTGTCGGTTTACGGGCCGCGCTGGCGACAGCGAAAATCCGTCTTGCAAGCATTAACCGCATGGTCAATTAATGATTCGCACGCTTTTCCAACTGCACACGACACTGATGTTGCCCACGGTGCAGGCCGGACAGAAAAGAGACATTTTATTGAATACATTTCGTGAATTATTTGTTATAGAAAGTAAAGACATTTTGGAAATAGCATGACCGTCACCATTTATTTAAATTTTTAATTCAAGTTCATTTTTTAATAATCTTATTTGGATTTAGTTAATGATTCATATTAACCCTGATTCTAAATTAACCTGTAAAACATAAAATTAAGTCTCCAAAAATTTAGAGACAGTGTTTTAAAATCATGTAAGATTTAGAAAATTGGAAAATTATTTGAAAAAATTGAAATACTATATATCTTATGCATAACGGAGGTCAATTGGACCTATGAAAAGCTCCTAAATAAAACTGTACGCTTTACTTGCAGTATTGCCTGAGAATATCAGGATTGCGCCCAGGAACCCACAAAACCCGCTCTTTTTACCCACGAAATACCTGACATCACTATAAACCACACTGCCCGTCTTAAATTTACAAAAAGCTACTACAATATAAAACACGTTACACGTTCCAACACTTAGTTTCATAACCACCGGAAGCTATCTTGGTCGCAAAGACGTAAATGCCCCAGTGTCGTTACTTGTGTCGTACCGTCTAGTAACTCTGCCACATTAATTGTAGCCCGGTGGTCGTTCCCCTCTTATTCTTGACAAAATGACACATTTCGAGGTAATTTTGGAAATCTCGTTTAATAGAGTTTAAGCAGACGTTGGTGAGAGTCAAAGGGCGCCGAGGGCGCTCTCTGGCATCAGAGAGGCCAGCGGCTATTGTACATACTAACGCAAAGCACGGTATGATGAACAAGAGAGAACAGTGACGAAGCGTACGGTTCATGAAACATTGTTCCTAGTGGTCTATATGCACGAAACTGCCAGGAGTCGAGTGCCAGTGGTCCCAGCTAGAATTGCAACGCTTCTCGTTGCTGTTACTGCTTCTTTACCTTCGAGTCCTCGCGACTAACAAAGCAAAATGTGTCGGAAAGCGGGTCAACCCGCAAATCTTCTTTCCTTTGCTTGGTTTCTCAGTATTCTTTTTTGGTAAACCGAGCTCGACGGTCTGGAGGGAATGCGAAGGAACGAGAGAGATGACAAAGTACGAGAATTTCATGAGGGCAGTAGCAGCCGTCGAAGCCAGTGTCTCCCTCGTGACTTCCTCGCAGCATTCTGTCTCTTCAAACCCTTCGTCTTTCCTCTCCAATGTCTCTGTCGAGAGTAACTGCCGTTCCATTTCTCTCTTCATTTTTTCAAACCTTTTTATTCGTTTTATCGTTACATTTCCGCTCTTCAGTTTCCTCTTACACTTTCATATTATCTACATTTATGGCTCTTCTTGGGTTTCCGGTCCGAGCGCCTCTCGCGGGTCAACGTTGCACCGCGTTTTGCTCTGTCCTCGGTCTTATCAGTTTTTTTTTTTTTTTTTTTTTTTCGTACTTTCGCAAGGTCCGCACATTTTGTATGTAATATCAAGATGGAAATATATACTTTAATGGAATACTCCCTGTTTGAAAGTTAGTACATTCTTCTATCTACAATTGACGAGCATTTATATTTTTATTATACAACTTTTCTGGAAACACGGTGGGAACTCGGAGAAAAAATTCGTTATAAGAAATATATTCCGTTCGTTTATTCAGTATGGAAATATCATACACCATTTTTATCAATTTTATATACTACAAACGAAAAAAATGATAAAGATGGGTTTTTTCCAATTCGCTAAAAATGCATTCAACCATAACTTTGCGTTCCCATTGGAATTCGATAGCATCAACGAAGATTAAAAGTCGCTCCAATTTATTTGAATAAAATTTCACTGGGATTTCCTTGAAAATGCCATGAAAGGGAAAATGGTGGCTTATATATATATATATATATTTAAATTCTTATTTTTCCAATGTATGGCGCTCGCCTTTAACGGTTTACCCTGTTTTTTTAATTATTCCCTGCCCGCATTTCGGTAAGCTAACCTAATCTCCGATGCGTCCGCATCCGACTTAGCTACACTGTATCGCATTTGCCGTGGGTATAGAAAAACTGCGGAAAACCCCTACCGATACAGACGGCCGTATATTTTTCTGACTTCCCGGTGTACACACGAAAGTTACTTACTTAAGTATGTACGCCCAGGTCTTAGAAAAACTGACCTCCCCCGCTCACTGGTTGATGAGCCAGCTCGGGCACGGCTAAGCGGTCATCCATCCAAGTAATGCCTGCAAACAAAACTGCTTAACTCGGGGGATCGCCAGAGTCGTACACTGACTACACAACCACCAGTGTCGGTAAATGGTGGCTTATATTTGATGGATTATGTTTTCCTCTACCTCGATTTTCGAAACATTTTCAATGACTTATTTTGACCGTATGAATAAAAGCCGGCGAATTTTTTAAATATTTCAATACAGACTTCTCATTGATTGGTATATACCCACTATGTTATCGATACATTTTACGAGGTGCAAGCTGTTGTCGCATCAAGGATATAGCGTCTAGAACAGGATTGCATTCGAAACATAGAGTGTAAACTGCACAGAGATATGTGCATTTCCTCTTCCATGGAGAACCAATCATTAATGCGCTTCTCCCGTTCGTAGCCTCATTCCCTGTCACACTGGGATTCCATCAGTAATCGTGAATATTCAAAGGATCGACAGTAGTGTTTCGATTCAAGGAAACTAATATAGTGCGAAGATGCATCTGAGGTAAATGTGAAACAACGTTGGTTAGTTTCGGTTACATTTTCCGTTAACCACTATGCGCCTATTGAAATGTTGTTAGACTCTCAATAGCCAAAAAGTGAAATGCAAATTACTGTACATAAAACAGGCATTGGATTTCGAGAACCACAAAAATATAATAAAATCTTTTTTTCACTGGTATAACAAGATTTATTAAAGTATAATTCTCTTCGTGCACTTATGGATCAATAAAACAAAACGGAACTCCCATAAATGACCATCAACGACATACGTCTGTATTGTACAAACAGACTTTGATGTCCGGGAAACCCGTTACGGGAAATACGATCCAACAAGACGTGAATGCAAGTAGAGAGTTGAAAGGAGCGAGGGAATAAGGGCAAATATAGTTCGCGAGGGTCCAGATTGTTCCGACCTACACTCTTTATCATAGCTATTCATGAATGTTGTCACCTGAGTGATTTCCATGACGGGTCGTATGTTAATGCACCAGGAGCGTACTGCATAATATGCAAGCGTGTATATGTATACTCATTATACAGATATATATATATATATATACACTGTTGACGGTGCTGCTCTATACAGATACGCGTGTGACAAGTTCGCTTGGCTGGGGAGACACGTCAGTGATACACAAAAGTGAGCCGACGAATGGTCTTTGCTCATGTTACCAAGGGATGGATGCGTCACGGCGGTATAATGATACGATGTTGTAGCTTATAGCTCGTAGCGGATTCCGCGTTTGTTGCTGGCGCTCGTGACGTTTTCTATAGACGTACTGCTGAAAAGAAGACCAGTAGCGATAGCAATGTGTGTCTCCCGTTGCCGTTGAAGAAACGGTCATGTTTGGGGATGAAAGAAACTCCCCGGTGAGCGTTGCAGTCAGTTTATACTTTATTTTCTCTATTTATATATTTGTCATTATTCTTGGTATGTTTCTCGACTTCCGGTTCGCCTGAGGGGGTTAAAAAACTGACGGGAGAAACATATTAGGCATTCGTTTTCAAACGAGCCACTTGAACACAAGTCTTATTACTTTCAGATTCAAGTAACTCTTTTGTTTCGTTTTTGGAAGAGAAACATTTTTTTAAAGCTTTTGCCGCTTGAACTCAGTGTCGACTGTCATTTGGCAAAGTTGTATCAAGTTTGGTGGCGTCGCTGTAACGCGCCAATTTCTCCTATATTTGTGCTGTGATTGGTCCACTTATTAAAAAACGATAAACTCAAACGACTAATTTAATAATTTTCTTTCGGATTTTACGCTAGCGTCATTGTTCTTAGAATAATTTTTTTGAGTTCAGATTTTTCCGATGTACTAGAAGTCGCAATACACCTTGTATACTATAATACACAAAAGATATATCACAAAATCCCACTCTTCAAGTATCGTATGAATCATCTTGTGCACTGTATATAAAAACTAATTTGTAGAATTTTTGGATTTTTCGGACGAAAATTGGTCCTACAATTGTAGAAATGATATTTTCAATTTAAATAACTTTGATGTATTAAGGGGAGGTTCCTCTATAATTGACCGAAGACTACACTAAGTTAAGGAGTTAATTGTGGATGAACAACAAGGCGTAATAAGCTGGTTTTATTAAATCTTTATTTATGCTTCAATTGTAATACTTTTTTTTCCAATTTATACGAAATGGCGTCATGTACGTATCAGCCGCCATCTTGGACGCCATTTCGTATAAATAGAATTTTTTAAAATTACAATTGAAGCATAAATGAAGATGAAAAAACCAGCTTATTACGTCTTGTTGTTCATCTGCGATTAATTTCTTAACTTAGTGTAGTTTTCGGTCAATTATAGAGAAACCTCCCCTTAAGTGAGCGCGCGGCGTCGATACTTATGGTATAGATGAATCACTACACGCGTTCTGAGTGATCGACTCCTGAACGCCATTAGCTCTCTGTAATGCAAGAGAGCTTTTTCCTTCTTCTTTCGACCGTCGAGGTGAGCGGCCGCGATGACCTAAACCAACAAGGAATATTATATCAACGATTAGTAAGATAAGTGCGACCGAATTGATAAACCGAACCATCTTTTTTGAAAATTGTTGTAAAATTATATTTTGAACAGAAAGAAGAAGCTTATTAGAAAATATAATCACATGCAATATTTATTTCTTACATTTAAATTTTCATTATTTGTCATTTGTGGTGTTAATTATAAAAATTTCCGTCTCTTTTTGTATTGTATTTTTATATTTGTTAGTTGTGTATATTCATGAATTTTTAACATTAGAATCCATAATAATTTTTAAAGTAAATGCACCGGGAAAAGATTACCAAATTTCACGTTTTAAGGAGTAAAACAAAATAACAGATTAAAATTTCATTACATAATAAAATAATGACTGCAAATACCAGAAAATTCTATGTATTTCAAATGGAAAACGTCAATTGCCTTGGAAACCGGTTAAGAGAGATTTTTTTTTTTAATTCAGGAATTGTTTTTATTTATTTGAAACCGATTCAGAGGGCAGTATATTTTGTAAATCACTTTTGTCGATGTTTATGATTATTTTGAGTAACCTGACATGGATAACCGAGATATTTTTTGTTCACGAAACCAAGCTTCCTCTAAACGACGCAAAATATATAAACTTGCACAAAGAATATATACAATAATACATGTATATCTCTACATATATTTTCTTTCGGAAGGCGGAATTTTTTTTTCCTTATATCTCATTATTTCTCCAGTTGGTGACACCGAGGTCTGCTTCTCGGGTGGCTCGTTGGCAGTCAGCTAAAATAATCAAAACCCACGGTTTTTTTTTTCACCAGTACGAATGCGAAACCCTTACGAAAATTCCTTGGATAAGAGGAAAATACGCTTGAGGCAAAGGCAGACTATTTCACCGCGCCGATAATCACATCGAGGGAAAAAAGATCAAGGGCCGACCTGCGGAGACAGCGAGCGAGAGAGAGAGAGAGAGTGACGAAATGGAAAAAGAGAAAATGTAACAACCAGAGGTTAAACACGAATGAACGAAGAAAGTTTGACGGGAAATAAAATAAAAACAGAATGATTAAAGTGTGATTTCACAGAACCCATAAAAATTCTTTACGTAACGCATGCATGAGAAGTAGTACTTCTCGTGCCTGCCGTGCGTAGCGTGAGTGGCGCTTTATAGCCAATGATGCAATTTTACTTCTTGCACGCACTTCTCGCACTGGAAACACTTCTCACACGCACTTTTCGTACGCGCGAGACATTACACTCGATAGCACTTATCGTGCAGTTGTTACATAAAATATTATGTGATACTAGAATGAGAGGGCGACCATCATACGACGGTTGTAAAGTTTATCGCACTTGCCTCACTCGTACAACAGACAGCACTCGCCTCCGGTTCGGGCTGCTGTGATACTCGTGAGGCTCGTGCGATCGACTTCCCAACCTCCGTATACTGGTCGCTTTCCCGCCCTTGCATCGCACAGTACGATTATGTCACTTCGGTGTGTAAAGTAAGATTTTTGACACCTTGTGAAGTAAAGTCGTATACGATACTCGGCGGAAAAACCTTTTTTTTCAGATCGTGTAATTGTATCACTTGACTTGTGCTGCACACTCATGCCCATGAAAAACAGTTTTTCCGCCCTGTCGTAATATTTTATTTCGAACCCGTATTACAATATTTCATCTTTTTCTCTAAAATCTGACAGAGGCTTTTGAAATGTCGCTTTAGGCTCTAACGTTTTTTCAAATCAAGAAACAATGTCCAAATTTCTACATTTCATTATTTTGTTTAAGTTTAAATAAAATCATGTGCTTACAAGCATAGAAAGAAAATGTTGTAGTGGAGTGCGGAAGCCGTTTCAGTGAAGGTCTTGGATGTTCGAATGAACCAGTAAAGTCGGGAGGAAAATAAAAATAAGTAAAAGAAGGAAGCAGAGATGCGAAAGGGGGTAGACGAGCGTATAACACGTCGAGAAATTAGAGGGTTGGGATGCACCTGGCTGGAAAAGCTTTCCGTCGAGCTCGAGGCTTCCACCGCGAATCGGAAAAAAAGAGCTTTTTCCTCGGCCTCTCTTGCTTCTCCTCCTGCCACTAAAATATTGCTGTGATCCTTGGTCGACGCCAGTATAGGCTTTACCCTTCATCCTGCGTGTGCTATTTCCTCTTTTGCCTGTTTCCTTCTTTCGTCTCTTCCCTATCACATTTTAGCTCGCTCTCTCCTCATACTCAATTTTAAAAAAGGAACCTTGGAGAACGTCAAAGAGGTCCGTTTGTTCTTGTATACACGTATACTCTCTTCATTACCAATAAAATTCGCGGTCGTCGTCGCCATGTGAAAAAGTGGCGACGCATATTGGCCATTCCATGTCAAGTGGAGCAGTAGACATCGAATGCCGTATACGTGTCCCAAACGCCTAATTTTTTTAGGGCCGCAAGCACCTTCAGCTTTTCATTTTCACGCATTGCATGCTTTCCATATACTGCCAAATATCCTGTAATGAATGCACAGCTAAATAATAAATGAAGCACTGCATGAAATCGAAAAACAAATATATACATGTATATATTCTTTCGCCAAAAAGATATTTTGCGGTTGAAAAAAAAAATGGCACACACATAAATTGAATATTATGTTGGACACAAAGCGCACAACACTGTTAGCACTGTTTTTACAAGCCCTTTTTTCCAGCATTTGTTTAGTTCTCCCCACGTTGAATGGATTTTATTTGACAGGCATTTATGAGTCGACTCACTACGTCGCTATGAGTCGACTGATAAATGAAAGATATATACATTTATACTATAATGCACGCAAACAGAGGTCGATGCACCTGGGAACATATAACCCCATGCGCAATGTGTGCTCAAGGCTCATCTACATGGACATTGTGATTCTATAAACGTGTACCAGCTGTGACCTCACTCACACCAAACTACCTAAAAGGCCAACACCCCTATCGATAATCGAAGCTTCGGTGAAGATAAACATAGCGTGAATAGTATAAACGAACGTGAGTCACGCCTATCGCATCATTGCCGATTCATCATCGATTGAACACTGGGAAACGTCGAGGTTTACCTTGCGCGATTTCCGAGCGGCATCGAATAGTTTCCACGTGCCTACGAGTCACATCATTGATAGCTCTGCCAATGACTAAACCTACATGTCCCAAAGAACCATTTTCCAGTAATTACATATGGAAACGGAGGATAGATTACGTGTTAACTCAATCAGAAATTATTGGAATTTTATTAGTCCCCTATTAATTCTATAGAGAAATGCACGGAATTGAGCATTAATTTCCTCTGAAACTTAACGTGCTTGTGATACCCCAGAATGTCAACGTCCCATTTGTTGCATTGAACAGTACAAAAAGATAATGAAAAATCAGGAAAAAAAGTACATGTTCCAAATTAGCGTGATTTGCAGCTGGTAGGCGGGCGGTTGACATTTTTCGCTCATTACGTAATTACAAAGTCTATATTGATGATCTAAGATTCTTTTCGTGATTTTCACATGAATCTTTTTAATACTAAAGTCGATTTTTGAAAAATACACTATTTGACGAAATTTATTGTGAAAAGGCAGTCGAATCCTATAAAATTTCGTGAAATATTCTGATATTCGTAGAATGAATTCAAAAAAATCTTATGACTTTTGTGATTTTTCTTCATATTTTTGTTACATAATTTGTAGATGTTCTGTTCTGGAAGAGAACATTGCATCATCCCTTGTATTTCACAGACGTAAAATTGTTCTATTCGTTGGCAAATATGGCGCATTGCTCGAATTGCGAGTGTCTCTCGTATTTTCCTCCATATGGTGTATCTCACGTTTCCGCCGTACTCTAATTCTGTTATCAGCTGAGTTCCCCTTTTCTTGATCTAGCCCAGTCTATCCATCTAACAACGCCATTACTATGATTTGATCATCATGTCTTTAGTTACCACCTCGTTCAGGTTTGCGGTGATGAATAAATATTATCTCTTGATATTAATGTTCTATCTGAATTAATGCGATAGAACCAACATGTCTCCGATGTGTTTTGTAACGAAATAATACTGTGGTGCTTTACAATATTAATTAGCATAATTCGCAACCCGAGTAAAACGTAATAATTAGATTAACAAAGTATCCGTAAAATAAATGCGATGGAATTATTAGAACATAATAATGCAACTCAAGAAATAACCATTACAAATATCAAAGTTTGTGACATACTCTAATAATAAAGAGAATGCAAATGAGATTGTAAAAAAATGCGATATTTTTTACTTAATGTAATTATCTGAATTTTTTCAATACAACAGTATTGTGCATAATAACTTTATACGTGTGAAAAAAAATTCGAACAGTAAACACTTATTTTATGTCACTTAATATATATATATATATATATATTTTTTTAAATTGATACATCATATAATTACCGCTGAAAGAGAGAGAAATGAATTGAGAACGTCAAGCTCACTCAATCCATATATGCGGTAATGAACTAACCCCCTATGTCACACATTCAGTAACTTTGCCAACCCCTCGAAACTGTGGCGAGAACTAGGCCGAGAGGCCTAAACGAGCAAAGTTCGAAAAGTGAAGAGTTTACGAGGCCATGCGCAGAGTGGTCCATCGTAAAGCAAAAAAGCCAAGTGAGATTCTCGAGAGGCTCCATCTGGCCCCAAACCACTCTTCTGTTATCGGGAGAGAAATGCGTTTCGAGCATGTAGAGGTCTCAAGTTGTATCGAAGAACAAGACGACAGTCAGTTGTTCTATGACTCTGCCGTTTTATGTCCTCACGTAACATTTCTTCTCCACCGTTTAAATGCACAATTTTTTTCTCTCAGTAGTCCGATTGTTATAAATTTTGCATCCAGCGATTTTTCATAAGTTCCCCTAAAAACCAAGTCCAAAACAGACCCGTAAATCGATAATGGGAAGATCCATTTTTTCGCCGATATCCCTCATCGCTACTAGGTCGACTCTTCGGTCAGGGCTATCGGTTTTGTTGGATCGGTTGCGGAAATTGTGTACTCGGTGCACGTCTCACGGGCCCCGCAGTCTCATTCCTTCTACCAAACTCTACATTTTCCTTTCCCCTTTATTTTCTCAATCGTGCGCCGGGATTTTAGTTGAACCATCGAGGGTATAAATGTATAGCAGTTGGAGAACTGCAAGCGTGGGTGCTAAGAGTACGAGGTCCGGGGGAACGGGCAAGTTTGGAGGAACGATACAAGCACAGGGAAGAGACAGAGTCGTTGTATCCGGATGCCAGAGGAAACTCGACATCAAGAGGAGTGCCAGTTGGTCCACACCCCGTGCACTTCTCTTCCTCTCGGGACGTCCCAGTGAACTCGTGAAACTGCGATAAGTTTGCACCGAGAATATCCCTCGAAACGTCCACAGGAATCAGGTAAGTTAGGGTTTGTTGCACCCATCGAGTCGCATACGTGCGCCCCTTGGAATGAACAAATAACTCATTGTGTGGAAATGGGCCCTGCAACGCATACTCCCCTGAATACAACAACAAACTGTATATATATTCTTCGTCAACATCGCAATTTTCCTTCGTTTAAGTTACTTAATGCTCGTTCAATAAGTGCTTTTCACGAAACTTATGTAAGCTGTGGATCATTGACAAAAACGAAAATTTATAATTTTTTTGTGGTAGTCAAATAAGAATGAAAACTATGTAAGAAATCTCAAATATATTGTAAACAAAATATGACATATCCTCGTTTCTTAAAAATGTAAAGCAGAAAAAATACAAGATTGCAATAATTTTTCTTGTGAAATAAACATAAAAAAAGCGAGATAACCATTAAGTTAACTCTTGCCGGTAGAAGTCTTCTTAATTTTA
Organism: Clistopyga incitator; assembly: GCA_947507545.1. NCBI lineage: Eukaryota > Metazoa > Arthropoda > Insecta > Hymenoptera > Ichneumonidae > Clistopyga > Clistopyga incitator. Next base: position 9,608,795 of record OX382176.1, read on the forward strand.
AAAAAATGATGTCTTACCCATTAGTCGATAGTTCGGTGTTTTCGCCATACAGCTAAAAAGTTTTTCCCCCTTTAAAGCAGGATCATTTTTTCAATCACTTCTTGAGATAAACAATCGAAAAGTATGAGCAGTGATGTGCGTCTCTCCCCTTAAGGCTTTTCGTTGCCTATGTTTGACGTGCAAAAATGATGTCCGAGCGAATAGAGAACGCTGTATACGTGGCATTGGCGTTGACGTTGATGGTATTGCCTAATCAAGGATTAACCGCGGTGATCACTAGTTTCGTCCTACTAAGGGCAGCCCTATATTCACTGGCTCGGAAATCCGCGAATGTTCGCTCGCTTGTTGGTGGTAATCAGGTGAAGCGTGAGCACCGACTACCCGTACTATTATACATAGGCAGGCTGCAGTTGACCAGCACGTGCTGGGCATGTCCGTCCAACATCGACCGTATCCCTTAACAACGTCCGAACAGAGCCCTACCGCTCGGTCGCTCGTTTTCTTCCTCTGGCTTATGCTGCTCTGAGAGAGCAGTTCAGATGTCAAGTTACCGCATTGCTTGTATTGGCCATAATTGATGAAACAGGAGCACCGGATTTTCAGATGCACAGTCGAATCTGTCATCTTATCAAATTTCTCATTGATTGTGGTACCTTTGGAACTTGCAACCATAACAACATGTTATGTTATATTCTACTATTAACGGTAATAGTCTTATTCGATGCCTAACGTATTTACTTCATAAGTGAGGTTTTATTAATGAAGAAAAAATACCCCTTCTTCTTTAAAGTTGAATGTTCGGGGTCTTCCCGCCGGTAATATTTTTTTTAAATATTGGTGATCGAAATTGTTAAATAGATGCCAAAAACCAGTGAATACAAGTTTTTTGTGCACGTCATCTTATTGACAGTGTTTATTCACTGGTCTGTTTGTCGTAATATTGGGAGGATATGGTTGCATAAGAATTGCATTATACTGGCGTTGTTATTTTTAAAAAAATTTTCTGGTGCACTTGTGATAGCCCCCATTATTGATTTTTTCGTGGATTGCTCATGCATATGTGTAAATTTAGAGATGAATGTTTCTTTTAATCATGGAATTCTCATTAATTATGAAATTTGGCCGATTATAAGTAAAGCTTCAAAAAGTCGATAAAAATGTTGGTATTTGGTAAATTGGCAGAAATTATGTGCAAAAAAATGTCAGCTGTGATCACTTACTTCACACTAGCTCCAATTAAACAGACATTTAGCTTGTCGGGTTTTAGTGGGAACACAGTTTTTCTTCTGACCGCAACGATCAGGCACAGTCACTTTATGTATAGTCAACAGTTCGACACTTTGATCAGTATTTAATTGAGATTGAAACAGCAGTGGTCGCTCGAAACTAGGTCACGAAGCAGCCGCGAATGGAAAATGAAGCGATCACGAGAATGAGCTGAGGGAGAAATCGAGAATTCGATACAACAGTGCAGTCTGACCAATAACTGCCGGATCCACTATACGATTTCCGGCGTTAACGTATGAAATATGAAACCGTTGTAACGCTACCACGTTTATTCGCATGATTCAATTACGTTGTTCATGAATATTATTTAATTGACGGATAAATTATATATATATATATATATATATATATATATATATATACGATAAACGCCTTCCTAATACTCGTTAATATAACTGTAAACCATTATCACAGTTACTATAGAAAATGGAGTCTACAGTTAGGCTGGAGTTGAATCGGGAAGATCGTAGAAATTAAGAGCCCAGTGCACGTTTCGCTGCTCGTCTATATAGAACGAAGCCATATAAAGGTGCGCTCAACCCCGTCAGCCTGTAATTAAGATACTTCCACTGATTAACCGACTTCCAGGGTGAAGAGGAAAAAAAAAATCGTTCCCATTTTTTTAATCGTTTTTGTTTTGCGATTCTTCGTGCAGTATAATTTTCTTTTTCCTAAATGATCTGCTGTTGGATACCAGTATTTTGTAATACTTTGCGTGGCCGATGGGAATAAAAGGATTATCGATGTTAATAAGTAAAAATGAAAAATGTATTCGATCCATTTCGATTGAATTAAATATATTAACGCTGATTTTGAAACAAATAATTATATAAATATACGACAAGAATCAATTGAAATCGATTGATACGTATTGGATTTTAAAAAAGTTCTAATTGGCTTAATAAAAAATATCCGATACATCCATTGAGTTGCTTCAACTTCATAATTTTGGCGGATTAAGAAAGTATGCAGTAGCAATAATTGAAATATTTATTTCATTCAGTGTCCGCTGCGCAGTGATAGTTGCTTCAAATAAATAAATATGTTCGAAATGAAGGAAGTTTATGGAATACATGTTTGTTTTGGGCAATGCAAATTTTCGTTGATTGAAATAATTAAGTGTTGATGAAGAATAGATAGTTTTAGTTAATTTGAGTAAATCCTTTTTCTACGTTAATAAATCGTGAGTATAGAATTTCACTTGTGTCATTTAAGACATTTTTGGTTCAAAATTGAGGTCAGCGGACCTGGGTCAAACATTATATATTATTACTTCAAGGGTCTGCTTATGTTCATACGTAGTTACAGCTCTGCGAGTAATTATCGTCATTTATGATGTTCAAAGTTCGATAGTGATCTCGAGGGTATTTATGAATGCAATATTGATAACTTCGTCCTGCGATAACGATAACACAAAAGACAACACCGTTGGTGTTGTATAAAGTGTACATTACAATAATTTTCTTGATACAGAATTGTAAAAATAATCCGAAGAAGAGCTAAAAAGTGTTCACATTTTTTATGAACACTTCTCAGCGTTCAGAGAAAAACGATCTTGCTGTTTATTCTCGTGAGTTAAACATGAAAGCGGGAAGAAAAATGTTGACCTATAATTTTTGTAATTGGAGTCCATTTTTATCGTTGAAAAATTATTCTGTTCGCCGGTTATTTCTAAATGTCGACCAAAGTTGTTGAAGTGGTCAAGGTACTAGCTATTATTGTTTTTACGAACAGTAATAATTACATAAAAAAGTTCTGCTTATAACAGAAAGGTTCGGCCCACAAAAGGCCTCCAACATTGTTGTAAGTTTTACAATAAAAGTTTTATTTAGTTTCAGGAAAAAAGACAAAAGTAATTTATTTCAAAGACTACGTTTACATTTGAAATAGTACATTGTGATACTAGTACGACAAAGCGGTCGTTATCGCGCGGAGGTTAGGAAGCCGCGCACGGGCTAAGTCGAGTGCACCGCTTCCTAACCTCCGCGGCACGGCCGCTTCGTCGTACAAGTGTCACATACTATTTCTTGTAACGAATGACAACATACTGTCGCACATCTTCGTGCCTGCAAAGCATTGCGTAAAATCATCTTGTAGATAGTTTTACACACGCCATCCGGTGCGTAAAGTTATCTAAAGAATTCTAGATAACTTTAGGCACCAGATGGCGTACGTAAAATTATCTACGCTTATGTCAGCATAATGCGCCATCTTACACACGCTTTGCAAGCACGTAATGTGCGACTTTATGTGCATGAGTTACAAAAAAATATTTTTTGCCCATTTTTTAGCAATTATTATTTTCCTCTTGCAATATATTTTTGGGGATTCACAAAAAAGTTAAAGATTCTTTAAAATGGTTTTGACAAATCTATATAACTTAATTACCATAAGTTATAATGCTCCTAATGTGACTAAAATTTGGCACAACGACAATACCCTCGTCACTTTTAGTTCCACAAATTATCTCTTGTATTTTTTAATTTTACAAATTTGTTTCTATAAATTCGTAGAAGAAAAATTATTACATGAACAAAACAGGATTTTTTTCTTACCAAAAACTGCTCGTCATTAATGACATTTTGTACCATTTACCTTGCGCCCTATTTCCACCTGTTAAAAAAGGTCACACATTTAAGAATATAAAAATCGTCGACAATAAAATGGAAATCGAAGTACACGCTTGGTAAAATATTTGGAGCTGTAGTGAATGGTGATTACATCGAGTAGCCAACGCCATCTACACGATACACACACTAGTAAACGTCTTGTAGCAGGTGCAGAAATTTGCCGAAGGCGTGAGAGAGAAATGTGGTGAGTGTAGCCTTTGGAAAGTGTTGGCTGCCCGTTCGTTGCCGTTTCCTCCAGCTTTTTCCCCCTCCTCCACTTTTCCCTGAGCTGCTCTGCAAGCTCAGTGACGTTAAAGCCTTCGGAGAGAAAATCGGAGATACGAAGTCTGGGAAAAGTCAGAGCAGACTCGAGTCGTGAACCGAGCTCTGAGTTGAGACATCTGGCGTTCCTGGGCTTTCCTCGAATTGGGCGGAAGTGCTCGAGCGAACGCTCTTCCAGGGAAAGGATGAGGGGGGGGGGAGGTATAAAAGAGGGCGGTGAATTAAGGGAGCGGTGCACGTCTCGTCCCAATTTTAGAATACACTGTCGACCCATTCTCCCTTTTCCTGTCTCTCTCTTTTCCGTCACGCAATATGCGGGCTAAAACTCACCCCCTTAATTTTCCTTTTGTTCTCCTGCGCAGAGTCCGTCTCATCTTTTCGCGGATACAGTTTCTTTAATTAACAGTACACTTGGAATCAGTTCAGCCGTTAATTACTCGACGAAACTCTCATAGCTATCGCGATGCTCCGAGCTAATATTAGTGACGACTATAAGTGTATTTTTACAGTTGCCTTCACTTTTTTTGGTTATTTCGGAGAGATCGACGTAAAAGCGTTTGAGAAGATTCAAATCCAATGTTTATATTTAACATTGAATATGATTGTTGAGATATTTCTTATCTTGAATTTCTTTCATATGGATTATTTTTTAAAGATAATGCAAAAATTCCAAGGGCAAACGCAGAAAATATATTGAAAAATCGCTTTTTCTGTGATTTGCATTTGACATTTTTGAGACATCAATACTGACATTTTTCGTTATGAAGACTAAATTGACTCTCCTGGACAAGGATTTTTTGTAGAATTATTCGTACTTATAGCTTGTGTGGAATATAATCTGGAATTATGTAATGGTAATAGTAATACAACCATATGCTTACCGGTAATTAGATTAGACCATTTTCACTTATTGATCCTATTGCATTAGTCATTGCAGAAGTCAATCGTTCATTAAGTGGATATTCATGCCGTATTTGGCATATTACATCATTCACCAATTTTCTCTCTCTGTTTCGTGGTATTAAAACGGCTTATCGATGAAACTATCAGCGAGATTACGCGAACCATGGAAATGCTCTTCAATCGATTATGAGTGGTTTCGATTTGCTCATCAGCCGGCTACTAACAATCCGTGAGGCGCAGGTTGTGAATTCCTTCAGTACGAAATCCATATCTACATTGATGACAAAATTTAAGGTGAAATATTTACTATACGAGTATAACGTAAAATTGATGTACAATTCTGTTAAATTCGATATAATAGAAGACGTATTAATTAATGCAAAGTATACTAAATACGCCATACGAGTCATTTTTGAAATGTAAGTTGGATTTTTATTTTCTTTCATACATTATATTCGATTTCCTACAGGGTCCAGTAAAAATACATTATGCTCGCTTAGTATGAATTACTACACAGTATATGATTTTTCAAAATATTTTTTACAGTGTAGTTAATAGTCATAACCCATTCAAAAATTTGTCTCCTTTTTAATTCGAATGCAAAGACCGTACAAAAGTTTATGAAAAAAATATAATTTATACGACCTTCATATGGATCCATATCGATTGGCTAACAGCTGTTGTCTTTTTTAATCATAACCTCAAAAATCCAAACCCAATTTTCTCAAAAACAGGTGTACAAAATTGAAGAAAATCTTATATATTTTGATCGTGCCACGATCCTGCATCGGTTGTTAAAAATATATTGCTTTTCATCTGTATCTACCGGAAGAAAAGCGGATGAAAGTTTTCAGGTGGAGTTGAAAAATTTCAACGCGCCTGTTAAAAGCGAACCTATTTACTCCATGCAAATATTTATTAATCGTTATTGGTATGAAGCATCGCTTCTGTCATACTGGCTGGTTGGAAACGTAAATATTATTGAAACGTGGTGTTGATTTATGTAATTCAAAACAGTTGAAAAAAACTGGTATTATTGATTCCTCGAGATTTGATTTCTCTTGCTGTTATTATTAGAGTAAATTTTCCAGAAAAACATAACAACTTCACTAAAAAGGTCCACCCAAAATTTTCTATATAAGCCGCGAAGTTTGTTTAGTGCAATTGCATTCTCCCCAAATTTAATTGTTTGCGACCAACTTTAGTCAGTAGCAAAACTCAATAAAATGAAAATCACATTTACATTCTTGTAATGGCCAATATCGTAATTAGTTTTTTTTTGTTTTATCTTAAAATCGTCGCAAAATGTTTTAATTCCATTTCAACATAAACCGTATTTAATATGTATTCAAACTGGCGGACTTAATTGTGGTGTACAATGTTACATTAACAATCCTCGAATTAAATTTATTTGTTTATTACTATCACGGACGGAAGAGTAACGCTACAAACAGGTTCGGGAAGCGTCCGAGCTCGTAAGCCTTGTTCAAACTATTGGAGGGGATTTTTAATCCCTCAAACGTGCATACAGGTGGAGTACATATTTCATGAAGCGCGTGTGCGCATTCGGCGTGGCTCCTCTTTACAGTACAATGCTCTCTGTGTAATACAGCCTCGGTTCGTAACAATCCAGGTCTCCAGATTAAATATCAACTGGCTGTTTGCCGGAAATATATTGCTGGACAGGAACCGAGCCAGAGCAACGCATACGCCACCGAGGAAAAAGCGAATGCAGGAATGAATTATGCGAATCAATCTAAATTCTTAATATATGGCCGAGGTAGTACGAAAGAGGATGAATTCATTGAGTTACGTTCAGCTGGTTGGCTCGGTTGATTCTGGATCGAGTGACTGGTGACGACTGACGAGTACCCGCAGTGTAAGAAACAGACTGTTACTTCCCCCCTCCCCTATCCAGCCGCCCAATTCCCGGTTCCAGTATAAAAACCATTTATTTTTCTGACAAGTTGCCAAGACAAGTGGAATGGGAGTAAGCGCAAACGTAGTTGAGGTATATGCAGTTGAACATAGAAAATACGTCCCCCCATTGCCGGATTCGATTTTTGCCTGGTAAATCTCCTTTTCACATTCCAAGTCCAGTTTCGCTCCGCGTTTTCTTATTCTTCCAGTTGATTCTTTTTTTCGCCTTCCTTTATTTCTCTATTTCTCTCGATCTCGTTCACCCCCCTTTGAGTCGTTGCCAAACTTAAACATTTCGGGGGAAGCTGTCGGTCCGTGACCCCAAAACAATTTTTCAAAGCCACGCTTCCACCAATGTCCTCTATCCGCGCGCGTGCTCTTTGGATACAAAGAAAACGGCGCATACTCGGTTTTTCCACTTCCGGTGGAGAGGGTCTTGGTAACTTCAGAGAAATAATAAGATCCACAATCTCGCTGCCCTTCTTTCCTGTGGCGAGTAGCGGCCGAAGTCTGGAAATAAGATATCGCAGTGCTATGCGCCATTCTCCCCGCCTTGGCGAACTCTTGAGAACGAAAAAAGATAAAATTGATAACCCGTTTACTCGGAAAAAATATATGGTTTTCAAAAAGTCGGTTTATACGACATTTCAACAGTCTAGTTGATCGGTGATGAAAAGACTCAAAACCAGTTGTTTTCTTTTTTTTTTGTGTTATTTGTTATTTGTGGACAATTTTTTTTACAAAACATACAGTTTCAAGAATTATGTTAAAAAGCCTTATAAGGCCTGAAGATCCATAAATATTTGAAGTGATATAACCTCAAGATCCTTAAGATCTCTAAAAACTGATTTTCCTGTTTAATAGAACTCTTATAAAACCGCTTTTTAAAGAATTGAACCGTTGCCAAAGTTTTTTAGGTGAAGCTTTTCGCTGGTGACCTTAAGACAATTTTTCAAACCCACGCTTTCCGCGGTCTTTTATTCTCATGCGGGCTCTCTGGATACAAAGAAGCCAGGGACACGCTCGGTTTTTCCACTTCCGTTGCAGAGGATCTTGAAATCTCGTGGAAAATAATAAAACCCACAATACCATTATTCTCTTTTCGTCCTGCTGTATCTAGTAATTACAACGGAAGAGTTCTTCATTATCTCCCCGTGGTCAATGAGTTATATTGAGGCAATTGTGAGGGCACGGTAATGGGAAGCTAGGGAACTACTGACAAAAGGTAAATCGACAATAAGAAACAACGACAATAAGCGAAAGCTCGGTGGGAATTGGGAGGGCAAAGATTCTACACTAAAACGTAGCGAGGATGTAGGAGACAATGCCAGAGCGAACTGTGCCATTTAGGCGGACTTTGGGTCATTTAGATGAAAAGGGCGGATAATCCACGACGTTAAGCTTGACTGAAAAAGGTAAAGACACTACATGGAGAGCAAAAAGAGAATAAGAAGAAGAATAAGAAGGAGAAGCGGATGAAAAGGAAGCTGAAGAAGAAGATGAAGAAGAATAGGCAAAAAAGGGTCGTCGTAGTCACTTGTTCTAAAGTTAGCCAAGGCGTGTACTTAAAACCTGAAGAGAGAAATACGTTGGGCAGAGCCCAGAACCCTCGGGGAAATCTGCATGAATGCCTGCAATCAGAATTGCATTTTTGCTTCCGCCCGTCTGCCAAAGACCGTTTCGTTCGATTTCCTCCTTTCCGTGCGGTACGGCAACGTGGATACTCCACGTCGTTCCATACCTCGACCCTCACTTGCTCACTTTTTTACGTTCAATGTCCGTTCCACTTTTTTACTCTGATTTTCCTCTTTCTCTTATCCTCTTTTCTACCCTTAATATTCACTGCAGTCTTCATGGGTTTTTGCGTTCGTTTCAACTTTTAACCTGATCCTCTTCGATCCGCCTTCACTTCCTCTCAGTTTTGTTCCGTTTTTATAGACATAGCTGGTGAGCTTACATTCGGCTCTTCGTTGGACCATGACAGTAGTAAGTATTCGTGAATGGCTTGAAAGGTATATTGCGGTTTACCGGACCTTTCCACCCGATGATTTACGGGCTGCTCGATCACTACCTGTTCATGTTTCCCTGATCAACCCTCCCGATTCCCTATCAGCGTTGGCCTCTACGGGCCAATGGATCGTGATGCGTCAAAAGTATTGACGTTCTGTGGTTTGATCTTCGCACTTTCTTTCGTTGTGTTTTACTTACTCCTGTAATCGGGATGCTATTTGAGTGTAACATTTGAAACTCCCATAAATAACGTTAGTAATAACTTTTGGAATTATTGCAGGTTTGGAAGCTCGGTGAATATTGTAACGCCGAAAAATTGCAGGTTACAATAAATGATATCGTCCTCCTCGTTCTTCGACTCAAGGGCGATTTTGTAGGGTCCAAATAGAAATTTTAGGATATCCATTAATTATTTTATTTGATTATTATTTTTTTAATGTACAACCATGAAAGAGAGTGAGACCGATTGACGAATAACGAGAAGATATCATATTTTGAAGCCCTTCACCTACCTAAGCCTCCACCTACGATCTACCAACATTTCCATGCCTAATGGGGAAGGCATTCGCCTTGAAGAAAGATCTGCGCGAAAAATCTACTTCGTAACATCCGAACTTTCTGGCTTGGAAAGGCCTTGGGTATGGTCGGTAGCACAGCCAACTGCCGAACCTTGATACGTATTGATAATCGGTATACGTTAATTTGTGAAATCGCCTAGCGAGCCGCCAGGTTCCGAAGTGTGTGTGAGCGCCCCAGCGCTTACTCCCAATTAGGGCATTTTCGGAAATCTTTCAAGGCTTTTATCACGGATATCGTTGAGTGGGGAGGACGTCCCGCAATTATCATAAGTATTGTACCGAGAAAATAACCCGTCGAACCTCCGTTGAGGAAAATTATCCGACGAGCAGTTTGTCGGCCTTCTCTCATCCCGGTGAGCTCCTTACATTTATGGGTTGTTCTTTTTCTGGTCTCTTTCTGTTGTTTATTTAATCTGTTTAAAATTACGAGTATTAAAATTGTATAATAGACACTCTATTATCGTTGTGCCGATCGTGGTTGATTCCTCGCGTGGAGAATATAAATTTCTCGCGTAGATTCCTCGCGTTTCTATAAATTTAGTTCCCCGTCAAAGTAATATTAAAATAATAAAATCAGACGTGTGTGCGGATTGCCTTGAGCCTTCGTCCCGGAAAAGTCATATAGTTTTCGGCGTATGTGTGTGTGGTACGTAGGTATGCCTTTAATCTGGCCCGTTATTGACGTGCTTTAGATATTTGAATTTCGACGTGAGGGATTGAAATGAAAGCCATGTTACGTGTTGTAAATGGTTTTACTTGAATAATTTCATTGACCGAGTTGTTTGGCGCGTTTGGTATTCGTTACGCGTCCCTTACGGTCCTTGTAAATTGTTTAGTCGAACGTGTGTGTGCGTGTGTGTTCGTTACATTGTCAGGATGATTTCCAATATTACCAAAATTGTTTTCAAGTTAGTGGCGGCTAAACAAGAGATGTTACGTGGACATTTAGAAAAATTAATTATTGATCTTATTCATTAATTGAAATTAATTGTTTTATTGGATTTGTTTATTTATTGACACGAACTCTCAGCGGTTTTACCTTCCCACTCTACATATTGCAGCTACATATTGCAGCTGACGCGCAGCCTAGACTGATAATTGCCGTTGTTAAATTTTGATTCTCTTCCAGTGCGAAAGCGCCGGGCGTCCTGTTCTTTACGAACGAAAAATAAGGAAGAGAAGCAATAGGACAAGTTAGATTGTAGCTGGATTTTTCCGCGTAGGGAAAAATTGATGTTTCAATAGGTATTTCCATGTGTTTGACCTATTTCTACTTTTTTACTTACTCCTAGCAATACGTTTTTCTGATGAAAAAGTATCGGGAATACAAATAAAACAAAATTTGCTGCTACAAAAGTCATGTAATTCAGTTTTTTCATTGTCTGACTGCTTCCAACCTTTTCTACGCGTGTTACTCGCGTTTTTCTGATCGATCTTTCTCATTACATTTTTCTTTCTGCCTTTCATTGTTATCAATCCCCATAACTGCATTCAAAGGTATTTGAATGTATGTTTCATCACGATGCATTCGTAGTGCACTTTCGGAAATTTTACCGGATACGATATCACATGAGTGAGAGTTTTTCCATTGTCTGACTAAGCCCGACCAGTTCCACTTTCACAGACTCAACAATACAGAATCTGCTGATTTTTATCCCATTTTCCTGACATGCAGAATAGTAACAATGAAGCTATACATTTGTACAAAAAAATCATCTGTGTTTATAGAGCACATGCTTTTCACGCTCGTTACAGAGTTTTTTTATGCCTAGCATAGTTTCAATATCTTTTTTTCCAACAAATTTTTTCTAGCATATTTCTATCCCAAAATTTAGAACAAAATTGACAAGCACTAGAATTTTATTAAGAATGCATGCTGCATGTCCATTCCATAAGCTGAAAGCGGTCGCCCATTGAAAAAATCAAGAAGCGGATTAAAATTGGTCTAGAACTCGATTTTATGCCATTTTTTATTTTTCCAAAATTGATGACATTGATGTAATTTAAGACTGGTGAACATCTATGCCCGACATAATTAAATGGAATCCTTACTCGCAACGTCAAAGCAACTTAAAATACTTCTTCGTTGAAGGGCTTTGTAAAATTAGGCAGAGAAAAACTTTTGAAATTTTTATCTTTCCAATCCACCTTGTTGTTTTCTTTGACCAAACTGACGTGAGTAGTTAAACTATTCTTTCATGGTTGAAGTAGAAGATTACTTTGTGTAGTTATAGACTGGAAAGCCGGGTTTTTATTTTATCATCCCTTTCAGAGCGAATCTCGTTAAGGGTTCGTCCTTTTGCGCGACCAGTTTTATTTGCAGAGTCGCTCGCGCGCAACACTTTTCTCACAACACTTTTGCTCGACTAGTTCATGAGTGCCTGACCAGAAATGGCATGCTTTTGTTGAGGTTCGATACGCAGGGTTCAGTGAGGCATTTACAGAGGTGGGTGTTCGACATTTATCATCGCTTGAGTGGAACACGTTTGTCGAACAGGTCGATCTCGTGAAACTCGTTCAAGCAATCAGAAGTGGGATACAACTTTATGGGAACTTTATTGCGTGTACTCTAGCGTTTCTTAAGTCTCGGCCAAGACAGTTGTGGCCGAGTTTTTTGTTCTTCATTGTAAGACTTTATCGACAAGAAAGAGAAATAACATTTCTTAAGCCTAATACAATTTCTGTATATTGTTTTTTTTTTTTTTTTTTTTTTTTTCAAAACAATTTGTTTATAGATTACGAACAGCAAATTTTATCATTCTTCCTCAATACTTTATTCAATTTAATAACAAATTTAATCAATAGGCTGTGGTAATTTTTTCAATCTTCGTCTCAGTAAATTTTTTGGTAAATTGATGTACATGTGACGAATATAATACATACACTAGTCGATGACAATTTTGTTATTGTAAATATATATTATTAACTGCTTCATGTTTACGGGAAAGTAAATGGTTCAATTGGCCCAACTAGTTTAATCGATACTTTTAATGGAAAATTAGGTTTGATGCTGGACTAAAAATCGCCAGTGCCAAGAAAATGAAATATTGTAACAAATCAGGTTCATCTGAATTAGCATCAATTCTGATCAGCTTTTCAAAAAGCTTTTAGTTATTTAGTAGGAACTTCATTGTACAGAAATTTGTATCTCAACTTTTCGTCCCAGCATATATTAATTAATTTTGAAGATCGAAACGTAATTGTAATTTAAAAAATCATTTATTTTAAGAACGGAGCTTTCTTTGTGGGAATGTTAAAGAAAACCAAGGACAGATGAAAATTCATCTCACGTAATAGAACGGTAGTGGTCTTTACCACCGTGGCGATAAATTACCCAGGCGAGAATCAGTAAAATTTTTGCGAAGCGTAAATCAACTTCTCGCGGTTTGTGTGTACCAAGCCACGCGAAGCTTTTAAGCATTGAGTTTCTCGTACGGCCGCACATTCACCGTAGTTTGCAATTCCCATAAATCAGGAATTACACGACTTTTGCTCTCGCACAGTTTACGCTTTTTTTTCCAGAGAGACATAGAACCGGACCGTTTTGTTCTGCGAATGACATGCTTTAAAATACACATCGCATGATTTTTATTTTAACGTTGATGAAGCAACGAGCTTTATGCACTTCCTGCGGTAAACATATATACGACCTTCCATATTATTTGAAAAAAAAAAAAAATTGTGACAGTTGTATATATATAACGTATGAACATCTGTATATATGTATATATATCCACGCGTTAGTCATAAAAACATTACACGTTTAGAGCCAAAATTGATGGCAACTGCAAGTGCTTCAGATTCTGCCACTTTTGTTGCGAAATGATAGTCGTAAAACCTCGTTCTCGGCTGCAATTCGCATCAAACTGTAGGTAACCACCGCTGCCTACCACCAAGCATCGTCCTATTCGATGTATTTGAATGCGTACTGACATTTTTATAGCAATAGCCGTAGAAACGTGCAGTGATATTTCCGGGGAAGCTTTTCTGAATAGCTGATTGAGTTTCGGTACTGGAGACGCTCCAGATACGAGAGCAGGTACTCGATCGTGCAGTACTTACCGTTTTCTTTCACATCCCTGTTGACCACTGTGAGAGGCTAATTTTATAGCCGCATCAGTAAAACTTACAGCTAGCAATGTATCGCTGTAATAGGTATTATATTCTTGGTATGGTGATGCTGTGTCCGTGGTATATGAATTGTTTCTGAATCATAGGTTTTTATATAGAGGCCAGGTGAATTAATAATGACTAGATTCTCAAGACGTTTTGACCCTGGTCCGTCCTTTTTAATTTCATTTTTTATTATGAGTGTTTATTGGTGTGTCGAGACAAACATACATCTTGTTGTTGTGTAGCAATGAACCTTCAAAAACGGTATTAACGTTAATTCTGAATTATTAAGTGAGTTAATCCATCGAGAAGATCGGATGAGTTTATTAAGTTTTAAACAATTTTCAAGGCTTCGTAGTGGATAGAATAAATACACGTGCCAGGTAAATTCAAAGTATTACTTGAATATTGTTAGATATTTTGATATTTATTTTGGAATACCTGGCGCGATTTTCTTTACCGATACATACATTTGTTTGATTTATAATGTCTAGAACGATGTCGAATAATTTGATGAATTCCGATTTCTATTGTATCCTCACTTCAAACACATATTTCACTGTTACGATTTATGTAAATTTAACATAATGTTACGTCCCGCAACTTTCAGTTAAAGCTCATTCTTAAACCCGGCGTGTCACGGGTCGAACCGTTCGTTCCGTGTTATTATATCGAGTCGCGAGTTTTGTATTCCGTATAAAGTTAATAAGTACATTGTTTGTGAACATTCGGTGTGCAGTTAAGTATTAATGAAAATCTCGAACTGTTAAAATTGTGTCGTGCCTGGTTTTATTGTCAATCCGCTCCAACCCCGCCGTTGCATTTTATAGCGTCATCACCACAACCCCCATCAACTCGGCAGCCTTCATCAAACTCATCGGTAAGTCCCCAACAATTTTCACTTAATAATTGCCACGATAATTAGGAAAAAACACTCTTCCGCTCTTTCTCGAGCTTTTGCCCGAAAGGGTAGGCTGCAAACAGGGCAATTACACCATCCGTCCTTTCGTAATTTTGCCACAATCTAGAACCATAGGGAGAGCCTCATTCTCCTTTGCTTGGAGCGAATTACCAGGGAAACAACGGATCTGTGTCATAACAATAAATTTTCCTCCACTCACCTCAAAATTGTATTTTATTTCTAAGCTAACTGGGTTATAATGGTAAGTTAAGAGATATGAAAATTATTCGACTACACATTTCTATTCGAAATAATTGGAGTTTGCAGCTCCGAATTCCCGAGTGTATTCACTTCCACGTACACTACACATTCTTGTACTATTCGGGAATCCAAGATCCGAACTTTCCTGTCTCTCACAAAAGTATAGAGCTTTTCAATTAAGTAGATTCGACATTGCCCTATTAAAGAGAATGGCAAAAGCGTGCTCGAGTCGCAAGAGCCGGGCGAGATTGCGCGGGCTTATGCGATTGACTTGCCAAAGGGTCTCACTTAATTTGGACACGGCGAGGGGCGAATGCAACGATGGGGTTTGGGAAAGGAGAGCATTGGGAACGTTAACGGTCTCGGGCACGCTCACGGAGACGCTCTAGGCAATATATTATCGGCGCACAAATCAACTTGCAAGCTCTCTCTCCTAGCTTTCGGACAGGCGGACGAGCGCTATCGTGGTTCCGGAGTAGCAGCGTACGCGACGTTCCAGCCGTAGAATCTCGGTCTACCTCCGGGTCTTTCGTGCTCTTTCGCTTGGGCGATGCTCGAAAGGGGGGGCCACCGGGAACCTCTGAACTTCCTGTCTTCCTCACTCGCGACGGTCTTCCAGTCGAACATTGTGCCGGGGATCCATGTTCCAGCGCCTCGACGGGCTCGAAACTCGTTCGAGCGTTCCAAGGTAGGATTAAGCTCTACACGAGCTTTATTGAAAGCGCCCTGTAGCGACAGTCCGCGTTACGTAACACGACGGGGAGTCGAAACGATGCAACAGCCGTCGCGTTTTTCCGTAAAAAGTAGGTTAGGCGATGTGTATAGTGAGCGCCAAGACAATCCTACGGAAAAGCTCCTTTAGACTCGAAATTTTTCGTTTTCTCTTTTTTCAGCATCCATATACAACTCCCGCTTCTCAACTGTTTTATCTCCCACTTCTCTCCTCACCTATTGTTTTTTCCTCTCTCTCTCTCTCTTCTAGTTCTTCTTTTCGTACCCCTTCTTCGTTATTGCCGTACATGCACACTTAGACTTACAATTTTCCAGTTTCTCACCGTCCAAATGTAACCCCCCTTCTTTTCGCTTTTCACCATTTCTCTTCAGTTCTCGTTTGTTTTCGCTCCTCCTCCTCCTTCTCCTCTATTGCTGCACACGATTTTCGGCGACGATCAAACGGTAGCAAACTGCAGCATGTAGCCACCCGACTAGTAATGGATAGATCGTGACAGAGAGAAGAACGGTGATGGAAAACCTGAGAAGACAAATGAAGGCAAAAGGACAAAGGGGAAATACGGAAAAGGAGCTTTGAGCAACGTGAAAAGGAAAAATGAGAGAAGCAAAGTGGTGAGACAAAAGAGAATCCCGTAGATGAAATCGGTGGGCAATAGTTGAAGCTGCAGAAAAAAAGAATGAAGAGGCTGGAGGAAGCTATTTTATTTAGGTGGATGTCGATCTGGAGTAAAACACGTCAGAACGGAAATGGATACTGGTAGAAGGGTACGGGAAGACTGAAAAGGATACGTTGATAGATAGCATCAAAGAGAACGTTTTTAGCTATATCCTTTCTGATTTCCCGTATGGCTACATTGGTACTGCTTGTTGTCTGTACGTCTGTTTTTTCTTAATTCATAAACCAGGAGAGTACTTATAGTATCCAATACTTGTCTTTCTCCCTTCCCAATATATGTCTTTGTTTTTAACTCTGCCTAATAAAAAACGACATTTTTAAAAATTTCGGCCTAATTTGGTGGCTTTCAATAAAAAAGACTGGAACTTTTTTAAAAATGTACCATCAATACGTACTGACTTGCGTGTGTTTTCTTAATAATAAAAAAAGCTTTCAAACGAATTTTGAGGAACAGATTTTTTATGATGGAGTCCGAAAGCTTATTTGAGCGGCAATCAAATGGTGAATACCAAAGTGACAAATTCTATAGCAATAACTGAATAATTCAATGAACAAGGGTCAAAGATTTTTTACAAAATGATCAACGGCTCGCTCTTGCCGAAAAAAAAATCTTTCTTCTCATATTCGTCGTTGTAGACTAGGACAAAACAGAAAGGAAATGGATTCCAGTGAAGTTGGGATGGGTGACATAGGTACATTGATTGATAGATGTCGTGAAAGGGATTATTTCTGCGACTCTGCAAATCATAAATAAAATGAATGAAATTTTTGGAGCTTTTTATTCATTGAAAGCAACCTGAAAACGACGGTCAAGTATGATGTAAATGGTTCACATGAATACTGTAGATCTCACTGTGGCGTCCCCATTTCGATCAGATTTCTTGTTCAGAATCAACGGAACCAAAACTGTCCTATTGATGCAATCTGGAGGACGAAAGTTGTCTCTCCAAAAAAAATATATATATATAAAAGGAAGTTGATGCTTTTGTCGGGTGTCGATTCACAGGAGGACAAAATAAAAGGGAAATGGATTCCCGTGACGTTGGAAAGGGTAAAAAGGATACATTGATAGATATAGCCAAAGAGGTAATTTCTATGAAACCAGATATACGTATATGAGACATTCCATATAAACTTCGCTACAAAAAAAAAAAGTCTTAAAAGTCTCTCCATTGGAATCCATTGTTGTACCAAATTTGAAAAAATTCTGTCGAAATATGCCGATCTTTTTATTTTTTATATGATCTGCAATATTTAGGAAACGATAAATCATATCAACATCGCTAAAAATCGAAAATGTGCGTATTTCATAGCTGACCAGAAAAAATCCGCACTTCATCAAGGATATTCATCTGTACATAGAACCTAATAAACCAAATTTTTTTCATAATCTGATAATTGAAGAATACTTGAAAAGAAAAAAAAAGCTACAATATTTTTAACACGAATAAAAAAAGAATGGAAATCAGTTATATAAAGAGAAGATATTTAACGGTTTACCTCGAAAATCAAACATCGTCGACTTTCGAAATTTAGCACTTTCTGGAGAAATATATTACAATACTGCAAAATTACAACGTTCTTTGGGAACATTGAAAAATCGGGTTGCTGACTTGGCGCGGAATGTCTTGTATATCCTTTTCCGATTAAGTCACAGTGCAACATAGAAGAAGCCGATAGTGATGCCTGTTGCCTGTTGGACAGCTGGCTTATTTTCCTTCGTCTATAACCCAGGAGAGCACCTAGGCTATCCAATACACCTTCTCTTCCCTTTTTCCTATTTCTCTGTGTCATTTTCCTCGTTCGGCAACATATGGACTAGACGGGATCTCCTAGTTGCTACAGGCAAAAAACCGTCAGACTATATCTCTAACCTCCAGATAGAGATATTCACTGGTCTCAACATCGCGTGGGTTAAAGTACGAGAAGGACGTACATTTTGATATCATGCTCCGCACTTGGGTCCATCTGATTTCACGATACGTAAGCTACATATACTCACCTTGGAAAACCTTTGGCTTCTCCATACGTGGCCCAGCATGACTCCATATAGAAAGATGGCAGTGGTTATAGCTACACTTCTTATATGTTATACTTGTCTGAAAGCTGCCGTCTATACAATTTTCCATATATTCGATAGTGCACGGATCGTTCACAGTCATCCAAGCGCTGTATACCAGAAAGCATCTACAGAAAATATATACTTCTTTGCATCCATTTCGAATGGGTCCCTGACCGGTGCCACGGGAAGCTTCGCCTTTTTGGCAAATGAATATACGTCATAGATATGCATGGACAATTTTGCGCGAAGTAAGAGATATTTTCGACCTCTCAAATTTCGCGGAAAATTGGAATTGTTTTCTTACAAAGTTATCTCTAAAATCATTGAAATTATTTCATCCAACCCGACGGAAGTAAAAATGTAACTTTTACTAATCATCTTTCTTTCTGTAATTTGTATTTTTTTCGGCTTCGTTTGATAAGAAAATCTATAGCTTTTCTGAAAAGGATTCAATGGCCTGAAGAAAGTAGACAAAATGGTCATTTGAAGAAAAACAAAATGTCGTCCATCATGGTACAGATCCGAGTGAGCCGTAATAAGTGGTTCAGTTGACAAAGATCACCGTGACTATACAGGCGTTAGGTCCGGGTACCAAAATCTCACCCGGGTTTGTTTCCCTGATGCTTGTCCTTTACTCCTTCATCCAAGGTCTTTTGTTATTTCTTGCAATCTCCTTTTGTTTCCACTTCCAATCGTCTTTTGTCTTTGCCTCAATGGTTGTTTGTTTTCCCTTCCCTGCGATTGTCTTTCGTTTTTCTATCCTACCTCGTACTGTTTTTCCCAATCGTCTTCCGATTCCTTCAGGATCGTCTTTTGTATTCCGCTGTCAAACGTTATTTGTTTATTCACCTGATCGTTGTTTGCGTTCAGTCGATTGTTTTATATTTTCCGATCCGATACGCTTTTATTTCTTCTTAACATAATTTGTTTTATTATTATTCGGCAGTTTAACCAGAGATGAGTAGAGAGATTGCCAGTGGGGCGATTATTCCTCTTTGCACTTTTTTTCAGCGCCCGACGCGCCACCATCGGAGAGTCTCCGAAGCCCGTCCACCTTTTAAATTGGTCGAGATATTTCGAGGCATATCTGCGGGTAATTTGAACGCTCGAGAGAGAGCTCAGTTTACGTTTGCATCCACCGCGCGGCTATTAGAACCACGCTTTTTTGTTTTTTCGTTTCAGTCATCGTACGGTCTTTGGCGTACCATTTTTGAGCCTTGTTCGTGCTGTAAAACTTAATTTGAAACGCTCAAGCTGCTCGAAAATACGTACGCCTTTCCGTTTTTTTAAATTTTTTATTTGGTTTATATTTATGCCATGCAAAAATGTGTCTTCTCACCATTCGTTGGTGGGATGATACATTTTTTTTTAGTAAATTCGGTTTTTTAGTAAATACCTATTCAGGTAAAGTATATTCAGGTTTCGAGCATATCATTCCAGAAGCGCACGGTGGTCGTGTGAATACCGTCGTGGCTTCTCAAGCGGAGGACTTGGGTTCGCGCTCTCACATTTAGGTTCTTTAGGTTCTTTGGGTTCTTTAGGTTCTTTGGGTTCTTTGGGTTCTTTAGGTTCTTTAGGTCCGAGTTTAGGTTCTTTAGGTTCTTTAGGTCCGAGTTTAGGTTCCTATTGACGGCAAACAATGCAATGTCGGGTCTGAAGAAAAAAAAATGTTTAAACGAAAAAAGTAAATGTGAGGACGTGAATCCGAGTCGTCCGCTTGAAAAGTTACGACGGTATCGACACGACCACCGTGCGCTTTGGAGTGATATGCTCCAAACCTGAATATACTTTACCTATCCACCGAATTTACTGAAAAAAGAAATGTATCATCCCACCAACGAATGGTGAGAAAACACATTTTTGCATGGCATGAATATAAAACAAATAAATCATAAAAAAAACGGAGAGGCGTACGTATTTTCGAGCAACTTGAGCGTTTCAAATTAAATTTTTACAGTTCGAGCAAGGCTCAAAGCGGTTCGCCGATGACTAAAACGAAAAAACAAAAAAACGTGGTTCTAATAGCCGCACGATGGATGCAAACGTAAACTGAGCTCTCTAGAGCGTTCAAATTACCCGCAGATATGCCTCGAAATATCTCGACCAATTAAAAAGGTGGACTGGCTTCGGAGACTCTCCGCGGATGGCGCGTCGGATGCTGAAGATCAAAAGTGCAAACAGGAAAAATAGCCGCCACTGGCAATCTCTCTACTCATCTCTGGTTTAACCACTCCGGGACTCTAGTCATACCAGAATTTCTGTTGCCCCGGGAATCCTTGGACTGCATTTACTCCGGGGTTTTAGATACGCTTTATACTCAGTGACTTTGGATGTTTAGCTGCTCCGGGCAATTATTTACGCCGTGGATATAGTTACTCCGGGATCGTAGCCACTCTTGGACGTCCTTTACGTCGGGATGTAAAGCAATTTAGGATTGACATGACGTCGGACGTTAGACAGTCCGTGGTTCCAGTTACTTCGGGTAGGAAGTCGCTTCAGGTTTACAGCTGCGCTGGAAGGTTAGGGATTCGGAAGGTTAGGTTCGTCAATTTAGCTACTACGGGCGATTATTCACGCAGTGAATATAGTTACCCCGAGATATTAAGTATTTCTTATATACTTTATACTTATATACTTTAATTGCGTCGGGATTTATGACAGAGTTGCAGTAATACCGAGATTATATCTATGCCGAATCATAAGCAAACTTCAGAAATTTCGCTACGCTGGGAAGCCAGCGTATAAGCTAGACTCCCGTCTCGTACGCAATACCAACGAATTCAGATCTCCATAGAAGCGTAGTTCCTATGCTTCTCTTGAAGACAAACTTTTTCGGCCGGGAGCTGCCACTTGGCGGCGCGACGCTCGCTTGGTCGCGTGGCTAGGAGTAAAGCCGGCCTAGTAGGCGGTCTTAGCGCGAGAGAGAGAGAGCATGCATATTGGCTGTCTCTGTCACACCTCTTATTCAGCCGTAAGGTTTAAAAAATTGATCCAAATATGCATCGTATATTTTGTTAATAAAGTTTTCACAATTATGTTTGTGCATAATTCCAATTTGATGGTCCTCTGGCTATAGAATGGGCCGTTTAATCATCAAAGGTGTTTAATAATAACTTGAACAACCTTACATGATTATTACATCTGTTGGAGATAAAAAATGTATGAAGACTTGCGTGATTTATTGTAATTACAATCGCGATATCCATTATTTGCAACGATGAGTCGGTGAAAACATATTAATTAATTAATAAAAAATGTATTCAGATAAACGATATTCATTAATAATCTTTTGCCATTATACGAGCCTGTGGACGAAGCGTTAGAGTGCCGGCCTCGTACCCTCGAGAGTCGGGGTTCAAGTCTATCCTTATGCATTTTTTTTTTTTTTTTTTTTTTTTAAAGAGAAAGCTAAATATCAACAAAGCTCAAATGATATTTTTTATTCAATTTCATCAAAAGGTCTTTGTTGATATTTAGCTTTCTCTTAAAACAATATAATAAATAAGTTCTCTTTCGCACAAAACATAAACATAAAAGCACATACATTCATTTTTATTTCAAAGATGTAGCGAGTACTAGCTCTAACTGAGGCATACGGGAAGATGCGTGCTAGGGAGAGAGAACGCACGAGTACCCCAGCCTGTACCCCAGCGTGAGAGCAACGAGGACGAACGAAAGGGCGGAGCTTGGGACCTCAGCCAATCTGGTAAAATGTTTGTATGTGTGGACCTATCTATGATTTGTCCGTGAGCCACACACGTACGATGCGACTGCAACGCCGCGCGTAGCCGGGGTACCGTACTAAACAGGTACCCCAGCAAATATTGTCTTCAAGAGAAGCATAGGAACTACGCTTCTATGGAGATCTGAATTCGTTGGCAATACGAATGAAATACGTTACGTTATCCGGTGCGATAATGACAGCAAAACTCATCCGGAAAAGTTTTATCCCACTTGAATCGTAGTATACGATAAAATAGTATAGATTGTCGGTGCTCGCATACGAGCATCCCATAATCATACTTTGCGTAAACCCGATTAGACTCCACTAGATATTTAAACGAGCTTCAAGAGGATCTGGATATATTTCATCGCCAGTGATGTAGAATATAATCGGCCTCTCGGTGCCATTCAAACACTCCATCGGTTTTTCCGTTACTATTTCCTTACCCTCACAATCTGTAATCCCTTTTGCTTTCACGCGATATCATAAATACTTCAAATAAAACCAAGCGTTAAACAAACTGCGCCCATAATGGAATATTTATATACGAATCACAACAACAAATAATGCAATAACAATTTGTTTCAAATTTACAAAAAATATGTTTTCGGAATCAGTGTGCGATGGTTTTTCTATATTACCTTTCCTTGGTTTTTTTCAAGAGACTTCTTCTCCACGTACATCAGGGCTTTTATGCTGTACCCTTGAATGTTCCTCAGGGCTTTATGTATTTCTGTAACTTTATTGAATACAGGATAGAACCTCATAAATTTTCGAAACTTCTCCATAAGATTGAACTCATTCTGCTTTCTACACGCCATCAATGATTCATATGAATCCAAACTTGCAGCAAGAATTATTTTTCCGAATCAGAATTTAGTGGTTTTCTGGCTTCACCGTTTTTTCTTTTTCCCGTTGCCTCGAGTATATCAGCACTTTTACGCTGTACTGCGAAATCTTTGTGAGAGCTATATGTTACATCATGTACTTCTGTAGCTTTATTTTATACACGCGGGTAGAGCAGATCCTTACTTTATCCCTTGGAGAAACACTACACAGCAGTCATACTAACATCGCACCTCCACAGGCCCCCATAATACTCTCCACAAATTCGAAATCCCCTCTAAGCAAGCTTTTCCTCCGTCGTATATCTCCCAGCAGTTTCAAATAGGGACACACGTGCTCCACCACCGACTCAAATTCCCGTCAAGCCGCTGTGGTATACCTCTCTAACACCAGCTGAAAAATCCTCTGGTTAAGATAAGAAATTTAGTGATACCTCGAGGATCTCTGAAAAACGACTTTTGTGATCATCTTCCGGCTCTGATTTACGAACTCCTTTACCCTCTTCATCGGTAATCGAATGTGATTCGAGGACCACAGGCGAACGAACATACATCCAATAGCGATTTCTCCAAACCGAGAAAAAAGACGTTAGAGTCGAGATAAGAAATGAAGGAAAAGCGCGGATGTATGATGAGTGCGAATCGTAAGGCAAGCTTTAAGCTAAAGCTGTAAGAGGAAGTGTCTTTTCACCCTCGACATCATTTGTCGAGAATGGAACCATTCTTTTGCTGAGAACTAATTCCCGTTATCTTTTATCTTACGAAATTTGAAAAAAAAAAAAAACGCAAATGAGCCTTTTTTAATAAGAGTTTATGAACCTCAGTATGATTGTATGCAAGCGAATAACAGCAAAGCCCTTTTTACGATGGAGAAAATGAGATATCAAGATTAAACAAGGATGAAATAAGTCGAGGAACAAATTAGCTTTTATTAAAGCTTTTATTAAAAGTCATATTCAATGATTCTACCTTTTATTGCAGTTAATTTACGACGTTGGAGAAGAAAGCATTTTTCATAACATTTTTGAAAACTTGAATAGAGAAATTATCGTGAAAGTTGACAATCGAAAACTTTATTTTAAACGTGTATTCTACAATTTAATGATGATTTCATAATAAGAATAAAATAGATTTTTCCCTAATGATTACATACAAAGCATGTAAGAGAGAAAGTATTGCAATCCAAAAATATTTGGACTTTGAGATTTTTATGGAAATTTATGAAATACATACAATACAAAAAAAAATGAACGACAATAACACAACCAAAAGGAATTGGATATGTAAAGGGGATTAAGCTATTGTTTCGATCAATTGAATCAAGTTGGTTAGTCTGGTACCCAATAATGGGGTTGGCGCATATGTAATCAAGCGTCTTGGTTAATACAACCTAGCGCTTTTTATCGGTTGCTCAGAGATGATCGAATTATCGGGATGCATTGAATATATCGCCGCGGGATAATTAATAGTCCTTGTATTGGTATTATATTCAAGCCTAAAGGGTTTCCTGCATATTGGATTTTGGATTTGATATATTCCATATACGAAAGCCTGGAGGTGACCGAATAGAGGAATATGGAATATAATCATATGCCGATACAAAATGAAATGCAAGAACAACATGAAACGTTGATTCAAAAGGAAATAGAGATAGATATAATTTGATAAATATTTTATTTTTAATGCGATGTCAAAATGTACAAGAAGCAATATTTTGGAAAAATTTGAGACAATCCGATTTTGCTACCGACAATATTTTTTCCGAGATACTAAAATTAATCGAAATCCCAATTGCAATCAAAATATAATGAATGCTGGTGTTCAGTCACACCCAGTTGAAAAAAACTATATATTTTCCAATTTGGGAGAATGTGTTAGTTTGCCGCAGGACTTTTTTTTGCTTAGAATCAGATATGGAATTTAGGTTTCAACAAAAACACTATTCGTTGACGCCCAAGTAATTTTTCCATTCAACCAACCGATTCGTTTTCGTAATCAATTAGTTTATTGGTCCGTTCATTTCGTTCCAACACGACCACAAACATTTTGATTTTTTCACTGTATGTTATCATCTCTTTCTATTTTCGAAAAACAGAAAAATCTCGGTTTCATTTTACCTCAGATAACCACGGATTCTACGCAGA
The DNA here is from genome assembly GCA_947507545.1 of Clistopyga incitator. Taxonomy (NCBI): domain Eukaryota; kingdom Metazoa; phylum Arthropoda; class Insecta; order Hymenoptera; family Ichneumonidae; genus Clistopyga; species Clistopyga incitator. The sequence continues at coordinate 9,633,842 of OX382176.1, forward strand.
TGTATATTCCGGGTACTACAGTTTTTATACAACGAGTAAACAACATCCACAGGAAATACGTTAACAGTTTTCTATATTTTTTTCACAGAGCGCAGCTTCATCTATGTATGAACAAATTACCTTCTACGCTAATTAAAAAACAACGGGGGTTATCCGAATACATCGTAGCATGACGAGCAAAATAATATAATAGGACGAATAGCAAGCGCACGCATAGCGGATCCGGTTAGTTGCAGATGAAAATGTCGCTTATTAAAATATTATTCCATTTCTGATTTTTGCTGTGGCAGTCGCAGGACTACAACATTAATAGTATGAGAGTGTATGTATGAGTTTTTACTCATCTCGAGAACTGTGAGCGCAAGCTTCAGTTGCCTCTAATTCTGTTATATCAAGCTGAAAATTGGCAACTATGGAACCTTTGCCCAAAACTAGCGACGAAGGCAAGTTTGTCCAGATCCAATACCCAGGATAATTTTACTAAGATCTGTCAACCACGGCAACCACTTAGAAGTACTGGTCAAAACTGACAGCCAGGGCTACTTAACCGAGCAATGACAGCTATGGTAACTGTGTCGAAAATTGACAATCAGAGAAACTTTGCTCAAAATTGGCAGCCAGGACAACTTTTCTCAGAATTGGGAACCATGGTAACTTTGTCGAAAACTGACAACCGGAGTAACTTTTTCCGAAACTGACAGCCAGAGCAACTTTGCTGAAAGTCATCAATCAGGGAAATTTTTCTCAGAACTAGCAACTTTGGTAATTTTGCCTAGAACTGGTAACGAAAGTAATTCTGCCCAGCATTGCAGCAAATAAAACTTGTCAGTTCCAGCCGTGGGCCGCTTTAACAGCTCTGCCAAAATACTGATATTTGCAAATGGGAATGTATATGTTTCACCAAGGTTCAGATTATTGAGCGAGGTCATGTTAGTCGATAAAATAGTTTTGTAGGAACTCGGCTCATCCGCAGCCTTGTTCAGAATAATGGAGGATGCCTGTGAAAGTTTTCGTGTGGTACTGGGCCGCCACCAACGAGTACGCAAACAAGTGAGACCGAGGAGAAAAAAAGTTGAAGATCTTTCCCTGTTGGTTTGTTGCTACGGAGCAAAAAAATACGAGTTTACTTCATTCTGGTACATTAGGTACTTGGAAGCCGGTGAAATGTTGTCAAATTGCATCATTCACCAGATACTGTTCAATATTAGCTGCGTAAAGCGGTTAACATGACGTTAATAGCTTAGATAGCAACGCGGATTTTCCACGGCCGATACATTATTCAAAAGCCCTAGAAGACATGGAATTTTTAATAAAGCATTTATGTCCACAGCGATAATTTATATTATGTACACGACTTTGACGTAAACCATGATTCACCAGGGATTTTCAGCATCGAAGTGCATTAAGGTTAAAAAATATTTGAGCGGATATTAAATTTTCACCGACCGGTTTTCTGTTGACATTTCAGCGTTTCCTGTCTACCTTTCGATACGACCGGAAGTTGAAGCTGCGGAAACATTTGAATTTTTAAACCAACTTGACGTCATTTCCCACTTCTGGCTTATCTCCTTCCTCCGCTTCGTCTGTAATTGTGTTAACTTTTCATCTTTACAGGAATTTCTTTACCGTTCTGCCTCTTCCTGCAATCGTCTTGGAAATCGTGCACCAAATCGTCGGTGGAATAAATAGAAAATCGATGTGCAGAGTTCGACAAACTGAAAACAAAATAATTTTAATAGATGATACAGGTGCAATTTCTGGGAAACCCCACTTTTAACACAATATTTATAAAAGAAAAAAAAAAAAATCCACGGATTCCTAGCCAATTGAGGAAACACCTAATAAGTAGTATCGACAATCTCCAATTATGATCATTTCTATGGAATGCATTTCTCTTACTTATATTTCTACAGGGAAAATGCTAGCCAACGTTTATCGCCATTTACGAAACAATTAATTTTTTGTGAACCTTGCCAGTAACTCCTTCGCCCACTTATAATAATGCTTGTCCAATTTTTATAACCATGTTTTCAAATATCCCATTAATAGTTGCGTAGAAAAAAAATCTTTGATTTCAATGACTTTTCAAGTGGCTTAACCGCTAGGTAATCGCTCGGGAGTAATCACTCATTGTTCATGTAATGGATTAAACAAAATTATATCATAGATGAATAATAATAATTAATAAAAAATAACAGCTTCCAATCAGTCTGATTTTCTTTGTCAAAGGTTACGGGATACAATGTGATGAGAGACACGTTTATATTATATATACAATCACCGTTCAGTATATTATGGGGTAGATACCAAGCGATTTATTTGTTTTTAACATCGTCAAGCTGGCTTCTTTCAGGAATACAACAGCATTGCTTTTCACTTTTAAGTGGAGTCGCACGTTTATTAGCTTTTGTGACTCCAGCAATTTAATACTGCTCGCAAGCTCGCTCGTTAAATTGACAACGTGTCTAGAGAGGAAAGGCGCTATCTCGATGTCGATACCTGCCGATACTCTTGGCAGAGCTTCACAGCACCAGCACAAGCGTAGCCTTTTTTTATACATATAATAGACACTATACAGGCACTATATACATTCTATAGTATCCATGTGGCACACCAACCCATTCCCAGGCCCATACCATATTCCCAGGCTCACCTACGCTACAAAGATGTACTAAAGGAATTGCCAAGAATGGAGCACACGTGTTCGATGAGATATCTTCTAGCGACATCGACTGACGAAAATGGATAATTTGAAGTATAAAAACATAAAAAAGCTACCTGTGATAAGAAAAGGTTGATAAGTCACGTGGTATGGAAAAAAAAGATAAAACTATTTCTGTATCGTCACAACATCGAATTTCAATAGCGACTATTTTTCACCATTGAACTTTCAATTGGCAGTTAATAAAACTTAGAATTGTGTTGATAAATTGATATCATTGGATAAATGAATTCTGCTGTATTTGTTAAACCTTGAAAAATTGAATTTTACAATCAATATTAAAATGTTATATTCGTGAATCCCGTCACCAAATCACCTCCGCGAGTCACGTAGTTTTCCATTCAAGTTCCCATGGTACCATGTAACATTCAGCCGGTGGTACTTTTTAGCGTTCATCACAAATGTCGAAGTTGATTTGATTTATGGAACGGCTCACTGTCGTTTTGTGGTTGACGATGTAACTTTGTTTTTTGGTAATAGATATCAACATTTCGTTCAACACCCATTCGCTACATATCTCTACATCAGGCATCGCATTTTTTCGATTTAAAAATATTCTCTCCTACCCATTGAATTCTCACATTCGGTGGCCACTGTTGTACTCGCTCAAATCTCGCCAATCTCTGTTGTTCATTCATTATTCAATGCAGGTAGTACGCGTAGAAAAAACGAGAGAAAGTTTGCCGGGATTTGATCGCGGCAACGGCGACACAGCTTCACGTGAAAATCGTACCGTGTCACCACCAACAGCTCCCGGTCTCTATTCTTGATTTTACATCGCGTTGGATCACAACGGCTCTTCACAGTACGGCCTTTGGATTTCACCCTTTACTTTTCTGGCCCATTCACGGGTTCACGGTCGAACAAAAAAGTCTCCCTCCTCTTTTGTTGTTTTCATTTTTGCTGTTTTTTCGCGTTCCGTAAACAGACTCATGACATCAGGGGATTCGCGTAAATTCTCAGTCTGTTCCTATATCGACGTCGCATTGTCACGCAAATATAAAGTCGCGCGAGTCAACGGCAAACATTTCTCGGCTTCTTTTTTATCTCTTCTATCATTATCATCGGACGTGTCGAAGAAAAAAAAAAAAAAAACAACAACCACAAGAAACATTCAATGTGAAAAAAACTGACGGGAGGTCTGGTTTCTCATTCCTTTTCGTAATGTCCTCATTTTGCGAGCATGATATTGCTTTCTCATAGAGGAAACTTTGTTTCCGTGAAATTTTTTTTTTTTAAAGATTTTCATGTCAGCATGCTAACAGTTACCTAAAACGTCGAGCAAAATGGTTTTGAAAATGTGTCTGTATGTGTGTGTGTGTGTGTTCCAGGAACCGAAAATTCAATCGTCCACAACTCGCGAATGGCACGATCGTCGAGCTCAAATTTGGCACACAAGTAGAGTAGTAACTCCTCTTTAACTGCTATGATTTTGAAGAAAATATATCTATGTATAGTGATTACATAGAATTTTGAATTTTTTTGAAAAATGTCGTATACTACTCTAACTTTCGTAAAAGTTCATCGATGTGGCTGAATAGTTCTTCATAACCAGAGACACGTCAAATGCTGTTTGGTTTTGAATTTCGACAAAATCGGTAAAGCGCTTCGGATTTTATAGAATTTTAAATTTTTGTAAAGAATAATAATTTTGCTATAAATCCCGTCGAATCTCAACAAATCAACAAAAATATTCTACATACGAAAAAAAAGCCCTGCTATGTACCAAATTTGGTGATGACCGGTAAAGTCGTTCAAATTTTACACCATTTTGAAGATTTGAAAAAATAGAGATTTTCCCTATAACTTTCGCAAAAGTTAAGAAAGTAAGACAAAAGTTAGTGGCTAATAAAAATGAGATGTGCCGGTGTTTTATTTATTTATTCAAAACAAGGATGCAAATTGGAACAGTGCACATTGCTTCCCCATCAAATTTTGCTGTTTACAAAGCTTCCTCTATGAGGAAACCAGAATCAATTACAATACTTCCTCGTAGAGGTTGCTTTGTAAAGAGGAAAATTTAATGGGGAAGCAATGAGCAAGGTTCTACTTTGCATGCTTGTTATTCATCTATGGATGAATTATGAATCAAATCGTTACATGGAACTTGGTGGCGCCGATACACAGCGTAGGTTCGACAAACAAAATCTCGGAATTTTGTATGGAGTGATGTTCAGTAGTACCCAGTATAAAAAACCATATGTTGCCAAGTTTGGGGAAGTGTTTTAGTTTGTCGCAGAACATTTCGTTTGCTCGAAATCAGAGATGGAATCGATCTTTCGACAAAAAAAAAAATTATTCGTGACAACCAAGTAATTTTTTCACGGTCGAACAAAACAATCTCCCCCCTGTTTTGTTATTTTTTTCGCGTTCTCTAAACAGAATCATGACATCAGAGGATTCGCGACAGTTCTCAGCTTGTTCCTATATCGACGCCGCATTGTCACGCAAATATAAAGTCGGGCGAGTCAACGGCAAACATTGCACGGTTCCCTTTTTGTCCCTTCTATCATTCCCATCAATCGTAATGAAGAGAGAAAAAAAAAACAACGGGAACAACTATTCAATGCGAAAAAAAAGAGATGAAACCTCTGGTTTCTCATTCTCTTCGGTAATATCTTCATTTTGCGAGTATCGCATGAAATTATTCATCGATGGATGAATCAAAAATCAAATCACTTCATCGGATTTGGTGGGACCGATATACAGCGTAGATTCGACAACAAATAACTCGGAATGTTGTATGGGGTTGATATACAATTTTACCACTACGATACCGAATATCAACCACGAAATGCTCTGTCGAACGGGCGTACAAGGAACAATGTACCCTTGCCATGCGTTCGCTCGTGAATGGTGCATTGCAGCCTCGTGGCTCCATTTTGTTTCGCATGTCCAATTGATATCGTTGTTAGTCGAAGTTTTTTATCGCATCTGTCAATTCTGGTTACAGATTATGGCCAATGTTAGCTGGAATGGCTGAAAATGATTAAAAACAATATTTTAATAAACGGAATTGGTGAATTATGGCCAGTGCCTTTTTTAAAATTCTTTCGTGGCGAAGTTTTTTCCAGCAGCGTAGCAGGAAAATTTCACTGCTGTTTCCAAATTACCGATTATTACAGATTTAAAAAAAATAAACTTCAGATTTTTCGTGTTTCAAACTCAATCACAATCAGTTCTATTGTTTCTCAATTACGTTTTACTTGAAATTCGTTATTCACGGGTTTTTGCAATCATTAATCACGAATTTGAAGTCAAAATTTAGAAGACTAATTTATGCAGGGCTCTTTGAGGTGACTGATTAGGAATCGGAAAGTAAATTCGAAAAAATAAGTAATGGCAGTTCCAACATGGTGTGCTAAAATAAAAAAGTTTGTTCTGGAAAAATAAAGATCACCCTTGAGTAGATTTTTATTAGTATTAATTTTTTCATTAGTAGTGGAAGAGTTGTGAACATACCATAATATTTTAATTACAAGACACAGCAACATTCCGAAGGTTTACTTTTAATAAAATGTTAATTAAAGAGATTAAAATTGAATATGAGCTTAATTAATAAGCTACATTTTCACGCTTGTAGCCAGCACGTACCTTTTTTAATAGTTTACTTCGAAGGAAGTTTGGATTCGCGTTGAAACAAAAGCACTTAATCACTCGGGAGCGCGTTTGCTTATTCCTATGGCGTGAAAATATTCCACGCTTCACCTGGAATAAGATGAAAGAAAATCTGCTCCGGCTTCCCTTGACATCATTTTTTCCATGTCCACCCGTGAAGATACCCAAAAAAGGCAGTTTGTAGTTGCGAAAATTACAAGAATTTTCAATATTTAATTAAAAAACATTCCGCTTGGTCTATGTTTTTATACCCCCATCCCCTTAGGATTGCAAGCTTCAGACGATATTGCTTTTCCCTTGGCCGTACCGCGGTCTCAACTTCTCGCTCACCGTGTTTTCGTGAAAAATATTCACTCAAATATATTTCCTTCGAAATTCTTTCAGATTACAATATAAAGTACACAAACAATAATAGCAAGTACATTAAGAAGAGTGGTGAAAAAATAAATCAATCATGCGAAATACGTTCAGAATATCTAAAATCTCTTTATAAAAAAAGGGCAAAGCTGTCAAAATTTGTTGAATGAGACTCACTCATTACCGTAAATAAGAAAAACATGTTCAGCGACACGCTAAGAAGTTCAAAAACGCTGGTACCGGAAAGTCTCAAGTGCCAGGCGTGAAAGAAGAAACGAGGGAAGGCTTTTGAGACAAAAATAACAATAACAATAATAATAAGTATAGCTATGAAATTGTTGAAAAAATAAAGCAAGTGCGTGAAATTCTTTCAGAATATCTAAAATCTATTTATAAAAAAAAAGGCAAAGCTCTTAAAATTTGTTGAATGAGACTCACTCATTACCATAAATAAGAAAAACATGTTCAGCGACTCGCTAAGAAGTTCAAAAACGCTGCTACCGGAAAGTCTCAAGTGTCAGGCGTGAAAGAAGAAACGAGGAAAGGCTTTTGAGCCAAAAATAACAATAACAATAATAATACGTATAGCCATGAAATTGTTGAAAAAATAAAGCAAGCATGTGAAATGCTTTCACAATATTCAAAATATCTCTCAACAACAGAAAAAATAAGACTAAAGCTCATTTTTTTAAAGACACCCACTCATTCTCGTAAAAAATCATGTTCGCCGACTCGCAGATAAATTGAAGAACTGTGCTACCGGAAATGTCTCAAGTGCCATGGCGTGAGAGAAGAAACGAAGGAAGGAGTTGAAGGGAAAAAAATAAGAATAATAATAAGTACAGCCAGAAAAATGATGAAAAAAATATGAAGCAACCATGCAAGCAAAATGGCTCCGGCTGACGAAGCAAGTGGCTTGAAGAAAATGGTAGAGAGTGCACATAGCAGACACGAAATGTCGACCGATGGAGAGAAGAAGGAGACTCAGAAGGGGAAAGAGCGAGTATGTCTCGACTATGAATGTCGCGGTCGGTGAATCGACGTTGACGACGTCCACGAGACACGAGGCTCGGCAACGGCGAACCCGTCGTTGCAACCCTCGGGCATTCTGGGTAATTAAAAAAAGCTATAAGCATGGACCGTCAACGCTAATGCCTTGGGTTTTTCTGACTTTTTATACAGGTTATGTCTAGAAAGGACGGGATTGGAGCACGGTACGCAAACGGGAAACGAGCTGGCGTTGCTGAAGAAAGAAGACTACGGTGGTGGGGCGAGGAACGGAAGAATAAAGAAGAGACAAGAAAAGGGAGAGAGGAAAAGTAGTGAAGGGATATGGGAGTCAGGAAGGGAGCTCGAAAATGGAGGAAACTCACGATGGAAAAAGTGAAGAGGGATAGAGAATAAAAGGTTGAGGAATGGAAGTAAAAAGAGAAAAGACTAAATAAAAAGACGTGAGAAATAGCCCCCGTACATTCCGTTTATAGTTCCTGCTCCAGGCTAGGCGTTGAAAAGCTTCCCTCCAACGCGAGGCTACGAAACAGGAGGAGTTTCGTTCATTCGTTGCCTCCGATATGCGGCTCTGCAGCTGTGTGTGCTCCTCGTTATCAAGAATTTTCCACGTCTGGCCCGCGACTATTGTTGTTACAAAGGCGGACACGAGTCTTAGATTGCATGCACCAACTTCGCTCATGATTTTCGGAGGTGAAATATAATCACGAAAGCCTTTCCTCAAATGTGAAATAACAAAGCTTCCTCTATGAGGAAGCAAAAAGGCTATTGAAATTTTAGCTGTCGGTGAAAGTCAGTGGGACAACTCAATGAAAATTTATAAGACTGAAAATTATTTTTGAGAAGTCAGCTTTTCTTCATCCTTTAATTATTAAAGTTCCAATTCATAATTGACCGGTATTCTAAAGTGAATTAAGAACTATATTACTATATGACAATACTGTTAAGTATTTATTATTATTAATGAAACGGTTATTATTAGCAATAGATAAAAATTTTATTTCAATTCTTTATCGGGAGATTCCCTTAATCGGATAATCACCAATAAATAATAATCTCAGTTTCTTTTATTCATACATAAACTTTCCCTTCTTCATTATCAAGATTTTTCTTTTAGCTGATTTGGGACTATTATTATTATTGTTTAAAGATCAGAGACCGCAATTCTCATCTGTTTGTATCATTTGTGGTTATTTCGAGTGGAATATTATAATGAGTAGCGAAATCTTTTGGAAAAAAAACCTTTCACAAATGGTAGAGTCTGTGAACACAAGTGTGAATGGTTTTGTGGTCTCCTCCTAAAATAATGAGTACCTAGGAAAGAAGAGCGAATACAAGTTACTTCAACTGCGACGAGACACAAAAATATCGCACTTATACTGTGAGCAATTTACGGAGGATGAAAAAATTCAACCCCGAGTGTGTGACGTGTTTTGCACCGTAATAGATTGCTCGGCATTTGCACCCCTTCTGGTTTTTTCACTCTCATCTCGTGGATTCTCGAGTGAGTCATACACGCTTGACGAGTGTGTAATGTGCAACCACGTCAAGTGTTGGATTTTGGTAGAAAGTCAAATGCAACGGAACAGCAAGATTTCAGGACTATACAGTTTTACAATGTATCGATATATGAAGTATTTCAAGCCAACTCGATAATAGTTGTAGTCAATCACTTCCCGATCTTTCCATTATTTCCTATTTTATTGCAATTTTTTCCAACTTTTGTCCAATTGTCTTTTTTTCGTAAATCTATTTTTAACCGATTTATCAATATAATTTAACAAATTAAAAAGTCTCCCCTTCTGCAAACAAAACATTTTATTTATCAACAAATTCTATAAACGAGAGACAGGAAAATAACAATAATTCGCATATTATTATACGAATGATTTTTATTTAACAGGTTTTCAGTTTTTGTTTATTAATTAAATTACTTATTTCAGTCGGGAGCTTTTGATATTTTTGCTACATTGTTTTTATGTCATTGTTTTTAAATCAATTTTAATTAAACAACACTTCTATCTTGGCATGCTAATGATTTATCGTACCAAAATATATTAAACAACCATCTTATCAACCTGCACAGAATTTCAATAAAATCTATTCAATCGAATTGAAATTCTTTCCCAGGTGCGAATGATCAGCGAATTAATTACTGCTTTCTATGGCATAATTGCACTCAGCTGCTTTTGGATGCCCGACCGAAGGAGCCATTAACGTGGGTGACGAAAGTGTAGAGCACAGTAAGGCGCACCAGCTCTCGTTAATTTCCTTTTACAATGACATCAGCTCCACGCCCGTGTTCGTTCCATGAACTCGACATTTCATTCCACTGCGACATTGTATAGTACTTAGAAAATTACAGTAGGCAACTCTGTACAGGATTTAACACATTGGCACAACTTTTAAGTGCATTATTACATTGCCGCCAACTGTGAAATCCAATTATGCGATTGTGCGTGCCCTGGCTCTTTCGGATCATTATCAATTCAACCATACGAACGTTTCTCACGTCAAGAATGTCAATAGGTCGGTTATCCCAAGAATTCAGTGGAATGCCTGGGGTTCGCGTGTCTCAATGACCGTCCTTCCTCAGATCCTCGAACAATCGATATCACGCCTGATACCGACCCTGAAACTTTAAAGAGCGAACTTGAAAACTTTAAACGCTCAGACCGCATCGGTCCTGAATATGCTGGGATACAATTTTATCGCGAGTCGATTATTTTCAGTGAAGAAAAATTTTCTCAGTCCACACAAATTATTAAATCCCGATTTGAAAAAAACAAAAAAAAACAAAAATCAAGGAGATATCGCGGAAGAAGAAATAGTTTGTGCGCCCAATTCAAATTGTATTGAATTGAAATTGAAAATCTATCGATACCAACAAAATTATAGCCAGTTGAAAATTTGCTGTAACCCTGACATTTCAAGGGGACCAAAGTTGAAAAAAAAAAAAAAATCGCCTTTTATTGATTATTAAAAGCGTATTTGACAAAGAATTTTTAGTTGATAACGAAAACAATACATTTTTGCGTTTTCGACAAAAAAATTACTGTTTCGTAACCAGTGGACAATTTTCGATGAAATGGGGTTTTCAAATTCGAAATGTTTTTTTTTTTCCTTCACTTTGGACGTCCCGAAAATCCAGGAGTACGAATTTTTCAAATTTTCAATTGTCCATAAGTTTGTTTTGGGACGATTGATTTTGATCTTTTTTTTCACCAAAAGAGCTCGTCAAAACGAAGAGTACTTTCTTAAAATCTTTGTAATACGTCCATTTTTATTCCCGGCTATAAGATTTCGTTATAAAATGGTCGCAAATAAACGTCAAATGAGAAAAAAAGAAAACGTAAACACAAGGTATATTTTACAGAGCAAACTACGTGGAACGATGTATCGAGCAATTTAACGTTAAATAATCAATTGGCAATAAAGAGTAAGGAGTTTCCGAAGCAAAATCGTGTCATTCGACTCCATCCATTTCTTTTAGTTGCGGGAAGTGACATAACCGGATATTACATACCTTAGGGTTTGATTGCCATCGTAGCCCTTTCATCGCTTCACCATCTCATTCTCTACCGGGTAACATGTTTTTTGTTTTCTTCCTATAACCTGATGGCAATCGTCCATGCTCGGCTTTTCCGAGCATACCATGGGCATAAAAAAAGGGGTAGCAGGGAATACGCGTACCGACAATAATTCGATAGTGCACGTCGTATAAATATTCAACACGAGTAGCTCCCTCCTGTCCCCTTGGCCCCTTTCCCTCTCAAATGTCGATACTGCATACCTCGTTGCAACAGTGCCTACTATGGCTATGTACCACTGTTGGAATTGCCTTGCTCGAACGAATGCACAGTTTTCGTTCGTCTCGTCGCGCAAGCAAAATTTTCGTCACGCATAATTACACGCTCACGGGCGAGCGGGCTGCCGTTTGCGATTCGTATGCTTTTTGTTCGTTCGATCGAACGCAGTAGCACCTAGTCCTCGACTCTCCGATAACATTTTATTTCTATGTTATCGTCATGCACGACTACTTTGCAGTGCCGATTCATCTTTTTCTCTCGCACACTACGTCAATTTCTTTTCATTTCATGTATATATATATATATATATATATAAGATGGGAAAGGTGGTATATATATATATATATATACCACCTTTCCCATCTTGTTTTTTCCTACACCACTTTTGCAACTAGCCGCAACATCCAACTAGTGTCGCTCGGTGTCGAATATTTTATTTCGCTTCAGGCACTCGATCTCCCTTCCGTTTTTTACCACTTCCAGGCTGATTCCCATGACGTTGCTCACGGGTGCATTTCGACTCGCGGGTTATAGGCACCCAATGCATACGTACTGCATATAGATTAGGGTGTGTCATTTTTGGGCAATTTTTTTTTTTCGACTCAGAAACAGGTTGTATACTTTCAGGAAGGTAAAATAAGAAGCCTGTAAAAATTTTAGCTCTTAATATTAATATTTAGATGCGCCTCATCGCGAATTTCTATTTCTCATTTAAATAACATGGGAAAAAAAAATTTTCATGTTTGGAATTTTATGCGTTGGCAACGGCATATTGTTCGATGGAACGCAACACATATTTTATAGAGAATCGCACGCTCTACAAAAAAGATGTCTTGCATTTTTTCGATAGACATAGTCATTCTGATGATATTTGAGTTCAAAGTTCAAAATATACGAAAATTCATCTTTTTGTTAATTTTTAACATAAACATAAACATTTTTTTTTTACTATTAATGGAAATAACGAAAGATATTTTTTATGATAAGTATCAGCCCATTAGAACCAGTTTCGTGACAGAAGACAGATCTCTACAGCATTGAACAATTCACCAATAAATATTAATTAATCATGGATGAGACAATTTTCATGGTAAATTTAATAATTTACATAAAAGTTGATTGAAGATTCTCAATAGAGTCAATAGTTTCGCAATATTAACAAAAAGATGAATTTTCGTATATTTTGAACTTTGAACTCAAATATTATCAGAATGGCTATGTCTATCGAAAAAATGCAAGACATCTTTTTTGTAGAGCGTGCGATTCTCTATAAAATATGTTATGCGTTCCATCGAACAATATGCCATTGCCAACGTATAAAATTCCAAACATGAAAAAATTTTTTTCCCATGTTATTTAAATGGGAAATAGAAATTCGCGATGAGGCGCATCTAAATATTAATATTAAGAGCTAAAATTTTTACAGGCTTCTTATTTTACCTTCCTGAAAGTATACAACCTGTTTCTGAGTCGAAAAAAAAAAATTGCCCAAAAATGACACACCCTAATATAGATACTCCATGTATCTATGTATATAAGTATATATGACAACGCTACCTGGGTGGCGTTCGACAGTCGCACCAAGCGATAAATATTCACGAGGAAACTCACGGAATATCCGGTGTACCAGCGGAAATGCAACAACATCATCACCTATCGTACAAGGCACCATTTGTGTTGCGCATAATTGCCTTGATTATTGCCAACGTTACCTTGATAGCATCCCGAAACTTTTTGCCGAGAGAGCGTTGTTTTCCAGTTCCATTATCGGCGCATATACGCTAGGATGAAAATTGTTTTTTTTTTTTTTTAATTCAAATAAAGCCTTATAAAAGATTTTCGTTGATTTTCCTCATAAAAATAACCTAAAAAATATCCTACCAGCGGAAAAATATTCCCATACTTTTTTTCCCAATCGTCGAAAAAAGTTGAGACGATCAGTTTTCAATTGCAAAAATAATAAGTGTTCAAGAATGCACTAAAAATGTTCAAAGTAGAACCTTGGTTCTATTTTGCATTCCCATTTTTTCCTTATTATTGTTCACCAAGTATTTCAATCGTGTTTGGCTTTGTTCATGCATAAAACTTTGTGCAAAGACAAATATTGAATAATGCAAAAAAATTAATATTGGCCAGTGCTTTGATTCTCGTTAAAGAATGGTTTTTTTGCACATTTGTTTTTTTTATCGAGCTTTCGACGCCTCCGTGAGGACGCGACATTTTACTGTCCACCTGAAATGGGTTTTCGGTTGTAAAAAAAATCTCATCCAGAAAGTCATTTTTGTGCGTTCATTTAATGCCCATTTATATTACCCATTTTTATGGGGACAAATTTAATTACTGTTTTTGTAACTACGCTTGACAGGGTATTTAAACGGCATTCTGTTGTGAAATTGGTACACGTGCGCTTGGATGGCGTCTATTTTCATAGCAAACTTGTTGCCTGTTTTATATATTTAAGCATATACTTGAAAAAGACTTCTCCCTCATGATGCGCAAAGGCACGAATTAATCTCCACTTCTTTCATCCCCAAAAATAGATTATTTATTTTTCTTTATCTTCCTAAATCCATAGATTCCATTTCCGGACTGGATTATTCTAAATCTCCCCAGATTAATATATTCTCTCCGGTCTGAATTATTTTTAATCTCCCCGGATTAATATATCTTATTCGGTATGGATCATTCCAAATCTCCCCAGATTAATCTATCCTCTTCGGTGCGGATTATTCCAGACCTCGCCAGATTAATCTATGCTCTCCAGTATGGATTATTTAAAAATTTTCCAGAGTAATGTATCCTCTCCGGTCTAAATGATTTTATGTCTCGACAGATTAATTTGTGCTCTCCCGTATGGATTATTCCAAACCTCTCCCATTTAATCTGTCTCTCCAGTCTGGGTTATTTTAAGTTCCCCTCGATTATTCAAAATCCCCCTTATTTATTCTAATTCCACACCGATTATTCTAAGTTCTCTTTGGTTATTCTGCTCTTCCCCCAAAGGACGGAATTATTCTAATCCCTCCGGACTATAATATTTCGAATACCTATCCCTAGACGAAACTATCCCCCATGAGCCCCCCATGGCCTGTCCTCTAGGGGCGAATTATACCGAAAATAGAACCGTTAAAGTTCGGCACTTAAGGTTTCAGTTATGCCTCTGGAGCATTGCCTTTTCAGATTTCGACAACGATTTTTAGTGTTATCGCTCCGACTTTAAAAAGAGCAAAATAGGTTTGTAATTGTTATTTGATTTGCATGAATTAATAAATAATCATAATTCGGCCACTCTCTCCTGTAAGACGAAATATTTCCTTTAGGTCCCGTTTGTCTGAGGAATAAATTAAATTTTGGATATAAATATTCATAATTTAATTAAAATTATCTATGTATCTCGCTGAAATTCTATTCCAGCGTCTCTTTCCATTTCACTTCCGGTACGTGACTTCGCAAGAAGTTTCAACAAGGTTTAAGAAAATAGAGACAAAAGAAATAAATCAGTTTCCTTAAGAAATTTCCACAGCATCCGGCATACGCTTCCGTGCGGACCTTCTGCTCCGTTTCAAAGCGTCTCGTTCGTTGTCCGACCCCTCATATAATATATACGTTAAAACGCAATGAATATTCATGAAAACCCGGCGTATTTTCATTCTCGTGGGGATTTACAGATCAGGAAGTGACAAAATATTTTTTACGTATTTCCGGCGGACAAAAATACACTTCGTTTCACTTTCATTCTTTCTCTCTCGCCCTTCTTTTAACGAAGATTCAGAAGTCGGCAAATTCTCGTCGCGCAAAACCAGCAGGAGTAAGGAGGCGCAAAGGGGGAGGGACCTGAAGCAATGAAACGTCGAGATTTTGCCCGGGCGTAATTACGGAACCGGTGCTGCATATACATATATATATATATATATATATATATATATATATATATTCGTCGCTTGCCATCGCGCACCACTTTCAGCGATCTCGAAACTTTTCGCACGAATTCTCACGTCGAGTGGCCACGTCGGGCCAAAGCATTATATATATATATATATATATATACATACGTGTGTGTATATATGCATAACAGTTACATCGCATTAAACGAGAGGGAACCCGCATCGGAGAGAGAACTCAGAGAAGCTATAGTGCGAATGGAGGCGTAGTATATGCATCAGAGTTACGTCGACTTGGATTCCGCAAATTGTACGGGGTGAATATCGGAATATTCGAGTAGCGGGTGAATCGGGAGAACGGGATACAGGAAGTTCTGCTCGACGATGGTTTGCCTAGAGAAAGCGGCTAAGTGCGGGGAAACTGGCGACGCTGAGCATAGATGAGAATCTCGGCGAAATACATACATATGTGTGCTATGTGTACTTAAGGTGGGTACACGCGGAGATGCGTCTGTGGGATCGCATTACCAGGGGAAGTAACCATAAAATTGCACCACAGCAACACGTACCGCAACGAGTGAACAATATAGTCGGCTGAGATAAATTTTGTTTCGGAATCTAAGTATTTTTACAGTTATACATGTTTTCTCATTAAAATTTCAGTTGTTCTACATTTCGTTGGTGAGGTAATTTTTATTGTTGCTTCTAGCTTGACCGAAAAAATCGGGATCGAAAATTGTGCTGAAGGCAGATTTTTGAAGATTGAGATAATTTTAGAATAGTTTATCGTCACGAAATTTAAACAACAACTACCTAATTCAGTTTTGAATTCTATGTGCCAAATTTGGGCGAGCCATTCACTGCAGTTTCGGAGAAAGGTGGCGCCGTAATTCCCACGTAGTAATACCGATTCCAGTGGAATAATTCCTACACGCCCGGAATAATTCCCAATCCTCCGAAACAATCCTTATCTTGCGTGATATCCCAAATTGGGTACAAATGTCCATACAAATTTTCTGTTTCATTCATACACAGATATCGGATAAAAAAACGCGCAGACGGAGGAAAAAGTGTACTCCATCGAAAGGCGGCCTGTAAAATCCTAAGTTTCGTCCTGAGCGTTACAAAGTACATTGATAACCAATATGCACCTACGGCAACCATTGAATATTTGAAATCTAAAAAATTCTAAGTATTTCCTTAAATGTTATGAAACGCTTTTGAAAATAAATATGCACCTACCGAAAGTATTGAGGATTTGGAACCTAAAAAATCCTAAGTATTTCCCTATACCCTACAAAGTGCTTTGAAAATAAATATGAAGCTACAGCAAGCATTGAATATTCAGAACCTTCTCCAGTCTGTGGGGAGCCATGCATTAATCCTCCTATTCGTTTACCGTGCTTTATACTTCTGTTATATTGTCGTGCGCAGTCGGTCTGACCATAACGAGACCTCACTACTGGCGGATCCACTGTAGGACGCTTGGGAAAGCATTAACTATGTATATATTATACTCGCTCTGCTTGTATCGTTGCGAAGTTTATGTATGTCAGGATAAAATACTTGCAGCAAAGAGACGCCGTTGCATTCTGGTGACACGTGACGCGTACCCGACGATCCACTTATATATACGCCTCGCGTTCCGTGTACAGTATTCGATAAACCGGGTTAGTCATGTACCCTAAAGTGCATGCATATATCTATCTATGCGTGCAGTATGACTATAGCGAAAATTGAAGGGGATTGCGCGCTGCGAAATGCAATAAAGGAACGCGGGGGTTCAAATCGTATACGTAAACCTACCGAGCGGATAGACGTGTTCCCGTAAACCCGATGACCACATGTCGAGAACGAGAAACGACGGGATATCACAGATTGTATTCAACGTTTAAGACGCGTACGAGCCATTTGCGAACCAACGGATTTGTGCAGCCGTTTTAATGCATGGTAGTTAGCCAAGGGTCGTTAGTTAATTACTTTGTTACATTAGTGGACGTAATCCTGTCGCCGCCAATTTTCCCTGATATTACTACAATGCACGGAAAGAAAAAAGTACTTGCGAGAACCATTTCCAGCATATGTTGCACCACCGATTGGTTGAGGCAACTACTACGTGCAACTTCTACCTCTATGGGCTCACTTTCAGGCCAAAAGCTCCAGGCTCTGATGACTCCCAGTTTTTCAGGGCTCGATTATTCCAACCTTTCCAGGTGCAGATTATTCCAAGATTTTCAGGCCTCGATTACTCAAGATTCTTCAAATGACAGCGTCCCTACGCCTACGACATCTTGCCCAGACTCTCTCGCAACTCGTGTATAATGAGAAGGCCCTTACAAGCGCCTTCTCCCATATCCAAATTATGTTAGATCCTTCACTCACTCCTTCAGTATCCAAAGTTGCAGTTCTTAAAGACTCTTTTCACTTAAAAGTCTCGCTGAATATGTTTTTCAGTTTGACCCAGTTTTCATTCTTTCTTCTATTCCGCCAAAAAAACTGCCGTAAATAGTGGTATGTACCAACTATTCAGGTCACATGAACTCTGCAATATTTCTTGAAAACACTATACGCAGTTCTAACGATGGCTGTGCACAACAACCCCTTCAACATTACCGTACACACCGCGCAGCTTTACCAGGTGCTTAGCTGGTTCACGAGTCGATAAGCGCTCGAGAGCTTGGCTCCCTGGGAAGTTCATCAACGCTCGACTACTCTGCACGTGCCAGGTGAAACACGCAATGGAGACTAGAGAGATCGACGAGTACGTGGCGAAGCTATAGGTGTTCAAGCGATAGTCAGGACGATACAACACGCCGCTCGTCGATTCTCATCCGACACTCCGGCGTTATCGATGAACCTATTATTAAAGCCAGCATTAAAATATCAAACGGGATATGAGACGTGACGTGACCTGATAGTTCATTGGAAGATTCTCGCGTGATCCCTGTAAACATTACATTCTAGCAGCATGCAATCGTGCTTTCACCTTCTCTCTCTCGTATCCCTGCCCCTCCCTAAAGCTGAGTAAGGCAGAATGAACAATATTATGCAAAAATTCAATTACAAGAAGAATATGCAATCAATTCAATGAAATACAGAAAGCACATGAATGTATATTGCGATTTCTGGTTGTCATTTATTCTGTATTTTTTATTATATTTCACAAGCACAGCAATCAATTTTTCGTATGTATTATGTCATAATATGTTGTGATACTTTTATTTACTTATATTTTTATTTTTGTTTCATAATTACCAATAGTTTATGATATAATTTTTTTTTTCGATTGTACTGTTTGTGTCAAGTATTTACTGTCGGAATAAATGAAACTATATTGATGAATTATCAATTTTTGTATAGAAGTTGGAAATTCAATATTGCAGTAGCGAATGAACCTAAAATTGTAGAGTTTAATCAACATTTCATAAATCCGCTGTGTTATTTATACACCTTTGTGATTCATCATGCTCCACTTACCTATGAAGGCTTTCGAATCGATTTGACGCATCGTCAAGGCGTATGAACAGAGCACACCTCGTTAAATACGCAGCCAAAATGTGACCACCATGGCACGTCGCAGTGACGTTCTCGTGTGTTACCTTTGAGCACAAACTCAAGATGCCTCTGATCCCTTTTTACTCAAGTCCCTGTAGTTCGATGCGCCGTTAGGGTATTACGGTTTTAGTACTGCTGTGTCACGTCCTTAGTTTACTGGTCTGGTGCTGATGTTTCAGAGCGCTTGGTTATCTTCCTATTGTCCCACCGAAACCGTCCACTATAATGTCAAGGACGACGATACATCTTAAACCCTAATTTTAGGACCGTACATAGCCTTGTAAAGTGCTCACACATTCCCTTCGGTGTTATCGCCTGTTACCACGATTCCAGTCAGCAATAAATAACTGATTTATAGTTTGTTCTTAATCGTAACATGCAATTCTTCCCACGAATTCACCAAAAAATTATTTCATTTGATACTACACCGGGGTGAAATTTCGAACGAAAAGTAAAATAAGACTTATCAAGTTCTCATTTGAAAAAAAAAAAAAAAAACGTACAATTTTAATAACGATTCTTAACCACTTTAACCTTAATGTAAAACGAAGTGACTGATTCATTAGAATTTTAACTGACAACTAAGATAGGCTCAGTCGGAAACTTTTTATAAATATTCAATTTGGCTTATCCACAACCGACGCCCGAAATTTCTGTGATCCGCATTATTATTCATTTTTCATTTGCATCTTTGTTTTCAAAATGCAAATTTTCGTCACTTTATTGTTAAAAAATGTTGAACTCAATATCCTTCTCTATCTCTTCAGCAATATTCCGTTGCAAAGCATTCTCGAGCGTTTAAAAAATGGAAATCCAATTCGCTCGTTTTATCCGTTTTTCACGCCCGTTTCCATTCTCCTGTCACACGTCGCTTCAGCGTCATCGTCGCTTTCTTCGTCTGCTGCGACATTTACAGACAGGCGCACTACAAAATATCGTTGCTGCAAGATACCAGTAGCCATATGTGTTGCACAGCACTTTCTGTTCTAGCCTGTTTGCTGATACCTATTCTCGTTCCTTCACTCGCGGCTCTCTGCTTCCTGTCGTGTGCTCTCGACTGACGCTGAGATCCCTTCTCGCGTTACGTCGTACGAGCAGCGACTGTCGACGACGGCTCGTTGCAATCTTTTTATTTTCCACGATTTTTTTCTTTCTTTTTTTTTGCAGCTTGCTCGCTTACAGCACTTCGTCTTCCCCTTCCGTGTCTCTCTTATTCTCTTTGCCCACGCTTCCGTCTTGAGTTCCTGTGTCCTTCGACATCTCGACCCATTCCTTTCCACATGTCTTACCAGATATCCCACAGGATCGTTGACAGCCGTTGAAATCTCACCTGAGATAGATACTTCGAGCTACGTACCTACACTAAGGCCACGTTTTTATCCGTAGAGCAAAGGGGCAGATACGGGAAAGAGAAGAATGGGAGGGAGTTGAAAGGAGTGAGATGAACGTATGAGATCGAGCGTTATCCTGTAGCATATCTTCGCATCAGTGATTGATGAGGGTGGTTGCTTTAGTCCCAAAGATATATCATGTTATTTTATATGTCCCATCGTGCGTGTAATACGACTACCATGGCCTTTAGAACGGGACCCTAAAATACGTGAGGGTTTTGCAACCCTCGGTACCCGCTGAGTTTACTTACCCATGGGAAATAGAATGCTCGAAGAAATTTGTATTATCGTAGGTGACGATTACTGGCTGAAAACCGTGTTTCAATAATGGAAACCTTCGGGTTTAACTGTCAGAATAGGGTTTTTAGGTTGATCTGTGAAAAAAATATCTGTAGGCTTAACTGTCGATTGAACTGTCAAGATAACGTTTGTAGGTTGAAATTTCAGATAAAAAGTCTATAGGATAAACTGTCATGAAAAAGTCTGTAATTTTAATTAACAGGAAAAATTTAACATTCAGTTTGATACGAAAATTACATAAGAAGACTGAAGGACTCTGGTCCATGGCCTATTGGCGATATTCTCCTCGTTAATTTATGGTGTAACTACATATGTCGCAAATCCGTCACTAGTGTACTGTATCGTCAATAAACTCGCTGTTAGTACTACTGTTATAGAAAAAAAAAATAGAATTTTAACCTACTATTAACGGTGTCCAATTGAAGATTTTTTTTCTCCCAAATTCACTCGAGCATTTGCCAACTCTTATCTTCTGTTTTCATCCGTGTCCCGTTGCAGGCCACTAGGCGCTTGAAGGATCAGAGAGAGGCTTGTGAAATAAGTTTTGCGAATTCCTTGGGCTCCCCTTGTGGGCCACTTGCCGGTTGAAAGATCAGAGAGAGGTTTTCTAAAATAAGTTTTACGAATTCGTTCTCAACCCTCGTGAGTCTGCCGGGCCAAACGTCTATAAAACCGACGACATCGTATTCGACGCACGCGGGGGGCACGGCTGAGGGAGTTTCTCGCTTTCCGTTATTTCCGATATGTCCACTGGGGAAACCGCGGAATCCCGTGTATAGTACCGTTCTCTGAATATACGGGAGAAAACGCGTATGGGACCTTCTTCGAGGATCAAGAATGCGAAGGGATATGAAACCCTACGGGCACGTATGCAAAAATCCCGTACGTATTTGTGCGCGAGGTTACACTGTGTGAAAGTTCGTATTTCCTTGGCAGTTACCAAGTCGGCACTTTCGGTATTCCTCTGTAATCCTGCAAGAGTTTTTGAGATATCGGGCTGATGTGGCATACAGATCTGTGTCTGCTGTTCCTGGAATTCTTAACTGCGAAGAAACTTCGGTGTGCAAAGAACCCCACATGCAGAGTTGATCATCGCGGCGAAGTGAAAAACTTGAAGAGCACCTACTTTGGTATTCCAATATTTTTCCTTGTTCTAAAAAAATAAAAATAAAAAAAAAACAACAGTGAGTAAAGAAAATACGTGAAAAACAGTGATATTTTTTTCGAAACATTTCTTTGACTCTCACTGCAAACAGTATTGAGAAAAAAGAAAGAAAATGCAGAATATTTCCAATAAAAATGAAATTCAATTTTGCTGTGTTATCGAATGAAAAAGTTACTTTCGATTTTCTTCGGAAGCTATGATTTATTGCGGAATATTTTTAAATGAATACATATTTTCGGATATCTTGAAATAAATTCAAGTAAATACTTATTTCCGCATATCGTAGAATGAAAAATGGTTTTGGAATGTTTTGAAATTGAGAGTAGAATCACTTTTAGTATAAAAAATGGTGTATTTTTTATTTTCCTTTTTTCTTTGTTATATACCATGCCATATCTACTTTGTTTCCTTGGTAGTTTTTCTTCACACAAGTTTCATTATAAATTTTATTTTCGAAGCTAAGGACAAATTATATTTACAACCGGCGACGGACATTTATTTTTTGAGGACATCTGGGATTTTCATGCGTTGAACATTTTCAAGGTCCTGGATATGTACGAAAGTAGGAACGTCGATAGGCATCATGGGTCGTCACTCCCAGGTGTGTCATGTTCCATGAACCTTCTGCCAGAGATATATATTATTGCATGGCCGATCTTTCTCGGAATCCTCTGAGGGCAGTATTGTTGAGGATTGTGTGGATACGTTTCGCCGTGGTTGAAATTGTCGTACGTGTCAGACGCAGACGATTCGAAATTAGTAGCTTACATATGTTATTACTCAAGTACTCATTGAGAGTATAATTCACCACGACCAACCAAATCCAAAAAAGCGTTTAGTTAACGAAATAATTGATAAAGATAATGTATAGTTCAATAAAATAATGCCTTGTTCATTGGGTCATTATTTTTTCAATTCAACCAATATTTTGTTGATTACTGTGGACAACTGATTAATTGAGTATTTAAAACAAAATTATTTTATTCAATTAACATCTAATCAATCTAACTGATATCCCGTTGATAAAACCAACATTAATTGATTAATTAAATTGATATCAAGTAAAACATTTAATTTGTAAATACAATTTTTTATTATTTCAACCAATATTAACGATGATGTTTTCGAAACTAGATATTTCTTCAATGCGGAAAATATTTTTCCCTGCCAATTGAAGTGTTGGAAAAAATTCCTAGTTCAGACGATTCAAAAAACGTCTTATAATCACGAAGTTCTTCCATAACTGCAAATTTAGTTGATTTTGCCATGTTCTTTTTCCAAACCTGTTTACTCCGAGTTGTAGAGGAAAGGGCACATTTCTTCACCGCCAACGTGTGTTTTACAACCTGTCTCCGCCCCTCGGTTCTCGTATTACGACACCAGAGGTGCTCCTTCCCGTTGAACGCCTACCTGCGAATCTGTGTAGTAACAATACCCCAGCGATTTCCCTCGTCCAAGACATCGCTATTTTATTGGAAATCCATGATCAAGCAAATTCGCTTCCATGCATTTGATGCCCGCTGTGGTCGCAACGGAAAATTTACGAATATTGTTACATACAAGAAAATCGCTGTTGAACTCAACCTCGTGTAAGCAATTCGATTTTCCAACGAGGCAAAAGATCCCTGTGCTTTCGTCTATCTCCCAGCCATTCAGCCATTGCACTAAACCTGAACGACCGGGAATATGGACCTGAAGTTTTGTCTGCATAGGAACGAGGGACTAACGGTACAGGTAGACATGATTAACATGTAGAATCATCCACTAGAAAATCAACACACGAGACATTCCGTCAGCCACGCAAGAATTAAAAATTTTCAGGTCGATTCGTAAAAAATCAAGTTACATGATTTCAGTTAATGTATATTTAGAATAAATATTTCTAGATCAAATTCGTTACATTGAATTATATAGAAAGATGAAACCTACAATCTCTACTAAATGTATTCGAATTGAATTTAAAAAAATTATTGCACATATTAGCAAATAGTAAGATCCAATAAAAAGTCGATCGTGATACTAACATTCTGCGCCATTGTCGGTTTTTCATTCTTTGTATATGATCTGTAATTTCGCATATACGACTCATTCACGAAGTACGAATATTTTGTGATAGATTTTTA
Source organism: Clistopyga incitator (assembly GCA_947507545.1). NCBI lineage: Eukaryota > Metazoa > Arthropoda > Insecta > Hymenoptera > Ichneumonidae > Clistopyga > Clistopyga incitator. The sequence goes on from OX382176.1 coordinate 9,657,771, forward strand.
AAAAATCTATCTATAAATCCAAACTAAATAATTCGTGCATTACTTGAAACGGCATAACGCGAGTTACCGGAGTTACTAATTTTTGAAAATTCTTTTTTCATGGCTCAACTGATACGGTATGATTTACATACATGGATAACACTTAGGTACCACATATCCGTGTACCCAAACTTGCATATGAGAAAGTGATCTACGATTGTGTCCAATATGTATACACTGCCTCGCGTGTGCGTACCACACATATCTGAGCATGTGTGCACATAACACAGCACCATCACGAAGACCATGAGTGTTTACCTAACGCACACACGAGTCCAGCAGTCGACCGATGCGACAGTGGCTCCCGACGTTGCCATAGTGTAAATATATACATATATATATATATATGCAGCACACATTGCCACAGATTGTAGTGCAGTGTAGCGGTATAGTACAGCAGACGGTGGAACAGCAGAATCGCATGGCAGTACGGATCCTAAACCGTGTGCCAGGGATGATAAAACGATCTACGATTGTGTTCCAGGGTTGCTTGCTTGGCTATGGCCCGCGCCCGGTTGTGGCCGGCTGTATATGTCCTCGTGAGCATTTGCTCTGTTCTGTGTATACGGGGTTGGACGTCTCCTCCATGTGTGGATGATAAAATGATGTACGATTGTGTCCTATCTGTGTAGAAAACGGAAGATAGGCGAGTAGCAATGGGAACACGACCGGTAGAGGGCGTCGGTGAAGGTGGGTAGCGGGAATGACAAGGGTCGAAAGTATGTAACAGTGTGTGGAACGGAAAGGTGCGAGAGTGGCTCCACCTCCTAAACGACGGTGTGTACGGGTGAGTGTGGGAGCTCATGAGAACCAGCCAAAAGAGAGAGAAAGATAGGGGGTGGGGTGGGGAAGTGGACGCGATACGGCAGAGTCGTGGTGTGGGAGGTCGAAGAGGAGGGGGTGGTAAATGGGTTTGCGGCTGCTGACGTCGGGACAAGAAATACTTTATTGATATTACGAAAGGGAGGGTCGCTAACACGGCCAGATACCCGCCTACCCATGTCGAATACCCGCGTCTATACTGTAGAGAAAGTCTCGGCTTCTTCTTATTATTCGTCTTTTCTTATTCCGCTTGCTCTTCTCTTCATTCTTCTCTTTCGCGGTGATCCTATATGTCGAGCAAGGGAGTTAAGACGGCATTGCTCTTTCTTTCGTTCTCTCGGTTTATCCCGATTCACGGCTCCCCGGAGATTTGCTATATGGCCGCGGGGCTGTGAGGAGAGCGATGTCCTCACTGTGAATCACTCTCCAGACTTAATTATTACTTTTGGGCCAATTATTCTATCGTAATTCTACGCCGTTTACCGATTTATCGGAGGATTCGCCGGCATTCGGAAGTAGACATTTTTGGAGTCTATTAGTTTTTGTATTCATTCTGTTTTTTATTTAAGAAGCCTGGACAGGAATAGAGGATTTTCCGAGCGACGAAGGGCTCCTGACGGATATAGAACTTCCTGAGGGATGGAGAAGGTCTCAGGGATACAGGATCGCCTGAGGGATGCGTGGGGTGACAAGAGGCAAAGATTTCGACGAATAGGGGCCACAGTTGGGTTAACCATTACCAAAGCAACCGTCATTATATACAGCTTATTGCAGTCATTTCTGTCAACGCGAAAACATCAAGTGGTTTTCCAATTTCACGTTAAATTCCATGACTACTTGATTGCGCAAAAGAAAAGATTCTTCCTTCTGTAATTGCGACTTTGCATTTCTTTTCCATTGTATATTTATGTCGGACTCAAATGGAGTACCAGGAAGACGATGAATATTCAACTTCTCATCGATAATGGTCCTTCAATTCACCGTTCAGAAGAACTAACTCCTCCGACGAGACATGGTTGTGTGTTGAATAATTGAATGATTTTGCGATCCTCGAATTCGTTAAAATTGGCTGGACGATGATTACCTTGCTCGTGGCTTGTCATCTATATATTTAACGATGGACAACATCGCACTCGGAATATCTAAGCTATTTGATAGTCGTTAAAATGTTAGTCAGTTGCCGGGAGTAAAAATCGCAAGTTTTATAAAGTACGCGTGGTAACACGTGAAACTGGAGACAGAAGCGATAAATTTTCATGAGGATCGATTTTTGTCTGGGACGAAGTTACCGCAAAGTCACGTTGAACGCAATTTTCGAGGCTCGTTACGGAACTTCGGTCACACTGGCTTAACCGACATATTGGCAATTCCGGTTGGGTATCTACCGTATAACGCATCTAACTAACGGGCTATCCTCGCAGCATTTGCCGGCGCGTCGAATCGATGCCGACCAAAGCCACGATTACTCGTGATTAACACTGTACACCTTTCAACGCTATCACTATGCCTTCGAAAACCTTCGCTCTGAAATTCTATCGAATCTCGACAGCGAAACTAAAACGGAAAATATATATATATATTATATTTTGCTTGGCCCGAAAATCAGGAGAAAATTTATCGTTTACATTTGTTTATATACATTTTTTACATGTTATGTGAATTTTCGGTGGAGCTAAAACATTTTTTTTGTCAAGTCAAAAGTAACGAAAGTAATTGTTCAATTAACCATTTTTTTCTGTTTGTACAAACTGACCGAAATATCTTGTGAAATAAAAATACAACTTTCTGTACTAATTATTATCGCGATACATATTTTTTGTTTGTAAAGCTCGGAACTAAGTATTTCTTATATTCTTACGAATTTCTGTGGACGTCTGTAGGTAAAAACATTTGTTCGGAGTACGAAAATTTCAATATCGTTTTTAATTTCAATGACCATCGTCAACATCAAAATGGAGAAAAATTTTAAGACAATATTTAATATACATAAATGTAAATTCTGAATCAGTACTCGACATTGCCGATTGACTCAGTTATTACGTTATTTTCTATTTCAATTTGGAATGATACATTCGACGAAAATTTGCTAGTGAACATTCAAAGGCTTTCGCGATTTTCGTAATATGCTACTTTTTACATTTTCCTGAATGGCGTTCAGTTTAACTGGTCCATGGCGATAGATCCGTACACGAAATGGAATAAATATCCCAATTGATTAACAATGCGTATTTAACGCGAATATTGTGCAAATTAATTTACCTTGCGAAATGGACACTGAATCGCAGTAAAATACAGAATATAGGTTATCGTGATGATTACCGTTCTTAATTAATCATGGTTTTCGACAAACATATATATTTTAATAAATCATCGGTGGGATGAGAAATTAATAACAACACAAAATTGGACGCCAAGTAAAAAAGGGATGGAGCTATCCCACAACAACAAAAAATGGCTTGCAAACAAAAAATTCCTTCCAAAAATATTAGAAATCCAATAAATATAGCTAATAAGTTAAGTAAAACTCTGCCAGCGACTAGCTCCCGTACACAGTGCATTGAAGTAAGTATGGGGTTTCATTAGAATGAAATGTATTATCAATAATTTTTTAATTAATTAAGGCACGCCAAGTTTTTTGAAAAGAGTTTTATTTGGTTAATACATTAGATTTGTAATATTTTTGGAAGGAATTTTTTGTTTGCAAGCAATTTTTATTATTGTCGTGGGATAGCTCCATCCCCGTTTTACTCGGCGTCGAATTTTTTGTTTTAGAAAAACACGTTTGGGGGGATTTGATCTCTTTTTGAAAGTCATAACGAAATGAAAAATCAAAGGAGACTGTAAAGTTAATTTGTAATAAATAGTAAATAAAATAAAGTTAAGGAAAGTTAAGCTTTACGACATGTATACTTTAAATCAATTACACCCTCTGTTCTTTTGTGTCCTAAGAAGCGTTCTCAAAGATTGATTAGCACGACATTGAACAAAAAAATTAGTTCTCTTCGATCACCGAGCAAAAATAATGATCCATTGCACACTGACAACGAGTATGCACAGTAATCATAATCGAACACGTATTTTAAATCACTGGCACACACTAATTTATAAATGCACTGATGCACTGACGAGCTATGCGATGCCTGCTGATATACCCCACGCATAGACGACGATGTTAAATATCAGCATTAAGGTGAGGAATGCACGCAGTTTTGCATGGAACCGGAGGGCACTTCATGTATCAGCCGCCATCTTGGACGCCATTTCGTGTAAATTGAATTTTTTTTTTTACTGTAATTGAAGCATAAATAAAGATTTAAAAAAACCACCTTATTACGTCTTGTTCTTCATCCACAATTAATTCCTTAACTTAGTGTAATTTTCGGTCAATTATAGAGGAACCTCTCCTTAAAAGGACAGATTTTTTAGTGAGAGCACTCATTGGAAAAAAATAAAATAAATAAAAAATCTTGACCACCTCACATTTTTTGGTTTACGACGTGTGAACAGAGATATCTCCTATTCGAAAAATTTATTATTCGCGTGACGTCACACGCCCCGTCATTGTGTCTAATGTTAACTAAAGTTAAATAACCTACATTGAGCAACCATTTATTTGAAAATAAATATGTCGGTTTATTCCTGAAACGAATTTATAATATCGTAGATCACCATTTTTACGACGGAAAATCGGAAAATAGTGAGCAGTTGAATGTCCGGAAATATTTTCCAAAGATATCTGTCGAATTTCTGCGAAGTAGGTACTTGAAACTTTAACCGATCGAAATTTCTATACACTTTGCATTGCCGAGAATTCTTGTCGGTTCAAACTCTCGGTGCATGCCAACGATGATACAATTATCGTTCAGCCTTTGTGATTTTTTTTTCTTCCCAATTTCCAAGAAAGATTTAGAAAGGTACGCGCATTTCAGAATATATGAACAAATTCATATCGTAAGAGATTCGCGTCACGGATTTGAAGAGTACTCGTGGTTTTCGCGATCGATGACCGATCGACTCATAAGCAAATTTTGTCGCTCTAATATTTATGAGAACCACGGCAAGATTGGAAACACTGCTGAAACAGCGCAGAAGACACAGAAACGACAAGTTCTTGTCGAGTCCAAAAAGTTTGTCCAGAAACACTTCATAACTATTCTTCAAGATGTATCTCTATTCCAATAAGAGATATTCTTGCCAATATTTCGCTCCCTTCAATTGGTCTCTGAAACTACTTCGTGCCCTCGGCGAGTCATTTTTCCCGTCTGTTCGTCTCCTTTCTTGTATTTTCGTCATATTTGCCACCGGATTGGATCCAAGCCCTCGGGCTTGTCATTCGGAGGATTGTTATTACATCCAACAGCGCGTTATTCTACATTGCTATATTTTTACATTGTGATTCGGAATAGAGACTTGTGGGATATTTATCATTTTTCTAAACCACTTTTTTCGCACGACTCGAATTTGTTTGACTTGAAATCGAAAGTTCTGTTTAAAACCCTTAAAAACATAATCCTTTCCGAATTTCCATATCTTCCATGTTTTCGTATTTTTTGACATTTCTCATATAAAATGTATTGCTATCATCACATTTGTGCGAAAATATACAAATGAAATTTGCTGTCGCGTTGGTGAGTCAATTATTTTAAAACAACTTATTAATGCGCGTCACTCTATTCGGATCCTCATAAGATCTAAAGGTTTACATGTAAAATGTAAACCTTATTTTCCTGATTTTATTAGAAAAACGAACGTGCTGCACGGCATATGGGAAAAATATTTCATCTCTGGTTCCGAGATTAGTCGTTTCTATTAAATACAAATAACAACGATCGGAGGGGAAAAAAGTAAACGCAGAGATAGCCAACAGAAAAATTGGTTTTCGGTGAGTTGCGATCGATCGTGACTGGAGTGCCGATGAACAGTGATTACCGAGAGCCGTCGCTCTCGCTGAGACTATAGGTACCTTCAGTTTATCGACATTGCGTACACCATTGCAGTAAAGTTACCTCTTGCTAAACAATTCCATATAAAATCGTTTTACGACGACATTCACTCGGGGATCCTCGGAGCTTCTTCGTGATATGTCTTTCTCTCTCCTTCTCGCTCTCGCTTTACTCGTCCCAATTTCCCTCATCGTTTGCCAGTATAAACGGCCGAGCGACGAAGTTGCCTAGTTATAATGGTCGAAATCGTTTCCGAGCGTGGAAAGGGTGATTAGTTCCGAAGTCAATTCGCAAAAGTTTTCCGATTTTCCTATAGGGTGAAACAAACATAAATAACGATTTTTATCAGCTGTAAAAACCGTCATTTTAATCCATCAGGGAATTCCGGATTGCGAGAATCTAAAATATTGTGACGACAGACCTTTAGGCAAATAATTGCAGCTTATTTTTTTTTTCTTTAAGTAGGATTCAGAACAATTTTTGTTCGATACGTTCGACTCAATGAGTTATACGTCAATTGGCAATATTTTTTTACATTCGCACCCTTGAGAATGTTCTTGTATTTACCAGAGTAACGAAAGGTACACAGAATAAATTAATGCTAATTTTTAATTACGTTTTCGTTATAGTGTCAACGCGTTGCCATTTGGAAGTCTTTACCTTCGGAAACTCTTAATCCTAGTCATTCAGAGGAATTTAATATTTGAGAAAATGTAAATATGCTTCCACTGTACAATATACGAAAGGAAACTCTATTTTATTCTCAGTGAAACATGAATTAGCTCTAAATGAATTGGTCTAGTTTTTGTTTCTGCGTAAAGTTTCTTAACATGTGTCACATCACCCTAACCACGTTGACGTCCGTTGATGATTTTATTATAAAACAGCATTTAAGTAGTTTTCGGAGACAGTTTAAGACCGTGAAAGGCCAAGACAAAGTCGTATAAGAAAATACAGCGAGCCCGGCAGGATAATGAAAAAGCCAAAAAGCGACATTCAGGCGAAATCCAATTTGCTGTTCATCAAAACATCGTCCGGCTCTAAGTAAATTCAATTACAGGTTTTGTTTTCTTTTACAGTTTCTACAAATGTCTCGCATCACCTTAACCGCAGAGGACCTCATGGATCATAAAAAATTATCAAGTGAAGTTGCCAAGTGGACAAAAACTGGAAGGCTAAGTCAGAGGCATACAACAAGAGACTTGGAGGCTCGAGTTGAAATTAAAAATCTTCATAAACGCATCGGTGAATCAGAATCGGTGAAATGTGCCACATCTTAAGCTTTACACAAGGACCTAAGAACATCATTTCGGCTTGTATACCTAATTGGGAATTCAAACATAAGAATTTTAGTTCACAAATTCAAAGTTTTAAGGACCAGTGCAAAAAAATTAGTCTATGTAGACTAAATTATAGGTTTATTATATACAAGAGTCGAGTATCTAAATGTCAACTCCGCTACAAAATATTAATACAACCAGAAACAAAAAAAAAATAAAACAAAGCAAACAGAATCAAACCAAATTTTTTCAAACCACGTTAAGCGACTTCGAGTGAATTGGATGACAGTTTTTTCGTCAAGTCTGTACGAAGGTTAGAACTCTACGTCAAATTCGTATAAGAAAGGACAAGGATCTTTAGTATAATTGGAGAACGGAAAAAAGAAGGCAAAGCTCAATTTGTTTTCCATCACAACACAACCCCGTTCTAATTGAATACAATTACAGTTTTTGCAGATGTGTCATATCACCTCAACCACAGCGGACGCCGTGGATCTTCAGATCACAAAAAAGCGACCGAGTGCTTCTGCCAATTCTGTTGAAAAAGTAGAAAGGCGAAGTTGTGGAATGAGGGACCGAGAGGGCTACAAGATAATGAGAGAAAACCGGAGAAGAAGAAACAGGGCGTAGATGGAGAGATAGTGATGAAACGATGCCAAGGGTAGATGGCGGGTAAGCCATGAAACAGACAGCAAACCAATTGTCTCCACGAGAGAGAGTGAGAGAGGGCAGCTTGGCGAAACTTTTAAACTCGATTTAAAACTGATTAAACTTGGTGCTCATAGGCGCACGGCGCATCACGAACCGCACCGGGTTCTTCCAGTTCCCAACCTCCCTTTCTCTGGGCCTCCGTTTTCTCCCTAGGACAACATGTTGTGGCTTTCATACATATTTCATAGATAAGCCAGACTCCGGCACGTCCTGACGCTTCCTCCACTACGGCAAAGACCAAGACATTTTTTATCTGTCACGTTCATTCTATCTAGAACTTCCCCTCGTTGTGCTTCCTGATTACGGCTCCGGTAGTGACCTGGGAACAAGACCGAGCCCAAGCCACGTTCAAGAGAGCAGCTATTTTTTCGCTCCTTTTGTCTAATTCATATGATCCTAAACTGAATTAGTAAAAGATGCGAAGAATTATTTAATGGAGACCGAAGTGAAACCTGTGGTGATGTCATGGCTTTTTGAGACTTCCGTGCACTGGTTTCTGGGTTCGAAATTTGCGTGGAGGAAAAAGCTGGGTGGTCATCTCTAAACTGGGAACCGGAAGCAAAAATCTGGTTGGAGAGGAATGTAATTCATATAGACTTAAAATCAATCACGTACAAGCACAGGGAGTCATTTACCGAGACCAAACTGAAGTGGACATATATAATCACTGCTTCCAGATACTCGTATGCACTGGTCTCCGGGACTTGAAATTTGCATAAAATCAAATGTTGCTTTTTAATTGTGCAGCCGCAATTTTCGATGTTGTTGGATAGAAGCTTGCCGGATCGTCTTTGTTCTGGTTACCGTGGTGACGTTTGAACGCTTGGCACTCTTTTCCCGTTTAATTCATATGCACTCAGAATAGATTAGGTAAAGGTAGTTACACTGCTTTTAATTACTTATATGCGCTGGTTTCCGGGATTTAAAACATCTGTAGAGTGACATTCGAACACTTGACAGTTTTCTCACTTCTTCCGTTTAATTCATATGCACTTTAAATAGATTACGAAAAGGTACAGGGAGTTATGTACACGAGACCAAAGTGAATTCTCTGGTGATATATGATCACTGCTTTTTGGTACTTCCGTTCGCTGGTGTGTGGGGACTTTAAATCCGCGAAGAGGCAGGAGCCGCGGGGTCATCTCTAATCTGGGAGCCAGAGGCGAAGAGCTGGTTAGATAGAAGGTTGCGAAGCAGGCAAGCGAAAATAGGAGGGAAAGAGAGAAAGCTGAATGAGCCAAAAGGGTGAACAGCAATGGCACCAGCAGCTAGCCAGCATTTCGGTCGCCGTCCGAGCGTTCCAGTAATCTCCTTCGAATCTCTGCTCCTCTATATAACACCAAATTAACTCTTTTACCCTTTCCTCCTGAACTTCTCCATCGCCGTGAGCGCTGCAGGCCTGGAACCGACACCCCCTTCCTGCCGCAACTTTCCCCGCAACTTCTTTTTGTTCTCATCCCTGTTCTTGATCCACCAGCAGCCGCAGCTTTTCCATCTTTTTCCTCTATTTGTCTTTCTCACTGGTTATATAGCCTCGCTAAATCTTTCTCTTTCACTCTTGCCCTCATTGCGCCCTTAGCATCACACATTCACTGTTCTCCGCGCGGCTTCATCTCTTTATCTGTTCTCTCCGTCCGTTCCTAATGTTTTTTTCTTCTTCTCTCGTCTCTATCCATCAGCGAACCATTTCTATACGCCTGTCTTCCTCTCGATTGCCTAATGTCGGAATGTCCTATCGGGTAACGGAAGTGGCTCGTTTTTCGCTCCAAATGAAACGTCATCCGAACTGCGCGTCGTACTGTATCTCTACTGGATTCAACGTGAATTCTGATTAACACGATCCGTCGTATTTTTCATTCGGGATTCCGTATCGATGCTCGGAGCTCGAATGCCAGCTGAGCTCTATTATTCTCTTTTTTACCTTTATGCAATATTATTTAAATGTGCAATATCAGAGCTATGCGATATTTTTGCTTCCTCATGGAGGAAGCTTTGTTTTCATGAAAAAGAAATTTTTTTGAGATATTCATGTGGTTATGACCGTAAAGTATCTGCAAATAAATGGTGAATTATAGACTACGGATTTTAACAAAATGTTAATTTCGACATATGTTTTATTTTGCCAATAATACAGTTATACAAAATATGTAATCCAGTGTGAGGACCGCCGAAATTTTTTTATGCACAGAAACTAAAAATAATTCTTTATCGAATAAATGTACCCTGATTAATAATATCGATAACTGTTGAATCGATTCACAATCCAATTATACAGATAAATTCACTTACGTCTTCCTCGTAATATCGCTGGGGAACTTATCGTGTGTCTCTCTTACACAATGACCGCTACGTGCCACCCTCCGATTCGCACCTCGGTTAATAAATCCAAAACTGCCTTAAGCACGGAAATTATTTCCATGAACGGTTGATAATTATTTATGCGTCATCACTCTCAGCAAAATGTGTAATCCCCATTTTTTTTGTCGTCGTTGCAATTTCTGGATTAGCATTAAATGAAAATTAAAGGAGAACATCTGCAAGCAAGTTTCGAGAATGAAAAAATGAGCAACTTCACTGACGTCCTTTGTCCGCTTCTGGATTATCGTCGAGAGCAAGTAGACGAAATAACCGATAAAAGCAAGGGTCCAGAGTTGCTATTTGCGCTGAGACTAGAACGTAGTAATTATCGTCTAACCAGGTAAATATAGGGAACAAATGCCCTATAATACAAACGACAAACTGTGCGAGTCTTCTTTCATTTATGGTACGAAGGTTCGTTTTACTTCGTTCATTAATTAGAAAAAAAAATGTGACGGGAATTAGAGAAATAATCGCTATCCTACAGGAACATCAAACCGTATTCTCCAAGGAAACAGGAGACATTTCCGGCTCCGTTGAAAGTGACACCAATTATACGCTCGCTAACAATAAACGATAAATTTCTGTGATCACTTCGTGGAAGGAGACTTTGTTACTGAGAAGAGGTCGCAGTTCCAAGCGCTTTGGTGTACGAGCAATGAAACAATTAGGGGGATGAGGCTTCGTGTTGATACAATTAGCAGTTCCGGGATCTTGAATCTGGCGATACTCCGCTACCTCTTAAAGGGGTGACAGCTTGCACGATGACCCTCGTAGTCCGCACCCGGTGCACATTCGAAGGTCGAAACGTGCAAGTGTTACCGATGCTAGCGGGTTTAACATAGCCGCCAAAGTTTATCCTTTGATTCATAGGTCCATGACAACCAGAAACGAGAATTTGTCATTGCCCGAGAAACGTAATGACCAATATAAATGAACGAGCATCTCAAAGAGAATTGTCAGTCGTCGTGGAAACGGAGGAAAAGGTCTTTTGTAAAGCGAAGAGGCAGAATATATTGAAATGAAATCGGCCGCAAGGCACAAATTAGCCTTTTTTAGATAGATTGAATAAATAATTTTTCATCTGGATCGACATGAATATTGAGTTCGCGGAATCGACAAGTTTGGCTCGCACTCAGAGGGCTCATCTTGCGAGATATGAAAAGGGGAGCGATATTACATAGGGCATCAGGGTATATGAAGGAAGGAATCGTTTAAGAATATGCAAAGACTTCAGTAGGATATGAATTATTGAATGGAGAACATTCCTTTTGCGGTTACGGGCACAATGAAAAATTTGGCATTCATCATGCCTCTTTACGTTTGTCAGGTCATTGTCTTAATTTAATAATGACGTTCTCATGTTAAAAACACGTGTTCAACACTTTATTCTAAACAGACACGCAGAGACGCTCAGCTTTAATCAAGAACGCTATTAATGGAGCTGTTTTTTCCACTTCGTATTCGCAGGCGGGCATTGATCTCTCGTGACACTCGTCGAGTAGGGTTTTTACCCTCATACGTTACTACGCGAAGGCCCGAAGAGCACCCAATAACCGAGAGCGCAATCCAGAAGCCCATCAACCGGAGTGAATATAAACAAATCGGGGAAAAACCGGATAGAGAAGAAAACAGTGTACGTACATAAAAAGAACGAGGAATGTGTAGCAGCAAAATAAAGCAAGGGCGGAAAATGGTCCGTACTCGGGAGACGATTTGATTTAGGGTAAGAAACGAGATGATATCGTCTGGGGTGACGAAAACCTCACGTAGCGACGAGTCTGCTAGAGTACGGAGGGAGAGGAAAGATAGTAAAAGGAGGACGAGCCCAACAGACACTGTGAAGAGCCGAAAGAATAAGACGGCTGCTGCTTGACAAATGCAGATGGAACTGGATACATAAATTAATGACGATAGAAGGGGAAGTTGTAGTGGCAATGATAACAGATCTGAAGGTTGAGATGTAGTGGCAAGGCGGCGGGAGGTCCTTACAATTGGAAGAAATCCAGAAAAGCAAAAACAGGATAAACATACAACTGAAACGGTAGGTTGATGAGGGTATGAAAGAAAATTGAAGAAAACGAGGGTTGTGTTAAGGAATGACCGTGGTGAGAACCATAAGTGAGTCGTAATGGGAAAAGAAGTTGTGGTGACGGTAATAATAGGCCTGGAGGTGTAGTTAAAGTGGCAAGTGAATTGGAGGCCCTAAGAATTACACGAGATCCAGGGACGAAGGGCAGGCTTAAACATTGAACGAAAACGGTGGTACAATAAGGGTGCGTGGTAAAAGACACGGAGTGTCTTGGGGGATTAAACTGGAAAGACAGATAAAAAATACCTACCGAAGAAGGGGTAGGTGCAGTCGTAGAGATGAGACATTAGGCAACCCAAGTGGCAAAGGAAGGTAAGCGGAATTATAAATTAGCAAAAAACTGAGCAAAAGCAAAAGAATTGATGTAGTAACCACACGCAGAGAATTTACTTGGAGCACAGCTCGTGGTCGACATTAGGCTGTACCAAGTGAAAAAGGAAAGGGACAGATGTAGAACCAAAAAGGATATCCGCAACGAAAATGAAAACGGATAACGAAGAATAAAAATAAAGAGGTGGTAAAATTAGAGGATGAAGGCAAGTGGGAAAAAGTCAAGGAGTCTCTCGGGAGATGAGTTACGCTTTAGAGATAGATGAGGAAACAAGTAGGTCCGTCTACAATTGGATTGGAAGGTTGCGAAGGAAAACGCGGCTCCCGGAGGAAAAAGGAAGTACTGTCGGGCGGAGCTTCCCTTTAAAGCTTCCCTTCCCTCAACTGCGCTCTCGCTAAACGGATTTTAATACCTCTTCGCCTCTCACGAGCGTCGTAATTCTCGTAAATCATAGGAATGGAACTCAACGATTGGAACAGGGGAAGGCCTTCGCACAATTTTGTTTCAACGATGAGTAGTTCCGAAGAGAGGTCGTCAAGTCCTCATGCTCTCATCTCCTATCATCACATCATTCCTATCAGTCGCATTTCCTGGTCTTTCGCTTAACTCTCCAAATAGAACCAACTCGAGAGGCCGAAGTAAACGTCATTGAAGCGATGAAGGATACTTCAGAATGACACGTATAATTCCGCTGCTAGACGGCAATTCGTAATGAGCCCAGAACTCCGACCGTCGCCTTGACACGTCTCACCTGTTACGCGAGGAAACTGTGCCTGCAGTGATGAATAGCATGAAGTTTACGATATCAAAGTATTACCGTCGAAAGTTGTTTATATAATGCACTGAACAGAATCGCGGAGGAGATGATGTTTTGCAATTTGGGTGAACGCATTTTTCATAACCAGTTGACACAAGTGATCATCGGGCTTTCGTTCTACAAGCGTGTTCTTCAATTTCATCCAACAGCCTGAAAGCCCCGGAATAGAAGACATTTCTCCAAGGACTTTAATGCCTCCGGGCTGCCAAGGACGATCCATCTCATCCTCTCAAGAAACAGATGAGGAGATGATAAAGAACAAGGCAGAGGTGAGAGAACTGTAGGTCTCTGATGTGAAAAGGGGATTGCAAAGTGGGAAGGGAGAAAGAAGAATATATTACAAGCGACATAATTTTCTAACGGTAAACGATACCCATTTCGACCCTTGTATATATTTATGCGACACTTTTGTTATTCCGTGCGCACGGAATTGAGAGTGAACACCATCAGTGTTGTGGTTTCAATCTCACCCAAGATGCTTCGGTTAAACATTCATCCAGCCTCTGAGTTTTACAGCCTTATCGGTATGTGGTCCTGAGTGGTGACATCGATTTCCGAAGTTGTGCAATATCAGTCCACCGAACTGTCTGCAGGAAAGCCGCGACGTAGAAAAAACGGAACAATGCTATCCGGGAAGAAATAACAACGCTGCGTTGGGAGGGAAAAGAAGGTGAGATAGGAGAAGAAAAAGGGAAACAGGAATAGGCGGTGAAGTATATTTCTGCACTGCCCCGACAAAATAACGCGAGCTACAAATCTACTGCCAGGACGGGGCTATAACGGAGCACGGAGCGAGTAATATAGAAACGTAGAATAAAAAATAAGATAGCTGACAGTTCTACGATTGTATCGTAACTTCATTTTTCGTGCTTAAAAACTTTTTTTTTCCGCTCCCACTTTAGTTACTCATACTTCGTGACACTCTATTCTGATGAGACCAGTTTTTCCTCACTACCCTCCACCCTCCGTTCGTATTTATGGTGACATTTCTCTGGGTGACTCTTTTATATTCCAACGCCCGATTCGCTACTCATTTACTTCTCACTGAGTTCAATCTCGTCTTCTGATACCTTTCCTCCCCCGTTTGTTCACTCCTCCCACACTCGGACTGTTGTGTGAGCCACGTTATCCCGTTTGCCATTGGTTGTACTACCCAGTTCCCTTTTCACGAGAGAATGTAAGGGTAAAGAAAGAAAATGAGGCTGAACACCCTCATTTTCGTCGTTTACCTCACACCCGACTTCCGGAATAAAGAGTTGTGTCATGCCTCCTTGTATGATGCTCCTCTCGAATATTATTTTGGTTTCCGAAAGGGGAGGTAAGGGGGAAAGAACAGAGTAATATTGGTGTCTCATAGAAAACCTTATCCGGAACTAGTCCGGAAATGTGAAGAAGAGAATATGTCAGCTCTGTTCGACTCTTCCCTTAGCTTCCCTCTTAGCCTCCTCCACAATGCGAATTTTCTTTCTTCCCTCACACCTGTCTTTCGAAACGAGAAGTTGTGCCAAGTCCTTTTGTGTGAAGATTCTTCCAAGTATTATTTTAGTTTCCTATGCTTGGTGCCGAATCCGCGTTGCCGACACCCCGAAAAATGTTGGGGTAAGGGATGGGTAAGGAGAGAGTTAAGGGGGGAAAAACTGGTCTGAAAACGTGAACAAGAGAAGATGCTTCAGCATGGCTTTTCTATGCGACTCTGCAGTTCGACTTTTTCATAGTGAGACGACCCGAAAAATAGCCGATTTCCTCGATTTTTTTCGGACTGTTACAATAGGCCGATCAACCTGAAATTTTTTCACATATTAATGTATTCATAAATAAGACAAAATGATTTTTATCGTTGAAATTTTTTTCAATGTCGAAAATACTATTGTTATTAATATCGTCTTGATGATGGACACTCTAGGGGTTGCAAATATAATCTGAAATCAAAAAACCCAACGGATTATTAATTAGTATGCGATTGGTCATCGCGCTATGGAGGCTTTTTTTGTTCAAAAAATTGACAAAATGGCGGCGATTTGAACAAAGAGTACCGATTTTAGCCGTTTTTTATAGTTCTTCTTTTTAAAAAAATGGAAGATTAAAAAAATACATGAGAAAGCTTCCATAAGGCGATGATGAATAGGATTAAGGATATTCTCCTAAAGTATAGAGAGAATCGCTTGAAAACTGCTCCCTGGAGAATGTCCACCGTTTTGAAAAATGTATGCGAGAAAAACGCGTTCAAAGTTTCGAGTATAAACATTTCATATAAATTGTGCTTCCTCATATTGCTCGTTTTCCTCCATTAACTCATGTCGTTGATCTATGCGAGCCTCTTTACTGACGAAGGAGCTTCGACGGGTTGCATAATGGGCAGGAACGGCAAAGCTGCTGGACCAATTGTCATACTTATCCTTTCCATAACTTTCAAAATTACATCATAACCTTATTTCAAGGTGCAAGCTGCTATTTCCACAATTTTTTCCCCGTTAAAAACGTGTTTTGGCGCTAATTTTAATTATTTTACATATTCCTACCCGTACATCGGTCCAGCGAATCATCCGCTGTTAAATCTTCATAAATTGGCCTCAAAATTTCTTAGAGGTATAAAGCAGCAGGTATAAAGGCGATGAAAGAATGAAAATTGAACGCGGAGACCGAGCCGAGGGTCTCTAGCGCGCCGTTCGCGCCAGGTCACTCACCGCTGCTCCATATTCTCTTCACTAAGTATGGCTATTACCAGCGAAGTATTGCGAATTTTGCTTTTAAAAATGAAAGAGGATTTTCTTGATCGTATATACTAATGGATAAGACAAAGAAAAATCAAATTTTTTTAAACACTAGAAAGACCCCTTAACTTTCGTTTTAGCCTCTTCCACAACGCAAATTTTCTTCCCTCCTTCATACCTACCTTTCGAAATAAACAGTTGTCAAGTGTCTTTGTGTGAAGTTCCTTCCACCTATTATTTTGGTTTTCGATAATTCTTAGGGAACCAGCGTTACCAAGACCGTATAAAAATGTTAAGAAAGCGGTGGGTGAGGAGGACCTTAAAGGGGAAGGTCACAAAGTGATGTCGATATCTCATAGAAAACCTTATCCGGAACTCGTTCGGAACTGGTGAAAAAGAGAATATCTCAGCTCTGTAGTTCGGCTTTTTTCTTCGTTTTCCTCTTAGCCTCCTCCGAAACCGGAATGTTTGCCCCTCCCTCGCACCTGCCTTTCGAAATAAGCAGTTGTGTCAAGTGGCTTTGTGTGAAGGTCCTTCCAACTATTATTTTTGTTTCCGGTGTTTTTTATCAAGCCCGCGTTGCCAACACCGCGAAAAATGTTGGAGAAGGGGCGGGTACGGAGGAAGTTAGGGGGGGGGGGCAAGTGAGGTCGGTGTCTCAAATAAAACCTTATCCGGAACTGGTCTGAGGATATGAACGGATATAGGAGGAAAGTGACGTTGGCTCGTGGTGAGGGCTGAAGGGTGGGAAGGGGAGAGACGGTTTCTCTGCAGTTTAATATCGAGACAATTGGCTGGTAGAAAGACGGGGCCCTCCGGTCCTCGTCCTCCAACGATCCGTTCGGTACAGCTCGTTCATTCTTTTTCTCTCACTTTTCTCGCACTCTTCGTTTCGCCGACGTATGTAGTAGGAGACTGCTCAAGTTTTCGATCTCCTCCCCTCCCTTTTTTCGGCTCGCTTTCGTTCTTTTTTAAAGATATCTATAGATTCTCTTTGTCGTCGAATGGATCCTTTTCGTGAAGCGCTGGTCGACTGAATTGCTTCCCATTCCTTCGATGTCCCTCCTCCCTCGTTCAGCGTCTATGGAAACCGGGAATATGTGAGGGAATGCGACAAGAGGATAGAGTAGTTGGGGGGAATGCATCGAATAGAATAAGATCGTAAGGTGTGATGCGACGTATGTCCAAAGCTTTTCCAGCACTGGTGACTTTCGATATAGTCTCACGGGTCAGGACATACTTACTCGATCTACCGGGAATACCAGGAGAATGGTATAAAGCTCATTCAACTGCACAGTGTATTCTTACTATTACAATTCATTGTAGATCGTCGCTATAGACGAATATTATATTTGGGTCTGCATAATATTGTGAAAGTAGTATCTGAAAAATAATATCTTCATATCGAAGCCCATAGAAGTAATATCCTGTGAAATTTCATAAAAATATTATCTCGCGATAATAAAATATCGTACAGAAAAATACGGAAACCAAAATATCGGGTCACTCAAAAACCCGAAATATATTTGTCGTAACAGAATTATTCCACGAAAATCTCTGTTACGTTTTCATATTGAATCCATAATTTTGATACTCGGAATTTCACTGTATTCCCAAATAAATCACAACGCAGTCAATGCAACATAAATTATGCAAGTCTGTGATTATTACTAGTGTTTATTTCAGGAGTTGATTGAATGTAAGTGCATTTTAATAAATTCGATGTAACGAACGTAGTATTGCAAAAAATTATTCAATATTACGCGGCAAATGTGATGTTTCATGTACTCGCTATTCGATGGAATGCGTTGATTGAATGTCAATTGATTCGTCGATTTAAAATCCCGGATTTGCAGAATTTATAGATTATTAAATTAATCCAATTGCTGGCATTGAATATGAGTAATAAAGTCGGGAGCCACAAATTAATAAAGTCCATGCAAAGCAGGTGGGTACCAAATAGTAATCAAGGTGGCAAAAACCGAACGACCGTCTCTTCGTTTTTCTTCCGACGCTCCGAAACGTCGAATATATTAATATATAAATACGGAAAAGGGAGATAGGTGATGGTGGAATCTTTCCAGACGCGCCTCAACGTAATCTCTATCCTTTTTTTTTTTGTTTTTCCGCTTTCTCCGTCACCCTCGCTGTCGTTTGCTTCTCGGCCCTGCGCGTTGAAGCAGCGGACCAAGGCAAGCAAAGGTAGAACGCCAAATTGCGAATTCGCAGACATCGCGTTTTCCTTTTACTATGTTGGCCCACGAACGGCCGCGCTCCAGCGCCCCATATAATAATTTCCGAGAATTTCTCTCACGATTCCTCGCCGCTGGCAAAATCCAATGAGGAAAATGAAATGAAACGAAGGGAATAAATAAAGGGCTTATGAGCAAGGGGAGTCTCTTCTTGAACAGCCGGGAACGTCGATCCGTGCCAAATCTCAAGTTATATAAACACCCCACGATTGCTCGTGTCCGCAAAAGAATAAAAGAAGTGTCGAAAAGTTTGATTTGGAATATACAAGACGTACTGTATAAGTTCCAATAGCATAAATCCGGAGGTATTCCAGAAATCGATGAAAACCCAGTGAAAAATTCGTCAAAGGAAAAATGAAAATAACAAACCTTATCACTCACGGGTTCAATGTCTGCAACGTGGGAAACCAGCAGAAAATTCGGCTCGGAGAGAGAAGAAATAAAAACGATTGTACGCTTGAGTAAAGTTTCAGTTAATTTATTGCCGCCTCTCACGCCAAGAGTAATTCGGGAACGTTTAGGTTGAGCGGTGCCGCTCTGAAATAAAGGCCTTTTCGTATTTAGTTGATAGCATCTCTTAAAATTAGCCGTGAACGTTATTCTTGTGCGAACAACAGTGACAAACCATTTTCAATTGTATTCTACTGATGACTATTTTCGGCCCTAACGAGATTCCAGTTCTTTATTGATTTTTCATTAATCGACGAAATAAAATCCTGTTTGCCTTGTATTTTTGCATCAATATTGAATGCGACTGTTAATTAACTGAAACCTTTTTACAATATGTGATAATTTATCACAACAATATTGATTATTTTTGCAAAATATGAACTCTAACCTTAATAATAAGTTAAATGTCTAGTTGGAAAAATAGTAGATACTTAAAAATCGGATCATAATACAATACTGCGATCTTCCAGATCTGCTGTAAAGCAACATTATTTTATCGCGCTGGTTATAGCGAGAAGTTTGACGATAAAAATGCGAAGAGGTGTCTCTGTGTAGGATCTTAAGCTTTTGAAGTTGTAACAGGCGTGTAATGTGGTAACGATACTAGCGTGGTAACGATACTAGCAGCAGTAAAGCATGTATAGAGGGATCATAAGGAGACTGAATAATCAGAACCTGAGATGAAACTTATAGTGACATGTAGTATTTACTCGAATAATTAGCTTTTGGAGGGGAGGGGGGGATTTATCGAAGGACTCCGAATAATCGAAATGTACGAGAAACAATCTGAGTCTGACAGGAGTTCACGATTGCAAACAAGCAATCTACCGAGGTCATTCACCGCTCATAGCAGCTAGAACTATTTTCGGAAATTCAATCATGGTGGACGAATTTATTGGTAGACGAATTGAATTATCGTTTATTCAGAGTTATGTTAAAGCCGCTATTGGTACGCGGATGGATGCAGTGTATGTGCAGAAAAACAGTGACAATTATTCATACAGCAGACATTTTTATGCTCGGTGGTGGAATGACAAAATTTTTCGATCGCCCGTCACTTTTTCGTTTTTATTAGACACGTGACAGCAGTCGCAGACCAACGGCTATGTGGCCGTAGTTTCGATTACCCCATTAGAAAATGGACAATTCGAGAAAAAAATGGCACTCGACGATTTCTATCTCTTGCTGTCGTGCATTGAAAAACGATAAATCACAATTCACTCGGCCGAGTGGAACTCGCGAGCGAACGCGAGTGAGTTAATATCGCACTCGACATCTGGACGAGAACGGTCTGTCCGATTCTTTAGTACCCGTTTGGCCAATTTCGTATTTAAATGTTCATGGCGCGACATACAAAATTATCGCTGTCGCGTTCATTTCAACGGCTAAAACAGCGCTTGATCCTCGTTTCGGATGCGAGAGAAATTGGGAATGTAGGTTTTTTGTTCAGTGTAATTTACGATATGCCAATTTATGTGACACGATGCTAATGCAATTTGTAATTAGGCAGCGATAAGAATATTTTTAATAAGACAGATTTTAATTCGGTGTAGCAAAAAGTAACATCTTCATACTCCTCTTTCTCTCTGATTGTCAGTTATTTTGGAAAGTAATGGCAGGCACAGGAATAAAAGCATTATAATTAATATAATTTTCACTTTTCCTTCCATTTCACGCCGGTTTCCAAACGAAAAAAGAAAATTGACAATCGCCCAAACCGAACAAAAGTTATGGCCAGTTGATGTAAAAAAACAGACTTCTGTTACAAAATTTAAAGAGGCGATTTGATAGGAAATTTCTCGCTGATTAGGAAACTGCCATATTAATAGCATTCCTATTGTGTAAAGGTTACAAAATTATTGACAGCCTGTGAACGACAGTTTTGGTAAAGCAAACCAATTTCCTGTATGAGCGTACAGCAACTGTGTTTCAGTAATAGCCTCTTAATAAACGATATAGCGAGCTGAAAGGTTCCTCAGAATTTCACGCCACTACATTATAATGACGCTATTTAATGAATTCTCTGAATTAGTAATTCGAGAACAACGTCGAGAAAAGATCAATTTAACTAAAGTACGTTGTGAGGTTAGCGTATACGTAACGCTGCCTTCGGACATGAAGCGAGTTGGTCCAGAGAGATGATATTCCATCCGGGTAGAAATTTCAACCTTGCGAGCTCATAGTTACAGCGAGCACATACGCCAGGCGGAGAATTGTCGAGAATTTCGAACGAAATTCACAAACCACAACATTAATAATTCGGTAAAATGGCAAGAGCGCGTGCAGGAGACGCGTCAGGAGATTTTCCCTCCGGCCCTCCACTCTGCCCGGCCAGTAGCAGCCCCAGTTACCACTACAACCTTCTGATATGTGAAACGATATTTTACGTTTCGAGCACAGCGATTTATGCCATCGGCCAGCGTCCCCAGCACAGGGCAAACCTCATGTACTGCTGGTTTTTCATTTTTATTTTATTTTTTTATCTTTCACTCTTTCTCCACTTCCTACATCCGTCACCCTTTCGGATTCGGTTCGCGGCTCTCTCAGGTCATCTTCTCTCCACACGAAGTCCTTTCCGCTTTAGCGCTGCGCACTCGGTAGAAACTCGAGTTTGCGCGTGGAAGCGGAAAGCTCTTGTGTCAATGTGGAATTCCGCGCGGTCTCGTGTATCAAAGACTGAGAAAAGGAAAGAGGAGCCAAAAGGTGGTATCGGATTTATTGGACATTTAATTTTGGTCGGTATCGGGCACCGAGCATTCAACTAAACGCGCACGGATAACGGGAATGCTTTGTTGAATTTACTGTCAAGCTTTTAACCAAGGAAATAATCATTTTTTCTGATTTTCTTTAACTGCACGTAATTTACATAATAGGAAAAAGGCTATCATTGGCGAAATCGCATTTTTCAAAATTTCGACGTGTACACGCGTTTTTCATTAATTATTTCGTTATCTATTCTAAAATATTTACAGATATTTTTAATGACTATTTGAAAAGATGTTCTTCTTCTTCTTCTAAAAATGAATTATCTTTGAGCATGTTCTTTTTATGTATTTGGTTTAGCCTTTATATTTTAATGATAAACACAAGTGCACGTTTTGCACGTTTTCATTCGACATGAAATGTTTCGTACTCTAAATGGAATTCGGTTCGATATTGAGGATCGGTTATTGGCTTTATTGAACTTTTAATTTTGGTCGGTTGTCGTTCACCAAGCATTCAACTGAACATACTTCTGCTAAATGAATTTTTTATGATCAAGCTCTGTTCCCACTTTGAAAAACAAATTTTATCGTACTTCGACCACTGTTTTCGATGATAATAATGTGGAAATTGAAATGAAAAAAAAAAGTTTTTTTACTTATTTCAATGTGTTTTTCATCAAATGAAAATATACGTTAATTGCTCAATAAATTTAATTAATAGAGCAGACAAACTGTGACAAATGTTCGAGTCGATATTTGTAGAGATTGGTATAAATGAATTTTAAAATTGTATTGTAACTTCATTTTCTGTACCAAAGGTTGAAGAAGGGAAAAAAACACACACAAATGGTTATGACATAATACTGACAAAACATTACGAAAAAGACGCACGAGTTCAGAAAACCGAAAAAAAAACACTTGCACTTTTGGGGAAATTCTTGATTTTTAATTCCCTATTGTAAATTTGTAATTGTGGTGGAAAAAAATCAATGCCGAGTCTCAAAAAAGCTTAGAAAGCATATTAACCCAAAATAAGCAGTTTGCTAAATTGCTTTAATCTCTCAGTTTTTTAAAAATCAATGAAGCATTAAAACGGGGTCAGATCTATTTGATTATTCGCAACATCGTCAATTTCTCTCGATACAAAAAATCCATTGCTTTAGATATCATTAATCTGGTGTGAATGTGTGGTTGGAAATGATTTTTAGTGCATATAGCAAGCAAAACCCGATTAAAAAAGGTGTACACGCAAACAAATGCTTGGTTAGAACAATCACGTGCTTGGCTATATATACATATATATATATATGTATATGTGTATATATATAATATAATATATATATGTATATGTGTATATATATAATATAATATATATATATACATATATATACCACACGATTAATTGGCTAGACCAAGCGAGTTATTGGTTAGCGCAACCAAGCTCATTGCAATTAAACCAGTAATTGGGTAGGGAAAACCAACAATTTTATTGGCCTAATCGATAAATCGACTGGCGCATATTTAACTAAGCGCTTGGTTGTTCCATCTAAGCCTTTTTTCGTGTGAATGAATCTTTTCATCCTTAATTACTATAGTCAATGAGGGTGGAGTCGACATGATGTTATTAATTACTTAATAATTATGGCACGGATGGAATATCTAATGGCCGAGTATAATCATATTCACATAACATCCAGTTGGCTGAGCGTGCTCACGTCATACGCCGACGTATAGCTGTGCGAAAATGTTTATTACATCGTATACACCAAACATTTATATTTACTTTTTATTTTCAGATGTGAGGGCTCACTCGCGCTTTGAATTTTCTACAGGTGCATAACAATTCTGGCTCTGTATACCGAAATTACATGATACTCCGGTGGGAACAATTGGTGTATACATGCCTGTCGATCAAAAACTGTTGCAATTTCAGGCATTGATTCTCTGTACTCGGCAGATCCTCAAAAACGATAAACTACAATGGAAAATATAAATAAAATTCAATATTGTTGTGAGAACGTGGGACTCTCGTTATTCTTCGTTGTCGCAAATCACAGATGGTTTCATAACCGCTGACCTGCATCCGCTAAAAAGGATATACGCAATTGTATAGCTTCGAAAGGTCGATAGATTTTCATTTAAAAAATTGTAATTTTCATATTAAGTTCTATAAATGAGGCTGACACGTTTGCTTCCTCATAGAGGAAGGGTGTGTGTGTTTGTTCCAGGAACCGGAAACGGGATGGCTCGTAACTCGCGAATGGCACGACCGATCGAGCTCAAATTGACCACGCAAGTACTGTTGTGACATCTCTTTAATTGCTGCGATTTTTAAGAAAATATATCTATGTATACCGATTTTATCGAATTTAAAATTTTTTTTGAAAAATGTCGTATACTCTGTATCTTTCATAAGAGTTCGACGACTTGGCTCAATAGTCCTTCATAATTTAAGACACGTTAAATGCTGTTTGGTATTGGATTTTGACAAAATCGGTAAAGCGGTTCAGATTTTATAGAATTTTGAATTCTTGTAAAAAATAATAATTTTTCTATAAATCACTCAAATTTAATGAGGAATCAATGTGGAAGGTTCTACTTTACACCCCTTTTTGAGTTACTATACAATGCAACGAAATTGTGAAAATTATTGCACACTTCAGTAGAAGTATAATTTTAGGTGGCGTTTGATTGAAGTTCATAGTTATATCGAAATACATGTAATATCAGATTTTGACAAGCTCGATCATTTGCAGACGCGAACGTTGGTCATGTGATTGTTATTATTGCTTGTACGTACAATGACTAACATTACGCGCTATGGAATAAGAGGGTGAGGTACCAGAATACATGGGACAGGCGACCTACGGTAGATCGACGTAGAATTAACGCTCTAATCCATGGTACCACCGGCTGAGCGCAATCCCCTATACCGCACTAGGGCTTGTTATGCCCGAACACGGATTATTCACCCTTACCCTTAGTTGCCGTGCCCTAATGACTGACCTATCCCGTGCTATACCACTGACAGGTACACACGAGACTCGACATCACCTCCGCATATTCCTCTCGCGTTTCGCGCTGAAAGGTATTCGCTTGGTCAATCACTTTGCCCTCCGCCCAATGTGCGCCGATTGCATATAGCTATATTAATACCTTTTAGCATATATAGAGCAAGTTTATTTTTTTGCTAAAAAAAAGGTGCACAGCTACGCTGCGTATTTCAAATAAATATAAAAAGTTCCTGTGGAAGTGACGTTGTTCAGCCAGCGCCGGTTGAGTACCGCTTTTTTCAATAAAGGCCCTGTGTCAGCCCTTTTAATATTGCTACTCCAGCTTATCAATTAAAATATATTACGCACCGTGAGTGCCTCTCTTTTGCGAAATGGCCAATAAACCATTGTCTTTCTATTGACAGAATTATATTATTAGGGCGACGAATTGAAATGGACAATTGGTAATAATGGCTGGACGTGGGTATTATCATAGATTTTCGTAATTTGGAATAATTCTAAAGCTATAGAAGAGATCAGTAGATTTATGCATTCAATTTATCGACCGCTTTGTTTTTAGGGGATTTAGTTTTAGATAGAGAAAATTTTCGTGTGATCGGGCTGGTTTTTAGCTACTTTCGAATGTTAATTAAAGCGAGCGAGAAGACAATCTCTCACACCAGATGTTTCATTTGTATCTGTTGAATTTTTTCTCCACATTTCTGAAAGTTCAAAATAAAAACCATTTATTTTATTGGATCTATCAGGTATTTTAATTAAGTTCTTGATTCTTCAAAACAATCTTTTTTTCGTCTTGAGTAATAAAAAGAGAAACAAGGGTGAAGCTTTATCATGACTGTCACAAAGACTTTTATCGATATTGCAGAAAGACACTAAAGAAAATTCCCAATATCTAAATCTCCGGGCATCCAGTGAAAAGTGCAGTATTTCTTCACCTGTGATATTTACGACAGCTTACACTGCAATTGTTATAGATTGCATTTCCAGGTTATGACGTAGTATGTGGTTGAGCTTGATGGAACACAAAGCTGGACGTTGTTGCCTAACAACTACATCCCTTAATCCAAATTGCTCTGCTGGCTATCGGCAGCAATGTGACAGGTACAGAACACGTTTGATCATCTCTAAGCTCTGGTTCGATTGCCAATTATCTCTCTAGTTTCTTGTGTCTGTTTCTGACATGTTCATGCGTTTCCAAGGGTTGTTGCAAATTTTTCTCTGCAATCACTCGTAAAAAACGGTTGGAAATATTGATTGTCGTCGATGTTTGATTATCGCCAATCATAACTTCATGCAAGAGTAAATATGTCAACACAAAAAAAAATGTCACCCTTCCTTTCAGTTCCATTGTTTCAGTAATTGGTACAGTTATGACGTTGCATGGATAAATTGCGTAATAAAAAACTGTTATATTCCATGAAGTAAAACACAGGTAAAGGGAACGTGAAATTAAAGGAATTCGCGACATAAAGCAATAAATATAAATATGCAACATTACAGCGACGTGCGTCAAAAGAAGAACTCGACTATCAAAGAGTTTGAAGAATGTGGACATGCATATTCTGAAGTGAAAGCTCAGCTAGATAAGGATTTCATTGACAAAAGAGAATTCGAAGAAAAGAAAAATGAGGTCTTTGTAAATACTGGGAATGTTGGTTTTGATAAAGAATAACAATATAGAAACGAGGCTGAAAGGTAGAAGCTTGCAAATGGCTTCATTAGTTTTACCTTTTTACAAAGCTTCCTCAATGAGAAAGCTAAATTTAATCAATATACATTCTCGCAGCTTTTCACTAACCAAAAAATAATAAGGAAGCATTTTTTATTACAAAAATCCTTTTGTAATGGATTAAAATTCCATTGTTAAGATTAAATTTTTTTCAAAAGTTGAAATTGAACAAAATGAAAGGGAGAAAAAATAAAATTCAAGGGCCGTGACAAAATAAAGTTGAGGGATAAAAGCGCCAGAAGCTTTTTTTTAACGATACCGTCAACACCAATTTCATTTATCTCCGTCGACGTGGGAAATGGTATTTTCAGAATAATAAAAAAAAAAAAAAACAAAGAAAAGTTCCTTTCAAATTTCTAGATGCTTATAGCTTAACTACCTTTAGGCTTGAACTAAAACATCCAAAGGGCAATTATCCGTGTCATAGTGACAAAGTCAATTGCCATTGACTCATATTTTTAATTAATATTCGTTGCCCGCAATTTCTTTTTTCATTTTTTTTTTTTTTCGATTTCGGCGCCATCCGAGGCGATGTTCTATCGCTGGTATAATGTCACGTCAGATCCATACGCGACACGTCGCCGGCATCGCTTTATTAAAAATTGCTCAATATGTCGTCGTTCATTCTCGTCCGATATATCCGATACCTGGTACCAGTTATCCTCCGGACCGGGCGGTATTTTTTTCATGAAACAGAGACACTCTCACCAGCAAATGGCCGAGGATGAAGCGAAAGTACGAAAGCAAAGGTAATGAAAATAGGAAGAAAAAAAGCGATCGACTCTGGAATCTGAAAAGAGTTTCCGAAGCGTAATACGAGCACGTACATGTATAATAATAATGGCACATGCTCTCTGCTCGCCTTTTTTTTACCTATTTCATTGTACTCGTTTCAATCTATATAGTAATCTCACAGCAATAAAGTTATATGTAGATATTACATATATGTTTACGTATATATATCATATCTACGTACATAGGAAAAAGTGGGGCGAAGCAGAGTGGTCATGTTTGGTCTATAGCCTGTATAAAATATCATTAATTAAAATAACAATATAATATTGAAATGGAAACAAAACGAAGTCACGTTCATCAGGATCAAATTTCCTTCGCGTCAATTTTATTCATTTCATTGACAACGAAAATATGTATGAATTCATCTCATACTCTTGTTATTTCATTGTTTTCCTCGTCGTTTCCTTTGGAACAAAATATTTTCATCGAAGTTTTACATAAGACTTTTTTTTTCGAAGGATCTATAAATGCAACTACTATTTGCTTGCTATTTTTTCAAAACAATATTTTTATATTTGTTAATATCTTGTTATTTTTACCGTACTTGTATATGGCTATTTTTTTCTTGATTAGCTTCTCGAAGTGGCTCACCGCTTTAACATAATAATTAGTTTTCGACAAATTATGTCAATATATAAAATATATTACGAAAAAATTAATAATACGCTTTTTAAAATATAGTATTTACAAAAGATTAAAAAGATTCCGAAGTCTGAGTTACATAAAAACGTTCAAGCTATATTTTGCGGTGAAAGAATTTATATGTACATTAAAATTTTTCAATTTTTGCTTCGAAACAAATTCGTTGAAAATATTAGCGAGTCCCAGTCCACTTTGGACCCAAGCTTAAAAATATTGATATCTAATACAGGATGTATGAAAAAATGTTCAGACTCTTTGAAAATGGCCTTTAGTATTTTATATATGTTATAAATGATCATAAGCAATTAATTTTAAACAGAGAAGAATCATAAAAATATGCACACATAAATACACAGAAAAAACAATGCTTCCTCCATGAGGAAGAAAAACAAACGAATAAACTTTTTAATTCTGGATACTCCTGGGCTGAAGGGCCTCGATCGATGGCCCATTGATAATACAGCGATGTTAAAAATAGTATTGTAAGACAAAAAAAAAACAAATGTCAATATTGTATTATCAATAAAACACTTTTACTATTACTACTACTGATCATAGTATATAAATTGTTCAACGAAAAATCTAATAAAAATCATGATTCCTGTTTGAAGATAGAACAATAACGTCAAAAATCGGGGAGGAAATCCAAGAGGTAAAGGATCCTCAGAAGACCCAGGTCGAATTGATATGAAAAAAAAGCCTTATATATGAATATATGAATATGAATAATACTATGAATATGAAGTAATAATAAATAAACCCTTACCTTTGCGCACAGCAACACGTACCAACCCTTCATGCACATGTGCAACGGAACACCTATAATCCATGTGTATGTCAACCACCGGTGGGTGATGATTTCGTTGTGAAGTTAATAAACGAGGAATTCATATGGGAAAAGAAATAAAAAGAGCGCCTGTATTTCACCATTATATCTTGATCTCACCAATTTCTTTTGTTTAATTAACAACTGCACGTATATACATACATATATATCAGTAGCATATTTGATTCTCACAATTCTCACACCGTTCACAGTTTCATTATTTCATACATATCATATATATATATATATATCTTTTTTTAAAATAACACTAATCTCGTACTCGTTTGTCATTTTCTCGCGGCACACATTTACAATCACACACATACGTAGACTCACTTTAAAGTACAACACCACGTTTACAGTACAGAGCTCCTTCTCTCCCCTTTCGTTATTCGTGTCTCGTTTCGTCGTTGCGTTCTCTCACGGCATCGGATTTAACGATAAAATGTGGCCTCGGTAGTTTTCACCTTCCAAACTAATCCCTCCGAGAAAATTTCTCGTTAAACTATGCGCTTCGTCGCGTATACATATATATATAACGAGAATATATATATACATATATATTACGGTGTCACAGTATTCATTGAAAATGCGTACAACGACCAGAACGAAGAGGATTCTGAAACTGTCGTTGCGCACGGTGAAACTACCGAAGCACCTCGGTACGTATCTCCTTAATGGCTCTAGAATAGATAAGTGTATTTGCTTCCATCACATCTTGTTCCACCTGTATGATCACCATATTCTCGAGTTCTTACGAACTTACGTCTTTACTGTACGCGGTTACAAAATCGCCCGAAGCTTAATAGTTCAAGTGCGAATTTATTCGCTGGGTGTGGTACATTTTGCACCGTATCGCGACGACCGGACCGGCAGCACTCATGGCGGCGAAACGGCGCATTTTTTGCTGGAGTCTCAATAATTATGTCGGTGCGTGATAATAGGGGTAAAAAAAGACTTGGCAGATGGAAAATATTTGTAGCTCGGTAATCTTAAGATGAATGACAAAGTGGGGGTAGGTTAATCACTATTTTAATTATACAAAAATGTATAAATTTTCGATACAAATGAAAAAAGTAGATTTTTTTACACATATGATGCGCTTAAACAGCCATAGACACACAAATTACGTTTGTTAAATTTCCTAATGAATATTTATGAAAAATCTTCGATTTGTCTCTTTAATCCAATTGATATTAAGTGTATTATGATATCGGCGAAATAAATGAATAATTGGTTCATAGGAATGCGTTGCCATAATTTTTCTAATATCATGGTGATAATAAAACGTGCAAGACGTATTACATTTTTTATTGGTTAACTCTCTAAATTGAAACGTAAAATCAGTCAATCAAACAGTCAACGGATGTAACGAATTTATCTGAAAACAATCACTTCATTGCCTCGCCTGACTAATCACGGATTTAATACAACCGAATAACCAGTTTATCGAATTAATCGGTTATACCTGAACAGATCTAACTTTTAATGTGGTTCGTCCACTCACCGTTTACCTCCACGCTTCTCGCGAAAAGTTGGACTAAACATTCGGAACGTTCGCTCAATCTATTACCTTCCTCTGCTCATCACTTGCATCATGTATTTCCAGGTCACGATTTGACCCATTCACCCAAAAGAATATATTCTTGAAATAAGCGAATACGTCACGTCAAAACCTACAGTGTACTTCAAAGCGTAATTTACAAATGTTTCCAAAATACATTTCGTTTCGAATAACAAAGATAATATTTTATCGTTAATAAATTCGTGAATAAACAATTAATTTCAGATAGTTAATTTTCAAGAATTACCGTTTTTTTTAAAGAATATATAAACAATGTATTTACGGTGTTTTATCGTGCAATATATTTTTTAAATTTCTTATGGATAATAAAAATAATATTTGCATATCATCGATGGAATGTCTATTTAAGAATATTTATTTCTCTGGCTGTTGAGGGTTGCGAAGGATCATTTGTTAACATTACAAAACACATTTATGTCTTCTCTTCTATTTACTGCTTACTTGACGTGATATTACGCCGGTCTAAGTCCGATCGATATATTCAAATTAAACTCTTTCATTGCCAATGACAACAAACTAGGTATTCTCATGATTCATCGTTCCCTTTCCCTGGTCTTCATTTAACTGCGAGTACAAAGGATTAGAATATAAAGCCGTCTACTTGTAAGAGCTCGAGAGAAGCAAATTGTATCGAGAGAAGGGCCGAAACAACCGCAACGCTTTTGCGGTAACCCCACAAGATAAACGTGGGAGAAAACCAACGTGGATAAAAAACGCGAACCTAGCAGCAGCAACAGCAGCGAGAAGCAGTAACAGTGACTCCTTCGCTGAATTCATAAAGTATTAGTTCTGGGCAAGAATTCCCACAAGAATTTCTTCATTCTTCCAAAACTCTCGAAATATACTGCCATGGTATTACGCATATGGAACGTGAGGAATTCAGGTTGAGTTGAAGGAAACTATAATACATATGAGGTATTCCATACCACGTCGGACAGAACAAAAAAATTCTTTAAATAATTTCCAAAAATCAGATCTTATAATTCCACTGAATGTACGAAAAATTAATTATTATTTTTTCGTCCTATCACAAGAATTACAAATCACCACTATAAAAATAAGCGATTTTTCATAGCCTAACAAGGAAAATTAATTAGTATTTAATGTATTAGATTGAAAACACTGACAAAAAAAATCATGACATTTTTTTAACGGGGATATCACCAACTATTCTCGCCAAAAAAACTTTTTTCACTATATGAAGTAACACAATAAATGTCAAAATAATTTTTCTATAAGGATTCATAACCATTCGATCCTGAAAACAGTTATTAATTTTTTTATTTTAATTAACATTCGATTCAAAAAGACGGAATGAATTTTTTTTCATAAGGCAATCATAATCCGCATACTTTTATGTTTCACAATTCGATGTTCCAAAATTCCATACACCATTCCCAAAATACACCCAGTATTCTAAAAAATTGTTAAAAATTAAAAACCCCTTAGAAAACGTCTAACTTTTTTTAAAATCTTCCGTTTTTTTTCTGAACATAACTTGACTATCGTTAAGTCATTTTATAGAAACTTTTTTTTTTGCATTGATATAGAATGCCTCATACACAGGAACGATCTCCATAGTAGTTCAGGTATCGTACGAATATCCTGCGGGTATGCAGGATGCAGTATATTTCGTAGCATGGAAGCGTTGTCGAGAGCACAGTAGCGAGTTTTCCGGGAGTTCCCGAGAACCCCTGCAGCCAACGGCGGAGAGTAGAAAGCATCGAGGTTGTTGGGTAGGTAAAGACGCTCTGGCAAGTGATGGAAGAAGTGTAGGAAAAATGCTGAGTTTGTATTTCTTTTTCATGTTCTCATTCCATCCATTCTCTCCTTTTATTTTTTTATTGTGTGTTTTTTTTTTATTTCGGAGCGTTACCGAATAAAACGGACAGCCGTTACCTTTTTATACGAGCCATTTCTCCTTCACATAAGTTGGTACATACCCTCGATGTACCCCCGTCAACGTCCACTCTGTGGTGCAGCAAACTACATTCCGTACACGAAATACGGTGAACGTTTGGTTCTCTTTCGAGAGCCTTGATCCAACAGCAACTCCTGTAACAGCTCGCCACTGGGTCATTGTTTCCAGAATACTGCCACTGCAGGGTTTCTGGCCGGGAAATTAACTAGATTATCACTGAAAAAAATTAACCCCAAAAAAAACTAGTGGGCACCGAAAAATTGTTGTTTTATATAGTCAGATGAATTCACTAAGTGCCCAGCTGGGATGTTGTGAAAGGACTTCGAGAACTTGTCACCTGGAGCACTTCCGTTGGATGCAGTTAATTTGAGCGAAAAGAATGCATTTACTTTGAATCAGTCCAATGCAATTACTATGAGCAAAAACAATGCATTTTCGCTGAGTCAACCAATTGTGTGCCAAAAAAAATACCGACACCTTAAACCAACTGAGTATTTTGAGGGAACGAAATACAGTTTAATTTCATGAAAATAATGCGGTTTGGTTTTAATCCAAATGAATACAATTATTTGCAAAATTGTCAACAATACAGTCTGAGAAACTTTGAGCCAACTCAAAACGGTTACTTTGAGTCAGTTCAATGCAATTAGTATGAGCAAAAAGAATGCAATTTCGCTGAGTCAACCAATTGAGTGCCAAAAGACTCCGAACACCTAAAACAAACTGAGTATTTTGAGGGAACGAAATACAGTTTAATGTCATGAAAATAATGCGGTTTGACTTTAATCCAAATGAATGCAATTGATTACAAAATTGTTAGCAACAAAGTTAATTGACTTATAGCAGATTTTATTGACGCATAATAAATTCAATCGGCTTATCGTGAATTCAATTAACTCAGTGAGAATCTAAGTATAACTCTTAGAGCTCATATTAAATTTACGGACAGTGAGTACAGTTGGCTCATACTTAATTGACTTACCGTGAATGGTCAATTGGCATGCGCTCAATTGATCGTTCATACCCGATCGACTCAAAGTAAATTCAATTGGCTCATATTTAATTGACTTACAGCGAATGATCAATTGGCATGAAGTCAATTGACCAGTCATTCCCAGTTAGCTCATCGTGAAATCAATCGATACTATCTAAGCCCTTTTCATTCGGTGTCGTTACTTTTTTGTGAATGAGTCCCAACATATTCTGCATTCCTTAGAGAGATATTATTGAACGATTCTCCTTGGGTCCCCTGGGTCACAAGGGGCGGGGGGGCTTCGTTAAGATCACGGGCTTTGGCCTTTCAACCACATTGAACGAAGTACGGGAAATGCGAGCTACCCTCGCGAGTGTAAAAAGTAGAACGATTCAACGGAAAAGAGCTCCTCCTTCTCATTTTTTGTCCCTTCCCTACTGATGCTACTGCTGCCGCCGCTGCTTAGTTTTTTTTCCTTCTTTTCTTTCTTTTCTTCTTTTTTCACAACGTCGTCTCCTCGTTTAGTTCCGCGTTGGCTCGTTAAGCTTCTTCACCTCTCGCCCCCTTCTACTCGGTATCCACCCGTCTCACACCAGCGTCACGGGGTTTCGTTCCTCGCTCGCGCCGTAGTTAATACGCGGGACACACCAGCGCGAAAGTGCGCGACCGATAATTAAAGACGGATCGAAAATCGATCCCTGCCGTTATTGCGGCCCCTATAGCTCCCTCAATATCGCCATGCTCGCTCGGGTTCTCGCCACGCCAGGCATTTATCTTCCTCTCTCGCAATACACGTTTACATAATTATTTATCTTTATAATTATCATTATTCATTTTCGTATTTGAATTAAAGGTATCTTTATTGGTACATTCATATTTATATAATTTTATGTATTTGGTACAGCAATTATTTTCGATATCTACGGGATTTATTCCCATCACTCGTGCCGAGAACCCCGGCAAGTTGTAACCCCTTCCGTCAACGCCACATATCACGCCCCCACATTCGTTCGCTTTATTCGTTTTCTTCTTCTTCTTTTCTTCATTTACATTTATTTATTTTCTTTTTATCAATTATTAATAATTAGTCGTAATGAATTATCTATTATATTCGATAATGGTCATCATCCTCGGTTTTCGTATCATCCTCATTTCTTTTACACCCTTCGATATACGTTGTTACAATAATTTTTTTGTTTCCGTTGTTTCTCTTATTTACAGGTAGTGTCCATTTATTTATTTTTTTCCTTTTCTCCCTTCTTTTCATTCTTTTTTAAACGCAGTACACTGGGTCTCTTAAAAATGCACGGTGTTGTGGATATCGCATGCTCTGCTGGGTCGGAAAAAACTTCGAGAGGAATGCGCTAAACTGCATGAATTATAGTTATTTTTGTTATTCAGAGTAGAATGAGTATCGCTTTAAATTCAACTCGTTCATTTATATCGTTTCACTTTTTAGGTTACACTGAATATCTCTTCTCTCGTTAAATTCATGCATGCGTTCAGTATAATCGTGGATGTCGGCGAAAATTCTCAGTGACAACTATTAATCGTTTAATAAATAAAAAATATAAAAAATTTACTTATCACACGATGAAGAAAATAATTATTTAATGATGATTTTTCGCGCCAGCAATGCAAAAAAAATGTGGCGAAAAAAATACGTTTGCGCATTTATTACTAGCCAAACCGTTTTCCTTTCGCGGAATTTAAATTGAGAATACATTTTCACTGGAATTGCACTGTTTGACCATTTATCCGAAGAAGTTTTAATCGTATAAAAAATGTAAACAAGAAAAATAGCTCTGCCTTTAATGTGGCTGAGGGAGGAAATTGAGGGTCTATTGGTAATTCATCGAATTCATTGATTAACCGAGCAATCAATCGATGACGGCTAATAGTTGCTAGTATAGAATTAATATAAAATTCTCTTCATTGCGCTTCGGGAAGTCGAATTTTTTTTATGTGATTTCTCCAACGGTTGTGATTTTTTTCATCGGCTGTTAAAAATTTGTTTGCAGTCAATTGACAAAACTGTACATTGCTTTGCAAAAATTTTTATTCACTCGATGCTTTTGGTGGCTTTGCACACGAGTCTATGAGAGATATGAAATTCAGCTGCACATGCCGGAAACAAGCGCCTGCTGAACCTGCAAAGCTTCTTAAAGCTTCTTGCGGCATCTCGAAGCATTCTGTATACGGCAGATAGCGAAATAGCATGTTGCAATTGTCCTTTCACTCGAATAGACAGAAGGGCTTTTGTCAGCAAAGTCTTTGTGTTGTACGTGTTCTTATAGTGAGTGCAGTACATAAATAGATAAAGTCTACGTAGAGAGAATGCAATAAAAGACTCAAACAAATCGTAATACTGCAGAGAATTATTAATTACCGAATATTAATTTTTGGTCCGGCGAAGAATTTTTCATAGAAATACTACATTATTTTGTTCTCAATTAAAGTGAGTTGCAATAACGCAAGAAAAATGTTACTACAAAAATATGAGCGACTAGTGATTATTAGAATTATCACGATTCCTGTGAGCGCTTATATAACAATTCATGAGAAAAGTACCGTTTTTGCGTTATCGTAAAAAATAT
The DNA here is from genome assembly GCA_947507545.1 of Clistopyga incitator. Taxonomy (NCBI): domain Eukaryota; kingdom Metazoa; phylum Arthropoda; class Insecta; order Hymenoptera; family Ichneumonidae; genus Clistopyga; species Clistopyga incitator. The sequence goes on from OX382176.1 coordinate 9,693,364, forward strand.
GTATAAACGAAATTGAAACCTATTACATGTGGAGATATTTCCGAAATATTATTACGGCTCAAGTAATTTTTCTACAAGATTTTCGATATAACCATTGAATTCTCATGCTCATATTCAAATAAGAAAAAAAAACCAAATTCTATTGGTTTCCTGTATCCAATTTCACAAAATGAAATTTCTAAATTCTTCAGATAGCAAAAATATTGAATCACGGAAAGGAAAACATTTTGTTTTTTTTTTTTATTCAACCAAGTATTTATTTATGCAAACCACATCACTCCCGGCCCTTTAAATTTTTATGCAACTTGAAATCCTCGTGTTTTATTTAGCTTGGATTTTACACCGGTGGTTGGTCAAGTAAAAGCACTGAACTTAAAATCAACGCTCTCAGCGTAAAATCTCTTCCAGCGAGTTTGAGTACCCGAGTACCGTGCATTGTCCTGAGTAGCCACAAAAGCAGTGGGCATTGTTTGGTCAGATAGAAAACCGAGAGGAGATCTCGGTTGCGAAATAAACTTTTTCCAGGCTGAGGGAGAGTTTGAGAAAGAAATGTGGCCGAACGAAGTACGCAAACTGAAGTCCCGCTGACGTTACGAAAGCTCGCACGTTCTAGTTAGTTTTTTTCAGGTTGGGTACATTGATAGGTATAGTGTTTCAATAAAACGAAGCAGAGCTATCCGGAGCAATGCGGTTTACGCAAAGGTATAGAATATTCGAAAGTGCACAGGGAATCCAAATTAGAACCATACAGTGGAAGGTTGCCGAGATTGTAAGCAGGATTTGTTGTATAGATATTGGGAAACACAGTCGAAGTAACGGAAAATAAAAGTTATACATAAATAAAGGTTATATGTAAATAAGGTATATGATAGCTGTTAGTCAGGAGCTCATTGATTACATTTTGGTCCAATTTTATTTAATCTGTTCAAACTGAATTGGGTTTATCCGAATTGAATTTAAATTGAGCCAGCTGAAGTTCCTTACAGCCAACTGAATTTTAAGTAAGTCAATATAAATTGATATCAGCCAATTGAATTTTATCTCAGCCAGTTGGTCTTAAACCACTAAAGTTAGTCTGAGGCAACTGAAGTTAGTCTTAACTAACAGTATTTATTTTGAAGTCAACTGAAGTTGACATTAACCGACCGAATGAGCCAACCGAAAAAGCCAAATGTGTATTTAACACGATCCAACTAGATTCAGTCTTGGCAAACGGAATTTGTTCTCTTCCAATCAAAAAATCATTCTTGGTGCAAGATTCGACAAGTCGTGAGAAGAGAAAATCCATATAACGATAGTGGCTTAGGACGTCCGGAAAATCGATCGGTATCTGATCCGTGCATGAACCGACAATCTCAAGTCCTCAGAGAACTTCAGTTCGGAAAGGATTCATGAAGAACTGGCGTGATGAAGAAAGATGAGATTGCAAAGCACGTTAGCCGTTTGGAACCTTTGAAATAAAAAAGAAAAAGAAAATAGCGTATCCAAAGAATTGAGAATCCGAGCTAGAAAATAGAACTTCGGTCACGAAAAAACTCGAAAAACTAAGAAGTCCTGGTTTGCGGAGTTGAAAGTTTGGAATTACTGGGGGTTGAAAGCTCGGAGCTTTTCCTCATCGCTGAGACAGTTAATGCTAGTGGTACAGCTATCACAACATCGTCCTTAATTTGGAGAAAGTGTGACAGCTTGAAGTGACCGGATCGATGAAGGGGAAAGTAGGGGGAAAACGAGCAAGAAGATGAAGAGAGATCGGGACGATTGTGAAGGACTCGATGGTCGAAGTAGGACACCAGAGAGAACGACAATACCCGGAAAGCTAATACCATGAGACAGGGTTACCTTGTTCCCAAGTGCAGAGTGAAACATTAGGATGTGATATACAAGAGCACTGAAATTTTTGGTCAAAGTGCTCCGGAGGGTAAGGAATAGAAAAGCTCAGCACAAATCATGTCGCGCGAAACATAAATTTTCCTACCACCAGAAAAATACCTCTGTCGAAAATACTAAAGAATACAAGGTGATGTCGCTTAAGGACATACTGTGAAAGTGCAATCGACGTTCTTTGAAGAGAAAATGAGTCCTTCCACGATTCCCGTCACCTCCAAAGACTTGGTATTACTATGGCGTGATAGAAGCAAAGCTCTGGCTCGCTTGAAAAACTCAACAAATAATTCAAAGCAACAGCTGCTCCGTTCGACTGGTGCATTATTATTATATCGCTACTGAAATGTTCAATGCACATTATCTCAGAGACTAATGGAAAGTCCGCAGAAGGGATTTGAAAAGCTCAGGGCAAGAAGTACAGGCGAAAAATCGACTTAAAATATAGTATTTCTATAGTATAATGAAGTGTGAATGGACATACAAATATTTTCTACCTATGAAAGGCAAAATAATTCTGCCTCGTTTTTGTCCATTTCAAAGTATTATCGATGAATGTATAGGACGCTTTATCCTCGCTCCCGAATTTCATAATGAATGGTGTTCTGGTTCGGATTTATTTAAATCCCTCGAGAATCCGAGTCCCACCTGATGCGGTGACGTGCTAGTTTTCCAAAATGCCCAAAGGGCTTTTACACAGTGAAAATGAGAAGTGTTTCATTTTTTTTGTAGTTGTATTTCTCCCTGCCTACAGGCAGTCCGGCCGGTACAGAGTCATCCGGAAAAATTGGCCAATCTACCCTGAACGTTTACAACGCATCAGTAACCAGACCTGTATGCAACTGCATCACTTTTATACCCTATTTGCCATTGCACTTGCGTCATGGGTATAAATAACTGCAAAAAAACCTACGCTAATTTAGCCGAATTCGAATTTGCCTTATAAAACGAAAATCGTCTACATCTGAACTCCCGTGTTTTCATTTTTTATGAACTTACTGTACTGAAATTCGAACCCGCAACCTACCGACGCTCTGAACAAGGTGCTAGTACACTAACCATCAGACCATTGCACTAGTTCGAGGTAAACCTGATTAAATTGGAGATAAATGGCGTTGGCGTTTTTTAAAAGGAGAATAACCCTTTCTCGTTTATGTCGTGTAACAATAAAAAAACTGCTTCTGTATACAGATTTTTTTTTAAATTTCTGCTATAACAGAAAGTAGCAAAGCTGCTTTTTTGACATTAAACAAATAATTCAACGAGTACAAGCCCAGGTAGCGAAAGCCGAAGAACATCGTTGCCATCTTTTCTTCCCTTCGGTCCATCCCTTCATAGCTTCCTCGTTTACGTCGCTCTGCAACACCTGCCAACAGAATTACAATGGCGCCAGCCTGTCCGGGTGCGACGCCCAAGAGATCATGCCAACGAGAAGAAAGCAACTGTGAGCGAAGGCGATTATCTTGGCCGTGACAACGACACGACTTCTGGGCAAACATAACGAAAAGAGGAACAAGAATTTTTCAAAGTGGAGCCGGAAAATCTCCGCGAAACGTAGAATATAATTAAAAGGAAAGAGCGGCAAATGGAGACCGGGGAAAAAAAAGTATAACAAGAGAAACTCGGGGGTTGGATAAGACTGAGGGCAAGAAGACCGGAGGGGTGGGCATTAAAATGTGACTCGTCGAGAGGATTCTCCTCGCGCTACGGGAATGCGACTGTGACCAGGCTCTTTATATTCAACGATGGGAAAAAAATCCTCCTGGCATTGCAGGTTCTTAACTGTGTTGGCCTTTACTCCGAGTCGCATTTTAAATCTTCCTTTGCCAGCGCGACATCCAAAGGAGGCAACCGGAAGACGGCGAATCTAAGAATCCGGAAATAGCCGAAATGGAAGCCTCGGGTATGCAACAAGAATCTTGGAAGAACCAAAGGAACAACCTCTTTATTCTCAACCACCAGTTCCCGCATTCGCCTTTTTAATTCTCCGGGTTTCTCCAATGAGAAACGACGAAGCTATCCAGATGTTTCCCTGTGAACTACATTTGAATTCTATAGACAAAAAAATATGAAGCGAGGAGACATAGCGATGCCCGGGAAGACGAAGAAAGGGAATGACGCAAATAACAAAAAAGATACAATGATGTGTATAGGTGTCAACACACACACACACACACCAATGGGCAAAATGAAAACTGCAACGAAAGTAATGGCTGCGTTATTATTCGGACTCTGGCGCATGAGTCATTGCGATGCAGGTAGGAAAAGCGCGAAAACGCGGAAACGCGGAAACGCGGAAACGCGGAAACGCGGAAACGCGGAACTCTCTCTCTTTCACTCTTTCTGTTCGAGAGGAACATTGTTCGAAAAATTATTTCGGCATAAGCGTCTGCATTCTTTCATACCGGCTCACTGAGATAATGCTCTTTCTTTTTTTTTCTTTCCAGTGAATAATTAGATACTGCGGATACGCAGTTTTTGCGCTCGTGGAAAATATTTAGACGAGAAATGTACAACTTTTTGGTTGACTTATGCCGTGGCTTAATGTGGAAGCTTAAGATGATGTGAATAGTACGTACAAAATCTATTGTCAGTCCAACAATTATGAGTAATTTTAAAAGGATAATAAGAATTATTTTTAGCAAGCTAAAAAAAATGTTACCTCATCTTTGCTCTAAAAATCTTTTGTCAGTTGCTAAAATTGACAAATTTATCCTGGATGAGCTTATAAATAATTCTACAGAGTTCATCTACTTAATCAGTAATAATTATTTGATTAGCCATTCTGTTGTTTTTCATAGAGATACGAAATTCGGATCTCCTTGTTGCTGGATCCGCATATGCTCCACAGTATTGCTCATGAAAATTCATTATTAATTGCACAGAGTACGAAAGACCAACAAGGTATCGGTTCCGCATCGTCGCACGCTTGTAAATTCACGAGCTGCAACTGCTTGCTCGCCCCTTACAGTTTACAAATTGGTCTAGAACTTCGTAAAGAGTTTTACCGTTACCGTGTCTCTGCTAGGACAGAGAAGTAACAAGTCCGACCATTAAATTTCACCGGGAAAGTAAGAGAAAGCGGTGTTCGGCGAACAATACGAAGAATGTGTTGCAGTATCCAAAGGTAAAGCGGAATACGCGAGCAAATAGAATGGGCGCCACGGGAATCGATGGAATAAAGGACCTTTACCAAATGGTCGAACTAACGAGCGCGAAATCGCAACAGCCTGCCACAAGTAGCAGCACTTCTGTCGTTCGTGATCCTACCTTCAGTTAAACGTTTCCGGCTATTGTTAAGTGAATCAAAGTCCGTTGTTACATGCGCTAACGACGAAAATTCGTGCGGGCCAATTGAGTCGAATTCAAAGGAAAATAGTCTGCAATGAGCACTCATGAAATTTTACGACCGATCCGAAATGTTCATAACTTTCGTTCAAATTTCACGCAAAAACATTAAATGGAAAAGACGAACAGAGAGGAGCAATATTTTAGTAAGAAAATGAATTAATTTATGTCGTTGGATGACCATCAAAATTTCTGCATCTTCAGAAAAAAACTTTAGCACGCTGTAGCGCCGTGACATTAGTTCTGAGAGGAAAATGTTTATCACCTTTTTCTTCCTCTTTAAATTCCCCGATGGCCGATATTTTTGAAAAAAAAATAAAATTATTCGAAATTAACACGATCACTGCGAATAGAAAACTTTGGCACGCTGCATCTTTGTCATTTTGACTCGGAGAGAAAAGTTTGTAGAAGTCATTTTCTTCCTTTTCTAATTTTGAGAAAAGGGTTCATTTTAAATTGATCTAAAGCCGCCCTTCGGAGCAAACATATAAAAATCCAATGGTGTACAAGTTTCATGGAACTTCAACTTCAGTTCTGATGATGGAGAAAGGCGAACATGAAGAAATTACTGCAGCAATAAAAATAAAAAAATAAACGTAAAGCGGACATAAGGGCGTACGTTTTAATCAGCCGGTAGGAGGAAAATGCCCTGAGAAAGATCAACTAAGATATGAACTTAGTGCGCAAAGTATAGAGCAACGAATTGAAACTCATTTGAAAGCTTAAGAACTACCTGAAGAGTTCGGAAGTATGGTAGATGAAGGAAAATAGATATTTGAATGGAGTAAACAATTGAGAAGGAAAACGGACTTAACGAAATCGTGAAACAGTGCGAGTCCAAGTTCCGAATTGACGTAACCTTATTGTTGGGTGAATTTGAGAAGCGTCTTTCAAGTCACTCTGATTCAAAGGGAAACAGTTAACAGCGACGCTTCGTTGGATTTCTAAAAACTTTAACGCCAGGTCCAGTGATGCGGAGAGGCGAACCGGAAGAGCATACTTCAGGAAACAAAACAAAACGTTGAAACGAAAAGGAAGAACATTTTACAAGGAAAATTAGCTAATATATGGAGGAGGTATCAGCGAGAAGAGTTGGGAAAGTGGGCACACGAAGAGAGGTCGATGTTCGAGTGAAGCAACCGAGCGAGACGGTAAACATTCTTGGCGAAAGGATAGCGGAGCCGAGTGTGTTGAGTGGAATGATGCGAGTCGAAGGGGTAACCGGAGGTAAGATGAAACTCCGTCTTTCTCGAACCCTCACTTCCACTTTCTCTCTCTCTCTCTCTTCTTGCTAGAACGTAACCCCGTTTTCGCTTACTTCACTGCCGACGTTCCCAGAGGGTAGAAATTGTAGTGCGAGAGCAACGAGCACCGAGTTGGTTTGCCCGGTTTCGCTTGAACCTGCATTTAAATCTGAATTTACGTTGCAGCGAGTCTATTAAGTATACCGGATAGGATTGTAGCACGAGAGGAGAAAGGGTGGGTAGGACGAAAAGAGGGTGGAAGTGACGAGGGAACGGGAGAGTACCTCGTCGCCCCGATTCGAAAGCTCTAGTTTACCGTAGCAATGGTGCACACACTGGTACATTGAGTTACAGTAAGACCTATTGCTTGACTGAGCAATACTCCCTCGTTCCAATTTTGACTTTAGTACGCAAAGATCTTCTGATTCTACAGGAGGGTCATGATATACGAGGTACTGAAACGAGTGTAGATCGCGAATTATGATCACCTACCGTGATATTAGTTTTTTAATTATTCACCAGCGTTTTTAGTTTTTTTAATTTTCACTAATCAGCGCCAGGTACTTTACAAGGTACCTTAATCCTCAAAAATAAAAACAATGTAACTCTAGCTATACTAATAAACCAAAGAATAATTGAAGTTATAGTGGTTGAAATAAAAAAGATCAACTCTATTTCATGCATAACTTCAATTGGCACATGAATCCCATCATGGCATATGATGTTTGACGTACCAGTACTTAAATAAAACTTAAACACTCGTAGAAGAGGGTTTTAACTTTTTAAAATTAGCTCGTTTCCAAAAGACGATTGTGAAGTTAACAGGCACATTTCTCTACTCGTTAATTCTACCTGTAGTCAATATACCAGCGCAACTGCCTTTTAGCACTGCTCAACGCTCCCTTTGACTTACTTCGCTAGCTGTACCAATGAAGAGGTTGTAATGGAGAGCACGCGAGTGTGAACAAGCTGTCGTGGTACCAAAGAACTCGCCGAGTACAAGCCTTTGTGACTATGTGACATAATTACGCTTTTGATGTGTCACCGTGCTGCACCAGACGTGGGTGCACTCTGGAAGACGGAGCTATGAGAAGGTAGTGCGAATGGTAAAGAGGTGAACGCCAGAGGTGAGAGTTCCCGCCGGAAGTGGGAAGCAGAACAACGATAAATGCTGATTTCAACATATAGCACATTAAATTGCACGATATGTATAATAAAAGACGTACGTATACATATGGATTTTGATATAAAAATATATCACTGCTGGAAAAAAGCACACATATTTTTGAGGACAAAACACAAATTAGCTTCGTCTGATTAAAAAAATTTGAATAAACACATTAATTTAAAGCATTTATCATGAATAAATTATTTTCATTTATCTGTTCCCTCCAATGAGTGGTCCACGGTTGCCAGGAGTTCCGAAATTCCTGAGTGTGAGAAAACAAAAGTTTAGTTGACGATAATCAATGGTCGGAGGGTTTCAATATTTTGTCCATTTTATCGGTGAGAAATACATATTTCAATTTTTAAACCAATGATCCCTAAATCCTCTTTCATACCTCTGTCCGTTTCGGTTGAATCTGATTGGTGCTGCACCAGTGCTTTATGTTTCTCGCTATAGATTCAAACGTCAATAAATTATGAACAAAGTGAATATTTTCGTTAGCGGATAAACGCCGATGCTGGAGAATTTAATAACGAAAACTACGTTCTGCTATGTTTCTGACAAAGCAAATCCCGCGTCACCTACAATATCATAGGAAATGCTTCTACATATCACGACCTTCGATCATGTAACGACAGCTCAACGCTCGAGAGATTGTGGAAAATACGAGGGGTTAGGATATTTTCGTTCTCGAAACGAGCTTTCGAAAGCTCAGGAGACAAAAAGGTCCAAATAGTGCCAAGACACGTGTCATTTTGATCGCTGTCGTTCTATTGTCAAGGTACACTCATAATGTCTAGTCCTAAAATATTCGCGAAAGGATATTGCATCTTGAAATATCCTGATCTAAAATATACTATTTTTTATTTAAAATGGTCGATATTTATATATCTTGATTTGAAGGATTTGATCCAATACCGGAATTTTTTTTATTCTACTACACATTTTCAAAGCACGTTTGATCGGCAATTTCCCGCTGATTATCAAACTGCCAACTTCACAGTAATACATTTTTTTTTAAATCGAGTAAAAAGTCGGAAAAAAAAACCTTTTTCTTCCAGTTCTTCACGTTTTTTCCTTATGGAACCTTCAAAGTTCTAACGAAAAATGTCGTTGCTGTTTGACGGCGTTACATTTTTATTGGTTCATCTGTTCCATCATATAATTTTTTGAATATCATGTCATGAACCGAGTATATGATCTCATTTTTGCAACATATTTTCGAACGCTGAAGAGGCCAAAAGGTCGAAATCACGGAGACACGTGTTACGTCGATCGTTCCGAGCCTAAAACGTCATTCAAAACGAGGTCGTACCTATTACGACGTCCCACATGGCGATCTACAGCTCCAATTTTTCGAAGGTCCGACTGTAAGTCTCTACGAAAAAAAAAAAAAAAGAATATAAATGATGGTCTGTGCGAAATTGTCGGCGATATCTGCGAAATTCTCATAGGATATCTCGATGGCGATAAATAATACGAGGAATGGTAGAGAAACGAGTTTTTGGAGCGTTCGAATAGCCGAGAGGGACGATCGTTCGACGCAGTACCTTCGGCCGTTTTTCCCGCTCTCATATCCGTCGCGTTCATCTCCCTATGTTTTTATCACGAGCTCCACATACCAGCAGCATCCTCGTATATAGTAAGCGCGCTCGATTTTACTCGAGTCGAGACCTACTACGAATTTTTTACCCTGTGTTCTATCGGTACCATCAACACTTCCGGGTCGATCCTTTTCGTTTCTTCATTATTTTTCCGTCCTCGCTTTGTTTGGAGTATCCTCCTTATCCTTCAATTAAAATTCCCGTCGATGGTCTTTGTCGGTGGCACAGGGAGACGGCAAAGATATGTTGTAAACAAATTTGCAGAGTTTATCTTCTCTGGAACATAAAACGGGGAAACACGAGTCTTACCCAATACCACTTGGTATTGGTCTCTACCTAGTTCTCACCCTGCATCTCATCGATTACTTATTTGTCGGCGCTCCAAAGGATCACGTCGGAAAATCAAATTCTCCAACTACTTTACTCCCGTCACTTCTGCTTCAAAGTACTCGACTCTTCCGTTCAACCTATTTGCTTGGTGATATCACGTTCAAGGAGTTTGCAATTCTGATCTTTGAACGTAACCTTAAACTAGGACGAGGGCCACGCAGTACAAAAAAAAAAAACGGAATAATCGTCCTGCTTGCGTTCAAATTCTTGTAAACAAATGTGAGTGTGTAATGTGCATATGTGAGTATATATGCATGAGATTGTGAGTTTGAGTGTGTGTGTGAATGTGAGCGGCATCGTGATCCTGATAGTTATCGTGAGTGTAAGTGTGAATGTGAGCGTGAGTGTAAATTTGAGTGTGAGTGTATATGGGTAAAAAGCTGGATAGAAATGCACAGTCAAAAGGGAGGATGCAGTGGTGTGAACGAACATTTGCCAGCAAAGACCTCGGAAACGTATTTCTGGGATAGCTCATCCCCTCAAGCTCGCCTCTCCATCACTGACACACCACCGACATCGTGTACCCGAGTTTACCCAACGTTGAATCCACAGTTTAAAGATACTGGCGCCCTAGCACTCCCGCTATTTTCTTTCGGAGATCGTATATCGTTAGGGCGCTAGCGAAGATAACCACCATACGACTCAACAGTATGGTGAACCGTCTGGGCTAGGAAATTGTTAAGCTTGAGTATTCACGGAAATTTACACCGATTTTTATTGCAAAATATTTTTATTCAAATGTTAGCTCATACGAAAATCTCAACATTTTTGAATGAATTCTTTATGCAGTCCCTTTTTTCTCGTTTCAACCCCTTCAGCATCCTCATTTTTTTAATCATCTCGCCTCCAACTTTTGCAAGGACATCTTAGAGGACTCCAGGTGCAAATCTCACGATTATATTTCCATCATCCGTTGCAAAGTTGGAAATCTCGTAACCGTTCAACTCGTTCATGCTTTCACGTTTTTCCTTTTTTTTTTTTAACTTGATTTGCAATAAGCTTTTCACTCGAGCGTAAAGTACGTTGCAAAAAGACGACGAGAGGGACGCGGAAGTTGCGCATATCATGGAAATCTTTCGTGGGTAGTTACGGAAAGTAAGTGCACGTTTGTCGGAATACGTTCTAAGTTTCATGTCGCGTTTAACGATACATCCAAGGTGACCGATTGGAAAGTTTATCGGGACCCATCTTTCCTCGATCGTTCTCGTACTTTATACATGTCGTCCAACTATATATGAGCTACGTTTTGGTACCATTCAAAAATATTTTCCAAATTCGTCGAATATTTTCTCATTTCATAATATTTGAATTTAAAATATTTTTCTCAAGTGGATAAAAGTTCAATGAACATTGAATTAAGCGAAAATAAAATTAATTCAATAATTTTGACATATGACGGCTTTGAAATCGCTCGCAAATTATCCATTATCTCCATTTTTATACCAGGTTTTCCTTCCAAACTATGAATTATTTCAAGTTACGGATACCCCTAAAATTTGAAGATAAAACTCTTGAATAATTGTAAGAAATCCACAGAACATAGTCTGATCTTGAATAAGAGTTATGAATTAAGGATAAAAGTTATGAGCTATATCAGGTCGAATTAAAAAGATCGAAAATTTTATCGGTGGATAAAATGTTTTTTGGAGTTTCAGGGAGTTTTATGGAGTCAAATTTTCAAAATCTTTTTATGCTTCCACTAGCTCAGCGATCCCAGTTTGCCCAAGTACTCAACCACCCGAACTTAAACTTATCTGCCTAGTTCATGCAGCATCCAAGTTTGTGCACACGAGACGACGTCATTAGAAGCGGAAATCAAAGTTCTTATCGGGGGGAGGGGGTTAAGGCGGAATCTCCGGTCCACTCTCGGTGAATCTTATCCGACTTAGTATCTTCTGAGAAGCTCGTGGTCTATACATGAACCCAGAAGATAGCCAAGAGACACGGAGGCGAAGAAAAGTTTCATAAGATTCTGGAAATAGTTTGACACCCCATAAAGTCCGTCATTAGGGAGGCTAGCGATACTTCTGTGTGTGTTAAGCACGCCGCTCACCACTTCCTTTTCTCAGCTGGTCTGAGCGTTCTTCAGGCTTTTTTGCTACCTTTAAAATGTATTTTTATCTTCCGACTTATACGTCCGGGAAACGAGTTTTTCTTCTATAAAAGACAAAAGGGCGAAATAAAAGACAAGAAAGATTTGCGAAGAGGAGCGAAAAGGCCGAAGCTCTTAAACCAGTCACTTTGAAAAATCATAAGAAAAACTAGAAAAGTAGATAACACCCTTCTTTCGAAATATCTTACACTCGAACCTCGTCAAGTACATGACAAGCACCATTATTGTGCAATTTTGTAAACTTGAAGATTCAGAATGCCAAAATGGTGCGAGGCGAAATACAATTTTTGAACTATATATATAGCTTTCAGATCAACCCGATAAATATATTTTAGTCTTCGAAGTCTCATTTTATCTGTCGAAGAGTACATTTAGATTTGGAATGCAGCAATTCTCGATGCGGTAGAAGTTGGATTTAACATAATCAATTATTTGTTGAGTTTTTACTAGATAGAAAATTATTTAGACATTTAAAACCATATTTTTGTCATAAAGAAGCAAAAATAAGAAGTTCTGCACGCTAGCCCGAATCCCGTCTTCGACAAATAAAATCAGAACACGAAAATTTGTTCACTGACTTCACTTTTTACTTCACAATTCTGGTCTAAACCTCCGTAAAAAATGATAAGCCTTTAAAATATATATACATATATAGAAGATGAATAAAACAATTATAAATTTGCTAAAATGATTCGCACTGTTTTTAAAAAGATGATTAAATTTTCTGGTTTATTGCGGGATAATCGGTTTTTCAACAACGAAAACTGGACCACGAATTTTATAAAATCATTGTCACTTCCCCGTCATCAGATCCTTAGCTTTTCCTCACTTACTGCAACATACACTTTTATGCCTCGTCTTACAGCCGCGCAAAAGTTATCCCTCTATAAAAAAAATAAATAAAAAAAATAAAAAAGACCGTACAGAAAATAAACGAGTCTATATACGTGGGCTTGCCACTAAGTTGCGGTCACGTTGGTAAGCGCAGTTGGAGGTTTGCCGGAGATTGTCGTGTCTTGTGGTACATATTAAGGCTACTCTACTCACACCGAGGCTACACCGAGAATACAGAAGGGAAACGTACGTGAGCTTGAGAAGCACTTGTCGTGCGTGACAGTGGAGCTTTCGACCGAGCCCTGATCTCTCCCTTTATATCTTTGTGTGTATATGTATGCCACACGTTAAAGCTCCCCGTTTTATACGCGCGCGTGTCAGTAATAAAGACGAGACCCGTCTCGCCTAGATATACTAGGTTGCTGCCACGTTATCAGGAGTTGGCCGCTCTTGGTATACCAAACTTCACTTCCTTATCTTTCGCTTCCGTTATTTCAACGAGCGCGGGACAAACTTGGCCAGGACACGAGGCTTGCGAAAACACGCTTGATGGTAAATGAATGAGTGCTAGGGACGAAGATGAAGAGGAGGAAAATGAGAAGGCTTGAGGAAGGGCGAGAAAAAGTGGGGGTAAATATGAGGGTAGTTGTGGGTGTACGCAGAATGTAAAGCGTAAGTACGTTAAACACTGTATTATGTTATAAATATAGGACTGTCCTTGAAAAGTTTCGTGAGGATGTTAGGGCCAACTTTGGCAAGAGCGAAGCAGAGGGGGAAGAGATATGAGAAGGCGCATGAAAGCGGTAAGTTGATGCAGGGCAGAGCTTGTGAGAAAGCTCAAACTCGATAATAACTTTTGGAGAACAACGACGAAGCGAAGCTCCCGATTGTCGGCTTCGCCCGTTCCTTACGTTATATGTATATGAGGCTGCTAATTGTTCCATTCGCACCCCTCGAATAACACGCTCGTCCCACGGAGCTTTTCAGAAGTTTTTGGGGGCTTTCCGCCAGTCGAATACCGCAGCTCGACCATAGTTTTTCTTGCCAGTCTATGCGGTTAGTGCAGTGGTAGACTCTTCTTATTGGAAAATCAATATTTTCGGGGTCGTAAGATAATAGTTTTTGCTGAAAGTGTCACGCTTGTAAAAATATTAATTTGGAGTTCCTTGAAACTTCAAAATTCAATTTATTAATTTTCGAAACTTCATTAATTTATACTTTCAAAGTCCTGGAGATTCCATTTGAATTATTTGAATCTGAAATATGGTTTCTTGAAATAGTAAAGACTCAATTTGAATGTAACAAGTGCTGAATGTTTAATTTGAAATCCTCAAATTCAAAATATAGAATCCGAAGTCTTTAGAATGTTTTAAACATTGCAATAATATATGTTTATGGAATTTCGCGAATAACATAAATGGGAAAAATATGGATGGCATAAATACTCTGCATAGATAATTTTGAGATTATGAAAAAAAATATTGATTTGATGAAGTCATGAAACAGCTGCCTATGGGAAGCTGGAAAGAAGAGACGCAGTGGTCGTTCCTCGTAAAGAAAACGTCAACTCGGACGACCACACATACATTTTTTTTGTAAAAACTTGGCTTCGTTTCGGTGGTCATTTCATTTTTACCGTACATAATAAAATCCCGGCTGGACTTAATTTTTGCATAGAATTTGTCAGTGTGTCAAAGACAAAGGAGAGTTGGATGTCTCTCATAGATTTAATTGCATAAAGACTTCATGTTCGTATGCTGCTTGGAGAGCACTTTAATATTCCGTTTGTACTGGGTTAGCCTCTGAGTAAACATCACGCAAGTAAAATTACAAGCTCGGTTTTCTTTCTCTGTTAGTTAAACTATTCTGTAACGCAGCAATGAGAATTCACACCATAAGAGCTTCTCACTAATCATGCGAGGAGAGAATTTCATAGCATACTCAAATAATCATGGTGTCGTGGCAACTATACCGTTGGAAATATTAATTACGAGCGCATACGGATTTTTGATAGCAACATTAACTCATTATTTCTGTAATAGTCTTCAATTTAATGGGAGTGTAAATCATTTCCCGTAACAACAACAATAGTTATAAAGCGCATTTTCAAGCATATGATTACTCAAAAACATGTTTCATGAATATAAGTATGAAATAAAATAAAAATACACATTCGTATTTTCAGATTCGAATAAAAATACTATAATGATTATTGGGCGATGGAAAAAATAATCACTCTGGTATTCTAGCATATTTCCACGAGTTTGAATTGAAAAAAAAAAGTTTCTATGTTCCTTTATTTATCTTAATTTTTTTCGATATAATCTCGCAACTTTTTCCTACGAATAAAGCAGGTTAGTATTTTTTTCTAAAGCAATTAATATCCCATCATTGCTAAGACAAATGAAAAAAAGTCGGCTGAATTAAATAATAACTAGATCGTTATAATTTAGTAACGTGGATTTTTAATAAAAACTTGCTATAGCAATTTCTACCCGGTACAGATAATTACTCTGGTAAAACATCAACATTTCATGACTTCCCTGCGTTTTCGATCCCAAAAATGAAAAATTCTTCAGTGCAGTCAAAAGTGCATATACTCGAGCGAATTCACATATTGAGCTCCAATTAAAACTCAGCCTGTAAGCTCCAAAACCGAGCGTCTCAAGCTTCAGTCGATAACCTCCCCAGTCTTTTCCCCTGGTAAAAAGCTCTCTTAACTCGCGCTATTAAATTCTCTTTTACGTAGCAATAATTCACCGCTATCTGACAAAATTATTCGTAAAAACGTTGACTTAATCCTCGCAAATGGTAGAGAACGAAATTTAAGAAGAAAAAAAGCCCGCCCCCCCTTTTCGCATTTATTTCTCGCAGGACGATATCCACAATACCAAGCGATGGTCGAAGGGTACAGTGCCGTGAAGGAAGTGAAATAAATATTAATTCGCGCCCATATCTGGTACACACACACGTATACACAAAAGCTCGGCCAGATAACGTTGAAGTGGCCGCGTTTATTCTGATTCATCGCGAGCACTTCGCCCTGCATATTAAATCCACAATGTGAAGGAGGAGGTTCATGAGCTTTCTCACGCACGCACGAATCCGCCAGTCATGGTTTAGCCCCTTCACCGAAGTGCCAGACACGCTCGTACGCCTTACACTATGACAAAGACAGCGCTCACCGCAATATCCTGCGTTGCTGAAGCTGTAGGCCAAGAGTCTCGCGTTCCACTTGCTTTCCACCTTCGCGTTTCAGCCTCTGCTCTTAGGGCTGACGCTTTCCCCCGTACCGTCTTATCTAACCGTTTAATATTCACTGGATGTCATGAGACACTCCAGACTGCCGAGGTTTGCCACTTCAGCCGTGACCTCACTTTCCGCAATACTCCGTTTGGCGAATCATCCTCGGGAGGTGCTGCGGAAGGTCTTCCTGGTGAAGGTATCTTCTTAGCCGTCAATGTGGCCTCTTCTGCCGGTTCACCGCACTTTCTCACTCGTTGTCCCACAGTAAGGCAGCGAAGAGGAATAGCAGTAACACGAGCACAGAGTCGAATATCGAGCGCACTTTGGTAGCGCGCTCGATCTACCTCTAGAGCCCTTGAGAGTGCACAGAGTGGCGCACGGTACTGAAGAGGGCCTCGCAGCATAGCGCGCGGTGGAACCTCTTCATGGTATTACGAATACATCCACCTCAATGCCAATGATTCAAAAAAGCTAGGAGACTCGCCAAAAGTATCACGAATGGTGGGTTTCCCAGTCTGAGCTGCCCGCCGTGTTGCATCGCAGCTGGATGCTCTCCTGTTCAACAAATAAAAAAGACAAGCGTTGTTATTTTTTATTATTTTGGATTATCTCCGGAGCTACCTATATTTGCGACTACTTTTCTCGTTGAATTCCCCTTTATTCAACGTATTGAGGGGATGCTGGTGTGGGTGATTTCGTAGTAAACACTATTGATCATAAATATGCTACAAATATGATTAAAATTCTGCAGGAAGGTAATAAAGACCTTCATGCTTCAACGCCCGGTCTGATTTGACACATCTGAGTCCCAGGAACGTCTATGTTTTACTTCAACGGAGCTTTTGACAGTTTTTCAGAGATACAGTAATATAATTTTTTTTTACGTTTGTTGTATGTCTTGAACGGTAATTCGACCGGACGCCGAAGCATGAAGGTTTTCATTACGTCCCTGTAGAATTTAAATCATGTTTGTAGCAGATTTACGATTAACCTTTAGAGGGCCGGGATTTAAGGGATTTTCTCCCCATAGAAAAGTAGGAAAATGATATCCCCCAATCACCCAACTAAGGTCGAAACTTTGGGGGGTGGGGGGTTGACGCCTGGAGGCGTCATCCCGGCTCGGTAGGAAGAAGCCCCTTGTAAAATTTTTTTAATTAAAAAAACAAGGAAAACACACCTGCTAGGGGGTTTTTGGGATCGCTGATCACGAATCCAGACTAAGAAATACAAAATTCAAAATGGCGGATCCAATATGGCTACCTCATTGTGCTAAGTTTGCTATTTTCTCTTCAATATACGTAGATCTGTACACATAGAGGGTTTTTGGGCTCCATGAAAACGATTTGGAAGTCAGAATTACAAAATTCAAATTTGACAGATACACACACACACACACACACACACACTCTCAATACGATAAAACTGACAAACATCTCAATGTAAATCAATATCATCTTGTTTATTGCATGGACTGTGTCAAAGGTAGATGTGAAAAGTTGTAATAGTGGATCAGCCAAATTGAATTTTGCCACTCTGATTCCAGAATCGTTTTCAGCGACCCCAAAAACCCCCCTGTCTGCAGATTTATGTATATTGAATAGAAACTAGCAAAATTAGCAAAAGAAGGCAGCCATATTGGATCCGCCATCTTGAATTTTACAATTTCGAGTCCAGATTAGTGATCAGCAACCCCAAAAACCCTTATAATCACTCAATTTCGGGGATTGCCGGAATGACGCGTACAGGCGTCATCCCGGCCGTCTAAGGGTTAATGGTGTATACTACAAGTGGCCTAATTGACTTCGGCATCCCTTTGAAAACATTAACGTGGATCTATCGCGTTATTTATTCAGAGTTAAAGCTACTTGTGTATTTATTCAATTCATAACAAATTGAAAAGACAAGCATTGTCATTTTCGATTATTTAGGGCTACCTCCGGAGCTCTTTATTTTTGCTACGCTTTTTCTCGCTGAACGCCCGATTGATAAACGTATTAAGAAGATTAACATCGGTTTATCGCGTTGTTTATTCAACTGCGACAAATTAAGAAGACGAACGTTGTTATTTTCGATCACTTGGGATAAGCTCCAAAGCCACTTATTTTTGCGACTATTTTTCTCGCTGAACGCTTGATCAATCAACGTATTAACAACATCAACATGGTCTGTCGCGTTATATTTATTCAATTCGTTAAGAAAAGTTGAGAGGCGACACATAAAAATTACATATAGTGACGATTCAAGTCTGCTGTTATTAAAAGGTGAGAGCTCTCAGGTGTATTGTGAGATTGTTGAAGTCGAGGCGGTATTTCCAATTAAGAGATTGCAGAGTTATGGGAATTATTAAATACCAGACAGACTCGAAGCTTTGGAGGGTGACATTTCTTTTCAATTGTCAACATAATTCGTGAACATTTTGAAAAACGATTTGCTAAAGAAACGAAAGTAATCTACGAATATTTCGAATTTTGACATGACTCTGTTTCGTCGAATAAACGGAAATCTCATTGTTTGTGGGTTTAAAAAGGCTAGAATAGGTTCGAACCCTGTGCCGGCATCTTGCTATGTTCCATTTTTTAATAGAGTATCTGAAATCGAGTGAATCGTAAGTGTATACCGAAGTTTGAATAAACTCTGTTGATCTTTACTGCTAGAGAAAACGAGTCTGAAGTTGGGCGAAAAGCTTACGGATCGTTATGAAATATACACACAGAAGGAGAGTTCTCGTTGCCTCTTCAGGTACGACTAGGCAGAACGAGGGAAATACAGCACTGAGGAAAACCCCGCAAAGCCGCTCTCGGAAACAAAAGAATAAATGAGATGAGAGACAAAAGGATCGGGTTGATGAAATAATACTAGATCGCCGGCAGTGTTAAACCAAGTGGGCGAGAGGACGCGAGTTAATATGCCATGCCACAATCTTGCGACCAACAAATCCACATTATTCGTAGTTGAAAAGTGGAAAAAAAAAATCAACACATTGGAACTCTGATGCATACATTTATGAAAGGTATAGAATACAGATTCGAGTATGTAAGTGGAGAACAATCAAGGAATCAATTTGATTTATTAAGTTATCACCATCCATTACACTTCTAGTTGCAATGACAATGGTATCCGAAGTACATGATTATCCACATACTGCGCAATCACCCGAATCAATGAAACTCCATTATACGGAATAAAAATCATTTTCCCGTTTTTGCGTTTCGAATAATTATTTGGAATGAGGTAATGAAGCGGTGAAACAGCGAAGTGTTGGATTATAACAATACGCAATACGTTATTTATCGGTACATTTCTATATATAGGATTCAACACACAGTCGCGAGTTTTCAATATGCTTTTGTACAACGTCTATTTATTGTATTATCACTTTGACGATTTTCGAAAAATGATTCGTTATAATCAAATAATATTCCAATAATTCTTGAGGAAGTACTTTTTCAAAACTTCAAAAATTATATTTGTTTTCCTTCTTTATTTGATGCCTGCGCCCCCGACCAGCAGCACTTGATTCGCTCGTGCCGCAAATGTTGTGGCAGGCATCAATACATACAAATTATTTTTTATTTTTCCGTACTTTCGACCGACTATAAAGAAAAATAGTATACACTACACGGTCAGAAGTTTGAAAGCCCTGAACACCACGATATGATGACGCGCAGTGCAGGAATTGCAAGTTTTCTGCCCTTGCAGTGTATTATACTATTACTGTTTCACTCGAGAACGAAAAAAAAAAATCGTTCAAAACAATAATAATACAAGGGGTTATATAATTAATATTGTAGTGTCGAAAAATAGGCTTACCATTGAGCACATGAACCAGTACGGTTTTCGAATTTGCGTTGCTGGGATGACACGTGTAGCGTCCGCTGTCGGCTTGTTGTGCCCTCTGAACTAGAAGATACGAAGTGGTGATTTCGCCCTTTTCCGTGATGACGGATACTCCGCCTCTTGGGCTGTCGTAATTGATTTCCTGCGGGCATACAATTCGTCCATTAGAAAGGAAATTCTCGGAGCGAAAGATAAAGTGCAAAACGATGATTATATTGACCAGTGATTTCGCGAGTTAGCCAAGTGAATGGCGTTTTAGAGGATTGCAGTGCATCACGCACTCTAACACACGGAGATTGTATTGTATGTTGCGGACTTCGACACGTTTAGTTCTGGACCAGATAACCATCGACTCTGGATTTGGCTGGGAACATGCAGTTAGCGGACACCGGACTCGATACGACGTGCAGAAATCGTCGTCCCTCAAAGTAATCACAGATAACGATGGGACAACGGACGTACGTATCTAGTGTCACTCACCTCCTCGTTGTGGGTCCAATAAATGGCCGGTGGTGGTTCCGGACTGTGACGCACTATACACGTCAGATTCATCGTGCTACCCCTGTTTATGTACATTTCCGGACCTCCGACGACCGTCGTCACGGGCTCTGCTCGACCATAAAACACAGGGGAGATCTCACAGCTCGATGTATGCATACATTCCGCATGATATACTACTCGAATAGGTGGGTATATTAGCCGCATACAGAAATTTATGGTACATGGTATGTCCAGCATGCGAGAGCGATTACAGTCACGAGAGAGAAATATTAATAACCGTATACCGGTTATTAAGGTTGTTACGCCGGGGCCACGCGATTTTGTCAAATTAGCGATGAATGCGGATAATTGTTTTTGTAAAATTTGATTGATTAATCGACGCTCGTTACTTATAGCCTACGCTGCCCGGTATATGTGATTTCAGTACGGAAATATTTTGCAAAGGCGTAATCATTTTTTAGTAAGTTAATTTAGTCAGCGAAAATATTTTCAGAGTGTCTAGTTATTATTGGCCGAGTTAAACTAGACATTAGGAGTTCCCAAGATTCGATGGGAGAATTGCAAAAAAATTTACATAATCGTACTGCTGATAATATTTCTTTGACCTTTTCACTGTTGAATATTACGTCTGAAAATGTTCCTACGTTTTTCACGAACTGTACAATATTCAATTAAGGAGTTCACTAATATTTACTAGTAGCCCGCCTATTTAAGAATATTTTGGATATGTTTAAAGAATTTTGAAGAAAGTGAATATGGGCCTGTAAAAAGAACTTGTTTACAACAATTAAAAGTTTTTGGATTCAGAGAAAACTTTGACTGAACAGTACCAAACCATGCGGAACTCCACAAAAATTTAAGCTTTTTCAGAAGTTTCCACATTTTTGCAAAATTTACATATTAATGAAATCTCAAGAATGTCGACTATCCAGAAATGTCTTGATTATTCAGAAAAAAAGAACGTCAGAAAAAGTTCAAAGAGTATCAGAGATCTTTAGACAACACTGGGTATTCAGAAAAATGTTGGATTTATCGAAATATCTAAGATTCTGATATTTAAATTGATAGGCCCAACTTTGAACTCAATTCGAAAATTAACTCTGTATGCATTCTACAAAAAACTATAAGTCAAAGTGAGATTTCAAGTACTAACTCAAGTTCGAGCTTAAGATACGTTAACTTGTATCGTGAATTCAATTATTCAAAAAACTCCCGATTTATTTTGAAGAATTTCACGGTTTTCCAGATCAACATTTTTCGTAGCTCGAGTGCATAAATTTCTCCGTGTGCTCTAGTATCCCAAGTATCGGTAGAGATAGAAGAAATAAGAACAAACCGACGACTGATAGATGCATGGAGTGTCCAATTGGCGGGGTCGTTGAAACCTGACACTCGTAAGTCCCCGAGTCCCGTCGCTGTGGAGACTTGACCTGCAACGTCCAATCCTCCGTTCTCGGATAATGCAACGCGACGAATCTACCGTCGGACGTGTATGTATCGATGCCGACTGTGAGCAGGTGAATGTCCCTGTGCCTCACCCACGACACCTGAGAAATGGAAACGCCCAATGACGTTCATCGAATTGGAGCCACCCCCGCACTTCTCATTCATCTTCTCTTCAGTCCTCCTCATTTTGAACCGTACTCGCCGATTCATCCGTATTTAAGCCCTCTACACACTCACACATACAAATAAACACGCCATCGAATTCACAGACATACTGTACGTAAAACCATTGAGGCACAAATTCTCCAGAGCAAGGAACGTACAAAGCAAAGGACATTTAGTGAAATTCCATTGAGTCCCGATAAATAGAATTAATCGATCGAGTTTATCTGCTCCTGAAAAGGATCCGTTCTCGCATTGGAAATAGCAGTTTCCTGTCTGAGAAAAGGAAGCAAATAAAGTGGAGACAAGTACGAAAGAGATTTTTTGTCGTCGACGGGCAAGTAACCCATCCTCGTCTTTGGGAAAAGCGACAAGTTTCGTTCACTAAGAAGCTCCGTGCTCCACAGTTATATCTCGCCTGGTCTAATTACGTGGAATTCGTTTTTCGGGTTTTCCTTTTTCTTTCGTTTTTCGTTGTTGTTTTTTTTTCCGTTTATTTCGTTGGTCATTCGGTCTCTTGGTTCTTGCCAAGTTGAAGCCACCAGCGGACTACGTTCGATCACGCCACCCGTTATTGCTGGTGGATTATGTCTGACTTCTTCGGACTACTTCTACTGCGTCTATTCCGCATCGTTAACTCGAGACGAAACGTCTGACCGCACAGCGACCATTTCCACTGAGAACACTACTGCGTCGGCAAACGCTCGTGGTGAACCAATTGCTTTGCACTGATAAATATGTCTAGAGAGATATTCTACATTACTATTAATGATATGTATGCGCATGTGAATATTTTTGCGATAAATAATAGTATATTTTAAGGTCTGTATTATTAATCTTTATACATTATAAACCGACCAAAGGAGACGTCGAAAGATGAGAGTCTAGAATCCGAGTACTTCGAGAGAAAAAAAATGACCACACAGCAATCATTTCCACTGAGAACAATGCTGAGTTGGCAAACGCTCGTGGTGAACCAATATCTTTGCCCTGATAAATATATCTAGAGAAATATACCACATGACGATTAATGATATATATGTATACGCATGTTAATATTTTAGCGATGGAATATATATTTTTAGGTCTGTATTATTAATCTTTATACGTTATAAACCGACCAAAGAGGGTTTCGAAAAATCAAAGCCTTGAATGCAGGTAGAAAAGAAAGAAAATGACAGCACAGCAACCATTTCCACTGACAACACTGCTGAGTTCGCAAAAGCTCGTGGTGAACCAATTTTTTTTTTTTTATTGATTAATATACCTAGACAGATATACTATGTGACGATTAATGATATATATGCGCATTTTAGCGATGAAATATATATTTTTATGTCTATATTATTAATATTTACGAATCAATTGATTTAAGAAAATTAAATGGAACCTCCATTTTAATTCGATGGTCCTTTTATTTAATATTCCTTGATTCATGTATGTTTCACCTTTTTCGGAAGTCAGAACATCCACCCATTTCCGGTATACGAGATGAAACAGCAAATTTTATTTCAGCACTTAAATAGTCTTTAATTAGCTATTAGCCGTTAATTTTGGGATACGTTTTTCAAGTAAGTAAAGAAAAGAATTTCGATCTCCTAGCATCTTCGAAATGAGTCTCCACGAGGATCTCGAATAATCTGGACCCTCATGAAGAACTAGAACAATTGACGCAATCAATCGATCGAATTATGCGGTTATAAATATAAGAATAATCAAGGCATCGAATCATGCTTATCAATCGTAAAATAATCAAACGATGGAGTGATTTTTAGTATCATAAAGCCACGGCGTAATCAAATCGTACGTAACCCTAGTTTTTACATCACTACGGTCCGCAAATATGACAGCTATCTTTTCAGAATATATCTGATGTATATATGAGCATATTTGAACGACACACCCTTGGTTATACTTCATTTTAATCGGGATCGAACGACCACGTAAAATGTTCATAACCAATTTAATCGTCGTACTCTCATATCCAAACCAACCAAAATGTCGAACGAAAATAATTTACGGTTAATCCACGGTATCACTGCTGCATAAGCGAACCGCGGTGCAGTATAATTTCGTTTATTGCTGAGTCGCGTACGGAGAGCGTGTTTGCAAGCTCGACCGCTGCTACCACGGTGCACTCGTTTAGTCGTTACGCTATATTTCTAGGCCATTCCGATATCCGGATACATAAAAATAAAAGAAAACTAAATTCTTTTATTAATTTCGTCGAGGATTGCCGCAATATCCTCGTATCGCCGTTCGTGATCCTCTCTCGTTATACCCAGATGAATAACCGTTCATTCCCTCCTCACTTTTACCCCCGAAACCGTCGTTTCGCAGCTTCGAGCTCACTCGTTTGGCACTATTCGCGTTAATGAGCAAACGGAAAAACCCGCCTACGCTTCATCAGATACTCTAGCTTTGGATTTAACGTGATTTACTTGTCAAAGAGAAAAATCGAGCAAAGCCACATGCGCGGCTAGCAATGTTAAACGAAACTATTCCGTAGTGAGTCGGAAATTCTTACAAACTCCAATACCAATCCAACTACTTTACAACAGTCATGAGGCAAACTTTCCAATGGGTGCCCATCAATTAACCGCTCCAATAACCACAGGCCCTTCGGCTGCTTAATTTGTACCGGAAATTAATGAGAAACTTTTTCATGAGGGCAGTAAGTGACCCTTTGCAGGGCAGCAGTTCACAGTTTCTTTAATGACATTTATTTTTAAATACAGAGGTTTATGAGAAAATTTTAGATGGCAGAAAAATCTAAACCACTCTGTACGTTCCAAGTTCACTTTTCAATCTGCTTTAACCTTAGTTTACTTGTGGCATCAAAAGACTTTTTTCGAAATTTTGTTCAAATTTTACTTTTCAAGACTCACGAAAAATTACGACAATTATCCTGTTAATAAGGAAATCCGCGTAAATGTACGTACACCCATACATTTTTTCGCAACCACTTTTCTCGACATTATCCACCACTTTGAGGCTTCCAATACGAGAAGCCCGAAGGAAAATAAAATTCCACAAGAATAAAGCTGTGAAAGCAAAAAAAGAAATCTTCAGAGAATAAATTAATTGTTGTTAATTAAAATATCAGTTTGCGAATCGTGAATTCTGAAAAACACTTAATTGCTTTTACGAAATGTTTCATGTCACTACTTTTCATTGTGTTTTGGTTCATTAGAAAAACAAAATAGTATTAAAACTCATTTTATTAGCGCTGATTTACGTGATTCAATAAAACTTTTTCTCTCAGGGTTGAGATCAATGTAATTTTTCCGGAAATAGCTTAAACAGAGCCGGAGATTAATGACGCCCTTCTCTAAAATATGATCAACCATACAAGATTACTCTCAAATCAATTAGCGAGCCCTATCGTCGCAGGACTCCACGCCTCTGTTGTCGTCTGACCCAATCGTGGTTGTTTCTACTGTGCAACCTATCGCGGGCTTCTGCAATGTCTCACAGCAATGGCTGGACTCACGCCCACGGTATAATTGACCATATTGCCGTGGATAGCTGTTGGTCGTGCTTGCCCGTGTCCACTTGGGCTTATAGCAATGCTGTCAAGTGCCGATTGACCAAACCCTCGTACCATGTTAATTCCCCTACATTGCCAGTTTGTGTAGTTATGCTTTCCCATGACGGAGCACAGGATCCGCACCAGGCAAGATGTTCACTGGAGGCTCTATTGTACCATGTTGCATCAACAATATCGAGCTGTGTTGCCCTGTCGTTCACGCTGCCTACTTTCCTTAATCAATTATTCAATCATAACGCTACTCTCGACAACCCGAACACCCGAAATGCGGATTGGTTCATGGGTGCGTTCTGCCATTAGAGGAATTCTATAAAAAATAAATTGATAATAAAATTCCATTTCATTTAAAATAAATATTTCGTAGTAATACCACGTGTGCTTCAAAATATCTGATTAATTTTGAAGCCGAATGTTATTTGATGGATTATTTTTTCCACTTGGACTTCGACCAATCAAAGTGCACTAAAGAGCATCTGGATACATTGTTCCATCGCTTGAGAAGTAACCCACTTTTCTTGTTATGTCATATAGCATAGTTAGCTTGAAATGCGCCGATAATGAGGAGAATAAACACATGAAAGCTCAATTTTTTTCGAAATCCCCGATATAAAACTGTTAGCCTCAAATACTGCAAATACTTGGCCGAAATCCGAGTAGAAATAATAAACCTACACAAATTATTCCTATAATTATTGATTTATAATAATTATTTGTAGTACTCATAAAAAACATGTGTTTTAATGTAATGTTTCTATACAGGAAATAGAATATTCAATAAAATGGAAGAAATATTTTCAAATCATTTATTTCGAAGAAAAATATAGAATATAAATTCCTAGTGTCTTGTAATAATGAATGCCCAATTTTCTCAAATCTCATTCAGCATTACGAAATGGGTTAAAGACTCGATTGGAAGAACCCAGGTGTTTGACTACATATGCGTGAATTATGTATTGATTGATCAATTAAATCATCACTCACCAAGTCTTCGGTTCATCAGTAATTTTTTTTATTATAACAGTGTATAGTGTTTTTGCTATTTCTTCTGCACCTTTCTACAAGATATCGTTTCGTCTATGTTATAAAATAGAATAGCGAAAACAAGACCGACGCTTCGGCACAGCAAAATAAATACGGCGAAATACTCTTGGCGAAGAATTTATTCGCATAATATAGCAATTACTGTCAGATATATCTTGCTTTATAAAATGAGCGAGATAACGAGAGTCATTAGTCGGCAGACAATCCAGCATTCCTCGTTTCTCGTTATAATATTTTCATGAAACCCTCTCTAGTTCCGTTCTCGCGGTTGCCATGGCGGTTTAAAAATATTAAATGTATATACGAGTATCATGAAGACGGAAGCTTTTGCTACAGAACCACTGCGATATTATTTGAAGTACTACTCTTGCAGATTCCTCTGGCGAATGCCGCTAATTACTCGTTCTCCACTATATTAATACGTTAAACCTCAATGCAGTGAAGCTCGTGGCACTGACTAACATTACCTGGGTTAACGATGGCGGCGATCTTGAATTGGTGTATCTCTAATTTTTTCATTGTGATTTTGTTTTTATTTCCCATTAATTATGGTACGTGGAGCATCCATATTTGTATATATCCTATATTTTAACGAGTATATATTAAATGAACGGTCAACTGATATTTTTCGAAAGTACGCATTCGAAAATTTCTGCAATTTTCATCATCAAATTCCCAGTAATTATCTTAGTGGTCCTGCATTCATTACTTCAATATTTTTTCACGAAATGCAGAATATGCAAATACATTTATAATATTATGTAAAGATATTTTATTGAAAGAAAAAAAAATGATATCTTTCCATGTACGTGTATTTGTAAATATAAAAAGAGAAATATTCGACAACGAGTGATGGCGAAAATCGCGTTCGCATTAATTCCATATTCGAAAAAATGTCAATAAACCCTTGTGAAAAGAATCGTTTTGTAAATCTCTCAATTAAATGTTTTTACAAGTTTTTATTTATATTACCGAATATTCAGACTTCCGCAGTAATTCAATGTCGCAACTCTGATTCTCTTCAAATGTAACGTTTCGTTGGAAATGTATACATGCTATCTGTAACCAAACTTACTTTTGCCATCTCAATATTTTACCTTTTAATGACGATACTAAAGAAAAATGAGCTTGAAGATATCTGCAAAATTTATTACTATCGTTAGCTGTAACTTTGTAACTCCGCTGCGAATTCATCTATTTCGAAGGCAGATCATCGGGGAAAAAAGCTGAAAAAATGAACAAGTCTGCCTTTGAAATAGATGAATTCACCGCAGGGTTACAAAGTTATAGCTGATGTACATATCTTCAAGCTCACAAAGAAAAAAAACCTTTTTTTCGACAGATTTTAGTTTCATTATTTTTTCCAAAATCAGGAAATGAAATATTGCACAATCCAATAAATTTACATTTTCACGTGAGAACCGAAAATATTTTGAATCTATTAAGCTACATGAATTTGATAACCCTTATTAAATCAAAATTAAATGCCGTTCATTGTTCAGTCAATCGACAGTCATTTTCACCCAATCTCAGGTTGCTCAAAAAGACCAATTTGCATCTCTAATTACGACAGGCACATTATTCAATTCATTGTTCCGCTTGTCAAAATGACGAGGAAGAGACGGATAAAGGACTAAGCCAATGGATTGGGAGAGTGGTCGAGGTAAACTGCTCTAGGGGCTCCGCTTTGTAATTAGTATTCCGAAAACGAGAGACATGGTCCTTAATAAGCAAGGATGTAATCCAGGTCTACAGAAGCTGACGTCTATATACTATACCTATACATCTGGTACATAACTTATATGCATGTACATATATACACATATATACCTGTATCATCTTATATACATAATATACCGCAACCAAACTCATCGCCTCTAATTGCGAAAGTGATTCCACTCAGACGACACCGAGGAACCAAGCAGCAACGAGGAAGACGATTAATGGTTGCTTTCGTCGTCAGCGTTCATATATTCTCCTGCTACGTCGTTCGGTTGAAAATTTTCTCCACAAACAAATTTTACAAATCCCTCTCAAGCTTCCCATTTGCTCCCATTCCTGCTTTTATATTATGTTGCTTCATCATCGCTCCAACGATATATACCGTTATCATCTTTTGTCTGACGCCAAAAGCAATGTTTAATAAAGAAAATGTTAAACCTAAAAAAAGAGTCATTGTATTGAAGTTTTCTATATTACACCCTATACTAACTACGTTCAAGAGTGTTCCTCAACTATTGTCATATGTTTTGATAATTTTGTGTACGCAACGGAACAGATGCATATCGTTCTTTAGTTAATTAAAATGCACGTTTAATAAAAACCAATTCTACCTTTGAATATTATATTTATTTTCTCTGCTTTTCTTCCAAAACCTCAATACATTGACGAGTGAAAGGAAAATGAATTTTTTTTTATAATTTTTTTTTTACAGACGTAATTATTTCAATTTACTGTATTTTTAGGAAAAACAGAACCCCATAATTTGAAATTTCTTTGAGATTAGCAAAAAAAGGGCGTGAGTGATGAGAAGGGAGGGAAGGAGAAAACGAAATAGCCGAGTAGCTCCCGCCTCAAGCTTTTCTCCACATTCTACTTGGGCCGAAACCGCGCATGCTCACGTAATTCATTATTAAATCTTTGTTCTGCTCTGAAGGACAAAATTGTTCGTCACTCACCCCGAGGTGAACCGTCACTCTGTTCTTCGCCTCTTTTATTATTCGCCGTGCATTCGCTCTGTGCTTGTTGATTGAATGTGGCTGTCAGTTTTTACACCGTAAAAGCTCCATTTTCTTTTAGAAAAGAAAAATGTATCGAATTTAAAGATCTTTGAAAACCCTAGGTTAAAATACGACTTTTATATTGACGCTTTAGCTTAAAGTGCTTTGAAAAAACTCTCAGAAGCCCTCATTTCCCCCAGATCTCTCGGAATCCCTCATATCCCTTGAATCTCTCGGAATCCTTCAGATCCCTCGGAAACCCTCATATCCCTCGGATCCCTCAGAATCCCGCATACCCCTCGGATCTCTCGGAATCCCTTCTATCCATCGGTAACTCCTCGCCCATTTATTATTCACGTTTATTAAAAACCAAATAACATCTGGATTCGTTAAATTGCGATGCAAATCGTTGCAAGTTGCTTTGTTGTTGGATTTCTATATATTAAGGTTGCAGCTACTTAAAAAATATTGACTGTAATAATAATAACATTTTATTACAAATCGCAGCCAAGCAAAGTTTCGATCTAACAACACAGAAATCTAAAAGCATCTGGATTAAGGGGAGGTTCCTCTATAATTGACCGACAAATTGCACTAAGTTAAGGAATTAATTGTTGACGAACAACAACGTTAGAAGCTCGTTTTTTTTCAAATCTTTATTTATGCTTCAATTGTAATAAAAAATTTTTTTTTGTTTTCAAAATGGCATCCAAGATGGCGGCTGATATATGAAGTGCCCTCCGGTTCCATGCAAAACTGCGTGCATTCTTCCCTCGTCGATTTTCAACCTAGAATCATGAAACAAGTTTCATTTTAACACTGGATAAGTACAAAATAAAATGAACCTAAGAAATCGAAAAAATATTGAAAAATGACAAAATAGCGGACATGTGAGTGAAAAAAAAAACATCCAAAAAACGAACTATCAATGTCACATGTCCGCCATTTTGTCATTTTTCAATATTTTTTCGGTTTCTTTGGTTCATTCTATTCTGTATTTATTCAGTTTTAAAATGAAACTTGTTTCATGATTCTAGATTGAAAATTGACGAGTGAGGAATGCACGCAGTTTTGCATGGAACCGGAGGGCACTTCATGTATCAGCCGCCATCTTGGACGCCATTTCGTATAAGTTGAAGAAAATTTTTTTTAAAATTATAATTGAAGGATAAATGAAGATTAAAAAAAACAACCTTATTACGTCTTGTTGTTCATCCACAATTAATTCCTGAACTTAGTGTAGTTTTCGGTCAATTATAGAGGAACCGCCCTTTAAGTCACGTGCATTTTTTCACGACCCTTTTATTTTCTCTCTGTGCTCGAGGAACACTGTGCCACATTTTGGCAAACAGCCGAAATTTCTGGGTGATATAATCGCGGTGGGATCGGGTGCTGTTGCGCTTCCTAAATCGTCAAATTTTCAATAAACCGCGTGACACGGGGCATTTGATTTTTCATTTGTTCCGCAATCAGCTGCGAGCCGTTTTCACTTAAAAGCGCAATTTCGTTTGATTGCTCCACCATTTTTATTCGATGCCATCAACCTCGGATTATCCGCACACTATAATTGCCGTCCGATTTATTATTCCCTCAGCGCACAATTCCGGATAATTCGAGCCTCAAAAGATTGCAATTTTATTACCCCTCAACGATCGCACGTTCTGGCTGTGTCACAGTGTTTACAAAACTAGCCACGTTTACCGTATCTCTTCGAATGACTTATAAAAATTCATGTTGTTAATTTGAACGTTCTGGAATGTGGCATTCTCGGTTTTTAATCGTTATTGCATTCCAAAATAGCGAAAAATAATCAACAAGTGGTCGATGCGAAAGTAAACCATTTTTGACTTTTATAAAAAATCTTTCAATTTTCTCGAATTACACCAGCATGAGAAAAAAGCTCCATTGTATTGTATTGTATTGTATTGTTACCGAGCGCTCAGTCCTTTGTGGATCAAAAAAGCTCCATAATGGACGGTTCAAAAAAGATATTAATTTTACATCTGAAGAGGGTCCATTTTGAAATAGAGTGAAGCACGATAATCGAAATTAGCGATTTGTTACAAATAATAACTTAAAAAATGTCTAAAGGATTGTGTAACATAAATTTGCCCCCTTCCGAAATTTTCTTTTTCTTTTAATCCGATTTACAATATTCGGTATTTCGGCGTAATTAAACATGTGAAATTGATGAAATTTTCATTTCTCTTCTGAAAATTATACTTCCGTTTCATATAGCAATTCCACGCAAATGAAGGAAAGTAGTTATCACTTTTTACAGAATAATATCTCTGCTCGTCACACGGAGAGTCAGAATGAGCCTGGGTACTAGCCTGCCTTTTCGTTTTGGCTGCCACGAGGCAAATGTTATCATGATTCGTCCGACTCTAATCTGTACTTACAGAGGAGCGATCAAAGTACCATTACACGGCAAAGCAGCCGCCTTGGCCGCTGAATTCAGATAGTAATTTTGGCTTAAAGTTGCGCGTTGGGTCGTTTTGACCCCTGGAGACCGAGGCGGGTTAATGACCCGCTGGATACTTTTCTGTTGATTTTAAACCTGTGACTAAATCGACGATCAAATAGAAACTCGAGACAAGCTTAAATGCACGGGAACGGGACTTCTCGAGGGCCCTTAAAGGGCCATCTACCTCTATGTAACTATAATACTTATTCCTTCGATTCCTGGTACTCCCTAGCTAAACCCCTCCAGCCGGAATAATCCCGATCAGCTGACATTGCTCAACGGCTTAGCGGTTTTATATTTGGCCAATATTCGATTTCCACCTTATCCGATCGTGATCCTGTCTCGCGAGTTTTCCAAATCTCCTGCAAAATTCTGTACACGCAAGCTCTATACCGATAGCTCTTGATCGGACATTGGAGTCGTAATAGTTTACCTCTTAGAGTTATCTAAATGATTCATAAAAAATGGTTATGCTCTTTTAAAGTTCGTCATTTTTAGTTCTTGCGGGTACACAATATTTTTTTCACTTGTACACATGGCAAGAGGAAGATCCGTAGTAACGTGGGCCAATGAAGAAGCAGGTTTCGAAATTTGAAAAAAAAAAAAAAAAGTGTTATCAAAAGACTTTTTTTTAAATTTAACAAACAGTGGAATCTTATTAGAAATGCATGGTACATTTTATTCTCATTATTGTATATCGGGAATACGCATCAAGTCGTGAAAATTCGAAAAACGCATTCGTCACTGTCTTGACTCAGAAAACAGTCCAATATTTCGAAAAAATTTAACAAACCGTAGAATTTCATTCGGAAAATGACTCTATATTTTATTCTTATAATAGGAATACACGTAAACAATTTCCAAGTGAATTTTTCAGCAGTTTTTATTCGGAACAAAATGAATGAAGGGTTGGCAGTGAAAATAAGAAAATGGATTGGCTATTAAAGCGAACGATTTTATGTATTATCCTTTGGAATCATTATCAAAAAATTCAAGAAAATTTTGACAGACAGTGAAATGCCATCTTTAAGAGTCTATAAACCGCATTGCGGCTTTACGTTTATCCAATATTGGATTTCTCCCTTATCCATTCGTGATCTCGCCTCACGATGTTCCAAATCTCCAGCGGTTTTGTGTATTTTACTGTAATTCGCGAAACAAACTGATTGTTCTCGCTGAACCATAGGAACCATAATAGTTTGCCTGTAATGGTCCGCTCTGCTTTGGAATGGACTACGATACAGTCTTTAAAAATTTCAATTATTCTCTTCGCTTGCTGTGTGTTACACGTATTGCAATATGTATATATATATTAATAATGGGCAGAGTCAAGAGCTTCGCTTACGCTTTGCCGCAGCTATTCGCCAAGGGATATGGTGAGTATATTTGATAATGAGAATCGTTACCCAGCACATTCCTATTTCTAATCCCAATTCCCACGTCCCCTGTTTAAGTCACGTACGCATGGGAAACGCTCCCTTCATATTTCATCAACCCGTGCTAACTACGTAACGGTTGGCAGTGTAATTTAATATAATCGAGTTAACATTGTGGTACCTAAATAGAAAGCCCTCCGACCTCTCGTCCCATTACGAAATCGCTGGTTGTTGGGAAAATGTAACGAGCAAAATTTTGTATAATTTTATTATCACTTGCATCGATCGCTGGTTCGATGCAAGGGTTTATTTCGATTTGGTGCCTGGAACTCGGATCGAATGATTGAAAGAACTTTAAGAGTGATTTTCTCGTGAATCAAGGGAGGGGAGGTATAAATATATAAATTTATAAACTCAATATCATCCACATTCTAATGGACATTCGAAATTTAGTTAGGATCATACGCAGAGTGGAAGAAGTGATTAAGACAAAATAAAAAGGTAAGTGCACCTCTGTTGAAAGGAAAAAAAAATGTTTTTAACGAGAACCAACAATACAATTCGCTGGTAATTTAATTATTTGTATTTGAAAAATATTGAAATTTGAAATTTATTTTCTTTCCTTAAAAAATCTGCTTGGCAATTTATCTTTAAATTGTGGGCGCACTCAAATTGAGAATCGATAATTATTCTGAATTTTCTTAAATTGTTTATCGATCGTAAAAAAAAATTATTGCTAACAAAATAATTGCAATCATTTTAACTTTTACAGCTCTAAAACAGTAAGGAATATCAACCTAAAATTTGGTATTGATGTATACCAATATTAAAATTTGGTATTTAGATATCGTGGTGAATTTAATAAAAATTAACGATGTGACTGTGGTTAATTGAACGTTTTCATTTTCGTTAACACAATGGCGCACCGATTGGGTCAGGAGTCGAGCTTTCAAACTAAAACTTGCAGCGTAAGTCTAGTTACAAACAAAGTTAATTGAAAGTGAGTTCAGGCCGGATCAACAATGACTTTCGAGAGTTATAAGAATCATAATAACGTTTCATTTTTCAACTTTGCAAGATATATCTTTGCACATTGCTTTATCATAATTTACAT
Organism: Clistopyga incitator; assembly: GCA_947507545.1. Classification (NCBI taxonomy): domain Eukaryota; kingdom Metazoa; phylum Arthropoda; class Insecta; order Hymenoptera; family Ichneumonidae; genus Clistopyga; species Clistopyga incitator. The sequence goes on from OX382176.1 coordinate 9,727,406, forward strand.
TTAACATATTTTCTCGCAGATTTAAATTTTCAAAGTTAAAGAATAAAAAGTACTCTTCCCACAAAATTCTGAACTTTACCCTTCGCAACGAAAAAAAAAGAATAAAATCCTACGAAACGGCCAACTCAAGAAAATCCTTCCTAATGAAAAAAAAAAAAAAAATCAGGAGCTCTCGGCAAATTCAAGAAAACTTTGTCCCTCCACTTTATTTCCAGCTAGAAAATATTCATAACGTATATACCTCAGGGAATAATTGTAAAAAACTACTGATAAAAAGCACACACTTTAACGTCACAAGTTCGAGGGTCGAGATCTCAACCATTAGTGTCATTCATCCAATTTCCAAACTCCGACGTACGTACTTATCCAGAAACTCATATCGCTATATATGAAAGAATCGGGCGTAGTGAAATAAAATGTATTATACCCCCGTCAGCCCAGCTGCTCTCGCGACAGTTGCAGTTTGTCGCCCAGTTACGAAAACTATGGAGGTCACCATCGATTTTCTCCGACAGCTTATGCATTTCACCGAATATTAACTGTTTTCAGCCACGGTTAAAAATACTATCTTAATATATTCATTGTAACGTCAACGACTATTGCTAATACTATTATCGTAACAAGTTAGTAGGTATTATCGTCATTACCTTAAGGGTTGTGAGGGTTAAAACGGGGGTGTCGCTAGCACATAGAGTTTTTATGAGAAAGAGAGAGAGAGACAGATAGAGAGAGAGAGAGAGAGAGAGAGAGAAAAAAAAAATTGTTCCGGTGGAATAGTGAATGGGATAGTAAACGGAACGTTATGCGCGAACGACCATTGAAAAGAGAGTGCTAGCGGATCTCGAGAGCGCCAGCGGTTCTAACAAAAGTAGAAAGTGTTCGCGGGCTGCGCGGTGAGGGGGGTGGCGGTTGGCAGGGCTAAGGGGTGAAATGGGTGGAGGTGCCAAGGGAGGGAGAAAGCTACGCGTGGCTCTCTCCCAGAAGTACGTAATTGGAGAGAAAATAGCTGGGGAGTATTTAGCGCTGGGTCTCGAACTAAACTGTGTCCGCACTCACGTAGTATTAAGTATGCTGGTCACAAAGTGGAATGAAGATTAAACGGCGTTACGGGGTGCCGTTGCTTCTGTTATATTCCCTGTGTGTTTCAACTGGTATGCTTTGCCATGCTTAGAGCGTATAGCAAGAAAACCATTGACGTCAAATTCGGCAGGGAATGGGGTGGCGGGGGGGAGGCGGAAGGGGAACGGAATTTACTGAATGCTGTATATTAGATGCAAGCTTAGCAACTTGCTATGGCTTTAGTCCTGCATACGCCACTGCATGGCCTCTGCAGTGAGTAATCGGAAAACACGATGCAAAATGAAAACAGTAACTTCAAGAAAATTGACGGGGTTAACACGAGGAAAACTCTCGAAAAAGTTTTTAAAAGTGCGTCCCTAGAACAAAACCGAATGAATGGAAACCTTTTTGTTTGCCGTGTCGATCCAAGAAAATCAAGGATTGGAATCGAGTTTTCAGGTGAAAAGCAGTAAAAACACACAGTTGGGTATCGTGATAAAGCCATTTCCGCTTACGCGTTTCAGTTTGTCGTGTAAACTGCTGCATTAGCCTCTGGAATGAGTAATACTCTAATTATGAGATATTATTAGTTTGGGGTATTATGAATGAACGTAAAGTAAATCTCAAGTAAAGAAAAGTAACATTAGTATTTGTAAATCCTCATTTGAACTGAACATTTTCTAACGTCTTCATTCAAATATTGGTTTCTCGTGCCTCGACTAAGACAGTTTCAGAGTCGACCACTAGGTGGCTACTCAACATAAAATTTTTCTCGTAAACTAAGCGTCGAGGATGAGTAATATTTTACGGTTTAGAATAACTGTGAGATATTACGAGTGACTGCTACAATTAATCTTGAATAAAGAAAAGTCGTTCCGGGTAGTGAACTTGATGTAAATTTTGATGGATGGGATCTCATGAGTAGAGTCGTTTCCACGAAGCTCACGCAGATACCTACGGATGGAATTTTAAGGTCTCATCAATTCGTAAATTACGCTACCCATAAACTTTCAAATAATGATAATAGTACAAGCCAATATCACTAACAATATGTCAATAAAGATTGCGCACGTGTATTTACATCCGTACATATTTACTCTAGTATAGTGAAACTTTACATATTCGGTCTACATACTTGTACAAATATCATGTCGAAATGGGAGAGGCTCATACGTTTGTCATACATCATTTACAAGACAGGGCATAATTGCTGGAGTTATGCAATGTGAATGCAGCGCACACAAAGCTAGCAAAGCCAGAAATATCATGGGAATTTTCGAAATACTTTTTCGAGAAATCTCGAAAAGTTTCATAAAAACGTTACTTATACTCGTGTTTCTCGAGAAACGAAAAATCGTTCTGCCTCTTATATGAATATTGCATCAGACATTTTCTTCATAGTCCATGGACTAATACCATTAATCAATTTCCCTTCATGAAATCAAAACATTTTTGCTTCCTCATAGAGGAAGGTTTCTTTCAATTATCGTTCATACGGGAGCGGTAAATGCTTTAAGGTTCACGTCTACATTCGCTTCGCCACTTCCGGTGAAGCTTCCGATTCTCATGAAGACCGCGAGTACCAGCTCCATTAATATCCCTTACGTGCATTAAAAACACCATGAATATCCAATAATTTGTGTCACAAAAAAAATGTCCCATACGCAACGGAATGAAAAATTTTCTCGCAGAAAACGGTATTTTATCGTTGTTGCGCGATACATTTATATTTGAGTACACTTGCTGCCGGGAGCTATTTGCGTACAATTATTTAACCGTGGAAAATATTATTTTTCCCGAGCCACGAACGACATGCACTGTTACGAGAATGAGTCTTCATTCTCATGAGCTTCCGTTCGTAAGCTACAACGAGAATATTATGCGAAAATTGTATATCCGCAACGAAGAATTTTTTAATTTTACCAATAACGTTGCCAGTAATGACATAAGAAAATTCAAACAGATCTTTTTACGTGACAAAAAAAAATTAAATAAAACTCAATGTACTATGCAAACATAAAAATGTTTTAAAAAAATTTCAATTCCTTCGTACGACAATTTGAATGAAACCCTGCGATGATATTCGCTCGATAACCACCATCGAGGAAACGAGATTCACAGTGCATTTTTCGGAGTCGCACCGCTCGCGAGATAAATACCCTCTCTTCCCTTCCATCCTCTCTGCCCGCTGATTACGAAACGAAGAGGAGAAGATCCGCCAGCGGAAAAGCAAAGTCAGGCTCTCCGCATAGTCACATAGCGCCTGCTCGAGGCTATCAAAGCACTCACTTTTGTGCGGGACACGCTGGAAGAGCGAAAAAAACAGCTCTGTGGGGTATGAGCTGTTTTTTACGCACCGTTTTTCACTTCACCGACCACGTGCGATTCGCACTAGGCCCATCACACCATTTTACGCTCTCATCAAAACTCCATTGTCATTCCTCACCTATCTCACAATCTCACAGCGGAAAATAGGCCCAACCTAATTACACGCTTCGATAATTACGATATCACCCAAACTGACTCGATATTAATCGCGACAAAGTAAAAAGGAAATTCAAAAAAAAATGGAAGATAATATTTCCAGGGTCGAGGAAAAAATTCGTCCGAGAATTAATTAACCGCAATCGAGTTTTTTATGCTCATACTTCTCCTCTCCAGTTTTACATACATTTATATTGCAGTATTTGAAATAGAGATGAAAGAGTGATGCGAGTGAATATTCATTCCAGGAGAAATATATGTAATCATGATACAAATGTATATTAATTCAAGAAAAAATTTTTGAAAGGATATGTTGATCACGTCGTAATTGTTTTTAGAATAGCAAATGACTTTTCTGCGCCAAAGCACCATCGGAATTCTCTGAGGGAAAAAATTATTTAAATTGTATTCAAAAGCTTGAATTTTACGGAAATAGTGTGCGAATTTTTTTTTTTTTTCTTTTTTTTTCATCCCGTACCTGCAGCAATCGGTCATGCCAGATATATATACACTTATAGATATATACACGCGCGGGGGAGGGGGTGCTATTTATCGTGTGCGATATTATTCTATTTTTCTGGAGCACGATTCTCCGCTCGTTACGGATCTTTCGCTCGCGCGTTGTTCGGATAATATATATATTCATAATCCGTGAACTTACGCTCTATATTTCGCACACGTACCGCACAATGGTACATAGAGAATATTATATAGTAAGTACCATAGCCATTATACTCTGCAACCTACTTTATATCTCCGAATTGCATGTGTTTCTGGCAGTGGGTAGTACGTTCCGAGCGAAATGTACTTCCCGTTATATAGACTCACGAATATTCCAAGCCTGCAGCAGAACAGAGAAATACTGGCGTGTACTAGCGGCATTATTCGACCGCGCGCGAGAAACCCACGAAGCCAAATGTCGACGAGTAGTTGAATATCGCAACGTGCTGACTCTTCGGCTAATTTAGCCGAATTTTCAACCGCAACTATCTCCTCATCGCAATATACCGCGTATCACAACTGCTATACCGTTGTGTAGCCCGATTTGACATTTAGCAAGAGAAATTGTTTGCGACTCTGTTGCGTTAAACCGCCATTTATATCAATATTGATACTGATTCTTTGGCTAATTAGCTGTGCTTTCGAGCCACTGTAAATAAAACGATATCTTTTATTTATTGACGATCCTGAATTATCTGAGTAGATTTTTTTTTTAAATGTATTACGTTTTAAAATCTTCGGTGTCTTCGTGATAAATATTCATTTCACTATCAACCAAATATTCTGAATAGACCGTCATTACAATAACAACGGAAAATACAAAAATTTGCAGTTATTGACACTTCAATTTTATAAATCTCTTAAACATCAATGGTTCACATATGCTAATTAATGTTTATTAATTTTCCAAGTAATACTAACGATTGGCCATTATACGATAAATGCTTTTTAAATTAAAAGTCGGAAATGCCGCTTCCTTATCCGCACGGAGTTTTCCTTCGTGTCAATGAAAACATGATTGGAATTAACCGCTGTAATAAATCTCTTGAACAAAGATTAAAGAGTGATTATAATCTTATTGCAAGCAACTAATCCAACATTTTTATTACACTCGTAGTGCTGCTAGTTTAATCTCAGTTCCGAGCTCAGGAGTAGCTCCGTTATCGACGCTTCCCTACAAACCATTTTCCTTTTTGTTGGTTCTGGATTGATTCGCACTCTCGATTCACACAAATCTCGGCATTGAAATGAGAGTTCAGCGAAGCGTCACCACGACAAAAGACGGTTCAAATCTACTAGACACTTCGACTGGCAAGTGATACGAGCTACTGCAGCTCAGCCGGTCTCATCTCCAATTCGTATTTGCTTCATGCTCCTGCGCTCTCGTCTATCGTTTTATTACATCGTACCTCATCATTTCTATGCTTACGATGACATTCCGTGGATTTAGACGGCTGTGAAGCGAAAGAATCGATTGTGAGAAATGATCAGCTCATTTAATTCGATGAAATTATTTGAAATTTATTTAGCAGACAATTTTTAGTATTCTGAAAGCATAAAATATGATATTTAAAATACAACAAAATTGCTAATAATTCAGTGTTAAATTTTTGTCCTACAATTAGTGAGATAAAATTATGTAATGGGACTGTTACGTAATTTTACTTATTTTAGTTTATTTGAAAAACAAAATTAATTATTACCGTTCAAGAAAGAATCGATGACTTTTAAGAATATTTTCTTGATTGATTTTTTGTTGATATCGAAAAATAATTAGTAACGATACGAGAAATTCTTATCAGATGGCGCTGCGTGAAATAGCCTTTAATTCATTCATCTTTTATTACAGTAAAAAATGTGCAATTAAAAGTGGCAGGTGGTATCTAATCAAACAGGAGAACCCAAAAAGCATATTTCTCGATCGAAAGCAATTTTCACACACTATTCTCCCGGCAGCTTCAAAACAACTCTGCGAAAGCTTGGAAGAGGCGTATGAAAAAATTTCATTGGTGCCAATAGGAATTAAAACCTGACCTCCTGTGCCTCAGCCGAACGATATCGCGAGCGGAGGAAAAAAAGTGTCATGAATAACTAACAGAAAAAAGGGATATTAAAAATGTCAACGGAAAAATGACCGCGGTTTCGAATAACCAAAATAAATGTCATTCAAAAATACCATAGGGCAACTTCATTGATTCCCTACAACACAGTCAATCCGCCTTCAATATTTTCATGTCTTTCAACGTTCAATGTACAATAATTTTTTATTTAACGTATTTGAACGGTATGTTGACAAAGAAAGTTACATATGCGATCAAGAATTTCGTTGTTCCGAAAATATCTCACACTGGTGAAAAATCAAATGTATGGCACAAAAACAAGTTAAACATTTTCATTGAAAAGAATTGGAATGCACGTACGTATTCAATGATTTTACAAACAATTTTCAATTACGAAAAAATGAAACGTATCAACTAAAAAAATATGTAGTTTTCTTCGAACCGAATAAATTTGAAATTTATTCAATGATCTTGCAGTAAACTTAAAAACTTTACACCTCAAAGATATAGAAGATTCGATGGCCAAAAAGTAAAGCTGTTTTCTCCGAAAGTGGATCCAACGCAATCAAGGCAGTTTGCCGAAAAGCACATTCGTCACGCTCGTAGTCGATATATCACGCATTCACACGTCCCAACGTACATTTCCTGGCAGGCGAAGGAATATTCGTTTGCGACTGCAGTCAGCAGAGGCGAAACACTCGCGAACTTGACGTCTGACTATGAATTCTTTATCGAGCGAGTCGTCTGCAGAACTGCGCTTTTCATCCGAGCGCTTCGTTCGCTGCAAATAACGATGAGTTGCTAGTACGTCGACTACACGCTCTTCTACTCAGCCCTGGAAACTACAGTAGTGGGGGTACTCTCGCTTCTCGCGGATAAAGCGGTAGTTCCAAAATTCTCTCAACAGAGGGCGCACGGACGAAAATAACTTCTCGTTAAGGAAACTTCGGAGCGATTATCGCCCGCGTATTAAGAATCGCGAAAAGTCTTACCCCGTCGCGGAAGATTCCACGAGCAGTCAGCATGCAAACTCTGCCAACAACTTGTGGCATTCTTAATGGAATGAACGAGATTTTTCATTAGATAATCCTTTCAGGCTTTTCTCGGTAAGAACTGCGCTGACTCATAAATAGGGTGAGGAACGTACAGCTCGAAACGGGGAAACCTCGGCGACTCGAGCCACTCGTCTTTTCTTAATCACAGTGTTAATTTAATTTTTCGGTTTGCTGTAGCAGCATTTTCGCGCATTTTGCAATACCGCAGCAGTTTGATGATTTCTGAATTCATGAGAATAACGCAATCAGCATATTTCTGAAGAAGAATAATTTGAAAAATTGCGTTTTTTTTTCACTATTAATCTCTTTTTTTATACACGCACCAGACCCTTTTTATTTTAAAAAATAAGAACATTTATGTAGTCGGAAATTTGACCCGGGCAATGTGATTCGTTTTTTTAAGTTAAAAAATAAACTTCGCGCCATGTCCTCTCAAAGCACAACTTAAATAGCAACGAAAAAACTTTCTCTCGGTTAAACTAATATCTCATAGAGAATCGAAAAGAAAACACTTTTTGCTCGTGGAAGCGAACTCGTATGTTTTTTAAAGGTTTTTCAAATTCTGTGAAAGAATTAGTAATAACTAGGGCAACTTTTCTTCACCCACAGAGAAAATATATTTGAAATACGATTCGGAGTACTTTCGAGTGAACTACCAGAATATAAATAAGATATTCGTCGGTCAAAGAGGCGCTCCAATTTTTCTTTGCTTATGTTCCATTTTTCAGGTTCCAGTGCATTCAAACGAAAACTTGGTCCCCTTTTTCTTTTCCCTCCCGCTTTTCCGACATCTCTGTACCTCGTATTTTTACGATTACGACTAACCATCTGAATGATTTCTCACGATCTCACACATTTCTGCGTGTCTTTTCGCCATCGACTCGGGTATCGGAGCAGCCCTGGTATTTTCCAGAGCGAAGCACCAGAGATACATACATATTTGATTCGCTCGACATGTAACAGCGAGCCTCGCAAATAGCGCTGTCCTAAAACGGTAGATAGACTATAAGATCGGGTGAAGGTCTCATATCGATACGGGTCATCCCACGTCAAATTAACAGCCGATGGCCCACATCCTCTCCGATTTTGATCATTTGTTACAACAATGTTGTTTCCAACCCAAAAGACTCTGAGATCTTTTTCCAAATTTTTTCACCATCATTTGAATGCTTTTTAAGGCCCAAAAAGCCAATATGAAGAACGCTATTTTGACAAATCTCAATGAATTCACAATATTTCTATGATTCAAAATATGATTTTCAAACACCTGAAGATGGGTCCCGAATAATCACATAAAATCTCAATCGCCTTACTGATAATCGGTTAATTTGGTCCGTAGTAAGGCTAAAAGTTATTTTTCAGTCGATTTGATGTCAATCAAATTTTTTTTCTCCGCGTGGTTAAACAAAAAATAAAAAACTTGTTATCTCTTACGTGTCCCATGAGCAGCGTTCAATTTACTTTGATCCGCAATTGAATTCGGCTCCAACTAAATAACTTTCCCCGCTGTACTTCATTACGAAGCGCGCGAGTGCCGGAAGCCAAGCAAAAAAGAAGATCGCATGGCCTCACCCACGCGAAAACGAAGCTACAGTAACTATGTCTCTCTTTCCATCGCCCGGGCTGACGAACTTTATCGTTCTCGCATAAACTTGATTCCTCGCGCTTCACGGGTTCGTTCCACCGTCGTTCACTCGAATTTCCGGGCGGTCTTCGCGTCCGTTACGAGGAAATTCGACTGACGGGGCCTCGGTCAATGTTGATCGACGCCGAAATCGATGAGGACGCTACTGAAAAATCCAGTTTCCACGCTTGGTGTGTTCTACGTCCAGCGCTTGTTCTTCGTTTCTTTTTCAGCTGCTTTCTACTATAGTTTCACCATCGAACAATCCCCTTCTTTCCTCCCATGTTAACCAAACTGACGATAAATTTTATCTCCGGGCGATAAAGTTTATCGTTATTCTGGAGGCCACCCTGGGCTTTTTACACTATTAAATATATAGAACAAAACGATTCAATGTACAATGACGAATGCAAAATCGACATTTATTTTCTACAGGGTACTTTATATTCAAAGCACAATAATTTAATGCGTTATATTTAAATGTAAACATGTTGAACTAATTGGAAAACATATTTTCAATTTGATCAAAGTTTATTGGCCATTATACAAATTCTTTGTTCATTAATGAATGAACCGAATTCGATGCATCCGAATTTTCTGTACTATTTTACTGAATGTTAAATTTACATTCAAACCAGGTTCTGAAGTTAACAAGCTCCATGGTCATTTTCGTGCATTAATTTAACCATTATTGATTTAATGACCGTGCTTTATAATTTTCAATTCGATTGTTAAAATTTATTACTGCAATAAGGGATTATCCACAATTAGAAATGTCGAAAAATTGATTTTTCCGAATTGCATTTTTTGAATGTACATATATTTGAGTATATTCGCTGAAAATTTCAAATCGTTTCGGCAACTATTCTTGGAGATACACGCATATCTATAAGGACGCTCAGAGCGTTACAAAGTAGGCAGCGTAAACCAGAGCAGCAGCTTTTTTTTAGCGCGCAATACCTGGATTGACCATTTTCGTTGTATTCGCATATGCACATAGTTCCGAATATACATAAAATGTCAATGTAGAAAGTCTATTTTGTACCTGAGAGGTAAATGTGATCATTTCTCATGCCATACAAGTGAATTTCGGCAGTTCAAATAGCTCTGTCACGTTGTAAATTCGGGCACTCAGTTTATGCTCTCTGTCTGTAATTTTGCTTTCCAAAATACCTGTCAAGTGTAGTAGAAAACGAAGAGCACCCGATAAAGTTCAAATATGAAGATTAAAAAAAAAGTGTTTTTAATCCAAAAACAGTTGAGATTGATGAAAATAGTCATAATTATAATGAAATATAACATTAATAATATAATTAAGTAGTAGTAATAATTAGAAAGATGCGTTGGTAGTTTCTCATGCAAAAAAATAACGAAAGCTGTAATCAGATGATATGGAAAATAACTCCTAAAATCGTCCCTTCTGGTTCAAAGACAGTGAAAACGGCGGATTACATCGCAGTCGGCATGTTTAATGGACGTACAACATCACATCCATTGGGCGCAATGCCCGTGCCTATGCCGAAAAGAAGAAGAGCGCGTCATGATTTCCGACTTGAAAGCACGTGGGAGAAGAATGATTCGCAGAGAATAACAAATGGAATATTTGAAGCTGCTGATGATTCAGAGGGGTTATCTTGTAGTCCTGACATAGCTGACTCCATGTAAAGGGAAAAAATAAAATTTCACGATTTGTTAATATCTCTTGAAACTTTGAATGCGTTTTTCTCAAAACGGTGTTTTCAAAGTCATTGAGTACGATTTCTGAAAAACGGAGCAACCGATCAATCTGAAATTTCAACACGACCTTTTCAGATGTATTCTTCAGAGATCGAAGGAAAAAGATTCCCGAGAAAATTCCGAAAAAAATTTTGGTCGAAAATCGGAATTTTTTCTTCTCGGAGCTGCGATTTTGCCAAAATGCCATTGATTCTCGAGTTGGTCGCAAAATAGTATTTGCTGAATTTTAATAAAGCTTCACATTATCGTGAATTAATTTTTTTTTTATAATGGTGTTCTCAAAATGTGGGGTAAAATTGACACTTGAGTTTCACGTCGACGCGTCGTCCCTTGCTCTTCATTCACTCACTCGTTTTTTTTTTTTCTCCCCCTCTATTTCTTTCTCCGTGTACAAAGCGCGCTTTTTTCCATTACGATCCCGCAATTTCACTCGCAGCATTTCTCCTATCCAATACGATCACATTCTCGCTTTCACACAGTGGAGAATTTCTCCATCGGGCAACAGCAAAATGTCACGTCCGTTCAAAGTACAAGGCTCTCTCGTTTCCGGTAGCCTGTATACCTACCGTGCGATCACCCAAGTTTCGTACGCGACAATTCAGTATCGCGGTGTTGCCGACCAGAGCCGTCACGTTGCGGGATACTGAGACATCGAAGTACGGTCCACGATCGAGCGGTTCGAGCTCGAAATCCTCTTGATTGTCATCGTCGTTCGTGCACCTCGCCGGTCCTTGGACTGTCAATAAATTTTTTTTCTTTTTTGTAAACTTAAAATGTTGAAATAAAAAAAAAATGCACAATGGATACTGCTGCATTTATTGATCAGATAGACAGTTTTAACGATTTAAAAAAATGTATATATAGATTTTGTTTAATTTAATTTTGAGCAAAAATTTTTTTTATTTTTTTTTCGATAAAAATATATCGAAACCAGCATAAAAGGATATATCAGCACTGCTGCATTCATCCATAAATTATTATTTTTTAACCCCAAAACGATGAAATAAAAAATATCTGCACTGATGAACGGAGGTTCATTCATCAAATAAATGGTAACACTTCTATAGAATTTTTAACTCTATTGACTGTTATTTTTTAGTCTTTTAAAATTTTCAATCATATTTTCGTTTCCTTTGATAAAAGATGTTTTTTCGATTTTCTCTGAAAATATATTCATACAAAGTAAATGTTTGGAGTGGCAATTTTTTTGTGTATGAAGTCATAGAAACCCGAAAATATAAATACTGCTGCACTCATCTATTAATTAATCATCATTGTACTGTTTATATTGATTTTTGTTGCCAAAAAACGATTCAAAAAAGTAGATATTTACTGCTGCATTCAGTCATCCAATATCTGATTAAGCTTTTATCGAATCTCACATTAATATATGTATGCAAATAAAGTTTGGAATGCCATTTTTGAATATAAAGCGATAAGAGAAAAAACAATATGTGTGTTGCGTTTGTTCATCCAATAATAACTAGTAATACTTATATGGATGACTTATGCATAATTAACATTCCTTTTTCAATATGCTGATTCATGCATAAATATTTTTCGTAAAATGAATTAAATTTGAAAAAATAGCATTAACATGCGTAAAACAATGAACCAAAAAGCAATAATATGCACCGTTGGGTATATTCATCAATTAATCATTCGTTATTTACGTAACGAATCGAAAACTCTGCAAGCGGACAAATCGCAAAGGCTAGCGATAATTACAATTAGTCGTATGCATCAGAATCGCCTCCAAGCGCTTCCATTCGTCTGTAAAGCGGGTATTATCGAACTACCCCAATGTTGAACAATTGTTTTATCGAATTTTGGTTCTCACATAACTGAGGGTTGCAGCTCGTGAGTGGATTTTCACGTGGTAATTACTAAATCCATTGTAATGTTTGTGTTCCCAAATAAAACTGATTGTCATATAGCTCCATTATTGTAATTATGTTATAAAATTTTCAGAGAAAATATCATATTCGCTGAAATTGACGAATTCAAAGCGATCTACTGAAATACAACTGCATTGAAAAAAATAATAATACTACATAATTACTATAATAATATCTCTTTAAAAGTATTAACTGATATTAACATAAAAATGTTAACCCTTCAATAGCGAGCGCAGTGTGTTTGCTGCATTAGAGAAATATTTCTTCGAAAGAAATTGTTTAATTTGAATCCGAATATTCTGCAAAGACAACCAGTGGAATTTTGTCAGGAATGCACTTTACATCTTAAAGAAAAAAAAACGCTGCATCTTATTAAACAATTTAAAAAAATCTTTTTGTTTTTATCTTTGGTAAATAGCTCAAATAGTTAAAATGATATTCAAAACGTATATATTTAAAGCTTTTGGAGCCGTAGCAATTTTGTTAAGAGTTAAAAGTACGCAGTGAGTTAGATGATTCAAATTTTTAACTCGTTTTTTTCTAGACGATGCTTCACAAGATGGTTAACACCCTTAACTATGTAATTGGCATGGAACTTTCAATACACGTTCAGGAAAGATTAGTTTTCAGTGCAATATGTCTATCAATCACTTTCTTCATTAAGAAATAAAAAAATCCGGTCCTGGACGTAACCGTCGGGTGCGTGCACCCCCAATAATAACAATAGTAATCCAATTGTTATCCAAAAGAAAAATATTCATATTTTTTAAATTGCATATAAGCAAAATAAAATCGTGACGATATTTATTACGATACAATTAAGCAATAGATTTTTACCCTTTTCAGCACAGTTTCAAAAATTGTGTAAACCATCCAACAAGGCACCAAAAGAGGAATTGCATAAGAACCCGCAATTACGCATCCATTTTTGACATTTTTTAAACAGAATTTAATATCCGTATGATAAAAGAAGTGTACAAATACACATCCAAAAATGGATAATATCACTTTTGAAGATTCTCCAAGAATTAATTCCCAAAGTATAAACAGTAGTGTTGTAACACCTCAAGGGATGCTTATTTTTTTAAATTAAGAAAACAGCTCAACATTAATGCCAATTTGCTTGGCTGTTGCACAGTCCGAAGTAATAAAATTGCTGTGAAAAGAAAAAAAAAGAAAAAAAAAAAAACAGAGGAACCCCTTTTGATATTCGTGTTTACGTTCAATGTTCGAGTATCCGAGAGATTCAAGTGGACTTACCAGCGAAGAGCAGACCTAGAGCGAACAATAAACCCTTCATTTTTCGTAGTCTCTCATTCCTTTCAGTGGTCCCTGAATGCACTTTGGCCGCAATGTGTTCCTTGCTTTCAGCCGGATAAAGGCTTGAGGTGAGAGGCTCTGTATTGTCTGGCGAATGACTTAAATAGAAACGGGTGGGTTGTCGAGGAGCTTCACTGTTGCGGTGGCTGAGTTGGCCGTCTCCCTCGCCACGGTAATCCCCAAAATCTCCATCCCTCTGTTAGCCCCTTGAGAAGCTCTCGTTTTACACCAAACGTTGTAGTAGTCGGAATATCAGTAGTATAGATAGTGAAATAGTTGGGTGGTACCGCAGAGTCCCGACGGCCAGTGAAACTGTCGAGGAGTTTCGAGGATTGCGAGACCGGCGGTCGTCCGCCAAGTGTATTTGGGAACAGGACGTCTCTCCTCACGGACCCACAAAGCCCACACACTCCACAGTCAATTCACACTCGAAATCCAGTTACGCCTGACTATATACGCGCCTTTACTACTGCCATTACTTCGCTTCCGTGTCTACGCCTTCGCGCGTTCGACGAGCAAGCATCGTTCCCATCTTGAGGACCACAGAGGCTCGCTAAACGCGAGATGACAAAACCCGAAATCGAGGTTTTCCATCGAGGCTCCGATTCATCAGAGCTTTTGGCTATTAAGTTTTGGGTGGTTCCGCAAGCTGTGGTCTTCGGGAGTCCGCGCGATGGATTCGATGGTCGAGATGAGATTCGATGGTTTAGAAAGTTTTGGTCATACAGGTTCTTCTAGGTTTTCGTCGGGTTTGCTGTTTTTTCGGTTCTGTCGCGAGAAATTGAACTCTCTACGGAATTAAGTGGTGTAAACTGATAAACGTTTTGTGAGATTTTCATCGAACTTCCGGTTTTTGTTCTAGCTTTTCTGGATTTGTCGACGTTGTTTCTTTCTTCACTCGTCAAAATCGAACCTTTTTACAAAACCTTTTTATGGCGAATCAACGTTTCGAGGCGTTTTAGTCAAAAGATCTTATTTTGGGTTTTCGGTTTTTTGTGTTCCTAAGAGCTAATAATTATTTAACGTTTTCACAAATATTAACCGCGATAACCTTTTTTTAGCTATTAGGTTTTTTCATTTGCCAACGTTGTTCTGAATCACTTTTGAAAATCGATCGTTTCCATTGACCAAAGTGAGACCGAAAAACGATAAATCGCTGTAATAAGTATCGATCAAAGATCGTTTTTCGATCTATTAAGTGTTTTATATTTCCAATCTTGTTTTTCTTCACTCCTGTCACTGCTGTTTTATTTCTAACACCGCTCGGCAATTGCTACCCACATCCCCGCACATACGATATAACAATAATAATAGTACGGTTGACCACGCGATAGTTGTGTCAAACACGATACGCACACGTTTCCACTGTTCACCATAAATCCTGCCGGTATCTTGGCACACCGAGACACACAAACCAGCCCGTATATCTCGATTCCTTATTTTAATCCTTCAAACGAATCACTTTAGCACCTGAAGACACGTACAACTGTCTGCGACGAAAATCTTCACGTCTTTTATTTTCCACTAGCACCGAAAAACCAGTAATCACAAGGAGCACTCGTTGGGGCAAAAAATTCGTCAACAACTCGAAGGCAGGATCGAAGAGGACGATGCACTGCAACTTTTGTAAACCCCGTCGTCATCCCCGTCGAAGACGAAGACACAAAACAAGAAAACAATAATAAAATATGATCACGGTGATGCGATCGATCAGCAGGATTTTTTGGAGATGCAGAAATACGCTTTTTTCTCTTTTTCCTTTATTTCTAGGCTCCACAGTTTTTTTCCTCCATATTTCGAAGATAATTGGAATTTTTTACTGTTGCTTCTGGCGACTTTTCACTATGACGATCGCGAGGAAAAATCGCGCGCGCGACTCACACGAAACTTGGTAATCGGAGGATACACGCGAGCACGAGGAAGCTCAACTTAATTCCGAGGTTCGAGCGCTCGGGGGAGACTGGCCGGCGAGATGCGAACAACCGTTTCATCCCCCACCATAAGGGCTGAACGACGGAGCGGGGATGAGCGAGTGAACGTCGCGTGGGGATGGCAGGAGAGCTCGAGGGAGAAAGAGAAGCTCGGAAAATGAGTGCGCGAGAGAAGGCGAGAGGACGCATGAGCAACCGGGCGCTAAAAAACGCCCGAGGACTCGCACGCAGTATCCACATGATGCGTAATTCTCGTGGCTTTTCGCAACTCACGCTTTGTCATACTTTCGGATGTTTTCGCTAAATAGTTGTTGAGGTCTTTTGTTTTTTTTTTTTGAAAATTGGTGCTTGCAACTTTATGGTTTTTTCTTCCAGGGTCAAAAAATTTGTATCCTTTTTAATTATTACTCAGTAAAGTTTTTTAAAAATTAATATAGAGCTATATAAAGCTCTATATGTCATTGGCAAATGGAAGATTGTTGGTATGGGGCTATTAAGGATGGGCGGTACTCGGCTATTGTAATTTTCAAATACCAGTATCGTTGAATTGCTTTAGTAGTCTTACATTTACAATAAGAGTATATTAATATATGGAATTTGTATAAGTGTCTCGCAAATCTTATATCGCCTTGATTACCAAATTTATTTGCATTTTTGTTATTGCAATATCAGAGTTTTATTCTGTTCTCTATCTGACGCAAATTATGAAATATCGGGAACGCGCTCTATACATACCACGGTATACAATTTAACGAGAACCGATCGATCGGTTCCAATTTCCTAACCAATGGGAATCTAAAAAAAACCTTTTTTCGGAGTTTTTTTCTAATCTTCCATTTCGAACTACCAGGTATGGAGATGAAATTCAATATGCACATGTTCCGACATCGAAGCATGATTGGTGTTCAATAGAACGGGATATAGTGGTAACGTTTTTATTATTATTCTTATTTTTCGATGCCCTTTTCAGTGCCTGTAAACGCTTTAAACCGACCCACAGTTTTATACATAAATTCACGGTTCATAAAAACACCATAAACAACACGTATAACATAACTTTCCACCCTTTTTAAACAACTAGCTTCGTGTACTACAAGGCGTTAAAAAATGCCTTCCTCGAAGCTACAGAAGTTTGTAAAATTTCTATAGAACATAGTCATTGTTCTGAAAATTCAAAATTAAATAAACATCAATCCGATGTATGATTTTGGAAAAAAAAGAATCCCATAGTCGTTCTAGCGTATCGAATTTTGAATTCTTCATGCCAGCCACACACACACACATTTATATATTTATATAAACTTTATATTTCAACCATTTTGTATGTTGACATGAAAATCCCGAAAAAAAAATCCCACAAAAACAAAGCTTCCTTTATCAACAAGCAAAAAAGATTTATTTCATTTATTTCGAAACCTTGTGTATTCAGCACATACTCCCCTTTTTGTGAAAATATATGAAAATATACAAAAGATATGTGTATCAATAATGTTATTTGTAGCTGAAACAAAATACTATACATGTTAGTTATATTTTGCACGTATATTTATTTTCAACCGAGCAGTCCTTGAGGAATCTGCAACACATACGAAACCAGCAAGATATACTAGTAAGTATAAAACGTCCGAGAACTCATACGCAGTATCCACGCGATACGTAAAGCTACTCGCTCACTTTATCCTTTTTTCTTTCCCACTTTATCCTCCCTTTCACCCCGCTTCTTTAGGGGCAGTTCGACACGCTTGCATCTCACGGGACTTGGTTGTTACGAGGTCGTACACTCGCGTCGTACGAGGTACGTGAACGTGTATAGTACAAACAACCGCGACCCTGGCGCCCGAGATTTTGTTCTCGCAGTCTGACATTCGGTCCTTTTTTCATTTTGGAAAGAAAACGGACGAAAAACGAAGGCGCTGAGTGCGCATGCGAGAAACTCGTGTAAAGTGCTCGGAAATGTATTTCTCACAAGTACACTTCGATCCTCGACCCCGTTTTGACAAAGCCGCAGCTCTCCTCCGTTGATAGATGTCCCATAAAAAAAGTTTGATACCCAATTCGGAGGTAAAAGGTCATGAGTAGGTGATAGATCTGTCGGAACTCGGAGACGTATGTTTTTTGTTGTTTTTTTTTCCTCGCAGGGCATATTTCATTCTTTTATTTATGGCTCACGGTCCACTCGTCCGTTATTCAGGATCAAGAGGAAATTGCTTCGCGAGATCGTGACTTTTTGTCCTCTGCTCTTGAAACTTTCTGGAAGCGAAATTTTCTAATTATTTTAAACCCGGATGAACATTGTTGCTAATTTTAATGAGTCGGGGGAAAAAAAGGATCTTTGGTACAGGAAATAAAAATTCAATTCGTACGGAAGATTGAAATTTATGAGTTTTCGGGGAGTCCGACGGCAGCTGGGCAACCACCGGAAGGCGGGATAAAGTTTTGATGACGAGTAAAGTGGGTTACCGGATAATCAATTTTTGCAAATTCTTCTCAGTATCTTTTCTATTTTCTTTAGCAGCTTTCAAACAGCGACGGTGGCTGTTGCAGTAGTTTCGAATAGAACATAATTATCATAGTTTGAAATTCATTTTGAGAAGCGCGACTTTTTGATTTTCCGATATGAAAAACAACATTTTATCCTCGAATGAGTTTTTGAGGAAAATCGTTATTAGCGTGATTCAAAAAATTCCACAAAATTATATTTGGGAATTTTTTAAAAAAGATAAAAGAAAACTTATTCATTATTTTTTCAATAGCAACAATTTTCGAGCGCCTATTACGAAGGCGCCCAATCGTCAATTTTTCAAATGTCTGCGGTGCATGTAAAAAATCTTTTAAAATATCGTTCAAACTTTTTACACAAATTTACCGAAGAAATTTTCAATTTTTTTGAAACTATTTTATAATACCCAATTTTTTGTAATATTTGAAAATATTGGTGAAATATTTACCAAGCCACATAAGTACATGTTTTTTTTTTTGTGAATTTTGATAGGTTCGGTTAACTCAAGGAGTGAATCCAAGTCGCGCTCGATATAAATGTACTATAATCTCGTAACACTTCATTCAATCACCCATACCCAACGCCCCAGAATTCATTTCAACGCAGAATTTTATTTCGGATCTGGCCCAAGTCCGATATTTGATTAGGTTACGTTGGCGATAGTGTGTATAACTATACTGATTGGGAATTCTGCACCGACGACTATATACAGCGACGGCAGACGGCATTGAGGGCGAATACCGTGATAGAGTTTTGTTAATAACTTACGAGCCGTATTGCATCTGGCTGGATGAAATTCGGTAGACTCCACATTGGGGACGAACAAACGAATGGAGAGTCGGAGTTGGCCGTAGGTAGCAGAGTCGCTGGCTTCTCGCATTGCCTCGAAGTTCGTGCAAGCACGTTACCCCGCTCGATGTCGATATAGCTCATTGTACGTGAGAACTTTCTAGGCACCTTCCGTCCAAGCCTCGTCCTTTCCAGTAAATAATATCGGCTGCATACATACATAAAGCGGATAAGAGCAAAATAGCGTAAGTGAAAATGGCCGCTTCGACGAAAGATCCAAAATGTCTTCGTTTAAAAATTATAGCTTCTTGGAATTCTGAGCTAGTTTTTCTTCACGTCAAACCAGAGGAGTTGCATCCGAATGACTTCAGTTCGGAATTTCCTATTTTCGAAATTTCACTTGAGATTCGTTATCAGCAATCTGAAAAATGTACAGGTTCCGAATTTCATCCAATTATAACCCAATAGCTGCTGACTGCCATTTTGATTTCACCATATTTATTTTTGAATTTAGGTGTCAACATTTGCAATCAAGGTTTTTGAGAACCGACGATGACAAAATTCAGTACAAATAATAAACTCTTTGCATGCTTTCTGACCATTTGTATTTTACAATTTTTGAGTTTTTATTTTTAATCAGAGTTCTCAAAATTTCAGAAATGTAGCAGGTGGTATAGTAGTTTGAACAGGCATAGTCACCATGAACCAAAGATCTTTGGTTTGTAATGAAGATATTATTACGTATCTATTATAAATAAAATGGCAAATACATTTAATGAGGACAAATGTCAATCTCGAGTGATTTCTACGATAAGAAAAAGATATGAAAATACTTTTTCATCCGCCATTTTTATCTTCTGTCCGTCTTGCCTCCATTTTGTTTACCGGTAGACGCCCGTGGGGCTCACTGCTGTATCGTTTCCTCCATCTCAATCGCCAGTCGTCGTAAGCTATATGGCTGTCCACCATCTCTCCTTTCCTGATCGAATCGAATTAACGTTCAATCTAGTGCCGGCCCTTGTCAACAATAGAACCTTGAAACTTGTACATCTGGAGCAATTCGACGGTGAACGTGTATACACACTAACCCACTTTCATCAATACTTTCGATAACATCGTCTTAACTCACTAACGATCTGACAAGTTTTCATTAGTGGCAGGAAATAAGTCCGTTACTACATAGAAGACTTCCGGCTATATTTTTATCGGAAGTGAGTTTTCTATCTTGAGTCTCATTCTACGTCAATAATAATGATAAATCATGAGTTAGTCGGTGAAAAATAAAATTGCAAATATATTTCCGGCGTGATTTCTATTTCAGCGTAACCAGCTGACCAATTAACTAATGAAAATATTTGTTCAATTACTAGGTATTATTGTGAGTTAACGATAAGAATCGTTATCCGTGCGTGTAATAATTTTGTTGTAGCAATAATATTTTACAAAAAATATTTAGTATCAAGGATAATACAATTATAGAAAAATCGTAAAATAATATAGCAACAAAAGATCAATATTTTTTTATTAGTCTAGAATTTTTGTTGCGACTATTTCCAAAAGTGGAAATGGAATTTATTTTGCTGGTTGCCGGAGTATATTTTTTTTTATAAATTGTTTACAACTATTTTCGAGTTTTTCTCAATGTAATTGTTCATTTTCAGATTTGGCCATGTACGTAGGCAATCTGAACGTGCCGATAAAACAAATAACTATAGCAGAATTAGCGGAGCTTAACTCAATCAATATATTTATGCTATAATAAGTTAAATAAATATCCAATTATTTATATATTGTTATATGATTACAAAAGGAAGGAAGAAAGATCAACTATCTAAGTTATTAGCACTAAATTCTCGTCAAACGTCTCATTTAATTTCGTATCGTTTGGTCTATGCTCAATAGACTTCACGGTCGATTGCTTTCAAACCCTCCGAGGAATATTACTCAAGCACGTGGCAGCTCGAGATAACGTTCAAAGTTCGCTGAATCGGTCTGTCGCCTTGTATAATGGAACGACGGGGAATTTTTGATACCTCTGCGGTAGGTGCATTCAGTTTCAGAATTATCGACAGCGCGGCGCCACTTTCCAGACACTCGTCGTCTGCACAACAATTAAATTTGAATTTACCGCCTTAGCTTTCATCCCCGAACTCGAGCCACTTCATTGGGTACTACTGACAACTCTGTGACCAATCACATTGTAACACATCACCGCTACCCAATCTAAGCAGATTTCATGCAATCCCTTGCGCTCATTGGATACCCTTAGGACCAATTACAGCGATTTTGGCTAAAATAGTTTTGGCATAAATGCTACTTTAGTGGCACATGTTGTCAACAGATGGCGATAGTCAGGAGTAAAGGAGAAGAAATGCTACCTTACCGTCTTTTTCAGTGTTCATGAAGCAAGAGTTGCATGTATCTGTAATTCAACGACGTACATAAATTTACAACCGCATCATCGCGTATATGTCGGCAAAACCTAACGGATTTAACGTTCTCTATAATACTATAATCTTTCTCACGGAGTTGCTATTCTTGCAGTACTGGATCCCAAAGTGACCGGTTATTATAACCTACGTGCGTTTCCATTGATTCGACGTCAGAATCGATTCTTAGAAATTTCGCGTTTGCAATTTTGGACATCGTAAGTATTGACATTTCTGAAGAACCCATCGACACATCTGTTTGTTTGTTTTTTTTTTTAAATTATGTCAAATGCTGGATAACGATTTGCCGAGCGATATAAAAACTAATGATATAATCACGGTAACGACCGTGAGACTGTCAGTTTCGGTTTAAAAAAAACATGTCGAGGAACGCGCTGATCCTCTTAATCAGCTTTTTTCTCTACGTGTCGTCGCCTTCCCGAGAAATTGACGCCAAATCGACGAATGTGCCGATTACGCAAAATCCTGCAACTTCGATTCTCGATGCTATGACAAAAGATGAAGGACTTTGCGCTGCTGGTAAACCATTCAGCGAATCTCGTTTTGCAAAAATTTGCAAATCCTTCGAATATCCCAAAGACAATGTTACTTTGAAGTCGAGCAATTCCGAGCAGTTTATGTGTCTCGGCTTTTACGACAGAATTTACAGGCTCTGTCATCTGGATACTTTGAGAACGACAGAAAAATCTGTCCTTCCTGATAACGCTACGCAGTTTGACCAGCAAGTTGCTAAAGTGCTTCCCAAGAATGAAGAGGCTATTTTTCAATTCTGTAAAACGTGGAAAAATAATTATCCTCCGAAATACAATAAGACAGAGCGATTCACTAAGCAACTTGAAAATCTTATCAGAAAACCTGCGTTATGTGTCAAGTACTGCACGGCGGACGACGATAGCGTCGTCCCGCTTTGCGTAGTTCTCGCGACTATGGATGATATGTCGGAATTGACTGCTAACGGAGTGCAAAGTATCAAGGCAATATCATCAGAAACAGAGGCAAATCGTGCACAGATGGCTTCATTGCAGTTTGAACACTCGCAAGTTGCAGTTAAGCAAGAGACCGAGGCCACTGCTGCAGATTCCCAAAAACCAAATGATCCAAAAGCTAACGTCGAAACTACCGTCGAGGCTGGGCAATCTCACATATCAATAGAAAGTCAAAGGACGGCAGAATCGTCTGATGATCATGTGGCCGAATCGCCCCAAGAATCGCCAGGAGTTCATGATTCACCAGTTACACAAACTGGGAAATTTGGCACAGATGCACAGGGCACTGGTGCACATACAGCAGATGGTGCGCTAGAGGCTAAAACCAAGGCGACAGTGAAGAAAACTAGTGGAAAAACGGATTACATTACAACGAGTGGTTCTGGGACGAACATAGAAGCTTCCAAAGACTCAAAAAAAAATGGTACACCTGCTAATGGAGCTGCGATTGCACAGTCCGCTGATGGAGCTGCGCCTGCATTGCCTGCTGATGATACTGCCCTTGCACCGCCCGATGATGGAGCTGTGCCTACCCAGCATGAATCTGTTGAGGATATTTCTGGTGAAGATATTGGGAGAATTCTAGACGCTGCAAAACTTGGATCTATTTCGCAACATACTCAGGACGATCCTGAAACTGAATTTGGAGGTAATTTTTTGTGGCATACTATTTGCAATCTAAAAGATATTCAAACTTAGAGCATACTGATGATATGATAAGTGTTTTTTTTTTTTTTATTTGTTACGGCGTCTACTACTATGGTCATTAGCCGAAAGCTATGATAAGTGTTGTTAATCCTCTTATTTGTTCACAGGTGCTGATGGTTTGGACCCTGCAGCAGTAGGTAAGACTGATTTAAAAGATATTTCTGACAACTCTACTCGTAACAGAGCCACAGTTCAGGCATGACTTATTCGAGAACTTACTGCATTCGATTATATTTTTTTCCCGGTGTACGTTGTACCATTGATATTCGACTTCTTTTCTGTAAATATTTCATCATAATGGTCTTCTTATTTTCGACAATTTAATTTGTGTAGAACCTCCTGCTCTGGTCGACGAAGATCCGGATCAAAGCGCAGTCCAACCATCGGAAAAGAGAGAATATATTCCACATTTGCCGAGCCCTAACGAAGACGATTCCCACTTCTTTGGTTATTTCACAGTGATTGGCGTCATGTGTATTGCGGGCTACGTCGGCTACCATAATAAGCAAAAGGTAAGATCGTTATCAATTTTTTCTTTAATATTGTACATTATTGGTAGTGAAACGCGTAAACATTTTATCCCAAGCAGAAAAAAAGTGTTTCTCAGATTTATTGATTAAATCTTCTACGTTTTAATGAATATTTTATACCGTATCTAAGTAGAAGAATATCTTTTTCGACGTTTTTTTTTTTTATTGATGAATCGATTTCTAGAAAACAGAAAGCCAAATAAGTGTAGATTGGTACAACGTCGAATAATCATACATTTTTGTGTCGATACAGATATTGGCAATGGTATTGGAAGGTCGAAGGTCTCGCGGTGGCCGAAACCGAAGAAGGCCGAGCACAGCAAATTACCGGAAGCTCGATTGTACTTTGGAGGAGGCTGTAACATCTCAATGTAATTCCAACGTAACGCACGTCATATATTGATGTTGAGTGCAACTAATTCGATGAAACTAAGAGGATCGTCGCTGGTATAGTTTCACGCCGCAATTTCTGTATCATAGCATTGTCACGTTTCGAAGATATCTTTTATATACGGGCACATTCACACATTGCGACAATGTGACATTCAATTAACCCGCTGCTACTCGTGCGAGAGATTTTTCAGCACAATCGAATCACGCCCCGGTGGCTAAAAAAAATAATTGAACTTCTTTTTTTTTCTTTTTCTTTCTTGTAGCACTTGGTCGCATTACCAAATACTCTGTAGGCTGTGCAACTAATTAACACGGAAACAGTTACTTACATCATCGTAGAAACAAGGCGAAGAGGTTTATACTATTTGAAACAGAGCTCTACATTTTTGTTAGCGTCTTTGCCAATCATTCGGCAGTAGAACAGACCAATTTATGTTAATTTCCAAGAGGTACTTTTTGGTAAACCCTAATACGTGACGTATCAATTTCTGACAAATTTGAGTTCACCAACCGCAAACAATTCTGCATAATAACTAATTTTTTTTTCTTTTCTGATGTAAAGCCTCAAGAGCATCACAGATCATATTGCAAGAATATTAAGGAAAAATGTACATTAAGATATCCATTAAATGTGCTTAAAAAGTAGACAAAACAAATTGCACGAGTATCAGTAGGTTATCACCGCGTTCTCTGGTCAAAGGTGAATGAATGTGTGTAAATGGCACAGTTGATGTTCCCTCGCGGCTTTGTTCAGTTTTCCTTATTTTTTATTGCATATAGCCGCTATATTCCGTGTTCACGTAGAGTATATTATTAAAGTAACACGTAACGGTTTAAAACCCAAACCGAAAATATAGTTGAATAATAATGATACGAATATGTCACAGCGCAATGGATCCTATCTACAGTGTACATAAGTTAGGTGTATCTTGGAGGAACAGAAGAAGAAAATTGTCGATCGAACTTCGGCCAAGTCGTTGTAGTTGCAAGTTAAGTTACGTCGTCTTGTCGTAAGGTACAAGACCATCGTTAATCGTATTGCGAACACTTCGGAAGAGAAACATTGTTTGGGCAATATTTAAATAAAAATGTAGTGGAAATACTTTCCCATTTAAATATCACTAATTCGTAAAAAAAAACCATTTCAGCATCAAGAATTGGTAAATTGGACCAATCATATCAATTTTATATATTCATTATTTATCATTAATTTTTTATTAAAGAAAACATGACTGATTCCAATATTCACTCATTATTGATCATAGTTATTTCGGTCGAAAAGTGTTTCGAATAAGAGTTTATTGAAATGTTGCCCATACGTGAACAGTATGTGCTGCTGCACTTAAAAGGCTTTAATATTTGTTACAACAAAAAAGAAGAATGAAATGTTACGGTCGATGCATCCGGAACTTGTTCTCGATTTAGATCCCGCAATGGTTTGTGTGAATGAATGCCAGCGTGACTGTGGCCATTTTGCGAGAGCTGAATGTGAAGAACAAAAAAAATTGCGAAGATTGCACAGCATTGCATAATTTAAACTCGTATCTTAGATTTATGCTACGAAAAAAAAACAGTACTCTGTAAATTAATTCACGATTTTTACGCCAATAAATGCTAAGAGGAAGTTTATTTTTCCTACTTGACCAAAGTTTGCGTTTACGTTTTTATCTATAAGAGAGATTTGATAATATTTAATGGGTCTTGATATACAGTCCGTATTTAAGCAAGAACAATTTATTACTACTTTCATTAATACAGCACTTTTTCAGCTTTATCAAACAGAATCATTATTCAGCAACAGAGAGCAACCGTTCCTTTTCTTGAATATAATAATGGTCTCACCATATATGCGACATGTGGATGAGCATAGCAACGATATGCAAATGTTATTATCTTGTGTATGTTTTGTTAACTATCAATTGATCTTGAAACATCAACTTGTCGTAATGTATTTCCGTCCTTCTTATTACTAAATAAATACTGCTTTAATACTTTTGACTAAATTCATCAATTTTCGCTAAATATGGCATCAATTATGGTCCACTGTAAATTCACTTCCGTACAAAATATCAGCTACTGTAATTTACCAAAGTTACGGCGTAAAAAGAGTTTTTTCAAAATTAAAAAATGCTTTAAGTATAATTTCAACCTTTCAACTAATTGCCGCGAAGTAAAATTACAAAAATTGCTGTATGATAGATTCGCTTGCGCACCAAATTTGGAGAAGATACATACAAAATTACGACTGTTCTTGTGCTATCAAAAAAATCTGCACGTACACACACATACCGACAATTTTCCTAAATCATTTCCCTCTATGTTTTGGTCTATTCTGAGCAACCTGATATGAAAAACTCGGAAAAAAATTCACGAAAACCAAGCTTTACGTTTTATATTTTGTCAGAGACGAATCTACAACGACAGCCCTGCATTTCCGCATCCGTGGGTTCAGCTCGTGCTATTGATAACGTGTAATCAATGTAGATTCAATTCATTCCCGATCTCGCCGTCCGCGACAGTTACGTTCGAGCATTGGTAATTTTATGCTTTTTAATCACTTGTTTGACGGCGTAATTGTACCTGCCGCACTCAGAGGAGTTATTGAAAGCGAGCAAAAGTAATTACCTTGGTGATAAAGTGAAATTGCAATTGTCGTGCACATGACCCGATGCATTTTCATGACTTACAAACTGCAGAAGTGATTATCGAGACGAGGAGGCATTCAAATTGTGAATCGATGTTAATAAAGCGCTCTTCAAATTACTCAATGATATTTAGTACAGTTTCGATTTTTTCAAGCATTCTAAATATTGCTTTCCATTTTCTAAAGGCATAAATTCACAGTAAAATACGATCATAAATTTCATGACTTTACTTTAACTGCAGAGGACAATTCATAACAATAAGTAGACATTTATTTCATTGCCTGAGCATTAAGCCACTTCACTTTTATTGCCGCTCCCTCGCAATATTTGATAGATGAAACCGTTTTTTTTGTTTAAAAAAAAATATATGCAAATTCTCACTGCATCTTTACTAAGAACTGCCCATACAGTAAACTGCATCTGCTGTATGTGCTCTTATCCAGTTCAGATAATCTGTGTTCTTGACGTAAATCCCTGGTGAGTTTGGCTGGGCGCAACCGATTCCCCATGAGACGATACCTGGTAGAAAGGGTAAAAAATTTTTTGAAACGATGCACTATAATTTCCGCGATTAGAAAATTGGACTTTACCAATTGTTTCGTGCCTGCCGTCGTTTCTTTGGAAAAGTAACGGCCCCCCACTGTCGCCCTGCACAAAATCATAAAAACCGAATCAACCAGTAACACCAATTGTTTTATAAATGAATTCACGTCCACCCTGGACCTGGGCTTCACATTTTTCAATGGACCAAAGATGTCTTTCAAATTTGTTTAAATTCATATTTTGCAGTTAATACTGCTGGTTTTTTTTTTTTAATTTTCAAAAGCGATAGGTAAACAAATCAAATTAAAAAATTACGGATCAGACCGAAGAGGTCGA
The DNA here is from genome assembly GCA_947507545.1 of Clistopyga incitator. Classification (NCBI taxonomy): domain Eukaryota; kingdom Metazoa; phylum Arthropoda; class Insecta; order Hymenoptera; family Ichneumonidae; genus Clistopyga; species Clistopyga incitator. The sequence goes on from OX382176.1 coordinate 9,754,955, forward strand.
GGGTCAGACCCAGATCAAATTTACGTGGATTTTCCTATATAGAAAAGTGTCACCCAGCTGAGAAAAATATGTATTTTTTTTGTTTTTACATGAAATAGGACTCGAATGGGTAATTGTATTTTTTATTTCCTTTGTAATAGCGTTTTCGTACTTTTGTTCTTGTATGTAAATTTATGATTACCTGGCAAGCATCGGTGTGATCGGCGTAAGCACAGAGCATCGATTCTGTAAGATGATCGCCAAAACTGGTATTTCTGCAGAGTCCCCAGGGCATTATTTTGAGAGTTGCCTTTCGAAGGAACCTGGAGGCACCGCCTTCCGTGTTAACGCGTCCCCAACCGGTTACCTGGACCTTGTGGTTCGTGTAATCCGATCCTTTAACTGGCAGACACACTGACTGCACCCCCTCACTGTACTTGACAGGATACTTGAGCTTTATCAAAGCTATATCATTTGTGTCATGAAGATAATCGCTCGCGAAATCCTTGTGTATAATCACCTGACTGATGGGAACAATGTAACCCACCTCAGGATTTTTTATGTCGTGCATACCGAGCCCGACGTCAAGAAAATTTTGTTCAACCCTGAGTACAAAAAAAGGGGTACAGAGAGATAGTAGAAAAATTATAAAAATATGACAATGATTTGTTTCACAATTATTGAGTCATTTTATAATTTCTGTTAATTATTTTTGCTCTGCTTAACGTTCATTGGAAAAAATGACAAAACTAGAATTTTGAAAAAAAAAAAATTATATATATATGAAATAATATATTATGTGGCAGTATAATATTTTATTCTCGCTTTATTTGCAACGTGAAATAATATTGTGCTGTAAAAAAAAAAAGTTTGTGCTCCAATAAAATATATCTTGTGATGGAGGGGCAAATTCTGATAATTAAAGTAAAGTTAGACGAACCATTTTACGCAATGGCCTGCTGTTAAGACGTAACGATCGTTTATTAAGGCACCACCGCAATGCAAGGTTCTTTTGTGAAAAATCGCAGCGACCCAAGGAAAAATGTGTGGCACAGTTATAACTCCACCAACGATTCTGTTGGAGATACCATCCCCCGATTTGCCACATTCTATAAAAAAATGTATGCACAGTTACAGGAATTGGGTGATTTGTCATTGCAATTTTTTTATATGATGGCCTGACGTTCGTTTATTTAATTTATATATTATTTTCAACAAATGTCTTAATGCATATTCGCTTTAAGTTGATTTTATCAACAAAAAAAAAACAAAAGCAAATAGTTTTTTTAATAACAACCAATTTTTATTCAATTTTGTTTTAAACCAATGATCCAATATTTAACTATCAGGAGGCTCGGGCATTTAAAAATATAATAACAATAAAATAGTGTATGGATAAAGTAAACGAGTAAAAGATTTAAAATAATGGGAGGCAACTTTGATATTACCGCATGTCCTATCAATTCTGGGCGAGAAAAACGATTTCCGGCAACTTGCACTCTGAAAACACAATACAAATAATCTGCATTAATATCTTTTAGAACTTAAACTCCTGCGAGTTTTGCTTCCGTTTAATTCTCATGCAATTACTCTCAACGAACATGTAGGATACAAAAGACGCTTAAGACTTTGAGCGCGATACATGAACTCATTTTCATTTTATTGTTGCATCGCTATCGCCTAGCACCAAACTGAACGATCTATGTGCATCGATCGCCTTATGTGCCCACCTGAAATAAAGTCTCGATCGAATGTTTCCCCCACTTCGAATTACTCTCATCATAGCCTGAAATTTAATCTTTTTATGAGAGTGATTGAACGGGTGTAACATCAGTTTTCGTTTTTTTTTTTTTTCCTAGGAATTTCGTTAATTGCGAAACCTGCCAATTTTTTTTTGCATGGAACCTGAGGGCACTTCATGTATCAACCGCCATCTTGGACGCCATTTTGAAAAAAAAATTTGATTATAATTGAAGCATAAATAAAGATTAAAAAAAAAAAAACCAGCTTATTACGCCTTATTGTTCATCCACAATTAATTCCTTAGCTTAGTGTGTAATTTGTCGGTCAATTATACAGGAACCTCTCCTTAAGCTAGGATTGCCAAAATTCGGAATTTTGAACTAGTCGTAACTTTTTTTTGCATTAGTCGATTTTCATGTTTGTTTTTCCTGTCGAAAGAGCTCAACGAACTGAATAGGACGGTGCCAACGAAATCATCACCATCTTTGTGACTATACTAATTTCGTGCAACCGCGGAATAATTTTTATAAAATTACCGAAAATAAAGAAGAATATTCGATTTACTCGCGTCCTACTTCAGAAATCTTTAAAAATTATAAACTAAATCGATCCTAATTTAACATGTAACGGTTTTTTTTTTTTTTTTTTTCAACAAAAACAAAACTAAAACAGTAAGAATTTCAGCAACAAAATGTATTTGACAAATAAAAAAAGCTCCATGAAAAATCTCAATTTTCAAAGAACCGATTGTTCTTAAGTCTCGGGGATACTGACGAATAAGAAGTTATGTAAATAAAAGTTTCTTGCAATTGGATGAGCGCATCTAAAGGGAAAAAGTAGAGCGGAAAAGAAGAGGGTTTCCATCTTGGTCCAAGCTTTGCTACTCGGATATGCAAAAGTAGAGTGACCTTTCTTTGAGCGGCGTTTCTAAAGGACTCGAGTGGTAAAAGACTCAGCGATATTTTACGAGGTACGGAATGAGGAAAAACTGATTATAGTGATACGATTTACACTGTATCACGTCGGAAATGTTTGCACGCTTGCATTTTCTCGTTTACACATTGGCCCGAGGTGCGAATGGTCCTAGTTTCTCCTCAAATTCGGAGAGGGTGCTTCGAGGATAAATGAGCCATAACGAAGACTCGTGCGCGTGACAAACGAGGAAAGGCGGAAGAATCACACGTTGACAGTGGAGGAAACTGTATTTGCGGAAAAACGGGGCAAAATGAAACAGTTGTTTGGGAAAATTTACGGAGCACAACGAAAGTTGGCGATATTTTCTGAAAAATTTATTTTCACAGCACTGGCCAACCGTGTCAATTAACGTGCAACATTTTTGACGTTACGTAGCTCTCGGTTTAACTTCTTCACTTTGGTCTAGAATCTTTTTTTGCTGACGCTCGAAAATAATTATTCAATAGTCAACAATTGCAAAACCATAAAAATACACTATGGGTATCGTGATAAAACCATTTTTCGCTTACAGTAGAACCTCGATTACCCGAACCCTCAATTATCCGAAAGATGGCTTAATTTATCCGAACGCTCGATTATCCGAACGTCAACGCGGAAGATATGTACATTGTTTCTCGCTGCTACCGCCGTCAGCAACAATGTATTTTTGCGAGAACCGCGCGTATTCAGCCACGCATATAAATTGACGATTTTATAAAGAACAGATAAAAAAAGGCATTCAATTTTTTTCAGATATTGAAAATAGACACATTAAAATTTTAATATAGGTGTCAAATTTGAATATATATCTAGTGTTTTTATGTGAAAAAGTATCGTTTATGATCCCGTCCCCAAAAACACCACGTTTCGATTATTCGAACTAGTCTGGGTCCCAATTAGTTGAGATAATCGAGGTTCTACTGTATGTGTTTCATTTTGCCTCGTGTTAGGCTGTACGTGTGCCTACTAAATCGTACCGTGCACATCAAGAGCTTATATGCATTATAGCGGTCCAAGTTCTTTTTGGGGAAACGTGACCCTAGACGATCGTAAAAGCTTCAAGCGTCGCGTATTGATTTTGCTTAAGGATATCCTTATAGTCTACCTGAAGGCGTTCAAATTCGTCTCTACAGAAAAGAACGAAGCTTTTTCGGGTTGCGTCGATCCAAAACTAAGCTTTGTATTCGATTGTTCATAAGTACCTTAAGGGATCTGTTCAGATTAACTGACAAGATTCCCCCTTTATTTTTCAGCGTCTGACATTTTTTTGCGTGTCGGTTTCTGAGATATTCAATTTTTTATCTAATGTTTCTAATTCTCATTTTTAACGATAAAATGTAAATTAAAAAAATTGTAAACAAACAAAACAATTGAATTTTATGTTATATACAAAAAAATTTTATGTATCTTATTAAACATAAGATAATAATTTTTTTTTAAATCACCTAAATATCGATATTAAACATTTTTTTTACTTTTTTTTTCTCTACTTTTACATAAGAATATGGCAGTTTATATTTCCAATTTCAACAAACTATATTCAAAGGCCTTGTGGTACTTTTTACAATTCGTTAAAACAAATATTTTATTGCGGAAGAATTTTTGAAATATTTTATTAAACGTTAACGCCAACAATACATGGAATCTTGGGTCGTGATTTTCATAATCCAAGGCACCATGGCCACGACGTCTGTGTAGAGCCCAGGATAACCATTGCCACATCCAATGCCAGTCGAGGACACTCCTATTAACTCGTATCGCTCTTTTGAATTTATTACTTGAAGAGGCCCGCCGCTGTCGCCCTAAAAAAATGAATAACGTGTATCTAATGCTAATTTTTTTAAATGTGTAAGGACCTAACGGTGTTTTGAGTTCATGTCCCGTAATGTACATAACGATCCGACGTTTCGACATGATGAATAAAAAAAGTATGCAAAATGAGTTTTGCTCCGAATAATAGTGTCATTTTTATTGATTGAGTTATTTTTTATTTGAATGAAAAAATGTAATTCTTAAGGTGAGGTTCCTCTATCATTGACCGAAAACTACACTAAGTTCAGAAATTAATTGTGTACGAACAACAAGACGTAATAAGGTTTTTTTTTAAATGGCGGAAATGTGAACTTGAATTTTCGTTTTTTGGATGTTTTTTTTTCACCCACATGTCCGCCATTTTGTCTTTTTTCAATATCTTTTCGATTTCTTAGGTTCATTCTATTCTGTACTTATTCAGTTTTAAAATGAAACTTGTTTCATGATTCTACATTGAAAATCGACGAGTGAGGAATGCATGCAGTTTTGCATGGAACCGGAGGGCACTTCATGTATCAGCCGCCATCTTGTACGCCATTTTGAAAAAAAAAATGTTTATTACAATTGAAGCATAAATGAAGGTTTAAAATAAAAAACCACCTTATTACGTCTTGTTGTTCATCCACAATTAATTCCTGAACTTAGTGTAATTTGTCGGTCAATTATAGAGGAACCTACCCTTAAGCTTTAAAAAAATCATTTTACGTTTTTATAGTTACCAAAAAAGTCTATTTGTCTATTACTAGTGGTGAAAAAAATTGTAATTACCGCACATGTATCGCGTCCGCCGTCGTTAAGACCAGCGCAAAAAACCGTAGCAACGTTTTTAGGGCAATCTTCTGGTTTGAAAATCTCCAAATTCACTGCTCGTAAAATGCAGACTTCATGAGGTATATTTGCATATCCCCAACCCAGAGCGGTTGCGAAATTTCCTCCAAATTTTTTTGAGGTTCTAAGCCTTGATTCTTCAGTAATAATTTTTTTTATCAATAGATTATCTTATTATTTATTTATTTATTTATGTTCATTACCGATTTTTGGGAGGCAAATTGGCCTCACGTATTTGTTGAATGTCACTCTCATGTTCAACCGAACTAGCATTATATCAGCAAATTCATTGATTTTGTTGTAATTTGGGTGAATCACGAATTTTTCGATGGAAAATTTGACAGTGTGGGTGTCAGCTTTGCAGATGTCGTATTCACCGACGACTACCTTAATTTCTTCCTTCTTGTAGCTGGTTAATGAACGACGATAAGTTTATTTTGTACTATTATTAATAAAAATGAATTTAATAAAATTATTTTACACAAATAATCGATTGAGTCTTCAAAACGTGTATAAAATCGATATTTAAATTGAAAAAATATGTATCGTCTCTTTTTGGTTTTTTAACTTCAAATATCTTAAAAAACGTTAAAAGTTTTTTCATTATTTTGTCTAAAGTATATTTAACAAAATTACAGGCTTAAAAAATCTGTTTGAATTATACGTAATATCCGAAACCATCGGCTATTTTTATTTATTTGTCAATTCTATTATTTTCCACCAAAAATTAATTTTAAAACTATATTGGTAATTTGGCGGAAAAGGTGATTTCAATTTGAGCTGACAATGAAGGATAAAATTGAATTAATGTCAAACAGAATAAAAATCAATAAAGCCAGTGAAGTCATATGTCGAATGGGTTGGTTTTAATTAAACTTTTAAAATACCCAAGAGTTAAGCAGTGTGCAGCGCTGAGAACGTATCGATCGTTTATCAGAGATCCGCCACAAAGTAATTTCGTTTCGTTGACTGTTATCAAAGCCATCCAAGGATACTCGTTCTCGGCGACTTGTTTTCCACCGACGACACGAATATCACCCACGAGCGCTTCGTTTTTTCGTCCACATTCTAATCAAATGCATATTCAATCACGCACGGTAATAAATAATTGTATAATCAAGCTCATCAGGGTAATTTTTTGTTCGTCCCCCAAAAATTTTGTTACATTTGAAAAATAAAGGAAACACTAATTTTAGCGCATTTTTTTTTGCCCATTAGAAATTACAAACTAATGTGCGAAATGTATAAACATTAATTTAAAGAAATGTCAATGCCAGTAAAATGACCAGGATTTACAAACTATTATTTCTTAAAGTACAAATAAAGAAGTACGTATCACAAATTTTTGATAGTCACAGAAAGACACCGGAAAAATGTTACGACTTCGAAAAATAGTACCAAATAAATTAGAAATTATTTTAAAAAATGTACACCTCTTTATGGGGAATAAAAAGGCATTACCACAAAATTTGTATGCTGGACTTCCGTACGATACGTCAAATTGTCTAGTCTGTCGATGAGCGTTCATTGATTTTACACTCCACCATTCGAACATTGTTGATAAAACAATTATTTTAAAGACTGCAGAATGCATTTTTACTTGAAACAACTGAAACTACTACTAAATAATATATTAGATACTTCTTTAAGCTGGTAAAGCAAACAACTCCAACTGAAGGTGTGGATGAAACTTTTGTGTGCAGTAAAATGTGTACTTCTGCTTCTGGAGGATTTAACGTGTTTTTTCCAGTTCAAGTCTATTAAATGCGAACTCTTAAGACTCTTCGTGTTATCATCGGGGACTGAAAATAATCGCAACGCATCCGGTGGCCCACATAACTTTAAGTGGGTTTTCAGTGGTTTTCCAAGGTTTTTATTATTTTACAAAAAAAAAACACACACATACAATTTCTTTTATCAATGTATTATTTATTGCTAATACATCGTAACGTCATCGGTAAAAATCGATGCTGTGTTAAATATTAAATAGCATAATAAATAAGTGAAAAAATGATGAAAGTATGGTAGTTTTTATTATTTATTATTTAGTGCAGTAGCAAGCGTCTTTGGTATTTTGAAGAATCCAATCGAGATGTGGTCCGACTCTGGTGAAAACAGCTGTTCTTGGTTTACTGTCACATACATTGGTGTCCGAGAGAATACCTGTTGAAAAATAATGTGTTTTTATATCGAGACTTGAATATTTGATTTTTATCTTTCAGGAAACCATTTTATTTTTAAATATGTGGAATATTACCAACGAGGTCGTAGATTCCAGTGTAAGATCGGTATAACAGTGAAGAGCCCACGTCATTCTGCGTAAAAAAAAAGTGTTATTTCAATTGTTGACAAAGTTTTAGATTGGCAAGCCAAAAAAAAAATAATAGAGTAAGTAAATATTTGAGAGAATTGAGTTTGGACATTTGAAAAAACTTTACACAGTGCGAAGATTTTTTTCTGCAATAAAAAAATTCACAAAATAAATTTTTAACTAACGATTTCTAGCCTCTTTCATAAAATCAAATCGATTTAAATTTCAGTTTCATCGAAAAACGTGTGTAAATAAAACAGGTCGGTGAAGATAGCTAAATAATGGTTATATTTTTTGAAATGACCCAATTTTTACACTTTTATTCTCGTAGAGCAATAATGCTGCATTAATTATGAAAAAACTCTATTGCCATATTTAAAAATCGTATCTTACTTCACAAACGATGGAATTGCCGCCGACAATTCCTATGCAGCCTGAATCATCGTGGAAATTAGCTGGTTCAACTCCAGATTTTATGCACTCGGCATATCCAAGGATTGGCAGTCCCAATTTTCGTGGTCGACAGGTTCGAGTGTCGATATTATCGGCGGATTTGCTTTCCGTCCAGCCAAACAAAGTACCAACCTGTCCGAGATACGTAGAGCCTGGATTTGGTAGACATACTGGGGAAATTCTCTTTTCGAATTTCACCGGGCGGCTCAAGCGAAGCAAGGCAATATCATGAGCATGAGAATCCGGGCTGAATTCCGGATAAAATATAACAGACTCAACGCTTGAATTTAATGAGGATACATCCAAATTACAACGGTCGTATTCACCCAAAGAAACTTTGATTTCCGGAGCGGTCGCTCTGCAATAATAATAATAATAATAATAATAATAATAATAATAATAATAATAATAATAATAATAATAATGTCATCAAGAAATTCAATTGGAATGTTTATTAATAACGGTTAAGAAACGCGGTAACTTAAATTTGATTGGATGTGTGATATCATTAAGACAGTAGTTATTATTTTTGTTAAATATGTAAAAATTTGTTCAATTTTCTTTTTCAATTATTTGTTAAAAGTAACTGGAGCTCATTTTTCTTTACATCTACTCAAAACTCGAGAAATTTTTCTATAAACACTGCAGATTATTATTGTAAAATAGTAATTAGTCAATAATTTTAGCTCGCTTATCATACCCAATTAGCTGACTAGCCGATGTCATCACATAACGATCATTGATCAAAACACCGCTCACAAGCGTCTTGGATTTCACATGAACATTTGTGAGCCACGGAAATTCGTGGGTCTGCGTAAATTCACCTCCTAATAGGCGAGCTCCGCTTCGATTGGATTTGCCGCAAACTGGAAGCCATATTTTAAAAAAATTTCAATCCAAGCTCGATTTTCATGACAATAAAGTGAATGTTTTAAAAAAATATTTATTATACACTTGAATGTTCTGTTATGAATGTTAATGTTCTGTCTTGCTCAAGCCACAATTTAGGACCAAATAAATAAACTTATTCCATTTTTGAGAACATCTTTAAATATTTTGAACCCAATATTTGGATAAAAATTAGATACACTAGAGTTTTATAAAAAATACATTCGTCAATTTTATTTTATGAAGGAAAAATGCGATTTCATGTGTAATTTTTAAAAAGTGCGTCTTTCAAAAGTGCCATTTTTCCATATTTTTATTTCTCGAATATATACAACAGAAAAATGAAATTAATGGCCAAAGGGTCTTCATCGTAAACGAGTTGAATTTGAAAAAAGCCCAAGCGTCTTCAAAACGGTACATCTACTATATATGATATCCAGACCATTACACATTAGGGACGCAAATAAGTGTCTCTAACCGGTTCCATTTTCTCCAACTCTCGCCGGTAAGGTATTAATTCTTTAAGGTGGCAAAGCTTACCGCATCCTCCGCAAGTCCTGAATCTCCCAAAAAGCAAGTCTAGAACACCACGTTCCCTTCTCGTACCGTTTTCCTTAAAAAGCCAAAATTGCAGATTTTATTCATGAAAAAAAAAAAATTTAATGTGTATTGTGCGCCAAATAGTGTAGTGTCGTTTTTTCAAATGCACGATAAGATAAATTAATCAAAATATAGAAACATTTGTAAATAAGTAGAATCTTGCAAATTCCTCTGAGGAAGTAAAAACAAATAAATTTGGAGAAACAAAGAAAAATGTCAAGTTTCGAATTAAATGAATTAATTAAAATTAATTACTCTTAGCTTCGATTTAAGGTGTCCCAAACTGTTTAGTGTTGTCTTTGTTTAAATTAATAGTAAAATTAATGAATGAACATATAGAAAAATGTATAAAACATAAATAAATTTAATAAAAACATAAATTTTTTTTTTAAGTTAATAATTAATAAACAACAAAATCAATGAACCTTAGCTTCAATTGCCGAAATCCCAGACTGCGAAATGGATAAATAAAATACTATAACGCAGATGAGGTACTTTATGTATTCCTGAAGATACATGACTTAGTCTCTCGGTAGACGAAACTCGTACTGCTCTGACTTAACTTGTCGTTCGCGAATCGACTGCTCGACTCTCGAGCATGCGCTCTCTCCTTGTCGTATAGCGGGACTATCGTAACCCGCATCCCAATTTCACTGTGTACCAGGTACCTACTGATATATCCGCATTCAGCATCATCCCACCTTCACCTCGAGGACATTTTTTCGTTGTGTTGTCCTTAAGATAGCTCAACTTTGCTTATCGTTGGATAATACATTTTTGCTTCCTCTAGAGGAATTTTTGTATTCATAAAAAGTTTGATTTTCAAGATTTTTATGTCAGGACACGCAAAATGGTCCAAAACGTATAGAACAGTGGTCCAGAAAGAATCTTTATGTGTGTGTGTGTGTGTGTACACGACCTCGGAATTCAAAAGCTGATAACACCAGAATCCTTTCAGCTATCGACCTTAAATTCGGAACATTAGGAGTTGCTCTTAATTTGTTGAAATTTTTGATGAAAACAATTAAAGAATGTAGATTCCGTAGCTTTTTTTTATTAAAAAAAAGGGTATGGTCGCTCTAACTTCCGTAAAAATTAGTCTACTGTGCTGATTTTTTTTTAATAAGCGTATCTGCACTTGATGATGCTTGGTATTGAGTTTGGGTCGAATCGACAGAGTAGTTCAGATTTCATAGAATTTTTAAATTTGATTGACGTTATGGCATTAACTTCTTCACAATCTCATCTGAAATATCGGGTCCAGATTTAGTATGTGAACATAATAATCTACAGTAAATAAATAAAACATCCATATATAAACTTGAAAAATCCTTGGAGATAAACAATTAACGTTTGAAAAAATATTTGTAATAAAATAAGCTTTTATGTGCTTTTTTTTAAATTATAGAATCAATGATCTATAAGAATTTATTGAAAATAGGATTAAGGTCGCTTACAATTCTGAACTTAGCTTTGATTCGACTTGTGAATTGCTGTAGGTACCTTAATGTTTTCAATGCGGTCAGTCGATGACCCAGCGGCGTCGAGTCCCGTTATGAAGTTCCCAGCTGTGGTAAAGTAGAGAGAACGGCGACCCCGCGGAAGAGCCGGTGTGATAATTTGATTTTTATGTGACAACTAGCGAGATAAATTTAGCCTCAACCTTGCTCAATGTAATTACCATATATTCGGAAAAATATTTATCGCCGTTTTCTCTCTCCTGACCTTAAAATAAATAAAAAAAAACCACTAAGGACTGAGGTGGAATAAAAACGTTCGTGTGCATCACGAGGAAAGACATTTATTCGTACAAAATATCAAATAAACATTAAAATATTTAAAATCAAATAAATTAAGTTTTCGCAATTATATATATATATATATATATAGACACTATTTGTGACACTGGCTGCGACAAAGAGACATTCCCCATGGACATAAGAGGCAGCAATATATATATATATATATGCATATGGGAAATGTTTTCCTATGTATAAAACATATATACTTTTTTTATACTTCCCTGGATAAAAAATATACGTATATATGTACATATATATTTTCAAGGCCATATTCGCACATATATGCGAAGAAAAAAATGTAATACATATATATATATATATCTTTTTTTTCTTCATATAACATGTGTAGGTGACTTTTCTTCTTACCTCATTGAATATATCAGGAAATCGTAATAAATGTATGTCTACTGGCTACGCAATATGGTACTTACAATATGAGTATCACGAGAATTGGCACACAATGATAATAACACATTCGCTAAAGATAACGTGTCGATTTTATTATATTTAATTCTCGCAGAAACAACCGTCCTTCGTGTTCTCGAGGATCCAGTCGAGGTAGCGCGTTATTCGAGTGTAGACTCCAGGATATCCGGGCCTAGCGCAACCATTTCCCCATGAGACGACCCCGACTTGCTCGTACTTCTTGTCCATTCGTTCAGCGATTAAGGGGCCACCACTGTCACCCTATAAATGCCATTAAATTATTCAGTAAAGTTGAAAACGGTATTTGTAACAACGCAACCAAGAATTTGTCTGCTTTTTCAATGGATTAAAAAAATATTAAGTGAACAAATCCGGAAAAAAATTCAAGCAGTGGAATTTTATTGTGAATAGCCCAATTACTTAGCGTAACAAAATTTCCGCTGTCGAAGACTATTTTTGTTCTAACTGCAAAAATGCATATTTTACATGGGCAATAAATATATTTTTAGCATATTTTATGCGTCGCATCGAAAAATGCATAAGACACTGATCTGCCCTCAAGTTTCTTGCTTTATTGAATTTCAGTGACATAAATTTTCGTGGGCCTGATTTAAATGTCACAACGCTAATGCAAGAAGCCCTACGTGCGAGCTTCCCTAATAATCATTACATTCGTAAGGATTCATATATCGATTCGACTCTAATTAATTAACCAATTAGTTAAATTGCTGACTTCAGAATCAATGAATTTTTTGCTGTTCGACTTTGGTGCTTTTCCTGGGCTTCTAACTTATTCGTTTTTAGCATCTTATGAACAGAAGTATTAAAATGGGAAAATTGGTTTTCTTCTACATTCATTTCTTATAATTTTCAGGCACCTTTTTTCAAAAAATGATTCTACAAGAAGTTAGAACATGTAGCTGTGTATCATGGAGATCAATTTTAATGAACAACATTATAATTATTATTTAATTATTTTGTTATTGATACTAATATAATAATAATAATAATAATTGTTATCAAAAGCATACTTGGCATGAATCTCGGAGCCCATCTGCATATCCAGCACACAGCATATTATCAGATATCATTCGAGGACTGTAGCTGGTATTGCGGCAATCCTGAAGACTCATAACAGGTACTTCAACTTCCTGAAGAAGACAGGAAGGTTTTCCACCCTCGTCGAGAGTTCCCCAACCTGAGGCAACCGCTTTTATGCCCACATAGTCATTATCTGAAAAAAAAAAAAATGCAAACATCATATGTGACCCGTATGTCTTCAAGTACATATTCGTTGAGTGTGAAATGACCAATGAGAATTATGTTAGACGTACACATGAGAAAAAGTGCATTACGAGAAAAAGCGAAAGTGTCCGATAGTCGCAACATTCTTTAAATTATTCGGCCTTATCTCTCCACTGCTCGACGTGACTCTACGTCGCTTAAAAAGCTATATTTTGAAATATTATCTTTTTCAACGAAACATTAAATCAAAAAAATATAACTAAATACTCTGACAAATATCCTTTATCGACTAATGACCATAGCAGTAGACGCCGTAACAAATAAATAAATAAATAAATACAAATATTCTTTAATATCGCACCTGTACGAAATATTTTGCAAAGTGTATTTTAAGTATTTAAATGATTGATTCAATTTATTTAAATTATAATAAGTAAAAAAGGATTATTTTTTGCTGTTTACAAAGTTTACGCCCATGAGAGAGTATTATTATGCAAAATCCATTTTTTCGGTTTGATTTTCATCAAGAAGTTTTCGAAACTCTCTCTGAATCGCACATTTCAGTACTGACGGAACCATCTTCGGTTGATTAATGTGTTTAATTGTTGTAAAAGAGTCTGTAGTTTGAACGAGGTTAAAAAAGTGACGGAATGAATTATCGGCGTCGCAGATAAGAGGGTTTCAGAAAATTGCAGAAAAAGGGTGCAACGCAGTCCTCGATTCTGTGGAGGAGCGCAGCAGCCTTAATTCTGCGACCATGTCCTCTTGCATCTGTGCCACTTCGGTCGTTCATTATATTATAAAATCGCGGGCAGCGATCGTGGCCCCGGTACCCGTATATATCCTCGTTAATTTACGACTTTTTTGCTGTAATCCGTCACGTAACCAAAGATAAGAAATCCAACCGGGTCAGCGATGTTTGCGCAACTGCAGACGATTCTCTTGGACAAGTTAGCGCATAAACGCACCCAGATCGTCTGTCCCACTAAACTTTCCCTAATGCCGGAAATACGCAGTTGGCATATATATTATTTCCGCGCTAGTAGAATTGCCAATTCAACTTCAAAATAAATTTTTCATCGCGGATATCCTGAGTCATTGAAGTCTCGTTTTTTATTTTTTTTTAGTTTTATCAATTTTCAACTGGTCGACTCATTTTTGGAAATGAAAAGAGATTCTAATTATTCGAATTAGAATATTTTCTTAATTTCCTAGTTTTGCAATTTTTAACATAAAGACATTATATTTTATTGAAAATTGAAAACAAACGGGAAAAAGCTCGACTTTTCAAATCAAATATTCGCAGAGAAGAATTAAGGGATGATATTTGTATTCACATTCTTGAGAAAAAATAAATGAATAATTGGATTTTGGTTTTCTTAAGACAAGAGTTTCGGTGTATTGCGCATCACTTTTTATACACGTATTGCCAGGGAAATTTTTTATTTTAGTCATCTGTGGGAGAAAGGTCTGTAAAAAGCAACTTTATGCAGATACGGATTTAAAATTGATTTTCAATCAAAGTAATCCAAAAATATCACTACGAATTCGTGAGAAAATAAAGTTCTGATAGAATATTAATCGATTTTTCAACGAAGTAAATCTCTCGTTATTTGGAACTGGAGTAATTTTTTCAATAATTCTTCACTTGAATCCTCGTTGTTTTTTTTTCAGAAATTTTTTGACAAGTCACTAATTCAGGTTATATTTTCGTAGAAATCCATATTACATATACGAATCCCTAGGAATCATTGAACGAACAGTGTTTCTGAAAACAAACTCAACAAATCATCGAAGACCGGAATTTCCAAATTAGTGAAATAAAAAATGAATATGTTCTATCGATTTTTTAAAACTATTCCCAACAAAATTTTTTTCCATCTCACTATTTCGTGGAATTAATTGTTTGCGTGCAATAACCTTCATTTTGATTGGAAAACTGTTCGAATCGAATATTTTCTTCTACTCCGAAATATCCGACGGGCAAAATTGCTATTATTGATTATTTTTGTTTTAATAAAAAAAAAAATCCATTTATATGTTACCTTTCACAGTTGGCAAGCAAATTGGTCGAACGATCTCACTGAGTGGCACTCTATCGTTCAGTCTAAGTAGAGCAATGTCATTGTCGAAGTTGAGGAAGCTGAAGTCTCCGGTAATCGCACGTACGACATACCTTGTCAAAGGTTTGGCCTTCTCGATGCACCTGTCGTGCTCGCCAAAGGTAACTTTGATCATGAACCACATGAACCTGAAAAAGAAACTAACGGATGATTCATCGTCCAGCTTTAATTAGCCCCTCATTAACAGTCAAAACACAGACGACGATATTTTGTCTCTTCGAAACTTTATGACATTACCCTTTAACGCAGTGAGCAGCAGTGAGGACGTAACGATCGTTGATGAGAGTTCCACCGCAATAAAATTTGTTTAAATAGGATAATCTCACCATCCATGGTAATTCGTTCATTTTAGTGGCTTGGCCCCCGACAATTCGACTTTCGTCGTTTCGCACGCCGCAACCTTAATTTTCGATGAAATTAAACCGAAATAACCACAGGAATTAATAAACAAAACTTAGTGCGAATTTACAAAATAACATAAATTGATCATTCTAAAGTATTATCAATTATGAACATTGTCGAGACTTCACTTACTGCAAAGGCAGGAATCTTGGGGGGCATCCGAATCCGGGGGCTTGTTGCCGAAGAGACCGAAGAAGTTCTTGACGATTGTGCCACCTAGACGTCTTTCCTGTAACTCAACGACGCAAAATTTAATTGAAAAAGTCGAGAGACCTGGTTAATTAATTAGTACGAATCAAAAATATTTACACAATTATTTCGCCAGTTTATACACAACTCTAAACTTGGGTTTCAATTTCAAGTTCAACGCCCTAACGACCAGTCGATTCACATCGTAAAATAAATTCTTCTCGAAATCTCGGACACTTCCGATCCATAATCGTCGAAAAATATTAAACCCAACACCGTACATACGTTCGACTTAAAGTTTAAAGATGAGTTTTATCTCGAGACGGAATTAAATTCAAATACGAGATCGAACTTGAGTTTCATTTCCAGTTGGAATTTAACATTGAACTCAGTTTGCCGTTAAACATAAATAGAAGATCAAGTTTACGTTCAAGATTGAACTCAAACGTAAATACAAGCTTTGCCTCAAGTTTTACCTCAAATTCAAGTACAACATTGAACTCAAGTTTGATCTCTAATTCAAATACAAAATTGAACTCAAGTTTGACCTCCAATTCAAATACTCAGATTTAACTCAAGTTTGACCCCCAATTTAGAATCACGATTAAACTTGAGTTTGACCTCAAGCCTACGTTCATGGTTGAACGCAAGTCTGGCATCTAGTTTAAAAGTGAGCATTGAACCCGGTTTGACCTTGAATTTCACCAGGCTCTCGAAATAGCTACAATCCAAATAAATATATTGCTTTTTACCTGCACCTGTTCATCGCTAGTGGCCGAATTCACCACGACACCCAATATCGCGCACACCAAATACACTTGAACCTTCATTCTCGATCGGCAACGATCGGTTACCAACAAAATGACCTTAGCGACACACACTCGAGTGAATAATAAATAGACTAAACTCTGGCTCTGCACGTCGACGGATAAAACGCAAAGAGCAGAGTCTACCAACACGGAGAACGGTCAAGTACGGCCGACGGTGGTCATTATGGCCCTGGCTCGATAAAATCTTGGGGAATCGCCGAGTACGGGTTCGCCGATGTGATGCGAGTGTCCAAAGGTGACGAAGAGAGCTGCGAAGAAGCATACGAGACTTTCACGACTCTTCTGTTGCCTGGCCGTTCCTCCTTCATTCGTATTTTGCCCGGGGGAGGGATATGCGCTCGGCCAACACTCCACACTGTCTATATACTTATTTTAAACCTGCCGGTGACCAGTTTTAGTTTGCGTTAGAGTTCACGTTCACGGACGCGAGCTTGTGGCTCTCGCCACTCGCTGCTTCTTTCCCGCTTGTCGATGTCACTGACCGCAAGGCCACGCGCATGTTTGTGCTCGACGTGTCTTCACGACGTCCTCGCAAGTGCCCCACCACAACCTTCTTCGAGGAAGGGAAGACGACGAAAAATAACCGCTGGACAAACAGGAGACATTGAGAGGAACGAAGGCGGCAAGAAAAACAGGATAGATGCACATTATGCACGTTTAATCGCAGGGGCGTGATCGTGTAGAAGCTCTGCCGGTCGTTGACGCGTGTTCACAAACAATTTATAATGATCGGAAATATTTTTCATACTTATTTTCCTTCCTAATAGAAAAAGCCTCTTTTTGAAAAAAAGGCCCGGATTTTTACGTTGGATTATGCAGAATTATCCATAACACCGGGAAAAGGAGTTGGAAAAAAATGTGTTCATATTTGAAAAAACTGACGAGGTGTCTGCAGGAATTTCGAATTTTTAATCATCCAAAGATATTATATTTTCAGGTAGAGAAAAATGAGAGATATCAACGATATCGTCGGCGTGGAATCGATGGGAGGAAAATATTTGGAAAAGGATCGACTTTTGGGGGATATAATGTGGGCTATATATATTATTTAATATCAAATATACTTTAAATGCATTATAAAATGATAAATGTATTTTGTGCGCCAAAATCATCCACATTTCACATATTATTATCGCAAGAACGTCACCACCATAAATTGACCTGTGGTCATCTTCTTGGCATGCATTTTTGCGAACTCAAGTGGTTTATCCCAGGCCGGCTAAATTCGTCCTGTTGCTGTGAGAAAGACCGGTTCGATCGTCCCATCGAAAATAGTCCTACGAGTCTCTTCAACCTGATCCTCAAAGAACGATCGACTCAACAACTTACGGTCTAAACGCGTTTATAAGATTTTTCTAAATTAAATCACTTATAGAATAGTTTCATAAAATGTTTTATTTGGAGAAGAAATTGTTGAACGCATTTTTTGGGCCAAACTGTTAAGGGATACAACAGTAATTACCCGAGACTAATTGTCACTCCATGCAATTAAATTCTATGCTCAGTGGCCATAATTTGTTCACAAACATTGTTCAAGGGAAATTTGATGACCCATTACGCTGCAACGGGTTAATGACTAAATCTATTTAGTGCGAATGCACTTTCGCTCACTGGACACACTTTCGGCGGATAGTAATAGTGACAATGGCTTTGAGGACAATAAATGACGCAATAGATTGATGAAGTGTGCATCGCTGCATGGACTATTAACAGTTACACCGATCCGTCAGTGTTCCATTGGAATTCGACCATTATCGGGTTCACAAATCCGTTAAAGCGTACGCCATTTATTGAAGCAGAAATGTGAGACCGATAATTGTATTGATTACTTCTAAACAGTTTGGTAACAAATTAGTAGAAAGGGTTTTAGATAAAATTTACCTAACATTTTTATAAAATTGGTAGATTAATAATTCCGATTATTTTTTCAACCTCAATTTCGACCAATAGGAGCGCGGCATTTAACATCACGTTGTACAACTAGGTCGAAATTATATCGATAATTTTTCGAAAATTCTCCGGCTAGGTTGCTAAGCGATAAACAATAATTTTTCTGTCACTTGTAACCTATGCAAATTTTTGAAACGTCAAAGTGCTATTCACGATCGTAGATATGAGTGAGCAAGGAAAGCGATTCGGTGATGAATCTCTTGAGAACATCTCTACAAAAATGAAACAAATTGTTCCGGCTAATACAGCTAATACAAATGTTCAATATTGCTATTTTATTAGTGGAAAGTGAGGTTAAAAAATAATCAACCGAATACCCCTCAAACTTGAAAATGAATCGAATATTTCCCTCGGATAATCGGGAAATATCCGTTAATTTTCAAGCTCTCAGGGTATTACAACTGAAAATTCTTATCCAATATATAAATAATGTATTTAATTGATGATTATTTAATTCACATCCCAAAATAGAAAAAATATAAAATACAAAAATGTTGGAGTATTCACTGAAAAACTGTATGTATTCGAAGAAAGCAGTCGATTATTGCATCGGATGAAATAATAACGATTTTCGAAACGATTCATACCATTTTTGAACTAATTGATCAATAATTTTTTAACTTCATTATTGTTATTCCATCAACAATTTTATTGGCATCACTTTACTCAGAATATGATGATTAATTACAACTCAGAAACGAATTTTTCAAATATCTGTAAAATAGATTTCATTTATTTTCCAACTTATTTTTCTTAAGACTATTTTTTGTACAAAAAAGTCGACTATACTTTTACGTATATTATATATTTACAATTTGAGCTTATAAGTATTTCAGCCATCGGAGCAATAATTCTCTCCGTTTTTTCTGCATTCTATTTTACGCTTCTGAATTTTATTTGACACACAGGCACGTGTCGTTCATATTTGCGTGGATCCAATTCAAGTATCTCGTCACGCGAGTATAGACTCCGGGGTAACCAGGTCGGCCACATCCCACACCCCACGAAACGATACCTGATGAGAACACTACGATTATTCATTTGAAATTGATTTGTAAGCAAAGTATATGCGAAGGGAAAATAGGCATATTTTTTAATGTGGAAATATCTTTAGAGAGGGTTTTTGGGAAAAAAAATTTCGCAAAAAGCGGCTTCTTACTTCCACTCACAGAAAAAAGTTCATTTTAATCCTGGACTACATTGTTTCTGCGCGAGAAACAATGTATTTCAATATAAATAATGTTTATATTGAAAAATGACTCTATAGCGAATTAAATAAAAATACCCTTTTGAAACGAATTTCTTGATTAATAATAACAAATAAAAATACTATTTCGGATTGTGCTTGTTTTTTTTAAAAATAGTCATGCTTTGAAATGGCAAGTGATCAATAAAATTGTGTTGATTTTAATTCTTTTTTATAGATTTTAATAGTTGACTAACAAAAATATATATTTTTTGTCCTTTCTCTCATTTTTTGTCGGTTTTAAAAATTATTTGCCGGCGCTAAAGTGTTTTTTTTTTTTTTCTTCATTGGAATATTTCTAAGCTATTTTGCTTGAATATTTTTTTTACCTGCGAGCTCCTGTTTGTCACCTTCCTGAACGAGAAGTGGACCTCCACTGTCGCCTTGACAAGAATCGTGGGCTCCACGTCCTGCGCAGATCATGTTATTAGTAATTCTGTTTGCTCGATATTTCATCTGTCGACACTGCTGCAAACTGAGAATAGGCACTTTGACTTCGTGGACTATAGCAGGCAGCATTCCACCCTCTGTCGTTCGTCCCCAGCCAACGACAGTTCCCTCTTTTCCTGCGGGATCCGATCCTTTGAAAAAGAAATAACAAGAAAAGTTTGCATTATTGAATATATTTTTTGTGGAAAGTACGTTTTGCGGAATTTTTTTATTCAACAATAAACTTTCCAATTCAGATCCCACGACGGATGAGAAGTTTTGTTTATTTTTGTATGAGCTGTTATTATAGCATTTTTTAAAAAACGTTTTGGGACCACTGAACGGAAGAGATAAGCAATAAGCTTAATGATTTCGCTGACACGAGATATAGAAAGTTATAATGATGCTTCTGCTATTAGATGCCGCATCTTGATTGGTATTATGAGGAAGTGAAGCTGCGTTTAGAGAAATCGGAGAGGGCTTGGCAAATATTGAGGGTCTAGTTGAAATGGTTACTTTGGAAGATAAACTGAATGTTAACATCAAATTTACTGAAACACTGATGACTTCCATACAAATTGTCGGTGTGAACACGGACAAATTTGCGACACATTGTTTTCGTACATTTTCAGTAAAATCAGCAAAAAGTTTTTGCGCAGATTTGTGAACGGAATGGTGCGAAAAATACAAAAAATTCAATTCATTTTTGGTTTTTCTTTTTCAAAGCAAAATAGTTATTAAAATACTTTCCATTAATGTATTTTTGCTTTTTTAAATTTTTTATTTATTTCGGATTCTCACCTCGAACCGGTAGACAAATTGGTTTAATTGTTTTTGAGAATTTTACAGGCCGCCGTAGTTTTAATAATGCCACGTCATGATTGTAAGAATTCATGTCAAAATTCCTGTGACGAATTATTGCACTGACTCCTCTCATGACAGCGACGCCATCGGTAGTCACGTATTGGTCATGATCACCGAGGATCACTCGAATTTTTGAGCGTTTTAGTCTGCAATAAATAAATGATTCAAATAATTGAGAAAATGATCTTAAATTATAAGAGAAATTAGGATGAGGACTCACTTCCGTAAACAGTGAGCGGCTGTGATAACGTAATCATTAGTGACGAGACTGGCACCGCAGTGGAAACGGCCATCATAGACCAGACGTGCTACCCATGGGTACCTATGGGGTTCGGCTGGTCGCCCACCAACAATCCTATTTTCTTGATTGAATACGCCACATTCTGCAAAATAAAAATGTATCATTTCAATTTTCCAACGTTTATAAAATGGACCAGGAGAAATATTGACATTTCTACCAATCATTTTTGTGACAAAAAAAAATTATTCTTAAGCAATTTTCATAATCCAAGAAATATATTATATAAAATGAATATTTATTTGATTTAAAATAATCATAACAATAAGAAACATATTTCTTTGCGTCTTTCCACGAGAAAAAAAAAATAGTGTCTTGGTGAAATGACTTCCAAAACAAAAAAAAAAAAAAAAAAAAAAAAAAGACAGCGGAGGAAAATCAAATTTCATCTCACCGCAGCTACAATTTCGAAGCTTCTGCTCATCGCCGTCGCTAGAATCGCCGCTAGTGATGTCGATACCGAAGAAATCGTCAAACAGGAAACGCGAAGTACGATTCGTGTCGAACGGCTGAAAGAAAATTTCCAGTATGAATGAATCAATGTGCGTAAGAATACCTGCGCTTAAATTAGATACTTCATTCTCCCGATCCTGTTTGCAGCGCCCTCGCCCGATCACTTTCTAACACGTTTTGTAACGAGTTCACGAGCGTCGAGAGCCTTTATGAGTGCGAAGAGATAATACGAGAAGAAGGCGCGAGGCTCGTCAGCTGCCCCGAAGAAAGGAGAGAGAAAGTGACCATGATCCGTATTGTATGTCAAGGTCCGAGCGCGTCTATTGGCTCTCGTAAAATCGAATGGTTACCGATCTTCGGTACACGACGTGTATCGATACCCACGGATATCCTCGTCCTTACGTGCATATTATCATATACATCAATGCGTAATATTTTGGCATTGATCGACAGAACAAGGCGAGGAGGCCGAGTCGTCGAGGCTACTTTTCGCACTTGTTTATGTATGCGTATAACACGAAGAGGCGTGAGGTCGGACGACGTATAATGATTGTAAGACACATGGCGATTGTTGCGAACGGATTCGCAGTAGACGTGGAGGTGACTCAACAAGTTACGCGGCGAAGAAAAATGCTTAGGTCAGAGGGCGGGAAAAATCTGATGATGGGGACCCTAAATTGAAGGGTGTTATATATTTTTCTTAGGGCTTTGTCTGCAAAAAATTTTTTTTTTTCAACCTTACGATTATACAATTGAATTCCCATGAAGTTTATACATTTGATACAAAATTTGAGAGTCATCAGGGTAGTTTTTTTACTCCTTCGCCGATCTTGATATTTCAATTTTTCGTCGAAATATAATTTTTTTTTTCACATGTTAGATATAGGGAAATTATTGAAACCCGTCGATGGACTTGAAACTGAAATCTCAATTGTTCATTTTGAACAAATTGTTTTTGATCGAGAATTACAGTCTAGTATTATGGAAAAGGAAAAAAGTGTCACAAATTGCATAATTAGTAGGTGCGCAAAAGCTTGACTACAGTTATACGAAGCTAGTGTTAAGTAGTTTTTTATATTTTTATGTGTTTCTACTGAAAGTCCCCTATGTATTAACCAGTACATTTAATGATTAAACTTAGGTTCCCAATTTATCTTAGGGGTGGCAACTTTAGTGGCAACTAGTGAGTAACTGCAATAATCTGATAATTGGAAACACTGAATTATGTTTTCTGGCGATAAT
Source organism: Clistopyga incitator (assembly GCA_947507545.1). Lineage (NCBI taxonomy): Eukaryota > Metazoa > Arthropoda > Insecta > Hymenoptera > Ichneumonidae > Clistopyga > Clistopyga incitator. The sequence continues at coordinate 9,778,022 of OX382176.1, forward strand.
TCCAGCTTAACTATTTTTTTTCGATCCTCCACATTTTTTTTAAATAATTTAAAAGTCAGCTTAAAGAAGTTGGAGTTTCAATGAAAAAAATTGGAAGCACGAAATCAAATATACCAACGCGTAATGATATAAATTCGAATGACCAACTAAAAACTCACCTGAGAAATTCTTGAACTCCCAAAACTATCGCCCGGATAATTAACGAGGTACGATTGCGCTTGTAAGACACTGATAATAAGTACAGCCAATGTTCCGACGTGTTGCTTGTTCATCGTAGACATTATCACAAATCACTATACTCAAAAATAACAATTGTTTCAAATTTACAGGGAACCTTTATTTTGGTCTTTAATAAAAAATATAGATCTGTTCCTTTTCAGATTTTCCCTGGGTTTCGATGGCCAACACTTCGCCGTTGCGATTATCAGGAATCCGTCGGAACTGAGGCATTATAAGCCGAAATTCCGATTTTTTGAAATTCACCGTTTGTAGATATTATTTTTATTTTTTATTTCGGAAGACACGAAGATCGGACGATGCTTGCCGATCGAAACGAGATTGTCGAGATGTCCGATCGACGCAGCTGCTTTCACTGGTCTCATAAATGCGACAGAATGATCGAAGCTCGAGTGCTGGTCGAGCGCGCTTCACCAGCTCGAAGAAAGTTCTTTCTCCAGCAGCGAGCAGCAGCGCGTTTATGAGGCACTATCGTCCGGTAACAGCCACTTGGTATTCCCCATGAGATCTCGTTTTTTGCGGTTTATTTTATCGCTTGATTTGAAAAATGATTACATAAAATTATATAAAAAACATAATTTAATAAATAATATATTCGCGGTCATCATCAATTATTTCTAAGGCCTTAAAGCTGTTCCATAACCAACACTTGGTATTCCCCATGGAATAAATTTTTTAAAAGTTTATTGAACACCTTCTATTAGCAGTCTACTTTTTTTTTCGTCCTCTATTTTTGCACCTTAATTTTATCTATAAAAAATGACGTAAAGATAAATTGGAAAAAAATTATTCGTAACACATTTAAGGCAAATGATTTATAAGAGGTTACTGTTTTTTACCCGACACTTGGCCATGCGCCGTCGTTATTCTCATGGCTTATTTAACACTTAATTATTTTGATGAGAGTTTGCATGAAAAATTTTGTACAAAAAAAAATATAGATTTTTTTATTTTTCAATTGAAGGAAGAATAACGAGCTCTTCGTATTTCTATCGATTAGTAGTATCGATGAGTATTGATGAATTGAGAAAAAAAAATCATTACTAATATATTTACGCTGAGTAATTTGTAGAAGGTTGCCAGAGAAGATTTTTGAAAATTTGGTAGAAAATCAAAAAATTCAAAAATTTTGATGGGCACCATTTGAACGACCCCAGACAACTCACGACGCAACTACACTGGATCGTAGTCTCAAGTCCTGACTCAGCATCAGCGACAAAGGTTTGGAGAGCGCGAAGTACGTCCCACTACGAGGTAACGGACACTCAAACTGGACCTACTTATCTCTCTACCACAACTTTTTCATCCCACTACCGAATTCGAAACTTGCTGATTTCGTAACCACACCAGTCACGTAGTGGACTTTGAAATTTTCACTTTTGTCTCATCCGTGAATGCAACCAATCTCTCTCGAGGCACTTCCGTAACTCTTTGATGACAAAGCGCCTTTTCCACTGAAAACAAAAAAAAAAAACCCTCTTAAAAGTTCGACATTTTTTATGTAAACAGGTTTTCATGTGTCTGTTCTTTTTTTTTCAGAAATGTTGAGATTTTTTTTTTTTTTTAAATTAGTTACATGCCAAAATAATTATTAAGTGGTTAATGTATCAGACAATTCATTGTAAATTAAAGAAATTATTCATTTTTTAAATGTATTGAAAAAATGAATTAAATATGAACGTCATCGATGATAGTGAATTCACTATAATATTAAAGCCCCAGAAATATTAGTAGATAAAAGAACCCCACGAATTTTACAAAAAACTATTTATATTTGTATTTTTTTATTACAAAATCAATTCGTTGCGTTTTCCGACTACGATAGATTGCCAAGAATAGTTATTTCCGATCTGAAAATTGTATAATGTCAAAAGATTCCATGCTGACATACCAAAAAATGTATCGAACTCAGAATTGCATAAATGGAGCGTGAAGATTTTTTAAAAAGAATAACAAATTTACAATATTGTAAGGGAATTGGCTGAATGATTTTTACTTGAAAAATAATAGCGATTTCCTCAAAATAATTGAAAGTTTGTTAGGCTGTGCTCAAACTCAAGTATTGACAAAGTTTTGGCTTTATTAATATCAACAATCAATTGTTTTGTATGTATCTGCTCTCTTCGGCTTCAATTCAAATCCAATTGTAGTTTTATTTCGGAATGCAGGTGCAAAGCATCGTCAGTAAAAACAGAGAGTGTCTGCTCGTCTGATATCAAGATCACTGTGCATGCTGCGCGTAAGTTATCACACGCACGAGATGCCGGGGCAAATCCGATTTGTTTTATGATATAACAATTAATTGTCTGATATTGAAAAAAATTATGCCTTTCCACGTCCGGTGACGTTCGGAATTACTGCCTTGCGTACAGTGGCTCCAAATCGGTCACTTCTGTGTGCACTTACCCACACCGAAGTAAACGAGTATTGTTCGTAACGGTTCGATGGTTTCACTAACCCACATTCGTTCGTCGAAAGCAAAACGTCTCAGAGACCGGTGACCCGGTTTACCTCCTTTCGCTATTCGCAGCTGTATTTATTCGCGCATCCCTTTAACCCGAGCAATCATGTGCCCTATAATTTGAGCAATTAAAATAAATGGCTTTGAACAATTCGTCCGATATTCTAGAGTTCCAAAAAATTAGTAATAACTTTCACGCTTAAAAAATGCGTCTGTAAAAATTAATTGACATTTTTCGATTTTTTTATTTGCAAAAAAAAAGTTTGAATTTTTTTTTTAAAGTTCAGAATTGGAGAATCGTTGTATGCTTTTAATGTCTATTTGAAGAATCCATTCAATTATTATTACTCTTATTTAAAATATTGCTGGACTTAAAAAAAGTAAGACAAAATATCTTTTGAGTACGAAAAGCTGAAATATTAATTTCGAAGCGAATTTTAAAAAAATGTCAACAAATTGAACACAGAACAATAATAAATTAATTTTTTTTTACATCAAAATCTTGTTTATGATAGAAAATAATTTGTCGCTGGGTTTCACTGTGTCAGTTTTTGAGTTTTGTTTTGAGAAGTGTCGACATTGTGTAAATTCAAAATGATATCTTTTTTCAAATTTGAACATACTGAATTATCGTAGTCTTCTTTTTATTAAACGAGTATAGTTAATATTTATAGTTATTCTAGAGGGTAGAAAATAAAATTAATTTTCAAAAAATGCACTCTTAAGATATATTGCAAATTTTACATAAGCACACGAGGCTTACACGACATAATAAAAGATAGACATTTTCTTTGTAGTCACGAGCTTATCGTTTATTAACAACAAATATAGCAACAAGTAGCACATAAACAGAACATCACAGCGTATCTCTCAGCTTTAAAAGTAGTCTTAAAATTAATGGACTAGACATGCGATATTCGATTTTTCGAATTCACAAATGGCAATAGAACGGAACGTGCGGTATATACAATCAGAAAGAAGTCGCTCATTGTCGTTGAATGCAGCAGCGGTCGTTGATTAATTGGAGGATTGATGTGACATCTCGTTGAAAAATATTATTGAGGTTTCGGGGGTGGACAGACGCAATCTCCTTGCAGTTTATCCTGAAGCCATCCGAGATAGTTGGTGAGTTTTGTGTAGACTCCTGGGAACTTTGGTCTCGCGCAGCCACGACCGAAGGAAGTGATTCCTGTAAATTAATTTTACGAGTTCATTAAACAATTATGGTCAAAACATTATTAAAATAAAAAATACGAGAGCTTTCTTGGGATACATAAAAAATTTTTATACTTTTGGAGTAACTTTTCAAGCCGAAACCGTGTGTATAATTTAACATGGGATTGTTAATTTTTCTCAATATTTTTACTACACTCAAAGGAATATAAGAGTAATAATAGCATTTTCATTTTTTAGTTGACATTAGCCCTCGGATAACGCTTAATTTTTACACAGAAATTTTTAGAACGAATTTGACAGACCTCGAAAGAGAAATAAAATGGCGTGATCAAAAATAAAAGTAGGTACGGCATAAAAAATTTGCATCAAAGAAGAATCGCCATCAGAAGAGTAGCAACTTTCTCTCATTAAAATAAAAGGGATTCCATGCATTTAATACTTTAGTAATTTTAGGTTCAACGCCGTGACGCCTAATAATAAATTTATTTTAAACTCACCAATCACTTCTTGGTGTCCGAAGGGTCCTTCAACGAGAAGAGGGCCACCGCTGTCTCCCTAAAAATTTTTTAAATCTTTTTAAATGAATTCATGAAAAACCTTGCAGATTGCTTCTTCATTACTATTCGCTTTTCACAGAGCGACGTCCATAAAAATCTCGTAAAAAGAAAAAAAATGAAAACAGAGCTTTCCAAATCTTCGAGAAATAAAATTGATAAAAGACACAATACTTACGGAGCAAGAGTCCAATCGTCCCTCGAGATATCCAGCACAGAACATGTTATCGGTTCTGCGATCTTGGGGATAGCCTGAATCGTCGCACTCCTCGTCCGAAAGTACCGGAACTCTGACGTTTCGCAAGTGCTTGCTCACTTCCGCGTCTTCCTTGATACGACCCCAGCCAACCGCGGTCGCCAATGAGCCGGTGTAATCAATGGCCTCTGATAGAACAATAATAGTAATGAATAATAATGATTAACAATCATATAATTTATGTCGAAATTTATTTTTCTCGATAATTTACTTCACCAATAGATCAACAGTAGATAAATAAGAAAAGGACGTAAATTAAACTACACGTGTGGTGGAATTTTTAAACAATTTACGGAAATTTTAATCACTTTTACAATTTGGCGTGTAAATTAATGTTTCTTTCGTGAAATTAAACAGAAATATGTATTAATATAATCCGACAATTCGTCAGGTTGGCAAAAAAGAATTGGAGCACGTTCAAAAATTACCTTTTTTCACGCGGAAGTGACTTACGGTTTTGCGGCAAGCAGGCGGTTCGGACTACCCCGTCGAGTGGAATTGGCCTGTCCAATTCGACGAGAGCGATATCGTTGTTCAGATTGTACGGGTGGAAATTTTCGTGAACGTTCAATGACTTGATGCGTCTGCGATAGACGTTGGAAGAGCGTTTGCTGATGTCTGCATCACCCATCAGTAGTTCCATGTGTTTTTTATCATATCTTTAAAAAAAATTTGCAATACATTATAATTATTCCTTTACTTTTATTTACTTGACGATCATGCGATATAATTAATATTAAGAAAAAAGTAAAAAAAAATTCATGTAAAAAACTTAAATGAAAGGCCACTTTTGATGTTATTCCTAATTAATCGAGACTTTTTCAATGTTCCCAACATGCATGAATTATTTTTTATAATAAAATAAACTAAAGTCGGAGGGCAATTAGAAAATTGATCGATTGGCCTTTACAGCTAGAAAAATTTGGCATATCTACCCTGAGAAACAATGCGCTGCAGTGAGGACGTGATTACGGGTGATCAAACTGCCGCCACAGTGAAACTGACCCTGCTTAAGTATGCCGACCATCCATGGGAACTCGGCGATAGTGCTTACACTTCCACCGACGATTCTTGTTTTACGTCCAACGCCGCAAACTGAATATTTCCAATATCATCGATAAATAATTAATTAACTAGTTTAAATTTTCTATAGGGAAGTATTAATATCGAATTTGGTGAACATCGATAAAAAGGTTCAAATTTTATACGACAATACATTCCTTTATTTTTTAATTATTTAACAGAGGTAAAAAAAATCCATCTCAAACCCAAAAAGTCGATAAGCTGACTAAAGGAATCTTGAATTTTCCATAATCACGATAACGTTGGCGTAGAAATTAACGTGAGTAAAATATTTGTTACATTAAGTAGCATAGACTTTTAAAGGATATACATCACATAAAAAAAAAAGTAATAAGTATTTTCAATGCACGAATATAGTAAAAACAACAACCAAGCTGTTGATATTTTCTAGAGGAATGAATTGTTTGAACTTCTTTTTTTTTATGTCGCAAACACAGCCAATGTACTTTTTTAAAAGCTTTTCTTACAAGAAGCTTTAGGACCTTGTAGTTCTGAGAAATTTTTTCTGAGAAGTTTTTCATCTTCATCTTTGATTTTCTCATTTGGAGATTAATAACAGTAATAAATCGTGACAATAAGGAAAGTTTACCGCAATCGTCGCATAAGCTCGGGCTTTTCGGAAACGCAACGTTTGGCGGTGAATGATCGGCGCCAGAAAAATCCTCGTCGCTCGAAGCGAGATCCCTACGAGTAAAATTGGTCGACACCCAAGGATAGTCCGCTGCGTTGTGCCCGTCGTCCGAGGAGCTCTGAAAATTGGAGCAGTGCATTTTAGTTGAACAATACGTAAACTATGAAGTGCATATGACTTTCACAATATTTACCACGCGGTAATTTATGTAATTGAAACATAAATAAAAAGTATGTGAAGAACATAGAGGACATAGTCGCATAAAAAATGATACATATCACTTCAATATCTGCATGTATTATATTTTATACGATAATTATATGGGAGAAAAATATATATCATAAATTTCAATTGCATCTATGTTGTGCAATATATATGTATATATATATTTTTTTATATTGTCTACCTATTACAAATAAAAATGTCGATTATACCGACATTTTTCACGGATAAATTATCATAAAAATATAATATATTTTATCGAATATTAATTACACAGCGCACAAAAAGAAGTATCACGTATATTATAAGCGCTCGAAAAATCTCGCGCATTTCACAACCAACGTTAGCACAAATTTCACGTAAAAAATAAAATAAAATAAAATTCGCGATCGTCGAAATCTCGCGAGGAATGCACGAGGACCGGTGGGAATGCATCCCCCTTAAGCAGCAGCAACACTTTGTCCGGCTACCTCCGAGTTGGCAACTTTCACGTGTCCGTTATCGCGGTTTTCACCGTAACCATCAAAATTCACCGCCACTTCCAAATTCTTCAGAATAATTAATACTTGGTATTATTTGAAAATTAAGTGACAAAACTTACCACCCGAGGCAGAGCATCGACGTAGTTGATGCTAGTGGCGGATATAACGACCGCAACTATGCACCGATAAGCCATACTTTTCGACATGATGATTTTTAATGAAAAACTATTTTTACCGACACTTTTTTTTGTTTTAATGCGATGCACGAATATACACTCGATGAGAGGCTTAATAAAAAAATAAATAAAAATACGGAACGTCGGGCTCGGACTCAACAGGGCACACGCCGCGGTCTATATGTCACGAGGCCTGCTATGGCGTGAAAAGATGATTATCCAAGGGAGTTTTGCCGTTTTATAGTAAATTATAACTAATAAACTACGAGTAAGTGGGGGCGACGTCACCTTGACTGGTGCGTTTGCATTGGCAGATGTGCCGTCAGGCCTTTAAATCACCGGCTGGCCTGATGTGCTTGGTTTGCTTGGTGCTGCGGCGCGGATACGTCGTCTGCCCTGCCACCCGATGTCCCTGCCTGTGTTGTGTGCATCGTTTGGTGTCGTGTCGTTGTCTCACCGTCGTGAGAGGATGGCGCAATCCTGGCGGTAACGTGCGGTTTTTGCGAGGGCCGCAGTCAGCCCGAGAGGCCCAATGTCACGAAAGGCTAACGAGAGCCATGCGAAAGAGAAGGTACCTTCTGCTCACAATCCGATTGTGCACGAACGCACGGTGCACATAGATTTTCGCCACAACTTGATTGTTGGTACCGATGATGCGGATAATTTGGTTTGTGCGAATGTGCGCGCATTTAGTTTTGTCCGCTTCGGTCTTCTGCACATTTCGATTGTCGACAATCATTTTTGAATGCATTCAGATTGTAGACAATAATTTTTTAATGCATTTAGATTGCGGACAATCATTTTTGAATGCATTTAGATTGTGGACAATTTTCGAGCGCATTTGAATTGTGGACAATCATTTTTGAACGCATTTAGGTTGGACACAATCATTTTTGGGTGCATTTAGATTGTGGACATTTAAATTGCACACGATCTATTCCGATTCACTTATTTTTTTATTCACATCTATACTGCTTACAATTTTTCAGTGGACAAATATCTTAAGCACATGCTTGTTTTTTGTGTACATACGTTTTTACGTTTCACTGTATTATCCGCATTATTTTCACATGAACTACAATATAAAGCACACGTTGTTCTTACTAATTACAATTGTACAATATTTCGTGCACCTCCATTCAAAAAGCTGCAACTTTTTCCATTGTTACGTGCAAAAAAAAAATTTTTTTTCACATGTACAATAAATCCCTAATAAAATTATACTATTTCCTAAAACATTAATTCTACATTACCATAAACATGATATGAAATATATGGACAAATGTTCGGACCATAAGTACCATAAATGAAAACCAATTGTTTTATTTCCTATTCGTGAATGAATTCAATTTCCACGAAGGGCGAATCTGAATCTGACTCATCCAAGAGATACGAAGCAATTGTGCAATTGCGGCTCACAAGGTATCGACCTCTATGTGCTGTGTTATGGAAAACGTTAGTATCTCTTTGAACGTAGAGCACGTTTTAGTGTGGGACATTTGTTCCAATGACTATTGGTGCTCTGCTCTACAGAATCTATGAGTATTGCGTTATATCGACGACCTTCACCATTCAGTTCATCTTTCAGGTATTTAGTGCTGTTTAGCTCTTGTTGCAACTGACGGGGTGTTTATTTGTATATATATATATATATATATACATATATATTGATTACATTCTAAGAAGACTCTGCGGTCTAGTCTCGATAATACACAGTGAGCCTTGCCATTTCAATCGGGTCAATGTAATTAGTGGTGGCTGCCCTTGGTCCTCGTAACCATCCCACCGTCACAATATGACATTAGCATTTATTCTTCGAACACTTCTGCTTTAATATGCATATAAACAGCGCGTCAACGCTGCAAATATTCCATCACCGAAAAATCGTACTTACGGTAGACCTTGTGTGTATAGTACAATAATTAGTCACGTGGAATCCGCAGGTGAACCGAATCTGTCGATCGGCCTTTCAAGGTCTCAGCTCGACCTTCGCACACCCGCTCAACGGATTAGAGGTCATCATTGGGCGCGGGGTTCAAGTTTACTTTTTAATAATATGATACTTAATTAAAATTACAATTCTTCAACAAAGTAACATCTTGTTAAATATTAAAAAATTTTGACAAATAAAGTTATTATCCTTGTTGTATCCATTATAAATAGATTTATCCTTGGATTTCAAAAACACTAGATTTTCGTAAAATGGTAAATGTCAAAATATAGATTTTACGAATATTTTCAAGGGCACGGTCGGAAGTCTGTAGCTGCTTCAATGCTGACACATATATATCAGTACAATTATCTATGATGGGAACCTTGTTCCCGAAAATTAACATTTTTTCGTCGAATTAGTAAGCAAATTGTACTTGAAATCCTAGGACACCAATATTTAACCGAGCTGTCAAATTCAGGGATTTTTTCAAAGTATCTTGAACAGAGCATCAAAAGTAGACGAATACATGCTTTTTCGCTGCTTCGATTGTGACACTTGTTTATCTATACGATTTACGATAATCTCCAACCTTGTTCTCGAAAATTAATATAGCTTCAACCTTATGGATTATCTCGAATCATTATTCTCGTTACATATTTGCGAACTTCAAACCCTGACCTAAAATTCCTGTCGTTTGGGTCCATCGTTAATATGGAACGGAAAAGCATTAAAGACGAGGATTGGGAGTGAAAATTGACGGCGAAAAATGTTTAGTTTTCTCAACCGCCGGTACAATTGACTATGTTACCCAAATTCTTCTATGTCGCAACGACTAATTTATTAGTTAGATAAATGTCTAATCAGTGAGGCGAAACAAGAGATTGGTTAGACAAATAGCTGATCAGGCGGTAAAGTGACTGATTAGTTAGCCTAAATTAGTGACTACACGGAAATAATCCTGGGTTATATATACGCAACCCGATTAATTGGTTAAACCAAGCGAATTCTAGGTTAGCGCATCCGAGCTCATTGTAATGCAACCAACGATTTGATCGGTTTAACCAGTTAATCGGCTGATGGATATTTAACCAAGCGCTTGGTTGTTACAGCCAAACGTTTTTTTGCGTGCAAATAATTAGGTGATTCAGCTAATTACACATCTACGTACTGACAACTTAGGACAATGAACTGTTTAGTAAAGCGAACAGAGTTCGCACAACTCTCGGTGATTTGCATATCACCCCATAAATGGTCGCTGCAATCCAGGCTAAGCAATTAACAAGCGTGGTAGTTTAAACTCCCAAAATGCATGGTTGTATGAATTAACACACACAGTGAGTCCGTACAACAACTTTTTGACAGTACGCATCTAATTTTTTTGTGGTTTAAGATTTTCTGGTTCATAAATCAAGAAGTATAAAAGATAGGAAAAATAAAACTAAATCAGGTGGTTCCCGACCATGGTCACGTGACTGTCGTAAATGAAGCAAGGCTTCGCGATAACAAGACGAGCGAGTAAACGTCGTTCGTTTTGCGATTCTCATCGAGACGTACACAGAACAAGAGAGTGCGAGTAGTTGTTCCGCCTGTCGAGGCGAAACCCGCATGAGGGTGACGTGACCCATATACCTTGACCCATCGCAGTGGGTTACAGGTGTAGAAAAGCGCGTCGTAGAACGCGAGCGTCCTGGAAATTTATGCGTCGAAAAAAAAAAATGTTTCCCCTCAGACCCACGATACATCTTATCTGGAATTGCTCGTTTGCTCAGAAATTATAACGCGAGATAAGCGGCTCTTTACTGTCTGCACTCGTGTCCACGGTCAATGGTGACCTACCCACTGATTGTAAGCGTAAGAGTAGGAGATTCCGTCACGGGTACTTGAGGGGCGAAGAGGAGGAGGGGGCTACATCAAAATATTACATATATCACGTAACGAAAACAGCAAGATTCCAATTGACTGCAATGTCGACAGAGCGATGAAGAGTGACTCCAACACATGAAACATTGTGTCTTTCGAGGTGTAATCGGTTTCGAGGTATCCAAGCGCGAGAGAGTACCTAATCTTGCGAGTAGGTGAGCAAATAGTGCAGATAAAAGGGCGAGTCGAAGGAATCCATTCTTTAATCTCATCAATCAAACGAACGACCCGTAAATCAAACTGATTAGTTAAGTTGAACCACTTATTTGTTATGGCCTAAAAATTAATTACATCAATGGACCAACTGATTGATTGTTGAACTCATAGATTTTTTAGGCCAACCAAGAAGGTTCTGGACCCGCCGAGTGATCTGTTAAGTCAACCAATTGTTGATTAGTTGATAGAACCGATTGATTAATTAGGCCAAGTAATTGGTTTATTGAAATATCACATACATAGTACATGTCTTGTGATTAAAATTCAAGTTTCTAATAAAATGGAACATCAAGACAGATGAAAAATAGAGTTTTCCCAGGTGTAGATGAATCTGAACCGGCGTTCAAGCGCAGAAGAATGCTTAATGTTCCGAGTGAGGGGAGCGCAGAAAGGAAGCGAACACGGGTGATCGATAGAAACCTTTCTTTCATACCATGAATCAAACGAAGGACGCGTTGATCTGTGTAGATATTATACAGGAACTCTTCGAGATTAACGAAAGCTTTTATCTGCTTTTTGTAATGAACTTCAGGTATCGTCAATCTTAAGCATGTTTTTTGTTGTTGTTTTTTTATCCTAGAGAAAATGTTGTATAACTTATTATGAAAGTAGAAAAATGTTTAAAGATACGGCAGCAAGTGACTTTATAATTTTGTCATCTGATTGCACCTCTGGATTGTGGATTTAAAAAATGTTTTACTTTTCGGTGTTACTTGCCGATATTTGCAAATATTGACAAAAAATGTCTAAAATAATTTTCTAAGATAGAAAAAAAATGGAACATTCATAGAGAAAAGAATATGGGAAGGCTGAAAAATAAACGCTCTTACGACTTTCCCAAATGCTATGGATTATGCGATTTCCGAAGTGCAGAATATACTTGTGCTAACTAGACAGTATATAAATAGTCCCTATACGCTTTCGCATGCCCGCCAACGTCCGCCCCACTCCGATTTTTCCATCAGCGCGAAGAGGAAGGAAGGAAGGATCTCCTGAAATAGTCTTTGTTTTCAATTTCACGGTCACTTGAGTGACTGTTTGTCCGTGACTATCCGCAAATCCGTACTGTGAAAAATCGTTTACAGGGAAAATTAGCAGTTGAAAAAGAAAATGTGAATACTCCAAAAACACCAATACTCAAGAATGACATCGCATTTAATTTAATGATCAATAAATTAGTGTGCAAATAAATAACAATTATTCAACAAAAAATGATTGGTCTTCATCCGTGAGAATCGGTACGAAACTCTAAGATTCGCTTAAAGTTGCATAAAATGAAGTTTTATGTTCTTTTTTCATTTTTCTCGACGTTTTAGGTGATTCTAAGCATACTGACATGAAAATCTCGAAAAATAAAAATTTTCATGAAAACAAAGCTTCCTCTATGAGGAAGCAAAATATCGAAAAAAATAGTAAATATTGAGATCCCATTATCGCATGACACTCAAAAATCATATTTTAAATCATAGAATCAGTGTGAATTTTTTCAGATTTTTAAAAACGGCGTTTTTGAAATTGGTTTTTTTCGAAGATTTAAAAATGTTACTGGTGGCGAAAAAATCTGAAAAAAAATTGGAGACCTTTATGAATCGGTAATAACAACATATTAAAAAATGAATAAAATCGATGGGGGTGAGGGCCATGGTCTGCTGATTTGACGTGGAATGTCCCATATATATTAAATTAATTGGAGTACATTTTCTGATTTATGATACGCCCATGATGTGGTGATGAATCGTAAAAAATAATTAAATACTCTTATAATTGTGTGTATATGGAAATTGAAAAGTGTAAATTTTATTTCTCCTTCCTGAAACCACGGGCTTCCGCATCCTCATTACACTCGATCCCATTGAACGTGACCGATATAACGGAAAATTCGGGTCTCCCACGAATTCCGACAAAGTGAGATACGAAGGAAAGTACCGACGACGAAAAGTCGCGGAGAGGGAATTATACCACAAATCGTTAGCGCGTCGTCGTTGAGTATATTGCACGAGTCGAGATACTTGCTACCGAGCGTCGATCGGCGAAGGAATCGAGCCGACCGATCGACGCACGTTCCCAGCCAACAACCGTAAAATTAACATAAGCGGCTAGCCTAAATTTTCACCCGCGAATACCCGTTCGTCCACTATTCCGTATAAATAAAGATGTAGCGCAGGTGCGGAAGGCCTGTGTGAAAGTGTCCGTCGAGTAGCCAAGGTCTTGTGCTCTTTGGCACCATCCTATTCCAATCGTTTGAATTTCATTATACATCAATTAATACGTGCAATTAAAGGCTCATCCGTTAATGTTAATGCATCATCTTTCGTGATGAAGTTGCGATCCTTTGTTGTTGGCTTTTTCGCCGTCGCGGCGTTTATCGAAGTCCTCGTTAGCGGATCGGTAAGTAAAAAAGATTAGTATGTCACAAATTTTCAAAAATAAATGCTAATATTTTCTTTAAAAAAAAAATGAAAATTTTGAAGCTTTGAAATGATAAGAATTTTGTGTGCGAAAGGAATAACAAATTCTGGATTTATTTTTTTACAAGATCCTTAATATTTTATCGTTAGTCACATTTTTATTAGAAACACAGACATTTTTTTATCGATTTTTAAAGATGAGGGATGAAATTATGTTATTTTACTTTTCTGCAATTTCTTATTGAATAAAAAAAGAATTATAAAAAATCTTAATATCGTATTTGTCTAGATTTTGATGGAAATACGCTAGTTGATATCATATCACCTATCCAGATAATTTACCCAGTTTCTCTTCTGCTTGTCTAATCAATAACTTGAACAATGTCTATTCACTTTCACACATGAAGAGACAAAGTGACAAGGAATTGTAACGTCTATCGTTTACACGTGTTTGTTGAATTATTTGCATTGTTAAAACACTGCGTAAAACACTTTCTGTAAACAAACTGTTAGCTTTTTTGAATGTTGTTCAACTCAACTTTAATGCCATGGCCGCGAGATCGTTATACAATCTTTGCAAATTGATATTTGAAGCACAGTAGATGCATTTACTTTTGAAGCTGTAGAATAATTTTTATAATCAGTGAAAATTTATTATAACTTCAGAGGCCTATGATGAATAATCATAAAATTATTTCTGAAAATTATTAAAATTTTTAACGAAATAGAAAACTGTAAATTCTGCAAAAACTAAATGAGTTTAATTAATTCTTGGTAATTAACCGTTTGTTCTCTTGTTTTTGTTAATTCCCGATAACAATTATATTTTAAGATCTTAAAAAAATTAGAAATGTTTATTTTTTTGTTGCATTTTTTTCTCCCAACTTATAAAAAGTTATAATATTCCATCTCCTGCATTTAGTCAGAAAAACTAAAGAGATTCAGTTCATTGAATTGCATTTTATGTCATATATGAGAAAGACATAATCTAGAAAGAAAATCACTCCATTTCCAAAAAAAAAAAAAAATCAAGACACTTTGAATTTTATTCGTAATTTACATTCAATTTGGAACAATTTTGTAGGTGCTGCCATTATCAAGACCCGGAGAAAAATCCAACGCGACTACGAATGCTCTTAATGCGCAAGCTGACAAAAATTTTCTCGAATGGTTCCTGCAAGTTTTGGGTCAAAAACCTGCATCGACAACGCCGTATCCGGAGCCTGTTAAGCCAGAAAATTGTCCACCATGCAGTAAGAATTATTCTCACAAATTTCTTTTAAACATCCACACTATTTCATTGTAATTAAACAATTCAATGATTTTTTCAAATTACATTTCCATGTTAATGAATAATAAAGCTACTTTATGTTATTGAATTAATTGACGATTGTTTAAATTATTCTGATATCAAGTTTTGTAAAGAAAAATCTCAAGATGTTTCGTATTATTCTAATCATTTTGAATTATCTCATGATTTGCAGAGTGCGGCTTAACAAACACGCAGCGCAGAATCGTCGGTGGTGTCGAAACAAAGAAAAACGGGTATCCATGGATGGCACAAATGATGCAAAAGGGCAAATTCTATTGTGGAGCTTCCGTCATAAATTCACGTTATGTGATAACCGCGGGCCATTGCGTCCATCGGTAATTCATCGGATACGATATGAATCCTTTAAAACACATAGCAACTTCGATTCACTAAATTTCAAGTGATGATAATACATATCTTTTATCTGTAGCTTCGAAAAATCAGACATTACCATCCGCATTGGTGATCATGACCGATCGACCATCACCGAAACCAAAACTCAAGATTTCAAAGTGGCACGCATCATTCAACACGGCGGATATTCGACGGCAAATTACGACAATGATCTTGCGGTTGTTAAGTTAGACGGAGTGATCAACTTTGACGGTTTGATGCGTCCAGTTTGCTTGGCAGAAAAGGGTGAGTTTCACTGTTCTAGTTTTCTTCTTTATTACTGGGAGATTGAATAAAAATCTATCACTCACATCGGCTCTTCAGGAAATTATTAATTTCTACTCTTCCAAAATTATCAATTTCTCTCCAAGTGTTTCGGAATTTGAAGAATCCGGATGATTCAAGGATCTGCCGGAAACGCAAGGAACAACAATTGCTCGACTTCCGGTCACAATTTCAGGATTCACTAATATCTTTTTAACTTGAAAAATGAATTAAATAGCGATTTCGACTTACGCTTGTCATTTTTGTTATCATTCAAGCTTTCATATTATTTCGGAGTTCAAGTCGGTGTCGCTACTCTATTCTTTTCATAAGTTACAGCCATTTTAGTGAAACCTTGAATTTCTTGTTGAAACATCAAATGAGATTTATCGATGAGAACAAAAAAATCACGAAAACAAAAGTTCCTATGAGGAAGTACAATTACTAATCGAATCTACATCCAGGACCGACGTACGCTGGAAGAAACGGGATAGTGACAGGATGGGGTGCTGTAGAAGAGGCCGGTCCGACATCCAATACCTTGCTCGAAGTCAGCGTCCCTATAATGACCAACGGCGACTGCAAATCAACAAAATATCCAGCCAGGAGAATCACCGACAACATGATGTGCGCCGGGTACATCGAAGGGGGCAAAGACTCGTGCCAGGTAAGTTGACATAACTCTCCCATGGGTATTACGATCAAAGTCCGCTTTCCTTTCGAGAGTGACCGATCGGTTATGTCCACCGATTGGCATGATAACGGGTTCGAATGTGGCTCACCTCGTTGAGCAAACACCAGCTCTTTCCGAACCTAATATTTCCCGTGGAATTCCACGGGCTAATCAGCCAACGACATTAACACGAGCTTGTTGAAATTTCTACGGCTTCAGGGTGACAGTGGAGGTCCTCTGCACGTGGTAAACGAAGAGGATAAAGTTCATCGTCTCGCCGGTAAGACATTTATTATCCGCTATACAATAAAACGATTGTCGGATCCAGTGATGGAAATGAGAATTTTTGTTCTTTTATCTTCAAGGCATTGTTTCCTGGGGTGAAGGCTGCGCGCTTCCAAACTATCCCGGTGTTTACACGAGAGTTAATCGGTATCTTACTTGGATCAAAGTAAACACGATAGACGCTTGCTATTGTGATTAATAGATTTTAGACGCTGGAAGATAAGAGGGGACAATGCGGATCTTTGTGGTAATTTTGTTAATTCGTTTTTAAGCCTTCTTTCGAGGCGTTGTTGGTACTTTATCAATGCCTCGTCGTTATTCGCCGTGTCCAAAGAGACGCGTGGCGCCGCGGGCGGCGGAATTTGTAACATTTTGCTGGAGGTAGTTTTGTGTTCTTACGTACGATAGAAATCTTCATTTAAATTAACAGATTATTATGCTTGTGCTGTATACGCTTTGGAAAGGCAACTTTGCGATCAAGTATTGACAAAAAATTGGTTAATTACTGAGTCATTGGAATATTATTTTCTGAACGTTTCCATTGCGATGAATTGCAAGGTAAAAATTGTTTCTCCAGATAATAATACGAATTTCGGCCACCATAGGCGCTGTAAGTCCTATGTTACGGTATACAATTACGCACAAGGCAAATAATGTGAAGTAAAAGCGTGGTAAGTCATTTTTTGTCGATCGTCGTAAATTAACGTTTATTTGCCGAGGAACGTTTTTTTAATACTTGAGATAATACATTCTATTCACGCATACTACACGCAAAATACTCTGTCGCCGGACATCGTACGGTACATTTATGGAAAGACAATCGATGTCTGGACGTCCAGCCGTACGATGTGGAAGGCACACGTTTTTAACTTATCTTAACCACACACAGTTGGAAATAAGTTACCATACGACTTCTGTGCACGAGATTTTTTTTGCGAAACGTGCTATAAAATATTAAGTCGAGGGTGGCAAAACCGTGAAATTGTTTTTCTTCATTTGAAGAATTCTTAAATGTTTACCAATAATTTAATTTCCGATTGTGTGTGAAATTCCTAAAGGCGATTAGTGATAAAAGATTCGCTCAACCTCAAATTCATGTGTCAATGTACAATAATTTGAGAGGATACACTTTTTGGTATCTAGTCAAACGATATTTATCATGATACGTGTTCTTATCACTATTTACAGCATTGTAAATAAATACATAATTGTGATGATAGACGACGTGTTTGAGATCATGTTATATTCGACAGATACCTCGTCAATATTTTTTAAATATATATTTACACTGGTGTTACTAGAACACCACCGACTGCCGAGTCCGTTTTCCCGCCAATGACAATGTCGTCGTGATCCTCGTTCGGGTCCAGTTTCTCATCGTCCTCAGCTAACGTTACGTCTTTCTCGTACAGCCAAAAAGTTTCCATGTTTCCTTTGCCCTTAAACGTGTTTATTAACTTATTTTTAAATTGCCCTAATGAGTTTACTTAACCTATTATCAAAAGTTTGCCGGTTTGCAAGCACGAAAACTTTTGAGAATCTTCGGGTGACCTGGTCACTGGCTCTGCGAAGGAACTTTCACGACTCTCACCTTGACCCAGACGTCACCTCGGGATTCCGTGCAGTATAAATCCTCCGGCAGCAAAGCCTTTGTATCCGGCGAAATGTGCACCTTTCCAGGCTTCTTACAACAAAGAGAAATATATTGTTCCTGTTGTCACGACTCGGCACAATCGCGACAAATAAATCACCATATTCCCATGGAAACCCGAGATAGTAATAGTTCTAGTCGATTAGGCAAGAAGACAACACATTAGGATTCTCAATTGGAAGAATCCTAGTGTGTTACCTTTTTGATAACATAGTCAATGTGTACGCGAAATTCATTTCAAATATGATCCTTAGTAAGCGGCCATTTGAGGAAAAAAAAAGTACGGTGAATTCGAACAAAATGGCGTCAAAGTAGGTTACGGAATTGAATACCGGATTGCTCAAGATATTTAACATCATTTTTTTCATCACCGTCAACAAGCTCATTGATATGTATGTTTGTACTCACTAAACTGGTTGTTTGCATTCTCGATGCCGTATTAACAGTGTCCCCGAAAAAGCAGTACCTCGGCACTTTGATACCGACAACTCCAGCCACTGCCGGTCCCGAGTGAATTCCTGTAAGTCGCACCCATGATTACAGACTGAGAATGTTATCAGGGCTTCACTTATGTAAATTATACAGTATGGTTTGTGGCCCACCTATGCGAATCTGTATGTCTAAACCTGATGGTAATTTCAAGGAACGAACTCGTCTTATGAGCTCAACTGACACGTCCGCAATGTTCTTGGCATGATCCTCAGATCTATCAGGAGCTCCGCTAGCAGCCATATAAATACGACCAACTGTTTCCACCTGTTCGGTATATTTACAAGACAGGGTTGCACTGAATGACAAGCATATAGTATAGTGATCCTACAGGATAATGGAACGTATCGTCTTTAGTTCTGACCTTGTAGACATTGTATTCGTCCATCAAGGAATCAAAGCAGGAGAACACTGCATTCATGGAGGAAACAATGTCCATTGCTCCCTCTATCGTCGAGTAATCAAAATCGCACAGTTCGCAGAACAGAACTGTGATGGATTCGAACGACTGCAAAGTAACGTTACAAAGTACCATACAATAACTTTTTTTTTCAAGTCATGGTCAATCGAAAAATCCAGATTTCCCCACTTCTGTTTCCAGAATGAGCAAAGCAATATAATTTTTGTTTTCTAAAGTTCTTTTACTAAACTTAAAATGCCAACTTGATCGGATATATGATTTTAAACTTTTTACTGATAACTTCTGCAAGGTTCAAAAACTATTTTTTAAAAGACTTTTCCCTTGTTTTTTTTTGTGGTCTGAATCTATGGTCTAAATTTTGCGATCACATAGAAAATTATATTTTTGGTGGTAATAACTGGCGAATATTTTAGGGTTTATTACCTCGCAGGTACTAAGCGGACTTGCGCCAGCGCGGAGTCGATCAGCAACGGTTTGAGGAATCATCGAATACAGTAATTCGTCGCTCTTGTTTTTCCATCGGTCGAGAAGTGAGTAGCTGAGCTCCAGTTCCGTTGATCTTTGCTCCGCTCGTTCGCACATCATCTCCAGTCTCAAGTATGAAAGAGGTTATGAGGAGATCGCGATATTGACTCTCTTGTTACAAGAAAAAAAAATGATAAGCGCGCGTGATGACTTTCTAATTTCAAATTACCTTCCGCAATGTTGCCAACCGGCGAGAACCATCTCGCGACTCATTCCGTGAGAATTGAGGTCGTTGAGGTAAAGTCCCATGTTCGGAAGTTCATCGAGGCTATTTATTCTGAAATGCAATTGTTCATTTCTTTTATTAGTGAAATAGTGTGTGAGTCTTTTATTAGTAAAATAGTGTGAAAATTCACTTCTTGAATTCTCATGAGTGAAATCTTTTTTTTTAATTCCAATTAACAGGACTGTTATGTCCTGGCTATTTTTCCTAGTATAGTTAATAGTTTTTTAATTCTCAGTCCTTCTAATATTCAATCTTCATTTTACCAATGTGAATCCGTTCCGAAATTTCGTACTTTGTTCATTGCGTTTGTATATTTCCGCTGGTCGCACGTGTCGTGCGTTGTCAGCATCCGTGGGCCGTCGTGCGGTCCCCGGAAAACCCCACGGAAAAATCCCATTCACTCTTTCATTATGTTTTTCATTGCTTTTACTCATCAGTCTTTAATCAATCGTCAATCAAGAAACATGGAATAAAACACATTATTGAAGGCTCAAGAGCCTAACTTTTAATTATAAACCTAATTTATAGTATTTAGTAATTATCGTGAATGGCGATAAGACGTTTTTTTTCCTATTAAATCAATAAATTCAAATTGTTAAACTTGGTTCTTCGAATAACGAATAAACGCGTGAATCAATCTGAAATTTGAATTTCAACTCTTAATCGAACAAGAACTACCAAAAAATATATCCCTTTCCAACGTCTCGTTACTTCGGGACGTAACGAAGAGTGTAAATTAGAATTGTTATTTTGATGGATATTGAAGGAATGTAAATATTGGATGAAAAAAAAAGATAAGGACTTACAAAGGGCTGCAGAGAAATACGATGGCCTTAATATCCTCGATATATCTCATCTGACCCTTCAGTAAAATACTCCTAGCGCCTTGACTTCCTTTTCTATCCAATCTGCTACTCCCTGTGGAAATTTCTCCATCCGAGGAGGGAAGTCGATTTTCGACTGACCTTATCAATTCCAGCTCGAACATCACTGAATGCAGATACATTACCTGCATAATAATAATCGTATAACTAATAAACACATCTCCAACAATTTCATCAACAAATATACGTTGATTGAAGATTTTGAATTTTCCATTTTTTTGTTACAAATTTGCACTGCAATTTTTTATTAAGTCAGCAAAAAAAGATGAATATTGAAATCTAAAAAAGGAGAAAAAATAATTTTCCAACTAAAAATAATAAAATCCAACGGATTATCTTTGTTTTT
Organism: Clistopyga incitator; assembly: GCA_947507545.1. NCBI lineage: Eukaryota > Metazoa > Arthropoda > Insecta > Hymenoptera > Ichneumonidae > Clistopyga > Clistopyga incitator. The sequence goes on from OX382176.1 coordinate 9,799,246, forward strand.
TTTTTCAATAAAACTACGAACAGATAAAAAATAATAATGAATGACTGTTACTACCTTTTTTGAGATTACAAATTAAATGGAATTTTCAAAGAGTTTATTAGAAGTTTGTCTGTGTATTGTTACGTATTTCTATAAAGCAGCCTTTACATTTCCCCAAGTGAAGGATATTCCTTTAGGTCTTCGTAGCTTGAATATTTCGGTCACGTGCTTGCTAAGAATCGAGTGTGTGCCACCCCATGCTTGAAGTAGCTTATCACCGACTCCAAGAATTCTCATGTCATGATTCATGACAACACCGAATGGAAAAAGGCGAAGAAGTAGACTGCAAGATACTGGCGACAGCTCACGACCGATCGGTTGTTTCATTCGACTGTTTTTCGCTACCTGCCACATAAAAAACCGCACGCTTAAGTTTTCCTTTTATTTATTTTTTTAATTTTCTGTCTATATACGATTTTTAACTCCCAGCGACAAAACCCGGGACAAAAAAGCTCAATTGTAAGTTTCACGATGATGACCGATTTCTATGTCCGGTGTACACGAAATTGGTGAAAAATGACACAACCAAATTTTATACATGGATCTACGAATGGTATTCAATGCCTTTTTCCACAAATTGAGGGGGTAAATTGTCGATTCGCATAGATAAATTAATTTTGCAAGTAGGATTCTTGAATATATCGAAATATCGGAAGATGGTCGCCATCGATGCGTGTTCTGTAACTCACTTCACAGCGCAAAATGGCAGTGTTCGAATTACTTGAATAAAGATGAAAGTGAAATAATTTTACCGAATCGAAAAATTCTCGACTGATAAAGAAGCTTGATTAACAAATAAATTGGGTGAATTTTTTAAAAAATGCGATTATGAAGTAACCATACGCATATTATAGAGGGCACAACGTCTCACCTTATGACGAACAAATTTTTTGAATATGATTTGCGACTAGTTATTTATTATTTATTATTTTGTTATTTCACAATTTATTGTTTACTCAATTTTTTATTAATAATTTTTCAGTTGGAAGTTTTTGAATTATGCAATTATCATTTGGTAACTCACGTAATCACGATTATCAAAATCGATTCGGAATTTCACCATGACGTTTTGCGAACCAGGCACGTTGTTCGAACTCTCGAGAATTCTGATGTCCAAATTGGTTTCGTACAGATCTTTGGCTATCTGGAAGAGCTGACCTGAGGAAATTAAATTAATGGATGAAAATGCGTTTTGTTTTTCGTTTGCCGAAGTTGTAACTATTCCATTAGTTAACAAATTAATCTATTTTAAACTTAGTATTTTAAATTCTAAATAGTATTTCGGTTTGAAAAAAAAATCTTCTTTTCATATTCCCGTTGTAATTAATTTCATTGAAATAATGGATATATTTATCAATTATTACCCATAAAATATTGCGTGAATCCTTGTCTGGTGCTTCTGTAAACAAGCAGGACACCATGGGGATCGACATGAGTGATGTACATCGAGGGACTCTTCATTTTTGGATACGTGAATCTCATCTGCATGTGAATATTGTCGACACTTTGAAGAAAATCGCAAAAATGACGTCCCGTTGCCTTTATCGAGCAGTCGTACCTGCATATGTTTATGAAACCACCATAATTTTTATTATTATTTATTATCTTCATATTTCTAAATATAACATATATCAATGGCAGCCTCGGTGCTTCAAACTATTTCTGAAAAACGCAAAGAATTTTATCGAATTTTATTGAGTACTCGTACCTGTATTAATTAAATCATTTATGAAACTACCATCATTATATTAAATCTGTATTCTCACATTTTCAATCATAACATATATTAATGCCAGTATTAATTAATTAGATAATCAGATTCATATTGACAGATTATTTTGTTTCATGTTTATAAATGTAATATGTAATATGGAGGGTAGACCCGTTAGTTTAAGCTTCACCTGAAACTGAAAAGTTGTTGGCCGCTGAATGAACCTTTAGGGACATTCGTGTTAAACTCGTGACGTGGCGAACGTCTCGGAATACGAGTAATGCGAGCTCCGCGGGGATCTGATCATCTGAAATAAGGTCTATACCCTGTCGAGGATAAAAAAATTTATCTTTGCCTTCCAGACTCAAATTTAAATGTCTGTACACTTTTCATTATTTTTTAGGTGCCAATAACTTTGTAACCTCGAGAAAATTTTCTACGAATACTCGTTTGAATATTCCTGCAGTGAGGAAAAATTTACATTACTAGGTATAAAATTTTCAGCTCAAGAAAAAATTAGTTGACCATTTTGGACCTTCACCACATTTTTTTGTCTGCAGAAAATATTTGATATCCTTGTGAAAAAAATGTCGTCAATTTCAAATTTTACAAAAAAATTATTGTAAATTTAATAGATTCATGTTTTTTAAATCATCGATGAAATATTTACAAAATTACCATGTTAAAGTTTATTAAAATCTATATGAAACAAGTTCACTGATTTTATTGATAAGTATACTAATTGCATTGTAACTTCATTGCACTTGATATTGGTGATTTAGTTTATTTTGAATTAATATTTCGACTGATCATAAAAGGTTTTTCTTGTACGATCGAGTGCAAAGTTTGAAAAGTGCTCTTCAGGTAGTATCTACAGTCGTACACCGATTTACTTTCATAAGAACTCTTCATTAGGCAATTGAAAAAAAAAACTTCCCTCGTAAAATTTAATTAAGTTTCTGTAGATAAGTAGCGTTCGGAACAATACATTTTCTCAGGCGACTCTCCGATTTCTGCTATCCATGCCACCATTTAATTCGTTTCGATGTGTATTGCATCGGCTTAATCGTCTATTATGGTCACCCTAAGGAATTATAGTCGATTTAGGCTTGTAAGTGAATTGAACTGCAGTCGACAACGCATTGATTAGTACTTCGCTGTTGGATATAGGACAATAGCTCGAACATTAAATCGATCACCCACCGCTTACTTAATCCACCGTGGATTCGGTAATTCAAGCCGTTCAAGCTAAAATAAAATAGTTTTGGTGTGAGCCATACACGGGTACACGAAAAAAAATCAATACAATTACACACATATATGCATATATATATATATATATATATATATATATGCGTGTGTGATTTCGCCCATTAATGAAAGATAGTTGCGAAAAAATGGTGAATAAACAATAAAATCCAAAAATATATTCTTATAAATATAAATGGCGGATTTGTGGATGGGGAAAAATATTATGATATCTTAAATTTTGTTTACGTTCTTAAATATATTTTGTAATGAATGCAAATATTTGAAAAATAAAAAATGTACCGTTTATTACCCAAGATTGCTGAAGAACCTAACGAAGCATCTTCCGAAAAATCGCATCGCAGAGTCGAGCGTTTCGCCTGTGTGGACTGCCAAAGCTGCCGCAATATTCGTCATGTATACATCAGGATATATTTGTCTCGTGTTAAATACCGTGTGCTTGATTCCAGCTCGCTCCAGGACTTGTATCCAAATTTCTTCGCCATATTCGAGCTTCAGGAAAAAGAAAAAAAAAATGAAAAATGTTATGAAATTGTTGGTTTCTCCAACATATTAAAAAATAAAGCATTTTCATCACAGGTCGGCAAATCTGGTATAAAAAAAGCATTTTCGGTTTAATAGTATATTACACTATTAGGGCAGAAAATTTGAAATTCCTGCACTCCGCGCGCAGTTCATGGCTTTCAAACTTCTGTCCGTGTAGTGTATACTATTTTTCTATATAGCCGGTCGAAAATACAAAAAATATTGTATATATTACGTATAATATATATGATATATTACATAATACGTATAATATTAAAAATAAAAGAAACCAATGTAAACAGTTAAATAAACTTATTGTATTTAAACGTGATAAACTGTTAAATTAAACAAACATAACAGTTGACATAATTTTGTTGATTAATTACTTATTACTTAATTAAATATAATCGATTTATTTTATGCCCGTCACTTCGAAGTTATTTTTTTTTTCTTCTTCTTCTGCTTTATGGCTGGCTCCGGTGTACGCAGTAGTGCGTTTCCAACCATACGGCCATGTTATACTTCGAAGTTATATCTTAGTAACATAAAGCGTACACAACTAGCGTAAACGAAACACGTAATGAAAGCAACTTCACGTATCAGTGCGAATAAAAAAGATTTTGCTCCCGCTGTAACAAAAGGCGTATGCGCAGCTCTACCAATGCACGAATCTGCAGCTTTCTGCCTCGAGAAAGGTGCAAAAGGTGCGTACTTTCGACCGAGATATAAAGAATAGTATATTACACATCCAGGGCAGTAAAGTAAGAAATGTCTCGGCTTCGCCTCGGCCGACAATTATATGTGATCTGAGGCTTTCTTATTTACTGCCTGAGGAGTGTATACGATTTTCCTCATAGACGGAGCCGAAAAGCGGGAACTTCGTTCCGCGCAGCGGAACGAAAATTGTCGCTTTTGGCCAGTAGGTGAGAAAAAAATTTTGAATATTAAGATACAACACATAATTTTTATGCCTAGGATTCCGAATTTTATTTTCTCTCAACTTTTATCGAATATTTTATTTATAATAAAAATCCTCTTTCGTCTGTACTAGTTTTTCCCTTGTTCTCTGATAAATTTTTCCTACAAAAATCTTGGAGCCGTCAGCTCACAGCATTTATTATCACGCTGCATTGGGCGCAAATTGAGAAAATCAGCTTATATATGCCGGAGGCTTCTTTCGGTACATTGAATTATGAGCTGCAACATCAGGTGCAGTTGCTTTAGTCGTAGTATTCTCGGAAATAATTCATATCTGTCATCGTATCATCTTCACCAACGTTCCCGTTGATGTAACTGACAAGAGAAGGGCTGAGGATAGGTAATCGATGGTGTTTCATAGAAGATATGTGAGAGTTTTCCAGCAGACTGAGCTTTCTCCATTAATTAAATTACTGCTATCGTATTACAATCTCGTGTCAGGGTAAAATTCAATAAAGAACGTCTGATTTCCATGTAAGGCGATGATGGATGTTGGCCAGTGGACTTTTCGTTAGGCATGCTTAAATCGATAACAGTTTATTATTAATCATTTGTCAACAAACATTTTTTATAAGAATTTGGAAATCATACAACGAACAAATGACACACTTTTTCCATTACTGACCATTTGCATTTACCAGACATTTTCTTTTAGCGAATTCATAAGAAAATCCTTTTTTTCATATCCAATTATTTGGTACACATTTTAATTTTTTTTTCCAGAATATTTTGTAATACCAAATCTTATGAATATTTTGTGAAAAATACAATCATTGCAAATTGATTGTAAAGTAAACATGATATTCAATCAGTTTTAATTATTATATGAAACTTTAGAGCATTTTGGTATAGCCTTTAATAAAAGACTGAATAAGTACATAAAGTTGATACAAATTAAATTCGTTATTGATTTGAATTGCCCTGTAAAATTATGGAAGTAGTAGAAAATCCGAACAATGCGTACAATTGGTACTTATTTATGGCCACGCATAAATAGCTACGGTGAAAATTGGCGGTGTATCAAATTCGACGAAAATCACCGGCAATTTCAATTACACTGGTATACTGGTTCATTATTTGTAGAACGTGCTCTGTCGTTGCCCAATTTTATTCCCTCCCTCTTCGAGAGCATTGATTGCCTCTGTGACAACCGAGAAGCAGACTCCGAATTAGATAAGGAAGCAATCAAGTGTTCATAGTTGACTCGGCTGAACCCACATCAGGACATAAATTGAATGAAATGAAACGGATATTCAGCAAGAACCATTTAATGGTGAAGGCATTGCAAGGGCTTTCCCTAAAATTTGCATTTGCTGGAGGGGGCAAGAAAAAAAAATCCCTCTCCCGTATAATCTTCGGTTCAAGGTTGCAAGGATTTTAATTCTAATCAATATCAACGATGGAGTGTCTGAATCAATAGAAAAATTGAATTTATTCAAAACGCGAAATATTCAATAATACTTTTATCTGAAAAAATTGATTCTATCCAGAGTACCCATATTTTTATCAAACTTTCCTCAAAAACTATAGTAGCGTATTAAAAATCTGTTACCAATTATTGTCAACACTAGATTTTTTACTTAAATAAATATTCGACGCCAATTACTATAAAAAATTATAGCACATTCTCCACCGATTTTTTTATTATGCAAAAACTGAACTTTCATATGAATAATCAGAATCAATAGCAAGCATGAAATTCAAGAACGTAGTGTAAATTTTGTTTTTTGTTTCATTTTTCATATCTTCGAATGTCATTGCATATTATGAACGTTTTCTTTACTTTTTTATCGATAAAAAACTCCGATAAACGTAGAATCAAATGTTGAACAACTCTGATGCGTTTAGGCTTAGAAAAATTTATATCTGATAGGAAATTTTTGAGAATTTTTTCAGATTTTCAAATTTGAGCTAGCTGTATTAAAATTTTGGAAAAATGGTAACGAACATAAATTTGATAAGAAAATCGAAAAGAATTTCACGCTCCGCACGAAAATCGGAAGTGATGAAAGTTCCTCATATTATTTCCACAAATTCAATCTGAAAAAAGTTAATGTTAGTTTCAAAAATCAATTGCCTTAATTAAAAATGAATAGTGGTCACGTATAGACGTCAGAACTACTACATCATTTGTCCAAGTGCAGTTTCAATGAATTTCCGCGTTTAAATTATAGGTCAACTTAGGGATAGTGCCACGACAGACACAATTAACGATAGTAGTGAGTCTCTCGGTTTCAACGTTCAAGTCGCGTTCTTTAATAGCCTTATCCTTGACAGATATGTTGTATGATTATCTAATAAAGCGTTCCTCGATAATTATACTGGAGAGAGTCACGCGAATGCGCTTACGGCATTGAATTCGGTAATAGTCAGTTCGGTGTCTCATTTTCCTAAAATAGTAGAGTTGAGTTTCCAGAGAATTAATACGAGACGAAAACGGGTGTAATTGAAAAACAATGAAATATATTGCCGATTTTTTTTACAAATTTTCTTAATAATTATATATTCATAATTCGAAGTTTGTTTAAGATTTATAATCATAATATAAAATATGAATATAAAAGAAGAAAAAATACAGTACAAGGAAATAAAAAAGGAGTAGTAATAATAATAATAATAATTCAAAGAACAAATTCTTATAGTTATTTTTATGGGGATTTTGTTGAAACCCCTAAACACCCCTAAAAATGATTATTTCATAGAAAATATTACGGGGCCGTCAATGACTTTCAGGTGGTGAGCTATTTTTGACTGCCTCGCGACGATTAATCGGAGAGTTCTGAAAGGAAGTCTTGATTTGAGCGTCATTCGTCCAAGTGTAGCGTAGCTCACACGCGAGCTCTCATCGATTATGGTCGTCGATTACGTGACTTCAATTTTAAGTGAAGGCTTTTGATGCTCATTGCAAAAGAACGCGCGCCACCCATAAAATTAATATTTTAATCAAGCCACCTGGAAACGACCGCGAATCGCTTGCCCGTGGTGACAATAATTCGTCGCGCTAATATATGCAGTTTTATTTTTAAGTACCGACGGTCATTGTTGCCTCTATAAATCTTCGGTGCAATTTGAATATTTAATTCTAAAAAAATTTTCTGTTTCTATCCTGTTTAAAAAATTAATTAGTCATTGAAAATGAATTTGTACTCAGAAAATTCATAACCTACGAAAAAATTGTAATGAGTTTGAATGGATGGCCCATTAATTTATTCCATTATGATACGGATTTTTGGTAGTATCGCTATGATATATATTTTTGTAAGCCGGGCCATCTGGAAAATTGGGACTTTATGGATGACAAGATGCTCCATAAAATAGTGAATATCATATTTGATTTTCAAAAATTATTTATCGACGCAATAACAGCTGATTATTTATTCTATTACCATTTTTATCAGTTTTTTATGTTTTGAAGTAGAACAAAATAAAATTTAAAAAATGCATATTACATTTTTAATATAATAATCTTCATACAATTTCAGTAACTATTACAGGAAATCATTATAAATTTGTTGAACCGGAAATTTAGATTGCCAATTTCGCGAATGGATCAATGGATTTAATGTTGGGGTGCAACCGTGAATGATGAAAACTCACCCAACCTCTAGCTGTTTCTGTCCTTTATGCCTCTATGCTCTTCAGCTAACTTTTACTTCTAAGCTTTGCAGTTACGTGCTCTTGATACCAAAAAGTTCAATGGGTAACATGATATTTGACGAAAGTTATTATTACGCGTCCCAGCAACGCGACAACTGAGACAAACTCTTTCGGGGTCTGGGAGATGAAATATCTGTGCGACAGGTGGCAGCTTCAAATCGGATGATATACCATATGGCTCTTGTAAAAAGAAATTACGATGGAAAGGGTAAAAAAAAGTTGCTCAGATTGCCAGACAAAAACCGAATCTGAAAATATTGCCTGTAATTGACAATTTACAAAAAAAAAAATTCTTGCAAAGTTGATCAATAATACAAAAAAAATTTTGTATTCCAAGAACCATTAACTAAATTGTTTATTGGCGTCAAAATGTCACCTAATACAAATAAATTTCAAAATCTAAACGAAGGAGGAATATTAACGGTGATGAAAGGGTCCAGTGGGCTCTGTTGAATAATCGATCATTCCCGGCTCAGTCGCCATGAGGAACACGAATTTCTATAATAATTCATTAACGAGTGATAAAAAAATGGGACATAGAGTGTCAAGGAAATTTGATTTTGCAGGAAGTAACAGGATTACTGTAATCCCATTAACACGTTAACTGCCGTGTCACCCGTATTCGGGTGACAGCAAAAGTTCTCATCAGGCCACGTCACCCGTATTTGGCTTACAGTGGCACGGGTGGCCTGACGGGGATTTTGTTGTAAACACGCGTGGCAGTCAACGTGTTAAAGGTAAAATGATTTTAAAAGGGCCCCTTACTTTTTCGAGTACTTCGATTATCGTAATACCATTTTATCAATTTTTTTTTATTTTCTAAAAGAGATGCACATTGATGTACCACTTTGTTATAATAAGCATTGTCAAGTGCCGAAAAACGTGAAAAAAACAATCACTCATTATTTTCAAATACTTGGATTCTCATGGTATCTTTTTTTTAGTCATCATGGAAAATAATTTTTTTAAATTGTTGTAAATTATTGTTACGCACACCGTAGGATAATTATTACAGAGTGACGAAGAACGTGACAAAAAGGGTCCAGACAATTTTCTTTTGCAGAGAATAATAGGATTACTGAAGTCCCCCCTTTAGTAATGCTTCAGCAAGCTTCAATGGGTATCCCTTATCACATTTCTCGCGCGATCTTTGGCATCAAACCTCTGCGAATCCTGAGCATTAGGCTTCCGGATTCGCTACGACGTGCTTCGGATACTACAGCCCTATTTCGGACTTACTCCGCGTGTGAATCTCTTTTATCTCTTCGAACTTGCTCGTCCCTCTTGTGTCGAGAAATCGTTTCCTCTCAGGTAAACATTCGCCATAACTGATGTGAAAAGGAACGACCGAACGATTTCGGGATAAAGTGACAAAAAAGCGAAACGTGCTGCTCTTCGACTTGACACTATGATGAATTGATATTTTTATAAGAGTTTTGTCGAGTCATTTCGCAAATGGTGAAATCGAAGACAAACGGCTTGAAAGTAATGAAGCCATGAGCTTAAGCGATGAAATTGTCACGTCCTCGCCATATTTATGGAAAAATAATACAATAGGAAGAAAAAGTGTGTTTGATAAAAAAATGTATATAAAAAAAATTGCTTCCGATACAGATATTCTTTCCATGAATTACACTTAATATATATATATATAGTTACCGCTATTTATAGATATATATATATATTTATTTAGCATCGTTAAATGCTTAATTGTCGTATAATTTTTAAAAATACACACACACATAAATAATAACACTTTGTCAGAACTTCCTTTTCTATATAAATATTTGATAATATTTCTATTCGTATTCCTTGAGAAAAAAAAAACGAAAAAAAAAAAAAATCTTCGGCTCGATTTGGCATAACATGTTTCATAACTAATGAACTATTTTGCAGGGGGACCGACTTAAATATGCGGAATTCTCTGCAATAGTTTCTTAATTTTGAGAAAATTAATTACTCTCAATTACAAAAATACGATACATAACACATTGTTAGTAATTGTGAATAATAAAAACAGTTATATTCACACGGAATAACACTGAAATACGAACCTGAACGAAGTGCTGGACACTTTCCAAAAGCATGCCATACATGATTCCGATTAAAAATTATCGGCCACTAGCACGTGGCGGGATCGGTTGTAAAATCCAATTGAGCAACAGATTACACTAAAGCACAATATCAATAAAGCTTAATCCAAGCGATGATATGCGTAATTTAAAAAATAATAATTAGCGTTGCACATAATCGTTATTTTTTTTATTCCTCTAGACAATAAACACGTGTTTTATACCGCTTAAAAATTTCGCGGCCTAACACTCAATTGACTTTTTTTTCCGCAGCTACAGTACGTTTCGTGGAGAGGGCCCACGGAGAAGTGCCTGAAGCGGGAAATACGCACGGCACAACGGTCCGTGGAAGCTTGCTAGTTTGGTATCTTTACGGGGGTGCCAAGAGCACGTGATGTTGAGCCCTGGGACACCCACTACTACCCTGTGTGCGTGCGCACTTTCCGCTTACTCGAGAATCAGCACTCGACAGGTTGGGATGTGTGCTTGTTACAAAGGTCTGACGATTGCACGTTGAAAGCGTAATGTAGACCTTCATTTAATTTGAGAGCACAAAAAAATTATGGTAATTTCAATTAGAGATTAAAATAGAACTGGCCGATGAAGCAACTTACCATAATTAATTTCCGGACATGATTTATAATGTACACTGCTCGTTATTAATGCCTGGATTTGACAGTTCTTATATTATTCGGGCTATTCGTGTTTGTGTGCTATTGTCACTTGTCGAAGTTCGGCGAAGTTCGTACGAGGTTCACGTCGAACTGTCATGTGAACAACTGAGATGACATAACCCACTCCGTCATCGCTCCAGCGATGTGACGTCAGGCGGGTTATGTTGCGACATGTTATGTTTATGCATTTTATATTTATGCCACATGGTTATGTTTCCTCTCCACTGCCTCTGCTAGACACGATAGTTAATTAAGACACTTGTCCTCAAGCACCCAAGAAATATATCTTTGGATCGCATGACTTAAACGTTAATTTTTCTTTAAATGTCCTGGAGGATATACTTCGCCTGAACCTCCGTCCAGCCGGACCGGCCTCTGATGCAATACTTTCAGCCGATCGAGAAGACCAATGGAAAAAAACCATCGCATGAGGTAAAAATTCATCGTTTGTGGAATTGAGCTCAGGGAATGGGTTTTTTTTCTGTTTCTTTTCGTTCTCGTTTTAAGTAAGACGAACTAGTGAAAAAAATGGTCAAGAAGATCAACTTGAACAGCTATTTACGAGCTAAAACTGGCTCGATACTTATACTGAAGCAGCCATGAAATAAACGTGGCAAAAATTTTTTATGCCATAAGATACGCACAGCCGGGTTTAAAGAAATAACAAAAAAAGGTGCTGTTTCGAATGAATTTCTGTTGCACGAATTAAAAATACAGTCTGCAGCATAAGATGAAAATGTCCTGGAGGTCTTGCCTCTCTACGACCTCCGCTAGTTCCGAGTGTTAATTTTTTTTTAATTTTTTCAAATGTGCTGAAGGATTTTCTATTTTTATGTTGTCACTAACTGATAGTCTTAAACATTATTTAGTCTCGGCCTCAACATCCGTCTGAACCCCTTCCGGCGGTAGTTTTCCTAAAGCCGCAGCAAAAGAATGACAATTAATATTTTAATGTGTTTCACATGACAAAATAGTTCTCTTTGATTTCGGGACGTCAGTTTTTCTGAGGCCTCGGTATGCATACTTAAGTAACTTTCGTGTGTACACCGGGAAGTCAAAAGAATATACGGCCGTCTGTATCGGTACAGGTTTTCCGCAGTTTCCCCGTACCCATGGCAATAGCGATACATTGTAGCTAAGTCGGCTGCGGACGCATCGGAGATTAGGTTAGCTTAGAGAAGTGCGGGCAGGTAATGATAGGAAAAAACAGGGGAAACCGTAAAAAACGAGAACCATACATTGGAAAAGAAAAAATGAAAAAATACACTCGAGTGTCTTCCCTGGTGAATTTGTAACTGACTTATTAAGAGCCATTATGTGCACGTGACTGACTTGTTTCACGGTGCTACAATATAGCGGACACCATCTCAGAACTTTGTGTACAGAATATGCCTCGACTAATCATTCGAATCATCTGAAACTTTTTTTATAAATGCAGAGATGCAGCATGCATTGCGCTCAACTAAAATATTTGGTGCCTCGTGGTTGTAAGGTGTAATATAAAATGAATTCTATTATCACAATGGAATGGAGTGGGAGCTTCAGCGTTCAGCCGACTCAGCAGTTTTTTGTTATTGCGCTTTCTATAATTATGTCCATTAAGAATACCAAGTTGGCCGCCATGCAAAACTGATCAAGGAATTCATTTTTTATATTCATTTGTGCGATTTTTTCTCTATTTAATCGTAATTTGTGCACAAAAATGTTTTAGTTCCTTTTTTCGCCACGGCGCTGCGTATGCGTGCGCTTGATGGCTCTTAATTCATCATCATTCAGTTGACTAGGCAAGACTTGGTATATTTTGATTCTCATAGTGTTTTAATACTTTAACAAATAGTATTTTAATACTTTGCTTTCTGCGCGAGTAGGTGACTGTTCTGATGTAACCAATGTCAATTTTTAATGAGGAAAAACTACATAATAGATATTTCATTTTTAAATGACGTAAAACAATACTCCGTTTTGCAATAAATATTTTTATGGTAATTTTTTTTTAAGTAAATAGAGGGATTTACATTTTGGAATCTCCCTTTTGCAGAGTTAACATGAGACACTTTAAAAAAACTGCCCATAGCGATTCAATAAAAGTAGTGGTTGTAGTGGAAAATGGTCACCGGGGACTACGTATTAAGTATACGATAAAGCACGTAATCCAACTGAAGCCGTACCATCCAGGAAATTTCTTACTCCTTGTGTCCGTTTGGAGTAGGGGAGATGCGCCCATGGGATAAGAAGATAAAATAGTAGGGATGAAAAAAAGGGTGTCTTCAAAAATGCTATATATTATTTCCCAAATTTTACTACTTTTTTCGTTGGTGGATTATCCAAATGGCACTGAATTCTGAAACTGTTAAAAATAAATCGTCATCGACTTATATCGAAATCAATAGGAAAAAGAGAGTTTAGTTCAAAAAAAAATATTTAGCCTTCTGTAAAGTGAGCTCACGATCGATTTATCTAAATGTCTATCAACCACCACTATCGATGACGTAGACGTGCATGAGTTTATTTTTGTGCATCAACAAGCCATCCCAAAAATATACCTCACATAGTCTAAATATATCATTAAAAAAAATATATTTGGAGTTAATAATATTCGTGATATTATCCAGTTTGCTATTGAAAGGCTTCGACAAAATATCATTTGCGAAAATGTTTTAAAATTATTGCTGATGTTGAGGCCACTTATTTTCGTACTTCGCAAATGTTTAAATTACGGATTCACGATATTTATTTAGGAATTCAATTAATATTAAACACGAAACAAAATAGTAATACAATCAAATTCAATGATTATGAGGGGATTCATGTCCTCACCTTATTTTTAATTCTATGAGATACGGTAAGTCAAAATCTCCAGTATTTGTGTTACGTGATGAAACTTCCGGCCAAAAGCCAATGATAATATATTTTCGGACGTGCTCTATAGCAGGGGAAGCTTATTATCTGTGGCTCTTGACGATTTATACAGATAGATAGGGAATACCAACGTTTTCGTGATAATGAGTTTATTCGCAACTTGCACAGCGTTATAATGTTTGTTTAGTGCAAACTCACTAAGGTAAAGCACGGTCAACATCATATTAAAGCTAATTATCCTACCCTTTCCTTTTCCAGACAACAAAATATAATGAAAATCAATGTTTTGATTTTTATAGACGAAGCTTTGTTTTTTTGGACAATTTTTTAAATTCTCATAAAATAAAAAAAAAAAAATGTAATCCAAAATCTTTTGATTTGCTTACATGAACGAAAGACAAATATTACCACGCGTATTACCGAGAGTATACCCACGAGTATATTTGAGCCGTGTTTGCAGCGACGCTTCTATACGTGTACAGTCAGCGAAAAAAATTTCTCCGAATACTCGAAAAACTTTTGAGGCGTACTGTAGAGGCGTATGCAGCGCATCCAGTCAAACGTAGAGCGTTTCGACGCGGCGTATGGCGAGCCAGTCTCGAGTCACGTCGATCCCTCGAAGTGCAATCCACCTAAAATTCGAACCTCGTCTCGATGCGATGCTTTGTGTCAAACTTTTGTCGATCGATTGTCGCTGCGATGATCGGCAACAAGTTTTTTCAACATTCGGGGAAAGAGTGTACTAGAGGGAGAGGCGTTGCTGCTGAGATCGTTTCAAAAATTGTCCGTGCGTGCGCTGCGTAGCTTTGGACTATCATTGTCACCCGCGTAACACGTGCGTAAGTCACTAATAGAGACAGAAGATAATACAGAGTTGCATGTCAGCTACGATATACATTCGGGCGATGCTTTAATGAGTGATTGAGTGGGTGCTGAGCGCGTATCCAGCTCGTATTAAATACGACTAGATATCGAATTGAGAGTTAAGATGGCCGCGGAAAGCAGAGATAGTTTGCCTGTATCACCGACAGATAAATCATTCACCGGTAGCAGTGTTTCTGAAGAAAATGACAACAAAAGTGTATCGCGTTCACCATCATCCTATTCGATACGGGAGGATAAATGGCCCGATCTTGTTGTCTCACGACCGAGAAAACTCGACGCCTGGTGGTTACCCAGACGTAAGTAGCTTTACCGTTCGTCGCATGCTTACCACTTTTGGCGCGAATTTCAAACATGCATTCCGCAGCTGCGCTCTAATGCGCTTTGTTATGAAAAATGAATTATAGAAAATAGCCTTAATGCTCCGGAAGTGGGTGTATGTGTTTGAGCATGAAATTCAATTTTTGTAAATGTCAAGATTGATATTGGAACCTCTAAATCATTTAATTGATACATTGAAAGAAATAGTGTTAATAGAACCAAAGAAATCGATATTTATATTAATTCGAAATATTAATATTGTATTTTTTCAATTGGGATGACATTTTTAGTAATAATAAATGTTGCAGATCCTAGTTATTTATTATGTAATCATCGTTAATCAAATAAATGGTACAAATAAAAATAAATATTCATTTGTACCATCTATTTGATTGATTGTATTTAAAAATAGTTAATCGACAGCTATTTTTAATAGTGTATACTCTGATAAATGTTATGCTGCTTTATGTCAGTATAATATGTATATTGATGTGGTGGCTTGAATAGTTTTTTTAAATACCTTATTTCGCATCTATTTTTGGGTACCGGACGCGATGTGTTACTTGATCAAAATTGAATCGGTATTTCTACAGTTTTAACACACAGTTACATACAAAAAAACTGTAAATTTGAAAACGCTTTCTCAGGTACTTCTAAATTAAAAGATTGTTCAACTTTTCTTGTGTTATTTTTATACATTTTTTTAGACATCTGTAATTTGACCCACTTTATTGAACATTTTTTGACTTTTGAAATTTATTAAAAAAATGTATTTTATGAAAAAATTGCCATATTGACAAAACACAGAGACCTTTCGATCATTGGTCTGGGTCCAATGCAGTAATTTTTATTGGTAACTATAAAATAACCAATATATATGTTATAATGTTGTTATATAATAAAAAGACTACATAATTGATGCAATCTTTTATCAATGTAATGTTTTGCCAATGAGAAGAGAAGATTTATTTTTATTTTTATATGAACTAAAATGACTTGATCATGTCAAAGACTTTTTATTATAATAAATTTTATGATATGATATGATAAAGCCAATTTAGTTCAGATAAAAGATGAAAATTAATCTGTTCTTCTCGTTGACGAAACGTTACATTAATTATTTACTTTTTTCACGATATAACAACATTATAACTTATATATTGGTTATTTTAATATTAACTATACTATAATTCACAAA
This sequence comes from Clistopyga incitator, assembly GCA_947507545.1. Lineage (NCBI taxonomy): Eukaryota > Metazoa > Arthropoda > Insecta > Hymenoptera > Ichneumonidae > Clistopyga > Clistopyga incitator. The sequence continues at coordinate 9,815,431 of OX382176.1, forward strand.
TGTACGAAAAAAAAAACCTTTCATTGACACCCAAAAAAATGACTGAAGAAAACCCAGACCAAGGGTCGAAAAGTCTAAATAAAGACGTCATCATTTCGCCAATAGCCGACAACTGATCCATCCATGGCCACAGGAACAACATCATTAAGCATATATTTTAAACTTGCAATATAAGCTCCAGGGACGTTTGCAAAACATTCAATTTTCATATAGTAATAAATTATTCACGGTAATATAAAAAAGCCACTGTAATCGCTTGTAGGAATGTAAGCCATCATAATCGCTTGTAGGAATCAAAGGTATGTAAATATATGTGTTCGTTTGTTATCGTTGACATTTTTGTTAACTTGTCTCCGTATTACCGACGGAGCAAAAGTCGCGCCAGTTGTTTCGACGGCAGCACTTGCCGGAGCGGCCTTTTCGCTCCTATTGATTATCGTAGGTGGAGGCAAGGTCGGCGGGAAGATCAATATTCCGCTTGTTCGCCGGCCCTTGCCATGTCTCATCGTCGAGCATTCGTCGCTGCAGCGTGATTTCACAAAAAAGGGCAGTTCTTCCTGTTGCACTCACTAAAAGAAAACCCCCCTCGAAAAAATCCTAAAAACGAAAATCCAAAAACTCGCATCCTTGAGACCCGGTCAAAAAAACCGAAAAAACTACGAGAAACGCTTAAAAATCAGTGGTGCAAAGTTCCGCAACCTCGTCTTCTTCTACGCAGTGTCAGTTGCGGTTAAAGATTCGTCAGCATCGGCACAAAATTTTGTTGTTGTTGAAAAATCGTCAAGAAACCATCATAAAAAATAAAAAACGCCCGTCGAGTCCTCACGAAAATAGGAGCTAAATAAAGAAGATCCTTTATCACTGACAGAATTTATGTTACGTGTCAGCTGATCGATTTCTTAAGGGTGAAAAAGTGCCTTTTTTTCAACGGACAAAAAGTTGATAATTCTCAACAGACGAAGAATAAATACCATTACGGATTGCGGTGCGACTGAGATTTGAGAGATTCTTATGCGGCAGGAGACACAAGCCGGCTTGAAGCTTCGACCCCCGGACGAACTCCAGCACGGCGGAATAATGATTGAACAAGACATGGCCGGTGCCCAAGACACCATTTATTTGTGCAATTTTCGGGTTTCCGTTGACGGAGAGTGGCTGTGCCTTAAGGAACTTCAGGACGTTGAATTCTCCATGCAGGAGTCCATGCAACGGTCACCTTCACCGCCTCTTCCGCTCAGCGGTATACCACAAATGACACAACAAAATAATCATCACCATCAACTGCATCACGATTGTCATCGTCGTCAGCTGCCAAACGACATGCCAGAGCTTTGCGATATACTCCCGCCAAGCCCACCGCCAATGCAGCACGTCTCCAGCATGTGTTTGTATTTGCTTTTCGCACCTGAACGTAACGAATAACGGGAGCAAAAAAATAGGAGTCGCGAGTCTAAAAAAAGTAAAACAACATGATTACTTTTGAGACAGTGTCTCTGGAGTCAGGCCGGATTTTTTCGTGAACTCTTTTCATGTTTAGAAAAATTTTATATAATTTTGAGAGAAATTTTTTATGTATTATTTTTATTTCGAATTTTCACATTTTGGATTGGACCATTTTTTTTTTTTTTTTTTTTTTTCGAGGACAAAGAGGACAGGAAAAATAGAACGTGGAAAAATTGGACTTAAATCATAACGTAATAAATACAAATTAATTATCACGATTTCTGATTTTTTAAAGTTTGTACAAGTGTAAAAAAAAAACGTATAAAATCCATGCGATTGAATGTTCCGCGGAGCCTAATTTTTTTTTTTTTTTTTTCAATTTTGGTACACCGATTGAAATTTCTTCTTCTATGCTTCTGTCGCAAAAAAAACCACGCTTTTCTATCGCAGTTCACACTTCAGTGATCAAATTGTCCTAATTGCCGACTATTCTGTCTACGCTTGAAACATAAAACTTTGTGATTTCTTCAACAATATTTCACTGATATGCTAAACTATCTCAATTACATGCACGCTTGTCACGCAGGTGTGGTGAAAAACGTGTTAAATTCGTTTTGAAAACGGGAGAAAAGCTGATGACGGAAAGAGCAAGTGCAAGAAAACCCAACCAGTGGTTTTTTCTTTTTTTTTTCAGCCCGCGATCCCGTCATAATCGAGAGGAGCAATCTCGTTAACATCTCAAAATTGATAGTTAAGGAACTCATTGAAACATCACTTAAATACGGCAGAATGCTCGATTCGGATCATATGCCGCTTCAGCATTTTTTCATCGTTCTCGAACACGTGCTCAGACATGGCCTACGACCTAAGAAGGTAATTTTAATGGGCTGCTCGAGAGTCACAAAAAAATGATTATCTACGTGATCCATGAACGCAGTTGTAAAAAAAAACCATTGGTTTTTAGGGTCTCCTTGGGCCGAAAAAAGAACTATGGGATATTCTGCAATTGGTGGAGAAATATTGCTCCGAAGCGCAAGACATCACCTCGAGTATTCGTGATCTTCCGACCGTTAGGTACACATTATGCCCATGATTCTGCCGAAATCAAAATCTTGATTATGGAAAACCAAAAGAAATTGAAATTTTTAGTTGCGTGAGCCTTTTATCCAATGGGGGATGTTATTGAGATGGCAAAATATGGAGGCTTTAGAAAAAGCGGTGTTTATTGATTTGTTTTAAATGTCTGAAAGTTTTCATTGTAAAACTGACATCAAATCGTAACCGACACTGAGACTTTTTCGCTTTAAAGCAATTTTAATCGTTGGTTTGTTTCGAAATGATCAATCCATTTGTTAATGACAGTCATAAAAAATCAACTTTATTTTGTTAACAGTAAATATTTAAATCTCATTGCGTATTGTTTTCAAAAAATGGCTTAGGCTTTACCAAAAGAGGCGTTCACATGTCCAGAAAAATCGTCATCCCCTAAAAAAAAAAAAAAAAAAAAAAAAAAAAAAAAAAAATCGACATGAACCAATTACATTCAACTACACTTTGAACAATTTTGTCTCGAAACTGAAAATTTTTTAGGACGGCTATGGGCAGAGCAAGAGCCTGGCTACGAATGGCGCTGATGCAAAAGAAGCTTGCGGACTATCTAAAAATTCTGATTGATCACAGAGATGATCTTCTGTCGGAATACTTTGAGCCAGACGCATTGATGATGAGCGACGAGGCGATTGTCGTTATGGGTTTGCTGGTTGGTCTCAACGTGATAGATTGCAACTTCTGTGTAAAGGTCAGTTTTTTCCACCGCAACAAGAGAGAAAAAGGATTTGGAGCTGCAATGTGAAACTGCAATCAGTGATCGATATTAATTGACTGTCATCATCCCCAGGAGGAAGATCTTGATTGTCAGCAAGGCGTCATCGACTTTTCGCTTTACCTCAGAAACAGCAATCACATACCCGGTGATTCACCAGACGAGGAATTGGAAAATGACAACATGACGACAGTTCTCGATCAGAAAAACTACATCGAGGAGCTAAACAGACATTTGAAGTAAATGAACAATGGATTTGTCGTAAAGTCAAATGTCTCCTGATGGATAATCGATGCAATGTCCATTTATGCATGATTCCAGCGCTACAGTCACAAATTTACAAACAAAAGTGGAATCCTTGACGACTACCAATGCCTTGATGAAAGAGGATCTTTCCATTTCAAAGGACAATATTTTGACGCTGCAGGACGAAAATCGGCAGCTAAAAAGGGAGTTAGGAATTGACGTGAAAGACACTAATGAGGTATTAGACGAAACGGATAATTTTTTAGGTCTTTGTTCAAGTTGTAGGGACTTTTTTTGATGTTGATTATTATTTTAGAATGGCAAAGTACCTGTTAAAATTACGGAAACGACTTCGGAGATCGAGGAACTGAGGAGCCGAGTTGAATCGGAGAAAAAACTTCGACGCGAAGTGGAAAAGGAGCTGGAATTACAGGTCCTAAGAAAATGAATATTTTCTGATCATTAAAAAGATTATTGCCATTTATACGATTACGATGATTTTGTATTAACGAATCCAGATCAGCATGAAATCGGAGATGGAGGTCGCCATGAAACTTCTTGAGAAGGATATTCATGACAAACAGGACACAATTATCTCGCTGAGAAGCCAACTGGAGGATATCAAACTCATCAACCTGGAGATGTACAAAAAGTTGCAGGTGAATTTCACAATTTGATTGACAGGGTCTCCGTTATTGTATGCGGTTCTGAGTATTACGCACATTTTTTAAAAAATCTGTTATTTTCTAGCAAAAGAGTAATTTTCTTTTGTGAAAAAAATCGGAGTTTCTTCCGAAGATATTCGATTTAACAAAATTATTATTATGTTTTTCTTTGTTAAATCTTGTAGTTCTTAAACCATTTCTCAAAGTGTCAACTCAAAGTGTCAACCATAAAATATTAAAATCTTGATTCCGAAAACATTTTCGTATTCATGAATTAAATTAGACTTCCTTAAAGTCATTTGTGTATTGTGTAAAATTAATTTGTTGTTAACGCTTTTGCGTTACGATTATTTGAAGGTAGTTTTTCTATCACATGAAATCATGTAAATTCAGTTAAATTTGATTGTGCAAATAAGTAGATAAATCTGTTCCTAACTACAGTTGAACCACAATTACGTAATGCCGATTACCGATTTATTTGTATTCCCTCAACGTGAAAAAAGCGCTTAAGTGCGGTTATTAATCATTTATTTTCTGTCGTTTTATCCGCATTAAAAAAATCGGCCGATTTTTATCTACAGATTTCAGGTTCCAATCGGAAATTGTAGCGATCCTGTAATTATTAGTGCAATTCGTCGTTCGCTCACACTTACTGAAACTAAAAGATGTATCTGCATGTCTGTGAATGTTTCGCTTATAGGAGTGCGAGCATGAGCTGACGCAGAAAGGAGAAATGGTGAGCAGACTTCACGCAAAGACCAATCAGATCGGCAAGATACTAAACAACCTCGAGAAATACAATCTTATGAAGGACCTCGAGGGTGGCAGAAGTCCGTCGACGCCGGGTTCAACAAAATCTTTTATAAAGACAAGTCCTCTGTCCCCAAGAGCTCCGCCGATCGGTGAAAAATCGTTCGGCCAGCGATCGTTCGATGATCAAGCGACCAGAAATCGTCGATCGTTCGATCGAGGTTCGATCACACCGTCCGCGAAAAATGAAAATAAGACCGTTGAAGCTGCATTGGCGGAGTCATCGAGCAATTAAACTAAAGGAATACCGATTTTTTAAAAATGTTCTCTGATTCACCAGAAAAAGATAAATGAAGAAAAAAATCGCATTTCTGTTATAGTTTTTATTGTTTTTATGTTTTGAATAATTTTCTACAGCATTCGGCCTAGGACTTGCTGATACAAAATTAATATCAGTCAATTATTTAGCTCTTGGATCCAGATTTGGGTTGAATATCGCTCGATCCTGGGAATATTCGATAATCTAGTCATAAACATTATTCGCTCAAGAGTCATTCGTTTCAGGAATGCGAAGGTTCGCTTAAGCATAAGACAGACCTGATCGCCAGACTCGAGGCTAAGACGATTTCGATGACTGACACCATCCAAAAAATGGATGATAAGTACGTGTTATTTTTGTTATATTAATTTTAATACCAAAGAGCTTTAACTATTCTATTCTGAAATCACAATATTTGTTCATTTATCCCATAAATGAGGAATCATTTTTTAGAATATTCAACAATATTAGTAAGAAGTGTATAAACATTTCAGCAAAAATAAATCACTAAAAGATGTCGACGTATATTTGTTTCGGAATATTTTATCAATAGCAATAATGAGGAATAATTAGGTTAAAAGAAATTGCATTTACTCCATTTCTTCAATTTTCGTGGCATTAGCATAATCATTTTTATTAAATCACCTCATTTTGACGGATAAAACGATAAATAATAATTAGAAAAGGTGTTGTTATAAAAATTCATTAAAGCGCTGCGAAAATTGGAGTAATAAAAAAGTGGTAATAATTTGATTTTTAATTGCCTTTGTAAATATATCCATGTGGAAAAAATATATATTCTTGGTTTTGAATTTTCCTAATTCTAAATTTCGTCACCAATACTGAGGAATATCCTGAAAAAAAAAATTATTTATGGAACAAACTTACAAATTGAGATAATTAAAGAAATAATAGAATAGTTACTCTGATACTTAACATACATTCGTAAGGCTGGGCATTTTTTCGTCGTTTTATTGACGCATGCAATGAACAAACACGTTCCTGACGGATCCTGTGCGTGAAAAAATTTATACTCGAATGTTAGTGTCGTATTGTGCGACCATATAATAACAATAATAATACTAATAATTATGTCGTTTCGCGTCGTTTTATCATTTATCGCGATGAGACTCTGAGAGACTGCGTAGAATTTTTCTTTCTTCCTTGTTTTTTGAGCGTGCATTAATTATACGCAAAATACCGTTGTATGTGCACGTCGCACAAAGCTCGCAATTAAATCACGATTTTCAGAGCTCTATACTAGGAGCGCTCTTTATTTTATAATAGATTACGAAATGAGACTGCGCGTGTATTAATTAGAACAATTATGACGTCACATATGAATTGTCGAGAAGAAGATGAAGTAATAAAAAAATGAGAGAGAGCCTCCGAAGCGTATGGAAATGGAACTAGTAGATAGATAGTCCCTAACGAAAGCCCGTTTAAGAAAGACATACCTTCAAACATCGCTATTCGTGATAACCGGGTAAACATAAATAAAACTTATATTTCGCACGAATAAAAGTTCGGCTTCAGTCATTTTTATTACACAAATTGCTATTTAACCGAAACAAACACACGCGATTGTATTCGAAAGGAATTTCGTTGATGGTATTTTTGAATAATACTATATCGATATCGATTAAATTACATGAAATTATTATTTTTTCTTCCATGTAGGAAAATGAGATAAATGCGGTAATATATATAAGCTTCAATTCCTCATTTTTCTATAACGTTCTTTTTCGTGAAATCCGATAAAAATTCTTTTTATTTGCAGTTATTCAAAAGTCCATACGTTTTTTAAGAACTTCTGCAATTCGTAGTTAAAAAATAAAGATATCGATCATCCTTCGTGCATAATTTTTTAATTAAGAAGAATGGAATTAAAAAAAAAAATAACAATTTTAATGAAAACCGACGATTATTGTTAACACAGTTTTATTCGAATATTGCCGATGAGAATACAAAAATAAATGTATTCCTACAAAATCCAATAATCGAAATTCCGAAAACATCATTGACGCAAATTGGACACTCAAATCGACGTATAATATATTCAAGTATATCCTGGTAACGAATTCCGTGATGTATATTTACGATAATGATGTAGTAATAGATTAGGAAACGTCGAAATCTTGTTTATATATATATATACATATACATATATTGTTTATATATATATATATACTTCAGTAATCACCGGCGCCCAACTCGTGTGCTTGTACCATGAAAGGAATAAATTCATGACCAGTATACCATATTTAGTCTATTCTTAATATCTATATATACATATACATAAAAATGTATATGTCATATACATATAGTTCATTGTATCCCAGATATTTCAAATGTAGCGTCCGCGGCCCTTCAATGCTTCGTTTCCCTTTTAATGGGAGCTCAAGGTAAGTTACGAAAATACGCACCGACCAATGGACGAGAGAAAATATTGTTGACTGCGAGCCGTGCGATATTCGGAAACTCAATTCCGCCGGATTTTCCGGAAAATCCGTGAACGTTTTCTCTGCGTGGGACGTCTGCTGCTGCACTCTGGCAGATAGACTCGTTGAAAAGCATTCGATCTGCATTCCCGAGAACGAATGGCCTCAATGAATAGTCATGAGAGAAGAGCTTAAGCCCCTCGAGCGAAAATCTCCGGCGAGGGCACTTATTCCGAAAATTGCTTTTTTCGAGCTCTGTGTACTCGCGTTGGGCATTCGAAGCAGGAATAATATTGAATAGAATAGCGTTGACGAGTTTGAGAGGACGATTAAAAAGAAAATGACAAAAAAGAACTGAAAAATTCTAGCAGTCTTTCGGAAGTCCGTCTAATGTTCGATTTCACAAATTAGGTTCCGTTTTAGAATATGCAGGGAAGTGCGGTTATCATACCGGCTGCAGAAATCTGCAAGCTCTCGATACGTTGCCACATGCTAAAAGAGTAATATCGATCCGAATTGTCGGTAATAAAGATTACCACTATTTACACGCTTAACTGATTGTGAAACGAAACGTGCCGATAATAACAGTAATTAGCAGGTGGAAAATAATTAATTATCGTTTTGTGATTAACGTCACTATTGAATGATTAAAAAAAATGTAATTATTCAAGTCTCTATTCTCTTGAAAAGTCTAAAAGTACTCATTTTTCGTAAATGGGACGCGTTTTTGCATGAACAATGAAAAGAAAAATGGTTTTTCAATTTTGCCTTATTAATTTTCGTTCAGGCAATAAGAATGATAATGTATTTGCAATGACAATATCGTCATTAATTTTTTACTAATGCATTTTGCCTTTGAAAACGTTTTTCTGAATTTCTTAAATAGATTGTGTAACGTTGTTATTATTATTATTGTTGTTATCATTGATATTACGAATAAGGTCGAGACATTCAGATATCTTTGCAAATCTGTTGCAAAGCAAATCATTGCAGACCACGACAGTACATTTATAAAAATCATTGAAAATGGATTATGCAGGTGCAAAAAGATGGACGGCGTGAAAAGCGGTGTTGAGGAGAAGGTCCGAGTTCTAGGAGCGGAAGTAGCTGAGAAGGAAGCTCACGCGAATGGCGTTGAAAGGGAACTTCGAGTAGAACGAGAATGGCGAACATTTCTGCAAGAAGCGTCGATCACGAGTATCGAGAAAATCTCGCAGCTGCATCAGGAGGTCGATCAGTTGAAGCAAGTTGCTGAGGTGAGTGAACGAAAAACAGGGTTGCAGGACATAAACTTTCCGGACAGAATCTCCTGGTCGAAAACCGACGAAAGCCCTCGGGACATAATCTCTTGAAAGCAGCTCTAAATAAACGTGAATTAACGCAGAATTATTGTTTCAAACAACAAGATTGTAAAATAAGCGGGACAACCGCGTGTAAATAATTCCTGCATTTCATCCTGGACTCTATCCTGGATTTAATTCTGTCCACTATATTCGATTCCTATCTCTCATCCATTTTGTCTTCAATTCTGTCTTATATTCTATCGTCCATTTTCTCTTCATTTTCTCTTCCATTTTGTCTTCCATTTCTGCTTCCACTCCTCCATCTATTCTATGCATTTCGTGAATTCAATTATGGAGTTATCGCCCTCAAGATATTATTTCACAGAACCAAATTGTCGGATATTTAGTCCAAGAAGATTCTGAACATCGAAATTCAGCTCAACGATTAATTCTAATTATACTCTAATGTCATTACGTCCTAAAAAAAATAAACTTGAATCATTTGTCATATTGATTGTTTATATCTCGGTCGGGAAACAAGGAAAATGATTATATCTGAAGAAATGAGATGATCAAATTGTTGAACACCATTGTGACGAAAATCCTCTTATGACACTCATTACAGAAATACGTGGCACTTCAGGAGGAACACTACGCTCTGAGAGAGATTTGCGCTGAACAGGAGAGAACTTTAGAGGAATTGGGAGGACAATTGAGCACGGCCAAATTAGCAGCAGTTGAGCTCAGAGAAGCAGCTGACAATGCTCAGAATCAGGGAAATCAGGAAGGCAACGGTGCGACCTGGGCTAACGACCGGCTGGTTACCCACTGCAAGGGCTGCTCCAGAGAGTTCAATATAGCTCGTCGTAAGGTAATCAAACTTTTTAATTGCGAGCCGCAGCGCGCAACTCACCTCCTTCTACGAGCATCCACTCGCTCTTAATTCACCAGAGATCCGAGACTCGCTTCGTCCTTAATCGTTTACCGGTAATTATACTCGACGTGCGAGAGCCCTCGACGGGTTGTTCCATGTTTCTGCTTCTGCTGTTTCTCCAGCTTCAAGTTTATCCTGCAGTATCCCTCGCTTCCTACCCTGAAGAGATTACCTATGTTTACATCAAAATGTGCTAAGATGTGCTGTTGGTTCGAAGAAAGTTATAAAAACAAGCCAGCGGTGTTGGGTTAATGATTGAACTTAAAATTTTTAAGGTTGTAAATTCTTCACTTAAACTTTTTGATCAATTCATTTTGTTTTATCTTCATTTGATTTTCATTTCATGACATGGTCGGAATTTTTATGGTGCTTTTCATGGTATTGTATAAACTTTGAACTTTAGTTATACTTTAATCAATATTTAAGTTAAATTTGATCAGGAATAACGATCATTTGTCCCCAATCGTGTACCTAAAGTGAGTCAAGCTATAAATGTAATGGCCAGAATAAACTCTCGAATTAAATCTACCCGAACAACAGAATTTTGGCAGTTTTGGTACGACGAAAATGATATCCCACCAAAGTATACGTAAGATACATTTATAGTTCTAGATCGAGAGAGATTACGAAATGTTGAATTTTAAAGAGTGCTTTTATTATTTTATTTTTACTCTGAAGCCAAATTCAGTAGTTTTTACATCGATAAAATGGAATGAGGGTAATTTTGAAGTCACTGAATTTTCAATCAGAAATGGCTGAGGTACAATCAAATTACGTGAATTACTATGAATTGTTAAGTCTTCGAAAATCCATGGAACACATTAAAAAGTTGAAATAATTAATCAAGCTTATTGATGGAATTCTATTAATGAGATGACATTCTTCCTTATCGATTTTCGATGCACTTGAAGCATTTATAAATGAACGAACAATATCTAACAATTCAAAGTGAAATTAAACTTCGTTGGTGGTATCTTATCATTGAATCTTAGGTTTTCCATTATGCAATATCGATTGAGATTGTAAGTGTCCTGTAAGATCGATAAGCATTTTTCTTAATGTACCATTTGAATTCTTGTGAATAATTGAATGGAAGCTCGTTCAATCATACGTAAGGCACTAAATGGGGGCGTCCGGAATATCATGGATAATTAAGATCTGATAGCCTCTTGTGATTGAAATGGTGGAGGTAAATTGGATCGATATCGATGATATTTTTCGGTGCATATCGTATTTTTCTATTCGTGTGCTGTTTATTCCTTAAACAAAGAATTTCTCATGCTTGAAGGTAAAATCCTCTGGCTCTTTTGGGTCACCCAAAATATTATATTCTTTGTCTTACCCTCTGCACACGATTGCAGAATCATTGATAAACGAAAAACATTACAAATAATTTCCATTCGTGCTCAGAATGTACTCATCTTAGACTTCTGAATTCTTGTACTTTTGAATATCTTTTCTCGATCACTCCGCAGCATAAAAGGGACCGTACAGCAGAAGAGTATTTACCATTCCTCGCACCAAATTACATTTCTCCATGATCATCCGGTCATACGATATATTTAAATTTGAACTTTGTCACAAGTTGAATCTCTTGATAATAATATAACAAAAATTACTTCTTCATTCACCGGAAAGTGCCCGAAAAGGGGGCAACGACCCTTCTAATAAAAACTTTGAGAAATCTGGCAAAATATTGGTAAATGGGGGATCGACCCATAAAAAATAAAATAAAAATGAAAAATCTGGAAAAAAAGGTGCGAATAATAGAGGCTCATAAAAAAAAATGTTATCCAGCAGAATGTCTAATGCAAGAACCCCCTGAAGTCGGAAAACGACACTGAAACATTCAAACATTAATTAAGCTCCATCCATAGGGTCTGCATTTTTTAACACCCTTTATCGATTATTCCCCACAATAAAAGGGACCATACGGCACAAGTGAGCGTACCTCCCTCTTACCAAATTACATTATTGCACGATCACACGGTGACTCGATATATATTCATGTTGTATGTCATGGGTGGATGGATGAACATGCATATTCAGAGAGTTGTACTGTACTCATATTTCCCGGCTGGCCGGAGTTGCCCGCTGCCTGTTGTGTACTTCCTTTTACTACTACTATCACTGGCCTGTTACTGTAAAACAGAGTTTTCTCACTCTATAGGCGGAACGTGATAGAGACGTTAGCGAATGTAGAGTCGGGGAGGCTATAAAATTCGTTTAGACCCCCGCGTGTTCTCTGGCGCGTTTTAACGCTTGTGGGGTAACCGGGAGCTAAGTTATTGCATAATAACAAGCCATCCCAGCGTGTGCTACTTCGGCGCCGTCGTTTTTTTATTTTTTTTTATTTTTACTTTTTTTTGTTTGTTTTTTTTTTCGCTCCTCCTAGGGGCGTGCGTTTATGTTTGCCATGAGTGAGAAGGAAAGCCGAATATTACCATACTGTTTAATATAGAATAGGCTGAAGGTACGGTAAACCACCTCTAATGCTATGGTAGCTGGACCGAGCGCCCCCTAGTGAGTGCAACGAAGGCTCCACCTCGGCCCGATGTCATGCAAAAGGCAGCCAAGCTTTTCGCGCGCGCGGCCAACCACCGGAAATCCGTTATGATGTAAAAACTGTACCAAAAGAAAAAAAATTGCTGGTTTAGAGGAGACGTGTCTATTTGTGCATATGCAAAATGGCCCGCAAAAGCAGTTTTAACCAAGGCTTCCGTCACGCTGGATCAACTGTGAGACATTTAGGAATAAAAAAAAAAGGGAGAAATGGAAATTTGAACGAATAGAAAAATATGCGAATTGCGTTTCAAAAAAGTTTAACAACTCTTTCCCTGGGAAAAGAAGGGACATTATTGGGGATTAGTAGGGAAGTAATGGCACTTTGGCAAAAGAAAATCTTTCATCGTTTTTATAGGCACGTTTTTCTGCTATGAAAATGGAATTCAGTATTTCCTATGGGATTTCATGTCTTGAACAATTGTAAATAATTTGTGAACAATTTTTCGGGATTATTATCAGTCAAAATCAATGCTTTCGGTGTGTTTAATTACGCTGATTTTTTTTGTAATTTTTTTTAATCCCAAAGTTATGGAATTTCTTTCAAATTCCTTTTTTTTTAAATAGAAATATTCGAGTCCGTGAATCGATAAAAGATATATATTTTTTTTCTGTGGTCAATTTTAGTCTTCATTAACTATTTATATGAATTTGGATAATTCATCCCGGGTTATACCACCTATCACCAAAGTTTTATCCCGGGTTATACCAGGTGTTAACAAGGGCTGAAATTATCAATAAGCCTTTGTATGTGTTGAACGATTATTTCCGTAATCGTCCAAATTATCGGATAATTTCATGCAAGTGATGGCTCTCAAAAAATAACCAACCCAATTTTAACAGTTCTTCACATGCTATATAGCAATTTCAATTATTTTCTCATTCTCCTTATGGATTATAAAAATCTCTCGCCGCTGGCGTTGTCGCACGCGATAAAAATATCACAAATACAATCGGCTTTATTGAAATTCGATTGTTTTATGCCGGTAATAATTGTTGCAATTGCAATTCCGTGCTTCTCATTTTTACAGTTTCATATAATCTTTCACTTTATTGCTACATAATATCGTAGAAATCAGAAGTTGAGTTGAAGTTTCATCTGTGCAAATGAGGTTTGCTTTTTTCGTCAAGAATTATATTTTCTTCCGTCATTGAACGGTTATGGAAAAAATCGAATGATTCAAACTGTTATCAATACATTTTGTAGCAGATAGTAACTTTTGCAAACACGCCTATTTGCAGTGAAAAATGTGGATGGAAATTGCAAAATTCAATCTCTAACGTTTTATGACAACCCGAACGACGTGTCACAACAAAATCAAGGATTTACGGCAGCATTTAAAAAAGTTATTATAGCCACGTGCATCTTGCCTGGAAACACCTTACATATATACGCTCTATATACTTACACTGAATTATTTCCCAGCAGCTCATTAGCGATTCAGCGAGTGTTATCAGCCTACGGAATCTTCCCATTCACAGCGTGGCTTACATTTATCGCTACTGAATAATAGCATCCTATGCTTCATTTGCGGTTTGAAAGCGACCATCATTTGTGTTTTTTTTTTTTTTTTTTTTTTTCAGATGCTAATTTGCATACATTTATTTTAGTATTTAACAAACACTTTCTGAAGCGGAATGTAATATGTCTATTAACAGAGCATTTACATCTTTTACGTACTGTTTTTCTTATATTGAACTGCGTTTTTAAATCAATATGTTATGGTGTCGCCTGCTTATATCGATCCATTTCATTTTCATGTCACCCCTGTGAATATATTCATATATTAAAAACTGTTGCCGCTGCGTGATTAAGCCCTCACAAAAATGAACGAAACCAGCAGAAAGGGTAATAACGACTTTTCAATTTTAGTACTGATTTGACTAGTCTAAAGTCCTTAAATCTCCTTACGGTGGAATGCGCTGGTAGAATAAAAAAGAAAAAAAGGTAAAAAATATTCTGTAGATGATACACTTTTTTTATTGTTGAGTACATATCAGGCAATACAATTCTGCAATTTAAAAAATATGTCATACCAAAATAGTGTGAGGTAAAAAGTAAAACTTCAACTTATCGCGGCTGTCAGATCAAACCTGTTTAACAGTGCATGCAGATTTGAGCGTAGCGATTCTGGATGCAGTGGTAATCAGATTTGCCGTAACCAAGTATATAGTGAACTTTCAGTTTGAAAAAAAAAAAAAAACACTTTTATGTCCACATTCAGAAATCATAGATTTTCCGTGGAGTCCTCAAATAAACGTTCCTATTCTTAAATCAGAATGCAATCATTAGCAAACAAAATACGATATCGAGCGCTCTAATTTATTAATTGGTTTGGTATGAAAGCCACGACAAGTGAAATGTTTTGTTTTCAACCTCTCACCATTCTGGTGGACTGTACAAAATAGCAGAATTATATATATATTTTCATGTATGAGCTCAATGAGGTTTCGATGTGAGATTTACAAAAATAAGACTGAATTTAGTGTTTTAATTACCGCTCTTATGTTGAGGCAAACCGAAGCCATCTCTCCTCGAATAGCCCTACAGTATAATGTGATTTCCCGGACGTTTACGCGGTGGTTCGTCTGATCGCACACCACCAATCCACTCATACCCCTTTTCCTTGGACTGATTTATGCTTTCTCGTAAGTATCTATAAGTATCCGTAACCCACAGCGAGTAAGATAAGGTGGTGTGGGTTGTGAATGCCGCGGAGAGCGGAACGGCTTGTAGAAAGCTCTGGCGGTACTCCAACTTCTGCTCTCCCCTTCACGTTCCCTTAGAAGTACTGTGTAGGTTCACCCTTAGCCCTACGCACACACGTACACAAATCCTTAAGGCAAGCTGCATACTCGTATGCACAGTTAGCACACTAAAAGCTGTTATACGAGAATGCCGATTCACCGGGCCAAGAGTATACGGCAAGGGTCGATGACGTTCGGTCGTAAGTCACGCTCTTGCGGGACGTTTCGATAATTAACTTTGCGCCACTAAATCGGTTATCGGTGTCGGCGACCCTCGAGTCTCCATCGTCTTCCGGCGTATATATATAAGCTTCACCGCTTAATATACACCGCATTTACATTTACATTTTTCGCCCCTCTCGTTATCTACTGTTCTTCACCGACTGCGGGGGGTTATGATACCATAAGACGTTGCATTTCCCGAATGCCGCCCCAGGAAATCTTATTAGCGGAATAGGGAATTGAATTTAAGAGCAGCAACGGGTTAGTTTCCGTAACCGATGGGACATTTTCGTGATTATTGTACGAGGCGTTCTCCGTCAGCTTTTGGGAATCCAAATTTCTCATGGTCTTTGTTACTGGATGTGCCTGGGTAGTGATGCCAGTTAGTGCGCAGTGAAAAATCTGCTGGGGAGCAAAAGATGAAAAAATAGTCCGGGATAGAGTCCCGAATGGAGTCCCAGATAAAAATGATTGTTCTGTCAAAAAACCATTGTTTCTTTGAAATGCGAAATTTTTTCCTCCATATTACATGAAGAATATAATTGTTGTACTCAGCACTTTTCTTCCTTTGTTCCCCAAAAATATAAATGGTTATAAATAATAATGAAACTTTTGAATTGTTGACAACAAAAAAATTAATTTTTCCATTCTTGCCAATGAAAATTTATTGCAAACTGAAAAATGAACATCGTCTAAGAAGTTAATGAACAACGTGTTCTCGTATTTTTTCTGTGCGGTTTTTACCTTAAAAAATAAGAATAACTTTACAATGTAACTCCGAAATTAATGATTGAAAAGTCCGAAAATAATTTCACGAGGTACTATAACTATGTGTATTAAATTTTGTATAATTATGGGCAACATCTAAGGGATTCTGAAAAAAGTGGCTTAATTGACACGGAATGCCTCGTATATGGGTCGTCGAGTGAGCTTTCCATTCTGGAGATTCGTGAGCCGAAGCTCTCGCGGGCGTTCGTCTTAATAATGGCTTCTGCCGAAAACCCACAGGGGAAAAACTCGCGGAGTGACGGAATTTATGGCGCTCGCCAACCACGGAGACTGAGAGTAGGTAAATGAGAAAAAATTTAATTTTAAAAAGCACTTTTTCGTCTATTTGTGTTTCAGCATCACTGCAGAAATTGCGGCAAGATATTCTGCAACGCGTGCAGCGACAACACAATAGCTCTGCCGAATTCAGCAAAACCTGTTCGTGTGTGTGACGAGTGCCACGTATTTCTCGTTGGTCGATATTCGGTGGTTAATTGATGGATACATTGACGAGCTGCGGAATTAATAAATGAAGATTCGATGAATCTTTAAGCTCGCCCCTCAAACGGAGGAGAAATGAAGACTCATGGAAGGGGATTTGTATTACATTAGGTCTTAAAAAGTACCTAAATATGTTTAAAGATACAGAAGTGAATCTTTAAAAAAAAATCACTCACCAGAAAAAACAGATACATATTTTTTGCACGGTTTTTCAAAGTATCTGTAAACTTTGAACTGTCTGTAAATATAAGTGATAGGAGCGCAGAGACAAGCATCACTCGCTGCTATGAAATACTGTCTATTTTTGTTTTTCTATGAAACTGGTAATTTCGCATTGAACGTTTTATGAAAATTGTCGAAAATGATCGTGCCTAAGTGTTTGTTGAATTTCATACAATTATTCTTTCTGTTATTTTACCTTCAGCGAGTGTTTCTAATTGAATAAAGGAATAATCTTCAAATTCAAAATGCGATTAAAACAGTAAAAATATCGTTATGGTGAAAGATTGAATATTGATTTTTTTTTCACTTCTTTGGCAATTGGATGTCGCAATAACGATTTTTTCTTGAAAATTCTACAGACATTCCAGATTCGATTTCTGAGCACAATGATCACATTACTTATTTATATTCGTTATAAAGTATTTGTATGCAAGAGTTTGGCTTGTTACTTGAAAATTTATAGAATTTGCAGGGATGGTTATGGAAATCGCAGAAAATTTGACAACGACAGAATCGAATAATTGAGCAGTACAATCAATGGAGATATCAATATTAGAGTTGCTTGATGCTGAGTTTTCCGTAGATTCGTTATTCATAAATGTATTTAATAGAACCCTCCAAATTCTCTGAATTAAAAATGAAAATGAATATTAAAAGATATTAGTATTATTATTTAGCACAAAATAAATTTTTTTAAATATAACTCTATAAAATTCTATGTTCTCGTCTTCTTTATTTACGGGAACGCCATTTTCTGGCAAAAACCTGAGTTTCATTCGGTACATACTCTAAATAAAGTTTATTAAGCAAGTATAACATTTTTTTAAACTTTTTAAAAATGAAAATGTATCCCTTGCATTAATCGGCACATCGCCTAAAATATTAAGATATAACAAGAAATAGCAAGCCTGTAATTAAAGAAGTCCGAGTTGTAAATTGAAAAAATAAAGGAATCCTCCTCATCTTTGCAAGAGGTAAGAAAAACCACAAAACTTGAACACCATTAAGCGCCAACCGTCTCAAAGCTATAATAACAACGGCAACAATAATAACAATGAGAATGAAGAATGTATAGTAACAAGAACCCATCAGTGTCTTACCGTTACTCGAACTAGTAGCTGTAGAAAAGAAATGTAAAACAGGTGTCGAAAATATTTGTTCGGGCGCAGAAATCGACACGTGCAAAAATACTTGGAGGCTTCTAATTAAATCGACCCAAATTGTAACTAACTGATAACAATAACTATATAGTAATAAAGGATATGATTGGTAAAAAAAAAAAAAAAAACCACCAATGTCTGACCGTAACTTCAAGTAATATTGCTGTAAAAAGAAAATTACGAGGAGATTCGAAGCGATTAGTCTTTGCTCATCCATCCTGCAGGATACGAGGATAGTAAGACTAAGTACAACAGTAGGAATGCCTTTTTACGAAGAAACAACACGCGGATCGCTTGGTCGCAAAACTTGAACGTGCTTGCGGTGTGAAGAAAAACGAGACGCTCGTAATGCGTATTATATAGTAGCGATATAAGGTGGCAGGTTCGAGGGATAAACCCGAGGCGATATAGCCAGTAAGTAGAAACGGCTGTGAGCCGGGGGTTCGAAGCACAAGCCCAACATTACCACCCTCGCATTTCTAATCTCAGCTAGCGTTGGCTAGTCGCAAAACCACCATCTATTTCGCGGTTTTGCAACACTAGTCGTAGAGATATATATATGTATACATATAGGTGTACATGAAAACTGGTGGGTTGGACTCGTAGCTGGCTGTGAACTGGTCGTCGTTAGCGCAACAGCAGAAGCAGAGCAACACCAGCACTAAAGGAGAGAAGCTTTTTGCTGCGACGATCACTATCGTTCGGTATAAGCGCGCGTTTCGTGCACATATCGACGCTTACATCATATCTCATCGCTGTAATCCAATAGAACCAGGAAACTTCAATGCAAACGTGTTTGCCACATCGTTTTGCAGATTTGTACGTCCGTAGTTTTGGTTTAACGATTATACGTTCAGACAGAAAACTTAATGCTAATTACCTTGAAGCATCTTCATGAATAATGATTTTATTCATTTTATGGTCCCTATTTACTAATTTCACTAATTACATTAATTTTATTAATTACATTTATGTTCATTAGTTTTATTAATGACATTAATTTTACTGATTTGAATACTCATTTAAATAAATTCAATAAATTTACTAGTACAGGATAATTTTGACAGTGTAGCGCTCGCAAATAGAGCAGTTTGGGCAACTTTGTGACACTTTGTGACCATCTGACACTAAAGTTTGTTGACGCTGTCATAACAGTGGCAGAAACAATCTAATTTTTTACGTTCCTTTAGTGAAACGTTGTGCTAGTGCAAAAATAATTTTGACGTAATTTAATGTGTAATATCAAGAAAAGAAAAAAAAAGGGACTCAGAATAAATGAATAAATAAAGCCTACCCAGGGGCGCAAGAGGGTATTTACAATTGTGCAGTCGAGAGTTTCAGCACAGTACATTAGAAGGATCAAGCTATTTCACGTCCAATCCTCTTTTGCAGTGACGGGATTTTAACAGCGAGTAACGAGCTTAAAAGTCCACGGGAGCCGAATTCCAGATGCTTCAAATGAGTGAGATTCATGTCTGCATCCCTCTTTCCTAATGTACGAACCAAAGTCCGGTGTGTAGCACCTACCATGTACTCGCTTATCTGCTTGTAGCCTACACACACACACACATACACACACACATACATACACACTTTTGCGATTGCAGAGCCAATTCTACGGCGCGACTAAAAGGAAAATAAAAATAAAGTAACTGAAAATGAAGTTTTCCAAAAGTTTAGACATTGATGTGTACAAACGATAGGAAATCATGAGTGTGAAAGAAGAAAATACATGAAACGTGAAGGTGTAATGAATTTCGGGGCTTAACGAAAGGTAAGAAAATAGGGGTAAAATACAACAATCGTTCATGAAAACTTTCTAATGACTTTAAAATTTTCTAATGTATTTTGCTCTAATTAAAAGATGAGACTTTTTTCACACATTTCGATTTAAGATCTTATTTTGATATAAGTGTTTTTACGCGGTCGAGCCATTTTTTGCTTAGGTGTTTCATTTTGCCCCGCGGTCCCATACAAAATGGGGTGAAAAATCATTTCGTTTTCGTCTACCCCTTTCCCCGCCCCAAATGGCGTGAACACGAATCTTAGAAGGAGTAAGTCGCCAACAACGTGGGCTGGTGTGTTTCACGAGGGTGAAATTGTACAGCCGTAAAGGGGGCAGAGGTGAGGAAGGTCTAAGTAAAGAGCGTGACGAAGGAAGGCCGAAGGCGGAAGCGGGTTACAAGTGTGTTCGAAACGCGGTGAGCCCACGGACCTGGCTTGCGCAGTTCAGTGCCGTATACATGACGTATTTCATGCCAAACTGGCGAATTTCGAATTTTTGTCGAAGACCTCTAAACACTCAATTAGTGGTCTCTCATTCTGAGAATCGTTTTTTTACTTTTAATTTTTTAACTAATTTTTAATGTGTAAATTTCATAAAAGAGCCGAGAGAGACCTATTGATTTTATTAACCGTTTTGTATTGTTAACAAAAACGAAAAAAAAAAAAAATTTGGAAATTTTCTTATGGAATTGTTCTTTTATTTACAATAATGATTTTCGGCATGCATTTACTAGAAAAATTATATAATTGTTTTGTTAATTTCACATAGCTTTCACATGTTTCTCTCTTCGTGTATTTTTTATCGCGATTTTTATAAATTTATGAAGGAACTTTATGGTATATGTGCTAACGGAACTGTTTACGTTCGAATAAAAAAAATTCCGATTACACACTTAATATTTTACATTGAAACACCAACGACAAGTGTTTATATTCGAATTCATCTTAACCATTCTTTTGACTGTCAGATATTTTATGAAAAAGAAAATTTTTCAATTCATAAAAACCAAATTTTATAATTCCTATAAATACGCATTAAATTTTCCAAAATGTGATTTTTTTAGGGAGTATTCCGCATGTTTTTAACTCTCCCAATTTGAAAGCAAAAAAAAAAAATTGTATGAGACCTAGCAATGGTCAATTATTTTAACAGTGTCATCGTTAGCCCAGAGTCTAAAACCCATAAAGTTGGTTTCGATGCAACTAATTGGCTCAACCAATTGCGCAGAAAGAGAAGCATTTCAAATTTTTACTTCGGAAAGTTGACAGTAGTCTTTACAATTGAAAAAAAAAAACAAAAAACACACACACACACACTTTTTTGGCCTAACTCGTCACTTTTAACCTTAATTTCCAATACGCCTATTATGCAGAATCAAGTAAGGAAATCAAGACAGGTGGCAATCCGTATATCCTAAGCGATGAACAAAGAATCACATAAAACGCAATTGTATGCACGCACACTTCGCTGACACGGGAAACAGTACTTTATCGTACTAGTGCGATAAAACTTGTTCTGACGAGTGAGAGTTAAGAAAACGTTTATTGCCCGGGTATGGTTTTTATTTGACAGGGTGTGAAAATGAAAATTAAACCTCGTTTCTCCAGTGAAATAAATGAACTTTACACGCACGTGTTTGGTAAAAAATAAAATAAAATAATAAAATAAAGCGGAGGTGTGTATTGGGTTGGCCTGGAATGCACTCTGTACATAAACCTCTTGTATATACGTAATAGAGTTTGGTATGAGCCGGGGGTATGTGCACCTTTACCACCTGCTCAGACGCCCGCGAGTTTCTCTCTCGCAAACTCGTCGGCTGTCCACGACTTTCGAAAGCTCGTTAGCCGCGAGCGAGCTTGTAAACGAGGGTAAATTGAAATCGATTCGAAAGCGCGCGAGTATAGTGGGTGGGCCACATCGATCGAAGTCCTGTACTGGTATAACTATTAGGGTGCTGTACATTGTATATATAGAATGCAAGTGGTTCTACACTCTCTCTGTAGCATCGTTTTATCGCCGTCGCATTTCTCCCTCCTTTCGTTTATATCCTTTGGCTGGTTTGTGCAGGAGAGACCTCGTCACCAATTCGCTTGCAGCTAAAACAAAGCAGAAAAAAATGCGATGAAACGGAAGGTAGGTATGCGACTGGAGTTCGGTGCCGAGTGGTCCGTTAGCCCGATCGCCTTTAGGGCAAACCCGTGGAAATAGCGATTGAGTGCGCGCCCACGTAGAGTTCATATAGAAGGCATTCTCTGTCTATTAAGCTTTCTGTTTTCCGAGCTAAAGTATTTTTTTTTATTTCACCCTTGATTTATTTTATTTATCCTTAATTATCGCTTTTTTATGCCCAACTCAAGTTCCAGCTCGCTCCATCAAACTCAGGGTCCAACTTCCTTTCCAACTCAACGAAGAAAAATCGAGTCCAAACTTGAGGCCCAACTGAAACTCAAGGCGGATTTGAAAAAACTTTGAGTTGGACTTAAGTTTGATTCAGTTAGATTTCGACGCTTTGCTAATGTTTTAAATAAATAATTGAATAAACTAAATAAATAATTAGCACTTTTTAAGCGTCAACGATTTTTCGGTCCTCCGTTCAGAAATGTGCAGTTTCCGGATGTCGTACCGAAAAGTTTCGTTATAACACTAGAGTGAATAAACCATTTCTTAGCTCGTACGATTACTTTTTTTTCAATTTTAACCCGACAAGAACGCAATTGTTAAGCGTTGGTGAAGGTAATTGTGATAAATGTCGAGCACTTTTCCATATTGAATAGTGGATGAATATCGAAAATGGAAATGCTGTATTGTTAACAAATCGCTCAAATTATTCAGAGAATTCCAAGAGCCTTGAAAATAAATTGACTGACTGGGAATGCCTTGTAGAAGAAGTCTCGAGAATCGAGAGGGTCTCGTGCACGCCGGGCGCACGTGAGAATTATATATCGTACTTGCAGTAGCAACCACACTCACCCAGCGGAGAAATGCACGAACGAAAGCTGCTAAACACATAGCGCAGGGTTATAGTTTTGTGCCGTTGGCTCCAGGCTTGCGAGCTATTTCAAGATCGATCGAGCTGTATAGTGTACACCTTGCATTGCATTTTCTATATATATATATATATATATATATGTACATATATACACAACATTATAGTAGACGAGAGCGCGGCTCGCTTTCCTCGCAGACCGCGGACTCCTTTTCGCGCCCATATACGTTACGTAGACGATGAATAAAAAATTGAAACCGTCTTCTCTCGGTGGCACTCAATAATGCAATCAGCATCGGCGACGGCACCGACTGTCGCCGCAATGAAATCTCGTATCTATACGCACTATGTAGCGCTATCACAGTGGATTTTATAGCTCCACTTCAATTCAGCACGTTTTACTTGTTCGCAGGAAGTCATTCGTTTTATTTATCGAGGACCATTGGTGACTTATCAATTGAAATGTTGAATTAATTTAACATTTCAATGGAAAAAATTACTACATGGAAGCGGTGTAACTTTTCGTTTCGTTAATTTGACAATGAACTATTTTAAATACATACCATGAAAATTCGTGATTCACTCGAGCGAATCTGCATAAATAATTCATTGGCGCGCAGTATTTTTGCAAATTTGGAAAATTCTTGTCAACAATTCCACTCGAGCAAATGTTGAGTAACCGAGTCGAAACTTCGGCTGAAAATTCTGATGATTTCGATTTATATTTCAACTCTAAACGCGCCCAAATCACTCGAGCCCGGTCTTGTGGGCTCGTATGGTTTCGGCAATTTCCGTGAACTATATGTTCACAACCATAATCGGTACTGGTAGTCGAAGTAAAATCGATCGCTCTCTCATCCTGCGTGCGTGGCGTTTAGCAGACGTGCTCTAGATCAAGTATTATTCGCATCGATGTGATTATTTTCTTTTAAAATTGTTTAATCTACGGAATAATAAACTAAGTATAAATGAATGGGAATTTAATTTGTGAATGTTTTTTTAAAAATGTATTTATTTTTATAATGAGATTCTTTGAATAATTGGATGCTAAATCATTAAAAGTCATATACGAATATACTCTAAAATTGATTGATGAAAAAGGGTTATTATTCTGAAATAAATGTAGTCCGTTAAAATGTCTACGTTTATTTGTGTTATATTTAGTTTCTTATTTATTATTTACATCCGCGAATATTTAACGATCGAAGCGGTTATTTTCATTAATCTAAAGGCTCCTAAAAAATAAAGTAAGTAGAATTCTCTCCAAAATATCCAGATATTACAAAATTAAGCGAACGACGAAACGTAGGGTCGTCGGACATGGCCGATCATCGGGCCGAGTCTTGGATGATAAGTGCGGCTCGATATTGGCAGCAAACAGTTGGCCTATATCGAATTACGAGAAACGGTCGAGTATCGCATACGAGAAACGGCCGAGCATCGCATACGAGAAATAGCCAAGCATCACGTATATAAAATGATAACAAGTACCTCTTTTTATTTTTTATTGAGGATTTCGAATTTCTGTTGCATCAGCATGTATCAAGAACCCAGAAAAATTGCGTTTCAAAGCAATAAAAAAAACTTCCCAGCACAGATTGTACACGTAAGCCAAATAACACTCAATATTTCAGCCGCTAGAGAAGTAGAAAGGTTCGGATTTTATAAAAACTTGATTTTTTTTTCGTTAACCATTGACGCCCGAACTTTTGGTGGATTTTACTATTTACGCGAAGGTAAAGGTACGCCCCGTATGCGCGCCAGCTTCTCTTTTACAAGGATTTACGGCAATGTAGAGAAAGATTATAAATCCGGACTTGCGAGTTTACGACAGATTTTTGAGAAATCTTGATTCAAAGATCAATTATGGGGTCGGATAAAACTGGGGGCCCATGAGGGACTTTTACGCAGGATAGAATCCTGCATATCACTTCATCTCTATTGTTCACTTTTACATAACGCTTTTATGTGAAAAAACCGAAATTTATAAACCCACAACCTCACAGAGGTATTAAAGAAAAACGGATAGTAATGAGGCAACCCACAAGATTCTACTGTTAATTTCTTTTCTGCCAGCCTCTGAATGTACGCGAGGGAAATAGCTCGGTAACTCAATAAACTTACCAACTAATTTTGTGCTGTGGCTCCCTTAATATTATATTAAATGACTTTATAATCCGATTTATTTCGTTTACAATATCGCGACCCCCGCCATTTCATGGCCGACCATTTGGATGTATATATTATGGCAGGTACATAATAAGTACATCCGACAACTGTACATAATGACGTTTGTCCTGCATACGAAGATTCGATCGGCTCCCGACGCACGCGGCGTCTAAAATTATATCCAACCTCTGTGTACATATATTATACTGTATTATCATGCAAACGTGCAACTCGAGCCGGCTTTGAAGCGTCCCATAGTGAGCATCAGTACTAGCAACACTGTCGCGTCAACGAATCATTAATAATAAAGTATTGTTTTGCACAGCGGGGCTTGCAGTGCGCTGTTGTTCTTTTTTACCTTGTATTTTGAGGGACAGATTGTATGACACGAGACACGACAATCGTGGCTCGGTTCCGACCTCTTTGTGCAGCCGGTAGCACAGTTCCTACCTTTACGTTCTCCCTCGTCCCCTCGAAATGTGTTGGGATAATGAGTAGGTGCGAAAAAACAGTCTTCGAACACCTCGTCATACTGCTCGGGTTCGCTGCACGACGTTCACAACGCCGAGATCCGATGTCAGCAGCACGCGACTATCCGCTCAATTTTTATTCTCGTTATTCTTATTCAAAGGTGACTTGCACTATGAAAAGTTAATTTTCTCGCACTACGTATGAGGACACATGATTTTATATGAGTATGAATAATCAGGACATCATGCGGCTAATATATTGTACGCCGTCGAGTAATGACTTTTTAATTAATTCCCTGTTGAAAGACTTAATAAAAGAAAATAGACAATGTGATTTTCTGAAGGTATTAGCAGTTATTATTTACACGGAATTAACACAGTTGTTTTAGCGACCAATTTCACTTCAATTTCAAAATCGTAATCTAAACTTTTTCGATTGGCAGCGAAAAATCGAACATACCAACGATGATCATTTTCTTGTGACTGATAATTCAATAAAAACGTTTTTTACGATTAAACAACATATATTTAATTTTTCAATTTTTCGAAAATACACAGTGAACGATTGAGCGCTGTATTAAAATGAAAAAAACTAAGCCTTTTTTTACGTAGGAATTTGTCTTGTTTTACATATCATTAATTCTGTATTAAAATAATTTCACGAAGAAAATCGAAATATTGTTGAAAAAATTGATATCCTCAGAAAAATGCAAGCATTTCTATCTATACTTGACGATGAATTTTTACTGAAGATGCCGTCATAAATTTACATTATGATATATCGCGAAATATATGGAAAGCTATATGAGGGTTACCATTTTTGATAATTAGTAGAGACGATAATTGATTGAAATTAAAAGAAATTATTAAAATTACTGAACCAAAAATAAATTTGCCATCGCAGTTGTTCACTCAATTTATACCAGTTAATACATAAAATTTCCAGTACATGTACATCAAATCTCAATTAGAATTATCTTGCAGCATGTGTTAATAGCGAATAATTGAGGAAACCCGTGCAAATGCAATTAGTATCGTGGACAGATTAAACTGTATAATCATCTCACAGCTCCTCCAATATGGATTTACACATGGAGAATATACATAAGAAGAAAATAGAATAGAAGAAATAAGAACAATCAACGGCACATTTGATTATTAAATGATAAATCACATGCTGCATACGGTCCGGCGAATTATTCAGAACATAATTAGAATTAAGATTTTCGCTATACACGAAAATAATAAAATTAACCACATATCCACAGTTGCAATATCTACAATGATATTCCATAATTGAATTAATTACATGTATGTGTTTTAATGAGCTTAAGTGTCCCAGTGATAAATTTGTCGCATAATTAATTGAATGAAATTAAAAATACCATTCCAAATGTTGCGTGTTATTGTTCAGTGAACTGCGCAGTTTTTCCCACCGGAAATAAGAGCCCGGGCATTGGCAGGATTACATTGCTTTTAACCGGAATAAGTGTAATCCGATTTTTAAAATCAAAACGTTGGCATAATTGATGCAGCATGCTTAACGGATGTGGGTCGTTGTGATTATTAAACGAGAATCAATAGTACTCAGCATTTCTTACTGTATCAATGGTTTGTGTGTGTGGAAGAGAGAGTGAGAGAGGAAAAGAGAAAATGGCAAGTGGTAAATTCACCCTCTCCGATGAAAATCACGCGGCTTTGCTACGTTGGATCGCGACGCCTGCGCGACAGTTTGGCGGGAGCGCGCGTAGGATTCTCTTTTATCGCGAGTCAGAGGGATACAAGCTTTAGTCGACGGTAGCGCGTCGTGCATATCGCAATGCTCGTCCACGCGATTTCGGTCCTGTGTCTCGCGACGTGGGCAAATGGGCTCAACGATGCGGCACCAGGTAAACAAATAAATCAATTAATTTCCGGATGAAGGGAAAGCAAATTTTTCGAAACTCGGCGTATTTTGGTTAAATCTCGTTAATATTTGCTCTGTGAATTTGGAACGATACGCCGATCTACGATTAAGATGCAATGAGATTTGCGTGGAGTTTTCAAGTGTTACCCCATTTGGTGTTGATGGTTACATTTTTTAAAAATGTGTGTGACTTTTGCATGAGTGTGTCAAATTGATGTGATTGAAAGTCAATGTTTTTTTTGTGATCGATTAATAATTAACTTTCAATCACATTAAAAAAATTTAATTAGTTGGAAAATTCGAAGTTTCAATATTTTCGGCACTGTGATTTCTTTATATTTTTTTACATTGAACACAAATCAAGCAACTTCCCGGGCAGAAAACAAATTTGACAAACTATGTACTTTGCAGTAAAAATTCGTTAAGGTAGTTTTTAGTGATTAGGACAATACGGAGATAAGAAATTGCGTCTATAGTGATTAAAATGCAAGGATTTGCATCATAATTTTTCTGGACTCAAGGATTTGTGCGAAGTTTTCAAGTATTGCACAATTTGGTGTTGATGGGTTTGTCATTGTGTGACATTTCAACGAGCGTGGATAAATCATTTCATTGAAAGGCTAATTTCTTTTCGACGTTTCTGATTGTGGGCTTAGGATATAAAAATTAACAAGTTGCGCAAGCAATTATTGGAGAATCATGAGACGAATAGAAAATCATTTTTTTATTATTTCAAATCAATTTACATTCACATTTCTTAATAACCTTAAACTCGAAATCTTCAATTCCTTAAGGTAGTCTCCAGATTTAAGGGGCACTTTCAAGGATTTTTGATATTGCTACTAAACAACGAAATAATAAAGTTTCTTCAAGTTTTGAGTGTATTTTGAGGAATGATTGAAAAGCACCCAATTAATTTACATTAAGGGAGCTCACAGGAAACAATAATTCGTGAATGATAAAATTTTTACGTGAGAAAATAATTAAAAAATGGTCACGTTGTGCCCATAAGCAAGCAGAATTCCCTCCACGATTAATTGACATTAAGGTAGTACGCGAGAATCGTGTGATTAAATCAATGTAATCGCACGTGGCGGACCGGTTACTTAGTACAGTACGATTAGTAACTTGTCAGAAAGGGGCTATGCGATTCCGTGGTGCACGCGTGTGTTAAAACCCACCCGGTCATATATTGTGTACGAGCCATTCTATGTCACGGCAGGAAAACCAAACAAAAATGCATCACATCACGTCTAAAAATCGTGTTACATAATTTCAATAAGTGCGCCAAATGTGAAATAAATTTAAAATATAAACAAATTCTATCAGATTTTCAATTAACTGATATTTTTCAACTCGAATAGGAATTAGGTTCGGACCTAAAGTTCAGAATCACGAAAATATGTGGTTTTTTAAATAAACTATATAATGAGAAATGTAAATAATTTTTACTGAATCGATTTGAAGTTTCCATAGAAATCACGTACAACTTTCGTCTTTTTGCCATACAAAGTTTTTCTAATTGCTAACATAAATTCGGAATTTTATGTAATCTTCTTATAGTTTATAAAAAACCTCGTATTTTCGTATTCAAGACCTGTAAATAATATGAACTATTCCCGAGATACTAATATTTGAGGTAGAGCTTTAACTCCCTCACGAAAAATATGAATTTCTTCAAAGGTTCCATGCTCTTGTTGGGATTGCATAACCTGATACTCATTAACAATTTGACCAAGAAATTTTATTTCTCGATACAACAAATTGATTTAAAAGTCTGCAGTATCAAAGAAATGTGGATTCCTTCCTGAAAAAAAAAGCAAAATAAAAAAATCTTGTGTGCACGGAAAATGATTTGTATACATATTTTGAGAATATTTAATTTTTTAAAAAATCACTGAACTGATATGAAATGCCTCATGTAACAATAATGCAAAGCATTCCTGATATAAGACCCTGTAAGTTACAGATTTAAAAAATAACAAATTAACTCTGTCAAGAAAAATATTAATTTGTTCGAAACTTGTGTACTTCTGTTGGGACAACCTTATACTAAAAAATAACAAATTAACTCCCTCAAGAAAAATATTAATTTGTTCGAAACTTGTGTACGTCTGTTGGGACAACCTGATACTCATTACCAATCGGATAAAAAAAACTTTGTTCTTAGATGCAACAAATTGACTTAGAAATCTGAAGAATTCAAAAAAGGTGAACTTCCCCCTTAAACAAAAATACAAAATAAAAAAAATCTTGTCTACGGGATACGTAGAATTTGATCTTGATATATACATATATATTTTGAGAGAAAGTTGTTTTTGTTTCGTTAGTGCCTAAACTGATATGGAATACCTTATATAGCACTATAATACAAGCACGAGCTGGCGAGAATTATACAGCGTACTTAGTGAATGAAAACGTATAGTGCGACAAGTCGATAGGCTTTCAGTTTATCGGTGTGTCCACTGAGCTTGCACCAAGCCAAGAGTTTCCAGTCGCGCTCACCTGACAGGTAATTAATTATCGGCGTGAAGGTTTAAGCCCGATTCCGTGGCTACAACGCCTAAGTCCAACGAACTCTCGTGGACTGTGCAGCTCTTATCCCTTCGCGTGATAATCACTCCCGAGTGTTAGTCGCGTCGCCCGAGCTTTTGTTGCATTCTCCTTCGCTCGCTTAATAGAGCAATGTAAATATATAGTTACGGCTACACATAAGTAGGCAAACTAAACAGTCGGTGATATTTCAGTAGGTGAATGCATTGCATCGTTCTGTGCTTTGCGGGATAATGAAGGGAGGAAATTCCGTGAAATCAATTTGTGACCACGTGCGTGCCTCGTTCGTTTCAGTATTATCGGTACTTGGGTATTTCGAAATTCAAGTTTTTACGCTAAAAGCAATGTTTAAATTAGTTCAAACATTTTAGAATTTGAAATTGTGGATATTATATTTTTATCAGAACTCAAAAAGCCGGAAGAAAATCGTCAAGTGGTGGGTCGATAAGAAAAGCCCTTTTTCATC
This sequence comes from Clistopyga incitator, assembly GCA_947507545.1. Lineage (NCBI taxonomy): Eukaryota > Metazoa > Arthropoda > Insecta > Hymenoptera > Ichneumonidae > Clistopyga > Clistopyga incitator. The sequence continues at coordinate 9,845,853 of OX382176.1, forward strand.
AACACAAATGATAACTCTGTCAATTTTCAATTTTTTCTCATACATTTTTTGGTATATACTCTTAGAGACATGAAAGTTTAAGAGGAAAAATAATTGGACAGTGGACGTTATAAAAAAAAAAGTTCTCACATCTGTAAGAAGCTTTTCATGCGGAAATGCAAAATTCCTTTGTATTATCGTAATAATCGCAATTTACAATCAAGCTGCGAGTAGAGATTTCCGAGCGTATTCGGTTCAACGCCAAATTGATCCGAGAGCGATTTCGTGAATCACTTGCCAAAGCTTTTCTCGGCCGTTCTCCTTATCCAACTGCCGGTGATTCGTTTTGATGGATCGTTATACCTATTCCCACACGTGTAAACGCCGTTTTCCTGTACTTCGCCAAAGGTACATTGACAATACGAATTTCGTATCATTCAGCGGATGTAAATAGACATGCGAATATGTAAAACAGCACGAGGATGGTATGTCATAACGTAGTGTATTTCAAGCAGTCGTATAAGCTATATGGAGGAGCGTGAGTCGAATCGATTCACTTTTGGGGTGCCATTCGGATAATTTGATGGTTATCCCATTACACCTATTGCTATGCCGAGACGGGATTCGGGTCAGGGCGTTACGAACGTCCTCTTCACTCCCACGACAACGCTTCTGTCCATTTGCTTGTAAAGTTGATAAATCAGATTACTTCTTTCAGTGCCAAGATTTTATTTGCACAATCTCTGAAATCCCCTTCATTTATGACGAATTTTGTGCTTTTTTTTCGTTAACTTTGAAACCGTTTTGGTGATTTCATGAAAGGTTAAATTCATGAACATTTTTTAAAATATATATATACTTCATGAAATAAGCTTTATGAATTTTTAGCCACTGGAAAAATAATAAAAAACGCTGCTAATGTTTTTTTTTACGTCCAGGGCAACTGGACAAAGGGCAACTAGTCCTTTGCTTATTTGCCAATAAATCCAATAAAAATGAATGGGAAATCCTGATGTCTAATTCCAATGATTATACAAATTTTCGAAAACTAAAAAACAATATTCTTAAATATTTTTATGAATGAAAATATTATTTCACTGCGACAATTGTGCTACGTGTAGAGAATTACTTTACGTACCTACAGTTTACTTGTCTCAAGGCTAACCGATATCCACTCGGTCTCTGGAAACCTACTTTTTTCGACTACTAATCCACTCAACATTTTTACCTTAAGAACTCACTATTCGAGCGTTTCCCATCCGTTTCCGTTTTTATGCTACGCAAACACGTATCGAGACATCACTATAATTAAATTAATCGATTGCTATCATAGTATCTGGGATGACATCCAAATAGACGGTTGGAAAAGTAGGCGTATTTCAGGAATTTGTATGTTCATAAGTACTTTTGTTTATTCTTTTCGTGCTCCTCAAAATATTCAAATAAATTAGTAGAGTAATTATTTTCTAAGTTTATTAAATTCACATTATAAAAACAAAAAAATGAACACAAAACGTTTCTAAAAATGTGCTGTCAAATAACAACATCACTCAACATTTTGGCACCTTATCGGAATTAATTCAGAAGTTGGAAAACAATTTCTCGATAAATAAATTGAACATATTTTTTCAAAATGTTTTTTTTTTTTTTTCACAATAACTCAAATTTAATCCAAAATATACATGGACGTTTTTGAATGTCCATTTACTTCCGGTATTTATTTTGCATTGCATTGATTATAACTGTTTACCTGCAGTTGACGATTGAATCAAATGATTAGATTCGAGGTATTCGAATAAAATGATATATCGCTGATGACGCGAATATTGATTGTACGCGAAAAAATAGATCGTATGTAATGAAATAAAAATAGGAAACGCGAAAATAAACTATCATTCGCATTTCAGTGAGTGAATGTGAAGAGCTATCGATCAACGGGCAGAAACGTCCTCTGCTGCCCGATTACCTAACACTCGAGTAAATTAGTGTGAGTGAGAATGGGGGTGGGGATTGAGGTGGGGGAGAAGCGTTGTACGAGAGCGGGGAGTCCATATTTGCAGTTGAGATTTCGCATTTGATTGCACCTAATTCGCAAATAGGAAACCACTGTCCCGCGAGTACGACGACGTTGCCTCTCTTGTACGTGTTTGTACGGTCAATCGGTATTGAAGCGAAGGGAATACGCGCCGCGGAATGGTTGACGCGCGCCCTCGACATGCTCGGTACAGCATATGTACCAGCCGCTTATATATTTACGTTCGTAGGTAAATATCTATATATTTATATATTATAAATGTGGTCATCGAGGATCGAGGGGGGTCTTGAGTTGTCGTTCGACGTGCGAAACAGGGTTAAACGTTCGATCAACTAGCAGGTTGAATCTGTTGACTTTTTCACTTCGACTGACATCTCTCCAAATTCGTATTCGAGCGGAAAGATCGAAGGGGATTGAAAGCGATTGTTTCCGGAAATAATGTTGACTAATTGGCGTGGAGGAATAAACATCACAATGATTTTGCAATAATTGCACGAATAATTAGGAGTCATTATTTATAATTACAGATTTATAATAAACGTTCATCACGATAGTATTCATGATATACTTAAATATTTAAATTTTTCGGGTAACGATTTTCAATAGAAATCCAAAATCAAAGAAGCGAAAGAGAGTTCGATTTATTCGCCTTTGGTAATTAATCATTACAAATTACGACAGAGAAATCAATTTTCATCACGATTTTATTAATAATTCATTATAGTCACTCGATAAATGATGTAATTATTACTGGCTCTCAACAATTACTTCATAATTAACGGTAATATTGCATGGTGCAATAATTTATCATAATTTTATTATAACGATTTTCACGCTTTTTAATATTCACATAAATGAAACATAAAGAATCTAAAAGAAAGGCTTATCAGGTTTTTACTGTTACTACAATCTGACAAAACGTACAAAAATATCGTACCGTTTCTCAATGAAGTTGATTAAATTGACATCGAATGACCCGTGTACATTACAGCGTGATTATCCAGTATGAAAAGCGTGTCTCCAATGTTTGCCCCGGATGGAAAAAAACTGATTTTTAATTTATTACCAAAAAAATATTAACGTTCTTCAAAACTGCATTACATAGTATAATTATTTTTCAAGTCCTCAAAAAATTGGTTAACAGTATTTTTAAGTATTACTCAAATTGTTCTAATTCTCAAAATATAATTATTTTAGATTTCGGTAAAACACTAATTTTGCGTTCCATTTTGTTGTGTCATAATTATTGTTTGAAGCCTCCGACGAGTGGAGCACCTTGCGGCGAAGGCGGAAAGGTACTTCAACAAAAAAAGGTTAAATAAAATAACTAAATTAACATAGAATTCATTGTATAAATTATGCGCGTGGTTATTGAGGATCAAAAGACAATCTCCCGAGTTTTCGTTGGCGATGTCAACCGGAGTTAGATCTCTCGGTCAGGAAACTCTTCGGGGCTGGATTGGACTTGGGTTGTTGGCTTTTTCACCTCGGCAAACTATCCGGCATCTCTCGAGCTTTATCCGCGGTCGAGCGTAAAGATCGAGAGGGGCTATATACCTGGCGTGAAAGTAGACGCCACCGACGGGCCGACGACAGGCGCATTATTCAAATTTCATATACATATATATGTTTAACCCCTTCCCCAATGATTTACAGGAAAGTCGACAAAGACACCGATATAGGAAAGTAGGAAAATGGAAGAAGAGACAGTTTGCCGTGGTACTTGTAAAAAGTTTGCGCTGTGCGGGTCTCGATTTTGCGATCCTATTCCTCCTATAGCTCGTCGTATAGCGATAGTCTCGTATAGCGGTAGTGTCGATGAAGAGGTCCGCAAGAGGTGCAGGGGATAATGTGCTATGTCAAGTCAGCCGCGGATCCAACGTCGTCATCAATATACGTTTTGTTCTGCTCTTTTTTTTATCCTTTATTATTATTGCGATCTTACGCCGAGCGACCCCGCAATCGCAATATTTTTATTCCACTCGTTCAGATCTTCTCCCACACTCGTTCGCTTTTATGGTTGACGAAGAAAGAAGGAAGTATGCTAGGAATATGAAACAAAAAACATTTAAAAAATAAAATGTCAATGGTGCATGTGGAGATCGATTGGAAAGCAGACTGCATGTATTCTCGTGATATATATGTATACAGGTGTATATGTATGTATAATATACATATATAAGGTGTCCCATTTTAATCTTACATCTGATTCATCTCGAAAAAAACTACGCTGATCAAGTTTTAAGTGTATTGATACTTTTAGGATTTGAAGGGGGTCTTGACAAAAAAATATATATGATCCAAAAACGAAAATGGCGGAGTTACGACGGCCAACGTATTTAAAAAATGGAAGTATGGTTTTTTCGTCTACCAAAACATTCTGCATGTTAAAACTAACAACTTTGGTAGAAATTTCTTTTCGATAAAGTTCGTATTAATTTTTTTGAAAAACCATTTTTGACTATTTTAGCGTTATCCAGGATTTCAAATCGCACGTGTATGTGTGAGTGTGAGTGTGAGTTTCATTATATTTGAAATTTGATCAGTAACTCGAAAATCGGTCATTTTGCCGGATCAAAATAGCAAAATGTTGGTTTTTAAAACCGTGAAATTCAGTGTTTGACAAATTATTCCGGAAATTGCTGATAAAAAATTAAAAAGATGTCCTTCAGAACACCCGCTAGAAAAAATTAGCTGACCTTCTGCACAAACCGAAAAAAGTACGTACTCGGTGTGAACCTTAAGAATTTCACGCTTCCTCATTTCGTTTCATGCGACACTTCTCATACAACACAATCCTCCCTATCGGAGCTGTATATACTGTGGGCATCTATACTTACTAAGCCGTCGCACATCACATCGATCTTCGTCCTCGCGAAACCGACCAAGTGAATTGATACGGCTAAATTCTAACCAAAACAGGAAAAAACCCACACCCAACTTATATATATGTACAAGGGAACGAGTATAAGTCTTTAACAGTAGATGTACAGTTAATGTACATTCCAATAACACAAAACTTTTATTTTGTGACATACAGTTTGTAAAACAAGCCGTTTCCTGTCTGAAACAGAAAACAGCACCTTGATCTCGCCTTTACTTCTGCTTGGCTTTAAGAACCATTACCAAAGTCACGAAATTCTGTTTTGCCAACAATCGTTTTTTAGCATACAGGCTTGCTAAGAGACAATGTAATAAATGCTAATAAATGTAGACCAAAGTCACGAAATTCAGTTTTGCCAACAATCGTTATTTAGCATACAGGCTTGCTAAGAGACAATGTAATAACCTGTGACTGATGAAACTTAAGAAAAACAATCATCAACTACAAAATGAATGATCGTCAATAAAATAACCATTCAGATATCATAGTCGGAGGATTTTTGCACCGAAGGATGAAAAAATCAGCCATGATATGCAAGTGGTTATTTTATTGGTCCCCAATTTTTTGCTTATCAATGGCGCTCCTTTTTTAGTCAGGAGTTGAAAAAATCTTTGCAATGCGTCAAGTTTTGGAGGATTTTCAGATTTTAGCTTTTATCCTCGTTTGCTTTATGAATGACAAGAGGCTACAGCTTGAAGCTTCTTTCGTACGCTGCGCTCGCCAATAAAGGGGCTCTCGGGATGAGTATACGCGATTTCGACGAGACGCCGAGAGAGGGCGCGTTGTATATGCGGCACGAACAGGCAAAACTGGTCGACGCTGTTCGGGACTGACGGCATATATGCGAAGCTCGCTCTCGCGTGTAGTAACCGGCATAGCTTAATAGCTATACATACAAGTATATCCCTGACGTACCGTTGCACAGCAATTCGCCCTTCACTCGCACACAAACACACACACACACACACACACATCCCGTCACGCTGCTCTGTCCTGTAGCAGTAGTCTGTTGGTTCTTCCGTCAGCCGTAGCATAGTAGTACTATACTACGGCGATACGATCTTGCGGGGGTCGAGTGCCGCGCACACATTTACCTTCTCGCGTACCATACTCGAAAACGCGAGCGAGTAAATTACAGAGGAGTGAACGCTGACGAAAAGTCGCCCCAGCCTTGGCTTTATCCCGTGTCGATCCGTTTCTCGCCGTGCCGTGGCGGACTTTGACGCTAACGAAGCCCCTAACCTTCCAACTGGATTTTCCACGACTTTTTCTCGCTGGAAGCTTGCACATAACTGCTGGGTCTTATGATTTTATTTATAACGATTTTATTCCTGTCATTCTCGACGTTACGGCGACACGGGGTGTCATGATTACTGTTCGAATCGACTCGGATTTTTTTTTCGCCTCCCACAGATTAAGACACAGAATGCAGAAAGACCCTATTCGAATGCGAAAATATTTCAAATTCTAACATAGTGCTGACAACTTTTTGAATGGTACTGAGAACGGATATTTCTCTGAGTGTGGAATTTCTATTTCAATAAGTATGTTTGTAATAGCGTTCTGCCAATGCCTGTCGAGTTTTGTTTGTTTTCACTAGCAAATTAATAAATCGTATTACTGTTCGTGATTAGCTCTGTGGGGTATGAAATCTAATATGATGTACATCGTATTGAAGCCTGGAACAAACTACAATAGTACGATACTGGAAATTGTTAAGCGCAACTGCATTACATTGAAAAGCGAACTCCAATTACGTGATGCAACATAGAAATTAAGGGTAAAAGTTATAGATAGCGTTATTAAATTGTCATTCATTGATTTACGAAATAATGCAAAACACGAAATATGGATTTCCATGGTCTTTTATTCCGAGATCGTCACATGCCGGCATAGTGACGGTAACAAAAGCACGTTTCTGGATTGAAATACGTAATTTGACAAGCAATAATTATGTGTTTATCATATTCTGTAACATATGCAAACCCTAAAAGCTTTCCATTTTCAGTATTAAATTTTGAGTGACATTAAGCATCGCCAAAGTTTTCATTTTAACGAAATATATAATTTTTGCCCAATTAGTGAACCATACTCGTATACTTCGTACTTGTTTCAAAAAGCACAAAAATCCCAGCCGTTACAAAAAGATTATTGTCAATTCAGAATAAGTGAAATTGCAAGCACCGTTGATTTGTTCGTAATTAAGTAAATCATTTCCGGAAATAAATGTCGTTGATATCAATAGAATCTGTTTAGAACTTTGAGAGCTAACAATGTAATTATGTCCGGTCACGATGAAATTATTGACGTTATCATGAAATTCAGATAATACGATATGCGGTGCAATTGATGACGTCCCGTCAATTCTTCATAAAATCAAGCTGCTTTCAAGTGGTAGATCATTCCGTCCACTATTCATCATTCGATGCCTCTATCGTTGGGTTATCGAAAGAAATAAACCGAATATTCGATTTTGACAGCCTCAATGGAACCGAGGGGAGTGCACCGATCAGCAAGAGGCAATCTGCCTTTAGCTCCCACTTCGTTTTGTGATCCATATATAAATAGAAATGACAACAACTGTGGATATATATAAAAAAAAAAAAAAAACGATATTTTATTTTCCACTAACAATGCGGATTACGTATTTATAAAAAATTGTATGCTTGGGATACAATACTCTCTTGACTGCAGGGGTGGGGGGTTTATTATAAAGCCCTCTTAGATTCTACCATCGGATTCGAATTATTGTATTCTTCGGAGTCTACGGCCATGATTATTCGTAGTCGTTTCCAGGCCCTGATTATTTTGCGTCTCCTTAGGTCCTTACCATTCCAAATCATTTAGGGACTTACTATCAATGAATGCCCTCGATATTCTAAGTACCCGTGCCCGAGTACCTCGACTAAGTCTGGGCTTAGTCTCTTTATAATCCTCCTCTTAGGTCCAACTTACTGTAACTGAGTCCCTGACGGGACTCCTCCAATTCCTCATGTAAAGCCAATCCATTCCAAGACTCCCTATAAGCTCTTTTTCCTACTCCTAGTTTATTCTTAAGTTCAGTTAAGTCTTCACCTATGATTCCCCTCCCCCCATGCCTCGAATATTCCAAATTTCCGTATGGGTTTCCTAATAAAAACGATTCTCAAATACAATCATAATTTCAATATGACATATTGAATCATACGAAAACCATGAACAATCGTTTTATGACCCCACAGATTTTCTGTTCAAATTCGATATCTACAAGGGAATAATCTAGAGTACACCAAACCGCAGAGTTTACCGTATCGCCACTCATCGAACTAGATCCAAGCATTATAAGTGTTTTCTATGGGCACTGGCCTCTGTTGTTTGTTTTTCTCACCTCCGATGGTTCCTTTTGTCGGTTACTTCGAAGGCTCTTCGTTCGTAGGGATTATCGTGTGTTGCCGTTCTGGTCGTTAAAACGCAAAATTACGACGTGACGAAGAACGACGTGCGGTGAAGCAGGGGGTGGTTAAGGTACTACGAAAACTCCGCGACGTCCAGACGATGGTGAATAGAGCAACATGGACGTTCGAACTGTATGCTCGGTTGTATGCGGTAACGACGGCAAACTCTTAGTACATTTTACCGCCGTTTCATAGTATCAAACGCGGGCCTCATGTTGGGAGATGGTGCGCCCAACTGTGACAAGAACCGTGATAGTCTTTACCTCGATGCATTAGGTTAACAACAGATCTCTTGCCCGCACTCTCCTTTTCACATCTCTATCCTTAGCCCTCCCCCTCCCCGCCCCCTAACCCTTCGTGCTGCGCCAAACTCAATGAGATGTAAACAACGTTTCTGTAGCACCGTGAAAAACGAAAGAGAGCGAACAACCGACGCGCAGCTTACCTACAAACTCTCGCTTGCTAGAAACAATCCACAAGAATTTCGATGTATTTCGCTTTTCGTTCTATGATGAGACAGCGAAAGACTTTGAATTCTCAAACTGTAGGATACACGGTTTGAAAACATGAAACTACAAAAGGAATACATGTTACCTTTGTTTCACTTTTGTCAAACGTATTCCTTTGTAAATGTATGTCGGGATATTTTAGCCGCAGACGTAAAGATTCCATTGAGTATAAATGCATCAAATTTATGGTCCCTTAAATCAAAAATGATAATAACACAACATTTGTTTCTCTGTCGAAATTTAAAAAATATCAAAACGTATTTTTTTTTGTTCACGGAAGCAGTTGCAGAATAAAAATTCGCTTTGTAGGACAAAAGCGATATTTCATTTTTTGAAAATAACAATAGATTTCGAAACAAAAAAAAAACAAAAAGAAATATGGTTGAAAAAATTCGGTAGGACATTTTATTGAGAGAACACAGATTTCTGTTAATGGTTACTGCGTGTTGTACTTCCTCCGTTAATTATGCACACATCAAGCATTTATTTTGCTGAAAACCTTGCATTGAGGTTTAATAGAATTGGAGGAAGTATTTGAACATTATTTATCGGATAAACTTCGGAGTTTTCAAGACTCATTTATTTCGTCCTGTTTCACTCTGGGCATCGTTTTATCTCATCATGCAGCTTCCATTTGGTGCGGAGGCAACTTTGCTGCAGATCAACGAAGCGTATAAAATGCCTGAATTTATCTGTAAGGCTAATTCCTTCGATTTAAAAACTGTTAACACTGACAGTAGCTTCGGAATTCTCAGTTCTGCAGCATCTTCTCCTTTGTGGTCCATCCGAAACTGTTCGTGGTGGAAACCGTGTTTCAAAGACGAAACCTGTCCTTTGCTCAAGACTCTGTATTTTCGACCGAAGTACCAGAAATCGATGGTCGACTGATAATCGCTTCAAGTTCTCGTAGTCTCCTCAAGCTCCTCAAGTTGTGAGTTAATTGTCAAAGTAGAACATGAGGCTACGAAATAGCGAACGGAGAACATTTGTCTTAGTAAAAATGCGAAGTATGTTGTTTGCATAACTGTAATCGATTGTGAGAATGTCTGAATACAAAAAAAAAGTAGTACAAGTCCTGCAATTAAATGATGAAAACATAAAAAATTGAATGAAGGATGCAATTTTGTGCATTGTTGTCAGTGAATGAGAGCATTGCGTCGTGATTCTCTATTTTTGTGAAGGCAAACGTAAATAAATATTCGTGATTGTTGTCTGGAGCTTCGGCGAATGACGGCTTGTTGGGTAATTTTTCCTTCATTATTGTATTTGAATTTTTTTGGAGAGGAAGACGGAAAATCCCTTTTTAACGTTTCACCCTGATCAGGGCCTCTTCAGAAAATTTTTATTTGAATTTTAAAGAAAACAATTTTTTTAAATAACGGTGTTTCTGGATCTCTGTGTTAAAGGTTATGTCTGTGATGGTCATTGTGGTTATTTTTGTCAGTGTAATAGAAGAAAGCTGTTAACCAATAACACGGAGAGTCCTTTAGCGCATGCGGTCACATTTTTCTATGCTCACAGACATAACCTTTAACACAGAGATCCAGAAACAGCGTTATTTAAAAAAATTGTTTTCTTTAAAATACAAATAAAAATTTTCTGAAGAGGCCCTGATCAGGGTGAAACGTTAAAAAGGGATTTTCCGTCTTCCTCTTCAAAAAAATTCAAATACAATAATAAAGGAAAAATTACCCAGCAAGCCGTCATTCGCCGAAGCTCCAGACAACAATCTCAAATATACGGCTAAATCATCAACAATCTCGTAAAAAATATTCATTTGACTTTAGAATAACATACCGATAATAATCATTTTATTATTCACGAAAATTTTGTACGTTTGATTTTTTTCCAATTTTTCTTAAAGCCAATGATCTCAGCAAGTCTCCGAAGTGAGTTTTCAATTATTTCACCCTTCACTTCTACGACTGTCGAAATCTCCCCCATTTTTCCGTTTCCACCGAGTATTTTCTCATTATTTTTTAACGTTCGCGTTGCTTTAAATCGTGAAATAATGAAGAACGGATATACCTAACCTTAAACCAACCTTTCGAGTCTTGAACCTTATATACCTCTCTGGAGTTTGGCTGGAGAGCTTTTTTCCACCTAAATCCGAGTGATTCGTGTCCCCCACCCGCCTTCGCCCCTCTACCCGAACCCTCTTGTGCTTCCCGTCGTTCTCGCCGAATTCAATGGAAGCGCTAATACGTTTTTCTCAAACAATTGCGGCCAAAGTCGGTTATCGCTGGAATACCGGGTTGGCCTCGAACATAAATGAAATCCTGCCCTTAAAATCCTACGGAATATGTACACATACATATATAGCCATGAACTATACAACTATATATAAATATATATATATATATATGTGTGTGTGTGTGTACGTATAAACCTACTCTATGCTGAATTTAATTCCCAAATAAATACAACTGCAGGTAAGCCATTCCGGCTATTATATATACAATATAAGTGGCCTGGCTAATGAGCGCCCTCTACATCGGTGCACCGAAACTCTTTTCAGATACAGAGGCGGCGCCTCGGACGCCGTGAGCTTAACCAATTAACCATCTCGGATTTTCTGGGGCAAGTGTTTAAACTTAAGCGGCCGGGCTGCGTCAAGCGCAAACCTCAGGTGAGGGAGCTGTTCGCAGTGGCAGGGTATATACTAATAATATGCCTGTTGTACATGGCGTTGTACTGTTCTGTCTATGTAGTACCAGTGGGAATCGCGCTCGGTATACACAAGTAAGTACGTACGTCGATTCAGTCGCGTGCATATTAGTCCGCACACCCACTTAGTTTGACAATGCCCAGGGAAGGGCGGTAGGGGTGTGTGTGTGTGTGTGTGTGGGAGTGATTTCCTGAACCAGTAATTCGAGGGCTCAAAATCAAGGAGGAATAGTCGGTTGTAACCCAACCATTATGGCATTAAAGGTCGTATCGTTAGTATATCGGTCGACGTGGCGCTCGAGTCACGTTGACAATGCCACTGCGTTTGGTATGTTGGAATGTCATGAAAATTACACGTACATAACTAATTTTCCACGTGAGCTGAAACTTTGTTCCCATTACGTTCAATAGCGGCCTTGATGTACACTGGCGTTCACAGTTTCAGGGTTGTTAATTAAGTCTAAAGCGTTTATTCTCTAGGCGATAGCACTTTTTGGACCTTCGATCCACCTTCACTGCTGCTGAAAATAGTTAGCGAAGGCTTTTTTTTATTTTGAAACAATGTGTGTTCTTTGTCTCGATATGCGTGGCATGAAAGTACATTTCTTTGAAGCTCTAAAAGTGAATTTAATCACAAACCTCCTTTGACTATAGTCCACGTGATGAAAAAATTTGACGACGATGCTCCAAAATTGTGAGCTGCGGCGCAAAATGTAAATCTGCTGGCAAATTGTCCAAAACTACGGATCAATAGTTGGTTGTAACCCATCCATCATCGCATTAAAAGTCGTCACGTTGGTGTATCACTCAATGTTCTGTTTGGGTTGCGTTGATGATGGGTCTATCAATGTCACATTGCTTCACATGTCGGAATGCCATGACACATTGCACAGTATACAACTAATTTTCCACGCCGGCTGAGATTTTGATCTCGTTATACTCAATGACGTCTCTGATGTCGATTGGCATTCATTGTTGCAAGGTTTTTAATTAAGTTTGGAGCGGTTGTCGTTCTAGCGATGGACTAATCAGGAAAAAATTATTTCCCAAATTGGGGAAACGCATCAGCAATGTATCTTACACTTAATTAATTGTGAAAATTTGTTAAAAGTCGCTTGCTTGTTTAATTGCCTCATTACAATCTCGTTTTTGTTTCACTGTGCACATTGGAAGAGCCCAGTTTTACCTTAAGGTGCTTGAGTACATTCGAAGGTATGGCTTAAGACAGCAAGAGGTTATGCGACAAGCTCTCTATGGAATGGAAGCTCCGTTTCATTTCCCTTTACGATCCAACGCAGACACTCGAATCAGCAGTTCTTATCGCGGAGTCCGCAGGCGATTGAAATCCCATTTTCATGAGACCGCGCATCCCATAGAGTCACTGACTTTTCAAGCCCACGGGGCCAATATCAAAGCAACCTTATGTAACACAAATGGTGCACACCGTTTCCCGGGCGTCCTAAATTGAGGACCGACTGTAGGTACTAGTTCATGAACCGATTCGCGTGAGTTGGCTCTCAAAGCGTCCAAGCTCGGTACGAACTCGCGTGTCCGTATCACCTAATGGGATCCCTCGTGCTACGGTGCTGACTGTCCGGTTGAACTTGCAATGCTAACCACTCGAGTCCACTCGACCTATGCATGCTTACCACGGAAGTCTGGTTTCTTCCTGAAGATCGAAATCTATTTGTATACTTGTTGTATACTTACCTAACCGGCAATTATCGTTGATATTAAACTCTTGTGTCAAGTACCATAATTATGATAGGCATCAAAAATAGGCTCTCAGTGCAGTTTTCACGATGCTCCAATACCAATGTCTTATTTTAAAAGAGGATGCAAAGTCAAACCTTGCTAATGACTTTCCCGTTATGTTTTCTGTTTACGAAGCTATCGCTTTGATAAAATATATGGATTTATTTTGACTACCTTGCGGAGGAAGCTTTCGGGTGAAAAGCGGAAACTAATTGTACGAAAATTCAAAATTCTATAGTACCCGAAGCGTCTTGTAGATTTAGGTAAATTCAAGAGCAACCGTGCTCTTTTATGACTTCATTCGGTAAGGACCCGATTTAAAGTTCTATTGATGTTTTGTCGCTAATGAACTATTAAGCTCTTTCGAAAAATCCAAAGTCTCGTAAAATCTGAAAATATTTTCATATTTTTGTAAGCGTATACATGGGAAGGACAGTTGTTGCTGTACTGATGTTATGAATTTCAGTTTAATTATTAGAACCGTTCTTGAGATTCACACATACATATACATACATACATACATCCATTCGTGTAGAAATGTTTTCTAAACCACTTTACACGATGCTTCAGATTATTTTGTTCGATCAATTTGCCATGAAAATTCGAAAGGACTTTTGACAATGTCGTAATTGGAATTGAACATTTCCATCGATGTGGTCCTTTCAAAAAATTCACTTTTTACATTTCAAGATATTAATACTTTTTCCTTACAAAAATTAATAACGAGAAATGAACCGATAATAACGATGATAACGAGAGGTCAACCTTAATAATATGTATTGTGGCAAGTGTACCAAACGATGTAGTTATTTACAATAAATTTGTATCATTTATTTATCTCTAGCGAATAAATCGTCTTTAAAATGTTTGGTGAAATTGTGAGATATGAAGAAGTTGGGAGGGTCCGGAACGAGAATAGCCGTGATTACTACAAAATCTCGAGCTTTTCCGACCAACGGAAATGAGTGTCTGCCCCAACACACAGAGTGGCACCCCCAGCGGCGACGTTCTTTCCTCTCCACCCTGACTCACTCTCACCGGCGCTAGACGCTCATTTTTTTCTTGGTGGTATACCGTAGGCTGAACGATCTTGAAGTAAAGGAGTGGCATGTATAACTCGAAAAGCGTGAGGCTTGTGCCGGTGGAGGAGTTTCAACGTAGTGGCTATGCTCGGTTTGCCGCTCGAAAGGAAGTCTGGAAATGCTGCTGTAGAGAAGGGTTTGCATTTCGCTAAGCCGCAGCACAGGGATCGCAGCCCCGGCGATGCTAACGGCCGGACTGGCGTTCCGACGTCGGTAATAATTATTAATTTCGCGCGCAACGCCTACCCACGGAAAGATCCGGTATAGTGAAAGACGATAGTGCGGTTTTCTGCCTTCGCTTGTTGCTGTTAAGTTTACATTGAACAGTTCGTGAACACATTGCGGTAAATATAGCACCGGTCTTCCCAGGATAACCAATTAGTTTCCGTGTATCACACCGAGAATGTCATTAAATTATCCTGTCAGCGAATCGTAGTTTTCGTTTTATATATTTCGAAAAACCGTAATAAACTAATAATCTCGAATATCTGTGGAATGTTTGATGTTAGGGGAGTAAATAGAAGCTTGACAACTTGGGTAAGACTGAATATCGCGTGTCGTAAATTACCGGTATCCGGCTCAGCGTGCACGTCGTGTAAAATCGATTTTCATACGACGGATTTACTGCTTCACGCTGTTGCCCGGAACGTATTCCTTCCAGCTTCTAAGGTAATCTCGGTATTTCTATACGAACGGCTGTATTTTTACCACACTTCGAGTTTGATCTTTTATTTCTAGTGAAAGTTGAGATATTATAATTATTTATAATTATTTTTTACTTTCGTCGGTTATAATGCAAGCGCATAGCCAGAGCACAAATTAGCACACATCAAATTTCATTGTCTTTTCTTAAGATACACATTCTTATGGAACGTCACGCTTACTTACATCACACGGATACTCTCATTCACATTTACATTTACCCTTACATTTACATTAAAAGTCACAATCGCAATTACACTCACGCTCATGTGTTTCTTCTTTATATGTTTCATGAATTTTCATATTTTTGGTATGCAAAGAATCTCTTTATGAAAATGAATTAACTTGTGTAGAAAGTATCCTTGAAACTGCGAATAATTATTTTAATATAATTCACAGCATTCTTTGTAAAGTTCGTATTACGATAAATCGTTTATTCTACGAATACTTGAAGCAAAAAAATAAGATCGTAGAAAATTTATACATCTACTCCAGTACTTGAAAACACAGGTTTAATTCGTTACATAGTCTCCAACATGTATATGTTTCCTGATGAGAGCTCTTAGACTAATTCAACCGGATCCAAGATACTCGACATTCACTTGTTGAACATTTCGTTCGTTTCGATGAAATAATTATTGGCAAAGTTCGTCCATTGACTAGTGATTGGTCGGTGCTGAGTCAGTCATTGTAAGTTTCCGAACGTATATACGTCGCTCACCTTCTTGTTCTGGTCTTCGTTCCGTGAGGACTACTCGCCGTCCCAATGTACAATCGGATTGTCGTCCTGTCCCTTACAGGACGACTCCCTCGAACTTTGAATTCTCTCACGCCAAAGTTTAATTTGCTGTGAGGGTTGCGAGTTTTTCAAAGCGTGGTGGAGCAAGCAAACCATTGTCGAACACCGAGTAATGGATCGAAGATGGCAAGAATCGGTTGCTAATGAGCAAGTACCACTACAAATGTTTATTTACAGTCTTTTTGCATCAGATTTAATTATCCTACCGCTGTTAAGCTGATGCTATTTATTCACGCATAGCTAATTAATGTCCAACTATAAATAGTAGAATCGCACGGACGATAAATAGATACAATTTTCATACAAAAATTGTTATTCATATGCTTTTTAAAATACTAAACACCACACGCGATTTTGGGGATATAATTGATGTAATTCAATATTTGAAATTTGCATTTTAAAGATATGTAAATTGAAGAAGATGTCGAAATTTCTTTTTCTCAGTGAAGTTAGACAGATGGAAATAGAACAATATGAATCAATACCATTATTTTTAAGTCACTCGCACGGAAAAAAAAAAGTTCAGGAAAGAGTCCAGAATGCAGTCCCGGGTGTGCAATCGGGAGTGCAAAGTGTACTCCCGTATGGACCTTGGGGTTTGATGCAATCCCAACGTCCATCCTGGAGTCTTCCAGTCCATTGGGACTCCATCGCGGATTCCTTCCGGGATACGAGAAACTCCCCCGGACTCCATTCTGTACGATCCAGGAGTCTCGGCTGCCTAACCGCACAATCCACCCTGTGGTGTCCATTTTGGACTCTCACCGGGACTAAGATAGTATCCAACCTATACGATCCAGGAGTCTCGGCTGCCCGGCCGCACAGTCCATCCTGTGGTGTCCATTTTGGACTCTCACCTGGACTAAGATAGTATCCGACCTGGACGATCCAGGAGTCTCCGCTCCCCGGCCGCACAGTCCACCCTGTGGTGTCCATTTTGGATTCTCACCGGGACTAAGATAGTATCCAACCTATACGATCCAGGAGTCTCGGCTGCCCGGCCGCACAGTCCGTCCTGTGGTGTCCATTTTGGACTCTCACCTGGACTAAGATAGTATCCGACCTGGACGATCCAGGAGTCTCCGCTCCCCGGCCGCACAGTCCATCCTGCGGTGTCCATTTTGGACTCCCGCCTGGATTGCCCGCGGACTCTTTCCTGGACTGTTTCTTTCCGCACGGACACCTCAGTTTATTAGCGAATTCAATAATTTATTATATGTTTCAAGTTGTCCATTCAACAAATATTTTATCCATGATAATTGCAATTCATATTAGAACTGCAGCATGTAAAAAATCTACTCGTAATTAAACGCACATATGCGGAAATTTTTTGTCCATAAACTGGTGTACCAAATTAAGTATACAAGCGCGAGGTCAATTTTATTGTTGGTACAGTAAATTTAATAACTTGCTTTAATTTTGCTGTGAAAGTACTTAATTTGACATTGCAATTGTACATTCATTTAATTCAATTTCTGAATAAAAACTTCCTTTTTGCTTCCTCATAGTGGGAGCTTTGCTTATATGAAAACATTTTTTTTCGAGATTTTCATGTCAGTATGCTCAGAATTATCTAAAATGTCTAAACATAAAAAAATTTATGAGGAAACAATGTGCAAAGTTCTACTTTGCATCCTTCTTTTACAGCATAATCAAATTGTGCTCTCAAGCCATATTATTAGATAGCCATTTCACCCCACCAATCAACGGAGTTATCTGACACTTCACTATCCAATTGATGCAATTGCTACACTTATCCCACAGTACGATAAGCACTTTTTCTTCGTTCCATCATCTGTTCGAGCGAATTAACCAAGCAATTTGATAATACAATCCCGCTGAAACGCCAATACATATTTCCCGTGGCAAAAAGAATGAAAGCCAAAACGAATTATGTGAACTCGAGACGTAATAATCCTCGGTAGAATGTCGATTGGGGTACGAGTGAACAACGAAAGAGGCAGCGTACAGTGCCTCCGGGATTAACTGTTTGAGAGAGAATCCTTCCTCAGCGATATCTCCCGACAGATTCTACTCCGTGGTGTACCTCAGCTTGCGGAAGTGATTACAGACAATAGTTTCGCTTATACTCTTCTCCCGAGGCTTCCGCCGTAAGAGTATTCTGAAGCTGGTAAGAGCACTCATGTCGTCACTTTGTGAACATACCAGCGTAAATAGCCGAATATGATCAGTGTTTGAACGTATTAATTTCGCTCGAAATAATCCGCAACGAGCACGATAATTATTAACGAGACAGTAAAAGTGCTTCGGCAGACAGACTGGAGGAATATTTTACAACAATGACTCAAAAGACGAAAACCTCCAGTGGCATTCGATTTATGGATATGTATGGGTTATTCCAGGTGAAAATGAACAGGGTCGTGAGTCTTAATTCATTTAATTATTTATGTCAGGGCGGTTGAAAAAACTTCAACATGAATTCTTGGATGGTTTCGAAAGTTTGTTCGATTATAATGAGATGGCATAGACGATAAAAGCTACGAACGAGAGTTACTTTTTCCGATTTTCAGAAATCGTTTGGTAACGTTGTTTCAAATTCTAGCATGAAAATATAATCATTTGTAGAATGTATATTCCCATATTTGTAAAATATTCAATCATTCATTTAATATGTATATATATATATATTTTTTTTTGTATAATAGCGATATTTAGTCGTTCGCGGTATATATATGGGGCATTCCACGTCAAATCAGCAAACCATGATCCTCACCCTCATCGATTTTGTTCTTTTTTTAATATGATGTTATTACCGACTCATAAAGGCCGCCAATTGTTTCTCAGATTTTTTGGCCACCAGTAACATTTTTAAATCTTCGAAAAAAAACCAATTCCAAAACCGCCGTTTATAAAAATCTGAAAAAATTCACACTGATTCTAGGATTTAAAACATAATTTTCGAGTGCCATGCGATAATGGGATCTCAATATTTACGATTTTTCCACATTTCGCTTCCTCATAGAGGAAGCTTTGTTTTCATGAAAAAACATTTGTTTCGAGATTGTCATGTCAGTATGCTTAGAAGTACCTAAAACGTCGAGAAAAATGGTTTAGACAATGTGTCTGTATGTGTGTATGTGTGTGTTCCAGGGACTGAAAATTCAATCGTCGATAACTCGCGAATGGCACGATCGATCGAGCTCAATTTCGGCATGCAAGTAGAGGAGTAACTCCTCTTTAATTGCTCTGATTTTGAAGAAAATATATCTATGTATACTGATTTTACAGAATTTGTAATTTTTTTGAAAAATGTTGTATACTCTTTAACTTTTGTAAAAGTTCGCTGATAAGGCTAAATAGTTCTTCATAACTAGAGACACGCTAAATGCTGTTTGATATCGAATTTTGACAAAATCGGTAAAGCGGTTCGGATCGCATACTGACATGACAATCTCGAAAAAAAATGTTTTCATGAAAACAAAAATTCCTCTATGAGGAAGCAAGAACTAAATCGATGAGGTTGAGGGTCGTGGCCTGCTGATTTGACGTGGAATGCCCCATATACAAATGGGCAGGCAAGATGAGGATTGGTGGTGCGCTCTCAGGTCGAACGAGTAGTATAGAATATTTAGCTTTAAGATGATCACTCGAGTCCGTCAAGTAATTATTCATATTCGTCAAAGCTTTTATTCTCCAATGCCTCTTTATTAATGGCCATATACAATTTGGCCGGGGCATTCACCTCTCCAAGGCAAGAAATATTAGCATCGCTTTGTTATAGTCGGATAGAGGATAACTAGGTAAGAATGATTGACAGGCGCGCAAATCTGATTGTTGTCTGTAGATTACCGAAGCGAGTGTATTAAACTTGTTGACTGTACAGAGGACTATGTAAAAGCACTTTCGTCTTTACGTCTCCACTGTTCAACTGCCAAAATCTGTCTCTTATTCACGTTCCACATGTGTCTATATCCATATATATATATATATATATATATATGTGCAGGTGCAATATGCATAATATCCATTCAAGTCTTCGAGAACGTTGAAATTGAAAATTAGTATTCATTAGGGAAATGCACCGTGGCATTGTCAGTGTCTTCATGGAGTGATATACCAAATGAGGATGAGTAGACGAGGAAAGTGTAGGAAACCAACGAGAGAAGAAGGCCTGAGGCGTGAGCCAGGACAGTGAGCGCGTCGTTCACACTGTCCACCAGTACAACCATTTTGCCGATTTTTTTGCACCCCCCAGCAATGAGAACGACAGTTTTTTTTATCTCACTATTAAGTTCTAGTGCCTTAACAATTCTCTAGTCCCAGCAATCTACGTCACTGTTATTCATTCCCTCGGTCCTGGTGCAATTATTTTTATTATCATTTTTTTCGTGCCATTTCCTTGAAACGAAGGACGTCGACTAAAGGGCTTGTGGAGTAACGGCGGAGTCGAACTTCCTTGGTGGAGTCTTAAAAGGCGTTTTTACAATATAGGGGCAAGAAGGAAGTAAAAAGAGTGCTGCTTATCGCCATCCACCATTCTTGCGTTTCTCCGTCCATCTTTATTTCTACGCTTGGACTATTCGGCAAACCCGTGGTACTGAGGCCCCAGGACGAATTAATAGAATTTTTAATTAAAAAACCCGGTAATCATCCGGCGGAAGTAAAGTTACCGCACTGCCATTGCGGTAACGCTAAGATACACTGTGGGAGTAACGAAGTAGTATGCGTGGCGAAAAGGAGAGCGGGGAAAGGTGAAACAAGAACATGAGAGAAGGAAAGGGAGAAGTGGCGGGGTAGGGGGGGATGAGAAAATGAGTTCGCGAGATAGAGAAGGAAACAACGGAAAGGACAAAGCAAAAAAAGATATAGAATATAATGCGAACTCGACTCTGCAAGGACTTTTTTTTTAAATCACTGAATAAAAGGCTTACTCATTTTCTTGTCAATATGCAAGATAGGTAAATATAAATAAGCATGACGCTACGGAAATTAAAAAAAAATAAATACATTCAAAATTAAGGAGAAATAAATTGAGATAAACATGCCACGAAGTAAATTTAAAACAAAATAAAAACACAGATACACGGTTGTCGTGACAAAATAGTACGTGGCAAGAAGGAGAATGAGACAAGGGAGTGAAGAGGAGTGGAGTTTGGTTGGAAAGGGGTGGGCGGTGAGATGAAAAAAATACCCTTATGAGAGGAAGTTATAGATGTAGCGAATGCAAGGATAGAAGGAGGAAGAAGAAGAGAGAAATAAAGAGGAGGACGATCCCGAATCGGATATAGAATATAATGCACACTAGAACGTAGAGGTTCCTCCTACGTGTCTCTGTAGTAACGAGGACGAAAGGGGTCAGTTATTACTTGGATCTGATTACAACCGCTGCAACAAATGAAATTTCACAATCCCTCGGACTCTCGAGGCTGTGAATGAGAGCTGCATGTTGTTTGTTTACCAGTGCAATGCAATCTAATATGGAGAGCTTTGGTACCGGAGATTTCGCATACACCTTTTTTGACTATGTTTCCAACCATTTGATAGGAGAAAATCGTTGTATTTGCTATCAAAATGTGGAAAAATCTTGAGTCCCTTCAGTATGCGAGCGAGCAAGTCAATTAAGTTTCATAACAGAATCTACGAATTTCAAAACGAACTTATTTTACGTCAATTTGTAGCTTAAAAAATTCTGAGACGCAATCGTCGCACATACAGCAGACCAGAAAGAAGGTAATATTCGACATATTTTTTTGCCGGAAACTATTGACGTTTTTGGGCCAAACTCTTTCCCATCGTACAGTGTACATACTCGAGAGTGTTCACAATTTTGTTGCATTACAAATTATTACGAAACAGCCTCGATATCATTAGACGAAAAAATATTGAAAAGCGCGGGAAAATCGGTTTATCTTATTGCCCCATTTATTCAAATTCGAAATGCTCACCGATTAATAACCGTTGCGAATTTTGAAAAACGATTGAGTAACTTTGTTCAGAGAAGGTTTTACGAACTGTGCAATACCCTATTTCGATTCAACCTATACGAATGGTATATGTTCATGGTATACTTTACTTCCAAACATTAGTTACACAAGTGACTTTTTTAAATCATCGTTGGAACATCAGTCAATCTGTATTTATTGGTGTATACAATTTAGTATCGTGGAGTTGTCGAAAAATATTTCAATCTAACACTCGATCGAGCGAGTGAGTTAGGTGGAGTGAATTCGAGCGCATATCGGATTTCGATTGTTTACGGCATCGCGCCCGCTCGTCGATTCCATCACGTGCATGTCGAAGTGGGTTGTTCTCGCCTGCCAATTCTAATGCAGTGGCTATGGCGTGTAGTACAAACATAGTGGGCTGCGCCCCGTAAATTCGCAAAACTCGTCGTTGCCGATCCTCGACAGCTTTCCACGTCGAATTACACCGCCAATATATCTAACAGGACATCGACTCTCGTTAGTAAATTGCTCGAAGGTACGAAATCACCGCCCATAATCGATATACGCTTCACACTTTTATATCATGTTCCATAACTGCCGGAATATGGAAGCTCGCAGCAGCACAGAAAACAAGGCACGTCGGTTGTGTTCCTCTGGTCTCACCGGGGCTTGTATCGTTCATGCCAGGATCACATATTTTACATTGCTCTCGCCAGTTCCCCTGAGTCAGATACGCCGACCGTAGAATAAGTTAAAGTGCATTGCGTGCGGGGTGTTAATTCGTTTCGCGTACAATTAAGGAGGAAATCGTGATGGGTCAATTCGGGCCGAGGCTCGGACATGTGTGGATGTGTCTGTGTCTGAGCTTGAGGGCCGCGACTATCCAGACTTCAAAGAGTAACTAGCTATAAGCGTCGTCACTCAGAGTGATTGGCCTAGTGGAAATTCCGCCGACAACTATTGTCTTGATACTAGGATCTCATTTGTGCGAAGTTCCTCCTTACGTCCCAAATCCGGGTTCCAATTAAAGTGAACTTCAAGTTACCCAGGTTTCCATTTTTTTTTTCACGCTTCGGGCCCACAGGCCAAAACGCAGGACTTGATTAGACGAAAACTTCGATGATTCTGACCCGACCTACAAGACCTATGGCCGGAATATTCCGCGTCACCCCAGCAGGAAACTCAGGTTCCGATTATTCCGAGTTCCTCTAGGAGAATCAGCCCCCAATTATTCCGAAATACTATCAGAGACTCAACTCCGATAAGGGACTTGAAATTATCGTGCCCTCTCGTGGACTCGCTCGGGTTTTAACTATTTCAAGGCTCTTTCTCACAAAACTGTATCAGCTACTTAAGACATTTTCGACATCGATGACTGGGCCAAATTCTAAGTCTCGTCCGGACTCTCTCTCCTCCAGGTCCCGATTATTGTATGTTTCCTTAGAAACCAATAGAAACAGGTCCGGATTTCTATTCATATTAAAGTTAAACCGTCATCGTCCCTTACTCTCTAGACGGACTCTAAAAAAAGTCCGAACTCAGTGCTGCTTCAGAAGACTTCTATATTTTCATCTCGATCGGCAGATAAGCAGCTATTCGTGGTCGTCTGCTCAAACGCTATCGTAAAAACGGAGCAATGTGCAATATTTATTCCGCATCATACGAAACTGTGGTTCAATGCGTAGGTAGAAGCCAATATATCGATTTCTCATACCGATTCTCCCAACAGTCGTATACGACAGTATGTGTGTGCTTGAGGAGACTACCAGTCGGTGCTTTCGGTCATAGCGAAAAATAGGAGACATCTTTGGATGGATTACGTCAAGTTTCAATCCATAAGTAACGAGCTCTTTGCGGAAAGGTTGATGGCCAGGTTTATACGAAGTGAGGAGGACCGTTTTAGAGCTACCGATAAAGAGTAAGTGTCTATCAATATCGCCCATTAAATAGGTGAAGGCCTCACTACCTCATAGTCCTGCATGTGGATATATAGGAAAATTCGTAGCGGTTAGCTACGAAGAAAGGGTCACGATAAGAGCTTATCCACGCGTCGGATTTATAGCCACCAAGAGCTACTGTGAAAACGCACCAGCACTGCTGATATACCAGTACATAGTTGTACGTGGCAATAGCCGCTGTGGTAAATTCTCTCCCTCTCTTTCGTTTTCGTTCTCACTCCCATTTCGCCTCCTTTCTGTTTGTAACGGTACACGTCCGTTTTCCTGCCGCAGCCGTTCCGATGTTAATTAGCCCCGCAGCGAGCCCACCCAAGATCGCACCGGCGTATATCCGCGTTAGGATTATACTCTCGGCATCCCCGGCGTTCATTGCACGTCCCCACGAACAATGCCGAACGAAGTGACGACGTTGATATACCTAGCACGTCAGAGGGTTCCGCGAGCTGGTGTCACGCGATGGAATATAACCTCGCTGCGGTTCTGTCGTGTACACGGTGCGCCATCCGACCAAACAGCCCCCACACCCAATAGAGATACCGAGGAAAAGCTCAAATTGCCACTTAAAAAGAATCTATCTTGAAAACGCCTCCGAGTCCACGACTGAGGGCTTCATGTTGATAGTCTCCTGCGTCTTTGTGAGTTATAAAGCTGTTTATACCAACGGACTACCGGAACGATATGATTAACGAATGAGTACTGTAGTATAGAAATCGCGGCCTTATTGTTATACTGATAAATAGCTTAATACGGCATGCAAATCCTTAAGATAATTATTGCATCGAATTTGAATCTCTCTCGAAGTTATAGGATGATGAATTGAGCTCCAATCTTCATGAAATAAAATCCATCATAAAAGTCACTAAGCGTCAATGACAAATTAGTTTCTTCAATATATTGGATTTTTACTTCGCTCTCGTTCGCATATTAAACGCCGTGTTAACATTCTCACAGCAATGTTGAAAAATAAAAAATATCTTTCGATTGTTTCAAATTTGACTGATTGCACATTCTACTTCCGGTTGAGAAATCCAACAAATTTATCTCACTACGTTGATTTAGAAAAGTGTCCGACATTTAAGAGATTATTTTCATTCGATGGAAAAGGCGCTGGGCAGGCTTGAAAGAACCTATCTTGGAATGGCTGCGAATCAATACCGAGGGATCTCTTGATTGTTCCTTGCTTTTGTGAGTTATGACGCTGTCTATATCAGTGAACTATCCGGGAAGATATGATTATACGCTTCGGGCGGTTCACCACGACACCTTTAGCATTTGATGGAATGATTACGGCCTTAAAAAATTCTTTTAAATACTGATAAAAGCGTGACTACGGCATGCATAAACGGAATAAATATCCACGAGGCAATGAAGCTGTACTAATATTAGACGAAGACCTGTATTTTTAATGACCCAAACATCGATCGAAACTTTGCCATTTCAAATTCCATGACCCCAAGTAGTAAATTTTCCTTCATCGGGAGCCGCGTTTATGAATTCTGAAATCAGCAACTTTAAACAATGTTTAAAAAATCACTATAAAAATATGTAAATCCTGTTTTTGTTTAAATCGATGGATCTATTTAAAAATTTTGGTATTACAAAAAATTCCGAATCCAGGTATCTATTTCAATATTTGAATATGAATTGTCTACCTCAGACAGTTCGAGGAGAACAATTTTCCGCTTCTCTCTTCAATATTGGCAATAGTGTTAATTATACG
This sequence comes from Clistopyga incitator, assembly GCA_947507545.1. Classification (NCBI taxonomy): domain Eukaryota; kingdom Metazoa; phylum Arthropoda; class Insecta; order Hymenoptera; family Ichneumonidae; genus Clistopyga; species Clistopyga incitator. Next base: position 9,871,283 of record OX382176.1, read on the forward strand.
TAATTGGTAAGCGTGTTTGTAATTCCGAGGCCGATAACGCGATACGCATAATACTGATAAGACCCGGGCAATGGCGAGGCGTGCACTAACGTTTATTATCGAAATCTCGAGTCAGGAATGACTTTGCCTTGTTGGACCCCTTGGTTCTCCAAGTTGGCGTTATTGGCAATCGCAATCTGCATTACGGTTCGACGGACGTGAGGCCCCAGCCTGCGCATCGAGACCGACTGCTCCGAAGGTAGTTCCAATAACAGTTCATGTAGCGTCGTACCAAATACCTACGAAGAGTGTATAAACAGGGAACTACTATAGATATATGTCTTGTAAGTATGAGGCAAACGTAGCAAGAGCCCGTGGATCTGCAAGCTTCCAAACAAAGTCAATATCAAGCTGACATCCGCTTGCTCACCCTTACTAACATACAAGTAACACACGAAGACTGAGTTCTTAAGCTATCAATATTAAGATACTTCGTATCACAACCTCGGTTGTTCGACGGAACTGAAGAGCAGAAGCTTCCAGTCACGATGTGCTCATGAGAAATAGGATTAGTTACGAGAGACTGCAAGTCGAAGTTATCAACGTATCCTGAATGAAGTAAATACCCTAAGTACTAAACTTGAGTGCATTTACGAAAGAAAATAAAATGCGTCTAATAATCATGGGATTCACTAAAGATTCACGGTATTCGGTTTCGGTTTTATTCGTTTTTGCAAAGCCGTGAAACGCTCAGTTTGTCGACATGATTGTATTCATTGAATAATTCTGACTTTTATTTTCAACCATTCCTGCTTTAATAAGCGATGTACTGTCCGCTTCACTTCAAACTATAATCACAATTATCCCACGACTGATTTTTTGCTTGATAAAGTTTCCATCATTGACATCGCTTATAAGGGCAAGATAATCAGCCTGATCGGACAAAAGGTTTAAATGTCAAGTTTGGAAATCTTACTGCTCGGTTTAGACATAAGATAATGAGCATGCATGGGTTTCCATTAATAGTAACTGTACGATTCAGTTAAGATCTAACGAGCCTAATGAGATACAATTTGAGACCAGATCATGGTAAAATCTAGTCGTCCATGTCTGGTTGCAATTCGGCTATTCAGATCTGGCTGAAATTTAGTGATCCAGCTCAGTCGAAAAGTAACAAGCAGACGCTTGAAATTGCGTCCAGATTCAAACCACTGCTAGAAATCTGGAAGAATAGATGAATGAAGACTTAACAATGCCCAATCGGTTGCCGAGATCCAACTTAATTTCAACGAACCTTCAAAAACGGTACCAATCTCATATCTGCTCTAAATCCGACTAACATCTGGTGAGCGTGACCAGGGATGATTCTGTAAGGAGTCCTGATCAAAGCTGTGCCGACCCCAAATCCATTCCCTCTCGGGCTGTATATTGGAAGATCTATCGAGATCAAACGCCTGATGTCATTCGCCAATCATATGACTCCTGTCTCCTAATGTACAATGGGATATCGGAATGCATGATGCCTTCATTATCGATTTTCTGTACAAGTGTACGTGCTATATGTCCTACTACATGACTTTACCTGAGTTGAGTTGAGTTGAGTTTCCCGCATACTCATCCTCGTATCGGAGTCAATCAAGTCGGCTTAAGGTACACTGCGTCAGTGCCTTATCATCAAAGCGCGATGGTCTTGAGAAATCCGGACTTCATGGGTAGGTCTGCGGCTCTTCCAGCTACTCCGTGTACTCGTTCCTCGAGCGTATATTCAAGGAGTAATCTGATTACGGGAGTAGCCAACTTCCGATGATACACACTGTGTTGAGTCCTACAGGTAGTCCAGCTATCCGATTAGGTGCCATTACCCTTCGTGAGTCATTGTCGCGTTCGCCACACGCATTTCAAGCTGTCGTCGCCTCGTGGCTCATTCCATGAATTTCATTGTCCCCAAAAGTAGCTCTTCAAACCCTTCAAAGCATGTAGCCCTTCATTCTGTATCGCTTCTCAGACACAAATCACGATGGAGAACTACACAAACTGAACACTGAATGTTCCACGAGTTTTCTCGTGACTCGGAGTTTCGAGTGAAAGTTTCGTGACTGCGGCCAATAAACCTCAGAATCGCCCACACTTTTTTTATTACTGTCATTTTTATCTCTCTTTATTTCTTCTGTTTTTTGCTTTGCGATTGTCTCCTCTGTAATCGAACGATGGTCTCGCATGCTTCGTTCTGTAACTACACGTATAGGATATGCCAGGAAGAATGCGATTTATTAGATGGTGGTGTTCGGGCTAACGAATGTTTCATTTTAATTAATTCAGTGTCATTGTTCACGCAGCGTCGTACCGATTGTGGATATCAGAACGTTAATTAATTGATCAGTCGTAGTGTGTTATGGATATAGAGCGCCAAATTCATTGGTGTGGGACATGTTGTTAGCTGTTACAGGTCAACATCTTTACTAGTATAGTTGTCAACGGGCCATCAAGTTTCAATTATTGTCCACTTGGTGAAGTCGGATGACTATGGATTTTCGTATGTTTCCCAGGTGACATCCTGTTAAGTGACAAATTTGTACCGTGCTCTGTAGAGTGACGATATGTCCCGACAGTGACATTGTGAATTTTACAGTCAGACGGTTTCATAAAAATTTGTATTAAAAACTGAAAATAATGATTTCTCATTATACAAGCACTCAAATTAGATCGATAATTTGAAAATTCCGGGTGAAAGTTTTTTTTTAATACCATTTTACGTTTGTCACTTTTTTCCATGTAATTTCCAGAGTTATCAACAGAACGTCTTTTTCACGTTCAATACAAGCGATCGATGCCGGGAGTAAATATGACAAAATAGTTATACAACATCTCGCGTTTCCAGCACAAATTGCAATGAGAATTTAACGTCAGCAGTCATAAAGGAGTCGTGAAGTTGTCGTTAAAATAATTGGACAGGGGACATCAGCGTGCCCTTAACCAGCGGTTATACCTCGACTTTTCTCTACTTTTCTGTGATAACCTCGCGATAACGGAAAACTCAAGTGAAATAATAAAAGAGAATCATTTGCTAGTGATCAAGAACCCGAGGTTTAATGAGATGTTGATCAAGAATCCGAGATTGAAATTGAAGGGGGAAAATAATACGTAGGGAAAAATAATACGGAGAAAATTGACAGTACGGGGAGATGGGTAAGCATGATGGGGGTCGATCGGTAGAAAGCTTGATGCTAATGGTGAGAGAGCTAGATGTTTTTGCGGCGTAAGCAGGAATTCGCTAACCCCTTGACTATACCTTCTTCTTCTTCGGTGTTGGTCGAGCAGCTGAAGGAAAACGATGGATTTAATACACGACACGGAATGGAACTTGAGGCGAGTCATGTGATAGATCGTGTATCGCAAAAATATAGAAGCTATGGTGTATTGGATATATAAACGGGAAAGTTCGCAGGTGCTCAGCGGCCGCACTGGTAAGGAAACCCGAAGATGCGCTCTGCGGTTTTCCGGGTGACACTCACGAGGATTGATCACTCGATATTGGCCTTACTGGGGCACTGTTCAATCCTTCTCCTCCCCATTATGCTCCGCAAGTCCTGCGCGTCTCACGCGCTGATGGAAGTATCAAATCTTTTGGATGTGCTCCAGCACATATTCTATTATCTTTCCAATTTCTTGCGTCCTCCGTAAGGATAAAACAATCCGTTGTTGATAAAACGAAAAATTACTTTTCAGCCCTTTGTCCAGAAATATGCACCTTTTAGTACGACATTGAAAAAGTGCATTTTTCAACTAAAACGTTCCGTTTAACGTTCGAAAAAAAAAAACATTTTCTAGATTGTGCGATTGTACTATTCGCATTCAGGTCGTACGACAAATCCACACTCGTTAAAAACAAGTACAACAAACAAGTCCAGAAATATGCACCTTTTAGTACGACATTGAAAAAGTGCATTTTTCAACTAAAACGTTCCGTTTAACGTTCGAAAAAAAAAAACATTTTCTAGATTGTGCGATTGTACTATTCGCATTCAGGTCGTACGACAAATCCACACTCGTTAAAAACAAGTATTTCCTCTGATTTTGAAATGTAACATGTTTATATAAATAATGGCAGTTTTGCGGGAAAGAAGTTACTAATGTCATGACAATGTTGCAAAAATTTCTTAGCTCTTTTGCACGCGCAGTTCGCGATTGCTTCACTTCCGTCTATTGAGAGTGTTATTTCTTTCCTTAATAAGGACGAGAATTCGTAATCTCACTTTTCATCCTGCAAAACTATTCATGCACTCGGGGAGAAAGTGCTCGATTTTTGTCACGGATAAAGTTTGCTTGCAAGAATCGCCCGATTTCGATAAAAATGAATTGCAGTCTTCATTACGCCCACCGGTAGGAATGAATCGTTATTCTCCCTAGTGCAAATCCAAAGATTGATGGGTGTTCGTATCGCTCTACCGATTTCGCTCAAATTTACGATAAAAAAGACGTATTTAATTGTAAAGCAATGGTATATTGTGATACTAGTACGATAAAGCGGCCATTAGGAAGGCGCGCACGAGCCAAGTCGAGAGCTATAACGGCACGAGGCGAAGCCGAGTGTTGTTTGTAGCGCGTACGTAACATTATCTACGTTTATGTCAGCATAATGCGCCATCTTACGTACGCTTTGCAGGCACGTAATGTGCCACTTTATGTGCATGAGTTACAAAAAATGATATTATTTTGAATAATCTTCACCGAACTTGGATCACATGGTCTAATAAAGTATCGCACATGAAAATTAAATGACATGAAATTTAAAGTTGACGTAAAGTTTGAAGAGTTAACCGACTGTACCGATATTCTTTCTCTCTACGCAAACAAACCAACTATACAGACCGACATTACGAATATTAATTTCTTGCTATTCGGCCATTCTATATATAAATTGCAATGCAACCTCTTCCACAATTCGCAGTAATACGAGAACGTGAGCTGATTCGAAATTTCTTTAGGTGCGCGTTCTCTGGTGACTTTCGAGTTATACTGCTCACGCGTTCCTTCACCATAGCGACTGGCAAGCTATCCAAAGCATGAAGCGCTTTTCCCACTCGGATTATCGCAAGTATGAACAAAAATAGAAAAGGAGCAAACAAATCAGTGTTACAGCTCGACGTTAATTCGCCTTTCTTCCCTACGTACCGTGCGAAGTGTATTTGTCCGTAGCTCTACAAGTATGAGACTCTCAGACTGTTCTGCGTATCGGTGGATAACGTCGTGATTCAACGTTTCGAGAGTAAAATACGAAGAAACGTGAAAGAGGATGAAAAATAAATAGAGAGTGCCAACAGAACCGTGAAAGAGTGACTGGCCGGGTTGAATCATTTGCTTGATAGGAACGTAAAAGATAGAGACTTGACAGAAAAAGAGGCGAATACACCGTCTTTGACAAAAGCGATCGACGTAATATTGCCAAGGACCGCTTCGTGCATAAAGTGGATTTGTACTTACACCATTGCGTACGTTTTCTGCCGGAAGTAAGTAGGGATCAAAAGGCGGATTTTTTTCGCGTCAACGTTTCAGAGGAAAAGAGACATTGAGGATGATATACAAGCCACACAAAATAAAGGATCACATATATTTGAAAGAGCAGTGAAACACATGAATACTTTGATACTGTCGACAGACTCGTGCCAGCAAAGATTCAGTCAATCTCTTGCAAAATTGGATTTCACCGAAACTCTCCGATATCTCTGATTGAGAAATAGCTCTCGGACTAGTAGCGAGACAAATAGGATAAAATACTACAGATAGGTATTGACATTTTTCTCGCTTCAGTATATTTCACGAATCAGAGATCGCATCCTGATATTATATTATCATAATTTCAAACTTATGGTTATACTTGATATGTAATCAATCGTTTAATGGTCACGCGCCTTTTCCGTTGGAAAAAGAATTTCTAATAGCCGAACAACTTTTATTGGATTAAAATTGTTGATAGATAGCACGGTTTGAAAATGCTTTTTTTGCGGTTACTCTTCCACATGCAATTTATTCTTATTAAACTAAATTGTGGATCCCGTTAATTTAAACAAAAATTTAAATATAAGTATTTGGATGATAAGATCGACATTTGACACAGAACTTATAGATTGTTTTGCCAACTTCGCGTCTCTCGTTTAATCATCAAATATTCATATACACTGAAGATATCATCCTGTATATAAACTACCGATGAATAATCTATTTGTGCAAATAACTTTAAGTTCGGAACGGAAGTAGATTATAACCTATTCTACCGTATGGCCAGATGAGATTTTCGTATGTTCATTTATCTGTTAATATACATATTTTTTAATACCATGCTTAGATATTATATTTAATTTATTCGTTAATAATATTTCATTAAAGTTATTTTTTTTATTCGTTTGAAAACCGAACTATTTTTTGCGTTTTACAATTCTCAACACTTCTGAAAATTAAATTTAACAGTTACTTAATTCACTAGTTTAAACTATTCGGAGGTTATTCTAGACTCTAATACGCTGATTAATCATTTATTTAGCCTCCTTAACCGTCAGGTACAAACTGAAAATAGAATACCTTCTATATTTACTCCAGCTATCGAAATGAATGTTTATTAAATATGTACCCATTGTCGGTTTTAGAATCAGCCGAATTTATCAATCATTCGAAGAATCGCACGTTATTCTCTCTCGTTTCTTTCATTTTTTATATACTTCATTTGTAATGAGAAAGCCAAATTGATTTCATTGAATGGAAGATCAATAAAATAGCCCGATATCCACTTATGATTCGCAAAAATTGTTTGAGAAACGGATAAATAATCGAAGTTCAAAGACAATCGATGAAAGACCAGTTTGAGCAACGATCGGATGGCTCAAAGACCGGAAGTCACATAATCCAAAAATTAAAAGATGGTGGCAAGCCCTGTAACGACACTCAGGTGTCACGAAGCCGGAAGCGAGATGGAGAATTCCTATAGCTGTCAGTCAGAACTTCCGCGGTCGTCATCTCTGTTCTCTCCGTCTGCCGGATTGAATTTGGGTAACTGCACTGCTGATTGCTCGATTCCTCTTCTTTTTTCCGTCATGCTGCGATCATTGTCCGCTTTTATAATATTATACTATTTTATTTTTATACGCTATATTTTATATTTTTGAATACTTTTTATATTATATATTATACTTTTATACTATTGTCCCTATGGTACTATATCTCTTCAGTGCCCTAATTCCGATTAATATCATATTCGCGGTGTCGAAAACTGATTGGTATTCGATAATGTGGTGTACCAGATGATTTCGAATAGGCTTGACCCTGGATTTCGTGACCTGACGACTTCCCTCCCATATCTTTGAGCGGTGCAGCTATTTCGCCCATTTAATGCTCATTGTTTACTTAGTTTGTTGGAGGTACTTAGTTTTTATAATTTCCATAACTATCTTCGCCTTATCGCGGAGTGAATGCGACTCATTAATTTCCTTAAGTCTTGCGAATTTCCTAATGATGGCAATTTAACTTGTTATTTGGATGTTGTGTTATTTTGACATGGTACCAGTTATTACTACGTGAAGTGGAGTCAAGTTTGTATCTCAGAAAATGGTGTATATGAAGATTGCAGTTAATCCTTTCTTAACGGGTTTACTGCAAGCTCGTATTCATATATGTATACTGGATACATGAAACGTGCGAGTAGGGCAAACTATTTGAGTGTAAACTTTGTGAGGAGTTGAACCTTCTGCGCGTTATACAAGAAGACCGGAATCGAGAAGCCTGCTCATTGTTTTCCCTATTATTTTCTACCTACTACAAAGTAAACCGAAAAGTATGTTTAATTATGTTGACTTCGTCAAACTTTTGGTGGAAATGAAGAAAGAATTTCAAAAGGTCTACTTGAACTTGAACTTTGCATTTCATCGTATTGACCCTTTTATTACCTAGAGTGATAACTGATATTTTTTAAAAATGTAAAAAAAGGCATAAAATTTGAACCACTTGTGCGATTCACGATCACTTTAATTCAATCGCCATCCACAAAATGTGCAACGCATATTCGACAATACGGATTGATCTCGCTTGTTTCTCGGGATATGAGCCATCCAGATTGTTGTTCATGTTCACACCGAATGATCGAAACAGGCGCTTAAAAACAAAAGCAAATCCAAGAAAAGTCAAGCAAGAATCACCCGAATCTCGTTTTGAACCGCATCGCTAAATACGATGCATATATTAAACTCTAAGATTTTAGAAGACTTGATTTATTTTGATATGTCGATTTGTGGCTGAGGATTTGAATTTGTACATAAGCCCGTTGTCAATCAGAATTTCCCTTTGTTTCGTTCAGCTATAAGAAGACTTAGCGACATGCTCACATTTGCTTCTCTGTTTTCAGATTTGCCGAGATTCGGTAAACCCTTGAATAACCTGACAATATCCGTCGGACGTGAAGCGATCTTTTCCTGTATTGTCGAGAATCTCGGCCTGTACAAGGTGAGCATCCAAATATGAATTTCCATTTTTTTACACGTAAAGTATTCAATGCAAGTTGAGGCTAATTTTTTTTTCCTTTATCGGTCCAAAAAGTCATATAAAAAATCTTTTCAGTATATATTTATCATAATTTGAGTAATATAACACGATTCCACATTACATTTTTCCACGATTATCGTAATCGAATTTAGAGATTTCTTGTACATACACAGAAAATAAGACTATACAATCATCACTCATTGTTTTTAATATTGTTTTATTACTGTATAAATTTTCCTTATTAAGCCGCCGTATCCAGGTTTTTTTTAAAATGATAGTCCTTTTTTAAAGATTAGAAAGACCGATAAATAAAACTTGAAAATCATTTTTATTCTTCACGAGATCTCAATTCGTTAATTCCTCGTTTAATTCTTCTAATGTTTCACAATTTCAGACACTCAATATAAATTTGATTATCAATCGATTCATTCATTTCATTCAATTCATTCGATTATAGTGTATATTCATTTGCAATTATTTTCCTTCTCATTTGTTATCAATTATTTGATTATCATACTGCTTTTCACATCCAATTATTTTTCTCGCACAAAGCTCTCTATTCCTTCAATACATAATCTTCTCTTCGACGAAGATTCTCATAAATTATGTGTGAGCACATAAATTATGCCGCAAATGCCTTTGAATGTTGTTTCGATGTGGTTGAAAGACAAAAAAATGCCTCGGTCCGAAGCTCCGAAATCTCCAACGCTCAATGAAGGTGTTGCGAAGCGTATTTGAAATCGAGCACCGTTGCGGACTAAGAGCAACTTCGAGATTGCTTGTGCCATGAGTTCGTAGCTGCGATTTATCCTTCAATTTTAATATAGCGCAAGTTCATCTGTCGCTCTGTATCTCGGCATATATTAAGCCCCAGCCACCGTGGACTTTCCATAAGAGCGCACGTTGATAATATTAATTGCAGGCAACTGATAGTATCGACAAATTAACTATTAATATATCTTACCATTAAAAATCACTCGCAATTGAACCGTTACGAAATTATAATAGAGAACAATCAGTTGCTCCGAAAATAACAATTTCTCCGAAATTGCAAGTATGAATTAAAGTGTAGATTATTACACGTGTGAATTGGCGAACGATATTTCGGCGAGTGTGTGGAGAAATGTGTGAGCGTTAATAACCTCTCTCGCTCCTTTCTGTAAAATTAGACGTGTATTTAAAGATGGACGTATTAAATTAGTCAATTCGAGAACTATTCAAGTACGGACGGTCGCTCGATGACGTCATCGTCGATCGCCACAGTTACTCTCTTATCGACTAGATGGATCTCGCGGTACGCTTCAAGCTCGAGACAGAGCGAGACTAGTTACATTATCAAAGAAGTTTAATACATTTTACTTCATTACTTAGTTTTTGCGCAAAACCGACGAAGCTTTGACAAATCAGAACCCTAATACTCATTACAATAATGTTAAAGGGAAATGACTATTTAACGACTAACAATAGTAATCTAATAATTATTATCCTACCATAATTATTCTTCGTACTTGTAAACAGTAATGTAATTGTAAATTTCATATCTAGTATTAATTCCGCGTATTTTTTTGCACAAATCATATTGCCTTTTCCAGAATTAGCTATCGCAAACTGTTCTATTAATAGTTGCACCGGTTCCCGATAATTCACAGCTTCGTATTTTTTATTATAAAATAATATTTAGTAACGGAGTACAGGAATCGAAAGAACGATAAAAATAAATAGATTTAAAAGCGGGCACCTATATTTGGCGGTGTTGCAACTCGATTAGCTCGGAATAAAATCTCGCGTGGAGCAAGAAAGAGGAGAATGAGGGCTCAGCACTTCGTTAAGCGATGGTGGCCGCTCCGTGGCCCTTAAAATGTACTATATGCTGCGCGAGGCTCTTCATCTTTTCCACGGCTTCAGGATTCATGCGCGCACACAACCATTCTCACCATCATACGAATATACCTCGAGTGGAGCGCGCGAGCTTTCAAGCCAAGCGTTATATACGTCGGGTTTGCTTGCACTTGTGGGTAATATGTACGACTATCCCTCGCTGTATGCTCCCCCCCGCCGCAAGTGTTTCCCTCTCGGAACTCGAGTTTTGTTCTCCACCTATCTGACTAGAGACTCTTAAGTGGGACTCTTCATCAATGAATTTTTTTATTTGTCTTGTAAATGATTTTACGTTTTTTATTTATTGTTTTTACTTCCTTATAGAAGAAGTTATGTGCAACCACCCTTCACTATATTCCACCGTACCCAGGTGGCACTCTTCATTGAATTTGTCGTTGAATATTTGGAAAAATTGAAGATATTATTATAATTTTTTCAAAAAATCAGCAAGCCCAATCTTTTTACGGAGTATCCGGCGTCATGAAATAAGCGATGACACGTTTTTCTCGAGTCTTCACTCGTAAGAAGAAAAAAAAGTAGTAAAAACTTGATATCCACTTAATTATGTCGCATACTAGATATATTCAGGACAAATTTTACTCAGCTGACAAAAAATGCCCCACGCAAGAATTCATCGTCTACCTTATGATTAATACAATTAAACACACTTATTTGTCAAACCTTTAGCATTTTGAATTTCACACATGATTTTATGAATCCAGGTGAAAATTAGCCCCGCGATTTCCTCTGTTATTGCCGGTTAGTCCCGAGCCGACACTCACCCGCAATACACAAACACTCGTTTGCCCCACTTGAGAGAGTCTACCCCAGGGGGGGGCATCACGTGAGCGTATATAATACCCCAACGTGGGAGCTGAACAAACCGCTTGCGTCTCACCCTACTCATCTGTCTACCTGTAACATTCTCGGCCGGTGAAACCTGTCAGCCGTCCCGATTTCTCTCTTTTTGGACAGGCACATTCTGATAAACCGGATTGTTTTATAGTTCCGATATATATTAAAACAGAATCGAAGGGAATTATCTGTTGGCGGAAATGAAAGTACTTTCCCTTTGCCCCTCAGCTTCAGCGTCTTTTTCTTCAGGCTTAGATTGGAGGGGAGAATCGAGGCGGACGAATCGGGCAAGGGTTGTCGTGCCGAAGTAAAATGTGGAGGTGGAAGGTGATTTAGAAAAACGAACTGCTGGCTTGGCACTTGGGTTTTCGCGGGTGGCACGAACCTCTCGCCCCGGCGAAGATTAACACGGGCTCTCATTTTTTCTTCTTCTTTTTTCTCCCGCCGTTGAAAAGGGTACTTTTTTATCGCGAAATTCTTTAAATCGCTCGAGCCTTCCGTGCACCTGAGTGATGTATACATACGTGTATGTAAGAGTCTAGCCGAGCTCGTGAACTAGGAGGGAGTTGGGCGGGAGGTCGAACTGGGCGGGGGCTTAACTCGAGGCGCGAGAACAATTGCCCGTGCGAGCAGAACGCTCGACGTGAATACTTCAGCTAAATGCTCTCAGCGCGTCGAAACAGTTACCCACTGTTTCCACTAGTTGCTTATCGACAACTTCGTCTATCGGCTATAGCTTGCTGTCTCTGAGAACGTTATTACTTTGATGCTGGGAACCATATATGCTTTGCTAACCTTTTTGTTATTTCGATTAACAAAAAATAAGTATTTTAAGAAAAATTGCAAGGTGTATTATTAAAAATGACGTTAGCATATATTTTACAAAATACCATTTGTACATATGGACCTAGACATCGTTTTCTAAAATGGTCAAAGGATTATTTGTGCAATTACAGGTGTGAAGGGGTCGTTTCCGCGGGATATCGAGGGTTTGAGGGCTGAAGGTATCGCGAGGGTTCACAGAGGTCTTGATGGATACGAAAAATGAGAGAGATCCTGAGAATTCGAAGGGATCTCGAAAGATAAGGGGGTAAATGGGGAAATCCCCAGGGACGGAGGGGATCTTAAGGAATCTCGAGGGATAGTAAAGATTTTGAGAGATTTTGTATGGAGAGAATTTATATACATAATTTTGTATTATGTATGAATTTTATATTATGTATAAACCATCATGACTGTCGAAGCATATGAGGGATCTCGAGGGATATCAAAGATGTGCGGAATCCTGAGGATTAGGAGAAATATTGAGGGCGAGAGATCCTGAAGGATTAATTACCCGATGAAATGAAATAAAGTTAATTTGCTTAATATTGGACAAAATTTAACTTTTAACATCGTGTCCGCTAATACTTTTATTTTCATATATATAATAATATGATTGATGTGTTTGAATAGATCATGAACATACGTTGTTTGTGAAATGAGTAAATAAGTACATATAGTTAGTTAAAAAGTATTAAGAAAGTATGACCGACCACTTGCTACTTTTCTCATTACTATGAATAGTGACCTCTTGGCAACGCATTGACTGGCCCCTCATATCACTAATGAGCCGGTTTCTATGCACCATGATGTTCCTGCTCGAGTTTACCCGCATTAACGTGAGGAGTTAGTACATAACTGGCTGCCTCTGTACAGAATTTACGGAGTTCCCTTACATCGTCGCCATGTGACAATTTTAAGCCTGTTGCAGCTCTGGTAGCAAGCTAGAAATAGTCGACAAATAATCTATAATGTAATAGCATGTTATACACATAATATTTCACATATTAAAACGAAATTCCGACTCGAGATATCTGTGCAAATTAAGTATAATAATCGTAATTAATTGAGATTGCATGAAATTACAAATTGATCCCCGAATTAGCGCATTTGTTAAAAACTACCATAATCAGACCTATTAGTGAATTTCTTATTAATTATTTAACAATTGTTAAAGTTTTATACTTCTGATATGAAATATGTACATTATTGAATAATTCTCCAGATGTCGATGCAGTCCTAAACCTTAACTATGTAAAATATTAAATTTTAAGGACGTGCTATTTTCACGTGTTGTATTCTCGCTCTAAGTCAAAAATATACTGAAAAAAAATGCAGATGCTTAATTCGTGGAATAAAAAGCTCGATAAAATTTCATAGACAATGCTCTAAAGTATGAGTCATAAATCCTGGGTGATTGCACGGATTTTCTGTGAGGGTGGGAAAAACCGTGGCCCTTTTTCTGTTGTTATAAAATGCCCTTCAATTATCACGCCCTCGTATAATCCGACAAAATCAAATTTATATTTATCCGTCTAATGTTGCGATAGAAAACTGTCTTCGCTCTTTTGTACCATAGGCGACGAGTATTGCGATTCGTGGTCAAGATAAGGCGATGAAAAATTACGTTTTTCCATTAGAAAGTCTAAATTTCTTTCTGGCGGAATGAGAAACGCGGCCGCAATCTTCAATACGAACGAAAACAGGGTTGACATCGAAGTTGCGGTGACTGCGACTGCTTCCTTGAGTATTTTTTATGACCTTAAACCTAATTGAAGGAGGGCGTCTTGAATTCAACTCCCGTTTCCGCTCCCTCTTTTTTATTTCAAGAGAAACTGAGTGCCGCGCTGCTGCCGCACCAAAATGTCCGTCTAACCGTCCAGACTTAACGGTTATTTTTTGCTTTCCTTGCCAAATCAGTGCTTCACCCTCCGGCCAAGGTTTTTTCAAGTTGTGCCCGGAGTCCTCGCTTTTTTCACAGTGCACCGATATTCTCGAACGTTTTATATTTTACTAACGATGCAAAATAGAAATTCCAGAAAAAATATTCAGCTGCCGGTTGGCCGCAAGTCTGTCTTGGAGAGTTTAACCAACGTGAGGTGGCCCAAAACCATTTGCTGCACTTCTCGAGTCATTTAAATGCATGTTTAATTTTCTTGGTCGAAATTCGGGCAGGAAAATTTTCATCTCACTTATTCTCTGTATATATATACTCGATATGCGATATAACGGGATGTGCTAGCAGTGCGAGAAGACGATATTCTCGGTGGAGAATTCGCAAGTCTCGTAATCCGTGCATTCGCTATGAGCTCGCGTTGCCTTTTCCCTGGAATACTGCTTTAAAGATAGCGAAATCTTTTCGCCAAGTTTCTTACTCTGTGAATATCCTCTCGATATCCAGCATCGTCAGTTCACAGACCGCGGCGTTTGGGGTTAATTCCGGTATACTAAACGCACCGGAGGAAATGTTTTCGCGTGTACTTTCTCCGTGAACGCTTTGCTTGGATATTCACTGGGGTATTCGAGGCGGGATTGCATCTCTACTCTGTAGTATGAGGACTCAAGATTGATCCACGTTTGCTCGACTGATTTAGTCCAAGACTACTCGTGCGCATTAACCAGTAATAGAGACAGTGAAATCAAGTGTACAATGAATTAGCCGAGGGATTCTACAAAAAAAAAATTCATCCGAACTTAAATTGTAACTTGAGACCCTGAATTTCGATCATACCTATACGTCATAGTACTATACGTTACAGTTCTACACGTCATGGTCCTACAGTTTATGGTCATACACCTTATGGCCCTGTACGTTTTGGTCCTACTTATTATCGTCCTACATGTCATAGTCCACTGTGTCTTACATGCATTTGTTATAAAAACTATCGTGTCGTAATCACTAACATTCGGCCCTTGATGCGTACTAAATTAATGTATGATGGTATGTCAACTAATTGAGAATTCACTCATGAATTGAGGTATGCATGCTTCGGTCGCTGTCGTGAGGTCGACAAACAAGGTTTAGTAAAATCTTAAAGCCTTGGTGCTCATTGCACGCCGTTCTATTAGTATTAATAGTGTGATAGACTTAGACATAAGGAGAATGAGAGACGCATCTATGAATGGGTGGACGATATAACTGCATCTTCGAGCTACTACCGAGCTTGGATTCTCGGGTTTGGAATGCTTCACTCGAAGTTCACTGTGATTATTGGTGCAAACGGACCACGATATTGATTATTCGCGATACGGGTCGGCTTCTTGAATAATTTCTGTGTAGGAGGCATAACGGAGGAATTGTTTGCAAGTCGGTATTTATCCGTGCGGTGTAAGCTGTCAAAGGATTATCACAAAAAATGATGTCTTGAAAGCCGTGTTTTGATATTATATTAATACACAGAATAGAGAATCAAAATTTTTGGTATTTTATCGTGCTTTATTTTGAAATTCATTCTTGAAAATCCAAGATGTCACTGTCTTTAAAACCTATTTATAATATGACATATATGTTGGATAAGAAAAATGGCGAATGAAAAATAGGTGGTGCATTTTTTTTTTTTTTTAATGACGAAAAAAGTGTTTTTCTCTACAATAATATATTCTGTCTAATTATTAACTGTCTAGACATATTCACACCGTTAACTTGATATTTATAGGTTTTGCTTCGTTGAAAAAAATCTGAAGGAAAAAAGAAATGTATGAATATATTTAATGAGGTCAATTTTGGGGTCGTTTAATAAAGTGAGGAAGAAAAGCTGTGAAGGGAGGGAGGATAACATACAGAAGGGCGAAATAAAAAAAGGCAAAATCAGCACCGTCGTCACGTCCGCAATACCCAGTCGCTCAGCCACCGTCTACAGCGCCTTTCCAGCTCGTTCGAATAAAGACGTTAATATAGAGTAGTTTGCGCTTATTTATATTCCCTTCGGCATCAGCAAAATAGCGGTACCATAACGGGAATGCGGCTCTCCGGAAATCGGATGTACACGAAAATGGTCACTAGTTTAATAAGCAATTATACGTAATCGTGGTATAAGAATTGCGAAATGTAACTGCCGGAATAAATTGGATAGCACTACTTAGTTTTCATTTGGCTTCCTATCTGATTTTCCGACTCATCTTCTTCATCTTGATAATTTGGCTCGTTGACGGCACAGTAATAATTCTGCACTTCCGAGCTTTTGGGCTCGAGATATTTGATAACAAGTTGAAGAAGATCTCGTGCAGTTGAGAGTGGTTTTGATCTACGAAGAGAAATGAGAAAATCCAACGGAATTCCACTCACAGAAACTTAAACACGACATAGTCCTCCACAATTAAACTGTACACCATACAGTCATCTAAATTTAATTCTACACAAGTTAGCCCTACACGGTTCAATTCCACACAGCCCACTTCGGCAATATTCAGTCCTACATGAATAAATTAGATAGCAGAAATTATCACGCAGTTTCCGCCACATCTCATTTTCCTGTTCATCATTTGAAGACCTGACCCGCTGATTACCCGAGTTTATTCCGAGTTTCCGAGCTGATTCAAAATGTGTCTTGGTAAAAAATAAGACAAAGTTTCCAGAATATTCTTTTAATATGTATGTATCTAGATATTTTATACTATTTATCAATCTTGCGGGTAAGCCTTCGTCTCC
Organism: Clistopyga incitator; assembly: GCA_947507545.1. NCBI lineage: Eukaryota > Metazoa > Arthropoda > Insecta > Hymenoptera > Ichneumonidae > Clistopyga > Clistopyga incitator. The sequence continues at coordinate 9,887,991 of OX382176.1, forward strand.
TACTTCCAAGGTCCTTGCTTTCGGAAAAGCAAAATTGGCAGTGGAACGCCATATTAATAACGAGATAAGGTTAATTACCCAACTTTCATGGAAATTCAGGCACTCGAGGTCGGTACTATTTCCTCTTACTCGAAAGATCTGTACTGCAGGAAACGAGTCCTTCTCGATCTTGTAGGGGGTCTTTCTCTGGTTTATTTGCAGACATGGTGCGGTCGGGTACTAGTCCCCCGGCGGTGTCGGTGAAAGCAAAAGGCGACCCTGTTTGTAATATGTTTCCGCTCGTGCAGCTCTTGCTATCTCAATAAGTTTCCATCTTGCTCGCTGGATGTGAAGACTTCAAGTTCAGTAAAATAAGTTTATTTCGAAAAACAAAAATGATAATTCTTGCGAACGTATGTTTCTTAATAATTTAAGATATGACAGACGTATATTACCAGCGGAGGGGGTTTTTTTTTTTCGATTGGACTTTGAACATTTGGTGACCAGAGGATATTCGAAAAACATTCAATCTGAGGAACGAAAGACATTGGTTTTGAATTGCGATAAATACTGAAAAATCGATCTGCAAGATAATCGCGTAAAGTCTTGTCTCTCCTCTTTGATAATTTCAATTCGTCGATTATTTCTCATACATCGAAGAATCTTCGAATACTTGGGATACTCTGAAGATTGCTAAGCTTTTAATACATACAATATAATCGATGAAAAATGGGCAATAGTGTGTGTGTGTGTGTGTGTGTGTGTGAAAAATATACTCTTAAGGACACTTTGTAGCTAGATCAAATTATGAAGCCATCTTCGGAATCGCGATAACGTTGCGATATCATAAAATATTATACCACCACTATTCGAATGCTTACAATTTAATTGTATTTATCTACTTATGCCAAACTAAACTTGTGCCAAAAGACGAAGATAAAAACACGAAAGAATTTTTTTTTCCCCAGAGTGGAACGCAGTAACAATAGTAGGTTTCCATATCCTTTGCATCAGCCATCATTGTTCTCTATCTATCCTCTCTAGTGTTATGTTCTATTCTTCTTGAGTTCAACTTTTTTTTTCTTATTCCTTATCAAAACAGATTCCTGAGTATCAAGCTATAGTCGCTTGTGCTTTCAAGATGAGCGAATATTCGCTTAAATAGCCTAGAGTGGAAATTTTCAATGAAAGCCCAAGAATCGTGAGACCAACCGCATTGAACACTAGCGCGTTTCATTCGCCATCATATTATCAACTCACGTTATATTTCTCTAGTACACTTCTCTGACATAGGTAATTTAGTTCCAATAATCCATAAGTGTTTGCCTCTAAATGTGAGAGGAAGAGTCATCTCAACGGATAAATAAATACCAACAATATGATAGATCTGATGAATCTGAAAGAAGTATAAAAAAATCGTTTGATACGTCAAAGTTAAAATGCGGAAACCCCTTGACCTATGGGACTCTTTGATTATTGATTACTCAGAATTGACTCCTGTTCAACTCTTCTCCCCGATGACTTGATCCAATTACCATAAAGCATCAATGATAAATAGCACTGCAGCGATAGCATGACATCTAGTAGCCTCATCCCACGTGCGCCATGCACTTCCAATAATCCACAAGCGTTTGCTACCAATGTGAGAGAAAGTCGGGTAGCATCTTAAAGCGTATATACATATCGACAAAATGAACAGGGGGATGAAATCGTAGGGTAGGTCATGGGAAAGACGAGGAAACGAGACGGAGTGTTGGGTCTGCGAATGAGGAAAGCTGTTGGAAGTTGGAGAAAGAAAAAGCTTCGGAGGGAATGAAACTAGGGTAACGTCATCGTGCTCTATCTCGACTTATACCGTCGTCCGCAATCTATATATGCAACGTTGCTGGGTTACGTTTGCCGGTTACGTATGCGGATGCCACTTTCGACTCGCTATTCCAAATACCTCCGGGTATCGTCCGGCCGAAAGATGGCAAGTGGTGTCTTGCATCGCTGGTGCCAATACAAGCTCACTGCTTATCCGCGTTTTCTTGATCTCGCCAATATCCCAATCCAATCGATACGTCGTTTCATCTGTTTGGCATGATGTTCCCTCGCTTTTTCTGTTTTCTGCCCGGTTTTATTGCTGTATTACTATGTACAGATAGTCTCTATGATTTCTTTCGGAGGCGTTGACTTTGGAGAACGCGTATGTCTTATATCGATGATCACGAGAATCATTCCATGGCTGAGCGTATTGTCGGACTAACCAATATCCTGAAACACACTAGGCCAGAAAAGCGCTTTGTTTTGCCAGTTGCGAGGGTTTAATTCAACGTCATCACGTATGGTACTTTTTGAACGGATATTTCGTTCCCATTTATCCGCTGTTGCGACGAACGAGAGAATAGCTTGGTAAGAATTTCGATTCTGCAGGAGATACGTTCTTTGCAATGTTCATGTCGAAATTCGAGCTGCATTCTATCGCACATTGAGAACTGTAGACTTTCGTTATCAATGCCGGAAAGTTTTGGAATCGTATTAACGTTGAATACGACTAAAAATATGTGAAACGTGTAAATATGAATAATATGATCCTCGTCCGAGAAGTACACGGAAAATAAATTACCTTCTGAACCTCCGTTTTCAGCATATCACGTAATGCATAATCCTAAAGAAAAATCAACAGTAAATAATTGAAGTTCCAAAGCTGGGGTGGATGCTTCAGTATACACATGTCAATTAATGCAATATCATCGATATTTAAGAATTTCTACGTTTATAAACTCTCAATTCAAAAATATTTTCGTAATATCATGCGGTTTTGTTTGAATTTCTTTTGCTGTTGTTTGAGATCTGCTTACAGACAATAACATTTCATTTCGACTTAAACATAGTTTTCTTATAAATACGATTTATTTGAATGAAATAAATTCCATTTAATTGCAATAAAGTCCTATTATGCTAACAATCGAAAAAGAAATTTATCAAACAGCCGACCTAACAGGATTTCCTTTCAATCAAATAGAATTAATTACATACAAATAATCCGTATTAATATAAAACAGAAGTTACTTGATACATAAAACCTTTAATTTATACTGAATGGGTCCAATATTTGATGAAATTAAATACATCAGACCGATTTCTCCGGATGTGTGCCGAATCTAAACTGCATTGCTATCATTTATGGGAGCATATCGCTTTTTATGGATTCCAATTTGATAAAATAATTTACAGTGAACAGTGCACGCTTGATTGTTTAGTTTCTTATTTCTCATTTATTCTTTTACCTCCTGGCATCTAAGGTTTCTCGAAAGCTCTATGAGTGTACTAGTGTTGTGAACGCGATGCGAGAATGAGAGAGAAAGAGAGAGCGAGAAAGGGCGAAAAGGTTCTAGCACCCCTGGGGTTTGCGTGTCAGGCGTTCCAGAAGAAAGAGTACCCAAGTCCGTTGATGATATATCTCGCGATCCCGTAGAAGAAGAACCAGAACCGGCAACACGGGTGATCTTGAAGGGTATGTGCAGGACGACCGATCATCGGTATGTCTCAGATACATACGAGCGGACCCTCTACGTACAGGTGCAAAAAGTTCATAGCTACATGGCCTATCGGGATATAACAAAAATGTTTTTGTTGGTATTATTATAACCCGAGGATATTGGTTATTGTGTGAACAGGGTCTGTCAAAGAAAAATGTAAAGGAACAAACGCAAATAGCGAGTCCGAGAATGGGTTGGGCATTTCATGCTACGATCCCATGTGCTAATTTCGTGCATGAATCCTCGATGTATCAACCGCACTCACCAATCCTTTGAGTTTCAACTCTATGTTTCAATGTTTAATGCACCAATCCCGCGGAACGATTTCACCATCGAATTTCATATCAGAATCCCATGTTGCAATCCCACGCTTCAATCCCATGTTCCAACTTCGTTCTCGAATCTAATGTTTCAATCCCATGTTGCAGCCCCGTGTTCGAATCCCATTTTCCAAACCCATGTACAAATCCCATTTATCAACAAAGTTTCAATTCTGTATATCAATCTTATCAGGAACGCACCCAGAGGGGGGTATAATGAATTCACTTAACACAAATAATGCCGGTATTTGATTCGAGTAATTTTAATTTATTTGTTAATTACATTCGTATAAATTTCGAATCCTTTGATTAATGGTTTTTTTTTTCTGGTGGATAAATAACCGATATAATCACTAGATATAGCATCTAGTTAGTCAAAAAATAAAATGCATGAATGTGAAGAGTATATGCATCCGTAATGAGTTTTTTTTTAATCACTCGGAACATGCATAATCAGTTTTCCGTGGTTTTGTTCGTCAAGCCTACTGAAAAATAGTAGAAACGAAAAAATATTTGCTCAAAAATAAGCCTTTGAATTATCTCTAAAAATGTGGTCGATAGGAGAGTCAATTTCTTGATTTTTAGCACAAGTCCTCTTTATCAACAGGTTATTAATAATTAGTATTAGAAAATGAATTATCCTTTTTTTCTGAGTTCCGAATTTCGAAGTCGCAAAAATACCAAATACAAATGATAAAATAAATATAAATATCATATGATAATCGTTGCACGGAATTGAAATCAATAATTGCCACTGAATATTAGCCAGGACTGTCCCGATTATTTGATCATAACATAAATTTCTTATTCTGCATGAAATTATGAAGATCAGACTAACAGTGCTGTTCACCTCAGACAAGGAATTCTCACAAATGACATTTCACGGTTGCGTCAGTCATAGCTTTCGTTATTATTTACCACCTTCGTGCTATGTTGTTCGTCTCCTCTGACATTTTATAGGTCCCGAAGTGGTGGCATTACCCGCGTCCCCAAAATGTCAGACTCCGCGATGGCGTCTTCCTCAGCTTCTCTTCGTTTTTCATACCTACAACTCCCCGACAAACGTACCTTTTTGACGTGTGAGCTGATGTGGGGTCATATCTAAAATCATAAAAGGAAAAACTTGCATATAAAGAGCGTCGCTCGACCACGGAACATTCCCAAACTTTTCGTTTTCTTGTTTTATCTTATTTTTCAAAATGGCCCCTCCATTTCGCGAGGTCATGTGTCATAGGGTCGACGCAAGAGAAGATGCACTGATGCACACGTTTGCTTTTATTTTTATTTATTTTTTTTCCGTCCCTGTTGCCCGAATAATAATTTGATATCGAAGCTCAGATAAAACAATAAATAATGCATCTCTGGTCGAGTCGAGAGCGCGGATGACAGGAAATAGGTAAAATTCTGTTCGGTGAAGCTATCCAACGAGAGAAGGAGTCAGAGAGAGAGAGACAAGGATAGCAACGTTACAGAAAAGGTAACGCATACACGGAAGCACCCAGAATTTTTGTCGGCCAGTCGAGTGTACATCCTGGCATAGTGAGAGCGTTCGCGCGAATTTTGTACAGCGGCAGTCCTGCGGCTATTCCCCAAAGGAGAATATTTATTTTATACTCGAGAATGGATGGTTCGTTGTGCCACGGCTGCTATACCTTCTGTCTCTCGTTCTCTTTCTCTATTTTCTCGTCGCTTATAAATGAGATGTCGTGAACGGGCTCGCGGTCGATGCCAGACATTTGTCCAAAGAATACCAGGCCATTTATGTTATTATCGAAAATGCCATCGTACCCCAAAACCACTGGTCCACAATGAATAGCGTATTCAGCCAGCGAATGCGTCGAAAAAGCTCGTACTGATAACTGCAAATTAAAAGCTATACGTTATTAAAGTGCAGACAGTAAAAAATAATCCAAAGTAAAACGGCGCACATTGCTTCCTTACTATTTTTTACTTTTTGGTCAATTAATTTCGGTTTCTTCGTAGAGCAGAAAATAATGTTGACACGTTAGAGTCTTGTCTTAATCGAAGAAATGATAATGATGTGAAGTCTGTATCTGTGGATAGTCCTTTCAATAAACCACACAGTAGCAGAGGATATGCACCACTTGCGTGAAAAATTTCGATACATCGTACTGTTCGATAGTAACGGGCAATAAAACATTGGTACACGACCGTGAGTGAAATAAAAAGTATATACGAATTACGAATAAAAGTCAATCTCCATAACAAACAGCGGTATATTAAATATTGATTGGGTACAAATTTTGGTTTATTCGCTATAGTTTTGCAAAAGTCCGAAGGCGGATGTAATTTTGTTGAAAAAGTTCAATCCGACGTATAATCCAAATGTTTACCGATCATCGCTAAACTTTTTGCGTAACAGTGCCGAATGTCATTTTTCCTGTGTTGAGGAAATTTCAGTTGATATGGTGAAATTCGACATGAGATACAGCAAAATGTCAGTTTTTCATATATAATGTTATCACATATGTGAAAACAAAAATTACGATAAAATTAAAGTTCGGTTAAGGCGGTAACAAGTAAACGGTCACGATACAGATGTGAACATATTTCGTTGGGGCGTTGAGAAGGCGAAAAATCCTCGTTTTAACGATGGGTTTAACTTAATCACTGTTGGCTTTGTGAAACTGGAGGGGCCTGCATCCCATTAAAATGACTAAACTCTCGAAGTTCAGTCGCCTACCCTGACCTCTCTATACGAAATAAAATCGATATGAGGTTTTTCATTCTCAACAAAATATTCCATTTTGGGTTGAAGCATTTGATATTACCCTCCTAATAAAAAATACTATGATATTTTTCCTTTACAAGTCCAAATATTTAAGTATTTTCAACCCAAATTATTGGTATACCGTAGATATCCTTGTATAATTTTGGCGAAAAATACAAAAATCTACCTATCCAAAAAGATGATTCTTAAATTCATCCTCATTTTTTCGCACGATATCATATTATCTCCATTAAAATGAAAAATTGTTACTGCTTACAATTTTGCTCAATTCGTATAGAATTCAGCATGAAATACCTTGTGTATTCCGCTTCGCATGGAATTCCACATATATGTTGGTTCTCACAGTATGCCTATACCCTAAGCATTTAGTTTCGTATGAAATACGTCAGATATTTTGGCTCGCATGTAACACACATTACATGTTTCATTTCGCGTAGTCCGAATATTTTGGTTCGTATGCGAAATGTACCGTATGTTTCGGAAGTTGGAAATTTGCAGATATAAACTATAAGTATGCTTGACTCCAGCGATGTATTTAGAAAACGACTACCATGACTGTTTCCGTGAATTTAATTTAGTCGAGAACTTCGCATTGAAACCTCATGAGAGATACGAGACCGAAGAAAAAAATCCAGTGCCAGAATGTTTTGATCAATTTAATTCCTATAACTGGATCTCGCATATCCGCCGGTGAACATTTTATGCCCAGACTCAGAGTTCAGAGCTTTCACTCATGAGTCTACCTCTTATTCGTGTGGTGAGTGAAATGCTGATTCACTAACGTTGGCCTGTGTATGCACCAAGCACCCCTGAAACTACAGTTTGCTATTTTCTATGTCGAAGCAGATACGAGCAGACACCGAGCGTACAGCAGTGCCTCGCTGTCGTTCTCTGATTTCCGCGATAAAGTGATTGCCTTTTACGAAAAGAAAACACGCGAGCCTCATCAAAATGTTAGAGGTTGCCGAAATTTCTGTTAAGTGCACTTTAATTAATTTTCACCATTTTTTAAATTCACAACCCTCGAATTATTATATTCATGGATAATTCAACGTTAACACAAAAAGGATTATTGATCTGAGACAATCTCAGTGATGACGATTTCATGAAAAGTAATTCATTTACTGAAACGGATACGCGAGCTTGTCTATCAGGAACATATTTCGTTATTTCATCCATACTAACAATTACAATCGATATAGGTATTACGATATCGATAATTCCGCATGGAATTAAAACAATAGCTGGTAAATATAACAAACATAAATCTTCTTTCAATTCATAGATATAATGAAATAGTAGATCGTGATCCTAGGGCGGAAAGCGGTTACTTCACAAAGGTTGAGAAATGGCGCACAAGTCGAATCAAACGCTCCAATGACGTGAGGCAAAGGCCGATCGTTGCATGGAGCGCTACTCGCTTCCTAACCGCAGTAGGATGTTTGCTTTTTGTACAAGTGCCATATACTGCTTTTTTTCGAACGAATGAACGGTATGTCCCATTTCTTGTGTCCTCACGGGTGTGCAGGAGAACTATCATCCGTAGATTCATACAATCTTCTGCGTGTCTTCATTCACCCAGCATTCTGCGTGCGCAAAATCATTTCAGATACATTTCCGTACTCTTCTGAGTGCATGTAATCATCTCAAATATATTTCCGCACTCTCCCGCGTGCGTGTATGTATCTACATCGGGTATGCATATACGCAGTAATATTATCGCATTCCTTACGATAATACGCCATTTTCGCTACGCGTTAGAGGCACGGAATGAATTCCGTATATGCGTTATAAAAAGATTTGTTTTACACTTTACCTGCCGTTGTTGTAATTTCACGTGCGAATGGAATAATAATTTTAAAAAGAGTCCATCAATGGTTTGGTGCATGAATGTATTCGAATAGAAAATAAAAATTGCAATGTCATGTTGATAATGATCGTTGTTGAGAAAAAATTTAATCCATCATGAATATGATAATACTATATTCCGTACTAATTGTTTCCAGCATTGTTATCTGTATATGATTCGTATAATATTGTTGGCTGTTCACATTTAATTTCGCTGTTGCTAATTTAATACGACTAAGCCCTTTGTTATATACAGTGTAACGCCGGGTTGGACTAATTACGCGCTAGTAGAATTGTCTAGAGGGAAACGTAGCCGCAGTGTTCTGCGTGGAACGCAGCGGGTACTGCTCCTGAAGCAGAAAAGCAGGATTTTAGAATGAGTACAATATCATGCCTTTCACTTCCGCACTAAAAAACGTACATTCTCAACAAAATGTTGTATTAAATTAAGAGAAAAAAATCAACGTTGCACAATTATTTGAAAATTCATTTAAAAAACGACAGAACAAATGTTTCATTGAAATTTCACTAATTTTTCAGAAGATTTACAATTTCGAAGTGTTCGTTTGTAAAACAGTTTCGAGTCTCGTTCTGAAAACTGATAAGCAAATGAGAAATCCAATCGACAAAGTGATTTGTCAAACATTTATGACACAATTCATTATTTTTCCATTTACGAATGGAGTTCACCAGGAGGTAATTTTTTCCAGAAAATGTTTCGTTAAAAATATGTATATTCTTGAAAATTATCAAATAGCATACGATGGCAGTCAAAGGGTCCAGGAACGACAAAGCTTCATTTGAGCGTGTCATCGTGCTTTGTCTGTGAAAAAAATCCGCTGAAAAAAATACTATTCAATTTCAGGGAACCACTCAGACATAATGATGATAATCATAATAACGTAATCACCCCCGGCATGAAAAGAAATCACGATATTATCGAGGGGCTATATGGAGTATGAGACGACGTGCAACAGACGGAAAAAATTACGGGAACACAGCAGGGGCTGTGAACAAATCACAAAAAAACCAATGTCTTCGAAAAGAGGAAAGGGCGGAGGGTGGGAAAAAGGGCTATATGAAGTGCCGTAGGGCGAAGCTGCCCCCTATTCAGTTCTGTAACGTCCCGTCAGTGACGTTCGACGATTCAATCAACGCGACGCATTGTCGTCGTGACGGTGTGGACGTCGCAGTGCGAACCGCCGCCCCAATATCTACAGTACTAATAAATATATGTATACGTAGATAAACACGGGGCAAAATGAACCGCGGGGTGAAATAATAATAGTCGTTTGCCTTAAGGTGAATCTTACCGAAGCGTTATTTTTCGCTCCGGTTGATTTTTCAAACCAAAATCGAGATGTACTGACTGCAGAATTCCAAAACGCAGTCAGTACTTCTCGTTTTTTTCATGCCACTTTAATTGTGGCGAAGAACAGCGCTTTACAGTTTTTGTTACCGACCGAGCAGTAACACATCGTCTTAAACTTTCTAAAAACATTCCGTTCGTTATTTCCAAAATCCATTTACGCTATACGATTCGATGGGAACTTTAACAAATCCTAACTTCGAAATATATTTTATTTTTCAAGGAATATAAAATTGTATGGTCAGAATTGTAGGTAGCAATCAGAGTTGCAAGGATTATATTACATTTCTAATGCATTACCGTTTTCATTGGTTATTAATTTGCAAAACCGTAATTCATTACCCATTAGTTTGCGAATGAGTAGTGGATTCGAGTTACATTATTTATTCATAAAGTGATGGGTGATAAATCTGTGTAACATTCCTTGTGCGGAAAATAATGAGGGATGAATCTGAGTTTAATAACTTGTGCGGAAAGCAAAGAGTGATGAATCTGATTTGAATTATTTGTTCGGAAAGCAAAGGGTGATGAATCGATGGTTTCCAGTGTTTTGGTCGATATTTATGGTCAAATTAACATTAATCGCTGCTGGCTAATATCCAGCTGTATGGATTTAGCCGAGTGATTTTGATTTTTTCGAAATGGAAAATCGACCCGACAATGTTGATCGTACTAGCATCATATCTCAATTCACAAAAGTCGCAACCATAATACATTTCATCGTCCCCAGCGAAAGAGATGTGCGATCACAGTCTTGGCATTGAATTCGATTCTCACTTGACTGCCGAAGCAAGGAGTCACTATTTCGGAGTGTTTTGAGACTATCGTATTTTGCTTCTGACGATATTTTTTTCCAGACTGAAAAAACTAATGAAAACTACAAGTGCTAGAAAAATCTACTGAACATCTATTACGTTTGGTGGCGGATAGTTGAAAAAAGCCAAACGCATTTCCAAATTCGCGAAAGCGTTTCATGTCGCCTCAAGGTTCGAATTTTTGGGTGAAAAACAGTAAAGATACATTTTCGGTATCGTGGGAGAGCCATTTTTCGTTTATTCGTTCCATTTCACCCCGTGTTCCTCTATATATACAAGAGGTAGTCGTAGTAATAAAGAGCGAGAGTGGCTGGAGTTCTCGTGCCGTGGGTGTGACAAATGATGGCGGGCATGTGCTTCCAACTGGGCAGCATGCGGATTCTCCTTTTTCATTTTTCGCTGAACGTCGGTCGGTCCATCCTTCTGTACATCGCAGTAGCAGTGAGAACGAAGCATCACAGGACTGTAAAGGAAAGTATGAGTTTTCTGTAGCCGTGATATCCGAAGCGAGACACGAGAACGCGTGCACGGTGATCTTTCCGCATCCAGTACAGTTTTCATCTATCAGATCCTGACACTCTGCGTGTTTTACAGATATGGGTTTATAGCCGGACTCTTTTGTTTCGTCATTCACTCATGATTAAGAGTGTGTTATCATTACTCATTTGGTAACTGAGAGAACATGTTTCTTTTTTTTTTTTTTTTTCGTTTTTTTTTTCAAAACGTGAATTACGGATAATTAAGGGGGACTTTTCTTTTTGGTAAACGAAGAATTCCATTAAGTGGAAACGGAATAAGGATTTTTCTTCCACTTTCAAAAGCGATCTTGTGCAATGGTGCGCTTGAAATTCACCCTGAGTCTTCTTCAATTTAGCAAAAGGTATCGCATAACCTGTTGCATTTCTGCAGCTTTAATTGTGGCCTTTGTAGCATAATGGATGCCTAGTATGTTTAGCAGGAATCGTAATTACGGTAAAAAGCGAAAACGTGCATATCGTTTCCTTCTCATTACTCGCAGATTTCCCAAATCTACATCTACGAAGAACGACGTTGATAAATTGTGGCTTCACCATGTATAAGTTTGAAAAATGACACTGTCATAAAATTGCAAAAACCATAACGAATTTCAATTTTATTCATGCACGTAAATGAATAAGAATTGCTTCACTTGGGAACTAAGTTTTACTCCAATGGTCCTTCCCATTCCCAACTTATCTATTAGATTTGTCCATTTTTTATCTATGGCATACGTTTTTTTAAAGCGCAAAAAGCAATTAATCAATCTAGCACAACGATTTCACCACTTGAAGTACTTTCAAACATGTTCGACGAATGTATTTGTTTGATTTAAACTGAAAGCCCTAAGGCGGTACATGATTTCGTGGGCTCCAATGTGGCGTGTGATTGCACAATTTTAATCCAACAAAGTGAATTGCCAGTATTTGATCAGACGGGAAGTTCAGTCAAAGGTGCATAAAAATCTCAGCGTCCACGTACAAGGATATCCTACTGTTGACCCAATTTCTGTTTCTGTCTCTTCTGCATGCACATATCTAACAGAACTCCGGTGCAGTAATCAGCAAGTGCACACGGATTAGCAATGGTCGATTACCTATCTGTTCAACAAAGCCAACCTCATGTGTGTGTGTGTGTGTGTTTATAAAGGTACGCAACGCCTCTCCACTTGACTAAACGTGTACACAATTGGTGCTGTGGTCATTGTCAACGTTTCTCCGGTTGTTCGAATAGTGGCAAACCGATGAGAGATAGAATAGGCGGGTTTAGGGCTTTCAGGTCTTTGACGTTTATCGGCTGATAGCCTAGTTGTAAAAGTCTCGAGGGTGAGAAAATCAGGACGAAGTTCCGAAGTTCACGACAACGGGAGATGGAAAATGAAGGTTTTTTACATATCAATCAACTGGGGTCAAAGTGACTTTGATTTATATTTTTTCAGTTACAAATTATAACATAATATCGAATATATTTTCTCATCACCAATTTGCTTCATATTGCCCGGGCAATTATAGGTTATGCTAGTTCAGAATAATGTAATAGCAGAGATGAGTAGAGAGATTGCCAGTGGGGCGATTATTCCTGTTTGCACTTTTTTTCAGCGCCCGACGCGCCACCATCGGAGAGTCTCCGAAACCAGTCCACCTTTTTAATTGGTCGAGATATTTCGAGGCACCGCGCGGCTATTAGAACCACGCTTTTTTGTTTTTTCGTTTCACTCATCGTACGGTCTTTGGCGTACCATTTTTGAGCCTTGTTCGAGCTGTAAAACTTAATTTGAAACGCTCAAGCTGCTCGGAAATACGTACGCCTTTCCGTTTTTTAAAATTTTTTATTTCGTTTATATTTATGCCATGCAAAAATGTGTCTTCTCACCATTCGTTGGTGGGATGATACATTTTTTTTTAGTAAATTCGATGAATAGATAAAGTATATTCAGGTTTCGAGCATATCATTCCAGAAGCGCACGGTGGTCGTGTGGATACCGTCGTGGCTTCTCAAGCGGATGACTTGGGTTCGCGCTCTCACATTTAGGTTCGTTAGGTTCTTTAGGTCCGACATTTAGGTTCTTTAGGTTCTTTAGGTTCTTTGGGTTCTTTAGGTTCGTTAGGTTCTTTGGGTTCTTTAGGTTCTTTGGGTTCTTTAGGTTCTTTGGGTTCTTTAGGTTCTTTGGGTTCTTTAGGTTCTTTGGGTTCTTTAGGTTTTTAGGTTCTTTGGGTTCTTTGGGTTCTTTAGGTTCTTTGGGTTCTTTAGGTTCTTTAGGTTCTTTAGGTTCTTTAGGTTCTTTGGGTTCTTTAGGTTCTTTGGGTTCTTTAGGTTCTTTAGGTTCTTTAGGTTCTTTGGGTTCTTTGGGTTCTTTAGGTTCTTTAGGTCCGAGTTTAGGTTCCCATTGGCGGCAAACAATGCAATGTCAGGTCTGAAAAAAAAATAAAATGTTTAAACGAAAAAAGTAAATGTGAGGACGTGAACCCGAGTCGTCCGCTTGAAAAGTTACGACAGTATCAACACGACCACCGTGCGCTTTGGAGTGATATTCTCCAAACCTGATATACTTTAACTTCCAAACAAATATACTTTACCTATCTACCGAATTTACTGAAAAAAAAAATGTATCATCCCACCAACGAATGGTGAGAAGACACATTTTTGCACGGCATAAATATAAAACAAATAAAGCATAGAAAATCGGAGAGGCGTACGTATTTTCGAGCAACTTGAGCGTTTCAAATTAAATTTTTACAGCTCGAGCAAGGCTCAAAGTGGTACGCCGAAGACCGTACGATGACTAAAACGAAAAAACAACAAAACGTGGTTCTAATAGTCGCGCGGTGGATGCAAACGTAAACTGAGCTCTCTCTCGAGCGTTCAAATTACCCGCAGATATGCCTCGAAATATCTCGACCAATTAAAAAGGTGGACTGGCTTCGGAGACTCTCCGCGGATGGCGCGTCGGGTGCTGAAGATCAAAAGTGCAAACAGGAAAAATGGCCCCACTGGCAATCTCTCTACTCATCTCTGGTAATAGAAGGTTATATTGAAATGGATGGATTGTAACATCGTACTTTGTACATCTAATGGCTTCGTCATGTATATTCCGCGACTACAATTTTCTAAATATAGTATCATTATGACCTAACATTATCGTGTGAAATCAAGTACATGCTGCGCATCATATTGCGGATAATAGGGGGGCGCAGAATAATTCTCTCGTGACCAGTTCTTGGGACACGCAGCTTTCTGAAAAATACAATATAGTAAATGCCACTTTAATGACCCCCTCTGGCCCGCCATATTTTGAATCTCTCCGTGAATGACCACCGCAAGACCGCATTACCTGATTTTTCCAAGTCCCTCTATTAGTGTCTTATGTGTGGACCCAGAACAAGGCCTGGGCAGGAATCATTTCTTTTAGAATACAAGCAAGTTTGGCATCAAATGCAAACGTGCATTCCCTATAACCCCTAGTATATATGCACATTTATTTATAGATTACATTGTCGATTTGTATCGTCGATATTATTTAGATTCCGAACTAAATGTAGAAGTACTGTTCGTTAGCTTGAGAGCGAGCCAAAGAGAGTGAGTGCAACGAACAATAATCATGCGGATTACATCGGCCTAGCCAATTATCCGGGGTCCTTGATGTACTCGTTTGAATCAAACCGAAACGCATCTCTGCAGCCCTTACACTCTAACCGCTATGCCTCTCTAAAGCAGATAGCATTGTACGTGTCGCGATAACACGGAGGTGTGTGTATGACAGATAATCTTTGACATCTCTCCAATGAGCCCCATTGCCCTATTACCTAAAGCCCTTTGATAAGCCATCAAATTAACCTCCGATCTTATACCCACAAGGTTCCATATATCTTGATGCTAGAGGCCCCGGTTCAATTTCATTTTTTTTTTCATTTTTTCATTTCATTCACATGCAACTGTGAACTCTAGAATTTTATCATTGTATTCGTGTATTTCTCGGTCAACACCAATTTTATTTATTTCGTACAGGCATGTATGTCCAAGATTCTCATACTTTTGTGTAAATTCAACACCAGCGGTTATTCTTATGCGCTATCTCGGTGTGAGACACTCAACGTGTCGATATGAAGTAGTACATATCGATTCCGAACTAGTTCATGCCACAATCCATTGGTTTTTCTCGTACTCAAGCCTGCGTGGGCCTGTTGGGAGAACATACTGGTGACATGTAAACAGGGTATTTTTTGCAGTGTGCAATATTCGATTTTCCATGCATTCAATCATATAGTATCATATGCTATATTATGTATAGTGTATACAGATTAATGGTTGACTATTCTACGGGGTCCATGCACCCATACAAAGTTAGTGGTTGCGGCGACCATCTCATATGTATTTACGATGTTCCTATTTACTTCTTGGTAATAGGATACTCAGGGTATCGCCGTTAATTAAGTTATCCGTTCAATTAGCAGTGCATCAAACTTCTCGATTGGTGAATACGTCGACCACATAGAAAAGCTGAAGAGTTAATAGTGCAGTGAAGAATTAGAATACTAAAATTGAATAAGGTCCACATGCGAAAAATTCATTTGAGCATACTCAATTTGAAACTGGATCGTTGAATTCTTTGTTTAGAGATAAACTTCGATCAATGGCGGCGTTTGGTTAGTTTCGTAACCGATGCAATAATGTATAATTGGAAGCAAGCGTATTTTTATAATTGAACTCGGAGGTTATACAGTGAAGTCGTTCGCGAATGAATTATTCAACAAATCGACGGGACTGTTATGAACTTTCAAAATAATAAATGACCACAACAACACAAATTGGATTTGAAGAATTAAACAATATTTTTGCTTGTAACGAACCTATCCAACCTTAAATTCCAACTGTAAATAAACCTTCACCGCGAAAATACGTACGCTTTAGGTTTCAACGATCTGTTGTTAAATAACAGAAAGAAAAAAGACATTAATTGAAATGAGTGGATTAAAATGGGTGTTCGAATAGAGCTGAGCTTAAAGACTGTGAAAGTAATTCATTGGACTCACCGTTGGAGTTTCCTAACCAGTCCCGAGTAGTAAGATCTTTTGTGAAAAGTTGTTCGTGAATTTCTATTGTCGCTGCAGCTAGGAGCATTATACCAAAGACAATTTGAGCGGTATTGTAGCGCGACGGAATAAAAAGTGGGCGGCAGAGAGATGACAAATAGACAGAAGGAGACGAAGCTGCAAGAAACGGCGAATGACAGAAGTCTTGGTAAATACATTCGTGCAAGTACAAATACGAGGACGGAGATGACGTGGGTAATCCTCCTCTTCCTTTCTCCGGCATATATACTGGATGTAGGAATCATTTGTAAACAGAAACTGTTGGACTAGGTTCGGCACAGTCTGAATAATTACTCGGTGCAATTCATGGCGCGCCACAAAGGAAAGGGTCCGACTACGCAGCACCACTACACACCAGCAGAACCGAAGCAACCGCCGGGTTTTCGTGGGCAAGCGAGCAATGGGTTTCATCGCTGTCTAGCTCCACTTCGCATGGGCTTTCACTCTAGAAATCCACGTACCCTGCGCACACAAGTTACACCTTTTTACCTCTCAGACTCGTTTTCTACGCAGTTGCATCGTTTCTCCGGCCTTTAGTATCTTATGAAGATTATCCAGCTTTTTCCCAAACATGAGTAAATGCTATCAATTAAAAACAAAAATCTACCATGATTGACAGTTGATTTATAATCCAATCACGAGCCAGGGAGAAGAAAATCGGCCCAACAACTGATAAATTATCATGGGGTAACGTAGAACTGGACAACTGCGGCGAACATCATTCCTTAGCCTGCGAAAATAATTAAGTTCTTGTCAAGTGATTCGCTAAGCCGTGGCATTTTTCAAAGCTTCTTGGTTAACTTAGGTGAATAATTGTAGATATCATTATAACTAAACTGTCATAACCTTGCCCTCCACCATCTTTTTGAAATGAAGATTTCACGGATATTTATGATTACCTGTCTTGCCCCATTTTTCCCTACGTCTACATTCGCTACTCGACCCTTTTCATCGCACCCAACTCACACTCCCTCGTGCGACTCTTTCTCTCGTGTTTCCCACCTTCAGCCACACGTCTACCCGACTTTCCATTCGTTTTATTCTTCCACTTTTTTTTCTCATTCCGCATCCAGCAAACAGCTCAGTAGGAGGCAGACTTTGCGAGTTCTGTGTAAGCTTTTACACTACTTCTCATCAAATCTGTAGAGCGTGTTCCAGTGACGGTCGGTACATTCTGGCGCGTTTTCCTGTTCCTACTGCTGTCGACTCATCCATGGTCTGTCCGTCATCTTTTGTTACATTGAAGGTTTTTTTTAACAAGCCACATGGTAACGTTTGACGTCGCTACAACAATACTAAGATGTTTTTTTCTATCGTACCTTCGCTGTAAAATCCTCCGTTTCATATGTTTCGTAAAGGGTATCGTTCCAATTTTACGACGCACGTTGAATTCTTGTATTGTCGGACCGCAAAACAATATCCCATTCTGCTGTACAAGCTTTCTTTGTGTCAATCTGTACAGAGAAACACGGAGCGCGCAATTAAGCGAAGGGAAGCTTACAATATTGAGCTTTTGAAAAAAGCGACCAAGTAACTTGCCCGCGTATTCTTATACGATTCCTCAATCACTAGCCGTTCCATACCTTGAAAATCTCATCTTCCCATTCAGCGGAACTTGATGACTTCGCATATAGAAATCGTCGGATCCAGAAGGACGTGAAAAGAGGAATAACCGAATAGAGTCTGTAGCCTTCGAATCGAATACAATTAAATATAGAGGACAATGAGTTCGTGGATCCGCTAAGAAATTGTCGTGCAGTATTCAAAACCATTGTGTTTTACATCACATACAATTAATTCATCTAGCAAACCAGCATTACCAATGTGTTTTTTTTTTTTCTATCCTAATTGGACGGATTAACGTCACCTTCCTTTAATTGTTAGCTTTCATGCACAACTACCTGAAAGAAGTTCAATAAACAAAACACAGGCGAAATTCTTGCATTCAAACCCTACTCTTTGTTTTCAGTCTCGGTCATTTACCTGCAAACTTATGAAGCTATGAAGTGGTACTTTTGTCATAGGATTTTCATTGAGCATATTCCTTAAGCCAACATCATTATCCTTTGATATGTATCGTCGCATTTGTTATCATAAAGTAGAGTTGAGCGTTCGACATCTTATTATTAGACTTATTTTTTTGTTGAGATGCCATCAACGTTTGATGATAGTTTACGGTGGCACTGTATTTTTGAAAAGGCGTATACCCGTTATATGCGATTTTAAGGTATCCCGGACATTTGTCTCGGTTATTTGCAATCCCACACTTCTTTATAACGCGTCTGGCCAACCGTTTATGCACGATAACATTCGTTCTTATATAAAAATCTCAATCCGACGGTTTTACAGGTGGCGTGGCTACGGGTCGACACGCAGACCATCCTAACGATAGCGAGTCACGTTATCACGAAGAATCACCGGATCGCGGTGACGCATAGCGGTCATCGTACGTGGTCCCTTCACATAAGAGACACGCAAGAGAAGGACCGTGGATGGTACATGTGCCAGGTCAACACCGACCCGATGTCAAGCAACACGGGTTTCCTGGAAGTTGTTGGTAAGCTTCAACACGGACAGCTTCAACCAGCTGATAAGTAGCACGTATTGTAATTACGGTATTTATATTCCGGTTACAATTATGACTATCTCGAACAAAAACAAAAAACCAATAGATATTGAGAAATCTATGGGGTATTCCATAACGTGTAAACCGGTCTAAGTTGACACGTTTTTAAAAAGGGTTAGTAACGTTTGTAGGGTATTCGGAGTACCACGGAATCCTAAAAAATATTTCAAATTTTCAATCCATTTTATTCATCAAGAATTCGGGATTATTTATCTATTTATTTTTCTTCAATCGGCCGCCGATCGAAAGCTGCCAAAAAAACTGTGCTATGGCGTTAGGTCATGAAATATAGGGATTCGCGCATACTTTTCGAAAAAAATTTGGGTGAAAGTTGTCTAGATTAATATTGAAGCATTTTTCGATGATATAAGGTAATACTTTTTTTTTCAACTTCATCGTTCATATGGTTCAGACGTAAGGATGTCAATCTATGCTTGTCTTGAAATCGGCAGCATTGCCATTATTTTCAAGTCAACTGACGAGTAGTTGTGACGAAATTCGGATTTGATATTTGAAAAACGTCTAATGAAAAGTTCTTCTGTCTACGACTGAATCGTGCTTTTGTATCAATTATCCTTGAAATCCGTAGTCGTAAACAATTGTTCAAGTCACCAGTGACAAAATTGTGTTCTCGCACTGAGTGTTGGTTAACAAGCAAGATGCTCGCAGATGGCTACAACAGGAATGCGAGATTCAAACTTTAATTAACTAGTTCATGTTATGTGTTACCGGTAATAACGTCATTCCTCCGTGCCACTGAATCGCTTGTGGCGAAGACTACCCATACATTGGGATAAGTTGCCGGAAACTCCACACCAACGATTCTACAACTGTATATACCTCAACCGCCATTTGAAAGTTTCTTTCCCCTGTCGCGCTTCGATATACAGTTTCCCAAACTCATATCGAACATCCTATATCCCTCGACCATTTCCAAATCATCGGAAGCTGAGCTTTTGCCACTTCATCGGGAGTGCGTTGCTCGAGGTGGTTTCCGGCATGATACACGTAAACGCTTGTCACTTCTCTCTCATTACCACGACGGGCGTGTATATAGATGCAAATAAAATTTCCCTACGAACTTACGGCGTTTAACTACAAAGTAGACATTATATATATTTGTATGCATGAAATAAGCGCGAGCAAAGTGTGGCTAGCCAAGATAGAGACCTTGTGTCCGCGTAAACGCCTCTTTTACCGCCTTCCCGCCTGATTTGTGACGTCACGATGCAAATATATGCAAAGTATGGTGCACACCGTCAAAGTATACACACAGAATGGCTTAAATATATGTATACACATATTTATGTATATCTGTATGTATGGAAAGGACGATTGCCCTGTTGGATGGCTATTAAACAGCTTTCTGGCGACGTGCCCTGCCGGTGCCTCCTTTGCACCTCGAGTGGGCTCTAGTAATAACACAGCCACTCTGAATGCACGTTCCCACTTTTTTTTTTAATCTCCCCACTTTCCTTTCCATCCTTCGACGTTTCTGTTCCTTCATCATCATTTTTTTTTAACTCGTTGTTTCGATGTTGTCGTGGGCAGTAAGGAAGGCTACATCGTTCACTTGCTGTTGCACTGCATACATGTATAGAAGTGTATAGTGAAAAGTAGTTCGAGATCCGCACACACGACCAGCCACAAAATCCACTCGTTAAATTTCCCCTTTATCGCCCGAAGAAGTTGCAGCCACGGGGCTGCGAAGGGGAGGCCGAGTGCCGGGCGAATGAGAGAGCACGGTCCGGGTTATCGAGGCGAAAGAATAAGTGATCGTCTCGGAGAACCTTTCCTATAGTATTAGTACTCTCTACTCGCCAGAGCTGCTGAACTCACCTCGTCACCCCCTTCTTCCTATTTTATCCATATTGGTTTGCCCCTCTTTTCTTTTCTTTTCACACTGTGCACATATACAGTGGCAAAAAAGCACGAATGAGCCCATAAATCATGCAGTTTATAGCAAGGTTGCAAGTAACCTATTATGTTTCCACACTACGTTTGTCTATATACGTGATGAATAAATTCAATATTCATCGTTATGAAAAACGTAATATAAATAAAAGGAAAGATGTTTCTCTATCTATGATAATCGTTTGAAAAAATTCGTTGAGTTATGAATCGTAGTAAAGAGGATTTGCTTTTACCGTTTTTCTCGCATAATACCGTTGGATAATTTATTTTCTTGTCTCGTTCGTTTTAGTATCAATAATAACTGCCTCAGATATAGTGCTACATGCGGATCGTGAGAGCGCGCTATCGTATATTTTTTCCCATTGAACGTAGATCGTATTCCATTGTCCCGTAGTTTCCCGAGGCGATTGTATTCTATCCTTGCACGTAACAGATCGAATAGAACATTTTCAATAACACTTTTTTCAACAACATTCTTTGACAGCGTGCATCCTTGCACACAAAGTCGAACGTGGTACAGTTGAGTCTATTCCATTTATTATCGAAATATACCGGATTCCTTCAATATTTGATTTCGCGATCGACTCAATGGACAATTCGACATATAAAAACCTACTACTAGAGAGCAATTCGACATTTTTTAAATAGTCAACGCGTGAGATATTCATTACCCTGAAACAAGTAATTCCCATTTTCATAGTGAATGAGATAATGGGTTGAAATAGCACGGTAACGTTACCCTATGGTACGTTTGAAAGGGATCGAGAAACTTGAAAAAAAAAAATGCATTTTGAATATGGATAGAACTTCTCAGATCAGATCAAGACAGTTCAGGTGAAGACTGTTCAGCATTTTTGTGTTCCTCCGTAAAAAAAGAACCGATAGAAACAGTTGTTGTCACGAAAGGGAATACTTCTATTCAGCGCGTTCCCTGGTAGTGAATAGGAAATGTTTGTCCTGGTGCAAAGGGTAGAGACGCAATATAATAACTCCCGGGGATCAAAACAGCAGACCGATATTAGGCTAGTCCAGATCGGGTCAGGGCGGTTCCGAAGACACCAGTTTATATCAGGTTAAGTCAAGTTATGTAAGTTGGTTAACCGATAAAAATATTGCCATGTCGCAATAAGTTAACCCTAACAATTCTGAATGCTATCACAATATTTACAAGTGAATTCCTTAGATCTCTGCCACGTTAATGGCTGAACCAAAAAATGTGCTATTTCTCCCCGGTCACCGTTCTGTAGTGCAGTATATGCGTTTGTCTTACAAGTGATGTATGTCGAGCTCCCGGTAACCCGTAGAGTTCGCTTGTAGTGAACGTCACAGCCATTCCAAGAAAATCCTGTTTCGTAATGGTCCAACGATTTCACTCAATCACGATTTTCTGGCAGTGGTGTAGGCCACTGTTGTCATTGTTCAGGCAAAAGATACGCAGTTGGTGAAGCCCCTCGATACTTGTCGTTGCCTGGTGTACGAGGAAAATCCGTTTGGGCCAATCGAATGTATCAATGGTCTAGAAGAGAAATGAGAGTAATATTTGCGAGGTGGAACTGCAGCAACAGTGCATCGTTTGTCAGACAATTCATGATCAACGAGTGAAATCTATTCCTGTTGGATAACGGAAGGCGAGCAACCCAAGCGTACGCATCGTTCGGAGTTCCCACCCCCCTCTCATTTCGTTGTGCATCCACACGGTCACAGCACACCTCGACTATACATTACGATTTCGGCGTTGTTTCAGTTCCACCGGACATCCTGGACTATCCCACCAGCACGGACATGGTTGTACGCGAGGGTAGCAACGTTACGATGCGATGCGCTGCTACCGGCACACCCACACCGACTGTCACCTGGCGACGCGAAGCCGGTGGCACCATCACCCTCTCAAGCTGGCGCGAAGGTCAGTGATGTCACCTTTTATTTAATTATTATTTTTTTAACCAACCTGACTGCAGTGCTTAGAATGTGGGTCATGCATTTCACAGGTTTCCCGAACAAGAAGGTCACCCAGGATAGAGACCATCGGGATAAAAGTCACCGGGAGAAGTAACGCGTTCAACAGTGTGTACTCAAATTTCTCTTCACCGATGACTCTACTCAAGTTACCAGTTTTTCACGGTTCCTTTTTGTACGAGTCACCGGTTTTTCACGGTTCCTTTTTGTACGAGTCACCGTCTTTACGTGGTGACTTTTTGTCAATGTCACCTTCTCGGAATAAACTTTATCGACAAAAGTATTGAAAGAACAAGCACGTGTAAATGTTGCTTTCACATAACGGGAGGCCTTTTTCAGGTGACGGTTTTCCCGGTGATTTTTTGAAGGCACCGTTTTTTCGTGATGACTGCTCAAGTCACCTTTTACGTGTGTAAACGATTGTTTGCGTTATCGTGGTGACACCTTGTATGATTCATTTTTTTCAGGTGACCTTGTTTTCAAAAACCTCATTATCAGGACTATTTTCCTGGAGGTGGTCTATTTTTCAGGATAGTTTTGCGAATACTGATTTACAGACATCAGCCATTTTGCAAAACCCAGTTGCCATCGATACTATCTAGAACGTCGTCTTCAACAGTCTAGTGATACTGTTTTCCTGTATTGATTTTTTTTTACTTCTTTTTCGCTTCGAGCAATTTTCGTTTTCCGGAATCACTCTCTCGAAAGTTCTTAAGTACGAATCACTCAACCTCGACACAAAGATGCGCTTTGACGCTGAAAAATATACCGAGCTATTGCATTAAGAAATGAAGAAATAAGCAGCGGATATTTGTATGCATCGCACCTTTCAGAAGTTCTTTACAAACAAAAGACGTTCCCTTCAAAGCGAATGTTTAATCTTTAGAGTATATCGGTGAATGCCAAACGAAGCGAAATGCTGTACCCGGTTAAATGGAACGAAGAAATTTAAGGTGGTACAGAGATACAAATTATTCGATAGCGATGCTTTAATTACTGAGAGTACTGCACTCATTCTGCTCATTAACAAATTTGATCGCATTAACAAAATATTTATACGACAGTTCTGATGATCAAAATTTGAAAATAACAAATTCATCTTATGTTTAAAAAGTATGTGGATAAATGTCGAGACTTCGGTTTTGGAATTTTTTTGACCTAGGCTCGGATTACCAATGTCAACCAAATTCACATTGAACGTTCCAAGCTTTTAAAAGTTGGTTTTACCAACCAACCAAATTTCTCTATGTTGTGTAACGTTGAAGTAGAGAAAATCCATGAAAAAAAAAAAAAAAAAAAAAAAAATCGAAAATGATGAATGGGCGCCGTATAATTTATTCAAGGATCAAATCCTTTGCATTTCGACGTGAAAAACTTGCATATCCCTTATAGCTTTCCTAAAAAGCAGATTCTCGTTTCCACACACATCACAACACTCACCTCGAAGTTTTTCCATGCTCGTGCTTTTACCGTCACAGTTTTTTTGCTGTTCTATTTATTTTATTCTGGTCCTTTTATAGGAGTAGCCTGAGGCAGTGGAGATGGAGCACTTTTTTAAAATCGGAATCATCTCGGCTGTGGTAATGTTGCATTCCTGGGCATTTACTTCAACAGGTGTCAAGGAAAAAGGCAGTTTTTGCTCTTGAATGCTCATCGGATACGGGAGTTGGGGACTTTCTCATTTTAAGATACTCGTGAAAAAGTATAAGATCGCGCGAGCGTTTAATTTCTCCAACGGAGCTTCCCGATCGTTACACTTTATGAGTCTAATATCCACTTAACTTTACATTGAACGAATTGGTCACTACTTTAAAAATTCTTCACACTTCTACTGCCAACGTCACACATTTTTAATATTTCTTATATTTTATTCGGATTATCCCTTCGTACCTCTTATTCAAGCTTTCACCAGAGTGTTGTCGACGACCACTTATCCTAATGAATTCGAATTGGTACGAGGGCCCAAGGAAACTCGTAGAAAAAAATGTTCTGCTGCATCGACTGATTTGCTAGGCGAGCAAAAATATTTCTTGTCTTAGTAGAAAAGATGTACTGCCCGTACATTGTAAAGTGATTTGTCTCGGCGTTGCGGAAAACCTGGCAAATACAGGCTGTTATATTTTCACTGAGTTTCGACTGTTTGAGAATGCATTAGAAACTCAGAAATATTGTCTCTCGATAGGTTCTAACTCTGTTAATATTTTTATTTCGATAAATGTATACATCTCTCTATTTTTTCTAGATAAACTTAAATTTTTAAAGGATTTATATCCCTTTATATTTTTGTTTTTAGAAATGAAATACAGTCAAAAAGTCGTCAAACGTAAAATATATTATTGACGAACGATTCCTAAAAATTAACGACTATTTAAAAGAGAAAATTTTCAAGTCATTGAATGAATATTGTGCTAGCGAAAAAATAATAATAGACTTGCGAAAAGACGACGATTTAATTTTGTAATGCTGTTAGTTCAACCTAAGACGATCTGAAAAATGCTCATGTTTTTTATTTTAATGTGTCACTAGTAACCAACAGCGAGGGTCCTGAATTAGAGATAACGCGAGTTACAAGAATTCACATGGGCGCCTATCTCTGCATAGCCTCCAACGGTGTGCCGCCAACAGTCAGCAAAAGAATCGTCCTCATCGTTCACTGTAAGTACAGGATTTAGATGTCGTGCTTCACGTGATACCCAAGCTTCGATTTGCTATCTTGCGGGATTTGTTCAGAGATTGGATTCCGTCCTCTCTTCTTTGAATCAGCATCAATTCAAGTATTAGTCATTTTTCTCATCATAATACAAAGTTATCAATGAAATACGCATTTCGATTGAAAAAAATAAAAATCTATAACAATAATGAAATTAAACCCTTTGTCGTTTTTCTGTGCTTCGAACGTTTTGAAGGATATAGTGGCATCCGAGAAATAAAATCTCCCTCTTGAGGGATTGAGAGGTACAAAAGGTGGTTGACTGTGTCGCCACATAAGTTGATTCAGAACTGCATACAAAGTTTTTGCTGCGTTTACATCGATTATGTTTACCTTGAATTTAAATAATATGGATTATATTGTATTACATCTGAAATTTTAAACAGTTCCACCAATGGTCTGGATCGAGAATCAATTAGTTGGTGCCTACGAGGGACAAAGACTCGTACTCGAGTGTCACAGTGAGGCTTATCCGAGGCCAATTACGTATTGGACGAAGCCAACTAACGAAACAATAGTAAGCGGTAGGTACACTTCTTCTTTTAGAAAATTGTAATTGCTACGTATATAGTAAGTGGATTTAATGAGAATTGTTTCGGAAATATAGACATTAGCGAGACTCATCTGTCGAGCTGGAGTAAATCATTTCCGTGTTGAACGTCCGACCAAGCCTAGCCATTTGCACTGTTATTCCGGACTTGAGAGTAGACCAGAATTCTGGCTCACTGCTCCTAGTTGAACCTCCACGAAGGAAAATAATTTCTCTACGTATACACTGCCGGGGGGTCTACTGAACCTGATATTTCATAACATCCGGCTTGAATAAGGTTTCAGTATTAAAGACCATTACGAGATAACATTGCAGTTTCTAAAGTTGTTAAGAACATAAATTGGTTGTTCGCTGTCCACTTCTCCGTTCCTCATCAGTTCTTACTCCGGATATAGTCTCGACTTTCATCTATTTTTTTATTAATATGCTTTAGACTCTGGCTGCAATTTTTTAAATATTTCGACATTGATTATCCCAAAAGCGTTAAAAATATCTAAAATCATATCAAATCTTGAAAAAATCGGGGGATTTGCTTAATGAATACTTATTTTTCATTTTAAATTATTGATTGAAAAATTAATCAGTAATTCTTTCAATTTAATATTCTTCAAAATCAAAATTCTTAAAAACGATAGTAATTTTAGTTCCCATTTTTCTCTCATCTAATACTAATAGAATAATATTTTGTATTAAAAATCCATCATTGGACGAGTAGCATTTAGCGGTACATATTTTATGAGCGTGAATATTGCCCCCACTCTCGATATGCCGATCCTCTGACGAGTTGAATGCGCTATTGGGAAATTTCACGATTAGTATCTTCACGCACAACTGCAGGGATATTAAACACGTTGGATGACAAAAACAAGCTCTTCGCCAGTTTTTTCCTCATGGCACGCTTAAGCTCATGTTAGTTGGCGAGAGTACGCCTTCCGGTTCGGAACGGACGAGAGTTTCACGAGTACCTGAATTTATTTTCAAGACCCTGACCTCCATTCCTCTATTTTGCATCATACTAAATTAAGGTTAAACCTGTAAGCCTATGCCTCTTTTTTTTTCATTGTTGTAAAATTTGAATGTGAGTTTCAAAGTGTGTAGAGAAAGAGCCGACTTTGCGACAATAAGATTAGTAGGAGCATTACGTTATGCCGTCAGCCCGGCGTGATGTCAAGTGAATATTTTTAATGGCGAAATGGAATCTTTTTATCGTTTTGAGAACACATTTACATTTCTTTAAGGTCCGATTTTAGTTCTGATGATAATTCGTACAGTGGAAAATATATTTTTGTCGGCACCTCACTTGTTCCTGAAGAAATATCAATTCCGTTTCTAACGCATCCAAATCTGGCAATGTTCTTTATTTGTTGTTAAAGTCTATTATTTTTTTCCATGATCTATTTCTCTTCTTTTAAACGTCCGACCCAGACAAATCAACAACCACTCATTTTTTTCTAATTAAATATTTGTACTGTAATTTCTCATATAGTACAATACTTCATACAAATTATTGGGATTGAAATATTTATGGAATAACTATCTGCATAGCGTGACCCATAAGATCATATTTGCTGGCAAGCCCTAATCTCATTATGTCCCTTTTTTAAAAATACGATTCCCATATAATCTTGCAATTTTTTATTATTGATAAAAGTCCCAACTAGTATTAATTCAATAGAAGAATAAATTTTTTTAAAAATCCATTGCACCTAATTCTCCGTATGCAGGAACTTTTCCACAATTATAACTAATATTCTGTTGTATTGAGTATCAATGTTTTTTCAATTCCGTTTTCCCTTCGTGTCCTTACGGTGAAGCTCTGCAATATCTTTTCCCGGGAACTTCCTGGCCCTCCGTACATCTTCAAAACGATCACAAATTTTATAACACGTAAATGGCTTGGGGCAATTGGAAGAACGTTTATTGGTTGCCTTTCCGGGTATACCACTTATTCATTCTCCGCAAAAACACGATACTTCGCTCTCTAGAGTTTCGGCATACTCCGCATACGAGTTTCGATCGTTTCAGGTTTCATTGTACAATGAAAACCTTCAATCGGTTTTTCCCCTTGCGTTTTCCTCTCTCGTCAGCGACCAACCAATAGTCCTTTCGCACCAGCACATACCGTCAACTGTACAAATTAGCTTTTTAACGAGGGACAGTTGTAATCATGCTCAGTCGGAATTGCGTGTTACACACGTATACGCACGAGCACTCACCGACGACGGAACCCGAGCTTCCGCATGTAGTGCATCGCTTCGTTTTCAAGTCAACATATACACTTCGTTGGAAAGCTCGGTGATGACCCAGCTACTCGTGACGGGCTCGTGTTTTAATTGTCATAGTGATGGTTTGAAACACACACTGGGTGTTGGGGTTGTTCTGGTGTTGTATTCAGGGGAGTGAACAAAATATTGATACACCCGGATTCCAATCTGTTGTATGTTTTAACCAATAGGTTTAGTGACAGTAAGATATTTTGTAGGAGGATCAATGTGTCAGTGGGTATTTTCACAAATGACAATATGGATTAGATGTTTATCCACGGTGTCCGGAGTAAAAAGACTTGAGGTTATCACAAAACAAAAACAACAAAACTGTACGGATACGGTAGCTACTTATGTCCATACGACTTGCCGTTATATGGCCTGGTTGGAGAAGGAAATGCTTGATAAAGACGCAGAAATCATTCAATCATAAAAAATCATCGTTAGAAATCATAAGAAATCATAGTTAGCGATCTAGACGACCCTATGGCTTCAAAATAGATCTTCTTTCTAAAAACAAAATGCAATCGCATGGGAGGGTTTTTTTTCGCCACAAGATGGTTTATGGATTGAAGAACTTTGACATCAACAGAGTGCCAATTCAGAAAATCAATGAGACATTCTCATAAGTATTCATGGAAACTCAAACACCCACACGTGTTCATAATTGACCGACACTCACAGACACTCACGAATGTATTCACACTTTTTCAAGAACGCAAAACTGTTTACAATCACTCATAAGCACTTACGAATACGCTTACGGACACTTTCAAAGATACGCACGGACATTAAAGTTCCTTTTTCCGCGTGCCCATAAAAGTGTTTGTGATAATTATTGTGAGTGCTGACATTAATTGTGGGATCTTTGTGGGAGAGAGCACAAAGCGACTTACGGTCACGTTTTTAGAGTCCCAAGTTTGAAATAACGTTCGTGCTTACGATCAAATTTTACATGTTATTTCACTCTTGAATTCATCTTGGATCGATAAATTCGGCCCCTAGTATATTTAATCGGATACTGATTGCAATTTCACGATTTTTCGCTTAATCGGATCCCTCAAAAGCCAATTTGAAGAAGCTCCTATCTAAAACCTCTGTCTATACTTTCAGATAACAATTACCTCGTGGAAACAGTGCCAATGGGTTACGAGAACACGATGAAGCTTACGATAAAGTCCGTGAGAACGCAGGACTATGGGTCGTTCAGGTGCGTCGCCACAAATTCACTTGGCGAAACGGACGGCAAGATAAAGCTTTACAGTAAGTGTTGAGTGGTTACTTTCATTAAATTTATTATATCTACTGATTTTTCATTTAACTTTTCCCTATCGTCGACCGGCGTATTTTTTGGTTGTGCAGGAAACGTTAAATTCGTGCAAATTTCCTTTCATCAGCTTTTTAATCGAGCGTTTTTCAATTTTCTTCGGTATGCTTTAAACGTTTTACCGTTCACTATCGGCATCAATCAAGCGTAACTAAATTATAGTCTATCAACGCTCGACACAGCTTGAAATTGCTAGTCCGATGTTCGATATTTTGTACGACCCTTGTTAAGTATATATCTATGCTGGTGGTCGCTGTTGACGACGATGATAAAATGGGTAATTGGAACTACCCGATATATGAAAGGTTTTACTATCGCACTGGGTACGTCACTAGCCAGTAGGAAATCCCACGTTCTGTAGACACTTTTTCACCACGTATCCTACGGCGCAAAATACATATTTTCATATTTCCTATTATCGGGATAAAGTAACCTTTATATGATAATCCGAAATAACTTTCGTATAATATTCGAGCGCAGTATCAAAGAGAAGCCATTTTTCAAATTACAGAAAAATTTGTCGGGATTTCCCGTCGATTTTATCACTTTTTTTCGCAAAGTCGGTGAGATTTTTCTCACATTTCTATTGAGGAACAAATCGCAAGTCTTTAGGCATGAAGACAACTACATTTGATTCATAAAAACTTGCCGTAATTGTATTGAATTCTCAGGTCACTGTATTCGGCTCGAGGCATTAGGCAAAAAAAAAATTAACAACACCACACCATACAAAATTGTAATCTTTTTTCTCAACTTTCACTCAAAAAAGACTTTATACGGGAATATAAAAAAATTTCTCACAAAGATATTTCACCATTCGGTTACAGATCATCACGTCATTCGTAAGTGAACTCAAAATGATATTAATTTAACAATTGATTCAGCAATGCACAAAACCAATATACTTTTTGATAATACATGCAACTATGGTAAGTAATAAATACTGGTAATGATGGTTAATTATATTTTCGAGTAGTATGGAAGCTTGTTAGAAAAACGTTGTTTCGTCCAACGATGAAATTTCCAGCAGCAAACAAACTGCGGGTATTACTCCGAATATCATAATTGAACCAAATTCGAATATCCAAATTCCCGTGACTTATTGGTTGAGACTCGCGTTAGATTTGTTCCATGGTCAATTACCGTGCCATTTGCAGTGTTAGGTTGCGAACTCGGTGCAGAGGACGCTTTGTCGTCGTCGTCGTGGCCGTTCAACGATCGATCGATCTCCGTTACATGCTTCGAGATTCGATGCAAATGTGGGAAGGCTCTATGGAACTAGCCATCGAGAAGAGCTAGATTGCTCGATAGAGGTCTCTGTGCCGTTTGCAATCGCGCGTGCTGTTTTCCAACCAGTAACGACGACGAAGAGCGATCTGAACCGGGCCAACCCTCGACCAAGTGGCGTGTTGTCTCTGAGAAATGGTTATGTGGTGTTTTGTCAATGTTGGCGACGTCACTCGTAGGCTGCCGGGTCATTCGCCGATTTGAGAATGACGCCTATACATAGCAAAATCGCATCATGCATGCATGCGGTGAGATTGGTCGATGCGAAGCTACCGCTTCGACGAAAATCGATGCCCCTGGGAGGTTTCCTCTGGCTCTGCCACGTGAATTTTCTATGTGCCTATCTCCGCGGTAAAGCGGAAAAGAGAAGGGAAAGAAGATCGTAATTTTCCGATATCAATCAACTGGCTACACGGAAAATTCATTGCTTCCATTTCGGTACTATACGTGGAAGTGCAAGAGTGCACGTTTGATGTGATGGATTTTATCTTCTTTATATATATATATTTATAAGTGACCTGATGTTCAGACTAGTTTCAGATAACTAGTAACTGATAACAAGTTCTCTTGCAGAAAACGGGCAACAGACGATCGTAGTCATCGTGCACCAGCCTTCCAATTAAAGACACCGTTACTTACCATTCGGCTGACACTTGAGTGAGCTCAGATTTTTTTTCCATCACATTTTTTTTATTCGCCGTTATATGGATGCCCGAGCGAATTCGCTGGCCTCGCTCGAGGGGACAATGCTAACGATGAAATTGCGGGATATGTCACTAGAATTGAGCTTCGATAAAAATTCATGTTCAATTGAAATCACGAGCACAATTATTTTGGATTGGCTGATTAAACCCTTTTGACAAATTCTGTCAACCTCTATGTTAATAGAATTGGCACAAGCAGAAATGAATCCTGACTAACGGAGAGAATTGTGAGATATGTTTGTCAATCTAAAAACCTTTGTTGATCTATTCTCGACAAAGTATACGAATTTTCATAAGATATCGATTATTCAATTCATTGGCTTTATAATAAATTATTATCTGTCTACATTTTACGACATTTTTTAACCAGGGTTAGGGTTCGAAAATAATTGGCCATTTCAAAACTTACCAGTGGACAAGAACGCTGACCATTTCATCATTATAAATATTTGCAAATCGTATTGACTATGCATATGCATAGTGGGATCTTCACTGGAGAATCGTCACGTACAGATTAAGAATGGAAATGCAAGGCGAATACTCGTGGCGTTAGGAGTTTATCGGTTGATGCAGATTGCGCAAGGATTTATGTATAAATAATTTTTCTACCTCCAAGTCTAACACCAGCAAGCACATCGAGTTAGCACTTCTCCATGCGATTCTTTTATACTAAAAAAAGTCGTCTGTCTCTCTCACTCTTGGTTTTTCTTGCTCGAGGCGAGTAATTGGCATCGCCGTTAATTGAACGGCAGGACCCCTTGTGGCTATTGAAATTCTACACCCACCAGTATACGAATTTCAAGCACTTCGAATTATTTTTTTTCCCTCCAGCCAGCCCTTTCTTTCTTCGTTTCTCGTCTTTTTTTTTTATTGTTACCCGACATACGATTTCTCGAGGAGATGAAAGGTATAAATGCAATCGTGCAATAATAGGTAGGAGCCGTAAAAACGTGACTGGATTTGTTGAAAGAAACGAGTGAGAAATTCTCGTATATGATGCCCTATTCATTTTGGCTTTCAATAGAGGTTAAAGTCAATATACGAAGTAGGGAAACGTTTTTATTTTATTTTTTTTTTCATTGTATATACTGTACATCAAAAAAATACGCACGCATTTTTCAATTTTCTCAACAAAATAGAAGCAAAAGATCCGTTTCCATATGAAATTGGGGGTTGCTTCGCTAGCGGATCTCCGTTTTGTTCTAGAAATCATAAATACAATCCTACTGTATGATCGCCATTGACAATATATCAAGAGTCGAGGCGCCGATACGCGAGACTCGATAATGAACTTTTTCAACCCCTTGTGTCGTCAAAGTGCAGTGGTTCGGCACAGATTGATTGAATTTCAGTAATATCCTGAAATTAAATTGCGCGTACCGGACAAGAACCCTTCACGTGAATAAAAAAGTATTTTTCATACTCACTCAAATGATCTTTTTCGTGAAAAGAGAAGTTGTGAATGCATTCCTAATTTATTTTAATTTTTTTTTTCTTTCTAGTAATATTTTATATTGGTCAAGCCACACCAATTCGACCTCGGCTGACCTGCCCCTTAAATTCTCAAGTCTGAAGACTTGAGAATTTAAGATTAGAATAGACTTGAGAATGAGTAGATTATTTAAAACATTTTTTTCACTCATAACTTTTGTAAAAAAATAACAATGTTGGTCGGTATGGAAAGCATTAGAAAAAATTGTAAGAACATAAAAAAATTGTCAAGCTTACACCCACAATGGGCGTGCACTCGCTTCTGTATGAATTCTGTAAAACAGGAAATACATTTCCTGATCCTTGCAATCGATTGAAAGGGTATATTGGGTATAAGGGTATAGTCGTTTTTATCGTATTTCTCGCGCGAAATCAAAGAAAATAATATGGATGATGAGGTTTTTGAAAACAACTCGTCAAGAGGAACACCATTCATTGGGGTGAAAAATGCGATTGCCATTTAAGAAAAATTACTTTGAGCTTGCGGCTTGCAAGCACAATCCTGCAAGCTCAAATTTACATTTACAATGAATGTCCCCCTCCAAACCCTACAACTTGTGTTTCGAACATTTTTACGTAACATACCTTCTTTAGGAGATATTTGGCCGTACTGTTTCAAATGGGACACCCTGTATATCGGCAGGGTCGAGGATTAATTCGAGTCGGCCCAGATTCGATTCCGCGATCAACTCTTCATGAAAAAAAAAGATTCCACTGAGGCTAACTATGCATTCATAGAAGAATAATTAGAACATTTTTCGCAGAAATCGGAACGCAAATTTTTCTAAGTTACTTCATAATAGCTGAATATCTTGTTATTAATTAATCAGGCATACAAATAGTTGTTAATGGTATTCAAAAGCTTTTGCCAAAGGTCTCCTTTCGGGTCTTTTCGTATTCATCCTGGTAGTGCTCTCATTTCATTCAAGTCTGCTCGTGACAAGGGGTCGCTTGCAATCCTGTTCTCTATGCCTTTGCTGAAATGCCCTAGCGCCTGTTTCCAATATGTCAAAGCTTCCACATCCGCTCCAGAGGTTTGCTATATAAGCCGTTGCAAAGTTCCCGATTCAATCCCGAATGAT
This sequence comes from Clistopyga incitator, assembly GCA_947507545.1. Lineage (NCBI taxonomy): Eukaryota > Metazoa > Arthropoda > Insecta > Hymenoptera > Ichneumonidae > Clistopyga > Clistopyga incitator. The sequence continues at coordinate 9,922,115 of OX382176.1, forward strand.
TATTATTTTTGTGGCGAGCACCGTGGGTATTCTCTCGGATCCGAGCCCGAGCGAAAGATACGACTAATTATAATTTGGTCACGTGGGTTTTCCATGTGCATTATGCATTCTTAGTCTAATGAGTTTTATTTTTACCCTCTTAAATCTGTGCCATGAAAGGTCATATTTTATTACCATTTAAAGATCCTCGTTAGGAATATTTAAAAAATTTTTTTACGAATTTCACTCACTTATTTAAAGCATTTATAAATATCTGCAAAAATATAAGTCACAGAAACAAAGTCTGAATACAATTTGTATCTTGACCAGCATCTTTCATAAAAATTGACAACATTTTTTTAGAATAAGGTTTCTTATGCTAATTATATTTAGCACCTTGTACACATATTGCTTATGTTATATATGTATGCAAACTTTGAATATGAACAAAAATCAATTTTACTTTAACAACGTAAACATGAAAAAATAATCTGGGGTCATTCACAAAGCCTCCCTCCCTTCAAAAGGTACTTCAGTAAAATTTGTGCCAAGTATCAAAAACTGTTCTGCGCAGTTCAAAAAATACGTAATTTAATCAACTTAAACACCGATAATTCCATATCGATTTTAACCAAAGTTAACATTAGCCCGATGGATATTATATCGAGTGGAATATTCCGTTCTCAACACGGTCATGGATATGTCACTTCTCCATCACACAGCACGACATTTCGGAGCTTCACTATCGTTATGAATGTCATTTTAATTATCGCACGGGAATCATCGATTTCTCAATCTTCTTCTAATTAAACTCGATTTTTTTATGTGCAGGATTGCCGAAGCCGCCGACAACTGGCAAGCCAAACTCGCGAAGGGATTCGAAGAAAGCGTGGCTGTTGGATCGTGGCAACGATAAGAAATCTGCAGGCATGATAGACGACGCGATGCTGAACGAGAACGGCGAGGACGATGACTCGATCGATTTCCAATCGGCCATATCCTCCTCGTGTTTTCATCGCCGTTTCAACACAATCGAAACGCTTATATTCTCATTGGCGTATCTTCTTCAACGGCTACTTTCACCAACGTAAAGGCGTGTGCCTGATAATGCCCAGTGGCAATGTCCTCAACGCTATTATACTATGTCCCCATCGCCTGCTATACCGCATCGTGATGCAATTAAACTTTAAGACGAGAACTGAGCGCTCGAGGAGAAATTTTCGCGGAGAAGAGTTGAGGGGAAGAAATTGATTTGATTAGGAAAAACGTCGAGTTATATAGCCTCTTCCCAATTGAATGTAATCGTCAATGCCACCTGATGGTTAAAACGAGGAGCAGTGTTCCACTTCACTCGCAAACTATGCATTGACGGACTACCTTCAATCAGACTTTCCAGACTTTTCTTCTTCATCGTCTTTATGCGAATTGGCGATAAAAGGCCCTGAGTACAAGGTCTGGAATGTTTGTGAACAGAGATTGAGGAAGAAGAAAAAACTGATAAAAGGACAAATGAATTTATCATTCTGTCCGGATGCACACTGCGATAACAATCTTTCTCCAGTCTAGTCGCTAACACTCGTTGGGATTGAATGAACATTTTTCGAAGAATTATCGTCTTAAAGTCTTCCGTTCTTAGTCAAGCGAACGATATTTCAAAGCATTGTGATCGCCTGAAAGCTCGGAATCGTTTCGCAACGGTCATTCCGCGATTACTCTAGACATGAAACGTGTCTAATAATCTCGTAACTTGCGTTCGAGTATATTGTAATGTGCAATGTGTAATGTTCAGTATTGTCGGATATAACGCTTGAATCGTTGGCTGCATTGTTATATAGTTTCGTGGATTACATAAGCGAGTCGTGCAGCCGATTCCAAATTGTGCATTCGTGTAGCTTTCCCGTATCTGACGCGCCACACGTTTACCCGTGAATTATATTCTCGGCATCGAATTCATCGGTCCGAGAATGCTTGTTGGGTATATCGCCAATCGGTACGTGGATTTGTGTTTACCTCTCTCTCCCTCGGTTCACCCGATAAGGATTCCGTGTCGGAGCTCTCGATGATAGGATAATCCTCCCGAAGCACGATACAATACCGTAGGGGAGAGTTCGCTAATAGAGGAGCTAGCTAGTGGATTTTGAGACCTTTGATATGCCCGCGTGCGTGATGATTCGCTGCTACAGTTTCGGTGCTAAGTAAATTTACCAATATTGTCCGCAAACCATTGTCACCGACCATCTTTTTGCGTTGGTTTTGATTGCAAGCATATGATGGATGAACCGAGGCCCGAATTTGCTCGTACATTCTGTCGAATGAGCATGGGGAAAACCATAAATAAACGAAATTTACTATGATCTCATTTCATTTTGTTCACCATTTACACGGATAAACCAACACCCAAGTAGGAAGATCAGCCATTATTAAAATTGAGAGTATCTCAATCACTATAAAGGACTAACCTATTGTTCTGATTAGAATTTGGAATGGAGTAACCCGGATTTCCAAATTAACAATCTCTGCGTAATTGATTGAGAATCTTGTCAATATTAACGGAAGAGTTATATTGCTGGGATCTTTGTAAAAATCATTGTTAAGTTTTTTGGAACGATTCTTATCAAGGTTTTTGCCAGGGTAAAAATCAAGGTTCTCGTTACGGACAGTTAAGGTTTACATACGATAATTTTGGGAATATCCTTCCAGATTCTTTGGAGAGCTCTGTAAAATATTAGGACCAAATTTTACCCCTTGCATTAGGTATACGATAAGTTACAGATATTTTAAGTAAGCCATGGACATTATGTCCAAAAAAAGGTCTATGTAGATCTTCTACGATTTACAAAGGGATGTTATTAAGAAATCTATGAATGTGCAATCTTTTACCGATGATACAAAATCTACATAGACTTTTTTTTTAAGTATAAATCATTCTCGTTGTTTTTTCGCGTGCCACTGAAGCCTAATTCAAGTTTAACTAATCTGAATTAGGCTTCGGTTTCGCGCGCTTTGAATCTAGCGATCACCATGTAAAACGGCATGGAGAGAAAAATATAGCGAATTCCAAATCAATCTATCTGGCGATGATTAGTCACGAATATTCGTTTATATACGCTATGAATATCAAATGCTTTCCGTGACTGAATCTACTTTGTCGTCTATATCGCTCACTCGTTCATTCACTTTTATCATCGCCCTACGTGCAAAAGTACTTGTCATAACATTTGATTTTATGATATTAATTATTGAAGCTGTTTGACTAGTTATTGCTGACACCAATTTGGCTGTGTAAATCGATATGCTCGACCGGAGCGTAGATTGAAAGTATCAGTCAAAATTTCCAATAGCTTTTGCAAGGTAATTGCAACGTCGAAGTGTCAATGGAAATCCAATAGAGTTGTGTTGATTGGAAAGCGCAGTGAGAAAATAATTGACAATGACTTTATGAATGTACCCAACAATTTTGATGACGAGATCAAGTCAGGACCATGGCGTACCAAGATTTCGAAAGGTGTTTATACACATTTACGAAAGAGAAAAATCTATGGCGAGAAATTTACAGGAAAAAACAACTCATTTTACGCTAATAAGCATTGGGATGTATTATATGTAGTTCACTGCAAGCGATACTTGTATTGTTGTTAGATGTCGACGAGCGATAGCTCACTTTATTTACTGAACGATCGCTTACCAATTGTGGGAGAAATTGTATTCGTTCGATATAAGGACAAAAATGTCGTTTGCTTCGTAATTTTTTATTATTCACAAATGGCTGTTATTCATAGCCAATGGAAATAGTTCCGATATTTAATAGCTCATTTATGCAGTATCTACCAGTGCACAAGATGACCCAGTAAACACGGTAATGTTACAGCAATGAAGCACTATGTAACAAGTAACATCAGCTATAACTTACATGTAACTTACATGTAAGACATTATTTCCCGCTCGACAATGTTGCCATATTATGGAACATGCGTTGCGTCACGTAATGTTTCCGCTATGAAACAAAGAACATATTAGTTACGTAACCGCAACTTTGCAAGGTAATTTGACGTGTGGTTCTTTTGTGGACTTTCAGTCTGAAACATGACAGTAGACTGAAAGTTCACAAAAGAGCTTCATGGTTTGCGAAATCACTGCCGTTAGAATGGTCAAAAATATAACTGCTGCAATTAAAAGTAGAACAAGTCATTGGCGGCTAATGCCAATCAGTTAGGGAACCTCCGAAGGGAAGCTCCCACTTTTTATTTTGAGCACACACACTCTTTTTCTTTCTTTTATTTATAAAGTGTTTTTACAATCTTTACAGGGTTGCATTGTGTTTATCGTGAATTAACTAAAGTTATACATATTCTGAAAAAGAACTTTAGTAACATGTTTTTAATTACATTTAAAAGGTTTATAATTTGGTGGTTTGCAGTTAAATATAAGTTGGGGTAAAAATTTTCAAATAATCCCATTAGTTTTTAAAAAATGTTCAGCTGTGAAGTCGCTCAGTTTTATAAGGTAAGCTAGGGTGAATCGCTTGCGAGAAACGTATGAATCGTTCGCCATCTAGCGGACATAAAATGCGGTACAAAGAAGTAACGGTCTTGCAATGTTGCCACATTACATAACTGGAACATGTCCATTACAACATGTTGCATTACAATTACACAGTTTTGTTATGTAACTGTAACGAAACTACGGCGTAAAACAGTTATATAACATGATTGTTCAGGATGTTACGGAACCGTTGTGTTATGCATGTTACGTGAGTGTTAAATTTTTTTACAACGTTCTTCCAATGTTGACACGTTACATCACTACAATATTACCTTTCTGTCACAAAAGTGAAATCCTAATTGTTACTCGCACGTTACTTTGCGGTTTCATAGCTTTTGTTATGCAACTGCAACGAAAATATGTCATATCGGGAACATTACCTAAATATAGCAAATGAAACATCACATACTATTCCTACGTCACATAGCCGCAACGTAACGGAAGCGTTACATTATTACAGTCACATGTATTTTGTAGGTTACATTGCTATTCACTATCGTGTTTACTAGGGAGTTATTGCTAGTCAAGTTCGAACTGACATCGGAAATTTCGAAGCCAAAAAACTACTTTGTATATGTCCCATTAGTAATTTACATAAGCTGCACAACGTTTGTATAAATTAATACCTATATTTTTTTTACAGTGATAAGAATTTCCTTACATCTGCACGAATATCCCATCGATATCGTTTAGACGTCTAAAAAAATTCTTCCATGCCTGCTTGAAATGTATCGCTGCAAATTTTCTAGCCCAGGTATTCGACGTATATCTCGCAATCTGAAAGCCTTATGTTATTGTGTAGAGTCATATACCATTGTTGTATCATTGGCTACAAAATATTATAAGTGATCATTTATGAACGTACACATAGATGAGCTTGAATAATGTATACAATAACAAAACAACATGACTGTGAATGTGTTTCGGTGGTTATTCCAAATGTGTAGAATAGGGTGACAATAATCTAAGCTTCGCATTTTTTTCTCCTCAATCTCACCCTAGATTTCGATCATTTGTGGGGAAAATTTCTGGCTGAGATTGCGAAGAAAAAAAGTATAGCTCAAAATATTGTAACCCTGGTATTGATTCTATAATGTACAATAATGCGTGAAGAAAAAGAAATATAATTTCTTGAAGGTAAAATTAATATACATATAAATATACATACATATAGATATAGATATATAATATGTGTTAATAAGTGTATTATACGTGGAGTGAGCCTCAGGGACGTGTAAATATGTTGGGCTGTTGTAAAGTTATGAATTAGTTTTTGCATTTGCCAACACGAGAAAGTCATGTAAATACATTATACATCATCGTGCATCCATATACAACAAATAAATGTTTGAAAATTATAGTTGAATTACGAAATTTTTCTGTACGGAAAAAAATCTGAAAGCTCCCAAATTATCCTAATTGACTCGCAGTCGGTACAATGTCTTGCTTTATCTTCAGTGAATAAATACCCATCCCCATTTGCAGTATAATTGACTAGAAGACCAAACCGTTTTTGGCACCACTCACTGTTTGAGTTCGCCTAAATATTTAAATGAAGTTCTAAAAAGAGCAAGTGTAAGTGGCTCCGATGTTTTTAGCCATTGTCAATGATATTATCCCACAATGTTCTGAAAGAAACCTACTCTTATAGATTGTAAATGTTGCGTCGGTAACGTGCCACCCACCAGCATACCTAGGAGTGACGAATATCCGGTTCTTGGAGGTAGCAGTATTTATCGACCGATGGACTTTGCGACATAAAATAGGGGAGAGCACCGATGGCAACATTACCATTGGCTTGGAAAAAGTTTCGTTGCATGCCGCTAGATGGCGATGTCATAATATCCATGCAGCTCTGTCCGGAGCTTAGATATCGAATGGAACTTAAACATCTTATTCACATTTTTAAGGTAATTTATAGGATAATTCATCAGTTATTCTTTGTTTATCAATAACAACTATTGGTTTCCGCTCTTTCAAAGAACGTTCGAAAAAACTCATCTATTTTACACAAAGGATCATATTTTCAACCTATCTATGACAGAAACATACAATTAAAAATCTAATATATTGATTTACTTGTTTGCAGTTACTCGGAGAGATAGTTTAGTATTTAATTATTTAGGGCTTCATTGTTTTGAAGTGCATATAAATAAGTTCAGATGAGCAAATAATTGCGTAGATGAAAAATCATAACAGTCGTTGAACGAGACTACGAGGCATACATCAGTAATAGAATTTTCTGCAATTAGATTATTGTCTATTCACGAGATAGTCTAGTAAATTTGGAATATCGCAGTGGCGGAGTAGCTTTAGTCGATTATCCAGCTGTCACGACGTTCGTCCCAGTAAACTCCGCAAGCTTAAGTTGCGGGAAGATGTGAGCTTCTTTCATCTGACTTTCTCTTAGTTATTTATCGGCTATCAAGTCCGACCCTTTGGCAAAGATTTTAGAAATGCAATTCCTAAGACTATTGACAGAGCACAATTTAGGACGATTAACAGGTAAATTATTATTGTATTCGGTGAATAAAGAAAATACAAAAATTAATAATTACATACATTTGCATAAGGCAACAAAAATCCACGACCGAATATTTACCAAATATCATAATATGACTTGTATCTCTAAATGATTCTGATTGACGGTTCTGAAAGATTGTAAAAAAAATGTATAGAAGTCTTAATCAAGCATAATGCAAATACATGAAACATCGAAAATGCAGCACTTTTTTGGGTCATTGCATAAACATTGCTTATTATTTGAGAAAATGAAAACTACATTAATGCTAAACAGGGTAAAATGCGTTGGTATAGCGTCTAACAAAAAAGTGTTGGCCAAGAATGCGTGGTTTCACTATATGCTTATAACTATCTCAGAAAATGGTGCAGCGACTTTGTTATACATTTATATATTTCGTCATTGAACAAGCTTCAAAATTTTCTGCGGAAAATTAGAACGCGTCAAGTTTTGATTTTTTTACAAATACAATAATTTAGAGCATCGAACGTTGCTTTGCCTGTGGGAAAGGTGGTTCTTTCCTCTGATTTTCTTTTGCAGAGCGTCTCATCCAAATGCACGTTCCTTTGCTGATCCTCATCTTCATCCTTCCGGTTCGTTTTTTATCGTCTACGAAGTCCGACACTTTGGCGAAGATCTCAAAAATTCGACGACACAGTTGAACGTGATGCAGCAAGCTGCGAGTCAACCTGGCGTGAGATAAGTTTCAAGTTTGATCGAGTCGAGGAAGTTAGCTAGCCACGAGTTAGGTTCTTGCGTGCACTATATACAGTAACATAGGGTGAACGAAAGACCGGCTTAGAAAATGTGTGAAGAACGAAAAACTCTCCGTGTTATAGCAACGGAAGACGTATCTGTCGTTTCTGCTTCTTCATATTCGACGGCGACAAAGTTTTCTTCGCCGAATTTCTGTCTCTTCTCGTGTCGTTTACCGAGCGTCGAGTTTTAATGGAATTCGTTCTTATATAAACTCATATGTCATTTCAGCAGCTGATTCTCTTTTTTTTAGCAATACTTTGCTTTGGGCCACTTTGAACCTAATAATAATAGCGAGTATTTGCAATAGTAATAATCATACTCTGAGGTAATACATGCTTCTTTAGCTGCTTAATCTTTCGCCTGCGAAATGTCGAATATTTTCTACATCAGAGGAATTCATATTCATCGATAGGTGTTTTTAATTGTGACTAAAAACTTTTGAAAATGTATGGAAAAGGGTAGAATTTAACAAAAGGTATTTTTTTTTAAGTGCAATATTCACTGATTTTAATTCTAAAATGTGACGAACTTTTGAGACGAACCATTATTCGCATGTGTTAGGAATAATTTTATAAAACGTACAAAGATAATAATAGTTAGACGAACCCTTGATAAAATAAGAATTTCCGGGTAAGATTTATAGTGAAATTTGACGATGGCCCGCAGTTTGGGGTAACGGAAAAAAAAACTCGGACCCCGGACTGTCCACAGAGGTTTCGAAATATCCTTCGCAAAATTGCTGAACGCTTCGGTTTCTCTCGTGGCAAATACCCGAGGGATAAATTGCTCTGGTCCCTTTTTTTCTGTTTTTTTTTTCCATCCTATGAATGGCTACAAGACTGAGAGAGAACATAAACCTTCTATAAATTCACGGCTGTCGTGTAATAGGTGCGTGAATACGTAAAACCCGCGTGGTTTTAACCATGGAAATAACGAATAAAGTTATAAATCAAGAATTTCTGTAGTATCTAGTACATTTGAACCGTTATGAATGGCCTGTGTACAGGGTGATGCACAATATTTTATAAAATTATTTTTGCGTTATGGTCGTCCATCTCTTGAATACATTTAATTAATCGTTTCTTAGACATTTATAACAGTTCATTAGTTACAAGCACTACAAATTTGAATAATCAGGCCAATCAGAATCACCTCCCCACTCCGATTCCGAGCGCGGGAAAATGGGTAACTCTGATTCGTTCATTCATATTCGAATTTATACATACTTTAAACTGAACAGCGGTTGTGAATTTTTAATTGCGGCTAAGTTACTTTGCTCAAGCGATGCCCTACTTTTATCCTCCAAAAGTTTATAAATAATTCTGGGCACGATTGATTTTAGAAAAAAAAAACCGATAGGCCGTTTATGATTTAATATGAGGAAATTAATTCGGGAAATTTTTATTTATTTTTTCACTGTGAAGAGTTTATGACGAACGAGTGTGTCGTTTGAAAAAAAAAATATATATATATATATATGTGTGGGTATGTGTGTATGTATTGATGCCACTACAGGCATGTAATGGGCGGATTAGGGAATCAACGAATTTTGCTCGCTCGATTTCGATACGTCGTTGTACATGAGAGAGGTGGAACCACCAGCTAGTAACCTCGTTGTAGAACATATGCTGTGGATATAACGCGGCTTGTGGAGCCGCGACGGACAATCGTTTCGTGTCGTAGCTTACACAGAGGCCACGATGTACCGGCTGACACACCAAAACTTGGCAAACTTTAAACGTGCAGCGTGCCGTTGGTCTGTGAGTTGCCCCGAGCTTGTGCTCAGTATAGACACCGCTGACGTCGCGATTCTACGAGCTTCCAGTTACTGGAGGGAAACTTTGCCAAGCTGGAAAGCAATTTGCAGCAATTAAGCATCCCGCACTAAGTTCCCCAAACACTTGTTCTATAATAACTATCGAAACAAACTTGATGCCGCACTGTTAATAATCATGCAGGTATTCGCAAATATGCTTGTGAACTGGGTACCGATACATAAAACCATTTTACAATCCGCATAATCTTTCATAAATTCGATAGCGAATAAATTAATCGTTCTTCGGGCATCAGTCTCTTCCAAGTTAAAAATATATAATTCGAAAGCTAAACACTTTTCGTAGCAAAGATTCTTTTTCTTGATTCCATACATATTAATGAACGTAAAACGTTAGATTTAAGGTAGCTTTCTTGTGGCAAGCTTTTCAAGCGAGGTTCAAAAAATCACTTCTCGTATATTTGAAATTTCGTGCCCATAGAATTTCTTACATCCACTTTTGAGTAGCCGGTACTTTTTTTGCTGAATTTGTGCTGAAGAAATTTTTTTTTCTTTTTTGTTTGTTTTTGTTTGCACGTCTGCATGTAACGATTTCAATTTTTCCTCTTCAGAATACTTAAAGGTTAGGTGGTATAAAGATTCTTTGGTTTGCATAAGTTGCATACACCGAACAGGGAAGGGAATAACGTCTTAGGAGCAAATGGCGGCCGTATCTGCACGAAGGAATTGGGGGCGTGCATTATTTTAGTAATCCATTTCATGAGAAGCGAAGCTATACAGGAGGTGAGCTTCCAGAAATTGTAACGGCAGAGAGCGGCAGTAGCACTACGGAGAACACAAAGCCGGTAATGGCAATGGACGCTTTAATTAGCCTTCCGCGCGTACTTTGCCACGGTTTTATGCTCTTTTGCTGCTCTGGGAGTTTTAGCGTCGGGATCACGACCGACGAGAGAATAGAGAAAGAGTACAAGAAGGAGCGTCCTATCGTGCGCCTTAATTAAGATAAATCGAAGATCTACGCAAAATTTTTACCCGAAGACAATGAACGAAGTGCAATTTAGGACGATAAAGGCGTATTTTATTATAATAGTGAAAATAAAAAAAGGATGCAAAGTAGAACCTTGCACATTGCTTCCTCATTAAATTTTGCTCTTTCAAAGCAACCTCTACGAGAAAGTATTGTGATTGATTTTGGCGTCCTCGTAGAGGAAGTTTTGTAAAGAGCAAAATTTAATGAGGAAGCAATGTGCAAGGTTCTACTTTGCATCCTTGCTTCGAATAAATAACGACATACAAAATTTTGGTTCACTTTCTTAAGTTTTGCGGAGGTTATAGCGAAAATCTCTATTTTCTCAAATATTCAAAATGGTGTAAAATTTGAACGACTACCGATCACCACCAAATTTGGTACATAGCAGGGCTGCATTGTATCTTCTGATTGTAGAATATTTCAGTTCATTTGCTGAGATTCTACGTGATTTATAGCACAATTTGAATTTTTAGTAAAAATTCAAAATTCCATAAAATCATCACTAATCAAATAGCATTTAATGTGTCTCTGTAGTCATGACAAACTATTTAGCCATATCGGCAAACTTTTACCAAAGTTAGAGAGTATACGATATTTTTCGAAAAAATAAAAAATTCTATATAATCAGTATACACGGATATATTTTTTAGAAATCACAGCAATTGAAGAGGAATTAATACTCCACTTGCATGTCAAATGTGAGCTCGATCGATCGAACCATTCGCGAGTTATGGACGATGGAATTTTCGGTTCCTGGAACACACATACAGACACATTTTTAAAACCATTTTTCTGGACGTTTTAAATGATTTTGAGTATGCGAACATGAAAATCGCGAAAATTTTTTTTTTTAATGAAAACAAAGCTCCCTCTATGAGGAACCAAAATATATACAAAATGTTATGTGACTTATTGTTCGTTATGACAAAAAAATTCCGGGGTCAGGTATTTGAAAAATAGTAGGACGACGTCTACTCCTGATGAATGGATTTTTATGATAGCCCAACTGACCACAAATTTTTCCACTGATCGCGAAAATCACAAGTTTTATTTACACCTCGGAAAATTCAATAGGACGACGTAAAACACCTTGAAAAATTTTCTGTGATTGTCACGTAAACGTTTATATGTCGGTTCACTTGTCAATTATGATTAGTTTTATATTTAAAAGTTGTTTATCCACGAACTTCGTAGAAAGGGCGTAAAATGCATGTAATAATGTTCTTGTAGAATTTCTTGTTCTTAAAGCTTTTCTGCAAAATTTTTCATTAATGAAAGATGCTTTGAAAAAATGGCTATTCTAAGAATGTAGGAAATGTGCTATTTTGACAGTTAACGGATTAATATTTTATACAATAACGTCTTTATCGTAGGCTTTGCGAAAGTGTCACTCATGATAGTTTTTTTTTAACATGAAGAACCAGCAGTTTTTCATAAAGATTTACCATAGTAAATCAAAGTGTTAACAGTTGTAATGCCTGGCAGACAGGGTTCGTCGGACGAGGCACTGCAGCATCTCGATGGTTCACCACCGGCGCTCGTTCGCGTCGTCTTAGATAGAGGATAGCGGTTTTATGGAAATTCTTCGCGGTCGAGAGGACGCCTAATGCTCTGAATAATATTCCGCAACCCTGAAGCGGCTCGCATACCTCCTCAACCAGTCCCCGGTGCAAGCTCGCGTATAATAGGTGCCTGTGGGCCTCTCGAGCTGCGCAAACCCGGTAGTAATTGATGATCTTTTTATTCCGCCACTAGAATGGACCTTTTACCTTTATTGGTACTTTTCGAACCTTTATTCGCTTCCTCCTGTTCCTCTCTCAATTATATCATTCGAACCTTGAACCCCAACCTCGTTACACTGACCCCACTCCTTTAATTTTCCAACCCTGAGATCCTGTTCGCAGATTACAATATCAGCCATTCTTCTCCGGATTTATTTTTGTTGCTAACTCTCTTAAATAATTTCAATGATCAGTTTAAATTTACTCCTATAATCTTGGTAAAGTAAAATGTACTTAAGGGTGATTATTTTGATTTTCGTCACATTTGTATTCACGAAAAGAAAACAAGAACAATTGAAAGTCAACAATTGTCATTTTTCACAACCAACCAAAATTTTGTTTATCGGTTTGGTACGAAAGCTCTAACATGTTACAAAATTTGACATTTTATCCCACCGCATTCTGGTGCACAGAATGTCTTCGAAAAAATTGCAGAATTATCCAGTGCTCGATATATTGATTGATGGGATTTAAATTTAGGGTTTCTTGAAATACGAAAATCACCAATACACTTATATTTCTTATATTTAATTTTAGATAGCTGGCTCTCTATAATTGTTAACCGAATTTGGCTAATTAAAAATCATTTTAAGAGGGTTCAAAAAAATGTGAACTGACCGACAATGCTTTATATATGGTACGATGAAATGAGCACGAAACGAGAAATGGTCGATACGTCATATACATTTATCATGTCAGGCATGCAAGCAGATTCCACGCGAAATTCTCAGCCAGAATTGCATCTTGTCCTGAAACAAACGTAAGTTTCACTGGCAGCCTCGCCTTTGACTTGCTTCAGGCGCTTTCCACCGTCGTTCTATCTGTATTTGTGCGGGAGTATTCCCTTTTCTGGGTTTTGGGCGCTGATGCGCGACAACACTGATTCTCGACCCAAGAAACTTTTATTATAGCCTGGAGGGTTTTGAGGAACTTTGCAGAGGCTTGTGTAACGTCGAGAATCACATCGACTTCGAGGACGTATGACACGGAAGACCGAAACATAGAAAGGAAAGAGAGAGCGAGAGCGAGAGAGAGAGAGAGAGAGAGAGGATTTAAAGAAAATGTTAATACCCTTAATAATTTGTTGCAAAGTCGAAGCTTTTTACCACAAGCAGTCGTTGTATATATTCCTGGACATATACTCAAGCCTCCTTGTCCCCGATTTAGAATCACTTTGCTCATCCTTTGCTTTGTGTCCGAGCACAAATCCGGAAAGAATAGGCTTTAGACATTGTCGAGATGTTCCATGCACACGTCGTCATTGTTCGCATTGGAATCTGAACAACACATTTACTAGCCATAGCCACTTCTAACGGCTTACTGAGAATGTAAGCCGCGAACAAGTCCACTTAAAGTAAACAATAGAAATGGTATTGTCAAATGAACAATACCAATTTGTTGAACTTCTTCGATTTCCGAATTCATTTGTTATCAAGTATCTTTATTCTATACGCGTCACGCAATGTATAGAACATAACATATTTTGTGCAATTCAAGCCAAGCTAAAGTCATTTTGCAGGTCAAAAGGGAGGTATTTTTTTAGATGTATAATGAGCCTGTTCATTGGTCGGCCGGTTTGTTGGTTTGTCGGTCGGGCCATTTGTTCGTTCTGTGAATGACATTCATGTATTCGCTAATTACTCACGGAAAGGTGCTGGAATATACTAGCAGGTGCCTATAAATGGTATAGGTGTACATACATACCTATATCGAGTTTACCTTTTGTTCTACGCAGCATCAGAGATTTCCGGAAATATTTTAATCACCTGCTATCGGCGAAGTGATGGGAATCCCGTCTACACGCTTTGATAAAATATTGACATTGCATTTTCGCAAACAAAGGCACACGCTTGTCAATATTTATTATTGAATATCGTACAGACAAGATTTTCAGTCGAAACGATCCACAGAGAAAGAATTTTTCCATGGTATTTGAAAAAGTATGTCGAAAGTTTAATATCAAAATGTTATTTCAAAAAATTGCTTGAAATTTCAAGTTCTGCAAACTTTTTGGAGGTTCCCTATTTTTTCATGGCATTGTAGAATGCGCAAGAATAATTACTTCCCGAGGAGCATTGTTGTGTTTTCTGCTAATGTTCGGTATGAAATAGTGTGTTTTTGTCGTAAAACTCAATTGCAAATTGTAAAACGGAATGACACGTGGATTATGCTTTTCCGGTCTGCGGATCGAGGATTTATCGGTTTTCTATCATACCATGTCTTGCACTACGTTGGATCCCTGTTCTGTCTATGTTTTGCCGAAAGAACTGCGAGGTGTCTATGTCAATGAAACCTTAGCGTTGAACGCGAGTTTTATTCGGCAATACCATTCGTCTATCACAAGCAGTCGGATTAGTGGCAGAAGTGACAGCAACTGAACCCTCCACATTTGCACAGTAGGAGTGAGGCAAAGAGAGGAATGTAATGAATCGGGTGCTTCGTTTGCTCTGCACTTCATAGAAGCGGTCTTTTGACCGGTCACGATAATCCTCGACACAGTGATGGCCATCTATTGCGCGTGCACAAGGACGTAGTTCCCAGCGCGCCCTTTTATTACCCTCATATATGAGGGGTTGCACGCGAATTTAAATGGTAAAAAGCCAAAGCTTCTCCAATATTATTTAATCTTCGTTAATACTTAAGATTGGATAAAAGTTAAATATGAAATGAATATGACATTTATCTATAGCCGTGTCTGAGATACGATTGAATTTCAAAGAGTCCCTTCCTTTCAGATGACTGTACCGTGGAAGATGACGAATTCTAGAAAAAAAATGTACAACAGCTAAAAGTTTTCGTTTTGAATGAATTGTGGAGAGACATTTTTTGTAGAATGAAAGAAAAACGAGTTTGCGCGAGATATTCTTAAAAATGAACGATTTCTTTCTTGTCCAATTATGCCACGTTTCAAAACTCTGAAATTTTAACACAATATTCTCACATAGTTCGCAAATACGTTCACACGTTATTTGAAATTGACCGAGCCCAAGTTTTGACGCTACGAATTATTTTAGGTAGACATTCATGGGAAATTTCGTGAGCTGTTTTTAAAAAATGTCATTGTTTGTGAGCTTGTTGTAAATGACTAAGGTTTTTATTATACCGTGCCGTCGATTCCGGAAATGATAGTATGTTGCTTCTGTTTTTGTGGTATCGTTTTAATCCTTGTGGATAGCTTTTCCAAAATCTGCTTATTTGTATTATAAAATGCGTCCGCCGAGTAGCCTACTGCAATGACTGGCACATTGGTAGGCATTGTGATGCCTATTGAAATATGTATCAGGTTCATTTCAGATGCTCAGCTTACTTCCTTCGAAATGTGTTTGAAGTTCTATAAATATATCGATTTTCTTAATCCGTAAATTAATCCAAATGTTCCAACTTAAGAGTAACGTCCGAAGTTCGAGTTAAATTTAACATTTCAATAGCCATCAGATGGAGGATAACTTCCATCTACGTCTCACACAAAAATGTCACGCTGATCCGTTGATCCATGACAATAGAAACTACTAAGTTACCAGCCGTTCAGCTTTTTGTAAGCTCAGCAATTTATAGATCCGTACCTCCACCTTCCTACTCGATAGCGGCCTCGTGTATTATGAAAGCTATTGAACAACTGTCTGTGTAGAACACGAAGCCAGAATACTTCAGTGAGCGAAAGAGCTCACCCCACGCTGCAATCGAAAAGTCAGAGTGGGATGGAAAATGGTCGCTGAACGATGCAGGAAAAGGAAGAGGAAAGAGACGGAAAACAGTCTTCGACGAGAGCTTCGATCAGGGAAATTCTAATGGATGGAAAAACTTTTCAACGTTCCAAGCCGTACCGGTAAGTAGTATAGCTTACCCGGAAGGGAAAGGGGTTATATATACATCCCTGCACATACTTATACATGTATTTACATACAGTAGAGTTTGTCTAAGCATTCTTGAGCCTCTCGTCCGGCTATTCGGGATAATTTTATTGAGTTGGAACGAGACGTTGCAGTGATTGCTGACGACCTTCTCGTGCTCGAGAGGTTCAAGAAGCTCGTTGGCATCAACTGAAGAGGTAGCAACAGCAGCATACACTACATACATAAAGTAGCGTGATTTCAGTCTGCTTGACTGACTGAGAAGGAGGCAAAAGCTAATCTCCTAAGAGTGGCACAGCGGGGGAGGTAAACTTCCGCATTTTGAGTACTTCGCGTTCCATACGTAAATTGTCCTCCCGGCAATATCGTAAACAGATGCAACGATTACCAGCAGCTGGAAGACGACGGAGACTCTAGTTCTTGTACATCTGCATCTCTTATAACATCAATAGCTGCTACGCGGATTCTCTAAATTCGATTTTGTCATTCGAAACGATAAAATTGTAGTTTTAGCACCGAAAAAAAAGGAACAATTGGTTGAATTGATTCCGAGGAATAAAATTATTTCGTCCAATAAATTAGTTGGTCACGAGACCAATCAGTTCAGTGCCTAGTTTGTGCCTATAAATAAATTGGTTGGCAGCGGACTAAACTGTTGGGTTAACCAGAAAATCATTTAACTAACCTAACTCTGTTGCTTGAAACGAATTTAATGACGCATGTTGATTACGAAAACCAACTACTTCATTTCGTGATTCGAGCTTTCGTATTTCCAAGAATATTATTTGCCAGCAAAGTAGGCCATTCGAAAAAAAGTTGTGCCCTTTGTAATTGACTTTTGATCCATAATTCAGCGTTACATAATCTTTTTCCATTAAGCAACCAAAAGGAACTCATTACTTATAATTTCCAGCAATTAAGTATGCGCAGAACAGCTATCGTGCTGTAGATCTACTACATTCATATTATTGCCGCCAGCGTCTAAAGTTCCATATATTCTCGCTCGTCCTTCCGGAATACAGAACTGTAAAAGCAAAGCGAGTCTCGTGGACGTGAAAGGCTGCAAGAGACGTTTTTCCAGGCGTATAAGCCCGGAAGACCGAAATGATCTGCTCAGGACACACGTACACCACTCGCTCGGCTATCAAACGAACCGGAGAAACGTTGTGGCAGCCTACCGCTTATTTCTGACACTTTACCAACGATTCACAACTGGTAGTTTTTTGCTAAATGGACTCTGAGTAAGGCGAGTGAAAGAGGTACCACGCACGTCATGGCTGCCTATCGTTTTGGTATCTTTGGAGCAGTCTAACTTGTCTCAACAATTTTGTCCTTTCTCCTTTTCATCCTGTTTTACTGCAATCCGAAACGTAGTGCTAAAATGTCAAGGAGATCGCGATGGGCATAGAAAAAGGAACAAGTGAAGACTGAGAGACCGACTCGTCACGACGCCATGGCGACCGCATTCAGCTCTTCTCTTTAACACTGGAAGCATGCGACAGCAACGAGTTGGTTAGCGAGAGAAGTATCTTCTTTTTTCGTCTCAATTCGCTTTTCCTCATACGTTCGCTACTCGATTGGGAGCAGGAACGTATTCCGGCTCGAAAAAAATAGACCACCACGGGTAGAGCAGATGAGTGGAGTTGAAGGAAACGTGAATGAGATGGAAAGTGAGGTGGCTTAAGTACGTTCTTCCTTTTAAAAATGCTTGTTCTTTCGCTTTGCTGTGTTGCCTCTCAGTTTTGAAGAGATTTTATAACAAGGATGGAAGAAAGGCGAGTGGCACTTTTCTTATTATCTGCATAATATTACCACACGGTTAAAATGTTCAAACGCAAATTGTGATTTTAACCGTAGTGGTTAGGAATTAGCAAGATATTTTATGTACATAATTATAGTGATTATCTCGTTCGCATGTATTCCTTCACAACGCTTTAATGAAAATGCAATGGGCAATGAAAAAATCAATGGCACTGGTAAAAAATCTACATCAACAGTATGAAAAGTCCTAGATTTTTTACTCGTCAGGAATGATAGTGCATAAAGTAAGACATTTTCAAGGTTAATGGTACATGTCGTGATACAAATCATTCGGTTTTCATCGTTTTTTTTTTCTCATTTACAGATAGCTCATTTTTTCACTCGGTTTCGCTGGATCTTTCCCTGCTCTAGGTGGCTACGCTATTTGTATAGTAGCGTAGACGGTAACTAATATCGGTCAGTCGCACCCTGCTGACTTTTGCAACACTTACCTTGCTTACCCGGATCTGTCGATCAAAGTCATTCAGAGGATTCCGCTCATTTGTTAACTTGAATCCCGCTATTCAGTAGTTGCTGAAGATATTTCAACCCTTGGAACGGATGTTGAGGGATAACGACTGAACGTGGGTAATAAATGGAGACAAACAAAGTTAATTTGCAGCATTGGATTGCCAAGGATGTAAGCCTAATTCGCAGAGAAAGAAAACTGCAGATTTTGCTTGCCCCTAAACGGAAAATTATTCGTACTATCATTTCACAGAATCATCGTGGAGCTAAAAATTACAACGGCGAATCATCAATTTGCAAATTAAATTGTGAGGTTAATAGGTTCAAGGTGACTTGGTTATTTGGTCTGCCACTGGACTCTGAAAAGGCTTCAAAAGCAGAACCGAAATTACTCGATAACATGTCTTCTCACAACTCTCTCGTAGCGTTAACACTTTAAGGTTTACGTGCACTACTTCCCATATCCACTTATAGCCCAGGATTTTAGGCATTATTTGTTTATTCCATGACACGCTCTAACATAGCGACCGTCTGTTGTGTCGGTCCAAATTCTTAGCTGTCTAGTGTTGCAGGTGCCACGTCATTCTCAAGCCCCGCGGGACCCTGTTCCGAGCTTCCGGCCCCACAGGCAGCAGCAGGAGGAGAAGCAGTAGCAGCAGCAGCAGCAGCAGCGGCACGCGGTGATATATCAAATCTCTTTCTAATAAACGTTGGCACGAAAGAGCCAAGCCCAGGGTTCTCTTTCTATCCCATTCTCCCCATGTTCTATTCACTCTTCTGCACCCTCGACCGGGCTGACTGCACTCCACTATACCTGGCATACGCTCCTTATATTCGCGAAAGAATCATTCTTTCCGTTGTCTCCTGGAAGTATCCAATATGGTGACACCGCACGAACGTCACCTGAAAAACGAGCTACGCTGCTAAGTTAAAGCGGCCGGGTAATCCGGGGGTTTACCTCGTGAGAAAACTCAGATTTAAGTTTATCCCTCCTTTCTTTTCCTCGTGGTGGTTGGTGCACGATGGCCTCACGGAGCGATATTCTCGTCTTTGCGCCATTCCTTCGCTCTCCTTACCCGTAGCTTCGCAACCCTGCGCACAGCCTCAGTGATGCTTTCAGTTGAAGCAAGTTACTGTTCAACCTGGTTGCTCGCGCATCTCGCGCCGTGGAGGCTCTTTCACCGAGATCTCCGACCCCTTCCAACGCTGATGCTCTTGCCCTCTCCCTCAATCTTCTCCTCTTTCTCTTCTTGCCATGCTCATATCTCTCTCCGCCCTCACCCTTTCGACGCTCTCGATTATATTCTCACCCGTTCCTCTCGCGAAACCGAGGTCAGCTTATGAGAAATCCCTCCTGCCGCGTGCTAACACTACGGTTCAGTTCTCGCTCGTCCAAGCAACTCCCCAGAGCTGTCTATTAAATACCTAATATCAACTCATGCTTGGCTCACTCCCTCCGCCGTTTCCGCTTTTTCCGTCGTCTCTCCTCACATCCACTACCACAGTCTCCCTCTTACGCCTTTGCTTTCCGCAGCACCTTCGACCTTCCACATCCACAAGTTCGCTCAGAGGCTTTGGTCCACGGTAACTCGAACTAACTCCCATGGGATCGGCCTTTCACCGTCCTCTTCCAGTTGTCACTATCTCACTCGCTCATCTTACACATTCGCCACCCGAACTTGGTTTCCACCTCTTCGGTACTACTCGGCGACGGTCTCCCTCATACGCTTCACGGTCTACTCGTCGCGGGCACCCGCTTGAAACCTAATCCAAAACGTGCCTCGCCCTCCTTATTCGCATTATCATTCTTGTAGCAGACAACGGAAAGTTTGTCGAGAGACAGGTTTAGAGGGTGCGGGTGAAACGAGGAGTATGGTTGGATAAGGACAGAAAGGCGAATGAAGGGGATAACAGTCAGCGCCCAACTCTCGAAAAGGCTCTCTTGCATTCCGGCGAGACGTGCTGCACAGGTTGGCACAGGAAGTGAGTGTATAGATACGTGGATACTGTATGTATGTACTTCTACATTGTTGAACTGGCTCGAGTGTTTTCAGTGGTACGGTCGAGCAGTCAGCCAACAACTATCCACTCAACCTAAGTCCAGATCGTTTTCAAAGCACTTTGGTAACATTTAATCTAACGTTGAAGGTAACAAGCTGAATGGGGAGTTAAAGGAAAAAAGGCGTTTATTAGGGTACATGGCTGTAATCGGTATATTCTATGAGATATGGAGAAGTCACACGATGTTTGTCTGGGATTGTATGGGATGATTGTAGAAATGGATCATAGTGACGATAGCAATATCTTGAGTTTATACTATGATATATCTACTCAATGTGAATCTAGATCGTATTCGCAGGAAAAATTTTCAATTTTTGGGAAACCTCTTTTCAATTAATGAACGTCTTCATTGAATGTGATCCACGATGATTGTTCCATCAAATAGGTAAAAGGAGAAACGTAAATGTACATCTGATAAATCGCCACTATGAGATATCTTACGAGCAGACGCTTAAAATTGGCTCTGACTTTTCCATGTTGTGTAGAGATCTGCTCAACAACATAATTTGCCTACCGTATCTGTTGTCGTATTTAGATTAGAGCTTTTTCATTATTGACCCTCTTATTCAGAGCGTTGCTTCCAACTCTTACAGAAAATAGCGAATGGAGAAACGACGGTGCCTGTATATTAAAACATCTTATTTTCCTCCTTCATATTTATATTTCACAATCGGGGATTTTAATCGATGAATATACCGGGTGGTATATGTATACGTACTGACTCAATTGCATTGATGATGAGGTCCAAAATACAATATTGGCAATTGGATTTTTCATGGAGGTTAACATTTTTCAGTTTTCACCAGTTAGTCAAAATGCACCTTGTAATGGAAATGGAGAAGAAGGACGAAGGAGCTTTCGTGCAAACGTATGCGATTCTTATTCCGTCGCTATCTTACTGCCGCTTTTTCAGTGGCTTCTTCTTGCTATATTGCTTCACGTGAACATACATATTTATGTAAGATATACAGGTTTTACGTCGCCAGGAGGCCTACGTAACCGTGGAACCCACATAGAACATATAGCCGTAGTGACTGAGTGTGCCCCCTCCGGAATACTTGGAATTTTAACGAAAATCCTAGATCGTGCAGGCCATCGTTCGGGCCCTCGTAAAACTGGACAGCTTGATTTTTTCCCTACCTTCTCTTAATGCTGTCTGCAAATACTCTTCGTGAATAGCGCTTATAGGGACCCTTGAAGCTTTGATCCATCTAGACTAGACTGGAATGAGGACTTGGACATATTCCCCTCTTCAAACAGCTTTTCAACATTTACATACAAATTTTCGAAGAGTCTGAGGTACCGGACCATCAAAAAGCCCTATTCTTTATACAATTTTAAAAGAATTCATTAGCCTCTAAGTATCCTTTTATTTTTTTAATAAAAAGCGCTAGTATTTTGCGAAACAGATTCGAGGAATCTTCAAGATTCTCTTAACGGATCTGCAAAGGTTGAATCGTTTGCAAAGAACCTCAACCACCGAAGTAAATTGCAATACGGCTTATTTGCACTTTGTCTTTCATTCTGTCAGCTAAGTTCGATTCGTAAATTAAACTCTTATATGTACAGGTAAAACAAGAAGCTTGTCATTCTCGTTGTTCCGCTTATTTTTTTCGCTCGAATCGATGAATGGGATATATCGACAAAGACCATTTTCCTTCGACAAATAAATGACATTTGTTTTTTCAATTATCAGCGTGTTCTGTCATGTAGAATCAGCTTACAAGGGAGTAAACAAACTGATTCAACATTTACACAGCCAGCGATGATTACCATGGTGCGGAATTATTGCAAACAAAAGTAATTGAAAATACGCGGTGTCAGGCAGAGCAGAGGAAACAAAATACACAAGTAATACGAGTGAACATTGTCAAAACTTTTTCTCTCTTTCTCTTTTCCTTTTCAATCACGAGCCGGAATTATTGTTTTGAAGAGTTTTTTTACATTACTTCTATCCGATTCAATGTTTTGAACAGAGAAGAAAAAGTATTTAATCCGTGATGCCATTTTATCGATGTAAAAATAGACATTTTTAGAGAAAAACGAGAAAGGCATGAAACTGTATTAAAATCATAAAGGGTAGGGGGGGGGGCAAAGTGGGCTTGTGATAATCTCAGTACTTTTAGGCCTTGAATTGCTGTGGCTAGTTTGATTTTCCATTAAAGGAAGAATAGTTTGAGGTGAAATATTGAAGCCGAGAACTGCAAGAATTCGCAAAAGAGCATTATTTGAAAAATATTAATTCAGCATGCATGTTGATAGACACACTAACAAAACAAAATAAAAAAGATCAGACGTAAACGAGCCTGAATCTTTGCCGTAATTGAAGGAATCGAGTGGAGAATGGACTTGCTGTTAGGAACAGGACCGTCAACTGAATCATGTATCGATCGTCCATGACCAGTCTTCGGCTATCCCTATAGCCAAACACGACGACTCGAGTCGTGGAGGCAAATGGTAATTTATTTAAGAGTCTAGAATACGAGAGTACTGTAGACCCGGCGTGAACCAAGAGATGTTAAAGGCCTGATGATAGCAGTGACAGCCTGATTTTAGTAGTCCACGTGTCAAAGGCATTCTACTCTCTTTTACGAGGCACACAGGACACAAAAACCATCGACAGAGTAAAGAGTCCTGAAAGATAATGTTGTCTCAATTCAGGGGAAGTGACAAACAAGGAGGGCGCAAAACAAATCAAGAGAATAGTACCGCGAACATAAGGATATGTAATCGGAAAGGAGATGAAGCAAAGATAAGTGGTAAAAGAAGGTAACAAAAATACCAGCAAGGTCGATATAACGGACAACGAAGGCAGCAAGAAGAAAGGACTGAAAGCTGAGGGATACAAAGGACCGAACAAAAAATAAACATCCGCGAGAAAATTCTGGAGTCATCCATTACGTGTGTCGGGGGAGATTTCCTCGCGAAAGAGAAAGGAGAACCACTACGAACATTGGTGTCGATGCCGTTGGTCTCAATTGGAAAAGCAAGACACTGGGAATTGGGTGTAGCATGTCGGGGGTTTGGGCCCGAAGTTGCGGGCAGTCTTGCGATGGAGAAACAGAGACTTGACGAGAGTGAGATGAAAGTTAAGGGATTGTAGGGGTCTCGGGGTCGAGCGCAACGGAGCTTTGAAGGAGAGTGAGAGGAAACTGTCAGCGGAGCTTAGATAGCATGGTCGTTCCCAAAGGAAAAACACGGAGCGCAAGAGCGCTATCAGTAGCAACGTGTGTCCTCTGTAAAACCTCTTGACTTTTGCTCGATATGCGACATCTTGAGTGTTTGTGCTGTTCGTTTTATTACACTGGTATTGTATGAAGAGCAGACTTGCAGGGAAATAAAAAGGGATGTATGGTAGAAGTCGATCTGGATGTCGCTTGAACGTGCTTGTGATATCAGCGGTTTCCCTTTTTATTTTTTTTAAAGCTTGTACATCGATCCAAAATACAGTACAACTTATAGTCTTTGACAAATGAAAATGGAGAAGATGACATAGTTTCGTAGATGCGCCGTAATTTAGGGGTGAGAGATCAAATTTGTCGAGTGGTTACCTATCTAAGTATTGACGTCCACGGTGAAATTCCATACACAAAAATTTACATATCCTGAAGTAAAAAGAACGATCATCATATGGGAGGTCCTATGAGGCGTACATATGAGGCCCCTAGGAGAATAAGTGAATATTTATCAGGTCCTTGAACATACTCTGATAAGTTTTCTTCACGGATAGCTGCAAAGCTATTGTAATTTTAAAAAATTTCGTATCGTTGAGGGAAATTTCTGTTAGTTCACTTTACGGATAGATGTACAATTACACGTTGGTCAAACAACGTGTTATCGCGTTGTTCTGCTTTCGAATTAATCCTATTGTTTCTTTGTTGTTCCGAAAATGTAATTCGCAATCCGACGGCGAGGAAAGACGAGATCGGCCAACGAGACATGGAGGCGCAGCGGAGGTTTACACGATTTTATCGTTGCCAATTCGAATCCGGATCTTGCAGCGTCCCCACCAGCGTATGAGACGACTTGCGTGCCGGCGAGACGAGAGGAAAAGAACAAGAAGACGAAGAACCTAAACGAGATCGAGAACGACGAGAAACCCATATGACCAAGTTCCCCACGAGCAGCAGACGACGATTCAACGAAATCCCACAAGTCGCACGCCAACTCGGCACCCCTGAGATTTGCGACGAAAACCTTCGTGCTGCTGCTGCTCTGCTGGGCCGATCAAACTTCGACAAAGTGACGCTTTGTTCCTGATCCTTTCTCTTGCAGCCTCCCCTTGTCGCTGTGATAAGGAGCGCCCGCCCCCTTTTCTCGCCCTGTCTTTCTTCCCCAAGGTTTCTTACAGGTCTTCCAAGTCTGAAGAGCGAAGTAAACTTTGAGGCTTTGCTGATTCGTATCCAGGATATGGCGACCGAAATCGTGTGCAACTCGTCCAAGAAGGATTAACCGTGTCTTACGTGAGGATTTTGATATTACACGACTTTTGTTTTCTGCCCCCTTGTTTGTTGCTCGCGGCTTATTTAGTTTTCGTGTATTTCGGTGGTTGTGTCTGATAAAAGGAGCTTAACCGTCGGAAAATTTTTTACGTCCTCATTATTAATCATGATGCATGAAGAGCATCTTCAGTTCTTTCCACTTTCTCAATACCCTGACGATAAAACAGCTCCAACAAATGGCTTGCGGAAAATCCAACGTCCGCTCGACGCCTCCTTAACTTTCCCTCTACCTCCTCTCTCTTTCTTTCTTTCCGGATCCGCTTTCTGAGGTGCTAACTTCATTTGCCGATTCGCTGGGTAACGCGATTTTAATAACGCTCGAGAAAATAACGTCGCCGTCCTTCATTAGGCGAGCGACGAACTCGAAGGGCTCTTCATGGATTCAAGAAAAGCATGCGCAATTTTATCGTGTTAATGTAAGATGCTAGAGAGGGTCAAACTTTTGACATCTATTTGCATTGCAATTAAGACCAAATGGCTTCACTGCTCACCTCTTCGAAAAAATTACGTTATCAAACATACTTAAATAGAGTATGTTGAAATAATACGTAACGGAAAAAAAAATGTAATTAGAAGTGAACTCTAAAAAATGTTCCGTCACTGAGATAAAAATGGAAGCTCTACCAATGATTTAATGTAACTTAACCGAGTAAACAGCCAAAACTATAAGAACCAACAATAGATGTTATAAATGTATCTTTTCTTGTAAACTTTTTATATAAACTCTTATAAATAATTTATGTATATTACTAACTAGAAATAATTATTCTCTAAAATTCATAGTTCTCAGAAGTCAAGCATTAAATTCCTCGAGTTTTATATAATTTGCATAGCACGTTATTTTTAAATAACTATTTCTATTAATATTATATCTCATACATTTTGTTTTTGTTGGTATTATCTTATTGTTGTGACACTGTTCAGTGTGTAATTTCGACGCAGTGTAAATTGAATTTTTATTGTTTTTAACGTGTCCTTATGGTGGAATAGAGCGGTGACGATATTTTGGTAACTGATACATTTTTCAAAGTGAGATATTTTTACAAAATTTAGAACATGTTGAATTCTTTTGCAGAATTGATGTTCAGTCCAGACATCTGATTCTTGTCCATACTATATCTTACTGCGTCTTAGATTATCGCGTGTGAATTATTCGTTTTCACGCCAGACGTTTTATATTTAGTGCTACTGCTCTTCCCGATCGATTGCCTCACCTCGAAGTCGGCTCATAGCTCTGGTTCTTACGGAATTGCATCCCGTCGGCTCCCAAGAGCGTAACTATAATAAAAGTATTCGTATACAAGCTATTCTACGCTACATACCGATATATATATATATATATATATATAATACAGATAGCACTAGGCTAGCATAACTCAATGTACGAGTCCGACGAAACTCTTAAATATTAGAATCCTATTATGTGCGCGAGGTAAGCTGTGAGTCCTTTGCCCTCAACTTCGCTCTAAAGCAATATTTTCTCTTGTCACGCGCACTGCAAAGATGTTCTTGATTAAAATGAATACATTTGTATGAGAAGCACGAACGCATGCGCTGATATATTTAATTTTATGGGCTAATATAATATAAACATAATAAAGGGCAGTATGGAAACGAGATGGAATGCCTTATATACAGTTTGATATGTACTTAATTAACACATCGATCGTAAATTCAATATGTTGATCTATGCATCGAATCTTCTGTTTTTTTGTAAATTTATTTTCGTAACACTTTCAACCGTGTAAATATAGGATTCGGCGAACATTTGTTTCTCGATTATTTCGTTGGAACTTTAAAATCTGACGGTACTCCGAAAATGATCTTTCTATATTTTTTTCTTTTTACGCACAGAGAGTATCAGTGGAGACTTCGAATCGTATTTCGATATGAAAAACCGGATTTTCTGTGCAAAAAAGGAATAATAAATTTCACTACGATCCACGGCGATTATAAAAAGTTATTGTATTTTCGAACGGTACACATTAAGACATACAGATAAATATGATTTCATGTTTTTTTTAAATGTAGGGCATTTATAGCATATATTTAAATCAGAATTTGCGAGTTGTGTTTATCGATTTCAATACTTTCCGTTTTTACATATTTTGGCGATACGAAAATAAAAAGTCAGTTCTTTAAAATGGCAATTATTCCACCACGTTCAATTGAAAAAAGCTCAATCTTTAAGGTTGTTTTTTCGTTGTCGTCTCATTAAAGTACAACTATTAAAGGTAATAGAATTTTATCTCAGAGCCGAATTTCTATTTTCATTTCTGTGCGTGCAGATAATTAAAATAAAAAGCGATAATATATTCTTTTGATTTTCACGAGGTGTATGAGCATCTCGTCGAGTGTCTCGGAAGAGGATAGGTATGAAAAGGTACCTCGAAGAATAAGGTAGAAGGGCAAGAAGTGCCAAGACCATTTAACGTCCGTGAAAACCGTGAAACAAAATGCTAATGGGCTGGCAGCGAAGCGGCGGAAGGGCGACGACGACGCGGGCGTGCAATGGAGGATCATCGTCGTTCGCCGGTGTGGACTATCACCGTGGGTAAAGCGGGTCCGTAGTTGTACTTAGAAAAGCCGTGGTGCGATGAGAGAGAGAGAAAACTTGGGGGCTACGGAGCCGCGCGCGCAATGTTCATTAAAACTCTGATGGGAAACGTTAAACAGAGAGCATTAACGTTCGCAGGAGGGAAGGTTATGGGGCCTTTAAACGTGCTGGATGCGCTTGCTGGAGAACGGCGAAAGCCTGCTCCAATGAAGCAGCTCCTTAACAGTCTCGGCTACACATTTATCGATGTACCTTAGCAACGCGTTGTAGAGAATACGAGAAAGAGATGAGAGAGGGAACACCTTGTTGAAAGCACCCGGTTTCATCGGTTGTTCACTACAGCCGGAGAGCATCAGCTTGAAATACCTCAATATAATGGCATGCTCCTGTCCAGTCAGGGATTAATCTAGAAACTCGATATTCTGGGTCAGGTGGGTCTATTTCCACAGCATATAAAATGATCGCCATATTAGCATCAAACATGTCTTCAAGAGTGATTCAAATTTCCAATGAGATATTTATGGTTTCCGAAATATCAATGTCATCAACACTTTCACCTTACTTTTTGTTTTTCCCATTTGTCTAATGACTTTCATCCGAGAACTTTTGTGGACCGACGCGACGGATTTTTCCGTCATCCTCGATGATTAAGATGAGATCTTGTGCTTCATATGAGTCCAAAAAGAACTGGCATAGTTTTAAAAAAACCGTAATCGGACACAATAATCATAGGAGAATATGCGTGCTATTCTTTATCAAGAATTTAAACCCAATTATGGATAATTGATTCCATAATACAGAATCGTTACAAGTGCCACTTATCCATATTGTATGTTAATTTCCGCGTTTAAGATCAATTGGCAATTATTTTTTGCACTGGCTAGATACATTATGAGTATAAAATCGGTTCGTTATAATTGAAGTCAATTGAAAATTGTAGAGGCCAGTGAGTCTCTCGTAACCACTCGACAATGCTTAACGTATAATGTTACCGCACCGTTCGATTATTCTCTGGATACTAAAGTTTTCCAACGAGCGAGGAAAATAAAAGGGGGCTTCCGATAGGAAAAAAGAGAGCCAATTTGAAAGGCCGGGAGGACCCAAGGGAAGAGGTCACGGGTCGTCGGACTCTTTGTATACATCCGGCGAGGAAAGAAAAAGGAAACAGCTATTTTTTTCCTGTTGTAAAGTTAGTACTCTTGGGGGTTCGAGGAGAAGAAAAATATTTTAGCATGCAGCCCTAGAATAATCAATGTATATATATATATATATATATCTAGACGATCAGTATCAAAAGCATCCATGGACTCTGGGCTTCGGTATGTAATTTTTTAAATTTTTTCCTTTGTTGCGTTATCGGAGTCTTCTTTTATCGTCCACGGTTCGAGTAAGACAATGAAAAAAAGGCCGATTAATCTGGGGGAATGAGCCGTAACGGAATGAGAAGTTCGGAGGCGTGCGAAATTCCTGGCTAATGGATTTTCATTCATCCTTTTACGATCTCCAAGGACCTTTGGGTTCTGGCTTTCATTCACTATACTTCCCGTTAGTTCCACCGGTTTCCATCATAACCTACTGGGAGTTCTGGAAATTCACGCTTGAGTGGATTTTCATGGCGCTTCAAGATCGACGTGAGTGTGGCAAAGTAGAGGACAAACGTGAAACTTTGTAATGGCAAGCAATCGTCGTAAAGACGCAAGTATAACGAACGCGTTGCATGCTTCAACATGGTATGCGTGCAGCAATCATGCTTTCTGCTATTGAAATTTTCGAATCGCTGCAACGAACCCTGTGGCGAGTGTGTTTATTGCAAACGATAGTTCGAAGCTTCAACCATTCAATCCTGGTCATATATTATTTCAGACTGAACTTTGATCGATGCTTATACGAGTCAGCTCAATTATTTTGGTACCCGGGATACAAGGCGATGAGACAAATTGTACCCTCTTTCTGCTGCGTCCTGATGTCAGACTTTAACGTGGTCGGAAAGTACTACAAAATACTATAAGTACGAAAAATTGAGATACCATGGCGAGAGAATTGAGGAAGTACTAGCACTGTCCTGGGAAAATATTGAAAGTACTAGACAAGTACTGGAATAACATTGGAAAGTACTGGTAAGGTATACATTTACCACTGCATATACCTTAATCAGTTCAATTATATATTCGAATTTCCAAGATGCATACACGTTCTTAAAAATTACTTTTGAATGTGCTGTAAGCACGCATTTAATATCTACAATGTCAACTCAACGCTCCAAAGAGCTTGAGAATGTCTCACCGCTGGAGCTACAAAAATAATGTGATTTTGTGCGCCTGAAAAGGAAACGAAATTGCTCATTATCAAACTTTAAAGCGTACGCATATGCAATGCAATTTTATCGCTTCCTCGGGAGGAAAACGATTAATTTCTATTCAACGGGAGTAATGAAAACCGTACTGCTCGTAGGTACTCGTGATGGGTAAAAAGTAGTATTCTTGCGAACTTGTTGGTAGGACAAAATCTGGCTTTTATGGTTTCGCTCAGGCAAGGAGAGTCACACTCGGTGAAAACCACATATTTTCCACCCTTTTAGAATTATATACATTCTAGCATATGCCTCAACGATGCCCACTGGCCTTGACGAATCTCAAGGTGCCAGGGCTTAACGGAAGTGATCTTTGAAGCTCAGTCACCCCTCCGCCCTTCAACCCTTTTTTGAATGCGCGAAGTTAAGTATTCCGACTTTAATGGTTTTCAGAGTGGCTCTATTTTCCTTGCAATAGCCTCGGAAACGGTCGCGCACAAACCTTCGCACAGGTTTCTGAGGCTCTCATTTGAACTTGCGGCCAAGAAACGCGGATTGATGCTACGCTCTGTCGCGAGTAAAATAAACTTGCGAAAGCGGCGTACGATCGTTCGGATTCCTTCGTTGCTTCGAGTTACTTTTTCTTCTCAACCTTGCTTCACATCTAAATAGACACAGACCAGAATTGAGAATGGACGAAATTTGTAAACAGGATTGTAGAAAAATATTCCAAACGAAAATCAATAAATACAACATACAATAATCTGTGCCTAGTGCCTTTGTGTCGGGGCCATCCAATATCATTTGTCAAATACTGTGGGACGCTGTAAAATTTGAATTTCAACTAAAACCTGCAATGCGAAAAATGAGAAATTGTAACATGATTTTTTTTTTGTTCCTTTAGTAATATCGCAATATCCCATTGACGGAGAATTTATGCTTTTTTGTTATTGTTTTTTAGTGCACACTTGGATTTTGTAACGCTGTTTACTCTTGCACATTTGTTCAGATTTATTCAGATCAACCCATTTTACGGTTCTATATCGAAACGATACAAACCCCGTACTCACAGCTTTTGGAAATTGAATACATAATCCTTGCTGCTGAGCTGGAACATAACGAGAAAACTTAATCGATCACAAAAGGCTTAGATTAATCGTTTGAAATCTCCCAATTGTTCTAGGTCTCATCAAATTATCTTGCTATTCTACACGAATAGGGAACCCGATCTTCATGAATATATTCATTAAAATAAATCACCTCATGGATTCATCCGATTCAGGGCAATATATAAATCTAATTAGCGAAATCAGAGATTAAACATTCAACGTTCAATAACTCGTAGTGAAGCAAGAATTATTGGATAATCATATTCATACATACATTTACTGTCTTATAATCTACTTGCTTAAAACTATGAAATGTAAGCTTCTATTTTTGATGGTAACGCTTGGATATCAAATCGGAAAATAATATTAGGCTCAGTGAAATATTCTTGACTTGCTCATCACATCCGAAGTATGAAAAAATCAAAAGTATTGCAATCGAAAAAAGTAACTGTCAAGTTTTGTTGTGAATATGTGTTTTAAGTGGCTCAGATACTTAGAACATACAGAGTACCTCAAAGAGAATTAAAGAGAACCGCGACCTATAGTAAAATTCGGTGTCCTGTATGTGTCTTCTGTGTATGAATGTACTTTCCATATTGGAATTTGCTTCATCATCTTCACTCGTCTATTACTTTACCTAAAACATGAAAAATAAAGAAAATAAAAATGTCCGTCCTTCGCCTAATACTTTTTTTTTTATTTATGCTCGTTGAAGTTATAGCGGTGGAGAAAAATATACGAAAATTAAAAAAATACTCGGGTAATTGAAAAACGAAAATATTTACTCCCAGACTGCAAGATATTCAGACGGTGAAACAATTTTAGAGTTTCTATGCCTGAGTTTAAGACACATGAACAGAGTCACTAGTAAATTAATAGTCAGCAATAAAAGATTAATTACAGCGAAGAGTATGTTGTCTTATAAATCACTCAAAACGAAATTCTGAAATGTTCGAGTTAGAAAAATATCTGTTTAATAAAACGTAGATTGTGTTGCAGGTCTACTATACGATTGTCACAGTTATGGGATGATTTTTATTGATAAATTTACTAAAAATACTCACAACAAACTTAAATTTGAATGAGAAGTTGCTTAAACGTAAACTGCATAAACAGATTTCGTGGTTGTTAACATTCATCAAGTTGGAATTATAAGGGCGGATATGGTTCTGATTTCACAGTTTTTATGGCTCCCATAACTTTTCGTACAGAGCACTGATTATTCTGTCCGGCTGAGATCTGGTATTCACCACGTCTTTTGATACCTTTCATATTAAAATTATCGAGTCGGAAATTCGAGTTCTCCAACAGTCCCAACAAAGTCATCAATAGTACTAATTTTTGTCTTACAATTCGGGGAAGACATTAGCGGTTAATTCTATCTCTAGCGTATAGCGCATCTGCCCGGATACGTACATCATAGAGTATAGACGGTGTATGTGGTGTGCGGCTGTCTGTGTAGCGGCGGTGCAGCTTGAGTGGCTGCGGAGGTAGGTGCGAGGTGCAGTACCTACTCGAGCTACCCTTACTTGCCGTAACTCGCGCAGCCCTCAACCACTTAACCTCTTCTCCCTTCACTCTCGCTATCGCGCCTCAACGTACTAGCGGATTACGGAGTAACGCGTATAGAAGTGGCACTCTACGAGCTTCACCGAAATCTCACCAGATTCTTGGCTGCGTGAGCGCGTCTTCGGCGCTTCACCTTCCACTTTAACTGTGTTCAGGGTTCTTCCGCCACAAATTTATTCTTCTTTATATATATATATGTGATATATGTATATATACATATATATATATATATATATATATATCAAGCTAGAGCTTAAGTGTTATTTAAAGATATATATCCAAAATTAGTTACTTTCCAATGTCTTGAATTCACGGGCATATTTTCCATCCATAAACTTTGATACTTTTAGTTTTACGTGAAATTAACTAGACTTTTTGATTTAACAAAGTCTTGATTTTTTTCTCACCGTGAATAACACCGATTGTTATGGAGTTTAGTACATGTAGTTATGCTCTCGATAATGGAGTTTTTTTTGTATTTGTACTTACCAACTTTTTATACGTCTTAATAATTTACCGTTTAAATTTTAAAGTAGCTATCTTTTTTTTTCGTTGTGGGAATGGGATATCACTAACGTAATTGTGTAGTTGTCTCAAATTTTTTACATACAGTGTTTTTTAGGTGAATGTGCGGAAAGATTGTGAAGGCTCGATGTTTACATCGTGCGTTGCAAAATGGATGACCGTTTGTAGTTTAAAGCACGGAGCAGGTGATAATTCGCCTACGAGAACCTAATCGAACAAATTGTTTGATGAAATTCCGTTGATTACGTTTATGCATATAAATGACGAAATAACAAATCGTTTGTTTTCTCATCGTTTTTTCCTATTGAAGTGCAGAGAAAACTGTTGAGTGCCGAATTTCTCATGGTTGACACTATTACCACAATTAGAAAATAGTTGTCACCTTATAATTAACTGGACTACCACGATTACTCTGTGTGTACTATATTAACCACATTAACTTTATTAGCCGTGGCTGGCTAAGGCACGTTAACCAGCTAAGCCGTGTTTACCCCTCAGCCAGTTAACCCGATGTCCGTGAGTCGGCCACAACTTAAAGTCCATATGGCCAGTTATTTTCACGTTCAACGTGTAAACAGTACTTTACGATACTAGTGTGATAAAAATGATTTCTGTAAGTTTGCCGCCCGAGCCGGAGGCGAGTGTTGCAATCACACGAGATCAAAAAAAGTTTCTCGCACAATGTTCGTATACAATTTTATACCATTAGTGCGAGAAGTCGCACTTTTCGCACGCAGTGGCATAAAAGTACAAGACAAATTACGACCAGTTATCGGATATCGCTTAAGGTTGATTTTTAACCGTGAATGTACAGTTACTTCCTCGCTGTTGTGATATTTGCAGTATATATACATCAGCATAAATATGACCGGAGCTCAAAGGTGGATCGCTATTCTCTGTGCAAGATCGTGCTCCGGCTCATCGGAGTGGCTTTACGTCGGCGAAGTCGGTGCACCGCAACCCCGACAGACTCGCGAACCACCGGCAGAACGGCAGAGCCACGATTCCTCGAAACTCCTTGGAAATTCTGCACGAATAGGACGACTCCTACCTTCTAGTTTCTCCTTGCCCTCCAGCCGCACTCGGTATAACTTTCCTGCAACGTTGTACGTGCTTCACGTACTACGTGTGTAAAGCTTTCTCTCTCACCTACTCCTCCTCCTCCTCACAAGCGACTTTCCCCCTTCCCCGACGAACTACTAAGTATAAGTAAAGAAAAAAAAAAATTCGAGAATGAAAACGGAACGAATTTAGTGATCGACAACTGGTGGCAAGTACGGATTACACGTATTGTAAGTTGCAAAACGAAGAAAATGGATCTCACCGTGATTCGAAAGCAAAATAAAAACGGCCTCGGAAATCAGTCGCGATGAGAATTTGAAACGATAATTCGCAAGTAAGTTATAGTAAGAATTATAAAAAAGAGTCTCGGAGTTAAGTCTTGGTAGGAATTTCAAAGATTCATTTTGATGATTTGATTGATAAATTCTTCTTGATAATAAAAATTAATATTTCCTCGACTCTACTGATCGATAATATATTTAGCTTCTGTCCTGCTGTATGAAACTGTGGACAAATAACGTATCGTGGGATGTTGATCCATTTTATGTTTGGTGAGGATGGAATATTGTTCATTTTTATTTTGTCTACGTTAATAACATATATTCCGGTGTCGCATTTACTGATGCAGGAAACCGGCTACATCCGGTAGGGTGATTATGAGTTAATTACCTTTCGTCATTGATCCACTATTTAATCAAATTTGTCGGCATTACCATCAGTTCCGGTACACCCATGCATTGAACATACAATGTTATTTGTATCATGTGATAAATCGGTTTCGCATTTCGGATTGGTACAAATTTATTCAGCCGTATTCTATTCTATAAGATTCAAGCGCCAATGTTAAGGTAACCAAAGCTTAACGAATTATTCGATAATGACTATTAATCACATGTTCTAATCAACTTCTTGATCGTTTCTTGCTACATCAAAGAATCAATCGATAGTTCACTGTCTTAATCATTTTTACCAATCACTTTCATTTAAATCTCCATCTTTAGTTCGCATGGATAAATCTGACCATTTGAAAAATATATACGGAAAGTACTTCATCAGGCCATCTGAAAATGACAGCCGATGGTATGGAAAAGGCTCTTGCAGTGCAGCCGTCGTAGCCGGTCGAAACAAGAAGAAAACGGATCACCATTAAAGGTTAGAATCAATCTCACTGCATTGGTGTGGGTTAGTGTCTCGACTAACGATAATCAACCGTAGACAGAGTATTTTCTACCCCGGTATGAAGAAGGTAATGGGATTAAAAGTACATATGGATGTCCATCTGAAAAACCATCATTCCTTGAGGTGTCTGGCTCGACGTGGTCTCCTAGTTATCCATAAAAGCCAGACATTATAATTCTCTGTTAACATGTCTGATGCCCGTGCCAACTCTGCGGCCTGCTCTTCCGGTTATACCTTGTGTATATTATCGTAAAAAAGTCCGGTCGATGTGATGGCGATACAAGATCCCTCCATTTCATTTCTGCATAGGAGACTCTCATATCACACTTCTCGGGTGTTTATTAAAATATGAATGTGCGCGAGTGAAGCATATGCCACACACAAGCACACCTCGAGTGGAAATATGAACGACAACCACCAGCCAGCATATTCGACAACTCCTACACGTGCTTTTACGTTGGACTCCTCCTGCACGTGCTACGTAAACGCGCGACCGTAAAATTCGTGAACGCGGATGTAAAAAAAGAGAAAAAGAACAGCGAGTCAGTAGAATCGACGCTTAGTACCGAAAGGTTGGAAAGAGACGGACAGCACACGGAGTGGGACACTGCTCTCGCATACCTATTTGCGACAGTTGGTCGGCTGCCAAGATTGCCGAGAGTCGCCCCGCGGCTATCGCAGTACCACTGTTCTACCTCTTTGCTCGAATATACGTAAATCTATTGTGTCCCGTCGACTGCGACGGGGAGAACGATGTGCCGAGGGGCGGGTGTATGTAACCCGAGCCAAATACTCGTTCCCTTTTCTCATCCCTCATTCTTTACTTCATATTCCAAGCCCCTCTGTCTCTTCATCTTTCCAATTTGCTGCTTACAGACCACATTTACCTTTTATGGCTAAAATATTTGAGTTTTCGAAAAATAAAAAAATAACGAAAAGAAGAAATATTCCAGTTACCCATTATCAACGAAGAGGACCTAATTTTCTGACTAGGTACTGGCGAGAAAAGCAAACAGCTAGCTAGCAGTCATCCGGACGAGGCGAGATTCTGGCGCCGGTAAAAATCCTGATGAGAACGACGACGCTAATGAGGAACCGACGGTCCGATGCTTTCTCTATCTCTACCCCCACCTCCCCTCTCTCTCTCTCTCGCTTTCCCTCTCTACTAGGGAGCTCATAATGCTCGTACTTGTCGAGTCGTGTTCGACGGTAGGACGAATAGAAACTCAGGCGAAAAGGCAGAGAATGAGGGAAAATCGAGAGGAGTCTTTCGAAGCAAGGCGAGTAACTAATTGAAACTCCGTGACGATAGCTTCGGGGTACTTTGTTTTCGATGAACGGTCTTTCTCCCTCACTTTCTGAGTTATAGGATTGCAAAGTCGCGACAATAGGTGATGAGAACCAAAAATGAACACGCAGAAAACAGACCACACTTTTGGATTACGAAACTCATGAATCAGAAAACATTAAAATAGATCTTGAGGTACAAGCCATTGAGTGTCGGTAACGTAGCGCTGACTTCGTTACTGAAATAGTCAATATACAACTTATCAATAAGACTTTAATTTCGTTATTACTGGGAGGAGTATTATTATTATTATTAAAAGCTGTGATTGTCTCATCATAAATTTCTCATCATTACAGAATTATGTTGAAGATAAAATACTTGAGGCGTAACGTATTTGTGGGTTTAACATTTCATCTCATCCATTCAAAAATGGATGACAATGACAAGTAATGTATTTATACAATTATGAAGAAGTCTTGAGTATTCATAATGCAGCGGAGTCAACAGTTAAGTCGTAAATAAAAAACAGCTTTTCAATTCATAGGAGACTCAGGTTTATCTTTATATTCATTTTGTTGGATTTTTATTGTCAACTTTCAGATTTTATTTTAGATTGGAGAAATAGTTGGAAAATCATAAATGTCGCATACGTTTTCCTGTAAAATAGACATATCGCCTCGAATGTTATTTTTACTGGTTTTCTTTGCTTTCTAATACTTAGCATCTCCACGTACTTCTATTTCATTCTTCTTTCCTTTATCCGTTGCAGATCGGCAGCCAAATCAAAATCTACTCGATGGTCGGACGTCCCCCACGTTCGTAACTACGGATACCTAATGGTCACCTCTACCGATCCTGGCGACCGGTGATACTTAACGCTGTGTCTCACGGTGATTGTTAAAGTATGATTTCGCATCGTTACGTTCTTTTTCAATCGTCGCCGTGTCAGCGGTGAGTTCTTCTTTGCTTTACCCCGAGAGGCTATCTGTAAGTAGTGCAGGGCAGCATAGAGCAGCCCAGAGCTTCTTTGATCAGGGCGAGGCTGCCTTAAGGAAAGAAATACATTTTACGCGGGAAACAATGGCTCATTATTATGATTTTTTATTGTTAAGAAAAGAATCTTTAATTTCTTTTTTGGGATTGAGAAAACAAAATCGTAAGAATTTACATAATTTAGGTAAGGTTTCATAAAGAGAGTAGATTTTCCTTCTAACCAATTTATGCAGCCAAATATTTGAGAAAATAAAAAGCCGGGATTGACCCAACTAGCCCTGGTCTCCTCTATATATGTATGTATGTACACCGATTATACAGCAGCCTCCATCTTCTACTTCCGGTTACGATAAGACCACGACTTTGTCGAACAGTCGTTGCCAGAGGTCGAAATTGCTGTCAGGTAAATTATTATCATTTTCATTTTTATTATTATTATTGCAATTATTGTCATTACCATTCGCCTCTCGTTTCGGTGAGTTGCGGGACCGAAGACCAAACGATCTTGAATGAGTGTGAGAGAGAAAATATTGCTGAATTTTCTCTCTTCTTCTCGTTGGGCACAACTTTATTTCGCGAGCGCACACCGCGTGGCGAATTCATTAGAATTCTTGACGGAATTTTCTCACCACCTTTACCGCGTCCACCGACGCGACGAACACGGCTACTACCTCCAGCGACTCGTCCCAGGCACGTGTGAGAAAGAGTTTCGGGATATACATCAGTTTTCGCAGTTACCACTGGTAGCGGTGGCGCTCCTGCCCTCGCGTCTCCGTTGATTATTAATTTCGTTACCGTTTCTCTCCGTGCCCTCGGGAACTCCGGTGTTCGTGAGCGTCGCTCACCGTTACGGTGACAACGACATCAACCCCAGGAACTCGTGTCGAATTTTCATCCAAACGTGATGTCAATAAATGAAACAGCCGTTTGTTTCCAAGCTCCCTCAATTTTTAGCAAACCGAAAACGAGATATCGCTGTCTCATATAGAAATTAGTCTTGGGTTCTCGTTTGAGACTGGATACTGGTCGGAATTGACTCGCGTTTCCCTAAATGGGTTTACCAATTTGGAATTCGAACAAATCCCGAATAGTTTATCATCGATTAGGATTTGGTGGGGTTACCCTATAGGGGACGTCCTATTCGAAATCGGAATGGAATCCAAATGGCAGTTTTAAGCTGCAGTATACTGTGCATCAGGATTTGTTAGGGTTACCTTAAGAGGGATCCTACTTAAATTCTGAACAGATCCCGAATCGTCTTGTCGGGGAACAATTGGCGGAGAAATTATTTTACTTTACTCTTTGTGCAGTAAAATGTTGTACAATACCCATTCGAACAAATTTTTGCCTCAATCCGCTATGAAAATTGAAGGGAAGATATTAACCTACCCTAACTCGTCTGACTAAATGTACGTGTTTTTTTTTTTTTTTTTTTTCATTTTTTTTTCTTGTGATATTGAATTATTTTTTATGTTACGGTGTTATTCGTTTTACGTTATTTCCGTCTAGTTTGATTTCATAAGTGTTTACAATTCAAATATCTAATATCCTACATTGCGACGCTTATGTACATCCCGCGATTTCACTGTGCACGAAAGTGTATTAATGCCGGATGAAGACTTTTCAGCTTTTTTTATGGAATGGTCCCTCGATATTGGCCAATTCGTTTCATATTTTTATCCTTTATAAGTTGGCTCAACGATGATTCGAACGAGACTCCATCTCGTATACTTACGTATCACCTTTTTGGAAAATGTACGAGAAAAAATGAAGACCAACATTCCTATAACTTATTGCTTTCCAGTAAAATAAAGAATGTTTTTCATGACTCTTTATCGCATTTCGTCAGAAGATAAATTTGATTACAATATATCGTAATAATAATAAATATGTGTATGTTCTAAAAATAATTTTCCAGCATTAATCAGTGGATCGAAAAAAACATTGAACAATGTTTATCATCATAGCTCTTTTTTGTGATAACCAGCTTTAAATTATATGTGAATACGCCCTGGAGTCGATAACGTTATTTAATTTTCTTATTTCTCGGTAGCGTTATTTCATGTGAAGTTTTGAAAAATCGGCAAAACACCCCATTACAATATATCACTATATATATCTGTTGTAACATCATCCCGAGGCGATCTGCCCGCCTCCCGGAGTCGACGGTTGGTTAATAAATTTACCATAAGCATCCACGAAAGCTTGGAATTTTTTTTTTCATTTTTTCGCCCCAGAGGAATGGGGAGTGTTCTGGTCGCGCGACCGAAGTTCCCGACTATGGGGATGAATGGCCGTCGCTTCTCCAGCGGAGCGATCTAAAAAAACCAAGCAATTAAGCCGGCACCATTAATTAGTGCGTAATTAACGAGCACTGTCGTTCCGTGCCACACAGGAACCCGCGAAGAAGCTTGTAGAATAATTGCACAAGTGAGGAGAGCGGGAAAGGGTTGTGCGATCATGCTGCACCCTGACTACCTTCCAGACCGCACCGACTACGGTGGAGTCCAAATTTTCACTTGCGTTTTACTCCGAACTCTTTGTGACCAGTTTCTCTGACGAGGAAGAAAAAACAACCATAGAAAATTAATGGAAAAAACGTTTGCCTTGTTTTATTGTTTTATGCAGCACTTTACGAACTATATTGAGGCACCGGAAAATTGACAATGGAAATCATAAGTATTATTTTGTTTACACTTTTTTCATTCTAATTTGATTCATTTTTTCCCACAATTAATTCGAATTGTTATCGATTCAATTTCTATTATTTGGTCGACAATCAAGCCCAGTATTCTGTCGTGCATGTTCCATAACAGGATTTCTTTTTCCTTATATGGTTAAAATCTTTCGAATTACGAGACATTTTTTGTTCTATTAACGGCAATTGAAATGTTGAAAAACTCTCGATTTTGAGTTTCTAAAATGATGCATTTATTTGATCTATAACATATCCATGTTTTTTTTTTCTTACCCTTCATCGTTTTTTAAAGCTCTCTACAGTTCGTCTTCCCGGTAAGAACGGAAGACCATACTTAGCATAGATGAGAAAGAAAATTCTGGCTCTTATTGTCGTACTTTAGGAGCCCTGCAATACGCTGCCGGGTGTCGAAGCAATAGAAATAGAAGTTTCTTGTTTTTTGTTTTAAACCTTTTCCCATTCGTTACTTGTCGAGTTTACGGTGTATCCAAGCTGTCCAGTGTGGTAGTCGAAGCTCTTTCGTTCTCTGAAAGTCTCGATCTCCTGACGTCCGATGGAACCGCCCGAGCATTAAAGCGGAATCGAATTAACTCGCCAACCCTGCAAACCCTGGAAATCCACGGTCACGCGATTTTCAATGTTTCCGCCTTAATGGATAGTTATCTTGCTTCCAATTAATTACTAATTTCGCAATTGGTAATTTCCAATGAAAAGCTTCTAGCTTCTGGACATGAAAATAGCGGTTAAATTTTGTGGTCCAGTTCCGGATCTAAAGATAAGTATGGATTCGATAGAAACGATTTTATCGTGGACGTATATTGAAAGATAAAAACAAAAGGTCCATTGCGATCCGCAGGGTAACTTCAATAGTGGATTGTGACCACCACAATCACAGAGACCCTCCTCTCCGTCTTCAACTAATTTTAACCAGGCCATGGAGTCATAGAAGGGTTCCCGAAGATCGACTACTGTAATTTTCACCGACAAACTCGGCGGTTATGTCCATAGCTTGGCGCATCACGTCTCTGCGTCACCACGACAACGCTTGTGGTAAATTCAACGGAAGCCTCGTCAACCTCGTCTTTTGCATACCCGGGTCGAGCAGGTGCACTTCCGATGATTACAGCGTCTTCGTAATGATACAAGTGTGGTTACAAGTACTGCGATAAAGTAAGCACTCGGTTGAGTCGGTTCCTGATTGGCGCGAATGATTTGCGTTTGCGGACTTTCAAATTTCACTTTGAATGTCATATATAACCCTTATTTTTTTCTCCACGAAAGGCAAAATACGGGTATCCATATAGGGCAACCCAATCCAATTCGACCTCGGTCCGACCCTCGACAGTCTGGACCTGGTCGGTGATTTATTATACTATCGATCTGCTTGCCCGCCCACCGACCTGTCAATCTGAATTTCATAATTGTTTCGCAGCTTCAAAATGCTCCTTAAATATGATGAATTCGTGTTGACGCTTACCGAAACTCTATTAAAATACTTAGTCCATCTTATACCTGTACGTGAGTACACTGAGTGTCCAAGATTAGGTTACGTTGTGGTCCCTCTTCAATACCCAGTTCATTTCATAGTTTTCTCGGGAACTAGATATGGTATGAAGTATGTATCCACTTGATGGTAAAGATCATTGAGCTGCGAAATGGTGGCACAGTTTCAGTGTTTCGGTAACCCAACCAGCACGTGTATCACCAGGGCACGAGCGCATCTCTACGTAGAGCTCTACGAAACTGCTTCGAGGGATTTCGAGGCAGTTGTGCGCGGATGTTCGCTGCACATATTTCCAAGGT
The DNA here is from genome assembly GCA_947507545.1 of Clistopyga incitator. Taxonomy (NCBI): domain Eukaryota; kingdom Metazoa; phylum Arthropoda; class Insecta; order Hymenoptera; family Ichneumonidae; genus Clistopyga; species Clistopyga incitator. The sequence continues at coordinate 9,964,256 of OX382176.1, forward strand.
GGCACAGTGCAGGGTGCAGGTTACAACTGGCGAGGGTCCACCGCCCATGGGAGATCCTGCATCGGTTTCCGCGTTACCACTTCTGCTCATCTAAGAGCTTCTAGGCATCATGGCGAGATTGCAATGAAAGTCGAAGCTTCCCCTTCGGTTCTTATTTCTTCTTACCCGAAGAAGAGAAAATACGTGGACTGCATTGGGCATCGAGCAGACCAGACGTTCTGTGTGTCATACCATTCGCAGCACAACACCACCATCCTGTTCTACTTCGATAAGCTACTTCAGGTACGACGACACATCCATGTTGGGCGCATATGGATAAAAAAATCGATTTTTTAAACATAAAAAATATTTCATGCTATTGTTATAATTATAATTTGTTATAATTATTGGGTATATCACTTTTAACATTGTAGGACTCATCTTGGGGACAAAAATCTCTATTCAACGACCATTCGTGCAATGCTTCGGACCGAATGTCAATGAAGCATGAACAAATTTTTACATGATGAGTTTTCTGAAATAATCTAAATGAGGAATAATTGACATTGGATTTATTAATTGGTAATTGGACGGATTTTCTTCGATAAATCTGGATTTGAATACATAGAACCCAGCTCGATTAATATCCCTCGCTCGTATATATGTTATCCTATACTACTGAAAAATGACGAAAGTATTTCCGTACTCTACGTCCCTCTGGAACTGCAGGTCATGCTAGTGCACCGCAAAATGGCGACGAACCTCTACGGAGTTAGCCCAGTTTCTCGTAGGGGAAGCTGCCCTCAACCGTAAATCGTCTCTATTCCCTGGACTACTCTTCGATGGCCTCAGAAGAAGCAGGTTTCTCTGTACCGAACGGCTATTTCAGCTCGTGAGTTTCGAATGCTCTCGAGTGGCTGAAGCGTAGAGGATTTGGCATCTTCCTTTCGAGTCTGTTTGTGATTCCGTTTTTATTATCGGTTTGGCGATCACTTGGAGGAATCAAACCATAAGTGTGGCCAAGAATAACACTTTTATCATGTGTAGAATCGAAATGTTAAAATATTAGACATTAGAATTAGATAAAAATTTACCGTACATGATGTTGACGTTATCTCTTTTTTAAAGTTGCAATTCCCCTGTGCTGAATTTTTTTTCTGACGAAAACTTTGTACCAATTCTGTAGTGCCATTGGAATATTATGGACTTACAATTACGTTCGAACGACGTTAAAGAGTTGTTTTGGTGACGACTAAGTAATCACTTTGAGCACGTGGCCAACGATTATCTGTTCGCCATGGCATTAAGGTCTCGAGTTACAAAGTTGTTGCAAGTGTTGCCGCATCCTCTTTGCTATGGTCGTCGTCGGCGTCGCCTTAATTCTACTGCGAACCTCGAAATAGCCGTGATTCTACGTGCTACTCATTAATTATTACCTAATGCTCTCATCCTCCTTCCTCATTACCAGGAAATTAGTAAACTCAACTCCACTTTGATTCGATTAGATACTTCCACGCTGGGTGACTATCGTGCTCGCTGGCGAACAAATTGTTGAGCTTTGCATGCTCGAAACTCTAAGAAGCGCTTCCTATACATTTCTAGAGAATTTGTCTGGTGTTATTTTACTATGTGTACACGTTCTTTATTTCAATGTAGCATGTGTCATCTCACTATATGCGCTCATCTATACAAAAATATCAAAGTTCATATGAATCGCAGAACATGTTTTCTTGTTCTAATTAAGTCGTTAAAATGTGGACTTGAGCTATATTCAGTTAGCCATATTCTGCGTAAGCATAAGTTATGTCATTAATGTGATCTTAATAATTAAAAACCTATTTTTCCCGTTATCATTCCTATTAATTTATATACTTTCTAGTGACAAGTCTGTATTGTCGGATTGGCTACGACACTTAATTCATCAATAAATATGCATCGGATGCTAATATGATCCTAAATTATGAAGCATATTTCATGCCGCTAATGTAATCAAAGCAGGTAAGTCAAACATTCCGTCGACTTAGCATTGTTGCATAGATGAATAGCTGTAAGCGACCATAAACTGTCGGTATGTTATAATCAAAGCACCCTGGCCCTGGAAGCCTCTGGTTTGTCAAATCGTAGACAAGATCCAGGAACTAGGGTCTATTCGCAGAATAATAACATTAACTGCAGAGTTCTCCGATGTCCAACGCTAAACATGCTGTGCATAGTTGCAAGTCCAGTTGATTGGAGATGCCAGCACATCTCGGCTCTAATCAAGAATCGTAATGCTTCGTTCGATATACTGTCATACAAGCACGGAGGCAACTGATAAGGATTCTGAGGGACTTGGAAGCTTCAGATACTGATCTCTGGTCCCAATGTTGTACTGAAGCAGAGTAAGGGTAGGATTGGATTGATGAGCTTGCGTGATCCGCAATGTAAACATAGTCATTGTTTCCCTTCCGTATATGAACCTTCCTCTGTCGAGTTCAGAATGCCCGGTCTGTTCGAACGTTCGCGTTATCGGATAGGTTACCGTAGCTTGACTGATCTCGATACATACCTCGTTTACGTAGCCACAAGGGTTTGCTCGTACTCGGGTTGAGAAATGATCTTTAGGTTACGTATCGTTGTTGTATCGACTGCTAATGAAAAGTTGTATTTGTTCAACTGTCCTAAGTCCAAACAAGATAACCAGAGATATGTACAGGTACAAAAGTGAAGTGGTTCAAGTTGACGGTCTATTGGAGTCATCGTCAAATATAAACAAGATAACACAGTCATATACCAGGTGCCGAACGCAATACAGGTGATACAGCGTGATCGGAAATAGCATTTTATTAATCCCATGAGTATAGAAACATACGCTACATGCGTTCAATTTACTTCTGGTACTAATTGCCATTAAATTGCGTAGCTAGCACAAATTTCCATTTCTGGTGTAGCATTCACGACTACTAAACATACGGTCTCGATAGTGTCTTGCTTGTTCGGGACTAATCCCCACCAATATGATTCAAATTAAGCTGTGTACATAATTTGCGCCAACCTTTGAATCACCTCCATAGAAGGAACAATCAAACTCATCAAACCTCTCTTTGATCTGATTACCTCGACAATTAATAGATAAGTTATGGTGATACGATAAGAAGTAAACTGATAGAGAAAACTTTTATTGGGCTCCTTATGAGAAAACTGCTTCAGGAATTTTTTCTCTGTCCAGATATCAACTTCTGAACGCTTATGATCTTACAATCTTGGGATTTATTATGTATGTGTATCAAATGCGAACTTTCATACAACATATAAAATGTATACACAATGGAGCTTTCTCGGTATCCAGTTCGATCTCTGCTACCAACGTTCGACATCATTGCAACTGGACAAAAGCGGGGATCAAACCATGAACACTGTCTCGACGTTACAGTTGGTGCCACATACATATTCGGTTTCATACGCACGATCGGATCCAGTGGGCGAGAATGGCTCGCAACGTAATTGAGCGAGGGTGCCACCTCCCGATGCCAGCTTCAACTGGAGGCAGCAGTGAGACCGGTTTTCCAATTTGCATAGCGTGAAAGCTCGTCCGTCGAAGACGACGACATCGGACTGCATACCCTGGGAATACGTACGGTCTCATATACATACGTATATACAGCTCTATGTATATCCACCGCATCTCACAGCATCGCAAGGGAGGAGAACCGGAGAAGCGAGATGCTCGGGCGGACGTTGCGCGGCCTAACGATCCGTGCCTCACGCTATCTGCTATATCTCCTATGTGAGTATAGTATCCCCAACTGCTCTCCCACTCGTACCGCTTCACTCGCTCGATATATTTCCGCAGAAACGCGAAACTCGCCGTCCCAGTGCCGAGAGGAAGGTGCAACATGTATAGCAGGATAGAACGAGGGCGCAGGACAGCCCAAGGATAACAGCACGGACCGAGCGAGCCGAGGTTGGTTTGAACGGGGTCGCAACCACAGACCGTGAGTGATATACCCTCAATATCCACACTTTACCCTAAGATCTCACTAAATCTCTTGGTAGCTTGCTAACCACCACCCCGGAGAGCTAGAAACGCGGATACCCTTCCACTTTCGACGTCCTTCCTTACCCCACACATACTCTCTCTATCTCTGTCTTTGTACACATAGTGTGTTCCCAATTTATGCGTCCAAATATTTCCGAAGTCAAGCTATACCAATCCCGTCTAGCTACTCGGGTGAGCTACTGCGAAGACGGTGAAGCTGCCATATCCCAAAACTCGCTGCCACTTTTTCCGGCTGCTTGGATCTGCACAGGAGGATTCACTGTGCTAGCGAAAGCGGTAATTGAGGATTTTGTACTCGGTGCTGTAGTGAAAAAGTTGATCTCGTGGAACGATCGTCCACTGGAATATATATAGTTTTTGATGGCGATAACATGTGAAATCATTTGGATGTATCCAGTTGTAAGAAGAGTGATGGTGTTGCCACGGTTATTCTAGGGTTCAACTGTAGATGCTTGTGATAGTCATTGTTGGATCAACCTTGGGCTAATATGATACTTCTGGAGATCTTAAAATGTATACACGGAGAAAATGAGAGTCTCGGATAGGAGTGCTTAATATCAGAAATTTGGGTGCTCATTACTCCAGCCGCATAGTAATTTAAAACTTAGGTGAATTTGTAGTGTTTGTTGCTATGCTCATTTCAGGAATCGCTCCTATGTAGCATCATAAAAAATATTCGCTTCATAATTGGTAGCGCAATATGGCATAATAAAAATCCAGAATCACATGTTGTAATTAGTAACGTGATACTGTCAATTTTAACTATTCCTCATAAGAATAGTCCTTCCAAAATTCAAAATATATGATATAGCTGTATATGTATTATTACTGACATAGTAATGTTTAGTTCATTAGAAACGCAGTAAGCCCTGTAACGATTGCAATGAATGTTACGGTGAATTATTAAAAATGTTTTGAGCATTACATCTACTTTAAGCTAGTAGACAGTGCTATACTGAACAAATGGATACATCTGGCTTACACGCTAAATGTTATTTATTTAATACCATTTCGATTGCGACATAAGTAGTTTTGCAGTCAGCAATAAAAATGGTATGGACTAAATGACATTATCGTGTAGGCCAGAAATAGACATTTGTTAAATATGGCGATTTCTATTAGGCTAAATTATTATGCTAATACATATTTTTTATTCTTAAATAACCCGCGTGTAAAGAGAATGAATGTAAAATAAGAAACAAGATAAATAAAAAATTAATTTGTTATAAATACCTTATATTGGTTATTTGCTGTCTATTCGAATTTATAAATAGTTTTCCGTTACGTACTGATGTGAATCACTCAAACGGGCACAGTTATAATTACCATTCGTTCAGTATTTATTTCTACAGTTATATCATAATTTAAATAAGTAAAAGGCTATTTGCGCCACTTCCATTTCCTTCATGTATGAAAACTGAGCCGCATCCGGCGGAATTTAATACGAGGTACAGATATAAAAATCTTAATTTGCAATTTTCATTATATGCTCGCATGTATAATATTACCTGTTATTCCGGAAGAGTTCGTGGGGAATCATGATTCCTGACTTTCTGTGTTCGAATAATGAAATTAGAGTTCACAGGTAGCCTAAATTACGAGCTTTTTCCCGTTGGGCCTTTTGTACCATGGATATCCATAAAAGGATGTCCATTTTTTGTCCGCAGTAGCTTGCGTAATCTTTTTGTTTCATAACAAATGTATGAAAAAGTTTTTTCATTTGTCCGGAATCACGCTGATTATGCGCACGTACTTATATTCAGCTCCGACTAGTTTCAGAAATTCCATTTTTACATTGAATATCATTTTTCTCAGGTATTCTGTGACCATACAAGTTCGCCCAAGTCTAATCATAAGCCACATTATATGTTAAAGATTAAGTAAATGTGGATATTGTATTAAGTCTGTTGATCAAAAGAAACAAATAATTATGCTAAATACGAAGTTATTAGTATTTGTTTCACCTACCAGTACATACTGAAAGCTCTATTTCTTTTTTATTTCGTTTTCAATGCAGAAAAACTTTCAATAGCGTGGGTGGGAGACTTAAGTGGAAAATTACGTGGAGACGGCTGCGGCAAGACATTCACGGTTGGAGTTCCTTAAGCAACAGGCACTACTAACTGGCTGTCAAGAGGGAATTCATTCGCGAAAGCACCACGACCAAAATACGACGACGAGGGATGTAGAGGTAGAGCCGGGGTTCCCGCTATTGCTGCTACGGCGGTCGAGAGTGTACTCGAGAAATACGACCCTGTGAATTGCCTCGAATGACTCTCACTCTCGTGCGCTTCGACATATCAAAGATTGTCGCATTTGTTTCAGGACACAAGTTGTTTTTTTGTAGTGACATTTTTATTTGATGATCTTTCTCAGAAATTGCTAGAAGATTTTTTGAAAAATTTATCAAGCACAGATAAATAGATACAAATTTGTAAGTCTCTTGGAAAAAATGGCAAAATACTAGTTTAACGTATGAAAAATAAAAAACATATTAGGTAATAGAAATATATTTTATACGTGTCAAATGCCAGTGTCCTTTAAGTAGACCACTTTTGAGGTTATTTTGTGCTCTTAAGTTTCTATGTAGTGTAATTTTCAAGATAAACGGGCTTACGTATTGCAGGCTCTATGATTTTCGATCCCGGAGAAAGCACACCCCCTTCGACCGCGAGCAGATGAACGAGAATATCAGAACTGAAATTCGCCTTATGTCTGGCTCATTCGGTGGCAAGTTTCCAAAGCAGATTAGCCGTGAATCGAACTGTACTATAGCGTTGAGGCTGTGCGGTACTGCATTTTGCAAGCCCGAGTTCTGCAGTTAGTTGGCTTAACGAGGTCTCAAAACCGAGTTCCTCCATGCGACCCCTTTATCCTGGATTGCGCATATCCCCCATAGTTGAATAATATATCTCCTCGCTGGTCGCATATATATATGCAACTCTGCGTATTTGATGAGCAGATACATTATGTGCAAATGGCTAGACTGCCACTATCATTGCATGTAGTTCTCACAAACATGAATCTGATTTTTTTTTCATTAATTAAACACTCTTTTTACATGCCAAGACAAAAAATTGGCAAAAAGTTTTAAAACAGGGAACTGACAAAATAATAAGATAATTTTTCCAGTATTTTCCCACAACTGATTTCCTAAAATACCTATCTATGTCAAATTGACGTCATTCATATTATTAAACAAATTTCTAAATTGTAGCCTTTAATTCAGCTCTTTCGCAGAATTAAGGGCTACAATAACTTACAGATTACTATAATGTTCGTACTCCAATAACGTTTCACCCGGTTCGTGCGAATGTGATAAAGTGCATTACGAAGTGGCTGTGGATAAATCGCCAGGAGCAGGCGGCTGGGGGGAGGGGACTCCAGGAATAGAATGCAAATTAATTCCGTATAAGAACACGGAGCTGAATGAAATAATCATTTAGGACAAACAAACGTCTCACAACGGCTGCCATATCTTGCTTCTGAAGAAATTTTTTCCGGAATGCCCAAATTAATCGAAATAAAAAAAACTATTGCAATGAAAATATAATCAACGCTGATGAAATTCATGAGCAGTACAAGAAAGCCGCGTATATTTCCCAATTCCCGGAAGTGTGTCGTGTTGCTCCAGTAATATTTCCTTTGGCCGATGCACAAGATCAGTTATTGAAATTGATTTTTCGGGTGAAAAGCAGTAAAAATACCCGTTCCCCGAAAGAGGAATACGTAATATATATTAACATCAACTCGACGTCAAAGGGTCCGTTATACAAATACGCATAAGCATAAGTTTATTTCGTTCGATTTTCTTTATCAAGATCATTCATGCTGCAGCAAAAGAAACACTGCCGCAGGTACAGTGCTATCCGGGAATCACGCTACCCAAACGCGCCTTCAACGCTTTTTCCACCCACTATAACACCAATGAGAGCGAGAAAGACTGCGCCAGTGGGCAAAAAACCAAAAGAAAGATAGAAAAAGAAAAACAAGTCAAGAAAAGTTGCGCACATGTTTCTTCCCCTCGGAAGAGATGTGTGAGCTGGTGGTGGGAGGGTGAAAAGCCTTTCCTTCCTTCCTTCCTTCCTTCCGTTCCGTCTGTGTAGCCCGTTGTCGGGGCGAAAGCAATGCTTCGCGCCCAAGGTATTAAATATCTATATATCACATACATACATACATACATACATACATACATACATACATGCATACATACATATATACATACATACATTTATCTATATCTATATATGTTCTGTAAAACCTATATACGTGCCCAGTTGCACACCAAGTTTTAACACGACTTGGGGAGCGTGATCTTGCAAATACTCGTCGTAAATCAATACGAGTGAACGGAGTTAAGGGTGTAGAGGAAACAAGCAGCACAGCCAGATAGAGAAAGAGAGAGACTCAGCCCGTGAGACTCGAGAGTTTGTCTCAGGGCGAAGCATCGCGACGCTTTTCGTTAGACTCTCTTGTGTACCATGGCGGATAGTGCTGTTGGCAATGCTGTCCGTGCTTGGTTGGAGGTACCAGGAGAAAAAGTGGGAAAGAAGAAGGGTGGTAAGATGGAAAAAGAGGCTGCGCTGAGACGGTGGGACTGGCGGCGCTGCGGTAACGAGAAATTGAAGGAGCCCTCGCACTGTCGTAAATGGATGTTCGCGATTACGAGAAAAATCGTATATAAATGGGTGCCGGGCTCACGAGGAGTGAGGAACTGGTTTGCAGTTTTCTTTACAGCTTCGCGACGCCACCCGACGTCGGAGTGGGACACGGAGCTTTATCTTTTGAGTTTCGACAAGGTGCTGTGCCAGGTTACAATCTCGTGAAAACGGGTGCTACATTCGCTCGCATAAACGTCTATACTGATTCGTAGCATTGGATGTCGACGAGTTACCTACAATGAAATGTCGATTATCCGTATGTTTTATGGCTCTCCGCAACTTCGCAGACGATTCTTGTCTGCACCATTTTGGAACAGTCGTTTTTTGAAGGCACTCGGCCTGGTTGAGTTAAAAATTAATCTATCTTTGGGGGTCCTTTTCAAGTGAACGATATTGGAATATTTTTATTTTCTGGTACTCCTTTATGACGAAAATTTGATGATTCATTATTAATTTGCGATAATATTACTGCAATTATTTAATGTCTATTTTTTTCAAAATTATGAATTTTTATTGAACTTGTCAACGAAATATTAATCTTATTTTTTTTAAACTTGAACGAGAAGAGATTAGTTTGCATTTAAAAAATCGTAATAAATTTATTTGACCTAACACATTACAACGAAATATTCAGGCTGAGAAGTGATATCCTCAATATGTATCAAATTTGTAACGCCCTAGCCTATTTGTATTCTGCTCTTGAATTTTTTTTAACGATTATATAGCCAGAAGAATTACTATCGCCTGGTAGGGGAATTCCAATCGGTTTAATCGCCCACTCTTCACCGTTTAATTTATTAAATACAAGATGTGATATATGCCGTCAGACGGAATTGGATAAATTGCATAATACCACTAAATCCAGTATACAAAATTATTGGAATTCGTTATCATACCATGCAAGCTTCGTTATCCGTCCACGCACTCTGCTGGATAAATACTATACATTTCGTGGAGTGTATTCAGTAACATATATAATTTATCGCTACAACACTTTTTTATTATTTTGGGTTCAATGAGTTTTCGAGGGTTTTCAATCGTTCACCACGTTGTACAGTACTGCCAACATAGCATCAAGTTAGTAGTGATTATATTGTTATTACCACTTTATAAATCGACACGAGGCTCAAGGATGTTTATCAATTTCTCACTTCTATAGGGGATACTCTGTAAAAAAAATGAAAATTATATTCGAGCAATATACAGGTTTTGATTTTCATCCTCATGTTAACAAAATTTGCGAAACATAAGTTTCGGCCAAATTTTGCTCGCAAAGAAATAATGTTAAAAATACAAATTCTCATATGATTCGCTTTAAATGTTTTTCATAAAATCAACATAAAGCGAATGTCGATAGCGAAAAATTTTCTTCCAACCGTCAATTTTCGTACTATTTGAATTTATTGTCAAAATGTAAAAATAAAACAATATTTTTCTTCAAAATTTCGATAAACACACGTCAATAATTCCAGGAAACAAATATTTCATTTATAATACCATGAAAGCGTGTGCTTCGAGATTAGCGTTCTGTTCGTAATAGAAAAATAATTATAATCACCCCGTCTTTACAGAAGTGTAGAGCTTGGAGTGAAAATACGTTGCAATCTGAACGAAACAATGAAAAATAATGCACCACTGACGTGAATTCTATAAAATGTTAGGAGGAATGAGTGAGCGAATGTTTAATAAATAATAACATTTAATTTGCGGAAAAACAAGCAACTTGCTTCGGCGTAAAAACTCTCACGGTGTAGAGGGAAAAGCTGAAGCAAGCGAATATTTCGTTTATTTAATTAAAAGAAAATATAAAAATGGCGATACAATGGTCTCAAGAAATACGGGGGTAGCCCGTAGACAGTAGATGTTGATTATTCCTATAAAGATAAATGAGTTTTGACACAGCTAATTTACGATATGGTAACATAAATTGAATCATCATTCAATACTTAATATTAGAGAGCTCTCTTATCTAGAGCCGAACTGGAGGTCCGATACCGCGGAGTAGCTCCAGCACGTGAAGAAGCCGAACCACAGGGAGCGTACAAAAAGGCCACCGGCCAGCACACAGATCGGCCCGACGTCTCGAGGACTCTGTGGCGACGGGTAACCAACTTCAGTTGCCGCGTATTACGCTCGCCCTAGAACGAGTCATGTCGAAAGATTCGCATGCGGACTCGTTCCTCCATGCAAATTTAACCTATGCGCTACACACAACCGAACACACACATACACATCTACGTACGCGTTCGTGGATGTTGCAGTTCGTCTTTTTCAGTCTGTCTGTTGCTGATAACAGGGGATATTGCGTTGACTCTATTAACTCTGGTAACTCGACACTCAGTCGCGCAAAGAGAGACGCACAGATTGAATTAACCGAACGGAAAACGTTGCGTAGCCGCGGAGACTTTTTGCCCCACCCGAACTCCTCGGAGGTTCCGACGCAAAGAGACCGAGTAGAGGGAGCGCGCTAGGCCCATTGCACGGCCCGGAAATACGCGTCGCTGTGCCGCTCGGAAAACGACTTCAGCGCCGCTCGGAATACGATTACAGTTCCGTTTAGACTACGACTGCAGTGACGCCGATCGAGCAACGGCGTTAATTGGAACTTCGAATATCGCGAAATCGATGAATTTATTCTATGGCGCGAATTCCATATCGTAAGATGGCCTTCGCCTTTGCATGGGAGTTATGTTCAACACATAAAAAATAATCTACCGGTAATACACCAAGCCTGCGATAAATTCAGAAAAGTGCCATTTTTTTTCCACTTCCATCATCCCTCTGAGCTTGTTTATTTTTTTCCTTATGCCCCGTTTTATAGTCTACTGGCCCATGGAGAGGTGGCGAATCTTGGTCATTCTGCCGGCTTCTCACCGACACTTGAAAGCGAGAATAAACATACATGCATAGTGTCGTTCAGTCCGTGTCCATGCATCGAATTATTTCTTGGAATGAAAAAAAAAAAAGGTTCAGAGGCAAAACCACTTTACTCGCTGCTTCTCTTGCACCCGGGCGGCTCTTGTCGACCGGGGAAATTATTTGAAACCCCGGCGGACGCTTGTCGTTAACTATCTTTTTATTTCTCACGTAATTCGCGCGGTGAGTGCGGTGTTGTGCGATGAGGATTTGAATGAGGTAGATGAGAACGAGGGACCAGGCGAACGGAGGTGAAATGGAAAGACCAATACCGATGGTCAGCCGTGTACCAGTGGGTGAGTGGAACCGGGAAGCGCACACACCTCATCAGCAGCATAACGTGCTGTGAAAAGCGATGTGCAACCTGTAAAGGGAGAGAGGAAGGGAAAAAGAGAGAGAGAGATGGTAGCCAGCTCTCTCGGGTCAGTAACGTAACACGACCTCGGCCGTGTTTATCGCGTGCGCTTCACGGCAGGGGTCGTACCCGAGAATTGGTTCGTGAGAACGCCGGTACGCGACGCACGGCAATTCGATCTCGATAATCTGGGATTACTCGGTTCCGGAGCTCCTGCCACGGTGTCCACACCACCACGATCATATAACAGCGTGTTATGTATGAGGCATTCCCTGTAAGTTGGGGATTTTGTTAGTACTTCTTTGATATTTTCGATAATCAAACAGATTTTCGTAACAATCAATTTATAGGAATTTTTGAAAAATTTTTTACCACTCTTTGTAACGGTGTCGCTTGAAGACGCACGGGAAAGGAAAAAAAGGAAAGAAAAAGAAATTTCGGGTTCATTTTGTCGCAAGTTTCATGCAATCTTATCAAATTTGGTACGCCGATAACTTATCATACAACAACGTATACTAAATATTTTTTCCACAATTGATGAGAAGAAAAAGTCGAAAAAACTCCGTAGGACATGTTATGAAGTAGTGGTAAACTTGTGATAATTATTAATAATTTCAGAATACCTTAAGAAAAAAAGTGCGTTCAATCGACAACAAATTCCTTGTATAACGTCTTGTACGGGATGAGATGGAAGATTTATCCTCCATACATGGTATGGTGGTAGTGAAAGTAGTCCCTCTCGCTCATCTCCGGACAGCCACAAGGGTGGGTATAATACCATAAAAACCATCTCGGGCTCAACGCCATGACGGATCAGCCACGGAAATACCTATAAGGTTTTTGCCAGTTTGCGGATAGAAATCCGCAACGTTCTGCTACATACGCGTTGCTGCTATATGGCATAATATGTACGTATATAGATGTACCCTTTACTTTGTTCGTTTTCGTGAGGAGCGAAGACGAGCGACGAACCATATGGTGCGCACTCGATAAAAACACAAACGAGTCGGCGAGGATATACGTAAAGAAATTGTTCGATTTCTATATATCGCCCATTCAATACTAAATCGACTTACGTCTGGCCTCGATTTATTGTTTCACGTATGTGGAAATTTCTAAGACCGTTGACAACCGTTGTAATATTTGTTGTTAATAAATATTCTAATCTCATATTATGCAATGTAAAGTATTGCCAAAGTTATAGCAATCAATAAGAAGTAAAAACTATATTTTCTTTTATTTGTATGTCTCAAAGTGAGGGAACAAGAGAATAAACTTTTTAGACTTTTCACAGTCAAATTCACGTGGACACGCAGAAAAATGTTGATCCTCTGTTTTTATAGAACTTCTTTAATCGTCGTTTTTTGCAATCGTAGCTATCGTCGTAAAGCTTAGTTTTCGCAAGTTACAATTTATATACCAAATACAGAATATATGTTACATTCGCAGTTAAAGGGTTGAACCGAAAAAACATGAAACGGATGCCTTGCCGGGTCCTGAAGCCGCGAGATTTTCTTCAGCTGTTAGCTTTTTTTCGCTTGATCAGTAAATCCCTCGATAAGTGGGTCACACCGTTGGTGAAAAAGGCCGCACCTCTTAATAGAAATCTAATTGATCCGTTTTCTATACATAGTGCGGCCTAACGAAAATTAAAGCATTCCCTAGATTGACCGCGAAATTTCAGTGAAAGAGAAAATGACAATCAATTCATAGGATAATCAAGAAAGTACGATGACAGAGAGAAAAGCCTGCGATGTACGTACTGATACAATGCGGAAGAGGAATCGAAGTGAGAGTCTAATGTGGTAGCAATTTACGAGCCAAGTAACGACACGAGATCGATCGAGACCGAGGTCTAGTGGAATCGTTACTGAGTAGTATAGATGGGGACAGATTCTCAGAAAAGTTGCAGGCAGAAAGCTCGAAGTGATGCAGTTAATGATGCATTACATACGTCCCAAACCAAAAGTTTCTTTGGAAATATGAAAAAAAAAAAAAACGGTGGTTTTCAAGATACTATTAATTAATTTAACAAAAATTGTTGTCCCACTCGGCGTGTTAAGTGTGGTTTAACACACGTGCGGCGTGCATAAACTTCCCTTCTTGCACATTGTGAATCAAAATTTCATACGATCCTCGTGGAGAAAAAGGTTTTCATAATTCGGGTGGTTGCAACGCTGGCCTTCGGACCAGGCTGCAAGCTCACACTCATCAGAGAAACTTTTACCGCACTTGTGTCGTAATATACTATGTATTACCAAGCCGTTTCTCTGTCCAACTTAAAATATCCCATATAAAGAGAAGACCTCGATGTATCTTAATTCGCAATGTCGCAATTCAAAACTTCATTAATTCCAAAGAATTCAAGCGTAAGTAAAAGTGAATACTCCGTCATGTTTGGGATCATGCAAAGTTGGTTGAAAAATTAATCTTCTCAGTATCTTGAACGTCTTGGATTTTCTTGTTCCAACTCTTCCTCTTAACATAAATTACATAACTTCAAATCGGATCGAACTTTTGTGGGCTAATGTATACGAACCTTTACGAGAGACGTCGGTTGACGTACGCGCAACTGACGGAAACTGCGCAAGAGAGATAAAAAAAAGGAAAAGGAAGCGTAATTATGTAAGCCTAAGGAACACTGTGCCTCGTAAGGGAGAAAGAGAGAGATAGATAGAGAGGGAGAGAAAGAGAACGTCGATAAACTCTCGGTGCACGCGTTCGACTGACGACAGAGCGACAGGGAACAGCACTCTTGTCTCACGCGGCTCAGTTCTCCGCCACAACTGCCTGCTTCGTAGCATCCCCTGTTTCCTCCTCTACGTATTCCGTCGCCCAGTTTCGTCCTTGTAGCCGCAACACGAACGGTCCTCATCTCTCTCGCTCTGTCTCTTACTTCTGCTTCGCATGCATACTATAGTACATATATATGTATATATATATAGGGTATCATCAGTTCTCACACCCTCTGTCGTACCACGTTTGCCCATCGCCATTACCGTCGATCCTCCGTCCTATCCGCTCCTCGTCCTCCTTCTCCTCCTGCGCTTCCTCATACACTACCCGGGAACCCCAAAGCACGCTAATCCTCTTCGTACCGACAAAATCACACTCCGTCGGTCGGTGTAACTATGTAGGTAGTAGGCATAGACGACGAGCCTAGCCGCACTCGAGGTTCATAGTGTCGTTGGCCGTAGTACGATGTTCTCCTCTGCTGCGGATCCTTCAACGTCGGCTCAGTATTACGGCCGCTTTACGCGATCGGGCGCAATGCCCTCTGGTAAACGGCGATTTGCTTGCCACTAGCTGAACCGGCCCCTCCGCGATACTAAACGAAGGACAATCGTGCAACAGCAAATTCGGAAACTAGTTTTTTGTCTGTGATCGACATTATTTCTAACTTTGTGAAAACCATACGAGGTCGCAATTTAGGACTGCGTGTATACCCGCGAGCAAAATATTTCTAATTGTGAAGATGATCTAACATATCTGAAAAGTGCTATTTTCGAAGCGAATTAAGGTGAATAAGTATTTGTGACTTTGAGATACTACTACTAAATCTGGTAAAAGGCATTAATGATAATACGTCATAGTTTGTATTTTCAAAATAACGTTTGTAATGTGGCAATCGCGTCATCAGATTACAACGCGATTATAACAACATAATTAATACTGATAGCAGATACCACGGTGAAACTCTAAGAAAAGTTTCTATTGTGAAGGAACTTCCTTTGAAGGCAAATGCATGAGCTCGATGCAGCATAGACGCAGACCCATAGAATGGGTCTGCATCTTCCCCAACAATCCCAATAAGAACGCAGCACAAAAGCCCGCCTAACGCTTCGTTCGATAGCGTTCAAACGAAGACACCGTGGTAAATAATAAAAGCAACTATACGAAATCTTGCCAGCTGTTGTTAGCTGTTTAGCTTTGAGTTGAATCTCGAGTCGAAAATAAACCCGCCGTCGTTGGTAGTGTTGTCCGAAACCTTTATTACCTTCCCGAATTTTTCCTCTTTTAATTAAAGCATCATTGAACCAATTATTTTTTTGATGGTGTCGATACTAGACATTTTTTTAATGAAAGGGATTATCAATTTTTGCATCCTGGTAGGATCACATGGTTAAATTTTTTGTTATATGAAAAGATTTTCAAAATCAAATGCAAAAAGAATTATAGTGAATGCACAAATATAAAGATGGTTACTATAAATATGCAATACAGAAGATTGCCCCAAATTTGCTATTCTGGCTACAGCTTTTCATGCCAAAAACATGAGACTACTTACTCACTCGTTCTCGTGGTCTTGTTATAAACTTTTCGCGAAACTGTGAACAAAGGATCCAACCACACTGTTTTGCGATGCTCATGCGCTAGACAAAATTTAGCCACATACCTATATTTCATAACTTTACTCGTTAATCAGCTCACCGTGGCCGTGCACCGGTATTTAGGAAGCATCTCTTTGGAGACACCGAGACCGCTTGTAGATACGAATATAAGGTCATGGGCCTCATAAGTATTATAAAAAATGTAAGCTTTCAAAAAAAAATCAGTTTGCACAAAATTCTATTTGTTTATTTAAGACAGATGACCAGCTTAAGTGAGACTATCGGATAATTTCCACAATTTACGGTAAGGCAAACATGTGTTTCAAATTTTTTTTCAAAAGACTAATTCAGCTTTCGATTACGTTGATTATATTTCCAATGAACAGAGCGATCTTTTTTTTATTCATATAATTTAATCGAATGTTCTTTGGAACAGCGTAATTTACGGAATTAATTTAAATTAGAGACAGGGTATGAAGCAGTACCAATTAGTCGACACGCTACACCAGGTGCAACGTTGTTTTGCGGTTGAGCCAATAATGGGTAGGATCGTAAGAGTATGGCTTACACACTAGCACTACGAACAACGAAAGTACCTCCAGTAATGGTATATAATTTCTGCACATACATATGTATACATCCTTATTTGATTTACTGGTCGGCGTGATTGCAGCCCAATATTATAATACACATCTCAACACGTATTAGTTTGACACGTGTTAAAAGCATAATTAAGTACAACCAATGAGATGAAATTGTATCATAGACATGTATAGGCTATCTAAATATCCATTCGAGGCCTTCGTCTGGACTAAAAGATTCCATCTGGGACTACAGCTCGGACGTCATCCGAAACTTCAATCCGGACTCTATCCTGGACTACTTTTATTCATGTGGGTTGATTGCTGAGATCTTTTCACATTCATGGTTTTAATTAGTCGTTAAATTGTTCATCGAAGTCAGAGAAATTTTGTTTGGACGTATAATTAGTGACCAGTGAAACTGAATTATCAAGAGAATAATAACTCTTTCAATTCCCGGAAGTACAAATATTTGTATTCTTTATCGTTGATATATTATCACAAAAACGTCCACCATAAGCGCTATACCTGTTGGATAAAATAAAGCATCTCTACTTCTGGTAAGCTTGGGACTCAGAGCTACGTCAGGATCATTTCCCGGGGGTCAGAGAGCTCGGGCTACATTTGCACTACACCGACTACAACCGATTGCACAGACACTCTGACCGAAATGTTCGTACCGGTGTTCCATAGTCGCTCCTGCGAGGAAGCCTAAATCAACTTGATTTAAATCGTTGAGTCTGACTCGAACTCGCTTTTCCCTTGTGCAACCCGTCCTCGTAGCCTCGGGAACGTTTAGACCAGAATTCTCTGGGCTCGCGTTAAAAAAAAACACCAAAAAGTGCGAGCGCAACCCTCGTTCTGCCATGCAGACAGGTACAGAGTTGCTGCAAGCTCTCCACCACTGAGCCGCTCTTCGCTTCTACATTCATTCGGCGTCATCCACAAGTTCGCCTGACTCCAATAGCGGAAAAAGTGTCGCACCACAATTCTTTTTTCCTTTATCTGCCTCTGGTCTCTCGCGTAACTGCATCTGCGTACGGTTTGTCATGGACTTCCAATTAAATATCTGTTCATAAAAGCCATCATAGTGACGCAAGATTTTACATTAGAACAATTGACATTCGGAATGGATTTGACGGTGGCCGTGGCTTCACCATGGATTAACTTGCCGACACCGTTAAAAAAGATCGGGATTTTCGTACACCAACAACTACGAAATTTCAGAACCCGGTATATAAAATAGAAATTAATATACTTTGTTTAGTAAATATGCCATCCGTATACGAAATTTATCAAAAGTAAATTCATTTTCGTGTAATTGACGTTAAAAATTACAATACTTTCCTAATCAAAATTAATGTATAAATTTGCAAATTTAGTCGCTGAATGAATATTTAATATAAAATTTCATATCAAAAGTAGTTCTTCATGATAGTTTGGATTTCTAAAACACAATTTCACAATTAGAAGGTTAAAAACCTCGAAATCTCGTCGACGGATATCCCTTAAAATTAACGTACACTATGGGGTCTGAATACCTGTCTCGACATTAGTATACGGTGGAAATATTAATTTTTAAATACGCGTGTGTCAAGGCAACTATTTATAGACCGTTATCATAAAACCAATACAGAATTCCGTAAAATCCTGTACTTCGATATAAAAATACTATACCTTTTTATCCGAATATAGTGATCTATCCCGTGACTAAGATTCAGACAGCTATCATTCCATAACTATTATATTTATGAATTGTTATTCGTATAATCAAGTGATGATATTTGTTTTCGAATGATTTTTTCATCAAAATTGTTCTTTGACAGCCGGATCGGCAATGTTCGCATGGTTTACTGCCACACATACGTCGGGGTCAAAGCATAACTTTACTTTCGCATTCTTGGAATACCAATGTCCGGTCAGTAAAATCAACTAAAAAATCAAATAACGACCGAGGAACAAATTGAATCGAAGTCATATCAGTTTTTGCTTTTTTGCCCGGCATAATAAATTCGTCATTTCGATTTTACGGATTTAGAGTTCAAGTCACTTATGTACATGAGCGATATCTTATAAGGTTGACTGTTTTTTGGCCGGAACACCTAACACTATTGATATCCATATATCATATTCTCACATGACTACCTGTTGCGGTTATTGTAAATTAAACTAATATGGAATTACATGTGTATAAGATATACACATAGTCGGTTTGGTCTAGTGGTTAGCGTGCCCGGTTAGACAGTTAGATAATTACGTAGGTCTCATAGGTCTTGGGTTCAAAACCCGCGTGTATCACTTCACGAATAGTGTTCCGAAAAACCGTATTTGACGGTGATTTTCTTTTTTGCAATCGTCATCGAATATTCTAGTTAATATTATTGCACAACGCCCTGAAGTTAATAGTCAATTATCATATTGTTTATAATAAATGCTATAGTGGAACGAATACTAAAATTAGTATACAGTATGTGAAAAAACTGTATACGTACAATGTAAATGTTAATGTACGATAGTTACAATAATTGGTATACATATTGTAAACATCGAAAACATTTATCCATCAATGCCGACGGTTTCTTAATTATAATACACCGAGTCTTCAAATATTACATACGTATGTATATAACAATTAATATACTGTATATGCATCTGAGCTTCCGATACCGGTATAGTTATGTTCATGCAAAAATTTTTTTCAGTGTAGCTTTCAAAATAATTATACGTTTGTATGCGCCTGAGACTGACCGGTTTCGACCGGTTTTTCAAATTTAACTATGATACTATTTTTTTAAACGAAAATATTGTCAGCCAAAATAATCATTTGAGATAATTCTCGAAAATTTCGTATCGGGGGATGCATAACTTTCTTCTAACCCTAGAGTCGGTTATGGCTTTAAAATTATTTTCAATTTATCTACAAGATAATAGCATCTGTGACATATTTCAGCGATATACAAATATTGATAAACCCATTTGAAAGGGGAAGCAATCGATACGTCAAAGAGCTGACTTTTTGTTCGAAAGACAGCAACCTCGTCATTCTCATTAAGTCGGAAATTCTGAAAAGCACTTTAACTCGAGTAGTATGACCGAGTATAGAGTCAAAGAGCGCGACCTTAGTGAGACTAAAAAACAAAAGTGGATACAATATCAGACGAATGCTGAACCAGCCCAGAATTTCATGGATGATGTAATTGAAGTGTCCTGTGACGCTATTAATGAGGTACTCGATATTATAACGAGAAGAATCAGAGAGGATTGACGGGTACTAAGCCAAAAACGGGACGGTACGGAACGAAGGACGAAAGGGGCGCACCGCGTCTAAAAGTGCGATAATACTTTCAAGTAAAACTTCTCCCTTCGACTCTCTCTCTCTTCTCTTCCTCTGCAGTGGCTTCCCTTGTTCTTCTTTGTCTCTTTGCTCTTTCCTCTATCGTCCCTAGCCACCCCTTTTGCTCTACCTCTTCTCTTTTCCTTACTATTCCCTGCTTTCTACTTTTCTTCCTTTTTCCCTCCTTATGCCATGTTCTTTTTTGTTTTCTTCTCAGCTCTAGCTTGATCCTCGTGACCAACATCGCCCACGATTTTTCCACCCGGTCATGAATAGCAACGAGTAGAAAAACAGAAAAGTTTCCGGCTGCTATGGCTGGGTCTAGTGGCGTTGTGAACTTTACCGAAGTTTCTTAGCCATCGTGAAACCGCCATGAAAACTGCTCCCGCGCTACGCTTCCTTTACCCCTTTCCCCTCTGGCTAGTGCTTCATTGCCAAGCTATCCTTCCAACCGCATACAAACACGGCAGGTACCCGACCATGCTTTTCCCGTAAGCACAATGCCCGGTTCTCCCATCGTCCAATCGATGCGTCATTATTAATGACATTAATCGGGTACCTGGGTGTCCCGCTACGTAGCCAGAGGGTTCAGTAGGGATATATACTGTGGAGTATTCTATGACGATGTTATTGTAGTCCAGGGTTCATAACTAACCCACGCAATACTATGAAACACGCTGTCTCGGAGATTTGCGTCGTAGTGCACGTTTATCGGTCATAACTAAAGCAACGTAAACCGGATGTATATTCAGCAAAACTGATTCACGTAATTCAGATACAAACAAGAGCCCCTGGGTACCGTTACAATATTCGCTTTGAGCATATATTGTTGGTCCCTTGGATCATTAGATGGGAATTAATTCACAGGTAAATCGGCACGCTACGTCGAAATCCAAGTCCGGGCTTATCCTCTTTTGGCTGTCGATCCAACCGGATGGTATCGATGTATGTGTTTGTAGCTTTGTGCTAGCCTTGGAGTCAAAGCAGGACAAAGTTTGACCGGGAATTGATTGGCCGCTCCGCAGGGGGTTATTCCGTTTCGACTTGCGACTGGTCACGCAATCCGCTTCACCAACCACTACAATGGCTTAGGTTGTCCCGTGAGAAAAATGAAAGAGAAACATGGTAGTGAAAATCGCATTAAACTTTTGAAATAAACGATGGCGATAAAGTTCTAATTGTTTTTTGTTTCTTGCTGTTGTGTATAGACGAAAGCACTTCAGAAGTTCATTTATTGCGGTACGCTCAGGGCTCTCATCATCCACATGTTGAGCCAAAGGTTTGATTGAATCGGACTTACAGAAATTGGTGAGAATAGGATAATCTATAAACAGACGTAATTACAGGTGGCAAGAAACTTTGTCTTTGTCGTGGTACGATTCAATTTCCCCGGAGTTGACGGAATTACACTAAACAGTAAACATCTAAGTTCTGGACTCTTCTGCCTGTGGAACGGCGCGAGTGATAGTGATGTTGTGGGGACTTAAATGAATAATCTTTTGTGCGTAAGTTCGAAGCTTCTGGAATTTCACTAGAATGTAACTGCAAATTACTATACACCAGCGAGAAGATTGTTCAACACAAAAATATGAAGAATAGTCGATATCACTGTGACACGGAGTGCTCCTGTGGAATTGTTCGATTCCAGCATCGGCCAACGGGAATGAAAGTTTCCGGAAAGTGATGGAATAGGAAGGCCGAGAGAGGTAGGGAAGCGTGGTGACAACTTTACTCCGTTCATCAATCAACCCTTCTTTTGTTGCTCCAGCAAGGCGAGAGTCGACAGTGGCGCCTGTACGATACGCTTCGTGGTCACGTTGTTCTCGTGCTCTTAACGATAATGCTACCCACCGCCACCAGCACCTTGCCTCGGTCTAGCTAAAAAAAGGGACCATCGAGTGAGAGAGTGCCCGTCGAGATCGTGAAGCGAGAAAGAGAAGCGAATTTGGAGAAAGGATTCAACGTTGTTACATCGAGCACGGCTTTTCCTGACCCGCCATCACTCCTTTCCGCAGCCGCAAAATCACTAATTACCAAACGTTGTTTCCTGCGTTTCATCGCTCTGTCAGAGCCTTCCACCATCGCGGATAAGATCGTTGACTCGGAAGTCGAGTTCAATTACAACAAAGATCGATTTACAGCTCTAGAATTAATTGCAAGTCACAGTCATTGAATTTTTCTAGATTAATTTAAAGTTTCTTGGAGCTTAGATTTTATGTGATTGCGTTTTGGATACTCAGCTCCAGAACTAGAATGATGACCTTTTTAGCGCAGCGACCTGCGAGTTGTTGGAATAGTCAAGACCTAGATTTGGAATCAGGCCTAGAGGGGGCTGATCTCAGGATTTAGAATAATCTGGACAGTTCATGTTACAACAGGGCTAAGCAGCTCTTGGGAAGACTTAAAGTTATGGTAGTCATAGAATAAGCCAAATCTCGGGGGGACGCTCGTTGAAGGATTTTTAAGCTGATTTTAAATTCAATACGCTAGAACACAGAGTAGGCTCCTGACCGAATTTCAATTACTCAAAGCAGGCGTATTCGGAGTCTTCTAGCAAGTCTTAGACTTTCAGGACCTGAAAGAGGTTACTGGCGTGGTTCAGAAAAGTCAGATCTTGACGTGAATCTTATATAACAATTGATATATGTAAATTAGTAATTCAAAAATCCCCCACAATTCCCATGAGGGCTGCAAGAAATTTAGTTTTCATTACTCCCGAAATATCGACCAGAAATGGTCCGAACGGTTCCACCTAATTTAGCACGAACTCGTTCACTATGTTGCCGCCGCTTTTAATTACTTCATTCCATTTTTTCAACAGCAATTTTTCCCTTACCACCGATAGAGTGAGAAAAATTAACCGGAGCCTCGAAGATTGAATAATTATTTCCGGCGTGGAGAGACGAAGACAGAGAGGGAGAGAGAGAGAAAGAAATTCAAGATGGAGTAAGGCGTTGATCGATTTTTCAAAGAGTCGCGGAATGAAATAAAGCGGAACCTTACCCCTCGTCCCTTTTCGACTATTTTTTCTTCGGCACTCCTAAAAAACCACATCTGGGAAATCTCTGCTAAGTAGTTAATACAGTTTGAGATCGAGGAATAATTAAGATGAAAATAATGGGATTAAGAAAGAGTGAAAATAAAATTTCGATTCAACGCATAGTGAATAGGCACTTTCACGGTCTGCGGTTGAACGAAGGGGCGGGTCAATGGGGGAAAGGGGGGGGGGGGGGCGATTTGACCTGGCAAAAAAATATTATCTTAGAGATAAGTTCGTTCCAGAATCCCCTCGTTAAAATCCATTCACTCAGCTAATTATTCGTCTGCGGTTCGGTATGGGTGAAGTGAGAACTAAGGGGAGTGATTTCAAGCATCCACAGGAGCTTCATCATGTAGTATAAACATGCTTCAATTTTTACTTTGATTTGCGAAGAAGAAGAAATCCGTCTTGTAGCAAATTGCCCGTATTGCATATGGGTAAAATACGTATTGCAATTAACGATATTCTTCAATTCAATTGTGCCCAATTCAAAACTAATAAAAATGTATCCTTCACATACTTACTTGAGATCAGAATACATCGATTTTAACTTCCGGACGCTTTCTGTACGGTGCTTCGTTTTTACTGTAACTAGTATGAATGATACTGTATTGGCTCGGCGTTTTTAACGCTAATATTCCAATAAGTTTCAATGTATATTAAATTTTTTGACAGTATATAATCATATACATATATATATATATATATATATATATTGTAACGGAACGTCATCCCCCCCCCCCCCTCCGAGAAATTCTTAAATAACGTTCCTCGCGACCGTGGATACTTGAAACCAACGGTTTCACGTTTTATTTCACACCTCACACGAATTCAAAATAAATCGCCGATCGAACGGTCAACCGTGTCTCTCTGGTAGGGGGGCAACTCATATGAAAGCCAGCCACTCGCAGCAGTGGAGGTTCATAAATGAAAGTACCCCTTAGATACTAAGTATTCCTGATTTTAACAAGCCGCAAAGTTGCTCTGATGCTTGTTAAAATCTTCTTGAGCCAGCCCAGCTAACCTAATTGCCGTGGTATCGCACTACCCAATGGTTTTTCCCATGAGCACGCCCAGCTCCTGTAAGCCGTAGCGTTGCGCTAACCCTTGCAGTATCCTTCTTATCTATCTCTATCATTTATGTTCTTTATTTCGTCCTACCTAAATTCGCCTAAAGATACTCCTGTAGGCCTCGATATTGCATCGACCCCTACAACCCCTACAATCCAATTTCTAAATGGAAATAGGCCTCAATATTGCATTAACCCCTATTTTCCTTGAGTAAAACCAAAAAACCGCAATTTTCCATGATTCCTGTAAGCCTCGTTATTGCAACGACTCTTACAACCATTCGGCAACTCCACTATTTAAATTACCGGCCACAGTATGCAATGTCCCCGGTATATCCCAGTATATCTTTCCTTTATTTCATCTTCATAAGCGTTCCTAGAAATAATTCTCGAGCGGATTATTTTTCGGAAGACGCAGCGTTTCGTTATAGATTCCGAGTCTAGCTCGGTGCCTATTGAAAAACTGTAAACATACTCCAACACCCGTCTATGCGTGCAGACCGTGGTATCGCACCAACCCCTGCCCGCGTCACACAGATTACAGCTCAAGACGACACACACATGTGTGTATCATATACCACAGAATATCTACTCGAAGACAAAATCTTTCGGTCTAACAAGATTCGAGCCATATAAACTGTCGATCGCGGCGTTAATTAGCCAACCTATTTTTTGTCTCGGGAAAAGATTTAAAGAGATCGATTTGCTTAATTTTCGTTAAATATTAATAAACTCTAGTTGTGGTAAATCTCAACAATTACTTTATTTCGTGTCGCTTCTGTAAAAGAACTCCATTATAAAATAAACAACTATTTGAGAAATATCTGAAAACTCAATTTATATTTGCAATCCCTTGCTTTTCTTATGAGATGTCAAATTGAACGATCGTTAAAGATCTATTAACGAGTGTGTTGACGTAAGCCATGCAATACGAATATTTGACACCATTTCCTGTGACGCAATCGCGTATTTTTACTGACTATTCTTTGGAAGAGATAAAATAAAATGTAAAAATAGAAGTGTGCTTCAGTAGCCAGTACGCACCTCTTAAATTCATTTGCTAATGACCGTAGACGCTCCACGCGACGTCATCAGTCCTCTCACGTGAACTTTCGAGTCATTTGTTCTTTAAATTCGGGATTCTCTCGCGTATCACACAAATTGAGCATTATCATTCATCATCCTTCGACCTTGAACCGATGATGAACTAAATATCCTACCTTGTTGCTTAAGTGGATATCAGAGGTCTATTCCTTCTCCAGTTAATCTCGTCTCTGGTCCAGTACACGATGTTTCTCCATCCGGGATCGGAAATTAAAAAAAAAAAAAAAAACGATATTTGAAAAATATGCGCTTGACCCTCCCTAGGAATAGAGACGCGGAATTCGAAAACGTTTCAATATATATATATATATATATATATATACATCATACGAAAGCAATATGTATACTAGGCGAGTACTGATCGTTGCGGAGCGAGAAAGAAGTAATAGCTTCGCGAGTCCGGCCGTCCTCGGTTGGAGCTACAATAGGAACACAATAGAAGACTCCGCGTTGTCAGTCGGAAGGAAAAGGAAGGCAAGCGCTTGCCCGCGCGGTCGACTTGCGCGACTCTCGTCGCACAACCGGCACTCAAAGAAATTGGCTGGTGATCTTCTGACCTCCGAGTGCCACGACCTCACGGAATAGTTCGAAACTCTGGGGATCTCTCGCCAATGTAGAAAGAAACTGAGAGATATAGATAAAGGAAGGATATATATGACTGCGGAGAAGATAAAGGAGCGGAATGTTGAGAACTGGAAAGAGTGGGTGGTGCGACGTTTCCGCTGCAAATTCGCTGTGCCGGTCTTTGAATGAACGTCGCCACAAGAAAGCTCGTGCAAGGCTCCAATAGATAATCCTCGAGCTTTTAATTCCTCCGCATTATTTACTTCCATATAGCTTAGGTTTATTATTTTCATTCGTCTAGCATGAAGTGGACGAAAATTATGAAAATTGGTATGCTTGACTTTGCTTTCCATATATTGATTCTGTATATTTTTTTCATTTACAAAGCATAAATAATTAAAAGATTTAAGATCATGAATAACTTTTTTCGCTTAAGATATTCTTATTAAAAGAGGATTGATAAATTTATTCCAAGCACGGTTGAATGTCCTTCTCACATATTTATCGAAATGTCAAATCGTTATTCCATTATAGGACTTTTGAATAATTGAACATCGGCTATGATCGTGCTGCACATCTAGGAACAAAATTTGCCCAGTGTGAATTCAAAAAGTTAATCTTGTCACAGAAACTGTGCCAGATACAGATATTTTGTTCTTTCGACCTGTTAGACTTTCGAAAACACGAAAATTCGAGATATCAACATTAAAACAACCGATTTCCTTACGGGACGGCTCACTTGAGAGAGAAAATAATAATAATAACATTGAACCTGACACGATCTTCGTTTGATCTGTGTTCAGAGATATTTCGAGTTACAATTTGAAAACAACCAGTGAGTGTCTACCTTCGAAATAAATAGAGTTGCTGCTCTACTGCTGTAGTACTCATCATACGACGAGTAGAGTCTAGTGAAGATCAGATGGAGATGGGTATGTGCACGCATAGGTATTTGTAACCAACATAGATGGTCTTTTTAACATTAACTTATAACTAACTATTGTAATTAGATTTTTCATATGAATCCGTAATAAAATGTTTTACAAGACTACATTTTTACTGCATTCTTATTTTACTTTTTTCTAAAGAGAATCCTTAAATGCTGACTCTTTTTTCCACTATTTCCACTTTTCTGCAGTTTCACCATCCAAACATGTCATTTCAGTAAAATGTTAATTGATTTCCGTCGAGACTTTCATTTGTGGGACGAACAGAAGGACTTATCGGAAGTCGATAACTATCATTTTTTTAAATAGATATATCCAGCAGGTAGAGGGTTAAAATTTTCCATGAACAGCAGAAAAGTTATGAATTATGAAACGCACAAGAGCGTGGAGGGAAGTTATTCTGTTCGTTGCTCTGCATTCGTTAATATTATTAATGAATGTTAAGCTTCTTTTCATTTTTCTATCATTATTCACAGCGAAGATAGCGAAGTTGTGTATTTTTTAAATAATAAAATAAAAACACACAACGATTTAAATTTTGTAGTACACCATTCCGTAGAGGGGATCTCAGAGTATTTTTATAAACTATCTCCGATTTTTGAAGAAATTTTCGTTCGACAAATAAGAGGCTTAAAATTTAGTGACGAAATCGTAACTAAATATGATTTTTTAAAAGCCATAACTTTTACTATATTGATCGAAAAAAATAAAGTATGGTACGTTTAGTTATCCGGACCATAAAATCGCACCACGTCATACCGCGTTTGTACATTCCCCGATTCGACGAACGGGAGTCGTATGCCGTGTTTACACATCACTCGTACGTGGAGGTTTAATCGAACTGAGTAACCTCAAATCGTCACTCGCCTGAGCCGTATAACATGTGCTATTTCAATTCAGAGAAGTGATTGACATGAAACATATTTCTCAATCGGAGAACAATTTTAGTAATATCGAATTTTCAAAACTCCCCTAAATAAATTTATACAATTACTTCGTTCTATTATGTGTATTTAAAGTCTCGAAATATAAATAACCGCATGTTTTTCCGTAATATTTTGTAAAATAGAAGCCCAATTTTTTTTTCCACAGGCATAATAAAGTTTAAACGCCTCTTGCAAATACTTCCAGGTAATGTGTATCGACTAATGTATGTATGTATGTATTGTATTGTTTCCGAGCGCTCAGTCCTATACGAACCATTATGCTCGTTCCCATCTTGGGAAGGTATCCATTTAAATGAGAGTGTCGGTTAGGCCTGCCTCCTTGGCGAAGTGCAAGAGGGCGCCCAGCCCGACCTCTTCTAAATCTAGCGAAACGAGAACAGGTTCTCCGAGTATATCCCTGCGAATATCATCCAGCGCCCTGCATCTCGTGATCACGTGGAGGGGTGTCTCGTCCTCCTCCATACATCTCCAACACAGCGGTTCCACATTTAGCCCCAGCCGATTAAGACGTTTTCCTGTGTGCCAGTGCCCAGTGACAAGGCCGATTACAGCTCTAAGCTGGTGTCTGTCCAGGCCTACAAGTGTAGAAACTAGCTTGCTCGAGGGGCCCTTGAAGATGGCCCTCGAGTGTCCCATTCCTTCTGTCTGTAGCCAGAGGTCCTTAATACGACCCTCTGCCCACTGGTCTGACAGGGTTCTGATATAATCCATGGAAATTGGGACAGAGCGAATAACTGCCGGATCGGTTATTGTAACTCCGATCCTGGCCAGGTTATGCGCTTCTTCGTTGCTCCGGATGCCTGCATGTCCAGGCATCCAAGGGACTTTTACATTATTGCGGCAGACAATCTGCAACAACAGCGCGTCGCAGTTGAGCACCAATCGGGACTTCTTCATAACGTGATGAACAGACCTGATCGCTGCCTGGCTGTCGCTGCATATATAGATGTGTTTGCCACTGTATCCTTTGTCCAGAATAAGTTCGGCACAGGTCCAGATCGCGTACACCTCCGCTTGAAGAATCGAGGTGGTTTGTCCCAGTGTCACGGACAATCTTGTCTTGGGCCCACCACTCCAGATTCCCATTCCTACTCCTGTTCCTGTTTTGGTATCCGTATACCAGACGAGTCCACCAGGGGTCAGGAGTTTGGTTTGATTCTCCTTCCATTCCTGCTTACTGGAAAAGAGGATCTGGTTATTGTGATTGAAGTTATAGTAGCGTTCACAGCAATCCCCGCCCAGCGTCCAGATGCCCTCTAGGTGTCTTTCTCCCTGTAGCAGGGAGGCATGGCCCGCAGCTGAGCCTCTCCACTTACCATTAAATTATAGGCGTAACGCAGCTTTGTTAGGGTTAGCCTCCGCGATGATATGAGGGGGCGCCATATTTAAAAGGGCCCCCATCGCTAGGGTCGGGGTAGATCTCATCGCCCCGGTGACTCCTAGCCCGATAAGTCTATAGACCCATTCCATTGTATTTCTGTTAGTGGATTTTCCTAAAGTGGGCCACCAAACAAGGGAAGTGTAAGTGACTTGGGGGACTAGGATGGCCGTGTATATCCACTTAACCATACCTAGTTTGAGACCCCATATCTGTCCAAACATGCGACTACAGGCCCAGAAAATCGCAGTGGCTTTCATAGCCTGTTTGGCTATGTGGCTTTTCCAGCTGAGCTCTGTCCAATGTGACACCAAGATAGCGTACCTCCGTGGAGTACTCAAGCTCGGATCCAAATATGTGAGGGGGCTTCGGTCTCAAGCTCCTCTTCCGCGTGAAGAGCACCATCTCAGTCTTGTTTGGGTTCACCCTTAGCGACTTGGAGGTGCACCTCTTGCATAAGGTGGAGAGCGCGCTGCATTCTCCACGTCATCTCCGCTGAGTGCGTGCCTTTGGTCATTATCATGACGTCGTCGGCATAGCCCACCACGTTTACGCCTAGTCCATCGAGTGCCGTGAGTAGCCCCTTAACGACCATAATCCACAGGAGAGGGGATGTGACGACCTCCCCCTGCGGACAGCCCCGTTGGACGTGCGCCTTGACGATTGACCCTTTGAACCCTGCCGTAACCGTTCTCGTTCGAAGCATGAAGTGAATCCATTAGATGATAGAATCATCGACTCTGAATTCCCTTGCCGCCTCGCAAAAGGTGTCGAAGGAGGTGTTGTCGAACGCTCCTTCGATGTCCAGAAACACACACAAGGCCGACTCGTTCCTGCTGAGCGTCCTCTCTATATCTTTAACGATACAGTGGAGGGCGGTCTCAACGGAACGGCGCCTGGTATGCATGCTGTGAAGACTGCATTGGCCTTTCTAACAGCGCCCCCTCTCTGATGTCGTCTTTACCTTTGAGATCCTTCAAGATCAATTACCTCCTGCCTACGTGAGTAACAAAAGTCGGTTTGGATCCCCTATTTAGGATCTCGAGCTCCGTCGTAAAGAGGTACTCTAGAAGAGCAGTGCCTCTCTCGTTTGTGTCCAAGCTGCCCCATATGGTGTTGTGTGAGTTTGCATCGCACCCCACCAACAGGTTTAGCCCCTTGCTTTTGCTGTAGTACACCAGCTTTCTGGGTTCCCTCGTTGGAGAAGGTTCCACAGAGTCGTACGAGAGGTATGATGATGGTATTACTAGCTCAGACGTCCCACCACCGGCACGAATCTTAATGGTGGTTACCGTAAGATCCTTGGCGCAGAACCGGCTGAGCCTTATAGCATCATGCCTCTTGGTAACGAATAGGCAGGCCCGCGGCCCTCGATCTGCGCAGACACAGATCAGTGAGCCTCAGTGTCCGCACTTATGCCCCTCACTAGTCACCTGTATACCCAGAGTTCCTGTATTAGGGCTGTCTGTTTGCCGTCTTGCAAGGACCCGACTCAGGGGAGCCGTGGCCACTTTGGAGTGCTGCAAGTTGATCTGCGAAACTTTAGTTATTCCCGCAGTCGTGTTGGTTACCTCCGCAACCACGATTTGGCCCCCTTATCGGTGCAGATCACCCAATGGGCTCCCTGGTTATACCGGTAGCCATCGAAGCGATGTGTCTCGTCCCCCATGAGGGCAGAGTCCAAGACTTCGAGTAGCACCGCTACGATTAGCTCGCCCTCCTTCTGGGTGAGGACCGCAGTGGGGTAGTCGGACGGCACAATGGGCATCTTCCTATCCGCCACTGCCGCATCCTCGTAACCGTTCTGTTTTGGGAAGACCTTGGCCTTTTTAGGGTCTTTCAGGTTTGCCGGAGAAGTATAGTTCGCAGACCTGGGCTTTTTCGGACCCTGGACCGTGGGCTCCGAAGCGCCTGGGGTTTCGCAGAGGTGCTGCTCCGGTCGGTGGGACCAACTTCCGCTGAAACCTCGTTCCCTCTGTTGTGTCGGTTGCAATGTCGCAGATACCCGGCTGGTTCGAGAGGCCCCCTCGCCCCCGGAGGACTCCGCAGTCATCGCTTCCGCGTTAAGGGATGGGTGTATCTCCATGGAGACTCCCTCATCCAGTGGGGTGTCTTTTGCTATGGTCAAATCCATAGAAGTCCCACGAGTTGCTAGGTGTAGAGCCCCCCCCCCCCTCCAGAGCCTGTTTAGAGCGGTAAGGCTGTATACAATTGGAGGCGCCTGATACCCAAAGATCATCATTTCCGACACGACTTCCCTAGTGCCTTGCATCCCGTAGGTACGATAGCTCACACCGTAGAATTCGGGAAGATGGTCCGCGGCGGGGCCTTCGTTTCCTCAGGACGATTTTATCCCGCTAGGTTCCCGTATAACTCCCGCAGGCCAAATCCGGGCGTACTCCCCTCTTGCGACCTGATCGCCAAAGCGATGCCCCAGTTCACGCGACTGCGAAGACTCTCGAGCCCTGGTCCCCTCCTATCCGCCACCCGGAGACGCGCTCGGTTAGCGACTCAACCCAATTGCCCGCTCTTCTTTACGAAGATTAGGCAACGCCGAGGTATCGACCAATAGTTATTAAAATAATTTAATCGTGAATTATTATGTAATAAATGATGAAGACTCAAAATTCCCGCTTCAATTAGTATTGGTGGGAATGTACGTATGATAGGTGGGTAACAAAAGTGTAGATACATTGTAAATTAGGAATATCTTAAGTGCGTAGTTCTTTTTGTTTCACATAAAATGGAGCGTTGTTTCGCAAAGTGGAAAAGGAAGAGAATAAATAGAATTCGAGTTAGGAAGTGCGGCTTGTTGTCGGGCGAACCAGAGAGGCCACTATCTCGCGAGTTCAGCAGGTTTGTTCGCGCGACTCTTGCAGGTTTCTCGAAATTCTCTCTCGCGCTCGGAGCTTACGGACCGTAAAATTAGGTTTCACGTTTGTAGTGAGTAAGCAGCACCAGCAATACGGTTAGCACAGTGCTATATGCGAAAGGATCACCAACGTCGTAGAGAGAGTATCATTTTTTTTTGTTATCCATTGTACTGCTGGGTTTTCCTTACAATACCGTCGAGGCATTGTGAAGCATTTGCAGCTGGTGACGGCGACCGGGCGAGTAAATTCGAAATAAAAAGAAATGAAGAGGTTGAGACATGGAAAATGAAATGTAAATCACATGCATGGCGAATGCTGGATTATTCTATGGGATGAATAAGAACCATTCTGATCAAATTAATTAAATTCACTACAATGTTGTTTGAAGGAGAATATTTTTCATATATTTGATATCTTAGTATCTTAAAGTGGCATAGACCCAGAGCATTTTGCAAACATTTGTCGATGGGATAAAAATCTGAAAAAAAAAAAAAAAAAATGAAGCATGTAAAACGTGCTAAGAGATGGTGTTCGCATCATTTGCTTTTTGACGCCACGATTGAATTTTGTGTCTTGGCGTGCTTGTCGTCGCGCCACGATTTGTAGTTGATGTGCGGCCTGTAGGGGGTGCGCCTTGGGTCCGTACGAGCAGTTACGTGAGCCTTGGTTCCCCCCACAAGCGAACGCTAAAAGGCCCACCGAGTAGTCGCTCAGTCGATCGTCAGCGTCCAGCGAGTGTACATCACCTGCAATAACTTCTCAAGCGACAGAGCAAAAATGTATATCTTGTATTCTTCACTTTTATTTGCGTTTTAGTACTAATTAGTAGCGATCGGTGCGAGTGGGTGTGTATCTCGCGATAACTTCTAGAGATTGATTGGGGATCGGTGGCTCCGTGTATGACGTGACCCATTCCAGGTCGAGCGAACTGCACGGCAACGGCGTTGGTGCGCTGGCACCACGCGTTTGATTTCCCCGAGACGTTGGGGCGCGCGTGGTGCGGGGCATATTTATATTAAATTTATTTTCCACCATTTATCGTAAACAACTTTCTTATTCAACCATTTTACTAATTTTCATACAACCTAATTTATTGACTAATTATTGTATTGCCACATAATTATTTTCCTTAATAAAGATTTCGCTTGCTGCGACTTTTTCCTGTAAACCGTGAGGATTTTTATGCTGATGCAAATGTTGTTCTCCCGAATTTGTTGACTTTTATTTCATGTGAAACCTGTCACTCACTCATCCCCACCCGTTCCTCAGAACTCACGACAATTTATATTTGTAAGATCTACAAACAGATGGAATTGGCGCAATAATAATAGCAAAATATTCTTGATAATCGTATGAAAACAATATATATATATTTTTTTAAATAAAATTTATTTTTCTTGAATAAGATTTCATTAAGATATTGAAAATCAAATAGTCTTAAGGTTTTGAATATACGAGACGTTTATCTTATATTGCACTTGCCTATCAAATTTAATATATCAGATTACACATTAAATTGTATACATTTATTTTAGGTGCATTCTAAAAATTAGATATTTTTCCAGCTCTTTATTTTCCAGTCCTTGTAAATTAAATCCCCTGTAGATTTTCTGGTAGAGCGAACTTTATTACCATTTTATAAAAGAATACCATTGTGAGTCAAAATGTTACGTAGGAAAAGTTATCAGAAGCAGTAAGGATTACAAAACAAATACTCAGCTGTGCAATTCACGAAAACGGCAAACCTGAAAAATTTGGGTAGCTTTCGGTGGGCGATTTTACCATGGTACACGGCGCAGTTTTAGTCCGTCCGGCCCCCTTGACTCTCTGCAATCGTCACGTATTACGGCTAGAACGTTCTCACACATTGGTCCTTTATCATCAAGCTGCATAGCGCCTTTTGATGATGGACTAGACTGAAAGATGCCAACGTGAACGTGCTGCGATTCCTGGAAATCTTTTATGGCGACTGCGCTGTTAAAAGATCACGGTGTACAAATTGGCGGATGTGGATTTTTTGATGGTGGTACCCCTTAAAGTGTGAATATTGTTGTAAAAAAAATGGCTGAATTGACAGAGAATGCTTCGTTTATGAACCAACGTAACAAAATAATATTTTACCCGTGAATCCCCCTATTTAATTTCTACTCGATAGATAAACGATAATTTACCACACACTTTGCACCACTCAAATCATCTGTAATAGCTGAGTACGTGTGATCCTTTACAAAATGGTCCATTTTATGTATATAAAAGGGACATGTGTGCTATACGTTTGACCACAGCTTTTCGCAACATAAAAATGGCAAAAATTCACGTGTATACTAAATTCTCGTATGAGTCGCCACCGATGGTTCTACTTTTTCTCGTAAACCATGGCAGTTGACCGAAAAGTCGGATTACCAACAACAACAGTCGGATCGCTGTGTGCAGCACTAGTGGTGAAAAAAGGCTGTAGCGTTTCAGAATCCTCTCTCGGTTTACCATTGAATGCGAATCGCTAAAATCAT
The DNA here is from genome assembly GCA_947507545.1 of Clistopyga incitator. Taxonomy (NCBI): domain Eukaryota; kingdom Metazoa; phylum Arthropoda; class Insecta; order Hymenoptera; family Ichneumonidae; genus Clistopyga; species Clistopyga incitator. Next base: position 9,998,885 of record OX382176.1, read on the forward strand.
GACTAACTGTTGAGGAAACAAAAATAGATCCACAGCATCGCCGTATTGTTTTTTTAAATATACATATATATATTGTAACCGAGAAAATAATTCTCCGGTACCTTCGTCCTGTTTTCCGCGACTGTCTCCGCGGGCGCCAGCCGCCACGAGACGGCCCTAATGAAATTTCACCGATTTGACTCGGCCACTAGCTAAATTCGACAGCGCAGGAAAAACGACGGTCATTAGCCGCTAGCTCAGGAACTTACGGTAGAGGGGCGGGGCCGACACGCACACAAAAAAAATGGTCAGAAGACAATCACTCAATTAACAAATTAGAAGTTTTATTTACTATTGGAAATGGTGAATAATGAAATGTGAATCTTGAAACAGAAAAATAAAAATTGATAATATTGGCAAGTGAAAGTTCGAATTCTCGTAGTACAAAAAAATTAATACGTCGCAAGCAACAAGGAACGCTATTCCGGTAACAATGACAGCGATAAACCGACAATTAAATTCGGGCTCTCACACTTTTGAGAGATTCCTCTCACGTCTCGACAACGTAAATTAATCGCAGAATAATTATTATTAATGACTCAAATAACACAACTAGAGAATTTTCCGAGAATAATTTTTCGTAATAGTCGCCACTAAGGTCGACAGCGCACAGATCGGCTCGACTCTTTATCGGACAAATAAATACGTAATTAGAACGGACAAATAATAACTAACTCCGCGGCAAGACTCACGATCGCTCTCTTCTCTAAAGAATCGGCTGAGACTTAATACTACAGTCGCGTAGTTCTCGTAGGAATAATCTCCTAATGCGACAGCGCGAATAACGATCCGACTAATACTTGTCTCGCCGCTCAACTCTCAACATAAGATCGCTTATACGAAAACTCAATCCTTTTCGTAAATTTAGTTTCCCGAAATCCGGCTTAGGACGGCAATACTAAAACACCGGTATGCTCCAAGGAGACTGAGTCCGGTACGACAGCACGGCAACCTCGGGAAATCTCTAACTTAATTTTCCTCAATAATTCTGAACTCACTCAATTTACGTCACACTCTCAAATTACGATAGTTCTTCCGAAAACTCAATTCTTTTCGGAAGCTTAGCTTCCCGAAATCCGGCTTAGGACGGCAATACTAAAACACCGGTATGCTCCGAGGAGACTGAATCCGGTACGACAGCACGGCAACCTCGGGAAATCTCTAACGTATTTCTCATCAATAAATATTCAACATAAATTCTCGACAACACACAAGACAAAACGAGACAAGTAGCACCTTCGCGACTCCTGCCTCTCTTCCAGGGCCTTAAACTACGCGAGATTCTCACTCGGAAATAACATAAATTTTAATGAATCCTCTAAATTGTACTTTTTCAAATCACAGTTTCGCAAACGACAAAATAAATCCCGGGATACGGGTACTCACGGCCCTCACTGGTTCTGAACCTCGACACTCTTCTCAATCCTCTCCAGAAGGTCTGGTAGCTGTCCCCGAGCTTCTGAATTTCGGAAAGCACCACGGCACGTCCGTTGTCGATCACAGGTAATCGCGAAGAGAGTCCTCGATGGTCCTTTGTCTTGCGACAACTCGGACAACTAATCCCCACTTTCGGCCCTCGATTGCCGAAAGTTAACGATGCGTGCCGATCGTCTCCCTTCCTCATCAAAAGTCGTCGCTCATTTCTGCTCTTCGTTCCGCTGACTCTAACTAAATGAAAATGTTGTGGAGTTCTCCACACCCGACAGCGGAATAAATTTTCTCAGCTCCGTATGCGAAACTGATAATGGATCACTGAAAGGATTTTAGTGTGATCCTTCCTCATTCCTGAGGCTCTTCGCTCATCGGGAATTTCCGAATCTTCCGACAACCTTACGCGGCCCCGCCTCAGCCTGCGGTGCGGTGAAAAACCGTGTACCGGCCAACGCTGCTCTTCCGCAGATCCCGTGGGCATCTCAGATGGTGGAGGTGCCGCCTCACGGCTCGAGAGCGCCGCGGGATGGATCTGGTACGGGGGCATCATAGCGTCCTTGGATCTAGAGAGAATCCAGGGGCTGCTCCGGGGCATTTAGGAGATTTCCCACCAAGCATCCGGTACCTCATCTTTTCTTAAGTTGGCGGTTAAATGGTGGAGGTCCGTAGCTCTAAGCGGGCAGAGCGGGGGCGACGGTGGTAAGCTTCCAGCCGTCCGCCGCCCTCTGCCTCAAAGTTGTGGATTCGTTGACGAGGTGGACGATCTCGCCGAACGATCCAACCTCCACTCGGCGTCCACTCCTTGTGAAGGTGAGGACTAATACCACCCCGCAGGTTCCTCACGTCCTGCGGAGCTACTGCTGTCCCTGGGAACACGGGACAGCAGGTCGCCAGCGACGAAGACGCAGACCCCTCAGGCTCATTCCATCGATGGTCGAGAGGTTGCGAAACCAGTGAGGTCGGACCTTACAAAACTTACTTACAACTAACACACAAACACACAAAATACCACACAAAATTGTTTCTTAGACTAACTTAATTCTAATTTGTTGCCCTGGAGAGAGCTCGACAGCGGACGGTGGGCCAGATCTTAACCTACGATATTCGACAGCAGCAGTAACGGGGTGTGCAGAAAAAACACCACGTTACAAAATATATATATATATATTTAGATTCATATATATGTATACACTGAGAAAAATGTATGTCGACAGCAACAAAACAAAGTATTGCTGCGTCCATCTTTCTTTTTATAACCATGAATTTACTTACATAACCAATGCGTATTGCTCTAGCGGCAATATCGTTTTGCTAGCATTGTATTCGTTACTATATCTATGCGAGAGAGTACTTAGAACTGTATGCTTTAGTTACTGGAGAAATTTTGTTAGTCGTGTGCTGTAAGAAACCCAGTATAGTTGTGGGAGCAATACGCGCCGGTGCAGGAGCTACACGCTCAATTGAAAGAGCGATGCGTGTACGCTAGAAACGCTAGCGGCGACCGGCAAGACACGCGCAGCTCGATCGTGTTGAAAGGTAATTTTTTCCGATTGATAAGCAAAGTTTTCCTCAATGGATGAGTTCGTGAAGAATAAACTGCAGGCATGGGGTTTACAAAACTATCAGAGCAGTTTTGTTGACACTGGCTATCCTTCGTAACCTCAACATTTTTTCGATCGCTGGAAGTTAGCTATCGTTCAGTTCCTACAGCCATACTGTTTCGCTTCTGCAAACGGACGACGTAAAGCGGAAGGGTTCAGTTGTTGGAACTGGGCAGTTTACACTGCTGTTCCGACAGACTTGAAAATAGCTCTAGCAGTCAGATATTCGGTCAGCAGAGCCGTAAATTTTTCTCAGTGTATATATATATTTTTAAATAAAGATGAGTACAGAGGGATTAATGAATATATTTTGCTGTTCCCTTTATCCTGAATGAATACATTGACGGGCTACATGCACGTAGAGGGCCGAAAAAGCTCGAAATCTGTTTTTATTTCATCTAAAGGAAGTACTGGCTGAACTAAAACAATTCTCATATTGATTCGTGGTACAGCAAAATGGTTCTACGTTGTAAATAGCTCATAAAAAATATATATAAAACTGAAAACGATACGTCCGCCGGCCGTTGATGCAATTTTTTAACCATTAGATATCATATCTCTAAAAACCATGGCTGCCACGCAGTTACAAAAGAATCCAGCATTCTACGTTATCGACGTCTTGATTTTTAGAAGAGTTTTCAAAAACCAATGAGTTAATAGTAACTAATATTAAAGAAAATAAGGTAGATGAGCGAAGGGGTCATGTTAATTATCCCCAAGCTAAAATTGCGATTTCTTCTTCTTATTTCAGAATAGGACCAGTAATATCGTTTAGTACTTTTTTCCGTCGGTCTATTGCCAATATTTTTTCCCTTCTTTCCTTCCCAGTAGACGGAACTCGATGAGGACGAGGCGATGTTGCCTGTTGCAGCGGAAGGTGAGTCGCTGCTGACGAAAAAGAAAGACGTAAAAAAAGGAAGAGGGCGATAGCAATATTGCGAGAAGTAGATCCAGCGTAATCACGTCGGAGCTGAAGATGAGAACGGCACTGAGATTCGAATCTCTGTTTCGCAGACGAAGACGCCTGTCCTTGGGGAATAGTAGCGAGGGAATTAGTACGGACGATCCGTAAAATCATATTTTTAATCAAGCTCGTTGGCGGTGATGCTAAGGGAAGACCAGAGCCATCCGGTCCATCCCGCTTCCTTGTGGCCACATCCAGTCATATTTTATTTCATTTCTTTTTTGTCCCGTAAAGTTTTTTCTTCCTTAGAAGTAAAATTTCAAAACCATGGTTTTTGATTGTATATTAAATTATGCCTCTATGTTGAATTTTTGTTTAAATTCGTTTTTCCTATTACAAATCCCATATATTTAATCATTGGTAATAGTATTTCCATTATTAATTTACAGTCATATATAACAACATAAGGTGTTTCTTTTTAAGGGGTAAAAGGTGAAGCTGTCTGATTTATGCCTGACAAATAAAAATACGTTTGCAATTATTTTTCCATCTAAACACAGGATCTTTTCACGTGATTCATTTACCTAATGAATAACCGATTTTTAAAAAACAATGTGCCCCTTAATTTAATTATGACACGAGTATGCAACTTTTTGGTAATACATTGGAAATATATTCTGGACCCACAACTTTTCCTTGACAAGTGTCTCGAACGGACTCCTGTTTTGAACGAGGTGCAAACAGTGTACTTTATCAAGCCTCGAAAACAGTCTTGGAACATTTCTTCGAAAGATAATAGGAAGGGTTAGGCCCTGAACGTAAGTATGGCTTTCCTTTGACAATCGAAAACTCTTGCCGAGACTCATGCACAGACTCTTGAAGAGCTTGCATACACTCTTAGAGATACTTTTGCCGAGATTTTCATAATGACAGACATTTACAGAGACGCTCACGTTGAGACAGTCTTGGTGAGGCTCTCGAATAGATTCATGTAGAGATTTATAGAGGCTCTTTCTGAGACTTTTTCTTGAAACATTAGCATGCAAAATCTTACATATATTTACAAAGACTCTTTCAAAGACACTCTCACTGAAATATTCGCACACTCATGCCGAGACCCGTGCCAAAATGTCGTTATTCCGCAGGACATATTCTTTCATATTTCTTGTGGAACAATTCCCATCGCCACACTATTCAGAGTTACATGTACAGGTGCAAACTACATTTGTGTAGCAACAGCAAAGCCTGCGTATGCCCTACTCGTTCGTTTAGCTCGCCCATCAGGCAGAACGACGAGAGAAGCGAGCGGGCGCCCGCCCGACACGTTTATCGACTGCTGTTGTCGGCCGTACGTCCACGCGCGCTCCTCCCCAACCCTCCCCCACACCCCCATCCCCACCTCGCCATCCACCCAGCCTGTTACGAGTCGTGATACAAAGTGCGCGCCAGCAGACTTCAACCAGATTTCGGTAGTAAATCTCAGTTTACGAAGGATTCAACGGACCCCGGGGCTCGCCCGAGAAATTTATGTTCTGTTGCTGGTGCTGCCGCGGTACTCGCCTCTGGCCCACCGAGCTGCAGTTATGCAGGTACTAGGGCGCGATGTAACGCTCCGGTATGAGAGTAGCTATTAGGTATAGATTGCGCAGCCCAGACCAGCAGACGGGGAACGTACCAACTCTGCTCTATCCTGCCAGGCTCTGCAGCCCTGCCGAACCAACCGCCCCCTCCCGTATTCCTTTAAGCAATGGTCACGTTCCTGACCTGCCGCACATTTCTTTCAGTCTCACCCCACTGCTACTATTTTCTTCGAACTCATAAGTTGTATAAAAATTGCGTTCCATCGGCCACTCGCGTTGTATAGCTACCGACTATTCCGTAGGGCGTAATAAAATAAAGTTTCTCCATGGGTTCGGATGTTCGGATAGAAATAAGAAAAACAAAAAATTGTCGACAGTGATTAATGTCGCGTAAAAATGTATGTACAAACACCAGAACATGCTATATTCTTAAAAACGCATGCTGCATTAGAAACTTTGAATTTTTCGTTGTTGCAACTTTACGACTGGCAAAAAATTGCTCATTGTAACAAAATATTTTAGAATGAATTAAGAAAATAGAAATAGGAGAATAAAACAAAATGATCATCGATTTAAAATTTCACATTATCGTAGTCTCGAGTGTTTGCGAATCCTGGTGTCGAATTAACAAATGATCAGTTTCACAATCCGTGGAAGACGTGGAATCATATTTTTTATTTACTTTTTTCGTCTTCAAAAGCTCAGAATCACGAAAATCCGGAATTTACAATTGGCTTTAACTTTTAGTTTCATTTGAATTTCAATCTTTATTTTTCTATAAATCGCGGTGTCATTATTCGTAAGCTGACAAAATGTCCATCTTAGTGTCCATAAGTTATGTCCAGGTACGAAGCTACTCTCCACACGATCCTTGTATGTAATTGTTGTTGAGAACTACCGCAGAAAGCAAGAAATACTGGAGAGGCCTAGGCAACGATCGTCACGTCTTAACGGAGCCGAGAGGTACGGGACCGTTTTGTCAAGCGTTAAGCCCACCACGAGCACGTGAGATCGTTATTTCATTACGGTTAATTTGAGACTGGAGGAACACAGCCTGGTACGGTGGCCCCGAGAGAGTTCCTTTCTGCTGCTGTTGGTTCCGTGCGATGTTGTTGGTGGTGATAGTGTTGCGGGGGTGGCATCGGGGCCGGCGTCATTAGTCTGACGCATCTAGTGAAGATTAACGACGTTCAAGCGACCCGTCGCAGTGCCACGACTATGTTTTGCCTACTGCCAAATAATATTTATTCATATTTATATACCCTGTGAAAGTTCGGACCTGCGCATGTGAAAAGTACGTTAAATTTTCGGCAATGACTGTGCAAGGATTGGAGGACGAATTCAGCGCCATAATGAGAAAAAATGCGGTTCGATACATAGATTTTTTAAATATTTTTTCGAACAGGCCAATAAACAATAAATAATATGATATGCTTTATAACCAGAAATATATACTTGTTTATATTTCATTTCTAAAGCATTTGACATTACGTGGTACAACTAGGTCGAAATTATATCGATAATTTTTTGAAAATTTCCCGGCAAGGTTGCTAGGCGATAAACAATAATTTCTCTGTCACTTGTAACCTATGTAAATGTTTGAAACGTCAAAGTGCTATTCACGATCGTCGATATGAGTGAGCAAGGAAAGCGATTCGGTGATAAATCTGTTGAGAACATCTCTAAAGAAATTAAACAAAATATCCCGGCTAATACAGGTAATACAAATGTTAAATATCACAATCTTATTAGTCGAAAGTGAGGTTTAAAAAAATAATCGACCGAATACCCCTTGAGCTTGAAAATGAATCGGATATTTCCCTCTTGTTTCCCTGCGTAGAATCGATTGACATAAATTTTGCTCAAAAATTCCTCGCGCTGCGCGCTCGTCATTTTTATAAGCAAAACTTATCTGCGTCGTTGCTACGCAACGAACAATCTTGAAATATCCGATAATTTTCAAGCTCTCGGGGTATTACAACCGAATATTCAATTTTTTTTTGTTTATATTTGGATGGGTGTTGTTTCATGAATTTAAAAGCAATCTATAAGAAGCCTGAGAAATAATCGATTATTATCAGATTATATTATATACATATATCTATTCTGGTCAACTAGAAATGGTGTATAGGATTTTTTTAACTTTCTATTTTGGTGTCTTCTTTTTCTAAATAGGCACCGACGATAGACAAGCGACAATAAGCATAATGCAAGAAAATTTGTGAAACGGCGCGGGTCTGATATTTTCTTTTTTTCGTTTGCTGATGTTCGATCTGAAAGAAGATGGGTCGATCGGGACATATACCTTAGTAAAATGGTCGTAAAATATGGTCCAACCGTATAAGAGAACTGCCGGCGCGAAAATGCTATCGCTTTCCAATAATATGGAGTGGCCTCTGAGCGTTTCGCGCACTGAAGAAACCCTGAAAATATATAGCGGTACCCGGGCGAAGACCTCCCTACGGCAGATCCACTTTTCTCACCATAAGGCGCACCCAAGATCGTACTCGCATCCTTCGCGTATATCATATAATATGGCAATTTTTAACACGGTGGGGACACAATTCACGGAGTAGCCTCATAACCACTAGCTAAAATCCAATGAATTGATGACCGGCTTTATATCGAACTCACCTCTGTAACAGTGTGTGTTCAAGAATGGGTGGTAAGTTGACCATTAGGTACCGCGTCATCTTCCTCTGACCAGGACACTTTAGGAGTTACACGTTTTTCAAATTAAATTAAAAAAATCGACCATCATCATTCAGATCGAAGGGTCATTCTATACCATTTTCAATATTTTTATTTCAATTGTGAGCAGTGCCTATGATAATGCCTGCGAGAGTGTCTGTGAAAGTTCCTGTGGGAGTTCCTGAGAGATTTCCTAAGAGAGTTCCTGTGAGAGTTCCTGTAAGAGTGTTTCTGAGAGTGTCCAGGAGAGAATCTGTGAGATTGGCTGCGATACTATCCGTGAGAGTGTCCGTGTTGGCTGAGAGTTACTTCACGACTAACAAAGTATTATACTCACATTAAAAACTCAAAATCAAACTTTTTTTTCTGGGAACGAAGCGCAAACGATATTTCACCAACGATTTATTAAATTTATTCTTTTGTCCTGGATTTAGTCAAAAGACCGGAGATGAGGGATAGACGACGATCGTTATTTGTAAACAGCATAGATAGGCACAACGAAAGCGAAGCAGGAATGAACCAAAGAAATGCAATGATTGCTATTGTAGAAAAGCGCGAGGCTTAAGGGGAAAAGTCTTTTTGCTGGCGGCCCAGCAGACCACGCCACTAAGAGAAGTCTCTAAGCAGCTACGTGGCAAAGGGAAACGGTCGCAATATCTTTTAGGGTCGAAAGTGCACACAGTCCAACGGGCGTGGATCCTATCGTGGATCGTAAATTCCCCGTGGCCATTTTCACTCACCCTCTATTTTTCTCTGTTCAGCTCTTCTCGCCAGGAACCAGGCTCTTTGAGCCTTAACGTCCTCCACCTTCTTCCCTCGATCGGCCAACGCCGTAAGGAAAATCCTCCAGATGATTTTCTCCGGGTTCATATCGCACTCTTCCATCGACCAGACACTACATAGCGACCCGCACTTTAACCATCGTTGCGATAACGATATAAAGGCTGCGAAGAACTTCATACGAGCTGTATATATAGCTATTGCACGGCGTTAACCACTTCATTCGTACGTACCATGTGTCGTTTCAACACGCAACTAAAAGTATCCTTCGTTTCTCGGCTAGTCTTCGCTAGGTGAAAAACGTGGGCGAGAAGCGATTGAAGCGAATGAGAGAAGTTATGAAAATCTCAAAACGACTCATACTAATTCTATGTCCTCGCAGTATTTTTTAATGATATATATGTATATACGATTGAATGACCAATCAATAGTTCCCATTGCAATTTAAAACCTTCGTGACAAGGAAGTAAAAACCTTCCTCTTTTATTACGGCATTTCACAGAAACGCACTAAATATACAACAACGCAACAATTTGTTCCGAAAAATTGGAATATATTTGTATTCCTTCGTATACCTTTTTCAGGTTTTTACGATTTCCCCACTCCCCGTCATCCCCTTCCATTTATTGAGTTCCCCATCCCTTTCCATTTTTACTGAGTTCCCCCTAGAGTGTTACCCGCAGCCACTCTTTCCTAATGCACTACTGTATCGCATTTGCACGAGGGCACAGGGAAACTGCGGAAAACCTACGCCAATACAGTCGGCTATATTTTACTGACTTTCTGCTCTATGAGAATACATCAGAAAGTGAGAAAAACTGCCTCCCGCTCAACAGTTAACGCGCAAGTTGGTCCATAGCTAAGCGGTCACCCATCCAAGTACTGCCCGCGAGAGAAGCTTAACTTGGGAGACCGCCGAAGCCATACACCGGCTACGCGCCCACTGCTGTCTAATTAATGTTGGATGTTTAATTAATGAACCGAAGAATAGTATTTTCTGTTGCTCTCGATCATCCGAAGTCTGGACTGGCTGGAATTGAAATCGTTATATGCTATGGAATAATGTACATTCGTTCTGTGCAATGTAAGCGGGATATGGACCTACGAAGATGAGCAGGAGAATTTATCAATGATCACAAAATTGCGACGAAATTTTCGTAGAAACGAAATACTGATAATTTAAAAAACAGCGTATCGCCGGTGAATATCGGAAACGGGCATTATCCATTATTGTTACAAGAGATATCGTTTCCCACGGATAGAAAAAGTTCGGGAGACGTCTATCGGTGGTATTTCAGCTTTCAGTACCAGTATAGATAGTTTCCCTCGTGGACGGTCTTTTGGATAGTGAAACTTCAAACTTGCCTGTCGATAAGTCTCCTCTTGGTATTCGAAAGACTCTTGTATAAGTCGTTCGACCGATACTCACGCGATATATATTATTTCGCATCCTCGTAACCTCATTTCAAGACGTCGTTCACGAGATTGAATACATTGAATTATTTAACAAGTCCGCGGAGGTTATTCTGTTGAAACTTATAAATGGAACGTGTAATTGGGAATAACTTCCTGGTTACTTCCAATTACACTTTCGCATACATATGCGAATAAAAAGTTTTTTAAATTGGATGAATCACCTGATTTGGCAAGCATTGTTTGTAATTGACTCAAACAGATCATTTGTACAACGAGGCAATTGACTTGAATAATCAGACGATTGATCTAACTAATTATGTCAATTGATGAGCGAGCCGCCAAAGCTAATCACATAGTTGGGCCAACAAATCAACCCGTTGACCCAATTTATCAGGTTGTTGGCCCAAATGAGTAGACGATTGGCTTGATTAATCAGTTTTGAGCTATAGAAATAATACGAGAAAATTCTTAAAAACAATTTTTGGAAATTCTGAAAGTCTTGTGAAAAAAAAATGATATTTATATAATATTATGGTCGCGCAAATTCGTTATTTTCACTTCCTAACATAGAACCAGAATAATCTTGAATAATATTCGTCCCACCCTCGGAACTATGAGAACTCTGCTCTCTCCATCGTCAAGGATCATACTGCGAAATAATAGGCTTTTTGACGTACGAGGCTGTTTCAGTCTCGCGTCGTTGATTTAAAAAAAAAAGTTTTCACATGCAGCTTGGCCCATCTAGTCCCTCCGGTTATTGCTGACTCCGCTTACCGTGCGCTGTACGGGAACGGAAGTCGCATCGCTGCCTGCAAAAATAATGTGACAAGCAACGCGGTAACGTCAGTTGCTGCGTTCCGCTCCATATTTCAACCCTCCGCCACTTCTATGCCGCTTCTCGCTCCAGTTTTTTTTAAATCCTGGCTCGAATGTAATTTAAACAAGAGATAGCGCTGGATGCGCGTATTTTAAGCTTACAGCTGCAACGAGCCAGAGACTCATATAATACAATAAAAAGTTTTTCAACGGTGTTCTTGATTCAAGTAGCGTATTCATAACATCTATCCTGAATCTACTATGATTTGCCATAGAAATGTTCTTGCAACTATGAGTTGCATATCGATTTAACGATAGTGACGAATATCTGAACTCAGTCCACGTGGACCTCAATATATTCAGTAAATCTGTAAACCGTTCTCTATATAGTTCAACTACCGGAAGTCAAATTTAGGAATTCTGACATCAGAAACGCTGAAAAATCACTATTTGCAAAATCACTGCAAAAAGGCTTGAAACGGGTTTTTCCGGTGATTAAATATACGACTTGGAAATGGTAACTAAGGCCAAACATTTATATTTTTCAAAAAGATAAAGAAAAACAATTGGTCTCTTAATTTTACACATTTTTTGAAGGGAAGTCAGATTTACGAGTTTAAAGATTTTGCCAAAAAATAATTTGTCCGAGAAAAAGAAAATTACGGCCCTAATATTCAAATTTTTTAATGGATCGAACATTCTTTAATTCCGACGTAATGCGTCAATTCACCCCTTTGTCGAGCCTTATCGTCTCAAAGTACTCAACAGTGGTTTTTTTTGTTTCGGATATAATTTTTGAGACTTTTAGAGATAAAAATCGGTGTTTCCCACATTTCCTTAGTAGCATCTTCCGTACGTAAGATACACATGCTCGAGGGCTCCCTGAAGAGCTGTAACGTGCTCGCCTCGAAGGCTCGCGACTACTCGAGCCCCGCCTTTTGCACCTCTGGGCTGGGTCTTGCCCTCTCCTACAAGTTCCAAAGTCTGAAACAAGTTTGGAATTCTCCGTGGACCACGTGACTATACTTGAGCTTTACCTCTCACGCCGTTACTCTGCATGTGATACTTCATGCAAATGTACATATATATGTACTATGAAGGTAGTCATGTAGACCTACCTTTTCCAATGCAATGCGCTCCTGCTCTACGGCTTCTCCCTGAGGGTAACTCGCGGCAGAAACACTTTCGAGATTAGGTTCGACGCAGGTACGCGCAGCCGGAAAGCAAACAAAATCGACCAGCAGACCAAGGGAGACACGTTCGCTCCCACGCCCTCTCATTCCTGTATGGTTTTCGTGCATCATGTGTACATACATATATATATATATTTATACATAATGTATAGACATTTAATAGGTAAATCTTGAATTGCAGGTTGTATGGTACTAGAAATAAAACATTGCAGTGCACGATGTATATAATAATAAGTACCGTGATAATGATAATGAAGCTAGAAATATCATATCAAACGTAGGAAATCCAAGTAGGCTAATTAAATTTTATGCGCATCTTCGTAAGCTTAAATGTCCGAATTACTACGTGCATACGATCTCTGCAACACAATATAGAGCTCCAATATCGGTAAGTTTCAAAAATTATTATTACACAATACACTCTACATTTAAAAACAAGAAATCGATTTTTTATTGTCAGTATATAAGCTGATAATTTATTAAATTCGACAAAAAATGTCAACGGGGGACGTTGGAATTCATCAAGTTAACGGAGTGTACAAAGGAGCAGCAGTGGGGCGCTGTTGACGTATTTCCAATAATAACCGTGTTAATTGAAAACCAAATGTTCGCGTTTGATAACTTCGTATTCATCTTTGTATAACATCCACTATGATGTTCAGTGAGAATTATGGTGTTACGAGAGATACTGTAAACTTCGGTCACGATATTATTCGATAACTGAACCCGCAGCTTGTTCATAATGGTCAGAGACAAGGAAACTATAATTCCCTGTATACAGAGAGCTGGAGTACATCAACACTTGATGTTTTGATACGGGTAGGTTGCTACCTCGGCGAGTCAATCTCCTCTTGCCTAACATTGTTTCCCGGGCACGCATTTGTGTCGAGGAGAGTACTAGTAACTAGTTTAGCGGTCCTCCAAGCATCAAAATTGATCAACATTATCGCACCGTCATGTACATGGAAAGGGCCAACGAACTTCATGTGGTTGACAGGGTATTCGTGATTGTGTATCAATTCAATAGAAGCAATAAGTATGAAGTGCACTTATACCATTAGTATTGATGAATCCCTTGGAGTAAACTGTTCAACTGCTAAACTAATCGTACTTACTAAATTAGCGGAGTAACTACTTTATGACCATCAAAATTTCTGCGTCTTCATAAAAAAACTTTTTCCGACGGAACCCGCCACTAGATAATAGAAAAAGAAACAGAAAAGGCACATATGTTTTTTTCTCTAGGAGGTGATCTGGCCAAGATATCGCAATCCAAAGTTTTTAAGTGGCAAAAAAATATATTTCTTCGCCCTTAAAAAAAATCCGGTGGAACCCGCCACTAGATAATCGAGGGTACTACAAAAAAGTCCTTCGGCATTTTTGCCTATGATCAATATTCTAGTCAGGAAACGCTGTCAAAAACAAAAGTCCAAATAACTACCCACAAATAACTGCCACTCGAAAAGTATGAATAACCGCCACCTCAAAATTAGAAAAGGAAGAAAATGCCTCCTACAAACTTTTCTCTCCGAGTCAAAATGAAAAAGATGCAGCGTGCCAATGTTTTCAATTCGCAATGATCGTCTTAATTTTAAATAATTTTTTTTTTTTTTCAAAAATATCCGCCATCGGGGAATTTAAAGAGGAACAAAATGGTGGTAAACATTTTCCTCTCAGAACTAATGTCACGGCGCTACAGCGTGCTAAATTTGTTTTTTGAAGATGCAGAAATTTTGATGGTCATACTACTTTTAAATCTGACCAATTACATTAAACCGTGGGACTCGCCGAACGGTCGATGTGAGTATGAAGGACAAAAAACACACAACTTATCAATATGATGATTAAAAAATATTGGAACTCATTTAATTTTCGTCGTCGAAAACACGTCACAGAAATTTAACTGTCACGTCATCAATGAACCGAAATATATTTCCACAAAATTCAATTACCACAACAATTCAATTGTTATTGAATAAACATTATGGAAATCATTCGCCAAGATTAACTCGACCGCTGCTTTACAGTTATAAAGATGTAATAGTGTATTTGCTAAATACACCGAAATATCAATTATCGCAGCGTATGTACACATTACATGGACGACGTAACCGAGTGTTGCGAGCCGACAGAGCGATAGAGTGCATCGACGACAACACAGCAAGCGAGCTGCAAAATTCACCACACACGTTGACGTTGATGCCAATACATTGAGTCTCGTAAGTAACTAGTTGAGTCACGGTGTAAATTCGTCACTACATCATGCGTTCCTACCCAGCGACGCGGTAATTACAATCGCTTGTCGTGGTTCCTGTGCACCCAACAACCTTGAAGTCCTCTCCCTTCAGACCTTACCAGGTCTCCGCTTCTCACCACTTCCCCTTGCGCAAACCGTTGCTGCTGCTCCTGCTGCTGCTTAGACCTGATTTCCTCTGATAATTCTCCCTCGACGATCTACCCACACACCTCAATGCACACGGGAACGAAACTAGCGACGTGATGAGGGACGATGGAAACTCACGAAGAGAACGCAGAGGGTGCTCGAGTGAAACCTTGGTGAATGAATGAGAGGCTAGAGCAGCGGAAAACGAGGAAGCGAGTCCAGCGGACAATACGTGTGAGGGTATGGCTGGATTGCGGTTTAAAAAAACAACAACAAAAAATACGGCTTGGTCTGAGGGATATATACAGAGCGAGAAAGGCAGAGAGAGACAGAGAGAGAGAGAGAGAGAGAGAGAGAACGTACGGGAGAAGTAAAAAATAAATGGTAGTAGCTCTGATTGATTGCCATGCCATGCTCACGGGAAGCATTCGGCGAGGCTTGACCGGTGAGACCCGAATTTTTTGCGCTTTTAATCGAGTCATTTGCACCGCTGGAAAGCAGAAAAAGAAGGACGAGAATTCGACGGTGCACGATACTTTCCGCTGTTACGCTTTCGGCCGCGACTCTCGGCTAAAACGCAACCTGTCGACGAGAGTGGTGGTTCCGGACCGGTCCTCGACACGCGGCAAACCGCAGCCAACTGCGATAATGCTGAATTTCGAATCGTATGCAGACCGCAGCAGCGGCAGCAGTAACAGCAGCTATCGTCGACGAGAAAATCGAATTCGGTTTAATCGTCGGGAGCGGTATAGTAGAGCTGCTCGGCATGGTCTTCTTCGCTCGTGATGTCCACACTTCTCTCTCATTCCAGTTGAAGTAAACCCGCAATTCTGGATGGCCAGTTGCGTTACTCTCAGCGCAATTCGCTCGCAGAGGGCCATTGAAAAAAGAGGTAATTGAATCAGCTTGCATTGATGAATTAATCGGCAACAAAGCGAAATCAAGGACGAAAGGGGCGGGGAGATTGAACGGGAAAAGAGTAGATGAATTCGAAACAAGTGGTGCTTGACAAGGGACAGGTCCGCGGAGATTATTTTTAAAGAATGCGCTTTCTGAGAATTTCGTGAAGATTCTTACAGATCTTTCCCAGTTGGATTTTTCTAGCCTGTTGGTCGTATTAATTGGTATTTTGATAACAATATAATCTTCAGAGAGGACACGTTTCCGTAGTAAAAAAAGATAATTGGATCAGCTCACACGAATTAATTGTGAATTAATAGGTAACGCTATGAAATTAAAACCAATAAGAGGAAAAAGTTGGAGGTGAAAAGTTGAAGCAGGTTTGGAATAATTGAGTGCATTGTTCAATATCTCATCATATATATTATTTTCCTCCGTTCACAGTATTTTTTATGCGCTTTATCAATATAGGAATTACTTACAGCAATTGTTATTATCTACATGGATACAATCATGTTTTGTATATTTTGTTGATATTTTTTTTTTCATGATATTGTTAATATAATTTGACTAAACAATCGTTTCTTGGCTAAGCTAAGTTCCGTCGCAAATTCGCTATTATTTTTCGTCACATTTATACTCTCTGTCTCCGTTAAACGAGACCCACACTTTTCTTCGTTCTAACTTACATATCTATACTTCTGTGAGTATCGATTCCTTCATCGGAGAGGGAGATTTTTCGTGGCATTTATTTATCTTCACTCTTGTATTTATGTGGTAGATTTTGTATATAAATTTTATTATCTGTACAGCGAGTTTAATAGTGTAAGTTACGTAGTAGGAGTAACATAAATATACATGTAAGACTGTTTGAAAAAAAATTCAAGATAAATTTGTAAATGATTAAGAGAAAATAATTATTGTCTTCGACTCTCAAACAGAGCCGGAAACATTTTATCGCTGGCTTTCGCAAAAATAGAACCTTTCCGACTGAAATCATCATTACTAAAAAAAAAAAAATTGTATTTTCGTTTACATTAACGTTTTTATTATTACATTAATTTTTTTTTCTTGTTTTTAAATGGTTTTTTTTTTAATTGGTTATAAACCTCATTGAATTTATATATGCATACATCGAATGATTAGCTCTCCTTCTCCAACCGATGCGTAAATCTCGTATGAATCGCGTATGGTGAAATTTATATGATCGAAGCAACAGATTCTACGGATGGTATGGTTCAAACCAGTTATGAACATTGTTCGAGTATAACTCTATTTTTTTAATTATATATATATATATATATATATATGATAAGACTACTGTATACATCATTAAATCTAGTAACTACGCAAACAAATATAGTATGCACTCTACATTCATTCAGGCGGCACGCATTAGTCACAAAAAATCTCTCCTCTCCGTTAGAAATGGAATCATTCGATTGGGTGAAAGATTTTTCTCGCCACATTTCAGTCCATGAAGCAACGACTTCCGCTTCGGTACAAATTACGCATATTCTCAGTGTTTTTTAAAGAGTTACTAACATTTCGATTCCGTTAAATAATTTAAATGAAAATCATACTCGCCGAATCAGCTCATAGAAAAAAGGTCCTTGCATACTTTGTATTTGTCGAAAATACGTGAGGGATGAATTTCTAAATAACTCTTCGTTATAATATTACTCAAAATTATGTATACCAATTTGTAATTAATTACACAACCGTGTGTCTGCTTACAGGCATGATCGACATTCGCATGGAAAAGTATTTACAATTATTTCGTAGATAAATAATTATGACTAATTATTGAGCTGTAATTGCACAATTTTGAAATGGTGACGAATAATTTGTATCTTTCTTTTATTTTCATTGATAAGCACTATCACTTTATTTCTGGATTTATTCGATAAGTAAGACTACAAAAATAAAAGTTTTTGAAAAATAACATCAATTCTTGGGGCCATTTTTATACGCGTTTAGGAAAGAAATATGATTTTTATATTGTTAATAATCTTATTATACAATTTTATAAAAATGTGCCACAAAATTCTCATATAAATATAAATTTTTGTAATTTATTATAGGCAACCTCAATAATTATGCATAATAATTTATCTTACAATAATCAAAAATATTTTTCCATTCAAATTATTGTCATCCCTATCCTTCCGTATCTTATACTCTATGCCAGAAATTTCAATAAATCTGAGAATTCTGGAACCCAGCGTTGATTATCATTCGGTAGATCGACGTTGGACGCGATTCTGCGATTATAATACGATGTATATAATATGTAATTTGCATAAGCGTTTTGAAATCCCATTTTTACCGTATACAAACAGATTAACACCGACGCACATGCAAGCGGGAGCGAAAACTCGTCGTTTAATGTATATTTTCAAACATCATTACAGATGTTTTTTTAAATTTTTATGACGAGTTCACTACCTCTTGCAACGATGTGATTATTAAGCCGAATTGTTAATTTCCCATTACTTTCAAACTAATTATATTTGCTTATTCATTCCATAAATAATTCGATATTTATTATTATTTCAGAACGTTCTAACACGGTGATGACCAAATGTACAAATTTTTTATAAAAAATGTATATTTCCATATGAAAAAAATTCTAGTGGTGGGCTATTATTTTTAAATGTCCACTATTTTTTTTACTTTTCCATTCGGATTTTAACGTATATGTGTGGAATCTTTTTTAAATGGGAGGTATTTATGGATTCCCTTATTTCTCTCCAAAAAGTAATCAGTTAATTTTGAATTGAAGAAAGTAATGAGATAATTACAAGTCTGAGGTTGAATGTAGATCGAGGAGGGTAAATTAGTCATGTGTAACGATATGAAGCACGCAGATGTTTCTAACTTTTAGCTAAATAATTCGAACCTCGTCGAAGACCGAAGCAGTGGGATATTCGAATATTAGGACACAGGAGGAATAGCGATTTGCTATAACAGACCGCAGTACCCGCAAGGTGGTTTTGTCGAAGCACGTACACATGGGTACAGCATCGAGACCGGTGTGTTAGAGCACGAAAACGCTTACTATCGCAAGAAGTTCGATATCGCAATTATACCAGCTCTGGATACTTGGTCATTAACGAGGGAAGGATATATTTACAGAGGAAGGTGTTTCGAGGAAAGGGTGAACGATAGAGAAGGAGATACGAAAACTGACTCTCGCCCGCTAACGTCGTGCTCATTAAGTCATTGGATCATTAAGTCGTTTACAGTGAACTGCCCTAGAGAAATTTGCCATTACCCTCACCCTCTATCGAAATTATCCTCAGGGTAAAATCGACACAAGCATATATATGCTATAGCAAACAGCCAATTTTCCTTGCTTTTGGTCTTGTGCATTTGGCGATAAACTTTCGAGGTATCGTCTCGATTATCGAATTGAACAAACCATTTTTTTTCTCGAAAAAACGTAAATATTGGGCACATCTGAACTCTTTGCAGCTATGGTTGTACACAAACTCCACACAGATACTGGTCATGAGCAACACTACACAGGAATAACCGTAAACATTACAACGCTACAGAGTTTTAAGTCTGCGCAATAGAAATTTTGCATTTGTTTGAATGTGTGCGTTGAGGTTGGCTGTGAAAAAAGTAGTCCGGGATAGAATCCAGATTGAAGTCGCGGATGATGTCCAGGCTTTAGACCCGGATGTAATCTCTCAGTCCGGGTAGGGCTCCCGAATGAATATACAGATGTACTTCGGCTTTTAATCCGATCCCGAAATTTATCTTGAATTCAATCGATCTATCCGAGACTCCCAAAAAAAACAATCAATGTGGTTTTTATCCAGGTTACCTAAAACTTTTCCGGATACAATCCGAAACTCGCAAACTCTCACCTGGATACTACCTTGGACCACCCGCGAATCTCGGCAATCCGAGGGCAGGGTCTCTGCCCTGGACTGCTGTAAATTCCATTCCGGATTTTATCCTCGACTCTCCTAAAAACCATCCTAGACTGTCCGACATTTTATCCCGATCTCCCGGAGGGCGATTTTTTAATCCTGCATTACCTGCGAACGGCATACCGGCTTACCGTGTACAGCTTTCGCGGTGTACCGTCGAATCTGTATAGTGTTGCGTCCCGTAGAAACAATATCGTGCCTGGTAATGCTCACATTGCGGTAAGAACCATTTCAGAACAATGAAACTAAGTCACCAATGACTAAAGATGCACAATTTTTCGTATATCAACAATATTTACAATCAAAGGATATATATATATATATATATAATATATATATATATATAATACATGTAATACAGCAGGACGATGCAAACAATTTGCAAATGAAGTGCACCTGACGAAAGGCACAGTGACTCATTAGTTTTGTGAAGCGATCGAACGGCTGTGATTTACGATCAGGTACAACGTAAGATTTAATAAAAATAATATCAACAATGACCGATCATTCGGATTATTGGGACTCATGCATTAGCGAGATTCACGAGTGAGTTTTGTCGCGTGTTTTACTATTTAAAAGCGCGAACAGGTACGGTTCGATGCACAGAGGAACTGATGTCAATATATTGACTGGTAAGCAAATAACGATCATCACCGAATTCAACACCCGAAAACATACGATATTACCCTTAATTATCCATTTTCGTCAGCGACTATATTAACCGTACTATATTTGGAGGAAATTTTCGCTGAAAAGCTGACTGTAATAACTGTTATTCAGATAAGAATTCCATTCAAAGCATGTCTGATGGAACATAAGCAGATCCAACCGAAATAAGTTCTCAACTGTATTTCTGGTACTTCTTCGATGATTATCTCATTTAATAATAAAACCTTAATAAAAACCTTTAGTCTTCGATTTTAAATGGAATTTTGTGTAGTAAAAACAAAATAAAAGCGCCAACATTTTTTATAGTCGGTGAGTGAGTTGCTACTGAATAGATCGAGTTTCCAGAAAATTGACCAGTGGTACCGGAAGCAACAGCACAGGTGCCGTTAGATAAAAAAATAAAATGCACAAAATCGAGACTTCACTGTACAGTGTATGCTGAAAAATCGAATGCCAGCTGTGGAATATTTCCACCATTTCCTCAAATAATAGCATTATGACGGCAAGATGTGCGAATGGGCCCAAGAATTTTCTCTGTCACTAGATATATCTCCGATTATTTTTACCTTTCTCTTCTTTTTCACCCAGCGAGCGTATAATAATCTTTTGACTAGTCCACCGAGTATGTGTTTGTCGCTCTGTCGCACGTCCGTCCAACTGAAACTCGTTCTCGCTACGGCTAATATCATCGTGGGGCTGCGAGGGGTGAAAGCGCGTGAAGCGTGCGTTGTACGTGCGCAAACGTGCGACGGTGTGTGCACTCGAGCGGTCTCAATTAAGCCACACAGCCAGGTTCATCGGTAGTCGCGGCAGGAACGGACGTTTCTGGAGTTTCAAGCCTCAGCACAATAGTATATGCACATATACGTATACGCATTATATATATATATATATATATATATATAAATGAAAAAATGTTTAACACCCCGGAATATATATATATAAGGGTGTATGGAACATTTCAATATTTATGAAAATTCATCCTTTTTACTGTATGTATTGTATGTATTTTGGCTTTAAGATCCACCTTCCATACGGAATACGCAAATTCATTTTTTAATCATATTAAATGCACTGAAAAATAAAAATCGCAATTGAAAAAATTATTTGCCAGCCTATGGTACAGTTGATTCTCAGCTCAGCCCCTCGAGTTAAAGCTATGAAGAACAACACAAAATGACGGTAATAAAAAGTAAGAAGCTGCGATTGATAAAAAATATCATAAATGTAATAATTTTTGATAATCTTCTTTTAAAAATAAAAAAAAAAATTTTATATATATGGGGCATTCCATGTCAAATCAGCAGGCCATGACCCTCACCCTCATCGATTTTGTTCATTTTGTAATATGATGTTATTACCGACTCATAAAGGCCTCAAATTTTTTTTCAGATTTCTCCGTCACCAGTGACTTTTCTAAATATTCGAAAAAAACCAATTTCAAAAACGCCGTTTTTAAAAATCTGAAAAAATTCAGACTGATTCTATGACTTAAAATATGATTTTTGAGTGCCATGCGATAATGGGATCTCAATATTTACTATTTTTCCACATTTTGCTTCCTCGTAGAGGAAGCTTTGTGAAGAGCAAAATTAAATGAGGAAGCAATGTGCAAAGTTCTACTTTACATCCTTGTTTTGAATAAATGAATAAATCACTGGCACATCTCGTTTTTATTAGGCACAAACTTTTGTTTTACTTTATTATCTTTTGCGGAGGTTATAGCGAAACTCGCTATTTTTTCAAATATTCAAAATTGTGTAAAATTTGAACGACTTTACCGATCACCACCAAATGTGGTACACAGTAGGGCTGTATATTATTTTTCGTTTGTAGAATATTTCGGTCAATTTGCTGAGATTCGACGTGACTGATAGCTAAATTTTTTATTTTTTTTTACAAATATTCAAAATTCTTTTAAATCCGAACCGCTTTACCGATATTGTCGAAATTCAATACCAAACAGCATTTAGTGTGTCTCTAGTTATGAAGAACTATTGAGCCATATCGGCAAACTTTTAAGAAAGTTAGACACTATACGACGATTCAAATCACAGCAATTAAAGAGGAGTTACTCCTCTACTTCCACGCCAAATTTGAGCTCGATCGATCGTGCCATTCGCGAGTCATCGACGATTGAATTTTCAGTCCCTGGAACACACACAAACACACACATTTTCTAAACCATTTTTCTCGACGTTTTAGGTGATTCTGAGCATACTGACATGAAAATCTCGAAAAAAAAAAATTTTCTTGAAAACAAAACTTCCTCTATGAGGAAGCAAAATGTGGAAAAAATAGTAAATATTGAGATCCCCTTATCGCATGGCACTCAAAAATCATATTTTAAATCATAGAATCAGTGTGAATTTTTTGTGATTTTTAAAAACGGCGTTTTTGAAATTGGTTTTTGTCGAAGATTTAGAAATGTTACTGGTGGCGAAAAAATCTGAAAAAAAAATTTGAGGCCTTTATGAGTCGGTAATAACATCATATTAAAAAATGAACAAAATCGATGAGGGTGAGGGTCATGGCCTGCTGATTTGACGTGGAATGCCCCATATGTATATGTACATATATGTATGTAAACATATGTACGAGAAAATATATATATATACATACGTCCCTTTATTCTGCATGACATGTTCGCGTGCTTCCGTTTTCTTAGTCGAATGCTCTCTAGTGTGTACAGATACTGCAAGAGGTTCGGCGCCCGCGATGCGCGATACTAATCGCACTGTTCGGCATGTGACTCTCTTCTCATCACCCTCATTCCCCTACCGTAGCCATTTCGATTCACAGATAGTCTCAGAACGAACAAGTGTATACACAAACCTCGTGTGAAAAATTTCGACACTGCCGAAATTGTGTGCAGCAGAAGCAGAATGCAGTAAGAAGTGTACACTTACAACTCTGCGCAGCAAGAGTCCTTCACAAACAAGCTTCGTGTTGTATGTGAATTCGTATAGAGTTGCTGCTGAGTATAGCGTAACTGTGTACACTTTTTAACCCCTTCAGCTGTGGCTGCATTGACTTTCTGTCGTATAGTCTTTGAATATGCACAATTATCACTGTGTACAATTTTGGTCGGATAGAGTTTTCCCGATGTATACTTTAGGTTTTATCGAGATACTGTATAGTATTTGGTATGTGGGATCGTAATTGTGTCGTCTTGCTGCTGTCTAGTTGTGTGCAGTTGCGAATGTATTATCTTCCGGTTTTGTCGATTTTGTTTTAGGCGGTTCTTGTCGTGTAGAGTTGCGTCATCTTGTCATCGTGTAGACTTTGACGTTGTGTAATTTTTAAGCTGCATTTGCTCGATGCACCTGGATACTCACGATTTAACTTGCATCGAAATACCGCTGTGTAGTGTTTTATCGTGCAGGGTTTTCAACGTGTCCACTCACTATGCAACACAGTCTATCTTTGTACAGTGATCATCGTGTAATATTGATACAGCATACAGCTTAACTGTGTACACTTTTTGTCATGTAGAGTTTTGCGGTCCTGTGTACAATGTCATACAGGACAACATGAAATCCCACACGCTCACCCATAAATGGATCGCATTACACCTACACGGGTTTCTGTTTTCTCAGATGAATGCACTACAGTCCATATAGATTCCGCTCAGCGGTCACGCGCCGCAATGAGCGATGTCGGTCACATTGACTTCGCCACGTGACTTTCCCTCTCATCATCCTCAACCTCCCATCCTGTCCTTTCCGGTTCACAGATAACCTACGAACGAACAAGCGTATACACAAGCCGCACGTGCGAGATGCGCTGACGCCTGTCCGCTCGTTCGAGCGACCCTTGCTCTAGCTCCTATTACACGGTTCGTAGCTATAGGTAGTACTACATACGGGTAGAACAGTCGAGGATATAACAAGCGGTGTACATCCCCCGCTCACCCCCTTCACCTCTCCGGTCCCTCGCACTTCGTTACGGTGGCATGCATGTACCAGCAGAAGGAGAGCATCGTGGAGCTCAAGAAGGTACAACGGTATCTCTCGACGAGATTTCCGGAGACAGCCTGTGATGTTGTACCCTGTCGTCTGTATTCTCGCGCGGACTCAACGACAAAACGACACGTTTCTCGATCGTACATATTTACTCGCACTTCGATATGATCGTGTGTGTGCATATGTGTACCTATTTAATGGGGTTTTCATCGAGACACTTCCATGCATACACATTTTCCCGATTCTGGTTAACTCGACGGATATTTGGATAAGCTCCCATCGAAATTTATGTACGTTATCTATAAGCAAAAAATGTGTTTGCTGTATCAACGATTTTGACCTTAACACACATAGATACATTTTTCATATATTTTAAATATTTATTGTATATTTCACGTATATATATATCACATATCAAAATAATATAAATTTAGCATGTATGCTTAGCGTGGATTTCAGATTTATGTGAAATATGACTGAAGTATATAACGTATATTCGATATATACAAAATATGCATGTTATATGTTTTTATTTTAAATCAAAATCATTGATGTTTTGCGTGTATTTTCTGCATATATTGCACTTACCGAAATTTACTTTGATTTTCAGAGAGTCTAAAGTTCAACCGGTGTGACGATAATGCATTGAACTAAAACGGCTTATCACATAAAGACAGAATTCAATGACTGAACTCGATTGGTTAGGGGTTTCTCTGAGCGTAAGTTTCGAAATATATATTGAAATGAGCATTGGAAAATGTATCCAAAAACGGCGGCAAGTCTGTGGGAAAATATATAAAATAGAAAATTCTGTATTATTATAAACAGAAATCCTATGAAACAGTAAACAGTTGGTGAATAAATAAATAGTGGATTTTCGGTCGACTCAAAATGTGTAATGGCTATTTCGGAATCAATCGTTAAGAAACAGACAATTTATAGACGTCATTCACGAACTTCTATGCTTTTTTCGCGAAACCAAAAAAAAAAGAGGTAAGACATATCGCAGCTCTATAATTCGGTACCGCTGACGACAGATTTCCTTCACGATATCTTGCAATTACCGCCAAAAAGCTGTGCGCTCACAGTATTTAAAGAGTCACCAAATTATCATTTTCACCGGGCGTTATATTCACCCTTTCGATATGCCGGACGTACTTTACATATTATTATTATTTTTTTATTTTTGCCGTTTTTTCCAAAGATCAAAACACCACGGCCACAAGAACAGCGAGCAGACAGTCCGCTGTATATTTATTCATACCTCATTATGTATCATTATATATAATGTTACTAATAATAATAATTATTATTATATTCATTATGGTTTATTTACTATATGTACGTATATATATTTATAATTAGCTATATATATATATATATATATGTATTCATTCGGTTATGTGAATATTATATTAATATATATATATATATATATATATATATATTTAATATATACTCTTTCGTATTCTCTCTTTCTCTCTCGTTCGCTTCATTTTAATAAATCATTTAGTATGAAAATAATTTTGCATGCCTGACGTGAAATTAATCACTGGCGGCTGCCCACTCACACTGATCCGATCACTTCTGCTGCGTCGGTCTTCGTAACATTCGTTATAGTTGTTATAATCTTCAGAGCCGCTATGATTTATGTCGACGTCCTTCAGCAGCACAAACCACCAACGACACGTTCGCCCATGGCCGATAAATACTAATTGGAAGCCCAGTCCGTGACTCGGGAATCACCTTCTGGTGGCGATCAGTAAAAGCGGCATTAGGAATAGTGTTAACAGTAGAAATAGCCTGTCTCCCAAGGAGTAAGAAAGCCGCAAGCTTGCTGCGCCACTCGTATCCTGGTGCGGCCTCTTCGTTGGCGAACCTCCGCCTCCGTACTCTCTGTCGTAATCTGCAAGCAGAATCAACAGTGACATATTAATAAATATGTGCATCGATATAGTGTAGAGTACATTTTATATCACACGAAGTGAATGTATTCATTATTATTTCGTTTCCTCACAGAGTTGTTCTGATTAACAATAATTTTTTCCAAGATTTTCGAAAAGTGGTCTAGATAAAATGTCTGTAAGTGTGTAACGCACCCTTGTGTGTAAACGCTCACAGTAAAGTTTTGTACAATACTCGACGGGGAATCGTTTTCCACACTCGTATCGTAACGTACTATTCGATTATCGTCGTGGACATAATTTTCAAAAAAAATCATTATCAAAATAATCTGTCAACGATTATTATAAAAATGATACCGTTTTATTCTATCTTCTCCGAAAATAGGTGCAATAATGGGTCCGTCGTCAGATTACTCATCAAAATTTGCTGATTTTGTAAGCAGTGGAAAAATTCCGATCAAATAGGTTTAAAAATTTTTTCGTGCAAGTAATAATCGGAATATTTCAGGAATGTTATAATGGTAAATGCGACACTTTGATGATAGAATAAAAAGCGAATATTTGGAAATAACTTCGCCATATACACCGTACGACAAGCCACTGTGAAAATCGCGGAAATCTCGGCGAGTAATGTCGTGCAAACTCCCTCCTAATAATACTCACTCTCTCCTCTATGTACATCCTATGTACATATACATTGTACGGTAGACGTGGCGACGTGTGTACATGTTCCGTGATCACCCACACGATGTATGTGTCGGGGTGAAATACATTGTACGAATTTACTGCCAGAGGAAGTAGCCCGCAGTAGTAAAGGTATATGTATGGGCAGACGCTTGGTTGCCGCAATGCTCGAGCGGGCAACCACCGTCAGCCACCGCGGCTTATTTCATTCTCAGTTACCACTTTGTTTCTACGGGATGCGCGCGGATGGCGCTCGACTCTACAGCGTCTTTCACTACTGGCTTCTGTACGCTCACCTCTCATCGCCTTCACCTACGGGATTCTCGCTCATCACGCAGTGCGCCGGAGCGCAACCACTCCGTTTTGTTCCCGCGGCACTTTCGTAATAAAGGGTAATTCGCTGCGGCGCTGAATCGTAAAATCTCACTCACGTACTGGAGTAATGAAAAATTGGGTTCCATCTGTGATGAATGATATATGTATGCACCTCGAGGTCCGGTATGTTTGGGTTTAGTAGGTGTGAGTAATTCTTTAAATAAACAAAGAAAAACTGTGAAACAACATTTGGAAAAAATAATAGTCAAACAAATAATTGAATTTTCATAAGTGAGTACGTTTTTTCACACAGTTAAATGACAATGAAGAAGTGCACGAAATTCAATGACGATTTTCTTTGTTTTTAAAAATTTTTTGGATTACAGTTTGGAAAAATATTGTAAATATAGCATACAAATTTATAAAATATGTGTCGGATATAGATGTTGAAGCAATAGTTAATATATATGCTAACAACATTGTGCAGTAGCTAATTGCTGGCATGTAGAATTTTTTATGCTTCTGAGAGCAACATTCACCCGTATCGAGGGGCTTTAATTATATTTTTTCAGCGAAGAATTTTTTTTTGCAGGATACCGTCGCTTTTTCAATCTGTAGAACTGGTTCTACATTGAATAATTTTAATCGTTGGATAATTATCGCATTGTGTACCATTCTGATTGTTCCGATTGAAAGGAACATGCCTGGGGCAAACCGTATTGATATTATGGGTATAAAAATTTGCATTCAAACCAGAGTTACCTCATTTGTTGGAAATTCGTTTGAGTATTGCGTGTACAGCTGTCAAGAACATGGAAAATGAATTACCAATGCTTCGAAAAATAAGGAAAAAAGAAACTATGCAATTGAATACAAAAGAGAATGTCTGTTGTGGGCGAAGAAAATCCAGTGACATTGAGTGTCAGACAGTTTATCGTGGCTACCAGCAGTTGACTTTTGCTTTCTCTACGAGCAAACTTCCTTTTTCTTCGAGCTATCCTTTAATTGACTTTCTTGACGTCACGGAGTCACGATAGTTTGGTAAATGGCTTCCCCACCTCGTTCTCGTCTTCGATGATTTGCTTCGCGTGCTTTGAGTGAACTCGTAGTCTTTTAAGTGAGTCGGACTTACGCTCCATAATTTTTCTTTCGTACACCAGAGGCTCGGAGTCTCGTAAGGAACGTCGAACTACAAACCCCGGGAATTCCTTTCGCGTGCGGCACCGGTTGAAAACTCTGTACCAAGTTCGAACATTCCTTTTCCCTGAAGCGTCTCTTTCTGCAGCTATTCCCTTTGCCCTGTCGATCGTCTCACCCCACCTTTCTTTAAGTAACCTGGGAAGACGCACGTTTTCACTCGGTAAAAGTTCTAGTATAGCATTGACGCTGCTGTGGTGAAAATCGACGAGACGTGACTTTCCAGCTGCTGCACGTGACACGAGTAGCGTGTGAGGTACGAAGCATCCCAGGCGAATGGCAATTTTTCGAAAATTTTATTTCAATTTGACCATCGGGGCGCTTCACTTGGCATTGAAATTCGTGCATTAACGAATTAAATTGAAAATCTATATATAAGGTATTGATATAACAAATTCAAGAGAAAATCTACACATGGGAAAATCCACATATCAAATTGGAATAAAAATCAATATACGGGATCACCGACGCCAATTCAATCTGGGTCTGGTCGGTGTTTATTACGTTGTTACTTTGTAACTCAAAAAGGAGAGCAGGTTTTTTTGAATATTTCAGAAGAACGAGCAATTTTTTTTTCATGAGAGTTTATCTTACGAAAGCTAACATACGCGGACTTTGCGTTTCGGGTTGCAAAATTTGAAATGTGGCAAAGGGTTGCAAAGATTTTCAAAAAAATTATCACATTAGAGCCAAATCTGTTTTTAAAAAAAGCGAATGAAAAGAAGAATTTTTTTTCGAAAAAAAAAAAAAAAAAAAAAAATCCAGAAAAAATATAGCATTCCTGCTAGAATTCGAACAACAACATAAATCATCATATATTTAGAAAATCTTAGCAAAATCAGAGACTTGAGGGAATTGATAAGAGCAGTGGGAATAATCTGGGTCTGGAGGGTTCTTATGGGGAGAAAAAATAGTCGGCCTTCTAAGATCCTCGAATAATGAACATGCACTTATAATGAATATAATAATCAATTTCGTCTCCCTAAGAGTGACTATAGAGTTAGTAGTTTGAGAGAAATAATTCGTCCGTATCATTAATAAAATCAATAACCTATATGAAGTTTGACGATCACATTTTTCCATTTTACATTGTTTCAATAAGCACAGAGTAAAATCTTTTAATTTCCCAAGCGATGGATTTGTTCTGTTGAGTTACACCTAAATCAAAACTAATTTACAGACCAATCGCAAAAGAGTGAAAGTCCAGTGTGAATAGTGCAATTAATGAATGGCAGACCAATTGGCTTTTCGAGAGTGGCAAGTTGAATAAATGTTGGCATACGAGAAGCAATTAATTAGCGGGTGACGGAAAATACACTGAAATATTTGTGTAGCCTGTGGCACTCCTTCGTCCACATTACTATTTAAGCCGTATTACAATAGTTTGTGCAGCCCGAAAATGCTGTAGAATCAGCGAAAGATATTTACGAGCAATGTGCTAAACCGGGAAAGAAGTCACGTCTTGATCGGCTTGCTGAGATTTAATTTCCTGCGTACAGTCATGGCCTGTATTGGCTGGGATAAGCTGATAGTGTTCAGTAAGTACATGAGACAGAGAGACCGGGGTCAAACGTAATAAAAATCGATTTTGTTTTCAAACAAATCTAATAATCCTTTTTTACCGCTTTCAGCAATCCCCGAAACCGGCAAATACCGAGTCTCAATCGATTGAGACTCTTTTTATAACTTGTGTCTGTCATTTTTATCCGCCATCTGTATTTCGACGGGAGCGATCTCAAAAGGGAACGGGTACTGAGTTCTAATCACATGGGACACTTGTTGAATTTTTCACCGCCATTTTTGTTTTGAATTACAATTAAGATTTGTTTTTAGCGATACCAATAAACCGCAAATACGAAGTGTTAACTGATTTGGATATAATGAAACATTTCTGTCATCCATTTTGAATGAACTATTTTTATTGTTACATTATTATTTCCGATTCGTTCGTAGGACTTTCACAAGCAAGCAAGCGATCCATTTCAAGAGGATCATGCCTTTGTAACAATACTCTTTGAAGCGCTTGTTACAATTGACCTGTGTTATTTTCAACCCAGGTCTTCCCTACATCGAAGCACTGTAGTGGAAACTATGAAGTAGCTAGGATCGATCGACTCTCGCGTGCGCCTAAGGGAATAGATGTTTGGAGTTGAGCGCGAAAGGAAATTCCGTGGCCTTCGACTACTGCAATCCTGGCGTGCCTCGAGGCTACCAAGCGGTATGCTCGTACTACGTAGTAGGATCGACCGTTTTTCAGTAATTGAAAGTAAACGTCACGGACCGGATTTTGCTGAGAGGCGAAGGAGTAAGTTGGAATACGACTTTCAGTATATCCGTTCCGCAAGTCCGGCGTAATATCAGCACGCAAATTAACATTTTATATTTCCACCAAATAAATCATAACACGCTAGGGTCCAGTCCATAAAGCGTTGTGAAACTTATCCAGAGTTTCATGACATTGCATTAACATTACATCTGCAGATGAAGTCTTATTCGCAACAAATTCCACCACTACAATCATCTGTTTCAGAACAAACTTCTATAATAAAATGGAATCAATCAGAAACTTTTTTTTTTCAATCACGCTCATCCTTGAAAGAAAAAAAAATCGTTTTCGTGTTAAAATTGCTTGAGCTGTTGAAATCATTTTAGAGGCCAACGTCGCTAAAATTGAATTATGTATCACGATAATACCAGTAAAAAGTTTTGCTATCGGAAGTGTCGGCGTTTTTCAAACGTTGCAAGGATCGAAGTAGAAAGGAATGTAAATAACGAGTGATTGAACGTGTTGCTGAGACAAAGGTGTTCAGGCGTTGCGTACGAATCGGCGAGTTTATTTTCCCGGTGTTGACAATACTCCTCGCCCCCGCCCCCTCCATGCGGTATTTCTACTCAGCCGCCAGCTACGGATATTGTGGACACTGTCATTGTCCAGAGATACATGTTGCATGTCACTAAAAAACGAGGTGGTTGCCGGATGAACTACCTGCGTTGGCATTGTCGTATTCTGTCTGTGTAGTTTAGGGAGGGGAGGAGGGAATAGGACTAGACGGTCAAATCTCTGTGGCTGTCACGGAAATCGATAGACCACCCGAGTTCTGGTCTCCTGGGGCTTTCTCGTCGAGTGCACTGGACTCGTTCGGTTGTTATTTTGTTCCCCGTCCATTTCACGACCGGCGCGTATTTGTTTTCGCATTAATAATATGCCAATGTTTGAAAATCGATCGATTATCATTCGAAACATCACTGAAATCTCTTCGCATACCCACAAATATAGTATGGCCTTTTCATGTGGACGGAGATTGACGAAGCATTGCGTCTAGTGCAATACTCTCTGAGCGGGGGAGCGCGATTAAGATTCCAACCCCACGAATTACCTCTACAA
This sequence comes from Clistopyga incitator, assembly GCA_947507545.1. Taxonomy (NCBI): domain Eukaryota; kingdom Metazoa; phylum Arthropoda; class Insecta; order Hymenoptera; family Ichneumonidae; genus Clistopyga; species Clistopyga incitator. The sequence continues at coordinate 10,030,682 of OX382176.1, forward strand.
TAGGCGAAGTGCAACTCGCATCTCGCCAAGTGACGTTCATAACCTGCCTTATAGACTCGGTGAATCACGTAACAGAAGCTGAAATTAATTACGATGCTGACCAGAAACGTTTATATTACGGCACTACTTACTAAATTGTACCGCAAAGTCAAAATCAAAGAACCCATGGGCAGAAGGTTAAAAATTTGAGCAAGCAATTTTTTCGGGGCCGTTTTTTTATATTTTTTTGGTTATCGCCCAGACACATTGAGAGTTTTGTAATGAGTGGAAAATTTCCGATCGAACAGCCTTTTGAAATGTAGTAAAAACAGGTTTTTTCAAAATATGGGGCGTCTGTCCTGACCAGTGAAATTGCCTGATTACGTGAAATTATTGAGGATGCTTTTTACGTTAGAAAGAGTTTGCCGAAACAATAGAAATTAGTACTGATATACATTATAAAAACCTGAATTTCTTCACCCGCGAGAAGAATTCATCTTTTGATGTTTTACACGACGATCAATTAAGACTCATGAAAATGTATGCCAAAATATAATGAGTGTAGCATTTCTGGTAAGACAGTATGACCATCAAAATTTCTGCATCTTCAGAAAAAAACTTTAGCACGCTGTAGCGCCATGACATTAGTTCTGAGAGGAAAATGTTTACCACCTTTTTGATCCTCTTTAAATTCCCCGATGGCGGATACAAAATAAAAAAGATGCAACGTGACAAAGTTTTCATTTCGCAGTAATCGTCTTGATTTCAATTTTTTTATTTTCAAAAATATCCGCCATCGGGTAATTGAAAGAGGAACAAAAAGGTGGTAAACATTTTCCTCTCAGAACTAATGTCATGGCGCTACAGCGTGCTAAAGTTTTTTTCTGAAGATGCAGAAATTTTGATGGTCATTAAGACAGTACTGAAAGCCATTGTAACAAGTTTTTATTTAAATATACTTAAATTTTTATTAAAGATTTTTCGGTGAAATTTCCGATATTCTATATTTACAATTAAAGATTCCAGTTAAAGTCACCACGTTAAAAAAGTGTAGTGATATTCTAAAAACTCTAAATTTATAAAAATTTGGCATTAGTTGATAAGCTTTCTAACAGGCACCGTGATATATATAAATAACAGGGCGAGACGTCAATTAATCTTCGTTGTGAATAGGACTTCACTGACCTGGATCCCGCCATTCCTCGACCTCGTAGTCGATAGGTCGCTGACGTAATTTCTTGTTGCCGTTTCGACCTGAAATCGAGTTACGGTTGGTAATGGTACGGATATAACTATTAACGGAAAAATTACAGGTAAAATAATTGGTGAGTGTCCGGAGACGATCAAGAAAGCAGGTCTCGAAATTTTGTATGGAACGGATTGGCGCAAAAATCTTATTACACATAATTCGATATTTTGCTGCGACAAGACGTTGGCATGCATTTTTCGTTTTGAAGTTCGGCATAACTATCGATTTTTCTTATGTATAGTATTTACCGTTTTTTTTCAGAGATGAGGTCACGTGATTCGTCGCTTGCGTCGTAGTCGTCGACGGCGCCGGAATTTCTGTAACCATAAGCAAAGTTTTCGTATCTTATTTAATATCGAAGATTCCAAAGAACTGTAACTACGAATTGATATACAGTGTGACAATTGTGAGTTAGACGCCACATTTTGTGAGTCTTCGACCGATATTCTAGTGGATGTAAGGTATATTTCTTGCATGGTTTTATGAGCTCTATTCAATGATAGACTATTTTGTTCCTGACGGATAATTTGTAATGGACGACAACTTTCAGATCAGAATTATTGTGGTAATACGTTTTGTAAAAAAAAGAAAAAAAAAAAACAGGGGATGCTGGAAATTGCATATGCACACGAGTGTCGTCAACCGGCTCTAACCTTCCTCAACTTGTTTTTAATTTGCTCTCACTTTGTTCTCAATTTGATCTTACTTTGAACTCGCCTGGCTCTCACCTTCCTCTTATGTGCTTTCGGCTCGCACACACACTTTTCGCAATATAATATTATATTATTCCCGACTACCAAGATTCATACGTAGAGTATATGCTAAGTGGATTTAAATCATATAGTATATGTGGAAAATCTAAGTAAAACATATATTGAAACAAAATGTTCCCTCCCAAATGCAAACACGAAAAAGTCTGAATAAAAAATGGACGTGCTTTAAATGAGTAGTAGTAGTGAATGGTTAATTATGAAAAATATCTATCAGGTTCAGAAAATCAAAGTCTGAGCTGGGAATGTCACATTGAAATCTAAGCGTGTGTCCTAATACGCGATTGAGGTTCGGAAATCAATGACGAGACCTTTATAGCCGGGTTGTATGGGGCAGATATCGCTGGACTGACGTCATTGAACAGTTGGGTTCAATTGAATGTCGTCTTTAGTGCATACAATGTATATGACGTCAGTCGTACGTGCAGACGGTTTGATTATACCGGCGGATTGGGATTAATACGTGTGACATTCACATGCGAGTCCGTTAGGTATGTGATGATTAGTGTAGTTGTCCAGATAACCAACCGAGGGCTATTCAATGGTTTCAACCAGATGGAAGTCACAGATAATTCAGTCGAAATCCTCATGAGGATTTCGTCCCGATTGAAGCATCATTAGGCACACGATGAGGAGGAGCATAGTTCATAGGAATCTGATTGATTACTTAATGATAAACCAACCAATTCATTGGAGTACTCACCGTCCAATTTGATCACACCGTCCGTTCCGCCTAGTGAGTTTTGGGCGACGCATTTGTAGGAACCGAAGTCCTTAGGACCGACATTTCTTATCTTCAACATCATGTACTTGTTGTAGCCGTTGTCGCTGTACAGCGCCTCATACTTGTCACCTGCAATCGAATGGTAATAGCCTGGGCAAGTAAGACCAAGTTCTTCGCTCGATTGACAGAATGCGATATATTTTTTTCGAAATTTAGGGTAAACGATAACCGTGAAGGAATATTAATGAAAAATCAACAATTGATCCTTGGGCATTTATAACAAGACGTTGTTCTTAATGGAATGAACAGTTTTCCAACAAAGAGAATTGAAACAAATGGAACAAAAATAACAATGGTTTTGGATGAAAACACTACCTTCCACAAAAACCAATGAAGATCTGATGGTTTTTGTCTTTATAAGATTTACTGACAAACTGATGGGTTTGATGTTTTGGAAAACCAATTATTAACCGATGTTTTCTTTTTGTAAGATCCAATGATTAGCTTATCATTTTGCTTTTTATAACACCCCATGGAAAAATTTATTCGTGCAATTGCAACGATTTTAAAGGTAATCGTAAATCGGAAGTATCTGTTCGATTATAAATCTTCGAGCGTTACAAAATTGTGTACTTTTGTTTTCTTCCTATCAAAGAAACTACAGAATTTATAGCCTGATTCTTAATAATACTATAATGAATTTTTATTTTCTCTTTATCTTTCTAATAAATGTTTGTTATATGTTACAATATAACACACGATACAAGTATTGAAATTAACTGCGATAAAAATAAGAAAGGTAGGGTAATCCTTCGTAATAAATTGCATAAGCCACTTGGATTTACAATGTTTTAGAAAAGTTTCACGGGGAAAATAAAATTACCAGAGACTATCATGTCCCCCGCTTCGGTCGTCCAATAGTTGATTGAAGTCGGGTAAGCCTCTGTATGACATTCGAGCGTGACGTCCTGTCCGATATAAGCTCCTTCCAACTGGTTGGGTATCGACAACATCGGCGGAACTGCATTATGCAACAAACAAATAAGATATCATCTATAGACTACATTAATTTGAAAAAAAAGTTCAAAACGGGTTTGAAAGTTCGGTAAAAATTAACAAAGTCAGAGCATCAGCCATTTAACGATACAGCTTCTTTGCCCGTGAAAAACAGTAATTTTTTTATATTGTCACATCTTCATAACAACAAAAAAGAGCGAAAGTTCACATTTTGAATTACGTTATGGACGACCAATTGTTTTCAATAAAATTTTAGTATACGATGCATTCCTAATTAAATACTGTTAGTCGTCATAATTTTCCAGAAATTATCATTAGTTTCATTGGTAAAAATATTATGGATATTAATATAAAAATAACTTCGTTTCTAAACATAAATTCAACATAAGATCGAAGTTTTAAGGAACAATACAATACTTTGATATTTAACATAAAAAATTCGAAAAATCGATTTACATTTCCTTATTAATTTTGTTCTATTCAGTGAATATTTAACAGCTTATCGACCTGTAAAGGAAACTGAGTTACGTGAAGAAGTTATGCATTAATAATAATAGAAATGCACGTTTGGGAGCGTCGAAAGGATATTTAATTCATTATCTTTATTAAAATATTCAGATACATCCTCCTACCGGTATGATGTGTCCAGTTTTTTTATATATCTGAATGATTCCGTTTACAATAATGGAAATGCACTTTTAGGTGCTTTGAAGGGATATTTAAGTCTACATCGAGTCTGAAGATCGATCGATGAACTCAAGCTTTGATGTCTCCAGGTAGCTTCAAACTTTATGATACGACGTAAATCATGGTTTAGTACCTATATCTCTTCACTTGGGAGGATTACGCGTGTGGCCACGCACGTATATAGTACGTGTGTGTTCAGAAAGCACGAACAAAAGGAAAAGAAGGATAAAAAAAGAAGGAACGAAGGACTTTCGAAGCTTTTATTATCATTTGATGTGCTTTCCGAGTCTCGGTATCTTCCGCAAATCAGAAGGGTCGTTCGCCGAACGCATTTCACGACCTCCCGACGAGAATCCTATCTTATAAGACGCGACGGTATGTGCAAGCATCGAGCGTTCGTCAACCGTAGGGAGACAACCGTGATATTGATTTTCTACAATCGCTTCTTTTCCTTGTGCGATTTATCGTTGTGGCAAGTACTATATAATTTAGTGTGCTCTCCCACAATATCAAGGACATTCACGCTGATAAAACGTGTTCTGCATTTTTTAACACGTTTTAAGCAATATTCGATACAAAATTCATGGTAATCGAAGGCTTTTTGTATTAAAGAGTCATCCAAAACCTACCTACGCGATAGATTGTAAATATTCATTGGGCCATACATGTAAATTTTCGTTGAGTGGAAAAAAAAAGTAATCTGCAATGATTTGTTGATATTAATCCGCTACGAGGGACATTTTTTCAAGCCTACCTGGTGAATTTCGTCAGCCACTGTAGCGCCACAAAACAAATGATCTTTCATAGTTACAGATAGGCAAATTACCGATTATTTCTTTGAAAAATTCGAAAAGACATGAAAGAAAATATTGAAATTGACCAGCTAATAATTTGGCCAAAGACTGTCATTATTAAAACTCAATTAAATGAGCAAAATATTAAGTACCAAAAAATCAGGGAATTAAAACAACAAAAAAACTAACGATTTGCGTTAAATTTGTACTCGCATCTTACTGAGGTTATGTGAATCAATCTCAACCCAAAATTCTGTAATAATTCATGTTAATCAAGAAAAATCGAAATTTGCCACCTTGGTAACCGTTCCTTTGACTAAATTCATCACTGATTATTACTGATCGTGATATCGCGTTGAAAGTTGGAATGAAAAGTGGAAAAGTGGAATAAGGACATCTATTAAAAAAATGCCAGTCTGCAATAAAATTTGAACCACCTTTTCAATTCTCGCAAAATTTTGCATCAATCGTATTTTACTGTCAAGTAATTTGTGTACAAAAGTTATAGCGTGAAAGAACGTTTAAGGATTTTTTAGAAGTCCAGCAAGATTTCAATTTTTCAACCGATTTGCGCCAAGTACAATCCCAAATATTGTTGTATGGCCCACTTTTACACCAAATTTGAATAAGGTACGTGAAAAACTACGACACTTATTGTGCTAATAAGTAAATCTGCATATACACACATATACTAATTTTGATTGATCCACATTTCTCAACAATTTCGACCTGAGAATCCGGAAATGAAAATCCGAAAAAGAAAAAACATTCCCGAGAACAAAGTTTTATCTATGAGGAAGCAAAAGTGCTGAAGATTTCTAACGACGATGGTTAATGTGAGATACTTGAACTGGGTAATGAATTAATAAATTCCTAATCTCAATGGGTCATGAAATATTAAGAAAATCGATACCCTGAACGAGACTTAACGCGAAGCGACATTATACGTGCCAAGTTAACGACCAGGAAGACATATGCAACCCCTTGTATCCGGAACCACGGAAGCCCATTCTTGGTTCCGAATCGGCGGCACGAGGGTGAGTAACACACCGGAAAAGAGGCTTTGACGGGCACGCACCTCTGGCAGGAGCGTGACGATGGCGAAACGGTTGAACATGGAGCATATCCACGAGTCGTGGGAGTGTGCGCTCGTAAATCGAGAGCTTAATGAGACATTAAGCACAGCGCCACGGGGCGTACAGCCATATGCAGGCTTCTACCGTCAACTCTACTCGACGTACTATCCTCTTTATCGTTCGTCGTTTCCACGTCACCTATTCGTCCATTTGTGACGCATAGGACCCTCGAGCACACGATCATTCCATTCTAACCGCTTCGATGTCCCTGATAGGGTTTTATTTTAAAGTAGAATGGGCACTGTTGAATACGTCAGAAGTGACACCAAAACGATGTTTATATAAGTTCACATCAATTAAAGTGATAACAAGCGGTTTGGATCAAACAGTATAAAATCTTAAAGATACTAAAGATATCAAAGCCCAATTGGTGTCAGTGTTTGTGTATCTCAAGAACAGCTTTAATAATCAAGTTGAAGTTTGGTACCCTGGTATAATGATAATGCTCCCTCCTATGTATAAATTTATAAAAAAAATAAAGTAAAAAATCGTTTCAGGTTTTATGAGACTTTGAATTTTTTGTAAAATGTCTGTATGTTCTCTAATTGCCGGACTTTTTTATTTGCCGAGCTAAATTGTTCTGTTCTAAAAAATAAATTAACGACTAATGGACGGCCGGTACTGAATTTAAGGAAAATCTCTTTTTTTCCTTCAAATCTCGCTCTCGCGCTGGTGCGTATATAACGAGATACAGGGTTCAAATTCAGTTCACATACGGACTCACGCGGAACGCAGTGGCGACACAAATTCTCCGTGAACGGGTCGATCGATTGAAATTTATTGACACTTAACGTTTTTCGAAGAACGCCTTTCTAGGTAAAACAAGTCCGCAGTGCAAACCCTCGAAAATTGCTTCATTATTGCATGATTATGTGTTTGCTGTTCACAGAGCTTACTTTATGACGTAACCGAAATCGATCTACGTGCACCCTCATAAACGTAGCGATTTAATAACGGGAAAAATAATCAGGAAGCAATTGGCAAGTTTTCAAAAATTAGCAATACCTATACAAAGTAAAACCTTTAATTGAACATCACTCAGAATTCACTTCCTGTAATACCTCCAATCAGAAAGACCAGAAATATTTCTTTTCTATAAGGGATTTGCCATTCATATCAATTCCATTGTGTGCATCGAAACTTGATCATTAGACATAATGGAAGCAATGGAGATCTTACAAAATCTCTACGTTGCAGAAATGCAGGACAATATAACAGTACTTCTCTAGTATTAGCAGCAGTAGCAATAGCAGCAGTAGCAACGATTCAATTGATTCTATCCGGTTGTAGCAACGATTCCCCGTGTTGCATTCAATAGCCAGGAAATAGCTGCCTCTCGGTCTGCAGAGGAGGAGTGGAGCAAAATGGAGGAGAGCGCCCTGGCTCACTCTGCGTGACGTTCTCCTGAACAACGACGAAGGTATACTACTATATCCTCGGCATACATCCTGTACGAACGTGACTCGAAATCGTAGAAGTCTCATCGCCGTTTTCGTTATGTATAGGTCATCAAGCTTTCCGTTAAACTCAATCTCTCGTTCTCTTTCACTCCTTCTATCGGCAATCAATAATTTGGTAGTAAAAGTGATGATTCACTGTATCACCGTCCAACGAAATATTTTTCGTCGAATTCCCTACGCTTTCAGAGTGGCAACGTCTGATGTAATGCCTTAAACGAAATATTCATGCATCCAAGTTTCGTCTTGGTATTTCGTTTTTCTTCCATTTGCCCTCTCATAGTATAAGCTTTACCATGGGGATTTTTTTCTTCGAGGTTTCTATGCGAGGGTATTCGAAATACGGTAAGAATTTCTGAAATCAGACTTAGAAACGAAATAATTGTTTTTGAGTACGTGTGTATGTATGTGTTATCATTATTATCAATATCCGTTTGTTCATAATCTTCCTTTGTGAGAAGTCAACGTTGAGAAAACCGTTTCAATTTTACTTTCATGCTTCTCATATTTCTCATTAAAATTTCTAGCTTGTGGAAGTAACAACGACAGATTTGGAAACTTCGACGGAATATTTTCCGTTCAGCTCTTTTGCCACTTAATAAAGAGATAAAATTTAATGCTGTTAAATCTGTTCACTGACGTTCAAAGTATGCTAATTCATAAATCCATAATTCGTTCTGATTTATATTTCTTTTTATATCTCTTAATGCAGATTGCACGGCAGCGACCGTGCACTTCGCGATTACTTATGATAGTAGTTGGATGAATATGAACATGAAACTAAGAGCTTTTCCCTACCTGGTCGTATAGTTAAGATATATACTCGGTATATACTGGAACCGTTCATACTGTTGAAAGTCATTGTGGTATCATAAGGGATTAAGTTATGGCGGGTAAGGGAGGAAAATCTTCAACTGGAGATTGGAATTTCGGAGAGAAGAGCTCGTACTTAATTCTTTTCACGTTCGTCTTTTCAACTTCTGACTTATCGCAAGACGTGCAATTTCCCGATATATTAATTCAATTTTCTCTGTTGTACGCTCAGCTTCTTTATGCTATTCAGTTTATTTTTTCGTATATTATTCCGTGTCTTCTTTGATTTCCACTTCCTGCAAAGTAGTTTAAAGCTCTCGTATCTGAAGATGAATATCACGAATGCTGCAATTAAACTGTCAGCGGAAAAAATAATGGCAGAAATAAATGGAATAACAGGTTTAGGAAGAAAATTAATAACATAAACCACTGAACTTATAAATGCTAACTCATGAACGATCCATTTTTGTAGCGTGTTTTAATTTTTTTAATTACCAAATAGTAAATTAAACCCAGTTTAAGGACTGACTAAATTTTGTATCTTCTACAAATTGATTAATTTTTTTATTGTTTATGGATTTCTTTTCAATGTGATTATGTAACGTCAACGTTCTCAACGTCGTTAATGACGTAGTTTTTCGAAGTATTCTTCGAAATCAAGTAAACCCCAACAACAAGGGTGTCAGGGATTGATAAAATGCCAGAAATCAATCGGACCTTGGATAACAAGAGAAATAAAATATGTTATGTAGAAAAAAACTTACACTGAACCCAAAGCGCGATGCGTATGCTGACTGACGGAGGTACTTCATTGGATGCAATGCATAGATAAACTCCCATGTGTAGCCTGCTTATTTTAACGATCTGAAGAACCTCACCGTTGACGACATTCACTGAAAACACAAAATGGAATACGGTTGATTAGAAACCTATATTTCATTGTACCATTTCACGTAAAAATCGTTATCCTACACGAAGAGAAATGTCTGTGGTGGTACAGCAGTATAACGCAAGAGTACGTTTTTCATGAAATAACTTTTAATAATATACTTCAACTGCGAACGGTTTGCTTTGGCGATGTCCGGAAGAGACTCATGTTCGCATCGGAATTGCATTGGAAACCAGTGACGCGACTGTGCATCTCGCAACTTGCATCGAATTTTGTCGAGCCGCACTTTCGTCGCGCACAAACGAAACTCAAACCTCTAAAAGTTGTTGAAACCTTTACACACACACACACACACACACACACATATATATAGAATTGGTCCTGGTGAACCAGAAGTCGAGGATCAGGCGAAATGTGCGACGATCATAAAATCGACCGGTCGTACAGACCAGCAACTGCAGTGAGAGAGGCCCAAGCCAATGTACTCAACGTGGTTCCAACCGTAAAAGTGAATGGACCGAGTGAGCACCCTTTCCAGCAGCAGTTTCTGTACTTCCCTTTCAGTTTTTTATTCTCTATTTTTTATTTTATTTTATTTTTATTTTTTTCTACCAACATAGTTGCTTGAAAATTAAACGCTTTCTTACGCGGCCCGACGACCGCGGCACGACTGGTGGGTGGCAACTTCGTAGTTTTTGTGTGTTGGGTAGGGGATGAAAGAGTGCGGTGGTTCCGATGAGTGCGCGACGACTAGCGGCGACGGTCGTTAAACGCGCGTCCCCGTAGAATCAGAGCCAGAACCACTGGCAAAGCTATGGTCTCCCTCCCTCTCTCTCTCTCTCTGTCAGCAATTGTCGTAAACTCGTTCCACTTCCTATGATCAAATAGCGAAGAAAGTTGGTCGCCGAGATGGTCGAGGCAAGAGGAGGAAGGGATTATTGTTATTATATTGGCGTGTTCGCATGCCATGTTTCGGATATCGAAATAAAAATGGGAACGAAAAAGGTGGACATTGGGCGGCTTAAATAACTCCTTATCGAGATATGTATTATTGTGAAATTATAGTTTTAGAGAGAGATATAGATTTCCGGAATTTCTCGGCTTTCGGCCAATAACGCCGTGTTTTGTGGTCCGTGAACTGTGAATTTTTTGGGACCTGGAAAATAACTTGAATTGTAATTCTTCCGTCCGCAAAACAATTGCGATTGCACATAGTGAAAAAACATAGAAAACAATAATGAATTTTAACTCTTCTGAACAAAGAATTCGCCGACGAAAATTCTGTGACACTTTAGGCGGGAAGGAATAACAAATGAAATTACAATTTTTTGAAATTTCAACCCTGCCGATCTTCATTAAATTTCCTTCCTATCATCGTTGGACAAGGTTTCCATTGCATAAGAAGTTTATATTTCTCGAAAAAATATAAGCAGCGTAACTGGAACGCGGCAAACGGCGTAAATTGAATGCCGGGTAACTTTGAACAGACCTGCACTAAAATTTTACCCTCTATGATTCTTCGAATATTTATTTTCCACTTCACCAAGAAAACGTTCATTTCATGGAAATCAATAATCAAACAAATATACTGAGAACAAAATTACAGCTCATTTTTTACTGAACAGCTCGAGCTGATTTTTGATACGTAGTGGGCGTCGTTATACCTCTTTGATGTCAGTAAAATGAATTTCAATCATGACAGACTTGAAGAAAAAATTTATCAGATAATGACAATCATTGTTTGTCTTTGCGTTCGGTTGGTCATTGCCATAAAAAATCGTAGATTTTTAACCTATTTCAAAGTTATGAAGTCACTGAAAAAAACAATGTCTATCCTGAAAAAATTGCAAGCCATCTAACTGCAGATTTTCACGAGAAAGAAATTGCATGCAACGTCATATTATTTCAATACCTGAGTCATTACTTATAATAAGTTTCATCTAAGCAAAAGAAGACTATCTGAAGGAGCCTTCAAAGTAGAACCGTGCCCGTTTTTTCTTATTATTTCCAATCATTCACAAAGCCGCCTCTACAACAACAAAAACGAGCTAAAATGACTCAACAATCACCAAACTTCTTTGTGAATACGAGTCGAGGAAGTAAAGTCCCATCAAAAGTCCTCACACTGAAAAATAAACCGAGCCATCGTGCACACCATCGCAAACAAAAAAGCCTTATTTGCATCTAAGTGCACGTCGTATATTTACGTCCATATATAAACGTGGCGCATGATCCAGGTACAAGAGGTGAAAAAAGCGTGTGTAATAACCGGCAATCTCGAAACTCTTTTTTTTACGCTTCCACGTATACGTTAACGCATAAATTCCGCGTGGTGTGGTGTTCATAGCTAAATGCGTCATAGCGAAGGTAAAAGAGGTGGGTACTTGCAACATGTTGAATAAAAAACATGCTGTACTCTTGGCATTATATGGTAACATACCAGAAGAGAATAACTGATGATGAGTCTGTAATATCCGTTCGTTATTGTACCGTATACAGTCTGTACACTAATAACGTAGTCGAATGGCCCTTCGCGAAGATTTCTTCACGAGCGCACTTTTATATCGTCTCGTTATATTCTTCAGAGACTTTCCACGAAACTGGTGCAAGAGTCACGACAGACAGAAACACTGTACTTTGCAAATATATAGCTTCATGCACTGTCTCGCTCTTGCTGTTTGCAGGGTCTACCTTGAGGGAGATCGGCGCCTTCTCGGCTTTGCGCCTTAGGTCTTTTTACGACTCACATATCGCAGCCCCGAGGGGAAAAGCCCCCCGCCGTAATAACCCAACGGTATCGCGTTTCGCGCAACGAGTATAGGCTCTGAGAGTTTTATTGCTGAAATTACTGAGCGCTCGGGGGAGGCCAGCAACTGCAAAGTATCTATAGGAAAGAAACGAAAAAGAAAAAACAGACGAGGAACAAGATGCTCGCGTTAATGGATCCTTGGAGGAGTTTCACTAGCGGCAGCATGTTGCGCTGAATGAACTTGGAGAAGCTTTTGTCTTACGACCGGTAACGAAGCTCGGGAATTTTTCATATAATTAATGATAATGAGTATTGCATTGGTATTGATGATATATTCTTGCAATGTACTGTGAGAATATATTTTCACCGTTAAGAGTTGGTCTATAAAAAAGTAGATGATAAAAAAAATGTATTTGCACAATTTAGTATCGATCTGTCGGTCTGTTGTCAGTGGTGGATATTTATCTTTTTCTGAGCGGTGATTAAACATTATTTACTCACACACTCACGTGGGAAATCATGTTTTTCAAAGAGGGTAGAAATGTTTTTTATTTATTGATGTGTTTGTACATTCGTAATGAAAATGGAAAATAAAAAGGTAAATCACCCCATTATTGAAAAATGGCTCTGGTTACAAGCTCAATTGGAATATAAATATTCAAATTTTGCTCATATTTTAGGGATATATATTTACTGAATTGTAGAGCATTGATTGTGAGCTGCATAAAAGCAATAACGATTATCAATTTTGTACTCGCAAATAGCGTTGAGTACTGCTGACTATAACGTATGCATGACTTTTTACTACGCTCGCTGAATCAGATTACCAAACAATCAATACGTAAACTCGGTACACTCAACTGTTGCAATTTTTAAACAACATGACCTGCGCGTTTCAGTAAAAATTTAACTTATCATGTAAGCATATCGATCACGTAATATATGCTTAATGTGCAACTACGGTGCAACAAGGGTTGATGCGTTTGCATATAGTGACGAGAGAAATAACAGGAGATGCACTACAGTGGAAAAAAAACGTAATATTCGTTATCGAAACGGCATATTCGAAACGTATCGATCCATATATATATATATACAGATTAGTACTATTCCTGTCCGATAAACAGGAGGAGAGCATTAAAGATACGAGATGTGACAGGAGGCTGAATACCGAATGATTCTCAGGTCCAATCTGTGCATCTGGATTCAAGTTCCTTATTTACGGTCTAACACGGAAGTAAATTATAATTTTAGCGAGACTAACTCTATGCGGAAGTTTGATTTCGATTTTGTCTGAGAAAAAGCTCGAAATAAATGATTTACAATGAATTCCATCTTTATCGATATTATCATTCGACCAACGACTCTTCAACGCGGTAGCCAAACACTTGCTGTTACAGTGAAAAATATTGATTTGGGCGTCTCAATAATTGCCCAAATTTCAACAATTAATTTAGCATGCCTCCTCTATTTGGACGTTTGAATTTGTCCATAACTACCTACATATATGGGTTTTTTATTCTTAACCTTTCAACATTTCTTCATCTTACTTTTTTCATGTTTATAGAAGCAAAGGTCCTTCGGTAAAGAGAGACATTTCTGCTTCCATTTTTCGACGATTGTCAATTTTTTTGGATACAATAAAAATCGTTTATCACTATCGTATAGTTAAGTCTCCTTGAGAATGCTATTTTGTACAAATTAATGTCATCGCAGTAAGGCAAAGACGGAAATAGAGACCAAGTGGAAAGTCGGAACTGACGTGGGAGTGAATCTCAGCTAATCCTCGAGTCGGAAATAATTCGTCATTGCGTTCACGTTTTCCAGTTTCACTATTACTGTCATATGAGCAATATCTATCGCACCACAGATGAACACGAAACTCGTTGCAATAGGAAGAGGATGGATGGGGTGAAAATCACGCGTCCGCGTAGGTTACCAATCCGTGGGGAAGCCGTCAACGTGGCCACTGGAAGGTGACTGTGTGTATACCTGTCGTCGCGGTTTCTCTTCTATCTTGTTGGTTTTCTCACTGTTACATTTCGATTTTCCAATCAGATCGTATTACTTTTTCCGTCGTCCACTAAAGGGATGGATTATAACCTGTCGAGCTGGCAACTCGACAGCCCTGCGATGACATTTATACCTCGAATCTGTTCAAAATATCTTGATGGCTCCACACAAGTAAAACAATAATAGAGTGAGTACAACTAGCGGTACGTGCTGAGCTTTAAGTGCATGTGGAAAGTAAAATACGAATGTACTACGGGTAAAAAATAAAATTAAATCGAAACTGAATGAGAACGAAGCAGAGAGGAAATGAAGATGTGCAAACGAAGAATAAGTTAATGTGGATGGTATAGTATTAGTGCACAGTGGTCAGTGCCCATGGAGAATGAGAGAGATAGAGAGAGGACTTAAATAATATTGGTGATGTCAAATTCTGCTCGGAAGTTTCCAGCTCACACAAATGGTAGAAAAAAAATCGGATTATATTGAAAAAAGGATTGTTTCTCATAACTTTGATGTACCTCTGCTATGGACTTTTTGAGGATTCAAATAAAACGGGGAACCCGTTTATTTACTTTGATAGTTATACTTTGTAACATGAATTGTACCCAGTGCGGGAAGACCCAGCTACAATCTATTGCCTATTGTCCTATTGCTTCTCTTCCTTATTTTTCGTTCTTAAAGAACGGGGCGCCATGCGCTTTGGCGCCGGAAGAGAAGCATTGTTAAACAACGACAATTATCAGCCCAGGCTTGGCGTTAACTGCAATACGTACAGTGGGAAGGTAAGACTTCCGAGAGTTCGTTTCAGTAAATAAATAACCGAGCAATAAATTACCGGATTCACACAAATTAAATTTATCCAAAAGAATTGCTGAATTGACAGAGACAAATAAATAATAAAAGTGCCCACGTAAAATCTTTTGTTTAGCGGCCACACTTCGACCATTAACTTAACAACAATTTCGCTAATTTCAACGATAGTCCCGGCAGAATAACGACCACACACTTACACACATACACACACTCTCTAAACTAAATCATTTACAAGGATCATGAGGGACGCGTAACAAACGATAAACGCGAGAAACGACTCGGCCAATGAAATTATTTGAATAGAACAATTTCCGATACGTAATATGGCCTTGATTTACATCCCACACGTCGAAATTCAAATATCTAAAGCATGTTCACAACGAGACAAATCAAGTGCACACTTACGAATCAGTAAGTTGGGAGTAAGGGCTAGAGCGCTCGCACGCACTTCGGGATCTGGCACCTCGCTAAGCAATTCTGCAAATTAGTGTACCGATTATCAGTGAGTATTAAAGTTTGGCTGTTGGCTATGCTTCCGACCATACGCTGGGCCTTTCCAAGTGAGAAAGTTCGGATGGTACGAAGTGGATTTCGCGCGCAGATCTTTCCTCAAGGCGAATGCCTTCCCCATTAGGCGTGGAAATGATGGCAGAATGTAGGTGGAGGCTCGAACGGAAGTCGGGACGAACGAAGCGCCTCAAAATATATAATCCTTTCCTCATTCGTCAATTAGTCTCTCTCTCGTCGTCGGACATAAAAATAATAATAATGAAACCAAATTATTAATACATATCGTAAAATTTCTAGTTAATCCTGCGAGACCGCCCTTGAGTTGAATAGCGAGGCGGACGATCTCATTTATTGTAACTCGCAATTTTGCGGCATTACAACAGTTGTAAACGGTCAGTTTTATTTAAATCGTTACGTTTCTATGGCAGATATGTTACCTATTATCCAAATAATTGGAAGCACGAATCAATAAAAAAGAAAGCTTTCAAAGTGAGCAAATGAAGCATGCTAAGTACAAAAGGGTTATCTATTGCACTTTGTTAAGTTCATTAAATTATTTCCGATGGAAATAATCAATTTGTATCCATATTTTTATATTCGATATAATGTTATGTACATTTTTATTTAATCGAAATGTTTTAAAATCCGTCTTGTTTTTATAAAGACTTGTAGATTTTCTTGTAGAAATGTGATAGGGTCCAATTTTCCCTGACGTTTCATTGCTTGCAGAATAGTGTTGCATCTATGTAGCATATAATGCTGAGTGGTTAGGCAGAAATGTAATAAACGTTTCACGGTATACATAAATGTACACGTTCAGGTACATTACGTAGAAGAAAATAAAGTTTATCCTGTCGCTTGGTATGTCGGAACGAAGTACGGAACGAAAGGATGATAAAAAGCTCGACGCCACCCGTTATAGGTACTATACTCGTGTTTTATAAATGACAGTGTTAAAAACAAATAGCGTCTGTTCGTTTCGCCCGTGACTCGTTCTATCCACACTTACCGCCACCTTTCTCCCGTGTCCCCCGTGGGAACAAATCGTACTTTCATCATGAAGCCCGGTATCAGTTCATGGGATATATTACGTATACATTCCTAGTCAAAGAAATATTAAATCAAATATTTAAAGAAAATTGAATTTTTATATTAGTAATGCTGTACGGAATTATTAGTTTACGTATATAAATTGAAAATCTCCCGATTGGGAAATGTCATTTAATTAATAAAGAAATTGGTTTAATACAATATGGTAAAATAATAATCATTCGCATATAACAATCGGGAAATGAATTTGTCGA
Organism: Clistopyga incitator; assembly: GCA_947507545.1. Lineage (NCBI taxonomy): Eukaryota > Metazoa > Arthropoda > Insecta > Hymenoptera > Ichneumonidae > Clistopyga > Clistopyga incitator. The sequence continues at coordinate 10,047,586 of OX382176.1, forward strand.
GGGTGCGGAAATCCCCTGGCTACAATATGCTTACAGTCGGGAGATAAATTATTATTGAAACATTTTGCGTTTACTCAATATGTTTATTAATTAATTTACGTTCTTATCAGTCAGAAAATCCTTCAAAAGCGCAACGTCGAAGGATTTCCAGAGATACGCATTATACATGTTTTTCGAAATACATGGAATAATGATATATTTCCAGAAGTGTTTGTGAATTGATTGAAAAATTTTTAAAAATAATTTTGTCCAAAATACTTATCGGATATGGTTGAAACTAATTGAAATTAAGATTCTTACATTGATATCATTGGAAATAGATATATTCAGGATTTCAAATATTTCAGGTTTATTACCGACATTTTTGGCAGCACAATGCTTGGAAACTTTACATTTTTTTGCGTTTATTCGGCAAAACCTCCAAAAAACCGTTTCTGCGATAGCGCGTTCGGTTCGGCTTTCAAAAACTCAGAACGACCCGGCGGCTATTAAACTAACTTCAGATCAGTCCGCACAACACTCAAAAGCACTATTTGCTGAAACTAAATCTTTCCACCTCGTATCTAGCACGTACAGGGCCTGCACCATAGTTTCGTCAAATTCGATTTGCCAACGTTTCGCAATTTCCCCATGTCTCAAGCTCTGTAAGCCCTTGAACCAAGTTCCCTCCCGCACCTAGGTCTCGCTTCTTTCATTCTCTCTTTTTCATTTCCTTCTTAAGGTCTCTGAAGCCTGCTAGCCGAGTCCGACATTTTCTCGATTTCATTCACACACAAGCTCCTTTTTTCTCTTTTCGCTCCACTACTTCCAACAAAAGTTGCTTAGTAGAATAGCAGCCACAGCCATTCATCTTGATTTTCTCGGTTCGTATACGTACGTTGGGGTTGAAAGGATATGAGAAGTAAAATTGCGAGCACTTAGTCGGAAGGATTTTGTGTCTTGTTCGCGCAAAAAGCTCTCCTTGTTCTTTCACTCCGGAAGAACAACTATTGCGACTAATACGTATAAGAGGTGAAAGCAGAGTAGAGCAGTCGTGGCAAGAGTAGCGACTACCAGTAGAGGCCAACGATAGCCAGAGGTGAGTGCGAAAGGGATGACATAGGATGGAGGTTAAAGGGGCGAGGTAGTCGGGTGTCTGGAGGCTATCAGTGCCGCAAGTAATGGTGTTAGGTGGCCCGAGGGCCCCAGAGGCCAACACATCAGTTAGTAGCTCGCGCGGATTCGGCTTCGGCTTCGTGTACCCGTTGCCGCGTCGAATTCCGTCGCCGCCGTTGCGTATAACCGACGAGCACGGACCGCTCGATATTTCCCACCCCTTCTTCACTTGGAGAACTTGCCCGCATTTCATAGCTTCGCCCTCGGCAGCGGGGCGCTCGTCTTCCTTTCGGCTCGACGGGCTACCCTAATTATGCTAATAATCACGAAGAGAGCGGATGCTATAGGGGTAATCCGAAATGCCGCATCGTCACAGCAAAATGTCTGTGCAACAGAATTTCCCTCATGAAACAATAAAACTTCGTTGCAGTCGTAATCATTAGTTGCACTGCTTCTTTTCAGCTGCTATTTCATTGTCAAGGATGGGTAAGTAACAGAGTTGTTGGTAGATTCACCGAATGAAAAAGAAAAACGTACGTTGGAATGAAGTCCAAAAGTAAATAACGGGTTTACGAGAATTACGTAATTTTGGGAAAAAAACATATTCCACAATGTCATTTGGTTAATAATATCTAGCCAAACATCAGAACACATCATTGTTACGAATGTCATTTAATCAAACGTCTCTATACCAAAACATCAGAAAAGTTCAAAATTTTCATCGGTCATCCAGCAAAAAAAGAAACAAAAAAACAAGGAAACATAATCTAATTCAATCCGCACTGCTACAAAAGGATCCGCAATAAAATACCGAGTGGGTTAAGGACGTTCAGAATCCATATGACTATCTGACATTCAATAATCCAATGTGTCAACCGGATGATGTTCGAACCAGGACAATGGTTCTTCGATGACAATGATTTTGTTGTCTTTGCTACTTATGACATTCCAAGAATAAAACTCTGACATCAACTCATATTTTATTGGGCTTATACGACAACCGTTCTTTTGGTTGTCAAAATTACAATCTATAACTCTCAATTTGCCTGTTCGTATTATATGTATCGACAGCCTTCGAAACGTTGCACTTGGAAGCTCAATGTGTAATCTGTTTATATTTCGAATAAGCTGACGAATAACTATGAAAAAGACATTTTTTCTCCCTTTAGCCCTCAGCAACTTGCCTTCGTCGAGTCCATACGTATATACGTGTTATGCGCAAAAGGTACAGTTACCGTTTATGCTTATACTGTAGGAAGAGGATATAGCTGAGGCTTCTTCCTCCTTCTCGTGGGGTTCGATGCCCCTGACGTTGTAGCAAGGATGATGTATATTCGGTACATGCGGGAATGCAACTACGCGGTACTCTATGCGTTATACGCTAGCGAAGTGGCCCCTAGAGACTCGCGTGCAACAAACCAAGAAGCGGAAATTCTTCTCGCTTTCCCTGCACCCCTTAACTTCCCCCCTGTACTACATCGCGGATACAACCGTAATAGCGGAGAATGTGCACGCAGTGAGAAATAATGTCTTAAGTCTTATAGTTTCTACGATCGATCGCAGACCTTCTACTAGGAGAGCTTTGACGTTTTCCTGGGAATTCGGGATGAATCGAGGTTATTGAACCAATTACACCAATTGATCCTCATTTAGCAATGCAATCATACATCACCGTCAAGTAAGTTGAACTTTGTTTGAAATAAAAAAATATTTTCATCGGCCAAGTAGAACTGGAATTGAGACCCTTAAACGGCATTGTCATGATCGAGCCCTAAAATTGCAGTCCTCGCTGATGTATGAAAAGTTTCTTCATTGGACGGTTTGGAACATGCATACCTTGGGAAGTATTCAACGCACGTTTGCAGTCCATTTTACATCGAAAATGTAGGCATGCGATTTGCAATTAGACATCAATAGCCTGTAATGAACCATTGTGTAACTAACCATGTAATGACACCAAACAGAATATCGGTGGTGATTTGCCAAAACCGAAAAAACAAATCTGGTGAGATTATCGATATAGCGAATATAGCAAACATTGTGAGGTAAACAGTAAAAATGATATAATTTGGTGGTCTATTCAGGAAGCCCCTTCATTTTAAGAAATGCAATGAGTAGGACGCATGGCAATATTGAACAACGGAGAAAAGGGCAACAGTCACCCAAACCCCAGAAACATACAAGTGAAATTTGGAAAGACGTAGGTCTCGAGATTTACGTAGAACGTGAAATCAACTTCCGACGACACAGCTTTATTCTTATCGCATTACAAAAATATCTACAAATCTGGGTTATTCAATGATGCAAGGAATAATTAAGCCAATATAGACTGTTTCGGATTCGGACTATCATAGAGGTACGTTTATAGATGACCACAGTCAGTTAATAAAATTAATGTTAGTATGTGAATACCATATATGAGACATTCCACACCAACTCGACATGGGTTTGACTCTCGACCTCTTGGATTTCATCCTCGATTTTTGTGATATTGTTCTATCTTTGAACAGCAACCCTAATTTTTATTAGATTTTTTTTAAACAACTTATATATTTATCATTGTTTATAACGAAAATGCTGAAGACCATTTTTTTAATCCAAAGAAATTCTCATGAATCCTGCATCAGATATAATTATTTTTAAGCTTCGGCCCAAACTGGGCCGAACCTCACTTCTATATTTTACCTACTTTTTTTTTTTAAACTATTTTTTTTTCAATTCGATGCGTATGAGAATCCTTTTACCGCAGGCTATCGGTTGAACACTGCGGGTTGCAATCTCACAAGTCATAATCGCTGAATTCGACCCGTCTTGTATCCTATACTTCTTGCAATAAGTGCATTAATAGTGGTGCTTTGAAAGGCAGTCGTTCGAGGATAACAATAAAAAAGTGAGATTAAGAATCTTGGTCCCTAATTCCCTGTTCATCGACTTGATATTTGGGTTCCGATAAAAATAAACAGACCGCAAAAAAATGTTCTGTTCTTGTGTGTAGTTCTATTTCATGTTATGTAAATTAGCAATTAACTTACTGTGACCATTTTTCGATTCGAATGGTAGCAAACCTGCAGTCAGAACCATGCAAGATCGAGAGGATTGGAAAAAACGAATCGGACAACAGATAAGAAACGAATAATATGCTCGTTGTGCTTTTTGAATTCCATTACATATATTTTTAGTCATTTCAAAGCTTAATTATTTAGAGTGGCAACGATCTTTTTACCAACAATCATGCATAATAAAGAAGCCCTGATCAAAATAACCGGTCGGCAATGGAATCTCACTTTAAATGCATAATACGACTGCATATTTAATCGTGCAACCGGTAAAATGTTCATGTAAACGGAGACGCGATCTGCGTTGCTCTAGATAATTGCGTTATGAGACCGATAACGCGGAAATTGTTCTGCGCAAGGTTGCGTCGAATTGAATTTACCCGTCGACTGACTGGACCAGCGTTGCGTAATACATAATTGATCATCGAAGTAACGCGCTGCGGTTGAGGCTTGCGGTCACGATCGTGACCACTTAAATTCCAGTGGCCTAACTCGTATGCTACCTTTCTACATGCTATCCCATATGATGTTCATGCGCCGCTTGCTCGTCTCTACTCTGTGTCCAATTTTCAAACATGGAAACGTGACACTCACGTGCTTGTCATTGTACGTCTTATTTTACTATGCTGCTGCTGTACCATTTTTAAGGGGAGTCAGTCATCAAAAATAAATCATGAGGAAAGAAATGTACAGATAGATAGATAGTCTTCGTTTGTAAAAATCTTACATTTAAATCTCATCAATTATGTATTAAGCAACACCATTCTGCAGGCTTGTACAGAAATAGACCGCACCGAATTGATGTGAGGTGAAATGAAAAATTATCAATTTGTCGTTTTCAGAGCAAACGGGTTAATAAATTTTAGAGCACAGATACTCAAATTTGTTCACCGGTTTGGACTAAAAGCAACGACCAGTTAAAAATTCCACTTTTTATCGTATGCCGGTCTTTGTACAAAATTGTAGATTTATAATGCTCGATATATACTTAATGAGATGTAAATGTAAGATTTATCGAAATAAGACTATCATCTACAAATTTTTTTTTTCTTTTGACAATTTTTAAGCGACTCCGTCCACATAAATATTTTCAAAGATGAGAAAAGATGAAACTGAAGTCAATAGCGATAGAAAAAAGTTCTAATCAGTTAAGGAAATCAAAACGAATGTAGAACTGAGGCAAACTTCAATGTGCCTTCATTTTCTTGGGAACGTAGCAGCAATCGATCAAATTAATGAGCAGTCAATTTTTCGGTCGTATTAAAAATATTTAAAAGTGGATAGCAAAGTAACATTCATTGAGGATATTGATGTACCACAATAATAGCTGGCTAAACTTCATTTTGCAATGAAGCATAAGAAAGCAAAAAAATGTATTTTTTAATTTAGAATTTCGGGGGAATTCTCGGTGAAATCTTATGAAATCACAGCGGTTTGCAGAGCAACCTTTGCAAGAAGCTGATCCAGATTCTGTATAATCTCGGTAAGATTCTAATATAGTGTCTGGAATTCGTTAAGAATATGGGACTGCTTCTCGAAGAGATTTGCGTCGATCTCGGTAAGAATTTCCGCGACAATCCACCAGAATCTCGACCGAAGTACTTTTTTCTACACAGAAAGTGGATTAGCATTTTATCTGGCCAGAAAAGACGCCGCGTGCTTTTTATCTAATTTGATTCTGCAAAGAAACTCGCAATATTTCTAGGATTTACCAGATACAGAATGACCATCGATATTTGTGGCTTTGTCCCTCCTAACAATTTGCCCACAATCCAAAACAAGTGCACTCCGTGCTGCGAAAAGTTCAGACACAGAAGACCTATCAGTTTTTCATGTGTACTAATAAAAAACAACATACATGCAAAATTCGAAACTGGTTATGAAAATATTTTGTAACCGAAGTGCATAAATGCGGAAAGTCAAAGAAAAATCGCGTATTCTGGATTATCGAAGAATGAGGTGCTGGCACAGGATGCGAAATGCATTGCCGGAGCAAATCCAACACGTTCTCATGGCTTTAGCCTACGCGCTTTGGAACGCTTCTCCAGCATAGCGCGGGCGACGGGCTCTTCAAATATGCAGATAGGTCCCCCGGGATGTGCCAGCCGTGACGACCGCGGGCTGTCGCGAAAGCGACTCCGTTGCCTCTCTACCGCTGGTGTTTCTCTTCCTGGTTTGGAAAGCTGCATGCGCACTCGTGTCGCCGGAGCAACATCCTCGTGTGCTAACGAACGAATTGTGAGTGCGTGTATGCTCGGTACATGTGCCGTGTCGCCCACGTTCTGTATATCATGGAAACATTGCCGCATTTCCCTTACTCCCTGTCTCGCTCCACATATACAGTGCGATACTCGTCGTCATGCCTTTCGCGTCATTCTCCATTTAGGCAAGCTCTGAATTCGCTATCGTTCGTGTTATAGAATCCTCGTCCCTGGCCACGGCTATCGTGGTTATGGTCGAGTGAGCATGAGTATATTCGCGAATGGCTAGTAAATATAGAGACGACTGGCCAAAGAGATGAACCAGCCGAGATGGTGTGCACAAGTGCAAATATAAATGAATTGTCCGGCCGTACGCTTCATAGATTTTAAGCCGCCATTTTCTATCGGGATTCGTACCGAGGCTTTGTGTTGATTTAACAGTGACAATACTGAGAGAAATGTATGTCTCCTTGGATGCGTTAAGTGATGAAGGTTAATCGCTTGTCAATTGGCGTAGTTAAACTAGGGCAGATTTCATCTGAGTTCATCATTCATATTGGACCCTATCCTGCTCACCACTTTAGATTCCACAGTGGACACCTCATCGTTTCCATTCGGATATCCGCGTAGGAAAGTGACCGGGATCCAACGGATGATCAATCGATGGCGTCAACTCGTGGGCCTCAGATATGCCGTCACAATTTGTCATGAACGTAGAATTGAAATCTTTCTTGTGAAGTAATATGGAACATTGGTACTCACCGGTCTCGCCATTGTAGTTTATGCTTGTGCCATCCTCGCGTCGCCACATCACGTAAGGTTCCGGATATCCTGTAGCCTTGCATGTCAAAGTTACGTTTGACGCCTCTTTTACAACCATGTCGCTACTGGTCTCCTTTGCGATGATCGTCGGTGGCACTGGATGTAAAAAAAATCACGTATAAGTCAATTATCGAACTATCACCACAAGTAAACCAATAGAAATTTGAAGACGGTTATCGATTTCGTATTGTATGACTCACCGACGACTTGCAAATAGCCCTGAAGACTTCTCATCGGATCTGTGTTGACCTGGCACATGTACCACCCTCGATCAACTTCCTGGACTTCCTTGATGTGCAGATACCACGAACGGTGATCGTTGTACGATAATGATATACGAGGATTTTGCGTTATCACGTTGTCGTGGATCGAAAGGATTGTTTGTGTATCAACCCGGACCCAGGCTACCTGTGAATATACCAATTCGAAATCATTTATCCATTTTCTCGTTACTTTTTCTTTTGTTTTTATACGTATATATACTACGGCTCGAAAACTGCAGAAGAGGGTACACTGCGATGGTTTCTAAGGCGACGCTTGCAATACAGCGCCCACTTCCCCTATCCCCTGGAGACTCCATCTATTCTCCTAATCATTCACGGACTCTATATCCCTCGGGACTTTCCTGTTTCGGAACTGTGCTCTAAAGAAGCACAGCTCTGAAGCACAGAATAAATAGGTTTTCATTTATTTCTTGGAACCTTGCAATTCCTCTGGACCACCGGAATACTCTCATCCCTAGTGATCCGTATTTACTTCACGCGTAATACTTGTGGTATCAATAAGCTCCAAATAAGCAGAACCGAAAATGATGCCCGAAATAAACCAAGTGTAATACGCGTAATCCCGGCATGACGAAATATATTCGAGATTGCGAACCAACGAGCATCGATTTTGCTATCGGTCTTCTATAATAGTACAGTTCTCGATGTGTGCATACGCGCGTGAATAGCACAGAATCCGGTACTATACGCTGTCTATCGTTGTCCTTTCGTATCACTCCAGCATAGCGCTTCTCTTTCATTTCTCCCTCGTCCGGAATCCTTAATCCGATTTGTAGAGGATGTGAAGGAGGGTGGGCACGCTCATGTATCTGTTCTCTGTACATGTAGATCTCGCGGATTCTTTCGAAAATAAAACCGCATCGTTGGATTTTCGATAAAATAGATCCACGCTCTCTCCTCTAGCACGCGAAATACATTCGGCTCCTTCAAATGCAAACGGTGTAATTCCCATCGGACGAGCAAGATATACATACTCCGCATGCCCGCTCGTCGGTTTATATGTACACGATGCCTTCTTACTGCGCTCCTCGTCGATCCTCTCGACCATGTACGCAACAAGAGGATTTGCAAAAAACGATAACCGCCGAATTCACTCGCAACTTCCAATCATCTCCACAAGCAATGTGCTATCAAGATCTATTGATCATGGCATTATTCGGCGCACGAATAAATAGATAAATAAAATGAGTGAATGACTACACGAAATCACAAAGACGTGAAAATAAACGTTAATCAAATACACCATAATGAACAAGAACATTTTTGAAAATAACCCTAAAAACAATAATGTATAGAATATATGTATCTTTACACTGATTTTTGGTGTTTAGAGTCAAACCTGAAATTTCCGTATGCTGAAGAGTTGAACATTGTTTTCATTTTTGTATCTAATTACCTGATATCGCTTAAGATTGTCAACAACGCAGGCGAGCAGGGCATCTCGTCCTATGCTCACTGTTACATTCGATATGGGTTCTGCAAACTTTGGCATCGATCCATCTGCAAATAGAACACAAATGTTTGACAAATTAATTTCAACTCACTAATATGATATCATCAATACGTATTACATATAATAGTGTATTTCATATTTATGCTGCTCGTATGTTACTGGTAAACATTAATATGCAGAACAGTAATATCGTAATGCAAGGACTTCGATACGGCGTCATAATTGGCATGTTGATGACTCGTCGGATATTTCCTCTCTGAATGGACCTGATTTACATTGTAATTACTCAACGAATTATGATAACCTCGAATTTCGCTGAAACGACATAAATTTATGCAATTTTATTGATTTTAGAAATAGCTTCAAAACGCAGTATCAATAATTAACACCATGTCGAAATAATTTGAATGAGATGTACAAGACGTTTCAAAATGTATTACGGAATACATTCGGCAAGTTGTGTTAGAATGGCAGCCTAATGAGATGTACAAGGCGTTTCAAAATGTATTACGAAATTCATTCGGCAAGTTGTACGTGAATGGCAGCCTGACTGCGGAGCTCGATCATCCTCAAGAAACCTCACGTTTTACAGCCAACAGCCTTCGCATCACCTCTCACTGCCACGTGTTCTTAAGACTCGTCGGTTTTTCGCTTTCCCTTGAGGGTGCACTCCCCCGGAAATTTGAATTATTTATGGGTTCAGAGGGCGAAAGCCCTCAGCAAGAAAAGTGGAAGAGACATACAATTTTGGAATAAGTCGCAGCCATAGAAAAAGTGTTTCACGCATGAACAGAAGGAGTGAAATAAGGAGTTATTCTAATGACACTTAAGATGTCTGATGCCTACTGCAGTTTTAAAATACTATTGTATTCATAAATACCTTAACATGAACAGGAATTTTTGTATCAGGCGCTTATGACAGAGCTACCATTTTGAATAGGTAAATGAATCTTTCTTGAATCCAATTTCTACTTTATTAGAGTATGGCATTCTCACACTAGAATCCAATCTTTGGCAGATTAAATTAGACATTTAATACTTAAACACACTATTTTCCTGCTGTTCTGGCGGTATGTCTTTCAAAAAATTTCAGAATTATAATATTTCATATGTACGTAGTGAGATCTCATTGTACAATTTTTTTAAGAGGAAGTTCTTATCCACATAATCGTTTTCCTCGTGGATTTTTTTAGATGACTCTGTGCCCTTAAGCTATTTAGAACAGGTCTAGTACACATAATAATAAGCAAAGTGTGGAGCAAGCGCGGATAGAGGACAACGTTATCTGGTTAGCAAACTTTGATAAAACTATCGTACAGCTTATTTAAGTACTGGCACGGGAAAATTATATTAGAGTAGTTGCAGCGCAGCTTTCGTCTCTTGTAGATCTATATCTGGTTATTGTCTCGTGACGTTGCACGATTTGCACTTCAGTCATAATTAGGTGGAGCCCTCATGAGCACACTTGTACGTCGGCAAGCCCTGTGAATATTAGCAAGCAGCTTTCCTTCATATTCTGATACCTTCCAGTGGAACTCATCGAATTTCCTAAGCGAGAAGCTCAGATGTCGTTATCAAACTGATTAACAAGATCAGATTAAATTGCGAGGTACAAGCAATGATTCTCAGTTGTAGATGTAACGCTACGTTAACCATATAATACTGTAGTCGAAGAAAACGTTGCGAAACGTTTCGCAATTCTCATAGCCCTTCATCTAATTACGCAACGGACGTTGACATCTCATAAGCGACTTCTCATGGTGCGCCGATGAATTAGAATCGTGTAGAATCGGGGATGTGTTGAATCGGAGCTATTGTGAACTTGCTTCGTGACAGTTACGTCTCTGTAGCATCGGGATATGTTCAATCGGGACTGTGGTGAATTTGGCTTATGACAACTATGCCAGTATAAAATCAGGACTGTCGTAAGTTTGGCTCATCACAGTTGTACCTGTGTAGAATCGGGGCCGTGTAGAATATCGTCGTTGTGAAATCACCTCATGACTGTTTTACTATCGATAATTCCGTTCTGGGTGGACGGGGTTGTATTGAAGAGAGATATACAGAATGGGGTTCTGTAGAAGTGACGTGTCGCCGAAAAAAAACATTTATAATCGATTTAAGGGGCTAGTAAACGTTATGATTGAAGGCACCTTAAACGCACACCTTCATGCATATATCCAGCTTGCAAGTAAAGGTGCCATAATTATTCGATCAGCATCAGAACATATGCATTGTCAGGGTGTCTGTTTAATTCTGACCCTATTTACGGCTGCGTCAGCCTGGCTAGTAGGTAAACCCAATATCCATAGTTATGACAATTTCGTTCATACTATAACACAGGCGAATTGAGGGATTCCAAAGTGCGTGCTTCTAGCATTAGAGGTTATTACTCATAGGGTAGGTCAGTCGCGGAGAGTACGGACCAGTAGTGTGCGTAATGACAGCAGCAATGAAATGAGGCCGAACGTGTTCCGATATTGGGTTCGTAAATCTTCCATGGGTTACGTGTTTAATATTATGCCCAAGAAAATAATATGTACTATAAACACCAGAAGCATTAGCATCAGGTGGTGTTCAGCCTGTGTATGTCGTATTCCATCTCTTACAAAAAACACTTTTGGCATGTTCAATATAATAGTCAGACCAAATACTTAGTTACTAAAACATTCTTTATTCTCACTTATTTTTTCAATTTTTTTTTAAATAGCGAACTACGTTGGGACCTTATTATTATTACTATAAAATTATATTAAGGTAAGTTTATTAACATTTTTGGAGTATTTTTTGTTTCACCTCTCGTGACTATTCGATCAAGATGCTTTTATTCTCCCAATGGTCAGACGTTTTGATAGATATGTTAATTAATTTTAATTGGAGCGGTTTCATCTCATGATATTTTAAAAAACGTCTAGGTGGTGATTAAGTACATTCGTACTTCCTTCACTCCTCAAGTTAAGTATCCAGGTTAATGGTTCCGCTCTGCATGGGTATGACGTGATGTATAATCTCGGCAGTCTGTGATACACGCTTTGTAGGATTCGTTTGCTATTGCTCATTATTCAAAGCTCGCTGTGACACTGAGAAAATGAGCTTCCACGTCTGTCTGCCTGCCAGTTGAGTCTTTCTGGAATGCGATCTCCGTATCAACTCGCAATCCTGGTAAGGGGTAAGCGTACAGGAATGGCGCGTCAGGGCGATGATTAGCGACGACGAACTGGACAGAATGCGTCTCGGTGATTGAAGTGCAGCCAGCGCAAATTAAATGTCCCGCCAGAAATGTTGAAAGCCCCTGGCGCCTGATAATTTTGGACTAAAACTAACGTTTACACATAGTTACTCAATCTCGATAACTTACTTTCAAATTCAAAAAAATATTTCAACTGAGATGTCAGCAATATGACTTTTCTTCCATACTATGATATCTAAATACATTTTTTCTATTTTTCGACCGTTAATATACGCTGGTATTTACAACTTTTCGCTTCAAATATTGTGACTCTACAGGATCTTTTTATCGGGCAAACACACATACCAACCTACCTTACTGACTGACAACGAGACACGGCCAAACCCATTTTACACGTTTTCACACAACGAAAAACTTCCTTAAGGTTGCCCTCATGAACCATTATGTTTTTTCATTATTGCTGGGTCTTTCCTTGAGTATGACTAGTCACAGGGTTAGCTTTTGTCTGTATTTCAGTTAGTTTTGGTCCGGATGACCTAGTATAGGATTGTTCCCAAACGCTAGGAATGTGCGAAAGTACAACCTAATCCAAACAAAGTTTCGGCAATGTCATAGAGCTTGAAGTTGGATAGGTAGGTTTGTTTAACGAGAAGCTATCCAAAAATCGTACATAAAAGACGACAGTTAGCTGCAGATCAATTTACACGAAAAGTGCAACCAAAGTGAAAACCCAGGTACCAGCACTGTTATTTTTTATGCTCGGTTGAACTAGGTTTGTTTGTTCACAGACCTATCGGATGTAAATTGGTTTCTGGATTGTTGGACGACCCCTCGGAGATTTCTCTGAAGTGGAAAGCTTACTCTCTCTCTCTCTCTTTATCTCTGTTGGTAAAACATCAATTCGAAGCAAGACTACTCAAACAGATTATATCTATCGAACGATTATGACCAATAGTGAATTTTGTTCTGAGTATTATTGTCCTTGAAATGGGATTAAATTTAAATGTATTTCGCCCATCATATGTCGGGGTGTGTCTAAATGATAAAATTATACGAGAATCTCCGTTGTAATATACACTGCGCCATATTATCTCCTTCTCATAGTTATCCTAATATTCCCGTCAAACCTAACTCTAAAGACAAGCACTTTTTAACGAGGCGAGATCTTTCCTTCCGTCCGATCAAGAAGGCGAACCTCTTATATTTCCGCGAATAAGTCGAGCCCTTATACTCTCACTGGCGGTCCGACAATTCTGTTTGTAAAATTTATCCGCCTCTGGGGCCAAGCCGGTAGAGGAGTACGAAGAGTAGAACAAAAAGGAATAAGACAAGTGGAAAGAAAAAGGAAAGATCAACCGTCAAGCCGCGTGAGTCCGCGGGAGTTGGGCGAAGCTGGAAAGTTTTGCATGAAATTAACGTGGGAAAAATTACTGCCATTACCAGGCTCGCAGGGTGAAGAAGTTGCAGCGACGAAGAAGAGGATGAAGGCAGAATCAGAATGAGGGAGAATGAGAACGACAACCGGGTTGAGGTCTGAATTGGTCTCGGACGATTCTGATTCGCTCTTCTCTCTTCTGGTTATACCGCTAGGTGTGTGCATGCACGTTGCCACTAGAATTGGAGAATGGTGTGTAATTATGAGTGTGCCAGCGACTAATTCAATTTTGCCCATCTGGCAACGATATGCCCGTGAGAAGCATGGTACGAGTGAACACGGGGCTTGAACACTGTTTCCATGCGGTTGAACCAGTGGCGAGGTAGGGAAAGGGGCCATTGCAGATGGGTGAAAGCTGCAGAATTGTGTATACGTAGCACAATATACTCGGGATATCTGAAGAGAACGTTATAACCGAACTCGAGCACATGGACCATCGTTCTGAGTACTAATTAAGGTGCATAAGTTTGCCCGTGTTTGCATATTCGTGCGAGTACATAGGCCCGTTCTCTTCATCGTCAAAGCGTTGCCTATCGACACTTTAGTACAACAGCGTTTGGGTTGCTGACCAGTCGACACTGGTGTAAAGTACAAAACTGCCGCGTTTAACTCAATTATTAACGCACGAAGTGAAATTATAGGCACAACGGTTTTCTGGGAAGTCATCAATGGTTTTAGTGAAATATTCAGGTTACACTAATGTCCTTGAAGTTACGGTGGTTGAATTGATATTAATTCAAATCTTATATCGTAATTTCACAATAGTTTAATTTCGGCCAAAAAACAGTCGACCTTATAAGACATTGCTCTGGTACACCAGTGACTTGAACTCTAAACCCGTAAAATCGAAGTGGTGAATTTAATATGTTGGACAAATAAACCAAAACTGATATGATTTAGATTAAATTTCTTCTTTGGTCATTATTTTGATTTTTTGGTTAATTTTACTGACCGCACATTGGTATTCCAAGAATGCGAAAGTAATGTTATGTTCTGACAGCGAGCATTGTCGATCCGGCTGTCGAAGAACAATAAAAAAAAAAAAAAAACATTCGAAAACAGGTATCATTACTTGATGGAATGATTGTGGAATGATAGCTGTCTGAACCCTAGTTTGAGTCACGGGATAGATGACTATATTCAGATAAAAAGGTATAGTATTCCTATATTAAAGTACATAATTTTACGAAACTCTACATTGGGTTCATGATACTGGTCTATAAATAGTCTCTTTGACATACGCGGATTTATAAATTAATATCTTTTTTAGAATCACAAAGTACTAGCACCTAAAATTGCAACGCATATTTCTTAATTTCTAATAACCGTATACTAATATCGAAACAGGTATTCAGATATCAACAATGTATGTTAATTTTAAGAGATACCTGTCGACGAGATTTCGAGGATTTTAACCTTATAATTTAAATATCGTGATTTAGGAATTTAAACTATTATGCAGAAGTATTTTTGACATGAAATTATATATTAAATATTTAGTCAGCGACTAAATTTGTGAATTTATATATTAATTTTAATACACCGGTCCATGAATAGCATGCTTAATAAGCAAGTAGTGTTATTAAAAATGTCAATTATATGAAAATTCATTTATTTTTGATAAAGTTCGTATACGGATGGTATATTTACTAAAGAAAGTATATTAATTTTTATTTTATATACCGGGTTTTGAAATTTCGTAGTGGTTGGTGTACGAAAATCCCGATTTTTTTACAGTGTGCAATGCAGTTTCCAGGGGCAACATTTATATTTTATACTTACGACAATGACAAAAAGTGATACCTGAAGACAATATTAAAACTAAACTAATCAAAAACATAGCATCGCGTACGATGGATATAATCGTTCCTCCAGAGAATTATCAACCTATTATTCCATTATATTATTCTCTCAGTGCACTTTGTTTTCTGTTTAATTATCCCGCGATTGCACGTCCTCTATCAGCAGAAACGCATATAATTCTCGTAACTTTCGTTGGTTTATTCGCTTGCTGCTATGGAAAACCAACCGTTGTAAAGCGTCCAGGGCTTAATTTTTTTAACCCTTCAAGCCGCTAACACGATGTCTACTTATACAATCGTGTCCGCCAGATTGAAAAAATGTCTTCTACACGCTAGACGGAGATTATTTTATTTCGCATTTTTCATGCCGCTTATAAATATTCACGGCACTGTTCGGGCTCTTTGTCTTGGCTGGCGAGACTGCCTCTCACCTTATACTTTTTCTCTCCCGACCCACTTTGCCTCATCCATCCCTCTCGGTTTGTCTTAAACGGCGCGTCAAAAGTTGCATGTAACTTTCCTGGCTTTTTCTCCTTGATATTCGACAGCTCGCACCCACGGCTTTACTCTTTGTTTTCTTTCCTTCCCCTTTTTTCGTCGTCGACCGATTGGTTTCCCTTTGTAACACGTCCTTTACCTCCACGATATTTCCCACGAAACGACCACAAACACCGGATCTTCACTGAAATGTATGATTTTACAAATCGAAAAATAATGCTGTGAAGAGGGATGAAAAAATCCTCCTTTTCAATGGGAGATCGTGTTTATACGGCGAGTTGACGAACCCGACAAACTTCAAAAGAGAGAATGTGGGAAAGTTTTGGCGAGGAAGCTACCGAGAGGAAATTCACTGTCGCGTTTGGTGTCCACATAAGTTCAGATTTGTGCCAACGTTACACGATCTCGTTAGCGATTTCAGCTACTTTGTTAGTGACTTAATGCAACATGATCTCAAATGATTTCACACAACTTAAAGATCCCGAAGAGGAAAATTGAGGTCGAGGATAAAGACCAGGATAAAGTTCTTTAATGTAAGCCAGGAGAAGATCCTAATAGTGAAATTCATTTAGGATTCCAGCCTTGACAGTTCAGACTCAGGAGATTTGCTTTGGCATAAATGATATGGCCACTCGGAGTTCAGTTAATTTCAAATTGTTTTCTATTACAATTATGACCATTATCATGCTGCTGTCTGAGTTGAATCGAACTGACTATTTTCGGTCCATTGACTACGTGGCCCTACAACCATGGGACATGTTTCCCTATTCAAAAGGCATGAATCGGAAATTGATCTGCGGACTATACACGGCGTCATGTAGTGGTCGAGTAAGGACATAGATGGAGGACACAATGGAAACTATGTTCCTGGTACAATTTATGAAGTGCCTCAAGCGTTGATTCCAAAGTTTTAAGTGATGTTCGAGCACTATAGACCGCCCTCTTGCTCATCTGAATATATTATGATGCGCTTATGTGGAGAGGTTATTAAAGCTATTGTTCAGCAGTCTGCAAATCAGTTGTGCCTTAACTATTAGGCACCGCCGGGGGGATTATGATTATGGGTAGATAAGATATAATTCTTCTCTAATCGTTATCCATTCACGGACAATTCAAGTTTTGCTCAAATTTTGTCTTCGAATTTGTAATAAGATTTTTCTGAGGGAATCAAAATCGTGAGACAGCAATGCTCTACTTTGGATTACTTTATTATATGATATGTATGGGTTTAACAAAATATTCCGATTTAGAAAATAATTATTTTTTTACTTCTCACAAAATCCTGGATAAGGCTTCAAGAGGGATAAGCCAATGAAAAACATAAAATAGAATATAGAAGAAAAAGAACATATTTACTCATCGTGGGCGACTTGTAAATAGCGAAAAACAAATGAGGAAACAATGTTCAAGTTGTAGGTTAATTTGTTGCTTCCAGAAATTATTGTTGAGTTGTCTGTATACATACAACTTAGGGAATTAAGTGCATGAGCATACTGTTTACGCTGGTTTTGTTAGCCAACATTCCTTCAGTTGCATTTGTATGCCCGCAGAACAAACAACAGTCGTAGAAGCAATCCTGACTCGTGTTAACTTTCCGAATACCACTACGTCCTCAACTCCCTTAAGGAAATTAGAGACATCATCATAATCGACGCAGAGTATGCTTGGCAAAACTATGTGTTACAAATTCTAAAATGACTAGAATCCGAGTTGGTCGCACTCATTGCATATATGTCTTACATTGTTGCATATATGTTTTCATTGAGTGAGCGAAATACAAATCGATCAAGCTACTACCTTAGTCCATACTATCTTAGTCCAGGTGAGAATCCAAAATGGACACCACAGGATGGACGGTGCGGCCGGGCAGACGAGACTCCTGGATCGTCCAGGTCGGATACTATCTTAGTCCAGGTGAGAGTCCAAAATGGACACCACAGGATGGACTGTGCGGCCGGGCAGCCGAGACTCCTGGATCGTACATGATGGAGTCCGAGGGAGTTTCTCGTGTCCCGGAAGGAATCCGCGATGGAGTCCCGATGGACTGGAAGACTCCAGAATGGACATTGGGATCGGATCAAACCCCAAGGTCCATATGGGAGTACACTTTGTACTCCCGCCTGGATTGCCCGGATTCCATTCCGGACACCATCCGGGACTGCATTCCGGACTCTTTCCTGGACTATTTTTTTCCGCGCGGGTAAACAAGACCTCACCAAGTTATCACATGCAATTACATTATTCATAGTTCTGTCTGTCAAATTTTAATCACTCGTTCGTGCATATGGCATTCTACGTCAAACAGGGCGGATGCGCAGGGCGGATTCAATACCGGCCATATTTTCTAACGACTTAAAGACACCGATATTTAAGAAAAGACTTTTATTCAATTCATAAATATTATTCTTGTAAAAGTGTTGATTTACCGATAACATGAGTAGCAAACGTATTATAAAAAGTCGAAAGATTTGTTTGTACTGTCATATATTGTACGGCTTCCATAAAATGACGATAAATTTGAAAAATGTTCACCCAAACGTTCCAAAAAAGCTATCTTGCACCTAATGGAATTCCTGATATACATCATAACAGCAAAATAAATGAGAAGAATCCCGTCAATGAAAGCCCCACAAATTTATTACGTGTAATTACTCGACGACCGTCCGCTCGTTTCAGAATTTCAGCCAGTAGCTCGGTCTGTGAAATTTCAATCAGTGTTTTCTCCTTTTCTTTTTTTCTATTTTTTTTTCTCCCTGCTCAGTATACACAGCTCTTTCGTTCTTCCGTTCGACTCGAGGTCGCAATCGAGTTATACCCATCGCCACCACTTCTCTTCCATTATTTTCTTCCTTTTTTTCTTTCTTTTTCTTTCTCCTGGTTCGATTTTTCTACGAGACATCGCTACCACCAGGGGTTCGGCTAGAGCACGTCGGCAAACTCAATCGTGAGTCCTTCCCCCCTCCCCCCGCCCCACTGATGCCTACCCTTCATCCTCACCGTCGCACTACTTTACTCTCACCTCGTGTAATTTGTGTACCCATGCCAGTAAAGAAAGATTCCTAAGGCAATCGGGTTATATCGTGTCATCACACGCACGTGGATCGAATTACAATCAGTGGAAGGAAGCGGGGAAAAAAAGTGAGGTGAGAGCTTGGCTCAATTTCGCCCCGTTAACGAGAACAGAGTCTAAGGCTATATATATACAGGTTACAGTGTCATACCTTTCCATCGTCTTTCACTACATTTTTCCAGCATTTTTTTTTCTTTTTCTTAATTTAGCATTTTTGCAAGAGAATAATTTTAAAAAATGTTGTGTATCAAATCCGAAGAAGAGAGCATTTCTTCTGTTTTCCTAACATTTTCACCGCCATTTTAACGTCAAGAGTCCCAGGTTAGTCCAAAACATCGAAAAAAGTAACTTAAGAAATAGTGTTCGTATGTATGTAAAACATTTACCAACAATTGAATTCACGTTACATATTTACGGTATCAAGCATAATTTAAAGGTAAGAAGCGTGTAATCACATTATATTTTCTACATGACTGCGTCCGTCGCCGTTAGTGAAAATAGAAAAAAAAAGTTCAATGGCCCTTACCTAGTAAACTTAGAATGAACGAACAAAAATCTATAACAAAATTTAAGGCGAATTGAAAAATATGAAAAATAATTATATAAAGAGTACGTAAAAATATAATGTCGGTATCTCTTATATGGTGTAGCTGAATTGGTGTCGAACTTCTCTTGTAAATTTGTATTTATGTACGTGGGGGTGTATATATGTCTGCAACATTTCGAAATTTCAATAACCTACAACTTTGGTTATTTTTCATCAAACGGTTATATTGTTTTCTACAAATATCATAGAAGAAACAAAAATTAATTAAAAAATCTGTTTTGTGGTGAAAAAAAGTAATGAACTTAAAAGAAATAACAAGAATCCAATTTTGGTAGATACGGATTTCAAATACCCTACTATAAATAACAAACAAGAAATTGGCACCAAACAAGAAAATAAAGTTCGTGCGGATCACTTTTTCTTGTTTCTCAGCATTATTACCCAAAATTAGTCGTATAGTGTCTGCAGGTGCGTGACTTCCCATAGGACTTGAGTATCGATATTGTCGCCAATTACTCGAATTTGGGGGAACACAGAAGGAACGTATGTTACCCAGTATAGGCGAGGGAGCGATCCTCAAGGGTGAAGGCTTCCGGGCAAAGTTGGGTATAAATGAGGACGAGGTATTTCGGAAATTGAGAAAAATAGGAGTGAATTTCTATCGTCGAAGCGGAATACAACGAATACACATTTATCAGTGTATTAAGTTAGGGTCTGGCTATATACTGAATGGAAAAGAAGGGGAAGGGGGTTAGAATTGCGGGCAATGGGCTGGGCTCTCTATCAATTGGAAACATAGCAAATAAGAGGGTTGGGCATCATATATTTTGCAGACTACGGTACGATGCATATTTATTGCACCGTGAGCCAATAAGTATTGTAAATTATAACTGCGTCGGGAGAACTCTAATGAGTGCATATTTATTTTATTTGACTCACGAATATCATAATCCTCCGCTATGTCCAGTGGCAGAATCTGATGATTCGGCAATCCTCCGATGACGTCCAAGTTTCTTGTTCGTCGTCCTAAAACAAAATTCAATTATTGTTTATAGAATTTTTATTTATTTTGTTAAGCTGGGCGGTAAAAGAAGACAGTAAAAAAAGTGCGTGTGTGTGTGTTTTTTGTTTGTTTTGTAACAACTTGACCAATCAGTAGGGTCAATTGGTTGCATTGAAACAAGATTCATGGGTATTGCGTGCTGCGCGTAGAGTTATAAATTTGGTAAATATAAATCGGATTGGATGTGCGGTTTATCATATCAACGGTTTATTTCATTCAAAAATTATAATACTTTTGCAAATTTACACGATTTTATCTGTATTTATAATAAAATGAATTATTTATTTAATGCCATAAATATTTTAATACATCTACGGCAATGAAATACATTAGAATTCATATTAAATTTATTGAAATAGGTAAATTAATCTTTGTCCGTCATCGTGAAGAAGATTCACCGGAAACGCGATATCGTCAACATATTTGCTCATTTCTACAACGAGCAAAGCTCCTCCGAATTGAGAACGCTTTCGCATGCATGACGTTCATTCTCAAAGAGCGCAAAGCATTGCTATACGTGTGAGTTTCGAGTGACCACATCTGTCGGCAATATCATTGCATATAAAGATCCCGGGCTAGTGTATTTTGCACAGGTTGCACGCAAATTCTTCTGCTAAGAGTATAAATGTCATTTGGGATGGGCGTGAAATTTCGAAGCTCGAATTTCACAATCCAATATTCCATTTCAAAGTTTATTTGTGCACGATTATCGATATTTCTATTGTTACTCTTATTCTGTCTGCTAGTTGACACTTCGGTAAATAAGTTTGATAAATAAATCGTGCCGACAACGAATTTGCAAAAAACGCGCAGCCCTCCTGCCGAATATTACAGACAGATGCGTAGGCGATGCTTTTACGACTATGAAGTATCTGTATGCAGATTTACTGCAGCAGTCACCGTCAAATTGGTTATACTACAGCAAACGTACATGCAGATCCGGCCAAAGGCAGATTGAAATAATTTGATACGTGTGTCGGGGCGATTGATCGGACGTCTCTCGAATTCTCATCGATCACTGACGCTGTGCATCCGACCAAGTGGATTTAATTTCGTGAATTCGCCCTCTGTTTGCAGCGGGTAAAATAATATCATTGCCGTGTTTGAGGAGATCACGTGTCTGTCAAGAAATACGAGAAATACGTCCGCCCAGTTTGTATGCTGATCACAATACGGACTTTTAGAAAGCGTGCGCACGAACTAACGGTGGCTTGTCGCATATACGTTTTTCTGGTGCATTTCGCCACTGTTAGTGATTAGATTTATGTGGACAGTGGACGATCAGGTATGGCTAAGTCGGGCACGAAGCGGAGTACCAGGGATATAAAATCTCAAGGGAGTAGCTATAGCAGATTACTACCAACGGCGAACTGTACAAGGTACAATCCACATCAATTCGACCCTCAACAACTCCAAACTGGTAGTGATTGTTCATGTTGGTGTTCCAACTCTAAACCGAAAGGACATTTATTATATATTTTCTTTCCATTTTCTTTCGGACTTCCGAAAATTTGCTATTACTGATAAAAATCAACGGTGTTGTCCGAAATTTTTTAATTTCAACGTATTCGTGAAAATTCTATACCACATTTGTAAATTTTAAAGCGTAGACGTAAATTTTGCTCCGTTCGGTCATTCGGTTGTTACACGTTATATTGCGAGGGATTCTTATGCAGTTCAAAATGGAAATATTCAATTTTCTAATTGGCGGGGTAAATGAGATGATGTAGTCCATCGTGCAGCTATTCGTGGTTTTTGTCAATCCCGCAAATATCATTTTTTCTCTGTGTTAATAAGTTACACCAAATTTGCAGTACATGTAATGAAGTAGGTCATGGGATGCAAGAGACGAAACGAAAAACACGTGACCAGGATGACGAACGCGCGGATGAGTTGCATTCTGCAAAGTAGCTCAATCTGTATATCTTTACACCTAAATATATCCACTGTTGAAACAGAAATACTCTGCAAGAACTCCGCAGCCTGCATTTTAAAAAACACAAGCCGCCATTGAAAGAAAAGCAGCAAACCGGACTCATCAAAGTTTCCGATTTTCTAATGGTACCTTTGGAATTTTAGTTTCGTTTTTCTTATCTTCGAAAAAGCTATCTGTACGTGGTACTTCTCCGCGCACAAAGTTCGCTAAGTGAATTTCATTCCCATAGTCGGGAATACCCCGTGGAAACTTTATTCCAACCGTCACTTCATCGTCGAAGTCGCATGTGCATGCTACCTATGTAAGTACACTCCAGTTGAAAAATCCGCGAGGAAGTAGTTACCAAGCCAACGACTAAGAGGGCAAATATAGCAGAGAAGCATTATTGCTAAATAAAAATGGAACACCAATACAAGGTATCACTACCACTAATGCTACCGTTAGGTACGATAACCAACACCGCGAATGGTAACAATACCTCCGTTTCGAGTGATATACATAATCAGACCTTTTCATATACTTTTTTACCCTTCGCTATTGTATTCGGATTTCCTTCTCGTCTTTCATACTTGAAAATACTGCAATATTGCTGCAGAATGAGCTACGCCGACTACCCAAACCTTAGCCACCATCTTTTCTTATGCTTCTCTATACCTCATCGTTCTTTTTTCCCCTGACTTATCGTCTGGTACTGGTACTTGTAGGGTAAATGTGTCTGTAAACATAGGTTTCCGCGGAATGGCGAAAGTTCTTCTCTTACACGTTTCGGTTTGTATGTATATCAAATTCAAGATGCATATAGGTTCAGTCATATCAATTCAGCATGGACCTGATCCATGATTTTTTACATTATTGTTCAAACTCTGAAACTCTGAAAGGAGCGGAGTGTATTTTTCTAGATTTCGTTGACTTATAAAGATTTAAAAAAATATTGTTGGCAGTAATGAAAAAATAAAAAATCGTGGGTCGTGGCCAGGTCGAAATGGTGTGGATTGCCCCATATATATGTACGAATATATATAGTACGGTAAAACACTGTATACAACATTTAGGACGATTCCACAACAAAGTAATATTTTCATTATGGATTACTGCTGGTATATTTGCTTGGAAATACTCGTTGGACGTAGCGTCGCATCAACAATATCATTAGACAAAGTGAACTGAACCAACATTTTTTATTGGTTTATTATTTCGAATCGTTTCACTATTTTAAAACAATTTAATAAAGAGCAAACTCGTATTATTGTTATTTTTGGTGATACTTCGACATAAGCATGAAAGTTGGAATTTTTATGTGAATTACCGATAACATTACATTAAGAATCACACATCTTTCAAACCAGTATTCTGAATATTAGAAGTAAATAGAAAAGAAATGTAGTTATTTTGAAGTCTTACCGAGTGAATATGGTAAATATTTTTTTCTAAGTCGTACGGTTTTTTTTCTAAGCGTCTTCATCAGTTCTTTTAATTCCTTGCCAGGTAAATCATGGTAAAAATAATATTACTGTAACCTTTTATCATTTGCGACATTTGAGCAATTTGCGAAAGCGTTGTGTAATTCACGTGGCCAGATGGTTACTTGATGGCGAAATCGCGAGACTTCGTTGACTTTTTCATAATGTTCACCACTGCGATATCTCACCCTTGAGAAAATCGGACACGGTGTGTTGCACACGAACAAATCGTTTGGAGGGTGAAAAGGAAGGAAGCAACTGCCACTGTTTGGAAGTAGAGGTCACGAAGAGATTCACATGGGTCGATGAAGTCCTGGTGCCTAAGCGGAAAAAGTCGTGCCCACTGACGACGACGACGACGACAAGAACGACGACGGCGACGACGAATACGACTGTCGCGTCGTCATTTTTTGACGGATCATAAAGCACGCGTGACTCGTGTCGATTCATCTTTATTTCCCATCCCCAGCGACGACGACGTCGACGACATCTCCGCGGGTAGGAAACGTCAGAAACGCCGACTACTGAGGGAAGAATGAGAGCAGAAGTGAGTAAGTATGGGAAGGAGCGTGAGTGGCATACTGGTTCACGAGGAGCCATTTATCAGAGCACATCGAAGGTTCTTCGAATCGAGAGGGTGTTCCTGGACGTTTATATAAAAACGAAAATAAAGAAGGAAACAAAAAATCATGCTGTCGTGATGACATTTTTTTAACGGTCTGTGTGTGTGTGTGTGTGTGTGTGACTTTGAGACGGCCACGATTAAATCGATGCCCAGGGGTTCGGACTTTATTAATGAATAGGTAACGTTTTTCATATGTAAAAAAGATTGATGGAAGTTTCGGTTTCTATCTGTTTTCGCATGGAGGAAATTATGCTGTAATGAAAATTTGGGTTTTCTTTTTTTTTGCGATTTCATATCCCGCGCAAAAAAATAGTATTAAAAAAGTATTAAAAAAGAAAAGTATTAAAAGTCCGGCGTATCGGACTGTTTAGTGCTCAGTTTAATACCTTTTTTCGAGACTTGAGAATAAAAAAAAGTATTAAATGGTATTAAGTATCAAAAAAAGTATTAAATCGTATTATTTTGAGACGATTTTAATACTGAATTTAATACTTTTTCTCCGCGATTTTCGGGTATTAAAAAAAGTATCACATGGGTATCAGAAAAAGTATTAAATCGTATTATTTTGCCTGCGCTAATATTAGCGCAGGCAAAAAGGTCTGAAAGGAAAAGGTGAGTATAGAAAAAGTGTTGGTGTGTCTGTATATGTGATGAAGTGACTGAAATTCATACTATCACTACTTACGAACTATATTAAATGAAATTAGTTAAAATTCTAATACCATATGGAATACTGATCAATCATCACCTTATATCCAGTTCATGAAAATCGCTTGAAGCATTCTGATTTTATCTAAATATGAAAATGTTGAAAAATATCCATCGTCACTGTAACGCGAACAACTTTTTGGTGACTGGGATAAAAGTTTGTAGACAAATTTAGAGCAGTAATGTTCGTATTACACATGAACAGAATCGGTAAAACGGTTCGAACTTTACGTCGTGAACTAAAAAAATTCAGAAAAAAACTGCCTTGCAGTAGGCAACCATAAAAAAATGTTTCAGCAATGCCAATTAAATGGCATAGTTATAATTAGTAAATATCACATTTATATAATCATAATATTATAATTGGTAAATATCACCCGGAAAAAATAATCAGTATATTGAATCAGTTATTTTTGGATTTGATAACTGATTGCCGTTTTGATCGATATTAAATTGACGACGGTGATGTAATGATGGTGGAAACTGGGCCGTTTATTACCATGAATTCTGTAACTCTGCCATGAGAAACCGGCAAATGAGCACCACAAAGTATTGCACAATCGCGTGTCCTCGACCTAGTTGCCACAATAATGAAGGTACCATTTACAGGACCAACTGTATGCGGATCGTCGCTGATTTAACTTTTTTCTAGTGCTGGTGCTCGTCATCCAGCTTTACCAGACTGGTAACAACGCTCATTTTGATTATATTTGCCCCCGTTTCGTTTAGTCCTGGAGTAGGAACGAAACTGTGTTGAGAGAATGAGAGAGAGAGAGAGAGAGAGAGAGAGAGAGTCGAGAGAGCGTCGAATCCCTCGAGACCCGGAAACTCAGAGTTGCAACACTCTACTCGTCTACGATCACGACTATATATTGCGAGCGTATCCGAGGGCCAAGTGGGGCGAACAGGAAGTGAGCTTGTGTTGCTTCAAATATATATACGTACGTTCTTTAATATAGCTGTATAAACCCG
Source organism: Clistopyga incitator (assembly GCA_947507545.1). Lineage (NCBI taxonomy): Eukaryota > Metazoa > Arthropoda > Insecta > Hymenoptera > Ichneumonidae > Clistopyga > Clistopyga incitator. The sequence continues at coordinate 10,073,803 of OX382176.1, forward strand.
CACGAGTATTTTCCTTCCGTTGCCACAAGTTCGTTCCACTTTAGAGCCATTTTTTCCGATAGGCTTTTTAACTAAATTCAAGTGGCCAGATTAGTGGAAAAAGCAGTCGCTTTTTTTCTGAAGTATGCTGTACAGTCTATACGAAAGAGGGACACAAAATAATTCAACAAAATTACGAGAATTTGTACGTAAAAATAAAGACAATGGAAATAAACCATAATAGGACTAAAAGGAGAGTGGGATTTTTATCTTTCCGACCGGTAGCCAGCTGACTACTGAAATCCTCGCCCCTACTATGCGTAGGGGCGAGGACTTTTCTTTCTATTTTCTTCAGTCGCATTCTGCACCTTCATGTCCAACCTCTCCACACTTCCACACGTTGTAGCGTCTAAAAGTTTTGAAACGTTCGGAAACTATTGGCGCAGTACGAGAACGTCGACGACGGCGATCTGGCAGAGACGAAGAAACGTACTATAGTTATATATCGTTCAGTTATACATAGCGTGAGAGTTGAACCAACCGTCGATGTACAGTGCTGTCCTGGTTTCGTCAGCATCTTCGGAATCGCTGCTGCCAAACCAAGAACTCACGAAATCCGCTTTAAAAGCCCTAGTAAACGCCTGTGCCGTCGCAAATGGACACTATTCCTCAGCCCTGAATATGGTACCTAAGGCAACCTTTCATTAAATAATTCTCTTGAGAATTGGATTAAAATTCACTTATAGCTTCTTCACTATATTATTCAAGGATCTGTGAAGTTTCGAAAATATGGACTTTTTCAGAGATGAGATATTCACATTTTAACTTATACAGTCAGACCTCGATTTCAAAATGCGTGATTTTCGTCCCAGGTGATGTGTTGAAGAACAATCATTCTTGTAAGAAATCACGTATTTCCCTTCCTTATAGCATTATACACCATTTTCATTCTTTCTTAACTGGTTTGCAAGGTTTATTTTTCTGCAGTGAAATCTGTGAATTGAAAATGATGATGGAGTTGTAAAGAAGTTAGCTTGGCGATTATATGATTTTATGAATTAATGCTTTTTCTATAAGTCAATACTGGGCTATTCAATAATTTCCAAGACGTTGCTAGCGATGTCTTGCCATTCATTTTCCTCCGTCTTTTTGTTTTTTTGACTTAGTCAGTCGTAAGATCAAGGAAATGAAGGAAACTTATAAGGGCATAAATTCAACTTCACATTCAACCGAGTTAATTTCACGGGGTCTTAATACATACAGAAGGCCGAGGCGAGAGAGAGAGAGAGAGGGCTAGAGAGAGAGAGAGAGAGAGAGATAAAGCTGCAAGTTGGCCGTGCTCTTTTACCCACTCCTCGACCACCAGTTGCCCCCAAAGGGACTAGTGGATATAACGGAAGGCAAAATTTTCATTTTCAAATTGGTACGAGACCCAACGGAGCTGGAAAATGTAAGCGAACCCTCTCTCTTCCGTTCTCTCACTTTCTCTCTCTCTCTCTCTCTTCCTTTCTATGAAACAAAACGACTTATTCTTAATGCCTACGAGTCCGTTAGAACTTCGTCGAAGAAAAAGGAAGAGAGTGCCCGAGATAATAGCACGGGAACGAAAAGTGAAACATCGAAATTTAATCAAACGACGAAATAGTTTCATTTTCTCGAGTTGAATATGCGAATTATAATTTCATTCTTACGCGTTTAAAGTTTGTGGAAGCTTTAAATTTTCCTCGTATGTATTATTACTCGGGGAGAAATATGCAATTATCGCCCGACCGCACTGCGAAAAGGGAAATGAAAAACCTAACGAGCCTTGAGGACATTGTCTTCTGTAGTGTGAAATAGAAAATTAGCTGGTATAAATTACTGGAGAAACACAGAGAAAAAAGACCTGGAATCTATTAAGTCTTTAATTCCGTGAAAATTACCGTTTTTTATACCCACAATATAAAAGTACGAAAAGCAACAAAGTAAAAGTAAGTAAAACTAGTTTTTGCAGGAGTTTATCATTAAATAAATCATATCAGAAACGTCATATATTAATGACGGAACTTTATCCAATTTGATAGAAATTATAAAAAATTCCTAAACATATTTGTTTCAATCAACTTTAATAATCTTCAATCATCAATGAAATCAAGAAAATAATACTTTGAACTTATGGATGTGCTTCACAAAGTTATTTTTTTTCTCAAGCAATTCTCCTGGGACCTTCCCTCAAGAAGCTAATTCTGTCTGCCTAAAATGACAGTCCCTCAGATCATTTTAACGATCGAATTCACACGCCCAAGCTTCTAACTTAATTACGGAGTAATATACGAAATTGAATCTTGAGTACGAACTTAGAATCAAACTTGGGACTATACGTTTGATCCTAAATCCCATTATGATACTGTGGGTTTTATATAATATACAATAAATGGAGCCTAATTATGAGTCCCGTAGTAGAAGATGGAAAAATTCAGCCCTGAGGAGAGGTGGCATGGGGGATCGTAGAAAAATCTGGACATGAAGCTAGGGCTCATAGAGGAATTTTGAATTTAAAAAAATTCAGGCTTGGGAAGTGGTCTCATCGACGAGTTTATAAAAACTACAGGTCGGACTAGATTCGCAAGACTCACTTATTTAAATTCCTCGCATGTGCGCGGCCTCAGGCTCGGATTATTTTGAGTCCCTTTATACATACCACCGAGGTACTGTTTATTCTAAAATAAATCTGAGCCCAACGATATGAGATTCTGAAATTCGTCAAACGTGGTCCTCAGAGATAAAATTATGGCTCGTCCGCATTGCGGAGGAAAATGAGAGAGCCAACGAGCCATGAGGACATAATCTTTCATAGTGTAAAATAGAAAATTAGCCGTGAAATTGGCTAAAAATAAGTCATGATTGCTATCTCTTTTTCTATGAAAATTTTGCACCGCTATCCTTTGCCTCTCTCAATTTTTCTCCCTCCTTCATATCAGCAATGGCTTTCGACGCATCTCATATCTCTTTACCCGACGGTGCTCTTTCTACACTAAATAAAATACGCCGCCGAGAGTAACAGACTCTCCCGCGAGTCAAGCAAGCCAGCCAACTAGCCAGAGCGAGGGAAAGGAGTTCGCTTTCCAAGTATGGGGCATACACGGGGAATAAGTTTCTAACTTTGGCGTGTGCAACGGAGAGGCGAGCAGGCTGAAAACTTCGTATCCGAGAATCGCAAAACCGAGGACCGAGTGGGGAACGTAGCGTGTGAAAGAGTGACGAAGAGGAAAGAGGAATTGAGAGAATGACAGAGAGAGAGAGAAGAGACTTTGCAGACGCAAGCTCGTGCACAGCCTGAAGCGAGATATCCAAGACCTCTTATCCACGCTTCTTTCCATCCTCCTCTTCGTTCATCCTACCCTCCTATATTCCTCCACTTTTTTCACTTCTTTTCTTCGCTTACTCTTCCCACCATCGTGCGTTTTTCTCAGTCCCTCTTTCTTTCTTCACGTTTCACCGAACAGGTCCACTTCTGGCAACCATTTCAGGCTTGCCTTACTCTCAAATGAAAACTTAACACGGATTCTTCTGCCTTTGGTACTGTGTGCCCCGACGGAGTTGGTGTTTTTAAATTAAAGAGGTTGCAGCAAGTTTTTAAATTAAAGAGAAACCAAGCGTCTCTCTATAGCTTGAAAAATTGAGTTTAAAATTCTACGGGATGTGAGTGCATGCATTACTAGTGAAACTGCGGGGGTTACCGGTAGAAATAAAGAAAAAACGTACGTTCACCTAACTCAGATGCTCCCGCGTAAACCCCGAATGAAAACTGGAAAAATGAGAACGGAAAAAACCGACGGACCAGAGAGTCGAGAATACGAGAACTGTTCCAAACCCTTCTGCTGATGCTTGAGGTTAAGGGTGCAGAGTACATATATACATATATACATGCATATATATATGTATATGACAGAACACGGAAGGAATGAGAGACACGAAGTGAACATGGAGGTCTTTTCTGGTATGCGTAACCAGTTCACCGTCGTCGACTTGGCGTTCTCTGAGATTTGAATAATCCTTGTGAAAAATAAGAAAACGTCGTCATTTTCCTGCCCCTTCCATTTACTTTCGTCATATTTGTGGCTCTCTTACTTTATTTCTTCATCTCCGCCAATCCTCAGCAGTTGCCTCTGGTTTTCTCAGATGGTCGACGTAAACTCGACTGGTTACTCTTCGGTTAATCCGGACGAGGTTGTGCGGGCTCCTTGTGGAATCGGCTAGACCGACTTGACCTCGGTGACCAGACTGCCGCATGAGAACTGTGGACACCGTGTGCGAGTTACGAGAGAGAACCCCAACCGCGATCCCGAGCTTTTTCAAACCCTCCCACTTCCTCCTTCTCTGTCCTCGCTACTTCTGTCACAAACGCTACCGCCGTGAGTTGCTTCACTATACGTTAGTTTGTTAGGGGCCACTCTGCCAACCGGATTCTACCTTCATCCTCGAGGAATCCTCTCCGAGACCTCCGAGTTCATAACATGCTTCGTTCCTCCTTTTATTTTATTTATTTATTTCATATTCTCCAGGTTACGTCACAAACACAACCTGCAAACCGCAAACTACCGAGCTTTCCGCAACGACAAACGGTACACACAAAACAACGTGGAGAAATATTGTAGAACTTTATTTTTTCTACCGTCCGATCTATGAAATGGCGAATACTCCGGCGCAAGTTAACTTTTAGAGCTCACGTGAAACACAGAACTTTGCGGACGGATAATTCAAACTTTATGCTTCCGATGTTATATGTTACTAATTAATAGAGACAGCTTTTTTCGACAACAGAAAGTGAATTCATTTGCTTAGTGAGTTCCAAAAGTGGAAGAGATCTATGTCATGATTGCACCTCCGTTGAAGATAATTTATATGAATTGTCTTAATCTCTGATCGTCCAATTCTGGTCCTTAGTCGGACGGTTCGTTTCCACCGATATCCATTTCAGAATTTACTCCCAATCGAATGGATATCAACTGAAAATCAATAGACCGACTGGTGCGTTATTCCAGCGCCTGGATTAAAGAGATTGATCGCAGAACAAAAAGAGTACTAACATCCCAATGTGAAAATTATAGTCGAGTTTAATTCAATTGCAACTTGGAATTCCTACGGGAACAACCGTTAATGGGCTACAGGGTCGTATTAGGATTTCATACACGTAACAACTAGTTACGTGATATTATATACTTAAATATCAGAAATAGCCATGTTGACCAGATCTACCCTATATGTAGTTTAAAAGTAAGACCGAGAAGAATCTGCCTCGACGTTGGAAAACTCGATAAGACCCGGAGAATCGGCTTCGAATCCCGTCTTAATAGCACGTCATTCGGGATAAATTCTGTGGCGTCGCTGTGACGAGGGCGCAGAGTACATGTGGCATGTCTTTCCAGAACTTGCCAAGGACCGAACGAGTACGTGAGTTGAATTTGGTTACGGGAGGGAAGAATTCCGTGTACCTGCCCTAGCTCGTAGTTTGTACTGATACTCGTTGAGAGCTCGGCTTGTTTCTCGCAAGTCTCGTTACATCGAGAGCTCATTGTACTCTGATAACAGTGTGTGTATGTGTATGTATGTAGTAACGAATTTCCTTTTCCCCAAAACAACCCGAACAAAGGAACAAAATAAGAAAAGGTAAATGGGATGAGGGTGGAAAAAAATTTACGTAGAAACGACAAACAACGAGGGTCTCCAGTACGTCTACAACGGCCCTGGGCGAAAGTGCCCCAGACTACTTGGTTTCTTATCAGAATGAGACAATATTTGCAAGCCGGAAAAGTTCCACCGCATTCCTCTCACGATTCTGCTTCTCTTGATCAGCGATATCGAACGATCCTCCTCGCGGATTTCTGCATCGTGGTCTACAAAGAACTAGACGAATGCTCGTCGACTTCGCATCACTAGGAAAGTCACGGAGACATATGGACTGTAATCATAACATACACATCCATAGATAGATTGATCGGACAAAAACCGTACCGTAACGTATTGGGTACAATGTTCTCTTAATTTCAGTACTTCAATCAACAACAATCAGTATTGCCTTTGATGTATTGTTCATCACTGCTTGAGGTTCTCGAATATCACGCTTACAATTATTTATCACTTTCAAAAGTTCCACACGATGCCAAGTGATATAGATCACTTAAAAAGTTTATTAAGCTTAACACAGTGATCCATTCTGAGCTGACACTCGAACACCTTAGTTTGCTATATTGGAAGTCGTTGTCTGTCTCATAGTACCTAATCGTTGAATAGCATGAGAAAGTTCTAAAATTAAACTTGCGTGTATACAACGGTCGAAGTTTGACAACAACGAAATTATTGCTTTTTGTTCAGACCATATGAATCATCTCTTATTTTTCATTCCATCGAAAAATTCAAAGTCATGCGCGTTCATTTCTGCAACCGTACTGGACGGAATTGGGCCTGGCGGTGTCGGTAACCAATGGTAGGAGCCCAAAACGATTACCACCGGGAATTCAAGGGATCAAAAGTCGTCTGTTATTTGGCAGAGCGTAGTTTTGAATACCTCTCCGGCTTAAGCTACAGACCGGATCATCCCCTCACGAAGCTATATCATTCGTCGGGGGTAATTTCAGAACCGGTCAGTATAGCGGTGTGACTATAACATATATGTGAAGGCTCCTCAACGCTGAACGTATACCCAGATACGAATGTAGTTATTACACGTCCGCATACCTACCTTCCTTGTTCAAGATCCTATTCGGCGTGTCAATATAAATGTAAATGTCATTCCGCGAATAGAAGACAGAGTATGAGTTCGCTCGCGAATTTGCAGACATTGGACTGTATACAGGCGGACATATATGTCCAAACTCTCTGGAGAGCCATTCTCCTGGAACCATACTATCACGAATACCCCTATAATAGTTCTTGGCCATTGACGCGTGGCATAACGGACCTGCAATTGAATCGAGACGCGATGTATTCTACTGTATGGGCCAGTCGAGGAATCAACCATGCATTGTTACTTTCTGTAACACTTATCGAAGAAAGTAGCTATTTCGATGATGACGCAGCTTTCGAAACGGTAACAGATACAGCATTCTGATGTACACAACGATTATTCGTGTTTGAGATAAACCAAAATTGGATTCGCTGCAGGATCGACAAAAAGACGATTCAAAGCAAATATTATTGTTACCGTAATTTTCTACAAAACGCGAGAAGAGAAATACGTTTTGAAACTATACCAGCATTAAGCCCAGTTTGGTAAAAATCAGCACAGATTTGATTGATACAAATACCTTGATGCTCGGTTATATTTCAACGTATACAAAACAATATGATGTTGAAATCTTTAATATTCATTCCGAGACTTCGTGTAAAGGTACGATCCATTATTATTATTGTTATTCTCTGGTATATAGATTGGGGTAGGATATTAAAATTTATCACTCATTTGTGAGCATTACAAAATGCATCACAGGATAATGTACGTATAACTGTACGGAAAACGGGAGAAATGATGATAAGAACGACGCGAGTTTGGTACGGCGATTTATCTCGATGCACCCCGGCGTACCATCGATCGTTGGTCCGTGCGATGTTCGTGTTCGTATAATGCGTTCATGCATTCGAGAACATTATTATGGATTACAAATATCGATGACCAACAGAAGAATGTTCGAACTATGTGATTATATCCAACTGATATGTCATTAATTATCACCTAGAGCTCGATTTGTTTCTCTCTAATCCCATTCATTTTTAACGGAGATAAAAGTGACCAGCCTTGTGTCGGGACTTATTATTTTGCAGATTTTTGATAATCCCCCTTTTTCAGGACATGCAAATTTGAGAAACGTATTTCGCCTTCTACTGAATTTAGAAATCCTGTCTGATCAGAAACACTCCGACGATCACGTGAACTATTGCTTTCGATCACTTGATAATTACACCTACAACAACAAAACAATCTTGATTATTTTTTATTTAATTTGAACCTTTTAACAGCGTATTACCGTATTGATTAAAGCTCCGTGTTTTATATGGTTATACTTCGTGTGTGTGAATGAATAATTTATTAATTGATTTTCTCCGATGATTTTTGTGTATCACGCTACTTTACACCTTGGGCTCTGGAGACGGGGTGTGGTGGTTGAACGAAGTTAGATGATTGGACCATTAAACAGGGCATTCGTTGGTTGTAGGTTTGAAGAAAGTGGTCATAATGTCCCGTTTTATCCTAGAAATTGGTCATATTATACGTTTAAAGTTGATCCTTGCAAGCAATATCCATGGAGGTGCACAACTCACTCCTTATTCTCAGCGACCCAAAGTAAAATCTCGTCTCACGGCAGCAGCTATGACCTAACGACTTTTGAACTTCGTAAACGCTTCTTCATTGAAAGCGTCTCGGACCGTTTCTGCCGTTTCGGCATCAAGGAAACTGCGTCAAGCAAACGCGGTCCACTCTCTTTTCTCGTATAGAAATACAAAACGTTTGAGAAGGCAATAAAAAGCCATGAAGTTTTCTCATATTTCTTCATATCACAATGGGAAGAGAAAGTCCCACAATAATAAAAGAGAAAAGTCATCATAGTTGCACGACTTATGTACAGAAAGACGAAAATTTTCTTACTCACGATGAAATAGCTCCACGCTGCGGGGTCGTCCAGAAATATAAGTCATTACAGGTAGTGGAAAAAATAGGAAGTACATCATGATCCAAGCACTAACATTTTAATGAACTCTTATTCACTCATTTTCTGTGAAATTTCTTGATTTACAATATTTGGACAAGCAAGTTTAATTAAGCTGATCACGAACTATTATCTGCTTCATTGAACCCGAATTATGCTGTGAATCAGGATGACTTCATGACATTCCATCAAGAATTAATAATCACGCTAACAGTGTGAATCATAATTGTATCTTCAACGATAATAATCTTGTACAATTTGCAGTTTTATTGTCTAATAAAAGCATTCGGAGAAATCGCAATAGTACAATGAACTATGAAGTGACAACTATTCATTTTTAGTCCATGCAACTATTCTCATAGTAACGACAACTATGAAAATACTTACGAAAAATATTTCGCTTGTTACAACATAGTGAATTTCTTTTCAAAATTACAGGTGAAAACCGAAGAATCCCTTTTTCAGGTTTTTCCTATGAAAAAACGCGAAACTGTCGTGTTGGGATTGTCCAATGTATCATTGCGCATATATTATTTATGCTAAGAGGTCCATTCACATCAACACAATTCGCATGATGTCGGAACCTTTTTCGCATTAGCGATTTGCAGTACAAAGAGAAAACCTTCCGGTGAAATACAATGCGAACAACATATAACGTGATTCGTTGTAATTAGAAAAAAAGATCGTGTGAGATTGAGCGTTTGGTGAGGGAAAAGCATCGCCGTACTACCATAGCAAGCAAGAGATACGATGATGGTGAGTCAAGCGTGGATATTAATCGTTTCCGCTTTGTAGAATCTCATGCTCGCGGAGTTAACGATGACCCAACCTCGGGGGCAATCTGGGGATCTATCTGCGTGCTCCGGGGGTTATCCTCGTGCGGTTGGCTCCAAATTTACTGTAGCGTAGAGGTGGAAAGGGAGGCCACGAGAGACTGAGCAAGGGTGTTCTCCAGTGGAGCAATGGTATATGGTGTGAGAATCCGTTGAGGGTAGCGAAAAGCACACACGAACTAGAGGAAGAAATGAGAATGCACCCCCGGTTTTGGTGAGGGTTGGTTGACCGTTGGCGTGTGTATGTGTTTAACACTATGAAATGGGTGAGGCAGCTTTGGCGTACTTGTCAGGAATCGGTAAGCTCGACGACGAAAGGAGTTACGACAACTGATGGTGGTGTTGGTGTTAGGTATGTGGTGAAAGCTTGACTATATAGCTAGCTACTACGAGCCATTTTACGTTGGGAAACGCCGAGCTTTAGAGCGAGAGTGAGCTTACGGGTTGGTGAGTGGGAGAACGTGTCTCCAACGGAAAATTTCTCTGTAGCGTATCCACTTAGTTTTCGCTGTGACCTCCATTAACTCATATACGGTAATTTGTTGTTCTTCAATCAACGCGCCTGATGCTGGAGTCCACCGTGATTTCTATATTGGTCTCCTCATAATTTCTACGTAGACAATTCTACGAATAGTTAGTTGAAACCGGTTTTGTATAGGCTTGCATTTAGCCAGGATATGTCACGACTGAAAAGTAGGCCTTACGTTAAGTCCTGCTTATCACTGTCGACATTTTGAAAAGCGTCCTTCACATCAGATTGAAGCTTTTGTCGTTCATTCAACGACCATGTAATGGAATGAAGTGATCCGGTTGCCACAATTACAGCACTCAAAATTGACCTTTTCAACGTCGCATTATAATCACCGAAGAACCAGGTGTGGATGACATGATTACGGAGGAAGTACGTTGTGTAACTAAAAACTCCTTCTCGTTCATTGCGAGTTTCGCACATGCATTGTTTTAAAATCATCTTGGTTCGTTCTTGCTTTTCCACTACCAGCACTTGCCTTGGTTTACTGTACTATAAGCAGTGTTTCTTTAGTTTTACGAGTTGGCCGAGGGTCACAGTGTTCCGTTGATTAAAACTCTTATTGTTACCAACGGTCTCCGGGAAGCATTTGTGCGGCGGACGTGCGCCGTCGGGATAGTGGGATAGCTGGTATTTCGCACCTTTGCTGTGCAAAGCACAGACGGGAAAAAACCTCGACGCGGAAATTGGAGGAATTGAAAAGGTCGAGAAGTCCCCAATCTCCTTTAGCATCGCATCCGCCACTACGACCAACGCCAACCTAGATTTCCATTCTCACGACTTCACTAAGTTAACCTCGACTATTTTCGATACGGAGGAAAATAGGAGTGAAATCTTGAAGTATGATAATGATTTTGTCGTAAATAAATCGTATTGATCATTGTTGCTTAAAGGGGACGTTGCTTAAAACTATGTTTATTTTTATTCATTATGACTACTATCCCCCTAATCAGAGCAAAAATATGAAATATCTCCGTCCCTTCAGGATGAACACGAAGGATTTGTTTGTAACTAGACCGAGCAGTTAGGTCAACTGGTCACTAGGCTTATAGGTTTTACACTCTGCGTATGATCCAAATAACACTGCTTAACGGATGGGCTTCCGCTAGGTCTCATTTCTTCGCAGTTCTACTGTGCAACCTTTTTATTGAAGCGTTTTTTCTTACAGAGCAAACTTCAAAAACTTAACGTTACATGTACCAACATTGTTTTGACATTTTATATATTTACACTGTCGATCTAATTAATTGAAAATTCTTGTGACCCGTCATCGGTACCGTCAGTCATTTAGTGTCTATTCCTGCCGTAATAACTGAACCGATTTAATTTCCGAGTCGATAGCAAGTGAAGCCACACTGCATTGATGAATACCCTTAACAGTATATGTGGTCATTACTGCCAAATCTCGCAGCACCAATCCGATTTGCAACTGAGCGCTGATGAGAACCCTTGAAAATGATTCACTGGTATAATAACAATAGTGAGCATTGTCTTTCACTATGGTTACTCCAGCAATATGTATTAGCACGACATGCGCTATATACCAGCATGATGTTCACCATAATACTATCCGCATTGCTTCAATGCAGAATTCATGTACGTGGGAATGATATTTCCGTGTGCAGCCCTGTGCTTTCTGGCAGTGTCAAACGTCTACTTTTGTAGCCCGAGGGCGACAAAACGCTCGCAAGAGATGTAAATTGAGTTCTGTGCTTGCTTATAGCACGCGATGGTGGTTCTCTCTAGCTGACTGTATTTAGCGCAATAGTGCAACGAAGTTTCCATGGAGACTTCAAACCGCAAATCGGCGGAACAGCTACGATTTCTACTCTGTAGTACGAAGTGAAAGGGTGAGAGCTCGGTGTCCGGTGTGGCGATGCTGCTAGCACTGTTATACTACTTCATCAGTGCTATATCCATAGCTTCCAGCTAAGAGAACTTCCTCGATCACACAGCACGGTCCCTGGACTATTGCACGTGCACAACTGGTAGCACCTTGTGACCGACACAACTACATAGTGTGGCGAGGAAGCGTGCACCGAGCGTCTCGCTCGAGAGCTCGTTTACTTGGCTGCGATCGTTACCTACCCACAAATCAATGGTGTCTAAAGTTTAAACCTGGTCGTAGGACTATGGCTACGCGCGGTACCGTGTAATTAACCCTTGACTCCTTATTCGTGGACCATGACGATTTTATTACACCCCCAACTGGGAAGATGGTTGTTATGCATTTTACCTTAGTTTAATTTTTAATCTACAGCAATTTTCTAAGTTTTTAGCGGTGAAAGGACGTGGAAAATTTAACGACCAATAATATGAGGATAGATGTTCACTTGTTTGTGAGGAAACCTCTAAGAGAAATACTGTTGTTTACCAAGCAGAGCGATTTATTGGATGAGACACACGCAAATTTCGTATAAACTCAGAATACTCCCTTTTCATAACAATTTATCGAATAATGGTAATAAATTAATTTTCATTTGGTATTCCGCAATAACGTGAAATTATTGCTGTTTGAAATATTATAATCGTACAACCTTCTCGTAATTGCAATAAATTCGCTTTGGGCGCGCCTCAACTGCAAAGTGATGTTAGCACTAGCTAAACCTCGAAGTTCGGAATTGACAATATGTGTTCATAATAGCCGCTTGCTGTTAAAACTTTGACAATTAAACTCACAAAGTATACACAATTCACGATACAAGATTGGATCCAGCAGATGTTATCATAGCAACGAAAAACCGGTAGAGTATCCTTCGAAAGCCCACGAGATAAGTCCGTTATAAGTTAATATGATGAGGTGTATAACAAAGTTAATGTTGAATGTTTGTACGATTTATCGTTTGGGATGAGAATTTCGTTAGGTAGTGAAAGTCTGGATGGTGGATGGTTAGCCGACCTCACGAACGTTTCGAAAAGTTGCCGACATGAGGGTTTGCCATTTCCGACTAAGGGTAGTGGGTGCCCAAGCAGAAAATTTAATCAGCCTGGAGTCCAGCCAATATCAGTGTTTTCCTGAAATGATATCAACCTTTGATCCGACTAGTCTATTTATCACAGTACAAATACGAAGGGTCGTACGGAAAATTAGTGGTAGACTGCAACTCATTAACTGGATCTGTCTAATAATTCGCGGATTCAGTTGAAATTTATAACTTGATCATTCCTTAGTGATACTAAAAACAATCCGGATCCACTAACGTGAATTCTAACTCTGGTATTTTAAACCAGATATTCTGGCTAAAAATGTGGTGCATTGACATTCAGCTGAAATCGAGATTTGTTTGAAATTATAGTTGATTCAGCCTTGCTCTGGAGTGTGACTTTAGTATTTAAACAAATCAAATGTTACGGATCACGGTTGATCGGATGCGGACAATGTTTGAATGCACCCGAAATCAAATGATGCGGTGCTCTTGTTGGTTCTTGAAATGGCTCTGATCTAGCACGGGGAAGCCTGAATAAATTTCTGCCAGGGTTAATGACACCGTACCGTGCTCCGGGAATATAAGTCCCGCGCGATTCCCGTAGGAGTTAAATGGAGAGAGCGTATCCTTAAACCGGAACTTTATCACGGCTGGCCGGACGCTGGTCGAAACGATGCTGCTACCGCTGGTGCGGTGGTCAAGCGGTCTACCGGGTTGAATTCCTGGTCCTCAGCTTCGTCTCCTGCACTTCCAGGCATGGCGGTGGGCGGTGGTCGCGCTACAGCCAAGTGACCCGGGTGCAAAATATTCGTGCAATTTGGTGACACTGCCGAGCGTCCATTCGGGCTCTCCCAGCTTTCCCTTTTTATCCCAGTGTTAGCCGGCTTAGTTTTATCGTGGCCGCATTATCCTTCGTATGTCCGGGTCTGTGTCGGCTGCTCTCGCTTTACCACGGTCTTCCACCCTAAAGGTCTCCGTTTTTCGACCAATAGCGTATTGGGTTTCGTTTGTGCCACCGGCTCAAGCATAAGCACACTAGGGATTCCGGCGCATCGCGGTTCACTCTTGACGTTCATATACTTTGAACACCTATCCCGGCAACATTTACCTATTTTGGATTAATGCCAGTGTTTGTACCAAGGGTCAACATTTGGAACTCATGTACTCTCATACTCGAGAGACAGGTTTTCCAGACTTGGATACCCAGTGCTGTTACCATCCCCTTGGGCCTTCGGCATGGACAAACTGTGTATACATTTCGCTATACAGCCTTGCTTCGAGAAACCGTGTTTGCTGGTTCACGTTCATTCATTGAATGGTTGTTGATGCAAAGCCACGGCTGAAAACTCTTGACTTGTACCATAGGTGCCGAAGTATTATACAGAGTCGAGTTGCACAACATTCTGCTCATGGTAGAAGGAGTATAACGGATGCGAATATATGTATATATTCGTTGTGCTCGATTCGGACAAGACTATGATGGAAATGCGGATGGAAAAGGTGAGTACCAACCGTAGGAACGATATTGAGGTATTTCTCTATTTCAATAAACAGCCCACCTATGTATCTTGAATTTAGACTTTCGAACTAGTGGCACGTCATTACGTGCCTGCTAATTTTTCTGTGTTATATTGTGCAAAGCAGAGATGTTAATGGACAAAAGATTGTTTGAAAGAAATACCGATGTATGGATAATAGGCAAAGCATAGAGAAACCACCTCGCGAATTCTCTGTCAATAAATGGACTGCTATATTAGGTTAATGTCGGCTTATCCTATCCAGCAAAACTTTTGATAATAATCCACAAAGCCTTCGTCGCTTTCTTTGTGACCATTTGTACGGAATTTCAAGCTACTTCAATGGCCACATCATCTAGGTTGTATTATCAGCGCCTTAGGCATATATATGTACACACCCAATATGCTACTGACATGCATTTTTTCCATTTTCCGAAGGCGATGAAATAATACTACTTTGTCCTGGCTGGTAGCCTCTTTCAGCAATGAAAAGCTGACTGCCCACGAGTGGGTAGTATTATTGTTTTATTCATTGTTGACTCTTGAGAGATAAAGAACGATAAAAGGTTTCTCTATTGCCTTATATAAAAAGCTTTGTTTTTGTAAATTTCTTTCTATTCTATATCGCAAAGCATAATCAAGTATTCGGCATTTGAGTATAATATTTATATGGTAATCGTTGTAGGGTCATATGCACATACTCAGGTTTCTTTTTTAACGCTAGATTCAAAGAACAGACTTACAAATCAAGCATATTGGAATATTATTTCTAAGTTAACGATCGTTGTAAGTGAGTAAATCGAAGCCATATATATTTCATGCCCTGAACCGTTAAAACAACCGTGAAACCCTATTAAGCTTCGACATAAGTACTTCGTAATTTTAGATAGTTGAAAGTAACTTACGTCATTAAATATTGAAGTAGTTCATAACGCAGCAATAGATAGGACTCTTCAATCTCGTTCAAATTACAAGTAGATATATACATAGATGTAAAAATATCATTGATTCTTTATCAAAGTTCGAATTCTAAGAAAACTATTTTAGGGACTTTCTTTTGAGCAGAACCTCTCGGATTATACGTAACTTTTCCAAAAACACAACATTTTACTCATAATTTGAATTCTTGTTTGGCAGTATAAAATATCGAATTAAAAATGCATACTGTAAAAAACATGAATATTCTGGATGTAACATAAGAAATTAACGTAAAAAGAGAAATGCGACTAGTTGTAACCGTTAACTTATTTGGACCTGACACGGAGAATCCATTTTGCACCGCCGTAGTCAACACGTTCATAACGCGAAGTGACTACACAATTAGACTATATAACAAAAATTTTTTTCATAAACGAGAGTGGCGAAGCTCAAATTATATCGAATAAAGCTATGAGAGAAAGAGAAAGAGAGGTATATAAATCGCAGTGTAATCATATTTTTCGACTCCCAGACTCATTTAATTTTTTTATTAATTTGGCGAGAATATCCGCTTTGCAATTTCGATCTCTATTATTCATGCGGGTACGGGTTGAAATTTTAATCCGTCATGTTAACCTTTAATCATGAATATTTTGTCAACACGTATTAATACTATTTCATTTGTTCGGTTAAAAGTAATTCCTGTTTGCATAGGAGAAATATTTTTAGCTCGCCCACTATAATGGTATTAATTTAGTCACAGCGAAAAATGTGGATCCAATTTAAAAGAGAATGCGGTATGAAATTTCATTAAAATGTTATTTTCAGCAATCGCGACACGATGCCATTGTCACATTCTGACGTTCATAAAGTGAAACTTTGCTCCTTTATAACATTTAAAAAATACTTTATTTGGGAATCTTTAACCCTTTGAGGGGCACATTTTTCTGTTGAACGAAATTTTAAAATTATAGGTGATCTAAGGGTTTTCGGGGTCGCTGATTATGATTCTGGAGTCAGAATTACAAAATTCAAAATGGCGGACCCACTATGGTGACTATTTTAAGTTAAGTTTGCGGTTTTCCATTCAATTGGCATAAAACTTAGTATAAGGGGGTTTTCAGGGTCGCTGATTACAATCTTAACGTCAGAATTGCAAAATTCAAAATGGCGGACCCAAGGTGCTCGGAAGGAGAATTTTCACTTAAAAATTTATTTACAAACAGAAATGGAGATTTTGTACCAGATCATGAATACTAAAAAAAATTTATTTCAAAACTCGATTTTTGAACATTTTTTTTTGAAAAATCTAGCCTGCCGAAAAATTTGGAAAAAATATATATTATAGTACTAGGTATGAAGTATATATTACAAAAATTTTCAGAACGTTTTGACGCTTTGTTTAAGCACAGCCGAATTTATTTTAAAAAAAACGAGTTTTTCGCGTTTGAATTGTTTATAACTAGTTATGAATAAACAATTACATAATTTTTCCATACAGATCTTATAACTTGAACCTTTAAGGATGTCGGAAGCCCTCACAAGTATAAAAGTATTGCAAAACACAGCGGGAATGATGAAAAAACTAAAAAAATCTAGGTGGGACGTATATGTCCCACCGCCCCTCAAAGGGTTAAATTTGTGGACACAAAACGGGCCTGGTATTTTGTAATCTTAATTGAGGCGCTAAGCTGACAAATATTAGAAGTTTTCGACTTTTCAAGCACCTCTCAACAGAGATTTTTCCTATGAAATGTATTCGTACAGACGAATTCATTTCATAGGAAAAATTAAGTATTTTAAATATATATTAAAAAAAAACTTTGGAAGAACTTGCAGTAACTTTTATTATTCATATATGTATATATCTTCAAAAATATAATTAGCACATTAGACAATACCAGCTTGTATGCCGAAAACATAGCAATATGAAATGTCGATTAAAAATCATATCGAGAAAAAACAAAAGCGATGATAATGATAATGTCCCCCTCCCCTAAAACAGCGCGTCCATATCGATTACCCTCAATATATCGCAAGCGGTATTATTTTCTTTATTTACAGTCGTCGATGAGCGTGACATGCGAAACAATATTATCTCCTCGCCTCAGTACGGTTAATCCGTTGTCCATTAATTAACGCGTTTAACAATTTATTATCCCTCGGCTGTTAGAGCTTGCATACATATCGTGCACGTTCGCTTCGATTTTGCTCCGCCATTATATGCATATATAGGCAATACATCTGTGAATATACATATGTGGTATCTGTACAAGAGTGCAGGTAGGAAAATCGAAATACGCAATTCGTTTTGCGGAGTACACTAATTGCGTCGTGAATCGATGAATATTTCGGGACGTTTGGTCAAATTGCAGGAGTGTGTCCAACCGTTGTGGCTATATATTTATAACGAGTGAAGGATTCGAGGAGGAGGGGTGTACAGTAGTGGATTACGTTCCCGGTCACGACCACGATTCAACGTACCTCTCGTAGTTCGCGATAGGTGCGGAGATGCGGAGAGAGTATATATGCACAACTCACCAGGTATATACAATACATAGTACCAAAACGGCAATGCCCACCACCTCGTTGTTCATGGCCTCCCTCAGTTCCTCTCAACGTCCCTGCTGGGAACGAATATGTTTATTCATGCTATTATTTATTAGTACGAGCAATTAGCATTAATTAGCGCAATCTGGCACAGCGAATATGGTCACCAGTACTATACAGTCGTTACACATACCACCTCTCCTCGAAACTATGCATGATTCAGGAGTGCAAAAAGCCTGTGGTCGGTACACGTGCTGCTACTGTTGCTGATGGAATTTCCCGTTAATTTACACGTTAGAAGGAAAAAATCCCTTCAAGCACAATTAAGGATAATTTTCTTTTTCCTCAAACTTTTAATTTGGAATTCATTACGAATTCCACGGAAAGTTCATTTCACTGAAAAATTGGAAACGACGATAAGGCCCCAAATATCTACGAGAATGATTAGATTCAGGTTGATAGGTGCAAGATAGGCTTTTGTGTGATCAGAGTTGAAGAATTTGTCATCTCTCGTAAAGTTATTCAAAAAACGTTATTACCAATACCTTATTGCTCATTCTATGCAACATTTTTTGACACATTAAATTTACGATTTTTTCCGTGAGATTTTTGAACTGATTATTCATTTTTTAATGAACTTATGTTTCTTCAAATACTTAGAGCTGATCTATTAATCGATCAATTTTGATCCGAAACTCGAAAGTACGAGAAGCCACGAAAAATTACCATCTGGCTTTTTTTAAATATATGTTTACCCATTTGTTTATAAAATTTACAACATTACTATCTGTTGATGGTGTATAAGTGCCAAATACCTTAATGATCGTAGGATGTAGACATCGCATATACGTGGTGCCTCTGTCGTCTAGTTTGAAGGAACTTCGATCCATCCGTATTGAATACTAAATCGTCGAGCTATTCACGGAAATACACACACACACACACACACACATCTATACATATATAGTAATACCGGGCACCAGCTTCGAGCCTATTGCGGAAAGGCATTAGCATAAATTCGATAAAGTCTGTATACGGGCATTATGATGCTTAAATTCTTGGTCTCGAAGGCAGCTGCCGCAGTGGAGCCCATTCTAACTATCGTATACGTTGGCTCACGTATATCGAAAAGAGAGTACGGAAGCTTACGTGAGCAAAGGAGGTCGATCGGTAGATTTGTACTCTCAAGAAAGAGGAATCCAAACCCCAAACCCAGTAGATTCGGTAATGGCATACTTCAACAGTTCTGAATTCATCGAAACGTACGACATGATAATTCGAAAATAGTGCAGCAGCCCTTTTCGTAAGCCGCTGAATAGGTCGAAAGGTCGGGACAATAGCATGCTATCTCTCACGATTCGACTCTCGCGGCTTCGTTAGTTACCCGCCGGGTACGCCTCTTGGGACAATTAATTATTCGAGATTCCTACCAAACTAAAACTTGCTTACCCGCTCCCTGTAGATCACTAATCCACAACCGCACATCTCTTCATCTATACGAACCCAAGACCGTGATATAAAGACAGAGGATTTCAATTAAGCGGTTTCCATAGGTAAATGCAATTAAATGAGCACGGAAATTAACTTTCATTTTTGTCGGTATTGGAAATCTTATACTACGACTAGAAGGATCGGCTATTAACACGGACGACAAGAGCGGTGAAAAATGTATTTCGCACAATTGTAGCTTTGAATTCATTTTATTATGTATCTAGTATCCCTTCGATTTCCACAATCTGAAAATCCTTATTCGCAATTTAAAGCTGGAAACAGAACCTGAACAATCAAAACAAAGACATTCGTAATCAATCAGTCGTAACGTGAAAGGATAACACTTAGGAACAAATGATTTCATCCAAAACATTTTATTGGCATAACTTATTCAACCCTCGCCGTCGACTGAAATCCGATAACCAATAGATATATTTAATCCTTTATACCACAGGATTAACGAAAGTATGGATGATAGTATCGCGATTGAAAATAATGTGGGTACCATGCTGAACCCGCTGTCCAATGTTAAAAACGTCCGCTTAAACTCGCTAGTGCATCATTCGAGGTCCGCAAAATAATAGCGCTGGGCTAAACAGCTAAAGTATTTTATTAGCCATGAGTTTTTGTCAAACCGAAAGCGTGGAACACTGGTAATAAAGCGTCGTAGGGATCCAAGGGTAATAAGAGAGCTACACGGACAAAAGGTCTCAGTCCAGTAGATGGTAGACCATGGCTTGGAACGTTTCCTTCTCTTGGCTGTGATATTTTACAGCGGCAATCCGAGTCGACCATCGCTACGTCGAGCGCATAAAAAAAGAAGTGGAGCAAACAAAGAGGACAGATAGATGGAAAGGGGCTGCAATGGCAAATGACAAAGAGCTTGGAATCGAAAGACAGAAAGACGAACGTGAAGAGGTGAAGTAGAGAAACCAAAAAGCTTTGCCTCTTGAGCGTCGTTACGCTTCACCGGCAGCAAGCTCGTGTTGAATCGGTTGTGGAAGCACGCCCGCAGGGAACCAGCTCGAACGAATCGGCGTAGTTATACAGCCACGCGGTGGAATTGCCATTTTCCGGCATTGGTACTCTTCCGTCCACGTTTCTCTTTCTTCCGCACCCCACAGACCCCGACACAATGAATAACTGCCTGGACACAGGCTCTGTGCTGTTTCAGCTCCATCGCGCTATTGACCAATCTATATACCAATCTGGGTACATCGTGTGTTTGCCCATGGTTCAGACGGTTCAGTTCCGCATGAAATGTATTCATTTCTATACGTGTGTATAAGTTTATAAAATGATCACACATATTTCGATAAAATGAGGCTAGCCTATTACAAGAACTCGGTAAGCTTTCTAGAGGAAAGTAGGAGTAGGCTGCAAAGCTCACTATCAGATACTGGAGTGGCACGAGAACCTTAGAATTTACAAGCCTCGCCGGTATATGTTAACTCAAGGATGTAAAGAATTTGTTTTATAAAGTTTGTGCAAATCTCTTTTTCCGGAGGGGATATGCATTACTTTGTTGAATATTACGCTAGTCCTTGCCGGTTCAGTTTTATCCATCAAAGTGACCAGGGCTCAACAGAAAACTGATATCCCGTATTTTTCATGTTTTCGAAAAATATTCCAATCGTACTAGTCACAAGTACCAAGAGCCCAGTCTAGACCAAAAAAGTATGTGAAGAACTGGGTGTTCTCGAATTACTGAAAAATTGCTTGAAGCTGCCATTTCACGATAGGCAGCTTCAAGCGATTATGTGGTCAGTTCACATTAATGATTATTTTTGAATTGCGGTATGCGTCGCATTGAGATTTACCGAGTTCCCATGGAACCTCTACACTGGAATGTCAATGGGAAATCCACCGGTCGTTCTGTGGTACATGCGCGCAGTCCGTATGACGATGACGATCACCGACATGGGAAATCCGGAATCGTCGGGAACATTACAGAACGGATCGATGAATGGGCACCTCAGTATGATGACCGATTCGATGTTCGAAACGAACGCTCCTGTCGCTCTCCAGCGTACTGTATATTAATGACCGTTCCATGGTCTACAGCAACGACGGGGCACAGCCATGGTCGCGTACTCGTACAATGGAAGCCACCGAACAATAGTCCACTGCAATTCGGATGAGTCAATCACGCAGTCGGCTAATTCCATGCAAAACATCCCGTCGGATAGCACACACCGCTGGATCTAGATGACTGCGATCTAGTGGGACACGGTATTGGTTCACACACACATACCCAGTCGGGCAAACACCTATGGAGCCTCAAAAAAAGGAAGCTTATCTACATATTCTTTATCTACATTTTCGAAACGAGGAAACGTTAAAATGGTTTATATTTAAAAAATGGACTGGCGAATTCGCAGTACGTGACTTACCCATCACATTGGCTATTGACCTGAATTTACTGGGGTATAAATACGGAAGCATAACGTAACGTAATTCAATAAATTCTACTCTATTGTATATTCATTTCAATCTAGGTTTCTCGCTATAATTAGTTAAGACCGCGTTTCTATATTCGAGTTCTAGCACGCGAGACGCTACGAAAGGTGGTCGCACAGCGGCATGATTTTGCTAGTATTATTGTGACGGAGAGTTTGATAGGACGGATTTATGTTTGGGTTTACATATTTCCAGGAGTATCTCACAAACATTCAACTGTCACAGTCTCAATAAATCAAAATCTAATTTAAAAAACGTAGGGGGGTTTATTTTTTGTACTCATCGTAACACTCTTAGAAAAAAAAAAAAAAAAAAAAAAAATTGGTCATAGGCACGTCACCTTATACAGGGTGCTGGTATTAAAAATCATATTATTATTTTTAACTCCTATTCAGTTATTAGGTGCAAATTTTTTAGCCCTTTTAATGAGTGAACACGTGATTCAGTTTTGCTTGAACCATACACGATAAATTTAAAATGTGACCGGGAACGACTTTACTCGCGCAAAACGTAATTTGGTTAATTCAGGAACAATAATAGTTTCAATTTATTATGCAACTTTCTATCGCAAACATTCTCGAATCTGGCAACTGAACACATTTCAACCCGGAATAAAATGGTTTTAGGTCGAAAGGCCGCGCGTGTCTTCCCTGACATAAATCGCAACGAGATTTACATACTCAGATACAATTTAATCACCTTATTAAATAGACTGTCAAAGTAACGAGGACAAAAATGTGACATTTATATTCCACCCGTCAATTAAAATTCATTGACCAGAACACTGCAAAAAAAATAACTAGCGGTCCGATGTAAATTGCACTTCGTTCAATTCGTGATAAATCTCTCTTCATATGCATATCAGATTGAATATGCTGAATAAACTTGTGAGGATAACCGCTACATTTCAGACATATTTTGACAATTATAGTTACGTAAATTATGTTCATTTCATTATAATTATCTTCTTATTTTTTAAAAGATGTATGTCATTACAACATCCGTAAAAAGTGACGCTAAAGTCATCGTTATATGTTGCAAAGTTGATGATACGCGAATTTTTACCGGAAGGAAAAGATCTAGCAGTTCATTATCAAATTTAATTATTATTTCTCAGTTCGATCATGCTTTGTATACCTCAAAATACGTTTGATGCAGGCGTAATTCTAACAACAAGAAACATGCCTGTCAAGTCTTAATCATAAAATTTATTAGTCAGTGAACGAGTCAGCCAGTTAGTTGGTAACTTCAAATTTAATGATTTGTAATAAACCAAATGAATCAGGTATTTCGCTGAACGGATTTCTTGACGATTTGTAATGGAGCGTTTTACAGGATCAAATGATATAGTCACATCTTGATTGTGACTGATTTGGTATTCTAGCCATTAAGGAAGTTCATAACCAAATTTATTCTAACGCATCTATAAAAATTTTCATTAGATTAGCCACTACTAAAAAATTAGGACATTCAAAACCGTTAGATGGTATTTTCAACAAAACGACATATCCCTCGACATAGGATGTCTAAACACGTATCCTCATTTATTCTATATCATTGAAACTATAAGATCAAGAAAGAGCGGCGCATTCATGGTACACACATCCGAAAATCCTTATCAGGTTGAATATGTCGAGTTTTTATTACGAATTTCGAGATACAAGGATTTCCTCAAATATCTCCATTCTCTCAAACGGCGAAACCGGCTTGCCCAATGTTTTCGAGAACGACATGGGACGGGGTGAGAGGAGGTCGTTTCCTTTGAATTTCCCAGTGAGAATGAGATTACGTAGGCACTTTCGCAACCCTCGCTCCATCGTACCGGGCTGCTGTTTCTACTGCGGATGGCTACTGTTACCACTACTGCCCTCCCCAGAACAACTGGTGCGAGAGAGTTGGCTCTCTAGCTAAACCCAAGGAGAATGGGGGCAGGAAGAAAGCTCTGGCACGCAGTATAGAGGCATAGGCGTCGTCGAAGCTTTCACTCGATGATCAATGGCAAGATTACAGGCTGAGTGGAAATATCCGCGTGAAAGAGTTTACCAGGCTGAGAGATATAAAGAAAAGTGATAGGAGAAAAAAGATACGAGACAAAATCACTGATATTTTGAAGAGCAAACAATTTTTGTCATTGAAAATCCATACCAAAACCGGACTAGCAATATGTTCAGCAATGTAATAAAACGAACTCTTGTGACAAGGTCGGTCGATCTACATAGCCGAACGTTGTGTGTGATTTGGATATGTGAAAATCTTCATGTGCATGAAAAAGAAGCTATTCTCAACTTTCCTAAAATCCAAATGTGTTTGGATTTTGATATTCGCATTTGTACTGCGGGCATTTGTTGTTACCACTGTTGCTTCCAGGAAAAATTGTGCTTGCAAAGCCGATGGAACCATGTGATAGAATAGTGGGTCCACATTGAATATATAAGAGTCTTCATGGTGGTGTAAAGAAGAGCTGCGATGGGGATTTTGAGGTAATTTTTTTTTTCTAGCAGCCGTACAGAGAACTTGAAGGCTTGCTCCCTGGTCTCTCCTAAAATCCAATGGTTCGTTGATTCCGATGTACACATACCTATTGCGGACGGCTATGGTTACCACTACTACCGCCCAGGAACAATTGATGTGAGAAAGTTGGCTCTCTACCCTAACCCACAGAGGTTATGAGCTTCGGAGGAAGCTCTTGCATGTTATGAAACGGTGTAGGCGTTGACGAAGCTTTCACTCGATGATCAATGGCAAGATTACAGTCTGGGAAGCAATACCTACACGGAAGATTTTTCCAGATAGAAAGATATAAGGAAAAAGAAATCGGAGGGGCAAGAAATAACAATTCGTTCGTATCTCAAAGAGAAAAGCCTTTTTCGACGGACAGTGATATTAAGAGTGTACTAGCAACATGTACACTAACAAGCAAACTCCTCCAACAAAGCCAGCAGATTCACGCGATAGAACGTTGCGTCCACATTAGATATGTGAGGGTATGTTTATGTCCGTGTAAGACAGCGAGTCGGAGATTTTTAGGTGAAACTTTTTTCCAGCATCGGTACGCAGAACTCAACGATTCGCTCCCTTGACTCTCCTAAAATCCAAAGGTTTCTGGATCTCGACACACACCACGGAATTGCTCTCGTAGCGTTGATAAATAATGTATCGGGATATCGTGGGATAATCGCATGTCGAGTCGAGAGAAATTGACGGGCTCGGGCCAATCGAGGATAAGACTCACCCTCTCTGTCCTTCTTTTGCCCCTATGCTTTTCTTGCATGTTTTCCGCTCTCCCTTCTCCACTTTTGCCTCTTGAGAGACAGCCGAATACCCTACTCTCTTCACAAACTAAGATCGCGAACAACTTTCTGCTGGAAGATCGATGAGCTTTTGTTGCTGATCCGTAGCAGGGTTCAATAGAGACCAGCGGTTCAACTTTTTCTACTTCACCACAGAAGTATACTTGCATCCGTAGCGCCCGGTTGATCAGCCGGTCCTGTCATTTTTCCTCGTTTTTTAACGGTGTGAAGTATCAAACGACTTGCAGGGCATGGACGCGTTAATATAGCGCCCCGAACGAACAATGGCTTCGCCACAGGAAGTAGGAGACGAGGAGAATAACAACGAAATGGTCAGCAGAATATGCAAAGTTCGAAGAACGTCAAATATTCTCACTTGAAATTCAACACAGTTGAAATTTTAGGAAAACGCGAACAGCGGCAAAGTTTGTGAATGTGACATTCAAAGTCACGTGAGGAATGATAATGGACGAAAAGTAAAAAGGTGCTGAAGAAGAATTATCATTAACGGGGCTTTCCCAGCACGTGTCACCAATATCATCACTCTTAAGCTCTGGAGCGTTCCAACCAATCGTAACGTTTCATCTTTATCAATATGTTTCATCTTTGATAATATTCCTAGTATTATGAACACATGGATGTTAAAAAAATCAATTCTGCACATCAATTATACACCCAAATTCGTACTGTCGCATATGAAACACCAGAAAAATTCTACACAATGAGGTCAATGTGTGAGAGAATGTTTGAACATTGCTGCAGTAGATCACTGACCTTCCACGAGGGTTGAGACGAGCGCGACGACGTAGAGCGCTGGGATGATAGTGTGAATCGGCGACATCCATCTAACGAACTTGTCACAGCGCGACGACAACGACACTTCGCGCCGGAATCTCGGTGCAGACTGGCGAACGCTTGGGATGCCTTGCGCTAGGGCTCCAACACCACGCCGAGTCACAATTTGGTCTCACTCGCGCAGCCCATCTCAACCACCCTATGGGCGTTCTCTTTCTCACTCTTTCTGACGCAGAAATAAGGGTGGTTCGCATGCGCTAAAGGTGGTTCACATTACCCCCACTATCAGAATCTTACTTAGTCCACTTGGTTCCGCCTTCATCGTAGCGTTACGTTCTTGTGTTTTTTCTAGACCGTCGTGTAGATTATGGCATCTTCAACAACCTTAATGAATTTGAACAATTGAGAATTATAGTTTTGATTAAATTCAGATATCTTTATTTGATTCTCTTTTATGATGATGAACGTACATTAACTGATAACTTTATTGCCGTTGTATCGCTCTCCAATCAACATTTTTGATTTTGATGCCTTCAATGACTCATTCTGGTCACCCCCAAAGTATGTAGAACAGCAATTATTAAATGTAATGTAATGACAAGCCCTCTTGTTGCTTCAACAAAATATTAATTCGTAATACTGGTGTGGTTAAGCAGTCTTTATGACCGAGACTGAGAAATTTTCCGCAGGAGTCGGTTCAAGAGCTTTCGTAGATCGAAAGGAGATGTTTACTCGCAACGTTATAATTAAGTATTGAAATCTTTTTGCGTTAGAAAGTATTAAGAAAAAAGAGAGCGAAGATGAAGAGCGACGGTTTCACGTCATGTTCCTCCATGGAATTTGATAATCGATGGTCCGAAAAGCAGGCAAAAGTGTGAGAGTATAAAATGGTGAATAGCACGCAAAAGCAGAGAGTTCCATTGCAGATGCGCGCATCGTGAATAATGCGCACGGTGGAAATAATAATGGCTCTCCACGCAGAAGGAACGGGCAACGCGAGAGCAGCAGCTACTAGAAATATTCAGGCAGATCTCGTAGGAAAATTGCCTTGAGAATATTTTTCAAAAATATGTATTGCGCGAGCATTAGTCGGCAGCGAATGCCGGTGAAATACTTGGCTTTCCGACGGCACATATCGTATAGATATTTTAGAACGGTGAAACATATCCGTATTGTATCGTGGCACGGGATTCAAAGAAATTCCCTTGGTTCCAAACTGAATCGATTTCAAGGGTGAGATAAGTAATGTAATATTCCCATAACAGCACATGAATCCACCTGTTCGCACGAACTCCGTACTGTAAATCCGACGCGATTTTATCTTTTGTTTTAGTCGTAGAATAGCGAACAAAAGTGCTTTCTATTTTGATAGTAACCCAAGCTGGTTTCAATTTATTCCAGAATTAAGTGTTGTTTTATTTTACACTCGTACAGCAGTATAATTTGAGACAAGTCTCGTTGCCACAAAAAATCTGGGTGTCTTCTGTACAGCAACGAAATATTTAGAATATTTTTTTTTCTAAATTTCTTCGAATTTAACAGTCAAGTATTGCTCTTGTCCTGAGAAAATTATAGAGATGTTAAAAAGGTGCTTTGTTAGTTTTCAATGGAGGTTATTTTGTTGTTTTTAACAATTTTTCGCAAAATAGATACCGTGCGGAAGAATGAAATATGGGAAACATTTAACCAAAATCCGCTGCGATGAATATTGGTCAGAAATTCCGAGCATGATTTAGTTAAAATATGCCAGTGGAAAAAGCTGCGCTTGAATCCCGAGTCACCCTCTATACACGACCCAAATCTGTCGCATCATCGAGAATAATGTCCGAGGGTTTCGATATCGTTTACGGCGATGGACGGGAGAATCAAGCCCTCGATCTAGATACCCCATAACCCCCCCTATTCTTGTGCACACACCATACAATAGTAAGCACTGGTGTTGGAGTTGGAGATGTTGAAAACTTCGTAAATCCCGGCATGAGATGGCGAACGAGTGATAGCTTTTCAAGGGATCCGAATCGTGGGGTCCTTGATGAGACATAGACCGAACGTTAATTTTTTCGCAGCGCAATTCTAAACGCGTCCTTGTCTTAACTTCGATTTAATCGGACATGGTTCGAAAGAAATATACTGTCGCAATCGTCATTTTCATTGTCATTTCTGTCATTTATCATCGCGATTCAGTCGTATGCATAATTGTTATCCAGATACAGGTACCGTAGAACCCACTCTATTCTTGTGCACTAATTACACGACAGTGAGCATTGGTATTTGAGTTGGAGAAGTTGGAAACCTGGTGAATCTCGGTATGAGCGGGTAAACGAGTGATGGCTTCCCGCTCTACTTTTCATTTTGAGTCGCATCGAAACATTTGATTTTTCGTAAAAGACCTTGGGATCCCTGATGAGACATGGATCGAACGTTAATTTTTCCGCAGCGCAATCCTAGGCGCTTCTTTGTCCTGACTTGGATTTAATCGCGCCCGTTTAGGCAGAAAACATTCAGTCGTGATCGTCTTTTCCGTCATCATTACAGTCGCTCAACGCCGCGAATCTTTCGTAGGCGTAATTGATGAGCTCAATTCTCAACCCCCTGAGAATTGACAGAGAAGGGCAGAAGAGAAGGATGCCAAGGATGCGCGTGACTTTTTCTCGAGAGGGGTGTAAAATCTGGCGAAGGAGAATGATGAGAAGAATGAAAAGAAAAATAAAGGAGAGCGAGCTCCGGGAAGGAGTCGTTAAACGCGATCTCCGCATGAAAAGACCATGGGTCGGATATAGAAGAGGCATAAGCGATGAAATAAAGCCGCATTACGAGGCGAATCAGTTTTGTTCCCCGCGAACCGTAGCCATTATCGTGTCAGAGCGTAGGGATTTCCCTTACGAGCTATGGTAAAAGTAAGTAAGCTTCCACTCTAGGCCTTCAACTTTTATCCCGCGTGCAAGCACTGCTGGACGAGTGGGTACGCCTCCCAACGCCAAGATTTCCTGGGTGAAAAATAAATATGGGGACATATATCGCGATAGGGAACGCAAACGTGACATTGAATGAGGCGTGCCTATTTTTTTCTTCCTCACCTTCCACCTTTGGCTGCAGCTCCGACCCTTTGATTAAACTTTTTTTTCCACCCCCACATATATCCTGCTCACGTAGTGATCGAGGGAACGCGATCGCGATCAGCCCTATCTATCTATATGTGTACATAAGCGGTGGGCAACCGTTGCACGCTGTGGCTTCAAATAGCCTCGATTCCTTCTCACTTTTCGACTTGGTTTGCTAGATTAGGTTCGTGATTTCAGTGAGATCGTGGAAAGTTACACCATCCCCAGGTCCCTAGCTTTGGTATACATAGACGAACGGCTACCGAGTCTCGCAGGTGGCATTAAAGAGTGCACACGTGTGAGGAATATCTCAAGCGATGTAAGAATCGTTTTTTTGCCAGATGATATACTCAGCCATCACCGTGGGTAAGGTAACTTCTATTGAGGTAGTCGGGCACGTGAAACAGCTTTCAAGGTGGAAATACGACTGTATTCGTGACTCGTACTTACTGATCAAACATATCCATCAATATCTATATAACCCATATCGTAATCTAGAGTACATATGATAAAGTTGTAGGCAATCCCGATTGGGAATGTTGGAAAAAGGACGTCTTAGACTCTTCAGGCCATTAGTGATGGCTTATCGACCCATCAGGGGTTCAATAGTAATTCAATATAGTTGCGTCCATATTCTAACTAACCGAATACAGCAGAAACCCCGGTTTTCGACCGTTTATATGATTTTAAATATTAATTTATTTGCACTATTCTTCGTTCATTCATGGGACAGCATGTCGATCTTGTGCAGTACCCACGACTGGACTGATACTCAATTTGTAACGGGTTTCATTTATCATTCCAACTTCATCTTCGAGTAGATTTATTATATATTTCATCTGTTCGGAAACGTACATCAGAATCCAGACATTTGTTGTCGAAAGGGTTTACGCGGGAAATCCTAGAAATAAGTGCACCGAAACCACGGCTTATGAAATGTAAAACTATTTGCTTGGTGAAGTTTGTAGCAACGTGTTGCACCCCTTGTGCTGCTAAGAGGTATGCACTCGAACGAGACTTCACGTGTTTGACGCCGATCAACCCACTCGTTGGCGCGGAACTGCATAACAATCGATGCGGGCGGAGAGTGGATCGTCGACGAGAGTTTACCCGAGAGTGGAATCCAGGTCTACCGCTCTACTCTCGGTTGCGTGCATCTTGAAATGATATAGCAAGTGAGATGAGCCCGAGTACGTTGAAGTCCGGTGAATAGAGGTGTATCCGCCATTTCAGTGTAAAAGCTACCTGCGAATGTTATGAAATGTCTTTTCTTACTGCCCTCTTGGACTTGGGTTTTCTTTTCACCTGGACCAGGATAAAAGCATTCTGTCCATTATTTTTGCCTCATAGATCAATCTGAATTTATATTTCTGCAATATTTAGACAGTCAGGCTGACAATTTTATTGCTATAGTTGGCCCATCTGAAATTGAATTTCTGTCCTATTCAGCAAATCAGACTACGATTTTTTAACCCTATCCCCTAGTAACAATCTGAACTTGCGCTGTATTCGGATTATCAGAACTTGAGCTTCTGCTGCAATGAAGAAAATAAAAAATATACCTACCGTAAACATTTTATTTTTTTTTCAATTTAGCAATGAAATCTCGAAATGCATCTCATATCTATAATAATCTACATAGATCGAGTCCGCGTAACCTTGGATTTAGTGTCACTGTGCTGTAGCTTTACTATACGCCACTTTCTTTTTTGGGCTACTGGGCTGCTCAGAAAATGCAGTACTAATTTGTTAAATGAGAATATGGAGTGTTGCTGTATTTGGCTGCTTAGGTTGATTCTACAATTGAGAAAATTTTTCAATGACGTGATGCAGACCCATCCTACAAGTTGTCTTTCATCTGCACTTTTCGGTAGAACTGTAAGACATCGACGAGAAACACGTTTCATTATTACACGATGAAATTTGTTTTCCCTCTTCCGACAAACTTGTCCCACTCGACGAGAAAGGATATTGCATTACGTTAAGCAAGCTAGAGCGGGATGTCGTTTGACACGATGGTAAAGACGCCGGAGACCATGTTGACGACTATATGACTGGGCGATGAGTGACGCCGCAGAGACACTGCCAGCACTACAGTTCTCACGAGTTAAAGCGAAAGTTTCGCGTGTGGAGGCTGGGAGTGAGAGAATTGCCTAAGCGGAAGCCTCGTACAAACGGCTCTCAGTATACGCGTGGAGTTGCGCCTCCGCAGCTACATTCATGCGACGCGCGTCGAAAGTGTGCCTCACCCCGAGTGAAACACCCAAATGTGTTTTCCAACTTCTTGAAGGGGTTCCCCGTACATGCTGGATGAGGAGGAGAGTGAGAGAAAGGAAGAGGGGGATGAGAAGGTGGAATAGAGGAGGGATGAAGAGGCGACACGGAAGGTGGTGGGAGTTGGCGGCATGCTCGACAACGGCGTTTCTCTCGTGCTTCCTTCCTGCAGCCGGCAACGAGAAAACTGCGCTATGTGCAATGCACTCTCTCCTATTCTTCGGTCGTTCTCTTCACCATGTTTTGCCTTCCTCCGTTGGCACGTGGATGCAACTACTGCGGCGAGGCGACGCAATATAAAGGAATCCTGCTGCTGGTGCTGATGTTGCCGAGGCCCTGGATTTCCGCGCGATCAAGGTAGAAAAGTTTTCACAGTCGCGAGCTTCGCCTCACCGCATCCTGTTGTGCATGTGACAGTTAGAAATTGGTGCCCCTCGCCAGGACGATGGGATAAAAGCTTTAAATAAATGTATACATGCACTTCCGCTCCGCTGAAATGAAAAATGTTCTTTTTCCGACTCTAAAAATGAATGTATAAATATCGGGCGGTTTATTTAGTTATCAGCGGAAAGACTATCAAGAACTCCATCGACTCAATGTGAAATGCTAAACTTTTAAACTTCGTACGATATGCTGGAAATTCGAGTTTTATCAGTGAAGTGTTGATTCGGAAGCGGTTCGCTGGAAAATTGAAAGAATAACAGTATATTTCTAGTGGGCAATCGATGTAGCGTGGTGAGAAAAAAAATTGATAAATCTGAATGGAGAAAGTTTTTGCCAATACGATAAATCATATCGCCTGCGTAGTCGACTGCTGCCTGGAGCTATTTCAGTGATTTTACTGCAGAAACACTTCAACGATCTCCGTTTCGCTTTTTCTGTTATACAGGACGATAGAGGAAAAATATTCAAAACGAAGGATAGAACTTTTGCCAGATCGAGTTCTCGCTTGCAAGGGAGTGGTTCTCGAGAGATAAACGAAATTAGGGGATACCATCTGCGAACGAATCTTGTGTATTTGTCTACCGGGGGTGTGGAATCGCCAGTTCCGCAACGGTATCTACCGACTACGTATAATATACGTTCGAAAATGCAACGAATACTCAGCGGCAACGCGTTTATATTTACGTCGGAGCGCGCTGCGCTCTTGTACACGGTACGAGCGCACCAGCAATAGAAGCGATTAAGTTTGCATAAGCCGATTGCAAATATCTGGAAATAACTGTGCAGGGCTTCTCTCAACACTTGGTATTTCCTCTAACGTACGTTCCCGAGGAAGAGATAACTCGATGAGAGCGAGAGAGAGAGAGAGAGAGTACCGGGTCAGAGTGTACCGAGTGAGTATACGTAGCAATGAAGGTATTCAAAGTTGAGAATATGAGAATAAAGCCTCTCGATACACGCTCACTTGAGTGGACTGGGAATTATAATAATATTCTAGGGTTCTGTATGCTTGGCAGCTTTTACATTGTCATATCCAAACTCTCTTTACTTATCATTCACAGCGACGAAGCTTTGCGTATTAAAGGACTGGGTACATTATCCAATCGGAAACTCTTCCCTGCTTTCTTAAAGAGATTGACAATAATCTGAGGCTTAACAGGTTAATAATAGGTTTCGAAGATTCAGAATAATGTATAGAGAAGAGTGTAGCAGAGATGGATCCTTGAGGAAACTTGGATTAAACCGGTGCAGGTGCGAGCTTCTTAAAATGACTTGAAAGAATGCGTGGCATCCTTCCGGCTTTCAAGAGCACTTGGAATAATTGAGATTATAATTAAGAGTTCCACTAGATAGGTCTTCGAATGATTCGGGTCGGATGTTTAACGGAATAATCTGGACGAAAGGTCAGCCCTTAACGCGTCTTAAATTAATCTGGACCAGAGGTTAGCTCTTCGGGAGACTTATAATTATCTTGTACAGAAGTGAGATTCTTTATAAGGAAGACTTGGAGTTTTCTCTAGGTTTGAAAAAGGGGATTCATAGGAGAACTGTGACTAACCCACAGCGGTTGCGAAATTTTTTTCTAATAGAAAAATTACAATAGTCGTGTATGATATATCGCGAAAACAATCATAAATAAATGACATAATTGACCGTTACATCTACACTGCATAACACAAAACATATGCACAGTATGTATTCACTGTTATTTGATTGAGTGCGTTTTTTTGACGAGGACATTATTGAATATGCATGAGTGCGAAATTTTAATCAGCTGGAAATATGCGGTAATGCGTATCAACGGAGTGTAAAAGGGATGCCCACGACACAATACAGTAATATCGCGATTAACTCATAAATTGGTTACGGATTATATCGAGAATATTTCGAAGAGAATGGTGACAGTAATGTCACTGTTTCCGGTTTTCGGTATGGAATATATTCCTTTTAATTAATCGACCGATATCGTTTTGCAATTCATGTGAAATACTTCAAAGAATTTTCGACATAAGCGAAATTGTGCTGACATTATCTACCCCTTATACCCGCGAAGAAAAATATGCACAATCGCTCTAAGCCCATCCGTACACTCGGGCGGTTTGATTTTTCACGGCCGACACAGTTTCAGAAAACTTTTCAGGCAAACGGCAATACGACTAAAACCGCGTGGCCGCCCAGTTGCTATTTAATTTCGGGGAACGGTAGAGAAAAAGAAGTACCAAAAGTACCACCGTCGAACGAGCTCTTCCCGAAACATTAACAACGGAGTAAATTAAAAACAAGCGCACGGTGGTGCTATTTCTCCCTTCGCCATTCGCCCACCCCAATCGTAACTCTTCCAAACATCCAATGAAGCGAATGAGCAGTCTGAAAGCGTGAAATTGCATGAAAGCCGCACTCGCTTTCTCTCTGTCCTTGAAGTTTAGGATTACGGCCACCGCATGGTTCGAAACCTTCTTCGTCTTCTTCTTCTTCTTCTTCATCTCAGGCCCAGTATTTCCCTTATTCGCCACAGGATTTGCATAGAAAACGGAGAGAGCGTAAAGGGTGCACACTCAGGGTATATTGGCGTGTATTCACACCGTAAAATCCGAGAATTTGTTCATTCCCTGAGTCACTCGGCCGGAGATAAGACTTCGTTATTCAGCGGTTTTTCTCCGGGTCTTTGTACAGCCGGGATAATTCAATTTTTTAAAGAATAGCTTTATCTTTACCGCAGAATCCACCAGAATAGCACTTGCGAAATATTTACAATCGAATTGCGCCGTATACTTGGAACAGCGAATTATCAGAAAGTGGACTAAGTAACCGTGAAATATGCGCCTGAACAGAACTGACTTCAAGATTTTCCAGACGTACCTTAATTAGCATTCGATCAGTGTTTGCGTAATTTCTAGTAAGATAAAAACCTGAAGAGAACTAACATTCTCCAGACTCAAACCACATTAACCTTAAGTAACAGCAAAATCACAGGATTTGCAAATTTGTGAAAAACCTGAATAGAACCAACTTTCTGCACATGTAAACCATATTAACTTCACATAACAGCAATACCACAAAATTGTCAAATTAGTGAAATATTAGTATAAGAGCTAGCCAAAGTTATTTTCATAATGTTGATCCGCCAGTTTGACTTGTTACAACTCAATGAAAAAAGTCCAATTGACGTTACTTCTCCACAGGGCTTTGAAGAATATCTGATTCTACCTGCGTAGAGGCTGGAAACTCATGCGGTTATGTCGGCTTTGACGGGAGAACTCGAGAAAGCTTCGAGCACACACGAAAATCCGCGATAGAGTGGACCACAACGAGCCACCGATCACAATATCGCGTATACATGGACTTTGAAGGGGAACGTCGAGTGGATGCATGTATAACACACGTGAAATTTCTCTCCAACACTTGTAGTTACATTGTTGCTGCATGTAAACAACCTGGCTGAACCTAGGCCCAGCTTTCAACCGAGGGAAGGATACATCGATCGACCACAAAAACATACGACCTGTACGTCTACAGTAAGTCCACTTACAACAATAGAATAGAATTACGTTCAGACGCTACTTTCCAAGCATAACCAATTCTCCTGAATCTAATAGACCTTATGACATATGATGGCGAAAAAGATATAGAACAATTTTGCTCTCTATAGTTTCACACTTTTTACAAACCTTCGTTAAGTCTTCAACTTGCAGACCCCTCATTGAACTTAAGTTCAAACTTATGAAATAACATGTGATATTCAATCTGAAATATTAACTCGGTTCAAACTTGACATTTCAAATTTGGCCGTAAGAGAGTCAAAGTTATCAAACTTGCAACGGAAAGTTAAAAACCCTACCTCATGCTTATTCGACCTCAGCGTGTACCTTTCGCCCAATTGTTTGAATTCTCATACAAACATTTCGGCTGAAAAAGACAACTGCATAGTTTCAAGATTTCCCGAGTGTGACTGAATTGCAACGTTTGATAAAGTTTTCACTTGCAAGGAAAATAAATAGAAAGCTTCTGCACGCCGAGAAATTTCTGTTTTTGAACAACAACAAAAATCGTTTTGTTAGACTGACAATTGAAGATCTTATTGCCACAACACAGGCATTTTTATTTTCATATGCATTCTAGTTCCGCAAAATATCTTAGAATTCTACGTAATATAGATTCTCGACAACTATGAATATAATCGCTCAAGATTGCTGGTGGAAACGACGGGTATTGCGATTATCCACATGATTCAGCTGCCTGAATCACTGGTGTATTTCTTGAGTGTATGGAGAGTCGATGATCGAGCTGGAAATTTGCTTTCCATGCAACAATGCAAGTGAAGTCAGGCAGGCCCTTCTCCCAGACTGCCTTGAGGGGTGTGAGAGGTTTAGATTGTCCCGAACAATATAGCCTCTCTTCGATAAGGTCACTCTGCATACTTAATTTTATCCACGCGTTTCCTTGCCCGATGGAAAGTGAGCAAACCTCATCGTGTCTTCTTTACTCTATTCTTCCTTTCGTTGAATGAAAACAAAAGTATCTTACGAGACCAGGAACCCTCGATTTTCTCCCTTATAAAGCTGAGGTTAAGAACGTTACCAGAGCTTGAGGTTCTCGGTGAATCGTCTCTAGAAGCAAGAACACAAGGATCAGGGCTCCACGGAGTCTCTCGACGCTCTGAAACGAGTGGAAACGCCAAGACGAGCTGGAAAATCGCCTCGAGGGTGTTGGCCAAGATTCAGTCTTTCGCTCTCCGATTTTCATTCCTTTCTTTCTCAACTCGTTCTGCTCTTTATTCGAAAGACCATTTCGAGTCCAAGGGTCCGCCAACGTGGGCGGGGTCCCGCGGTCGTCAACGCCGGAGACAATGCCTCGTTGTCGTAGTCGTCGACGTCTTGGTAGTTCGCGATGTCTGCTTCCGACGTTCTTTCAACGGACTCGCCGAATCGAAGTCTGCGATTGTTTTGTCTTATACACGGCATCGTTTTCTCTTACTATAATACTCATCCGGTCTATTGTACACTCAACGGTGATCTCGAGATCACTAAGAATAAAGGACAACAAACTTTCGGTGAGAACCTCTTCCGGGAAGAAATGTTCATGATACGCGAAAATAGATCAGTCCGATAGGATGTTTTACTTTTCTCTGTGACATTTTCGGACATGAAAATAAAATACATTCGGTGAAAGGACTAGGGAAGAAGTTGCTTTTATCATAGAACTTACGATCCCATCTGCTGATTAGTATGGTATATTAATTCTTCTTGAGTGAAACAAAAAATTTACCCGGTGTGTCGAGGACTCGAAAAAATGTCAATAATCCCATGGCAATTATTCCTTAAGATCGTCGCCTTTTTACAATAAGAATCTACATTTTTGCCGAAATCGTAAATTTTCTTGGCATCTATTGCAATATATTTTTACCCAGTAACCGCCCATTTACAACTGATTTGTATAAGAAATTCGATTACCTCTGAAAAGCCAGAGCCGCGTTGTACGAAAAATATAGTTGTAAGTAAAATATAAAATCAAATAACTGTAGTGAATTCTAAAAATAAAATAATGGGTGGAATGAGGGAGGAGAGGGTTAATAAATAAATACACAGTTATTTTCCGTGAGACAACAAACTACTTGGTTCGGCATAAAAACCCTCTCGGTGCCGAGGGAAAGGCCGAAACAACCGATAATGATTTATTAGATGAGACCAATCAGATACACATGAAATCTAGAACGAGTGCTTCGAAATACTGGGCCCTGCCCGCAAAGTGATGACTGTGTGGCGATACAAAGTGGTCGCGGGAAGCGCGACCACGTATTCAAAGGCAAATCAGCAATTGGCTAAAAATACGATAAATACGAGAAAGGTTATTACTAGCTCAATTTGAATGATCATTCAAAATCTTAACCTAGAAAGCTCTCTCACCTGGGCCAAACTGCCCGTGCAAATTCTTGAGACCTAAAGAGGTCCGTGGCCGCAGCGTGTCACCCGCCTCGAGGTAAAGCCGGGTACGAGGAGCGTTAAATGATGCCCTGCACTTAGCGAGTTCCGACATCTCGAAAATCCAATGCCGTGGTGCTGGACAACCAGATGAGGTGTCGCAAAGAAACACTCTCTCTAGATCGAATCACGGCGAATGGTTCGCTCGTGGATTCGTTCCTCGTACAATCGACGCAATGTGTTCACCGACGCGAACTCGCACACTCACACACACACATAAACCGCACGCACGCGTTCGCGAATCTTGATCGATAAGAATTAGTCTCTATGACTTACGCTCTAAGTAGAAATAATAATTCAATTGAACGAGTATTAAGAAAATACTGCGTAGCCCGCCACGGGAATGATAAAAGGAAACTCTCGCTGAATAAATCTCACTTGGTAAGCACGGAACTCACAGTGACTGCTACGCTCGACGATCCTCACGGAAGTGGCCGAATTTTGCGCTCGCGACAGGCCCCGCGGCCCAAGGCCCGGAAGTTCACGACAGCAGCGCCCGAAGTCAGGGAAAGTAGCGCGCGCGCCCTCTAGTCTACTCCTGTGGCGACGCTCAGGAAAGGTCGGCAGAGTCGCGGCGCTGTTCAAGTAGCGGCGTTAACGCGAAACCCGAAAATCTCGGAAAACCGACTGAGTTTGCCTCTCTCATATGTATAACCTCGAACACGCGTTATTCTTTCGATACCACCAAAATCGCCATTACAATACACTATGATTTTCATAAAAATTCTTTTTCATTGTTTTTCTTCTTTTTACGCTCCACGAGTCTTTAAAAATCGATTACAGTATTTTCTCATTTTCATACAACGAACAGAGATTTATTCTATGAAAATGTGAGCTTTTATCGGTGAGAAATAAAAAGAATATAATTCAAATGTGATCCAAGCTCGAGTTATGAGCTCGAAGCTAATCAAATCAACTGTCATTGTGTGAAAGGATAATTCAACCCAGTCAGAAGCATAACATGAATACGGCACGGATGAATACAGCGACGGAGATCGTGGTTTAATATCAAAGGAATACTAGTCAAGCATCAGTCAGCCACCGTCTGATGTTTCACGTCTATATATAGTTTCAGTGCGAATATCCTTCCAAAATGTATACCTTGTTTGAGGGCTAATTTCTCCACGTGCCTCATGGACATACGTCAACTTGGGCTCTCTGTTTTCCTCGAGTCTCTCTCACCTTGAAGCGGCTTTACCTCACCATGGAGGTCGGACCCGGTAACGAATAGGAAGTCGCGTCGAGGAGCGAATGGCCACCGAGGAGTGACGTCTAGGCGAGCCTCGACCTTCGGAAGCATTGTGCTCTCTGATTCTCCGTTGCACCGCTGCTTGATGCAGCCACTGACTTGCACCTAGCAATCGTGGAAAGCTAATACCCGAGCTTCCTCCAGCTCTATTTAGTTTTAACGAGGAGACAAAGGAGCTACGGATATCACAAGGCAGGAGGACCGTGTCTCTCTATCCAGTCACTGGGTTTGGGAGTCTCTCATTCTCGTTTTCTGGAGCGCCCAGAGGCTCTCTCAAGAGGAACAGCAATGTTATACCTTCGATAACAATGGCGACTACCTCGAGGCAAGCTGGCTTTGAGGAGGGGATACGACTCCACGCTTTGTCACAGAAAAAACAAGGCTTTGCATTAATTACCGTTAACGATCATTCCTATCGCGTAAAGAAAGGAATATGCAGAGAAAGAAAAATATGTTTTTTTATTTAATTGTAATCGAAAGATGGTGGATAGAGAATAGAGAAAAACGAGGTTTGGGCTTGGATATAACGAGAGTGAGTTTACTCTTCACTATTCCCTGAATACGAGTAACTAAAGAGTTCACGGCAATAGTATAAATCCTCCCTGTGCGAACTGCTTCCAAGTTTATTCTCGTGAGATTTTCCACCGAGGTTTTATGAATAACCTTGTAAAGTGATTGATAGATTTTTATCAAATTTCTATCGTCGCTTACAAAAGGTCGTCTCAATTATGCCGCAAGAATAGTTTTCATGTAATAGGTCACACGAGGTTTGATCGTCAGTGGTAAAGCAAATTTATAGATTTAATGCTCGATATCTCTCAGACCGTCATAAATGAAAATCCAGCGTTAATGTAATATTATTGAAATATTCACCGACACTGGTGGTTGTGCGGTCGGTGTACGGCCCTAGTGATCTCCCGAGTTAAGCAGCATTGTTTGCGGCCATTACTTGGATGGGTGACCGCTTAGCCGTGCAATAGCTGGCTCATCACCCAGTGACCGGGAGGTGAGTTTTTCTGAGGCCTCGGTGTACATACTTAAGTAAGTAACTTTCGTGTGTACACCGGGAAGTCAGAAGAATATACGGCCGTCTGTATCGGTACGGGTTTTCCGCAGTTTCCCCGTACCCATGACAAATGGGAGAACACATACTTCTTGACGATATCCTGAACACGATTTTCTAAAAAAATTTAGAGTATGCATTTTTACAGGTTTCTCATGCAATATTCTGTTATCAAATGTGACAAAAACCGTAAGGACAAGTCGACAAAATGCTTTTTTTTTCTACAAACGGCATTTATCACAAATTACTCTATACATCTCGCAATGTCGGAACTTTGAATCTGCAGTAATTTCAGGCTACACTTCACTCGGTCGTTGTCGTCAGTTTATCGAGGGGAACTCGCAGGTATGACCACAAGAGTTCTATCTGTGTTCTTCGTTGACGAGGATCCAACGAAGTTATCGGACCGATAGGATGAAGCTACCCACGTTCAAGTTTCACTCTCACTCCTTTTACATTTTCTCAGTGTTCCCGCGCTCGCAATCTGCTCGTTCTACCGACTATTATCCGTGAAAAGCCGACTCAACATCCGATTAGGAAAAGCGAACATTCGTTTCTTCCTCTCTCTATAGCGAGTCTCTCATCTGTCCCAAATCTCTCTTTATCCGCTCACGTTTTCGCATGTCCGATGCTTGGACTTGAAATTACATTTATCGTTCTTGTATTACTACATACTGCTTTTGCGAATTGAGCCTAATTCACTGTACCCGTCGACCTCTTGTCCTGGACCTGCAATATTGTACGTATACTTCATATTGGCTTTATTCTTTGTTGTAGACTGAACGTTTCTGATCTAATTTAAGGAATTTTTTACAATTGATTTAAATCTTCTCGGTAACGAGGGGTCAGAATGACGCCAAACGCAACCTTAAGCCGTAACTACAGGCGATGTATTAAGCTGGAAGTATCTTGCGTTGCGAGAAGAATACCAATAACGGAAAATATTCCGCCAGTAAATATTTTTCATCGAGTTAAAAAAGTCAATTACAAGGTTTGTATCACGCAGAAACAAAAATTAAGGAAAAAGACTAACGAAAAAATTGAGGTTCGGGTGGAAATAAAACTAATAAAAATATCAAACGGACAATTTTTCAAGGGGCGAAAAAACACTGGAGATATTCAGGGCCTGGCAGAAAGAGCCAATGGACAATTACTTACCAGGCGGAAAGGATCGAAGATAAATAATTTCTTGGCAGTGAAAGAATTGCGACAACAAACAACAAATTTATATTTAAAAAATACCAACCTTGGCAATAGAAATTAAATAACAAATTTTATGATACGATTTCAATTGATAGGTGAATAATGCCTTGCGTGCTTTGTCTGGATGAAGGAGTATCTAAGGATGGTAGAACCTCCGGAACCCTCTTCCTTTGGTCCCGCATTCCAAAAGATGCTGTGGGCAGTATTGAGTGTCTTGTGGAACCCCAGATATTTGAGGTATTTATCGGCGTTCGGTCTCGTACCCGACTATTTCGGAATTTTCAGTGTGGAGTCGTATTGTATACTAGAACACGTGCTATAGTCGGTGCCCGCTTAATATGAATTGCTGCAATTAATAATCGTCGCTGTTAAGCCATTGCAAGTACGGCCAGACTATAATCGCTCTCGACTTGATCTCCTTCTCTTTCGTGGTCGACCGTTGGTTCCAGAATCTGTAGTCATTACTGGACAGTTCTTCGAAACGAGTCGTGAGTAAATCCACGCGTGATTTTGTGCGATAATATTGCGGTTCTCGTTTTTGTTGTTCTAGGTACGACTTGAAATTCATGATTTGCAATTTAATCACCGCCCGTCGTTTTTTGTAGTATTATGTGCTGTGAGATTGAACCACTATTGTTCCTAAAGTCGAGTCATCTCGACTTCAGGAACAACATTATTCTATTTGTAAGATATATTAACATTTCAAATATTATGAATTATAAGACATCACTTACGGTCTCCACTGCATTGGCTTACTCAATTTTTCATTTCTGCATTTCTTGCCAATGAAAGACCTTTACATTAATGCAGATCGCCTCGACGAGAGTTAGCATTTCTGGTGACTTGCTCTTATTGAAAAAGAGTTTAGAATTTGAATTCTTAAGAGAGTTAAGGGAGTCGACGGAACGTAGCGGATTTTCGGGGTCGACAGCGTGAGAGAATTCGGAGCCAACGGGATCAGCGAGTGCTACAGAAATGAGAATTTCAGTGGAGAACAACAGCGAAGTTGTGAGAGGAACGTAGGGGCAATAGTAAGCGAAGGTTCCCGCGCCGTACGATAAACCCCGGGGGTGATAATCCTAAACGTCGAACCAGCTCTGCAACAAACCCCGAGAGCTTGCACTTAAGCTCGAAAATCCAGTGAATAATTCCATTGTCGTTGAAGATTCGTTTTTCCGTTGGCGGACGACACAAGAGGAAAGACTGCCGGCCATTAAACATTTAGGGCAACGCCGGCGATAAAAATCCCGTCGAGAGAGGCGAACGATGGAAAGAAGAATTAAATTTGAGAACATGGGTATTGGTGGGTACGTTTATGTGTACGTGTGGCCTTTAAGTAGGGACAAGAACTGTGACGGGGTTGTCATGTAAAACTTACGCAGCCATATAAGCTTCTTAATAAAAGCTCCATGAAAAGACTTCAAAGGTAAAAATTTAAGTTACAATTATCGAGTACCGGTGAGGTCAATTTACTTGCTTATTTTTCTGTAAGAATTGTATGTACTTGCTTTTATATTGGTGAAAGGAGTTGAAAACGTGAACGTCAAGCAGACAAATTAACTTTTAAAAAAATCTCTGTGGAAA
The DNA here is from genome assembly GCA_947507545.1 of Clistopyga incitator. Taxonomy (NCBI): domain Eukaryota; kingdom Metazoa; phylum Arthropoda; class Insecta; order Hymenoptera; family Ichneumonidae; genus Clistopyga; species Clistopyga incitator. The sequence goes on from OX382176.1 coordinate 10,116,672, forward strand.
GCCTCTGAAGGTAAAAAGCTGAGTTGCAAATGGCCGTTGTTATCGAGTCCAATTCACTTACCTATTTTTCTTTGATAATTTCGCGTACTTGTTTTTATATTAGTTATTGACCAAACGGCGCGAATATTTTTTAATGCAATGATAGATCTATAAATTCTGAAATAAGCAGTCATGGAAATTTACATCGTTATTAATCATAGTAATAATGAATTTTTCAATGAATCTTTTTCCGTGATTAAATAGGGAAGGTGAAAAGTCGATAATTATTCAACTTATATTCTCACAATTGATAAATATGATTTATTCCCAATTATCTCTTAAAGACCCGGATTAAAAAATACAAAAGATCATTGAATATTTAAAAAAAATACAGTTTCTATGAACAATCGTCACTGCTCTTTGAAAAACGTATTCTTGAATATATAAATTCTATTACAGATTCGCGTTGTAAATATCGCCTTGAGATTCGCTGCTTCAACGTTGGGCTTTTAAAAATGGAAATTTTTAAATGTGGCAACATAAATGACGTTTTTTTAGCAAGTTGCAATTTTTCGACAAATCGACAGCAAAATTTAACGTTTTAAGTAAGTAAGCGTTAAAGCGCAACAAACATTAAACGCTCATATAATTATCACATTAAAATGTTCACGTTACATAAAAATTCTGTACCGTTCTTGCGTCTCGGAAATCACAATGCTTCGTCCGCCATTTACCTTGCATATATGACTGGCAACGAATGAAATGCAGAAAAGAGTGAATGAGAATGCAATAAAATGCGTACCTGCGAGTGTGAATCAGTTAACCGGCAGTCATTCCTGGTAAATACCTCGTAGATAATACGACGTCATAATGAGTCTGAGAGGACGATATCGCGTACATTTATAGCTTTCATATCAGCATCAGTGTCAGTGGAATTTAAACGTCTGCTATAAACGAGATTCCAGGCACGGTCAATAACTTTACGACCAAAACTGCAAAGGTTATATAAGCCACTTTGACACAGATACATAAAAGTGTTTCCCTAATTAATGAAGATTCAATTTTTTTAAAGTCGTAAAACCAAAAATAGAAAATATATTTTTGTCTCTCACCCTCAAGTATTGCTACAAATACTTTGAAAGTGGTTCAGTATAGCGGTATGTATATTCCTACAGCGGTAAGATATTTGTAATAATATTTGGGGTGAGAGAGAAATTTTTTATTTTCATCTGTTTTACGATATTCTTTCTGCCTTATCATAAATTGGCGACACATTCATGGATCCGCTGTAAATGGAATTTACTTGATAATAATAAAGTCCCAATTTTTATTGTTTCTTTTACTCTCCGTCAACACACTTATTGCTAGATACCAGGCTATCCATTATTTCTCGATAGCCACGGTTATACACTGTAATGATCCTCCTGCTACCTGGAAACGGGTGCAGTTTGAGGGCACGCAAATCTACCAATTCTGGACATGTAGTCTTACGTTAAAAAATGATGACCAATATAAATTGTCATCTTTATTCAATGAACAGAGTTATAAGAAAAAAAAACCACTATGACTCGAGTCGGAAATTAAAACAAATTATTTCATTTCAAGAGCGATTCTGAAATTGCACGAACAATATTTGATCAATGGGCTGGGGTTCCACTTGGGTACCAAACTTCAGTTCTAACTAAAACAATCGTGATAACTAAATCATTCGTGAACCATCGACGTTCGAATTTTTGCAATTGTATAAAGGCACACACAGGTAGACATTTTTTAAGATCACTTGCCTGAACGTATTGTTTCATTCTGAGTGCCTTACCATGAAAATCTGTGTTGCTATTGTTGTAAAAAAAACGGAGCTTCCTCTGTGAGATGGCAAAAATCAATGTCATATATTGCTTCATTTTTCGTCAGTCACTTAACTTTTATAATTGTGTCTTAATTAAATTTGCGCAATCTTTCGTGATTACAAAAACAATTATGTCCAGAAAATTTCGACAGGAAACCTGACAGAATCTGGTGAACATTTTACGTCTTGTAAGATTGTATGCAAAGGGTAAAATGTTTTGCAGCTACCTCGAAAATTGTTGCAGTTTCCCGAGACATGTATGAGCCCTCTTTACGTAACTACTAGACATTGTTATTTTTCCTGTTGCGCAAGCAAAATGCGCGAGTGGATTTCACGTGTAACGTACACACTTTCCTCTCATAGCAGTGGCAACGAATTTCTTTATTCCACGAGTTCAGTGCCCCATTACGCGTATACATATATACTTCATACGACGGTACACGCTATAGTAGAATGTAAAGTACCTCTTCCTACATGTGCACTTGGATAAAAGTACGAGGTTTGCATTTCTATGGACGCTGCAGAAGACCGAGTGACGAGGTCATCGTCTTGCGGATTTTCTTACTTCGCCAAATGTCCGTGAGAACGTGCGGTGACTTTGGGGAATGTCGGAAGAAATATTGAGATGCTACACAATTCTGTCACAATAATAAAGTAATGAACTATTGTTTTGTTAACCTTACACTCGCAAGAAAATATCTATAATATTTGTGATGATCATAAAAGTAAAGTAAAGCCATCATTATCGACTGAAAAAAACAGTCCCTGACTCAAAATTGTTGTTTTTGAAATGACGAAAAATGGGACGCCGAACACGGCGGTTTGTTTTCTAGCGTTTCAATAATTCGTCCACATCCTCCATTCCTGTGAATGATTTGAAAAATCGTTCGGATATATTTAATGCATTGCTAATGACTTTTCGTGTCCTTTCATTAGCTGTATGAACAAATATAGATGAATAGGTTGTGACAAATATTGAAAATATATGTTGGAGTGACTGACGGCCGAAGTGTCGACAAAATAAAAAAATACAAAGTTATGAGAACCAATAACGGCCGCTAATGACGCATATTTCCACACTTCATACATTCTAGTTAAATACATACGCTGTTGAAATGTTCGCCAACAATGTGTTATTCATGAATGACCTTAATTTTTACTGAAAAATCGTAATTTTGCTTCGATGTCGACCGTCCTCGGTTGTATTTATGTTTCGACATATAAAATGCTTGCAGTCAATGATTCGTTAAATGTAATTGCATATTTCTTTGATAGAAACATTTCATTTACATAGAAATTCTCACCAATATTAGCTTGGATAAGTGAATATCGAAGCTTTTGCTGTACATTAAAACAAAATCAATGTTTTTCCACAAATTGGAAAATTAATTTTGTATAATGACAATGATGAAATATTATGAACAAGCAATAATTGTTTCCAAGGCCTATATTGATTTTGGATGGAAAGCCCTTAAAAAAGCTACGCCCTTAAAAAAAATCCGGCGGAACCCGCCACTAGATAATCGAAAAAGGAACAGAAAAGGCACATATGTTTTTTTCTCTAGGAGGTGATCTGGCCAAGAGATCGCGATCCAAAGTTTTGAAATGGCAAAACAAAATATTTCTTCGCTCTTAAAAAAAAAATTCGGCGGAACCCGCCACTAGATAATCGTGAGTACTACAAAAAAGTCCTACATCATTTTTGCCTATGATCAATATTCTAGTCAGGAAACGCTGTCAAAGACAAAAATCCAAATAACTATCCACAAATAACTGCCACTCGAAAAGTACGAATAACCGCCACCTCAAAATTAGAAAAGGAAGAAAATGTCTCCTACAAACTTTTCTCTCCGAGTCAAAATGAAAAAGATGCAGCGTGCCAAAGTTTTTAATTCGCAGTGATCGTCTTAATTTTTAAAAAATTTATTTTTCAAAAATATCCGCCATCGGGGAATTTAAAGAGGAACAAAAAGGTGGTAAACATTTTCCTCTCAGAACTAATGTCACGGCGCTACAGCGTGCTAAAGTTTTTTTCTGAAGATGCAGAAATTTTGAGGGTCATAAATACATAAACAATTTCTAATAGATTTCGAGATGCAATTACAACTCACAAGCCTATGGTTTCCCGAGTTCATAGTCGCATATTCCGTTCAGCAGATTCGATCAGATTTCTAGCAAACGTAGGTTTGAGATAGCAGTCAATCAAATATTGCAGCGGTAAATCCCGATCCATTATCAAGTTTCCGATTCTATAAAGAATCGTATTGCCTATACAGAGTATACCATAGAAGACTAGTATCGCTCGTTGAATAACAGTCAGTTCATGGACAATATGATTACAGCCTTGACAGATAACGGTTTCAGGAAGAAATTTGATAAGAACGTGTGCGCATTAATTATGTGGTATGGTATATATGTCTAAATCAACGTCAATTATGATTATATCAATAGTAAATGCTTCAATGTGCGGCTGGGGTCTGAATCTTTGAAAAGATCTGGTGGCGGATATAATCTGTCCAAGATTGTCATGCCGAGTAAAAGATTTTCCACAATAAACTGATGACGTTGATGTGAAGGAACTAAACGTTATATGAAACGTCCATAGGAATCTTGTTTGCTCGACAAATTCCAAAGAACAACAAGGAATTGTTTCTCTTCTGAATCCTCAGTCGATACTTAAGTACGTGCACCTCTACAAACAACAACAAAGCGAGCATCAAACTGGGGCTATAAAAATTCCCGTGCGAAACACAAGACTCAAAAAGGCAAAGCGTTGTTTTAACGAAGATAGCTGGAAACTTGACGAGTACAGCTTTGTCGGTGTAGTGAGATACGCGGAGAGTCGGATATCTCGTCATCGCTGCCAGGGATGATATTAAACCGAGGGACGATAGGTCGATGGGAGTGACGCTGAAGCGAACGATTACGTTGGAAAGATGGCAGACTGCAGATGGTAGGTTTGCGATAGACCAATAGCTAGTCCATTAGCCTGACAGATGTAACGTAACGCAGAGTAGGGATCCGTGAAGGTACATTGGTTTGCAAATTACGACAGACTCGCTACCTGGTAGGTAGAGGGTGAACGAGCAAATGCATGGCCTCGTGAGAAGGAAAAGGAGGTAATGGAAGGATGAGGGGTGCACTGTGATAGACAGGTTTGCGCGTGGCTGATCGCCCGGGAGAGATAACTAGGGTGGGCAATTAGTTCTTGTACAACACAACGCACAGAGTCGACGTCAACGCCCAGTCGATGTTGCTGCTGCTCGTCGGACACCGTCCGAGACACGAGATGCGCTTAAATTTCATTCTTCGATTAATTGAAGCTCTCGTCCGTAGCCGTAGTAAACCTCCACGCAGGCTCTCTCTCTCTCTCTCTCTCTCTCCCCCTCCCTGTCTCTCTCAGTACTGGGCCACTACAATTAATCAACGCTCAGCGATTAATTACCGGTCTCGCAGCTGGATGAGGCGCATCACCGGTGTACCAAGAGTCCGTCGCTGGAGACATGTCATACAATGCCACGGTGAGTTCGGTTTTGACTCGAACCATTTTGAGTTACACGAAAAAACTTTTCGTAGGTAAGAGCATTGGACCGAGTAAAGTAGGTGTCCAGACTTGGCGCCAAGTGATAAGGATCTGGTTTCGGTAAATTGGATCAAGTCGCACCGCTTACGACCGGTTTAGACCACTTCGCATCAAATGGGACCATTTTACATTGTATCGGACATCTTTCGATAATTTATTCTGTTTGTTGCTAAGATATGAATACGTTCATTCAATATTTCAAGGGAAAATATTAGTAATGGGCAAACAGCGTTTCCATCATGCCATTATTTTCTTATTCACCCTATTTCTGTGTGCGTAGCATAATTAGGTTGATAGTAATGATTTTGTTATAATTTCTTACCGAATAAATGAGTAAATGTATGAATTTTTCCAGAAAATGTTATCAAAAGTGAATCGAATAAAAGGGTTATTACAAAAAGTAATAGAAAATTTTGTGAAAATCAGTAATAGAATAAATACCAGGACATTATTTTCTATCTTCGTATTTTCACGCTTTTTTAAAGAACATTTTATTTAAAATAGGTATCTATATCCATCAATTCATCAATTCAATTACAATCGTGAGTGATGAAAATATTAATGGGGCACTTAAAAATCCATTTTCAATACATTTGTGTCTTATAATTGTCTAACGGATAACATATATTTATATTTTCGTGGGCATGCAAAGCGGCGTAATTTGACACGTTCCGGTATACAGTGGAAAATTCAATCCACACAGAACCTTACGGTCATTTGGCCAAGCACATTAACGACATTCGAGGGGTGGGTGTATGCGCGTGCGCGATTAAAAAAGGTTGCTATTCGAGCGGAGGGATACAGACCGAGAAAGAGCAATGGCGAGCATGGCTCGCCGCACTAATTCTCATCAGAGTTAAATTTATGCCGCGGCGCGCGGCGTACTAAAGTGAATTACATTTCCCACGTTTGTATTTTCGTCGGTATAAAGAGCCACCGTGTTCTCTTGCCTCTCGGAATCGCTGGCGACACTGAGTCTGCTGCTTGCTGCCTGCTGCCACCACTTGCTGTTCAAAATGTTTTAATCTTCAGTTTATATTCATCATGGCGTCAGCGGTTATTGTAATAAACGTGAAAATTTACGAGGTCTGTGACGCCCTCGCGATATGAAAATGACAGCGGGAATCGCGGCTTAGCTTACACTTATACCACGACATAAAAAGACAAATGTTAAGAAGCTATCGATAATATGGCCATCGACATTTGTCCTTTATTTTATAATTTTTTATAACATTATGGAAGCTGTACCAATGGATCGCATCCAGCCAATGATATTTTGAGAAGCAATCACTTGTTTGATAAATACATCTATAGTAAAATTCTTTGAACAATAGTAATAATAAATTGTAGCGCTTGTAAGGTAGTTCAAGATGTTTGTACAATAAACATGAATTCTTGAATAAAATGCACAGATACGTATGGAAGAACATTTGCGAAGCGCATTTGCTTGACGCATTTAGTGCATAATAGTGAAAACAATGAATGAAAATTACCAATAAAAAATTAAACAATATGGGGAAAGAATGTGGATCGAACGGATTACGGACAAATAATGCGAATTTTTGCACGAACATAAGCAAGTCCGGATCAGAAGACCCTAACATTCCTGATTCGTATCAAATCACGTACCCCGACTGTATTACGTAATGACCCGTATCGTAAACTTGAAGACTAATTTCTTAATAATAATGTGTAGTGATTATAACATAGCGTGTGAGCATTTGAATAACTGAACAAATACTGCATCACTTTCTGAATGCATTCATGATTTTTTTCCCATTTTTTCAAATTCATTACCTTGAATTTTTACTGAAAAATAATAATTTTTGCAGCTTTTCAAAAGTTAAGGCATCGTATTATAATCGCCAAATATAATTATCATGAAATCATAATGACAAAAAAAATTGTAAGGTAAACTATATCTCATGAATTAACGGGGATTTACACCTCTGGTTGGGACATCATGAATAACCTTCGGGGCTTCCTCGTACACCGTTCCGCTATCGAAAATGTGTTATCCTAAGCTACGAGACAGAGAGAGAGACGTCCTCTCTTGTAAGTTGCACTCTAATGTATGTATATGTATAATTTACATGCAACTCATTAGAAACAGTAGTTGAACAATGCAAAGATAAGAACATGGTTTCCTCGCAAACGACTTCGTGGTACGGTCGAGCAGTATGCTCAATGCAATATTACTTGTATGCGTAGTCAGTAAATGTATAATGAGTGCATATAGTGACGGCCCGATGAAACACGAGGAAACCAAGCATGGAGGATATACGTAAATCAGAAATTCGCCTTAAGCGAGAGAATAGGAGATAGTTCAAGACAAAATTTAATCCCTCCAGAATGGTAGAAACCTTACGTGTAATTACTATTGCACAATAGCGCGTATATGCATCGATATATAGGTCTCAAAACGCCGTCGGGCTGGTCGTAATTTGGCTCTCTTTTTTACATTCAAAAAGATGACTTTACAAACTCTTAGGTAAGTACGATAAAACACTATCAAAATGTTTATAGTATGTAGCAGGTGCTTAAAGTACCTCGTGCTTATGATATATAGGAGAGAGCAAGAGAATCGGGCCATCCTGCAATGCGGCTAAGTGACCACCGGCCCCGAACCGCAGGGTTACGTTCGCTGCTCGGTAAAGCCATTGTTTTTAGCATGATTTATGTGCAAGCTTTCAATTTGGCGGCCGAGCAGAGACAGCGGAAGATTCGCGGTTTTCCTAGTTATGCTGATGCTGATACTGGAATATCTACGTCATGGAATCTTGCATCGTGCCTTTACCAGGTCACATTTGATATACCGGTATACCATTCGAAATGCAGCGCACGTAGAATATCGATCGTTAAATATTTTATATCTTGCCTGAGTGAGTTTTAAAAATTCTGTAAATGATTCTGTCAATGCGATATTTCCAATGGTACCGTGAAGATCATGAAACAATTGACAAAAAAAATGAGTAAAATATTTTTAATACGCAAAAATTTTGTTAAAGCCTGATATCATATTACCCATGGGTCCTGGCAATAGTAGAAATAATACCATTCATGTTGATCGGTATCATCGGTCGGTAAAAAAGTCTTAGGAAGACGATATTGATACCGTCTCACGTTCTTATTACGACCACTTTTTTATCTGCGGCCTTGAAGAAACTTCGGCTCGTCCCGACGTTTTTGTCTCTTATTTTTTCGCTTAGCCAGCCAATATATCGTATATTCGTTCGATCATCGAATATGACGCGACGACAATTTTATTTTATAGAGCAATTTGTGCGTGTGTGTTTTTTTGTGTATTCTTTTTTCGCCGGTTCTTCATCATATGTGCGCAATTTTTTTATCGAACGACGATTCTCTCCGGAATATCGTCAACGAGCAGAACTTGTCCCGATACGTCGACGAGACGATGTCACAATGTCCCGAAGCTACGAGGGTTCGCAATCGTTTAGGAGCGCGGGTGCTTTGAGGTCAAAGAGCACTTCGACGCCGTTTCTCTCATACAAAGAAGATGAGTGTGGAGAGGGTTAAACAGGTTCAATGATGAAAAGGTTACGAGTTACACTGTAGTAAGAGCACAGCTGCGAATATGCAAATCGACTTAGCTCGGGTGGCAGGTACCATTTGGGGTTCATTTCATATATAACTGGACGGTAATCACCAGTTGAAAGGATTCACACGTTAAGGTTCGGCTCATTATCCGCAAGAGAGATTCACAAGGTGTCATTAGCGAAACTGAAAACTCAATAACCGAGATCAAGAAAAATAATGACCGATAGTCTAGGATGAACTCCACCTGGAATTGTACAGAGTCTTTTCTGTACAGCCCAGACTGGATGACGGCATATCGCACTGAAATGTAACAAAGGGTCATCATTCAACATCAAGTAGCCTGAATATGTTGCTTCTTCACCCACAATTTGACATTCCAAAATTTCACGATTTTTCCAACTTTTACCTGTAAAAAGTCAGTCGTACAGGTTCGTGTAAAACTTACTGAACCGGTATCTGGTATCGATGTTTGGACTGGCATTCGAATATTTATGTTTGCTTATATTCAATTATATTTGAAAACCTCTTATTTTATTTACGGGTTTCCAAGAATCAACAGTCATCCGGTAGTAAGCATTGTGTTATACCGAATCAGCGTGCCTGTAACTGCTTGGGGTTCCTAAATCTTACGACCGCATAACTGGGATGTGTAGTAACTGTGAATATTTCATTATGCACGCGCGCCCGTTACAACCGTAATTTTGCCGTACTCCCGAGACCGTGTACCGTGACACTTCAACCAGTTGGTGTTCCACGGCACCCGAACGTCATCTCTCTTCCCTCCACTGAACATGTATCAGCAGAGAGCCCCTCGAGTACTGTATACACCGTAACTGTATGTCATGTACTCGATATACTAGTGGAATATCGAACCAAAGTCGAACCGTGTTCACCTCCCACATTCAGCTATGATTTATAGTCGTTATTAATACGGCAATGGCGTTACGTGATCCGAGTAACATGCTACAGGTTAAAAGCCACTACCCATATCCTGCACAAGGTGACAAGTAGATAATCGTATCATCAATTTCTCGTCAACCGGGATTAAGGTTAAACGACAAATCGGCGATGCCGATCTATGAGTAAACGATTTGTAATCGTATTTATTATGCAATTATCGAAATCCCGAAATAAGGTTGTCAATTACCCCGCTTATTTTCTGTTCGCTATTAATTTATCTAGGTCAGAACTGGACGTAACAAAATATCCGTTTTTGTCTGCGGTACGTGTGTGTGTGGGCTTTATTGAATTGTTTTATTGAAATTTTACCGGGAAATAAATAGGCCAATAAATATCTTACTCACAAGAAATGGATACTTCTTGAAGCTTTGTAGCTAGGGGATAGGATGTGCTTTGGCGACTGGCAGCTCAATAATGTTTTTATAAAACTTGTTCATTTTTCGCGCTGATCAGGACTTCCTCAGAAATTTTATTCAATTTAATGTCGACATTGACTCGTAACAATTTTTAAGCTAGCTAGTCGGTATCGCATCAGCAGCTTCTGCATACACTTCATCGACCAAATATTGATTAATACGATAATTGTGCATTGCTCCTGCAGGATCATAGCGTTGGAATTATCAAGAAACTTGGAGGATCATCTACAATCCACTCGGATCATCTTTTCCCTCCTGCTTGAAGTTTCCAAGTAGAGGATTTCGGTGGAAGTACTACAGAGCGAAGAACGTACCGCGAGTTAGCCAGCTAGAAAGCTACCTACCTCCTACCGCATACCTCGGCTAATATTCAAGTCGAGTCGTTCCTCGGGATACCCTCTCGTTACATCTCATCCGTTCTTGCCTGTTTGCTGGGTAGTATCGGCAGTAGGTTGGGTCTTTCCTACGAGAGTAGAGCTAAAAGTCGCTTCAGCACTCGCGATGAAGTACATATACCGCATGGACGGGGTGTCTGATCCGCACGGTCTATCTACCACTACTTCTCGCGGCTACTCGGTGAGTCGATGAGGCGAGGCCGATAGTTGGGTGGGCAAAACGCGAGGGGCTTCCTATCCTAGGTTGGAGTTGCTCGGAGAGTCAACGAAGCATGGAACGAATGTTCTCGCAGGAAATTTGGAAAAGGGTCGACGGTTTCGTCCATAAAATTTTGACGGAGTCGACGTCACCAGTGATGGCAAACAGTGGAGGGCTTCCGGCAGTCGTCGAACTTTGAATCCACCGCTTGGGACGCCAAGTGCCGAAGACTTTGAACCCAGTTCAACGTACCTCATTTAACTGTTATTGAGGAATACGGAGCTAAAGAAAGATGACGACAGTTGGGAATTTATGACAGGAGGCGGGAACGTCGCGACGACCCGACGAGTTATACGGAACTTGTCCGCTTTTTTCTTCCTTGAGCTCTCTCTCTCTCTCTTTCTCTCGCTATCGTGTTATAGAGTATCTTATAGCTGAAGATGATAAGCCACTGAATATTGGCCATCGAAAGAAGCGATGCTTAAATTGGACTCGTTTTCTCCTTGCCATATCCCCCATAATCACCGAGTTGCTCGAGAGGAGTTATGACTATAGGCTAAAGATTCCTCGACGTCGACCGAGACTCCTTTCTACCCGTCGTTTCTTCGGAATCGACGTAATATTTTCACGTTTCCGATCTTCCGAGAGAGCGCTTTTTTCGCTTGCGAATCTTCGCTTCACTCGTTATCATTATATATTTGAAGACATTTCCATGCGTACGGATACAGTGGCCACAGGGTGTTATCGATATTGCTTATGGGAATATTCCTAATGCGTTGCACATTTGTTCACCTGGATTCGAATCAAGACTGTTGACTTGAGATTTTCCGTTTTCCGATATAAGCAGGTCCAGGATCGCATGGTTGTATTGAAGATGCGGAATTGGAACTCATCGGATTCTCCGTCAGATCGGGATATTTTGCGAATCTTGACTGTAAAGCAACTTCTTGATTAGTAAAAAATCGATTGACATTGATTTTCGTTTTTCGATACCGAAAAGATGAAGGTTTAGGTATATAGGTTGTATTATAGATGTGAAACTGGAAGTCGGTCGGTGATTGATCTCACAAGCATGTTGTTTATTGGTACAGATTTAACGTTTTTCGTTGCAAGAAAAACGGGAAATGCTGCTCTGGTATTAAAGATCTAGTACTAGCGGGTAATGAATTTCCTAACGAAAACTCAGAGTCTGTAAACGACGGTGGATTTAGGTACGTGGCTGCGTGGTTACTGCGTTTTAATTGTACATTTAAAGGGCATTCAAGAGCGTACCAGGGACCAATAGGGATCTTCTTACAAAGTGCATTCTGACTCTAAGTACACTTTGAAGGTTTATTGTTAGTTAAGGAGTTTATAGTGAGGTTCCTTCTACAAACGTAGCATGCCGTTACACTTTCACATTAAACAACAGTTGAAAGAGGTTGTAAAATATACATACAATGAAGTATGATTTCGTATTAACTTGCATTGGTTGGGATTGTCTTGTTGGAGAACAAGAAACAAGAATTATGAAAAAAAATAAAATAAAAAACCAAAAAACAAAAAGTGTATTGTACTATGTCATAATCTAGTTCTGTTTGACTAGACTTTGCAAGTTTTGAACGTCAATCTCTGATGTATGGGGGGCTGTACTTTGAACTAACTTGGCAAGAGTGATAATATAGATTGTTTGATTCGCCAACACATACTTCAATACTCACTTTTGGCTCTTTGCATTTCCCGACTAGACTTGGGCCGTCAAACTTCCGACTACATCCTAAGTGTCATAGAGGGCTTTAAGAAATGGTGAGTGGTAGAAATCTTTTTGCTCTAATATTCTTTTTAGGTTAACCGAGAAAGAGGGAATGCAAAAATGAAAGCTGGAAAGCGGAACCTAAACTAAATCATTGTTAAATCGTCCCACGCGATATACGCGCAAAGGTCTAACCCCGCAGCGATATACATCTTCGAGATCCGATAAGACAGGATAGATATGTTTCACGGGCGCTTTACCTCTTTACTCGTATTAAATCGAATGCCAGACTATTCTCATGCATGCCAATTCCCTCTTGCTGAACGAAAGCGAAGGCGGCAATGCAGCGGCGGGAGAAGGGTTTGGGGGCGTTTAGATTTATGTGTCCACGTTGAATATCGCTGCCTTACGAGGCTACTCACCTGCTGCTCTTGCTGCTCCTGCGGGTTTTTCTCTTGCCGCGTGCTGTAACTCCCGGCGTGCGAATACTGTAAAAGGCTTTTCTCTACTTGACTTTCCGCTGTTTCTCGACAGCCTCGCTGACTTATGTCGAATCCCCTATGAAATCATCCTCGTAAATAATGCCAAACGTCCCCAACACCCAGACCGACGTGTCTCTTCCACCCTCTTAGTCAATCCGAGCGTTTTGCATCGATTTTACTCGCCCGGATAACGGGATTTTCGTATATTGAAATTTCACTTCTGCCAAACGGGGAGAACCGATGGAAGAGTTAAGATTACTGGGGATATAATTGAATATAGAGCAGAAACTGTTTTGTGACGAAACATTTGTGTCGAGTTTTTTCATCAAAGTAAAAGTGAAAGAAAAACAGATATTGTCTGTTAAAATGTATTACCAAGCGAAAATGAACTTAATTTTGCATCTGTACTGTCATCAATAAGATCTTTAAAAGTGACAATTCATTTTTCCTCATAACTCTCTTGGGTAGCGAAATATCGGACAATAAATTATCGGCTTCGAGGATTCTTAGAAAATTCATTCTGAGTTATGTTATTCAATGTTTTATTTTTCTTATATTGCATAATAATAATATTATCTCGTGAAATTGTAAATATCTCATTTTTTGGTATGTAGGAGAATTTCCAACAAAATAATGTATTTATATAAATCGATAAAGTGTTTCCTTTTTATTGAAATTCATTCATTTGGACAAAAGTGAAATTAGAGAAATTTCATATGGTGACGAGCGAATATTTTCTGTAATTTTGTTAAAATACAACGTTCTCTTAAATATATCGTTTATGTTGCTTAATCAAACATGTGTATATTACAGAATATGAACATGAAATAAAATTCATTACAAGCTTTGAATGCGCCACGAAAAAAATCTTTGGAAAATCTCGATTTTGTTCATATCGTGATGTACCCTTTCGAATTTTAATTGATTGGAACATATACGGCGCACGAAATGTGTCAGAGAAATTCCGAATAAAAAAAGACTATTCACCGTGACAGACCTGAAAAGCGATAATGTGTGCAGGAAGAGCGAACAACGTTCGGAGAAAAAGTACAAAAAAATAACAATAGTGATTTTTTTTTGTCATACCAGTACGAGAAGAGGCAGAACGATTGGCCACGATACTATCGATAAAAATTCTATTGTAGCCGTAGTTCTCTCACTTTTTCGTACGTACCAAGCAATTTTACCTTAAATGCACGTTGCATTTTATAGCAATGCAAAGTGGAATCAATCGGGAGAACGGTTGGACGCTCGAACGGTGCGAGAACCAGATTCGCGGGTCGTGCGAACCGTTTCAAACCATCTCCCACTCTCCTAACGATAAATTTAAGTCACGTAGAAAAACCATTCCGTCGCACAGCGTGAACCGGGATTACGAACGTGCGGTGGCGAAGCTACCCTCCCAAGCCCCTCTTTTGCCTCTGATGCTACCGCGCAGCCGGAGACAATAGAAAAAACCGTCGGGCAGGGTTTTCAATGCGCATAAACCGCCCGCGCGGTAAATAATGTCCGCAGTTCTCACCGCAACAACGACGATTGATGCGGAACAGAAAATAGCGGAGAGGAGCAAGTAAATTATATATGGGCCAGAATGAAACATGATTCAGCGCAAACAACCGAACTGCAAACTTTGAAAAGTCGACGGGATATAGTTTATACGTTACCGGCTATTCGACCGCTTAAAAAATTGGGTATTCTGAAGATTTTTTATTTTCTGATTAAACCACAAAACTACGGAGTAATTTCGTCCCGAGGCATTATTTCAATTCATTCATAATGTTTGGAATCATTTTATAATGGCATCAAGAGTATCGGGATAAACACACCAGGTTAAATTAACATGGTTCCTGACATGGCATGAAAAGCAATTAGTCATATATCGGTCCCTGCTCATAATTCAACGTTAATCACTAGCATGGCCATCGGTTATCATTTTAATGCGAATTGAAAAGTCAAAGTTCGTTCGCTGCCCTATCACTGAAAGTGTTTGGCATGCGACGGGTTTAAATTAAGCTAAATAACGAAAGCAAGTTGTTCTGTGAATACTCGAAAAATATCTGAGATTCATAAAAATGAATGTGTTTGTTTTTTTGTAATTCAATAAATAAAAATTGAAGTTATCCGAAGCTGAGAAAAAATGTTTCCTGCAAATCATAGCGTGAGCAATCAATCACCCATTTAAGGGATGTCCGCAAGAAATGTCACTTGATTCTGGAATCCACCGAATTTACAATTCCAGTTTCCATGTTCGCAGTTAATTCTAAATCAGGCTGTAAATTAATTTGGTTTTTTTAAAAAATATCGATCCGAAGACCTGTCATTTTCACGACCTGTCCGTCGTTTCTCACAGATCTTGGACTTTGTTTTTATCGTTTCTCTCCTTTGTCGCTGCAGATTCATTCACTCTTTATGTACTTAACACTTCGTTTCTCTCTCTAAAGTTTGGCACTCGAATGCAGACACGCAATCGACTAATACCATGCACTAGTGTACACATCAGACAGTTTTGCCCGTAAAGTATATCGCCTTTTACACATCGTGTTACTTCGGTGCAATCGATTTCCAATATCAGCCTTTGCGCTATATCTCCCTCTCGTCGCCCTTTATCCACCGAATCGAGCGCGAACTCTCAACGCGTATTCCATTCGACCTGGACGAATCCGATATGACGGACTGGCATTAGGTGGTGGAGCAAAGGGGAGAGGGACTAGGGGCTCGGCACGAACAACACCGTGCCGCACCACCAGCACACTGCCGTCACAAGCAGCGCCACCGGCAGTGTCTACGGTAGCCTATGGAAGCGACAGAGACGGAAAAAACGACATCTGCCTCTGGTGTTGGAGGAACGTATCGCTGGGGTTGGAGAGCGCGGTTTTTCGGATCGAATGGCAGAACTGCCATGTTCGGTGGACATGGTCTGCGGTGGTTTATCCGGCTGGTGTTCCCTGCCTTTCATACATTTCACCTCACTGGTTTCTCTCGGAAAAAAAATAACTCGGCATCGTGTCCTACAACAGCGATTATGGCGCTCATACTTTATGGAAAATGTAATTTTATGCGTCGATAGGACATCGCTGATCTGCCGGAATCGCCGGAACTATGAAAATTTCAATCAGTGGTCCAGGAATTCAACAATGAATGACCGTACGATAAAAATCACTCGATAGAAAATGAATCTAGAGGAAATCAAATGCTCGGAAAAAAGGCAATGTAAAGATATGGTTGGAGTACAAACGATGATACATGAACAGAAATTCTGTGATATTCCAAATGAAAATTACATACAGATTTTTGTGTGGGTCATAGTTCAACAAGAAATATTATAATATATTTCAAGGATTTATTGGTAATTTCTCATTCAATGAACATTTCGAGGACGGTTTATAACCCTTCTACACTGCGATGTTACGATATTACAAAACGCCCGAGGATTGAAAACAGAATATAGGCTTATTCGTAGGTAAATTAGTTGTATATATTTTTGTGCATAATTTTTCAAATTTATTTCGAGTAATTGAATAACCAAATTGGGTCGGCGCGTAATAAACTTTGATCAGGAATAAATTCTATATCGAAGCTAGAAGAACATACTTTTTTATTACAGCGCTAAATAACTGTAGCTACGAGCGGAATGAAAAATGGTTTGTTGTCAAGGAATATTAACGGTTGCTGCAGTCAAGAATTATCGTTTTTCCTTTCCGCTTACTTTAGTTTCTCAATCTTACGCCGGAAAGTAAAACTCAAAATGGTTCCGGAGGACGCGATTACGTGTGATGTTGTGTAACGTGTGCGACGGAGAAAAATTGATAAAACTCTAGTTTGCTCCTTCTGTTCTTCGACAATGTGAACCCTGCACGCGTTTAAATTCTATCAAGACTGCAACGCATGTTATAATTTTGCTATGATTCTCGATTCAATAGATTGAATTTGAAGAAAGTAGACCGCAAAATCAAAATTTTTGATAATTAATGTTGCTTATGGCTGAAGATGTTGCCCAAAAATGTATATGCTCTAAGCAATTTCTCCCCCTAAGTGGCCACAGCCATTACTTGTCAACACCAATTATTCCATGTTTGTTTTTTTATAATCGCCAGTAATTTTTATGGGTAAAACTGTATCAGATCAGAAGATCTGTATCAGAAGATATCAGCAAATAATTGTCAACTTATGGAACGAATATACGTTGTTATGAAATCAAGATATAGATAAATTGAGAGAATGCAATTTTGAAATTTTTAATAAACCTATGAATTCCATTTTTCATGAGGTCGTATATTTAAACCGAAGCTGTGAAAAACTGGTATTTAAAAAAAATTTCATGTCGTGATTCCTTACATTCCTGCACTGTTTAAATTAATATCTGGTTAGTTACTATCTCGAGTTTTCTTTTACCGCATTAAAATCTTTTTAAATTCATTTTACCGCTGTTTATCTAAGATTTTCGACGACCCGTGCACGCCGATTTTCATCAAATCCTTAAGCGTTTGATTCCGCGGCGCTATTACCTGAAGTTATCAATGTTTGCCAGCTATTGACTTTGCAACTGCAATATTAAATGCACCGATCAGAGCAAGCCCTCCATCGAGAATAAACGCAGATAGGAGAGAAAAAGTTTGTTACATCGTCGAGCAAGGAAATTACAATTTACGCCGGGTATCCATGCGTTATTACCGCCAACGGTGTGGAAGGATGGGCATACAGGGATCCCACAGGCAACCAGGGATGTAGTGGGCGGTTGAGCGTCGTCGAGAGGGAGGATGAAGCCCGCGAGCAAATCTGCGACATGCTATACCGTGGCGCAGTCAAAATTAGCGGACCGGCTTTGATTATTGCAATTTTTAATAAAATTCATGCAAAACTATCCGATTTTGCATTATTTTCAAAAAAGAATGTGAGCGTTGCTAGAGCTTCTATGAAATGATGATATTTCGCGAAATAGTCTTTCATAAGTGCAGGTATTTAGAAATGAATTAGAAATTAATATTTTCCGTGGTATAAAATAATATAACACGTGAAAACGCAAGTTTAGGTTATAAAACAATAATTATTGGAATTCGTGTTCGTTTAGTGTGAAAAAAGAAAAAAAAATAACTGTAGCATATATAGGAACCGGGGAAAGTGAATATCTGCGGAAAATGAATCGGCAATGGCGGCAGGGGAGGGGTAATGCTGCGGCGTCGGCAGCGCGGAGTCGTATCCGTAAAATTGCGGATCGAGCAGCGGCGACGTGGCGTGGCATGGTGCGCCTCGTGCTAAATCGATCGAATCGAGTTAGAGGGTACGGAAACGAGAGACGGCTGATATCCCGGAACTAGCCGTGAGAGACAGTCCAGGGTGGGGGAATCCTGGGGGAGATAATGTGCGCGTGGATGAATACCGGAAATGAGAGGCAACGATCGATTTACTTATACATTTATTTTCGCTCGACCTGATCTCCTCACTCATTTCGCATTCGTTTTCCCGATCATACATGCCGGGGAGCTAAAAAAATATGTAACATCAAGTGGGGTACAATGTGAATGGGGTACAGTATGACATGGTCGATATGACGGGATATTTCGGAAATCTAGTGTGTAATTTGTGATATTTATTTCAGTGCTAGACATTATGTTAAATGTCAGATCGTGAATGCGAAACGAATGATAATCACAGATAATACAAATAACATTACAAAAATGTTAATAGGTTAGAAGGTCCGTGTCAAAAAATGTTGCCTGACGGAATAATATAATTTCTTATCTCTCATTCCTTAGCAATCGAGGCAGACATTGGTACCTCACTAACAACAAATCTGCTTCGTTGAAATGAGTGATCTTTTCTTTTCTGCTAGACAGTGTGGCGTTTTTTTTTGTTTCTCATGAGAAAAACAGACTGCACAATACTCTTTACGCAATACTCTTTCCAAAAGTCGTAGGTGGTACTTGTATGAAATGGACGATACCAGAAAACGATTAGAAAGTAGGCAACTTCCGAACCTTCTTAAAACATTCTCTTTTTCGCACTAGTGGCACAAAGTAATTCTGTTTTCTCACCTTACAAAGCAATAAAAAAGTGATAAAATCTTGTTTTCATTCCAATAACCAATTTCATTAAATGAAATTCTAGCGTTTCTATTGACAGGCGAAGATAATTGAATCAGACAGGAATGGGTGTGTGGATGCTTGGGGGTGTGTAGGCAACATACATTTTTTGTTTAACTTGGCGTCGAGTCGCCACCGCGACTCTTGATTGAGAGAAAACCTTGACGTATCTTCACTCTAAAGTTGTCCAACTACATTTATAGGGTCTACGTATTGAGTCCCAGCTTTCTTAGCTCGATGTCATTCGCTCCTTGTTTTCGCAGCGCGTTCATCGGGACGAGGCGACCCACCATATTTACCAATCACGTAAGTGAGTGCTTCACTCTTCCAGAGTCTCCAGTGATGAAAAGAGCAATGTACGTTTGAGGATTTCAACACCAGGGATATAGAATTATAGAACAGGAAGGAACAAAAAATAATCCGTTCCACTTCGATTTAAATAGATTATGTTTGATTTTCTCGAAAACGTGGAAAACCCATTCGATCTGATTCAGTCTCAGTCCTTATTATAAGGATCATAATTTCGGAATCCACGTGAACGTTTCGCGAACCTCCTAAAAACACCCGACGAAGTTGCCGAGGAGAAGAAAAGAGACACCGTTCATTTTTCTGCGTTTAGCCAACTCTTCGAAAGTGCAAATTAAATATGGCATTACGTCGTAACGAAGTCGACTGCAACGTTGGTGGAAATAAGAATGTCGGAAAGCGCTGAAGAAGCAGATTGAAAAACGCCTTCCACGTCATCACGGTTTATATTATATGAAACTATCGTTCTGAAAAAGGAAAATGAATTCTATAATCTGTTCTACTTTTTTATCCTGGCTACGACATTTCACCTTGATGAAGGCAGTTACACTGTTTCGGTTTCACTTTAAAACCTTTGTCGAGGAGTTATATTTTCTGATTTCTATCTGCCTCTAATTGAGACAATAATCGATCCCCTTTGATTATTCACTTGTGTAATAAGTACGCGGTGTACACAAAATGATCATCATGTCTATTCTACATCGATCGATAGCTGCAACGGTAAAAAATGTAGGAATCAATTTACATCCCCTCGGTATGGTCGAGGACTAGTCATATTGCAATATAACGGTATTTACATATCGACCCCGTATATCGATGTAAAAGGGCGTTCCACATCAATGAAGCTTGCTTTCAACTGTAGAAAACGTCGCTAAACTTTTAAAAAATTATTACTACAGGCAACGGATCAAACACGATATTATTTGAAGATTTTTTAATTAAACGTTTTGTCGATACCATTTTCATGCTGTTGACGGAGGAAAAACGAAACATTATTTTCGAACGCGCGTATTTTACGGTATATAACAAATATCGAAAAATGTCATACAGGAATGTTTTTGCGTTCCGAAGTGACGTGAGTCTCGACCCCTCGAATGTCATACATTGATAAAATGTCATTGCTTTTCATTGTAAAAATAGTGTTTTGATGGATTAATGTGAAACAAAAAAAATTTTATAATAAAAATCTCAATGTAGAAGTCCAGGGAAAGAAAGATGAAAATCTCAGAAAATCTTAATTTATAAAAATTTAAAGAATACCAAAATAAAATAATGGACAGAAAATCAAAATTAAAGAAGCTTGAAATTCTTTAGAGTGTTTCACTGAAATATTGACATTATTCCATCCCTATCTTCATTCTTTCGGAACCCTCCGCAGTATGAACATCCTGTATGTTGAACATTGAAGGGCGCAAAGGCAGTTATTACCTCTGGGCAGAATTACATTCCACCCGGTGGAGAGGTACTTGAGAACTAATAGTACCAGAATATCAACAGCGCTCTTCATTCACATCGTCGCTGCAATATATTTTTTATGGTACGGTATCCTATCAATGTATTTGTTTTTTCGTTCCCTTTTTTTTAAGCCATCTGTCGATCGGAGTTAAGTGTCGAATCGGAAAATGCGATAGTGAGACGACACGCGATTATCACACGTGCTGTCGACTTACTTTCGTGTCGATTTACCAGTGCACACAGATAGCACTGGCGACGATGCTCCATCAGTGCTGAATCGAGAATTCATGGAATATAACGTATAGAGGATGAAACCACTCCAGGAGTCTTGGGAGGACGACACCTTCCCCATCTGGAGTTTTGCGACAGCTGTCTTGCCTGCTAGAATTGTCGGCGCGACGCCGTCAGCGTCACCGTAGACTGTAGATTTTGCCGTCTACGCTTCTCTACGCTCCCCGAGATTTCGCAATTCTAAGCTCACCATTATTATTATCATTATAGTCATTATGATTATTAGAATTTTTATCAAAATTATTATTACTATTATTATCGTTATTGCCACCTCATGAAGAAGCTCCGCATAATAAACTCTATGTTTCGAAATGAAGTAATTAGAATAGTCTGTCAGGTTGGGAATAATGGCCTCCAAAAATTTCTTTGGTTTTTCGTAAACGTAATGGTTTATCTTTTAATTAATTATATATTGATAAACCCTTGACCTATAGGTTGAAACTTGATATCTCTGCACAACATAATTATCAATAAGTGATAATTTATTATAAAAATTGATAAAATCACGAACGAAGAAATAAATAAATGAATCTCTGAATTTGAGTAATAGTCATGTACTGTTACAATCATTGGTATTATACAATGTGGGAAAGTTGTGTGGGGTCCCAGTTGTTTGCATTTCCCTTGTACTCTGTCCGCAATGTTGAGAACTTTCCGTCATGTGTGGATTTGACAGGGATTCTGCGGTTTCCGAATCTGTTTTCTTGTTACGTTGGTGGATAGACTCTGTCCCTCTCTCTCTCCCTCTCTCTTCTTTTTTGTTTAGCCTTTCTTCGGTATCCTCAGGAGCAAAGCACCGTTTTCTTGTTTTCAGTCCCAGAGCAGTAGGTTTCCGGTAGTTCTCGTATCACCTGAGCCCGCCCATCTATAAACGAGATTTATCCGCAAAAACGTTTTAGCAAAACTTTGACTCCCACGGGATTGAAGGTTGCTGCGAAGCGCACCTGACTGTTCACTTTGCAGTACGGCGTATTGGACGTGGATTGCGTGTCTCGTTCTTTTACCTGGCGGCGTACCTGAATCGCAAGTTTGCTGATAGCCAGGCGCTTCATCCCCGCAGAGGGAGGAGGTGAAGTCTACAGTTTCCTTGATAGAAAATATATTTCACCTCGCAGTTGAAGCGAGGCGTGCGATCCCAGCCCAACCAACTACTGAGAGCACTCGGGAGGATATATATATATCATTTCGAATGCATTATATACAACTCTGGTTTGATTCAGAAAGATCACGTCCCTGCTTGAAATCCTCGTTCGATCAAAAGGATTGATTGGGGATATTGCTAAATGCACCTTCCCACTGGAGAGCCTGAGTCCAATCGAGATGTGTATTGTAATATTTATAGGTTTTAACTAAAATGGCACATTAAAATTCAGTTCATTTGAATGGAAAACTTTTCTATTTGAAGGGACAAACGGAATTATTAAGTTTCAGTTATTCGAGCGTTACTTATTAAAATTGAATTATTTCTAAAAAGTGAAAAGTTTTATAAGTGTCTGATGAGTATTTTGTTTGGTTGTGTAAGCATGCAAATGTGTATACATATATGGGGCCACCTGGTGTCGACCTGTTTGCGATCCTCAACCCTTCCTATTGGTTCCACAATTTATAATACAATTGACTCAAAAAACCACTATTTCTTAGTTAACATTTTTTTTCACATTTTTAATTGGATTCGTTAAAAATTCCGAGTTCTCCCGAGTCATTATTCTTCTCCGTGCAAAAACTATTCGAACAACCAAAGACTCTTGTTCATGTATTTCTTCGCAATCATCAGTCTAATATGTAAAAATCACTGGCTGTTAGTTTTGTCAAGATTGAAGTAATAGCTTGGAGGAATGGCGTATTGTTTCGGGCCAAATTTATTGCAATATAAGGCGAGGCGAGAAACAATAAAATGTGCAGTTACCCAATTGCAGTATAAGTCTATGTTTGCCTTCCTCTGTTCCATTTCACATCGTTTTAACATGATGTATGACCATGCGTTGTTTCAGCTTGTCCGGGTCCGTGGTTTTCCCTCAATGTTCGATTGTGTTCACCGCATGATCACGACGAAAGACGAGTGAAGAATTCTTTGTCAAGATGCGTCGGATAACCACACGTCACGGGGAGAAATGCGCTTATTGAACTTTGGTTGATTCCCGTTACGCTGGTCACATGTCGGGTAGCAACAGCTCAGCCGATATTATTTTGATAGTATATTATAAATGTGCTTTCAGATCGTTTACTTTCTCGTGGCCAGGAATCTATCATACAGGAAATATTTTCAATTAAGAAATGTGAATGAAAATAAAACATTTTGCGTGCCGAAGGGCTGTTTCAATAACAGAAAATCTTTACCGTCTTAATGAAACACGATCCCTGCAGAATAACATACACAAAGGCTTTTATCCAAATACCAATCAAACAGAAATTTAAAACGTTTCATCGTGTCTAATAGAATTCCACACTGATGGTCAAACAATTTAATGAGTTTTTCAATTTGCATTTTAAACAAAATTTCTACACATAATGCAAACCTTCAGAGATGGATAGCAAATCTGGTGCTATCAGTCTGGTGCTATATACAGTGAATACTATTCTCAGCTGCTTATGTGTACTTTTAATCTCTTTGTGATGATTCAATTCGTATATCCGATTACCAGCAGTGGTTCGCCGGCGTTCAGGCTGCATTTTATTTTCATTTTCCAGGTGAGAGTCCGAAATGGACACCACGATGCACTGTGCAACCGGCCTGCCGAGATTCCTGGATCGTCCAGGATGGACAATCTATGTTCGTCCAGGCAAGAGTCCAAAATGGACACCAAAGGATGCGGAGATTCTTCGATCATCCAGGATGGAGTCGTAGGTGTTATCCAGAATGAAATCTATTACAGTCCAGGTGAGACTCCAAAATGGATACCACGATGGACTGTGCACCCGGCCTGCCGAGACTCCTGGATCGTCCAGGATGGACTGGAAGACGCCAGAATGGACCTTGGGATCGTATCGAATCCCAAGGTTCACACGAGATTCCACTTTGTAATCCCGCCTGAACTGCCCGGATTCCATCCTGGACGCCATCCTGGATTCCATCTGGGACTCCATCATGGATTCTTTTGTGGACTATTTTTTTCCGCGCGGGTCTTTTATTAATGTATTTTTTATTTCTATAAATTGTGTATGCCATGAAGGTTTTTCCCGTGCATGAGAGAGTTTTTGTAATTTTCCGCGTACCATGCAACGAGATTAAATCTCCATTTGTGGATTATATTTCTACACGCTGCGAAGAGAGAGGTCGCGAAGCTTATGCATGCTACAGGTCCCAGGCTTAAAATTTAGGCCCTCCTCGCACCATATATTTTTTATGTAAAATGGGTAAAACGACCGAACTAAAGCATTGGTTGAATCTCACTGCATGCCAGTTTTTTTCCAACTTCAAGTACACATAGAGTCTACATTTTGGCAGCACTTGCCCATTCAGTTCACCACTTGCTTTTTATCTCTCGCTCTCTCTTGAATATTTTATCCCGGATAAAATGCAAGCATTAACGTACACTCGAGACATAGCGGCGACATAATGGCGATACGACTTTTAATTTACACAATAATTGCGTTCCACCACTCGTAACTTCATTGTGCCGCTTAAAAGGCATTTCATTGAGGCAGCGAAGCTAGGCATAGTGTACCAGGACTCTTGGGATTCGCTTGTAATTTTATTGTCATTCTGGAATTCTCGTTAAAATGGTAGAGAAAATAGTTGGAAAGTTATTACAGCAGTGATAATATGGAAAAAACTTCATATATAACAGTTTGTCACGATGACACATTATTTTTTTCCACGCACGAGATATGATTTTTTCATATGTCGATTTCATAATCTATTCACATTATTTCATCAGAGTAAAAAAAAACAAGGATGCAAAGTACATCGTTAAATTTTGATCTTTACAAAGCAACCTCAACGAGGTTAATTATTGTAGTTAATTTTGGCTTCCTCATAGAGGAAGCATTGTAAAGAGCAAAATTTAATGAGGAAGCAATGTACAAGGTTCTACTTTGCATCCTTATTATGAATAAATAAATAAAACACCGGTACATCTCATTTTTCTTAGGAATAAACTTTTGTCTTTTATTTCTTAACTTTTGCGGAAGTTATAGCGAAAATGTATATTTTTTCAAATATTCAAAATGAAATAAAATTTAAACGACTTTATCGATCAGCACCAAATTGAGTATATAGCAAGGCTGTATGTTATTTTTCGTTTTTAAAACATTTCAGTTAATTTGTTAGAATTCGACGTGATTTATAGCAAAATTATTATTTTTTACAAATATGGAAAAAATTCAATAAAATCCGAACCGCTTTACCGATTTTGTCGCAATTCAATACCAAACACCATTTAATGTGTCTCTAGTTATGAAGAACTATTTAGCTATATCGTCGAATTTTTACGAAAGTTAGAGAGTATACGACATTTTTCAAAAAAATTAAAAATTCTATAAAATCAATATCCGTAGATATATTTTCTTCAAAATCACAGTAATTTAAGAGGAATTAATACTCTACTTGCGTGTCAAATTTAAGCTCAATCGATCGTGCCATTCGCGAATTATCGACGATTGAATTTTCGGTCCCTGGAAAAGCTATTCCATTAACGCTATTGCAATAACCGTGGCTTGGCAAAAAAGGGACAGTGATGAGATAATAGTGAGTAGCAGATGACATTTTAACACCGTTTGTTTTTTTGGCGGCTGAAACTTTATTTTTCAACGTGGCATTGTAAGTTTTACGTGAAATACAACATTTTTACACCCGATGCCTTTAAAATCCAATGAGGTCTCTGAATATCATCTGAAAACATAATGGTTTTCGAGAAATAGGATACATCAATAGTCCAAGAACCAACTTTCGCACATTGACGTACTGAGGGGTTCAATAGTCCAACATTTTTATATACAACAGATTGTTTTTAAAACCGGTGCTCTGGTTGAAATTCCCATTTTACGCAATACCCATCAAACGCGAACCGGTACAACTTCAATAACTCATGGAGCCGCTGTCATCCTCTCGCCTATAGTCCTGGTCCATAGAGTGAGTTAGGTTCTGATAGAGCAAAGCTTCTACAGCGAATAGTGGAGAACGCGCAGTGCGATGAGAGTACCAGCCAAACTCAGGAACGTGCGCCCGATAATTGAATGAGGGGAAATGTGGACGAGGTCGGCACACCAACTACTATAGCCGTTAAGGTTCCTTTATCGTAACCTTCCGTCCCGGGGGACTATGCAACCGGTCGAGCGGGTTCAGGAACGAACGAATTCGCGCTATCCTTATTCAGAGAAATCCGATGTCCTCTTGCCACTTTACAATCTGCTGACGACCTAACACGAAAGCTTCACTGTACTTGTGAGCAGATGGTCAGCCGGAGAGTAAAGCGAGTGCCGATCACAAAGTCGTTCGAGTGAGCGCGGGAACTAAAGTATCTATACTGTCGCTGAAGCCACGGGCTGCTCGACGGACAGGAGGCCGATTGGGATTCCGGTGAAACGATTAATCTGCATCAGCCAGTGTATTTTTGATGAAATTTTTCCAATTCAATCGATCCCTGTATATCTTACTCTCTATGTGATTCGTAATCCAATGCGATTTTATGCACCTTTTTATATCCCCATTATTGGAAAAACAGATTGCTAGCGAAGGCTCTTTTATTAGTACACCTTTCGTGGTCGTTCAACATTGTTGTTTTTATCGGTTGTAAGTTTCAAGATATTTCAAGCAACTGAATGACGTTATAAATGACGTTGGAAGTGATACTGTAGAGCTTAATTGAAAGTTATTTGGGGATGTTTGAGTCCAACATCGTCAAAGAGTAGTGTAGAATAAAGCGTAATTTTTACCACGTGCATAAAAATCCGCCGGGTTAAAAATGATGAGTCTAGAATGTTGAATGGAATTTGTTTCGGTCCCATTATTCATCTTGGAATGTCATCCTGGACTCCAATCTTTTTTTTCTACTCTAGCAAAATATTGTCTGAATAATGTATGACCGATATTTTCTTAATACAAGTCACGTGTCAATTAGAAGATCGTAAGATCCTCTCCTTTCGTGACTCCTGTCGTTCTTATTGTAGGGAAGAAAAGTTGGCGAATCGATTCAGTTAAAAAGGTGAAATATTGAAGCGCAAAAGTGACCGCGTGCACGACGAGAATAAGCGAGGAAGCCGATGCCCTCGGGCCCAGTGAAGGAGAAGTGAAGAAAAAGTGAACATAAAGACTGTAACACTGCACAGGATGGAACAAGTGCACCGCGCAAATTCTTTAAACGCCCTTGCAGCGCCTGGCTGTCCGTAGAATGGCGAGCATAGGAGCAAGTGTCGAGGGGTAAGGTGTGCGCTGGCGGAGGAATATTTCTCATGAATGTTCCAAACGAAATTGCAGGTCTAACCCCACGGCGGGGCTAAATCATTCGAAAAAGCCCTTGCAGCCAAGCTCACCCATTCCTTCCTACGAGCCGTACCGGCGGATCAGCCATCCCCTGTTTTTACCGATTCCTCCACCTTTTGCCCTGCTCGGCCAACTGCCTCACCCTTCCCCAGATCCATCTAACGATCTGACTGCCTCTCACGCGCCCGCTTCCCCGGCCTCTAGACCCTCTCATTTTCCGCCTCTCTTTACCCAGAGCTCTTCTTTCCCGCATTCCAGCGGTATGGGCGAAAGCAGCAGCGGGAGAGAACCGAAAACGCGGCGCAGCTCTTAGTCGCAATCCCTCATCCTGCGTCTCTCGATCATCCTCCGTCTTTTCGTCTCGCTTCACCGTACCTCGTATCTCATTCCAACGTCTCTCTTACTCCCTTATTTTCTCGTATTCTTCTCATTTCCTCTTCTCTCAACCTCTCCAAACACTTATTCCAACTATATCTACCTCTTTCATCGCTGCAATAACCTCCATAGTGCCCTCTTCCTCTTGCCCTCGAGAAATTTTATCGAGCTTCCTTTCGTCCCGTCAACCCTCCTAGTTTCTCCCGTTCGCTTCTGCTGGCCCACGTCTTCGGAGCTTTCCTTCCGGTTGGGCCCGTCGATCTCTTACTTCAGTTGCCTTCGAAGTGAGCTCCTCAACTTGCCAGACCCTCGACACTGCATACCCGAGCTCTTCATGACCACCCCGGTGAACCTCCCACGTATACGTCGATGGTGGAAGCACCTTACCCACCCCACTGGCCTACCACGCCGGCCCCTGAATGGATACATCTATAATGCATGGACTCTCGCCTTATACCTGATTTTCGATCTCGTCGTCCGAGTGAGAGGAGAATCTTCTTGCCCTCTCATCCTCACGTCGGTGTTCCGCAGGTTCCCTCCACTTCGGAAAAACGGACGGTGAGTCGCACGAGCTCAACGCGTTCTCGTGATCTACGAAGACTGCAGTGCTGGTGGCGATATATGTACTACCTACACAGTGGAAGCCGACGGAGCCGTCATGAATTCTTAAATGGCGCTCGTTCGACCAGACCGAAAGCACGCAAGTCCTGGAAAGTAGGAGACGGCGAGAGCAGAAGAAAAAGGAAGAAAAAACGAAAGGTGAGATCTCTACCACGCTGGTAAAACCGACAAAATCCCGTGAAGGTAGGACAAGGAATTCTTTTTATACACCGGTTCCGTATTACGGGCCAAAGGCGGATGGCGGCGTAGCGACGGCACAGCCAACCGAGTGTAGAAAAAGATTCGAAGTGAGCCGGAGAGAAAGCGATCACATTGGCAGCAACCGTGAGAACATTCTCGATTTTCTCGTACGCCCCGCCAAAAATTCCATTCGACCCACACTGGTATTCCGTATACATCGAAAGAACTGGCTTCTACGCGTCTTTTCCGCGGCTCCGAATCAATCTCGCGAGGAATTTTCATGACTACGTAATCCGGACGAGAGTTCTTCATTCTTCTGCAGTGAAAATAGCAGAAAAGAACGACGGCGGGGGGGGGGGGGATAAGAGCGAGAGAGAGATAAGAATGATAATTTGATTTCCGGGCTTTTCTGGATCTTTCGCAAGTTCTTCGATCATGGTCTGAAAAGGTCGAGGGCTACTGCGTTTACGAGCATCACAAAGAGAAAATGCACACCTTCCTTGCATCCTTGATATCAAGCAACAACGTGAATCATTTAGAATCAGTTAAGTTTCTTTTAGACAAGCTTGCGCCTTTGGATTTCTTTTGATCGACCTTCATCATTATCCAACAGGTAGCTCGCTTACGTTTGGAATTTTTTAGAATAAACAAGGCTTAAGTAGGACTCAGAAGGGAACTCGAACTGAGCAAAAATTTGGTAGGGCTCAGAAGGGTATACAAAATGATCAGACCTTAGGTAGGGTTCAGAAGGGGACTAGGATGAAGAAGAACTTAGGTAGGGCACATAAGGGCACTTAGAATCATCAGAGTCTAGGGACTCACAAATCCAGAGGCTTAAAAGAAGTTTTATATAATAATCTGTGTTTGGGTGGCTTAAAGAAGAACCAACATGCAGTACAACTTTTGAAGGGGACGTGATGTTGGCTGCACCATACACAACAGATGAAAAATTGATTTGGCAGAAATCAAAATTTGACGTGAAACAAACATTTTAAATATCTTATTATTTGTAATAATAATAAAAACCAAAAGCAATGCCGCTGTTTAAATCATCTTTTATGATTGGCTCATATTTGACCGGAACAATGATGGAATGGGCAGAAAGAGGAAGCTAAGATTGACCAAAGGCGCGAAAAAGTATATTTAGCTGACGCTTCAACTTCCTTCGATCACTCAGTCCAACGCTGCTACTGCTGCCACGGTTCGATGCCGAAAAAGAACAAAGCCGCTACCGTCGGACCGGCGAGCGGGTAAAACTAGCACAAGAAAGTTCGCGCTTCACGAAAGAAATGGTGAGGAAGAGTGAGAGTGAGCAAGCGGAGGGATAGCCCAAGGCTTTCTACCAACGTGGCCACTCGCGTGGTGGCGCCAAGTTTTTTAAGCCTTTTTTTCATATTTTTTATTTTCCTCTTTTGCCCATCTCTCGTTTATACTCAGCGCCGCTACGCCAGCAGCTCTTTCATCCTCCCTTAACGAACGGCTAAGTAAGAACGTTAAACCAGCTTAAGAAAGAGACCGCTGTGCCCCCGACAGACTTCAGTAACTCTTTCGCTAATGCGGGAAGAGACCGCGAGGTGCACGGTAAAAAAAGTAAAACCTTGCGTTCAACTGTTGAGACGGGTTTTGGTCTATGCCGGAAGCTAAAAAAATAAAACGATGGAAAACTGAGAAGTGAATACTGAGGAACGAAAGCACTATTATCTCCATACTGATTCAACGACATTCATTACACAGTGTGTTTCAAAAAAAGTTTACAGATAAATCATCGGTATTTCTTACTTTCAACCCACCAATAAAGTGAACAAAAATTTCTGATCAATCATTGTATGGCGAAAAGTAAAAAAAAGCCTAGTTGCCCTGAATGATAATTGTACAAAATTATTCATAGCGAAAAAATATATCGCATACACTAATTTCTAATATATCTTATATATGAAGTATCGTATGGGGATTTTTTTTTCGTTAGTCCTCAATCCCGAAATTTGAACTAGGGAGAACAGGTTAAGCTTATGTGACTGTAGAACATGCCATCGGCTCGTAATATGAACCCACATCCGCTGATAAAAGTTGTTTTTCCCGACTGCGTTCCCGAAAGTTGTAGATACTTAACCAGACACGAGAAGTAACGGAGCAGAAGAAACATGAATGCAACGAGAGGAACAGTGCTGCAGCCGGCACAAAAGTACGTTGTCGTAAAAATGAGCAATTCTTTAACTCGGGCTGTAAACATGGATTTGACAAACTTCACCCTTGGCGAAAATCACGCACTTTCTTCTCCCAAAGTGTAATATACTATTCCCCATTTAGTGATGAAATGTACTACTTTTTTTGCGCGATACACGTTGAGTGTAAAACTTAAATGAAAGCAATAGAGCCACCACAAATTTCGTACGTCTCACACATTCCTCATCCATTTATTTATTTAATATTTCCTACGTACATGTCCATTAGAGCTTATAAATTGGGTGCTACAAATTAGACGTTGAAACTTTGGAATCATTAAATAATCAACAATTCCGAATCTCGTGTGTAGATGAAGTTAGCTTCTCTACACGTGGATTCCGTTAATGCTGCTTGTACTTATGTGCATAGAAAGATGAACGCGAATACAAGTCGCCGAGGGTGCATCATAAGGAGGCCGTGGCAGGCCACATTATAACGTACTTAACGGTGCACACCTTATACATACCGAGCTGTTACTGTGCACCTTAACTCTGTGCTGCTCGAGGGGTTGCGTTTCTCTCGAAAGAGGAGGTGGGTGAGCAGCTCCAGCTCACTGCGATATTACGTTTACCACTGCCTCTTCTCTACGTTGGCACTGTGTTGCCCTCAGCCGCATAGCATCGTGCGACCCGGTTTACATCGGTGAGCACTCGACAATTATTATAATACCGTTTCCACCCGAGTTCTTCCTTTGGGCACTTCGCTTGCAGTACGTGATACGTATATAGGACGGTACGGCACTACAGCAAGCACGGTACGCAACGTATACTCTGTGGTTCAAGGGTGGATTTCGCGCTGTGGCGATTTTATTACACTTTCGAGAAATTGTTCACCAGCATATATAATACTGTGGGCGAACATTATGAAGTGAAATTATAAATGGATTCTCATTCCAAAAACAATTTGATATTTAATGGGTACGCGTAGAATACTCTCGACCGTTGGTACTGTAGTTATTGAATTATTTTCATTCACTCCAGTAGATTGCCGATGAATTTTACTCGAGATACAAGGCACCATTTCGGAAATTTTCCTCCGTAAATATCGAAGAGTTTTCATTTCATTTCATCCTAATGGAACACGGTGGGAATACAAAAAAAATTAATATCGCTTTTTCTCATTCTCGATGAAACAATTTGATTTATAGATTATAAATTTTCAGGTATATTAAAAGACTCGCGCTTGCAGCGCAAGCCTTGTCGGTATAAGAGAAAAAAGCAATTTCTATTTACGTTTTAGATGTTGTATCGCCCGTTTTTCACGAGATTTACCTTGTCGCCACAAAGCTTGTCCTCTGCAATTTCCTTTATTAATGTGGGCGTTAGTCACGCCTATACCGCAATATTGGCGGGAAAAATTATGGAAAACTTAAGAGAATCGGGATGTTGTCCGGTTACAACATCGACAGCACTGGATTTCAGTAAAGGGGCGGTTCGGGAATTTCGAACTCACTCGCTCGTTTTAACAATTAAAACCTCTGAGCAAAACACATGCCCTCTCAAAAATTTCGCGACAACCTAGAGATCGAAAAATCCTACCGTGCATCCTGCACTGAGAAAAATTTACAGCTCTGCCGACCGAATATCTGACTGCTAGAGCTATTTTCAAGTCTGTCGGCACAGCAGTGTAACTACTCAGTTCCAACAGCTGAACCCTTCAGCTTTACGTCATCCGCTTGCAGAAGCGAAACGATATAGCTGTAGGAACTAAACGATGACTAATTTCCAGCGATCGAAAAAATGTTGAGGTTATGAAGGATAGCCAACGTCACGATCGAGTTGCGTGAGTCTTGCCGCTCGTCGCCACCCACGTTTCTAGCATACGCGCATCGCTCTTCCAATTGAGCGTGTAGCTCCTGCACCGGCGCGTATTGCTCCCACAGCTATACTGGGATTCTTACAGCACCCGACTAACAAAATTTCTCCAGTAACTAAAGCATACGGTTCTGAGTACACTCTCGCATAGATATAGTAACGAATACAATGCCAGCAAAACGATATTGCTGCTAGAGCAATACGCATTGGTTATGTAAGTAAATTCATGGTTATAAAAAAAAATATGGACGCAGCAATACTTTGTTTTATTGCTGTCGCCATAAATTTTTCTCAGTGTGGAACTTCTCGTCTCGATTTCCCTGTGTAATCTCGGGTATGCTTTGCCGTTACTCGATCCCCGCCACAAGGGACACTTTTCTCGAGCACTACATTAGGAACAATGCTAATTGCTCCCGATAATCGAAATTTACCGGCCAGCTTTCTTCCACTTTCTCCCGCTATGCTTACTTCATTCGGCTACGACCGGACTGCTGTCGCCTAGCGTCAGATCGAGATTCATCCGCGTTAACGCATGTACCAGTGAATTCAAAAGTTTCTGAACCGCTCACGAGCTGATATTACAGAGAAAACTTCATATTGTCAACATTTTAATGTCCTAGGAAATATTAGAGATGCTTCATAATCTTAAAAGTCTGGAATGAGAAAGAAAATATTCAGGTCGAAAATGAAAAACACCTAATAGAATGACGCTGGATACGGATGAGGACTTGATGATTTGTTTTACTAGCCTGTAGGTGATGATCAGCTCCGCCAAAGCTCTCATGCCGAATTTTGCTAGTGTGCAAAGGTCTTTCCTGGGAAGCGAAAATTCTCAAGCAGCAGAAAATTTGGCATACGATGTCTAGAAAGAGCAGCCACTCCATCTTCGTATCGGAATGGTATAAAAAATTAAAGAAACCCCTACAATTAGTTATCACTCCTGATATTTAAAATAATCTGCTATGGAATCACCTGAGAAAAGTTCTGTGCTCGAGAATTCTGTGCTCGCCATAAAAATGAGCGTTACAACGTATATGCAATATTTTACTAAAATTGCTATTACGGAAATGTCCGAAATTTCTTGGTTCCAAGTTTATTTTTTAAGTTTTGGAAAAGGGGGTCCGAAGTTAAAATTTTTTTGCTATGCCAGACCCGATGAGTGAGGAGCACGGAAAATCGAATTCACAACTGGTGACTACTTTTCATTGGGTACAGCGATTTTCAATTTTCTTCTGACTAAACGGAGACAAGGATTTCAATATCATAAGATTTACATTTATTATTATTCAAAGGATTTTAAACAAACTGCAGTCGCTACTCCGTTTTATTTAAAAATGTGTTTAAGGCGTTCCCTAGTGCAATATTTAACACTTTTAGTAGAGTACTGTGAACTATTTGAGTATGATACCTAAATTATGGATGCATACAAACTTGGTTTGCGTTCATACGAAATACATATGAAATATTACGAGCAGACGAAATGACGAGGTAGTCATGGTGCCAAAGGTTTCAGGTGAGCATGAGGTCCTTTACCAAGAGCTCGG
Source organism: Clistopyga incitator (assembly GCA_947507545.1). Lineage (NCBI taxonomy): Eukaryota > Metazoa > Arthropoda > Insecta > Hymenoptera > Ichneumonidae > Clistopyga > Clistopyga incitator. The sequence continues at coordinate 10,151,132 of OX382176.1, forward strand.
TTTTTCGTGAAATGAGCATGACAATTAAAACGGTGCTTGGTTTGTACCCCGCGCGTTTTCTCTTCCGCTTGGTTGCATTTAGTTCGGTGGACGCAACCCAAGAGGGCAACTTTATACGCCGCAATAATTCTAGCTTTTCTAGCGCCGCGGACAGTTTCCCGCAGAGTGCAGCGGTACCATTATTGTTGCAGCTTTTGAGAACAACACGAGAGGTGCTATGCCATGTGGAATCAGTATGGTTGTTGTGAATTTAATAAAGTCTTAAATCAGTGGGGAGTGAATAAAATAAGTCGGGTTCATAATAAATGAAACCCATCATAAATAAATATAATTTCAACACATGTTTGTGTAGTCAAATTGTCCCACGAAAAATCTGTTTTGACACATGAAAAACTGTCGCTCTGTCATGTTCTAAACGTTACTACAAATCCAGTAGTAAACAATATATGTGTATTTTTACCGAGTGAATAAAAGTTCACTGTAAAATTCTTCCGGTTCGTTAGAAGGTTTTCCGAAACTCTATAAAGTTTCTTCTTCTATAGAAATAAAATACACTCGTAATATACCATTTATCTACGGTAGATAGCGCAAAAACGTTTACGCCGCAAGAACTTCCGACGAAGCCGGAATAAAACGTTTCTTGGCAAAAGAAAAACCTGAGCACATTTTTTTATTGCGTTTTTTTTCTTTTTACCTGCAATTTTGAAGGTATCGATAAAAACCTTTGTAGTTTCATTATTTCGCCCATACGATGAATTTATCCATTTTCGTTTTCGACTATTCCCTGGAAATGAATTTTTTTTTTTTGTTTTTTTTTTGTTTTTGTTTGCATTTAAAAACTTGATTAGTTACGAAGAAAAAAAGCCAGATACCGCATTCTGTTTTCAAAGTATCGCTCATAATAGTCTAAAAATCAAGCGTGTTGGTAAGTGTGTTATTTCATGTCTTTTATAGTGTGACGACTTTTTACATACTTTCAAGCGTGTTGCTTATCCTTGGTAACGTACACGAAAAAGGAATGCGATTCTAAGTGTATAAAAATTCGTTACACTATAAAAGATATGCAATAACACACTTGCAACACGTTAGGTTTTAGAGTAAAACCACAATACTTTCTTGAAGCAGAAAAAAAACAAGGATGCAAAGCAAAACCTTGCACATTGCTCACTTGTTGTATTTCGATTTGACAAAAGTTCAACCAACTTTTTTTTCATTAAAACAAAGCTTACTCTATGGGGAAGCAATGAAAACATTTTCCGAACAAAAATACCCGACAGAATAATAGGCATCTGAACAGTATTTTTGTTTCGTTAGACGACCAATTAATCCCAGGTCCTTGCGGGAGTTTATTTGAGAGCGGAGACGTACGGCGTAGCGCTCAGTAGTATACGATCACATGTAACCGGAAACGCGAAAGATCTCCGTGGCTGATTCGATTGCAGGCTGATCGTGTTTGCCGGCACGTGACTGCGAATCATTAGCTAACCCTGGCACGACCCCAGGACCAACATATACTTGCGGCTCGTTCGTCGATACCCTCTAAATAAATAACGACGGTCACGGCCATTAAACGAATTAGCTGCGTTTGATTTTATTGCCCCCCTCTTCGTTCCATCTCTTTTCGTCTCCTGGTGAACGGGATTTCTTTTGAGGCTGCTCGACTAGCCCTGGAATCCAATTCAACTCTTCTTCTGGGCTGCCACGACTCACAATCTGCTTGCTGCCTTCTTTTTCCTATCTCTTCAGCTCTCGAATGCCTCCACTCTCCGCAAGAGATCCTGGGACTGCTAATAAAATCGAGTGCTCCTCAACGACGATCTCGAGGTACCAGGAAATCGCCATCTTGATCTCGTCAACGTATTCGATAATAACTTGATAGAGGATATTTCAATGCTTCAAGCTCTTGAGCGTTAACGACCTTGTGTTTCTTAGGAATAACACTGACCTTTTATGATCTTAAGGGGGAAAAATAATAAAATCGAGTGCTCCTCAACGACGATCTCGAGGTACCAGGAAATCGCCATCTTGATCTCGTCAACGTATTCGATAATAACTTGATAGAGGATATTTCAATGCTTCAAGCTCTTGAGCGTTAACGACCTTGTGTTTCTTAGGAATAACACTGACCTTTTATGATCTTAAGGGGGAAAAATAATAAAATCGAGTGCTCCCCCGCGCAAAAAAAAAGTATTAAAAGAGTATTAAAAAAGTATTAAAAAAGTATTAAAAAAAAAGTATTAAAAGTCTGTCATTTCGGACTGTTTAATACTCAGTTTAATACTTTTTTTCGAGACTTGAGTATTAAAAATGGTATTAAGTATCAAAAAGAGTATTAACTCGCCTTATTTTGAGACGATTTTAATACTTGATTTAATACTTTTTTTTCCGCGATTTTCGGGTATTAAAAAAGTATCACATGGGTATTAAATGCAGTATTAAATCGCCTTATTTTGAGACGATTTTAATACTTGATTTAATACTTTTTTTTCCGCGATTTTCGGGTATTAAAAAAGTATCACATGGGTATTAAATGCAGTATTAAATCGCCTTATTTTGAGACGATTTTAATACTTGATTTAATACTTTTTTTTTTCGCGATTTTCGGGTATTAAAAAAGTATCACATGGGTATTAAATGCAGTATTAAATCGCCTTATTTTGAGACGATTTTAATACTTGATTTAATACTTTTTTTTCCGCGATTTTCGGGTATTAAAAAAGTATCACATGGGTATTAAATGCAGTATTAAATCGCCTTATTTTGAGACGATTTTAATACTTGATTTAATACTTTTTTTTCCGCGATTTTCGGGTATTAAAAAAGTATCACATGGGTATTAAATGCAGTATTAACTCGCCTTATTTTGAGACGATTTTAATACTTGATTTAATACTTTTTTTTCCGCGATTTTCGGGTATTAAAAAAGTATCACATGGGTATTAAATGCAGTATTAAATCGCCTTATTTTGAGACGATTTTAATACTTGATTTAATACTTTTTTTTCCGCGATTTTCGGGTATTAAAAAAGTATCACATGGGTATTAAATGCAGTATTAAATCGCCTTATTTTGAGACGATTTTAATACTTGATTTAATACTTTTTTTTCCGCGATTTTCGGGTATTAAAAAAGTATCACATGGGTATTAAATGCAGTATTAAATCGCCTTATTTTGAGACGATTTTAATACTTGATTTAATACTTTTTTTTCCGCGATTTTCGGGTATTAAAAAAGTATCACATGGGTATTAAATGCAGTATTAAATCGCCTTATTTTGAGACGATTTTAATACTTGATTTAATACTTTTTTTTCCGCGATTTTCGGGTATTAAAAAAGTATCACATGGGTATTAAATGCAGTATTAAATCGCCTTATTTTGAGACGATTTTAATACTTGATTTAATACTTTTTTTTCCGCGATTTTCGGGTATTAAAAAAGTATCACATGGGTATTAAATGCAGTATTAAATCGCCTTATTTTGAGACGATTTTAATACTTGATTTAATACTTTTTTTTCCGCGATTTTCGGGTATTAAAAAAGTATCACATGGGTATCAAAAAGAGTATTAATTCGCCTTATTTTGAGACGATTTTCATACCGCATTTAATACTTTTTCTCAGTGATTTTCGGGTATTAAAAAAAGTATAGAATGGTGTTGGTTATTAAAAAATTTTCCAAATCGCAATAAAAGCGATTAAGTATTATAAGATTATTGAGAGAATATTAAATCGTATGAAAAATTAAAAAATTGTAATTCTTTTTTTAATATTTAAACATTTAAATACTTATTCAATACTCGAAGGATGAAAAAAGTATTATCCATTGAGTCAGAAATATTTTCAGCAATTGAATAATATTATATGAAGAATAAGTCGTAAATTCTAAAATAGAGATCGAGAAATATGCCAATGAATAGAAGTAATTATATGATAGATTGAATACTATGAATGATTACCTGTTAAATTATCCGGCGCGTCCTGTACATTTTGTAGACTCCATAGACACAGCTAGTCGACACCAAGTTTTTCATGCAGAACACAATTTTCTTCAATAAAATATTTTCACCAGCGATTACATCAAATCCGATAACCTCAAATGGCGATGTTTCAGTCACATCACGTTATAGACAACTGAACGTCTCGAAATAACAAACGGTTGGTTACGTGAAATAGTTACATAGTCACGAGTTAAGAACGACATTGCGGACTATAGATGGCGTAGTATATATACTTATATGCAGCACGCATGTTACATTTTTTCAAAAATTACTGTATAAATTTAAATTCAAACAAAACAAATTTGTTTCATTCAGTCATTTATCTAGACCGATAATGAATCTACGATAAGTTTTTTCGCCAACAATCTTCTCGATTCGAAAAATTGAAGATTTTCTCGTAATTCAGGGATTCGCAAAATGGAATGTGCACAATTATCGCAGAAGGCATTCTTTATAATAGCGTAAACATTGCTCAATATATACGAAAATCGTGGGTTGGTGGGGTACCGTGAAACACGAGTTCTGCGGTACCCCATCAACCCACGCTTTTGTTTCTCGCATAGAGCCTACGGAGGTTAGTACATTGATCAATATACACGAAAATAAGTATATATGAAATCCAGTTGAGGGAAATTGAAATTTTTCTCTAAAATTATAAGCACAAATTATTATCGGTTGATTCTCCATCACGTATACGATGCATCTAGACCGATAATGAATCTACGGTAAGCTTTTTCACCAATAATCTTCTCAATTCGAAAAATTGAAGATTTTCTCGTAATTCAGGGATTCGCAAAATGGAATGTGCACAATTATCGCAGAAGGCATTCTTTATAATAGCGTAAACATTGCTCAATATATACGAAAATCGTGGGTTGGTGGGGTACCGTGAAACACGAGTTCTGCGGTACCCCATCAACCCACGCTTTTGTTTCTCACATAGAGCCTACGGAGGTTAGTACATTGATCAATATACACGAAAATAAGTATATATGAAATCCAGTTGAGGGAAATTGAAATTTTTCTCTAAAATTATAAGCACAAATTATTATCGGTTGATTCTCCATCACGTATACGATGCATCTAGACCGATAATGAATCTACGATAAGTTTTTTCGCCAACAATCTTCTCGATTCGAAAAATTGAAGATTTTCTCGTAATTCAGGGATTCGCAAAATGGAATGTGCACAATTATCGCAGAAGGCATTCTTTATAATAGCGTAAACATTGCTCAATATATACGAAAATCGTGGGTTGGTGGGGTACCGTGAAACACGAGTTCTGCGGTACCCCATCAACCCACGCTTTTGTTTCTCGCATAGAGCCTACGGAGGTTAGTACATTGATCAATATACACGAAAATAAGTATATATGAAATCCAGTTGAGGGAAATTGAAATTTTTCTCTAAAATTATAAGCACAAATTATTATCGGTTGATTCTCCATCACGTATACGATGCATCTAGACCGATAATGAATCTACGATAAGTTTTTTCGCCAACAATCTTCTCGATTCGAAAAATTGAAGATTTTCTCGTAATTCAGGGATTCGCAAAATGGAATGTGCACAATTATCGCAGAAGGCATTCTTTATAATAGCGTAAACATTGCTCAATATATACGAAAATCGTGGGTTGGTGGGGTACCGTGAAACACGAGTTCTGCGGTACCCCATCAACCCACGCTTTTGTTTCTCGCATAGAGCCTACGGAGGTTAGTACATTGATCAATATACACGAAAATAAGTATATATGAAATCCAGTTGAGGGAAATTGAAATTTTTCTCTAAAATTATAAGCACAAATTATTATCGGTTGATTCTCCATCACGTATACGATGCATCTAGACCGATAATGAATCTACGGTAAGCTTTTTCACCAATAATCTTCTCAATTCGAAAAATTGAAGATTTTCTCGTAATTCAGGGATTCGCAAAATGGAATGTGCACAATTATCGCAGAAGGCATTCTTTATAATAGCGTAAACATTGCTCAATATATACGAAAATCGTGGGTTGGTGGGGTACCGTGAAACACGAGTTCTGCGGTACCCCATCAACCCACGCTTTTGTTTTTCGCATAGAGCCTACGGAGGTTAGTACATTGATCAATATACACGAAAATAAGTATATATGAAATCCAGTTGAGGGAAATTGAAATTTTTCTCTAAAATTATAAGCACAAATTATTATCGGTTGATTCTCCATCACGTATACGATGCATCTAGACCGATAATGAATCTACGATAAGTTTTTTCGCCAACAATCTTCTCGATTCGAAAAATTGAAGATTTTCTCGTAATTCAGGGATTCGCAAAATGGAATGTGCACAATTATCGCAGAAGGCATTCTTTATAATAGCGTAAACATTGCTCAATATATACGAAAATCGTGGGTTGGTGGGGTACCGTGAAACACGAGTTCTGCGGTACCCCATCAACCCACGCTTTTGTTTCTCGCATAGAGCCTACGGAGGTTAGTACATTGATCAATATACACGAAAATAAGTATATATGAAATCCAGTTGAGGGAAATTGAAATTTTTCTCTAAAATTATAAGCACAAATTATTATCGGTTGATTCTCCATCACGTATACGATGCATCTAGACCGATAATGAATCTACGATAAGTTTTTTCGCCAACAATCTTCTCGATTCGAAAAATTGAAGATTTTCTCGTAATTCAGGGATTCGCAAAATGGAATGTGCACAATTATCGCAGAAGGCATTCTTTATAATAGCGTAAACATTGCTCAATATATACGAAAATCGTGGGTTGGTGGGGTACCGTGAAACACGAGTTCTGCGGTACCCCATCAACCCACGCTTTTGTTTCTCGCATAGAGCCTACGGAGGTTAGTACATTGATCAATATACACGAAAATAAGTATATATGAAATCCAGTTGAGGGAAATTGAAATTTTTCTCTAAAATTATAAGCACAAATTATTATCGGTTGATTCTCCATCACGTATACGATGCATCTAAACCGATAATGAATCTACGGTCAGTTTTTTCACCAATAATCTTCTCAATTCGAAAATTTGAAGATTTTCTCGTAATTCAGGGATTCGCAAAATGGAATGTGCATAAGTATCGCAGAAGGCATTCTCCATAATAGCGTAAACATTGCTCAATATATACGAAAATCGTGGGTTGGTGGGGTACCGTGAAACACGAGTTCTGCGGTACCCCATCAACCCACGCTTTTGTTTCTCGCATAGAGCCTACAGAGGTTAGTACATTGATCAATATACACGAAAATAAGTATATATGAAATCCAGTTCAGGGCAATTAAAATTTTTCTCTAAAATTATAAGCACAAATTATTATCGGTTGATTATCGCAGAACTCGTGTTTCACGGTACCCCACCAACCCACGATTTTCGTATATATTGAGCAATGTTTACGCTTTTATAAAGAATGCCTTCTGCGATAATTGTGCACATTCCATTTTGCGAATCCCTGAATTACGAGAAAATCTTCAATTTTTCGAATCGAGAAGATTGTTGGCGAAAAAACTTATCGTAGATTCATTATCGGTCTAGATAAATGACTGAATGAAACAAATTTGTTTTGTTTGAATTTAAATTTATACAGTAATTTTTGAAAAAATGTAACATGCGTGCTGCATATAAGTATATATAGTACGCCATCTATAGTCCGCAATGTCGTTCTTAACTCGTGACTATGTAACTATTTCACGTAACCAACCGTTTGTTATTTCGAGACGTTCAGTTGTCTATAACGTGATGTGACTGAAACATCGCCATTTGAGGTTATCGGATTTGATGTAATCGCTGGTGAAAATATTTTATTGAAGAAAATTGTGTTCTGCATGAAAAACTTGGTGTCGACTAGCTGTGTCTATGGAGTCTACAAAATGTACAGGACGCGCCGGATAATTTAACAGGTAATCATTCATAGTATTCAATCTATCAAATAATTACTTCTATTCATTGGCATATTTCTCGATCTCTATTTTAGAATTTACGACTTATTCTTCATATAATATTATTCAATTGCTGAAAATATTTCTGACTCAATGGATAATACTTTTTTCATACTTCGAGTATTGAATAAGTATTTAAATGTTTAAATATTTAAAAAAGAATTACACTTTTTTAATTTTCCATACGATTTAATATTCTCTCAATAATCTTATAATACTTAATCGCTTTTATTGCGACTTGGAAAATTTTTTAATAACCAACACCATTCTATACTTTTTTTAATACCCGAAAATCACTGAGAAAAAGTATTAAATCAAGTATTAAAATCGTCTCAAAATAAGGCGATTTAATACTGCATTTAATACCCATGTGATACTTTTTTAATACCCGAAAATCGCGGAAAAAAAGTATTAAATCAAGTATCAAAATCGTCTCAAAATAAGGCGATTTAATACTGCATTTAATACCCATGTGATACTTTTTTAATACCCGAAAATCGCGGAAAAAAAAGTATTAAATCAAGTATTAAAATCGTCTCAAAATAAGGCGATTTAATACTGCATTTAATACCCATGTGATACTTTTTTAATACCCGAAAATCGCGGAAAAAAAAGTATTAAATCAAGTATCAAAATCGTCTCAAAATAAGGCGATTTAATACTGCATTTAATACCCATGTGATACTTTTTTAATACCCGAAAATCGCGGAAAAAAAAGTATTAAATCAAGTATCAAAATCGTCTCAAAATAAGGCGATTTAATACTGCATTTAATACCCATGTGATACTTTTTTAATACCCGAAAATCGCGGAAAAAAAAGTATTAAATCAAGTATCAAAATCGTCTCAAAATAAGGCGATTTAATACTGCATTTAATACCCATGTGATACTTTTTTAATACCCGAAAATCGCGGAAAAAAAAGTATTAAATCAAGTATTAAAATCGTCTCAAAATAAGGCGATTTAATACTGCATTTAATACCCATGTGATACTTTTTTAATACCCGAAAATCGCGGAAAAAAAAGTATTAAATCAAGTATTAAAATCGTCTCAAAATAAGGCGATTTAATACTGCATTTAATACCCATGTGATACTTTTTTAATACCCGAAAATCGCGGAAAAAAAAGTATTAAATCAAGTATTAAAATCGTCTCAAAATAAGGCGATTTAATACTGCATTTAATACCCATGTGATACTTTTTTAATACCCGAAAATCGCGGAACAAAAAGTATTAAATCAAGTATCAAGATCGTCTCAAAATAAGGCGATTTAATACTGCATTTAATACCCATGTGATACTTTTTTAATACCCGAAAATCGCGGAAAAAAAAGTATTAAATCAAGTATTAAAATCGTCTCAAAATAAGGCGAGTTAATACTCTTTTTGATACTTAATACCATTTTTAATACTCAAGTCTCGAAAAAAAGTATTAAACTGAGTATTAAACAGTCCGAAATGACAGACTTTTAATACTTTTTTTTTAATACTTTTTTAATACTTTTTTAATACTCTTTTAATACTTTTTTTTTTGCGCGGGCCTCAACGACGATCTCGAGGTACCAGGAAATCGCCATCTTGATCTCGTCAACGTATTCGATAATAACTTGATAGAGGATATTTCAATGCTTCAAGCTCTTGAGCGTTAACGACCTTGTGTTTCTTAGGAATAACACTGACCTTTTATGATCTTAAGGGGGAAAAGTCTGTCGAAATTTTCTTTTCAATTATTAATCATAAGTATTACTCCCCCTCACCGAAATAAAAATTTCAAATAATGCCCTTCTCTCGGGATGAACCGTAAGGATTTCTTCGTAATTTGACCTACGAGAGAATAATACTAGGGAATAATTTCAAATTTTTACATCGGTGAGGTCCAGACTAGTTTTTATAATAATTTAAAAGAATCAATTTCTTAACGAACTCTCTCACATCAAGAAAACTACGGTAAAGGTTGATTTAGTCGAGTTGAAAACCGTCGTCAGACCAGGTCACAGTTGCAAGTTGACCTTTAGATGGGAACTTAAGAATTAATGGAAAAATGAACTTTCTGTCTGCTTGGTCATTTACTAGATGCATCTTGGAATTCTCCGTGAAAACGTTTCATTTTGGATATACCAGGGTTGAACAGCAATCCTGTCTTTTTTGTTGTTGGGAAAAGCAGCAACTTATTGGTGAAACGAAGGAACAAAAGACGAGGGGATAACAATTTGTGCAGCCATGCACAGGTGCTGTATGCATTACAACGCGGTTTAATCACGCAATCGACCATTCCACTGGTGGCACAGTAAACCGAGGTCATCTTGCCTTACGCAAAGTAATGGCTATGCGGCATGTAATGGGCCTAGTATTATACTGCAACATTTGCACATTGCACTATAGCAGGTATGTGTACGTCGACGCTGGCAAATAAATGAATGAACTTGTAATTTACGACGTCGCCCGAGGAGCGTGCAGCACGCGGCGGGTGTATCCACGTATATATACCAGGATACTGGTGCGCTATTCGAGACATTAGTGCTCTGCTTGTGGCTCGCCAATTTACAGTTAGCACTTTACGTTCTCTCCTCGGTTCATCTCCTCGACCTAACATAGAAAGTTAAATCAGAGGGATGCTTTGACATTCTCGTAAATGCTCCACTCTTGAGACTAACCATTTCGTTATCGTGGTGTTGTAACTCATAGTATTTTAAAAACTCACATCTTCCGAATGCTTATGATAATTAGGTTAGGTATTGGATGGATCGTATAATGGGACTTGGAGAAAGCAATATCCTAGCCAAAATATTTCAACTTCTGGGAGGATTTGGAATAATCCGAGCCCGAGAAATTATCGTAAGTCGTTTACTCACAATAGGGACGGAATATTCCACGTTCCCTTTACTTGGTATTTTTTTAAAGAGTACATTAAATTCATTTTCTATTTATAATTCAGTGCTTTTTTAAATGATCTGAAAATATTGAAAATTATTTACCTGTAAAATAACAAAACCTATTGGTAAGCTCCTTCACACGTGATCACAGTAGGTAATCCCTTTTTACCATTTTGATGACACTTTTCTGCAAGAAAGATTGATATTGGTCAGACTGCTCAGAAAAACTGGACGTGATTTATCGTCTAGTTATGAAGAAAAAAATATAGAATTTGAACAAATCTCAGGATTATGACATGCGAATGGTTATTTTATTAATGCGTTTTTTTCGATCATTCTTGTAATTACATTTGCTCTCACTTGTGTATTTCACTATGAATAATTTACGTCAATATATTCCATCTAGTATATTGAACAAATGATAAACATAACGTTGAAGTTTCAGTCGGACACATACTCATCCAGAGTTAACAATTATTCTATCGATCTCGGTGTACGCCACCGAATTCAAAGTTAATGTGCTAAATGCCGTCAGCTTGGAGCTACAGAAATATGAATATTATACAAGTTTTGCTACTCGAGAACCGAAACATTGGAGCACTCCAAGTTTTCGATGTTCACGGAGATGGACGTGAGAGGCAGGATGTCACTCTTCCAAAAAAATGTCTGGGTCTCTGGACTGTGATTATTTGCACTTTTATCGGCTTTTTCCGCTGCATTTAATAGTGCGTTATCATCCTCAAACATAGATGAATTCAGGACGTATTCAGATATCGGTATTCTTGTTTAAAGCGACGTTAGAAAAGCTGACATAATTGGAACGATGGAACTTTATTTTCCAATTCTCGTTTACCTATTCCGACATACATTTTTCCATACTCGTACAGCGTTTCGTGCTATTGGCAGGTAAATATTAACGTCATAATTTCCGAATTCTCTAATTCTCGTACTTTGTCCTTTGCGAAATGCTGTACTTTCACTCAATTTAAAGAAGCATCCAGTCCGGGAACCTGACAGTACATTGACAAAACACAGCTTCAATGGACATCATCTCGATTGCAGACAGACTGATGAATCATTTATAAGCACTCTTCCTCTTTTTTATATTGAAAATTACGAATATTCAATGATACTTCTTACCAATTGTAATAAATCGTTATTGTCTTCACATGTGCCAAAATCTAGACGCATTTGGGCGCGATTTATGAATAAAAGGGCTGAAATATTTCATCGCATTGAATGGAACTTGTGAACCAAAAAAGGGAAAATCGTATTCGGCGCACGGCAGAGAGAATAGAGTCGATAAAATTTGCGTTCCGTCCGTTGAAAAGATGAAAGCGAATGTACGTGGGAATGATTGTTATCTATATAACGACAGCCATGTAGTAGTAGTACGCTGTAACAGTTGAGCGCCGTTCGGCGCTACCAGTGGGACTCCCAATGGGTCAACAGATATTTAATACATTTAGTTCTCTTCACATTCCACTAATTCTACAGAATTGCATCAATGCGAGTTCGCATTGAACCTATCTCGACTTTTTTTCAATAGTGATCGGGTGAATGAAGTTTAAAAATAAAAGCAATAGAAAGCGTACGAAATCGAATTTCTATCCGGAAATTTTATTTGAAAAGAAGGAACACAATGAAAATAAAAAAAATGTTTAATCTTTTTAATAATCGGAAAATACAATCAAATCGTGATAAAACTTTACCAAAATTATAGCCGGAGACTGCTCTTTACACGATCAACATCATTCGTTTGAGGAATGGAGAAGTAAAAAAAAAATTTTTAAATAGTGTGCTCGCTAGCTCCTTCCAGTGTAATTAACCAGGATCGATGCTGCTGCTTCTTAAGCAATTGAAGGCAAGACGAAGAACGGGAAACTCCCTTGTTACGAATCGCGGTGGTCTGTGAATAGATATCGAGCCACTCCCTACACTCAGTGCCCTGGCGCTTTCGCAATCGTGCTATCGAGCGTCGGCTTCTCTAATGGGCCCATGTGGAATGTCTTGCCAGTCTTTATAATTTCTCGTGGAGATGTATATATATATTATTTTATATATATGTACATAGTATTAGAGTAGAACCACGCCTTGTGCTGAAAGCTTTAAGACACCTTTACCAATGTACCATCCGCTTGTCCAAGAACGAATAATGATGAGTTTGTCATTGTCCTTGATACCAAGGCTAAATATGCTTTGAGCGACTAAGTTGGTAGTGATACCGAATCATTAGCTGTCGGCTAATTAATTTATCGGCACAATTAACTGATTCGTTTCCGTAACCAACTAGTTTATTTGCGTAACCAATTTTATTGCTTGGAATTTGTCCAAACAATTAATTTTGTCGGTGAGTTGTATGCTGTACATCTAAATTATACATGTACGGCGTAATTTTGATTTATTTTGCCCGCCTAACGTCGTATCTGGATTATTCAATTATATGGTATGCTATCGCATGATATTTTATTATAACGATAGCTATTGTATACTATTGCATGATGTTGCATGCTAATTTATGCTATATGTATGCTGTTGAATGTTATTGTAGGTTGTGGGTCCATTTGGATTCTATGTTGGATAATTTATTTGACAATGATCCACCAAATTCCAGCCGATATTGAGCTGAAAAGATGAGAAATGACGGATATTTTTGTTTTTCCGACGGAATATCATTTTTAAAGAATTCCGTCTGTGTGTACTTCGATATGATTTCCATTTCAAGTTGGCATTATCCCTAGGGCGGATTAGGGAATTGTGTGAGTGTCATTAATGAAGCTGTCATATCTAGAAAATCAGAACGCGAAGAGAGAAGAAGGAGAAGAAGAAAAAGAAGGCATAATAAAACGGTGGAAAGTTAAGAGTGGAAGGAACGTCGCAGGAGGACGGAACCACAAAGATTACGAAGCCGCGAACAAGCGCGGTGGGCCCCCACCCTACGTTCGCATAAATATTCAAGGATAAACATGGGAGGCTTCAACTGAGCGGGCGGTTTAAGAAGTTGCCTTGCTTCACACACCTCGCCTGTCTTGAATCTCTATACCACCGATGCTCTCTCCATCTTCGTCGTTTTCATTCTCGTGAATTGCAACGTGTCCTTGTCACAGCAATGCTGCAGTGTTCACACCAAAAGCATCAACCAGTGTCGTTTGGAATGAAAAGGAAGGAAGGTACGACGAGGCGCTGCCAGTAACGCTAAGAGCTGAGGGAGTTTTGGAAAGGCTCGACTGGGATAGTGAGGCAGCGGAGAGAGGACATAGAAAGAGCGAACACCACGAGAGAGTAACAGAGGTGGGCTTAAGACTTTGACGGAGGTGCAGTCACGCGACGATTCACGTCTCCGTACCGCTTTGAACCGCCCCACCGACCTCAACACTGAGGCGCGTTGATGTCGAACCTCTGCAAAGCTCTCGCCATCGCCAACATCGAGCTAGAGCAATTTCACATTTGCATATTCCACCGCATACCAACAAGAACAATCTCGCACTCTTATATATCACTTTTGATGTTTTATATGATGAAGAAGAAAAGGAGAAAAGGGAAAGGGAACGCTCGAAATGGATATAAGGGGTTGGGCTTCACCCGCTGATTAAGCCGCTGCAATTTCCAGCGGGACCAGAGGAGAATCTACTGAGGAGCTCAGATTTCCGCCGAGCAAGGAACTCGGTGCGTTGGCCATTCCAACGAAATCTCATTTTGGATTTCCACCGAGATTGCAGTCTAGACAAGACTCGCGGTGGCGAGTCTCTTGATGATACGCGCCGTTCTTGCCTTGTTTGAGTAGTCGTGGCGTAGGCGGTACTGTAATCCGAAACATCATAAAAACAGAAGAATAAGGGAAATAGCTAGAGAATCGCGGCAACCGACATCGCGAGTGAAATTCTAACTAAATTGTTTTGAATCACTATGGGAGATACAACATGCGTACAGACACGGTTCACATGCGGCACAGATGTAATCTGCGAGAGTATATTTGATTCTATCAATTTTTGGATTCGATCCATTGAAACCCACGATGAATTTTTTTTTATCGTTAATTGTATTCAAATAGGAAAAAACATTTGACAGATAGCAAAAGGTTATTTAATAAAGACAAATTTTTGGACATTGCACATTTAAAAAATAAATAAAAGAAACATCGATTCGTTAAAAACACTCAAGTCCTTTTTTTGCATTGCGCAAAAAATTCACGTATATTTTTGCACGAGCAAAAAGCATTGTAGATTAGAATTATTTGGAGCTATGAGGTGATCGTCGGTTCTCATTATTTTTTATGAATATAAGAACCACCACGTTGGCCAGATCCGCTAAACTCGCTTGTTTGTTGCCACAGTAGCTATTGATTATTTGTTTCATTCACTCGACACTGATATTTTCGGGTAGCCGTTACGATTTCTCCTATTCAAGGTTTTGTATTTACTTGCCATCTATTTCAATTGTAATAATGCACATCGGGCTTTCATTGACCATCCCTGATACGCAGTTTGACGATTCTTTTATCGATAAATTCGAATTGTTCGTTGAGCTTGGGTGTGGACATGGTTTTTATTAAATTTTACTTCTGCACACACATTATTGGACTACTACTCTTTAAAACCTGCATGGTCGTCACTGAAATATATCGAGCAAATCCTGCACCACAATAAACCTTAATTAAAACCATAATCCTAAAAAATACATATACCCCATCTATTATTGTTAATTTATGGTGAGTTAAATAAAATCTGCGTTAAAAGGAAGCTCAGCATTAATTCAAACTTGTACAGCCGGAAGCTATTAGTTATTGTTATAAAATGTGCATATGGAATAAGATGAATTGGCAAATGTTCAGTTTTTGTTCGTACTCCGGTCGGTGAATATCAATACATGATTTTAACGAACGTCTCTCGTTTTTACCATTTTCGTATTCGTTAAATGATACTGCAAAATCAATTATCTCCAAAAAAAAAAAAAATGTATATATATACAATCGACTTTCTTCAATTCGTTATCAAGGGGTCAATAAAACAATTATTGTCAACAAATTAACGACTGTTTATACAAATATCACCATTTTTTACTTTTTTAATTAGAGAAATCTTGCTCATCGGCCACCACATTGATAAAAATAATCATTCGCCAGAGTGGCCGTCATTCTGCTGCAAAAAATGTATAAGAAATAAAACATTCTTCCATTCGTTCACAAATATATATAAATACCTTTCTTTTTTTGCTTTTTGCAAAACGCTTTGGTAGACGTGTTTCAGGCCATAACTGTGTCCTCGAAAATTCGTGTCATACGTTCAAGGGGAATAAAATGTTGAACGTTGTAACAAATTTCCGCTGTCACACAGGTTCTATGTATAACAATCGATATTGTCCTCAATTACTCATTTTTTCTATTCTTCGTACACACGTCAATTAGGTTAATGGAGAGGCCCATAGGCAACATCAATTTGACGTAGGTCAGACGGTTCAGGATATCAGGATACCTTGATATTTGTTATGGGGTCACTTTCTACCCTTCGTTGGCATTCTTCGTGTCGAAGGTATACCCATTATCTGTGTCTCATGTTAAGTGATTACTTGAACGAGAAGTCAGTGGATCGTGAGAATGTTGAATCGTTTCTCCAAATTTCCCCCGAGGATGGAAGTACGAAAATATATATGTATAGATTTTTTAAAAATAGACAATTGCAAACGCCGGTAAGAATACACTAAGCGCATTTGGTTACTCTGTAGTACAACTTTTCCACGGTGCCCATGGGCTTTCTGGATTTATCGAGGGATGAATTTCTCTACCATGATATCAGAATTGCACGGCGTACCAGCGCAATAAGCGCTATCGTGTACTTTAAGATTATTACAAACTCTTCGTCCCCCATAGGGAAACCCCATGGGGGTATGAATATTTTTAATTATCCAACTTTTCTTCCACACAAAAATTCTTGAAGGTTTCTACATTCCTTTTTACCTTCGTAGACCAAAGTAGAATGATTGGTTGCAAGGAAAGAAAAATGTTACTTTAATTAATTAATTTTAATAATGAATTTTATTCAAAGCCAGTCTCTTTGTACTTTTCATTATAACAATATTCGAGTGTGTTGTGTTGTTTTTTTAATCAATACAATAACGTATCAATGGTTTTATATACGATATTTCTATCGATTTATCTTTTAACTATTGCGAACTAATAATTAACGATTTTTCTGTTCGTCACTCTGGTAGAACTCAGACAATATTGCTCAAATATAAAATTAATATTTTGAAAAGGTCTTGGAAAATTCTGGAGATTTTTCCGAAAAATATCTAAAGCTGTCTTAATACTTTCATTATTTTGGCGAAATATATTCGATGTCTTATTCCAATACACGAGTAGAATCGCCAGTACTATAGAGACAAACGGCGTTCATAATTTCAGGTGTCGACTATAAATACAACATCACAGACAGATGCGAATAAACTGAACTGAAGGTACATTATTTTCTCGCTAAATATGGAAACTATAGCTAAACTTCGTGACCATTAAATGGGAAACAAAGAGTATCCGTATGATATTCTCGTCGCTCAAAGTACTTTGTAGCGTACAAAGTCACGTTCGTTTCTCTGACAAGAATATTTTCGTGCCCTCGTCATTCTAGATTTAATTTTCATGCAGTATCTCTCTTCCATTCTCGAAAGCGACCAGGTGCCAGTTCAAATCCAACCATAAATAAATAAATTTGAGTTTACCTGAATATTCTGAAAAAGGAGACGCTTTTTGCATTTGCTTCTGAACATATATCGGACTTTTTGCGGTAAAGGCAAATTTATTTATTCTTCACCTCGCGTCAGAAATTTTCGTATTTTCAAATACGAAATCTGTTGGTCCATTGTTTACTGGGATTCCTATACCAACTGTTTTTATTCTGCATTATGGAAAACTTCTTAGAGATCCTTAAAACATTGCTGAATTAATATAGATTGTCTCATGTATGGATTTTTGGAAAACACTCATCCGTGTCTGTGATAAGAGGGTAAGAAAATCAAACACAATTATATGTATAAAGGCACTTTATTGCTTCCCAGAACTATTCCCGGATCGTTGAAATAAGTGAGGAGAAGGAGCTGCTTCGCTGAGATGAAATCCACTGGCAACAGTGAATATTTTCCCCTAGGAAACTATTTTATGCAGGACAGACGTTGAGAACCTTAACGCAGCTTCCGATAGATAAGACACTGTAAAGTGTAGATGTATGCGCGAAATGTGGCATAACCCCAGCCTGAATGGTCCCAAGAGTTTTCCGAAAATCGGTACTCATATCCATATCCATTTCCGGAATAATATTACTCGACTTCTACAGCTACCCTTATCTATCAACATTCGACCGGTTCTTTCTTTTATTGTTCTCCGAACGGAAAATAAATTTGAATTTTTCGCCAATATTCTCATACGCTGCCTTCTTCAGTCGGTTTACTTGAGTTACGATCGATACGTGGACTTGAATGCTGAGAATAATCGGGTGACCATTATTTTTTATTGATCTTCATAGGTGGCGAAATTCTTATGTGAGGTAATGCCGTTGGGATTCACATGTTCTGACCTTCCAATATCTGAAAAAAAATGTTATCAAATCCTGTTTTGAAAATGGACGGAGACGTATTTTTTTGTTCGGCGCTACGTCCAATATTTTTCGGAAAGCAAATTTTTGGACCCTTCGATGTTTTCATCTTTCAGCAAGTTCATATCTTCCAACGAACAATTGTAACAATTGGCTAAGTGAATTTTTGTGCAAATTGATACGAACTACGAAAAGAATACAATTTTATTTTATTCCGCTTTGCTCCCATTTTTGCAACGTAACATTATTGTTCTATGAAAGAGATCATTTTTATTATTGCTTTAATTCTAACATACCAAATCAGTTTGGAATTTCTATATTTTGAGACTCTGTACTGACTGGCAATTTTTATTTTTGAGAAATTCTATTGAAATGAATTGAGTCCGGGTCAGAGCATGTACATTTCAGTGACGATGTCTCACATTAAAGGCGCCTTCATGTAAAATGAAGTCGCATTTACATTGATGTAAAAAAAAGAATTTCCCAACCTGCGAACTTCATAGACCGTATAAAGTTGCAACTGGACTTTCTTGCGAAGCTGCGGCAGCTCGTACACCATGCATGTCTGCTTAAACCGTATCCAGGTTGGCGTTATGGTTATAACGACCTCGAAACCCTTGAACAGTGGTTTTCCCTTCGACCCCTTGTTATCTCGACCACAACGCCGAGGCTGGTGGCTTGCTAGTGGCGGTTGAGTTTCTGGATATTCGCACTTGGCCGCGTTTCCTAGCACCAACTTTCTCTGTTTCTTGTATATCAGGCATTCTCCGTCAATTCGCCCACTTTTATTATAATCTCTTTGATATTTCCCGATAGTACTTATCTCGATATGAAAAGATATGTATCTCTAAAAAAATTGAGATTGCGTGCTTTTTTCAAAGCGAAATAGTAAAATTATAATCTTTTATCGTTCATAAGTTACTTTTCAGATTTTTAATCCACAAAAAAAATTTTACTGTAAAATTCAAAGTGGTATTTAAAAAACGCCATATTGGGTGGAATAATAATAAATGTTTTATTCACAATTGAAGCAGCAATGAAATCCGCGGAATTCACGAAAAAGTTAAGTTTTCAAATTTTCTGGATTGCCCGTTTTTTCCGATCTGAAATATAGTTCCTCAGACGTAAATTATGATCTGAAGTGACGTCGAATGCCTCGTATAATTGTGCAGAGGAATAACAAGACGAAGAGAGTACAGAAAAGAAGTGAAGAAGGAACGAGTAGCTGCAGTCGTCGAAGGGTCCAAATCGTCTACTATCGAAGTCTTCGTCGGCCAAAAGTCTTAGCGGTGCCACTTGGATGTACGTGGCGACCTAACACTGCTGTGGCGTCTACAAGCGAGATAAGTTATCTTGTGGGAGTGGAGTTTTATCGCGTGGTTGGCGAAGGCGGTTTAATGAAGGTCGATGGTCGTGGGGACCGAAGAACGAAGCCGACGGAGCCGACGACGACTCGCGACCACTCTAAATCGCACGGTTCCTCGTAACTTGGAAGCCCCATCGCGATTGTACAGAAGCGTCTTCTACTCGCCCTCTTTTTCGAGATTTTTCCGCCCGTCAATTGCCACTTATGTCAGCGACCGGTGGCCGGTTGGTAAAGGAAGGAAAAGAGTGTGATCGCTAGGAGTCCAGAAGCAGCACCAGGAGCACACGGCACGGATCCATCCGATAACAACAGCAACGGAAAAATAGGGGTGGACGTTCAGCTAACTCGACGACAGAAGATATAGTGACGAACGGACAGTTATACAGCCACTACTATACTACGTTCCTATAGAGTACGGTTTTCGCTCCGTCGATAATGGAACAAGAGGGAAGCGGTATAGCGAAAGCCGCCCACTTATTGCGGCGCTCGATCGAGGATAACACACGTCCCGCACCCTCTCTTGTTTATGAATAAAATCGATCCGATGATATCGGAGAAAAAGTCGTTGCGCGGGTGTTCAGAGTCAGTCGTATCGAAAAAACCGCATTTGTTTGTCCAGAAAAAAAAAATTTGGTCGAATTTCATTTTTGTTTTTTTTTTTTTTTTTTTTTTTTTTTTTTTCAATATCCTGCAATCGTGAATTCTTTTTTCGTGCCTATTCACACGTGGGAACCAGCAAAGTCGAATTTTCATCGCGGTCTCACGTAATCCAGGATGTGTATCTTAAAATTCACGCCACTTATTTGCGAGCTCGTTTTTCAAATAGAATTTGGAGAATCCAACGTTGTTGATTTTTTTGTCCTTTTTTCACGTGCAAGATCGTCGCTAAAATTCAATATCGAGCCGTTTCTCGGACTTAATTTTGCTTCCTCATGGAGGAAGCTTTGTTTTCATGAAATTTTTTTCTTTTTTTCGAGATTTCCATGTCAGTATGCTTAGAATCACCTACAACGTCGAGAAAAATGATTTAGAAAATGTGTCCGTACGTGTGTGTGTGCGTATCAGGGACCGAAAATTCAATCGTCGATAACTCGCGAATGGCACGATCGATCGAGCTCAAATTTGGCACGCAAGTAGAGTATTAATTCCTCTCCAATTGCTGTATTTTGAAGAAAATATATCTATGTATACTAATTTTATAGAATTTTGAATTTTTTTGAAAAATGTCGTATACTCTCTAACTTTCGCCGATAGACGTAAATAGTTCTTCATAACTAGAGACACATTAAATGCTGTTTGGTATTGAATTTCGACAAAATCGGTAAGTCGGTTCGGATTTTATAGAATTTGGAATTTTTGTGAAAAATAAAAATTTTGCTATAAATCACGTCGAATCTCAGCAAATTAACTGAAATGTTCTACAAACGAAAATTAACATACAGTCATACTGTGTACCAAATTTGGTGGTGATCGGTCAAGTCGTTCAAATTTTACACCATTTTGAATATTTGAAAAAATAGCGATTTTCGCTATAACCTCCGCAAAAGTTAATAAAGTAAAACAAAAGTTTGTGCCTAATAAAAATGAGATGTGCCGGTGATTTATTCATTCATTCAAAACAAGGATGCAAAGTAGAACCTTGCCCATTGCTTCCTCATTTAATTTTGCTCTTCACAAAGCTTCCTCTATGCGGAAGCCAAATTCAGTTACAATACTTCCTCGTAGAGGTTGCTAGTAAAGAGCAAAATGAAATGAGGAAGCAATGTGCAAGGTTCTACTTTGCATCCTTTTTTTTATATTTTCTCCCCCTATGAGAACTTGATACTATTGCTGGCTGTTTTAAATTGCCCAATGGCACTGAACGATTTTTGCGCTGTTCGAAACAGATAAAAACAAAAACTTACATTACAGAATTGTTAATCTTGTAGGATGTTATACAATCAATGAGCAAATTGATTTTTAAAGAAACATCATCGGTTATCATTTTGTCATACAATTAATCCACTGATATCCGTCATATTCCCAATAGCCGGTGGATCAACTCGATAAAAACAGCGGTGACGAACAGGGTTGGACAGCCAACGACGCAACGACAGATTATGTACTGATGAACAGACAAGTTATACAGCCACTAAACTTCAGATCATCCAATAGAATATGATTTTCGCTTCGTCGATAAGGAGATAAAACAGAGGTGGCATAGCGAAAGGCACTCACTTATTGCCACATCCTATCGAGGATGACACGCGTCGCTAACCCTCCGAAAGTTTATGAATAACGGAGATCCGATGATATCAGAGAAAAAATAAAACTATAGCCTCAGCACGGGTCGCCAGATTTCTAGAACGCATTCTTGAGATCACTTCCAGTGTAGTAGAGATGGAGTGCCATAGAATAAAGGAGAGAATAAGATGCGAAGAGGTTATACGGCCGGAGTCTTTCGACCCTCTGCGAAGGAAGCGCGACCATAACCTTCCTCCGGTGGTACGAGCGATAAGGGGGTGCCGTGTATCCTGATTAGAGGCCCCACAGCCACGAGTCAGTAAGAAAACCAGAGAGGCTGGTATAACGATCGGTGGCATGTTCCGTACGGTGATCAATCGGTCGGCCGGCCTATAAACGTTATTCTCTCTTCCGCAGGCATGAAGAAGCCATTCGGTGTCGATAATACGTATACCTCACGAGTATACTCCAGCCTCCAGAGCCTTTGTCCGCTTTCCTTAAAGCATTGAGCGACCCAGACACAACCGTCGTGTGTCTTCATTATCACGGCAATACTAACGCCATTTTCTCGCACGATATTGGCACTATAATGGGAGAATGGTGGAAATCTGTTGCAACGAGGCCTTATGAATAAATTCGGAAGACCCACAATCAAGTTCGGGGTCAGGACAGTTTATAAAAAGCCAATTGGTCCAGTACCCGAATGATCCAATTTCAGAAAATAGGTACCACTCATCGTTGAGGAACCTACAATAATTTGCCATTGTTTCGTCATGGGGAAATTATGGTAACCAATCGCGAGTGCCCAAGTATGAATTGTAATGATCTTTATGTAATATCGAATAGGATATTTCAACAAAAGTCTAGTCTCCATTCCTTTGTTTATTACGAAAAATATGGAAGGTGTGTCGAATTATGCTTTCCAACTGCTAGTATTTCGACTAAATGACTTTTCAACCGTACTATATCACTCTGGCTGTCAACTATCAATCTTTCGAAAAGACGCGGGATCGTCTCATCAGATTTCGGTTATTATGGATAAATATGCTGGTATAATCATCCAAATATACTTCTCTCTCACTTACACGGGATTTTGGCGAGTACCCTTGTCTCTCGACACTACGTTTGCGCGTCTCGACTGTTTTCCTCAGCGTTCCTCAAAATATAAATCATGCAAATGAAGCGTTTGACATGATAAATATTGCGCCCTAGCGCGCGAGTGGCGGATACAGCCGCGAGGCGAGATGCGCGAGCTTCTCGCATTCCTTCGAGGCACCCCTCACGATTGATTACCACGGGATAAATCCCGGCTCCGCACATTAAGCAAAGCCGAGCTAGAAACGGAAGAAGATGCGCGCACTCGCGCCGCCTGCGGGCTCGCGGACTTTACTCTCGAGTAATAAAACGACATTTTAGCAGTAGACAAGACGACGGGAGGTTTTTCAAACTCCTCGCACCTTACGCTCTGTCTCGGGCATCGTTTTACACACTGAAATACTTTCCAGATTCTCTACTTAGTTCCACCAGTGTTGTCGCCCCGACGAAATCGCGGAAAACTCGCCGCGTCGGCAAAAAAGCTTCCCCCTTGACGCACTTCACTCTCTCACATCTATTTACCCAGTAAATCCTGCGAAACTTGGCTTTGCATTCCAATATAAGGGTAGACGTTGCCGACTGGCAATTCGTACTGCTGGCGATATTACGGCATTGACAAACAATATTTTTATTTAAAAATTGCACACAATGTAAAAGATTTGTAAATAAATAAGCGTTTTGTGATGTTTCAACAATTTTTCGTGGTTAAGAAGCCTAAAAACATTGAACGTAATTGTATTAATAGGCATTGTTAAAAAATTGTAAGCACTAATCGAAAACTTGAGTGCTTGGTATGTCAATCTGCGCAAAAAAAATATTATAAAAGTTAAAAAAAGTTTTGAAAAGTCTTAAGAGTATGCCGTATTGGACGGTTTAAGAACCCGTTAATACTCTGGGTTGAATATTAAAAAAGTATTAAATGAATTCCACAGGTATTCGGTATCAAAAAAGTATTCAGGAAGTATTGAAAAATTTTCTATACTTGTGAAATTTATTGAATACTATTTTACTACTTTTTAAATACTTTTAAAATGCTTTTTAAATATTATAATGATTTTAAACGAGTCATAATATTTCCCAAATTATATGAAGTACTAGTCTGCAGTTGTAGATCATTTTGTACAACGAAGCAAAAGTAGAAACGGAGGACTTTTCTCATCTTGACTTCCCAAGACCCAAGTATTTTATTCTCGACGTATTTGACGTTATAGGTTTCATTCGAATATTTATTCGCACTTTCCGCCGCAGGCATTTAAAAATTTCCTTCATATTGCAGGAAACCCTTTCGTCGTTCTTTTTTCTCGCATTTTCAAACGGGACCACTTTTCTCGTCTGAAAGAAAAGAATACGAGAAACGTTTATGTGCCCTCGGGAGAGTTTGAAATCACGAGGTCGGAAAACTTTGCGACCAAGTTTTCCGTGATCAATGGCGCGGTGGAGGATTGTGCTCGTCCGGGCCAGAGTATAACGCCAAGAAGAATTTACCAAGTAATTCTAATTTCATCAACGATCCGGAATAGCCGAGGTGAAACGCTCGACCCTCGCCATGGCGAAAATCACGCTTTCCCGGATATCAATAACCGACTTTATTCACACAATTTACACAGTTACTCTCTTATAATTTTCCCATTTCCATTTCATCATGGCGGTACATCGGTGGGGGTAAAACTCGGGGTACGGACGACGGCCGGCTTCAAGGGCTCTACGTTAAGAAGCTCTAGCAGAGAAACGAGAGCATAGAAAGAGTGCGGAGCAGACCAAGTAAAGAGCACGAGTCTCGCTCGGCCCTCGTACTCTGTCATTAATATTCAACGGTTCCGTTATGAAAGTAAAGTGAAAAAGTAATGCTACCGTCCCGTCGCACCGGGAACCGCGGTACCAGCAACCAGAAGTAGTGGTAGCATCGGTGACTATACAACTTTGGATGGCATATTTAAGTCATTTATACAGTTTAGCATTGTACTCGGATAATAGCGTAAGTTAACTCAATTATTTTATTAGCATTCTGAGGTAGAGGAAGAGAAAAGAAGAGAATCTTGAGCTATACTCGAAGTCTGATGAAAAATTATTCTCGAGCTGTCGCGTAAAAGAGTACAAAAAAACGTTTTTGAATGAACCTTTGCATTCTTAAAAATAAAAACACGGAAGGCGAATTATTATTTCATATTTGCTAAATGTATCCGAAGAAAGGAACAAAACAAAGGTACAAAATAATAAATAAAAATCGTCACTTTTGGAACAAAAAAAAAATGTGTCCAGAAAAATTGCACCTAAATGAGTTTTCTGTTCGTGAAATAACTATAGCTACTGTATGTCAATTTTTTAAATAATTTTTCAGTTAAAATTGGATAAGGTATCGAGTAAAATATTTTTCGAATATGATCAACCAGACAGGGTATGATTCATGCACATAAGAATTGTACACAATGAGAGCTTTGATCGAAATAAGGAGATAATTTTTCTTGGAACAACTCATCTAGTTTGAGTCATAAATTAATTGGAGGATGCGGAGAAATAAATGAAGATGGAAAAAAACGACACTTGATAAACAATGGGATCATAAGGTGAGACATGAAATATCCCCGCCGGTGTATCGGTGTATATACCGCCGAATGCACAATAAAGTGTGCATCGATACTGCGCCATAGCACCCACTTTAGAAAACGAATTGTTCAACAACGGATACTGTTTGTACAAGTACACGCTGATGCACATGCGGCTCGTATCTCGTTATCGAATGCAATGTGATATTATGGACACGGTATTATTTTAAACTGTCAATAAAGCGGTCGTGCCATCTAAATAGACCGTAAAATCCGCGTGGCGCCATGATATACATGCAGACCCGCTTGCGTAATAAAGTTTATGTCCTATCGATTACTTGCGTGAAATACGCGAGCAAGAATATCGGAAATTTTAGGTACAACATGACTCTGTTGTGCGTCCAATCGCAGAATATAAGGCCTATGACGACGAATTGTGGGTATACGAAAGAATTAAAAAAAGTTTATTAGAATATTTCATGAAATAGTATCGTCGTAACATACTAATTTTTGAACTAAATTAATAATTGCGCTGTTAAGCTACAAAAGTTTGAATTTGAATAGCAAATCGGACCGCACAAGCATACAGAAAATTGTTTTTATTACTCAGACAGTAATGTGTTCAACTTATTAAATATTTTTCATCGTCAATGTTACGAGAAATAATAGTGTAGTACCGCTGTTGTAATTTTGTCAGTATTTCTTATCGAATTCACTCTTAAAATGGTTTATCGCCGATATTCAATGGAATGGCAATTTGTTGACATTTTAAAAATTAAAAAATTTTTTTGTCGACTGCGGAAAGTGTACATGTCTTTTCATGCCGTACGAATTAGTAATTCAATCAAGAATAAGTTATTGCTTGTACGTTGTCATATCTGCTACATTATTCCCAATGTCGGATACCTGACTGCCTGTGTGATTCAAGACAAAAGTATTAGTATTTAATTGCCTGTCAAAAACGTCAAATATGTCATGTTCAATAATCCATACAGAAATATAAATATATCCCGAAAGTCTAAAATAAGAATATAGAAATAAAAATAGAACCGTTCGTGTCAGATATTCTTAGATTGAAAGTCTAAATCAATTTTCCGAGACCAAGAAGGTCCAAAACCTAATTTTTGAAATCATCGATAATTTCTGAAATGCGAACTCTTTTATCGATTTGAAAAAAACGAGGCTCGATTTCGACACTCTTGTTTACCAATACATAACACTATCAAATTACTCGAATACAACTCTCATGAAGTACCAAAGCCTCACATCTCCTTCACTCACCACCAAATACTGAACCTTGTATTTGGAATTTTCGTACCTATTAGTAGATTATTGAATATTTATTAAGATAACAGGCTCAGTGCAGGATAGGACGTTACGCGGGGACACTGCTTTGACGCCCCCATTTGCCAGATCAGTGTGGCATGGCGTGATGTAGTAGCGGCGAGTAGTTCTGTCTGGCATTGGTCAGCCGGAGTTGGAGGAAGCCACGGCAGCGGTAACGAGCCACGCCGATCACCCTCGTGGACAGCAGATCTATCGAGGCCAGCTCCGTCAGGCATACTACGGCTGTGCTACCGTGGTTGTGTACCTATGACGAGGTAAGTGGTCGCATCCGACAGTGGATATGCCCTGATAGTGGTCGGACAACTGCGCTCACACTGGCCACATCGCCCGTTCCTGTAGTAGTAGTCACGTCCATCACTGTTCGTTGGCTCGTGGTAATTCCCGGGGATAAACATACCGCGATGATAGCAAATCCACGAGCGGGTGAATTGGTATGGATCTCCAAGCTGGACGTGCGCGTTATATCCTCTCATATAGCCCGGTACAATTGCACGTCGAGCAAATATCACATCATTAGCATATTTTTCACTATCTATATTTTTATTTATCATTTCCGTTTTGAAGTTCTTCGTTATGAGATTTTTATTTCCTAATCCCTCATTAACGTATTTGAGCGCACAAACTTTTCGCGGTCAATGTTCCATTGGCGTGCTGTTGCATTCATGTCGACTATGGGCTTATAATGGCTTATACATGTAGCCTCAATCGATCACTGTGCCTATTCATCGCAACTGTAACATCGTTACTAATTGCTAATTTGCTCGGGTTCTCACAATTCTATGTGGAATTATAAGCAGAAATAAATAATCTTATGATAAAAGCCGTAGACGAGTGCTTCATGATAGTTACTATTTATTCACTGTGCGATAAATGTTTATGAAATGAAAAGATAAATGTATTCTAGTATGTAAACATGTGCTAAGAGGTAAAAAAATTTGCATAAACATTTTGTCAAGTCATACTTCAGAGGAAAGCACCTCCAAAGCTATTGATGTAGTTAAAGTTGCGTATAACGTTAGCGCGAGTGTGATATACCAGGAAGATTCGAACGTATGTTAACGACGAGACGGATCTATAAACGTCGTCGAGATTAGCTCGCTCGTAAACCAAGAAACAATAACTCCCACAGAATCCGTCTTCTGTTTTTGTGTTGTAAGTCGCGTCATCGGCGGATAACTCGGATGGAGACGACTCTGGCAGCTTTTCCAGTTCTGTCTGAAACCACCGTAAGTCCGTTATTCCATGAGACATTCACAAAGCTAAATTTCTCCAGTATTAGAGCTCAGCTGCATAGTGAGGAAATGCTTCAATCCTGCATTTACAGATAGCCACGTAAAAATTACGACAAGGATCACACGGGATCTTGTCTCGTATTTCCATCTCCGAATCGAATTTAAGTCGCTCATCCGATCGCATTCGAGACATGAGAATCTAGTATTATTACATTTTGTATGATCATATTAATAAGGTGTAGATCGAATTTATTTGATGTGGAACCAATTATGACATAGATTTGTCTTCCCCAGGCTCGCCAGATTTCAAGATAGATCTCAACCGGTTCTCTCATTGTCACAATTTGTCTCGCACCAAAAAGTTATGAAATTTTATTTGAAGTCAAAAGTACCAAAGGCATTAAAAGATGTTGCATGATTGTTCACTCTTCCCTGCTTCCTCGGTCTCGTCGTATTCAGGTTCATATAATTCTGTCTCAGAAGCATTGGATCATAGCAATCGATATTTAGTACTCAATTACGTATCACGTTCGTCGTAGAAAAATGTTCAAGACGTGCCTTTGGGAATAAAATAATGAGTGACAACAAAGTGTCTACGCAACTGTATATCATTTTTATTTTTTCTCCAATGTCTTCATTAACGGCGGTAATTTTGTTTCGATATATCGGAGATGAAAGTGCAATTAGGCTGTTGGGAATATGGATACGGGGAAAAATCTGGACAGCGTCCGATAAAAGAAAAATTGTGCTGGAGCAACAGCTCCGTATACTTGATGGAAAGTTATTATTTACCTGAACGCTCGCGACCCACCGGTAATTGGTCGATTCTTAAGTCATACGATAATAGGGTTATATTGACAAGATCGAAGCGCAGGGGAGATGGCACAGGCCATAGGGTTTCGTAGGCGCTTCTCCAATATACCACGGTGCACATGCTTGGGTTATATCGAGTTCGCTGGCTGGCGCGCAGTGATCCAATCATCCCAAGACTCTGTCATGAAATTGCCTTCGAGCTCTATTCCGTCCACGTGGTATAGCCAATTGGCCACGCCGACCTGCTGCTTCGAACTAAACGGCAACGAAGACGTCGGTGAAACTTTGCTGCATTCCGTATTAAGTCGCTTCGCGACGACAAACCCTTTTTCTTTTTTTTCTTTCTTTTTTCTTATTTCATTATTTCCCTCCTGCCTCCGAAACCTCCGTCAGTTTTACGTCTTTTGATTCCTCTACTTCTTTCACCTCTATAGGTCTTATTCTTCTCCATTTCGACAATTTTTCTTCTATTCGATCACTTATTGTTTTCTTTTGTTACTTCTCTTCACTTTAGCCGCCTTCACTAACCGCAAATACGGAAGCCAACTGAACACGTGAAAAGAATGGCTTACCAGCTCAATCTCAACTATCCTCTCCCCCGCAAAACTTCTTCGTAAAATCGTGAGTAAAAAATGTATGTTATTAAAGGAAGAAGATTATGAAGAAATGTCTACGAGGATGATTGATCGAAAGAAAAGTCCTTTGCAATATGATGACTTTGGGGTTATTACAAAAAAGTGGTTTGTATTGCTCACAACGAATGGGTTAACCGGGTTTTGTGGGGTTTGATGCTTAATCGGAAATTTATTTCGTTCACACTTTGACATCGTTATGACAATTATTTTTAAGTAACATGTATTTATACTGAAAAAAATCTTTTGAGTTTAAGTTATATTTTCTGTAACAATCTCTTAATTCTTTCGTTTCCAACGTATGGCTTTCGCCGTTTACGATTTACCATGTTTTTCTAAGCTAACCTAATCTTAGATGCGTCCGCAGCTGACTTAGCTATACTGTATCGCATTTGCCATGAGTACGGGGAAACTGCGGAAAATCCGTACCGATACAGACGGCCGTATATTCTTCTGACTTCCCGGTGTACACACAAAAGTTACTTACTTAACTATGTACACCGAGGCCTCAGAAAAACTGACCTCCTGCTCACTGGTTTATTAGCCAGCCGGTGCACGGCTAAGCGGTCACCCATCCAAGTAAAGGTCGCAAACAATGCTGCTTAACTCGGGGCATCGCCAGAGCCGTCCGCACAACTACCAGTCTCGGTTTGTTTTCTATCATATTATACCTATATCTCCAATACATCAGTTCATGTTCATCATATATGTTAATATATTACAGATAAATCAATGTAAACTAATGAGATATTCATGGAATTCGCTTATTAACTTTCGTGATAACTTTAAATTCTCTATTCATGAAATGCTAGCCAAAGCGTGTGTTGTTCTAATTAGCAGTTTTTTTTGTCTGCTGTACCATAGAGGTTTTATCCCTAAGAAGGCCGCAGCCACATTTCTATTAGACCAGTTTGAATAGCGATACGGCTTATATAAGTCGAATATAAATTCTTTAGGATTTTGTGGGCAATTCTATCAGTTCATCATGAAAGCGCACTTTGATATCATCTTGAATTATTGTATTTCAAGCAAAAGCCATCGATCTTTCACCATGTAGCCAAATATAAAAGAAAATGATTTTAAGAGAGATTTCATTTTCATGGCAAAATTCAAATTTATTATGGTTGATACTCACTCATTGTGATTGTGTACAATGGTACGCTGCGAGAATAAATATGAAAATACCTGACTTATATTTGATGAGATTTAATAGCAAGTTGATCAAAATTAATCATTTCCACTTAAGATATGTAAGTGGACCCGAGGTAAGATGTCTTATCAATTTAGGATCGAATGTATCATCCGATCGAAATTCAATTCACAATCATTTATATCCACATTCGGCTTATTCACGGACAATTTGTACATAAAAAAGACAACCAATGTATTCGACCCACAGTCTCCTGAGAATCTCAATTCTGCAAATCAAAATGTGAAATATCGTAGCCATGTGATTTTAGGATGAACACATTACTCTACCCAGTAGTTACGGAGTCGGGAGTAAAAATACTTGCGATAAATGGGCAAACGCGTTCTTCACATTAATTGTCACCATTTTTATCGTAAACGCAAAGAGCTCTAGGCTGTTACAAAAGCTAATAACACTTTACATACTCTCCGCGTTCTGTGATAAATATCACTGTGTGGCAAAGAGCGAAAGGGTGGTCGGGTGGTAAACTAGCCAGAGGTTCAATGCACGTTCATGTACTGAGAGAGAGAGAGAGAGAGAGATAAGCAGATACACAAGACTGTGCGCCCTCACGCGGTGGTATATAAGTGGTGGTTTCACGTCCGTGTTCCTTGTTTGCTAATCCGAGGTACGCGCAAGTACGCGGCTTGCCTACCTCGCAGCCCCTACTTCCTCTTTCCTCTTTTACTGGATATATCTTGTGGGGGCTTGCTAGGAACTGAGGGATCATCTGCCGTGAGAACACAAAGCGAGTGAACAAGACTGTGGTATATATCTGTTGGAGCAAAGAGCGATCGCTAATGGGGTTAGTCCGTATATAGCCCCTTCTCTCTTCGGAAGCCGGCGAAGGCTCGTGTACACTCGGGCAATCGATCACCAGCAGTCAAACGGAATTCTCCCGATAGCGCGCGAACGTAACCGAGATGTGGTGGAAAGGTCGCTTTTCTATCCGATCAAAGTTGCCAGAAATCCCATCGATAGATCTTAGGTTAGAATTAGGAATTTGACGTTGATTTGGTCGGGCATTGCCAATCATTTTTACCTCTGTGATCCTCGAGTTATTGGGTTAGGTCAATGAATTTTCGGATTAGGTATCAAAACACTCGACGGGTACACAGGATTACGCTAACGTGATAATTTTATCAATTAATGCATTAAGGTTCGTAGAAATATTTATAGGGGCATGCGACTCATTTGATTTGTGCGAAGAACATTATCCACTTTGGTAGAAAGGTGCTAGAGAATTCTCGGCGAGAGCTTCAACTATACTGTGCCTGACCTGTACGCACCTAAGAAGAGATCTAATGGATGAAAAATAAGGGAAAACGAACCTCTTCGGAAAGCGATTAAGAGGTCCCTCGATGGGTTTCTTACTTTCATTTGTTCTTTCTCACCCTCTCCAACAGTGCCCCTTAGTTTTTCTCATCAAGCACTAACTATCGATATCAGAATTCATTTGAAACAATAAAAAATTAATATCGTCATTCAATGTACGAACGAAAAAAATAGCATAATATGATCAATAATTCAGTAAAATTGCAAATTTTCATGTAAACACGTTATAATATGAGGTGTGTCAGTTTGGAAATTTCTGCTCCCACAGAAACGTCATCATTAAATTACATTTGGTATAGCAATTCGCACAATGAGGACTAATTAGCCAGGGTATTTATTAAACGCAAAGCCAATCAAGCACTTCGATATACGTCCATGTCGTATATACCACCCACGTGATTTTTCACCCCCCCCCCCCCCCCCCTCTCCCCGTTTGCATAAGCCAATGACCATAACCTTCTACAAATGTAACTTCAAATTGCGATACATCGGGTGATTGCTGTACCAATGCAGCAGAACGAGAACGAAACGAAAGCGACAGCAGCTTAGGCAAAGCCTTCATGGATAAATCGATATCGTATAAGCGGCACGTTTCACTCTACTCTAGTAGCGCGCGATTCTCGGAGATAAGCCCTCGAGCATTCAGGAAGGATCTTGGTACGTATGCAAACATACGTGGAATATTTATGCGTTCTCGTATTTACGGGAGACAAGGACAGAGAACGTGGACGGAGTGGAGATGCAGCGAGGTACTGAACGGGATACAGTGAAATCTCTCACATCTTAACTAAACTTGTATGGCAGAGATAATGAAAGTGTTCACATTCGACCTAGCGAAAAGTATAAGCACGAACCTTTTGGGCTTTGCTACAGCAGCCTGTTCAAAATCAGTACTTATACAAGAGTAGAAATCAATCTGTCAATTGAATCCACAAAAAGTATGGCACTGATAGCAAAAAATTCTTATAGACTGGCCAGCATTAGAATCAGCAGTGTACTTTCACCTTGCACTCATTTCCATGTTTGTTCAGTAAATAATTCGATATCGAGCTTTTTGGAAAATTCAACACGATAGAGGAATCCATGAAAAATAAATAATTTATGAAACCGGTGAAGGTAGTTCGAAAATAGGAGTAATCGATTGCTTACCAAGTCAAGACTAAGTCAGTCTTCCTGTGAACCGACCTCACAAACGTTTCTGTTATAGATGCATTATTTTGTGAACGAGTTTCATCGTCCTTTCATTATAGAAAGTGTGAGAGACTCCACTGTAGTATTAATAATAGGAGCAGCGTACGCAAAACTATGCACGGATTTCGCGAGGTCGTACGATGGATTTGTACCTCCTGGTAGCAGGTAGGACAGATGATACAACATTCGTTCTCTTATACTGTTGTGTGTATTATATCGAACTATTCTGTACATATAACATATGGATATAGGTAAAGCAATATATCTCCACTGTATCACGATAAATGTGGATTCGTTCGAAAGCTCCGGGACTTTTGGATCCTCACTGTTCCATATTGCCTCTGTGACGTAGTATACGATTCCGAAGAGCCAAGCGTACCACAGCATCGTAAATCGTACGACATGTATAACGATCGGGCATAGTAATGAGGACAAATGAAGTGGCTGAATTATACGCGAATGTCCCTATGGGGTAGCAGGTAGAGAATTCGCGGGGGTGGAGCGAAGAGTAGGGAGGGTAGCAAATGGGGTGGCTGGCTCATGAGTTATTCATGGAGTCTATCATACCAACTCCATCCAGATTGCGAGATTAATCGAGCGCACTCACTCCTTTGCTCGTCTACGCAAACACGGTTTCCTCCACTCACTCCTCTCTTTCAAACAATCTTTCGGAGCTTCTTCATTCGACCCTACATACCTTTCGATACTTCTCCTCTGTAGTTGACCCTTTTACGCCGTTCCTTTCCCTTCCACACCTACATCAATGCCTCTATCCGGGACCACTAACCAGCCAACCAGAACATCTACACATTTATGGATTCCTTCGTCTTCTCTTCGCCAATATAGGCGCTGAAGGGAGAGGCGAACTGCAGTTCTCATAAGCAGCGGAGTAGCATCGTTGGATCTTGCTTTCTCACGTAGAAGAGGCCAGCCTAACGATGAAAGAGCTTCGAAGGAATGGGGATACGAAGGAGGAAGCAGACTTCTCAATCCTCGAGTGTAAACGACGAAGCAAGATAGTGGGCTTGACTGATGATCGACGGGAGAAAAGCAACTGGTATCTTCCCTTTCGACGCAGCAGCTGCAGCAGTATCTAATATACTATAAGTGGCACGTAGCGGAAGATCGAAACTCTTACAAATTATTTTCAATTGATTTATATTTCACCCCGGTTTACACGTGTATCATTCCCACACGTGAAAAGTTGATAACCGTTATGACTTAACGGTGAAATTTCCGTTGTCAGGGGAAGAAAAGAAGCCAAGGAGAATACAAATATTTTTTGTTTCCTTGTTCATTGCCTACAGCCTAAAACTCGGCACCCATTTGATTATTCGGAATAAATTAAGCACAAAATATTTTTACAAGTCATTTCTAATTGAATTATATATAGTTTACCCTAAACGTATATCAATGTTTGGATGTAATGAGTTGGTACTTGCTTGTTGGAGAAAACAAATATTTTGTTCTGTTATTTTTTAAAACGATGGCACATAACACTTTTATCGTTGGCGTAATACGACCGGAGAGATAGCAAAGGGTTTGAGGGGGAGTCCGGGGAGAAGAAGTAAAAAATGGGAAAGAAGTGAAGGTAAAAAGGGAAAAAGAGGGGACAATGCATCGGCCCTGTGAACTCGTCGACTCGGCGAGCAATGATTTGTCCTCGGCCATTACTGCCAGGCGAGTTAAATCGAGTAAAAGCACACCAGGAGCCCGCGTTAGCTGCGCTACTTCAGCGACTGAGAGAGATGGACGGTTAGAGCGAGTGGACTGGCCGTAAAAGGGTTTCTCACGCGCACGTACGCGACGATCCGCACGTGTACGTCAATACGAGACGAAAGGATGTTCGACTGGTAGGTGTGTTCCAGTCGCCCTAGTGGAAGACACGATCGGTAAAATAATAATGGAGCTAGTTCGAAGAGAAGAAGCTGGTGCGCGGTGGAAGAACTGAGGTACGAAAGAGTACCTTTCGCACTATACTACACGGTTCAACTACCAACAGGATATAGCTACTCAACGGCACAACACTGTGAGCGAGTGTCTTGTACAAGCTGCACAAGACCAACTGTTTTCAGAGCTCCGCCGAGAATAGATGGCGACATTGGCGAAAGGATGGCGAACGCAGCTTGAGTACGTGCAGAAAGAAACGAGGATCGTGGAAGACCAGGATAAATAAAGCCTAGCATCTGAGCCTTTTCGTGCGTCTCTATAGCGTGGACTATACATCGTGAGTGGTTTATCGGAAAGCGCGCGATAGTTACTTGCATCGTCTCGGGATACTAAATTAGGGTGTCGATTAAACCACTCATTTAGTTCAACCACGCTGGCTTCTCCCTTGGTATCCTGCTTTCTTCCAACCTGCCGCGAAGACCTCCCATAAGTCGGAACAGGCAAATGAATCTTGGCGAGGGATCGTGGTTGTCTCTGGGAGGACAGTCGTTTGTCTTTCCCCGCGATAGCCAGGAGAAGAACATCGCCTGAAATAACTCAAGAAAAGAACTGCGTTCTATCGGGGAAGGGTGATATAATGTAGCGGGTACTTAAGTCAAATAGTCATTAAGAGGAGATTACTGAGGTTTTCAACTTTCCTTACAGCTGTTGCGCTATTTGCAACGAATAGCTGTATTGTCCTGTACGATTCAAGCATTTGGGAATCTTGGGTTTACGTCTCAGATGATTTTCTTTTTCTTTTAATATTCTTAATGTACATTTAACAATTCGCTACATGAATCCATTGATTTTCTCGTAGTCCATTGCCATAATATGTTGCAGATGCAATTATTATTTTTGCTTCCTCATAGAGGAAGCTTTGTTTTCACGAAAAAATTGGTTTTCGAGATTTTCTTGTCAGTATGCTTAGAATCACCTAAAATTGAAAATGCGTCCGTATGCGTGTGTGTGTGTGTGTGTGTGTGTGCATGTGTGTTCCAGGGACCGAAAATTCAATCGTCGATAACTCGCGAATGGCACGATCGGTCGAGCTCAAATTTGGCACGCAAGCAGAGTATTAATTCCTCTTCAATTGCTGTAATTTTGGAGAAAATATATCTATTTATACTGATTTTTAAAAAATTTTGAATTTTTTTGAAAAATGTCGTATACTCTCTAACTTTCGTAAAAGTTCGCCGATAGACCTACATAGTTCTTCATAACTAGGGACACGTTAAATGCTGTTTGGTATTGAATTTCGACAGAATCGGTAAAGCGGATCGGATTTTATAGAATTTAGAATTTCTGTAAAAAATAAAAATTTTGCTATAAATCACGTCGAATCTCAGCAAATTAACTGAAATGTTCTACAAACGAAAATTAACATATAATGTACCATACTGTGTACCAAATTTGGTGGTGATCGCTGAAGTCGTTCATATTTTACACTATTTTGAATATTTGAAAAAATAGCGATTTTCGCTATAACCTCCGCAAAAGTTAATAAAGTAAAACAAAAGTTTGTGCCTAATCAAAATAAGATGTGCCGGTGATTTTCTCATTTATTCAAAACAAAGATACAAAGTAGAACCTTGCACATTGCTTCCTCATTTAATTTTGCTCTTCACAAAGCTTCCTCTATGAGGAAGTCAAAATCAGTTACTTCCTCGTAGAGGTTGCTATGTAAAGAGCGAAATTAAATGAGGAAGCAATGTGCAATGTTCTACTTTACATCCCTTTTTTTTCAGTTTATTGCCGTAGTCATTTGATAAAAGCTTTAGAACGGTTCGGTGTACCGTCATTATTGACGCGAGTACCCAAGATTTACTGGATCGTTTCATTCTCAACACCAGTCGGGTCTACACTTCAGAATCTGTTGTACAATTTATTTTCCCGTTCTCTTTCCATTCGACTCTGTAGGTCGTTTTTTCAACTCGCTCTCTCACCCTTCTTACGACGTCCTATCTAGCTTGGAGCTCTGATACACGGGCGAACGACCACGATGGAAACGTTAAACCCGTTGCTGGCCTCACGTACGTGCCAACACAGGCGGGACTGGATGGTGGCCAACGATTTCGAGTGTGTCTTCTCGGGTGACCGCCACTACATAACCCAATCGTGGTTTAAGGCTCTCGCTGCGGCTTTCTCCATCCTCCTCCAATGGATAGTGTCGAAACCCAACTTGTTCAGGGTGAGACGTTCAAAGAAATCTCACTGACGTCCGACGTCCGATGGCTTGCACGATGAGCTTGCAAGACGCAGGATAAGGAAAAAAGAACTGGATGCTGAAAAATTGGTTGTAAGAGGTTGGAGTATGGAATGGAGTATAAAAGAAAATTATACCGACATAATTTCGTTACCACGTTTCAAATACAAAAAGATATTGCGTTTGAAGGAATTGCTGTTGGATTTGAACTGAGCTTCTATTGGTCACTATTTATCGATCCAACTCTCAATGTTGACATGTTAATATATTTCTCAACTGGAATATCGGGTGATTAGGCAATTAATAATTTCAAGAAAGCTTGAAGGGTTGCGATAAACCCGGAAATTTCTTTTCATTTTGATGAGAATTTCTGCGAAATACCTCAGAGCACTTGAACGACGTTTTCATGTTTTCCATGAGCTAATGACGGTATTCAAATCTTTCTTATTTATTTGTCAGTAGTGGAATGTCATCCCATCGGAGAGGGCATCGTAATAGGGTATTATCGCTCCGACTTTCCAAGAAAAAGCAGCATGAATATAAAACAAATGTAAATGGATTCACACAGAAAAAGCAATGGCGGCCTTTGATACTGCTCGAAGGCATCGCAGAAAAACATACTAGTTTATTGATTCAAATACACTGAAATGATTCAATTCGAACTCTACCTCTGTTTATTAGTTAAATCATGAATGTCGAGTGTCTGGGTTCATTAGCACTATTGTATTGAAGGACTTAATCACATTGATTATTATAGTAATCTTGTTCTCCATTGCGATTTCATCGGTTAAAGCCTTGCAAGCTTCGATAACGTGTCAGAATTGAAATAGCAAGTTCATAGGCAGCCAAGCGTCGGTTGCTGGAGATGTGCTGTATTTCTTCATTCATAGAATAGGATGGAGTTTGGCGAACATACGACCGGGGAATTGCGGATATGAGGGATGCTCGTGGCTAGACGAACTTAATTCAGCTTTGCCAGTGGCGTGTGAACTCACGAGGAACGAGTAGTATGAGCATGCTGCTGATTCTATTCCACTCGCCATCCCTTAAGCTTCGTACGTCCAGTAGGGCTTAACGGTCTGGTGTTTTAAGTAAATCCTTGTGGCTACCAGCGTGGTGTTCAGTCTCGTGCCTCTTTGCCTCAATGCGAATGTACGAAGTGGAAGAGAGGAATACTCAGGAGTAGGTGCAGTGGCGATGAGGGATAAAGGAACTGAAAAATATACAACGTGGTCGCGTGATAAGCTGACTTTGCTTTCTCAAACGAGAACAGAGGATAGCGTCATTTGCCAGCGTTTCACCATGGGCATGGACCCTGTGCAAGCAACGCGTTTTAAAATGTTGTTCGTCCGGCTGGAGATTATAGGATTCTCGTTCAAAATCGGATAAAATCAGCAACACAACGCAATGGCAGTCACAATCCCTTTTATTTCACTGCTCTTTATACGGCCGAGCTCACGATGCAACGTAAATAAAGTAATAGTAAGATTTGCGAACAGTGTTGTCTAAATTGGTCATGAGGAAAATCGAACGAATGCAAATTCATCAACGAAGGAACAGATTGTCAAAACTGAAAAGTTTATTTCTCGATTACTTATATGTACGACGCGGTTACGAATCCGTCATGGAGCTAATCTCCCGGATGCGCCATTTCGACTCGCTCGCTTTTCTCGAAAAGTGAATCACTCGTTCACTCGCTCGGCATCGGCAAATATACCGATAGTCCCGAGACTCGTCGGTACAGAAACTCTCTTTTTAGGTGCTTCATTCTCCGTTTCCATCGGCCTTCCACAACCCTTCGTTCTCTCCGTCCCTCTTCGAATAGACATCCCGCGGCATCAGTTGTATATCGTTCGAACCAAGGCAAGGGGTTACGTATACACGCGAAGAGATAAAACCAATCACACGGCACTGTACACACAGAAATTTATTGCTGTAGATTATCTGGCCTCGGTCCAAACACAAACACATTTCTTCCTACGTATATCTCGGTCTCTTTGCAACGCTTCCAGTAAGTGCGGTATATTTCGCACTGAGAGCACATTCAGGGAATGTTCTAATACGGTGTAAAGGGGTCGGGAAGAATAAGACATAAACAATGAAAGAAGACGAGGACAGCTGCGCCGAGATAAAACGAGTACGGCAAGCGCTGACCAACACACACACAATACCATACGATATCTGTGCATACATACTAAGTTAGACGGATTGAGATCAATAATCAGATTGATGAGATTGTTACATGAATGGCTGCGAATTCGAGAGTACAGGATTTAGACTTTCCGGTACATCCAATTTTTTTTACTCTCAGATTTCGGCATCGATTAGAACCGATTTTTCGAACTTTCAGTTTGCTTATATTGCTACTTTGACCTTTTTTCAAGTTTGGGTCACTCTAATTCTGATGTTGATTCATTCGATCTTGGAGATCTGTTCGATGGATTTCCTTGATTTAGTTAAAATTCTTTCCTCTCCTACTTCTTTCTCTCTATTCTGTATCAGGTTCTACAGAATCTTATATTGTTACAATAAGTTTTCCTGGTAATTGTTGGCCGGTGAGATCAATTCTCCACAACATATTTCCTCGTCAGATCTAATATCCGAGGACCGAAAAATTCATTTGATACTGGTGACCTGATTTATGTGCATACATCTAACGCATCCAAATGACGTCCCAATACGTTGCAAAGAGGTTGGGAAGAAGAAAGAGAAACACGAAGGAAAAATAAAAGCATAATCAACTGTAGCCCGATGAAGCGAATCTGACAATCACAACAACACAAAGACACAAGATTATGGGATACAAGTGTCTGTACACACAGTAGGACTCTCAAGATAAATATATAGATGTCTAAATAGATATGTAAAAGACAGCGAATTCGAGTACATGGAACATGGATATCTCCGTATATTTTCGCCTTCCCCTACTCCACCTCTGTACTTGACGTCGAGTTTTCTTTTCCATGCTTTGCTTACTTGCCTCTTATGCTTTACCATCTCTCCAACTTGGGATGATTCTATTTCATCCTCCGTCCTTCTTCCGGACATACATACATACATTCAACGTCGAGTTCTGGCAGCGTTTGAATCTCGCGGAAGTAGAGGATTTTCACGAGACGTGCATGGCTTTTTATTGTCGGATAGACCATTTGAACAACAGCCAACATGGCAAGCACAACCCAGCAGCATCCTCGGTCGTCTGGGTCGGCGTGTCTCTCTATATCTCTCTCTTTCTCTCTCTCTCTCTCTCTCTCTCTATCCCTTCGCCATTCCTTCTATTCATCGTTTTCCCTTGCTCTCCTCAGTTCCACTTACCAAGCGTTCACCCCAACATCTCCGCCAACGAAGCAACCATTCGACCGACCACCCGCTGCATCAGGGAATGTCGTCGCACTGTAATAGATTTATACGTCGAGCGATGGTAAAAGAAAGAAAGGGCGGCGAGTGCAGGGCTAAAGAAGGAGCGAAACTTGCGGGTATATATATCGAAGACAGACAACGTTACCCTAGAGGACCAAAGCGGAAAGAAAGGATACATCCGGATGGGGCGACAGAGAAAACCGGCCAAAGGATTTCGTGGATGTCGACGACACAAAATCGGACTCGCCAAAGAGAATCTCTCCCTCTTCTCTTTTCTCTCTTCCCTCGTTGTGTCCATTCGACTATCTTGGCTAGTCGCGTTTGTGTATAACCTTTACTGAGAAAACGTTCGAAACTTTAGTAGACTCAAAGCGCCTGCACTCACTCACAAAGACTTGGAGAAAAGCTATGAGGTCAACGGCGTATATCTTGTGTGTCGAATGTTTAAAACGCTATTTCACGATTCCGCTCTCTTTTACTCTCTACTGGAATCCCGATGTACACCGCCCTTTCCAACTGTTCAACTGCTGAAGATACGACAGGAAACGATGTACCTACCCCGTCTACATTTCATGCAGAGTCTATGCCCCGAGTCTATACTTTAGTAGGTGTATGTGTATAGCGGAGAACACGGTCGTAAAGATAAATGAAGTAGTTGGCGAGGCTCGAGAGTAAGAGATATAAAGTTCGTTAGTGTGAAATATGGATTTCTCTCACACCTTTGAATGCAAGCTTCTGTCTCCATACTGAACGTGGTATATGCTATTAAAGAGCCTGAATATTCGCGTGAGTGACTAATATCTCTCGGGTTTATTAAACGCCGTTGAATTAATCACAGACATTATTAAAGGGAAAAATTATGATCAATGCAGCAATGAGATGGAACGGATATCTATTGCAAGGTTCAAAACTGAACTTAGATATTTGCCAGGCTAACCATAATGTCTTGTCTTCGAGTATTGTAAAAAATTTAAAAAAATGAAAATCCACATATATAGTGCCACTTGAAAGCTGCATGAATGTCCGAAACTCGAACAATAAAATTGCGGGCTCAATTTTCATCAACCGCAACGAGACCCTTTTTTTTCATTAACAGTTGAGAAAAAAGTATCAAATGAATTTTTTAAATATTTTTCGATTACGGCCAGCAGGTATTTTAGAAATGATAGATAGAAAAAGTTGGAAATTGCATTTAAAAAAGGGTTGAATTGAATTTTATAATAATACAATTCTTATACGTCAATAATTATGTACATCTCGTAATTAAGTATTTCCAGGTATTCGATCAAGGGATAATAACTCTTGATAATACATATTAGTTTCCCAGCAACATATATCTTAATTGCATAATGTTGCTATGCAATAATCGTAGTTCGAGCTATTGGAATGTTATCGTTTTGCGAGAACCGAGGTCTGATGTATATATACATATATATAAATGATGAGATACGATTTGAACCGAGCAAATTGTATGAAATACGCCGGTAAACTCGGAAACGTTGCTGAGCCGCCTTGGGAGAGAAGGAGACACGAGACACGGTGCATGGTTACGTGTCACGCGCGTCTACCCTGAAACTTTGAACACTCGTCATCCCACCTGCGTTCTACTAGTGCTGTTACTTGCAACGTCAAGACGCTGATGTATACTTCGTGTCTTCCCTCACCACTAATGAGGAGACGAGTGGGACCCTTTGGGATGGTATCCAGTGGCAGGGTTTCCGACATGTATATAGTAACAGCAGAAAATTAGTCTTCTAATAGGGTAAAAAATTCTGAACTATTCCAAGAACTCCCGA
Source organism: Clistopyga incitator (assembly GCA_947507545.1). NCBI lineage: Eukaryota > Metazoa > Arthropoda > Insecta > Hymenoptera > Ichneumonidae > Clistopyga > Clistopyga incitator. The sequence continues at coordinate 10,193,796 of OX382176.1, forward strand.
AATTCATGCTTAATAACGTTTGAGATACCAACGTACTGAGCTGAACACCGAAGCGTTTTTTTTTGGTTCGTTGAGATATTCTTCGGGTAGAGAAAAACATCAAGTGTCTTAGCTAATGGTAGCAATATGACCATAATCATTTGGTTTACTATCTTTATCTCGATTGCCACTCAGTTGCTAACTTTGATCATCATGCAAAGTGGCGACTTTAGTAATAAATGAAGTGGAAGTGGTTTATTAAGGAATATACCATTATTGACTCAGTTATCTTTCCTTAGGCGGGAAAGTAAATATAATAAATAGTTAAAAAGAAGACGCAACAACAGTGACCACAGGTCCCGTGGACAAATCACCCCACGTACAAATGATCCCATGGACAAGTCACTCCATGAGCGAAATATCCTCTGAACAAAAAAACCCTCTCAGAAGCAATTGCTCTAATTATATTTGCTGCAGTCAAGGAACGCATCGTTTATTGTAAAAGCCACGTAATACGTTGATCTATCAAGGAATGACCCATTGAACCCGGTTATTTTACAGCGCATCTGCTAATTGGAATATAATGAGCGAACAGGAAAACGTTGATCATATGTGCGTTCTCATCTGTATACTCACTTCTTCTTCATGTTCAAGGCAAACCAATAAGGGCTCTTTCATCTGAATGATTTTCGTATGCTTTGTACGGCATCGCAAATATTCTTTGTGTGACATGAACAGAAATATGCTGCACGTAGAAATTCATGGACGTTAACTCGCTTTGTTCACTTTAACGCCCCTCACAAAGGGTGCGTACAATAGATGACTACTTTTCATTGTCACGACTTAGTCGAACTGGTATTAACAGAGGAAATTTTCAAATCACATTAACGTAGACTGTTGCACCTGAACGCTGGAATATCTGTCGAACACCTGAATATTTCTATTGTTGAAATTAATGTTGAAATTATAATATCCAGGTCATCTATAGTGAAAACCAAAACCAAAAGCCAAAACCTTGAAGAACAAAATGTGGCGAGGAATGCCCGTGTTTTCCTGCGACGGGGATGAAAAGGGGTAGTTCTGCGGTCGTGTCGACTATGTGCATCCTACCTGAGGGTGCAAAACACCGAGTGCAGCTGACGTTTTACACTTTGTGGTAAGTAAAAGCAGCAGGTTTCACACTGCGATTATCCCTTACTCCGTGGCCGTTCTGTTACGCGATAACTGGTCCCCGAATTCTCTCACACCGGCAGTTCTCAATTATTACGCTGATTACGAGTGCCATTAACTCAACGCGCCGTTCGTCGGGACTATCCTATCGAAACCCTAGAGCAGCGAGTGAACTTCGTAATCAAATTAATGATGAGCGAGTTCTTACGGGTTTTGTATTGGAACTACGATGTTTGATGAATGCAAAGTCTTTTGGCATCTGTTATACCACATTTCATTATCACTTCCAGTTATTCTCGGTGAAATTTATTTTATATTTCAAAATATAACCTTTCAGGAAATGCTGTTTCTTTTAAATTTAATGTATTCCGAAAATGACACAGTTCCGAAATAAAATGTTCGGACAGATATTGGATTTTTATACCAAATTTTCAATAAAGATATACAAGTAATGTTATCGTTCAAAATATTTCCCCAGCTTTTCACGAAACGAAATTTTTATATTTTGGGAGAAAATCGGTGTGTAAATAAATTTGATTCAATTTCAACATCGAATAGAGGTCAACGAAAAAGAAATGAGACACTTTTTTTAATTCGATTTTTTCATAGTGTGGCCGAAAGAACGCTCTTTAGGTGAATTAATACACTATTTCTCATGTATAATTCATCGAACGTAGATTTAAACTTTTATTCCATTGATCGACATTATCCGACACCCTCTATATCTCGGTTTCATTCGTCGTCCGTACATAATTTGCCGTTCGTATATGGAAAAACAGCACCACTAAGGTACCTAAAAAATATTCAGAATTCCAAAACAATGAAACAATTCCAAAGTAAAGATGCTTCGACGATAAGCACGGCATCTTAAATAGAAAGGAATTCCTATTATACAACTACACTACTAGCCCTTTCCGCTATTGGCACAGTAACAAAGCAAGCGTGCAAAATTTTTGAAAAATAACGTGCAAAATTTTTTAAGAATAATGTGTAATATAACGTGGAAGTATATTGCCATGGTCATAGCACGTGCAGCCAGAGAAACAATCGTGAAAACCTGGACGATCGAGTATTATTCAATCCAAGCTTAACTTCTTTCTCCGTAACCTTTTCTCGATTTCTCTCTTTTTCTCTCTCCCTCTCTCACTACATATCACAATTTACCCTTCGTCGATTGCCCGTGTAGAAATTAATTAGCAAACCAATTTAACTTTAACGATTGTTCGATTTCACCCCGTTCACCATCGTGGCCGAAGCTCGGCCTTCGGCTGTAATGCCGCTACCAGGTGCTCACACAGGTGCTTTCGCAGCTTTTGCATGACCCTTCCGACCGGGAGAGCTTTGTTCATTGATAATAATTTCACCGGATGTCTGCCTGGAACTCGCCTCGAGGGATGCGCACACTCCCCGCTGCGGTATTCTTGCTCGTAGCCTCAATTGCGTTCGCATTACACCGCAAAAGTTTTCCAACTTAATTTTCTGATCGCCTGTTGATTTTACTGTCTCGTAGGACTATACGCCTTCAACTCTGTAACTCGGCGACAGCAAATTACTAAAGACACCACCATAATCACGCCCCAACACCTTTTTTTGGTTCTTTACGAGAATTAAAGTAATAGTTCAACCCATTAATTGTTAAATTACCTTTGAACAAAAATACTAACGCAAACAACACTTTTGAAAAATGAAGTTTACGTAATTCTAATTTTTAGATGCAAATGCATTTTTATAGGGCGTACTTCGGATGAAACTTCAGTGCTTGAAAGAAAAAAAAAGAAAAACCGTCGCAAAATGAAACAGCCCACCGAAGTGGTTGCGGTATTAATTTTTATCTGGATTATTAGTCGCAAGGCCTAAAATCATCACTCAACGGTATCGAGAAATATCGAGATTTGTATACGTTTCCGTTTACATGGGGGTATGTATAAGAATTTTCGATTGTGAACGACTTGATTTTTCCTCCAGCTACCAAGAGGATGATAATACAAAATATATTTTTATCATTCAGCAACGGTATATTTATTGTTTTCTCTGCGTATAATTATTTTCAATTTAGCTGTAAACGATAAAAAATTGAAAGATAAATATTCGCTGGCACAGTAAACTTTTCGATATATTCGAAAATTCAGTCAAATGGTGAAAGATGAAGTTTGCTGAAATACGAATTTGGGAAATCTGGAACTATACTTGTGGTTAGAAGAGGTGAACGAGGCGATTGTGCGGTATCCGCAACTGCATCAGTAACGACGGAAGCAGTTGCGGAACGAGCCTGTACTCATACCCTTCTCTCGCACAGGGGCGAGATGCGCGTTCGCGGTACAGAGTAACGAAGCTCTCTTGTAGCCAATCTCGTTGCCCGTCGTAGTAAATCCTGACGGATGACTCCAGGCTCCGCGGTCGCGAGCTCCTGCCCACCACACGGAACACTTAACTCGCGTAACTCTCGGTAACGTGTGCGTTGGCACGAAACACTCCTCTTTTCCTCGCTCCCGTGGAGTCTGAGTGAGAGAGGACAGAATTCGTGAAACGAGTTTTATACCTTGTGTTATGCCCTGCTGTCCGTGATATTGCCAATTTATTTTTGGAAAGAAAACCGCGGAGAGAAAAGTTTGATTGTACGGATGCATCTTCGCTGTGACACATTAACTTTAAAAAATCTCAAATATGAAGGTAAAGGATTATTTTGTGAAATGGGATATTTTTTAGGTGAATATTCATTTACTTTACGGAACTCAAGTCACTGCTATAATGGATTGTTGGGAAACAAATTGTAGAGAACAGCTGAATTATATCGATGCATCTTCGATATCATATATATATAATTTATGATTACTGTTCATCGGGCGGTAAAATTTTATTTTGTTAAATGGCACATTTTTAGATAACTTCTTCTGTTGCTTAATTGAACGATCTCAGGATGTAACGAAAAAGATTGGTATTTTCGAAAGAAGCTTTTTCGGCAGCTCATTACAAAGTGTCAGGAAAGTCTAGATAGTAGAGAAAGCAATAAGCTATTATTTTTCTGGATTCATAATATTTGTAGCTAATTGATTTAAAAAAATTGAATATATGAAGGGAATTGAGGTTTCTTTAAAGGGGGATCCTGCTTTAGAAGATTGACAAATAGATTATTTTTATAATTTTTTTAGACGGAAAAAAAAACAACCCAACGCTGCGAACTTTGGGGTATATTTCCTTATGTGTTGGAAGTATAAAAATGATTTTTTTAGAGGCGACACAATAATAAATAGCAGAGTAATGAGCCCTTTCCGTGAGCGCATTACTACTATAGTTTCCAATTGGTGAGCGTGATAGCCAAAAAACTAAATGCCCTACGGACTCAAACCAAAGTTTTTTCTCTTCTGTATTGAATTCTCTTCTAGGTGAACTAAGAAAAAGTTTGAATGATCATGAAATAACGCCTTTTTTCAGGTTTGAAAAAGAAAAAGTTTTTTCGATAAAAAACACACACACACTTAAATGTGCTGTAAAGGTTATTTTAAAATAATTTTCTAATAATTTTGTTAGTTCACGTAGAAGATAATTCAATTCTGAAGAGAACAAACTTTGGTATGTGTTGATAGGTCACTTACTTTTTTTGCTATCACGCCCGCCAATTGTAAACTATAGTGTCGAGGCGCTCACAAGGTACGAAAACCCTAATGACAATTTGAACCTACAATTCATAATGAATGATACACAGACTGTCAGAATTACTAAATAATTAAAGTTCGTTTTATCGGCTAATTGGTAAAGAATAGTGTTTCAGAAACCTCAAATCTACTCTGAAAATTTCAATGACAGCTTCAGTGACGTAAAACAAAGTATGTGACATAACACGCTCAATTCCGTTCGACCGGTTGCCATAACATGGTTCCTCGACTGGAGCACGTGCATCTTACTTGAGTCCCACAACATCGTCCCTACGTAGCAACCGAGTGACCGAGCTGGGTCACGTTGTACTGAAATACGCGAGTGTGGTTGGTCATACGACCGATCGGCCAAAAAATCCCGATGCATTGGCCGCTCTTGTCCCTGAAGAACTCGGGCACTTTTCCAAGTGGCGTTTCTCTTACAAGCCTTTCTAGCTTACGTCGTCTTCTCTGTTCAGGTATTATCGAATCACCGTGAACGAGTTCGCGGTGCAGCGATTTGCCGGTTAAGTCCTACAATCACTTGTAAACCAAGAATGTCCGATTCAGGACGTTCAATCGTTTCAAGTAGATACGCGATCCGTTGGACGAAACACGGAGGTACTAAAGTGGAGGGTCGTTTACTCTATATAATCTGGGTCAACTCTGTCGTGAATATCGATGAAACCCGGTTATAGTATAGCGAGTCTACCGGATTTTCGATAAGGTAGCTAGCTGAAGCTCCGCTAGATACTAAAATTAAAATCAGCGTGATGATTAAGTTACGTACCGTCGACGTTGACAGTCGCTGTAAGAAACAACGCCATACCAGCAGCAAGAAACGTTGTTATTGTCATACTGCACGAATCTCTCCGATGTAGGTTTTTCCAGGTCCTGCTCTTCGTCCTCATCGGTATCTCGAATTGATGATGATAACGTTTGTTTCTATCCGTTCACCGATAATATAATATCCTGTCGCGGTTTGTTATTTGTTACCGAAGCGAATGATACGCTAAACTGATCACGTTTAAATGCACGTTATCAACAGCTGCGCTGTAACCTAGTATTGTCTAATACTATTTATCCACAGGTGTAAAATCTACGGGAGTCCCCGGCGGTCAGATGCTGACTGACATTGCAGCACGGTTTTCCGCAGGAGCAACACGAGACACGCATGCGTCCGGGACCCCCACGTGCTGCCTCCATCGTTGTAGCAAAGCTCTCCCTCGTTTATACCTTCCACGTTCCTATATCCACCCACCTATATTTATCTATACCAACCCCCAACCTCGCCGACTACCACCACAGGGAAAACCCCTTTTCACAGGATCGCCTGGACTCTCGTCTCTCTTCATATCAAGGTTTAGTCGATTTCACATCCTTATTCCTCTTTATTTGATCTCTTTCTAACTTAGGGAATACCCAACTTTCTCCGCTACGTTTTCTCCTATGGGACAATGATGACAGGCGAACACCAGACTTGATGTCATTAAGGTGTACGTATGTGTTTGTTGCGTACGGTACAGCCTACCTCAATCTGGAGAAACCACTAGCTCTACGAGGGACACCTCAGGTAATGCGACCTCCCTTGCCAACTAGCGTTAGATCACATTGCCTGAGATTAATCTGGAAGTTTGACGTGACTGGAGAACAGTGGCTACGGCTATTGGCTCATTAACTCACGCGGATTAGATTTCAGGTTCCTTTACTGGTAGTCTAGACGTGTCAGAGCGTATTTTAAAAAACGTTTGCTGAGACATGCAGTTACTTGATCTCGAGTTATATAGGGATCCTTATTTCGCTTGATACCTAGCTTTAGTTGACTCCATGTCCTTTGTCTTCCTTGACCGATCTCTTTCCAACTTAGGCCATTCCCAACTATCTTTGCTACATTTTATAGTACAGAGTAATAATGACAGGCGGCAAATAAACTTGACATCCTTAAGGTGTACGTATGTATCTGTTGTGTACAGTACATGTTATCTCAATCTAGAGAAATTACTTGCTCTGCAACGAACGATTAGTTGGCAAGGGAAGTCGTGTTTCCCACGATTAGTCTAGATATTTGACGTAACTGGAGAATGAAGGCTATTGGATCATTTGAATTTGATTTCGGAATCAATTACTGAAAGTCTAGACTCGATGTCTCAGTATACATTTCGGAAGACGCTTGTTGAGGCATGCGGTAAGTTGGTCTCGAGTTATAAGCAGCATTTCCAATTGAGACAATGTGCTCTGGTGATTTTTTTTTAAGCCCGAAGTTAGTTCTAAACCGTAAGATAATCTGCTTATTATCTAACCTAAGAGATTCTCTAATATACCTATTATAGAACAGAGGATTTCTGTTGAGTGGTTAGGTTCTTTGAATTACATTAGAATTGGATCATTCCACATTAGTTAATTGCCATATTTCATTCTCAGCGGTAATCATTCTATTATATATTGATTGATTTCGGCCTGAGTTCAAATTTCGGCCAAATAGTCACCCGTTTCGGATAGCTTATTTCATCACGATAGAGTACACGTATCCGTAATTAGCGATATCCATAAGTAATTCAATATTAATGAAGTTAAATCAATTATATGTACCAGTTAAATTTATTGAAGTGATTACTCAAGAAGGAAGCTAGATTTCTCTTTACTAACGGGTATAAAAGTGAACTCTTCTCAATATTCGGGAAGGAATGAAAATGTGTTCTAAAAAGGTTATGAGTTATTAACCAATGTTCCACCAGTGTATGCCATTGTAATTTCTAATATTCGATGAGTGCACAAAATGAAGCGATTCGTAGAAGGACATCATCGATTTAAAACGTTGAAAACTCTCTCCGAGTCTGAAAATCTGTATGTGAAATAAAACAGAAAAATCCGACACATGGTTGAAACTTTGCAATATGTTTGAAAGAACATTCAATGGGTGCTGATAATCCAGTTGATCGAATCCATTGTATGCATGGAGATCGTCCAGCACGCTCTCTGTCCGAAATGCTAGTTGGAGTTAGGTGAAGCTTTGTACTGATAGCCCTTCGAGAATAAAGAGCGTGAATGATAGAGATAGGAAGTGAGGAAATAAGGCTCAGAGTACTCCGGGATGAAAAGCAGAAGTGATTGTGAGAGTACAGAAGAATAATTGTGAGCACTGCAGGAAGTTGAAGATCGTATCATGAGCGCGCGTGGATGATCCGTGCTTGGACGGCCTCCACATTGCGGAATCTCCAACAGTCGAGGTCTGAATCTCACGTCCACGATCGCCGTTCTCCAAAGTACGTAAAGACATTATCTGAGGAAATTAATCAGAAAGTTTCACCCTGGTTTTAATGATAACATTAATTTTAATGTCCATTTAACGACTCATATCTCATAGCTCCCGTGAGTACAGACCCACCTCTGCACGAAAATATGTATACCATTTTTTTACTTACTAACGTTGAATTGAGAAGGGAAATGTTGTATACAACACAAACTCGGACATGGTAAAGTTAAAAACGAAATACCTTCCAAAAGCCAAATCGCCTGCAGGAATATAATTGAACACAGATAAATTCATCACGACCGTAATCGTTACGACAAAACTTTGCACCGCATAACTGGGATGCTACTAATCAGTTGACGGTGCCAATTCGACACAACAAATTTCATCACGGCACCAGATGGAATAAGCAAATCTTGATGCAGCATCAATGTGAAACGACAAATCTCTACATCGCTAGTACCATGTGGTAAAGTTCGACACGACATACGTCCTACACGAGAAAGTTGTACACCGTCCGTCGGGTAGAAGGTTATCCGTTTTTGATTTCACTTTGTCAAGTCCGTGTTGTGTACAACTTCGTCGTAATCAATTGAACGGGTGTGAAAGAGAATGGTACACACGTTCTCTGATAGAGTTGGGTTCTGTAGAACTAGGGTATTGTCGTATTAATGCCGTGGATAGCCTTTTCGTGGTTCAAACTGCACATGTTTGCTGCCTTGCTCGCAAAGCACAAGCCCTTTTCGTTTCGTTCAGCGAAAAGGATCTCTCGTGTGGAAAATGAATATTCTCCTCCTGACCAGATTCAATGATCAGAAGGTAAGCATTGGAAATAACTCGCTATCTTCTTGCTCTAACATTTTGTCTACATGATCTCCTTAATGCAGATGGATTTCCTTTTTGCTTCCACCTTAGCTGGTACGCTGACCAACGGCCTACTGAAAATTCTTCTGACGGTGAACTGCGACCATAACGAGGTTAATAATTCGCTCGACGTAAGCTCCTCTCTCTTTGCCTCTGTCTATCTCTCGTTCTTCGTAATTACTGGCCGTAGAAGCTCACCGAGCCTGACTATACGAATGGTTAGAGGTGCTACTGAACTACTAGTACGGATCCTTAATAGCGAAATACGGCTTGGACACTAAAGGTGCTACTGGTACTGGTGCTTCTACTACGATTGGGCTGTACGAGATTTCTAATTCTGATATATTTCCGAGGCTATAAAAGGGAGCTCTCAGAGTGGCCGGAATGTATATCAAGGAAAATGGACACCTTTTTTCGCCAATATCACGTACATTACTTGCCGTTTTATTATCGGATTTCTAAAATTCAGGAGCGATGAATCGCTATGAATTGGAAAAGTAAAAATATATGACATTTGTTATTTGACTGATTTATTCATAAAAAATATTGAATTGTGTATCAATTTATCTCAAGTTGTCTTGGCAGATGCCGTACGTTGAAAGAACGATTTTTACGCTGCAAGAACTTATAGATATAAGTCCTTGGAGCGTAGAAAGGGACTGCCCTTTTTTCCTAAAAAAAAAAAAGAAAATGATGCTTACATTTGCGAATAATCCGACCAGAAAAATTATTCAATGAGCCTATTGATAGATTTTCCACATTGCGACTGTTGGACTGCGTCCATATCCTGACTACCAAACACGGAAAAAAATGTTTTGTTGCGCCAAAAATAAGGCATCAATAATGGACTGAATACACAGCTTCTAATATATTTATTTGCAAAAAGTCTAGAAATAACTTACAGAGCATCCAACTCCTTACCTTTCAAAAATAAATAGAAAAAGATGAATCGTGCATCCGAAGCTTAATTTATGGTTTCACTAGTGCATCCGAAATGATGATGCGCAATATAGGAAACGTTCTGTAAATCGTAGCTCGACGATACTCAGAACTCGAGTGCAATATGTTCATATGCATAGCATTCGCCCGCTCTCAATTTCCTCGAGCCCTCACGGCCGTCCTACCACACACACAGCAAAGGGATGAAATTATCTTGCGAACGTCAGACTCGTGCAGTCTGGGAGCATTATGCGAGCGTGTACACTCTGTCACATTTCTACCGTTGCACGACATAGAGTTGGGCGGAAGGGAAGGTCTTGCTGGAGTCTCCCGCTATCACCAAAATTCCCGGTACATACATAGAAGGATGCACAAGTAACTCGTCCTTTTCAGCTTCGCCGCTATCCCACCAAAATCCTCGCAGCTCTTCTACTGTGATTACGTACATAGTCTGAAACATTTTGAGAAAGACGATGAGAAAGGGAAATCGAGAGAGAGAGAATACGTCGCCTTGAAGCCACGACCGCGGTATACAGATTGCTAAGAACAGACAGCTTTCGGCATGACTTGCACCCCGAACACTGTCGTACACGTTCGTTCTCTGGTTGACTATGTACATCCTATTTCCACTTCCTCCAGTCGTCGTAATGTCACGTTCGTAGATCTTGTGCCTTTTTGTCTCATTGCGGGTGACGAAAATTTATTTAACACCTCGTCTTTGCAGATTACTATCGCTCTGACATTGGTACAATGAAGCTGCATATCATTTTCCGCCTGACAGAAATGTCACACAGTGAATATCTCCTTTAGCTCAAGTAAAGTGGAGAAAAGAATTTCATTGATGTGGCCAAGAACTTGTAAAATGCTATTTCGGCTACCAAAAATAAATGAATAAATAAATAAATAAATATGTGGACACCAAAAATAAAATATACACTCGACAACAAAATTATCGCAACAAAATTTTTCATCGAAAAATTGCCATTTTTCAAATGCTCGTAACTCGGTCAATGTTCATCTATTGAGGTAATTTTATTTTTATTTTGTAGGGAATTATGTGTACTTTCAGGAAATAATAATGTCCAATAGCTGCGAGATAACGCCACATTGCTATGTCTTAATAAGGCCGACAAACATTTTTTCTTAAAAAACGCAATAGTTTGCAAGCTTAAGCATTTGAAAAATGCCAATTTTTCGATGAAAAATTTTGTTGCGATAATTTTGTTGCCGAGTGTAGTCTGCATAGGTATTTTATTTCGTTAATCCGTAATCACCAATGCAACACGATTTAAAACGCCCCAAGTTGGTAGAATATTTGTCGTTTGTTGATTGTTTTGTACATTTTGAAAGATGGAGCAGCAGTAATTGATTTTTTTTGCATTCCCGATTCCCTTTTATTGGCAATTTTTCAAATAAATATTTCAATGTTTGACCAATAGGATATTGTCATGGAATTCACGGTATGTGCTCCATTCCGGCAAGTCTTTTCAAACGAAAAATAATTACCGTTCGGCCGGCCAAAAAATATTTAGACCTAATAATGAAATTCCAAACCCCAGGTGCAAAGTAAAGGTGAATATGAATATTTCATTTGCCATAGATCTTTTATCTTTCTTACTAGAATTCCTAGAAGAATTTGATAAACAATCCCATTCCATTTGTCCTTTGAAAAATTACGAAAATTCATTTTTCCGAATTATGTTTATTCCAACAATTATTTTCTTGTTGTTCCTTAAAAGTGATTTTCCATGAAACAAAATCCACCGGTCTTAACGTTTGGCAAAATAAGTTCTTAAGAAGCGTCTTCTATTCTGTATTCGGTATTATATTCTGATTCCTTTCATGCAATTTAAATCGCTGAGGGCATATCGATTTGCGAAGGTACATCGATAACGAAGGAAAGCCGAGACGGATGAGACGGCGTGCCTAGAGAATATAGGTAAAACGAGAAGCGAAAAAGAGTAGAAGTCCTCACTTCTCCAGTACTCGATCTAATGCGGTACCAAACGTCATCCCTCCGCGTTCGCACAGTGAGCACAGATCAAAGTACCTTCTCGACGATACATTAATGAACTCCGCTGCTGGATAATCCGTCATAACACAACTTCATTTATAATACGTTCTTCGATCATCATTACTGTGCTGAATTCAGCAATATCGGCTTCATTGAACTATTTATCGTACATACATTATCTACTCATTCCTACAATGCAATGTTGACTGTCGGTTGCGTTCCGAGTTTAATATTAAATCTGAAGAATCTGCCTTTTGTCGAAAATCCATTCCGTTTACTTTCTCATCGAGTTTTGGATGAAAGTACGTCAACGACAAATCGCTTGATGCCACTATTTAATTTTTTCAGTGAATTGGAAAAATTGGGTCGCTTCCTCGCAGAGAAAACTTATTTTTCGGAAAATTGTCTAAAGGCGAAAAATGTTTTGCTGAACCTGATAATATACCAACAGCTTTTTTATCAAGTAAATGGTTCTTTCACGTAAACGAAATAATGATAGGTAATGCTCGATATCTAATTTGGTACAAATGATAAGTGCGTTAAATTTTCGAAAATAGGTGTCCATCGGAGCATTGTCTGAGTTAGCACAAAATGAAAAAACCATTTTAAAAACGACATGTTGAATAAACAGACAAGATGTTAATTTAACCTCTAAAAAATGATTACCGCATCGATGCAGCGCCGTTTTACTCTATCAATATGTCTTTTGTATCGGACATACGAGGAAGAAATTTTGATGGAATGGGAAAAAAAAGTGATTGAGGGAAGAAAAATTGTGATACATTCTATAGACATAGAAAGAATTCAACTGTTCCGGGCGTGGAGCAACGATCGAGGGTCACCGTAAAAAGGTATGTGCGGCGGCTTGCTGTGACGTATCGAGTCACACCTGCTGACCTGCGGCATGAGGGACGTGTTGGAAAATATTTCGCATCGATTCGTAAATACGAGAGGCTATGCGTAGCTGTTGTCGCTATCGTGACCACACTGCAGAGGCCACCAGAGCTTCGCACAAATTTTTATTCGCTCGACGAGCTCTCGCACGGTGAACAAATATGAAAAATTAAAATGAGAAATAAAAACAAAAAAATAAACAAAACCGTAAATTATTCTTGGTTGTACGCGGTGACTGCAGAGCAATCGACGAGATTCCCAATCCCTCGGCCACTCGTCAAGTGGTGCGAAATTGCCCGCGGAAAATTGTTCTCGAGTGCTTCCCGCTTCTCACCTCGTTCGTCATTTTTCATTACCAACTATGGCTATTGGACTTCGGAACCAACGTAAATAAGTTAGTATAAAAAGGAAGTGACTAAAAAATTGCATCTCCTGAAAATACGTGTCATCCAAAATTTTACAATAAATAAATATATATTTATATTTTGTTATATACATATATATATTTATTTCTACATTTCATTTTTACAAATGCACGGCTCCCCCGGTCGACTATCAGTTATTGCAAGTAATGCTGCTTAAATTATGTCAAAGAATACGAATGTGCAAATAAATGCTTTTAACTATCAACCGAACAATTTTCCTTTTGTATCGTCCAGAGCCTTCAGAACCTACAAGGGAACCTATCTACTCTTCCCACGTGTCCCATTTCACTGTCTATTCAATATATATCAAATTTAAGTTAATACTCATTCCCACGATAGGACCGTATTATGATCGAGAAATCATGACTCATGGTACCTCTAATAATACAAAGCGAAATTCATAAACAGTCGTGTCCAAACGTTTCCATCCTGCGAACGGATGGAGATAGAAGAGAAAGCTGCGAATAGATCTCGGCTTTATTTTTCAGTGAACTATCTCTAAGAAGCAAAGTGAAATGTAGAGGGTTCATGGAGGCGTGACTCGAGAGCGTATGAGCCGGGCCAGATGTTGCAATATTAACTGCTTGCCAGCCAGAAAGAGAACAGAGTTGAAAAGAAGCAGAAAATCGATGGCAAGGTAGAGCAAAAACTATCCTCATTTTTCGTATGAAATGACGAATGGTCCGGCTTAATAATATTAATGTTTTCTTGTCTGCGAATTTCTATCGATACATCGGGACATTTGCCACATGTTTTCATTTACGCAACCAAGCTTTTATTCTCCAAACTTTTTTTATCTTATGAAATTAATTGATCTGATGACGGCTGCAGTCCTAACTTGAGGGTTCTATTTTCTCTCACAGTGCACCCTCTCACAGGTTTGAGGAATTTTCATGCATAATCTACTCGAGAATTGAAGTACTCGAATGAGTACTTTCGATATTGCTGATGCCACTCCACAGCAGACAATACATTGATAACCTTCTAAGCACTGATTCACTCGCATTTCAACTACATTCCAGTATATAAATTCATTTTCTTCTCCTGTATCGCGCCGTCCATATGACAAATCCAAACATAACATTTCGATTTCGCAGTAATTTGTTTGCAGCAAACCGAAAGCCGTAAAAATGAAAATTTGATTGTAGAATTCATCCACTAGATGTCATTGTGGAGCTATCTGTCATTAAGCATTATCAATTCTAACAAATCTGAACTAACCTAAGATCTAAGTTTCAATCTGAGATTAAATCTAACGGAATAATGAAGTTGGAGTAAAATTTTTCTTCGATTTTCCTTGATCAAGTTCACAATCAAGTCCGGTAATAACTTTAAATTTACTCAAAAAATTCAAGTCTACGATTCGTGGTAATGGTTGCAGAATCCTTCTTTCCACTTATGTCACAGTTGTGTGATAGATTGTTCTGCAAGGAGCTATTATTGTAGGACGGTGCGTCTTCGTCAAGTAAAGGTAGGGTAAGGAAGAACGAGATGCTTAAGGGGCAGCTTGCAGAGTCATGATGGTCGAGCCTATCAACCACCCAACCGGAAGTAGGTTAATTGACCGTGCAAGGAAGCCCGCGAGTATTCCCGACGGGTCCTAGGATAACGCGTCCGCACATTAATTCGTAATTGGTGTCGAGAGAGCGACGAGGCGGACGGCCCAATGGAACAGAGTGCGAAAGCTAGTGAAGGAAGGTGACAGGATATACCTGGTGGATATAGTGCACCTTACTACTGTTCGTGGTACGAGGAAGCGGGGCTCAAGCGCGTCACGTGATGTAGTGGCGGTAGAGCCTGCCTATAGACATTTTCCCCGTAGAAGACACATGGTCCTTGCTAATATGACGTTTGAAATATGGCGCAACTTGGCGAGAGACCTCCACTCAGACCGCCCTTACTTTTGTGAAAGTGGAAGGGTTCCTGAAATCACCGCGGAGCGAGTGAGAGAATGGTAGACACGTTTGGCGATGCAGGAAAAGTAAAGAAAGGGATCGGGCCACCAGCGCAAGGGGAGAACAAGACTCTCAAAAAAAAAAAAGCGATGAGCAGGAAACACACGAGGGTTGAATATCTGCTGAATAACAATTCCAGATTGTTTGGGGAAAGCAAACTGATTTTATACGATTTTCTTTTCTAATGCTATCAAAGAAGTTACAATACCATGATTATTATTGTTATTATTATTATTATTCTTATGAGTATCATTGTGGAGGAACACCACCAGTTCTATTAACCGTCACGAGATAGACTAGTCCGATCGTTCGACGTACTCTAATGGGGCTCGTACATTCATCTACCTAATATTCATTAAATTTTATCGTCGTCAGGTGTATTGAGAGTGTAGAGGGTGTAGGGCTCCCAGTGGAGCGATAAAATTTTCAACTGTTGGGGGAGTGAAGCCCAGGCTTATGTTACATCCCACACTTTGGGAATGTTCCACTTGTCCACGTTAATTCCGTTCACTCTGTCGTATCTTTGAGACAAGGACTCTCGATTTCTACATATAATGTCACATCTACTTTTAAGATTACTCCCAGGTCTCGCCAATTTCATTGAGGATATTTCGGCGTTATTTATCGGTGTTATGGATTCGGTTATCCACACTAAAGACATGGACCGTTTACAACGAAAGCTTGAGCTACTTTCAGTCACAGTCTCTATTTCGGAACATCCGATAAATTTCCTACATCCTGAGCTTCAGTGACGATGAGTATCATTGTGAAGTGAAACGGATACGTTAATAATGTCAGTTAGAGTTTCGTTGCTTCAAAATCCGTGACCTCACTTCCGGAAAAAAATTGTAGTGAAATTCAACAAAATCGACCAGCGATGATGATCTCTCTATTGCTGAATTTTCTCGGTGCGGGATTTCATATTGGACTCCTCAACTTTTGTATGCAGGAGCGACGAAATATTTTGTACCTTAACATCGACAACAGTTGCATCAATTTTGATTCTTTGCAAGATAGTTTGCGTTAATATCCAAACTAATATATGGGTATCATTCCAAATGAATTCCGAACAGTACCTCAATAATCATGTATTAAGTCCCTAAGCATGTGTAATTACTTTTATTAGTTTATCTATACGTATTTCAGATGCATTCAACCACAATTCTCCTTCAATGATTGGACGGGCTCAACACTCCTGACGACTACGGGTCTCGAGACCACCCACATAGAAATCGAAGCTTGTTATAACTTTATCGAACTTACACGAACACTATAGACGTATGGTTCTATGTGTGGGCGGAGATCCTATTTTCTGAAACCCACAGTGGAGATTCGATCGGATTATTACGGCGATCGCAAGACGACTTATTTTCTATGGTGTATGGAGGATTAAACATTCTTGTTAGAGCTACTCTTCCTCAACTAACCATCCGGGCACTCATATACACTCGTGGTGTACCTGATATCCGTACAATCTCGTCAAACACATCGACCTTTTTACCCTCGTGTTTGTCAAAGCTGGTCACACCGGTAACACTTGTCTCTCGGGCCAGTGTACAAGAAAATCTATGACAAGCTCTATTCGGTAACTATCAAAATCATCGTCACTTTACATTGCATTAGATTTCATAGTGCTGATGTAGTTGAGATACGTTCATAGTGGACACGGGACGTAAAATGTGTACTTCGAATGCGTGCATTTTCTGCTGAATTAAATTACAGATGAATGTACTAAAGATTAGTTTGGTATTAAACTAAACTAATCATTAACTTCGAAACTGATTCTTCTTCCGTCGTTAATTCGGTTAAACAGGCTTAAACAACCAGTGTAGTCACTCATGGATATATTTCGCATGTATTTCGTTACTTCGCATACGAATGCGTAACCTTTCCTTCATGAATCAGAGGTTTTCCCAACTATACTTTGCCCTTCTCCCCAATTTCTTCTCACCCTCTGATCTGCACGTCGCTTTTTCCGTATCCTCTCGAGTCAGGTCTCTCACTGTTCCACGTGACACTCCGTAGCTCTGCGTTTCGTGCCGCATCGGGTTACGATTCCTGGTTACAAGAACACAACGTGCTCGAAGGGACCAAAACCATGGGTAGGGAACCGTGAACCGATACACTCAGTTTAGATCAGTCTCACCCTTCTTTTAGTCGCTCGCCCTTTCATATCCGATTTCAAAGCCGTTCGACGTATTACGTGCTTCAAATCAAAAACATCGAACATAAGTTGTACACGTGGTATCCACTTTTCATCTTCGCACCTCCGTTGGACTTTGTTTCAAGCTTCCGTATTTCGAAAACACGATGAAGACTGCTCATCCGAATTGGTAGGGTAAAGCGGTGTAAAGTAACACGTTTCAAATTAAGGTGATGTTATGAGAAAACAAAACGGCTCTGTTGTGCCATGGTTACGATCAATGGATAAACAGTTGCGATCCGAGAACTTCATCCATTGCTCATAAAAAGGCAGTACCGACGGAGGTTGCTTATGCAAGGAGTCGAGGGAAGAAAGCTATTGGTTGCTTGTAAATACATCGTGACGGTCTTTCTCTATTTGGAAATGGCTATGAGTATATTTTTTTAGGGCCTTCGCCGTTGAACGATTAGTTTTACTATTCTATCCCATAGAAATGATATCTTAGAAGGAAATTCTTATCGAGTGTCGACGTCAAACGGCCGTTTCAATTTCGCACTTTTATTAGAAGTGATATCTTAAAAGTGAAATTACCACTTTTATCAATCATGATATACCTATACAACTTTGTATTCCGTACTCGCCGGGTAAAGAATCGTAATATTCTGGTTCTCACGATCACCGCTCAGAGCAGCCTACGCCATCCGATGCTAACTTTTTCGCTGTTCAACAGCAGTTCTTTAGGATTACCCTGGAAATTGAATGCTCAGTAAAGCTTGCCAAATTCCTTCAGCACCGTTTGTTTACTATTTGTGGTTGGTTTGCGGTTGGGTTTTCACACGATCCAACCCTTCATGGTTGGTTTTTCGTACGTACACGTATTTCTCATTGGCTTCTCGTATGAACCATTAATTTTTCTTCGTTCTCCGTGCGGTTGTTGCACCAAACCACCACTTATCGATAATTCTCAATTGGTTTTGTCGACCGAACAACAATTTTGACTGGCTTCTCATCGTAGCACGCCGCCCGTGTGATGCCTCTGTGCTGTTCAATTTCGCTTTGCCTTATCGTTTCTACATTTGCAGTTTCTATCCTTCTCTTCGATTCCCAACTCTTGTGATTGTTGTCGGCACCGCCTCGGTTTTTCCGGCTAGCTTCTCAGTCGTCCAAGTATCTGTAGGTGCGCCTCTCGCACACCTATTACCCCAGCTTTCCTCCCTCTGCTTTCTCTTTCTCCTTCAGTCATACAACCCTCACAGATGGCACCTTATAAACTTTTATTTTCGAAAGGTTCCGAGTATCCATACGCAAACGGCTTGGGAATGGTGCGCGTAGCCTTGGAGAAACGTCAGAAGGGGACTTCACCAGGCAAAGGGAAAGCGTATGTTCTGTCAAGCTGTCGCTGAAAGGGAGCTTGCCTGCCAACTTATGGGACACGTAGAATGCCCGAGCCAGGAATATTGCATCAGCCCAGCTTACGTTCACGCGTTTTATACCAACGCTTATGCGATATCTACCTTGTCTCCGAAGATTTCGCCTCTCCGTCATTTCTTCAGACTCCTCTACCTTGTTCTCTTTATTTTATTTCATTTTTCCTCTTTCTTCGTATGCCGACACACGGCGTATTCGTCGATTTCTACATTCCCTACGTGAATCATCTCTACGGTTCCTCACCTTGTCCCCCTCTCCGGCTCTTTCCAAAAGCTATACGAGATAAGCGTCGAAAGAACATTGGAATGTTACTGCCAAGCAGGATTTCTATACGGCGGAATATTTGAAAGGACGTTTGCCCTCGGATATTGAAATGTACTTAACGTAACGTAAAAAGTCGAACAGCATCGCATATTCCCGTATGAATACCAGCGTTCTAAAGTCAAATCTTTGAATTTCCTTGCGAACGGTAGTATAAGTTCAACATCATGATTCTCGTGTTGCTGGTACAGCTGCTTTTTCTAAGATGTTGAGAGCTCGAGAAATACGATAAGGAAGTTATGATATTCATATTCTGCATCCAACTGCACACAAAATTTCACACCACTTTCATTTTCCTGAAATACGAAGCAAGGACGTACATTTAATATTGATTTATTGTTGGTTGTTGCTTTTTCTAAGGCAATATTTGTGAAAACTTTTATATCAATTGTATCACTCATTAAGGCATTAAAATTTTCACAACTCGGTCGAGTTGTATCGATTGTTTGGTACATGAAGATTTTAAAAAATGTCAAATTTACATTGAAAATTTCGAATCCTTTAACCAATCAGTAGAAATTCGTCACGGTAAGAGAAATGTTTATACTCTATTTGCCTTACAAATTCAGTAATTTTTTCAAATCTTAACACGACAACTGAATATTTTTCTTAAAGCACTTTTCCGAACAATTTCCGTCAATTTTATCGTACTGACATAAAAATCTGAAATTACAATAATGTTAATGTTAACAAAGTTTCCTGTGAAGGACCGAAACGTAGGTAGGATATCCTACAGTTATTTGAGTTATATTAACAAGAATCCGATTTTTATTTGATTCTTCAAATTCTCCACCAACTTCAGCAATATATGAGACGTCGTCTTCTTGCACCTCTTTTCTTGGGTAAAATTTTTGCCCTGAATATCCGGCGTGGAGAATTGCGGGACCGCGTTTCCAACGATTATACGAAGTCGGATTTCATTGGCTGATGCATATACATATATAACGGTTCTCTCTACTATTCGCTCGGGCGAACTGCAAAAAGTTTTCGTTGAGAACGTGAGAACGTGAGAAACGATCGGGGAACGTCCTCAAGTGATTTACGCCGATCCGCTTTCGTTGAAACGACGGGAGGTGTTCTCGCGGATGGGACGGGAAGCCTACCGGGCGGAGCGCGACCAGCCGTGCGAATTCCGCTTGCCAGCCAGATCGAGTTCACCTTCTTTTTTTCTTCTCAATAGATTTCCTGATATCCTCGATAGACACTACAAAGATGGTAAAAATATATGTCCCTATATACGATAAAAAGATCTCGGCGACGCCACCACCGCCATGTACTATAATGCACTATGGGCCCCCTGATCCCGATTATTCCCTCATGAAAAGTATAAGCAACAAAATGATAATAAAGCTAAGACTAAAGGATGAAAAATCGGAAAAAGGAACGAAAGGAAAAGCGCGAAACAGAAGCGCTTTTAAAGCAATATAAACAATAATTCAGTGAGCAAGCTCGAAGAAAATGGAAGCGCATTTAATTCGAACTATGAAATTCAAGAATTTTTATAAATTTTCTTCCGCAACCTACAAGTAGTACAAACTGACGCTGCGATGATAAGGGCAACAAAAGAATTGCTCTGGTTGGAGACGCAACTATTGCAGAAAATATATTTATTTTGCAGCAGCCTGAGAACGCAGGTGAAAGCTCATTTAAAAAAAAACGAAATTAATAGATTATTATGACTAATATTATTAATAATAATAATGTATTGATTTCGTTTTTATTAAGATTATTGATAATAATAATGATAACGCAATAATGACTTTAATCGTGTGTTAAATAGTTATACAATTATACAAAAAAAAAGCTATGCCACCCCCACTTACCCCTTCCTCAATGTTGTACGGCTGGGCAAGATTCTCCTGCAAGACATCCCGAGAATTTCTCGCGTTTACGAGATGCTTTTTTCAATACGTGACGCTTTATCGGGACACTCGAAGAAAATTTATAAGAGTGTGTGCACGCGGTCGTAAAGCCGGGTAAACCGGAAACATCTTTGCAGAAAGCGATTTGTAACGCGCGGCACGTAGCCATATCGGGATGTCGTTGGGAGGGTGGTAAAGCACCGAGAGGCCAGAAAGGACATCGTGATATCTCGAAAGGAGAGTATCACCCAACACTTCTTCGTAGGCTGGTCCTCTCTCGCAAGAGTATCAAATGAAATCTTGCATCACGCAACGATGCCACCGGAGGAAAATTTCTGAGTGTATTGTGCGACGCGTGTATGTGTGTCTAGTCATTTCGGTGCGCCAAATAGCGAATCGATGTCGCACTCTCGGGGTGAGGCATAGCGTCGAGGGACCGTCGACTCCTCTATTGGTACCGCACCCCACCACCCCCCCCCCCCCCCCCCCATCCCCCTCTCGCGCTTCGGGAAATAGCACTGAAGGACCAATGCGAAAGAACGAGGAAAGATATTTGCTTTCTAAATGGTCACCGGTTACAGTCGTGACCTCCGACGGCATCAGAAACATCGGGAATTTATTATTTGGTTATTATAAAATCGATACCAAAATATGAGTCCTGTAGAGTTCCTCCATGCGGCACCTGATGTCGACCCAGACAGCGCTGCAGTTTTCGCATGAAAATGTTTGAAAGACAACAAGAGTTTTATAGTTGCCATCGAATGAGAAATGAAATCAGAATCATTCGGGTTAACTGAATATATTTACAAAATATTTTCCACCAAAGCACTTTCCGAATGAAATAGATGTGATATATTTTGTCCACTTCATGGAATCAGAATAGTGGAAAAATGTTCTCTCAATTTGCATTTTTTTTTACATTTTTTTCTTTTACTTGATAATTGGCTGCTTTTCTGCGATTACGTGGAAATGCACTTTTTTAATATAATGAAAAATGTATTCCGCGTGGAATTATGCTACTACCATTTTCGGATTATAATTGAATGAAACATTCTTGAAATTAGTTATTGCTAAAATGCAGCAATAATTCTACCCTTAGTTTTCTTTTCTTTAATAATATAGACACTAAACTTAGTTAAAAAGTCATGTCTCAGTCAAATTAAAAGTATGTGAATCCTCTTGTTCTCATGTCTTTCATCGTTCCCATATATAATACTCATATACAATACTTTTTATTCGTAAATTCAGCACTCTTATTATTTTAATTAACGATTATAATCGTTCACAGTGTAAAGTTTTCAATTACTTTATGGAAAAATAATTGTTCGATAATAGTTAAAACAACAATATTCTTACGAAGAGTATTTTTAAATCATAACTTAACTTAGTTTTGACAATTGAATTTTTTCTTAGCAAATCATTGTACATATCCACTCAGATATATATATCGACTATATATATGATAGCAAAGCGTATCATACGTGGACTGTAATGGTCGCATGGATCGACAGAGAGTAAACACTGATAGTTTTAAGGGTAGGTATTATTTCACTAATAGCACATGTCGATAAGAACGCAATTTTCGAAAATCAGCTGTCGGCACAGTAGGACTTGAAATATCTCTTGTCAAAGCGTAGAATCCTACCAATGTTGCAAGGGCCTTGTTCGCCTTCCCGGTAACATCGACCAGTCCCAGGCCACAAGATAAAGTCGTCTTTGCACTTTGCCGACTGTACGATATAATCCCTTTGGTCGGGAAAGTAAAAACTGTCATCGTTTGGCCTAATTTCTCCAAGACTCAAATTTGTAAGGATCCAGAATATCAGCAATCGGTGCAAAAGAGTGAAAATCATGATTTCCTTTTTGCGATGGCTCTGAAACAAGAGGGCACCAAAATCATAAATGGAACAATCGACGGAATACTCAGGTTCATGTGTATATTCTATTTGTGTACGAAATTTGTTTGTAAATTTGCTTGTAAAATATGTCTTTTTGTCTCCATTGTCTCCAACACCTTATATTCGATTCGAATGACAAAATTGTCTTATTTAATGTCTTATGTAAAAATTTACTTATTTTATTAAAAACGATCTACTGGAGAAAATATTGATGTACGTCAATCGCTTTCAAGAAAACATAATTCCCCCCGAATGTGTCAAAAAATAGGAGGGCAACGGTCTTCCTGGAAGTGTTTGCAGAATTTCATATTTCATTGTATGAAAAATGAAGTTTGTTCACAGTTAAAAAATATCGAGCTCTGATGTAATGATTGCAAAATAATTGTTCCTATAATACTTCGGCTATACATTAATACAAAAATTGAATTCAAGCTTCCACGATTCAATAATAAGCGGCTAAATTAGTCGTTACTGCTAAAATTACTTAGTTCAACTAATGTTTTTTATTTCTTTCTGACATCCAAATTGTTTTCTTCTGGATTTCGCAACCTCAGAAAACAATTCGACTTGCACTATGATGATGTAATATTTGAAACACGTCACGTTTTCTTACAAGACCAGCTTCGATGTGGTCTTTTTTCTATAGGAAGAACGGAAGGAGTGTGTGGAAATGAGGAGTTAAGAACTTTACTTTGTGGAACAAGAGAATTTCCCGGAAAGTTTACGACAAGAATAGGGAACAATTTGCTGCTTCGTACGGGCTCACGTGTCGTCGATACATTATCTCCGGCCATTTCCACCGTTAGCACGTGAAACCTTAGCCATAGCCCAAAGTCCCTCGTCGAGCAGCTTCACCAGAAGGGAGAAAAGCATTTCTTGCCAGGCTCGAGCAACTGAGAAAGTTGTTAATGAAAATGTTGATCGATCACACGCTTCACTTCACAACGACCGCTCGTACAAGATTGTAGCAGCTTGACGTACAAGTTTTTAGCATTAACTTAATAAGAAGGAACATATTCAATATACAAAATCATGTGGTACTGATATTTATATCGATCACGGTTATTTAAAACGATTTTCTTCCTAAATATGCATCCGTGAAAGTGAGAGCACATCAAACATTTTTCAAAAGTATAACCACTTCGTTTCCGCACAAGTTTAAGAGTTGCTAGTAGCTGAAAAAGTCCAGGAATAACTGAACAAAATCTGTGGAACGTCGACTAATTTAATCACGACAGGCATCTCGCATTATCACGTTTTAATTGTCATAGAAGAAATGGAAATTTTTTATGATCATGAATTTTATAGAAAATATAATAATAATAATAATGTAGTCTGTAAAAACGTTATTTCAATATTGCTTACGCTACTCGCTTGAAAGAATATGACGTGCTTCAAATATTTATGAGAGCATAGAGGCATCAGTAAATTGTTCGGTGCACATGCCGCGAATTTACTGCACAACGTAGCCGCAACCAAAAAACCATTAATCCGCAATTACCAACATTATTCACACTCGGCGCGAAATGCGGGATTTTTATGGCAAAAGTCCTGACATTAATGCAGTATATAATTTCTGACACTCCTCCGCAAATTCTGCGTCAGCCGGAATCAGGACACGATTGGTGCGCGTAGAGTATTGTGAAACTATTTTTTAAAGAGCAGTATTAAGATGTTTAGTCTCGGAATATTGACGTGGTTACTTCGGAAATGTGTCATCGTTGTTGATAATTAAAACAGACATATGATGCAATATGATTGTCAGCTTCCAATACGAAAAATGTCGTGTATTTAGAATTACGTATAAAACGATGTTAATATTTTTTATAAATACAGAGTATAGTGTTTGGGCACAAAAATTGATTTCCTTAATTTTTCCAAAATAATGCACGTTAATTTGCCTCAGACTTAAATAGTAAATATAGCGGTTTCTCGATTTCATCTTTTCGCGGTCAATGGCCTATTGGCCTCCATAATAAACAGGACCATGATTTGAAACGATGTAACGATGTTTGTCCGCCTGGAGACCAATAAATACTACTACTACTACTCTTTTCGCGAAAATTTTCTAAGAATTCCCAATTTTAACAAATTTGATTCTCCACTCCAATTTCAACTTACAGCTATATGTAACCGATGATCTTAAATGGACAAATTAAAAAAGTAATTCATTCAAAACATCTTTCGTCACTTCAAAGTAAATTTGATAGTGCAAGTGCAAAGAATAGATAACCAAAATGGTCAAATCACCTCATAACTTGCTGTATATGAATGGCCGTTTCATTTCGTTGCCTAAATTTGTTTTCAAGTTGCGTTTAACGTGATAGGAGGGCTCTGTACTCTAAGGGCATTCGCAAAGAGGAATATAGAGCAATAGAGGTTGCTGAGGTAGAAGTACCCATCCTGTACGAAGTGGACTGACCGCGCCGAGCTGACCTCATCGTCTAGGAAACTTTGAACGAGCTTTCAACGTCTCATGGTGGGATATTGACGTTGGATAGTGTGGTGGACGTTGGTATACGGAAGGAAAGACCGCACTCCATCGTCGCCACACTGGACCTCCTTCTCCTCTACATATCCTCTTCACTGCGAGGTGTAACCTTCCATATTCACCTCCCGGCCCCTCCCCCACCCCGCTCCATACTGCATTCCAGTTTAGAGGGCTCTTACGCGTCGACACGCCCGTAGGGTAGACCGCGAATGCAAATCATTTGCATAATTCACGTTAAACTTACTCGAGAGACTTGGGTCGTAGCAGCCCAGCACCTTGGCGACGTTTTGCAATGGCGTTGCTGCTGAATCTGCACACCTTCGGCTTTCCTACCTCAGCCAATAAGATTAGGCGATTACTTTGCAATGCTGGATCGAACTTACACGCTTTCCCAAGAAAACTTCCACTCAACCACCTCTAGAAATACACTTTCGGACGTATTTCCTCGTCACGTGACCACCGACATCGTAACGAAGTCTTTTCAGCTTCAAAAAACACTCGCGCAACTTGTAGCGAGTAATAAGCTTGCCACGTTCTGCGATGTAATTTCGTCACTTCGTCACGTTGATGGAATTTCTATAACTAAAAGTGTATACGGGGATAGGACGGACAGACGAACGAGAGACGTGCGCGAATGTCGATAGCAAATCGAGGAACGACGCTGAAAGACTGATCTCGCGTTTCTCGAATGCATTCTCGCGATGAATCAGTGGGAGAGCTACTCAAGAAAAGAGGGGATTACGAGTCTACCTATTTCTGGAATCGCGAGATCCATTCGGAGACGCAGCAGGTTTAACGAGTTCATGGAACACACTGAAGGTGTGCTTGGGAGGACGGAATTGAAATATTCGTAACTGGGCAAATATACAAAAGTGTGAGCTAAATATTCGCAGTTATAAAAATGTCGTTGAACAGCTAACAGCTGCTTTTTTTTTTGTTTTGGGTAGTACGTTGTATTGTGTCGTAGTACGAAAATATTTATTGTCAAAATTTTTACAAAAAGTCCAAAACATATATATGTCACTTTAGTGACACGACAAGTCTCTTGTATAGAGTATCTTTACTTAGCATAACGTTAATTACCAAAGAACCATCGACGGGATTTCTTCAGTCCATCCGTTGGTAAGTTTTTGTTATGGTCGAATCTTGGTTGAAAGATACTGGTTGGATTTGTGTGTCGTGCATATAAGTTAATGTTCGTCGGGATTCATATTTTCTAGAATTTCATTAACGGAATGTGCAAGAAACGTATGCCTAGGGAATATGTGTGATGGTCGTCGTATGCATAAATGTTGGATATCTTCTGAATATTTCTTTGAAAATTTCTGGAAGAAGTAATCAAATCTATTTGCAATCGATACAACGTGTTTAACATGGCGTTCACTTAAATTATTGGCACAATGAAACTCAATTGGTTTGAGAAAAAACGGAGTCAGGGAAATGATGTATGCTGAGGTCAGAAGCGGTTGGAACGATTCAATTTTACGTTTCTACGGATGAAAATCGATGCACGCCCTTTTTTTTGGTTACATACTGATCGAGTACCATAGCAAACTCCTGGTCTGGTAACTGCTGGATGGTCCCACAGGAACGCTGATCGGTAAACACGTTTACCACACGTATATTATGTTTGCCATTTGTAAACTCGATTCTATTTTTCGTACTGGTATGAGCTTTTCTGTGGTCCATATGTGTGCGAAAAGAGCGCGAACATCGATGTAATGCAGTGTAAATTGTCGGCCAACCTTGAAGGCAAAAAACGAGCAAGAAACTCTCGATTGAATCTCAAGGTATTTGCTACATCGGTACGATGACGCGATTGCGTTGAACATTAAGGTGTCGCAACGAAAAATTACCAAGAGTCGTGTTCTTAATGCCCTGTAATGTATATTAGACTGGGCAAAAAAAAACGAACAATTTATTTTTTTAATGGTACTCTAAAAATATTGTTCATGATGACAAAAAAAATTATTCTGAAAGTTTGAGCACTTAATATTAATATTAAGGGGTGTATCATTACAACGATCGATTTTTTTACATCTTTTTTATATTTGATATATTAATATTTTTGACGGAAATTAAATTTCCTGCAAAAAAGCTCTTTTAGTAAATTTACGTAGAACGAGCCGTTTCCTTGTAATCGTGCCTCAAACATTGATTTGTTTTTTTCAAATTTTTGTATGAATTTTTTATTTTTGTAACTACCAGACAAATAAATATTTTCGAAGATCAAATGATTATTTTTATGAGTAAAAGTAAATTGTTCGTTTTTTGTTGGCCCAGTCTAATGTATATATGCGTTTAAGGTTTCTTGTCTCGCTGATGTCAACCTTCGACAGTGTTTTTGATACACAGGAAACTCTTTCGTTAAGGTACTTCGAGAATTTATTGGATATACCTATTCAACTGAAACTTAATCCGGTTAACATTTAAAGAAAAAATTTAGTTTGATTGCATATTAGTGATCCTCTATGTAAAAATTCTTTCCCAAACTTTCGAAAATTATTAATTATTTTCCTTTCCGTTAAACTCGATGATATGTTCATGGTTGCATATTTATCTATTTGTACTTGCATATATAGATGAATTCGTTAGATTAAACATAATTTGAATTCCGGAAAGCCGACATTGACAATATTGACAAATGACCGATCCAGCAAATTTGAGTTGCGGCTACGATATCGTAGTCGATTATCGTATGACATGATTATTTTCTCATTACAATGGAATATGATGCTCATTTTGATAGTTCGAGCGTCTCCTCTATTGTCCCCTCCGTGTAATATATCGGTCTTAAAAATCCATTTGGCATCTATCAGAAAAACGAGAAAAAAGGCGAAAGGTCGAGGATTATAAAGTGTAAGTAAAAAAAAGAACGAGGAGAAAAAAAAACAAGATGGAGAGAAACGAAGAACGTGGTTGCGATCAATCATCCGCGTGAGACCTGAAAGTGTTTCTCGTGGCTGAATAAGTTCCGGAGACTGCTCTATCCGGGGCATGGAAAAATTGTATTGAATGACTTTGCAAATCGGGTTCTCCGACTATAGAATCCATAATTCCACCCTCCATGACAAGACAATTGCCGCGCCAATCTAATACCTACTACATCCGACGCTCGTAATAAATTTCACTTCCCCTTACACTGTTCTAATTTTCGTCTCTTTATACGGCTGGGAACTTGCAAGAAATCCGTGTCGTGATCCAAAGATCTAATTAGAACGAATTACAGCTTCCATTCGCTTCATTGCAATCGCATTATCGCCTTTCGTTTTTAGATATTGGAGACACGTACGTAGTACGAACCAGTCCACATTGTGATTTGTGACTTTTGCGACTTACACGAACATGTCGGCTAAAAAAACCGCCGAGGAAAACCCGCAAATTTGCGACAGGAATTGGATACTTTCGCAAATTAGGGAAACGTTTGTGCTACATTAGTTGGAAAACACAAACGGGCGAGTACACAAATACCGGTATTTATTTTTTTAGAACACAAAGTTTAAGTGGCATCCTGATCCAAAAAGCACATTGGATAAAAAAAAACTCTAGAAGTGTACAGTTATAAGCACACATCAATGAAGTTCCAAGTACCCATATACTTATGTATTCGTTGTCAGTCAGCGAGCTGATTCAAAAGTTCAAAAGTTATATTTTGACTTAAAATGTATGAGAGCACTTTAACAGTGCACAAAATATGATTCAGTCAAAAATTTGTCGTCATGATTAATCTCAAACAGAATACTCTCAGCTGCAGTATCTGATTACACGTAAGAAATGGTTCGAAACGGTATTATTTAATCAATACAGTATGTTAGCCTCGAAAAATAGTGGCTGAAATGAATTA
This sequence comes from Clistopyga incitator, assembly GCA_947507545.1. Lineage (NCBI taxonomy): Eukaryota > Metazoa > Arthropoda > Insecta > Hymenoptera > Ichneumonidae > Clistopyga > Clistopyga incitator. The sequence goes on from OX382176.1 coordinate 10,222,905, forward strand.
TTTGGTTAAAGAGATACTGCCGCAACGTTTTGTCGGTCGGTAAGTAGAGAGGTAAATGTGCTTATCTCAAGGCGCTACCGCGTCTCTTGACATTGAATACTCAAATTGACTACGGAAGTACGAAAAAAATTCATTTACTGGTAATTTTTGAGTTGATGAAAAAATGACACGCAAAAATAGTTTTTTAGTATTATATATACCGCAACAAAAAGCTTGTTCCATTTACTAAGTAAACACGCATGATTTTTTTCTGGATTATAATCATTAATATTTTTATAAGGAGCAAATAATTACCTACCAGCTTATGAACGTATTTCTATTCGTGCAGCAGAAACGACCATAGTAATAATAGTTATGACAGACTGAGGTTTATGTGCAACTAAACATACGCACAAAACACAGAACTACATTCTCTTGGAGCAACATTGTGAATCTTCGTGCCGATCCATGAGAGTCGTGGTCTTCTCTATACAGTGTCCTTATTAGTGCTGAGCGTAACGCTTCAATAATTATTACTTACGACCCGAGCAGTAAATTATCGATACAGTCATATCTTTCACCACAGGAACGCCGAAAGACAATCCTTATCATTTTGCTGACCCATTGGTCTTGCCCCACAGGCTTCACCACTACTACTTCCCCCCACGTTATAGGTGATATAATATACGCACCATAAAAACTCTACATTAACACGAAGAGAAAAATGTCTGCGGACGACTGGCAGAGCTGTATTAATTGGGAACGACGTTTAATATACAATTTTTCTTCCCCTTCTCTATACGTGAGGGAGCATGGGGCAAAATGGATAACAATCATTTGGGTTTTCCCATGTTCGGGGCAGAATCTTTCGGAGCTTTTTTTGTTTAAATACGCTTTTATAAACGATCGAACATTTTTCGAGAATATTTGAAAAATTGAAATGTTCCATCTTCGAAATTCTAAATAGAAAATAGAAATAAAATTGTTAAACGCAAAATGAAAATGAAAAACTAGAAATATGCCTAATGCAGGATAAAAAATTCTAATTAAAACGGTAAGATTCTAAATTTGCATTCGACCTGTTTATATGAGGTTTTTGCAGATCAGGGTTTTTTAGTTTTTTGGGTTTCGATAAATGGAATCAGAGATTCTTTTAATAATATCTGCATCACAAATTCAAAGTTATTCAAGATCTGCAATAAAATTAGCGTAGTTATAGAAACTAATTAAAAATTCATGACTTTGCAGTTGACACATTTATTAACAATATTTATGGGTTTGGAAACATGCGACTGAAAGTTTTCGAAAAATATAAGCAGTTTGGTCTTGCCTTAGGAAACTTGAATTATATTGAGACGTAAAAGTGGGCAATATTTTGTAGTGATTCATACATGCAATCTGCATGCCATCTAGCAAGCGGCAAGTCTTCTCCGCCTCTCAACGCTTCTCAGTCATGAAGGGATACATAAATTCTGATACATAAAAACGCCACTTAACATACGAAGATATGAAATAAACTAAACCACCAGGATCCTCATTAACATAATTTTGAAAATATTAATAAGCCAAACTCTGACTTTCAACTCCAAAATACGCATTTCAAGCTTCTAGGCAGAATAAAAAATCACTTTTGTAGCAAGTTTTGCCTAACGTGATATTTTTTTCCCGAACGCCTCCGTAACTTTATGTAAAAAATATCTTACTTTCTACACATTAAACATACTCAGTTTTTTTTTAATTAATAAAAAACATCATTTTCAAAAACTGCACAAAATTCTGAATCGTAGGTATAGAAAAATGTCCAAATCATTTTCATTTGCTAAGAAGTTAGGTTACCTTTTAGATTTCGATTATACGAAGTGTTCGAAATTTTTTCCGAAATTCACCGTCGGCTGAACCGCTCGTACATCCTCAAAAATGTCGTACATCGATTAAAATTCGAAGGGCCATTACATGATCTGAAGGTGAACTAGCGCGAGTACAGACGACGAAATCGTCGGATGAACATGGAGATACGGCGTGAACAACTAGGTGGCGCTGTTTGCGAACATGTAGTCCTGCAGCTTGCATTACTTTACATACAAGAGTGAAAGTATAAAAGTCCGCCATTTAAACAAGAAAAACTCCTTATTTCAAAAGCCTCAGAACGGAGTCACGTGACAATATATATGTATATATATACACATATATAACGAGAGTATAAAAAGAGCGGGAAATGAACGTTATGTATTTATGTATGTATGCATTCATTGTCGAGTGTATATTGCATTGTATATAAGCATAACAACTGCGAACTCTTTATACTACCGGAGAAAAACAGAAATTCGTTTTGCCTGGAGTTCCCTTTTCCTCTCCACCTACTTCGCAACCTCGTGCGCTAACCCATCCCTTTTTCTTTGCGTTCCATAGCAAAGAGCCACCGACCCATCTCCTCCTTCCCCTCGCACCGCTCGTTTTTCTTCTCGAGCGACTAACTTCCTGGTGCGGGCTGCCAACTCGTTATACGGAAACTCATAGGATCGGCAGAATCGAAAATAATGTTAGAACGCGAGCTGAGCGTAGTACGAGTATGGACACAAAGAAAGAGAATCGAATAATTTGCCTGAGATCGGCTGCGAAGACAGGGACCGCTATATAGAAGTACAGAATCTGAAGAAAAAATTCTTTCAATCGTACTTTTTTTTATGCTCAGTACATCCGGTTTTTTTACTATTGACTTAGAGGCGATCGCACCAACTTCTTGAATAGAAATTGGAATCGGATTCCTCGAATAATATTACGTGAACTGAACGCAGCAAAAGAAAATTGTCTTGCAACTGTTTTCTGAAAAGATTCATATGTTCACTTTAAATTATGTTTAATAGACATTAAGCATCAAGAGAATCAACCGTATTTAACTCGAGAATAACTTATGTACGAATAAGAGGCGTCGAATAATATATATATATATGAACCGGTGCGGAACAAATCAGTCCAGGAAAGAGTCCGGATGGTGTCCGGGCAATTCTGGCGGAAGTACACAGTGGACTTTCGTATGGACCTTGGGGTTTGATCCGATCCCAAGATCCGTTCTGGAGTCTTCCAGTCCATTCGGGACTTCTTAAACCTATCACAACCCCAACAGTTATGCTTCTGAGAGATCGAGAATCAGGCCCAGGTCGAATTGGTGTGAATTTCCTCGTATATAGAACAATAAAACAAAGTATATTAGTCAATCCATCGTGATTTTGATTTTATTTCATTTTTTCGTTGATAAAATGATTTTCAGTAAATTTTCCGATTCAAAAAGATTTCAAATTCTAGTTTCGTCCGATAATTTCTCTTGAAAATTTGTAAAAAGTTAAAAATGGGTAATAGGAATAAAAATGTTCAATAGTGCTAAAGTTATGTCAACAATTCAACGAATTGCGGATTCAATCGGAAGGATCAAGGGTCAGATCGGGTTGAAGGCAGGTGGAATTGCCTATATACATACATTGTTACAGTATGGTCGAGGGTGCCCGTGCAGTTCGAGTCGGCAATGCGCAAATCCATTTCAGTTTCACGTCATAGACTGCGCTCGCACCCACTCACCACGACAGCAAACCCACCAGTGAACCAGCCATGGATGTTATCAACGTCGGATGTGATTTACGATATCACACACTGTATAGCAGTGGCGCCTTGGAAGCACAACCTGCATGCAGACTGAACACATTAAATTTCTAAGCAGCTTGGGTAACATCACGCGACTCGAGGCCATAGAGTCGATGACGAAGAGGAAGACGACGCACCATTCGCACAGCTACCTTTACAGGAGTCCTACTTGAGTTCTCTCCTGCCCAGCTATAGCAACCCCCTTATTCCTCGAAGCCGGTATATAAGGCTGGGCTTAGGTCTTACAGAGAGTTTACTACCCTCGTGGTGAGTGTCTACCTCCGGCTCTAAAATCGTGAGCCAAGCAATTAATACCAAGCTGAGCCAGCCACGCGAATCGCTAAAGCTCTCCTCGCACACTACCCATTGTCGTATATTTTTCTTTCGGCATTTCGCGATTCAATTAGATTGGGAAACGTACGGGTTTGAAGATAAAACTAACGGCCCAATTTTTACTAATGGAAATAACAAGAAACGGCGAAAACAAACATTTCCAATGGGAAATTTTTATTTCTCGATAAAGTTAAGGTATAACAAATTCGTGTGCAAATGGAAAACATGAATGTGACTTCCAGCGAACCGAATATGAAGCGAATATTTTCCATTATTTTTTGGCCCCGTGGAGCGGTTCACTAATATAAATACGATTTTTCTAAATCATGATGTAGCAATATCGACTTTTTTGTATTCGTTGTATCCGTTCTATCAAGGCTTGAAATGCAGTGTGCCAATTGAAAAGTTGATGATTTTTAAAAACATTGATAAATTCAAAAACTCACAGCATCGCAGAATAACTTTTTGATAACCTTTCTATATTTTCATATCCCTTTCTCATAGCGGAAGCTTTTCGTTAAAAAATATTTTTCGACATTTTTATGACAGAAATGATTCAAATCGTCGAGAGCTTAGAGAAAATATATGTATGCGTCTATAAAACAATAAAATATTATACTTAATGTACAGACAACATTCAACGGCAATAACATGCCGAAAAAAATCAATTGAGTAATTATTTTTAGTTCCGTATATTCCGCTAATACAACCACTTACTGCTAATTAATAAATAATTGATTAATAATGGGATTACTCTATTTCAGTCGAATTCTTCCAACATTCGTTCTGTTCCTTCTGCTTAATGCGCTGTGATTCCTTGTTTCAACCAATTACGCGTTATTCAATTTGATCTACATTTCAATGTAGTGTCGATATTAAAACTTATTCATTTTCGACGCTTATTTACGACTGATAAGATGGGGAAACCGGCCGGAAAATGGGGCTGTAAAATAGCAGCATAGAAGATTGCGCAGGCCATAAAAGTGTGAGAGTAATTTTCGCGTGTTAAATACTACATCTTCTGGTATATTAATCGAGTTTAACATTCTGTTCTGCCTCTTCATTTCCATTATTCTCCCGTTCGTGATGGAATATATAAATTAATGATCAAATACGGTATTATTAGTTAACCGATAGCGGAATTGATGATTTATTAATATGCATGCAGGGCATTTAGAATATTACGAAATTGTAATTATGAAAATTGTTTATGGGTCGTTCATTGGTAATTGCATCTGAATAGTGATTCAAATTTAAATTCAATCCCGACAAAATTCAATAAAACCTTTGTCAACATACAAATTAAGTACATTTTACTCACACGCCTTATTATTTAAGCCTTCATCGTAAATAACTATATTGTGATTTACTTTTTAATTACACAATCCTCACATGTTATAATCCAATCACGCAACAGTTAGTTGCTTATTAATATTCTTCACTTCGTGATAACAATGTGAAATTTTTGTAGCAGCATTTTATAAACTTGTTAATAAAGGAGAGTAAAAATCGTAACGTACAATTATACATAACCATCACATCCATTAAAAATTATGTATTGTTGCAGTCATTAGAATGCTCAGTACTTCTAGAATGAAAAAAAGTATATAGTTTTCTATAAATGAGGTTTACCACGTGATGTGAAGATTTCTGTTAAGCTATAAGAAATCACAAACGTGCGAACGATTCTATTCTTAAGAAAGTTATCAGAGGCAAGCATTGTAAAATGATGACAATGCCAATGGCAAATGGCATGGTAGTTCTGAACCGAAACAAGCTTGGAAAAGTAAACTTCACGCATGAACCAGGCATTAATTAAATGCTAGAATGCTTAAATAATACGCACTGCATGAACCTCATGTCGTTAAGAGATTTATAGATATTTTGTTGAATATTCAAATATTCATATCTATTCAGAGATACAGTTTATACTCTGATAATCTGTAAAACATCAACATAAATAATTTCTTCAGAATTTCACCTGTAATGCATATTTTACTATACTTAAAAACACCATATGATTTATATACAATATATTCATGAAAGTTTTTTTTAATTATACAAATTTACTTGATGTGCCTCTTCATTCGAGTAACTTTGATTATAAACATAAGCTCATGGCAAAAAAAAATCATTCTATGTTGATGAGAGGATTTTCAAAAGTTTGTAACGAACCGTAGTTCCTGAAGGTGTTTTTTTTTCATGGTGTTGCTATGTACATCGATAAACTGTCTACTATAGGATACCTTGGGAAGATTCGCTAGTACGGAAAATCCCGCAGGACAGAAAAATGTCTTCTTTTCGTTGAAAATCCCAGCGTAGTGGTTCTTTCCCTTCATCGCGGTCACATAACGCCGATGACCGCCTCGGAAACTTCGAGCCCCATATAATAGCGGCGTACCACGTACGTAGAGGATACTACCCTCTTGTGCAGAAAATGCGAGAGAGAAGAGAGTCGCCAAAGCCGCTAAATTATGGGCTTAATTCCGCCTCTCGAATTTCGCTTCCCCTCAGGCAACTCCACAGCTGCTGCAGCATCGTTGCGCATTCGCATCTACCGGGGGCTCGCGTAACCAGTTGAAATCCAGTGTCCGGATGAAAGCACGGGCAATATTTTCACCAAAGTATAGACAATGGAGGCGGCAACTTTCGAGGTCTGACTGTTTAATAGGCCCGAGACCTCTCGCAGTTTCTGGAAACCGGAACCCGCGTCCGGCTACCAACGTAAGTAACCACTTATGCGTTGCTGTTGGAGACCCTGTATCATGTCCCTGTCCCAGAACCACCGCAGCACTCACCAACGATGTATGACCATTCTCTGCCATTTGCCATTTTCCGTCTAAAAGTAGAACATGTGGAAGGTAAACGGGCTATTCCAAAAAAAAAACGAAAGATCGATTCTCTACGCTTTATTTTTGGATAATTTAATTTTTATAATGCGATCAAATGAGGAGCAACATTATCTTGGGGTTTCTTAATTTTTGTAAACAATCTTGGACACAATAAATTCGTTTTGCACTAAAAGTCTTTTACTAAAATAGTTATAACTTGAAGTTTTTTTGGAATTGCCACAGAATATTACGTTGGTTTCCTTAATCATAGTTGAGTTATGAATTTATACAAATTTATTACGCTGCAGCCTCGAGAATTATATTTTTCTCCATACTTTTTCAGTCTTACCAATTTTTTGGCCATTCAATTTTACGCGATCTCACAGCCGTGAAAATCAAAATATCTTCTTATCATAATTTGGATCATATCGATTGAACAGCAGCCGTGACCGGTGCAGAAACTAAGTCGTTGGTAGTACATACTGTGCAATACATACGTGCAAACGGCACGATGTACGCAGAAATTGATAGGCCAAACTACTTTTTTCTGTGTTAAAATGGATTTATTGAGAGGACATTAAAAAAAATTGTTCTCTTAATCCGCCTTTGAGTTATCGGCAGCAGGAATAAAGTTGGAATAGGGAAAAGAGTGAATAGGAACATCAAGAATAGCGAAAAAAGGAGCAGAATTGCAATTGAGTGTCTAATGGGACGAGCCGATGCAATTGGATCGACTTAACACCGTTCCAGTTACCTTACATCTGAACACCACAATCCAATTCCCGAACACATCAGAAAACACGGTGAAGCATGATCGCAACGAGAAACGCGTAGTAACTGGCGAAATATACTCGGAAGTGCGAGAAAGAGTGTGAGAGAAGAATAAGAGATGGCAACGACTGTTGTTGTAAGGGTCTCTCGTTTCTCATCGACTTTTTCACAGCGTATTTTGCTAGACACGCTTTTCTCTCAGATGCGGAGGTCTTGGGTTTCGAAGCGTCCAGTAACACACCTCTTGGTGGATTTCATGGTACGTTTCCCTTCTCGTTTACGTACCATTTACCCAACCTTTTTACGATCTATTTTCGCTCGTCCGCGCCCGTAAAATTGCAAGATCCTCCTGCGCTTGCAGTAGTGTCCATGGATCCCTTCAGCAACCTGTTCCCATGACACCTTTGCTCGTCTCGAAAGTATGATCTCGTCTCTCGTCGAGGGAAACACTTGAAGAAGGCACGCGTAAGAGTTTAACGACAATACGTGACCCGTAAATATACACTTTCCGCACACGTGTCATGTATGATGAAGTCCTTTCGTACTCCATATCTACGTCGGTGCAGCGAGTTGATATACATAGCATGAAGAGGATCGTATCTGTGAATTTTCAAGAGTACCCCGTGCAGATAGGGTAGTAAAGGATGGAGTATCGGATTGGGTCAATGATGGCACTCTGGATTCGATCAGGACACTCCGGGTAAGAGATCCCAATGGAATTCCGTATGAACATCAGAATTTGATCTGGTGCCAAAGTCAGTAGTGCACAGCGTTTACACAGAGAGAAAAAATTTGTTGCTACATAAAAATACTTGCTGCCGCAGCAGAAACTATTGCAGCAGCAAATGTACCGATACCTAATTTTCTTGATCCAGCCGCAATTCCAGTTGTTCTAAGATGAAACAAATTGCAACACCGCTGTAGATAAATGGCCACGTGTTATTTGCAGCGAATATTAAATTGCCGATATTGTTGATCATTTGCACCAGGCGCCACATGAAGTGGTCATATTAAGGAATAATGTGGTCAATTTTACCAAATCGTTTGTTTCCACAGTAAATACTTGTCTGCTATTTCTAATACTTCTAGTTAAAAACTCGATCGGAGGAATTTGCATTTGAATCAACCGAACGGTATGGTTATAAATAACTTATAAAGTTTAAGCAAAATTATCGGATGTAGTTGCAATAATAAATTTTTGTCCGGGTCTAAAAAAATTACCGACTTTTATTCCGAGGTTCAGAAAATTTTACAGCTGTTTCCACGCAATAAGTCGCAACGAGTTCAAATGGGAGTAATGTATCATTTTGCCTAAAAGCTTTCTGTACGATCTTTGAACGAGAGAATTTCAATACATAAGATCGGGTAAACGGTGATTCAATGTTTTGTCAGGAATAATAATTTCTACAGCCACTTGAAACATAAAGTCCAACGTTGTAAAAGCTGAACCCGCACGAGGGTCGCATTTCAATGATCTTGAAATGCCGGGAGGTCTTCGAAGAGCAAAGGATCGGTCGCCGCACCCAATTGAATATCCGCGATTGCCTTCTCTTGTTCCTCCGTTCAGACGAATGTTAATACCACATGGCTTGCGGCAGAGGCATTAGCATAGACGAGTTAGTGCGAGAGAGATAGAAAACATAAAGCTCTCCAGGACAGAAAGGATCCAAGTGGATAACAGAGATGGAGATCTGGTATATTTGCGTACAATGTGTAAACTGTGGATCGCGGACCCTTGCTATGTGAATCCACAACGTTCAGAATGTGCGTTGTGCGTCTACTGACGCGTCCCAACCTTCAGTGAGCGTTTGCGGGCTCTAATAACTCTCCAGAACCAAGCCCAATTGGTGAACCCATTCCTACAGTAGAGAACACTTCATTGGTTGCTTCCGAGCGCTTGGTGGGTGTTTTGCTTGTGCAGTGTCATGTTATTCATAGATTCAACTATTGACCTTGTCTTTGCTGACTAGTCCTACTGAGATTCTCTCTCATGACGATTATTTGTCACGGAGATACCCACTTTATGGCAGATACTTTGTAGATCTTGTAACTACTAAGATAAAATTGTTCTCATACGTAAGAAGAATCTGAAGTCCAGTATGAAATTCAGGTTTAGGGTCACGAATGAGCAACGAGATGGATTTAATATCAGATTATATCCCAAACTCTGGGATGTAATCCTAAATTCTTCATTGTCCTTTATTGTATTACTATAGCATACGTTGGTTGCAGTAAAAGTCAAGACATTAAGATATTCAAGATATTTTAAAGGGGTAATATTCATGTGAAATGCCTCTTATACATTATTCACATCTCTTTGCGAATACACTATTGGGAAAATACAATTACACACCCTTTTGACTGGAAATCCTATCGCGGTGGGTTATGCATGTAAATGATCATACCTGCATCGGACTTAATGCGTGCGATTGTTTTACGAGGGGTTAGCTCGGTCAGAGTACGAGGCGACAAATATGACGATTGTACTTAGACCGGTGCGCAAAAAGGTCTAGATCGTATACCTATATATATATAATACTTGTTTATATAGACGCCGCTTGTGCGTGGAGCCAGGGGTCGAGTCGAAACAGCCTCACGAGTTGACGATGGACGCGCTGATTCGTTACGGCGCATCGTAAAGTGAGACACGCATCATAGCAAGTACTAGGCTACCCGATGAAGCCTTTTACGCCTCTTGACTCATCTACCGCGGTTCTTCCCATCTAGCCGCGCTCGTTTGGTCGCGCGAATAACGTTTACAGCGGCGACAGACGGTTTTAAAACTGCATCGCTCACCGCAGCAATCCAGATTCTTATGGCCATTAAGTTCGCGTAGTCTTCCTTATTCGAACAGGACAAAACCGCTTGCACATGGTCTCTTACAGAGCTTTAGAATCTTCATTTTACGTCTTTGTAACGTATGTCCTTTTTTTGTGATACAACGTAAGCATTTTTTCAGTAAAATGTCAAAACAAAAAGCTACATAGAAGTTGAAATGTAAATATTTCACAGACCTATAATGTCGGTTTCGATCAAGACAAAAGATAATTGAATCCGTTTTTGTTTGTGGGTATAGGGCCAAGGCTGAGTCAATTACGTGAGATATCTATGCAAGATAGGTATGAAAACTCCGTTAAAGGTCATCGATGGGTCCACTTATTTATGCCGCAAATATCATTAACGGTGAATAGGTTCACGGGACTTATGCTGTATCCAGTTTTATCGTCGCTCTCTGGATTGCGCTTCCGTTTTGAGGCCGTGTGACGTCCCGGTCAACTCTTATGAGCTGCACTTTGGGAAAGCGTAACGGCGATCTTACTTTCGGGTCAAGGCGTTAGTCCTTTACACCAGGAACGGACACCTCGCCATACTACCTTAATTCGGATGTGTGGGAACAGTGTTGAAGACTCAGAAATAGTGATTTGTCGTCTGTAGATCAGGTTCCAAAATAATAATTGAAGTCTTGATTTGTTTGTACGCACAATCTTTGATGAATTCGTTGTAGCTAGCTGGAGATTATACAGTTATAGCATTCTCGAAGACTTAGGACTTATAAATATAAAATTTACCTTTGGTTCTGCATGAATCTTTCTTTTTCCGTTTTCGATACTGACATTCCAATCTCCCTTTCATGACCAACCACATCGCACAAATTAAATATTGGTTTGAAGTTTTCCTCTCTAGTAGAGTTCCCTTTTTTTATTTCCGCTATTTCAATTTGAACTGTCATGAACCCGGCTTTTGTTTTTCTGCAAGCGTATAACCCTTCAAAATCCGTAACCAAATCAGCTGAAAAAAAAAAAAAAAACGAAAAAATGGCCTTCCAGCCTCTTATTGAATATTGTGCGAAAAACGGATGAGTGCAGGAAAACAGACAGAGTATACATTAGCAATGAAGAAATTGAACGCCCTATGCGTTCTATATTTTTAAGGTTCTAGCGATTAAGCTTTCGGTCTCGCATTCGTGGTCGAGAGCAGATTCTCTGTACACTCATGAAGGCTTATTATCTAGTAAAACTGTCAGCGCGCTATCAGACCCGCTTTTCATCAAACGCCGCGTTAAATGGTAGAAGCAGACTCGGGCCTTTGTGAAGTTTGCATAGTGAGCGAACAATTTCAATTCATTGTTCTAAAGTGTACAAGATTTTTTATGCATCTCCTTACTCATTTGTCCGATGCACGGAAGATGCCCTCCTATAGACTCGCGACGCCACAAACACTTTTGTTTCTGGAGTACATACGCTCTGATAATTTCAATTTACAACGGGTTGATGGCACTTTCTGATGACTGACAAGAAACCAAATTACCGTAGAAACTAAACGTTGTTCAACTTTGCATGCTAATAGATACCGATTTTGTGGAAAACAATTAGTGTTTTAGTTCCTGACGAACGACGTTGTATCCAAATTCCAAAAGTTGCGGTGGTTGATGTACATACTGAATGTCATCAGGATAGAAGCGATAAGTTCGCAAATCTAATTTGCCTGTCGGTAGTTTGTAAGGAAAAATGTACCCGAACTTATACTCTTTTCCGACGGTAGAAAAAATAATTATACGTGCATATACCGTATATAGACCAATCATTGTTGGCTATAAATACGAATATTCAGTTGTTACATCTGAATATTTAAAGAAATAACGAAATTTACTATCCGTTACGAAGAACAGTCACTCTTGGGCCAACAGACACTCTATTTCAGTCGCCCTTTGTATGACACCTTATCGGCTGTCGGACATTGCAATTTAAGACACCAACGCATGATTTGGTCCATCGAGCATCATCGTTGTTAAAGCTGGGGCCACACTTGCAGCATTTCTATATGAAAGACGAAAGTGAAGGAATATATCAAGACGATGTATGTAGTGAGTGTGAACACGTTGATCTCGAAACAAAGGCTTTCGCGATGCTTTTCAATGGCTTACATTTGACTAGCATAACGCAAGCTGTCGCAATCGCTAAGTCTCCATATGTCACGCTGAATGGTCGTGAAAGCCGAAGAGTATTGCTACCTGTGGTGATAGCTAGATGTTGTTTCTGACAGTAGCATATAGAACGCGTGCCCGACGGTTTCACAGAACGGATATAATTCTCTTTTGAATACGTCGCTCTAGCATGCTCTCAGTTCCCCTCTCCATCGATTTTGTCTCCACGTTTAGTGCGACTTCCCTGGAAAACGACACACATTGCCTGGAGGCCGAAAACGGATGGTACATGTATAAACGAGAATTTAGTTGATGGGTGCTCACGGAAGTGAAAGATGACGTTGTAAATTATTCGGGTTGCGATGGGTTGCAACCAGTGGTGGTAGAATCGAGGGGTCGGGTCTGGTTCTTGTCCGAGCTTTCTCCCAGCCCCATCCACAACTCGGCTTTTCAGCGCGTGTACCATTTTCGTGTGAATTCTACAGCTATTCCATTCCCGAGCATTTGTACAATTGCGTGTACACGTTTTATGTGTCCTCGGGCTCGTAGGACGCTATGTGAAAAAAGAACGAATTTACAGTTGGAGAAGTAAATTTCTCTGTCTCGTGGAAAAGAAATTATGCCAGTTTCGACAAACAAACATCGCTCCACGGCGTACCAGGCATGCATACGTATATGTGTAGAAACAGCTTCCATACGGTGTGCCAATAGATCTCATCGAAATTCCAATCAGCTGATGGTCAGCTAACGTTATACGCGCATGTGTCCGCTCTCGCATCCGGATACAAACTAGCCGACTAGAGGAAGGCAAACTTGAACTCGTTATGTCGACGAGTTGCGCGGGCGAACTCTGCACGTGAAATGCCAGGCACGGCCGAGCGATTAGGCTAATTTCGAGTAGGACGCACTGCGGTGGTGAACTCTATTCTGCGGCACTCGCACCTTCACCGCACCAGATACTGAAATGGCTCAAACCAAACGTCACTATGAGTAAAATTTTACTTAAAAATTTCTTTTCCCTGTCAGCCCCTTCGAACGATTATATGTTGCATGTTCTCTTTGCATCGTCTAACTAACGATATGGAAAAATTAAGAACCCAGCATAGATTTCAAGTTAGAATATGGGTGATCCCGGAAAAAGTGGGAGCCATCCACGATGGGTAGTCCAAGATGAACTCATGGGCCGTCCAGGACAAACTCCAAAATAAAATTGAGATTGGATGAAATCTGGAACTGACCAGACTACATCCCAGACTGATCAGATTCAAGGTAGTTGAGCTGTTTCCGACTGAAGTCAAGTGAGAGACTATGAGCATTTTTCGTTACTTTATAAATAGTGACAAAGTAAATCAACATATTGCAATCATATTTCCGTTGCTAATAGAGAGTTGTAGCTCTTACTTTCACCACAATTATATTCAGCTTACAATGATTTCATTACTTTGGGTTATATACACTGTTTGACTAGTTCGCCACCCGACACCACCTTATGGGATCTTGTCGTCGAACATCATACGGCCATAGAGTCGCAATATCCTGACACTGTAAGGGCTTAAACACGAAGATTATTACATTTATTTTCACTTAAAGAAAATTTTGGACCTGCGAACTTGTTAAAAACTGATTTTCTTCGCTAAGACAGTTCGCCGAAACGGGCGTTAAGACGTTGCAACAATGTATGTTTGCGCGAGTACTGATCGTGACGTACTATAGTTACTCAATTTTTATATATCGCCGAAATATAGTTTAATACACTTGCTGTTTCCCGCATTCATTGATATCATAGTGAAAGTTATTTCACAAAATTTGCTATCTCATTGTCTTTAATCTACGGAATTACGCGGCCGCAAGCTACTAAATTCGAATCTCGCGCGCTTTCGACGCAGCGTTGCCACGTTGCTGCGGTTCAGTATCACGTAAAAAAGCAGACGCTAGACACAAAAAATTGAAATTTAACTAATAATTGTGGGAGAACTCCACGGTTATATATATGTATTCTGAAGGTTTCGGATAGCCGTCATTATTTCGTGCTATTTTCAGTAGTATATTTCTTATATGGGATGATTTGATAGTCATAATCTTCGCGACTTCACGACGCCGTACCGGTATCCCTATGAGGCCCGTGCTAAAATGACCTATTTTTAATAATTCATACCTGAATAACGATGGGGTTATAGAATACCTCAATTATTTTGATGGAACTACGGCAACATCAAGAAATATTTCACGTTTGACACGATTATCCAACAAAAAAGTAACTCACACAGGAAAGCTGTATGTAAAGTCTGCGTTGAGTTCGAAAGTATTTTTCACTGCATCAGGATGTGTAACACACGTACTCGATACCAATTTAATCTGCACTTATTACTTTCGCCGTTCTCTTTTCCGAACATATTCACCAACACGTACAATTGCCATGCATTAAATTTAGTGCTTTCATCGAGCGAAGTCCACACAGATAATTTATAACGTTGCTACAAGGATTATGATGAACAGCAGATATAGCATTTATTATGCATTATACGTTCAGGCATAATGCTCGTTGATCTCTCAAAGCTTCGTACACATGGTTGACCGTGCTGGCGAGGAGCCCCCCCCCCCTGCCCCTCTTGTACACCATTGTGATCCCCGAGAGTTTAATTATTTATGAATTATCACTACGACTAGTTGTTTATCTTTCGTTTTAATTGCACCCGGACGTCGAGAGATTCGGTCTGTGTCCTGTGCACGTATACTCGACTGTTCTGCTATGAATATATGCGGTACGTGCAGTCGCTTGCTCGCACGAGCGACTATGTACGGGACAGTAGGACGTGAATTCACGAAATATGGAGGCCGGCGAACCCGAGGCTATCGATCGTATACAAACTGCACCCTCGCGCTGTACTACGTCTGTGAAACATTCGATTTTGGTTACAGAACACACGATCTCCACAGCAATATTCCCTTCTACGTTCGTTTATACTATCGACATCAGCGCGTTCTCCCCTTGCAACGCTCTGCTGTCATACACGATATACCACTATGAGCTTCATATTAACGAGATGAGTTTAAACGCCCGTTGTGAAACACTTTTATCGTCGCCATTATACGTTCACAGTGAACCAGTGAAAGATACATTGAATATCGGCGCTCCTGTCAACAGACTTATCATTATTGCAATTCTACTAGATTGGACACATTAACTCGGAATATATTTATGAACGTCAAACTGCCGCACTGATCATTATGCAGAGGAAAGTTCTAGAGTGCGGCTTGCACAAAAGTTGCCGTTCCTTAATAATGGGCTCTAAAAATTGATAACGTTAATGATGCTATTTTACACAGGATCCCGTGCACGATATAATGTCTTTAATTTTTGCCAATGCAACGTACAACAATTGTCGATGATATTGAATAAAAAGCCTAACATTGAAAGACCCCACTCTAAATAAGGAATCACGAGACAAACGGAACGCCTACACAAAAAAGTTAATCATGATACCCAAAGTACAGTTTTATTCGCCAACGACCGAACGAGGCCAGACGTATCCATATACTATATAACCTTCTTTATACAATTCCGTTTTCTCCAACATTTTAATCAATTTACGAGCAGGTTCGGCTCGTTACGCGGTCCATAGAGACAATTTTTAAAGTTCCCGCTCATCTGAACGTTCCAAATCCCTTGCGTACCTTCTATCAATTCCTGTGCACGAACGGTACAGCGTGACATGATTTTTTTAACGGTCGTGCTCTGTTTGCACGCTCTTTCCAACAACCACTGTCAACATGTGGATTCGCGATGTTTTCGCCTGTTAAAGTTTCACTGGTAAACATCGCGATTGCAGAATTACGCGGGTACGCCTGGTATATTTCGACGTCGTGAAAAAGTTCCCCTTCAATTAAGGCTAACCGACAAATACGTACATTGTTCATCCCGGTTTGTTGCGACGCTTCAGGTTAAATAACAAACGAGAATTTTCCAAGTAACAAGAATTAAGTTTAGTTACGCAGAAAAATGTAATTGGAATAGGTGCAAGTTTAACGTGATGCGGAATGAAGAAACCGAAAGGAAATCGTTGCCATGTTGTATCTTCATTGTTACAATCCCATTTCGCTTGATTGTGGCACGTGTACACTATATACATATTTTTTTTGTATTGGTAGCGCAAAATGGGAATCCCGTACGTGCATATTGGCTTCAGACGAGTTCAGTTTCAAGAAACGTCGCAAGTTCTCGATAGAGACAGATGTGGGGTGGAGCAACGCGGGAGTGAGACAATGTGGACCGTATCGACTCGACAACTCAGGAGATTGGAGAGTGTCTTGTCGTGTCTCGCGTAGTTATATAAGATTACTGTAGCAGTATGGAGGTCTGTTGCCTTCTGGCAAGCTGGGTGTACACGCGAGGTTAAGGAAGAAAATGGCATAGTGGAGAACAAGAGCATAGGCAGAAGACTAGCCGTTTATAGAATGAAAAATGGAGAAAGAAGAGAAGGTGAGGCTGTAGATACGATAGTGAAAAGGGGCACATGGCAACGAAGTGGCGAAGTAGCTTTAACATCGTACTACGAACAAGGAGTGAGAGGAACATTTTATCAAGGGCTAGAGTCGAAAGAGTGAGAGCTTAAATTCCCCCGTGTAGTCTGTCTCACAGCATGCCGGGATTCGACGAAAAAAAACGTGTTGGGATATAAGAAGAAGAAAAAAAACCGACAAAGAAGAAGTAGTGGAAAACATTCTCGCGCGCGTCGGCAAAACCCCTGTGACCCCTTCATCTTGGCCCTTTACTCGTAACACGTCGGCCTTTCATATTTTACGAGAAGATCGTGAGTGTCCTTTATATCGGTTTACTACTTACAAGGGGCTGTGTGTCGCCCATGTTGTTCCTATCGCTAGTACTGGCTGTTCGCTCTTCTGCCACGAAGCATATCTGTATATCTCATACTTTTTTTAGATCTTCAGTACAATAGGTTCTTCCATTCTCCTTATTTTCTTCACTGAGCACTCTTTTTTTTCCCCTCTTCGTGAGAATTCCGGACTGCGCACGTTTCT
Source organism: Clistopyga incitator (assembly GCA_947507545.1). NCBI lineage: Eukaryota > Metazoa > Arthropoda > Insecta > Hymenoptera > Ichneumonidae > Clistopyga > Clistopyga incitator. Next base: position 10,240,416 of record OX382176.1, read on the forward strand.
TCTCTTAAGTTCGTAGACTGTCCGGCTCGTTCCCGAGTGTCCAACTCGCAATGTAGGTTTTTCTTCTCGTCTGTCTCGCCCGAGGCACGCGCGTTCCCTGCTACCTCTGTACATCCGCGATCCACGTTTTCCTGTTGCCCTTCTTCCTACCACCATGGCATTTTATTACCAGACCCATTAACCCGTCCTCTCAACCAGCACCTCTTGGTGACCTCCGACAACTCCGATTCCGTGCAAGCATTTCCTCGTTTATACTAATTGTATGTGCCGACGCTTGCATGTACCTACAATATCTAACTGTGTGTTCATGACGAAGAAAGCCCATTACCGGTTGCACTTCAACTAGTGGCCATACTTAACACTGGTAGTTACATTACCGAAGAGTACGAATACTTTGGCAACTGTTAACCACTCACCATCAATGTGCTTCAGACATTATTAAGCACGTTATCATTTCTCTAATATTCGACCGTACACAGAATTCACGCTGCGAATGTAAGTGGACATATCAACACAGTTGTACTCGATATAGGACCAAGTTTCTAAACAGAAATGGTCCACATAGCAAAAGTCTACACCGTGAGAGGCCACATGCCGAGATTCTGCACTGAAAGAGACTAAACAACACCAATATTCACAACATAAGACTACACAGCAAAAGTTTAGACAATAAGGAGCGATTGTTATGAGGATGTGCACTTTTTTATGAATGAAGTGTTTTTAGGTGAAGCGGAAATACAAGAACTAAGCTTTTATATCAATCGACACGAATTCATCGTGCGATAAAACTCGTCCACTTCACGCGGTGCGTGTTATGAAATTTCTCCTCTGGCTTGCCCCGTTTCTATCTCCGTTCTGATTCCCGTTGTGTGTCTTGTCACACTTTGCGCGTTCTTACTTCTGTATTACAGCGCAGACGACGCAGAGGTTTCAATACTAAAAAAGAAAAGAAGGAACGCATGTTAGGGACATAGTGCTTCTTGTCAAAGCTGTTAATGCCTTTTACGGGGTTATACGTTTTTCTCTCGAGGTGAAGGAGTGAACACATTTACTCCTTTGCCAATGTATTTCGTTCACGATTGTCACCCTCTGCGCAGGAACATTCCTTTATCTGTTATCTCGGGACACCTTTGTCATTTGGTTTATGACGTGAGATTGCAGACGTCTACGGTTCGGTCGACACCGGAATTACCAGGTGAGGCATGGTCAATTTCTTTACTCGTGTCTTTTCTGGACAGAAGATACTAAAGTGAACGCCTTTTATATTTACGGATTGTTCAGACGACAAGAGACACGGTGACGGAGTTCAATTTCACGTCGGCGTATTTTCATGAAACAAAAAAGCACAGACAACTCAAGGTGACCAAATGATTTTCTTATGATTCATAACAAAATATCTAAAAATGGTGAATCTATAAAAAAATCCAACTTACATTGGGTTGTCGAAAATATTCATATTTGAATTTTGTGTTTTCGGTGAATATTCCGGAAATGTGATTCTACCTCTGGGAGAAGATGTGGTTAACACTTTTTTGTCGGCTATATGGACTACATTTAGCTGCAACGTGTTGCGTGAAAAAGCGTTTTGACGATAATTGGCCAGAGGGAATTGTAGATAAACCTTGTAGGTGCAACACATAAAGCCCGCAGAGAACCCTGAGGGGCTGAAGGACTAAAGAAGTATGTGATGGGTGTAAACCATCACACCACATCACTGAAATTCCAAATGTTTGCCCTCCACATTTCTCGCTTTTAGCGCGCAGAATCGCATCTCGGCCAAATATCGGCCGCCTGTAAAAATGATCATTGGTTAGTACTGCACTGGCGGCCGATTGACCATAGGCCAGCTCAAAAGATTGAACTGGGTGCGAATATGCTTCGTTGAGCTCGTGTTAATAAAGCTTAAAATAATCCGTGCTGTTAAATTTCTAAACCTACCGACTGCTGCCGACACGTTCAGTTTCACACATCACTTTTTTTCATACCCAGAGACTTAATTTTGATATATCCTGGGTTAACTTTTTAGTCGATCTATACTTTTCAATCACAGTTTCGGACTCGGAGGGAACATATGACAATAAAAAGAGTTGCAGCTGTAATATTTCGATGCATCTCATGCGATAAATTGAAGCCGTAATATTCAGGGTTTCCGACAATTAACCGCAAAACCCGTAACGACGTACACAAGATCGTAATGTGTCAAACTGGAATAAATGGAATAAAAATTTTTTTTTTTTTACAAAGTCTTGTTTGTCGGAAACTACAAAAGGGACATTGTCGAATGCGAATATAGTATAGAAGAGTAGCATTGTTGGCGTATTCGAGTCGCGAACTATCAGAATTGAGGCTAGAATCCGGCTCTCGAAAGGCCGAAAGCTGTGAGATTCAAGCTTGTCGCAATCCCACTGGGAGCAATCCCCTTGTGGAATGCCGTGCAACGGTACCGTGCCAGACGCGTTTTACGCGGGGGTTTGAACGGAGGCTTGTGAATCGTCGACTTGGCGTCCCCAAGGCTCCCACTGGTCGCGTGAATCGAATTAATTCCGAAGTGGCAGTCGGAGCGCTCGTTCACTCGGTCCATGGATGCTCACCGGATGTTCACGAAGGAAATTTCACGGGTTATGCGATGGAGAGCTGAGCTCGACTGGTAAAGCCTCCGAAAACCCAGCTTGGCCGTATCTCCTCTCGTGTAGCTATGATGCGGTTACCACGATGCATACCGGCAAATGGATCCGACAATGACCCGACTCCAGACTTGCATAGGTCGTGTTTGTCATTCGATGAAAGCCTGCGCATCCAAAATACAGCTGCCAGAATACGTTACTGAACGGTCCAGTCAGAGACCATGACTCGCTGCCGATATTGAGCTTGCACAAGGAGTTCGTCAACTGTATATCTTTCACAGTGAACCCGTTTTTAAGCTTCACGAAGCTTTCACTTTAAGGAAACCAAAATTGATGAACGCACTTTTTCCCGAAAGAGCTTTGTCTGCTATCGCTAAAAAATGGGACAAACGAATAAATATGATTTGATTCTTCAGTCACGTTTCATAATACTGTAAATCGTTTACTTACTGGAACCTGTTTATTTATTGGCCGATCCATCCGAACGGTTGTGTTACGCTATCTATATTGTACATATATCGTATTATTGACATTGGCGACCGCCGACATGGTGTAGTTTCGATTCGTGAATTCACCTTCCCAAGTGGCGCGAACCAATGAATAACTCTCGAATCGAAATGTTCATTGTACACTTTTCTTTCCCCCGATGCGTAGGTATCGTATTTATGATTAAAATGGAAGCTCAACGAAGCCCTGGTACGAATATTCGGTGATCAGAATATTGAATAAATCCGAAGAATTGCGTTGCGACTAGTTGGTGTCGAGACCAACGGTGGATTTCGTGTACAAGATGCATTAACGCATAAACGCTTCCTGCAACTATAAAAAAGAGATATCGACGTCACCTTAACTGGGCAAAAATACTGCTTTCTCAACGAGTAATGGGACTTACCCAAGTTTGTCCAAGTCTTGAACATTTTTTTCTGTTTTCTTTTTTCGAACCAAGTAAACATTCATTAAGAGTTGCTGCAACTCGACTTTGGCCTTCAGAAACTAATTTCCTCCTGTAGCAAAGTCCATTGGTAGGTTTAAGAAGGAGGAAGCTCAGACTTACGACCTCAACGGCGGGCCACCAACTTTTGGAAAAAAGAACGGAATAAAAAATAAATCAGCCATTATGTACCTCAATTCCGTTCTACTTATTGATTTATTTTATGTATATACAATTTTAATAACGAAAATATATGTTTTTTAAATAAAGTGGAATAACAAATAATAAAAACCGGTTGAAGGTAGATCTAGATCAAATCCTCTTCACTGGATGTTAATCAATTTTGACTGTGCTTTTTCGAAACTTCTATTACCATTGACTCATTGTTAGTATCGGACTAGCTAACCATCAACTAACTTTAATTATAAGTTAATTTGTGTATAAATATTCAATTCGAAGTTTTTCAATTTGCAAGATACAGAATATGTTCGCCGGTTTCCATTTTTTAATTATAATTCATAAAATGTATATGGCTCTATCGATTGTAATAGAATTTATCACAATAGTTGTGTATTTACTCGACGTTCATGCGAATTATCAAAGTATCAGGGTGAAGAACACATTTTTGCAAGTTTAACCAGTGAATTGAAAAAAAAAAAAAAAAAATTACCTCTAATCAAGCTACTGTAGATCGCTGAAAAAATTGATTATAATTTCGTAGACGTAAAAAAATGTGTGATAATAAATAGTTACTAGGGCATTTACTCTAAACTGGCCTTCCAGTCTACTTATCTCCGTGGAATATAGCATAGCGTGCCTTATCACTTCGGTCACAACTTGAACGTGCGCACTTGTCGATTTCTCCACATCCGAGGACTCGACTGACCTCGGGCTCTGAAGGACCCGTGATCGATCATCGATAAACAGTAGGATAAGTGGAGGAAAGCTGTCCGTGCTATGCCATTATAAACCCGACTTTGCTGGTTCCACTCTACCGACTACCGGCGGATATTCATGACAGCATAGATTGACAAATTCAAACTAATCTTGCCATCGAATATAGTAGGCAATGTCAAGTGAAATTTATCACACATGTCGGTTACCATATGGTATACTATGGTACGGTAGTATCTGTACTGTATACTCGTATGATATTTTATAATCCATTATCGGTATCTTGTAGATCCATCAAAAGAAGTACAGATAAGGGACAGCCTTTAAGACGATTATGCACTTCCTATGGACCATAGAAATAACAGTACTCCAATCCATTTTTTTGCACGTTAAGCTTTTTTTTTACACTTCCGTCAGTCTTAAGGTATTTAAAAAAGAAAACAAGTATACTACACATCCGTGTTTTAAGGACCGGAAGTAAAAATATCTCCTAAAAATCCCTCAAAAATATTCTACAATGAGCAATCACTCGGTAATTATATATTTCAATAATTTCAGAATGCTCATTCATATAAAATCCTAGTTAATTAATTTTCAACAAAGTTTGATCCGTTGGTTCACACAAACAATCGAGGTTTCTCTATATCGAAAGAAATATATTAGCTGGTCTAGATAATGTGCAATCCTGTATTATCCCGTATTCAATTATTATTAAAGCAATGCATATCTTGCAATTATTATGTACACGACCGACGCAAAGCATGCCACACAAATTGGAACTTTTATCATACCCAATATACCAATAACCAGAAATCATGAAGAATGTAAATAATTAATCAACGAAATACGATCTATCAAAGGGATTCATGTTATGTATTCACAGAATACCAAAAAATGCGAGAAGCGAAAGAAAATACAACATTATTTGGGTTCAGAGAAAATCAATTCACAGAACAGATCGCGATACGTAGGAAAATCGTTATTATTATTTTCTGTTGCAACTCCTATGGACTCCTATTAACTCACTCAACTGGGACGAGCTGCTAATTATAATTTCCATTCATTACAGCCCGTCAGACGAACTTATAAAACAGAAACGTGATACATATACGAGCGTTGTTCCTATTACTATTATTATTATTATTATTATAATAAATTATTTTGCCAAAATAGACAAATGAGTTGTAAAAACGAGATCTTTTCAAGTGGAACTGGATGAGATAAAAAAAATAGGCGGCAGCTTTATCGAGGCAACCGTGCCGTTGGATGTGCGAGAACTACGGTAGATGAGATGCGAGTTTATGAAAGGAATAGCCGTCTTCTGACAACAAGGGAAATCAATTCCAGAACTTGTTTCGTAGGTGTTTGCTGTATCTCTTCATCTCGCTCACATATGGTTTTGATTCTCACCGTAAACGCAACCTCTCGTCGTTCTCACCCTCCTTCAATTCTTCTTCATAGAGAAACGGTCTCGCAGTTTTCGACGTTCTCTTACTCTCTTACCTCGTGGACGAAAGCTCGAGAAACGCCGTCGCTTCGCAGACGTCATATTTTTCTACACGTCAAAAGCAGCCTGCTGCATTTTTCCACAAGGCGTCGCTGTCAGGTGAAAATGAGGAAGATAGTAATACAGGCCAGGAGAGAAACTAGAATGAGAACCAGCTATGGTGCGGAGTCGACCGCGGTCTTGGAACGGCCGGTAGCTTCTGAAAAATTACAGTTACTGGAAAAATAAATAACGGACCACCACTGGCACGCCTACGTGAACGTATATTTTATAGAAGGCCAGACAGCACAAGAAAGCTCAACAGCAGCCAGAATCCACCTTGTTGTGTAGGAGTAGACGAAGCATGATTCACACGAGGAAAATTTCCACCCCTCTAAACCGACCTTCATGACTGCACTTGTTCATCAATAAATAATTAAAACAAACAGTAAACATCTATTGCTATGATGTGAGAACTTGTGTGTAATATTGGAATGTGTAATACTCATGGTATGGAATCACTATGCATATGAAAATATTGTCCAAAATTAGCTCGTACAGAATAAACTTTTTAATATGGGGTAGAATCAAAACTTGTACATATAGATTATTTCATATTGGAATTGTTTAGGTACGCAGGTTGTAATAAAAACACCTGCAAAATTAAATTTCGTAAGAGATATTGTTTAGAATTGGATTGTGTAGAACGCGGTTTTCGCTATTTCGTCAGTAGAATGGCCGGATAGCAATGTCGACCAGCAGGTGATAGCAGCAGTGACGTCTGAAAAATTACAATTACTGGAAAAATAAATAACTGGCCATCACTGGTACGCCTACGTGAACGTATATTTTACAGAAACCTGGATAGCATGAGAAAACTGAACAGCAGCCAGAATTCTCTGTTTAGTGTGGGAGAAGACTAAGCGTGTTCGGTGTAGTTGCTACCGCACGTCGCTATGATAACAGCGCAAATAATTGCCCTAAGATAAATTACGGGAGGCAGAAGAGAAGAGATGTAGTAGTAGACGAAAACGAGGGGGAAGCTGCAAACGTAGAAGGAGAAATGTATCGAATCTCTTTTTGGGCGATTTTCACTCAACTCTGATATTGTGTGTACTGGAAAAATACTCGTTTGCTATTGGCAAACCCCTAATCCTAACCCCTTACTACGGATATGCTATAAATGTGCAATAAATACAAAATTCAGCGATTAAAATTGCAAACCCTTGGTTCAATACTGTTATTCATCCGCTGTAATTTTACATCCTCACACAAATTGATCGAACAAATATTCGTTCCATATGTTTTTATCAGAATAATAGGATTTTTTCCATATACACGAGTTTTTATTTCGTTTACATTACGCAGTGAAGCGGATAATTAATTTTTCATGTTTACAATACAAAAATAAATCCTTTCTGCCTCCGCATATCCGATTTTTCATAAATGTTTTATAAAAAAATGTTTCATAAATGTTTTGTAAATCACAGTACAATAAATAATACGGCATGAAGGAAACTCCCTTTTTCTCTTTGCTCGAAAAATCTATTTTTCCGGTTGAATTTCTAGAGTCGCGGTAGCGACTTCAGGCCAATTAAAAGGTCAATTAATGTTACCTTCATATACCCATGCATCCACACATTTATTTCTGTCTGATCTTGACTGGCTTCTACTCCTGACTTGACGAGTACTAGTGTTACTCTATTTATTCCGAAAGTGGACATTCACTCAAAATATCTCTGAACCGAAATCGCAAACCAAAAATGTGTCTAGGCAATAAATGAAAATAATATTTCAAGGATAATCATTTCATCCCTTGCATGTTTCTTCTTCGATATGAATATAAATCTAAGATGTAAATAGTGAAAAATATACTACATCGTACACTTTCGAAAGAAAAAATGGAATAACTTTTATTTATACGACCTTTTTAAAATGCATAAGTTATGGGTAATCCCGAACAGAGTAGAATTTTCCATTACACGGAAGTAACTTTTTAAGAAGCGTTAGAAGTAATAATAAATTTGAGAAAAATATAAGCCAGTATTTGATTTTATATTATATTTAAATGGGAAGTACTTCAGTAAGATTCCTAATACCTTTTATCGCCAACAACGAAGCATACGGAAATCACAAATTTAAGTACTTAATATTCCCCCTACGCCTAGGCTTATAGCACTAGAAGGCTTATTAATTAACCAGCTGAGATAGGGAAAACTTTCCAGCACATCCTTTCGAGCAGAATTTGCGCTGAACTGCGGCGTGTAACGTCATTTTGGAAATTCGGACTCTCGGTTTTTTTTCCACGAAACGAATTTCGGAATGCCGAAGTTTTTGTTTCCTCAGTATAACGTTTTTTTGCTTCTATATAATGTTTATCTCGATATAATACTTTTTCTTTGTATATATTGTCCCGAAATAATATTCTTTCTTGCCATACTAATTATTATAGAAAAAAAACATTATATTAAGGAAAAGAAAATGCCACTTTTTATTTATTTTTCTCAATTTACTCGTTGAAATGTTCATATATTTGTTTCTTATCTACTGAAATCCTCGAGACTCCTATTTTCAATTTTCCAAGCCTCATCCACTAAAATGTCAGTTCCAATAATATTTTTTTAAAATTCTGTCTATATTCTTACTAGTTAAATCGCTAATGGGATTCGTTGATGAATCAATAAATTAATATTAATTGTAACTGTTATCATATACAAATATTTATGCAAAACTCATCTAGCTATATTTCTTTATGATATCTATTTAGATGCTTGCTAAGAGAACATTTAGGCGGATGTGAACTGAGAAAATCTTCAATTACACGCTTTTGGTTTGGTTTTTTTTTGTGTTTTGTTTTTTCTTCTTTCCCGTCAAGTAAACGGGGGATCGTATTCCGCGGCTCATTGGCGAATGTGAAATGAGCCCGGGAGAACACTCGTTTTTTTCTATTTCGTTAGCGCAGATAAGCCACGGGCTTCGTTCATTAACCAGGAAAATATTCACCTGCGGTCTGATGCAAACGAGCTATCTCTTGATTGCGAAGAACCCCCTTTTCACCATTTTATTTTTTGTTCGTTTTTCCGACCTCGTATAGTATCGACGCTAATGTAGAAATTAACAGATAAGCACAAGCGAAATATGAAGTGTAAGTGTGAACTTAGTTTTATACAAAGATATTTTTCTTCCGTTTTCATTACTTAGTCAGAAACGTTAGAACAAAGGTAGTCTTTGTACGCGACATATTGGCTCTTATGAAACAAGTCTGCAAGGTGCGAAACCCTCCACATTGCTTCTTCATTACTATTCACCTTTTACTAAGATACCGCTATGAGGAAGAATGGGGATCGATTTTGGCATTCTTGCAGCGGAAGCTTTTTAAAGAGTGAGAATATAATGACAATGGATTAGTTCCAATGAAAAATAAACGAAAATTCCTACTATTCGACTCGACTCATGTTCCAAAATCAATTAATTTTTTTCATATACTGAGAAAAATTTATGGCGACAGCAATAAAACAAAGTATTGCTGCGTCCATATTTTTTTTTATAATCATGATGTTACTATTACTTAAAGTTACTATATCTATGCGAGAGAGTTCTCAGAACCGTGTGCTTTAGTTACTGGAGAAATTTTGTTAGTTGGGTGCTGCAAGAATCCCAGTATAGCTGTGGGAGCAATACGCACCGGAGCCGGAGCTACAAGCATAATTGGAAGAGCGATACGCGTACGCTAGAAACGTGGGTGGCGACGACCAGCAAGACTCGATCAGCTCGATCGTGAGGCTGGCTGTCCTTCGTAACCTCAACATTTTTTCGATCGCTGGAAGTTAGCCATTGTTCAGTTCCTACAGCTGTACCGTTTCGCTTCTGCAAGCGGACGACGTAAAGCGGAAGGGTTCAGCTGTTGGAACTGGACAGTTACACTGCTGTGCCGACAGACTTGAAAATAGCTCTAGCAGTCAGATATTCGGTCGGCAGAGCCGTACATTTTTCTCGGCGTAGTATAGTTATACAGTAATTCGTGTAAATTTTCTGATTTTCCGAAAAAAAAACCCTGAAAAAACACTAGAATTTGTTTTTAATTATTTGAAACCGATTTAGAGGATGGCGCGATAGAAATTTCAGGAGGCCCTGTTTAATGACTACCCTAATGGACATTTTTTGGGTATATTTCATTTTTCTTTGATATTATGCACACCAGCTCTAACGAAAGCAAATCAATTTTCCGTGGCAATGAATATAACATGAACAAGTACAATGAACCATATCCGAGGTAGACATTTTTTTTAAACTACTGAAATGTTGATAGATATTCAAATAAAAAATTTCCATGGTTTTTGGCCACTGGAGATATTTTAGGAAATGGAGAAAATAGAGCCATTACAAGATCGTAAGCCCATAAAAAGATACTGATAGTTGCTCGACACGAAATACATTGTTATCCGAAGTTTCCACTACGCAAAAGTCATTTATTCTTAGCTTTCGGTCCGATTATGTGGTCCGGCTGTTACATATTGTTTTGCAGTCTACGATCACATAATGTCTAATCGATATTGTCACTGATTGCGATTGCGTCTCGATATCAAGTAGTAAAATGAATTAGTATGGCGCTGACGAATTGAGAGAGAGAGAGAGGCCTAAACTCTTCTTCGCTGTGTCTCTTCCCCCCTCCTTTCCCTCTTCGTCCTCGCTCGCGCTCTCATTCACGCTCTCGTCTTCGTGTCGTTGAGAGCTACTACTCAATCTTGTTATGGGATTGCTGCACTTTATACATTACAAAAAGTGCAAATTAGTATACGTCCGTTATTCATAGTTAGTTTGCAACTCAGGGACTATAATGAAAAAATTCAATATTGACGCAGCCGGATATGGTTACTTTGTTCGGAAGGACACGAACGGCCTGCATCATCGAATTCATTAGTGATCTTGCAGTGCTGTTACCATGGTCGATCGAAGGTTCGAGTAAGTAATTCGTGTGCATAACGTATATACGAAGAGGGATGTTGAAATTGCAACGTTGATAGTCTCGGCTCTGAACGTGACGTGTTTTTATTTAAACACAAAAGGTTGCACTAGCAACCAATTATGTTGTTTACCATTAGACAAACTCTTGTCATTATGATAAGATGCATCTCAGTTTAATCAAATAAATATTTCCTTATTGTTTCTACAACTTCTGTGAATCATTGACGAAGCAACAACAAGGGACACATAAGTGGTTGAAATTTACGAATATTAATTTATCGACAAGGGAGACAAACGCCTGTACAGCATGGGAACACTCGCCCTATTCCGTTGAAAAAGGATCCGCCTCGGCACGTCGTGCCATTTTAATAAACACACTTCCGGTGGCGATGGAACGTCCGCGTGATTGATGATCGTTTCGATAAAAACTCAGCGCGGTCGACGGGTAAAAAACAAGGGTAGGAGGTGCATAAAAAATCGCCAACGTCAACGTTATGTGCAGGGTGTTGTTATTGAGATGAATATATAAATGGCGGTGAACGTGGATGGGCCCGGGAAATCCGGCTGGGTCGAATAAAAAATTTTTAAAAGTGAAAATAGGCATAAAACTCGCATGAAAATACAGCACCGATTAGCGCTCATTCCGCAAGCTGTCATTCTCGTTTACTTGATCGGCGTCGGGTTCGATAGTGAGTGAGTGACAAACGCGTTTTTGAGGAAACACGTATGCACCCTGATATTCCGGGCTATGTCCCAACGTTGACCTCCATATATGTAAAACTAATATGTAGATATTTCAAACGCGGAGTCCCATTTGTAGGAACACTCGAAAATTTATGGTCCTCAGTGTAAACGAAAAAGTTGTGAGTCCAACCGCATGTACGAAAATTGTGTGGAAATATATCTTCGCTAGGATTGGATGAATATTTTCCATCGTTCATGATGTTTTCTACGAACTCAGGGCACATTATGTTAAATAAGATTAGGGCTTCCTCTCAGGTCTTGATTTCGTTAGGATTTCTAAGGACTGCCTCTCTTGATTACTTCAAGTTCTCCTCGGAGACCGCTACCGAGTCATTCCAGATCTTCCTAATTATAAGTATCTCCTTTCAGGTTCGAATTATTGGGACTCTCTCCACGAGCCTTTCCTATTTTAAGTCAATAAGTCCAATATCTCGCGTATTAGCGATAGTCGAACTGTAAAATCCGCGATCGCGTGCGTAAACATGTGTGTGTGTGTGTTTGGATGTTTATAGCGCATAGGTCGAGTTTGCGTGGAGGAACGAGTCCACGTGCCTCGTTCCAGGGCGAGCGTCACACGCGGCAATTGCAGTTGGTTGCCCGTCGCCACAGGATCGGTTTCCTCGAGACGTCGGGGCGATCTTTGCGATGGCCGGTGGCTATTTTGGATGCTCCCCGTGGCCCTACTTCTCCACGTGCTGGAGCTACGTCGCGGCATTGGACCTCCGGGATCCCGAGGATTCGCGCGGGCAGATCAGCCCTAGGTAAAAGAACTCTCTAATTTTAAGGTTTGAATGATCTTTCAATATTCTTGTTACCATATCATTTATTAGCAGTGTCAATCAGCACATAGCATCTACGGGCTATACCCGTATTTATTGAGGCCGCTGTATCGCAATTTTCATGTAGTTGTCTTTTATTAAATAAAGTTTTATATTCGCTTGCTTCAGCTTTTCCCTCTACATCGTGAGGGTTCTTACGTCGAAGCATGTTGCTTGTGTTTTTTCGCGAACTACGTGTAATTATTTATCAAACCTTCCCTCACTCATTTCTTCTAATATTTTCTAAAATTCACGTAAGTCTTGATTAATCTCATAGTTTCGTTCAATACTTTTTTGAATCTTCATTATAATGTGGCACGTGCTACGTTCCAGTTTCTTCTCCTTCTAACTGTATCTACTGCGCAATATATTATCAGATGCTAGAGGCTTTGGCTAAGACTAGGGATCTTGTGTTTTCGACGTGAGGATAGCGATAAAAAGAATTAAGTCGTAACCTACGAACGATATTCGAGCCTCGCTATTGGATAGTGAGTGTAGAGAACTGTGGGAAAGGGCTTTCCGATTTGCGCGGAAGAAAAGCGGGAAAGAACGAATGGTACGTGTTAGCCTGAAGTGCTTACCACTGTGATCCACTAAGACCTTTGAGTTGTACGATCGTAGGAGAAATGCTCGAAAGAGATTTCCTGACCGATAAAGTCGAGCGCAAAGGATACTAAATCTAGTCGGAATCACCATTTGCTGTCTTCTTCCCTTTATACCGTCCATCTCTGATTCTGAAGAGCTGACTAATTTATACAACGATGCAATTGCTATTGCTAATTGGCTCTTCTCATCAAAATCTGCTATGCGGTCGATTCGTTACTCACTGTTATCAAATTTCTGACTGAGAATCCTGAAACTGATCTCAGGTTTTCCATAATCATTGCATTTCCCGTGAAAAGAACCAGACCGTCTTAAAAGCGCCAAATATCGTACAAAACATACTGAGAACTTCTTCTCTAATTTCATTCGATCCCGAAAATTACATTCTTATCAAAATGGACATTGGACGACTTGCAATACAAGACAAACTAATGATCGCTATATGTACGTGAAAAACTGCCCAAGACAGCGATGAGCGTGAGAAGACTCTTTTCTTCAGTCTGAATAAGTGTGTACCGACTAAATCCGATTGAAGGTGTTACGGTAAGAAGTCAAAACACGTTCGAATAGAAAGGGAACTAAACTGCACGTATCGCATTGAAGTCGAACGAGTTCTAAAGCGATGTGCCTTCTGAGCCATGATCACCATCACGAAACGTTGCCATTGCTGTCACCAACGCAAGTCCCGAAGAGGACACAATCATCATCAACTTTACCACTAGTGCCATTACCGGAACCAAAACCAAGCGCCGTTAGCGTGAATGGTATGGCGATTCTGACGAGACCACATTGGTTGAATTTCACAACAGTTCAGTGATTCCGACGGTAGGTAACTAAAGCAGTAAAGCACGTGCGTGGCTTTTCATGCCATAGTGGAAATCATTAACCAACGTATGAAAGGCTGAGAGATCCGATGAAAAGCGCTTTTACATTATCAGTTTCGGGAGTGGAAGCATCGAGGAACGATTTCATTGATTCGCTACTCATTAAGCGCAGAATGCCCATACACTGTCAACCAAAAAATGTATTACATCAGGATTTCGGCAATTTCCAGCAAGAAATAAATCGCAAAAAAAATCAATGACATTGAAGAGATTGACAGTATTGATAATGTATAATAATAATGTTGACAAAAATTAGCAGATGAGTTCTATGGTAATCCACTATCATCGATCTTTAATCGAGTTCGACCATTCAATCCTCCATCGGAGTGTAGGTGCAGAGTTTTCTTCGAGCTGCGATAATAAAAGTTTTTGCCGATTTCCTATCATCGAACTCTCGAAGAGTTTCGGTTGGGGATGAAAAAGTTCTAAAAATCTATTTGATCCTATATTCTATAGGCGCCAACCGTGCGAGTGTAGAGGTGAGAAGGCAGAGGCGGCCAGCCAAGGTAAGGTTCAAGTGACAAGAAATAAAAAACGAGATCGAATAAAATACTGCCACCTTCGGTAGACCATCTTCCACTAGTCGGGCGACATATGGAGCTACAGCTCACGTGCGGTGTTCGCCACGTCGTCGACGGGGGCTTCCCATGCTCGATGGACCAGAACGTTGCGTCCAGCAACTTTTCCTTCCGTTCCATTGAGCGACACACACCACGAGGAATTCCTGCGGGATTTTCGGCCGAATCCTTTGTTTGTAGGTCAAACCGGACCGGATTCGAAAAGATCACGATTCACAATCAGTCTAGGATGGAATGAATCATTTTGCAAAATACTTTCATCGTGCATTACCGCAATCAGTATTCATCAGCACCGGTTTTACAATTCCTTTCCATTTCTAATAATAAAGCGTAACAAGATATGGGAATTTCGGCGGATGATTTTTTTCAAATTGTTAGTCACTTTAATCGGTGATTATTTATAGAAAAACGCTTCTATAATCGTATACAGATTTGAGCTGCAAAGCGTGATTAAATGTATTAAACGATGATCACACCCGTTTTTGACTGTACAATGATTGAGTTATACGCTGAGCATTTATACGACATAAATTGCCATAGGAGTGAAGGGCCAGTGGCTTCAAAGTCTGAAAGAGATATACATGGATTGTTATCATTCTCCGTTTACTTAGTCTGTCTATGTAGATGACAGCTAATTGTTCAACCACATAAATGATCGGCAGTTGAACTCCCATTGTTTCTGGGAAATGGATATATGAATAAATAGGATCAAGGATGTTTGTACGGTACAAACACTCAAATCGTAAATCCATAGAATCTGTTTTAAGTCACAATACGCCATTAGGATGTATTTTAATATACAAAAGTGTAAAAACATTGGAAAACTAATTAAAAATACATCAATCATAAAACATCGATATTTGTATTAATTTATGCCTATCCTTGGAGTATTTTATGAGTACCTTAATACTGAACGTAATAACTGTCGTAAAATACTAAATGGAGCTAGATAAGATGTGCCTTGCCAAAGTCCCACTCTCTTCAGCAACGATAATTTACGTTCGATAAATATTGTTTTGCAGTGAATCGTCTGGGCAGTGTGCTAGCTTTTCACTTGCCTGCTCTACATTTGATAAGTCATTATTTTCTTGGAGAGTTGCCCGCTAGCGCGAATGGCAACTTCATATTTTATATCTGGCACAATTCGACTAACGGCAAATGTCCACGTGGATCTAATGACGTTTCTCTATGCTCTCCAAATCAAACAACGATTCACGAGAGGAGATTTATCGACGATTGAAAATAATACAAAGCACAAACTAAGTTCATCGTACATGCTGCAAAAAAAGGTAACCTGGCGTCCTTGGGAGGGAATATCGCACTGGTTTGGGTGAGTGATTCCACAGAAAAATGTTCGCCAGAGGCGGCGAAGAAGAGGCCGGATAGATGGAGCGATATGATTAATGTGCCAGATATTTTCCATTACTCGTTCTGCGCCATTCGCTCGACAATAATCCTCGGAGACGTCTGACACGAATCACAATTTATTTCAACGCTACGAAAGACGAAGGAAATCGGCCGAACAGTAATAGATATGCGCACCCTAGGAAGGGAGGAGCCGCGAAAAGTTTTATGACTAATATACGATAATGTGCTATCCGATACATATCGCGTATATCTATATATATTATATGTATATATATTGGCGAAAGGGGAAGAGAGTCTGATGGAATTGGAGAGCCGTCAATACCAGCCGCTGCTGGGGATGTGGCGCGCACGCGAGAAACCCTCAAAAAGTGGAGGAAGACCAGAGTGTAATAGCGCTAAGGAAAAGGGAGATGCAAAGACTGACTAAACTTTTCTCCTTAGTTAAAGTATCAATATTTTTAGATTGCTCTTCGGGCTTGCCGTCACACTCATACCTTACTGACTATACTCCCCTTCCTTCCGCTTTCATATCGTACACAGCTATACCTAGAACCTGAAATCTCATTTTCTGTGTGCGGTACTATTGATTTTTCTCATTTGACCTGAATATAATGTCACCCAGGATCGTGGGCATATACTTTCTCTCTCTCTCTCTCTCCTTATCAAGAAAAATATCGTAGATGAGGGCTATATAAGACGTAATTATATATTTGATCGGGTCTACCATTTCTTTTCCTAAATAACCGGCATATCGTCTTGAACAAACAAGTCTTAGGTGAAGTTACGAAATCATTAAGAGAAGTTTTTGATAAATGAGCCTTAAGGAAAAATCTCGAAATCAGTAGTTTGAAAATTGCTTAAATAATTACTCCTGATAATACGTTGCGAAGGAATTTGTTAAAATTTGTGTTTAAAATTAATTATGATCTCATCATCTCTAGATTCTTAAACATTTATTTTCTCATAATCAACTGTGTGATCTGATTGTGTGAAACTTTTGAAAATATGTACTCTCGATTGGCTGGGCAGGCATAAAATCGACTATGGTGATATGGCAAACATGATGCCATTTCATCCTGAAAATTCATTGGCCACGTTGTTGTTGCGAATGTAGAGGTTGTAGGGCTTCTTATATTGATAGAATCGCAATTTAAAAATGGTCGGCTACAAAAGTCGGGTAAAGTAATTCGAGTTGCTAATTTCCATCACTCCTGGCGTAGACTTAAGACAAGTTTTCGAAGAGATGTGGTGGGTCTGCTTTTCTTCTAGGGGATGGAGCTCCCGGGGTAGGAAATACCACCGCACGACCTCCTTGGACTTGGAGAAGGCGGACACAGTCTTTTCACGAGAAAGTTCGCTGTCTCTCACAGCCACCTCAAAGTAAACTGCAATAGTCCGTGGAAAGTTTCAACGGGATCGAGAAACGGGTAGGCATCTGCTAGCCAAGTGAACGCAGCCTGTGTCACGATATTTCTTCCTGAAAATTATAAGAGTTATATCTCTTCTCTCGTATTTGCTCGCCCTCTGGAGGGTCTTGCTTTTCACCCTTTCTCCGTGAGTGCGGCGAGAAGGAAAATAGCGTCTGGCAGACTGGAGTCAGAATAGATAGAGAGAAACGGGACGAAGAGGAAGAGAAAGATGGAGTCGAACAATAATTCGGGAACTGAACGAATTAGGAAGCAGCAGCGGCAGCAGCGGCAGCACTAGCAGAAGCAGCAACCGGACGGCGAAAACAGCGAATCCGTAATCATGTTTCCCGAGTGTCGCGCCGAACGAACAGCGCACAGCCTGGAGTCATCCTTTTATCTCTCCAGTGAGATACTGCAACAAATAAGAAGTTTCCCTAATCGACTGTGATTAGCAAAACTTAAATTTCAATGTAATTAGAATGTAATTCAATTTTCTTTATGCGTTATATAAAGTGACATAATAAATATGTCACTCGTAGTTTCCGAACAATGACATTTGATGTGAGAAATGGCCATTTCCAAGCGAAATGCATTCGTGCAGCATCTCAAAACTGTTAATCTAGTTTTTAAACATTCTGAACCTAAATACCAAAAGTACTAAAAAATTGAGTTTCAAAAGCATTGCTTTAACTTTGAAAGTGAATCGTGAGGAACCCCGAGTTGGGCTTTTTACTTTGCAGTGAATGACGCTGTAAAATGGCACGTCGATAATTACGATTCGTTAAGTTTCGAATTTGATAATAAACTTTTTAACTAGGTGTAATGAAAAACCATTTCCCTGGAGAAAAAAGAAATTCGTAATGTCCGTGTCGGTGTATTTTAAATCGTCTTAAGTATCTTAAGTACCCGGCTAGATTCCAAGGGTCAAAAACTAAATAAAATGTCACTAATATCAATCGTTCACAAATATCTACTGTTGCTGATTAACGGATTAACTTAATTGATCCTCTAGACATAATAGATAAGCTTCTAACTCAAACGAATTGCGAAAATCCCCACCCCTATACCCGCGCATTCCTATACTTCATTATTATGATTCATCAGCCTTTTCATAAAAGTTCTTTCTCATTCGTGAGCACCTACAAATTTCCAAAACATCCGACAGTAAAATTTCTCGTATTCTTCAACAGTTATTTATGGATCAGCGATACAACAACATGAGATAAGCATTAGTAAATCTCACTTATGTTCATCTGATCCTGTAGCGCATTGACACGAATGTGGTTGTCAGAGGTCATGACTACATTTGTCAATAGCAACTGGTCATACAAGCTCACGTTGGGGCCATGATTGTTTGCTATGTAATATTGCGAATAGATCTTCCCCTGCAATAACAAAACACTACAGATAGTATCGCAAGCTCAGATTCCAGGCTCACAAACTTTGAGCTTAGGGCCGTAGGCGCATTCATGAGTCTCAGAATCCCAGACGGAGATACAGAATTGAATGGAATACTGGCTTGTCTGCTCCCCAATGTACACGCGTTTCTATGGTCTACCATAAACATGAAACGCATTTCGCTTGTTATTAGTCCGTGTGGTATACGGTTGAAGCTCGTCACGATGCGAAACTCGTGACGAAGTCGGCAAGTTTGCAGCTGCATCTACAACCCAAGACGCAAGGGAGTATGAGAGAAGATAGAATCGGAGGATGAGGAAGTGAGTACGAGACACGGCAACGCGGATTATTGAAACTTCGCTCTTCTCGCCTCCACGACGTCGTGGAGCGAACGAACGGAGCCCTCAGCGCCGGCAGATACGAAGACCGTAGCGGTGGGCTGTAAGGCGACAACACGACGCGCTCGTAAAATCTCCATGCCGAACCTGACGTTGCTGGAATGCGAAATTTCCGGGATCCTCACATAGATTCCGAAAAGAAGAAAAGCGGACGTGGGAGATGATAAGGAAATAAACAAGAAGGGGAGAGAGGCGTTGTCCGTATTTTATTCAAATACTCGTGGATAACGCGCGATACGTGTATGAAAGTCCTCTTAACTCTCGTCGCACTTATCCATCAGTCGACAACTAATACTGATATCAAAGGCACTAAAAGTATTAAATGAAATGTACGTTTCATTTAGGAAGCTTCGTTTGTGTTAACAAGAAATTCGAGATTTCGCCATTTTTTTCATCAATCGTGAATTTTTATCTATTACACTTACTTTTGTTCATTTTCAACAGTGTATCTACTAGAATCGCATCGAAATGAGTAATATGATCGAATTACTGGCCTTCGTTTGGAGCAAAGATTAATAATGGACAGGGACCGTACAGTGACGCGGCAACATTATTCGGTATTACTTTCCAAGTCAAGATCACCGTCAGGAAGCAAGACAACGTCACACATAATGGCATTATACTTTTAGCAAAAACCATGGTCTCCAATTTCGATACGATCATTTCATTAGGACGTCCAGTAAAAGTACGCCCTCATCTTGTGCATTGTAGCAACTTCAATGCCTGCAAAATTACAACGTCAGCACAACGTTTATCAGCTATATAACTACGCCGCATTGTAGGAAGGAACATGAAACTGAAATTGCATTAGAACATCCCTGCGATAGTGACGGCTTCGACATAGTGCAGCCCCTAGTGTACACTGGGTATATATAGCTGCGGCGGAACCTCGCTCTTCGTTACCTCAGTTGCGAGACGAGCGACATGTGCGGTTGGGCAGCTCAAAGACAGGAGTTGTCCTTGTTCGTAGTGCGATCGAACGGAAGTCTCCTAGCGTCGCGACTATAGTTCTCACTCGACTTAACCATATATCTAGCAGGGGCACTGGAAGGAGATAGTGTAGACCGAGCACAAGGAGCAACGGCAGCTCGTTTCGACATTTTGCGGTCCTAGATGAAGCTGAGAGATCTCGACAGCTTTCCATATACCAAGAGGCTATGGTGACAAGGTAATTTAATTTCATATTTTCAAGGCAGAGTTTCGTGCTCACGTCAAGTGCCACAAGCCAAAAATTTTCGTAAGGTCGACGAGAGTGGAGTACGATTTAAAAGGAAGTCCGCGAATTAAACAGTATACGATAAACGAAGTAAACGTCATTTGTTTTTAATATATTCTGAATAAGTCCTGATTACGGATACGCTGCAGGACTATGAAATAAAAACTGTATTTCAAAACATTTTTATATCTCGTAACAGTGCTAAGCTGACTCGATTTTACAACAATAATCGGTCTGCGCGCGGTCGAAAAATCGAGTTGTCTAGTTAGTCATTCGAAAGTCTACGAGGGAATGACAATATAGTTTCATTCGCTATGGGTTCGCCGTTCAAAGTATTTATGTTTTAGCAATATTCCTTAATATTTTAATAACCTTTTTATTTTACTGCAATGTATTGTCCATTTAAAAAAATTTTAACGACACTCTGTAGGATATTATATCGATAGCATTCCACAGAATATTACATTTGGGATATTACATCATTGACCCGACGTTCTCTGAGGAAGAGGACGAATTCATAGCAGACCAATGTTCGTGATGTAAACCAAGTGCACTTACATAGCTATAGTCTTTGGATACCTAGGTATGGGTATCTCTGGAAGTCTATCGGATCTGTCTTGGGAAAGGGTACGACATTACCGGTAATTCAATTTCGATAAGTTCTCCCGGAAGGATTTAATAAGAGGGTAAACGGTGGTGCGAGGACCCGGAATCATTGGCATCGTCTTCGTTGTAGGACAAGGACACTAGCTGGCACGATATCGCTCCAACACTACCACTCACTATATCAACTGAGCTCTCACGAAGTCTCGGGGTTGATGACGAGCGGGCGATGGTGTCTGCCCAATTAATTCCAGGCTAACGGCTTTTTCGACTTGGTGAGCTAAGGACACCGGCTACAAGGAAAGAGAAAGGACCCGCCTTATATTCCCTTTCTTTCTCTTTCTCTCGATAAATTTATCCCTCGAGAATTCGTCGCAGTGTAATGACTCTTGAGAATTCTCTTGTTCTTTTTCCACGATTCTCGTACTGCGTTATTTCAAGTATACTCCCCGTACATTACGATGTCGATATTATTTCGCTAAAGTAAATCGATTCTGTGTTGCGTAGCATTATGAAACGAAATCATATTTTTCAGATCTTATATCGTCAATAACATATTACATTATAACGAGGAGAGCGTTTTTCGAGAGATCGTATGACCAAGGGTCCAATTTATAGGTTCAAGTTTGAACTCAAGTTTCAATTTAGGATCCGACTTTATTTGGATGTGAGACTAAATTCGATACCTAAGATGTAAAATTGATTGTGAAACGAGAGGCAGACAAGAATAGCAAGAATATAAAGGCTAATATAGGTAGGTCTATGATATGTTTAAGGTAACGTATGCCGTCATTATTATCAGTACCTCTAAGTACTGAGAAGATAGAATTTAGGACAGTCCGGAATCTTAATCGAAACTTAGTAATGATCTATGCCATTATGAATGTATGGCAATCGCGCTTCTAACCTCATTGTTTTCATTATTTATCTTAGAGGTGCGTTGTAAGCTCTGAATTGTAACCTAGAACTTCACTGAAATAAATTGCGTCCACTAACTGAGCGTATAGTTGTGGTTACGATTTCAGTTGGTTCCTGCTACTACGAGTGTTCTACCAACGACATTTAGTTCCTCCAACCAACCGAGTAGACAGTTCAACTAACTGAGTAGTTGGCGCTATATCAACAATTCCGGTTAGTTGGCAGGACTCATTTTTCCGTCTCACCAACTACTCATTTCTTTCCGTGAAGCCCATTTTAAAAACAACGGTATTATCAACAACAACAAAAATATATTAACAATAAAAATCGTTTAACTGAAAATCGTTTTGTTTCATTTATGAATGTTAATATATGTATAAAAAATGTCAGATTGATCGGCCTACGAGAACGGTAAAAAAAAAATCGTGAAAATCGGCTACTTTTTCGGCCGTTATACTGGAAAGATCCCTTGAACAGTACAAAAATATTAATTTACATCCCGATTATAAACATTCTGTACTTCTGCCTTCGTACTTATACGGCTCAAACATCCTAGAAATAATTATATTATCACTAACTAATCGGGAAGAATGTTTTTATCAAGCTTGACTCGATAGATACATCCCCGTTAAGGTGAAGGGTGTGGCGTCAATTGCGGGGTTTCGGCACTTAACTGGGTAATCAGCGCTCAGGTAATAGACCGATTTAATGCTAGATCAATATTAACCAGCTTAATGATTGGTTACACGGCCGACCTACGAGATCAATCGGCGCGGTCTTGGCAGGGTAATAACCTGCCTCGAGTAGGGATGATGTATTCTATCCTTCGTACTTCCTACACGCTGCCGTGCCGTTGGACGTTGCGGATGTCAATCCGGATTAGATGTGGTATGGATAATGACATTACTCGTGGACATTCTGACGAGATTCACCGGAGGGCCAGTGGCATTTGTCTATATGTTGTTGGTGGGTTGTAAGTTCAAATCGAAACGCGTTTATACTGCTGTGCTAACCTTTTGCTACTGGTCCTCAGCATGAAAAAACCAATCCAAGGGAAAGGGTACAACGACGCTTGCATCATGAATCGGTAGAAAATTAAGCAAAATTCAGTATGACGATAGTGAACAGAATAATATTGTATAGTAACAGAAAAGTAGTTACACCGGGAGGAAGTTGGAAACCCGCGCGGAAAAAAATAGTCCAGGAAAGAGTCCAGAATGGAGTCCCGGATGGTATTCGGGATGGTGTCCGGAATGGAATCCGGGCAATCCAGGCGGGAGTACAAAGTGTACTCCCGTATGGACCTTGGGGTTTGATCCGATCCCAAAGTCCATTCTGGAGTCTTCCAGTCCATCGGGACTCCATCGCGGATTCCATCCGGGACACGAGAAACTCCCCCGGACTCCATCCTGTACGATCCAGGCGTCTCGGCTCCCCGGCCGCACATTCCATCCTGTGGGGTCCATTTTGGACTCTCACCTGAACTAAGATAGTATCCGACCTGGGCGAACCGGGAGTCTTTAACGTGATGCAAGAATTAACCTTGTTTGCATAAGCAATTTGTCTTGCTTGGATCACCGCCGAGGTGACTGAGTTCCGACTCGGGCTGCCGTGTTGACGGTTTTTCTGGCAATCTCGCTGCGTCTATCGTTGGGCTCTCGCGCTTGGCTTACGCAGTGTCTAGCGTATGCTACAAGTTCCCGTGTGCTGTGAATTTTATTCGAAAAATGAAATCAGTGGTTTCGGAAATTATTCAATGCAGTTCAGTGCCTGATGGTTTCGATATTCGTTGTTGGAATATAGTTCTCGCTCCCCGAGTTGTCAAGGATAATTCTGGTGAGTCGTTTCCGTTTAATAAATCATTTAATCGACTATTTCGATTAAAGATCCCGAACTGCCGTATTCGTGCAGCTACTGATGAATTGAGGGTGCACGCGTGTTGCCCTGCAACTCGCCGCTACCGTTCACGATTTCGATGCGTTATGCTGGATCTCAAGCAATAGTTCAATAATTACATTTATTGTAATTGCCCCCACTATTTTGCCGAATGTTAGCGTTCTCTTTTTGCAAGTTCTCGTCGAGAATACAAGCTATTTACTGGACCGTACCTCGAACCTCTCTACCACAACCTAGCAGCCTGAGCGGCCGTGCATTTCCGCAACCGTTCGCTCTCGCGAGTGCATCCAGTTGCGTTTGTTAATATTACGCGACCCCAAAAATTAACTAAGCTACCGTTTCGTTTGTTTTGTTCTCGATCGTCAGCTTTATCCCGAACTTTCGATCTTCATGGGGATCGAGCCAGCTCAACTCGATTCCCAGGGCATACCGGTTCGTTAATACCGGTGGAACAAATATAAACTGGCGCCCACCGGGTGTGCGGATGCGCGAGTGAGGGTGAACGGCCGAAGGTGACGGTTTCCGATTTTTCGTTTCTTGTTTTCTGTTTTCGATTAAAGGACCAAATGATCGGTCGTTACCGAAAAATACGTCACAGATCTTATGAAATCAAAATCTTTGTGCTGAATCCAAACGTGTAAGATTCGTAATGAATGTCAAGGAATCACAATCCAAATGCGAGGAGCTTAAAACACAGCTTCTATTTTTAAAAGAAAAAGGAACATCTACGTACAGTGTGAGATACGAAATGAAGAAGAGATCGATTTTATCCGCGCTTATAATCACCTTCACCTTCGGTCATCCTAATTTTATACTTTCTTAGGGATTTCCTTCAAACAAATTTCGAGCTATCGGGTTCGTAAAGCTTCCATGGCACAAGCTGGTGGCTACCAGCATCTGGCTCGTCCGCCACGCCTCCCAAACGTTCTTACGAAGTAGAAAAGTTAGTTTTCCCGTCGACTACTCCCGCTCGTCGCCATCGCCGTCTTCGACGATATTTGCGAACGTACCTCGTGGAGCAGGGAGCAGTGAACTACTGCTACCAGTAGTAGTAGTACATATTCCTATCGAGGAGTTTGTCGACCGTGGAATCCCTTCACACCAAGAGGCACTTGAACCCCTGAGACGCGAGAAGAACGTACGCAGTCACAAGAAACGTGATCGAATCATTTGCTTCGGCTCGGCTGATTCCCGATCTCCGTTAAACTTCACTTTGTAACAGTTGCGTGTGGAGGACTCTCTTTATAGGTCGTAAAAAAAATCTCGACCCAAACGTGTGCCCACGGAATGAACATTTGTCATTCGCTGATTTTTATTATCACTGCCGTAGCTGACACGTAAATTAAATTAGAGTACGTTAACTATGCTTAAGAACGTTCAAGCCCTGCACAGAAATAAAATAAGTGCGGAATTTTTATTATCGCTTTAACGAATTAACTAACCGCATGAAATGGCGCCTGACAGAATTTGCGTCCATAATCAAGAAATCTCCATGGTGACGAATTTATAAAAATATAATCTCATGACAAAAGAATTCATGACAAAATCCGAAACCCATTTTCGTCAGGTTGGAGGAGATTATACGCTGAATTAATACTCGGTAATAAGATAAAGTCTCCTTTTAAGTTAGTGAACGATATGCTGAAACTTTAAGTGATAATATTAATCTTTTAGTGAATCGGTCTACATTGATATTTTTCTGAATTGAGTGGCCGTAATTAAATGCATAAAACCTTACAGGATCGACTTTATAATTTGACCACTGATTTTACTAGTTTCATTCTTAAAATCATGGCAACATGTACTGTTGAAATTTTTTACAAATGTATATTACCGAAAGTTAGATTTATCGGCTAATTTATAATATTCAATTCACGAGTGTACTCAAATTTAAAAAATGTCAATATCGAGTTTTGAAATAATTTTGTAGAAAGTACTGTAATTAAACAATTTACTTCCATATTAAATTTAATACACTAGTTTATGTAAAAGTGCTACCTTTACC
Organism: Clistopyga incitator; assembly: GCA_947507545.1. Taxonomy (NCBI): domain Eukaryota; kingdom Metazoa; phylum Arthropoda; class Insecta; order Hymenoptera; family Ichneumonidae; genus Clistopyga; species Clistopyga incitator. The sequence continues at coordinate 10,266,154 of OX382176.1, forward strand.
TGTAATGGGAGCTTATATGTAACATTTTTAACATTGTGATCTGGATGATTTCACAGATATCATACGGATCATAATGTTAAAAATTTAATCTCATTATTACATAAAATCAACACGCTTTTTCATATGCCATTCGAGAACATTGGTCCACAGTACATGACACAGAAACCATATTACCATCAGGATACATCGAACCGATAAATAACGAGAGAAAGCCAATAATGCTCTGTCTCTCTTCACAAATAATAGAATGTTTGCCAGCCGCTTCTACGTATTTCACATAGACACCATCGTTTGCAGGATTCACGCTTCTCAAATATGCGTGGCCTACATCGGTGCTCAATTGGTCTGGCTTTTCGATAACAGTGCAATATGTGATTCTGTATTTTATTCTTTATTTCTTGAATAACATAAAATTGTATTCAACGTTTCGCTCCGCAAGAGTTTCTGCGGAATAAAATAGCTCTGTTATCGTTATTGTAGAGTATCACGTGTGCAAATGATCATACAAAACATTGGTTTTTCCACAATGTACTTTTATAAAAATGCCACCTGATTCAGAATTAAGGACCAACTATATTTTCGAAACCACATTTTATCATTATTGCGGTCATTAAGAGACAGCGAACAAAAATTCAAATTTATCATAAAATCTCGATTCATATACTGATCTTCATCACAATATGTATCAGTCTGTTTTGGAAGTTAGGACACGCAAAAAAGAGTGGGGGTCAAAATAGCGAATGACCAAAATAATGAATGGCTAAACTAGCGAATTCCACATCAAGAAACGTCTGAATCCACAGTAGCCATCATTAATAAATTCGCTATTTTAGCCATTCGCTATTTTGGTCATTCGCTATTTTGACCCCCACCCGCAAAAAAAAATGTATTTTGAAATAAATCCGGTTCTTAAATTTTCATTGGATTACAATACTTTCACTTTTAACATAATTCATACGTGATGACAAAATTAAAATTCCATATAAACAAACCTTATTTGATGACAAGACAACAATAATACATATCACCATTCAGCAATTCAAATTATTAATATACTTGAGACGTTTCAATAGAGAGCAAATAAAATGTCGTGGAAGTAAAATGACTCCCCCAATATAACAGGTTCTATTCGGACATGGTACCAAGCACACCAATAAAATTTGATCGGTTATTCGTCATGTATGTACCGGTACACCTTGGATCCAGCGGTGATTGTAACAGCGGCAAGAGCTCCGGAGAATGATTCGGGAGATAGCGGAAAGGCTAAATCAAGTTTCTAGATAGCTGCTGGGTGTGCGGATCTGGGTGAATTAAAATGAAGGGAAAAAAACTCGCCTGAGTCTCTGAAACTTTTCCAATTAAAGCTCTCGTTATCTCCGATGATCGGGCGAGAGAGAAAGAGTGAAACCTAGAGAAAGCAGCATTGGATAGCCAGGAGGATACAAAAGTGGTGCTCGCCGGTCTCATTAACGCTAGAACGTCCCGTAACAGCCGAACGATGCCTCCTCGACAAGCTAAAACGAAGTCCAAGCAGGATAGAGCAGAAAACTCTGATAGCCAGAGAGATGCAGTACGGATTCGAGGTAGACATCAGAGAGCGGAGTTTTATTCTGAACCTCTAAACTGCAACAGAGCGATGGGTTTAAATTCTGCAATACATATATCACTATATACATGTATATAGTTAGCGTCATCTACAGCAACCGCGAAACCAAAAAGTACTGAATTCTGATCTCGAGGCTAAATGTAGAAGGGGAATATCACTGGCATCTGGACACAACGATTGGGATACACCGAGCTCAAGCTTTCGATTCCCATCAACTCTCCGTGGACCGCGTAATACACGCTTCACCGAGTTCCCTGTGGCGTGATGCGGTCCGGATAGCTGTAGGCACGGCTGTCGAATTTCGTTCGTTGCCCCGATGAATGCAGTACTTCTCGATTGAGCTATTTTGTTGAAAATCAACTAGGCGTTAAACTATGCCGGATTGAAAGTCGATATTTCATTTCGGCTCGTTCGCCAGATTCGTTCGGGCTTCTCTATCGTGTTGGCTTATATAAACGGCGAGGAAATGGAGAAATACACATATCGACGCTTTGTAGATATTTTAGATGAAGATTTTTCACAAAAACGAAATTCTATATATAAAATTCAGACCAGCCATTTTATTCACTTGCCTGCGATGGGCAAATCCTTTCCTCTCGAACCGTTATTTTGTGCGCCATATGCAACTCATCATCAAACTCTTACCCTCGTGATCACCGAGACTTCTTTATGCATGAATCTCGTAATATAATTTTTATTTCAGTCGGCTGATTCTCATGAGGCTTTTTTCAAATCCAAAATTTCTTTAGATGTTTTAACAGAACCTAGTACAAAATTGTGCTAGTATTTAATTATTTGTTCTAAACTGTAATGCGATTATAATGACACTCCTATTATTAGTTATGATTTATGCACATTGATAACACGAAATCTCTGTATAGATCGTTTCAAGAATTATATCAATTAAAGATGGGATCACACGTAGCAGATAATATTCGTTGAATGTCGCAGGAATATTTCGAATATTGCACAACGACTCGAATAAAAGATTTCGGATTATCACCCGGTCGATTAAACTTTAAATTACCCCTTAACAGGAATTCACGTTTATTACAACTTTGGAGAAAAAATGACATCGCATTCCGAGTACTTATTTCTTAAAAGAAAAAAGGTGCCAGGTTAGATATGAAAACAAAGCGTCCGCAATGAGGGAGTACGACTGATGAAACGAAAAATAGGGTAAGACTCGGGTGATATTTCCAATTCTTCTCGGTGACCCGAACTGACGGGGCGCTCACAATTTCGATACTCGATCTGCTCTCGTTGCCTGCTGATGGTGTGAGAATATCTTCAGCCTCTTCTTCACTCGATACCGTGCGGTCCAATAGACGATCTAGATGCTTTAGCTGGTGCTATTTTTGGAGAAGGTGCGAATTCAAGGAAGCTTGATTTGAATATACTGTAGTGTGCAGTGGATATACACAAACATGCTGGAATACACGTAAAATGATGTGGTATGTGCCGATGTAGATATCTCGAGAATATCATGCAAACGGAGGATAGAAATAGGTGGAGGGTGGGGGTGGGGGCGTAGCATAGCGAAGAGCTGGTGGTAGCAGCACAGTAGCAGAGGCGATAGCATTTTCCAATTCCGCATAGTCGGTGTATTTGCGTGCGAACCCGAGAGGCGTGGTGTGAGAGGCTGGTAAATCCAAAAAAAAGTACACCTAAAATTCCCAGCACCGGGGCACAGCCCGAGATTATGCATCGGCGCCCACGTGAAAACCCAAGCAAACGACTGGCAAAGAAACTTTTGATTAAATTGATTCGTCGTTCGCTTTCGTGTTTTTTTCCGTTGTCTCTCGTCTTCTTTTACTCACAGACCCGCCAACACTTTCAACAACGACCCCTTGCCAGCGCGTCCTTTATTTGTTTCTGCGCAACTGAAAACTCTCGAACAAATAACAGTCGGCAATGACGACATCGGTGGGCCAACCGGCTGGCGCAAGTTAGCTATAGGTGAAATATATTAGAGCCGGCAAGAGTCCACTCGATGTAATTCACCGTCGGCCACTTCTTGCGACGAGTGTAACACTAGATTGCAGCGTAGCCGTGGTAGTTGTAGTATCGGTGGTATTGGTAGCAGTGGGCATTTGTCTGCCGGTAGAGCAAGTCGTGTTATCGTCGTTGCAATGGAACGCGTGACCCCTCCGTGAAAAGAATAAGTCCGAAGGATTTATAGTGGTCGTAGACTCGACGTAAAGGGAGTTACACGTAAAATGCTCTTCGGAGTTCGCGTGGATGGCTGAAGGGTAATTCACTTAATTCCTCGCTCAATGTATTCTCCGTTTTCACCAGAAGACATTACGCTCTCGAATTTATTTTTCTCGTCCCCGACACGCTGAATAATATTTCAACCTTTTAGCTTCGGATTCCAGCAAGAAACGCTTGTTGTCTCGCTTCGTTTCCTTCCTCGTCGGTTCGTTTGCTCATGCAGTCGATCGCAGTTGTATTCCATTGTGTACTTGTCGAGTGCTCTCTTCGTCTCGGGTAATCAGTACTTTTCGTCGTCAAGCACCGTATAGCCTGTGAGAAATTACTCGTAGAAATAAAAATATGCTTGATAAGGGTGCAATGTGCGAAATACGACTTTGTTTTTAATTACAAGTTTCATGAAGTTTGTTTGAATCCAATTGTCGTTGTTGGTCAAACTTATTACCAAACAATATTTTCGCTTCTGTAGTTGGTGTAAAATAGTTAGGTCATATTACGAAATGTTCATAAGTTTATTGTCTAATCACGCGAAAACCGTTTGTTTTATGGAGAAGCATTATATGTAATATTCAACTTAGTAGCTTTGTTCTCCATAAAAGCTTTCGTAAGTTCCCACTCTCCATGGAGATCAAAGGTGTTACCAAGCAACTTTGTACATATTTGCACTCTTTCGCACATAAATTAAACTCGATAACTTCAGGTACTTGCGAGTTAGTGAACTTCAGATTCCAATCGAGAAACGTTTGTTTCTCTACGTTCCCTTCTTTGTTCGGTCGGTCAATGATGTAGTCGTTGGGAATAATATACCATAGCCATACGAAAGGACTCTTTTGAATGTTTGAACCTGCGGTATAAATTAAATTCACGGTTGGTTCATGATAAAAAGTAGCGTGCATCAAGCATTATCCAAACTGACAAAGCCGAGGCAAATGTCCTAGCGAACATTTGGCTTTTCGCTGGTTCGTAAGCCTCGTCGCACACTTGAACCTGACGAAAGGCCAACGTGCTTTCCGGAAAGCCTGCTATGCGCTGCAAATCAGCGGTCACAGAGGGACGGTAGAATCGTCTAGTTCTCTATGGTAGTATACTGTGTCCCGAGAATCTATGCTGCACCGCGTCCGCTCGGTGATTGACAAAGGGGTGATTAGCAGCGACAGAGAGACGAAAATTGTTAGTTCACTGTCTGACTGATTAATTGCGTTTGTATGTCTGTACGTGAAATGCTGCGTTTCTGACTTTATCTAATTATCAGAAACATGCAGTTCGCAAAGTCGAACTGACTGTATGCTGATACTATATCTAGAATGAAGTCTGTGAGGTTCTTGTACACCATCCCTAAGACGACCAAAGGGCTTGCCGAAATCGACAAGCGTAGCAATTGCAATATAGATGCATTAGTCTCATCGATTCACATCAAACGTCTGTTAATCGATATCTATTGATCTGTAGATCTTACATAGTGCAATTATACAACCTAGGTCTGTGTAGTATGACGTATATACTGGAGTGGACATAGCACAGGGAGCGCTGATCAATTCCAACGGATGGATTCCCTGCGATATTGCTAAGGCCATTTTTTTTCGGCGTCCGACGTACCACCATACTGGAGAGTTATCAAACTTGATCCATTAATTATCTTCGCAGCAATTTATTTGCTGCTGCGAGGATATGTATATATATTTTTTCGATTGCAATAATTACAGATGAAAGGGCTTAGGTATTGTATTCTATACCTTAAAAGTTCATGGTGGTCGTGTGAATACAGTTACAGCCCGATAACCAGAAGTCCGGGTTCGAGACCTCATTTCTGGTTTTACTTAATTTTTTTTTTGTAAAACCCGACTTTGTTGTACTCGCATGGGGATACGACGATCGGTCGAAGAAATTTAAAGATCGGTAACACAGACATTTTTTTTTGAAAAATATTGTAAATTTCGTTTTTGTTAAGTACATGAATAGACAAACATTTTGAAAAAAAAAATTGAATTTCCACCAGTTTTGAAGAAGTTATGAGCAAAAAACCGAAATAGACCTTTGAACCAGTGATCAAAAAATCGTCAAATTTACCTGAAGAAGTTTCATGATAGATACTAAAACATATACAACAATTACAAAAAAAAAATTTTTAATTTCAAACTGTCCGATTTGTTATGGAATGCCTCATATACTCTTGCATAAATTGTAAAAGTTCTTCCAATTATTTATAGAAATTCATTTTTGGTCCTCGCGTTTTTTATAATGACAGGATCTATAAAATGGTTGCAATAATATTTTTGTTATCATCTGTAATTAGAAGTATCCCCATTTTTGGAAGAATGTAATGTAATGCAGTATTATAATAACCTTGCTACAGTTTTTGTGTAAGATTCTGGCAATCCCCCGAATTAAGCAGCATTGTTTGCGGCCATAACTTGGATGGGTGATCGCTTAGCCCTTGCACCGGCTGGTGCATCAACCCGTGAGCGGGAGGTCCGTTTTTTTTGAGGCCTCGGTGAACATACTTAAGTAAGTAACTTTCATGTGTACACCGGGAAGTCAGAAGAATAACGACCGTCTGTATCGGTACGGGTTTTCCGCAGTTTCTCCGTACCCATGACAAATGTGATAAAGTGTAGCTAAGTCGGCTGCGGACGCATTGGGCGTTAGGTTAGCTTAGCGAAGTGCGCGTAGGGAGTGATAAGAAAAACAGGAAGGGCGGTAAAAGGCGATTGAAACCATACCATGGAATAATAATAAAAATAAATAGTCATTCCGTTTTTGGCATATTTTACTCGTAATAAATTTATCTTTCAAACATCATATAGCAAATTTTTAATCGCTGCATTTTCGAGTTGTAAAAGCGAAAAAAAAAAAAATGTTTACGTATTCGCTTTTCCCATATATTTAGAAATTTTTCAATGCGTTCACAGGTATAGAAAATGTGTAATAGAGGAATTATAATGGAAAATATTATGTACGTCAACCCAGAAGTGTACGCCACCAACCATCCTCTTCATATCTCTAAGTGAGGATAACATCTGCAGGGTACAGGAGTTTGTACTACTACTTCTGCTATATGGGAGTCCCATACATGCAAGAAGCAAGCAAGTACAGTACTTTCATTCATAATTATATAAATATTGGTATATTTGCTGGAGTAAATGAAAGCGCTCAATACTATAGAGCGGCAAAAAGTTTCTGCACACTACATACGACTCAATAGATTAAATGTAGGTACAATATATGCAGTCCGTTGAAAAGCGTTCCCTGAGTTCAGCTGACAATTATATGGTCGTCGTCGCATTTCGTGAATGCGATCATTCTGCATGTCATACGTTATCTTTTACATAAATAGAGAGACTAAATGGAAGAAACGGCCAACCTCAACTCGGGTAATCCCGGCTAATTACTTGCTTTCAATTTTTTTTCTCTGACATTCGTTTGTAGTGAACGGTATCACCGTTGGAAAAAAATTTGAAATATCATTTCACAACGTCCTACAGGACTGTGAATTCTCCTGATTTGTATGTAGCATATGAATATGATCAAGTTATAGAGCCGACCACAAAATCCCGATATTGTTGGGACTGCTTCAGGATAGTTCGATTACCTTCTTTGTTTCTACGAGACTTAAGAAGATATAACGATTCCCATTGATGCACACTTCAGGCCTTAACCCGTGCACCGTAGTAGAAGATGAGGAAATGAGAAATGTAACATCGGCGCCGCTGCAAGGAGACAATCATAAATTACTCTTCTCTCTCTCTTTCTCTGTCTTGCAATCTGATAATAGAAGCTGAGTAATTTGTCGAGCAATTACCCTTGCCGGTCTTGTCATTTGTTTGTGAATGTTGAGCTCGGTGTCGAGGTACTTCCGGGAAGGGAGCGGTGCACGTGTCGCGTCTGAATTCACACCCTCGGGCGACTCATTGTGTCAAAGGGTCGAGCAATGCCATAGCAACTGTAGGCTACAGACATGTGAATACCCCTCTACACATTCTCACATGCTCATTCGTAATGTTCGTTGTTCGTCCTTCCTCCATATATGTGCGGATCTGTAGAATATGTCTCCAAAGGTTTAACTAATGCGAACCCACGCCGTAGGCTATGAACGATACTACTGTGAACTGTAGCAAATAATCTATCAGAATGTATTGTTGGGGGTTCGAAACAATATGGAGCTCTAACAAGTTACAAACCTCTTCAATCGTACCTCTAGATTGTGTTCAATCTACGATATAATTTGACACTAGTTTCCACGTTCTACCAATTCAGGATTCACCTCACGTCCCCATGAATAAGGCTGTTATGCTGGGGATATACTTCAGTAGAAATTCGTTCTAGATGTAGATAAAGATAAAACCAAGAATGTCCTTGGTGGTGGAGAATCAAAGGACACGTACGGGCGGATTGGTGAAACGGTAACTAAAATCGCTATTGACTAAGTGAACTATGGTTATATGGCGGTTCCGGTTGTACCCACTGACCTGCGATAAATCATTTCACTCTCACCGTAACCTCCGGCCATTAAACTACTATTGCTGCTTTTGTTGCAACACACACCATTTTCCAGCGATAAACTGAAAGCGACCCAACGGTGACGTCATCCCACCATACATTGATGTCCTACATGTCCTTCCTTGATTTATCTTTTATCCCTGTACTAAAACGGATCGATGCACCCTTCCTACAAATTTGTTTCTATCTGTATCAGCATTATTCATTAACCGACACTGTGGAGATGACGATCAATGTCATAAGAGGTTAGAACCGAATGGCCGAGTCGCGTAGAGGAGCGCTGTGTACGTGATGACCACGAAAGTGAGTTATCCTGCAGACACCGGATGAAAGTTAATTTGCTTTCAGCTAGTCTTCCTTCCGCACTTCTATGAACCTTCTGGGACCGTCCAAAGTGGAAAAAGCATGTGATACCTCGGATAGGAAATACTCACCTACGAAGCCGGCTACGGCTGCAGAATGCGGATGGTCGTAATATCTAGATAGTCGTGATGATTCAAGGGCTGCTGTACTTTGATCTGTAGAAAAACATCAACGATCAATTCTCAAATATAGTTGATCTCGAGTCATCGAGTTTGTACGAGGTATGTAGTGATAAGATATCCTAACTTATTTGCAGTTTCAGTTTCTACAAAAAAACTTTCTCCACACCTACGATCAGCCGACATGTAACTTTAAGTTCAGAGGCATTTCAGTCAAAATTCGGCCGCGCCTGTTTGCTATTTTCTTCTCTGGTCGAAATGTTTCATATGTAACATCCTATGACCCAACAATCGAACGCGTAAGATGAAATTGCACATATGACGATAGATAGAACATGAGGAGTCTCAAAAGTTTGAGTTCATTAGAAGCCGATTAGAAGCCAAAATGTTGAATGAGTTGAGACATGTTTTCAGGACTGTCTAGCTATAATCGGTTATCTACTGTAACAAAGATTATTTTTGTATTATAATGGACATGATATTCCTCTGGCATGATTCAGCGCGCCGGCAAGAAAATGTTATGATATTACCACACGCTTTTTTAAATCCCGTAGCGAGGCTGCCCCAATAGCCGACTACCAGAGGTTTCAGAACATGGAACCCAGCAGCTCTTGGTTTGCGTCTCGTCGCCGCCGTCGACCCGAATGAAAGGAATATCGGAAGTGGAAGGTTTTGTTGTTTCCACGAATGGTATTGTCGGTCTTTACACGGTCTCTGCTCTTCAATGCAGCCATAAGCTATAAAATGCTGCTTCACGATTTCTCTCTGCGTTTCCTCCTAACATAGACGATTACATCTCGTAAACACATCTCAAAAGGCAGAACGGAATACAAAAAACTACATTAGCATGCGTACTCTGAATGGTTGGTGATAGTTACGGGCTTCCATGGTTACAAAGTTGTTGTTGCTCGAAACAGATCTTATAAATACGAATGTATACTGAAAACTGACCCATGCTTAGATTGGAATTTCATTCAATCTTATCAAATGTGTATCTATTTGCGGTAGAAAGATAAGATATCCGTCGCGAAATCTAGGATCGTATCTGGGTTATTCGAGATGAAAAATTATCGGGTCAAATCCGGGGCAGTCCTGGACATTTGAGCCCTCCAGAATCAGTCAGTCTATCCTGGACTACCCAGCCTCCATTCAGGGCTGCTCATAATCTAACCCGGGCTGCGAAAATTCTGTTCTGCATTCATATTTTCTACACTGGATACTTTACATTAAAATTTTCAAGATTTGGTTTATGCGGAGATCTTTGAGCGAAGTATCATGACGGGAGAACCTCATTATCTTGCTTCATGTTTCCCTCGAACCCATTATATGTTTATTTTTTCACGATAATCGTTGTTCAGTTGCGCTGTCTCGTATAATTCATAGTACCGAAATCTTAACGAAAACATGCACCCATAGAAGCACTGTACTGCTGTTGGTATGTACGCAGAAGAAATTGCGCGCGATCATTCCACACCGGATGCCTTCGGACAAGTTTCACGAGTGCCTAATTTATACGCTTCTGACTCAACGAAGCGATACCACGGAAAGAAGACGCTCATTCACATCCTCTTGTTGAGCATTGCCCCGGCTATATTTTGCTACTTTCCCATTCTGAAATCGTTGGCAATGCAACGGTTCATCCGGTTGCAAATGTTGCACTGATCGACATCGGAGACAGACTATGTTGTGCCTCCTTTCGCAATAACCACGGCCACTGTTGTCTGAAACAATCGCGTTGTTGAACTTTGCGGATCCAGCTATGCGCAATTCTAATAATGCATCTCATACTCGTCATGTGGTAGTAGGGAAAAGCTCCCAGCAAATACCATTTATTGGTATGTATCATCGCTCCACAGACAATATTCTCTGGTAATCCGAAGTTATAAATATTTCGCAGCTATGCCAATCCGCGAATGCGAAAGTGTGTCAAATGCAAACTGCATCATCATACTGCGTATATAACTCCGTTTAACACAGCTGAATTCATCGTATTTCTAACATTTTAATGGAGAAACGGAAGGTATCAATTATGTGCAGACATTATTTGTTATGCGTAATAAATTTACAATCTTGCGGTAAAAACTGAATTTTCAATGTGTTAACTGTTTTCAAGAATCTTCAATTTCCCCAATGAAAACTAAATATGGACTGTATTTTAAGGTGTACGTGGCTGCTGTTGAGAATTGTAGTAGTAAGCTCGGTACTGAAGTGCTCTGTGCATTATTTATAAATATATACAATGAGAGCTTCACGATCCTACAATGTACCCGCTTGTACGTCAAATACAGGTTTTGTCTATATATACTTTCCTATTCCTTGAGGAATTTCTTCGAAGTTTATTCTTGGTGACTGAAATATTCTCCCGTAAATACTCACTGCAATTCTGAAAAGCATGACCTTTGTTGAATTCGATACGCGTTCTCGTTCACCGAGATTCTGTGGTAGCTGAATGGCATCGATATTGTATATAATAAATTCCAGCTTTTGTTGAATGACCAATGTCAAGCCATGTAATTGCATTACAGATTTTCATGTAACGTAAATTTCACATGTTAAAAACCATAATTGACTACTTACTATAAACCGATTCTAATAACAGCAATATTTATTGTTGATATACACAATTATTCACCGTCTCTCACTGACTGTTTTTTATATTACCGTTTTTACGTTTTTTTTCCCATAGAGGCTACTCATTGAACGTTTATTTTCTTTCAGTTTTTTTTTTTTTTTCTTTAAGGGAGATTCCTCTATAATTGACCGACAAATTACGCTAAGTTAAGGAATTAATAATGGGAGCAGAGACTCCTGGATCGTACAGGTTGGATACCATCTTAGTCCAGGTGAGAGTCCAAAATGGCCACCACAAGATGGACTGTGCGACCGGGGAGCAGAGACTCCTTGATCGTACAGGTTGGATACTATCTTAATCCAGGTGAGAGTCCAAAATGGACACCCCAAGATGGACTGTGCGACTGGGGAGCAGAGACTCGTTGATCGTGCAGGATGGAGTCCGTGGGAGTTTTTCGTGTCCCGGAAGAAATCCGTGATGAAGTCCAGATGGACTGGAAGACTCCAGAATGGAACTTGGGGTTTGATCCGATCCCAAGTTCCATACGGGAGTACATTCTGTACTCCTGCCTGGATTGCCCAGATTCCATTCCGGATACCATCCGGGACTCCATTCCGGACTCTTTCCGGAACTGTTTTTTTCCGCGCGGATATGGATATGGCCATACCTCACAGAATCTTATGTCATTATGGACTTAACTGCGTTTCATCTTCCGTTCTCATACGTAATTCTATGAGATGCTACCGAAGGCTGAAAAATGAATCCACACTTTTGCCGCTGGCGAAAGCGTTCTTTCATTATCGTATTATGCGAGGTGACAATCTTACGTTGTTGTTGAGAGTACGGAAGCACGTCCTTGACGTTAGGAATGGTTTAGCAATTTGCAAGTGACATCTGTGAACTACTGCCACGTTTACACACCTTAGGTTTTCTGTGGTTATGTGGTTGTGACTCAATTTTATGAGTCCGGAAGCCTTAGGCATAATTAATACATGCATTTACTCGGTAACGGAAATAAAGCGGACTCATCGATTAAGACTGTTGCGGTTTGTCAATTCAATTTGTAAATTGTTGTCACGCCGCTCTGCAGCTCGAAACTTCATTACTTGTATTTGTAAGGTAAAACATTAGACCAAAGACTTGACATTCGTTTTCCTATAGTAAAAGCAAGTGAACTGATTTGTCTTCACTTCCTCCATACTGGATCATTAGAAATGTATATCCCGCACTCAGATATTACGGTAGATTGACAAAAAACGAAATAAAAATGCAACTTCGTACGTATACATTTCAAACAAGTAACGGCAGCGTGAAAATCTGCTGTAGCACAACATGGTGTCATTACATATGAGGGAATATACATAGACACTCGAGATACGGATTTTACTACAAACCCGGAAAATTCTTCAAATTTTTTCCAATCCATTACTATCATCAATTCAAGATGTATTTCCTTCCTGCGTTTTCGGAGTTTGGCGCGACGCGAGCTCCCTGATCGATAACCTCTCTTTTCATCATGATTACGGAATCCGGACAGTATACTGGATAAAGTCCCATTCGTCGCTCACCACCCTGCTTGACTTTGATAAAACCTGATCGACACGATTGCGAATTTAATTTATCGCACGGACAAAAAAATCACAAATTGAAAGTTCATGCTGGAGAATATTGGGACCGTAGTACTGGGATGTGTACATATTGGGGCACGGGAGGCAATTATCGGGCTCTTGGAATCATCTGGTTCTAAGGGAGATTCAATTTTAGATTCCGAATAATCAGGGCTTAAGAGCATCTAATAGACAGATTTCCAATATCCTCGTCCTGAAATCTTATGCGAGGACAGAATATTCAGGATTAATAAGCGGACTTAGACGAACGGCCCTGGGCGATCTTTTCGGCGGACCTCGAATAGCCTGCGTTTGGGATTGCATAGGATCTTCGGATAACCAGAGGGATCCAATAGGCAGAAAGGAGAATAATTATAACTTACCATTTTTCACTCCAGTCTTGGTTTTGTTACACGACTGCGGCTGTAGTGGTAAATTTGAATCATATAGATCATATAATACCAGATGTTTAGATATCAGAACATTGTATAGGACATTTTACTGGACTACGAGGTGGATTGCAAAGCTTTTTACTACTGAAATAGGAAAGTCCCCGATGCTGTTTTTCCTCTTTACTACTCTATGAATGTCCCCGATTGATTCCGTTCCATATACATAAATCCAACTGAATATCGTACACCACAGAACGAAAAGGATGCACGTCAAGCTTTCACTATTGAATTGTCCTCGATTGAAAATGGTCCGATCTGACGCCCCTACAGATTTTCAAAGAAAAGTTTCACTGAATGTGGATATATCGACACAGTACTCGGATACATAATCATTATATTTTTACAGTTTTTTTTTTTTTCGTGTAACCGGGAACATTGAACTCAGAATTCTCTTGGAATATAGTGTTATCAAAGAAGACTTGTAGAGAATAATTATAATATTTTTGGTATTATATTATTTTTTACTGTCGGCACCCGTATAAATATGGATTGAACCATACTGGAAACTGAGATTTCGTCAGATTTTATTTTATTGGCGAACTCCCTATTATAAATTCGAATTAGATTTAGGAATGCACGCCTGTGGTAAAATAGAAATACGTAATTAGCGGGCTACAGCCCTAATGGATTTTCTATATTAAATCCTTGCCTCCAGTGGTTCTTCGCTACTTATATTAACGAAAATCTGATGTTCATGATACGGCAGTCTCAGCTAAATTTTTGCAGAATATCTTTATGCATTCGTTTTCGCTCAGCCAGAGCAATACGAATTAATTGTCGTCACTAAATCTCATCACTATAATTAATCAGGTTCTTCCGATAGAGCTTACCCTCGATATTATGTTTTCTAGTTTTGATCTCACGTATTCTCAACATTGTCCACTGATACATGTAAAACTACAAGGTTATCTATCAGACATTCTTCGTGCTCAATTCACTCATTAACTCGCACAAAAATACACGAAAATTCTACCAGCGATATTTCATTCCATTTCCTCTCATTTTTCTTATCATATTGGGCATTACGTCAATTTTTCTCATTAAAACAAAGACAGCATCATCTGAGCTGATATAATAAAGTTCATTTTTCGTTGACGAGTGTTAACTGCTTTTCGCTCTTCTGACGGGCTCGGCGACTGGTTACCTCGTCACAGTTGGCGTTCTGTGGGGAGACGTGGTACGACAGTACGTCGGGCATATAAACTCACCGAAATAGTTCAATAAGTAAGAGGTTCATGCACAGTTTCTAAGGTGTCATACTCCCTCTCCAACGTTGTCATCATTCCACTCTATCCTTCTAGCTATATTCCTCTCTGAATTGCTGCCTTCTCCTTCAATGCTCGATATGGAAAGTTAGCGTGGAGCACGCTGTAAAAGGATCAGAACTTAAATGAAGTTAGGTGCTTTGGTACAGGCTGAAGCGAAAGCACCTTACGCCGGTGAGGGTGGTGGGTTAACGGAGTGGCCGGAGTGTCTGGGAAAGGCGAGGAGAAACGGAAAGCCGTAAGATCCTAGAAAGTATATATACGCTCACGCCCCTGCATCTCTGAATAATATTTTGCGCAACAGTAGCGGAGTGAGCGAGTCGCCAATCCGCAACACAACGCTACCTCGTTAATTTCGTGGACACTCCGGCTGTCTCATTCTTTCCTTTGTTCTTCTTGTTTCCCTTTTCGTCCTTATTCTCCACTCTTTCTTTTAGATTCACTCTCATTCCTATGCAACTGTGTATAGAGACCGTGAGTCTTTGCACCCGGCTTTCGTTGCACTGCAATCGCCAGGTTCGTCCTAAAGTCCATTAAGACCCTTTCATCGCCGGTGGAATTTGTTGCTTCTCTGAGCGTTTCGAATGAAAGAATGTATACAATAGCAAAGTGAAAACGGAAAAGGTAATAATGGCGATAGAGAAATAACCAGTCAAGGCGCCGTGGTCTCGGTGCTTTTTGTTTCAGGGTATAGCTCGTTAATTGATATGACTTTAATATTAAGCATGAACAATATATTTTATTTAATGGTACTTTTACAGACAAACTGTAATAAGTAACAATTTCGATGATAAAGAAAAATGAACAAACATTTATTTAGCATAAATATTCTTACTCTCTATAGGAATTTTTCAAATTTCATTTACCCAACGTACACAGTTTGTGATCATTCTCCAGGTAGAAAACCTCCTATAACTTACATACTTGAGAAAAAATTTGAATCAAAACAAGAGTCAGACGAGGAGTTTCTCAAGTTGTATATACATTACCGTAGCTCTGTTTTTGTTTATGTAAGGTTTAATCTATAAGGTGGATCGTTGTAGGATCTTGACATTAGGTTCGATCTGTTAGGTAGGCTGAATTTTCTAGTGAACGAATATTGCCAGTCACTGATGGAGTCTTACCCTCATGTCGAAGCCCTGCTTCAAAATGAATCCAACACTACAGTAAAACTAAATCAATACTTGAACTTTGGGTGAGAAATGAATCTGAACTTGAAAAATAATGACCGGGTTACAGAATGGATTTCAATCAAATGCTGCACTCTCGGAGGACTAGCATCTATCCGTATTTCATTTTTTCTACACCGGACACTCAGTCACTTTTTATCAAAGTTGAATACTATTGACGTATTTTTGACCCCGTGGGCTCATTTATTACTTCCACTTGTCCGTATTCATATTTACACCCAAAACTTGGTTTCATCATCCCCATCGCTGAAGCGTTGACTAGACAAATAGAAAACCGCACCAACCGGTCACTGCTTTGAGTCCCAATACATACAACCAATTTTCATTACCCAGACGTTTGCTACAATTGCTTATGCTTCCGTTTGCGGTAGGTTGAAATATTCATACAAATTAATATATATATATGTATATATATATATGTCAGATGGAACTATGTTAAGAAAGGTAAGCAGTCAAGAGACGGAGGTGACGGAGAGCGCACGAGAGATCCCGTATATGTGACGACGTCGAGGGCTTTAAATACGACGGACGTGTAGACATAGCGACACGGACACTTCGTCTGGACAATAAAGCTCTCCTATCGTGCATAATGCGTTTAGACGGCTGGAATCTTGTTAACCCCGTGGACAACTCAACAGACCTATAGCTCGGTACTACTGGTGCGATTCTGAGTGAGGCTGTGCTCTGCCTGTTGGTCAGTATCCTTGTACCCGTTGCACATCATCAACTGTACAAACGACATGGAACGGTCAACGTGTGGTAGTCTCTCCTGCCATCTAAATTACGGCATCTCATCACCCGAAGACTAGTATGTGCGGCCTCTTACACACAAAGGCCATCAACAATGTGAAATGCAATGTGGCAACACACACTGAGGAGGAAGAAACTACGATGCAGGGCAATGGGGTTAGTTTCCTTCTGGATACTGAACAAGATAACTACTTAATACCGGCAAAAGGATTAAGCTATTATCGCTGTTTCTCTTATGGCTTTATTCGTGATATTTTGTCCATCTCTCTTTCTCTTTTCATTATCTTCCACCGTAACCAGATCACGGTCAATGGGCCACTAATTTCCATCAATACAAAAGTCTCTTTTCTGTCGTTGCAGATAACTTGGACCCACTCCACCGTCACCGACCGTTAACTATCAACTATGACGACGAGAGTAAGAGGACGTCAAAGAGAAACTCCAGTAAATAATCCTTGAAAGTCTTTCTTACCAAACTGCACTTCCAATGAGTGGGTATTTATGTTATGCTAGTGTCTAGTGATGAAAAACGAGTATTTATATCTGGGCCAAAAAGTGAATAATATCGAAACTACCTCCATTTTTGTTGAATTTGTATATGGCAATTTCAACTGTATAAAAGCAAATATAAATTACGCAAATGATGACTTCTTTGTCGTGAGCTGTCGCTGGAAGTCAATGAGCACAGAGACGACAATTTTCCTCTCGATCTGGACTCTGATATAAGGAATTCTAAATGGAAACGCTTAGAGAAGCCAAACGCGGTGATTTCACCAGACAAAGGTTACATTGTTGGGAAACGATGGGTCTCGGCGAGAAGAAGGTGAAAACGCCAAGTAAAAGCGGCAACTAGAGTGGCAAACTTCAACCTTCCTCACCCCACAAGTCGTACTTTGTAACGAATATATTTATTATCATCATACTGGAGTTTCTCCGCATTAATTCAAGATTCTCGTCAGCTCTACCTTCATTGTGTTTGCTTCTATACTCTGAAAATAGAATTACACAATTTCTTTTCAACAATAAAAGACGAGCAAATAGTGTCCGTGTTCAATGCATTAGATACAGTGAGTCAATTGGTGCTATGAAAAGTATATCGGTGCTTACAAGTATATTATCATCAGCCCTACCTTTTTGTTTTTGTGTTTATGAATACTTTGCACACGGCAGTATATAATTTCTCATTGTCAACAAACGATAACCCTATAAAAACTTTTTCTAATGTGATGGCATTTTCATATTGGCGAAGAACATCAGTTGAATGCGGACACGAAATGGCAAATTACTTCCCATAAAAGATTCAATCGAACAGCATGCAAGCGTGTAACCGCATTTCATCATTGCTTCAACCGTCTTATCTTATTTCCATTGTTTCTCACTGTATCGAATCGTTCAACGAACAATACTCCATCTTGAATGTAGCGAGTCCTAACCAGTAATATCTTTACAAGTATGCAGTGTGCGCCAGCAGATGCATTTTAGAGGAATAGTACAACTGTGAAAGAGCTGGGTGACTCACTCGTAGATTCAAGACTCGTTAAATTTCCGCTCGAAGACCTGAGCGCTCCAAGATCGCGACCGGAGCACGAAAGTGGTCGTTTCGCGCATACAAGTATCTGTGAACGGCCGGGGACGATGTAGAGAGTCTAGAGAATGAGAGAACAGAACGAGGATGATAGCAATAGCGAAAAACCGCGACGGAGACTGTGGAAGAGGCTGCGTAGCTACGAATGAAGTCTCGGACGATTCAAACCTATATACCCTACCCGGAAAGTGGACTGTTTCCGTTAAACGTTGTAAATTCTACATGAAAACGTATGAGACGGTTTTACGATGAGTCGGAGCACTCCACAGGGTTGGGACGAGAAGGGAAAATGCGGCAGCCACGAAGCATCGCACGATTTCGGTATACTACGGTTTTGGGTAAGAGTACGCGACCCTCTACTTTATAGTACTGATGGTACTTCAAGATCTTTGGTAAAATAACCTCACAAAAGTTCTATGTTTCCACATTCCCCTTTACTATTTCCGCTGGGAATTACTGTAATATCGTGGTGCACTACGTAAACTCACTTTTTGTCTTCTCACTCACAGATAAAACCCGATGGCGGCGTAGCTCACATTGCTAAAGAAAAATTAGTACTCGGGTCATTCCACATCAAGCGGAATCGTTTACCATCGCAACAAATCCGAAGCTCATTTTGTTTTGTTTCGCTAATTCACAATCACAATATTCTACTCGGATACTGAATATCAAGCTACCAAGAAATATGCGTTTCTCGGATTATGAACCATCAGAAGTTTTAAAGCCATCGTTTCGTATAAAATTGCTCCAGATTTCCGAATTTTTAATTAGTAATATTCTGTGTAAAGGCTTAGCGCTCGAAACGGGATTTTATCTTCCTATGACGAAAAACGGCGAAATTTATTTAATTTCAATTCACGAGGAATTAAATCCGTCGTCATACGATTTGTTTCGGAATTGCCGCTAGAATGAAGTTTGCGATAAAATAGTTTTTGACGTTCTTTTTCACAGTTTCATATGGAATAACGCACTCGGAGGATCCATAAAGGTGGGCAAATAATAAGGGAAACAGAAAAAAAATGTTGAGCGAGCTTCGAGGAACGAAAACAAAAGTACGTATGCAATATCAAAACGACAAACGTCATGTGCGGATGTTATAAACATCTCGGTACTGTGTACGAGCAAAGTTCTTTGGAGATAATGCAAGGGAAAAGCGCAGCGAACCAAGAGGAGGTAAACCACTTCAAGAGGATATAGGAAGACCCGGACGCTGCTGTCATACCTCTGGGTACATTGCCCGTTGAGGACGCACGCGGGGAATCCACACATTGTAGTCCAAGCATAATTCAGGGCATGCCTACACGAGTCTTGTGAATGGAGTCGCTCGGACGTAAACACCATGAAAGCATCGAAAGCCCGTGAACAGCTCGGCTGAGCGCATCAACAACGTTATCGGCATCAAGAGAGTAACGGAGAATCAGCTACAGTGATGCATGAGCTTGTGTGTTCGTGGTTCGTGGCGCTCAAGGTACAGAGGAAAAAGCTTAAACGGTAAAGAACGCACACATGCATAAAGCATGTCTACAATATGTATTATGACGTTGTGAAAAATTAATTTTAGGCTCGAGGTTTAATATATACAATTCGATGTCCAGCAAGTCACGAGATACTGATACACACAGAATTCGAAAATCGATTTGAGAGTAGAATGATAAGCGCCTGATACTTATAGAAATAAAGCTAATGATACGAATCGTTTCATAATCATGATTTTGTAACAACAGCGTGTAGTGATTGTAAGGCAGCGAGTGATCGCTAGCGAGAGTGTCAGTAGGAGTTCCAGACGGAGTTCCGCGCGAATTCGGCTTACGTCCCCATACGGGAAAATTGAACGAAACATCCCCATCCGAAAAATCAATGGACGGAGAAGAAGTATTAAGAAATTTAGATGCAGAGGCGAAATAAAAATTTTGAACCTAACATTTTTAGAATATCAATAAGCTTCGGGAAATATTTTTCTGAAAGTATAATTATATTTGCCTTTCTTCTTTATTTGATGCCTGTCCCGCCGACCAGCAGCACTCGCTTCGCTCGTGCTGCAAATGTCGTCCAGGCATCAATACATGCAATTTATTTTTTATTGTTTTATTTCTCCATACTTTCAACTGGCTGTAAAGAAAAATAGTATACACCACACGGGCAGAAGTTGGAAAGCCCTGAACTGCGCGGTAGTGCAGGAATATCCAACTTTCTGCCCTTGTAGTATAATATACTATCTATATCCATGTAAAGCGATATGAAATCGAATATGAACAGTTTTTCGAAGCTCGATTAAGCTTCTTTTATCGACCTCGCTAGACATTTCCCGGGTTTATGAAGACCCTGCCGGACAGTGCTGAAAGAGAGAAATGATTATGAAGCGTAAGCCGAAATTACAATTATTTTCTGTATATTTCTATAGCATAACGTCAAATAATTTAATGATCAGAGATTATCGAGTATCGCAACAAGGTACGGTAATTGCAGAATAACCAATAACGTTGCCAAATAAACTGTGCTAGCTACGCACAGTCAGGTTCCTATACTTGAAATTAGTGGAAGGTTCGGTATACGAATTACATGCACTTGATCGAGTATATTGGTGCACAAGGCTTTGTAACTATCAATTTGTAGCACGTCTATCCTCTTATGCTGACGCAGGACGAAGCATACATCAATAGCTCACGAAACTTTAGTCGGCATCGGGGACGATGTAAGCCGGCGGACTCGAGACACTCTATCTACGTCAAGCCACGAATGCTGTCGATGAGAGTCGAGTGAACGTGTGCATGAACTTCCTGGAACAATTCGACGAGAGTTCTCTAAAGATCGCCCGAAGCGTGATCGATAAGCTAGTATGTGCAGCTTCGACAATCATTAGAGGTTTAACACCTTCGTGTACCTTGCACAAATTTTTGTATTGCACAAAGAAAAACAAGACTTCGTGTAACGAACCTTAAGATAAATACATTTACCGTAGGGGTATTCTACAGCCATAAAAAGGGCACGTTTTTGATAACTCGAGCATTATTCTGGGAAGACGTACAAAAAGTTGTGAAACAAATAAAAACTGTCTGCAGCGTGTATGAGCTGCAGTACACATTTTCCATAATTTACATATACAGCGAAATTGAAATTCTTGCACACAAAGTTAAATAAGACAAACCGAAACAAAAATAACAATAACATTACAAAATAAACAAATTGTGTGGAATATGAAAGTAGACCTGAGTACTAAGCAATCGCAAATTTGTTATAGCGACGATTGCTTTGGTAATGATTGCCATGACAATGGTTGCTGTAGTGTTGCAAATCTATAGAGACTACTACAAATGACTAGAAAATGTGTACAATTAAAAAAGCGATAGCTTTTTAACACCTTCTATATGACAAACAAATCAATTTACTGGATATCGGCAATCCTTGTATGAACCGACGATCTTCTGAAGTAACAAGATTAGTGAACAGATTTCACTACTATCGAAAGCCCTCAGTCACTGAACCCCATTAACCAATAGATATAGTCGTTAGATCCACTTAGAGTTCGGGCTGACACGTTATAAAGCATGAGCTGATGATGTTGATTCTGGGAGGATTGAAGGAGCCGACACATACACGTCTCTACTTCGGCGTCAGCTGGCCGCAGCTTGCTATGCTCTATCGGGTTTGTCACAGGCAACTTCTCCCCACTCCCATGGCTTACCACACAAGCCCATTGAACCGTTCCCAGATGCTTTAGGCTTTCGCTGAATTACCATCGAGATTCACCCCGGAGATTAAGTATCGAAAGTCAGGATCGACAGAACACGACTAAAGCTTTATTCGTAGGTCAGATCGCAGGATAAAAGTAATTCGCTATATACTATGTACCTGTACGCTATGGAGTGAATAACGATCATTCGATAACAAATCTTTTTATTGCTCATATATCTGTCGTTCGTTGAATGTGGTTTCGAAGAAAATCTCTGTCATTGAGTTTATAGCTCGCTCTACTCTCAATTGAACTGAAGATCATCGAACGATATTCGTCGCCACGA
This sequence comes from Clistopyga incitator, assembly GCA_947507545.1. Lineage (NCBI taxonomy): Eukaryota > Metazoa > Arthropoda > Insecta > Hymenoptera > Ichneumonidae > Clistopyga > Clistopyga incitator. The sequence goes on from OX382176.1 coordinate 10,288,390, forward strand.
ATACCAAGATCTCTGATCGAGTTCATTCATTCCATCGTAATATATTATTATTTACTGCCAAAACGACATAAATATATCCATGACACCGTAGGGAGAAATTCCCGATTTAACGCACATCATTTTTTTATTTCGTCGTTATAAATGAGCATGTTTCTTACCGTTGATAATTGTAAAAGTAAAAGTGGAAATGGAAACTGTTGGGTTTTGATATTCGGAAATTTGAATTGATAAGCTGCAATTTCGATCGTCAATGAATAATGATAAACGACGGAGTTTAACTGTGTAAAGTTCAAGGTTCAATTTCATTATATTCCTTGTTCTGAATAATCATAATTGAGAAGTTTTTTCTACCTTAAATATGCAATATATTTTTCTTCTTCAAGTATGTCTAAGAGTTTCATTCCAAGCAGCAAACAAGATTTGCTTTGTCTCTATACTGCATAAATAAATCTTCAGTTTCCATCTGGAAATCACGCTCCGATGAGAAGAAGACACCAACGAGTTGGGTGGTAGGAAGGCGTGAAAGAGGGTGAGAGGATTTTCAGCTTTGCTCGTTTCGACCAAAGAAAAACTTTACTTGCTGAACTGCGCGGTTGTGTATAAAAAATGTTTATACTCCGAAAGATATCTTTGTGCACATGGTACAAGTACATCGTCAGTAACGAACGACGGTTCTCGTTATACCTTTCGCATATAGTATATTTGTCATAGTGATGCTGTACGCCGGTAGAAATTTCCAGCTTGTGCATGTATCGTCTCTTTGATATTCGAAAGCCGAACAAACAATTCTTCGTGCTCGTAAAGTGAACGACACCGCTGAAAGCTTGCAACTGCTTTCCAAAAAGAGACAGAAATTTTCCACTTTTATTAAACTTAAATTTACATAATACTTATCCCATTGGCAACGTGCAGAATTTACGAAATTAGCCATTTCTTTTGTATGTAACTTCTGCAAAGTTCGAATCTTCTACTCTGTGTCTTTTTACTCGCGAGTCGCACGATCATGAATTCGGGACTTCCAAACAATCCGACGATTTTTGCGCCTGACAGCGGAATGTTGGGTGTCCAAAAAATATCGCCTTTTTTAGCATTTTTATTTTTACTGTCCCTATCCGTTTTGGAGAGTTTTGCTCTGTCGAGAACCTTGCCGAGAGAGCCAATAGCATAAATTTTGTGCGAAAATTATTCGTCTCTCATGAAATATGATATGGGAATGCAGAAATTATATGTAAGCACTTAATTACAACTATATCAGAAACTTGACCTCGTACCTTCTAATTATTTCGAAATAATAAGTATGCTTTTCGGAAACTCATTCTTATTCCATACCCATTACGCGGTATTTCCTTCTTCGGTGGTGAAAATATGACGTCGACGATGAAATTCTGCGGACGCACGCTCCCTGCTATTAAACTCGGCGTTCTGCCAGTAACAATGGAGCTCTGCGGAATAATATGACTGCTTGCGGTCAAGGATTTGAATTCGCTTGCGCTCAAGCCAAGACTCGGATAAAAATATTGAAGGGAAACGAGTGGTAACGGATCTATCAATTGAGATTACTGAAAATATGTTAAAACTATTAAGTTGGCATATTTTGCATCAATGAAATTAATAACAGAGGATTTGAAGACCTAAGGCCTGAGAGTGGATCATCTTAGTCCCTTTCCCTTCCATTAGCATCGGAACCTATCATCTCCACTCCACTAGGAGTGACCCGCGTTGTCCCCTGTGGAAAACGACGACTGTCGACGACGAATGTATTTTTTAGTATGGAATAGTGATCAATGTTTTCAGTATCCCAAATAACGTTGATATCGTCTCACGTTTCTCTGGTGAAATTTATATGAAGCTAAATTATTTGTTGGGGATGAATTTCTTAATGCATTATTGAATATGCGTCAAGCCTATATTGTTTTTCTAACAAATTACATAATCAGAGCATTCCAACGGATGTCCTTATTTCCATGTGCAATCGGAGTCACTTAATTATTATTATCATAGAATGAATATGTAATTATGTTACACAAAAACTCCGACCACAAAAATGCACCACAAAGAGCGTGTATAACGTTACTTCCAGTAGCATAGGGGCAAATGCTCAACATTTTCAAATAAACGAACTACTGAGCGAGAGACTCGATAGTGAGTGTGAAAAAGTTGTTGATGGACGAACCGGAGCCATGAACCGTGCGAGCGAAGCAGAATTAACGTGAATTTCGTTTGACGAGAGTGGAAGGGTTGCGCTGACCAGCGAACAGTCTCTTTTCGTCGTCCACACGTTCGCCGTTGCCGTGTCAATGAGCCACTCGTATATATACCGATTACCCGTTTTTTATCCATATTTTCTTCTTATTTTCTAATATACACGCACACATTACATTTCTATTTTCGCTCTCCAACCTTACTTTCACGATAATCCAGCTCACCCTCAGTCGTTTTCATTTTTTCGTTTTTTTTTTTCATGGAAAATGAGCTGGATTTTTCATGCATTCCGAAGATCCGCACGCATTTTCTGCAGAGTTTTACAACTACTGTAATGCGCTGCAATATCGACTCCTATTACTTTTGCGCTTCTGATTTTCCAGCCCCTATCGATAAATCCCTACTTTGTGACCCGTGCTGTATGACATTCAAGGCCATTGAATGTATTTCACGTATATTCCATTGCTGATTCACGAAATGTACATCATTTAATGTGCTATTCCGTCTTCATTACAAATCAAACGTAACAGTGAACCCGCAAGAATTCTGGAGTAGTTTTTATAATTAGTCTGAGTATTATATTTTCTTTACAGTTAAAACGAAGTATTGTATAGCCCGGCGTATAGAACAAATAGCAGTATGTTCATAGATGCGATCATTTTTTAGAAATTTGCAGTTCGGTAGGTTGAAATTTGGATGATTTATTCTGGAAGTTGTTTGCGTTTTGACAAGAACACAAAAATAGTACAATAGTGACACATAGATATTCCATGAACGGGTTTACGAACAAACCGTTTCAATAACCTATAAGCTGTAAAGGGGCTGTAAACATATCGAACAAACATAATTGGTCCCGGATCGTGGTTTACTTGGCAAATACATCGTCTATCACGCCTTTTCAATGCATACAGAAAGTGATACCGCAAGTTGAAACAAAAAAACAGTGTAAAAAAGCCGAGATGAAAGCGTATTTTCAAAGTTTGTGAACTGATGCATACAGACGTGTGCTTCGGGTTGTGCACTCGAAATTCACGGGAAATCAATGAATTGAGATAGCAATTTTCGGGTAATGACCATAGCAGTAGAGGCCGTAACGAATAAAGAAAAAAAGAGATAACGATAGTCAAAGCCAATATGAGAATCGAAAACATTGAACAAACCACAGGAATATAACTATACATTTTTAGAATACCATCAAAGACCTTGATGAGGGATCTATATCAAATTGTCATAGGCATTTATACACCAACCGTACAGACTGCACGCACGCGGCCTTTAAATGTAACAACCACGTTGTCGCAAAATCGTAGCTCGAGCTCGAATGCGCTTGTAATGCATATTCAAAGAGGGTGCGAGCGACAAGAGCCAACTGCAGTTACGGGGAGTATCTCAATAGTGACGTGTACGCACCAAGCGAATTCGGATGTTGCGATTAGAATAGTAAATTAATTTGATTCTTCGATGTCCTATACTTGTACCCCTACCGTTGCAACAGACATTGAATTATCCCTGGAAGATATAGAGCGGCTTAGGCATGTAATCGAATCGTAGCTGCCAATGAGGACAATACAGCATGCCCACCATATGTGGCTTACACTTGGAAATGTATTAATCAGGCAATTCTTCATTTTCACAACATCCGTTCATTAGCCATCAATCAACAGCGCGCGGAATACTCATTTGCTTATAACATACATCAGAGAAACAAATGTCCGAAAAGTATACACCAAGTGTTACGTCCCAGTCAACTCTTACGGGTTGCATTAGGGAGAACGTAACGGCGATCTCACTTTCGGATCAAAGTGTGAGCTCTTTACACCGGGGACGGAGATCTCGCCTTACGCTACCTGAGCGATGTAAAGGTTTTAATCTATGGAACTGGTGATTAGATGTTTACTGGTAGTAGAGGGATCCAGCATGCATTAATCGTGACTCGCCAATTTGAAGATACTCACAATTTATTGATAAAACTCTTCTGGATACGTTGTTAATTACACTTCTAATTTCTTTGGTTAAACATATTGATTGACCTCACAGAACCGAATAAGTAGATTGGAGCTTTGCGCGCTCGTCGTAATTATAACGTTGGCCGGATATTCAGAACTGACTAACTTAACTAAGTACGTCCCGCTCTTATATACTTATTTGGATAGTTTTGGATTCGTAAAAAAGTCGGATGTAATAAGTATTAGTTGGCTATTTATGGGACCATTAGAGGCGCATGTAATTCTCCGGTGATTAGAAAAAGGAAGTTATTAACTATGATATTCGATTTATAGTTCGCATTCTTGGAAGATGTGAGCTGAGAGATTATGACACGCCCGTCGTCCGGTGCCGACAGAAACTAGCGGGGGTCCACTTGAGTTCGGAAGAGCGTCCGGGGCAATGGTCGCCTTGCGATGCACGTGCGCTCTGGGTGTTAGGCTTGTAAAATCTAGTGCGGGTAAGGCTACGACGTAACAGAAGTCTGGGTTACGTTAGCAAGGGAACGCGCTTGTCTGGAAATCAGACAATCCGGGAATTGGTGAGTCTCTGATTTACACTAACAAAAACATTCATAACAACGCAATATTTTGGGTTTTGTTATAGAATTATTTCTTGGTGAAATATGTAGCGAATTTATTTTCAGCGAGGCGAAATACATCGGAATAGCATCCGACAAAACAAAAAATTAATAAAAGCATCCAGAACTCGCCGCCGGATATTAGCTTTTTTACCATATCTCGGTCGAGATGCTAACATTATTTATTAAACTGAAACAATAACAATATGGAAAATAAAGTGGAAATAATACGAACATTAGGTTTTGGAGACTTGCTTTTAGATATTCCGTACGACACAAAAAAAGAATCAGGATCACTCGTTGAAAACGGTTTATTAAAACAGCAATTGTTTTTGTTGAGTAATTTCTGATTAAATTGGTGGCGTTGATATTATTAAAATATTGTGGTCTTGTAATCTATAGCGCAGTTCTAGTTCTGCTAAGTTTTTTGCGTAACAAATTTCTTAATCGTTTTAAATATTTAAATCGAATCTCATTTTTGGCTAATAATGTGTAGGTGATACGCCGTCAACTGTTATACGCAAGTACTTATATCAGGCACACAAATGAGACATCGAAGCTCGTAGAACGTTTCTGAAAGATAGTCTATAGCGAGATCGAAAAACGAAGTTATCGTTTATCAGCGACACGAACCATTAATGAAAATCGGTTACCCACTCGCGGCTCCTTGGGCACAAGCTTACTCTGCTTATATACGTCTGACTACACTTGGAACGTGACTACTGAAGATATGTAGGCACAGTCGAAATATAGTTGTAATCTTTGAAATGACCTCAGTTGTTCAATCATTTATTAAGTAAATAACAACGAATTATTTCTTTGACGTTTTTTACTATGTTCATGAGGATATGTATATATATATATATGGGGCATTCCACGTCAAATCAGCAGGCCATGATCCTCACCCTCATCGATTTTGTTCATTTGTTATATGATGTTATTACCGACTCATAAAGGCCTCGAATTTTTTTTCTGATTTTTTCACCACCAGTAACATTTTTAAATCTTCGAAAAAAAAAAACAATTTCAAAAACGCCGTTTTTAAAAATCTGAAAAAATTCACACTGATTCTATGATTTAAAATATGATTTTTGAATGCCATGCGATAATGGGATCTCAATATTTACTTTTTTTTCCACATTTTGCTTCCTCATAGAGGAAGCTTTGTGAAGAGCAAAATTAAATGAGGAAGCAATGTGCAAAGTTCTACTTTGCATCCTTGTTTTGAATAAATGAATAAATGGCACATCTCATTTTTATTAGGCACAAACTTTTGTTTTACTTTATTAACTTTTGCGGAGGTTATAGCGATAATCGCTATTTTTTCAAATATTCAAAATGGTGTAAAATTTGAACGACTTTACCGATCACCACCAAATTTGGTACACAATAGGGCCGTATGTTATTTTTCGTTTGTAGAACATTTCAGTTAATTTGCTGAGATTCGACGTGACTGATAGCAAAATTTTTATTTTTTACAAGAATTCGAAATTCTATAAAATCCGAACCGCTTTACCGATTTTGTCGAAATTCAATACCAAACAGCATTTAATGTCTCTCTAGTTATAAAGAACTATTTAGCCATATCGACGAACTTTTACGAAAGTTAGAGAGTATACGACATTTTTCAAAAAAATTAAAAATTCTATAAAATCAGTATACATAGATATATTTTCTCAAAAATTATCTCTATGAGGAAGCAAAATGAACAAAATCGATGAGGGTGAGGGTCATGGCCTGCTGATTTGACGTGGAATGCCCCTTATACATTTTATTTAAGATTTTGTTTCGCATATGCGTTTTTAGAAGAAAAAAAAAGGTAAAAAGCACTCCCATGAATTCTGAAATGAGAAAAGTTGAAAAACTATTTTATTTTATTTTTTTCATCGCCGCGAAAAGTTTTGAGGCGGGTGCTTTTACAGAGAAATATTCGATTCGCTAACGATACTGAGGGCCGAAATTTTGTATCTTGAAGAACAATGTTAAATTAGGTGGGGTGAGCGTGGCCGAGTGGATCGGAGCGCGGCTCACACGCAGTAGGTCCGGGTTCGATCCCCGGTCAGGGCCAAAGATTTTTTCGGAGGCTTTGCGAACTGCAAGTGGTTCAGATTCCACTATAAACAGTAGGTCTCGGCTAATGACTATAGTAGTAGACGCCGTAACAAATTTAAAAAAAAATGTTAAATTAAGACGGATTTTCGGATCGGAATAAGAAATTATCAAAAGAGACCTTGTTTCATATTCACAGTAAAAAGTTTTGAAAAAGGTGGTTCATGCAGTGGAATATACAACTTGAGAAAGATAGTGTAGGTTAAAATTCGATATTGGAATTGGTGGTTGACGCGGTTATTTTTTCATAGTTCCATTACTTCATTAATAATAACGGTTTATTAATTCATCTACGAAAATGGTGGTACTTTGGTTGTCACTTTGTGGGAGACATCCACTACTATCAGGACTATTTGAGTGCACCTTAAAATTCTCTTCGCGCTGATAGGTTGCTTTTAATGTGAGCTTCACCTGTGGCTACATGTTATAATTATAGAAATACGTACTGAAGGAATCGCTATTATGATTATGAAACACATTAATAATAACAGGACAAAAATTTTCCTAAAGGATATTGGTCGTAGTTTTATATGAATAATAAATTCTATTTTACTGATTGTGGGTTTTGTTAGAATGGAAAGAAAATTCTCTTCAAACAATTCATGAATGTAGTTGTTGGGCTCCATGTTTAACATTATATAAGAAATTGTCACTTTCTTATTCAATTTATATTATGTGTTCAGTGTATTTTCCAAATATATGTGATCAAATCTACAAGAAAGGATCGCATATACGGCATAGCGATTCTTTCCATTACTTTTGATCTTAAATCTGTCCAGGTGAGAATCCAAAATGGACTCTACTCCTGGACTGCCAAAATTCGCGGGTGGTCCGGGGTAGAATTTAGGTCCAGGATAAAATGCAACATGGAATGTAGTACAATCCAGGGCAGAGTCTGCGATGGAGTCCAGGACATTCGAGGTAAGAATCCAAAATGGACTTCGTTCTCGATTTGCTGAGACTCGCGAATGCTCCATGGTAGTATTTAGGTAAGAATCTGCCAGTTCCGGATGGTGTATAGCAAAGTTTTGTGAGACTGGATGAAATCCAGATTGATTTTTTTTTGGGCTCCTGAATGGATCGATTGACTTTAGGATTGACTTCGCTATCGGATTAAAAGCCGAAGTCCTCTGAATACCTATTCGGGACCCCCGTCCACAGTGAAAGATTTCATCCGGGACTTCAATCCGGACATCATCCTAGACTACTTTTTTCCATGCCGGTACTATTGCAGGAACAGTATCAGGTTATTAGTCTAACGTAAAAGTTAAGGCAAAATAAAATCTATAGCCGATGACAAGGCATGGTACTGAGTGTTACTAGACATTAATTGGAATTGATTGCAAGCTCGTATCCATTTAAGAATTATTGACCCACAGTCGTAAGCAGCGGACAAAGTGCTTCCAATCGTCGTCGACGCCACCGTAAATTCATAACCAAACGAAAAGGGTGAAGAACGTATATATCGAGAGAGGAAGCTGATCGGAAACGCGACGGAAAAATAAGATACCACGCAGCCAAGTGGAAGAGACGCCCGTCCCTGATCGTTCCAGCTTTATTACATCGACCGTTGTTCTCCTTTCCTCTTATTCTTCGTTCACTTTCTTTGTCGAGAAACTCAAAGGGGGCACGACGAGTTGCAGAGGTCGGGGGCAGCAGGCGTAATCGGCGTCGTGCTACGAAACTTAAATTGTATTTTCCAATTTCAATAAGCGCTCCGGCGTTTTTGTTGCTGGCAAGTAAGAAGTAGAAGCCGAGGTATAAGAAATGCGGGACTCCGCTAGGAGGATCGCTGCGTCAGATTGTACAAGACGGGAGTAAGTGTTGGTAAAGTCGAAGGCCAGAATTACGGGAGCGTGCTGTATCAAGTACCAGCAAGGAGTGAAGCAGAGCTGAGGGATATAAAGTCCAAGTAGCAGCCGCAGCGAGCAGCAGTCTCTGTCTTCCTTTCGTTTCTCGTTCACTCCTATTCTCTACGGATAAATCCGCGATTGAGGTCGAGACCCCAACTCGCTATTTCTGTTTCTTTCCCTCTCGTTCATGACGTCAAGTCACACGAATCACCGAATTCTAGCAAACTTCTCACTTTGTTCACCGGACTTTGTTTTGTACAAGGTAGAGTGGAAAGGAGAGAAGGTTCGGAGGAAGGAGAAGGTTTCTGGGTTGTAGGCGAAGAAGAAAAAAGTTAAGCCTAAGTGACGAACGATTAAACCAATTTACTGTGGAAGATTCTGGCTTCACTTCAACTTTATTTTCTTGAACAAACACGGAACTTGTGTCGTTCGTGACAAAGGAGAACATTTGTAGTCTCGCTTTATCATCGCGGTCCTTCGATGTTGATGACTAGAATATTCTCAGATCAGACGAATACGAACTTCGATATTCTCAACGGGATAATAGAGACGTCACCGACAATTTTCTCGTTCTAGTCAGATTATAGTTGCTCAATCAGTCATATCTCAGATCGGACATAGTTCAGTTTGTTCCTAGATATAGTTGGGACTATTCTTTTACAGATATAAAAGATATCACATTCAGCTCTAATAATTGCCACTTACAGTCGGCAGGATTATTTTGTCCTATATCACATCTCAGATCGGAAACAGTTTAGTTCAGTTTGTTCTTCGTTATAATTGGAGCTATTCTTTTACAGACATAAAATGTATCATATTTAGCTCTAATAATTGCCACTCACAGTCGGCATCATTATTTTGCCCCATGGGAGTACATTCCTGTTTTTAATAACCAGACCGATCTCCACTATTTTTGAATCAACATCACTGCACAGGACGTCACATCGACTAGGGAAACTTGGAAATACAGAAAAACTCATCACTGGGCGGCGATCCCGCTTTGCAGTGAGATTCAGGGCCAGGAAAAAAGGGCGAGACTGCTTTTCTGGCTGGTGGGCACTTGGTACGAAATAAAACTCGAGAGAACCGATAAAACGAATACGTGGCAATTCTCCGATGGTTTTCTCCAGTTGGTGGTGCAACTGCAAAGCCGCGGCCGATGTATCTGTAAGCCTCGAGGCGAAAAGGGCAGAATACTATTTGATCGGAGGTAGGTCAACCGGAAGACGAAGTTGCTACTAGTGCTGCTGCCTTCGCTCACCCTATATACTCTCTTTACGTTCCTATACCGAACTCAATCGACGACCGTAGCCTATTTCGGCAGCTTCGCCACAGGGTTATGAGCCAAGCTCGAAGGCTGGACACATCCACTAGCTATATGGAGTTGATAATTAAAAGTTCGGAGCCCAAACACATTCTGTGCAGTATTTTTGTCGTGTCATAGTCTCAGAAAAAATTATTAAAACTTTAATGTACGTATTGTCATCAATTGAGCTAAAAAGCATATCGGCAATCAGACTCTGAACGAGCTTAGCAGTCATAAGTCCGTCCATATTGCTTAATCCACAATCTAAGATAAAAAGTGAAACACTTGCATATACGTCGAGTCGAGGGAATCAGTCCAAACGGAAGCTCTCCGGGCCGAATATATGACGGTGTGACTCCACAAACATCATTTGCATACATCAGTCCAGGGAATCGTTTTGGCATCCTACGCTGCAGCAAACGCAGCTGATATGCTTTTTTTTCTTCGGGGTCATGACTGCAACTTGAAATAGAAAAATTAATTCGATGTAGCGTAAAGGAAAAAAGCTGGTGCCATATGCGATTTCGGGGAAATATTGTTCTAACAGTTACACGATTTCCGATCCCGAGCGTTGACATAATTTACCTTCCACTTTTCATCTCTGTGCACGCAATGATTATTATTGGGATTATTTGAAACTGTAATGATATAATCTTCCAGCCTTTGCTTTTAACGCTCTAATCCACTTAATATGTCGCTATTATTTTGCTGTAGTAGAGTATAGAAGATCATTATAACCCAGCGATTTTCCATCCAATTCGGTGATTTGTATCAACTGCCCTCGCTCACTATTGAGATCAGGGAGCACCCAGTTTGCATATAGCCGCGTTCGCGAATTGCTCCTGGTAAAGCTGTTTTGATACGATCCACACATGTCGTGCTTAGTATTATCGTTTGTACAGAACCATGTTCCGATTTCCAGTTCGAATTCGTAATGCTAAGCTGACTAGTCGCACTGTGGTGCGGTAATCACGGATATACATGGTGTTAATTGCGGCGATATGTACCCGAATTATGGAACAGGTGCTGGCTGCAACAAACATTCTGTGAGCCCGTCCTAAGCCAGCTTACAATGGCCCTTTTGCACCGTGGTTGATTTTCACAGTTTTGTTTGAAGAACAAATGTGCAAAGCCTCGTGTTATCAATTTAAATGCAATGTAAGACCTTTTCCTTATGGGGCGAGGGATTTTCTTGAGAGGGATACATTCATGGATAACATCCATGATCAAGTCAGAGATAATATCCAGGTCCTGTCAGTAATAGATCCTAGTATGAAGTCCAGAGTAGATTTCGAAAAACTCCTAATATTCCCGTATAATCAACGATAAAATATGTTGAAGTGTTTGGAGTCTTGGATGAAGCTGAGGCCAGTTGAGCGCAATGATAACTTGCACCGTTGTGGGTTGTAGCGTGCATATAAGCTTGATATATTTTACAATTCGGGCTACAAATGCTGGAGGCAAATTCGGCCGAATAATATTAATGTACTGAATAGCTCATATCACAGATACTATTCATGGTGGAATAGAAGATTTCACTTACCCCAAACTTGGACTAGGACGAAAGGAGCAGTAAATATACATGAAACAATACGTAGTACATATTATCCTCAAAATATCATTTTGTTAAGCAATAGAACGAGTAGCTGCTGATCATTCGCAATTACCCGAGTCCGTGCCAACTCACCCACTCGCAGCAGCCATAGTGCAAACTCGAGTATCAGATTTTCAAACTTTCAAAGCTTAGGCTATTGCAGAATTCAACCTTATTGCTTAGTTACTGCACTGCGAGGTATGTTTGTAGCACGCGGTAACTCCGAACTAAATAACCCCCAAAAAAACCCTTACGGGTAAAAAAATTGAGACAAGTACATTTACGTTGTGTCATTCTATATAAACCAAAAACAGTGTATCAAAAAATTGGAATAAATGGTATACTATGTATTTTGTACAAAAAGTTGTGAAATAACCAGAAAACATCGGCAGCATATATTGTCAAGTACATTCTGTCATAATTTACATATACACATATATAACTTTTATAAATGTTATTAAAAAGGTGGGAAATCGCATTTGATAAAAAAATATAATATTCATATTAATAACTATGAAATTAAAACTAAACAAGAAAAAAATTGTGTTCGACGTTGAAAAAATTACATTTCGAACAAAAGTAAAAGTAATAACAACTCGACATAAAATTACATAATCAATTAATGAATTCGATTGAAAAAAAAAATTTGACCGTCGTACTTGGCGCGTTTTCAAAGTGCAGTGAAATCTCTAACGCGCGCGTGCCGTAAAAATGAAATGAATTTGGAAAAATGAAATGCTTAAACCAACATATCTTTGTTAATCCTATAACTTTAAGTACTGGTTTTGGTCTCAATCGTAATATTTTAAGCTAATGCATCTTCCTGCAATAAAAAATATCCTCAAGAGACTCGAAATTGGTTTATATCATAATATAACCTGTTGAAAACGCGGCTAAAATGGGTGAGTTGGGGAAAAGATACTTGGTAGCGTCTCGTCGATTCGTAAATGTGCTTGTTTCGAGACGCTACCGCGTCTCTTGATTACAAAGCATATAGCTTTTGCTACAGTTGGTGGAAGCGCGACGTTCAAAAAGGAAATACCGTTGAATCATATTCTCGCTAACTTACCGTACTGTCTCGCTTCTGGGAAAGGACAAGTTCCCTATATACGCAGTTAGGTATCGACAATGTAAATTGTGTGCAAGTTGGTCTTGTTTTGCTTTTAACTTTGGTCCATTATCGGATATCACTACACTATTTCCTCACACGTTAAGTACGCATAATGTTTATTATACAATTGTTTAAAAACACGACTCCGCGAATATCTAATGCCACTCCTTTCGTAGTATAACTAAATGTAAATCTCTGAGATAAGCTACAAACATTTAATGAAGGGCGAAAGTGTATTTTAACATGTATTCCGCTTCCTGCAACATTTAACGCCAATGATGGTTAGCGTACTGTTATTAAGGCAGATAGTAATTTCATGTTACGTATTACGCGAATCCATCCTCGACTCTTCATGTCATATGCTGTATTGACAAAAGAGTCGATGGCTTATCGCACTAAGGGATTTCCCGCATCGTCGTGGACGATTGCAGTTGTAGCCATGGCTTTGCCAATTCTCGCTGAGCTACGACGAACTGAGCTCTCAACAAGCCGTGATTTCGTGCAGTGTGATCCCACAATCCGCTGACACGACGTGTCTCAAATCGTTAACGTCGTTTAACACGGTTGTCTGATTTTTGTGGGCTGTCAGTCTGAAAATAATTATACTGTAAAACAAATGCCTACATTTTCCAGTAAATACACAGAATAATGGTTACATCAAGTTACTACTGATAACCTTTAAGTACAGGGTAATAATTTAAGACGAAACGTACATTTCAAGTAGAGATGCACCTTTAAAAAAGGAATACATTTTTTTGTAACGTGTGTAGTTTGATATTCTTTAAAAATTCTATATAGGTGACTTGTAGGTTCTATAACTGCCCATGTTAACATTTTAGTACACAGTTTTCATTTTTATACTGCCAGTTATTGAAAAAATGTGACGCAGACGATTACCGTACTCTCAACGTTAATCGTTGCCCGTTAAATTTCCATTTTATGCTTCCGGTTTTTATAAAAGTTAGTACAAAAATATTTTTTATGACATTTCATAAACTTGCAACATACATGGCTATAGATACTGTGGAACACTCTGGTGCAACTATGAATATTCAAACAAAAATGCATATTTGTGTATAACGACATGTTTATATCTCTGGTCGCATTGAATTCCGATGGCGAAACAATATTGAGTGTAGCTAGCGATGTTCGTCGTTACTGTTGTAACGTCGAATGTAATTCCGTAAATCAAAAAAGAGCAGGTGCTTCACTCGTGTGCCAAAATATAGCTTGGTCTATAGACCGGTTTTTTAATTATAAGTGATGTAATTTTCAAAACTGGGAACACCCACATAAAAAATATAATACATTCTGCCGAAATTTCTCATATTTTTTTACCTAAATGTATGAGAAATATATGACGAATACGTGAAAATATATATTATATATGTATAGACGAAGTCTCATATACAAGCGTTATGAGGCGTTTAAAAGAATTCTTAGTTTGTTTAGAAGAAAAAAGCTCCCTCTATGAGGAAGCAAAGTTTTATTGACTGGAAAATTCGTGTCTCAGATTTTCTTAGCCTGTAGAGTCCCCTATGAAGTATAATAAGACAGCTGGCAATTACACCTAACAAAAATTTTCGTACGCATTATGGTCACTGAATATTGAATGTCCTCGCTTCCCTCTCTAACCATTAACTATACTGGCTTCGATTTGTTGAAATCCGCTTGGCAATGCTCCAGTGAGCAAGTAGGTATTGATTCAGATGGCAATGAGGGCGTTCGGTTAGTAAAGGGCTTCGAGGCAATGCTGCGCTTCAGCCGCAAAGCGCAGGGTCGGGTATGACTAGACAGTGCGAAAGGGGTTTTCCATCGGGGTGGAATTGGATAGTGGGCGGGGAAAAATGGGGAGGGCGGGAGGAGGAAGCGATTCCGGGGATACGGCCACCCGAACTCGCATTAACTGGCTGTCCCACGTATTTATCTCTAAATTTATATCCACCACGGTACATATGTGCCAGCATTTAAACACAGTGTGTTCAGCGATGAAAGTTGAACGGATGAAATACAACGGCAAAATGGGTGAGCGGATTGGAAGAGCGCGCGCATTGGCATTCCCGGCCCAAGTGTCAATTAGTATTCAATTTATTACAGCGTTAGCGCGTGGACCTGCTAGCACACTAGTGGTGGAAACATTGGTCTCTGTATTGCTCTCTCAGTCGCGGATAATCTGTTGTCACCCTCAGCCTCTGGGTCTACACTATATACAGGCGCCCAGAGGGACATTGTTCGATTTTGCTTCAAGCACTCACCACTTCTCGCGAAGTCGGGTTGCGAATCTTCTACGTTAGGAAAGATATCTTCTTTATGATTATTGTGATGGGATTTTTGTTCTTTATATTTCAATAATTGTTTTTATTTGTTTTTTGTTTTTTTCATTTTCAAAAACAGAATTGCATTTGAATTGCAATCATAACAAAATAATGTCCACTATTGTATATCTTATCTCGCGCGTTTTCACAAAGTTTGAGATCATTTTGAACAACTAGACACTATACCATAACAAAACTTTTCTGTAAGGCAAGAGATATACACATATCTACGAATATTTATTGGAATTTCAATCTTTAAACTGAAAAAAAAGCCTGCAAGCAAGTATAAGTGTACAATTTTTTTATCATTCGAATAACGGTTGTTACGTCCTACGTAGCCTTTAGTATTTCTCGAGCCGAAACTATACTGTGTTACGTCGTATCCTTACCCGCACTTGTTTTTAAAACTCCAAAACCTATACTAGACACGGCCGCCTTAGTTAGAACGCACGTGCACTGCAAGGCGACCGATGCCCCGCACTCTCTTCCGAACTCAAGTGGACCCCCGCAAATTTCTGACACGAGACACCGGGCGATGCGCGTGTCAGAAACTCTCAGCTCGCATCTTCCAAGAATGCGAGCTATAAATCGAATACCATAGTTGATGACTTCCTTTTTCTAATCACCGAAAAATGATACGCGCCTCTAGTGGTTCCATAGTAATCCACTAATACTTATTACATCCGACTTCTTGACGAATTTATGATTCCCCCACGCCTGAACAATCCACCCGAATTAGTATATAAGAGCGAGATTTTCTTAGTTAAGCAGTTAGTCATTCTTTCGACGACCATCATGCCGGACGGCATCAACAAAACTCTATGGAGCGAGCAAGGCTCCCAGACGAAACTCTGTACCTTAGCCCTGCGAGGCTAAGTCTTTGAAAATTCTATAACTGTATAATCTCCGGCAAGCTACAACGAATTCATTAAACATTGTAAGTGCGAACGAATCAAGACTTCAATTATTATTTTGGAACCTGGTCTACAGACGCCAAATCCCTAGTTTCTGAGTCTCCAATACTGTTCTCACCCATCCGAATTAAGGTAGTATGGCGAGATCTCCGTCCCTGGTGTAAAGGGTTAACGCCTTGACCCGAAAGTGAGATCGCCGTTACGTTCTCCCTAGAGCAACTCGTAAGAGTTGACCGGGACGTAACCACGGTTACTATTTACGCCGGGATAATTTTATGGAACTGCCACATAATTGAACATGAACAGCGCTGATTTTTTAATCAAGATATGCCATTAAGCAACCCATCAATTGGCCTTCGCATCAATCCAATGCTTCCATTAGCTTCGTTTTTGGTTCTGAAATTTCCGATACGGTTCAATAAAACAAACTAATTGGCAAAGACGCACGGATTTTTAAATATTGTTAGCGCCTCCCATTATTCATGTCAGGTTGTAGAGAACATTGTATTTGTATATAACCTACAAATATGCACAATTGAAGGGTGTTTTATTATTTGCACGTGTCATTCAACGCAATTTAACCATACTAAATATTCTGTGTGCAACCGTTTTTTATTTGTCATTCCATCTTAAGCTAACGAAATAGCTCTCACAAGCCCCCGGTAATTAATACCTTGGACGTGAATAGGACGAAAAAGTAAATAGACCGTTAGCTGGGTATCAAAAGACCGGGTGAGGGTGAGGCTATTGCGAAGAGGACATAGAGAGGTGGAGTCACGTTGGTCATGGTTCGACCGTCCGGTGACTGCTCGGGGTCCGCGGTCCGCGTCACTGCATTGAAACCACTGCGAACCCGTCTGAGTCACACTGGGACAGAAATGAGGGGAAACGGAGTTGCTGGTCATGGATATCGATGTCCAGCTAGTCTCATTGAGATTTTTCAAGCTGAAACGAGCTGGACGCACTCATTGAACAAGTCCGAGGGACTATTGCATCTCTGCGAGGTCGCGAATAAAACTTCAGTGTGTATTTAAAAAAGGTTTCAGTTATAGTGTCTGTGTATATGAACAAAATTAACCAAGAGTTCTCGACAGTCCCCGGCCTTTATACGATATCGAATGTGCGCCACTCCAGCACTTGGTGTTCGAGGAAAAGAGTGATTGCAATACGAACGAGCTTCGCAGAATCGTCAGGTCTCTTTTAAAAGAAATTGGAGATAAAAGGATATTCCAGGTCGACTTCATTACTTAGTAGTTCCACCACTTGAGCACTTACAGGCATGACAACGCATAACCGTAAGATCGTGTAATCAAAGCATCTACGAAACCTCCAACAAGCCTCGTTCAGATTTGACAAGCAGCAATGAGTATGATACTCTCATTCATTCATTCCAATGGTCTATAAACTTGTCTCCGCAAGTCTGCGAATACAACTCCAGTGGATAAGAAAAAAAAGTTTCAGTTATACTGGCTGTATGAACAAACTTGACCAGGAATTCTCGGCAGTCCAGTCATTCCAACGATATGGATTATACTTCACTGTGGCAGTTGATGCTCGAGGAAAAGCGTCGTTGCTGTGGACCTTTGCTGCATCGGTGTGCCATAGAAAGTATTTACCAAAATGCCAGAGAGAAATGGTGTACGCAGCATCAACCACTGGACGACAGAGAAAAGAAACTCCTTTCATGCTTCTTCCACTGCAATGCTGCAGTGTCTCTATACTCTGGCATTCGCAAAAGCATCCTCCTACTTTTTTCATTGGGAATACGACCGCTGGATTATGGAAGAAAAAAAAACTACACCCGGTATCCTCTCAACAGACTTATTTTGCTACGACCGAACAATTACGACGACTACGACGAGGAAAAGACGAAACATAAAGAGAAGAAGGAAAGTTGTCCGTAGTGGCTTCTCGTGGCGTATGCTACTGTTACCACTAATGCTGGGTTGGCGAGGAATAGGTCGTGGGAAAGCATGGGATAATCCGCTTGGCCTCACTCACCGCTAAATTTCTTCAACAGGGCCGACAACCGCCCAATTCCTCCCTTCGCTCGCTGGCCCCTTGCTTCCTCCTGGTTCTTCTCTCAGGAAGTCTCTTCTCCGCAAGGATCAGAAAGGCGCGGGTTGCGCTCCGTGTATTTTTCCAAATTCCCATTCCTTTTAGCGTCTTGGAGTCGGACCAAAGTTTGTTCTCTCCTCAGTGGCGTCGTCGGCAGCGGTGTCTTCATCCTGGGCGGCGTCCCCGATGGTCAGTTGCGCTTTCGTCCTACTCCGCACTACTGCTGACGGCCTAACTTCCGTCTCGAGGAGACGAATGAGTGGGCCCCGACCCCTCGGCTCAGCCAACCGACGTTCCACAGCTTCCGCGACCTTTCCGCGCACTCACGCTTTTTCCTGCACCCTCCCCCGACTTCTTCCACTTTTTCTTAGTTGGGAGAACTGAATCTTTCCAGCTCGAATCAGCCCCACTCACATTCTCTTTTCCAGTTCCTCTCAACCTTCCTCCCTTATTCGAGTCTACTTTTGGTGGACGAGTCTCTTCCGTCGCTCCCACCACTGACGTCGTAACCAGCATCCAGGATACACACAGTGAATCCTCTTGCTGTGTATTAGATAACTATACTCGTTGGAATTGGAAGGCAACATCCACACGAATGCGATACCAACCATTTCCGCAAGTCTTTATACTTTCACGAAAAACTTACTCATAAGTTATGTTTTCCAGTGAACTTCCCTGGCACCGACATGAAATTTTTGCTGCATTCGAGCCACCGAAAACTTTTGATATTCAATAACTCCCTTTCGGGTAAAAATCTCTCGAGCGCCCATCACGCTGTTATTATTGTACATGAACCCCCAACGCTACTTGCGCAACTCGTGATTCTATATTTTCGTTGTTGGTCTTCCAACAGATAAAAAGCTTCTTTCATTTTTTTTGTAATTCCTCACATTTTAGATGTCCACAGGTTGATGCTGTTATACTTTGCTTTGTCTTCATTGATTTACCATTGTTGATAACACATTGAATGTAATCAGTATATAAGGTAAACGTACCAATGGCGGGACGTTTAAGGCAATGTCTGTTTTGTATACCAATTTTCGCATCAATATATTTATTATTTTAGCAAATGGTGGTAAAAAATCGTAAGCTTAGAGTTTCTAGTTTCCGAAAAGCATACAATAAAAATATTTTTGATTGTCTGAAAAACAGTTATTAATTAAAACGCTGAAAAATGTAGATGTACCAGTGCTGGGACGGGTATTTTTCTACATGTCCCGATCTCGGGACGTGAAATGTGCGTATCGGTGGACACATACAAATTTTAATGCATCTGCTTGCTAAGAATTGCCATAAAAAATCTACGGTACACATACTTACACCTATGATGCAATAAATAAAACTTATGGGTTTATGAAATATATATATATTTGAATCGACATCAGCTTGGCTATATTGCTTTGGGGCCTTTGCTGACATAGTTTCCACGCTAAAAGATTTACAAAAATTATTTAATATATACATGTATTATATGTATTTTGTTATTTATTTTGCTATTCATGTTCTTTTAAATTGTGTTTTATCATACGGTTCGTACATAAATCTGTATTGTAGTAAGAGCAAGCAACTAGGTGAGGAAATGGGAAGATAACCTCTTTCAAGTGCTCAACGAATGAATATGTAAATAGTATACCATCCGTGTCGATATTTTATAAGTTGTTATTAATAATAATACATGTACTTACGGCTGTGGATTTATAAGGAATCCGGAAATCCTTATAACTGCGCTATCGTTATCACGACTGATCTTGCCTAACCCGACTAACACGTTAAAATGTCAATCCTGCGATTGTGTCCCGGCTCTGTATCTCAGCGAGATTGTTTATTTGTCCCAGTTGCGGGACATACGTTGGACAGAGGTGCCAACGTATATTAGGTCAGCTCCAATAACGGGACACAAAAATTACGAATTTGAAGATATTGTACATAATATTTGACAGTGTAATCTTAAACCTTAGGAATTTCTGAATTTGAAATACATATGGAAAGTCTCGAACGAACTCTAATGTCCGGGGTATTATATTAATGATTATTCGGCTCTTCTTAGCTAATTGGTTTAGGGATTTGCTGAAAACACTCGAATACAATATATCTGCAAATATTCTTATGATGTGAATTTCGTATTTACGATAAAAAATATGAAACTTTTTCGTATACGTTAATTATATAAACGGATCCAATTGTAAGAGTTATTTTTTATATTTTCTTAATTGAATTCTTGATATATACAAATATTCATATAGAGTCCCTCAATTGGGACCTGTCCCGCCATTGGTACGTTAACCTTATGCAATTGGCAACACCGTGTAGATTAGGTATGCGGTTGTAGCAACGTTTCCAAAGTTCACAGGTCATACAGCGGGAAACCTGTGTTAGAAGATAGCGCACGAATACGTGCAAATATGAGGAAAGACTCAAGGGTCGGAGCCACTGAAATTAAATTTACCGAAGTGAAATTTCATCCGACCGAATTTCTTCTGCGCTCGAGGGTCTTCTCCTCGTCCTTTACTTCACTTGCGGTCCCGGCTATTGTGCACCCCGAGAACGAGATCGAAAAAAGCTCGACAGAATAGCGCACGGGTATACTCAGCTTTTCTCCTGTTCCTTGCTGAGCGAAAGCTCAACGAAAAGACCAGTATACAATAGTTCGTCAGTCGTAGCCCAACGGACGCAAGCGGCTACGTTTGTGGTGTGCCATTGCTTTACGTGGCACGTACAATTCCTGTAGCGCGCGCATACACACACACACACACGCACACTGTACGTGTAGTAGTGGAGAATATCCAGTAAAAATCAATGAATCCTTCTTCGCTCATTTCATTCCGACATAAGTTTGATGAAAGTACCACGATAAGAAAGGAAAAGGACCAATACGAATGATTGAAAAAACGACTTTTAATTGATAACCATCAAGCTACGTTATGTCTTGGGATAAAACTCAAAGAACGAGAGGAAATTTTAAACCGATTTGCTTTTCACGCAATCCCAGCGAATTAAACCGTGCCACTTTATCTTTTTCGTCAGTCATTATCTTTTCGTAACACGTTATGAGAGGGAAGACAAATATTTAATAACAGTACTTTAGCACTAGTACTTATGAACTGATTTGTCATATTTCACAAAACAGTTCATATATTTTCATACTATAGGTATTACTTCCCGGAAAACTGCTACCGCACCTTTCTCCTTGTTCCCCTTGTTTCTCTTCGTCCTCGGTGGTTTTGAAACTCCATTAGCATTATTTTGTCATCTGGAGCGTCAGCATCGTGATGTTCGGCAGGCTCGAGCCTCGTGCACTCTCGATAGACGGTTTTTTTTCCCAGTCCGTTTTTTTTAGTCATTTTGGATCACTTTTGTTCCGTGCGTCCAACGAGCACTCTCTGCTTCCGCACTCGGTTAGCTCTATCAGTATACCTATCTCTCGCACGCAGGTGTGGGAGTCCCAATGGCGTAGTGTTCGATCGATGGACCATTCGACTTTCCGCCAGGGAACGAATAGGAGCAGAGAGAGAGACAGAGAGAAGGGAATGAGAGTGAACCAAGTGACGGCGCTACTGTGGTGTCACCAGGTTGTGACTATCCTCCGAGGAAATGAAAAAGAATCGGTAAAAAAGGATTCAAAGTTTCACCATCGCTGCCGCTACAGTGAGAACGATTTACCGAGAGGTCATAGAGTTGTATGAACCCATGACTATGTGCAAGAAAACTGCAGACGTCGCACCAGACCCTTTACCATTGCAATCGTAATTAAGTACTTCCGAAGTGGATGATACGGTTGAGTGAGTACGACGGAAAATATATTCAAAGTAGTATCAAAGGAACTTCTCGTTTTTCGAGCCAGATAATAGAGACAACCAAACTACGTCCGACCTATCGGTTACAATCACTGTGTGACCAGAATGAAATACCTGCACAAACTCGAACATTCCTGTGATAATCCACTTTATCGAGGTTGTCACTTTAACGCTACCACCTACACATTGGGATAATTGAACTTTAATGAGAATAATTGATGATGTACACATATCAAAGGCTTAATCAGTCAATTGCTACGGGCTACCCTTTATTGTACATGTTTTACTAATCGAAACGCTCGCGTGCTTCGCAACGCAACTAGAATATCCTGAAACAGATTCTGAATAATAGTCTCAGTGGAAAAACTATGTGGATCTACGAAACATGAAGTGAACATTTTGGTTGGATTATGATTGATTTTTTTTCCTAAACTTATTTTCGTCACATGCACCAATTAATCATAACAATTAGACGGAATTGATCATACCATAAAATTGAACATAACGCTTATGCTTGATTCCATGCACGTCATCATCAACGGTCAGAAACTATAGAGTCAACCCACAGCCAATATCTATGGTTGATTAATTCATCATCAACATTACCTTGTCGACAGGAAAAAAAATGATAATCGGTATGGCTCAACGGTGATTTCGGGATGTATCGGTCATGATTAAGCTTCAATACTTAAGTTCAAGTAGCACATGGATCAATCATAAGGTCACAGAGAAATGAATTGTGAGTCATGTCAGTAAGTCGAATTCGTGTTTTAATGAACTTAGATCAACCTTTGATCAAACTATAATGTTTTCAGTATGACAGTAGATCTGTGGTTCATGGTCTTCGATGGCAAATGGATAAAATTCAATGAACACAACACTGTTACTGAATAGAAAATATATATACTGTCGTAAAAGTACAATAATGTCATAACAAAGAGTTCCCTTTCATGCGCCAGCTTTGTAGGTCCATTAATTCCGGTCAATTACCATCAACAATTCGAATTCAATAAAATGGCAGAGATATCGTTCATGAGTCCAGCCTTGCTACTGTCATGTCCGAGCTCTGCAAAATTCCCCATGGTATACCAGGTCAACGAGAGCTCCACGTGCGGACCCTGCATCATAAAATCGATTTCCTCACTCCCCGGACGCTAATAGAGGCTCTGCCGCGAAACTGCGCCGCCTATTATTTTAGATGCTCTCTGGATTACCAAAACGACCTCTTAACGAGTCGTGCGTGGGGTTGAAATTAAGAGAATTGACCGTTGTATATAATAGCGTAGTATAAGGAACTTCTCGTGCTCTGTCGAGTAGATAAGGTAATCACCCGGAACAATTGCAACGAAATTGCGGAACATTAAAGCAGAGACGCTTTCTTAATACTTCTCATTGTGAGCACTTCGATAATCTCTTAGAGAATTTCTACCCAATTATGGTATATTCAATAATATAAATAATATTCATTGGGCCTTTTCACAACAACAAAAATAGTCCTATATATCTGGAAGTCACGAATGAAAGAAGTTGCATCTTATCCCATAATCTTATGGCGCACGATATGACTCCACAAAATTGCACAACAATATTGCTTGATATATACTATAAGAGAATTAAATTTATTTTTTCTCTATAAATTGTATAGTTAGTACTATTAAATTAATATTTTATAGTAAGTTTTTTTTACGTGACTTGGGTCCCTTAATGTAAATTTTTCTGTCACTGTAGAAAGATCCAAACGAATCGCTGTCTCCGTATAGCCCTCAGCCCTGTTGACAATTATTTTAGAGCCCGTTTAATGGGCAGGATATGGCGCATCGTCATCACGAAAACAGGGCAAAGTCTACAGAGTAGTAGCGAAGCTTTCCATGAAAAAGTGCTCGACAATCTTGGGTCTTTCGCAGTGAGCTCAAGCAGTACTTTCGCTCTTGTATCTTGCTCCATCTATCGTATTGTACTTCTCGCACGCACCTACCGCAATGCACCATTAATTATGGATTAATGGAGAAAGCGAATGACCTGTGGCGGAAGATTTCACGAGCGCCGCTCAGCGAGAGAACCTCCTGCAGTAGGAATGAGGACGTGAGACTGCTGCGGAAGTGAATTAAGTCGTGCATCTTCGCTGTCGTCAAGCTCGGTGAAAGTAACGGCAGTGATGCGACCAAAGCGCCACAGAATACGACCATAAAGAAGCAAGACGGCACAGAGTTTCGCGGAGACTACAATCACTCTACCAGTGGCCCACCTTGAAGCTTCGCTAAGAAATGGCCGTTAGATCCTATAGTCTCGCACCTCAGTCGTCTCCCCTTCGAGTAGGTTGAACCTGTCAGAAATTCATTTCTCGTAACTCTACGTTGAGGGTGACAACGGGATAAAATTAGTTGGGCGAAATGAGGAGATGGATTGATCGAAATACGATCAGTCGTAAAACGAGGGGTTCGACGCTGTAAAGATGAGCGAAGTTGACGCAAACGTATAAGAAGAAACGAATTAATCGAATAATGCAACGATAAATATGATTCTCCTTCATCACATCTTGTTCAAAGTATACTTGCGAGAAACGTTTCGTCTGTTTTTCATCTAGTGGCATCATACGAAACATTGATGCACTAAGCGCCGCGAAATGGCGAGTGGTCGAAATCTTTTTCGTAAATAACTTGAAGCCTGAACGTATATAAGATTGGAGGGATCTACCCTGCATTGATGGAAGCCAAGATTGGAGGATTGCCCGGTGCAAAGTCCGGGATGGAATCATAAGCGCTCCAGACAAAAATTCAAGATCGAGCTCTGGAATTGGCGGGCAGTCCGTAGCAGGCCAGGTGCGAGCCTAAAATGGACACGCCGGTGGACTATACGACCGGGCTGTCGAGACTTCTGGATCGTCTAGGACGCGATCCAGCATGGCGTCCATGGTAGGCTAGATGAGAGTCCGAAATGGACACCAAGATGGACTACGTGACTGAACTGAACTTCATCCTGGACCCTTTCCTGGACTGATTTTTTCCGAGCGGGTACTACCGGAATCGTAAAATGATGGTGTTGCTATCAATAAAGTCATTCGAATTAAAAGTTCCAACATTACTTTGTCGGATTAAAAAAAAAAAAATGTTCGCAATGAAAATCTCTATAATCATTGACTGAATGATAAAAATAGGTTCACGTAAAAAAAACGAATGCAAAAGGTAAGGGATAATTTTCTTTGTGGGGTGTGGAAGTGACGGGTGGTCTTTCATTTTTGACTACCCAACATCGATTAGAATGCTGCAGTTACTATAAAGTATTGGCTCGCCGTTCATCTTAGGAAATGCAAATTTTCTGGCTCTAAACACGATATCCTGGTAGATGAAAAATACTGCTTACTGCACTTCTGTCGAGATACTGCAGTGTCCCCGTCATCGCTGTACATTGAACCACGTCCGATGCAAAATCATCAAAGTCTAGTGCCAAAGCCCCGCAGGGAGATCGAAGCGAATGCAGAGGGCGACGACGGAATCGAGAGATAGATCAGTAGAGTATGTAGAGAGGCGAACGCAGAGGAGGAGTCGTGTGTCATAGTGCGCCACCGAATCGATCAATGTGGAAAGGAAAACGATGGGGTCGGCATCGAAGATGTGGCATTTACTGGAAATTTGAAAGTCAGTCAAGCAGAAAACAGCGTTGAGTATTGTTGTATTTCCTTCGTTCTACCAGTCTGATTCGAACTAGAATAGAGAGATATGCATATTCTGCATATCCATCACAGTTGATGGATGCAAAATGATCTTCAAAAATACAAGCACTGCACAGCATGATGATCTGCAAAAATACAAGGACTAATTTTCATTCCATGGACATCTGCAAGACATTTGGTAACTACTCACTCAAATGATGTTGGCGTTGAAAATGTTTTCGCGTCATCCATGCTTCGCAAGCCCAGGTAAAGCTTTTACGAGAAGAACATAAAAAAGGGGCAAGCAAGGAGAATAACCAGGGATGAGGGAATGGAGGTAGGGGGTGAAGATAGACAGGAAGTGGAGCGAGTAAACACATTTCAACGTCTTATGGAGACGCCACAGACGATGACGACGAGCGGGAGAATGAGGCACTCGCTGTACGAACCCTAAAGTGGAACGAGCTCGAAAAAGGCGACCGAGAAGTGGTGCATCACCTCGACTCCTTATACCCGGCCACATATATACACGTCTTCTCCAAGCGTCTCGACCTTTTCTCATTTTTCCCATATTCCCAGTTTGACATGCATCATCTTTGCACCTGTTTCACTATTGGTCGCGCAAATATTGTCCAATCGGAGTTTGTCGATCTGAAGTATATGCTAGATTATTAAGAACGACGTACAACCGAACAAGTTAAGATCTGCGCAAATCATTCATTAATAATCCGAAACATCTATTAAGGATTCGTATAACAAATTAACGAAATGTAATGTAATGTAACGACAAACCAGAACTTCTAACAAAAACATCACCAATTATGATTTTTACGTCCATTCAAATATGTCAAAACCGTCCTTAAATATTCTTGCGGAACACCCCAATGCCAAAGGCTGAAGGAAGCCCAGGCAGTCAAAATGCGAGAAATTGGACATACGGAACTGGCTCATGACGATTTTTGGAATAACCTCAAAGTTAATGTGGTCCGCCAGAATCTATTATTTGAAGAACTGTTTAAACTTTAAAGTTTTTAACTTCAAGACCTTTTTGTTTGTATCGCCGTTGCCCTCGACTTTCGTTTCTTCGAACTTTATTTTCTCTGCGCTATTATCCGTGATACAAGTGTTACGTCCTACCTAGCCTGTAGTATTTCTCGAGCCGAAACTATACTGCACGCGCCCGTCTTAGTTGAAACGCACGTGCATCACTAGCGATCGCCGTCTCGGACCATCTTCTCAACTCAAGTGGGATCCTATTAGCCTAGAGCCCGAGGTACTAGACGCATATATATCACGCGTGTCACAAAATCCCTGCGCGCATCTTATGTGTAGCATATTTATGTGTAGCAAGTTATGTCCCCAAATTCCGTGCTGACCCACAGTATTTACTTTAGAGGCATTTTTCATCAGCGCCCTCATCATAAAAGTCTTCTGCGGTCACTTTACTGACAAATTCATAATTTCCACATTCGTTAACATATCTCCCGAATTAGTATATAAGGACAAAATTTTATAGAAAAGTTAGTCTGTCTCTCGACGACCATCATCCCGGATGGCATCGACGAAACTCCATGGAGCGAGCAAGGCTCCCAGACAAAACTCTATACCTTAGCCCTGCGAGGCTGTCTTCGAAAATTTTATAACTGTATTATCTCCGGCAAGCTACAACGAATTCACTAAACATTGTAAGTGCAAACGAATCAAGACTTCAATTATTACTTTGGAACCTGGTCTATCGACGTCATATCACTATTTTCTGAGTCTCCAACACTGTTCCCGCTCATCCGAATTAAGGCAGTATGGCGAGATCTCCGTCCTTGGTGTAAAGGGGAACGCCTTGACCCGAAAGTGAGATCGCCGTTACGTTCTCCTTAGTGCAATTCGTAAGAGTTGACCGGGACGTAAGACAAGTCCTCGTTAGAAGTTGGTTTCCAGTGCTATTGGCCTTATTGGAACTGGTAACGATATGTACGAAATAATTATTCCAATACATTTCTTCACAATCTCTCACCTTTTTTAATTTATTTTCTATCACTTTTTTATTTATTAGAAAATATAGTTCAAAATGTTCGCGAGTATTTGAGTAACACCATGAAGATTAGTGGATTTGAATTTGTCGTATTCGTTTTATTATTTTGAACAATCAATCAGCTGCACATTATTGTATTCAAAACAGTGCAAAAATTCTGACTCTTCTGAATGCTTCTTGTGCATTGTTATTTATTTGGACATTACATTAAAGAGACCCCGACAAGCTAATGCCCGAGTAATTGAATTCGGCTAATCGGGTTCATTCCCGGCTTTAACTTAATCCTTATGGCTACCTGTTGTTCCACTCTTCTCGTCATTATCACACTACGGTTGTGGCGTTGCACAACCACATCTGAGCTTGACAATTTGGTCCCCTCCTCACCTGTCATATTATTCCTGTTAGTCAGTGGCTTCCTTGGGCATTTTATTTTATTTTTCATACTTGCCGTCGTTAAAATGTCTCGTCGTTAGTTCAACTGCATTCACTTTGTGGTAATCATCAAAGCAGTCTGTAGCACACCTTATCGGATTTTCATACTGCTTCAAGGACATCAACGGAAGAAGGAGATAGTTGTGCAGACTTCGAGCCCGGTGGCAAATAAAAACAAACGCCGAACCGTTCTCCACGAGGGAACTTTGACACCGACAGAAAAATTCTTCGCTTCATTCCTTGAATGATATATTCAATTTGAATTGGTCAGGCAACGAAATAAAATGCAGCAAAGTGAAAATCATTTTTCTTTTTTCCGGACCAGTCCCCTCAATTGTTTTAAACTCATAAATCGATTGGGAATTTATATTCGATTCCTGTCTCAGCGGAATCGTTGTTGCGATCATGGACCTATTCTGGACATAGTAGTGTCTCCGAATAGATAGCTGAGGAAACAAGCTTTCAATTGAGGTAGAAAATAGGGGTTCGTGTACACGCGGGCTCTTGCCTCTGGCACCATTGACAGGATGAGAGCGCTTCGCCTTCGATTGGCGATTACCCCATAGGTATAACGCAAAGTGCAGTATAGCATAACATAGTAGGGATATCGAAGGAGTATGTATGACTATATATATATATATATATATATATACGTGTTGGACGCACGTTCCGTAGTTCGAGAGGCGTGCCAGAGGACACGTAGCAGTGTGGAGGAATCGCGTGGTTGATTATACCTTCCGATCACGGTCCAGTGTGCGACGAGCCTAACCCAATTCCTGACCGGAGGAGGCAACCAACCCGATGATTACATGGCCCAAGGCGACGAGCCGATATTCCGAGGGACTCTCGTGAAATAATAATATCGCTGGTCCTTCGTGTGCCACGAAGCCCGATTAGATCCCTCTGACCCTCACGACCACGGTTTGCAAACCGTTTCATATCTCTCTCTCTCTCTCTCTCTCTTACCCATTGGCCTGTCCCACCACTTGGTCTCCAGTCAATGGTTCCAACGTTCAAACGCCGATTGTCGAGATATCGCAAGATGACACAAACATCAGAAGACTTCACTGTCACTTCATTCCGGTTGCGCTCCGTGTGATCCTATCACCTTCGTTGAAGCACGTCTGCTCTACGAGTTTCCGTAAGACCGGTTAACTAATTTTTTTGCAATTTTGGATCCAGTCCAATGAAACGTTGATGCGGACGATTAATTTTGAGATGTCGGTTATGCGTTTTTTGAATATGGTAGGATAGTATTATTATGCACGTAAATTTTTTCGGCTTTTGCTGCCCCAACACATAAAATCTGTAGGCATTGTGACACTTGACGTTTTCAAAAGTTTCATTTTTCCATTGATCGATTATTTGTTGCTGTTGTTGTTGTTGTTGTAGTTTTTTTTAAAATAAAACACTCGAGAAATCATTGTTTCTTCGATTATTTATATTATCGTTATTAAACATTCAAATTTCCTCAAAAATTCATTCTCATGTGTGATCATAGAAAAAGTGATCCTCCGCGTTTCTGACAGTTCAGCCGAATAATAGCATTAATGTGGTCGACTGAGTTCCCATTGTTCATATGTCACGTTTAACCGGCATTAAAAATGTAATCAACGTAGTTAACTCGTCACATTGTATTTTTCGTGTTCACTTTTTCCATCCCAACATATAAGTCGTTTATGATAAATATATTATACCTTATTTGAGAATTGTCTAAATTGACATAAAATGGCTCATATACGATGGCGATAAATAGCTGATCTTCTAAATCGAACGAAGAATATTCGGAATCGTCGGTGCAGTTGAATGAATCTAGCCGTGAAACTATCTCAGCTTAACATTCAAGATTCATCGCGCAAGAGAATGGAGGTCTAGGGTAGGAGGCATATTACGCGCCAGCGAATTTCTAACCCGATTTTCTTCAGCGAGACTCCTCGAAGGCGTTGACTCGATTTTAATAATTGTAAAAGCGAGTTCCAGGATCCTGTGAATTCGTTGGAGCAATGTTTCTCGATGATAAAGTCCACATGACCTTACTCCGAATAAAGCATAAATTTTCGCCAGTCACTCGATTGGCCCTATAAAGGCTGAGTTTATTACGAACTTCCGTTAACGTCGACGACGAAACTTTCGACCTATGAATACTCGAACGACGAGTTCATCTTTGTCGATTGCGGGGCAAGCGAAGCAGCTACTCGTTCTTCACCGAGTGACTGAGCTCCGTTAGTATTTGCTCTTGAATCAAAATTACGTCTTGCGTACATAACGTACGACGTGACTACGACTTTGGAGTCGTTTCTTGAAATTAATAACTCCATAGTGGAAAATAGAGTAACGACGGTCTGTGTTATTACAATATAGGTCAAATATGAATTACTATTACTAAATTTCTCATAAATAAATTAGTAAAATGATTCCAAAATGAATTGAATGGGCTATATATTCAAATTCCGATTAGTTTTAAAACTGGCAATCAGTTGAAGGCGTCCCATTGTTTTCATAAAATATTACCGCGACTATTTAAAAAAGGATATGCAGATTATACTTAAAAAAGAAAGTTCTCCAAATAAAAAATCTTCTTTACATTCAGCATTGTAGCAAGCCTTAACAAATATTTCGCTGTGCTAGTTCGATGTTCACAAATATTCTCACCATCACAAAAAATAAAAATATTATCCATGGAATAAATAATAAGCAAATAAACACATGTCAAATGCACTAAAAAGTGCTGCAAGATATAAATTTGGGTCACGTAAAACAGGTTTCATTCTTAACACCTAACGCGAAAATTGATACAGAGTATTATTCGCCGTGGTTAAGATAAGGGAAGAAAAATAAAGTGAAGACCGTTGAATGTTGAGTACACCATTAATTTCGCGCACAATCAGATCTCACCGCGTGAGCCCGTAATAGTATCACGACAATCGTGGGCATAACTAATAAATTCTACCGAGTATAATAGTACTGTGAGAATAAAAAGCCCGTAACGATTTTCAGAACGATAGGGTAATCATAAACGGAGTGGGGTGGAGCGTAAGTGAGGGTGAACTGAATCCAGTGCCAGATAAGCTAAACGCTGATATCGCTGCAGAATTACGATAAAGCCGTATGCATGTGTGCCTCTCATGTTACCTCTCTCATACACTGTCCCTCTTTCATACACTTTTATTTTCCCTTAGTTTATGTATATATATAATATATATATATAGTTATGTGTACAAGGGGTTGGATATGTGGCGTTTATCTGTGGCACTTTAGCGTGATTCTACCGTGCACCGTCTATTGCAGAGCGAACGAAAGCTCTATTGTTCACGGCAGCTCACGATTCAGCACTACCGCGAGTTCCTGACTACCATGCAGCAATAAATACCAGTATCCGGTCCGAGTGCCGCTGACTGAAACCCCTCCGCGCATCCTACCACATAGACCAGATCGTCCCTAATTTTCGGGGCCTCTTAAAACTCTATTGGAACCGCCATTAATCGTGGTGTTGACTGTCACATAGTGTGTATACTGCCTCTTCGCATAACGTCATTCCGATTTTTCATATACGCAAAAATGTCTCGATGTTACGACTTTCCATATCCCCTCATTCCCGGAATCAGCCGAATACGAACTTGGTTAAAATTCTTTATACATTAACGTTGTTTAATTTTGACTCGTTTTGTTGAACAGAATGAAGTCTTTATTCTATTATAACGCCTTACCATTTAACAGCGTAGTTGATGACTGACACTTTTGCTGTGAGTTTCGGGGCCGTGATTGCACATTGCACATACAGTAGATTACTGGTCTAGGATGACTGAACACCACTGATAGTACCAATGTAAATATGTGGACCGTTTCTGTGGTACCCGGGGCACTAATTACCACGGGTTGACCTTGTTGACGTTGCACAAACCTTCTGTATAGGTATGAGGTAATTGGCAATCGTGCTAAGTTATGTATGACGACATAATTTGTATGACGACATAATTTGTATGCATGTCAGGGTATTCATCCTATGAAATTTTTCTAGGTCGTGATTACTCGAAGTTTTCCCCGAAAATTCTTCTCAGACGACGATCGGTTTGAGTTTAGCAGCCTTCTCGAAGCCCTCATAATCGTTAGGACAGCTTGGGGCCCCCTCCTAAGATCTGGTTATTCTAACCCCCCTCCCAAACCCTAATTATTCCAATTATAAGTATTCCTAGGAGCACTGCCTTAAGCCTTGATTATTCTCGGCTACCACAGGTTAGCCCTTCTAAGGGCCTGATTATTCGGAGACCCTCTTTCATGAATTGATTATTGGGTATCTCCTTTCAGGCCATGATTATTCTACGTCTTCCCAGGAACTTTCTTAAGCTTTGAATATTCGAATTCATCTTGAGACACCCCTCTTAGCGCCTGCTCAATATAAGTCACGTAAGAGCTTTTTTCCGGGCTCTTAACATTACCGATTTCTCCAGGAAGGACTTTGTAAGCTCCATTTTAATGCAAGTCCGACTACAGACAACCCTCTGCCCGGTGTATTGTCCTTGGACCTTGAAGCTCCGTTTCTCAAAACCGTGTTTTTCCCCCAAAACACAACGTCATTAACGACCAAGTGAAGACTTTGGGAAATATTCTAGTAATAAATAAGAATGTTAGTTACTATAATTGTGACGTCTGAATATTTTTCTTATTATTCGTAACGTCTTATTATATGCAATGCATGAGCTTGAAAAACAAAGTAAAACTGATACGAAAAAAAGTCCAGCTCCCGTTTTAATAACACAATTCGCCCCTACAATTTTGTTCAACAGTACGGTAAATTCTGAAATAAGTTCGTTCAAAGATTTATTCCTCTCTTGGAATATAGTAAATGCTCGTACTCACAAACTTGTGGACGGTCTCCTCTACCGTGGACGTCGATACGGATCGTTGTCGCGTGCCATCGTCCTGTCGAAATAGCTCTCGAACGTCGTACACGGAACGTCGAATTGAAAATTCCTGATCCTCGAATCTCTCTCGCAGTTTCACTCTCGAGCTGCAGGAAACTTGACTGGAGCGAATGATTTCGCTCTGTAGCCAGCTACGAACGACACTGCATCCAATAGATTCGTAGAAGACGAGCTATTCAAGATTTGCACATTCATTTCCACGAGGGAGGATAACGGCTGGATCTGAAAGAGCGCACAACCATAGGAAAACAAAGAAACAAACGCTGACTCTGTTCAAAAAGTAAAATATTGTTTAAGGGTGTGCTAAAAGAAATGAGTAGGAAGAATAAGTAAGGGTAGACATGGAAAATTCGCTCAGACGCCAAATACGTGATTTCAAATTGTCCGCATAAGAATAGCCCGGAATGGTGCTACTTATACCGGCGGCTTACGAGCCAAGGGGACAAAATACAAAGACCGGAAAACGAGAACATAAGGCGTCGGAAGCATGGACATGTCTGGGCCACCCTAATTTTTCTCTCTGCCTTGTGTCTCCTCTTACGAAGCTCTGAGAAGCTCACCAGTACGCGCATATCTTCGATTCTCCGTCGTTGGCTCAGTATTTCGTTGGGAAAACCCTTCCTCGCCTGCTGCTTTGCGTTTCGGAGAAGCACGAGCGAGCCGTACGCCAGAAACTCGAAACCCGTTCGTTCTACCCAAGAGGGTGACCGAAGTAACTTATCGCCTAATAAATTCCAGCCATTAGACTACGGAGAAGTAATGGATGTACCATTTGCACCCTTCACATCCCATTCCTGCTTTCTCTATCTATCTCTCTCTCTCTCTCTCTCTCTCTCTCTCTCTCTCGATCTCTTTCTGACTTTCCCTTACTACGTATTAGGGAGCTCTATCAGACTCCAAACCCACTTGGAGTACTCCTCTCTTCTCCTTCTCAATCTTCACCATCTTCCTGTAATTCGAGTTCGAGCGGTTTCTCGCTTGGGTGTTACGAGAATCGAAAGATATCGATTTAAAGTTTCGCGGTCGGTTTTCAAGTGTTTACGTGAAGATCCGATTAGAAACTCGCGCATGTTCAGCCTCAGGAAAGTAATTTATATGGAGAAAAAGAGGAGTGTTTGGTTCAACATAGCATTCTGTACTAAAAGAAGGATGCGTTCCTCTAGGAAAAGGATTTAGTTACAATATTGATATTAGGCATTCTATATAAATTCAGGGAGTTTTTAGACGTTAATAATTAATAAGCAACTTTTAGTTCTATCGTAAAATATGAAACTTTTCGCAAGAAAATTCAGGAGCTGCTTTGTTCAGAATCGACAGAAGAAGCATTAAATAGATCAAAAATAATAAATGTTTTCAAAATGTACCTACAAAATTATTCCTTTAATAACTTTATTCAATTTGAAAAATGAAGTTAAAATACAAGAAGTGAATTTTATTGTCTACCAAAAATATCATTATATGAACGCTCCTTTTATTTGCATTTATGCCGAAACAAATGAAAATATATATTGTTTGTTTACTTTTTTTTTAATTCTATAATAAGAAAGAAAAACGTAACAAAGCTTCAAACTGTTCATCAACTAGTAGTAGATTTTGTCTGGATATTTAAAACCATTAGTGCCTTATAAATGCGACCATATCAGTGAAACGTCTACTTATAACGGTCGAAAATTTAACCTGTAATTCTAATTATTTCCATGGTTATAGCGATAATGAAGCCTCCCTTGTAATCGTTATAACCTCTTAGCTTTCTCTTAATACGCCTTTATCCAAGTTTTCAAGTACGAGCCTTTCGATTACCAACGAACCGTCAACGAAATACCGTGGTACAACGACAACACTCGTAATAACTACAACGCAAGGTTTCTGCTCGCCTCTCTCAAAAGATCGGTTGATTAAGAAGTGGAGTTAAAGTTCTTCTTAATGATAGTGAGTTCAAGTGTCCTTGACGGAAACTCGTCGGAAACTTCTCCTGACAGCTCGAGACTTGTGTGAAAAAGAAAAAAATTGTAGCAATGCCTCAACGGACGCATGCCACCATTTCCAGTGGCTGTACTTCACGAGGATACTTGAGTTTTTCGCCACTTTAGTATCATTTTATTTTCCTTAATCATATTTATTTCTATTTCTTTATTTTGCTTTCAATATAGTCGTTAATTTTTCACTTTCTCATTACATATGATATATGTAAAATCTTCGTCTCCTGAATTTTTATGGAAATACATGCTTGAAGAGTCCTTGATTTCAAAAAACACATTAACTCATTTTTGCCTGTCTGTATCTATGTATCGTTCGAAACCACAATAACTTTGGAAATAATCTGTGGATTGCAATGAAATTTGGTGTGTGCCCTCTGCCTTCAAATCCTAGTTTCGGTATTGGTATCCATCCAAAATCTCCACTCTTGCTTATACTTTACCGTAATTATGAAAAAAATGAAATAATGTTTTGTATTTATTTTTGGATGGCAAGCTTATGTAGAGATTATTCTGCTTCGGTTTTATATTGATACTATTTCCAGTCAATGAGTGATAACAACAATTGATTCAGTATAGAGAAGACTTTGTTGTCTTTTGAGATACTTGTATTTCAAAATCAAGAGAATCATAATTGTTACAAGCATACCACTTACCATCATTTTCGAACTCGACGATTGAAAAAATATGGCATAGCCAGAATATCTCGCTGGAGCTGGTAAATCGAAATAAAAAAGCTTCATGGAAAACTATAATTCTGCCAGTAGTTAAAATCGATTTATGTCAGACGCCATTTCAGCGAGTGTCTGTCTCAACTGATGATGGGCAGTTAGGAGTACGGTGATTCGTTTTTTTGGTATTTGACATCTACGTACATTTCGTTAAGAATATGTCATTTTCAAGGTGACGAAAACCCTTAAAAAGTCTGTTAAAAAATAATATGCACAGGCAGTAAAATTGAATACTTTATGAGAATCATTAAAATAATAAATGTGATGAAAGGCTAATGAATTAAATTAAGAGGTGAAAAAACCACGACACTTGGAAAACACCTTCCCGACGCGAGTAAAATCGAATACAAGTACGTGCTGGACATAAAAACATATTTCGGTCAGTAGTTAAAATTTGTATTGGTCAGACGTCCTTCCAGCTATGAGCAGTCGTACTGTGGGATACTAAATTCGGTGCAAGTTTTAGTATAGCCATAAACACACAATCTATCCACCAAGAGAATGTGTATTTACGTCGTAGGTGTGCATGTGTTGGTTTGCAAGAGTACGTGTCGAGCAGGCTCCGTGAGAGCGTTGTATCCGCTCTCGTCTCGTACATGTCGATGCGGGGCATCGAGAGTGAATCCGTAGAGAGAAAACACGAAGAAAGAACGCTTCAACACCATACGCTACTGTTCTCTTCGTGGTAGCCAAGACTCTACGTGGCCGAGGCTTAATGATTATATTTACTGCCTGTGCAAAGTCTCTGTCGTGCTACTCTTTTTCTGCTACAACTATCGGTTCGAGGTTCGCGGTTGGGACCAAAAGGAGAGAGCGACTGTGAAGGGGTAGAGTGGAAAGTAGAGGGTAAAAAAATGAAAGAGGAAAGAGGAAAAAGTGCACGAAGCGATCGAACGTCCTATAAGTAGTCGATAAACCGATTCTCAATAGACAAAGGAAATTCTCGTAACTGCGCGGTGCTCTGGCGCCCCCTCCCGACTATACCTTTCTTCTCTCTGTCGACTCTCGCTTCGCCATCCCTCTCACAGCTCTTTACATCGGCTTTTCCGTGGTACACAATAAAAATCGTAGTCAGCCACCTCCTCACTCTTCTTTCTCTTCTATGGAGAGCCGCGAAGAAAGCGAGGAGATGGGAATAAAATGAATCTGCTGCATAATGCAACTCTCGACGTTCGATCTATCGTTGGGTAAGGGGATGGAGCCCTCTCTAGCTGTTGGAGATACAGTACAGAAGAGATAGAAAGAGAAAGAGAGGGAACGAAGGGATGGGAGGATAGAAGAAAAATCCGCGGTCACTTCTCTTTACACCATTCCGCTTCTATTTCCACTGGCCATCGATTCTCGTGGTCCTTCGACACTAGACAGTAGTAGCAGTAATATCCCGCGGCACTTTACTACACTATATACTCGTAGACGATACTCGTGGCCAGCTATTTCGCCTTTGGCTATATACACTATAACGAGAATCGTCTGGTGGCGGCTCTAAGAAAACACATGAACCAGGATAAAATACACTGGCAATGCACTCGAAGCTATGGACGCATACTACGTATTTGAATGAATCGCAAGAGTTCAACTCCACGGACGTGCCAAGAACACTTTAACAATTGTTTTAAACGACTCGGTGAGGGTTTTATGACTCTTCAAGTTATACCTCCGCGTTCCAACAGAATCAATTAAAAGTACTTTAACCTGTTTTGTTCTCTTTCACCGATCCGACGAACTAGGACGACCCTTTTATACCTCGTACTTACGAACACCAAGTCTACTCTATGTTTTCGTAATTCGGACACTTACCTTCTCTGAATTTCTCGCGTTGAGGCTTTTTGAGGACTTTGGATGGGTGTTAAGGTGTTAGCGAAGACTCATCAGGAACAAGGTGATACGAATATTTGAATTGAATATTTACGAAAACCCATGTGCGAGGCTCGAACTTGATGTTCAACCAGGAGAACTGGATTCTTGTCTCTAGCTCCTACTGCATTCGGAATAACATCAATGAGTCAGTACTTCTCCTCGTTATCAACAAAAATAAGTGTGAAATGATAATGACCCAAGTTTTGTAATTACAAGGTTGACCTTGGTAATTATAGTTTGCATTTTTTGTTCGTTTCTAGAAATACCATTATTGTATAAAACTGAAAACGAAAGATATTCCCTTTACTCATGCGTAGAATGCCTCTTGGTTCTTCTATGTCCTAAAGGATATGGCAGGGCCAAGTTCGTTCCACGATTTTCTCAACGCTGCGTAGAGATTAAGGCAGCATTTGGATAGACGGTGCTAGGGGATAACAGTAATAGGAATAGTGCAGTGAAGATCCAACTCGAAACGTGGGAGAAGGGACAATGTACCTGCTGACAATGACACGACGAAGAGCTAGAGATTTCTCTTCGCTAAAGGACAAGGACGATGCCGAGATCCGCTAACGGGACGGAGACCTGTCTCGAGACAAGAATAAGAACGAAGTCGGAAAGCCGAGTGCAGAAACTCGACGTACCCCCGAGGGCGCGCGCCCCGTCTTGGTATCGTTGCTACCAGCGCGCGTTTCCCCGCGGGTATTAACTTCTCTTCTCGCTCTTCATCCTCCTCCCGAACTCTTGTTCTTCCTGCGTTTCATTCTCTTGCGCAGCGGTGCGGTTGTGCTCGTGGTACTTTTGTGGTTAACGGATTTGAATAATGCAATTCATCCCGGTAACGAGCGCGCAGCGACGTACCCGCGACATGACTACATTACTTGACGGTCGACGTCTTATATGCCATCAGGTATCCATCACAAACCGGAAAAATACCTAAAAAAAGCCTTAATATTTTATTCCCAAATGAAAATCTTCAACATCTTTGTTAAGTGGTCTGGATCTATGTATTTATTCATTGCAAATATATTCATTTGTTATTTATTATTATTCATTTATCATAATAATACATTTTTATGGTACGATTAACCCGTTATAAATTATATCCCTATATAAAACACTTTGATATGGCGTTATGAGGAGCAAAGAAACGCTGTCCCGTTATTATGATAATCCAGAGGATTAGGCGTGTACTTGTGTCGCATAACGAATTAATCACCCTGCACGAGGGAGAAAATTCTGGCGATAGTGACTGTGTTTAGTCTTTAATGAAACTGGCTATGGTGACCATATTCAATCGACAATGTAAAGCCTTAAATTTATTATTGAGTCTACCATAATTACCCGTACTGTTTAATGTTCAGCGTAGTTACATTTTATTGCAGAATTAATGTAAAATGACTCATTCGAATAATTCGAATAGAAAAAACAAGTGAATACAAAAACATTTTCGAAGAAGCGCTAAAATTACCCGTGTGGTAATGTTTTTCTTGTGAATCTTTTAATTATTCAATACAGTCGAGTATTTATTTGTAAGGTACCGAAAAGTAGAGAAATTAAGATCAATTTTTATTTTAAGTAAAAAATCCTCGAAGTACGCAAGTACGCGTAGGGTGAGAGGCGAGCAGGTGGAAGAGACGATTGAAGTCGTATTATGGAAAAAATTGAAAAAATAGCTTCAAAAATACCGACAGTAATATATATTGAAATATTTTAATAAATTTCACCAAAGACTTTTAGTTCTTCCCGATCACCATAAGATGTGGTAATGTTTCTCATCAAGCACAATAATCAACATTGTTTTTTTCGTTTGGCTATTAATAAAACGGTGCGGAGTACAAAGCCTGCAATTTATTTTATTTTTTCAAATCTCTTGCACTAAAAAAAAAAGTCGGTTAAGATCCTTGTGAAATATATATCTATCAAATTTAGGTAAAAATATTCATTTTCACATGTGCGAATCCCTTACAGGATATTAGATACTATTTTGTAATTAGCGACCGCTGATTAAAGGGAGACGACGACGTCGACGACGACGACGCCAACGACGAGGCAATCAGCTTAATTGACTTTTAATTAATATAATACTTCGTAGCGAGCGCCAGATCACTTTCGAGAATGAGTTCGTCCTCGTCACTCCTGCTGGGGACACTTGGGAACATAACGAGGTAAGTACACGGCACGCGAGATGTCGCTCACCCGGTCGCTCCCTTCTATGCTGTTGGTGCGTTGCTTGCACGTTTCGTAGCGTGACAGCAGCGCGTTCTAGCGATACAGCAAAAGCAAGGCCAACAGCAGCTCACTATATAGTTGAAGGCACAGCCGTCGTCCCGTTCGTAGTATTTCCCTGCTAGTTGTTCTTGTCGTCAACATCGTAGCCGTCTTCGTCGCTGTTAACTCCTCCCCCTCCACCCCCGCCTCGCCGTCCCTCTAATACAACAGGAGCATTGAGCTTCGGCAGGGGATAGGAGCGCCAGTATTGCAAACCCCATACTACTTCACCTAGTAATGGATACACCTACCGTAGCATACCTATT
Source organism: Clistopyga incitator (assembly GCA_947507545.1). Classification (NCBI taxonomy): domain Eukaryota; kingdom Metazoa; phylum Arthropoda; class Insecta; order Hymenoptera; family Ichneumonidae; genus Clistopyga; species Clistopyga incitator. Next base: position 10,328,339 of record OX382176.1, read on the forward strand.
GGTGCTTTGCATGCTTGGGGCCCTGCCTTTCCGCTTCTCCGACCAGTAGATCCTGCGTTTTTGTCCATTAACGTGATTAAACGTCACACGAAGTTAACCCCGAGCCACGCCGGCTGTACTCGCTATAACAGCTACGCAGTCCATGTACCAGCAAGCACATAGTTCTTCGTTTCTATTACTCCGCACTGCTTTTCTTATATATATGCGTTTGGAAACGCCATAAGTCCTTAATGCAATTTTCGCATAACCCACTTATCGTTAGAGATTGGCAAATATTCAGGGATTGGATTATAGTTACAAGGTAGGAACTTATTTTTATAACTCTACGGGTTTGTGTGATATGGCTTTTTAGAAATCTTCTACTTCCTGTCGTTGGTTGGATTTAATCGCGGAATAGCGAAATTTTATACATTCCAAACGAATATAATCGGACATTTTATCCTCTAATTTATACTCCCGGGTGGAAACAAAATCTTCTCATAATATTGACGTAATTTTTTTTTGTGTCTGCGCGTTCGAGTTGTTTACCGAAGTCGAGAGAGTTTGAAAATTAGGAAACTATAAAAAAATTTGCAATATCCAGATGCTCTGAAATTGACACAAAGGGTCGAGTCTTACTCCATTTATGAGGGCAATATAATAAAAAATTGCTATTTTTTACCGAGAGGTGAATAAATTTTATTTTTATATTTTTTGTGACGCTGAGAGCCTTTAGTATATCATTTATTAATTTTTCCAATACTCTTTGATAATACTAATTCGGGCTTATAAATTTTATTCTGAAGCATATGTTTCAAATTACCATAATGACATTTTTTCGAAAACCTACTTGAAGTCTGTATAAGTTCATTGATATTGAGCTTCTGTTAAATAAACTCATTCTATTGATTATCGTCTACGACCAAGATTTGCTCGTGTCACGCTTACCGCGTGTCTAGTTGCCAGCTATTCGGCATACCGGTGACACGAAATCTCCGGATTAATACTCATGAGTAGAGCTTATCTGATATATGATCCCAGACAACAAAGCCCGCATGTAATATGGTATATCCCTTTTAAGTAAATACACAAAAAGGTGCGTGCGAGGGGATTCACTGACGTGTAAATTAATCGCCGCGTAAAAAGCACACGCGACGCCACAACATTCACCGGCCTCGAATAAGGAGCTGAGAGCTCTTTTACTCTCTATAAATTATTCGTGCTTTGCTTGCTCGTACAGTTACTACAATGGACGAGATAACATGTCGTGCTAGAGCAGTCGACGTAAATCCTTAAGGAGAGACATGTCTTCCCTCGCTGCTCACACAGCTCTTTAGTACAATAATTCTACAGTGATAGGCGTCGTTCTACGATAGTAACAGTGACGAGTGACCGCGTTAGGATAATAGCAGATGGTGCGATTTTTATCGTCGAATTCCACTCTCGATGTGCGTGATTATTCTACGAGCGCGAAACTCGTGTACGGGAATCACGCACAGGAAAAGTGACAACTATCTCGTTCCCTTATAGTCACTAGGGATTTTATGGACGTGGGGTCTGTGGATGAAAGGCATTCGCAGCCAAAGTGAAAAAAAATTACTTCAGGAACAAGTATCTGAACAAAATTCGACTTTCGTCTGACCGATATGCAAAATTGTCGCGTAGAAAGATGACAGCTTGATATTCTGTCACGAAATTTTACAACTTTCCTCTTCTAATAGCTGATTTGAGAAAAATTTCTAGGAAATTGGACAAAACTTCGTGGAGTTTGTAGTAAGGAATGCACATTTTAATTATTCAACCGTTCCCACTATCGAAATATTTAATATAATTCATTTGAATTCTCAACGCGTCCGTTATAACGTGAATTCTCATTACAGAATTTTGTGAAAATGGCCCGAAGCATTCGGGTTTTATGAGAAAATGAATGTTTATATTATTTTGGTAACAAAAGCACGTTAAACTTTTGGTTCCCATATTTTGTGTAAAAATATTCGCCGAAAAACCGGAAAATATCATGACTCCATAACCTATGTCATCCCATAGGGTATTAAAAAACCTCTTTCCTTTACCATTAGGCTCATCGTAAGTGCATAACAAAAATCCCAAGCTCTCGATTTATCCGCAATAGTCGACACGTACATACAAATCAGACGAACCGGACGATTTTCATTGAAAGGAAATTGTCAGAAAAATTATTCACTCTCGCCCTTCCGTTTTCACAACGTGCAGACATCTAGACACTGTGGCAGGACTCCCTGGGGTGCTTCCGGTTCACACACCCTCGTTTCATACCCTGTCACGGTTCGCTCCATAGAAACTATGGTACCTGAGTGTCCTCCTTTTCACCCTAGTTCTCCTCTCTCGCGAGTTGCTGCTTGGGGTTTGTTAGAAAGACGTAACAAATAAGGTAATCTTCTACACATATAGCCGGGTTGTTGAAGCCGGATGCCGCGCTGACTTCCAAAGCAGCCTAGCTCAGGATAGAAGCTACAGCGTATAGCTTGTCTGGCACGGTCGGTGGTCTCTGATAGCAAAGAAGAAGAGAAGGAGAAAGGAGAAAGAGTAAGAATTTTCCCACGTGATGGCGTTATGGGAAATGGCATTGCAGAAAAAAGAGGAAAACGAAGAAACGAATTCCCGGAACACCGTGAGAAAGAAAGCGGACGGAATGAAAGAAAGGTATGAAAGGTGGAAAAAAAGGTATGGCCTCGTACAGAAAGGTCGAACAAGTCGAGTGTATGCCCTTTGCTTGACTCATGATAAAATACTACCTCCCGTCTTCTCACTCTCCTCCATTTCGTTTCCCTCACGTTTGTCTTGTCGACATTTCATCTCACTCTACTTCTCTAGGTGGTGTGTGTATCAAGAAGAGGGTTGCGTTGAAATAAATATACATTGCGAGAGTGAGGGAGGAAAGGTTGGAAATCGAGTTCACGAATCATGCAAGAGAGCCCTGCGGGTAGTACGTGGGTTGAAAGCGCTAAACTTGTTCAACGGACACTGTTCTGAGCTAGCAACATCGCCCTCTATATTTTAGATTTCTTCATTACTGGATCATGTACAATGCCTCGTGTAAGGCTTTCAGAATGCTCGCTTCAGCTTCGGTTTCTCGCTAATTTCCCCTTTAACCTTTGGAGTCAGTAACCAACAGTTAGTCACACTGTAGTCCTCTGGGCGACATTGGTGGACTTGGTTATTGAGGTCCTCATAGATAACTTTTTTCCTTATCTACGTCGCTTCTTATCTTTTTTTTCATCTCCATTGTTGTTCAAGGTTTATTGGTTCATTTGTGAACTCTCTATGGGCAGCCATTACGGGATTTCGGAACTAAAAAAGGGCGTTTATGGTTGATTAACCGCTAAAGTGGATCCACATAACAAATTGGCAAATGTTCAGGGATCATAAAAACACGTAGAATCAACTATATGTTCAGGATTGTTCTAGTGGTTTGAATTAAATCATTGATGAACCGCAGCAACCCTTTTTTGATCAGAGGCGTAGGGAGAATTGAACAACGCCGACCAGTGATTAAAATTGGCCAGACTGATTTCGAAAGGATGATCCCTTGTTATATGATCATGTGTTTAATAGGAAATTTTTCACCAACGGGTTACCGCCGGCATTTGTTTTTGTTGCGTGTTACTTCCCAATGCGTTGATGCACTCCGGCTGGCACAAACAATGGTGTTGCGAATATACGATTACACAGTTTTCCCATCCGTTGAATCAGCGTAATGTTTCATCTGGTCGAGACATATTTCAAATTCAGCATTCATGTCAAACGATGGCAAACGACATCAATGCTGATTCAAAATTGCTTTGGAATATCGAGAGAAATACACATTTCTGAAGAGAACTCCGATGCGAGACAAAACGTAAAGGATAAGTACCATTTATTTTCCCTAGGGCCAAACATTGTATAATCGATATAATTTTTAAAGTTGCCCAATGATACGATAGTGAACCACTGCTGGAAGCGAGCTTGTCTAAACAAACTATATATGGTATGAGGATAGCTATGAGAATGATGCTTCTAGTTTCTGTTGTGCTGCAGATTCCGTTACCTAGTTGTGGAGGCAATAGAATGGCAACGAGATTCTCACGCTCCGATGCACTCAGTACGATTGTTTAGATTTGTTCATATTACATACCGCTGGTTGTACAATGGTAAGCGCCTTTGCACTGTTATACCACGTGTATACTATTATAATTACAAATCTAACATATTCCATCATATCTATAGGTATAATGGGGCCGCGATCAAGCTTACACGAAATCGCACTTACACAATTTTCCGTTTAAAGTCCACGGGTTCTTAAAAAGTAGTTACCATGAATATAAGTTTTAGTAATAGTTACAACTATTCCGGAGGAAAAACGCTATAGGCAAATAGTCGTCACTCCCCATATGCGGTCATTTTGTTAGCGATGCACTTATACATATGTGCTTTAAGTCTTATTGCTTAATTTATAAAAAGGGTAGTGCTAAACTCTTCGAACAAACTACACCAAAGGCTGCGAGCACTACTCGAAAGTATTTCAGTTAGACTTCCGTAGGTCTGTAATATGTGGCTCAACTATGCGTCGGTTGGCGAGAGTGGATGAGGACATTTCAAAATGGGCTACAGGTGGTGCATGGAGAATTTACCCTCGCCTTCTTATATACTACCTGCTTTCTTACAAACTGTGCGAATACTTCAAAGCTTCTCTCTCTCTCTCTCTCTCTCTCTCTCTCTCTCTCTCTCTCTCTCTCTCTCTCTCTCTCTCTCTCTCTCTCTCGGTTCCCGTACTCCCTTGATGTTGCAAATCTCACGCGAACTTGGTTTCTTGAGAATCTTATAACTTTGTACACTATTCGTCGAGCAAGATACTAGTACCACGTGAATATATAAATACATATATATATATATATAAGTATAATCCGCATCACACTTGGAAGTCTTCTTGTAGTATGAGTGTAATTTTTTTTTTCGTTAAAGTTTCGAGCTGAACATAAGTAGGTAATCCAACTAAAAGGTTTAAATGCTCGTGGAATTAAGATCTAAAGGGAAGAGTAGTGTCGCCCTGTTATGTATATGTATATTATGGGAGTGAGTGCAAATAAAGAACAAGTTTTTGTCCCGAGAGTGTTTCCACGACTCGTACAAGGGTAAAAAAGGATGCAAGTAGAATCTTGCACATTGCTTCCTCATTAAATTTTGCTCTTTATAAAGCAACCTTAATATCGTATTGATTGATTTTGACTTTCTCGATGCAAATGATGGATGCAAAGTAGAACCGTGCACATTGTTTCCTCATTAAATTTTGCTCTTTACAAAGCAACTTTAATATCGTATTAATTGATTTTAACCTTCTCGTAGAGAAAGTTTTGTAAAAAGCTTAATTTAATGAGGAAGCAATGTGCAAGGTTCTACATTGCATCCTTGTTTTGAGTGAACAATTAAAACAACGGTACATCTGTTTTGAATTAAGCACAAACTTTTGTTTTGCTTTTTAACTTTTGCGAAAGTTATATCGAAAATCTCAATTTTTTTAAATATTCAAAATGGTGCAAACCTGAACAACTTTACCGATCATTGCCAAATTTGGTACGTAGCAGGGATGTATGTTATGTTTCGTTTGTGGACCGTTTGAGTTGATTTGTTGAAATGCGACGTGATTTATAGTAAAAATTATTATGTTTTACCAAAATTCAAAATTCTATAAAATCCGAACCGCTCTACCGATTTCGTCGAAATTCAATACCATCAGTATACATAGATATATTATTTTCAAAATCCCAGCAATTAAAGAGGCGTTACCACTCTACTTGCACGTCAAATTTGAGCTCGATCGATCATTCCATTCGCGAGTTACGGTCGATTGAATTTTCGGTTCCTGGAACACACATACAGACACATTTTTAAAGCCATTTTTCTCGACGTCCCAAGTGATTCTGAGCATGCTGACATGAAAATCTCGGGAAAATGTTTTTTTTTTTTTCATGAAAACAAAGCTTTCTCTATGAGGAAGTAAAAAGAAAGATGAATTTTCGTGTCGTGCCGGAAATATCACACTCGTAATTCACGGAAACCAGCCTGGATAGCGTTCTTCAAAATCCCCGAAGCAAGCATTATTTACTACTTGGAATATTAAGCCGAGAACGGAAGCCAAGTAATCACCGTTCAGGGATGTGTAAGCTGTGCGTTCTTTAATAGAGCGAAGTACTTAAAGCGTGAACGAAGTTCACTCTCGTGTAATATTAAAATGTAAGTGAAAAACTGGCGCGTCCCTAGTGACTGCAAAGATGCTTGAACTGGTATAGGACACGACCTTTGTGCACAACCTCACCGAAATTTCCACAACTTGTACCACCGAGTAATTACGTAAGAGCACGTCTCTGCGTTGTCGCGTTGTATTACCCATGGGAGGCTATTAGCAAGAATTCCGGTGGACGCGATCAGTCAACAGGGGTCGAGATTGATGTCATTACACTATGAGGGTATTACCAGTGTTCACAATTTTTTTTTTTTCCGAAATGGTATTCACGTCTTTGATTGGATTGTCTTTAGACAAATTTTCTATGAACGGATTATCTTTGGGCATTTATTCTTTGAATACATTTTTCTTGACCGGTCTGTGTGCGGATGAGCCAGATTTTTTACATAAAGAAGGTTTCTAGCAAATACCCAGGAAGAATTACGCAGGGTTTTCCTTTTCCACTTTTGAGAAAGGTATCAAATCAACATTTTCATCATTTTTCTGTCCAATTCTCGAAACGGCAGTAAGAGGCACTTCAAGTTTGTCGTTGCTGGTATTTCTCGTTCTTCAGTCTTTACCAGATAGTCGTAGCAACACTTTGTCGCTTGAATGGCGCGCCACCAAGTCAATTCTAATCTTAGATCATGTATACGTGGATTGGCTACCTGACTAGTCGGTTATCGCTCTTTGCAACGAGTTTCGTGTACAGAATATGGCTTGAAGGTGTAGTCGATATAGAAAGGACGAGGAACTGCGTGGGCTATCCCAGGTATTATGGTTTTACACGAGACCTCTCGAGTATAAAGGGCGACCTGCGGAATATTACGTGCTTGAGAGCAAGTGAGAGCTACCTAAAAAAAGTGATGGGAATAGAAGAGAGATCAAGAGCGGTCTGGAAGAAAGGAGTGGGGGAGGGACGAAGGGGCTAAGGTTAAAGCCCGTGAGCACGAAGCGAACCGTTCGGTTGAAGAAAGTGAGTGAAAATGAGTGAACGAGCGCTGTGGGTACGGGACAGGGTGGATGAGATCGTGGAAGCGAAAAAGTCGAGAGTGGCGAAGAAAGTCGAGAGCGGTGAAGAAAGTCGAAGAGTTTAAGGGTATTTCGAGGCAACGAAGGTACAAGTCGAGTGGCTGCGATGCCGTGATCGATTCCTCTTTTTCCTCTTCCCGTATTTTTATTATTTTCGTTCGCGGAAGTACAGCATCGTACCTACTGTATAATCCACTATTATACTACTATATATTTTGTGCACGAAACCGTCGTTGCTGTTAATAGGCAAAGGGGAAACGCCGCCTGTCAGCTGGTCCTATAGTTTGCATTTTTTATCCTTGTACGACTCGATATTCTGAATGAAGTTGAGGGGACGATATATAAGAGCGCAATATATATCGAGAGGGGAGAATAGAGTTTCGGGAAGACGTTTTCATTTGGAGGAATGGAAATAGGCAATTACCATCGCTACAGAATTTTCAGATATTTATGAAGCATTGGTAACAGATGCTGATAACTGATTTTTTTTAATATCAAAGAGAGTAGCGGAGATAAGTCGATCGCAAGTAGAATTGGATTTTTTTTTCACTAATTTATTGATCATTATCATACGAATTCCTCGTGAATATCTACAATCGCGGTTATTTTCGTTCAGATCATTTTTATCTCCACGTGAGGTATTCGAAATCCGATCGAATCTAGTTTTTTTCTTGAAGTGCATGCATCCTCAACCTTTCTACTGGTGCAACTAGTTTAATGACATCGACAAAACCCGACATTCGAAACCCGACGTCGTAATGTGGAGTTATATAAATTAAAAACGATTTAAGAACAACCGTGTCTATCCTTAGAGCTCATACACGCAATTACAAAGTAGTGAGGGATGAAAGAAAAACGAGTTACAGACAAAGCGTAATGCTTGTCGATCCACCTACGCTGTACCAACGGAAAAATAAGCGACCCTACAAAAATACTATTATCTTGAGGCAAGTGCTAGGGTTACGCACACACCAAGTAAAGCTCCGAGGGTGCGACGTTAATGAATTTCGTAGCGCTCGTATAGACTTTGTCGTCCTATATTCCGGAATTAGTTTGTCTCCTTCTATGGTCACAGCTCAACCATAGAGAACAATACCACCATTGCTTCATCCTTTTCCACCGTGGTTGGATTCTCCTCGTTGTTCACGTTTGCCCACCCTTTCAACGAGTTTCCATCCCTTCGTGGCGTTCGTACTCTTTCTCTCTCTCTCATTACGTGAGAAGGTTTAAGAATTTTTGCGAACCATAATTCACGGAGCTCGACTACTGGAAACGGAAGGTCGTGAGTGGCGAAAGGGAGGTATGAGTGGGGCTAGCATGGGAAACGTAGGTCCGAGAGAGGACGAAGAGGAGGAGACGAAGTGAACGCGCTCGCGCGTACTACGCTATTAGAATTTTCAATCCACGGGGTAAACGAAAGAACGTCTTGCTCTGGAACCCCGCGCTCACGGTCATAATAGCGCGGTTATATAGGCCAAATGCGTAAAGCGAAAGGACCGTCGCCATTAAGCGAAAAAATTGGACATGTTTTCATTGGATAATTTTCAATCTCTCGAGATTCAGCGCCCATTGCTTAATGCGACATATTTTTGTAGAGTATATTTAACGCTGATAGTTAAAATGAATGTGAATATGCAATATTCACCTTGATAACAATTTCAAATTATGCTAGCGATGATATTTATGGGTCTTTTTTTCGATGTTGTTAATTAAGCGCTATCTTATTATATGGATAGGGGTTTTTAAATCGAAATCGTAATTAATGATAATGGAAAAAATTCAAAGAGTAACACAATTCAGAGACATAACTTTTTTTTGTTATCTTCCTTTTTAATATAAAATACTTTTAATGTCGCTTGAAATTAACTCATCCGCCTAATGGCACTGTGTCGCAGTATTGTTTTTTTTTTTTGTTATTGAAAGAAAGTTCGCCAGTGATATAATAAACGAGAGATTCCCTTCTCGTAAACTGAATCCTCTGTAAGCGAAGATATACATGAAATATGAGTCAAAATCCGGGTTTCTACTGTTGACTAATTACGCAAAATAAACAACCAGAAAAGGGAGTGTTATCGGATAATTGCAAGAGTTGCATACTCTCGAGAGCTTTGAAACAAATATTGGTTCACCGAAGGCATTGCAACCGAATTTTCTCTGCGTGCATGAATCGTAGCCTCAGCACTCTGGGTTATTGACAGTGTCATCAGTAAAAAAAAATGTAAACAATAATTTCAGTGCAAGTTGGGCTAGAGGCATGCCCGTAAAACTCAGTAGATTAGCGTTACAGAAAGCGCGCAATCCGTTCGGTCTATGTTAATCGTAAGTTGTACAAAACACCGTTGGAAATCCCCATTAATTCAAGCAGCTGTTCTGTTTCGGTCAAGATGCTTTGCATTTTTATATTTAATTGATCATAAGCATTCAATAAACTTGTAGCTTAACGTCGTCAATCACGTATTATCATAGTATACGAAGTCCAAAAAGGGAAATATGAATGAGAAGAAACAATACGACAGCCTTCATCAATTTTGGCGATAGCTGTCCCAAATGGGGTTTTACCAGACTACATCTAACTCGTAACAGTGTTCAAATTACTTATAAACTATACCAGGAATAATACGTGAATCCCTAGAATTATTTACGTAATGACAACGGTGCCCATTCGTTAAAACCATAAGAGGTTTATCGAATTTTCTTCCGCACATTCCCAGGCATGTACATGGGCTATTTGTGATTTCGTAATTTACAAAATAACCTTTATTTTCAACTCACAGTCTTATCATACACAAGCCATTCATAGATGCAGATAAAAAAGATGCTATAAAAAGAGTGAATTCATTAAAGAAATCAATGTTAACGAAAACGTTGAAATTTTCCATTGTGTGGATATAAATGCAACCCATCGGGTGCACCCGATGCGCTACGCTTGTGTCACTGGCACATTCTGTGAACAATTAGATATCTAAAATGTCTCTGTATGTACTCAACAGATATACAAATCGATTCGACCGTGAAATCTTTTCCATATTGGTACTGACATCTGCCAATAGCATACAGCCTGAAAACCAAACGTCATATATATAGAGTCATGTATGCTAGCATATTTAACAACTGTTCATTTGTCGGCGTTTTCGCCTTAGATTGCCTCGTTCACTGGCTAAATCCGGGGCATCGTTTGTGGAAAGGAGGAACGAAGACTGTGCAGATTTTGGTCCAAATTTAATTTGTAATTTTGTTTCACTTTATTTTTTTAATATACTGCTTCAAAATTGTTGTCCACAAGATACTTCAGAAACCTAATCGTGGGCGAAAGGTGCTTCGATTGCGAATATAATGAAGATAGCGAACAATACGATTATTTTGCAGATATTCAATCAATTGTCCAAAACTGATCAGACTGATTATCCCAGACTATCAAACCAAGTGATACTGTGTAGATTTTAGATCAGAGAAAATGTCACGATTTCACATTGACGTTCTATAATTCATGAAGAAAATGAGGCGGCAGTAATGCGTTGAACGACGTATAGTCAAAAGTGTTAAATTTCGCGGACCCAATGGACAGGTAGCCGGTAAAGGCCAGCGGGTAAATACATAGTACCGCGCTCCCGGTGCTACAAATGTTTAGAGAGCAAATACACTCGCGGATGTCACTTGCCGTGACCGTGAGGAAAGAGACGGGTGACATTATTTATTCCGGACCGACAGGACCTTGGGCCGCAAGCCTCATGCAGCCTTCAGCTGCATTGTCTGCACCCGAATGACCTCTGAATTCTGCTTTCTCGGAAGGCAGACCTTGAAAATGGACGGAACAAGTCACCATTCCGTTAAGGGCGGGGTAAGGTATTAAAGTTTTCTTTTTCGCATTAAAATTTTTTTCTAACTGAATTCATAATACCTCAAGAATATTGTGTAAAAATTTCAAGTCAATCGGAGCAAAATTGACGACGTTATGAATATTTTTATAGATGCCCAGCCCGAGCGCGCTATTATTATAACCTGGCACCTGTTTCGCTCTCTATATGTATAATAGTTAACCCCTCCCATTCTTTATAAAAATTTCTAGACAACTACATACGTGCTTATACCTGTCCTATATATTTAGTCAGTGTAGAGTATTCAATTTAGTAAAGCCGTAAACATTCTATCGAGCACACATGTACGCGCGCTCCGATTTTCGTTAAGTTTTGTGTTCAATTATTCCTAAAATGCCAACAAAAATTAAAAGATCTGATAGAGAATGAACTGGTTCGTGATTATATTGACCTAGAAAATTTGTACCTCCGCAAGAATGTAAAAGCGAAGACGTTTCAACAAGTAACGCGTCAGCTAAAAAAATAAAAGTGACCGATAACGACTGAGTTGCGGAGGATCTTGAAACATATTATAAGATAATAGATTTGTTATTAGTCTTTACAACAATTGTCACGCTGGTGATACGTATGAAATATGATGGAAAAGTAAATTTGCGCTCATGTTTGAGCGCGATGGTGAGACTTAAGCTTCACGAACAGACAGAAGCGCCAGTTAACAATCGCACAATGCGGTGCAGAGCAACATGTCAGCCGACACCGATTATTAGGACGTAAAAAGAAGAAGACAAGAATTGGCCTATCACGACGAAGGGGAGAAAAAACAGACGAACAAAAAAAATTATAGTGGGCTTGTTATGTATGACGTTATAATAAAAGGCACATAATCTTCTTATTTCTTATTTCTCGCACACAATCTTAGTTTGATTTTTGTTGACATTAGAAAAAAAGGATGCAAAGTAAAACGTTGCACATTACTTCCTCATTAAATTTTGCTCTTTACAAAGCAACCGCTACGAGAAAGTATTGTAATTGATTTTGGCTTCCTCTCTCTCTCTCTCCACCCACACAAAATTGTCATGAAAACAAAGCTTCCTCTATGAGGAAGCAAATAGGCTGTGTTACGCGCCGAGATAACGAGACGTTGGAAAGGGATATATTTTTTGAGAGTTCTTGTTCGATTAAGACTTAAAATTCAAATTTCGGATTGATACACGCGTTTGTTCTATTTTTTAACGCATGCGTGAAAAAGTGCTTTATTCGAGGCTGCGGAGCGTGCATATTCAGGCACTTATTTGACGTTTCCGTAGTCTCTCTGTCTTTCGCGGTATAGACAGTACTCTAAATGCTGCAAAGTGAGATATCAGACGATGCTTCTTCATCGTTGTGGTCAGTCATCACTTACAAACGGACATTTCTTCTTAATGTGATTTCTGTTTCGTTATGACACACTTCACGATGTTAAAAAGAGATCCCGCGAAACGTTGTAAGTAGTAAGTACAGGTACAGAGGTAAATTGAATGTCGAATGGGTGACCGGCTGTAGGTTAATCCTTTAAAACCGTGATAGAATCCTCTTTAACTTTTCACTTCCTTGGCCCTTACACAAGAGGATTATATCGATTCCCTCTGGACGGCTTAAATACTCCCGACCTCTATGGTTCGAGGAAGGAGAAAACGGAAATGGAGAAGTAAATCTCTCTCGCGCCTCCCGACTCACCGGGGTTACTTTTGGAGCCGATAGAAAACCGTCCAGCTGAAAGTCGAATGCACCACTACTACTTGAAGAGGCCACCGAAGTTTTTCATCTCTCGAACTGTACAGTAAGTAGGCGAGAGATCGCAAATAAACGACTAACTTTTCCTCCCCGTTTTTCAACCACAATCTCATCCCTCTGCCATCTCCTTTAGAACACGTGGTTAACTCCTGCACTTCCGGCTACTGTCTCCAATGTGAGTGACCCATTTTCTGGAGGGGCATCTAGCGTCGCGCCAACGCAGAGTGGAGACAGGAAAATCTTCAAACCTCATATTCGGTCCAAGAAGGAAAAAGCTACACGATAATCGTAGATAAACTCCCCGACCGATTCCAGCTAAAATCTGAGAGTTGACGAAAACTTTCTTCCGAAAATTCCTGGGGGCGATGCCAAAGTAAAGAAACAGTAGAAGACGGCCCTTTATTGTATCGAATATTCAACGTCGCTCAGCAAAATCTCGGTTTTCAATTGAATCTAAAATAATTAAAAAGTTTTGTCGGAATTTGTAACTAACTAAGAATACTAGACTTCAATTACCATGAGTCTTCTATAACATCCACTCCCTTATGCCTGCAGCTGGGATTCAACATCATTTCAATCAGCCGCATTGTCATTAGAATACGTATGACCGTATGATACGTGTGTTCATTCTGCAGCGTTAATAGAAAACGTGAAAGCTTAGTAGTGACGTATTCATGGTTACCTTCGAACAGACAACTGAAATTTAACCTTAGTCTCTCTATTACCTGGGCAGGCCATACATATTCCGAGGAACTCCGAGCTTCGGATTCTATTCGGAGAAATAAAACGTGATGAACGCCATGATTGACAAGTGCACTTCCACCGCATATTCAGGTCAGATTTCACTGCAGCACTCAAATGCAGATTCATTCTCAATTACGCAATGATGCACACATTACTAGTAAATGTATAGAGTAGCTATAATAATAATAATATAAGTCTAGACATAGGTAGACCTATAGTTCGGTTATGTAATTCAACCCAAGATTCCATTTTAAATATGAAGGGAGAGAAATCTTTAGTATAAAATTCCAGAGAAGGCACAAAATGACATACAACCCATATGAGAACGACAGAAAAACGTACTGGCAAATTCAAGTATTTTATAGGAATGAAAACTTCAATAACTGGTTCTCTTGGAGATTCTACTGCACTGTTCTATTTAGCACTAAATAAGCCAGGTATTCAGTCTTCGCCCTCCAAGACCACCCGGTGTCCTCACCCGTATGGGCTTAAACGTACCATGTTTGTATTGCTTGCGCACATACAACGTAACCACGGTACTCCGCTAGTCCTGGCAACATATTGCCTCGTCTAACGTAACAAACAGGTTGCGGAGTTCACGTTGTCGCGTCTCATGTAATGCACTGTGTGAGAGATAGGCTAGAATGGCGTGAGGGTGGAAAGCGACGTGTGCATGTTTACAACTACCATGGGAATACAACGGCATACACGTAGCGAGTCGAGAAAAAATTATCACTCAAGTGGACCTCCCGTATCCCTCTTCTGGGTAGTCGGAGAGCTCTCCAACGAACGAACGGTGCACTTGCATCCGGCAGTCTTCCGTTACGACACTACATACAATCAGCGTAGCGAGTGTCAGCTGTTGTAGTAGTAGAAGTGGTATTAGCTGCACCTCGGGACTAAAGGCTCCCGTTTCACCGCGTGGGCAGGTCCATTTGTTCTGCGATACTGTAGGATGGGAATGAGCAGAATGACCTAGCAAACCTGGAGTAGTCGAGCAGTGAAGCAACAGTCGAAAGAGTGAATAGAGTGTAGTAGAATGAAAGAGGCAATTTTCTGATACTGAAAGACACAGTTACCTGGTGAACGAGCTGACCCTTCCATCAGTAATCCGTCCACTAGGATCAATCTTCGTATACGAAACTAATCTCGAGCATTTCAGCTCAATTCAGCAACACCAGTGGCTGTATAGCTGTACTGAAACTCTAGTCACTTTTTATGCCGTTCTCGCCGCGCGAGATCTCGGGTACCGGGATCAGCGCAGAAAATTCTTTACTGTCGTTTTCGTCCCACGGGTTACGCTGAAGCGTGATCCACCCTGAAAAACCATCAAATGAGGAAGGGTGCTCGGGGAGCAAGAAAACTAGGGAGCTGGAGTGTGGAAAGTAGCCTCGGATAAAAAAAACGTTCGTCGAAAGGGTCGTCAACGAGGATAGGCCCGGGCTCCTCCAGTCGACGAAGTATCGTGAAAATGGGATTAAACTTGTGGAAGGTGGAGATTGAAGGAGAAGCGGAATAAAAAACGGCCACTCGGGTCTCCCCTCGCTAATCTATGTGAGGAAATGCAGGACTGTAACAGTCAAAAAATAATAATTAACGATAGACTCCCTCTTGTCTTCGGTCTCCTCGAATTCGATAATCCCCGGGGGAGACATGAGTGACGCATTACCCAATACCAATATACGTTGTCTTTCTTTACGATGGTGAAAAACCTTCTCTGTATAGAAGCTTTTGAAAAAGTCTTTCCGTCAGGGGAATGAAGAACTCTCTGATGTAGAAGTCCGAAGGGGCGGCGAACGGCGCCACATTGGGATGGATCGTGTACCGTTGGGACGTTGAAATAGAGTCTCGGTCATGGAATTCAGTGCTTTCGCATTATATACTGTACTATATGGAGTACCGGTATATGGTATGAAGAGGAACGCGTTCGCCCCCTTGCCCATCTAGCCATCTCTCGAACAGGCACGCGATTCACGACTTCCTACGCGGAAGTACATATTTCTTCGCGATCGTGTGGGGAGCGAGGCCGTGCGTTATACACCGAATACCGAACCCAGGACAACCGAGAAAGCGGTATTTCCCTAAATGGAAAAAGGGACAGTCGTCCTCGTTGTTATGCCTATACTTATGCTGCATTTCGTCAAAGTATACACAACCTGTATATATCCGCTGCAAGTAGAGGTTAGCGGCGCGATTTATCAGTG
Organism: Clistopyga incitator; assembly: GCA_947507545.1. Classification (NCBI taxonomy): domain Eukaryota; kingdom Metazoa; phylum Arthropoda; class Insecta; order Hymenoptera; family Ichneumonidae; genus Clistopyga; species Clistopyga incitator. Next base: position 10,344,124 of record OX382176.1, read on the forward strand.
CCCAGTTTCTATCGACGCCAACTGAGCCCAGGCCCGATTCAATTCACACAACAGTTGAGTGGACCAAAATCGTTGTGTGCTCAGTTAGAATTTCTAGAAGTGGACTGATATCGGGCCAAATCTCATTCTCCATTCAGGTTAACACGGACTCTATTTTGGACCCACAAACATCATAGGAATAAACAAGTTCACCACTTTCTGACTTTGACTATATTTTTTTATAGTGGTACCACCGGCAGCAATAGTGGCATGTCAGAAACTGGGCAATGTACTGTTCGTATAAAGAGCAACGAGCTCCTAAATGTGTTTTATACACAAAGAACCACGTATGAACGCACGACATGAACATCTAACAATAGACCGGCGGGTAGAAAATTTCAAGTGCTTCGGCATATATACAACCCAATTCTCGAAGGCTGTACTGTTGAACGATACAGCATAGATATGCGGGGTCGCGTGACCGATAAAAGATTGCTGAAATAACATATCGATATGTGCGACTGCGGTTGGCTAGCTTTCTATGTGGCACATATCTGTAGACAAGGACGAGAATCTGCACGATAGTCATGCGGTCCCTTGAGCCAGTCGGGAATGCGCATCGGTCGTCGGTAGAAAACGGACCAAGGAGAAATCAAACGAAAGAGAGACAGGAATCGGAATATCGAAAGGAGAGGGCACGTATTGGATATATACTGGAGAGGACAGGCCAGGGGGTGGTTTCGCGTGAGAGGGCCGCCTGCTGCGGAGATGCTCATACCAGCCGGAGGAGTCGGAAGATCTCAACCCGGAGTACCAAGTTCCGAAGAAAAGTGGCTTTTTCCGCGAGATGCGGGTAATATTTTAGCGTTCTCCGACCCTCTCGCTTCGTCTTTCACCGGCGCCCACTGCCATCTTCTCTTCGCCGTTATAGTTACCACAGCGGAGACACGACGAAACTTTTCGTCTTCTCTCCTCTTCGCACTCAGGACTTCTTCATCCCATTTCTTCTCCTTCTCACAGCCACAACACGCAAGCTCGGGAGCTTTCGAACTGATACTCTTGACGCTTTCTCGCCCGCATCTTGAAACGGTCCGGACTTTAACGCTTTTGTTACAACCCCCCGTCGACGGAGTGGAGCGGAAAGTCGAGGGAGCCCACGTGGAGCCCGGCTTCTCGAGACACCTAGAACTGGATGTCTTAGCCCAATGTATCTGATGCGCTCGGAAGCAGGAGATGGAGAATGGCGGGTGAGGGCACACGCGGCGGCGAGAATATGATATATAAGGAATGTTTATGTTCCGTGTTTTTCTTCGGGACTCTGAGTGCGGTCTTGAGCTCCCGCAGTTGGTGAGTTTTTCTTCCTTTCTATGTGTCGCTGTATACACTGTTATTGGAATGTTACACCATCACGTTTCTCCGTTGCGATGGAAAAGCGAACGTTCGTCATTCCGGTTGCGCTACTTTTTTAAAACTCCTCGTGCCCCCCTTCGATATACTCAAAAAAAGGTTGTATAATCAGATGGGGAAGTGGAATATACAATTCCAGTCCAATTGCGGATGTGTCGGTGAGCCGGAATGAATAAACGACGAATGATGAATATATCGTTCAGCAGAAAATACGAGGACGACGACGACGACAACGACGTTGATGACGATTGTGGGTTCCATTCGCTCGGCTGGCCACCGTCTCTCCCTTTGTATATACTCGATTCATAGTTTCTTTTTTTGAGGGACCCACTCTATCGCCCCTTCAATTGTATGTTTATACGCGAATTATTCAGGGGAAGGGCACGCGTCCGACTGGCGACGCATAGACGCGGGGAGAGTTCGGGGTATGAAGTATTTATGTTAGGGGTTGAATGAATTTTTGTTGAAATAACAGCCAGTGACGAAAATAAAGTGATAAAAGATACGAAATGGGAATGGGTTAGCGTGTATTAATGACGTCGGCCTCTAGACGAAACCGGAGTTCCAAAAATCTCACAATTCGCACGACCAATTGGGATTATGGGTCAAACGTTTGTAGACGTTTGGTTCAACGCATAGTGGGGGTAGAGGTTCTTTCGGACTCTAACGCAATCGCGTCGACAGGCACGCTCGTCCACCCTGGTGTATCGCTAAGGTGGCTATGACGTGTTAAAGGGCATGGCCCTTTCAAAAGTTGCGGGACGTAACAATACAGCTACGGCTTAATTTTCTTAACCGTCGTTATGTAGTTGCTAGTGATAACCTACTACTCAAGTTGCAAATCAGCTGATTCCCGCGCCGAAAAAATTGTCCAGGAATGAGTCCCGGATGGAATCCAGGATGGTGTCCGGGCACTCCAGGCGAAAGATTTCGACCACTCGCCATCTCGCGGAGCTTTATACATCAATGTTTCCTATGATTTTGCGAAATTCTCGCTTCGTTTCTCGCAAGTGACTTGAAGCCGGAACGTATGTAAGATTGGAGGGGTCTATCCTTTATTGACGCAAAGTTCGGGATGGAGCTGGAAGCATACCAGGCAGATATCCAAAGCCCTAAGTGAGCTCTGAAAATCGCGAGTAGTCCATGGCGGTCCAGGTGAGAGTCCGAAATGGACACCAAGATGGACTAGGCGACTGAACTGCCGAGACTCTTGGATCATTCAGGATGAGGTCGGGGAGAGTTTTTCTTGTTCCGCAAGGAATGCCAGATGGAGTTCCGGAAGGCCTGGAAGACTTCAGAACGGACCTTGAGATCGGATTAAGCCCCAAGGTCCATACGAGAATCCACTCTGTACTCTCGCCTTTCCTGGACTATTTTTTTCTGCGCGAGTGGTTGGCAATGCATCTGAATTAATATTCGGTATATGCGTTTGAGTTTTTTATACCAGAATATAAAATGAAATGTTTTTGACAGTGTGCCTTTTGGATGTCCAGGGTGGAGTTCACTGTACGACATCGAGCGTTGATTATTTTCGCACGTTAAATACATATGGGGATATGGGGTTTGGGTAGGAAGACAGGCGCGACAACGCCAAACAGCGAATGATGGGCTGAAGCGTCGTGATTTTCTGGAAATTCACTATTTTTATTCTATTGCTATGCTATGGTACGAGTATTTGTAGCCGCGCCCTGTAACACCTCGTCAGAAGAGAAATGTTTTTGTTGGTTTTAGACAAACTTATGACGATGAGTGAGTGACATTACATTTGAACGTGGGATGTATCATTGGTTACGACATAAAAGAAGGAATATCAGCGAGCCGGAAAATATGTCGCTTTTCACGGTTGATTAAAAACGGGATTTTAGCGTAGTTTTCTATACTGAGGCAGATTTTTCCATAGCTTTGGGTATCCAGGTTATTTTGTTGACAGTTTTCGATATTGCAAGTTGATTTTTACAGAATTTCAGTTAATTCTATTTCACGTTTATATAGGAAAGTTTGGCTTGTACACCAAATACATGAAAAAAATCCATACCGCGAATCCCCTCAGTTAAAATTTCATCTCACTCGTGGAATTCGGTAATAGTTTGTTTCGCCGGCCAGATTCGTGAATGTCACCTCGTTCGTAAAATTGGTGAAAAAAATTGTCTTGTACACCAGCAATGCAAAGTTCATCTTCTGAGTCGAATCTTGTAAAAGTTATTATTATCCATAAAATCCATTAAAACTTCGCCTCATCCGTCAATTCCGTATGGAATGCGTCTTTCTCATCCCAATATGACACATATCACGTTGGCAGAAAGCCATCTGACCATAGAAGCAGTACATTTTCAGCGAAGAGTCCTTCAATGGTTTTTCAATAACCACCTTTTAAAAATGATCTTCCGTGAAACATAAGAAATTTAACATTTTTTTAATCAACTCTCTCAATATTTTCAAACGATTGTCATATATTGATGAATATCATATGAATTTTTCTCAACTGAGTTACGCGTCGAATTAAGGTCCCGCACGTGCGCAACAATTGTTACGTTTTCCTCGTTGTACGTTAAATTGTGATGCAATGTTACAGTGATACGTGTTCAGAGTTAAATTTTTATTGTGATCAAAAAATTATGTAACCAAGTTATCTCAGACAAGATTCAATCCAGAGATCTCAATAAATGTCACTCACTCAATTACAAGTTTAATTTTGGCCAAATGCAATTTATATTGCATTTAGACAAAATAGGCAAAGCGCTTAAAAATGTATGACATTTTTTAAACAATTTTTCTTTCATTATTACTTATACACCGAGAACATCTTTATATATTGAATTCAATCTTTGCATGCGAGCGAAGCAGAATCAACAAGGCTATTCGTGTTACATGAATTTCTTTGGTTTTGTCACAAAACTTTTACAAAAACATCTTCGTGAATGAAGTTTGTAAGAATAATAATTTACTTTCTAACACATCTCTGCAGATTGTACTGACTGCACTTTGGAAATACATATGCGGCCTACACGTTCCATTGTACGAGACTATATACGACATCTTCACGCTGGATTGTCCCACGCAGCAGGAGAGTCGCTTCGTTCGGCCACCACGTTTTCATTTTCTTTGCAGAGAATAATAATGGGTACCACCTTGCGGAACACTGCTTTCACCAAGCCAGTACCGATATGCGACAATACTTAACCCTTGCAACGCAGAGTGAATTCGCAGTGAAATGGAAACTTCGAGATCAACTCTATTTCTTAGCTGGTCAAATGTACTAATAAATGCCATGATTTTTGTATTAAGATATTTCGCAATTGCGACTTTTGCGAGTAGAGTCAACGTCCTTACTGCGTTCTCGCGCGGAAAAAAACAGTCCAGGAAAGAGTCCAGAATGGAGTCACGGATGGGATCCGGGATGGTGGCCGGAATGGAATCCGGGCAATCCAGGTGGGAGTACAAAGTGTACTCCCGTATGGACCTTGGGGTTTGATCCGATCCCAAGGTCCATTCTGGATTCTTCCAGTCCATCGAGACTCCATCGCGGATTCCTTCCGGGACACGAGAAACTCCCCCGGACTCCATCCTGTACGATCCAGGAGTCTCGGCTGCCCCGCCGCACAGTCCATCCTGTGGTGTCCATTTCGAACTCTCACCTGGACTAAGATAGTATCCAACCTGGACGATTCAGAAGTCTCGGCTCCCCGGCCGCACAGTCCATCCTGTGGTGTCCATTTTGGACCCTCACTTGGACTAAGATAGTATCCGACCTGGACGAAGCGGGAGTTTTTACCGTGACTCAAAAATTAAACTTGTTTTAATGTAATTTTTAAGTACACTTACCGTAATATTTTAATATTTTTTCGCTGTACTTCTTTCCATTGCATATGATGTTGCGTCTGTTGCGTCTTCACATATCGCATGCCTTTCGACGATTTAGATCTCGTTCGTTCTGACCCGAAAAATTAGAGCCGACGTCGTGTACTTTATATTTAGTTGTCGATTTGATCATCTGTCAATATCAATGTGAAAAAATCGAAAAAAAAAATCGAATGAGAATCCGCTACTGAATAAACTCAGGGTTGTTGTAGAAACGGTTCGCACATTGAATCCGCGATGGAGTCCCGATGGACTGGAAGAATCCAGATTGGACCGTGGGATCGGATCAAACCCCAAGATCCATACGGGAGTACACTTTGTACCCCCACCTGGATTGCCCGAATTCCATTCCGGATCCCATCCGGGACTCTTTCCTGGACTGTTTTTTTCCGCGCGGGTTGTTATACGCTGCACAACTGAACAGTAAACTTTTAACTTTAGCTACTATTATTATCGTCCCGGTTTGATTTTATTATCTCTAAATATTCATGAGCATACAATGAAACCCTTGAGGAAAATTGTATTTGTCGAATTTCGACGACAAGTAACCACAGCAACTGATGATGAATCTCGTTAGAATACTTGTTTGAATTTTTTATTTTGGTGCAAAGTCCGATAAATATTTTCTGAGAGATTAAATGACATTGCCTCATTGATATAATTCCATAAAACGATAAATAACAGCCGATAACTTCGGGGTTTCAGATATTTAAAAAAAAACTTATCGTGCAAGAGTTTTTTGTATTGAGGAATTCGTATACATACTTAATTAATAATGTATACGGATACATTTTGCATTTCTCTTGGAAATTACCCGTGAAATTAATATACGAACAGTGACTTCAGAAGCAATGTTCTGTTTCGGAACAATAACGACTAATTCTGTCTGGAATTTGCATGTTAAAATAGAAGTATAATTGATGACCCGGATTTCTGCCTTGCTGAATACTTGACATTTTTTATCTGATAATACTTCTCAATGTTTGTTTTTTTTTTTTCTTCAATTGCCTCTCTCTACGCTTTCCACTGGAACATTCCTGAGGCATGAAGTCGCCGCCGGCGCCAATACGATACAGCGATCAAGCGGAGAGCCACTGCAGAGAAAGCAAAGAAGTGCTGCCGCCACTGCTACCGTCTCTCATTAGTTCTCGAGCTCTCATAGTATCGCGTATTATACTGTCCCACTATTATACGCAAAGGGCAAGGGCTTAACGACTCTCGCGGATCTCGCGGGTTAACCGACGCTGAAGAAGAGTAGCAAGAAATAGGGGGAAGCGTGTTTTGCAACGTTAGTATAAAGGATCCTCACATTAATATCAGTCTCTTAATCTCTCATGATGAAATGGCGAGTGCAGATGGAAGCGACGAATCAGTGCTCGATGTTCTTTACGTTCCGGCAAAGATGGAAAATCTCCCTGTAGGGCCGAACGAGTCAGAGGAAGGGAAACGCAGAAACGAGGTAGCGGAAGCGTCGTGGAATGCTTGGAGAGATGCCGCAACCTCGAAGGAGACAGCAGAAGTATTTTAGCAGGAGAGCGAAGAACTGGGAGATCAGACGTTGGCATTGAGCGAGAGAAGGATAGAAGGGTATAAAGACCTTGGTGGTTGAGAATGACGGCAAGTGGAAAAAGGGAGGGCGAGCCGACGCCGGCAGCAAACAGGACGGGCTCATCCAGCGAACGGTGGCTTCACGCTTGTGGTTGAAATTAGTGTCAAAGCCTCAACGTCTTTAATAAGTCTCTTGAGTTTCTGCTCTACCCTATACCGGGTGACCGCGGGATTTTAATATGTGGCTGACGTTCTCATCCAGCTTACGACTTTTATGGAGTCACATTTTGTCACATTCTTATCTCCATCCATTGGGAGAAAGAAGAATGTGCCGATATCGACAATGAGTTCTTGAAATTTATAATCTATTTTTTCCATCATCCTAACGTAATTCATGAATCATCTGCGGCTGGGAATTGATGGACAGAATTGATTATTCGTCTGATATAATATTCATAATGTATCTATTATATTTCCTTAATTCGTGGGATCACAAGACTCTCTTCATAAAAAAGTTTTACCGCACTTGTATCGTAATACAGTATTATAAAGTGGAGGTAATGGAATCATTATGGAAAATGAAGGAGAATATACTTATCTATCTTACTTCGTTTTACAAAGTGCGTGGCAATTTCGTCTGTGTTCCCACTTTGCTCCGGTCTCCTTTATCGTATCATGTTCGGTTTTTTTTCCTTCAACTTGTGGACGACACAGGAGAGACGAAAATTTGGAGAAATATATTTATCGATAAAGTGGTGCCAGTAGGTCCGACGTGGGCGGCCATTACCGAACAAGCAAATCGCACACTTGAGCATTATTTACATTTCTACGCGGTGGAACGCTCTGAAAAGCCAGAGCAAACGAGCGTGTGGACTTGGAATTTCTGTACATCGACGTTTGTGGAACTGCAGAGGGAGAGAACGGGAGCGGTCGTTCGAGACCCTGGAGAGGATGCCGAAATGCCGGAAAGACCACGACTCGCTCGGTTGCCGCTTCCTGTTATCGAGGCTCCGAAGAACCCGAAGAGCTATAGAGAGGCCGGAGTTGTTTCACAGGACACGAGCTTGCTCGACCACCCTCCCGTAGAAATACCCTTTCCCTCGTTATGATACGGGTAGGATCCTATTGCAGATCGATTGCGCGAAACGAGAAACTTACGGAAACGAATTTCCTATATATTCCTGACTCCAAGAAGCAACAGCAACTATAATTATTTCGAACCGGTTTGATTGAGTGTCATTTGAGATTCTTAACTGCAGTAAACTGTAGGCTATATTATAAACGACGTTGTGTATATTGGCAAGTTTCCATGAATGATATGCCGCTCTGCAGTATTTGGATTTGGTTGTTTTGCATTCATAGGTTCAACTGGTAATTGAAATTGTATTTGAGTTATGCGCAAAAAGGTTATTAGCATCGTACTCAGCGCTTAATTTCTAATTGAACGAGCTTTCAAATTACGTAAAACAGCAATTATGTTTTTCGACTTTATCACTCCTGAAATGTCGGCATTACGAACTTCGAAACTTTCAAATGTCTACTTATTGTCGGTCATATTTCAATTTTCTTTTTTGGTTTAACCAAAATTGCCACAACGAAGGGAATGTAATCTACATTATTATGATATCTCGATTTTCGCAACAGTGCGCTCATTTTGGAAAAAAGCATAAAAGAAGGCAAAAGGAAATGCAAACATTTTTCATTTTTACTGTTTCAACTGCTAAATTCTGTGGAATAATTAAAAAATTGTTATTAGAGCGGAAAAAAAATCACAAATTGAGAACGCATAGTGATGTTTGCAGAAAAAATAAATATTGTCATAAAAAAGCATATTGCGGTAACGATGAAACATTGACTTTTCATGGCAATTCGTATTTAGTTGTTTTTTGGTCTTGGAGCCATATTAATTGATAGCACCCCGTCGTTACCGCTCCATGGCCTCCATATTAACTACATTAACTACACAATTAACACAATTAACTACATTAAAAACCACATACATCCTTGCCGTGCTCATATTATCCAATGGCCGACAGTACAGCACTACTAGGTCATTGCAGTCCGCAATTGTGGAAGCACCAGCCAGCTCGTAATAGTATCTTCGCTTCCTCATATTCGTGTACAATTCACTAACGATTCATAATGATATTGATATCTGCGTCGCTGTAATTAAAGAGAAGCCAACGTGGGTCCAATACATAGAGAGATGAATATCATGAAAATGGACATGAGAATATTATTCAAGAGAAAAAAGGCAAAAACGTCCCGTATACACCGAAGAAAAACTTGCCCGATACAATTATCTTGATTATTTCACTTGTAACGCTACATAAATGTACTTGACATGACATACCACCAATGTTTTCAGTTTATTTCAAGACTTTTCGCACATATAGACAGTATACTGCTAAAATTGTTGGTCCACTGTGCTTTTTGGCAGCAGAATGCCAATGGCGTAAATGTACTTGTCTCCATTTTTTCACCCGAGAGGATTTCTGTGAGGGTATGACGCACGCGAAAGACCTTCTCGATGACAATAATGCTTCAAACGGATTAAAACAACAAAAAAATGTACTAGTTCGTCGTATCAGAGAAGTTCGTGACGCACTCCGCCCAATGTACTCGCGTTAAACGACTGCCGCTCTGTCTTGATTCTCGCGTACTTCATTTCTTCAGCAGAGAAACAAAATCAACATTGTTTCGGCGTCCGTATAAAAACAAAAGATAATAATTGTGTGTTGCGACGCGTTTGTAATCTCGTCCCTACAAATTTATGCGGAATAAACGAACGAAGGTAGATAGCTTTTCCTTGTCGGTGCTCGGAAAGAGGAAGAGACTAAAAACAGGGAGAAACGATCTTGTTTGTATATCTGTGTACGACGACGGGAATTGTCTTGGCGAAGCATTAACGACCAACGACACAGCGGAGAACGCCGACTCGACGTTTCCTTTTGCAGTGCAATTCGACTTCACGAACCGTGCGACTTCTAGTTCTTCCTCTTCTTCTCCTCCATCTTCTTCTTCTTCTTCTTCTTCGTCTTCTTCTTCTTAATTCTCACCCCTCGACGAATCGTAAATTACGATCATCGATAAAAATAAGGAATCTCGACGCGAAGGCAGACTTTTCGCAAGACTTTTTCGCTGCACTCTTCGACTTGCCTTTTCGCACCCATGGAAATCAGCCCACGTTTGCTTTTCGGTTCGACTTCTACGAAGCCGTAGATATTCGAATAGCCAGAAGCAGTATAGCACCGAAGTAGCTCGTGCGAGAGCACCGCAGTCGTCCCGTGATCGTACAAGGCGATAAAGGAACGCTATAGTGAAACTGGGGGAAAACGCACCTCAAACATCGTGCTCTTCGTGGCCCACTCTCCGCCACAGAAAATACGTGACTTCGCGTGCTCGGACGCACACCCGCAGAATCGAGCATATCCTCACGATCCTTTGCTTTTTATTCCTACCCACGCGCGTATTTCCGGAATGCTTCCCGCGAGAATTAATGGACACTTATCCAGCGGAGAATCTGAAACACGACTTCTCCGGAGCGGGCTGCCCGAGTCGGGCACCCGAAGCTTCGGATAATTTTCCAGTGTTATCCAGATTTCAAAAGAGAGCTAACCCGATGAAAATCTCTATCTGTCACGCCCTCTTACAGCCGGCCAGCCTCTTTTTTTCTTCATTCCGGCATTATAGCCTTGGCGGTATCGCGTCTGTAATCAACGCGAGCTAAGAGACAGTGGCTAAGCAAAAACAAGGTTGGGGATTAATGAGCCAATTCAGGACTAGAGGAAATACGAAGTCAACGAATTATGTGATGTGACAAGTTTTTTCGAATATTCCCTGTGTTTTGTAAGTTTTGAACTTGTTATTTTCCATGCCATACAAAGAAAGCAATTATCGAGAATACTCTAATTAGAATACAAAACTATTTGAAAAATAACATATTTTCAGGCGTTTCATGAGACAATTATTTTCTTTGAAATAAATTAAGCTTAAAAAGTTTAGAGCACTGAAAATTGAAATTTATACTATATTTTCAAATTTCTTTAAAAAACACCTCACAGACGCCAAAAACGAGATACCGTTTTGACAATTGATACCATTAATTTCGTTTCGGGAAGAAAAAATAAAAATTAAAAAACGGTTAAACAAAAATCAAATTATAGGCAGTTGAAAATGTTGAATAATAGTGATCTCAACTGTTCAGGGAGTGCAGAGTTCAAAGCACATCGATTTAAAAAATAATTTGGAAGCCCAGCTTTTCAAAAAAATGGCAGTAAGATGCGTATAGAATATTGATATAAATAGTAGCAGTAGAAAAAATCCATTAAATTCTGCATCTGGAGTTCCGGTCACTGGTTAATTAGTGATTCAAGCACCAAAACGATGGTGCCACTGATTTGTTAAAAAACGGATGCAAAATGGAAATCAAATATATGTCCTTTACACATCCAGTACACTGTTGGCCTCCGCCCGAACACATGTCGACTTCCGGTCTGCCGCAGAACATACATGAATTGGTATATATTTGTTCATCCCGGCAAGTGACATCGATACACGATGTAGCATTGTACGGCCGTCCCATCCACGATTTTCCGTCGAAATCCAGTATGTCCAGTATTGTCACGATCGAACCCAATTTTGGTCCTTTAGAGTAAAGGTACCATGAAGTAATAGTGGCCTTATTCTTTCACTTCCAATAACGAGCGGAAGTGAGTTTGTCGCGAGGAATAGAACGGACTTTGGCTGTTGCGTTGCGATACGAGGAGATGACGAGTGTGGAATGGTTCATCGGACCTTGCTGGACATCCAAGTGTGTGGGTACTTGTTTGGACCAAGAGGAGAGCATGCTTCAATAGCCAACGGTACAGAAGATCCAGAGCAACGATGCTTCAGAACGGTAGAGGCGATCTAAGAGACCGTGCGACGCGATTCGGATTCTCCGGCTTGGGAAGCTTACGACAATGACGAGAAACACAAAAGGCACTGGACAGCAACTACCTATGTAGTTTGTTTGTTTAGCGGGGTGGAGGAGGCTTTGAAAAACGAGGGAAGGAGAACAAGAAATGATAAAGAAACGAGAGAGAAGAGAGAATGATAATGATGATGATGATGTGGATGCTGCTTGTGAGAGGAGACACGTCGAGCGCAGATACCGCAGTTTCCTGTATATGTTATTCGTCGCAACCCCCAATCCCTCGGTAAACTCATCCCTCATTCGTCACTTTTTTATCTTTTATTCTGTAGCATACAGAGCCACGTCTATCTCATATATCTCCTCCCGTAGGATTTCCCTTGAGTGCAGTACATCAATATACTCATGCATATATATAAATATATATGTGTAGGTATCTATGGCATTTTGCTCTAATTGACGAATCGTGGAATGTGACGAGGAAAAGTAAACGCTGCTCTCTGGCTGGTTGAAACTGCGTTTCTGAAGATGAAGTCATGCGGTGATCGTGCGGTGTTATGGAACTGGAAAACCCTGAATGTGCACGATTCAGGTAGGCAGAAGAACCAGGCTATTTGCAGATGTGTGTACGCAAGATATCACGGCGCATTGGCAGTGGTCGGAGAACGCGGGAGAACGAGGATCGATTCGAATTCAAAGGGAGCCGGTCACCCGGAAATTGTATCGGTACCTTCGTTATACGTTCCCGGCGTTTATGGCCGACTACGTTCGGCTATACGTATATTGCACATAGTACGCTCCGAGTCGCCCTTCCTTATATCGTAACAGTTTCGTACTCACAGTTTCCGCCCGCGACCCGTTCGCTCTTACAAAGAAGCGATGCGATTTGCACGATCGACGATTCCAAGGCTGGATCCCTAGATCTTTTTCTCCTTGTAAATGCGAGAGCTCCGACCTTCCACACTCCCCTTTTTGCCTCTCAACACGAACCATATTTTTCTTTATGCTGCTTGAACTTTGTTCACCAGAGTAACTTCAGTGTATATGAAACAAGTTTATCAGTAAAAAGAACCCGCAATAAAATCCACCAGCGATTTTTTTTCCGCTGATGTTGCTTCGCCTGCTCGTTCAAAAAGGTGATTGAATAATTTTGTTCGCTACAAGTTCAATGTACACAATTTTACACAACTGGAACTTTGCAAATAGTCTCAAAACTCTTTAGTCTAGTCTCAAACGAAGCCGGAATTGTTACGAAACAAGTACACATGTGACTGGTGATTTTACCAAAATAAAGGAAAACAAAAAAACTTAACTCAGTTCCATAGAAACAAAAGCCACAGGCACCCGAAATTTGTTCGGAAAATTCGGTATTCTGCGATGAGTGTGAAACGGACAAAACATTGCATCGATGAATTTGTTTCGAAACAAAAATTGTGTTGCAAAAACGTGGTTTTTGCTTTTCACTAGTGGTGTTCCTCAAATACCGTCGAAGAGACTACATTTACCATTGCAGCATCGTGAAATTATTATAATTTTCGAATGACCCAATTCCTTTTGCAACCTTTATGAATCGGTGGTCACAGAAATGAGTTAATCGACCACTTGCTGGACTGAGGCGTTCGTGTGTAATAACGGATATGGCTTTTGTGAAATCACATTTGACACGGTGGGGAACCCACTGCATGGTTGCCCTTATATTTACAGAGCCTCGGGACAAGGACTAGTGTCGAACGGCGTTATACAACTCGAGTTGTTTCCGGAACGCGCTCTCGGGTCAAATATCAAAAAGTGAACCGACAGCTCATGAGCACTTTGACCCGAAACACGACCGGGAGCGTCGTCACGGGTCAGCGTGGACCGGGATTTTTTTCCTAAGACCACTTCTTGGATTTGCCACAAAAAAAATTAAAACCCTGCTCGTTAAATACGGTTGAACCAATTGCCGACTTCCATTGGCAATCATTTTACCACCCATTGTTCAGGTCAATTTTTTTGCCCTAGGTATCTGTTTTCTTCTCTCTTCAACTACACCAAGCCACAATCGCGCTGCACAAATTGCCCATTTATTTGTTTAACGACGCAGATAACTCATAGCAGTATTTTCCAGTGCACATTTTTTTTTTTTTGTTATATTGAAGATTATCCATTGGAATGAAATGGGGCAATAATGAGGCTGCTTACCAACTCCCAGCATTATAAGCACCAATCGGAATAAGATGTTTTACTATAGTGCTAAACGCCTTATTTGAATGTTCAAGTAGACACGGACGTTTTCCAGTACTTCGTTATCACTGGATATTGGAAATTTCATGCTCAGTGGGTATGTAGTTCACTCGCTTTATTTTTTAGCGGACTATCTGCCATTTACGTGAACCGATATTCAATTAGATAACTTTTTCATATTTCCCTTTTCTATTGATTCCTCTTATTCTCTGGATTTCTCGAATATGTCGATTCATAACCTGGCAACTCCCCGAGTTTCGCTGCGGGCAATTATGGAATTTTATTTGTTCCTTGATGCACTAAATCGAGGAAAATACTTTTCCCACGATATTCCCTTTCATACAGGATATACCCGTTCCGAGGAGGCGTACACATCAACTACCAGCTGTAAATCGGCGGATCACGTTTTTGCGACATTCGCAAACCCTACATGTTTCACTCCAGTTCTCGTTCTCACCAACATATCTGTGTTATGGTACTCTGAGCAGGGGAGAAAATCGTGTGCAACGACTACGGCCACCTCGATTCTCAAAATAAAATCGTTTGGCTATGTGGACTTTTGTTGCATGCAAGAGAATAACGATGCGCCGATCGATCACTCTCGTAAAACTATATAAAGCTCTAAACTTTCCACCGTTCACATTTACTTCAGTGTCAAATCGTTTCTCTCGTTTCATCTCATAGTAGTATCTTTCACGATCATTCGATCCGTGGCATTTCTGCGTATACTTTCGTATAAACAACGATACAGGCAACGGTTGTATACTGTCCCAACGTTTTCTCGTCCGCAGACGAAAGTGTTTCCTTACTCATTCGCGTGTTGTTCCGTACTAAGTATAAAACGGAAACGTTGCTTTGCGGTATGGCAGTCAGCTTTATATGCGTAATGTCGAATAATTAGCTACAAGAAAAAAGGGAACTACATCAGATTTCTCTGGTTGGGAGAATGCAAAAGTCCAGTTGGCTTTTTTCAAAAAGCATTGTGTGTTTTATTTAAAAATAATGAATGACCTGCGTGAAAAATATAAGATGTCCGTGATGGAGTCTGGGCCGTACAACAACTTTGGATAGTTCATGCCAGGATGGAGTCTGCAGATGGTCCAGGTTTGCGTTCAACGTGAACAACATCCTGGAATTATCATTTTCCACAATACAAAGCGAAAATTTGTCTATCTAATTTTTTTTTTCATCTCGAGAAAACATATTGCGATATTTTCCCTTTGTCAGAAAAGAAACTTTGTGAGAGTAGAAAATAATGGAAAGCGATCAAGCTACTACATCCCTGTTTCAAATAATATTTGCCATCACTTTTGATTCGATTTTCTGTACCAGATAAAACTTATTGCGAAATGAAATTGGTACCAACTCTATATGAATGCTGTATTTCAGACCTACATGTATTAACGTTGAAAACTGCAGCAACTTTTGAACCCTTTCATTTGATTTGAACCCGTTGAATCAAGTCAATTTTAATACCACCCACCGAATGTTGAAACTTTTATCGTGTAGAAAGTTTTATATTGGTAGCTTGAAATTTTTACGAATAAACGGGTTTACATGGTTTTTGTTGAGAGTATAAAAACTATTGAAACGTTTGATCGATTCTGGCTGAATGCAATATCCGCCTCGATTGCAAACACACGTGTATAGAAAGTTACAGTATTGCAGCTTTGAATTAAGGTTTTTAAAATTAATTACTGATTTTTTCATTTTCCAAATAATGCCAAACCTTTTTTGGCTTCCGTTATTTTTGTAAAAACTATAACCAATGCGAAAAAATTTCACGACTTCCTAAAAGAAACCCTCAATTCCACATTTCACTCGCATGTGTTAAAATCACATGTATCCACCATTTTGTTGACTTCCCAGAAAATATCCCCTGTAAATGAAAATGTAGGATACTAGGTAAATGGAAAATAAAAATAGGTTACTGAGCGAATAGAGGAAAACGAAAGATGGAACTTCACAGAAATAAAATTTCCAATTAATATGAAGAGTGGCTACAAAATAAGTTTTCCATTATTCTGACACAATTTCATAAGAGAAAAATAAAATGTGCAAGTGGATCATATATCTTATATACTTGATCCGATAATAATAAAGGGATACCTTGTATAGAATAACAAAAGAGCCGATAGGGCTCAGCCTCCTAATGGCGATCGGATTTTGACGTGCAAATTACCACCAATAACTCAGGAAATCGAAGAATGTAACCTCCAACCTTCTTATGACCAATTCGAGTCACGAAGTAGGGAGGCCACGCTTCATAATCGGAATGGTGATTCTTGAAGCCGACGTTGCAACTCGACACACTCGCTCTTTCTCTCAGTTTCTCCATCTCAATGTGCTTCTTTCCGTTTCCTGCAGGCTCATCACCCCAAACATCCATTATTCTATGTCAGGAGATTTGTTCTGCGAAGGGAAGTCTCATGAAAGGTCGTGGATTATTCGAATACGATGATTTCGGTTTAACTTCTGTGTAGCTTTTTCTTCATTTATGCGATTCTTCGCTGGAATTCCATTCCAGTAAGCCCCGAGGTTATAGCAGACAGTTGTACGGAATCCCAAGTAACCATTATGGCATAGGTACGATTTCTCTGTACACTCGAGTTAGCAATTGGGGCCAATGAAAAAACGATGTGAAGTAGAACATTGCAAATTGTTTACCCGGTCCTTTTTATCTACTACATTGTAAATAAATCTTCGTTAAAATTTAATATTAATTCTTAACTTTTCCGTTTTCGAAGTACCATGTACGTAAATTGTTTATTATATTTCATAAGCATATAAATAGTTATGAAATTTCATATTTTTCTTTTATAATAAATTGTTAGTCTTGGTAGCCGTTTTATGGTTATCATCCATTTATCAATTAAAATCCCAGTAGGTCTTCTCCCCCCACCACGGCATTCATTGCAGCTAACGCCAAACTCAGCTGGTAATTGTCATTTGTTAGAGTTACTTTACCTGAAGTACAGTTGCTAAGAACAAATAAAAAGGAAGAGAAGGAAGAGACAATGTCAGGGCTTATCGTTGCGTTGGGGAAATCGATTAATTGCCGAGGCGAAGGCGCAGAGATAAAAGAATGCAATTTCTAGATAAAAATATAAAAAATAATACGGCCATAAAATGGTTGAGTCGAAATAAAAAAGAATATTGGAATCAGCCCTTTTCTTCTTAACTGCTGACGTAAGCGAGTACGAGAACACTGCCAATAAATGTAAGAGAGAATAATGATAGAATAATGACAGTATAATAATCACCGGAATCAAATGAGATAATATTAAGATGCATGCTTCTATAGTCATAAAAGAAGGCAAGATCAATTGTCCTATTCGATGAGTTTTTTTCGTTGGTAATCATGAAAAACATATCAGTGGTAGCATGACAGTGTGTCAGAGCTAACTTTCCCGTCGATTACAAGTTTTTCGTAAGCTTTTGTAATGTTGCTTTGAATAACGTGCGTTATTTGCACGCAATTGAATAATATTTCAATTTATGTTGTTTAGGTTAAAATAACAGCCTCGAAAGATGATCGGAACGAGGATTTCAAATTCGTGAAGAAAATTCATCAATATACTGCATTTGTTTATTCATGTATTATATATTTATATGCATATACCTATTACAAATGGAATCTTGGTTTATTTGATAACATCCTGCGTTATATGCAGGGCCTTCCTCGAAATTTAAAACGACTTTAGTTTAGTTCGGCCTCCAATTTTTTCGTATCCTGATGGTCGGGAGTAAGTCATTTTTTACGAACGCCGATGCGGCCTCCCATGAATCGTGAACCCTTCCAAACCCTATCCAAACTAGTATGAGTTTCTTCAGAATCGCACATGTTTAAGTATAACTACCTCAGCTCACAATTTTGTCTTACCTCTGTCTCAATTTGGACTAAATAATTTTACTTCCTCCTCCTCGTTTTATGGTTGTGCCGGAATCGGAAAAAAATCGTTACTTTTATCGTAGACCAAAACGACAAAACCCGTTACCTTCACCATTACACGACTTCATGCAGGGATAATAAATGCACAATAGAAACGGGTAGTTGCTGATTTAGTTTTAATAAATTTTTCACGCTCTAAATGCCATAACTTTAACAAGTTTTCGAATTTCTCAATTTTTTAAAGCTGAAAATATTGCTAACTTGTTCAGTCTGATTGAATTAAAAATTGATTTGAAATTTTTTACGTATATAACGCCTTAAGGCCACTTCGTCACGAGAGAATATGATTGCGTTATCTCTAATATTCTTTTATATATTGATACGTATGAATAAAATTGATTTTTGCAATAGTAATCAACGAAACGCGTTTTCCGAATTTCATCGGCATAATCAGTCTGTGGATGAACAGTGTTGCAAAAGCAAATTGCTTTCATTGCAATCTGTTCATTAATATCAAACTCACTAGGTTTGCTTATTCTTGCCCTTAATAATTTCATTTTTTCTTTTTTTTTTGTAATACGGTATTTTCTAGAAAATACATAATCAATTTAGCACAAATGTTACTGATATTCTCTGCCTTTCTAATATATTTATCAAGCAAATTTTGATAACGGGCAATGAATAAAATTTCTTTCATTATGACATTCATGGATTTTAATCAGTTGCGTATTTATTGAGTTGATAAGTATTTAGATCATTACCCTTTCTATGGTAGTCTATCGTAATTTCCTACAACCAAGTATTCGTTCCCGCGACGAAATATTTTTAAAGCACACAAATAGGTTTTTTCTTATCGACCTTATTGCGACAGAACATTGAGCGATCAATGCTGTGATTAAATTATACTCTGCCGGTGAAATTGATATATACAATATTGAACTAACGGAATATCAATTTATAAATTTCGATATCGTACCCATTTGCACATTGCTTGTTTAAAAGTTAATAAAAGCGGAACATGTAAATTGTCAAAACTAGCCTCGGGCCCTTTTTTATCGCATAGATGAACATACTATGAATCATTTTTCGATGTTCCTTCCATTTGCAACATGACGCGCGTTCGACTTTCACACCTTGTCCCTGCTTTCCTTTGATCGTCGTTATTCGTCGTCCAATCATCCACCCAGGCTGTATATTTTTTTGTTCCGTTTTTCCTACGTCCGCACTATACTACAGAATACAGAACAACATTGGCGTTCCTTTGTGGAGTCCACACGTACCGCCCACATACATGAGAGTGTGTGTGTGTGTGTGTGCGCGTGATAACAGGAGGTTCTTCTGGTGGAACGTGCAGAGCTCGTTCCATTCGGCGGTTATCGCGGATCCGAAAGAGCAGCCCTCTTCTGTATACGATACGTTCATCCCCAGAGAAGATGAAATTGTTACGCTTGGTGCACACGTGACACGTGAGACACCACGTCGCCCATTCGTTATGTTTCTTATTTTGTTACTGGTACCCGGCCGGTGGGTGCCATTCTTATCCGCCCCTTGCGCTAAATTAGGAAAAGGTAAATCCAAAAACTGGACGATTTTTTTTTGTGCTGAGACTGCCGTTGGTACAACTATTATATAAAGGTACTGATTCACATTTAGTCACACGTTTGGGGTTTTGAATTTCCCGATTTATTCAGGAAATTTAGAGCCATTACTTGGACATCACTTGCTATGGAGTAGAATTTTACCAATTTATTCATTTATTCATTTGTTTTCAGGTAGAATAGAGCAAACGATACAATGGAGGAAGAGGGAGAAGATTATTTGAAATCACAGAAGTAATCAATGCAAAATATGTATGACCAATTGTCCCGGAAACATTTTTCATTTTCTTTCTTCGACTTTTTCGAGAATCTATAAAAAGTATAATTTGGTACTCACTATATTACAAAGAGACCAAGACCAAGATGGAGTCTCCAATTCCCAAAAATCAAAACTACCGTATCTGGAATTTTTATCAGACCACAAGTTTTTGTGGATCGACGAATTGTTTGTTATCCTCAACTATTCGAATCCTTATTCAACAAGTTGACAAAAACTTTCTTGATTCTTAAACACTTCAAATCCCAATATTTTGCGAGATATGTTTTAATAATTGAGCTACAATATGTGTATCTGAAGTCAAATCTTATCATAAGAGTACGGATGATCTAAAACTTACCTAGGAAAGTGAATTAATTCCCTAGCAACGAAATTATGCATCGCTACTGAAGGTGATTTTTTATTATAAAAAGTTTGAGTTAGTGAGCAAACGGGTCTAGTTCAGAATTGCGCAGGTCCGAGAAGCGAGAGCGACATGAGACTAGAACTTGGGAGGCAGAGACTCATCGGCATACCTACCTTCGACGGTTTAGTGGACGATTTTTCTAGCATGAGATATTTTTACATGATCGAAGAATCGCAAAAGTTTTTCCAATCCTCAATTTCCTCGTTCGCCTCTCCCATCGTGGTCCCGTTGAATAGCGAGCCGTTCTTTCTGTTTGAACCCCATGGTCCGTGAAGTTTAATTTTCTCATGTGAAAAATTCGGCTGCATCTATCCTAATTTTCTTTCCATGTAATGAAAAACCTTCTTTGAATCTACCTGAAGAGACTGTTGTTTGTAAAGTAAATATGCACGTAATTGCTGTAAGTTATCAAAGCAGGTTTGCATTTTGTTAAGTACGTATTTGTGATTGGCCGCTGTTATTTACATTAAGCTCGCAACCCTACCAACCACACAGACACACCCCGAAGTTACAGTGTTAGCCTTCATGATATATGTGCTTTGATTGAAACCCTTGCTTGCGAGAATAAGAAAAAAAAGGCTCCGAAACGCCCATATGTATTCTCACCCTCTATCCACATTTCTTTTTCCAGTCCGTGGATATGTGTGTGTATATTGTGGAGATATATATTTTGGTGGAGCTTCTGTACATCACTGCTGAATTATATGTATGTTTTTGGCGTATCATGTTACCCACATGATTTATAGAATAGAACCTCAATTTTTGCAACCTCTACTGCCAGGACAATCTTTATGACACGAAACGTATCGATCGACATAGAATATTTTGAAGGATGCGTTGTTTCGTTGCATAGCCAACTTCACGGCACTCGCGTCCCTCGACTCCATGGCCGAATACACTTCGTTCGAGTTAATTCAATAACCAACTCCACACTACTAACTCCTCGATTTTATAGCAACGCCTTCGACTCCATAGCTGAATATTCCATAGCGGCCAACTTCACACCACTTGGCCTGATTGCGCAACCAACTTCATACTAGACTCGAGAATTCATGATAAACTTCAGACCGTTAATCTCTCGATTCGGCAGTTAACTGAACTCTGCTTACCTCCTGATTTCGTCACCAATTTCATACCATTGACCTTAAATATATCGCCAACTTTGTATCAGTTACCCAAATGCCATGTTACCATGTACCAGTTACTCAATTTCTATGACTAACTTCATACCGCTAAATTCAACCCCACAGTTACCTTCACGCTGTTTGCTCCTGCATATTGTGACCAACTTCAAACCGCTTGACTCAAATGCATGCCCAACTTCACCACACACCCTGTTCTGATTGTTCACATGGCACTCGAATGAACAAAAACGTGCCTCTGTCGTTTTGATGAACCTCAGTATGGGTCATAACATTGGGGACCTGAAGACGTTTAGAATCAATGTGTATGTGAATAAGGGAAAGTCTGATACCCTATCGACACGTACGCTGTGTATCGAACGTAATGCGTTCTGGTCTTGGCGTGGGTGATGAGAAAGCAAGAAGAGGATATAAGCAAGGAAATAGTGTGCCAGCGAGCGATGGTTCTTCGCGATAACGGGTGCGAATTGACAATACGCATTTCTGATGAATAATAGCTTTCTAGATATAACAAAAGCTCTATTCCCGGCGGTTTCGGCAAAAACCCTGCTGTTTTCCGAGCTAGTGCTTCTATACAACGACTCTTCAGCTGGTGCCATTGAATAACGAACTAGGTGGCCAGGAATATAGTCGAAAGCAGAAGAAAAAGTATTGCATAGCAAAAGAAGTGCCGATGAGAATGGTGAGCATGAGTTAAAAATTGAAGGAAATGGCAAAGTGGATAGAAAAAGTGAATGCTATAAAATACATGCATCTGGGGATAAATCCATTCGTGTTGGAAAAACATACTCGTCGAACTCTATAAATTGTCTTTTTGTTATGCATCCTTTTTCTCCCACCTCGAACTGCGTACTGTAGTTCTCGATTGCAGACCTTTTTCCACCTCGTTTTCATACCTAGGTTAGTTTCAGATCGATTCACCGACGACCCGGCCTGTAATTCATTTTTCCTGAACCAACAATGCAATAATAATAGCAACTCTTTGCAGATGAGTTAATCTAGGCGGGATGATAAAACTGTAGGGTATATGTAACAGTGACGTGAAATCCCGAAAACGACTCGACCATACTGCTCCCATTGTGTACACGAGGGTAACACTGAAGCTACTCGAACCTATCACGAAACATATGAACAGGAAGAAGAAACTGATCGCCACGCACAATGATTCATGATGTAGACCGGCACATTGTGACACTTTTTTTTCTGGATCGCTAATCTTTCTCCTTTCGATGCATTTCCTATAAATGATAGTAATAAATACCTATATCCATTACTAAAGGACGATATGAACATACTATAATAATCTTCCGTAATTTTATTTGATTATTGAGTAATCAAAATAAAAACCTGGTGGGATAGTGTTAAAAAACCAATGAGTATCGCACTGTTCATGAAGTTTTTTTTTTTTTCAATTTGGGAAATATTAACGTAATGGAGTATCTATATCTTTGGCCGGAAAATATAATTGTAAAATACCTTGCAGAAGGAAATGCCAGTGAATCTTGCTAGCGCGGGTTTAAACCGATCCGAAAATCTTGTGCCGTAACCACTCGACTTCTCTTCACTCCCTAACGCCCTCCGCATCGCTCTCGCCAATTCCCACAATGTAGAGCCCTCCGGTACCTATAATCTCGTCGCTCATGTCTAAGGGTTTTCTAGCTATTAAAACTCGATCGTCCCCTTGTCCTCGACGGCGGTGTTTCCTCAGTTCTCGACCCACGCGATCATACCATCTCTCTGGAAAACGTGGAGAGCGTGTTACGTGTGGGCTGCCTCTACAAGACGTCCGGTGCTGCGCACCTGCTCTCGCATGAGCCAACTACGATAAAGGGTTGTTTTATACGTCCAGGTACGTCGTTTCGCGGCGCTTGAGTGATCCTACTGAAAATATCATACCCCATGAGTCTCGATGCAAATAAACATGAAGATTCTGTATGTTGAAGCTCTTCGAAACGTCACGTATATCAACCATTAAAATTCATCTTTCCCCTAAAAATTGATTACACTGTCCTAGTTTTCGGAATCACAAAACCAGGAGTTTTAACTCTTTGTGTTTTTGTTTTTCTGCAGATGTTTAAATAAACAATTGAAGTTTTTTTTACTGATACTGAAAATTAAGCTTACAGAAACTTTGAAAAATTTTCGAAGAAGATTACACAACTTGTACAAAGATGACTTTCCTATACTCCTGACGTGACATTTTATTCCAAACCACAAATTTTATAGTATTCAATACAATGTTGATGTAGTTATTTTACAATGATGAGTGCTGTACGTAAAGAAAAAAAGTGAAAATGACTTTTAGAAACGTTTCCGACCCAAAGTATGGATTTTGTTACAAATGATGGTTTGACGAATTGTGTTCTTTATCATATATCAGCCATTGTCATTAATTTCGTATAAATTATGTCAATAAGTCTTGTTGCACGTGATGCTGCAATTTCACTGACCACAATTATCGATATCTATGAAATGACGCGAGGATTCAAGCTCATAACACGGTGGCACTTCTTTTCATCAGCTGTAATCGACGATGATTGGTCATTAACGTAGCTACCAGGATTTCAAGCCATGACGAATCGGGTAATATAGAAAACCATGGTATTGCATAATAACATTGAATTATTATACACGTTTCAAGTTTTCGTTATGTTTGGTTAAAATGTTACTGTTTGTCTCTGACCCCACGCACTGGATCTCAGGTCAGGTTGAATTGACATATTCCACATACACTATGAAATATACCATACATCTGACCCATACCTGAGCACCGCATACAGACATGCACGAGTGGTCCTTTTACCTGCTCTCAACAGAATATGTCTTCGCGATATATCATTGCAAGCTGCTCATGCTACTTGCGGAAGTCAAGATTCATGAGTGCGCAGAAGAGGGGTGGACAAAGATGCGAGAAACACAAGAGACTGTGTAAGGAGTGAAAAATCCGGTCAACGTCGGAGTTCATCGGTCAAGGAGGCCATGCTGTAGCTCAGATGGAATATTTGAACATCAACGACGGAGAAAATGTCAAGAACGCCATCTCCTATTTTTCGTTTATAATTCCCTGTATTGGTTACGGCTTTCGCACATTTATTCATGTGAACTTGTCACTGGATAATCAGAATACCATCCTGCGTAGATGAGATGACTCCCGGATGGAATCGAGGACAGAATCTAAAATACAATCTAGGCTGTCCAGCAAATACTAGGCAATTCAGAATGGAGCCCAAGATGGACAATGGAATCGGATCAAACAACATTTTCAATCTTTGACCCCCCAGACTCCATTTGGGACTGTCCAGATTCCATGCTCGACTTATCATTAGTGTGAGAGATGTCGTGTACGGATAGATTGAGAGCTCCAACGGAGGTTTTGTAACCAGAGGAACGATGCAGCAGGTCTAGATGCCAGGGTTACAAAATTGGGTGGATGCTTACGTCAACTTTGGCTCGACTTTAGAACTGCTTTGGGTTATTAACATCGGGCCAACGTCGGTCAGGGACGTGCCAACGTTGCGCGCAGATGTTCTATTGGTCACCTAACCTGATCCTTACTTTGCAGGCTTTCACTCCCTTACAATGCAAACATTGCAATTATGATTATCCACAAACAATAGAATGAGATCTCCCTACTTGTTGTCGTACTTCTCATGCATTGTTTCCGTAATAAAGCTGTTCTCAAGGTATTCCGAGATTAAAATTGGCTGAGATGAAATTCTTGTGAGTAAAACTAGTGCACATTTTGAATACGGATATGCAGTTAAGATATTGTGCAAGAAAAGAATTGTATGATATTAAAGTTTGTGTGAAAGACGTGCAACCCCCAGTGTTCAGCGTCAACAGTGAGCTGCAACGAATAATTTTAAATTACCTTTGGTAATAGTACTTCTCAAATTAATTACTTCGTGTAATGGTTATTCATTTTTATTGAATTTCAATTACCTCCTCCAAATTGTAACGGATAACTTGTCGGTACAAATTAGGCAACTCATTCTGCTGTTAGGTATGTAAACCCTTAATTAAGGTGTGTAAAAAAAGGGTCTGTCATTAACCATCCAAAGTTGGGCCGTGTATACAGGCATCAGCAAACTCTGCCGAAGACGAGACTCCTTTAGAATTCAAACATTCGCAAAGTTATATTTTGGTAGCTTGTGACTTCATCCAATGTGTGCTGACGTGTCGAGGCGGAGGACTCGACGGAACGGTAAGAGACGTGGAGAAGACAGACCTTGGAGAGGCAAGAGGAATTGTCTGGGAAGCCAATTTGAGGGTTGGTTTCTCTCCTGGCACGCGAATAATCACGGTTTCATTCAGGCAACCGTATATGAATGCGGGCAATAATTCGGCAAGGGAGGTAAATCAATCTTAATTGTGGAACCGCACCGAGTGACACGATGCTGAGCGCTGTCTGAAGCCCAATAAATCAAACGAGTCTTAATAGATGGTCCCTTCTTCGGAGGCATTAGTGCAATAGCCAATTGCAACAATTTCGACCGAAACTTTTGGCAGTCTTTCTGCGTAGTTCCGCGAACGTGATCGCGTTTCTACAGCGCGTTCAAATGGTTCTTCAGGGGTCTGTCGAATCACACACTCGCACAGACCCACAATAGCGTGCAATCCACGCCCGGATTCTCGTCCAAAGTCCGATCGGTAACAAACCTTATTCAGACAAAGTTTTCGTGGTAAATTGAATCGAATCGAAGGACTGCCAGTGTGATATGAACTACGCCTCAAGTTTTCAAAGTACGACGGTTCGGTAGAACGAACTGAAAATAAAATACTGAGTACGGTGCGTGGTGGTGAACATGAAGTAAGAAATTATATTATACAACAAATATCGAGTCTGACACGATGTACATGACATATTTTATTAGACCTGTCACTTAGTATCTTTACTTTCATCAACTGTCAACTGAACATTATATTATTTGTTGGGGGAGAAACGGACCTCTTCGAAATCATTATTAGTAAGACCATTATTAGACTTACAAGGTTTCCTGTATTTTAAAGTCACCATCGGAGCCTTTGAGCAATCAGTAAGCTCTAAACTTCCCCTTAAATCTCGTACTCCAAGATTTCAGATTACCAGAAAGGTGGAAGTATGATAAGCTAAAAAGAGAGATTTGCAGTAGCTGATAAAAATTCGATACACCTTAGACCGACCCCAAAGATCTTTTGATCAGGCGAACCTTTCACGGTGTCACTTTACAACCCCGAAAAAATATAAGATTGATATGAATCGATAAATAATATGGAAGCTATTGCGCCTATTCAAAACAGACTCCTCTTCCGAAAATACGAGACATCGCCAGCTGATCGGTTGTGTGTATGGCAAAGTGCCGATGTTGCAGATGAACGAGAGAAATAAGAGTATACCGCGACGGCAGGCGCAGCTAGCACAGGAACGAAAAACGTTAAAAAGAGCGAGACAGAACATAGAGAGAGAGAGAGAGAGAGAGAGAGAGAGAGAGAGAGAGGGTGAGAGACGGTAAGAAAGCGAACAAGCGCGAGAGAGGCAAGAGAAAAAGCCTTCGCAGGGCGTTTCGATGTGTGAAGGAAGAGGACAAGCGTGTGGTAAGCTAGAGGGGATGCTCAGCGACCAGTGGATTGGACGAGCGAGCTTCAAGCAGAGGGGAACTCACGGCGAAGCCACGAAATATTCCAGCGCATGTGCGACTCGTGATAGCACAGCTTCGCGCGGCGACGCTCAGTCTCGCCGGTCGCAATCCGGTGCAGATACCCGTGCAATTACCTTGTCAACAGTGAGTGTGCCGAAAACCTGAATTGTCCGTATACAGTCCAAGCGATAAGACCCAGATTTTATCTAACTAACTTAACATCGTAAACCCCCTTGTTATGGAATCCTAAAAAAAATACCATGGTGAATTGATCAAAGTTGGATGATTTTTAACGGTGGGAAGTTTTGTAAACAGGTGACGCGTGCTCATCAATACAGTTTTTAGTGTTTTTGGCTCATGCGGTGAAAAGTACGTTTGCGTTTTAATTGAACCCTAAAAAACAAATTTGTGAAGTCACGAGGAGGCAAAGGGGAGAAAATTACGACCGCAGCGACGAGTGTTTAGTGATAGCTTGAACGTGAGCCGGCAAACCGGTGATTCTAGGTGGTTTTACGTTTTACGGTGTTTTCTTATTTGTTTCGCTGTTGGGATTATACAGCACTGTGTGGATTGTTGATATTGGATTGACTCGAAACGTGCGTCGGGATCATACCATCGGAAATTGGATTGCGGTGTCAAGATTGAAAATTGGACAGTCCCGCTGGATCAATAGATCGTCTCAAATTGTACGACAAAGTGATCTAATAGTGTTACTGGTCAGCCTCAAGACGCGAAACTTTGCCCGCAAGTAGTGAATACCCGTGGCGCACCGACAATTGCGAAGATCCGAAATTTTTATTTCCAACTACTTGAAGATCAGAGAAATTCCACTGTCACATTTTGTTACGTCAAAATTTTCCCCGTTTGGAGGACGTTTTTCACGGATTCATCATGACTCGAGTGTTGTGGATAGAATTGACCCTGCTACTTTCCGTCATCGCAGGTAAGAATACGTCTTAAGTGCTATTGGGAATTTGGGGAATTTGTTTCTTTATTACATGAAACACGCGGTACGATCATCGGAATAACGCTGTGGAAAAATAGACGAAGAAAAATGGCACGTTGAATGAAACCGACGAACACTCGCACAATTCGTACTGAAGGAGAGACGGACAATTAGTAAGCAAGTTGAACACGTGGAGCAATTGAGTTAGGGATATCTAGCGTATGTACACAGCAGACACGAGTCTTTGTGAGAAAAACTCGACGTAGTCGTTGACGTCGAGTTACGCTATTTGCTTGGAGGAAACCACACGACAGAAACTTGTGCGTAGGAAGCGGGTAATCGCTTGTAAAATTGCGAGGTCGCTGAGATCACCAACCGACGGCTAGATATAACCTCATAATGCTACTACTTTTCTGGTAACGCATTCTATACGGAAGCACTTTTGCTCATTTCGCCGCTTGAGTTGATAGAAAAGAAAAAAGCGTATATAATCTCTACGCGAGTGGTGCACAAAAAAGAGGTTATTGTCGCCAACAACGAAAGCAGCAAGAACGACGAAAATATTTTGCAATTATTTTCTTTTCTTTCCGTGAACTTTTGCTTGCGGTCTCATATAAGCTTTCGGATAGATCATTTTTAAGAGCACCTCTTGATTGGTATCGCTGGGAATATTTCAAATTTTTATTCGCTTCATTATTTTATGAATAATATATTGCAGTACATTTTTTTTTTTTTTTTCAAAACCATACAAAACATTCTATTAAAAAATAAGGAATACATCTTAAACATAGACTTGTTTGAAAATGCCATATAATATATTTTTCTTTGTTATTAAATGTTTTGTGTTGTACTTCTATTTTTGATAAATACTATACTGGAAAGCGACATGGTAGTGTTATTATCAGTGTCATTATCACTGGAATTGGTGTGAACTTGTACCGCTTGGGTGTAAATCTTTTTAACACCACTTTTTGCAGTAGTGCAGTAAGTGCAATAGGATTACGTATCTAGTCTGATTCGTTTATCAGCTCTGCTTCATTGTTGATCTTACGAACTCCGTAATGCAAGTAATACGGTTCGGAAAAGTGGGAAGTCCGTTGGCAAATTAATCACGCAAATCGATGATAGTTGAGTACGCAAACAGAGGATATACTAGTGCAAAAAGAGGGCTTAGTTCGGGAATAACCTACCGCACCAACGAGTCCTGATTTAGTAAAGTTGTTAGTTTGGAAAGCCGGAACCGACAATCAACCCGAGGGTAGTGATTATCAACGTTGTGAATAACGAGTATGAAGGTGCTCAGGGTTCCCGAGGAGGGTGATATCCGGTAGCGCGGCTAGGAAATCGTTCCGTGCACACGAAGAGTGAACGCGAGCCTTAGATCGCTTAACACATTCATTTTCAACCAAAACTTTTGTCTGCCCACAGAGAAAAATTGGGCATTGCTAACTACGAAGTGACGGCTATAAATATTTAGTTCATACGGATATTTTACAATAACTTGAACAAAAGTTGCCATAACCGTTTAATAGTTACTGCAACTACAAATGAAAGTTTCCTTGTCTGGAAATGAATAGTTGTCACTTTATAGTTGCCAAAACCTCCAAAATATCGCTGAGTGCGATGAAACGTAAGGGAAACGATAATCAACGATATTCTAGATCTTAAAACCTGTAATTCAATATCAACATTCTTAGTATCTCCATAACGTTCGATGTTTACACTATTCTTTACTGATGGCAAGCAAGTGAAATTCTAATGTTGTTTCAAAAATTTTTTTGAAACCCTTCCAATAATTTTCGAACTGCGAAATAACCAAATTTTTTTTTTATGACATCGAAACACATGAGATAAAGCGACGACTCACGAAAATTCTTTACAGAAATTTGAGACTCACAGATTAATGAGACGATTTAATTTCTTTTTCGCCCATATCCGTCGTTGAATTTTCATCTTCGTGTGAGTGTAGTACATATTCCTCGCGCTGCATGTCAGCTAAGCAAATGATCGCTAATCTCGTCGCTTTCCGACTGCTCGACATCAGCAATGCCGAAGCGCGGGAGGCAGAGAAACTGCAGGGAGTTTAATCGCAGCACTCTGTTAATACTCGCACTTCTCGGTCGGAGGTTGGAGGTTGCGACTGCGGCCAACTCTACTCTCTGTTTGAGCTCTGCAGGTTACGGGTTATTAAAGTCCGCACCAAGACTCCACCTGAGCATCTGAAACTTGTTCTCTCCTTCTAATTCTCTTGTTGAGTCACACAGAGACGCGCTCATGAAGTCGCTCAAGCTCCAACTTTACGCGCTGCCAAATGACTGGCGTGGTATGCCATTTCGTCACGCCTTGTCGACCAACAACTTGGTGCTTGTCGTTAGACCCCTCGTTCATTTCTCTCCGTTATTAGGTTGCTCTACATTATAATAGACATTATTATAATGGATATAAACGAAAGATCTTATTTAATAGCTTTGCTCAGTGATCGTTGTGGTGATCAAGATCATTTATCTTCGAACATTTATACCCTTGGAATGAGATCACAGCCTTAGTGTTTACTTACATCATCCGACATTCAGGTTGACAGGAAGTTATGAAATTAATTACAGATTTACTATGATAAAAAACTTTGGGAGGCTCTGAGCATTAATCGTCCAATTCATTTAGTCATATTAGCGGCTATGAAAGGGTCATGGAAAATCAACCGTCGAATTGCTGTGCTGGAAAAGCGAGATATAAAAGTAAAAGGGTGGCAGGAGAAATTGGACGAAATTCGCCTACACGTTGAAACTCACAAACAGGTAAATGCTAGATTTCAAAGAATAAGGTGATTTTTCAAACAGGCTATCGCATTTGCCATGATAATATATCGTTGTAGGTCATATCTACTTGTTTAACTTTTTCCAAAATTGTACAGACTATAAATCTATCGAAAATCTACTCATGATTACTTCTGATCATTCGAAAAATAAATTAAATCAACCGTTAATATCTTGACCAATTTTTTAACGTAATTTATGTGACATCTTGGCATTATTATGATGCAAAATCAATCATTCCGACATCTTCCACGTGTTTTTTTTTGTCTAATTACGATTCCATCGAGAAATGTTCAGAATTTTCTCCGAAAAACCCGGTTTGGCGTAAGCCAAATAAAATTTGGCGACTGTACTGCTCATACGTCATTAAGAAAGTTACGCTCGTGCATACACCGAAAGTTAGAAGCATATACGACAATCTGTACGGACACGGACTTTCCGCAGTTTCGCTGTTTTCAAGGCGAATGTGCTGGAGCTTACGCATTGAAAGTTAGATTAGCTTGTACTTAGGTATTCGGACGTAATATATGAATAATTGCAGAGCAAAGTGAACTCCGGTGAAATGTATTGTCTCCGAAAAACAATATCGATTTGTTGACGATCGTAATTTCATTGAGCATTCGTTCCGAGGCCGGGAATTTTCCCAAACGGGATAAAGAGCTGAGCTCCTGCATGCGGAGTTTCCACGTCGCGCCACTTCTGCGATTTTCTCATACCCTTCCTTTTGACACCCGAGGGCAAATAGAAAATAAAAGAGGGTGAGTGAAAAGAGGACTATGAAAATGCGGAGTCAAGAGATAAAAAGACTCGGCTCTGGAGTCATCGGCGAAATGGCGAAAAACAAATGGAAAGGTCGAACGAGGCAGAGAAAGGACAGGGCAAAGAACCAGGGCGCTTTGAATGAACTTCGGATTTCCGTGACATGACAAACTAAATGTGGCCATCCGCGCGATGACGTCTTGGGCGCAATTCCGACAACGGAGAACAGTCTCGAGTAAGCGCACCGGGACAACAAAAGTCCTGCGAATCAAAAACAATAGACACGAACATACACGGTATATATGTATATATATGCATATATATGTACCAGTATGTCATGACAACACCAGTTTTCGACAAAAGCCTATGATGCTAGAGTTCACCCCGTCAAAAATTGAGTCACTATCAAACCCTGGACCATTGATCCGAAATGTCTGAACAAGTTGAAATTTAAATCCTTCAAAACCCGTGGTTGAATCAAAATGGATAAAATATGCAACTTTTTAAGACATGTACAAGGTTCCAAGAACCTCATCTCACTCTTTACAACCTAAATGAAGGAACATAAGAATTTCAGTTCACAGTTTTCTCCGTTCATTTCAATTGGGAAGATCTTCCATTTCCGCTTATTCTGGGGAGTCCCAAGAACATTTGCTTACTCGGCGGGACTGTCACATTCAATGTTTGAAATGGATCTAAATTTTAACTCAGGAACTGTCCGGATCTGGACCGGACATCCGATCCGGGACCGAAATCCGATCCGGGACCGACATTGGCTCAATACTAGTCAGGGAACATAATACAAAGGGCTTCAGAGCCAAGGCTGGTAATCAACAATAAATTCCTATCTGGACAGTTGGACCACGACCACATGACCAGTGGAAACAGTACAAAGTCAGTGGTGAGGTTAAACATGAAAGAAAATGAAATAAAGCAATATAATCTGAAGAGAACTCGCGACAAGAGGTAGTAAGAATAGAGTGAGTATTCTCGGTCGTTGAAAGGAACAAGAACGCGTCCAAGAATTCGACGTGGAAACGATCTCCTGTAATCCTGTCTCTTCTGCTGAAAAATGATATAAAAAGAGATACCGAAGACTGCAATGCTGCTGAGACGTGAACGTATTGGCTTTGCCGAAGTCGACCGTCTTCCCATTGAATTTTCCTATAGTAGAAATATTACAATGTCCGCTTTGTGGAAACTCCAGACTTATATAGGTTTGCCGGTGACATGCCAGCGAAGAAATCGAATCACACTCACATTCACACATGTGCTTTATTGCTTTTTCAAATTTTCTCTCTTGCGTCCCAAGACAATTTTTTTTTTAAATCGAAGCTGAACAGAGAAAGAACCGTGATCTACCAGAAATATTTGACTTTTAATTTTTAAACACACTGATTGCCGATTCAAATCCAAAATTCAAAAATAACAATGACGGACAAAATGTAAAAAGTATGTGAATTCGAGGTCGCTTAAAATGAATTCCAAAATAGGATTCAGAAATACAAAATAGCGGCTCAAAAATGGCTGACAAGAATGCAAAAATGGTGTCAATTTAATGAAAATCGAAATTCTCAGGTTTTGCATTTAATAATTGTGTTAATTGGATAGAAATTGAAACTTTGGCGAAAGTTCTATCGCTATTTAGCAGAATCATTGCTACACTTAACTTGTTTTCGTAATACAGAAAGTCGATGTAGCTTATATTTACATAGCATATCTTATATTCTGCAGGTATGTATTTATTTGGAATATCGGAAAGTTTGATGTTTTGTCTATAGCAAGTAGCTTGTTACACTTTTTTCCTTCACGCGAGTAACAGGCGCTTTTATTCTTTCTGGCAAAAGCAAGTTTTCTTCTTAGTCAATAGGTAAAGAATATAAGTCGACCTCTGGTAGCTATAGACCTCATAGACGATAGTACCGAAGGTTTCCCCGGAGGCAGCGTCTCTCCTGAGTAAACTGAAGTACAACCATTCTGTACCCATACATTTTCTTTGTACATAAACTTGTGTGTGTACTCAAGAATCTAACCAGACCGAGGCGCGAAACAAATTTCTAACAATGTATATTCGTAGCGGAGAGATATATTTTATCAGGAATATTGAAAATAGGACTTTCTCTAGGAAACTTTAGTCAATGATTTCAGGGAAAGATTGTACGTTTTTCAGTGAAAATTCAATTTACTAAAAAGCATATTTTGTAACTATGCCGCGCAATTTATATTTTACTCCTGACAAACTTCAATGTTGTAGAGTTTTTGATCATTAAAGCCATGCTATAACGATATTGACTTCTATATGACAGTTCATAGCATCAAAGGCAAAAAGCGACAAAAAAATAAAAAAAAGCTGCAATTTAAATCAAAGGGATCCCATAAAATAAAAGAGGCAATAAAGTGCTTTCACCAACACAATTTTGCTTCCTCATAGAGGAAACTTTGTTTTCATGAAAAAAAAATTTTCTCGAAATTGTCATGTCAGCATGCTGAGAATCACCTAAAATGTCGAGGAAAATGGTTTTAAAAATGTGTGTGTGTGTGTGTGTGTATGTGTGTGTGTGTGTTCCAGTAACCCGAAATTCAATCATCCATAACTCGCGAATGGCATAATCGATCGAGCTCAAATTTGGCACGCAAGTAGAGTAGTAACTCCTCTTCAATTGCTCTAATTTTTAAGAAAAGATATCTATGTATACTGATTCTATAGAATTTTTTATTTTTTTTGAAAAATGTCGTATACGCTCCAACTTTCGTAAAAGTTCGACGATATGGCTAAATATTTCTTCATAACTAGAGACACGTTAAATGCTTTTTAGTATTGAATTTCGACAAAATCGGTAAAGCCGTTCGAATTTTATAGAATTTTGAATTTTCGTGAGAAATCAAAATTTTGTTATAAATCACGTCGATTATCAATAAACGAACTGAAATGTTCTACAGACAAAAATTAACATACAGCCCTGCTATCTACCAAATTTGGTGCTGATTGGTAAAATCGTTCAAATTTCCCACCATATTGAATTTTTTTTTAAATGGACATTTCCGCTATAACTTCCGCAAAAGTTAAGAAAGTATGACAAAAGTTCGTGCCTAATAAAAATGAGATGTACTGGTATTTTATTTATTTATTTAAAAGAAGGATGCAAAGTAAAACCTTGCACATTGCTTCCTCATTAAATTTTGCTCTTTACAAAGCTTCCTCTGTGAAGAAGCCAAAATCAATTACGATACTTTCTCGTAGAGGTTGCTCGGTAAAGAGCAAAATTAATGAGGAAGCAATGTGCAAGGTTCTACTTTGTTTTTTTTTTTCAAATTTAATTAATGAAAAGCGATGTAGCTGGGTAGATACATAAATGAGATCATCATTGAAGCGTCACGTCATATCAAATCTTTTAAGCCCTTTCCGCTTTTGCATGATTATTGGTCCACCATGATGCAGAAAAATATATATATTCAGTAAAATATGAATCGAATTGACCGCAATTGTATTATCTGAACAGAGAAGATTGAAAAGGGTGAGCAGTGTACGTGTGACAATAAATTCCATTGTCGTGTGCGTCGTGCAATCGTCGTGTAATGGAACTGCGGGAGATAGATATAAGAAATGACACCATTCTCTGTGCACGCAGTGTGGTTTTCGATGGTTTGGTTGGAGGCAAGTGGGAAAACTCCCATCGGGGGTGAAAAAGAATGAAAATTCCTTGTGTGTGGTGTGGTCGTTTTAAGAACGAGTCGTACAACAGATGAAAAACAACGAGAGTGAACAGAAGGAAAAGTCTTGCGGCAGGATAACATTTCATGGAAACAAAATTTGTGCTGTGGAAACGATATTCGATACCAAACTCTTTTAGAAATCAGTTCCCGTCGAAACTGTTGCGACGAATCGTTCGTACCATCATGTATTTCAAATATTTTTGCATGCAAATGAAATATGAAAAATGTGCAACTACAATTTTCTTCCCAATTACTAAGCATTAATTTGCGGATCTGCAATCCAACGTGAATCATATCACCTAGAACCGATCTTAAAACTATGGAGCTTTTTCTACCAAA
This sequence comes from Clistopyga incitator, assembly GCA_947507545.1. Lineage (NCBI taxonomy): Eukaryota > Metazoa > Arthropoda > Insecta > Hymenoptera > Ichneumonidae > Clistopyga > Clistopyga incitator. The sequence continues at coordinate 10,379,558 of OX382176.1, forward strand.
ATTAAAATATTTGGTATATTAAAAAAATGCTTATTTTATCAATTATCATGCAGAAACGCATTCTACACTTTTATGTCACGAAAGACAAATTGGTTGACATGTGTAAACAAAAAAAGTAAACTATCGAAACGTATTCAAATTATGCTTTTTCACTGGAGCGAATTTTAAATTCGCTTTTCGTTAAAAAGCAACGAATTATTTTTAAGAACTTTAACGAAAATTAATTCATCCCCAACTGATATTTCGCTTCAAAGAGGTATTTCTTCTCGAGAGCTCATTTAAAAAAGTTTTTTACTTCGGCTTTGAAGTGTCCAATGGATATTATATCGTTCATCCACTCGCTTTCTGTTCGTACAAAGCTTCAGTGGGAACATTTTGCATTCACAATGCTATAGCCATCGGATGGAAAGAATATGATTTTTATTCTCGTCGTCACCCGAGACGAGACCAGGACGGTAACAGATTCTTACACGCGAAAAACGTCAATGTCACTTGCTTCACCTTAACTGACACGCTGAGTACTGCGACGACGACGAAATAGAGGGAAGAAAATTCTTGGGGCTCATCGGAACGACCGCGAGCGTCTCCTTTGAAAAAATTTTCTTCAAAGCCGGAATCGACAACCACGCTGAAGATGACAAGGAACCATTCGCCAAAGAGTAATATCCTCAATCCAATATCTTAAACACTTCAGCAGCAAATATGACGACGTTGAATCGTCGAATACTAGTCGAAATCCTTCACTCTTCATATAGCGGGTCTATAAATAAGTTACCAGGCATTGCAAATAATGCGAGAATAATTATATATAATAATCTAAGGACAAGAGGACTTATGTTTTAATCGACTTGTAGGTAGGGCCAATTTTTTTTACAAGACACTGGATTCAAATCTCTGCGAGGTAGATCCTTGCAAATTGCTTCCTCTTTTTTTCATTATCTGTCACAAAGCTTAAGGTCTAAAGTCTTATAGAATCTTTAAAAAATGGTTAATTTCTTTCGAAAATGTATACAGTGTCCTTCACGAGGAAGCAATCAAAAGCAGTGTGGCAGTTTTGAATTTTCTTTCATACTAAATGAAGAAGCCGGAGAAAAAAAGAGATAAGTGGAAAATAGAGAAACCTGTGCACGACTGATAGCACCTTTCGCCATGCCAAAATAAGAGGGACAGAACAAAGCGTAACCCTCAATAGGGACAAAAGAGCGTGGGTCTGAAGCGCAAAGGACAAAAAAGTGCTAACCGTAGTGGACGATGAAGATTGTTCCGCGTTTCTGTGTGTCTTCGTTTTCGAGGTTTTTCGATGTTGTTGTGCGCAGTCTGAAGCGTAGTGGAAGAGTTAGGATCGTTCGGCGTGTAAACTCACCTCGGGAGTCGGCAATATTGCTCCATGGGGTCCCAGCGCCGTTTCGGAAAATTTACGAGGGACCTTGGTCTCGCGCGCGACTCGCGAAAGCATTCAAGATAGTCGTTGCTCTCCTTGTCGGCATCCCACTTTTATGTCTTTCCTTTTTCTATGGCTGGAAGCTCATGGCAACGTGTAACGATCACAGGGGGTGACTTTTGCTCGTATCTTGGTGGTTGTTAGGTGGAACCGTTCCGAATTTTACTCAAAACTGGAGGGAGGAGCAACAGCAACCCGCAGTCCCTTCATTACCATGATAGTCTTGGTGGTTGTCTTATGACGAGATGCACAGCCAAAGAGGCGAGCAAAATAAGCATCGACCAGCTGCGCAACGGGCTGAGAGTAAAACTAAAAGGAAAAATGTTACTGAAACTCGAGCGAAGAGCAACAAGAAAATGAGAGAGTGGAGTCCACGACCGAAGAGAGGCGAACCCAATGGCGGGGTGTTGATCTGCGATGTGCCACGTATGTGCGAATGAAGAGCATCTCCCCGTAGGATATAATTTTAGATATTCACCGTGACTTCTACGTCTTCGTCTTGGCTTCTCTATTTATGCTCGTAAAGAGAGAGGCGGTTAACGGGTGGAGGACAGAGCCCTTGGGATCTTTGTTTAATAATATACACGAGAGTGTCCAACTGGTGAGTCGAGGAACGCCATAATAAACGATATATATCCGGACGTAAGCGTACCACAGGCTGGTACAACACCCGGTGCCTCGATTCACTCTCGAGCTACTTCAATTGCTATTTCTCTCGCCTACTGTCGTATTTTCTGCTTCACCCAAAGCTGGCGTTTCGGCTCTGCAGATAGGGAGATATCGTAACCTTGGTGTGTATAAATGTGAATTTTACATTTGTGATACACACTTTTGCTTCCTCAAGGAGAGAGCATTGTTTTCGTAATAACAAACACTTTCCGGATTTCCAAGCATGCTCAAGTCTTTTACAAAAACAAATTAATATTCAACTAGCTTAAAAAGTACAACTTTGTAAGATGCTTCCTTAATTTGTTTTGCGTTTTGATAGGGCAGTTCGGGAAAAAGCAGAAGAGTAATAAGTAAGAAACTTGGAAGTTTCTACTTTGCAGACTTATATTCGGTTTAAATAGGCTTATTGATCAACGGCCTGAATTACTAAGAACATTGGTCGAACGAATTCAGCCCACCTCCAAGAAAAATGCCTCCGACTGTACATTCAGGTGTACAGAACAGTTGTAGCACAGCAGAGAGGAATACCATTTTGGCGGACCCATATCTCGTAGTCTACGGTTCTGTCTTTACTTTGATACTTCCCCGATAGCCCCCAGTACACGAATTTCCGCACGACAGCACGATGCAACAGTTCGACCAGTCTCACTATTTAAGCAAGTAACGCAGAAGCATCACCCGATTGATTAGGTGACGTGCATTGCAGAGCAGTGCGTGGAGGTATGGGCGGAAGGGTTCCAAATATACCTAGCATTCTCCGGATCGAAAAAATAGCAGTTAGACATGGTAAGGAGAAAATTATATCTCCCGCCCGAGGAGACAAAAAATATGTACAGTTGATTCGAAACATGGATACAATCGACAAAGTTAATTCTAAACTTATGATTGATGATTTCGTACTTATGGTATAATCATGTGCAGTGTAACGTTTTCTTATCATCGGCAAAAAGATGACAAAGAATAGATCATAAAGTGACGGACGAATGAACCATGAATGTGAAAAGTTAATTTTATTGGCTATATGGAATGAACAACTTTTCAATCTATCCGTCGGTGAAGTGAAAAGTGCTTCTTTATATTTTTCTATTGGGCTGAGGGTTCAATCTCTTTGGCAGTTTTCTTAGTATAATTGATACAGGGTAGAATGAATCCCTTCTAACTAATTATGCCGAAAATTTCATAGTAACGAGAGCGTGGGAATCGAAGACTGTGTTCTATTCAGCGTAGACGAGACCTCAAGGAGGAAGCTTGAGATGCCACAGTCTAGATCCCCAGGGCCAAGCTCGCACAGCCTCTTGGAATTTCGATAACGGAACAGAGGAAGATAGAACGTGACCTGATACCTCACCCGTTCTGGGCGGCATTGCAAGATTTTTATTACTGGCATGCCCCCCGAGGGCTCGTGACGGTAAAGATACTGCGAAAAGTTTCATTTTACCTTCACGATACTATTGAGAAAATGCGTCTAATATTTTAGTTTTCTTTGAACCGGTACAAGATAAATGGAATATCATTTTTTTACCATACATTTTATTGTCAGAGAAGTGGTAAATAGAAAATGACACCAAAGACACAGATTAGAACTTCACGTTTTTTACCGAATCAGAAACATGAATTGTAATTAATTCTAAGCAGTATTCTAAGCAGCTATAGTTCCAATTCTGGTAGGTCATCAGGCAACCAATTTGTTGAAATGTCCAGGATCAAATCTGGGCTATCCAGGAACGATTCTGGACAGTCCAGCATAGACTTCATGATGGACAATAGAATCCGATCAAACCCCATTCTCTATCCCGAACTTTCGACACTTCAATCGTGACTGTTCAAACTCTATCTTGAACTAATTATTTTACCGTGGATAATCGACTAATTTGCCGGCGAATGGTTGATGAGACATCACCCATTTCTCAACTGAACCTGAGAAATTTCCGAGTCCGGAAATGGTCACCCTGCATTTCCTGATGGTAGCTGATCATATCCGGTTAGTATATCAGTCTTCGTATACCATAAAATATGCAAACTACGGTACGTAGATCTGTCGCTTGCGAATATCAACGAGTCGGTGCGCGACACAGTAAACGATTCATACATTGAATGAATTTCCTGGTGCACATCAGATATAAATCTCCCACACTGCAATACATTTGAAATCCCATCGAGAGCACCACACGTACATCAGCCGTTCGATCTTATCTCCGAGTTATTTGAATTTTAGTTTGCGGGGTTGATATAAAACTGATAAAGCATCACGGGTATCAAAAAGAGATAAAGCGAAGTACTGGAAAAAAGGATGAAAGACGACAAAAGATGTAGATCCCAAAGGGGCTCCTGATGTCGATAGGGACGATTGAGTACATGTGAATTCCCACAACTGTGGGGTGGATATGATCCGATTTGACTTGATTCAATTCGACAGTCTCTCATAACCACCCCATCGAATATAACTGGAAAACCTTCAGGCTTGATCCGTTCACACCTAACCCATCTTTAGCCTCAATAAATAGATGGTAAAAGGGCCGATAATAGACGTACAAACAAATTGTACGAATTCCAAGCACGATTCTTATCTCGAAAGTCTGTGACTGTAGACACTGAAACACTGCCGCGAGAAAGGTGGGCAGAGTTTATAGAAAGTTGTTCCCCGGTGCAGTATCGCACGGTACTGTGAAGTGTCAGTGAACCAAGGATGCTGTTGGATGGAACAGGGAAAACAGAGGAAGGGAAAAGTGAGGGCCGGGAATTATTCTAGGTCGATTTGATCCGACACCAACGCAAACGTCTATTTATTTTCTCCTCTCTCTTCCTCCTTTCTTTCTCGTTGAAAAGTTCGCCGCTTCGCTCGATTCACCCTTTATCCGGCTAGTGTTATAGTTTCGCACTTCTTCCGCTCGATCCGGCGCGTTCTTCTCGCTCGGCTCGGGTTCTCATCACTGTGCAACGATTTTCCGAAGCATATAAATGAAGCTTTAGGAGATCTCCATTGAAAAATCGGAATGCGAAGTGAAATGCAATTTAGCATCGGGCGGAAAATTAAACCCTTTGTAGGAAAGATGAGCAAACTACAGTAGAACTTCAATATCATGAACATGTCGTGTATGTACAGAAGTCTACCGATTTGCATTGAAGAGCTAAAGTCGAAAACGAAATGCAATTTGGCACTGAGTGGAAAATTCGGACCCTCTGCTCGCGCCTCAGCAAATGGGTGCCCAAATTATTATTGTTTCCGAAATACTTTCATATTCGTTGAGTTTTTAGTGACGTCTAGCATTAGTTATTACGATTAAATACTGAGAATTCCACATTAGTGTGTAATAGAAGTCGAATTTCTCGGCAAATCCGATTTAGACCATCATGCATCGGAATTTAATTATTTCGATGAATTCTACCGCATGTTATTTCATCAGTTTTCAATAAATTATATGTGCTCGTGATATAGAGTCGCGGACCAAATGATGTAAACCTAATTTGTGCGACATAGTGTTGCGCCCTCCAGTGAAGGCAGAGAGAAAGTAGAGGCAAGCATGTGCAACCGTGTAACGATGGTGGAAGAGGATGGCACAGTACGGCGCGTTTCATTCATTAACTCTTATTGAGCTGCATTATGCAAAAATGAGTCAACCAGCGCGTCAACCGGAAATTGGGGGTTCTCGACGCGTTTCGCACGCCGCTAGCATTTTATATGTGACATGTATAGCTCACTACGGACACAGAGAGGATCAACCAACCCTGTCGTCCTTTTCTCTCTCGGGCTTTATACGGTTTAACGTAACGGACATTGGCTTCGGGCATCACAGTATATATAGGCTTTCAGGTCAACAGTCCAGCTCACTCTCACTCCCTATTCCTGTCGCTGAGAGTACGTGGAGGCCAGATAAGCGACACCCGATATGATTACCGGGCGCATAATCTCATCCCTATATCACAGCAAGTATTGTCCTTTCTCTCTAACAGAACCCCTTTCTCTCTTTTACTCTTCAAGAACTTAAGGACACATACTCACAACCACAAACTAATTTACATTACATTTTAATAGTTTGCGACTGCAGAGGTGTTTGAAAAATAATGTCATTTAAGAGAGTATAAATTATTTCTAATAATAGTTATATCGAAAATTTATTAATAGAATTGATTAAAGAATTGGTGAACTGAGCTTCTGAGAAATTTATTAATTTTGAATTGTAAAATGAAAATGGTGTTTTCCTAAATGCATATCATTCTAAACGGGTTTATTTTATTTTTTTCAGTTTTAGGAGATAAAAATTAATGGCTACTCTGAAATTGTTCGTAATCTAAAATAAATAGCTTCATAAACATTTAGGAAAATAATAAAATCCTTTGAGATAGCTTCATATTTAAATAATTTCGTAAAGAATTCGTTGAGTTGCTTTCGTTGAAATATATTAATGCGTATTAAACTGAGGTCGAATAAAAGTTCAGATATTAGTTTTGAAGAATATCACTGGAGTGGAAATACCGCCATAGGAATTTTCATGTCTGAGTCAATATCCACGAGAATTGATTACAATGCACATTCATCTGGAGGTCTGCATGAGAGAAGAAAAATAATCATAGTTTTTTGTTTATGCCAATTTTAATAGAAAAGGTGAGGCCGAAACTTTCACAGCATTTACCAAACCATGTAAATTTTTTAAGCGCTCTATGTTTTCTTTGATTCATAAGACTGGCCGTCATAAAAAAATTATTTTGATGGTATAAAAAAGGGTCTTACGCGTTAAAGCGTTAACCGCTACCTTAATGCTTTAATCACCGTTGACCCCTTTTCTCGACGTCCCCGTGGCATCGGGATTATTTACGAGAATGTCGCGCACGCCTGGCGTCCCATGTTGAATCGACTCGAAGGAGCTTAGTGACTGTATATGTATATATATATATGTGCTATAAGACCGTAGTACTTACTACGTGAGTATATTACGTATAGTTTATATATATCGGTACCGCGCGATGGCTGCAAGTACGTTTGTATTTAATGTGGTCTAGAAGCTCTGTTATGATATATTCTAAAATATATATATGTATATATAGGGCATTCCCTACTAATTTGACAATCGCCGAACTTGCGCATCGTAGATTGTATTAAATTAATTTTGCTCATTATTCAGGGAAGGTGAATGGAGCACGTACAATTGTTATTAAGTTTTCTCGTGAAAAACGGGAAAATTACGTTTGAGTGCTCCAATTTTATAGGGTATGGACAATATCGGCAAATATAACATACGAATCTTTTACATAACTTCGTACAAAAGTTTTTTAACATATATATATAATAATTTCAAATTCTGTTTTTCAAGGTATTCTCGAAATAAGTTTGACAATTAATAAAAATAAAAAATAAAACGAAGCAAATCTCATCCACGATTGTCAGGGTTGGAGACTTGTTGGACTGCGGTATGGATTGATGTATACTGTGACGAGGTGCTAGTGCACGCTCGCAGCAACGCGCTAGGGCTAGAGTGCTCGAGCACCGAGAGTGTCCGAAGCCGCGTGGCAACAGAATCGCTCCTCGGCGCCAAACTCAAATCATGAACGTTTGACTGCCATAAATATTATATTCCACAGGATTCTAGGAATTAGAGCGACACGCCTGGGAAGACGCTAGAGACGGTCGAGGACGGATAGAGAAGGAGGAGGGCGGAAGAATGCGACGATCGACGAAGTCGATCGATGGCAGGCAGTGACCCCCACCCTGGTCGTCCGAGGCACGCGTAACCCGGCAGAGCGTGCGAGAATCAATTAGTCCAAGTCTGGAATTAGTCTTCATCGAGTATTGAGTAGGAATTGTGAAGAGTAAGCGCGAAATATTAGGCTGTCGCCGAGCACCTCGAGAGTAATCGGTCGTTACGAGCAGACGCCAACACGCAAGTATCGTATTGTCACTGTAAATTTAACGAGAGTCGAAATCTTTCGCCGCGCGCGGACTACTTGCCACGTGAGTCTTGTAGAGAGAATTCCGATCGACCCGTGCACGCGTGTTCCGCCGTGGAGGAATAAGATTGGCAGTTAAGAAAAGTGTGAGGGAGCCCAAGTCCAGCAGATCCAGGAGACAGTAGCGTTGCGGCAGGGAAGCGTATAGCCCGGAGAATAAGGTAGGCGCACGTGTTGCACCCGCCAATAATTATTTCGTGTAGCGCAGCATTGTCCTCCGTCGCGACTGGTTTTTCCGGCCGACCATGTGAGTTCTCGGAAGAAGCAACGGTTAGGGTCGCGGTAACTGTCGGACTCGAGTCACCCTTGTACGATTTTGTATTGGATCAGAGAACCTTGTTGTTAATTGGATAATATATTACTTGTTAATGTTTTGAGTGAATAGAAGCATGCGTTCCAGTATTTGATTTCGCGAATAGTCCCCGAACTGCACCCCTTCCAGCTAGCCGGACCGGAATAAGAAGTGACCTTGAAAATAGTAAGGGACCCTGGCTGTCGGGTCCACGATAGATAGCCTGTCGCCCAGCACACGGCAGCGAAGCAGGTAAGAACGGGTGGAAGTGCATACGAAGTAGAAAAACATCCAAGTGGGCATCGTTATATTTGGTCGTAGCTCCCCGTGCGAGTCCATCCGAAATACTCGTGCGAGGGGCACGTCATAATACATATACGGAACTTTGAGCCCTGATTGCAGGGAGTCCCCATAAGGACGATATGGCCATATGAGAACATAAAAAAATGAAGATACTATATACCGGATCGGGCGTCACGAACTTTATGTCCTATAAGTCAGTGATTCTCACAAATTTATCCCCAACCGCGTTCGCACGAATTTCCACTTTTTTATCAAATCCCTTGGCCCAGATATTCGAGTGGATTTGCCTTGCCTTACACTTGCCGTGTGGAAATCGACACTCCCAGCCGAAAACGAGCTAGGACCGAGAAGATAGAGAGGACTTGGCGTACCGTGCGGTCACGCAAATAGGCAAATTTCACCCTGTGGCGGAATTTGCTCTCGATGAGGGTGATTCACCCCTTAACCTCTTCCTTCCTTCCTTCCTTCCTTCCTTCTCCTTCCTTCTCCGTCCTCTCATCCTCTCGTTCCCCATCTTTACGACACTCTCTCCCGCGCTTTAGCCTCTCTTCCTCTCAGCTATACTATTCGCATCTTGTGGCCTCGATCCGTTCTATTTTTCGCATATCTCATTTTCCCTTGCGGATACGGTAGATGCAGTATAGTGCAGCTATACCAAACGTTTCATGCACCGGATACAATGTTTACTGACAGAATATAAAATAGGAATAATTTATTGATACCGATTCGATATTCATGATTGATAAAACAGAAAATTGTTCACTTATGAAGGCCGGAACGCTACAGTATTTTAAATATTCCAGGGTAAATAAAAATGTTACGTTCAAGAGCACTTTTGTTCAGAGTATGAATAATTGAAAATAGATTCGTTGTTTAGTTTTCGAGATACTGAAAATCGAGCTATTGAACATTGCTGTTATGAAGTCGTCACTAATTGACAGCACATAAACTGATACTGCAAAAATGTACGAAAATATATTCAAATGAAAAAAATGCTAACGGCAAGGGAATTCTGTTTCAAAATATACCGTTAAATTGCCAAGTAATTAACCATTCAGTTTTTGAGACAGTACGAAAACTAAAAACATCAATTATTTTTTTATTGAACCAAAGTTCTCCATGAACGTTACAACACTTTACTCAATGATAAATATTTAAGGAATCAAATATCTATGAGCAACAATGTGTATGGCCTTAATACATATTCAATTTACTTTGGACTGGAAATGGAAACCATGTTGTCATTTCACTAATGGAAAAAAAAAGCATTACTTTCGTTGTTTATCAGAATTGTTTTCCATTTACCATTAAAAAGGGTAAGGTATATTTTGATTTTTATAAACATTTATTTGGTGACAATATTGTCATTGTAATGCAAATTAATTTCGAGACATTTCTCAAGCAAATTCATTCTCATTTCCATACCAATAGTTCACTGAATGGAAATTTGAGCCTTATAATAAATTATTTTTTAACATTCTACAACAAAGTTGTGATCATATTTCGATTGAATTAAAATGTTCCAAATGCATCTACAATGTTGTGCATTTCTGTGCAATGTAAAAGTACCGTTTACTCTATATTTATTACCCGTCATTGCGTCGTCGCATTATTATTATTTCTATAACTAAAAAAAGGTTATTTTTAGTTATAGAAATTATCGTCGAGAATTTGTAGTAGCCTTTAGGCCATAAATTGTAAGCTTGTCAAAGGGTCGAGGGGCTCGTCAGCAGCGAGGAACCACGAGGGGCTAACGGCGCAACGGAGTCGACTCTCGAGCATTTGAGTACTGGTGGAAATACTACTTCTCAATGTAAAATAATACACACATTCGCTCAAAACGCGAAGGGTTGAAGTGCCCTTGCTTCTCCTGTTACTGAACTCGACGAGCTCCCGGACTGGGGACCTTGCGAAGGCATCAGTCGGCTCTCACTGTGACTCCTTTGTGTTTCTGTGGAGTGTGCAGTTTAGCTTCTTATCGAGGACTTTCGAGAAACAAACTTACGTACCTCCGAGCACATTCATTGGATAAGCAAATGAGGTTAACCGAAAGTGACGACGAGCATCGTTGGATTTCCACTTTATAGCATTAAAAAAAAATTTATTTGTGACCATTTGCAATCGTGTGAATGAAAAATATAAAGCGCAGTTATTTATGAAACTGAAATGAAACTCAATGCGTTAATCTGCGACTCAAATTAATAATCATATTTTTATGAAATATATTAATGCTGAAGAAAACCGAACATTACTTTCAATTATTCGGCGGCAATGTTTCTTTGATAAACGATTTTCGGTCAAACAATTGATACATCTAAAGTAGACTTTTGTAAATTTGGAATAAAAAGCGATTGGTAGATAAAAATGTTCCATACATAGACACTGCCAAGTATTCGAAATTTTTGTCATACTTTTTTTTTAATGTAATGGAATCTGAACAGGCTTCCACATTGCTACGTGATTTTTGATACTTCACATATTTGTGATTTCACTGAAATTTATTCCGACACAATGTCGTATTGACGAACTATTTTACCAGATGTGGAATAAAAATATTCCGTCAAAAAAGGTAAGACAAGTGAAGCTTTATTTCGCATTGGTAGCAGATCTATCTGACGTCATAAAGAATTTTTCTAATTTTTACCTCCTTATTTTATGCCCTGTCGTCGAGACGTCGCCGTGTCTCTTGATCCGTCGTTTTCGTCATTTTCAAGAGCCATGCAAGATGGAAAGATCCCCGATCTCATCTGTCCGCTCAACCATTCACTCGCTTTTCATCTTTTCGCCGTACTTTCTTATTCCATGTACCTCGCTTGACTCGTGAGACTCTTTTCGAACTCGTACTATACTCCTAGGCTGCTCAGCGTTGTAAGACCGAGAGAGAGAGAGAGAGAGAGAGAGAGAGAGAGAGCGCGTCTGCACTGTGAATTCATATAGCATATTCAGTTGGTTGAGGTGCTTCAGGTTTCTCGACTTTTCAGTTCCCGCGGGGGAACTTCGAGAGAGTCGACCAAGCTTTGACGTCGCGCGCACGCGTCGCTGTATAGAGGAAATTTACGAGATGATTTTTAATCTTCCAGATGTGACGGTGGCGCTCGTGTCAAGGCTCGAACCGGCACGCCCCAGCCACTTAGTACTCTTCCGGACAAACACGCGAACTCCCCGCTCTAGCCTCGTGAACAACGGGACCCCCCCCCCCCCTCCGCCGCTGCCCCTTACCCACCCCCTTTGCTGCCTCTCCATCATCCCTCGCCATCACATTTTCCGACACGGACTCACTGTGCTCTAGCTGAGAATGATTTACCGGAACGAACCCGCCCTATACCCTCGGGCACCCCACCACCAGTAACATACGGTTTACATAAGCACGTTGTTGTAATTCCCGTTGGGTCTCGGGCAGACAACGAGCGACGGGGACCCACGAGCCCGACAATTTTTTTTTGCTTTTTTTTGACGTCTGCATGTCGACAAGACAGAGACAACTTAAAGGGGCACTCATCTCAGTATATAAACTCGTGCGTTTGTTTGAGTATGAAAAAAATGGCCCGTCTCGAGAGTTGATGAGAAAAGAATTAATTGGAATGTCAGGTTAGAGAAATATAGAGTGAGGTCTCGACTAGGAATTGGTTCTCGTTTGTTGGAGACAAAGCTTTGATTTAATGAAGCGAAATGGATTATTCATCTTATGATGGTGTAGGAACATCGGTAAACGCGGACTTTTTGAAACGACTATCTAAATGTAAGTCTGTGCTCGGTTTGAAAAATTCAAGTTTCTGTCACTCTAGAAACACTGGATCGATAGATTTGAAATTTAGCATAGAAGTTGAGCCTATAGGTGACTTTCTTCGTTCATAATTACGCAATGAGTTGTAGGCTTGATTTGAATGCATTCGACTGTGAATTATTCTTCAAAATTAGTTCCGTGATCTAACATAAATTCGGTATGGATGTTCACAGGCGATATTCAACTTTAACTGAATATGTGGGGCAGATTAACGCGTAAAGTATTTTGATTTTTTTCAAAACGTGTTGCTGAAACATTTCTAAACTTGAGGCAATGAATATAAATATTCTACACGGACAATACAATATTTCTTGATGATTTGTACACAGATTCCTCAAAATCTGTTGAGTCAAAACTACTAACTGTTACACATACCTAAGAGCATGAAACGTTAAACGAATCATTGCTCTGCACATATCATTGTCATTATGCAGTGATTCAGGTCGCCATCAATTACCTCCACCTTGCATTAGCTTCTTATATTCCATTGCCGCATATTACAAACAATATATCGTCAATAAAAATGGACAAGGTTAGATGACAAAAAAAGCCATGATTGGACGTTAACCTATAAAGTAATACGACAGACCATATTCGTTTTAGCGGAGAAAATTGGCAATCGTCTCGCGACGAAAGATCGACTGAAGTACAGTATAAGGAGGAAAGGATATAAGACGGTAGTTGAAAAGCATGGAAGTCGATACCAATCCGTAAGATGTGATTAAGATAGAGTCTGTAAGACCGTTTGCCCATGATTTTTATCTGCCCTAAAGTCGATGGTATAGGTAATACGGCGTGTGGGGTGAAAAAGTCTCCCAATATCCATCAAGAAGACGAGGAGAGTTGCAAGATCACGCAAGTGGAACCGAGAAAGAAATGAAAGGTTCAAGAGCTGAAGAAACGCTGGGTTTTCGTCAAGCTCAACGACGATGGTATTCTTATTGCTCTCTCCCATTTCTCGTCTTGGGCGCGATCTTAGCCTTGAAGGGATTCCCGACCTCATCAAGAGCTCCCTGAAAATCTTTCGAAACCCTTCGCCAACCGGTGTGCGTGCCCTTAAGGATATATTGGTAAGGAGCAATACGGGTCACCTTCGAACAGGCTATTGTATATGCGAGGGCACTCAAAAGTGAAAAGGAGACAGTGATACAAAGTGGCGCATGCTTTACGACTAATTTCAACTCCCATCACTGCATACACGCAGCGAGAAGTTGTATATAAGTCGTTGCGTAGGCAGAGAACGGCAAAAAGTCTGTTAGTAAACCTAAGGAGGGAGTCACAACCCGTCGCACTAATTTGTGAAGCCGGAGACCGAGGGATTACACGGGATTTTCCCGGAGGCCCGAATTTATCGGGTTTCCGTATTTTCTTTAGGTCTGGAAATAGCTTCCCGACGTTCCCGTAATTGCCAACTGAACGACCAATATCTCTTTTAGCGCGTGTCATTTTTCCAGGCTCCGGTTTCACACGCTCATGGCTTCCAGGATCCTGGCACATGCAGAAATCGATATACTACTGTGTTATTGCTCACGCGTTCACAGTTGAATGCCCAACAAATCGCTTATAACGTGCGCGCCATTTCAGCGAAAAAAAAGGGACGGCTGGAAAAACGTCGAGAATGTCTACTCACGTGTTAGTTCACAAATCAATTCACTAGGCAACGGGAATGTCAACGAATAAATCGCTGTGTGGTCGTAAAGTGTGAGTGCGAAGAGGAGAGCTTGTAATACTTTGGAAAAGTGTGTATTGGTACCCTGTGGCTCTATGGCGTTTCTAAAAATGTCACCCTCAACATCGGGTCCCTCGATTCCCGACCCTCCGTTGAGCAGTCGCTCGAGAACGACACGCCGGAGGTGGTGGAGGAGAGAAAAGTCATTTTTTGCTTGGCTAGTCGCGTGAGCACTCATAACATGTGAACGAGAAACACTATATTACTACAGGAGAGTGAAGATATTGTAACGGCATCCGTCAGCACCAACCGACTACCGCGCCGCAACGTCAACAACGACGATGCGTTATCGTCTATATTTGACAAGTCACTGTGTGGCACGTGACTGACACTAAAATATTCCTTTGGGCGCATTGGGATGACGCGTTGGAATATACGTACAGACACATTAAGTGTTTTGTTACCATGTAATCAAATATCGTTATAGTCATAACGGTATTTACCCGAGTAAAATTATTTGAGAAAAAAATCATTTTATTGATATTCACAGGAATGCTCTCATCCTTTGTTTTCAGAGCAAATATCGGACATGCAGTTATAATTGCATTAAAAAATTGGCCCGATTCAAAGTGAAGAGCTGTTCAACTCGATGGCTGAATATTTGTATCAGTGAGGATACCCTTTTCTAGAATAATTTAAAAATCAATAAAACTCGGACCGGTGTATTAATTTTTGTAGAATTTTTAACATATGAAGGGATATTTCTGTTCGAGTTGTGCACCGAATTTCGGCTTGGTTCATAACACCGTTTTCAAGTTACAGAGGCGTACATTCAAACTCTGCCACTGATACACATCCAGACAGACGTTTTTTTTTTTCTCAATATCACATTTAACGATATCTTACATTATTTTCGGATGAAAATTAATATTTTTTCTTCAGTGGTATTCATTGCGGTTGCATTTTTAAGGTCTTTTAGACGACCGGAGCCCCTTATGTTGTAGAGCACTGCAGTAATACTAAAATACCCCGGGCTTTCATCTTAGCCTCTTGAAAATCAGTCACGTCTAAAGCCACTCGTGCCGGATAATGCTGTCTGGGATTATCCAGCAAGAGGATAAATAGATCGGGGCGAAGAAGTGGAAAAGAGTTGGAAAACGAGAGTAGAAACAGGAAAGATCCTTCCAGTTTTCACGAGCTTTTCTTTGCCTTCCTTTTTCATGCCGTTTCTCGGTCCCTCGTATTCATTTAACCATTCGTTCTATCCCACATTTTCACCCGATTGCGAAGCATCAAAGATTTTGCTGAGTTCTCTCAACGAGTGTTGAACCGAGATAATCGGTGCGCAAAGGCCGCTGTTTCCAAGAGGCCTGGGAAAAGTGGCTTCACCAACCAACTAACCAACGAAGCGCACCCGTTCAGCCGAATGTAGCAGGTATACAATATGATACTACGTCCGTCTAGATTAATCCTGTCTACTGTACGTGTACCCATGCTGAAATTCGACACTCGTAGACCCCTCGTTAGAAGATACTGATATTGGCGCTAGCTCTAGCTAACGAAAGCCAATTCCCGATCAATGTGCTTTCCAGTAGTTTCGGGGCATCCATGGCTGGATAATAGTGAAACTCATCCGTTCGATGTTCTCGGATTTTGCGGCTGCGATCGGGTTTCATGTTGTCTTCGTCTCTTGGCATCTTTGTTCTCCTCGCTGCACGTAGTCTAGTCGAATTTTGCGACTAGCGTTCGGGGGGTTAAAAGCATCGGAGACCAATGGCGACTAAGTCGAGGAACACGAGAGGTCGTGAAGATGAGGTGGAGACCAGGAAAAAGACGGTCGGGGTATGTGTGAGAGGGAGAGAAAGATGGCCTGATTGCCGGGGGCTCTTCACGCCTGGCTCGATATCCTCAACCACCACCGGTTACCTCACACATTAAGACTCCGGCTGTAGGTACGAGAGATGTAGGAAACTAAACAGAGAGAGAAAGAGAGACGGAGAGACGGGTTACTGCCACTCCTGAGCGTGAAACCTGACTACCACACCCCTGTGCTCACCTTCTAATAACGGGGAATAGCTTGCATTAAGTCGACGAGAATCTCCCATTCTCGTTCGGTCACACGAGGAACAATCGACTAACAGGATCTGCAATAACAAAGCTCCAATTATCTCACGGATTTGATTGTCTAGTATGTGTCCGTCCGTGACCTAGCCCGTTACCCATTAACTAGTAGTCATATGTCTGAGTTGCTGCTAAGTAACAATTATCCGTGGCTCTCTCGTTGAACAAAAACAAGACCAAGAATGCTAACGACAACCTCCTAGATAATGTGGTTCATGTTTTTAGGTACTTTTCACTACCAAAACTAGATGGGTAGGATTCGACCAAATTCAATGCATGCAAAGGAGCAATTTTTCATAATCCAAGTCGTCGAAAGGGCTG
The DNA here is from genome assembly GCA_947507545.1 of Clistopyga incitator. Classification (NCBI taxonomy): domain Eukaryota; kingdom Metazoa; phylum Arthropoda; class Insecta; order Hymenoptera; family Ichneumonidae; genus Clistopyga; species Clistopyga incitator. The sequence goes on from OX382176.1 coordinate 10,396,101, forward strand.
ATTCATCTAATAAATCCCTTTGTACCTTTTGGCACCTGTTCCTACGATTTTTCGAGTACTTTTCCATTCTATCCACTCACTCGAATTCCGTGTTGACGAAGACATCTTCTTGCGTTGGGGTCCTGTGTACCTCGCTATGGACACCTTGTTTTCAGAGGCCATTGCACACAGTTTGACCTCGGCAAGGGAATAGTGACTGGACCACGTATATACCGTATAGTGGTGGTAGTGACCAGGCATCTGACAGGGATAGTAAAGTTTAAATTGCATCGGTCCGGGCCGATACACAGTTCAAGCTAGCTCGCCAGTTGGCAAGTACGATAATTACCAACTTTCAACCATCACTGACACTGTCGTCTATCCTTACCGCTGGTTAGCGCTCACCCGCATCGCAGAATCTCATTTGGACACTCCCGAAAGCTCTGGGCCTTCTCCTAGATACCTTGTCTTTTGCGCATCTTTCTTCTTCCGACGTCAGTGTTTCGTCCTGAAAACCGAATGCCACGCTTCTCTTACCATTTCCTCTGGTCATACCTTGTATCGCAGAACAATGGCTCTCAAAATTAATTGCGGTGAATAGAGGCACGGATAACCACCAGATTAACCTGCCTTATGTACAGCAAGACCAACAGTTGGACATGGAATGGCATTTGTACGATCAAGCATTTCAAGGCTTTTGATGGGCGAACATCAGGACATGGCATATTCTAATGTTCAAGAGACACGTGGAACATCGGAACGGAAATTATGGTGGGCTGTAGTTGAATTTCATTAGGTAAGAAAAAGGGCTACGGGATCACGATTTCACGTTAGTGGCACATGGTCATGTGGCGTGCCCCAGAAGAATGGTTTTGGTACTAGATTCGTATTTACTGTCGTTCTAGATAGACGATGGTAAATACGCACTCCATACTTTGCTTGTAGTACATGGCACTGAATGATTATGAAAAGTCTGATGGTATAAATCGGGAGACTATACCAATTTTCATGGCTACCCACATTCCATACCGCTGAAATGATCGTGCTGTCTGAGAAAACTTATGTCCATATATTTCCTGTCCATTACGCTAGTAATTCACCAATCAGCACTTTCACAGCTTCGTTGTTATGATTATAGCTGAACGTCGATTATCCGGAATAGAAAGCCTTCAATAACTAGAAACTTTTCCAACAACTATTTTTCAATCTCGGAAATGAGATTCTTTAATAGGAATAGAAAATATATGCCGATTTAAAAAAAGTATGATATGAGGGTTAGGATATTGAAGTGGAAAATATGAGAAGTTCGTTGTAATAATTGCAAATCTTCCATCAATTATACTCATATTCAAGTGTTAAGTATGAAATGAGTATACGGACAAATATTCGAGTATTTCAAATTTAATTAAATTAAATAAATAAGTTTTAATTTTTTATTAATATTTTGGATTTGAAAAATTCGGTACTCGTTCTCCATGCTTCGGAAAGTTGAACGTTATTTTGGGTTTCAGAATCTCGAAATGTACCACAATTTATTAATTTGAATGAACAGGTGAATTTATATGTTACCGTATATACGTGACTATAAATCCTGGACATCCCTCACATTTTTAACCAACCGAACAGAAATGGAGTGTCACAAGAATGAAAAATACGAGCATCGAATGTCTTTGTGATGCTAAATGAACTTTTTATTGTTATAGAATGGACTTGGCTTAATGACCTATTCGATAGTTTTAAGGACTATGGATCTCATTACAATGCGAAATCTTGAACTGTTCTTCCCCTTTCATTCCCTCATTCAACTTGTCAGTGTTTCCCGAGTAAATTATTATCGTTTGTCGAAACATGCAGCACTTATCTTCCGACGTAACTTGCAAAGGACGAAATTTAAAAAAAAAAAAAGCACAAACTAGAGAAAAAATGACTCTTCCTTCGTAGGGCTCGTGATTTTTTTCTTCGTCTATGTCTCGACTAGTCTGATATAATGACGCTGGTGCGCGAATCGTGCCTGCGGAGTTATAGTATATCAGTCGCCGCGGGTTTAAGCGTCGATTGGAGAACAAAAACGAGACGAAAGCACGAACGAAATTTGTCCTTTTTTCTCCGGTTCTGCTGCTTCCCCGTCTCGTTCAGCGGAATGACCGATTTTACTTCCAATCTGGTGCAACGATCGACAGCCCCATCCTCAAACTCTGTGTGCCTCTTCATTGGTTTTTGCTCCGCAGAGCTCTGAACCCTTTGCGGAGTCCCTTCAGCCGGGGATATTCATCGACGAGTACCGCCCATCCGACATCCGTCGTTGTGGACGTCGATTTTTCTTGGGCACGACGAAATACGACAAAGACACAAAGAACACTAAACCACGAGATATATATAGCAGACGCATTAGTTACGGCACCGTTGGCAACGATCACATACGACACGCACACAGGATATGCAGGGGTAATGTAAGCGAACGTATAAACGGAGAAAGTCGTTGGAAAACTAGAGGAAAACGAGATTGCACGAGCTTCACATAGACTCATGGTAAAGAGGATGGAAAAAGTAGATGGAGTAGAAACTAGAATGTGCTTGATGTTTTTCTCAGCGAGAGGAAAATGCCAAAGCTATGTACCGCCCAAGCTCGGCGGGCCGAGAAAGATTCCACCGCACCAATCGTTTGATTAATTAAAACCGACCGACGGAATCCCGAAGAGAACCGGAAGAACCGTATGTTAGCACGGGATCAATGACCGAAGCTGTTCGCTTTCCTAGGCTATGCAATTTGTTCAGAGCTCACTCAATATATCTATATATCTACAGTTGTCTTTCCGCTAGGTGTTCTATGTTCAGGACGTGTGTGGACCAGCGCCACCACGTCGCAATCTGTCTATATACAGCTCACATTCACTTTCGCCTTTTTTTTTATCTGCATATACAGAATCTCTCCATCATTCGGTTTCATAGATTTCTCGAATTTCCTCGGGCGGCATTCATCCGGTATGAGAGAAATCCGATGAGCATGAGGTGACCCCGTTTTGAGTAATTTCTCTCAGACGGGGACAGGTAGCGTTACTCGCCGTGATAAATGATGACCGATGTTAAATGAGTGGTCCATTTTTTACTTAATTCTTCAGAATTAAATATTAGGCAGAACGTGGGGTATTACTTGTTTTTTCCAAATCTCAAACTTAAACGGAGAACATTTTTCAAAAAAATCTTTCAAAAAATGTGCATTATTTATATTCCTCAAGGGATGTTATCAATGGTCATAAATGTGAAACCGTGAGAGTAAAAGTAATCGAAACTTTTGCCATCGAACTTTTTTACACATCGTGTGATAGATGACTTTTTTGGATAACATTAGCAAAAATAAAATCCTCTCAAAATCTGAAACCATGATAGATGTCTGCCGAAATTAATTCAGAACTTGCTTGGTAGTATACTTTCTTCTTGATGAAATTAGAGCATTGTACGTCAATATTTTCACAAGTCTTTTCGAGATACGGAAAATATATCGAAACGTCGATAACTTTACCAATGTTAACGGCCATCAATGATGAAGAGCAACGTTAGTTGCACATCAATCCGATATCTTAGATCGTACTCACTTTATATGATATTTTTAAATACATTTCCCAAGGCAGTTTATCCGTTAACACATGACGAGAATTTTCGGGCGTCCACAAATTTGTTATCACTGTTTCCTACGTTTTATAAAAAAAATAAATAAGTGTCAAGGTTAAGTATTAATTGATACCAATCCTTGATGCTTAATTTATTAATTAATGATATTTTAATGATTGATACCGAAACGATTCTGAAGTGTGATCCGATCAAAGTTGAATCGTAACGAGGAATTAATTAATTTTACCCGCATCGATGGAATTCTACGCTGCTACGCTTTCAAACGGATCAGTCTAGATTTCCTCGTTTTTTTTTTCTTGCGTGACGTTTTCCTTTCCGCGATCTCGTGCACACGATTCGCACCCTCTTTATTCACCCCAACCGTAAATGGATAGCGCTAGTTCGCGATCAGGAGGAGCAATGAGCACCACCTATTCTCGATTCTTACTCTGGTTCATTTCGTCTTTTTCTCTGGCAGCAACTCTCCACGACTTGTTCACTACTACGGTATTCCCCCGATAGATGTGATTTATTTTCTACGGTGATCGTTCTTGAATTACTCGCCTTTATTTTTTTCCCTCTTTCCTGCCATTTCGCTCGTCCGTCCTGAAGTGCGTTCGAGTTTCCTTCGTTCACTCTCGGTTATTCCACTTCTCGAGAAGGATCCATTCGCACTGGGAGTGATGGATTTTTTTCGGCCCGCTGGGGAGACGAGAGAAAAACACGATCTCTGTGAAATATTGATGGTGTATGTATTTACGTGCCCAGGTGCGCCTGTGTGTTTGTGTGCGTTAGTATCTGTCGAAGAATGTGAGAGGGAGAGAGAGAGAGAGAGAGAGAGAGAGAAAAAAAATCGCTTTCGGATAACGAGATTAGGTGGTGGAAGCTCACGAGCACGTTTCTAAAGTGCACATGAGATTTTCAAGTTTCAAAAAGAGCTTTGTTTCCAAGTTATGTCGAAAACAGTGCACAGCAGACACTGGTCATAACCAGAACTGAACACGGCGATAATTTGACTCAGTTTAAACTCTACACGTGACCCAATAAGGCCTGGGCAAAGCTCGAGCTGTATCGGCTTTTGGCAGTTTGGAGTTCAACTGTGTGAGAACTTCACTTTGAAACATTCCACTGTGCAATCATAATCGTGTACGATTTGATTGTGCAAACGCTGCGCAACTACTATGTATTATCACATCAATTGCATTCGATAAATCGATGGCCTTCGTAATGTTCAGATTATCCCGATCCAGGAATCTCGTTTGCCCGGCCGCAGAGTCCATCCTGTGGTGTCCATTTTGAACTCTCACCTGGACTAAGCTAGTGTCCGACCTGGACGAACCGGGAGTATTTAACCTGACTCAAGAATTAACCTTGTTTTAATATAAATTTTTAAGTACACTTACCATAATATTTTAATATTTTTTCGCTGTACTTCTTTCCATTGCATCTGATGTTGCGTCAGTTGCGTCTTCAGGTATCCGATGCCTTTCGATGATTTAGATCTCGTTCGTTCTGACCCGAAAAATAAAAGCTGACGTCGTGTACTTTAAGTTTTGTTGTCGATTTGATCATCTGTCAATGTGCGAACCATTGCTACAACAAGACTAATTCTTGAGTCACCTTAAAGACTCCCGGTTCGTCCAGATCGGATACTATCTTAGTCCAAGTGAGAGTCCAAAATGGACAACACAGGATGGACTGTGCGGCCGGGGAGCCGAGACTCCTGGACCGTCCAGGTTGGATACTATCTTAGTCCAGGTGAGAGTCCAAAATGGACACCACAGGATGGATTCTGCAGCCGGGCAGACGAGACTCCTGGATCGTCCAGGTCGGATACTATCTTAGTCTAGGTGAGAGTCCAAAATGGACACCACAGGATGGACTGTGCGGCTGGGGAGCCGAGACTCCTGGATCGTCCAGGTCGGATACTATCTTAGTCCAGGTGAGAGTCCAAAATGGACACCACTGGATGGACTCTGCGGCTGGGCAGACGAGACTCCTGGATCGTCCAGGTCGGATATTATCGTAGTCTAGGTGAGAGTCCAAAATGGACACTACAGGATGGACTGTGCGGCTGGGGAGCCGAGACTCCTGGATCGTCCAGGATGGAGTCCGGGGGAGTTGCTCGTGTCCTGGAAAGAATCCGCGATGGAGTCCCGATGGACTGGAAGAATCCAGAATGGACCTTGGGATCGGATCAAACCCTTTGTACACTTTGTACTCCCGCCTGGATTGCCCGGATTCCATTCCGGACACCATCCCGGATCCCATCCGGGACTCCATTCTGGACTCTTTCCTGGACTGTTTTTTTCCGTGCGAGTTATTTGAACTCATTATTCGAAAAAAATAATCATTTCAGCATATTTTATGAACACATTAAGCACGCACCACATTCTGTTTATATAGAGGGTGAGGAATATTCAAACTTGAGGAGCATTTAAACTTGTGAGTGAAACATTTTTGGATATGATCGATAGTTTGAATGCTATTGTGCTATAACAATTTAGGTATCTCACCCTGTATAGTGTGGAGGTAAATAGAAATCAGTGCCAAGCTATAATCATCTTATCATAAATGGCCCTTCATCGTCTTGTTCAAAAATAAAATCATCCTTCAGGTTGTTGTACACAATAGGTTCGTGTAAAATTCACACAATAAACTCACCTAAACAAATGGAAAAGTGACAGCAGATTTAAAAAAACTTCGATAATGCAATTTCCGAGTTTACAACATGGTAGTTGAACCGCAACTAATAATCGTTAACAACAATAATCATGTTAGTCGAACAGGGAAATTCTGAGGCCGGCTTTATAACTATAGTGTTAGATGCGGCTTGCGTGAAAAGTTTAGTCAATTTAGGGTGACTTTCGAAATGTTGTACCGGATGAGTACACGAGAAAAGGGCACAGAGTAGTTAACAACACGAAAATTATCACCTCGTTTCAAGAGACAGGTCATATAGCAAGGCCCTTTTGCTGAAGAAGATATATATCTATATATCTATATATATATGTGTGTATATATACTGTGGCAAACGTGAGAGCCATAAAGAGAGCTTTCAAAGCTCTTCGCCCAGCGCAGATCGTTACGAAAGTTTTAAGGAGCCGAAATCAGGTAAAAAGCGAGAAAGGAACAACCCCGTCTAATCCTCCAGGTAAGCTACTTCCAGCAAATCAACTTTTCTCACTCGCGTGCAGTTTCACACGTCGCGACAACCTCCATTATCCGCAAACCGTTTCTCTTCAGTACCTTTTCTCTGTACCTCTTTCGATATGTATGTCAATCTATGTCGATTTTTGTTGATTGACCACTTTTACGAACGTTGGTTTAGACTGTAAATTAATTCTTCGTAAATATCATTATATTGTTTAGGAAATCTTTCGCAGATGTAGCGTATCTTGAATTTAATATACAAGTACTGCCAAATTGATGTATAATGTATTAGGAGCAAGAAAGAAGGCGTGTTTACCATATAAATATTTACATCGGACAGTTTTGGCTATTAGATCCGATTAATTTTAGCATTATCTTCAATTTATTCCCATTTTGAAAATTTTGCAAATGTGCACAGTTGACGACTATTGACACGTTGGAATGAAAAGTCACAAAAAAAAATAAGTGTCCGATAGGCGTCCGATAGGAACAGTCAGTTATAACCGAAAATATAAAAGTAAAAATAAAAATAGCAAAAAATACTTTTTTTCCTGGGCGAATAATAAAGAATCCCATTAACATGCAATTTTCAACTAAGATCATCAACGTCAATACGTATTCTGGCCTGGCCGAATTTGAATTTTCGTTTCGCATTCTGAAGGGCATACATTTGCCGTGCGCGTATAAGTTAATTGCCCGCAACATTGAAACCACAGATTATTTCTGTAAAATAAAAAAGTGAACGACATACACATACCAACAACAACAACAACAAAACTACGAGACATTACAAAAGCTGAACGAACAGAAAACTCTTCATGTATAAAAATGTAATCACATTTTGCTTCGTTAAGCAATTATGACAATTGTGCTAATGATAAAAACGTTGAATGTTTCGTATCCCGCATTTTACTTCCTTTGTATGTTGGTACGTTGGATGTTTTGTGTCTCTCTGAATTTGCTGCTTCGCTTGAAAAAAAAAACCAGTTGAATAACTGCATTCGCGGAAAATTATTTGTGTATAATAATGTTTACATATTTTGTTTCTTTAAGCAATTATCACTATTTTCATGAAGGTAAAAATGTTGGATTTTTTGTGTCCCGCATTTTGCTTCTTTGGTCGCTTTGAACGAGACTCACGATTTTCACCACCACTCGACGTTCGAATAAAACGTCTAATACGAGCGTACGCATTCCGGGGATCTAATAAATAACACCACCTCCCTTCTTGGTGGCTTCTATTCTTCTACTCTCAGTAGTTGGCGGCGCCTCTCGCTCATTCACTTCCTTTTTCGCCCTCGTTACTCTCACCCTCGAGTTCGCTCTCTCAAGGGACTACGAACTGCCGGAGACGCCGGTAACCTCGCTCTGTTGTGCGGTGAAGCACTAACTGCTATACCACGTGTACATGGCAGCATATATAGCTCAGTGTTATATAGGGGAACAGTAGTAACGTGCTAACGAAAACGCCGGCAAAACCTTCCAGGAGATTAATTGGTATCATTCGCCGGGTGCCTTAGCCAGAGTCACGTATAACTTTGCTCCTCCAGAATCAACTTGGAAAATTCGCAAGAAGTGAAGAAAGCCACGAGCACTTTTTCGCTGTTACGTTTTTTGTTGTTGTTGTTATTTTTTTCTCCTTGTACTCGGTAGACGGTTCTAATGTATCGTTAAGACGACACCACCCGTCTTATCGCAACCTTGTGGGTCACGGTATATTTTTCATGCTGTCAGATACGTCACACAGTTTCCCATACTTTTTTTTTTTCGTTGAAACCTAAACCTGTAATTTTATTACGCGTGAGGCGGTATAATGAAAAAAAAAAAAAAAAAATACATATTGAAAAAAATGTATGTGGTATATATTTTATGAACATTATGAACATATGGCTGATCGTAACGCTTGAACCGCCACTCTCGTTTTCAGAGACTATTTCACTCTTTTTACGAGAAAATATCTATCGGTGTAAATATTTTATTAACAATAGAGGAAGTGTATATCATTTTGATTATTGGAAGTTTCTCCAAAAGCCAACCAATTGGAGAACCAAAGGCCCATCATTTTCCCGTCATTTGAATATCAGAGTTATTTTTTTAAACATCATATAAAAAATCCTTCAATATTAGTGTTATCATTATTATTATTATGTCGATAGATTTTTTTATTACCCTTTTTTTGTATCCATTAGCTGAGTGTAAAATGTGTCCTGACAGATCGACGACATATTCCCACGAGTGCATGAAAGGCGTAACTATAAGTCACTGAAGAGCCGGGAAAGTCATAAATGTGCACGAGTGACATATATTTGTGCCAGCGACACTTATATAACGCAGCTCGGGATGCTTTGACCCCCGGTAATACCGACGCGTCACTCCAATTTTTCCGCTCCATTAAACAACGTCATTCGATACGCATCGGCCGCAACATTTTCCGCCTCGACCCCGATACGGAATGGTAACGTAGTGGGTTTCCGGAACAGAGGATCTAGAACTGAGCCGAGTGGAGCGAAAACGTAGCCCATACCGGAACTGTGTATGTGGTTTTGCTGTGAGTTGAAGGGGTTGGGGGGAGGGGTCGTGCGATCTTCGGGTTTCAAGTCTCGAGGGGGATATTCTGCGTCGCGAACGACTGGAGAGAAATTCAGTGAGCAAGTACAGGAGCAATGGCAGGTCTGCACGTTGGTGTCTCCTCTGAATCTCATTCTGCTTCTTCTCTCAACTATTCCCTGTGGTAATACTCGAGAGAGAATCTTGTCGACGCGTGTCACATTGGAGAAAAGAAAAACAGGAGTGACTTTTATATACTCTACACCGGCGAAACTGATCACCCTCACTGGACACGCTGTAATAATTGCAACGGTTAAACATTCAGGGCTTAAATAAATCTGCTCCCGACCGTTATAGCGAGATTTAGTCAAGGTGGGCCTGGGAATATCAAAACAGAAATTGGAATAATTTCCACCAGATGGAGTTCGAGAGGGAATTGGAATATTCCGAACCCGGGATAATCACACTGGAATTCGATACGATCCAGTCCCCGACATCATAGTCGGTCTCCTAAACATGCAAAAAAAAAAAAACATGTTGTGCTAAGAATAATCGGGTCCTATTCGTTCATAAAGGCAATAATAATAGTCACGTTTGGTCGGCACGTACTCCAAATAATCCGTATCTGGACTCCGTAGTGGTACTTAGGGTAATCCGGTTCAACGGGAATCATAACGGAAATTAGAATATTCGTGGCGCGGGTTGTCAAATAATATCTTTGAATAAATCAGGCTCCAGGGCAGTCATACCGGGTCTTAGAATAAGTTGGTCTTGGGGCAGTCATAGGGAATCACATTTATAGTCTGAACTCAATTTCGGACTCATGATCCAAATGAGGTTGCAACTGAAGATTCAAACCAAGTTTACAATCCAGTTTAAACTTGAGTTCGGATTTGCGATCGTAGATTAGACCTTTCAAATAATCTGGCGCTCAGGAATCGTCATGTGACTTGGAATAACCTCGATCCGGAACGTCAAAACGAACCGAACAAAGGATGATCTCGCGCCCTCAACAATACTCGATTGCCTTCAACCAAATGTTATTTATTTTCTACCCCATTAAAAAAAATGTAAAACTACTGCGTCACGAGACAAATAAGCAGAATTTTCATGGGCCACGAAGCGGCAGATACAGAGGTGGTTGCGACTAAGGAAGTTATGCGGACCTCAGAACACGTGAAACGCTGTACGCATGTTTCACGCTATGCTGAATCACTACAATGGTCTGTTCGCCGCCAACGCCGCACCCACTATTTCATTTCACACCGATCCCTCTAGTGATGTTTGCACCCCCGTCAACTATGGTATAGTCATCGTCACTTGCGTGTCGTAAAGACGTACACGTTCATTTACTCATTTCCCCACTAGACATCACTCGGGGTGCTATAACCGCGGTCACGACGACAACCATTATGTTATTAGATTTTAATCTCGTTCTCCACCCGGCGCTACCGGGAATATCAGCAAGCTATGCGAAACCGTCGTTTTCTGCCCTACCATTTCCGTCCTTCAACCATACAGGAGGCATAATACGGAATGGTGCACGGCGATAAAGACGAAAACGCATTACGTACACTACAGTTAGTGAGGTATATATACAGGGCTTCACGTAATCTACGTCTTCATTAGACTCTACGAGAGTACCTCGTAAATCGCTAAGTTCTGTCGGGGTGAATTCCCTTGGAGCTTCATCATTGCTGTTCCGTATATCCTCTTTTGTGGTATGTACCCCGAATGCATACACATTTCCGAATCTGGATCATATATCCTATTTGTGGCGATACGGATGCTCGATTCGTGTACGCAGGTTAACTTAACGGAGACCTAAATTCCACTGTGCACCCCATGGATTATCAATTTCTACTAAATGGCAATAATGCCAATTATATCGAATCATCATAACACTAAAAGGAAACAGCAAACGATCTTATTTATCAGAATTGAAAAAATTTTCGATAATGACCTTAACGTTCTACAACAGTATTTGTTTCGAGAAATAGTACGAATATTTCTAAAAATCCATATACTGTTCTTAAACTTACGTACTTAAATTTATTCATTACTGTTTATTGATATGGAATTCATACACCCAATTCTCGAGTCTCATATCGTTTTATATATTATATAATACATACAGTAGAAACCTTTTTTCACCCTTAGGAGATACCGAAAGCTAATTGGAGCATTTAAAACTGTCAATACGTTTATGTGCAGAATGAACAGATGGAAATTGTGGGCGGTCAATTGAGAATTATGCTACCAAACAAGTGTATGGAGATATTGAATTCGATGGATTAGAATTTTTGTAGTGAAGTGTCTTGAAAATGTTGGGGCTGCAATATACATTGACGCCACATTTTGATTGTGGACTTCGGTATGAGCTTATGTAGACATCAGTCAGGATTGATAATCAACACTAGATTATCAACAATATAAATGATAGAGGTGGCGAAATGGAAAGAAATGAAAGTGTAAAAAAGCCGAATTCAACGGTACTCTCATAGCCGTACGCATGTACAGATACAAAAGTCGAGAAAACCCAGGTTTGCATCAAGATCAGCTCTACCTGCGTTCAACGCCCTGGCAATATTCTGCCACCGACAAAAAATTGTACGTGTGAGCCATAAAGTAACGTCGGATCTCGAACCGCAGTCTGCAAAACTCGCGTTCGTTTTCGCGTATTTGCTCGGAGATTTCCTCTCGGCTCTGGAGGGTGATTTACAACTCCAAGATTTTTATATCAAGCTCCAGGTTCACTTTTTTCACAAACACAGGATATACCTGGTGTTTGGCTTGCTGAGAAAATCTTCCAACTGATTAAAATATCAGAAGAAGCGATCAAACAAGTTTCTGCGCTTTCTTCTTACTCTGATAGAAATATATAAGTAAACGAACAAAGATGGCAATTCTCGGGGTTATGTTAATTGCATTGTTCATCAAATTTATTACGGAAACTACCTTCATCTGCTATCCTCAACCACAATTAGTTGGAATGCATGATTCATTATGTCGTTATAAATTATTTTTATTCTGTTACTAAAAGGTTATTTGGTGCAACCGATTATTTTCATGTCGTTAGTAGGTTGCTGGCTTGTTAATCTCATTGGATTGTGACCAATCAATTTGTTTGCCTACCAAAAATTTAGTCGATGTTACGTTACTTAACTTATCAATCAGTTGGATTGACATATCAACCCGATGCGAACCACCAATTCATTGATATACACATCAACCTTTTACGCTGCATACTACTAAGTGTCTTGGATGGAAACAATAGTTGAGCCCATTTTTTAAACGACAATAGAGTCGCAAAGCATTGTTAGCATTGTTAAAATCCCGCTGCTAGGAAAACAGCCCGGTATAAGTAAACGAATCCATTCAGCGAGTGATGGACGCGAATGGAAGGGGCGTCGCTGAGGTAGAGCGAAGCATAGCAAAGGCAAATCGGATGTGGAGCGGAAACCCGAGCGTGATATGGACGTGCGATTGGCTTTTTCCAGCTTCTTCAATGGCGAGGTAAGCGCCGAAAGGTTTTCTCGCTATATACACGCAGCTCACGGAGAATCGAATTCGCTCGTCGCTTCGTGGATCTTCTTCCATCCATGATCCTAGCTCAGTTGAGACATACGATCGGGCTAAGAAGACAAGGGAGATGTAGAGTAATATCTTTCTCAAGGTTTTCCTTTACCCTTTCCTTGCTGAGGGTCGTTTCTCGCAGAGATCTCTAACGCGAGATCTCGTTGAAATCTCGCGTGCACTTCAGGTCCAACATTCATTCCCTCACAACGCCACCTAGTTCAGCCACTCCGCCTATCAATCCCTAGAAAAATCGTAAAAACGCCCTCCGAGTATCACGACTTGGTGCACTATGGCGCTCTTAAAATTATGGGTGAAAGACATACGAGTCAGGCGTGGATTCAACCAATTCTACCAAATTTATATTATGCGCAGCTCTCACCGCAAATTTATCTCAATCTCTCTCTCTCTCACTCGGTCTCTCTCTCTTATTTTACCGTGATACCGAACGAGCCAACGACAGATTTTTTATCGGTGAACATGTGTCAGAACGTTCTTTGCTAGCGCTAGCCACCATGTCCTTGTTAATTCACTTCTGTTATTTTTCATTGGTTACACGTGAGATTTTCTTATGTGGTCGCTAATTAGGACGTTAGGTACAGATTCAGGGATTCATTTTCATTGCACCAATAAAACATTCTGAAAGACAACGATTTTCTTTCACTGCCCTCAAAATGAGTCCATCTCTACGAAGCCCTAGCAATTCTTTCTGTTTTTCAGAAACCCTTCTTTCTCTTAACACGTTTTCTATCTCTCAGCATTTCTCCTATGTCATAGCATACCCCACAGTCTCCGGAATCCTTATACATCGTTTTTATTCCCCCGGACCATTTCAATCCCTCGGGAACATCGGCAGCGTTTATTTATCTATGTATATATACATATATGTCTGTTTTTTTTTTCTCACAGGATCTATCAATACTTGGAAATAATTGGTTCTAAAAATGGTCCTATTAGGTATATGAAATAACGACCCACTGTCCTCTTAATGTTGCGGGTGAAGGACCTACGAGTCAGGCGTGGAAATTGAACCAATTTCAACTTATATTATGTCAACCTATTCGGAACTTACGACGTTTCACGCTGCAGACCTGTGCGCCATTTCTTCTTCTCTCGTGCACGAGCCACGGACTATCCACGTGTCCATCTCAATGTGCTTGCGGGCGAGCAAACTCACAAATAGCCGTTTTTTGTCGGTGAACATTCGTCAGGACGTTCTACGCCAGCAACAGCCAAGGAACGCAGCAAGGCGATGTGTATGTGTGTGGGTATATATATGTATATATACTTCCGTGGTTTGGAAAAACCGAGAAGGTAGGACCAGCAGCGGCCGCTGAGGCAGGCGGCACCGAGAGACGGATAGTTGTTTATCGCCACCGGAACCGCTACGAAAGACTCCCCATAAGATCTACGAGCATTCGCTTGGGCTACACGTTACGATGAAGAACCAACGGAAGATACCCCGAAAGCAAACTGGCTACTGGTTGTTTTGAAAACAAAAAATCCGCGTTCGGCAAGCGTACTGCATAAAAGGCTGTGCACAAAAAGTCAGAAAACCCATGCCTGAGAGTATCGAGCCCCTAATTTTATTACGGTATTCCAGCGGGAGCTGGAGAAAGTCGAAAGACCTTCTTCGATCTTTTTAATATCGGCGGAAAAAAATGATCGATATTCGGAAAATGTATTGAGCAATTATTTTTAGTGACTTTATTTTTCGTACGCTGTAGACAAAAAAAAGAAACACAGAGATATTGATTTGGAAAAGCAAAATTGTGGTTTAACTCACGAATTTACGGATATTTGATCGTTTACAAAATACTCAGAGCTTGTATAAAGAGCATAATGCAAAAACGTAATACATAATAGATCAATAATTTATATTTTTTAAAAGAATTTTTTAATATTTCCTATTTAACTAAATCTAATGTAATTGTATTTTATACCTTAACCCGGAATTTTTTTAGTCTACCGTTACGCGTTCGGCTTTGATAAATAAAATCAGTAAAGTCCGCACTTTAAAAAATTCTCGGTATGAATGAGTGGACTCCAGTGCAGCAGATTGCATTTTATCAATTAATTTGTGAGATATTTACGTATACCAATCGATTTTATTTCCATCCACCACGATAATTATTCTTTTATTTTAGAGACACGTGCGCCAGCACAAACCAGCCTTTATTGCTATCGATTATTCCACAACGATGTGCACCCATGATTCGCGATATTTATACATTTTTCGATATTGAACTGCTATAAAAATCTTAATTGGTTTTGATCAGAGGCTAATATGTACATTCGCTAATATGATGGATATTTTTAATTATCATTAAATAATTACTTTACACAAACAACCAAATGCAGATAACACGGATATAAGAAATAGTTACAACATTATTGCCGACGAAATACTGCGTAAGCTAAATCATTAATATAACAAATGTGATTAACGAGTAAAATGCTGATGCTAATGAAGTCTCAAAAAATATATGGAATGAGGAAAAATTACAAGATCCGGAAAAAGCAAAGAGGATGATTTTTGAAGGAATACAGAAATCGGAATACGGCATGTGGCCACAATATACACGCAAAATCCATCGAAAAATTTTCTCTATTTGCTGGTATAGATATAACGGTGTGGAGTGCAGCGAAGAGTTACGTTCACATGTGGTACTCCACCGCACGTACTCACACAACCTATCTTTTCCAATATAAACGGGAGGTGGAAAAAAAAAGAAAAGAAAAAAAAAACTTGCTCCACTGGATCGGAGTCTGCTGGTGGTGCAATGCATGCCGGGGCAGCTTCACGTTCAGAGAGCAGAGGCGAACGAGGGCGTAATACCTCTGCAAGGAAGAGAAATCGTCGTGGCGTAACGAGCTCTCGACTCTTCATCACCGGGCTTCGAGCTTTATCTATATCTATCTTCTCTGCGCTTTCCTGCACTCTCTTATATTCCGACTCTCTCACTCATCTCTATATCCTTGATGCCCCTCGTTGCTTCCCACTTTCCGCTTGGTTTCTATTTTCCCCGTAGGGGACACGACGAGAAAAGGCCAAAGGGAGAAATGAAATCACAACAAAAAGGAGGGAAAAAACGATATATTTGTTGCATTGACTTTTCAAGAGTCGTCGTGGTTAAGGATGGTAAAAAACGGAAGGAATGCAAGGAATTTGAGCAGAGCAATAATTCCTCAACGAATTCTCCATCGCTTAACCCCCTGTTATCTTACTTCTATCGTTGCAATGCACGTCGCACATGTGGAGGCTCCTCTGTGACGGATTTAAACCACTCACTGCCTGTGTGAAAAATAGTTCTTGTTGCAAAGTTTGTTATATTTCAATTTTTTTAAATCGCAATATTATTTGCAATAGTCTTTGCCTATCAATCTCATGAAAGAATGGGGCATTGAAATATCAATTTTGAAAGATTATTATTTTTATGATTCTTGGCTATTATTAAAGTATTATGGAGGATAAAGTATTGACAGGTATTTCTGAAAAACTCGCGCAATAAATATCAACGTTGGATTTACCTTTCAGAGACTCATCGAAAAAAATAATGAAAAATGTTCAGTAATATTAAACTACACTTGAATTTGAAGAGAACAACTTATTACAATCTTTTGATTTTAAAAAGTGTCAAAATTGATGTAAAAAATTATTTTTCGAGAGTGGGAGGGAGTTGGATGTTGCAAGATTGAAGAGATAATGCTGACAGTTTTGTTTTTTTTTTTAATTGGCTACTGACTTCAAGAGCTCTTAAAACTTCTGATGTTGGTACACATATGCATGAAGGCTGGTGCCCTCGAGTGCGATCGATCTCGAGCCCTCGGAAATACTGAGGGTTGTCGGTTGTGACCAGAGCATCAACGTAGCTGAGGGTTTCAGGGGCGAGTAGGAGTTCACGGTGAACCCAGACCAAAGGGGTTGTTACTTTGTTGTTCTCTGCTTGCTCTATGTACACGTTTGTCGTGTTTCAGAGGTTTGTCATCTTGAAAGGGCCAATCGTGCGAGAGGCCGGCCGGTGGCGAGCAACTAAAAGTAAGGAAAGAAACATGAGGATCCACAACGAGTGGGCGCCACATCAGATTCACCGTATGGACCCATATGGCGTGAAAGTATAAATAACTTAAGGCGCGTTCCATTGTGGGCGAGCTGAAAGAATCGGAATGGAAATAGAAGCATAAACTGTCTCATGTTGTCTGCGTCCACGAGACTGGCAATATCCATTCACCCTCTTGAGATTAATTTATGCAACTCTGAAAGGAAATCCAAGTGCAAAGCCGTGTTGTTTTAGAAAATACACAATGCACTGTATATTGTATTTGTCGACGTGCTTTAGGATTCAATGAATGTCTGGGCTTTAAACGGAATAAAAAATACAAATTCGGTATCATAAGTTATTCCAATATTCTTAGATAAAATTATTTGACATTCGATCGAATCGAAAATTCGATAAAAAATCAATGTTATAGTTGCCGTAAATATATCTACAAATTAGTTGCCGAAAATCTAAAACAGAGTTCGTGACTACTAAAATGCACCGTGTATATTAAATAATGAGCATAATTATTGAGAGTTTTTTTTTTCGCAACTATTTATAATTATCGTAACTTAATGAAAGTTGTTGCACGGAGTGAAAATCAATAGCTGTCACTTCAAGATTTTTGCCAAGATTTCCGTGATTTATCTGAATGTACGTATAGTTTCAGGAAGCGGAAGTCTTCGCGTTAAAAGGAAAAATAAGGTTTGATGAATGGGAAATAAAACAAACGAAAAATTTAAGGGTCTTTGTGTGGGCGTCTGCAAAGCTTCGGAAAAGCAGGCGGCGAGCGAGCGCTAGAGCTAACAAACCACCAGCAGTTTGCCCATCGGGTCAACGAAACATATGGATCCCAGACCTGAGAAGATTATATGAATATGCCGGCTGTACTGTGCACTTGAGCTCCTAAATCATACCTAAAACCGACCACGAAACCTTTTGCGGCCCACGTGTATTCTCCTAGATACGTACATATATGGTGCATTCGACGTCAACTCTACTAGCTATGAGCTATCTCCGATTTTGATAATTTGTTACAATAATGTTGTTCACGACCAAGAAGGGTCACGGAATTTCTTTCAGATTTTCTTCACCACCATGAAAATATGATTTCCTAAACACTTGGCGATATATATCGTGAATTTGGGATGAATCTATAATCGGCTTTCATAGGACTTCGGATTTTTGTAACAAATTTTTGTTTTTATCTGACGCACGTCAAATCTCACTAACTAAAAAATCAACTAAAATCACATAAAAAAACCGTTCGGATTTTACGTGATTTTTATTTTCCAAGAAATCAAGAAAAACGTGGGAAATATCGAAAGCACACTATCTTCAATTGCTGGAAAACTATATTTCTAATCAGTAAATGAGTATAAATTTATTTCAATATTTTTCTTAAATGTCAATTTCGAAATCGGCTTCTTCAGCCTTGGAAATATTTAGATAGTCGTGAATAAATTTGAATAATAATCTGAGACCCTTTTGGATCCGAAGCAACATTATTGCAATAAATTATGATAATCGGAGAAACTGACGGTAACTTGTAAAGTCAACGTGGAATGCCCCGTATATGTATGTACTCGTATATATTATGCATGTATATATATATATTGTAGTATTATGTGTGTATGGTCATATGGACTATAGGAATCGCCAGTTCATTGTCATGGGTATAACGATGACTGCGAATTGGAGCAAGGGGAGAGGGGAAGGTTAGTGTTAACGTCAGCTCCATAACCGAAGCCTGTCATCAAAGCTCTCGTTACTCTCCGAAACTCAAAGTAGCTCAATGAAACCGCGTAATTATTATCGTTCTTATAAAAAATAAGAACGCTTATTGTACTAATTGGGAATTTGGATACAAATGTAAAGCTCTATAGCCAACGGCGGTAATTTATTTTTATTTTTTAAATTACAATTAATAATAGAGTAATAACAAGAAAATAAACCCTCAAAAGAGAAGGAACGCTTCGATGAATGTTGTACTTCATCTCGTGCTCAACATTAATTTCCTTTCTTATTCAGCCGAAAAAATGGCTGATATCATTTTTAACTTACAATTAGGCCTCGTAGCAGGAGAAAAGATTTTATTTTTCATTTGAAAAGCGAGTGAAAAAAATATAATAAAATCCTCAACTAAGAAAAACTACGAGTTTGTTGCTGCAATTACAATTTTATTTTTCTTAGACGATAGTTTACAAACCATTTTTTATAATTGCAACAGCTATGTAAGAATATAGAATTTTAGAATCTTAAAAGACATTTTATTTTTCACGTATCGTACATACTGTCGCTGGCGGAAATATCAAGCGATCCAGTTGAAAATTTGCACATGAGATATACCACGAGGGTTGTTTGGTACTGAATTTGTCTTGATTCAGCAGATGGATATGTTTATTTATTTTTCAAATAAGATGTACTCGAGAATTATTTCAGTCGTGTTCCTTCATCTCGGCGCATTGGCGCACTATGTCCAGTGTTGAGTGCGGTAGGAAGTGAAGATATTTGAAAATTATTTTTAATGCTCGACATGGAAGCTTTACGACCCGTCTTTTGATATGCTAATGACGGTTGCGGCGTACACCGGGGAAAAAGGTCGCTTTGGAATTTTAACGATCTCAGTGGGCACGCCAGACGCACAACGCTTTTTTTTCCACATCCGAGCGACTACCTACAAAAAATCTAAATAACGAGAGAGAAAAGAAGAGGGTAAAAAGAGTGAAAGAGAGCTGCCAAAAGATCATCACTATCTCATTAATAATTAATACGCATCACCTAAGCTTTTGTCAGCATTCATAAACAGTAGAAAAATCGCGTGATCACACCCAACAGTTTCGTCATAAAATTCAGTCGGGAAAGTAACGCCAACGGAAATTTCATTTCCAGCGTTCTCCGTTGGCTCCATTTTATTTTGTATAAGACCGGATTATAATTACTTTTTCCGTACAAAGCACATTCTTCCGTTTGACTGGACATTTTTTATAGCTCATCTGACGATGCGCAACGAAATGCATATCATCACCAGCCGTCGTTATTCGCTGCCCATGAGATGTGCTCGGCTTCCATTTATTTATTCGCCTTATGGTACTACGTCTTCACATTGCATGTTGAGAAGCAAAATAACGCCCGTGGAAGCTTGCGAAATACCCGAGATTGCGGAAATGCCGTACGTGCATACACGTCGAAAAGCTCGAGGTGCGCCTCTTTTGTAAATGGGACAAATGCGAGCCTTGGAAGCTTGTCGTTGTCGTCGTCGTCGTCGTCGTCGTCGTAGCTGTCAACCGCGGCATCTCACGTGCCGGGTCCATACACGCGTCTTCAACACGACCTCTCTCACCCTGCTATCCGCTTCCGTGCAGTACAGGTTAGCACTATATATGCTGCATACTGCAGGACTAAAACCCATAATACGAACCACTCTGCCGTATACCGAAGACGGCTCACAGCGGGAGGTTTACGTGACCTGCAATTGGCCGTTCACGAAAGGTCGCCAGCAGCACGTCACGCGATACAGCTGATCGTGTTACCGTGGTCCCTGCTTTGTCTCTCTCTCTCTCTCTTTACTCTGTGTCTACCGCAGTGTTCAGTCTCTCTCTCTGCGCTAGATTCTGGCTGATGCGACACGAATACGTCAACGATATACCCGAGCAATCTCTAATCTGCATCCCCAAAACTTGCGGCCCCTTGGGAGAGGCCTCGGGAGACCGTTTTGCCGCATTCTAGCAGCAGAAAGTGTCCTTCATCATGAGGTCCTCGGGGAATAGCGTTGAATGTCAATTACTGTTGAGATTTTCCATTTTGCTTCCCAGAGAAAGCTTT
Source organism: Clistopyga incitator (assembly GCA_947507545.1). Taxonomy (NCBI): domain Eukaryota; kingdom Metazoa; phylum Arthropoda; class Insecta; order Hymenoptera; family Ichneumonidae; genus Clistopyga; species Clistopyga incitator. Next base: position 10,416,830 of record OX382176.1, read on the forward strand.
GTTTTTATAAAATTCTTACTTCCGGAGATGATCATGTGACAAAACGCAAAATGGTTCGATACATTGAGAAATGTGGTTCGGAAGACCTCTATGTATGTATGTCATAACCGTGATCGGTACCACATTTGCGACCGTTCAAATTTAATTGCTACTCGGATTTGTTTAAATGACCTTAAACGTCCGCGAATACGTCGATGATATACACCTGAGCAATCTCAAATCTGCGTCCCCGAAACTCACGACTTCGTGAGAGAGGATTCGCGAAAGCGTTTTGCCGCATTATGGCAGAGAGTGTTCATGTGTTCTTAATGTGATAATCGGAGAATAGCGTTGAATGTTAATTACTGTTGGCATTTTCGATTTTGCTTCCTGCAGTAAGCTTTGCTTTTATAAAAAAATTCCTTCCGTGATTCTATACATTGTGAGAAGTAGCTGAGAAACATATGTATCTATGTATGTGGGTGGCCTACAGTTAACCATGATTGGTGCCGAATTTATCGATAGAGAAGTTCAAATTTTGTATCCACGCTAACTCCTGTAAATGTTGAGATATCTGAGTAGAATTAACAAATGAACTCCCTATAATTGAGAATTGTCAATGATGAGTTTGGTCAGACGAACGCTAAGCTGGTAAGTTTTGACGTTTACCAATAAGAACGAAAGAACTGCTGTCACACAAAAGAAAAGCTCTATGACGAAGCAACAGATGAAAACCTAATTGAGTGCCTGTTGAATACGCGTCATATTTTAATAACTTCGTTATTGTGATCTCGAAAAAAATGTAATGTTGTAGAGTTGCGAACGAGTGAACTCTCATCACCCCTCTCACGAAGGTTCGTTGTCAATGAGTGTAATAAAACACGATAGGTGCACTCTGCCGCCCATTGAAAATGTCAATTTAATTGGAGCACAGGTGCTCTGAAATTTCCAGGGGACCGTATTGATCGTCAGTGGTGCATAACGGAATCCGTTAAACCGGCAGCGATTGAATATTTGCCAATTAGCGCTTTGTTGTTTCAATGCGTATAAAAGAACGGACCTCAATGTCATTCGAATCCTGAGTTAGGCCGAAGAGTAGCAATAGCAGATATAGCAGCAGGAGTAGCAGCTTGGTTGAGACCCTTTCGACTCTGTTACCGGTTTAGTTGGATGGGAATCGCCGAAAGGAAATGGAATCGGGTGGCTTTCAATATTCCAAACTGACCACTAGACCCAGCAGCCTCGGGCTTGCCGTTTCTCCATTTATCATTGGATCGATATTAAATAAATGGGCAGAGGAATCCTCTGCTTTTGCTGTTCGTATCTTTCTCATAACTGCATCGGCAAAACCAATCAGCACCATTCTGTGAATGGAGCTATCTGTAACATACAGCAGAGATATTGAAAAACTGTTTTAATTGTTATTTGGTACACGATACAGATGTAACGACTCTAGGTAGAATTTTGTAAAAATTGTAAATTGTACCAGAGTTATGTGAAGTTAAAAAAATAACATGTTGGAAATAATGGGTACGGACTCGTGATCAGTGTGATCGATTTTCACTGGAATTAATAATATCACATTTACTCAAAATTAAACAAAAATAAAAGCGATACGTTTCAATTGCTCGGAATAAGGTTTTCATACATTCGAGAATACGTTTTCTTCAGTTTTTCTACAGGAATATAATCTAAAGAAACAATTGTTCTTCTTTTGTGTTTACGGCGTAGGATTTAATTGCAATAAGAGAAATAGTTGTTATATCTTGTACGTTGAGACGTTTCTCTTTAGCGTATCACGCATCTTCATGCAAAGGAGACATCTGTTGCATGGTAAAAGCTTTAAGATGGAGAAATGGAAAATTAATTTCGTGTTTATTAAATATACGAGCCATTTCAAAAGGCATAAAGCTTGTAGACCAAGGATTTAAATATTTATTCAATGTATACAAACGACGGCTGAGTTTGACTTTGAAGTTGGCTAAATATATGATTTTTAAATACGTGTATAGAAGTTTATCAACTGTACTTACCTTTTTTCTTGTTATTTTTAAGCGGTCTGAGCCCCAATACGAGACCATAATGCCACTTTCAAGTTCAATAGGCGAAGGGTATTTTACCTTCGTTGATCATCGAGCACCCTGTCCATTTTCCTCTTTCACTCTCTATCGTGTACTCACTTTTCTACCCGCCCCTCGTTTCACCTCTCGTTTGTACACATATGGCACTCGGATGTGATATAGTTACCGACGTCTGCCTATTATCCACCTTCGTATACGTACCTCTACTCACCACCCTTACCAGAGTGCACAGTCGACCGAGTTTCCTGCACCTCTACGGGACTCCTGAGTCTCGAGAGTTTCGTCGTAGCCAGAGGTTGCACCGCCTGCAAGCAAAACTCCCTATGCACTCACGAGAACAACGCGGTCAAGGCGTGCCTCTCACACCTTCAGTCCTCTCGGTTTTACCGCAATATGAGGTTCGTTAGGAACAACTAACGGCATAAAAATTGTCTCTACGAGTATCTAACCCACAGCATCCAACAGTCAAATGCTTTCACTCGGCCAATTCTTAACCCTTTTGCCTTTCGTTTTTTTTTTTTTAAATTCTGGCGGACTCACTATGTATAAAAGGTGAATGGCCCAGTCAGTGTCACTGCTGAAAATATGCAGAATATCAACAGACCCGCCAGTGCCTCATCATTATACTTTGGAGCAACGGTCTGTAAATTTGTTTTATTAAAGTAAGAAATATTCCATTCATTTTTTTTTTATTCCCATTTCCCCCTGTCTGCAGGCATTCCGCCTATTGCAGGGTCGGCCCGGGTCAGTAGCCAGTCCCCCCTGTGGACCTGGTCCGGATTAGTAACCAGGCCCCCATGGGGCCGCATCCGACTTCCGCCTCTACATCGCATTTGCCATGACATTGCTACCATGGGCATAGGGAAACTGCGGAAAACCTATGTCGATGTAGCCGGTGTCGAGATCGCCTCACGGCACCGGAGCTACGTCTCGTTTCGTCGAGAACGTAAACACGGACTACAGCTGTATACATGTGACCCCCACAGGTAGAGTACCTTAATTATCATTAATTACAACAAGAAAAATTGTGAGGAATGTTGTTATCGATCAAGTATTTTAAAGCCATAAGATGTTAAATATTCAACAGGCCATCAATTACAAACAAGGTTGTCCGACAATCACTTTAGTCTGGATCGACAACAGAGATGAAAAGTTATTAAACACACTGAACTTCCAAATATGAAGTAGCCTCTGAAACCAGTGTAAACTTTTGCATGGGACGTTAGATAATTAGAATCTGAAAGAGGAGCTTGGATTAACGAATTCATGAAGTAATCTATGTTCCGAAAATTATAAAACCTGATATAAAAATTTAGGAAACATTGTTCATCTGATGAAAAGTACAAAAATATGATATGATAGCATTAATATCGGTGAGAATACGTAAAAATTCAAAAATATTAGACATAGCTTGCTCTTCTTTCATAAACTTCACAAAGACTAGCCACAACAGTAGCGAGTGGGGATAGAAGATCGCGTCAATCGACGTCAGGGTTTATTCGTCTCGTGGCGGGCCGTCACTGGATGTCGTACTCTGTACCCGTCTCTTTTCTCAGCCTTAGGAGAGCAAGAGTTTGGCAAGGCTTTCTCTTATTTCATCGAATTCGCCGTCTTTTTCCCGTCGACTCTCCCTCGACTGCGTTCCACTTTTACCTTTTCACTTCCGCGCATTGCACATAGCTTTGCCTTTTCCCACCTTCCCGCTAGCTTCTTTTCACTGTCTTTCGGCGGAGCAGCGACGGAACTCGCTTTCCGATCGAGTGGCGTCGGGCCTCCAAAGTCGCGTCTCGTTTCTCTGGAAAGGGAAGAAGCCAGCAGCAGTTCAGTGTCGAGTGACAGAGGAGGACAGGAATAAGTGAGAGAAAACAAAAAAAAAAGGAATAAAAATAGAGAAGAAAATATAGAGCAGGTCTTCTTTCTTGAGACGCCGGCAATCTGCAGAATAAAAAAAATATAGATATACTGTAGGAACTATAAGGACACAGTAGACGCAGCAAACGGGAGAAGGAAAGGAGGGAAGAGCGCAGAGAGCAGAGAGTCTCGGGCAGAGCGGACGGCTGCTAAATTGAGGCTCTCCGACGTAGGAAGAGACAGGCAGCCCAGCGTCGTGGGACTTCCTAAGCATCGCCGGAGAACGTAACCACCTTCAAATTCAGTCCATTTCTCTTCTCTTTTCCTTCACCCTCGCTGAACGACCCAATCCCACCTTGAATGCGAAACGAAGCGAGACAACTGCGCAAATAGGAGTGAGAATATATATTTGGCCCGCACTTCTCTGTATAAACTATCGCGCAAAAGGAGGAAACCTCGTCGACGGAGAATAATTGTCCCGGAAGAATCAAAAACTCAACGTCGATTTCTCCTGTTCCGGATATAAGGGGATTTTCGTTAATGCCTTGCGCTCTCTCGTTTATCCGTAAATGATGTAGTCTTAATAATAGTGAAGCCGAGAGAATTGTAATGGAAATTGGAATTAGTGTACACCAACTTTTCCACGATAAAATGAGAACTGTTATTCTAGCATTTCATCGGAGACGTATTATTCTATCATTCTAACTCAACTAAGAATAAAACGAGCAATTTTTTTATAGTTTCAAAAGTCGTTAAAAAGACGGTAATGAAAGAAAAATTCTCAAATAGAAGACATCATTAACGTTGTCCCGAGTTAACGGAATGTCATTTATGTGGGCTGTGACGGTCGACAAAGGACTGTAAAGAAAGATACGCCAATCAAATTTGCTATCACGACAGAAAATTAAATCAGGTCTACCCAAATGGGCTGTTTATGAATTATTATGTAGACTTGCTATTCGACTCATATAACTGACAAACTGATTCAACAATTTTATTGCTATCGTAAAGTCTACACTTTAATCTGTGATCTCTTTAGTTGGTGAATTTTGTCCTCAAGGTTTTCGTGGTCGTAATTGTTATTAGAATTCAAGACTTGCGGATCATTGCCACGTCTATGTTCAGTATTATGCATTAGGGATACTGGATACTTCAATAACATCAAATGGTCTTAGAAATTTGGACATGAGTTGGGCCTGTCGAAATAAGATGGTCCAAAACATGAAGATGATTAAAATGCGGTGCAGATATTCTGGTCCCCTAAACACTATGTGTAACATTGAGACAACTACATTTACGTCAGTGGTATCCAATCTGCTTGAAAAACAAACAGTGTCGGGAATTTGAGCAATAAGCTGTGCATCGGTACAAAAAGTCATCAAAGAAACTGAAAATTGGTACAGCATGTCAAGTACATATTGTTTAACATTCAGCAATTAAGGATTTTCTTTCTTCTTTCGATTGGGATGTTCTTCTCAGGTCTGACTACTCTATTGACCATGCAGTAATTATTTTTTATGAAAAAATCAATTTTGCTGTGGAATCTTTTATTCCGCTTATTGTGATCCACCCCTCTTCATACCCCAAAGGGGTTAAATCCAAGACTCGTGTCTTGATGTATCAAAAGAAAATCGCGCATATAAAATGGAAGCGTCATTCTACGCTGCATAACTATTGTTTATTTAGATCATTCCATTTAGATCGAAATATATAATATGGAGAAATATGATATTACTTCAGACAATCAGCGAATAATTATAGCGAATGTATCTATGTATATATTTCTCGCATCTATCACAGATTATCGTTACGCAGTGAAACGAAGTTTATTTCCACCAGTGATTGGTTCGAGCCAAACTTTGGTGTGCGAAAAATCTGGGCCGACGAAAAGAAAAAAAAAATTCAAGGAACTTTCAAAGTTCAAAAATCTATTGTGAATGAACGACTGACGCTACAATACTCGTTTTAGTCTTAAATAGGTATTTTACTTGAAACTATCTTATCACAATAGTTACAAGTTGTTCAACAAACGTATAATTTTAGAGATATTAGGCGTTAACTTTGAAAAAAGTGGTCAAAACGCAAAACTCGAGTAAGAGAGTCTTGAAGCGTCTTGTCAGCTCGGTCCGTAATAGTATAGGTTTAGGTAGAAAGTAAATGTACTTGTCTCGACCCGCTACCGCGACTCTTAATACAATGAGGAAGTTTCCGGCTTATGTCTCAAATGTTTGTCAAGCAATTCTAGACGTTGCTACAAACACCGCAGGGCAAAAACTATGACATTTATCGTTTCACATGATTTCAACATCCTATGAACAATACGATAGCGAATAGAATACGAAGTTTCGCTGGTATCCATTCGAATTACAAGATTTTCAACGTTAGCTTCGTCACTTTCCTTTCGTCAACTGCAAAATAAATGAGCGCTGAAAAACTGGCGGAGTAAGAAGACGCAATTTGCATACTGTCGTTGCATCGCAGGCGATGAGCGAAAACTGATCCATTGGTCGGAATACCTGTAATTAGGACATTAAATGAGTTTTTGATAAATCACCTGCACACAAATCACTAACAGATTTTCTCCGCCATAACCTTTAATTTGATCCGCATGGAGCTTTGCCTTGGTGAATCTCTCTTAAGTAGCAATCTCTACGTCATCTCGATCAATCTAATGAAAACCGCGGAATATGAATGGCGGTCTCATTATATCCGGACCCACCGCATGAGGATGATGGCACCCGATGGCAAAATTACCCACATCACAAAAGCATCCACTACCTCACATCGCTTCCCATTATCCACCCTTGAATATTGCATACTGCATTTGACATAAATACGCATGCGTTTCATTATTCCATCACTTATACATAAAGAATGGCAAATCCTGAACGTCGGACGTATATTATTCATGTATATCCATAAATCATTTTATTATCAGAGTAAATTTCATCTTCTCGGCCATCCGAATGTCCGCAGAGTCGTGTCCGCGATATCCTGAAATGAGCAAACCTCTCTTCTTTGATTTCTGTTTCTGTCTAGCTGTAGAGTTATTTCATTCCGAACCTCATATTCGTATATGAGTCATCCTGTAGTGTGGGATCGTTTGAAGTTGTCATGTGACAAATTGTAGCTCGGAAATCTTAACATTCTTGTCCAGAGTCCGTTATCAGAAAATTTTGCGTGCACTTTAACCATTTCTGTTTACTAAATCTTTTCAATACTCAAAATCTGTAAGATTTTGATGATGTGACGAAATGTTTTAAAAATTTTGCTATCAATGCCTAAGTACTAGTTAAATTTGGCGGTAAAAATCGAAAATTCAATTTTTACGTTAGAAAATGATTAGTTTACTAAATTTTCGAGTACCTAACTTTGAAAATAAAGTGTTCCGGAGCAGTAAAATGAGGTTACTATTGAAAAATATACGAAAACAGTCGGAGTTGATAGAAAATGTTTTGTAAATGAAATCCTGTATTTTCCTCTTTAGGTTGAACACATATGTATTACATCGCACTGCAAAGTGCGTTTTTCTCCGCGTCGAGAGAATCCCCACAAACATATGATTGCGAAGAATTTATAGTGAGTAAGAGTCGCTTGCGCCATGCGAACCATGAAAGCACCGCTTCCGAATCGCGTGTCTTGGCATAATCCCTCTAGTTTCATTCTTTTACCTCGTTTTGCTGTTCCGTTGCTTTTTTCGTCGACACTGGTTGTTTCCGTGTTTGCACGATTTCCAGTGGTGCTGAAATAAAAAAAAAAAAAAAACGTAAATATACCAGTAGCAGGCAACGGGCGTGAGAGGCGCAATAAAATGTACTTTGCCTGTGTGGAGTTCAGGATGTAAAAATTCAGAAAAAAATTAAATTGCATCTTTTATTAATTTATAACCACTACCAGCAGATTTTTCGTTGGTTCTAGGAAAAATCCGGAATCGCAAGTGTCCCATTATTGCATTCAAATTGCGTGCTAAGTTTCTAGTTCTGACCCGGAAATTTATTCGAGCTGAGGTGAAGAGAATTATTAATTTTTATTTCCAAAATCGCATAAAATCAAAATGCTTGTGCCAATCTTCAACGAATGTGTGATTAAAATTTGACCTGATTTGGTCGAGTGGTTTAAGAAATACGGTAGCATGAATTGTAACTTCTCTATCACATACACAAAAACACGAAAAAATATCAATATGTGTACAGGAACATTTGTTCTGCAATGGAAATATCGAAATAGAAATTCATGAAATCAAAGTTTCCTGCATGTGAAAGCAAACATTTTGTCACTTTTTTTTTTGTTCATCAAGCTGGGTATGATTTTAATTAGTAGTAACGATAATTGTCGTCTTGAAGCAACGTTTGATTACATCAGAATTCGATTACGACGATGGATCGACCTGAAAAATACAAAACGAACTAACTGAAAATGAATGTTCTTGTTTCATTATGATTCACGCCCATCGACTCAGTTTGCCATTGCCTATAACGTAGTTCTTCAAATTCCAGCAATTTTTGTTAAGATGAATCACAGTAATCTTCCGAAAGAAGAGTGAATTCGAACAGCACATTATCAAGCTAAAGTTCGTCTCCTTCGTTTGAGCTTGCGAAGAGTTGACTCTATGATTCATGTCCTTCAAGTGGTTATATATAACTGGCACGACCAATCTCTAGAGATACTGAAAAGCGACGATGTCTTTTCCGTTAGCTTCTATCCCGCGTCGTTGTCCTAATCAGACGATCCTCTGTTCTCGGTTAATCGAAATATTAAGCTCGATCGAATTTCTCGAGTATTCATTGTTGTCAGAAATTAACCAGTTCAGCCGACTGAAACGTTAAATAAAAACACGGTTGAGGGCCTACCACAGGAGTTCATGGATGCTGAGCTTTTCATCATATCGTTCACGATATTCTTGTTTCCACGGTCTCGAAATTCCGCACACCTTGGTGATGTTCATGGTTGCGTGGCAATGATCGATCAAACAATGCCTCTGTTAAGCCACATTCATTCATTATCCCACAATCGTCAGTGGCTCGTGCGACAAAAGAAGAAAGATCGAACGACGATGAAACGATGTACTCACAACGCGGTTCACCACATCGCTCGTCGTCAGCAAACCGCGAACAAAAAACAAAGCGATAAAAACGTCTCCGGGTAATTGGCACTGTCGTTCGCTCGGATGTACAGTCTCGACGACGTCGAGGCCAAAGTTCACGGTGATTTTCCGGTCGAAGGAAGCGAGACAAAGAGGCTCACTACGATGGTGAGCACTGCGGTAGCTATATGAATGACGTACAATGGACGTACGAGAGAACAGCAGGTGAAAAGGGATACAGAGAACTGGTACCACGCAGTGGCAACTAGCTGGGATTCTTTAGAGGGACGGATATGGATAAAGAAGAGGCTGCGAAAAAGAAGAGTATGGGACAAAACGAACAAAAACAAAAAGAACGAATCGCACCGAGCTCATAGAATAGCACAGGGGCGACGCGACAACAGAGTGGACTACATTGGTGCAGATGTAGGACCGAGAGTGGCGCTCGCGATTTTGCATACAAAGAAAAGAAAGGGGCCTCTCGGGACAATTAAATGCTCAAGCACATTTTTCAACTCTTGTAAGAGCTCAAGTGACTGTTGAATTGATCGATTCAGAAGAGCGATATTTCACTCTTGAAAAAACAATATAAATGAATAATCCCGCGAGCATATGGCGTACGAATCGCACAGCGAGTACCTTCATGATCATGGAGCTAAATGATGTATCGAGTGAAATGAAGAAAAGGGGTACAACGAGGGCAAAGAGAGCCTGGGAACTGAAGAATGCACATTGTACATGGGGATATTGAATTGACTGCGTGATCATATACAAGAATTGCGAATTGTCGAATGGAAAACGTACAACATCGCACATCTCGAGGAAGCTGATACCGGAGGATCGAACAATAAGTATTTGATCCTGCGATGTTATATCTTTGGTCCTTGGTGCTTAATATGTCTCGATTCTACATCTGTTCTACCATACTCCGGTGTGTATTGATCCTCTCTGTAAACAGCTACGTAAGCGTTCATCGACCTGATGCGGTAAACCTCAATTTGGTGGATATGGGACTGTTTGGACAGGAACTCATGCGAGAGAGTTGCTGCACAACTGGCATGGAGGATCGCACCGCGTGTTATGTGGCCATCGATTGTGGTGGGGTTCAGGAAAAATTACATTTTTCTCATCGTGTACCTTAAGTAACAATGAAGAGATTGTGATTGAAGCTGTGTCAGACTTTTTCGAATGATGGTCCCATGTGGCTCGCAAATCGGCACAATTCGGAGATTCAACGTCATTGCCAGCATCGGAAATTTTCATCTTTGAAGTTATCTATACGGTCAACTTCCATATAATATCAACGTAAACGTCTATCCCTTTACGAGTTTAGTATCTCCCCTTACAATTATGGTCTCCTGCGTTGGTCAAGCATTTGATACGATTCACCTCTAACTTTGATCACGAGGCATATTTACCGTTGTTCAAAATCTGATAGGGCCCATAAAGTTAGGCGAGCGGAATTAAGCAAATATAACCGGTGTCTTCGACCCAGAAATGGTTATAATCTGAAGTTTGATGTGACAAGAGGCAACAATGGCCTGTTTAAAAGAAATCAGATTAAGGACTCATCAGGCACGATCTTCAGAGTTCGGTTTTACTCCAGATCAGACCAAGTTTGCTGAGCTCAATCATATGTCACAAACTGATACCTCAAACGCCTTGTTTCGACATTAGGCAATCTGTATCTATGTCTCCTCTGGATGTTTATAGCATCATTTATTCTAATACGTTTGAATTTAAGGGTGCAATATTGCCACTAACAACGAACATCGTATAAAGCAAAGCCCGTGAACCATTATTTATTGCGCGTTTGTGTGGTCGAATCAAGTGCAAAAGCTTGAGTCACCGGCGGAGCGATAATTCACCTGTAAAATTATACACACACATAGTGCTGCACACATACAAGCGTACAGATGTTTTTTTTTTCTTTTCAAGCGTGAAAGAAACAAAGTGACTGAGGGAGAGTAAAAAAAGAGGCTCGCAGGGTGTGACTAGCCAAAGGAACGACGCTTGGCTGAACCGGATGTGCGTGTATGTGGGATGTTAGGCTAGGATTGTGTGGGAAAATAGAGAACGAGAGAACGAAGGACTCAGCGATAACACGATGTTACGGCTGCAATGCCCGATGCTCTTAACCTTTCCCTTTTTCTCTATCTTTCTGCAAGCGCAGAGAAGAATACACAGAGAACGCAACTCGGCTGTTATTTTGTTTGCCGACTTCCGCCGTTTTAATTCAGCGGCGGTGGCTGTGAAAGAATTGAACCACGCGCCGGCTCGTGCTCACACGGTGAAATTGTGCAAGCTCGTATATAGGTATATCACTCACACTGTATGAGCAGCAATTTGAACTTGCTTCGTCTACACCACTGTTCTGCAATTTTCTTTTCACCACAAATATGGCTGTCAATTGAACTTGGGACAATCCCGATACGAACCATCGATTCATTTCCGAAATTTCATTTCGCGTACTTCCCAATTAGTCATTATCCACTGTACCTTTCACATTATTAGCTTATGAAACCGCCGGTTTCCATTGTTACGCTCTATTTATTAACTCCTACTAGGGTTTTTGTTAAGCAAGCTTGTATTTGAGTAGAATAATATCGTGTTATGCATAATGATCCAGTTCGGAGAACAAAGCATCCATTCTATTCTTTTAACTCAATAACTCAATGTTGCCCCTTTCAATCGACCATCCATCTCATAGGTTTTATCTATTTTCTTTACGAAAACGTAATGATGATAATAATAATGATATGTTGCGATGCAGTAATAGATGATATGAGGGAAAATTATTCAGCAGCCGACAAAATGATTCCTCTTGCGGCAAAACAAAGTGACACATTTCGAATATATCCCTACGCAATTCTGATCCACCATAAGACTTCAGTGAAAGACTTGAGCAAAGGGGAACTTGGGATATACAAATGACGCGCAGCATTTCTCACGTCTAGCCCCTGGAGAATAAAAAAAAGACAAGATTCGTCCGCATAACCCTTGTCAAAGGAAATCTTTCAATCTTCCTATTGTATCTCTATATGTTCATGCGTATCTGACCGTATTTGTATATAACCTTGCTAGAAAGATTTTTCAATGCTCCTCTATTTCCTCCAGGAAACACGAATCTTTTGCATTTTCAACTTCTCTTGCAGATTCAAATTTCTCTAAACTACCGTAACTCATAGTTTGAAAGGGGATAAAATTGCTTGTTGACACTTCGTCTCACAGTGTGTCGTACGGAAAGGGGAATTTTACTTACTACCCAGAAATATTATGCTTTTCCTTTACGAGTGGATTCTTCGCACTGCATGCACATCCATAGAATACCATGCCTGCCAACCGATTGATATGATTCACCTCTTACTACGGTATATCATTTCCGCTATAGAAAAGCTACCCCAGCTTCATGCACAATCGACGAATTATCCTCGGAGGCTTCCACTTGGCACGAGCTGCTATATGAATGTCATGAAATATTGGAATTCGTTTTTCTCGCCACCCTCATTCTCAAACCCTGAAGAAAGAATATACGGCACGCGGCTCTACTTTTCCCACATCGAAATCCCGTACACTCGCCTACACCCAATTTCGACGCGATAAAGGGGATGAAACCAATTTTGGAAAATATATGTTTCGCGCAATTTTTCCCGTAGGAAAATGTTTAAGTTTGTCAAACAAAACTGTGCGTTTCCAAAGTCGTCGATTACAGAAAACAATTCATCGATACATGCGCCGAGGGATCTGGAAATTTTTGTTGTTGTATATGCCACGATTTCGTACATCCAAAACGTTGATATTTAAAGATGAATTAAACATAGTTTTTCGTTGTTCGTTTCATCGGTCAGTCTTTTCATTTCAAATACTTCCAATGGAAAAAAGGCTGGAAAATAAAACCGAAATCGTGGCGTTTACCTCAGTGCGACTTTCACAATAGTTGATAGCTAGCCACTGAAAACTCGAGTTCGGTCGTTGGTCCTGCGTCAATACCGCATCGTTCATTTCTCGGCTAGACTCGTTTCGCGATGCGAAACTCGACCGCGCGTGCCAGCGACGAAAGGAAAGCCTTTGTACCCATTCTCCATCCCTTGTGGAAGATATTCAGTCGCGTGGGCACATTTTGGCGACATGCAGGAGATAAAGGAAACGAAATAAGAAGTACAGAACAAAAGGAAGAAGAAGAAGAAATAAATGAAAAGCAAGAAGCCGAAAGAGAAGAAAGGGACGTAAGAGAGCCAAACAAGCAGCGGAAAAAACTGATAAAGGAGCGAAAAAGTAAACGCCACCCATACAGGCGTAAATATACACGTACTGTACTGTAGTAAAATACATAGAGAGAAAATCGAGTCGAACAAAGCAAGCCGCTGAGACTACACAGAACTTGCTCTACCCGTTCGCTTCTAGTTCGCTGGTCATAAGAAAATGCAATAGTTTCGCGTAGTTTAAAAGCAGAAACTAGTGAAGGAAAGTCGCGAGGACAGGGGAAGGGCGGGGTTCGCGCAACCCTTCCTTTCTTTTCTTTCTATACTGCCGCCACCACCGTCTCACATTGTATCTACTCCATGTCGGCTCTTTCTCTCTCTCTCTCTCTCCTTGGCTTCTTTGACTTCCTAGTTGTCCACGTTCCTCTCTTCCTCGTATGCCAAGAACAGCTTTGCTACGAAAGTGGCTGAACTGATGCGGAAGTTTCGAGTTTCCAGCTCGTTTTCTGTGTTACGACAATACAGACCTGAAACCCGTACATACCATACTCTTGGGCTGACCGAGGCGCCGCGCAGAATATAAGGATACACCATGGCAAACGAACAAAAAAAAACGAGGTCACATGTATAAACCTAACGGCCGAGGCTCTTCTTTCTAGAGGCGGAAAAAATAAGCCTGCCCGGAGCTTTGAACACAGCAAATTTCTGGGCACGACAATGCGAAGGTCTTGAAAGAGGATTGAAACAAAAAGGGACGTTAAAGGCTCCCGATAAAGAAGAACAGTGAATTTAGTAGTTTCACTTGAGTTTATTACTTGAAAAGGTGGACCGGAGAAAAATGAAGACGTGAATGAAAATCATATTTTTCGACAATTGATTAGAATCAAATATTCACAGTTTTTCATAATACCATGGTATTAAAAAATCTCATGCAAATACTTGGAGTGCCTGAAACAAAGGTAATTTATTTTTTGCGGTTAATCTCCAAAATTTTATCGCCATCGTCAAAAAAATGCAGTTTCGGAAAGACCTGCATGTTTGCGATGTGATTTGAAAAATTTAGGATAAGTTCGTTATTAGATCATCCATATTTCTATTCATCGGATAAGTCCCGATGAATAAGACTGCACAACATAGATCAAATTAGTTTTAAACCCGACAGAACCTAAGTCTTTGACTTGAAATGCGAACGTGAGCGTGTTTCTCTATTCTAGTGGCCTTTCTAAAAGAGGGTCGATTCGATTCACTTGGGAACGTGTCACATGTATTTGAACCTTGTCGATGTATCAAGAATTTTATCTGCACCTTATGCGACGACAATTCTCGAGCCATCTGTGCAGTCTTTCCGCTTCTATCTCTCTCAATATCTTACCGATTTATTATTATTATTTACACACACACACACACACACATTCTCGGTTAATGTTTACAGGACCCATACTTTGTGCAGTCGATCAGTATGCCGAGTTCATCCGAGTGGTATAAGAGATCGGGCAGCACAGCAAATTGATATTTATTCCTGCCACGTAGTTGAAGCCTTGATACGAGCCTCTTTCGCGCCTTCGCCCTTCTAATGCTGTCAATGTTTATAGGACTGCATACAAATTCCGCAGGCTTTCGGATCTCTTCATGGGTTTAGCATCCCTGGGCCGCGCGTGTAGTTATGCAGTAGGCGCTGTGCACAGCTCGATCAACTCACTTATTCATCCCGCGCCGAAGAACGCAGAGCTTTACGCAGTACTGTCTGAATATATACCTAACTTACGCTTCGCAGAATTACCAGATAAAAATCGGATTTTTTCTTTTCTTTTCGCCTTTCATGTGGTTTATTTGTCCGCAATAGAACAAAGCTGCTGCAGCAGTATGTTTCGTTTACGGTGCCACGAAGAACGCGATGACGTTTAAAAAATTAATGGAAAAACCTTAAGGGCTTAAATTGAACCATTTCTTAAGATCACCGCTCGATTTTTTTCAAACTATTCAAAAAAAATTATTGTTCCGTTCCCAGCAGAGTATCTGTACTTTTACGTGTCTTTTAAGTCAGGTCCGTTTTTACACATTTCTGAAAAGAGATTTTTGTTGGTTTCAGCCTTTGATAAATCAGGCTTACCTATATTCAGAATTTGAAAAAGTCTACTGAATACAAAACTCAGTGATATTAAAAAAAATTACCGGATACAAATCCGTATATATATACCGTCAATGCCGTTTCTATAAAACAGTAATGCATTATGATGTATGTAATTACAGTCGGTGGCAGTATTTTGACGGGTTTCCATACTGCAAAGTTTGATTTATATGAATGCAACAAAAGAACATTCTGTAGTTTCATTAACGTGACACTTACAATTGATTTATTAAACATTGGATAAATTTGAATAGATTTTTAAACAATGAATAAATTTGCATAGATTTATTAAACAATTGAAGTAAATGAAGGAGAGCGGTGAAATGAATAAATTCAATCCAACCCATTCACCATTTTGATAACGCGTGATGTTATTATTTCCATTGTAATATTACTTTTTATTGTGGGAAAAAAAATAAAAATAAAAAAAAAAAAACAATACAAGAGATTTCATAGAGTATTATTTTTCAGAAACGTCCCAGAATATTTCACGTTATAATTCGAAATGAGTTGAAGTGTGTAGCTCCGTGTCCTTACAACAATTTTTTATTTGTGGCAACGACAGATTCACTGGGAAGAGTGACAATATTTTTCCGATTCTCACAATAGTAATTACATTGTTCAACAGCTAGAATTATTGTTTATGCATTGGTAAAACTATAAAAAACATGAACGGTATAAAAAAATGTACTTTGTGAGCTTTTTTTTCTGTGAATAGAAACATGGTGGTAACATTTCATTCGTGTAACAAGGAAAGTAAAAATTATTCATTACCTTTTAGCGTACTACAAATGTAGAGAGAGCTGTATGCAACATAACGCGTGTGAAAAAAAAGTAAGAACAAAACACACACCCACAATACTAAGTTGCATATAGGTGTCTTCTTTTCATTTACTACAATTTATATTATGAAGCTTCCATATAGGTACCGTTATGAAAACTTTTGATCTACAAGAAGTTACGGACAGCAAGAGACTTATTGAACTACAAATGCCCGACGGGTACCTCGGCTGTGCGTAGTCCAGAAACTCGCACTCCTCCCTTATTTCAAGTACGACAGAAAGCATAGGCATAGGTATAAAAGTCAGAACAAGTTCGACGATATTCTGTTTGCTTTTAACAAGCAAAACTGTTAAAAGTGAACATTCATGTAATTGCTTAATGAAAAAAATAGGAACCCAATTTCTGTAATCGTATTACTAAAATCGATGCGATTCATATTTCAAAAAAAATTATAACGTGTGTCTTCAATTGGATATTGGATTAATATGAATTCCACATATGGGATGCCATTGAGGATAACTATTTGGGTGTAAATTTCACAAGAAGGAGTCGAGTCGTTAAAATTAAGATTGTCCGCCTTGAATCTTCTACAGATGTCTAATATACTATCCGATAAACCTTCATAATTTTCTTTTTTAATTTTAAGTTATTCCAATTGTATGAGAACTTTGGTTTTCCCTTTTGGAATTTCCCTAAGTGAGGTAGTACAGTGGAACCTCGCACATAGCTTCTCCTTAAACAAGCAAAATGTTGATCGAAACATTCATTTCACATATAAGTGACTTTGTAGATAAAAATTAATAAGAGCAACCTCCTATTTTGCAGGTATTTTTTCATGTAGATGCATACGTACTCGTATAAATTGTACACTGGAACACAGTCACATTCTCTAACAAGCATTCTTATTTTTTCATTTTTGTCTCTTTTTCACTCGTAAAATACTGGCGTGTCATTCGTACCGCTCCTGGCGAAGTCTTTTACTTTTTATTTGCTTTTTATCCTCTGCCCCGGGCATTTTTTTGTTATACCTTATTCGCTTCTCGTTCTCTCCAGTTTGTACCCTGCACTCGTACGTATATCCTGCCCCTGGCGCATTAAATGTTGCACGTGTATGCGCAGAAGCGGTCTATTCGGCAGACATACACAAACACACAATCAGACACACACACACACACATACAGTTGCGCGATACGCGCCACCTGAGTTTTTTCGTTGGCTTTACGGTACCCGCACGCAGGATCTCCTTTATCTCTCGGATTATCACATCTTCCGGGGGTGCTCGCTAATGCGGTCATATTTCCTTGGATTCTTTATTTTATTTTTTTGCGGACGAGAATAAAAGGTACCTCACCGCATTCTGTCTTGCAACTACCAGGTTTCAGTGAATGTATATTCTCTTCGCTGTATAAACGAGTAAAGGATGCAGAAACTAGAAGAAGAAAAAAGTGCACCTGACAAAACCTCGTAAAGGGTTTTCCGATTTTCGACACTTCCCAATTTCTGGTACCACCGATCCACGTAATCAAATAGTTGTAATACTTCTAGTGGTCTAAAATAGCAGCGAAATATTTTCGAGATTTCCAAATATGACGACTTGTGCGTCACAAAAAGGATAGTGAAAACACATCTACAGATTTTACGGAATTTTCGGCACGTCGTTTATTTGGAGACACTTTGAGCTATTTTTCTCGATTTCGAAATTCCGATAGCGCTTTTCGGTCTCCACTTTTGCTGCTGGGCTCCATATTCGGTATGGTAAACATGTTTTGAAATCCATTTTGGTTGTTTTATTCCATTATCTGTACTAGCACTAATGACACGGAATACAGTCACGATATTTTTTATAACAAAGTCGTGCTAAATATATTATTTTCCCATAAAGGGCACAAATTCAATTAATCAACGAGAGTAGCTCCAAAATTCGTCGAAGCAACAACCATCCACTTCGCTGGATGTTTTTGCGCTGCGTTAATATTTTTTAAGAGATTGTCTATTTTTTAGCAATAACGCGATGATTCAAAAAGTTGTGGAGGGTAAAAAATTTTGGATCGGGTTGTTTATTGGTGACCCGATAACTTTCCCACGGTAACTCTCACTTCCATAGATTTTAGGCCGTGGCGGAGCATTTATTTTCGATTCATCGATGAAGTTATGTGCGTCCCTGGCTTTCACCAAATACCATATATATCCATATATATGTATATATACAAATGTTCGGGAATTTTCTGGCTTGACGCGCCTCAACTATTCGTTCGCTGTCGGTCTGGTCATCTGTATGGGTCGCTACATTTTCATTTGACGGCGTTGAACACACGGCTGAGGTTCAACGGCAGACTACTGGACGCCACTCGTTCCCATCGACGCAGGACTATATTTTTATTCGCAGCGCAAACTTTTTTTCTCGAATCTCCGAGCATGTTCTCAATAGGTTAGATTTTTGTGGAACAAGCAGAAAACTCCGTATGCAAGAAGCTCTTTCATTCCATTGGATTATGTAGAGATTAAATTATTATGGGCCCATTAAAAAAACCAAATAGTTGAATTCACAAAAGTATTCGATAGGCACATTATTATTCTCGTTACATTTTTAACGCACATTTCATGTCAATGGCTCCCCGCGATGAAATGATGGTACGTCGACGAAAAATACACTGCGAAAAATAATTCGTAAAATACACATGGACAAATTAACCCGAATCGTTGATTTGCATTACCCAAATAAATGGCGCCAAAATTGCATCAATCAGCTGCGGGCCCATTGGTTATTTCTTCTCTCTCTCTCTCTCTCTCCTAACTTTAATTTTGATAATACATTGAGATTGGAAGTCCAAATTAAGGAAGACGCTTAATTTTTGAATTTGTACAATTATTTTTTTTTGTTATCTGGTCGGTGCGCCGAGGGACCTCTCTATCCTATTATCTCGTCCTGCCGGTTTTTTTTCCGCTCCCTGTAGCCGATGGCAAGGTTGGCCAACGTTGTGCAGTCCTCGCAATGAGAGTCGTTTCGTCTCTGGAGCTTTTTATAGGCACGAGGGCGAAGTTTCCCGTGTTCTCGTGGTTGCCTGCTGCTGTTTTTTTTTTCTGTGTTTTGTTTTTTTTTACTCGTAGTCCTAGGTCGGCTCGTTACCCACTCGCGTACGTTCTTATCTAGGTCTCGAAAAATAAAGAGAGAGAGAGATTATACGTTGAGGACATTGAACGGAGGCTGACTGACAAGCGGAACAAGTATAATTAGCGACAGAGAGATGGAGAGTTGAGCAATGTCGAAGGAAAATCTTCTTGCCCTGTCTGCCTCGGATCCCTTCCTCTCCATCTCTCGATTTTCCTCACCCCACATGATCCCTCAGGGGCGTGCTGGATGCCCCTGAGAAAATGTAGTACCTGTATTCATCGCAGCCGCCTTCTATCTCTTGGCGAACTCGCTCATCGGGCTACAAGTTGTCTCGAAAAAAATTCACAAAGCTGATATGACAATTTTTTTGTTTCCGTTGTCACCGCAATGATATGCGACGCAAAGTCTATAGACGATAAGGCCGGTCTTCTCGGCATATATATATAATATATATATATATGCCTCGGCAGCCCTCTTTATTTTTCTCTCCCCAGGCGCTGCAATATCAGAGACCGAAAATGAGAGAGGGGTGTTCGGCACGACGAAAGAAACATAAATTTTCAAATAAACCTGCACCTATATAATATGTAATAGCCTTAGACATTCGAGCGATAAATTTGTTAAGTTCCTGTCGGGGCGTAGTACAACCGAACGATATTATAGCGGCACCTCGATCCCTATCGTTAAATTTTCATTCCCTATTAACTTATCCAGATGCGGAGAAATAAAATTACGCGCGGTCGCAGAACGCGGATAACGTGAAGTCAATTGCAATCGTATTAGAAGGGAAACGAAGTCGAGGTACAAATTTCCTCGTTGTGCTTCGTTCGCATTACCCGCGCTGTGTGTAATGTGCTCACACCTACGTAACTGTGAAAACCAGTGGAAGGAGTATTATAACGACCGAATATCTTTCCGGCGACCCTATAAATTCCCTGAGACGTACGAGGACACCGTGCGCGATATCCTTCCTTCGCAAACGAGGTTCTTCATCATCCTCGAGAGGGAAAGACCGGAACGAGAGAACGCGGAACATACTCATCCGCTTGTATCGTACTTGGTTCGTCTCCTCGTTGTTCGCCGACGAATTCGCCAAGACGACGTCGACGACGAACTCTCATGAAATCTCAGCGACTGATAATGCACTTTACGGCAAAATCGAGCAAACCCGACCGAAGTCTCGCGTTACCAGAGCTTCGAGTCGAGGCGAACTTTTAGCGATAACTCAGAGAGATCTCGGCAGGCCACCAGCAGAAAAGCACCAGTGGTGGAATACGTTGTCGCCGAAGCTATAACGTTCCTTACGCTCTTCTCCTCGTTGCCGTTGTCGTTTTCGTTGTCATTCGGATAGATAGTGAAGAGACACGTTCGACTGGTAGAATCGCTATATTCTGTCTCTGTGTAGGTCGCACAGATTCACGAAAAGGAGAACCAACTGCTCTACCCCCTTATTTCCTATCCTCGTTCATCCACGATGGTAAATCTGTTTGTTACCCCGCTTGATTTACTGGCATTTCAAAGAACGTGCGGTCAAACGGATGTGCGACAGGACTGTGGGACGGGCTGTCTTTTGTACCTCTTAAGATCTGCCATGACTTACCAAGAAAACCACAAAGCAACTGCTGTACGTTGTGTCCGTTAAGTGTCCCGCGAGTTATTCCGCGTTATTCCGGAATGACAATGTCCCGGACCCCACGAGACTTCGTCATCCTCAGAAATTCCGGAGCAGATTGTTTAGCTCTGACATTTTGTTCGTAAATCTGTTTAGTCAACTTCGTGCGCTTGCTGTATTGTGCTAAGGTATGTCTGACTCGTTGTTGGATAAAGGGAATTGCTTCAATTATTCGCTATTATGCCATCGCACTTCATCAGAAATCTGACTGTTACGCTTTTTGAAGACAGATCATTCACTTGACTCCATCTCAAAAAGCCTTTCTCCAACGAATGCTAAAACTTCTTGTAGACACCTGTTCGACAAGTGATACCAAGTCAAGAAGTAATTTTCTACCTTATCGTCGATCCGTTAATCCGGATAAATCCGTTTGTTACTTCCTTTGATTCACTGCCTTTTCGGCGCCGGAAAATAAAAAAAGACGTCACAGCCATTTTTGCTGCACTCGTGCCCCTTAAGATGTACATCGACTTGTAAAGACATTCTTTTAGCGCCCGGTATATATATTGCAAATTATGTTTGCTGGGAGTTATTCCTCCGGAATGATGATAAGCCACATTGTTCACAATGAAACTTCGTCGGTAACCTTGCTGAATTTTTTTCCGACGTCGATCGACAAAGGCGGAAAAATGACACTAACATATTTAACGTACCGTACACATATATATACTTATCGGATGAACGCCCTTTCAAAAACGCCAACGCGGTTTTCCTTCCACATAGCGTCGCGTCGTCCAAGATTCTTTCCGTTCATGAAGATTTATTTCCCGAGCCATGAAAATACGTTTATACATTGTCGGGGACGAAATGCCATTGTCCGCATCCCCTGCATTCAACTCCTCATTTACCTTCATTTTTAAGTAAATATTTCAAGGAGAGCTTTCACTCGAGCGCCGTTGCTACGGAAGAGTTATTACCAGCCGGGCATTAGTTATCCGGTGCGCGTCATGAACGCTGTTAATAAACGAGCCGGGAAATTGGATCCTGACGTGGAGATGCCTGGACGGTTTCCGAGGATGAAGAAAATCACCCCGCCGAAGAAAGGAAACTCTCCCTCCCACTACTCATCGCTTTCGTCTCTATTAATTTCTCCGATTGTCTATGTTGTGGTTCAAGATTTATTTATTGCAACAACTTTCGTGTGGCGTTATAATAATCTTATCTAATTTATGTTTACATTACTTTACATAACGCGATCTTATTACGCATCAACAGTTTTTTTATATTTTTTCTTGTGCGCTGTACTACATTCAATAACTATCTAAACGTAATGAAAACGTCCATAATTTAACGATAAATGTACTAAAGAGGTTTTCACTTTACTCTCTCCGTAAAGTTTCATCATGCGAATTCCCCAGCGGACCCTGAGGATCCCCACCGTTTTCCACATCGCAAGAGTGCATAGCAGTTCTACAAGAGAAAAAGTCTCGCACCATATACATTGTACATCCCTAGCATGAAACACACCGCGTTGACCGCGTCGGCCCCGAACGGTTATTAAAACTTCGTTACGAACTTCCAAGTTCGGTTGCGGACTACAGTGTAGAAGCGCGGAAATCCGGTGGAGGTCGAAATGGAAAAAAAAAGCGTAAGAAAAATTTCAACTCATTGGAAGAAGCGGGGGTAGCAGTGACGGTCTTCCGGAACACCACGCGAACTTTTCCGCAAAGCTCGACTCGCGTTATATTAAAAGAAAAATAATTAGGAACTCGGTTCGCTGCGGCATAGCTCTAGAATGATTTTTATTTTCATTCTTTTTCTAATTAACCGCTTCAAATTTCGTCGAACTCTCGCGTCAACGAATCTTATATCGCGGGTCCGCACTACCCTCGCAAAAAATGAAAGAATGAAAACAGCATTCCCTGGAAATTAAAAGAGTCTTGAATTATGGCATTCCAAGACTGGCGTGTTATTGGAATAAGACGTTCCGAACAATATTTCGCCGATATAAAGAAACTATTGAAAATCACTCTGAAAATGAAAAACCTTAAGTACGGTGAATTTGAATCAATAGTAATAAAAGCATTATACTGTTTTAACAGTTTTTCGTGTCCAGGCGTTTGGTATCGATATTTCTATGGTTTCCGGGGTCCAGATTGTCCAGATTCCAATGGCCACATGGATATTTCCATAGGTTTGTTATATCGGGTTATATTTTTCAACAAATTCGATAGCTGTACATAGAGATCTATGAAGATCTCTACGGGGATTCGAAAAACTAATAATACGGTGTCATGCTCTTCAGGATTGTTCAGGCTAATAGATCGTATTTAAGACTTTTCACTTTTAGAATGATTTCGTTATCGAAGTGTTATTCCGATATGTCAATTTTGGCATATTGTCATTCAAGACTCCTCTAATATTTAGGAAATAAAGTTTTTGATGCTGCTTCAGCGGCTATTACAACGCCATGAAATATGGTCAGGAGAACCCTAAGAGCAACTGGCGCCCAGATGACAAGAGACTTTTTCTTTCTCATTATTTTTCAAGTAAAGGAAACTCCGGTGTCGTTTCTTACTGCCATCGCAGCATTTGGCTCACCAAAAGTTTAGGGTAATTCACGCTAGCTCGTGACTCGAAAGCTTCACGAGAAAATCGCTATGGTCGTGCGGCTGCCGCCTCTCGCTGGTCTCTCGTTATTTCCTTCGGGTTGCGGCCAACCAAAAGCCCGGAGTTCTTACACACCCGGTGTGCCCGTTCATGCCGAGAGGGAAAACTCTCTGTGTCTCTCTCATCTCTCGACACGCTTGACTAATTAGCCTCCTCTTTTCAAGTAATTAGTCGTAAAAACGCGCGTAATGGATTCCGTGTGCTTTTGAGCGTGAAAAAAGGGTCGAGAGGGACAAAGAGAGGCTCCAGTCCTGGAGAGACTCCTACCGCGCGAAGCCTCAGTTTACACTTATATAACACTATAGTGCTTTGCTATGCTCTCCCTGGATTGAATTTAAAAAATAATACTATTCTCGCGTGAACCCGAAATTTTCGTATCAGCGTTATGTACAGCTACGTATTCCACATATTTTGGAAACCTGGAAAATTGATAAATGTATATTTATTATCGTTAAAGTTCTAACTTATCGGTCCATATTGTTATTCCATGTTAATTTTTAAACAATGGAATAAACATCCTTTCTGCCAGCTTGGAATTATATGAAAAGCCATTATTGACGATCAAAATTGACTTTGACATCCTCTTTTGTATTTATCAAATGAAAAGTATTATCTTTAATAAAAATTAAAGAGGACGTAGCACTCATTCAGATTTGGTCCTGATAACTGCATTAAGATTATTTTTTATGCGATGTGGAGTATATTTGAAATTCGTTCTCATTGAGGTTTTAATAGAACTTTTCTCGAGGATTAAAAATCTAAAAAAAAAAGCTAAACAGAATTCGTAGTGCCCTCGGCGGTGCCTCAAGCATTGACATAATTAATAAATCACCGGAGCTGTAGAAGGTAATTAACATTCTTTATGGTCTACCTCATTTTAAATATGTCGGATAAAACGTCTGATTTGCTTCAGCAGTTAGTCTACGTTGGCTATGGGAATGGAAAAGAGACCTCTTACAAAAAGCGGATTCAAAACGGTTAAATAAGATTCTTCGTTACCGCAGACAGCTTTTTGCCGTCAGGAACCTTTTTCATACTACAAAAACGCTCGAATATAGAGATCAATCTTTAATGGTCACCACGTTTCTTTGACTTCAAGTTTCCATTTTTTATTTTTTAAGATTATTCAAATATATAACAAACCGCGCAATAGTACGAGTATATGTGACTACACATATTTATCTTTATTGATGCTCAGAATCTGCAGTCATACCTAAAAGGGCTATAATTACACAATTCACTCGCAGCTCAGCTTAAGATGCTCAGATTCATTTTATAAAATCACGGTTAACGATTTTGTTAAAAATAGCTCGACGCATTCTGTTGCTGTTTTAAAAAAAAGTCCATGTATAATAATTGTTAGAATGTCAGTAAAATAATTTCTATTACTACCTAATAAATTATTTAATAACATTTTTTTCAATTGCAAGACAGTGACTGTGCTTCCAAGTAACTGCTATACTCGACGTACATAGATTTTAGTCCAAAGTACTTTGTTGCTTTGCAGTATCCATCGAGAATATTGGGGAGATAGAAACTGCATCTTGCGTTCCATTACTTCTTACTAGCGCATAAGTACAAACGCAGGTCTATAGCTGGAGTTTCACGCCAGCGAAGAGTATCAGCGTATCATACTGTCAGCATTCAGGTCTAGTATTTGCGACTCGGGACTGTGCATTTGCGGCAGTTATAATTATTGAACCATTTAATTTCACTAGTGCTCGAGTGAGATATATTACTCTGCTTCCTATGGTAGTAGTGTCGGTTCACTGATCAACATCCTCACCTCCATTGTGCAGCTCCAGCGTCAACCTACAATTTTTCATTACTCGGCGAACGTACCCCAGGAATAATTATGCAACAACTGAGCCTTCTACTGGATTCACAGGAATCGTCGCTTTCACTGTTTTTTTTTTAGTGTCATTTAATGGTGATAGCTACGAAAACTTCGAAATTATAATTCTTAAGTTTTTCATAATGCCAAATCATAATTTTCATGTTTCTCATTCGTTACATGAAAAGTTTTTGAGCTGCCATTTTTCCTTACCAATGCTTACTTTTTTTTATCGTTCGGAAATATAAAAAACGCAACGTTATTATTGACAGCTGTAACTGCTAATGAACAGTTAGAAGGGAATTGAAAAATATTTCTGCGAAATTAATTTTCAATTTCTGCAGCATCAGAAGAGGCGCTGTGATTCCTATTGCGGTTGGCCGGTTGACTCAATCACGGCAAAAACAACCATCAAAAATAGCTCCCCATACACAATTACTTTTCCACGCAGTGTACACCGATACTTATCGCTTGGTCCCAATAACTGTGCCGGTTTTACGTATCAAACCGTTTTCTTCGTGTAACGAGGACAGAAACAATGATCCCAGAAGTTGATATCGATTCGCATATCCAGCGGATAAACGATTCATATACCTCATCGAGAGCCCATTTTTTCGTGGATGCTGCAACCCTAGCATTCCTAGGAAGAATTGCCAATCGGACGCGATTCCTCGAGGCTTAACGGATCGCGTGCTAAAATACGGAATCGACGATAAATCAAATTGAAAATGGGGATGCGTATGGAGTGCATGAGTAGAACGATCAGGGGAAGGAGATGTATACACTGGGGCAAGTTGCACAGCGCTGCCAACGAGAGGGAGTCGTTTATCAGCTCGTAATCCCACTTCTCACCTACATTCACATCCATCCATATATATATATACATATATAACCACATATAAACACACTTATACATACGTCCCAAGGTCTCGCTATCCGTGTGATGAACGCAGGCCAGAGATTATGAAGCCGGGGCGAGTGCAGAAACCCAGCGGGCGTGTTCCAGCAACAGCAGTTTGAACAAGAGTAGCGACACCAGTAGTGGTTGCAAGGGATGAAGAGTCGAGGGGTTGTCATTTGCTGAAATTGCAATTTCGCACTGACGCCCGCAACCTGCAGTACTTCACTGCATACTCGTTTTCTCTCTCTCTCTCTCTTTCTGTCGCTGCGCCGTCGAGATCCAAGTAAAAGCGAACTAATGATGCACACTAGACTTAATGCATCGTTGGCTGTTCTCATTTCTTTTCTCCCTGTTCCAACCCGCTCCATTTCCCACCCAAGTATCTAATCATCCTTTCCCCTGTTTCGCTGTTGCGGAGGTACAATAATGAGTAGAAGGAAAGAACAATTCTCCAGTTCTCCAGTTGGTGCCCACTGTAATTCGTGCACATCAATCTCGTCGTGTGTATATATATATAGATATATATAGTGTGTGGATATATAGTGTGCGTGCGAATTTTATCTATTGGGTGTATTAACGGGTATAGTAATTAACTCGCTTGACTACACGTCTTATTTATCAACTTCTTATTTTTCTTTTTCTATGTTCTCACGTCCCGCAACTGCCATGGATGTCACCAACAAAGGCGCGAGATGCCTCGAGGACACGAAGCTGGAAATTGTGCCGGACATTGTGGAACGGGGAGGCGAAGCTGTCCTAAGTTGTTCTTATAAAGAGGAGGAAGAGCCAATTTACGTTCTCAAGTGGTACCGGGGTAGACGGGAGTTCTACCGATACTCGCCGGGTGCAAGACCAACCCTGAAGAACTTTACACTTGAAGGCGTACATGTCGACGTGAGTGATATTCGTATGAACTCTTGTTTCTTTTGAATATTTTTCTCTAACGTAGCTGAATAAGTCGCAGGATAAATGATGGAGAGTGTAATGAGTTTTGTTTATACTTAATTTGAACTGGGGTACATTCTTCTTCATGTCAACCTGAAGGAAGATGAAAAAAGCGTTGACGGATCAATCTAGTGATATTCCAAAATCAAATAAAGTGAGTTTTAATCAAATGAATTCGTTTCAATCGATCAATACAAGAGCTTTTGTTTTCCACACTATATGTGCTCTATACAATCAAACCCTGTCGATTGATAGCGACCCCTGTCGTAGACTACACAGGGAAAACCCGTTTTCAATATGTTACCGACTAGGCCGTTTGAAGGAAAATTCAACTTTATTGCATGGCTCTGTCAAAAATTCAGATCATTTCACAATTTTTCTTCCTCACAGAAAAACCTTGTTTTATGAAATTTTCTCTCGAGAACTGTATGTTGGGATAGTTGAAATGATCGAAAACCGGAGAAATTGTTGAGCTTAAATTCGGAGCACAGTACCAATAACAGTACCAGTTTTTTTTTTTTTTTTTTTTCAAATTATATGATGAAATTTTCATTTCAAACTTTTTGAACAGGGATTTTTAAAAAATCACGAATGCTCCGAGTTTTGGGAATTTGGGAATTTCCGCTGAAAACTTCTTCATAAGTGAAGGTACACTTTTAATATGGTTTTGGAATTAATAGGAATTTGGTGCGAATCGGTAAAAAGGTTTTATTTCTAGGGCATTTTCAACATTTCGAGAACATGAGGCTGAAATTTGACACAGAGATAGAACAACATTGCATCATGATCGGAGCCAAAATTTGCGTGAACTGGTAGAGTGGTTCTAATTTTATTTTTGTAATTCATGCACGTAATGTCGCACATTTCGTGCCTGTAAAGCGTGCGTGAGATCGCGTATTACGCTCACCCGAACCATCGTATCTATTTCTACTAAATTGTATAGCTATCATCACTAAATATCATTCAATTTACATTCAAAGTTCGACCTCGCTACGTAATGTTTTTCAAAATCTAATGAAATAACGGACATTTTTCGAAAAACACAAAACTCCATAAACTCCGTAAGACGTTTTCGATTTCGGCAAAATTCATCACCAACCAACATTAATTGTACTTGCACTTACACAAAGAAAAACAAAATCTTGCTGCAACTGGAACATTGCTACCACAGCAAATCGATTAGCAATAATACCAATATTGAATTTTCTACCTGTAACTGTGAATCTGTTGTGTCACGTTAAATTTACTGACAAAGCAATTCATTTGCTACAGCAGCTAATTGAATTACTCCTGCGTAGGAAGTGATTCATTGGATTACCAAATGAGACGAGACCTGCATTGTTAGTTTGCACCTAAAATGATTGTCTGTTAAGACTGCGAATTCAACACGCGTAAAATAAATGGTTGGAACAGAAAAGAACAGAATTTTTACTGATTGGTCAATACGATTTTTCGTGGATGGGAACTTTTTACAGCTTCCAGAATCCTCCAAATTAATAATCACACTTGCAAAATTCCGATGCCTACAAAATAGAAGCCCAGTCAACGATTTCACACACAGTGATAAGTAATTCCAATTTAATATTTTATGCAGCAGTAGACACTTTGGCTCGAATGAAGTTTGCATTATCCATGCGGCAGTTTTAAAAGTACTAAAGGGTAAAAAAAAAGCGGCGGAACTCGGCTTGGATGGCAGGGTTACTCTCGGGGGACCGATGCACGTATTCACCTATCGCCGATTCCATTAATCCCCCGGAACGATTACGGAATTTTAGATATCCCATCCAAATAGTGGTATCAGAGCGTAGTGTGAAAATGCTTGGCGCCGAGCCTTTATCCGCTCGAGACCTGCGTTCTCCTATCTCTCTCGTCCCTCGTCCCATTCTCACTCTAGTTTTCCCACATGCGCTCTCTCTCCACTCCGATTTGTCGAATAAAACCGTCAATTTAACACTCGGATCTTGGCACTTGAGCCCATTGGTGACTCTACTCTACCTCGGTCGCACTTCAACAGTGTTCTCCTGTTTATCTCTCTCTCTCTCTCTCTCTCTCTGGCTCTCTCATTCTCTTTCTCTTTCTCTTTGGCATTCCCTTTCTCTTTATTTGTCGAACCATCATTCGCACCCAATTGTTTACCGTCGACTTGAACAGGTGCCGTGTGACGATGCATGAACGATGTACGCAAATACGCCCATTCCCATCAACATTGAAGAACGCTAGTTGAAGGGAAATAAAAATACGCTCACGTAGGATGTGCGATACGTTGAACGATTGAATGTATGGACTAGAGAAAATTGTAGAGATGTGTGACAGCATTTCACATGAACGCGTGCTCTACCCTCTGGTGAATGTGAACCATGAATTTAAATTGCCGCTCATTTCATTATTCTACCTGACACACCAGGGCCGATACGTACGTGTGCGCTTATGTGTGTATTGTAATATCAATTCCATTACAAAAACGCGTGTAGTTGTGCAATCGCTTGGGAATAACTCTCTGTGCGTTGCATACCGTTAACACCGGGAATCGATTGCTGCTTCATCTGATAAACTATGTGATACTTTTCGAGAACCCGAGAGTAATCTAATTCGATATCGCATTGTGACACGTTGTATAATTAGTCTTTTTTTTACTGTCGTTTTGTTGCAGCTCGCGAAATCGAACGAGAGTCAAGTGACGATTCGTGCTATGGACTACACCGCGACCGGCAATTATTCGTGCGAAATAACCACCGACAGGACATTCACCACCGAAGCTGGATATCACCGACTTATCGTTGTTTGTAAGTACATTGTTATACAAATTGTTCTGAATATGAAGATTAAGAATTACTGATATACTCGGTATGACCGTTCACAGACTAACAGATGACACGTTAGACTGCAAAGTTAGTCTCGATATGACTTTACAAACGAACACAGACACGTGACATTTTCCAGTCATGAATATTGTCCGGAATAATAATCAATAATATCCGCCCGAAACCTGAATTCACGTATCAATGAACTCGCTTAGTTATAACAATATGCCACCAGGGATAATAATAAATCGCGAGTCTTTTAACATAATCAAGTCCGGAGGTACATTTGAATATTAAATACTAGGATTTTGGGATATTCGCGGCTGGTTCTTTCTAAAATGCTTGATATAGTTAAGGACAGGGAATTTAAAATGAGCAGCATAGTCGAGACTGGGGATTTCTAAGGAATTCAGAATAATTGAATTCACGGCAAGGTTTCCTGCGATTCTAAAATTGCCCAAGATGCTGATAAGTTGGGCCGCACCACAAGGGTATGCTCGAAATCGGCGCTTGATTTTTTAAAAAATCCAACGATACACAGTAACAAAAATTTGCTTGATAATTAATGAACCGGTACAGGAAGTTTGTATGCATAAACGCGGCCGGATATTCTAGCGGCCATATATCGGCCAAATGCCAAAATTTGGCCGGGGGTAGTGAAGTCCCGTTGAAATCGGAGTGACGATGTCGTTGTGAATTCAATGAATTTTTGAATTTCTTTCAATGAAAGTGTTGGAATTTTGCATAACCGTTTATCAAATTTCAATAACTCGCTTATGAAACATTACTTTCACTAACAATTTATGTAATGCTCATCGACGACCTGCAATTTTACGACCAACGGACTTGGAATGTACAGATTCCATGTCATTTTCAAAAACCAGTGCTAATGAATTCTAAAAAGCTACCGCGCTTGATTTTTCAAGAACACTGACTGAATCTGGCGCACCGATAGCATTGTAAATTTAACGATTTTTTGCATTACTTTTAATGGAAGTGCTGGAAATTTCCAACACCGTGCATTTAATTTCAATAACTTGTTCAGAAAACATTACGTTCATTGACAGGTTCTGTAGATGTAATGTCTGGTACATTCATTTTACGAAAGGTCTGTAAATTTTCTAATGATTTATCAGCCTTATTGAACTAATTTAATAAATATTCGTTATTCAATGCAGAATTCGAGTTCTTCACGCTATTAGACAAATTTATCCTAAAAAAATATCATAAATTTATGAGTCATACAAGGAGCTGGTAGTCTAACCGTCAGTTGTTTGACGCTCGCTTCGTACACCGAACGAACTCAGCACTGACTATCGTTTGTCTGACCACAGTGAAGCGAGTTACGAAATTCTCCATTATTATTCGAGCCCCGACGCCTCGGCTAAAGGTGTGCTCTGATTGGCTGTCGCAGAATGGCTGTATCTTCGAAAATATACTCACTGTACAACGAAACGCAAAGTAGTTTCATCCTCGGGAGATCAAAATACTATTAGAAATATCAACCGTGTCCGCCAATTGTAAAACATCCTGTATATACAACAGGAATTCGATTTTCAGAATGAAAACAGTTATGCCACAGCGTTGGCTAATCAAATTAAAGACCAATAAATTCATTATAACTATAAATGGTCTACGGATGTTATCAAAATGTTCGAAAAATACTCGCTTTCATGCATAATGGAGCTTTAGTCTCTTGATTCGTGTACAGGGACAGTAATTAAAAGCTCGAAATATATTGCAAATCAATTATTCAAAAGTAAAAATTCCGGGAACTGTGATTATTACCTGATTTGATTAATACTTATTTCAGGTGCGTGAAGAGTTTTCCAATAAAAAAATATAATTGATTATCGATATCGAGGAGAGGAAAAACCTACCCGGGGAATTGAATACACGTACAATTTAATCAATCAATGTAATATGTTTATTAGACTGGGCCAAAAAAAACGAACAGTATTTTTTTAATGGTACTCTAAAAATATTGTTCATGACGACAAAAAAAAATTATCCTGAAAGTTTGAGCCCTTAATATTAATATTAAGGGGTGTATCATTACAACTATCGATTTTTTTACATCTACTGTATTTATTACCCAAAACTCGTAAATTATGATTCTCGTAAATATTTTCAGAGTACCATTAAAAAAAAATATTGTTCGTTTTTTTTGGCCCAGTCTAATGTTTATATTTCATTGTTCTATATATCACTCTGAAGAGCCACAATTTTTTATGTTCTTCGCAAATTCTTTCGAACAAAATTGGTTGGCCCAGGTTGTGAGAATTTGCCAACCTCAACAGGCAAATGGTTATTATTTTATACTGTTGAGTTCGTCAAATTTTTCTATCAATTAACATCCTCTTTTCGGTAAAAAGTTTTTAAATTTTTGTGAAATCGTTCGTTTGTAAGTAACAACGATTCAGGGTCATCCATGACAAATTCAATGCCTTCGTTACTTGTCTGGCATTTTGCGTATAAATACATCTTTTAGTCCTTCATCACTCTCGTATAGTTTGCATACAGTTAACTCTTTCTTTTGCATCTCTCCTCTTTCCCCTCAGCTGTAACTAAGACTCGAGCCATTTTCCACTTTACAGGTAATAATCACAAGAGTTTCGTGAAAGGGATGGGTATATGGGGCTCGTGGTGGAGCGTCGAAGTGGAGTCTTACACTTTAAAACGAGTTTCTGCTACTTTGTGGCTTGCCTAGGTGAACCTTTTCGAAATCCTTTGACAGGCTCTCGTTTCTAGATTGCTTTACTGTAGTTTCTCCGCTTCACTTAGTGATAAAAGTCTCACGACGAGACAAGGGATGCCCGTTTCTTAGATCTATGACTTCGTGACGCTTTTACTTGAGCTCAAGAGCTATAAGACTTCAGTATTTTCATAATACTCGGTAATGAGAACTTGTCAAAAATAAACGATAATTCAAGGAGACTTAAACGACGATATTAAAGACAAATCGGTGTAATTTTCAGGCCCCACAAAATTCTCCGGTGTATGATTCCAATTTATATTTTACAAAGCAATCATATCAGTAATTCTCAGTTCAATGAGATCGAAATTGGCTTAAGGTCGATCTCACCTGCTGG
This sequence comes from Clistopyga incitator, assembly GCA_947507545.1. Lineage (NCBI taxonomy): Eukaryota > Metazoa > Arthropoda > Insecta > Hymenoptera > Ichneumonidae > Clistopyga > Clistopyga incitator. The sequence continues at coordinate 10,449,904 of OX382176.1, forward strand.
TCAATTCCACAGTGTAAAGTAGCGGGTAATTAAGCTGTAAAAATTGCGAATTTGTTTTTTGAATTATTTCAATCATCAATTTCACTGGACCTGAAGTTTATTTGTCCGTAATGATTTGCGAAGTTCGACGGATAATACTAGGTTGCAATTTCTGTTCTATGTTTTCAGTATATATTTTTACAAAAATCAATGCCTAAAAACTTTAATCCAGATGTGAAACTAATGAGGCAAAGAGAAGCAAGTCCAGACTAGCAGGTTGCCTGGATGTTATTTCTAACAAAGAGTTTCACTGTATCCACCCACATAGACGAATGTAGAATACATAGAACGGGTATGTCACGAGCGATATGTTAGGATTTAAAATTCTCTAGGGGAATGACGGAGGTGGTTGCGCGGTATGGCCCGACAGGGAGAGACAGAAAAAGGAAAGCGAGATAAATTGAACGGTGGAGTCGAAGCGCGAAGCGGACATCGTGTTTTCCATGCGAATATGCATTTGCACGCTCGTCCAACTCTCAGTTCACATTTCTATCTTTTTCTATTCCTATCTATTCCTTTCTGTCCTCTCGCTCCTCATTTACCGTAAAAACGACGAGAAACGCGATCGAAATTTTCATTCTTGTTCGACGAACGGACGCGGCAAGAATTTTAAGCGTGTAATTTCGTTCGGGGTGCTCTCAGCGTTCGAATAATCGTACTCTCCGCTGGACCGATGCAATACCTGCGTATGTACAGCGTAAAACGTGTGTAAGTATGGCACAGTTCGCAGCTACAATTAATACGATCGAGTGACCTGAAGTTTCGAGTAAAATTTGTATACATTGTGTAAAAAAAGTTTGGTTCTATTCATTGGAAAATGACATTCTTCGTTAATATTTATCATCATTGGTTGATTGGTCTTTTGTTTCGGACCAAATGGGTTCATATATAATTTTACATTACAGTAGTGGGCATTTTAAGTGGAGCAATAAGTTCCTTTTCATTTTCAGTAGAACTGAAATGAATTTAAACAAAAACGACAGCAACAAACTGTATTTTCGCAAATCATCTCAAAAATTGAATCGGCTCAAAAATCAGAAAACAAAATCTTGACCCATACAGCAATAAATTAATATAAATAATAAAAAGTCGCGATGGTGGGGAAAAAAAATGTCGATCTGAGTGCAAATAACCCATATAGACAATAACACAGTTTGCCGTTAGCTATTTTCGGGTGGTAATTTCTCATGCAGAGCTCGGAGATTCACGATGGTTCTTCAATGCATTAGGCAATTCATCGAATCGCCTACCACAGAAGGTAGGTCGTATATATTGTCGGTGGGCGCCGATCGAACGCCAACCAAATCTATTCGGAGCCTAGTATCGATGCCACAGAAAGGGGGATGCGATATTGGCGGGTGCCCGGAATCACCGATTCGATTAATCGTTCTACCGTTTCACGTAGCGCAACGCAGTAGCGCTGTTTCATTTTCCGTTCGTTTGCTTTAGCTACGCTAGCCCATGAGAGCGCGAATTTACGAATTTCAAAGGTTCCCACCCGCAAACTATCCGTAATTTCATTTGCACTGGCTCTATTTGGCTTCACGCAGATAGCGAAAATCGTGAAGGGTGTAGCTGTTCGATTGTATTTCGCGGTAGTATAATCATCAGTGTGACTGCACAACGGTGTAATATAAATTTCCCACAAAATAGATGCGATCGAAACTAAAGAGTCGTGACTCGATTGGTAACCCGACCACGGACTTGGCGAGTTGCCAGAAATAAATGAGAAACAAAATGATAGAACTCGAACGTCTTATGAAGAATCGCTTATACGACATATCAGTAGTGAGGAAAGCACATTGCAGTCGAAACTAGGTGGGTTTCGGGTTACCATCGACCGACCATGTCGACGTGGCACCATCGGACGGAGAGAAGCCATCCCGCAAACTCGTCACTGATTCCGCTCGCCTCTAGTCTTCCTTAACGCTTCAACGACAGCAACCAACTTAGCCCCGACGAAAATTGGATAAGTTCTAGGTTGTACGCGAGTCATATTTACTAGTGGTATAGGGGGAGCTATGAAATCGGGAGGAGGTTTAGCAACTCGGCTTGGCGAGTACCGTAATAGGAGGGAAGACCGGGGTTAGCTGGATTACGGGACAACTTGAAAGACCCATGGTAAAACCCGGACGTAACAGGTCTTAAACACTATCGAACTTGGAACATTAAGTCTAGTGTCTTGAATCAATCATTCCTAAAAATATTCAAAGCCAATTAAAATTATTGCAAATTCAACCCAATCCAGATATTCGTATTGCGAACCGTTTACGCCGAAAAAATTTGAAGACGGGCAAACCGAAAATGTTCAAATTGGCCCCAGTCTCCCTTATCCTGAAGGAAAATAAAGTATCCGATGGGGAGCGCGTGGCTATAGTTGTTTCCACAGTATAAAGTATATTCTGTAATGATATCGCCATGAAGGTATGATTCCAACGATGGTAAAGTGTGCGACGTGGCAAGTATAACGGGCTGTGAACCTGCTGATCTTTGAGGACGTCGTTCAAAAACTAAGCCCTCGCCAGCAACGAGTTTTCCCGGGTGTGCTGTAAGAAAATTATTATTGTGTTTCAGCTTTGCCGCAGGGTAGGCCGGTTATCGCGGCGGAGAAGGAGCGGTACGACCTCGGGGACACCCTGAAAGCAAATTGCACCGTGCCACGGTCGACGCCACCGGTTAACTTTACCTTCACCCTCAACAATAAGACGGTATGTATTACATATACGTGTGTACACAAGCTCAGACGAGGAAGAACGATGTGAAGTCTATTTGGAGATATGTACTTACATGCAAAGTTCGTGGGATACCAATTAGCAAACGCGTTGAAATGCAGGGACCGGGGGCGTTTAAGTAGTAACATGTTACATCTTCAAACTGACAAGCATGCGTCTCTGTTTATGTGTAGTTGTTGAATGCTCTGAGCGCAATAACGTGGTTGGTTAATCATCTGATCAGTTGATCGACCAGACAATCGGATTGATCATTCAACCAACCAGTCAGTTGACATGCCTAAACAAATTACCTGACTTGCTATCTCAATGGCAAGTAGCGGAGCTACGAAAACTTTTAGATTGAGAAAACGAACACCTACTTTTTGTTGTTCATAGATGCTATAGAAAAAATCCATTTTTTTTTTTCAAATATATAGGACACTACAAATTCATGTACGTTTATAAAAGTCTAGCCAACTAAAAAAGTAATCGTACTCAGTGAATTTCAATCTATTCTGTGTTACATGTGGGTTTCTTTTTATACCCGAAATGTAGTCGTAAAGTTACGATTTACGCCGATGTCACATCACCGTGAAAATAGGAAAAAGCACGAAAGGGCACGTTCTCCAAGTGAAATTGAATTATGGTTCCTTCCAGTTAACGACCACTCGAGAATATCTGAGAAACAGTACGAGGAACAGACGCATGTACGAGGTCGAGTACCATGTCACGTTTTCCTATGTATTTTTCAATAGAAAAAAAAATGTTCCATCCAAATGAGTTCCTTGAGAAATTCCGATGATTCAACGTCGCGTACACGTGAATATATTCTTCTTCGTCCACATCGTCGACCCGCCGTGCGCATTATAGACTATTTCGAAATAATAGTGGAGCTAAAATGGAGAACGGAATTCAGTTCCGCTGCAACCTTGGCCATTATACCGTACAGTCATAAGTAATTAACAGTGCGACTAGCCGCTGCGAATTAATCCTCGGGATCTTACTCTTCGTCGTGCACTAGAGGCACTTTCAAAGTGGAGCGTCGCTTGGAGAAATCCTTCGAATTTGTAAGGAGTGTCTTGGTTTCGACGTCAAGCTCTGAGCGTGTCTAAGTCTACAATGATCCTCCAGTTCCTCTCGCTCTACAACCACTGGCACCCAGCGAAGCATAGCCGAAGCAGTTTCACTGCGTATAGCAGGGTCGTTGATGAAAACAGCGGTCGTTGGTAGTGGATGTGCAACGAGAAACACAAGGATGGCTTCGTTAAATCAAATTTAACGGGTGCGATGGGCCCGCCTAATCCCCTCGCAGACTCTTCCGCTTCCTCGGAGTCTAGTGACTCCGGGCCGGATATGGCGCAACCGAAATTAAACTAAGGCTGCAGGATTTACACTTGAAGTTGTAATATCCATGGTGTCGTGACGCTGTTCCGAGAACAAGACCAAGCCAGGCAGTGCACGGATTGTGGCATTTTCCCACATAAATATTTAGATCGGGATCACTTGGTCTAGGTAGGAAGTCATAATAATAGGGTCACCTCACTCATCCTGATATTACGGCGGTGGAGCCGCTCAGCAGTTCATTATTCTTCCTTCATCCGGAATAGGAAATGCAACTGCGAAATCTTCATACTTTGGGGTATATGATTCGACAATGAAATACTGTACGTCCTTCTCTATAACCCGCGAGTATTACAAGGTTGACAGTTTCATCAGCTTACGTTGACACGACGATACCCGCGTATAAGAACATGATGAGTTTACTATAAAATCGAGAATTGGATTGCCTGGACAGTCCGAAATGGAGTCTAGGTTGTCTCGTACAGAGTCCAGAATGAAAAATGGGGTCGGCTCAAATCCCAGTCTCCATCCTGAACTGTACAGAAACTTTCCATCACCGGGCTGACACAGCACTCAAAATTTCCCAGACTCCTAAGCTTGTAAACTGATGATTCTTATAAAAAATGACTCTTATAGGGAATGGATATTTCGGCTTCAATCAAATTTCGGACGATCGCTGCACGGTTCCGATTTGTAACGATGCCGATGTTGCGTCCCAATTCCGTCGACGGAATTAGGTGCATGGAATGTGTTAAACAGTTCAGGGGTTTAATAGTGATACCATAGCCTCATGCTATTCTGAAGCCCGCGACGGGTGATCACCAACGACCTTTGATCATCCCAAAGCCACGCTTAGTAAACTGTCCTCTCTGAGCGAGAGAGTAGCAGTACCTATATACATTCACAACGCGCGAGACAGGGATCCGGTGGACCATTAGTCTGCGCCCACCGTTAGTCGCCTCGTCGCTTTTCCCTTGCACCTTCACCCTTGCTTTTCCTCTCTTCGTTCCTCGGCGCACTGGGCAACATCCTGCTTTTCCAACGCCGCCTGCCCCTGTTCCACCGCTGCATCACGGTATACTCTACAATAAATCACGAACGTGTACTAGTGGAGTAGGCAACGCTACATCGCACAACCGTACAATTCCGTTGACCGGTACAAAAATGAAAAGAACAACCCTTCACATGTTCCGGGGCAAGTATTCAGCGTATATACAGATATACGTACCAGTCGATCTGTATGTAATAGTGGAGCAATATATATTTATATATGTACCATAAAGCAGTTTAGGACTTTAGGAGTCTCCAGAACGATACGACCTTCCGGTCTACATGCGGGAGAGCAACTTACCAAACGATAACGGCGATCTTGCGGTGATAGAAATACGGAGGTCAGGCCCAAAGTCTATTCTAGCCGAAAAAAAGGGAGAGCAAGAATTCGTTTGTCCGAGAATAAGAAGGAAACATACACAAAACCTAAGGGACGAGGGTCGTGGCACAAGCAGAAAGATACGATTCTGTTCCGCAGGCGTCGATACTAACACGGCAGAATGTGGCCAAGTCCTGATCACCCTCGTAACGCCTATCGCTTCACCGTCATGGTTATATATGGTAGTTTGGAATTCGTGGACCTACTTGGCCCTCCAGCGGCTCGTGGCAAAGGAATAATAACATAGAGTCCATGGGAATCGGACAGGAACATTGATGTATAAATAGGGTGATGATGGCCCTGAGGAACGTCCGGTTCGAGGGTTCGAGGGTCGATCTATGGTGGAGGTTCACAGCGTCATGACGAGTTAGAGAATGTCTATACAAGGGGAAGTAGGAGCGAACAAGAGAAGTCCCGGGAAGAACACAATGACGTGGTTGAATGTCCTTTTCTCCTCTTGTTTGTTCTCACACAAAACCTTTTATTTTCTCGCCACAAGCCACTTTCTACATCTCTTTTCTCTATATATTTTTTTCTCCCAGGGCTTACCTTTATCTTCTCGCTTCGTACTTATGCTTCCCCACGTAGTTCACCGTGGTGGAGTCATTCCAAGATTGGAAACAGCCTGTCAATGTCGTTATGAGAGGGAGGTGAGCAAAGTTAGTCATATAAAAGCGCGAGATACGAGGTTAACGAGAGAATGGGCCGCTGGTTTTATACTGTCAGTCGTGGTCTTAATAGCTCATAATATGGTTACAGTAATGCAAAGCTCCTTGGCGAAGTTCAAGCTGCGAAACGTAAGGGCTTAACCACTTTGGACTTACTGATATCCTCCTACACATTTGGAGTCACTTGGAATCTTATTTTCTCTGGAAACATGGACATTTCGACAAATCCAGATGTGAAGAAAATAATCGTAAGCGGTAAATGATCCAATTTTCCTATATGTGGATGACAAAGTTCTGATTATTCATTACCTTCATTGGACCCATTATAGATTTTATGGCATAGCGGTATTTCTTCGTCAAACACCGTATGTTCAAAATCGCTGTACCAAATATAATGGACGACCTCAATCAGTGTAACTACCTTGTAGCTCAACAGCATTATTGTCAATAAGTGGTTCATACTTCTATTCCGAAATAAATCCCGTTATTCCATAAATTCGAATCCCGTTACGTTAACTAGAATCTAATGTTATTGCTCGATCAACGTGTACAATAAAAATGGCAGCTCTAGAAAGTAAAGTAGAGAAACCGAATGAAAGAGCTGTCTTGTAATGAATGGAGGGATTATGGTACAAGCGTGTTGCGGACAGGCGATTGCCAAAGTCCAGATAATAGTCCATTATTCTTGTTAGACCTCCCGTCAACCATTCTACACTGTCCCTAGCTGCATATTCTCGTGACGCTATGAAAAGCATCCTCCCAATGAAGGATTATATAATATGATGCAGATTAAAGCTCGCTCTATCTCGCTGGCAACGGGACCAGTAGCAGCCACTATGTCGAACAGTGTATGTGTACGTACTCCATACCATATCGGTGAGTATGCCAGTCGAAAAAGTATGTGTAAATTTTGCGCGAGTGTACGAGACAAGGTGATTGCCCAGGCTTTGGCTGCTGCGCAGTAATTCGCTTCACGCGCGAGCGTCATGCAAACGTTAATCCCGCTCCTCTAGCTCATACGTTCTCTCTTTCTCTCGCACTTTCTCATTCTGACTTTCCTTATTCGCGCGATAGAGGGCTGGGTGCAAAAATAGAGCAAAAGGATCGTGCTTTCCGAGGGAAGTTGGCGGCCTATCTTGAAGAAACATGCCCTCAGGTAGTCCTGTGTGTATGCATACTATTAAATTCATACGCATACAAAAGTTCCAGTCATGTTTGTTTTTCCAAAATTTGCAGATACTTCCTCATCCATGCGACCTATTATATAATATTGGGCTTATGCAATACTACATCACGTTATTTAATCCTGTTGCCAATAGGATGCAGGCGATGTACTTAGCATATATCAGACTTGCAAAATAAGTCTTGCGTAAAGGGACTTGAAATAAAAATCGAGTGAATCACGAGCATCAGGTGCTCACAGCTAAGACATTTTATTTATTTATTTGTTTTACTTCATTTCTATCGTGTCCAAGTCCTTTCTTATTTGTTTATCTCGCAAAGTAATATATTGAAGGGTTATATATGATGAATGGTGTGATTATCTATGAGAATCCTGCGCAAATGTCTGTGTGAGTGTCTGTACGAGGACGTAAATATCTCTGCGATTGTCTGTGCAGTTGAAGAATGAATTTATACAAATTTTGATTTGATTATTAATATGCAGTTGCTCTTAAATCGAATATAACAAAATATTCACCTGTTCTCGTGGAAAGGAAAGCTCCACTTTCTCATTCGAAACTCAAGTATTATCGAGTAAACTATTTCCCTGCATGTGTAGACTTGATCCGGAGAATTCCGGAGACGTATACGAAACGTGCCGTTTGTTCTGCTCCTGGAATACGATATGTCCTCCTCAGATAACATAGCACGCTCGCACACTCGCTTAGAACGCGTCGGTTCTTACATACACGGCTTAAAGCTACCTATTCACACACATACACACACCCACACACATACAGAAAGACGACCGCTACAATGGGAAGCCTTAAGGAGTGTACGAGGGCTTGTGTACAAAGACAGTAATAAAGTCTCGCCATAATGAAAGCTTACACCTGGCCGTGTCCAACTAACTCGTTGTCCCTGTCACCAGGAATTGTTCCCGTTGGTTGGGAGAAGTCTAGGTGTGTACACCGTCACCATCAATAGACGAAGCAACAGAAGCAGTTGTACTCAACTTCACCAAGGCATTCCCGTAACCGAGACGAGTTGTCACCAAGAATCGTCCGTTCCTCTCTTACTGCGATGTACCATACTTTGTGGGTTATATGCTGTATTCTCGACACATATGCGGCTGTTGTATACAATAGAATCTTTGCAAGTGGTTCAGCAATTGTGTATATAGGACTCGCGCGACTTATAGTGATACGACTCGGAAAGGGTCCCGTTCCCATTGTACTCCACGATACACTTGGTGAAGCTCCCACGAAAGTTGAGACGATGATACCCGCGCACCTCTCCTTGATCACAATGAGTAATCGGAGCTCTCACGGTATTCACGGCACTCGAATAAAGCCAAACGCCTCGGCACAATGCAGATTTATACGAATATTCAAGCAATACCTACGCCTTTTCGGCTAATTAAATGTAAATATTCAAATAATCATAAATAACAGTGGATGTAGTATGATTGTCTTGAGTACAATGCGAAATCATATTTCCATTCTCTGCTGCAGTGAGCGACTAATTGTGAGCTTATTAATGATATCGTGAATGTAATACCGTGAAAAAATGTCTTGTTGTTTCTGTAAGGATATTCGAAATAGTCCGAAACGTCCCAGGAAAGGAGGATGTGTATATGAGGATTCGTAGCTCCAAATACTACTTTGGGAGAATTTGAAGAAATCGATGAAAAGTGACACAATTTAGGTGACGAATTCGAAGCCATAGATAACAAGGAATGCCAAAGCTGAATTATAATTATATACCACTGGAGATAGAAGTCCAAATGAAAACCCTAATTGAAAATCGTCTTGACGTCAGCATGGAACAAATAAATGCTACAAGCTATAATAACCAGAGGAACTTTTTCATACGCAAAGGCTGGACCTTTGACGCAGGCTCCACCTTGACTAAAAACAATTAAAATGTCGTCTAAATAGCTGCCATAGTCAAAGCGTAAAAGGGTTTAAGCGATGGTTCAGCAAGCTTCAAGCGAGTAAAGGGACAGGAGGGTTTGCTTAACGTAAAACTGAGATTGCGTTCCCGAGTTGCTCTGTCGGCCAACGAGTGCCTGTCTAATCAACTCCATTATCGACGTTAAAGAGTCGGAATAGAACAGTGTGCCATTGGGATGTGACGACTTGATTCGGATAGAGTACCGGGTGTGACCGAGAATGCCAGGACTGCCTGGTCGGATTCCCTCGTCACTCACTATTTTCGCATCGCTGTCGGGGCTTCGAAAATTGCAACTAGCCACCTGACCACTCTGTATCGTAGACATGTGTACGCCATTGAATGGCCACTCGACTCTCACTCCATTGCCATGAGACAATGAAGAACGAACGGACAGTGGACACACGGAGTCAGTCGATGGCTACGTATAGTCACATAGTCCTGGGTAAACTGGTAACCAAACACGATCACTCCCAGCAACCAAATAATGCTATACCACTCTGGTTCTTCAACGAAACTCTTGATTTTCTTTTCTTGTTTCCTGTCTCTTGTGTAGCGACATAAACCTCTTTCCAACCCATGTATCAAGTCTCATACAGTGAAGGTGAGTTTATCGGTGGTGCTTTGCAACGAGCTGGAATACCTATTACCATTTACACGCGGGTATATGCAGCTAAGCGTAACAAGCATACCTGCACTACTAATTGTGGTTAAGTTTAATTCGTCTCGGGGTTTCCGGGGTACCGCATCGGCGGCCACCATCGCCAGTGAGTCGTGTAGAGTACCGGTACGGGTTCCCTGTTGTACTCTACAGCCTGAAGCATCGCGACGTCGATAACTACAACGAGATCGGTAGACTTGCTTTGGTCCTCGTTCCGTTTGATTCACGCAAATGTGCATTAAGTAGTCGATTTCGGTGGAGTGCGGAAGCAACATACCCAAGAGATGCAGCACTCCTCTCTCACACCTGACCTCAGTAACTGTCGACCATGCCTTCGGTCTCACAGGTTCAGAGCTACCGTTTGTCTTATTGGTCTCTAACTCGTAAGCGCATGAAATGGGAGATGCTCAAACCGAATGGGAACGGGATTCTTAACCATCCTGCCCATTGCATTTCTGCAATATAGCACTGTGGCGGTAGCGCGTTTGATATATATATACTAAAACGGTTCTTTGGTTGATTCCCAATGCGCATCATTGGCTTTCTAAATTGCAGATTGAAATGGAAAATGGTTGAGACCGGCTAATGAAAATAGGAAAGGCAATCTTATCGCGTACGATAGTGTACTCATCACTGAACTCAAAATAATGATTTTTCAAAAATTCAATCCATTCACGACCGACAAGGGAGTTTGATTAACAAACGAATTGGTAAATTCTAAAATTGTCAGATAACAAAATTACGATTCCTTTATCATATTCAGAACATTTGTTCGCCTAGACGTGGAAATCCCACGACTGATATTGCAACAACAAAAAAAGTACGCCAAGTATGGAAACTATTGCTATGCCATGAAAAAGTCCCTTGTAAACAAACTTCTTTGGAGAAAAATAATTTGCAGACTCACTTTATGAAGACAGACATTGGATGCTATGTATAGAATCGACGTAGAACATTTGGTTGTCTGATTTTCCACAGTTTTTAGAGAAATACCGGACAAAGAAATGATTGAAACTCGCAGGTCGTAATGAAACGCATAACTTCTGTCTTCTTGCACTGTCATGTGCACACGCATACCATGCTGAAATATATTTATCGAAATAATACAATCATATCGTCAATTAAAATTTTCTTTAAATTTGCATTGAAACCTTGATAAATACAATCTACTCTAATTATTATCTGCCTGGTAACTACTCGAAATGCGAAGCGGTGAAATGAAGTCCCCATCTTTATTCATAATTTCGCATGAGTGCTCTCTTATATTACCGCATAGTGCGCGTTACATTCATATCGAAGAGGATTACTAAGTCGATTGCCCATAGCTATCGTCGGCTTTACAAAGCAAAATATGGTACGGTATGTGAAAGCGATTGGAACTGGACCGTGATTTTTTTGAGAGGCGAACTCGTTGGTAGATGGCGCTGTAATCGGCTGTACAATTTATTATAAGCTGATGGACTCTAATACCATCGTACAGCAAATTCAACGAATTAGTAATAAAGGAGACGTTGATGAAGTCTAGTGGACGATCTGGAATGGAAATCCAAGATAGAGTGTTCAGATCCATCTAGAAAACGAGATTTATCGTTTCGCCATAGGAGACATCTTTAAAACTGCAACTAGTGCCGACAGCCTTATGAAAATCGCAAAAAAACGCATTTACACGAGAACCTCAGCAGCTTGCTGCTCTAACACATATCGAATTCAATGCTACAGAGTGTCTTATCGGTCTCGAACCTGGTAAGCAGATTGAACAGTAGGCAGTCAAGCCGATTTCACTCCTTCAACCATCATTCCGAATCACTGCACTCCTGCAATACAGCATTTTGGCGACAGTACGGCTGACATGCATACCGGAAGAGTTCCAATATGGTTCCCGATGGCCAGCTTCGGCTTTCTGAATCGAAATATGGTGGAGACGTACTAAAGTGGTAGAAATCCAGTGATGAATAACTGGAGAGACATTTCCACTTGTATATATTAATGTATCCGCCTCTACCCTTTATGATCGGCTGATGCACACTAAGACCGTCCTCCTGAATACCAATACCGGGATAATGCACTCGGATTGTGAAGCAGTGGTATCGGTCCTGCGGATGTACGGATGGAACGACACAGAGACCTGACACCGCAGGTCCATCGAGAACTTTGGAGCAACTAACGAAATTCCAACCTACTCGTTGGACTCTCCTTGCTCTCTGTCTCTCTGAGGATTCCATTAGGCGTTACGGGAGAACCCACTTATCAAGCCAAGCCGATAGATGTGCCCGAATGCCCGTCTAACAGCAACCCGTCTGGAATCAGAAGGAGACGCGACAGGTCACGATAACGCTCTTTCTCTCTCCAACTCTCTTCACTTGGATTCGCGTAATGGGAAGCTATGGATGCAGATGGATCCATTGTTTTCTCAAGCGGACGCTAGGGTCCTCCGGCTCTCTGCTCCTCCACTTTCGCTATTCGAACCCTTAGACGACCGCGACCATAGTGAACAACTACGGAGGCGACGACGTCGTTTCAAAACCCCGAGATGTTTCTCCAGGCCTTTTCAGCTCACGCTCTACCTCACGTTCTTTCTACCCTTCCAGACTCCGACAACCCTCTCATTTTAGGACAGTTCACGGTTTCACAATACATCTCGGATCTACGTATACAGTAGATCTACTACGATTTTGACCATGTCTTTTCGTCACTATGATACTTCACATTTCTTCGTTCCTAAAACAATCATTTTCTAATTTGCGTGTTCATTCATCTCTACAGAGAAATTATTGTAGTTATGGTTTCTCTTTCGTATCCACAATTCATTGGGTGACTGTGCATGGAAAGGCTAGATTGTTAGGGAAAAGTGGAAAAGTTCGGCTACATATTTCGATATATAATCTCTACGTTCCACTGGCTTTTGTCCCTGCTGTTTTCCACTACAATTTGGAGTTAGAAATTGTAAATACATGAAAAACTATTGCCAAAAATGCTCTCAGAATAAGAAACCACGCTATCGAACCCTTTGTAACTAGAAATTATGCTCCTAATTCAACCTAGAAGAATAATACGATGGACTACAAGCGATAACCATTAAAGTATTCGGATTTGGCTGAAATTATTCCGCCCAGACGGCGATATATATTTCGAAATTCCACCTTCAGAAATGCGAGTTTGTATTTGACTACATTATCGAGGCATAATAACACTCTCTGTTTTTTAGAACAGACAATTGTATTTATTTATACACAAAGATTTGCTTGCTCGCCATCCCAAGAGTTTTCAACAAAATATACGTATACCTCCCCATTTATCAAATAAAAAATGATAAATTTTACATTCGTTCCCAAAGGTGTATCAGACAACCGTACCAGAATTACTAACAAATAAATTGATAGGAAAGTGTCTCTGCGGGACGTATCGAACTGCTGGAATAGCCAAGGGAAATAGAGAGTTACAATCGTGTTGTCTAAGAGCGGCAATGTCTGGATGTTCGTTGGTAGTACGTACATAGTTATATAAACGTACTATTCTCGATTGCTCGGAGGTAAATGAAGTTTAATCCTTCGCCGTCGCGATCGCTGGGCTCGGGGCATCCTCTCTGTTTCTATTCCTCTTTCTTCGTCCCTTCCTCCACCAACCAAGCACTGTGGGGTATAACACAACTTTACTACATGTGTATATATGTCTACTACACAGCGCACACATACATTGTCACATTTCTCCAATTTGTTAGTCGACTACGATTCCGCGTTCACTCGGCTAATGAACAGGTACAGTAAGCACCAGTACTAGCAGCAGCAGTTGGCCCTGGAAGCTTCGAGAAAAGCTCACAGGACCAGCAGTCTCGCCGCAGAGCGCGCTTGCCAAAAAGTAGGTTTACGAGACGAGTCAAGCGAACAACCGAAAACGTTTTAAGCGAGCGCCAGCAAAACTTTCGACAAACTCAAAGTACACCACTGATGTATACGAAGCTGCCCGAGCACCGCAGCTTCATTATTTCACTAGGCAAATAATTATAGTTACTGTAGCTATAGTTGTGTTGTTCCTCGCGCACAATAAGTGAACTTTCCATTTAGGAAAGAAATTGCTCGACAAATTCTGGCTGTCTTATTGCCAAACATGGATTCTAATGTCCCGGCGACGAACGTCACTTGGTGTCGACGTTACGCTTTCATAGAAGTTGTTGGCATGTCAAAGAAGTTGATGGCTAACACAGTCAGCAGTTATAACTTAAGCAAAAATGGGTCAGATGTGAACGCATTGCGGGCAAGAGACCATAATCACCTGAAAGAGATTGTGCATCTACACTAACACAGGATATAAATGCATGTTACTGGCGCCTTGATGAATTTGTCCATTTGCACATGTACGCACGGAATTTGTACATTATACATGTGTCCGCTCTTTGTGAGGAATCTGTAACTCTGATGGCATACCTACTACATTGAAACAAAGCTATTTTTAATATCACGTTCTCAGATTTCAATGAGAAAAACTATTTCAACGAAATACTTTCGTATCCGAACATTCCAATAGTACCGTTTTAAGAGCAAGCATTTTACGATTGAAATTCAATTGGGGTCGAAGTCGGGAGGTCCAGAATATAACTGGGCTTTACATGCTTTCAGTGTCACTTTTAGTTAGGTTGGTCCTAACTGATCTACTTGCCTGATGTTCAGAACATTCATTACTGCAAATTGAAGACCGAATGTAAATTGATCGGTTCATTGAGACTTAAAGCTAATTCGACATCCGGCAAATTAAATCTAACCCTATCAACTCTCTGGCATTCTCGGCAGAGTAAGTGCATGTCTGCTTGATTTCATTAAAAAATTTCTCTCTCTGTAAAATAAAGATGGAAGCTAATTCGACAACCGGCAAATTAAATCTAACCCTATCAACTCTCTGGCATTCTCGGCAGAGTAAGTGCATGTCTGCTTGATTTCATCAAAAAATTTCTCTCCCTGTAAAATAAAGACATTTCGTATACGAGCTAGACACGATTACACTGCATATCTCAGCTACTTAATTAATATATACCTTTGTAATTTTCAAATTCCATTGTACTACAACTATTTCTCCTCGCTTTATCAAGCCTTTCAATCATTATCAATTAAACAAGCTCTTTGAAGCTACACTGTTGTACAGTATTTTCAGCTAAGTGTATAGATGTATGCGTTGAATCCCAGTATAATGCAGCACGGGATAAAAAATACCCTGAGGAATTTCATGCCCGTCTTTGCGATGAATGACACAAAGCTCTCCCTTAACTCTCTATCGAATCTCATCTGGCAAGCTAGACAACTACGTCATCCCGGTATTACACATAATGCTAAAAAGACAGTGCTCAGGGTGACGAAGAAGTCACTTAATCCAAAATTTGTTCGCGATCATTGTACATATTATTACAATTATTTACGGGAGTCTGGACGGCAGAATTATGTAAGAAACAAACGTCAATTCTGCAAAATTTTTACAAATATTATAAAAGTCCCATTAGAATTATTATCACTGTTTAAATGATTGTCAAGTACATCAAGTTCCTTACTTTTCCAATTCATCCTGAAAAAACGTTGAACAAAAACTTAATGACATGGCATTTCTTAACACTTTGAGCACGAGTACAGAACATATACAAATAATATTCTACAGATGAATTTGCATCATATTTTTGTATTTCAATTGAAGAAATGGATTTCAAATTTGTTATAGGGAAATGGAAGACCTTATGCACCTTCATGTCGTTTTTGATATGCAAATTCGTCTTCTACTTTTTCACACACCTGTCGGTTTCGAGTTAACAAATACAATGTACCCTTTATTGCAAATCCCTCATGAGAGAGATAGCAACATTTATTAAATGTTTGATGAAAGCTACACTGAGACTCAAACTAGCGGTGAAGAGACGGTAAGGGCAAAGCTGTATACGGCTTTGTCGTAGCAACAACCGTGCTTCTGCAAATACACGCGACATCTTAACGCACGTGACACAGCGATCACAGGAGTGGCACGAAGAATGGGCATGCTTAGAACAGAGAAGATGAGAAACTTTGATGTCGTCTTTGTTAAACCGCTCCGCTTCTGCGGCTCTGCGAGAATCCCACGGTAAGACGCACAACTCGAAGGATATATGAAGACGAAGAGAGGAGCGAGACAAAGATGAAAGTACTCGTTAAGGAAAGCAGTTTATTCGTTTGAATCATATTCAATACATGCCATCAAGACTTTCTTAATGAAGGAATTAATGAAAGACGAAAGGCGTGAAGTTGATGTATTAGTTCCTGTAACAAACGGAATCAAAATATCACAGAGGCGCAGTCAGGTAATTGGAATTGTAATCCTGTTAGCTACAAAATGAATAGCAATGTGTGATCTTCCATTTAGACTGTAAAAAAGATGTCCTGGGTTAAATGATACAAAATGCTTCCATATGATTTTTATTTTTTGAGGGAAATTATGTTGATTTACTTTTTCTTCCTGTCAAAAAAACTAAGTTTTGAGAAAAGTGAGAAATAATGAGGAAGCAATGTGCATTTTTCAACCTCACAGTCTAGTTTTATTGCAGAATTCATTGTATGAATTGTATCAAATATCGAACAATGTTGTTCAATACTTAAATATTTTTACGCATCTGGTCTGCTTATGCGATCAATAATGCTTGGTCAGCAATGCTAACAAATGTAGTCACGTCAAATACTTGCGAAATGTTATCTCTATGTTGATACACATTATAACGGACCTCTGTTTCATTGCTGTGCCAAGTTCCGCTCCAATAATTCCAGCGGTCCACATGTTATAAGAGATTAAATACTGAAACCCTTGGCAACCACACAAACACCTGACATCTTTTTTAAAGTCACATTTTTAGACGAGTCAGACAATGTCGAGTATACTGTTATTAAAACCGGGCAAACAATATATTCATTTTCAGATCGAATCGGCACTTCCCGAAAAGTTTTGGATTCGGGTATATTAAAAAAATATTTTATCCAAAGTTCATCATTCTCGTCCCTGTGAATGGTATCCTACCCTCGAACTATATGTTTCCACTTATTTTTGCAACCGCAATTTCTGGATAGATCATTCATATCTTCGAAGCAATATTAATTCCGTATCACTCGGCAGGTATTAACTCAATGCGGATGAAGCACACTACGGGCGAAATAGAACGGTGGTATTAGAGTTGCGGCACCGTTAAGGGATGAGAAAGCGCTCGCGAGCTAGCACTTCGTTCAGGATCGGATGATGATGCGCGCTGTGAAGCATAAACCGAGACAACCGAGCGAGATGAGGTGACACCGTAGCTAAATGTCGAGTAGAACGGAAGGAGATGACAGAAAATGAGACGTAGCCAGAACAAGATGCAAGATACCAACATCCCACCGCGAGACACACAAAACTGAAGGATTGAATATCGCTTAAGCTTCTCTGCGTCGTTACGCTGTATCCCGACCACTGACTCGGAAATATTCGTGATCCATAATATCGTTTCCGAATTAAGATGTGATATACGATGAAACTTTGCCATGAACCTGGAAACTTCCGCCACACTTTAAACATTTTCTTTATTCCTGGAATAACATGTGTATTTGCAATTTATTTTACGGTATAAATAATATGAAGAGTTATGGATTTAGTTGATATGAGGTATCGACTGTGGAATGGTCCTGAATCGCATGAGTAAACGAAACAGATATCAATCGCAGGATATGTATTACTGCTATGATTCGCTTATCAAAAAATGGACTTTTGCTGCACGCGAACACTCAAAACACGGATTTCGCATACGTTTGCTTGGTCCAATTCAACGGAAGTTGATATTATGTCGTTGTCTCGTTTTACAGTCTGAACGTAATGTTCTAGGCCAAATATACAGCAACGACGGAATACGAATTTCCACTGTAATAGACAAGTCAGAATTTTAACTACTGCTATAATTGGATGAGCGGATTATGAAGTTCCATTGAATTTTGCTACTGAGAATGTAAGCTTCTACTGTTGTTGGTTAGTCAGATGTAAAGGAAGTGAATATTCTCTCTTTGCTGCTCATTGATTGTATTATTGGTGTAAAGTGTAAGTGGCATGCAAAATTGTCTGGCGGGCCGTATATCGAATGTACTTTTCTTCATGCTTCCCTAGAATAACAATGTTGGACTGAACATTTCTACACGTAGCTCTTGGCGGCTCTAGTATACACAAGCGTACAGGATACACACATGAACTACACTAAACGTCGGAGCCATTATCGAGGCGTGAGTGCGAGGTCGTTCCATCCGAGCGGAATAGCTTCGATGCGCCCCCGTAGGACCTCCGCTTCGCTACACCGCCACAAACTGCACCGTGCAAGCTAGAATCCAGAACTGAAGTTCGTACTTTATATCTGCCATGTCGTTATCCGTCCGTACCAAGATCCTGCGAACCTGTATCGTCACTTTGACTCTGAACCACTGTACGAGGTGAATCTATTGTGCAAAAGGTGGTAGTAACAGATCGTAGAGGGTCGTAACAGCAGTACCCATCGCGCGAAGAAAAATGTAACGCGGCGGGATAGTCGTGTAGTTGAACGGCAAGCAAGGGAATTGGCCAAACTGGGTATTCTGTTTTATATCGCTACATTACTGTACACCAAACCTTTCTGAACTCGTGTAGAATTCCCAAGGTTCTCTTTTCTTGACGTACACTTTCCGCGAAATCGTAAGTAGTATCGATCCTGCGACCACGGCACATATACCTACCAATGTTCTGCAGCAAATGTCGTCAGATCAGAAATCTGGGAAGCCCGCATATAACGAACAGTAATATCTGTCAACCTCCATCACTATGATTCTACCTGTTTCACACAGTTGCATATTCTCTCTATCTTCCGCGTACCAGGCCCATGAAATACTGATCGTGATGTTAAGCAGGCGAGCTTGCGTCCTGGCCTAAACATCCTGATGTCGCGACCATTCCGTTCGGCTTTGAGCATCCCTCCCTTTACCAAACCTATATTCGCCGAGCCATATTACCAGTAGACTTGACTACAAATGCCAGTGCGATCCACCGGTGGATGTAGGAAGTACCGGAGGCAGTTCTCCGGATCCGTCGTTACTGCCACTGTCGGTAGAACGGACGAGATCATAGAGAGGAAGAGAGAGAAGAGATGATGCTCGGCTGGTATTCCCTAACGGCCTTTATCATCGGTTCTCCTACTAGCGGGAGAGAAGGAGAGAATAGGAATATCCGTCGCAGCTTCTGACACGCTCATCCATGACCCGCTTTCATGTACGATGGCGGTCGTTCAGCACCGAGATTTTTATGCGTGGATGATAACGCTCGTCTGCCATTCCTGCCCTTGGTTATTAAAAGAAAAATGGGTTCGTGATAATACCCACTGATAGCACCAACAACCCACGCTGGTATGGCCATTTACCGCGCCATAATAATACCGAGGGGCGTGTTGGTTTCGATGCACGCACTTTGCTTTTTTTGCAAATGCTTCCATCTTAACGGTACCTCGTGTGTGTGTGTGTGTATGTGTGAGCCAGTATGTACATCGAGAAAAATTACGACTCGCCAGGTCATCACTGCTTAATCCTTTGAAATCCCGACCGAATTAAACAAACTGCTGTCCTGTTTTTCCAACTAACCTTCTCCATCCTCAGCTGCGCATTTTCCGTCGCCCTTTCGACATCCCGTGTACCAGATTAACGGTAAGAAATGGAACGGGATTGTCTCCTGTTTGCATGTTTTTCCCTGCACTTCCATTCACTATTTAGTCCATGTCGGAAACGCAATACAGGATCAACATTTTATTTTGACTTTGTTTACAAAAATACCCACCTTCACGCTAAATGCGAAAGTGAAAACTGAATCAGGCTCAATAAATACATTTTGACGTACCTGCCAACATAAATGGATTCTCATTAGGAGGGCACTGCCCAATTAACCTAAATTAGCCTGGCAGGCATTAAGGGCTGTGGTGCCCTGTTGCACCACACCAAACTTTTCCATTGTCAGCTGTTCACTTTCCGTCACCTTGTGTGTCGATCCTTGCACACAGTGACGGGTCCAGACTAAATTGTATTGTCTTTTCCCTTCGAGTTTTGCTCCGTAATCCCATTCACTACTCAGTCCGTGTCGCAACGGGAAATCCCGCTTAAACTTTTTGTTTTTACGTTAACTACAAAATAGCCACCTCCAAAGTAAATGCGATAGTAAAACTGACGCACTGATCAAGATAATTGGATACTTATAATGAGTGCTCGAATAATCAAAATCAGCCTGACGGACATGAAGACCTGCATTCCCTTGTTTAACCCCCTCAAACTTTCCGCTGCCCTGGATATCAATCGTGCCCATCAGCGGAACCAAACAGCGGATTGTCTGTTCCCTCAGTGTTTGTCCTGATCCCTCCGTGACTGGTTATTCAACGTCGAAAACTGATCGGACCGGGTTGAACGGGGATTGGACCAAAACCATATCTGCACCCCTGGACACATTACCCCCATCCTCCTTTTTCCGTCGCTATGCTGCTGCTGCTACTGCTTCGCTTTCCGCAATGAGCCCTGCGTCTTCCTCGTTCGGAAAGGGCAGAGAGAAAAGAGGCGAAGCCAAGCTAAAGCTGAAGCAACCCGAAGTTGGCTGCCGACCGATCGACTCCATAAACTTTAATCGCCGCTATTTCCCAGTAAGCGTATACTGAAATCCACCCAGCCCGGGCATTGAACGCGCTCACCGATCTCATATATACAGCCTGTGTACCACCCCACAGTCGACCCCGTCTCACCGACAGAAGAGAAGCTCTGAAGCACTAGCGACAGTAACCCGCCGTGATACCACCTCCCGAATCCCAGAAGCACGTACACGTTTCATATCTAGCGATGTACGCCAACATCGTATATACTGGTTGATATGTCGTTTGGTATGCCGAGTAAAACGACATTGGATGTGCTATGACATAGCAAGATAGAGCGGTAGATATACTCGTGAGCGGCTCTTTCACCCGTTCGCTTTACTCCAGTCGCACTCACTTGATCTCAACTATCGCTCAAATTCACTGTCCCTCCATGCTACATGTGCAAACGTTAACGTTTAAATGTACAACGAAAGCAGCGAACGTGCGAACTCTCCATCAAATTCGGGAAAATCCCAAACTCGTAAATTTATCCTCAGCCGTTCGTTGTCTATTCCGGTGTAGGACATGGAGAGTTAAGGCGAAGGGTCTCGAACAGGTTGGGATATATACCGAAATACATATGCTCCGGATCTAGAGGCTTTTCGGCATTTATCTTGTTAGGATCGGGATTTGTGGTGATTCGGTAGATAAAGTACTTTATATTCTTTTTTTCAACTGACTCCTCGATTATTACACGTGCTCGATATTAACACCTTGCTGGAGAATAATAACTTTGAATTTTTCTTAACTCGCTGGTTATTGTGGCTCTTCAGAAAATACGGCTTTATAAAATGCGAACAGTTTTTTGTTTCGTGTTGCGTACATTATAGTCGCTCTTTCGACGAATTGGTTCCACGTTAAGCTCATGTTTGTTATTCATTTGGGTGAGATATGAATGAAGTCTTGAAGAGACTAACGAATGTGTTGTTTTATCAACTTTATTATAATAATTCGGTTACGATTCATTAAGGTTTTCTTAAAATGCATTTCATTCTCGTTGAAATGGTTCTCCATCAAAATGGAGTCTACCGCGGAGGACGATGAGGAAACGAAAATTCACTAGGTTGTATATTCTCGAATGCTGGCAATCCATCTAGTCGAGGATCCACTCTGAGGGAAGTTAAAAGGATCACTTCTATTGGAAATTCCCAGAGAGACCTTTGAAATGCCATCATAATTTGGTGCACAAAGCATCTACGCAAAATTGATTCATTTCAACGCAGTCTCTAAGTCGGATGAAACAAGGCGAAACATCCATAAACCAACTATTTTCATTTCGAACGTCTGATGAATAATAATTTTTTATTCTGTCTTCGATCCGTGTTCTAGAATTCAAGAAACTCGATTTATAAATATGCAAATAGCCTGCTGTGGGAATCAATTTCGTACTTCCGAAGATATCCGAGAAACAAGTAAAAATATTACGAGGGTTTTGTATTCACAATAAAGACAAGGGATGAAATTAACTTTAAGAATTACATGAGCCTAAAGATGACGACGATCGTAGTAGTGGAATACAATACAATCTAGAAAATGTTTCCACGTAAAAGAAGAATGTCTTGATAACCTTATCCTGTTTATTATTACTTAACAAACTATTCGGAAGATAAACGGGTTTACTTGAACGCGCGGCAGCGCTTTATCCACCCGCGAGAGCTGGAAAAGTTATCCGCGGTAGCCACTTTCACCCGCGCACATCGCTCCTCGTAGGAAGAGGGTCAAGTAGGGTTTCTTTATCAGTGAAAAAGCTTCTTCCCCCTTTCGTCCCGATCTCACCATAACGAATTCCACTCCGTCCATTCACACCTGAAATAGGTTTCCCTCAACGAATGTAGTTGCCCAGCCTGCCAGGCAATCACCAGGAGTATCTCGATTCGCATAAATCTTCCGGAATTCTGCCTCGAGACTGAAGTGCAGGAGGGAAAGAGAGAAATGTCTAACTTTTTCTCTTTTCCCCTCTTATATATACACACAGTATACAGTCTTGGGATCGTCCTTCCCCCGATTATACAGACGATATAGGCGAGCGCTCTTCCAGCCAATTCCGCATGAGGCTAGCTGCGATCTATTCATCGAAAACCGATATCGCCTCCCATACTCTAAGAAGACGGTGTCTCGACCTCTTCCTCATAGGACTATACTCAAGAGTCGTGAATTTTTATCTTCACTTGTGAGTAATGGCACGAAAGAATCAAAATTCGCTTCATTCCTGGGGGAGACTTTCCATTTTTTTATTCTCCTCGATTGCGGAAGAATTTTTTTTTCCGTATCGCATTGACAAATACCATTGAAACTACCGACAATCAGGGTCTAAAGGGCAAAATTTTCCTCAATAGTGCATCGTATAGTACGTAGTTACGAAGAATATCTACATCCACACGAAAAAAACATTTCCAATCCCAAATCGAATATGTGGACTTTCAAATTCCAAGCGACCAAGAGTCACGTCTTTTTCGAAACGAGTCAAATAATATTTGGCACAAATGCCAAAAGGCATAATAAAATGCGAAGGTAGAAGAAAAAAAATTTGTTGCAATTTTGTTGCTACCCCGTGGGAAATCGTCAGGTCAAAACTATCGATTACTAAATGTTACTTCAATGACAGTGAATAAACAAATGTAGGTAAGTCTTGTAATCGGATCTCCACTTTATTATTATTATTATTATTTTCTATTTCAAGTCAAGCTCTGTCTCATTTTGATGCAGGCAAAGGCGCTTCCAGTCGGTTTACGAGACTCCCTGCGATCCATTAATCGAAAACCGATATCGCGTCACCCTCTCCATACTCTAACAAGACGGTGTCTTGATCTCTTGCTTCTACGACAATACATAAAACTCGTGAACTTTTATATTCACTTGTGAGTAGTAACACGAAAGAATTAATATGCATTTGATTTCTGAGGGAAACTGTTCTTCATTTTATTGGTCTCGTTTCCTGAAGAAGAAAAAAAAGAATTCTTAATCCCGCGAACTGTGGAAGTGGAAGTCACCAAAGATTTGTTTTAATTTTTTATTGTTCGGCAAGAAATCTTCATCCTCATTCGGATTCCAAAAGTCTTCACGTTCGTTCTCAAGATCCTTACAGAGTTGGCTTTTTTACTGTCTGTATACTCGTCGCGGTACTATATAGTAAACAGAATCTACTACTGCTCTCCCGGCTAGTCCGCTAGCTTGCGCGGCTATCGTAAAGATACGCCAATAAAAAAGTACGGTGGATTGCACGTAGTACAGAAGCACACGAGATTGGAACGATCGAGGGCGATTTCCCGTCTGTAGTTGCATGGTTCCTTCATAACTCCCCCTCATTCGTGCATTCGAGCAGAACGGCCGTGAGCAAAAAAGTAATAAGATTCGATTCTATCGGCGAATTCAAGAAGCTTTCCTTAAGCTTTCGCTCCTTATATCACGTATAAAAAGTCCTTCATTTTTCGCAGAAACGGATTTTTCCACTTCGTCTTATGTCTCCACCTCCTTCTTGAAAACAGAAAAACGCTGTCACGGCATCGATTCTTCGTCTGATTACCTACCTAATGTCGTTCCACGTCCTGACAAGAAAATTAATGTAGCATCAACAAATTATTTTCCGACCGATTGTCTGGAGAATTCCTCAAGAATAAAGACCGTTAATTGTTGAAAATCATTTCATAACATCTCAAACATGAGACTATTTTTGTAATGATCAATTATTCCGACTTGACGTTGCAATGCATTTTTTTTTCTTCCTCGTAGAGGAAGCTTTGTTTTCATGAAAATTTTTTTATTCGAGATTTTCATGTCAGTATGCTTAGAATCACCTAAAACGTCGAGAAAAATGGCTTAGAAAATGTGTCAGTGTGTGTGTGTGTGTGTTTGCGTTTGTTTATCAAATTTGGCACGCAAGTAGAGTATTAATTCCTCTTAAATTGCTGTAATTTTGAAGAAAATATATCTATGTATACTGATTATATAGAATTCTGAATTTTTTTGACAAATGTCGTATACTCTCTAACTTTCGTTAAAGTTCGCCGATATGGCTAAATAGTTCTTTATAACTAGAGAGACGCTATATGCTGTTTGGTATTGAATTTCGACAAAATCTCTAAAGCGGTTCGGATTTTATAGAATTTTTAATTTTTGTGAAAAATAAAATGTTTGCTATAAATCACGTCGTATTTCATCAAATTAATTGAAATTATCTTCAAACGAAAAATAACATACAGTCCTACTGTGTACCAAATTTGATGGTGATCGGTAAAATCGTTCACATTTTACACCATTTTGAATATTTGACAAAATAGCGATTTTCGCTATAACTTTCGCGGAAGTTACTAAAGTAAAAAAAAAGTTTGTGCCTAATAAAAATGAGATGTGCCGGTGATTTATTCATTTACTCAAAACAAGGATGATAAGTAGACCCTTGCACATTGTTTCCTCATTAAATTTTGCTCGTCACAAAGCTTCCTCTATGAGGAAGCCAAAATCAGTTACAATACTTCCTCGTAGAGGTTGCTATGTAAAGAACAAAATTGAATGAGGAAGCAATGTGCAAAGTTGTTCTTTGCATCCTTTTTTATTTTTTAGCACCCACTCATAATCCATTGATACTTGCAGTGAACGGCGAACTTATCAACCGCTAGTTTTAGAATGAATTCAATTTGCGATTCAATAGTGGTCAAGGGACTCAGTGGGTATACAGACTCTTAAGTATCGGAGGTAAAGCGTGTTTGAGCGCATACCTAGGTGCACCGAGGCCGAAGTAACAGGCAGCCGCAGTAGTCTATTTGGCCCTGAAGTGAGGTACTACCGTTGCAAGGTTAAAGTCAATACCAGCCACAGGACGGTTCCTTTGAAAGTTTCAACTCTCTCATGATCCAAACGCACGAGATGTGTCGGTGTGAAAAGAGTGGGGAGTTGCGCACGATCGTCTCTGAAGTGGGTTGCCTGAAAGGCGGCTTTCGGTGAGTGTGCAGCGGATGCTCAAAACGCTGCACTTTATTGAAAGCCTTAGAACCATGATAGTGCTAAATCGTCAACTTTGACTGTGATGCGGGATCGTTAAGCGTGCTCGCACTATGATCAATGATGACTCACGAGACGTCAGAAAATGTTGCAATTATGAGACGTCAACACAAAGGAATCGCCAGCCGAATTAATCCGACCTAATGACTGTCATTCACATGATCTCAGGATGGACTATAGCTGACTTTTTTAGTAATTTTGACATCTGCACACAGAAAGCTATGCCGACCTGGACACCGAAAACCATGGAGATATTATCGTGGACACCGAAAGGCGTAGAGATATCGACCTGCAAGCTAAAAACTAATTATACGGTTTTTGGAACGAATTTCAACCCTGATTTAATGTTGTTGTGGGACCAAGTGAAAATCCTACTACAGTCATAAAATTTCTTGCGAATGTATTGTTATTATTCCATTGAAAATAGTTTGGTGAAATTTTAGAACCATAAACAGTACTGTTTGTACAAGAATCGTAAATTTTCCAAGTCATTTAATAATACTGTTAACAATGCATCGCTTTAACGTTTGGCACCTGTCGAAGAAGAATGACACCATTGGTATTTAATTATTAATTATAACTGCGATATGAGGACTCCGCCAATTACATTACAAAAGGAGAATTTTCATTACTCGGGCACACAGCCATTCAGCCAGAATAATGGCACCTTTCGTGTTCGATCGATTAATCAGAACAAATTGATTCTGCCTTTGTGTTTAATTAGATAGATAGACACAGGGTCTCTCAGAGATCGAAGAAATAACTCACTACGTCCTCTTCATCTCCAATCTTCCATATTTGACCCTAGGCGTTAAATTAATAACGTCTGTTACTAATTTTAACCTTACAAACGCGGTATGAAAATGGCTTCATGCAGACATATATTCTCTGTTATTTGTCAGTTATTTTCTGCAACTACAATGTAACTGAACGACAACTTGGTCTACAATGTCTCTTAGAAACATAACACAGTTTTTTTTTCTCAGATGTTATAACTAAAAAACAAGCGAACAAAAACTGAATGGTAATGAAAACATAATTTATAGTGGCTCCCTCCTTAACTCATTCAAGCTTGTTTTTAGGCTACGTGAAGTTCAGGGTTGATCTATCACTTCGTCACTCAAAAACAGCTTTAGCGTTATTGATTAAGTAAACCTTGACATCTTCGGGCGACCGAAATTCACTAATGGAATGGCGGTAACCCTCACGAAAACTCATGAAGAAGCTTCAATGCATATTTAACCTTTTAGACTCTGCTTGTTTGAGACAAACTTCTGGTTCCATTATGAAAAAAAAAAATGAACGCCGGATTTTTTTTTTCCGACGAATTCGTGAAAAATCTTGCATGCAATACACTCACTCATCGTGGAGATGTGAGTAACGAAAGAAACTGTGGAAAGACGACGAGTTCGATAATCTGCAACCCTCAAGTGGTGCGCACACGATCAAACGACGTTTTTCATTCTACTACATGCAAGACTTCCGGTGACTATGTGTACCATGAAGATGAGGGTCGAGCAAGTTTTGATATCCACAAGCGCAGCAAACAACCCCTGTGGACGCGAGCAAGGATTTGCATACATACGGGTGATTTTCAAGGATATTCGGTAAGACCTGGATGGCTCTTCTTGGTCTTCCAAGACCTTCTACCCTCCGCGAAGCTTCCTGTTCCTACCCAAATGCCATTGAGATAACTGCAGGTTTTAGCGCCGCACTATCAAACTTAAATGGAACCACGAGGATTCTCGTGATATCCCCGAAGGCTAATTTGTTGGAATGACAGAGTCATCGACTTTTTTGTTTCCTTCTTCATCTTGAATTGGTGATCAAGCGTAATTCTCGACAAATTCATTCGTAGAACGAGAATCCAAACTTGGAATTTCATACGAAAATCGTAGAATTTGATCAAAGTAAACTACGAAATAAAAATCAGTCATAGCGATTTGATCAATACCTAATAATAGCTGAATTCACCGATGGATTGGTTGGCCCAATGAATAAGTTGCGTGTGCTCAAATTAATTGGTTAACGGTAATATCTATGATTATGTTTTTAATGAAAGTTATTTTTGACAATGTTAGTCGATTTTTTAGGGGTAAAAGCCTCCAAGTTGAGACTATCGTACGTTTTAATTCTTTTTAAGTCTTTGAATGCACGATAGCTGCTGTAAAAGCGTTCCTAGGAAGTTCCAAGGAAAAATAAATATATTCACGAATTACTTATATGATAATAAGTAGACCTCTTTGAGCGATGTCTTAAAATTTAGGCAAAGTCCGCGTCCTAAACACGAACATTTTTCCAGCTGCAAATTAACGTTTAGAGTGGTTGAGCGGAAAAATAAATTCCACAATTTATTTTCGACATGCCCTGCTCCAGAGCAGTGCTGTGATATTCACAAGATACGATCATACCTGTTTTCCATGCTCCCACTACTATCGCATAAATTTTGCAACCTAAACTGTGTGCACTGTAAAGTTTTAGCCTCGTATCCGGATTCACCGGGAGCTGAGAGAGCCACGCAGTGCTATCTGAGCTTCGGTACTCGTACATTTCAAGATGCAGTAAGGAACCCATACCCTGACCAAGTATGTATATAAGATATACTCTGCTGCGGGTATACCGTGTGTCGAGGCGAGGGTTCCTCCGCGTAAGAGAATGTACAGAGTATCCCAAGCTTTCGTAGAAGTTGAGCATTGTTGAGGTGTTGAACTTGCCGCAAGTTTCCGCCATCCAAGAAGCAGAACAAGCGTGCGGGGTCCATACTATGACGTGCCTGGTGCCTCTTATTCTGTTCTTACCCACAGTCTCCTCGACGTAACTCACTCTGATCTATAGCCTTGATTAATTTATACCCCATCTTTAGTGTGGACAAATGTAGACAGAATCCTAACTCTAACTGAAAATCCAACGTTGGATGAAATTACGATGCACAATTTTCCTAAGGATCTCATTAAGAAAACCGTTTTTACATCTAGAAACTTTTAATTCTTTTACTTATTCAAATTTCCGGAGAAACTTTTAATTGTCTTATTCACCGTTAGGCCCTTCAATTTCAATGTACGTAAATCGCATTGGAATTCCAATATATATATATATATATATATATATATGTTTTATTTTTATTTTTATTCCAGCGAAATTTTATCGCCGAAAAAGAGAAAATTGTCGGTCTACTCGAAAATTGTTATAACCACTTCGAAATTCGCAATCCTGGTAAATTTGAAAGTTGATGGAGTCCAGAGATAAAAAATTTTTTATCGTATTTTTCTACTTTTTAAAAACTTTTTTGTCGATAATTAAATGAATTCAAATAAAATTTACTCAAATTTGTTTTTTTTTTTTTTTCAGATATTTCAATTTTTATTTTGTTTTGACACAAACAATGTTACTGTCCATTGGAGGCAAATGTACACCAAATTTTATTCATCACTGAAAATCTCCCGTTGAACGAAATGACAATTTACAATTTGTTTACGGATCGCATAAAGCAAACCGTTTTTCACATTTTTTAACTTTTAATTATTCACTTATTAAAATTTCAGTAAGTATTTTTAGTGGTCTTATTCACATTGTAGCCTCATTGTAGGCTGTTTAATTTCGAAATTGCGGAGCTAAGGTTGGAATTCCAGAAGAAATAATTCTCTACCTGAAAATCCTACATAGGAACGCCTCTAAATTTATTACTTAGAGTGGCACACGCGAATATTACTGGAGTTCGTCCAAAACGGTTTATGAATACGACATGAAAATCTACCGAGTTTCCCATCCGATTTCATCAAGGGGACTGCAGTTGAATTCACTTTACAAAAAAGTTTCGGTCCATTTGAACAAATGACACATATTTCACGCTGTTTTTTTTTTTTTTCTTGGTGAATTGCTGTTACGCCGAATTTAACACAGACTAAGGTTCTGTGCCAAATCCCAAACACCTACACTTTCCAAAAAAAAAAAACACTCGTTGAAAACTTGAGCGATACAATGTAATTTTATAATATTCATATAACTCTTCAATAACAAAATAATTTAGAGCGCTTGTAAAATATGAACTCATTCACTAGCACCTTTATTATTAGGCAAAAAATCATTTATTCAATCGATTTGGCATAAAAAATGTCGGAACTTTCTAGGCAATATCGTTGAATTTTCCAGGAATGCGCTGAATCCTATGATAACTAATACATTATCCGAGTCCTTCCTATAATACACGTGCACCATCAGCAGATCCTTGCTAGAAATAGTATCGTCCTCGTCATCGTTTTCAGGGTTCACAATACTCTGCCAGTTCTCCGTCTCAAATAACATACTTGTCGCTGGAACCAGAGGAGAAAATAACAGAAACAGCAACGGGGTATAGATACACACCGGGATGGTCACAAGTGCATCTTCCTCGTGAGGTAATAGGATTTCCCGGGCTTGAGTACGAGGGTGCAAGTGTTCTTTCACCCATTGTCGTGCTGCCGGGTGATTCCATGAATACTCTGCTTTCTCTTTCTCGCGGTGCCCCGTACATTCGTACGTTCCATCTCTCTCTATTCGTGCACCATTCTCGACAAATTCTCTTTCAACAAACCAACCGGCGACGTGAACTCTACCCTCGCAAGCAGTCCTGACCCTCGAAGCTTTCTCTACCTATTTCCTTTATCCTCCATCCTGATGATGTCCCCCCCCCCCCCCCCCCCCCCACCTCCTTCCTCGCTCACCGCCCAACCTCATCCGGACTTTCCACGAAAAGCTCCTTTCTCCGACTTCCCGGCATGCGGATGAAGGGGGTTGTGTTGGTGGTACTGGTTGGGTGGACTTGGAGAGGGCGAGGGGGAGTGGGCGAACGTTGCCAAACCGTTTTCACAGTTCGCCTCTAATTGAACGGGGCATCAAGATAAAGTCCTTGGAACAGAGACGAGAGAAAGTAGGGGTTTCCTCACGTGCACCAAGACTGCAAAATGTTTGAGGCGAATCGCTGGTGTAAGCGGCACCACCGATTTTCTCGCGTCCCTTTCGCTTTCTCCCATCCACCGGCAGCGACTGCCATCCTTTCTTTGTACGGTCCCGGCCATTCTCTCTCATAAACTCTTACCGTCGCTCTCCTCTTTGCTTTTACTTGAGAGTATCGCTGGGGTGGGACAGGAAGGGGTAGGTGAGGAATAGAGGGAGCTTCTTCGTGCCCCCACCGCATTCATTTTCTTCGTGTCTCGAGGGAGCCTCTCGCGGAGGCGAAATGTTTACGTAAGCGAAATTTAAATTCGGCGAACGACGGTGATGTTGCTGGTCCGCTATGGTGCGGCTTGGTACATGGCTTTAGGTACCGAGGAAAATAAGGTGCAGAGAGAATGGAAAAGCTGAAGGACCGAGGATAAAAAATATGTGGCTAGCGAAGGGGGCGACACAACCCAATGACAAACTCCGTCTTTATTGCTGGTGATTTTCTACCCTTGGCTATTATTATTATTTTCTTAATGTCCGCTGGCGCTACCACAAAGCGACATCTATAATGCACTATGTACGCTGTATATATTTTGAAAAGATGGATCGAAAGAAAACACGGGGTTCATTGTATGCACCGAATAATTTTCGAGGATCACCGTTCAATTTCCTAGAAAAATAAAAAATGATGGGTATGCAAGAAAAAAAACGTAAGAAGCAACAGTGACAATAATTATATCGAATACGTATATCGATTTCTACATTTCAAAATTTTGTTTTCTAGAAAAATGTCAATTTTCTTCATCGATTCTCAGAAATTGTCTGCAGAAAAAACTTCATGCAGATATAACTGCAATTGAAACTTTATTTTCAACTTTGACGCCCTAGAAATACTGGAGAAACAATCAATTTCCAAGCTTGTTTCAATCGCTGAAGTGCTCAATATTAAACTTAAAAAGAAAACAGCGGCTTGAGCGAAATGAAAATTCCACAAACGGTACCGCTGCTACTGTAACTTCGCTAGCGTCAAGAGCCAATTGGTAACAGCGAAAGAGTTGAAAAAGAAATAAAGTGAAAAAAGTATGCATCAAGCTACTGCATCAAGGGCATCTTAAGCGACCGACGTTGGTCTTTATAGTGCTGATAATTTTTCATCCTATATTATTTTTCCTAATACCATCCAACGGCAAAGCAATACAATACATGCTAATAATAAATGTCAAAAACAATAATAATAATAATAATAACGATAATAATGAAGTCAAAGTAAAAAATTTGTAGGACATGATTTCAGAGCTATTCCAGAAACTCTTACAGGCTATTGCGTAGAATCAGGCGAGAGTTTCACGCAGTATAACATCCGACACTTTATTGTTCCCTTATTCTCTTCACAAAAGTGAAGGAGATACGAGACGTTTCTTCATTTTCTGTTGCTCTCTTCTCTCTCTGTCGCTCTCTCTTTCTCTCTCTCTAAAGAAATCGCATCATGTCGATAGACTTCTGGAACTGTCGCCGAGCCATTGCCCATTTATATATCGAAGTGGGTTAGAATCGTAACGATATATAGATATACTAGGGGTTACTGGAGTTCGCGTGCTCCCGTCGGCGTCATGGTAACCGTTGCTAGGGCGGCCGTTGCCATGGCAACCGTTGCTCGGGCGACCGTTGCCATGACAACCGTTGCTAGGGCAACTGTTCGGGAATTCCCTATCCCTCGGGAATCCCCTATCCCTCGATTGCTATGCTCGATTTTTGTACACGACGATGGCGGCGGCGACAGCGAAATCTCTTTATAATATAGAGAGATATTATGGAGTAAAATGCACTAGAACTCGTAGAGCGAACTACGAATCAATTTGTAAACGGTGCTTTCGCGTCATAGGAAGAGCTGGCCAAGAGGTTCTCGTTGAGTGAACGGCTTTTAATTTGATCGTTATTCTCAATCTTTTTTTTTATACAGCATACTTACTACATCTCGGACTATGAAGGTTTCGAAAAAAAAAAAAAAACGCTATTGAAGCTCCGGAGAGTGATTTCTGATTACAAGAACAAGTTCGGAGGATTGGCGCTGCAGACGCGCGGGATTTTCCGAACCGAGTTACATGGCTTCTTGGGCACTTGGTCGTCACGAGAAGCTCTCTTCATCAGAGCTCGGAGCTTCCGTTAAATTCCTTTCCTCACTCCATAGTCGCTCCCTCGATTCGCTCGTTAATTATCATCAGATCGAGAAAACGCTGATTCGCGTCTCCTCCTTTGCACATCCTGTAGGACTTTGGCGATTCCCTTGTTCTCGAGATTTCTCGGGGGTATATATATGTATATATGTATGTATATATATCTCCCTCCATATTATAAAGTCGCCATGGAAGATAGTCCTGTCTGAAGCCCCAAACCCGGAATTTTTCTAAGCCCTCCATGGCATTCAGGAATCCCCAGAGGTATCATAAATTTATGCCTGTTTCAAAAGCTCTTGAACATTCTCGCCTTTTTTTAAGCGACGCTCTTAGCTTACATTTCTTTTATACAATGAGTCGAGTGCAAACCATGGAACGAACAAAAAACAGTATCTATGTATACAGGATCGCACTGTTGGCGCATTAAGATGGAAAGGCTCTTTCTGTTTTTTTGTGGTCGGCTATGAAAAAGCTAACCATGGGTACAATGAATAACGTTCCTATATCCAACAGTCCGAAATTTAAGGGTGCTGGCCCTTAAGAAATCTCAAAATAAAACTGTCCTGAAATTACAATCAGAAACTTTAGTACATCATTTAATATGGTGCAGAGACTCGGGAAAGACCTTAATAACAAATCGTTTGGATTAATTTGCTGAATTTTTTATTTTATTTTTTCTTTGCAGGTTGGCAGAGCACAAAGGCAATACAAGTCGAGTCGCGGCAGTAGCGAAGGATTGAAGGTCGGTCCTGGCAGCTACAACGTTAACCAGCAAAAACAACATGACCAACCCTACGGTGATTTCCAATGGCACGAGATCAGTCTGACTCTCCAACCATTCCATTACGTAAACGGACAGTTGACTCTCCGCTGCATCGCAGTGATACCCGAGATCTACAATGCAACCGCCGAGTTGCGACTCGGTACAGGACTTCGGGAACCCGTTCCAGAGAGAGGTAAGCTAATGCAGAGAAAGAGAGAGAGAGAGAGAGGTGATACTTCTACAATAAAATTCAGCCTGTTGAATCTAACAACAACTAATGCCCTCCGAAGCATTATTACTGGAATTTAATCAATTGAACAGTAATTGACACCTGAAAGAAAATGTGTCTTCTTTCCATCGATTTCATTCAGTCGACACTTAATGGAGTGGAAAGAAGTGGAAGTAAAAGGGTCTGACCCCGACTGAAGAAAATTTTAAAGCATCGCCTTCTCGGCGATTGTTATTTTCTTATAAATTTTCAAGGTTCTCGACTATTACATTTATTTACGATACTTTGGAGAATATGAAATGAGAAATAATGCATTGAAATACATATTGAATCTCAATGTTTGCATTTTTCGGAAGTGCTGTAATATTTGGATAATTTTGAGAGAATTCTAACTAACTTGATTTATTTTTTAGAAGCCTTTAGATTAATGAAAATAACCGCTTCGATCGTTAAATATTCGCGGATATAAATAATAAATAAATAAATAAATATAACACGAATAAAAGTAGAGATTTCAACGGACAACATTTATTTCACAATAATAAATCTTTTTCATCAACCAATTGTAGAGTATATTCGTGTATGACTTTTAATGACTTAGCATCAAATTATTCAAAACATCTCATTATAAAAATAAATATATATAAAAAAAAATTCACAAATTAAATTCCCATTAATTTATACTTAGCTTATTATTCCGTAGATTAAACAATTTTAAAAGAAAATAATCACATCGATCTAGAGCACGTCTGCTCAACGCCACGCACGCAGGATGAGAGAGCCATCGATTTTGCCTCGACGATCAGTATTGATTTTGCATGGGGAACATACGATTTACGGAAATTGACGAAACCATACGAGCCCACAAGACCGGGCTCGAAGTGATTTGGGCGCGTTTAGTGTTGAAATATAATTCGAAAGCATCACAGCTGTACCAAAGAGGTTTTATCCCTAAGAAGGCATTCCTTGTACCCGCAGCCACATTTCTATTAGACCAGTTTGAATAGCGATACGGCTTATATAAGTTGGGTATAAATTCTTTAGGATTTTGTGGGCAATTAGAGAAGGATTATCTTCGAAGAATAGCAATTTGCTTGAACGAAAAATAGATCCGGCTCATTACGATTCTGTTTGCGTCAAATGGAACCATGCATCTTCACGCAATGAAAGTTTCTATCAGTTCATCATGAAAGCGCACTTTGATGTTATCTTGAGTTATTGTAATTCAAGCAAAAGCCATTCACCGTGTAGCCAAATATAAAAGAAAATGATTTTAAGAGAGATTTCATTTTCATGGCAAAATTCAAATTTATTATGGTTGAAACTCACTCATTGTAATTGTGTACAACGGTACGCTGCGAGAATAAATATGAAAATACCTGACTTACATTTGATGAGATTTAATAGCAAGTTGATCAAAATCAATCATTTCCACTTAAGTGATTACAGTCACTTTATGTAGGTTAATGAAGGGATAATATTCATCATATGCTTTTTTTTAAATTTATTTTAGGTCGCATCAACTTTCGAGGTTATTAGCGACCATTTATAAAGTATTATAAATTCTCTTTTCATGAAATGCTAGCCAAATCGTGTGTTGGTCTAATTAGCAGTTTTTGTTGTCTGCTGTACCAAAGAGGTTTTATCCCTATAAAGGCAGTCCTTGTACCCGCAGCCACATTTCTATTAGACCAATTTGAATAGCGATACGGCTTATATGAGTTGGATATAAATTCTTTAGGATTTTGTGGGCAATTAGAGAAGGATTATCTTCGAAGAATTGCAATTCGCTTGAACGAGAAATAGATCCGGCTCATTACGATTCTGTTTGCGTCAAATGGAACCATGCATCTTCACGCAATGAAAGTTTCTATCAGTTCATCATGAAAGCGCACTTTGATGTTATCTTCAGTTATTGTATTTCAAGCAAAAGCCATTCACCGTGTAGCCAAATATAAAAGAAAATGATTTTAAGAGAAATTTCATTTTCATGGCAAAATTCAAATTTATTATGGTTGAAACTCACTCATTGTGATTGTGTACAACGGTACGCTGCGAGAACAAATATGAAAATACCTGACTTACATTTGATGAGATTTAATAGCAAGTTGATCAAAATCAATCATTTCCACTTAAGTGATTACAGTCACTTTATGTAGGTTAATGAAGGGATAATATTCATCATATGCTTTTTTTTAAATTTATTTTAGGTCGCATCAACTTTCGAGGTTATTAGCGACCATTTATAAAGTATTATAA
Source organism: Clistopyga incitator (assembly GCA_947507545.1). Taxonomy (NCBI): domain Eukaryota; kingdom Metazoa; phylum Arthropoda; class Insecta; order Hymenoptera; family Ichneumonidae; genus Clistopyga; species Clistopyga incitator. The sequence goes on from OX382176.1 coordinate 10,485,852, forward strand.
ATTCTCTTTTCATGAAATGCTAGCCAAATCGTGTGTTGGTCTAATTAGCAGTTTTTGTTGTCTGCTGTACCAAAGAGGTTTTATCCCTATGAAGGCAGTCCTTGTACCCGCAGCCACATTTCTATTAGACCAATTTGAATAGCGATACGGCTTATATGAGTTGGATATAAATTCTTTAGGATTTTGTGGGCAATTAGAGGAGGATTATCTTCGAAGAATTGCAATTCGCTTGAACGAGAAATAGATCCGGCTCATTACGATTCTGTTTGCGTCAAATGGAACCATGCATCTTCACGCAATAAAAGTTTCTATCAGTTCGTCATGAAAGCGCACTTTGATGTTATCTTGAGTTATTGTATTTCAAGCAAAAGCCATTCACCGTGTAGCCAAATATGAAAGAAAATGATTTTAAGAGAGATTTCATTTTCATGGCAAAATTCAAATTTATTATGGTTGATACTCACTCATTGTGATTGTGTACAACGGTACACAACGGTCCCATTAATTTATACTTAGCTTATTATTCGGTAGATTAAACAATTTTAAAAGAAAATTATCACATCGATCTAGAGCACGTCTGCTCAACGCCACGCACGCAGGATGAGAGAGCGATCGATTTTGCCTCGACGATCAGTATTGATTTTGCATGGGGAACATACGATTTACGGAAATTGCCGAAACCATACGAGCCCACAAGACCGGGCTCGAAGTGATTTGGGCGCGCTTAGCGTTGAAATATAACTCGCAATCATCACAGTGCAGCTTTTTATGCCCGTAAAAATGACTGAAAACAAATTGTGGTATGAAGCAAAGAGTCTACGAAACGGATATCATTCTGAATAAAATAATTTTCTCACCTCGATTTTCGCAGCTGTCTGGTCTACGTCATATTACGTATACTAAGAAATATGTACCGCTTGGATACATAACTTTCGCAGCAACGAGACGCGAGAACTGTTCCTAGCATCACGTACATTTTCTTCTCACGGGTGCAGCGGCGTTGACAGATAATACCATAGGGATTAGATGCCACAGCTTTGCAGATGTATTAAGGTGCGCTGTGTAGTGGAAATTCTGAAAAAGTACTGTTATTCCAGGTTTCCTCTGTTGCCACGATAATGTTGGATTATAAAAAGTAGATTCACTGTAGAGACTAAGATATTCCAAGAATATTTGTAAGACTACGAAACAAAAAAATTAAATAAACGACTCCGGTTACTAAGCATTATGCTACTTGACAAACTGCAACATTTTTACTCGATTGGAAATTGAAATCGATCATGGGACAACCGATTATGAATTTGTGTGGATGGACCAATTACAATAACTTACATTCACGCGCTGTGATTCCATGAAGAGGAAGCTGGATCGGTTTTCCGTACGGACGGCAATGTGATGTCGAAAAATGGTATTGTTACTCCAGGGTGAAAGAGCCGAATTTTGTATCGAAATTCAGTGCAACAGGTCCATTAATATATTACATCAAGCTGTAAGCGATATTCCCATTTCGGTTCACCCGAATATTTAGCCCACCCTCAAGCACAAATATATACAGTAATCCAAAGAAGTAAACTTTAAGAGGTTTGGAAGAACTGAGATAATGGTCGACTGAAATCTGGATAGCTAATCAAGGGTTTGAGGTTCTCAACATCCATTAATGTCGGATTTAAGGCCCAATTACCATGAACGTTAGGTCGTCATATTTCAATTCTGGATAACTGCAATTTAAAAAGTGCCTGATTCCAAAAATTCTCGAGCGGCCATCTTGACTTTTGAGAGGTTCTTTTTTTTTCAACATTTACTTTATGTCTTGAACGGTAATTCGACCGGCTACCGAAGCATGAAGGTTTTTATTACCTCCGTGCAAAAATTGAAGTATACTTGTAGCATATTTAGGATAAATAGTACCGCCTAATCGACTCCAGCATCCCCTATAATGTCCGGAGTATCATATTAATGATTATTCGGGTGTTCTTAGCTAATTGGTTGAGGGATTTGCTGAAAACCGCTCAAACACAATATATCCGCAAATATTCTTATTATGTAAATTTCCAATTTAATATTCCTATAGTGTCCCTAAATTGAAACTTGTCCCGCCATTATACTAAGCGTTAACATATTGAGCGTTAGCATCCATGCTGAGAGCTCCAAAGGCTGTCGAACATTAAGCTTAAAATACGAGAAGGTAGTGCGTAAAGTCTACCTCCAGTATGAAACTACAGGTAGGAACACACAAGTACTCGACTCTTCCTCGAGGCAACATGACTTGCAACGCAACGTGCGCTATAGTCAAGCCCCGGGCTTTTCCACGTGCAGTACACATCTAGTATCTCGTCTGTAACTTTTTGCACACTCGCAGCCCTTTTCCAGGGTTCACCAGCAACGATGTTGACGCACACGGGGAGAATTCCACAATGTGTTGTACGTGAAAATAAATGTGGAGAATTGGCGGGTGTGTGAAGCCTTACGAGTTGTCGTTATCAGACCTTTGCATACCTGATTATTCGGGCCGTTTTGTCCTCGTGTAAACTACTTGGCGGGAGCCTCTGCGAAACCGCGCAGTTCATGTTAGCCTATATGTATACTTGGCTTCTTCCCACTCGCACACAAGACGAGATTGTCTTCCCTAACGTAACCTGTGCCGTCGCTGACGCTTATCGACTCTCCTTTCGCGCTTCGCACTCTGGCTTCCCTCGTTTCGACTTGGCGAATCGACGTACCGCTCACAGTTCTCGCCCTCTTGGGCCTTCCACCTGCAGCGAGTGCCATCAAACCCACACACCATTCCCATATTCCTCTCCGGTCTTGATAGGGGAATCCCCGGAGGGTTCCATGCCACTCTGTTCTAGGCCTTTCGCGATCGTTCGCCTCGAACGAAAATCTTTTTGCGATCGATCCCGTGACACCGTTCATCCACCAGGCGGTAATTTTGAATTTTTCAGCCCATCACAGCTGAAGAGTCTTTCGCTGAATGGCCTAGAATTTGTAGGTACGTATTGGGTGGGGATGCCCAGGTAATTAAAGCAATTTTCAAAATTCAACAATTAGTTGTTTTCTTCAACTACGTGTTGTAATATCCGGATAACCAATTATCAAAGGTGTCCATCATCATTTTGAGCCCTTGACCCCATTAGGGTCGTGGTGGAAAGTATTTCGCTAAATGGTTCACTAATTTTATTACAATTAGAGGAATGGCAAACGTCACTCAATTAATTCATCACTTTCGAATCAATTTTACTGATAATTGTTCCATGAATGATTGTTTATCGAGACGATTTAAATGGTTATGTAAATGTGAACAGTCGACGATTAAAATACTCTATTACCGGAATAATGAATGGATTTTGAAAACAAAAATCACTAAATGTTCTCGTGCTTACAATAGAGGACTACGTGCATGCTCAATGATGAATTTCTCGACACAGGTGGGTTGGCAGCTGCATTATATAGATGCGTTTTATACATTGATAGCTATCGGCTGCAACGCTTTTAATTAAATTTACTTGCCATTATTCAATACGTTGCAAAAAATCACAATATATGTAAATCGGAATGACGTAGCTGAATATTCACCTCGAATAGCATCCACGTTTTCAATTGTTAACTTTCAAATGTTTCAAATCGCACCACACTGCTTTTTGATTCAAGAGATTCCAAGAATTCAGAAATAAAGGATGACCACGCGGTGCGAAATTCAAATTACCGCTTTTCCGTCCGACAAGACTCAGTGAAGACACTTTTTCGAATCATACATGTTGCATTTATCATTTGTTAAAATCGCCTTCCCTTGTATCGACAAATGCCTCAAGGTCCAATTAATCAAAACTATGATTTCAATAACGCAAGCGCATACACCAAATACTAGGATGGACGTTATCGAAGGGTGACCGTATATCCCCCTCCCCCTCCTTAATACTTTGTACACCACTTTTGGCGCACAGTACTCGTGAAATATATATTTCTCGACGTAGTAAATACGTTTCAAGGTAATATCGCAAAGGCTACCGTGACTCGAATTCACTTGGGGCGCCAGCCGCGAAAGGCCGCGGTAATAATTCCATTTCCTTCTCAGCCCCCATGTTCCGAGCTTCCAGTCTCGAAGAGAGTCTCGCCTTAGCCTTTTCAACTCTGCGTAGGGGCGTACCTACTCATAGTCGCTTGATTCATAAATATAGTATACGTATTACTTGACGCACACTGCCTCCTTCATTGTTCTCCTCTTTCTCTTTCCCTCAACCCCCACCAACACCTCCTGAACCCCTCCCTACCCACGAACCCTGTCTTTCTTTCTCGCACGCGGTTGCACGGAATTGTTTTTAGGAAATTGACTTTTTCTAGGGCGGAAGGAGAGCTAACCGCATTGTACCGAGCACGGAGCTTTCGTTGCCGCTGCGGCAGTTGTATACCCACTGGGTACACATACCAATCCTCCTTCTCTTCATTCAGCTAGGCTAGTACCTCGGTACTCGGGTTACCGGTGTTCGGCTTTCAGCTCCGAAGCTCTATTCGCTGTACCTACTCGGGAATATACCTTACTACATTGTATATGTACAAACGGACATGGTATAGACATAGCGGTACCTACATAGTGTGCCCAACTGCTAGTGTGTGTATGTAACAGCTGCCTTTCGTGTCGTACCGACGTTTTCAGGCGAGAAATATTGACAATCGTTTTTCACCGCATGATATATAGCTCAATGTATTTTTCTGCCTGGATCGACCCTCTCGTACACTGCCACCTGTATGCACTGTGTTGTGTTACGGGATACGTTTCTCTCTATATATGTATACGCTCTTCAGCTTCCCGAATACAGAAATTGAAACGATAGTACAGGGGGTGGGGGGGAAGCGATTAACTTCGACCTATGTTCTCTATGCCGAGTTTTTGATAAATTGAAAGTACATCCGACCGCCGAAAATTACGTCGGAAGATACATATGGGTTTGATCGCCGAGCGATATGGACTGTGAGCTATTTTGACGATGGATCAGTTGATTAATGGCTCATTAGGGCTCGAGGAATTTAACACTCTGGTTCAGATTGTACATATATTGTAAACGATATTGCAACTGGTCCTTGAATGCCCTGCAGCATTTTAAAAAAATGTCAACAAGCTCAATTGTCCATTGTGTCAGCGACATTAGTGGGTCGGAATTTACGGAATAAAAAAATTTCGCTTCAGGTCTTTCCCAAGTAGTGAAGCACTTAAATTTCGAGCATACTAAATTTTTTTAAATACTCGTAATGCATTATTGGTAGTGAGGCCGGTTTATTTTTATTTTTTAATTAAAAAAAATTTCCGTATGCATTACATAACCCGAATGACAATGTTTTCTACCTAAAAATACTTGGCTGTCAACTATAACTGAATCTTTTTATCAGTGCAGAGCCTGAGCTGATTTATCCAGCTTTTTTCTATACTGCGAGGCGAAGGTGAGAAGAGGGTGAGTTAGAAAAATCGCGGCGTTGGAAAATTATCATCCCTCTTTTACGCCGTAGCCCGGACGGGAATGGCCGGTCATTCGTCCCGGCACCTATTGTCCGTCGCTCAGCGGATAGTCGAGAGGGCGCCAGGGCTTATACATAGCATCTCTCTTCACCACAGATAATGCGGTAACACATAGAAGAGGCGCTCGAGATTCGAGCGACTAAATGCTGCTTCTGTGTGAGATGCGGGCTCCCGAAGAAAAAAAAACGTCATCATCGTTTCACGACTCAACTGCCGGCGAGTTCGTCGTTAAGTCGCGATAAGAGTGAATGAAAGAAAACCGTGTAAGATCCATTTAGCGAGCGTTTTTATCCCTCGTAGAATTTCCGGCCAGGCCCGTTAATCGTTGGTTGCCTATTCTTTTGACTCACCACTCCATTGTGTCTTATTATTATCATAATTGTTGATAATTTTTTAGTTTGCTTTTTCTACCTAACATTTGGTGACTTTAGTTTTTGTTTTTATAATTTGTGACTCAATATTAGCCAGTTCAGTGTGATTTGTTTGGTCTCATCGTTTCTACTGAATTTTCAGTGTGTAATTTCTGTTCTGACAATAAAATATCTCTATAATCTACTCTTTCAGTTTCGAGTACCAAAATATAATGTTTTTTAAACAGCCAAATAATAACACTCAACTAACATATTTATTTGAAAAACTTTCATTGGAACGCATTATCACTCACCACATTTTTCCAGATATTTCAAATAAATTGAGAAAGACATTGTCAAGAATACGTATTCGATCGACGTTCAAGTACATTAGAGTTTAAATTATATCAGCACTGAAAAAAAAAAAAAAAATCGTATACAAAACGACTATAGAACTCGTGAAAAAATTAAAAACTATGTCGTCCGACAAAAGTTGCAAGCAGCGACTCACCATAACCTGATAATTGAATATATCGAAACGTGTAATCTGTCTGTACTATAGTTGTGTATTAATTTTTTTGTTCCAGTAACTTCAGAGAACTCGGGACCAATCGTCAGCGTGGTCAGTCTAACTATGCTCAGTCTCGCTATAATTTGTCAGCTTCTGCAATAAATGCTGAGTATTTATAGTCGATAATCCTCTTGGAGCATCGCTACACGGAGGTCAAAACTAGTCAGCAGCAGCGAGAAGAATTTAAAAAATGAAGAGATAAAGAAAAAAAAATAAAGCAACAGAATTAGGAACAAAAGATTTCGGGCCATCCCCAGGTCCGAGAGAGAAAGAGAGAGAGAGAGAGAGAGCAGCGAAGTACATACTTTAATTAATGTGTGAGAATGCAAATCGAACGAAAGTTGACATGAGCCAATGAGCGATTGGATGTAGTAGATATAAGTGAATGTTGATCGACGTCGATTAAGAAATAACGAGTTTTTTTATAAGCCTATCGTTTAATGCCAATGATAAAAATGACATGACATATATTTTAAGGAAATTTGTGTTAGAACAAAAAGTTGTGCGAAATAATATTATTATTGATCGTAAATCCGCCTCTATAGATATTTATATATATTTATTATTATTACTATTATTACTATTGCAACTATTATACATGAAAATTATTATCGAATTGAAAATTCGTGTAGATATGAGCTCGGCTTGGCGATGTTTATATTCGTTTTATGTTATCGTTGGATGTTCAATTTCTGTATTTATATTTTCGCCACGAGCCATTTTGTCTGTACGTTGAGAAGGAATTTCAAAGCAAAAGGAAATGGCGTATTGTAACAGCGACCAGTGGATATATGATTGTTCATTATCCTCGCATTTATACAAATCTGTTTACCCGCTTACGATGGCTAAAGCTAACGACACGAAATGGAGACTTTCGACCGCCATCTTGTGAGCAGCGTTGAGATCAGCCAATCGAAAGCGCGCAAGACGAATATTCAATCGGACGATGATAAATGGATTGGGAAGGAGACGCTGAGCAAGCAAGTCGAATCAATTGCCCCCACACAACGTTGTGACATTTAGTAGCTCGTCGTAACCTATTCCTTATCGCTGTCATCCTCGGTAAAATGCTTCTCAGCGGACGGCTTCGATAAGGAGGTTGGTATACCGAAGGTTAACTTAACCAGCTGCAAGGCGAGTTAACGAACTTCGCCCTTGATGCTGCTACTGCTGCTGCTGATTCTGCTGCTGCGTTCAACCCCGACTTTGAGACTTGGGTTAGCACGTCGCCTCCGGCAGCATCACAAAGGATTTGCAGTTCTCGACCTCTCGCCGTATCTCTCATGTGCTCCTGTTCTGTCTCTCCAACCTACTTGCAAGCTCACCATCTCTTGATCATCGCCTCGAGGTATTCCTTGTTCTCGAGTCAAGATACCTCCTACCACTGACAAGTTACTCCCCGAAACAGAAAAAAGGGCAGCATGGCAGAAGAAGGAAACACGGAATTGAAACGGGGGTGACTACGCCCGGGAAAAGCGACAGATTAGCGGAATGAGTTGACAAAGCAACGGACTAGCGTTCGGCGTTGTATCGTGTGGACATGTTTTCATAGCTCCTTCGGCTGTACCCACATGAAAATGAATGTATGTGCAACATATATGTGATATATATCGGGATACGGAGAAAAGTGGGCCTCATAAAAAAAATGAATTTGTCATGATAGCCGAAATGTATTTCTATCCAAAACTTCGATTCCAATAACTGCTTTTGAATCGTCTTTTGATTGTTTCCTTTTCAAAAACATGTTGGAATGGCCCATACTTTACCCCTAATGACTGTTTAACTTTGTCCCAGCGTCCCACTTTGTCGCGTGTTCCCATATGATATTTTGGCGTTTTATTTACATGTAAATAGTTTATTTATCCTTTCCATATATTCCTTATGTTTTTCTCATATACTTTCACAACGATATATGAAAAATATATGGGTCATTTCGACAATTTTTTACGAGCGTTTGAACCTCTTCTTGTAAATTTTTGTCTGTAACGCTGCTAATGTGGAATACAACGTGAAAGACAATTGCTTGATTTTTTAATGATTTTGTTCGAGTTATCTGAGGGTTTTGAAAGGGCATAGAAGTATTGTTTTTTCTCGTTAGCTTTCTTTAAATTATTTTAACACAGGATTAATGATCTTTAGCAGAAAAAAAAAATCAAAACGTGTCCCTACGTGAGAAAACTTCGGCTTTCCAAAAAAAATACAATCGGCCGGGTCCGATAGTGTTACGGTGCTGAGAATCGACAAATAACTTTAAAAAATGAGTTTGAACAGGTTCGCATCAATCAATTGTTTATTATGTATTTTTATTGAAAAGCTGAGAATTTTTCACTGCCTATATTTTATTTTCAGAGCGCGTCAATGATGAGTTATTTTGATATACGTCTTTTAAAATTACTTTCCGAGTAATAATAATTTAATAAAGCTGTTTCTTTTGGACAAACGAACGCTTGTCAATTATTGATAAAATTACCCATATGCCAAATGTACAACTTATTGTTCGTACATACATATTTTTTTCATCTGGGTAATGCTTAGACATCCTTCCACATCAATTGCTCTTCATGTTAAAGGAGGTCCTGTTATAATCAACATTGTGCAAAATGATTAATATTTCAAAGGCTTCTCGGGGTGAAAAGAATTCGTACCTATTTGTCAAATTTTCGCGAACCTTTTTTATTATGATTTTTACATTTAATGAAATAAACAGCTTTTTTTAAATGTAACAAATACTGCCTTGAAAATCAACGGACTCGTTCGAGCTACGTACATGCATATTTATCAAGATTTTATTCGACTATCCTGACATGAAAATCTCGGATAAAATTTTTTCGACGAAGACAAAGCTCGCTCCGTGTGGAAGTAAAATGTATTTTCGACAGAACGCTCTTAAGGAAAGGTGCGGCTTGGTTACTCAGGCGCAGACTCATTAACATACAATCTAGCATCAGCATTCGAAAGATGCATGTCCTTTTCATCCGATTGGAATGAAAGTGTTCGAGCTACGTACACGCATATTTATCCAGATTTTATTCGACTACCCTGACATGAAAATCTCGGATAAAATTTTTTCGACGAAGACAAAGCTCGCTCCGTGTGGAAGTAAAATGTATTTTCGACAGAACGCCCTTAAGGAAAGGTGCGGCTTGGTTACTCAGGCGGAGACTCACTGACATACAATCTAGCTTCAGCATTCGAAAGATGCATGTCCTTTTCATCCGATTGGAATGAAAGTGCGCGAGAGTATCTGTGTGATAAGAGTGAGAAAACCTTGGTCATTGTTACAGCGACGAAAGAAAATGAAGAGCCGTCAGCGGGGGAAAAGGCTCCACTCCTATATAGATCAATCCGAGATTGCAAAAATCTACAAAGGGAAACTATACATTCGCGAAGAGAGTCTCGTGCAAAGCGGAGAAGAGTCTTCCGGTCTCATGCTTACGTCAGCTGGAGCCTCCCTTTTTTTTCTTTTTATTTTTTCTTCACTTACATACGAGCCTTCGGTGCTCGGTCTGTGTGTACGTCGTCTGCCTCTGCCTTGAACGATTTTTTTATGTGACAGTGATAAAAAAATCTGGGAAATAAAGCTGCGGTTTTCGACGCGCTTGCGGTGTTCAATAGCGAACAAAAGTAACGAGTCGAACTGGAAAAGTCTAACGATCGGGTGAACGCGTAGTCTGCCAACTCTCGTTATTTCTCGTCTTCTCAAGCTCCAAGATCGAACTCCTGCTGCGCCGCATTTCCCGTTAGGTACAGAAAAATCGGGCGATTTATCGCCCACTAAACGACGAGACCCATTTCTCGTGCTTTCGTTGAGAAAACAAATGTTGCAATTAATTCAAAATAAAAAGCCAACGTGGACGAAGAAATGCAAATCGGGATAAGTTTCCTGCTTGGTTGTCATATCGGCGCAAATTATTTTGCGAATATTTTGCAAACATTTCATGAAAAACTGTCACAATTTTCAAAGTACTTCTGCAAGGTTTATGATGATTCCCAATGGTTGAGAAAATAAAACCGAGTATTTTCAAAAAAATTACAAACATTAAAAAAATGATAAACATAACAGAAAATCACATAAGAATCTTGGAGAATTTTTTTATATTTTCGAAGTCCCATAGCTTTCGAGAAACTTTTTCAATCAGCATTTTTATCGTAAAAATAACGACCCCAGTCGAAATGATCTGGCAATTACGAAAAAGCGCTATCTGCATCTACTTTCGTTAGACTTTTCGGGTCGTATGGAGGTGAAGAAAAATCGTGAGATTTATAGTCCAGTAACGAAGACACTTGATTTTCACGCCATTCTGTAGATAACAAATCTTGAAATGAATTCCAAACGAAATAAAAAGTGAAGAAGAAACGATGGGAGAAATGGAGAGCCATGATAAGCCCGCAATTGGCTCGATATAATTTACCGATCGGACGTGAAATTCATAGCTGGCGATCCTATAGGAAAAGAGAGAGAGAGCGCGCGGGGAAAAAGGACAAGTGCAGAGTTTGCTGGAGCGTGCTGGAACATATTTCCAGTAAGACGCAGAGTGTGCAGCACGTGTGCGACGGGCTCTTTTCTACCCTATCCAGCAATCGGGCGTGCATCACGGCGCGATTCTTTATCCCGTTCGAGCCCAAAACTTTCAAAATTGAAACCACTCGTTGCCCCATTCACGTTTTCACCGAACGACATTTGCACGTACTCTCTCAAAGTATAAAGTGAGAAAAACGAGAAGAGGGAAATATCGTGGCGACAATCGGTGCCAAAGATAACTGAGGCCAAGGGGAGCGAATAAGTATAGTGAAACGACGATAGTTACAGCCACACGTGATTCTCGCGATATGATACGAAAAAATTGTGGAAAAACTGCCAAAAAAAAAAAAGGGACATCATCTCTTCTCCAGCCTGTTTTTATCAACGCACTTTCAGTCCTGTTATTATTATTAGTATTATTATTATTATGATTATTATTATTATTTAATTAACGAAAAAAAAAAAAACTTCATTAAGAGGACCCAGTTACCTAACAAAATCATGAGGAATGAAATTCATTGGTGATAACGTATTTTCGAATCAATCGTATCAATCCTGAATGAAACGGAAATTAAATTCACTATAACCAATAAATTAGTGAGCCTTTAATAAAAAAAGATTTATTTGCCTCAAGTAAAAATTCCTGCACTCGTCGACAGATAAAATAAGATATTGAACACTGACATTCGTCAGCCACTTTAATCTACGACAAACAACAAATGTTACCTTTAACTTTATACCATTTTCGTATTATGTCTTTACAAAATTTTAGAATTTTAAGGATTGGTATGTACTCAATGAGGTTTAAGCATATGGTTTTTTTAACAGGGCCATCGTGTATTAATCTTTTTCTTATGACCTTTTTTATGTCACTGGGTCCTCTTAAGACAGTGGATAAGCCATTATCTATTATGTTTTTTTTAAGGGCGTGTCAATATGCCAGTATCGGTACAAGTCAATACTGGAGCAGGTCGCCTCATTCACATGTTCAAAATCGAGACAATGGTAAAGCTAAAACGTTGTTATCATTATGGATATACTTTCAATTTTATTTTTTATAAACGAAGAAAAATGTTGACGAGCTAGTAACGCTATGAAGACAATACCAAAGTGGTGCGTGTCTTGCAGATTTTTTAAATTGAGACAGAGAAAAGGCCGGACCATTGTTATTATTGTTACTTTTTTTTAATAAGCAAAAATGTTGATATTCGAGTATGGCTTTAAACGCAATACCAAAGTAGTGGGTTTCATGAACATTTAAAAAATTGCAATAGTGGAAAGGCCATTAGCAGCAGTGACGTCATTATGAAAAGCTCCAGCCTCATTTGTTTTAATAAAATAACGTATTGACGCATCTCGTGGTCGAGCAACGATTCAACGATAGCGATTTTACAAATCGCGTTCCTTCTGCGAGTGCGCGGATAAATAATAAAAACCCTGTCCAACAACAACAAAAATTGCCCTGTATGTTATATACGTGTATTACTGTCTGCATATTGTTGAAGCGCACGAGCAGAAACATTCGTAATTACACCAAACTGTAATTAGCGATAACCATTCATGAACGTTAAATTTGACGCGAGATGCTTGATTCTTCACAAAAGGAAGCTTTGCTTTCATGAAATAAAAATTTTCTTGATTCTCATGTCATCATTGGTTTCATTGAAATAACGCATTGAGGCATCTCGTGATCGAGCAACGATTCAACGAAAACGATTTTACAAATCGCGTTCCTTCTGCGAGTGCGCGGATAAATAATAAAAACCCTGTCCAACAACAACAAAAATTGCCCTGTATGTTATATACGTGTATTACTGTCTGCATATTGTTGAAGCGCACGAGCAGAAACATTCGTAATTACACCAAACTGTAATTAGCGATAACCATTAATTAACGTTAAATTTGACGCGAGATGCTTGATTCCTTACAAAAGAAAGCTTTGTTTTCATGAAATAAAAATTTTCCTGATTTTCATGTCATCATTGGTTTCAATGAAATAACGTATTGAGGCATCTCGTGATCGAGCAACGATTCAACGAAAACGATTTTACAAATCGCGTTCCTTCTGCGAGTGCGCGGATAAATAATAAAAACCCTGTCCAACAACAACAAAAATTGCCCTGTATGTTATATACGTGTATTACTGTCTGCATATTGTTGAAGCGCACGAGCAGAAACATTCGTAATTACACCAAACTGTAATTAGCGATAACCATTAATTAACGTTAAATTTGACGCGAGATGCTTGATTCCTTACAAAAGAAAGCTTTGTTTTCATGAAATAAAAATTTTCCTGATTTTCATGTCATCATTGGTTTCAATGAAATAACGTATTGAGGCATCTCGTGGTCGAACAACGATCCAACGACGAAGATTTATAAAATCGCGTTTCTTCTGCGAGTGCGCGGATAAATAATAAAAACCTGCCCGAGAAAAAGAAAATCTGCCCTCTATGTTATATATGTGTATTACTGTCTGCATATTGTTGAAGCGCACGAGCAGAAAATTTCGCAATTATACCGAACTGTTATTAACAATGAATATTCATTAACGTTAAATTCGACGCGAGATGTTGACGCAAAAACTGAATCGACGTGTTTATGGAAAAAATGAATTTAAAATAATAAAAGAAACATTGGAAAATAATAATAATAATATACGATGGAAAAACACACAAACACGGACTAAATATTTAAATGTATATTTCTATATATTTATTCCTTAGGTGGCATAAATGGTAAATAAAAATAAGACACATTGCGCAAAGTGTTGATTAATTCATACACTAAAGGCGTTCATTCGATATATTTAGTATGTATCCAATTATAATAACAGATGTATAGATAAGAGAGAAATAAAGTGAGACGGAGAAATCGGTTGTTCATGATGTAATGGTCATCCTCATTTAATCTTTTTATAAAGAATAAAATTTTCGCCATACATCGTTTGAACAAATCATTGTGTCGTTTTATTTCAAATCCATGACAGTTTCTGTAGATTTTTAGTAGAAACCCGTAAACTTTTTCAAATATGGGAATGAATTAATTTTTTTACCGACATTAATCGATAAATATATGCTACACTGTTCATCATTATTACGCTACGTATACGCTTCATATTTGACAAATATGTAATATGAACATGAAAGCTTCAACGTCCGCTTTAATTGCGGCCACAAAAAGTAAATTACTCATTCTCCCTAAAACTTCATTGTAACATATAATTGTTTCTGAAACTTGGATATGACAAATCAGTTCGGCCGTCAAATAAAGTGTTGCGAATGTTCCAAAACGATTTATTACTAAATAAATGTGGTGAAACAACTTACAATCCCTTAAAATACCGTAAAGTCCACATTTTCATAATATAAAATATAAGAGAAATTTGAAGCTCGTTGAAATTATCGTTAACTGCATTTGGTAAATAATTGCAGTCGATCCACGAATACCGCTGCAAAGTTATGTCATTTTTTCATCGTAATATTCGCAGTTGAATATTAATCGCCAGAATGTGTGTATCTTTGAACGGCACATAATCGACGGAGCATCTCTAGTTCGAGTTTCCGTTTCCGTGCAACTGCTGAATTTCAGACCAACCACCAGATTAACCACAATGACGATAGTTTGTTCATTATCGCGCACTAACGAAATAACAAACAAATTCGTAGATTATGCCGTGGTTCATGATTCTGCGGCAGGGCATTTCGCCATTCCACAGCGCTCTGTATTACCTTCCTAATACAGATGCCACAGTAGAAACTCCGTTGCGGTGCACATACACACAATTCACAATCTTGCAATTCACGTTGCATGGATACAATTCATATGTGTCCACCATGCGAAATGTGGTAACGAGATGCTGGTATCAGAGCGACCGAATTATGATTCAAAATTAACTTAGTTCCGGGTCTCCTGTTTCAAACCAAATCCCTCACTCACTGAACCATTCACTCTCAATACACTCCTCCATACCTCGGCTTTGCCTCCGAATGGACGCGCGTTCCTTCCGACTGTCTTATTATAACTATAACCCTTTGCCTCATTATACCATAGCACCGCTTTGCTGTAAGAGACGATACCTGTGTACACTTAAGTATCGTCTAGTAATAGGTAAGCTGCGGTAACAGCAAAGCTTCATGAGTAGGATCGACATCAGTACCGCCGCTGGTTTCAAATAGGTCTCGGGATTTCAGTGAGACCTCAATTTATCCTGTGACGACCTCCCAGTTGCACTCGCAGTCGATGTCTGCGGTTTGCGCACAGAATATTTGCTCTATGCCAAATGTACAGGACCACCAGTAGAAGGACTCGCTTTCACCGCTAGTTGATAATTCTTGGAGATGATTGCATCGATTATGATATGGGACTACAATAGAAGCAACTGGAAGGGCCACTGTTAGAAAATTTTCAATGTATCTCTTCACCTGTTTGGCAAAATTTCTGCATGATGTTGGACTGAAACACGGAACTGATTTTTAGAGAGGAATTATGTTTAATTACATAGCTTCTTGAGGAAGCCAAAAGTGATAAATGTAATTTGATACAATCCGAGTAGGATAGACTGCGACAAAAGGAAGAGAGGAAGCAATATGCCAATTTATTTTATTTCGGTTCTGTCCAAATATACGTTTTTCACGTCGTGCCTCCCCTGAAATTTTCGAATTATTTATAGAACATTTGTGCGTTCAGTAATCCGTAGAAGATTTTCGATCAGACGGGCACTTCATAATTAGTAAAAAAATTTCTAATTTTTTTCTTTCAACTTTGGAAACCATGAAAAGTCAAAAACACGAACATACTGGACCCAAATATATATATATATATATACATTTTTTTATCAGTCGTTTATTTTAATTGCCTCTACCTTTCATTAACAATATTTTATGCGGCTCGAAAACATATTCCTTCGCTGATCCATCTTCCTATCCGCTGTTTCTTGTCTCTTATACGTATCAATTTAGTTGAATATTGCAATTTGCCTTATGCTGGACGGAAATTGTAACGGACGTCCGTATAAGATAACGGTAAAAGCGGTAGCATACAACATACACACATACACAGGGAGGCAGTCTAAACGAGAGGAGGAAAAATTCACGTCACGTTTCGGCTCTACCCAAGCCCCAATAAGGTACCCGTTGTAGCGACCAGTAGTCAAGGTCTGTAGTGATCAGACGTGCCAGCAGCTGCTATCCGGCAGTGGTCCAAGTCCGTACTGATCAGACTCAATGTTACCTGAGGATAATACACAGTTAGACTTTTCTACTGATCGTTTCTTGGTTGCTGGATGATATACTGCAATACCGCTTTGCTACACTTCCGATTTCCCAACTTTCCGAACGTGAAATTTATCACTCTGCGAAGTCGATCGTTTCACTGCTGAAGAAACTTGTAGTTGGGATATATATATATATTGAGAAAGAGAATATAAAATCTGACAATGTGAGTATAAAGATCGCGATATTCATCTCATAGGGCTTCATTTCGAGACTTTTTCTACCTCGAAGTTATTCCTGGCGCAGACTAGTGATTTTAATTATTCATTAATTAGGATTCTCAGAAAAATCGGACTCGGTAAATATGAAATCGTTGATGGCCCAGCTTAATCTGCCAAAGATATCCCGGAAGCTTAACATGGAATCCGAAGCTTTCGAGGTTTTTTATTGCAATCTGACAGAGAAAATGAAAAACTCCAAGTTTCCAAAGGACGACAAGTGATTTAATCTAAATCGAGTTTTCCCAAAATCACATTAATATGTTGAACCATAGTCAACCACTATATTGGGTGCGCCATTTTGTGTTTTTCAAATATTTTAACTTGATCCGAAATCTCAAGAGTTGTTGAAAATTGTTGAAACTACTCATTTTTTAATTACAAAATAATTGTTTTGTGATAACCATTTAGTTCGATTCAAGCTGAACTGTAATATTTTCGAGGTAAATTTTCCATCTGAGGATTCTGAACAGGTCTTGATAAAAAAAATGTTCAGAACATGCGATGAAATATACCAAAGATAAAATGGAGAAAAAAAACTTACGACCTGAGTGAAAAGTTGAAAAAGAAAAGGAAGATTCACAAGTGTCTTCATCTTAGATTCTTACGCTACTTTTTATAAGACAACCCAACGGTCACACTCTCCTCTCACTCCCAAAACTTTCAAACCGATTGATTTAAAGAATTTATCAGAACTTTGGTTTTCTATGGTAGACTTACTTTTTTTGTTTACTTTGTAAAACTTATAAAAAGGGGAGAAGATTGAACCTTCAGATTTTATGCCTCTCTTAATAACTTTAATTGAAAAAAAGTACACTTAAGGTTACTTCATTTAAATCTGTTATTACGTAATTTTAAGAAATTTGTTTTCTTATTATTACTATTATTTCGCAGTGATTTTTTAAATAATAAATTACTCATCTAATAGTCAAAATATATTTTTACATAATACTAAGTCCTCGCGACTTAGCACGACATTAAACCGAAGCGGAAGTCTCACTATATGGCCTTCCAACCGTCATTGTTCGTACGGCTTCGCCAACCAGCAAATTCGCGCGGTCTAAAACGGTAAGAGGCGATTTGCATCGCGCGGTTAAGGCCTCAGGGATTAATTCGTCGACGACTCGTCTCACCGCCAAAACTGACGCGTTATTAGATGCATACATGTGTACATGTAAGTATGTATATGCTAAAAAGATTACTCCGTATTGCCACGCCATCGAATAAATGCTTACACCAGCAAATAATGTATAGTACAGTCCTTAAGATATTTGTAAAGCCCAACGGTGTGCAATCTTCGAGTTTTAGGTAAGTCCTTACGGGTCATTTCTGTTTATTCCGCAGGATAAATATTTTCATAAAAATTAATTAAAAAATGGCACACAATTGAAGTTTTCTATGGTTTCTCGAAAAGAAGTGGAAAAAAATGTTGTCCTCGTTAATAATAAAACGGTTATAAGTTTTCCCATCTGCAAGGTATGATTTTTTAAAAGTTAATATTCAACCAGCAACGAAGTGAATCCCGACAAGAAACAAGAAAGTAAGTTGAAAAAACGACGTGATTACAAAACTTAATAAAACAATTTTCGTAATCTTAATCAATTACAAAAACTACGAAACACGCAGTTTTGTGAAGTATCTATTCCTCAGGGTTGCTAAAATTAATAACGGAATTTACTTTACAAACTAAATGGGATCTTTCGTACTTTCAACAAAATCATTGTTCATAAAATATAGATATTCGCAGGAACATTAGTTGGGCGAAAAAGGTTATTGCTGACTTGAAATTTAAAAACAAAAAATTATCGCCCCTCCATTTATTTCTCACAACTAACCAAGTCGTACAAACATATTTTTTACAATTTTATATTATTCAATCACATGACCACGTTTATACGCCACCAACATTTTCAACTTTGCTAATAGATATTTTATTTCTGACGTATCCTCAATCTCCGCAGATACTTGCGAGCAAAAACGAACTTTTCATCGTGCGTCAACATCTTTTGACTAGATATAGCGAATGCGCAACTCGGCGTGACTAGCGCGAAATTTGTTCTCGCTGTCTGCACGCGTAGAGGACAGCTACAGAAAAGTTTCTCTCCGCAATCTTTTCCTCTCTGTCTACATATCGTCTTTTTCCCTAACTTCTACTTTTCTTCCTCCTTCTTCTCTCGTTCTCGTCTTAAAGTACTCGAACACACACACACACACATACACACACACACACACACACACACTTGCATGCTTCGATTCGACGCAAGCTGGCGTTAAGCCGTTCTCTGAAGGACTTTCGCGATGCTGGCCAGCGCCGAACCGCAAAGCGTATATCGTCGAGAGGTGGTCCTCCCGGCCGCTGGGATATCGACCACATAAATCGCAACCTATCGTCGCCAGGTTGGAAATAATCGGAATAAAGTGATTCAGCAAAAGAATAGGAGAGAACCCGAAGAATTTGCGGACGTACGCCGACGACGTTGCGACGAGAGATATAGTATCTGTGGTAACTACGTAACCTGGGTAATCGAGGCATTTTCTGTCATTTTCGTTTCTCAGAATGAAAATTTTGTCTTCACGAGAAAAAAAGAAAAATTTCGAGGTTATAATATCAGCTCAAAATCGAACCAAAAAAGTGGTTCGGAGATTTTCATGGAATTTTTTATTTTGCATGTAAACAAAATAATATCCAGCGGTGATAGAAGATTATTGGATTAAATATCCTGATATGAAACAAACTCGTAATATAAATGTCGCGAAAGCGGGTTAACCAATTTTCCAATTTTGCAGATTCAATGAATTGAATTTGGTCTCGAAAAATCTCGCAAAACATCGCACAAATAAATCGTCAAAACAAATTCAATTATGAGGATATACCTTGTGATTTCGACTGAAAACAGATACGTTGAATTTCCTCGGAAAAAAGTTCGTACACGTTTTTTTTTTTTTACTACAGAAAAGCTTACACGAAGCGCTCTTAGGTACTAATAAAATCTGACCAAGTACAAAAAATTTCTAGGATGAAAAAAAAAAGTGGCTGAACTGACAAAAAATGGCGAATATACATATGTGCTATATGCCATACCCGTAAATTCCATTGTGCAGATACTACTAGCGTCCGCTAGTATGGGAATAGGTATGTTCTCTCGTATTTGTGCTCGCATTCGGGTCAACAGTACAGTCGCCTCCGGGGGGCATAATGGGACGGGAAATAAGTAGGTACCCGGTGACGGACGTAGGGAGAGAAAACGAGAGAGAGGAAGATCGAGAGAAAAATAGCAGGGAAAGGACAATGATGGTTACATCCAACATGTATAATATATATGTATATATATAGAGAGGAAAAACGCCCGCTTCACTCAGTGAGCCAAAGTTTTATTTCGCAACGTCGTTCGTCATGGATTGTACATCCGAATTTTCCCCTCTCCCGCCTTTTTTTCCTTTTTTCTTAGTCTTTATATTTTTAATCTTTCTTCTCATCTGACACTCGTACCGCGTCTCCATCCTCGTTGGAAATATCTTTGCCACCCTCTGTGAATTTCTCTCGTTCCCTTTCGTTCTCTTTGTCTCTGCCTCTCTTTCCATCTCTCTCCCTCAGTGGCCTATTCGGCCTGGATCGAGTAGCGTATCCAGTATTCAGCAACTCTCCCAGCGGCAAACTACACTCTCACAGGGGCGCGCTTACTACCACTAGATTCTCCGCCTCGTGTCCACCTCATCCTCGCTCGACTATCTGCGACTCGGTCATTATTAATGCGGACAAATTACTCAGCGAAATTTTACCCGTGAATTTACAAGCCTCGGGGCCGCTTCGGCACACTTGGTATATGGGTTGCACCAGTGATGTCGCATATATGTATATATATGTGTGTGTGTGTGTGTGTGTGTGTGTGTGTATGTGCGTTTGGGTACACAAAGAGCTTCATAGGAGGCATTTCCCGTCAAATTATTATGCTATATGTTACGTACTGTGATTTTTTTTCAGATGTTTTCTCTCAATAAAATAGATTCCTTTGTTGATATCCATATTGTCAATCGGGAAATTTACGCAAGAAATCTCAAAGTGAAGCACTGGTGGTTGTTTTAAGTTCAATGGCACGATGGAATCTCTACGAGAAATCAACTGTATGCCAAATAAAATATCGTGACCTCTTAAAATCCCGATAAAGATAAATTTCAAAAAAAATCATGGCAAGACCTACCGAGTAGTATAAAAAATTTGTTCAACAGATAATACATGTACAAATGCATGAATAATTAAATATAATAGGGCACTGGAATAATCTGCAAACTGACAAGGAATGCCCGATACATTCGATACCAATACGACTGTGAGCGCGGCTCACCGAGTCCCGATGTCCGAAGACACGACGCGGGGGGCGCAACTCGCTTGCCTAGGTTATGCTCTGCCGCGCATTTCGTATACTTCCGCCGTTGTTTGTTGACCGTTTCCCCTCCTCTATGCATATATATACTCGTTCTCTCGCCAGCTCAGCCCCATTCATCGCTCAAACGATGACAAGTGATGCTGACTGATGCTCGCCACATAAGCGCCAGGCTAGTGTGCACCAGCGTGGGACTCCCCTATTCGTAATGGAGTGTAGCCAGGCAAAAAGTGAAATGAAAGAAGAAGAAAAAAAGGGCCACTACGGACGAAGTATAAATTCATAACGTTTTTTTTTTCCTTCCTGTTTGGCAATCCGTCCCTCGTACTAAAGCAAGTGGAGTTTCGTAGTATGATCACCTGGTCCGTAAATACCGTTTTTTGTTGTTGTGATTACTTATTTCCGACCCAGTTGTCAAATCTCTCGCCCTTTCTGCAAAAAGGCACTAAGTACATACAAGGTTGAGCACTCAAAGGCATAAATTATAATTTGCCTGTGTTTCGCTGAGACCTGGTCTTTGTATAGTGAGCTTTGACAATTATCCGAACTAACGAATAACGTTGAAACGGCGAGAGATGAGCTTGTGCGATAATTTTTTTTTGGACGCGTAGAGCACAGTTCAATTACCACGTGATAGGTAACGTCAATCCTCAGTGAAATTGATGGTTGATGATGCTTCGGGAATATGTGAAACATTCCACTATATTTCAAACGGCGATCGAATTCTATCCTGCCGTAATTTTTTTATGTCATGACCATCTGTGTTTTTTTGTACAATTCTATTGTCAGATGTGTCTGATTGATACCATAAAAAATGAATGGTATTGAGAGGAAAAATTAAAACATATTGACAAAAGTAACAAGGTCAATATTTGCGTAATTCAAGCGATGACGAAAATCGCAATTTTTTTTAACCCAGACAAATTGCGATTCAGATCACCGTTGAGCACCAAAAATTTTACGGATTCACGCAATAGGACCCTGCGTTCTGAAACGAAGACGCCTGTTTTTAGGAAAATTCAAATTCAATATATATACCGACTAGCATTAGTATAGTGCCAAAACTGGCCAGGAGCTTGGACGATCGAGTGTCGCTCTCACGGCCGTGGTGCATGTACAAAGGAGAGGTGTTTATTACCGTGGGATTGGTGATACGAGTTTCTATTATTCTCCCGTCCTCCCGCCGGTGCGGGCTTCAGGGTTCCTCGCTCCCTTGCGCACGCCAAAGTTTGAATGGTTTTCGCTCGAGATTAATTGTCGCGCTTTCGGAGTTGCTTTTCCCACTCGGCTCACGTGTATGCTACGTTTCGACGTAGTGCCTGCATGGCTGTGCTCGAGGCACAAAGCTTGCGTTCATAGTGGTTTCTATGTACGATGAGTTAAACTTTACCGAGCGGGTGTGAGAGACTCCAGAAGCAGCACACAAACGTTTGCGCTTCCTAAAAATAAACCTATCCGCAATATCCCGAACAGAAATTCTGTTGAATTTGCCCGATATCAGAGACAAGCGAGTAGCGAAGACAAACGTAGACGTTCTCGTATCGAGATACACTCCAATCCCGCAAACTGCAACCATTCGGGACCGAAGTTACAGTTTGCGGGATTGCGGCAGCTCCGCCCACCGAGCCAATCACGGCGCGGCTACTTTGCCGAGAGTAGTGGGGGAAAGCAATGTGAGAGGTGGGGCAGCGCGAGCAACTGGTAGTCAGGATTCGCTGGAGTTTTCGCGGTTGCAGTTTGCGGGGTCGGAGTGTAGCTGGCGACGCACGGACTTGATGGGTTCACCAGTTAATTCTATGAGGCGCTGGACAGGCTACCGATACGTACACGACGTAATTCTAATACGAGAAATATGCACGCTGACCGTCGTTTGTACAATATACATAGGTGTAATCATAAATCTCATCATTTCGTCATACTACGATCACAACGTTTTGTGACAAAGAAAAGAATAACTGTAATAATTGCAAAAATAGGGGCGCAGCTAGAGGGTAGAGGGGTGAAGGATCCCAGGGGGTGAATTCCCGAACTCGTTGGCTTCTTAATTATTTCCTCGGTCAGGTAAACCAAAACGAAAGAGGGGCCGAGGGGGTGATGCACAGGAATAACCAAGAACGGGGGTAAAATGGGAAATAACGCAAGCAAGATTAAATACTAAAAATAGCCGAGATAGTCGCGATAAACCACCACACTACATCGCACGCAATAACAATATCCGATGCAATATTAACAGCTTTACTCAGAAGTACCGGTCTCCGCGTGATGGCAGTCGGTCTTCTCGATACAGCGAATAGGCTTCGTCGGCTCAAGAACACTACGGCGCTTCGGCATCGATCGATGGATGTAGTGTGGTTGGTCAGTGGCGCTGGACTTGGGCGGCGGCGGGGCATCACAACTAAGTTGGGTAGTGCGATCGCCGCGGGCGCCTTGAATGCCGCTGGCGATCCTTCGTGAGAGTACACGCACGCAGTTGGGCGGTTAACTCCAACCTTTTTGCCGCCGCGGCGTGTACTCCTCTCTCTCTCCAGCCCACACTCTGACCACGTCACTTTGCCTAGGCGGCCGTAGTGTTACAGTGGTGACCGTGGGTCCTTCGCTGGTCTTGTCGGTCGTACTTGGTAATCATTCATACTCAGAAAAGAGGGGGGGGGGGGGGGGGGGGGGGGTAAAAAAGGGAAATTCCTACACAAAATATCGCTTCCCATTAATTATTAAAATAACGTTTAAAAGTAATAAAAACGGTGTGTGCCTTCGAGCCAGCCGAGGGGAGAAAATATTGTAACGATCTATCGTGTTACAACTGTTATTTCACCGTAGATGAGACGACACGCTGTCTGATTCCAATATATCGTTCCTGGTTTTGACTACAAATAATAACTATTGGTAATCATGCGATAAACAATGAATAGTTACCCAATGATATATTCCCGTGATGACTTTCGAAGAGTCTAAATGAACGCGTCCGTCGAGCATTCGATTAATAAAAATTTAATATATTTAAAATGAGTGAATTTCCGTACCAGTTCTCTTGACCGAACTATAATCAATGCGTCATAAAACACGTTCCTCAAAGCATATTTACACAGCTCGGGGAACGAAAATTAGTGCAAAATGTATGGAATCGTGTCGATTATCGAATAAAAAGTCAATTAGGCCTTTGTGTATCTTGTCGAAATGAAGTGAAATAGAATCACCACCCTGTCCCTATTATAACAGAAAAGCAGCGGCAGACATGAACACGTACCGAAGCAGGAGAACAAAGCATGGATGACCGAGCTGAAAGCGATGACCGTTTTCCGATTCACTTGGCCGTCTCTCTCTCTCTCTCTCTCTCTCTCTCTCTCTCTCATAAACCACTCGGGATGAGACAAATGCCGTTCCGTCGCGTTTTACTCGATAATTGATTCGATATTCGTATTACATCGAGAGTGAAGGACCAATTAAAATTAATCCAATTTCTGTCCGTTTGTGAATTTTAATATACAATATTGTAATCAAGCTATAACGAATTCTTCGAATCATCGTCCATGATAAATGTATATGAAATCTAATTGAGAACAAATCTGAGGAAAGTGGAGATAAAAATAACGAAATTCCCTGTTATAGAGCGTTTTAATTGACATTCGATGGGCTTAGCGTTATCAAAACGATTTAATCGCTTTTTCACGCCTATTTAAATATACGCAAAGCGTGAAAAAATAATTATATTAAATACTAAACGGATATTTGCAGTGTAAACGGGGTTGGATTATTCCCGCCTTCCGTTTGTTCCGATAAATGGTGAGATCTTCGACTACGAAATAGTAAAAGGGATTAATTAACTGTAACGACATATTGCGGACTGAGGTGTAATCCGGAAAATAGAATTATCATGAAAATGGGAAATTTAGTGTTAATCGGATAATTATAAATTTCAAGAAAAGCGTGTAGAATTGAACGTCAAAACGAAGAAACGTCAATACAAAAATGCAGTATACAAAAATATATTTATCCTACTTCTTGTATATAAGATAACCATTATCAATTATAACGCGAAACTTGAACCTTTTACATTTCTATAACGATTATTGACAATATAGTTGAACTATTCGCTTACAATGAATTTTAATGTTTGATAGACTTCATAATCATCAGTTATCCACTCAAAAAAGTATTTCAAATTAATTTTCATAAAATAAATCTCCACCTCTATTTTGATCTCTGTCTTCAACGCACCACAACCTTGAGAAGAACCATTATATTAAATACCACCATAATTGCAGCATAAACGGTTTGATCATTTTCGCGTTTTGTTTGTTTCGACAGACCTTGCGGTCTTCGACTAGGAAATTATAGAAAGGGTTAACACGGCGCAGTGAACACTAGAGTATGAGTCGGGACACCTTGCTACTGAGTGTCGACGTTACTATAAACCCAAGCATCCCAAGAGCACACTGCATCGGGATTTCCACCGTGTTTGCCAAAGTTATCCACCGCTTAATTCGTTTGGTAAAGCTTCGTCGTTGCCACTCGCCACCCCAGTTTCTCAAATCCTCGCGCGTATTCTCCCGGATTCGCGTACTTTGCATACTGCATAAATTAAATCTTGGAGAAGCCTGTGGTCCTTCGGTATACGAATATATATGTATACATATATGCCCTATATAGTTATAAATTCTTACGTCGCAGTGACTCTTGAGTCTCTCACTCACACGCAGATGCTCGAAATCCCGGTGAACAACCTTGAACGTATTCCCATCTCCGAGAAATTATTTCGCATCTCTCGATTTTATGACGACGAAACCTTTGAGCACTGCTTTTATAGGCATACCGCGGGATAATTACGCAGTAATTAGCTATACGAAGTAATTCCTTTGACGTGTTACTCGTATTTTAGCGAATATTTCCACTAAAATTAGCGCATTAATTACTGCGTACAGCCAGTTATTTATTATATACCCAAGGACCAAAAATTGATGGAACATTTTCCGTCAGTTAAAATGATAGGTATCCTTGATGATTCCTTGCATTGAATTGTTACATGTAAATAACTGCGTGTTTCTCAGGAAATATTTTTCTGGAAAATTCGAAAACTCATTTTCTCTCAATTGCAGCCTGTCAAATTCAGGAATTCTTGTTTTTTTTTCAAATTCAGTTAAAATGATAGGTATCCTTGATGATTCCTCGCATTGAATTATTACATGTAAATAACTGCGTGTTTTATAGAAAATATTTTTCTGGAAAATTCGAAAAATCATTTTCTCTCAATTGTAGCCTGTCAAATTCAGGAATTCTTGTTTTTTTCAAATTCAGTTAAAATGATAGGTATCCTTGATGATTCCTTGCATTGAATTGTTACATGTAAATAACTGCGTGTTTCTCAGGAAATATTTTTCTGGAAAATTCGAAAACTCATTTTCTCTCAATTGTAGCCTGTCAAATTCAGGAATTCTTTTTTTACCCTGGTAATTATTAAAAGATTAACACATCGTATTGCTTATTTGCCTCCCGAAATTGTTTTATTATTCTGACAAACAGACGAAATGCCATTTTCATTTTCATTGTGTTGCGTGCTCCATGCTTGAGCTTTTTTCATTCGCTCTACTGGTGCTTCAGACAAACCGCATTACGGTTGCGCACACTGCAAGGTAGTAACTGTACGCGAATGTGTCATTACCACCAGAGCTCGCGTCCATTCCGGGTCGATATACGTAGCTGCAAGGCCGGTGGTATGTAGGTACTGCATGGTACGCCGAACGATTCAACAGCACGGTGAAACAAAAAAAAAAAAAACACGAGAGTTCGAGCACACTCTGCTTCATGGTGTAACGACCTGACACATGCTAGTTAGCCAAAAGGTGATGATAGGAAATGCCTTAGCAGCCGCTGACCTGTAGGTAGTTAGTTGATTTTCCAAGCATGGACCACGCCACGGATGCAGCCCTCTTATGTGTATAAACTTTAACAGCGAAAAATTAGTTTAACACATAATTTCGAGCATCGTGGGAAATACTAATAGTAATTTTTTTTTTTTAATTCCGAGTGTTCTCCAACGAGCATTGCCCTGTTAGGAAAAGGTTTTGTTGCAGGAATATCGAACAAAATTATATTATACAAAGTGCAAATCGTGCATAAGGATAGACCATTTATCTAGCATCGCAAGAAATAAAAAATTAACTACAAAAAATCTTACGAAGGGAAATAAACGTTAGCGTTCGTGAGATCCCTATTACGAAAAATATGGTGTCCAGTGAAGGACGTTTTTTATATTGGACGGGAAATATGAATAAAATGCAATAAAATTACATTTTCTTCGAACGTAAAGTTTCGATAAACGCACAATTTTGCATTAGACGGAAAATAACAATAGGAACGAATTTCGGATGGATAAAAAAATGTCAATAACGAAAAATTTCGCGTCGGCTCTTCGTTGATGGAAAATGTCGCATCAAGTTCAAAATTTGATTAGCGGAAGACTTTGCGACAGGTGAAATACGCAATTACGTAGGATTGGTAGAATTCTGCATAGGAAGAAAATTGATTTAGTAGTAATTCACATGACAATATTGTGAAAACAAAAATACTTAGATACTTGGAGCAGACGCCACTTTATAGAGTAACGAACTGGCACGTGCTAATTAGCAAAAAGACGACGAGAGGAAGTTCATGCGCCAGCATAAACTTCATTTCCACTGATGTGTCTCTGTTATGCATGGGAGTTGATATGCATCGCCGCAACGTACATTGCATACCTTATTTCACCTTTAGTCGAAATTCCTCGTTTCCTACGGGAAAACCCAACACCGAACACTAAAACCGAAATGAAGATTTCCCCACCCTTGGCGCATCAATGTCCCATCTATAATGTGCACATTTTTATTTTTTAATTAATTTTCGTTTCCCCGATTCATTTATTAATTCAACTACATTTTTCAGTAGGGAGCTTTTTTGGTTTTGTTTTTTTATTATTATTTTATTTCTACAATTTTTTTTTTCTTATAGAACCTTCTTTTCCTTGTCACTTTTTCCGGTTAACTTATGTTACTTCTATTTAAAGTTTCAATTGCACAAATTAATTTTCTATTCTCACGTAAACTATCTTAACGCGTCACTCGGCACTTCAGTTCCGGAGAATATGCGAATAGAGGTGTCCACATCGAGGCGTAAATACTCGTAGTAACCGCACACGTAATCACTAAATCGTACACTCTCTGTGTTTGCTCCCGACACCTCTACGTACGAAAGTCTACCACCTCCTATATTGTAACGTAATACATATATACTCTAGGCGAAATTACATTTCCAATAATCCGTGCGGTGACGCCCGATAGCAAAACGTTCTCCCTCGTACCACCGGTGACCCTTTCGAACTGTTCCGGACCACCAGCCAGCACAGCTCTTGAATCTATTCCACTCGCCTTCCTACATTCCTTCAACCCCATTTCTACCTCTTCCTTTTTTTCATGGTATGTATATTAGACGACCGCGCTTTCACCGTTCGGTTCACCGTACATTAAATTTAACACTCATGTGCCCTGCATCACCTGCACCTCGTTATTCGCAAAAATATTGTTAAGAGTGCTGGCAGCACATCAGCAGGAAATCGGCTCACCGTGTGGTTGCAACGAGCTATTCAGTGTATCCACGATAAATTATTTCCGGGGTGTATGAAATTGTGGAATTTTCCAATCTTCCATCCGTCGATTTAAGCTATTTTTTTTACCATAAAACCAATGTCCCAGTTGGGCAATGAAATAAACCACGCTTTTTTAAAGGCCATCAAAAATGAATAGGTAGATATTAATTTTCGTTTAAATAAGCGATTTATGAAGCTAACACCTTCCATTCAACACTTTGAACATTCTCTTGAAAGCATAAAACCTCGCGAGGTACAAACGTCTGTTGGCCTTACGTTGTGTTAGTTTTTATCAAATTCTCATTTCGGGTTTTACGCGATTATCGAGTGCAAATGTTTCTTTGAAAAATCGGCTGTTAATGAATACAAGTTATTAAACGCTTTCAACTAGCCATTCAATGCATCAATACATTTTTTCTAGAGGTGGACGAAATCGTTGAATTTTCCATCTTCCATTCATCCTTTTAAAGGAGACAAGTCAATCAAAAAGGCCTTCTTTATTGTGAGAACATCGCTCCCCCTCAGTGAAGAAAAAATTAAAATGATTCCCTCCTTTTAGGATGACAACTAAGCAGTTTTTACCGATTGGGTCAACCTGGTTGCTGTAAAACCAAATTCGTAAGTTCTACACCGAACGCTGGGTTCAGGGAACATTGCTTCAAGGATTAACCTTCGCGAAATCTCGATCTCTTCGAGGTTACAGTGCATACCATTTAAGAGCAGCGATTTTTTTTTTTTCAAAGGTGCTTACAGCAGAGTTATTGACAATATATAAAATGCTATAATAATGCTGGTATGGATTTTTTAAAGTATTGCAGTTAAAAAAAAATTCTAGTTTGCCTGTTCTTCGAACTCAATGCACAGATCACTGCACTACTCAATTTTTTTCATTATTCCACGAAAGCCAAAACCAATTACTTTTTCCATTTTTTGTTCGTTTACTCTCAAAAGCAAACAATTTTTTGCCGTTTTCATTTCATTTTCTGGGCAACACAAAGTCCGCCCATCGGGTTCGAGCCACCACAGGAAACGCTCGTTAATAGAGATTATTTACCGGTAACGTGAAACGATCGTGAATCTAGCCATGTGGGATCCTGGCTCGTGTGGTCAGGCCGAGCTGTCGACACGACCACCAATAGTCAGCTCACGTCCTACTATCCGTATAAGAGCATCCATTCGCTTGTATACTCTACATATTGTGTAATATGCAATTACTTTCTATACAACTATATTTTCATACAATAAAATAATACAAATTTAAAAAATTAATAAAAATAACTGTTTAACTAAGTCCACCAAATACACGGATTTTACACAGATCGTATGGCGAGATTTAAAAAAATTTCGAAGAGAACAAACTTTTGATATCCGGACCAATGTAACATTCGAAAATATTTTAATCATATTCATGAAATACGAATTGAAATGAAATAGAATTCTCTTAGAAATAAAAATTAATCTCCAAAAAAAAAAAAAAAACGACGAAAAATTGAACATTGTTTATTCGATAGATATTTTAAAATGACTCCCGTATATCAATTTTTTATTTTTTTTCAATCCAACACAGAATGACCCATACCCATAAATACATGTATAGTGGGGAAAACATCCACGCACAGAGGGCAGCAACAGCACGTACTCGCAATTACGATAATCGATGTTTAATGTTTACGAGCGACATGATATCCTGTGGTTGCGACCGTTACGTCTAACCGAAAAAAACTGTAACCGAATGTTGACCGTGTATGTGTGTCCATAGGGTTGAGAACGCGCGCCAGCTTTCCCAAGAATTCATCGTTTCGCGCATATACACCGTACAACAGCTAGTTTGGATCCTATATTATGTAATATTACGTACAGCGGTTATGCCCCACACCTTTCCCTTCACTCCGCTCCCTTCGCACTCTGGCTCATCGTAACGGCGTGTTAAATATTAATTTTATTAAAGCCGTAACGTAGCGCCATGGTGGTGGGTCACGTATCAGCGTTTTCCACGAGCCAATTTGAGCGCACTAATACCCGGGGTGAACCAACGTCGGCAACAGTAGCCCACTTGCGGGGAGAGAGACTGTAGTCCTATATATCTATATATAAGCAGTGTAAAAGCACTCGGAAATACACTTCGCAAGCTCTATATAGGCATCACCGGATGCAGAGGTTACGATACGCAATGGGAACGTCTCAGCCGGTGGTGGCGCTGCTGTGACCAATGCCAACTAGCTCCCTCTACTGATACCACGAGAGCGCAGCCAATTATCGAAAACCACATTAAACGTTCAGCTCCCTGCGTTACTAATAACGCACAAAATCCAGGCCGCGCGTAAGGATATTCATCGGAAAGGAGCTTTCGATTTCCTTCATGACTACGTTTACGTTTCCTCTCCCGTTAAATGTATACCTTGAAGCTTATAAGCCCGATAAGCCCTATAAGCCCTCTGACGTTATATACCTGTTTAGCTACGGAATTAACATTTATGGTATTAGCGCATGGCGATCACTGTACAGGAAGCGACTCTGCGGTCATGGATTGTGGCATGAGTCATCCATGTTCTTGGGTATCATAGCTGAATGCATAGATGATTTCAGCTATTGGATTGACATTAATTTAATCGTATTGCACGTTAGGGTTTTGAATTATATCGAGGCATTAACGAAATTGTGAAATCGGAATGTGAGCTCTGCCGATGTAATTTCATTTGTGCTGACACACTTGAATGGACTGGGTACGCAGAAAAAATTCAACTGAATGAAGAAGATAAAAATAGACACGTAACAAATATGTTTTTTATGCACGTGAGAAATGGTTTTTTTTTTACGTACGTAACGAATGTATTTTTTACACACGTGAAAAATGACTTTTTTACGTACGTAACAAATTTACTTCTTTATGCGCGTGAAAAATGGTGTGTTGTTTTTATTTTTAATGTACGCGAAGTAAAAATGAGGTCTTTACGCGTGTAATAAGATCCAGCTTTCGCGTACATCCAATTATTATTTGTTTATTCACGCACTCAACAAATTTCGGTTTACGCTGACATTCAATTGTTACGCGCGTAAAAAATGAGCAGTCAAAAAATTCATGAAAATTGGATATGCGCATACGTCGCAATTATTTTTCCTTCTCGGGGTCTAGTAAAAACAGCCTTATAGAGAAAATAGAATGCAAAAATCAATATCGTATACAAAACAACAGCGAATTCGACATTTTTTTATATCATTTTCGATCGTAAATCCGAGCGATGAATTCCAACATAAAGGTCGCTGTGAAAAAAGCTATGTTCAACATCACTTTATTTTATTGATACATATTAGTTTAAAGGTGAAGGAACGCAATATTTTTTAGAACTAAGCGGAATACAACAGATATCGATTTTTTAAATTTTATTTAATTAAAATTATTAGTTGTTTCTCAGTATTTCTGCTTAATTACAATGTTCTTATATTTACCAAAAGGCTAATTACAAGTAATTGAACTCTAATGAAGCGGTTTACGCTATGCATACAAGTAGGATTTCCCGGGAATCTGTGGGAATATTCTGAGTATTGCATGCGCCATATTGTTTTAAATAATCCGCTCAAAATTGAGAACCTTTGTCGGAATAACCTCCCATGAACACAACGTTCATGGGAGTTATTGGGGTTCACGTTATTATATAAATGGAGCGATCATAGGATTCAATTGTTTTTAAGCTAAAGAGAACGGAAAAAATATGTATATGGGGCATTCCATGTCAAATCAGCAGGCCATGACCCTCACTCTCATCGATTTTATTAATTTTGCTTCCTCATAGAGGAAGCTTTGTTTTCATGAAAATTTTTCTCGAGATTTTCATGTCAGTATGCTTAGAATCACCTAAAACGTCGAGAAAAGTGGTTTAGAAAATGTGTGAATTTCCAATGGGCTCTGTCCTAGCGCAGTACTATTGCCAATGTTGCCGATACTCGATGCCAGTTCTGGGTATATACTGGGACAAGTCGGAAACTATCACTCGGGTCCAACTCTTGTCCGCCAGTATCGGCGTGGTACTGGGTATCGGTACTGTTTTAACTTCGGTCCAGTTTTTTTCTTATAACGGGGCATTCTGCAGCTATTTTAATAATTTCATTCTATTATTCTATCGTTTATAAACAATAAAAGAAAATCGTTCACAGGTTCAATTTCTTCAATCGCTCTCGGCAAAGTTACGAAAGTGGGATTTTAGCTCAAGACCTATACGACCTACCTAACTACTTAACGAGCGCGCTAACCACTAGGCCAAACCGACTATGTGAAGTTCTTATACTTTAATTCTATAATAATTGCAACATAGCCATATATTTAAAAAATGCAACCAATTACTTCATTTTTATAATAAGTAGAGCGCTGGGCTGGTGAGACAATTCTAATTACCAATCTCAACCCCATATATTTGTGTTTTGGCCGTCGTTGACATGTCGACAGCGGGACAAAAAAACGTGTGGGGCCGTTTGGGTCCAGTACTCATCTGCACGTATATTATGCAGCCTGAATAAACATTAACGTTAGGGCAGTGTAAACCCAGTACGCAGTCGAATGTCAGACAAACACTGACAAAGTTAGCTGGCCTACAGTAAAACAAAATTCGGTCTAGTCCGCGGCTAGTACTTAGACGACTCTGACACCTGAGTACTGTCTGTTTTATCTTATTAGTACTGGCTGATCTGTCATCTGGTTCTGACCAGCGCTGAATAAGGCCAGTATTCCATTAATACTGTGACGGTACTCATCAACACCGCTTGACCGCCGAGTCCGTTTCAGTACTGGACCGTGTTGGTAACTCTACTTGTATACCACAATTCATACATGGGTTGATGAATACGATGTGCGTGGGTGATTTCGGTTATTGCTTTACTTCTTCTGAGTGGGAACATAATGGATCAATTTTCGATAGATATTTGATACCAATTATTTTCAGAGTATTTCGATTCTTGATTCTATAGGAGTGATGCCCATTAACTCGTAAAGTAGGGTGTTTCGCAGATTGTAGAGTGGGTTGTTCGGGTGTCACATGCACGTTAACCGGCGAAGAACACACGTTTCGGCTAATGATTCTATTTTTCTTAAATAATGGAATCCGAAAGTATACAAGATGATCATTAGATGTATTTTGCTACGATAATTTATTAACTCGTCGAGACAAAAGTGTTTTTCCCAAGAATTACTTAAATAACTATGTAATAAAAAGAACTTCACGAAAATAACAAAAATGTTGACTGAAAAAAGGTGTTTGGTTAATAATGAAGCAAGGTAGGAAAAAAAAATGGAATAATAATTATTCGCCCAATATAACAGTGAGAGTTTCGTACTCTTAACGAATTAAACCGCAGGCCATAAATGCGAATGATGCTTACTTTGCTATTTATTTTGTTGAATGAACTAATCTCTAACTCGGGAGTTTTTCAACTTTTGCAAAATTATAGTTAATATAATTTTCTCAAATTCCGAGCAAGACGTTTATGAGCCATGTAGATTTTATAGTAAATTTCTTCAAGTACGATGTAAAAAAATTATGCACTCCGCAATATCTTTTACTATTGTTGCACTATTTAACGGAGAAATGAATAGAGAAGTAACGGAGGCAATATAAACGAAGGGGCAAACCATTGAAGAACAAATTTAAAGCGGCAGGATAACTGAAATTTAGGAGAGTGCAAAGACGAAGAACGCTGTGAAACAGAAATGAAAGGAACGAAGAAGTGCGGAGGTCACTGATACGAAATCGAGGAAAGATGCACTGCACAGACAGTGCAACCATCAGTCTTCTCGTACCTCGTTCACTAGCACCGACCACGTACCAGGATTTTCAAAAGATCCTGATCTGTACGAAAAAGGACAAGTTAATCTACCGCCGGCTGATTCAGCGAACGAAAAGTTTTTGTTTCACCGGAGAAACGACTTTTTTTCACCGATAAGTCGGGAACCGTTGACGAGATTCTCATCCGGTTTATCCGGTTTTGCCTCATTGCTTTTTTTTTCTTCCTCACAAGTTTCGATTTCAAGGTTTACCACCGTCTATCCGGGTTAACGTCTAAGGTTTACGTCCGTCAAAATCGTTTAACTTAATATATATTTTTTAAATTACCGCCACTTTCGGCTTGAATTAAGTTGTATAAATGCATTTTTTTTATGTCCCTCCTTGCCGATTTTGATTTTTTCATTTGACAATTTTGTTGCTTTAAACGGTCATAATGTTCGTAAAAACATTGTCTTTTGAATGATATTGCCAAGAATACATACGACAAATTCTGTGAATATTGTTTTCTGTAATTGTCCAAAAATCTGTACCTTTTATCTGTCTATCTGTATCTTTTTTTGAAAACGGTCTTTAACAAACATGAAATCAATTATACGGCTTATGTTTATTGCATTAAGTTATTCGATAGAATTAATTTTTTAGGATTCTCCTCTTCCCTTGAATTCTAGATTTTTTTTCTATCTGCAAAAAATATTTTTATAGTAATAAGGCAATAAACATCGAACCAATTTATTGACCCAATTTATTTTCATTTCTTAATTCCAAATCAACGCGAGTGAATTTATTGGATTTGTAACTCTTGGGGGGAGTAACCTTTTTTTTTACAGAGTTAAAAAATATAATGAATGCGCCTTGAAAATGACTTCCAGTAAGTGCCACGATTGAAAGTCAACAGTAGTGCCATCTCTGGTAAAATAAACGTTCCTTCAAAGCTTCTACCTTTCTTGACAGTCGAGAACCAAGAAATCTGTCGGTAACTACTGACGGAAAACAATTGTCAGGAAAAATTTTAAATTGAAACAAACAAGTGTGCATCAGAAAATTTCGATTGAGGGAATCACGTTTTTTACGTTATATTTGCAATTAACAAGACGCAGAAAAAATATCAGATTATGTCTGTGAAACTATAATTCACATCGATAAATTATTACAGGCGTAGGAAATTTTTTTGTGACGTCATCCTCATCCTTACTGTTTAAAACCGCACTTTATTTATTTATTTATATTCAATAAATAATGTCTAATTCTAAGCATTGTTATTTAGAAACATCATTTAATTAATTTGGATTAGCTTGCAGATAGTTACAAAAATGATAATCTAGATTTTTTTCCATCGCTTCAATGTTCGTGACATTTGATAATAAGATTTTATGAATAAATATTTTTTTTACTGATCCGCTGAAAATTGTTCAAATAGAAACTGATTTACGGAATACATAAATAAAAACAATAAGTATTTATGATGCTCGTGATAGATGTGGAAACAGCAGAATAATTCACTTCATCGATGTGATAAGAAATCGATAATTCAAAGGTTAGTTTGTCCTTTTTAATTAATCGATTCTCTGATTGCCACTTTGGGAAGTGGCTATTTCCCGTCCATGAAGTTGTAGCCCTCTCAAGTTTCTCAAATTAAATTTAATTGTGGCATCAAGGAAAATTGATCAGTAAGTAAACTATAGAATATTTTCGATTTTTTTTTTTTTTTCATCGTATATTTACATCAAAAGAACACACAATAAAAAAAATTATAAAATATCTAATAATTGGAAATGCTTATTACTACTACGACGGTCAAAACGCATAAAATATTTTATTATAATCTCTGTACATAGAAAACAAAACAAAATATATACTGAATCGATTTTTTTAAAACAGTAGCTATAAGCAATCAAATTTTCAATTCCGAATTTTCAGTTCTAAAATCTTGCTGCGATATGTCAAATTTTATTAACTCAAACCACAAATGAACGAGTTCAATCGATTTTTTTAAATTGATATGGATTTTTGTGATAATATTATTCGCGAAAATAAAGTCAATAGGTTCCACAAAAAAAAAAAAAAAAACGGTAAAACTGCATTTTATTCTACAATTATTCTCAATGTAAGTGAAAAGATCGAACAGACGTTTGATACCGATGAACTAATTTTGTTTGTTTTACTCATTAATTGCCGGGAAAGAGGATAATAAGTAGTATCGTTCATATACATATGTCAATACATACAATCAAGTCCGATGGAAAGTCAACACACGTTGTGGTAATGACAGCACACACAACAGCCGTCACGAAAAAAAAATCCGGGGAAGAACCGAGCGCCGCTGCACACACGTGTTGGGCTTCACACACTATAATCATTTTATCTGTTCTTTCCGTTATCATCGCGATAGAGAAGAAACGCGAGAGGTCGGACTCGTTTTACTATATAAGCTTGAGCATCCAGTTTGCACAGTTACCACGGATCTCATCGTGACTAAACTGCTCAACTCGTCTGCAAATTAATCATGAAGGCAACGGCGACTTTCTGTGTCCTGGTAGCAGTGTGCTTTTTTGGCGTAAGTTTCAAACGACATATCATTTTTAACTCTTATACCTTCTGGCTGTAACACAGTGATCACATCGTTTAAATCAATGCCGCAACTTATAAAAATTCATGTTGGTAATTTGAACGTTCTCCAATGTGTTATTGTCGGTATTGCGTTTTTATTGCATTTTGGAATGTAAAGAAAAAATCAGCAAGCGGTCGAAAGCAGTTTTTCATTATTTTATTATTAACCGTGTTACTTGTGATTCAATTTATTGGATATATTATTGATAATTAATCATTTTTTATCAAACGACAGACCGGAAATGCTGCAAACAATGCTGGGACTGCTGCGATTACAAGACTAAAGTCGACCACCAAGATAACCACAAGTCAACTTGAGCGCTATGGTAGAACGCTGATATATGACTTGAACACAAAGTTGAGCAACCAAAAAATCAACGCATTGACAACCATCAACTCAATTACGAACCCAGCTCTCGATAGTGTTCGGGTAAGAATTTTTAGCCTCTCGTTCTCTTGCTCAGAAACGATTTTTAATTACTACACTTTTCTTACTTAAAATGTAGTTCATAAAATTAAAATATAAGCATTTTCACCAATTGTGCAAGACTAAGGTTGAACCAAGATATTTATTAGACTACCATTTTCACTTGAATTTCTGTTGGAATTAAATTAGACAGTGAATTGAATCCTCAGTCACAAATCTATATTGTTCGACCAACTACTACTATTGTTTCTTGCTAATACAGCATCCGTTATTTGCCAAACTAGCGAAATTATTTATCCCACAAATAGGAATACTCTTTATTCTGGCGAAAAGATATGTGCCGTCGTTATATTAGAAAATATTTACAATTAGACGAAAATTGATCAACATGTTTCTCATAATCATTCTATGAAGAAAAACAAAAAATATTGGATGACTAATTTCCTTGAGATGCATCAGCTACTTACAACAATGGCTCATGAAGTTTAAGAAAATTGCAAAATTCACCATTTTAATATATTCCTGTGATTGTAGGCTGCCATTGATGCTGCCAAAGCAAACGGCAAAGATGCTGAGCATTGCTATGAGCCTGCAAGACTCGAACTGAGACAAGCTTCCTTCATCGATGCCAATGTCGAATTGGACAAATGCAGGGACAATGCACTCACAACCATCAACCCTGTAAAGAGCAACATTGACGCAACTGTCTTGGCTGGCAATCGTATCATAACTGAACTTGATGCCATCGCAGTGAATTGCTTATCAGCCGGTGCTCCCAATTACCAAAACTGCATCGTCCAACAAGTCCCAAGTGCCAGTATGACCGTCCAGAATTTCCAGAACACCGTCAATGAGTTAAAGAAAACCGGTGACTCAGTTTCATCGTCAGCCGTAACCTCGGTGTTCAGTTGCAACCAAGGTCCAGTTGATAAAGTACGTCAAGCCGCTACCAACGTTCGTGTGTCCTCAAGCAACTGTATTGCCAACTCTTGAATTTAATGCTCGACTGATAATATATATCCCGGAAAATCCGGGCCCATGAACTGTTAAAATTTTGTGAGGCACTGATATGAAAAAGGAGTCTTTATGAAAACATTCCCTTCGAAAAGCTTTGTTTCAAACGCGACTATTTACAGAGTTTGATCTGTAGTGTTTCCAAGAGACATTTCTCACCTGATATTATTCGATAAATTCAATAATACGACTTTCTAAAAATCAAAACAAACGCTCGTAATTTTATCTCCTTTCCATGAATGAAAACAAAATAAGACCAGTTGTCAGTTCGACGTATCGTGAGATGCAAACGTCAGATATCAAAATTCAATGTGAATCACCGGCGAGGCAAGCGCAAGCGAAATATCAAGATCTTCGGGTGCCCACTCCAAGAAATGTGTCCTATTTCGTACATCTGATCTTCGAAGAGATAAAAGGTGCTTCTTTTCAAGTCGAACTGCTAGTCATGACTCTCCTGGGTCTGGTGAGTCCGCGTGAGTCTGGTGAGTCAGCGCTATGAAAGCATGTTTCATCGATAAACGTAAATTGATGGGAAATACAAGTGTAAATATCTGATTTATATTGAATAGGCGAACTGCACGTTGAATTGGCGACCCTTCAACTGGGAGAGCCAGGCTGAGAAAATTGTACAAGTGCCTATGACAAGCGAATATTCTGAGGAAATCAAAACTGGTTGGTTGAGTTACAAATATATTTCTATTTCGAGGGCCCACATTTTTTTCTTGTGTGTTTTACTATTTAATAACATCAGAAACTATTTACCTCTCTGTGGCGGTTAATTTGGTAACACAACAACCTTCTGGCAAATTTTCTAAATAAAGGTAATTTATTTTATTTGTAAAATTTGATGCTAGAAGTTTGTCAAAATGCACGAAACTTCCGTATTATTGAAAATCAGCCTTGTTTGGTATCTTGGAGAGCGTCTATTTGTTCAAATTTTTTTGTCACACAACCTTGTATTTTTCATAAAATCAAATGTTTGGTCCGAAAAGTATGTGTTTTATTAAGCAAATTAACTATTTCATTGAATTATTTAATCGACCTGCCTTGTTTTTACCCTGAAACCATGAAAGTTTTCTGGGATTTTCGTATTCGAAAAAATATTGAGCGCATCATAATTATTATGTATTGTGCAAAGAGTGAATTTGCAATGTTTACAACCCAATTAAAATACCCTTAGAGTCTAAGATCTTAAGAGTACTTCAATAAGCTCTTAACGAACACCAATTAATTTTTTCATAATACTCAGCGAAAAATATTCTTAAACAAAACGAAATCCTAAGAAATCGCATTATTTTAAGCAGCGAATGCCAGGCTTGTTAATTAGTCCAATAATTATCGTCCATTATTTCAGTACTACGCTGGGTGATAATCGCTCGAATAATCATCGACCACATGTACTTTGCTACGTACCTGGGAAATTTGTATTCGGTATTTACCTGGTGTCGGCCTGAAGTACTTTTACCATGGATAATTGTCAGTGCCTTGAAGAATTTTCTCCTCGAGTTGATCCCTTTGATTATAACTTCGCTGCTGTATCTGGAAGGAAACTTTCCTAGTATATTATTCGCCGAGTTCATTATAGAAAGCTTAATAACTTTTGGTGAGCTAAATCTCTGTAAATTTTGTCACATCGGATATTGACGCCTCGAGTGCTATGTTATAGTTAACAATTTTTGCGGTGCAGCTCCGGCGTTTTACTACTGGTCTGGCATAACAAAATTATTCGTGGAACTGAGCCACCTCAAGAGCAAAAAACTGACACGAGCCAACTTAATAATCGCCTCGGACAATAATTCTACATATTTCGACAACAACTTTGTCGACAATTACGAAATCAAGCGAAAGAAATTTATGAGCCTCATAAATTTCGATAATTTGTCATTGCATTCCTCGTTTGAATTCGAGGGAGAACATGAACAGTTCAGACAGACCAAATCTCTTACGACTTTGACGACTATGGACAGCCAAGTATCTGTTGAACCTGACGAGCTCTTGACGCTGCCAATCATCGAGGGTACTTCTCTCACGCCTGCTGAAAAAGCTATGAAAATCCTAGGTCTGACTCAGGATGACATCAACCGGACACGTGTTCAACTGGGAAAAAGCATTTTAACGAGTAAATCTAAACCACAACAGATAGAAGATCGATCTACTAAACATCAGACTTCAGCATTGTCAATTTCCGGTCAAAATGAGTCTGGCGCAAATAAAGTGATTTTGTCACAGGAGAAAAGTAAACCAGGAGAAGAACGACAATCAAGCCTCACTTTTCCGAAAATCATGGAAGTTTCTTCTACTCAAAGTCCATCTAATGATCCAATAAACAATGGAAACCCACCAAAACGCTGTACTTGCCAAAAGACAAGTGCTACAACACCGGATGTTGGTATAGCAAAAGATATGGGTAATTCTATGACGAAAATTCCCGAAGATGGACGTGTTAACCCCGAAAAAAATTATGATGATTTTTACGGAAACGAAAATTTACGTCAATCTCCATTATCCATCACGGAGTTGACGAAAAAAAACGTTGATGGCGGAATGAGAAGCTTTGAACCCTCCGTTTTTTGGTCACTTGACTTTCCACAATCAGATGTTTGCAAAAATGTTAGTTCGAAAAAAAACTTTAGTAATGAACTGAAAAATGTTGGACCCTCGGTTTTTTGGTCAATTGACTTTCCAAGGTCGGATTTTTATAAGGTTCCAGATTTGTTTGATAGGTCCTGCGATGAGGAGAATTCGGAAACTATCTCTTCATCTTCTCAACTAAACCACTCTCTGCAAACCCCAATTAATGAAGACATTGATGAAAAGGAAATGGATTTGTCGAATTGTACTTCAAAAAACATCACGAGATTAAATGTCGAACTCTCAAAAACCACCGACATTTCTTTGGAGCAACAAAAGCAAGTGGATGATCATGCTAAGGTTTCAAAAATTGACAAAACGCACGAACATTTCAAGGAGGCGCCACATCAGTGCTCACTCCCTAAAATCGACAACCATTTATCCACGCAAAGTCATGAAGTTCAAAAAAATATCATTAGTTACCCAAATACTCTGGACGTGGACACGCAAACTGATTTTGAAGAAAATACTAATAAATCGATAATCGATGTAGCTGAAACCGATTTTTTTCCAAATATCTCACGAATTTCGACGTCGACACAAACTAACATCAGCGACTTTTGGAAGAAAATCTTAACAAATTCAGAAAAACCCTTGGAATCTGTTCTCGACCAACACTCATCCAAGACTGTAACGTTTTCTGAATCAAATCCTGAAGAAGACGTGCCAACGAAATTAAGAAAAATGTTCCCTTCAGAAATAACGAGATTCGCAAAAATTAAGAGAAAACCGAAAAACATCAAGGAACGCGAAGCTCGCGAGATGAAAGCTCTGAGAGCTTACAATAGACTAACTCTACTCGAAGACAAGCGTGAAATGGAACTCAAGAAACGAAACGCAGCGTTCAACAATTGTACGGCATTTCAAAAACTGCTTTGCAATCCCAATTGGATAAATACGACTACAAGCAACATGCGCGAAATTCCCAAAGCCGAATCAAAGCAAAGCCCCGAGAATCAAATGGTTCCACCGAAAATCCATCAACCGCCTAAACGTCAAACACGATCAAGACCTCAGGAAAAAACTTCGAAGCTCAGTAATTTTAATCTGGGCCTTGAAGCTCTCGAAAATTCCATCTCCTTAAGCTTCTCCAGTGACAACAAGAAACGATCAAAGTTGCATCAAGTGAACAATCCTAATGACATTTGCTTGAACTCACAGCTCGATGGCAGGAAACAATTGTCGAAATATAGTAAACCAATGAGAAATATTGAAGAAGTTTCTTCGCCACCAAGTGCACGAACCGAAGGACTTCAGACTGGTCGTGACCTTGAAAGAACTCGTGGAACGGAGAATATATCATATAGAAACAGATCTCATGGATTTGATTATGTTTTGAGCAGCTTTGAACAAAACAGACAGCAGGAAATATCTTCAGGAACGACTTTGTCTTCTCTTGATAGTTTTCAAATTCAACGCCAAAACCCTGTTGAAACCATTCAAGTCCATGACAGAGTCCAGCTTCAAGATAAATATGGCTTAGCCAGCCTGAAAGAAGCAATCAAAAACACTGATCAGGGTTTTCATGGCCCTAACTTGCACGGAGATGACATTGTGCAATATGAAAGTGGTGTTGCCAATGATGATAACGTTCTTTACGACATAATCGACAATACAGACTTCACCATAAGCCTTTTACAAAAAGCGTTTGCGTCAAATCCCGGTAATACCGAGCGTGGTTTTCATCTTGGGCCTGGCTCTGCAGAACTTTACTCTGTATCACACTATTTAGATGACGTTGTTGAAGAGATTATGAAAACTGCGAGGTTCCGACCAATTCCAAACACTTTTCCGGCTGAGTCGACAACCGAAGTGGATTATGGATTTTCCTATTTTCAAGAGTTAGAAGAGATTCCAGTCGTCACTGAAGTTACGACCTCAGTGAAGACTGAAATCAGCGATGAAGAATCGGATTCAAATTTGGATACAGAAAAAAATGATGGTACCAGAATGCAGGAAGTCGAATCAATGATTAATGTACAAATGACTCCTGCAAAACCTGTTGAAATGTGCTGGAATAGTTATTCCGGAGAAGGAATCAATTCCTGGGTCCATTCTCAACATTCCATCATAGTGACCAATTTGGCCCACGAAGGAACCGAAGAAGATCAGTTCGATTCACAAAGTTATCGGGACCGGTCGAAATTGCAAAGTTCAAACCTTGGTAAGAGTATTGCGGAACTCTTGAGCGAGCAACAAATATCCTATGTTGAGTATTGGACCAAAGAGTTGAAGGATCTGGCATCGAACGATTGTCCCAACGACTTTGAGTTTACAAAAGAGTTTCAACACTTGACAACATTGCCGGGATTCTGCGTGATCAAGATGTTGGTCGATTTTTTCCGTGACTTTGTTGCAGTGTCGAGGTCAACCATGACGTCAAGAAT
The DNA here is from genome assembly GCA_947507545.1 of Clistopyga incitator. Taxonomy (NCBI): domain Eukaryota; kingdom Metazoa; phylum Arthropoda; class Insecta; order Hymenoptera; family Ichneumonidae; genus Clistopyga; species Clistopyga incitator. The sequence continues at coordinate 10,529,131 of OX382176.1, forward strand.
GTTTCTGGGTACTGGCACGTCCAGTACTGCTAGTTTTTTGGGCAGCGAAGAATTTGTTTCTAGCCATTATAATGAACTGTCGAACACTTCAACCGGAAACGAGTTGGCAACCACTCTGAATAACTTTGGAAACGTTCAGATCGACGAAAGTGACGTTTTTGATACTCTTTATGCTTTGATAGATCGACTAGTCGATGGTACGGAAGGGAATGATCCCCCGAATCATCCAGTTTGTGAAATTCATGATAATCAGTCCATATTTCCTCTAAGGGAAGATCAATTTTACTTCGGTTCACCGGAAAATACACGTCGTTCAATCAAAGAAGTCTCAACCTCTAATCAGGAGGTTGAAGTGATTCCTAATACGCAGAAAATCCAATCGGATATAGATGGCAAAGGTAAAGAAAGTTTGCCACAAGAAATTGATCCCCAGCACAAATTTTCGAATAGCTTTTATATCTTGGGCACGGATCAGGGTTCAATTAAGACTCACGAACATGAAGTAACCTTGCTCGGAAAATCTGGAGGACCATTCAGACCTGATTCTACAGATGACAGCTTTGATAGCTTGTATTCGGCTGCTTTTGCTAAAAACTCAAAAGCATCAAATGATGTTGCATCGTTCGGCGCTCAAAGTTCATTCGAAGAGTTTCCCGAAAACCCAAATTGACGCCCAAAAGCTCCAATAAAATCGCTATTTAGACATCACCGATATATCCGAAAAAATGCAATTTAAATCTAGGCAATTTTCTACAAAAGTAATTTTATTATATATCATTAATAATTCCGATACATCGAAAAGTCAATGTGTATTTTCGTATAAAAATATATATATATATTTTTTTTTGAATGCGCAATTCATCATTGGAATGATGAATCATAAAAATCCTCAATAAAAATAAAATTAAAATGTACATATTTGCATACTTATTAACGTTCTAATAAGTTTTTTTTCGCCGAGCCTGTTTACAATTCACACTTGGGACTTTCATTGCCGGTTTCACATGGAAATCGGAACGACTGCACGAAGTACGATATGTTGTATACACTTTCACACTTTCGCAGAGGTGCTCCTATATATCTTCGTTGAACCTTGCTCACTTGCTACCGCAGCCTATCGTTACTTTCACATCTTCAGCATGTTTCGTCGTAGCCCTGCTCGGACTCAGGAACGACGTAATTCGGGTCGCAAACAGTATTCTTCACGGCATCCTTGACACTGGCCCTGAAGATGCGGAAATTAACGCTGTAGGGATTCCACGGTCCATAAAGATACATGGGTAGCCTATTGGAAATGGTCCAAAAACTCTGGTCTTCCTCTTGGTCGACTCGGAGGTCATTGGGAAAGACAAGTGAGACATTGCTGGATCCGACAACACCAAGATTTTGCGGTATGTACTCTTTCCTGGTATCCCAACACCAGACCGAGTCCCTGGTGACCATGTTGAAGAACATGACGCCATTTCTATCAATGGCAGAGCCTGAAGCGTGTCCGAAGTCCTTGGCTCTTGGTCTACCAATTGGGACGAACTTTTCCGCGCTGCTGTCCGCAGTCTCCTTGTCCTTGAAGACTGAGGTTGAGACTGCAAACTCTCGGAAGCTGGACATGGGATGGAAAAATAGGGTTCGATCATTGTGAATGTCAATCGGGCTCAGAGCTATTCCGAATATTCCGTCCATCCACTGGAACTGAAGACCGTGAAGCTCGTATCTTGAAGACAGTGGATCCGGTAGGAAAAAATGATGCTGAAGACGGTATGAAGAGTCATTGGCAAAGTCGTAAACGATTATAGCGAACCGCCAGACGTCCGACAGATAAGCCACCGCTGATTCGCACTCGTTGTTCCTGACGTCTACAACAATATTGGACCACAGTGAATCCTGTTTGACCTGAGCTTCCGGTATCTGGTAACGTCTTAGGAGTCTGTCGGTTCGCAAGTCGAAGATGAAGAGCGCTGGAGGACAAGCCTGGCTTGCGGTTTCCGTGAGGTTTGTCGTACCGGAATCCAAAACCCAGAGACGATCGCACTCGTCAATTTGGATCCTGAAGACTGAGGTCAGCCCGCCACAAGTACCTGAGTAATTATTCGTGTCATTATTTTTTCGTTGGTTCATGAAGTTTTTAAAAATTGGAAATTACCTTCGTGATGCCATCCCCAGCTGGGATAAGGTCGAAGCAGTGGACTCTTCGTCTTCGAATGTCTTGGCACTGTAGCCAAAGTAGCGGGAATTCCTTTTTTCCATTTTGGTAGTGTTATGAAGACTTTTTCACGCCAGATTCCCAAACCCAAGGGCAAATTGTTCTCGGGGATGAACTTCTCTTCGTAGATCGCTCGTTCGCGAGCTGCATCGCTCTCGAACTCGAAGTCAACGGTCTTCCAGGCATAAACCTAAGGAACAATGAAAATTACACGTTTAATTAAACAACAATAAATTGCGAAATCTAAGAGGCTTTTTATTGCGAAAATCATTTTTCAAATGCCATCCATTTTTTCTTAGTTTTTTTTTCTAATTTTTCGTCTTTTAATTTACATGTTCATAACCAGAATACAGAATTTTAACTTGAAGGAAATCGGATAAATAATAAATCACCAATTATAAATTGAATTTGAGGCTCACCAGTTCCATTGCTGGACCAGGAAAATCGTCGGTAATCCCCCAATTGATATCTTCCGGAGGTTCGTAAGTTTTGCTGGGTATACGAATACCATCTTGACCAAAATTTGTCTGTACCCCATTTATGCCCTCTGGATCACGAATATTGTCCGATACTCCTCTATCCAGGGAGTGCGGATTAATCGATGGGCTTGAAGAGGGCTGAAAATAAAATTCGACAACCGAAAAATGAAAAAAAGTTCATTAGGGTACAGTGCAAGATAATTGGAAAAATATTCTAAGTGCAATTGGTGAAGGAAAAAATATATTCCAAATGTTATAGGTAAGAACAGAAAAAAAATGGTTCGTACCGCGCCAAAAACGGACCCGGCGCTACCGCCTCCAGGGATTTGGCCCGAAGGTGCCAGTGGGGCTTCCAATTCTTGCGAAATCTGATTGAAACCCCCATTGCTGCTCGTAGTCTGCGCTGCGAATTCTTGAAGACCGAGCAGCGTCATGGACACCAACCAAGGCATCACGTTCGTCATACCTGTGTGCGTGATAGTTGTGTTTGAACCAATCATTAAAAACGTCAACGACAGCCCATTCTCGTAACCCTCGATTTCATAACGTTTCTTTTTACCCTCCCCCCCAACCTCTCTACCAGAATCCCGAGCGCATGGCCCGGTTACCTCGATCGAATTCGACTCTGCCAGGCATAAACACTCAACAAAACTCTTAAATTGGTAGCAATTAGTGGAAAAAACCGGGTATACGAGTTATATACGGTTGCATACCAATTTGGCACAAATTTATTCGTGATTCGCAAATATAACTCTTAGTTTAAATAAATAGATAAATAAATAAATAAAAATCAAAACATCCTCCTCATTTATTGCAATTAAAATACGTCGATGATCTTCCCAATCTACCAAAAAATTAGATAATTTATCATTTTTGTATACATCACTCGTGGTGTAACCCAATTATTCCATGTATTATACCTAATGAACACACAACTTTGTTCAACTCTGCACTCCGGTAATATATATTATTATTAGACCTTTTAATTAAAGCTTAATTGCACATTTTATTGGTGGGTTATAATCGTAATTAATAATTCTCGCTACGCTACATTAATAACTACCTGACGAGGTTAGTGAGCACAAGATCAACGTGAGATGAAATTCGCACTACGTTGAGAAAATCTCGAGAACGCGGAGTGTCTCTCGGCGAGAGGTGAGGACGAACACGTACGAGGTCGAGACCGTTCAAGATGCGACTATGGGACTGGTGAGTCCGTGATATCGAACTATGCAAGACGTACGTGGTCCCCAGGAGGGACTGAGAGAAAGAGTTTGTCGCGGTGTCCCTTCTCCATAGAAAACCCGTGTACTTACATCTTCCTCCCTCTTAAGAGTCATTTAATTCCATCTCCCACGCGCTTTCGACTCGTCTTTCACTCTCATCTAACATTGCTTCATAGAGTAGTACAGGATACGCTATATATAGTGCAGTGTTGCAACCATACGATTACTTATTTATTGTTTAATCGCTTCATAAATTATGTTATTTCAACGATTTTCTTTTTCGTAATTTCGCCTTGGTAGGAAAATATGTCAGCGTTTAATTGCAAATAAACATAATGAGAAATCTTGTACACAACTTCCTCATTATTAAATTGTTGTTAGCTAAAGCTATCGAAAAACAACAATTCTCATCGATTTTCCAGGCCACATAGATTTTTGAAAAAGTAAAAAATAATAAAAATGATTATGATGTCTGAATTTTCTTTTAAATTATCACAAACATAGATGTCTACCGGCGTCACGTGTGCGCCAAATTTCAGGTCGATCGATAAAACCGTTCTCAAAGTATCGAAGTACATTTCTCCACGTTTTGAACCATTTTGAGTGTCCACTCATAAAAATGTAAAAAAAAAATGATCTCACAAAAACATTGAAAATTTATTGACTGAGAAATCATTTTTTTTAATCTCTAGAATCCAAAGTGAATGAATGAACCTCAATTTTTTTGAATCTTTTCATTAAATATTAATATACGTTTAACTGAAAAATAATTATTTATCAATAAACAAAAGTTCTAAAAATACATTGACATAATATTTAATAAAAAATAATTAATGACAGCTGAACGAATATTTCTAATATTTATTTATTAATTTTATTATATATTAAACGAATTAAAAAAAATTAACTTAACACACTAAAAAAGTGAGGGTGAAAGTAATGGGATCGTTGCTGCTCGGATTATAGTGGATATAGGGTAGGTCACTGGCGCCGGGTTCGTGGGAAAGTTGCGGGAGGCGTGGGACCGCTAAGAATCATGCGGAAGAAGAGTACACTCTCTCTGTGCTGCTCGTCCTCCTTAAACTCTTCAGGAAGGAGAGCTTCTTACCGCGAGACACGGAAAAAGAGTATTGCGCGTCATTCTTGTAATCGGACAACGGTTAATTAGCTATACGGTATAACTAGCACAGTTAGAAAGTAAATGAAGGTAATAAGCGCCGAGGTTCGCTATCGAGGAATATAAATTAATAGAATAATTCATATTTTATTCGGCCCGTAAGTTTATGCTTGAGGAATCTTTACAATCTTATTGGAAAGTACAATGCTAATTTTTACTCCATTTTTTAGGGCAAGCATGAAATTTCACGACATATATATCATGCCAAGTGCCTGATATCACGAAGAGCGAATAAATAATAACAATATTGGTAGTGATTTGAATTTAAACATTTTACGGTCGAAGTATTCAATTTCCACATTATCTTTTTGGAAAGTGGGATGCACGTTACAATCTAATTTTTCTATGGCAATCCTTAAGGCCTTTTAATTAGTGGACGTCAGGAATGTTAATTGATGCAATTAATTACCGGCAACTCCTGATAAGAGATAGTCGACGTTGTTTTTTATCCAATAGCGCTGCAGATTAAATAATACGCGAATGTTTATTTTACTTTATGTCCCTCAAGAAACTCCCAGTAATTTATAGAACAACAGGTAAACACGCTTATTTCACAAGTAATCGTAATACATATTATAGATTAAATGCTTCATGGTCGGTAATTTTTATTTCCTTTTCTCTTTGGAAAGCAGGATGTATACTTACAAGAATAACGCTTGCAACTTCATCATACAAAAGATTTTGTTTGCAGACTAAATCGCTATTATTATCGATTTTCGAATGAATAACAATTTATTTATTTTTATATCTAAATGAGATATATATTTCGATTATTATTATTATTATTTTATTAGCAATTCATATCTTAGGTAATACATCACTTTTACGCGGAGAAAAAAATGACTTTTACTTATAATAATTTTTCGTACAACCAATTCCACGGTTACGGTTGATTTATACACTGAGAAATAAAAATTAGTAAAACCAACAAAACGTACACTTGCGGGGGGCGAAATAAAAATTGTTGTCAATTGGACAAAATATCGCGCTGGGCGCTCGTGATTTTTATAAACAAAACTTATCTCAATCGTTGCTACGCAACAAAACAATCGGGAAATATTCGATAATTTTCAAGTTCTCAGGGTATTAGAACCGAATATCTAATAATTAATTAATCTCGAAATCAATAGAGCAAAATTCCCTAATGGAAATCACGGGAAAAAAAATTAAGAGCTGATGACTTCATTATATTGTATTTCTCGAGACTTGTAAGCAAAGACAAGGAGTTATTTACTTTCACTCGATTATTCAATAGGAAGACACCAATTAATAAAGATGTCCTGATCTTTCTTGGGTCCCCTGCTGTCGGCTATACAACGAGACGAAATGATCGACAGAAGTGCGGACGCACGGCTTGCGCAACGTAACGTCTAACTATTTGCTTTCGATTATGAGCCTTAAAGAATCACGTAGACGTTTAATGGGACAACGAGGCAGACAAAAAGCGCGAGTCTGTCCTGGGATAGCGCGACGCGATGAGGTTCCGATAGACCGTGAATTTTTATGCGGAACTGAGCCATTGAGACGTTCGAATTCAGAGGATTTTCGACAAATTTTTATTCCTCCTCACAACCTATCGAATTAATTTATTCGGAATTGTGCATGAAAGAAATTTTATTCGCAAGATTAGAGCAGGTTTGGAATTTTCAAAACCAAAACGTTTCAACGAAATGACAAATTAAATGAAATCTTGAGAGAACTCCCTTAACCATTTATTACAAAAACCATTTTTTTTCCGAGAAACCTGCAGTTTTTACACTCTGCATAGTTTTTTTTTTCTATTCATTAGAAGGTGATCCCAAATTTCTTTTTTGTATACCCCTCAAATTTATAGCATCGCTCCAAATTCAGCTCAATCACAAAATCGCTGAACACATTAGGGAAGGATTGGTCTTTCGCACACGAAAACATTTTTTTTCGGCACATTTGACTCTCCGATTTTCTTTAAAAAATGTGCAAAGTGGAAAAACCAAAAACAATCGGTGATGACTAAGAGCAGCGAGATCGTTTCACCACCTACCGATAAATTCTTTAAGGGGTCAAAGACACATTTGTTTTCTACCACATCACCAAAACTAAGCTGCAGATGTCATCGTATCCCACGGATTTTAACCTGGGACCTTCGTAAAATAATAATACTCAAAATCCAAAATAGCCTCACGTATTTCATTGTAGCTCCTTAGGTTAGCTTGTGACTGAAGTCCACGTGTCTGCAGAAAGTCGTGATGATATCGATACAGCGGATCGTTCCACGTATATCCGGAAATCTGTCCGCGATGTGATCGGAAGTCGTGTTGGCTGATGACTTGAGGTGTGGACATTTTGATGGGGTCCCATCCATGGACCCATTTCATTTCATCCACATCGAGATCAGCTTCTTTCTTCTTTCTCCTGGTCATCTCGATTAAAATTCCGACACACTATATATATTTTCAACTCACTTAACTCGTGACATTTTTTCGTCACTACAAAAACACTTTTTTTTCTCTTATAAATCCCAAGCCCAAATTTAACAATTTTTAACGATGATAACTAGACAATTGTTGGAGAGAAATCTCGGTATGTCTTAAGCCTCCTGGTGCAGCGCCTTCAGCGTGGAAGGCTTGGCCGAGTATTCACATAAAAGCGAATGCGAGCACTGACAGTGAGTGGTAGCTGTCTGCATTAAAAACCTCCTCGGAAAAACGATCTTTTCTTGCGGCTTTTCCCGTTTCGGTCTGAAGGAAAGTAGCATTCAGTAGGTAACGTTGATGCTGCGCGCGGAGCTCGCGCTTGGTAGCGTTCGGTGTCCAATCTCTCGCAAGCCGAACGCTCGTTACGATCGGTCCATATGTAAGTGAGTTAAAAAAAAAAAAAGAGACCCAACTGGTGCGCATGAAAGTCCATTGGGCAGTCCTTTATTTCCATTCCTGTTCCTCAACGTTGAGTAGAAATACCTCGTTATCGAAAAAAAATGCTTAATACAGTAAAGCTGCTTCAGGATCTCGAGAGACTTACACAATTTTTTTTCGTATATCTCGTTGAGTTCAATCGCAATTTTCATTCGCATTTCAAACTCACTCGAGTCCGTCAATTATAATAACGATCGTCGCTTCTACCTTCACATAATTAGCATACATGAAATTAAAATCATGCGGTGCGAATTACGGGAGTTACGTCGTAAATGAAAAAGGGAACTGCTGAATGTTTTTTGTTTTCAATTCCAGGAGAACAATTCATGGTGTGAGCTGACATAGAAAATTAAGTCAGCGAGAATATTCGCAGTTATTCTATTTTTCTTCAGCTTTTCGTGTTCTGAATGTGAGCACATTTTTCTGTTATGGGATATTGAAGTATGTATTTCGAATTTCAGGTACGATTAATGGATTCGGCAGTATCATTAATTGAGTGAAAATAAGGTTTCGTAAAAAATGTCCACAAATTTTAGCCAATTCTTCGACGTATTTATTGGATTATTCAATCTCATTTTTAGCTCGCATCCCACAAACACTCGCGTAATACAATTATAGATTTTTCTTCCCTCGAATTTGTCCCGGTGGTTTGTCACTTCCAGCTTCACGTAATAATTAGCACACAATGAAAACCGCGTAGCCTGTCTTACGTTGCAAGATTTTCACATAAATATGTGTCTCGAGAGTCTCTTCAATTCTCTCGGCCTCTTCGCCAAGTGATTAAAATGAAAAAAAAAAAAAAAAAAAAATTAAAACAAAACCTACTCATGCCAAAATAAATACCAGACGACGTAATTCTCTTAGGTTATTAAAAAAAATTCTACCATCATCAGTAAAATAAATGGATTTGTTTTAAAAAATCAAAACCAGTGTTTCTCTATTAGCGTGAGCGTGAATGGGTTCGATGAGAGAACGATTGCGCAGTAATTTCTCTAGTCCAACAGAGAATTTCTCTTCACAGATGCAAGGTCTGCTTGTCTCGTTGAGCGAGCGATGTGTCGGTTCGTGCGAATCCCGAGAGAATCGTGACGTCTATTATAAAACTTGTGGAAGATATCGCGGGAGACCAACAACTCGGTACCGGTGATGAACGGAAGTAAAACTGCACAGTCGGTGCGCAGAGCTCTCCGCGGCAATTTCAGCTTCTTTGATACCGGTACCATCAGGGGGTCTGCCCCCCCGCCGTGCCCCACTGAGGGGGGAACCAAGGAGAAAGCCGAGTCCAGTTGATCTCTCTCTCTCTCTTTCTCTCCTTCAGCTTCCGGCAAATTCGTGCTCGCCTTAATTCTTTCGATTAGACGCTGTGAGACGGGAAGCCTCCGGGCGCGAACGCCTGTCTTACAGTCGTCGTTCCGAGCTCTCATTGTTGTTTCCAGACAGTGCACGCCGTGTCTATTAAAATCGACGTCTGATCGCCAAAGGCGTGACCACATCGATCCTAGTCTATCACGGATTATGCAAACGATCTTTTGGGGGAGTAAATGTACGGGGCCGTACATGTGGGGTGTCTACGGAGCGTTCCACGTCAGATCGAACACTCAAAAAGTCATTTCTAAAAAACGATCTGAAATAATTTGGAATGATAAGGTTATGTACGTGATTTGAAAAAAAGTAACGAGTTTAATTTTAAAGTAATTGATAAACCTTGTCAGTCATTGTATTATTATTATTATTGTTATCTTTTTTTTTTCGGTCAATTTCAAAAATATTTTGGAAAGGAATCGTGATTGTTTTTCCATTGAAATTGCGTTCTATCGATCCAAAGGACTTTTATTATTTGAAATTTTTTTTTTTGCTTTTAACGGACGTACGGTAACGTTTGAACATTTCGTTGTTATTGATTTTTATTGCCTTTGTGCAGTTATTATTAGTATTAAATTCAAATATACTGAGATATATATATGTGATTAACTGATAAAATATGTGCCGATATAAAACTTAGGTTTTCAATAAAATTATCAATAGAAATTTTTCATATTGTTTTACTATCACAAAAATGTGAGGCTAATTTTGTCTTTCTTTTTCTATATTGATATCGTTCCTTTTTATTTCAATATAGGTGCTTTATGATTTTTGATTTTTAATTAATTGAATGTTTAGTCAATCTCTGCTGTATATTGATACATTGATCATTGAATTAATCATGTCGAAATGTGCAAGCTTAGATTTAAGAACGGCTCATATATATTCCGCGAACCTTGTGCTATTATCACACGGAATACATCCATTTTAATAAGAGCACCGAGAGAAGCAGGTTAACTGTCTGCGACGGACATACAGATCCGTTACACGGCCGTTACGATCAAACCACCGAACCATAGTGGTATTATATAAACGATATCATGGGAGAGAAATTCTATGATCAGCCTAGTCCACATGCCGAGGTATCTAATTAACGAGCCAAAATCACCATTGGAAATTGGTGCGTTGACATTGATACGATTTTAATAACATTCAACGCATTATACAAATTCTTACAAAACTTATCTACAATTGGGAAAATAAAAAGATTAAATTGACTCGAAAATGACTCGCAATCAAAGTAAAAAGATTCATAGCCAATAGTTTTCAAATCGTCCCTCCAATCATTAACCGAATTCTCCAAATGTAATTATTAATAGCGTAGTGATAACAGTTTAAAAAAGTTTTAAGAGCCCACGACATTATGAAACTTGGAGTTCGACTAAGTAACGAAATCGTTTCAAGCTCCTGTTTCATACCTTGTTATCACAAACTACGTTGTGATAACGACGAATTTGTTGCTTCATACGTCGAATGGCGAAGAACATTGTAACGAGCAATTGTCCGAGTGACTGATACCATTATCTTCCATCGTAGAACTTTTTTTCATTGAATTTGAATAGTGCAGAGAGAAAAAAAGGTATTCGAACAACCGCTTTTTTCTAAATTCGCTATAAGTGTTGTAATCATTATGTAAAGTACTGTGATAACCATTTGTTTACCGCCTTAAATTTTAATCACAAATTATTACACCGCATCGATTGTTTTTAAATTAATTAAATTAACGAGTTTATGGGCTACTTGTAACATCATCTTCCTGCAAACTTCCCGCTACAATTTTCACCGAAAATGTAGCCATTCCAAAATTATCTTATTTATTCATTCATTTATCGCATAAATAATCGAATTATTAATCATTTTTTCAAAGATAATAAAATCGTATGGTTTTATGGTGATTTCATCCAAACTAGAAATATAAATGTATCGGAGTCTATGACCATGTAGCGCAATTATTCGGTTTATTAACCATAAGAGCTGCTCGACGGAAACTAACGAGATCAGCGTTAATATGATTATTACAAAGTGAGTATACGCTTAAGTGCGATCGATACACTGGGTTATGAACCTGATTATTAAATAAGTAGTATGACATGCAGAGAACATATATATTAACGTTTACATTGAAATCCACAATTTTATCAGATTGTAATTTAATTCCTATCTATTGCTAATAAAACGTTAATTCACAGCATATTATTCGCACTTGGTGCCCTTAATGAGATTCCTGACAAGTCCTCCAACGATTCTAAAGTTGACGTCGGTGAAATTAACATCATTGTTTGCAATTCTTTGATAACGATTGGTCATTACCAACAACTTGTCGTCGTATCGTGATGGAACTATCTTGACGCCGCTGGGGAACTGTAGAGCTTCCTCGTTTATAGCGAATTGCACCTGCCAAAAAAAATGTATGAAATAACACGTGTAACTAAATTAAAAATTCACAATTACTTCTTACATAAATATTCATTCTGTAATTTATTAACGAGACCCTAAAAAAAATAATAACAACAAAAAATTATACTCTACTTTTGAATTATATAATATAAAAATAAAATAAACTATTTCGATCTTTGTTCACCCTTTGCATTGCGAATAAAAATAATTGAAATTGAAAAAAAATTGTGACTTACGGTATTTTCTTCGTTAAAGGTTTTATGACGATTCCAGCAGACCAGCGATCGATCGGATAACGAACTGAAGAAAAGAACTCCATTTCTGGAAAACGCCTGCGCTGCTGATTGACTCCTCATTTCATTCGGTTTCTTGACATAACGAATTTGCGATTGATTTCTCTTGAACAAACTGCCGAGTTTCACATTGTACATGTACAATGACGCGAGTGGCCGGAAGTATAAGAGACGATCAAAAAAATCGGGCTCGTCGGGAGTAATCGCCATGCCCAATATTCCGTCGGCCAGATCGAAAGAATGATCTCCGATGGTGAAATGCTCAGCGCTTGGATCTGATCTGAACTCTTTCGATTCCAGTCGCCTAAAATTTCTTCCGTTCCATGTGACCAAACCATATCCTTCTGTATCTGCCATGTACACCTTTAAATTATTGAAATAAAAATATATGAAATTTCTGAATGAATATAATGAAATTATTTAAATATTTTCACTTATCGATTAATTGTTCGGTAATAAAATAAAAATGTAGGATACATTTTTATTAGAATCCGACTGTTTGTGGAATTTAATTAGAATTTTGCAACATGCACTGTAAAAATTGTCTTGAAGAGGTAATTTGGAAACACACTATCGAAAAATGCCCATTTACAATTAGAAAATTATTATACATTTCCTATGAAATTTCTCGCTGTGACAATTTCCCTTTTTTTATTATTGAAAGAGAACTGAAGAAAAAATATTGAAAAATGGCTTTTTCCGGAATTATGTTCATTGCCCATGAAAGGACCAATAATTATCTCTTACAACTAAAAGTTAGAAAAAATATAGCGGAGTTACCGTTTCAACGCCTCGGCTTATATCAACAACAGGAGTAACTAGCAGACCTGTACCATTTTCGTTTGTTGCATATTTCGAAGGTATCTCGACACTCTTAATTAGTTGGTCATTCCACAAATTGAACACCACCAATTTTGGTGGGCACACTTGCGTTTCGCCACTTTTGCCGGTGTCCAAAGCGTAGAGACGATTTTGGACAATCTATTATCGATAAAGATGAGATTTAAAAAAAATTCATTGCTGCCCTTTACTTAAATGTGCTGTAAACTTACAGTAATTCGGTAAACCCCAATTAGACCCCTGCAGTCGTTTTTCTGGTTCCAAGACCAACTCGGATAGGGTTTAAGCAAAGGGCCACCTTTGCCATTTCGAGAACTAACGGTTGTTAAAGTAGCTGGTACCCCAGCTCCTTTCACGATCGTCACGAAAATTCGACCATCTGTTTTTTATGCATTTTACTTTTATTATTATTAAATCAGTGAACGCAACAATCCCTAAAGGTAAATGTATGACATAGTAGTAAATTTAAACTATACAAAAACGGGAGTTCTAAAGATACCAAAAAAAAATCTGTCGTCTCTCAAAAGTCAAAATTAGGAATAACAAATAAATTAATTAATTAAGCATGATAAAAATAAAAAACCGGTTAACCGAATGAAAATTTATCGTCAATTGAAATTTTCGAATTTTCGTGATGTTGCCTTTTAGGTGATCCAAAATCCACAAAATGGAAGTGCGTCATTTTTCATTGACAACATTGACGATCATTTTTTATTTAAATTAAAGGAAAAATACAAATAACGATAAATAAATGAACGTTTTACCTGGAGATTGATCAGTATCGAAAGGGAAGCAGCTTTCGACATCATAATCACCACTGTCCACAGCCTGAGATTTATGCTGAGAGTTTTCCCACAAAAAATCGATGTATTTCCACTCATGAAAGATATTCAATTTGTCAACAGCGTTGCCGGTGACAGCGCAACCAAAAAACAGCAAAAGAGTGAAAAAAATCATAGCTCAAAGTTTTCAATGCGACCCTCAATTCCCTCAAGGGAAATTGCTAGTTAAATCTATTAAAGGTACAGAAAAATAGGACCTCAGAGAGTCCACGACGTTGCGAAGCTTAGAAGCCGACTAACTAACGAATCAGTTTGAAGCTCCTTTTCAATGCCCGATTATCACAAACTACGTGATGATAACGGTGACGATGTTCGTTTTTACACTGGTCGGTGGAAAACAATATGACTCACAATTGTCGGAATTACCGATAATATATTATGTACATTGTTACCAATTCTCGTTTAGGAAATTCATTAATGGGAACTATTGGTTTACAAATGGGAACTTGATTATACATATGGACGCAACGAATCAACAATGCTAATGCTAATCACTTTCTGCGGTGAATACGAATTATAACAAACGTCACATGGATTGTCGGTTTGTTAAATAAATTTGTAAAAAACATTTTCTCCGCACTGATTGTTTGAATTCGGCTGAGCAGGACAGTTCACCGATCGTTATGACAAATATTATTACGTGGATAATGTTCCTAACCGAAGAAGTCTGCCTTCGGATCGCAACTTGTATTGGCCACGATGTCATCGACAGATCCAGTCAATATCCGGTAATTAATTTCGCTGAAGTTTTGGGTACCCTGTGCTACTCTTTGATAACGATTCGTTACCATCCATATCTCCTCGCAGCGTTTTGTCACTTCCCTCGAGAGGACTTTCATTCCGCTGGCAAATTGTTCCGTCGTGTTATCCTGGTCCGCTAGGACCTAAAAAAGAAACATCGGAATTTTTCTCATCGAACAATTTTCTCAAGGTGGTCGGACTCTTTAAGGGATTTTTCGCGATAACGTCTTCAGGAACGTCCTGTCGACGATTGCGTATATTCAGCTCCAACTTTTTTGGCAAAACCGTTTCTACTTTTCATTACAAGTCACGAGAGTCGATTTTTCCTCTAATTGAATCAAATTCTCGAGTCTCGAAATATTGTCAAAATGATAAATAAATGTATGACATTGAAATTCCTTTGACTTAAGGAGACACGTTCTACCACAAAAAAAAGAACGTGCCAACTATGATTACATAAGCCATAAAGCTCAGCAAAACCCATTACAAAAGTGTAGCACTAATTTAATGACTGTGAAGCACGCAAATAAATTTAAAAAAACATCTGCAGCGTTGCATGAAAGGGACGGAAAAAATTCCTCTTCTCAGTCAACTCATGGTCTATCTAACTACTAATTCGATGGTACCATTATTCACGGGGAAAAACAAGAGGGCACTTGAATGGTACTTACGATGTTTTGCTTCGTTAGCGGCTTATCCATGTTCCAACAACCTAGAGCCATTTCTTTGGTGAGACCAAAGAAGAGGATACCCTCAGAGGAAAATGCCATAGCGACTGCCTGACTCGGTAGGATGCCAGAAGCAATATTGTATTTTATAGGGCGACCATGTCTAGAATTGCGAAGATGCGTCGTTTTGGCTGCAACAAGATCGTAGGATGCATAAGCTCTGAAGACAAGGTATCGGTTTTCAGATTGTGGCGTTATTCTTGGTCTTTTAGGACTGAGTGTCATTCCCAAAACGCCATCCGGCAGATGGAAAGTTTCGCCAGCAATTTCGACGTCCGCAGCGGATTCCTGAGGTTCGTAGACCGCCCCATTCAATCGCCATACCAAACTTCCGTCGTAAACGACAAGCGCAAAACCTTGAACATCTGCGATGTAAACCTAAATAAACGGAAGGAAAGGCATTCGGTGAATGAGGAAAAAATTCGCCTGTTATTCATAAAAGTTGGCCGTATTTTTCGTACATTTAGGGCGGGTTTCCACCGATATTCAGAAAATACATCACGGCGAAAACAATATATCAAAATTGTCGTGAAATTCTTTTTTCGTACCGACTTTATGAACATGTCGAAAAATCTGCAGGCATCGTTTCTACAAATTGCGGCAGAAATTTAATGATCCAATATCTATTATTGGTTTTTGTGATTTTAATGAAAATGGAAACTATCCTACAATTTTTCACATCGACAGTTGACAATTTTTTCCATAGGAGCAGAATAACATTCCGAAACATCTACTGCAGAGTATTTTTTGGTAAGAATTCATTTACAGATTTAAAAAAAATGTTAGTTAGTTTTATTGTCTTAAGTGTTCGAAAAATCGTCTTGCAATTTACCCGCTTTCCTTTCGCACTGTATTTTCATTACTGATTCAATAATATACATTTTTATAAATTGATCGATGTATTTTGAGTGTATTTACTGTCATATTAACGATAATGTGTAACAATAAATGTAAGTGTTCATCGACTTTGCATCTGGTGCAAACAGAATGATGTTAGCATGCTCAAAATAAATTTAGAGTTATCAATGAATCTTTGAATACTGATTATTTGTAATGAGCTTGGGCGTATATCTTTTCTGATTATTTGGTCAACAGTCATACGCTTGCATATAATTTAAACAGCCATATTATCGCTCAACAGCCCCAATTGGTGCAGTAATCGCGCTCGGAGAACTTCATGCATAATACACCGGTACGTCTTAGGAAAAAATAACATGTACTAACATAAGTTCGTTTGCATCGAGGTCCTTCTGTTTCCACGATCGGAGTTATGAGCAAACCTTGACCTGATGTCGAATTTTGGGCGACGTGGTCTGGAATCTTAACTCGTTTCAACAGACGATCAGTCGTAAGGTCGAAAGCAAGAAGCTGAGCTGGACAAACTTGAGTGCCGGCGATTTTTCCATTATCAATAACCCAGAGTCTGTTGCATTCGTCAATCTGCACAGATAAAAAAAAGATCAGCAAATATAAGTAAAATGATAATGTTTTTAATTATCATTTTCATTTATCATACCGTCGGTTTTTCGTAGGTGGACTATATTTTTTAATAGTTAAGGTTAGGAAAAATGTAATGGTTGAAGAATTGTACCGTACGAATTATTGGTGCAGTTTCAATTTAAACTATCATCAACTTGAATGGTTATAACAAACAATCGATAAGATATTTTCACACGTCTGTAATCGTAGCTGGTTGGCGCAACAAACAGGCAATCAGCCAACGAAATATGATTTACACAACCAATTATTATTAGCTCTAATTAACCAAACATACGTGTAAGCTAATTATCGTTAATGATTGGTTCCAAGGTTCTGCATGGAAATCGTCCTATTGTTGCTTTTTCAGTGCACAAAACATTGTCCAAAACATTTAAGTATAGCTTTCAAAAATATTCGCTCAAATAACTAGGGTTGGGGAAATCTGGGAATCCTGGGTAACCTGTCTGTTCTGAATAATCTCGTAGTTTTTGGTAATCCAGAATTTCTGGATTATCCAGCAGTTCTGTTTAATCCAGTATTTCTGGAAAATCCGGCAGTTCTCGGTGATTTTTTAGTAGGCTCAGAAAAATTTAACTGCTTAAAATCGTGAATCATGAAGAAAAAAAATTTTTGTCCTTTATACTACTTCAATAGGACGCAGTGATCCACCCTTAAGGGTGAATCGAAAAACAAAAAAAGTTTAAAGGCCTTTCGGGATCGTATATTTACACTCGAAATTCGCTTCACTGGAAAGAATAGAAAAATACCAGTTATTTAAAAACGTATTTTTACTTCTCGATTGTGATAATGCAAAACACTGAAAAAGCTACATAAAATTTAACTACTTTGATTTTACTGTCCAAGCAGCACGTGAAGCTCATTGCTTGAATTTATGATCTTCACCCAAAGTTTGCAACCCGGAAGTCGCCACGTAGAGGTGACCACACATCCGATCATCCATGTGCGAAAATAAATTAATATTCGTTATAAATTCATATTATATTCGAGTACAATATGTTTATCAATGTATTAAGGTCGTAGCGCTGTATCAATAGGCCTACGTGAATTTCGTAATTTTTCTCATCGACTTCCGGTAATGATGCCTCATTGCATGCTATCGAAGAAAGATACATTTATCCAACAAACTCCACAGATTTATGGATTTTAAAACATACGTTATATTTCACACACAAAATATGAATCTCGTGAATAATTCCAGCTCATGACAATATTTAGTTCCTGGCAACTCGGACTTCCCGTTCAACTCAGGAGTTCTGTTTTAATTATTATTTTTAATCGTAGGGGAGAGTAGAGTTCTGCACCCTATCTCATTTTTCACCTGCCCCAAAGCTTCCTCTAAAAAGAGAAAAGTGGAGCAATTGGTGGATGAGGATCGAAAATTGCTCAACATGTCTTCCAGTATGTTCCACCTTTGTGAAAAGTCTCAGTCACACTTTCGGATCACACTTTTTGTATCTTACATATTATTACTCACGGCAACTCGGTAGACACTAGTGATGCTGTTGCAATCATTTTTCTTCGCCCAGCTCCAATCCGGATAAGGCCTCAACAATGGACCACCATCGCCAGACTTATCAGAGATTGTCGTCAAGCTAGCCGGAACTCCTTCGCCTCTTATCACAGTCACGAAGACTCTTCCGTCTTTCGCCACATCGCTGTCAATAATGACACCTTTTGTCATATTGTAATCACCAGATTGTATTGCTTCCGTTCGGTCTGTCTCAGTGTCCCACAGGTAATCAAGGTATTTCCACTCATAAGCAGTTTTTAGCTTTTGAGCTGATGCGCCAACGGACACGAAGCCCAGGCACACACAAGTCGGTAGCAACAAAATTCGCAGCAACATAATTCAATTAAATAACGAGCCCAATTAAACGTCTAGAAATGAAGCAACAAAAATCCGAAGAGAAACGAAATAACGAAAAGTTCAATCGATGCCCAATCAATAGGTCGGACGGAAAATTGCGTAAATACAAAAATACGGGAAATACAATCGAAACACTCGGTCGAGCGTTCAAACGGAAAATGACGTGTCGGTGCGATAGGAAGCGATTAATATATAGACAAAGTCAGGTGACGGCCAGACATTACCTCCACCTGTCCAACCAACAAATGACCGTATATATAGAATTTTAGATTTTCCCACAATTTAACGGGCTCAAGTATTTCTATCGCACTAAATAATTACGTCTGATGGGTATCGATGCTAACGTTTTACGTTGTCACAACTTTTTGTCTTCTACAAAAAGTACTCACTTCGTAAAGAAGAACTTAGTGAATGGAAAAGAAAAAAAAGAAGATAAAAGAACTTTGTAATGAAGAGCTTTGTAAAAATTCTTTTGTAGCGAAATTTATTTTGTCCAATTTCTTTTCGCCGAGATTCTTCTTGTTAAGATCATTTCTTGAAGTTATTTAGACGTGCTACCGTTATGCACAGTTATGTATATCTACATATACAGTAATAATTATATATATATATATATATGTGTGTGTGTAGATATACATAACGACGAACCGTTTTTATAATGCAGAACGTGCATTGTCATCTAATTCCCACCCCAGAAATTCTTATTCACCCGGCTGTCGATAACGCGAACTCTAACATTTAAATTAAACGGGAAATAGATCGCGATCTTTGCGGCAACATAAATCGTTATTGAACGAACGGTGATTACCGGGTTTGATCGATTTACAGAGATTGATCAAGCGGATCACTTAGCCATTGAGTTTGGCTGTGGTTGATAGAAAACACTTTGTCTACATCGTCACAATCAATTCTTGCACTTGGAAGCATTGCAATAATCCTGGAGAACTATGAGTGACAAGCTATCACTGAGAATCTAGTTTTTGTCGACTATTCCGAATTTTTTCCCGTTTACTAAATGACAGTGCTAATTAATAATTATTTTTTAAGCTTATTACTTAGTTAAAATTCCCCTTGTTACTATATTTAGAGACACTTATAAAATTTTATAAAAATTTCGGAGTGGAACGATCATAGTTTTTGAGGACAGCTGATCGATTTCACAATTTTTTCGAAATGGAACGGTTTGCTCCATTTTATAAATCCATCAAAGAGGTCGTTTTTTCAGCTAGGGACCAAGGGCACTGTATCTATAAAGCAGGTACCGTTGTGAATACACTAGAAATTTCGTTGTCTGGAAATCAAAAAGATCCATTAATTGGGATACGTGCATACAATCGCATCGTAATTTGATAATTAACGGATTGGGGAAAACCTCGTCTGACAATTGCAAGCAATCAAAATGTATTGACGTGTTTTCACTTTCCTCGTCATTAGCAGCATCGAGTATTTTTTTAAATCGACGAGCATGTGAACAAACACATGGCGTGAAAATTTTCTAAGTTTTTCTGGTGGTCCATTACTCTTTTTGAGGACACTCGCTCAATGGGCTTATTCTTTTAAAACTGCCGTTACATTTCTCTGAGAACATTTTCTCCATTTTGTTAAATCACCAAAGCGGCCGTTGACCTCGAATTTATTGGGAAAAGTGACACTAAAATTGTGTTCACATGAACAATACAGTGAAGATTTGTTGTCTACTATTTGTAGTAACTACAACATGTTTTTCACCTATTGTGAGGGAAGAATGTCAAACGTATTCAAGATATTTGGTTAACACACATTTACCCACATTTTGCCATAATCGATCCGTTAGTCTATAAGAATCCACTGTCATCTACAAAAATCCGGTTATCACAGACTTGACTGTAACCTCGGAAGCCTTGACTTCAAGGTGAAGTCAATTTCTTCGCGGTCGGCAGCAAACCACATACTTGAGCGATTGCAGGTTTTTAGAGTTCAACGGACTCGAAGCACGATTCATATTTCCAAAAAAAAAAAAAAAATCCGCAAGAATTAAACTAGGCTTGTATTAATGGGAATAAAAGTAATGTATAGACTTAAGATACGGGCATGTAATCGAGATTGATTACCATTTTTCTGACATGTCACTTCACAGGCTAGTAAAAAATTGCCTAATTGTAGGTTACACGGTGACAAGCTTTATTCAGTTATTTTTATTGCTTTCATATAAGATAAGGCATGACGACGATTCAAGGCTACAAACGACTTATGAATGTTTGCATTGACGCTGTAAATCCTCTAAGTTCACTTGTAAGACCACAAGATGAAATGCTACGGTATTTCTAAGCACTACCATTCGCATCGTCACGTAGACGCTTTACATAACAAACGAACGAACAATCGATACTGCACGCTTGATAGTCAAGCTAGAACAAATCGTCTAATCGAGGTCAGTCTGAAAAAAAAAGGAAACAATTGTCTGTTCGCAGCGCATTACTTAGCATGAGTTTCAAGTGTAAAAAATATGGCCAGAGTTTTAATATTACGTGTATTGGCAACGTATGTTGGACTATGATTAGACGCAACGAGTTAATCAAGCGTCGTGATCTATGTAGACTGTGTAACCAGGAAGGAGCTTTGTTATATCTTTAGACCAGCCTTTTGTGATTCTTCTTAACATCGTGAAGCAACGAAAGTCGCGAGCGCAGGGAAACGACGAGTAATCGTAGTGACGCCTGCCACTCCACAAGCCCTATCTGTGATAATGGTGATGATGTACGGGAATCTGACGATTCACGTTGTGGCGGTGAATTTTGTTGATCCCTTGAGCAACGACGTCGCATTTTGTACCCCGTGTCAATTCATGAACGTAATCGGCTTGGATACGGAAATTCGTTTCACTCGCTTTCAACGAGCCGGTCATTACTTTCTGGAACGAAACCGTGATAACCCAGAGCTCTTGATGCCCATCTGGCGACGTCACAATCTGAAAGACAAACAAACATGTTGTAGGAAATTGGATTGTCTTGCGGCATTGCATTTACTCACGATGAGTTGGAAAATAACAATTTGAATTTTGAGGACTTTCATAGAATATTTCATAATCTGCAGGTTATGAGGTTGGCATATGTGAAGTTATCAGAAACATATGATTGGGTTTGAGTAATTTTACGGTAATTTAGACGTGGACCTGTAATGACAGATACAGAGGAAAATCTCACTGCGGGATTTTTTCCGAGTCTTCGTGGGCCAGAGGAATTTCCCACCCCTCAATTATTGAGCATCACTGACTAGGCTCATCAACAGACTTGGGATATTCAGGGACTGAGCTATGCTCAGTTAGAGATTTAATATTCAGGGCTTGAGCCAGGTTCTCTTAGAGATTGACAATATTTTCAGCCTGAACTGGGTTCATTTGGAGATATCATACGAAAATAACAACTGACTGGAGTTTTTACAGATTATATTTACCTTCATTCCAGAGGCAAATTGCAGCGTTTGTGGGTCAACTACTATTTTCTCGATATTATCTCCTCCGAATTTCGGATAATGTTTGCTATTCCAGCAGCCTATGGCCGTGTCGGACATCAGACCGAAAAACAATACGCCGTTCTTGTCCATCGCCTGCGCTGCCGCTTGCGAAGATCTCTCTCCATTGAACGGCCTAAAAGACCTGAGCGCTGACTCTGGATCATCTTCGAAAATAGTGGAGTTTCTGAAATTTTAACGAAATCGAATAAAAATCGTTGAATCAAGTAAAAAAATCGTCGCTCCGAATATTTCTGAGGTCCTCGCTGTTACTGTAGTTCTAAGACTTGATTTTCTTCAAGTTTCCGTGATTTTTTGAGTTCTCGGAATTTCAGGTTCGGATTCGGGGTTATCATGGACTTATAGCTGATTTGGGCCTTCTAGGTAAACTGTCAATAATTCGCATTCCGAAAATTCTTGATAAGACCGGAATACGTTGTCATTTTTAACACAAATATCTTTATGAACATGACATTATCGAAATATGATATACATTTCTGTAGCAGTGTGATTTACCTGATTACCGAAGTTAGTACCCAAGACTCAACGCGACTAGCTAACGAGTGGAAGAAGAGAACTCTGTCACCATCGGGTCTGATTGGACCAAGTGCAAGCCCCAAAATACCGTCCATCAGATCAAACGACTCATTATTGATGGTGAATATACCATTTTGAGGGTATGGGTAGAAGAGCCTGTTGATTATGTTCCACGACTTTTTGTTTCTGTGATCGTATACCACCAAGCTGAAGCCTACCACGTCGGCTACGTAGACGTATGTGTCTTCGCAGACGCCGCTTTTGTCGCGGATGTCCACGGCCGGAGTGACGAAAAGTGAATTTTCCGAGTACTGGTCCCGCGGAAACACGTGACGACTCAGTAACGTATCGGTGATCAATGAAAACACGAGAAGTTGAGGAGGGCAAACTTGTCGGGAACCAAGCTTACCCGTGTCCAACACCCACATTCTTCCGCATTCGTCGATCTGCAGCAAATAAATGCATCAATCAAGTCCAACGTTTTGCTATGCATCCAAGAATTCCATTGCATGTTGTACATTATTCTTTTACTCTTCTCTAGGTGAACAATAAGAAGTGTGCGAAAATGCGATTGGAATGCACAGTCAATTCAACTTTTTAATTGATTTCCGGTATCGATGGAAAAAAATGACTGAAATCGCGGCTGATGAGCCCCTTAAATTTGTGTTCAATTGAAAGCATCGATGCTCGGTTCAATCTTAGATTGACTCGGTATACCTGAATTCTGTAGACGCTGATGATGCCTGAACAATTTTCACTCGCTTGTTGCCATTCCCAATTGGGATATGGCGCTATTATGGGATTACCCTCAGCGTTCTTAAGGTCCGTTACATAACCAAGGGTCATGGGCACTCCATCTTGGAAGCGAGGTACCGTTACGAATACCGTGGAAGTTTTATTGCCTGGAAATCGAAAAAAATACGCTTATTTGAAAACGCATAGACAAGCTCATTGTGAGATCATCATCAATTGGTTGAGAAAAACAGTGTGTCATAATCGCAGAAATAGCAATCGAGGTATTTACACGGATGTTTTGTCCGGATTCCAAACGCAAGATATTTTCAAGGAATCTACTTGATCAGTTCGAAACCCAATATTTATCGGATTTTCTTGTGTTCGTGAAAAACGACCGCTTTATTCCGTCGACAAGCTTATGCAAACCTCTTCATATATTTTAGAATCGATAATATTTTTTATAATCGATAACAACGTACTTCTCCTGTAAACATCAACGTCTATGGGCACAGGTTTGCCAGGTATAAAATCTCCGGATCTAATTGCAGCATCTCTGGCCCTCTGATTTGGAAATGCAAAGTCCAGAGCCTTCCATGAAAAAACCTGACGCAATTTTCGTTCCGTCGGACTCGCTGATGCTGCGACGAGGGACCCAAGAATAAGAGCAACAGGAAGTAACACAGGTCCAAGACCTGCAAACCGGCTCACCATCATTCTGTCACGTACTGAAAAAAAAAAGCCATAATGACTTTACAGAACTCTTGTCTTAATAAATAACGTACGATTTATGGAATTGGCTTATTAAAATAAATGAAAATGACATTGTCATCACTTGACACGAGTGTTATCAGCTTCGCTACGATTACTGCTCCTTTTTCTTCGACTTAAATGTTTTTTTATGTAAACAATAGGTCGGCCAACACTCAACTTCTGCTAATCGCAACGTCCTACTGACCCTATATTTTAATTTAGTTACACCATAAAAATATCAGCAGATTAGACTTCGTAATGTGAAAATAAATTACAAGGCTTTTGTAATCTCGCACGACTAAATATAATTACCATAAAATATCAGGTGATTGCATTTTTGCAAGTTGGAATAAACGACCCTATATTTTAATTTAGTTGCACCATAAAAATATCAGCAGATTAGACTTCGTAATGTGAAAATAAATTACAAGGCTTTTGTAATCTCGCACGACTAAATATAATTACCATAAAATATCGAGTGATTGCATTTTGCAAGTTGGAATAAACGATTATGTGATTCTTCCATTTACAAGAAAATTAAATGTGGGATAAATGTTACTTTGGAACTTGGTAATGATTATAAGATCAGAATAAATAATACAAAAATACAAAATGTAAAACTGATTTATAAGATAGAAACCAGACATTTTTTAATTCTTAATCAAGATTCCCTAAATATTTAAGGTAGAATAATTCGCATACATTTCCTTGAAGATGGTATGAAAATTGATCGTGGAAAAATAATTGCTTACTCCATTGTTTCAATTTTCGTGGCGTTTCGTAGTTTTCTAAAATGATATTTCTTCAGTTATCTACTATAAAATATTGCTACATTTGATCATCTCAACTGAATCACCAGAAAAAGTGCTCATTAATGAATGCTCCAATTTTACTATTATTATATTCATTAATGAATGCTTCAATTTTGCAATTTTGACAAAACGATGGTGCAACTTTTCCGTAATAATGGTAAGTTTTCTCATCCGCAGTAAGATTCCGCTTCTTTTTTCGCCCATCATTTTACCTTGTGAAAGAAACAAAATAATGCAACGAAATGTAAGACTAACTGATATGATGGAAAAGCGAAGTGATTACGATGCTGATGCAAATTCTCGTAAATTTTTTTGTCCTATTGTTCCATTCACTCGAACCGGTCCAGTACAGCATCCATTAGAGCGAGGCAACAGCGCGAAAGAATAGCTCTTCTTGCCCGATCCGTAAACGATAAAGTCCCAAAGCTAGTACACTAATTTTCGTTTTTGTTCGAGCACTCGGCCTCACTTTCACCCGAAACTAGTAAACTAGGAAACGAAGCTAATTTATGTCTGGTTCAGCACAACAATTTATTCCACGAGCACCAGTCACAGAGTTCGTCTATCAAATTATATACAAATGAAAGAGGCGCGTAGTATTCGTACTAAAAATCTGCGTTATCTCGGGTCGACCGGACTGGCGAACTGATCGGTTGGACGGTCGACGACAAACTGCGATTTCGTTGTTCCCGTTCGATCTCCGGCCCGCGGCTATCTCTCGACTATTACGACTATCAATACTTTTACCAAAGTTGTGAAAAACATTTTTACTACTCTTTTTCGATCGGTAATAATTGAATCGTCTTTTTCTTCCCTCTTAAACCCACAAAGTGGTTAAGGAGGTAAAAAGTCTTCGCACTAGCAAAATAGGTAAGGGTTTTTGTCAATCCCAGTTGAATGATAAAATGATGGAGAACAGTGTGGCAAATGGTTCTAGAGTTACTCTAACTTAAGACCAAGTTTTAAGAGAGTCCAACTTGAGAAGTTGCTTTAGAATCAGAAGGACTCTAGAGTCGGTTTAAATTTTAAATAAATTAGAATTTTGAGATCTCTTGAAAATTGGAGGAACCGTAAAGTCGACTTAAGATTGAACAAATCATTCGAATTCAAAAAAAAAAAACATTGAAATTACGGAATTGTAAAAAAACGTAGTTTCGAATAGCGCAAAGAGCTCCAACCTCTATAATAGTCACTCGTTGAACTGTTGATCTACCGCGTGGAACTTACCTTTTTTGCATGAATTTTCTTAGTCTCCTTTGTGATGTACTGCCGAGTGGAAACTAAAGAAGAGTCAAGATTATGACTTCTACTTATTATCAACCTGAACGCTGGATGCTGACGACGTAGGAATACTAAATTTCTATTTAATTTATGGACTGAAATATCATTCAGGCGATGAAAAAAAAAAATGTCAATATTAAGACAGTGATAAGACTGAATAAATATCATTATCTTCATGGTTTTCTCCACATCTACCTTATTAATATTTTCAGACAACTGACGTGCTCCGAAGATACAAGAACTTTTGTCTTATTTTTTGGGCTCATTGGTGAAGTTTTTATGCTCTTTGTAAGCACATTTTTTATTATTATTTACTTCATCGTCTATATTCTAATAATATAATATAATAAATAATTCTAATATCTATAAATCAGCGTTGAATACGAAGACCAAAATGTATCGTTAACTTCCAAACTTTGGCACAATTAACCATTCATTACGCAAACTTTAATTTGTTTTATAAACAAATTAAAATTCATTATGTTTATAAAACGTTGATGGCAATAATGTTTAAAAAATCGCGGAAAAATGTAATGCCGATGAAAATAATAAGGAAAGTCATCGGCTATTATTTTACATTGCGCATTATTTATTGTGTGGCATTTCGTTTAGCCAGAATAATCAGGGACTTTTATTGCTGGCGTTTTCAAAAAAAAAAAAAATTGTACATTTTTTCACTCACAGTTCCCAAAATAGAATGTAGCTTTTAAACCATCTTTAGATTAAACAAAACTCATTAAAAAGCAGAAAGTTGAAACCCCAGCCAAATTAATGTAACTGTGTTTGCTTATTCACATATGTACTTAATTGTTGTATATATTTATTAGCCGTAGAAGCTAAAGTGAGAATGAATAATTATTATTAATTGTACAACTTTCGTTTATAAAGTCTTAATCAACAACAGAAATTTCAAGGCTAACAAGAGGAATCGCACCGTTGCATCTTAAAATAAATTCCAAACCTCCCGCCTCTTTGGTTACGCATCAATTTAACGAGTTTGACTGGCATTCTTGGTCCAGCGTTGACCAAACGGTAGCCTTAAGGCTGCTGTGCAAGCGGTACAGTC
Source organism: Clistopyga incitator (assembly GCA_947507545.1). NCBI lineage: Eukaryota > Metazoa > Arthropoda > Insecta > Hymenoptera > Ichneumonidae > Clistopyga > Clistopyga incitator. The sequence continues at coordinate 10,556,344 of OX382176.1, forward strand.
CCGACAATCGTGGGTTTCAGAGAAAATTTCGAACACTTCTCGATGGCATAAGATCTGAACAAAATTAATCATGTAGAAGATGGTAAAGAGATTGATTTCGGATAATAATAATAATAATAATAATAATAATAATAATAATAGTAATATTATTAATACCATCACGTTGATAACAAATTCATAAAAACGATATTGTTCAAAAAATTAATCGTCGGGCCAACTTTTTTCAAAATGCATATTATTTGATATTTTTTCTGAATTACGTACAAATATTTGTTTTTCACAATTTTGTGTTATTTTCAAAAATCTTGAAGTTGCATTTTTTTTTTGTGTGGAAAGTCGAAAACTTTGGTCACGCGACTTTCAGACAATCTTACTGTCATTATGTAAATTGACAAATACAACTAATTTTTTAAAATGACAATTTTTTAAAATTAGATGAAAGGGTGAAAAAAAATTATACGGATTCTGGAAAATTAACAAATCATTGCTAGGTTGACGAATGATTTGTTGAAACATTTTTATTCCTATGAGTTTGTGTATTCCGTCGAGAATTGTTTGAAATTTTGTCGATAATTCACATTTGGCTAGACTGTACCGCTCCCATATCCTTAATGCTGTTGGTTTCTGACGTAAAATCAGCGGTAACTCGCAGAGAAACTATTTATTATTTAAGCAGGAATAATTTAGTCTCAGATATACTCAGCTTTGTTGATTAATTCAAGTTTCCTTATGCTTCGCTCGTCACGTAGACACATTTATTCATAACCGAACAGATTGCTTTTGTAATTAGCAATAATAGTTCGTTAATGCGTCGCTCACTTTGAACGCCACCACGTAAAATACTTCATAACAGGAAAATTATTATTTTTTCGAAACCATTATCTTTATCCAAAATATAATATTATTATTATTTTTTTTTTTAAATTGAGTAAAGCCATAACTCGCGCGTTCTTTTTATAACTTTAAATACTTATCTATAATGTGAATAAAAAACAAAAATAATCTTAGGTGAAAAGTTCTTCAGATGTCAAAAACATGATAAACATGCATTTTTTAATAGCGAATAGATAATATCTAATTTTGAACTGAATTAAACCGTCGAGCTGTGGGTATTATTGCTTTGTGTTTATTTCCCATCTCGGGACAATAATTTTTAACAGAACGAATCTTTCCCGAAACATTCGTTGCAAATAATGAACAATAAAGCAATTTTTATCATTGACATTTGCAAAATCCAAATTATTATATTTTTTTGATTCCCAAGAGTTATTTTAATTTCGAAAATAAGTAATGCAGCCATTTTGCAAAACTTAGTAGCAAAAAATAAATGTCCTTGATGAATTTTGGTTATTTTTGTGCCCAAATAAATACATGAAAACTAATTAAATCCTTGCCAAAAAAAAATCGGTATTCACGCAAATAGTACATTTTTGTTCCACAAATAGATAATACGATAATTGCCAAAAAAACTTCCCAATCATTTCCTATGCTTCTGGATAGTAAAAAAACAATATATATATATATATGTATTACATAATTTCAAGAAATCATCCAGAGACGCTGGAAAGTCGTACGATGAATCCAGTAGTTATTTTTAGCAACTATTGTCGTCGATGCGTGAGCTGCAAGCATATATTTCTGCACTGATAGATGAACCATCCGTGACACAGTTGAAAACACGTCCAGCGCCGAGTCTCAAATGGCAATGACCTCGGGTATCGGTCAAGGAGAGTCAGTGGCAGTGGCTAGCTCGCAGTCACGGTCAAGGCCACGTTACCCATGCCCCTTAATACAAGGCAACCCGCATTTCACCTCTGCCAGCCCGACAACTACACGTTAGGCGTTCACCATGGCGATTTACGCGCCTCCAACGTACGTCAATAACGTGCTACTAATGTAATGATAACCAGTTTATTAAACTCTGTACACGTACAAATCAGTTTGTAGAAAATTGAGCGTCGTATTGAGAATACTAAAGAAAACAGAGAAAGTAAAGCAGCCTCCGAGTCTCATAGAATTTTAAACTTGGTTATTAACGAAGCTGGCAAGTCTTGACGTTGGAATAGTGCGAAATTAACGAGCGACGTCGACGACGATAAGTTGGACTTTTGCATCGACAGCGTCAAGCCAGCAGCAGGAATTCACGTCGTCAGCTTATTCCAAATGCTTCAAATTCCCTCCGACAAACTTTGACAAACGTTCCGTGGCGAATATTGCAAGAGTTTTCAACTTTTATTATGGTGGGATAATAATGATTATATTTTCTGGGTAATTAACCGATTTCTTCTTGAACTATGAAGAATATCCGAGTAAAAATGTGTTCGAAAATAGTTCCTGATATGAGTTAGCCTTAGTTATCACGGAACATCGTTGAAATTATTTTTCATTTATTTTGGAAATTGGCATTATTTTTGTTTTTGTAACGAATTATTTGGACTTATGGAAAATATGAAAAATATTTTTAATATACTCTTATCAAAAGATTCGGTAACACGCGAAAAGTATATTCACTTCACTGCCTTTACCGACCGAACGCCACATGATAAAGCTCTTACCAAGAAGCCAACGTTTGTTAGTCTCGAATATTTTCTGCCGACGGGATTAAATATTATGTCAATAGAAAATAAAATTCCAAGTCTTATCGCAGTCACAGACAATTCTTTAAGCAGGTTTATCGTTAACTTTCGTATAAAAAGTCAAAGTTAACATTGATTAAATTAATTCTCTCAAATTTACAGTAAATTTCGCTAAGATTTGACGTTGATTTTTTACTACGATTATATATGATATGTATATATATATATTTTTTTAAAGCATGGTCATTTTTAGCAGATCCTGCTGTCTGTACGTCTTTTCACTATTTACTCATCTATCCACATTTTTAGAGACTATTATAACAGTGTCTTGAATACAAAGCTGCAACCATCCAATTTTTTACATAATTATTCTATTTATTAATTCATTTATTGAATGTAAAAAGTCAGTGGAAAAATTTGCATTGATTCACGTTCCTTAAGTAATTTAATATTGGTTTATTTAGAAGATAACAATGTCAGTAATAAAAAAGGCGAAGCTTCTCACTCATGGCAACTTCGAATAAATCAATGAGAACATTATTTGCAATAAAACGTTTGATCAGTTCCTTATCAGATTATTATAATTATTTTCCACACATATTCACACGAATTTATTGGCAAAATTTTTTGTTTTACTTCAAAAGTTATAGGATGGTTACAGCTCCGCCAAAACACTTGTGGTTCTGTGTTTTTCTTTTTTTTTTTTCATTTTATGCTCGATGAAGTGAGATATTCTGCTACTTAATTATATATATATATATATTTTTTTTTCCTTTTGTTATACCCTCAATAAGGCAAGGTATTATTATAAAAGTTGTATCCATAATAAGGATCTATCTGACGATAAACGAGGCCTGGTTTTGGCAATGGCGCCTCCGGTCGAAGTCTCAATATACGAATGTTTATTTCACGTGGATCGACCCTCCGCATAAAGAACTTCTGGAATCTTGAAGTGAGAACCCAGATGTGACCGTTGTCACGGTCTACCCATCGGAGCTCTGCCGCAAATTGTAGCTGAACTTTACTGGATGCCAAAATTCTGCAAACAGACAAAAAATAAACAATTTTTGAAAAACAACAAATTATTTTTAACCCTCCTCGGTCACTAGGGGTAAGAATAACCCCAAGCGCAAGCTTAGGAAAAAATTCCTATAAGTTGTGGCGACTGGCCTGCCATCAAACGGCGCTTTGACTTTATATTTGTGAGTGTTTGTAAGTATTTATAAGTACATAATACTAGGGTCGAAAAAATCGTGAGGTTGCCCAGTCGATGCGAAAGGTTAGAACACAAGCTGGGGTCAATTTGACTCTCCGTGTGTGACCATGCAAGATATTTGTTCAGCGAAAAGTGATCATTTTCGTTGCTATTTTTCGATTAGTTATACTTGACGTAGTATAAGTAAAACGACTGCCTTAAGATAAGTTTGTTGACCTTTGAGCGTTTGTCTGTGGATGCCACGATGCAATGGCCGTTTCCGTCAGTGGAGAAAATATAATGGTGTCATCACGGGGATCCACAGCCAAACCTAAACCTTGACTGGATTTTCTTCCAACGAGAGTAACCGGAAGCTGCTCCCCAAAAGCTGGTGGTCCAGCCTGAAGTGCTGACGTGGGTACGCTGAAGAGTCGATTGGTAGCGAGGGGCTGATAATACACGACACCTCGTCTCGGAGAAAATGCCAGACCGACGATTCCGTCGAAAAGCTCAAATTTTTCGCCATTTATCTGAAATAAAATGTATACAGTAAAGTTCAAGGTCCGTGAGTATATTTTTCAAAAATATTACACTCGCAAAATTGGCAATGAATAGAAGTATCAAAAGTATCAATCGATGTCACCAACGATGTTCCACTGACCAAGAAATAATTATCAGTGAGAATTTTTGTAGGTGAAAAGACGTCAGATTGCAGAACCGGTATTGCATATCTTTTCAGAGCAAAAACTGTGCACTCGAGCATACATTGTCACAAGTCCCAATGGATTTATTCACACAGAGCGCAAAGTTGATGCGTTATGAATGCAGTAAAGCAACCAAAAAAAAAAAAAAATCTTGCACAAAGCAGGATGTCGAGGACACGTTACGCTTCGTTAAAGTCACTGAAAAATACTGTAGAGTTTATATTTCTAGCAAAGAAGGGACCAAAACCTCGTATGTGGCGTAATCCGGATCCGGAAACATCGATGCATGAAGGATCCGCCAGCTTCTGTCGTTTGCACCATCAAATACAACGAGTCCTGCAGAAAAATAATGGTAAAGGATTAGAAAGGATGAAAAAGTTTCAGAATAGATGTGTAAGTGTGACTGTGAATGTGAAATACCTGGAACGTTTGAAAAAAAATATTCTATGCCGGCTCTGGACGGTGCCAATTTCTTAAGTTTTCGAGTGAAATAGTGATATACAAATAAGGAATGCCAACCAAGGAAGTTGGTCAGAAAATTTAAGCCGGATTCAGAAAGGTTGAGTCGAGAAAAAAATCGATATAACTCTCACCAGGTCCGGTAGTATCGGTCATGTAAACGAAAACGTCGTCGCAGGTCGTAGCAGATGTATCGTCTACAACGAGATTAGTCATCAACGAGTTCGGTCTCAAAACCTAAAAAAAAAAAAAAAAAACGGAACAAAAAAAAAATAATGAAACGCAATTAATTAACGGCTAAAGTATTCGTAATTACACGTACAGTGAGAAGAAGAGTTCGTTAGGCTTAAAAAGATCATAGTTACAAACTTTGCCAAGATACAATTCGGTAGACTCAAATAATTTATTGATCAAACGTACTAAATATTTCGTTGTCTTACCAACTGTTGATTATGCTAAGTGATAACTTGGTTGTGAAAAAACAAGCTTTCTTGGTAATATTTTTAACTAAATGGTTAACCAAGGTTACTTCCCAGTGTCGTAAATTCGCACGTACCTCACGTGGCAAGATGATTTGACGAACGAGTTGATCCGTCTTAAGATCGAATACTAAAATTTTCGGCGGGCATGCGACCGTGAAGTCGTCAATTGAAGTGTTAATGCCACTGTCGAGGACCCAGAGTCTATTGCATCGATCGGCTCTCACCCGATAAACGGATATGATACCGGAACAGTTAAAATCTCCTTTTCCAGCGCCGTGCCATTCCCACGAGGGATAAGCTTGAAGCTGTGGACTGCTGCCCAGTGGTAAATCCCGGGGAATGAAATTAAGGGTGGCAGGAACTCCGGCACGTAATCTCGGCACTGTTACGAAAATCCTGTGCCACGCAACTTCAAATCCTGTGGGGACAACGTTCTCCGGGCGAAATTGGTCGAGAAATGCGGGGTCGTAAGGCAAAGCGAAGTCCAGGAGTGGCCATTGAACAATTGTGTCGAGTACTTCAGCCTGGATTGTTACGCCCCTCAGAGATCCGGCCAGCAAAACCACCGTCAAGATATTCCTAGGCAGACAATAAATTTGGTTCTCATTAAAGGCTCAGTCAGGCCGCAGAACAGGAAAATTAGACTTGAGATTTTGGAACAAAAAATTGCAACCGGACGTAATCTAAAGCCTTCGATTAATTTTATTTCACTGATCGATTCATTAATTTTCTGGATGATACATTTTTTATTATAGTCTCGCCAGGGTATGTATGTCTTTTAGGTTTTTGCAGGTTTTTCTAGATACTCTAAGGCTTTATCCGGTTTTGTCAGGTTCTTCTAGATACTCTAAGGCTTTGTTCGGGTTTGTCAGATTCTTCTAGATGGTCTGAGACTTTGTCAGGTTCTTCTAGACACTCTAAGGCTTTGTTCGGGTTTGTCAGATTCTTCTAGATGGTCTAAGACTTTGTCAGGTTCTTCTAGATACTCTAAGGCTTTGTTCGGGTTTGTCAGGTTTCTCTAGATGCTCTAAGGCTTTGTTCGGGTTTGTCAGATTCTTCTAGATGATCTAAGACTTTGTCAGGTTCTTCTAGATACTCTAAGGCTTTGTTCGGGTTTGTCAGATTTCTCTAGATGCTCTAAGGCTTTATTCGGGTTTGTCAGATTCTTCTAGATGATCTAAGACTTTGTCAGGTTCTTCTAGATACTCTAAGGCTTTGTTCGGGTTTGTCAGGTTTCTCTAGATGCTCTAAGGCTTTATTCGGGTTTGTCAGATTCTTCTAGATGGTCTAAGACTTTGTCAGGTTCTTCTAGATACTCTAAGGCTTTGTTCGGTTTTGTCAGGTACGGTCAGGTACTGTGAAGTTTCATCAGAATTCGTGAGACTCTTTCAGGTTTCGTGAGCTTTTATCATTCTCTACCAAGTTCTGTCAGGGAGTGTAAGCTTCTGTCAGGTTTTGTCAGGCTGTGTGAGAATCTATTAGGTTTTGTACGGTTTCTCGAGATTTCGTGAGGTTCTTTGAGGTTTTGTCGGGTTCAGTAAGGTTTTATCAGGTTTTGTCTGAACACGTCAATATCATTCTCGCTACTTCAGATTCCTTCAGCTTCTTCTACGTCAATTTTGTTTTGGATTTCACGTCTAGCGGAAATTGAGGATTCCAAATGGCTTCCAAATGATTCTACTCTTGGGATTCATGTTCCAGAAGCGCATGATTAAAAATAGTAATAAAATAAAATGGAAATACGAAAAACGCATTCGTCTTATGCAAGGTAGACATCGTAATGTCGACCATGAATTTAATTGACTGCCACTCGATTCTCGTGGCTTTTTCACTCAAGATTCCGCGAGAGACCTTCCCTGGTACTTTTTACCTCGCTGTACGACATTCCCATTACTTTCTACGGTCGGTAACTTCCACGCGCGCGTTCTGGTCACCGTTTCATAACAATCATTAACCGTCCAGCCTTCGCGTGACCGCGAACTACGCTGTGGAAAGAAAGTTTGCGTACTCGGCTATCAAAGTACTGTGATACTTCCGACGCGTATCTGCCTATTGTACGGATATATCCATTGCATTATTCCTTGTGATTATTATCGTGTACGATCCATCATCGCAACTCGGACGTGTTCAAGTCGCAAAGAACTCGAAACACGGTGAAAGACAAAGCGACTACTGAGGCTGATGGATACACATTATTGTTTGGAAAATATTAATTATCGATGCGTGCACCTCACAATCGATGGGTTTTCCTCATCATACTTTCAACAGCAAATAGTCGGTACCATGGCCGACTAAGACGCCGGTACCACTACGCATCATTAGGGTCCTGTCGATAATTTACTTTTTTGTTATAATCCCAAATTTTTATTTATTCTGTGCTACTCAAAAAAATTGCGAAACACATCATATCACTAATTATTATTGTTTTTTACTCTAACACGGTGGATTTCGTGTGCAATATTGCGAAGCTATGGTAAATTATCTTGAATTATACTCTATGGAGTGGGTTACAGTAATGTATTCTTCGATGTTTTCTGTTGATTTTAACATTTCTGCTAATTTATTAATTAGAAAACAAAAACAAAAAGAGCTGTTTAAAAAAATAGTGCCATAGCACGAAGCGACCATAGAAAACCATGTAGCATATTTTCCTCGAAACCGGAAATGAAAATTGAACCTTTTCGCTAAAAATATTATCAAATTACACAACAACAGTTTTTGAAAAATTTTACACCACAGTGACCGAAAATTTGATTTTGTTTATTTAAACAAGATCATAGCACTATATGTTTGCGTTTGCGGAAAACACGTGCCGTCAATTGAGTCATTTATAAATGAGTCCAATGCACAGTTCGTCGCGTTGACCATTGAACCAGAAATATCGGCAATAGCACCAGCAACAGCTCGAGATTGACGTAGCGTAATGACTGACACACCGACAATGTCGCCTAATCAGACAAAGTCACGGGCAATTATGCAATTACGATATCGAGCACCGGTTATTTGTTGCGCGCTGTACATGTCAATTCAAATATTCTCCCGTATATTGATGGATTAATCCTACTGACCCCCGCTTTTCGCCGAATCATCTAACAAGTAAAAAATACAATAAAATTTCCGCAAATGGTAATGTCGATGAATTAAATGGTACGAGCACCTTAATTGGTCTCAATCGACGGCGCGTATTCCGTTTAAGCTTCGGGCATAAGTTCGGTTTTCAATTTTCTTTTTTCGAAATGAATGTTCAATGACTTTCCGGTTAAGTAATAATAACGTTATTGTTCATCAATATTTTGGACATGAAGAAAAAAAAACGATAATTGTGTGAAATGCTGCGGTCGTCATCGGAATATTTTATCAGAAAAAAATATTAAAAATCAATGCGGTTTTTGAGCTTCAAGAATCACGAAAAAAATATATTATGAGTTAAAGAAAATGGAAGTAGCTCGGTGCGTGCAACATAAATTCTTTTCATTTACGGCACATAAGTTAGCCATATCTCTGTATTATCATCCCGGAAAATCATTTTCACCCTCGTTAATTATCGCACGTAATCTAGGATTTGAATATAGCAACGCAAACGATATCTATTACATCATATTTAGTGCAAAAATGTAGTGAAATCATTTGTTATTCAGACTGCAGAAATATTCTTCCAGTTTTTATAACGAGAATTCCAATGAATATAAAAAGAACTGCAATTAGTGGTTGACACGCATATTTGCAGCCTAAAATTTGGGTGAAAAATTATAAAGAATTTGCATTAGGAAAAAAATTGAAAAAATACCCCAAGTCATTTAAAATGTAAAGAACATTAATTTTAATAAATGAAAATGTAAAAAAATTATCATCAGACTAGTTAAAACAAAGGATGTGCACATTTTTTAAAAAATTTACATGCTATTAGAATGCTATTTCAATGCTAAAGAGTGTGCAAATTTTTAATAAATTTTAAATACGATTAATTTCCTCTATCGTAAAGAGTTTTATGATTTTCTGCATAATTTTTCAGTTTGATTTTTAGAAAGGGTTCTCGTTTTTATTTTTTCGTATATGTGCATTGTTCATGAAAGAATTTAATATAATTACAAACTCTTGAAAATACTCTTGAAAATTACATTAAAAATGTTTTTCTGAACAGAGTAGAAAATAATATTTTCAACTTGTCATTAATACCCGCTTTATTTTTATTAGTTATGCCTTTTTCGTCTCATTAGTATTCGTAATCAATGATTTTAATACCTCCAACTATTTTGGAGTTCTTCTTATTTTTCGCTCAAATCGAAATGTTTATATTCTAATAAAACAAAACTTATGGTTGGCAATGTATGTGTGATGCATCTTTAACCGCGAAAATCTATTCCCTCGGTGTAATAAAACGTTCCGAACGAATGCACCATAATGCGTGCAGCATGAAACCTATGAAATTCACATAGGAGTCGTCAATTATCCGTAATCATTTTCACACTCCTTAATCTGTACTGGCAATATAAGATTAATAAATCACTGTGGGCGAACCCCACATGATTATTTATTCAAATTCTCCTGTGAAAATTATTTAATTAACTGATATACCATATGAAAAGAGCCGACGCATTTAAAAAAATTATTTTCTAAACGTTCAATATTTTTCATGTTAAGAATAGTGGAAAAATTGAGACTTCGCGAAAAGTCATGTTTTTAATTTTCACATGTCCATACAATAGTTTTCTACAACGGAATAAATCACTTTTTTGCAAATGCTTTTTTGCGGAAAGAAACTAGTGCATATATTTGTAATACAATTATACCGTCATTAAATTGTGTTTTTTTTTTTCAAAATGTTTGAATTTTAATTAGAGGGAAATTTGGAAAAATAATGTTTCTTATAATATGCTATGGTCGGCGGTGAAAGGATTAAAAGTGCAACGACCGACCTTTTGTTTTCAACGAATGAGTAAAAGTCATTCTTCGTAGAATTTTTGATAATATTTCATGTAAAACAAGCTAATTGAATTAAAATTCTCCCCTGTGAAAAAGGAACGAAAGTTTATTGCGTGGTACGTAAAATCCTTGTAATTCGAACCACTCCTGTTAATTAACTCGGCGCAAGATAAGAATGTAGCAAACGATAACTACCACTTGATTATCTAATCCAACGACAGAGTTAAACAACTTTTTATTCACACTTCAGAAAATATTTGATACAAAATGACCTGATGAATGTTAAAAAGTAAAAAAAAAGTTTAACCATCCGATCTCAAAAAGATTCAATAAAATTTGACAAAGCTTGTAACAGAAAATTGCGAAAAGTTTATTTTCTTCAACGTATCAAGTTTATTATTTTCATAAATACATCCAAAGTGTATAAATTTTTTTTTTTTCGCAATTGTTTATCAATTTTAGTATCCTGCCAGGAGAAAATAACGAAGGATTATTGTTGATCCAATTGCACGATAAACGGTTATCAAGTATAAATTCACAATCCTGAAACCCTTAGAACAAAATCTTTATAATTTATATCGCACTTGATCGTCATCCGTATTAACAACCGGAAAAATCATTTTCACACTCATTCATTTTCTCTCCAGATACAATTTTTTTAAATAGTGCAAACGACCCACCACATGGTAATTTAATCCACCGATAGAGTCAAGAAAACTCTCCAGTCCACTCTTTGCGAAAATATATTTTATAAAAAACGAAACCGATGGCTTTTAACAAAATACACAGCGGTGGAAAAAAAAAAGTTCTCCGGCCTCCACTTCGGGGTAAAGTGTTCTCCAACGTGTACCAAGTCTCACTGAACAGAAACACGCATTCGCTGCTCTAATTTCCTAACGTTCTCCCCGACAGTAAGGTACAAGTTGCTTACCGCACGACCAAGCCCTATATCCTGGTGGTCTGGGGAGAGAGATGGCGGAGGACAATCGAGAGCTATCGAAAGAGGCACACGCCTCTCGCTGTAACCCACGGAGTCGTGTCTTATTCACATAAGAGCCTATAGTCGTGCATTTCCCTCGCGATACTTAACATCATACCTTTCTATGTGTTTACGTGCGAACCCATATGGGCCAATTCGACGTGGGACCCTCGATCTCCCGGATCTGCCGACTGATTTTTAATATTCTTGTGCAACCAACTGTTTCGAGTGAATCCCATATTTTTATTTTACGTAAAAAAAAAACACTTCTAAACGTCGAAATAGGAAAAAAAACGTTATTCATAAAAAATGCAAAACTTCCACGAATGTCATTCAGAAAAAAGTTCGACATTTGAGTGATGAAAGAAGCTTGTAATTACTTGAAAATTGGAATAAATTTGAAAAGGAAAATAAAGTTATGTCGAAATAAAGATGGTGATTTATCGAAAATCATTAATGTACCGAAATTTTCTCAATGATTATTAAAATCCTGTGAAACTAAGCAAATAAAAATGTATAATTAAAGGCACGTTTGAATTTTTTTACATAACTTTTTCGAGAGGTGTTTTAGAAATCATCTGGCATCACACTTTTTATCAATCTACTGCGCAAATAATACTCGGTCGGATAGGTTTGAAAAATAAAAAAAATAAAAAATGTGCCTCAAGTTCCTCGAGTTCGAAAGGCACAACTTTTTAATACCCATGAACAGAGGCCAACGACTGTTAGTACTGGGACTGTGTCGACTGTACAAGACACATAGATTTTTTCTATTCACAAGGACGAGAGTAGAGGCTCGTTGATAAAGGATAAAGACGCTTGGTGTTCACTTCTCTTTCGTTCGACGGGAGTTTTGAAATCCAACGATGGCGAACCTGGTTCCAATGAAGGCCATGTTGTAAGACCATTCAAGATTAAAACATTTCGAATGGATCTTATGACAACATTTTTGATCTCCTCGATATTTATATCAATCGAGTCGATGATTAATTTCAAAACAAAAAAACAAATAGTTCACAAGTTGTTTGCATTAATGGTACTGGTTATAATAACGAGTGAAAGGCAGTTCATAACGATTAGAACTGAGGTTTATAAGGATCGTATGCTTCTACCGACAAAGAATCAGTTAGTAGACGCAGTTTGTTGCAATTACTAGCTAAATAATCCATTAGTGATAAGAATCTAACCATGATTATTAACAAAGGGCTATCACGAGGATTTTATTAAAAAAATACAGATCTATATTGTCAACACTCTTTCACCGCTTTGACATTATAAGAACAAAATCTACATTTTACGGAGCGTTAGCATAGGAAATAATAATACAAATTTTTTGTTGACGGAAAAATCTAGTCACTAAAAAGAGATTCGACCGCGAATTTGTCCAACGATGAACTGAGTCACGGGAATGAAAATCATCTGAATCAAAGATAATCGAAAGAAAGGCAGATTGTCATATCCGTCACAATTAGTAGCAATAAAGCTATGACTGCAATACAACAATCAAGTGCTTTCCACTCCAAATTGTTCAGTCGGGCGGTGAAAAATAATCGAACTAACGTTAATTACAAATATTAAAGAAAAACGACAAACGAAAATAGTTGATGTTGGATATTGAATATCGAACGTACAAATGTAAGGTACATTCGGGAATCTGTTATTAGTATGAATTTCGCTCTTATAGATCTATTTGCAGGACTAGAAATAATCACAAATACTTATCAGAATTCTTTGCAACCACTGAATAGGGACATAACACTATATAATACTGCAGGCTGTGGGTAAGGCATTATGGAATTGGCAACAGCTTCAATAGCAACTGGCAAGCAATAGCATGTCCTGTGAAACGATTCGCGCGCACCGTGCGCGATACATTATTGCGATATACCCACGCAAATTACGTGTAACACACTCCGGGAGTGTTGTACAGTGCCGCTCTGCTCTGTCCTTGATTCGTACAACTGCCACCTTTGTAATAGATCGAAAGTTACCGGAACCGAATGGAACCGCACCCATTTTCGGCTGACCAATGGACCGTGCGTCTCGCCCAATTCCATTCCAAATATGGTTTACGATCGTTCGCCCGGGCCTGAAGGAATTTGGGCTGCTATGTGCACTCCGAACACCAAATCAATGGGTCCGGTGAATGTATCAAGATTTATTAATATTTATTTATAGCGACAGAAATAAGAAATCCATTTTCCTGTGCGCTTAAGAAAAAAAATTAATTTCCTTCAACAAATCTCGTGGAATATTTTTCGTTACTTATAAAATGAAATAACTGAAAAAATGCCAAGTGCATATTGGGTCAATTTAACATTTAACTCAGTCGATATTGAAATTTACCGAAAGAGTTGAAAAATAATTTGTTAACAATGTGAAATACCACAAATTAAGAATTTTTCTTTTTTGCATTTCAATGATTTGGGCATTTCATGATTTTTTCGGTGTTCTTAGTCTCGGAAGAATGACGAATAGGATTTGCAGAAATTTTGTGTTACTCACCGAATTGAATTTGAAAATATCGTTAGAGAGAACGGAATGTTGTTGTGTACAAAAACGAGTTTTTTACTTACGTAAATTGAAGTTACAACACAGTGTGAACGCCAAATCAACGGCGAGAGAATGTATCGAGGGTGAAATAAATTGATACCAACATGAAATAGGTAATTCTCTGGCGATTTATCCCTTCACAATTGATCGGAAGTGTGTTGAACCGATGTCTTACAATGCAATTAGGCGAAATCTAGACGAGCTCATAAATATTGTTCAATCGACAAAGCGTAGCACGCAAGTTGTGTCTGATCGCATGTCAAACAACATGTATATATATATATATATATAATCCGAAAACAGTTGCATATATATATATATATTATATATACATATATATATATTCTGAATAATGTTGGTCGAATATTCAAATTTTTCGAACGCATATTCTCAACTCTATCAAAAGATATCAACATTTTTGACAATATCAATGATATTGAGCGACAAAAAAAACGCTCTTAAACATTGCTCTCGAATAAATTACATTTTTATGTACTAGGAAATTCAGGCAATTATTTCATAAGTGACGAAAAAAATGTTAACCTTTTTAATAAACAGAAACAGGGATCTCCGTTTGTTATTTATGTGTAAAGTATTTATATTCAAAATTCTACGACAAATTTCCGATTTTGAAGAAAAAAAATGTTCTTAATAATACAAAATTCGAATATCTAATAGTTTGTCAATAATATAAAATTGAAGCCAAATAAAATCATATGTAACAAAATAATCTTTAATTTATGGAATTACGTGTTAAATTTCTCATAAAATCTGATGCGATTTTAATTTCTATAATCGACGCATTAATTAGAAATTAAAAGATATCGACCGTGTCTGGACTAAAACGATTTCTCCGAGTGTAGTGTTCCCTATGAAAAGTGTTCGAACAACAAATCATTCGTAAACGAAAAAAAAAAATTGCTACCGTTCTGCACATACGCAAATGCGTAGCGATTTTCCTACTGCATCGTGGGACATTAATTGCCGGAAAGCCGCATGACGTTGAATTCATTGGAGCGTAAAAGTCAATTGCAAGTCGAGTACCTCCTACTTTGCGTCGAGAATGCCAATTATTTTCTCCGGCTCCACATGACGTTGAATGATATTAAATCGCTGTTCACTCGGTGGTCGTGAACTCTCACTCATAAATAGAAAGGACTATCCGGCAATACAAAGGGGGTAGATATTGATTTTTTTACCATCAATAAATAATGTTCACTCCCTAAAATACAGCATTTTCAATGAACTCCCAAATTTAATTGTTAATGCAATTTTTCTTGAGAAGCAGAAAGAAACTTTTCTTTGCGTTAAAAAAATGTTAAGTGACAAACAAATTTTTTAAAAAAGTGTCAAATTAATTATTCGTTTGACCAATGCTCGATTTTATTCCGAATGTTACAATTTTTTATAGATGTTCTTAGTGACAAAAAAATCGTGTATATGGAAAATTCTTTTTTTTTTTTTGTCAAATCACTTCGGTCTTATTTAATAATCTATATAATTTGAAAAGCCTTTACAATTTTCAGTACCTTTGGCAGTATGGGAATGGAATATTCATTTTAAAAAACTGACTCCCGATTTTTCCCTTTTATTGAAAAAAACTATTAATTCAATTATTTCCCCAAAATTACTGTATCAAATTTCTTTTTTGTGCATCCGGACCGTCAGTTGAAATGTGTGTTTCATAAATTGAATTTTTCCTGTTAAAATTATTTGGAAATAACGTACATCGCACATTTTTAAAAATCTTTGCAAAATAATATGTCTAATAATACGTGTAATGAATGTAGAAATGGACCAGGGTGAAATGAAGCCAGAAATGGGCCGTTATTTAAGAACAAAGACATAACATTATCGAGCAACTATGGAAAGTCATGATGTCATGGTCATGAGGATAAAGATCACCTTTGGATACAATGCGGATAGTAAATATAATATAGCATATATCGATTTGATCGAAGCTCCACTGCACCGTGAGACACACCCACCGAAGCTTGAGCGCAGCTAACTATTACATACCTTCTTCTTTAATGTCATGCAGTTGATTACGCTGCACTACGAAATAGATAGCTCTATTCACCTTTTCGCGCCTTGCTTGGTGAGAAAGTCTCTTTGCATGCAAAAGAATATTGCGTATTGCAGTGGACGATTGAAAAAACAAAAACAAAATAAAATTTTACTTAAAAACCATAAATACATTTTTTGTCCATTTACCAAAAAAAAATTATTATCAATAATTTCCGTCAGGAGACCATAAGTTAGGTTAAAAAATATGAACTCTTAATTTCTCAAGAAATGTCGGAATTTTTTTCCGTTTTGAACCATTCCGAGCTTCCTGACATAAAATTTTTTCCAATTTTCTCCACGGAAAACAAAACTTCCTCAATATGGAAGCAAATTTTTGTTTTTATTTCCCTATTTCTATTTTTCGCAATATACTGTTTTAATTTCATAATAAAAATGTGTGCTTTCCTACATTGTCATTGCAAATTCCGTTCCACATTTTTTTTTTTGTTCACTTGTGGTAATTGAATAGTTTGGAAATTACATCATTATTTCGTCGTTTCTAGTTTCAAAAAAAAAAAAATTCAACAAATTGATTTTTATACTTTTTTTTTTCGTGTATTTTGAAAGCCATCGACGTAAAAGCGTAGAATCCGACACTCCACGAGCACTTTAATCTTCCATGCATTACTTGACTTTCAGCTCAGTGCACTATAAGGCAAATTGTCTTTCAGCTGAATAACTTTATCCGCGTTTCCTGACGCGCGGTCGTCGGTAGCGCCTATTACTTCACCTCCTTCTAATACCTTCGGAGTCTCGAATAACGCGCACCCTGACAGTCGTTCCCCTGATAATATTAATATCGCGTTACAAATTGAAGGGACGATTTCGCCAATGCAATTTCAATCGACAAATGTGTAAATTATTCGCTGCATGGAAAGTTCGGGCGCTCAAATATGCGCTCCAACTAAAGTGTTATGCCATAGCAGTATAGCAATCACGCGATAGCGCAATTATTGTAATTAACTGTTTGCAATATTTTGATGAATACACCCAAAACCTCTGAGCTTTAATATATTATATCGGGATTAATATTATTATTTATTCGTGCGATATGTAATAAAAGTTAAATAATGGAAAATATTTTCATTATTCAACTTTTCGAATTATTGAACATTATTGAAATCTTCGAGATTTTCGAAAACGACGAGAAGAAACTATTTTTTATAGATCATTATTCCTCATTAATTATGCGAAAAAGATTAGAAATTTGAAAAAGAATAACATCAATTTTTTTATCCCGTAGAAATGCATGTAAATAATGTAAGGAGGATACAGGTCAATGGCAAAATGTATTGGGAAAGACAATCTCAACATTATCATTATTAAGACAGCCTAAATACCTAAGAACAGTGAGAATTCGAAAGAAAATAAAGTATCCTGTCATTTTGATTGAGATTTATCATCCACGTAAAATGGACAAAAATGTTATTTATCAGGTCTAACATATAATTAGCCAATTTGAATGTTAATCGGAATCCGGGCAACCGTAGAAACCATCGACCGTGATATTTCAATGCACAGACTGCACGTGGACATTGGAATGTTCATAAATACTGATAATTCTAGGTCGATTAACGAAAGGCGTGTGCTTACGAAAAAGGCTCAGTGAGAAGTGCAGTTCAGACAGCTCTCCTTGCTACCAAGTGTCGGTACCTTATGACTACCATTGTTCCGTAACTATGGCAATTAGCCTGAGGGTTCGACAGTGATCCACTTTTTTTTGCTTCTCAGCTAGCGCCTGAAAGTAGCAACAACGTTGCATCACCGACGAAACGTGCGAATTCGTACAGAGAGAGAGAGGCACTTGCAAAATATCGATCGTTACGATTTTTTGTCTCCCACAGAAGCGAAGACCTCATAATTCTTCTTTTTTTTTCAGAAAATCTTATACGAAAATAATTGAATGCAAATTTTGAAGAGAAAGGAACGTTTAAAAGTAGAGCTTAGAACCGCCATTACTTTTCAATGTACCCCATTTATTGATCTATTTACATAATCACTCGGTGTTAATTGATATCACACCACTACTCACAAATAATTAAAGATATTCACAGACACTTACTTATAATTACTTGCGCTCATTAACGCTTACGAATATTTACACTCACAGATATTGAAAAATTCTCAAAACACACATTTACTCACAGATACTCACTGCCATTTGCAAATAGAAATTAGTTAGTGGTGAGTGGCTGCAATTGACCGACTGCCAGTTGTCGAATAGGCATTACAGGTAATAACTGGGAGTTGATAGACTGTAGCCTATTTAACATCCACTAATTGTCATAAGTTTCGATCGCTTATCAAGCAATTTATTAGGTTTTATATACGCGCAGAGATCCTCAGAAATTCTTTTGAGATCCCACAGAAACTCACGAATACTTATCAATTCTCACAAACACTAACAGACATTTACAGATACTCACATATTTTCAGGACTCCACAGAAAGTTACACTCGCTGAAAACACTCTTAGCAAATGACAAACATTTGTATCTTACAGATACTGTCGTTTTACAGAGGTTCGTAAGTTTCTGTGAGTTTCCTTGAGTGTATATAAGTAAATGTTTATAAATTGATATGTTAAATATATGTGAGTGTGAAAATGTAAAGGCGTGAGTATAAGTGCCTGCAAGAGTCTGTAAACAAATTATTTCAGAGCGTCTATCCGAACGAAAGACAAATGCAGTATTTTACGTACGCTTTAAAAACTAAATTTTTTTTAACCTGTAAGTTTTTATTCATAAACGTGTCGACTAAATTCAATATACAATTGTCATATAAAATTAAATTCTTTTTTTCAATAAAATTAAAGCAAATGCAAAACAAAAATTAAGTATATTCCGAGCACAATTAAAGAAAATGAATAAAATTACTATATCAAAAATAAATTTGACGCACTTGCATGTATTATTTATTATATCTATACTTAATAATTTAGTATAATATTTCATGAGTAAAAACTTCCACTACATGTACATTCGATTTCAAGCCGATTTTTTTCACAGTGTGGTGAAAGTCCAATAGATGGCGCTGCGGATTATCGGCATCAGATGCTTGTCTATTCAAATAACTGCACATTGATGGATTTTCAAATCTTGTGCTCGCAATCGGAATATCGAAATGTTTTTTTACACGTCAACTTTCACCGCTTTTGCCGAGAAAGCTCGGGTCAACCTGATCTCGTAGTCCAGATATACCCGCCGGGGAGTCCGGTTGCAGGTCTCACTGTTATCTAACACAACGAAACTAGAGACACCGTATAGTCGTGTTCGAAAGGTGTGTCGACTGGCCACACACTTCATTTAAAAACGGACACATAACACACCATGGAATAATTGTGAAATCTAAAACGTATGCTCATACATCACAAATTATTAAAAATACAGAGAACCCGATTAATTACAAAGAAAAAAGAATTGAAAAATAGGATAATTGGCGGTAAGTCCTATGTATAATTTTCATTCCATTTTCACCGCGATCTGATAAAATAAATCCACGCGTAACTGACTCTCCAATTAATGTTTCGTACACGCCCAAGTCCGGTTGTTACATTCGGGATTCTATGGAAGCAGAACTGAACGAGTTGCCGCAAGTTACACGGAACACGGTAAATTAAAAAAGAGTTACGGTAAATCAAAAATTTCGATTTTTCGTGGTTTCCAGGTTCCAACTTGACCCGAGAAAGAAGAAATATCCCAAAAATTGCTATTCTGACCAGTTTTCGGTCAGTAACGCAAGATGTTTAATTTGCAATAAAAAAGTTGATCGAATTTATCATTGAATAATTTTTATTCATAATCCGTTAGCTTTATGTCATTTTTATGTGATCTTCACTGGTGAACGAATGTTCAAATGCGTGCCTAAGAGCCTCTCCAGTGAGTGTTTTATTAACGCCCAAGTCCAATTGTTACACTCGGTATTCTATACCGGTAGCAAAACTCGATGAGCTGCTCGAAGCTCCACAGAACTCAGGGTATATAGTTTTATACAGATATATATATATACATTAGGGTGTGTCATTTTTGGGCAATTTTTTTTTTTCGACTCAGAAACAGGTTGTATACTTTCAGGAAGGTAAAATAAGAAGCCTGTAAAAATTTTAGCTCTTAATATTAATATTTAGATGCGCCTCATCGCGAATTTCTATTTCCCATTTAAATAACATGGGAAAAAAATTTTTTCATGTTTGGAATTTTATACGTTGGCAATGGCATATTGTTCGATGGAACGCATAACATATTTTATAGAGAATCGCACGGTCTACAAAAAAGATGTCTTGCATTTTTTCGATAGACATAGCCATTCTGATAATATTTGAGTTCAAAGTTCAAAATATACGAAAATTCATTTTTTTGTTAATATTATAGCGAAACTATTGACTCTATTGAGAATCTTCAATCAACTTTTATGTAAATTATTAAATTTACCATGAAAATTGTCTCATCCATGATTAATTAATATTTATTGGTGAATTGTTCAATGCTGTAGAGACCTGTCTTCTGTCACGAAACTGGTTCTAATGGGCTGATACTTATCATAAATAGTTACAAAAAAAATCGACAAAATACTCACGAAAAATATCTTTCGTTATTTCCATTAATAGTAAAAAAAAAATGTTTATGTTTATGTTAAAAATTAACAAAAAGATGAATTTTCGTATATTTTGAACTTTGAACTCAAATATCATCAGAATGACTATGTCTATCGAAAAAATGCAAGACATCTTTTTTGTAGAGCGTGCGATTCTCTATAAAATATGTGTTGCGTTCCATCGAACAATATGCCATTGCCAACGTATAAAATTCCAAACATGAAAAAATTTTTTTCCCATGTTATTTAAATGGGAAATAGAAATTCGCGATGAGGCGCATCTAAATATTAATATTAAGAGCTCAAATTTTTACAGGCTTCTTATTTTACCTTCCTGAAAGTATACAACCTGTTTCTGAGTCGAAAAAAAAAATTGCCCAAAAATGACACACCCTAATATACATATACATATATGAACCACAGTTTATGCTGACAAAGAGTTAGCGGTGCTTGCTCGCGGGCTGGCTCGCCGGCATAGCCAACGTTGAATTTATCGCTCGACCCAGCCCTACTTTCACATGTGTACCCATACAATCTTGTACATAAAGTGCATACATATGAGCTGGGCAGTAAAAAAAAAAACAGGAGCATGTGCGTGTATGTGTTAGCCATGTATATTATCTATCGCCGCCATATTTTTCCCCAGGACATTACGCGTATTCGTAAAAGAACCCTGCACGGTGAATACACAGAAAATACATTTGTTCAACGAGTTGAAACATTTTTCGAGGCATATCTTTTGCCATTGCAATGCTATACAAAACAAAGCAAATAGTAAAATATCTCGTACACGTTTTGGAAAATTCTTTTATTTCCACCGCTCCGTCCGAACAATCGGCGCAGGGCCATACGAATATTTGCGTGTGTTTGAGCTGCATGGAAATTTCAGCCTTTGGCATCATACTCTGGAGCCTCGTTAACGATTTGGGTAATAGAAATTATTACTGCAGTCCAAAAATGGCGAAAAAAGTTTTTGGAAAAATGAGAGGATAGGCAGAAAGGAATGACAAAAATATTGGTAAAAGATTACATTGAAAATTATATTGCCTATGAGCGATATATTTTCTATAGCGCCTCGCGGATTTCACGGATTATCGGTGTGAACTCTATTAAAAATGAGTGGAAGATCAACGTTTGGTGAATATTAATCACATTGTGAAATCGTGTGAGCAAACTATTTTTTTACTCTCTAGTTTTATATAAAAAATTGACAAAGAAAAATTAAGGTTGAAAAAATTTGTGAAATTGTAAACTCAACGAATCCTCATGTGCGATTTGGATCACTATAGCATCAACTGCGTCTACTCACAGTGTTTATTTCGGACGATATTTCTTCCGGAAGCTTAAAAATAAACCAAAATAAAAAATGTCTCACATAAGATTTGAAAAATTCATTTATTTCCTGTCTCTGTGCGACCGATCGGATGATGGAGAAGGATACGAAAATATGTATGCAGGCTGTGCGAGAATTCCATTTCAGTCTTTGGTACCAATTAAAATCCTATATCCTAGAATTAAAACCTCAATATCATCAATATATTTACATCAATCTAAAACAATACTTCACGCGTAACAATAACTCGTTTCCATAAAAGCTCCGACAAATCGCGGGGTTTTCTCTTTATCCGTTTTCTCGCATGAGCCCACAAAATAAAATCACAGTCTCCGCTACCAATCGCAAGAACCACAATGTGGTTCTCTCTTGTCCTTTTTCTCTCTCTACTCTCGTCTTTCGCCGTTCGATAGGCAAACTCAAACGTCAAGTCACTCGGTTAAGACTGTTGACGCATGACTTGTCGACAGGGACTCGGGATAAAGATTATCAACAGCCGCTGCGTCCATTTTCAAGGATGTTAAGAGCATGGTTGGTACCACAGCCGACGGTTCCTTGGATGAAGTCGGGGAAGTTGGACTCAAGGACACGCATCCTGCCGCGTTTGTAATCGGGAATAACTTGGGTAGCGAGTGAGCACTCATTGCCCTGGGCAACCTTCTGGAAGTTCTCCGGGCAGAAGGCCGTGGTGGCGTCCCATCGGTAGACATCGGACTGTCCTTCGTAGCGGAAGAAAAGGGCACTTCCGTTGTCGGTTCCTAGGAAGACCATCTTCTTGGGCTTGGGTCCGAGATCGTGAATTTTTCCGCAGGCTGAACCGTTCTGAAGGTACTCGGTTCTGATGCTGAAGAGCCGACTGCCGCTAAGGTAGGAGAAGACAAGACAAGTGGAACCGTCGGGACGACGAAGAAGCATCGGATACAAAACATCACGTCTGGTGCATCCCATTGTTGTGGCTTTGGGCAAAACGACGCGATAGCCGCGACCGGAAGTCACATCGTAGACCAGGATCGATCGGGTCGCTGCGTCGGTAACGTAGATGAAGACGCGACCGTCAGCGCTGTAGTCGGCGACGACGTATTGCAGACGAGATTGTGGAGTCGCCAGACCGCTCAGATCAACGGTTTTCACGAGCTTTGGAAGAAAATCGAGAATATCAGTTTTTCGGTTATTGTTCATAGTAAGAAGGATTAAGATAGGCGTTCTGCCCGACCTTAGCCTTAAAATTTATAAGAGAGACCTTGCCAATTGGTGGTCGGTAAGTACTCGTGTTGTGTGCACCATGAAACCATTTTTAGTTGAATTTGGACTATGACAAAATGATCTAAGTTGCTCGTTAATCCACGATGACTATGTACCGATCGTCTTGGTGAATTTAAAGAAGAAATTGTATCCATCACATTGCGATGTGGTCACAATTACTTTTTTTTTCAGTTTCAAGGTAACACTAACCAGCATTTTGCTTCTCCGAATAACCATTTTTTTTCCCGAGATCCATAAAATCAATCTTTCTATTGATTTGAAAAGGAATTTATGCGAAAAGTATGATACGACTTCATTTCTAACTTAATTCGCCACAAATACCATGAACTTGTAAGTTGCAGATAAGCGAGTAATGTATCATTTGGTAAAGTCCAAAATTTTCGAACTCATGAAAGTACACACCTTTCCAGTCTTCATGTTGATAGCCACGACCTTGGGAGCGCATCTGCGAATCGGCTCTTCAAGGGAGTTTACAACACCGGTGTCAAGAACCCAGAGGATGTCTTGTGGGTCAAGGAAGATGTCAACTACGCTCTGGAGAGCGGCGCAGTTGCCTTCCTCCTGGAGAGACCAGCACGGGAATGGAGTTAGGATGGACTGACAACCATGCTTGTTCCTCAGGGATACCTTGGCCAAAGTGGCTGGAACTCCAGACTTGAATCTGTAAAACAAATCAGAACCATAAGATTTCCTAATATCCCTAAACCGTGTGTCGATAGAATCGGGATATCGAATCTTTTTTTTTTTTTTCGTGACACCGATTGTATTTCTAAAAACCATCAACAGTTCCAACCCAATGTGTTTGTTGGATAGCAAATTTATACATCGACTCAATTAATTTCTCCAGAACAATAAAAAAAGCAAAGTTTATGATACCACGAAGTTTTCCTGCGAATTACGAACGTTACAACCAAAACCTTGTCTGGAAATTAAGCTTTTTAGAAGCCATTTGACTGTTTGGTGGCTTAGTTCATCTAATTATTAATATTACACAGTTTTCTGGTATCCCAATTGAATCAGGCAAAGTACTGTTTCTTCGACTTTACAGATGGCACGGACAAAATTTACCTGGGCAGAGCGACAATAGCCTCATCCTTGTAGATGACGCTTCTTGTAGCAATGACGTTCTTGCTGATGTAACGTCCGCTGCTCTTGTACATGCTCTTGGTAGTTTCGCAGGGCCAATCAAAGCTTCCACCGGTCCATTGTACACCCTTAGCATCGCTGCGAGGATAGTTAGAACTTGATCCAGAACGTGAACTTCCACTGCCGCTTTCTCCGCAGTCCGCGTTGACAAGAGCAACGGCGGCGAGTGCCACCGTCAAGAACTTCAGCATACTTTTCGTCCGTTTCTTCGTACAAAGTTACCGATCACCAAACACCGGATGAGTTGTCTTTGATAATCTCTTGTTTCCCTATTGAAACGCTCGAGGAAAACTTATGAGACGCGTTTCGAGTCACCGAAATCTGGTGCCCAGATGCAGACTGAAGGTATTCGTTGTTACGCCATTTATATACACACTTGGATGGCCATTGAAGGAGATGCTATTGTGAAAGACTCATGAGAGGGACAAAAACGGAAGAACTCTTCTCGTAGCTGAAAAACCGTTTCCGACAAAACGACCAAAAGTTTGCATGAACATTTCGACGAGTGTTCACTCGAAACATTCGCCACTTCCGGGTCCGGGGACCGTGCAAAAGAGAATTTCTTGCCGAACGTCGTGAAACTCGATGGCCCAACGACTTCCTGTTTGTTTGTTGACGTATCGAGCGAAATTCCGTTCGAGGAACTTTGTCGAAATACATATCACAGAGCAATTCGCATTGACTCGGTGAACAGGTGGATGCCGAACGCAGATATTGCAAAATAGGAAGCACCGGAACGGCGTAACCAAGTGTCAACAAACTTCGGAAATACAAAGCAAATCCACCTCGCCAAGAATGACTATATATAATACCGATGTCGACGCATTAACTCGCACACTCGATCCGATTTTTTTTTTCTTAACTCCGATTACACACGAGATCTCGTAAGTAACCATTTGTTCGTACGATAAGAACTTCGCACTTTGCTATAACGATCAAGCAGTTCTTTTATTGCGAACACAATATCCAATCGGTTGTGAGCAAGCTGATCTTACTAACGATTAGGTGAGCAGTGTTTTTGCTTTCACTGTGAGGATCGTTCTTGTTCAAACAAACATTTTGTTCGCTGTAACATCTAATTGGTCGAGTCCAACCAATTCTTGTTTTCAATCAATCTTGCTTGGAAAAAAGTTAGGGACCGGAAGGCCATCAATTGGAATAACTGCAAATCGGCATGTAAACTTCGCGATCCTGACAAAAATTTGAACCAATTTCACGCAAATACAGACGTACTTACGGAAATTAGTAAGTCCACTTGCCGATCTACGAAAATGTGTCGATAACGGGGGTTTGATTTTTTTGATTTTTTGATTTTTGCCAGAATCACAATTTATAAATTCCAACTTGCAGTTACTCCAATTGTCGGGCTATCCGTGGACATTTCTTCCTTGATCGCAGTACAAATGGACGAAATTTTACCATCAATGACCATGTGAACATTTTTTGTGAGTTCTGGTAACGAATTTTGTCCTTCAAAGTGCAGGATGTCGGGATTCCTGAGGAGTGCTCTGTGCGTCGCAGCTCTCGCGACAGTAACTTGGGCCGGATGCGCTGATCGGCAACTTCTTCCTGAACTGTCGTTCACCCTTTCGGGACAGAATCTTGAGTGGCCTTGCGGAAGCACGAGAAACATTTACGAAACCAGTGGTCGTTACATACCGAGGAACGTCATCGCCACGAGGACTCAGATTTACAAGGACGAGGCGATCGTCGCATTCCCTCGTTACAAGCCTGGCGTGCCCTTCACTCTTGGTGTTGTTTCCTTGAAAAATAGGCAATGCGGTAGTAATGCCATTGCTGCTCCCTTCCCATGCTGGTCCATCCAGGAGGAAGGCAACTGCGATGCTCTTCAAAGCGCGGTTGATATCGTCCTTGATGTTCAGGACATTCTTTGGGTCCTTGATGCTGGTATCGTCAACACTCTTGAGCAACCCGTTCGTCGTTGCCCACCCAAGGTCGTTGCAATCAACGTCAAGACCGGCAAGGTGAGCCATGAAGAAAATAGTCATTGCTGTTATAAAAAGGAATTGATTTAGTAACTGAAAACAAAAAGAAAATAATTCAACTTGATACTTCGCAATCATTTTTGAACTTATTTAAAATTTTGTTTTGCCATTCTAACACTTATTAATTAATTTTTCGATTAAAATGTTTCCAGGTCGTCAAGGTCGTAGATCTGAGCAATCTGGTGAGCTCCGCGTCGCGTCTTCAGTATCTGGCGGTGGATTATTCAAACGACGGTAAAGTTTATTTGTACGTCTCCGACGCAGCGACCCGTGCGATTATCGTATACGACGTCACGGCCAATCGTGGATTCCGTGTTGTCCTCCCGAAGGCCGTGACCTTGGGCTGCGCTCGTCGCGATGTCCTTTACATGGCTCTCGTGAGAAAGGCGTGTGGCACTCCCGTATTGTACTTCACCTACTTGAGCTCGAGCCGACTCTTCAGCATCAAGGCCTCCAATCTGAGGAGAGGATCCGCTTGTGGTTCGGTTGTCGATGTCGGACCCAAGCAACAGAAAATCGTACTCCTCGGAACCGACAATGGCAGCGCCATTTTCTTCAGGAACAAAGGACAATCCGATGTCTACATGTGGAACACCGAAACGTGCTTCAGACCCGAAAATATTCTCCTCGTCCAGAAAGGCAACGAATGTCGTCTGCCGACCCAAGTTGTCCCTGGCTACAAAAGACTGATGTGGGTTTTGGAAAGCAACTTCCACGACTATATCCAGAACACCGTCGGCTGCGCCGGTGCCTCGGTGGCTCTTCATCCTCTAGTGAAATCCTGCGAGGATCTGTGAGCTAAAAAAAAAAACAAAGAAAACAAAACAATGACTTTCCACGAACGACTTCAACGACGAAGAAAATAAAGTTTTGACGATTTCTCTCAAGCTTAATGGAAGTTAGTTTGAGAAAAAATAGCAAATTATACTTTTGTCAGGCAACGAAAGATTTCTACTGATTTAACTTCTTTTTTTGTTTTTTTGATTGCGGGTCTCAGAAATGTTTTTTCATTATTTTTTCAATATCCGCCATTTTTCTAAACTTAATCATTTTTCTTGAAATGAATGAGAATTTATCTAAGAGAACAAAAAAAATATCATATTTTTGTGAGGCAACGAAAGATTTCAACTCATTTCAAAATTTCTATTTTGAAGTCGAATATCGGAAGAGTTCCAAAATTATTTTTCTCATATCTGTCTCTGATTTTTAACAGCTTATGATTTTCCTCAAAATTCTCACGGGAATTTATTTGTGAGACAAAAAAATCACTAAAACTTTAAACTCCTTTAACTTTTTTTTCAAATTCGAGTCAAAAGATTCTAAAAGTTATTATTTATATTTACCCCTACTTCTCTGCACATTTTTTCTTTCTCTTTCTCTCCATAGTCTCTCTCTCTCTCTCTCGCTCTCGCTATCGCATCGCCTTCAATTCGATAAAGTATTAATATAATTGTATATTTACGTCTATTTAACTCAATTTTTTTTTGTTTATCCCTTGGCTTCTCCGCGACGCCGTTGATCTAGTCACGGGAGAAATCTTTCGACTTGCTGTTGCTTCTTCGTATCCCGGAAATGTAACGATTTTTTTTTCGTGTGATAAAGAATTGTTTGAATAAATAAAAAATGTGAAAGAATGAAGTAAACATCATTGCGCCTGGGAAGTGTCTTCAGGGCCGATATGTTGCTGGACGAACATTGACCAGTGGTCGCTTTTCGATGTGCTGAAATCCGATGGTAATTTATGATGGACTGGAAATTTGTTGCGCGATGGATATTTGATTAAATACACCTTCGACTGCACCGTCAATCTATCGAACCACGAGAATGCCGTGCACGAAATAATAAATCAGTTGATACAATTTAAAAACCTGTTCTTGTTAACTTTACCTCATAGAAATCCCGACACTGTATTAGATCCTAATCTGATAGTCTACGCCAAACTAAATGTTCACAGTAAATTGAGCTCTAAGCGTTTTTTCGTAACCCTGGCTGACTTTCTCCGGACATTTAAAAAATGGTTCAACTTTGAGTTTCGCCTTCTGGGATCTGTGTTGTAATTCCATCACTCCCAAACTAACTAAATCGTTTATTCAATTGATTACATTTTTTCTTGCTCAACACTGTGAAGATTTAATTGAAATTCATTACTTTTTACAAAAGTGTTTTATTCGTAAACGGGCGGTAAAACTTTAAATTTATTTAGCGAGAAAAAAATCAATAAATCCCTGGTCTTAATAAATATTTTCTGGTTTGGTTTTTTGTTTGTAAAGTTGATAAATGGGATAAATATTTTTTAATTAAGAACACAAACGTTTTAATTTTGTAGGCGCAAAAATATTAAAAATTAAAACGACTTTTCATAAAAATTCATAAGAATAAATAACACGTTGTTTTTTTTTATATTTCACTGATATTAGTACTCATCAAATAAATAAATAAAGAATGTTGAAAAGTAACAGGATGTTAACAGCTCTTTTGCCGATCGGCTCAGAAATTCGTGCCGGTCTTTGTATCCACTCGTTAATGTTGCACAATCATTTCAATGTGTCCTAAATATTTTTAGTGACGCGGGATGCGCAATCGTGCTAACTGAACGATACGAAAACGCGAACGGTACGCCATGCAAATTTATAATATCAAGCAGGACGTTTATAATCAACCGGTGAATAATTATTGGCAAATTATATGGCGACTTGTGCATCTATAGTTATTACAACAACCAGTAATTTATGGCTGTAAATATTAAGATAAGAATATGAAAAAACCTAAAACCTGCAACAAGTTCTGAAAGAACATGAATAATTTTTTTTTAAATCATTGACGTAACCATACCTTCCATTTTCCTTAGACAAATTGAGGCTTTACATAACGTTTTGCAGGGTAATATACTTTACTTGTAGTAAATACGGTGGCCTCTGTCAAATATGTGGTCCATCTGACGATTTTCATAATTAAATTCACTGCTTCCAACTATTGAATTGTTAAGTTTGATTAGATAATTACTAAAAAAATGGTTACATGTTATTCCGTCTATTACTTAACAATGGCACAAACTATGTTTAAAATCATTGTTGTCTTAATAAAAAATTTTAATTAGTTTCATGCCATAATTTAGGTGAAGATCCAATTTTTTATGAAAGCGAATTTTTTTTAACGTGGACTCAAACTTTTTGCTTAAAGTTTTAAAAAATGTAATGACAATAACAATAAATAAAAGTCTATGTTCAATGAGGAATTTGCACTAGGATAATATTACTAAATATATATAACAGCTGATAGCTTTGTTAGAAATACATATTCGAGGGACAGTCAAAAACAAAAGAATAAAATAAACAAATACAATAAAAATAATATTGACGCCAATCTTGCTTTTCTTTCTCGTTAATCACACGTACATATCATTACGTCACAGTGCTAAACATCATTGATATTAGTTCCAGTGGCAATGATTTATAGTAATCCGAACGAATATCTTTATAATTACATTTACTTTTTTAAAACTACATCATAATTAAATTTCAATTACTTACCGAAGTTGAAAAATATAGTTTAGGTTTTTTTTTAATCACTATTTATGGTTACAGTTCCTAAACTTGATATCTTCTTATATTTCACTATATTCGTAAGAAAATAGAAAAACATCTTATTAAAAGCAAAAAAAGCGTTTAAAAAATACGTATTCATGAAAAATGTAATGAAAATCAAAGTAATGAAGAAAGATATCATATGCATTCTTGCTAAAATTAAATCTTTTAAATAATTTAATAAATATATGTACCAAAAGAAAAATGCTATCAATTGAACTTTATGATGAATTATTGATAAAAGTCAACTGTTCTTACAAAAGATACAAATTTATTAATTAAATAAATTGTACGACCAGCAGTTACTGAATAAATTGCTCGAAGGATCTAATAAATTTTTATGAAGCTTGATATTCATAACGTTTATTTAAGCGTATGATCCTCTTACTATAAAAGTTGCGGGTATGTGCTGCAGTTTATCGAATACATAAAAGAGATTTACAACCATGAAAAATGAATATACCTCAAAGGTAAAGGGGCTCAGAAAATTCTCAGTGAGGCATTCAAAAATGTAATTCTTTGATGCAGGTACATATTCAAGTGCCGAAACGTACGCAAGAGCACATTATTAAAATTCAAAGTCTGCAGGAAAAAATGAAGAAAACGAAATGGAAAATTGTCAACAACTTTGCTTGCCTTTCTAGTTTAGACACAATTGTGTAAAGTAATATTTATATAACGTTCCTTCAGAGTGCCATATTTTATCGATTTACATTTAATGACACAACACAGTCGAGTACCATAGCCGAGTTCGAGTTCCTTAAAGGATTCCAAACTCGTTTTCGTTTTATAGTCACAGTCGATAAACACGAAGAGTTTCTGGACAAAAAAAAAAGAAAGAAAAAGTGATTGTTTATTTTTAAAGAAACTAAACTGACGGAGAATATCGACTTTATAAATATAAAACTCGTACTTTAGTTGTACATTGCAAAAGCTGCCATTTCTGGAATCTACAGATTACAGACTTCGACTTGGAACCTGGACGTCGAGTTGTCGAGCGTTAATAGTCGCTGCTATATTATATAAATGAACTTCGGGCCCCTAAAGGTGATTAGGCCGCTTTATTCAAACCGTTCTCAAGAATTACTGCGACGGGAGACACGCATAACGTACACGCCCATAAATCTCGCGTTTACTCGCAACACGCATACATCATGATCGCTGTTATTGACCGAAAGGATTGTACTTCTAAATCCGTGCCGTTCGGATTTTTATTTTTGTTTACTGTTTTTTTTTTTTTAGTTTCAACGTAAAATACTAGTCAAAAGGTTTTGCAACAAATCGAGAAAATTAGTATAAAAAAAATTATGCAAAAATATGAAGCAATTATATCAGTCTTTTTTTTTCAATTATTTTTAATAATACTTGAAACTTGGGGAATATTTCAAGAAGAAGGTTTAAAATTCGGGCTTTGTAACATTGTGTCGTTATTTTTTACACTTTTCAGAACCTATCATATAAATTGTTTCCGATGTTACAAGATTCTGACATTGAAAATAAATCGAAAAATATTTTTTTGAAACCTATAAATATGAAGATAAATATAAATATTATGGAGCAAATGGATTGTATTTGTAAATCCGTACGGTTCGAATTTTTTCATTTACTGATTTTTTTTTTTTTTTTTTTCGTTTCAACGTAAAATACTAGTCAAAACGTTTTGCAACAAATCGAGAAAAATAGTGTCAAAAAAAATTCTGCAATAACATGAAGCATTTGTACCACAACATTTGTATTTGATATATTTTTCAATTATTTTTAATAGTATTTGAAACTTGTGCAATATTTCAAGAAGAAGGTTTAAAATTCGGGCTTTGTAACATTGTGTCGTTATTTTTTACACTTTTCAGAACCTATCATATGAATTTTTTCCGATGTTGCCAAATTCTCACATTGAAAATAAATCGAAAAATATTTTTTTAAAACCTATAAATATGAAGATAAATATAAATATTATGGAGCAAATGGATTGTATTTGTAAATTCGTACAGTTCGGAATTTGGCATGCCATTTTTTAATAAATTTTGTACTCGGGCTTTTGGCGAACGGATGCTCGAGGTTCACGAGGCCCCAGACATTTCTTTGCTGATCCACTCGATAATCGGTTATGCAAGGAACTTCCTCGCTCTGCAGGAGAATCGAATGACTGGATGTCTGCAATGATAATTGTGAAGATTAAAGAAAGATGAGCTTTCGAATTTCCATCGATCTGATGTTCCTCTTGGATAAACGTTAATTATTCGACGTTCTCCAGCGAAGCAAACGTTACAATGGATTCAACGCAACTCGATACGCGGAACGATAGCGGAATGTGCCTACTTTCAAATCGTGTTTCGTGTCCCAACGTACACTCGCATGTTCTGTGACCAGGAAGTAGTGAAGGCCACCCCTTTGATCGCAAATCATTCCTGAGGAGCTGCCCATTTTTTTGCCGAGCCATTTCACGGTGGTATTTTGTGTCGTCTCCTTCGAAAAACAAAACACAGACACGCAAAAAATTAAGACTTCGAAATGAAAAAATTCCTCGACTGCCAACGCAGCAAATTTCATACATTTTTCAATTTCCACCCACGAATTAAGAAAAAATTTGAGTAAGCTTAAATTTTTTCCACAATACACCTGCTGCATTCTATTTTTTCGAAAGACTAATCCATTTACTCGTAATTATTTTCTGTCTAACTATTTTTATTCGGGTAAATATTCAACATTCCAGAAATATTGCTTTATTAAATTTCTTTCCAATGGAAGAACAAAAAAATGAATAAACCCTCGTTTTCATCCACTATTATCCTAGAGGTAATTACATTTTGCATCGTAGCGGGCGATCTTTCGCTACTTCTCAATTTCTCGAGCCCCACGCTGAAGAGATCCTGGGTTTGAGTGCTCGTGATGTAGAGCGAAGCACCTTTTCTCGAGAACGAAATTTCCGTGCTGTAGACTCGTGGTACCCCAGCAACGCGGAGTAATTTTAACCGCCACCATTTTCGTTGACCTGAAATGTAAATATTTTTCGTAATCGATAATAAACTTTGTGCGATAAAAAATCATGTTTTTACCCACTCAAACTGTAGATAATTATTGATTCATCACCGGGATCACCGATATAAGCCCGTGGACCCGAAATTCCAATAAAAGGATCTATTGCCAGACATTTCAAATTATTCTTCGGTATACCTTCTAAATCGGTCCGAACGATCTGCAGAGATTTCAAGATAAATTAATTCGGTTAATTTTTATTATCTTAAAATAAATTAATTCGGTTAATATTTCATATTTAAAGATAAATTATTTGGCTAATTTTTTGTATTTTAAGATACATTAATTCGGTTAACTCGTTATATTTTAAGATAAATCAATTCGGTTATTTTTAATATTTTCTCGGTATTACTGTAATCGCCCCTGAATATTCGTCAAGATTTTCACAAAAATTCTATCCTATTTGCAATCAACGAGAAATTTCCGATGTGATTAGCCTTAATACATATTGACGAAGAAAAAACGCATTGATTTCATCCCACAGTTGTTAAAAGATTTCGTAAGAGGACGTTGCAGATAGCAGACGAATTTCCGGAAGGTTGCGCTTCAGCCGCGGTTGCAACACTTCTCTGCATATGATTTCTAGATCTAATGTTATATTTAACAATATATACCTCGTGATCGTTATGTCGCAGGTCGTAAATAACAATTTTAGCGGGGCAGTTTTTTATATTCTCCGGGGAATCCAGCACCCATAATCTTCCTCCAAAGTCAACGTCCAATCCAGTCACTGCCAATAATTTCTCGCACTCGTTGCTGATCGGTTTCAACGATTTTGGAAAAATTTTAACCGCACTATTTGAGGTTTTACCTACAGTATTATTACTTCCAGATTCCGGCCAGCCAGCCTCCAGCAAAGTTATGTAATTATTTACATTCTTATTCCGCTTGTCCTTCAAATAATCCGGTATGGCCAGAAATGCTCTACTTCTCCAAATAGCGAATCTCCGAATCGGTACGTCGGCCGGTAAATCAACAGCTGAGAAGTTCCAGCCGGATGAACTTTTTTTAACGAGAATAATCAGTGTAAATAAAGCGAATGATATAGAACTTCTCATGTCCATATCCAACTTGTTCAATGCGAGTGCCAGCTACTGTAAAGTCTGAATTATTATTAGGATTATTCGTCTCTAATTTACGCGGTGCGTAGAACCGCTGACTCTCGGATAACGTCAGCGAAATTATTCCTAAAAACTATTAGCGAGGCGATGACAAATGAAACGTGGAAATGATATAACGGGAAAAATGCATAATTTATTTGTTCTAACGAAGAAAAATAAATAAAAATTTCCACCCTTTCATAACCCGGAGAAATATATCAAGTGGCGACTGGTGTAATTATCAATTAATTAGCTACATTAATTCGCACAGTGAAACAGTGATTATATAATTTAAACAAAATGAACAATTTCGCAAAGAGCCAAATACATTTTTTTTTCGTTTTTTAAAGAATGTTGGATAAAAAATATAAAGATGTATTTTTAAACAATGCGTGTATCGAAATAGATGAAGTTTCAATTGAAGAAAGTTTCAATTCGTTACGTAACAATCGTCAGATCAAATAACGCGATTGCCCGACGCGATACACTTAATATACGTTTTCATTTATGAAAGTGCTGTCGATCATTTATACTGTAATCATATTTTAAGACTGGATGAAGAAATAAAATAGCAGATATTGCAGAACGGTTTATACGCTAGTGCACAATTAGAATCAAGATCATGTCGTTCACTTATTATTAAACGATCGTTACTTAATCGGTACTACTTAAAATCGATTTAAATCATCTTATGTAATTCATTGACAAGTTGCTACGAATTTGCTTCGTCTAATTGCACCGTGAGTCACGAATTAGGATAGAAACTCAGCGCTTGAAAAATCGCGTTACCGATCACCGATTTTCTTCTAGCTTAATTCTATAATTCATCGTACGTGTGCGTGTTTGTGCTATTAAATAGGGCTCGGTGAATGCAATTTAGCCAAATCGGCATCATCTAATAGGGCGAAGTCGTTGGACACTGCGAGTGATTTATAGATCGAAGTATACATTTATGCGGTGCATGGATCAGCCAACCGTGACAGCTGCAACATACCTATATAGCTTATGCATGATCAGCGGTATCGGTTTTAATAATCACACCCAAAAGTATACGGATTGCGATCAAAATTCATCGTAGAAATTGTTAGAACGTATTTTTCATGTCTATCGATCCCATTGCGTCCAAATTTGACATTGTATGAATTTTTCAAAATTGGCTTCGTCTTAAAAGTTAGCCGACCAATTTTGATTATTCTCAAGTTCAAACTTCACCCAGCAAAATCAATTTTCTTATTTTTTATCGACAAAAGGAGCCAAATGTTTTAATTAAAAATTCTTTAAGTAAAAATTAATCGATCCTCTTTCGTGGCGACGGAATACGATCGGTAAGACGTCGGTCGGTACAACAGTTTTTGAGGTCTGGTGGTAACCCAGAATCTCAACCAGACACACTACAGACAACATCACCATCGTCTTGAGCGGTCGTAGATAACGCTTTTCGAATCTTCCGACAGAGGGCACGCGGGGTATAATATAGTTAGTGGGCTCGCGGCGGTGGCGCAGAGGGCGCTGCTCGGCATTCCTTACACCTACCTCTCAAGACCTCGAGAACGTAATCGTGGAAGCCCTTGGCAAAAGGCAAATGGCTGCCGAGTCGCGCGAAACTGTTGTCACAGTCTCTCCTCAGCATCGATAAAGTGCGGTGTAAAAGTGCAGCAACGATAACGGCATGTAAACGGCCGTGCCGTGTTTTAATAAAATTAAGGGAAGAGAGAATAAAAAAAGGGTGTTACGAATACACGTATATATCCACATATATATATCGTGATGTGAGGGCCTTAAGCTCCTTAAGCCCAGTGCGGTGTGCGTGTGTGTGTGTGTATGTGTGTGAAAGTGTGTCTGTCGGTATATCTGTTATTTTGTTGTTGTTGTTTAAGGCCGAGCGTCGAGCGACGCCGGCGATGAGTAGCAGCGTCGAGAGTTTTCCCGCAGCGGTTATGAAATCCGTGTCCGAGGGCGAGTTGAGCGTGGATGAGGTTAAATCCGAAGTAAGGACTTGTAGTAATTTGAGAGAGCAGCCGACGTCACGCCTTAAGCGTACATTCACGCTCCCAAAAAATCCCTTTCAAAGTGCCGGTAGAATGTCAAAAAGACGCTCGAAAAATCAACAACAACAACAGCAAGAGCCAAAAGACAACAGCACTGTGAGCGCAAAGGACTTGTGCAACAACATGCATAACGAACAGAATACGCAGCCCATCTTGGACGTACCAAGATCGTTGAGCGGAAGCAATTTTCACGAACGCTCCGCAAGCAAAAAAGTCTTTCGCAGGCCGTCGTGGAAGAAATTTATCAACAAAGTGGTTCGGCACATGTCCAGCGTCGGTGTACAAACCCACAAGACAAATCTCTCCGATATTGTCTCCAGCGCCAACGATATTAGAATCCCACCTCTGAGACCCGCCCACATACCTCCGGACAGAGTTCCCGGCGTTATCGGTCTCAGAAATCATGGCAACACGTGCTTCATGAACGCCGTACTTCAGTGTCTGTCGCACACTGACATTCTGGCCGAATACTTTGTCCTCGATCAGTACAAAGCTGATTTATCTAGTAGAAACAAATTGAACTCTAAAAAGTATGGGACGAAAGGCGAAATAACGGAGCAACTCGCGCTCCTCCTCAAGGCTATCTGGAGCTGCCAGTACGACCCCGAAATGAGCACTGCCTTCAAAAGCGTCGTCGATAAATACGGTAGCCAATACAGAGGCAACCTCCAACATGACGCTCAGGAATTTTTACTGTGGCTGC
Source organism: Clistopyga incitator (assembly GCA_947507545.1). Lineage (NCBI taxonomy): Eukaryota > Metazoa > Arthropoda > Insecta > Hymenoptera > Ichneumonidae > Clistopyga > Clistopyga incitator. The sequence continues at coordinate 10,593,093 of OX382176.1, forward strand.
TGGACAAAGTTCACGAGGATCTTAATCAAGCTACCAAGAAGAAGTACAAAATAATAAAGGTATTTACCTTTTTCTCTTTATTTATTCATTGGTACGAATATTCTGAGCTTCACGCCGCACTGAAATCTTCTTTACGATTCTATAAACTCTCTAAATAACATATGAAACGACAAATCACTTTTGAATAAATCCATAGGAATTTTTTGGGGTCTTCAGCTAGTCTAAAATGTTGTTTACAACCAGACACGCACTTTGAATCGCTTCTATTATGCGCTAATATGTATCTTATATTTATTAGTTGCACACAGTATCAGAATAATTAAATAAGTAAATAGAAGAATAGTGAAGAAATAAATTTGGCACCAAAAATTGACAAAAATGTTGTGCCTTGTTCGATTGTTACATTTGATTTCATTAAAATGCAAAGCATGTGCAGACAAATTCATACCAATGCGGTTTTGTTATTAATCTCTGCCTTGCCGGGCATTGAACTTGTGCTTATAATTGGGTATCCGTTTGTTTTAAATAGACTGAAAAGATCATTAACTATTTTTACAAAATTATTTCCAATTATTATATATATTTACTCTAAAAAATGCTCTGTAATATTCTGAATGTAAGAGACATTAATTCCTTGTTAAAAACAAAACAAATAAATTAATTAAGTACTTGTTTTTGAGGACTGGAATGAAAGAAGAAGTAGTACTTTTACATTACTTATTTTACAATTTTATCAACTTCAATGTAGAGTAGTTACATGTTCCGATAGTCATCTGTGCCCAACATTAGACGATGGGTATGTCGATTGATAGCAAATTGTATCAATGATGTCACGATCGTTAAATATTGAGCTTGAGAAGCGATAATTTCATACAATTGACATAAATCTTTAATCAGCCGTCAATTGCTTGAAGGCGAAACGCTTCGATTATTAGAACAGAAAAATAAGCATCTTAATGTCATTGTCCTTTATTTGTTTAACAAATCAAATGCCTCCATCGTCTTAAAATCATTTCTGTTCAAGAACTCTTTGTGTTGGCTTAAAGACTTTCTACGCAGGCTTTGCAGTAGCTCCGTTCAATTAGCACACACGTGCACATATAGCCCAATGTTTATCGATATTTGCCCCGACTTGTAGTCTCAAAGATCATGCAAATCAAACTTATGACAACAATCCACTGTAACATGCCAGGAAATAGAGATAAGCGAAAAAACGAGGCGCCAATGACGTATCGTATGATCCTTTTCGACCTCATCGAGAGAATCAATTGATTATGTAATCAGCAGCAAGACCAAATTGCAATACTAATTCACGAATCGGTGACTGATCGGCATGTATTTGCAATAAACGTTTTTCCATCAATTAAATCGACAATGAATTTTAATGGAAAAGTTGTGAAAATATTTCGTTCAATCAATATTAATGACTCGCTGTTAGTCCATATTTAAAACATTTTCTAATGAATATAAATAAACCGAACTAATTATTATTTCATCACAATATATTGTGGTTTATTGAAATTGCAGAACTTTCAAGATTTTTAAACAAATTCTCTGGTTTAACAAAGTTTTCCTATGTCAAACAGGTCGTTTGTACCATTATCTTTATTTCCACCATGTGCTTCCGGTCAAAAATCAAAAATACCATGGAAATTACGAAAAATATTTATTTCACTATGAAACAAAAAAATTCGCCATTTCCTCTGCGCTCGTGCGATGGAATGTTGATCGTGTCTGTCCTTGAGCAGATCTCAATATTTATTGCCGTCTGGGTGATGAACGAAGGGAGCAAGCGAATCGGTTTGGCGGCCGGGACCTTAACCCGAATTACGTGTGCAAAATATGAACTAAGAACAAAAAGAAGCACGTATATCACAAGAGCGCCTTTCGCGAATTTCTTGATGGTCAAAGCTTCGTGTGTATCAACGTCACGTATTCGCGTAGGTTTAATCGTAGAGAGAAACATAAATACATAATACATACGAAACATGTGGGAGGCGAAAGAAAAATCGACTTCGTGAGAAAATAAGGACAGAGAAGAAAAAAACGTGAGACAAACTCTCAGGTGATGTTCATCTCGTGGAAGCTTTCCGTTCGACTCCCGACACAAATCCTAGATAACGGACAGAGACGTTCCGTTAGACGACGACGACGACGACGAAGAAGATGAGACCGTCACAGTTGCGCGCGAGAATTTATATCGCACAGCATCAAAATATAGGTCGCTTCATCTCCACGCACTGAGATGAGGCTGGTTGCTGGTTTTGAGGAGGTTTAAACTCTGAAAACCAGATCTGCCACTGGTACATTATTTTTTCATCGTTTTTGCAAGTGATTTCAATAGACAATACATACCTTTAGGCAGTGTCAAATATATTCACATAAAATTCTCGAAAAAAAAAATCACAACCTTTACATGACAGTAAACAAAAAAGTGTGACTCTCTTTCTACCAAAATAATGTTGAAAAACTGTAACTGCTCTTAAAAGAGGGGGCACTCGGGCCATGAGAATTCATAAGTGACTTTCTCTCACAAAAATAGCATTATTTTTGCACATGAAAATGAATATACTCGTGATCCTCCATTACGTCATTCCATAAACATATTTAATTGTTTTATCATATAATTCAATAACTAGATTCAAGAATTATTGCGTAAAAATAATTATCTGCAAGTTTTATTATTCGTTATTCACATTTTCAAGTGAATGCCAGGCACAAAACAGCAGCCTAACATTTTGTCGCAATTATTTTGACGGAAACGCGAACGTAATGCATTGAAAAAATAGATATTTAAATATAGCTTCCTGCGTGGAAGTTACTATTCGAATTTCGCAACGAAAAAAAAAACTTCCTCGAAAACTATATTAGTCTCGAAATATTTTTAGTAGTGTAAATCCCACGATCACGAGCTGTAACATAAATATTTAGCTAGATTTTTTTTTTATCGCATCGTTAATTTCTCCGGATCAACACGTGTTTAAGGTCATAAAAACTGAAGTTTAGCTCACTATAAATTTATTTCACATAGCTCATAAGTGCCGCGTTTCGTTGAACTATATCATTTATGTGCGGACATTTCGCTGTCAAGAATTTTGTATAAATTAATCGACATCTCATGGAGTGTCGTGTTAACTCACTTCGTATCGAATCGCCCGTAGTCAGCTACTTAATAGCGATTACGATAATAGATGACGCAACGAAAAACAACACGCGGAGGAGAATGACTGCGTTCCTCACACTACTATAGTTCGCTCTGGCAAGAAGGATGATTCATCGCTCACTCGCTCGCGCGAAGAGGTAGAGTTTCCTGTGTCACCGCAACAAGAAGAGTGACTTACAACGTCGGACAGTCTGGTGGGTGACCTCTAAACCTCGCTATTGATACCAGAGTCATTCTTAACCCTTCGAGGTCATCCGGGGTCACAATGGCTCCGATTTGCAGACAATTTTCTGCCACAAACGATTCGAAAAAAAAGTAAAGGGTTAAGTTAGTTATAGTGGTACTGTTCAGTCAAACGTGAGATTCACAGAGAATTCCAAACACTTCTCGATTGTGTAAAAATCTGATTAAACTAAAAAGAAGCACGTTGAAGGTACGTTTCACAATTGAGTTTGCGTAACAATAGATCCAACATGTTATTGACAAATGAGTACATAGAATTTTTCATTATTTTTGAAAATTGCAATTTTTCATTCTTGTTTCTTTGGAAAATGTGTGTAGAGTTACGAATTTTACGAAAGCTACTGACAATTAATTAGATAAATTCTGTTGGATTTTATATTGTGTTATGTTATATTAGCGAACTGTGTGATGTTATTTTATTTTTATTCCTTTAGCAACCTCTATAAACAGTTTAGTTGTTTTTTACCTCCCGTCAAGAATGTTTATTCTCATTAAATAAATATATTTCCTCTTCGTATGCGAATACATAATTTTAACAGATTCGCTAGAGAGATGAAAAAAAAACAAGCAGTCACGTTATCTGATGTAACGTTGAATTTGTTGACCCCTGCGTTTGATGCTCTAGTCGTAGGAAATCCATTTTTTAATTTTTATTAATCTTTTTCTTCGCTCATGTGAAACGCGGTGTGGTGTACATTTATTCGACGCTCACGTGACGCAAGAGCGAAATGCTTGTTGCTAGTCCCTGCGGCACTCGCGGCGTCAGGTCAATTTTCATTTGAAACCTTCGATAATAAATATCAACCGGTTCTCGAGGCTCCCGCATCTTTCTCTCACGAACTCGGCCGGCTTCATCGCCTTAATAACAGCGCCTTAAAACTCGTGCCGCTTCAATTTGACACGGAAACACATCGATATCCATACAATGTAGCAAACTAATTTTTTTTTTTTTTCACTTTTGCGGATACCGAAATATAATGTTTTAGCATAAATGTGTGTTTCACGTTTTTAAAACACTTTTTTTAGTAAATTTAATATGAAATAAAAATAAGATGTGTTATGTTTATTACACTGCATTATTGTCTGTTCTCTGTTCCGCGAAACGTGAAATACAAGTATAAAAATAAATGGTAGTAAAAAAAATTATAATACCGTGCGGAAAGTGAAAGTGACGAAAACAATGATTAGTCAGTAGACATGAGAGGCGGAATGCAATGAGATGCCCTGCAGATAAAACAGCGAAATTCAAAGTGACCTACGCTTACAAAAAAAAATGAAAATTTATGCAAACGTGGCATTTTTGTAAATTCTGTGAAGTACAGATGTATTCACGAAGTTCTTACAACTCGGTCGGAAAATGTTAGAGGAAATATGTGGCGGTGAAAAATAAAAACTATCATGAAACCCAATTTAAAAGCATCTGATTCTGGGATTGTTTATTAATTAAAAAAATAAATAATTGAAATCTTTTGACGATGAAGAATTTTTTATTGAAAAAAAAAAAACTTTTGGTTTTCTATTTTCATTCCCAATTTAAAAGCAAAAACTCATTAAACTCACATTGATGGCTTATTTCCGCGTTGATACATCGCGAGAAGACTATCTTCCAAAAATAGTGAAGGAAATGTCAACTTCAGGATGATTATGTTCGTCCGGCGAAACAGTTTCGTTTACCGGAACGGGAAGTCGTAAATTCAACTTCCTGTAACCCGCCCGTGTTCTTCACGGTTCCGTAATTAGAGATCGTTCGCGCACGATTTTCACCGATTTTTAATTCCATTTCAGCCTCGTATGTTCCGAGCTGAGTCGGTAAATCTCGTTGTCACGAAAACGAGACGACGCTGAGATCGCATTTTTCACTTCCAACGAGTATGTCCTCTAATTTTCTGATAGTGTGATTTTTTTTCACCCGCCTCTACAAAAATCTAAAATATCTGAGTCATGATTGCAGGCTTTAAGAGTCCATAGAAATGAGGCGTCATATACAATTAATATTCAAAAACAATAACCTGCACCTGCCTTCGAAATTCTTTTTACTACTGAATTGATTTTTATCGTCCCTTTTCATTGTTGCCCAAATCCCCGTTACCTAATTTTCTATTTTCGCATTACAAAAAGGTTTTAAAAACATTGAAACATGAAATAGAATTCTGCGTTTATTTTTATACTCTTAATTAACGATAATTAACTTAACTTATTAACTTTTATGAATTTTTATTGTCAAAAGTAGCAGGGCTTATAATTCTTATAACTCTGCGAAGCATTTAGCGAGTAGTCACTAAATTCCAAAGAGAAATGTATTCTTTTATTCTTAATCACGTTTCTTTGTGGACACTTAATTTTGCGTATACATTTTTCATGTATACATACGCCTTGCGTTGTGCTTAAGCGTCAGGCACGTTGTACACGCCATTTTACTTTCTATTCTAGGCACAATCCTTCCGGTTGTCGCGCCCCTTCATACATAACGTCAGGATATTTTCGACACGTGTTTCTTTCGTTGCAATGCGCCCTTTTCAAGCGCTTTTCAACAGACTAAAAGTGCACCTAATTCTCGGGCTTGAAAAGTGTCGCTCTGCGCGCTATTATCGTTAGTAGTAACGTACATCTTTACGCTCCTATAATGGAAATGCCAGGACACGAACGCACGCACAGGAATAACTCACAAATATAAAACGCCATTCGGGTGTTACTTAGAAATGCAGTTTGTCGCTGTGAGATCACGAAATTTTTCGGCCCAACGTTCGTTCCATGGGCTTCGCGGTGAAATCGGTCACGGTCACGCCTCCGAGTGTCGACGGCTTTATCATTCGGTTTTGCAGCTCTGTATACATTTACCTACCGCATATACAGTCAGTTTTCCGCGTAACGTGGACTCGTAAGGCCTAGTTTTGCTTTGGTGCACTCATTAATTATCGATGACAATCGAAGAAGCCCGGATCATTATCTTCCAGCATTTATCAGTTACTTTTTACCTCCTTATTAGTCATAACATAGGCTCCGTATAATTATTATTGTTGAATTATTAAATTGAGAGAAGAGATTGGATAAATCATGTTTTGGCCCACTGAAATAAATTTCTCTCCTCATGATTAAAAAAATAAACTAATAACGTCGTCACTGTAAAATTTGTCTGAGAATCGGTTTCAATACTGAAGAATTTTCGTTCATTTTGAAATAGTTTTTGAAAGAATAATAGTGCCTAGGTAAACAGAAGAAGATAAACAGCAAAATATAAGTATTCTACAAATTTAAAAAAAAACAGAACAAACTATTTCCTCGGGGTCGTTTCTTTATCATTAAAAAACAAGCGTTAACATTTTAAGTACAACAATTTCAAGGCCACGAGTTTGCAATAAACACATGAGACAAAAACGTATGTAAAAAAAAAACATGTACATAGATTTATTTCCCAAGTTCGGCAAAAGCACAGAAAAAAAATCAGCGATATCAGGATTTTTCTTTTGTTTTCATTCCGGAAAAAAGTAAATTATTGTCTCGTGGTGTCGTTTTAACATCAAGTGATAGTAATTTTTCTGACAATGGTACCTCCTTTTGTGGATAAATTAATAGCGGGTATCAAAGTTTTTTTTATTATCGAACGTAAAGAATAATTGAACGAATGTACGTAATGCCAGGTAAATAAACAGGTATGTCGGATAACGAACGAAAATACTATAAGACTCCTACGTTACTGGTACCTACACTTTTTCACGCCTGTTTCAATTAGCTTGGTGGATATATGTTCTCCTGGTAATCAGTCGTACGAGCGTTCTATTTGCGGACGGATCGTAACTCTGTTTTCATTCTCCGGTGCTCGCGTGATGGGCTTTTTCGGCCTATGAATGCCGCGTGGCTGTGGATCGTTTCACTAGCTGCAGTCGAGGGGGGGCAAAATACAGGCATCGCGAGACCTTGACGTGGCGCGGTCTCGCGTGTTCCAATCAACAAGTTCCTCGTATGTGTTCATTGTGAATCGGGAGAGCACCGGTGTTTCGCTATCGGCTGCGCGTCATATAAGAGGGGGCGCTGACGTTCCGAAATCGTCACGAATATTAATTAACTTACGTGTTACATCGAGGTTTCCATTTGACCCTTACTACACGTGGAGAATTTCAACTGACACTCAAATATTGCGATTTTCGTGGCATCTTGGATTTTCGTGGGATTGTTAATTCATCAGTAATTGTTGTAAAAAAAAATTATTTGGAAAACGCGAAACGTATTCATGTCGATCCGATTTTAATTTATGGTCCGAGCAACGTCAGATGCAAGCGCAGGAATATGGTGCCGGAAAAAAAAATGATTATTATTATCAGCACGAATAGCCAACCATTCCTCAACACGCTGCACTCCGAGAGAATATTTGTGTATGATCTGTTATTCGGCAGATTTGAAGGAAGTAAAAGCCAATAACGGATGTTTGTGCTATGAAATACCACTGCCCAAGCATATTTCTTCCTGATAATTTTCCGATGTTTGGAACATGCCGCTTTGTTATTATTTTCTTAGTTTCCTTAAAATTGGATAAGAAATACAAAATTTAAAAAAAGTTATCGCGTCAAATCAAACAACCGGTCTTTTTCGTCATTTACAATTGCAAAGTGCATGATGCGTCATCGTTAACCCATTAATAGGCAGCCGCGCGTTGTAACGAAAAGTGCAACGCGTCATTCGCACTGGCGTGCGAACAAACACGAGTATGAAATGATGCAACGTGAACCCTTCCTCATTCTCCGATATCTCGACATCAACACTGAGAAAAAAAATTATTTGGGCTAACCAAGATATTGGTTGGCACAACCAACCACATTTCCTAATTCACGAATAACTCGGCTTATTTATAACAACCAAACAGTAATGGTTGCACAAACTAAGCCTTATTAGTAGGAGCCCTATCAGTTGCGGCAACCATCTACGATTGCTAGGTGAGGTAGCGTGAGGTTCGAATTGTTGATACAACTATTCGAGTGGTGAAGGGCTCTAATCTGGCTAACTTCCATAATGTATTTTGGAGGTTATGTATAAAAAACACGCATCAGTGTTAATTCTTTGATTTATCGCATTTGATTTAAAACATAGTAGTGTTGATACAAGAATAAAAAGTGAAATGTTTTCTTGAGTGGTTTTTGTATTTCTTTTAGCCAACTGTGCAAATATATTTTTCATTTTTGACTTGTAGAGTTCCAGTTCAAACACTCCGCAGCAAACAGGTTTTGCAAGAATCTAATTTTTTTCGAAGGAAGACTTTGCCTGGTTCTGAAATGAAAATTCCCTTCGCAAGTTCTGTCGCAGAAGAATTAACCTTTGTACCAAGTTTTTTCTTGCATAGTAATTATTTTTTTAACAAGTTCTGCGAGGTAATCTGTAATGATGATTTTTATACTTCAATTTGACAGAGTCCTGTAAAAGGAGTTCAATCTTTTAAATCCAATACAGACTAGCGCAATGTAAAATATAGAAAAAGTTCTAAATAAAAAGTAATATTAGCATCGATGAACTTGTCTACAGCAAAAAGTGTCCCCTTGTAAAATATTTCACTTTTTGTGATAGCCTAGTACTATTATATTTATTTAGGAATTTGCGAACAGCAACCGTTCGGCGAGGGAAGTGTGGTTATACCGGTATGTGTACACTTGACTATAAATAAAAAATGAAGATCACTTGCAATATCTTAAACGCTAGTAGCCCCTTTATACGTAAAGTATGAAATTTCTCACTTACTAATAATTTCTTATTAGCCGTTTGTTGCCTCGATGGATGTCTTGGATACAATCACACATTGCCGAACCACCCGCGCACAAAAAGAGTATTGTAAAGTTATTATTGTTATTATTATTATTATTAGCATTTCCCCCTGCCTGCAGGCATTGCGCCTATTGCAGGGTCGGCCCGGGTCAGTAGCCAGTCCCCCCTGGGGACCTGGTCCGGATTAGTAACCAGGCCCCCATGCGGCCGCATCCGACTTTCCCCCTCTACATCGCATTTGCCATGGCATTGCTGCCATGGGCATAGGAAAACTGCGGAAAACCTATGCCGATGTAGCCGGTCTCGAGTTCGCCTCACGGCACCGAAGCTACGTCACGTTTCGTCGAGAACGTAAAGTTAAAATATGTATTTTATATAGTATTGTAAAGTTAAAAAGTGTATTTAAATAAAGTCTCAAGAGTATGTCGTATTGGATGGTTTAAAATTTCGCTAATACTCTGGTTTCAGTATTAAAAAGGGATTCAATGAATTTCTCAAGTGTTCCGTATCAAAAAAGTATTCAATGAATTTCTCAGGTGTTAAGTACCAAAAAAGTAGACAATGAATTTCTCAGGTGTTCAGTATCAAAAAAGTATTCAATGAATTTCTCAGGTGTTAAGTATCAAAAAAGTAGACAATGAATTTCACAGGTGTTCAGTATCAAAAAATTATTGAATTAATTTCGCAGGTATTAATACTTTTGTGATACGGAATACCTGTGAAATTCGTTTAATACATTTTTAATACTCAAACCAGAGTATTAACGGAATCTTAAACCGTCCAATACGACATAATCTTGAGACTTTCTATTTACTTTTATAATAATTTTTTTTTTTTTTTGCGCGGACATATTTATTCGACAAGCAGTACTTTACGACACTAGTGGGATAAAAAGATTTTCCGACTTATGCAGGCGAACTCCGTTTCTCGCACCAAGTGAGATAAAAACAATAATATTCGACGATATGTTTCGTAATTAAAAGGTCGATTGAAGACGAAAAATGAAAAGGGTGAAAGTTCACGATAAGGATATCGGCAGACCGTCTGAACTTCAGAAGCATGTTTCGCAACATCGGAAAAAGTGTACTACCACTTTTCAACTGTTAACTTTCTACTGAAATGTTTTACGGTCGTAAAAAAATGTTTTATTCATTCTACTAAGAACTTTTGTACATTACTAATTTTACACAACAACGGTCAGATATATAATTCAACAAATAACAAATTTTATCATTTCTTATTAAAAAATGACAAAATAACTTTTATTTTACAACAAAAAAAAACTCAAAGACAAATTTGCAGACACTCATATTTTCACAATAAATATATTTATAGATTCACTAAATGCAAAATCATGAAAATAATGTACTAAAAATTGGGCAAAAAAAAAGTGTACATTTTTATGCGGAAACGGTAGGTAATTGTGACGAAATTGTATAGGAAGTCAATGTTTATGTAAAACAAATCGTCAAGTTTGCTAAGTCTATTATATTAGACTGTCCATTTTGTCGCAATTTTATATACATCATTTAGTTCATGCTCTGTTTGTCGGATGAGTAATTCTATGTTATTGAAATATCAAGTGTACTTAAGCGTCACATTTTGTGATTGTAACTTTTAATGGAATCTACGATCAGCGATGTACGGAGCAGCCGTTATTATTTTCTCTGCTGCGTGGCCGCGACTCGACTCGCTCCGCTTTCCTTCCCTTGACAATAAAATAATTATGCTCACTGCGCCGAGTAACTCTCTGCTTTCTCCGGCATCTCGAAGCTCGCGTTCTGTCAGAGCGAGCATTGAGAATTGTGTCCGAAGCTTCGTGTACGCGAGTCGCATTAATTACACGATAGCTTGGGCACATATATATATATATATATAGATTCGTTCGGCGACTACCGATCACGCGACAACAGCGCTGGGCGTCGAGTGTGCAACGGGAGATAAGAATTTATAGTAGCAGTAGCATCGACTGCTATGGAATTTGTACTTTACACGCTGGAGACGACAGGCATTTCATATTTAAACGAATTAGCAATAATTAAAAAGAATAACAAGTGTCGAGAGGACGAAGAGCCAAAAAACAAATTACTATAAGCAGACATACGACCCAAAATATGAAATTGCTTCATTCTAGAATTCCTATATTCCATAGTCGATAGTCGCGGCAATGATACTCTTAAGAATACAGAAAAATAATAAAATTCTACTGAAAGGGTTTTTACGGAAATTGATTAACAGGTTTAAATATAAATGAAAAACATTTTTTGAGGGCACTATTTTTTTGAAAACGGCGACCTATAAAATAGAGTTTAACAGAAAAATTATTCCGAGTTTTCATGTATAATAGTTTCCGGGCTGACGTTATGTTGGCAATACAACATTTTTAATGAAAATTTTATAGTAGTTGCATAGAAAACAAGTAATAGAGGTTACCTACCGCATTTTTTTCCGGATATATCGAAGGGAAAGAGAGACCAACGTAGAAAGTGGAGAAAGGGCTCGTTTCGTGCGCTCTACCCAAAGTTTCAAATTCCTGCCACCAGAGCGCTCGATGCGGCGATAACGCCGATATTTATGGTGCATTGATTATGATTATTACTCGACACTCTGCTTATGCTGAAGAGCATCACGCGGTGCTCGTCGGAGTCTCGCTGTTTGAGAACTGGACGAGAGCACAGGCTAATTACCAGTCATGAATCAGGGCTAGTGCATCGAAGCGCGCTACAAACGAGGAATGTTCATCGCTTCGGTACATCCTGCCTCGTCGCTACCCTCCAGCGGCAAAAATCGGCGACGAGATTAATGCGAATTCCACAGCTGTATCTCACCAATCATCTTAATGCTTTATTCGTTCCCCACGCTATCTTTATGCTTTCGCTGTAAAGTATACAAATTTCCAAGTAAATATTTCCTGAACGACACGAACGAATTCAACGACATGCGAATTTAGGGCAAGCGATTTTATTATTAGACGATTATTGGACAGTGACTTTATTTTTTATTCACGATCAACGGGTTGTTGATCCCGCTATGATCTCAATACTTGCAAAATCGTCCGCAGGAATTCCCTGTTGACCTAAAGATAAGATTGCGGAATTAGAGACATCACTTGTTTGCTTTGTAAGGATCAATATCCTTTAAGTTTCTGTCCAGAAATATGTTCAAAAATTTTTGAGTATCCAATGTATACAATAAATAAGTAAATATTCACATTCAATTTTGTTGGGATTGATTTGGATTAGGATTAAATGTTATTTAGCCTGTTTTGGAATTATGCAAAAATCTGATTATATTACATAAATCATTATCATATTACCTTAAAGGTCAATTATTTATAAACGGAGGATCAGGAATTCTCCGTTAAATTAGGGAAGGAACATGCAGGATGTGTTTGTAATTTGAAATAAAAATGTATGAAGGAGGGGAGACATCGATAACGACGCTGACGAGGAGGAGAATAGTCTGAGTCGAGAAAATCCGAGGGCCACAAAGCGGCGCTCTGACTTACAAACACTCTCGAAACAAATGGGTCGTTCATTAGCGGGCAACGTTGTGCATTGTCGTCCGCGCTACGTTCGCTCGGCTCGGTTATGCGCTTTGAAAATTCAATTCTCTCGCGAGAATGCTCTGGCGTTTCTTTCTGCGCGCTGGTTTGTCAGCACACCGAGAGAAAATCGACGCAAAATTTTACGAAGCAATGAGTCACTGTTCCACTTTTACCTTGCTTGAGAATATTGGTAAAACGGATACACAGAATTTTATGTATGGATATATATATATATATATAATTCGTTCGATCATACGAGAGATAAAAATAAATTTGATTGTAGAAAAAAAATGCTCTTTTTTCTGCGTGTTCGAACACACAAATGATATTAGATTCAAATGTTTTTTGTTTTTTATTATAGCAAATGAAAGAGCATGCTATGTTTAGAATTTCCATTTTTACACAAATCAGTGCATTCCTTTTATGTTACAACTAATTTATAGTAGAACGTGTGCGCGAAAATTGAATCACGATTACCATGCATTTACGGGAAATAAAGAAACTTAAACACAAATAAATTATTATTGGTTTTATGGAAGAGACATTATAAGCACTTTTTTATTCAGCTTCATTAGCCTGTCGCGATTAGATGTACGTTAAAAAAACCCAACGTGTTAAAAAAGTCTGAAAACGATCGAAGTGTTGACATGAATTCGTAGTTCATTATATCATTGCTTTTACTCCCGTAAAATGTATATACAATTGTAACGAATAGACCTCTCTTGTCTTGTAATCGTCTTTATTCTATTAGTTGGGAGAGTGCACAGTAATTAGATGTTGGTTGGTTGAGATGTGATTTAGAATTAAGGTTCTCGGGCGTCTCGTGGGCCTTCCGATCGCGCTGCTCGCGATAAGGGTTACCGTGAGATTGCTGACCTTAGCAATTCCACCAACTAAGATGACGGCATATTAAAGATACCATTACACAATTCTAATTAATAACCTGTAAAATACACATCTTTTTTTTTCTTAATTCTTCAATTTTATTTCCTCGGTCGTGAGAAGCCGCATTCGGTTGCCTGCAGAAACCCTTCGACGGTGAATAATATCTCGTAACGAGTGCACTTGTAACTAATTTCCGGAACGATTATCTTTCGTAACATTGAGCTTGTGTATCCGGAATAATAGGCATTTTAGGTGACTCCTATATGCAACGTGTGACATATATATATATATATGATCACGTTTCCCTGCTGCTGCCGACGCACTCAGTCATTTCACACGATAGCTACATGTGGGCATTATATACACGATTATGTGCATAACATGTACACGTTGGCATGACCGCTCCACTGATCCGATTAGGGGAAGCCCCCATGTAACTCTCTCGCCTCGGCGCATACGCGCGCCCTCCACACGCGTGCCACACTACAGTTATCGCTGGACGAGCAAAGAAACGGCAACAGCGTGAAGCGAAAAGCCGATAAAGATGCTGCCGTGACAGACTCACCATCGGCTCCCGTGGTAAGCTAGGAACTAACCTGAAATTGGTAGTCTTAAAAGGTCGTCCGTATAGGATTTTCTGTAAAAGCAAATTTTCGTTTGTTAAATACACAATATTTATTTTGTTTTATATCATAGGTAATTCGGAAAATATGTGTTTTTACGTACGAAGCAAAAATAAAATTATTACATTATTTGTATTTGCTGCATATTGTCAATTTTCAAATTTGCAAAAACATCGTATAAAAAATAACTTTTTTCTTTCTTTTTTTTTGCTACATTAACGACAAAGGTTTTGTTATCTACAATTTTTATACTTCAGTTAATTGTTTTCACTGCCATCGAATCTATCCTTAATTCATAAACGCACTGCGAATTTTTATAACAGATCATAGTTCCCATAAAAAATGTAATAACGCAGCGAGTAAAATCGAAAAATCGAAGATGTGGAAGAGCAAAATTCTGAAGTTTGGAGTGTCTGGCGGGTACATTTTCATACGTGGAAAAATGTTTGTTCAGAAGAAAATAAAAGTCGTAGACATGCTATATGACAAATTGCACACAAAATAAAAATGCGACCTCTGATCCGTCCTAAAAAAATCAATTATTTGAAAGGCTAATAATATCACCTTAATTGTAACCAGGCAATTATTACAATCCACTAGAAAAATTATCTCCATGTCTCTGTTAACAAAATCTCCAGCTTGTATAATAAATACACCTGATCTAAAAAATCATTTGTTTATATTTGTCCCCGTAGTGAATGTAATTTCTCAATAACACAGCAGAAAACAAAACCAACCTCTATTGTCATAACAAGCGCGGAACAATTCTACAAAGTAATCGTATTTGAGTTGTAAAACTCGTTTCAAATCGATTACCATTCATCAGCATACGAGCATACCACTTCACTTGCTAAGCTTCGAGAATGAATATAACGTAACATACCATTATAAACGTAGTCTGCGAGTGCACTCGCACTCGTTCCGAGTGTGAGAGCTCCGAATGGTCAAGCGTGTCGGAGAACTTCCGATAACGCACGCCCGGTTGCGTGATCAATGGCTCGTTACTTTTTGCAGCAATAATATCCACCGATCTCTATTATTCGTGAGGCAATGTCATGCGATTTCTATCTCCTCGTATTGTGATTGTGCAATACCGGTTTCTGTTTTTTTTTTTTTTTTTTTTTTTCTTCCTTCTTCCGGCGTCCGGACTTTATCCCCCAATCCAAAGACCCTGAAACCATTTCAAGGCCAAACAATCGATCGCCCATACAACAGCGGCGGTTGTACTGCGCGTGAAATGCGGTAGTGACCGTAGAAATCTCCACGTTTTTTCCCTCTCCTCCACCTCCTTGCAGATCCCGGAAGACAGTGCAAACAGTGAAAATGTGTTGCCGATTTCGCAATCGCAATGCCGAGGTATCTGCTGAAAGCATAGCGAAGAAAACGTAACTGGTTTGAAGCTCGCGACCTCAAACATAGCCGTGACAGAAAATGCAACAATTAAATATCATGGGGAAACGCGAGAGCCTTAAACAAACGGTTTTTCGTAATTTTCCCTTAAAGTTTTCACGTTATTGATAAAAATTGTGGAAGATTCAGAATCAGCGGAAAATTTCCCATCCGATAGGCTTTTTAAATTTCGCGAAAGTCGTTTTTTTTTTTTTTTTTTTTTTTTTTTCCCTCGTTAAATAGAACTCACCCAGACGAAAAGTTATGAAGTTATGAAATGTTAAAAAATTGGGGTATTGAAGAAAGGATATTAGCAGCTCCAACTTAATCGATTCTTAGTTGGTTTATTTTTTACAAAGCCTTAAAAAGTTCTACTTAACGACATGTTGATGCGTTATCTTGTTTGACATATTTTCGACGACAATCCAATGCCACGTACCGATGTTCCTAGTCCTCGTTCTAGTATTTTTTTTCAACGGCCTCGACTTCTTTGAGAGACAAATGCGACACTTCAAGATTCAGCCAGTAAAGATAACAGAACTTCTATAACAATATTTTTGCTTAATTTTTCACGGTCAACGTGTGACGCGGAAGGAACCTTTAATGCTTACTTCCGTCGTCGTTCATACCAAGTATAATAAAGCTCGACGTCAACGCCGCTTATCTAGTCGCAAATATACGTACTGCGTTGATAAATATAGATATCCGGGAATAGATAACTGGAGGATATATTTAGAATAGAATAAAGAGAGCAATCTTAGTAAGGCGAACAGCTGGACCCTTCGTGAAATGTACACGCGCTGCACATTGGAAAATATGGAGTGTTAGTTGAGGCGGAAGTGATGTAAAAAAACCAACAGCTGGAGTACGAACAGCGGAAGAAAAATTAATTTGACAATTAGTGGTTGCCCAGAATATTAAAAAAAAAATAATGAGTTGGCTGCATTAATTTGACATTTGAAGACTAATAAATACATTTTTTTTTTTTTTCATTTATGTGACTATTTTCACATTCACTTCAACTATTTATAATTATTGGATACTTACAAAAACTGAAAAATAAATCGTCGTCTTTTTTATCTTTCATTCACTATGTATAGTCGATAATACGATTAATTATTGTCTCGATCTGATTACAGAACTCTTTTGGGAGACCAGACTCAATAGTGGCTGCTGAAACGCTGGCGAATCACGTACGCTGCAACCGTTCCTTCGTCCACGAGGTTTTTCAGGCGCAATTTCGCTCGAGTCTCACGTGCCCGCGATGTCAACGACAATCCAACACCTTCGATCCGTTTCTCTGTGTCTCGGTGCCTGTGCCACAGCACCATCGCCAGATAAATCTCTTCGTCAACGTTCTTTACACGTCGCAACAACCACGACAAGTGAGAATCGGGGTCAGCGTTAATCAGGCTGCGAATGTCAAAGAGCTTAGGGAGATTCTTGCCAGCGATACCGGCATCGAAGAGAACCATATGCTGCTCACGGAGATTCACGATGAAGGTTTCCACAGGTAAATTAAACAATCAAAATGAATAAATTGAAAATGCCCATGCGTTAATAGCGACTTCGGTATAAGCATCTCAATTCTAAGTAAAATTCTTTCTTCAATGTACACCAGGGAAATAGATGTAAAATTTGATGGTATATTGTGTTTAATTATATACACTATAGTAAAAACAAGGATGTTAATTGATAAAATTTTATGTGAGTTAGAGCAAATCGATTTATTTTGACTAAAAGTTGAATACAAATGGAACTTTTTATAAATTCATTCCAAATTCGACACCGTTCCTCCTTTAATACAGTTTTATTTATCAAAAATTATTTCGCTCTATAGTCCTATAGAAATTTCTGGATGTTTGAGATATTCGAAATTGAAAATTACAAAGTCTAATGCTACGTAACTTTGAATTTTGAATGCCGGCCACATACACACACACAAATAAACACATAGATACTCACGCAAAAATACACACAAAAAAAAAGTTTCTTCGGTGACGAAACAAGAGCAGAAATTCAGGAAATAATACGGGCTTCGATCTCCTCGATTATTTTTAAAAATTCGACTTATCGATGTATTTCTGTTTTCGCAGAACTTTCTCGGATTGTCAGCCACTCTCGGTGATAACAGAAAACGATCCTCTCTACTGCATCGAGTTGCCCCAGCTGAAAGAGCCAACGGAGCAAGCCTACATTTTGCTAGTTTGGGTGAACGTCTTGGTAAAAGGAGATTTACGTGAGCGCTTCGGAAGTCCCTACACGATGCAAGTATCCCGCGAGACATCTTACGAGGATTTGCAAAAATTGTTGCTCAAAGAGATGCACACGACATTGAGCGACGACGTCCTGACATCGTCTCAAAATCCGGGCCTATTTAACATCCGAGTAGCAGATCCAGCCTCTACGCCTATACAGGACGAACATCCTTGCATAGATCCTTGCGTAGAACATCCCCTTTACACCGAACAAATAGAACAAGCATTGGCCCTTTGCGCCGAGGATTCGGGTCCACAGCACGTAAAGCTTGTTTTAGAATGGGACGAATCAACGAAGAGCAAAATAATTCAGGACGACAGCGACCAAATAGAAGAACACGCGAGCGTAAAACAGCTGAAAACAAACGCGGAGTTAGGTGGAGCTGTCACATTAGAAGAGTGCTTCGATCTCTACACACGAGCGGA
This sequence comes from Clistopyga incitator, assembly GCA_947507545.1. NCBI lineage: Eukaryota > Metazoa > Arthropoda > Insecta > Hymenoptera > Ichneumonidae > Clistopyga > Clistopyga incitator. The sequence continues at coordinate 10,611,375 of OX382176.1, forward strand.
AATTCTCGGTGCAGAAGATGCTTGGCATTGTCCATATTGTAATAAGAAGCAGGAAGTCGTTAAAAAACTTGGACTTTGGTCACTTCCGGATATACTCGTGATTCATCTAAAGCGCTTCCGTCAACAATCGCGGCAACGCTCGACGTCGAAATTAACGATGCTCGTTGATTTTCCGCTATACGGATTTGACATGACCCCGCATTTAGCTCACAGCGCATCTTCGGCGCATAACAACAGCGTCGCGACACTCGGAGGGCTCGGATGGTCGCCCTGGAAAAAGCCCAGACCGCGGCAACAAAATTTACCAAAGTACGATGAAAATGTTTACGATTTGTATGCCATTTGCAATCATCATGGCCAGGATTTACAGGGAGGACATTATACCGCTTTTTGCCGAAATCCTTATGACACTCAGTGGTATTGCTTTGATGATACGAGAGTAGAGGCCGTTACCGACACGAATCTCATTACTAATGCGGCCTATATGCTGTTCTATCAGAGACGAGGATTGTCGTATAATTCGACCGCAAATTCTTCGGCTGCTTCGACGAGCTCCGCGGGATCCGGTCTCGACCATTGGGTTTCGAAAATGCCTCCTTTTCACTTCAATAACAAGAATGCCAACAACGTTACGAACAACAAACAGAGCAAGTCACAGGAGGTTCTCTGCCAGGAAAAGATCGTCGAGGAGAAAAATTTGAATAACTTCAACAGGGGATGTCGCAATTACGCGACTCTCCAGCCCAGCAAAAGAAACGTTGCCACGGAAACCGATACCGGTGAGATCGATCATTATTCCGACGACGAGGCGCCTTCGAGACGAGAGTGGGTTAGTCTTGACATCATTTTCACCATAGTTTTAGTTGTACAATTATTTTCTATGTTGAGGAATTTCAAGCACAAGATTGTGGTCTTTACAAATTAATAACTAAGATTTTATCATGTGTAATCGCCTTTAAAAAAAAAATCCACATGATTATTTATTACTTCAAAAGATGCAATAGTAGCATAGAAATACATGGAGAACGCTCCTGTTTGTGTTTTAATTGCAAATTTCATGAGTCAAACATCTCGATATAAGAAGGATAAAATATGCAATGGATACAGTCACTTTTTTCATACACATCGTGCGATAAGCGTGATTTCATCTTCCCAGTTTAAACCAAGATTGAAAAAAATTGCAATTGTCTTTCGTTAAATAAAAATCAAGAATCCATTTCCAATGGACCTCCGCATTTTGTAAAATATTCTCGTGAATTGACTGACTAAAATTTTAGAAGTTCGTTAACCATATATTCGACAAAATCATCGGTATAGAAATAATCAATTTTTTCATAATCTTTTTCAATTACACTTTTTTCCCGTCTACAAAATTCAATAATGGACAGTCCAACTGCCTTATGGCATTTTCGGTTTTATCTGTGTACGAATCAATAAATAATCTCTACAGAAACTAAATAATTGCCAGTTATTCAATTAATTTAAGTATGAGATAGTATTATCCTTTAACTCCTGTTTCTTTCGTTTGCTTTCAGGCCTCGCCAAAACCTGTGAGGAAGACGTCCTCGATCACCTTGTCGCCTCACCTGCCGCCGGCAATAATTCACGATCCGAGTAGTAATCCGGACACAACTGTGATACACGAGTCGACATTGTAACACACGATCTAAGCCAGATTCTGTAAAATAGATTTCTGGTTCAGAAGAATTGTGCCTAAAGCCGTGGCTGCGTCACGGCGAAACAGACTCAAAAAAAAATAATGAAAAAAATAAACGTTTCATAAGTGGCCAATGTCCGTAAAAAATATCTCGTGACAAACAAAATGCGTCCGTCAACCGGATACGCTCGATAAAACAATTAGCTCAGTATGTCTCTGTGTATTGTGCGCTGAGACTCTATATTTATCGCAGATTGTTTTGTATGTCACGAGACGAAAAAAATGCGAGCAACGAGAGATCTCAAAAATGATTTTATGATCAAGTTTTGTTTTCGCTAATCGCAGCGATATTCACCTCCTCTCGATTTTCTTAATCGAAACACTCGCATGGCATATTCAGTGAGACTTTACTTCGTCTTTAGATAATGTTTTTTCTACGCGTATTGTTGCGAAAATGTGTAAGTGTGCCTCTGTGTGTGTGTGTGTGTGTGTGTGTGTGTGTGTGTGTGTGTGTGTGTGTGTACAGGCTGAGCCGTTATTACGAAGACGATGCTGTTTCATCTTCGTTCGTATGACTGCGATGTGTTTGTAGTTAATTTCTGCCACTTTCGGCAAGCAAACAGTTGAAAATAGTTATAAATATGAATATGAAATACCGTTTGGAGATCATCTATACCATTTATACAGAAAAACGATGAAAAATATAGACGTTCGATGAGACATATATATATATTTAGCCTAATTCTCCGCGGAGTGTCCAGAAAAAATACTAATAATAAACGGAGGCCGTTTAGCTCCAAAATATGAAACGCATGTTTCGAACGTGCAACGAAATCTTGCACGAAAAACCAAATCTGGTGAAGACCAAGATGAAAAGGTTCCATTATTTTCGAAATTAATGAATCTATTGGTTTATCACGGATAAAAATTGATATTCCGTTTTTTTAGAATATCATAGTTTATTTAAGTTTATGTGAGACATTTTTTCGTCGGTACTTCTTTTCCAAAGAAAGTTTTGAATCATTAAACAAAGTATTTTTCGTGATTTCTGAATTATTACTATTTTTATCTTCGAGAATATAACAATCATCTGATTTAAAAAAACTCTTTCATAGAAAGAGTCAAAGATCTGAAAGCAAATTATGTATATAATTGTTAATAAATATTCAGACTGATTATGATAAATATCAGAGTGTCAAAAAAATGATAAACTGACAAAAATGTCTCATGCACTTTATTTACCATAAAAAATCCAGGCAAATTCATTTAAAATGCTACGAAAATCGAATTGAATGAAAAATCAGTTTTATCCCGCATTTCATTATTTTTCATTCCACGGCATTTTTGAAGGAAACTATGTGAAAAAATATGCTTTTTTCATTCCCACCGAAATATTTCTCCTTTTTCTCGTCAATACGAATAAAAAATAGTAGTTCCACTTTTTCAATGAAAAATAACCAGATTCAATTCGAAATTAATGAAACGGTATAAAAATTGGTCGATCCTCGGCCAGTTTTACTTTTAGCTTAGCACAAGTATGTGACAATAAGCGTGTGTCTCCGTTGCTCGCGAGAACGAGTCTTATGTGAAATTGAAAAGAAAGAAATGACATAACAAATTTCAGGCCTTGACCCTCTGTCTTTCTTTCTCCTTTCTCGAGTTCGCTGACGATAGTGGAAATAAAAAAAGCATTCTTTTTTCTGGACACTGTGTATAGTTGCTGGTCTTGCGACTGCCAAAGTCTGGCGTTCGGTCTTTAGTCTCAATATTTATATATATATTGTATTTGTATCACCCACTAGTGGCCTTAATCTCGCAAATTGATGTACTCGTTAAGTGATGAGAGATACACAACATAAATACATACATGCATACTCACACATCAATATTTTGCATTGGTATAAATATCAATCTGATTGAACGAGAGTTTTGAGAACCTCCAAGCGATTGGCACCGTTAAGGGGAAAATGAGAATTTATATAATCGTATGGGAATTTTTTATGCAATAATTCGTGCATTAAATTTTCAAAGCAATTCTAAAATACTTGTATATTTAGACTTGTGCTTCGACTTCATTTTTTTCCCATTCTGCACAGTTTTATGAGTAAACCGGTAGACCACATATTTTTGAATATTCTTCAGATGTTCAGTGATTTGAGATCGATTTAACGTTAAGGAATTGCCAATATTTTTAAAAGTGACTTCTAAGAAATTCTTAAATCAAAAGTTCGCCAATTATTCTACAAGAAAAGAAATGGCAAAAGGATACATTTTGTTCACGACTGAAAATTATTTCAGATTTGTTATCCTATTGGTTTTCTCAAAAATTCGTTAAGTATAGAAACGGGGGAAAAATATTGTCGATAACTGGAAGTCGTTAGATGCTTTTAGAAACTAGCAGAAAATTCTTTACTTCAGAGACCGACGGTAATTTTTATTTTATTTTTTTCGTATTATATTCGCAGCCAAACAAGTGAGACAAGCTTCAAAGAATATCTCTTATTTTTAATTATCGCCCTTAAAATCATTACCCGCAGATTTTGCACAAAAAATTCCTATAAAAATATGTTTATTTTGGAAATAGAAATTTTTCACAGTGTGCCGAAAGTCATTGACGATAAGCGCGCGATATACTAGAAGAAAAATCGCTAATTCTTAATCCACATATAATTTTACATTAGAAAACTGGTAAAGACTGTCCGTAAGCTTCCGGTACTAATTAGACTTTCAAATTCATGACTTTGACTCGTCTGGCCGAACGATAAGATAACGACCTGTGTGTCAGAGCAAATAAGAGAATTTAATAAATACGGGAGAAAAAGATTTTTTTTTCGCGCGATTTTTACTTAGTGATATATGATCATACTATGCATATATCGTTTGTTACAGTGATTTTGATTTTTGCGTTGCAGGTACAAAGACTCGAACTACTATCGACACTTATTTTTTTCCTTTTCTTCGAATTATTTAATACTCCTTGTCCAGACTCTAATAATCATTCCAAGTAGAATTTTTTAGGCCACGAGATAGGAAGAGAATAAAAGCGCGATACATTTGGAAGGTTTATACATATATATATATATATGTACATAAGCTATACATATAGATATATAAATATATGTAGCAAGTGTAAGAATATTTAAGTTATTTCAAGAGCAACATTTATATTACTAGTCACACACATCGTGGACATAAAGCGCACGCGTTCGGGAAGATTTTTAACAAAAAATGCAGAGACAAGAGAGCAATACAAAATGAGGAGGATAGGAACTTTTGATAAAAATTAAAAAGCCCCAGGAGTACGCAAAATGAAAATAAAAAATTACTCAAAATCATATTTGGGTAAAATAACTGTCCATAATTAAATAAAAGTGCTACAATTATTATTTCGCTTAATAAAAAAATCTTATTATTGGCCTTTCAAGAATTATTGAAAATTATTTGAATCTCCAGTTTCAGTAATTAAATGAGAGCGGTATTTTTTTTAACCATGAAACCTGATTCGCGATAATATTGGAAAATCTTATTATTGCTCTTTGTTAATAATTATTAACAGCTTTTTAAATTAAACAAATATTTTGGCGACGTTCTTATTCGAATTTTGTTTATTCCTGAAGAAGATCTTAGAACGTTGAAATACCTGCAGCTATTGGAGAAAATTCGTAACATTTTCGTTCAGAAGTTCTGTAATTATACGTTAATCGACTGAAGAATATTATCATTATTCATTAGTATCGCTACCGTTTATTATTTTATCTGTTTTTAAATTAATAGAAAATGTATATAACCGAATGCAAGCCTGTGTCGTTGTGTCTGCTCCGTTGAATTTCATTGATAATCATTAATCTCTTCCCGCAAGTATAAATTGTACAATGCCCGAATCTTAATAATAAACAATTTTATTCCTGTCTCAGCGTTTCATTCGTCTACTCATTATATAATTTAGTGGTTTCCTAGAGAAAATCCTTACATATGGTATCAAGGACTGGACGCTTCTTGCTATTAGCAGTCAATTAAGTAGATCGCAGTGTGATAACGACGTTATTAATCGAGCTTTGGCTGATATAAGCTTCATATTTGGGCCAAAATTTTTAGTCCAATGAACACCATTGTTTTTGTTTAAAATATAAAAATTATACACTATAGTATCATTTTAAAACTGCGTATTAAATCTCTTTCAATTTATTACCATAAAACAATGAAAATTGAAGTGACAGCCAATTCGACCAATCCGCACCACTATTTCCCCATGAATTTACATGGATTTCATTGAATGCTGCCCTAACTGTTTTTAATAATTCGTAATGATTTCCGAGCAAATCCAAAAAAGTTTCCAAAAAATATTCTGTTTTTTAACGTATACGAATAAAATTCATTGGTTTAATTTTTTTTTAAAGCTCGGTATAATTATTCTACTTCGGAATTATTACAGCAAATTTATCATTAATGTCAATTCTCAATTAGGAATGCAGCCAGCACTGAACTACGTCAGACTCCAAGGCACCGATTCATAAATAATGCAATCTGCAACTTGGTATTCCGACAACGTAAGGCTAAATTCAGCCGATTCGATCATTCGCATTACAGGTTTGTCAGCATAAACAATGAGATATCGTAAGATAAGTCGATGATTTCATTTACCACTCCCCTCGAAATTTATTCATAACACTTTGGCTTTATTAATCCGATTTTTTTTTCACATGAGTATCAAAGTAAATATTAATTTACGAAATCCTTCTTAATGAGGACTTTGAAATATTACCCAAATTCATTGATTCAAACATCATCAGTTTCGAAAAAACTTCCAACACCTTAAGCGAAACTTAACGAAAAATTGTACAATTTTTAACAAGCCCAATAAAAGCGCATCCCCCTAAAAAAACCTTATAATCTATAGAAATAAATAATTCGATATCCCTTTGTGCGTCATATTTCAGCGAGAATTATGCAATTTTTATTTAGCCCCATACAAAAAGCAATGCCTAAATGCAAGCAGTAGAAGCAAAATTATCCGAATTGACATTTTTAGAAAAACAGTACATTCGACGAAAATTTCGTTAACGCGCATGAAAAAAATCATTTTCGATCGCCCTAATTAATGAGCAATCCCCACGATAATCAGTGCGATTCTCTCGGTCTATATTTTCGGAAACATGGCGCTGAAGGATAGCGTCTCGCTGATTGGCGATGCCGGTGTCTCCGAACTGGAGGCCCCCCTCCCTCTGCGTGTGCGGAGAGTCCTCACTTCTCAGTCGAGCTCGAGGCTCCGTGGTGCGTGGTTCGTGTGTCGCGTTATCGAGTGTACAAACCTTTGGATTTCTCACTGAAAATACAAGGTACGTAATACCCATAACATGTGATACTCCAAACAACTCTGCGGATTCTCCTTTCCACCCACCCCAATAAACCCCGTGATAACTCCATAAAAACGTCACAAGTCCTCTCGAAAATATCCGAACAAGCGTCATAATGACAAGAGAGTCCTTTGGACTCTCGAGGCGAATCGAAACGAGCTCTACAAAACCCGCACCACTATTTCCCCATGAATTTACATGGAAAAAAGCGGCAGTAAACACCGTATCCTATCTACGGCCTTCCAACTCCATTACACTTTTTTTTTCAACTTCTGTATTCCATCGCTTTGTTTTTTTTTAATCTTTGTTAGTCCTAATCCTACACATGCCCCTCTATACATATCGCTTCATACGGATATGTATGTATATGTCTGTATGCTAATGTGTGTATGTATGTGTGTGTACGTGTGTGATGCATATAATGAAGCTCGCGGGTCGCAAGGAACTTCGATAACACTACGTATACGCTGTGGAGATTATCCCGAGTCGGGGAACTAATCTGCAACAACAGAAACGAGCAAACGAAACAGAGCGAGGGTCCAAGTCGCGCCGCTCCCTGCGAAGCGGAAGAGCGAGAGAGAGAACGTTGGTGGCGCTCGCGGCCGCCTTTCGCGTGTACTTCTCGGGTCTCGGGGATCGATACACACGATGGAGACACGCGCGGACACATACACAAGACGCTTGGGTGTCGGTGTGTGGGTATACGTTCGTCACTCGGTCTCTGTTCCTCCAGTCAAAGGGTATACGCGTTTGAAACACGCGCGCACCCGGCTGTACAGTAGAGAGACGTGGGCATGGCAATCGTTTCTCGTACAGGATACCACTACTGTGTGTGCGCGTAAGTGTTGTTGCCTGCGGAGTGCGTGCCGGTATATAAAAGAGGGAAAATTGAAGGTGAGAGAGAGAGAGAGAGAGAGGGAGGAGAAATTGAAGCGCGAGAATTCGCAGAGGGTGCAAAAGTGGCCTGAAGGGCGCGAGAGAGCGGCGAGAGGGTGGATCGTGGTACTCGCGTTGCAGTCTGGTGGAATTTCATTTTTCAAAATAATGCAAGAGATGGGTTTTTTTATAGGCGACAATATTTCCAAAATTGGTTTGTCAACGTTTGCGGTGTTTTGTAATGGGGTTTCCATTGTAATGGAATATCGGGGGCGGGGGTTAATTGGACAAAGAGAAAAATTGGTGACGAATTGGTGTCTACGTAGATTCGCCGCTGGCGAGTAGGTTCGCAAACTTCGGAAGGGCGCGACTGAGTCACGAGAAGGCGCATCGCGTCGGTGGGCTATCTGTGAATATTTTTTTATTCGACTCTTTTTTAAATGTCAATGCTTCAGACGATATGCTGCTTTTTTTTGGGATATCAATTTTCGAGAACATTGTTTTTGTTGTTTTTTGCGATTTATTGGCATATAAATAATCGTAAAGTGTGTTACATCGTTGACTTTTGGATCACTGCAAACAAATGCGCTTTTGAAAAATATTTACATTTTTTTTTACGGAAGAGCGAAAATGATCGGCGCGAGAGAAAAATGAGATAAAATGTACAGAGTTTGTTGATATTTGGTTTTGCAATATTGGCGCATATACACCAATTGTAGCCAATGTGTGTGTGTATTTTTTTCTACTTTTTTTTTAGATAAATGAAATGTACTTCATTGAGTTTTTTTAAGCAGACTGAGTGTTTCGACAAAAAAAAATTAGATACTGATCTATTGATATTATTGTATTGATATTGTGACGAATATCTGAAAAGGCTAGATATAAAATGGTTGAATTGAAAAGGAACGCCCCATATGTAGAGAAAAAGCTCTTAAACAAAAAACGCAGAAAGTTTCTCAAAGAAGCACTGAAGTTTAGTTAATTACAACTAATGAATCTGAGAGAAATAAAGTGGCTCACTTGACATAGAGTGTCCAATATATAGGCCTACTATACGTAGATTTAATATACGCGGGACGCGGAAAAAGAATGTCGGAGACCGAGGAGGAAAAAGTGAGAAAAAGCACACGCAAAGAGAAAAACATGCTTTCTACTGGGAGAATAAAAAAAGAAAAAAAAATAGTCACTACTGTTGACGCGGCGAGACGTCGGTGATGTCGGCGGGGACCAAAAGCGCGACGGAAAACCGAAAGAACTGCGATTGTGGAATGGTTTGCCGAGGGTGCATTTTATCAGACTGCACACCCGTTTTGCATTAATATTGAATGTGAAAATCGTTGAACCAATGAAATATTTATCATCCATAAGCAACATATTCAGCCACAGGGACTTTATGCAATACTACGAGTAGAAACGCGAATGTGATATATACATTTTGAATCAAATTTCTATTTGAATAATTTATCGCCGGTACAATTGCTTATTCGCCCTTTAGTCGTTTAGTCGTTTGTCATGCGACTAAATAATCGGTAAAATTATCCATGCCAGCGATGAATTAACACAATCCAATCCCCTAAATACTATTTTCTTCGAAATGAAAATCAAAGGAAATATGTACTTTTGAAAAATTTCATTTTTCCGTTCTTATCCATTATTTACAATCGAATTGAAATTTACCATTTTAGTCCAAATCAACAATAGAAAATGTACAACAAATTAAATTCGTAAGCTGTTAATCGAATCGGAGAACGAAATATTTTGTTATACATAGAAATTTTTTTTTTGTCCCATACGTATTTCAATTTCGTATAGCATTTCGTCGAATTCATCACGACATATGAATGCAGCCCCCATATACCGCATTTCTGTGGTTCCTGTCCCTTTTAATTTCAGCCCCGCGTAATCACTCTTCTCGAACCTTTATTATTATCATTGTTATTATTATATACTCGTAACGTCAATATAGGTTGTTAATGTGTGGACCTTCACTGCCCGGTAAAATCGACAATAATGCAAGCGCTGCATTCCATATTTACGACAAAATTGATGTACACTTCCGCGTCTGTTCAATTTAAATTTACTTTATTCTTTTAACATAATATTTTGCAATCTTCAGCATGACACAGTTAATAAGTGCTGTTGCAAAACGTTTTCATGCGTATTTTACGTCCATTAATCTCCTCCCGGTAAAGTCTCGAAGCATATAAATTAACGTTGCGCTACATTAAGCAGTCGGCATTAAAAGTTCGGGAAAACTTGTAGTCTCATGTCGGCGAGCGCAGCGAAAACCCATGGAAGAGTGTGAAAACTTTCTTGAGATTGTTCTAGTGGTAGTACAGCAACAGCAAATATATCAAGTAGTCTTGTTGTCTAATGAGGCCTTTGCAAAGTTTTCGTTGGTACAAATAAAACCCGTTTGTCAGTCGTGTCTCCAGTGATGATATCTAAATTACGCATATAAACAGTTTCGGAATCCATTGTTGTATTTTGTTCACTCAAATTTCAAGACACTCACTACTCTCTGTGTTCTTCACTTTTTCTTGGATTGCAACCGAAGATACGTACACTCGGAGAATTTCTATTAAACCAGACAACTATTGATAGGTAATCCATGTAAAACGTTTTCATGTAACAACATCTAAACAAAAAATCCATAGACAAACAAAAAGCAACGTAGTCGATGCGGATAAACGTATCTTGAAGCGCTGGACTATTCTCCGTAAGGAAACTTCACTGCGGTCTCTATTATTTTGACACCCACCCGAAAATCGTGATGCCGTTTAAGGATACATTAATAACACTTTTTGTTGACATTTTCATAAAGTATGTTCAAGATATTTTCCCCCCAATGCCCTGAAAAATGGCCCCCCGAAGATCGAAACTCTAAACCAATGTTAATTAAAATTATTAGCATCCCCAAAAACACTTATCCAGCGTTGAAAAAAAATATATCAATGACTGATGACTCAATATACTGTTGCCACTCGCTTTCACGAGATCACAAACTAGACCAGCAAACTTGCACTTTCCACGCGTTATTATTACCTCGTAACAGTGCGTGCAAGGGAGAAGAGAAATGGAAAAGCGAAAACGAACGAAATGAGAAGACAAAAAAGGGGAAAAAGAAAGAAAATGGATGACGAACGCGTGTGCCAACGAACCCTGAATATTCATGAAATGCACTCTATGGCTGGTGCACGTAAAATCCTCGCTATTCTCTAGTGTAGATGCCTCCGCTGTTCGAGCCACTCATTGTCCATCGCTCAGTCATTAGCGACTGACACTGTGAAATATTGGCTACTAGCAGACTAAAAAAATACTTTGAGGTAATTCTGGTCGTGACACTCACCCCAGAAGCAATATATATTAGCGTGAACCCAATGAACACTCTTTACGGTTTATTTTATTCTTTTCCTCTCTTTCTCCCTTAATTTTTTTTTTTTTTTGAACGAAACGTGAGCAATACTCTAATACGAGTTCGAGCGTTCGATGATGAGGGAAACAGCGCCAGCCGCACCAATATTATACTGCCATTTTCTCTTGCTGTGCGTGTCTGTAACGAGGGATCGTGCTTTTCGGTCGCTGGACTCTTCCTCCCTTATTTTCCGTGAAGAATATATATATAGATCCAATATATACGAGAGAATAATCGTATGTACACGTTGCACTGGCGGCCAAGAAAATTTCCTCACGCTATCCACAGTCTCGTACTTTCTTCACGAGCACGAATAGAGCGAAGATTGGAATTTTCATAATCGATATTGAATTTTTTACTTCTCAGAGCATTGCAGACCAGGCTCATATTTTATCGCTTTTTTTTTTAGATTCTCTCCTGGGATAAATATTCGGTACGTTTATGATTGGTTGAAAAGCTTTTTAATAAGCGAAAAGAAATGTTTAAATAGCAACAATTACAGCCAAATAAAATGTTTTAATATTCACTGCAACAGTCACTGAAAAAAATATTTTCTCGATAAGTGCGCGCGTTTTCAATAAATACCGTACCATATTCTATAGCTCGGGATATAGGAAGCTTAAGCCATTGGAATTCAACGATGCGTCGAAACGCACGCAGCTGCATCATCGGTATGCGAGGCAACAGTAGCAGCGCGGCCCATTTCCAGAGCGTACGAACCGCTCATGTGAGGCATTAAAACAAATCCATAAAAGTCGTTGCAGTTTTCCGATTTTTCCGGACGCGAAAGTCCTCAAACTGCGATGCTGTAAATTTCAATAAAACGTGCTGCAAACGTGTACATGTGACCTCATATCCCTCGTAACGAGCTGGAAAATATATTTTGCCGCATCTGTTTGCCACATTCACATTTTAACTCGAGAGAGACTCTATTCACTGATCTCTTATGCTGTACGTGCGCATTCGCTACTCTCGAACTGTCGTCTTTTTCCGGCCTCTTTCTCCGACGGCGGAAGCCCTGCAAGCAGGCTGCGACCGACAACGTCTCTGTTTACCGTAGGGATCGACGAGGGATCCTTGTAAATCGCCTCTTTTGCCGAGGGAAGGTCGAAGGGCCGAAGGGGGGAGGGCCATCTGTGCGATCGCTGGTTATCCTGAGGGCCTGCAGACCAAAAACAGAAAGGAAGAGGAGCGTATCGCAAGGACCCAGAATGAGAAGAATCGTGAGAGGATGGAAATGAATAGGAAGGTGGAAAACGTTATCGGAATAAGGAAAGTTTTATAAATTACGTCAACAGGAAACTAAATGCCCTTCTCGAGTTTTAATTTTCTCATTTAATTGATCGAACATTTCCTGATGGCTACACTGATAAAAGATTTTGTTGAGCCAACAAAATGCGTTTTGTTGATTGGAGATTTTGTCAAGTCAATAAACGTTGGTTTCAATTGAATAAATTTTAGTTGACCAAGCAGTGATTCATCGAAATAATTCGTTTATTTGATTTGAACTTCAATTTAGTGAGGACAACCAAACGCAATTTTTCGAAAGGGCTCAGTCCTGCAAACCATAGATTTTGTTGACTCTAATATGGCTTGATGTTCAGTCAATATTATTGTATTTCGATTCATATTGTGCCATACAGTTCATCCAAATCGTATTCGGTACAATTATTACGTTGATTGTAATGTAATTCGAACCAGGGAAATGAAACAACCATTGGAAATCATGCATAGTTCATTCGCCAAGATGGCGTGCTTCGCGGTGAGCAGTTACTAGGGCTACTGCCTTGCCTTGTCGTCATCGATGCTGCACATTTAAGGATTCGCGTCACTTTATTGGCCGTATACGTCTCAAAACGATAGCGCGATGTAAATGAACACCACGTCCAGACAGGCAACAGTGTGCTCTCTCTCTCTCTCTCTCTCTCTCTCTCTCTTTCTCTCTCTCTCTCTCTCTCTCTCTCTCTTTCTCTCTCTCTCGCATAAGAGTTTTCGCGCCAGGACATAAACTTTTTGTTCTGTGGGACTCCCCATATTTCTTCATCTGTCCCTTGCTATCTTCTGCTTTTACTCCTATTATGCCATTTAGACTTTTTAAATCAGCAAGTACTCGGTAGCACAGTCGGTAGCGATAGCGTTGTTAGGAAGTCAGGTAGGCAGGGTCGTAGGTTCGAATGTGGGTATAGGTAAAAAAAATTTTCGACAGAAACCGTTTCCCCCCATCCAATACTACTGACAATGTCTTAATATATAATCCTTGAGACGAAATATATATTTTTATTGTCAATTTCACAATTATATTTATTAATTAGCTTGCTCAATGAAACAAAGTTTTGTTTTGTCAAGTTTAGATGTTTGAAATGTATGTAACGATTGATTCGCTACTATTGCAAATCATTTTGTTAATTCGAACAAATATTTATTTGAAAAACATGATCTCTATTTCTGTGGAAAACAAGATAATGGCATGAAAAAATATAACTCTATTCAAATAAATGTATATATAAAATCGACAAAATATTTGGTTGTCATAAACCAAATTTGATTGAACCAAGGCAATATTACATCGCAAGTACTGCATTTTATTTTGGATAAACAATAAAATTTTTTGTTCGCAGTACATGATATCTATGTGATTGTATAGACCCGTACGATTTTGTTGAATCAAACTGAATTTTGTTGGTGCAACTGAATTTTTTTTCAGTGTACAAACGAGCAAGATTTTATTTTAAATCGCAATAAATATAACAAAAAATCGACCACCTTTTGTCGTGTCATTTTCTTCTACTTTTGCGCAAATACTTAAAGAGCTTTATCAACGCCCTTTCTTTCATCTCACCTCGCCCCAAAAGGCAACCAAGATTCCAACTCAATTTTGCTCTGATGCAGCTGACTTGCGTCATTGTTGTGCTGATTTATTGTGCCACGGGATCACGCTTGCGCCTCGCGAATGTATAGCGACAGAATCGTTCAAGGACTTAGCAGCAAAGTTGCGACGAGAGAAAAATAATAACAACGGAAATAAATAGAGAGAGAAAGAGAGAGAGAGAAGACAATGAAAAAATAAAAACGTTCGTTCCAAAGGTAATCACGTCGTCCAGACGCCGCTGGCAATTAGCACGCGAAGAGCATTTTGCTTCTCCCTTCAGAGTGAGGCAAAATTACCTGCTCAATGCTCTTTAAAGGATTCATTGCCCCGAGGAACTTGGAGCTCACCATTGTCTACAGAGTTTTCTAAGCCAATGGAATAAAATACGTAATGCGGAATAAAAAGAGAGAGAGAGAGAGAAAACTGACCGAGCATATACTTTGAACTTGAAAGAGAGGAGAACAAAAAATAGCTGTATACAGCCGAGAGAAAACTTTGCGCTTTTACTGTTACTACGCGTTTGCCTTTAGGTACATCGTTGTTTTTGACGCAGTGGATATTTCTTGTGAATCATAGAGGGCACGTGGTGTACTCTCTTGTCGACCTCGTTCCACACGCACCAGAAGCTCGCCTAGAAGCGCTTTACTCTTTCCCAACTTCACGCTGTAAATTATCTCTGTGTATACCTCGAAGGATTACTCGGTATGTACAGAAATCACGCGGTAGTCTGCAAAGCCTCTTCCGCAGGTATAGTGTAAGCCTATGACGTTCATGGGGCATTCTCTACCAACTTCGAATCACATTTTTCGTCATCTCGGATTTCGGACACGATCCTTTGTCATTGCTGCAGCTCTAAATGAATCTTCGATAGTTAACTAGATTTTTTTTCTGATCTGGAATAAATTATATTAGCTCGTTGTTACGTATGACAGGAAAGACACAATCGGTTTTTGAGATAGAAAATAAAATTCAATTACCAAAAACAGAATTTTTGTTGACGACCTTTGACTGATTGTACATTTGAAAAAAATGTTATTATTATTCTAAATATCAGAAGGAACTTTTCATTCTTCATTCTGTAAGAGCTTGATTAAAACGTATTGGCATTTAGCGATTTCCGTTGTAAGTATTGCCTTTTTATTTATAAAATTATTTAACGATATATTTAATTTAGTTACGTAAGGACGAAAAAAATGTAAACAATTTTTGTGCCCGTAACGTGAATAGAATGTCGTAAAAAAATCTTCGACCGAACCATACTGAAGGGTGTCATGGGCCCTTTAGTGTGTAATTGAAGTGTAAACATGTAAACCGACATCTTTTAATATCCATGTGCTAGTAAGTCTATACGGTATTCCGCACCAAATCAACCTCTTCCATATGGTCCCTAGGATTAAATTTCTTATTTAATATACTTACAATTTTTAAAACATATTTATCATCGTCAATAATTTTTCAATAAAAAACGTACCAACAAAAATGTTGCATTAAGCATTCAACGGAAAGTAGACTGCCTTTTGCTTCCAATTTTTTTTTTCTCTGAAATAAAATCAAAGAGCTTGAATAATTTTGTATTTACAGAGCTTCTACTAATTCGTTCAGTTGTTTATATTGCGACTAAGTTTTTTCTTGGCAATTTATCGGCGTTTTAAAATTTATCCAAAAATCTGAGTGTCTTTTAATGTCGGCATAATAACACATGCACTCTCTTATGTTTCACAAGGAATGCCACATATGTACATTTATGAGTCTGTAGAACAAGTTGTCGCTTTACACATTTACGCTTCAGCTAGTCACACTAAGGGGCATGACTCGACGGCTCATCCTCACGTTACAGAAGCTTATGAAAGAGTGCATTTGTGTGACGTATAAATCTGCTCTTTTGCTCCTCGCTTCGTATGTTCTTGTTCCGCATAAGCGTTGTGAGTGTGTATATGATAAATCGCGTTTTGCGTTACATTCTCGCCCAGCAATGAGTCAGTCGCTTGTCTATACAATCCGACTTAGTGGAGATGAAACACGATGCAGATTCATAAAATTGTGCCACGTGTATACGTATAGCTATTGACTATGCGTAACGTATATATATATATATATATAGATAAATACATAAGTTTTCTGAGTAACTGAGTCGTGATACTTTGTGCTTCGAGTTACTTCAATTGTCCTGTCGTAAACAGCTTCGGCAATTTATAGGATAAAGAAAAATCGACCAAGCCTTTATAGGTTGCTGCAAAGCAAAAAAAAAGCATTACAAGATATTGATCGTCAATTGAAAGTTT
Organism: Clistopyga incitator; assembly: GCA_947507545.1. NCBI lineage: Eukaryota > Metazoa > Arthropoda > Insecta > Hymenoptera > Ichneumonidae > Clistopyga > Clistopyga incitator. The sequence goes on from OX382176.1 coordinate 10,627,828, forward strand.
CTGATTATATAGATATTAATTAAAAACCTACAAATATTATTTTTTGAAGCACAGAGAATGATTTTAAAATTGTTATTATAATGAGTCATTTTGCGCGGTTGCAAATAATGGAAAGTTGTCAAACTCATTGTCGTACCGTACAATTTACCGTACAAGCAGTAAGATTAGAAAAGAAAGCGAAAGATTAACACTTTTTTGTTTTTTTATTGCCTTGTTGACAGTAGATATTAAAGAAATATAATAAGTTTGTTAATACACTATTCTTCGTTTACCCTATTCGTTTATCAATCAAGCTCCTTTTTCAGTTAGGAGTTTGTTTCAAAACCGTTGTAAATGGGTTTTCAGTTTTAGTTACAGAATATGCATCGATGACGGCCATCTTCCGATATTTTAAAAATTAATTTTTTGGACGTATCAACAATGTATCACTGCAATTTGTGAAACTAGGCATTAGGCGTTTTATGAAATGGACACAAAAAATTGAATATGAAAATAAACTTAAAAATCGCCAAATTAGTTGATTGCAACGAAGCGCAAAATATCCGTCATTTTGCCCTGGAGGAACAGCGGACCGTTAAAAATGCATTTATGTTTATTGTCGTCTCTCACGAAAATTGATCCCGTCTGCGTCGCGACATTGTCGCGTGTCTCCGGTGTTTCGGTTGTGCACCTCGTGCCACTTTGACTGCGACGTCGACGTAGACGTCAAACTTGGGGAGGCTGAACTCCCTGAGCCGACTCTGATGCCGGCACCGATGGGAACATACTGAGGAAGCGAGAGGAAGCAACAACTTCCGCGGATCGATTCCTGGGGCTCGTGGTTGACTCCCTGGGGTTCCTTTATGCCACACCTTGCAGCGCTGACTCTCCCGAGTTCCTCTGCACGGAGAAACTCCTTTTTTCCACAGTAAAACGCTTGCTGCCACAGCAAAATCTCAGCAAATATACCGAAATATAATTTTTTTGCTCCAGCAGCAAATTTCACTTGTAAAATGACCAAGCAAATGTCATTTGCTGACAGTTAATTGTATCTGATTACATTGTTTTTAAGGCGATTCATTATCCAAAAAAAAAAACGCTACGTGTAAAAAAACTGGAGCCAGAGAAAAAACGGCGTATGTCCGGAACTTTTTGTTCAGTCAGTAAAGTCAGGTCAGATTCAGGGCTTTTTATTTAGTCACGTAAATGAAGTAAATTTCAAGTACCTTCGATTCTAATCAGAAAAGAGTCTCTTTACTTTAACAATGAAATCTCAAGTGAATCTCAGACGGTTTTTATTTATCCAAGGAATCAAATGACTTAGCCAGGGTTTTATTATTTGGTCAGGGAAGTAGAAGATTTCAAGACATTATTGACTCAGGAGATTAACCGAAATTTACAGACTTTATTATTCAGTCAGAAAAATCGTTAAAAAATGTAATTGTCTTTAAACACCAAATGGAAAGTTGAAACGGAGTAATAATAAAACTAAAACAATAAGAATATATTGAATTCACGTGTTTGAACGCTTCGCTCGAGATTGCTTTTGTAAACTGGCTTTGTTTCTTTCGCCATTTTTCTCCCTCTCATTTACTTCGTTTCCGCTTCAACAATTCGAGCTCATTGTTCCCTTGATTCGTTTGAATTTCCGGTCTCGAAGGGCGCGTCCGTTGAGTGGATCCCGTCGCTTCAAGAAATCTTCTCGAGCTTCAGACCATCTCGAAACTCTGTTCTATCTCTTCAAATATATTTTATAATGATAATAATGCATTTTAAGTATAGGCTGCACTTGTGATGCTGCCGCTGCTGCTGGTAGCTCGGTCAATAGTGTTATACTTCACATATGAGCATAAGTTCATTCACCACCGACGTTGTCGTGTCAGCTCGTTGTATATTTTCCTCCGAGCGTTGCTTTTAGCCTTAATAAAGACTCGCCGGAGTTACGAGCGGGTCATCCAGAAGCTTTTAGACCAAGAGCGAATAAGGATCTTGTCGTTGCTCTTGGATACAGGGCGACTGACTCTGTAAAGTGCGCTTCCCTCGCCAACTTCATCAAAGATGCGAAAGAAGATTAAATATTCACAGCACGAGTTGAAAATAAATATCGCTATCACAATGTCTGCAAATAACTATGAATAGTCGCGTGAGCTATGCAATCAACCTTGCCATGAATTCACTCACTTTCTCATGCGATTTGATCGGCAAGAACTATCGTAAAGAAATTATTTCTTTCTTTCTTTTTTCTCTAAGCAATTTGTTGAAAATATTTTCATTTACAGTCAGTACCTATGATTTTAAATCATCTTTAGTTACATGAGGAAGCGTTTTCATGAACTCGATACAAAATTTTGTGAAGTCAAAAATAGAATGACCATAAGTCTTCTTGTAAATTCGACATTTACACAAAAAGAAAACTAAAAAAAAATCCTACACATCCAGAAATATTCTTCAGATTTATGGTAATTTTGTCCACATCTCCCTTTATATTATCACCTCGCAGTAGGTCTCCCCTCCGTAAAACTCGCCCCAAATCGACAAATCTCCCGAAGGTCTATTGTTATCATCGTCAAAACATGACCTATCGGATTTCATTTTTTTAACATCACCTTTACTCGATCGTGGGCCATTCTTTTGACCGCATATCATTTTCCACAAGCGTTCACTGCCAAGGAACTGCCGCACATGAAATGGTAAATGCGACTCACTGGCTCAGTAAGCTTGTTTGTACGTCCGTAGAACGTAGAGCGTACACAAACAATTAGGTACGTGTAATGATGTTTCGGCACTTCTCGCCGTAGCGCAGAAACTGCCGAATTTCACGCTGCTGCCGTTACTTGCTGGGCTCTCTGCCATTATTTGTTACGAAGAGCAAAAGCGAACGCCGAGCAAAATCGTTGAAGTAATTCGTTTTGTTTAATAGACTAATCGTTACACGAGGCAAAGCAGGCAAAGAGTGGGCCTCGATTTTTCCCTGTCTTAAATCTGCGCCATAATTCGACACATCGAAGTAACACTGAAACGCACCGTCCGTGAATTTTTTTCAGATTTTGTAATCCAATATTTCAGAAAAGACATTCATTTCACAACAGGCTTCATTTATTTTTCTATGAAAAATAAATTACCATGCTACGATTTTTCCAAATGCATGTGATATTTTTTTAACGGTCTTGTAAAAATGGTTATGAATTTTCCGAGCAATATTTTTTTGTACATGTACAAATCGGCTAATGTATTTTCGTTTTTTTTTTTTTTCACTTAGGAAAGACGATCCCGAAGTTCTTTCGTTATCCTGATTTATGGGCTTCTGTTTGCGTGGATTATTCTCTTTTAAACGGGAAGTTGAGACTTAAACGCAGCCGCCCTAATTCCTTTGCGTCTTCACTCGGAGCTGGCCATTCTCGACCCACGATTACTTCTCATAAATATACCGAGGAAACGCCTGACACAAATAGGGGACGAGAGAGAGCAGTAGGCCCAAAAGCACCCGTGACAGATATATCCACGTATATAATAGTCGTTCGACAAGGATATATACAGAGTAGCAGAGTCAGGACAGTGGTCGTATCCCTTGCCACGTGCGTAAACGATGTCGAGTCACTCTTTCAGCTTTCCTCTCTGCGTAGTATGAAAGCGTGAGTACCACGATTCACGTAAGAATCTGCAGGGTTGTAAATCCCGCTACTCGTGCTTGGAAAAGAGGCTGTTGGTACACTACACGCCAATTTAAGATTGTGCGACTATTTCAATAAACAAGATAGACGCGAGTTGTTTAATGTGATATATATCTTCAACGAAAAAAAAAAAAAACACACTTAACTTGATTAATATGTACTTTTCAATTAGATATTCTCACAAAGTTCAATGGATCTTGCTAAATTATTGAAATATTAAACTCTTTGCAATCTGAGTTGGAAGAGTCATTTGCTGCCGATTGTATCAGGTTGGTGTCAACTTTTAGACTGTCTCTCGTGATCAGTCATGAGAGGATTCTCAAAAACGGAGGTGATTTTCTGACGCCACTTTTCGTTGTATATAACGACAAATATTATTGATGAAAAAGAACTAGAAAAAGACTAGTAGGCGGATTTTGCTTATTAAGAATGACGAGGAGAAATTGGTAGAAAAAGCCTCGCCGAACGTGAGCAATGTGCATTGGTCTTTTTTTTGTAGAATATTTTATCCGTCTATTGGAATATTTCTCAGGCGGAAATTTTTCGAGTTATTTCATCAGATGTAGCCTTCGCTTATTGTATAATCCAGTAAAAACGAGCAGTTTACCTGTCGGGTCACGATTCTCGCATTCCCTTCAGTTTCCACGGAACCGCAATCACATTTCCCATTCCAAGAGCTTCAGTGGGAATGCCGATATTTTTCCAATCACAAAATTCCTCTCTTTCAGCTTGCCGATTATCGACTAGCAAAGATCGATAACGCAGCACTCACACATGTGCCCGTTTTCAGAGATTCCAAACTTCCGGGTCAGTAGTTCGCTGGCTCGTAATTTACATGAGCCAGCCTATAACTAAAAAAAAAAGTAAAAGGAAAAAACATTAAAACACAAGAAAAATAGGCTCACATAATATATTTGCCCGCAATAAATCGTGTGCTGAAAGCATAGAAGCTAAATGCAGTCTTTAAGGGGCTCACGATTTTGCCTCAAGTGTAGCCCCCCACCCCCTTCCTTAATCGTTCTTCTTTCCTTCTCTATTTCTCAATTTTCTTGTTATGCTTTACCCCCTCGAGAGTCGAGTGCAGACCGCTTGTTTCATCCGCTATGTGTGCGATAAATTTCTTGGAATAACGCTTAAACGAACGTAAACGCTCGAGATGCCAACTGCACTAGAACGCAATACTACTGTGCATTCTAAAAGGAGATTCCAAGGGTTTGCCCCGAAGCGCGGGGCGCACGGTGGCCGTAAAAAAAAAGGGTTTGGTCGCTGTAGTCGCGGGAACCACCGTTCGATGCTCATGAACTGTCTGCTCGAATGTATCGAGCGACTGAACCACGCGTTTAAATAGCCCCGAACAGCCGAGTTCGCTCAGCTCTTCTCTCATATGCATTGCGGTTGCATAGATTTTTTGGTTCTCTTATTGCACTGTATTTCATTTGTACTTTTTGAGACAAAACACGTGATAAGGCCACAGTAACCGTTTTGCCTAGCGATTTCGTTTCATTGGAAATTTTTGTAACCCGAAAGAAAACACTACGTGGGGCAAAAGTTGCGACGAGTACATTTATGTCAGTGGCATCCTGAGTTCCGCGAAAAAGGCAGCATCTTAAAAACTCGAGCTGATAAGCCGATGATGCAAAAATTTGTAAAACCATTTTTACTGAAAAACCGTACTAAGGATACTATCGAAAAATATATATTTAAATTTCTGATTTTTACTGGCATCGAAATTTTATTAATGCAGCCATTGTTATAATACCAAAGTAAAAGACAATGAGAAAATGATATGCACTTGAAAATTCGAAATGGTGATTTAAAAAAATTCCATTGTTCGATCATTTTATTTATCATTTTGTTATTTCGATTTTTAAAAAAATTTACAACTTTGAGAAAAATCTTTTCGTTTATGTTGGTACAGAGCAAAGTAAAAATCGATATGTGTTTTTTTTTTTTTTCTCAGGTGCATGGAATACCATGACACCATAAATAAGAAGATTACTTTGCCATACAGTGGAGTGCAACGCACTGCCTTAATTAATTTATGTTGCATAATCTTTATTGGGAGTGCAGGAGAGAAAATAGTTGTGGCTTACGTGGGTCGACTGGAATATCAAGTGGCGTAAATTGAGCGTAAACGCACTCGCAATGTATAGAAGTGGTGAGTCCCGTGTAGCAACAAAATCAGCAGCTGAGCCTCAAATGTAGTTTGCGAGCGCTCTACACCCGAGCCACGGGAGATCGAGCAGCCGGCACGGATTTCGTTAATTAAGCTCTCGTACGTTCCGCAACGGCGTTTTCGTGGCTAATCGAATCAACTGCCCAGGGAGTTAAGGGTCATTCGTCCCAAGTTCAAATAAAAATCCTACAAACACCCTTCGTTGAATGAAAATAGGGAAAATATGCTACTTTCAAAGGTTTACACAAGGTCCCACGAACGTCACCTCCCTCTGTATTATCTAATTAGCGGTCCAAACATAAGAATTTCAGTTTACTGTCTCCGTTCACTCCAATTGGGTAATATCTGCCATTTTCCGAGGTTTTAAGGAGTGCTCTCCGTTTAAACCGCAGAACGACCACATTTAGGTTTTGAAGAGGGTTTAAATTTCAACTCGGGACGTTCTCCACCGCTTAAATAAAGATTAAATTGCATCAGTCTCAAATTCGCTTTGCTCGCTTGGACTGCCTCGCAGTAAATAGAGATTGAAATATTAAATGGCTCAATTGTGTGCACTCTACTTACAGACTTCTAAGTAATTCAGAACTGGGGATCGTTCTCCATAATTCTGTTTTTCGTGTTTTTTTTGCTGGAAATTACATAAATTAATTTTTGTCCTTTTGTTACAGAGTCCTTCTATAGCATGTCTTGACAAGTGAAGAGTAGCTGTTCAACGCGGGGGTCTCGGCAGGTCAAGGGTTCACCAATATGGCGGGCGGTCATCAGCAATATCCGGAACAGTACACCGTACCTCAGCTAGCGAGGTTCTTCCACAGTCTACCGCACCTTAATGTTTCTCTCCACTCAGTCAACAACACCTTTAATCCACATTCCGAAATTTACCTTGAGGTGAGTTCGTAATTTTTTGAAAAATTAAGTTTAAGCTTGCGTTTTACAAGCAGAAAGACAGAATTTTTATTCTAAACGTGCTCCTTGAGCGTTTGGATACAATTTCAACGCAGGGATCACAATTACTACAGCTTAACTTATAAAATTATGTAACTGACATATCGACTAATCAACAGTACATCCATCGTCAGAAAATTTGTATTCAATTAAACTTGGAAGGGCCTAAAAATATTCCACAAATATGTCAACTCTCCATAAATCTCTAGACTCCACAAATTTTTCGTACCTCATGATCTTCATGAAATAAATAAACCTCGGCTCCCAAGCGTAGTTTTGAGACAATTCTTTTTTAATAATATATTTTTGACGCTTTTACATCGTACGAGGTCATCGCGGAAGTGCAACAGTACGAAATAGAAGGAGCCAAAAGACTGAGTGAGACGGAGGTGGAAATTTGAAAATGGAGAAGCGACTCTGAAGAGAGAACACAACCAGCAGCTGGATGCCACGCGCTTCTCACATGGGAATCCGGTGCCTTGGCCAAACTAGAAAGCACAAAGGCCCGGGCAAGCACAACGAACAATGCACAAAAGGGGCGGCGGGAATATTCCTCCACCGTCATAATGCGCCCGGGGGCAGCAGAATGAACGTGCGGGCCTTCCCGTATATAGTACTACTCTTCTTCTTCTGCTTCGCCACTCGTTCGGCTCTTCCTCCATCCCATACCCTCCGGCATCTCTCGCCGGCTCATGCGAATTTATATTATATACCCCTTCGCACATATCCCGTAGGTAGAGTAGATAGCTACACCAACCATATCTCTACAGAGTTCACCCGCACGCTCTCAAATGACAGAGAACGAGCTATTCGAGCATCTCTAGAGACGTGGCTCGAGTCTCTTCCTCTCGTCGCCAAGAGAATGAAAAAGTCCAAAATGAAAAAAAAAAAAAAATGCTGACTATAAAAAAAAAAACAATAAAAAGTCGCGCAATATTCTTCAGGGAGCCAGCAGATCAGTAAAGATATCGATATGAGGCTTTCTTTTAAAAACGAGCTACTTTTCTATCGGTTCTCTCAGAGTTGAGCGTAATTGGCCACACCCGCAGAATTTTTTGAATGCAATTCTGCAGAAAATACTGTTATTCGAGAATAAACTTAACTTATCCCGAAAACTACCAAATGCAGACAAAACGCTTCACTATAAGCTGTTGTTGGATAAAATTTTTTCGATAATCAATTTAAACATTTTAAAACACTTTCTAAGATATCTTGTAGGTTTTTTTAATTCTACTTTTGAGTAAAAATAATTTACCGTCCTCGATAACTCTTTTCTCTGACATTAAATCGGCGTATAATCACTCATATTTGTTATCACAAAGGCAAGTCTTTTATAAATTGGGGCATTGTTTAAATCTATCCAATATTACTAAATCTCAAATCGGAAATGCCGAAAAAAGTCTCTTATTCGACATAGAATGTCTTGTACACGATACAAGAAACGAAACCGGTTAATCGATCCCGGGCTGTAATTCGTTACGCGATCTTTTTTTTCTATCTTACTTTCTACGTCAGGATTTATCAAAACAGATATTAAAGTCAAGAGAGATAGACAGGGACAAAGAAAGACAAAATGCTGATATTGAAGGAGTAACGCTCGAGGTAAAAAAAAAATAACGGAAAGGCTGTTCAATCATGGGGGAGTGGGCCATAAAATCGACAGAGATGTGCATCGCCTGTTTCACCGAACGTTGCAGCGACTACATGTATGGCGCATTCCATGCCAACTTGAATTCGATTTTTTCGAAACTATTCAAAGAGAAATTTATTGATTAAAAAGATCTTTGATTCAAATTTAAAAAACTGACTCTGAAAAAATCTGAGAAGATTCTCCGAAGTCCTGACATATGTAAAAATGTTAATGAAACAGCCTGCAGTTGAATTATTCTTCCGCATTTAACTTCTATCAATTTCGTTGTTTAAAAAAATTCATAATCCGGTTTGAAGACCCACTATGAGAGACTTGGAATAATCTGTATTTCGAGACCTAAAAACATACTCTTGGAAGGAGTTGTTATGAAATAGAATATCCTGTATATTCTACACGACGACGGTGACAAGATCTCTTTATAATATAGACGGATATATACGTGTATGTATATGGATAATATACATCACAAGCGTCAAGCTCGCGGATATATAAGATTGCAAATGGATTCTTTAGAAACCGTTTCCACGGACTCTCGACAAGAGCGCTCTCAGTACGCCTGAAAACTGCTGGTGCAGAAACCGGGATGCAGAGAACAAAATGAAATGGAAAGAGTAGAGGAGGAGTACTCGACTTACCGAGAGGAGCACCGAAGCTTTCGAGAAAAGAAAAGTTTTGTCGGGAGAATGGAAAACACGGAGAAAAATATTCCCAGGCTCTCTGTCGTGGCCCACGGAGCCATCGTGATTTTTCCGATCTATTTTCCATTCCGTGATTCTGCTCTGAGTTGCCGCACTCCATGCACACTTCGGAGCGAGACTGGAGGTAAAAAAAACTTTGCCGGATTTAACGACCCGTCGATTTCGAGCCTACGACCAGAATGAGTGAAGCCGAGTAAAAAGGAAAATAGGAGGTGACAACCAATGCTCAGATTATTCAAGAAGGTTGCTATAAATCTCCAAAGAAAGCCACTTGAAATTGTTTTTTGGTTGAAAAGTTATTCTGGCTACCAAAGGATTTAACAGTATTGCTACTTAATGGAACAAAAGAGCAATTATTTCCGTTTCAATAACGAAGTCAAATGTGAATCCTCGTGGATATCATTGTCCAATTAACGTTTCGCTCCAAAAGCGATGAGTAATTTTCTTTTTTTTTTTTACATTTTTCATTCTTTATTCTTTATTAATGATTGGATATGGACCGAGTTCCCGAATAAAGAGGAGCCCTTAAATTAAACGCAAAATCAATCATTTTTATATCGTACTTCTATCATGCCCACGATGGTGAAAATGATTGTGGAAATAACCAAAACGTCTTCTTGTACACTAAATTTATTTACCATTGTAACAGACCGATTATCTCGACGTTAATTGATTATTATTGTCGCGCAAATGACGTCTCAATCAGAAATATTGTAAATAAGAGAACGGGAATCGATTTTTTTGTTTTTCCCGTTTAAATGAGACCGGTTTTGAAAACCGGTCATATCATCGAGTTCATGTGGACAGGCGTTGGATTTCATACTATGTATAAACCGAGATTTCCCAATCATGACACGAAGAGAAGATCAATACAATGACGCGAACAATTTTTGCCAAACGATGCACGATTTTCGATTGATTAATTAACCGGAGGACACGACGTTGTGCTCTGATTCGATTTAGCGTCCTCCAACACGATCGAGCCTCCTCGTGTCTTCGTCAAGTGGTCGCTCTTGTCTCCAACGCGAGTCCTCATTTTCGATTAATGCCCCTTAGCCCCGTGATAACCAGCGAACAACGCCGAGTACGTCAAACGGCTTTCACACTGCTGATGCTGCAGCACAATCGGGATAAATTAATCGATTTCAGGCATTGGACGTGATCGCTTTAACAAGTGGCATTCCGCCCACTTTTTCATGCGGCTCCCACGCTCAATAATATCATGAACAAGTCTTCAAACTATTAGAGTACAAAAATCTGGTGATATGGATTATTCGCTGTACAGTGAATTACAAACAAATTGTGAGGCAAAAACCAGGAAAAAAATCCTGTGTTTGCGTTAAGTTTCAACAAATTCTTTCATAAAACCACAATGAAGCTTCCAAACAAAGTTTAGCGGTCGTTTACAATTTTATCATGTGCTGTGAATTCTCTATGTGATAAATTCTGTTATACTTATTCAATTGTGATGAATTTTCCAAAGTTTTCATTGAAGTCTAAAACCGTCAAATTCATAAACAAATTCTTTCATAAAACCACAATGAAGCTTCCAAACAAAGTTTAGCGGTCGATTATAATTTTATCGTATGCTATGAATTCTCTATGTGATAAATTCTGTTACACTTATTTAATTGTGATGAACTTTCCAAAGTTTTCATTGAAGTCCAAAATCGTCCCAATGTCTAACTATCTTTGGTTTTTCACCATTCAGCAGAGATCTATTTTTTCGATCGCGCTTTCAATGTACCTCGAATGTTCAAGTAATAAATTATCTTATTTTTTCAGAGTCTGGGTATACTCGGCAGCATACCCGCTGCCTGGCTTATCCTAACGCTCCTAGTGCTGTTGGTCTACCTAGTAACGAGATGTTGCGACCGGAAGCCACGTCCGCGGAGATCGATAACCCTGCTGAAGTGTTCCCTCGCTATCCTCGCGGTACTGTGCTCTGGTGCCGTCGCCGTTGGTCTCTACGGCAATGATGATGTCCACAACGGCCTCGAGAAGCTCTTCATCGCTGCCAGAAGAGCCAACCCTATCATTGACGGGGTCAAAAATCAGGTGGTTATTCACATTATTCGTAAGATTCAAATAACAAATACAGTAAAATCATTCTTGAAAATGAGTTAAATTTTGGAAGGCTTGTGTACTTCAGCAAAATGTCCTTCGAGAGCATGATGTAAAATTTGCAATTCAAGGAAAAATTCCGCAGTAATCAGCTCAGGAAGTTTTTAAGGAATGATACCCAGTTTATGCTCTATAAAATAAATTAGTGAGTATACGGAATTTAATAATCACGTGTTTGTTTGCCCTATCGCAGACCGGCTCTATCGAAAAAACTTTAAAGACGAAGATGGAAACCCAGTTGACCTCTTTGGGGGATGCATTTGACGCTCCGGTGAGCAATAAAACGATGCTCGACCATTTGCTTAAGGCATTGGCCTACATGAAACAGAACACGACCATCGCTCTTAACCGTAGCTTCGAGATCAGAAAACCGTTGAGCGGCATAACCCTGGCAGCTGCTTTTGAGATGGGAGAAAAAATCGAGGGAATCAGATGGCCCGTAACTATGGCCGTTCTAAGCGCCCTTCTCGTTCTCTGCGTGGTTCTGCTGGTCGGAGTCGCGCGACACTCCCGATGCGCCCTCATTACGTGAGTAGCTTTTCTTTTTTTTTCTTTTCCAACTATGAAAAGAACTGCAAAACGAGAGAAAAAAGAAACATTTGCACGGTGAAACCCTGGGGAGCAGTAGAAGGATCTTTGTTCAGTTCCCTTTTTCTTTTACCTTCAGCTTCTCAGTTTTGGCCTCTTTACGATCATGTGGTTCATGGCTTACCTTTACTTTTCGACCTGAATTAAATTCACAATTTCGAAGAAAATTCAAAATCTAAATGAAAGTCACAATTTTAAATAAATGTTACAATTTCAAATGAAAGTCACAGTTTCAAGTGACATTGAGTAAGTAATGCTATTTTTTTTTCCGTCGTAATGCAGCGTAGTGGAGAATGTAATAAAAGTATTTTTATTTTGATTGCTTTTTTGTCTTCAGCTTCTCAGTTTTCGGTCTCTTCGCCGTGATAGTTTCGTGGCTGATGGCTTCACTTTACTTGGCAACCTCCGTGGCTCTCGGTGATCTATGCGTATCACCGGACGGATATCTCACCAGAGCCGTGCCCACGACTTTATCCTCGGAAGTTTTGTCCTACTACACTCACTGCGAAAGTACCCGTAACAATCCCTTCATTCAGCGACTACGCGAGGGTCAACGTGCCGCTGGCAATATGAGACTAAGCTTGAACACTATAGATTTTCTCGCCAGTGAACTATTCAAGGAACAACAATTGAAGCCTAAATTCAGTAGTCTCATGACCGACGTCAATTCTGTCGATCGACTTATGTCCAACCTTGCAACTTCACTCGACTGCAAACTTTTCCACAAGTATTACGTTGACGCCGTGAAAGGTCTCTGCCACGATGGATTGTAAGTACTTTTTGGGATCGTACTTTATTTTATTTTTTTGGAAACACGAGGCAAAAAATACCGTTAATTTTTAACTCTGGACTAATTTATGACATTGAAAAAAGCCTTTGATATACTTTTGGTAAAAATTCACTATAATAGCTGTAATTTTGATAAACACAATAAAAAAAATGTTTCCAGGATTGTTCGTTTTTTCATTAAATGTTTCATTTATCAGCGAAAAATTGCTGTGCATATCGTTAAAAAAATTATTTGCACTCAATACTTAATTCGGCGATAAAATAAAAATAAATAAAAACCTATTTTGTTTTCAAAGGTACGGGCTCACTTTTATGCTTTTGGCGAGTCTGGTCGCAGGTCTATTCTTCACCGTTCTCGTATGGGTCGATTCTCACACATGGATTTACATCAGAAAACGGTACGAGTAATTTGCTTGGATTAGCTTTATAAAAGTAATGACAGGACAGGTAATCTACGATGAAGAAAACTTTGTTCCAGAAGGGATTACCACCAGGTTGACGAGCAGGATCCTTACTTACCACCGTCTGCGGCCTCTCAAGCGATCGCAGCAAGAACTCTTCGTGGCCAAGGGTCGTACCCGCCTACAGCCCCTCCTCTTAATCCGAATGTTCATGGCACGAATAATACAATTAAGCAGCCTCTCCTGCTAACGCCGCCCCCGCCGTCCTACGCTACTGCGACAGCTCGAGCACGTCAGCTGCACGAGAGCATGTTAAAGTTTGTGCATGATTTTTATTTTCATTTTTCCTTGCCCTACAAAGTTTATTGGCTACAATGCAAATAGCGGCCGCATTGAAAAAAGAAAAAAAAGCAACTTTCGCGATAATTATTCTTTACGATATTGTCTCGTCTCGTGTCTCGTTGTTAGTTACGTTCCTATAAATAAAATAAAAATTCCCAAAATTCTTATAAAATTAGTTTTTTTTTTTTTTTTCAATATTCTACGGCTTTTGTAATTGAAAAAAATTTTATCTATCGGCTAACGACTCGTAAAAAATGTTTATTGTTGTGGCAATCTATTTTCGAGAACTGCCTCGAATGCTCAAGGTTTTCTTTCAAGCTGAAATAGTTTTTTTCGGAATGTTGCTTTCGATGTCAATTTGTCGCTCCCTTTAGCAAGACGCGATTGACGATAGTTGAATAATTCATAAATGAGTCTAGAAACTTTCTGGCCTCTGGGAAATTGACCTTCGAATAATCCGTTGGCCGTTGAATGTAAGTTTACGACTCTTCGAGTTCAATTTTACTGGAATCTGTAACGGGAAAGTATTTCCTTTAAATCAAGTTGTTTTTAATGCCAAAGAATGTTGGAGGGTCAATTTCTTTAGCAGCTGCTAGTGACACGTCGCAAATAATAACCCAAAGAAAGAGAATGCTGCAACTTTTTTCTTCTTTTTGGCATTGCCGTTTACAGAGGTGGGGGTGTTAACGGGAGTGGAGCAGCCGGGGATCACAAATCTGCTCAGCATAATCAGCAGTCAGCGAGTGGACGAGCTGACCACCGTTCTGGACTCGGAGATCAACCTGGCCAGTACGCGACTCTGAGCAAACAGTGCAAAACGTTAGAATCGAGTGACTTCTACTGAGGGCACGCCCCCTCGGGGCCTGGTAAGTGTTTCGCAATTTCAGTGGTTCGTAATTGCAATTTGAATTCACAATTTGAAATGTAATTCTCTTAATCGGAAATATATACGTAATAAACCCCCCGCTCCCACGCGTAAACTAATTTTCGATTTGTCTTTATCGCAATGCAGGTCGAGAACCGCCGTGGACACCAAGCGTGGCATCGTTCACCGGTACCCTGTCTCACAATTCGCACGGACCCGCTCATCTCGCAACTTTTCAAGACTCGCGTAAGACGCAGACACTGGACCCGAAGAATCTCGCGAGTCTGAAGCGCGGTCCAACGCCAGCGTGGAATCAGAATCGGCCGTTACCGCCAAATCCGTCGAGTCAACCAACCTGGGAATTCGAATCTCGCTCCCAAACCAACATGAATCAGTTTCGTTCGTTGGTGAGAAACAAAGCGCCGAACATAAGAATTCAAGATCAGGTGAGGACTCTGGATCGTAATTTTTCGCGCGGGCAATTCAACGGCACTGCACAAAACAGCGCGGTGCCCAATATGTACGGGACTTACAACAGAGCACAATCGAGACAAGAAAAAACCGCCGCTGTTCCGACGCTCAGTCAAGTCCAAGGCAGCGATCCTAATCTTTATGCTGTTACGGAGCTGTGAGCGCGAGCGCGAGCAATAAAAATAAAAATGAAGCGCCCTAAAGGGTGCTAACGAAAAATGGGCTCTCGTCGTCACGTTGCCAAGGAAAGTGAAACCAAAGCGAGAAATCGAATAGGTAAAGAAATCCCAATGCACAGGTTTGCGATTGATACTTTACTTTTTTATTATTTGAACGACAATGCGTTTAAAAGTGCGATTTTTATGAACGAGACTGAGACTAGGGGGAGGGGGCAAATTAATCTCGGGTAAAGATGAAGATTTTTGTTCTTTTTGTTTCTTTTTTTAACTGTTTTTTAATTTCGGAATCTTTGGAACTCTGTTAGTCAACGAGTTTCTAGATTGGTGATAAGATACATCGATCGAGTTATGGACAATTCGATCAACTTTATGAAATTCAATGGACATCGCGATATTTGCGATTGGCAAAGAAAAAAAGATTTTGAGGAGAATGAAAATTACGGGGCTCGGTTTTTTTTGTTATTCTTTACACCATTAAAAACTTCGCACATAAAGACATGTTCGTTGTCATAAGTGTGCGGATACTCACGGGAACACAGCAGAGATTGAGCAAATTATTTATTTCGAAATTATTCCATTTGTTTATCTATCTCTTGAACGGCTTAATACCCATTTTTGAAATGCAATTTCTTTTTAGTTTTGCGGGACGTAAGTGGTTAGTTTCATTAGTGTTGAAACAATGGGTTGGTCCAAACGCTGTACGCGATTCCTCCACTTTCGTCCCTTGGGAGTTTCACTTTCATCCTAGAGATGAAAGTTTGTAACTTCACTTTTCACTGGTCGTTCCACAAAATTACTATTTATTATTACGATTCATGCACTTAATACAAAAATTACAGTGTGCACAACACAGGTCAATTGGCGTTTGCGGGGTGTATGATTGCCGCCTTCGGTTCGCTTAAGCGCCAAGCCTCATACTCGTTGCAATCGCCAACCTTTGATCCTTGTTGCACAAAATACTATTACGATATTAATAAGGAAATCTATAAATATTTAATTAACGTAAAACAAAAAATTCTCTAATAATAAATGAGAAAGTTCCACCAACATTACTGAAATTTGAAATGGGTCATTAATTTATTTTTTATCAATATCAAACAAATGAATAAGTACATATTTCTTCGTTTATGATTAAAGATTTACTCATTTTCGTTTAACTGCGAAAGAATATTCTAAATAAAATATGAATGGAGTATATGAACAAATAGTGTAACTTTGAAAAAGCAAATTTTATAACTCTGAAACACAAGCACGAAATTTGAATACACACGAAAACGGATATAGCGACGAAGTTTTCGTTCGTAGAAACGATGTTCGATCAACGTTTAATCTTTAAAGTGAACATACTTCGATGATC
The DNA here is from genome assembly GCA_947507545.1 of Clistopyga incitator. Lineage (NCBI taxonomy): Eukaryota > Metazoa > Arthropoda > Insecta > Hymenoptera > Ichneumonidae > Clistopyga > Clistopyga incitator. The sequence continues at coordinate 10,644,064 of OX382176.1, forward strand.
GATTTTTCTAACATTTTTTATACGTATTCGTACGCTCATCGTCCGATCAATAATTTTTTTTTTCTTCCATTTTTATCAGATCGTCAGTAGAATAACGGAATTATCGATTATATCAACCTATGCACAAAATCGAGAATCTCGCAATCGTCTTTTTGTAATAATATATTATTATAGGAACGATAATCGTACACGCGAATCTCATTCAGTGCCGAGAGGCAATTAAAAAAAAAAAAGAATTTCATCAGAATATTAAGGATTAACGTGAGAGGGATACCAAAAGACACTTTTTTATATATCTTTTACATTTAAAGTATTCGCGCGATTCGCAAGTAGTTGACGCGTCGAATTTATTTCTATTCTTCTTCTTCGAATTAAAAAAAAAGACAAAAACAAAAAGAGAGAAAACGTTTACACCAGCCTATTTAATGATCGATAATAAACGGTTGATCGATTACGAAAATTAAACGGTTTTTTTACAAAGCGTTTACGAGTTACCGAGCGATTGCGACGAGTGATAAAAGTATTTATTAAAGTTAATCTGTATCGCGGGCCTAAAATGGGCCTCGACGAATCCTTATTGATAATATCGATTTACGAATACTGCCAATGCTCAGGCGAATACACGTTTTAAGTACAAACCCATGATGCGATTAAAGCACGCGCGTATTCTCCACTTTTTTGCTGTTTTTTCGTTTGTTTTATCATAATGCGAAAAATTATCTCGCAATTCATGAAAAAAAAAACACGAGCCACGAAAAGCATCGGAAGAAAGAAGAATTCGTTTTCAACGTTAAATCCACGTGAGATTTGAAATTGAAACAGATAATGAAATAAAAGAAAAGGGAGAAAACTTGGTGCGATTGTTCTGCGCAACGGATGAAATAAAAACACGACATTGTCACTGTTTAAAACATATATTATACGAACTAATTGACAAGATTTTTCGACACGGGTGACTTTATTGATTTACAACGAAGCTAGAGAATCGTCGTGGTCCAATGTTTCGCAGATTATTCGATCACCAAAAATGTACATAATTAGTAAAGTGTAAGACTAAAAAAAGAATTAGACGTGTAAAGTGTGATAATTTTAATCTCAATGTACGTTCGAACGTTTAGTACGCGAGGGAATTTATCCTCGAAAATGAGGTGCCAGAGATTCAGCGTTTAACCTCGTCTTGTTAAAAAAAAAGGAAAAATACTTGATAAGATAAATATCTCTTCACGTCCTCCTTATTTATCAATTTTCTTCTTATGATGTGGGAGAGCAACCTGTGCCATTCCACGAGCATTTATTTGTACACTCTGTTCTCGGAACATTCAAAAAATTACCATGGAATACGTTTTAAAGAACAGTTATCCAAAAAACCGTAATATATTAAAGATTTTGGTGCTTAAAGTATTTTTTCCATATATTGTTCGCGTTAATTTCTGGCTGGTCTGCTGGGAATTGTCAAATGATTAGCTAAATATTAGTAACACTTTAGAGAATTTTACGTGAATTTTCATTAACAACACAAGTATCCGGTTAATATAAAAAGTGCATTTTCAAAAAAATATGTATATTTTGGGGAAAGACAATTGAAATCAAAGATAAAAAGTATTCCCTTTGATGATTATATTTACATTTTTATTTCTCTTTATAACCAAATGAGATTGATTTTCCTGACATCGATAAAAAACATGTCAGCTATCTGACAGTCTCTATGTTTCCACTAATTTTGCAGAATTTACAGAAATGTGTATGGAATTTATTGAAACATCAAAACCGTGATCTTTGAATATTTAAGCTATAAGAAAAACTGCCTTAAAGCAATAAACTTAAATATTTGATGTTCACACTGTCGATTTCAAAAATGCGTTTTACAAATATTTTTATAAATTCAATAAGTGCTTAAGTAAAATAGAGTAAGCTCAAGATACAAAGATGTTTAAAAAAATGCATCTTGTAATTCGGGAGAAAAATGTCGTGATAAAATGCACGAAAGAGACTCTTAAGTTAGTTCAAAACTTTGCTTGATTTATTAGAATTTGAATATTAAAAATGTGTTTTCCACATATATTGTGTTTTATATGTGAAGTATGTCAAATATATGTAGGAAATACTTTATGCCCAAAAATCTCCAGTATTTCGCGTTGATTATCAAAATTCACGTGCCATTTGTTTGTGAAAATTTATGAGATCCATCGGACATCTATGAACTTGCCTCACAGGACGAAAAGGAATAATATTAATAATGATGTAACGTCGTCGTTTTGAATAATCGCGGGCGCTATTGTCTCGACGGTTTAGAGAGACTTATATTTAGCGTGGGCTACTATAACCCGATGTAAATACTTGTAATATTTATTGTGAAGAGAAAGGAAGAAGAAGAAAAAAAGGACAACCCCCTAGAGCCTAGGAACCTAGTTACACTTAAAGTTAGTTCGCTAATAAAGTTTAAGGTATTCCGAGCGGAAAATTAATAATCACTAAAGTTTCATCGCACACAATTATGTTCAAAGAATCCCAGATCGGCTAGCCAGCCGTGCAATGATTATTTGTCACTTAAAAATGAGGAATATTAGCAAAGAAATATATGGGAACAGCTCCTGTCCACGTTTCAATTGCAGATTTCATCAGTCGAATGTCTTGTAAGCGGAAAAATAAAACATGCAATGGACACAGCCGATTTCGGAGATTAATTATCGCGCTTAAAAAACTTACCTGACCGAAGTCTTTCGCAAGCAAATATCGAAAGGTGTCAGATATAGTCCAATATTGTACGGGAACCATGGTGAAGCCTGTGACGTTATTCGAAATTTGAGTTACGCGAAATTCCACAATGTTGTTCGTTTCAGATTAATCCTTACGAAGTTTTATGAATTTTCAGCCATGTCTGAATCTTGCTCACTGATATAAATTTGTCTTATTGATGCTTTTGTCATATTTCGAAACTATTCTGTATTAGTATTTTGACAGACGTGGCTATTGTTTGATTCCTTTTTTGGAAAAAAGGGCGTTCAATCATGTAGTTAGACTGCAACTGCGTTGCCAATTCCCTCGTGAGAGCTCGGCGCCGTGATATTTATAAATTTGTAAAATTACACTTCAAAACTGAGATACTGTACATCATATGGATCACGGATTTTAATTAGACCTTTGAAAAGCTTATCAAATGATTTCACGCTCGGCATACCTTTTAAAATAGCGGGAAGCATGTCGGGGGCTAAATGAACGCAGAAAAAAAGAGACACGTGAATGAAAAAATTGAAGAAAGCAGTCTTTTTTTTCGCGAACAAAAGAAAATAATACGGTTGGGCGTATGAAAGAATATGGTAGTGTCCTAGTCAGTAAATAACGTGGTGTATTTATCTTCGTTGAGGCAAAAAGGGAGGAAGTATAATCTTAACGAAAGGAGAAAGAAAAAAGTTAACGTTAATCATGGATCTCTTGCCAAATTCATTGTGAAGCGGCTCAATTTTTTCGTCTTCTTTTTAATTCTGTCTTTCTTTTTGTGAATTAGCTGAAATTAACGAAATAAAAACACGAAAAAAAGTACAGCTACTCTCTTTCTCAAGTAATCTTACCTACTACGCTATTAAACATCTACTACTCCTATAAATATATGAATGAGAAAGAAAATGCATTAAATAAATAAATAAAAGCAAGCTATCATTAATTAGCGTCGAACGCGAGTGCGAACGACTTTCGTTTAGTCGGTAAGAAAAAGGAAGTTGACCTGCAAGTTGTCAGCAATTTCGGCTGATAATAATTGTGCGCACGCGAGGCTAATTATTCTTGTCCTGCGGTTATATTTCGGATGTTTTGTTTTTGACACTAGTGTGCAGCGATATGAAAAGTCGAATTTGCTCAACGAACATCTCAACCTCATTTTAATCGCACGAAATATCGTCGAAGACTGCCGTAAAACACGCAAACGGGATCAATACAGTATTCTGTACGAACGAGTCTGCCGAAATAAGGGAAGTAAAGACGTTTCGTTATCTCCCTCAAAATTTTTCGAAATTACCATGCGAATTCAAGCAAACTCCCGAAAAGAACGCACGCATGTTATTTGAGGATACATCGCGTATTATATTCGTAAATAAATATAAGTTTTAATAACATAATTTAAATTTTAATCGAATCAGACACTTTATTTGGAAATATGAATACGCAATACATCCTTAAATTCTCTCACGCGAAACAAGCTTGCGCAATGGAGAAAAATAATTCTTCAACTTTAAATTACTCAAGTATGTGACGGAAAAAAAACGTAGGAACCCTGAAGAACGTTTCGAGGAAGACTTATTATTCAAATAGTTTGTCAATTTTTCGAGATCAATGTTACTCGGGTTGCGGGTGTGCTGAACCACTTTTTCGCGGCCATCGTCAACGCCGTTTCATTTTTCCACATGATTTTTATACCTGAGTGTGTCTGCATGAATGCGAGAAATGAGCAAATGTCAAGATAATAAGCGAATGATGATTTTGTGAAACTTCGGTTCCTAGTATCGTAGGTTCTACATAAGTCTAAAACAAGTATTCGATTCAGTGTCAGACTTTCGATGTTGGCCTACCAGTCTCGTTTGCAAATTAGACGTGAACGATTCAATTGAGCGAAAAAATAAAATAAGACAATGAAAAAAAAAAAGAACAATATATTGATCAACTTTCGAGGCGAAAAAAAAGAAAATAAAATATAAGAAAGTTAAGGAGAATTCAAATTTGCTCTTTCTTTAATTACACGGCTCAATATTATCGCTAAACGTGGCAAAATTATTCGATTAGCTCTTATTTTCTGTTACATATATTAATTTCACATTTTCATCAGTGAAAGTGCGTGAGAAAGATATTTCTTATTTACAAAGTGCGTAGAGGCTATTGAGAGATCAATGTTGATGAGAAAAAGAGTTAATGAAAAATTAAGAGGACTCGTGTAAGCTACCGCGTTTCTTGATAAGATTTGTATAACGTTTCGTATGCATAGCGTGCATAAGCTTTAAATATAGAAGAGTATAAATATTATTTCCAGAGATATACAAATGCAAACTTGTTAATTATTATTATCGATATCCATATTGATTTCTGTGAATTACGATTTCGTCTAATTGCCATGCTACAAACTTTATTCCTCCTATTGTAATGGTAAACGAATATTATGAGAAGAGAAATAAAAGAAATACAAGTACGACAATTCTTATGACTTCAATTATCTTACCTCTCCTCCCAATTTTCAGTCTCACTAAGTTAATGATAGCATATAAATAAATATTCAACGTAGAATAAATACACATAGTTCCAGATGTTTTTTGGTTCATAATGATTTATGCGATAGCAATACTTTATTACAACAGTTTGGTACATAAATATACATACGAGCTTAATTTAATTTTTACTTGTAGATAAGTTTTAACAATTTATGTTGCGTGTGTATGTGATTTAATGTTTCTTAAAATTTTTTTATGTGTATTTGTGTTCACGTTCGATCGCGATACACGAATTGCGAACGGTTACCGTTTTATTACCATGTTTTTTCAATACCCTTCGAACCCTCGTACAATTTTTACCGACATTCCGCGTAATTGCGCCCGGTTAATTGTATAAACCGATTAGAGGCAAGGCCGGATCTTTGGTGAACTCGTCAATTTAATATTGCAGCTGCCTCTTTCTTTGTTTTATTATTGACAAATTTATAACCGAAACACCGCGCTAACTTAAGCCTCACTCGTTTCACAACGCGTGACGTCTTTGCGGAGCGACGGTGAGGGATTAATAGATAAAAGCCCGTACGTGGTAACCTTAATACTCGAAGCGATCACAAATCGTCTCGTTTTTTCATATCACATGTTCGTACTAAGCATAAACATTGTGCTCGAGGAATAATCCGCATTTTAATAAACGGGATCACGAAATAAAGATTTGAACGAAGCAGTAGAATAATTAATAAATTCTGCAATATTATGCAATCGATCGAATACTTTGGATTATTCAAAAGTTTCAGTACTTGTTGACTAGGATATTTCACTAATTTTTTTCTTTAGCAATAATAGAATTTCGCTACAGAACAGTAAAAATTTCATTTTGAATTGCAATTGACTGAAAAAAAAAACAATACATTTAGGTGTACAAAACTAAGAAGTGTGAAGCTTTCAAAGGCGTCATCTGTCCATTAATTTAATAAAGTAAAGTGTCCAAACGTGTTACAAAAGTTATTTTGGCAATTATAGCGTTAAATTGAATGGCCAACTTCTTTCAAATGAGAAACACGTGCAAATTATTTCGCAATTATGCCCAGGTATGGGAAACGGATTTTTCAATTTCTATAGCGAAATTTTGTATTGAACTTTTAAAAAAATTGTGAAACTCCCCAGTGTTGCCTTGTGCTCGTACGCGAAAAGAAAAGAAGATTCGATACTTCGGTGACGAAAATAAAGAGAGAAACAGTCAAAATCTGAAGAGACGTTGCGGGCTATCTAAAAGTATGGGCAAACGATCGGACAGTCTGATAAGTACGGTTAGCCTTATCTTATTGCGTTGTCAATGCGTTACCCGGACATGACATAAATCCCTTTAATGAATGACAAAAGGAAAATTATACCCCGTGTAAAAAGAAAATAAATGAATCGATTTAACGCCACAAACACTATCCGGAAAATCATATCGAAAGACGTCAGAGAATATATATATATTTCACTTTCTGAGAAAGCGGAACTGAAAAACTGAATGTGAGGCCATTTCGATAAATCCGTCGATTGCTTTTATTATCTTTTATTATCTTTTATCAAACTTTTTCTTTAGTATAGAAGCTCGAGTGCGCGAGATCGTCTTATTTTTCGGTGTACAAAGCGCGCCGGTGGGGAAACAAATCATTTCTACTGTTATTTCGATTCGCGAAACGCCGCTTCGTCGCCCGTCGCGAAAAACTCTAAGTTTCACCAATTGGAAAATAATAGTTTTTCTTTTCTCCGTTGGCTCCGTCGCGAAGCGCTATTTCACTACGAACGCCCGTCCGCTACGATTTCCTTCGGCTGCGTCTGTAGGACGTTCGCGTTCGCGACTACACCCGCACTCTTACCGCTCTGCAGACTGGAATGACTCGAGGAACGACTGTGACTCTGGCTTCCCGCGCCAACGGGCGTTTGTACCAGCGGTTGAGGCGGCGTTCTCGCACCGGAACCGTTGCTGTTGGTCGAATTTGGTTGCAGTTGCATGTGGTACTTGTAAATATTCTCCGTACTCTCCACGACACCTGAGATCATTTCGACACGTCGATAAAATTGTATGAAACATAAGTGGGAGATTTCATGCCAACTCGGCAGTCTTTCCATCGAAGTTTTAAACAGTTTTTAAGATTTCGTGTGAATGAATCTATAAAACAAACATCATGAAGTAAAAGAAAAGAAAAAAAATAGGAGAAATTATTTTTCCACTTTCGCTCGTGCATAAAATATTTGCTTGTTTATCGTCGTACTGTTCAGATTTCTTCGAATCTTTTAATTCGAGCATTTCACGTTTAGCTTTAATTTTTTTTTATGTGAAAAAATAACATATGAAATCGTGAACCATATTTGGCAAGATGATGTTGGACCGTTGGTCGAGTTAGCATGGAATGCTCTGTACACGAAATCTTGTCGGTAGCAGGCAGGAAAAATGAATGCGGAGTAAATGGCGAATGGAAGAATGAAAACGAAAAGGCGAACGAGAGGTACTTTCTATTTTGCGCGCAAATAAATCTAGATATTTTAGCCGAATGCAATTGGAAAATGCTCAACATCCAAAATCATAATTTCCCGTGTGACGAAGCGAAAAACAAAATACGCCATGGGTTATATTTCAAGAGTTTATTTGTACAAGCTCACCAGCTTGTAAATTCAAACTCCTTCCTCGTACGCCGGCCTCCTTCGAAGGCGGACTCCACCAGTTGACAAAAGTACCAACAACCGGCACGTGTCTCAGAATTCCTTCCTGCCAGAGTTTCTCAGCGTTTTCGCGCTCGAGATCGGTTTGCGCGGCCTCGATTCCGCGTTTCACAACTTCCGACATCGTGTCCAAAAGTTTTGAGCTTGCTTCAACCTCTTGACCGACTTGGAGAACCAACGACAGTAATTCCGCAACGTCTGTAAATGGCCAAATATATCGATCATTTATTTTTAACGTCGCTAGGACTTTTGAATATTAATTCAATAGAATATTCGTCGAATCGAGAATGTATAAAAAATACGTTGTAGGACGAAAAGCAATAAGTACAATTATGAGAAAGAGTTCAAATGAAATCTCACCTAATGTAAAATCATAAGAAAAAAAATGTTTTGGCCCGATCAAACCGGTGAAGAATTTTAAGGAAATTTAAGGAAATTTCTGTTGTTACGTGGACATAGCACAGTCATTGAAATTTCAACAATTTTGTTTTCCACGTTCTGGTATAGCATTGACAAGTGTGACTCAAATTTAATGACGCTTTTACGACAAAACTTACCGGTATCCAGAGTTACCATTCCAAAACGTACACACGCCAGGCCATCGGCACCTTCGCCAAGTGAAAAAGCTGCATCTGTGCTTCGCAGAGCTTCCACGAGCTGAATATTCAACCTGTTTAATTCGTCCTTTGCCTGATCCGTCATTACATGAATCCAAGTTGGAGGCGCGTAACGGACTCCACCAAGACCAGCCCAACCTGGCATATCCACCAGATGTAGGCAATCGTTGTCTGTTACAAGACGAACAAATGTATCCTTGTGTTCTACTGTCGCCAGTAGAATTTCCTGTTGCACAGAATCAAAAACAACAAAAAATTTTAAAAACCCAGCATCCTTTTCAATTCGTAGACTATCTGTGTAGAGACAAAATTTAATTCGCTTTTGTTATCATTTTGAAAAATCATCGTTATACATTGTTCTTATCTTAAGCAGAAACTTTGAAAACTAATTGTGCCTACAATGGAATCAGTTGCAACTTTGAAATTGCAATTGATGGGCTAAAACAAGTAAATAAAAGGCATTCTTACGACTTGTTGCTCGAGACAAGCAACGACGTTATTAACGTCCTCGTCCGACGGCGGATTTTCCGGATTTTCCAGCGGACAAATCCGAATGGCTACGCCGTGTTGTTCGATCTCGCAAAGTTCGATCTCCACGTTTTCAATGTCGCGCTGGAGAATTTGCCCGAGCCAAGAGTTGAGCTTGTCGTAATAGGGCGGTACTCGTTCGGTGCTTTGAGCGTCGCGATCCGCGGGAACGAATTGAAATACCAAAGCATTCGCTACGACTTCAAAGAGTTGAGGACTATTCACGGCGTTGGCAACGAGATCGCTGATCGTATATGTGCCAGTCTCGCCACCTGGTGCTTGACTCTGTTAAAGAATCATTATTATTCACAAATGAAATAACTTGGGCATTTTTTTATCAGACTGCCTAAAAAAAATTATTTCTTTTTTTTTTACTTGCTACAGCAAAAAATTATAGTCTTGAAAATAATTCGTATGAATCTTTCCTTCCAAGAGGGTCAGTATTAGGATACAAACTGTTTTTGACGTGGTAAGTGAAAAAAAAAGTTATTTTCTTTTAGCCTGCCTAGTAAAGAGTGAAGAGATATCTGTAAGATCCCTTTTTGTTTTGAATTTACTTACGAGTAAATTGATGCATTGAAACTTTTTAATCTTATTGTACAACTCCTCGACGATCAGGAAGCACCGTTTGAACCTATTTTGTATACCCTCGCGGCCGAGAACCTGCAGAGCCGCCCATAATGGTAAAGTTGGCAATCTCCTCGATAAGGAATCTGCCATCAGACCGGATACCAGAGACAAAGTTGTGTCTCTTTGGGTAGGTCTTCCACCTTTTATATCTGTCAGTCTGTATAATGTCTATACTGATTGTTAAGGAAAATTATTAAGATGGCCCTTTTTTCTTCGAATCTCTTCCTAATTCCTTAATATTATTACGAAGATTAAGAGCAGGAAGCCCCGGTCTAAATAGTTGAAGTTAGAAATTCAGTATCATCCATATCCTAATGAATATAAAAATGACCAACAAACTACATTGTTGACACTCAAACAAAGCTCTATTTCCTCTTGTCAGAGTTTTGTTTCAAGCGTTTATTTGATTCTGTGAGGCTTCATTCATTTCTCTATGATCTTCCATATTTGTAATAAGTATTTAATTTTATCGGTTAATACTTCGAAAGGATACAACCACCGGCAAAGAAGGAATACCGAGCCAAACGCCAAGGGGCAGTGTAATGCTGTCCGCAATCTTCGCAGGCTAAAAAACAACAGAGATGTATATTTCAAATGCCCCAAATCAACGAGGATGCGTAAATTTTATTTCTCGATAGTTACCAAGTCTTTCGTGAAATTACTTAACGCCAGAGCGGCTAAAGAATGTCCTCGAAGATGCAACCAGACGTTATACTTGTCGCAGATTTCTCGAAGACGCGTTATATTGTCGCAGTGCCCGGTTAATACGGAGCCAGCTTCGGCGAGAACTAATAACGGAGTAACACCGTTTGATTGACTGTCCTCGGCCAAGCGACGTTCCAGCGCCGACACGTCCATGCTTTGCCGCGAACCGAACATCGTGTTGTGGGGAATAGGCCGAACACAATGAAGTGGCAATGAAAGCTGCAGCATGAGGGATTTTTATGATTTTTCAATTTTTTTCACCACGCCTTCCAAAAAAACATTTTTTTTTTTTTTCAATATCCGTAATGAAAAGCGTATTAAAAAATGATAACATTATCATTTTTTTTCATTGATGAATTTTCAAGAATAATAATCATCTTGTAGATGAAAAGAAATGTATATATTTAAAAAATTATGAAAAGTTTATTGTAATATGTAATAACATATATGATAAATTCATCCATGAAATATAAATTCGACAATTATGAAAATTCATCTGTATAGAAAAAAAAAATCTTTCGCGCTTTTTATAAAACGAAACTTTTACAACTGGATGGACCTCCAACTTCACTACTACTTCACTTGTGGTTAAATTTGGGCTAAATATGATTAATAAATGCGCCTCAGTCCCAATCATGTTTTGAAAAATGTTAAGTATTCAGAAATTGAAGTCTCTAAGCTTTAGTTTGTGCGCAAAAAACGAATTTTCCATAATGGAGAAAAACTGATAATTTCAAGTACCTGTCTGCACAAATGCTGTACTACTCCCAGGGGAGCAGCCACAGAACTGTAAATCAATGGAGGAGCTGAAGCCAAAGCCGTGAAGCCTTCTTCCATGTATCGGGGATACTTTCTGTGTAGCGCAAGCCTCGTTACTCGCACGAGTCCCTCGAGATGATCCTCGTGAAAAGAAGAGGCGCAGTCCACAAAGTGGAATATGTGACTGAGCCATCTTGTAGTATCCGCTGCAAGCCGTCCGGCTAATCGTTGGGCGTGAGGTCTAGGAAGAGCCACAGCGTATGCCGAAACGGAATGCGCTACGAGGGCGAGTTTAGCTGCCTCAGAAAGAGGCGGTAAACTTGTAACGATACTTGTCAAAGGCTCCTGGCTACCATCTTCGTTAGGCTGCGGCGCGTCTTCGTGGACCACTAGATCCTGGAATTAATAATTAAAATAGGTCTGAAACTTGAAGAACAATCAATATTCTTGATACTGATTATTAACTTAACTATCTATCGATACAGACCAGTCAAACATATGATTCAAATAGAATGTTTTATTACATCTCTATGGAAATTAAGTCTGAAAACACTTAAGCGTGCTGAAGATGCTGGAAAACTTGATTTTGCATAATAATAATTCCAAAATGTTATTAACCAATTAATGAAAAGAAAAGAAAAAATTATTTCTCAACAAATCAGCCGTCAAACAAACTTTTTTTTCAATCAATTTATTTATTTTGGTGAATATAAACTTATGCAGAATTTTTCCTCATTTTTCATTTTTTTCATGTATTGAAAGTCGGAAATTTTGGTGTCATAAACCATCCACCCACAAAGCCTGCAAACATTTTCAATCCACAAAAGTTTGTTCTTTAAAATAAACTGCAGCTAAGCAAGTAGGCTATTCTTAAATCATTTTTTGTCTGATTCCTCAGCTTGTTGTTAATGTTCTTTGAATATCAATCCTATTCGCCTAGTATTTCCAACGAATATTCATCCACATTTAAAGATAAAAACTTGTGCTGTGAAATAAGGTAATAACAAGTTTAGACCCGAAGGACAAACGTCCGTAATTATCAGAAAATGGTCCCCAACAAAACACACTAATCTTATCAAGCGGAAGAGAAGTGACGATAACTAACAACTACTATTTCCAGTCGATGTATGTACATTTAAAACTGCTGCAAAGTCATTTCCCATATTTCATAAACAAAATAATTTTTTTTGCATTAACATATGTAAAAAAATCAGCATGTATTAACAATTTTATTTATCAAGCACCCGAATACACATTTGAAACATATTCACCCATGTCTTTATTATCGTATATTGTACAATTATCTAAAACAATAAGTCGCATGGAAATGAATTTATCTAAACAAAATAATTCAAAGGACAATTCGCACTGTGAAAATGCCATAACTTTGGTGTCTTGAGATATTCAAAAATCCTAAGGCAAAATGTTAAAGTCCTAAAACCAAATACACTATAATCTTACAAAGTAAAAGTGAGTGAGAGCGAAAAGTTGCACACTCAATTTCCTAAAATTACAACATGAAAGTGGAAAATTAATTGCAACGTGGAATCAGAGGCAAAAAATATGTCCGAAAACCGAAAGAAAATAGTCATTTTGTCTATCCGACACAATAAAGATTTAAGACATTCGGTCACGGTCACGGTTTTCTAATCGTTCCGAAAAGCGCGTAAAACGAGCCACGTGACAATTAAGCCAGCTGCCGGCTCGAGTGGAAGCAGCGAATGACAATTGAGTACACATCGCCATCAGCCAATAGGGCGCCACCAATGTCACCCGACGATTTTCGTTATTTACCTGTATAAGAGCCAAAATATCTTCGGCAGATTTGGGCTGCGACAAAAAACCCGAGGGATTGTTCCAAGTAGTGCCGCCCCCTTCGGCGGCCCTTTCCACGGCTTCCTCCAGTCGCGATATAACCTGAGAGGCCTGGAATTCTAGAACACCAACTTCGTTCTCGCTTGGCACTGCTCCTCCGGCACTGACCTGTCAAAATTTCACGATTTCAACAAACGTCATAACTCGTACACTTTTCACCAGCGATTCGCGTTATTTAACGGCTCATCTTAAACTTCAACTTTCTCGAATAACACAAATGCGCGTATTTAATCTCGATACCTTGATATCATTTTCAGTTACATTTTCCATCGTCGCTGGATCGTTTGTTTCGGGTTCCTCGGCCATCGTGGCAGTAGTCGTGGCGCAGGGACGTCTCACTAACACTACGCCACTCCTCACGCACACTTTTTCCCATCGATTTGACGAAGAGTCGGTGGCTAATGTCGACTAGATGAAAAATAACACGATGCAGAGGAGTTTGAGAGATAGGGGTTATACCTCGGGGTGATAAGGATTATTTACGGATGTCTTTTGGCTCGAAGGATTGTATATGCCACACCGGGCCTTAGCCGAGGTGTTACGATCCTTATTTTATCGATGGGCGGTCGTCGCCAGTACCGAATTGTGACGCATGCTGTCGTCGCCCTTTTGCCATGATCTTCGCGGGGTTTATTTGAATCTGGTACTGAGGAAGTAGCTTTTGTAGCGATCGTGCGCACGTTTAGGGATGCACTACTTTTTTACGATGATGAAAATATTAGGGACAAGTGATGGAGTCACTTTGCTTCATAGAGAAAGCTTTGCTTTCGTGGAATTTTTTGTTTTTTGTTTTTGAGATTTTTATGTTATTATAAGTATCGTAAACGTCGAGAAAAGTGGTTTAGAAAAAGATGATTGTCATGTTTGCGTGTATGTGCAAATTTACTTGTAATTTGCACATACTGTTGTAATTTTTTATGTATCTTTGAATTTGGTAGGACTGTAGACTATCGTACACAACACATTTCAGATTGCAGTTGGCGCGAATAAGTTTGAAAGTTCAAATTTAGCAGAATGTTTGTTGATTTTCAAAAGAGTCCTTGTACGCTGTAACTTTCGTAAATTACAATATATTCGGATGAAATTTGGTACCCAAATTAACGTAAAGTGAACCATGTTCGATGGTAAATTTGGAAAGAATCAAAGCGGTTCAAGTTTTATCGCAATTCAATATTTTTCGTTTTATGTCTGCGCACCACTTTAAATTATGTAAATTATGAGACATCCGGCTGCAATTTGCAATGCGAAATCGCAATTACTAATTATCGATGACGAATTTCATCAAAGAAACTATCGCTAGGTCAATAAACTTCGATTTTAACAAAAACTTATCGAGACTCGACGATTATTATGCCAACAATGCATCAAGTTTTGTCGAATCATTTTTTCCAACAACAAAAATAAAGTATTTAAAAAACAATACAAATGCCATTTGAACAATTTTTTACGTTTCTCATAATTTTCAAAATCTGAACACAGTCAGGGCTTAGACTTTCTAAGTAGCCCGTAACTCACATCGCAATGGCCACTTCTTAAGAATTACGAGCCGCTATAGAGACTAAAATAGGACCATCTCCATATGTTGATTGCTTGCGTGATATCAAAAAAATTAATACCCGTGACAGATAATTAAGGGAGGATTTTCCTTCGCACGCAGTCTCCTCTTTCGGAAGAACTGTGTTTCCGCTATCAGCTACTCAACTTTCCGTAAATATTTCCTCAAATAGCAATTGCAATTAATTAAGCGACCTAAATAAGACTATCGAAATCCTGAGATCAGCGACCCGAATTTCACGACGACGAACTTTCACGAAAACCAACAATACACGACACTAAAAAATATCTTGCATGTCCAGAGATAAAATAACCGGAAATCGTAAAACTTTTCATTGTTTTGACATCCTTTTATCATCAACGTTACTTCATTGGATTTTTCTTTATTAAATACAATCATATTATCATATAATATTGATACACTCATTATGTAACGATTTTTTTTTGCAGCTTTGCCGCGATACGCATAGCATGGAAAAAGTCGGTCGAGCGTCGCGAGGTGATGTCCAAGATTAGGAGCCACGCGGCTCGGCGCTTCTCGGGCTCGTATATTCTGCGCTAGCCGAGCATGTGGATCGGTCAACGCGCGGTGTAGTGTATAGTAAAAAGAGAAGGCGCGCCGATTCCCCTACCCCGATAATATTTGCGAGAGCGGGCATTCGTCACTCGTGAGCTCTAACGAGGCAATAGTTCGTTGTTATCTGAGGCCAGAAAAGGAGGGGAGACACGTGTTCTCCAATCTGTGGAAGAATAAGAAGTTCGCGATTTAGCGTAACTCGGACAGTCTTCAGCTCGTCGCATGTTCGTCCTCGTCGAGACATCGAAAATCGTTCGCCCGCGACTGATATCCTCATTGAACGTCAAAATAATGGCAAATTTAGAGGCTGTGAAGGCAGCCTGGCGCACCGCGGACGCGGTCACTTTCGACGTCGATTCGACAGTCATTCAGGAGGAAGGGATTGATGAGCTCGCCAAGTTCTGCGGCAAGGGGGAGCAGGTTGCTGACCTGTAAGTTAACAGCACCATACAGTTTTCTCGCTTTTTCTTCTTTTCTCAAAAGCTACTTTTTTATTTTATATCTTTTTGAAATCTGAGGCATTATTTTTCAATTGAACATTTTTGCCATAAATGATAATGGTTAGGCATATTTTGTCGGTACTGTGAATTTTATTATTCGTTTTTTTTATGCTGACCTGTAAGTGAGCAAGAAAAGTTTCTATCTTTCACTATTTCCTCGTGTACTGTTCAAGACTACTTTCTTGTACCCTATTTTTTTTTTTTATATCTGACGCATCTTGTTACGTGTGTTTCTACTTTCGACTTTGTAATTTTATATAAAACATGGATTTTTTAGAAAAGTCTTTTTAATAATATAATTAGGCTGTCGTAAATAATAGTAACTCACTGAATTTTCATAAGTATCGGACATTTTTCTTTGATTTTTGTCGAAAACAATTTTTAATCTCTTATATCGACTCCTGAAGGTAATAAAATAATAACTTTTTCGTACAATGGTTTACAAAGCAAAGAAAAATTGACAGTAAATTTCTTCGGACCAAGTAAAAATTGTAAGTGGGCATTTTGAACAGAAAATAAATTGGAACGAACGATAATCATTTGAAAAATGTGTATTGAAACATTTTTTGGAAAAGAAGAAAAATATCAGAGGAACGTAATGATTTCCTGGTTAATTCACTTTGTAGAGGAATTTAAATTTCTGTTTGTCTCAACACCTTCAAATAAAATTCGCCCAACATCCCATTCGCGATTCGGTGCGATCAATTATCTTGCGTGAATCATCAGTTACGTACACGCCTAATCGCGATTGGGCAATCGTCGGATACGCAAAACATTCGGATGAACTTGAGAAACAGACCCCCAGCAATGCATAAACAAGATACTCCGTGTTCGCTACGAAATTTTGAAAGAATATAAAAATGTTATCTTATCATTTGTTATCTATTATCATTTATCACTTTAGAGTAGGATCATTTGGAATTTTTATTTTTCATCCTCCACCTAAAATAATGATCACAGGTGGGTTCAAAATGAAATGCGGCTTAAATACGAAATCATTTTTCTAAAAGTCCATTCGCATGAAATAAAAAAAATTTTTTAATAGCAAAAGCGTAATTTTTTACAAATTTTACGGGGGTGCTTATTTTTAGGTAAAATTATTTTTTAATTGTCAAAAATACGCAAAAAATGTTTTGAAACACAAAAAAACAAATATAAAGAGTAATTTAACGAATTGAAAAAGATTGAAAAGTACGATTAAACCCCAATAATGCACAATTTGTATTAATTGGACTTAACTTGTGTCAACAATCAGTTGAACTCATTTAAAATGTGATGAAATTTCTATGTCTCTTGGCAACCGCACGTCAATGTGTATTATAGAAAACATCGGAGGTTTAATTGCACGCGTTAACTGATATTGCGTGTTACCAAGTGCGATTCTCCGATTTCATAATATGTTTATGATCGCATTAGTTCATTCATTGAAAAAATTTCAGGACGAAGCAGGCGATGCAGGGGAATATGACCTTCCAGCAATCACTCGCAGTTAGACTCGACATTATTAGGCCGAGTCTGGAACAAGTGACGGAATTCATCACGAAACATCCGCCAAAACTCACACCTGGCATTAAGTAAATATGGATATAGCTGTTTGCAATTTTGGACATTACATTCCGACTGAATATTATATTTAGTACATGAAACATTTACCCGGTAAAAGAAATTAATCCTTGAAATAAATTCAATAAAAATATCGAAAAATGTCTTATATTATTTGTTAAAAGTTAAGCAACGTCACAATTTTTCAACGATAAAAATTCGATGCTGATCTATGTACAATTCTGAGATAAAAAATTGATGTAATGTAAAGTAATGATAATTTCTTTCGCTTAATCACAAAAAAATTACATATTTTCAATTCTTATTAGTCTCATAGTCTGTATTATAACGATTAACAAAATATTGAAAATTGCAGAGAATTGGTGGCAGAATTACAAGCAAAAAACAAAAAAGTATTTTTGGTGTCCGGAGGCTTCCGTTGTCTGATAGGACCGGTAGCGGCTCAGCTAAATATTCCAGCGGAAAACGTCTGCGCGAATAGGCTAAAATTCTTCTTCACCGGTTCGTAGAGAATTTGAATAAATTTAAAAGGCAATTCCATGACGATGTCGTGTAAAAATAACTTTTCAATTCGCAGGAGAGTTCGCTGGGTTTGACGAGAAAGAGCCGACGTCCCAGAGCGGTGGAAAATCCGAGACCCTCAGGTTACTTAAGGAAAAACACGGATTCCGCAGTATTGTCCATGTCGGCGATGGGGCAACGGACCTAGAGGCGTGTCCACCCGCCGAGGCTTTCATCGGTGCGTAAACTTATCTAATCTGCCCTCCACGATTGTAACAATCGTCCCACGCGGACACTCGACGTTCTTACATAACATTCTTGGCATGCGTGATTAATTATCGTTTTTTTTTGTTTCCTTCAGGTTTCGGGGGCAACGTTGTCCGAGAGAGTGTGAAAAGTCGTTCATTGTGGTTCGTGACGGACTTCAAAGAACTCAGGGACGAGCTATGATTATTATTTTCTAACTTTTATGTATATATAATGTGGTTTATTTAGTGTATATAAGAAAAATATATTTTTAAAAAATCTTATTATATCGAGTACATCGCCCGTACGGAAATTTTGTATTCCTCTCAAAAGTGAAGGAATATAGCGAAAACATCGAATTCAATCTTAGTGTATCAAAAAATGTTTTACGATTTTGTTCTCTCGCGCTTAGCAAGTATACAATTCTTACTGGTATCGAAATCGACTCGCGACTTTCAAATTACGAGACTTGACCACTCATCTTGATCACAAGAGTCACATTGGATCCAAAGATAAGAAAAAAAATAAAACTTTCCGAGGATCAGATCAGAGAATCGATAACATTGACCGAGAATCTGAGCTAATGGCCCCGCGATTCCTTATCGCAAAAAAAAAGTGCTCATTGATCATTCAAATTCAATAAATATTCTGAAAAAAAAAGGTTCAACCAAACTAGAAATGTAAAATGATGCATATGTTTTTAGCGACAAGGAACGTAAGACTACAGATTATTCATAGCCCCAAGGAAACGTTAAACTATGAATTTTTCGTGGACATATTTTCGTAACCATCATGGCAGTTACTTGGCCATTGTATTAACGGAACTTTTTAATTATTTGAACTGTAAATGAGGAACAATGAAAACTTTTTGAAGGTTCTTTATTGCCTTATATAACTAGATGTAGGGACGGTAAAGTCCGCGGTAAAATTGATGAGGGATTTACTGAACAAGACTTTTATGCGACCTCCACTTCTCCGCCGACTTTGGTGATTGCTTCTTTGAGTTGCTCAGCCTCTTCTTTCGGAATATCAGCCTTGACGATCACCGGTACACTCTCCACGAATTTTTTCGCCTTTGTGACAAAATGAAATAAGAGTTACGCTAGAAACTAATGCAGAGAAATTTTTTTTTCCACCAACTGTTTCTTACCTGAACCAAATTCGTTCCAGGTATCAGATTCTTAATCTCCTTGATGAGAGCTACTTTTTGCTTGTCATCAAACTTCAAAAGCTTCACTGTAAAGGCTGTTTGTACTCTTTGTGGTGCTGCTGCTTCTTCATCATCCTGAAAATAAATAGCACATGAAATTTGAAATACTCATTGCGACGATTAATTGATGAATATTTTCAGCCATGTTTTTATTCAATTTACTCTATAAATTTTGACTTTTTTTCCATAAATACTTTCATATTTCAATCATATTTATTGTAACAATACGGTTTTGAGCAAACAGGCAAAAATCAGTGGTATTTATCAATGGTGATATCTCATCTATTCTTCTACTCTAATTAAAAAAAAAAAAAAATACCATTGATCCTTTAATCCAAGAATTTATTGCTCTTTCACAAAAATATCTGACTACTTACAGTTAATTTTTTTTATTCATTTTTTACACTCTCCACACTTGTGGCAAAGAACCAGTAGACCAAAATTTTCTGACTAATTTAAAACTAATGTTAAAAATTTATTTACGGCGCAACAAAGGTACTTATTTTAGTAATCATAGAGACTTTACCTCATTCTTTGGAACTGCAAAACCACCAACAGGCATAACAGGTGCGTCGGGAAGGTTTAATCTTCTCTTGAGCAAATCGCTGAGCTCCGCGACCTCCAGAAGATTCAGAGCTGTGATATCGCTGACAAGTTTGTCGATTTTAGGGCTGACCGGTTTATCCGTACCTTCGGGTACTGGAATGGTCATTTTTTCAACAGCAGCTGCAGCTTCCGTTTGCGAGTAAACGGCACTGTAAAACCGAAGAGAAACGTTGAAAGTTTGCTGGATGAATGAAATATTGAGGTTATGTAACCCAGATTTAGACATCGAACAAAGTTACTTTGAAATGAGAGTTCGTATTTACCATTTGTGAAATTGTCGAAGTTGATGCACATTCTGTCGAACTACCAGGCGCAAAGAGTTCATCATCTTTGATATTTATTGCGGAGAACGAAAATAAAGAGAATAATTTCACCGGTTATAAGAACACGATACACGAGCTGCTGCTGCGGCGATCGGCGCTGCTTTTCATTGTCTATGATAAGCTAGTCGGTGCAGCCAATCGGAGAGCGTTACCCTTTACCGCGAAAATTTCGAAATGTTTGATTGCCAATTTTACAATTATCACTTAGCCTCGGGTTATTATTACTTACTTTTGGGTTATTACTAATTTTTCGGTTTCACGAGTGCAACATGAACGACGAGGTAGAAAATTCTCTTCTTTGTGTATTATGTATAATGTTGCAATAATTTTTTCGTTTTGTTGTTGCACTTTTTAACGTTAAAATCATATTACGGTTGAAGGGCAGCGAATCGTTTATTATTATTATTATTTAACATGTTGATTATTCTTTTGGTATTTGTGGATAATCGCAAGTAAATCTCATGTGACCTAAGAATAGCATGTTTAACGCCGTTATTACGACGTAATAAATGACCAAACTGTAAACCACCTAAACAATAACAATACAAATAATTTAGTTTTTTATTTTATTTTTATCAGGAATTTGTTAACTGTTTTTTTTTACCTCGTGATCTCTCATGTCATAACGAAATCCCCAACGACAGATACAAAGCCATGAAGATAAAGAGACTAATAGCAAAATTGCTGTCGTCGGCGAAGCACAAATGTGTACGTTAAACATTTGTCACACTGGAATTCGTTTTTTAAATGTGTTTTTAGGATTACATGTCCATTGGAGTCTCCATTGTTATATTAACCTGTAAACAATTTGTGATTGAAAATTTGAAAGTGTCACAACTATTTTGATTAATAAATCCTGTTGTAGCAATACAAACGGAAATTTGACGATCCTTTTACTGATGTTGAACTATTTTGTTCGTTTTTTTTTTTCCACATTTTCCATCGATTTTCTATCGTCGATCTGTTACCGAAAATTTTGATTTTTGACTGACGTGTAACGAAAAATAATTGAATGTCTTGCGCGTTTCGCTTTTACGGTTAGTAAATTTTCCATTATAAATGCTAATTTTTGTGAAACCTCATTGTAAGGAGAAAACAGAAACTGTTCAAATGGAAAATTAAATTGAACATCTGTTGAAAAAATTAATACCACAAATAAATAAAATATTAATAATGCTTTTTTTTAGAATTATTTTGTTCAATAATTCTGATTTTTTGTTATTCATATTTTTTTTTTTTTCTTCAAGTAATGGCAGAAGTTATTAGTGTTTAAAAATCAAAAACCAAAAATTATGTCATAAATTATGCGAATAAATGACTAACGATTTTTTAAAAAATCCAGTGAGGTTTTATTGGAAAAAAATGGTACAATACTATTTATGTTCGTAAAGTTTATTAGTCGTTATTGATAACGTTGTTTTACAAAATATACGGATAACTTAATTGATCTTAAGCGTTAAAATGAATAATTCCGTTAAAATACCTTCATACACGAATGATTATGTGTCGTAATGATGTATTAAAACAATATATTCTTAAACATTAACGCGATATATCGCTATACATTAATATTAAGGGATATAACTTTCTTGTGATTCCGATGCGTATCGTTATTATGATTTTCACGATCGTCACTCGATACACAGTATCGCGACGGTTTCGTCGACGATTGATAAAAACACTTGTATTGTAACCAGCAATCGTTTGCAACTCTTCGTTCAACATTTTTATTTATTATTTTATGTTTTCACGAACCGATCTCGATTTCACATTTTGCGCGATTCCACAATTGCCTAAATTTAACGGTCCTCAAGTTTTTTGTAACTATCGGTGGCCCGAAGGAGCGAAGGTCCTCTCTTCAATTACAAACTTGAATTATTTACAAGGCTCTCCACATACTACCGTGTCCTCTGAAAATTCGTTTCCAATTTTAATGCACAATATTTATGCAGCAACAAAGAATTTTAAGGGAGTGTACATTTTTTCACATCCTTCAAGTGGCTGCTAAATTTTCAACGGCTTTCCTACATTCTCTTTGGCTTTACTAATACGCAGCTGTTTGTAATACAATAATAGATTCGTAGCTTTATCTAAAAAGTGTAACCGACTGATAGATGGTCAATTTCAGTTATGATTTTTCGTCCAGTTTTTCAAAAGAATAATCCACATTAATAAGCCGATCATGGAAAGAAATGGCTCATATTGTTCCTTGAAAGATCATCTATCGATTCACCAAAAAGATCCTTTGGAGACCGATAAAGTAACTTTGAATAAATGAAATGAGCACTCACTCATTATGATTGGACAAAAATTAAAAAGTTGGATTTATTTATCCAAAAAACTGGATACTAAAATCTTTTAAAAATGACTGTTACTTAATTTCATTGAAATTTGACTCCTTATTTATATTTTTGACAATAACATATGTTTTTATGCAAATTGTGTTTTCAAAAGGGCAAGCAATTCACCGGAAATGGTAATGTTATTTTAATGAACCAGCACCGAGTTAATCGTTTGTGAATTTGTACCCCCTTAAGAAGGTGCGTCCTCCCTAAAAATGTATACGTTTCAACAAACTTTACATAACAAATAATTGATAAACCTTCTGCATTAAAGATAATAACAATATATGGAACATAAAATGTAGCGTTGGGTGAAAATAATTGCCGGCAGAACATTTCTCATTGATCACCATTATAAAAACCCTTAAGAATCTATGTGTGCGCGTTGTATGACTTAATATTAATGTTCTTATTAAAGCCTGCGTAGCCCGAACGATTTTGAGATAGAACGGACGGGTAGTGTCATTTCGTTTTTTTTTCTCACTATTTTCCGTAATAATTACCAACACTGAAAAATCATTCTTTTATTTACTTGCATTTAATTCTTTCCCAAAACTTTTCGGCTCGATTATCGTTCTTATAAAATAGAGATTGGATTGAAATTCGAAAATAATCTCTCGATGCATTACGTCACGTGTTACGTAGCTATTATTTTACTAACTTGTGTATCCGAGGCAGTCACTTATCGTTTTTTTTTTTCTCTTTCGTAAAGGATCAAAATAAGGTCTTATACATGAAGTTGTTTTAAAAAATCGACAATCAATGTATCGAGATTCAATTTTATAGATCATTATGGCTCATTGCACAATAGAGTAGGAGAAGCAATAAGAAATGTTGAAACATCGGATGACCGATGCATCTTGGAAATTCAAAATCGCAAGGATTTTTAATATATATATTTTTTCTTATTTCCAATTCTATTACATTGTGAGTAAGGCTTTAAGCTTATCACGCTTTCGATGCTCACGCCCCCCGTCGCGTTCTCTCAATAAAAAAATATTTCTCATCAACCTTGACCCAGTGGATATGTTGCCGTCGAAATTTCCACGATTACATCTTTATTTGTTTTTACTTTTCTTATTCAGCGGTCAAGGAAGATTCAATTCATTATTCGAATTCTCGATTTCCATGTCTTAATCCATATCTAAAGCTTTTTCTGTCAAATGAGACATTTCTTTCAACCCTTTCAATACATCCAATAATCGCTCATAGTATAATAGAAAAAAAGTTCGAAATTGGAACCAGAAATTTAGTCTCAAGTGATTTTTTTCTATTTACCAAATTTTCGTAATGAAATTATGAACTTTTTTCAAGCCAACGTAATATATTTGTTTAGTGCAAAAAAATCTGTGAACAATTACGTTTTCAAAGGTCTTTTATGTAAATGCATCATGCGAAATTTAGAAGCTTTATTTTTGTAACAGGATGGATTAGGGTGAGTGTGGCCGAGCGGATCGGAGCGCGACTTACACGCAGTAGGTCCGGGTTCGATTCCCGGTCAGGGCCAAAGACTTTTTCGGAGGCTTTGTGAACTGCAAGTGGTTCAGATTCCACTAAACAGTAGGTCTCGGCTAATGACCATAGCAGTAGACGCCGTAACAAACAAAAAAATTAAAAAAAAGGCTGGATTTAAAAAAATAGAAAGATAATGCATTTTTACTTGCTACTGAAATTTGCTAATATTCGGGAGAGTTTTGAGATAATTTGAAAAAAATGTGCCAGTTGACAGAAAACGTTTTTCCGTTAAGCTATCGTCCTTTACACTCTAGTGATAATCACCATAAAAATTAACGATATTATTAAGAGCTAAATAATTAACATCGATCGCAATTATGTTTCGTTTCTCGAGCCGCGACAGATGATGTTAAACTTATTAATAAAACTTATCGCCTCGAAGCGTTTGCTCCCCGCCAAGGAGTTACAATTTTCCGCTTCGAGATCGTCCATTTTCCAATATTTGAAAATTACGCTGTGTGAATTACTATGCTTAAATTGGCTGCTTCATTTGCGCCTTACAAAAAAGCCACTCTGTCGATAATCTCTGGATGCTGCACTTTAGGAATTGTCGCGTGAAGTAAGTACTTCTAAGCAACAAGCAAGCGGAAAAAAATAAGAATTAAAAAAAAAATCAATAATGAGAAATGATGCTTACAATATTTCATTTTTTGGCAGCTAATTTTGGCTAATCACTGAATTCTCACTTGTCCGTTGATTTCAACCAGAGTTTTGAGTCTCCATTTCTTTGCAAAAATGGTCTTTAATTTGATAAAACTTGAATTTTTGTAAAATTACATTGAAAACTTGATTAAAAAGTTACTGGTATATATTTAATTCATTGCAAATAGGTTGAAGATAGCTCCTTTTTCGTTTTTCTAAATTTTTGTGAAATTCCATTAAACTTTCTTTTGTAGTGAACTTAATAAACATTTATTCATAGATGTTGTTAATAGGAAATAATAATAGCATAATTCATGATATTCGAATTATTAAAACATAATATTAAAAATGTGAATTATAAATGTTTATTTTATAAATATCGGAGAGCTGATAACTCTGATTTCAATCACTACAGTCTCTTACAGAATTTTATCACAAGACAAAAAAAAAAGCATATTTTTCCCCGCGACACCGATAGTGCTGTGCATGTGCAGCATACGCATGTGACAATCATATCTCCGTGATACTTTTCCGTTATACTTATCGATATTAGTGAATGCATTCGTTATTTATTAAGTTGTACGATAATGATAACGTTACAGGATCTAATTGAATGATTATTATATTTTGATATCAATCTTAAAGTTCTAGTGGAATATTTTTCAAATATCTCCAAATGTTTCTGTCGATTACCCCAGTGAAGTTAGTCACTTTCAAAAAATCTCTGGCTCCGCCTTGAGCCAGTTCACAATTTTTCTTTTTAATCCTAATCCTTGAACGAGTATAAAAAAAGCAGAAGAAGATGAAAACGCGCACAATACGTCGGTGTGTGCGAAACGTCGACAATTACGATAAAAATCGCGATGAGGTCGTAGGTCAGACTTATTCGATTGGCTTTGATTAGTGAAACTGACAGATGCGATTGGTATTCGAACACATTTGCGTCGTCGGAACTGGAAATAATTCCCATGGAAATGGAAGTACATACACAATATATTCGACATATAGAACTCCTCGGCGCTAATCACATGTCGAATATATTTTATATATACATTTCTATATATATATCGCATATATAGTGCATATATTTTTGCACAAATAAATGCAAAATATATGGAACAACATAGAATTTTTTGACGCCATATATAAAATATACGCATACATTTTTCTATGTAGCTCGAATGTCACTTTTCCTTTCTTCACGCCCAAAAAAAATCCCGACGTTTTTGTTACCACTCAATTGCTGTTTTTATAATCTGCTGCAATTGCAAAAAGTTGCAATGAAAACGATCGAATAAAATGAAACTGATTTTTAATGAGAATTTTTATTTCCTTAGGTGTTTATATTCTTAACCGAATAACACATTATTTATCGATCGAATCTTCGATATCGCTTCTAACGTTGGATTCTTAGCGCGCTTCGCCATCAATTTGCTCTTTGTTGGAAATCAATTTTTTTATAAAAATGCATTATTATCTTCAGTTTTTATCGACAATAATTTTCTAAATTTATTTGAAAAGTTGTTGCAAGATTTTTTCATATTAATTACCTAACAAATTCTTTTACCTCGTAAGAAAAAAAATTATATTTGTCGCTGTTTATGTGATTCCCGATTTTCTTGGCCTTTGAGAAATTTACTTGTTATTTCTCTGTAACGAATTTCCGTTCTCAACATTTCAATCATTGCTGCGAATTTTAAATGATAATTCGAAAAATTTTGTTATTCAAACTAAGATTTAAAAAAAAATACTTTTCCATGTAAAAATTGCTTATTCCCACTTTCAAGAATTTTAACAAAATTCAAAGATGCATCACGATGGAAATGAAACTTGACATAGAATCTGCAGACTGCCTTTTTTGCTATGTCGGCATCTCTAAAGTCGTTAGAAAACATTCAGCCACCATCTTCATGGCATCCGGCCCAATATTAATCATTAATCACCGACTCCTCTTAGCATGCAACGAGTGTCTACGATTACTTGTCTCAAGTCTCATTTTTTTTATTTTTATTTTACTTTACGTACTTTCGCTGAATTCTCGTGCCGCGTTAATACGATTGAGCGCCTTTGAACGAACAAAAGCTGGCTGCATCTGATTACTCTAATAGCTGTAAGCGAATTTGAAATGCTTCGATTATTGGACTGGTTTCGAATGTCGCTCGCAGTACGTTAGCACATTTTTTTTTTGGAAAATGCACGTATTTGTTTATATTGCCGTTATCAGGAGTATTCAGCTGCTTTTTAAAACAAATATTCCGTTAAAATCTGCTTGAAAACAGAGGTAATAAATTGACTGAGATAATAACGATTTCGAGAATAAATCGACAAATGATTTAACTTATTTGTAATAATTTATTCTATTTACTGTTAATTTTGAAATCTATTAATTTACACAATTCCTGTAGATTTTCGTCTGTTTATAGATTAAATGTACTAAAAAACGGTATAGTAATGTTGCTTAATACGAAGCTATAAAGCAATTTCAACTATAAAAAATTCTCAATCCAAATGGAATAAATATATTCATTATCATCGGTGTAGAAACTCAACTTCAACGATAATATTTTCTCTCTGAACTTCCGTACGCCATTACATACTTTGTATATTATAAAATTTTCAGAGCGGTGGTGATTTTTATTTAATTGTATGTTGCAATCATTCGCTAGTAGAAATTGCAGACAGGTTTGTATTTGCAATGGTTATTATAGTGTAAAGTCATTAGATAACTTTACGATATGATAATGCAGATACAAAATTGTGAAAAGCATCGAATAAAGGTACTTTACCGTAAGTGCGTAGAACGGAAATTTCTCATTGCGCACAAACTATACTAATAAAAAACGTCACGTCTCTATGTCGAGACGTCCTTTCATAGAACGTGCTTTCATAAAACGCCCTTCCATGCATTGCAGGAATCGTATTGATGAATAGCGGCACGAGCCAGTTTTTGTTGGTTGTTGGCTTCTATATGATAGATAATTTCTCCGGAATCCAACGGCACGTGGTCGACCGATATTGAACACGTTTACGTAAATATGAGACATTCCACCTGGGTCTGACTTTTACATCGTCGATTGCAACCGCATTATTTCACATGATTGACGCAATTCTGAAAAGCCCTTATTTTCCTTTCCCATTTTTTAACACGTTTTACCCATTCAAAATAACAACTTTAAAAATGTAGTATACATTTTCTCTCAAATTTTCTCTCAGCATTGAATGTTAACCAAGCTTCAAAAATATAGAGGAAATTAAGGTTTCCGAGCGTACGAAGTCGTATGGAGTGTTTCGCATATAAACGTTGTCGAGAGTCTGAAAAAAATTCGAAAAATCATGTGTCGCGTACAACCATTTTCCAGCAGCGCAATCCACCGTAAATTCACTATTTTTTTTTCGAATTCTCCCTTTTCGTTGTAGGACCAAAAAATAAAAAAATAGAAGAAACTGCTGGACCACTTTGGCTGGGTTGCCAACATTATGTACATTTCAAAAGACGTTATTCAGAAGTTTTCCAGATTTTCCAGAAAAAGTTCCATTATTGTAAACATGAATTAGTGCTTTTCAGAGTTCTAGATACTTCAATGAGATAAAAAATGCTGGACCCTCTCCGGTGAAGGGTCAGAAACAGGTCGGCACCACGTGGAATGCCCCAAATACATTGTGTGTGTATTGTATGCGTTCATATGTGTCGCCGGTGGCTTCTAAAATACTAACACGTCTCGTGATCTCGGAGACGTGGTATTCGTTAACGTGTTTTATAACGTATACACAGTCCCACATACGTGATTGATACGTTGGTGTGAAATCTAGGCTGAGTCGAGTAGAGCAAGCGAGAGATGTTTCGAGTCGCGAGAAAGAGAGAAACCGAATCTTGGTGGTTTTATTTCCACTTGGATCCTCATACCAGGCTGTGCTCTCGCGAGTCGTATCGATGGGTGTACAGGATTGAGGAGCTCGTGCCGGGCGATTGCGAGGACGAAGAGAGTGACGAGGGTGTGGTCGGGCAGGGTGATGACGATACTACAACCCTCTTCGAGGCCGGCTGTGCCTAGGTGTTGTGACCTTGCTTGCGGATCTTGGTCTCCAAAGCTGGGGTCGGCCGTTCCACGAGGTCTTCCAACTCGTCTGGCGTCAGCACCGTAAAGTCTCTGTGTAAACAGAGCAACAACGAAGAGTTTGTAATTAAAATGATCACGTTGCTTCCAGGTTAAACAATGCTTCTCTTATTTCTTATTATTGTTATGCTCGGCTTCCCGAGAATCTTCGGTTACAGGGAGGGAAGATGGGATTGCCAATGGGAAAATGTTGTACGTACATCCCGAGCTGACGAGATATTGATTACCAAAGTAGGAACAAACAATTCTGTCGATTTATTAGAAAATCTCACATTTAAGCTTTATCAAGTAAATATGAAGTCATATAATTCTGCAATTTTGTTGAGACGTGAGGTGAAAGGTAAACATTTTACTTGCAGCTTTTGTATCAAACCGATGAATAAATTTAAGTGTTTGATGTCTTATAGCTTGTCTATCGAAAAGTCCATTCGGGTTTCAATGCAGACTTTTTTCAATTTCAGGCTTTTATGACTGATGCTATGTTGGTAAATACATTTTTTTGTTGTATTTCAAAAGTCTGTAAATGCAATTTTCACTGCATCATGATTCATATTCTTACGTATTATCATCATATTGTTTTGGTTCAAAGAGAAGCTCAATTATCTTTTGAGATGGAGTGCGACGCGCCAACCGGTCATAATCCTTTGTTAATATATCGTGGTCTACATACCTGTGCTGAGCTAGAAGCATATCTATGCTGGTTACGCTTCGCTGATGAGTGCCATCTTTCTGTGCGATCTTTTGTCTCTTTATCCATAGAATCCTGAGTTGAGCAAGTAGAGCGCCGAGTGACAAGAGGGCGCAACCGGCTCCTATCAGGGCCGTAGAGTTTTGGGCCTGTTCCGCACCCGGTGCCAATTGTACGAGTCCCACGACTAGAATTACTGAGCCAAAAAGCAGGGAACCCACAACCACGTGCAGAGCGTTTACCTTTACAGAACAGAAATGGATAAAAAATAAAAACATTTTTAACAGTCGATTCAATTTCCGGTCAAATACTTGTACATACTGGTTGGGCCAATATGTGTCATTTTCACGTAGTTTCATTTTGCACAACGCTCAACCCCTACGGTAAGGTAAAGTAACTCGTTAATAATTGAAGGCTCTTTTTTGACTCGTAAAAACTTCCGACGAACTACAACAACATTACCTTGCACTTTTTGTTACATAAAAACGAAACTAATTTTTGGTAATCACTGTAGATTAGATACCTTTTCAATGCTTGAATGAAAATCTAACAAATCGCAATCAATTGTTTTAACATAACATCCCCTGCGTTATTCGGATAAATAAAATGTACCATAAATAGATTAAATTCATACATCACTTTAACGTTGATGTGGGATAAAACTTAACGCAAAAGACATTTAAATGATACACAGACTTATGAAATGGATCATTGTTCATTAGTGCTTGATTTTACAGCGCAATCACCGTGTCTGAATTGAACTTCCGATTTATCGTCCGTTGGAAAGCGAAGGTTCAATTCAACGCCCGACGGGAGCGCCCCCACGTGCTCGGCACTAGAAGCTTTGGGGTAACGATTCACATGCTCTCATTGGCAGCTTATCGAGTGGTGGGGGAAGCAAATTAGCTTTTGCTTCACTTTCGTCGCGCACTGTTTGCCTTGTCATCGAATCGGCATTCAGCTGTGGAACCTGAAGCCACTATCCGCAACTTTTATGGGCTACCCAGCAATTTAACGATTCCAGTGACACTTCAATAGTGTATACGCAGCCCTATCAACAAGAATGGCCATAGTTTCGATTGAGTTACCAGTAATGTCAATAATTGCTGACACTCCGCTCACACCTGTTATTGATTATGGGGTTTGTAGTCAAATTGTTTACCTCTAACCATACCGTGGGAATATCGGCAGATAAGAGGTGTTAGCGATATAGTCTTGCTGCTTTGCGCCGCTTTCCATTCCCAGCGCCCACGTATACATTCGGAATGACGTCACCAGCGGCACAGAGAGGTCGCACTTTTATGTATATCTCTATGCTCTCATTCCCTTCTTTTTCTTTCTACCTATACAGTGATTAAGGTGACGGAGACATAAGAACCATCAATTGACTCGTACCACCAAATAGCACTAGAAATCGCCCGCCGTATACATATGACACTCATTGACATTCTTTTGTTAACCTGAATCCGACCTCGTAATTCGAAGCTCACATTTAAGAGTGGGAAAGCGCATTGGCAATTTGATAATGTGCAAGTGACAACGCATTATCAAATTTGCCAATTGTACACTGTTACATTTATCTAATTTCTAACGTATTACTATATTTTTAACTTCTTTTTATTGCACTTGACGATTTTTTAATTCGCAAAGTTTACAATAATTTTGTGATTGAAAGAAAAAGAAAATTTTTTGATAAAAAAAAATATTACCAGGCAATATGATGAAT
Source organism: Clistopyga incitator (assembly GCA_947507545.1). Lineage (NCBI taxonomy): Eukaryota > Metazoa > Arthropoda > Insecta > Hymenoptera > Ichneumonidae > Clistopyga > Clistopyga incitator. Next base: position 10,675,190 of record OX382176.1, read on the forward strand.
AAAATGAGCACGAATCGATAGATACGCGAATAGAATATCTATATGGCGTATTCACCTTTAAATGGCCTAACTTAATTCGTTTATTAACCGATAAATATTCATTTTCCGATACTCACTACTTAAACTTTAACACGTGCAAACGCGTACTTTGCTTTTTATCGATACAGTGACTAGCCTTTTGCCATGAATATACAAATCGTTAATTGGCTCGTTCTGAAGAAAAAAGTACAAGTGCTCTCTTCAACAACATCGCCCACTCATCGAGCTCCTTTAGTCGACCTCAATTTCAGGCTTAACACATCTTCGATCTTTTAAGAGTGTACATAGGATATGTGCTACATTGCAGGACTATCTATTTTAGGGTTGAAACGAACATTTGAAGAGAGTAATATGTAATAACGATTTATAATGAAAAGAAACGTTTTTTTTTTTTTTTTTTCGAGACTATGTATATAATTAGCTTTGAACGGTAATTTGAACGTGGATAACCGAATCAACCAAAATAACGCAAGATTATGCGAAAAAGGCAGCTTGAACTTTCGAAATGGAAAGAAAAGCTTGTATGTGCATAATCAGTGCCTTTGTTCACATGAATATTGCGATGGGTCGAACCCCTGGTGAATTAATTTGTGTAAAATTGAAGGACTGTCGAAAATGGTCGTCAAACGTACGCGTGTGCGTAGATATTTTACGATGACCTTTCAAACGTAAACAGCTCCCATGGTTTTCCATTTTATGCGTTGTACCTGTTTTACTGCGATGTTGGTGATATATCTACCAGCAGAAGAGTCCAATGGGTGGAGGTCAGAGTAACGAGTCGACGGTCAAAATAACGAGTGACCAAAATAGCGGATTGCAATATAATGAAGGTGGCCATCATTATGAAATTCGTTATTCAAGCCATTGGCCTTTTCGATACTTTGCTATTTTCGTTGAATTTCAATGAAATTGGAATGGAAATAGGGAATTTTATGATGATGGTCATTCCATATTGGGACGTTCATTATTTTGAAATTTGCTATCCTGGCAATAAGCGTTTTTAACCTCCACCCGATCGAACCTCCATGAAGGGTTGCCCACGCTTCCGAGCATTGATGTTATACCCCCGATGCCGGTGAATGTGAAAATATTCTTGTCACGGAGGAGCACACGCACACGTGGAATAAGCTGCTATATGTGGATCGAAGATGCCATGAAAATGGCGAAGGCCTATAATAAGCCGCCATTTCTACAGTCAGCGAATCGGCCGTCTATATTTCCATGATTGATCGACGGATTGTTACATCACTGGAAGGTACGTATATGGGCAGGTAAGGAGAGTTCCATTTTTAACGCCCAGTGCAAACTGAAATGCATTTTGTAGACGTACCAAAAAATCTTGGACCAAAATTGTCGACGGAAATTTTCTATTAATTGTAAAAAAAAGTTGACAAAACATTTGTTCAACATTATTTTGTAGATGACCTACTTAATATTTCTTTGTCCCAGAAAAGTTCAATTTTGCTTTCACCACGAAAAACAATTAGGTTACATAAACAAAAGATAAAACATACGACTGAATGACGTGATCCAGTGAACGAAGAATATAATAATAATAATCATTTGCATATTATTGTCGGAACATGAATTCATTACGGATGTGAAAATCTCCAGAATGTAAAATTGCAAATGTTCATTGTTTTAATGTTCTTTGTTTATTCAATTATTTTATTATTAAAACTACGGCGTGGAGAACTTTTTTTTTGTTAACCTTAATTAAAAAAAAAAAAAATTGAAGAGCTCACCTTTCCGCAAAAAAAATATTCGGGCTGTTCCTTGTCCATTAACGCCATAACAGCCTCGCTATCCGCCAACGGACTTCCAGGTTGGCTGTTTCCTATCCTCTGGGATTTTTCTTGGTAGTATGTTTTGTGAAATACCTTCACCGAAGGCACCGGTAATGCCGTAATCATTCTAGAAAAAAAAAAAACACCAAATTGGTATCGCATATCAACATCAATTAAGGAAATAATTAGTTTTAACGACATTTTTATACTCGCAACGCAGAAGTACTGAAAACAAGACCGAACGGTATAATTATATTATGTAGAAATTATTATTTTCCAATATAATTATCTAGAAAAAAAGAAATTGGTATCGTATTTCCACATCAAATAAGGAAATTGTTAGCTTTAAAGACATTTTTATAATCGCAATACAAAAGCACTGGTAACAAGACCAATCGGTATAATTATATTATAATTACATCCTATATGTATATTAATGCCATAAAAGAACAGTCTATTAAGGTGAAAAAAATTATGCAGAGCATTATTCCCCATACCATTTATTCACTCTTTTTACTCCCATGCGTTTAATCTTCGGAAAAATTATTATTACTTCAACGATACAGGGCTATCGCCTTTAACGGGTTTAAAACGCCATACACAAAAACTAATGATCTACAAGTTTCTCTATTACTTAGATTTTCCTTTAATTTCCAAAGCTATTTTTATGAAAAATCTTCTTAATACATTTAACAAAAATCCATTTATACATTTTTCGCCGATACAGTTAAATATTTCTTTACAATAATATATAATTATTTTCAGAATAAATAAATAAATGGTGCATTGAAAAAAAAAAATGAATACTGATCATAAATATTGGAATAAGCACTAGCTTAAAACTGTTTTTAATATCACTTATTGATTAACTGCGTCTTTTAATTGAAGACATTGTTTTTTTTATCCACTTACAAAATGAAACAGGTAATCTCCGCGACTCATTTGGCCGACAGCAACAAGTGATACGTTCATATTCACACGGGGGATATCTCATTAGGTAAAATAAATGGCGCGAGTGCGGAAAAGTGTTGCAGGTGTCGTTGAAAATATAAGGGGGTTCTAGGACCGTCTGAATTATGTTTAATCTGGCGGCGACGTTGAGACGAGCGAGTCAAGAGGGAAAAATAAATGAGGCGCGAGGGATATACAGTGAAAGGGTTAATGAAGAAGAGTGGCTGGCGAGTTTGATGAGGCCCAGAGGCAGAGGCTAAAGCGCGCGGCGCACTTCCATGCAATGTGTGTCAGAAACGTGTCGTTGGTCGTCACCCTTTCGTTCAGGGGTGAAATCTACCTCGAGCTTTTGCTAAGCTAGCGCTCGATATGATATGTGGAACGAACCTATAAACGCCTCACTAGTTAAGGTTTTCCTATATGTAGGTAGGTACTACGTATCAGTGGAGTCGCCAAACTGTTCAAGGTTGCAATCGATGTCTGACAACTTCACTCATCGATCACGTGGCAATAACGCATTTGTAATTTATCATTGAAATATGATAATAAAAAATGGTCTTAAAATGTATTTAACCGGTATTTAAGCTGTAAAATGTTAGAGATGTCCACATGGTTATCGAAATTGAATTATATGGTAATTAAGTGGGATTATATATAGAAAAATCGTAGACATTGGCGCAACAACATTGGCTTTCAGATCGAGGAACTGTTAAAGGATTAATTGTGTAATTTTGCTCTGCGTCAATAGGCCATTTTTTGTGTATGGTATGTTCCTATTTGCGCATGGTTAAATACCTCCCCCGAGACCATAATATTATGGCACCGCAAATATTTCGTGTTTAGAGGAAACTTGGGGGTAAAGTTACTTGTCCAACCTTGAAAGTGTAAACGGGCTCGCCAGTTTCGTTCGCTCGCTTGCACTTCGCTTCAGGCGTGGATTAATTTTCCATCTCCTGGAGCTATATTACCTTTCAATGAAATTTCATTACGCCGGAGATGCTCTCCCACACTCCTACTTCCACTTCTGGCCTTCCTGATTTATGACGCAGTCATAATTAAGGACATCTCCAGGTGTAAAGTGATGAGAACTGTGACTGACGCTCTAGTGACACGATCCTCGATGAACCGATTTTTCATAAGTATGTATTTACATGTATAGTAAGGGGAAAATAATGATTTTTTTCTTTCTTTCCGCTGAATTGAGGTAACAAAATACCTTGGAGTTACCATTAAAGAAATTTACAGCGTGAACGATTTCGGAAAAAAAAAATACAATTTCTCGAAACCTCGCGACATCCTACGTTATTAAAAAAATATCGTATCCGCATTTGCTTCAGATTTCCTGATAACATCATGTGCTCTTCGTATTACTTTTTTATTTTATTTTTTGAAATCTCGCTAAGCTCCCAGAATATTGAAATGTTGATTTTTGTGTATTTAACTAAAATTTCTTATGGATCGAAATTCAAAGAGTTGTTGATTGCATAAAAAAAGTTTATTCCGATCTGTATGGAAACAAAAACCAAATTTGTTGATATATTTCATTATTTTATTTCGTTATATATAGTTCCCCAGTTATGATATTGTAAGTATAATCATTTAAAGAGAAAATGTTCAAATTTTATTATTATGTCATTGTTATAATAACGAAAAAACTAATTTATAGAGATATTTAGTTTTTTTTTCAATTCTACAAATTATTTAAAAACGTAATGGTTGTTCAGAGAGTACGCAGTAATTTCCTATAGTTCTATATTTCTCAAGAAGAAATAAATTTCTCTATAGCTTTTCGATTGCTCTCGGCACGTGGATGAGACCACTGCACCCGAGGGTGCAAAGAATCCCGCTGCCATTCTCATAACTACTCGGACTTTGCTCCCACGTGGTAAAATTTTGAATAATTATTGCCCGCAGTCATATTACCCCTTAGAAATTTTTATTTATTATGACAACTACTAATCCTACATTTTTAAAAGGACCAAATCACCGAGAAAACAACATCCGAATAAATTTTTTTATCGATTTACAGTTCTGGTAAAAATGTAAAACTGGGTCAGTGTTGGCTTAAACTTGTGAGCAATAAAAATAATTTTTTTTCTCTGTTTCTCAACAATTTTATTGATGAACTATTGAAAAACTGATAAGTAAACAATTCTTGCGAGTCAGTTTTCTCGGTGTTTTACACCATTGTCAAAATACAAAATTTTTTTAATAAAATAGAGTTTTTTTCTTAAGGCATGTAAAATATAAAGAGCTCTAAAAAATATTATTCTTTTGCCACAGAATATCGTATTTATTTTTTTAAAATAGCTATTTGTTCAGTTCCAATTCCGAGGTATACCTGGGAGGATTTTTACCTTGTTCACCCCCTAGTTTTCCCCCCTATCATTGCCTACCCGCACTTCGCTAAGCTAAGCTAACTTCCAATGCGTCCGCAGCCAACCTAGCTACACTGTACCGCATTTGTCATGGGCACATGTCGACGAAAGTAGGACATCTACATTCGAATTTTTAACCGAAAACTATACCCGAATTTTAAGCCAATTATCCTTTATTTTCCAGCGCAAAAACATATTTTCCCGCTTCATCGCTTATACCTTTGGAATACCTTTGATCGTTGAAAGTAAAGGTGGATTATAATAGTTTAAGGAGGGTTCCTGACTACCTAACGAAGTAATTTTTATTTACATTCTATTGACGTGTATTGGTAATTAAAAAAAAAAAGAAATTCCGACACTGATTGAATGTAAACTTGTAAACGTAAAAATAACTTTTTTTTCACTTTTACAGCAATTTTGTTGATAAATAATTATTTTAAAAAATTCTGATCGATGGTAAACTGTCAGCTAGTAGTGCGGAAGAGAAATATGTTCGGAATATATTTATATTCCAAGATGGATATTTCATTTGGTGAGACCCAAGCTGATTCCGACTAGCATCGAGTTTCAAACCGGGACTTCCAGACTGATCTCTACATGGGCTGGTCAGTTTTCAAAAATTCTTTATATCATTCCATGTAGACAATATAGAGCTTTTTTGGTGAAAAGTAGCAGTGAATTATTTTCAGATTCATTGACACTTGAAATTCCGCCCGAAAATAGGTCAATCCACTATGGAATGTAGTCCAATTTGTTGCTATGGACAGATCGTCCATGGCATTGATCAGTGAGTCAGTTTTCTCGGTGTTTTACACCATTGTCAAAATACAAAATTTTTTTAATAAAATAGAGTTTTTTTCTTAAGGCATGTAAAATATAAAGAACTCTAAAAAAATATTATTCTTATGTCACAGAATATCGTATTTATTTTTTTAAAATAACTATTTGTTCAGTTCCAATTCCGAGGTATACCTGGGAGGATTTTTACCTTGTTCACCCCCTAGTTTTCCCCCCTATCACTGCCTACCCGCACTTCGCTAAGCTAAGCTAACTTCCAATGCGTCCGCAGCCAACCTAGCTACACTGTACCGCATTTGTCATGGGCACATGTCGACGAAAGTAGGACATCTACATTCGAATTTTTAACCGAAAACTATACCCGAATTTTAAGCCAATTATCCTTTATTTTCCAGCGCAAAAACATATTTTCCCGCTTCATCGCTTATACCTTTGGAATACCTTTGATCGTCGAAAGTAAAGGTGGATTATAATAGTTTCAGAAGGGTTCCTGACTACCTAACGAAGTAATTTTTATTTACATTCTATTGACGTGTATTGGTAATTAAAAAAAAAAAGAAATTCCGACACTGATTGAACGTAAACTTGTAAACGTAAAAATAACTTTTTTTTTTTCACTTTTACAGCAATTTTGTTGATAAATAGTTATTTAAAAAAATTCTGATCGATGGTAAACTGTCAGCTAGTAGTGCGGAAGAGAAATCTGTTCGGAATATATTTATATTCCAATATGGATATTTCATTTGGGGAGACCCAAGCTGATTCCGACTAGCATCGAGTTTCAAACCGGGACTTCCAGACTGATCTCTACATGGGCTGGTCAGTTTTCAATAATTCTTTATATCATTCCATGTAGACAATATAGAGCTTTTTTGGTGAAACGTTGCAGTGAATTATTTTCAGATTCATTGACACTTGAAATTCCGCCCGAAAATAGGTCAATCCACTATGGAATGTAGTCCAATTTGTTGCTATGGACAGATCGTCCATGGCATTGATCAGTGATGTCTATGCGTAAGTCCATAAACCTGTTGGTGACTGCTACGTTTAGGATCAAACGCACAAAGGGTCTTCACCGTGCAATAAGCGTTAGCAAACACGAGGGGCTGGATTCCGGGAGTCGGTTAGTCAAGTACTCGCATATAGCAGAGGCAATAGCGGGGTTGGCCTAGATACGCTCACGGGGGCGACGGCCGTTGCACCGACCCGCGGCACGTTATCGAACAGCTGCTAAAGCTGCTTGTTTGCAGGGGGTGCAGGTGTACGCCGCAAGCCCCCGTTGCTGATAGTGCTACAACCCCGAACCGTCTTTGTCACTGTACTTTATATTATGGCAGGGTAACCCTATCAACCCCTGCAACCAAAAATTACCAGTCGTTAAATGCAATAAAAAAAAGGATGCAAAGTAGAACCTTGCACATTGCTTCCTCATTTAATTTTGCTCTTTACAAAGCTTCCTCTATGAGGAAGCCAAAGTCAGTTACAATACTTCCTCGTAGAGGTTGTTATGTAAAGAGCAAAATTAAATGAGGAAGCCATGTGCAAGGTTCTACTTTGCATCCTTTTTTTTTCTTCCATTAAACGACCAATCCTTTTTCCAGTCTCTTCGCCGATCACAGGACTTGCTGGAGGAATTAAGGTTTATCGAAAATTTGAAAAACATTAATCCGCATTTCAATGATAAGAAAAATAAAAACTCTCCAAAGTAAAACTTTGCAATGAGAAGTAGAAAGAGAAAGTATGTCGGTGGAATTATTAACTTGTAGCTTTAAAACCAAATCAGTAAAGAAATTTTGTTATTGTGATAAGCAGTGATATATTTTTTAATTATTTTTAACGGGGCATATATGTTCCTGTATATTTGTTTGTGTTGAGCTTAATGTTATATAAAAATGCCACGATTTGTATGATAAAAATAACGATTGTAATTTTTTCGAAAAATTTTCGCCAACGCCAAGAACAAAGTTAAAATGAGGAGACTACGCGATTAGTAGCATCTTAATGCTAACTCTGCAGTTTTATTATTCCAATCCGTTACATTTTTTTGGGAAATCTGTAAATTAAAAATAAACCTTCTCTTCATTTCCAGGCTACGCAATAGTTTAAGTTTGGAACCTCCCCCCCCCACTTTTTTTTCATCTGTGCAAACATCCTGGAGTTCCCGAGCACGGCTACACCAAGTATTCATACTTGAAAACAGATAGCAATCCTTATGAAAGTAAAATTTCTCGGCATATACATACAATGCTGTATAATTTATATACTTTGAATATAAAATGGCAAAAAGTCTCACGTCCTCTATATGATACTTCCATATACACTGGACGAAGACTAGAGAACATCTCAGATGCAGTGAATACTGATACCTTGAAGTAGCTTGTTTTTTTTATTCCACAAATAATTAACTTTTAAAAACTGAAAAAACATGAAATTTTCTCTCGGAACTTTGAACATAACATTAAATATGTAATTTCTTCTCCTTCACGTCTAGCCCGTATATTTCAAGATGAGCCAACATTGGAAATATGCGAATACCTACGGGCTTTTGAAAGTCTGGTCGAAAACAGAACCACGCAGAATAGAGGAAGAGAGACAGAGGGTACGTAGGACTTGGAGGAAGAGGACTAAACTAAAGAGGAACAAATGTACAAAATACAAAATTAGAAACTGTAGTTAATGCCAAACGAAAAATCGTTGCTAAGGAATATTAACACAAACGTTTATTTGAGTTTAGCAAGAATACGATTTTTGTATTTAGGTGTGAAAGCAGTATGACAGAATCGAAGTTTTGATTTTCTTCTGCCTAATATGACTCGAACACGGTTTCTAAGAGAGTCGATTTTCGTGTAAGGCTGAACAAACCATGCACTGGAAATAATGAACATATTTATTGTAACGTTAATTTTTACGAGCCTCACTTTGTCATCACAAAACTTCCCCTGAGCAATTTATTTTATTAATGTGGACGCCGTTAAAGTGACACTGTTTGGAAAAATGATGGAAAAAATACGAGGGGCGAAATGTTGTCCGGTTAGCTGCAGCCTTTTTATTGGCTCATCTACTTGGATGTAATACTTTAACGATGCTTTTATAAGCTGTGTTAACCCCTTAACCTACAATGACGGGCATAGCCCGCGTACGATGGTTGGGCCAAACCCGAATTTTACGGGCATAGCCCGCGTACGGTGATTGGGCCAGAAGTAAATATTACGAACTTGTATACAATTTCGGCCCAACATCTTCGAATCTAAATCGTAGGTTAAGGGGTTAATCGTATCCTTATTTGATTACGATAATACGTGTGCTGGTCGCATTCGTTTGCCTTCGGCTCGATGTCGAAGTGACGTTTTCATTTCGTGTAAACAATTGTCACGTGTCCGCTCTCGGGTTATTCGACCAATGCAAACAAGGATCGTGGCACCTTCTATTTATTTCCCATATGATTTTACATTTTTTAGTTATCTCCATCCTATTAGTAAAATAATGCATTTTATCCAATCTGAAAGACGTTATGACCATTTATTTTCCGAAAAAAATGGTCCAAAAATATTGCAATGGAAAAAATTATTCAGTAGTAAAAAATTTATCGGTAATACAACGTACAGTTTTTTTCCTTGTAATACACAACTTTGATATAGAGTATTTATGTTTTGCTTCCTCGTAGAGGAAGCTTTGTTTTCATCACATTTATTTTCGAGTTTCGAGATTTTCATGTCAGCATACTCAGAATCATCTAAAACGTCAAGAAAAATGTTTTTAAAAATGTGTCTGTATGTGTGTATGCGTGTGTTTGTGTGTGTGTGTGTGTTCCAGAAAACGAAAATTCAATCGTGCATAACTCGCGAATGGCTCGATCGATCGAGCTCTAATTTGGCATGCAAAATAGAGTATTAATTGATCTTCAATTGCTGTGATTTCGTCGAAAAGTTCGTCGATATGGCTAAATAATTCTTCATAACTAGGGACACCTTAAATGCTGTTTGGTATTGAATTTCAACAAAATCGGTAAAGCGGTTCCGATTTTATAGAACTTTGAATTTTTGTAAAAATCTCAGCAACTCAACTGAAATGTTTCACAGACCAAAAATACAATGCAGCCCTGCGATGTACCAAATTTGGTGGTGATCGGTAAAGTCGTTCAAATTTTACACCATTTTGAATATTTAAAAAAATAACGATTTTTGCTATAACCTCCGCAAAAGTTAATAAAGTAAAACAAAAGTTTGTGCCTAATAAGAATGAAATGTGTCGTTACTTATTCGAAATAAGGATGCCAAGTAGAACCTTGCACATTGCTTCCTCATTAAATCTTGCTCTACATAAAGCTTCCTCTATGAGGAAGCCAAAATCAATCACAATACTCCCTCGTAGAGCTTTGTAAAGAGCGACATTTTATGAGGAAGCAATGTGCAAGGTTCTACTTTGCATTCTTGTTTTTTTGAACACTTCATATTGCCAATAGGCCATCGACGGGAGCTATTCAGCCTTGTTTTTGTAGTAATTTGGTTCTTTGAATATTATGTTTACATTTTTTCAAAGTATTAATTTCACACCCGGAGCCGGTGAAAGATTACATGAGAACATTAAATGGCCGTTATGGTGATTTTACAAAAGTGGCCTGGTCGATAAATTGTAATTGTGCTTAACGAGGTTGTATACTCTATTATTTTGCGCAAAATGAGGTTCCGTGCATGAAATCAATTTTGATATACTGTAACAAAAAAAAATTAATTAACGTCATAATATTGGTTATATTTGAAAATTGCAGCCTCTTCATTAATTGGGTTCAGCCAATCACCAACTTTTTCGTTGGCGTTAATTCACAATACGAAATTTCGACCAAATATCTCGAACTTTCATTGAAGCAGCGCAATATTTTGAGGTTATAAACCACGCGCCTAACGAAATCATAAAGATCGATGAGCACCTTTGTGGTCTTATCGTAGGGATGGAATTTTGTTGAGTGCTGTAGTAGTGCGCCGCGGCAAGTTAGTTATAAACGTATCGGCCCAGCGAGAGAGAAAGGCAGAGAGGCGGAGAGGCGAAACCTTCATTGCTTGGAAAGGCGTAAACTGGAGCAGTGACCTGAATCCCGGTGTCATGGCTGCTTTTGCATACGCTCATGGTAGGGGTATTGCCACTGCTGTTGCAGTTAGGCTGTGTGTATTCGATAGTACACCCGACTCAGCACTACGAGTTGAGGGTGCACGCTTTGCCACTACAAGCTTCACCTCACCACTTTCGCGTCGTCTCTTTTCCTCGCAACCTCTTTGGAATCTCGCCAAAAGCTCTTGGAGCTATCTTAACCGGAAAAAAATGCCTCCTCCAACAGCAGTCTATGGATTTTACGCCCGAGGCTACTACGAATGAAACCTCTTTTGTTATGTATAACTTTATTCACCACGTGTGCAGAAAATTGTCATTGTATTCTGAAGAACACACTCCCTTGATGCTTCTCTATGTTCAATTTTGCCTGAGGCGAGCTTAGATTGGTTATTACCCTAGCAATCGCGATTTCTTTTATTTTTATTTTTTCCAACACGAACTGTGAAAATTATACAAGAATATAACGCTGACATTATTTTTAGGGCAGAAGAAAAATTGGGGAAATGATGAGAATCCTATTCAAAGCAACCAAAAAAAAAAAAAAGAATCGGAGGTCGCCATGACGGTAACTTATTGACCTCACCGACGGAAAAGCAATGACCACATTTTTTGGGTTATTTACATTGACGACTATCTTAATTATTTATGAAAGTTTTGTACCAAAAGCATCTTTTATAGAACATTTCTTTTCTTGTCAGCTTAACAGTCGTCCAGGGAACGTGATTACTGGGATGGGGCGGTAATACTGCAATGGCAATAAAGTTTTATGTGATATGTCTCATTTTATCTATATAACTCAATCGATAATTGTAATTCAATGAATATATGTAGCTTTCGTCGATACAACACAGAAATTGCAAGCAGCCGGTATCTAGAGGTTATGTTATGGCGTATTTTCATCTGGTGTCTTTTCATTTTCGGTCGCCATTTTGTGTACAAAGATTTTCTCGTTTTCGTTTATTATTTGCTGATCCTTTTACGGACATACTTTTCCTTACTTATATGGTTAAGTGAAATTTCGATTTGTGATTTCGGAGATTCGCTGATTATGAATCAGAACTCGAAATTCAGACATTCAACATGGCGGATCCAACATGGCGATGATGCACAAAAATTACTTGATTCGAATGAAACTTGGTATCGGGGGGTTTTTGGGATCGGTGATTACGAATCTGATCTCAGAATTAAAAATAGAATCCAATATGGCGACCGAATCGCAGCTTGATCAAATTTGTTGAAAATATTTTTGATATATAACCGAGTATCGGGAAAATATTTTTAAGGTCAGAAATTGTTAGAACGCTGTAGGGGTTGCAGGGGTTGTAGAGAATGAGAATATAGCGGAGTATGTTGCGAGTGCGCGGACAGGTCGTTGCTACATCGACCTCGTTCGAGTTATCGCGAATCCGGGACGCAGGAGGCCAACTGCGATTAATGGAAACGTCTCCGTTCGGGTGATTGCTCGTTCGTTGACGCGGGAGACCAGTGCACGTAATAAGTTATCTATAGACACATGCTTCCTGCTTGCTGACGATATTATATCCGATGCAGGAAGCGATCTAGTCGACTCAAAAAAATCGAGGTGAACCTGGAAACTATTGACTGAAAACTATTAATCGGTGCCTCAACTATTATTATAATTGCATTAATTAGTAATTGCTAGGCATATATTTACTTTAAGATAAAAAATGTATGTATGAATGTATGTATTTTTTATTTTGCTCAAGAAATCAGTAAATTCGTCATCATACAAAGAGAATGGTCATTGATACATTTTATTTTCGAAGTCAATAATAATTTGATATTATTTCTATTATTAAAAGTGAATGTTCCTGAAAATCTTAATACCTTTAATCTCTTTTTTAATTTTCTTTCGTTAGTGAATCTATTTCAATAAATCTTTCAATTAAGAGTGCATGTGTAATAAGTCCTTAAGGTAGTATACTAAGTTTCACTGCCATGATTACAGACACATATATACAATAAATATAATGTTTTGGACAATAAATTTTTAGTTCTTGCGAATATTCTTTTTAAAGTTTAATAAACTACATAAATAGTTGCCATAATTATTTCATAGCTACGTAACTACAACATTGTTACTGTAACTAAATAAAATAGTCGCGTAGACTTGTCACTTAACCAGGCCAAAACTACCAGAATTTCTTTGTGTATGTGGAAACAAATCTGCGTCAGTTTTGTGATACTGGATATGCCTATTGGTTCAAGTCAACGATTGTGAGAAATCGGGAAGGGGGAGGATGAGAGGGAGTGGAGACGTTTTCATTAATCGTTCTTGGCCTCTTTCGAGGTCCGTACAGATAAATTGCCCAAAAAGGAGGTCGGTCAGCCGAGGGGTTGCAACTAGTACGACGGTCTTGGCGCAACTAGGCCTCACGAATTTCACAAACATGTAACTACTACCACTACATGTATCCATATATATATATTTATAACGTGCTTGGTGTCGAAACGCTGCCGCGTCTCTTGATCGGTCGGCATAACGACCGCATTATCAAACAAACGGAAGCCTTTTAGATATCCATGTTCACCAAGTATTACGTAAACCTGTCCAATACAATTACCTTCAAGCTCGATGTTCGAAGTTTTACGCGAGTAAAGAAGTCCTGCATGTACACGGAATAAATGTTGTTACCGATTCCATATATTTTTATGAAAAACCAGACAGATAACTCAATTGTCCATAACCGTGGAATCAACCAACAATTTTTTATTTTTATTTGGAAAAACATGCATATTTTCTCTTCTAAAACGAAAGCCAATGTTTTAAAAAAATAGCTTCCTAGCAATCTCAACAACCACCGTTATACCGTAAAAACGACTGGGTGGCTATTTGCAAAAAACAAACCAAAAATTGGTCGTTACGACCGTAAAAACGACTGCCTTAAAGAATGTTATGCGGTCGCTTTTGTTTTCGATTTACCATGGACAACCGGAAGAACAACCGAATAATATTTCTAGGGCGCTTGTTTTGCGTGGTCGTTACGACCGATTTACGGTTTATTTTTTGCAAAAAACGGTTGTTTGACGGTAGCGTTTACGGCGAATCAGCTGGAAACGACGGTGGTCAAGATTGCTAAGGTTGCTATTCGTAAACTATTTCCGTTGGCTGTCTGGACCAAAAAATCACTTTCTAAGACCATTTTCTTTCTTTCTGTGTATGAAAGAATGAAATATAAATAAGGAAATATATTCGTATGTTAAGAGAGACTCGGTGGACGCTTGACATTGAATTGTAAACGCCAAGTACTGAAAAACATGTTTTTATATATGGTACATTAGCACCATACGTAAAGCTCTCTCCGTCGAGTGATTATATTATTCAAGGGTAACATCGACATCTCTTTTGCTGAGTTGATCCACGGTATTGTCCGTCGTATGACCTTTCTATCGGTAGCCTTCAACCTTCGCAGCTACGCGCGAGAAGTTCACGTGTCAAGGAATTAGATTTTCAGCTTATGCAGCAACGGAAGTTGCATATTCGTAATGTAACTTCCGTTGAATTACTCCAGGCTCCAGAGGTCGAGGTTGTCGATCAATGCAAACAAATTTCTTTAGACTTTCTCCGATGCTACGAGAGCACACCTATGACCTAGACCATCAACCGATCGAGCAACATATATTTCAATGTTAAAAAATGAATATTTATCCGATCGAAAATCGCTTCGAGGAAATTGAAATGAAAAAAAACTCTCGAAGTCTTGTCATAATGAGAAATATTGAACCTGCAATAAAAGGATTTTCACGCATGTAACATTTTTCAATTTCCGTTTTGAAAAAAAAAAAACACAAATTCGTAAATGAAATAGAAGCAAGATACGGGGCCCGCACCGGGCCCAATATTTGTAATTAATATTTGCAACAAGGCTTCTAGAGAATTTTGTCAAATTTCAAAATTACTGCCCTTAATATGTTCGTTATAAATAATCATAATTATGAATCAGTAAAAGCAAAGAAACTTTCAAATATTAATCAATTATAATTCAACTGTATTTATACAGTATAGCTGTAAAAAATATACTTGGTCCAATACGACGTAAACATGCATCTATGTCTCTCCTTAATTTGGAACGAGGAAAACAAAAGGAATGTGGCCAATGACAACGACAGGCCAAATCGTGTTTGGGTGTAAGCGTGTAACGAAAGGTCTTCGCTCGATGGGATTTCTCGTTCGTTGACTTCCACTGTGTCAGTGCACCAAATATAGTCGCAACTTTAGTTGGCGGTCTTCCAATACCTCAATCTATACGTATACCGTATAGTAGTACACCAGGCCAGACTGAATTTATACGTATATCCTTGGTGGATGAATTCGGTAATCATGAAGCAAACGGGGTCAGTATACTCGTACCGTGAGGCTATGCATACGCTTCACGAGATTTACCATACTGGAACCTGCAGTGAACACGCTCCGGCTATACACTACACAAATGTTATGGGTCGAATTCTAGTTCTACGATATATCTGCACGTTATATTCGCGACGACAATATATAGCGATAATATACAAAATTTAACTACTTGCTCCGCCATATTGTACGTGTGAATTTATAAATTCTGATAAGAGATTCGCGATTAGTAACCCTTAAAACATATGTATACTAAGTTTCACGTGAATACAATGAAAACTGTTGAAAGTAATGAATTTTTATTTATTTGGATTTTTGCGAAGTGATTTTCATTGTTGTTTGTTTCTTAATGTCAACAAATTGACAAGAAAATATAAATAACAAATCGTAGTTTCCAATTATCCATCATGTTATTTGTGTAATTAAAAAAAATTAATTAATAAATAGTCGCGTAGTACAATATTGATTGGGTAAAATCGATAAATTTGTATTAATTTTGTTACGAAAGAATTATAAAATTAAACATTTTTTTAAAGTTACTTCGAGTAAGATTTTTGGGAGGGCTTTGAATTTTTTCCTAATTTCTTTTTAGGTATGAAAATTTGCATTTTTTAAATGTTATATTTCAGTATTTTGTTATTAATCCAGGGAAAAAATGCGTGGCACAGTTGTGGGTGTCAATAAAAATATTTTTGTTTTGCTACCTGGAGTGCTATATGCTAGAGCTTCGAATACATATGACCTCAGCGACAAAACGTTCTGTATGTATATTCAGGATAGCAGCATCCTTCACTATTTTCGTTTTTTTTTTTACTATTTTTCATTCACGCATCAATATTCATCAACTATGGCAATGTTTTTGATTGATTTTTCATATTCTCTATTGCTTAAAATTGCACTTTCAAGTATTGCACTTTTTTTATCCCAAAAATAGTTATTAATGATTTAATCTCATATTTTATATTTGATATGAATATCTACGAAATTACTTGTTTCTATTCCGGTCTTTAGAAAAATATTCTCAGATGTTATTTACATTAAAAAAATGAAGAACCTGTTTTGATTATATCGTACACATTATTGTTTATTGCATTTTTTACCCTTTGGGATAAAATCTAAGGTAGAATTGTATGAATATTGTATTCGACGAATTTCGTATCATAATTGTATTTGAGAAAAGTAACAAATAAAAGCAATTAAATATTGCATGGTAAACATTTTTCAAAAGGTTTGAGTCCAAAATTATTAAATATTCAATTCAATTCAATCTCCATCAGTGAAAACATAATTGTGGATAACGTAACAATTATTATTTACAATACTATTTATAATTCCATGAACAGCCAACAGCGTAAAAAGCTTTCGGTCGCTCGGACTTTTCAGTAACAAGAAGTGTGTTTGGTGAAAGCAAATAAATAACACGGCGAATGAATGAGCTGTTTGCGTTGAAAAAGCGTTTGTGTATAGCCCGATTCTCTTTTCTGAGTTAGATTTTTGTATGTATATTCACAAGTCGTGGGAAAAAAATTTGGGCCGCCAGGCGCAATGAAGTGCGATAGTAAAGTCTCTCTTGAGTGCTTTCACAACATAAAAAGAAAAAGATGTACCTCGTATCACAAATCAAAAATAGCAGCAGCAGGTGAAATAAAAAAGTGTAAACGTTAAATAATATCACTGAAAACTCGTTAAACCTCGAAAAAACCTAAGTAACAGTTCTTATATCCTTTAACCATACTAAAAGTTGATTTATTATGTACTAAGTTCAATAGGAACATGTAGACACCCAAAAAATACATGAACCATTAACACCAACAAAAATAACGAAGATAAACGAATAATAATTCTATAGAACGAAACGATTTAAACTCACAGAAAAAGCACAGAAAAATGGCAATTTATGCTTTAAGACGAGACTAAGAATATCGTGGGAAAAAAAATATTGGCACAAACATAAAGAATAAATATATAAATAAACGAAGAGCCGCGCGAAACGTAATAACGAAAATACTTAAATTTAGATTTTGGGTGGATAAATATTTGTCATTTTCAATGTATGTCCAAGAATTTGTAACTTATCAATTTTTTACGCATTTTTACTCACTTGACTTTTCTGTTATTTCTTCCTCTTTCAATTCCTTGATGGGCACTACTTGTTAAGGCGCACCGCTAATTTGTTGAATTTTTATTTTTTGTTTTTCTAGTTACTCCTTCGATTTGTCAACAGAGCTCTCGGAACACCGGTCTTATACTGGTGAGGAGACGCTCGTGGAGTTACTATGACGGGGTGGTCCTCCCACGGATACTGAACCTCGCGGGGTACGCGTTGTGATCGATAAACCACCCTCCGGCCACCCCCTGGGGCAGCGGGCAACCAACGTGTTAAATCCACCTGCGCTCCTACAATGCGATCATCCCCATAAATAAGTAGATCAAACAGTCCATCCAATGTTTTTTATCCACTAGCTTTAAGAAACTGCGTCACGAGTTATTGGTTAAAAACGCGATTCTCCTTAGTGCCAAATTCAACGATTGCCAAAATGCGATTTTTCAATCTTGCACAATGAGAGAAAAGAGATTTCATAAGTCGTGAATTTAGACTCTTACCATCGGTCGATAAGATAGGAATTTGTGTTACCCGGGCACTGTTTTATCGACACCGTGCTATGTCGTTCTCTCTCGCTCTACTGCGACCGCTGATGATGCTTTCTCACTCGCACTCACGGCGACTCGGACCCTATTTAATATTTCGTAAATGAGAAACATTTTCTTAGTGAAATATTTGACTTTTGCAGTGCAAAAATTTGTTCACCTTGTGAAGTGAGAGGAAAGCGATCTTGAGAATTGCAAATAAATTCGGAATCTATAGTAGCGAATACTGTTTTATCGACATGTTTTCGTCCTGATGGCACAGAGGAAACTGTAATTCTATCAAAAATTGTTATTTGAGAGAATTTATAATCGAGAAAAAATGTAATTGGGTGTAATAATGAAGTACGTAGAGGAAATGAAATGGAAGTTGTAGTTTTTCGGAAACCAACTGCCTTTTGGCCATTAAATTTTTATTTTTCCTACTGATTACATATTTTGAAAGTTTTAGAAGCGATTTAAAAGGAGAAGAATTTTGAATGATTCTTCCTTTGGAATTGAAAAGAAAAAGGCGGTTAATAAACGAAGTTCTGTTAGTGAAAACGTTTTATTAAACTCTGAAAGTTTACAATAGCGGTAGAGTTCTTTCATTTATTTTTTGTTTTTTGTTTCATACGGTAGAATCACATATAAGGATTACAGTATCTCATATAATATATGTATATCTTACACGGTCATTTACGAGCGGATTGCATATACCCAGCAACAATATAATCAAAGTACACCTTAGAGTTCCCCATGGAACACTTTTATGGGCGTGTAGAGTTTAAAAATAGCTGTGCGCGTGCATAAATATTACGTATATCATATAAAAAAATATCAGACCGGAAGTAGGCGTGGTGTGCGTTACAAATAATCGTTTTATATTTCACACTTCCTCTGAATAGTTTTTTTTTGTCACATAACGCAACAATAAGGCAAAATAATATATTTCAAGAGTATAATTACGGACTGTAAATGAACTTTAAATTGTTTTGTATTAGAAGTTGATGTGTTCGTTTTTTTAAATTTGTTTCGTAGGTTTTTTTTTTTCGTAGCCAGTTTAAGGTTGCAGAAATCTCACACTCTTAAAAATTCATCTTGAGTATCATTATTTAGAAAAGAATTTATTTTTTATTTATTTTTGTTATGGTTCATTGAGGATTACTTTAATTACATAGGAGCAACTTCTTTTACTTATACTTGTATTTTCTTAATATTTTATTTCATATATATTCGAAAATCGGAGATAGTGAATTAAATATGGCAACATACTTTTGAAAGGCCCTGTTATAAATAATTATCATTTTAATGTAAAATGGGCTGAAAATTTTACAAGTTAATTTTATGTAGATCTGATTTTTGGTTCAACATTTTTATGAGTGTATGAATCTGCAGAAAATGTAAATCCTTTGTTGCCTTCGTGTCAGTATAATTGTGTGTAATGTGTTTACACATATAAAAAAATAATATTTTTCAGATGCTACAGTTTCACCCAAACCCCATGTGGAATATACTTAATTACTCATATTTTTTTACACTGTGTAAACATATGATTTAAATTTTTACAAACATTTTTAATCCTTCATAATATACGATTTCTTTGTATTATTCGTTATGACATCTAATTAACGATGTGATAATAGTACAGTGTCACCAAACGTCAGTTTCATAGAAAATTTCGAAAACTTATCGATGGAATAGAAATCTGAAAAAAAATCGAGCACGTTGAAGGTATTGGAAATATTGATTTTGCTTGATAACAATTAAAAAATGTTATTAACAGGTTAAGAAAAGATAAAAATAGTTTAACAAATGACCCATTAATGTAACTTGTTTTTCAAACAACAATAATTTGTTAATTGTTCTGAATATGTATACCATTTGTCAGACACTTCTATTCGATTTTCGAAAATCATCTTTCTAAAATGTTTCAGCTATATTTACAAAAATTCACTTAATTAATTGTATTCACGCTTTATGGGTTTGTTATATGTAAGACGAGTGTCAAATTATTTTCATTATGAAAAAAGATGTTAGCTTGGCGACTGATGTGGCAATAATAATTATTTGTTCATGAATTCGTTAAGAAAATTTTCGAATTGTTAGTACGTAAAATCAATCTTTTAAGCACCTTCTGCCTGATCTGTTTTTCAGACTTTTATCTCCTTGAGAAGTGTACACAATTTTCTCTGAAATCCAGTTTTGGCGGGACTGTACCGCTTCCACACCCTTAATTTGTACAGAAGTGTACCGTTTGCATATTTTTTTATTAATTCGTAAAAATGAATTTGGAACATTTTCAGTGGAGGAAGTGACGAGGTTTTCTTTTGGTTTTTTTTTTCCAAATCACATTTACCAAAAATGTGTATTAATAAGCGTAGCTATCTTATCGTTTCGGATTTGACCTCTTTTTACGATTACGATGAATAGTTTATATGCTTTATTAAACATTAAGTTTATTACGATTTAAAGGTAATAGTGTATTAACAAATGGCTTTGGTGCTTTTAGTTTTTACACAATCACTTATGAAAGAGAGGCCACGGTGCTCGGATTTCGTAAAAAGAAGCACATTTTTTTTCCCTGGATAAAAGAATGTGCAATTTCGTAAGACAAGGACGTAAGATCTTCGTTTGCAAGGACGAGCGGATAATGAGCATTTTTATACTTAAAAATGGAGATATTATTTTATATCCTATCATTTCGAAGATGATACACGAGAATAATGAAGTGGCAATTGCACGTGCGAGCTCGAGGCTGGCGTGCAGACATTTTTTTTTCTTAGATTAAGAACTGAAATTCAACAGCAGTGCAAAATATTGCGAAATTTCGTTAAGCAATTGTAGGGCAAGATTGGATTTTTCTTCCGATCGATTTTTTAGCCCCAATATATTTCGAACAGAGTCGTGAGCCCTCATCAAGTTCCTTTCACAAGAATAATATTCGTTCGCCAAAATAATAATTCATGTTTATTATTTCACAGTAAAAAATTGTGGTAAAAAAATGGTAAAGCTTTTAACAAAAAGTAAAAAAAATTAACTAAACCATATAAAAAATGGCGAGGAAAAATAAAATCATCCGGCCTTCCATTTATTTAATTGAGAAAAAATAAATTCCACAATTTCATGCCTTTAAAAACATCAGCATTCGATGTAGTAATCATTGCAAAATTGGAATATCTTTTTATTAAAAGTGCAGATAATTGTTGCAAAACAACAGTTACTTGGTGTCCGAGAAATGTTCGTTAAATTTTGTAGAGTTTAGAACTCTGGTGCCGAACGAGATGACTGCTGATCGATATCTTCTTTGCGAAGACCTTATTTTACTCTCTGTACTTTGAAAGACGAAACTTATCACCATTAAAACACTTTTACGTCGTTAGATACAATTTGTGTGTATATCATAGGTCAATATTTCTTATGTATAGTGTATAGTATATTTTATATACCTATATGTCTATGTATATACTTGTGTATCACTGTACGGAGTGGCCAAAAAAAAAATCGGTACTGGTCTGGATCGCACGAACGTATTCTTTGACCACCCTGTACGTATCGCTTTGTTAATTATCTTAATTGGTTGTATAGACGCAACGCTTCTTTTTTTAAAATTTGTTAATTAGTAATAAGTTTAAGTGGACCCCAACGGTAGTCGAACATAGGTGCCCGCGTCTCGATTTTATTAATTATCTACATGATTGATTACGTTTATTTACATTGTCAAAATTAATAAATATCACCATGAAATGTGAAAGTATTTAACAAGACAATCATGTTGATAAAAGTAATAATTTACGTGCATAACGAGACGAAATTTATCTGAGGATGCATACATTTAAGCGAAAAACAAAAATTATACTTAGTACTTCGTGATAAGACAATAAATCTGAAAAAAAAAGTATTGATAAGTGAGTACGAAAAATATGGTGCTTAACATACATTTGAGAACATTTATTTTATTCCATATTTTAAAACACTTTTTTATTATGATGTTTGATTTTTCATTTTCAAAAATAAATGAGAATTCGCGTATTTTGGATATGTTTTTTTTTTGTAGGAAGCTTAGTTTTGAGAAAAGAACCATACATTTTTTTCGACAACGAGAAAAACAGAATCATAAAAAAATTCGTTTAAGAATTTCCGGTGCTTGGAAAAATCACGAAGGATTGTAAAACAAACGAGGCATTGCGGATGGTTGATTTCTGACCAATTGATTACTTATTTTTTAGCGTCATCAGTATTAAAGATCGAGGTTCCCATTTATTTTTTCACGGCCCCGATTTTAGATTTTTTTGCCTTTTGTCGCGTACCCAAAGTCGAGTGTTATTAAATAAAAGTACTCCTAACGCAATAATAATAAATACTTACTTACAAATATAAATAAAAATTTATATTGATAAAACTGTTTTCTTAAACTTACATTTAAACCTCTGAAATTGAACCTCAAGATCTATAAATACATAATTTTTAATAGCCACATAAAGTACAAAAGAATAAATATTTAAAAAATGCCAAAATGGTTCTGATTACATAAGGGAACGGACTTTAGCTTTTTTTCTCTCACTTTATTTTCGACAAAATGCTTTCCGATCCGATAACAATATTTCGAGATCGAATTAGAATTTCCCCAAACGAAGCCCATTAATTGGCTAGTTTATAATGCACGAATATGAACCTTTTGTGTGCATTTTATCCAGATACAAAGTTACATGTTTATAAAGCTTGAAATACATTTCATAAGGCCCAAATGTAAGATTTTTAAATAACACATATTGAGAAAAAAAAAGATTATTGCTTTTTTTTTATCCTCAAAGATTGCACTACTAAAAAAATAATAAATAGAATAATAAAAATTCCACTAAAAGGTGAATTAATATTTCATCATTCCTCATTCCCTTTTTCGACAAGCGGGCACGAAAGTTTTTTGTTTTCATTGTCTTTCCTTATTGTGTAAATATATATATATATTTTTTTTTTCTTTTCGTGTAAATAGATCGTGTTTAAATACGTAACTCGTAAGCACATATAGTACGCATAACCATGCGCCGCGTGAAATTGTTTTAAATACTTGGAGATTTTTTTTAGTTGTCCCTTCACCGTTTCATTCGTACTTGAAATCATTTCCGGTCTTGAATCCGAAAATACCATCGAGGGTATAAGTGCGAGTGCTGGATAAATCGTAATCGATTATTTTAAGCGCGCGACATACACTTGTATATATATATATATATAATTATATATGTGAATGAATATGATGTGTGCGTACCCGGCGATATTTCCAATAAATATTATTTTACCTCATCTTGTTTCAGCAGTCAACAAATCGATAAAACGTTGTCACATAAATTCTCCGACAAATATTTTATCTCCGCGCAAAGGCGCTCATCGAACACGTGGATCAAATATTTCCATAATAAATATACAAAAGAAAATAACGGTGTGCAAAACTGGCAGTGATTTAAATTTGATTTTGCTCAAAAAACGACTTTTCATAGTTTCGTAGACGCTAAAAAGAGAGCGATCGTCACTCAACCAAGAGTATCTCGGAATCATTGTATCTGGAATTTGTAAATAACCTCGAATATCAAATTTGTATTTTCGGTACTTAATTTTGGAATGAAAAGACAATTTTTTACTAGCGAGAGTTCATTTTTCTTTTCGTGGATAATTTATTAAGTTTCCGGTAACAATTTGTGACAATATTGATTTCGGTATAAGCACTGAAAAGAACGTCCAAGAAACTATGAAGTGATTTTGAATAAAAAGTATTTTTTTTAAACCTCTGCCGATTTTACCATTAAATTGTTTGTTGATGATAAAGAAAATTGTGACTCGTGCTCCTCCGAAGTACACAAACTTACACATTTTTTACGCGTGCGATTACAATATACACAATATATATATATTAATATACAGTATACAGATGTATAGAAAGTTTACAAAAGATAAAAGGATCGAGTACAATGTATACATGTACAAGTTAGCGAAGACTATCTTCGTCGTTCTAGAGTAATATTCCCTCCCCCCAAATATTCTGTCTCGAGTTTATCAATTTTTTTTTGTTTCCTTCTTTTTTTCTGTTTTCTTTGTCGTACGGCAGAAAAACGGAAGCCTCACCTGACCCAACGATAATAATAAAACGTACCTCAAGCAAAACCGCGAAGGTTTGAGATTAGACGTTTTCTTTTTCTTTTTTTCTGCGTGTGTGTGTTTTGTGTTTCTTCATTCCTTAATACTTGGTTTTCGCTGGCCCTGGAGATTCGGAGATTTCACGTCGCAATACAAAAGCTGCGTGGAAGTTATTAGGCTTCTTCGGAGTGGGAGCCTTGCGAACTGCGCTTCTTCTTGTGGTTACCGTGATGATGATGGTGTCGATGATGATGATGGGCTTGCTCGTGATGCTCCGTTTGCATCAACGCATCAGTCTCTGGCTGATTTTGATGGCCCACCAAGAGATCAAGGGTTCCTCTTGCTACTGGAGGATGATCCGTTACTGGCGGTGGCAACGGCGTTGCCACTGGCGAATCGGCTGGCAACGGCATGCAGTGTAACACGTAGCATCTTATTCCTGCCAGTACAATACCTGTTGGCAACGAAAAATGTAAATATTTAGTACAAATTATATTTTGGGTTTGCAATAAGAGTGAAGTCTAAAAAATTGGAACTAAAAAAATCTAAGGTCGAGTCTTGCATTTTGGTTTCTTAAATTTTTTAACAAGGATTGTTTACAAAGCACCGTTTACCCAATTTTGGCACAAAAACTTCGGAAATTCAAATTGACGTTAAATAAAAGGGGCTTCGATTATCCCCAAATTCCTTACTAATATTTCTTGACGTTCTGAGAGTCGCAAATTTTTTTTTACTTCACTTTTTTTAATAGCGACAGTGTGAAATATAATTTCTTCATATTTTTTAGATTTTTAAAAAAATATAAATTATGTATTCTGAAGAGGAAATTAAGATAAATTCGGTAGAACGCTTTCAATTAGTCCACCGATTCAGAGAAATATTTTGAACCCGCTAGCGAAGTAAAGAACAAATTACGGTGAGCTCAAAGTGAGTCTGTGTCTTTGGGGAAGAAGCAAACTGAAATTATCTTACCCAAGAGAAGTAGGGTAGCTCCAGCTACGAGTAACGCCAGCCTGTGGTCGGTGGTCGTTGCCCCCGGAGCTAGCTGGACCAGACCAACCACCAACACGACCGCCCCCAGCAACAAACAAACCACCACCGCGTGAAGTCCCGATATCTGCAAATCGATTTTTTATTTTTATTTTCAGTAAAATCACGGTACGCATAACAGAGCTGAGCAAAGGGCTTGGAATACACTTTGTGAAAGTTACTTGAATAGCATTTTGTGAAAAACATTTGAAGTCCACTTTGCGAAAATAAGTTGAAGTGCATTTTGTAAAAAATATTTGAAGCACACTTTGTGAACAGTATTTCAGGTACTTTTTGTGCACAGTACGTCAAGTACTCTTTTTGAACAGTACTTGAAATACCCTCTGTGAACAGTACTTCAAGTACCATTTGTGAATAGTACTTCAAGTACCATTTGTGAATAGTACTTCAAGTACCATTTGTGAATAGTACTTCAAGTAACATTTGTGAATAGTACTTCAAGTACCATTTGTGAATAGTACTTCAAGTACCATTTGTGAATAGTACTTCAAGTACCATTTGTGAATAGTACTTCAAGTCCCCTTTATGAACAGTACTTCGAGTACCCTTTGTGAATAGTACACTTCAAGTACCCTTTGTGAACAGTACTTCAAGTACCATTTGTGAATAGTACTTCAAGTACCATTTGTGAATAGTTCTTGGAATAGAAAATCAACTATAGAAACTACGTATTTGAACAAATGTCACAACAAGTGCAACCAGTTTTTGCAAGTTTTTTTTTTTTTTTTCAAGATGGAATATCGGCGCAAATCACATCACCCTGGTATGTCAACGAGATCAAATATATATTCCCTCTACCAAATCTAATGCATATTCGCCGAAGTTTATACTTACTTTACCACAGAGATAGAGCTCGGGCATGGCATCCAGGTGACTGTTGGGTCCATGAGGGCTGGGAGTCGGTGGAGAACCCTGGGGCGGTGGCATCCATTGGCCACCCAAGTAAAGTTGGCTAGGACGTTTCAGCCTTTTCTCCTGTCTCCTGCGCTCGTGGCGAACCGCCACAGCTGGCATTGCCCCTATCATCCTGCAACTAATTATTCCGATATTTCATGAAAAACGCCTTTATCTTCAAAATTAAACAATAATTTGTATTAAATTTTTTTTTATTCAAAATTTTTTTATGGAGAAGTGTTTAAGTGTGGAGAATTTATATGTTAGCCCTTAATCGACAGTTTAACTGTCTTGTTTTTTGTAAAAAAGCGGATGTTTATTTTTCTATTCATTTCTATTCATTATTTATTCACCGCAATTGAAGTATACTTTTACGAAACATTTTATGAAATTTTGACAAAAATTGTAAAACCGTTCAATCGTATTGTTGATGTAAAGCTGTAGTTTTACTCTTCAGGTCCAAATGCTACAGGAAATTGAGAGCGATTTTTTTTTTCTGGGTAAATAATATTGTTGTTGAAGAATCGTCAGAGAACAAAATCGATAGTGCTTAATTTTATTTACCATGGTATATTAAAAAATTATACTTTCATGACCTACTTAATTGAATTTGAAAGAAAAAAAAAATGTAAAAGCGTTCAATAGCGTACTTGATTTAAAGTTCTGCTTTTGATGTTTAAGGTCGTAATCATCGATATTTGTTTGGATGAATAAAGCTTTTGTTGTGAGATTTTCGTAAATAACACGAGCATCGGAAGGGGCCTTTTATTTTGTCTCCGCTTTCGATGTTGTATTGCACTTCTCGGTAACTCGAGTTCGTGAACCAGGAGACTCTATGAACTTTGGTGACCTCGGATGACCCCGACCGGTCGATACGTCACTATAACCCAGCGAGAGGAGCCTGCCAGCCTGTTTCCACTTCCCCTTCAGGCTCGCACTGCTTCCTGATAGTCTTCATACAAATACTCGAGAATGTGTTTCATCGAAATTTCCATGGATAACGTATACTTCGAATTTCAAGGAACTCCAGGGTTAATAGAGGTCAATATTTATTTCCAACTTGTGAGTATAATTTGTGTAATTGTATAACAATAGTGTAAGACAAAAATAAAAGAATATTGTAAACTTGAAGAGATTTTGGAAGTTTGCAAATATATTTTGGTTGTATTAAATTGTATAATTAACAACGACTGTTTTTTCTTCTTTGTTGTTTTAAAATCTACAAGGAATATTTAATCGAATAAAAATAAGACGCGCACACGCAAAAATGAGGAGTTTATCGTTCGTTTGTTATTATGGTTGTTATAATGTCGAAATTTCGGAAATGTTAATGGAAAATTTGGAACAAATTCATTAACAATTTCTTTCAAACCGAAAATTGTCATATCTTTTGTGTGCATTTTTCTACCTTGGGATTACAAAAATAGCACGGTTACGTCCTGGCTTTTTTTTCTAATATAATTAATACACATTTTATCCTAATATCGTTACAATTAATTCTACAATTCCTAACGCTTTTTCTTAACTCATGTTCTCACAATATTCTAATTTCATTTCTTTATACAAAGAACACCTTGAGACGCTGACTATCCAGTTGCTCCGGATGTATATCCAATTTCTGCCAAATTGTATCCGCTACTCTAACTTTTTGTCCCGTTTCCACCTTTCTGCAGTTTCGCTGTCCGCACGTGCAGTGCATGATCAGCAGTTCCACGATTCCCAAAACCCCCACTTAAAGTCTTATCCACACCTTCTTCATTCTATCAAATTTTTACTTCAGTAGTCGTTAATCAATCGTCAATCAAAAAACATGGAATAAAACACATTATTGAAGACTCAAGAGCCTAATTTTCAATTATAAACCTAATTTATAGTATTTAGTAATTATCGTAAACAGCGATAAATAAAAAGTTTTTTTCCTACTAAATCAATTAATTCAAAGTGTCACACTTGGTTCTTCGAATAAAGAATAAACGCGTGTATCAATCCGAAATTTGAGTTTCAACTCTTAATCGAACAAGAACTCCCAAAAAATATATTCCTTTCCAACGTCTCGTTACCTCGGGACGTAACAGCACAAAAACTAGAATTTCATTTTCACAGTACCTGCGCGATATTGAAGATTTTCTAAAAAATTGCCGCTTATATGGCTCCACTCTCCATAACTTAATTAAGAGTATTTTTTTTCTGGTGAACGTTTTTTTAAGTCTCTCTCCAGCTGTCGTTAAAATATTCATTATATTCAAGTGCCATCTCGGCGTTATAGTTCATTTCACGAAAGCTACGATAAAACTTTACATTCTTGAGTTTGCGTTGCCATGGGTAGCCATGCAAATTATCAATTAGCCTACGGCAGAGATGCGACGAGCGCCGAAACTCTGTCATTGTCGCGAAATGTCCTCGTCCTTGAAATGGCCGAGGCATAACAGTGACCGTAGAACTTGGTTATGGACTCGGGTCATATTCATCGCTCATCCATAAGGACTAGCCTCGAGTTAGCGCTGTGTAAATAACAATTAAGTCCTAATTAACCTCAGGCATCTAGTCAATTGCAGTGTCCCTATCCCCATGGAAAAAAACGTATACCCGGAAGGATATCGAAAAAAAAAAATCTTTTTTTTTAATACCAAATATACTCTGGACAAAAAATTGTATATAATATGATGTAAACGAAATATGATGTATATGAAAAATATATAATAAGGATACTACGTACAAATATTTGTCTATTTATTTTTTTAGCATGCGTTATTTTCATGGGGGTAGCGTTACCACAGGGAACATTACGTGCGTTAGTCCCATTGGCCCTTAAGGGGATGCTGGGCATGATTTTAGGCGATGGATATACTACTGAATTTTTTACCCGTTGTTAATAAAGAATTGAGGGACCTCCTCGTAAAATTTCAAGCGAAAATAAATGAATCCCAAGTCGAAGGAATTTACATGGATCCTTATGGAAAAAGCGTTAGGATTATCGCTTCAATCATTTTAATTTGCATTTTTCATTAACATTAATGTAGAAAATTTTGTTAATTAAAAGGGTATATATTTATGTATCTGCTCTATCAGGCCCTTAATTCCTACAGATTTTCCAGTGAGGGTGATTACGTTGAGAGAGAGTCTCTCGACCCAGATATTCGATATACAATTCTATCGAGATTGCGTAAGAAATTCAATATCCACCCGTCGATCGCAGGAGTGCGGATGATGACCCGCGTTGAAGAAAATCGAAAACACTCGGCATTGGAGCACTCGAGAGGAAGAGAAAAAGCCAGAGCGTGAGGGAGTGAATGCTTTTCTGCTAAAAATAAATTCTGAGACGATTTATTCTCAATCGTTCACCAATGTACCGCCAATCGACGATGATTGTCCTGTGAGTCGTACCGCGAATATATTATTATCGTGGGAAACGTTTCAAGATGTACATGTTTGAAGATCGTTCACAGGATAAATTTGAATTAAATTGTTAGAGAAATAAATTGCGGAGCAGCTGTGGGAAACACACACATCTTTACGGCCAGGGATTCCGAGGAAATGTTTGAAGATAAATCGGTAAATAATGACATCGACAAAATTACAAATTTACAGAGCGCTTCATAAAGTTTTATTCTCGAAAAGTCGTGCGTCGAATGTATATATGTGGTACAATAGAGAAATGCGATAGGAAAGCCTAAGTTATTTATAATTATAGTTATACAACTAAAAATAAAAATAGTAATTATGTTTATATATATATATATATATATATATGTGTGTGTGTCTGTGTTTTACAACAGTATTGAAGAGTAATTCGCTGAATTTTATAAACATTGATATTCCATGCACCGGACCGATTTATTAATATGTATGAATATACGTATTTTTCTTCTCTCTAAATGACTTAAAAAATTATTTCAATTATTTATATCGTAATGAAGTTTTCACGATATACGAAATACTTTGCCTTTAATAGTCATCAGATTTAATAAAATCAGGTTTTTATTTTATTTCGCATTTCTTTAAGCAGCAACTATATATATTTGTATATAATATATGGATGATGCATAATAATTCACAGAGATCTGTCCGTTTAAGTCTTTTCATCGTTGAAATTCCATTAGTTATATATACTCGAGCCTTTTTTTTACAGAAAAAAATTCGGGAGGTCCACGTGTAGAGAATACTCGACTGTAATAACATATTCACTAATCGGGCGAAACCTCAAGAATTTTGAATGAACATTCTTGATGAGCACATCCGTAATTGGGCTGCAAATTAAATCTTAGAGGATGTTCACGCCGAAATATTAGACGACGATTGGTTTTTCCTCCGGTTACGTTTTTATGTTACATTCTAAAACTGACAGCCAATTCGTACTCGTTATAAGTGGAAAAAGTTAGTTTATGTACTATTTGATAGAAATACACGAGATTGAATAGACAAGTTATTTTTAGAAGCACCATTAACCTCCAGCATTTTTTTTTATAAATGTCTATATTTTCATCGATTCAGTAGTTATTATCAGGCGATTATTTGCAGCTTTTATAAAACAAGAATGGTCCAATTTTATAGTAACTACGCATAAATAAAAAATCTGTCGAAATTTTTTTTGAGAAAAGGGGATTTGTAGTAAAGAATGAATCACAAATGTTATTTGATTTTCAATTACCAACTTTTATAAGACCCAATTTTTTTTCTTATTCACCAGATTTGCTGTCTATTTCGAAAATTTTGTAAAGAATCCTTTTTTCAGTCAATAGTTCGATTAATGATTCTGAAATTCCTTATAATTAAATTCCTAATTTGTTCATATTTTTGCGAAAATCAGAGAACTCGTTTGATGCGCGAAAAAAAAAAGTTTTCCAAATGTATGCGTACATCTTAAATGTTTGTAATTAATTAACAAAAGAATTGAAGAAAAAATGTAGTTCTCATTAAGATAATACAAATTATCAAAATAATCTTACCGTAAATTATTAATCAGAATAATTGAAGGGGTTTTTAAACGCAGATTCATTTCAAGCCCTGCTAGTTAAATGCCATCAGTACCACTCCGTGCAATAATTTATTAACTTTTATCGTTATTTCTAATTTCTGTTATTCCAGGAATGCAAGAACGGTGCCCTGTTGCAGAGGAACGCTGAGTTAATACAATTTTCCGAAGCGTAATTACATTGCGACTTTTCATTCCCCGTTTTCCGTCAGTGGCCGAGTATTATTCGATTATCGTATTTCATTGGGGTGATGATATTTTCTATACAGACGTTAGTTAACAGTACTACGAGCATTTTTATTTAAATTCAGATATATAACGGAGCTCTGGTTTCTCGCTAGACAAAATAAATGTTATTTTTCTACGATTACTGCATAACTTCATGTCGTTATTTGATATTTCATTGTTTGTTTTTTAAATGTAATTGAATTACGGATAGCAAATCGTGCGTGTATCTTGTTTCTCAATGCAAAAAAAAAAAGTACTCAACGAATATAGAGATGACCCAATTTTTGATTGTTTTGATGGATGGGTCTCGGAGTGATGTGATGTAAAAATGAATGCAAAATCAATGGGAAAGGCACTTTCACGCAACACTCGATGATAAACTCAATAGCTTGACAATTGCAGATGATAAAGGCTGTATTTCCTTCAGAAACAGAAAATAAAAGGAAAACAAATTTTTCTTACTTCACGGTTAATATTTTTAGTACTTGGAGTGAAGAAATTAAAGAAATCTTCGCGATTTGTTGTAGACAAATTTACATCATTCGTTTACTTAAATTCATACATTTATTTAAAAAAAAAAAGAGAGAAACAATGAGAAATTACATTTTTGGAATGTTAGCGTTAATATTTTGAATATTTGGATACGAGAGTTTGAAGAAATCTCTACAACTGTGTGTAGTGTCCCTTCGATTCTTCAAATTATTTTACTCACTTAGTGTAAGTTCTTACGTGTATAATAATATTTGTTATTTATATATAAATGTATAATTACCATATAGAATAAGATTGTTAAAAGAGCTTCACTTTGTCTTTGCGTGAGTCGATTTTTTTTTTTGGATCACAGAATGGTAGCGCCCGAGCGTGGCAATTTAATACATTCGCAGATTTTCGAAAACGACTATTGTACAATACGTGTGTGAATGATTTTTCAAAATCTTACATAATAATGACTTTATGTAATATAACTGCTCTGATATGGTGGGGAATCAAGAAAACACAAGATTGTTCTTCGTTTTCTCGTTGTTTATATTCGCACTCGTGATTTATATCGGTGGTTTAAAAAATCAATTGTTCGTTTAGTGTGCGGAGTTTTTTTTTCCTTTTTTTTCTTTCGTTTTCGAAAATCTCGGAGTCTAAAGCTAGCGCACGTAGGTAAGTATTTAAGGTAATGTAAAATGGAATATAATTCTTTAATTTTATGCCTAGACTTATCGGTTACGCATATAAGTAAATGCAATAAATTAATAGTGTACTTGGACATTGGACGATCGAGGATTCGAGCTTAATTCGCGCGGAAATTATAGAATATTTATCGTTTGTTTTGTGTAAATTATTAAGTACATTAATCGGGTTTTATTAACCCAGAATTTCGTGTCGATCAATTTACTTCAAGCCCAACGGCTAAGCCAAATTTACAGCGTGTAAAGTCACCTCGCATTAGTTATAAAAACCCCCAATTTACACAAGTAATACTTTGTTTCTTCCAACCAATCGGACCCATCAACATCCGCACCGAACAATAACATTTGCTATTACGAAATAAATGCTGATATTTTACCAATCCATGACACAGAAATAGCTGGCTAAAAATTCCATGCAGCTCAAATTCGATTCAATTGAGAAAATGTCTACAAAATATTTATCGTCTTAACATATTCCGAATAATAATAATACTAGCCACAGATACTGTTAAAGTAAGAAAGTTTGAATAAAAATGTATAACTTATCAGTAATTTAAAAAAATACAAAATAAATGTCAACTGTTTCGTCATTTCGTGCCGATTTTTTTTCTTTTCTACATAATTTTTTTACATAGATACTTGATATGAAAACAGCAACAAATTCCTTTCCGTTAACGCGTTGCTTTCAACGTAGTTTTTACTGAATTAATTGTTTTCTGTGCGTATTTATTTATCGTGGGGCTAAGAGAATGGCGACAAAGCTCTTTTCGCTAAATTCATGAAGCCATTTTTCTCCGTTCGATACTTTCACAGCCATGAGAAACTTAGATAAAACTTGTGCGGGGAAATTTCCATAAATACATGCAAGATTCGACTGCTGATACTCAATATTCTCTTCGGCGTTCGTGGATGTCCTTCAGAATCAATTGAATACGTTCAAGAGCGAATTTGCTTTTCTATATTGGAATAATCCATCATGTACACGCGATTTAATCGAACTCATTTATTTTTTATTTTCCGCAGAGCATTAAATTTTCATCAATTGCCACTACCAGTCTTTTCGTACATTCTTATTTGATCATCATTATTACGCATGGCTTCGTTTATCGAATTGTCTCTCGCCTACATAAAGTCCATGATGGTTTTATATATTTTTTATAAATCATCCTCCACTTCACGCCATTTGGACGTTGAATAATTTTTCGTCCATTTTAGCAAGTAATGAGTATATTTGCATTGGTAAAAGATCCTTAAACACTAGGCAATCTTTCAGACAGCAATTTCCGATTAAATTAGTGATATTCGATCGACGATACGTTTAAGTTTCTCCATCAATAACCTATTATTCGTTCCGTTAACGCTTATCTATCCGTTCTTGTTTAATACTCCGGCATTTTTTCTCCCCGAATTTTTCACCCGGAAACAAATTATTCTTGGTCCTTAGATTACCTTACAAGTAAGATCGTAAGTACTTTATACTAATTACTTATCAGCATCTTAGGTAGATGCCGTTTGTAGCTTCACAATATAACATTGAAGATTTTATTTCCCATACCGATTTCAGACGTTAAGAGATTTTTTTTTTTCGTTCTGTTTTTATATATTTTTCTTTCTTGTTTTCTCGATATATGTCGTTAGCGTTACGTTCAAGAGATTGAGAAATAGATTGTTAATCTCAATCTTACATCTAGTATATTTGAAAAGTAGAAACATCTCTGCATAGAGTCCCATAAAAAAATATAACGGTGACATATGCGTAGAAAATATATGTGCCATGTCAAAGTTTTCGTCGGAAAACATATCGTACATCTTTTATATATTCAGGATATGTAGAATACATTTACAGAATGTATGTTTAGAATATGTTTGGAATATATGTATTCTTAACATATCTTATATATATTTCAAACACATTCGAAAATGTATTCTTAATTCATATTATTTAACTTTTCTGTGGAGGAAGATTTGTTTCCATCAAAATAAAGATCAAGATTGGCATGGGAGTTTGTAGTAGTACATTATGATACTAGTACGATAAAGCGGCCATTATCGCGCGGAGGTTACGAAGCCGCGCACGAGCCAAGTCGAGTGCTACAACGACACGAGGCAATGCCGAGTGTTGTTTGTAGCGCGAGAGGAGGCGAGTGCACCGCTTCCTAACCTCTGCGGGACGGCCGCTTCGTCGTAGTGTCAGAGACTGTTTTTTGTAACGAATGACAACATACTGTCGAAATCTTTGTGCCTGGGAAGCATTGCGTCAAATCATCTTGCAGATAGTTTTGCACGCGCCAATGTGTGCGTAAAGTTATCTACAGAATTCTAGATAACTACGTACCAGATGGCGTACGTAAAATTAACTACGTTTACGTCAGCATAATACGCCACCTTACGCACGCTTTGCGAACAAGCAATGTGCGACATTATGTGCATGAGTTACAAAAAATATTTTCTAGATAAAGAACAGAGTGGATTTAAACTTGGCGCTCAAGTAAAGCGTTCACTATCCCTTAATCGTTGTAGATTAAACTGAACTTCGTTGTGTTCCTCATATTTTATCCAGTATTTGGTTTTCCAATTGTACAAAACTGCGTAAAAATGCTAACTCGCGAAAATTTTCAACTGCCAGTGCAACACCGAAAAAGCGATTCGAGGATATGAGCTTTTTCAAAATTTCTCCGTTAGGCTTTAAACCATGATTTCGCCGAATGGGATTTAAGCATGGCTCAATTTAAGTTGGCTCAAGCTTGGAGCACATACAATCAAACTAATGTGGTAAATTTAATCTCAATCGATAAAACCGTATTATTTTTATGAACTTTTATTTTTTTTTCAAATATTAAAAAATTGACTATTTTGTACGAAATTACAATTAAGTTTGGCTTAGGATTAATTGGTATATACGAGATTGGCGATAAGTGTTGAAAACTATTTTCCAGATTAACAAAGTTCCCTCTATTAGGAGGGCAAAATTCTTTCATGATAAAAGCTTTAATACTGCACATCTATTTTTGGCATACGTATTTCACCGTCATACATTTTTTTATGAGTTCCTGCATTTCATTCAATATATGGCTGTCCCAAAGTTGCATTGTCATGGGGATAAATCCACAGTCGTTCAGTTCGTATACGTGAAAACCTGACTGACGATATGTCCATGTTTATTTGTTCTCCTATTGTTTGTTTGTTCAGCTTTTTGAAAATGTGTTCCTTGTCAATTTTTATGAAACATAGTTACGAAGCATTGTGCGCGATGTTTAACGTCGTCCCCACATCAAAGATATCCTCACTTTGGTCACTTTGCGTCAAAATGCATGACAACGTCTTTGTCCAATTTCCAATTTTCCAGGTGATCGAAATCGACGTCTCGTTATATAAAAATCCACGACGTGCTCATGATTCTTTGAATTTTGTCGATGTACCGACGATAGTCGCACGAGGAAAAGCGTTTCTATGGAGGAAGCATCTCGGTTGGTTAGTTTACCCATTGTGAGAACTGCTTCAAACTTCTTTGAATGCTTTTTCTCGCATTTTCAGACTCTTTGGAAAGATCCTTTTATGCATGCCTTCAGTGAAGGCCAATTCCGAATCGGATTTATCCCCTACACGCCTTAAAGTCGTGAGAGGATTAGTTTTTAAATCTTTTTTTCGAATTTTCCTCCTAGCGCGGTCATTTTCATCTTCTAGCCCTGAATGTAATTTCCATTTCATGTCGGGGAAGTCCAATTCTAAAGCAGATCTATGCCCTACACGTCAAAGACACGAGATCATTTTTTTGTTAGCAATTTCCGTGGCTTTTTCTTCCAATTGTCAGTTTCCGTAGTGCCTTGAATGTATTTCTCATCTCCATCACGACGAGTAAGTTTAATTCCACATCGAATCAACGTGTAAACGATCTAAGACAGGAAACCATTTGTTTGTTTAAAAACTGGCAAGGATTTGCATCATAATGACAGCCTCCGACTGTCGGAAATTCTCGTTCGTCTCCATAGTGACGACGAGGAGGTCCTGAAGATCCTTCAATTTTTCGTCCGACAGTAATCAATAATTGGCGCGATGTGGATTACCATAAAGAAATGTCGGCTCGGTCAGGGAATGTCAATCCTTATGATAAGCCGCGAAAAGGTCCAGCGGATATCGTCCCTGTCCTCATGGGCATGGGGAATGTCTAAGTGGTTCCATCTTTCGTCTAGTTCCTCGTCGGATGGACGTAGATGGGTCTGTGTTCTTGATGATGATGATGATTATGAGAATTGTGATTTCCGTTGTGCTTGTAGTGCTTGGAATTTCCGTGCAAAAGTTCTCTGGTTTCGCTGGGTGAACCTGGACTGAGGCTGTTGGTGGTGGAGGTTTCGACCCGATCACTGACGATCTCCTCCTCGGTTATCTGCTCGAGGAAAAGAGCTGACTGAGCGTTCTGATGATCCCCGTTGGCAGCCGGAGGCGGTGAATAAGCTGGAGGTGGACTTCGAGGTGGTGAACTTGACGTTTTTTCGCTCTGAACCTCGATGGAGCTACATGAGGTGACGGTCTTGAGTTGCCTAGCCTTTCTGGCGTGTCTCGTTGTCAGTCCACCAGTTTCGACGTCCCTTTCTAGCCTGTGGCCTGATCTGGACCTGGTCAATTGTCTTTGGACATATGCCTCAAGGTCATTTTCTTCTTTCCTGGCTATAATCCGGTTGAGAATAATAAGGAATATTCCGACCATACCAGCGAATATTCCAGTTGCTACCAATTCGTTCCACCATCCGCCGGTGCTCTTGGAACTCCAGGTCGCTAAATCACCCGGCAACAAACCGCTCACCAATAGAAAACCTCCCAGAACCAGGAAAACAACACCTATGTGGAGCATCCCAATTGACGTGACGACTTTTGAGTCAAGCATCCCTTGGCCGGCTGCCCGATGGACCTGGGCTCGATGCTGATGCCGTGGATGATGGTCCAGAGAACCGGTCGAGGCTCTCGGCGAGGTGAGACCGCTCTCACCACTCTGGGCGCTGTAACGGCGTTCTCGAGCACGCTTCTGCTCATCCCGACGCTTACGCTGACGCTTGATGGCCAGCGCCGAGTGCAATCCAACCGCGTGCATCCTGCAACACCGGAAATCACAGCTTGCTCAGTAAGCCTGACACAAAAATGACTTTGGGATCATTTATCTCTCTCCCTCTCTCTCTCTCTCTTTCTCTCCCTCTCGCTCTTCTTTCATACTCTAAGCTTTTTTCTCTACTCTATGTCTGCTCTAGACAAAACTCTGCAGTATCGCTAAATTTTCTAGCATTTTGTCTCGTTTGAACAAAAAAAGTCTCTTTTTTTTTTTTTTTTTTTTCATTATAGGAGTGATAAATTATTGAAATAACGGAGTCACGGATTACTTCGCGCTCTCGGGGTTGCAGGATGCACTGCGACGTTGGTACGATTTTCGATTAAGGCCATTTTTTAAAGTAAGCCTTTTTTGTTTTACCAGCGTTGTAGCTTCTGGACGAAACTTTGGGCTTTACCTTCCTCAGGAGTCTCTCCCTTTTTCTCTCGCTGACTGTACCCCACGGAGTCGTTTCATGCTGTCGGCTGAAAAAAATATATATGGCTTCTCCGTAAAAGCAGAAATGACGGGCAAGTGTCAGTGAAACGACCACCAGGCTAGAGACAATAGCGGCTTCATCGTTGTCACCGCCGTTTCCTTTATACGTGCTTCCTGTGAACGACGAATTATCTTTTTTTAATCACCGTTTCTTCGTTCGACAAAGGAAATCCGGATGAAAGAGGGGCTCGTAAAGTTTCAGTGCCGGAAAGATTATGACACATGAGGAGATAGGGAGAAAGATTGCAAAGTCGGACGTGCACATTGTTTTCTCATTTTTCACCTTTTTCAACGGTACTTCCTATGAGAAAGTATATTGAGCAAATTTGACGTTCTCATAGAGTACATTTTATAATTAGGACACAATGAGCAAAGCCAAAATTTGTAATCTCGTGCGAACCGATTAAAAGTTCTATAAAATCCGACCGATTTTCGCAACATTTTATACCAAACATCCTCAAGCATTATTGCGTCCTCCCCCAAAAAATGTTAGCCCACTCTGTAAGATATTTAATATAAATAAGTGGTGTAAAAATGAAAACATTAAAATCGCTGTGGGATCCGAATTCCTTCAACGATTTTCATCAAATTCAATGTCTACCAGAGCGGAATGTTAGTTTGATCCTGTAGAAAAATTGATCTGATATTGTCGAAGTTGACTTAAGTTATAAGGACGAGGTACATTTTCCGAGAAATTAAAAAAACAATAAAATTCGGAACACTTTATGGATTTTGATCAAATTCAGTTCCGAATATCGTCCAACATTATTCTACTGTCAAATAACTATTTAGCTCTTCAGCTTAAAAAATTATAGAAGCTGGACGAAGTACATACTTTTTCCTAGAAATTCAAAGTTTTATAAAGTCTGGCTAATCTGTTGTATGCTGTAGTCAATTTAAAAAAAGGAACATAACTGTTCTATCGACTTGACAAATTTCAGCTCATAAGAGGGAAAAAAATGTCTGCCATTTGAATTCTTACGTTTATTCGACACTTGTAATTGCACAAAAAATTGCTAATGCTTTTGTGAAGTACATTAATAAGAATTGAAGCTCATCTACTGGGAAAAAAATGTCTGTCATTTGAATTCTTACGTTTATTCGATACTTGTAATTGCACAAAAAATTGCTAATGCTTTTGTGAAGTACATCAATAAGAATTGAAGCTCATCTACTTGAAGAAGTAACTACTACCAGTGGCGATTTACAAATTTGTCTCCTCTACTCAAGGCTCACAGTGTTAAGCTGATGGCGATGTCGAGAATTAAATCGAGAGATAACGAAAGCCCTCGGGTTTGATCTCGGTAAGTTGGGTCGCGCTTGGCCTCCGAGAACACTCGAGAGATTCTGTTTCTCGAGAGCGAAAGATGGGGAGTGCAACTGGGCGGGCTTCGGTAACACGCAAACGGGAAAATCCAAAGAGTTAGTCGAAGTGAAGCGAGGTATATAGCTGGAAATTATCTACTCCACGTTTTCTCGTTTCTTTTCGTCCGAAATGTGGGTCGAGTTTCCATCAGCCCTCTTCGTGGCTATAGAAGCCAAGCATTTCGAGCATTTTTTTATCCCTCTTCGATGTTGTGCTTTTTTATTTCTTTATTCTTATTTTCCCTTCTGACGCTGATTCTACCTTTCCGAGTGTCGATCTATGCACATTTTGGTTGAATTTTTTTTTATCGATGAGAATTTATAACAAGCCAAACTAAGTTAGTGAGATAGCTCGGATCTACTCGATTGAATTTCATTTCAATTTATTTCATTAACGTTGAGGCTATTGTTTGAGAAAATTGAATTTAGTAGTAACCGAATGAATTTTTTAAATAGCCGCCTTAACTTATTCTGGGCCATAATAATTAATTTGGAAGTAACCATGTTTGGTTTCATCTAACGGTATTTAGTATCGCCAGCTGAATTTTGTTTTTGCAAACTTTATTTTGTTAAAGGTAGTTGAACTTTTCAGACAAGTGATTGTTATGCAACTCGCTGAATGTGATGAAACCAACTGAATTTCATTCTACCAACTGAATTTCATTGTTGCTTGCTGGACCTCGATTTTAGAAACGAACTTCATATTCGCCGATTTTATTCTGTTGGGATCGACTTTATTTTCGCTTTTATAACATAAATTTAGATTTCATTACCTGAATTTAACTTTAAAAAATCAATTTGTATTCTGACAAGCTTCATTTTCTTGATTACACTGAGATTTCGGTGATTCACGTGCCGCCCAGAGTAATAAAAAGCAAGCAAAAAATAAAAAATAAGAGTTAAGAATAACAGGGAAAGGGGAAACATTGTGATGTGAGTGCTTTCATTGTTCCGCGGAGTCGTAAAGTCTCGTCGCCGAGTGCCAACCACCAGTTCGTGATATAAATTTCTCGCTACCCTCTTCCGCTTTTCACGGAAGACGAAAAAAGGCATATTGTCCCTTAGTAATAATACTTTTTCAGACTGGGCAAAATCCCATTTTTGTGACATATTCGTGCGTGATGACGACCAGAAGGCACTCGTGTTGGCGGTTTCTATTGAACTGAACAATAATAGCGCAGCTTTGAACAATCGCCACAAATCCGTCGTACTATATGGGCGTCATGGTTTTAAAGTTATATGCCAAATCCGACAAATGAAAAAAGGTAAAGTTACTCGACCTATCTGCAGATGAATGAGCCTTTTCAAAATTTATGAATGAAGCCTTGTGCAAAGCTTTGATAAAGAAAAAGAAAAGCCTCCCTTGCACTTTTTATCCCGATGACCGACGGACCCAATTTTTTTTACCGTCAATTTTCCAAGTAACTTCTCCGCTGTTTTTCATACCGCGTCAACGGCCATTATCGCATAGTTTTTGGTATTTTTTTGGTGTGCTACTCGTGATAGGGGAACACCCAATTTCAAAGCCGAAATGAAATGGTTCTCGGGGGGAGGCTTTTTTTTTTTTAAATCCGAGCTTTCGTCGTGAGCGAAATTGCAAAGACTGAAGCTGATGTGTGCCGTCCATGTGAACTCCGGCAGGAATGCACGAGCAAAAGTTTCGTTTATATTCAGGAATAATTGAAAACGTTTTATGAATACTCTATAAACAGCCACTCGTGGGCGGAACTTAATGCATGGATAGTATAAAAACATTGGAGATATAAAAATGAATTGGTTCGCATTATTGTGCTCCTATACTTTATAATAAATAATGAACGTGTACCATGCGAGTATTGTTGGAATGCGAATGGTGATTACAATGACTTTCAGGATTAGAGATATCGGACTCGATTTTATTTTTAATCACACGATTAACCATAATTCAAGTCAATATCTTGTGTTATCCGCAATGATTTAGTATAAATTTAATTGAAAACGAAAATTCACTAACAGGTGGCACAAAAGTTCTTAAATCAGTAGCACGATCTCAAAATTTTGCTATTTCCTTCGATTCGTCGAACCCTTTCGCCTAAAAAAAGAATATTGAAGATAACAGTATTAAACCACCCTCGAACAGGAACTTAATCTAATTTGGTCAATACTATAGACTGTTAAGGGTTGTAACTGGACCAATTTTTACATTAGGGTATATTTTCTTGGATATTCAGAAAGCACATAAAAACTATACTTAATTCGGAAGTATTCCACTTCAAGGATTATGTCGGTACAATAGGTGCTCTGCCGGCTTTATATTAAGGTAGCAGAGCATTTTTGAAATTGATTTTTCAGAAAACCGGAAGGAGTACAAAAATAACTTTTTCGGTACATAATTAGCACATAAAAAGTACTTAATTCCTATATATATAGTATAGTCATTTTTGAGAATTTGCTCTGCTAGGTTTATACAGGTCAAAAAACCTATCTGTAGGAAATTTCCCGCTGATAACGAAAATGCTAATATTTTTGTTGTTAACGTAAAAATTCAAGGGAAAACTTTTAAAAACCTTTTACTTGAAGCGATCCGACGCATGGAAATTGTTACCCCACAACTTTATTTGGATTGAAATCGATACAGATTTCACTGCAACTTTAAGCGAGATTTAATTGACGTGTAATGCGAATACGCAGCCCGTACTTTTTTTAATTCAATCGTGTACGTCTGCAAATCGACATGTGGTAACAACGGAGTTCTTGGAAATTATATTGCGCATTAATCTCAATTTCTGATCGCCAGTCCGGTTCATATGTGAATGCTGTATTAGAACCAGGTTTTTACGAAGCGTCCGTGGAATGGTTTTTATCGAAGAATTTCAAGAATGATGATATGAGTGACGTTGAAGCCAACGCCAGATCGATGGTATGGACAACAATGGATGATGCCACTTGTATTGAAATACATTGAGTTTCTTCACGTGTGTAATTCGTATTTTTATGCGAATGTTACGCTGCCACACCAGACTGAAAATTCTGCA
This sequence comes from Clistopyga incitator, assembly GCA_947507545.1. Classification (NCBI taxonomy): domain Eukaryota; kingdom Metazoa; phylum Arthropoda; class Insecta; order Hymenoptera; family Ichneumonidae; genus Clistopyga; species Clistopyga incitator. Next base: position 10,717,651 of record OX382176.1, read on the forward strand.
AAAACTTTAGTTTTTTCGTCTTTCGTACCGCTGCGTCTGAAATGGGAGATATTTCTTAGCACGAACCACCTACGCTGAAGAATTCAACGTCTAACCCTGGAAAAATCCATGCCTTTATATCTCTGGTTTCTTATCATCTCTTTTCTATTATTGCCAGTATTAGGTAGGACTTTTACGATAGCTTCACATTCTCCCTTTTCCCGAACTCGTCCGACCCTCGAATGTGAAAGATGGACGTGCGATCCCAAGGCAAACGTCTGTTCGGTCTTTGTGCTTTTGCTCTTCCCAAAAAAGGGCTTTAGTACGAGGCAAACAAAAACGAAAACAGACATCCTAATTTGTGACAAAAAGCTCGGGATAATTGAATCTGCTAACCCCCGAAAAATGCCTTAAATGGAGCGGGCAGTTTTCGTGCGAGATTTTTGAACCTTCGAGACCATTTGTCACGAATGGTTCAGAAATAAATCAAGAAAACTTAGTGTTAAGTTGAGGACGAGAGGTTCTCGTGAATTTCTTTAGCCTGATGACGAAAAATATTATTGGCTACAATTTGTCCGAGCTTACGGCCCCGTATTTCAATTCCATTTGAATAAAAGATGGAAGTCAAAATACCGAATGGGCTGAAATAGTGAATTTCATCATTTCTGCCATTGTAGATTCAGACATTCATTATTTTGAAATTTATCCAATCGCTATTTCGATCCCTACCCTAAAAATCGTTGCCGAAAATGCGACAAAATTTTTTTCATTCCGAAAGAAGCAAAGCACTTTATGCTTGCGTTCATATTCCAACGTTCTCCATGTTGTACATTTCAAGTAACCTACAGAATAATTGCAAGAAACAAAGTTGAAGATACACAAAGCTTTCAGTATGATCGACCAAAAGCATTCCTCCCAATTTTCTAATTATTCGAACACCCCTAACACCGACAATACGTGCTAGATTCGCTTCATTTCAGATATGCGTGTCAGAGAGGAAAGGAAAGAAGCTGTATATGCGAGTTCATCCGGCCTCGAGGAGATCCACGCAGTGATATACCGCTGCTATCCGATTGAACTCTTCATTGTGTCGGGGATGGAAAACGAGCTTTTCTCCCCTCCCTTTCAGCGTATCTCATTGTTTTCACCGAAGCCACGCATACCACTGCTGATAACTCGATAACTTTCATGTTCCTGTAATATCCTCTAAATGTACCTGCGTAGAAACAAAAATAACCGAATATCTCCATAAACATGAAATCGTGGCAGAAATCATGAGGGCTAAAAAATGAAGTTAAAAAAAAGCGAGGCTTGGCCTTCAAACATACGAATGTTCAAATTGAATTTTAACTCCAAAACAATAAGGGACACAAATGCTGCGGGCATTCAATAATCGATAAGAATCCGAGAACGATTCGATTTCGGCGACCCCCATTGTTCTAACGGTGTGCAAATTTTAACAAACTGCGGAATTTCGACGCGGCTATGGTGCCAGTGAACTTGAAACGAAGATTTCGCAGTCGTTGCTGCGAAACAATAACGTGGAGCATTGTCGATATGTCCTTCGTAACCAGTGCAGCCGACCAAGCAACAATTCCACGAGGGGTTTTTGCTCTGTGCCCTTGTGTAGAACTATGAGGGCATCATATGATATTAACCCGATGAAGGCTAATCAGACCGGTGATAATTACGCTATAGAGCTAATCAGAGAAGTTGGATACTGATGTCATGAGGGCTTACCAGGTCAACCCGTGATTAAACCGCTCCGGGCTTATCTGTCAAGTTTGAAGAAAAATGATCAGGCAATTCTAATGTTTACATTACGATGGATAATCGGGCGAGTCTGATACGAACCCAATAAGGGCTTATCAGGACAATCTGAATAAAAATGATCAGGCAATTCTGATATTCACATTATGATGTATAATCAGGCAAGTCTGATACGAACCCGATAAGGGCTTATCAGAAAAGTCTGATGTTAACCCGATTAAGGCTGATAACACAAGTGTGATAATTATCAACTCGATTAAGGATCAGGCAAGTATGATAGTGATTTCTGCATTCGAGAAAAAGTCTTCGTAAAATTCTCGAAAAAAATTGGCATATAATGACATGAATAATTGGTAAGTAAAAAAAATGTATTTTTTTCTGCTTCAGCTCAGAAAAATGTAAAAAAATGTTGAATAATCGTTACTGTTTTGGTAAATCGTCCTACGTAGTATTGTGAATTCGTCTCCTTTCTTCAACTCTTCGTGAGACGACGCCGGGAATTTTAAAAAATCTTTCTCGAAATGAAAGATAAACCTATGAAGGAGATAATGGGCTTTAAACTGGTAGTGGTTTTACCGTGATCTGTAACAATGATAATGCACACATTGGAGGAAGAGGAGGATCACTGGGAGGCGGTTATAGTCCCGTGGTCCGATCAATAAGCGTCCTTCTCTGCACTTCCAACGCCCGAGCGATGGAACGCGAACGCAGCTTGCACGTATACGTCTATATATATATATATATAGGAGAAGATGGGGCAAAATGAAACGAATAACGGATAAACGGCTTTATCACGATCCCCAAAATTAATTTTTACTGCTTTTCTTAACCCAGATACTCGATTTTAGTAATCGAATTTGAGCGTCGTCGAAATTGTGGGGCTGAATGAAATACTTCCCAAAATCAGATATGTTCTATATATGTACGATTATACTTTAATTACGATTGTATTTTTGATTCACTTTGTCATTCCGGGAAACAAAGGTTGTGAAAAATGAATCAAGAGAGTCTCAAGTTGCTCCGAAATATTGGCTACTTGCTTTCGCACTAAGTTGAAAGTTGGGTTTAATACCAAGTGTCTGAAGACCGGTCACACATCTCTTCCGCTGGGGTCGATGAATTCGATAGAATTAATTATACGAGCGAATTTCGTTAATGAAAAATACCAATAATGTTGGTACCTGCCTACAACTCCGACTGTACAGTTTTATATTTTCTTGAAAAATGAAATATTATCAAAGTCATTTACTGAATCATTTTTTTTTTAAGTTAGATAAAATTTGTTTTTAGGTCACTTTGACTTTCCCTTTGGGGTGTTCCATTTAGCCCCGTTTTTTGGCTGTTTAATTTCGAAGGTTTATTGTTTCAAATGCCGAGACTTTAAAAAAATGTTATTTTGATTAATCTAGTTGAACATCTTTGTAGAAACGCAACTTTTAAAAAATGCCGGAGTGTTTCATTACGCCCCACGTTCCCCACACATATATATATATATATGTATATGCATATAAATGCAATTAGAATAGGGGTAGTATGCATCATGCACATACCAAGTGCATGTACGCAGTTCCATCGAGCTAAGCAATCGACTTCTGTATAACATAGACGTGTATATATGAAACGAAATGAGAGAAGGGATGCGGCGATGCTAAAAAGGCGACGAGCAGGCGCCTCTGTGCACGCGCGTGGGTCACATTCGCTCGTTGTATGCTTAAGGGAAAAATATAACGAGCCTCAACGCCCGCAATCGCTCCCATGTGACATTAGAAAGTCTGTCTCGCTAACAGATACACGGCATAATCTGGACCACTGTATCTGCCGATACAATGGATATTTTAAAAAAAAAATATATATATATATATATATATATAAATAAAATATATATAAATAACAATAACGTCGTGATTTTTTAAGAAAATACGGGTGCAGAGTAAGCACATTGCTTTACAATTTTTTATTTACTTTCACAGAATTATTTCCCTTTGGGATTTAATTTGTGTCGTGATTCTGGATTTATTGGAATGTATGGAATTTGAATGGAATTTTGAATCACTATATTCGGGATTAAAAACGTTTTTATTTTTACTGCAGTTGCATTGATTGATAACACTTGATTGACTTCCGGATTCAATTATAAACGTAAATGGCTTCGACGTTATCAGGTGGAAACAGAATGATTTCAATGCTCGCTAATTGTAACTGTGAATGGAAGACTTAACAGGAGAATATTACTAATATGACTTCACGAACAATGCAGTATTGTAACAAGATAAATTGGAATATCATTGAAGCCCAATTTCGCGATATTCATATCTGCAACAAAAACCCGTTTTCTCTATACAGAAAAAAAGAAAATCCTGCATACATACTGTGCGAATTTATAATATTTTCGTCGATAGTTCAACTACTACCAAGCAAATCCATTGGAAAAATTGATGCAAAAATATGTATGAAAATGTTAATACTTTCGCTATACTTGGTCACCTTTTTTCTGGTTCTCTAGACACCACTATAACGTTATATGAAATTCAAAGTGAAATAAAGAGTGTCCGAAAAAGCGAAAAAAAAAATTATTGGAAATATCATTAGAAATATCATTCCATAATATGAACAAAAACATTTTCAAACGTAAAATTTGTAAACCGATCGTGAGCTGACTTAATTCTACCATAGTCTGGTGGGTCTGAAATTGAAAATAAAACTGTGCACTTATTTTAGCATTATGCGTAAAATCAAAATTTATCATTGATCCCGACCGAAAAAGTACTTAATTGGATGCGAGTGGTTAATACTGTTGAGCATTATTTGCCGATCAATGTTGTGGAACGAAGCGAAATTTACCAGAGTAGTCGTTGATATCGTAACCACGTGAACTGTGTATAATGGAGAAACGAACGTCGGACGACTGTCTGCAGCAGCGATTGACAGAAAGGGGCGTAATACCCAGTGGAATTATTCTCAGCAAGGCATCGATTCTACTATACGTTCAGCAGTAACACTTTTTTCAATTATTTTTTACCTTTTTGAAATTCGCTTTCTCTTCTACAATTTTTCTTTTTCGATGCAATGTACATAGATGATATATTGATAGTTTATCGAAAAACTTTATTATGGGAATGGAACAGGAGTATTAATTCCGATTAAAAAGAAAACCTTTTTTTTAGCCGAAATAATAATAGAATTGCAAAGTGTCAGGATCGCAATTGCGGAGCTGATGCAATAGTACATCGTATAGAAAATAGATTATCTATTCAAATATTGACGAGAAAATATAATTCATTTGATACAATCGATGTAGCGTAAAATGATGTTCATACCAGAAGGCGAAAATTTCTCACATTGTTGCATCTGCGGTAACCATTTTCGCTATGGCGAAATTTAATCATATCCTCGGAACGAAATTAATTAGCGTAATTCGGCATGTGATACCCCGAATTCGTTTTCGCTAGTCAGCCCAAAGAATAATTACTCAAACGATTTTTGCGGAAAGAGCCTTTTCAAATAATTGCACAAATTTAATGTCTCATCGAATGTTTTATGCTGCTGATGATCGAGAAAAATTCGTGGCTGTCAGGGTATTAATAAGAAATTATATAAGAAGCTATAAATTGTTATGCCAAAAAAGAAAATTAATTTTTTGTTTCCCTTACTAAGGTAACGTAGGGAAAACTTTTTTAAGACATTCTTCATTCTCATCCACTTCAATGATTTATAAATCATCTAAACGCCTAAGAAAATTCGGATAGGTGGTCAGTTTCAAAGTCGAGAAAAATGCAATTCCCTTTTTCTGTTTTACTGTCTAAAAACGTTCAAAATTTGGACCGGAAATTGTGCGGGAATAATGGCTCCTCAGTTCGCTTTGAATAATTATAAAATTATCATTCTTTCATGCTAGAAATGGAATTCGAGAACGCCCCGCCCCCGCGTGAATATCATCACCCTCGACAAGGAAACACGAGGATGCTGCGATTTCATCAATCTCATTAGGTCACCGTTCGATTGGAAAGGAAACGACTACACATCGATGGATCATATCACGTTCAGGCTTCTCCCCGTAGAACTACGAACAAGACCTGGTGCTGCTGCTCTTGTTAGTCTTGTACGTGTTCCTCACTCTTGCCTGACCATCGTGATTTCGCTTGGGTAATCGATGTCTCTAGTTCGCTTGCTCATTCGCCTCGCAAATTCCACTGCTACTTCTCAAGCAATATTACCTCCGAGAAATTTGGACGCATATGTCGTTCAATTTGCCATGTATGCCAAGCAACCAATCTCATGAAATTGTTGGAAACTTGGATAACGTAGTTAGGAAACACTAAAAATATGATAATGCTTGAAATAACTATAACAGCGTACACCCTCGTTCAAATGAATTTTTGGTTGGTGACAAATATTTTTGTTATTGCAAATATATTTCAGACACCTGGATCGAATAATTTTCGAAGTAACCAAACATTTGATTGCTCGAATTAAAAATGTGTTTAAACGAGGGTGTACGCCGATTTAGTTAGTTAAGGCGAAAAAAGAAGAAACAAAAACACGAATTTTAGTTAATGGTCCATTTGTGGTTGATTATAAAACTGATACATTTTCTATATAGTTAAAAACTCACTGAACCCTAATTTGCTATATTAATTTTTCTCGTTAATTTTGTTAAAATAGCTTACTGGTACAATAGTTAATTAGTCATAAATCAAGAATGAACAATCCTGTGCAATCGCACCAACAAATATTTCCTGGAAATGTATAGAACTGATAGGTTGGAATTCCAACGTTATCACGTATTGCATCGTATTTTGCATAATTGGTTGAACCTTCAAACCATCATGCGTATCAATTAGACAGATTGACAGTTTGGATTTTCAAATTGTTAACGTAATTACAGACCGTTTCGGCGCATAAGGTACTTCCTACGCATCAGCATCTGTGAATTTTGAGAGTTCAATGTTACAATGTTTCAAGCTGGGATATCGATTAACTATCGAGAAACGAGATCTGGACGGAATCTAATGCAGAACTCGAATTCAAACTCGAATTTTGAAAATACAATATTTACTTTTGTACTATAAACATTATCCAACTATTTCCAAGAATTTCGTTTTATCAACAAAAAAATGCATCACTTTGCTTTATTTTTTCGTTTTATTTGATAATTTTGGAAATCGATTTTTACGATTATTAGAAAAACACCTGCTCGAAAGTGAAATGCAAATTAATTTCACGGGACGGAATAGAAAATTTTGTGAGTCAATATATCTTTTTCCGTAACTTCAACGTCGACGACATTTGTAGATTTTTTATTTTGTCGCTAAAACATAAATTCAAAGCGAAAATATGGGCCACCGGAAATATATGAAGCATTCCATGCCAACTTGACCTGGGTCTGACCCTCGACCTCTTAAATATCACCCCGATTTTTTATGTTATTGTTCTATGTTTAAACAACGACCACAATTTTTATTAGATTTTTTAAATAGCTATTTATGTACTTATGATTATTTATAACGAACATATTGAAGGTCATCTGAATCTGAAATCTGAAGAAATTCCCAAAAATCGTGTGTTTATATACATGATCCGTGATACACCCTTAAGATTGCATTGCTTTCGTCTCGGGAACGTGCGGAACTCTCGGACACAGAATTCCAGACGGAGTAATACGCGACGAAAGTGCGCTTTTACGACTGAGACATGGCGCCGCGACGTCGGGCGTCATTTTATCCCGTCACAGAAAAAGACTACGATAAAGTGGGGAAAAAAATAAAGTAGGGTGGTGCATAGTACAATAGGGAGTAACAATAATTATTTAATACGTCGACCGTACGCAGAATTTTGTCAACAGGACTTAGAAAGAAAAAAAGGCTTGCGAAAATTGCTGAATTTTAGTGGTTGAATTAACCGGTTAGTCCTCCGCAAGTTGATTATCTAACCAAAAGTTTAGCTTTACTACTTCATATACACAGGGATTCCGCAATGCATACATTAGAACCTCGATGATTGATCCTAAAGCTTTACTGAACGGAGACTTGCTTCGAATGAACGTCAATGAAGAGCTTTTTGTGATGGATTTGAAGTCAACATGCATCCAATGCCAATGGCGATTTTAATTTGGTCCAAAAACAAAAGGATTCTTCATGAAGTCAGTAATGGACTCAATTTTTAAAAAATACATACACATCGGGTTGAAGGGTGTCGGTATTTTAATGTGCATCATAATTAGTTCGTAATGACTTTATTGTAGAAAATATAATTTTAATTGTTGTAAGTGTTGAATTTATTTAATATACATTTTTTATTTAGGAGGAATGGATTAATTACTGAATTGCTAAATTAAATTTGACAGCGCTGGTCCGTCCATTTTAAAGTGGTAGTGCGATCAGGCTTTTTATTTTAATTACTATATATAGTCGCGAGCTTCATAGCAGTTTGATTTTTGGAGGTGGTCCCTATTAAGTCGTAAACGGCCAATATCATGAAAGATGTAATTTTCCAAATTGTCAGGCGTGGCATTGGCGCCTCTCGTAGCCTACAAATTTAATTTAAGCTGGAAATATCAATAAAAATGTACTATCAAAAGTTTCGAGGTGCGAAAAGGGAGAATTTCAGTTTCTTCGAATCGTTAAAAAAAAAAAAAACGATGTTGTATAATATTCCTCGTGAAATGTCTGCATATGCTCACTGGAAAAAATCCCTGCAGTAATAATTATGTTAATGTGTATCATATAAATAAATGTAATAATTTGTATTAAAATACAAAATAGCGATAAAACTCGTTTTCGACTCATTAAAAACTTGTTTTTAAGCCCTCGGCATCGTGACGTTACCGCGTATCTTGATATTCATCGTAATCCAATAAAATTTTCGGATCATTAGACCGACAGATTGGAGCTAACGAAGGAAATAGAAATTAGAATTGAATTTGACGAGGTTGGGTGCGTAATGAGTCGGGAATTGGTTATTTGCATAGAACGAGATTGCAACGATGAGAGAATCCAAAATCAGTTCCTTGTTGAATTTCTTTTAAATAATATGGATGAAAGGAAGTGTAATAACATTCTTTTGGGAACATTTGTTGACATTATTCATATAATCCGATGTTAAAAAACATTTTCAACAATTTTTTATCGCTTGCTAACTTGACACGGAATGCATATAGTGTTTCCAACTGCGTATGTACTGCTGATTCTCTTATGCGTTAATAATTGAGTCATTAACGTCGTTTTTTAGGTAAGTCACAAGTGCACAACGGTTATTAAAAATAAAGTCCACAAAAAAGATAAAAAATGCTTGGGGAAAAATGCAGTTAAATTTACTAAATCCTTGTTACGTACATGATCGCTCACACGACCTTAAGCACTAAGCATGTATTACTACGTAAAAATACAATCGATGGACTTTTCGCTTCCCCATATAAAAAAAGCTCCTAGTTTACTTTTAAAAAAGTAACAAAAATGAATATTGATGGGGTATAATTATTATTTTCATTAATCGATTCATTGACCTTATTATTAATTCGCTTCATTAGCTTGTCGTCACGTGATCATTGATGAACTTATTCGTTCGCGCCGTTAATTACTTTCGTGTTAGCGATCTTTTTGTACGCAAAGTAAAAGGAAAACGAACGTGACGAGGTAAAACGCTTCGCACACAGGTTTAATTAGAAATGCCTGCGTTCTTCATCAGAATGAAAAGGGTGAAAATGATATTTACTTTGAAAATTGAATTGTAGGCGACACCATAACAGACTAAATTAACGATGGCGTTTCCAGATTGTAGTTGATTTAGAGATATCAATATTATTAAAGTCAAAGATATCTTATCGAGCTTTAGATATATCGGGGCTGGAGGATTTGTAAAGAAAAATGGAACTAGCTCCGTACTACAATACGGATCGATGGCTCGTAAAATTGGCTGTTCAGTGTCACGTTGGGCCGTTAAGACCGGGACGGGAAAGCTTCTCCGTCAAATATAGTATTTATCCCTTGTGTATATATGGACTCGCCTTCGGAAGCACCGGAAGTTCGATTACAACGTATGTTGCTTTTCCATCGATATCGTCTTTGCGATTTATTTAATACTCAGAGGATCATCAGTGTCGCTGAGAATATCGAGTGCCAATTATTTACTTTGTGCTTCACGCCTTCTTCGTTAAATTTTTTTTCCGTTATACTTAATCGATTATTGATTGAAAATAATTCCAAGGTAACGACGAGGAGTATAACGAGTTTTCCAAATTTCCATCAAATAACTTTTAGGCTTAAGGGGATGAGGGAAAATTTTTCTTGAGTCTTCGTCGAATTAATTCGCGAAAAGTGGAGAAATCAAGACGCGCCAATTGGCCAATTTGGAATCGGTTTAACTTTTCTTGGGTGCACGTACGAGATCGTTAAGTATAGACAAATTTGTACACATGCGAGGTGCCTGCGGAGATTGTGAGTTGGTGCGCGTGACACACGATCGCGCCAGAATCGCGGACGTGGAAAACACGATGTGCAACACGGTCTCACCGCATAAATTTAGACCTCATATTATATTTCCGCTTTGCACACCGTAACTCGCTGCAACAGTAACAGCCTTTTCATCTCTCCAGTGATATGTGCACGCGTTTTGGTTGGTAGCGTGCGACGCGACTAGCGTATTTCTATTCTCATCATAATAGCAATTCAGTGGAATTTGCCAGTCCTATCCTATCGATTAATTTACGTATGCATGTTCGTTTCGAAATTTTCCGGCCGATATCAAAGGTATTCCGAAGGGATGATTTTTTTGAAAAATTCAATCATTTCCGTATGTAGTACGTATGTAATAAATCCAAGGCAGATACCCGGGCCTGCTATGATTATTTGTAACGAAAGTACAATGATAGCACCGCAAAATATGGGAAACTCTGTCGTCCACGTTTCGATTGCACATTTCATCAGTGAAACATTTTCGATGTACATGCGTTTTTGAAATCGTACCCGATTTCCGGAAAATCGTTTATTCATTTAATATAAATTATGGAATTAATTTTTAAATATTCTAATCGATGGGGAGAAAAATAATGATACAAATTTTAGTATCGAAAGTTTACCATTTTATTTCAAGCACTCGTTTTATCAAATCTCCCTGGCATTACTGTTATTAAATGTCTTCAATATCGTTCATTCTTTTTCTCAGATTTCTATCTTAAAGTGAGCTACTTGTAATGCTTATCAAATCTCACATTTCACTGCCAACTTATTAAAGTCACATCAACACCTTGAAAAGATTACGTGCACGATAAAATTATAGGGTAATCAAAGTCGGACATAATCTCTCAACAATCTCCTCAGGCAATAATCCTGTATTCATTAATTATCAATCGATCATCAAAAGAGGCGTTTTGAAACGGCGATTATCAAAATTACGATAAATCGAATTGTATCAATTATTTTATTCATGCAAACAATAAGATAAATGGATTGAATTGAGCTACAAAAATTTCTAGAAACGCGGTATTGATTTTTCTTTGTTTTTTTTCTCGCTTTTTTCAAAAATTACAACAAATTTTTTACATCAGAATTAATTCGGAAAATCGGAAGAACAAATCTGCACTGGGTCGGCAAGTCAGCCCGACGTAAGAAAAAATACGCATGGAGATTATGTATTTTGTATACAACGTAATAAATTCCATTCATAAAGAGCCTACAAACAATACAGAATTGTTTAACATGGCCACCCATTGTTTTTCAAAAGCACAAGAGCATATTTACATTTATATTCTATTAATTCTGTTCTAGCATTCATTCGATGGATTCAAATAAATACATTGAAACTTTGTGAAAAGTGAGACTAAGTTGTGAACAGTTAATTTAGGGCGGCAAATATTTTGAAGGTAGAATAGTGAAATATTTTGTATGGCGTGCGATCAGCACGTCGACCTTGTTGCGCCTTCCCGACACTTTCACACTTTTCTCCGATATCGTCCACGTCCCATCGCCGAGGTAAGCTATTCAGCTTCAGCGAGCAGCAGAACGCGAGCCTGGCGGCCAACGATCGATCGAGTCTCGGCCGCCACCTGTTTTCTGAAATGCCAGAGGCCGTCGTCCGTTTCTTGGCGAAGCTCGCCCTCGATTTGTTCACTTTTTATTTAACCTCTCACTCCCACTTTCCAGAACAGATTCAGAAATATAATCGCCCTACAGCAGGTTCATTGAATAATTTCTCGGTGCGAGAAATGCGCTTTTACGCACGCGTATGAATTCCCGTTTTCGCACCTTGTGAAATAAAATTTCGTACGGTAATCGTGTGATTAACGTTTTCTCAACTCGTGTGATTGCACTACGAACCGAGGCTCGGTATTGCAGACTCAAGCTTTATCGCAATAGTAGATTGAGATACTAGTGCGAGAAAGCGGCTGTTACCGCACAGACGCTAGGGAGCGGCGACTGCACGTATTGTATTACGGTTATTGTAACAGTTTTTTGGTCGAGAAAAAACTTGAGCAGCTAAACCGATAAGGATTTATCTTTAGGAGACATCCGACGGAAGTGTTGATACCGATCATTCGTCATTTAACAATTTTAGAACGTGGAAGCGGTGAAATTTGTAGAGATGTCTGAAAATAATTTCATACATGCGTCCGGATAATTGATCACGTAGATTAGCAAACACAGCTTAAACACTTTTTTCAAATATTTGACAGGTGATTTGTTCCAAATTTCTTCGTCATTAAATTTTCAATAATATTTTGGAACAATTATGTAAAATATAAAGAATTATCCCATCTAGAAATGTTCGAGATTTTTTCTGATATTCAAGGTGAATTGAATATTGCAAAAAAATGACGCTTTAAAAATTAATGTGTTGAATTGTAATACGTCCATTAGTATAAAATGAAACTATAATTTTGTCGTGCCTCTTTCCAATGGAAATCCGAGATTCGTTGTAACTTTTGTTAAACGTTTCCGCTCGGTATTAAAGCTAAGTACACTTGAATCATCTTGAGGCACTTACCTAATAAAAATTGGGTCATGTACAAACAAGCAAAGGCTATCCTTTTTTTTCTACAACTCTTTTTTCATCTCAAATAAATAAGCAGTTAGTTAAATTTATTTGTATAGACAGAACTATCGAGTTATCGATTGCGTTGAGTTATCGAGAAACGCACTTTGAACTTTTAAAACTCTCAGGGTATATCGTTTCTTTTTATCTTAGCCTATCCTTTTTATGCTATCGTACTTTGTGTCCGAATCGACCGAAAGTATGGCCAGAAGATAAAAATAAAAAGGTAACCCTAGCGATGGCCCTTTCGTACATTTTTCACGATTCCATGCTCTTCAACATCTACCTATTTTGAAACATATTGCCGAGCCTCAGCGAATCCGCCCCAAATAAATTGATTCATTTTTTCACAGATAAATAAATAACATCTTACGTGGTCAGTCAAAACTTTCGAGGAGAAATCGCAATTCTCAATAAGAATTCGTATAAACCTCTAAAAAAATACTGGGCTTTGCACATTGCTTCTTAATTTGGCATCTTTCTCACAGTTGACTGTGAGGAAGTAGTTTGATAAAATTTGGCTTCCTCAGAGAGGCCTAATTAAATCTGTCGAAGTTTACTTAAATTAGGACTGTTACGTCCTGGCTATTTTTCTAATATAATTAATACACATTTTATCATATCATTACAATTAATTCTGTAATGCCCAACGCTTTTTCTAAACTCCATGTTCCCACAATATTCTAATGTCATTTCTTTACATAAATAACACCTTCAGACGCTGACTATCCAGTTGCGCCGGATGTATACCCAATTTCTGCCAAATTGTATCCGCTACTCTAACTTTTTGTCCCCGTTCCACTTTTCTACAGTTTCGCTGTCCGCACGTGCAATGCATGATCATTAGTCTCATGATTCCCAAAACCCCCACTTAAAATCTTATTCACACCTTCTTCATTCTATCAAATTTTTACTTCAGTAGTCTTCAATCAATCGTCAATCAAGAAACATGGAATAAAAACAAATTATTGAAGGCTCAAAAGCCTAACTTTTAATTATAAACCTAATGTATAGTATTTAGTAATTATCGTAAGCAGCGATAAATAAAAAGTTTTTTTCCTACTAAATCAATTAATTCAAAGTGTCAAACTTGGTTCTTCGAATAAAGAATAAACGCGTGTATCAATCCGAAATTTGAGTTTCAACTCTTAATCGAAACAGAATTCCCAAAAAATATATTCCTTTCCAACGTCTCGTTACTTCGGGACGTAACAAGAACGATAAAGACAATTTTTCGGATAGTCAAAATTTTATATAATTCGAACCTCTTTATATCGATCTTCAACAAATTTGACATTTACGAAAGCTTGGTATTTGTTCGTCAAATTCAATACCAAACGTTGCATCACTTAGTTCAATTTTTATAAGAAGTTTAAGACGTAATGCTAAAGATTTTTTTGACCTCGAAAGTTCACGGACATTTGAAAAAATCTCATAAAAATGGAATACGGCAGGTGATTTTTATAACATTAATACCAAATAAAGATTGACCAGTACTCGGCATGACATAAAAATTTAAGATTATGGGGTCGAGCAGTTGACGGCCCTACGGTGGCCATTACTGGTGGTTAAATTACCCGCAAAATTGAGCGTAACAAATATTTTCGACACAGTAAATCGCTCAATTTCTGATTATGAGGTTAATCTCGATATTTATCGTCAGAAGTGATTCTATAATTAAGCCTTAGTCTGGAAAGTCATTATTCTTGTACTTTGTTGACGCTTTTACACTCCAAGAAACACAAAAGCAGCATTGAACCCTTTCCCGATGGTCCTCTATTGCACATTTCATGGTTCCGTGCCCTTTCAGAGCATAATATGCTTCGCCTGTCTCTACAAATGCTGTCAACTCTCTTGGGTAAATAATAGACTCCGGATAACTTGCTTTGTTGTTTTAAGAAAATCAAATAGCGTTTCCAGACATCAATCAACACAAATCAACTTTCAACTCTGAATAAAGATTTCTGAAACGCTGAGAAGCAATATATCTTTGTATTTTCCTTCAAAACTTTGCATAACGAATATTTGTGATAAGAGATCGTAACTAGTTATGTAAAAAGAGTGTGTTTTATTATTTTTCTTCAAGTCGTCATTATATATTTAACCGGAAGTTTGATATTTCGAGAAGTGACGTATGAAAAACGATTCGAATTATTATTGTGTAACCGATAAATTTCAAATTTTCCAAGTTTATTTCACTCATCAGAAAACAATGCTTGAAAAATTGTATCTTTTATGTGTTGAAGCACCAAAATGCGCGGGTCTTTTCAAAAAACCCGGATTTGATTAAATCCTTCATTCAAGTGGAGGATATTTTCATGCAAAAACAAAATACGTTTGATTGCTTTTGACATTTGTCGCGTTTTTTGAACAGCTGTTTGCACGTGTCATTGCATTTACTCCATTCATTCATATTTTTCAACATAAAAATTGCAAAAGATATTCAAAAACTTTCATGCAAATTGCATTGAATATTTGAAAAGAGCACCTGTTCTCGGTATAAAAAGTGTTACAAAAATTCCTCGTTTTTTCCGGTCGCAAAGACCACTATTAAATGTCTTTAATTAAAATTGTTATTTTTCAAATCTATTCAAGCCCTCAGGTACATTTCTGATCTTAAGGTTCTTTGCGTTACCTGACACCGGAAGTAATTTTCTAATAAAGCACTATTTTGAGAAGCTAACCCTTTGATCACCTATTTTTCTCCAACTTATATGGTAAAATGGATCGTATTTTGTCACGGGAACTCCGTGAGAATACGAGAGTGGCATTGATATCGATCCATAGAAATGTGTGGGTGACTAGGTCTTTGAGTAACAAAGTAATGTTGCAAGCTCGAATCGCCGTCGACCAGTGGAAGGAACTGGTGTACGGTCTACTTGCAGAACCCCGTCGACAATTGCATATATAGTGTTGAGTAGCAAACTCGATGTCGATCGCACAAAGGGGTAGCGGAAGTTGGCGTAAATTCGTTGAAAGCCTCATCATCGTTCCGTGACAGAATAGATCCCGATCGAGTTTTGCTACGTTGCTATTGCACACGAGTCTGTGGGGAGATATAAACCGTGTCGTTTCTATGTCACGAGATACTTATTTATTGAGTTTAAACGGAGCAATTTTTATTTGAGAAAATGAAATATGCCAAAAAAATTATGAATTTTGAAAACACATTGGAGAACATTTCAGCAAATTACTCGTATTTTTTTTTCCTCGTGAAAAATTGGGAGAATTTTTGCCACAGTCTAAATTGATTGACGTGCCTATATATCTTTTTTATTCTAAAATGTAATTTTGAAGTTGAATAATCTGCTGGAAATATTTGTTTTCTGAGAAAATTAATTTTCTGCCCCCATATCGTATGGTATGTCGATATGAAAAAATCGAGACCACCTAGACTGCATTCTACTGAATGGTTTCTTTTAAAATACGTGTAAAATTTCGAAGAACTGGAAGTTGGGTGTAAGCAAGTAAAAATATTCCGAAGAGAAGTCCTTTGCCGATATTTTTCGGTTATGCCTCATTAGTGGAATCTCGATAAAAAATATTGGTGGATGAAAATCGTGATTTGCCCTATACCTTTTTATTCCCTACTACACCTACGCGGAAAGCCACGTGGCTCTCGACTAAAAAGGTTTGCACTACACATTTCTGTCGACTATACCTATCTCTCCGCTTTCTCGACACTTTCGAGGCTGTACCAAGAAGAGCGGAGAAATACCCGAGCCAACAGCCCCCAGACATGAAATACCGTACCTGTTAATGTCAGTAAACTATAAAAGCATCCCAACCTGGAATGAAATGTCAAAAAGATTTTGCAATTAAAGAGTTGTTGTGCCGTGAACAATTAAAATGTTTTTTTTTGTTAATTCTGATCTGAATAGTTAGACAAGTAATAATTTATATATTAATTTTATGATATTTCGAATGTAAATCCAAGAAAATATGCTTTTTTCTTATATCATATAACAAGAACTTCGTTCAGATTTAATAAAGCAATTTAAAAACACGTTTTACGGAAAAAATAGTAGATAATATATCTTTTAAATCGAAAAATATTTGATACGAGTTCGATTTAATTCCGTGTCACATTCAATTAACGAAGAAAAAAAATTGTTGGTATAATTTTTTTCGGCGTTAAAAAATATAAATTTGAACTTACGTTTGAACAACGACAAATCTGTATTGTGATAGGAAATACTGATAAAGCTCAAAGTAGAATCAGCTATCAATTTACATGCCATTGAAAACACCAGTGCGACGTATTGCCAATTGTGCAATTTATTCCATATTCAATACAAGCCAAGGTAAAACGACAAGTACCGTCGTCTTATTTCATTATCGGAGATTGCCTCGTGGAGAATTGATGAAACCATTGAACATGTGCGCTCTCAATTCGATTGATATGTTTCAGAGAATTTGAGGGAAGGATCACATTTTCCGTCCTGATAAAAGCTCCGATATTGATACATATATGTATTAAAGCGATTGCTTCGTACGCTCGTTCGCAATTTTCTCTCGACTTCAAGAAAAATGTGATTTCGAATCTCGAGGGGCGCATAATTATATTGTAAAAAAATTTGCGGTGTATATTACAACAGTGTCAGTGGCAAAATGAAACTAGTGTTAAAATTAACACAATTTCGGTATATAAAAAAAAAAAAAAGTGGTCTATGTGGTACCATGGCAATACACCGTTATCTTCCATAAGATAATATCAAATGGTACGATGCACCATGGTGACACTCATCGGTGTTGTTATACTTGATGCCCGACACAATTTCAGAACGAGTGGTTAAATTTTTAGCAGGTGGTGAAAGTAAATTTGATAATTTACGTACAGGCCTTCAAAGGCACCAATTACGCACTGAATGTAATTTTATGCATAATTATGCATATGTATAATTTGATTTTTCCGGCGTTATCTTTAACAGAGAATATGGAGCGTGCTTATTTTTTAAATCAGTATCAACGGTAACCCCGTTTCCGTTGAAGTGGACACAAAACGCGGGAATATAATATTCAAAATACAGAAATAAAGTGGTGTTAATTTTCGCACCGAATTTTATAACATATTTGCAATATTGTAGGATTCGCGGATGACCGGAACGAAAAATTGGCGTGTCAGGTCACACGGAACCGTCTTTGGGTTCACTATAAACCACATTTGACTTGATTCTCTATTTTGTTGAACTACCGTAAGCGTAAAACTTTTTTCCCCGAGTGCAATCCATTTTTAGCATGGGATAATAAACTGGCGCATTTCGCCGCTTCGACGATTGGACTGTTTGTTTGTTCTGCTTTCGGTGGACGGTATACGCCTCAACTGTTTAGCCAATGCAGCACGAATCGATTAGAGCCGCTCTCACCGTCGACGAACTCGATTCTCGCTGTACTTCCACATTTTCGATTCCGTTGCTTGATCCTTTTTTAAAACAATTCACCATCACCCACGAAATAGTTTCAATTGAACTCTATCGTATCATCGGCAAGCCTAATAATAAAATTGGGTGATTTTCATAAAGTTCAATCTATTCCATAAACTTGGCCAGATTTCACAAAACTGATCAGTTTCCATAAAATCGAATAAACGGTTTTTGCGGAAGTCAACATTTTTAGATAAGCGATTAAACGCTCGGCAAAGGGTTGATCTTCCTTTCAGAGTTAAGTATCACCGGTGAATGTAAATTCTAGTGGAATCATCAATTTAGACCAAGTTTTCACAAGGCCCATTCCGCCCGTTAAATAGTCCATTCGACAAAAGTCCGTGACGGAGAAAATTCGAAAATAACCTAATACCCGGGCTTTTTCATTTGCCGGTTAACTTTATTGACTTTACTGATTCGTTTTGCTTAAATGGTCCCGCTACACTCACGCCAACCATTTTTGGAAGTACTTGCAGGAACCCACTCAACCCTCAATCGTAATTATGGTTATTTTTTCTTATTTGTATTGAAGTGATTTATGGACCAACGAGTTGGTCAATTGTCAGAGTCTGGCGCGTTCAAAAATCATTCGAGCGAAATAATCCTCTGAGTCACAGTGCAAAGAGTCTCCCTGTCGATGAGACTGTGCTCTAAAAACTAAGCGTTTCACCAGTGTCTTATTTCCTATTTTTTACCTTGTGACATCTTTTTCCACATTTATACTTCTAACGCACTTGGAAGTGTGTAAAAGTCGTTAGAATGTAAAAAAATACGAAACAACACACTTGTCACATGCTTGGTGTGCCTTAAAGTACAACAATATGGCGCCGGCATAGGTGCGTGGTGGCTTCGTGCGTCCAGAACCGCAGCGCCACTTGCTCGAAGCTTTGCATGGTCGAAAGCATTGAAAGCATTGAAGCAAAAAAATTTACTTCAAATTTAATGCAAAGGTACTTGGATTTTTTATTGACAAACTAGTATACTAAATTATATATATATATATAAATGCAATTTAAATTAACACGCTTTCAATAATTTGCTTTTATTTAACTACAAAAGTATATTAATTGTATATCACATTCGTATATTACATTTAATATACCAGTTTATGATCAAAATTTCCTGTTTTTTCTAATACTGTAAGCATACCGGAAACGCTGTTGTCAAACGCTGAAGCCAATACCAACATTATAAAGTACAAGAATCTGGAAGCTTGAAGAGGATCAGCAGTGACCAACCGTGCGAAACCTCGCCACGTCCGAAGGTTACTTTCCATTTTACTCTTTTTACTCTGGTTATTTCAAGTCTCTGGCTGAGTGCCAATGCATTTCCGCTGCTCGTTGCTTGGGATGTCTGCTCCTTTTCGACCATGATGTATTAGGGCGAGTAGCCTATAATACCCGGTGAGAACAGCCGCCATGATTTTACAATACACTTTATGGAATGGGAAGTCAATGATGATGCGCGATTCTTGCGCTAATTCCGCACAGGAAATAAACAATTTCGATGAAAGCTATAAATTGAATTGCGAAGGGTTTGGTATTTGCGTAGTGAATGGAGAAATGTAGAGAAAAAATAATAATTTTGACTCAAAGAGCAGATTTGGTCGAGACTGCGATTCACCCACATTTTCTCATTAAAAAAAACGATTGCAATTTAAAAGTCACATATTTAAAAATTGATATTCCAATTGGATACTTCAAATCATTGATTAAACAGCCGCCATGATTTCACAACACACTTTATGCAATGAGAAGCTAATGATAACGCGCGATCCTTGCGCTAATTCTGCACAGGAAACAAACAATTTTGATGAAAGCTATAAATCGAATTGCGAAGGGATTGGTATTTGCGTAGTGAATGGAGAAATGTAGAGAAAAAATAATAATTTTGACTCAAAGAGCAGATTTAGTCGAGACTGCGATTCACCCACAATTTCTCATCAACAAAAAAGATTGCCAATTAAAAAAACACATACTTTGTAACCGATATTCCAATTGAACATTTCAAATCCTTGATTGAACAATTTGACTAACATCATTATTGACAATTCGTGTTTATGATACACGCAATATCGACAAATTTTCGTCGATGTATGTTCTATCGCCAAAAGTCAATCAGTTCTACTTGAAGTAGTTTAAATCGACTTATGTCTGGAAATGTCCACATGGAACATCGTTAAATCTCCCTAGGAATAAGAAATCGGTCGTAAAATATGCAGTTTCATGTTGGACGTATATCCCACGTGTATTATTCTCAAAAGGTCTTACGACTCTTAGGTCCCGTTGGGCAGAGGATTTTGGCTCGTCTATCGAGGACTCGAATAACGTAACGACTCCTAGGAGCAAAAGGTTAAACACGTCAACGTACAGTACGAGCATGACGTAATTTAGGGTAAAAATACCCTAAAGCTCCGGCAACCTCATTCACATTAGTCACCAAGGAACCGTTGGTTACGTTGAGCTTTTAATGACAAAAGGAAATGTTAATCACTACGTGAAAGGACAATCGGTATCTCTGATTTTGGAATGTGTATTAATTATAATAACGCTGAAGGCGGTGCATCAGAACGAACCTTTGGAGTTTGTCCAGTGCAAAGGTATCGTCTGGGATGTTGTTATTGCTGTTGAGCTCCAGGGCACGAAAACCAGCGCCACATTAGTTCGGGATATCAAATGCATCAACTTCAACGAAGTTTGACTAATATTCGTGTGGACACTGGAATGCACTGGACGAGTAATGTTGCACCACGTCATATTTCAACATAACCGGCATGAACGGATTTCGGAGCGAAGTTCTCGAGGGCCAATCGAAATTGCGTATCTGTAAATGCACTCCAAGCGAATGACGCAAGTACGCGGTATTGATAGATTCAACTTTGAAATAATCTCCAGCTTTGAATCCACGACAAGTGGAAAATTGATAAAATCCTTGCACCGACGAAATTTAATATAAAAATAAATTCCACTCACAGAAATGTTCCACTTCGTGCGGGTGTGTGTGTGTAGTGGTAGTTTTTTCATCACCGAACACTCGTACTAGTTCGATCGTCGGTTTCACTTTAACTCCGCGCCAAGCGCAAAGTAGAAACAACATGTGCACCGATGAATTTTGCCCCAACAAACCAAAATTTCACTTACGATAGTTGCACGAAAATTCATTTGCGCCATTTCAATTTCCTTCAATTGCTGTGGTATTCATCTAACTCGATTTCTTTCCAACAAACCAAAATTTTACTTACGATAGTTGCACGAAAATTCATTTGCGCCATTTCAATTTCCTTCAATTTCTGTGGTATTCATCTAACTCGATTTCTTTCAAGTGGTTAATCACCTAGTGAACTAACAATCCATTTAACAGAGTCTTCACCAACAGAACTAGGAGAGACCTTGCCAGAACGTGGTGTGTTATAGTTGAGTACAGTTTGTGCTACCAAACTAAACAGAGCAACGTGAAAGGTGGGGATTAAGTATAACACTCGAGGTAAAAGCTTCGTCGATCGGAGGTGGTAGGTGTTCGGTGGCACGTAGAAGGCTGTGCGTAGTCTACGTCATATGAAAAAAAAAAAGGGAAAAAAAATTAAAATGAAAAAGAGGTTGGCGAGAGTGGCACAGTTACGATATCGGACCGGCTGGTGTCCCACTGCGACAGATGTGCGCATAACACTCGTCTATGTTGATAGACGAGTGTTATGCGCACAACGCGGAAAAGCTCTTTGCTCTTCCACCGTACGTTCAACGTGACGAAGAGCAAAGAAACTCGAGGGATGTAGAATGTATCCAATGGAAATCGAATTTGGAGTAGAGGCGGACTGCGACAGTCAACCGGTAAACCAACGAACCAACGTTTGGTTTGGTATTCTCATCGATTTGAGACTAATTGCTTCATCCGACGCACAATTGTGAGGGCCTCGTGAGGAAAATACACTTGAAAAAGATTGAATTACGATAAATCCGCGGAGAGCTCTTGAAGCGCTGCCATTCGCTTTTATGCACCACAGTTTCTGTATTATATTTCACAAAGGTACTCCACGAGGATACCCAGGCTTCTACCCTTCAGTGTTACCTTACACTCCGACGTTATAGATATGTGTTCCTGCAAACACGAGAAAAGAAAGTTCGGAAAACATCTCGTTTTATAAAAATGTCGATAAACCCGATATTTTTTACCCACAGAGCGAAATAAGCAAGAATATATATTTTTGTTCGAAAACTTAATCAGAAAATGTACGAAGCAAAGATTTTCGTTAACAATATAATTTAGCATGCCACTTTTGTGGGTTTTTTGGTTGCAAAGAGGAAAATGTTTAAAAATAATAAAAATCTTGTGATTTGCCTGTTACACGAATAATAATATATTATTATTATTATTATTATTATATATTATATGTATATAGACACAAAGGATAACAGAATAGAATATTACTGGCTTTTGCTTTGCCTCATTATGGTATAAATATCTTCATGTGTGCTAGACTGTAACACATGTTATCGGAGTCCAATTAGTGTTCTTAATGAATAAAATGCAATTAAATTTTCGCAGACAGTAAAACCCACAATGACAAACTGCTTCATTTATATAACTGTTTGAAAACACACTATGGAATCTCAGCGCGAATTATATTGTATTTCACGAGTTCGTCGGAACCTAAACAAAAGCTTCTCTTCATCTTGTGTGCTCTTCTGTACTTAGGGGCTATTAATGGGCGTTTGTATTTGTGGGAAAGGTAATCTGTCGGTTTCCGATAATACGTAAAACCACATTGTAGTAACAGTATATAAGTAAATATACATATATATATATATATCACTTGCGAAAAATAAACTAATGGAGCTTCCAATATATTATTCCGACAAATAGTAACTATTAGTTTTCAATAATTCTCAATATTAAAAATAAATCGTAACTCCTTTCTCTCCCTGTTCAACTAATTAAAACTCTTAATTAAATAAATAACAAATAAATTCGTGTTACTGTTCAATAATTTTCGTTATTAAAAATGAATTGTTGCTATTTGGTCTCAATAATATTTTGACGACATCAATAGTTTTTTTTTTTTTTCTCTAAAGATAGTTCATCAATATCTATATCTCCATGTACAATTTTTTTTTTCCCCACACCAAGGATTGCATGGTATTTTAAAGCTTTGGGGATTTTTGTAATTCAACGTATTATTCTGAGGTAAGAGAAATTACAGAACCCGTTTTCATTTCATTACCAACAATTTAATCTGTATTAAGTGCTGCACTTGCCTTGAAACATTCTCGTGGCTGGGAATTTCATTGACAAACATAAACAATCAACAATCAAAGTTCGGAATACTCCGCATTGTTCAATGTCTTTGTTGTTCAATGTCAGAGTAGAAGTAACTATCTACTACAAACAGGTATTCTGAGAGCAGTTTCCCATGGCAATCACTACCGCCACCATTACCACAGTGGATGTCTGAACCCATGACCTTTCGCGGCTGCAAATCGAAGAGTGCTCCTGTTGGTCGTCACAGAATTTCAAGAAGTTCACT
Source organism: Clistopyga incitator (assembly GCA_947507545.1). Classification (NCBI taxonomy): domain Eukaryota; kingdom Metazoa; phylum Arthropoda; class Insecta; order Hymenoptera; family Ichneumonidae; genus Clistopyga; species Clistopyga incitator. Next base: position 10,741,369 of record OX382176.1, read on the forward strand.
CTCACGAAGGAAGTTATCGAAATAAGCGAGAGGACGGCCAATACTTATGAAATTTCATTTCTCGACTCAAAAAGTCGATCAGTTCCTTCCTTTCGGTACTATTTATGAGATTTCCCCGCCTTCGAGATAAAACATGATTTTAATCCTCCGCGATCGCAAGTTCCGACTATACACGTTGGTTATATGGGGTCGCACCGACCCCAGCTACGTCTAAACAATTGCGGCGGCGACCGTATATAACCGAGTAGCTCATGAAAATTCATGTTATTAGCTTGGGCTTACTAGAATTTGGTATTGTCGGTATTATATTTTAATTGCATTTCGAAATGAAAAAAAAAAAAAATCAGCAGCTCGTCGATACGTATAAAAAAGCTTTTTTTTCTCGGCGAAAAAAACATAACGCTTGCAATTTTTATTTATTTTTTGTCATAAAATTTTAGGGCGCTTCGCTTTGTTTGTATTGTCGGTATTATATTTTAATTGCATTTCGAAGTGACGAAAAAAAAAATCAGCAGCTCGTCGATGCATATAAAAAAGCATTTTTTTTCTCACCGAAAAAATCATAACTCTTGCAATTTTCATTTTTTTCTACATAAAATTTGAGGGCGCTTCGCTTGAGCGATAGTAGCTCGAGGGAAAAATAGCTCGACAGGGGGAGTTTCGAAAAAAGATATTACTTATTCTTACATCGGAAGAGGGTTCGATTTCGGAGCGAAACTACGCACGATGATCATAAAAATGATGAATGTATTGTAAAAAATAAAATATAAATTCCACTTTTCGTCTAATTTCAATTTTCACCCAGATTCACGCTAATTCGATCAAGTCAAACTCACATTATAAATCCGGAGCATTTTTCCAAAAACACTTCGCATCCCGTTTTGGATAATTTCGAGTAAACTCACATGAATAATTGGAAAAAAACGAGAAAAAAGAAAAACATTTAATGAATTCGAAGCTTCCTCTATGAACAAGCAAAATATAGCATTATTTAACCACAACAAAGCTTCTGGATTTAAAGAAGCGAAGCATAATGCGAAAAAAGTGTCCGAAATTTCGAAGAAAATCTTATGTAGGTAGCGGTTCTTTAAAAAGGGGTGTGTATTGTCGGCACACAGTCATCGACCGTTCCAGTGTTTACGTTCGCGCAAGGTACGCCGTCTCGTGCGCTTGCCGAGAGAATCGACCGACTTTTTACCCGAGCCTCTCGGTGTGCAAAGCATTTATTCTCTCGCACTCCCTCGATTTACCGAATTTTCCTAATCAAAATCAACTACTACACACCGAGGCGCACATTACGGCACATCGAAGAAGCGCGTTAAAAAAAAAACTGTCACAAAATCAATAGAATCTGAAAATTTTGTAAACGAGACAAAATGTACATTTCTTATTTGAATCCTGATGGAAGATAAATCTTATGTGAGACATTTTCACTAATTTCAAGCGAATATGAAGAGAGGAAAGTCTGTACATACATAGACAGATAGATATAATCATATATAGTAAGAAATAAATTATAGTGCATTATTGCGGCCTTACGAAATTGAGAAAATATACGAATAATGAGTTAATTATGAATAAAAGGCAATACAGAGATCGAAATAAGTACATAATATCAGCTCAACTCTTTCGATTATTTGCCAGACGCGTAAACAAATCGGCTATAGATATTGAAATAAGAGGAAAACAACGAAGCTCGGAGCTCATTATGATAATAATAATGCAATAATAATTCTCACCCGACGTCCTTTGATGAATCACACGACTGGGATTGAAAAAAGGCTGCAACTGCAGTGACCTCCACGCAGTTTTCGTTCCGGCGACTTTGACCTCTCTCTCTCTCTCTCTTCTTTTCCTTCGTTTATTTCTCTTCAATCCATGGATTATTCGCAGCGTTTGCGAATATAAGGATACTTCTTGCCAGCTTATAACACGCGCGTTTGTTTTATTTCTCGTAGTCTCACCGAATTACGTTAATATTTAATAAATATTCGAGGAATTAAAAAGTAGGACTTTTCGCCGCTCTCCGTGGCGTTGGAAACAAAAATCCGTTTGGACGCTGTTTTCGTGCTTACATTCTCGCGCCTATCGCCGGTTGTACTGTGTGAAAGCTCTCGAGTGGCGGAGACGCGACCCCCCGCTTAGCTCGCGACTATATGCGCTACTTCCCCCCCCTCCCCCCAACGCCTCTTTATTTTCTTCCCCTACTTTGTCTCTATCTTTCGCTCGCTAGTCGATATCCTTCTTTTTTCTCTCCTTTCATCCGTGACGAGCTTCCGAATGTTAATGCGTGCTTTCACCGAGAGCGTAGACTTTTCGCGGCATGAACGTCCGCCACTCTCTCCTACGGTGGTCCGGACACGAGTACGTTTGCTTCGCCGTTGCGGACCGAACCGAAGCCTCAGTTCCCTCTATATCACGGCACGAGCGAGAGACGCTCCAGAAGAGCTTCGGCGCAAGCTCGCGACCGCCACCCAACGTCGCACAAAATTCACGGCGTATGTACTCTCCACGGCTATCTTCGCAACTGGGAAGGAATATCCGTGAAAAAAGTAAAATCCACGAAAAAAGAGGGTAAGGAAAGAAGTGGGAAAAACGACAATCGGACTGAAAAGTAAACCGGAAGAAAATACGACAATCGGAAGGAGTATTAATGGAAATAATGTCCTTGGATAAATGGTAGACGGATAGAGAGACCGATAATACATAAACACAAACGCTAAGGTGTACTACACGTGAACGTGAAGTATACGTCGCCCTATGCGTGATACAAATGGAACTATGATGCTACGAAAATAAATTCAACCCAATAATGTACTGTTGTTTGTGCGGATAACAATTTGACAAGGAATATTATAAGACATCCTGTAAAAATATTGCATTGTAAATGAGGGGGACTCCCCTGAACCCAGCCAGCCTCTGCGTTGCCCCCTTTCGCCGCTCGGGGGCACTGCCGCTGGACTTCGTAATTTACTAATTTACAAGCCATATGCAGCATTGACATGATACTTCCTCGCGACGCAAATGAAATAATGATTTATGTAAATATTTTTGGTGAAGAAATTTTTATTTTCGACCTTCGTGACAACATTTTTTTAATGTGTTTCGTTTTATTGGAAGGTCAATAAATAATTTGGGAGAAAGTTGCTATTATCATACTAAAATGCACTCTTCGACGGATAAAATACAACTTTAGATAGTAAAATTTGTTCACCGGTTTGGTCTGAAAGCTGTGACAACGGAAAAAATATTACTCTTTACCGGACCGCTTCGCTCTTACTATTATTTCAATTCTTAAATTAATTTACAAAGTTTCTTTTCGAGGATATAAAAAAATTTATAAGAATAAATGTATTTCTATATTCTGAATAGTGGTGTATTTTCGGAAAAGTTCGAACGCTTCGAACGTCGTCGTCGATGGCGCCAAGTGCTTATATCATTCACGCTTACTTAGCGCGTTTGACTATCCTCTGATTTAAGATTTTTCTTGTTACGCCACCTGACCATACTTGATCCTTTAAGACCCATCAAGCACCCGTGACAAACTTTTTTCACGGTCCTACACATAGCGGATGCCATCTCAAAATTTTGTGTACAGAATATGACTCGACCAATCGTCCGAATCGTATGAAGCTTATCTTATAAGTGCAGAGATGCAGCATGCATTGCGCTCAATTGAGATATTTGGTGCACGGTGGTTGTGAGGTGCAAAATAAAATAAATTGTATTATAACAATGTATTATCTCATATTTATTTACGCGATTTTTTATTTATTTAGCCGTATTTTGTACACGTAAAATTTATAGTTCCTTCTCTCGCCACGGCGTAGCATACGCATGCGCTTGATGGTTCTTAAAACAGCAAACGTAGCATCAGTTTACTACATTAGATTATTTTACTAAAAATCTTTTTCGATTGTAACCTAAAATTTCAGAAAAAAATTTGGTAAATAGTTAAATTGCATTAAAAATACATTCGACACGTTTAATTTATGAACGGTAGACGTTTTTGCAATTATAAACAAATACAGCAAATTTTCTTGTATAATGTTTTCACTATTTTCTATTTACTAGATATATTTTTTAAAACGTCTGGTCCGACCCTTTGAATTTTCAATTGCAATATTATATTAAATATCTCAGTCTGTAATTCTATGCGATAACAAATTTTACACATAAAAAATAACTAGCGCGTCATTGATTTAATGCCAAACAAAATAATGCTACATTTTGCAAAATAAATCATTTCTCAAAATTAGAAAAATAAAGAAAATTCTTAATTACGAGGAATCTGGAATAATCAATAATATCAATCCAAATGTTTAAACGATTAAAATAATTTAGTTTGAATTAGACCATTAGTGAATAAAAAACCCTTCTTTATTTGCCATTAACAAATATGTCTGGTCATTCGATTGATTTTGTTTCGAATTTCCGGCGGCGATAAAGAAACCTTATCGACGAAGAGGGGAAATTCAAGAAAAAGCTTTCGAGGCAGCTCAACTCGCATCTTACTCGTGTAATCCAAGCGAAGCTTTCGTTCGACAACCAGCCTTACCGGCGACCGCTGTGCACACCGGGGGAGAATCGATCGCCGAGCTTGTAGAATTCTCCATGTACATATGTATGTACATGTATATATGTACCTATATTTATACATACAACAATGGTTTCGGCCTTAGCTCGCAAGCCCGAAACATTATCATCGTAAAGCTCGTACTCGTAGCTCGTACCCTTAAAAAACACCGTAGGACACGACTGATTCATTTTTCTTAGAAGTCAATCCTAATGTTGTATATTTCATTTTATTTTCACCGTAAGGATGTGAGAGCGAGACTGTACCGCCGGCAGTGAAATAAAAAAAAAAAAGTGCGGGTACTTCTCGATGGAATAAAAATCTGAAAAACTCTCGAAGTCGAAGATGCTGAAGAGATTGATTTTGTTCATTAATAATTCCAGAATGTTAATCAAAAGATGACGGAAAAAAAAAATCACATCAAATCGCCCATCAGCCTAACGTCATTATCCAAACAACTTTGGGGGTGTAATGGGCTGTTACATGAAAAACGCATATCCAAAATCCATGAATTTTCACACATTTTTACAAAAACAAATGAGGCTTAGAAAATTTGACGATAATTTGTATTTAAGTATTCTACAATATTAGTAAAAAAATCAACACGGATTGAAATAAATTTAGCATGATATTTTTCTATTAAAAAATCATCTAAAAATTTCACAATAATATAAAATAGAGAACTGCCACTTTTCATTATTTTCCTTCTGAAGACATTGAAAATATACGCACAGCAACTTTTTTTTTCGTAACAAAATGCATCTATATTTTACTATTAATCTGTTACAATTCTAAACCGGATAGTAAACAAAATTATTTAAACAAAAATAAGTAAGGAAATGCTGGTATACCTATTGCGGATAACCATTATTTATATATAGTGTCCGTGTGTACTACAGTCGATAAAATAGGTGGCCCAATTACTTTTAGAAGATAACATCACTTTTTTGAAAAAAAAAGTGAATCCAGAACCATAACATCACTAAATACTAGCCGGATTAAAATTCGCTCTACGGCTCGAAAAATTAATCGGTGGTGATTAATTACACGTAGAGGTAAAGTCTTCTTTCATATAATTACAATTTATGTGGCCGTAATGACGAATTAAATGCAACCTATTTTTGACAAGGCGAATAAAAATTGCTGACAAACTCCTAACCTCTAAAAACACGACATAACCTCCAAGATACTACTAAATTTCAATTTATGCATTTTAGATGGGCTTGAAACACGTTCAATTTTTCGCCAGGACTGTACTTGTTAATCAAGGTGACGTTGAGGGCGCTTGCAGAGTTTTAAACAGAATTATTGGGCGCGAAGGTCTTTTGGAACAATACCGGAAATGCAGGTTTTACGAAAAGCCAACGCAGGTCAGGCGAAGAGTCAATTATGAAAAGTGCAAGGCTATTTACGATGAAGACATGCAGCGCAAGATTCAGTTTATCTTGAGGAAAAACAGAGTCGAACCCTTCCCTGGCTGTACTTAAGTTAGACAAAGTCAATTTATTGATCACATGTATTGGAAATCTTCGATAATATAAATACCATTTAAAAATCTCACAATATTGTCCATTTCTATTTTTTTTGTTGCCATTGTCGCTCGATTCGATAGTGGGTTTTTTTCTTCAATGGATGATTGTCATTATGCGTTAAATTAATTTTGGCTGATTAAGATATTGGACATATGCTTCATCATTCATAGAATTGAGTGATTAATTAAGATTTTGTGAATAATGTTCATTGGAACATTTTTATCAGGATGAATATTTTGAACATTAGTTTTTCTCAAGTGATTGCTTAAAATCCAACAAATACAATGTAATAATAGATTTTGTGGCAACATTGAATAATGTGGTGCTCACATCAATAATCATATAGCAAGTTTCAAAAAATTATGGTGCACGTACTTTGATTCACAATCGAATTTCGTTTGTGTTTTTCGGGTGTAAAAAAAAACATTCTTGCAGTAAATTGTGGTTTTTAAAATGATACAACACTGATATCCTTTTATTGAAAAATCCATATCCATAAAACGGCACGTTTTCGCTGTTTGCTTTTTTTTTTAAACCGTTTTTAAAAAATAAACATTCTTGCCGTTTCTATAATATTGATTAATTTATTTTTAATAATTAGAGCTTACTGAAATGTCCAAGAGTTCTTGTTTATCGAGCTCTGGAACAAATTTAAAGGTCCAGCTAGTGGCGCCACAGAATTGCGAAACGCCATCGCATGCGACCCTCTTTACCAGATATTAATCTAGAAGATATGATTTTCAGGGACTACAATTGGTAATATAAAATTTAGTTCAATTTTCTCGAGTAATTTTCAAAAGTGAGTGATATTTTAGACAGAACAAATCGGTTTTCGTTCGTCTATAAAATCTGCAGTTTTTTTTTTCTAAAATGTAAATTATTTTTCGATAGATTGTATTACAGTTTATTATACCGATTGAGCAGGTGATGTGCTTGACGAGGAGTATATCAACAGGTCGATGTTGATGAGAATATAACAATGGGGAGGTAGAAATGAATGGATGTTCTCGTTAAGGGGATGCTGGAGTCGATTAGGCGATTCGTAGTACACACTATTAATCGTAAATATGCTACAAATATATTTAAACTTTTGCACGGAGGTAATAAAAACCTTCATGCTTCGAACCTTCATCTCGATCTCTTCATTCCAATAAAAAAGTAAAAGTTCTTTTTAAAAAAGTGAATATTGAAAATCTGTCTTTATTTTGGACACAATTAAGCTTACGCAAAGCCCTTAATATAGTGCAGTCGGACAACAACATAATCCCCGATTGATTCAAAGATATATACATACACTTTTTCGGCTCGGCCAGTGATTACGTTCGGGCGATAAATCTGATTGCCGGCAGAACCGCGCGGATATCGAATTTCATGGCAATTCACTTTACTTGCCGTGTTTTTTGCGCACCGATTGTTGAAAACGGGAGTAAACTTTTAAGCTTTCAAAGTTCTGCCCGTGGGGTGTATACTATTTTTCTATATAGCCGGTCGAAAGTACGAAAAAATAAAGATTAAAAAATGAATTGCATATATTGATGTCTGCCCCGACATTTATGGCATGAGCGAATCGAGTGATGTTGTAGGGGGGGGGGGGGGGGGGGGTGTATCAAATAAAGAAGAAAAGCAAATATAATTATAGTTAAAAAAAATAATAAAAAATTATCAATATTTAAAAAATAGTAGGTTATAAATGTCGATTCCGCCTTTGTATCAAAATCTCTTAGCACTTTGAAATTGATGCCCGAAGCAGAAAGTCCAAGAATCGTGCATTGGTAAAACAACATCACGTCCTCTGTAACAGCAGGAGGAAAAATTTGTTTGCTCCTTCTTATTCTTCTTATTTCGATTTCAGGGCTGGCTTCGGTCATCGTCTTCATGCGTACAACTTCAAAACTTCAATTTCAGATATGCAATTGCACCTATTTTAGAATGCCTTTCCTTTCGTTATCTAATAAATTGTCTATTTTTCATACAATGTATGAGTTTCAACGAATATCCATTTCCCCATTTTTCCAACTTCCACTTTTTTCCCGAATACCATTCCGCGGATTTTTATAAAATATTAATACACTGTACACAACAAATTTGGAGTATTTCAATACGCTCATGATTCTGGGAAATAAAAAAAATAAAAAATAAATAAACCCGAAGGGAACGAGGATTTTAAACATTAATCAAGGAGATTAAATATGAATTTTTCCACCATTTTATAGCCAAAACGTGTAACCAAAGGGGTTTAAATAATCTCTCCATGTACACATGGGCTTTGAAAAAAAATCCATTGCTTTGGAAAAATTCTGTTAATAATCATATAATTCTGTAGCTTTAATTTTTTTGAACCGTCGTCCCTGGCACAACGTTCAAGGGCCTGGAGACTTTCGAGTCGAATTGTCGAGAACTTATCTATCCTAATAACCCTGACGTTTTCAGGGGATCGCTGAGGAAACGGTTGGAATTGTTTCACGAGGATGGGGCGGGAGGCTATCTGCGTCTACGTTCGAACCCTTCACGCTCGCCTTAACCTCGTTGTCGTTGAACTCTTCTTTGCCCGGTGAAAACTTGGCACCGCCAACACTATCCCATCGTGTTTCTCCAGTGAAGCTGGACAAGTTCCCGACTACCGAGCAGGGCTCGTGCTATCTATTCAATTTTCGCCAAGTTGGCGAAGCCTCTGCCAAGAAAAGCCGCCGTACAGCGCGTTTCCCTGCGTTTTGTCTCTTCTCACTCGGCAAGGAGTGAAGATAAATCATAAGAATATGGAAAGGAGAAAAAAAAAAAAAACAGATGTGTCTTTCCGGCGTCTTCCATACACAGTTTATAACTAGGAAATGAGCTAAGTTTTCCGACACTTGCCTTAATTTCACCTCCGCGCTAATACCTTATATCAAAGCCCTCGTGTTTAAGGAAATAGTTATTCGGCGATGTCTGTAATACCGCAAGCTTCCACCGACGATTCGTCAAACTGTTTGGCAATGCCGGTTCCAACCAAGTTCTTCAACTTTTGCAATATAACTTCAGTCCAACATATGGGACGCTTTATTCGAAATTCACCAACGGCGAAGAATAAGCTTTTAACAAGAAAAGAACGTGAAAAGCTTTCGTATTAATTTGGCCTTATTATTTTCGATTTATTTTCATCCAATCTCTTTTACTAATTAGTGTAAATGAAGAAATAGAGAAATTTACTATTTACACGAGTACCAATAATAATAATGAAATTACCTTCAACGGAACAGGGCTGAAAGGGTTGATAATGTTAATCGGTAAACGATTTCGTTTGAAATACTCGATATGTGAGTCTCGAGGCTTCGTCAGACATCAAAGGCACCCACGTTTTGCTCCTAATATATACCTAGGCAAGGTATCGAGTCTCTGTAACGATTAAGGCCAAAGGGACTTCGAGAATAGAGAATTCCACATCTATATTGTTGCCAGGCACGACTATCCATTATCCGGTTACATTTGGCATCTGTCAAGCAGATATGCTAAATTAGAGGAGAAACTGGTGCGCCGGTTTACAGGCAGTATTCGTGAAAGGATTGGATCCCGTGACGGAAGTCGGAAAGACAAATAACAGATCCCGAAGAGGTGCGACGGGCAGCAGTGAATAATGAAATTCCAAAGTGTGATTAAAATTCCAACTTCACGGTTTACGTAAGTTTACATTATAAAAACGCAACGAAATGAAGCTCGTCGCTTGCGAATTGCCTAAGACACGTATTGTAATTAACGCTACTTTCGATTTCATTATTTTACACGAGATAGAGAGAATTGAATACATTTTAACTCAATCTTACCCCAGTTATGTCGAGCATGTAACTACGGCTCAATTACAATTTCAACAATGTAAAGTGTCACGATCATTAAAATTGTGCTTAAGCAGAGGTTGCCAGTCTGAGAAATGAAAACCCATGGATTCAGTTTAGTAGTTAATAATATTGAATAAATACCTTTCAAAGTGGATTTTAGCGTGCTTATTCTTCTTGCAATGGAGAGCAATTTTCAGTTTTATTGATTTAACTAAATAAAAAATGACGCTTTCCGTCATACACAGGGTATTTTTAAAACGCCCAAGGCACTTGAAAGTTTGCCAGTTCATCTGAAGTGAAAACGTCGCTAAAAATGATGAATACTATTATACTTGGTTAGAGATATTGAATGCGGTTGTTCACAAAAAAAAAGAAGACTCGTCAGTTCGAATAACGTGAAGACGATATGAAAAAATGCGGCATGAGAAGGAAAAAGTACCCTATAACGGATAACGTTTTTGGATAATTTTTCTGGATTAAGAATAAGGAAGGAAGTGCCACAATTGGTGGGAAAGAACAAACGGCCCTTTGAGAGTTGAAGGGGAAGAGAAGCGAACATGTGATAGAAAGTTGAGGAAAGGAGCTGACGGAGGCGTGCTATGGGGCGAGGAAAGGATGCGAGGATGTAGTCGAGGATCTTCAGAGAGGTTGAGAAGTTAGAAGGCAGCTTCGGGCGAACAGTCTTGCAAGTACCTCCTTTCACTTGCGGTTGAAGCTACTTCTACGAGTCCAGATTCCCGAGAGCTAAGCCAAACCGAGCTAGTGTCTCTTCCCTCGGTTCCTGTCTGTTTTGAGTCTGAAGAGGAGAGTGGAGTAGCAGCGCCGTCTTGCAGTGTATACCATGCACCGCAGAATCGTCATTATTGGTGTACTTCTCAGTGGGTTTCTCTCCCAACAGCGGGAAATGAGCTCCATGTCGTGGTCTCTCGCATCTTCCGGAACTAAGACAACGACTTCATGGAGGATAGGAGAACGCCGAAGAGGAAGTTAGTCGAAGAGGATGAGCGGATTTCGTACAAGAAAAGTGATTCACTCGAGACAAACGGAATTAAGGACTGCGGGTAGAAAGAGCAATCGGCCGGTTTTCAAGTCGTCAAAGGCTGGAAAGTCGATTGGAAGCTTTGGGGTCGTTTCGTCCGGTTAGCCCATGCGGTGAAGATTTTTTAGTACGTCATTTTATGTCACCAGTAGCATCGATTCAACGATCTTGTCCGGTAATTCTGACAGCTAACAAGTTTATATTGAAGTTTAACTTGAAGCAAGCTACAAATTCGTTGGTTACTCCACAAGTTTAGGTTGTTAAGGTTTATATGTGCAGGCAGCGAAATACATTTGGCTGTAAAAATAGAAGATTTCAATGAATGAAAGAGCATGAATTAACGGAATTTGAGGTTCGCGAGGAGGATGATGTAATGTAATTTTTTAGAATGATTGCTTACCTTGACTTCGAAGAATGGCTATCTCAAGTAGACGAATGAACGAACATAGTTCAACTGTCATATTCCCCAGCATCAGATGCACCAGATTATTTCAACTTCATGCATATTTACCGTTCATATTGACCCTCGAAAGGATTAAAGTTGGGAGTTACAACCAAAGTTTGCAAAAAGTTCAGGAGGAAGAGAGACAGATGGATGAGGTTGGTTTCTGTTCGATGAACCGGAAGCTCGGATAGAGAAGCTGGTGCGTCTCCGATGCTAATTTCTTTGGCAACGACAGACAACGGCGTGACGTTGTTCAACGATTACTCAACGGCTCAGCGTTAGTCCGGTTGCTCATGAATATTGCCTGGGAGTTTCCGTCCTTTCGACTAGTTACAAAAGCGTAAGGGATAGTCCCCGGCTGTCCATCGGTAGAACCTGCTGAATATTGCAATGGAAGGCTCCCATCGCGGCCCACGTTAAAATTACTTTTGCACAGTCATCACAGGAATCGTTTTGGATCCCACAAACGCCTATAATTTCCAAAGCTTTGCTGAGTGAATGCTTTTGAATTGTGGTAGATACACTGAAAAAAGTAATTATTCACTACAACAAACTGCATTAAGTTTATCTGTTTCTTAAATTATTTTATAACTGTTACAATAAATTTATTAACGCGAAATAAAAATGCGTGATCCCACAACAAAGACTTTCACAACAAATGAACTATTTGCTTATTCAATTTTTTTCGCATTACTTTTTCGATGTTTGTTATAAATTGAGAACTTAAGATTTGATTGGTCACTTCTTAAGTGGGATTTGTTAATCGTTAACCAATCATTGTGTTTGACGGTTATGCAGGTTTGTTGATCGTTTATAGATACGAATTTATGTTCGGTATATTTCGTAATAACTGAAATGCAGTTGCGACGCGCATATCGGCATCACCGTTCACTTTATATCTTCATTGATATTCATTTCAGAAGGTTCACGAACTCGGGTCAGATTACTGAACGGATTAAACGACTTGAATCCAATGCAGCGTTATATGACAGGATCGAGGAGCTTTTTTCTGGTTATGAAATCAGGTATTTGCCTTCCTGTCCATGCAACTGCTTACATTTTTACTTGATGGTACACCGAAGCCCGGATATATATTTTTAAATACTTACGATTTACCAACTATTTCATTTTAGCTTGAGCTTAATCCTGACGAGATTATACGAGGAGAATTTTATATTTCAGTCAAATAATTCCTCTCGTCTTGGCATTACAGAATGCGAATATTCTTGAAGAGTTAATTCGATACGTTTAAAAAACACACACACACACACACACATCTTTAATGAAACGTAACTTGAAATGTAGATTTTTTGAAAAACCACTTTTAACAAAATTGTGGAAATAGTTTTTTTTTTTTTGGTAAATAAATAAGTACAATGAATAATAAAGCGTAATTGCAACAATATCCGAAACTACGTTCGTAACCTGAAGTTAGTCGATTTACTGTTAGAATTAGTGACATGGCCTGAATAAGTTAATGATTATTATTTAGTTGTCGCCAGCAACGAGGGCAATTCCCAAAGTGTACTATAAAATTTTCTCAGTGTGGAGTTAAAGTTTCTTTCACGTGTCTGTGAACTTCTGCGCTGGAATAATCCAATCGTGCTAAACATCGTTGTTTCAGAAGTCAAGGTTCCTATTTTACAAGTAATTTTCCAAGAAGTCCGGAATTCTGGTACTCATGTTGCACCGAGCATTCGTCTAGCGTTACGAAAATTACGTAACTACAGTCTCGTTCAGCTGACTTCGTACGTCTGGAAGTCATGATCGATTCCAGGACTTTCCGTGCCTGGAGCTCTCTATTCAAAGAGGTTCTGCATGTTCCCGAAGTGTTACGTATTTCCCCCATGGAAATAGATTTGTTAGTGCACTAGGGCTAAAATCCTCTGGCACGCAATTCACAGGTTAGCGACACTTTACATAACATAATGGTAAATGACTGACTCTATACAAACCAATAGCGATAATCTACCGACGTAGAGCAATTACCCATAAAAATGAAACACGCACAAATTACTCTATATAAATTGAAAATAAAACGAAATAAGATAAGAATAAAAGGGAAGATACAACTCGAGATACATAATTTATCTATACAATATATAGTGGGAAAAAGTTTTACATATGACAATATAAAAAGTAATGTACAAATAAGACCGTAACATATATTATCCGTACATGGAGCGATCCACAGGAATTCAACGTGAGTCTGACCCTCGACTTCCCGGATCTGGTATGTGATTTTTAATCTTTGGATTAAAACTGCAAAGGAGATTATTTTTAAAAAGTATTTTGTACTATTTTCGCAAATATGAGTAACGCGATTTTGCTGAAGAAGCACCTCTCGCCTCGTCGCAACGAATAGAATTTAAAAGTACATACAACTGAAGTTGTACGCTTCCCTCAAATTGTTCCTTAGTTGATATTAATTATTAGAATAGTAACTGAATATTCATTGAACATTGATAAATAAACATTTCATTCGAATATGCATTGCTACCTTGTTATAAATCATTATTCCTGCCAATTCAAAGGTTCGAATAATCGAGTTAGTAATTACAACAAAATATTTCGTTCGCCATTTTATTAGGCATAATAATTTGTTAACCGTTAAAAAATCCTAGTACCTTCAAATACACTCTTTTCTGGATGTACAAGGACACCACTTTTGGAGGAATCCCTAAAAAATACACTTTGGAATCGTTCTGAAATTAGGACTCCCCGAATAATTTGAGCACTATCAAGGAAACCTGGCGAGAAAAAAATATTCTTGACACCTGACTAACTGTATTATCGAAGCATATATCTTTTCGTACTTGCGATATTTTTATTATGGGCTCAGCAACGTCGAGTTCCATTCACTGGCAACATCGGATGAGGAAAAATAACTATCACCCAAGCTCTGCAGTGTATCGTTATATCCGTTTCCCATGAATGGAATGGCAAGCCAGTTCACCCGATAATTCGAGATGCAGAATTTCTGAATCCGATGCAGCATATCCACGGTTCCTCGAGTTTCCTTTCCGTACTTTAACGTTCGCGATGCGCTTCAGGAAACATGCATTCTTAGATTTTCGAAGAAAACTAACTAAAAGTACGAAGGCACGTGAAAAATTGACAAGTATCCTTCCCATCGTATATCGATCGAGGTTCCCTCAGAGCAATCGTGATAACACGTTAATAACAAACAATTTGTTTTATGGCTACGTGGACCAATAAATAGTTCAAACGAAAAAAATCGATTCTTTACCTTAATAAATCAATAAGTCAAGTCTGAGAGCGTGAGAAAGAAAATGTCAATAGAGACCTCGAAGAAGTTATAACATTTGTTAGATTATAGGCTATGAGTATATAATCTAAAGGAACTATGGAACTGTGGAATAGCACAATTTGTCGATAAATACAGTTCATCCTAGACTTTGTATGTAACCTGACATTTTTCTAATACCACCTTCAAAAGCTATATTACACCTAGAATCGTTCGTTACGCCATGGATAATTGTTTTTTTTTGTTTTTTTTTTATGGTTACAGTGAGTTTATTTCGATCATTAGATTCAAATTTGCAACGGTAACAATAAACTGCGTAATTACTGCATCCTCACATTTACTTTTTTTTGATGAATTTATTGAAATTATAGAATTTATGTGAATTATTGAAATTATAAAATTTTCAATTTATTGAAGTTGCAGAGTTTCGAATTTAGTAATTTTATTGCGAACCTAAAGTCGGACCTAAAGAACCTAAATTCGAACCTAAAGAACCTAAATTCGGACCTAAAGAACCTAAAGAACCTAAAGAACCTAAATTCGGACCTAAAGAACCTAAAGAACCTAAAGAACCCAAAGAACCTAAAGAACCTAAAGAACCTCAAAATGCTTTATATCTATCTACCGAATTTACAAAAGAAAAATAAATGTATCATCCCACCAATGAATAGTGAGAACATACATATTTCATTTACAGACATGAAAAACCTTGCACCGCAGTGCAAGCAATGCAAGGTCGGGTCTTAAAAAATAAAAAATTCCAGAAAAAAAAAGTCAATGTGAGGGCGCGAACCCAAGTCCTCCGCTTGAGAAGCCACAACGGTATCCACACGACCACCGTGCGCTTCTGGGGTGATATACTCGAAACCTGAATATACTTTACCTATCCACCAAATTTACAAAAAAAAATGTATCATCCCACCAACGAATGGTAAGAAAACACATTTTTGCATGGCATAAATAAAATAAAATAAAACGGCAAAAAACTTGATACGCCAACGACCGTATGATGACTGAAACGAAAAAAAGAAAAAGCGTGGTTCTAATGGCCGCACGGTAGACGCAAACGTAATCTGAGCTCTCCCGAGCGTTCAAATTACTCTCCGCGGATGGCACGTCTGAAAATCAAAAGTGGAAACAGGAAAATCGCCGCATTGGGAATCTCTCTGCTCATTTCTGTATTGAGCGGGAACAACAAACCGCAGGGCTGCGTTCAGAAACTTCAGTCCCCGCCAACGTCAGTTCGGTCCGCACCGACTTGTCGCTCACTTTACTTCGGTCCGCACCGACTTGTCGCTCACTTTACTTCGGTTCACACTGATTTGTCGCTCACTTCATCTCGGTTCACACTGAAAAAAATTTTCCACGATTTCGGGAACACTTGAGAACCGCATTTCCCATAGTCGTTTCCACTCCTTACCTCTAGCCTCCATAATAATGATATTAGATAAAAAAGACAGCGTGCGACGAAATATTTAATAGCGCTCTCGACTAATCGTGACATTCTTGGCCACATTATGATATGCTTTGTTTCCAATCAAATGTTGTCATTAAACAATAGTAAAATGTGTTTGATTTCCAAAAAAAAATAATCGTTTTTAATTTTCAAAACGCTCGTTAATGTATTATTTTTTTCTAATTATATTCTCGAGATGTTTTTAAAATTATAAAATAACTAATACAAAAATTCATCGTGATGAAATTTTTTATAAAATCTTCGGTGACAAAGTTTCGCCTGCATGCAAAAAGATTTATAAATACGTGTGAACCAGCGTGACTACCAGCGAGGATAGTTGTCATTCCGACTAAAGCCTGAAGAATATACTGCGGAAATGCCTCAAGTGATAGCCGTTTTATTTCTTTTTTTTTTTTTCGTTTGAAAAAAAAAAGAAAAAAA
Organism: Clistopyga incitator; assembly: GCA_947507545.1. NCBI lineage: Eukaryota > Metazoa > Arthropoda > Insecta > Hymenoptera > Ichneumonidae > Clistopyga > Clistopyga incitator. The sequence goes on from OX382176.1 coordinate 10,757,935, forward strand.
AGAGGGACGGGACATGTTGCATAGGGCAACGTGTCGTTGTGGTGGCGCAGAGCTCGAAAGAGAAGCTCGTTGACGAGTTCCTGGCTGGCAGACGAATTCTCTTGTCAAGCGATTTTCGCCGATAGCACTACTCGCCATTATTTCCCGCTTGCACAGGGCTAGCGTTATATTTCCGTATGGGTGCCCCATTATATCGGGTCACAATGGAATTAATCAGGTGCCGACAATCGCTGTCGTTTTTCCTTCGTTTTTTTTTTCTTTCGCGTCATGTCGATTCTCTTCATTCTGGTCCTATATACGTATTTTCATCTGTCTGCGTTCATTTCAGCCTCTACTATTTTTGTACAAGTAACGACGGAGTGAGTACATCGCCTCCTTCTTGTTTGACGTATCACTCGTTGACACCTAACCCACTGCACCATATATGCCCAATATTTTGAGGCATTGTCATAAGGATTCGGTCCAAAATACAAATCGATTTTCAATACTTTTTCTTCTCTACCGAGAATGGTTTGTTTTCATGAACTGTATCGGAGATTTTTTCTTTTTCGATATTTTCAAATCCGAACACATATCCGAATATTGACATGGACGCATTTCAAAAAGATTTTTATGTAACTTGACTGCGAAATCCAATGCAACACTGCGTAACAATAGCGGGATTCTCTAACTCGTTATATCTATATAACGAATCCGAACGTTACAGTAACGATAGGGACTTCTCGTATTCCTCGCATCGAAAATTGTCGTTATCAGCGGATAACGGCCGGCAGGATAACGAGTTAAAGAATCCCGCTACAAGGCCGACATTTTCGCCTTGAGTTGTTGAAAATTCACTCCATTTTTTTCAACTGTTTCTTACTGATTCCCAAAAAAGACGACCACAGTATAGAATCGATGGGCATTTTGTAGTCGATTGTGAAGCCAATTTCGGATCGAAATGCCATTTTACGCTGGTTCATACTGCGCGAAGAGAAATTTTTGCATTGTGATGGCATAAAACGGTAACAAAAGGTTCAAACCTACTAAAGTGAGCACCGTCTATTTTGTTTTTAACGATTTTGTACGATATTACGATACAAGTACGGTTAAACTTTCTCCAACGAATATCAGATTTTTGAGTAAATTTTTGTTTATGCATGCGTCGGTAAAAATACTAAACATTTACAAAAATAATAAGTGCTCGGCTCGTGATTAATATTTTCCTTCACATTAATTAATTTGATCCTAAACGTGATGAAATTGTAAAAAAATAATTACATACACTGTGACAAAATGTACTTGAAATTCATTGTACATTTACTGGACGTTGTCATTCATAAACTAGTGTGCTGAATTTTCTATAGAAGTGCCATGTCATGTTTATTTTGGGTACAGTAATTTTTGTAATTGCTTTAATAATTAATATGCATTAATTTGCTTTAATTTGTCTGCAAATAATGTGCTCTATATTCATTGCAAAAATACCTCAATTTGATATCACAATTGTGCATTAAATTTAATGGATGATTTTATAAATAATCGCTTCCAGTATTTTTTTAGAGTGTAAAACATATTTTGTGATGCTATTTTTTCGCGGGAGCGTCGTTCTCGCATTCACAAAGTCCTGTCTAAATCACGGTATTCAAATTTATTTAGGGCGCCAACCGCCGAAACGTCAGTGAGCCAAGGTAGATTTAATAATCGGTGAAACCCACAAAAGGATACGGTTGCCAGGCTAAACTGCGAGTCAGTGATTTTACACAGAGTCAACGGTCCACAAATTTCTCAGTCAATTTCAGGTCACGCGACACAAAGAACGAAATAAAATCCATTCGTTACTCGAGATTCAAAATTTTGTTAGTACACCAAAACTTCGTTCGGTTTATTTTCGATACGTTCGTGACACGATAAAACAAATAAAATGAAAATATTATGAATACAAAGAATTTCCTAATTAAATTCTACAACTAATTGCTCAATTCACCGCCGAGACTTTTTAACGCGTGCAGTTATCGGAAGCACTGAATACAAGGTATTTTTTCTTCTCGTTATTTACCTTTAAGAACAACACTACCGAAAATATATCCGGCTGTATGTTGACACCAAACAGGAATAAAAATAACGCAATACAAATGCGCTCGCAGCTAAAATGTAAAAATAATAATTCGGACCAGCTAGGTAATCACTATTAAAAATGATACAGTTAGAGAATTTCGAGCAGGCCAATTTTTTTCCAATAAAATTCACCACCCAAAAGTGAACTTGGACGTTAATAATTCTCACTGTGCCAGAATATCGATTTGTGGTACCTATTTGGTACCTCAGGCAATTTATACGCGTCGTACACGGCACCAGAAGTAAAGTGTCGCAATTGGCCACACGAGCGTACGATTATCGTCGCACAAAAAATTACCCGCAATAAAAACAAAAATACTTAAGCTAATAATGTAATTGAAAAAAAAGTAGAAAAGCCATTCTATACCGTTTACAGCCGCGAAAGCCTAACCGCCGACCAACCGACTTAATGTTTTAAAAATGTTTAAAAAGTAGTACAATATGTAAAGAAATATTGAAAGTACGTTCACTGTATACAAAAGTATTCTAAATATGTACAAAATCTTTTTTTTAAATACCCGATACCAATGTTCACGATAATACGGAACGTTATTCACTTTTATTTCCTGGAATATTTTGTCGCAGGATATTTTTTTGTAACCAACTCCAACAATTCGCTATTTTTTATTCGTACTAAGCAAGAGTGAAGGCCTCACCAAACTAAAAGTCGAGATGCTTCAATGACGGCTCATGTAGAAATTGCTTATTCAATAAAAAATAAATAGCAAAGCGAATCTATAACGAAAGCTTAACCGCTTATAGCCAACCGACTTAATGTTTTAAAAATGTTGAAAAATTTGTACATTGTGTAAGAAAATTTAGAGTATTTTCAATGTATACAAAATATTTTAGGTATTCACAGAATATGAATTAAAAAATAAAAACGAAATCCCATTGCTCTTGTTCTTATATACACAAATATACAAAGACTCCTTAAAAACACACGATTAATATTCCGACAAAGGATATTTTTTTATCAGCAACTCCAACAATTGCTACTTTTTATTCGTACTAAGCAAGAGTGAAGGCCTCACCAAACTAAAAGTCGAGATGCTTCAACGGAGCCTCAGGGAGAAATTGTCTGTGTCTAGTGGCCAGAGACCGAATGCTGAATTGAGATTCACTGTAAGACCGATAATTTTTCGCCCCTCCATGTTCCAATGGTTACGATAATATTTTTTGTCCCTCTTGTAAAACCGTATGAATAATGTCCACATAGTAAGATATCAAGCGACGCGGTAGGGTCGTCACGCTCTGAATAAAAAAGTATTATCGTCAAGCTCGTCTTTCCCTCTGGGTCTGTATTCTTACCACGATCACTACGGCGCACCGACAAAGTCTCGAATGGCGCAGGGGTATTTGCAATATTCGTGAATTACAGTGCATGTCCAGAGAACATAAAACATTTACTATTAAAATGCAGTGTAGGGTTCATGAATTCATCTGTTCTCGTATTTTATGCAGTCGATCGAACGATCTTTCACCGCTCTCCGGGCTAAGGTGTATTATTGCGATTTCCGGTGTGCAAATTCACATGCATTTTTAATAGAAGTTTGCTGCACGAAATGTCTCTCGATATGTTTTCTTTGTTGCATTTATTTCCGTAGCCCTTTCTGCGATAGTAACCTTCGCGGAAAAAAATTGGCGTTTGATCCGGTCCCAAGGTCCACTTTGGAGTCGTCCAGTCCATTCTAGACGATCCAGGAATCTTGGCAGGCCGGGTGCACAGTCCATCGCGGTATCCATTTCGGACTTTCACCTAGACTGTTATAGATTTTATTCTGGATCACACCTAGGACTCCATCCTGGATGATCGAGGAATCTCCGCAGTCCATCCTGTGGTGTCCATTCAGGACTCTTGCATGGACTATCATAGATCGTCGATCCGGGACGATCCAAGAGTCGCGGCAGCCCGGTCGCACAGTCCATCATGGTGTTCATTTCGAACTTTCACCTAGACTGTTATAGATTTTATTCTGGATCACACGTAGGACTCCATCCTGGATGATCGAGGAATCTCCGCAGTCCATCCTGTGGTGTCCATTCAGGACTCTTGCATGGACTAACATAGATCGTCGATCCGGGACGATCCAAGAGTCGCGGCAACCCAGTCGCACAGTCCATCATGGTGTTCATTTCGAACTTTCACCTAGACTGTTATAGATTTTATTCTGGATCACACGTAGGACTCCATCCTGGATGATCGAGGAATCTCCGCAGTCCATCCTGTGGTGTCCATTCAGGACTCTTGCATGGACTAACATAGATCGTCGATCCGGGACGATCCAAGAGTCGCGGCAGCCCGGTCGCACAGTCCATCATGGTGTTCATTTCGAACTTTCACCTAGACTGTTATAGATTTTATTCTGGATCACACGTAGGACTCCATCCTGGATGATCGAGAAATCTCCGCAGTCCATCCTGTGGTGTCCATTCAGGACTCTTGCATGGACTAACATAGATCGTCGATCCGGGACGATCCAAGAGTCGCGGCAGCCCGGTCGCACAGTCCATCATGGTGTTCATTTCGAACTTTCACCTAGACTGTTATAGATTTTATTCTGGATCACACGTAGGAATCCATCCTGGATGATCGAGAAATCTCCGCAGTCCATCCTGTGGTGTCCATTCAGGACTCTTGCATGGACTAACATAGATCGTCGATCCGGGACGATGCAAGAGTCGCGGCAACCCAGTCGCACAGTCCATCATGGTGTCCATTTCGAATTTTCACCTGGACTGTGCGCCCCTTTTTCGATAATGCTATGGTAGACACTTCCGGAAGAGCAATGGGGGCCGAAACTCGATGGGAAAAGAAATTCTGAGGGATGTGCGAGCTGGGTCGAGAATAAAATAAACTTACTCCGGGCAGTCGTTTTATCGATAAGCAAACGTGATGATGTACCTTTGTTCACTGCGCTCCACTAGCATGAAGAGTGAATTGATATTTGTTAACTGGAAAATACGTTAATATTATTTCATAGGCCAGTAAAAGTTTTTGATTTATTTAAACGAATGTAATTTGAGAAAGTAATTACATTTACACTGAGAGTCTAGCTGTCAGTCCATAGAGTCGTAAGGTTTGAGAGAAATTATTCCTAAAATCACAATACTCAGCTTCACGAAAATAAAATACAAGTGACATGTACCATTTTGAAGTTATACATTTATAAATATCGTTTGTGTATATTTTTCATAAATTTGACCCTGTCGATTGGGTATATATATGTTTATTGAATAATGACATTTTTTTTACATTTTTGGTTACTATCGAGAGCAGGTAAAAATTCGATCAAGATTCTGGTACGCGTCATAATCGACGTATTATGTGCTATTGCATCCTTAATATTCGTCGGTCATGCAATGTTATCGCGGCCAATAATTGAGAATCGGTAACGCAGCCGCTGCACGCGATAATCCACCCAATTTTCCGCACTAAGTAGTATTGGTAAACGGCACGAAATTCTGGTTTGCTTTTCTGCGATTCGGAGGATAAACGGTTTGGCGTAGAGGTCAGACAGAGATTCGCTTGCTTACCCAATGAATTCTCCATTTTCTTTGCGCCGTAGATTCACATCCCATTTACGTTTCTGACGTGGTCTTCATTCGGCTTTCGCATGCCATTTGCAGATTTGCGAAAAGGACTAAGAATTGCAAGAGCTTCTGAGAAACATATACGAAGTGCTTTATAAAGGAAACTGGAACTCTGTAGTTCTAGTTTCCTTTACGAAACGCTTAACCGAAATTACACATAGACCGAAATTTGAGGAAAAGTAAAAAGAGAACCGTTTTGCAGTAGTGGAAGTACACGTTGTGTCAGACAATGAAGAGAGAGTGAAGAGTGAAGACATTACTGGATATAAATGATAGTAGATTCCGAGGCCATGACAATTATCTTGGTAACTTGATACTTCTTTGGACGTTTCTCCATTTTTTTGAATGCAACAAAAGAAAAAATTAAATTGGGATTTCTGTATTTGACCAAAAAAAAACACACACACACTTTTTGTCCACAAATGTTCACAATTTTTTTAAATTTACTCTACAGTAAAATTTTCGGGAATTTTTAGTACCATTAAAAAAAGTATACACATAATTTGTTAATCTGGAAATGTGCAACTACAGAATTAATGATTATTCTTGTTACGTAATTAACAATTTAACTCTGTGGAGCTGTGCTAACAAAATGTTTGCGTTATAGCAGTTGACAAATTGAAACTGAAATTCGAATGAATATATCGAAAAATAATGTCGTTCCATCCATTGAGATATTCATTGTTAGCGAGATGTACAATCGATAAAATGTTTCACTGGGATAACAAGAGAAATGGTCCAACAACGGAGTCGCATGCTGAGGAAGTAGAAATGTCTTCGGTGGGGAAGTGAATAGAAAAAGTGAACTCCTGAGGAGCTCGGGTATAGCGAAGTATAAATGTGTGTATATATACAAGGCATTCCATACCAACTCGACCTGGATCTCACCCTCGACCTCTTGGATTTCATCCCCGATTTTTTGTGTTATTGTTTTATCTTTAAACAGCAATCACAATTTATATTAGATTTGTTTTTAGACAATTATATTTGTGTTTATTTATAACGAAAATACTGGAGGCCATTTTTTTTATTTACAAAAATTCTCACAAATCTTGTATCAGATTTCAATATTATCCAGACCGCGTTTCTATTTTTCATTAATTTTTTTAAAAACAAAAATTGAAAAAATTTCGATGCTTATAAAAACTTTGTTTAAATGTTTTTTTTTTATTTTTGCAGAAAGAATCCCAGGGAAAGAATTCTTAAATAAAAGAGAGATCCAATTTTTTTTAAATGGCCTTCAAGGATTTTCGTCGTAAATAATCATACGTATATAAATTGCTTTAAATAAAATTTTATAAAAATTGTGGTTGCTCTATAGATATTGAACAATGATAATCGGGGATAAAATCGACGAGATCGACGGTTAGACCCAGAGCGAGTTGATATGGAATGCCTCATATATATAACGGTTCACGCGAAAAGATGGTATCAGCCGCGAGGCGGTAGCAGCTCGTTAACGGAAAACGTCGGCTCCGTCGAGTTGTAAAAGTGGGCAGAAATAGCAGTATTCCAGAAAAAAAACGCAAGCAAACAAAAAAGCGGAGAGATTCGAGGTGTCTCTTTTTTTCTTTTTCCATTCATTTTTTCCACATCATAAAAGAAATATCACGATTTCATAACTTTCCTGTTTCTTCAAGTTGCATTCCTCAGCAACGTCGACTTCTTATCTTGTGAAAAGTCGTTAATTTAGTCAATTTTATACAACCAATATGAACGTGTGTAATTTTTACATTTTCTTTAACAACAAAAAAATTTGCTTTTAAGGGACCGTCGCTTTTCAAAGAAAAAATTTCTCTTATTTTTCTTGCTCATGGGGGAAGTTTTGTTTTCGCGAAACAAAAAAGAACCATTTTTTCCACACATTCGTGTTGGCCCATTAAAAAATGGTCCGACGTCCGGAACGTCAAATGGTTTAGAAAAAAAAATCGCTCACAAATTGAGCCGCCACTCACTATCTTTCTTCTCTCATTGCTTTCGCTGATCAACTTCTAGCTAAAATCAAACGACCCTGCAGGTTAATCGTTGAACGCTCGTTACCAACGAACCAAACGACTTGCAACCGAGCGGATACTGGAAAACCCTAGGGAAACATTTCTCTGTTCGCTTTCTACGAGCTTTTGATGAGGAGAGGCTACCACGGGATACATTTAATACGAACACTTGAGTCAATTGCAAACGCAAACGTTAATTTGGATTTTCAACCGAAATCCACGGTTAATCAAGAGTCGCGACGTCAAGATAAAAAGAAAATTGATACTGCCTCTACGTCACGATCAATCAGAAATATATATATATATATATATATATATATAAACAATTCCGTTCGTAAACACAACGATAAACAATTCTGCAAATTTGCAGGTGGGGTACAAAATGTCGAATGACCAACATAGGGAATGGATAAAATAGCGAATAATAAAAATTGCGAATGGCTGAAATAAAGAATTTAAATATAACGAACGTCTTAATCTAAAATGGTCATTATTTTGAAATTCGCTATTTTGAACTCCACCCAAATTTTCACGTTTGTACGCTGAGAGTGAAATGTAATTGAATACGTTAAAATTTTTAATAAACCATTTATAAGACCGTTAATAACTTGGTCATTTTTTAAAATAGTATAATCTTAAACACATAAAAGATAAGAAATGTCGGTTGGTGAAGAATAGATTTTTTTTTTTTTTCCAGAGAAAAAATATCCAATCCCCCTTTAACTACTGTGAGTTCACAAAGCGGGTTAGTCACAGTGTCTTGTCAGTTTCTTTACGGTGAAAGAAGAAGAAAAAAGAAAGAGAAAACTTTACCTTCTCCTGAGCATTACCAAGTGAAATAGATCAACGAAAAGATATACATACCTACTAAAGAATACCGCGCAATACGTTTGTTCGTGACGTATCGACTGCTGTCTGTTGCTTTGATTGTATACTCAAAAATCAAATCTTCCGCCTAGTAGATGCTCGAATGCATCGATGGGACGAAGATGTAGAGGAAAAGCAAGTGGAGCATAAGCCACCCCCAAGAGAAAATATATTCCGTTCCTTTCCCGAAAGCCTCCCATTCTCATACACGCTTCGCTGCATCTAACTTCTATGAAGGATCGCATGTATTACTTCACGAAGCATAAAATTTTCTGATTTACGAACAATGGTCTAGAAACGTATTGCATCATTTGTAAATGTGCATTTATAATTTTAAAAACGTCAACCCTTTCGCGGCAATAACGAATAGACAACGTTTTTAATTGTACGAAACCTGTTAAAAAAATTTACCAGTGGATCTCTTTACCGATCTGGAAGTTTTTATTAACAATCGGTACCGTATTTTTCTTGTCAAACTGTATTAGATATTTGAAGTAACAGTACTGAAAAATAATTGGGATTGTTTGAGATGCACTGTTGTCAAAAAAAAATTCTTTATGGGGGAGCAATAAACCTTCACGTATATAACTTTATTGTCGTTAATTTTACTGTTCATTTTACGAATTATTATCTCACACACAAGTTTTCTTCATTTCATATCACTTTCAACGGTGAATTTATGATAATTTTTTTCGCTGCACAGAATGCACAAAATATTGCAACTAAATGATGTATTACTGGCAAAGCGTTGAAAAAAGTTACGTGTTCGTGTGAACATTAAACAACATTCGAAGAGTTTTTCGTACCCAGTACTGAAATGAATTTTCATCAGAAATTCTTGCTGTTTGAAATAACTATTTTTATTGAATTATCGGAATTTTTATCTACGTCGATATATAGTACACTGTATGTGCCATCACTGCCAATGGTATTAACGTTTACGACTTTATCTGCAGACGCAATTCGAACGAGTATAAACCTCAACATAAAAATTGACTCTATATGTTCGCTTGATGAGTGAACCATTTAGATTTTATTGCTCGACGTGACAGATGAAGAACGACTCTATTCAGGACCTGTTAAAATAAATCCCCCGTAATTCCACTTACGTAAATTGCGCGTGGAAGACCAAATTTTGAAAGGGTAGCGAATCGTGACGCCGATAATTATCATCGGAATTTTTAGCGTGATTTTGCATTCTTCAGCGATGAGATTTTTGCAAACATCACGATTTTTATTGTAGTTATAGATAGAAATAAGTTTAAGGAATTCTATGTTGATTTAGTCATTATTTCTTTACGTGTCTATATATTTTTCATAATAAATTTTGGTACCACTATAACATGACAGTTTAAATATTCGCTGTCATAGATTAAGGAATGACATTTTTTTGAAAGAATATTTTATGCATTTCAAGGGAAAGAGGCACAAAAAATGAATTAATAAAATAGTAAATTAATGAATTTTTCAAAGCAATAGCAAATTTTTGTCATTTCATTTTGAAAAATAATTCCTTGGTCTTTCTAGCCAGTTTCAGTCTGTTATCATTAAGCAGTCAGTATTTATCGCAATTGTGGAGTAGATTACATCGTTGTTTTCCCGCTTAAAAGAAATAACAACGCATCGAAAATCGATTATATCGAAGAACTGAAGTAGAAGAAAATGAAGTCAGGTAGAATCGAGAATCGCATAAACTTGTTGTGGATCGTCTTCGAGAAGTCACATAAAGTATTTTCGAAAGTGACGAAAACGTTGTGTACGATAAAAATTGTGTTGAAAACTGTAACGCGAGTGTCGCCTATACATCGTTAACGTCCTCTTTAATTTAGACGCGATTCACGCTTGGCGTTCCAAAAATATAACGACTCCTCGCTAGGAACATCAGAAATAAAAGACAAAAACCAGGAATGGAGTTAAAAAATTGGTTTTTTCAACGAGGCAGAGGAAAGCGAAATTATAAAACAAAAAGGTCCGTGGGTACACGGATTGCGAGAGAACTCAGAAAAATACGGACGAATGCATTTACAGAACACGAGCGATCTCAATTAAAATCGACGCACGAACAACTTTTACTTCGTGCACGAATTCATATAGTTAGTGATTGTAATTGCTCTAGGCATTGCGCCCTGTCGCCCCGCTCGACAATTGACCGGCAATTCAGTAAAATGCTGTTTCGAAACTTTCAATAATCACGAGTCGGCGTTGAATGAATCAACTACACCACAAATGTGTTGACTAAAGTCATTACGTGTAATACTGTCTACTGCCTGTCGAAGTGCCGGCGGAATCTTTCACTTCCGGATCGATTTGTATATCACCTCTTCAAACCATAATTATTGTATTGAACACATTTTCAATATATCTCGACGTATGACAATGCAATGACGAAGGAGGAGATATTCAGTGTGCATCGTTTAAAATATGTCGACAGGATTAATTAAATTCAAGTTTATAAATCAATGTCCTAAAGAAATGGAAAGGAGAACTCAAAAGTCACCGTACGAGCGAAAACGAAATAGTTATAGTAATTTCGGTTCAATATATATTTATTCTGCGTTTAAAACTGAGAAAAATGTAAATGAATATGTAAGTGAAGATGTAAAATTGTACTTTGCGATACTGGTGCGAAAAAGCCGACTTTTCGACAAAGGTAAGAAAGTTGGCCGTACAAGCCATAAGTAACTGTACACAGTACTGTATACAGTTACAGTAGGTAGTAACTGTACAGTAGGCTATAGCCTATTTCCTAACCACCGTCTTTTCCGTAAGATACTGCTTTTTGAAACGAGATGGCAAAAATTGATACTTTTTATCTTCATTAACTGAAAACGTGTCTACAATGAAAAAAACAATTGGTTCTGAGGGAAGGTAAATATCAATAAAGTTGAAGCTTTAATAGAAAATACAGCATATTAAATTTTCAGAATTTAATCTAATATCGACTTCGGTGGTCTTACTATACTTAAGTGTGGTAAAACTGGAACTTACTGGTGAGCTTAACTATTTCCACCGTCCGAGTTATACCTCGTTAGAGGCATACATATATATACATATATATGCACCGAAGAGTTGTTTGTACTCCGGCCATTACTCATCGAAAATCCATTGGGTGGAGGAAAGAGCATCCGCGTACAAACAGCCCGTTTTGCAGGAGCGCACTTGGTTCTCATGCGAATAAACGCTGAGAATAAATATCGGAAACAAATAAAAGCCATGAGCCTGGGCTAGTTCCCTTGCAGCGCAAGGTCGAGTAAGTCCCCCTGTTTTTATCATATTATACGGAAGCTTCTCGAGTACCACGTACAGCCATCGTGGTCCAATGGAAATTTCGAAAGAAGAATTCTCTCAAACCACTTCTTACCGATAATATTCACTTTGATATACTGCTTAGTTCTCCGTCGTCGTAATAATTGCACACCCACACTTTGCACCATGAAACCTTTCCTCTGCATTTTATCCGAATGCACTTTAAGATGTCTTATCTTTTTTTTATTCAAATGAGAATTTTCTCTGGTCTATGGTCTAGTCTTCGCAGGATTAGAAAATGCTATCTCCGACCGTAGATTTCAATGATTCTTATGTATAACTATATCTGAGTAGGTTCACGAAAAAAAACCTTGACGTTTACAACAAACGTAATAAAAAAATCTCGTACTGTACATGAGCTTTTGGACATTTTTTTCACTGCGAGGACTGTGTGCTATCTCGTACCCGAATAACGTCAGTTATGCCGTCTCGTTTGCGCGTTAGACGTTGGCAACAAAAAACAAGCAAAGCACCTGTCCAATTTATAATTTCCTTGGGGAAGTACCGAAGAGTGGAGGCGAGTCCGTGGAAAGGCGAAAAAGAGATATTCCAAGAATCCCGAACCGAGGAGCGCCCGAACGATTCGCTATCCGTGGAAAGTTTCGCGCGGCGTAAACGCGAATTCCACCCGACAGCTAAATCTTTTGGAGAAATTACGCGGTCGCCCGCTCCGTCTTGTTTTCAAAGCGTGAAAACTGCCATTTCCACACGACCTCAACTCAGTGTTGCTATCCCCTTTCTTCTCCTTTGTACAACTTCGTTAGAACGTTTGCAGATTGTGAAATTACGACCTTTTGATAGATGTTAATAATTCATTAAGTTTCCATAATTCCATACTCGGATTTATTTTTACAACGGATTCACTGTTAGATATTGTCCAATATTTTCTGAATTTCATTTATTCTTATATTGAGATTTAAATACCCCTGAAAAGTATTTTCTGTGATTGTCATCTGATTTTTTCAGCACAAACGTTGAACGTGCGGTTTTGAAAATAATTTATATAGTGACATAGAACATCGAGATAAGGATAATGTTATCGTTTTTTGAAGAAAAATCAACTATTTTCTTTTCCATTAGCAATATCATATGCAATACTTGTTCAGATTGAATACGTTTTTTTTTTGAAAGTGGAATAAGCTTCTCGAACAAGCAAGTATTCATCATCGGCAGTTTTATAAGTTAAATGAGTTTGAACAAATTCAAGGATGCAGCAGCGGTAACTAAACACGTGGCAAAACCGGAAGGCACGTATTTCAGCATATTTGAATTTCGCTGAGTTATCGAATTTACCTGTATCGCCTATACACGAAAGTTAGTTCATCGCCGCGGACGACGAATGCATCGTCATCGAGACAATGTTTGCCCAACGTGCGAGAACCGCATCGCAAATCGTACAGCGAGACACAATCGCGGAGCTCACGTACCACTTTTGGTAGCTAAGCACGTGGTGCATCGGTACAGTCTTGTTTAAGTCTTGTTTCAAGTGATCCGAGGAAGTGCACGTGCGTATCCATACAGCAATTTCGTCAGATATCCGCTGGATTCTGTCTGGTATTCCCATCTTATGGTCGGATTGCAGTCAGTCTTCGGATTGGTATCCAGAAATGAGATGTAAGGTAAACGGACCAATGGCGGGACAGGTCCCAATTGAGGGACTCTATATGAATATTTGTATATATCAAGAATTCAATTAAGAAAATATAAAAAATATACGTATAAAATATAAAAGTATACGAAAAAATTTCATATTTTTATCGTAAATAGGAAATTCACATAATAAGAATATTTGCAGATATATTGTATTCGAGTGTTTTCAGCAAATCCTTAAACCAATTAGCTAAGAGAAGGGGTATTATATTAACAGTCATTAATATAATACCCCGGACATTAGAGTTCGTTCGAGACTTTCCATATGTATTTCAAATTCAAAAATTCCTAAGGTTTAAAATTACACTGTCAAATATTATGTACAACATCTTAAAATTCGTAATTTTTGTGTCCCGTTACTGGAGCTGACCGAATATACGTTGGCACCACTGTCCAACGTATGTCCCGCGACTGGGACAAATAAACAATCTCGCTGCGATCTAGAGATCCTTCGTGTAGAGATGCAAAACTTAATTTAGAATCTGTTGCGGAGGCATAGGGCTATATGAGTTTCGAGTATCGTCACTAAATCAATCAATATATTCGATACCTCTGGTATAATCTGCAGTTCGCGACACGCTGCATTATAAATGGAAATTTACTGTGCACCAAAATAAGTCATAACGTGATAATCCAATTAACTACCTCCGTATTTTGTCATCTTCAATATGTCGAATATGATTTCAAAAATCCCAATATTTATACATTTTCAGCTCCGATTTTGCATGAATCGTTTATAGCCCTCGATACCTATCAAAACTGCACGATTCAAAATTGATCCGTACTGAATTATCGGCTAACCGATATTCACAAGTTGCATTATATACTTGAATTTCATTTCCCGCTTGTGGCCAGATGCACCGAGAAATAAATGTCTTGAATCCATCGAATATGATGTCGTTTACTGCTTAAATGAATTTAAAAAATTATATATTGATCTATTTTCATTCATTATTTGTTTATCAAATTTTTATCATCCAAACAAAATAAATATTTAATTATTTCGGTACAATAAAACATAATGTCGTCGATAAACAAATTATTGAAACTGTTAACTTGTGTTTTGAAGAAACACTATAATTCCTGTCATTTAATTTTTACAAAAAAATATTAAATCAACTCACTCAGACATTGTTTTTTAACTTTTTTTTCGCTCTAAGAGCCAAAATCGATATCCTTAATTTTCCCAATTCTGTTGAAGCAATCCGAGGCGAAGAAACTTTACGGCTGCTTTATTTAGCTTGAGCTCTGGAACTTATTGTGATCAATAATAGAAAACATATAAAATGATAGATGTCATATCAAATTTCGCCAGCATAACTTTACCTCACTGACATGCATCCAAAAATAATGGATATACGTCAGTTTGCATGACGAGATCTGCACTACGTTCGAACGTACCTTTCAAATATTCGTCTGTCTTCGCAAATTCAATTTTTCAAATATGCGACTGTGTACATAAAATATAATAATCTTCATAGTTGTTATTTAAAAACCAGCGTATCGGGTCTACAAAATTATTTGAAATTTTCATTGGAAAGCCTGAAAAGTCATCAAAATTTTATGTTGGAACATTTTTTTCTGTCTTGAATTTCCGAAGGTACATAAACTCTAAACAAATCCACTGTTTTCCGTAATATTGGATTTAAAAATCTCAAATAATAAGGAGAGCGTACTTTCAAGTGGTACTCAAATGTTTTTAATCGTAGGATTAATCAAGGAATTTGGAGAAAAAAAATTGACCGTTTTGGTGTAGAATGTCTCGTATATGCTGCGTTAGCAGTTAAAGGGCTAATGTAACACCGAAACCACATCAGAATACTGATAGCCTGCGCTTTTACGGCAGCCAACATCTGAATACATATTTGGCAAGCATTTCAGACGAATATTAAGGGGCGGACTTCGCTAACGGGCGAAAGCCGTTGTAATTTAATTCTGAAAGTATGGATTTTCCTCTGTTTATGTACTGATGCTCGCCATGGAAAATGCTACGTGAAACTCGATGGCGCGTATGCGCCATTCATCGTTGCAAAAAAAGATACACCGGACCATGGAAGAAGGGAAGAAAAGAGACGGAAGCACGGGGATCCGGAAATCCACTGTACATCAGAATGACTCTACGCTTCTTCACAAACGAGCACTATTCATCTGACGAAACGAGAAAATCATAGGAATTAGCCGCTGTGATGTTGGAACGAAGGAGAGTGTGAGTTGCACGCGGATATTCTTGGCAACCGTTGAGAGACTCGAAAAGTCGTGGCGTTCATCTCTGTACATCCTATATAGCCCTCGTTCTCGTTGAGCTTCATTTCACCGTAGAAGAATTTCGCGAATTCAGTGAGAGGAGATTGAGTGTTTCACACTGGCACAAAGGGCCAGATATAAATTAAAAGCGTTCCGATGAAACGGAGTGTATAGAAGAAAAGAGAAAAGCGTTTTATCCAAAGAGTGATGAAGATTGCGCAGTGTTTACGATGAGGTTTTCATAAATACTCAAGACAGAAATGTCGAAAAATATTAATCAAACCTCCGAATCTCACGATTCGGGATTCAGATGCAAAGCGACTTATCGGAAATATCGGGAATTCTGAAAAGGCTAAACTCGATGAGGCTGATAACTATTGGCTGATTCCAATGAATTATAATCGGTTCAATCACGGTTTTGTAATCGAAGATATGTAAAAAAGAGAGTTGAGCGATAACGATGAAGCCGATACCGATCTTTACTGTTTAAATGTCATTATCGCAGATATTATTGAGTGGCGCATAAATATAAAACTTATTAAAAAACTTCATCAGATTTTTAATATATGGTTGCGTTCTAATAAAGAGGAGCGGGAGCAATATCGTTTTTATTAAAATCAAGAGGTAGAAAAGCGTCGCTTTATTGAAACTTCCTAGGAATTAATAAGGACAACAGGTTACGGCTATTGCCAAAAGATTCAAAGGGCTCCACGGGCGCTGGAAAATTCATAATTCCCATCTAACTTTAATAATAAATACGGTTATTTTCTATGAATTCTGAATGAGAAAAAATAAAGATGTTATCATAATCAATTGTAATTAATCACTAGTTTATTAACCTTATCGAATTAGACCTTTTCTGCATGCCTTTGAATTTACGTCAGTTCTATTCTGACGTATGAGTGAAATTAGTTTGTTTCTGAATTGTACAAGACTTTTTTTTTATACGTGAATAAGATTAGCATTTGAAAAAAAAAATAAATAAAAAAAACGACTTAGACCATCCACCGCCTGCTGGAATTATCCATCGCACATGCTAAAAAAGCCTGGAAGTTTTGACTCACTCACTCGTCACTTAAAGTTACTCCACAATTCTCATATAAAAGTAACGTTCTTCTACAGAAAAAAAATTACATTTATTGTAATTATACCGACCATACATTCATTTCATATCTCCTATATAAAATTTACTGTACCATGTTATCCATAAAAACGTCGAGTAAAAACGTTCGAATTAAATTTCAAGTAGATTCGTTCCAGTGCATTAAAAAATCAAAAACATTTAATTTTGAAAATCATAAAATCTCGATTATCTCATTTTTGGTAACGAACAAGAGACGGAAAGGTTGATCAAACTGCAGGCGCAGAGCGACAGACGAGGCTGCAGATTTCGGGCTCGTGGAATGTAAATTCACTATGCCCAGGGCATTAATTTTCCAAATGGCTAATTTTCCTGGGATGGAAAGACGACTAATGCCGTGGCAGCCCCGAAGCAAGGGAGAAGGGATGAAGGGGTGGCAGCCAGTGGCAATGCAACCCCGCCGTGCACTGGACTCCTATGGTCTCATGCTAATCAGTCGTCGGACAAGCGCGGACACGGCGACACAAATGCGGAACACGATGCGAATTTTCCGCGAGGCCGGGCGTTAATTTTATCTCCCCTCACCCCCCCGCGCCACTGCTGCTCTATTCTCTTTCACGCACATGGAGAAAATTTCGTTTTTCTCTCCTCTCCTACTTCCTCCTACATGACCATCCGAAATATTTCCAATTCGTTCGTTCATTCGTTCACCATTTGGAGAACACCGGGTGACCACCACTTGGAAAATTTCTCATGCTTTTCACCTGTCGTCAACATCTTTATGCATCCGTTATCATTACTCGAGCACTCTTTATTTCGCTTCAGTTTCCTTTTTCACGCATTACGTAATAAGTACCGCGACACTAATCGAGCAGCATGAATATTTATGGGCTGCGGTGAAAGAGGACGAAGAGGCCGTCCGGCAATTTTACAGCGAAAGAATTTTCCCACTTAAATCTCTTTATAACAAGATTCATGAATACTGTTCTGTTTCTGTGTGTGTTCACCGTCGCTGTCTTTTATTGCGCATTCATATAATTTGTTCGCGACCGTTTGGAAAAAATATTAATGACGTAAAGTACGCTTGGAAATTCGGGATTTCTGGATAATTCATGATTTACCAATGTAAGATCGTACTGAAAAAATGTTCAACTATTTAGCGTCGCTAACTTTCATTACGTTTGGCTTAATTCAAATAATTTATCCGGTACTATTTGAAGAAAGAATTACGACGTAAAATGTGCTTGAATTATTAACAATCCAGGTTTCCAGGTTTCCATTTGACAATCCATGATCCGGCGAAAAAAATAATTTTCGATCGTGTCCAGTGGCCAATGTTGGCTACGCTTTGTGTTTTATTTTGAGCCTTTTTTTCACCATCGCACTACTACTATGAATAGGTATCGTCATTCACGGCAGTCGAATCGTTTTGCAAGCGGATTTTTAACTCGGCCAAGCGGAACCGAAGCTCGAATTCGGCCAGACGATTTAGCGTGGCTCGTTGGTCAGTCAGTTCGCTCTGGTACGTTTTATCCCTTCGAACGGCAGCCTGTATCGTCAAGTAGGTACGCGCGAATATAATACTCGTATGCGATTTTGCGGCAGAGAGAATGGTAGCAAATGGCCATTTGTAATCTCAAGTATATAAGCCGAGAGATGGTATTGGAGTGAAAAATAATGAATATTTGAGAGAAACAAATTTTCAAATATTGCGGTAACATTGCTTTTAGCTTACCATCTCATTGAACGATTTTATTTTTTTATTTTTAGAACCATCGTCCCAACTGAAGGTGTCTGAAGGAAATTTATGCATTCCCCGATAAATCAGAGCCATATAAGACAACAGCAAGACAAACCTAAACAGGATTTGTACGAGGTCCAAGCTAAATGTGGTATTGAAATGATTTGCCTTATCCGGTTCGCCAGATTTGAGCCGAGCTGCACTGTAAAAAATATTCGCGTTTTTCCGATACAAATGTATATGAATTTCCCGAAAGCTGGTATAGAAAATCGAAATTAATATGTTTGCACAGTAAGAGATAGCGGAAAACCATTTTCGTTTATCTGACCCATTTTGGGTTATGAGCTAGTGATTGGCTTTAGTGTGTCTTACATGTCCAGTTTCTGAATCTATAATTAAATAATCTGAAATCACTTTACATTACTGCAAACTTCAGTTTTTTAATATAAAAACGAAGTTCAAACTGCAAGACAAATTATAGGTTATGTTTGAGAGAGACGGAGAGTGATGATGTATTTCCATCTCTTTATATTACTTTCGCGCAGCGACTCTTGTGGCGGAAAAACAAACTACTTTTACCTTCCGTAAGCGAACGGCCCACATGACAGGAGTTTCAAGACTTGTATGTAAAACTGTGCTTCTGATTTCTCGGTGCACATACGAAAGTTACTTACTTGAGTATATACACTGAGACCTCAGAAAACCTTACCTCCGGCTCACTGATTGATGCACCAGTCGGTGCATGGCTAAGCGGTCACCCATTCAAGTTATGGCCGCAAACAATGCTGCTTAACTCGGGGGATCACTAGAGCCGTACACGGACCGCACAACCACCAGTGTTGGTTAGGTTAAACAAATTCTGAAAATGTGCCAGAGGGAGGGGGACGCAGTTTGGTATGACGTTGTGAGAGTAAACTCTCGACCACACCGTATAGTTTCCACGTGGAATTCGTTTGATCACGTGAATATTCGTGCACGCGACGCTATCCGCTGTAATTCGGGAACATACAGTGTCACAAAATACAGCAGCACAGAGATATCTGGTGTATAGGCTTTCTCTTCGATTTCTGAATTATTTATACCGAACCTGTTGTTATTACAGGCGTATTTATATGTGCAATACGCACAGAAAAGCAATGAACACATTTATTTAATTAAACTGAAGTGGAAATTGGATTTCATTGCATTGATAATGAAACGCTAACGTGTACCGAGTTAAAATTTAAATCTCGGTTGCAAATTTTACTCATTTGAATTAAAGCATGGGCCAAGAAAGTGTCCCCTATGGAAATAAAATATACTTGAGATATACGTTTCGAGTTACATGAGGATATCTACGTTACGTACGGTGTATATAGTGAAATATATGTTTTTATAATATATATTTTTGCATAAAAATACATGATAATTTATAAGAAATATTTGGTAATTTTGGGTGGTCCTACGACTGTTTGTTGGTTTTATGGGACATTGAGATCGCGACTTCCCTACTAAAATATGTTGTTTTAATATACGTTGATTTTCACAAAACAGTTAGTCTCGAAACCGAGCAATCCGAGCATCACGAATATGATCATAATTCTCACGCAATAACACGGTAATGTGTTTTAATTATGACAAATCCCACGGGGACCTGACAGATGGTGGTACGACAATACACGCTGCTTGATACGGTACGCTTTTCGACCACAATCATGCCAGAAGCGTGCTTCAGTCACAGCACCGAACGGTCGATGTGGACGAGCCTGTGGTCGATCAGAATACACTTGGTGCTATTCTCGAGTTGCAAGGATTATCGGATAATTCTCCTGCTGCATTTGCCTTTATACGCAGAATGAATATAATAATATTAAGTTTTCTTAATAAAATTAAGTACACGTGAGGTATTGGAAATCCTCGAACTTTCGCAACGCTTGCCCCTCTGGGAAAGTTACCGAAGACTAAAGACTATATAAGAGAAAATTCGATGCCGTAACATTTTTTTAGTCGAAAAGCAAAAAAATAGTTGTTCATAATAATTTAGTACGCATTCTTGCAATTTCGAATATTCCTAGATAAAAAAACTGATCACGAATAAGCTAAATTTGTAGTTAAATATATTGACATACTTAACTACAAATTATTATATATATATATAAATATTGATATATTAAAATCTCTACTTTTTCGTAGAGACCATTCTTCGCATAAAATAGTAAATTGCTCGAGAGCTCGAGATAGTTACGTCTTTCGAGATATAATAAATCAGCGCTTTGGCAAGATAATGCCATTATCGAACGTGTAAGCTCAGCAGCTCTGTTATCCATAGCGGGTCAGAGATCTGGCACTTAAAGCACGAGAGATGATTGGAAGCCGCGTGAAAACTGGTTCGTCTCAGTCTTCCCGATAATTAGCAGTCCGTCGACGCTGCGGAAAGAAGCCGGCGGCCGACCCTGCTAACGAGCTCAAAGAGCCGACTAAGGGAATAGTGCATATATTCTCGCCGGCTCCTCTCATCGGACTTATCTACCTTCCGACGGACGTAGAACAAACGGGCCAAAAAAATTCGCTGTTTTTCTTGAAGCTTTTATGCCTTTGGTTACTCAGTTTGTCCGAGTATTAAGTGAACAAGAAGCTCGTATCATGTGATGATTCACGAATAATGAGAAAAATCTTTTTCCCATTCTTTCGTGCAACGTGGCAAGTAAATGTGTATTCATCTTCCTGAATATCTCTTCCTTGCACACACTGAACTTCATGTTCTACCATAATCTCTTGGCTCCCACTTCCCTTCTTCTTTAACATTGATGATCATTCCTAAATTGAGTTCAACTTTTTTTAACGCTTTTCACACGATAAGAACAAAAAAACGTCGGCAAATTTGACGTATGAGCCATTCTATGTCAAACAGAGCCTTTTTACTTCGGAGTTATCCTTCAATTTTACCAATATACGAAATTCTATCGATACTTGGTTCAACAACATTAGGGGGTGACAACCCAATTTTTCATAAATTATTGTTTATTCGATTTTTTAAAATACTGCTTTTTTAATGTTTTTTTTTTTTTTAATGACATGAAGATGTCGAATCAGAACAAAACACTAAAAAAAACTTTATCTATGTGGACGCGAAAATGGCCAATTGTGGGCGGGATCTGAAAAGCGATGGAATTGCAAAAAAAAAAGCGTGGCTTGTTTTACACTAAATGCTTTGTATGTAAGATTTATATCATTTTCGCCTGCAGCAGTGTCTTGGTTGATTCATCAATTCAAACCCCGAATTGGTGTGAGATTCATCCTCGAGAAGATAGGACCCAAGCTTTCATATCTCTTTCACTCAGAGGCCAGAAACTCATCTCTACAAACGTAGATTTATCAGTCGCCGCTCCTTGCCGCGTCCGAGAGAGCCCCGGGCCGAACTTTCGATAAAGGAACGAGATCAGCGAAGAGGGATCCCATAGAGAAAGGTACCAAAAGGAAGAAGAACGTACGAAGCCACTACGGGCATTTGCTCGTTTGGCATTCGCGCCCGGATGAAATGTATTATACACTGCGACCAGTGGCGAGAGAACGAGGACTGGTGTTCGCGTGGCTAAAATTTCCGGGCGCTCCCGGAAGCTCCGCTTCGAGATAACACTGCTATGCTTTCTCCCTTCCTTCCTCGGGCGACTCGCCCTGCTACTCCCTTGGGATTTAGGGACACTCCTTGGCGCGTTCTTGCCCTCGGCATTTATATCCTTTCCCTACTTCTCCCCCGAAATCTTCGCAATCCAAAGACCGAGAGGGGCGTCTAAATCTTTTTCGACACGCCACTTTAACTCAACTTTAACAAAAAAGGTAAGACCAAAAAGATATGGTTTACGGTTAAATTTCATCAGATTTATCATGACCTTTGGGAATTGGAAACTGTAGGGGGAGAAAATTAACAAAATTAACATTTTTGTACTTTTGACAAAAATATTATGTTCACAAACGTTTGCGATAACTTACTGTCGATTGTAGAACACTTTTCGGCACTTTTCAATTTTACGAAAAAAAAAGGAGACAGATTCGTTCATTTCTACATTATCTCCAGGCAATTTTTTCAGCTTTTTTTTCGTCATTCTTGTGCTCATTGTCAGCCATGTCCGACCATCCTTCATGGGAAGCAAAGCGCATAGAAATTTTCGGACGTGTTTACCTTTTCTGTACTGACTCGGAGCAAAGTCCGGCTAGGCGATAATCGGAAAGTTTGATGATTATAATATCGTATTATCGGAACGTTAGTATAAACGAGGAAATTAACACGGATGCACGAGTGTCGATGCAATATCGAGCCAGGCTTCGGAATATCGATGAAAATATCGATAGCATCTGTCTCTCATTCTCGTGTCTTTCGTCTATGGCAGGGACTGCAGGTAACCAGAAAAAGCAGGCTCGACTGAAGGAGCTATTACGAGTCTTTTCCAGGCTTACTTGCCATCGTGGCAGTCACCACCACCACCACCACCATCGCCGAAGCTGCTAGTGGATAAGGTCCGTATGAAAAATCGCGGCTTTAAGAGATTCCCAGAGGAGTGATATAAAACACTGGGAATAGCTTTTCGTGAGGGAGTCAGGTGCTCGACGGGAGGAGGAAAGCGGAATGAACGAGAGAGGAAGTGAACGGGTTGGTCCTTCGCATGAAAAACTGACGACTTTCACAACTTCTTCTCACTAACCCCAACGATTTGAAGAAAAAAAAAATATCTGGAGCTTCCCGAGCGTTATAAAGGCGGAAAAAAATGCATGAAAATGTTTGAAAAAACGCACCCAACGAAATGTACGTCTGACCTCTTCTTAACACTGATAGATAAACTGTGCAAAAAGTTAATTTACCGGAAATCCAGGATAAAATTTATTACGCGTGGTTATCAAAAGTTCGACTGTTGGAAAGCATCTGCATAATAATAAAATACACATTTTTATCAAAACCCTTCGAACAAACAAACATACACTCGCAGGCACACGAACGAAATAGCAACGAGAGAAAGTATATTTGTCAAATTTAATTTGAAACGTCGACTTGAAATTATTTTATTCCAGTGTGACTCTGTGAGTGTTTGTGCAAATGTCTGTGTGTAAGTGTCTGTTTGGATTTCTGTGTGACTGTATCAATGTCTATGATTCTATGTGAACGATCATGTCAATTTTCATATGTCTTTGTAAAGATGTTTAGCGTATGTCAATTTAGCCCTTGTGAGAATTTGTAGACTTGGACAAAAATTGAAATGATCCCGGTAAAGATTCAGTTATAATTATATTTTATTTCAGCCCTAAAGATTAATTTTCTTTTGTCGTAGTAACTACGCAAATAGTCACTTGGTCTAATAAAATTATAAAATATAATTATCAGTGAATCGTTGCCAGAACTAGCTCGACTCTTCTCAGTTTAAATATCCATAGGCTGCTTTTGTATGTGCCTTTAAAAATGCTTATGAATTCGAAACGCGAAAAGAATTCGCAGTCTCGATATTTCGATGCTGCCTATTATTTAAACGGTTATAAGTCGCTAATTAGCCGATAAAGGGCATTATGTCGACCACTATATCTGAGCTTCGCAAACGCTCCCGTCCTCCTTTTTTTCTTAGTTAAAACCAATTTGCAGATTCAAGCACGAGAAACGACCTTCGAAGATTGATGTCAAGTGAGGAGAAGATCATACGAGTGTCCAACAGCCAATGACGAGGTCCAGACCAGAGATCGAGCCTCCGATGAGGCTCGTATATTAAAGGGTGACGTCCATCGTCTCGGCGAACTTGAGAACTCTCTTACAGGCTTTGGCGTTCGTGCTGAGACTTCTCGAGTACAAAATAACCAACAGCTGTTGCCACGTAAGGAAAAACGTGACGATTGTACAATGAATTACTGTGGCCTCCAATATCATTTAAGCTTGTAACGAAAGATGTAATACCAGTGACACAGACTAATTGGCGTCTGAGGTCAATTGTCGTCGCGAGAGCGCCACTTTCGATATGTCTAATAATAATTTGAAATGTCTAATCCGTCGACCCCCAAAATCGGTATAAGCTATGTTAATACAGTAGTTCCTAGAATGTAATGATTATTAAGAGGCGTCAGTTACAAAGTATTGATCGTTGGAACTGTTTTATAGTTAGTACATATGACTACTTCACAGCTTGTGACAAATTTAGTCTGTATTCGTAATTTATTATAAAAACGTTTCTATCAAATTATTGGAATTTCCCAAAATTGTGTAAACTTGCAATTTTCGAGAAAAATTGGGGTTCTGTTTTAGAAAAAAAGAGAGAATTTCGTTGTCTCTTAAAAAATTGATACAAATAAGATAGCTAAATAAAAGTTTTCATGGGTATCATGATTCAGGTCCGGAAGTCGAAGAGAAGATTTTATTGCAGTCTATTTTTGAGAAAGTCCACAATTACTACTCAATCTACGAACGGTCTGCAAAGTGTGCTATAATATCCTCGTTTCTCTGCACTTAAATGCGAACGAGTAAATTTCGTCAATTTAGAGAATTTAGGAAAGCCCCGAATTGCAGTGTCAACGAAGATTAAAATCTCCACTATATATATATATATACACATATATATGTGTATATATATTACGAATGTATTCGTTTTAGTGCCTTCGAAATGTTTCCGAAATGTACGGAAGCACTTGGCACGAATTGAACTTGGCGAACCCGCCCACCTCGAGCGCATTCCCGTCTTCTATTTATAATGTTGAAAAAACTCAATTTAGAAAGAGCTCTTTATATCACAGTAATGGAAAAAAAAAAACTAAAACAGAGGAAAAATTCTAAACTTCTCACGTTTTTTCATAAATTTTTCTTCAATTTGTCGACAGAAGAATTGACGGTTTCGGTATTAGCGAAAAATCTCCTCGTAAAATCGGAAAAAATAATGAGCAGGCAATGTGCATTGCATTTACCACTCGCGTTTCTTTTTTTTCAGAACTCAAAACGTTGAGAGTTCGTCGAGCGCCTAGGAGCTCGTTAATCCGGATGGCTGCTATAATTACACGAATTCAACGACACGATTTTGTTAGCCAACCAGTCTCCGGGCCAATAGCAGCTTCGAAAACTCGACAATCGTTTGCAATTGCCTCCGCATGAGAACATCAAGCCGATTAAGCGAGCTTACCCTCGCGACTGTGGTCCTCGGCTCGCCAGGTACTGTTTGAAAGTCATTATGCGACATATATATTTATGCACTGGGCTTCATTGCAGTGCACAGGGTTGAAGCAGAAAAAATGCGCCATGACTTCAACCACTTCATCATTGTATCTACGCCGCGAGTAAAATTATTTTAAATCAAAACGAAATGTAGTGAAGTCAATTAACCGTCTAATTATCGCTATGTCAACGGCGTGACACTAGCTTATTGTATAGTTCGTCGCCTTGTACACAATGGCAGCGAAATTTTTTCAAATGTGCTGTTGGTCGTCGGACTATTCGTTACGGCGGCTCCTGCCCGATCGTATAATTCTTCTTGACTTTACGTTTTCACCAGCTAACACAGCTCTTCCGCTCTTTGCTCGCCCTACTTCCTTTTCGGTCTCGCGAATACTGGCCAGTTTATTTCACGTTGGAGAATGGCGAACTCCGTTAGCTTCACCGCGACTACCACGACATCGCACACGGTCATCCAGTAGCTCGTCCCCAGGAGACTCTGATTAGTCGCTCGCTAATTCTCCCCTCCGGACACTAACTTTGCCTTGGCTCTTCCACGTTATATCTCTTCCGACTCTGCGCTGCCTTTAACCCTCCCCACTTTCCACTACCGCCGCTGTATCACCTATTCTACATCTTTATTATCTTCCCCATTCGCCCATACTCAACCTTTCTACTGCCAACATAGCATATTTGCTAAATTCGCATTTTCCGTTCCTCTGGTAGATTTCTTAAAATATTATATTTCACGTTAATTCATTTATTCGTAGTATTCTTAGTTTCTGATTATCGATAAATTTGATGACCCTAAAAAAACCCTTAAAATAATCTCTGCACTTTTATTTATACAAATAAAGGCGCAGTTACACATGAAACCTGAATATAAAGATATTTTGACCTGACTAAAACTCCGTAGCAAACAGTCAATCATGTAAACTTTTTGAAGCCTAGAAATTTTAGTTTATTCTTCGCGCTCATTAGCTCAACGAGTGAGTGCACTTGCTCATTATTACTGCCTTTGGGTTTTTCCATTCTCAATGTATTAAACTGCATAATTGGGGTTGTGTTTATTTATTTTGTCATCTTTGCACTTCAATAATGTTTTCCGATAGTACTTAAAAAATGGATAGATAAATTGAGGAAATCCTATGGGGAAAAACAATTCTTTTTATTTCAAGCAGAATTTGAGGTAACAAAAATATTCGCATAAATCATAAATTGGTATAATCCAAATGGTTCTCATAACCACCACCATGATTTTTTGTTTCTGAAAGTTACGACAAACTGTCTAAAAATTTATCTGCGGAAAAAACTATATAAATTGTAACCGACAGCAGTGGGCTCGCGATCGGTGTATGGCTTCAGCGGTCTCCCAGGTTAAGCAGCTTCTCTCGCGGGCAGTACTTGGATGGGTGACCGCTTAGCTATGCACCAACTTGCGCGTTATGTGTTGAGCGGGAGGCAGTTTTTCCGACTTTCTGATGTATTCTCATACAGCGGAAAGTCAGTAAAATATAGCCACCTGTATCGGCGCAGGTTTTCCGGAGTTTCCCGGTGCCCTCGTGCAAATGCGATACAGTAAGTGCATTAGGAAAGAATCGCTGCGGGTAACACTCTTGAGGGGAACTCGATAAAAAATGGAAAGGGATAGGGGAACTCAATAAATGGAAGGGGATTAAAGGGAGTGGGGAAAATGTAAAAACCTGAAGGAAGGTATACGAAGAAATACAACAAAAAAATATATGAATTGTACACGTTGGAAGGATGACGTTGAAAACTGAGGCTCATGAAATGGGCCAAATTAATATTTCACATATCACAAATTGTTCTCTGCTAAGACTAAGCGCTTTTATTAACTTTGATTAAATGTAATTTTATATGCTAATCGTTTTTCTTATTTATTAATCTCTTTGTCTCTCTCTCTCTCTCTCTCTCTCTCTCTCTCTCTCTCTCTCTCTCTCTCTCTCTCTCATACTTCCTTTCGCCGACCTTTCGTGCGAATACTCTCGATAGCAACCACCGGCGTCACCCTCCGTCTCGACCGTGCTTTTACCTGTTGCTCACTCTTGGTCCAAAACTGACTACCTATCTTCCCATTAAGCGTAATTAGTGCAACGTCGCCCATCAATTCTGTCCGGAACTACCTTATAATTCTTATACGTACATTGCTCAATATTCTCCAAGAAATCGTCATGATTTTGACAATAGTAAACAATGACTATCGATATTTGGTTCCTATGCCTATTTACGTGATTACATTCGAATTTTTTATTTATAGATATTGGCCATAGTGGAAATTTTGATCAAAAAACGTCATAGCCATTTGGGAAAGTAATGAACTTGGACGCAATTAAAAATCCCAAACGTTTTCCCATCATTAACAAGATTTCTCTAAATGTGGGTTTCTTCAGGTCGTCTTTTGCCTTGTAGAAAAACGAGCGGTGGAACATAACGTACTAATATAGCATGCAACTTTAGCAGGATCAACAAGAACAGTAAAAATAGCAAGTTTCCCCGGCGGTAAAAGCGCCAGACAGAAACTGGTTCGTTGGACACAACGACGGAACTCAACCAACTTTCCAAGTCCAAGTTGTAAGGGTCTCACAGTTTTCTTCTATTTTCGTATCAGGCTGAACTGTTGAAAGTAGATCAAATATTTTTCATCTTGTAAAAGCAATTTTCTTTGCCCTGTACTAATAGTCATTTTAATATAATTATATGTTTTCGAATGATGAATAAATGTTGCCGATGATAATTCGTAACTCGATGTTATATATGCTGCGGCCGTAATAGTAATCGTAGGTTGAAGGTTGTTGGCTATTGGCGGTCAACCGATATCGTCAATAGCGGACAACCTACAATTACTATTACCCTACGATAATTCGTAACATTACTTCAATAATAACATCGATAATACACAGTGATTTTGAAAAAGTCTCTGGTTGGAATAACAATTGAACAATTTAGTTCATCAGAAAAAAAGGCAAACCAAAAATGGGAAATATCATTCATTTTTCCATATCTAATGCGTCAATAGTGTAACGTGTTTTTAAAAAAATGTTGCTCAATTTTGTAAGCACTTTATTCTTTCAGCAAGTATTCAAGAAATTGTACAGTTATTTATGAAAATTGTATGCAGAATTACAAAATAATAAATATTGAAGTAATGAAAAAAGTCAATACGGTAAATGTTTGACTTTTCAAAACATGCCGTTCAACAATTCTGTGCGTACGTTATACTGACCAAAAATTAAAGAAAAAAAAAATGCTTCGTTATCCTCATCCTCATGTACGGATTACTATTCCATTATCATTACCTCCGAAGCTTATTCAAGGGTTTGTTTGTGTTGTGAGTTTTATATTTGATTCAGACAAAAAATATTTTTCTTCTCCAAAAGGGATTTCCTCTGCTTTTCTCGAGCTTTCGTGTACTTGTATCGTTTAATGTTGTTTTCCATTTTGTTTATTTTTTCCACAATGGGTACCGATGTAGAGATTTGTTTCTGCAAGAATTTCATGTATGTGGATTACAATTAATTCTACGTCCTCCCATAAAGATCGTTTAGTAATTTGTAAATAATTTAGAAAGGGAGACAAAATTTTGCCGGCCTTTCAATTGAGACAAAATATTAATCACCTTCCAAAAAAATTTTTTTGGAGTACGCCGTGTCGTACAAACATGATTTTAATGCCTTAATTTTTATTCCTTTCTTTAGGCCATCGTTTCTATGATAATAAATCAATTTCTTGTCTTCTTCTTCAGGAATGTTGCAGATTACAATTCGTTACACGTAGAGGAAGTCGATAGCGCGTTGCTGCAGTCTCGAAAAGATTGGGAGAGGTTCGAAAAAGGGAAAGATAATTCAGTCACGCTACGAAAGCACCCACGTCTCGTTCATGGTCGTTAGACACGATTCACCGATTTGGGATGGGGTCTTCGAGGAATACCCACTTTGTTCTAACATCGATTTCACTCTCCACAGCCTTGTACGAATTTTCCTTCTGAATTTCCAGCCCTGTCAGCATAATGTATCGCGAAATAGTGCAACGTGTCTTTCTTTTTATCATAACACCATAAAAGTTGAAATTGGAAATTAAGTGTGCGTTTGTAAGGGAATTTCGAGCCACGTTTTTGCTAGGACTAAAAAAGAATATTTTGGTTTTATTCCATCCTTTAAGCCGATTTTAATATGCAATGAAACCAATAGTGAAATATTCTCGAACTTTTCCAAGAGAAATATTTAAAATAGTATAGAAGCTTCATAAAAATGACTTTTACAATATTGTCGATGGATCTTGTGAAAAATAACACTTTGTGAAAGGTTCATGCAAAAATTTCTTTTTACGATAAAATTAATGCCAAATATATCTGCCATTTTCAAATAGACCTCACGGATACAAAAATTGAGGTATCGTCATGACCCTAACACGATTTATTTTCTTCGTTTTGGCGAAATCATTCAAACGCACCAAGAAATGATTAAACCGGCAATCCTAATAAAAAATTACGATCAATTGGAAATTTCGAGTTCTCGTTATTTAATTTAACTTATTACTTAAGGCTCAACACCGGTGAAAATTTCTTCGCCCAAAGAGACGCCTATAGGGCTATCATGCACCTCACTCCACTTATTGATTTATCGATTCTTCTAAGTAAATGCCTTTGAATATCAAAATGCCCGAAGCTTAGCCCAATTGTGCAATAATTTCGCACAATATATCAAAATTTGAGCAATTTATGTCGAGTATTTTGCGAGAAAATAGGTTTCAAAATTTTTGATTTCTGATCAAAATATTCCCGCCGATTACGACCCTGTACGTTTTATCTCGCTAAATTCAAAATGAAAAAAGGACGAAAGATTTTTTTGTTCAGACGCTTTTAATTTGTCTACACGTCAGCGGTTGATCAACCAGAATGGAGAAGTTGGTCCACCGACGTGATCCTCGATTTCTGGCACATCGGTCAGGACGCAGTTGCCTTTATCGTAACTTTGTTCCCGACATCATCAATCTCCTGGACGCGTAGCTACGTGTTTCCCGAATTTGGGGTCGTTCGCAGTTCAGATTCGCGACAAATTCGCTCATGTCAACGGAGATTGATGGAAAATCTGAAAGCAATTCAGGATAAATCTCGACACGTCGTACTAAATGAACCACAAGTCTACAATAGCTAAATGACAAAATCGTCTCAGTTCATTAATACTATTAGTTGAACAACATTTTCACATTGATTATTCATCTGATTTTCTCATGCTATCGCGAAACATATATTATCAAAGCTATCAGCTTTATTATCAAGCTTAAAAATCCAGTAATAACCAGATGGGACTTATTAAAGACCATAAAAACGTAATCCAGGTTACAAATTAAAAAAAATCTTTCGACGGAAAAAGTTTCCATTCAAAGCCCGAGTTGAAAATAACGAGCAATTAGCCCTCATTCTTATGGATCGAACTCCGGCCTTTGGTGAAACTTCAGTGGTCCTTTTTGCTACTTGCTCTACATAAAGGTTTTAAAAAATGAGATAACTAACTAAAATATCACTGTACCATTCGGTTTCGTCCTGGTTTGATTTATCGGTATGAGCCGATTTGCTGCTCTCAATTTCCTTCTCAAGACCTCGAAGTAGGGTAAATTTGCGTTTGTCTATACATAGCTTGAGTGGTACTCTCCACTTTAGTGGTTTTGGGTGGCCAAAGCCAAAGCGGAATTGAACATTAATCGAGTTAACCGCTAGTACATGAAAGTTACGACAAAAATCAATGTTCTCGAGTATCTTGCGAAAATGGATTTTGAATGATGATAAAACCGAAGAGGCATCAATATTTCTCTCTGAAAAATATGAAAGCGGCGCTATCTCGCCGGCCCAGTGTTTCAATGAAAATTTCAAATATATTTCAACAGGATAAAACTTCTTTCAAACGAAACTGATTGGTTCGTTTTTCTGAACTCACATAATTCCACATATTTTTCACAGCAATGCTAATTCTTTAAACACAACAAAAAAATCAATAACATTTTTCAATTATCATTAAGCAATAACATCAATACCAATCGAACTTTTATTCCATCCCTTCCCTTCTTTAAAAATTTTTACCCCATCGTGGAATATCCGAAATGTTCTCTTTAACCGACGTGTGGAGGAAAAGTTACCCTTTGTATCCCTCGGTACCCTATCTATCCCTCGGACCTCC
This sequence comes from Clistopyga incitator, assembly GCA_947507545.1. Classification (NCBI taxonomy): domain Eukaryota; kingdom Metazoa; phylum Arthropoda; class Insecta; order Hymenoptera; family Ichneumonidae; genus Clistopyga; species Clistopyga incitator. Next base: position 10,789,853 of record OX382176.1, read on the forward strand.
ATCTATGCTGGTACCCTTGGTACCGCTTCTGTCCTTCCTTCGGTACCCTCTGGATCCCGCGGAACCCTTGCGGTCCCTCGATACCCTCTCGCCATTTAACTACCGTGTCGATACCCCAATACCCACTCCATTCCTCGGAAAGTCCAATATCCCTTGGATCCCCATATCCTCTATTACACAATGAACTCTGAGGCTTTCTCTGACACCTCCCGTACCATCCAGACCACGTTCTATCCCTCGGTAGAACGGTCCCTTCCCTTCTTTAAAAAATTTTATCCCATCGTGGAATATCCGAAATGTTCTCTTTAACCGACGTATGGAGGAAAAGTTACCCTTTGTATCCCTCGGTACCCTATCTATCCCTCGGACCTCCATCTATGCTGGTTCCCTTGGTACCGCTTCTGTCCTTCCTTCGGTACCCTCTGGATCCCTCGGAACCCTTGCGGTCCCTCGATACCCTCTCGCCATTTAACTATCGTGTCGATACCCCAATACCCACTCCATTCCTCGGAAAGTCCAATATCCCTTGGATCCCCATATCCTCTATTACACAATGAACTCTGAGGCTTTCTCTGACACCTCCCCTACCATCCAGACCACATTCTATCCCTCGGTAGAACGGTCCCTTCCCTTCTTTAAAAAATTTTATCCCATCGTGGAATATCCGAAATGTTCTCTTTAACCGACGTGTGGAGGAAAAGTTACCCTTTGTATCCCTCGGTACCCTATCTATCCCTCGGACCTCCATCTATGCTGGTTCCCTTGGTACCGCTTCTGTCCTTCCTTCGGTACCCTCTGGATCCCTCGGAACCCTTGCGGTCCCTCGATACCCTCTCGCCATTTAACTATCGTGTCGATACCCCAATACCCACTCCATTCCTCGGAAAGTCCAATATCCCTTGGATCCCCATATCCTCTATTACACAATGAACTCTGAGGCTTTCTCTGACACCTCCCCTACCATCCAGACCACATTCTATCCCTCGGTAGAACGGTCCCTTCCCTTCTTTAAAAAATTTTATCCCATCGTGGAATATCCGAAATGTTCTCTTTAACCGACGTGTGGAGGAAAAGTTACCCTTTGTATCCCTCGGTACCCTATCTATCCCTCGGACCTCCATCTATGCTGGTTCCCTTGGTACCGCTTCTGTCCTTCCTTCGGTACCCTCTGGATCCCTCGGAACCCTTGCGGTCCCTCGATACCCTCTCGCCATTTAACTATCGTGTCGATACCCCAATACCCACTCCATTCCTCGGAAAGTCCAATATCCCTTGGATCCCCATATCCTCTATTACACAATGAACTCTGAGGCTTTCTCTGACACCTCCCCTACCATCCAGACCACATTCTATCCCTCGGTAGAACGGTCCCTTCCCTTCTTTAAAAAATTTTATCCCATCGTGGAATATCCGAAATGTTCTCTTTAACCGACGTGTGGAGGAAAAGTTACCCTTTGTATCCCTCGGTACCCTATCTATCCCTCGGACCTCCATCTATGCTGGTTCCCTTGGTATCGCTTCTGTCCTTCCTTCGGTACCCTCTGGATCCCTCGGAACCCTTGCGGTCTCTCGATACCCTCTCGCCATTTAACTATCGTGTCGATACCCCAATACCCACTCCATTCCTCGGAAAGTCCAATATCCCTTGGATCCCCATATCCTCTATTACACAATGAACTCTGAGGCTTTCTCTGACACCTCCCCTACCATCCAGACCACGTTCTATCCCTCGGTAGAACGATCCCGAGAGACCCTTACCCTGGCTTCAGGATCGCCTTCATACCCTTGGACAGAAGTAAAAGTTCGTTGTGGTATTGGGTTTCTTTGGAGTTCGATCTGTCGATGTGAGTCGATACGCCGCTCTCAATTTTCTACTTGAAATTCCGTATTATAGTAGGTATACGCGTTTATGTATAACGGAGCTTAAGTGGCACTATCAACTCTCCTGGCTTTGGGCTGAAACCGCTTTGGCTCGCGCACTCCTTCCCTATATCAAACGAGATTACCGATCGACCCTATAGACAAGTTATTACCTTTGGACCATCTCTGATATATCTCGTCCTCGCTCCGTTACGGCATATCTGGTTTCCTGTACCACTCTTACTCTGGACGCTCGCGGTGTACTATATCTGTGCGGAAGGGGTGAGTGAGAAGCACTCTCTCCGCTGCCGGCACGCCCACCCAAATTTATACGAAATTCTCACGCTGCTGGTACAGTTCGTGCGTACTTTTCTCAGCGTTAACTATATATATATATATATACATAATCCAGTATTGTATTCGCCGTTCGTCCGAGACGAGCTTGGGGTGGAATAATTTGGCAAACTCGTGCCGCGAGCCTACGGCTGCTCTTGTGAGCTAGTGGAACCAGAAACAGCGAGCAGCAGCAGCAGTCACTGTAGCGGTTGGCACAGTTTGATTTTTTTTTCACTTTGCATGTAAACAAATGGATATGCAAACGAGTATTTGTCTATTTTTTTTTTTTTTTCGTTTTAATAGCTTTATAATAAATGCTGATTGACATTAGGGGAAATCAAGTTTGCATATGCTACGACTAATTTCGTGTGTAATTTCGTTGCTTAAAAAGTTAGAACAGCCATTAGAAATATATATGTATCGTAACAAAGTAGATCTCGTTACTTATCTACCTGCGAGGGACGCCAACGCTTAAAACCAATCACCGTAAAGAATACTGGTCTCTACAAAAATTAGCCAATGAATATCTGCGACTCCAAACCCTTGAAGACGTTTCCTTCCCGATTCCGAAGGGAGGGAGCGAAAATTCAAGCGTTAAATTGTCTACAATTTTCGTCAGTCTTCAGCGACTTTCGGTCAAGTCAACATCTTAAATCTTTCCACACGCAACACTTGTATTTTTATCGTGATTATTATTGTTATTAAAGTTTTGTTGTCCACTATCACTGAATCCTCATTTTATTCACTTGTTTTTATACGAAACTAGTTGTAGTCGATTATTTTCTACTGCAACCCGTACTGTTTAACTTCGCCGCAACAGCGCACGGAATTTTACGACTTCCGTGGAAATATTCAAAATATATCGCGAGTTCGACCGTACAGTATATGTATATATATACTATACCGATACCTATATACATATTCATATATATCTTCCTATATTATAAAACATTTCACTTTCGCCGCCCCGCACAAGAATCGAGCATAGCAACTGTTGCCATGAAAACGCCAAGACAACGGTATGGTTGCTATATCTCTCAGTATTAAATATCCCGATGGAAACGCGTGGAGCATGCAAACCAGAATAACATCCTAGTATATATATATATATTAGGGGGGTCCTTAATTAATTCATCGTGGAATTTAATCACTGGAAAAATTTTCGAACTGGCATCGAAGCCCTACCACAATAAGTAAAAAATGTGCGGAATTTCCATTCTTTCGGTGCAATACTGCGGAAGGAAAAAAAAATAAGCTATAAAGTTCCAAAATTCGTATGCTAATCAAAGGGTGAAATTCGACAGCTTTGGGGAGGAATTGATCTACGAGGCTGGTTCTTCGGCTACTTTTTAAAAAATATATGTAGCTATTAATATTCAAACATACTTGTGATCTGTAGCTATGATTGGTCATTCTTAAATAAGTTGAAAAGCTTCATTAAATACGAATTGAAAAATTTATTGCGATTTGAGAAATTACAATAGCTCGAAATAAATGAATGCACTTGAAAATAAATAAATAATTACAAGCTCTATAAATGATGATTTGATGAAAATTTTGCATTGGCGAAATCTGTACCGTACAGTGCGTCGAAAGCTCGAAAGGTACAAAACGAATTTCGTTATACTGCTCTGATTCCATTTGTCGTGGGTGTGCTCACCTTGCAGTGTAAGACGCTTTGAGAGCTCTCAGCATTTCCTGGATTATTCACGAATCGCTGAACGAAAAGGACGATTCTGCATGTAAGGTAGCCCGCGTCGTATTTGAAATCGCAGTGATTCGTGTTGGTGAGCAAAAGACGAGAAGAGCATTTTACGGCGCCACTGGAGAGGCACTAAAGCTCCATGAATAACTAATTTATATTTCTCGGTAGGAAGCGCTTGTTCTTCGGATAATCGCTTGTTTTCTTTTATTCTGAGGGAGATCGAGAAAAGCCTTGCTTCCCGCACCATTCTTATTTTATTCATTGTCGAAACACCATAAGCTTCCGTACATACGCCCCTACATCCACTTCCACTGTCTACACCTAAAAGCACATCTGTTTACTCGACACAGGTACGTCCGTATGCAAACTTGAGCCTCTTCACGCGGCAATACTGCATAAGACCTTAAGGGTTAATACTTCCGCTGAAATTTCATTCAAATGAAATTAATTAAGACTTCAAGCATCGGTAGACGCATTATCAAATTACTCACTGATATTCATCATAAAATAGACTTTTTACCTTTGAGGATGAGTCGTAACATCGCCAACCACAAAGTTTCACTAGATCCGAAATTGAGTACTACCCGAGAAATCATAAATATTTTATAAATCCTTAATGATACGAGGAACGTGAACTCCAACGCGTGAAAATAAAAAAACGAATTACATTTGCGTACCTGCTTGAGAATCATTTAGGGTCGTCGTTGCATTACCAAAAGTTATAATTAATAACACTTGTCATTCCGAGACTTCGTAAAATTGTTAAAACTGTCTGATCTTCTATCAGGATTAGTGAGGACTTACTTCACCGGTAAATTAAGTAAAACTAAAGAATATCTGGTGAGAGTGGTCTCGGCAAGGAAATATGCAGAATAAACAGAGATAAACGAGGTGGATATTTTCAAAAGGGCACGGGAGTAGTCAATTAATTTCTCGGTAAGCGACTACTCCACAGATGGGGCTTCGAAAGCCGCTCAGTTCTTGCAAGAAAAGGACCTTGTTAAACTTTAAATTAGCGTCGAAGCCGTAGGCAGTCTGGCGAGATTTTCTTGTTCCTTGCGCATTGCCGGGAGAGACGAAAGATAGCTGATGAAAGGGACGAAGCCGACGAAGGTCATAAGGGAACAATGATGCAAGAAAAACTAGTGACAAGTTGAAATACGGATGAGAATCCGCAAGACGAGAGTTGGAAGTTCAAACGGAAATTGTCATGCCCACGGAAATGGAGAAAAATATTAAGCAAAGGGAAATTGAGAATCAAGATGCAAATGGCGATACCGTCAAAGGTAAAATCGGTATTACAGAGAATAATAATAATAAATATGCCGTTGATTTTATGTGCTGTCAGTGTCGTTCGATTCATTTTTACCGAATTAAAAAAAATGAAATGTCATCAATGATCAACATAATTTGTCATAGAGATTTTGCATTTTTTTGTAAATGGTGGAAACGGACGAAGTATACAGCTCAGCCTCTCATCAGCTTTTGTTATGTTCTCCTTATTCACGTAATGATTGACGAGCATTGTTGCGATCATACACTATTAACAATAACTAACGAGATCCCAATTAGTGATTTAATTGGGGTGCGATGCAGACACGCTCGACAGTCTGTTGCTTTCATGAGAACTATAAAGCTCACGAGCCGCAACTTCTGCATCGGTATCCAACAACACATTTCAAACCGATGTATTTGTCCTCTTTTTCAACTGTGCTCCTTTCAACTTTGAAACAGGGACACGAATATATCGCTCATGAACTCTGAATAAATATAATGCCCGATCATTAGCAACTCAGCAACGCTGTATTGTTGCCGATTCCACTTCCGGAAAATAGAAAAATGATCCGTAAGGTCGTATGAATACCGGCTTGTGGAATGTAATTATCAATGCGGTAACGAGAAACTGCGCTTTCCATCGCAAGCTCAACCTAGTAATTACAAAATCAAAGTATTAGCGTTCCAGATATAAATTATTCATTGAAATTTGAAACATTTTATAGAGGTGTGGAAAAATGTCTATTCTGTTCTAACAGATCTGCACGTTTTTCAAATTCGTTCATAATGTTAGTCGTGCACTGAGAAAACGGTATAGTTCTCACAACTAACTAACTGATAGCTACATGCAGTTCAGTTACAGGAGCTATGGGTATAGTTGTGGTAACAATACGAGATAGCTGTGGCAGCAATACAGTTGAAAAGCAGTGGTACTTCCGCCTTCTTTCTACCACCTCAACATTTGGAAACCTATTTTCTCCCAAAATACTAGGCAGAAAGAGCTCAAATTTTGATAGAATGTGCAGAAGTGTTGCAGTATTGGGCTAGTGTTTGGGTTTTTCGCTACTCAAAGCCGTTTATTCCGGAGAATCAAAACCAAAAAGGTGCGACAGAGATCCGTATAGCTCCCTCAGCTTTACGGATAGCTCCCAGAGCTATACGGTATTGCTCGTATGTACAAGGGAACTACGTTCAGTGGTGATGTTCCGCTGTGGTAGCTGAACAACAGCACGGCTGTGCCAACAATTCGGATGATAGTTACAACTGGATATCTAGTTAGAACAACAATGGACAATCATCTCTTATTACTTTTTTTCATAAGATCCAAGAACTGTTTACTACTATTTGGTTTAAAAAATTGTAAATGTAGATTTATATATAAACGGTACAGAAGAAATTCATTTTATTATCCCCTGAGTATGCTTATCAACCCGTATATCTGCGCCGTGTTAATTCATGCTATCCGAAGTAAGCACGCGCTCAAATTCTCTCTATTATATACCCAACATGTCAGGGAAATGAATAGCTGACGTGTATAACCCCGGGAGATTAATCTGACAAGGCACTCAAGAGCAAAGATAATTCATTTAGGGAGGGATATTAAATGGAGAAATACTGTATCTAGCTTAGATACGGGACGAGTCCCAAAAAGTTACCACGACTGAAAGCATGAAAATCAGAATTAAAATAGCTCCTGGTTCGACATTTCTTATGGTTTTCATAAACGTCTCATTATTAGCCGTTTTCAAGTGAGGGAAAAAAAAATGCAAAGTGTCCAACCAAAATTCTCGTTACGAAACTCAACTGGAAATTCAGCATTTATGAATCGCAGACGCAATATGACGACCCAAAATGCAAAAACTGTATTGACCTATTACAACAATTAAGTAAACCCGCTGCGAAATATTGGCCCAAACTTTCCATACACTTTTTCACGGATTATAAATTTCTTCGGCCCAATGAAACATAGGACGCCTTTTGTTTTTTCGAATCAGTCATTAACGCATGATTTTCATAGCATGAAAATTGTGAATTAAGCTTGTGTCACATAGAACGGACGTGAGTGTTGGCTCATGCGGTTACCTACGCTCATTCCGCAATATAATGGTGCTTGTACGGTTCACGCGGTGTGAAATTACAACGTCAGCTCTGCTCATGGTGTCCCGTCCCGTCACCGGAAACAAGGAGACGTCTCTCGGTCGCGCGTCACCGAGAGCTTCGTGCCAGAGATATAGTAAACGGTGGTGGCAAGAGTCTCTATACATACATGCTGGTCGTTCCTATCGTTCGTCGAAACGGATCGGGTGTAACGGGGAAACGCACCGCGACCCTCGTGTCCCAGTCCGTCATTTCCAAGCGCGTTGCTTGCTCCCACCATCATTTCTCCTTGACGAGAAGTCACAGAGGGTGAACTGCTGATTCCGTTTCACTACATCTTGAGGTTCCATCGAGTAACCAGAAACACGACAGAGTCGAGATATAGTCCGCGCCGCAGAGTGAACCACCAACGCACCGATGTTGTACGGAAGCAGTTCAATCGATAATCGGGGTCAACCGGTCAATACGCCCGATGACTCGCTGAGAGCTGAGCCGACTGCAAGCTCGTGGGATTTGACCTAAATTGAAATTTCTAGTTAGCTTAATTACGATCGGTCTGTCCGTCCCTCATGGTGTGTGCTACAAATGAGCGAAAACTATTTAAAAATAGAACAATATCGATACGGATACTTATTGGTGATTTGATCAAATTATTGTAACAATCTAACTGAAATTTCTGTCTGCAAATCCCGAGGAAATTCCTACGAATAATAAGCAGAAATGTAATTACCATATTCCTTTTGATCAGTATGCAAACATTAAATTTTTTAATAAAAAACACACACACACACACACACATACACACCAAATCTTTGTTTGCCTATAACTGGATCAGGAATTGCAACGAATACAAATTAATATTCGCTCTAGAAATTTGTTCCATAGTTATTGCTGTGGTCGAGCGTGCGTATATTTTGTCTCCTCTTCGTCACCGAAGCTCCCTGTGGAGACTAACGTGATTGAAAGGCAAAAGAACAAGTCGACAAAACCGTGACAGCACCTCGGACACGGATTTCTTCGGGGCGCTGCTTCCGGGTTCTCTCGAGTGAGAAAAAGCACGAGCTGAGGAGCGGAGGACACACGAGAACGAGAGGGAGCCAAAGACCAAGAGGCTCTCCCCTGTCTCACGGTCTCTCGAACAAGAGAGACCTGAAAAAGGATCTAGCCGCCTCTCGAGAAACACGTACGAATTCGAAGGGACTTTCTCAGCGTCTATCCATCCTATACGTGTTTACCAAGAGACAGAGTCGGTGAACAAGGCAGGGATTCAGGTATACGTTTGGAGGTTTGTACTACGTGCCGGGCTGATCGCAGCGCCTCGTGCAATTCCAAGGGACGACAAAATCGTGAACGACCTGATGCGCCATTGCGATTCGCCAGTTTCAAGCTATGTACAGTGGGGGGTGTACGTACAGGAGAGAAGAAGAGGCTAAGGACTTCCGGCGGATCTGAAATCCGGACGAGAATCACAACGACTCAGGAATCCAAATACGATCCGCCCGGTAACCAATCGGAAAACGCCTTCGACATAACATCTCCCTTTTTCTCGGAATTTCTCTTACTTCATCTTTTCACGTTTACTTTAATTTCCTTCTCCCCGAAAGAAGTAAAATTCCCTGGCGGACTTATTAGGATTCCAGTGGTAACTAATGCATACCGATGAATCAACACCTGACGGAGTTATTGGTTCGGCTACGTGCAAAGTGTCAAGTGGCACCGGGGTCGGTAACATGATGCTGAAGATGGTCTAATGTGTTTTCATGTCAACGTAACGGGGAACCCCTTCGTAAATAAATTTTCTTTACCCCTCGGGGGCAGGCAACAACTTCTTGCGATGTAATATATACAATATTTTTCGTACTTTCGACCAGCTATAAAGAAAAATAGTATACACTACACGGGCAGAAGTTTGAAAGCCCTGAACTGCGCTCCATGATGGCGCGCAGTGCAGTAATTTCAATCTTTCTGCCCTAATAGTGTAATATCCTATATTCACAAAGGAAACCATTTTCTACAGCTTCCGCTGCAAATCTCGGCAACGACAATCAGGGCATGCACGCTCTAAGTCCCAGTCAATCGCAGTTGAAGTGAAGATAAAAAAGAATTGAACTGTATTTCTAATAGGAATGCAATGATTGCACGTAGAAGCGTATACAAGGATTGCATAAAGCGAAAACCACAAAGTAGATGAATAATGATATTCGAAAATCTGCGTATCGTTTATTCTGCAAACGGTCCGGATGACATCGAAAGCGAAAATGTCTCGAGAAAGGGAACACGACAGTCATGGTAGTCCACGTGATTCGAAGCTCGGGCGAACGTCGCGGTTTGCTGTTTCGGAGTCCAACTCTCGCTACGCGCTGGAGAGTTTAACTATAAATTTACTAACATTACGGTGTGCCGGGGGTTGGTGGAATATTAGGGCAGAAGGAAGCGCGATAGGGAGACGTGAAACACAGGTGCTTTCTCTAGTGCCACTACGAAGACTATGTACGAGTCAGTGCTAACATGGCTTGCTGCTGATGCTCTGCTACATTGCACTCGTTCCGCTGGTGAACACAGGGATAAGACATGAAGGGCGATAGAGAAGTTGTGAGCCTTTGGAAGACAGTAAAAGCATGCATACGAGAAAATAGATGTGGGTTAAGATTAGCCAGATAGCAAAGCTGGTCTGGTTGAGATTGAGGGAACATCGGCACAGAATCCCTTTTAATGGAACCTTAGTTTGGTCCCTTCAGGCCCTTAATGCAATATCTTGCGGGCTTCTTCAACCTCTTGAAACCCTTTATGTCCATATTAATAGACATTTTTACGGAAAACTTCAATGGTCTTGGTATTCATAAAATTGGCACAAACAGAATTGAAACCAACATAGTTCTACATACGCGGGATCTCCTAGCCCTTGAGATCCAAGGAGCAAGAGATTCCAAGTAACATGGCTCGGGAATTGGAGCTCGAGCAATTAGAGATCCTGAGGGGAAAGGTCGAGGAAGATTCTGTCTCGAAGATTCGAGGTTCACGAAGGATTGCATAAAGCGAAGCGAAAAAGCATGCATACGAGAAAATAGATGTGGGTTAAGATTGACCAGATAGCAGAGCTGGTCTGGTTGAGATTGAGGGAACATCGGCACAGAATCCCTTTTAATGGAACCTTAGTTTGGTCCCTTCAGGCCCTTAATGCAATATCTTGCGGGCTTCTTCAACCTCTTGAAACCCTTTATGTCCATATTAATAGACATTTTTAAAAACTTCAATGGTCTTGGTATTCATAAAATTGGCACAAACACAATTGAAACCAACATACTTCTACATACGCGGGATCTCCTAGCCCTTAAGACCCAAGGAGCAAGAGATTCCAAGTAACATGGCTCGGGAATTGGAGCTCGAGCAATTAGAGCTCCTGAGGGGAAAGGTCGAGGAAGATTCTGTCTCGAAGATTCGAGGTTCACGAAGGATAGGAAGTCACGAAGGGTACTCGGGGGAAAGAGTGTACGGGAGAATTGAGTAAAATGGATCCGACAGAGCATTGCACCTGCGAGTAACTAACTTCCGCCTAAGATTTTCTGGTCGCTACATTTATTTGACTTCCTTCGAGATTCTAAATACCAAACGCCGTTCTCCACACTGCAGTAGCTTCAACTGCGATGAGTTTCGGTGGAAACCTTGAAGGGGTGAACTTACATGCTCTGAGGCTCTGAAACGAGCAAGGTTCGAAAATCCCCAACGCTTTCTCGCATGTTAGGGAAAAAAGGATAGACAACAAGTCGGTAGTTCGCCCGAGGCTGAACCTGCAATAGACCAAACATCGACCGGGTTCGTTCTTTGGTGCTTGAGGATCGTGGCTAACCGCCAGACTCAGTGGTTCCCCGTTTTAGACCCTTTAACATAAATGTTGTTGTACCATCTCGGAATATGTGGTGAACGTTCAGTCTTGATAAAGGCAAATTACGTTCGGGTGTGTGATCTCAACTGGCACGAAGCAAAACAATCCTTTCCGCTACCGTCGATGTATTATTTTTGGCTCGTTGAGAACCTGACCCAAAATCCTCCAGATTTAAATATTCCCGCTCGTGGATTATTCGCTGAAGCATCACCCTGCGAATTTATATCAAAGTCCCCTCGAGCTCTTCAGCAAAGTTGGGCTCACCCATGCTAAGTTTCTAGCCAAGTTGAAACGCCCACAGATTCTTTACAAATCGTGACCAAACTGTTCGATGCTATCGGAGCATTGCTAGATTACTAGAATTTCGTACCCGGACAGCCTATTTAATGTCGGTGTACTTAACCCACCGCGACTGGTTTCATCTTACGTAGCCAGAGGTTGTCATATTGTTATGCATAATGATATGCATATTATGCCCATGAAAAGTAATATACAATCCCCAAATATGATGGCAGGTTGCTGATTTATGTATTTTTTATTATGCCTAAAATTAATTAAAAATTTTATCTTATTCAATGTGATACACATTTTTTTTTAAGTGACACATCTAAAATTGTAGACTTTAAATAAATAAATAAAAATAGATAAAAAATTTTGATCTTTCGAAATTCGGGTAGCGTGAGAAATAATGTGCAATATAAACCGAAAATGTTTTGTCGGAGTCGAATATTATTACTAATTCCAAGAGAAATGTGTGAATAAAAAAATCGCCGTAAATTACAGAGCAGAAGTAAAAATGGTTCAGGATAACTCAAGCCTACCCCGTGGCTTTGTAGGTACTTCAATGCAGCTTTTGAGTGCGTGTGGCTTGACTCGTAAAAATAAGGGTTGCGTAATAAAAAAAAAAAAGAAAGAAAGGCGAGAAGCGAGCTTAACGAAATGTGAGAATGCCGAGTGAAAGCTGGGCAAAGAATATTGCGGAAATTGGATGACGCCTGAGCAACTAGAGGAATTGAGAACCACTGAAGGCGAGAGTAATTGAGCGGTCGTAAATTCCCCCGATCGACGCCCTACGATCTTTATTCTCAACCGCGGTTTCCCGAGACCAGGGATCGCGAATTAACTCCACTTTGCCGCACTTTCTCCTTCTTGCTTCGGGTGTATAACTTGAGAATTGGTTCGACGTTAATCTATTGATGTTTTCTGCGTTCAGGGGTTGGTTTCATTGGTTAGAGAAAATTAATGGATAAAAATAACTTGCCTTCCTCATTTCAAAGGAAGCTCGCGCCTGTTTTGTTTTACCGATACACTAAAAGTTATGGCAACTTCAAGACACATTTTCTGGATCACGTCATTCACGAATGAAAGTTGGTTAATCGGGTTAGAAAAATTCAAATATATAACGTGATTTGAAAATTCTTTGCTCACTACAAATGTAAAAGTATTTTAATGAAGAGGTTAATTAATGATAAAGCAAATAGAAAAAGAATCTAAAAAAAGCAATTTTGAAAAAATGAAAAAATTCGAACACCAGAAAAAAATCGATAGTCGATGAATCTAAAAAAAAGTTATGACTATTTTGAAATTCTGAATTTTGGCAACACTGACTACAGATCTAACAAATTTGACTTCAACGATCCAAAAATTCTATAGATAAACCTGACCAACCCGAAAAAGCGGATTTTTTATGACGATTTTCAATAAGGAAAACATTTTTAGGGATCCGCTACAAATATTTTTATACCAAAATTCGTAAGGAAAACCTGATTAATCGTTTTTGGGTTAGTCAACAGTCCTTATAATTTCTGTCAACCGCGCTACGTGTATCCACTTGACTTGAAAATGTTTCTCGTTCATTTTTAACATGAGCCAATAAGACTTACGAGATAATTGGGTCTCGAGGAAATCCGCGCTACGTGTCCGGGTGAGTCGAAAATGTTTCTCGTTAATCCGATGGTTTGGACTGTTCTTCAAAAAGACGGAAAAACTTTTTCCATTTCCTTCTCTCTGGTTCCTTTATAGTCTCGTTCATGACTCACGGTCTTCACTCGTTTTGCTCTAGTTTCGTCAATTTTACTAGGGAATAACGCGTTCCTCTCTGTGTGTCTTTCTTCCTTCATTCCATTCTTCTCCTGGTCTTGTGCTCAGCGGGAAAAGCAGAGATTCAAGCTATAATAAGAAAGTCGAGGTTGGTCCTGATAGACCAGACGAGGAACGACGTCGTGAAATTTCTCGCACGGCGCGTCACTCTTTTCCCCTGTGGAAGTGCATTCACGAAAAACTCATCGTTGTGGAACCCGCAAGTGTTGGCAAGGCCTGAGAAAAGTATGGAACCTCGTTCTTGGAGATTTCTCGCAATTGCTGTCGCACCTCTACGGAGCGTACGTGCTTCCACGATCAGCTTCGTTGATCTATTCTTGACGGGAGAACGGTATTCGCGTTGAAGGAAATAAAACTAGATGAGAGAAGGTTGCAATTGCATCTACATGTAGACGTCCGCGTTGGCAATCTCATTGGATGAAATAAAATCACGTACGTTCGTGTGTTTCGTGGGAGATCAAAAAAACTTTGTCAATAATGTAGAAAATGGGGAAAACTGGAAACTTGGTATATTTATCCCATTTACCTGAAGTGAAATAACCGCGGTGTCACGAATAGCCGTAATACCCATTTCCTTCTTTTTAGCCTTGGGGTAAATGACAATTGTATCACACGATGTATATGCTCCATGTGACAGTAAAAAAGACGCGGAGATTTAAACCACAATGAAAAATAAGTTCGAATTGAATCCCATTATCCATCTTGGACTGCGAAAGCTCTATCCGACACTTTCCAGGACTGGTCCTGACCTCCCGAAATTCCGTCCGGAACTATCCAGAACCAAACCTGGACTGGGAAAGCTCCATTCGAGTCAATCCAGAACTGATCATGATCTGCCCAAAGTCCGACTGGAACTGTACAGACCCAGTTCTAGACTGCGAAAGCTCAATCTGGTGATATCTGGAACCACCCCTGAACTGCCTAGGTTCCACCGTGGTTTCACTTTTCTACCCGAGTGACGTTCGTCTGTTCAAAACGGTCTAACCCGGTTCTTTTTCTTTTAATCCGCTTTTTTTAAAGAGATTTCGTTGTGGTTACTGGCAGTAATGGAAGGTAATTAAAAAACCCGAAGGCTCTCCAGTCCAGTAATCTGTAACAGGGATCAAAAAATTGCGAAGAGGGAAAAAAGGATAGCGAGCCTCGTGCATGCGGACGCAAGTGAAAAGCAAAGCAAGGAGACATCGAGAGAGAGAGAGAGAGAGAGAGAGTTTCTGGAACGCGGGAGATACTCCAATCCCAAGCTGCCCGTCTGACCCGCAACGAAATGCTCTACTGAGCATTTGTTTCAGCCACAAAGCCTCCTAGATGGCTTCTGTGCGTTCGTCTATCCGTCTCCAAACATCCGCGAGACTCGCGCGTACTCCATCCGTTAGCGTATGCTTGTTCAGGCGGTTCGTAATGAGCCTTCCGGCAGTTGCAGGGGCTACGCTTGTAAATCGTCCGATATACCTACTTTGGTGTCACTGCGCTACCCTTCATTTCCGCGAAAACTTTACAAACCCATGTCTCTCTCCGAGGGCGCAACACGAGATGGAATAACATGTTCTGCCCAAAGTTTTCACCAGATCTGTTTTCACGGGATTTCACTATGTTTTGGATACATGCTCTGCATTCAGTCTTTTGATAGCATTCGGAAAATTAGACGCGTTAGCCGTGATATTTATGGTGAAACTGAAAAGCGAAATTTAGATGATGTGTCGTGAGGAGTGGAAAGAAGGCTTTGAAACTAAACTACGCATGCACCAACATCGAAAGTTTGTGGTATGAATGCCACGTTTACCCGACGATAGAATAGACTGCGAACTCACGACAGTCCAAAACAAAATCTTGCCGTCAAAATTCTCTACGTATGGAAAGACTAAATTGCTGAAGGGTCAAAACGCACGAACATAAATTCCATTCTGGACGCCTCATCTTTTCTACGTGCTCGCAATTACATTTTCTTACCAAAGACGGATTTATCCCCGTCTTATGATGTCAAAAGGACGTGGTTTATTTTGATTTGATCGTTTCAGCTGGACTGGAAACAGTTTTACAATTATTTTGATGTATGGCCTTCACTTAATTCAAAGAGTTGCTCTCCATATAATTCTTGTTATCCAAAATACCTTTTCTCTTCTTTCCATACCGATCACATAACAATCATTGATCTCCAAAGAGCCTTAGATCAAGTTGCTCAATCACTGTTATAAAAAAAATCATTTTTCGTAGAAGCTTCACTTTATAGACATGATTTCGTTGATTTTTTACGATTCTCATCAGTCCTTCACCAACACCGCAACCCGATGACTCCGGTGATGTAATAAAACTGGGTAAATTTGTTCCTTTACTTACGTTACGTTACTTCGAAGATAGGAATCCTGTGCATTTAACTGTTCCATATGGAAAATTCGAACTATATGCTGCTGTTGAGTGTGCGTTATATTTTCACATGAAGAATATTATGGTTGAGATGATAGACGACAAGCAGAACATGAAATGGGAAGTCGTTTCTTCGAAATCAAAGGGACAATTCACGGCACCATTTTCCGTCATGGAAAACTGAAGAATCGTTGGGTTCTATGTAGTGACGGTGACGATACACTCATGGCGATCGATCGGATAAAGAGGAACTGCGAGAACGTATTCCGGGTGCGTTTATGTCCGTGTTTTTTATAACTTCATCTACACAATATACATGTATGTATGTGAATATACAATAGGTTGTAGGTGTTGAACACAGTCTCGGTACAAGTGCACGAAAGCGACAGCGCACACAATCCTGGATGCAGACAATACCGGAAGGTCGTTGGAGAGTCGCGTACGAGGCACCTGGATATTGGATTCATAAACCCGTAACGGTTCGCCGACGAGCGCATCATAAACGATAGGTGAATGCGAGAAATGAACTCGTTGTTGAGGAAAGGTTCGAAAGAGACGGAAGATTTGAAGACCATCAAGATTTCATATTTGGCAATAAAAGCCGCATTTCTATACCCTCAAGTCTCTCCTTTCCTCCACCTCATCTCTACACTCTTCGAAATGCAAATAATCTTAATATCAAAAACGATATTAGATTTACGAGTCGGATATATGAATTCCACGTTAGCATAGTTTTATCGTTGAATCAAGAACGGTGTATCAACTTTACGACAAATTTTAATATACCGACACTGTATCTGTCAATAATGAGGCAGATGAAAATTAATATCCGGTATACATGCATCCGAGCTTTGTAACCGGTATACTAATTTTTAAATAAAATAAAACATATTTACAATGTGATTCTATCTGTGGCTTAATTTTTTCGCTCTTCGTGTTTCAATCTTTGAATTTTGGTTCGTTACGTCATGACGAAATTACGGTCACGCAAACTTTACTATTAAGGTACCTCGTCTCCAACGTCAAACATGACAATCTGTTCGAGAATTCCAAGTCTCGATTCATCGATAACGAACAATGATGATCCCAAGTTGAAGGTCCGTTTATCGCTTTCCGCTCTAACCCCGTTCGCTCTATCCTCTTGAAGGCTCTATTCCATTGCAGATGGATTAATTACGCGGAGATCGTAATATTGGCCCACGAGACCATCAGATTCCTCGCTTCAGAGCTGTCGAGAGAAGGCGATGGAAAAAACCCATCGGGGTTCGAAGGTTCATGCGGACTCGTCCCATTTCCCGAAGAAGAACGATGTTTCCTCTGACAGGATGTGTAGGACATATAAATACATATGTACATATAGATATCCACAAGCGGTATGTGAAAGGTTGATGGCCCGAGAGAGAGAGAGAGAGAGAAAGCTATTTCAAAAATCGACCGATACACTTCTGTCGCCCATGTCCAAACGAGAGATGCACATGTCGCAGCAGGAAATTCGTCGGGTATTGGTGATATATGGAAAAACGCATAAAAATCTCCTAAAGGATAGAATGAGATGAAGTTCTTGGGGTGAGAAACGGGCGGGCCGGGGGGGGGGGGGGGGGGGGACTCGAAGCATGTATGGTCTTCGAATAAAGATATCTATATAGGGGTCTTTTCGTTTTCGCATATAGAAGCAAACGTCCCTGGAGACGTTGCCGACCCGTACGTGGATCTTGAATGCTCCGGGGGTTGGAGAAGACCTGAAATTCAATGAGATTTGACTGTTCGCCTCCAGGGCGCTGGTGAAACCAGCCACAAGAATGACTCTTGGGAAATGGGTACGGATGGAGAACGTCCCATAATAGGCGTACACACACTACAAGAAAGAAATCGCCCTCTGCTCTGAACAAAGCGAGCCCGATTATTATGAAATTAGAGGCGTGCCGGTGTGTCTCATCCTTCTGTTTTACTAACCGTTGGTTAGCTTGATGCATGGTGAACAATGGTAGGATTTTGTGACCAACAAGAATGGCACAATATTCTCCGGGAAAATTTACTTTGCTTCGACGAATCGGGGAAGAGTGATGGTTTCGACTTACATAACAGGAAAATGTGAAGAAAAAAATGTTCTAGTGAAAATATGTCTTAGAGATGAACTCCAGATGATGAAAGTAACATTATTGCTTCGATGATCGATGCCGAAAGAACGGGTAGTGAAATCGAATGATTGTTTGGGTCATAGATAATAGAGATTTTTTTTTCTTTTTTCCTTTTAGACACTGAGCTCAATTGAATTTCGAATGATAATGGCATATGCATACCGTAAGATGCCCTGCATATTCTATTTCTGTAAAGAACAAAACCCATGTGGTTATTACGAAATGCCTGTGGGTCCCATACTTGCCTTCTACTGGCTCTTTGCTAGCCAAACGCATGGAGAACAATGGGAAAGTGGCGTAACCACCGAATACTTGATCCATACTCGATTACCTGAAAGGACAAAGCATATGAGATTATTATTAAATACCTGAGTGTCCCATGTTTTCCTTCCACTCGCTCGGTGCTAGCCAAATGCATGGTGAACTATGGCAAAATGCCGTAACTACCAATTGATTGTTCCGTACTACACAGCACTGGGATTTCAAAAAGCTGTCATAGTTGTCAAAATTTTTCTTAAATATGTCTTTTACTAGACCACCAGACGTTTGTGCGATATGGGGAAAGGAGGAGGGAGAGTGGGGTGAACTCCAAGTAATAAAAGATACATTATTGTATCGTTGATCTACTTAATCGGTTAGGTTGACAAATCCAGTCGATTGATTAGCTAATGGTTTGTTTTGTCAGTCGGACATATATGGCAACTTAACCGTTTGGTTGATCTCACCGACCATTTATTAATGAATTCATTTTTGCATTGAGTCAACCAATCAATTGCTTGTGTCGAGAAGAAAGTTGGTTGTTTCGATCAATCGATTGGCTGGAACGAATATTTATTCGATTGGGTCAACTAATCATCTGTTTGTATAATACATTGGATTGACTGAACGAAAGAGTCAATCGATTCGATCATACATTCAACCGGTTGGATCGTACGAGTCAATTTTTATTAACATTTCAACGCTGCTCATTCGTCGTTGAAGATGTTGTTTACGGTGTGACGAGGCATTGCAAATTGGATCTTCGGGTAAACGGGCACGAATACACGCCAAAAACGAATCGACAGGTAAGAGAGAGAGAGAGAGAGAGATAGAGAAAAGAAAGATAGATACGTGCACGAAGAGAGCGGATTGAGAGATAAAACCGAGAAATGAGAACACGTAGCTTGTTACGAGTTGTTTATCCAGTGTGACGTAGCTGGTGGATACGTGGCTGAGCTTAGACCGAATACGGAAAATTTGGTGGGCCATTCGCCCACCCTTCTCCACTGTACTCTTACCTCATTTCGTTCTCCGAGTTTTTTCTATTTTTACGCTCTTTCTCTTCGTCTCTGTCGCACGTATGAACTATGTTCGTTTCGAGTTGGCTGATGGCATCCCAACATACCAATTCGATCGTCGTCTTCGTGTATGTTGAACTACGTGATGCTACCCATTCTTGTTAAGATGTTGCACTGCTATACTGAGTGGAAAATTTTCGACCTGTGTTACTATTGGCGATTGTTGAAAAATCTTTCTTCACCGACAAATTTGGCATTCTAGAAAAAGCGAGGAAGAGGAAAAATTTATTTCCGATACCCACAAGAGCTTCGAAATCAAAATTTCACCGGAAATGCAATTTCCAAATTCTTTATTCCAATTTTTGAAAAAATATGTAATCCCAATAGGATGGAGAATGAAATCTGGAAATGTTCACGGAAAGTAATCTCGAGCAGTAGTCCCATTAATTAATACAAAATCCTAAGTATAGTAACTTGACCTCTTTTTATTCAACGTAGAACGTCAATTTCTAGAACAACGCTCCTTCTCTCGCAGCTCTTGGAATACGAAGCCGAGCGTGTAATTCGATAAATGCGGTCGATATATACAGTGAAGCTCCTGGATAAACTCGAGACGATCCAGAAAATTAACTCTAAGAAAGAGCGTTGGAAAATAAAACGAGACGAAAAAAAGGGCTTCAAAAATGGAGCAGCCAACAAGTATATATTTAAAGAGAGAACGTGATATACCGGAAAATATCAGCGCTGTGTGCTCCGGTAAATATCGATTGGAGGGTAATTTAATTGGAGTCTTGAGCCTCCAGTGATTTGCTTAAACGGCTGTCAATAGATATTGATAGTGGTGAATCAGTCTGTTCTTTCAGAGGGGAGGACCAGGAACAATAAACGAAAGTTGGGAGAATTCGGAAAATAGAGGAAATTGGAAAATCGAGACAGATTCCGGACGAAAGCTTGGGGAAAAAAAAAAAAAGGATTCTGTTTCGCTCTGTCAGTGGCACAGTGACAGAATAGAAAATGCGTGAGCCTGTGAACGATAAAATGGAAAGAAAAAAAAAACTGCGTTGGAAGAGCACGACGAATAAATCAACTTTTTTTTTTTGTTTTTTTTTTTTTTTAATGCCATTTGGTAAAATCGTCGGACGCAGATCGTCGTCAAGCGGATTTCTTCCTCCTGACCCTCTTGCGACCTCGTCAAATCTCTGCGAAACGAGCGTTCGCATTTGATTCGCAGTCCGCTATTCTCGTTATCCGCAAACTCCAAAAAAGTGCGATAGTTAAAACTCAATTATTGTCCATTGGGGCGCGAGAGAAAGCTGAACGTTTTAACGAACTCACACGAGGGTTATTGAGAAATGTCAGAGTCCATTAAGAGGGATCATCGAGTGAGCCAATATTGTAGATTTTTTTCCCAGCACAGTGTGATGATACATTTTGGAAGGATTTTATAGTCTGAATATTCAACTCAATTTTCAACTCAAATATCAAATAACATTTAAAATTCAATCTTAATCAGAGGACTTAACACTGAGCCACTTGGAACCTCTCGCATGTTTAACGTGCGTTAATAATCTTTTTTGTCAAGTGAGAACGCGAGTTCTCTTTTTATCAGAATTGCAAGTCCCTCATTATTTCATTTCGTGGACTTGTATAACCATTGTTACAAAATAATTATCTGCAGTTTGTATTTCAATATTCACAGTTTTCCGTGATTGCTAAAACCATTCACAATATTTGGTGGTAAAATACCACTAAAACTGGGCCATATCGTGAAAGGAATTGACGACAGAAACGACCATTCGGTATTTCGTGCATTTTACACTACGAATAAGAAAAAAATGCAATAATTCGTTCAACCGAATGAGGTCAAATAAATGTTTTATTGGTCCACAAAAAAGCGGATATTCGTCAGCCACGTCCGGGGTTTTTTCGGTAAACGTACCAATCTCTTTTCTCAGCGTATCGACACTAATCGGTACAGCATCACACAGTCATCTTCACTTGACTGATTCGCAATTTCCTGCTACCAATAGTATTCAGCGGTATGACGTCATTTATTGTGGATACATTTGCCGCTGCCGAAACCCAGAGAGAAACAGCCCCCAAATTGTGTCTATATACATATATGTACAACGGAACAGTATGTAGTTCAAAGCTCACAGTCAGAGATTCCGACGAGTCTTTGAGCTTTTTCGCCATTTTTTTCACACTCCTCCAACTTTATTTCACCCTTTCGTTTACGAACTCGCCATGTGCATTCGTTTGAACGCAGTGTCGCAAAAAAAGAAAGCCGTAGCTTCTCTTGCCGGCAGTACACCCGTTCTATTTACCAACATTGTAATATCTCAGGCTCTGTACACTTATCGTTCGTATCGTTGGATACAAGCACTGGTTTACAAGTCGGTTACAGCACAACCCTTCCAGTTGAACAGCGTCCAACCCCCGCCACCCCCCACCCCCCACCCCGGCCTTCATTGGCGCCTTTTCAACGCATGTAGAAGACGTGCAGCCTCATATCATTTTCTTCATCTTCTTTTTGTTTTCACGTTTTTTAGCATTTAGCCAACCCGCGAACTTTGAACTCGTACGGTAAGCGACTTTTATTTTCTTTTTCTTTGGTGGAGGAGAGTCAAGATGTGCGTGTATACGTATAGAAATGACGATAAAGTGCCATTTTGTTTTTAAATTTTATGGAAAATAAATACGCCCTTCATCCCACACCCGAGTAAAACTTGAGGTGGAAAAATAGAAGCGAGTTGTAACCATCTCAGAGGAACCGTTATAATAACTTGGGTTTTAACACTTTTTACTTCAGAGATGTATCGCACTGTACTTAGGGGAATAACTAATTCTCCACGGGTTTGCCTTACACTTTTTTATCCCTCCAGCTTATATAAACTTTGCTCGGTGTTGCTGGCTATAATTGTGTATTCTTTTTTATGCTATATAAACATTGTTCTCGCAGTAGACTCGCCTGATTGGCTACTGCATATGCATACTTCAAGAGCATTAAGAGTTTAAGAGCGACGAGAGTAATATTTGTTAAGAATTATAGTTAAGAATAAAGGAATTATTTATCCAATGACTCTTTTCACATTTCACTGACACGATTTATGTGATATTAAGATATCATAATTTTTGGAAACTTGAATTAATCAATGAAAAAGAAGAAATCTGAGTTTATTGATTCGGATAATGTGGTGCAATATAATTGCGTTTATTGATTTAAGACAATGCCTGAGATATTTTTATTCAATTTATCGTTTCACGAAATGTAGTGAAGTAAAATGTAATTTATCGATTACTCGTATATTGATGCCAAGGAAAAGTATTATCGAAAATGTTGGATGAAGTATGTGTAATAAACTATTCTTTTCACAGCGAAGTCTGTGTATTTACAGGGATGTTTTCAAATCCAATGCGCATGTTCCAATTGTTGCAACGCATTGCAACAGAAGCTAAATTTTCACGTACGTCGAATTCTCTAACGAACAGAGAAATATCGAACATGCACAGAAAAAAATCGACAGTCTCGTCACGCGAACAATCACAGTAGACAGTAAAATTGCTCTCAATAACTGCTGAGAATTTAGTGGAAACTGATACCCATAAAACCGTCATAATGAATAATAGTTGAATCTCTATTCGGATGTGGTCGACGAAAAACAAAACGTTTGCATTTTTTTCAAATTTCGGCCTGTCATCTCGCACTCTAAGAAATCGATGTGATTTAACAAGAAAGTTGTTAAAAATTCTCATTTTGAGGAAACATCCGATTTCCCGTACTATCAAAATTTTTATTCTGAACATATTTGGACATAATTTTATAGTAATACGAAAATGTGTCCAATTATGAGAGTAATTAGCGAGGATTCGAAAAAAAAGTGGCCGAGTTGATAGAGGATATCTCATTCTCTATCATTTCAGTCACTTTTTCGGAAAATTTTTCAGATTAATAGTGTACTATGAATTTTTTACGACGTAATATTAAAGGTGACCATCACTTCAATGGAACATCATGCAAAGTCTTATATTCTGAAGTACTGGAAGCTCGTCGGCTATTTTATGTTATCTTAGTATGTATTTGTATATGAAAGAATATATAGATGATGCACATGACAAAGTATATTGGTTGTGTACTGCGCAGGATATTTTTTTTTACATTCACCACGCTCGATATTCGTAGCTCCTTGGCATATCTACTTTTTGGTCCTTATATTTTTAAGGACATACATTATTTGAGAAAGAGTAAGTGACAACTAGCCATAGGCCCCAAAAATCACCACGTCGATTAATAAAATTTTCAATAATTAACTCAAATAAAAGTAGTGCAATGTGAATTACATGATCTAAAAATGTTCTACGATTTTTAGGCCTCATTGGTATTGAAATAAAAATGCATCAACTAAATTTATGTGCATTAACTTTGTCACACAAAAAATCGAAAAAGTGTTTGTGTGAATATGCGTGAGAGTGTCTGTTGATGTGTTTGTAAAAGTGTCGCAATAATGACCATAAGGATGCCGATGTGAGTATGTGGGAGAGGGACTACGTTCATCTACTCTTTAATTATTTTTACGTATTGTATTCAACCTAATTCGGATATAAATAAAATCAATATAAAACATCCAAATTCAGGTCGAATGTTGACTTCATCCTCTTAAATTTTCTCATATATTTATTATCTATGGCAGCTCTACAATTTATAGCGAAAAATCAATAAATGAAAAACACGCATAATAAGTTCTTGATGGATATAGCGCGATAAAGGTTAAGAAGTAAATTGATTCTCAAGTTATAATGAAAGAAATATTAATAGAAAGCTGAAAAGCAAAAGGACGAAGACAGCCGAAACCCTATCGTAGAGATCGATGGCTTCCTCGATTTTCACGTCCTTGGCTACAACAACGTAGTGGCCAAGGCTCCTCTGGCTCAGTTTTTCATTTCGTCTCTTTTTTTTTCTTTCATCCCATTCTCATTTTCCGTCACACTCCTCTCATACTTTCTTCGTCGCTGAAGTGTTGTTCCATCTCCCGTCGGCCATTACGACGATGAAGAAGAAAATGCGTACATGAAAAATTTTCCTAAGCAACTTTTTCGTGGTTCCATCGATACCCATTCGTTTTGTCACGATCAATTCACAGCCCGAAGTGCTTGAAGTTGCTCTGTACCGCCACTGCTAATGCCGCTGGCATCATTGCAGTGGTAGATCACTACTGGCAATGCTTATACTGGGCCGGTACAGTAAACATCACTAGCTGAACTGAACATCTGCTGACCGGCGTACAATGTCAAGCTCTGGTCAAACAGCTATTGTGTCAAGCCAGGTCCTAGTGTAATTTCGTCTTTGGACCATATACGAATTGCATCTCGTGAAACCTGCAGCTCTCATTAGCGACGAACTGTACAGACCCTGTGGACTCATCAAATAGACAATTGTCTTAACACGAATGTTAAGTGTCTTACACGTTATTCGGGGCTAGTCAGCGTCTCTATCATCGCAAATACCTAATTTAAGGAGGGACAGCAGCAGGTAATTTTTATTTATTCATTTCCAAGTTACGGTTAAATATAATTTTTTATATAAAATTTTTTACACATTTTAATAACCTTTATTTCTTGTCGTACGGAAGACGTGCTCCAACATCCGCGGTGTAACCACATGGGATTAAAAATATTCTGTAAGTAAAAATGCACAAAATGCTGGGAATAAATCTCCACCAATTTCGTTCGGTCAATGATTTCAGCAACATAGCTAATTACGTTGTAGACACAGAAACGACACTCGTGCTCGTGAGGTTCTCCAGAAAAAAAATATCTAAAAAATATAACCGTGTTTTACTTCTTACAGGCGTATATCGAATATATAACGCTCTGTGTACATAGTAAAGAGAATCTGGTTCACGAGCGCGACGTCGTCGTGGCTCCACAAGTTGTCGAGCAACCAGCAGAATATACGGCCTAGCATATTATTACCTGTGACGCTAATACCTTCAGATTCGTCCGATTAAAGTGCAGTACATTACCAGAAAAAAGTTTCATACAATTGAAAGTTAAATATATCAGTACAAGTGAAAGACTCAAAAAGAAAAAATCAAAATCATGGAATTGATCATGAATATCGAATTTAAATAACAGAAAGTCGTGAATTCTTATAATATTTTTAAGAAAAGTACATTTTTACGCACAACAAGATTTCCCAAAAACAGCCTTAAAAAATTCTCGCAATCAAGAACAAAAAATAATAATGGAAACGCAGCAATAATTGATTCAACTCGACAGAACCTCAAGTTCGCTTTAATATATTTATTTTATTATTACAAATGCAACAATGACTTTCTGAACTGAAAATCACTCCTTTTATTATTGCATATCTAGCAAATTGAACTTCTTCCATAGAATTTAACTTTCGCTTGGGACTGTACGCGATACTTAGCTCTTAACGTTCACGGTAAGTACCTAAATAGGATATTAACAATTAATTCCCCGCGTCCTCACATTCGCTCTGTGATTAACATGTACATTTTTTTACTGATCCCGAGAGAACATGAGCACTCTAAAGTATTAATCTAAGCTGCTATATATATTTGTTAGAGGGTTTAAAAACTCAGCGACGCGTACACAGGAGGTCGAGATGTGCCAGTGGGAATATTCATACGTCATCGACTTTTAGTTCTCGTTTGCACAGCGGAGGCATAAAGCCGATGAGCATAGCGAACTGTGTGGCAACCCTCGTCCTCTTTTAGTGCGGTTCACTGAGCGGCGATGCCGCCGCGGTCCCGAGGTGGTGCAGGCGGATGAGGAAGGGATGCGGTTACGCCGGCACGTATTAAATCATACCTGCCGCCCACGTTCCGCGACGACAGTGCTCAAATGCCTGTTACTCGGGAGCTCCTGCGAATCGGACGATGCACGGGGCCATTAATTTTCATTAGCCAACGACGAAATTCCTCGGAACTCTGAAGCCTGTGGCAAAAGGCTTTATTGTAACGCCAAGATGAGCGATACACCGAAATTCTGATTGTAGCGCTTGTTATCATTTGCAAGTGAATAATATGTGCATGTCCTGCTGGACTGTGGATCGATCACACTTGATTAACGGTAGACGGGGAAGAATTAACAAAAGAATCCGTGTCGTGTGCTATACTTTTATTTTTATTTTTATTACCATTATCGCGCCGTTATTAATATACTCAATATCTATGGGAACCGATCTATAAAAGGTATATTTGAAAACATTATAGACTGTAGTCGCATATAAAAATAGTTATTTATTATAATTTTTTATGAAATTTTCTTCCACAGCTATCATTGATGTCTCAACCTTTTCCATGGCCATCTGGTAACAATATTGAACGCCTACTGGCGGACTTCGAACTTTATGCAAATCCAATTATATTTTGTAATCAGTGCCACAATGGGCGATATTGGTAGGATACTCAGCTGTTCGGGATAACCTACAGAGCTCAGTTGTCGGCAACATCGACAGGACTTCATTATACCTTGACTGCACGAACAGAGAGTTCTTTTTACCTTTGTCACTAGAATTAATACCACTCTGTCAATGAGAGAACTTCTCCACCGTTAGCACGGTTTAACAATGTTCACGGGAAACCTGTCCTTTTAATGGTACCTGTACCTGTAAATGGTACGTGTCGCCTTTGTGACTGAGGAATCCTGAGGAATTCTGAGAACCAATTACAATGATTAATCTGGAGCTATGCAGAAGCCGGAACATTTCTCAACCCTTCCATACTGGGTATGGGCCATCATCTATCTGGGTCTTCCGTTACCGCACGTTGATCGATGATTAATTTGAACGACATAAGCTGTCACCAATGTAGTTTAAGAGCATTCGCCTCGTACGGAATTACGAACACGTAAGCTTGCTCTTGAATCTTTGGCCTTTGAACCATTCCCCACGAGAATGCCACAGACTCTGTCAATATTCGCGTTTACACACAAGAATCGCGCGGTATGCCGAAGACACTAATATCAAGGTATCTGAGACTCGTGGTTACGACGACAACGATTCGTTTGTTGCACAGTTTCTAACTTCAATTCTCCACCTGATACACGCCCGTCCAATAGTTGGCTTGTGAAGGGCACTCCTCAGATCGATTTAATTGAATGGAAGAGACAATTGACAAAGGCTACGTGATGTTTGATGAATTTTGGTTCGATACGTACTGAGATCTATGTGTTATCACAGTAGATTGAAGTCCGGTAGAAAGTTACGTAGTTGTGCATGCGGGAGAGAGACAGCGCGGAATCGCCATCTAGCGGACAAATAGGTAAACTCCGAACTGCAGACGACAATTATTTTTTAAATAGCTGTAAAAAAGGTTTGAAAGTAGCAGAATTGAGAAGGATAGTGAACGTAGGAAATCATCATACTGGTAAAAAATAATTCATGAGTATGTTATTGAAAATTTTCGATCGGTTTTACGAATTCTGACACCAGAATGATCCAAAAATTATATACTTCAATACCATTTTAGAATGATTGAAAAAAATCCATGAGCGCGTAATTTCCGTATTATCGATTCTCTAATGGTTACGGTATTGCTATATCAATAATGGTACAGGATATGAGCACTACAGTGGCCGAAAGCTTTTGCATCACAATATCAATATCCGACAAATTTGGGTGACCACGTGAAACCGAGGGATATACGTGTTTCTATTTACTTCGTTTTGTGTTTTTGGCATTTCCGGTTGCAATAATATTATTTCCAACGTTACGAGTTACCCGATCATCGTCAATGAATGGTTACATGCGAAGCCTAGTAAAAAAAAGCCCGCTAAAATGCAGTCAAAAAGGCTGGTAGAATTATTTTAACGATGAACGAAAATCGTCAAAAAAGTTCGCCGCCTATGCGACTAATTAGCCGGATTACGAGGTGCTTAGTGCTTTGATGATGTGGAAAATTCCCAGCTTCGAATTCATTGAAGATGCCGCTTTTTTTAAATGAAAAAAGGGCCAATAAAAAACAACTCATTATATTCGGATTTAAAGCGTTTTTGTACGCGGTCGAAGGACGCTTGCGAACCATCACATCGCATTTTTCAAACGATGTTGTTTTTTACTATGTATTTTTATTTTGTTATCATCGCTGAAAGTTGAAACTCTCATTTGTCATTCAGTTTATGAATGCTTTTTATACTTAAATTCAGGACGCTTTTAATATATAAGTCACGCCGGTGGCAGATTAGAATCTCGACGTTGGAATTGGGGATTATGTATAATACGGAAAGGATCAAGAATGAAAAAGAATTATCTATATCGTTTAAATAAAAATAATCATTTTTATTGTGAATCGTCTTAATGTATTTTATTACAATACGCGCGAGAGACTTTGGAGATATTTCGTAGCTCCTCCACTCTCACATAGGGATTTTTAAAGTCTTCCCAAGATTTATTTACAATAGCCTCAAACTAGTATAATACAAATAAATATTATCGGGGTATTTTCCATTCAAACATTCGAAACATCTGGCAGATCTGCTTTGGAAAACAATTCTTCGATGATTCGTTGCGACTGTAAAGCAGGAAACATGTTGACTTTTTGCCACTTTTTCTCACACTCAAAAGTCCACACGCTCGGACAGTTAGCATACGCACAATACGAACGAACGAAAAATCAGAACTTTTCGATCGATCTGACGACACATTCACACGCAAATACTGTACAAGTTTTACTGTGGCTCTTTGCGATACCATTATCTATTCTCGCTCTCTCCCTCTCCGTCTCTTCAGTTTATTGATTAACAATCGATCTCTTGGCTCCCTTCGTAAGAATATGCAAAATGTACACTCAGAAAAGTCGTTGAAATCCTGACAACTATGAAATGAGAGCTATTAATTTCTAATTAATGTAAAAAAAATGTAATTACGGTAACTTTGAAATGGTCCAAGACATATTTATAGTTGCAGCAACTTTAGAATCATCGAAACTATATTTTTGTAATTACAAAAACCTTTAACGGAGCCACAATTATCTTTTAACAAAAATACATAACCACCATTTCAAAGTTACCCGATTTTTTTCACCGTGCAATCAATCTATTCCGATCCTATTTTCCACTCATACTTCTTGTCTTTCATTGAGTTAACACGCGAATCATCCTTCAGAAAACTAATACAAGTAGAAGGTACAGACGAAATTGCGGTACGTAATAATACTTAACTTCCGGTCCCGCGATCGAGCACACTCGGCGCGAATATTGCCCCGGCCCTTCATAACGTAATATGTATATGTTTCCGACAAGTAAATAAGCAATCGCTACGTATATACGCGTGTCTTCATAGATACTCAACATACCAACATCTTTATAAACTATCGAACACGCGCGCATCTTCTTGTTAACCAACCATTCACGAAGTAACTATCGTAAAATTATTATCATTTATACCATCGTATTACAACGACAGACATTATATATACATATATATATGTACATATTTTCTTCTTTTTTAATGCAATGAGATAATAACTCTGACGAGCCGCGTCATACTGCAGGGATCAAGTAATACGTTAAATCTCAAAACCAATACGCGAAAATTGGTCCTTCGATCGATTGAAAAATAATACGATCGCTTCTCACGTCCCAGTGACTCTGGTTATTTATCTAATCCGAGCTGATTGAAATTGCAAACAACCTCGAGCAATTGTACAACTGCAAGGACTTTTACAACTGTGAAATTGAGACCGTAGAACAAATGTTCACATTGAACATTGTGTAATCCCTTCAAAAAATAGTAGTATACTTGAGAATAAATTTTTCGTGATTTTGCTAAACGACTTTAGGTAATTATTACTGAGAATGGAACAGACTCAAATAATAATATCGTAAAATAATTTTGTGTCTCATACAATAGAAAAATTCATTCCTGCTCGATAACTTTTAGACTTTGCCTTGTGGTTATGTGAACTGATGCTTGACCTAATCTTTTAGTAAAAATAAATAAATGTATATTGAATAATCGAAAAAAGGCGGAAACAATTTATCCACTAGTATGCTTATTTTTCAATTCACGTACATAATCGAGAAGCGTCGCGGATGTCAAATGGTCAGTATCGATCCTGCGTCGGACAGATACAGAAAGAGGTGGAATGGATCAGCGTATTTATAGCGACATACGTACAGGAGTTCATGCAGTTTAAATAGGAGATAGAGGACGCTATCGGACGTAACATTAATGTATGTATGCGTATGTATACACGGTTGTTTGAAGGAATTTCAGTCGTTTTATTACGGCCGCTTCTGCAAGACAAGAGTACGTCTTCGGGGGAGATTCATACATCCGAACGGCAACCATTGCGGCGCAATCTCTACCATTTCTCTACTATATTTTTAGACCCGATTATAACGATTTTTTCAAACTATATTATTTATAACCGCGCACTGCGCCATATAATATGGATAACCATTCGGGATTTTGAACAGCAACGTGAAAATCGATTCCCACGAATTTCACTGCGTTTTTTTTTCTTCTTCTTCTTTTTCGTAACACCTTGTCGTTTTGTTTTTGTTCCTTCGTTGTCAAGTTTTTTTCGTGTATCTTTTCTTTTATGTTCCTGATTATTGGTTTACATTACCAGCTTCTTCGATTTCTCTCGAGAAACTTCTCGTGACTTCTCGAAACGCGGCCTGAATCTCGTTCGCGTTCAACATCAGCATCGTAGGTAACTAAGCGCGATCACGCGCCCCGCGCGCGCATTATTTATTACACCACAAAAACGGGATAGCGAAAGCACTGTCGCACTTCCGGCACGGCGCTATCGTCTGCGCTTTATTTCTCTACCTTCACATCCGGCAACTTCTTCGGTCACTTCGATTTCACAATCGACGCGTTGGCCTCTTACGTAAAATAGCGCGCCAGCAACGCGAGGATCAATGATATCGCTCCCGCGGTCCGGAAACCGAGACCTCTGCTTCCCGAATGGACATTGCACACCTCATGAGTGTAGGGCTCGCAGTGCATCTGAAGAAAATTGAAAAGAAAAAAAAGTTCGAGTTAAGTTGCTTCTCTAATATCACCTTTATCATTTTTACCTGAATCTATTTTTCGTTACTTTTTTCGAGAAATTATATAAAGTATTTTGTTTTTTATTTTTTTGGTTACTACATGACTGGCTAATATTAGCGATGTAATTATGAATTACATGTTGCCCGCATGTACAAACATAATATTTTTATTATTTTCATTAGTGTGAAATATATGTAATATTTAGGCTATCAATTGTTCAATAAATAGATCAAATAAATCAAATAATTTGATGTAAAAATAAAAGGAGGCTGCGTTTTTCACGATAAATCATTGATAGTTTCTATTAGAAAATATATTTTTTTAAACTCACGGTGAGTAAAGAATTAGACATTCTGTCGAGGAAATCTTTGGTGAATTTGGCAGTCTCCTCTCCGCACTTTCTCAGCACGGTGTGCTGAGAACAGTCGAGGTACTCTTGAAAAGCGCTGTAACAAAAAAGGAAAGAAAGATACATTAATAAACATGTCGTGAAATAGTGTAAGAATTTTAATTAGATACATCTGGGCCTTATATACGTAATGAGGTCGTACAGAGCGTCATTATCTGGCCTGCACACGTACGAGAATAGAAGGTGTTTATTTGTCCAATCGCGTGACGAGTTGTTTGCTATTGTACAATTGCACACAGGAGAATTATACGGAACTGGAAATAATAATAGGGATCTGCCCATGAATGAAAAAATGAAATGCCGGCTCCCATATCGTCTGGCGCACGGAAAAAGAAAAAAATCGAATATTCAGGATATGCAGTAGGAGTAAAAACGCACCTTTCCTGTGTTTTGCTGAGCCAGTAAATTATCTATCAGTATACCGAGAGCGAATTTTTTTTGCTGGACCAACAAATTTTTGTTTGCTATGTCAACAAGAAGGTTTTCTGGACTTACAAATAATATTCCAGGCTGGCAAAAATATTTCTTGCTCTACGTGCGATATATATATATATTTTTTTTCAACAGACATAAACACAAAATTTTACTTGTCCCATAGTTAAAAATGGTAATAACAGTATTACTAATTGAAGTTGACACATGAATAAATTTCAAGAAAACGTTTGTGCCAATCAAAACCGCGAAAAGTATCAATATTAAGGCTTCAATGAGCACACCATCGTAAAGTCAACACCAGCAGAATTCATCCCCGGGGATTTTTGCCAGCTCGGCAAAAAAAATTTGCTGTCGGTATATTATAAAAATTTTTATTTTCTCTGTCGAAAAAGACCGTGATACTGACTTCAATCAATACGAAATTGGGAATACAATGGAATATAATGAATTCAACAATCGACGATAAAAATGTAGAGATTGCTGTTTCGAATATTGATTTTGACACTCGGTTTTGGCCGTTGGAAAGTCCGACGGTTTATCGTCATATTCTGTCGACTCTGGGTCGACGCATCATGTCCGGAGTGCGCGGTGATGTGGAGAGAAAGTCGCTATCTTTCCGGAGACCGGGAAGTTGCCGGGTTGATGTGCCTGCTGCTCTTCCATTAGCTGTGCAGCGGAAAATACACGGGCATATATGTGAATGTATATAGTGGTGCTAGGGGCGAAATCCCACGTGGGAATCAGAGGTGGAAGGGGAAAAGAGAGATGGAATTCAACCTCGGTCGATGCTAGCTAGCCGGGACGTAACGTCATTAGCCTATCTGTAGCATGGTCTGCTGCAGCTTTTGAACTCTCGTTCTACCTGGACGGCGAACAAAGCGCCCCGCGGTAGGCGATACTGTGAAGAAGAGAAGGCAAACAACAGGAATTAGCGAGTAAAGTGAGTAAAGCGAGAAGAATATACCAAAGTTATCCCTAGTCTCGATTAGTTTCTTAATATTACACGTGTACCAACAATTGCAACAAAATGTTTGACTGTGAAGGCTTTCCCTCTTCTCGTATAGTTATTCAATAAATCACTCTTCAACAGATGTTTGACAAAAATTATTTCCTGTTCGTATAAAAATTGATGGTGTTTTAATTTTTTAAAAATATATATATATTTTTTTCTCAACTATTACCATAAGAAAAATTATTACACCGATTTCGTAGCGTATCAAATAAATTTTTATGAAAAGAACTTATATTTCAATGAACTGTATTCAAATTTTCTCGTATATTAATATAAAATCGTAATTCCAAGTTTCTATTGATCTTTTCATCGCATGCGACAATAAATCGATCAGACTGTCTTTGAACTAGCTCAGTTTGTGTAATTAATTCATTGAAAATTCGATAACATCTCTTTGAGAACATTCTATCAATGGGCATGAAAAATTATAACAAGCTCGCACCAAATTCGATGTGGATTTGCTATCAATGTTTACGATTGAAAAGATAGTGCACGATATCAAATCAATTTATTTGTGTTTCGTCGTCACGTGTGTAATAAAAAAACCAGTCAATATGTCGATTTCTGAATAGGAGAAGTCGCGATCGATGATAAAAGTTGAACGATTGCCATATAACAATGTGATAACAACGTGAGAGGAATGGAAAAACAAATGGTGGAGCTTCCCAACTTGGTGATACAGGGAACCATGTGATAGGGAAATTTGTTGACGTTTTATTGGCAGAAATAAGCTTGAATTACTTATGGTACTTCAGTGAAGTGAAAAACATGATGTCTGACATTTTGCAGACACAGAGAAAAAGAATTTGTCATTTAATTTTGTTGTTTTAACAACAGATTTCGGAAAAAATTTCCAAATGTAATGTATCTAAATCAATATAGTAGAATACATGATATAAAAAGTTTTTAAATATGTTCGGTATAAATGTGTTTTTGATCCTAATGAAATTCGGGTGTTCGTAAAATTTAGCCAGAATTTTTTAGTCGACAATTTTTCTTTTAGGCTTCAAATGTCGCGTGTATCAATCGAAATTTTACGTTTCGAAACTTTTTTTTTTCAAAGTTAAATCCTGAAGTTTCTCTGAAAAACGACGATACAAAGGAATCATGAAACCTGGGGTTTTATTATTCTTTTAACCTCAATCAAAAAATTATGCTTACCAACAAATCCCCTTCAGAGCCTCGTGAGATTTTACTCCCGTCTGATTCTCCTTGTCAATAGCAAACACTGCCTGTACGTATTTTTTCGAGCAGATTTCGTATTCAGCCTGAACTTTCTGCATGCACGGCGCGTGCTTAAGGAAATCTGAAAGCATGAAAAAAAAATCAAATTTAGAAAAAAGTTAACGGAGCAAATGTGGATTTTAACCCGTTATTGAGTAGAATTCTATGGCGATTTTTAGATCCATAAAACCTGTTGGCAAAACATGCCGAGAATTGTAGGGAAATGGCAAAAAAACCACTTATCAAAATTAAATTTCCATAATATTGATTTCAATAATTGATTGCATTTTTTTTTTTTTTTTGAATTACGAAAAATCGCCTTATCAGTATGCAGAAAAAATCCTTTCTTATGACGTGCAGCTTTTCGAATGCTCAATATAAAAATTAATCTCTACAAGAATGGAAATTTCATCGAAGTTCACAAAAAATTTGTTGATCAAATTTCCTCTCAATGAGGAGTTGTATAATTTTTTCCAGCTTTTCAAAAAATAAGACCACATGCGTGATTGTTTTTTACTACCGGAGATCCAAAGCTCCAAATTTCTTGTAACTTTTCGTGAATTTTTAGTGAAAACTAAATTTCGTTGCCGTTATTAAACTCTTTTAGAAATAGTTCTGCAGTTTGTCATAAAATACCCTGACAATTAGAAATCACATTTTCAGAAGCTTACGAAGGGCCAAATCAGAACTACAAACTTTTTAACACACGTGGTCACTGGTTTTATCGATCGAGCACAATTTCTGCCAGGAACTTGCATAAACAACAAATAATTACACCTTAAACTCGTGAGCTTTGAAGCCACATATGCTCGGCTATAGTGGAATAATGTATAATTCACGATTCAAACAAACGAGTGCATTATTATCCGGTGCACCAGCAGATGTACGAATAACCGAGTGCGTGGCTAAGCAGTAATTCAATGCATGTGGAGTTTCATGTAGTTAACCACAAGGTCTTCAGTCAATAGCGAGAAACAAAAACATCGCCAGTTGCAGATAATACATATAGAAAAAATAAAAACAATGATATCCATTTCGCGCTGTGACTTTGATATTGGCGACGCATTCAATTATTGACACCGACGTTCGACGATTTTCGTTCATTTCAAATATTGAATTTCGGCCATCCGACAGTTTTGAATTTTCGCGTGAATTAGCAAAATTGTACGTGATTACGCAATTTGCATTGTCCGGCCGCGATTTATTAATTACCACGAATTATGCATACCAACATCCACTGTGTAATTCGTGGGAAATCTGTGCATCAACATCACGTTTGCCTATGATTTTATTTATTATTGCTCACGTAATAATGATGGCCTCCGCAACATGCGATTCACTTGTCCCCTTGAGGGTAAAGCGTAATAATATCAACCGAGGACACAAACGTCGAGGCATCGACGAATTATCCGAATATGTGAAGGGGAATTTCGAGGTTGGACGGAATGTCCGGGGTACTTGGGGAATACAACTCTGTGGATGCATATATATATATCCGTATACGTGTATATATATATATATATATATATATGGATGAACGTATGTGAGGATTTTGAGTGTGATACCTGGGATTCGCGTAAGTGCTCTCCCGGATTCAATAATGCATTCGGCACTCTCGAGATTACTGGGATAGGTGACGGCGTCAGATGCCCGAGCTCAAGTGCAACCCTTGATCGAGCTGCAACTCGATTGGTAACAGCAAGTTTTTTATTTTTCATTTTGACTTTTGGCTACTCTAAGAAACGGACACATTAGCAGAGTTACAGGAAGGTGGACAATATTATTTTATGAAAATAATTTTTTCAATCGAGTTTGAAGATTAAAAGAAAATATGGAACTATTTAAGACATTGAAAAATGAATTGGATCTTGGTAATTTTATATTAGATATTGAATAAATGAAAAAATACCGATTTGAAAAATATATTTACGTTTTTTTTTTAGCTAAAATTATTTCGATATTTTTATTAGCTTCAAAATAGGTACTACAATAAGTGTACCAAAAATAGGAAATATATATACAGGGTGTAAAAAATCTAAAATAGCGGTACCCATCCTTGAAACCCTCGTCAGTTGATATAAACCTTCCTGAAAAATTTGAACTCACCATCCTGATAGGGGCTGTCCTGACAGAGTTCCATTATCACCCTGTTTACGCCTTTGTACAGTGAGTTGAAGTTGGCTCTCTCCTCGCCCTTCATGCACGTGTGGGTGTACCTCTTTATGCACGACATGCCATCCTGCAGTTGTCTGAAACCAGAAAACGATGGCAAAATAAGTTTGAGCATTCAAATTCGCTCCCTCGAACATCGGAGAGACGAGGGGCTCA
Source organism: Clistopyga incitator (assembly GCA_947507545.1). NCBI lineage: Eukaryota > Metazoa > Arthropoda > Insecta > Hymenoptera > Ichneumonidae > Clistopyga > Clistopyga incitator. The sequence continues at coordinate 10,826,324 of OX382176.1, forward strand.
CGAGGCTGATTTTCTAAGGGCAAGAAAATTAACATTGTCTGAATTTGAATTTCAAATTTATATATATTTTCGCAAAGCTTGTCGGGAGTTTTTCACTGCTATTATTGTCGCGTTTTATTTCCGCTATTTAAATCGCCTTATATTCATAATTTTTTTCGAATATCCTACAATAGTCGTATGAAATACAATAATTTAACTATTATATTAGGGTGTTCGTTATTTTTAGTCGCATTTTGAGGTTGCCCACCCTCACATCGTTTGAAATAAACAAATAAAAATCCTCTTAGAATATATTTTTGTCATTTTTTTTTTCGCCCCCCCCCCCCCTCCAAGTCCCAATTGTGCCGTTTAAAACAAATTAGATTTCACTGCACCTGTATAAAAAAAATTTTTTGTATGGTTCCCGACATATTTGCAAAAAAAATCTTTGCCTTCGGTATATAAATAACATATATCTTATTAGGGAAGAAAAAAATGTTGAATCTTCTACGAAATAATTGGCTCATTGTGGCTTATCCTACTATTCTTCTTAATTTCGCATATTGCTATAAAAATTGAGCGACGTCGTGTTTAATGTTCTTATGGACATTTCTATTTGCAAACACGATCGCAATCAGTGAAGCTATTAGGCAGTACTGTATTCGTTGTTGCACGTGTTTTCCGGCGATCCTATGGAATCCCCTATTCGCCTCCTCGTTTACGATTCTCAACTCTTCCGCTTCGAACTTGGATAGTTTATCGAATGACATCCGCACTGGATGCTAGTTGGTAGCGGGGCTTTTGTGTCTGGTCCACTGGCCCGCCGGAAATCCATGAGCCACGTAAGCCACTAGCTTCTTGTTACAACTTTAGCCATCCTCTCTCGTTATACTTGTGGGAGACAGCGCGTCGTCGAGGGGATGCTGGAACTATTCAAGATGGTTTTGGGCTCCTGTTGGCCACTCCAAGCCCGACCGAGTCCACTCGACAAAGTCGGTGATGGTCCGGAGAATAATCTTATTGTCTTGGCGAGCACATCCAACGATTTAGTCCCGCACTAAGACGTTGACTTCCCAAGCGTACTGTCGTAACGCTGATTTAAGTGGGCTTTGATTGCTACGAGGTTTATTCTCTTGTCTCGAAACGAAAACCCGTATAAGCCAAGCAACGTTCAAGGTTATCCTGTGGATGATGGGCCCCAAATGGAAGGATGGCCCTTCTCAATTTGGTATACAATGTAAATGATGTTGAGAATTTTCTGTCGAATATGAATCTGATCGTCCACTTCGGAAATCTCCAATGTCAAAATTGGTGGAATATACGCCACAGGTTTTAGTCGATTTAAACAAATTCGAGCGTCACAAATTCGCGGGCGATTGACTTTTTTTAAGTAAAAAAAAAAAGGCAAAAACGATAACGATAACAATAATATTTCCCAAATTCTCCTTTTTACTGTGTATTATCGCACTTTTTGGGGGTCTTCGTGGTTTAAACTCAAGGGAATAATCTAACGATCAACTGTGTCATAAGAATTCGCTGGCAAATAATATTTCGAAGTATCAGAAATCTACTAAAATCATTGGGTGTATAAAATAGTCGGACCAACGCCAGGAACGAAAAACGAATAATTGATAAATGATGCATAAATGGCTTGTTAATGATAAATAAAAATACGTAAAAACGTTAAAACCTAATCAATTACTAGACCAAAATACAAAGCTGTATCATGACTTTGACGAAATAGTCAAAACTTGATTAAGAACAGAAATGCAGATAGCTAACAATTGACAGAGCGTGATCGAATAGTAGATTACTAAATATTGAATTAATACGATCGAAAGTCGTTGAGTCCTTTTCGTGAGTTTCCATAAAATAACTAGATCCATCTAGGAAGCTGTAACCTCGACAATAGTCGGTACTTGACTAAGTTCGAGAATCGAAGAAGCCAATAATTGATAGACGGTGAGTGAATGGGCTGATTAATATAACAGCGAGAGATTAACTTCCAACAATTGATGAGCAATTAGGGTGATGGTTATGTGTATATGGGTATACATGGGTGGTACCCACAAATGATTCAACAGTTGCACTAATTCACTGTGTTACAACTGCTCCTGCAATTCACCTCTCCTCTCTATTATTTATGTCTCAATTATAGAGATAGCAACCAGCAGTAACCGAAGCACAGTCCGAGTAGTAACATTGGAGAAACAGGATCCCAGAAAGCCGCTCGTAAAAGCTAGAACTATAAATCTTTTCGGAACTCCTTTTGCGGAATAGAGAAAGAGAGTAAACTTGCCACAAACGAAAAGAAAGCTCCTACCATCTATTGCAAGCTCACATATACATATATATATCCACCTAACTCTATATATATATATATATATATATGTATAACCTATAAGTACAGGTACAGTACAGGTTATTTATACATGTACAGGTATAGGTATGTATATGTATTATATTTACAATAGGTAGTAGGTTATATATAGTAGGTAGGAGTATATATACATATAGTGTATAAAGAAAGTTGTAGTACCGACAACTCGGCAGATGTGAAGGTTGTAGATGAAGGGGATGACAAGGGGTACGTAGTACCGAAGCAACGAGTTAGGCAGAGAAAAAGTAAAGGAAAATGTTGTTGAGAGACTCACGGGCAAAGGGCCTCCAACTCCTCCTTGCTTGTGACGAAGCCCAGCTCGTTGTTGCTGGTGATTTTGCCGAGTGGACCCGCACAACGGGCCAGATGTTCGTGCCCGCAGTCCTCAGCTCTGCAACTCGCCAGCACTGAAATCAAGCGGATAAAAAAAAAACAAAGATTACCAAAAAAAATTCAATTTCAACTGGTGGTGAAAGTTTCGTTGGATAAAAATACAGGTAAGGGAAGCAATCGTTGGTCTGCTTTGGAAAATCGCCAATAGCTAGTTAACGGTGTATTTGTATCGAAAGTTCACGGATGAAAATTCGTGGAGGAAATAAAATGTGAATTTGGAAATTTATCACGATACCCAAAGTGTGTGTTCTACAGATTTTCATCCAAAAACTTTGATTTCAATAACTGATTTTGGGCGACGGAGAAAAGAATTCTGGCCCAATGTCGAATGCTTCTCCGCATTCGGAAATTTATGACTTTACTTTGAACATTTTTTTAAAACGATAAATAAAAATGTCAATGTTTCATAAAACTCGGAGTGCCCTACCGCATTTTCACGAAATTCGGCACCAGAAAATCGTTCACATAGTGACGTGTCTAAAGTTTCAACCCGTTTGTCGAATGTGTCGAAAACAGAAGCGGTTTAAACAAGTTAAACACAAATTGCTGTCAAATTCGACATGCACGATAAAACTGTAGAATTCACTTATATCCCTGTATTTCCTTGTATTTCATTGCAAAAATATCTTCATTTTATATCACAATTGTACATTGAATTCAATTGACCTGCATAACAAGTTCCAGGCCTGTTATTTTATGGTACGTTTTTTTTTTTTTTTAATACTCTGCGGAAAAATGAGGACGCGAACGAATGAAATTCTCTCGTTAAATGCACAATGAACTGAGGGGAAAGGAAACTGAAGGGTTGATAAAGAGGCTGACGTTGGGTTCGAAGGAAGGATTAACCCTGACCAGCTGTGTGCATAGTCCGACCCAGATGGAGCGGTTGCGGTCGGCGCACGTTACGTTGAGTCCTACTACTGACGCGGTCACGTGAGCAGTTCGGCTGCCGCACCACCGACTTGATCCACTGCGATCCACGTATAACCTCTCGTCTCTTTGCCGGATCAAGCGAAAAGGATTACGTGTCGGTACGATGCTGAGTCTGGAGTTGAACCGGGAGTGACGGAAGCTCCGATGGTCTGCTCGTTGCACGCTCGATAAGCAACTTTAAGGATATCGGCAAGAGTGGAGAAACGTGAAATTTAGCCAAGCGTAATATAGGATCAGTATAATATAGCTTATATGTTACGTCGCATTGAGGATAAACAACGGTGGGAGTGATTCATTTATTTCTGCAATGTCAGCGGGTAATAATAAAAATAAAGAAATTTTTGTATGATATTAAAAAGGTAAGGTTAATACATTTTCCAAAATTACAACAATTATCGAGATAATTTCAAATTATTCGCAATTTAAAGCGACATAACATAGTCCGAAATTTTCTAATAACATCCAAATTATCGACCAGATTCCACGAATTCTGTGATTTCCCAATATTTTATCAATCATGTTATAGCAATTGAGATAATTCATTTTGATTACAGTACTAAAATAATTCGATAAATTTACACGGAATTGAATAAAACAGATTTCCGAACATACCACAGTACTGTAATTCCTCGAAGTTATTTTTGCAGTTGCATTGAAGTTTATGGATTATGAAAATGCTGGTTAAGATAAATAATAAAATTTACAAAAACCATTCTCACTTGAAATAACGAATTCTTGTTGAATGTTGAAGAATTTTGTGAAAAAACGTGAAAAAATTATACTTTTGATAAATTCGCTTTTTTTTTCCCCAATTTAATTCATGGAATTTTTTCCCTGTGATATTAAAGCGCAGGTTGCATATCTAATGGATTTCAACAGCTTGCCAATTTTGCCTTATGTGTGTGTGTGTGTGTGTGTGTGTGTGTGTGTGTAAAATTTTCATGGCGACCGAAGAAAATTTTGGCAATCTGGACACGTATAAGCGTTACTCGGGAAGAGCCTCCCGATCAAAGGGGCTGTCGGTAACGCGATTAACCTGGAAACCGAGACAGACTTGCTGTCGGTCGTCGAGATTCTAGCAGCTTGCACCCGCTGGGGGTGGGGGGCCACCCCCTTCAAGTGCAGGCAGAGCCCACCTCCATATCTCACTCAAGTCTCTGTCAGTCTACTTGGCGCAAAATGAACTTATAACTTCCATGGCACGAGATGCGCTGGTTACCGGTTTCTCTTCAGCCGAAAGAGATTAAGCGAAAGTGGCACTCTATGCGAGAGCTACTACGTGGCGTGCGCGATGTCATCACGGAGTGAAGAGTAAGCGGTGATAGGGAGCGTTCGTCTGTGATTCTCTGCTTTTCCCATCTCCACGCTTTCGCACAGAAAAAAAAAGCTAAGTCATTGGCCACCTTGGATACTGAAGAAAAAACGGCTGGAAGTTGACTATTTGATTTTGGAGAAACAAAAAATAAGTTGTTTCGTTTTTATTCTGGGATAATCTATCGAAATGCTTTTTGATTGCATAAAGATTTATTTTCTTTGATACCTAATAATGCTTCGAAAATAAGTGAATAAATTATTCGTGGATTATATAGTGAAATATATTTTCAGGTAAGGTAAAAGATTTCAAAATCCGAATAATAGGGAAAGTTTTTTAAAAAGTGAAAAAATCACCTCAGTACATATTTTATCAGGACCCAATTTAAAGTGCCATATATGTCATCAAGGGATTTCGTAATAAAAATAGACTAGTTACATAATTGTAAGAGAAAACGAAATAAATTGAATATCAGTTTTTTCATTTCGTAATTATTATCGTGAATTTAATGTGAGATTGATTTTTGCGAATCGGATTCAATGTTTCAGGAGGATGTGGATGAATATTTCGTAATTTTCGAAGCTAACGTGAAATACAAATACAGTTTATAAAATACGAACAGTATTTAATGAATTTCTTTTCGGTCAGCGGTTATATTTTACTTTCCATATAAAAATTAATTAAGACTTCGTCCCACATACCGAGGGTATTTAGGGGTACGAAAAAAGAGGAAATGGAAAAAATTAAACAAATGTTAAATGAAATGTGGTATTGAAAGCATTGAATTTAACTGAAAAAAAGGCTTTACTGTATGTTCTGTGATATTTGCAGATATATTCGTTGATTGCAGCACGCGGTTTTTTAAATTCTACAACACTTTATTAACCTTCATAATGTACACAAAGGATGAAAATTGGATTCCAACCTAATATAAGTTTCGCAACGGTTTTCATTGTTTCTCAAACTCCGCGGAAGAAATAATTTTATCCCGTGGCTTAATTTAGCAGAAAAGTGAAACGACTTGAGCTAACAATTTTCATTCGCAACTATAAAGTCTGCTGAATTCATAAACATATATTTTATATTTGTGCATAAAATCCGGATGCCAATATAAATTGAATTCTTCGTAATATTGTTCATTTATATCAAGTAAGACTTATTTGTTTTGGATACCATTTTATTTTATTTCAAAAGTGAAAATCCAAAAAGTAAAGATGTAAATTCAGTTTTGGTAATTTTTTGGAAACGAATCAAAAGAGGTGTCTCGGCAATACGATGAATTTTAGATAAATTAAATTTCGCCATGTTAATTGTCAGTCGCGTTGACAGTAAAAAAAAAAAAGTGACGCGTTGTTTTGAAACTAAGTTCAACCAAAACCTTGACAAAATTTTCCTTCTCAATTCGTCACACGTTGTCCCGGACGTCAATTGAACTGTTGCGAAAAATAATATCCGTATCGAATTTACGTACGCGACAACGATGACCCCGCTCCGAATTGAATCGGTAATCGTGCATCACTCGTACGACTTACCGACTCGAGTAATTTTCAACAACACAAGCTATACGTTCGGCCTTAAGCCCCCGTCCGGAAATGTCAGCCTAAAAAAAGTTGAATAAACGGCTTAATTTTGCCATAATAATTGTTGACTCTCCGTTCGTAGGTCAATAATTAGCATAATAAAAACTATTTTTTTTTAAATATCTCAAATTAGCAACTATTTTGTCATCAAAATTCTGAGTAATAATACGTACACTGTAAAACTCTCTGTTTTTTTTTTAATATCAATAAAATTTATTTGTTCAATGGAGGCTATTAGTTAATTTTTTTTTTAATTATTGCTGTGTAAACTAGAAAACCAAAAATGATTTATATTTTCAATTCTCAATAGACTTTCATAAATAAAATATAAATAAACTCAGTCCGCACCGTTTAAGTTTTTTTTTCTCATCATTTAGATAATAACATAAACTGAAGCAAGAAGGAATGAAAATTCTGAGAGCCAACACGCATATCTGTTCAAAATAGCAGAAAGGCGTGTCACAAAAAAATGAAAACCTTAAATCAGTATCAAATGCTTAATTTGAACGAATGGTTTTTGCACACGGATTCACTGGGAGATGCCGACTAAACTTGCAGACCCGTTGCGTTAGCGCCAACGTTTCGCTCCGCATCCGAATGGTATACGTACATTCCATCGCAATATCGTCCCTCATCCATCATCGTTAACCACGAATATACGTTGCAGATGCAATTTCTGTGTTATGCTATTTAACGACCGCGTGAAAAATTTCGTACTTTCAACCATTTATAACGTAACATTTTGACAAAACTCGCCAATACAGTGTTCACAGTGAACAGGAAGTTCAACCGCTTTAGGATTTTTTAGGTAAAAAAAAAAAGCGAAAAAAATTCGATTGAACACTTTTAAGAAATTTTTTTTATTTCAAGACTACCCGATCAATCTTTCTTGCTAATTACGAAACGCACTATTTTTAATTTATTTATATATATATATATATTTTTAACCAAACATGTTCACAAAAGAAAACCGCAAAAAAATTTATTTTTTACAATTTGACTTAGCAATTTTTTGAGTTAATGTGCAATTTTTTTTTTTTAAATCTTGGGTCTTATTTTTCATAATGTTGTCGCGTTAATGATACGAAACGACTAAACGGCCACGGCCGTTAATGATCTCGGGGTCAAATTAATGGTTCCGAACGAATTAACGATTGAATGGGATTAAACGGGAAATTCCATGATGCTGAGGCTGACGAATTTTGTATATATACATTTAACTACAATTCGTGAACGCAGTTGGCCGACGTCGACGAACAGAGGGTCCAGGCGCTTCGTACAGTCAAACTGAACGATTTGGCTAGCCAAATTCGCGAACAAACTGGACGGATATATAGGGTGCTACCGCCAGCGGGCGTCATTAAATTTAATTACAGACCATCTAAATTATCGAGGAAGGCCTTCGCGGTAAGCTCGCAAGCCCGCAAGCCACCATTCGCTTCGATAGCTCGATGGATCTGTGTCGTCGATGCATGTATCGATCGATTTAACGCTTCGACGGAACTGAATCCTCTTGCAGATGCCGAAAGGGATTCAATAACGAGATAGAGAGAGAGAGAGGGAAAGCGACAAATTTGCTGCCGCGACCAACGGGGTTCCAGCAAACCATCATTCGACTACATTCCCTTGCAGATATGGACATTGGAGATCCATGTTCAAATAATAAGAAAAAGGTATGCTAAAAAAATATATATTTCTATATGTATATTGAAGAATATACACTTTTTTAGGCATTCGGCAATATGCAATGTCTCGTCCGAGCGTAAACCTCGAGAATATACGTCAAAAATATATACTATACATGTATATTTTTTGGTATATTAATACCTATAAGTGGTTTGATACGTGTACTATAAAATTTGTTCATCGGTAATATATAATAAATGCAAGGCTAAATAAAATAAATCTCAATCATTTGGTCGATGATCTTCAAATTAATTCAAGTGTTCCAAATTTTTTAAAGACTTTTCACATCCATATATCAGTCGTTGAAATTTACTAAAGTTCATCACTGGATGAAAGCAGCATAGTTCACATAAGAATACCTTTAGAACGGATATATTAATATATTGATACATAAAAATCAAATATCCTTCAAATTAATTCGCGCGGCTATATTTTAATAAATTTTTTATACATAATGCATGTATGAATTGTAAAGAAAAAATTAATATTCCAGGGTGTTTCTGGAAGCATAGAATATGCAACGAGACATATGAAAAATATCAAGAGTAAAAAATATCATATCGTAGGTATATATTAATAAATTGTTTTTAAAAGAGTCTAATAAAAATTGTGGTTGCCGTTGAAATAACATAAAATCCAGGAGGTCGAGGCTCAGACCTAGGCCAAGTTGGTATGGAATGCCCCATATATTTGCTTTACAATAAACATATAACATCGAGTATGCTGCGGTATATACTTAGTATACTAAAAATCATACTCCTACATACATATACAAAATTATATATATTTTTCGATTTTTTTACAATAACCTTACTCCATGGGGTAAATAATATTTTTTTGAATTTCTAAAAAACCACACACGCACGCACACACACACACACAATAACCTAGTCGAAAAATAACGTTGAGTTATAGCGAAATTTACGAGATATTCAAACAACGATGGAGAAAAATCGAGAATAAGAAAAAGATCCGGGAGATATATCGATTTTCCTTGGCCGGGCGGGCGGGCGGATAACCCTAGACGACCCAGGCATCATTAATCGAGAATTCTATATGGCTCTATGGATTCACGGAAAATATCGCACGGCTCTCGGTATCGGCCCAGTCGATCGATTCTCCATTATCAGCAATGCACTGTCCGTAAAGGGGTCGGAGGGTTGAGCCCCGTCGCGGTAAAATCTACTTCAGGGGAAAAGAGGTTGTAGAGGAGGCGGCGAATCGTGTTCTCTTGACGCGGTACGCGCACCAACCATCCTCTTTCTGCCCACTTGCGCTTCGGTCTCATTACGTTGGTAAACTTGTTCAACTGATAGAGCGCGGCTCCGGTATTAGCTCCGCAACATTTAGCACGGTAATTGTTCGGTCAATTGCCATTTCACCATGCAATAAATTAAAAAACACTAACAATAATCCTGTATTACATTCAGCGGCTCTTATGCATTTTTTATCATGGCCTTCCTAGAATAAAGTTAAAATAAGGTAATGGGAAACTGGAAAATACGTACTCGGTTTTTCAATTAGAGTTACATTTTTGTGGATAATCGAAAAATTATGCAAGAAGTTAAAAAATATATACATTTAATTAGAAATTTCGACATCTCGGACATTGCAAGTAAAACTTAAAAAAAAAACAGTATAAATAATGATTTTCTGTCATTGGGCAAACATTTTTTTTAAATTAATTTTCGAATAACTTTCTGGCGTTATTATTGTTATTTATAATCAGCCATTGTGGCTTCAATGTTGTTGATTTTTTGTTGGACGTTTTTTTATGTTTTTTGTTTTCGTTGATTGTAGTAACAATTAAATCACTGCGATGGTGAAAAGATAAAATCCCTATTGAAAATACGTGCGATGGGTCGTAGTTGCACATTCCGTGGTACCCAAAGTTAAGCCCGTGTCATTAATCGAAAAACGTTCATATACCAAATTCAAAGCGACGCGAAAATCGCGAACCTGTGCATACAGCACAGAATGGATAGGCGATTATCAGCGGAAATCGTTTTTCCGGCGTGCATTGTCGTCTTGTTCCTGGGTTATTCGCCGCTTAGTCGAGCCGAACGATTTGCACATCCGACGGTTGCAACGTTTTCATGTCGTACACCATCGCTTACGCTTGTTTACACGTAACCGGCAGCATTAATCACAAAACCCACGAACAAAAAATGTGTTATCGAGCAAAACTAACGAGCGTTAAAATAAAATAATCTGTATTAAATTTATTTTATCGAGATTGGTATCTTTCATTATTCAGTGGCAACGAATTTTACGCGGCATTATAATAACATATCGGCTGTGGATTGTAATTACTCTTAATGTACTCACGAAACCGTACGACTAAATATTCCATTGCTTTTTGCCACAGTAAAAAACAAACCAGACAGTATGGTTGATATATTCGAGATTATAAATTACATATTTGCGCCAAAACTCGTGATGAAAATTGTCAATGGCGATTACGGATTCAGGCAGCCCGTAAAACCGGCCAGGAAATATTAATGAAATATGTACGAGGTCTTCTACGTTAGATTTGTAGGTCGATATAATTATTTATTCAATTGAAAAAAAAAAACTTCTTGTCTGATCGGATGTGTTATATTTAAATGAAAATTACATTTTTTTCCTTAAAAAAATCAACAATCATTGCTCTCGCGGAAACCGGAGTAATTTTTTTATTAAATTCAATTACCGTTGCTTTAACATTTTTTTTAAACAACAAAATCTTCACCATTTAAAGAATCTGATGTGAATGTTGCGCGTTATAAAAAGGCTTTTAGAAAATCTACTGCTAAATACGTGGAAAAATATTCCACTTCTCTTAAAAGTCGCTAATAGCGCTTAGCGCTTAAAAGCGGGTAGGAGGGTAAAAGGGGGTTGCCAATTCGACTGTAAATGCCTCATGAATCTTTGCGCAATGTTCACAAGAGAAAAAAAAAACGAAAAACCAGTTAAAAAATATTTAAATGCCCATAACGTCCACGCGAAACATCGTAAAATGCTTAAAATAAATGGCACCAATTCATCATCATCAAAAAGTGATTTTTATTCTTTCCCATTCTATTTTTATCCTAGCTTGGGAACTGTTGCAATAAGCAAAAGGTCGAGGCTATTTTTAATTTTCGCTTCTGCCATTGCACGTTTTTCCCCTTTATTTCGATTAAATACTCGCTCGAGCGTTTATACCATTTCCGTTTGTCTCCAGCGCCCGGAGTATTCCAAGTAGCGACCAGCCGGAATGAGCCGCGAAAAAGAGTGTGAGGGTAAACATTCATAACTTTATACACGTTAAAAAATTTTGTTACCAACGAACGAATATTACAGAAATTTCGCGGTGACTTCCGAAGGGAACGCATGGAGGGGGAGGGGGGGGGGGGGGGTGCTGCAATCTAACGAGCACATATATATTCCGTGGTATTTTCTGAAGCGGCGAATCTCTCGCCCTCACACAGTAACTACTGGTATATATACAGTAGCAATGGTATATGGGATATGGGGCTGAGGTTATGGTACTCGTGGGAGACAAATTACGGGGACATTAAGCGAACAGTCATTAGTTAATTTGCCGCACAGTACCGCGCTCCGGCCAGTTTCCACTGGTTCCTCTCATTATTCGGCAAAAAGAAAAGGAAAAAAGGGGGAAGCGAAGAGTGTGAGGGCCAACAATGTAAATTCATTATCATTCGTGAGTGGAAATAACGAGCTGCGTGCAGACAAAACAAAATAACTCGGCGAAAAAAGTACACTGGAATATTCCGATTCCAGAATGCGTTACAGATAAAATGCATTTTAATCAATCATGCTGTTGGGAACTGTTTTATTTTTATTTTTCATGTTGTTGTTATGATTAATGCATAAAATGTTATGGAAAGTTCGTTTTACGACCAGAAATATTTTCGCTTAAATAGTATAAAACACCATTAGGTTTATTCGCTTGGTTTGCAAAACAAATTGTTAGCTCCGCAAAAAGATTTATTAAGCCAACATTTTTTTTAGTTTAACTAGCAAATCGCGCGATACTAATTATCACTACTTTAGCGAAAGATTTTGTGACGTGGCGAAATAATTTTCTCCGTGTATCATTCTGCAAACGTCATCAGCATTGAGAGAAAATGGTTTCGAATATTTTCGTAGGAATTTTTTATTTTACCTTCGCAGCGGATATAAAATTATATTATTATGACTTTTTTTCATTGAATGGGCGCTTCGAACGAGGAATTCACTCGAGATAAATGAAATTTTTTTCAGTAATTGTCTTTTTAATTGAATTTCGAGTGAATTGAAAAACGTAAAATATGAACCCTGTTTCATTACAGATGTAATTTCGCAGGCATAATTAATAGCAATCGAACTAGCAAATTCCAGGTTAAGTACCAATAATTGTTCCATTCCGCATTTATTTGGAATATGCAATTTCGATTTATTAGAATCTGCTGTTTAACTTGGGAATCACTGAGACCTGAGATCTATATGCAATCGATACGATCAAGTAGCTCAACTTTCTCACTTCCTATTTTCCAGCCAGCTCGATCAGGTCAGAGACTCGTAGTGTATATCTATCGGCAATGATACGAGAATATGTCACACGATCCTAGGTGATGAGTGTCGATTGCGTGAATGGAAAAAAAAAAACATAAATTTATAGCGTATGTTAGATTTATGTGAGAGGGTGGGAGGCGGTCGCGTGCGTGAACAATCCGCCCGCAGATTGATGAGGTAACTCTACGCTTATTCGTGTGGTATCACCAGCGGCTCTCATTCATTTACGGCTCTATAAAATTGCTATATACCAAACGTTTATATTTCTGAGTAGACAATTAGCTGTAGCGTGTTTGCCAAGCGCTGGTTATTTCCAAGCATGCAAATAGTCCATAGGTATATTAAACAGAAAATATTAACGCGAAAACGTAAATTGCTCGATATGCGGATTGAATAGCGATAACTATCGATTAATCATCGATCGATAACTGACAAACAGTTATTACTGCCTATTGAGCAATTAATTGTCGTAGTAATATTGATCATACTTTATTGGCACATGCATAATAATAATTTTCTAATTTCGTATATTATCCACTGAAAATTTGGCATAGAAAATCAGGCTTCCATAAATCATTATTTTTCAATCTGTCAATCAAGTTATCGATAAAAAATAATTTCACGTGACCTACTATCACATTTTCAATTGACAATCTGTTTCCTTAGACAATATGAAAGCGATTGGCCTTATTTTTTCCATTTCAGAGAGAAAAGGTGGTGAATAATTCACCGCCATAGTCACAAAAAAAAATGTCTTTTTACTTGATCTATTTGCTGAAATACTGCAAATTTTTCAGTGCACGTTTTTTCACGGTCTGTACATCAATCGCAATAGTTGACCCGAAAATTTGTCGCATCGATTACCATAAAACGAGATAAGATGGACTAAGTCATAGGGACATCGGCAAGACAAGAGCTCACAGAATGCATAAAGCACACCGAGTGATAACCGCCTGCCGTTGCCACTTTCCCTCAAGGCGCTCGAGCGCAATCGCCACGTATCGTAGTACTGAGATGCGTATTTTTATCTCCCGCAGCCGCTGCATTTTCCTTCAGCTAAATTATTGACATACGTAACGACAGAAACATATTCTCCATTCATCGAGTCAATTATCGCGACGTGGGGACAATAAAAGGTGGCCCAATTCAAGTGCACACTTATTACTTCATTTTCCTGATGTAATACGAAGTAGACTCAATAATAGACAATTATTACGGAAGCTATTGATCGAAAAATATAGCACGATCATTTTTCGTTACGACGACTTATCCAACAACAATGAAATTACGCTCATTATAAACATCCGTAATCAATAAAAAATATTAATTCCCAATTCATGAATTTATTTTTAACTATTCCATTGCTCAAAGTCCCCTCACTCGCAACTATTAATCACGCGTTATAAATAATAAAATAATAGTCCGGATTATCCATCAATAGTAATCATCGAACAATCCCCAAATCGACCGTTACGTTTCCGAACGTGAACCTCGAGCGACAAATTGTAGCGGCGAATCTCACATGTAAAATCAAGTTGGTCGAATGATTATTCATTCACCACTCGGATGCTCAAGTGTCCGTTTCATTGACGTAAATAGAACGAATATTAGCGGCATGATGCCGGAAAGTAACGCAAAGCACAACTACCTATGTGCAGACATTCGCGGAAAATGCTGTAAACTTTCAAGCAGACAAGAATATTTAACAAGAATCCATATATATATATATATATATGAACATAAGTCAAGTATAGTTGTAGTACGTTCACCATACTTTACCTACGATGTGTATAGATATATATAAAGTCCGTAAGTATTCCTGTCTGCCTGAAACTACAACGACAAAGTATAACCATACCGAATGCCGTTGTGTAGAGCCAGACGCGAGTTACGCATACGTAACGTAGGATAAGAGAGCACACGCTGTTTCACTCTTAGCGCCGGTCTTTAACCAAGTGTGTTAGTCTCTCTGCGCTATTGAGACTCGTGAGTGTAAGCGCGTGAGAATCGCTCGTCGCACACACGCGTTTTGCAGGAAGGGGAGGGGTGACGGTGGTTGTGGTATGCGCTGGCTTCTCTCGCAAGGCCAGACCACCAGGATTCTTCTGATTGGCCGACACCGCATCGTACGATGGTCCCTGTCGCGTTAAAAATACTACGGTAGTGCTCTCACTCGACCGAGAGCCTCTCCTACTCCACGCACACGCTCCGCGAACTCTGCGCGCACCACAAACAGCACGGCAGAGGCAACGTGCATGTATCTACATGCCCGCGCGACTGTATTCGCAGCGTAAGCTTGCTCGGTTTCGATTGACAATCTTAGCAAACGCACACACGCGCGAAGACACAAAATAAGGAAATCGTTGGTATAAGTACGTCCAACGATTCTGACGCACGACGATCGAACGCACGTTTATTTAAATTCCGTTGTGTACACACCGAACCGTTGCATATGCAAAGGTAACGTAATATACGCAACGGGCAACTGAACGGAAGATATGTTACAGGAACGGAAACGAAATTTCCTCAAACGAGGAGCCACATATTGGATTTGATGTTTTTTCCGTTAGTGGATTGAGAGGCATTATCGGATTATTGTGAGCGGAAGAGAAAGAGCATATTTTAATCGACGATTATCAAGTGATGACTATCGGTCGTACCATTGCTCAAATGAAATATTGGAATTCTTAGTGATTATATCTGCGCGGTTATACTGTATGACAAATCGTCGGGGGATACTAAGTGGCGATTTTTTAATAGCTCTTATCGCATTCCCCGGTGGACCAGACGGTGACTCGACTCGCGGTAGACGCGACTCATACTTGATTACGATTAGCTCTCACTAGCTGTCGCGAAGTCCCGTCAACCCGTGCGGATTATATTCCGTTTATCTCATCATTCCGATTGTCAACCGTGGGCATTGCTGTGCTGACGTCAGCGCGTTTCGACGCTGCCTCTGTAACTAATACTATCTGCAGTTGTATTGTATTCAATATACAACGACCTCTTGGCGCTGAACCCCCATTACGCACTACGAACTAACATCATGATATCACTGATACCCGACTCGTTATCGGCTCTTCCATGCTGGTATATTGTTCTATTACGAACAGCAAGTTTCACTTGCTTAGATGACGTCACACAACATTTGAAGTTTTATATTTTGCATCTAATTCGATTAGCAAGAAATACGTCGTTCGGACTCAAGTTTTTATGTACTAACATCACGATATCACGAATCCCTGACTCGTTATCAGCTATTCGGTGCTGGTATGTTGTTCTATTCCGAATATGAAGTTTCACTTGCTTAGATGACGTCACACAACATTTGAAGTTTTATATTTTGCAGCTAATTCGATTAGCAAGAAATACGTCATCCGCACTCAAGTTTTTATGAACTACCATCACGATATCACGAATCCCTGACTCGTTATCAGCTATTCGGTGCTGGTATGTTGTTCTATTCCGAATATGAAGTTTCACTTGCTTAGATGACGTCACATAACATTTGAAGTTTTATATTTTGCAGCTAATTCGATTAGCAAGGAATACATCATTCGGACTCAAGTTTTTATGGGTCGCTCTCGCGCGTCATCATGCGCGGATCAGCGAACGAATGACGACGACCCTGACGCTTGGTTGGTTGGTTGGTTGGTTGGTTGGTTGGTTGGTTGCTGGCTATCGCGTGACAGTGTGCGAGTTCTAGCTTACTAGTTGTCGCGTGACTCTGGGTCATGGCACTTTTTAAGAGCGCGCTACAGCAGCCGGAGATTACCAGCGAACAACTAAACACCATGAGACTTTATTGATTGTTTAATCGTGTTTCTTTCAACTCGTGCAGTTCGCACGGGAGAAAATTGATAAGGGAGAGAGAAATTAGTGGTTATTACAAATGCGAGGTTAAAAATAAACTTGAGGTTTCACTGAAGACTTAGAAAAAGTTAACTCGATACGTTACGGAAAGATTTAAAAAATGGCAAACTATTTCACAATTTTTTGTACCTTTTGTGCCCAAGAAAATCGATAACAATGAAAACTAAGTCGTCACTATTCATAATCGAAGAAAAATAATCAAAATTATGTTTAAACATGTAGCGCATTTGGTTTAAGTAACCATTTTTTTGCGTGCCTGGGAATGAATTATTTTCGAAATAAAACGACTGTAACGAGAAGTTTCATTTTTTTTTGCGTGTCCGGGAATGAATTTTTTTCGAAATAAAACGACTTCGTAATTAGAAGTTTCAATTGATATTCGAGGGAAAAACCTTTTCTTTCTAGGGTTGAATTGTGTTGTTTACGCTCCCACAATTCAAAAACTCTGAAAACTATGTGCTTTCATAAATGAACGTAATTGTTCGAGAAGTTAATTATCCTTAATTGAAGTCAGTTTTATGTTTCGCGTGCAGAACACGTTCGCTTGTTTGCACATTTCTTCGAGTGAAGATGTGCAATAATAACAGTCTGCTAGGCAGACTGGAATGCATATTCACGAATAAGATATGTCACGCACTCACCTCAGCATCGATCTTTTTTTTTTCATTCTTTCCCGAATGACTACACCGTATGAAAAAAAAGAAGATTTATAGACGCTTTGGAATGTCTAATTTCTTGCGGATAAATTTGCGCATGATATATGACATAATAATGTATACGTATGTAAATTACCGGGAGTTTAAAAAATATATTGTCAGAATAGACAAATACGGGCCTCACAAACATTCTCGCATGAGAGGAAGGCATCTGACCCGTTGCGGTATTTTTTGTCCAGTAACAGAGGAAAAAAAAATTCTTTACAATGAACGAATTGAAATTAATAAAGATTATTCAATACCACAAAAAAGTAACAGTTTATAGTTGCTTCAAAGCGGTATGTTGTTGCAAAAATTCCCTGATCAATGGATAACGAATAATGCGAAAAATTCCTCAATTAATGGATCAATGGTTAATGCAAAAAATTCGCTAATTAATGGATAATGGAAATAGTGGATAATCCGAAAAATAATAGTTCGTTACGTTCTTTTTCCATTAAATGTCGCCGCGAAACGCTTGAATATTTGAAAGAAAAATGATAATTTAATTATCGAAGATTAATAAACAAATGGAAAAGTTCTGCCCGAGTTAAAAATGAAAGAATTTCCGATATGCCTGCAGTGTTCTTAATTGCACGATAATTATAGCTTCGTAAAAAAAAATTCTTTACATGACAACTAATGCACAGTCTGTTTACGGTCGTGAAGACTCGTCTTTTAGAAATCGAAAGTCTATTCTGGCATTGCTGCCGCCGCTTACGTGAGCCGTAAAGGTCGCGGAGCTTCTTTGTTGCGTTTCTGTCTCGTCTCCACGCGACAATTACTTCCACGAAGACGAGACATTGACCGGCTCATGCCGAAGGAGGGTGAGGAGTTTCAATGACACACGATAGTCTCAACAAGAGCGTTATCCGTATTGCACTGCGTGTGTATGGAGAGAAAAAAAATGTAACATTCTAGACAGGCCGTGCGTCATAAAACAACACGGGCCCCCGAGAAAGTTGAGGTCAAACGTTCGTGTAACCCTCAAATACACATTGACGGATAAGCAGAATCGCATAAGTCTTTGCAACGTATATCAAGAGATTTGTAATCTCAATTACAGGGCAAGGTGATGCCTTTTTTTTATTGTGGATACGACGCTGTTTATAATTTGTTGCGCACTTATTTTCTGTATGAAATGAGAGATCAATTAGAAAATCCTGGGAATGTCCTTTAGATTTTCATCTCCAGAATCAGTCAAAGCTGTTTTTTTTTTTTTGTAAGTTCTATAACATATTGTCATTAACAATGTAACTGTTTAAATGGCCATATCTCGAAAACTATTGGACAACGAAAAATGTACAGCTGATAAATTCATCCTCTCTTCAAAGTTGGCTAAAATTTTCCTTCCGCACATGCACAACTTTTCGGGTTATCGAAGGGTAAGCAACTTTATGGGCGGCCGATGCGGTTTGCTTCTCAAGGACCGTAACTTTGTGAGTATTCGACGTATCGACATTTGGTAGTAGTATTTTGTAAACTACGAAATATAAGCTACACGATGGTCGGAGAAAGAAAATGAAATATTGAAGAAAACAAAACAGCGTCTCGTCGCAAAGCGAATATCGTGTAAAAAAGTAAGGTACGTTTTTTTTTTCCAAGACACAAACGATATTATTTTTATATTTTATAAACACACTTTTTTTCTTCTTTTTATATACCAGATTTGAATTTAATAAAAATTCATGAAAAGGCCCTGATCAGGGCGAAACGTAAAACAAGTTTTACTTTAAAAAAATTATGAAGCCGTCATTCGCAGAAGCACATCCAAAACAGTGTATATCCAAAGATTTGCAGTCTCAATTACAGTACAAGAAGATTGAGAGTTGTGGATAAATAGCAGCATGAACTGCCTTATTTTTTTTCCCTTCGCGTATGCACCTTGCAATTACTTATTTTCTGGGTTATATGTGAAAGGTCGGTTGCATGGAACATGGGTCTATAATCACAAGTGAATTTATAGCAAAGTCGCTAAGCTTGTCGTGCTGTGTAATTACCGACAAAGTTGGACTGTGCGGGGGTAGAGGTTGAGCCATATTGTGCACTAAAGCGCGCCTCGACCAAGTCCTAGATTTGCAAACAAATCACTAGTGCGTCCATTATCGCTTTAATTCCGGCTGTTTCTGTTACTGCTGCGGATGGAAGAGTAACTTTGCTGTTGTGTCATTTACGGGCACAAAGCAAAGAGGGAGAGAGTGGCAAGGTCGAGGTCCTACGTCGTTTACCGGAACTTAGGGGTCGCACGTGGATTCCAACAATGCCGTAATAAAGAAATTCATTAAGCCACTTATAGCGGTTACTCTATTTCAGCATTTAACTCGCACTCGATAACTCGTATGCCATGCCAGGTCAAACCAAAGCACCAATAACGCTAAAAAAAAAGTAATCCAAAAGTGAAAAAATTGTAAATTTACAAAAAATTGCGAACAGCAATAAAATCTTATTGAGAAGAGGGTTCGTATAAAATTCATCTCCGCGTTACTGAAGATCAGCGCAACCATTTTCCAAGTTTCCACATACGTCCCGTTCGCTTTCTGCACAACGAATTGCAGGGCGATTTTTTACTCCGTCTTTTACCGAAAATAAAGCCATCCGAACTTC